>OY728120.1:642160447-652160447 GCA_963277665.1 Viscum album | reverse complement strand
AATACCATTTCCAATCTATCCCTGAATATAGTCTCCAAATAGTAAGTCAATGAAAAGAACTCCACTGATACCACTTTCTAACATTCCGAATCCAGGTGCCCTGAACCCGGATGGTCACATGACCTCAAGCAGATTTCCCCAAATTCCAGAAGCTTCTGACTACCAGCGAGGGCCCAGGTCTGATAGTAGGGAAACTATTCCCTCATTTTTCAATGTGTGTCATAGCGAAATATCATACAACATACAAAAAAGGAAACATTGAACAATATTTAACGAAAATGGACAACTAAAGTTAATAGAAACCTGCAGTTATATATATAATGATGCAACTTGTCACTATTCTGTGAAAGAAGCCAAAACAAGTTACACTACAATAAAATAGAATACAACAACAAAAGTACAAGTAAAATAGACCAAACAGAATAGTCAGTAGCATCGCAAGCCTATGCTCGGTCCCATTCTCTCATACTCCACAACAACAATCAAGTACCGGTAGAGGACCTCTTTCCCCTATCGACACCTGAAGCAATATAATCTATTTGGGATAAAGACATGACCCAAATAGGGTGTGAGAAATAAATCCCTGTAGGCGACCACCAAAGACCCCTGCCCAACTGTCAATGGAAAATTGCAACAGCAGTGTGCAATAGTAAATGAAATAAACTATGCAGTACTCAAAAGTAACTAACAAGCAGTTATATTACCATTTTACTATTCATTTAAACATTTAATTTAATATATCACCATAGTGGATATTCTAAGAAAACAGTCAGTGTCCTCAGACATGAAAACTATTACTCTTAGTTAAACAGAATCTTGCCCTTAGGCTAGCAGAACCATGCCCTCATGATAATCATAATCATGCCCTCAGGCTAAAGAGAATCACACCCTCAGGCTAAACAGAATCACACCCTCAGGTGATTGCCCCCAGGGATAACGAATATTTCCCTTAGGCATACAAGATAATTCCCTCAGGCACAGAAGCAACTGACCTCAGGCACAGGTTACCGGGCCAAGCCCAACAGATAAGAAAGAAATTATATAAAATTCATCTCAAGGAAATTTAAAGCATGCAGACTTTTATGGTATACCCTAGGGTAACCTAGAAAAACTGCTAAATAAAGGAACACACCCCCGGGGTGGTCCTGGATCCAAGAAACGATCCCAAACATTTTGTTATAATTACATTCAAATACCTATACAATTATAGGTATATAATTATTCAAGGCCTCAGCCATATAACAACCAATTCATGGGAACGTATTACAATGGTACAAAAATTCACTACAGTAGTTAGAAATAAAAACAAGACCACCTACCTCGATCACTCCTGATCGGTATACCTGAATGGTGCCTCCCGAATCGTCCAAGAATGAAATAGCTATGGGATAAAAGAATTACAGTTAAAAGGTAGATAACATCTCTTAGAGGAAGAATTGGTAAGAACAGCACAAGCATATGGGATAGCTTACCTGTACAATCCCAACGTGATCGGTGGAAGCGAAAACATATTCCCGGTGCACGGTCGGGAGATATCCAAATCTCCAGATGTCCTCTCGAGCTCCACTGGCGTTCTAAGATTCCCCTTTGAACAAAGGATGCTACTGGATGTTTTAAGAAAAAACAAAACAAACTACATGGTGTGTACTCTCAAGTACATGGTGTATACTTTTCATTTTATTAACTGTTCCTCTAGCGGTTACTTTTCCATGGCGGCACTGTTTATCCGTCGACATGAGTACACGACGTGTCTTCGTGATTACACGGCGTGTACTATCACTCTGCGGGCGGCTGCCTCCACCGCCTTACTATTCACCTGCTGACTAACTACACGACGTGTCAATACCCAGTACACAGCTTGTAGATGGTTTTTACACATTCACCACCGACAGGGCTACACGCCCAGTGCACTCGTCTCACACGACCAATGTACACGACATGTGGAAAAGTATACGATGTGTACCCACAAATTTTTTGATTTTTCTCCATTTTCCTTATTTTATTAAAAAAACTTAATGAAAAAGGAAAAGAAGAAACCCATACCTCAAGAATAAGAACATGGTTATAAAAAACATCCCGCCTTAAAGAAATTCATCCCTAAATTTCCCTTCCAAGGGTGGCGAAGATAATGTTGTGAACAACTCTGGCCACTGAGAACGTACGTCGGTCTCCCGCTTCGAGGTTTCGTCCTGCACTCGACCATGCTGCCATAACACCCGTACGAGAGGAACTGACCAGACTCGGAGAACCTTTTTTCTCCTATCAACAATAGGAATCGGATGCTCCTCCAAGGACGCATCGCCCTGATGCTCAACCTCCTCGGGCTAAAAAATGTGAGACGGGTCTGAGTGATAATGGCGCAACTGAGATACATGGAAGATGCCCTGCCAGGCCTGGTACCTCTGTGGTAACTACAACTGAAACGAAACTGACCCAACTCTCTCCAGAATCTCAAATGGCTCCACATACCTCGTTGAAAGTTTACCCTATCTTCTGATCTTCCGGTTTCCCAACCTCAGTGAAACACTTAAAGAAACCCGATTCCCGACCACGAACTCAAAAGGTCATCTGCGGCGATCAACATTAGATTTCTAATGAGACTGTGCAGTAGCCATCTGCTTCTATATCAACTGGACCTTCTCCAAAGTCTCCTGCATGATATGTGGTCCCAGTAAAGCTGCCTCACCTGCCTCCATCCAGCACAAAGGTGATCGGCATGACCTACCATATAAATCCAAGTAATGTTCCATTTCAATAGTTTCCTGAAAACTATTATTATAGGAAAACTCGACCAGGGGTATATACTTCTCCCAAGAGCCCCCAAAATCTAGGATATATGCATGCAAAATTTCCTCAAGTACCTGTATCGTATGCTCTGACTGGCCATCAGTCTGAGGGTGGTAAGCTGTGCTCAGAAGCACTTGTGTACCCAGTGCCCTCTGAAAACTCTACCAGAAGTGAGACCTAAAGCGGGTATCCATATCTGAAACGATATAACGAGGGACCCCATGAAGAAGTAAAATCTCTATGATATAAACCTTTCTGAGCTCATCAACACTAAAGGTCTCCTTGATAGGAAAGAAGTGAGCTACCGTAGTAAGTCTGTCCACAACAACCCACACAACATCAATTCCTCGAGGTGGCATTGGCAACCTGGTCATGAAGTCCATCACGACATCAACCCATTTCTACTCCAAAATGGTTAATTGCTATAACAGTCCTGCTGGTCTTTGATGCTCAGCATTCACCTACTGACAGGTGGAGCATCTCATAACAAAACCAGGCACATCGTTCGTCATACCCAACCACCATTACTGACGTCTCAAGTCATGGTACATCTTGGTAACTTCAGGATGCACTGCCCAAGCTGTAGCATGAAACTTCCACATCAACTCCACACGTATGTCTCATAGAACCCATACTCATCCATGGGAACGTAGTACCTCATCATCACCTATCGTACAACCAGGAGGAGGGTCTTCACTTTCCACTATCTCATGTAGAACTAGGCCTTCTGAATCAGATAGATGTCTCATCCTCACTCTATCTAAGAGTGTAGAAGTCACAACTAAGGAAGAAAGACAGGTTTGTCACTGACTATCGTGCACCTCCAAATGCATCTCAGATAACAAAGCTATAAGCTTCCATTCACCACTGGTCTCATAAAATTCTTGTGTTTGAGTCTTCCTGCTCAGTGCATCAGCAACTACATTACCCTTACCAGGTGTATAGGAAAGCTCAAAGTCGAAGGACTGAAGGTACTCAACCCACCTTCACTGTCACAGGTTCAAGTCACACTGAGTAAAGATGTACTTGAGACTTTTGTGTTCGGTGAAAACCAAAAAATGCTCTCCCAAGAGATAATATCTCCAATAGTGTAACACATGAACAACTGCAGCCAAATCGAGATCATGCATCCAGTAATTCCTCTCATGTGGCCTCAACTACCGAGACCCGTAGGCAACAACTGGATCACCCTGCATCAACACAGCTCCATTCCCAATACCCGATGCATCATAGTAAACTATATAACTCTTCCCTTGTTCTAGAAGTATTAGGATTGGTGATAATGTCAACCTTCCCTTCAGATCCTGAAAGGCTATCTCGCTATCTTCTGACCAAACGAACTTCACACCTTCTTAGTCAAACCTATCAATGGTGCTGATAAGTAGAAGAATTACTATATAAAGTGCATGTAGTAACCCACCACCCCCAAGAAACTCTGTATTTCAAACACATTCTTAGGATATTCCCAGGAAACTACTTCTCTCACCTTCTCTGGGTCTACTTCCACTCCTGCCTCTAAGATAATATGACCCAGGAAGTGTATCTGGTCCATCCAAAAGTGGCACTTTGAGAGCTTATCATATAGCTTATGCTCTCTGAGTGTACTCAATATGATCTCATGATTTGTAGCATGGTCGTGTCGAGTGTGAGAGTACACCAAGATATCTTCCTTGAAGACAACCACAAAAGAGTCCAGATAGGAGTGGAAAACAGAATTCATTAGATCCATGACAACTCTTGGCACGTTTGTGTGTCCGAAAAGCATGACCATGTAGTCGTATAGACCATATCTGCTTCGAAAACATGAGAGCATTATATCGGATGGTCTAATGCATAACTGATGATATCTAGATCTCAAGTCAATATTCGATAACACTCGTGCTCCCTAAAGTTGATCGAAAAGATCATCGATTCTCGGTAAGAGATTTTAGTTCTTAACCGTCAGTTGGTTCAGCTTTCGATAATCCACACAGAGTCTGAGGGTACCGTTCGAATTCTTTACAAAAAGGACCGGCGAAACCTAAAGAGAAGTACTGGGTTGGATGAAACACTTTGACTGTAAATACTCTAACTTTTCTTGAGCTCCTGAAACATAGGTGTATCAATCCTATAAGGGAGAATGGATACCGGTTCTGGACCTAGCACAAGCTCGATAGAGAAATCCACCTCTCATTCCGGAGGTAGACCAGAAAATTCTTCTTGGAAGACATCCTTGAAAAGATCAACTACTAGAGGGAAACATTTCTAACAAGTCCCCAGATCATCTAGATATAAACTCGCAATCTGGGCTGTCACTCCACCTTGCCCATGATGCTCAGGTCCAGCTCGACACACCTGAATATCCTATTTGACCTTGTATACAAACTCTTCTCCCTCAGGTGATGTGAAACTCACCCAGCGACAGTAGCGATCTATGAAGGCTCGAAAGGGTAACAACCAGTCCATACTGATAATGAAATCATAGCTCGTCATCTCCAGGACATAGAGGTCCCATTGAAAGTTACACCCACAAACCTCAAAGGGGAACTCCTTGCACTGATACACACAACCATTCTAGTCCCCAACATAGTGTTTAGTGCCATAACACTAGTATAAGAAGAAACAAAGATCCCAATGCTCTCCACAACAGGCACAAGTATAAAGCTATTTGTAGTACCCCTATCAAAAAGTATGGAAGATAAAAAAGATTCTACTAAAATAGTACCTCTGACAGTAGAAGGTCCGGGATCCTGTTCCTATTGGGTTTGTTGCACTGCACATGCATGCCCAGTGTCATGGACCTTTGACACATCCTGGATACCCTGAGCTATTCTGTCCTGCTGCCTCTGCGATCCTGGTGTCTGGCTACCACGACCACGACCACCATCTCCGTCTGCATGCCCTAACATATTCCAATATCCCAACTAGTAAAAAGCAGCTGGTCATGTTCCTGCATGCGGAGTTTTCACAGAACCCCTCTCACTAGCCACTGGTAGAAACACCCTACAAAAGTTCTTCAGATGATCCATCTTTCTATAAGCTCGACACTCCACTAGCTGTTGGTGACACTGACGTTGCTTGTGCCCCTCTCTACCACACTGGTAGAAAATAATCGGGACACCTGAAGTATTCTTCTAGCTAGTATTGCCACCTTGAGAGAAGTCCATTTGTCTCTACCTCTTACCAAAAGAAATATTACCAGAAACTGGTGTTGAACCTCCCCGGCCTAAACCACTAGCTTTCCATAGGTTTTGCTAAGTAATCAGTTCCTGGTTCACAATAGCATGTACTGTGGGCAACCTAAAAACATTCACCAGTTCAGGGATGTCATATCGAAGACCATCCTCAAAGTGTCTGACCCTCACATCTCATCCCCCACCAGAACGGGTGAAAAACACTAAATCTCGGTGAAGCGAGAAGAATAATCAATCACTGACACGGCGCCCTGCTGCAGATTCATTAACTCTCAGGATCGATCCGTATTTAGTGTCTCTAGTAAGAAGAAGTCGTAGAAAGCTGCCTGAAAATATTCTCACACCATGTCGCGGTGATGCTCAGACTGGGTGGTAACATCACACCACCTCTTGGCAGAATGGCGTAGCATATAAGTTACGAGCTTGACACTCCGCCCAGGAGGTGTCTCAAGATGCTCGAAAATAGTCTACAATGAATCTATCCATGACTCGGAAGCCTGTGGTCTACCATCCCCTAAAAACGTAGGCGGGAGCTACTGCTGGAAGATACTTGTCAGCTCTGCCATAGATGTGGTGGCCTGTGGTGCTCCCTGAAAGGTCTGAACAAACCGTATGAAGCCATCAAGGAACTGCACCTCCGTGCCTACATCCGGTATAACGAATAGAGCCGCGTCTACTACTGTTTTAGGATCAACTGGTATCCCATGACCTCCCATTTCAAGAGTATAATCATCACCGCTCTATTTGAGAACAACCGGTGGTCGTCTCTACGGCTTGACTCTACAAGGTCAAATGTAGGACTTAGATCAAGATTATCAATGA
This sequence comes from Viscum album, assembly GCA_963277665.1. Lineage (NCBI taxonomy): Eukaryota > Viridiplantae > Streptophyta > Magnoliopsida > Santalales > Viscaceae > Viscum > Viscum album. The sequence goes on along the minus strand of OY728120.1, from coordinate 652,153,665 downwards.
CTGAAAACTAGGGGACCAAAAAGGGAATAGGGGGAAGAATGCATTCAATATTTTCAAATCAAGACTACACGGCGTGTATATCAACTACACGGTGTGTACCTGACTGTTCTTCCCCTTCCCATGTCCTTCTACACATCTTGGACACATGGATCTCTTTTGATCGAGATTACACGACATGTATAAAACCACACACCATGTACAATTTAATTTACAACTACCTGTGTCATTAGTGACATGGCCAGCTACTCGGCCGACACTACACGACATGTGACACCCGCTCACAACATGTAAACCACCTCATTTCTCTAGACACATTGTCAAGTCCACATGGTCTCTCACCCGTCAAGCCTACATGGCGTGTCCCAAGGGTACACGATGTGTACTAAGAAGGTAACACCGACCCATGTTGTTCGTGACATGGCCGAGTACCTGGGTCAGACTACAAGGCATGTACAACATTTCCACGTCATGTTAAAACATGGATTTCCTCTGTCTGTATTGTTAGTTACAAGGGAGGTCTTAAGCTCAACACTACACGGCATGTAGAAGTGGTACACGACGTGTTTTCCCAAGCCATGCCCTACCCTGTGTCCCGGACCACATGTCCTATGGAGTGGGAAGAGCCTACACGGCATGTACTTAGGGTACACAACGTGTACTTAGTATACATGACGTGTACATAGGGTACATAGCGTGTACTTAATATTTTTTTTTCTTCCTTCCTGAATAGAAGAACACACGATGTGTGTCCATAGAACTACATGGTGTGTATACTGGATTTTCCAAAAATTATTCCTTAGAAACTACTCTAGAACCCTGAAAACATAAAAACAAAAACCTAAGTTCCAAATTCCTATCCTTGAGGGCCCATACTCCCCGCAAATCAAATCTCGGTATCTTATACATGTTATAATAATGTAAAATTGTCAATGATCCACCAAATTCTGATCATTGAGGGCCCATATTCCCCAAAAACCAAAGTTTGGCATTCATTATATCATAAACTCACACAAAAATACCCTATCAAATAGTATGTATTTATTAATGAAGCTATCACCACAACATGCTTTTCTAGAACAACATCTATCACAAAAACATGCCATTTCTAATGAACCTACATGGCATGATACTATGAATGGCATGTGATTTCTAGCATGTACCTAAATGATGCATGAGATGGCATACCCTCATCTCATCGGGTCACAACTAAATAGAACCCATGTATAAAATATAAACAGTACACTCACATGTGCGTCACCCAATAGTGAAAATCAAATCAACTTTAAAAGCGCAAAATCCAAAAGATTGCAATACACGAGGTAGACTGGCTTTTCCCTGTACACGGGTTAGCTACTCCATGGAATAACTTATTACCAAAAACCATTTCTGTCTTATCTCGGACTACAGTCTCCAAATAGTAATTCAATAAAAATAACTCCTTTGATACCACTTTGTAACATCCTGGATTCGGGTGCCCCGAACCCGGTTGGTCATATGACCCCAAGCGCATTTCCCCAAATGCCAGAGGCTGCCAACTAGCAGTGAGGGCCCAGGTATAATAGTAGGGGAACTATTCCATCATTTGTCAAAGTGTAGCATAGTGGAATATCATACAAAATACGAAAGAGGAAATAGTGAACAGTATTTAACTAAAATGGACAACTGAAGTAAACAGAAACCAGCAGTTATATATATAACGATGCAGCATGTCACTATTCTATGCAAGAATCCAAAAAAAGTTACACAGCAATACAATACATTACAACAAAAAAAGTACATGTATATCGGAACAAACAGAAAAATCACCAGCATCACAAGCCAAAGCTCGATCCCATGCTCTCCTACTCCACACCAAAAATCAAGTACCAGTATAGGTACTCATTCCCCTATCGAGAACTGCAACAATATAATCCGTTTGGGCCGAAGACATGACCCAAACAGGGTGTGAGAAATAAATCCCAGAAGGCAACCACCAAAGGCCCATGCCCAACTGTCAGTGAAAAAGTGAAACAACAATGTGCAATAGTAAATACAATAAACTAAGCAGTACTCAAAAGTAACTAACTAGCAGTTATATTTCCATTTTAATATTCATTTAATCATTCAATTTAAGATATCACCACAATGTATATTATAAGAAAACCGTCAGTGTCCTCAGACATGAAAACTCTCACCCTCAAGTAAATATAATCTTTCCCTCAGTCTAGAAGAACCATGCCCTCAGGATAACTAGAATCACGCCCTCAGGCTAATTAGAATCACGCCCTCAGGATAAACAGAATCACACCCTCAGGCGATGGCCCTCAGGCTTATCGAATATTGCCCTCAGGCATACGAGATAATGCCCTCAGGCACGGAAGCAGCTGCCCTTAGGCATAAGTAACGAGGCCGATCCCAACAGATAAGCAAGCAATTATATAAAACTCCTCTCAAGGAAATTTAAAGCATGCTAAATTTTACAGTATAACATCGGGTAACCTGGCCAAATGGCTGAACAGAGGAACGCACCCCCAGGGTGGTCCTGGATCTAAACAATGATCCCAAACACCAGGTTATAATTACATTCAAATATCTATAAAATTATAGGTATATAATTTTTCATTGCCTTAGCCATACGACACCCCATTCATGGGAACGTATGACAACAGTACATGAATTCACCACAATAGTTGGAAATAAACACTAGACCACCTACCTCGATCTCCCCTGATCGGTATATGTGAATGGCACCTCCCGAATCATCATATAATGATGTAGATCTGGGATAAAATAATTCCTGTTCAAACGTAGATAACATCCCATAGATGAAGAATTCATAAGAGCCGCACACGGAGAAGGGAGAGCTTACCTATACAGTCCAAACGCGATCAGCGGAAGTGAAAATGGACTCCCAGTGCTTGGTCAGAAGATCTCTAAAGCTATGGTCATCCTCCCGAGCTCCTCTGGCTTTCTAAACATCCTTTGTGAACAGAATAGGCTACATTCCGTTTTATGTGAAAAAAAACTACACGGCGTGTACTTTTCATTTTTTTAATTTTTCCTCTAGTGGCTACTATTCCACCGCGACACTGTTTATCCGTAGACATGTGTATGCAACGTGTCTTCATGATTACACAGCATGTACTTTCGCTCCACTGGCGGTTGCCTCCTCCACCTTACTATTCACCTGCCGACTGACTACATGTCATGTAAATACCCACTACACGGTGTGTAGTCAGTTTTTACACCTTTCATCCCCGACAGGGATACATGCCCGATGTACTCGTCTCACACAGCCAATGTACATGGCGTGTGGAAAAGTACACGGTGTGTACCCACAAAATTTGGGATTTTTCCCCATTTTACTTATTTTCTCAAAAACACTTAAGGAAAAATGAAAAGAAGAAACCCATTCCTCAAGAATAAGAACCAGTTTCCTACATTAAATCCCATCACTCATATTTTTATTAGGACTATTTTTTAAGGGGTATAAAAGAAAAAAATAACTAAATTTATTTAATTATTTATTTATAAATGGGTAGTGAAGTATTTTTATATACATGAATCATTTTATTTGTATTCTGAAAATATTTGATAGATCATATTTTTAGGGTAATCATATATTTAAAGAGACTTATTAAAATGGGAAATATTGAGGGAAAACACCTGGATTGTGAGCCCTTGTAAACCAATTTAGTCATTTTATTTTAAAAAATTCATGGAATATGTTTTTATATATGTTTAAAATAGATTTTTTGGGAAACGATAGACTTGTTGTGTTATGGGAACCTTCTCTTCTCAGGTAATATATCAAATTATATTTCTAGTGTTATTATAAGTATGATATTGTTTTTAAAGTGTTATCAAGAGAATGAATGGTTTTGAAATTATGAATGTGTTTTTAAAACATGACATTATTATTCAATGTTATTTTCTCAGACACTTATTTTTCTTTAATTTTATAAGAATATTTTCACTATGATTCACATATATGTGGTTCGATTTTGAACACGATTTATGTTCCATGGTTTCCAAAAAAATAAAAAGGGGCATATTATTGCTCTAACAACTAAAATTATATTATAATAGGTGAAAAAAATATTTTAATAAAACTATAATGAAATGGAAATCATAATATTTCATGGAACACTAATTCTCATTTCGTATTATTAATATTAATTTCAAACATATGAAATCAAAAAATCCAAAATGTGTTTTTGAACATTAACCTTCAAAATAAAATTTTATGAATAATTTAAAATATATTATTTAAATTTTATTGATTTTTTTATAATAACTTGTTATAATATATTTAATTAACAATGGTTGGGCTATGAATTTTATATAAATAATTATAAGATCATTTAGAGATAAATGAGATATTTCTCAAAAAACTATTATAAATGGATCATTGCCATCCCATTTTAATTATTAAAAATAATAAAAAATTATGAATTATTTTATTGAAATTTATTGATTATATATAAAAATATATTATTATAAATCCATTTAATGATAATTACTAGTCATATAGTTAATATATGTTCATCCCATTCTTGAAAAATACACTTAATGAAAAATCTTTTTTCAACAAAATGTGCAGGTTTTTTTTTCAAATTGATCATACTAATTATAAAAATATAATTATAAAAAAATATTCCATACTTTTAATCATAATAATTAATAACATTTAATAATTATAACTTAATCTTCTTTCAAAATTAATAGTAAGAACTATTAAACATAATTATTATTTTTATGGTTATAACAAGTTTTCTTGGGGTTAACATAAAAATATAATTGTTAAAATATCATAAAAACTTTACAAAACATAATTTTTTGTTTTTATTTATACATTTACCATAAATAACGCAAATATGAACTATTTTGGAGTCATATGTTCAAGAATGTGACATGAAAATGTCGTAAAGCATCGAAAAATTAGAAGTGTGTAACTCATCTCAATTATTAAATGGATCCTCATAGTATTAATTGTTCACAACTATCAAGCTATTTATGTCAAAAAAAAATTGAAACTCACTCACCAAAATATTTTTCCTCATTCTAGAGGTTATATGATTCCAAAAAGACCAACCCTTTTTTCCTTAACAAGTTATCAAAACATCGGTTTTCTAGGTGAAGGTAATCATCTTCCCCAAGATATTTATTTTTTACTTATTATATACCCCCATTAATTATGTATTAATAATTAAAATATAATAAAAATTTATTTACTATATACAAAGATGTAATTATGTTAGTGGAATAACCAATATCTGCCTCCTCTTTCATTAAATGTGAAACAAAATCATCGACCATGTGTCTGGAAGACTTCCACCTCATGAGATGATATATTTCATTTTCCATCCCCACCTATCATGGATGAATATAATGGCGGATTTAAGGTAAATATATACCATATTTAAAATAATATTTTAATTATTTATTCATAATTTCACATCTAACCTCTTACCATCCGATATTTTAAAATATTATTACGTCTCTCGTGTGTAAGTGTGGACTACCACCTCCATGATGCTATGTGATTTATTTTACATTTTATTTTGAAATAGATTGTTAAAAGGATATATTTAATAATTATATATGATATAATAATTTTTTTAAAGGTTAATTACTATTTTAATTTCTTTTTTCCTTATTTAGAAAAATAAAAACAATATTCAAGCAAACGTATGTCCTTCCATCTTAACGAACGATGTAATTCATATTTTTATCCATAAATTTTATGGATTACTATAAATTCAAATATAATAAATATATATATGATATTTATATCATTATTATAAATATGTATATTATGTAACCCTGATAATTGAATAAGGACAAAAACCACTGAACAAAAACATATATGAAAAATGATATAGTTTTTACCTAAAAAGGGATTTTAAAAATGATTTTTTAATAAACTGGTGAAAACTATTTTATGTAAATCATATATTATATAATATATATGAATACAGTTATAAAATATATTTATATTCAACAAATATAAATATAAATATATATATATATATGTTGATCACATATATATTAAGGAATATATAGATGAAGCAATGATTTATTTCATACTCTCATTATTATTAAGGATTATTATGATCAAGTATCTACTAGGAGAAATATTTTATATTTACCTTTTAAACAAATTATATTTTATTCTTATATATTTATATCAATAAATAAAAATGTTTTCTTTAATTTTCTACTCTTTAATTAGTTATGATTACCAAATAAATTTTTAAGGAAAAAAGACATTTTTTATATTGGGTCAGGAATCCTTCTATTACATGTCGATTTTTCCCACGAAATTCCTAAAAGAATATTATTAATATTATCCAATTACTTATCAAAGAATGTTTTACCCATGTTTATAATTTTTTAACAATGATTTATAATGAAAATTATTTTCTTATTTTTTGATGAGGTATTTTTGACTATATTAGAAAATACTGGAGGAATGTTTTTATTTATATGGAATGAACTAAATCTCACACCATTGTGACTAGTCACTCCATTGAATCATAATTTAAAATTTTATAATATTAACTCCAAGGATATTTTTTCCTCATTATTTTGGAATTTTTTTGTTTCAAATATTTTATTTAAAAACAAGTGGGTATTTCTCTTAAGAAAAATTCAAGTGATATATTTTTTGGAAAATATTCATATATGTCAACATTATTTACTAAATATTTTAATTTACTGGGGAATTAATCTTATCATACTAGTCAGCATTTTAAATATGATGGATTATGACAATGTTTATTGATTGCAGTAATATTAACATTTAATATACTAGTTTGACCATATGAATGTTTATGTTGATTATGTCTCACCATTTTTATAAGATGAATGTATTGGGATAATAATGTGATGGGAATTACCTAATATACCCCTGAATGATTTTATATGTCTTACCAGTCAATCTAGTTTGGGTATTTTTCATTTACCTTACTTTTTTATGTATGTTGTCTTTGAAAATGTGATTTATGGTATGATTATGATGTCTAGTAAAATACATTCAATCATTTGAAAAATAGTTATTATTATCCAAGTGATTATCCATGTTATTATTTTATAAAATTTTTTATTGTATTTTTATGGTAATATTTGTTTTTTGTTTATCTTGACCATATTATTCTTTTTTATTTACTTTTTTGTATAATTTACTATAAAATTTCCCTTACTTTGAATATATAATCACCCATTATTATATTTTCATTCCCCAATATATAAATAAATGATATATGAATAGAATCAGATATTTACTTAAAAAATTATGTTGTCTCCTAAATTAATTTATAATATTTTTTAATTTCTTATATAATTTGAGAAACATTTATATATGTATTCTATAAATAATTTTAAACTACTCATTCATTCGGGATGTGATAAATTTTTCTTGTGAAAATGAAGTAAAATTGCCATCAAATCTAGTACATTAGATTAGGGGTGGTAAATTTTGTATTAGAGAAATTTTAGATAATACCTTATAATATAAGATCACGAAAACATATATTAGGGATCACAACTCACTGAAAACACCACAAGATAATTCTATTTTTTGAATTCAAACAAAAATATGTTGGTTATATATATATTATGTGGGTTTCCTCGAACTATATCTCTTTTTAGATAATATATGTAAATATTTATTTGGAATAGATATATCTAATGGTAATAAGCATGAAAAGGTTTAGTTAAATGTATCATAGATATTATTCTAGTTCAAGGTGGGTGTTCAATGAAAATGAACATGGTTTGAATCTTTTAGATGATATTCTTGGGAAAATTCTCCTTTTTTTTACAAAACCATAATGAAATATTAGAACAAAATTGAATACACCATGTAATTCTAATCTTATGATTCTATGATAATTTATAAATATATTTTCAATTTATGTTAGGTGTATCAATAGTTTTGAGATGATATATTATGTTTCACAATGTAATTATCTAATCTAGTATATAATATTTTTTTGAAATGGATCCTAGTAAAAGGGTTGAGAAATATATTAATGCACATAATTCATGTAGGGATTGACCTCATAGTAAAGATAATATAATTATAACTAATGTTGGAGATAAATAAATTATATCTATATTTGTAAAACATACTATGTTTTTCACTAAAAACCTTACACATATAAAATATACATTTAATACACAACATGTTATCACAATGTTATACCACTTCATGTGTAAAGAAAATCTATCATTAATTAGAATTATAAATCCATTCTTAGCTAGGAAACGAATATGTTCCCTATAGAAGATATTTTTAAATATGGGAAATAATTAAAGGTAGAGGGTTGTCATAGAATTTTATGATCTCCCTATGGATGTGGTTCAATGGTGGTCATTAATTCAAACTAAATAAGGATGATGAGGAAATGAATAGGATGGAGTGGATGTATTTTAAATAACATTTCAAGGAACAATATTTCCCTCATGAACAATGAATTTATATGGAGAGGCAATCTATGAGTCTAAGAAAAAAGGTATAGGAAAATTTTTCTAAGTATGAAGAAAAAATTTAAAATTTATAAATACAGTATGTAAACTAAATTCAATTTTTAAATAGTATGATTAGGAACTTATTTTAATTTAATAGCATAGAACAGTTTTTCTATGATTGAGAGTTTATTTGATGTTTTTAGAGAAAGGCACTTATAAATGTGATTATAAGGGTAATAAATAAAATTCCCAAGTTCACTGCTTTAACTATACGAAGATGGTTATCTATGAAAATGATTGTCGTAGGAGTTAATAGAATTAGTCATTGAAAAGGATAAGAGATAAAGTCCATTATTAATAAATCCAAACAACAGAGATTGAGGTTCCAAAATATGTGTTGGAAGGTATTCTAATCATAAAAATAAATTTATCCATTTATTTATTTGATTTTGTATATTCACACTCTATTATATCTTATATCTTTCATTAAAAATGATATATTTTTCTATCACCTTTGGATTAGATTTATATGTTATGTCTTTTATTTGATGTCTCACCAAAATATGGATGTGTCAATTAGTTCCCATTATGAAACAAAAATTTTCCCAATATAAAGACTTTATTATTATACCTATGATTGATTATAATATCATCCTTGGTATGGATATATTTTTAAAATATGACGAAATAATTTTTTAGAATATAAAGTAAATTATGATTCTTGATGAAGTTCTTGAATTCTTTATCTTTAGAGGGGAAACATCGTCATCTTATTCAAGACTCAGTCCATCTTTATTAGCTATTCTATATTTTATTTTTAGGGAAGAAGAGCATATATAATCTACATAAGTAAAATTTAATTTTCAATTTGAGGACCTAACTATTTTATAGAAATTCATTTTTGTATTTTCTAAGGAATTTTGTTGAAATCCCTGAGGGTGTGAAGTTTATTTTTAAAATGATTTAATCCCTAATACAATGACTATATGAAATAATACTTATATAATGTAAAAAATGTAATTAGTGGAATTAAATAAAAAAATATTGGAATTTTGTAGAGAGGTATATATACTGCCAAGTGTTTCACCATGGATAAATCATGTTGTCTTCATCAAGAAGTTAGATAGATCAATGAGGCTATGACTCAATTATAAAGAAATTTTAAAAATTATTTTAAAAAATAAGTATCCCATTCTATGCATTGATGAATTATTCGATCTAATTCCTAAATATTAATATCATTGAAATACTGAACATAATTCAAGCTGTCATCAATTTCTAGAAAATATGGAACTTATTTTGATGACAAAATTTGGAATAATGTATGGCCACTATGGGTTTATGTTATTTCCATTTGGATTAATTAATCAACCATCTATTTTTATGGATCTAATGATCATATTATTCATGGAATATCTAGAGAATTTTATTTGTATTTATTATGAAAATATTAGTTTACTATAAAAACTATTAAGACTATGATAATCATATTTTTATCACACATTAGACTTTTAGAAAAAAAGTGTTATATAAAAATTTTAGAATGTGTGAATTTGGGATTTAGAAATTTTATTTTCATGGAAATATCATCTCCAATGATAGAATAACAATTGGTAATCTGATGGAAAATCTATTCCAAGAATTTAATACACTAAAAAACATAACAAGTGTACATTATTTCACTCGTTTAGAAGGTTAAAATTTGATTTTTTGAAAAAAGTTTCCTGATTGTCTAACCCATTAACCAAGCATACAACTAATGGGGTAAAGTTTGTATGGAAAAAAGGAATGTGAATATTATTTTTAAGAATTGTAGAGAATATCAGTGAATGAAGTAGTTTTTATACTACTATTGAGAAAAGATGGTTTTTTGATATAATGTTATTAATTGAATAAGGGAAATAGATATGTACATATAGAGAAGTAAATTTCTTTTCTTGTGAATCAATAAAGTTAAAGACTCATTAAAAAAACTATCCAACTCATGATCATGATTTGGATGTCATAATTATTTCATTTATTACATGGAGACAATATATATATAGTGAAATATGAGAGGCATATAAAAATATAAAGAATATAAAATTGATATTTTAAACGAAATAGATCAACATTAGGAAAATAAAATGGATCAAACTACTAAATTATTATTGAATATAAATACACTATAAACCAAGAATGGAAAATAATGTAGCATATTAACTGACTAGGAATGATCATTGATTTCTGAAAAAATGGGTATTTATAGATATCCAATGTTCTTGGATATAGTAAATATTGATATAGGAATTATTAAGGAAGAGGTGAGATCACACCTTTTTTCAAAATATTACCAAAACATATTTATTCTAAAATATAAAAAGATACCATCTTGATGAGGATTATTTCAAAAGAAAATGAAATCCATGAATTAATGATGGGAAATTGATATACTGCATTAATGAAGATGGAATATTCAAATTTTGAAAGTGTCTATGTGTTATGTCTATAGATAAAATAAAAAGGGAACTATTTGATGATGATCATAGCTCTAATTTTTCTCTATACCATGGTAGAAAGATGATATATAATTATATGAAGGAACACTTTTAGTGGGATAATATTATGTGGAAAATTTATTATTATATATCAATATTAGTGGGTTTTCAAATGGTTAAGTCTGACAAACAACACCCTTGAGGATTCACCTAACATATAGCTATTGAAAATGTTTTGAAATTACTATGGATTTTCTTAGTGTATTACAAAATAATCCTATACTGGAAGATTTATTATCAGTTATTTTTCATTTCCCTACAAAATATTCACATTGCTTTTCCATAAGAGAATATTGTCCCATGAGATCATTACATGTCACATTATTAGTGTGGATGTAAGACATAATATAAAACCTATTTAAAATGTGTCAAATAAATATCCATAATTAACAAAAAAAAATCATCAACAATATTCATATGTTCTTGATTCTGAGCTTTATTTCTGCACCACTTATCACCCTCAAACAGATATATAGTTAGAAAGGATAATTTGATCATTAGATGACATGTTTAGATCATTCTCACATGTAATTAAAGGTATGCGTGATCAGAATTTATATTATATATATTTTTTCCAATAATAATAGCTCCCATTCAAGAATTAAAATGATGATGTGTAAAGAATTATATGAAAAGGGATTTCATACCTTGAGTTGTTGGGATGAAGCTGGTGAAATGATGCTTGTAAGAGTAGAACATGGCGAGGAGAAAAAAAGAGTAAGAAGTATTTATGATATTATTTAATTTTTTCAAAGTAGGATAAAGGGTTATGCTGATAACTAGAGGAAATAAATTTTATTTCATGTGGGATATCATTCTTTCATTAAAATTTACACATATAAGATTTTTATATGTTTCGACAATGATTGAAAACTGAGGCCCCGATACATTGAAACTTTTGAAATTATGGAATGAATATGATATTGGTCTTAATGATTCAAGATTACATAAGTTCACCCAATGTTAAATGAATTTTTCTATATATCATTGCAAAGGGAGTATATTCCAGGCTTAACCCATGTGCTCACTACAAAATAAAGAGACTTGAAACCTGTTATATCTTACTATGAAGAGCTTATAAAAAATAATAACGCAAGAGTGAAATTATTGAAGAATCATATAAATCTACTTGTAAAGGTGAATTGAAAAAATAATAAAATATATTTAGAAAATTGGTAACTAGATGATTATATTGAGAAGAAAAACCCTGATTTGTTTAAAAACTTTTATCCATAAAAATATAAAGAATGGAATTTTTTTAGGTTAGAAGAATTAAACACATAGATTAATTTATAGTAAGTGAATATTATAATTTAATTAACCTTAAAATCAAGGTAAAATTAAATATTTTATTCCCCAAAAATTATAATTTTATATGATGAATATAAATTTTTAACTTACATGGTCTAAATAAAACCAGAATGTTTTTTTTGATATTTACCCGTATAAATAAGATTTTATGAATAAAAATTTTTATCATTTAACTAATACTATTTTTATTAAAAACAACATGTTATATTATGTTTAATAAATACTTTATTGACTATAAATTTCATAGAAATAATTATACCACAATTTTTAGGCCATATGAATATTTTTCCCAATTTTTTTTAAAAAACTACACGATATCATTCAATTTTAATTTATAAAATAATTATATAATGATGAATGATTTAAATGAAATTTATAAATAAAATATCAAAAAACATTAATTTTAATCCATATAAATATTATTAATAGTGATAAATTTAATGCATTATAATCTTATTATTGAAAAATTAATTTCGTGAAAAATTGTTCTTCAACGCTATTTGTTGTATTTTTTTTATATTAATTTATTAAAATTTCATGAATAGAATTTCAAAAAATGTATTATATATTTATAATAATAATAATAATAATTAATATTATCTAATAACTTAAACATAATTTTTGATCATAATTAATAGTAAATATAGTAAAGATTAATTACTATGACTATGGTTAAAATGAGCTTACAATACGGTTACCCTAAAAAGATAAGGATTAAAATGACCATGAATCATGATTAAAACCCATTGGTTTTTTGTATTTTAATATTACCCAAATAAATATATAATATTTTCCATTTTTCATCTATATTTATAATAATTTGACTAGACATTTTTTATAAATCATTGAAAAATTATATGTGCGCCACTCACTACAATAATAAAATGTCACCACCTCCCCTCACATATTCTGAAAGATAATGTAATTTATCTTGAAAAAACATAATAAAATATATACCCAAAATTTACAGACACTTTCTCATTGTTTTGGTCTTCCTTAAATAACAAACATTATGTCATAAATAATAGATCCAAAGGATGTGTTTCTAAGAGAAGGTAACCATCTTCACAAAGATCCTTATTTTTACTTATTATCTTACAACCAAAAAGTATCGATTAAAAAATAAAATAAGATGTAATCAATGACTAATATCTAATATGATTTCACTAACTTAGGGAATAAATTATATCAATCTCATCTGCCAGAATATATAAAACAAGATGGTGGATTGTGTGTACGACGTACTCCCGCCTCCCAGGACGATGTAATTTGTTTCCCATAACGACTCTCATAGATGGATATAATGATGGATTAATGGTAAATATAATATATATATGAAATTATTTCACATATATAATTATAATGTCACATTTATCTTCTTAATAATCGATCTTTTGGAATATTATATAATCACTCGTTCGTATGTGTGAACTACCAGTTCCACAACGTGGTTTGATTCATTTTTTATTTTATTTTGGTGTGGATTTTAAAAAAGGTGAAACTATTTAATATATATATATATTATGATATTATAATTATATAAATTTTAATATATATTTTCCTTTATTGTTTTCCTATATTTAGAAAAATTAAAATATTGTTCATGCATACATTGGACCTATTTTTTCTATGAACAACGAATTCAATTTTCAATTTATATATATTATGGATTAAAAAAACATATATAATGAATATTTTAATTATATTTATATCCTGATTATTATTCTTTATATTATGATAATATGATCAACTTACATGATTATAAATTACTAAACCTAGTCATACATGAAAAACAAAGAAGTTGTAAACTAGAATAATTATTTTAACAAAGAATTATTAATAAACATGTGATAAAATTTTATAAGCAATATATGGTATAAAAAATATGAGTATTTTTATATAATTTATGTATAAAAATTATATATTAATTATATATGAGCTTTCTACACATATTAATGAAGTCAAACATGAATTAAGGGTTTATTTCATTATCTCGTAATTATTTGAGATTGCTTATGTTTAAGCCACCACTAGAGGAATTATTTGATTTTTATTTCTTAAAAACAATATATTTTATTATTATATAGTTATCTATATAAATTACTTATTTTAATTTCATTTTCATATCTCTATGTACTAAAGAAACCCAATTAATATATATTCAATATAATGTTTAAAATTCACATTTATTATTTTAATTATAATTTTGACACATTTATAAATTATATTAAAAAATATAAACATATTCTATTAAATAGGAAAATAAAAATTTACTTTCTCTTATTTATTTGAATTTTTTTGACATGTTTTATTTTTAATAAATATTGAAAAATACTACATATTAATTGAAAACAGAAAGTTCATCAAAATTATTTATAATGTAAAATTACATTTCTAATTTTTGTTAACATAGAATTAGATCACTATTTTTTCATTTAATACAATTAATATAATTAGAATATATTTGACATTCAATTTGGATATAAAAACATTTCAATATTTGTTGATTTTTTTATGTTAAAAACATGTTTCCTTGATCATTCAACATGATTAATTTTAAATTAATTTTATCCAATTCTATGTTTTGAATTTTGAAAACCAGATTCAAAATTTAGAATAATTTTTTAAAACTTTATTAATTATTTCACTTTTAAATTTAGACAATATATGACTAATAGATTTGATAATATGTATTCCCACGATTATGCATAAATCAGGTAATTAAAAGAAACAAATAATATTATAAATATTCTAAAATTTCCCTAAAACATGTTCCAATTTTATTTTATTATTTAATATATACCAAAATAATCATATATTATAATATTTGAGCTCTTGGATCCATTTGTAAGACTTTAGGCAATTTATAGTATTATATTCAATGAAAAGTCAATTATGTCATACTTTTGATTTTAAAAACTGAAATATTATTAATATGGTGCTATATATGGGTTATGTCTAACTATAAAGAGTATGCTGAAAGAAATTTTTTTATATTCATCATGATAATTTAAACTTAATTAAAAGGTAAAAAATTAATAAATTAATGGCTTACACGACGATGATGTAGTAATTGTTAAATTAATGGAAATATCAAATAATTGATATTTAAATTATTAAATTAAATAAAATATGACATAATTAATGTCCTAAAATATTTTATAGATACCTTTAACATTTTATTTATTATTCAAAAGAGTATTTACAAAAATATCATGTTTTTATTTTATTTTTAAAATGATAGGTAATGAATATTTTAAAATTTGACATTAATGATATTTTGAAAAAAGAATTAATTTATTAAATGATATAAAAATAATAATATTCTAAAATAAGGACAAATTATTTTATGATGTCTTAAATTTTCATTAATGTCTCATATATTGGTCTTTTGTTCTTTAATAGTAATTATATTATCTCTCCACTTGTAAATTGCATGAGATCACGATAAGAGTTAAAAGAATTAAATAAGGGTTAAAACAAAAAAATAATGATTAAAACAAATTCCAATTTAAATTTTATTATATGGATTCATTCGTGCCAAAAAATAATTTAATATTAAAAATAAATTACTTTTTACCCATTTTTATTTGACAAATAATTGTTATTAATTTAATATTTTGTATAATTCCAAGATTGTTTCTCCCACTATTATATAAGTGAACCCATTGTTCTCTTTTATTAAATCTTAAAAACCAATTTTGTTCTACCAATATATACCAAAATACAATATGATAATTCCTACCCACATTATATATGGATTATTTTAAACATAACACCAACATTAGAGGTGTTATGTTGTTAATCAAAGGAGGTCATCCAAGGAAGAGGTATAATTTTTAATAAAGTGTTTCTCTATTATTAAATTATCAATTTTATTAAAATATTATTAAATAATGATTAAATAATAATAATAATCGTAAATATATTTATATTTAGTATTTTAATACCATAACCTAAATCTATCTCAAATTATATCAAATGGGAAATGAAGTTATCATTTCTATGTACGATGAAAGACTACCTCGCATACCGATGAATTTAATTTTCCATCACAGTCGGTCAAGAATGACTATAATATTTTTTGTTAATTCCTATATATTATTTTCATGAATTGTTTTTTCATTAATAAATTTTAATATAGACTTTTATTTCATACCTTTCCATGGACATAAAAATTATAATGATGTTCATGTGTACTGGTGAACTATCACCTCCATATAGCGATGTGATTTATTTGTCATCACCACATCACAAGAATGATATATATAAATATATTTAAATGTTTAATGTTTTATTTATGATATTTTTATCAATCTATAATTTTAAAATAAAACCAACCTTCTTTCAAAAATGATTATTTAAAAATGGAAGTGTTACTCATACATACGTATGACCTACAATCTCTATGATTATAACATAGCTCAATTTTTAATCACTATACATAGTTGTTTTATTTAAAAGTATAATTGATGTATGAAAATAATAATAATAATATTATTATTATTCTATATAAGATCGAATAATTAAAACTTTGATTATTGAAATCATACCGAATACAATTTGGACTCAAGTACCAAATATAATAAAAATGTCCAACAGTAACATAATTAATTAATTAATTATTACAACATGATAATAAGTGATATAAAATAAATAATAAATATTAATAATATTTTCCAGAATCTATATAAATAAAATGTTTTTATTTTTTAGTAAGATCAATATTGTATGTGATTATTCAGACTCATGTATGAAATTTGGTCTCGATCCCCTTTCATTGAGAAATGTATTGATGATAGACACCTTTTTTCTATTATAAATGTATATAATTCCCCATTGAGATTCAATATAAATATAATATCTATTCTCAAGTAATTTAATGTTTTTAAAGTGTTATTATTTTATTTGTATTGTGATTTAAATATTCACAGTGTTATGAGTGTCTTTGAATGTTTAAAGATTTTATTGTCATAAATATTTATCCATGTCAATATTCATGATATTATTTTCCATATTTATTTATATAGATAAAAAATAATTATAATTTTTATTATATTTTTAGTTTTTTTGAGTCTACTCTTATCCTTTATATTTTTTAATGAACCCTCTCTTTTTACTTATCAAAAAATTTTGGTTTTTCTAAATTGGTTTTAAAAATAGATAGATTATTTTTTTAACATGAAATGTATTCTTATTAGTGAAATTGAAATCTCAGGATTGACATGTCGAAAATTGAAATCTTTTATGTGTAATTATTATGTAATGTTACTTGGAATTTGTACAGGATGTTTTGTGATAATTCTAGGGTGGTTAGTTTTGTGAAAAACCAAGTAAGATTTGTTACGTTATAACCTCCTATTAATTGGTTATGAAATTAAACTATATGAAATTAAAATATATGAAATATCCATATAAATTAGTGACATGTATGGCTGTTGGCCTCATGTTAATTAAATTTATAAGTGGAAAGTATAATTTTTCCCCTGGTACCTTTATGTATTTTCTATGCTTTCTATGGGTTTTATGCTAATATTTTGATTACAAAAATTTTTTAAATGAGATTATATTCATAGGAATTTATTTTCAACTTATTTAGAGTGATAATTTCTTCTTTATGATATAGTTTTCATGTGTTTCTATTATTATGTATTGATTAACGGTTTCTTTCTTTTTTATATCTCATACTGAACTTTTTATGTTAAGACCACATTTTTTAATGTTTCTTATAGGACTTAGGAATGTGTAAGGGATTGAAAGAATTAATGTTTAATGTCATGAAGGGTATCATAAAATAGATCATGATTTATTTTAAAAGTATTATATTATGAAAAAATGGATATTATTTAGATGTTTCCAATTTTTACATTATGGATTTTTATTCGTGAGTTATCTCTTAATTCTCAAAAACCCTAAAACTAAAAAGATTATCAATGTTAAATAAAGTAAAAATATTCCCTTAACTTAAGATTATGTAATGTTTTATGGGTGGGGCCTTACAGTTTGTTATCAAGGGATAGTTTATACAACTTTAGAGTTTATGTTAGTGTTAACAGAATTATCATATAATATTTTTATTTTGCGGTTAAGTTGAGGTTATGTAATATTTTAATATTTACTTATATTATAAAATAAATTATGATTGTTCAAAATGGATTTCTTGAGAATAAATATGGAATCTATAGTTTTAATGCAAAAAGAATAAAATATCCTTCCAAATAATCATCCCGAGATGGTTATAATTGAATCAAAATAATTTTTTTAGTGATGGATCACTAGAAACAAGTTATAAATGGTGATGGTATACATGATTGCAACAAACCCGATGTACCATGAAAGAACATTTCTATAGTGGAAAATTTCAACAAACAATATCCCCCATAATTCATAGGATAATATGACTTCATGTTGAGTGAAGGGTCGATTAAATCCCATGAAATGATATTTTATTTCATGGGTTTATTGGATCACCAAAAGGAATATCTTGAAATTTTTTATTTTGAAGTTGATGTCAACCAGTGTTGGTTAATGATTAATAATATCTAATAAAGTAAAGAGATTGATACCCTATAACAGGATAAATTTAAAAATCTTTTTTATAAGAAATATTTTACTAAGTATGTTCAACAAATTATGGAAAAACACTTCATCGAATTGGGAGAAAAGTATGAAGATTTTATTGATTCATATAATGAAAACACCACCCATTTGGAAAGGTACGACCCAAATTTTATCAGGGTTCCTGATAGTTAAATAAATAATTTTTACTCAGAATTAAATATAAGATGTCTAAGGACATTTTATTATAACGAGTTCAATATATATTAGAAACTTGATTGATGTTATAAGAAGGTAGAAGTGGAGTTTTATAATGATCACGTATCACATAAAAATAAAAAAATAAGTTGTCTAGTTCGAAATAATTTGGAAATAATTCTTCAATGATGTTTGAACGTAAGAAAACAAAATTCCATTAGTATGAGATGTGCTATAAAAAGGATCTCGGAGAATACTTTTCAAAAAATTTGAACTTCTTCTAATGTTGTATGTTTGGTCATATGGCTCCGGATTTCAAGGGACATGATCATGAAAGTAATGAGAAGACATCAGTGTGATGTTTTTTTTCAATGTGTTGGGACATTATTATAAAATGTGTCTAAAGATAATTTATCTTGGTATTAATCATCATGATCGAAAAATAATGTAATTGGAAAATATTTGGCTACTAGTATTGTTGATGTTGAGACATCAAGTGAAGTCATGAAAGATTTAGAGAACTCAATAATTTTTGAGGGTTTCCCAATTATCATGGTTCTAGACACTCTTTTCTAGGATTAATGTGATGTGATCACAAGGAGATTAGGGAATTTTTAGGAGTTTTTTAGTTGGGTTATGTTTATTTATAGATTTTGTTTAATGACATGCATGCCTTGGATTTTGAACATTTTTTTTTATCTTATTGATAACCTTTAGGGTTTATATGATATTTGATTATTAATGATATATTTAGGGATGTTCATCACTTAAGGATGAAATTGTTTTTATAAAATAGAGATAAAGAAATTAATTTAATTTCTTTATATTTATATGTGGTAAAATAAGTCGTCATCTCGTTAAAAAGTAATTTTTTTAAAAAACTTTATCAATTTAATTATCTTACTATAAAATCAATTAACTTCCAACCCATCACAGAATTATGGTTTTGGGATTGTACCATTTCTCCAGACCATGTTCTCTATTACTCTCTTAAAAACATGATCGTTATTATTCCCTTCTATGTCCATGTTTTCCTATAAGGAACCCTAGTATGTGTTATTTCAGGTGAGCCTCATACATCCCTTTATATACATTAAATTGTATTTTTCATTAATCATTTGTCTGACATGGGATTTCACGAATGGTATTTTAAAAACTCAAAACCCTATGTTTTGATACCAAGTTAAAATATTGAGGCTGAAATTTATTAAATTAGGGGGTGTAACATCTAGAGCTCAAAAAAGTATTTATTATGTTAGATAGTTCAAAAAATAATACGCACTAAGTTTATACACACATGTAAATATTATTATCTAAATTTTAGTGTTATAACGTACACATCTGAATGGTGGCTGTGATTAGGATTAACTAAATCATGAATTGTTGTTTTAAACATGTATACATAAAAAATAATTTACTTACCAAATTATTATTATAAAAAATAAAACCATTTCTGAAAAGGAAACTTCTTTATGAAAACTATTTAAATGTGAACAGATGTGTTTTTTTATAATAGATAAAAAATTAATATTTTTTATTATATTAGTCAAATTTGTAAATAATATATTATAAATAATTTTTTGAATTAAATTTATGTTTTTTCAAGACTTGATATTATAACAAATCCAATTTTATTCAAAAATGAATTATTTTTTTAAAATGGATGTGGTGCTGCCTTTTGATGGCACACATGTTTCCACATTTCTGTTGACTCTTTTAAAAATTATATTTGATAAAATAAAATTATTATATTAAAGGGGGATATAAAATTTTTACATTGGATGAATTTTCGATATTTTTTGCTAAGTTTCATGTTTTGATATGTAGTTAAAAAATAATGCATTTTAATTGAAAACTACATTTTCATGTAAATAATTGGTAGTGTTAAATTATGTTATTAATTGGTTTTAATATATAATTAAATCAATATATTTTCATTTATTCCAATTAAGTTCATGGTATCGATTTCAAATTGAATTTATATATAAAACCATTTCATTAATTTGAACATTTTTTCTTTTAAAACAAGTTTTCTTTATCCATCAATGAGATTAATATTAAATTAATTTTATCCAATTTGGTGTTTTTATTTTCGATAAAAGTATATGATATTTATTTTAATAAGGTCCCTATTTATTAAATATTTACATTTTATTTTTTGGACAAAATATTAATAGTAACATTAATTTTTATATTACCCCACATAAGGGTAAATCTATTAATTATTGGTAAATATAATGTTATAGATATTTTAAAATTACATGAACACATGTTATAATTATATTGAATGTGTTATTTTCAATTGTTATAATCTTTGGTCTTATTGTTTGTCATATTGGAGCCTCTATGATGACTTTAATTTATTAATAGCTTTATATTCAATGAAAAGTCTATTTTTCATACCTTTGTTTTTATCATGTGAAATATTTTTATAATGGGGTCATATATTTGTTATATTTGACAAGAAAAATTAATTTTAAATATAAAATATTTATATTAATCATGATAATTTATTTTTTATTTTTAGGGTATAAATAATTAAAACATTATCTTAGACAATGATTATGTATTAATTTTTTAATTAATGAAAATATTAAATAAATGATATTTAAAAGAATTTAATAAATAAAATTTGATATAATTAATGTCATCGCCAAATATTATATATTACTGATAAATTTTATTGATGAATTAAATGAGTTGTTTCAAAGATATTGTGTTGTTATGATATTTTTATAATGTCATGTAATGAATAATGTAAAAATTGACCCCAATGATAATTTATAATAAATAATATTTATTAAATTAAATAAAATTTATAAAAATATAAAAATGTGTCCAATTATTTATATAAGTCTCTAAATTTAATCAATGACTCTTTTATTAGTCATTTGTCATTTTATAGTTATTATATTAACCATCAAATTATAAATTAACTAACATCATAGTAAGAGATAAAAATGATAAATAAGGGTAAAACAATATAAGGATTAAAAATTAGTAATAAATGTCTAATTTTTATTGTATTTATGGATTTAGACCCCTAATAATCATTTAACTTCAATAAATTAGTTTTTACCCATTTGTAACAGAAAAATAATTTATACTTATTTAATATTTTGATGAATTTCAAGAGTGCCACTCCACTCTCCATTGAAAGGGAACACTTTATTCTATTTTAATTACACTTAAAACCCTATTTTTCATCCAATATCTGCACCAATAACTTAATATAGTATCTACACACATTATATATTATTTTTCATAGTCATAACTATGTCCTTTGAGGTGTTTTGTTGTTAATCAAATGAAGTCATTTGAAGAAGATGTATCATTTTTAATTTATATGTTTCTATTTTATTTTGACTTCCACATCATTCAAATATTCTTCATTTTTGATTAAATAATGACTCTAGTATCTTCAATATAATGAGATTTTATTTTTAAATACCATCACCTAAATACATCTCCACTTCAATCAAGTAGGAAAAGAAGTTATCATTTAAGTGTACAGCGGACAATCCCCTCATGAAACGATGAAATTAATTTTACATTACAGTTTCTCAATAATGGTTATAATTATGAAATTAATTTCTATATATGATTCTATAGACATATATTATTAATATGAAAATATAATAATTCATTTTATATCATTTTTTTCCATGCGCATTAAAATGATAAAGTCGTTCGTGCGTACTTGAGAACTATCACCACCACGAAGTGATGTGATTACTTTTTAATCACCACATCTCCTGGATGATTTATATAATTATATTTAAATGTTTAATATGATATTAATTATTTTATTATAATAATACAAAGATAAAATAAATATTTAACTTTTCAAAAATGATTATTGAAAAATACGTTACTCATGCGTATATACGCGCATATATTTCCATGATTACAACATAGTTCATTTTTGATAAAAATAATTAATGGTTTCATTAAAAATTAAAATTGACGTTTAAAAATATTAAAAAATTCCTGAATATAATTCTTGATATGATGGAATAATTACCACATTGAACATTGATATCATACCGAATTATTTTTGGACTCAAGTACAGAATATTTTCAAAACATCCTATGTAAAAGTAAATAAATAGTTATTCATTAAAAAATGATAATAAGTGATATAAAATGAAAAATAAAAAATAAAAAATAAAAATCTTCTCAATAAATTATATAATCAATGTATGGATATTATTTAGGAAGATAATTACTATACGTGACAAGTTAGACTCAGGGTAATGGATTTCATCTCTATCTCCATTCATTATGACATTTCTAGATGATATGAAACTTTATTCTTTTATAAAATCTGATGACATTATATAAGGATCGGGATATAATCATTTCATAATCATGAGTTAAGTAAATAATTTACATTAATGTTCTTTTAAGGTTTAGATCTTTTAAGAATTAGGTCATAGCATAAACAAAACAACTTGAATATTACATGTAGACACTTCTACTTAGTGTCCATTTCTTTATAAAAAAACTCTTTGAAAAGAGATTCTTGTCTTATTATATGTTTTATACATCTTGAATTTTCCTTGATCTTATCCTTTACCCTATTCCACTTTATGTCCTTTGAAAAACATTCCAAAAAAACATGGGATGAGCATAAAAATCTCAGTAAGCGATACACTAAGATGAAAAATAGTTAGTTTTTCAAAAAAAAAGTAAACTGTGAATACCTTATCATATGTATTAATTTTCAGCTTCATTATGTAGTAAATACTCCTCACTAAAAAAATATCATTTCTTACCCTGTTTTAACCAATAGATTACGATAAATCTCGTATAAAGAACGCATAACATATAAAGGTAACATGGGACATAAACATACTTAAATGAAATAACCATCCAGTCGACTTCTACACATATCACTAAATGGAATAGCCATTTGGCAGACTTCCATTACTAATTCATTAGAGGTTATAATGTAACCACACATCCTGGTTTATCACGGCACCACTCGTTATTTGGTTTATCACGTAACAACCTGTCAAATGTCTATATGCCATTATAAAATCATTACACATAAAATATTGAAAATTTAAATATTTCACTAAAAACATTTCATTTAAAATAAAAATAAATCAATTCAAGATATTGAAATAGAAAATAAATTTCAGAAACCATTTTCAATACCAAAACACACACAAACAGAATAAGAGGTTTCTTTTTCATTTTAAAAAACATTAATGGTTATAGAGGAAGACAACTAACTATTATAGTGGTGGAGAGGTCATTTTCACTATAAACATTAAAACCATTCATTTTTTTCATTTTCTAAAATTATTCAGAGAAAATATTCCCTTTGAATAAAATTAAAAGTCAAAGGGTTTTATTATATACCATATAAAAGAAAGTCGTGTATAAATTAGAGTATGCCTCAATGAAAGGAGATTGAGATGAAGTCCCTTACGAAGATCATTTTGTAAATAAAATGGATTGATTATTAGTATTCATTGTAATTACACATATGTAAATTAAAAATACAGTATAGGATATAAAAATTTATATCTCACATAATCATAGTATGGAATAATCAAAAAGTAGAAGTTTAACCCAATGAATAGAAAATGTGATTAAAATTTCCCTTACCTCATGTTCGATATGACCCATTTGTTCTTTAATTTTATAAATGATAAACATAAGTTAATTTATAATTTCTTAAAAATCTTTTCAAATATATTATTACTTTTATATCACTTATTACCTTTCTATAACAATTAGTTAATTAATTGAGTTAATATTTGATATTTTGTCGATGTTTGGAACTTGAGATAAACATTAATTTATTATAATTATAAGTTGTTCATGTGGTCAAAATTCCATTATATCCAGAATGATATTCATTATTTATATATAATATATATCATATATTTCAAATAAAATTTTATTTATAAAATTACATAACATTTGGAGATAAGAAATGAAATTCACCGTTCATGGAGACGGTAAGCCGTACGTACGCATGAACTCTACATTCATTTCTATTTAGTATTTTCTTGGAATGAAAAAATAATTATACATAAGAATATTATAATTCCATTATAATATCATATATAATGTCATTAACCCCACCCTTTATATGTCCCGTGTATGGAATGAATGATTCATATCACTTTGAGGGGGTGGTAGTCCGCACATTCTCAAATGAAATTACAGTGTTTAACCACAATGGAATCCATAATGGTATGATATAAATGAAAAATAAAAAAGAATAGAGACAATATAAATGTAATATATATCACATATAAATATAGTTCCATCATAATGGCCACTATGAGAGGCGGTAGGAGATAATTGAACAATCATCATTTTGTGAGGCATTAGTTTGTCGTCCATAGAACTAGTACATTATTTACCCATTAAATAGAGGTGTGTGTAAGTTTAGTTCGAATAATTTTCATAAAAACAACCTATTATGTTTAGGATACTAGTGTAGTTATAAAATAAAGGAAGAAAAATAGTTTATGGGGTTGTAGAAGGAACATAAAACAAAAGAACTTAAGAGAAGATGTATCCTTTAAATCAGGAAACTCTCTTCATTTTGAACAAAAATGATTTCTTTATGTGCCTTATGCCTAAGGTAAGGCTTCTAAGAGTAATAAAGGGATGTATGGAACTTAATTTGGTAGAGTATGGATGAGACAAGTCTATTGAGAGGTGTGAGAAATGAGTTAGAGGTGAGAGATTTTTATAAGGGGAAGAGAGGCTCTTTAAGAAAGTTTTAAAATAATATATTATTATATAATGTTTTTCTGTTTGTAAAGGTCCAAACTCATTAAAGTATAATATAGGATGACTCATGCTCAAAATAAAATCATCCAATATAAATTTTATAGTTTTTGGATATTTTTTTAATCTTTATAATCTTATTTATTTAAATCATTCATTAATGAGGTAAACACTACATCATTATTCTGTCATAAATAATTTTATTTATTTGAAGTATAAAATTATGAAAAAATTACCATGATGTAGGAAATATTTTTATAATTTTATTTATTATTTATATTTAAATATATATCTTGTATAACCCCATGTAAAAATTTATTTACTAAAAGATATATGTTTGTGTCATTTTTGTCATTACGTTAAATTAATTATTATAATGTCATTATCACTTTTAAGTGGTTCCAAGGGGTCCAAAAATCTACCCATGTATGCACATTTTTGTAAATGTATCAACCAATAGGATTAGGACACATGTTAGGATAAACTAATATTATTATAATATTGTTTTTACCCATAATTAACCTATTTATCTTTAACTACGGTAAATAAAAGTCAAAAGGTACTATTCACCAAAAATTATTTTCATCTTATCGAACCACATTTTACTTACTAATAACAATCATGTATGTAGGATTTTCTAAATTAAATTTAACGAAGTAGTAAAATTTCAGTTAAATGAAAATGTTATCTTTTTAACTACTAATTAGTGTTTTCACTATTCATAAAAAATTGAAGGTTTTTAGAGAAATTACAAAAAATTTAGCTTAAGATATATTTGATAATCCAAAATAAAAAATGATGTATAATTTACCAAATTCAAAACATAGAAGTTTTATTGATTAATTTAAAATTTAATTCCCATTTTTAAAATATAAAAGCATGTTTTTGAGAAATAATAACTATCAAAAGATTGAAACTTGTTTATGTCAAATTTCAAAGTAAAATTACTTACAATGGCCCACATTTAATTCAATGGTAAAAATATGATCTAATTAACATTAAAAAATTAATAAGATAATCTATCCATATATTTAAATTAGATTAAATGGTAGTTTTGAATTAAAATACATCATTTTCACTATTCATTAAAAATAAATTTTATCAGAAAAATTCAAAATATTTACCCAAAGTAAATTTT
Organism: Viscum album; assembly: GCA_963277665.1. NCBI lineage: Eukaryota > Viridiplantae > Streptophyta > Magnoliopsida > Santalales > Viscaceae > Viscum > Viscum album. Next base: position 652,126,710 of record OY728120.1, on the reverse strand, counting down.
GATGTCTCGATTCTATAGAAAAATTTTATTTTTTCAAATATAAGATATAAAAGTGACCAAAAATAGATTTGATGAGGGTTCTCCATCAAAAATCAGTAAATCGACATGTTAAAGAATATTATACTATTTGTGTTTAAAATTATATTCATTAACATTTTAAGCCTCTAACTTTTATTGGTTAAAATTAAAAACATTTAACAGGCATGTATAATAATAATGTAGTTAGTTCTATTCATTCTCACCAATACAACGACTAGGAATTAACTACCATTTAAAATAAAATTATATTATTATTTTTCAGAACGACTCAGCATAGTGTGAAACATAAGATTTCAAAGAAACTCATTGATGTGTATCAGGTACGCCATCAAACATATCATCTCTTTTAAATTAAAATTAATATTTAATTCCCAAATATTAATTAATATAAAAATGTATTATTCTTTATTTACCTGGGATGTTACATCCTCCCCCCTCTGGAAATTGCGTTCTCACAATTTTATTCACATATCAAATAAATGAGGGTATTTATCCCTCATAGAATTTTCAAACTCCCACGTTGCCTCATCCATCATATGGTTTTTCTGAAAAACCATTACGTGATTAATTACCTTATTCCATAACACTTGGTCTCTTTGGTCAATAATTTGGATTGGTTGTTCCTCATAAGAGATATTCTCTTCTACCTAAACTACCTCTGGGATCAAAACATGAAATGTATCCAACATATAATTTCACAACATTAAAACATGGAAAACATTGTGTACCTGGGATAAATATGGAGGTAAATCTACTTTATATGCAACTGATTCAATATTCTCTAGAATTTCATAAGATCTAATGATTCTCAGATTCAACATTCCCTTTTTACCAAAACAAATCACACTTTTCCATAGAGAAACTTTGAGAAAGAAATGATCACCTACCTCAAAAGAAAGATCCATCCTCTAGTTATCTGCATAAATTTTCTCCTTGATCTGATTTGTTCTCCTATTCATCCGAATCAATTGAAATTTTTTATCCATCTCTTATACCAATTCTAGTTTCATCAAATTCCTTTCACCTACTTAATCCCAAAAAGCTGGAGTTCGACACTACTTACCATATAATGCCTCAAATGGAGCTATCTGTATAATGGAATGAAAACTATTATTATAAGAAAATTCAACCAAAGAAAGATGTTGGTCCCAACATCCATAGAAATCCATCGAGAAAGCACATAACATATCCTCCAAAGTCTTAATTGTTCATTATCACTACCCATATGATTGAGAATGAAAACCTATAATGAAATTGAATTCAGTACCCAATGACTTTTGATGGATTTTTCAAAAGTTAGAATTAAACCCGAGACCATGATCAAATACAATGGAAAAAAATCTAGGAAAACTGATTATCTCTTTAACAAAAAGCTGAGAAAGTAGATATAGAGACAATGTGTCTCTAATAGGAAGGAAATGAGCAGATTAAGTCAATCGATCAACAATTACCCAGATTTCATTATTACCTAGAGATGTCTTTGGTAATCTCACAACAAATCTTATGGATATATTTCCCTATTTCCACTATGGAGCCTGTAAATACTGAAGCATCCCTTTCGGTAATTGTCACTCTGCTTTAAGATATTTCCAAGTCAAACTCTTCATAGTAAAGTAAGCAATAACTATATTCATTCTATCCCACCAGTATTACTTTCAGAGATCTTTGTACATCATAGTGATTCCTGGATGAATTGAAAACTAAGAACTATGAGCATCACATAACAACTCATTCTTCTACTATGAATCACAAGGAACACATAATATCATTCCAAACCTCAAAACACAATCATTATCAATGTTAAAATAAGGAAACATACCCTTTTTAACAAACTCTACCTTTTTCTGCAACTCACTATCTTCCTTCTGTGCTTGCATAACTCTATCTGATAGAGGTGATTTCACTAATACTTGAAAGAAAATAGAGAAATTTTATACTCCAACAACTTTTATGCCAACATTCCTAAATAATTTAATAAAAGGATCTTATTCCAAATGTAACATGGTTAATAAAACATTACATTTTCGACTCAAAGAATCAACAATTTTTTTTCTTTTCCTGGATGGTAATGGATTGTGAAATCATAATCCTTGATTAATTCCAATAATCGCATTTGTCTCATGATTATTTATTTCTGAGTGAATATATACTTAAATATTTTGTGGTCAGTATATTTTTCACATTTTACTACATATAGATGATTCCTCCAAAAATTTTAAAGACAAAAAACAACAACAAAAAATTCCAAATCATGTGTAGGGTAATTTAACTCATGACTTTTTCAATTGACGTGACACATAAATAATTACCTGATCATTCTGCATAAAGATACAACCAAGTCCTTTCAATGAAGCATCACTGTAGATAACAAACTCAACATTTCTGGAAGGTAGTGCCAAAAATGGTGAATTCCCCAATATTTTTTCCAATTACTGAAAACAATCATCCAATTATTTTGTCCAAATGAACATACCACCTGTTTGAGTTAACATAGTCATTGGGCTAGATAACCGTCATGAATTTTCAACAAACCTCCGGTAATAACTAGATAAATCATGAAAACTATAGATCATGGTTATATTTTTTGGTCATGGACATTCTTCAACAACTTCTGTTTTAACAGGTTAAAAAATTATTCCATTTTTGGAAACAATGAGACCAAGGAATGAAATTTTTTATAACCAAAACTCACACTTTTGGAATTATCCAAATATTTTATTTTCTTATAAGGTTTGAAAGTCAACCCTTAAATGACTTTCATGTTCTTATTTTCTTTTAGAATAAAACAAAATATCATCTATAAACACAACCACTATTTATAACCTGAGTCAACTGATCTATCACTGCAACAAACAGCTTAATTCTGATCCTAACAATATCAGCATGCTGATTTTGAAGGTCATTTCCATTTATAGGCCTTCCCATCACAACTGCCCGGTTTCCTCTATGAAAAACCATTCTGAACACAGAAATATCATAGGTGAAGCAACATAGAAATATGTAAATGCTATATCATTTCAATCTTAACAGAAATTAGTTTAAAAATATTCTAACCCATAATGTCATCTAAACCGAACTCTGATACCAACTAGAAGGACTCATACATAAACATTTCATAAACTTGATTTAAGTTAACAATTCACATTGAGGATCTTTTCAGGTTTAGAGCTTTAGATAATTAGGTTATCACATAAAAAAAACAATATTAATATTACATACAGACACATCTACACAGTATCCATTTTTTATAAAATAAAAACTATTTGAAAAAAGAGTCATGTCTAGTTCTATGTTTTATATAGTATTACTTTTCCTTGATCCCGTCATTGACCCTATTACACTTTATGTCATGTGAAAACAATTTCAAAAAAATAAAATTGGGATGAGAAAAAAAAGCTCAGTAAGGGATACACAATGAAGGAAAATTGTTAGTTTTTCAAAACAACATGTAAAAATGAATATTTTATCATAAGTGATACCTTTAACCTTTATTAAGTAGTAAATAATCCTCACTAAAAAAAAGGATCATTGCTTACCCTTCTGTAACCAAAATATTACCGTAAAACCAATAGTAAAAACACATAACATATAAATGTAACTTGGGACATAAACATACTTAATATGAATAACCATATGGTCGACTTCCACAAATATCACTAAATAGAATAGCCAAAAGGCTAAATTCCATACCCAATGTATTGGAGGTTATAACGTAACCACCCATCCTGGTTTATCACGACACCACTCGTCATTTGGATTATCCCGTAACCACACGTCATATGTCCAAGTACAATTATAAAATCATAACACAGAAAATATTGAAAATATAAATATTTCACTAATAAAATTTTATTTTCAATAAAAATAAATAATTTCAAGATATTGAAATAATAAATCAATTTACAAAACCATTTTCAATACCAAAACACCCAAAAAATAGAATAAGGGGTTTCTTTTTCATTTTAAAAAAACATTAAGGCTTATAGAGGAAACCAACTACACATTACAGTTGAAGAGTGGTCATTATCCCCGCAAATGTTAAAAAAATTCTTGTTTTCATTTATTAAAGATATTTATAAAAAAATATTCCCTTATGAAATTAAAAGTCAACAGGTTTTATTATATACCGTATAAAATAATGTCATGTGTAAATCAGAGTATGCGTCTATGAAAGGAGATTGAGACGAAGTCCCTTACAAAGATCATTTTGTAAATAAAATGAATCGATTATGTGTATTCACTGTAAATAAACATAATTAAATTATAAATACAAGATAGGATATCAAAATTTATATCTCACATAATCATATTATGTCATAATCAAAAAGTAGAAGATTAACCCATAGAATGGAAATTGGGTTAAGAAGTTCCCTCACCTCGTGTATGAGTTGATCCATTCATTCTTTAATTTCATGAATAATAAAATTCTGTTAATTTATACATTCTTAAGAACCATTTTTATTTTTATTATTCTTTTTATATCACTTATTATTTTTAAATAACAATTATTTAATTATTTGAGTTCATATCATTCATTTTTTCGATGTTCAGAACATGATTTAAAAATGAACTTAATACAATTACAAGTTATTCATGTGGTCAAAATTCGATTATATCTATAATGATATTCATGATTTAGATATCATATATATATATATATGTGTGTGTGTGTGTGTATTTATAATAGTACATAACATTTGGAGATAAAAAATGAAATGCACCATTCATGGAGACGGTAAGCCTTACGTAAACATGAACGCTACATTCATTTCTATTTAGTATTTTAATGGAATGAAAACATGATTAGGAATAGGTATATTATAATTCTAGTATAATATCATATATAATCTCATTAACTCCATCCTTTATACATTCGACATATGGTATGAATGATTCATATCACTTTGAGTGGGCTGTAGTATGTACTTCCTCAAATGAAATTATCGCGTTTACCCAAAAAATAACCCATAATGGTATGATATAAATGAAAAATAAAGAATCATAGAGACAATATAAATATTATATATATCACATATAAATATTTTTCCATCATAATTTCAACCATGAGAGGTTGTAGGAGATAATTGAAAAATCATAATTTCGTGAGGAATTTTGTTTTCCATCTACAGAAACAATATGTTCTTTACCCATTAGACGGAGGAGTGTATAAGTGTAGTAAAAATAATTTTCATAACAAAAATCTATTATATTTAGGATACTGGTGTTTTTATAAAAGAAATTATGAAAAATATTTCATGGGGTTGGATATTGAAAATAAAACAATATAACTTAAGAGAAGATGATATCTTTAAATCATGTAAATACTTTTGGTTTAAACACAAAGTATTTCTTGAAGTGCCTTATATCTTATGTAAGTCTTATACATGGAATATTGGGATGTATGGAGATTAATTGGGTAGAGTTCGGGAAATTCAAGGGGCTTGAGAGGTGTGACTAATGAGTTAGAGGTGATATCTTTTTATAAGGGGGAGGAGGGGATCTTTAGGAATGTTTGAAAATATTATTTTATTATATAATTATTTTCGGTTTTTAAAGGTCGAAAATTATTAAAGTCAAATATAATATGACTCATGTTCGAAATAACACCATTCAATAAGAATTGGATAAGTTTTTTATATTTTTTTAATCTTAATAATCTTATTTATTTAAATCATTCATTAATGATATAAACATTTTATCATTATTGTGTCGAAAATAATATTATTTATTTCTGTCCAAAAATTATGAAAAAAATACCATGATGTAGGAAATATTATAATCTTTCTAATGAATATTTACAGTCAAGGTGATAACTTATATTACCCCATGTAAAAATTGATTTACTAAAAGATATATATTTGTGGCATTTATATCTTTACATTAAATTAATTAATATAAAGTGTCATTATAACTCTTAAGTGGCTCAATGGGGACCCAAAATAGACCCAATGATTCCCATGGTCGGAAATGTATCAAACAATATGATTATGACACATTTTAGGGTAAATTAATAATATTATAATATTATTTTTAAATTGATTTACCTAATTTACCTTTAATCATGGTAAATAAAAGTCAAAAGATTTTATTTATCAAATAATATTTTCATCTTATTGAACCATATTTTACTCACTAATAACAACCATGTATATTAGATTTTAGAAATTAAATTCACAAAAGCGGAAAAATTTTATTTGAATGAAAAATTCAGTTTTTAACTACTACTTAGTGTTTTCACTATTCATCAAAATTTGATGGTTTTTAGAAAAAACCAAAAATTAATCCTAATATATATTTGATATTACAAATTAAAAAATGATATATATTTTAACAAATTAAAAAAATATAAGTTTTATTAATTAATTTTATAATTAATTCATGTTGTCAAAACAAAAATAGTGTTTTTAAGAAATAATAACTATAAAATGATTGACACTTGTTTATGTCCAATTTAAATATAAAATTATGTCCAATTACAAAAATTGAATTAAATATTAAAAATTCAATATAATTACACTTTAAACCCAATTAAAAAGATAATCTAACCATATAAATAAATTATATTAAAAGGCAGTTTTGAATTAAAATATAGTATTTTTCACTATTCATTAAAAGATGAATTGTATCATAAAAATACCAAAAAATTTCCCAAAGTAAAATTTAATATTCGGATTCTAAAGAAGAATTTTATTTTTTCAAATCAGACATATAAAAGTGACCAAAACAAGATTTGATGACGGTTCACCGTCAAATGGTGGTAGATCAGCCTTTTAATGAATATTAGACTATTTGTGCTTAAAATTAGATTCATTCATATTTTATGACTCTTAATTTTATTAGATAAAATTAAAAACATTTAAAAAACATGTATAATCATATTTTAGTTAGTTATATTCATTCCCTCCAATACAACAGCTAGGCATTAAATACCATTTATAATAATATTATATTATTTTTTTCAATAAGACTCAGCATTATGAGCAACACATGATTTCAAAGAACCCTGTTGTTGCGTGTTGTGTACTCCATTAAACATAGCATCCCCTTTAATGTAAAATTAACATTTAATTCAAAAATATTAATAAATATGAAAATTTATTATTCTTTATTTACCTGGGATGTTACACCTTACATATCCATATTATATATATTCCCATTTTGATTAATGTTTTCTTAATTTTTCTTACATAATTTTCTTTATGATTTAAATAATAAAACTGGTATTAGATTATTTGAATGGTTATGTATTTAATTTTCATAACTTTTTCTCCATGTCAATATTTAATATATTATTTTACATATTTTATTATATGGATATAAAATGATTATAAAATAAATTTTATGTATATTTTTATATTTCACTTCCTATAAAATCCGTCATGTTTTTAATGAAAAATCATCTTTTTCATTTTTTCCATATTTTTGTTTTCGAAAATAGGTTATGAAAATGGGTTGATTATTTATATAACATGAAATGTTTTATTATTAGAGAAGCTGAGTTTTTAAAAGTGGACTACTGAATATTGAAAGATTTTATGTGTTATGATTATGTATTGGTACTTGTAAAATGGATGGTTGGTTATATGTTAATCTACGTACATGTGATACTGTGCTCATCCATGGATGAGTGGTCACGTTAGAACTACCATTGTATTGGTTATGGGAGTCATAAGTGTTTCTATCCTATTTCGAATATTGATATTTTTGGAATTCAACCACATGGTTATTCCATATATAAGAATGAAACATATAATTATGTCTTAAGGTAACTTTGGGTATTTTTTATGATTTCTATGTATTTTATGGTAGACTTTTTATTAGAAGAAATGTATGAATTGATATTATTTTTAGATAAAGTATTTACTACTTATTAAGTGTGAAATATATAACTTTATGAAATTTTTCTCATGGGTTTTTATTTTTATTAATGAATGAATGGTTTCCTTTTTTTATATTCCTTACTATTCATTTCAGGAGCATCCATCTTTTTTAATGTTTTTCACCAGATTTAATAATGGTTAATATATTGGAAGAATTCACATTGAATGTCATGAAGTGTAGCATAAATGAGATGAATCTTAATTTTAAATGTTTTATATTATTAGAAAAATGTATGTTGTTTCAATGTTTTCACATTGTATTTTATTATTTTTTATGAGTGAGTAATGATCTAATTCTGTAAACCTCTAAAACAAAAAAAGATCCTTAATGTGAAATAAAGTAAAATTAATAACTTAATATTATTTAATATTTTACGGTCAAAGAATTAAAACATACCATTTTTTATATTTTTTCTTGGAATGTGGCCATGATAGTAATCTTATGATATCTATCAATATGTATTCAATCATTACAAAACTGGTTATTATTATCCCTGTGATTTTTTATATTGTTATGTTTTACATGAATTTAGTCAATTTTTATGGTACCATTTAAAGGGAATATTTAATTATTTTATATCTCAACAATATTATTCATTTATTATTTACATTGTGATAGAATTTATTGTACAGTTTCCCTTACAAAGGATATGAAATCACCATTTATTATATTTCCCTTTCTCCTGGATCCGAAGAAGGGGTATTTGAATCATAGAAGAGAGTTACTAGAATAAATGATAGATTTCTCCCAAGTATCATTATATAATATTGGTTATTTTATTATGTAATGTGAAAATCATGTATATATTTTCTCTAATAACTATTAAACTATTTAGTCTTTCTGGATGTGATCCCTTATTATTGTGACATTGTACTAAAATAACCATCGTCTCCGAGACACTAGATTTATGGTGTTACATTTGAGCCCAACTGTATTTTGAATGTTTTTTAGAATTTGGAGAGATTATTGATGACCCATGTTGAAAGATTATGTCCCCTATAGAATATAGAAAATATTTATATAATAAGATTTGTGGAAGTTTGAAGTGGATATGATATATTATGTTAGATTTTGTTTCCAATGCTTAAATAATTCTCAAAATCATATAAAAATATGTAATATTATATATGATTAATTATTATTTTGAATATTCAAGGATATTAGAATATATATGGAACTATTTTCTTGTAATTTGTAATTTTAGAATTCGAAGTTGAAAATTTTTATGTACACAAAAGTTTATAAGATTTATATTTTATAATGTATATATTAATTTATCATCCCAAGTAAATAAAGAATAATAAATTTTCATATTTATTTATATTTTTGAATTAAATATATATTTTACTTTAAAGGGGAAACTATGTTTGATGGCGTACCCGATACACAACAACATGTTTCTTTGAAATCTTACGTTGCACACTAATAATATAATATTATTATTTTAAATGGTTGTTGTCGTCTATCTGTTGTAATGGAGGGAATAAACATAACTAACTACAATATGGTTATACGTGTTTTTTAAATGTTTTTACTTTTATAGAATAAAATTTAGGGGCATTAAATATGAATGAATAAAATTTTAATCAAAAATACTCTAATATTGACTAAAAGGTTGATTTACAGCCTCTTGAGGGAGAACCCACTTTATATCTAGTTTTGGTCATTTTTATAGGTTATATTTCACTAAATAATATTTTTATTTAGATTCGGGACATAAAAATTTACTTTGGGTAAATTTTTGGTATTTTTTTGAAAAAGGTCATTTTTAATGAATAATGAAAAATGCTGTATTTTTATTCAATAGTGACATTTAATATAATTTATTTTTATGGTTATATTATATTTTTAATTATTTTTATTGTATAATTAGATTATATTTTTTCCAATTAATTAAATTTTGGTCATCGGAATTAATTTCACTTTGAAATTGGACATAAACAACTGTCGATCTTTTGGTTGTTATTGTTTCATAAAAATATGTTATTTTTTTGACAACAGGAATTAATTTTATATTAATTAATCCAATGTCTATGTTTTGAATTTGGTAAAATAGACATCATTTTTTATTTATGAATATCAAATATGGATTAGGCTGATTTTATGGTATTTTTTTGGAATACATCAATTTTTTATGAATAGTGAAACCACTTAATAGTAGTTAAAAACTGACATTTTCATTTATATGAAATTTTAATACTTCAGTGGATTGGATTTAGAAAATATGACATAAATTGTTGTTATTATTAAGTATAATGTGGTCCAATAAGATGAATTTTTTGGTGAATAGTAACTTTTGACTTTTATTTATCGCGGTTAAAGGTAAATAGGGTAATTTAAGGTAAAAAGAATATTTTAATAATACAAAATTACCTTAAAACATGTCCTAACCTTTTTGTTTGAGTCATTTACTACCATGGGAATCTTTGGGTCGTTTTTGGGACCCCATGGAGCCACTTATTAGAGATAATGACACATTATTCTAATTAACTTGATATAAAGGCAAAAATGACATAAATGAATATCCTTTAGTAAATTAATTTTTACATGGTGTTATATAAGTTAAAATTTATACTATAAATATTATTTGGAAATATAAAATGATTTACTACATCATTGTATTTTTTTATAATTTTTAGACATCAAATAAATAAAATTATTTATGACATAATAATGATGCAGTATTTACCTCATTAATAAATGATTTATAAAAATAAGATTATAATGAATAAAATATTATCCAAAACCTATCCAAATTATATTCGTTTGTTTTATTTAGAACATGAGTCATCTTATCTTCAACTTTAATGTGTTTTGGACCTTTTGAAACCGAAGATATGTTTATAATAAAATAACATTTTCACACTTTTCTAAAGAGCCCCTCCTCTCTCTTATAAAAATCTATCACTTCTAACCAATTCCTCACACCTCTATATCCTCTGGGCACGTCCACAATCTACCAAATTAAGCTACCTATATCCCTATATTCCTCCTATAATCATTATATTATGAAACAATAATTTCAAGATGTCCTTTTGGTTCAAACCAATGGAAGTTACCCAAATTATAGGTAATTGTTCCTCTTAACTTATTTTCTTATATTTTACTTATTCAACCCCTAAACAATTTTTTTACTTTATTTTATAACAAAAACAGTATAATAAATATATTAGGATGTTTCTATGAGAAGGATTCAAACTACACTTACACACACCTCCATCTAATGGGTGAAGAACATACTGTTTCTGTGGATGACGAACTAACTTCTCACGAAACAATGATTGTTCAATTATCTCCTACCACGTATCTTAGTGGCCACTAAGATGACACTATATTTATATATGATATATACTATGTTTATGTTTTATTTATGATTCTATATTTCTCTTTTATAGCATACCTTTATGCTTTCCATTATGGGTAAACACGATAATTTCATTTGAGGAAGTGCGCACTACCGCCCCCTCAAAGTGATATGACTCATTAAAGCCATATGTGGGACATATAAATGATGGAGTTAAGATATTATATATGATATTATTCCATAATAATAAAATATTTATGTATAATTATGTTTTAATTAAAATATGAACTAGAAATGAAAGTAGCACTCATCCGTACGTACGACTTACCGTCTCCATGAATAGTTCATTTCATTTCTTAACTCCAAATGTTATGTACTATTGTTAATACAAGTATATACTGGATATATATGGTATAGATGATATATAAAGCTTGAATATAATTCTAAATATAATGAAAATTTGACAATGTGAAACAACATGTAATTATAAGAAGTCAATTTTTTTCTCATGTAACAAATATCAACAAAACAAATGTAATTATCATAAATGATTAAAAAATGTTTATAACACAATAATAAGTGATATAAAAGGAATAATAAATTGAAAAAAGTTTCTTAAGAAAGTATAAATTAATTTTATTTTATTATTCAGGAGATTAAAGAATTAATGGGTCAGGTCGGAAATGTTGTAAGGGACTTCGTCTCAATCTCCTCTCCTTGAGGCATATTTTGTTTCAATACACAATTTTCTTTTATACAATGTACAAACACATTTTAATTTTACATTTATTAAAAATGGATCTTTTCTCAACGAAGCGTTTTACTAAACGAAAAAAATATATTTCTTTTTAGCATACGCGGTGACAACGACATTTTAGCCGCCACAAGTATTATTTGATCTTTTGTCTTCCTTAACAAGCCGTATTGTTTTTAAAAGGAAAATAAATACTATAAACTCTTTTTAAGTATTTTGGTATTTAAAATGGTTTTGATAATGGATTTGTTATGTCAATATATTTAAACGATATATTGTGATTGAAAATGTGGAAATTCTGTCTTTCCTTTATGTTTTTATGTGTTATGAATATGTTATGTTTCTTGGGCATTGTTACGTATATGGGTGGTTTCGTGATAAACCTAGGGCTGGTGAGCCTGAGATAGATTTCTAAGGAATTGGGTAATATGAAGGAGCTAAACATGAATGTTTCTCCTAATATATTTTTTGAATATATTGTGGTGGGTATTCTAATGTAACTCCCTATGTAGATGTGATAGCTATAATGTAAGTATGATATGAATACCATAAGTACCATTATGTTTTGTGATTACTATGTGTTATTCATAAATCTTATTTTTTCATGAGGTAAGTAAAAGAGTGTATGTTTTGTATGTATTTATGGACTAATGATTTCTTTCTTATTGTATAACCCTTACTGAGCATTTTATGCTCATCCCAAGTTTGTAATTTTTTTTCACAGGACATAAAGATGCATATGGTCAAGGATGGGATCAAGGAAAAGTCTTGCTGTCTAAAACATGGAACATGACATGACTCTTTTTTTCAAGTGTTTTTATTTTATGAGAAATGGTTACTGAGTGTAATAGCCTAAATGTAATATTCATGTTGTCATGTAAATGTTATGACCTAATTCTCTAAAACTCTAAACCTGAAAAGATCCTCAATGTGTATTATCTATTTAGTTAAAGAATATGTAATGTTTAAGGCTAGGTCCTTAAAATTAAAATTTAAAATCACTATATTAGGATGCATTATCTATTGTCTTTGGAAGAGTCAATCCATATATTGGAAAAGTAAAAATGGGCATCAAAAGAGTTGATGTTCTGCATCATAATAGCAACCAGGACTTTGGAAAATTGATATGGAAATTTCTAAGATTAAATTAATGACATTTGAAGAGTTATTATAACATTATAATAGTTACACATGACATTAGACAAGAAATCATAGATCTCAAAAGAGTAAATCATAACTTTAAAATAGTAAACAGATACATCTAAAAAGTAAATATCTCAATGGAAGAGTCACAACCATATGTCATAATACATAGATGATTTGTAAGATTTTGTGAGTTTTGATGATAAAAACGATTAAATTATAGAATTAATATTCCATATAATGTAATTACATCATATGATTATAAAGATATTCATTCATGATTTTAACATCATAAAATTTTTATTTTTGATTCATTCGGAAGAATAAAAGGGTTTACATTATGAAGAAGGTAGTTGCATCCATGAAGATGAAAACTAATATTTTAATTACATAATATTTCTATAATATGTTCCATAAATCCTCATAGACATAGAATAATATTTTCAAAATGATAAGATAAATTGGGAAGAAGGAAGTGGAAATATAGAATAGTTGGGGAAAGATACTTATTTTAATTTAAATTTTATATTAAAATTCAAACAAGAACTTCCTCTATTAATATATGATAAAAGTAATATAATTATTGAAAATAAAATATGAAACTATAATATATTATCATAAAAAATGAGATAAATAAGATAGAGCGATAGATGATGTTATTAAGGATATTTATTTTTATGAAAACTATTGAGGTTGAATATGAAAATAATGGGTGTGTGTTATTATATGAGTGAAATTAAAGTAGTTCGTTGCTAATTTCCGGAAATAAATAAAGAAAAATTACTCAAAAAACACGACATCAATATACTTAGTAGAAGTCTTTTTAATATCTATGTTTTCTGTAATTTTAAAGTGAAGGACGAACCTGGGTGTGTGATTCACCAAATAATTGGAAGAAGATATGTAAAATGAGTAAAATGATATTCCATTACTGACGTAGGTACATGTAAAAACCAGTGATTTATATAATGTTTCCATGAAATCCAGATCATGATAAGGACAATCCTTATCATTTTGGGTGTCAAAACATATAAATTTGATGTGACCTATTTTTGTGAACATGAATGTGTGTAAAAATCAATAAACATAACACCAAAATAGGTGGTGAATATTATTTAAAAATATAAACATAATAATATAATTAAAACATTGAGTTATGGATTTTCATTCAAAAAAGATTATATATATTTTTTCTAACTAAACATATATTATCCACTCTTCAGTATTCCATAGTTATGTTTGGAATAATTTGGAACTCCCCTAAATAAGTTTTCTTATATAATTTTAAGCATGAGGGATATTGAATTATGATCCTCTCCTTAGTTACGTGAAATTCAAAAACATGTATCATAGGCTACACACATACCTACGTGAAGTCATTATCAAGTATTGTCATATAAGATATTCCAAACCAACAACCATATCAAAACAAAAATAATATAAAAGGGCCACAAATGGTTGGAACTTTATACTTAAATCCTATTGATGATGTACTTCAATATTTTTCAATGGATCAGAGCGAAAAATCACATTATACATCCATATAGAACAATCCCGAACATTGTGGATTCTTATCTCAAGATAGAGTTCATAAATAAGGTGGTTTATAAAAGGGAATTGATAAGAATCTATGAAAAGAAGTTAGTTTCAGAATTACATTCCTTTAGAAGATATTCAAAAAAACTAGTTCTCAGACATGTCAATGAAAATGACATCAATTCACTAGATTTGTTGTCGATTCATGAATGGATCATTAATTACTCATCAATACAAAAATATAAATATAGGTTTAGTCAAAAAAATATCCACCTTCTGTTAGTCATTGTAAATAATATATAGGATGATATTCAAGGATAATGGGGACCCAGGATGATTGATCTATAGAAACTTACAAAGAAATGTATACAATTCATGAGAGATCTGGACCTAGGAAATGTATGTCGTTGTATTGTGGACAATTGACTATGATATAGAAATGATACAAGGATACATCATTAGATTTCACTTGTATTAACATATTATGAAATGATATAATCTATATAGGATTCATTTCTAGAAAAATAGATATATCTAGAATAAACCTATAGAAGAAACTCTTTTCATCACACACCTAAATTCTCAGTAAATAAATTTCATGGGTCCATAAGAATCTAGCCTTTGTGAATAAAAATTCAACAAAAAAAGGCATGGGGAGTATCAGGGATTTTGAAGGAATGATATAGAAAATAGATATTTCAATACATACTATAAATAGTTGTTAAATGGTATTTTCATATCATTGAATTCACACACATACACACACAGTTTGGTTGCGTGGTTTGTAAAAGCCTGTTACAAATATGTGAGGAATTATCCATCACCTAAGAAACATTTATATTGGGACACCTAATTTTTTAAACCATTCACCTTAACTGTATTCCAACACATGTTCTTTTAAAACATGGGGTGTAGTTTTATTTGAGAATCAATATAGTTTTTAAAAACCATTACTAACTTTGATCCCTTTAAAAGGCTTCTAAAACAATATAAAACACAATAGGATCATGTAGAACTCATCCTAATAAATTATTAGTAAAAAATTAATATTATTTGGGGAAATTAAATCATGATATAGTTTAAACATATAAAGCCTTTATAATATCCCACTCTAAAGGCTTCTTATCACCGATAAGAGTCTCTAGAATCCTTTCTCAAATATCTTAGGCCATTAAGAGTAAACATATTCTTTCCACTCCAAGTTATCCTCTAGGAACATTTAATGTCCCTATAGAATCTAGACATGTGGTGAATTATTCCCCCATAAGATGTTAATGATATAATGTACAATCCTTATTGAGAACCCCTTTTTTGATGTATCAGGATCCAGATAAACATCCTCATTATCGATGAAATGTGTAGCATTTGGTATATACCTCCAAAGTTGAGAAACAAGAATTACACCATGATTACCTCCATAGTGATAAGGAATATATTGATGGAAGAACATCATTCCAATATTCTTAGTGACCTCAAAGGCTATAAAATAATGCTTCACAATTTTCCCATGGTTACTCAAACATAGGTGACCTAACTTAGTAGTCATGAAAAACCCCCAATAACCTATTGTAAAATCCAAAGTTATCCTCTTATAGATTGCATTAGATATAATTACACTCTTAGTGGTGGTTAACAACTTCTTGATCAGTTGTAATCTCATAGAGGTCCCCTGAATGGAGAACATTCCCTGTAAAAAAGCCTCACCTGGCTCAAACCAACATAACGGTGAAAACACGATCGACAATAGAGATCCTAAAAATGTGAAATTTTAATAAAGGCTTGTTATTTATTATAGTATGTAAAATCATCAAATGTTTGTTGATCATCCCAAACTCCACCAATTTCAAGAATTCAATCTCGAAGCCTATCCTACAAAACATAAATAATTCAGTCTATCTATTTTTCTATCTATGGATGTAATGTTATGTAAATAAATAGCTATGTCCACATGGACATCAATAATCCCTAGCCAAAGAATAATTTAAAACATGTGTCACTGTAATATATGATTCTTAAGGGTAATCCCTGAAATCATATATACTGATGGATATGAAACCTTCCGAACTCATCTTAAGAGTGACTTATTGATATTTAAGAAATGAGAAACATTAATTAATAAATAAAAAACAAGACAAATAGTATCACAGATCCTTGGGGTCCTAGGTAAACCTATAATAAATTTGATCTTGATTTTCATCCAACTTCCATAATAGAGGAGCACGTGGAAGGATTAAACAACAGGAATTATAGTCCTTAGTATTTACACACAAGAAGGCATGACATGAGGAAAAGAATACAGAAATATCTATATTCATCCCCAGCCACCATAAGAACCCCTAGTACAATGGTATATATTTTTCACTCCATTATTCACAACATAGTTTTAATTGAAAATATCTTATCTAACTAAAATTTTCTTTTTTAATGGATAAATTCCTTATTATGTAATTTAGTTATATAAAACACATGAACTTAACTGGTTATTTTTTTCCATTATAAAATATATCTTATTAGATTTTGAAAACTATTTAGAATATTGACCATTTATAACAATTACATTATATATATATTTTATGATTTTTATATAATAAGGGGTATGATGAAAACAATTTGACCCAAACATGAAAAGTGATGGCCTCAACTAGAAGGTTCGTACCCTCCAAATCCAAATTATTGGATCTTCCATGGGAGATGGAATCATTGGGATTTTTCCTTGACCAATCCCAAGAAAAAAATTCAAAAGCTAAAACCCGATCAATATTCTTTATTTGAGAATTTCATGATTGAAAAGACCATGGTCCAAACAAAGTTCATTAACCCACCCAGTGAATATATTACCACTGCAGACCATACCCTTAGGGAGTATGATATTATAATAAGGGGTTATGTATCTAGACCATGCTGCTATGAATTTTTATGTTTCATTTTAATTAAAACAATTATTATATTTTTCCCTTTTTAGTAATAATTACTATATAAAATTATATATATGATTTTTTTGATATGAAGAAATTAAAATTGTATATTTAGTAAATATATTGATTTAAAGAAAAATTTGATAAATTCAAGAATTTTTAAATAAATAATACTTGAAAATAATAATATTATTAAATCTTGAATTATTTACATAGAAATGAAAATATAATTAAAAAATTAACATTTAATCGTTATAATGGTCAGAAAATTTTTATTTTCGTAAAAACGAAGTATTTGACAATAAAGAATGTTGTTTTAAAGTGAAATAATCATTTTAATAAATTTTTTTTTAAAATAAACATTAATTTTAAAATACACAATTTGGAAATATAAAATATTTCATTTTCTTAATTTTTGGAGATAATTGAATTTTTGGGAAAAATTAAATACAATATAAATATATTGCTTTTATTATTACATCATAAGATCCCACGAGTGATGTAATGAAATCAATAAAAGCAATAAAATGACAAATATGTCTTTCCATATTAAAACAATGTGTTTTGGATGGTATCTTTTTAATTTTACATATCCTTATGGAATTATCCAATACATACATCATGGTATTAAAATAAATTCTTCATGAATAAGAATCACTTCAACATAATTAATTATGTGATTTTAATATTTTGGGTTATTAGGTGAAAAATATATTTTAAATCATTCCTCTTATTCTGAAACTAGTGAAAAAATAATGGAATTTTTCTGTTTTTTGTTATTTTTTCATGTAGTGTCCAAAACCTAATCTTTGAAATTAATATTGAATTCCACTCTCTTTTTCTATAAATACCACAAAAAATCCACCTCATATTCAATAGAAATCCATTATGAATAAATTTACACTACATTTACCTCTCTAAATAACTTCTCAATCATTCAATATTTACTGTATCACAGATTCCCAAAAAGATGATGAGAATTAATAGATAAAGGATGAAAATAATAGGGATTTAAACATTGATAAATATGGATGTAAAAGGTTTAGAACCCGGATATTTTTCCATCAATACAAGAAATGGAGTTAAAATATCAGGTTGATGCACACAGATTAACCATTTCTATTTATCACGACTGTACTATGACATATAGATATATGAAGAAAAACTTATAGTTGGATAACATGAAGAGAGAAATTCCATAATTGCTATTATTATGATTGTTATTTCAATAACAAAAGGTTAAACGAAAAATTTATATATGTATAATGCAAACATTAACCATATTATAATAGAAAAGGGAAATGATAAATGTATTTCATCATATGACTACCTTAGAAATATAATGGAAATACCACCCTCAGGGTGGTTGATGATCACCTTAATTAGTGAGTGAATTTAATTAATATCATCAAATATTTCTCTATTGAATAACTCACCATGATATACATAAGGGATGTGGTAATACTAAAGGGAGTTCCACCATCCATTGTATTTTATCATGATCTGAGGGTTACCTCATGGTTCTGTATAAACCCTCAATAAGAATTAGATATAGATATCAGTTTTAGTACTATATATCACTATTAGATGAATGTTTAGTCCAAAATAACCATTCAGAATATAATGGATATAATAAGATCATGCTCAGTGGAATTAAAAGGATATTGGGATATAAAACAACCCACAATGGAGTTCTTTTATTAAAATAGTGTAAATTTTAGCATTAATGTAACACCCCATGTAAATAAAGAATATGAAATCTTTATATTTATCCATATTTTTGAAAAAAATATTAATATTACTTTAAAGGGGATTCTATGCTCGATGGCGTACCCAATACAGAACAACGAGTTTCTTAGAAATCTTACGTTGCACTCTAATAATAAAATAATATTATTTTAAATGGTAGTTAACGCCTAGCCATTGTGATGGCGGGAATTAAAAGAACTAACTACCAAATGATTATATGTGTTTGACAAATTTTTTTACTTTTTTCAATAAATGTTAGAGGTTTAAAAATTCAAATGAAACCAGTTTTTAAAGCGTAACCATTCTAATATTCTTTAAAAGGTCGATTAACCGCCTTTTGATGGAGAACCCCTTTTAAATCCACTTTTTTAAAATTTTATAAGCTATATTTTTCAAAATAAACATATAATTTATTATTGGGACATTGAAATTTACCTTGGGTTAATTTTTGGTATTTTTCAGACAATGTTCATTTTTCAATGAATAGTAAAAAATACTGCATTTTACATCAAAACTTCTTTTTCATATAATTTAATTATATGGTTATATTATCTTATTAATTTGATTTAAAGTGTAATTAGAATATATTTTTACCATTTAATTCAATTATGGTCATTGGGATTAATTTCACTTTGGAATTAGGCATAAACAAATGCCAAACTTTTCATAAATATTGTTTCTAAAAAACCCGCTATTTGTTTTGACAACGGGATGTTTTTTATTAAATTATTTATTTAAATTTATGTGTTTGGAATTTGGTAAAATGAATTACATATTTGTAATCAGAAGTTCCAAATTATGTAATTAAGACTCTTTTGTTTTTGGACATTATGAATAGTTACGACGATAATTATCTTTAATTATTTTGATTAATGAGTAATCGGGTAGTTAAAGATAATAAGATAATATCATAATAATAAAAAATGACCACAAAATGTATCCTGAGGCTACTGGTTGTCTCATGGAGGACCATGGGATGCCTTGTGCCAAACAAGGGGGCCCCATGGAATTACTTTTCTGAGAAAGTGACTTTTTATCTTTTTATTTTTAAAGAATGTTAAATGTAACAAAGAATGTATCACCTAAGTAAAATATTTTTAATTTTGTCTAAGTAAATGGTCTTTTGGACTATAAATATTAATTGGAAATATAAAATGATTTCCTACATCATAGTATTTTTTTTATAATTTTTAGACATTATATAAATTAAATTATTTGTGACATCATGATGATGCAGCGATGACCACATTATTTAAAGATTTTAATAAAATTGAATGATAATGTAAAATCTAAGACCTACACATGTCCAAAACCAATTGGATGGGTTTATTTAGAACCCTTATCACCTTATCCTCAAAACAAATCAACGTGGGACCAATAAAATCCGAAACTCATTTGATAATAAAGTTACATTTTATACCTTTCCAAGAGTGCCCCTCCTCTCCTCTTATAAAAATCCCCCACCTATACCTCGTTACCCACACTTCCAATGCCTTTGGCTCGGCCAAACCCTTCCCATTTCATCTCTCCACATACCTATATAACTCCTTGAAGCCTCACATTGGGCAGAATCCTTTCCAAGGAAGCCTTTGAGCTCAAATCAAAGGAAGTTACCCGATTTAAAGGTAATGTCTTCACTTGTGTCCTTTTGTTTTATTTTGCTTCTCCAACCCCCCTAAAAACTTTTTATTCATTTATTTTGTTAAAAATACTGTATCTTCAATATAATAGGATGTTTTTATAATAATTATTCAAGATACACTTTCACACACCAACATCTACTGGTTAAAGAACATACTATTTCTGTGGATGGCGAATTTCTGCCTCACGAAACGATGATTGTTCAACATTCTTCTAACACCTTCAAAGGTGGCCATTAAGATGAAACTATATTTATATATGATATATAATATGTTTATGTTTTAATTAATCTTCTTTCTGTTTCATTTATGGAATAACTTTATGGTTTCCATTATGGGTAAACGCGATATCTTCATTTAAGGAAGTGCGGACTACAGCCCCCTCAAAGTGATTTGTTTCGTTAATACCATATGTGGTATGTATAAATGATATATTCAATGATATTATATATGATACCATACTAGAATTAAAATACTATTATGTATCATTATTTTTTTTAATTCTATTAAATATGAAATAGAAAAGGAAGTAGTGTTCATGCGTACGTACAGCTTACCGTCTCCATGAACGGTACATTTCATTTCTTATCTCAAAATGTTTTGTACTATTATAAGTACATATATATAATGGATATATATGTAATATATTAAATCTAAAAAATGAGTATCATTCTGTAATTATAATATATATATATATATCTCATTTTGTTTTAATTCCATTATTATGGCAAGAAAATGAAAGTAGCGTTCATGCGTACGTACGGCCTACCGTCTCCATGAACGGTGATTTTAATTTTCTATCTCCAAATGATATGGAATAATATAAAATTAATATATACTAGATATATATGATATTTAAAACATAAATACTATTCTGGATATGGAGTACCTATAACTACAAGGAAAATTATTTTCCAACAAGTTCAGTTTTTGACTCATATACCAAACATCGACAAGAACGTCTGATACGAACTCACTTTATTAACCAATTATTATAACTTTATAATATGTGATATAAACTGAATAATAATATTTAAAGGAGGTCCTTAAGAAATTATAAATTGACCAAATTTTATTATTCAGGAGATTAAATAATGATCGAGTCATGTCGGACACGAGGTAAGTGATCCTACTCCTCTCTTTCTTTTTAAGTACACTCTTTTATGTCATTCCTTCTAAGCTCATCTTTATTGTGATTGGGATGTTCTTTTATATTACTCTTACTGTAATTTTTTATTTTCATATGATGAGAGACCCTATTCTCTCTCATCAATCCATTTTGAATGTTTTGAGTGGCACTGTTAGGCTGCTGAATTTTCGTAAGAGATCCGACCTCTCTCTTTCTTTTTAAGTACTCTAATTTATGTCATTTCTTTTAAGCCCATCTTTCCTATGTTTGGGGATGTTCTTTTTATATTCCCTATACTTTACTTTTTGTGTTCATATTATGGGAGACCCTATTTGATCTCATAAATCCATTTTTGGAAGTCTTGAGTGGCGCCGTTAGGCTGCCGAATTTTCGTAAGAGATCCAACCTCTCTCTTTCTTTTTAAGTACTCTCCATTAAGTCAATTATTTTAAGATCCTATTTGTTATGTTGGGGGATGTTATTTTGTATTCCTCTTCCTTATGTTTATATGATGATAGACCCTATTTCCTCTCATCAATCCATTTTGGATGTTTTAAGTGGCGTCGTTAGGCTGCCAAGTTTTCGTAAGGGATTTTTCATCTCAAATTTTTTCCCGTGAGATTTATGCTACATTTTCCACAATTTCCTTTGAGTGGTGTATGTACTGGACATTATTATAAAATTTGTGTAGTATTATTTTATTTATGGGTATTCACATCTTCATTGTATGACCCTTCTTCCATGGGGTGTACGTTTCGAAAGTTACCCAACTCGGTAAGGGGACCTTTCACCCTCCTTTTTTTAAAAAGACTTCTTTTGTTGTGTCTTTTAATTCACATACTATTATTTTGGGATATGTTCTTATATATCCTTATTTATGTAAATTTTATGTCCAAGTGATGATATCCCCTTTATCTCTCTCATCAACCCTTTTTGTAAAATTTTATGTGACACTGTTAGGCTGTCAAATTTTACCAAAGGAACTTCTTAACCCAATTTCGATTTCTTTGGGTTCAACATGTAGTTATTGAATATGTCATCCTTTGAATATGTGTGAATAAACTTTGATTATTTTAAACATAATATCCACTTATATTGGGTGTATTTATATTTTTCACACATAATTATGAGATTTATTTATCCTTAATTTAAGGATACCGTCTTTATAATGGATTTCATCTCATTTTAAATTTCTTTTGAGACTTCATTTGTTATTATGCACCAATTCACTCTTATATGGTGTGTATACTGTCCTTTGACATATTATATCATGAATCCCTTTATTCTCATGATATTATAATGTTCATATTAAATGTTATTCCGCTATTATTTGTATTCAAGAGTCTCTCATTTTGTTAAAAACTATTTAACAAAAATATAGTTTTAAATGTTTTAACGATTTATTATTCTAAATCTTTATCTTTAATGTCCATGTTTTAAATATGGTTTTCAGTACTTTTTTATATGGACATTAATTTTTTACAATTATAATTCCATTAAAAGATTCAAAGTGGTATGGGACACTTTGATTCAAAAATATCTTTTAAATGGTTTTTGAAAATGGATTTATTAATTCAATATCTTGGAATTACTTATTGTGATTTCAAATGAAATGTTTTTATTGAAATGTTGATATTTTCAATATTTTATGTGTAATGATGGTACTTGGACATTTTACGGGTGGTTACGTGATAAACCATTTGACGGGTGGTGCTGTGAATACAAGGACGGGTGGTTACGTTATAACCTCCAATGCATTAGGTATGGAAGTCAGTTGTATGGCTATTCCATTAAGTATGTGTGGAAGTCGGTCGTATGGTTATTCCATTAAGTGATATGTGTGGAAGTTGACCTTATGGTTATTCCACTTAAGTATGTTTATGTTCCAAGTTACCTTTATATGTTATGTGATCTTTATTTGGGTTTTATGGTAATCTTTTGGTTACAGAAGGGTAAGTAATGAACTTTTATTCAGTGAATAGTTTTTACTACTTCGAAAAGGTGAAAAGTATTACTTTGATAATGTATACATGGTTTACTTTTTGTTTTGAAAAACTAACAGTTTTCATTCTTTGTGTATCCCTTACTGAGCTTTTTATGCTCGTCCCAATTTTTTGAAATGTTTTTCACAGGACTTAACATGGAATAGGGTCAAGGATGGGATCAAGGGAAAGTCATGCTACCTAAAACATGGAACTAGACATGTTTCTTTTTAAGAGTTTTTATTTTATAGAAACTTGGTAAATGTTTCTACTTTGTAATCTTTTGAGATGTAATAGTTATGTCCTAATTCTCTAAAACTCTACACCTGAAAAGTTCCTCAATGTGAATTATTCATTTAATTCAATATTAAGTAAGGTTTAAGTCTGGGTCCTTATAGTTGGTATCAAAGGTCGGTTTAGATAACTTTAGAGGTTAGGGTATCCTCTAAGAATAAGTGACATTACCATAATGTTTAGGATTTTAGAAAGGGTCCTGGTTTTAGATAAAGTGAATGAGTAAGTATATCTTAGTGTTTACCTTCCTCATTAGTACATGATGGTTTTGTTGATATACTCACACTAACTTTTCTGTTTTTAGTGAATGGATGGATCTAGCAGGAACCAAAGAGACAACAGGTTTGATGGAAACTATGGTGGTTCTATGATTAAGATACTAGATAAAATGGGGGATTCAATGAGGAAACTCGTGGTTGTTCTAAACCAACTATCAAGGAGTCATGGTCAACCACTTGAACCTTGGTATGATCTGTAATGCATCATGTACAAGATGACCAATCGATGTGGAAGTTCAGGTAATAATTATAAAGGTAACCATTAGAGTTTATATGATCCTTACTTTTGAGGTAATTATGGGTTATTATATGTTATGATGGAAAATGAAAGGCATTAGATAAACATGAGGTTAAAATATGTTATGATTATTTTTTAAGATTTTATCTTGTTTTGGGGAATGTTTTAAGAATTATGTAGTTTTGGAAAAAGGAAAACACACAGACCGTGTGACAACCCGTCGCATCGGACAAAGCTGTGGGAATCGAACCCACAACCAAAGTGCGACTAGTAATTATCGCCTCCCACTAGACTACGTGAAGTCCCTGGTTAGTTTGACTGATTCTTTTTAGTTAGATGATTTTAGGAATCAAGGGTAAGTTTATTTTGGGTTATCTATGGAAATTATTAACCTATCATCGAGGATATGTGATTAGGTTAATTACTTTTCAATATGAGAATTTAAGAGCAACTGATGTTATTTGGAGATAAAAGTTAATTTGTACCTTGGAAGACTATGTGACTAATTCCTTCAAATATTTGGGTTTCAATCTTAGTTTGGATTACTTTGAAGAATTTTATGGAAAAATAGTTTATCAAATGGTCCTCGTTGAACTTTGGGTTTTTTTGACAAATTTTGGAGATTAAGAATAGATTTTCTATTTATAAAGGGTTATCCTTTTCTATATTATCTGATCTTGTACTAACATTTTTTGGTTTTGGTTTTGGTTAAAGTCTAAAGATATGGGAAGTATATAGTTCTCTTTTGTGGATTAGGTGATTCTCTAGTAGTTGATTATAGTACTCTTAATGTGAACAAGTCTTCCTAAATACTAGTCTTTTGGAGAAAATATGAGTTTGTGTAAGGAATCTAATAAAAGTTTAACGTCAACATGATAAGTGATTATGTTTCCTTATGAATAAATTCCTCAATAAAAAGTAACTTAAAACAAAAATGTTGTCAATTAACTTTTCCTTCTGGGGAATCTAATACCGTTTAGCACATCACAAGTTTGTGATTTTCTTGTGGTTAACTTTCTCTTAGACATGTTTACTATCACTCTCTATCAGAACATGACCCTTTGTTTGTTCCTCCATGTCCATATTTTCATACTTGGAATCCTAGTATGGGTTAACTCGGGTGACCTCTGTACATCTCTTTCTTTATTTTAAAGTGATTGTTTTACCGACTCTTGTTCCGATGTGGGACTTTCAAGGATGTTTCCGAGCCCAATTTTAAAATTGCTTGGACGCAATTCCCAAAAGGGGGGAACGATGTAACACCCCAGGTAAATAAAGAATATGAAATCTTTATATTTATCCATATTTGTGAATAAAATATTAATATTACTTTAAAGGGGATGCTATGCTCGATGGCGTACCCAATACGCAACAACGAGTTTCTTGGGAAACTTACGTTGCACTCTAATAATAAAATAATATTATTTTAAATGGTAGTTAACGCCTAGCCGTTGTGATGGAGGGAATGAACAGAACTAACTACAAAATTATTATATATGTTTGACAAATATTTTTACTTTTTTCAATAAATGTTAGAGGATTAAAAATGCAAATGAATCCAGTTTTTAAAGCGTAAACATTCTAATATTCTTTAAAAGGTCGATTAACCGCCTTTTGATGGAAAACCCCTTTTAAATCCACATTTTGAAAATTTTATAAGCTCTATTTTTCAAAATAAACATATTATTTATGATTGGTACACTGAAGTTTACCTTGGGTTAATTTTTGGTATTTTTCTGACAATGTTAATTTTTCAATTAATAGTGAAAAATACTGCATTTTACATCAAAACTGCTTTTTCATATAATTTAATTATATGGTTATCTTATCTTATTAATTTGTTTTAATGTGTAATTATAATATATTTTTACCGTGTAATTCAATGATGGTCAATGGGATTAATTTCACTTTGGAATTAGGCATAAACAAGTGCCAAACATTTCATAAATATTGTTTCTAAAAAACCCGCTATTTGTTTTGAAAACGGGAAGTTTTTTTAAAATTGATTATTGAAATTTATGTGTTTGTAATTTGGTAAAATGAATTACATATTTGGAATTAGAAGGTCCAAATTATGTAATTAAGACTCTTTTGTTTTTGGACATTATGAATAGTAACGACGGTAATTATCTTTAATTATTTTGATTAATGAGTAATTGGGTCGTTAAAGATAATAAGATAATATCATAATAATAAAAATGACCACAAAATGTGTCCTAAGGCTACTGGTTGTCTCATGGAAGACCATGGGATGCCTTGTGCCAAACATGGGGGCCCCATGGAATCACTTTTCTTAAAAAGTAACTTTTTATCTTTTTATTTTTAAAGAATGTTAAATGTAACAAAGAATGTATCACCTAAGTAAAATATTTTTAATTTTGTCTAAATAAATGATATTTTGGACTATAAATATTAATTGGAAATATAAAAAGATTTCCTACATCATAGTATTTTTTATATATAATTTTTAGACATTATATAAATTAAATTATTTATGACATCATGATGATGCAGCGATGACCTCATTATTTAAGGATTTAAATAAAATGGAAAGGTAATGAAAAATCTAAGACCTACACATGTACAAAACCTATTGTATGGGTGTATTTCGAACCCTTATCACCTTATCCTCGAAACACATCAATGTGGGACCAATAAAATCCGAAACTCATTTGAAAATAAAGTTACATTTTATACCTTTCCAAGAGTGCCCCTCCTCTCCTCTTATAAAAGGCCCCCACCTCTACCTCATTAACCACACTTCCAAAGCCTTTGTCTCGGCCAAACCCTGCCTATTTCATCTCTCCACATCCCTCCCTAACTCCTTGAAGCCTCACTTGGGGCAGAATCCTTTCCAAGGAAGCCTTTGAGCTCAAATCAAAGGAAGTTACCCGATTTAAAGGTAATGTCTTCACTTGTGTCCTTTTGTTTTATTTTGCTTCTCCAACCCCCCTAAACTCTTTTTATTAATTTATTTTGTAACAAATCCAGTATCTTCAATATACTAGGATGCTGTTATAATAAGTATTCAAGCTACCCTTTCACACACCTACATCTAATGGTTAAAGAACATACTGTTTCTGTGGATGGCGAATTTCTGCCTCACGAAACGATGATTGTTCAATATTCTTCTAACACCTTCAAAGGTGGAAATTAAGATGACACTATATTTATATATGATATATAATATGTTTATGTTTTAATTATTCTTCTGTATTTTTCATTTATGGAATACCTTTATGGTTTCCATTATGGGTATATGCGATATCTTCATTTAAGGAAGAGCGGACTACCGCCCCCTCAAAGTGATTTGATTCATTAATACCATATGTGGTACGTATAAAGGATATATTTAATAATATTATATATGATAACATACTGGAATTAAAATACTATTATGTATCATTATTTTTTTTAATTCCATTAACTATGAAATAGAAATGGAAGTAGTGTTCATGCGTACGTACGGCTTACCGTCTCCATGAACGGTACATTTCATTTCTTATCTCAAAATGTTATGTACTATTATAAGTACATATATATAATGGATATATATGTAATATATTACATCTAAATTATGAGTATAATTTTGGAATTATAATATATATATCTCTCATTTTGTTTTAATTCCATTATTATGGCAAGTAAATGAAAGTAGCGTTAATGCGTACGTACGGCCTACCGTCTCCATGAACGGTGCTTTTAATTTTTTATCTCCAAATGATATGTAATAGTATAAAATGAATATATACTTGATATATATGATATTTAAAAGATGAATACTATTCTGGATATGATGTACCTATAACTACATGGAAAATTATTTTCCAACAAGTTCAATTTTTGACACATGTACCAAACATCGACAAAAACGTCTGATACGAACTCACTTTATTAACCAATTATTATAACATTATAATATGTGATATTAACTGAATAATAATATTTAAAGGAGTTCCTTAAGAAATTATAAATTGACCAAATTTTATTATTCAGGAGATTAAAGAACGATCGAGTCATGTCGGACATGAGGTAAGGGATCCTACTCCTCTCTTTCTTTTTAAGTACACTCTTTTATGTCATTCCTTCTAAGCTCATCTTTATTTTGATTGGGATGTTATTTTATATTACTCTTAGTGTAATGCTTTATTTTCATATGATGAGAGACCCTATTCTCTATCATCAAACCATTTTGGAAGTTTTGAGTGGCGTCGTTAGGCTGCCGAATTTTCGTAAGAGATCCAACCTCTCTCTTTCTTTTTAAGTACTCTCATTTATGTCATTTATTTTTTTCCCATATTTATTATGTTTGGGGATGTTATTTTATATTACTCATACTTTACATTTTATTTTCATATTATGGGAGACCCTATTTGATCTCATAAATCCATTTTTGGAAGTCTTGAGTGGCGCCGTTAGGCTGCCGAATTTTCGTAAGAGATCCAACCTCTCTCTTTCTTTTTAAGTACTCTCCTTTATGTCACATCTTTTAAGATCCTCTTTGTTATGTTGGGGGATGTTCTTTTGTATTCCTCTTCCTGTAAACATTATTTTTATATGATTAGAGACCCTATTTCCTCTCATCAATCCATTTTGGAAGTTTTAAGTTGCGTCTTAAGGCTGCCGAGTTTTCATAAGGGTTTTTTCATCTCACTTTTATTCCCGTGAGATTTATGCTACATTTGACAAAATTTCCTTTGAGTGGTGTATGTACTGGACATTATTATACAATTTGTGTAGTATAATTTCATTTATGGTTATTCACATCTTCACTGTATGACCCTTCTTCCATGGGGTGTACGTTTCGAAAGTTACCCAACTCGGTAAGGGGACCTTTCACCCTCATTTTATTAAAAAGACTTCTTTTGTTATGTCTTTTAATTCACATACTATTATGTTGGGATATGTTCTTCTATATCCTTATTTATGTAAATTTTATGTCCATGTGATGAGATCCCCTTTATCTCTCTCATCAACCCTTTTTGTCAAATTTTATGTGACGCCGTTAGGCTGTCGAATTTTACCAAGGGAACTTCCTAACCCAATTTCGATTTCTTTGGGTTCAACAAGTAGTTATTGAATATGTCATCCTTTGAATTTGTGTGAATAACCTTTGATTATTTTACACTTAATATCCACTTATATTGGGTGTATTCATATTTTTCACACATAATTATGAGATTGATTTATCCTTAATTTAAGGATACCGTGTTTATAATGGATTTCATCTCATTTTACATTTCTTTTGAGACTTCATTTGTTGTTATGCACCAATTTACTCTTATATGGTGTGTATACTGTCCTTTGAAATATTATATCATGAATCCCTTTATTCTCATGATATTATAAAGTTTGGATTAAATGTTATTCCACTATTATTTGTATTCAAGAGTCTCTCATTTTGTTAAAAACTATTTAACAAAAATATCGTTTTAAATGTTTTAACGATTTATTATTCTAAATCTTTATCTTTAATGCCCATGTTTTCAAAATGGTTTTCAGTATTTATTTATATGGACATTAATGTTTTAAAATTATAATTCCATTAAAAGCTTCAAAGTGGTATGGGACACTTTGATTCAAAAATCTTTTTTAAATGGTTTTTGAAAATGGATTGATTAATTCAATATCTGGGAATTACTTATTGTGATTGAAAATGAAATTTTGTTATTGAAATGTTTATATTTTCAATATTTTATTTGTAATGATGGTACTTGGACATTTTATGGGTGGTTACGTGATAAACCATATGACGGGTGGTGCGGTGAATACCAGGATGGGTGGTTACGTTATAACCTCCAATGCATTGGGTATGGACGTCGGACGTATGGCTATTCCATTAAGTATGTGTGGAAGTCGGCCGTATGGCTATCCCATTAAGTGATATGTTTGGAAGTCAACCTTATGGTTATTCCACTTAAGTATGTTTATGTCCCAAGTTACCTTTATATGTTATGTGATATTTATATGGGTTTTATGGTAATCTTTTGGTTGCAGAAGGGTAAGTAATGAACTTTTATTCAGTGAAGAGTTTTTACTAATTTGAAAAGGTGAAATTTATTACTTTGATAATGTATACATGGTTTACTTGTTGTTTTGAAAAACTAACAGTTTTCATTCTTTGTGTATCCCTTACTGAGCTTTTTATGATCATCCCATGTTTTTGAAATGTTTTTCATAGGACATAACGTGGAATAGGGTCAAGGATGGGATCAAGGGAATGTCATGCTACCTAAAACATGGAACTAGACATGTTTCTTTTTAAGAGTTTTTATTTTATGGAAACTTAGTAAAAGTTTCTACTTTTTAATCTTTTGAGATGTAATAGTTATGTCCTAATTCTCTAAAACTCTAAACCTGAAAAGTTCCTCAATGCGAATTATTCATTTAATTTAATATTAAGTAAGGTTTAAGGCCGGGGCATTATAATTAAAATTTAACTTTATGATACCCTATATTGGAATAGGTGTTGGAATACAACATGTAGTGATAATGTTCGAGAGTGGATGTTTATGGGTCCTGATCATTTCTATGATATGGAATATATGGATCCAACCATTCAACTTCATATAAAATCTTCACATAATTGATAGAAAATATATTTTAAAGAATCCTCAATGAGGCCTAAAGATTGTGGTTGGAGATAAGGTTTTCCATTATTAATCACCATGGAAGAAATTTAGGATGATTGGGATGATTAGAAATTTTAGTCAATGATACATAGACCACTTTTAGATCCCTTATCACCTTAGATATTTGACCAAATTACTATCACTCCCACATAAATTATTCAATGTACATGAATTATTTCATGTATCTATCTTCGAGAAGTACATACTAGGACTCCTACATATGCTAAATCTATAGGTGGTACCTTTGGAGAATGATATTACATATGAGGAATATATGGTGAAGGTATTAGATTGGAGATGAAAGCATATATTAAACAAGACAACTCACCTTGACAAAGTGTTGTGTTAGAACATCAATTTTGAGGATGAAATATGGGAACCAGAATAGAAAATTAAACAAAATTACCATCATCTATTGTATCGTATGAAACCAAATTTAAAAGTATAAATTTGTTAGGGGGGGGGATGAAATTAACCAATATTTTAAGAATGAAATTATTCTTTGGAATGAATCAATTCATTTTTATGTAATGTATTAATTGATAAAATATGAATTACAATGTTTATTTTAGACCATTATAAAATTTATTTAGTTATATATTAAAAACCATTAATTATCTTAACAATTGTTAATATTTTATTTTTATAGTGATCACTAAAATTAGAATATATTAAGGGGTATGACAAATCCTAAATTATATAGATGTAAGAATCGATTCTATCAACCAGTAGAATAATATACAATGATCTCAAATTATCAGAGGTCCTAAGGGAGATTAAATCACTGGTATTTGTTCATCACCAAGACCAAGCTGAAAGTCAACAACTAAAATAATCAAAAACACTTCTCGGTGAATTTGAAACTTCTAAAGATCATGACCTAAAACATTTTCATCATTCCACCCCTAAAAGTTTCCACCAGAACACACGTTTCCCTTCGCACGGATTTTGGTGTAATAAGGTGTTACATATCAACACCATTACAGTATGAATTTTTATAAATATTTTTAAATAAAATAATAATTTTATGCCTTTTCAGTATTACATTATATACATAATTATATACAGATTTATCTTCACGTGATTAACCAAAACTTTCATTCCTAAAAAATATATTATTCTAACACATTTTTTGATAAATTATTGAATTTTAAAATAAATAATACATTCTTAATATTTTTTTATAAAATAATATTTTTTTCGATATAATATATAACATATCATAATAATTTCCATTGTGTTATTTATAAGGGTGTGATAATTGTTTTTAGATTAGAAGTAAGTATTTTCTAATAAATATTTATTTTCATTTAAAATTAAAAATTCTTATATTTAGAATATTATTTCTATAAAATAAATATAATTTCTGAAACTAGCAAGTCAATATTCTAAAATAGTTAATTTTTCATAATTTTATTAGATAATGGAATTGTTTTGTAAAAATTAAATATAGTATAAACATACAGCCTGCATTGAGACACAATAATTACTAAGAAGTTGTTTAATAGTATTTATTAAAGGAATACAATACCAAAAAAATTCCCATCAAATTATTTTTTGATGTTTTTTTATTACATTTGGAAGCCCATAATGAATCTTCCAATACCTATATTATATTTTAATGTTTTAAAATCAATTATTTCTAGACATGACTCACACTCAAATCAAAAAGGGTATTATTTTAAAATATTTGTTTCATAACAATATAAAATATTCCAAACAAATCCTTCTTGGAAGAAACTAGGGGTAAAAAAAGAAATGGTTTGTGGTTTTTATTATTTTCCATATAGATCCAAAAACCTATGTTTACAAATTAATAATGAAATCCCCTTCAAAGTGATGTGACTCGTTAATGCCCAATGTGGGATGTATAAAGGATAGAGTTAATGATATTATATATGATATTATACTGTAATTATAATATACCTATGTATCATTATGATTTAATTCCAAAAAAATAATAAATTGAAATGAAAATAGCGTTCATGCATACGTACGACTTACCGTCACCATAAACAGTGCATTTCATTTCTTACCTCAAAATGTTTTTTACTATTATAAATACATGTATATAGTAGACAAATATGATATATATTGTATCTAAATAATTAATTAAATTATGGATATAATGGACTATTGACCACATGGAGAACTTGTAAATATAAGGTGTTTATTATTGACTCAAGTACCACATATCGACAAAACGAACGTTATTAACTTAAATGGTTACATAATGTTTATAACATTGTAATAAGTGATATAAAAGGAATAATAAACACGAAATATGTTCTTAAGAAAGTAGAAATTAACTTTAGTTTATTATTCAGGAGATTAAAGAATGATCGAGTCATGTCGGACACGAGGTAAGGGACTTCGTCTAAATCTTTTTTCATTGAGGCATATTTTGTTTTAATACATGATTTTATTTTATACTCTATATAAAAACCTTTGACTTTCCATTTAATTCAAATTGAATCTTTTTATATGAAGCATTATACTAAATGAAAAAAGGAATGTTTTTTACATAAGCGTTGACAACGACCTTTTTTCAACCGTGAGAATTATTTGATATATGGCTTCCTTAACAAGCTCTAATGTTTTCAAAAGAAAAATAAATACCATAAAATCTTTTTATATATTTTTCTATTGAAAATTATTTTGAGAATGGATTTATTATTTCAATATCTTGAAATGATATTTTGTTATTGCAATGTGAAAATGTTATCATTCCTTTATGCTTATGTTATATGTTATGATCATGTTATGGTTCTTGCGCATTATTTACGTATATGGGTGGATCCGTGATAAGCCTAGTGTGGGTGAGCCCGAGATAGCTCTCTAATTCATTGGGTAACGTGACTGAGGTAAACGTGAATGTTTCTCCTATGTGATTTAGGGAATATACTGTGATGGGTATTCCAAAGTAACTCCCTATGTAGCTATGATAACTAAAATGTAAGTATGATTTGGATGCCACAAGTTACCTTTATATGGTATGATTTTTATGTGACATTCATAAATCTTATAATTTCATGAGGTATGCGAAAGATTTAATGATTTTTAAGTATTTATGAAAAAATATTTTAATTCTTGGTTTTATAACCCTTACTGAGCTTTTTATGCTCATCCCATGTTTTGAAATGTTTTTACATGACTTAAAGATGAATAAGGTCAAGGATAGGATCAAGGAAAAGTCATGATGTCTAAAACCTGGAACTAGACATGACTCTTTTTTTTCAAGAGTTTTTATTTTATGAAAAAATGGAAATTGTGTAGAAGTCACTGCCTTGTAATCATTTGATATGTAATAGTTATGACCTAATTCTCTAAAACTCTAAATGTGAAAACATCCTCAATGTGAATTATTCATTTAATTAAATATTATGTAATGTTTATGGATGGTTACCTATATACACCTCACTAGAAGAGACACATATCTACTGAGGGATTTTTTGACCCCATAGATAAGTGACCAACAACACATTCTATGAGGGTGTTTATTTCCCAATACCACAAGTGAAAAATAACTACCAACTACTTTATGATGTAATTGGAGTCGTGTGACCTATATACGATTTACATGAAAGATAATTATACAATATGGTGTCTTCTATGTACAAAACTCGTATTAATTTTGGAATGATGACATTGGGGAACCTAAAGAGACATGTACACCAATTATATACAAGAATCCAATCTATGCATGATTATAAATTACCAACACATTCATAACACTATTTAATAATTGTAATTGGTGACACACACTATGTCATATTATGGAAACTAGATGAGGCAATTACCAACTGCTAAAGAAGGCCCCACACCTTACTATAGGTCATAATCAATTAATGATAGTGTTGTATCCTTCAACATAATGGTTATCCAACACACTAATGGGAGATTAAAGAAATTATCCCTCATCAAAAAGGACCCACACACCTAATCTCCAAGGGATTACTGGATCTACCTACCTAAGGGATAAACCACACCATGATGATGATAATAACCTATCAGATTAAACCATTAGGTTTCCATACTTTTATCACCTCATTATCATTAGATTCACTAATTCAATTAAGAGGATACTAAGAAGGTCTTATGGTCTTCAGTCTAAATATATCGTAACCATGGATGGGGAGGTATATTAAAGGGAGGGTACTTACCATAAATGAAATAAACGTGAAATGGATACCATGACATAGTTGTAGTTAAAAAAACACCCTAACATTTTTCCAATCCATCTACACTAAAACCTTCCCTATGTTGTATCGGATGGGCAGAATCTCCATATGTTTAACATTATCATTTATTCCCACTCAAACTTCCCTTCTATAATGAGATTCTTAAATAGTATTTTATGAATATCTTATGATCACAAACCTTCTATACGCTATCAAAGAATTCAAAAAAAAACAACATATGAATTCATAAAGAGAATAATAAATTGAAAAATATGAAAGGGTTCCACATCCCCCAATATGAAAACATATTATGGGGATTATTCATCATTGTATATACTCATGATCATCACATAGATTAATTTGATATCATAAAAACGCCAATATTCATAAAAAACTCCATAAAATATCACCAATTTCATTTGAAACCTAAAATGACCCCACCATAATGATGTAGATGCTCATAATGGACAACCTACTTATCTAAATAGGGACTTTAGATGAAAAAAATCCATTGTGATAACAAGGTAACTACACAAATCATGTACAAGGTGTACACAACCTTTACTCTGAATATGTACTTGTATGGATCTTCCAATATTTTCTTGTAAACAATTCCCGAAATACAAATCATGTATAATAACAGTCATGGAATATTTTCAAATGAGACCCTTTTTCATGAAAACCCAAACAATATAGAATTTCATTTTAGTTACACAACATGTGCTTACAAAAGAAAACCAATGTCCTATATTGTAGCTCATGTAATATAATGTATCATGAAATGGTTTTTAATATTACTTGACATGTACCGCACATCGGGTTCTAGGGCCTGTACTATTACAAACCCCATGTCATTTCCACATGCCCTATGTGTTTTGTAATCCACCTAAGACCCAAATCAATTAAACCATGAACTATATCAAATGAAATCTCAAATACATGACTTTTGAAATCCATGGACTATCTGTGTCATGTACCTGGGATCCTTACAAGTTTCATATCCTGTTATTGCATGCACTACTAAGTGACATGTACCGCATATGTGGTGCATGACCACCGTACTGTTCCTTACCATTGGCCATACATTTATGAACCTACATGACATGTATATTCAAATTACAGAATATGTGATTAATCATTTTTAATAAATATCTCAAACAACTAAACATTCTATATTTAATCATTATATGTTATGTTATATGGGTTTTCTGGTGTATCTTCCCTATGAAAAAACTCGATCATCATATTCTATTATAATTTTCTTTTTTGCTAATATTTAATCATCCTGTAAGCATGAAAACCCTAAAATATGGATCTCAACTACACCAAAACCATAGAGTGGTGAAATCATGATAATGAGTTCATCCACTTGAATAATAACTAAATATTCAAATCTTACACATCAATTATCCATGCTCCATCACTACTGCCATAGGATTAGTGACTGCGATATTACTCCATGGGAAATGGTTTACCCATGTCCATCGTCTCCCTTAAATATCCTTCAAATAAATGAGGGGAGAGAGGTATCCTAAAATAAGTGAATTGTGAAAGCCTTAAGAGGAGTGGTAGATAAAAAAATAAAAACAATAAAGGACAAATTAAAGGACCGATCTTGTAAATAAAATATAGATGTTGTTTATAAAACACCTAGGTAAAATTTCATGTTAAAATATCATCTATAGAGTCAAAATTACCATCCATATAACATTTTTAGAGATATTAACATTTTCACTCGTTGGGAAAATAATATATTAATTTAATAAATAATAAATATCATAAAATTTTATCTGACTCAAAATCTCACCAAATTCTGTCCCAAAGATAAATGTTTAATCTAAAGAATAACTAATCCAAGATAAAATATTTATAATGTCATTTACT
The DNA here is from genome assembly GCA_963277665.1 of Viscum album. Taxonomy (NCBI): domain Eukaryota; kingdom Viridiplantae; phylum Streptophyta; class Magnoliopsida; order Santalales; family Viscaceae; genus Viscum; species Viscum album. Next base: position 652,089,131 of record OY728120.1, on the reverse strand, counting down.
AAGGTAAATTTGAAATTTTATATTTATTAATGGTTCATGGATCCAATTCAAAAACGTTGTTATATCTTCTTCTTGGGAATTTGAAGATCACTATAAAAAACATTTATAGGTATTTATCTCAATATACATGCATTTTATATTTTAAATTCCACATTTCTTTTACTTTATAATTATATATTTTAAAAGTTAAATTATTAGGATGTTTATTTTTAAAATAATTTTCTAAATGTATACTTTTCTCTTTTTTTAAAATCATTTTGAAGGTTACATATGACATTTTATTTGTGAAAAATTACTTGAATAACACTCATTTTAGATTTTAGTTCTATTTTTCTCAGTAACAGTAAATAATCCATAATTTATGTAATTATGTTATATATATATATATGTGTGTTTTATTATGAAAATTTCATTTTTCCCGATTCTAATTTGGGTTTCATATAATCAAATTTATAATTATTTTTATGTGATACCTCATGAGAATATCATGAACTCATTTTATTTTCATAGGTTATTCAAATATTATTGTATGATTGATTTCATATGGAGGAAATATATATGGTAAATAATTATATAATTGGTGGTTTTGATATAGAGATTCAATTCCATGGGTAAATCATTAAATATAACACCTAAAGATTAATTAATTCATTATCTTTAAAAATATATATTAGATAATGTATGGTATTTTAGACATTAATAAAAACATATTATAATAAAATATTATTTAAATGTGGTCGTTATGACCTCGTTGTTTTTTTCCAAGTATAAATTATTGTAAATTTATTTTGATATATATTTTTTAAAAATTCCTTAATATATTTGCAATTAATCACATATTTATTATCAATTGGTTCAAAATGAAGAAAAAATATTTCAAAAATGAATGACATATTAAAAAGAATTTTTTTTATATAATATATATTAATCATAATAAATTAAATTTATAGATGCTTATAGTTAAATATTTTTATTATATCTCAAAATTAATGATTTATAACTAATTTAATTTTAACAATTTTGAAAATGATGAGAATAAAATCATTTTATGCCTAAAAATACAATATCATCAAAAAATATTGTATTGTACTTAATGAAAGAAAATTAATTTAAATTTTTACCAAATATATAAGTTTTATTTAAAAAAATGAATTTTTTTAAACAATATGAAATAATAGTTTTTGGATGAATATTTCAGTCACTTAAAAATATTGATTTTTGAGTCAGTTTTGAAAAATGATTATTTTTTAAAAACTATTTTTTATTATCAATAGATAATATAATTTAATATTTAAATTTTATTTAAAATTTGTGTTAGTGTAAGATAAGTAATATTTTAATAAAAATAATAAAAAATTTATATAGGGGTCATCATCATATGTGATTTCTTTATAACAACATTTTATACTTATGAAAATATTTCTAAAAAATGTTTTTCATTTCATTTTTCATAGTTATTTTTAAAGTAATTTTGGAAAAATCTATAAATTGAAAATTGAAAAATTAATTCACAATTTTTAATAATGAATTTTATATTTAATAAGGAGTACAATTTCATTTTTTTGGTTATTATGAATAGTTTCCAGGGTAAAAATTTCCCACCACATTAATGTGTGAAGAAAGTCAATTAAGGTAAAAACAAGGTGATAAGGCCAAAAATATATGTTCTTAATTATTATTTTATGATGTAATATTTACACTTACCAAATTATATATGAGATTATAATTATTTTTATCATATTTAACATGATTATGATATTTATAATATTTGAACATTTATAAAAATTATAAGTGTGCTACTCCACTCACTTATAGAAGGTCACGTCCATTCTTTTCATCATGAAAACATTTTATCAGTCTAGATCACCCAATAATAGGCCAAATAACTCTTAAAAATCCATCCCCATTTCCTCTGGTTCCCAATGTAACCAAAATTATAAACCAAGAGTGTTTTAGGTGTAATCGAATGGAGGTTTTCTAAAGAAGATATATAATTCTGAACCAATTATTTCATTTTTATTAGAACATAAGCCAAACTAAAATCTTATTTAATCATGAATTAATAGTAAAAATATTATATGACATATACATAAATGTTGTTAGGAATTTATAAAACCATTTTCTTCATCTTTTATGTCCAATTTTAAATGAAAACATCACCCAAACGTACATATGGACAATAATGTGTGTTTCCCATCATTAAATCACTTGGATGGTTAAAATGATAGATAAAATGAATATATAACAACTATGAAATAATTATTCTTAAATCAATATAATATATTATCAACCTACATACCCTTCCATGTGATGGAAAATTATAACATCACACACCCATATGTGTGGACTACCACATCCCCAAAGCAATGTGATTAGTTTTATGTCACAACATCACATGACTAGAAACAATGATGGAATTATAGAATAAGTACATGATTTATAACATTGTTAAAATTTTTGAAATGTAAAATCATATTTGATTTATTTATTTTTTAACTAGTTGAATTGTGTAAATGTCTCTCTTGTGTACATACAGACAAACAACTCCATGATAAAACCAATTTTATATTGCATGTTCTCCTTATAGGGATGATCATAAAATTGTATTTTAGGTATAAAAACGATAAATAAAATTAGTCATTTATATAATTTTTGTGGTGGTATAATTATGAAATTGACCATGTTCATCGAACCAAAGCTATTTTGGTATTATGAACTGAACATTCCTAAAATGTGAGATGTAAACATAAATGATTATATAAATAAATAAAATATGGTCATAAATGATATAAAATGGGTAATGATATTGAAATGAAACCATAAATGGTCCTTAATGACCTAAATCATTTTATATGTTTATAATAAGTTATTTGATAAATTCTCATAGAAATTCAATAGATGAGGTAATACATATTCTCATCACAATTTATTTTAATTGAGAATTATACTATTTTTACAAACATTTTTCTTTTGTGTGTTAAATAAAATAAATAAATTATTTTATTATTAGTTTTATAAAATTAAATTGGATTACACAAAAATTTCATGTTTTCTTTTTCAAATTCCTTTTTTTAAAGGTAGAAATTACATAAGAGAATTTTCTTTTAAACCATATTCTAATGCAGTTTTTTATAATATCTATCCTCCATATCAATTTTATCTAAAATGTTTCCATAATGTCATTATTTATACAGAAAATATTTTAAAAATAAATTTAAAATATGTGTTAATTTATTTTAATGGTTTGAAAAGGATACTTTTAATCATTTATAGTACGTTTCTTTTTTTTCTTTTTTATTTACCAAAGTTAAAATAGAATGTTTTTAAAATATTTTCATATTTATCTTTTCCCACCCCCATAGTCATTATTAATTATAATTATTTTTATATGTGATTAAATATATATTTTAAAATAAAAATATTCTAAAAATATTATTGGATTTATTAGTTTTGAACGATTTTTTTTAAAGAAACTGAATGTTTTTCTCATATTTATAAGATTACAGAATGTTCTATTTTATGTAGAGTTGAATTCTATTAGAAATAAATTTTAATTTTAAATTTAAATAAAATTCTACTCTATTAATTATATGGTTATTCAAAATTTTATATGAATTAATTTTGCTCCTGAAGTAGCTCTACTGATGGGGAATCCAGATATAGACTTCCATTCCATTGGGTAATGTCATTGAGTTTACATGTGATAAGTTACTACTAAGTGATATGTAAATTATTTGGTTAGGTGATTATATTATAAATGATATAGTAAGGGTGAATATAATGATAATTTTAAAAGATTTTGAATCAATTTTTTCTAATATTTTTTAGGTAAATGTATTTACTTCATAAGTAAGGAAAATTGTTTGAACCTTTTATTGGGAAATGATTGGTTTTCAAGGAAATATTTTCATAATAATTTTGGGGTTTTACTATGATTCATAACGGACATACAATGTTTCGTTTGGGAGAAATTTTTATTTCATCATGTTGTTATATTTTTTTTCTAAATGTTGTATTATGAAATAGTTTCATATTATCATGAGTTTTTATGTTTTTCATTGTATTAACAAGATTACCTTATTTTTATCTCTTTTACAACAATTTTTCTTGTAGCACCCAATTTATATTTTTTCAAACAGACTAAATATGATATGGAAATATTATAAAATATATCATTGATAGAATTAAATTGGAATTGAAATAAGAAATTGTTTCATATATCAAACTTATTTGTAAACATAATAGTCCTATTTTGGTTATAAAATAGATACTGTGTGAAGGTATCCACTATCATATGAAGTTTTTTCCCAATTATCTTAAACACTAAATTTAAATTTTCCCATTAATGTAAATAATATTACCATTTTTTTAAATATTTTATTGATAGGTTTAATAAGTTATATTTTTATTAGTTAGTATTATATAAATCATTTCCATAAATTTTCACGCCATGATATTATTTTATGAGAAAATATTTAGGTTAATGTGATAGTTAAGTATATCTTAGTGTTTATACATTTAATAATAATGTTTATTTTTAATTTATTTAATATACTCAAACTAACCTATTTTGGTTTTAGTAAATTTCTACAACCTAGATGAATCAATTTTTCAACATGTGTGACAGAGAATGTAGTGGTTGTCAGAATAAACAACCAAACAAGTTAAGAGTTGGATTGAGAAATATTTTTTTATTACTAACAATCTATCTTGGTATATTAATATCAAGATAAACATGGGTGAGTTTCCTCAAAACCAAAAATAAGAGGAATATATTGTTTCACGGAAGTTCAAGAGATAAATCCCTTGGGGGAAAAAAATTAAATTTCCTATATAGGAGAAATGTGTAAAAATTTACCAATGGAATTGTATTAAAATAAAAGAAAGATGTTTTAAAGGTTGTGTGTTTAGAAATTATTAAAATTAATTTAATTGGGGGAAATTTAGGGATGGGTGACAAAATTATAGTATATATAAGGGTTTATTAATGTCCATTTCTATTAGATATGAAGATGAGGAAACTGAAAATAACAAATAAAAGGTTTTTATTATATCATGGATAAGATGAGATTTTATTTAATGAATAAAGTTTGATTTATATTTAATAAAAAATATTATTTATTTAAATTTTAATTGTTATTATTCTAATTATGTATGTAAACTATTTTCATATTTAATAGATTATACGATTAGGGAATATAAAATTTTGGTATTAGAATTTATGTGGGATTGATGTTATTTTTATATAAATGATAATTTGATATTTGAAGAATATGTTACTTAAAACCTTAGTTATTCTGTATATAAATCAATATTATTGTTTATAATTATATATTTGTATATTTATAATCATTATAGACTTATAAATAGTTTTTCAAAAGTTTACAGTCGAAAAAGGAGTAGTTTTATTGAACTAAATTATTTTCTATAGAATAAATTATTTAATTTAAAATATAAGTTTCTATATTTAGTAAACATAATAATATAATAATTAACTAATTTTTTAAATAAATATATCCAATATATCTTGGGGTGAGTTTTTGTATTTTTCTAAAATCATGGATGTTTATGCAATAGTTAAAAGTGCCAATTTTTACCAAATCGTCATTTATTTTCATTAAATATAGTAATCTAAAATTCCCCTTATGTTTTTTAATTTTTAATGTAAAATATTATCAATTTAATTTATAATACTCTAAAAATATATAGGAATCTTATTTATATTTCATTTTTATCTAATTTTTTGTTTATGCATAATAAAAAAATATATAATTGTTTTTGTTTTTTCAATATTATATTAAAAGTAATTTTAATAATTTTGTAGGTAGAGTCTTGTAAAATCGATTCCATTTTTTGTAATTAAACTTTTCAACTTTAGTTATTATTTCAATTTAATTTTTTTATTTTGAATAGTAATTAAGGTAATAATATTTCATTATATTAAAATGGTAAATCAGGTTAATTAATGTAAAAATTAGTGATAAGATAAGGAAAAAAATATTAATACTTTTTGTATTATTTATTTTCAACCATTATGAAATTAAATTATAATTTAGTTTTTTAATTTCCACATGAACATGATAGTGGCTTAATTTTATTATAAATCATTCAACAATTACTAGTGTGCCACTCCCGTCACTTATAAATGAGAATACTCTCTCTCACTACATTACGCATTTTGATAACTATATATCATAAAATAAATGTCAAAAACCCTCATAAAAATCCTAAACATTTTATAGAGGCCATGTTATTGGAAAAAAATAACAAAACTATAAGGATTAATGTGTAATACAATGAGGCTGTCCGAAGAATAGGTTTAACTCATAACCAAGTGTTTTCTTATTTATTTATTCATATACCACGTTGAAACCTTCCATAACCATGATAAAATAATCTCATAACTTTATTAAATATACATTAATGTTATTATGATTATGGTACAACCCTTTTTATTCTTGTTTTCCATATTAAGGGAAATGAAATCATCACTCATACATACATCTTGATTATCACCTCTATGAAGAATAGTGTTTCGTTATTCATATCCACCATACAAATATGGTCATAAAGATAGAAATAATGAATAAATATGACATTAATAATATATTTATTAATCTATAAAATTATATTATTTATAAGATAAGTTATTTTTCACCCATTAGAAAAAGTAAAATTTTAGTCATGCATATATACAGATTACTGTCTCCATGATATTATGTGTTTAATTTTTTTATGAAAACCGTAATCTATTTGTTTTAAAATATTATGTAATGTATAAATAAGATAACTATAATAATTTTAAATTATATTTTTAATTTATTCATTACGCATTTTAATGTGGGAACCACCCCATTGATCTTTTGATGTTATAAATTTAATGTGCTCAATATATATGACAAAAAGAGTACTATTTTTGTTAAAATATAAAACAATGTAATAAATGAAATAAAAGTATAAATAATAATAAAATGACCATGTTAATAGTTCATAATATAGTAAAAAAATAATATAATGTTATTTATATTTATTTAGATAATTTAAAATTCATTTCGAAACATGAGGTATAATATATTCCTTCAAAATGTTCTTTAAATTTTTCATACTATTTATCCTCAATATCCATGTTCATTAAAATGTTAATAGAATGTTTTTGTTTATATGTAAAATATTTCTAACATTTATTTTGATATATTAAATTACTTTCTTTTTTATTGGTTAACAAATAAATATTTTAAACACTTATGATACATTTCATTTTGACTTTTTTTAAATTGAAAAAAATGTTTTTCTAAACATAAAACTTGTTTATATTTTCATTCATTTATAAATGATATTCTTGATCAATAGAAATTAAATATTTCACCCATTATTTCATATAATATCCTATTCTATTTTGGTAATTTTTCAATTTTATGTATATATAAAATGATATTTCTCATTATGATTATTTGAAATTGAAAGTGCTTTAATTGTGGTTTCAAATATGTTTTTCAAGGGTTGTATGATGAAAATGTGAAATATTATATTTTTGATATGATACGGTACTTGAGAATTATAGATGATGATGAATGATCCCACTATAGCATAGTAAATCTAGGGTTCGTGATTTATATACTTAATTATTTGGGTACTGATTTAGTCATTGAATGTGAAAAATGAGAGAGATAACTAGGTATGTTACTATTATGGAATTAAATAGGATTATGTTTTTTTAGTTTTTAAAAAAATTAGTGAGAATGTGTTACAAATAATGATACTCTAATATAGATATACTATTCTTAATAAAATTTATATTTTTAAAGAATTTTTTTTATTTCATGTTGTAAAGAATGTGTAAATGTTAAAGGTATGTTTTGGAAAATAATATTTCAATGAGTTCTAATATTCCATAGGATCCCACCATGGTTTTTTCATATTAATTTTAGTGGTTTTCTAATTTTTATTTTAGAAAAGGTCTATTTTCCCATGATGACATGCCATATTTATGTGCCCAAAGTTTTATTGTGAAAAAATTTAACTTCTTAACGGGTTTTTTTATTTTTAAAAAAATTGACAAGATTTATATATTTTCATCCCTCCCTGATATTTTTTTTCACATACCTCATTTTAAAATGTTTATAAAGAGATTTAATTATGATTATAAATATTATCAAAGTTAGTATTTCCACATTAGTGACCTATCATAAATGAAGTAAATGAGTTTTTAATGAAATATGGGCTTAAAATTGATACTTTTTGTGGAATCATTTATGCAGTGCAGAATTTTTTATTTCTTATGTAATGATTTTACTTAATTATCTACAAAAATAAAGCAAAAAGATTGAATTTTTTTTAATAAAAACTCATTTTATTAAAAAAAATTAATCATTGGTTGTTTGTGTTATGATGCTTTATAGTCAGTATCAATGGGATGATTTAGATACCTTTAGAGGATAAAGGGATGTCAAATCAATCAATAAAGGGATATAATTCGTGGATATCTTATCATTCGAAATATTTTTCTGATTTAAAATTTGATTTACCTAATATATGTTTTTTTGGATGTTTATCATATAAGACACAAGAAAATAATTTCTTAAGGGAAAAAAGTGATAATAAACTTTTGAATTAGAAACCAGGAATGGTTACAAAAAAAGTTTTGATTATTATTAACTTAGATTATAAAGAATATTAATATAGGAACCAATGAAAATCAAAGATAAAAATCTTTATCGATTATGTCTATTGTAGATAATTTCTTTAAATAAAACATTATTACAATGAGTATATCTTAATACCCTATTAAATATAAAAGAATGATCAGTTCTCTAGAGAAAATATTTTATGTTTTGATATTTATAGAATATCAAAATTTAAATCTTATTATTTATCATATTTAGAGGGAAAATGATTTTTAGATGTCTCCAATTATGGATACTATGGTAAACGATGTGATTAATTAAATATAATATACCATCCTTAATTATACTTTTTTAATGTATATTATTAATGTTCTTTAAATTTTAATATAATGATAAAATATGTAGTTGAATAAAATTAATGAATAATTAGTGTCCATTTATGGGGAAAACTTTTATAGACTCTCCAGGTATTAAAAAAAATTACATTCAAGACTATTAGAGTAAAATTGAGTGATATTGCCCAGGTTTAAAAATAATATTCCAAAAATATTTGGCCTCTCATGAATAAAAATTTATAGTGGGTTTTTTTATTTTTCATATAATATTGAGATATGGTTTTCTCAAACATAAATACATAATGAAAACCAATGTATGAAGTGGACATGGTGGAATGAAATACAATGTAATTAATCCAAAAAATCAAGATGCAATCCTCCCAAATCTTCTCGATATTTGAAATTAAATTTTAATGAATGTTTTTAGGCTAAAAAAGTTTTATCTATATTGTAATCTTGATAATTTTTCATGTGACTACGAAGAAAATAGTTCTAATATTATCAATAATGGGAAGATCTATAGTCAAAAATTAGTGAGATGTTATACTTTTAATGAATTTTATCATTATTTAAATTCATATATAATGTTATATAATTAAAATAAGAATCATCATGACTATAAATAATTAATATTTATCAATGTCTATTAAAACTACCATGAATGATTTTGGACCATAAAACTATGTGGTTCTAGTGTTGTTACTAATTTATTCAGATTATAAAAATTTATTATTTTATTAGGGATAAAAACATAATTTTTTCTCTCAGAAATTTACAAGTAAATTGGAAATACCATCTAATGAAATGATTTTATAACTTTTGGTTCAAAATTATAATAGTTGTATAGTGGATACAAGAATTTATACACATAATATTATCTTTATTTGTGGAATGGTTTTTCCTAATTACAATTTTACTTTCCCATTGTAGATTAAAATGTTATTTTTTGTGTGGAATTGATCTTAGTTTATCATGATACGATATTTTAATAATATTAAGAAGAAATGTTTAGAGAAAATTTCATTCTATATACATGAATATATTAATTATGAGGACCCTGGATTAAAATTTTACTCAATATTGAATTTTAGTCAATAATATACATTATTACACATAAACTGTCTTTTATAGTTTAGATTTCCTAATAATTAGGATACCTTACATACATAACATACCACAATCATACAAGAGGATTCTACTAAAAAAAGTTTCCATTTTTTTTAAAATATAAAAAAGTAAAACATAAAGCATGATTTCTTTGACAACACTCAATAGAAAAAATCATGAGTACCATATTTCTCTTACCCATACTTATATCTCATGGAAAACATTTTAATAACATGGGATGAGTATAAAACCCAGTAAGGGATATAAGGATAGAAAGCGTTAGTCAAGTGATAACATAAAAACAATAAAACCCATATCATAAAAACATGAATGCATTGAATACTCATGTTTTTTCCTTGGGAACTATTTATTAAATAAATCTTATATTATCCCTTACACTTGGAATAAAATTTTGGCCAACTTCCATCTTTGGAGTACCCAATGCATATGAGATCTATAATAGGGCTCAACTGTCATATCTTCAGCCATAATGTACTCAAACCAACATATCTTGATCTATAATAGGCTCAACCAAACATAAATAATGTCTAGGGAAAATATCGTGGTAATAAAGTTTCTTGAAATCAGAAGAAACCACTGATGCCATAAAAACAATCCTTTTGAAATTTATTAAGGAGAGTTTAATAATGATTTTAAAAAGGAAGTCCCTTATAATATAACAGGAGTGAGAATTAATAGAATGGAATGGAATATATATATATAAACTATAAATACACATAATTAATCATAATATAAATTAAATAATCACACCAATAATCAGAATACCACATAATTATTAAAGAATAAGATTAACCCAAGGAATACAAATTGGGTTAAGAATTCCCTTACCTCGGGTTCTTCTTACTTAAAAATTGTTCAAACCTATTTTATAATGGTTAAAAGGGTGTTATTAATGTCTTAAAGAAACATATTAATGTTTATAACACCTTATATGATCTTTTAATAACATCATTTTACCCTTTAATTGTTAGTATTTTGTTTCTTGCATGGTTTTGGGTGCATTTATTTACATTATTTCCATGATTGGTTAATGATGGATATTCTTGTAGATTGGAAGTGAAACTACCTAATTGGAAGGGAAAGGTATTTAAATATTTATATAAACATAAATTATACCATTTATCATTTTTAATTATAAAATTAGGATGATTCACAAGTTAATACAATAATGATTTTCGTTTGGATCATTTTACTGGTTCTTTGATAATAAAGACCACATTTTGTTTGGTAAATTAATACCATGTGTAAAAAATAATTCCAGAACCATGAATGAGACATAATTTATATATTATAACCTAGTTCTACAATAAAAATTATTTCATGATAATACTTGAAAGAATTAATGTAAATTGAAATCACATCGTCCACGATGTTAGTAATTCGTCAAATCAGAGACAATGTTTTTTTATAACTTTAATAACTGGGAGAGAAGAATACGAATGATGATGAATATTCCATAAACATAAGACCATATATAATATACATGATTTATAGATCTTTCATGACTCTTGGGTAAGAGAAGTTGAGAAAAGAAAAGAAAGGAGCTCAAAATAAATTAATTGTTGAGAAATCCCTTACAAAAATTTTACAGCCTAATGAATATGAAATATGGTTTTAGAAAATATTTAAAATATTGGGGAAAAGGGTCACCTATCCAGAAATGAACCATAATATATTATAGAGAATTCATAATATTAAAATATGAACTTGGTATGGATTCTTGAATTCTATACCATATAAAAGACAACTTGAAGGGAAAGAGAAAGATGTTTAGAATTTTCGTACCTTGTAGATTAACTCCTCAAACATGATGGTTGGGACATTTGGGGATTGAAGAAACATTGAAAGGAATAATAGGGAGGTGAGGATCCTATAGCTTCATTTATGAGGAAAATGGAATGAAGTTAATGATGGAATGAGTTGATATATATAACAAAAGTGAGGGAAGATTTTAATAATTTACAAGGGACACCTCATTAGTGGTATTTGTAAAACCGTGGGCTTGACCATGGTATTTTCCAAACGTATTATCCACCTAGGACACCTCAAATAATATTTTACTGTACAAAAGTTGACCAGATTTATTACATCATTATTACATCATTAATTATGTCATTAACAAAACGAAACTCAAAACTGTATTTTTACTATTCATCGAAAAATTGAATATTTCAGAAAAATCCCAAAACATAACATTGACCATTTTTCGACAAGTATAATTATAAAATGAACTCCATTTTATGAAAATTATTTTCATTATATTATTAACTTAAGTTTTAAATAAAATCTAACTTAATTTAAAAATTGACAATTTTAAAACTATAACTGCTTTATATCACATTGAAAATTTTACAAAGATGAAATTATCTTAAAGCCTTAAGAAAATAAAATAATAATAAAATTTACTATTAATTTGGGTCACATTACTATTCACATGACTATTTGTAAAGGCATGTTACTATTCACCAAAAATAAAGTTGGTTCTATCAGACTCTAAATAACTTTCTGAATAGAATTTTAGATGACTTTTTTTAGAAATTCAAAACATAGAAGATGCAAAAATAGGTCTAAATACTAGTTATAAATATCTAATGAAAAAAAAATTCATGCATTTCATTTGTTTTTTAAAATCCATGGGGTGTTAAATTACACCCACATTCTAGAAATTGCGTCCTGACAATTTTATTTACTTATTAAAAAAGTGAGGGTAACTTTCTCTCATAGTATTTTCAAATTCCCATATTGTTTATTCAACCATGTGGTTTCTACACAAAACCTTTACCTAGTGGATTACCTATTCGACAATACATGTTCCCTTCAAACAAGAATCTGAAATGGTTTCTCTTCATAAGAATAATTCTTTTACAACTGAACTGATTCTGGGCTCAAGACATGTGATGAATCTGGAAAATACATTCTAAACATTGAAACCTGAAAAATATTGTGTACATGAGATAAACTCGAATACAAAGTTACTCAGTATAAAACTGGTCCAATTTTCTCTAGTATTCCAAAAGGATCGATCTAACGACCCAAACATTCATTAATGTAAATCCCTATTGATCTAATTAAATGTCACCTTATGTAAAATGATTAAATAAAATGTCAACTTCTTTGGTTTTATGTTTTTTTATTTTAAAATATTGTTAAGAATTGTGACCTAATCTGATATAGCAATTGAATAGTGATCACATGATTAGTATAAATATAGGACCTTAACAAATCCAATTTACTAGAAAAAGGAAGCGATGGCCTCATCCAGTAGACATGGCCCATCTGAAGTCCATTTTTCAGAGCTCATAAAGAAGGTTGCATCTTTGGGATTCCCTCTTGACCAAGCCCAAGCTGATCTTGAATATGTTAAGCATGATCCAGACTTCCTATGTGAGAAGTGGAAGCTTATAGTGATTACCACCCGAGCAATGTTATCTGAGACACCCCAAGAGTTTTTCACCATTGCACACCTTAGTCTTCGGTCATATGTGGGTGTTATAAGGGGTTATGTAACAAGACCCTAGTACTATGGTTATGTACATTATTTTGGAATATAATAATTAACATTCATTCATTTTATTATTGTTACATTGTATATAGTTTTTAATGAACAAGTATTATTATTAGCTAATGTTCAACTAAGAAATATATTTTGATGAATTAATGGATTTTTAAATTAAAGAATATATTAAAAAAAATTTATTATAAAATTAATTTTTGGAAAATATAAATTATCGTATAATTTTAAGAAATGCAATTGTAATTCTTATTAAGGATTGAAAGCCATTTTTTTAAAACCCCATGAATTTTAGATAAATGTCAGTTTTTATTTTAAAAGTGAAAATTACCATATTTAAATAATTATTTATATAAAATGAATATTATTTCTAGAATAAGGATGTTAAAATTATCCAATGGTGATTTTTTTATAATTTTCTGAGAGAGTAAAATTTTTGGGTAAAATGTTGGGTTTGTTTGATTTATTTTACAAATCTTTAGTGGACCCTTCAAAAATTATTAATAATTTTTTATTTTAGAATTTTTTTCCTTGGGAGTGTGACTCACCTCCACACAAGAAACCCCATTATTTTAAGAATATTGGACTTTGGTCTTATAAAATATTGTTTTCCACATCTCTTATCCAAAAACCATAGAAAAAACCATGGGTCGGTTTGTGGTTTGGATTAGTTTAATGTGAGATTTCCCAAACCTAAATAATAAATAATTCCCTCGTATTTATTATATAAACCCACCAAAGCTCCCACTTCCTCCTCACTCAAATCCTTTGCAGTTCTTCCAACATCTACCATCCACTCTCTTGAATCTTTCCAAGGTGCCCCAAGATCCAAATAATCCACTCTCAAGCCTATCTCATGCCTTTGGATGAACACTTCCAAGAAAGGGTTTTTCTTCCTTTCTCATTTTTGTCCAATATTAATTAAATTTTTATGCCCTTTTAATTTCAATTATAAATGTTGGGGTATGGTTTTTTACCTCCCCAACATTGTCCTATTTATTTTTGAATGATGTTAGACCCCTTTCTATTTGATTAAATGCATCCCATTTACAACTATTACTATGGAGAAATTCTGAAAGGAATTTCTCTCTCCTCATTTATAGTCAAGAAGTTATCTTGTATCATGAATCTAAATTCCAATAAATTTCATGGGAAATGTATCGATAAAAACCCCTTTCTTTCCATTTTATTTAAATATTATGAGACACCCATTTCGTTCTCATCAACCATTTTTATGAGTTCTTATGTCATGTCGTTATCATGCTGAAATTACACCATGCTTTTCCTAGAAAAATTCATTGTGTAGTGAATACCATGACCATTTATCTATCAAGGGTATTCACATTTATAAATATTTTCTTATTGTTTCAAGAGTTTCATGTATGTATTCCACATTATTTTATTATGGAATAACAGAATTTTGTTGAATGATTTTATGTTTTATGATCCATGTGGCACTCTTATGCGTGAAAAGAAATGTTTAAGAAGAGTGTTCCCAGATAGTGCTTCAATGCATTAGGTAAAGTATAGTATCATGATACGTCATGTGCAATGGGTGTTGACTCATGCTAATTCACGTACAATGAGGTTTTACTCATTATTCTTGTGTAATGAGGGTTTACTCATGCTCCATGTACAATGAGCCTCGGCTCATGCAAATTCAATGTTAAGTGTTGTCACATATCCATGTTATGATTATCATGATTTATCATGCCCTTATTTTTATTCATATCTTGTTCTATATTGATATACCTATTTTCTAACATGTATTATATTCCTCATGTTATTCCATGATTATTACCTTACTGGGCATTATATCTCACCCTTTTCTTATGCATGTCCTATGGTTATCCCATGAAAAACTTTGTACGACTGAATGTAGTGGTCATGTAATGGAAGTTTTCATAAATATGTTGTACTTCATGTTTTAAGTTGTTTTGTAATGATCCCAAGACACAAAGACACTAGACCTCTCAATCTTATATGTTGTATCAAGTGAATCTTAAGTAATAAATTATGTTTAATTGTGTAATAAAAGCAGGGTTGTCATAATCAATGAATCACAGACTTATATTTACTTTCAAACTAAAATGCGTCACAATTTTCCATGGAGAGATTTTTAGGAAAACATGGTCACCTATCTCAAAAGATAATCCATTCCATCTATTATCTGCATATCTTTTCTCCCTGCTGTGAGCTGTCATCATGTGTTGTTGGATCATCTTCTCTTTTTTATCCACTTGCTCTACTAATTCTGGCCCCATGAACTTTCTTTCACCAACTTCATCCCAAAATGCTGGATTGGGACAGTACTTTCTATACAATGAATAAAATGGTGCCATTTATATACAAGAATGAAAACTGTTATTATAAGAAAACGCAACTAAAGAATGATGTGGATCCCAACATCCTTGGTGTTCCATTGAACAAACTCAAACCATATCCTCGAATGTCTAAATCATTTGTTCTGACTTCCCATATTATTGGGGATGAAAAGATTTACTGAAAATTTATGATATTCCCAATGAATTCTGAATCCCCTTACAAAAGTTAGAAGTGAAACTAGGATCCCGATTAGATAAAATGGAAAATTAAACTATATATAACTTGAAAATCTCTATGAGTTATAGTCTAGAATGCTGATCCTATGACATTGTATCTCGAATAAAAAAGAAATGTACATTTTTTGTTAGCTTATAAACAATAACCCAAATCACATTGTTACCTCGAGAATTCTTAAGTAGTCCCACCACAATGTCCATGGATATATTCTTTCATTTCCACTCTGGAACTGAAAAAGGATGAAGGATCCCCTTCGGTAATTTCATCTCGGCTTTTTCCTATTGACATTGTAAAATCAGTAATATTTCTTTTTATTCCATCCCACCAATAATACTCACGATGGTCTCTATACATCTTAGAACTACCAGGATGAACTGAAAATGGAGAACTATGAGCTTCACATAACAATTCCCTCTTCACCTGAGAATCAAATGGTACACACAACCTTTTACCAAATCATAAATCACAATCGTTATTAAGGATAAATTTTGGAAGCTTTCCCATTTTAACCATGTCTACCATTTTTCTATAGCTCATGACCTTCCTTCAGTGTTCACATAATTCTATCTGATAATGTTGACTACACTGAAATCGGATGAAAAAAAGGTGTATTTCTTACACCACCACCTTCTAAGAAAAAATACATCAAATCATTAATCAAAGGATTATGTTACAAATGTAACATGGTTAATGATGCATGATATTTTCAACTCAAGGAATTTACCACTTTGTTTGATTTTCCTAGATGATAATTGATCATGGAATAATAATCCTTTATCTATTCAATCCATCTTCTCTACCTCATGTTTAATTACTTCTGAGGGAATATATAATTCATACATTTATAGTCATTATATATTTGACATTTGGCTCGGTATAAATGGTGCCTATAGTTTTTCAAGGAATAAACCACAACTTCAAATTGAAAATAATGTGTGGGATAATTTAACACATGATGTATTACTTTTCTTGAAGCATAAGCGATTACCTGATCATTATCCATTAAAACACAACCAAGTCCCTTCAATGAAGCATTAATATAGATGATAAACTCAACATTTTAAGAAGGCAAGGCCAAAACTAGAGCATCCACCAATATCTTCTTTAGTTCATTAACACAATCACCACATTATTCTATCCAAACAAATTTGACCCTTTTTCATGTTAAATTTATTAGTAGGCTAGATAACCATGCAAATATTTAAACAAACCGTCGGTAATAACCCACTAATCCATGAAAAATATGAATCTCTATAACATTTTAAAGTCTTTTCTATTCATCAACAACTTTTTTTGGGGGGGGGATCAACTGTTATTCAATCCTCATTTACAATGTTCCAATGAAAAGAAACATTTTGCAACCAAAAATCATACTTTCTGAATTTTCAATACACTTTTGTTTTTTTAGGTTATAACAACAAACCATATATGTTTTTCATGCTCCTTTTTACATCTAAAATATACCAGAATGTCATCAATAAATACAAACCCAAACATATCAAAGAACTCATGAAATATTCTATTCATAAGATCCATGAAAATTTCTAGTGAATTATTTAACCCAAAAATCATAACTATAAACTCACAATGAACATATCTTGTACAAAACACAGTCTTTAGGATGTATTCAGACATTACTTTCAATTGATGTTACCCAGATCTCAGGTCAAACTTTGAAAAATATTGTACTCCCTGGAGGTGATCATATGAATCATCGACATGAGGAAAATGATACTTGTTTTTAATCATAATGTTATTCAAGTATCTATAATCGATGAAAAGTCTCATTGAACCTTATTTTTTCCTAAAAAAAGACAAGAGTGCCCCACAGTGAAGTGTTGGGTCAGACGAACCCTTTATCTAATAATTTTAGAAATTGATTTTTTAATAGCATAAGTTCCATTGGGCCACTCGATAAGGAGGTTTATAAAATTCCTAAGAATCAGGAACTAAGTCAATAGTAAACTCAACCTCTCAATTAGGAATAACACCAAGAAAATAATCAGGAGAAACATCCAGGTATTCATTTACCACCGGTACATCATTAATTTAAATAGTTTCCTTATATTCAAAAATATGAGCAAGAAGACTTTAATTTACATCTATTATTAGTTTCTTATCTTCCAAATATTTTGTTAATGGTATGGGTTCATTCTTTTACACAAATAGAAATTGTTTTTGAAAAAAAAATAATTTTCTTTGAAATTAAACATCGCATGATGAAAAGAAAATCATTCCACATCCAAAATAACATCAAAATATACTAAAGGAAAAAAACAAGGTTTTCTGGTTAAAAATTCCCACAGAAATGGATAGGAATATTCTTATAATTCCCTTTTCCAAAATATTTCTTCTAGGTGTTTTTAACCTGAGATCTGTTTTCATTTCATGAGGTAGATTTCCCAATTTTTCTAAAATTTCTCAAAAATGAAAGAATGTGTAGACAGTGAATCAGAAAACACATTTGTGAAATCTATAAAAACAAGAAATGTAACTAATAACACCTAATTTTATGGATCAAAATCTGATGAAGTGGTTGCTAATGGAAATCACTTCTGTTTCAATTCTCCCTAATTCCTTTCTTGAGTGACTATCTAAGGAAAAAAAATTAGAAAAATGACCCAATTCCTTACAGTTAAATAATCTCACCATCAACTTCTCATAAATTTTAGGATCTTTTTCCTTGAACTCACAAGGAATGTGTCCAAAAATTCCACATCGATAGTATTTCCATGAATTTACAAAACATTTACCATGATTCCTTTTCCCACAATTTTCACAAGAATTGAAATTCATTTTCTTACCTATAAACTTCTTTGAAGAGTTATTACCCATTGCCTAAAAACCTAAACACTTCTTATTTTTTGTTATCATAAGTAAAAAATGTGTTAGAAAACTCCATCTTATCTTTTTTTGCACAACAAAAATGATTTGAATAGCTTTTAAACTTACATGAGGCCAAATCTATTCGCAAAAACAGTTTCAAACCAGAGTGAAATCTATTAATTTTACATTCAAAATCCCAAGTAAAATATGGTACAAACATAGACAATATTGTAAATTTGGATTCATATTCTACCAAAAAATCACCATCTTTCTTCTTCACTTCCATGAATTTTTTCTCCATTCCGATTCAAACAATTATGGGAATTTTTTTTTCCAGAAAAGACTCTTAAAATCACCCATTCCAAACTATCAAGATCGTCACTTTCTCTCGAATACATAACTAGAGACCTCCATTTATTGGATTCACCTTCCAAATGATAAATGTCTATTATTATCTTTTGAAATTCTGAATAACCCATTACATCAAATATCTATTCTAGAGCATTGATCCATCCTTCAGCTATCACTAGATCTATGACTCCAATGAATGCAGGTGGATGTTGCCTCTTAAAATGATGCACACAATACATGTTTCTTCTTGATAGATCATGTTCTTTTCTAGCATGGATACCAAACCCATTTATATCTTGATTCAACTGAGCCATTACAGTCACAAATAGCTTAGTTCCAATTTCCACCATTTCGGGCTGCATATTCGGATAGACATTAACCTCTTGGTGCCTTCTTACTTCATCTTCCATGTTTTTTATGCAGATAACCATTCTATACAAACATGGAAAGGATGAATAAACATGATAACCCTTAAATTATATAAAATCTCAAATTACCATAGTGTAAAAATTAGTTATGGTTTTTTTTAAATATCATCCCAACCCATAAAGTTATCTAAACTGTCATCTAATACAGTGTATAAGGGCCCTACCTTAAATCATTACTCAATGTTTCATTTTAGTCAGGAATATAAATTATTACACATTTATTATCTTTTATATATTTGAGTTATATATAATTAAGAAACCTTACATACACAACATACCACAATCATACAAGAGGATATTACTGAAAACTGTTTCCATTTTTTTCAAAATATAAAACATTTAAACATAAAGCGTGATTAATTTGAAAACAATCCCTATAAAAAATAATGAATACCTTCCTTATCTTACCCATTATTATATCCTGTGAAAATAAAATAAAAAACATGGGATGAGCATGAAACTCAGAAAGGGGTATAAAGATAGAAAGCATTAGTCATGTGATAACATAAATCCAATAAAACCCATATCATAAAATGTTGAATGCATGGAATACTCATGTTGTTTACTTGGAAAATATTTAACATATTAATCATACATTCACCCTTACACATGGAATATCCTTTTGGTCAATATCCATCTCTAGAGTACCCAATGCCTTGGATAGCTATAATGGTGCTCAACCATCATATCTTGATGTATAATGGGCTCAAACCAACATATAATGAGATATAAATGTATCAAACCAACATAAATATTGGACAAGTAAAATATCATGGAAATAATATATCTTGAAATCTGTAGAAACCACTCATTCCATAAAAACAATCCTTTTGGAATTTATTAAAGAGAGTTTAAATAGATTTTAAAAAAGACGACCCTTAAAATATAATTTGAGTGATAACTAATAGAATGGAATGGAATATGTATATGCACTGTAAATACATAAAATTAATCATAATATAAAAAAACTCATCACAACAATAATATTAATAACACAAAATAAATAAAGAAGAATGTTAACCCAAAGAATGGAAATTGGGATAAAAAATCCCTTACCACATGGTTCTTTCTACATAAAAAGTGTTTAAACAACATGTATAGTGGTTAAAAGGGTGTAATTAATATCTTATAGAAACATATTCATGGTTATAAAACCTTATATTTTCATTTAATAACATCATTTCACCTTTTAATTGTTAGTATTTCGTTCCTTGCATTGTTTTGGGTGTGTTTCTTTACATGATTTCAATGATTGGTTAATGATGGATATTCTTGTCGATTGAAAGTGAAACTATATAATTGGAATGGAAAGGTATTTAAATATTTCAAAAACCATAAATTATACCAATTATCATTTTTAATTATAAAATTAGGATTATTCATAAGCTAAAACATTAATGATGTTCCTTTAGATCATTTTAGTGGTTCGTTGATAATAACAACCTAATTTTTTTATAAATTAAAACCATGTGTAAAAAATAATTATAGAACTTTGGATGAGACATAATTCATATATTATAACATGGTTCTACCATAAAAATGGTTTCCTAAACATACTTGAAATAAATAATGTAAATTGAAATCACATCGTCCCTTATGTATGTAATTCGACACATCAAGAACAATGTTTTTTTCATGAATAAGTGGGAGAGGAGAAGAATAATGATGATTAATATCCCATGAACCTGATAAAATCCCTAATATAAATTATTTCATGATATTTTATGCTTTTTGGGAAATAGGTGTTAAGGAAAGAAAAGAAAGGAACACAAAAAGTAATGAATACTTGAGAAATCCCTTACAATAATTCGGAAGCCCAACGACTATGAAAAATTGTTTTAGAAAATAATAAAAATATAGGGTAAAAGTGTAACCTATCCAGAAATAAATAATAAAATATAATATATCAATAATAAGATGAAAGGAAGAACATGTTATGGATTCTTGAATTCTAGACCACATAAAAGAGAACTTGAATGGAAAAAGAATGAAGTTGAGAATTTTCTTACCTTGTAGAGTAACACCAATAACAAGAAGGTTGGGACCTTTAGAGCTTGAGGAAACATTGGGAGGACTAAAAGGGAGGTAAAGAGGCCATATGTTAATTTATAAGGAAATTGGAATGATGTTAATGAAGGAATGGGTTGGTATTATTAGCAAAAGTGAGGGAATATTTTAATAATTTTGAAAGGACACCTCATTGGTGGTTTTTACACTACCATGATATTGCCATAGTATTTGACCAAGGTATTAGCCAAATCAGACACCTAAAATTTTATTTTACTATGCACAAGTTGAAAAGATTTATTACATCATTATTATAAGATTAATGATGCCATTGACACACCGAAACTCAAAACTGTATTTTTAATATCCACCAAAAAATAAACTATTTTAGAAAAATCCCAAAAATTCAACCAAACCATTTTTGAAATATATAATTAAAAAATGAACTCCATTTATTTAAAAATAATTTTATAAATATTATTAATTTAATTTTTAAATTAAATCATACTTATTTCAAAAATTAACAATTTTAAAACTATAACGGCTTTTATATCACATTGAAAAATTAATCGAGATATAATTATCCTAAATCCTTAAGAAAATAAAATAATAATACATTTTACTATTCATTAGGGTCACATTACTATTCACATACTATTAATAAAGGTATGTTACTATTCACCAAAAAACAAGTTAGTTCCATCAGACTCTAAATAACTCACTGAACACAATTGTAGATGACTGTTTATCGAAATTTGAAACATATGAGTTGCAAAATTATGTTTAATGGAAAATTATTAATATCTACTTCAAAAAAGTTTCATGCATTTCATTTATTTTTTATAATACTTGTGGTGTTACTTTAATACTTATGACAACACATCAATAATCTAAACAACTTATAAATGATAGAAGTGAAAGTTACCTATCAAATATTTTGAAAAAATGTACATATAAAATTAGGGATGTTCCATAAAAATATGAATATGTATATATAGTTATTTAATGATTATTTTTCATTTATTATTCATAAAATATAAGGTTTTTATATTTATGAATATGTTTCATATTCTAATATAATTTCCAAACAATCCTATAAAATGGATTCGTTTGAGTTGTTATAATTGAAAAATTAGTTTCATTAATTTCTTGTTAAGTGTTTAATCCACCAAATAACATCAACATGGAGTGATATTATTATATTTTTTAAAAACTTATGTCTCAATGAGAATTTTCATTGATTATAAAACCCTCAATAACATAAATATTTAGAACAATAATCATTTTCAATGTATAGATGACTTATTTTATTAGTTATAGGGGGAAAATAAATTTTTAATATTGATCTCTAGTATGAGTATCACAAGTTGACGGTGAAGGTGGAATACATTGCATGGACGCTGGGTTGTATTATGTATGGTAATTATGAGGTCTTTTTTATTCCATCTATGTTAAAAAATGGACCTAAATTATTTATTAATATAATGAATAGAGTGTTCCATGAGTATTTGAATAAATTTTTAGTTTTTTTTATTGATGATGTTATATTTTATTCTAAAAGTTATGATTGACATGAGAAGAAGATAAAGATTGTTTTGTATAATTTAAATCAAAAAAATTGTTATTGAAAGGTTTATAAATGTTAATTTTTTTAAATAATATTTCATTCTGTGGGTATATTTTTTGAAAATATGTCATAACCGTTGGTCCTAAATGAAATAAGTAGTTGAATATTTTCCATGTAATAAAAATTTCACAAAGATTAAATGTCTTCTTTGTTTAGTGGGTTACTATTTATGGTTTATTGAAAACCATTCACAGTTATCTAGAACACAATATATTTCAACTTGAAAAGGAGTAAAATTCCCCAATAAAAAGAAATATGATGAATGTTTCCATGAATTCAAAATAATATTGGATATTTCTCTAGGGAAATCCTTTCCAAAAAGAAATGATGAATTTTTTATTTATAATGAAATTTTTTAAATGGACATTGTTTTTTATAGATAATGACCAGTTTATCATGTATCCATCTCTTTAATTAAAATCCCAAGAGAATAATTATCTTACATAGGACTTTTAGCTTATTGTAGTAGTTTTTTTAAAAAAATATAGAAGAAATATTTTTATGGTTAGAAATGGGAAATTAAAATTTATAATAATTGTTATAAGTATATATTCTCTCCAAAATAGTTGAACACGAGGTATTGAAGATGGTTAAAATTGATTAATGATTATGATTTCCCCATTCACTATCATCTAGGGAAAACCCATGGTATTCGATGCCTTGTGTCAAAAATATAATGCATCATTAACTTTATGATGTATGTAACATGATCATTCTATCACCTATTTAAAAAATGTTGTACTAGATTTTTTTATAAAAAATATCATTATATTTCGACTTATGTTGATGTGTAGTAATATCTATCACACATAGTAATGTAGGCTCATAAAAAATATCATGGTTTGAAATAAATAATATAATTCGAAAAAGGTGTATTTTTCAAGAGTTGAATGTGGGGAAAAATGTGTTACTATATTTTAATATAATTTATGCTTCATAATTATTCACAATTAATGAATAAATTTTCAAGTGAATATTACAAATATCTATTTTTTGTTCACCATGTTAGATCTAAAATATATAGAGTCTATCAAGAAGGTATTATTGGGGAAAGATATGAATAAACATATAAATAATTTTACCGTGAAACTTTTTACTTGTCAGTTGGAAAGGGATCAAAAACAACCAATTGGGATTCATTTTACCTCTTATAGGATATAGTGAAAATTATAGAACATATCCATGGAATTTTTGTGGGATTACCAAAAACATCTAGGGTTAATAATTAAATTTGTGTTATTATTTAACAATTGTATAAATTTGTTCATTTTATTTCTATTCACGATAAAAGTTAATTTGAACTAATTTTAGGGAATTTTATAAAATATATAGTCAAATTACAAGGGGTCCATCTCAACATTTTTTATGATTGTTATCATAGATTTACATGAAATTTTCAGAAATGAATTCATGAGTCTATGATTACTGAATTAAATTGCATTACATATTTTCATCTATGATCTCATATAAAATCAGATCATATAATAAAAACTTTATAATTTATTCCTTTGTATTTATCATTTTTATTATCATGTATGTTTTGATCGAAACAATTATATAATTTAATTATACTATAATAACAGATTTCATTCGAGTGTATAAATGCATCTTTTTGAGGAATTATATAATAAATTGTGTTGGACTCCAGCATGTTGGGATCAAGTTAATGGGAGGAAATAATTAGGAACAAAATTGGAAGAAGATATGGAATGCAAAGAATATATGATTCACCACCATGTAAGAGAATCATATTTTATTAAAAATAGTTTTAGAAGTAACCATATTAAGAACCATTCATTTGAAGTTGACGATCATGTATTTCATAAAATATCTCATTGGAAAGGAACACTGCGTTTTGATTAAAATTAATTAATTTGAAACCAAAATTAATTGGATCCAATTAAATCATAGAAAAATAGGTTTCATATTTTTATTAAGTTATGTTGACTATATGTTTTCTTTAGGTACATGATTTTTTTATATTGATTTTTTAAAGATGTAATACCTGAAGAATATTATTTTTTGAGATGAGAATTGGAAGAGTTACACGAGAATCTCCCTTATATAGTAGATAATGTTTATATTTTAGATCAAATATAGAATTTACTATGGAAGAATATGTATTGATATGTTATTTTTTAATGTAAGAATCACATGATTTGGGAATCAACAAGGATATTGGAAAATGATATGAGGGAAAAAAATAGTCACATGTTTATGTAAGAAATGAAATTGCGAGGATAAAATTTTTTAATGTGTGGTAAGAAAGTGAAAAACTCTAATATTCATAAAAATAAATAAACATTATGATTTAGAATTAATCATAATATGGATTAATATTCATTATATTTTTATAATTATATTTATATATTTATTATCTATCCAAAATGAATAATTTAATTGGACTAATATTTTCTGTGTTTTAGTTAGATTTATATTGAATTTAAATTTCATTATTATCAAAATTTAAATTGATAAAATTGAACTAATTTTTAAAGTAAAAAAAACATATAGAGATTTTTTTATTTTTCTAAAAAGATTCAATTTTGTTTGAATAGTGAAAAATGTAATTTTTTTAAATAAATAGCAATTAAAAAAATAATGTTCATTAAAAGTATCACTCAACTTTGGATTTGTGTTTATATTAATATAATAATCATTTTATTAAAAATAATTTTAATAATTTTAATAATTAAATAATAACCATTATTATATTTGAATTATGTATAACTTCATATTTATGATTAAAAATAAATTTTATGAAAATCCATTTTCATTTCTTTTTTTAAATTTTTTATTAAAAGTAATTTTTGACACCTCTATAAATAACAAAAATTAAAATTGATTCCATATTTTTATTTTTTTGTAAAAATTTTCAAATTTGTTAAATTTTATTTTTCTTCATTATGAAATATAACCATAAAAATTATGCCACTAAGGTAAAGGGTGAATCCGGTTAATGAAGACAAAAACATATTGATAATTTCAAACAAATTATTTTAATTCATATTAGAAGATTTAATTATAAACCCCATAACCTTATCTATCAAATTAAATTGTTCATGACCATTTTCATCGTGATTATGAAATTTTTATATTTAAATGTTTTGAAAAATCACAATTTTTCCACTGAACTCACTTATAAAATGAACCTCCTATATTCCATTCCATACACCTTTTGAGGACATTACCTCCTACAAGACCTACCTAAATATATCTCAACATAAATCCCCACATCCTCTAACTCTATGTCTTTACCAATGACCAATATGAGAAGCCATATGGTGGAAGATAAAGGGAAATATCTTAATATGAGGTATAAATAATAACTTATATATTTCAAGTATATTTCTGCTTCTGCCTCAATAAAATTTGAAATAATAGCTATAATATAATATAATACTTACAGTTTCTAATATATAATATTATTATTTATATTTAACAAAATTTTATATATCATTTACAAGATATGTTGAATTATAATATCAATTGTGTGTACATGTTGACTATTGTCTCCACAAAGAGATGTGTTTCATAATATATTTAATTTTCACATAGATGGGTGAAAATATGTAATTAATAAATATTAACCAATTTTACAAAATAATTATGTTCCCTTCATGATAATTTAATACTTTAATTATTATAATTTCAATCCATGGGAAATTTATAACATAGATTGTGTATACATGTGGAATACCCAATCCATAAAGGGATCTGATTCGATTTTCATGTGCAGCTAAATATAATAGTCATAAGAATGAAAGTAACGAAAAATTTATAATTTATAACATATATATGATTTTATAAAAGTAAATATTATATAATTTTTTTATATTCAAGTAGTCAGATAAATTAATACTTCATTCATCCATGTGTTTGAGAAACCATCTCTAGGAAACGATTTGCTTCATTTTTCTTGACCCTCTTTCATTTATGGTTTTAAAATTTTATTTTTTATATAAATATGAAAAATATTAATTTCATAATATTATATAGTAGATCAAAACATATCACATTTGGCCACATTCAACACATTAATATTTTTTTGAGGTCATAAATCGAACAACCCCAAAAAGTACAATGTAAATATAACTAATTTAATAACTATTAATGCCATGGTAATAAATTAAATAAAAGGAGTTATAATAATGATGCAAAGATGAATTTTTTTATTAAGAAAGTGTAAATAAAACACAATTTTATTATTCAGGATACAAAGACAATATAAATATAGGCATCACATATAATAATGTATTTTTCATTTGAATATTATTAAAAAAAATTCCATCCTAAAATTTCTCCTCTATATCACTGTTCATAATTTTATTCCAATAATTTTATTATTTATACATATATTCCTAAAAAAATTCATTCTCAACTAAAATTTTCTTTCTATATATTTTTTTCAAAAGATTATTTTTATCATTTTATGTATGGGTTAGTTTCATGTTTTTTATCAACATGAAAAATGGAATATTTTTTAATATATATGGTTGGATTGATTTCACCCACCATCATCATTTTTTAACTATAATCATTCGTATACATGATTCCATGGAAATTATCAAATTAAATATTTCTCTCAATACTCTAGGAACTTTTGGATTATAAAAAATACTTTTCAATGAAAGAAAAAATAATTTCTCTACTTTGTGAGATGATTAAAATTATTATATCTTCTTGAATTCAATGATAATTATAATCGGTTTTATTATTAAATGAAGGATATATGTGTTTTATTAATGATATGGTTCTTATAAAGTATATATAAAATATGGCTAAACCTATAATATCACTGATAATGGGTGAGACCAATATAGCCATCCAATGCATTCAGTAAAGTGATAGAGTTTTCTAATGATAGGGTACTTCTATGTGATTTAAAGATTTTTATGGAAGATGATTATATTATTTTGGTTCTTTTATGGGTTAATGAAAGGATAATGTTCCACTTTTACTACATGATATTATTTCAATGGTTTATTATGGTACATTTTTTTATTGAAAAACTAATCAAATGTGATCATGTTTTTATGGGAATTTTCTGAACTTTATTATAAATTAAAATGGAAAGTATTGTTTTTTTGGGGAAATTTATTCATTTTTTTTAGTTCAAATGTTTATTGTGATGATGGAAAATTTTCATTTACATTTTTAGGTATATAAATGGAGTAACATGTTTCTTTTCATTGATGTGCCTCTATGAGATTTTTTTCTCAACATCCCATATTTACAAACGATATTAGAGATACCATGAATGAATAAATATTTTCTTTATAAAGAACATGTTTTTTGGGAAAATGGTCAATTTTTGTGAATGTCTATTTTTATATACTTTTTTTACATAATTCACTAAAACTAAAAAGAGAAAAAACATCATGTAATTATAATAAATTTATTTTTTATTAATCATGTATTAATGGGTTGAATGATGTATGGTTAAATATATTGGTTTCATCCAATTTTTTTTAATTTCCTCTATCTGATGTGTATCGAAATTCTTCCATGTGAACACAGTCATACACCTAATTAATCATATTCAAGGGTGTGTTACACTAACTCTTTATATCAAAACACATCTTTATAATTCTATTTTGGGTAGAATTAAAAAGAAAATAGTGGGTGTTTAGATATTAATTGAACTTGATTCATTATTAAAAAACAATATATGTCACAATGATAAGACTATGGTGTTATGTTTTAGTTTCGATTCAAAGAATACACATCATGAGAAGTATTATCCAATCATATTTTGGTCTGATGTTCTTGAAATCCATAGTTCTCAGAGAGAGTATTAATAGGGTACTCTTAATGAGTGGGATCTAGTTGGTGGTAAGGTTAACTGGTCTATAAAAATTTTCTATCAATTTGCTTAATGTTATTTTAATATCTCATTTTTAAATATTATTATGGTATCTCTATATTTCAATTCCATCATTTTATCTCTTGATAAGTATCATTTATTTCATTATTCTATTATATACTAATTATTTCCATTGGTTATAATAATGTTAGTGAGTTGGTGGTTATATCAACCCTAACTGTTGTAACCCATATAAAATTTATACATTATCAAATTAGCATAGATATAGGGGTTATAATCCAAAGGGATAAATCATTTTAGTATTTATGGAGAACCAGATACATATATGAGACCAGTTTTATATTTTGAAATAAAATGTAAACATAACATATTAGAATGACTGAAATCCTTTAACATGTTAAATGAATTATTATTCATGTTAAGGAGAATGGAAAAAAAATTAAGGGTGAGAACAAATGATTTGTAAGAGTTACATATAGTGGATGTTATCATAAATAAAAAATGGAATAATAAAATTTTCAAGGTAAATAACTAGAAACACATTCCATTTAATCAATAACATGAGAAAAAATTTAATCCCTAGATAATATAAATTAATTAAAATTAGGGAAAATAGTAACTGAATTCTCAATGATAAAAATATTAATTTTGGATTTCATGACCTCCAAAATCATGATATCACTTTTTTCAAGATCATGTTCAAAGATAGTATAGAACTATGGTTAATGAATCATTTATTTTGGGAAATTGATTTTTCTATTAGAATTATTGATGCATAAAGGTTCTATATAATTCTAGGACATACCCGTCACTACATTTCCAATTAGTTCTCCATATGTTAAATGATCAACATAAATTCCTAAACAATATACGTTATTAATAAATCATCATATTATGTAAAGAAAATAGATTATCAATAATTCCCTAGTAAATAAAATAAATATAAAATTAATAAAATATATGTAGAAATGTTATAATTTTTAGAAAATAAGAATATCAATGATGAAAAGAATAATGATATTGTAGGTAATTCATATGTACAATTATCAACCAAAAGTGAATGGTTCAAGAGATTGTTAATGTACATGAGATTAATTAAAAGACGAGTGATGACTAAAAAAGTATATTTTGTAGTAAAATTATTTCTTTTAATGAAATATATTGGAATGGATATGAAACATTTACAATATGATTTAAATTTAAAATTTAAATTTTAAAACCAAATAAAACACATAGGAGAAACTGGTTGGTTTAAAATGGTTATGATAGTGCGGAATTGTTTTAATACCTTATATGTTAAATGAATACATTCCATTTATATTTTAATCAAAAAAGTATAAAATGAAACCTTAATAAAAATACAAGAATGATTTCACTAAAAAAAATTTAAAATTAAAGGATAATATAAAATTTTCTTAACAAATGATTTGATTGTATATAATGAACTTTTGTTATACAATTTTGAATAATATTGTTATGGATGAATAATAATCCTGGTCAAAAGGAGGATTATAATATATTTTATTTTAAAAATACCTATTAAATAAGTAACTTAAATTGAATAATTAAAAATCATTAATAAATTATATTAATGTTAAAACATCAAATAGGAATTATATACATGTAACAAAAAAATAGGTTCATAATACCAAATAAGTATCAATGGAGTGGAAATTTAGACTAAATCACCTACCTCATGTTCGAATTATCTAGAAAGTTATTTTAACATCATTTATAATAAATTTTTATTAATTTTAATTACATACATGAAACATATGAATATTTGTAATATAATATATGATACATTTAGAACAATTTAACACTTTCTTCATAACAATATTTTATTATTATCATTATTGTGGGTGTAAACTTCTTCATTTTTCATAACTGTTATGATTTGATGGTTTCAGTACTTATAAATAGATCATAGTTAGATTATATTTTTTTTAAATATTGATATAACTATGATATATATCCATTAAATATATCATTATTACCATCCATGTAAAGAGTAAATGAAAAACGGATCACATCACTTCGGTGATTTGGTAGTCCATACATATACACGAGCGACATTTTCATTTTATAATATATTGGAATTTAATAATGTATATATGATATTTTAATTATAAAATAATTTTTGTTCGATAAATATTATACATATTCACTATTTCAATCTTTATAATAGTCCATGTAAAGTGGTTATAAAGAAAAAATTACACCGCTACAGGGAGACATTATGTCTTGTGTACACAAGAATGATGTTATCATTTTTCTTTGGATGTATAATATAGAGAATTTTATTTTTAAATAATAAAAAAATCATAGTAAATTTATTATACGGACCCGTCCTTAAATTTTTTTTAATCTTGAATTTTAGTTATGAATATAAATTATTACACATTGAGGATATTTTTGAGTTTAGCATTTTACAGAATTAGGATACCTTACATACATAACATACCATATTAATACAATATGATACTACTAAAAATGGTTTACATTTTTTTAAAACATAAAAAATTAAAACATAAATCATGATTTCTTTGACAAAACTCCATATCAAACATCATGAATCCCTTGTTTTTCTTACCCATCCTTATATCCTATGATTTTTTTTAAAAAATGGGATGTGTATAAAACTCAGTAAGGGATATAAAGATAGAAAGTGTTAATCAAGTGACAACATAAAAACTAATGAAACACCCAATCATAAAATCTAAAATGTATAGGATACTCATGTTGATGACTTGGGACATATTTACCATATCAATCATGCATTCACCCTTACAAATGGAAAATCCTTTGGGCCAACTTCCATATCTAGGGTACCCAATGCATTGGGATGCTATAATGGGGATCACCCATCATATCTTAAGCTATAATGGGCCCAAACCAACATATCTTCAGCTATAATGGGCTCAAACCAACATATCTTGCACTATAATGGGATCAACCCATCATAAATATTTTCTAAGGAACATATCATGGTAATAAAGTATCCTGAAATTAGGAGAAACTACTAATTCTGTATACATAAAAAAACAATCCTTATAAAATTTATTAAAGAGAGTTATAAAAGGATTATTAAAGGAAAGTCCCCTAAAATATATATGGAGTGAGAATTAATAGAATGTAATGGATATGTGAATAAACTATAAATATACATAGTGAAACATAATTTAAACAAAAAAATCATCACCCCAATAATATCAATTCTTCAAAATTAATAAAGCAAAAGGTTAACCCAAAGAATGAAAATTGGGTTATGAATTTCCTTACCTCAGGTTAGTAATACATAAAACATGTTTAAAATTCTTAAATATTGGTTAAAAGAGTGTTATTAATATCTTACAGAAACATATGAATATTTATAATATCTTATATGATCATTTCATTGCATCATTTAACCCATTAATTGATATTATTTAATTCCTTGCATTGTTTTGGGTACGTTTCTTTACATGATTTTCATGATTGGTTCATGATGGATGTTCATATTTATTGAAAGTGAAACTCTAGAACTGTAATATAAAGGTATTTAAATATTTCCAATACCATAAATTATACCATTTATCATTTTAGTGTTCCTTTGTTAATAACGACCTCAATTTGTTTTATATATTAAAACCATGTGTAAAAAAAATTCAAGAACCAAGGAAGAGACATAATATATATTATAACCTGTTTCAACCATAAAAAGTTTTAATAACTAGACTTGAAAGAATTAATGTAGATTAAATTCACATCGTCCATGATGTGAGTAATTTGACACATCATGAACATTAATTTTTTTTAATAAGTGGGAGAGGAGAAGAAGAATGATGAGGAAATTTTCATGAACTTGAGAAAATTGGGGAAATACATGATTTATGGAGATTTGATATTTATTGGGTAAGAGGAGATGAGGAATGAATAAGAAAATAAATGAACTCAAAATAAAAGAATAGTTGAGAAATCCCTTACAAAAATTCGGTAGTCTAACAGCTGTGAAACATGGTTTTAGAAAACATTAAAAAAATTTGGGACAAAGGTCACCAATAGACAAATGAATCATAAATCATAATAGAGAAATAATAAGATGAAAATATGAACATGGAATGGATTCATGAATTCTGTAACACATAAACGAAAACTCGAATGGAAAAAGAAAGATGTTGAGAATTTTCTTACCTTGTAGAGTAACTCCAAGAAAATAAAGGTTGGGACTTTGGGGGCTTGAGAATCCTTGGGAGGACAACTATGGAGGTAAGGAGGCTAGAGAATAATTGATGATTAATTTTTAATGAATTTAATGAAGGAATGGGATGGTATTTATAGAAAAGGTGAGGGAATATTTTAATAATTTCCAAGGGACACATCATTTGTGGTATTTGCAAAACCGTGGGCTTACCCATGTTATTAGCCACTTGGGATAGCTCAAATCTTATATTACTGTACACAAGTGGACCAGATTTATTTTACCATTATTACATCATTAATGATGTCATTAACACATCGAAACTCAAAAGTGTTTTTTACTATTCACCGAAAAATCATCTGTTTTATAAAAATCCCAAACATTCACCCAAAACATTTTTCAACACGTATAATTATAAAATAGACTCCAATTTTTGAAATTAATTTTCCATATTTTATTAATTAAACTTTTAAATGAAATCAAACTTAATTCAAAAATTAATAATTTGAAAACTATAACTACTTTAATATCGCACTAAAAAATTAACAAAGATGACATTATCTTAAATCCACAAGAAAATAAAATAATAATACAATTTTCTATTCATTAGTGTCATATTATTATTCATTTTTCTATTCATAAGGGTATGTTACTATTCACTAAAAACAAGTTTGTTCCATCAGACTCCAAATAACATTCTGAACACAATTTTAGATAAATATTTTTCAAAATACAAAACCTAAAAGCTAAAAAATTATGATTAAAGGAATGTTTTCAATATATACATAAAATAATTTTTCATGCATTTTTTTAAACACACGGTGTTACATTATCCCCATCTTCTTGAAATTGCATAATCATAATTTTAATTACTCATTAAACATGTGAGGGTAACTTTCCCTCACAAAATATTCAGATTCCCATGTTCCTTCTTCAACCATGTAATTTCTCCACAAAACCGTTACCTGGTGGATTCCCTATCATTCCAACACTTCTTCCCTTCGATAAATAATCAGAATGAGTTTCTCTTCATATTAAAGCTACTATTCTAGATGAACTGCTTATAGGCTCAAAACATGAGTTAAATCTAGCACATACTTTCTCAACATAGAAACATTAAAACATTACATACCTGAGACATTGATGGAGGATTAGATACTCTGTATTCAACTGGTCCAACTTTATACAGGATTTCAAAAGGACCGATGATCCACGAGCATAACTTCCCTTTCTTACCAAAATACATCACACTTTTCGAAGGAGATATTTTAATGAAAACTTGTTCACCTACATCTAATGAGAAGTCTTTCATTCTATTATTTTCATAAATTTTCTTCTTTCTCTGAGCTGTCCTCATGTGTTTTATGGTCATCTTCACTTTCACAACCACTTCTTCTACTAATTCCGGCCCCATCAACATTCTTTCACCGACTTCATCCCAAAAAAATGGTGTCTGACACCGCTTCCCATACAATGACCCAAAAGCTTACATATGAATACTAGAATTAAAATTGTTATTATAAGAATACTAAACTAAACAATGATGCTGATCCAATCTTCCCTAGTAGTCCATTAAAGAAGATCAAACCATATCCTCCAAAGTCCAAATCGTTTGTTCTGACAGTCCATCTAATTGATGATGAATATCTATAAATAAATATAATTATAGGACCAAAGACTTCTGATGTCCCTTCCCAAGGTTATAAGTGAACCTGGGATCCCGATCAGATACAATAGAAAAAGGAACTCCATGTAACCTGAAAATTTATTTGATGTACAACCGAGAAAGATTATCCCATGACATTGTTTCTCGAATAGAATGGAAATGTTCATATTTTTTTATCCGACCAACAATAACCCAAATCGCATTGTTACCTCATGAAGTATTAGTTAGTCCCACCATAATGTCCATAAATATATTCTCTCATTTCCACTCTATCACTAGAAAATGTTGAAGTATCCCTTTCGATAACTGCTGATCTACTTTAACCATTTGGCATATCAAACAATTAATAGTAAATTATACAATATCCCTTTTCATTCCATCCCACCAGTTATATTCCCGATGGTCTCTGTACATCGTAGTACTTCCAGGATGAACTGAAAATGGAGGACTATGAGCATCACCCAACAAATCTATCTTTAAATGAGAATCACAAGGCACACACAACCATTTTACAAATCCAAAAACACAATCTTCATCAAGGATAAATTCTGGAAACACACCCATTTTATCCAACTCTACCATTCTCTAAAGCTCACAGTCTTCTTTATATGCTTTCTTAATTTGGTCTGATAACGATGATGTCACTGAATCCTGAAAAAACATAAATGTATTCCTTATACTGATAACTTCTAAGAAAAAAATAATCAAATCATTAATCAATGGATCATATTGAAAATGTAACATGGTTAATGATTCATGATGTTTTTGACCCATGTCATCTTCCACATTGTTATATTTTTCAAGATGGTAATTGATCGTGAAATCATAATCCTTTATGAGTTCAATCCATCTTCTATGCCTCATGTCTAAATCCTTCTGATTGAATATATACATAAGACCTTTATTTTTATTATATATTTGACATTTTGCTCCTTATAAATGGTTCCTTCAAATTTTGAAATCCAAAATCATAGTTTCCAATTCCAATTAATGCGTGGGATAATTTAAATCATGAGGTTTTAGATTTCTTAATTCATAAGAAATTACCTGATCATTATACATTATAACACATCCATGTATTCATTTACCAATAGTACATCATTAATCAGGATAGTTCCTTTATCTTCAAAAATATGAGCAAGATAACTTTAATTTCCAGTATTTATCCATTTGTTAGCTTTCAAATATATCATTAATGGTACTAGTTAATTCTTTTACAAAAACTATGATTTGTTCTGAAAAAAAGGTTATTTTTATCTACAATCTATTTTTGAATGAAAAAAGGAAAGCCAGTCCATACACAGAATAACATCAAACTCTACTAGACGAATAATAAAAAGGTTTTTACGTAAAATCATTCTACAAATGAGGATATGAAGATTCTTATAAATTCTTTTTTCCACAATATTTCCTCTAGGTGTTTTTACCATGAGATATATTTTTATTTAATGATGTTGAATTCCAAATTTTTTTAATAATTTCTCAGAAATGAATAAATGTGTAGAACCTGGATCAAAAAACACATTAGAGAAATATGTACAAAAAAGAAATGTACCTGATACCACCTCATTTTATGTCTCAACATCTATTGAAGTGGCTGAAAATTTCAAACCCTTTTGCTTCCTATCTTGTGGATTCCTGGCATGAGTAATTAGATTCAGTGAAACATTAGCTAAATGACCCAATTCCTTATTGTATAAGAATCTCACCATCAAAATCTCATTAATTTTAGGGCCATTTTCTTTGAACTCACTAGACATGTGTCCAAAATTTCCACATCAGTATAATTTCCCAAAATTTACAAAACATTCACCAGGATGCCTTTTACCAAAATTTTCACAATATGGGACATTCATTTTCTTACCGCCAAACTTCATTGACAAGTTCTTCCACATTTCCTACCAACCTGACTTCTTCTTATTCATGTCATTAGGAAGCACATATTTTTCATTTAACTCCATCTCAACATTTCACACACAATGAATAAACTTCTCATAGATTTTAAACATTCGCGAGGCCAAGGCTCTTTGCAAAAATGGTTTCAAACCAGAGTAAGATCAGTTAATTTTAAATTAAAAAACCTGAGTAAAATTTGGAACAAACCTATATAGTCTTATTAAATTGGATTCATATGTTGACATGGAATCATCATCTTTCTACTTTAGTTCCAAGAATTGTTTCTACATTCTATGTTTAACAATATTGGGAAAATAGTTTTCAAGGAAAAGACTCTTAAAATCATCCCATTCGAAATTGTCATGATCATCCATTTCTCTCATATTCTTAACCAGAGACCACCATTGATCAACTTCACCTTCAAAATGATAAATTCCCAGTATTAAAATTTGGCATTATG
Organism: Viscum album; assembly: GCA_963277665.1. Lineage (NCBI taxonomy): Eukaryota > Viridiplantae > Streptophyta > Magnoliopsida > Santalales > Viscaceae > Viscum > Viscum album. The sequence continues at coordinate 652,051,703 of OY728120.1, read as the reverse complement.
AACATCCCATGACATCAAAAATCATTCTAGAGTATTGATCCATCCTTCTGTTATCACTAGATCTATAGTTCAGCTAAATGCTAGAGGGTGTTTCCTCATAAAATGAACCACAAAAGAAAATATTTTTAATGGTAGATCATGTTATTATAAAGCATGTATACCACCCCTATTTATTTCTTGAGTTCGCTGAACCACTAATGTTATAGACTACTTAGTTCAGATTCTATCAATTTCGGGCCATAGGTTCAGACAGACATCAGCCTCTTGGTGACTTCTTACATTAGCTTCTCTATTTCTTCTGAAGAAAACCATTCTATAAGAACATATCTTAGATGAAGCAACATGGTAACCCAAAAATTCTATTACTTTTCAAATTAACATAGTTTAAAAATCAATTATGTTATTATTTAAATATATCATCCTTAACATTTAAAGTTATCTATAACATCCTATAATACCAACTGAAAAGACCTTGAATTTAAATGTTACATAATCTAAATTTTTAGACAATAATATACATTATTACTCATTGAGGATATTTTTTATTTTAGATTTTTAGAGAATTAAAATACATTACGTACATAACATACCACATTCTTACCATAATATACTACTAAAAAATTTTCCATTATTTTGAAAACATAAAACATTAAAACATAATGTATGATTTCTTTGAAAAAAACTCCATATCAAGCATCAGGAATTACTTATTTTTCTTAACAATACTTATATGGAGTTAAAAATAATTTAAAAAAATTGGTTGAGTATAAAACATATTAAGGGATATAATGATAGAATGATTTCGTCAAGTGATAACATACAAACAAATGAAACCCATAATCATAAAAACTTGAATGCATAGAATACTCATGTTTTTCCCTTGGGACATATCTACTAAATAAATCATACATTCACCCTTACACAAGGAATAACCTTTTGGCCAACATCTATATCTAGAGTACCCAATGCATTAGAGATCTATAATGGGTCTCACTTGTCATATCATGAGCTATAATTTTCTCAACACAACATATCTTGAGTTATAATGGGATAAATCTAACATATCATGAACTATATTGGGTTAAACCCAATATAAATAATGTCCAAGGAACATTTCATGGTAATAAATTGTCTTGAAATTAAGAGAAACTATTTATTACATATATAGACAAAAATAATCATTTTTAAATTTATTAAACAGAGTTTTAAAATTATTTTTAAAGCAAAGTCCCTTAAAATATAAATAGAGTGATAATTAATAGAACAGAATGGATTTGTGTATACACTATAAATATACACAGTGAAAAATAATATAATAAAAATTTCATCCCACCAATAATATTTATTCCACATAATGAATAAATAATAAGGTTAACCCAAAGAATGAAAATTGTGTTAAGAATTCCCTTACCTCGAGTTTGTTTTACTTCAATCACGTTTAAACCTATTATATAATGGTTACAATAGTGTTATTAATATCATACAGAAACAAAACCATCTTTTTAAAAGCTTATATTATCATTTCATTACATCGTTTCACCCTTAATTGTTAGTATTTTGTTCCTTGCGTTATTTTGGGTGTGTTTCCTTATATGATTTTCAATTAATGGTTCATGATGGGTGTTCTTGTCGATTGGAAGGGAAAATCCTAAATTGTAATGGAATGGTATTTAAATATATCAACTATCATAAATTATTCAATTTATCATTTTGATGTTTTATATGATGATGAAACATAAGTTAAAACATTATTGATGTTCGTTTAGATCAATTTAATTGTTCTATGATAATAATGACCTTATTTTGATTAATAAATTGATTCCTTTTGTACAAATGAATTACAGAACCATGGATGGTTCACAATACATATATTATAACCTAGTTCAAATATAAAATGGTTTGATGAACAGACTTGAAATAATTAATGTAAATTGAAATCACATCATCCACGATGACAGTAATTCGACACATCACGTACAATGCTATTATTCATTGAATAAAAGGGAGAGGAGAAGAAAAATGATGATGAATTTTAAATGAAAAAAAAATATACAATATACATTATTTATGTGTATTATTTGTCTCTTGGTTAAGTTTATATGAGGAAATAATAAGAATATAAAGGAACTTAAAATAAAAGAGTAGTTGAGAAATCCCAAAAAACATTCTGCAGCCTAACGACTATACAACATGGTATTAGATAACATTAAAAAGAGAGGGTACAAGGGTCACCCATCAATAAATGAATCATAAAACATAATAAGGAAATAATAAGATGAAAATAAAAATATGTTATGGATTCTTGAATTCTATACCACCTAAAAGAGAACATGAATGGAAAAAAGAAAGAAGTTGAGAATTTTCTTACCTTGTGGAGTATCTACTAGAACATGAATGATGGGACCTTAGGGACTTGAGAGACCTTGGTAGGACAAATAGGGAGTTAATTTGGAAATATATGCATTGATGAATACTTTTTAAAGAATTTAATGAAGTAATGGATTGGTTTTTATAGCAAATTTAAGGGAATGTTTTAAGATTTTCTATGCGACACCTCATTAGTGGTATTACAAATCCATGGGCTTTCCCATGGTAATTTCCCATGGTATTAGCCACATGGTAAACCTCACATATTATATTACTATAAAAAAGTCTACCAGATTTATTAAATCATTATTACATCATTAATTATGTCATTAATGATGTCATTAACACCCCAAAACTCAAAACTGTATTTTTACTATTCACAGAAAAATCAACTGTTTTAAAAAAATCCCAAATATTTACCCTATCCATTTTTCTACATGTAGAAATCAGATATGAACCCCATTTTTAAAAAATAATTTAACAAATATTATTATTTTAATTTTTAAATAAAATCATACTAAATACATAAATTAACAATTTTGAAACTATAACTGCTTTTATATCACAGTGAAAAATTAACCAAGATGTCATTTTCATAAAGCCTTAATAAAATAAAATAATAATACCATTTATTATTCATTAGGATCATATTACTATTCATATTAATATTCATATGGGTATGTTACTATTCACCAAAAAACAGGTTACTTCCATCAGACACTAAATAACATACATAACACAATTGTAGATGACTTTGTTTTCAAAATTCCAAACATAGAAGCTGAAAAATAATGTTCAAAGGATTGTTATAAATACCTATTTAAAACAATTTTTCAAACATTTCATTTATTTTTTAAATACATTGTGGTGTTACATTTATTATATTGGAGTTATTTATTTTTTATAGGAAAAATACATTAAGAGGATGTAGAAGAAGAAATAAACATGAAAGAGTCGATAAAGACGATGACCTATTCATTAAAAGAGATACAATATATCTTCTCTTAAAGGACCAAGCATAAGTATTTTATGAATTAAAAAAATGAAAAAAAATATCTATGGATTTCGAAAAGAGAAGTGTATGTGGATTTCTTGATCTATATGGCATAATGTATTATGAATTATTGAGATAAGGGATATCCTTTTATAAGGGAAGTGAGGAACATTCTTGGAATATCAAAAATTATTAATTTTTTATAACATCCTTTTAAGGTAAAAATGTCTCCAATTTAATTTCATTATAATATTATATTAATATGGGTATAAATCCATTCCCCCAATAAATTTTGATAAGTTTTTTGAATTTTTTCATCTTTAAAAATTAGTTTTAACCCCCATAAATCCTTTTGACATTTACTGTATCATTAATGTTTTTTTACATTAAGGGGTTTATAATGTTAATATAAATTTAAAATTTACCTAAAATGGATTTTGGTTTATTATTTAAAATATATATAAATAATTTTTTTGAATATATGATTTTAATAATTTTAAATCATTTAGTAAAATATAAAATATTATAAAGTAACACTAATGACAAATTGGACACTATTTTTTAAATTGAATTTGAATACATCAATATAGATAAGGAATTCTAATATAATTATTTTAAAAATCACAAACATGTTATAGTTATAAAAAATATTCTTTAACAACCTAATTTGTTCAATTTACATTTCTTTTAATATTTTTAATTATAAATACTTTCTTCTATTTATGAAATAAATTATGTGTCAGTGTTGCACAAGAATTTTGGGTAACAATTTCACCACTAAAAATAATAAATAAATTAAAATTAAAAATTAATTTATAATTAAAATAGCTATTTTTAACTTGATATACAGTTTGTTCATCCTTTTCATAATTTATTATATATATAATAGAATAAAATTGATATTTTTTTCTTCATTTCTCACTTAAATATGGTTAAGGTAAAATCATAGATAATTGAAATAAAAGTTCAAATTTTTAAATATTTGAATATTATAGGTGAAAAAGTTTCATAAAATGAAATTAAGTATTGTAATCGGTATATTTTTAATGCCTTATTAAAATATTATTAACCTTAATTACCCAATTCACCCTAGACAATAGTGAAAATTATTTACAATGGTTGTTATTTATAATGACAATAAATAAAAGGGAAATATTTACCAAATTGGAAACTCTTTATTATAAATATTGAATCCATTTTTTGAATATTAAATTTCATTAATTGGTTAAAATTAATTTAATATTACTTCACAAAATTGAACGAAATGCAGTTTTTTTAGAAAAATGCTTTTCTATGTATATAAATTATTATAAAAAAAATTAGTGTATAAAATACATTCCAAAGACAAAAATTTAATTATTTATAATATAATTTATTTTTTTATTTGAAAACATTTTTTATAATAAAATTATAAATTCGGGAAAAATATTGTTTTCAATAAAAATTTGTATTTACTACTACTCATCGAAAAATTATATTTTTCTAAGAAAATTATAGAATATCAAACTAAGATAATTTTAATATTCTATTTTAAAAAATTAAATTAATATCATCAAATAAATTTACTAGTATTGGAAATTATTAATTTTATTTTTTTCACTGAAAGAAATTAGAATAATTTTTTAAGATAAATTATTTTTGATGAATAAAACAAATTTACAAAAATAATTTAGTGTTTATTTCTTAAGAATTAATCTATAATTTCTTAATGATTATAGACTACATATATATTTTGTAATTTGTTTATTCCAATTAATACATAAACATTCAATGGCTTGGTTCTAACCGTCATCTTTAAATAATAATTTCTCATGGTTCGTTTAGGTTCAGTTTTGCGTGTTGTATGCACTATGGAACATAGTGATATTAAAAACTATATATATTAAAATATTCCATAAAAATACCATCATGAAAATTTTCATGAATATTACCTTTTAATGACATGATGGTTGATCTTATTCATAACACCCATTCATTACCATACAACTTCCTCTATTTTATGATTTATCTATAGTACCTTTACCCGTTACGCCATCTGATTCTGAAATACTTTCTCTATAGTGTAATGAATCTATATAGTCTCTTCATAGTATGATAGATTAGGTTCCAATTATATATTCATTAGAGGTGATTACATGAATTATGTATATCATATACTTCCATAATAATGATATATGGAGCACATAATGTAATTTATATTGGAATGGTATAATTTCCAATCGATAATGAACAAATCTAATTATTTCCCGAACTTAAAATGGTTAAATATAAATAGTGATCAATTTTCTATACATACAAAAATATAAAACACCCTTCCATTGAGATACATTCAAGAAAACATGATACCCTATTTAAAATGAAAAATACTTCCTTTATTTATGGACATAAATCTTTTGTCCTTATTTTAGATTATTTAATATAAATTTGAATATTCATTACATTCATCATTGTCTATTGAAAAGTATTTTAACACAATGTTTTTATTTCACTATCTTCTTTATAAAATCTTTTAGTAAAACATCTCTTTATATATTAATCTCTATATAAATATATTTAAATACATGAATGTAATATTTTGTTATAGAAAACTCCATTGTAGGTAAATAATTATCCAAGATACTGTGAAAGTCACATATTCATGACATAAAAATGTATTCTAATATTGATATATATTTTTCGGATTGTACACTATTTAGAGGGTGATAGGCATTTCTCAAATTAATTTCAATATCCAAACCCTTATGAATAATTTTCCATAGATTTGATTTATGTTGTGGATATAATTTTACATGATTGAAAGAGGTAAACCATAAATTCATACATTATCATTGATAAAGAATCGTTCGTGGTACCCAATAGAAAAATATTCTCTTGCAATGAGGATATATGTATATTTGGTATGGTGAACAAACATAACTAACATTACATAATTATTTCTAGGATTATTTGGTAATATAGTGGAAATTTCCATATTAATTTCATCCCATTTAAACATATGAATAAGTTATGGTTTTATAAATCCTTGGAGACAAATTATCTTATCCTTCACCTATTTGAAAATCAAACATCATTACACATAATCAGAAATTTCCTTATTTATATTTTCCAACAAAAATGTTCCTTAAATTCAGTATACTTCTTTATTCTCCTAGTTCTATAGAGAAATTGGACTTATGAGAATCATATAATTATTCCCTCTTTATCAAACCTATATAAGGAAGATAATCGCTCTATCCAAATTTTTGAATCTTTTTATAAGAAATCTTCGACTTTCCCATCATTCACAGATTTAATTTTGGTTTAAAATTATCATCATCAAGCTGATAATTGTTTATATTTTCTAGTAAATATCTTTTGGTATTAATTTTTAATGTTTTTTTGCTTCATCTTCTTTAATAATTACTGTATCCATGTTTACTAAATCTATGAACATATGATCTATCTTAATCCAAATTATTCACCAAAGTCCACGATTTTCTTGATTAATGAATACTCAATCTTATTTTCCATCCCAAGCTAGAAGTTTATCAAGAATTCATAATCCATGAGTTATTCACAACATCACCACTACATCATATTAGTATCCTTACATGAAAAAATTTATTTAGACAAATTTTAATATATATATATATATATATTAGATCTATCTCAATTCAAATAATTCCTCAATATGTTCAGAGAAAATATTGTGGATTAAAACTCAAGATCATGAGTGGGATAGTTCTGTTCACATGAATTTAAATTATTTTATACATTGATAATAACTCTATTATTTCTTATAAGATGACAATTAATTCTATTTCATGATTCATAACTATATATCACAAATCCATTGTTTCCGGACAGTAGAGTCAAAACCGGAGCACTCAATAATTTCTTCTCCAATTTTTATAAAAAAATTATTTTTATTTCATTTTCTATATGAACCTAATAACTTTATGAGTAATCATGGTAAAATTATTAACAAATCAAGACATATTTGGAAAAAATCATAGATAGTAATAACCAACCCAATGAAACAACATACCCTAGTAATTTTCATAGGTTTATTCCATTCCTTTAACAGTTTTTTACTATATAAGATCAACGAGGTGTCCATCTATGGTGTAGAAATGGTTAATAAAATAGTCCTTATAAATTCATAATTAACACTTGATAAATTTCCTATATTACCCTTTCTTTATAAGATCCTCTATAATTATTTGAAATTTATTCTGATCCTTAGGGAATTTAGAGTAAATAGAGATATCATTAACAAATATCATGAAAAATTATCAAGATATTACTTTAATACTATTTATTTTTGATCTGTAAAAGCATAGGGTGAATCAGTTAATCCAAATGGAATTTCCATAAACTCATAATTTCTTTAACTTTTTTGAAAATATATCATTGAAATATCATCCTTCTTTACTCATATTTAATGGTACCCAGATTGAAGTTCAAATTTTTAAAAATATTGAGCTCTGTAATGTTGAAAAAAAGTCATTGATGTGATGAAAAATAAACTTGTTCATTGTGACATCTCAGATTTAGAGTACACTCAACCGTTTCCCCATACCCAGTTGGACACATGGCCTCAGGTGCATTTATCCAAATTCCAGAGGCTGGAAACTAGTAGTAAGGGTATAGGGTGTGAAAGTGGGGAAACTATACCCTCATTGGCAATGTGAAACACAACAGTATAATAATATAAAATAGTTGGAGCACCACAAAACATATAACTCAAATAAGAAACAGAAGACTAATAAGACAAATAACTGATCATCATTCAATACAAAAGAGGATTCCGCTTGTCACATATTCTTATAAATTAGAAAACCAAGGTACACTTTAGGAATCCGCAATATAAGTTACAAAAGAAAAAGAAACAATGGAAACTAAGAAGCTTCGCAAGCCATGGCTCAGTCCCATGATCTCATTCACCTAAACATCATCTCAAGAACCTGTAGAAGGAATCTTTCTATTATCGACACATATGACAATATAATTTATTTGGGTCCAAAATCATGACCCAAACTGCATTTGAGAAATTAATCCATGGTGGCATCATCCAATGATATGTGTCGATCCATCAGCGAATATATGCAACAGGTAGTGTACAAAAAATAATCAATAAACTAGGGAGTAATCAAATGTAAACAATCATACAAGTATTTTAATCCATTAATATTCATTTCATGTTCTTTTTTTAATTCAATTACATTTCATTATATAATTATTAGGAACTGGCCTAATCACGTCAATCCCTTGTCAAATGTAAGAACAAAAGATACCTCAATAGGATATCTAAATAGAAAGAAGTGAGGAATGAATCAAATATTGGGCTTTGGATTTGTAGACACGTCAAAAGTCATTCCATTTTAATATTCAACAAACCATCTTTCCAAAAGGAAAAGATAAAAACCCAACTACAGGGATAACAGAATCCTCTCCCTGAGCCCTAATGAATCCTCACCCATAGGCATTACAAATCCTTGTCCATAGGCATAATAAATTTATCAGGGTCAAGCCCAATGTATCAACATTTCATCAAAATAAACAAGACATGTAAATTTCAATATATCATTGTTAATATATTAAAAATTACATGTGAATAATACATATCAAGAAACCAGTGAATTAAAAAATCCCAATTCTTAAATTATAATTAGCATATAATGTGAAAATGGGAAATCACTAACCCCAAACCCTCTAATCAAATCAATCACAATTTACGAGAATTTAAATTCCATAATAAATTTAATTCCTAATAAACAATCCTATAAGGGAAAACAATTCATTCCTTATAGGAAACCTTTTCCAAATGGATATATATGGTCTTTCAAAGGGAACTTACCCATGGGGTGGACCTTAATCAAACCAATAAGGTTAAACATGCTTAAATTAAATTTATTCATGAACTAATCATCATTAGGAAAAAAGAAGGATCAATTTAAATTCATGTTTACTACTTAAACATGGGAGAATGACAATATTTCACATACAAACAACTCGACATTGAGCGAAAGGCCCATTACCACCTACCACGTATTCGTACGACTATCCTCGTCCAGCGTTGGGCTTTAATTTGAACTAGAATGGAATATATCTATAAAACTATTATAAATTCTCATCCAAAAGTGACTAGATCATGAGATAAAATCAGGAATAATGGATCAAGAGGAATCTATGGATTATCAAGGAGAGTCCAACATAACTGATAGTGTTCGAAGTAGATATCAGATGATGAAACTAGAGTCAATTTCTCATTTGGATTTATAGGGCGTGCTTCTTGTCAAAGGTAGCCTTCTTCTGTAATTTATTATAAAAATGGTGCTAAATTCCATTTTAATCTATTTAAAAAATATACAAGTCATGTACATGAGACTAAATTCCATGACTGTACAAAATCTGGATAGACCATTACCCGGTCTTCTACCATGATTATATAGATTATAGCCCTCTCATACACTGTATTTACCTATAAGTACAAGATGTATAGTCCGTAGTCACATCATGTAATAGGACTAAAGCCAGGATCTTAACCTATTTTCCCAAATTTAAATATAAACGGAAAATTAAAGATCCACACCACAATGGAAGAACCAATTTCATACAAATTTCCCCCTTAATGAAATTTGTCCATGAATTTCCCTCCGAATTGTGTGGAAGAAATATCTGAGAAAAACTCCAGCCATTGTGATCGCACATCGACCTCCCTCTCCCATGTCTTTTCCTCCACTGAGCCATGCTACCATATCACCCATACTAATGTAACAAAATGGATATAGAGAATCATCGTTCTATGATCCATAATACGAATGAGATGCTCCTCAATGGACACATCTTCCTACAACTCCACTTCCTTGAGCTGAAAGTTTTGAGACAAGTTTGTAAATTAACATCGCTATTGAGAAATGTGGAATATGTCGTTCATAACCTCGTACCTCTGAGATAACTGCAAAAAATAGTCAACCATCCCAACCCTCTCAATAATCTCAAACAGACCAAAATTTCTCGACAAATGCTTACCATGTCTCCTGATTCTCCTGTATCCCATCCTCGGTACAACACACAAGAAAAGTTGACCCCCAAAATCAAACTATATAGTTCATATGTAGTGATCTCCATAATATTTCTGATGATACTAGGTAGGATCCATCCTCTTTTTAATCAACTAGAGCTTCTCATAAGTCACTTTTATGAGACGTGGTCCCTATAATGTTGTCTCACCTGCCTCCAGCCATCACAGGGGTGATCGGCATGGCCTACTATACAAATCCTCATAAGGGTCCATATCTATAGTCACTTATAAACAGTTTTTGTAGAAAAATTCAACTATCGGAATATGATTCCCCCCTAAACCCCAAATTTCTACGAGTCATGATCACAACATGTCCTCCAACACCTATATTGTACAATCTGATTGGACATCAGTCTAAGGGTGGTATGCTATTTTCAGAATCACCTGTGTACCCAATACCATATGAAACCCCAACCATACATTATATTTAAAGTGAGAATCCATATCTAAAATTATAATACATGGGACCCAATGAAGTCGTACGTCCTCACGAATATACAGCTTCCCATGCTCATCAACACCGATGGTATCTTTATTCGGCAAGAAGTGATAGACCTTCGTATGTCTGTAAACCACCACCCACACTACATCATTACCCATAGGTAGCCTCGGTAACACAATCAAAAATACAACCGTGACATCATCCCATTTCAACTCTGGTATAGGTAACTACTGTAAATTCCTGGCTGGCCATTGATGTTCTACATTCACCTGCTGATAGGTGGAACTCCTCATATCAAAATCAGCCACCTCTCTCTTAATACCCAGCCAACAGCACTGATGACACAATTCACGATACATCTTGGTATCTCCAGGATACACTATTGAAGATGGTGCATGAAAGTCCCACATCAACTGCTCATATAATTTCATTGGAACCTAGACATGTCAATGGATCCGTAAGATCTCATCGTCACTTTTCGTTCAACCAAGTGATGGATCCTCACATGTTACACTCCCCCATAGGATAGGTCTCTCAGAATCAGATTGTTGTGTCATTCTCACTCTATCTAGAAGGGTAGAAGTCAAAGATAATGAATAAAGGAGATTCTGTCCCTGACTATCATACACCTCCAAATGCATCTCAGAGAACAACTCCATAGGCTACAACTTGCTTCTATACTCATGCACTGCCTACATCGAATTCCTCCTACTCTTTGCATTATCCACTACTTTTCCTTTTATAGGCTTGTAGGAATGATCATTGTCGAATGTCTCAAGTAATCATCCAACCTTAGCTGCCTCATATTTAGATCACACTGAGTAAAAATGTACTTGAGACTTTTGTGGTCTATATATACCACAAAATTCATTCCCAGAAAGTAATGTCTCCAGTAGTGTTCTTCATGAACAATCGTGGATAACTTGAGATAGCGTGTCGAATAATTCCTCTCATGTGACCTCAAATGCTCTGACACGTATGCAATGACTCGATCCCCTACATAAGCACTACTCCAAACATGATACCTGATGTGTCATAGTACATAGTGTAACTCTTTCTCAGCTTTGGAAAAATCTATATCAGTGCTAACATTAATCTCCCTTTTATATTATGAAATGTCATATCACAATAATATAAACACATGTACTTCACACACATCTTTTTCAAGCCCTTAATTAGTGCTCCTGAGTGTTTTAAGTCCTATATTAAATGCATGTAGTAACCATCCATCCCAAGAAAACACCACACCCCAATGAAATTCTTGCATTTCTCCCAGGTTACTACTACTCTCACCTACTCTGGGTCTAATAATACTCATGCCTCCGAGATGACGTGTCCCATGCAATGAATCTAATCTGTCAAGAAGTGGCACATAGTGAGCTTATCATATAACTGATTCTTTCTTAGTGTACTCAAAATGATCTCAAGTTGTGTGGAATGGTAATATAAATTATGTTATATACCAAGATATTATTCATGATAATCAACCAAAATAAATTTAGGTAATGATAGAAGACTTGGTTCATTAGTTCCATGAAATCTGCTGACACGTTCGTCAGACTAGACGATATAAAAATATATTCATATAGACCAAAACTTCTATGAAACGTGGTATGAGAAATTTATGATGAAAGAAAAATACCTACTAATATCTTGAACATAAGTGTATTTTTTAGAAAACCTAGGTGATTTGAATCTGATAAAATAGGTCAACTATTTGTGACAAGGGAAATAGCTTTTCATTAGTCGGTTGGTTCAGTTTCCGATAGTGCAGACATTTCCTGAGCGTACAATTCACTTATTTACAAAAAGGACTAGCGAATCCCATGGAGAAGTGTTAGGTATCATAAACCCCTTTACCTCAAAATCCACTAGCTTCCTCATGATCTCCTACAACTCCATCGTAGCCATCCTATAATGAGGAATGGATACTGTTGTAGCTCCTGAAACTAGCTCAATAGAGATCTCTGCCTCTCTTACCAGATGTATTCTAGAAAAGTCATCCATGAACACATACCAAAAACAATAAACCACCAGAGGGAAATTTATCTGATATGTCCTCTGGTCAACCAGATATAAGATGGAAATTTTTGTTGTCATCCCACTTAAACCACGATGCATGGGTCCATCTTGGATTTCCTGGACATCCCATTCACCCATTTGTAGAAAATATCCACCCTCTGGTGATGTATAACATACCTTGTAGTGATAGTGATACAAAGGCCTGAAAGGACACTAGCCAATCCATTCTGAGGATGATATCCAATCTTTTCTTCTCTAAGACATAAAGATCCAAAAAATAGTGACACCCACCAATTTCTAGGTGGATGTCCACGCACTATCACACACTTGTTATCCTTTACCTTAACAGAGTTTCTATAAACATAACAACATTATTAGTGAAAACATAGAGCCCAAGGATCTATACAATGGGAACATATATAAAACTATGAAAATACCTTGTATAAAAGTGTGTAGAAGACAAAAAACGGTGACTAGAATAGAACCCTTATTAGTATAACTTCTGGGAACCTACTCATGTTGGGTCTACTGCCAAAAAAAATCTCGCATGTACAGTGGCCCTATGACGTAGGCTAGCATTCATAAGCTGACCCACTACATTGTCTTTGAAACTCTGGTGTCTAGATACCTCGACCACAACTACTACCTCAGCCTAAACAGCCTGGTACATTCCAAATCCCATACAGGAGAGAAGCTACATACCCTACTCCCGAACATGGAGTCTAGGAGGAACATATCTTACTTGTTGTTGGTGAAAACATCCTAAAGTAAAATTGTAGATGGACAATCATACTAGAATATCGGCACCTGAATGGGTCTATAGGGAACTGTGGTCTCACATTCCAAGTTCTTCAACCCAGATATCACCTCTCCTGGATACCAGAATAATAATTATGACTTCTCATATCACTGTGAGAATGTTTCATACAATGATTCTTTCTCTTGGACAAGACAATACCAGATCTTGGTGCCCATCCACCGTGGTTCGCACACCTAGATTTTTATAGACTACTCTCTCTAATATGTTCCTAATTCATGATGGAATACACATAAGGAATCCAAAAAACACTCACCAGTGATTAGATGTTGTACATGAGATCATCTTTGAATCGCTTATCCCTCGATGTCTCATCACCCATTAGAATTGGTGTGAATATATGAAGCTTATGGAAATAGAAAGAGTTGTCAACCACTAACATAAATCCAAACTCTAGATGCAAGAACTCTTGGGATTAATCATACATTAGTGTCTTGGGAAATATTATTCATAAACAACCATCTAAAAAGTTCCTCATGCTATGTCTTGGTGAAACACTTCCTATTTGATAACATCCCACAAACTCTTGGCCAAATCACGTAGCATATAATATGTGAGCTTGACCCTCATCTTAGGAGGAATATCAAGATGATCAAAGATTGTAATAATAGACTTAATCCAGGACATTGTATCATATTGTTCACCATACCCTAAAACTGTAGGTGGATGCTAGTTCTAGAATACTCATTCTTGTTCTTCTATTGATGTGGAAGGTTGAGGTACTCCCTGGAAGGTCTATATAATCCACATGAATTCTTCATGGAACTGTAAATCTACAACATTGTCTGGTATAACTTATAGTGCTGCAACTGGCATTTCTAGAGGGTCCACTGCTATCCAATGGCCTACCACTTTTAGGGTATGATCATTTCCACTCTCTATGTGTACTATTGGAGGACATTGTGGTGGCATTACTCTATAATTCTTATCACATATAGCGTAGTGTGAGATTATTTATCAAGGTAATAAGATCATGAGTAATATAACTAAACATTAGGGTAAAATCTTGAAAAGATCACGAAAGATGAGTACACCACGTATAAGATTTATACACAACATTTACACATAATCCCTTACATGGTCATGTAGTCTTACCGATATGGGTGTGTAAGAACCCCAAGTACATAGCGTGTCATCCTGACACATGACATGTACCTTTAATCTCTCACATGGGCATGTAACACTTCCTTATTATTTGTGTAAAAGTCTTAGGTAGATAGAGTGTATGGATCACACACAATGTGTACCCAAGTCATCCCTCCTGGTCATATACTTTTACAGGGGAAGAGCCACATGGGTCTACCTATGATAAACTACATGGAGTGTAAATATGGTATACATAGTATTCTAATATAAACTAAGTAACTCATTCTTCCTCTTTTATAGCTGGACACACAGAGATAAACCACACAACATGTAATCAGAGTACACAATGTGTAATTAAAAAGTTCATTTAATCCCTAAAATAAGAATATATTTCTTGTTTTCATTTGACCACAAGCTATGTTGTCTTGGTTTCTAGATAGTATTCCTATGAAACATCCTTGAAACCTATGATTTTTCAAAAATAAAGTGTATTTGTGAAAAATTATGATCTTTGGGGTCCCATACTCCCTTCAAATCAAAGCATGGAATCCACATTTAGCGTATCAGAACACAATCAATATCCCATATCAAAAACATGATCTCCCAAATTACTATCCAAGAGGGCCCATACTACTTGGGGACCAAAGTTTTTTTTCCATCCAATTAGACCATAAAATGTTTTGATACACCTAGGACACTAACTAAAATATCTCGAACGACATCTATCACAATAGTATTCGGTCAGTAATGCTCCAAAATGGAATGACAAGAATGGATTCCATGCGATTTCTAACAAGTTACTATATGTATAATGAGATGGAATACCCACATCTCATTGGGTTGTGATAAAATATAACCACAATGATATCAATAATAATAGCACAAAACAAGTGTGTCACCCAATGGTGGAATAGAGTCAAATGTAATAGCTATAAATCAAAAATACACAATTCAATTAGAGGTAATTTGGATTTTCCCAGTATAGGGGGTTGCTACACATGACCATATCTAATTACCAAATTCCATTTCATTTATATCATCTCCACATAGTAAATAAAACTATGAAAGATATACTTGATACCACTTTGTAAAATCCTGTATCCAAATTCCACTCAAATGTTAACCCAAAACCAGTTGGCTACATGGCCTCAAAAGAATTTCCCCAAATGACAGAGTTTGTCGACTAGTAGTGAGGGCCTTGGGTATGATAATGGGGAAACTATGCCCTCAATGGCAGAGTTTAACACATTGTAATAATAATATACAACCGAGGAATTAGTAAACAACATATAACTAAAATAAATTCGGGAAGACTAATAAGATAAATAACCATGCATCATTCGATAAAAAAGATGATGAATAATGTCACATGTTCTAGGAAATAAAACAAATAAGGTACACTAAATGAGTCCAAAATATATCTTCCAAAAAAAAATATAGGAATCTAAGAAGCATCATAGGTTGTGTCTTAGTCCCATGCTCTCCTTCTCCTAAACGGTATCCTAAGTACCTATAGAAGGCTGATTTCCCTTGTCAACACCTACAAGAATATAATCTATTGGGTCCAAAATAATGACCCAAATATTGTGTGAGAAATAAATCCCACTAGGAAACCACTAACGATCTATGCCTATTTGTCAGGGAGTATATGCAACAGGATGTGTGTAAGTGAAAAATATTAGACTACGAAGTAATCAAAAGAAAACAATACTATATGTATTGGCCTGCATTTATTTTTAGTTAATGTTATGTAATTAAATCAATTACATTGAATTATTTATGTCCTGGGATCCAGACAAAGACTACCAATCCTTTATCTAATGAAAGAAAAAAAAATTACCTCAATAGGATATCTAAACATATAGAAGTGAAGAACGAATCCAATATTGTGATTTGTCATGGAAGATGCATCGTAAGTCACTAAATTTTAATATTCAACTCAGTGTCATGCCTAGAGGCATAGAAGAACCCTTCTCATAGTCATAAACGAATCCTCTCCTTCAGGCCTTACAAATCCTCACCCATAGGCATAATAAATCCTCACCCACAGGCATAATAAATACCCTTCTACATGCATAAAAAACCAATTTGGTTCAAGCCCAGTATATTAGAATTTCATCATAATAAACAACACATGTAAATTACACTAATACATGGTTAACATATAACAACACACATGGGAATCATACATATCAAGAAACCAGTGAATTAAACTATCATATGGCTTAAACAATAATTGGAATATCATGTGGAAAAGTAGTAATAACTAACACAAAACCTTTTAATCAAATCAATCAAAATTTACCACAATTTCAATTCCATTATAAATATAATTCATACTTAACAACCCAATAAAGGAAAAAAGGAATGCCTCATTGGAAACCTTGGCCAAACGGCCATAAACAATCATACTATGGGAGAGCACCCATGGGGTTTCCCTTAATCAAACCAACATGATCAAACATGCTTAAATTAATTTAATTCCTAACCTAATCATAATTAGGAGACAATAAAGAAAAATTTACATTCAATGTTACACCCAAAACATGGGAGAATAAAATCACGACACATAAAAACATCTCGACATTGAGTGAAATGTAATAGACCACCTACCTCTTGCTCGTACAACTCTCCTCATCCGACATCAAGATCTAATTCGGCCTATAATGGAGTACATCTACAACACGAGTATAATCCGTCTACCGTAAATAACTAGATAGAGATAAGAAATAAGGAATAAAGGATCAAGGGAAATTGAGAGCTTATTGAGAAGAATCCAGTGCATCTTACGGTGTTTAAATCAGATATCAGAAAATGAAACCAGAGGAAATTTCCCGTTTGGATTTCTAAAGTGTGCTTCTCGTCGAAGGGAGTTTGTTTCTATATGTCTTTACCAAAATGATGCTACTGCATATTTTAATCCATTAAAAAAAGTACATGTAATGTACTTGAGACTACACGTCATATCCGTAAAAAAAATTTCCAGACCATTACATGGCCATGTAATGGTATAACATGGCATGTAGCCTTCCATACACTGTGTGTACCAATAATTATACAATGTGTAGTTCCCAGTCACATCATTTAATAGGCCTATAACCAACCCCTCTACTTATTTTCCCCCATCCTCTTAATTATAAAATGAAAAGTAATGATTCATACATCAATAGAAGAACCAGGTTATTACATTCATTGTCATAATATCATTTATTTCCCTAAAATTAGTACAAAAACTCATAGATAAATCTTTCTTCTTAACGAAAAAAACATGGGATCTCCAAGGTGAACCCCTTTGGCATATAAAACCATTTTCAGAAAAGTTCAATTGTTGAATGTTTTCTCCACTAAATCCATAGTTTCTATTCTATTGAGAGACTTTTTTATAGTTCTTGAAGTAGAGAAAAAATAAAAATGAGAACTAAAAATCACATTATGGTGGATCTCTAGGTAATTCCTTATAAAATATATCAATGTATTCCTTTAAATTCGGTAAATCATCAATTTGAATATTACCTTTTTTATCTAGATACATTGTCTTATCTTCTTACCTAAGAATATCATTTGTTAGAGCTACTGAAGGTAGATCTATACATGATTCATATTACAAAGTATCCCATATAAAAATAAGGAGGTGTATATATTCATAAAAAATTATAATTTCCATCACATTGTAATGATTTTTTTCTTTATAATTTGAAATCTAATCAATACCAATGATTTTATGAAAATTAACCATAGGTATAATAATCATCTCTACAAATAGGGAATGATTCTGTGTCATAAATGGAAATGACTCACACATCCTTTTTGCAGCAACATTTCTTTTATGGGTTTTGACAGAAAACTGTTATCCAAAGATGGTAGGAAAATATCAATTTTTTAGAAAATATGTAAAAATAGAAAGAGTGAAAAGATGTAGAATATAAAAAATCATTGGATAAATTTATGTATATGATTAAATAACCTACCATAATATCATTATGGACCTCAACCTCAGTTGATGTGATTACACAATCCTTACATTCTCCCCTTCGTATCTTTTAGTAAATGTTCCTATGATTTTTAAGAGTTTTGTGTTAATATTATCCATTTCTTTCTAGTGTAAAAAACAATAAATAATTTATTTTTTCCTTCCTCTTTCATTAATTCTCCAAATGACCCTTATATCAAAAAATTTCATAACATACCATACCTTTCATGCATTTTCAGGACATTTCTTCTCATAATTTTTATATGATGGGAATTTCATTATTCCCCAATTATTCTTTGATGCTTGATCATTTGCACTATTCTCATCCAAACACTTCTTATAATTATTTCCTATGATGATATAGAATCTATGAAATCCCTTCTCTATTTTGATGGTAAGTAATACAATTTCATCATGTAATGAATTTTTTTGAGATATCAGTGCACTTCATAGGTTTTTCTTAAGCCTACAAAAAATTTCAATCCTTCTATATAGATTACATATATATTAAATAACATTACTAGATAGTCTTATAATTATGGCCTAATATTCCTAAACACTTTCATCGCCCTTTTTCTTTATTCAAATAAACATTATCATCATTTAAGTTTGTTATTAATGAGGGAATTATGTATCAATGAATATAACATCAAAATCTATCCACTACATATATTCTTATACATCTTCCTCCCATATATTCCATACCAATGACCATAATTCATCAAAACCAACTCAAAGATAATACACTACCAACATAACCTTTTCCATTCCACTACATCACAAAGTGAGGAATATAATTTCTAGAGACATGATCTTTTTCTCAACTTCTATTTTAATAGTAGTTAATACAAAAGTTAGAGATATCTATCACATGATGTTATCAATTATATTTGTATCATGCCGTGGAAAATAAATTGTCTCAATATGTGAAATTTTATTAGACATAAAATGGGTCAAATTCTCTAATATGATTATGATCTTCTTATATCCAACACTAACTGTATTTGTTTTATCAGTAGGGAAATCCCAATATTGACCAAATTTATTGATTCTCCTTATTCAAGTGAGTTCCATTACATAAAAATGGTACACATAGAGTAAACCCATAATGAATATGAACATTTAAAAAATAAATTAAAACCCCTATAAAAAGTTTTTAGTTACTAAAATGAAGTATAATAATTTTCATGGTAGATAAGTTAAATTAAATATACTTACTAGGATTTTTAATTAGTTTTTTCTAATACAACCTATCACCACCCCATTTCCAGTATTAGAATTTCGATGTCTACATTATTAGATTTTCAATGATACACGGGATATAATCCCAATGGAAATTGTTGTATTACTCTTTCAGAACCAAATACATACATGATCCCTATTTTCCAGGGGTAATAAAATATTATGCTTCCAAAATAAATTTTTTTTGAATCCTTTAACTCGTTCAGGTAATTATATTCCATATCCTAGGGAATAAAAATTTAATAAAGGGTGAGACTAGAATATCATTAAGAGTTACATATATTGTAAGATATAAGGATTAAATAAGGAATAATAAATATGGAAAGGTTAATAACTGGAAACCCATTCCATTTAATAATTAACACGAGAACTAGATGAATCCATGGATAATAAAAATGTATTAATCTCTTGGATAACAATAGTTGAATTATAAATGAAGTAGATTCATAATATTGGATGTTATGATCTTAGAAATCATGATATCTCTAATATTAATACCATCCACCATGACAATTTAAAACTATGGGTAAAGCCCATTTAAATTTTCCAATTGATTTGTATCATGAGACCCATCGATGAATCGAGGGGCTATATAATTCTGTCCCACACCAATCACTAGATCTCCAATGAATTCTTCGTATCATGAGTGGTCAACTTAAATTCATAAAAAAATATATTATCAATATATCTACATATTTACTAAAAATTAAATATTATCACGAAGTCCCCAATCTATCAAATAATATTCAATGTTGTACATCGTATGTAGTAATGGTATATAGTTTAGGAAATAACAAAATCCATGATAAAAAATATTAAAAATTAATTGAAATTTAATTTACACTGATCACATGAACGATAATGTATCAATATAATGTTAACTTATATGTGATAATCAGGATAATTATCTATAACCATTGAGAAGTAGATGATTTAATAAAATCCATTCGCATAAAGAAATAAATGAAAATAGGAACAAAACATTGAAAATAATTATTCATTTTTTTTTATTTTCTAAAAAAAGAAAACCATTAGGTAAATCTAAAGTGAATAAAATTGTTATGGACGCATGGAAGGTCACCAATGTTGTATATTTCAAAAGAAAACATTTTAATGGTCTTTTTATAATGATTGTTGAAAATGATACTTTCTGGAATGAATTTGAATAATACCATTAAAACAATTTAAAAATTAAAGGATAACATAAAATTTCCTTAATATATTATTTTAGTAAATATAATGTAATTTTTATAATTTTTTTTAAAAATATAAAAATGGTTGAAAAATATACCCGATCAAATGGGGGAATATGATAAAATATTATTTTAAATTAAATTTTTGATATAATAACATTAAATGAATCATTAATAAATATGAATAAATATATATTCATGTTAAATACCTAAAATGGTCAATATATACACCTCGTAAAACATAACAGGTGTAGAACACCAAATATTAGTCAATGTATTTGAAATTGAGATGAAATATCCTACCTCACATTCAACAGGACTCGCAAATTCTTTTAACCCCATTTATAATAACTTTATATTTATGATAGATGTATACCATAACCATATACATATCATTAATGTCATATTTAGTCAATATATATCTTTTCATCACAAGTTTGATAATACTAACGATTCATTAACATTATTTTTGATGTTAAGTGCTTCCTTATTCATGTGTTGTTTTATTTAGCATTTAATATAATTGTAATTTTATTATAGTTACATAATATTCATAATGTTAATTATGATATAGATATCATATATATCCATTAAATATAACAATATTATCATCCATGATTATCACAAATTAAAATGGTTTACATTGCTTTGTGGTGTTGGAAGTCTATACAAACGCACAAAAAGTTTTATCATTTTCCATAAAATTGGAAGGTTGAAGGTATATATGATATTATAATTACAAAATAATAATTACATCATAAATATAATACATATTGATCATTTTTATCTTTATATGTAACCCTATAAATCTTTGAGGAAAAAATGAATTACACCATTACGTCAAGACAGTAAGCTGTATGTACGCAAGGGTTATGTTATCTCATTTTCTAGGATAATAAAGAGATGGATTTTTTAATAAAATAATAATAATAATAAATAGATATATGGATGATATTTATGTATTTTTTATGATGTTTTCAACACATTAAAAGGATGTAAAAGAACAAATACACATGAAAGAGTTGGTGAAGATGGTTACCACTTCTTTAAATGACATCCTTTATAAATTATCTTAAGGGACAAAGGTTTTATCTATTAGGAAGACCAAAACATCCAAAATATTGATAATATTGTTTAAAATATAATATGGTATGGTTTTATGAATCTTGATGGTTAAATTTTCGTGATTAAATGAGATAAGGGGTGTTTTTTTTTAATAAGTTAGAGGTTGAGCATTCATGGAATTTCATAATGTATTAAAATAATACAAATCATTTTTAGTTAAAAATGACAAAAAAATTTAAGTAAATATTATATAATATTATTATGAGTTTAAAAATTTCATCCAATAAAATTTGGACAAGGTTTTTTATGTTATCACCCTTATCATTTAGTTTTAATCCAACATTGAACTTCTTGACAATTATCATAGTATTAATATTTTCAATCAATTAAGGGTCAATTATGTTACATTAAAAGGAAAAATGACCTATAAATGGACCGTTATAGTTTTTTTAAATTATAAATCAAATTTTGGATTCATATAATAATATTATGAATTTTTAATCATTTAATATAAAAATATTATTATAAAATATCATTGATGCAATTTTGACACTATTAATTTAATTTGATGTTATGTACACCATTAACAAGATTAAAATAGAATATAATCCTTTAACACATCACTAAATTGTTATATTAATCCATAAAATTCTTATAAGATAATAAATATTACAAATTATATTAATTTTTATATTTTTCAATCATTTAATTTATTTATCTCTTTATTAAATAAATATTGTATCGATATTGCACATTAATTATACATAATTATTTTATCACAAAAAATAGAAATAAAATACGATTTTAAAAAATAAATTATCTCTCAAATTGGAATTTATAACAAAAAATAAGATTTTTTCACCCATATCATTCAATATTACAGATATTAAAATGAAAAAAGTGACATATTTGTATTTATCTCTCAATTAAATATTATAATCGCTAAAATCCTAACTAAATAAAAAGGGTAGTATTTTTAATTTATGTATGATTATGGATGAAATAAACTCATTCAATGGAATTAAGATATGTTTTGGTATGTATTTTAAAACCTTATCACATTATTTTTAACAAAAATTACCCAAATAACCCTTATTGTGGTGATAATTATTTACTATGGGAAATACTCATACTGAAAAGAAATAAAAGGAACCTATTTAAAAAAATTAACCTCTAGGTTTCAAATATGGATCATTATATCATGAAGAAATTTCAATATTTGGTTGAATTTAATTTTATATAAAAAATTGCAACAATTTTTTTTTCAGATAAATGAATTTTTTAGTATACAATGTTTTTTAAAACTAATTGAAGAATAAAATTTATTTAAACTACTATAATTTGATGATTAATAATATATTTTAACAGAATTTTATTTGAACCATTTTTAAAATAATCTATAGCATTTTAAAAATATTGAAAAAAATATTTTTTTTTCAATAAATATCATTATTTTGACAATTCATTAAAATTAAATATTTTTCAAAAATTATTCTATAAGATCTACAAAAAAATTAAATATTATTATATACAAATTTAATTATATTTCATAAATTATAATTTATATGTATGGAAGAAAATATTATTTTCTCAGTGAAAGCGATTAAATTCATTTTTAATAAAAATATATTTTTTGTAAAATAAAATGACACTACTAATAAATTGAGTATTTATTTCACAAGGATTAAAAACTACCAATTCAATGACTAGTTTAAAATTATCATATCTAGAAAATAATATTTCATTATTCAATTAGGCTTAGTGTTGATTTTTTTATACTCTATCAAACATAGTTCTCTTAAAAACTGAAGAAATTGATGTGGTGTTCATTCTATTCATGTCAGAATTATGTTTTCTTAATTATGTTATATTATATTTTATATTCTTCTATTTTATTTTTTTCAAGACACACAACATGAATCTCTATTGTCATTATATATTTCATATTTCAAATAAAATAATGATAACTTATAAGAAACATTTTGAATTAATTAGTATGTTCCCACCCTTACAAGACAATTACAGTGGACATCCTCACAATAAATCCCAAAACAATTTTCATTATAGACTACAGAATAAAATAATATAATTTCTAATTTCAAAATATATATTTCAAAAACAGGAAACAGTTTTAACCTGTGGAGAATCATGATGCAGGTGACTTTTTTCTAATAAGGAATTTTTTATGACCCTTTTGGAGAAATATAAATAATCTTATTCTCTCCATCAATTTAAATAACTATCAACTATAACATTTATGTTTCTCCAAATGTATTGAAAAATGATCCTAGTTCATTTTGACAATATTTGGGTGATAATGATTTACTAGAGGTTTTACATTACTTTTATGCTACTGGTATTTGGAATAAATTAAAATATTTTTGAATCAAAACTTCTCTTATTTGTTTTATTTATAAGAAAAAAATTCATATACATTAAGGATTCATGATTAAATTTGTTTGAGCATATATTTGTGAATTTTATAGTAATTTACTTGATTTTGAAAATGTTAATGCTAAATTTAATGATGGATAATGGTCCGTCAAACTATTTATTTCATTTACCAATTTCTATAACATACATAGAGATATTATAATGTACAATAATGAGTCCTTATAATTACTAAAAGTTAAATCTACCTTCTTATCCCATGAAATGGATAATATAAGTACTTATTAAGGTTTATACATAGGTATTGAATATAATTTCTAGATCAAAACAATGTGGGGTAATGAAAGAAAGAGTAGACAGTTGTAGAAATCATATTCAATCTTAGAATATTTATTCTATGGTGAAATTTGAAGGAGTTAATTGTTTCCATTGTAGGAAAATGGTAAATGTGAGAAATAATTTTCCAATATAAAAATCTAAGGAAAATTTAAAAATGAAGGTTGATCAATCCCAGTCTGTTGATGCTGGTTATGATAGTAATGAGGTTTCTAATGAGTCTAACGATAATCTGATTGGTGATTTAGTACTAAATATTTTATGTTCCTTTCATATGTTCTATGATATGAAGTAACATTCATAATTAATTGATATTTAATAATATAATTTAGTGTTAAGAAATAATAATAGGTGCATGGTAATGGCTAGATTTTCGGTTTTGTTATATCATTTAGAAAATTTATTAGTCACCTTATGTAATTTGTGATGTGTTCTTGAAATATATTGAAATAGAATTCATTAAAATTACATGATTGGAATCCTTTTTTCATTTATATGATACCATATTTTCCTAAATATCACTAGATGTTCAATTATAATTTTAAAATATTCATTATATAGTAGAATATACATACTTAATTAGATGACTCTATATAGAAAATTTTTCTCCGTGTATATTTATAAAAAGGCTAAAAAATTTCTTTATTATTGGATATTATGAAATATTACTTCTAATGGACTCAAATAGTTGATTAATCATAGTCATCATGGTCATGTTAATTCTAGTAACATATCCTTATATGATGAAAATGTCCCTATGGAATCCAAGAGGGTAGGGTTTAACAGAATTTGTGTGTTCTTAGTAAGATTAGCTCATATAAGGTGCATTTTTTTAACCATAATTGATAGGTTTTTATGGAAATTATGGATTTATATCAATAATGAAAAATATTTTTTCCTTAATGGTTTTTAGAATATTGAAGTATACTACAAACATACTCCTAATAAGCCTAAATATTTTATAAATGATAATGGGATTCAATACTAACTAATTGTGTTTATAGAGTTTTTTAGAAATGAGGGTATTAGTTTTACAAAGAAAATAATGATTTTTATGTTATATAATATAAAAAAAGATTAATGAAACATCATAAAAATATCAATAGAGTGTAGTAGAGATCAAAATTCAAGTAAAAATGGAACAGGGAAGTGTACATAAAAATCACACTAATCCCATCATTAATCTTCATCTTTATTATGAACTAATAGTCCATGAATGATGTATCTATTTAACATATAGTTTAGATTATTCTCAAACCATATATATGGTTTTTATATAACTGTTATCATATGAAGATCCTTTGATGCCTACTGCTTGAAGGTGTTGATTTTAGGCCCACTGAGAACTTCCTTCACGGATGTAGTTTTCATTTATTGATTGTAGGCGGGGATTAAAATACCCTTTACAAAAAATCCAAAAGTCTCTATTATGGGCCCCATGGTTTTTTATCCAATAATATATTTGGGTAATATCTATGTATATAGCCATTTTTGAAATTTTTTTACCCAACCCCATCAATAAATTCCCCATACCTACCTTATAATAGACCCAATCGAAGGACATAGAACACTGTGATACTTACCACTATAGAAACTTTTATGAAAATACATCGATTCCATTCCTGAGGAAATCACCATGTAAATAAGGTAATAAAAATGAGGAAATAAAAATGGGAATCCAGATTCATGCTTCTTTAAAAACCAGAGCTTCACGGTCTCCATCGTAGTCGATATCCATACAAGTTCCATCATGAATGAGATCTGCATGATCACCATAATAAACAAGATTCTGTGAAAACCTTCATAAATGATAGGACTATGATCCATTTTTTAACGAATAAAAATGTGAGCTCTTTCATGAATGAGAGTAATCACATGTATCCTTCATGAATGCACAACATGAGAACATATTATTCATATTAAAAGTGAGCGAATGAATTCTGTAGACATACTAGGGTATCGATGGATCTCATGTCAATAGCATGTAACCATACAAAATTAGGTTTCCTCAATGTATCCAGACTAAGTTCACAATTATTGGGTAAAGGGACCTCCATTTTTTCATATCCTTCTCCTTGGTCTCTTATCTATTCTATACCAACCCATATGACTTTCATGAATTCTTATAGCATGGTCAAATACCAGAAAAAGAACAGTCAAGTACATGTCTAAAACCACTAGATGTACATGAACATGTTATCTGAGAAGATAGGGTTCCTTATATCAAACATGTATGTCGTTGATAAAAGAAAACTTCACACTTTTCATCTGTTAAAGTAGAACCCTCAAGGAGATAAAAAAACATGTATCTTTTAGATAACGATGGAATTTTTCATAAGGAAATTAAAGTGGTCTCCCATAACTCATTCTAATTATCGTGGCATCCAATGTTCCCCATTTCTTCTAAATAAATTTTAATGAATGGGATATGAGAGACTGGTATTCATCATAATATTTAATCCCTAAGAATGTTACCTTTAATTATTTCATCACTAAGATGTTTCATGGTGAAAGGATCATCCATTCTTATACAGTATATATTCACCACTAATTCTAACATAGGATATCCCTACCCCCAAGAAGTATCATAGGATTCCATAAGCATAATTTCATTCCATTCCTTCATTAATTTTGCTTTCCAGATTATTTACAAAATGACACATCCATATACGATCCAACCATGTAAAACACCCAAATATTTATTTGTTTATAACCCATCATTACAAACTAATCCTTTTCACACGACATAAAACTACGTGATAACAACCTTTTCACAAAACATAAATAGAATGAAAACATCTTAGTTTCACAACATTAAATAAAATGAAAATTTCATTACATAATGTTGGTAAAATATAAAAAACTAATAATGTGTGACTTTTTTTATTTTTATAAGGATGCATAGGTTGTTTCCAAAAGGTTCAATCCCATAAACATTCCAACATATTTATTTCGTCCATAGGACATATTCCCTATGATCCATGAATATCCTTTGGGTTTCTTTTTAATATTGTTTTTTGTTTTTTTCAATATATAAATTTTGACAGTTTTTATATCCCAGTTATAAATGAGTTGATGAATGTTTTTAAGAAATTTTCCTTATATTTTGTTGTTGTATGTTGTTTGGAATGTTATCTAACCTTGTCAATAATTTTTCTTTTCTTATTCATATATTTACTTCATGATCTTTATGTTCCCAATATCATGAAGATAATAATTATTCAATATGAGTTATTATGATTTTTAATAAATTAGGATAATTTATCTTTTGATGTATAATTTTTATGATGTAGTTTTACAAATATCAAGTCTATATTTGGTGATGTTTCAGCATATAATAAAAATTTGATACAAGAATATTAACCTAAAAAGTCTAAAATACAAAGGATTATCAATTTTAAATATAGACAGTTTGTAAAAATACAAATCTTCTATGTTAACTTCAATTTATTTATATTTTCTAAAGATATGAATTTCTTGGGCTCCTAATGGTCAAAGTATTATCTCTAAAGTGCTACTTAGAAAAAGGTTGATTGAATTGAAACATTGAATCTCTAGTAGAAGGTAATTCGTAGACCTCATAGAATAGTATTTTATAGTGATCATCAGATGGATTGGTGAAAAGGTGATAAAATATATTTATTGGGAAAAAAGGGATTTCAAAAAACATATTTTTACAAATTCCATCTAGAAAACTTTTTAAAGTGCTATAGGCTAGGAAAAAATTAAAGTATACCAGATTATCAATGAACAAATTCTAGTGAGAAGAAAAAGGAGAGTTAACCAATATAAGGACCTAGCCTTAAACATTACATAATATTGAGTTAGATCATGATACACATTGAGGGTCTCTTTAGGTTTAGAGTTTTAGATAATTAAGCCATAACTATTACATCACAAGTGAAATATTACAAAGTAGATACCACTGTAGACTATCAATTTTTTTTGAAAAATGAATTTATTTAAAATAATCCACGATTTCTTATTCTTAATTAAAATAGTCATATCATTAATATTCACTTCTTCCTTTCATTTAACTAGTCTTAAACCTTATAAAAAACATTTCAAAAAAATGGTATGAGAACAAAAAGATCAGTAAGGGAATATAAATTAACGAAAGAAAACTTTATTCCATTAATACTTACACACTGATGAAATCAGACTTATCACCCATAAAAAAAATATCTATAACACACCTCATAAATCATAATATTTCTAAAAAACTCATATAAAATTTATATCATGAAGCTATATTTTGGAATACATATCATACATACATTGTTGCTTTCACAGTTACATTTGGAGTAACCTTCATGGTCACATTTGTAATATAATCGCTGTATATTCCATAAATATAATAGGGGAAAACCAACCACTTAACTAAATCTCATTTCCCATTTTATTAGATTTTAATAACGCACTAACCCAAACTTAGTTTATCAGGGAACCACCCATACACATAAACAATTCCCAAGAACCGTAACATTATCATAATACATAAAGAACATTAACAATAAATAATAGTTCCAAATTGAAATCACAAAATATTATTTCAAGATATTGACATAATATATCCCTTCTCCACACCATTTTAAATAACAAAATACATGAAAAGGGAATATTGTACTTATTTTTCTTTTTTTAAAAATTATGGATTTTAGATGATTCCAAATATCATCTAATGGTCAGAGTGGTGGAAATGTCATTGTCACCGTGCATGTTAATCTTTTTTTTCATTTGGTGAAACTCTTTATAGAAAAATATTTATTTTGAGACCATGAAAAGGAAATAAAATGTTAAACCGGTGAATTGGACATCGTGCAAAAATGGTAGTGTATAATATTGAAATATTCCTCAATGAAAGGATATTAAGACAAAGTCCCTTACCTTGAGTCTGACTTTTAATGTACACTTGTTATATTCCTGAATAATAAAATTCGCATAATTTATCCATTATTTAGAACCATTTTCATGTTTAATATTCTTTTTATACCATGAAATACCTTGTTATAAAAATTACATAATTATTTATATTCATGTTAGATGTTTCGTGGATATTTTGTACTTGAGTCGAAGATAAACTTGTTATGATGTAAATTTTCTTTATGTTCATAATTCCTCCATCAACAAAATAATATTCATTACATGATAAATAATTTTATAAAACTATTATACTATAAAATAAAACCATATATCTATTTAATGAAAAATGAATAATATTAAATTAATAGAGATGGTAAGTTGTACGTACGCAAGAGTAATGTTTTGCATTTTTAAATGATCATTATAGAAAAAGGTAATTAATATTTTCTCTTCCTGTAATGATTATTATATTATTAAAATAATATTAATAATTGATATATACTTATATATATATCATACAAGTAGTATGGTGAATAAGAATGATTCACATCGCTTAATGTTGGTGATAGTTCACACGTACGCATGAATGAAATTATCATTTTTATGTGTATGGAAAGTAAGACCAAAACTGAAATATTATTCATTTTTAAATGATAAATATATCATTAATATCATATATAAAGATTTATTTTAATATTATAACTATTCATTATAGATTGCAATGAAAAATGAACTAAATCTGTTTGTGAGGCAGTAGTCCGATGTATAGACAAAAAAATGTTCATTTCTCATTTGATGAAATTAAAGATATATTTAAGTGATCATACTAACATAATAAAATATAATTGTATTTGGGAAACTATATTTTTAATTTCATCATGGATTAAGAATATTTAAAAGAAATTGAAGATTAAATAAAGTAGAATCACTAAAAACAATACCTCTTCTTTGGTAGATAGCCATTGAAGAACACATCAACACCTCTGGGAAGGGTGTTATACCTAAACTAAGACCTCAAGAATGTTATTTGGGATTCAAGGAAGGAGTTTATGTAGAGATTTTAAAAACCAAAGTGTTATTTACTAGGATTATTTGAGAAGATATGGTACCGTTTTATATGAGAGTGGAGGGGCACCCTAGGAAACTCATAAAATATTGTTTTAATATAAATTAATCGCTTATTCCAAATGACTCTAAAATGAGTTATGTCATTGATAAGATGATAATAGTGATAAATCCTATTCCAAAATAATTTTTAGATATGTGTTGAGTTTATTTTAAACCTTATCTTTTCGTTTTACCACTAAATGATGTCTTTTAACTTTAATTGTGGTAACAACATTTAAAATATTATGAGCCTCTAAATTTTACTTATATGAGATAAATTCCCCAAAATTGGAAAATTTATTATTAATAAACCTTATTATATTAAAATTTTTATTTTTTTTATTTTTATTTTTAAATAATTTATAAAATTACTATTTTTTTAAAATATCAATTATGTTAATTTTGAGACTATTTATATTATTGAATTTAAATAAAATCCAAAAAAAGAGATAACATGTAATAAAATAATTTAATAGACATATTCATGTAATAGAAACCTATAATATTCATGGATAACATAAAATATTTAAATTATTTTTTATTTTAATATTGTTATTATCATTTCATTGATTATCCCTTTTATAAAGTTATTATATCATCAGTATTTTGTCTTAATTAAATTAAATTATTTATTTCCAAATAATTTAAAATACATTACTATGATTGATGAAATATTTTTAACTTTCTAATGAATATTTATTGTTGAAGATATCACATATATAACACCATATTCAATTTTTTAGGAATAAGTGTCATGTTTATGATATTTTTATTTTCTACCTTAAATAAAAACTTATTAATGCCGTAATCACATTAGAGTTTCTTCCAAAGGCCAAAACATCAGATGAAGTATTTTTTGGGTCGTACATAACTCATCCACTAATATTAGTTAAAGTGTTAAATAGTTTTATATTATTATAATATTATTTTTAACCTTATTTGCTTTATTTACCATTTAACTATGGTAAATAATATACTAAAGTAAAAAATTCACCTAAAATTATTTTGATCGTATTAGACCAAATTTTTTATACAAATTTCATCTATGTATGTTTGTTTTTTAAAATTTAATTCACATAATTGGAAAAATTAAATTTAAAATTAATCTCATAGTCAGAATGTGAAAACAAATTTTTAAGTAAAATGTTCAAAAGTTCAGATATTTTTTCATTTCAATTTCAATATGAAACTGATAATAAAGGAAAAATTATAATGAATGATAAAAAATGAATTTAATTACACTAAAAAAATATTAAAATCAAAGTCTAACTATATGAATAAATTAGATGAAAAATCAATTTTGAATTAAAATGCAATATTTTTCAGTATCATTTAAAAATGAATTTCATCATAAAAATACAAAAATTCAACCAAAGTAAAATTTAATGTCTTGATTCAATGAAAGATGTTTATTTTAAAAAATAAAACCTATAAAAGTATTAGAATCAATATTTAAAATGGATTCTCAATCAAAAGGCGGTAAAACTGAATTTTTAGAAAAACAATCATTTTATGAGTCAAATAGTATTTGTTGACATATAATGTCTCAAAAATACATAAATATGAATTTAAAATATTATATTGAATTAATATTTCATTAATATAATCCATCATGAGTGAATTGATTATTTCATAAAAATAATTTTTTACACTTAAATAGTTTTTCATATACACGGAACACTTATATTAAGTTGGTTTTTATTTACATTTCAAATTACTTTTTTAGCCAATGAATCATTATATAAACATGCGCAAACCCTATTTTCATAATTTAGTTAATATTATTAACCCCAACCATTATAACGACTATGAGATAACTAAAAAATTAAAAAATAATATTAATAATATATTATTTTTCGGTATAACTCAGTCTTGTGTGCAACGTAAGATTCCGAAAAAACCCGAAGATGCGTGTTAGGTATGTTATTAGACATAGAATCCCTATGAATTTAAAATTACTATCTAATTCATAATTTATTAATAAATATAAAAAATTATTATTTTATAATTACTTGAGATGTTATGACAACTCCACCATATGGGGATGAATGATGTACATCACGTGGGAATAAATGATATTTCCAAATATAGGAAAAATAGAAAGAAGTTTGTAATGTTACATCAAACTGATATGTGTGAGGAATAATTATAATTTTTACTGAACATGAGAATTAAATGGATTTTTATCATATATATATATCCATTTTATAGGAAAATAATTAGAAAAACATTGTCAATGAAGGATTTAGAGATATCAACAGAAAGAGAAATATCATATAGAGAAATTAGATGTCATAAGAAACATAAGTACATGAAGATATAATGTATTGGTGATCCATGAGATTTATTTTAGTTTATAGGATGCATAATGGTTGTATTAAGATATTCTAACTCATTGGAAAAATATTTCAGAGAAACTATTATGAATTTAATCAGTCAGAGGAAGCAAGTTAAGAGCACAAGATAGAATAATATGAGTACACCATAATAATTTAATCAGATAATATAGATAAGATATTGAATGGTTATGAAGAAGAGCACCAGAATGAGAAATTCATATAATGAAACTAGATATACATTTTATGTAAGGATTTTTTAGTAGCTTTACAAAAAATGTTTTTTACTTAACAATGATGATATTACACAATTATTTCAACATTCATAAATATTACTATGTATTTATAAATATTTAATAATGGCTTATTTTTATGGTATTTGGAGGAATTTCATATTTTTTTCACTTGAAATCCCATTAATACATTTCCATATGACGTAGTTTTGATAGTATGGTAACAATTTTTTTATAAATTTCATCAAATTGAAATAATTCCTAGTTTTAATTATATACATTTCATAGTATAATGGAATATAATATTTTTCAATCTGAATATTCGAACTAATTATAGTCTGAGGGATTTGATCTATGGTTGGTCTGATGGATAAGGAATCATTTAGTCCGATGGACATAACAATATTCAATCTGATGGACATGTAACTAGTTAGTTCGATGAAGTAGACTATAAGATATAATGTTGTATCATATTAAAGAATAATTTTTTTTCAATTTTTTTTATATTAAAATTATTTATATGTTTGGTAGAAAATGATAAATTATTCAAAAATTATAAAATTACTGAAAAATATAATGTTAGTAAAATATGTTTTTTAGAATGTGTGTGGGATTTTAAAAAACTAATAAATTTAAAATTTAAAAGCATAAACATTCCACTCAACAATCCTACCATTTTTGGAAATCACAAACCATACTACTATAAAATAAAAACTATTATCTTTGAAAAAAATTCATCCATTTTTATTTTTTATAATGTTAAAGGAATTATTCATAAGAAAGATCCCAAATTTAATTGTCCTATGACTCCCAATGTCTTTATGACTTATTTTTTGTTCATAATTATTCATTTGATAGTAAGTATAAGATAAATTGGATTATCCAACACAATAAATTTACTCCCTTTTGGTAGTTTGTCCCCTTTTAGATTAATTTTTACCTCTTTGTTATCCCCCACTTTCTGATTTTCAACAATGAGTAGGAAATGTAACATATTGTTTTGAAATTCTAGAAAATATAATAATAAATAATTGTGTTTGAATAACTATTAAACCAAGATAAAATGAAATAACATTGATCCACTTAAAATTAGAAAAAAATTAAATAATAAATATTTGGTGAATATATCAATCAAACTAGATAGAAATCAAAATGATAGATCGAAATGAATACATTATGAGTTCATTAAAAACATGATTATTTGTTATAAAAAAAATTTGAAATTTTTTTATATTCTTCAAATCCACTTAATTAATTTTTTTATTCTACTTCTACTAATTATGTCTTGGATATCTTCACTTCTATTAATCCATCCCTTGGATTCTCTTCTATTAGAATGCTAATCCCCACATCAAGGTATTAGATCTTCTTGTTTTCTTCCTTCAGCACCAGGAAGTCTTCTTCAAAGAATTATATTATATAATTCCATTAATTAACATCTTTAACCTATTATTTCAGTTTATACATTTCATGGTCTCGATAGAGCATCATATATTTAAACTTTTCCACAAACATCATCCAATCAATGACATCAGAAAATATCTTCTCAACAGAATCATCAATCTCAAAAGATTATTTATTGAATTCCAACAACTGATCTTCTGGTTATTTCAAATCATTTTCAACATATCATGACCTCTTTACCATCAAATTAAACCTTCTTTATATGTCTTTTATTTGTCATTGAATAAATTGAACTTGGTTTCATTATAATCATCAAATTCTATCAATAACAATAAGGAGTTCTATTTTTCATTCAAATTGTTTTGAATCTTTTTTCACATAGATTAATTTAATATATGATATGGAATTTAATAATTAATTATTTTCAACGTTTGAAAAATACAATATATTTATTCTATTCTTCAGTGCCCGATTTATCTAAACAATATGAGGATGCTTCTAAAATTTTGGCCGAGATGGACCAAAATCTGAATTTTCTTTTTTTCTTCATCATTTTCATCATAAATAAATCATGAAAAAAACCTTTTTGTTAGTTTTATCCTTTTTTATACTTTGGTATGTTAGTGTTTTACTTCCTCGTAATCTTGTAATGATATCTTTTCATTTACTATAACATCTAATACGTGATTTTTATCAGATTGAGTTAGTAAATATGTGTATGATGAAAAGGGCTCTGATGAGAATTCATCTTCCATTTATTCTTCATAATATTCTTTTTATTTATATTCTTGAAGATCCTTCTCAAACATCTTCATAAATATAAAAATAGCTTTTCCAGACATCATAACAGATTTTTAAGTATATTATTAGCTTACTTCTCAACAGACATTAGGACTGATTCATGTGGGAGATTTTCTACCTAATATTCAACTAAAACATCATTCCACATTAACTTTTCAAGAAATAAATTAATAACATATGTTTCATAAAACCTGATATTTTTGGGAGAAAATATTCTAGAACCTAGAGTTGGTTGGGGTACTGATAATGGATATATTGATAGTTGTTTATTGGATGATTCTTTTTATACACTATTAATAAATTTTTCCATCATCATTACATGAAAATGACTTTTCTTATGAATTTTATTGTTTTTTATTATTATATTACAAGTATTGGTATTAAAATAAAATATAATACCACATATTTATAAATATTGAAAGATGAATCACCTATAGGTTTCTGAGTATTATGAGTCATCATCTTCTTAAATTTCTCATCAGACATGGTTTTTTTGTTTCTTTTAAATATTTGGAGAGGATTATAATTATATTTAATCACATACCAATACTTTTACACTAATAAGTTATTCATTAGAGAAAATATTTTCCCCATTATACATTTTTTTTCAATTTCAAATAAAAAACTAGAATCATTCTCACTAAGGTTTCTTCTCTAATAAGAGAAACATTTTCTTAAAATGCATATGATTGATTAATTATTTGGAATAATACCATAAAATCTATCAATATATTATTTAAAATACATGAAAAAAGATAATATAATAATTAAGATATGTTTTCTTAATGGAATAAATATAAGGAAAAATAAACTTAACCGTGTTCATCATCTTTTTGTTGATAGGGAAGTACATAATGATAATATCAATAACATTTAATGTATCCATATCACTTTTTCTCAATGTAAAATAACCTTGAATGAATATATTAAATACTCTAGAATCTAGAGTTAGGAATATACCCATTATAAGCATGTCATAACAAGAGAATAAATATGATTCAATATTTTACATTCCGAAACTACTAATCATATTAGTATGTTTATGTGATGGATGATATAAATCACTTTTTAAAGGAACCCGAACTAGATCATGAACTTTTTTGAATCAGTAGTTTACAAATTTTTTATATTCATTGAAAAAATAACCTATAAATCACCCTAAATGCGGAATTCTAATGTAGAATAGAATTATTGTACAATTTTTATATAGTGTAAATAAAAAACACAATTCTCTACAAAAACATTTTCCCAAAAATCATATTAAATAGAACATTTAAATATTGACTTGTAATTTTCATAGAATGAATTCTCAAAAAACCATTTCTTTTGAAACATCACCCATTGAGAAATCTTCTATTAAATACATCAATGAGAATATGTTGTCATGAGTAAGATGAATGTAAAAAGATCTTTATTAGATGAAATTTGGGATCCAAGGGTCAGTATATAGAACATAGAATCAATATGTGATAAGTGTGACAGACTAATTATATATTGGCTTGGGGAGAGACCTTTCATCTCACCAAGATCTGATGGCTCATATTGAAAACTAAATTATTTTATAATAGTTGGAATTAATCCTCAAATGATTTAATAAATATTATAATTTATATAGTTATTTAAAAAATATTAATCTTACAATATTATTTTCATATTACATAAAAATTTACATATATAAAAATTTAAAGGTTTATAAAAAGTAATGAATCTTTAAAATAACATAAAAAATGAATGTAATGTACAATTACAAAAAATAAAATTTTATAAAAATACCTCTTAGAGTAAAATCTTTTTTTTTTGAAATTTTTTTTATCGAGTATCCTTAATTTTCTCAGTTTCTAAAACAAAAATTTAATGTGATAAAATTTATAAAAAAAATTTCATATAATGTTTTTGAAAATAATTTTTTAATTCAAAAAAATATTTATTTTTTTTGACCAAAAAATTTTAATAACAATTTTTATTCCAAAATAATACAGAAATTTAGAAAAAGTGATTTTTTTAAAATATAAATTTTAGAAAACATAATATAATGAAAACAAAACTTCTATAAAACCAAAACATATGTACAAACCCTTTGACAAGTAGTTCATTAGTATAAATATATTAGTAAACATGAATTAAATATGAATTATCACTTAATATTAATTATTACTAGATTCTGTTTAATTTATTCCAATCAATCAGAACTAAGTAGTTTATTAGAAATATATGTAATTTTTTCTTGAATTCTAATAGTTTTTAAAATGGTATCTCTTTTTTGGGTGTGATCTTGAAGGAAATGGTGTCTTATATCTAGGTTATTTAATCCTGGGTGATGTGATGGGTTTTTACAAAATTAAATGGAAATTATTTTACCACACAATGTTTTAGTTTTACTAAATCATTTACCATAGACTATGAGTGTGTATTCCATCGACAAAACATGATCACAATAACTTCCAGTTGTCACATACTTTTCATTAGTTGTGCAATGTGAAATTGAGTTTTTTTTCTTATATGGTCAATAATCGAAATCTTCTCCTAATAAATTAAATTAAATGAAATAATATTTACCAACCATTCTACATACACTAAAATCAGTTTTCAAAAAAAATTTCAAAATCATTTAATGATGTGTATCTTAAATCAGTATCCATAATTCCATTAGGATAACAAAAAAATAATTTTACAAAATTTTTATTAGAATATATTTATATTCATGAAAACTAAAAACATTATCATATATAAAACATTAAATATGGATGACTATGTGTTATGTTTAGTAAACTTTCAATCATTCATCTAAATATATTTTAGTTAATTGGTTTCCTAGATATATCAATTTTTAAAATAATTCTTGTTCAAATAGTTGTATTTGTAGTTTTTTTATTTTCAAATATTATTTTATTAATCATAAATTATATATAGTTATGTTGAGATAAAAATCCTCATTTTGGTTAATGTAAATTTATAAAAACTAGCAAATAACTGAATTCTCCGAGCATGATCAACTCAAATAAGGTCTTTATGTAATGTTTAAAGGAATATATTCAATTTTTTTGAGTTGAAAAAAATATAATTTCATCCACAAAAAATCGATTTTTTTGAAAAAAACATTTATAAAATGATTTATATTTGCAGCTGTATTGATCATGTTTTTTAAGCATATACACTTTTTTGAACCCTCTGGAATTGAGGGGGAGATTGTTGAACCCTCTGGAGTTATGTTGCTTCATTATGTTTTGATAATCCCAACCATTCTTTATTTATATCTTGATTTTGCATTATCGGATATATGTTTACTGTGACTTAACTCATTCTGCCAAGAGAATGCTTAAATAGTTTATAGCCACCGTTACAGATAGTAGCTACCGTTATGACTTAAAGCTACCGATATCGAATAAGAGCTACCGCTACTCAAAGTCTACCGCTACTCAAAGATCACCGCTACTCAAAGTCTACAGCTACATCTAAGTAGACAGTTATCGTTACAGCAAAGCTGACAGCTACCGATATTCTGAAGTTCACCGTTATGCAACGTCTACCGATAGAGAGCTACCGCTACCGTTACAAGGCAGAGCCACAGCTACCGATAAAGAGCTACCGTTACAAGGCAGAGCCACAGCTACCGATAAAGAGTTACCGCTACTGGTAAAGGCAGATCCACCGCTACTGTTACAAGTCCACCGCTATCGATACATCAAGTCTACCGACAGACAAGTCTACCGTTATAGATGCCTACTGATACTCAGTCCTACCATGACAAAGTCTACTATTATCATGAGCAACCGTTCAGAGACAGAACCCCGACATGCTTTAAATTTCTTTATTATTATTTAATCTAACCAATGGTCACATTAGGTATATTTTAATGCACTGAAATTTATTTAATATGTGTTGCTGGTTTTCAGGAAACCGTACCTCGTACTTACAAAAAGGGAATCATACCTTTTGCTGAAGCTCGTGCTTTAAAAGAAGGATTCAGAAAAGGGCACAAGATATACGCTGGCGATCAAGCTCAAAAAACGTGAAAAAAGATCAACTGGAGAACTTGCACTCACGAGACTACTAATACCACCCTCCAGAACATAGAGCATACGTCGAGCAATTTATGCTAAAGAAGAACTACACAAATCTCGTCATTCTCTGAGCCGATAAGCAAGCTGAACCTGGAAGCCAAGGAAACAGATGATACTCTGTTTTCCAGACAAAATCCAGAAGAAGACTCAGAACGAATTCTAATCAACAAAAGGAGTCGAGTGCTGCACGAAGATCACTAGAGCCTTTTCTACACTCTAAATATTTGCTCTGTGATTTATCTTTTTACATATTGAGCAGTGTGTGTTATATGCTGTATTTAACACACACACTGTCTCCTGTGCTTTAACTAGAGGATTTGTAAATCCTCACTCAATACTCTTACATATTTGTTTTCCCACTAGGACTGTGGTAGAGGTTGTGTTACCTGAACAGCTGGTTGCTGTTGTGTTTGTTCCCACGAATAACTGTGGTAGAGGTCTTGGACCTGGACAGTTGCAAACTGTTGAACCCCGATCCAGGGTGTGGATCATCCTTATATAAGACTTTTGAGAGGAATAAGTCTCGGCTTGAGACTGAACCTCTTGGTTAACTCCTCTGTGTTTTTAGTTAAAGTTTATATCCATACAATACTTATCTATTTCATATTCCGATGCTATTACTTTGAAATATAATTTATCTTCAAAGCTACTTTGATGGTTAAACTCGCAAGTGTTTATATTTATTATAAATCAGTAAGTTAGTTTCAAAAGTTAATTTAATCATCAGATTAAGTTAA
This sequence comes from Viscum album, assembly GCA_963277665.1. Classification (NCBI taxonomy): domain Eukaryota; kingdom Viridiplantae; phylum Streptophyta; class Magnoliopsida; order Santalales; family Viscaceae; genus Viscum; species Viscum album. The sequence continues at coordinate 652,011,170 of OY728120.1, read as the reverse complement.
CTGAGAACTAATCAATCTTTGAGAAACTAATTGAACCTTTATAATCAGTAAAAATTCACTACAGTTTAATCTGTTTTTGAAATTTCGGGGATTTTAATAGAAATTGTTTTTAGCAGGAATTTTAATTGGAACTCAATTCACCCCCCTCTTGAGTGTCCACTCCGACCAACATTTGGTATCAGAGGAAAAGAAAAAAAAATAAATAAAAAATATTTTCTATATTACTCTGCTTTTTAACTGTGATTTTAGTTGTATTTTAAAGTTCTTAAAATTTCTGTTATTTCTAAATTCTTATCACTTTAAATTTTTTTTATAATGGATAATAGACTTGAGGGTGCTGCTACTAACCGGCCACCTTTCCTCAATGGAAATAACTATGCTCAGTGGAAACTTAAAATGAAAATCCATTTAGAAAGTATGGGTTTTGATATCTGGACTGCTATAGAATCTCAATACAAAATTCCAGAAACTGAAAGAATAACTTGGGATGAACCTACTAAGGCTCCTTACAATAATAATTGTAAAGACATAAATGCCCTCTACTGTGCTTTAGGAGATGAGGAATTCAATAGAATTTCTGCCTGCAAAACTGCTTTTGATATTTGGGATACCTTGGCTGTTTCTCATGAAGGAACAACTAATGTTAAGGAAATGCAGTTAAATACTTATACTATTAAATATGATAACTTTAAAATGAAAGCTGATGAACCCATCTCTGACATGTATCTCAGGTTTAATGAGATAGTCAACACAATGAGCTCACTTGGAAAGGGTGTTCCAGCAAAGGAACAAATCATGAGAATACTGAGATGTTTTCCAGATAGATGGAGAGGCACGTCTGTCTCAATCAGAGAATCCTCTGACATTGGAACACTGCCTGTCAAGGAGTTAATTGGTAAACTAATGATGTATGAAGAAGAATTGAAGGTGAACAAAGAAGAAGATGATGAACCCAAGAAGAAATCCGTGGAATTTAAGACTACTGCATCAAAGAGTAAAGACAAGGAGAAAGTACATGTGCCTACTGAAAGCTCGTCTAGTGAAGATTCAGATTCTGATAGTGATGAAGAAATGGATCAAATAGCCAGGAGATTCAAGAAGTTCTATAGGAAGAAATTTTTTTTCAGAAAACATAGCTACAAAGTTAAGTATGATCAACAAGGCAAGTGGAAGAAGGATTAGAATAAGTCAGATAAAGAAGATGATATAGTCTGCTATGAATGCAAGAGGAAAGGACACATCAAAGCTGACTGTCCTAAGTTAAAATTCAAGAAAAAATATGACTATAACGACAATAGGTACAAGAAAGCTATGAAAGAAACCTGGAGTGCTTCGGAGGACAACACAAGTGAATCAGAAGCTAGTGAATCTGAAAGAAATCGTGCTAATATGTGTTTCATGACTAACACATCTGAGGTACCTATTTCACCAGCTTTAAACAATTTTTATTCAGGAAATGACCATGATTCAGACAATGAGGAAAATATGTCTAAAGCTGAACTGTTTGAATATTGCAATATGCTGGAAGATACTTGCAATGAACTAAAGAATAAATATAAATCCTTGAAGAAACAACATGCTTTGACTAGTAATATTGAAACAGGTTTAAGTGTGGAAAAAGAGAACTATGCTCAACTATTGAAAGAGAACACTCAACATAAATTATCAAATGAACAATTAAGAAAAGATATTGAAAGGTTCATTGCTGGTAGGGATACCTTGACACAACTGCTAGGAAAACATATTGCTCCCAAATATACTACCGGTCTAGGATATCAGCCTGGACAGAGACAAGTAAGCAAAACCAAATTTGTCCCAAAATCTGGACAGTTTTCTGCTAGTTCTAGTTCAGGACCATCTTATACAAAACAGTTTTCTAAAGGACCCAACAATGTATTTTTGTCTCAAAATATGCTTTCTGGTCTTAGAAAAACTATAAAGCAAATATGGGTTCCCAAATTTTTATTAGCTAACCTTTCTGGACCCAAAAAGATCTGGGTACCAAAATTATCCTATGTCTAATCTGTTTTGCAGGGAAATTGTTTAAAGAGCATCTGTAACACTCTATGGTATTTGGACAGCGGATGTTCAAGACATATGACAGGAGACTATTCTTGCTTCAAGAGTCTGATTAAGGTTGATGGTGGGTATGTCACCTTTGGTGACAATGCAAAAGGAAAAATCATCGGCTTAGGCCAGATTGGTAACCCTGATACAATTTTGATTTCTAAAGTACTTTTTGTTGACGGATTAAAGTATAACTTACTTATTATATCTCAGTTGTGTGATGATGGTTTTAATGTTAAATTTGAAAATAATTCATGCAATGTTTTTAATTCAAAACATGACTTAGTTTTCACCGCATCTAGAAATGAGAATGTATATGCTGTTGATCTAAATTCCTTGGTCAAACAAAATGTTTCCTGCTTAAATTCTTTCTATAAAGAGTATTGGTTGTGGGATAGGAGACTAGGACACTGTAATGTTCACTCACTTAGGAAACTTTCTAAGAAATGCTTAGTTAGAGACCTACCCAAATTAGAATTCCCAAATGATAAAGTGTGCAATCCCTGTCAAAAGGGAAAACAACACAAAGTTTCTTTTAAACCAAAGAAAGAAGTTTCAACTTCTCAACCACTTGAATTGGTTCACATGGATTTGTTTGGACCTTCAAGAGTTTCAAGTTTAAATGGGAAGCACTATGTTTATGTTCTTGTTGATGATTTTTCTAGATACACATGGGTGTACTTTCTAACTCGCAAAAGTGAAGCATGTTCCTACTTTGTTAAATATTTCAAGACTGTAGAAAATCTTAGTGGACTCAAAATTAAGACCCTGAGGAGTGATCATGGGCGTGAGTTTGAGAATCATGAATTTGAATCCTACTGCTCACACAATGGCTATAATCACAACTTTTCTGCTCCTAGAACACCCCAACAGAATGGTGTAGTGGAAAGAAGAAATAGAACCCTTCAAGAAATTGCAAGGACTGTGCTTAATGAGTATGACTTACCTATTTATTTTTGGGCTGAAGCTGTAAATACAACTTGCTATGTCATTAATAGAGTTTTAATTAGACCGATTCTAAAAAGGACCCTTTATGAACTTTGGAATAATAGGAAGCCTAAGGTTAATTACTTCAAAGTTTTTGGTTGCAAAGTCTTTATCCTTAACACTAAAGACAATCTTGACAAATTTGCATCCAAGAGTGATGAAGGAATTTTCCTAGGTTACTCTCTCTCTAGTAAAGCCTATAGAGTTTTCAATAAAAGAACCAAATGTGTGGAAGAATCACTTCATGTAAAATTCGATGAGACTGATCCACATGAGCCTAAATCCTACCTTGAAGATCTTGAGGAAGATTTGTCAAATATGGACCTAAATGATAAGAATACTGAATCCCCTGTAAAAGAATCCAGTTCTGGAAATTTTCCATAATCTGCTCATACCAATTCCAGACCTGTAGACAACTCTGAAGAAGCCAGTTCAACTCCTTATAGAGGTGTTAGAACTCTCAAGAATCATCCTCTAGATGTTGTTGTAGGTGATTTAAATAGAGGAACGCAAACTAGAGCTTCTCTAAGAAATCAGGTTGAATATCAAGTTTTTCTCTCACAACTTGAACCCAAAGATATCAACGATGCTATCAATGATGAATTCTGGGTAATGGATATGCAAGAAGAACTAAATCAGTTTGAAAGAAACAAAGTTTGGGAATTAGTGGAAAGACCTAAGGACACTCCAACCATAGGCACTAAATGGGTGTTTAGAAACAAAGTTGATGAATCTGGAACTATCATTAGAAACAAGGCTAGGCTAGTTGCACAAGGCTATAGTCAAGAGGAAGGAATAGACTATGAGGAAACTTTTGCACCCGTAGCCAGATTAGAGGCCATTAGGATATTACTTGCTTATGCTGCTCATCTGAATTTCACACTCTATCAAATTGATGTTAAAAGTGCTTTTCTGAATGGATATATAAATGAGGATGTATTTGTTGAACAACCTCCTGGTTTTACAAATCCCCATTTTTCCAATCATGTTTTCAAACTATCTAAAGCTTTATATGGTTTAAAGCAAGCTCCAAGAGCTTGGTATGATAGGCTCAGCTCTTTTCTTATTTCAAAAGGATTTACTAAAGGAATAGCTGATCCTACTCTTTTCATTAAATGGATTTCTAAAAATGTTTTAATAGTACAGATCTATGTAGATGATATTATTTTTGTATCTTCTAAAGATTCTTTATGTATTGAGTTTTCAAAAATAATGCAAAATGAGTTCTAAATGAGCTTAATGGGAGAACTAAAATTTTTCCTTGGATTTCAGATCTTTCAAAACAAAAATGGTATTATTTTGAATCAAAGTAAATATATTAAAGATCCTCTAAAACGTTTTTCATTGGATAGTAGTAAAGGCAGTGATACACCTATGAGTACCACCTGTAAGTTGGATAGTGATGAAACTGGAGAACCAGTAAATGAAACCAACTACAGAGGTATGATAGGAAGTCTACTGTACCTTACTGCTAGTAGACCCGACATCATGTTCAGTGTATGCATGTGTGCTCGATTTCAAGAAAACCCAAAGGAGTCTCATTTGACAGCTGTTAAAAGAATTTTCAAATATATAAAAAATACTCCCAATTTGGGACTATTTTATCCAAAAGGACAATCATTTGATTTATTGAGTTATTCTGATGCTGATTTTGCAGGTTGTAAGTTAGACAGAAAAATCACCTCTGGAACATGTCACATCTTAGGCAAATCACTAGTATCTTGGTGTAGTAAGAAACAGAATTCTGTTGCATTATCTACTGCCGAAGCTGAGTATATAGCTGCTGGTAGTTGTTGTGCACAAATCTTGTGGATGAAAAACACTTTACTAGACTATGGATATCAATTCAAACATGTCTCTATAAAGTGTGACAATACAAGTGCTATTAACATTTCCAAAAATCCGGTATCTCATGCTAGGACAAAGCATATTGATGTGAGACATCACTTTTTGAGGGATCACTATCAAAAGGGTGATATCACTCTTGAATTCATTGGAACTGAACATCAGTTAGCTGATATTTTTACAAAGCTATTGAATTCTGAGAGATTAAATTACATCAAACATGAGTTAGGTATGATTAACTATAGGTTAGAGAAACCTCACCATTAGAGAAACCTCACCGTTAGATAAACCTCACTGTTAGAGAAACCTCACCGTTAGAGAAACCTCACCGTTAGAGAAACCTCACCGTTAGAGAAACCTCACCGCTAGAAAAACCTCACCGTTAGAGAACTTTACCAGTACATCTGTATTATTTTAAAGGCCGATACATCGAACCGTTTTATTTTATTTTATGATTTATTTGATTTATGAATCCTAAATGATATTAAAACTCGAACTAGACTCACTCAATCTCATCGCAAACTTGTATGCTCGAACTCTGCTAAACCTAAACCTCTCGACCTTCAGAACCCTAGCCTCAAATCCGTAATGGCCCGAGTCAAGAGACCTCAGATGACTGATGGAAGTGAAGCGCCGGCACCGAAGAGACAAAAAGTAACTAGTACTGATGCCAGTGGAAGTGGCGAGGGAAGTTTAGCTCAGAGAATATCGGTAAATCCACACCTATCGAAGCATGAGATAGTTGTTGAAAAAGAGGTGTGTGCAGAATGGGTTATGGAAAGCAAGTCGCTGGTTCTTAGAGTGTTAAAAGAACAAGGTTGGCTAGAATGCTTCGCGAACAACAACGGACCTTACTATCCAGGATTGGTGAAACAGTTCTACGAATTCGTTTGTTTTGAAAAGTCTGAAGAAGAAAGCAGAATGGTTTCTTATGTGAATGGTCAGGAAGTATCGTTTACTTCAGGAGAATGGGCTGAGAACCTAAGAGTTCCACATGAGGGTGATTTTACCTTTTATTCCAAGTCTGTACCTTTGACCAGTGATGTATTTCAATATGAAGACGCTTTGCTGAAACTCACAGGGAATGGGACCCCTAGAAAGGTGATTGCTGCAGAGATGGAAGGAGAAGATAAGCTTTTATTTAAATTTATTCAGCATGTTGTTAGTCCAAGAAGAAGAGACTTTGCCACTTTAAGATTCCAAGACATATATTTGTTGAATTTGCTGAAGCACAGTGTGAAAATCAATCTATGTAGATTGATTATGGTTCAAGTAGAAGAAATGACTAGACCAAAGTCAAAATCAAACGCCCTGTTTTTCTCCAAACTAATTTCTATGATGCTGAAAGTGAGGGAGATAGCTGGACCTCAGGATGAGCTGGTAGTGGTTAGGGATAACTTCTGTATTACAAGAACTATTTGTAAATACATGAAAGTGATCTGGAATCCTTGGATGAAATCATGGGTAAATGATGATGGAAAAATTTATGAGAAATTCACTCCTGAGAATCATCCATCCAGACCAAAAGATGTTAGAGATCCTGGTCTTGGACCTGATGAACCAGAACCAGTTTACAGTGATGATGAAGCTGAGGAGGAAGAGACTTCAGTTGAGGAAGGAGGAGATCCAGACTTACCCCCTCGTCCTATGCATCAAGTCATTTCTTATGGAGCAGCTACCCCTGCAAAGCCACTACCAAAGAGAGAAACTCTCTTGAAGGATAATGATTCAGAGACTACAGAAGGAGGAGAAGAATCATGCCAATATGTTGTCAAGGACACCTCTGAGGAGGATGAGACAACCGAATCCAATCATAGAGAACATGAGGCTGATGATGAAGCAGTTGATGAGGAAAATGTTGAAAGAGAGCTCAGTTTGAGTCCCCTAATAGTCAGTACAATCAGGATAGTGCCTGAGCAGGAAGATGTAGCAGCAGCACCTGTTGGTGAAAGAGTCATTAATGACTTAGAACTAATGGCTACTGAATCTGCTGAAATTGTGGAGAAAATTGCAGAATTACCTCAGGGAGAAGAGTTGGGAGAGATACCTGAGGAGAATTTTCCAAGAGAAGGAGAGAATCTCGGCTCAGTATCAGTATCATATGACATTGAAGGTTGGAAATCAGCTCCCAGATATATGATTCTTGGACTATCTTATGGTGAGTCTAATGAGGAAGACCAATCCCAAAGGGAACCAGTTACCTTACCCACTATGAATGACAATGTGGCAACAAAATATGACCATAAGTATTTAAAATCTGAGTTGATAGAATTAATAAGAGAATCAGTGGGAGATATGATGAAAAGTATGTTTGAAGAGATAAAAAATGTGGAGAAATCCCTTGAGTTATCCATTGGATGCAGTATATCCAGTCCTGTGGAACAAATAGTGGACAAACTTAAGGTGTGCCACACTCAGATTGAGAGTTGGAAAGGAGCTATAATTGCTCTTAGACAATCAATTGCCTCCTTGACTGCTTTACACAGTTCTCAAACCCAAGTGCACACTGACATTCGCTATATCAAAGAAGTGGTCAAACAGTTTGTGGAAGTTTTTGAGGCTTTTAAGAAGTCAGTTAAAGAACATCTGCACAGTCAGGATGAACTGGTACAGAATTTGGTTAGTAGTCTGACTCACTCTTTCAAGGAAACAGTGGCCTTCTCAATGAAACCTCTTCCCTCATCCAACACAAGTTTGATCCTTGACCAGATCCTCTCTATCCTTTAGGAAGAATTGGCTAAGGCCAATCCTATTGGTGCATCTGATACTCAGATTCTTGCTACAACTAGGGAAGTTAGTAGTTTTGTTCGTGATCACCTACGGGCAGCTACTGCTTCTCAAGAGGCAATCAAAAATAAGGTGGATTCTTATTTTGAAAAAGTTTATACCAAGCACCAAATGACAACCCATTTCAAGATTTTGATTGAGAATATGAAGTTACCTCTTGTTACCCAAGCCTTCAGAGAACAGGTTAGTAAGCTCCGGGAGCTTACTCCAGCTTTAGATAAGTTTATTGAGAACAGAGATGATTTTGTCTCTGCTATGGAGCGAGGTGGAAGCATCATCATGGATTTCAGGAATCTCTTGCTGCCTTTCCTGCATGTGGATGCTCGACCGGTTATTTTACCACCTTCCCTTCCACCATCTGCCTCTGGGAGTACTCCTCAACTGACTCCAGTTCAAGCCATCAGGATCTTGACACCTTTGATCCCACAGAAAGAGACAGATTACAGATCTGGTGCTGTATCAGTTGCTGATCCACCAATCGTTCTTTCCGGAATTCCCATGCCTGCTGACTCCACCTCTGCACCCTCTGCTGATCCCAAGGGAAAGACACCTATCCGAGAGGATGATTGAGTGTTTCCTTTTTTTTTTTGTTGGGATTCATTGTATTTTTGTACTTTTCTGATTTTCCCAAATGTATCTTTTTGTTAATCACAAAGGGGGAGAAATTCTTGGAAAACCAAAAGAGAATGTTGTTCATTTTTTTTCCTCTGATATATATTATTTTATTTTATTTTATTTTTGATTTCTCTGATACTATACTGTTGATATCATAATTTGATATATTTTTTTGGCATATGTTGTGATTATCAAAAAGGGGGAGATTTTTGAACCCTCTGGAATTGAGGGGGAGATTGTTTAACCCTCTGGAGTTAAGTTGCTTCATTATGTTTTGATAATCCCAACCATTCCTTATTTATATCTTGATTTTGCATTATCAGATATATGTTTACTGTGACTTAACTCATTCTGCCAAGAGAATTCTTAAACAGTTTATAGCCACCGTTACAGATAGTAGCTACCATTATGACTTAAAGCTACCGATATCGAATAAGAGCTACCGCTACTCAAAGTCTACCGCTACTCAAAGATCACCGCTACTCAAAGTCTACAGCTACATCTAAGTAGACAGTTATCGTTACAGCAAAGCTGACAGCTACCGATATTCTGAAGTTCACCGTTATGCAACGTCTACCGATAGAGAGCTACTGCTACCGTTACAAGGCAGAGCCACAGCTACCGATAAAGAGCTACCGTTACAAGGCAGAGCCATAGCTACCGATAAAGAGTTACCGCTACTGGTAAAGGCAGATCCACCGCTACTGTTACAAGTCCACCGCTACCAATACATCAAGTCTACCGGTAGACAAGTCTACCGTTACAGATTCATACCGATACTCAGACCTACCATGAAAAAGTCTACTGTTATCATGAGCAACCGTTCAGAGACAGAACCCCGACATGCTTTAAATTTCTTTATTATTATTTAATCTAACCAACGGTCACATTAGGTATATTTTAATGCACTGACATTTATTTAATATGTGTTGCTGGTTTTCAGAAAACCGTACCTCGTACTTACAAAAAGGGAATCATACCTTTTGCTGAACCTCGTGCTTTAAAAGAATGATGCAGAAAAGGGCACAAGATATACGCTGGCGATCAAGCTCAAAAAACGTGCAAAAAGAACAACTGGAGAACATGCACTCACGAGACTACTACTACCACCCTCCAGAAAATAGAGCATACGTCGAGCAATTTATGCTAAAGATAAACTACACAAATCTCGTCATTCTCTGAGCCGAGAAGCAAGCTGAACCTGGAAGCCAAGGAAACAGATGATACTCTGTTTTCCAGACAAAAACCAGAAGAAGACTCAGAACGAATTCTAATCAACAAAAGGAGTCGAGAGCTGCACGAAGATCACTAGAGCCTTTTCTACACTCTAAATATTTGCTCTGTGATTTATCTTTTTTACATATTGAGCAGTGTGTGTTATCTACTGTATTTAACACACACACTGTCTCCTGTGCTTTAACTGGAGGATTTGTAAATCCTCACTCAATACACTTACATATTTGTTTTCCCACTGGGACAGTGGTAGAGGTCGTGTGACCTGAACAGCTGGTTGCTGTTGTTTTTGTTCCCACGAATAACTGTGGTAGAGGTCTTGGACCTGGATAGTTGGAAACTGTTGAACCCCGATCCAGGGTGTGGATCATCCTTATATAAGACTTTTGAGAGGACTAAGTCTCGGCTTGAGACTGGCCCTCTTGGTTAACTCCTCTGTGTTTTTAGTTAAAGTTTATATCCATACAATACTTATCTATTTCATATTCCGCTGCTATTACTTTGAAATATAATTTATCTTCAAAGCTACTTTGATGGTTAAACTCGCAAGTGTTTTTATTTTTTATAAATCAGTAAGTTAGTTTCAAAAGTTAATTTAATCATCAGATTAAGTTAATTGAGAACTAATCAATCTTTGAGAAACTAATTGAACCTTTATAATCTGTATAAATTCACTACAGTTTAATTTGTTTTTGAAATTTGGGGGATTTTAATAGAAATTGTTTTTAGCAGAAATTTTAATTGGAACTCAATTCACCCCCCTCATGAGTGTCCACTCCGACCAACACACTTAATTTATCATACCAAACTCATGGGTATTATGCGAGTCTATAAAGTTTGTTAATAATTTTAAAAACATGTCCAATATATTTTTTACCTTCAAATCATGAGGGGCTTTCTACATAAAAATCCTCCTATGCATATTTTTTAATTAATTCACACTTCACATCCATTTGAAATAGTTTGATATTTAAGAATGCTACATATGAAAGAAGTATACAAATAACATCATGTATCACTATTAGTGAATATGTTTATTTATAAACTATTTCATCATGTTGATTATACCTCTTAATAGAACTCCTATACATTTTTCAACTATTATTCTATTTTCATCATAGTCATTTTCGGGAACCCATTTTTCTCCAATTATATAATTATCATTAGGACATTCAACTAATGTCCAAACATAACACATTTCAAATTTATTGAGTTCATCTTGCATTTATTTTTCCCCATCTTCAATACCCAAATTCTCATAAAGATACTGAGGTTCTAATTGAGTTAAAAATAAAAAATGATCAATTTAATTTATCAAACAACTTCTTGTTCTAACTGGTCGATCTACATCACCAACGAAGTTATCACTAATGTGATTTTTAAGATACAACTATTTCTTGTACTTATAAACCTCTTTTCCTCAACATCGTGTTTAAAATATTATTTATGTAAAACAAAAAAATAGTCTTCATTCATTCACTCATGAGAAGAAATTCTAAAAGAATTTGGAATTCTATTTTTGAAATAACATTTGAAGATATAGGTTGAGGATGTTTGAAATAAAAAATCCATATTTATTAAATTTATCATATATTGTATCCTAAACAGTTCTTGTGTTTTTATAAAAAATATTATATTCCTTACTAATTATCATATATTCAATAAAATTACATCATCATTTTTTCTAGAAAATTAATTTTTTAGAAAAATTGAGCACTCAGAATTTTTACAAAGAGAAATGAAAATATTCAAGAGTCAGAAAGAAATTATTTTACATTTTTCCTAGAGAAAAGTAGGAATCATTTTATAGGGAAGAATAATAGATCATGTGTCTCTCTCATTATTTAACCTTTTTATTGTGACCATCAAAAAGATAGATGTATGCTTGATAAATGTGAGTGATGATGTAGCACATATTAGAGTGTTTTTCAAACAATTAACACATTTTTCAGTTACTCCATGAGAGATAAAAAATTCCCATCCATTTAGATTCAACAATTATATTATAATCAAACATGAACCATATATTGTTCCAGCTTCTTTGACAACAAAGATCAACTAATTCGATATGGATCATCCTTTCCACTTCTAGGATAATGAAATTACCAAAATTACAATTATGGTTTTCTAAAACATCACCATTGTTGTCTCCAAAGATTACTCTATATCCTTTTGGACTAAGGATTCCCTTTACGGAACCATCTGTGTTGCATTGGTACCAGATAGATAAGGGGGGGTGTCCAAATGTCCTCAAGAGTTCCACCAGGTTGAGTCAATCATAAATGAAGTTTTAGGTGTCTTAGTACTGTAATTTCCCTCACCAAGTTGTGACAACATTCATCATGTAGTGTGTTTGAGTTTCGGATAGCTGCAATAAAAGTAGAAAGAGAATATCAGGTGATGGAACTTGCACGGTTTTTGATATCCATGTAAACATATCACTTCTAAAAAATCCATCTTATAAATTTTATCCATTTGATTTTATTTATATATATATATACTAAAAATTCCGTTTCCCAACAAGATTTTTCATCTTTCTCGCAAGAGTTGGAAACTATTTTTTTACTGTTCTGAGGACATACTAAATGAATCAACAATAACATTACTATTTTTAGAATATTTCAAAACATTATCATATGATTTAACTTCACATTGAACATTATATGTTGATTCAAAAAAACTCCTCCATTATTCATTTTCATTTTTAGAGCGTCTCTCTCAAATATTGCATCATACTATATGAGGGGTCCAATGTAATCATCATGAGTAATATTAATATTTATTCATGTATCTCTTAAATCCATTCTTTTGGATTCCCAATATCTAAGGATGTTTTCAAAAAAAATCCACTAAGATTGGTTTTGTAATATTCTTATTAGCAATTGATTATAAACTATTTAAAATAGTAATAAATTATTGGTGCATATTTACTAAAGATTCCATTGGTTGAAATAAAAAACATGATTATAATCTATAATTATATATCTTCTCATCTAAATGAATTTAGATGTTCCAAAATCAGTTACATCTATATTATTCTAAATACTATTTGTAACTTCTCACAATAATAACTAACAATCTATATTTCCAGTCATAGAATACAATACATTATTCCTTAATATGTAATTCAGTAGATATTCCTCATTTTTTGTTTTTGTAAAAGCATTATCATCCTTATATTGAACCTTATAATTACTATTCAACATCTCAATTTTATCAACTCGAGTATTAATTAATTTTTTTTTCATATTGTCTCTCTAGTATTCATAATCAAAACCATTAATTCTAGACTGTCTACTATTATTCAAATTCACAACTGTATTAACATATAATCCCTCCATAATATCATATTTGAAAAACATTCTTAAATAAAAATTTTTGAAAAATTTTTATATAATTTTTTTATAGAAACATAATAACTTTAAGTAGATAAAAAATTAAAAAATGGTAATTAATGTAGCAGAAAATCCCACTAATACCATTTTCTTTATCATAAGAGTTTAAAAATACTATATGGGGGTGAATTTTAGATTATAAAATATACTAGCATGAAACTGAATCATATTTTTTAAAATATCATACACATTAATCATCTGATGATCCGAGTATATATATAATATTAAAAAGTGGTCTGATAAATCAGTGTTTTTAATTAGTCTCACAAAAATTCCAAAGAAATAATTATTACAAGGATTTGTAAAAAAATATTTATAATGTAAATTCTTAATGGAATATAAAATGTGTAGAAAAAAGTATTATAAAATCATATATATATAAGAAATTATATCATATATTCTTTATAAAATAAATTCTATTTTTATCCTTATGAGTTATGGTAGATGGATATCCTGACATAAGATATCCATAGTTTTCAACCAAACTGTAAGGTTTTTATATCCATACAAATAAATCCCTCGATACGATGACTAAAATGGATATATATTCCAAATTCATGGAATCCCATGATATGATTTTAGAAATACGCTCTTTCATCCAATGAACTTGAATACCTTGATTAGCCTGATCAGTATCAACTATATTCATATAACTGGAACCACGCGATCTAACACTTGATTGGACACAGAATAAAAAAACCAAAATATTCTAAGCATGTTTCAATTAAACACTCGATATCCTTAGAATAAAAAATCTCTAAAAGCACACATCATAAGAATGATATGTTCAAGGAGTGAAAACATCAGATGAGTTGTGTTGAAAAGGAACAAGATCCCACTCCTCGAATACTCTCATATTTATTGGAATCCTCTAATGTTCATATTTTTTGTGAATCTCAGAGTTTGTTTAAATGGACTCACATATTCTCACTAGACTTCTCATCAGAATTTTTCCTTCTAATGCCATTTTCATATCACCATTGCAATTTTTTAATAAATTTAACCTGAAATAAATAAATATAAAATCTCAGTTATAAACATTTTGTAGTCCAATGTAATATACTATTTTTACATTCTCTGATCTAAACTATGGTTAGTATGATGGATCTAAAATATGGTAACTCTAATGGATATTTTTTCAGCCAGTATGATGTATAGAACATTTTTCAATTTTATGGACAAGAAACTATTTAGTATGATGAACCAGAATCAGTTTTAGTTATATTCTTTGTATAAAATAATATAATCTTTATATTAATTTATATAATAAACCTATTTCAAAATTTGGTTGAAATGTATTTTTTCTACCATAAATTTTGGAAAAACATGGGATATATTGAGGTAGTAAAATAGGGTTTTAAGAATGTTTTTGTGACATTCAAAACAATGGAATGTAATTTTATAAAGTATAAATTTTCAACTCAACATGAAGTGCACTAGGTAGTGGTTATATACCGAGATTTAGGAACACCAGACAGAGTCCTAAATGTTGATGGAAAATGTGCAATATAAAGAGTGATACTGGATAGAGATTATAATATACATTGGATTTATGGATAAACCCATTGTGAAATTTATTGAATAAATATTTCCATTGATAAAACATGAAAGATAATAAGACTTTTTAACAAATGATATTATGTATAATTACATGTAATGATACCCAATGAGTCTTCCTAGAGAACACTATGTTTTATTGACATATTTTCCTAGTAAATTTCTATGGATCATGGGGAGATTCCATGAAAAGGTTATAGTCAACTACAATAGTGATAAAAATGTAAATATTGTGTTACCAGACTATATTACCATTATATTATTATTTGTGTCATTGAGATATGATATTCAATTGGATAAAAACAATTACAATATGTATATGTTAATTTCATGTGTAATGAAAAAGTGAAAGATCCAAACTGATCCACCCCTCTTAGTGGTTCTCATATTCCTGGGAACATCAATTTGTATTAGAGTATCTAGGTTCCCTTTATAAGATCCTTAATTAAATTATCATGGAAAATCTATGTACCATTAATAGTAAAGGATTTCTTACCATCGATGTAAAATAATTTCATTGATGGAAAAACAGAATGATACCCTGTATTCAATCTCATGGAATAGGGGTGATCAATATAGCTATAATTGTGTTTACATCCACTCATAAAGTTTCTCTAATGATATTTTATGGGAAAAAAATCCGGAATTCGATTGGAAAAATAAAAAATTCTATTCTAATATCCATATTAAAAAATTGTTATATCATGGTGATAGGTCTCACGAAAATAAAAAAAGTGAAGAAAAACTCAAAATTATCTTCAAGGTAAATATCAATGAGATGAAATCAAATCGGAAACTTTAGAGAAACATGTTCGAAGATATAAATATTAATGATGAAAATACAATAGATTAAAATTTTACTTGAGTATATGAGGTCACCAACAATATCAAAGGATTAAAATATTTCAAGAAGATTGCATCATTTTTAATAAAATTATGTGAAAACATCAATATAGGGATGATCCTAAAATCTATGATTTTGACGACAAATATTAAGTGTATCTTGATGAATTTAAAAAATAAATCATTGATTATGAGATCAACAAGTCTCCAACATTGAGTAAAAAAGCGGATTTTGATGTTATAAAAGGGATGAAAAATCATGAACCTAAACTAGAGATAGCCGGACATAGTGAATTAGAAAACAAGGAAGATTAGTTTGAAGTAAATGATAGAATTTATAACAGAACTATCCTTTTACACATACTATTACATGATTTTAATCAAAATCAAGCTTCAAATAAAAACCACAAATTGTAATTTAAATTTTCTTTTCATGATTAGATACATAATTTGAAAGCATGAAACAAAAATAAATACATATTTTATTTAGTCATTATAATGAGCTCTTATCACCCATTTAGATATTACTTATGTATCAAATAACATGAAGAATACATGAAAAATTGTACAAGATAAGAATAATTGTAATGGAATAATCATCAGAATAAGGGATAAAACATGGGTTAGAAGGAATAATGCGATGAAATAAAAAGGCATAGAACATGTAAAAGCAGGTAGAATCATAACATATAGAATATGGGATCACATAATTAAGGAATCATAGTAATGTGTATGTATCATAAAACATGACCTATGCATGTGTGAAGTATCATTTCACATAGACTAGGACGATCAATGCTAAACATCAAGCCCACTAAACATTGAGCATGTGTCATTCCTAACAACCAAGGTTGTTCCACATGACATCTCTTGAGACTAAAACATACACAATACATTGGGTCACTGTCTTGGAAAAACCTTCCAAAAATATTCTTGAATATTTGATCCACATAAATAAAAAAAACATAATGAATAAAACATAAACATAAGGGTTACCCATGGAAAGAATTGGTGAACATAATAACGTAAAATTAATATTAAAATGAAATACTATAACCGTTTCTCTATGAGAATGGATTTAAATTATACAGGGAAAATAATAACAAAAAATAGGAACAAATCATGATAATTGATGTAAAAATAAATTCATAAAATCTTTGGCGCCAAAATATGAGTAGAAGAAGAGAAAAAGGAAAGTGGAAACCACCTCCTTTAGGGATGCCTTGTGAAACCTATTCACAGTGCCTACCCAGCATCGAGGTCGGGGCAAAGCTGCCTCCATCATGGGTGTCGCGAAGTGAAGAGGTGGGAGTCTCCAAAATCTGAAAAGATGTTTTTGAAGCCACCCAAAAAAAATAGGTGGGAGGCTCCGTGATCTAAAAATATGTTTGCAAATCCACCATGAATCAAAGTGGTGGGAGACTCCACTGTCTTAAAAGATGTTGGTGATGCTGCCAGGAAGCTGAGGCGGGACACTCCACGGTTACAAAAAATTTACATGTTGCATGGCACCACACCATCCATGATCTGTGGTTCCTTATGACTATAAATATCATGATCCCCTATAGCTAAAATGATAGATCTTATCACCTTTTACCATCTCTGATCTAAAATCATGATGAAATTTCTGCTCTGTGGAGAATGAGTTGTTTAAGGTACTTGAGAATAATGAAGTGCCATTCCCATGGATTAAATTCAATTCCTCTTCAATGTGGGATTCCCTTCATGGATCCCACAAGCCTTCATGAAGGAAGGGGATTCCGAAGGTGACTCGGGTCTTCACAGAGCACTTATGCTTCGCGAAATAGCCTCTACGACCATGCACACCCTATGATAATACAGGGTCACCTTTCTTCATGAAGCACACTGCTTCATTGTGATACACTTCACAAGGCACCCTTGCTTCATGAAGCCCTACTCTGGAATGCCTTTCAACTTTACAAAGCACTGTCTTTATGCACCTATTCCATATGCTTAGGCTTGCCCACCTCACTTCAAGAATCACACCCCTTCGCGAAGCCCCTCCACTACACGGAGCAAAAGAGTTTCATGATGCTTCTTCCTATTGACCCATTTTCTCCACAAAGCCTTTCCCCGTAATGACCCACTAGGTCTATACGAAGTGATTTCAATTCCCCTTGGGTAGTAATTTACATTGTGTTGTTTACACTTACGATTCTTTACATTGTCATGCTTACGGTTATTGCTTATTCACATTACCACACTAACGTGGGCCCTTTAGTGGATCACTCCTTGATACCCCCTCGTCATGGAATTGTCAGTTCCATCCATTTTCCAAGGGTTAAAGCGGTCTAGTTATGTATGTTCTAGGGGTGCGGAGTGTACCCACCTCGTCTGAGCAGTAGGAAATTAAAGTACCAAGCACCATCATCCTCATCCCATGACGTTAATATGTGACCTCACCCCGTGCCCTTTATGCGGGGTTCCCCATCTTAGATATTCTATATGCTCGCCCATCTCCATGGGAGTGAGATCTTCCTCACATGGAATGAGATCCTATTTTCCTGAGTGATGCATGTCCACAGGGAAGGGAAACCACCTTGGTGTAAGCCCATAACCTTTCTTGTAGGAGGTAGCATTCATGTCCCTCCTCTCTTCTTCGGTGCCACAGACCAGAGGAGAGACAGGCACTGAGACCATTGTTATCTCGTACGTCTCCCATTGGGATTTGTCACCACACGGGCCTCCACCCTACAGTAAGTCCCAATCTCCATCTCCCTAGGCTGATAACAATTAATAATCCCCAGTTTCCTCTCTGGGGTTCTAACCACGCATAAAACCCAATTTCCTCTCAGGGATGCTAACCACGTGTAAAACCCATTTCACCTACCATGGTATCACCTTTCACGACGTGATCATTTGGTCTTTGATTCCCCTTGTGTCTCACATCGAGAATGACTCATGTGGGATTAGATTAATCATTTACCATGGCATCCTCTCTAGGATTTTCTATAGTGTAACCCCCAAACATCCCAAACTACGGAGACATTGATCCTTTCCAAGGCAAGGTGGGTAGGAAGCCTCCCTGAGGTTCAATCCTAACACCTACTGGTCCCAAACCACTTCTCACTGGTTCACCAAAATCTCTCGAACTATGGGCACATTGGTCCTTTCCATGGAAGGGTATGTAGGAATCCTCCCTAAGGTTCAAGCGCAACACCTATTGGTCCCGACCCACTTCACATCAGTTCTGAAAACCATCCCGAACTATGTGGACATTGATCCTTTCCAAGGAAAGGTATGTAGGAAGTCTACATGAGGTTAAAGTCCAACACCTATTGGTCCTGATCCCCTATGTTTAATCACCCTCATCCTACATGATTTTAAACTGTATTTTGCACTTCTGTCTTGGAATATGTTAAAATGTACCCATTCAAACTACATGGGATTTGATCCTCGTCCCCTAGAAAAGGAACGTAGGAAGCCTCCCCAAGGTCCAAACCTGATCCACAGTAAGCCATTGTGTACCCAAATTGACAGTAATACATAGTGAAATATGATTAGTGGTTAGCCATTTTCAACCCCAACTAGTTGTAAGCCTTTGTGTTATCCACATGTCGGTAATCCATTGTAGTCCCCTTTGTTGGGACTAATATATCTGGTCTGCCCCTCAAGGTTAGACCAACATCAGTCTGCTGACCACATGTAGGTCCCAGTATGTCATCGGGTCGATGTCGTCTGCGCACACCCCGATAATATTCCCCTCATCCTAGACTACGCGGACTTTGATCAATGCGAAGTATATGTCAATAGGAAGAATCCATGAGGTTAAATCCTATCATCCATGTCTCATTGTGTTCACTTTACCTCAAGACTATGAGTTTCAGGAAGGTCTTTCCCCAAATCAGGGGTTCCACTTTCTCTGGGTTCCATCCATACACTCATTCTCATAGGGAACCTTATTAGGTGTTCCATCACCCCACCGAACTATGTGAAAGTTGATTCCCTATCACGTGGATACATAGGAAGTCCCTTCATGGGTCAATCCCAACACTACCATCACCAACAATATGGTTCCATATCATTCCCCCATCACTTCATTCAACTCTCCATCATCCATCCTAATTATTACTCGGGCCGCAACATACTTGATAAATTATGTCACCCACTTTCTCGTTGCTCCTACCAGCAATCAGGTAACTAAACATGCGTTAGCCTTAGAATTAGGGTTCCATCCTAGGGTTACACCCACCCGATCTACTCTCATTAATGTTATGATTAGTCTGATCCATCTCCACTAGATTTTAAACTAGTTGAATACCCTGTGGTAAACATGGAAAGCTGAGAAAATCCTCAAAGGTGGGAATGTGGCATATAATTCCCCGCATTCGACATGGGATGCCTCGGGCTTATGTGCCCTCTAGAAGCCCTATCATATAGAGAAGAAACCCAGATGCATAAATGTTCTAGAAACTAGACATGCGAGTGATGTCCAATGTGAATACTCCCCAGAACGAAGGATGATGATCTGACCGGACCCCTTGGAATATCCTGATTGATGCAACATAATTAATGGGACTTCATGGAGACACGGCACTGGGAATAGTTTCATGAACAACATATTAAATCTAAAAGGGAGACTTGGACTAGGTAACAAGTTCCAAGTAGGAATCCACAGAAGGAGGAACCAATATCTCATAATCCTGTTTCGATCTAGGAGAAAACGTCCCTAAATAAAGAATTAATTCCACCCACCTTTGGAAAGTGGTAATGTGGTGAAACAGTATGCATCCTCCCCCAAATAATGAATGGATGTATGCCCTAATGAAAGCATCAAAAACATAAATGGTTAACTCAACATGATATTATTCTTCTCAAATGCAGAGATTAGTAGCACTCGAGACATCAGTGGACTAACATGTCACCATATCTAGTTTTCCAGCACCATGTCCTGCCAATAAAATAGTGGGCCTGGCGTTAAACTAACCAAAAGTTTGGGCAGTCGAACATTGGACATCCCGGTATAAAAACATCGTCAGCATGGAAAATTATTACCATCTATTGATGACGGAATGGAACTAGGGAATTGGATGTCGATTTCCTTTTTTCAGTAGTAATGGTTTAATCTCCCTGCCTTCCAGGACCCAAGCTGCTGTATTAGCAAACCGATCACAACCCACCAACCAATGCAGGGGAAGGGAAAACGTTATCATGGTTGTCCTGTGAGGCCTCATTTCATCCATTTATTCCTCTAGGTCTATAGTTTTTGGGCACCCACGCCTCATCTCTTCATTTGAATTCATTCATCCAAGGGTAATAAACAACCTCCTTCACCGAAACGAGGAATAGGGGCTTATCTCAACCAGGGATACAGACCGTTAGGACATAGAGACTTCTACGCTTCATCGCTAGCACTTCCCCCAAGCATCTCAAGGGTAGACACTACCCCCACTCCGACACACAACTGTTTCTGGAGCCTCTCCCCGAAATAAATTGATGAATCCCTCCCCTACTCCAATGAGATGAGGGATGTTCATGCCATCCCATCCGGGATCCCATTCTCGGGGCTCTCTAAGAGGGCCCCCACAAGGCAACACCAACACCGACACCCGGAACCACAGGATGAAGAATAGGTAATCTTTGTGCCTGTACTGCGATCCCCAGTTTGGTGGACCCGACTCCAGTGTCGTTCACATGTTGAGGAGGACACCCGTTGACATGTGTTAATGTCATTGACTATCATGGCTCGTTCCACTACTGACGTATACCATTAGTCCCAAGTTTACACTGAGTAGGGGAACTCATACACCCAGCCCGGATCAAGGCCCCAATCACCCTATATGAAGGCTGGGTTGACTCTCTTATTTTTCGGTGCACGTAGTTCTTGTCGTGGCCAACCTAAAACAACAACACTAAGTATTAAGGTCATCCCCATACCGCCACCATTGAAAAAGTGGGCCTTCCTGCTCCCATTTTCGACGTGGAGGTCCATACCATGCCACCTTATATCTAGATGAGGGTCCTCCCCACTGTAGTGATGCTCAGTACGAAAGCCTCCTTCGCACCACGACCAAAGGTATAGAGTCATTCCTTTTATCACAGGTCATTAGTGTGAAGACATTATACATCCGATCAACCTACACAGTGGGGGACATCCACATGTACTTGTAGCAGCTGACGATGGTCCTCCTCTTCCCTGCAACCATAGAAGTGGAGGTTTTTATTTGCTTCATAAAAACCCATAACAGAGGTCCTACCAGGGTTCTTCTCAGCTATTACGAGGACCATCCTCATACCAATGCTGTTATTCGACACAAGCATGGAGGTCTTACCCATATTCCCACCAGCTCCAGTGGTGGTCCTCCCTGCTTCAGCACATAACAGAGAGACTCAATCCACACATTATATAGTGGATCCATTTGACATATTTCAAAGTGATCCTCGAACACATGCTCACTCAGGAGAATGTCCTCTCTACCCCAGCACCAGTTCAGATGAATGTCCTCCAAGATCCAGAAATATACCCTATTCTGAAGAGCCATCGTGGGGTAGGAGGGTGGGTCGTCATCACTAAAAAAAGAATGCTGGGAAGATTCAGACTGAGATTAAACCAGTATTATTCACAGATTCAGAGGCAGAATATGATTCAGAAATGGATCCCTCGCCTCGATCCTCCATGTCAAGGGCTGGGGTAGGGACGAGGCGTATCAACCATATACTTCCAGAATGTAAAGTCTACCGGATCCCTTCCTCCCCTAATAGATACATATAGGGGATGATGATTTGGTGTCTCCTTAGTGTCTTGTTACCCAATTTCCACCATCATCCCTGAGATCACTATCTACCTCAACCCAAGATTACAGAGTGTTGTTTTAGGGACCGATGGCAGACGAGCAACATCATAGTCCACCGCCAGCAGCTATTGTCCCTCCACCAAAAACTATGGTCGCCAGCCTGTCATATTGGGATGTGGTGGTTATGTCACTACACTCGTCAGAGGATAGCCCGAGACACAGAGGCTGGTCAGCCCGCTCACCACATTCTCTGCCGGAAAGCCTACCCTCTAATCGATATACTTCAGTACCACTTCTGGTTCACCAAACGCCTCCAGTTGATGAGTGTGGAAACCAAGGGCTTGACAACGAGTTGGATTCAAGGAACTTGTCGGAAATTCTTGTAGAAGAATATTTCCCAGATATGTTTTGGCCAGTTGCAACAATGAATTTCAGGGAACTGAAAGCACTCACCTAAGAGGTGGTTGGATTCTTTCGCCAGACCCTCTGGGTGACTCACTTTTTTATTCGTTATCTATGAGTGGCCTACCCTTTGAGTCAGGCACACCACAAAGACATTGTTCAGCAATGTCGTTTGGTTGATTTGGTTGCACTCCCTGTGGCCCAGCACCTTGAGTCACCATGTCACCATAAGTCCCTACAATAACGATGAGTCCAGAGCTTTAAAGTGCTCCCCAAAATAATAAAGGAGGATTCCCCATGTTTAGATCTCTGGTTGGGGGTAGTATGCGGCTCTCCATTTCAATTCTATTTGGTGCCAGCCTGTCTTTCTAGAAAATATCAAGGATATGCCTCTACGTAGAGTCAAGGATAACATGGCCAATTTGTCGGAGGAAGGTACGAAGATAGAACTATTTGGAGAAAACACACCCCTCGGGGCACTGCCACAACTTTTGGACCCATCGGGAAGGGTTAATCGTTAGTAGAGAAATCAACTCGGTCATCTCATTCCCACCAAGGAATTAGTCCTTTGTTGAAATCCAAACAAGGGTAAGGAGAACCTCAGAGTCGTGAAACCCGCTGACCCATTGGGATCATTGCAGAAGACATAGGATGATCCCAATAAAGATGTGTTATTCCAAAAGCCCACAAAACACAAGAAGATGGTTAATGACCTCCATGCCAAATGTCATGCGGAATGATGGCCATACTACGGTGATCGTCATCCGGGGAAACATTGGTTGGCACAAACTTCCCCATAAAATTGAATCTAGGTGACCTTGACCATCCATCCAACGTAGACAGGGTAGAGGCTGGAACTTACAGAAAGAGGGTGCGGTATGTGTCATCGAATCCACCTGAGGGACATGACTGTCCCTGGGACATAGCTTAGGTTCCCCCATCCGCATTGCAGGTCATCCCACTAGCCGCTCCATGATTTTTTGGGCATTCTTATCAGGTTGAGAAAACCCACCAATGCACTGGTGGTTAGATATCCAAATCAAGATAGGAACCCCTACCCAGATGATCCAATGGCAGAACTCATTGCTTTCCTTGATGAAATTGAAACATGGAAGGTGGAAATCCTGCCTGATGGAAAGCCGTATCTGGCATGGGTGGATGATATGCCAGAACCCACGGGTTATGAAAATCCCACATTCTGCCACATTAATTGGATGGGAAACCCATTGCAACATTTTCTCCACATCATCTAAACTTGCATAACAATGATGGCTGCTCCAGCGTAGTAGGAGGCCACTGAACTCTGATGGTCCGTACAGACATTGTAAGGACCTAAGTTTTTCTAGTACAACCAGCATCCTACCGGGCCAGTAGCTAGATGGGAAGATCTTAGTAGGAAAATTATTTACTAGTTATTTCCACCACTCTGAAGAATAGTATTTCAAACCCCTTAAAATGAAAACATAGCCCGGACGAGCATGTCATAGACATTGTTGCCTAGTGAAAAGGACTCACATACTCTTTGGACATGATGCTGAATCAAGACCAACTACTGGAAATGTGTGTGGGGTATGTCAATATAGAACCGATTCCATCTCTTATTACACAAAATTACCTCAGGGGATTCCATGATTTTTTTGATAAGGCCCAATGCCCGGTGTAAGCATTACAACAGGCCATGTAGGCATGATCATTGCCTCCTAAAGTTCCCACAAGAAGGGTCGATAAGGATGATACCGCCACAGTGGCCCAAATAGATGCCGCCAAGAAACATGATTTATTACCAGTGGATTCACCTCAATATCCTCATAGAGGTCCTCCACATCAGGCACATCCTAAGGCCCATCAGCACCAAGAATCAACCCCCCCCCCCCCCCCACACACGTAATGTCCGGCCCCCACCCAAGAAAGATTACTAGGTTCCTCCTCCTTGAAAGGATCCTCCAGCCCCCAGTCAGGGTATGGCTCCTAGATCCCCCTTCCCAGTCAGAACAAACTGAACCTACTCATTTAATAAGGCTCAGGATCCTAGCTATTTCCAAAGTTCCATCGAAAATGGGATTGTATTTTTTCCTGAGTGCAGGAGGCTAGAAGAGGTGGATCTATCTGATCTCCCCAATTACTACCCCTATCACCAAATCCTGGGGCACACCCTTAAAAAGTGCTATGTGTTTAAGGACTAGCTTCAAGTCCAGGTCAACCACAATGTTATCAGGTTGGTCCCAGATCCAGCACAAGTAGTATGTGTATTCTTGAAGACTGATAATGGTAGTGATAGAGAAGGCGAGTGGTGCCAGGTTTCCAACCAAGGGTCCCAGAAGTATGAGGGTTGGATGGCTCATAAGGCGGTCACCCGTGCCCATGTTATTATCCATGCATGCCTGAATTTACCTAAGCCTTTAAAATCCGCAGCTACTACTTCTACATCATTGTCTCATTCATCCACTTCTCAGAATATTAAGAATTTTCTAAACAAAAGGAAAAAAGTCCTCCACCAAGTTGATATTCATCACGTAATCTCGGCGACTTCATGCCCCCAGAGATGGAAATTCCCCCCCCCCCCCCCGAATCCATCCATTGGTGAATTATTTTTCATGTGATAGTAAGAGGAATTATCTAGTTTATTCTGTGGTGATGGTAAACCCCTATAGGATTCTCGATGGTGAGGATCGCCAGACAAATCCTCCCAATGTCCCTAACTGATGCCAGAGTGGGTGGAGCTGCGGCTATATGGGTCATCGGAGTGCCTCAATCATTACTCCCAACAAGGATGTGCATGCCACTAAAACCATAGAAGGCCTAGAGCAGAGCACATCATGCATAACCTTCTCATCTTATGTCATCATGTCCTACATCGCCACAGTTTTTTGTTACTCGATTAGGCAGAGCCACCACAACTGCGTCGTGGATATCCACACTCTATTATGGGCCGGCTTAAGTCATATGGACCTCATCCGGTATTCACATAATAGGATTCGAAAAGTAATCACTGAGACATTCCCAGCACGGGTCAGCCACCGGTCCGGCTAGTAGGGCCCACTATACCTCCCATCATAGAGTGATATTTTGTAAGCAGAAGCTCACACCTGGCATGAATGTATGATATCCTAAAACATCATGACAACATTCCAGCAAGGCTCTATATCCTCGAGCCATTTTTCCTGTTAGAAGATATGTGTGAATCCCTCACTGAGGCTTTAAGAAGCCCCCTCCAGTTTTAGATGGAGGTAGCAGCAACAGAAGCCTTCCATGCTGAGGCAGTCGAGCATACTGAATTCTAAGAAATTATCTCTTTCTCTGGACAAGATGAATGTTATAACATACATGGGAACATATGCCCACTATACATCAACGACCATTTTAATGGGGCAGAGGTTCTCCACTCTCTTGTTGACACTGGCTCTAGGATAAACCTCATCCTGACCCAGAAATTGCGAAAACTGGGTTAGCCTGAGGATGATCTTAGTCCCTCTGACCTGAAAATTCAAGGATATGATAGGATGAAAAAAACACTGGTTGGTAAGATCCACCTGAAGTCCTATTTAGGTGGCCTAGTTTCTAGCACTGAGTTCATTGTTATATCCCAAGACACTACCTACAATGCGTTGATGTGAAGGCCATGGCTGCACATGCATATGTTTGTCCTATCATTGTATCACCAGGGCATCAATTATTCCCTTAATGTTCAAGTGGGAATACATCAAGGTGGCATGTCTCCATTTGGATCTTGTGAAGCCCGCATGCTAGATAATGACTATTACTAGAGTAAGGACAAGTATAATAATGAAAATGAGGTCGAACATGCTACGACTGCGACATACTCACGGATAGATATGGATGATGCCTACCTCTTTCAAATCCACCGATTATTGGATACGATCTCGAATATGGGACAATGCATCATTTTTTCTAGAAATAGGGGGAAGCACATTCCCAAGACTAAGAGACAGAAGATGATTACCTCATATTCATATACAAATCAGGCTCGAGTGATCCCAGTGCCCCTACCCCTGTATGGAATCGGGATGTCTGTCGCATGGAAACAACAATATGACATACTTGTTTGTTTCACTTGGATGGGAAAAAACGAAATAAGACAACACTCCACTATTACTTCAATATCATCATACATGGACCCTTTCTCCAAATACTAGATGAGATTGGATCAAAATAATTCATTTCTATGGTTTCAGAAGCACAGGAGTCCCTCAATGCTCTATCTACTGCCGCTTAGGCTGGTACCAATCTCCCATTAGGATTTGTAAACTCAAAGGAAACTCCTCTTACTGGGGATACATCCTCTATATGTGAAGAAGTGGATTTAGTGGATGCTCCTCCTACATTTGAAGAGGGTGTCTCTACTATAGTTGGTGAACTGGTGCAGGTGAATCTCAGTATGGAAACATATTCAAAACCAACATTGATTAGTTCCTATATGCCTCTCGAGGAGAAACAATAGTGTGTGGAATTCCTGAAGCAGGACCATGATGTGGTTTCGTAGAGTTATGATGAGATTATTGGGCTATATCCTTAGGTATCCGTCCATCTCCTCGATATCCTAGTAAATCACTATGGGTTTAAGTATCCTCCTTGAAAGATACACCTTTCACACTGTTCCAGGGTCAAAGTCGATGTTGATAAGCTCTTCAAATCCAATTTCGTTATGGAGGTCCAGTACCCCAAATGGATAGCCAACATTATTTCAGTCAGGAAGAAGAATAGACAGATCAGAGTTTGCATTGACTTCTGGGGTCTCATCCATCTATGTTTGAAGGATGATTTTTCCCTTCCTGTGATAGAATTTTTGATCGATGCTACAGAAAGGTTCAAGGCCATCTCTTTCATGGATGGGTACTATGGGTATAAACATATTCGAATGGATCCCGAGGATGAACAGTATACAAACATCACAGAATGAAAAGGTAATTTCTGTTACCATGACATGCCCTTTGGTCTAAAAAGTGCAGGTGCCACCTATCAGCTGGCTATACATCCCATATTTAAGCTGATCATCGAGATATTGGTGAAATTCTACGTGGATGATCTGGTGGTCAAATCTTTCCAATGTTAGGAACATCTCAAATACCGTGATAAATTGTTCAGATACCTATGTTCTCACCACATGAAGATGAACCCATTAATGTATGCCTTCAAGGTCACCTCTGGAATGTTTCTTGGCTTCATTGTCAGATACAGGGGCATCACAATCGACAAAGAGAAAATCAAGGCCATCAGCCAGATGTCTCTACCATGAAACATTCGGGAGAATCATGGTTTCCAAGGACACATTGCCTAAATACTTTAATTTATTGAGTATTTGGATGTAAATTCTAATCCCGTTATTCATCTTAGAAAGAAAGGCACCATTTATCAGTGGGACAAAAAATGTCAGACTGATTTCGAGAAAATCAAGATGGATATTCTCGATCCTCCGTTCTATATTCCACTAGTTTCTAGAAAGGTGTTGGTCCTTTATGTGACCACTCTGGAATGATATCTTAGTTCCCTTATTTACTAAAATAACAATGAGGGAAAAGAGATTAGTCTTTATTATCTCATCTGCATGATCCTTTATACAGAGACTAGATACTCCCCTATCGAGAAAAGATGCATTGCACTGGTATTCACACTACAGAATTTGCGACATTACCTGCAACATCATGAGGTACAACTTCTGTCCTGAGGTGAGAAACAGATGTAAATCAAGGACGAACTTATGCTAATAGGTAGTCTAGCATGTTGGGTAGGAATCTTTCAGCAGTTCGACATCAGTTTTTTCCCTCAAAAGGCTATTAAGGGGCAAGCATCGGAAAATTTTCTTGCCTCCCATCTAGCTCTAGCAGACCAGTCTCTAGACCTTGATTTTCCTGATGAGTCAATTCCCTCAGTAGACCAATACATTATGTGTTGGCAAGTGAACTTAGAAGGTAAAGACTCAATGACCCCATACTCAACACAGTAGGCCTGGGTATCATCTTCATCACTCCAACACAAGCTGTTTTTCTATTTTCATTCATATTTTCAGAGGGTTGTACCAAAAATGAGGTATTATACCGGTTTATCATCACTGGAATTGATATGTCCCTCGAGATTGATGCTCCCCACATTCATTTGAATGGGGACTCTAAACAAGTCATCAAGAAATTAAACGGTGGATCTTTCATCCAGAATACAGAACCCATACCACTATTGGAATGTACCCTCCAGCTGATAGCCCAATTCCCATCCCATGAATAAGTTACCCATGTCCCTCAATCCCAAATGGTCAAGCTTATGCCTTGGCTAGCCTACCTACATCTCATGTGGAACCTAATTAGGATGATTTTATTATCCAAGTGGCACACTAGAGAGTTATCTCCCAATCAATTTAGATGATGATGACGGACCAAAGGTAAGACAGTATACGGATAACACCTCCACGTCAGGACCCCCAGTTCCCCTTATTTTAGTGATGGATGTAACCCATGACTGGAAGACACCCTTGGTGGAGTATCTTAATCATGGAAATATTTTGGTAGATCGGGACTAGCGTGATTGGATCCGATTCTGTACATTGCATTTTACCCTCTAGATTGGCCCTGATATTGGGAAGATTCCCAAAAAGTGTGGGATTGATGTGGTTCCCCTCTGTTGCATTCAGGGATTTGAGATTTCTCAGGTCATGCAGATAATTCATGCCGGTTCCTATGGGGCTCATCAGACCGGGTTGAAACTATCTCACCAGATCTGGAGACTGGGGTTTTTTTGTCCTCCATGATCTGTGACTGCATCATGGTTTCCAAGAGGTTCCATGCATTCCATATACAATCCAACATTGTGCATCGGACTCCAGAGCCTCTCTACACTAACATGCTTTCTTGGCCCTATGCGGTCTGGGGACTCAATGTTTTGGGATGATATCCACCAGTGAGGAATCACCAATGCCAGTTCATCCTAACTGCTACTGACTTCCTTTCCATGTAAGAAGAAATGGTTCTTCTCAAGGAAGTTAAGGCCGATTATATCATTTACATTGTTTGCTCCAATATAATCTACCTATTCAAAGTCCCTCACTCCATCCTGGCTGATAAGGAAACAAAATTCCGTGCAGTCGAGTTGATGAAATTATATTCAATGCACAATATCCATACTAACCATACATCCTGTTATCTCTCACAAAAAAATGGGATGATCGAGGCATTCAACCAAACCCTCTCTAATATTCTGCAGATAATTGTTGGTTAGAACAAGAAGAGTTAGTCAGAACAGCTCCCCAATGCCCTCTAGTTTTATCAGAAGTTGAATCGTAATTCCACATAGGTGACACCATACTCCTTGTGTATGGAACAGAGGTTGTCCTGCCAATAAAGATCATGTTTACTTCATTACGTACAATAGTCTTTGATCAACAAGCACAAGATAAGGTAGCTGAAATATGTCTAGATGTATTATAAGAACATGAAATGAATAGGCTTCGCAACCTATATAATCTGGAAAGGCATAAAGACAAGATAACTTGAGATTTCAAAAAGAAAGTTAACCTCTGCTATCTCTTTCAAGGTGACTCAGTGTCAGCCGTGAGAAAACCAATGATACCTAGACAAAAACCACCCAAATTATATCCAAAAGGGGACAGATCATACATCATTCACAAGGTTTACCCCATTAGTGAATATTCTCTAATGACCTTGGATAGTGAGCATAAATCTCATCCCACCAATGCCAAATTCCTCAAGAAATACTTTTCCTAAGAACTGCAGTCCTTAATGACTTTAAACAATTATATCGCTTATGAAATTAAACTATATGTCGTCCCATAGGATGTTAAATTGTATTGGGTCATGCATGACCTTAAACTGCATGACATTAAATTTCTTTATCATCCCACCTGATGATAAACTACCAAATGGTCTGAGATCTATGACCTTAAAATAAAAATATCCCAACTACCATCATCCCAAAATATGTTAAACTGCATTTCAAGAACTACGTATGGCTTGATTCACATCCTCATGGGATGAATAGGAATGCTCAGACGCATTGTCTTGAGTCCAGCCCCAACTTTTCTCTTGGACTACCCCTTGGGTATAGTTCTCTCAGAGGATGTCACATGGCATAGCCTAAAATTCATTGCTCTTGTTGGTGCTAGGGTAAAAATGACCTCCCTATGTTCCCCTCTCATTTTTCAATTTTCCTTCATCCTCACTGGAAGATGTTAATATGCATGAACCTTTCAGAACTACGCACAATTTGATTCCAATATTCACTGGATACGTAGGAACGCCCATATATTTTTGTTCGTAGTCCCTACCCCAATATTCGAGAATGATTTTGGTCAGACCTCTCATCCCATATACCTCTACAAATGCATGGCGTAGTGCAGGATTACATCCTAATTTTACAACTCGTTTATCATAAGCGAATCATGTGTTCTCCATCTTGGAGGTCTTCAACCATAATCATTACACCGCAAGACGTTAAACTATGATCTAGCCTGTAATTCGCATCGTTAGGTCTCTCAACCTTTTCTCCACCTAGAATAAGTTCTCACTTATAATTGTATGGTATTTCATGGGTGTATTTCCCTGTTTACATCAGTTTACTCACCATTCCATACACATACCTCATTGAGATGCCTCGCCCCTATCATCATCTGTGCGTCATGACGTAAAACGGCATGGCATTTTCCAAAACTATGTATGGATTGATTCCCATCCACATGGGACACGTAGTACTGCCCGGACATTTAGTTTGTGGACCCAAACCCATATCTTAGAAACCAGTTCAACTTCCCGACCACCTGGTCTAAGTTCTTCTAAGAGAGGGGTATGCAGTGTGGTATTGGCTTAGGTCGCCATTCGTGTCAGGTATGTAATAACCTCACCACATACCTCTTCCTTATGAGATCCCTTCGCCCCCAATCCTACACTCACCTTTTTGAGTTTGCAACTCTTATGTTGGGCCCCTCGATCCTATTCTGTGATACATCAATGTGCCTAGGAGTACTCTGGTTCAAGACCTAGAGAGTTGGATTCTACCTAGATATTGTCTCACCCACTTTTTAGGATTCCTGTCACCATCATTTGGTCATTAATAATCTTTCACATCTGAAAGGACCCCAAAATGGCATGGATTCTCATCCCAAGGGTTCTCATACCATTTTATGCCAACATCCTCGAGGGTATCGAACAAAAAATTGATGCAATTCCTATGTTGCGAAAATGGTCAGTGGTTGATGCTCATTTGATTTTCCTATTTTAGGGCACATGATATTGATATTGTTATTCGAACACGATCAACTTTTATCCTCCATCGTCATGCCATCCCCATCAAGCCCTAAATGTCAGTTGCGTGATTCAAATAATTTTCCACACCATCATGTCCTTTTGGAATTTCAACACTCTTGGTACTATCCCTCAGTGTACATTTTCACGTTAGGAGGAAAAATCCAGGGTCAGGTGTCATTCAGGTCTCCACATTGAGTTCACATTTGTGTGTATTCTATGTGTTGCAAAGACCTTCTCTGCCCTTATTTTCCACATCGAGTTTAGCTCACGTGGTCTTAAGGATTTGGGGGAGGTTTTCCCCCATTGGGAAGTGTATCATTTATCTATGGTCCAAGTTCTAAGACCTTAAAACTATAATCTCTTCACATACCTACTGTAAGACATAAAACTTCACAACACTCCTAGAACTATGTTTAGCATGATTCCCATGTTTTTGGGATATGTAGGAATGCCCGAGAATCATGTCGTTGGGTTCAGCTCAGGTTTCACTAGTTACCTATTATTTTTGGCCATTTGGCCCTGAATTTCATAGGATTCCATGGTGTGAAATATATGGAATCTATGTCCACATTCACATCGGGTTTGTAATAGCTACACCACATACTCCCCTCCTAGGAGGTAGTCTCTCCTACCTCTTGTCCTGTATGACGTTAAACAACATTTCCCTTTCCAAACTACATATGGTTTGATCCCTATAATCATGGGATACATAGGAACACCAAGTTGTTTCATCCACGTGTCCATCCCATATTCTATGACCTTTTCTAGCCCCTCAGCCTGAGGTTTCTTCCTCATAATTGTGTGTGGTGTGCTGCCGACCTCGTCCTCATTCAAGTCGACTATGCTTTATCATGCCATGAACATTCTCTTCTAAAACCTCATTCCTTGAATATTTTTCTAATACATATGACGTTAAAATATTCTTCCCAGTCCTACATTAATTTAAACTTCTACGAATTTATTGCAAGACATTAAAATTCATGTTTGGCCCTATTATTCGACCCAAAACTACGACATTATTGTCCTGGATGTACGACGAAAAATGGAACATCATTGTGATGTCCCCACTTGGGAGGAAATCATTTTGGGTATTGGTCATCCACCATACCATTTTTCTATTCCTATATATGGATAGATTCCTATAGCAACACATGGATTCTTAGTCCTAGGTTTATCGCATAAAAACACACACCATCCTAAAGAACGCACAAGATCTATAAAATTCCGCTTATTTTGGTGCGTGGATTAGACCCCACATGACAGTTTTATCTTGACACTAGTATCCTACCACGAAACATCCAAAAATATGTATGTCTTGATCCCCATCATAATTAGGTATGTAGGAATACCCCGACAGTTGGCCCCGACCCCATCCCAACTCTCATTTTTGTCACGACCCAACCTTGGGGCCCGTGCCGTGACTACCCCAATCCCGCCTTCCATAGGCCAGGGGCTGGCGACTAGCACCAAGGCGTAAAATCTCAGTAAAAAGGGAAGGCATTGCCTTTATAAGTAACAACCACCACAGAGTCAGCAAGCGGAAAGTAACTACAAAGTGCAGAAAAGTAAAGGGGGGCCGGAATACAAGCCCAACTGAAAGTACAACTGAAAAGGAAAAGAACAGCAACTGAAGAAAAGACGGCGGCCTCGTGTCGTCCACTGGCAATCCCACCTGAAGGGTGGGTACAGATAGCCTCCAGGCTCCTCGGGTCCCACGTCCACTCCGAGCACGTCCCGCCCAGTGGTCCGCCTCCAGGTACCGTCCTGCTCCACGCCCCAACCGAGATCAGCGCTGTCCGTCGTCTGCATCCAACACAACAAGGTGCGGGCATAACCCGTGCAGGGGTGAGTATAAACTACTCAGTAAGGACCTCGAGACCCCCGAAGGTCTCCCGAAATCCACAAAGGATATAGCACAAAAGGAAGGTGCAATCACGAAGTAACATCTGACTCGACTTAGGTATATGCCCATACATATACCTAAGTCCCCAATTCTAGCTCTGCTCACGAGCTCAAGAACAACTCAATCCACACAGGAAAGCAAGACTCAAATCCACAAAGGAGAGTAAACAGTAAATCCACATAGGATAGTTCAACACATTCCACAAAGGAGAGTAACATAAGATTCAGCTCAACCAGGTATACTTTTTCAGATGACGTCAAAGATGATCACTGATCCATCTAAGTCGTCGGACCCAAGAAGGATCGATAGGTACTAACCCCCGCAAAAGACCCACACAGGATCGGGCTCACACAGAACCTGTAGTAAGGACCCACACAGGATCGGGCCCACACAGGACCTGTAGCACTGATCCACGTAGGATCGCTGAGTGCAGTAGTCGACGCAGTCCACTGAGGATCTCCGCACAGTCGTCGCCGCAGTCCACGAAGGATCTCTGCTCTGTCGTCGTCGCAGTCCACGGAGGATCTCTGCTCTGTCATCGAAGTCACAGCCAGCACTAGGGTTCCCGCACACAGCGAGCTCGTTTAGGAGGGTCCGCTCCACGAGCCGAGAGGCTGATACATCAACTGAAACGTAGTCCGAAGTTGATGTATCCAAAAGTTCCGTATCGACAACAGGATCTCAACGCAACAGACGGCGCGTCAATCGGACGCCCAGTCTGAGAGTTATTGGCATTTTCGTCCCAGGGGCCCGGTTGGTTTTTAGGGAAAAACCAACCCGACCGTACTCCGCCTGTGTCCGATCCTCGGGCGGAGTATGCCAAAAGTTCCGTCTCACTTAGAGGAAACTACCACAGCTGACGGTACGTCGATCGGACGTCCGTAGCTCAAGTTATGAGCGTTTCCGCTCCGAGGGCCCGGTTGGTTTCGTGTACGAACCAACCCGGCCGAACCCAAAGTCTTCCGAAACCTTGAGTGTAATATACCGAAAAGACTGTATCGATCCAAGGATCGCGTAGCCGCTGACGGTTCGTCAATCGGAGGTCCTAGGCCCAAGATATGGGCAAAAGACCGAAGAGGGCCCAAAAACGGGGGTTCTGGGCCCGGGGCGACCCGGCCCGAACCCCCCCTGGGGGTCGGCCGAACCGGGTCGACCCGAACCGGGTCGGTCCGACCCGGCCCAGCCCGGTTGGGCCGGGTCCGGTCCGGCCTGGGCGCGGCCCGGCCGACCGGACCGGCCGGCTCGACCTCGGTCGAGCGGCCAAGGGGCGCCGCGGGTTTGACCCGCGGCTTAGGTGGAACGCGGCCCGCGCGGGCCGCGTGTTGGGTGGCCGGACCGCGGACGCGGTCCGGCGGTTCGCCGCCGCCGCGGCCGACCGCGCCGGCGACCCGCGCCGCCGCCGCCTTCCGCGGGCCGCCGGAGTTGCTCCGGTGGCCCGATTCATCTCCCGTCTGCGCCGTTGCTCCTCCCGGGGGCCGATCTTCACTGCGGGATCAACGGATCGCCCTTGCCGCACGGTTCGTCGTCGCTTGCCAAAACCGCACACGAAAAGGATCGGCAGAGGGTTGTCGGGTCTTGTTCGTTAGACCCGCACCCTCCGCGTTAGTCATAAACAACGGGAGAAAGGGGCTACAACAATTTTTAATCAAGATAAAAATTGTTCACTTCTTTTTCTTTTAAACGGCAATTCAATTTTAATTAATTGAAAAAATATTCATGCCGGTTCTTTATTCAAAAAGAAATAAAAACACGGGAATGAATCATCAAGAATTAAATCCCTACCTTGTCGTCGTCGTCGGACGAGAGGTCGTCGCGGATTTGGTGATCGTCGCGGAAGAGACGCTCGTCGCACCGCGGGAAGGAGTCGCGCCGATGATCTCCGGATCAAGATCAAACGGATTTAATTAATTTAAATCCGTTGATATCGAATTATAAAAAGGGAGAATTTAGAAGATTCGATTCTCACCTTTAACCGCCGATCGTAGGTTTGCCGCGGAAGAAGAAGCGCCGAAGAAGAAGAAGAAGGTCGCGGAAAAGTTTGTCGACGTCGCGGATCACGGTGTGCGTCGTCGAATTTTGGTTCCTGCGTTCTTCGCGTTCTTCGCGTTCTTCGCGTTCTTCGCGTTCTTCGCGTTCTTCGCGGGGAGGGTGGAGGCCCAGAGAACAATGAGTAATCCTCCAAAATAGACACGTTGGTCTATTTTATTAAATCGCCAACAAACGCAAATGCGTAAGTAACGACCCATTAAATTCGTTGAATTAATTCAACGAATGAAACAACCCATTTAATTCACGAAATAAACCGCCCAATTAAATGGTCTGTTAAGAAATTAAAGAAAACGCGCCGGTTGACTTTTCAGTTACTTTGACGTGTTTTCGCGGGTGCGTTACTTAGCGAAAGAAACGGCGGGGCTCGTGTGGGCCCCACCTCACAAATATCCTACCAAGGGGTAGGGTATTTCCGGATAGCACCCTATCCGCTTTAACTCAGTTCAAGTGGCTTCCAAGTGACTTCCAAGCGGCTTAAGTGAAATAAAATAAATTTGTCGCACAACCTTTATTTTATTTCCGACTTAAAGCCCAAAATTTTAAAAACCACGGTTGAGAAAACGCAACTCCGGAAGAGGCGTTTCTAAGAAAATATCGGCGCTGCGATTTCATCGGTGCCCTCAGAATTCGATTCCGGGAACCGGTTCAAAAGATAGAAAAACCCGCTCGTCCGTTCACTGAACGTACCCGAGCCAAACTTCGGAAATTGATTCCGGGCACACCGGGCCTCGGAATCAGGTGCCGTCTGAAGCTGCGCTCTTGCAAAATTCCAAAGAAAATTAAGAAAAAAAAATTTCCTTGAAATTTGCGGGTCTTTACATTACTCCCACCTCAGGGCTTTACGTCCCCGTAAAGATACATCAAAAACTAGGGGAACAAATGGGGGTACTGAGCACGCATCTGAGCCTCCCGCTCCCAAGTGCTCTCCTGGAGGTTCCCGTGCTGCCATCTGACGCGCACAAGAGGAATCGACCGCCCACGTAGGACCCGCTCCTGTCGATCCTCGATCTCCACTGGGACCTCCGCAAAAGTCGCCCCATTGTCCACGTCCAGCTCTCCAAAGTCGATGATGTGCATCGGGTCGTGCACGTATCTCCTCAGCTGAGACACGTGGAAGACGTCGTGCACCCGGTGCAACTGAGGTGGTAGAGCCAGGCGATAAGCCACCTCTCCTATCCTTCTGAGGACCTGGAAAGGCCCGATGAAGCGTGGAGACACCTTGCCGCCTCGTCCAAATCTCCGTAAACCACGTCGAGGTGAGACACGCAAAAAGACGTGGTCGCCATCCTCGAACTCTAGTGGCCTCCGCCTCCTATCAGCATATGACTTCTGTCGGCTCTGAGCTGTCCTCATCCTCTCCTGGATGATCTGGACCTTCTCTGTCGTGGCTCGGACCATCTCTGGTCCCACGAGTGCTGACTCCCCAGGGTCTGTCCAGCACAACGGTGATCTGCAGGGTCTGCCGTACAACGCCTCATTTGGTGCCATCCCGATGGTGGAGTGGTAGCTGTTGTTGTACGCGAACTCCACCAAGGGTAGGTGGTCCCCCCAGCTGCGACCAAAGTCGAGAACACATGCACGGAGCATGTCCTCGAGTGTCTGTATGGTCCTCTCAGTCTGACCATCCGTCTGAGGGTGGAAGGCTGTGCTCAGATGGAGCCGCGTCCCGAACGCCTCCTGCAACCCCTTCCAAATCCGGGAAGTGAAACGAGCATCTCGATCGGAGACGATAGACGATGGCACACCGTGAAGCTGTACGATCTCCTGGACGTAAAGACGTCCCAAGATCTCCACTGAGCCCTGCTCTCAGATGGGTAACAAGTGTGCCGACTTGGTGAGTCGGTCGACAATCACCCAAATGGAGTCGTGACCTCTGGAAGTGCGTGGAAGTCCAGTCACGAAGTCCATAGATATGCCGTCCCACTTCCACTCCGGGACCTCCAAGGGCTGTACCAAGCCTGCTGGTACCTGATGCTCTGCCTTCACCTGCTGGCAGGTGAGGCATCGTGAAACGAACTCTGCCATAGCTTTCTTCATGCCCGGCCACCAGTGCTGTCGTCTGAGATCCTGGTACATCTTCGCCACTCCGCGATGCACCGCCAAGGGAGAAGTGTGAAACTCACTCAGCACCTCTTCTCGTAAAGCGACTGGTATGAAGGTACGTCCTCTAAAAAGGATGTCGTGCTCTGCTCCAAGGGAGAAGCCATCAGGCGCCTGACCTGAGGATATCAGTGCACGCCGGGTCTCACAGTCAGCGTCCCCACGCTGAGCCTCTCTGACCCGCTGTAGAAGTGGAGGAGAGACTGTGAGAGACTGAAGAAAGGCTGCTCCGTCTCTATCCACGAAGGATATCTGTAAGGAGGCTAGCTGCTCTGTCGCCTCCTCAAGTAGCTGAATGCCCGTCCTCCTGCTGAGGGCATCGGCTACCACGTTCCCCTTCCCAGGAGTATAGACTATCTCAAAGTCATAGTCCTAGAGGAACTCAAGCCATCTCCGCTGTCTCGGGTTCAGGTCCTTCTGAGAGAAGATATACCTGAGACTCTGGTGGTCAGAAAAGACTGTGAAGCGCTCGCCCATCAGATAGTGCCGCCAAGTCTTCAGAGAGAAGACCACTGCTGCTAACTCCAGGTCATGAGTGGCGTAGTTATGCTCATGCGGCCTCAACTGACGTGATCCGTAGACGATCACGGCCCGCTCCTGCATCAGGACGCACCCGAGTCCAGTCCCTGATGCATCGCAGTAAACTACGTATCCAACTCCCTCCTAAGGCAACCTCAAGATAGGTGCGCTGGTCAATCTCAGTCTCAGCTCCTGGAAGCTCTGCTGACATCTGTCTGACCACACAAAGGGTTTCCCCTTCTTTGTCAAGGCTGAGAGTGGTGCCGCAACTCTAGAGAAGTCTGGCACAAATCTCCGATAGTATCCGGCTAGGCCCAAGAAGCTCCGCACCTCCGTCACGCTCCTGGGTGGCTCCCAAGCTAGCACTGCCTCGATCTTCGCGGGATCCACTACAACTCCCACCTCAGAGATGACGTGCCCCAAGAAATGGACCTCACGTAACCAGAACTGGCACTTTGAGAGCTTGCCATAAAGCTGGTGCTCTCGGAGTGTGTCTAGCACAACTCGTAGGTGGTAGGCATGCTCCTCCTCAGTCGTCGATTATACCAAAATGTCGTTAATGAAGACCACGACAAATCGGTCGAGGTATGGCTGGAAGATCCTGTTCATGAGGCTCATGAACACTACTGGAGCATTGGTTACGCCGAACGGCATAACCAAGAACTCATAATGGCCATACCGACACCTGAAGGCCGTCTTCTGCACGTCCTCGTCTCGAACTCTGAGCTGATGATAGCCTGACCGGAGGTCTATCTTCGAGAACCACCGCGCTCCCTTGAGCTGATCGAAGAGGTCATCAATCCGTGGCAGCGGATACTTGTTCCTCACTGTCACCTGGTTCAGGCGACGATAGTCGACACACAGTCGCATGCTCCCGTCCGCCTTCTTGGCGAACAATATCGGGGAAGCCCAGGGTGAAACACTGGGTGGGATAAACCCCTTGCTCTGCAAGTCGTCCAACTGTACCCGCAGCTCTCGAAGCTCGGCGGGGGCCATCCGATACGCTGGAGTAGATATCGGGGCTGTCCCGGGGTACAAGTCGATGTAAAAGTCTACCTCTCTACGAGGAGGTAGCCCTGGAACGTCGTCGGGAAAGACGTCCACGTACTGGTCCACCACTGCAGGAAAAACTGGACTCCGCACGTCCACTGCTCCTAGGATGAGGCTAGCCAACTGATGAGAGATGGGCTGCACTCTCCTCCGCGGAAGTCCATCCTGTGCTGCAAAGGTTCCCTTCTCGCCGGTGAAGGTAAACCTGCTCCCGTCGGTGCGAACACATCGCACCTTGCGCCTAAAACAGTCGATCTGGGTGTGAACCGTGGATAGCCAATCCATGCCCAAGATGACGTCGTAAGGCCTCGACGCCGCTACAAAGAGATCCCAGCCGAAGCTCTCGCCTCCTAGAGTAAGCTCACACTGCCGGCACCAGTGCGTAATCGTCGAGTCTGCTCCCGTAGGAGTCTCTAGCCGTAAGGATCGAGCCAACGGCTCAGTCGGAATCTCCGAGCTCCGAACAAGGGCAGAGGCTATGAAAGAGTGACTCGCTCCTGTGTCTATAAGTACTGCAGCAAGGGTGGAATAGACATAGATCGTACCTCGAATCATATCTGGCATGTCGGGGTCGTAGGCCTCCACTGCCTGGAGCTGGGCCTGTCCCTGCCCGCCAGCTCCCTGTGGTCGAGGTGGCCCTCCTGGTGGTGGTGGGGGTAGAGCCTGGAAGCGTCGCCCACCACCCGCTGCTCGGCCAGCTCCTCTGCCTCGTCCGCCTCCTCCCTGCGGACCGCCACGGTCGACCCTCTGCCTCTGCCTGGGTGGCCCCTCCACCATCTGCTGCTCCTCTGATCGGCGAGTCGGGCAGTCACGAGCCACGTGACCCTGCCCGCCGTAGGAGTAGCACAGCCTGCCTCTCGGAAGGCTGGCACTCCGCTGTGTGCCCCGCACTGTTGAGCCGGTGTCCTGAGGCCGTCTGCGTGGGGGTCTGGTCTGCCTGGACCTGAGAGTCATCCGTCGGCTACCTGCTGCCGAAGACTCAGCTACCTGCCGCCCTGCGCTAGGTCTCGCCGCTGAAGAAGGCTCTTCCAGGAATCTCTCGATCAGGAGGGCTCGCTCCAGTACTCCCGCCTGGTTCGGAATGCTGAGGGAGATCAGTGACGCCCGAATCTCCTGCCGCAATCCCTGCTCGAAGGTCCGGGCCTGGAAGAAGGGGTCCCATACCATGTCGGTCGAGTAGCGAGATAGGTCAGTGAACCTCGTCGCGTACTGAGCGACCGCCATGCTGCCCTGGCGCAGCTGGAGAAGCTCCTGGATGCGCACCGCTCGGAGGGTGGCCGGGACGAAATCAGAGCGGAAGAGGCTCTCGAAGTCCGTCCAGAGCAAGGATGCCTCATCGTGAACCTGGATCATCAAGCTCCACCATCGTCCTGCCGCCGCCTGCAGGAGGCTCGCCGCGAGAATCACCATGAGATCCGCTGGTGTCCTCACTAGCCTAAAGATCCGTACCACCGCCTCTAGCCAGTCCTCGGCGGCCTGGGGGTCCGCCTCACCGCGAAACCTGGGCGGTCGCTAGCTCTGAAACTCATGCAGTGCCCTGAGGCGACGTGCATCGTCAGCGTCTGGTACTGGTAGCATCGGTGGCTCGGCGGGTAAAGCTACCGCCGGTGCCACTGCTGGCAAAGGGCCCTGCACCGAGGCCTCGTCGCTCGGTGGGCTGCCGTCACACCCTACACTCGGAACCCTAGCTGGCTGTCGTCGCGGGGCCATCCTGAAAAGGAGAACAAGAGCACCACAGTCAGAACAGTATACCTGGTGAGCTGGCACAAGTAATCACAAGGAAAACTTCAGACTTTCATGAAGCAGATCAGTATACCCGGTGAGCTGACACAAGTAATCACAAGGAAAACTTGAAACACACACGCAATCAATGTTTTCATGCATTAAGTCGGAAATCAGGAGTCAGGGTCCTGGTGTACGGATACGTCGGCCGCCGCACCAACACTGGGCTACCTGAACTGATAACCACACTCAATACACTAAACACTATTACTTCATATAGGAAGAAAAGATGATCAGAGTCTGCGGTAGAACCGACCGCCTTTGATACCAATTTGTCACGACCCGACCTCGGGGCCCGTGCCGTGACTACCCCAAGCCCGCCTTCCATAGGCCAGTGGCTGGCGACTAGCACCAAGGCGTAAAATCCCGGTAAACAGGGAAGGCATTGCCTTTATAAGTAACAACCACCATAGAGTCAGCAAGCGGAAACTAACTACAAAGTGTAGAAAAGTAAAGGGGGGCCGGAATACAATCCCAACTAAAAGTACAACTGAAAAGGAAAAGAACAGCAACTGAAGAAAAGACGGAGGCCTCGTGTCGTCCACTGGCAATCCCACCTGAAGGGTGGGTACAGATAGCCTCCAGGCTCCTCGGGTCCCACGTCCGCTCCGAGCACGTCCCGCCCAGTGGTCCGCCTCCAGGTATCGTCCTGCTCCACGCCCCAACCGAGATCAGCGCTGTCCGTCGTCTGCATCCAACACAACAAGGTGCGGGCATAGCTCGTGCAGGGGTGAGTATAAACTACTCAGTAAGGACCTCGAGACCCCCGAAGGTCTCCCGAAATCCACAAAGGATATAGCACAAAAGGAAGGTGCAATCACGAAGTAACATCTGACTCGACTTAGGTATATGCCCATACATATACCTAAGTCCCCAATTCTAGCTCTGCTCATGAGCTCAAGAACAACTCAATCCACACAGGAAAGCAAGACTCAAATCCACAAAGGAGAGTAAACAGTAAATCCACATAGGATAGTTCAACACATTCCACAAAGGAGAGTAACATAAGATTCAGCTCAACCAGGTATACTTTTTCAGATGACGTCAAAGATGATCACTGATCCATCTAAGTCGTCGGACCCATGAAGGATCGATAGGTACTAACCCCCGCAAAAGACCCACACAGGATCGGGCTCACACAGAACCTGTAGTAAGGACCCACACAGGATCGGGCCCACACAGGACCTGTAGCACTGATCCACGTAGGATCGCTGAGTGCAGTAGTCGACGCAGTCCACTGAGGATCTCCGCACAGTCGTCGCCGCAGTCCACGAAGGATCTCTGCTCTATCGTCGTCGCAGTCCACGGAGGATCTCTGCTCTGTCGTCGAAGTCACAGCCAGCACTAGGGTTCCCGCACATAGCGAGCTCGTTTAGGAGGGTCCGCTCCACGAGCCGAGAGGCTGATACATCAACTGACACGTAGTCCGAAGTTGATGTATCCAAAAGTTCCGTATCGAAAACAGGATCTCAACGCAACAGACGGCGCGTCAATCGGACGCCCAGTTTGAGAGTTATTGGCATTTTCGTCCCAGGGGCCCGGTTGGTTTTTAGGGAAAAACCAACCCGACCGTACTCCGCCTGTGTCCGATCCTCGGGCGGAGTATGCCAAAAGTTCCGTCTCACTTAGAGGAAACTACCACAGCTGACGGTACGTCGATCGGACGTCCGTAGCTCAAGTTATGAGCGTTTCCGCTCCGAGGGCCCGGTTGGTTTCGTGTACGAACCAACCTGGCCGAACCCAAAGTCTTCCGAAACCTTGAGTGTAATATACCAAAATGACCGTATTGATACAAGGATCGCGTAGCCGCTGACGGTTCATCAATCGAAGGTCCTAGGCCCAAGATATGGGCAAAAGACCGAAGAGGGCCCGAAAACGGGGGTTCAGGGCCCGGGGCGACCCGGCCCGGCCGACCGGACCGGCCGGCTCGACCTCGGCCGAGCGGCCAAGGGGCGCCGCGGGTTTGACCCGCGGCTTAGGTGGAACGCGGCCCGCGTGGGCCGCGTGTTGGGTGGCCGGACCGCGGACGCGGTCCGGCGGTTCGCCGCCGCCGCGGCCGAGCCGCGGCGGATCCTCCGGCGGCGTGCCGGGCGCCGCCGCCGCCTTCCGCGGGCCGCCGGAGTTGCTCCGGTGGCCCGATTCCTCTCCCGTCTGCGCCGTTGCTCCTCCCGGGGGCCGATCTTCACTACGGGATCAACGGATCGCCCTTGCCGCACGGTTCGTCGTCGCTTGCCAAAACCGCACACGAAAAGGATCGGCGGAGGGTTTTCGGGTCTTGTTCGTTAGACCCGCACCCTCCGCGTTAGTCATAAACAACGGGAGAAAGGGGCTACAACAATTTTTAATCAAGATAAAAATTGTTCACTAATTTTTCTTTTAAACGGCAATTCAATTTTAATTAATTGAAAAAATATTCATGCCGGTTCTTTATTCAAAAAGAAATAAAAACACGGGAATGAATCATCAAGAATTAAATCCCTACCTTGTCGTCGTCGTCGGACGAGGGGTCGTCGCGGATTTGGTGATCGTCGCGGAAGAGACGCTCGTCGCACCGCGGGAAGGAGTCGCGCCGACGATCTCCGGATCAAGATCAAATGGATTTAATTAATTTAAATCCGTTGATATCGAATTATAAAAAGGGAGAATTTAGAAGATTCGATTCTCACCTTTAACCGCCGATCGTAGGTTTGCCGCGGAAGAAGAAGCACCGAAGAAGAAGAAGAAGGTCGCAGAAAAGTTTGTCGACGTCGCGGATCACGGTGTGCGTCGTCGAATTTTGGTTCCGGCGTTCTTCGCGTTCTTCGCGTTCTTCACGTTGTTCGCGTTCTTCGCGTTCTTCGCGTTCTTCGCGGGGAGGGTGGAGGCCCAGAGAACAAAGAGTAATCAAAATAGACACGTTGGTCTATTTTATTAAATCGCCAACGAACACAAATGCATAAGTAACGACCCATTAAATTCGTTGAATTAATTCAACGAATGAAACAGCCCATTTAATTCACAAAATAAACCGCCCAATTAAATGGTCTGTTAAGAAATTAAAGAAAACGTGCCGGTTGACTTTTCAGTTACTTTGACGGGTTTTCGCGGGTGCGTTACTTAGCGAAAGAAACGGCGGGGCTCGTGCGGGCCCCAACTCACAAATATCCAACCAAGGGGTAGGGTATTTCCGGATAGCACCCTATCCGCTTTAACTCAGTTCAAGTGGCTTCCAAGTGACTTCCAAGCGGCTTAAGTGAAATAAAATAAAGTTGTCGCACAACCTTTATTTTATTTCCGACTTAAAGCCCAAAATTTTAAAAACCACGGTTGAGCAAATGCAACTCCGGAAGAGGCGTTTCTAAGCAAATACCGGCGCTGCGATTTCATCGGTGCCCTCAGAATTCGATTCCGGGCACCGGTTCAAAAGATAGAAAAACCCGCTCATCCGTTCACTGAACGTACCCGAGCCAAACTTCGGAAATTGATTCCGGGCACACCGGGCCTCGGAATCAGGTGCCGTTTGAAGCTGCGCTCTTGCAAAATTCCAAAGAAAATTAAGAAAAAAAATTTCCTTGAAATTTGCGGGTCTTTACAATTTTGGTCCCTTGACATAAGATTTCCCCAGGGAGAACATCGTGTGATGTGGGATTATGTCCTCATTCACATCGGGTTTTTTCAATTTCTGCACCACATGTCTCCCTTCCCCCTTTTCAATTAATTGTTTGAGCTCTA
The DNA here is from genome assembly GCA_963277665.1 of Viscum album. Taxonomy (NCBI): domain Eukaryota; kingdom Viridiplantae; phylum Streptophyta; class Magnoliopsida; order Santalales; family Viscaceae; genus Viscum; species Viscum album. Next base: position 651,966,304 of record OY728120.1, on the reverse strand, counting down.
AGACCTTTAATGTAAGACCCAACCATCTTGTTCAGAGGAAACTAAACTACGCGACATCCTTTAGAATAGCCTATGGCTTGATTCCCATACTCATGGGATACGTAGGAACACTCGGACGTCCATTCCGTGGATCCATACCCAGGATTCTTAAATCATTCAACCCCCTCTTTTTTTGGACCATTGGCCAGAACTCTTTTGGAAACATGTGGTGTGGTGAGTACCTCTTGGGTTCCCATTCACGTTAGGTTTTGCGACAGACGCACCATGTTCCTCCCTTATCTTTTCCCAACCAAGTCCCAGTTCTATGACCCAAAACTAAGATATCTCTATGGTAACTATGCATTAGTTTTGTCTACATTGATGCCCTACATACAATCCATCGAACCAGGTCCCCTTTTAATGGTTCCCTCCACGACCTTATGTTAGAAGCATGGGACCTGGGGACCCTTTTCCTCGGGAAAGGATTTGTCATCCTCTATGTGACATGTCTCATTGGCATACTCAAATGCTACGTGGCGAAGAGCCCACGATGTGGAATCCTCACATGAATATTCTCTTGTTCCATGCACAATATTCATGATCCTATTATTTGGATCCATATCCTATTCCCCGTATGAAAGGGACCATGTTACGTTCTAGTCTCATGCCACATTGGCTTACCTTCCATCTTGGGCCAATGCCCTAGATGACCTCATGCGACATTTGTGATCGTTCCTGTGTTTTGAACATGGTCAGTGGTTGACCATCATTTTTAATTCCCCATTCCAGGTTAATGCAAAACATATACTATGTTTCAAACATGGTTATCAGTTAACCACTATCGTCAGACCACTATCATTGTGGTCAAGATCCCAAGCATCATGATTCTTGTCTTTCCACTCCCTTATGTTCAAGTTGAATTCTAACATACTCGGCTTAACCCCTTCGCACATCTAGGTGTGTTAAGTAGGAAGATTTGTATTATTGGGATGTCATTCACCTAGAGTCCTGTTGCCTTTAATTTTAACCTCCATGTACTAGGAAAGTCCCATTACTACTCCTTGTTTCCCACATTTAGCACGACTCACATGAGATTTGTGGTATTTTTGGGGAGTGTACTGGTGTAACTATGCCATGCGAGACCTTTTTCCTCTATGATGTTTAATTTCACTCTCAGGACTACATGTGGCTTGATTCCCAACCTCATGGGATACGTAGGAACATCTAGGCACTTTTCCCCAGGGCCAACATAACTCACTTTTGGTCAATTTCCCAAAAAAACATTCTCCGAGGATACATGGTATGGCATGGACTCTATGTCATCAATCACATCAGGTTTATAGCTACGGAATCATGTTCTCTCTTATTAGGATCTCCCCGTTTACTCTTCATCCTACTGTATGACGTTAAACTACACAAGTCAATGTATCCTCAACGCATGACACTAAACTATGGTTTTACACTAAACTAGTTTTGGATGTCTCATATTAACTTTGGGATGCACATGTTTCGATGTCAGAGGGGGTTTCCTTTACCAATAGTGGTCTTAGACCACACTGTGTTTAAGAAGTACATTTTTCTTGATTCTGATATTAATGGGATATGTAGAGATGTCTAGTAGATTTTCCTTGGGCCCTGCCCCATGGTCATTAACCCTCCTGGTCCCTCGGCCCCGATTTCATTCCAAGATGTATGACCTTTAGACTATGTGCATCGTCCTCACTGTACGACATTTAAAACTACTTATCTATTGTCTTTATTATGATGACGTAAACCTATAGGGCATTCCATGTCCTTAATAGAGAGGTCTTGTTCGGAAGTAATTTTGATCCTAGATCAAATCGAAGAGCCCACCTAATGTGTTTCCACCACATTTACATAATTTTAACAGTGTTGGAATCCATTTGACAAACCGATCACTCCACCCTCCACGCTTTTCATTCCCTTAATTTTCACCCTCATCATATTTCATGTCTAAAGGGACTCCCAAATAGTTCGGATGCTAGGCCTATGGATCACCTACTATTCTAGGGAAACATTCAGGAAGAATAAGGAATGACATCTCCAGTCAGGCCCCGTGTTTCAAAAATGGTTAGTGGTCGACCATCATTTTTTATACCCATTTAATATTAACACAATAGGGATACTGCATTTCGAACACGTTCAACAGTTATCCTTATTTTTCAATACATCCCAAAAGAGTTCCAAATTTTTGGTTTTTTGATTCATACTTTCCACCCCCCTTATGTTCGGATTGATTTTAATGCCCATGGAGTTGAGTCTCTCATGCATTAGGGAACATTTTGAAAATGGAAATTCGAATATTCAGATACCTTTTTCCTCCAGTCAGGCCTCCCTCTTTCTTCCCAGAAATCTTGAATGGTCTTTAGAACATTGGATGCCCGAAGCTTGGTTGGAGCTCTCACCATCATGTGGATTAAAAAGTTTGTCATTCCTTGTTTCTCACATCGGGCCTGACCTATGTGATCTTAGGGATTGATCATCTGATGTTTCATGAATATAACATACATGAAGCAATCTAAAACAAATAATATAACTCATGCATGAATCTAGAATAAACAATTAAATCACCAAAGTACATTCAAAGTTTTACAAGCATTACAACACTCAATGATTGACCCTCTCATGGACGGGTTGACCCCTTCAAAATAGTGTTGCTACTTCGCCACTCTGTGGATTGTGGAATCCAGGATTTGATGTTTCCTATTTAGTTCTCACTAGTCATTGGTGGAAATGGGGGGGTAGTTCGTCAGACATAATCCAGGCATGCTCCCTGCCAGTCCGGACGATAGCCTTCTCCTCCAAGGCTTGCTTCATCCATTCTTTGTCCTCTGCCAGTTGAACCTTCATCTGCAATATATGATCTGATTTCACATTGAGGAATGTGGAATTCTCATCTTCCTATGCCTGCAACCATTGAATCTCATTTTCTGCCTCCTAGTGCCTGTTGATGCTCACCGCTTTTCTCTGCTGCCAGACCACACCAAGGACATGGTCATATTCTTAAATATTATTCACCTTGATATCTCAAATGAGCATGTTAGGATGATGAGAATATACTTCCCCTGCACATAGTTCACACAGCTGAACCAAAGCCTCCCAATCTAGTATATCCACTATGCTTGAGGGGTCTCATGAATGAATAACTTAATCAGCTTCCATAATCAGTGATAGGAAATTTTTCTATCCTCCTCATCATAGGTCGTCTCATCCTGATCTGCGGTGGAGGTTGTTTCATATGTAGGAAACTCCCCCATGAAATCAAAATAAGTGTATTCATCGGGTGTCTGATCAAGTAGGTCAATATCCATGTCATCTGATTGATCCCTGTCATTGGATTCCACCTTAATGACTGTAGGTGCGGCCCTACTGACAGTCCCACCTATGATTGGGAGTGCCACATCTTGGTCGGTCTGTGCGTTTGCTTCCACGACAACCGGTGTTCTCCCAAGAAAGGCGGTGACATGACCTCTATACAACCTCACCAAGGATTAAAATTCCATTTGAAGAACTGTGCATACAATAGGCACACAAGTATCAGTTAATCTGATAGATGAACAAAAATTATGTATTATGGGAGGGGTACTTACAGATATCAAACACTTGGTCTCTTTCCTGGGTAATTTCCATTGGAACCCCGAAGAGTGGCCTGCCATATATTTTCGAGAATTCCGATGGTTCCGATAGGACCACCCTGGGTGTCGCGGCCCCTTCCAGCATGATAATTTTCATCGCTACGAGTGCAGATCATAATGTTCCTATAGTTTCATATACTACTGGGGTGGGATCATGTTTTACGTTTGAGGCCCTCCTACACAGTTCAAATTATAGTTGAGAAGTGCTTGACAACCAGGGTGAATACTCTGTGGATGTGGTTAGGATTTTACTTCAAGGGACTCCAAAAATTCTTCCAGCCTTGGGTCTGAATCATCGATCTCACCTTCCTCCAAAGTGATCCCTCCACCCGCTTCCTCCCCCCAGGAGGACTCATCTGATTTCTTTAGCATAGGAAAGATTTCTCTTAATTCAGTGGACGATAACTTCATAGGGAATTTTGGATCTAAAAACACCTTTACCCGATTCTTCATTGGACGTGGAGCACCCTGGGAGTAAAAAACGTTCTCCATCTCAGACAGGTATTTATCCCCCTCCACATGGGATACTACATAGCCATCCCTAACTGTTCTGATCCCCGAAAAATGCATCTTGAGATGTTTTAGGTGTTTCCACATCTCAGAAGGTCTATTGAATTTCTTTTTCACATAGCAGATGTTCCATGTCTTTGAGAAGACAACATTTTCCAACATGTCTATAAGGTGAAAACACTTCACCCGAGCCCAAGTGGATATCTTGCGAAACCCCCTGGTGGCCTCCCCTTCAGATGAATCTGTCCCTTTGAGATCGCTGGATCCACCAATACTTTCCCCTTTCGACTAGTGAGGGCCTTGACTCCACTATAACCCTACCACCACAAGATATCTTTTCCACCATCTGGCCCCAGCCTCAAGGATGGGGTGACACCCCATCATGGACCCTGATGGTTTACTTCTTCCTTATCTCCCCCAGGTATTCCCCCTACCAACTCATGGAATACTCCTTCACCAGCACATAGATAGTTGTGGATAGATGTAGCTTATTCTACATCTTCCCATCCTCCCGCATGAACATGAGCCACAACTGCCTCAACACATAGAGTTTCTCCTCATGACACACCCCCAAGTAGACGTGTGGGTAGGGTCAGCCGCTTCATACACTGAAACTTTCTCACAAAACAAGTTAGGGTGTATGGTTTCCAGAGAGACTCACGTTCAACCCATGCCACTAGGACTCCACCCTAAAAGGAAAAAAGGTTGGACCAATGCTATTTTATTCTTTGACCTTCATCAGTGACCACACATGTTCCCAACAAGAACATGTGAAGGATAAACTCATCTACCTTCCCCACTAGGTTCCGCACCAACGGTGAGGACAACATAGTTGGAAAGATCCCCACCTTCTTCAGAATGGTTGGGTGAAAATTTCAACCTGAAGGGGAGATGGGCTTCAGATATTCATAGATACCCCTAATATGCACCGCTATCCACTGATACATGAGGTGAAATGGCCTGCATATCCTCTGTGGCTTAATTCCCTCACTAATGTTCCACACCATCTTGTACAAATTGGTGAGCATCTGGATCCCAAGGTGGACCCATCACCCTATCTCCAATATGTACACTATGATAAACATGCTTGGTCACATGCCCATGTTCGTGTCCCTCACCAAAAATATCCAAATACAAATAAGCACCGCAATGAATGCAACAAACCTAACCACCGATTTCTGCTCGGTACTGATTCTAAACCTCTAGGTTTTCCACTGGCTATCCTCTATGAGAAGAAAATATAAGTTCTCTTTGCCTCGTTGAGCCCCCTTCAATCATGTCTAAGGCCTCACAGGGAACTGCCTATTTTCTAGGAAATGCATGAACTGCTTGAATTATCATTTGAAATGGATATCCCTCCCCGATTGTTTTCCCTCCCCTAGAACCAGTTCTATCAATTCCCTTGACAATGGAGTTATTTGATTTATTTCATCCCATGCACTAACAACGGGGGGGGGGGGGGGGGAGTCATCCTACATCACCCCCATTAATGGGGCCCCCAAGATTAGATGTAGGTCCCATAGGCTGATGCCAACCTCTCCATGGTGCAAATGGAAAGTGTTGGTCCTCAACGACCATCTTCTAAAAATCTCTGGCATCAAATGTTTAGGCTGATAAATATAGAATTTAGAGGCCCAAGCATCCTCATATAGACCCACTCACCTCAGCTCTGCCCCAAATTCATCGCACGAGACACCTAACCAGTAGGCCCATGCCTAATCATATGTAATGTTGCCGCCTGGTGCAGATACCACTCATCAGTCCACCCCAACTCTGGGTTCCCCAGGTCCGCTTTAAAAATATTGTGGTGCAGTCGGGGTGATGTCTCAGGTTTAAATGCTTTCCAATAAATGTTATTCACATGGTTGTACAAGAAATCATCGTTAAAGGGAGTGAAATCCTCTAATGGGTGGTCATCAGCTACCCTGAACCACTGGCACTGGAATGAAATGCTCCTGAACCAGTAATATTGTTCATCCTTTCTTTCATCCAAAATGAAGACGTAACCCCTAAGAACAAACCCATATAAAGGAAATATTTTGAAAAGTGTGTTGTTCTTTTGTCTCTTTGATAGAATAATTTTTAGAGAATCATGATCTGAATGGATTCGACTAAATAACATTATGCATGGTCTATTCCCCATCTCCTCCATCCGGGATGCATCTTCAAGGACCCCACACCAAAGGCAGATTCAGAGTGAGCCACTCGATTTTCAGAATTTGGACTCTCTTTTTTCGGGTTTTCAAAGCTAGATCGCACAGCTCTTTCACGGAGATCGTTCGCAAAGATTGGTCCTAACTAGAAATCACGGAGCACTGGCTCCGACCTATAAAATGAAAGCTATGGAGAAAATCCTCACAGTGCCAAAGGACTCATTATGAGCCACAAAGCAGAATTCCTGATTAACAGAGAGCAATCAAGAATTACGCGACGCTTCGAAAATCGAGAGCCCTAATGCTAAAATTTGGAGGTGAGAAAATAATAAAGGGATGTCATACTCCCCCCATTTATTAGAGACAACCCCTTGTGATTTTCGGTAAATCTGGCCACGACAAGCTATGTGGCACTCTCAACCCGCACAATGCCTCTCCGCCTCACAACCCTCCTTCACGAACCTTATTTGCGATTGGAAAAAATGTTTTAGTGATTGAACCTTAAGCATAGACACTCGTTTTCTCCTCAGCTCAAACTCTGAAGGGTGGAATTGTTTGGTGACAAGATGTGAGGAGAGGAAGAGCATATGCAAAGAGGAAACCACCTCCTTTGGGGATACCTTGCGAATCCTGTTCTTGAATCCCACCCAGCACTATTGCCAACGCGATGATTCCTCTTTCACTGATGTCGTAATGCAAAGAGGAGGGACTCTCCACAACCAGAAATGGCAATTGAGAATCTTCCATGAAGTAGATGTGGGAGGCTCTATGGTTAGGAAAAAGTTACACATAATGTGGTGTTACGTGATCCCTGCTTCATGACACCTCTTTCTTATAAATACTGGTCTCCCCTCGAACCCAAAGGACAGATCCTATGACCTTTCGCCTTCTCCGCAATCAAATCATGATTCAATTTCTACTGTGTGAAAAATGTTTTATTTAAGGTACTTGTGCATCGCTATGTGCCTTTCCTTTGGCATAAATTCCACCCCTATTCAAAGAGGGACCCCCTTCGCAGAGCCCACAGACCTTCACAATGGAAGGGGATCCGCAAGGGGACATGGGTCTTCACAGAGAACTTAAGCATCATGAAATACCTTCTATTAACATACACACCCTATACTAAGGTAGGTTCATTGTGCTTCGATAAGCATGCTGTGTTGCAGTGCTACGCTTCGGAGGGAAACCTTGTTTCACGAAGCCCTACTCTGTGAAATACTTTCCACTTTGTGAAGCACCATCCATATGAACCTATTCCCTATGAAAAGTCTAGTTCACTTAACTTTGCGATGAATACCCCTTTGCAAATCCCCTACACTACATAGAGCACCAATGAAACACAAGGATTCTTCCTGTGAAACCATTTTCTCTGCAAACCCCTTTCTCGTACATACATCCAGTTCAACATAAAGTGATTTCAATGTCCCTTGGGCAGTAATTTACATTGTGTTTCTTAGAAATATGCTTTTTCTCATAGCCATGCTAAATTGGGCCCTAATTGGATCACTCCACGACACCCCCTCGTCATGGTATTGCTAGCGCCTTCCCTTCAACAAGGGTGAAAGTGTGATGGTTATGTAAGTCCTAGGGGTACAAAGTGAACCCTCCTCGTCCAAGATTATAGACGTTAAACTACCAAGCACCATCATCCTCAGAACATGACATTAAATTGTGACCTCAACCCGGGCACATTACGTGGGGAGCCCCATCTCAGACATTCTCTATGCCCACTCGTCACCACGGGAGTGAGATCATTCTCAAATGGAATGAGATCCTCTTTCCTAGACCGACACCAATACACGGGGAAGGGAAACCACATTGGTGTAAGACCATATGACTTCAGGTAGGAGGCATAATTCCTTCTTCCCCTGTCTTCTTCGGTGCCCATGACCAGAGGAGATTTGGGCACCGTGATCTTCAATATCGCGTCCCTCGAACATTGGGCTTTGTCACCACCCAGGACTCCACCCTGGAGTAAGTCCCAATCTCCATCTCCTTGGGCCGCTAAACGCATATAATCCCCTATTTACTCTTTGGGCCTCTAACCATTCATAATCCCCCTTTTCATCTCTTTTCCACTAACCAATTTTAACCCCCATTTCAATTCCCACAGATACACCTTTCATGAAGTGATTGTTATGTCTTTTCTGCCTCTTGTTTCTCACATTAAGCATGACTCATGTGGTATGTGAATAAGAATTGAAAATGGCATCTCCCTGGGCCTCCCTAGAGTTTATTCCCTGAACAGCCCAAACTACGGGGACTTTGATCCTTGCCAAGGCAAGGTATATAGGAATCCTCTCTAAGATTCATTCCCAACAACTACTGGTCCAGACCCTCTTCATGTGGGTTCACTAAACACTCCTGAACTACGGTCGGTTCACAAAACACTCCCGAACTATGAGGAATTTAATCCTTGCCAAGGAAAGGTACATAGGAAACCTCCATGAGGTTCAAGCACTACCACTACTAGTCCCGAACCCCTTCAAATCAGTTACCCAAACCATCCTAAACTATGCATACATTGATTCTTTCCAAGGAAATTTATGTAGGAATCCTCTATGAGGTTCAAGCACAACACCAATTGGTCTCGATCCCCTACATCAGATCACTCTCATCCTATATGACATTAAACTGTATTCCCCCATTTTGTCCGACCAGGGGTTAATATATACCCATTTGAACGACATGGTATTTGGTCCCCGTCTCCCAAATAAGGTATATGGGAAGCCTTCCCGAGGTCCATCCACTATTGAAGGAAATCCATTGTGATCCTCGCTTGATGGTAAGCCATTGTGAACTCTGATCCGCAGTATGTCGTTGTCATCCCCAACCAGCGGTATGCTGTTGTGTTTTCCATCCGAAGGAAAGCCGTTGTAGTCCCCTTTGTTGGGACCTATATCTCTGGTCCACCCCTCAAGCTTTAGACAAACCTTGGGCTTCTAACCACTCATATGTCCCAATATATCATTGGGTCTATGTCCTCTGCATATAACCCAAATCTATGCCCCTCATCCTGAACTATGTGGACTTTGATATTTGTCATGGATAGGTATGTAGGAAGCCTCCATGAGGTTCAATCCCATCACCCATGACTCATCATATTTACTTTCCCTAGAGCCTATGTGTTTGGGATGGTCATGCCCTAAACTGGGGGATTCACTTCCTCCTAGTCCCATCCATATGCTAATTCACATGGGCCTCCTTCTCAAGTGTCCCATCGCCCAGCCAAACTACATGGACATTGATTCCATGCCATGGGGATACATTGGAAGTCCCTTCAAGACTCCATCCCAACACTACCGCCACCTACCCGATAGTTCCATCTCATTCCCCCACAACTTCATTCATCTGTCCATCATCCATCCCGATTCTTACTCGGGCCGCCACATCTTGGTGAAATCAAGCCTCTATATTTTCACTGATTCTAGCCAAAACTGGGTAACTAGATATGAGTTAGCTCCAGAATCATTGTTCCCACAAAGGGTTAAACCCACCTGATCCACTCTCATCGGTGTTATGACTAGTTTGATCTGTCTCTGCTAGATGTTAAACCTGTGGCATACCCTTTGTTAAACATGGGAAGCTGAGTAAAACCGTATATCCATGCCTATGTCATATAATTCCCCGCATTCGACATGGGATGCCTCAAGAATCTATTCCATCAATAATAATTATCATAAGGGGAAGAAAACTAGACACACCAGTGTTCCAGCATCTAGAAACACTAGTGATTTCCAATGTGACATCTCCCCAGATTGATGGTTGATGCTCTGAACGGACCCCTTGGAATATCATGATAGAAGCTGCGTAATTAACCTAAATCCATGAAGACATGGAACTGAGAATAGTTTAATAAACAATGACTTAAATATATGAGGGGGACCTGATCTAGGTAATGAGTTCCAAGGTAGAATTAACGGAAGGAGGAACTGACATCCGATCAGCCCATTTTGATCATGGGGAAAACAACCCTAAATATGGAACGAATGCTACCCACCTCTAGAATCCAATAATGTGGGGAAAAAAGTACACATCCTACCCCAAATAATAGATGAATATTCACCCTATTGAAATCATCTGAATCAAACATGTAAGAATATATTTTAATAAAAATTAGAAAAAAAAAACATTTTACTATTGTTTAAGGAAAATATTAAAGAACATTTTAATTATAAAAGGAATATTATTTTATATAAAACAATAAATAAACCAATATATTTTTTCATGATGAAATGAGTGTTTTTATAAAAATAATGGTTGATTAAAATATATTATGGATTTCAATAGAAGATGGGATAAAAATCCGGAAGATCCCTTTAATCTGGTAATCTTATTTAGAAAATTGGAGAAGGGTACCCTTTTAAAACTTATATTTCCCAATAAAAGAAGGATGGAATAATTTATATAAAGTATTTTTGGAAATTCACATATAATTTATAATATGTATAAAAAATTAAATAAGAATTACATTAGGTTAAATATTGATAAAGAATAACCCAGAGAAAAAAATGGGGGTTCAGAATGAATCTCTTACCATATGTCTGAACGTGTTCTGTACTTGAATTTAATGTCTTTTATAATCAAATAAAACCCATAAATTAATTAATTCAGAAACATTTTATCATTTATTTGATTAATTATAAATTCATTATATTAATTAATGTAATTTTTGATTAGTTATAAGATAAAATTTCACTATTTTGGAGTGTTTGTTTCCATAGTTTTAATGATTTGTTCATTTATATAAATGTATGAATGATCTTTGTGAATGGAAAAACATGTACAAAAATGATATAATATATTCATTATAATATTATATAAGTACATTTTGTCTATTATATAGTATTATAAAGAATAATTATATAAAACATTGATGATACTTGTTTATATTCATTTGGCAGCTTCTTGATCATCATGAACTGGTTTTGTTATATTATTTTATATTATGTGTGTATATGTAGATATATTGGATCGAAATCATTAAATAATATTTAATATGAATATTATAATCTATTTCTTCATTAAAATGGATTTTTACTATACTTGAAGGAGGAAATAGTAATTGAAAACTCGTCTTCCTTGAATGTGATTAATTTACACATCACGGACAATGTTTTCATTTTTAGAAATAAAGGGGAGGGGAATGATATTATGATGGATTATTCCATTAACATAATAAAATTACATTATATATTAGAAAAATGAGTTTCCATTCCACTTGGATAATGTGAGGATACTAGAGAATAAGAAAACAAAAGAAATTGGAATGAAATTTAAAGAAAATGAAAGGGGGTTTACCTCTTAAATTCTTCTCCTTGAGAACCTCCATGAGGAACTTGAGTTTAGTATTTTATTGATACCAAAGGCACCAAAACAGGGGGGGAGATAATTGGAAAGATTCATGGGAATTTTTTTTACAAGATTCAAGGCATTATATCTGTGAGGAAAATAGGTGTAATGGGCTGGTATTTATAGTGAAGGAGAGGGGAGTTTTTTATTATTGTATTCATTAGTTTGTTATTTTGGATCTAATATATGAAAAGATTCAGTTACATTAACTATATATATTAAAGGGATAAGTATGGTTATAGATTATTATATTAACTTATCTATACATCATCCATGAATCAATAATTCATGCATTTGGATTATACCATTAATTACCGTATTTAACTATTCATAAAATTTCAATTATTTTAGAAAAATATTAAAAAAACCACCGTGTCCATTTTTATATGAGTAGAATTAAAAAATGAACTTTATTTTATGAATATAATATTCTAAATATGATAAATTTAAATTTACATTAAAATAATAATTTACACATAAAATACATATTTCTAAATTATAACTGATTTTATATCACTTTGAAAAATTTAATTAAGGTCTCATAAAATTATGTTTTAATCATAAGAAAAAAAAATAATTTATGAGTCAATTTTATAAATTTTATAATAATAAATTATATCATTATTTTAGTTATAAAATTTTCATTAAACATTTATGATTTATATAATTACTGACACATAATTTATCATTTTCAAATCATTTATTTACATATATTGTGATATAATTACATCTTATTTTCAGTTATAAGATAGAAATTATTTTATACTTTCATATCCCTGGATATTATTCTATTGGATGTGTAAATATTCTTAGGGGTCACATTACTATTCTATAGGTAATGTTAATATTCCATCGGTTTAGGTTCCTTTATTTCTAGAAATACTTCTTATTTAATTAATTTTCTATTTGTAATGTTTATATTGTGTACTATATGTGATAATTTTGGTGATTTATACTATATAAAGAAATTAATTTAAATAGATTTTAATTGATAAAATTTTGGGTCATTAAAATCTTTCACACATATAAATTTTTTCCCTCAAATGTTTTACAAACTATAGAGATAAAAGTTTAGGGAAATTATAATTAATCACCTTATTTGATTCCATTGTTTTCCTATATACAAATGGTTCCACCAATATACTTTTACTAGTTGACATGCCTTTTTTCAGAGAAACTAATCTCTTCGATCCATGATCATTATTGTCTTCTCCTCATAAGAGAGATAATTTTCCTAATGTACAACATCATTATTTAGTAAAATTGAGGGATCTGTTATGTATTTCCTCAAGAGGGGATTTGGGAATACATTGTGTACATGAGACATGGTTGGTGGATGTTCTAATACATAGGCCACATCTCCAACATGATAAAGAACATCTATTGGGATGATTTACGTTGGACATAGCATCCCTTTATTCCAAAATCTTATGATACTATTCCAAAGAGATGTAAATAGAAATACCATATCTCCAAAAATAAATTTAAGGTTGCATAGATGATTCTCTTCATAGATCTTCTATCAGATTTGGGATGCCTTGATGTGACACTGAATAGTTTTTACCTATTCCACCACTTCTTTGACCTTTTTTAGTTCTAGCCGAATATGTTCACTAACCACATTCCAATATGCCAGCGTTCTTCATCATTTCCAATAATGTGCATCATATAGAGATATCGGGATTCTCAAGTGGAATCTATCGTTATAGGAGAACTCAGATTGAGGTTGATGTTGGTATCATCCTCCCATGAATACCATAGAACATTATCTCAAAATTTATTCTACTATTTGAAGTGTTTTCTCATATTGGAAATCAGTTTGAGGATGATAGGACCCAATAAAGTTTGACTTAGTTTTTATAGCATGTTTGAGACTTTTTCTAGAACATGGAGGTGAATCTTAGACCTTGATCGAATATAATCTTAAATGGTACTCCATTTATCCTTAAAAATATTATGATGTATATCCATGAAATTTTATCTAGTTTGAAGTATTCTATAATTTAGATAACATGATTTGTATTTGTAAGATGTTCCATAATAACCCATACAACATTGTTTTTTATGTCTTCATTTGTCCAGTGATAAAGTCCACAGTGATGTTTTCACATTTCCATGTTGTTCTGGGTAATGGCTACTTCATCCCATGAGATTTTTTCCTCCCATATTAAACTTCCTAATATACTATGAACTTTGATGTATATTCAACTATCTCTCTCATCATATTGTCCCACCAGTATTTCCCTTATTGTTCTTCATAAATATTTATGGTCCCTATGTCAATAGAGATCTTTGAGCTATGTGCATCATTCAAAAGCTTTTTATTTACCTCTAGATTGGATGGTACACATATTTTTTACCCAAATTAAATTACTCCTTCCTCATCCATTTATAACTCTAAATATTTCCCATTTCTGATAGCTTTCACCCTTTTTCTAAATTTACACATCATTTTTTGGAGAATTCATTATTTTCCCCACAAGGGATGCTTGAGAAATCATTTGAGAGTGGATTGAAACATATCCTTCTTTATTGTTTCCCATGTACATCCTTTAAAGTTATAATAAGATAATATCCTTATCAATTATCATCGATCATAAAGATGCATGATCCTTTCCACTTAATGCATCTTCCACATTATTTTATTTATCAGGATGTCAATGGATTGAGAATTGATAATCCTTGATGAGCTCTAACCACTACTAATGGCATATATTAATCTCCTTCTATGTGAATATATATTTGAGGCTCTTCTAATCATTTTATTTCTCACACTTCTTCCCATAGATATAATTCCTCCATATTTTCAATGAAATGACAATAATCTCTAACTCTATATCATGAGTGAGATAGTTTTGATAATGAATTTTTGACTTCCATTAGGAATATGATATCAATATATCATTTTTCATTAGTAAAAACCCTAATACCTTCTTTGATGCATTATTTTATACCACAAGTATTTTTCCACTTATTGATTGTGTTTGTACTGGAACTATGAAAATACTCTTTTTCAACTCTTTGAATAAGTATTCCCATTAATTATTCTATATTAACGTCACTCCCTTTTGATTCATCATGGTCAGTGGTTTTGAATATCATGAGAATTTCATAAAAATAGTGGGTAATACCCATCTAAACCAAGGGGACTATGGTTCTCCATTACAAATGTTGGACTATGCTACTCTTCTATAAAATATTTCTTCAAAGTGTCCACAGATATCCTAAATATGGAGACTAAATTCCCAATGAATGATTTTTCTCCCACAAAAAGACATTTACTAACCTTTTCATAGTTTTTCCCTTCACAATGTCCTTATAATAGTACTAAAATTATCCTGATGTTCCTCCTTTCTCTTAGAGTATATCAAAATATCATGAATAAATACTACCCAATGAATTTTAGGTAACATCTAAAGACACTATTCATTAAATCTATGGAATGTGGTGTGACATTATTGAGTTATTATTAGATAACTATAAAAACAAAGTCTCCATATCTCGTGTGAAATGCACTCTTGGGAGTATTCTTTCTTCTACACCATTAGTTGGTGATATCTTAATCGAAGGTCACCCTTTAAAAAATAAATATCCCAACATAGTTGTATAAAAATACATTTATCCTTGATAGTGCATACAAGTAATTTATATTTATTTTACTGATCCCATTAAAATCATTATATATGCTCATTGATCCATCCTTCTACTTGATGTAGAGGACTCGTTCACCCCCTTTTGAAGCATGAAATCTTACAAAACCCTTTTCTAGATTCTTCGTTAACAGATTATTTAGTTCTTCCACCTCAATAGTGTTCATTCTATAATGTTTATTTGATATGGGTATTGATCATGGAATATGTTCAATTGAGAACTCAACTTCTCAGTTTGGAGGAAGAACATTAAACTCTTTAGGCAACGCATCAGTTTTGTATCAAACAATGGTAATGTATTAATGCGTGATCCTTTACATTTTATAAATCATTTTATATAGATATAGTAAGTCATAATGAAATAATATCCAAAAGTAAGATAATGATTCTCAAAAGGATTCATCATCCTCCTTACACTTCTACCGAATTTGAGGATACCGCAGGATTTGAAGAGTGATATCCCATTCTTGATAGTTGATGTTGGGTTTGTATAAAGATATCCCATACATGACCAATATATCATCAAACTACACCCAATAAAGTAATAAAATATTTTATGGTATGTTTACTACACAAAAATTAACCAAGGAGGAGTATTGTAATTCAGATAAAATAATTTTCCCACTTTCTATTATGATATATAGATCAACCTCCATATTTTGTGGTGGTGATTGAATAGTTATACAACACTTTCCCATTATAAATGAATGTGTAAAACTAGAATCAAATAGTATATTTCCTATTCTTGAAATGATATCCAATTTACCTATCACAGAATCATTTTCCTGATCCACCTCATTAGTAGGGATAACATATTTCTTTCCTTACCTCCTTGGAGGTTGTTATTGTTTATTACATCCAACAACCCTTTTATTGTGGAAGTGGTTAGAATAATGACTATGTTCCATGAATTTAAGACACTATAATGTTGGTAGAGTGTTGATATGTACCATTATTTATTATTAAAAATTTTAATGATTCATTATATTCTGTTGGTAGTAATTATCATGTATCCCAATTCTTCTATATTTTATGTATTTACTGGTTCTCTTTAGATTTTCCCCATGATTCTTCTTCCCATAATTTTGGTATGTGAGATGTAGGTTTTTCCTTCCATCATGGGATTTATCTATTGATACAGCCATATTAAACTAAATTTTCCAATTTCTCAAATTCGGGACAATAGTATCACTAAGAGTCTCCAATCTAAATTTCAACCATGAAGGGACAACAAAAATATCCTCATAGATTTCAATGACTCAAATATCAAATTCATTTCAATGATGGACATTAGAATTCTAAATAACTTATCTAAAATTCTTTCAGTGTTCATGAAAAAGAAGTATGCATATCCTGAATTACTTTTAATGTTTTTATCATATGCTCTGATAGACTCATCTTTCTTTTTCTTCAGAATGAGGAACACCATCTCTATAATAAGATATAGATTTCAGGAAAATATTTAAGGAAAAATATTTTCATGAAATCTTCATATTCCTTGGAATCGATTTCATTTTTGGAAATCATGTTCTTGGACAATGTCCACCACCGATCAGCTACCTTATTAAACTGATAGACTTCCAACACATCTTTCACTTCTTTTATGGACTGATGGATAGAGAGTATCTTTTCAAATAACTTAATCCATTTTTTTATTATGGAGTGTATTGGAAGATACACTAAACATGGGAGGATTTTTCCCCATAAAATATTTTACTAAAATATTTTTTATATTTGGATAATAAAGGAGTTCCACATGGTTCATATTATTATTCATAACATTATCTAGTTGGGAAAGTATTTTCTAGATGTTTTGAGTTCCCGTTGTAAATATATTTGAAATTTCATTAGGGAATCACCACATTATCCATCACATTAATTGTTGGAATGAGTTATTATATATATATATATATATCCACTAACTAATAAAATGAAAGTACAATTATGGGGGATCGAAGTCATGGAAAATAAGTATATAAAAAAGAACATTTTAATATAGGAGGATAAAGTTTTAAGTGAACTGTATACCCTATCTTCCGATTCTCTATGTTTTAATTTATTTTACCCATGGTGATAGAATTATCCTTAGGGTTATTACTAATGTGGTCTTGTCCTAAACACCCAAATAACTAGATTGTACTTTGATACCACCTATATCCTCACTATCCTTTTGCACATATTATGACAAGATTTTAATAATAAGTATCCTTAAAATACAAACCATGTAAAATAAATTTTAATGTATTTTCAATATTAGATACATAATTAGAAATCATGAGACTAAAACAACAAAATATTTTATTTAACCTTCATAATGAGATCCCAAAACCCATTGATCCCTTACATCTACATAGGATAACATGGGTAATACCTGAACAAAGGGATGTGATAAAAATTACATTATGGTAATAAACATAAGAATAAATCATTGTACATGGGTTAGTAGGCATAAGATGATTACATAAAAAGGCATCGAACAAGTATAATCATAATGAAGAATAACATATAGAACATGAGATCATATAATCATGGAATCATAGTAATGTGGAAGAAACAAAAAATATGAAATAAGAATGAATAAATTCTTACTGCAAAAGGAGGATTATGATTAAAAGCTAACCACTAAGACCGTTGCACATGGATCATGGCTCAAGGCTTACCACCAAGACCATTGCATACAAAACCTCATGAGAGAAAAAAATTACCCAATGTGTTGGAACAAAATCTGGGTGAAACCTTCATGAAATTTTCATAAATATGGGTTCCACATGAGGAATCATAAATATGAAATCAAATATAAACATAAGGGTATCCCATGGAAAAAATTGGGTATAATAATCATGTCAAAATGAATATCAAAGGGGAATTTCAAAATGGAGTCCATGAAATAATTGATTTAAATCATACATGGACATTAATAAGGTAAAATATGCATATATAATAATAATTTATGTCATTATAAATTCAAAACATATAAAAATGTTTTTTATGGAACATTAGAAATAAAACATTATAGTGGATTTTAAGGAAAATATTAAAGAAAATATAAATAGAAAAAAGAAAAATATTTTATATAAAACTAGAAATGAACCAGGAATGTTATTCATGGTAAAATTATTTATTTTGTAAAAATAACGGTTCTTTAAAATAGATAATTTTTTTCACTTGGAAACACGTAAGAAATCAGGATGTTACCATTAATCGAGCATTCTTATCGAGAAGATTTTAGTAGGGAACCTTTTGAGAAGATTTATTTTCTCATAAAATAAGGATTAACTGATAAGGATACATGATTTTGGCTCATATAAACATGATTTATAATAATTATATAAAATTAAATAACAATTACATTTTGGTAAAGAGAGAGAAAGTGTAACCTGAAGTAAAAAATGGGGGATCTGAAAAAATTCCTTACCATAGGTCTAAAAGTGCTCTGAACTTGAACATAATGACTTCGATATTAAAATTACAACCGTTAATTTTTTATTTCATAAATTTTATACAATTATTTTATTTATTATAATTTTATTAAATTTATTTATGGCCTTTTATGAGTTATAAGATACAATATTAATCATTCGGGAGTATTCGTTTCCTTGATTTTGATGGTCAATTCATTTGTATACATGTATGAAAAATCATGAAGAATATGAATACCATTCCATAATTGAAAATTTCTAATATTAATGAACTTATAGATTTTTATTTTTTAAATTATATATTATGTGGATGAATCATTAGATAAAACATTAATGATAATCATTTTGATTAATTTGGCGGTTTCTCGATCATCACAAACCTTTTTTGATCTATTATTTAATATTATGTATACATATAGTAGTTATAGATACTAAAATAAGATATAATATATTTATATATATATGTAGTATAATCTTTTTTACTAATAAAATTTTTTTTATAACCAGTGTTGAAGGTGGTAAAAAATTTGAAAACACTTTTTCCATAAATGATATAAAGTAACACATCATGAATGATGTTTTCATTTATAGAAAAAAATGGAGGGGATATAAATGATGATTTATTATTCCCATTACATAATAATATTATAATACATACAATATAATGGATTTACCAACCCAATTGGACAATTAGAGGTGATGAGAAAATGATAGCATAAAACCAATTGGAATGAAATTAAAAGAAACAGAAAGAGTTTATTACCTCTTGAATTATTCTCTTTAAGAACCTCCATAAGGAAAATGAGTGTGGTATTTTATTGGGAAGAAAGGCCCTAGATGCGGGGGAGAGAAATTGGAAGGTGTTTATGTAGAATTTGAACATGATTCAGAGCTATATGGATTTGAGAAAAAGAGGTGGGGATAGGTGGTATTTTTAAAGGAGGAGATAAAAGTTTTTTTATTACTTCAATCATTGATATATTAATTTTTCTCAGCACTACGAAATTTTTTATTCCCATAAATATATAAATTAATGGTAGAATGAGGGTTTGAGATTATTGTATTACCACAAAAAAATATCATTTAAGACTCAACAATTCATTTATTTATCTTATACATTAATTTACTATATTTTATTATTCACAAAATGTGCTACTATTTTAGAAAAATATAAAATATTCACTGTAACCATTTATCAACTTTTGGAATTCAAAAATTGGAAAATTTTCTTGAAAATAAATTTCTAAATGTGAGAAACATAATTTTTTATTAAAATCATCATTGCTGGTACCAAAATGCTTTCACATAAAAGAATACCCGTTGAGAACATTAATGAAAAAGAGGCTACATCTCAATGCCCATTCACAGATCCCCTCAGAGCTATGGATGGTACAAATCCAAGGCCACCTCTGGGATCACCTTAGAGTAAAAGATATGGAAGGCTATGTGGTTATGACGCAATTGACAGGAAGCTTCGCACGACGAAGGAAACAAGATCACCTCTACGATCCCTTGGACTCCACGAGCACCACAAATGGAATTGAGGAGGTCTTTATGATGAGGTTGGGATTATGGTTGACACTGCAGCTATAAAAAACACGACACTACCTGATTCCAATTACAAAGTGCCATGTGGAATTACAATGATCTATAAGATCTTTGTGTCGCCTCTCACATATAAAAATTGGGCTTCCCTCAGACCCAAAGTATGGATACCCCGACCATTCACCTTCTCAGCTCTCAAATCATGAATCACCTTCTACTTTACATAACATTCAAAAAAATAAACTATTAAAGGTACTTGGGCTTTCCAAGATACCTTTTCCATAGATCAAATATAACCCCTCTTTAAGGAGGAATTCTTTACTAGGAGCCCAAGGGTTATCACAATGGATGAAAATCCTAAAGGGATATTGATTCTTCAAAAAGCACTCATGATTAAAAAATACCTTCCATGAAAATTTGGACCCCATGCTAAGGCAAGATCACTGTGCTTCAAAAATTACATCGCTTTGTAGTGTCATGCTTTGTAGGGCATCTATGCTCTATGAAGTCCTACTCTGCAAAAGAACTAGCACTTCATGAAGAAACCTTTATATGCATGTAAACCCCATGCATAGTCTAGGCCACTCCACTTTACGATGAATACTCCTTCGTGGAGTCTCTCCACTTAGTGGTACACCATAGCTTTTCAATGTCTCTTTCCATCGAACCATTTTTCTTCAGTAACCCTTTCCCCGTACGACCCTCAATGTCAGTAAGAACTGATTTCAAGGTCCCTTTGGGTGGTGCCTCATATTGTGTTTTCTAGCCTCATCATTATTCTCATAGGAATGTTAACAGATATTTCTTCTTCTCATATCCATGATAATGTGATCCCCTCAATGGATCACTCCATATCACCGCCTCTCTATGGAATTTTTTAGGCCTTCTTTTACCCAAGTGTGGCTGGATATCAGTTTTGTATGTCATGTGGGTGATTAGTGTATCCTCATAGCCCAAGATCTAGGATGTTAAAGATCCAAGAACCATCATCCTCAGTATATGATGTTAAAATTTAGCCTTTCCCCATGAAATATACACAAGGTGCCCCGTCTATGACATTTACACACCCACTAGTCTCCACAAGAGTGAGATCTTCCTCACATGAAATGAGATACACTTTGTGGTAATAAAATCCTTCTACGGGGAAGTAAAATCATCTTGGTGTAATCCCCTAGTCTTTCATGTAGATGGAATCACAATAGACCATCCTCTCTTCTTTTGTTCCCAAAGGCTGGATGAGAGAAGGGAAAAAAGGCCTTTGTTACCCCATCCCTCTCCCTTTGGGATTTATCACCGTCGGGCCTCCATCCTATGGTATTACCCAATCTCTATCACCTGGGATGCTAGCCATGTGTAATCCCCACTCTATTCCTTATAAATTCACATTTCGTTATGCTATCATCGGGTTTTTTCTGCCTCTTGTTTCTAACACCAAGCATAAATCACATGGGATTAGAGTAAAATTGACCAAGGCATCTTATTTGGGCTTCCTTAGTATGTAAGTACCAATCCCCCTCATATAACTACATGGATTTGGATCATTTTCCTCCATATTAATGTTCCTTAGGAAGAATCCCTGAGGCTCAATCCCATCACCCATCGGCCTCGACCACCTCATGTCTATTCCCCCCTGTCCTATATAACATTAAACTATATGCCCCACTCATCGTCCCCCATGATGCTAAAAAACCCATTCGAACTACATGGGTTTTGATCCTTATCTCATAGATAGGGTATATAATAAGCCTTTCTGAGTTTCAAACCCAAACACTGGTCAACATCAGTGTCCCCTTTTCTAGGACCCACATCTTTGGTCCGTCCTCTACAGGCGTCACACCAACTCTCAGGCCTCTAACCACGCATACCCCTATCATGTCATCGGGTAGTTTTCATCTACCCACACATTAATTATATTCCCCATGTTGAACTACGTGTACTTTGATTCAATTCCATAGGGATACATAGTAAGTCTCTCTGAGGATCAATCCCAACATCCATGTCTCATCTTGGTCTCCCCCTTGAGAAATTGTGTTTTCGGAAAGTCATTCCCCAACCCCGAGGTTCTACATCCTCTGGGTCCCATCCAGGCATAAATTCTCATGGGACACCTCCTCAGGAGTCCCATATCCCCATAGAACTATGTGAACTTTGGTTCCCTACCATAGGAGAAATGCATAAAGTCTCTCTATGTCTCTAGAGAAACATCACCATCATCTTCATGATGGTTCCATCTCACTCCCCCCACTTCTTTCAACCCTCCATCATCCATCCTGATTCTTACCTGGTATGACACATCCTAGTGGGACCATGCCATCTCATTGAGTAGATGACCATGCCTAATCCCCACACAACCCATAACCATCGAACCAAGAGTGTCCCTATTGCAATGAGCTTCTAGACATGTGTAATCCCTAGTATGTCTATGGGTCACTGTCCGTTGTGTACACCCCAATTCATCACCCCTGTGAAATATGTGGGTTTTGATCCCTGTTGTCCACACATGTGAATATGGGAAACATCCTTGAGTTTCAATCATAGCTAATGGTAAACCATGGTGTACCCTTTGTCAGGACCCAGGAATACTCGAATCTGTCTTCATTGGATGTTATGATACATTCAACCACTAAACCCCTTAGGAGATCACTCATGGGGATATACCCATCTTATCCACTCCTGTTACTGTTCTTATTAGTCAGATCTATCTCCTCTAGATGTTAAACTCACTATATACTCAATGTTGAACCTAGGAAGGCGAGGAAAACATCAGAAAAATTTATTTGTAATGTAATTCCCTACACTCGACATGGGATTCCTCGAGCTTCCACACCCTCGATAAGCCCAATCATATGGGGAAGAAACCAAGACACATCAGGGTATCAGAGTCCCGACACGCCGATGATTTCCAACATTACTACTCCCCCAATCTAAGTATTCTTCCCAAACTCGACCCATTAGAATGTCCTGACATAGGCAATTTAATTAACTGGAACCACAAAGATATGACATTGGGAGGAGTTTCACGAACAACATCTAAAATCTATGGGGGATACCTAGACTAAGAGATGAGATTCGAGGAGGATTCCATGGAAGGATGAATTGATATCCCATCATCCCATTTAGGTCAAGGAGAAAATGTCGCTGAATAAGTGGTGAATGCCACCCGCCATTAGAAAGGGATAATGTGGGGATACACACAAAGTGTAGCATATCCTCGAAAGGCAGAGATGTGTAACTTGGTGAAAGCGTCAAAAACAGAAATGGTGAACCATATGTGAAATTATTCTATTCAATGTGGATATTAGTAGCGTTCCAGACAACAATGGATAACTGTGCCACTAGATCTAGTTATCTGGTGCTAGGTCACACCAAGAAAATAGTGGACCTAGTGTGAAAGTAACCGGAGATTAGGGAAGTTGAAAATTGGACATCCCAGTTGGAAACATTGTCAGTATGGATCCTTCTTACCAATCAAGGGAGAGAGAATGGTGCTATTGAACTAGAAATCACTTTCCTTCTGTTGGCACTAATGGTTGAATCTTCCTGTTTTTCAAGAACCAACACGATATGATAGGAAACAAATCACCACCCAATATCTGACATAGGGGTAGGGGAAAAACTAACATGAAAATCCCACATGACCGCATATCTCGTAGGAAGTCCACCACATCCACGGTTGTTGGGTGCCCGAACCCATTTTCACTATCTGAAATCCTTCAGAGGAGGGTGATCAACAACCTTATTTGATGGTACGAGGAAGAGGGGATTATTGCAAGTTGGGATATGGCCCAACCTGACCTAGAGTCTTTCGTGCCTCACTTTCTCCATTGCCCACAAGGGTTGTGCAGGGAGCCACTACTCCCCACTCCAACCAACAACCATTTCAAGAGACTATCCGCATAACACTTAGATGACTCATTTCCTTATTATAATTAAGTGAGGGAAGTCCAAGATAACCCAACTATGTTCCCATCCCAGGGGATGCCAAGGAGGGATCCCACAATTCCGTGTTAGCACTACCACCCAGACCCACAGGCTGAAGAGCAAGTGAGTTGTACACCAGCACCACCGTCAACAGTTTGGTTAACCCGACGCCAGCGTTGGGTGAAAACTGAGGATGGCACCCACTAGGGGGCGTCCTCAGCACCTAATAATGTGGAATGTTCCACCGCCAACACATACCACAAACACCCCATTTATACTGAATAGGGGCACTCATCCACCTGACTCGGATCGAGGCCCCATCCTACTCAATGGAAGCTTGGGACGACCCTCTTGGTCGTCGACACAGGTAGCATCCAACAAAGGTTGAACCGCAGAGATGACATCCAACATAGAGGCACTCCATATGCCAGTACCAATGAGAATTTAGGTCCTCACTTCTCCCAATGTGGGCCGACCCATGGCGATGACATCCATCATGGAGGTCCTCCCCGTGCCACTACCAATGAGAGCATAGTTTTACACCACTCCCAATGCAAGCCGACCCGTGACGATGAAATCCAGCACGAAGTTCCTCCCCATACAACCACCAATGAGAGGGAAGGTCCTCGCCACTCCCAAGGTAATCATGGTGGTCCCCCCAATCCCCCAAAAGTCTATGAAAATGCCCTACCCTCTGCAATAATGTTTAGTGTGGTGGTTTCTTTCTCACCTATGATCCCTAGTATTGAACCCTTCCTCCTGTCACAAGTCTTCGATGCAATGATCCTCCTCGCTTAGTAAACCACCAACATGGGGGTCATCTCAAATTCTTAATTAAACCGACAAGGGTCCTCCACATCCCAAAAATTTGAGAAGAAGAGGTCTTCCTCGCTTCATGGGCATCCAATGTGGAGGTCTTCATAGTGTTCAGTTTGACTAGTATGAAGCCCCCCCTCATATTGTCACTGCTAAGGGAAACAAGAATGAAGGTACTACCCATGATCCCACTAGTTCTAGCTAAGGTCCTACCCACTCCAACACTTCTTGGGGGGATTCTCTTTGTGTGCCACCAATTTTACATAGAGGCCATCCCCATCATCCTTTTGACATTTGTCTTGGTGATCCTCGCACCCAGAATCACCTAGGTAGATGTCCAATCTACCGTAGAACTAGTTCGGTTGAAGGTATTCCACATTTTGAAAACCTACCATGTCATGAAGATCCATCATGGGGTATGAGGGTGGGTTACCACTAACAGAGGTGATGTTTATGAAGTTTAATACCATGATTAAACCTATCTATTTTTTAGATTCTGAGGTGGAGTGCAATTCAGAAATGGGACCCTCACCTCGATCATCTGTTTTAGGGGACATGATAAGAACAAGATGTATAAGACTCATTATTATAGAATATTAGGTACACTGTATTCATGAACCCCTCTGAAAATACATATAGGGGGAGGAATATTTGGACTCTTTCAAAGGCCTGGTCGTGCAATCCTCCTTATCATCAACATGATCATTATATACCTCAACTAGAGATAACCAAGTGTTATTCTAGGGACCAATAGAGGGAAAAAAATGACATGACACACCTTCATCAACTGTAGTCCCTACATAGGGTATCGTGGCCACTATTCCATATTACTGGTATGTGGTGGCCCAATTATCACATTTTTCAGAAGACATCCCAAGATGTGGCGGCTTGTCAGCTCGCTCATCTTATTCCCCACCATCCAGTCTACCATCTCAATGGTCTGCTACAGTGTCATTACCATTCCCCCAACTGCACCCAGTCAATGAATGGGGTAATCAAGGATTATATCTTGAGTCTGAGTTGAGGATCATGAGGTACATCCTTGAATAAGATCATTTCCCAGAGATGTTCCACCCAGTTGCAACCACGAACATTAGGGTGTCGAAATCTATTACCCAGTAGGAGGTCTCGTGCTTTCATCAAACCCTCTGGGTGACACAATTCCTCCTCTGTTATCAACGGGTGAATTTCCCGACGATCTAGTCACAATTTGAAGATATTGTATAAGAATGTCGTACAGTCTACTTGGTTATTCCCCCGGTGGCCCAGTGCCCTATGTTTCCCTGTCGCTATCAGAACCTCCAGCAACGATGCTTTTAGAGCTTCAAAGTGAACTGTATAATTATCAAGGAGTATTCCGCCTGTGTTCAGATATGTGATTGGGGGTAGTATGTGGCCCTTCATTTCATTTCTATCTAGTTGTTCCCGACTTTCTAGTAGATGTTGAGGATATGCCTCTAGTTGTAGTCATATTTATCATGGCGAACCTATCAAAGGGAGATAACTATCTAGAGCTCCTCGAAGAGAACCTACAACTGTAGGGCTTTCCATGCCTATTGGATCCATTGGGAAGGTTTACTCACTATCAATGAAATTTACTAGGCCTTCCTTTATCTACCGAGTCATTAGGTCTCGATCGGAAAACCAAAAAGGGAAAATAGTACCATGGAGTCGCTGAATATTCTGACCCATATGGCTTAGTGAAAAATATGGAAGATGACCCTAAAAAGGCCATATGAAATAATATCTCCCATGGCATAAAAATATGGTCAATAAACTCCTTGATTAATGTGATTTGGAGCAATAACTAGACTATAGTAACCATCGACTAGGGCAGTAGGGGCAGGAACACACTCCCCCTAGAGAGTAACCTCTGGGTGATCATGGCCATCCTCCCCACATAGAAAGCATAGATTCCAGAGATTATGGAAATAGGGTGTCATATTTCATAACAAAGCCACCCTAATTGTGAGATAACCTTTCTTGGGACCCAACTCAGGTACCCCAAGATGCTCTGTAGGTCATTCCCCTAGTAGTCCCAAAGGTCATCCCAGAAGCCCCTCCATGAGCCTCTTGGACTTCATATCATGTTGATGAACCTGCCAACACACTAGTGGTCAATGATCCTTTCCATGACAAAACTCCATGACCAGATTATCTAATGGGGGTGCTCATTTCCCTCCTCGAGGTTTCAAAACATTATAGGTGGAAATCCCACCTGATGGCATGCCATATCTGGGGTTGGTGGATGATATTCCAACAACCCCTGGATTCGAAAACCCAAAATTTTACACCTTTAATGGGATTGGAGATCCACTACAACAACTGGGCCACTTCATCTCAAGATGTGGACCCATACTGGAATCTCCAGCACAACAGGAGGCCGTCAAACTCCGGTGTTTCATACAATCCTTGGAAGGGCCCATGTTTTCTTGGTACAGTCAGCTACCCATTGGGTTTGTAGCTAGATGGTAGGATATTCATATGTAGTTTCATTAGAAATTTATCTCTACCTACTAGAATATGAGTATTCCATAACTCTTCCCATGCATGCAGTGGCCCGTCAAGTACGTCGCGGAATTTATCGCTAATTGGAAAGGCCTCTACGAATCTTGTGATGTTCAGATGACTTATAAACCACTATAGAAAATGTGTTAGGGGATAGTCAGGACTGAATTAGTCCCCTCTCTCATCACAAAAAACTTCTTAAGGGGGTTTCAAAATTTCTCTACCAAAACCAAGCATCTAGAGTAAGCCTTGCATCAGCAAAAGAAGGAACATCTCTTACATCCTATAGTTCCCAACGGAAGAGACGCTAAGGCCAATCCCACAATGGTAGCCCTAATATAGGGCCCCATAAATTTCGGGTTATTACTAGTGGAGCTACATATATAGCCTTATAGAGGCCCTCCACCTTAGGCATAGCCTCTGACCTAACAGTACCCACCTCAGAATTGGCAGGCTCCCTCGCGTGGTGCGCCGCCACCACCTAGATGAGATAATCAGGTTCCACCTCCTTGACAACCTCCTCTAGACCCTCTTCAGGGACATGCTCCCAGACCCCCTTCTCGGATACAGGGAATGATACCTACTTATTAAATGAGGCTCAGGTCCCCAGTTATTTCTGAATTTCCATGGAATTGGGAATTCTATGGTTTTCAGAGTGCAAGAGGCTCGAAGAGGTAGATCTCACTAGTCGCCCCAATTACTGTCCCAATCAATGAATTTGGGAAAATACCCTCAAACATTTCTATGTGTTCAAATACTAGATCCAAGACTCAGTTGATAAATATACAGTTAAGATAGGTCCATCCTTGACATAGGTGGCTTGTGTATTTATTAATCCTAATAGTGAAAGTGATAGCAAAGGTGGGAGGAAGCAGGTTCCTAACAGCGGGTCCTAAAAATATGATGACTATATGGATCATAAGTTAATAGAACATTCTCATTTCTATACACATGATTTTTTGAATCAACTTGAGCCTTCATAAGTCTTTGTGTCCCCTATAGCCACTACTTATGCATAGATGTTTCAGCCTTCCTCTTCCTAGAAGGGAAGGCATTAACAATGCAAGGGAAAACAATATCCCCCACTGATGTCATATTAATCCTGTAGTCTTAGCAATTTTATTCCCTTGGAGTTGGATAACACCCACATAATCTACCCAGTGATGGAGTATTCTTCATGCAACGACCAATTGTACCCTTCAGTTAACATTGTGGAGCTGGTAAACCCCTATATGGTTCCCAAAGTTGTGGAACACCAGACGAACCCTCCCAACATCCTCAGTTGACACCAAAATTGACAGAGACATGGTTACATGTGTTTATAGGATTCATGGACTAATGCCTTTAGCCATGCTATTCATTCCACCAAAACCAGTAAACATGCCTGACATAGAGCTCAGTATGTGCCTCCTTATCATCTTGTTTCACCAGGGTTCATCTTCACCACCATTTGTGCTACTTGATCAGGCGGAGAAACCACGATCATGGAGTAATCAGAAATGTTCGGTTGAGGATCGACCTCAGTTTGGTAGCCCTCATCTGTTAGTCACTCTATGCATGTCGAATAGTGAGAAACAAGACATTCACAGCACTATTCGGCTTCCGGTTCAGTGAGAATGGCCCTTCGTACCTCCTTCCACACATTGACCTCCTTTAGAAATAAGTTCACACGCTTTACAGAAGTATGATATCCTTATTAATCTTTTCCACATTCTTGGAAGTCTATCTATCCTTGAGGATCTTTTCCTATCAGCGGATATGCATGAAGCCCTTTCTGAGGATTTACTAATCCCCCCAAGTTTGAGAAGGAGGTTGCAGCTGTAGAAGCCTTCCATGTGGATGCAATCGAGCATGCCAAATGTCATATCATTATATTTTTATATATAGAAGATGAAGGGTCTTCGATACATGTTCATATCCATTGACATTACATTACTAATAATTTCAATGGTGTAGAGTTTCACCACTATCTTTTTGATACATTGTCATCCATCAACCTCATCCCGAACAGGACACTAGGAAAGAGGGGGCTAGATGAAGATGATCTGAGTCCCTTTTACCTAAAAATACAAGGTTATGAGAAGAACAAATATACAGTAGTTGGAATTATACTCTTGAAGACCTAGTTCGGTGGCTTGGTAGCCATCACCGAGTTCATGGTTGTCTCGCAGGACACCGTCTTCAACGCATTGATGGGTATCCCATGGATACACCAACACACGGTGGTCCCTTCTTTGTATCACCAGTGTCTTATGTACTCTATTAATGGTCGAGTAGGCATAATCCAAGGTGACGTGTCTCCATTTTCCTCTTGTAAATCATTCTACATGGATCAAGACTACTAAAATAGAAAGGACAATAAGATTCAAGCTAATGAGGTTGAACACGCTATGGCTATGACCAACCAGTGGATAGAACTAGATGATGCCTACATTTTCTCGATCTACCAATTGGAGGCCACGACCTTGGACTTGGGAAAATTATTTCCTATTTTGGGAAAAGGGTAAAAAAAACATTACCATGTATAAGGGATACTATAATATCACCTCGTATTCCTATAAAAATGAGGATCAAGTGATCCAAGAGACCCTACTCCCATAAGCTATTAGGATGTTCGACCCATGGAAAAAAATATATGTTATACATGTTTATTTCACATGGTTGGGATAAACCGGCTTAAGCCAACACACCACTATTTATTTGATATCATCAAGCATGGCCACTTGGGTTGAAGGCCAGATGGGATCAGGTCGATATATTAAATTTCTATTGTATCGATAGTATAGAAGCTCCCCAATGTAGTTTCCACCACCGCTGAAGCTAGTTCCAGTTTCCTGTAGGCATCTATCAACATGGAATAATCACATCCTACCAAGAATCCTCACGTTTTGAATGAATAAGAGGATTTAAAATATTCTCCCTTCACTTTTGGAGAGGTTGTTGTTAGGATGGTATGTCTGAGTATGATATACTCCATAATACCAAATGTAGGATCGAATATAAAAGTATGAGATTCTCAGATACAAGAGGGGGTGAATTGTACCTTTTAAAAATTCCCTACGGAAATTTTTCATAACCAAAATTCACAAAACCTCTATGTTCTAATGACTTTCCTGATTCTAGAAAAGTGATTCTGGAAATAAAACATAACAAAATTTTACAACAACTAAGATTCTACCTTAGAACGTATAGAATCTAACTAAATCAGAGTACAAGTAAGGAAGTATATGAAAGTTATAATTTCCTTAACAATACAAAATGCACCAGAAAAACAAAGTATTAAAACTACATGTAACAAGTATAAAATATTTTCACCCAAATAGAAGGGTATCCAAAAACCTTGGATAATGGTCCCTTGATTTATACATTCAAGAAATTATGTCTTACCCACACCAGGTTAAGCCCTCTATACGAAGATTGGAGTTTGTCTTGCTATCCCCGCAAGCCCTCAACTATTAGATAGTCAGCACCTCTGTATTCCTCAGCAAGGAAGCCCTCAACTTCAAGGTGTTTGAACCTTTGTCATCCTATCCCTGGAAGCCCTCGATTGTACACAACAACAATTGGAGTCGCATGAAGCAAGTCTACACAAGGCAATGTTTGAATAAGTCATTCAAACTTTTTTCATGAAGGTTGAGTGTTGATAAGAGCCTCTCTCTCTAGAAATCACTTCAACCGCATGTAAGCACCAATGTCGAAAATGTTGTCTAGTGTTCTTGCATCTTTTCAAATGAGCTTGTATTTATAGGAGAAGCTCCAACGATCGGCTCTCTACTCCAACGATCATATTTCTACATTAATTTTAGAGGGACCTGTACATGTGTCACTCAACCAACGGTTAGTTTTTAACTGAAGGCACGACATCGTTTTATATTAGAACAAGTGTAATCATAAGTAAAACTGAAGTTCAGAATAAAAGTAAATAGAAGTTCAGAATGTAAGAAAAGTATGAAAGTTCATAGTCTAACTAAAAAATAGAATTCCGAGGTTATAATAAAGAGATATTTGGATTCTGTTTTGTAGAAATTAGGAACCTGAATTCTATAGAATTGTAGAGTCTGAATTTCAAGGAAATTCAGAGTTTGGATTCACAGGAATTCAGAACCTGAACATAAAGAGTTCGGAGTTGAACTCATAGATGTCCGGAGTCGAACTAGTAGAATTTTGGAGTCGAACTCAAAGAATTTCGGAGCCGAACTAAATGAATTTCCGAGTCGAAGTAGTAAATGTTCGGAATCGAACACATAAAGTTCGGAGTCGATCTAGTAGAAGTTCGGAGTCGAACTCATAGAAGTTTGGAGTCGAACTAGTAGATGTTCAGAGTCGAACTAGTGCATGTTCGGTGTCGAGATAGTAAGAGTTAAGATTCGAACTCATAGAAGTTCAGATTTGAACTATTAGAAGTCCAGAGTCTTAAACAGAATGCTCCATATCTATGTGTTATACAATTCTGAAGTTTTTAGTTACAATCTGAATGTCACACTTAGAACAGAAATGTGATTGAAAAATGATAATAATGTAAGAATAAATTCCCTTAGGGAAGGAAATTTTCCTTAATAAAATGGAATAAGGGTTAAAAAGATAATTTCCTTAAGATAAGGCGTTTCTGATTTTCAAAACATGATGGAATGGAAAAGTCATATGGATAAAGGTCCCTTAATTTATACATTCAATAAATTATGTCTTACCCACACCAGGGTAAGCCCTCGATATGAAGATCGGAGTCTGTCTTGCTAACCCCACAAGCCCTCAACTATCAGGTACTTGGCACCTCTATCTTCCAATTTATGGAAGCCCTCAACATCAAGGTGTTGTAACCTCTATCATCCTATCCCCGGAAGCCCTAGATTATACACAACAACAATCAGAGTCGCATGAATCAAATCTGCAGAGGGAAAAGTTTGAAAAAGTCATTTAAACATTCTACACAAAGCTTGAGAGTTGATAAGAGCCTCTATCTCTAGAAATCACTTCAACAGCATGTAAGAACAAATGTCAAAAATGTTGTCTAGTGTTCTTGCTTCTTTTCAAATGATCTCCTATTTATAGGTGAATCTCCAACGGTCGGCTCCCTCCTCCAATGGTCATATTTATGCTTGAATTTCTGAGGGACCTGTACACATGTCACTCAACCAATGATTAGTTGATAACTGAAGGCACAATATCATTTTATATTTGAACAAGTGTAAGCAAAAGTAAAACTGAAGTTTGTAATGAAAGTAAATAAATGTCTGGAATGTAAGAAAATTATGAAAGCTTGTAGTCTAACTAAAAAATAGAATTTGGAGTTTATAATAAAGAGATATTTAGATTGTGTTTTGTAGGAATTCAGAACCTGAATTCTACAGAATTCTAGAGTCTAAATTTCCCAGAAATTTGGATTCTAGATTAATGGGAATTCAGAACCTGATCATAAAGACTTAGGAGTTGAACTCATAGAAGTTCAGAGTCGAACTAGTATATGGTCGGAGTTGAACTCATAGAAGTTCGGAGTTGAACTAGTAGATGTTCATGGTCGAACTAGTACAAGTTCGGAGTTGAACTCAAGAATTTTAGAGTCAAACTAGTAGAAGTTCGGAGTCGATATCATATAAGTTCGGAGTCGAACTAGTAGAAGTTTAGAGTCGAACTAGTAAAAGTTCGGAGTCGAAATAGTAAAAGTTCAAGGTCGAACTCATAGAAGTTCGGAGTCGAACTAGTAGAAGTTTTGAGTCATAAACAGAATGATACATATCTATGTATTATACGATTTCGAGGCTTTTAGTTACAATCCAAATTTTACACTTAGAAAATAAATGTGATTGAAAAATGAAAATAATGTAAGGATAAATTTCCTTGGGGAAGGAAATTTTCCTTAAGAAAATGAAACATGGGGTAAAAATTGATTTGCCTTAAGATAAGGTGTTTGTGATTTTCAAAACATGAAGGAATTGAAAATTCATATGGAAAACCTTATTGTCTCAACAGGTGTTCCCACCATGGTCGATGAATCGGTACAATTGAACCTCAGCAAAGAGATGGATCTGAAAACATACATGATCAGTTCCACTATTCCTGTCGAAGAGAAACAACGATATGTGGACTTCCTGAAACAACATCCTGTTATATTTTCTTGGAGATAGGATGAGATTCCAGGACTAGATCCTCAGGTTTTTTTCCACTGCCTCGGTCTTGCAACAAATCATAGTGGGTTCAAATAGCCGTCTAGAAAGATACA
Source organism: Viscum album (assembly GCA_963277665.1). Lineage (NCBI taxonomy): Eukaryota > Viridiplantae > Streptophyta > Magnoliopsida > Santalales > Viscaceae > Viscum > Viscum album. The sequence continues at coordinate 651,932,578 of OY728120.1, read as the reverse complement.
CCCTTCTCACAGTTCCATGGTCGAGGATGAGGTTGATAAGATAATGAGAGACAACTTTATCAAGGAGGTCTATTAACCAAATGGTTATCCATTATTTTTCCCATCTAGAAGAAGAATAGACATATCATAGTCTTTATCACCATTCTGGAATTCAACTACCATTGTCCGAATGATGACTTTCCCCCTCATGTGACAAAACATTCGATTGATGCCACTATTGGGTTCCAGTCTCTCTCATTCATGGATGGGTATTCTGGGTATAAAATTCATTTTATGTCCCTTGAGGATGAATAATATAATGATTTTAGGGAATCATATGGTACTTTCTGATACCATGTGATTCCCTTTGGTCTAAATAATGTAGGTGACACCTATCTGCATGTCATGCATCGCATATTTAAGCCGATCCCTAGGAAATTGGTGGATTGCTACGTGGATGATCTGGTAGTAAAATATTACTATCTCTAGGACCATATCAAATATCTCGATAAAGTGTTCATATTCCTCACATCCTACCATCAGATGATGAACCCATTTATGTGTTCCTACCAGGTCACCTCTAGAAAGTTTCTCGGCTTCGTTATCAGATACAGAGGCATCGTGATCGATCTGAAGAACATCAAGGATACCAGTTAGATGTGTCCTCTCAGAAACATTAAAAATAATCAAGGCATTTAATGTCACATATCATACATATAACGATTCATCGCAAATATGGATAGAATTTGTAATCCCTTTTTCCAGCTCATGAACAAAGGCGTCGATTATATGTGGGATATGGAATGTCAGCCTTCTTTTGAAGTGATCAAGAAGTACCTGTTAAAACCTTTGGTCCAGAAGCCACCCATTTATGAAAAGCTTCTAGTCCATTATGTGACTGCTTTGGAGTGACCTATTGGCACCATTCTCACCCAAAATAGTAATGAGGGAATGGATAAACTTATTATTATCTGAACAACATGCTCCTCGATAAAGAGATCTGATATTCTTATATCCTAAAGAGATGCCTTTCACTGGTATTTGGTGTTTAGAAATTATGACACTACCTATAACACGATGAGATAGAGCTAGTGCCTTGAGTGGATCCTCTGAAGTACATTATGAATAGCCTCATATTGAAGAACTTTCTAGCTTAGTGGGTAGTGATCCTTTTGCATTTGAAAATAAATTTTTTATTCGAGAAGGATATCAAGGGAAATGCATTGGAAAACATCCATACTGACCATCCATCTCCCTTAGACTAGTCTCTGGATCATGTTTTCCAATATGAGTCAATCATCTCATTAGATTAATCCATTCTATTTTGGAAAATTCACTCTAATGGTGCTTTTTGGATCCCTACTGCCAGAATACTCAATGATCCCTGACTCAATAGAGAGGGCATGGGTATATTCTTCATCACACCGGTACAAGACGTTCTACCATATTCATTCTTTTAATCATAAGGCTATATTAATAATGAGGCAGAGTACATGGCTCTCATTACTGGTCTTGATCTGGCCCTCAAGATTGATTTTCCACCCTTGCATATGAAAGGGGACTCCATACTAGTCATAATGCATTTCAATGGTGACTACGATATATGGAAGTCAGAGATCATACCATTATTAGAGCATTTCCACCAACTAATGGCCCAATTTCCATCTCGGAATGAAGTTAATCATGTCTGTCATTCATAGAATGGTCGATCCTACACCTTGGATAGTTTGGCCACATCTCTTGCAGAGCCTGATCCGGATGATTTTTTCATCCCTATAGAACATTGCAGAGTCATCACTCCCATTAAACCAGACGATGATGATAGCCTGCAAGTACGCCACCTTACCACTGGTGCCTTCATGTTAGGACCCCCCAGGTCCCCCTACCATTGTGTTGGAAGTGAATACTGAATAGAAGAACCCATTTTTCTTGAATCTTCAACATGATAGTCTCCAAGAATATCGAGATGAGTGTTAAAGAATCTAATGGTGCACATTGTAGTTCACACTATTGAGTGGTCCCATCCCTGAGAAAATATTCTAAAGGCCTGAGTTTGATGGGATTCTATTTCATTGCATTAAAGGACGCGATATTGCTCAGTTCATGTTGGAGGTTCATGCTGGTTCATACGGGGCTCATCAAATAGGGCCAAAACACTCTCATCAGATCAAACGGTTTGGGTATTTTTGGCCCGCCAAGATATGTGACTGTATCTTGTTTTCAAAATGGTTCCATGCTTTCCAAATAGCTAAAAATTTAATGCATCATCCACCAGAACCTCTCCACACTACCAAGTACTCTTGTCCCATTGCATCATGGGGACTCTATGTCATGGGATCATATCCACTGGGGATATCTCTCCAGCGCATGTTCATCATGACCACTATGGATTTCATTTCTATGTTCTAAGAGGAAATTACACTCAAGGAGGTCAAGGAACATTATATCATTGAATTTGTGAGCTCTAATATCATTTATCAATTCAGAGTCCCTCACGACGTCCTCACCGATAACCACACCACATTCTGGGAAGCTGAGCTGAAGAAGTTGTATGCCATGTACAACATCTGTTTTTACCATATATCCAAATATCATGCAAAAAAAAATAGGTAGATCTAGGAATTAAAAGAAACCCTCTCTAACATTCTACAAGAAGATGGTTGGTTATAACAAGAAGTGTTGGATGAACAACTCCCCAATGCACACTGGTCTTATCGGAAGAAGAATCGTAATTCCAATTAGGTGACCCTATATTACCTGGTGTATGGAACATAGGTATTTATTCCCATCGTGATTCAGTTTCCCTCATTTCCCACAGAAGTCAATGATCAGTAGACACTCGATAGGGTAGCTGAAATACCTCTGGCTGAACAGGAAGCGCTTGAGGAGAATAGGTTTCAGGCCATGGAAAATTTGGATATGCATTAGAACAATATTTCTAGAGCGTTCAACAATAATTTTATCCTCCGCTCTTTCTTAAAAGGTGACAAGGTGTTGTCCTTGAGAACACCAATGATACCTAGTAGGAATCCACTGAAGTTGGTTCCCAAAAGGGATGGACCTTACATCATTCACAAGGTTTACCCCATTGGTGCATACTCCCTAGTTACTATGGATGGTGAGAGTATTAATCCTCCAACCAATAATAAATTCTTCAAGTAATATCATTCTTGAATATTCCAACATGACTCTAAAAATTCTTATCTTCACTACATGATGTTAAAATGCGCGATCTTTCTAGGATAAAGGATGTAAAACTACCGAGCATACACATCTCATGACAATAAACTGCAAAAATGTTCAGAGCACTACAACTATAAACTATGATATCCCCACGTCCTACCTTCTTGAAGTTAATCATAATGGAAATTTTAGAACTACATGTGGCTTGATTCCTATCCCCAAAGGATACATAGGAACACCCAAATAGTTTTTCTATAGTTTCAGTCCCAAACTACAAGTTCTCTCATTGGGTCAAAACTGACGGTGTGGTGCAGGCCTCACTTTCCTTCATTCTCATCATGTTTATTGGGACCACACCATATGCCCCCCTCAATGAATATCTCCACCTCTTTCTTCTTTACCCCAAGATGTTAAAGTTCAAGGGAATATCCACACATTAGGCGTCCCTTCATTTGGGTTTCCATCATCTTTATCATCCGAAAGGACCCCCAAAAGACATGGATGCTAAGACCTAGGGCTCTCCTATCATCTCAGTCCAACATCCACTTAAAATTTGGATGAATATTTGCTACATTCCCCGCATTGGGGATATGGTCTATGGTCTATGCTCATTAGTTGTTCCCATTCGTGGACACATTATATTTATTTTGTGTTTTGAAGATGGTCAACAACCATACTCCATCGTTATCACCTCCCCTACATGTCTCAATAGTTGGGCATAGTTATTAATACTGTCTTGATACCCCTTATAACCTCATTATGCTAGGAGAAAGAATAATGGTCTTGTTAGGATTGACACAACCCACCCTCTTTCCTTCATTTTCTTACCCTTATGTTCTCGGATGAACTAGATTCTATTTTGTTTTTTCCCACACCGAGCAATCCACATGTGGGAATAGCAACATTCATAGGGTGATACAAACATAAAGGTTCATGTTTGAATGGTATGAGATCTACAAAAATAAACTAGGATATCCCCACATCCTCACCGCATGACGTTAAATTTCGTGAATCTTTCATAACTATGTATGGCTTGATTCCTACACCCTCAAGATACGTTGGAATGCCTAGATAGTTTTTCCATAGGTCCATCCCCCCAAAAAAAATCTCCCATTGGGTCAATACACATGGTGTGGTGTGGGCCTTACTTTCCTTCATTCACATCGAGTTCATCAATACTGTACCATGTACCCCCTCCTTAGAGATCTCCACATCACTTGTCTTTATAACATGATGTTAAACAACACAAGAATATCCACACTTTATGCATCCCATTATTTGGGTTTTTATCATCTTCAACATCCTAATGGAGCCCTGAATGACATGAATGCTAGGCCCCAGGGTTGTCCTACCATCTCGATCCAACATACAATATAATTTGGGATGATAAATTGATACAAGTCCAGCATTGCGAATATTGTCTGTGGACAACGCTCATTTGTTGTTCCCATTCCTGGCCACATGATATGGATGTTTTATTTCGAACATGGTCAACAACCATCATCTATTGTTATCACCATCCCTATATGTCCCAAATTTTGGGTGCACTAAATCATCTTTTCCCGCTACCCCTTCCAATGTTAGTATTCCTCGATGTGGAACGTTGGCCTTGTTGGGATCGTCCCTACTCAATCTATTTTCATCACTTTCATACTCTTATGTGCTGGGAAGAACCTGATCCCATTGTTTTTTCCCACACTGAGCATTGATCAAATGGGATTAAGAGATTTTGTAGGGCGATAACTGCCTAAAGGCTCACATACGTATGGTCTGAGCTCTATAACCTTAAACTAAGTTCTTCCCACATCATTTTCATATGACTTTAAACAACATGGTACTTTGAGAACATTGTATGGAATGATTCCCATCCTCAAGGGATATGTTGGAACACAAATATTTCTCATTTGTGCCCCATCCATAGGTCCCCCATCCTTTCCACCCCCTAGCCTAGGTTCTCAGTTAGGGTTGTGTGGTGTGGTATGGAATCCATGCCTTAATTCACATCGAGATATTTGTGTTATTACACCCAGATCCCCTTAAGAAACCCCTCATACTCCATCATCCTTGCTACATGATGTTAAACTACACGGGTACCATGATGCTTTACGCATCCCATCATTTGGGTTTCCAACATCTTTCATATCTAAAAGGACACCCAAATGTCATGGACGCAAGGCACCTGAGATATCCTACCATCTCAAGACAACATCCCCGAGTATTTTGGATGAAAATTTGATACAAATCATGCATTGCGAATATTGTTAATGCTTGATGCTCATTTATTGTTCCCATTCCAAGTCACACGATATGGATACTATGTTGCAAACATGGTCAGTAGTTATCCACAATCATTGTTGTCATTTTTTGGTCCCCTAAATGACTGGCATAGTAATTCACCCTTGCCACCCATATTTCACACACACATGACATTAAAAGTTGAATTTACAGTCCGATATCTATGACCATATACTATGATCAACCATATCCTGGTTGCATTAGGTTAAACTTCCCAACATTTCAAGAACTCCATTGGGATATATTCTCATCCTCGTGGGATATGTATGAAAATCCAGAAATTTTTTCTACATGTCCATACCGGGTTCATCTATCCTTTCTCTCAGCCTCTTGGTCCATGTAATCTCTGGGAATTGTGAATGTTGTTTCATATATGGGATTACACCCCCCATTTGTGTTGGGTTATTCAGCAATCTATACACATTCCTTATCACGTCCCCCCCACGTCCTTGCCATATGACGTTCAGCTGACTGACATCTTCCAGAACTATGTGTGGTTGGATTCGCATCCTCAGGGGATACATATGAATTCCCATACCTTTTGTCTCAATGCCCAACCCTACTTTTAGAAACCTCTTAATCTCTCTGGCCCCAAGACTATGTCCTCCGAGAGGGGGTATGTGGTGTGGTATGGGATTTTGTCCTAAGTCACATAGAATTTTCGATAGACACACCACATACCTCCCTCTTTAGATATCATTATCACCCTTTCCTCCACTCATCCTCTCAAGTTGTCTTCTCTAAAAATTTGGCTCCTCGACACTCTTTTAAAATCCACCAATGTGCCTAGGATCACTCGGGTTTAGGACCTTGAGTGTTGGATTCTACAGACATGCTATCACCCATTTTAATGCTTCGTGTTCCCGTTTATATTGGCTTTGATAATGTTTCACTTTCAAAAGGACCCTAAGATGTCCTGGATTCTTGGTCATAGGGAACTCCTACCATTTAGATCCAACAACCCTAAGGATTTCGAATGACACATTGATTCATGTCTTGCATTGAGAATGTGGTCACCAGTCGATGCTCATTAGTTGTTCCCATTTCAGGTCACACGATATGGATATTTTGATTCAAACGTGGCCAACAACCATCGTACATCATTACGCCACCACCATTAATTATTAAATATTGTTTTCATGATTCACCTTTTCTACTCCATCATGTCCATGTGGAATTTCAACACTCTTTTTTCTATCCCTCAGTCTACGTTTTCACGTTACGAGAACGAGGCCACTGTGAGGTTTTATTGAAGACTCTACACCATTTCCCCCTTTCTTGGTATTCCTCATGATGCAAAGACCATTTCAGCCGTTGTTTTCCTAACCGAGTGAGGATCATGTGGGATTAAGGATTGGGACATGGTTTACAATCGTATGGAAGAGTATTTATTCCTATAGTCCAAGGTATACAACCATAAATTATGATATCCCCACATCCTTGTCATATAAAATTAAACTGCATTATGCTTTCATAACTACATATTTCATGATTACCATCTTTATGGGATACATAGGAATGCCGAAACATTTCATCGTTGGGTACAATATAGGTTCCAATAATTATCTCTTATGTTCAGCCTTTTGGATATGATTTTTATTGGATTTCATGGAGTGGAATATATGGGATTATTTCATCCTTTACGTCATGTTTACAATTTCCGCACCACATAATGCCCTTTTTGGAGCTAGTTTCTCTCGCCTCTCTTCCCACATGATGTTAAACTGCACTCTCAGAACTACATATGGCTTGATTCCCATCATCATGGGATATGTAGGAACACCCAAACAATTTGTCTTTGGGTCCAGCCCCATATCCCATGATTTGTTCCATCCCTTCAGCCTGAGGATTCTCTTTGGAGTTCCACACACTGTGATGTAGACCTGGTCCTCATTCATGTCAGGTATAATTTAGGACACCCAGAGCATTCCATATAAAACATTGTTATTATATATGATTCAAATCCATTTGACATAAATTAATTCTACATGGTCCCACATGACATTAAACTTTTTCATCTTTGCTGCGTGATATTAAAATACGTGGGGAAGTCCTATAATACGACCAAACTATGACACTACAGGCCTAGACGCACGACAAAAAATGTAATCACATTGTGATGTCCTTACTCAAGAGAACATCATGTTTGGTATCAGTCATACACTATTCCATTTGTGAATTCCTATATATGGATTGACTCCTATAGAGATGCTTGGATTCTCCATCCTAGTTTTGTTGCTTCACAAAAAAAACATGTCCTCCCTAATGAGAAAAAAATATCCATCAAATACCGCTTCACCCGGTACATGTTCCAAACCATCATGATAGTATTTACCCTAGAATTTTTACCCTTCCATTACATTTTATAAAACTATGTGTGGATTTATTATAATACTCATGGGATGTGTAGGAATTCCCAGACATTTCTTTTTTGGGTCCTACCCCAGATATCTCAAATCATATCCATCTTTCAACCCCTTGGCCTGAACTCTATTGGGGGCATGTGATGTGGACTAGGTCCTCATTCATGTTGGGATTTGAAACAACCATGTCATGTGTCTCCCATTTCTCTTTCCAACCTGTTCCATGTTCTACAACCATAAACGAATAAATTCCTAGGAGAACTAGACGTCGGGTTTGACTACCTCACCACCCTGTGAGCATCCCAATAAACCAAGTTATCTCTTAATGGCCAACTCTATGACCTTAAATTAGGAGTTTGTATCCTTGTGACCCTTTTCCTTAGAAAGGTATTTGACTCCCTCTATCTAATATGTATTATTGGAATACTAGAATGTGTCATGGAAAATAACTAAAAATGTGGAATTTCATATGAACATTACCTCATTTCATGTCCATGATTCATGAGCCATTAATTTGGATCCCCAACCTCTTCAATGTCTTAAGGGACCCCCTTTATTGCCTTCTCTCTTTCCACATTGGATCACTTACCATCTTGGGCTAACACCCTGAAAGTCCTTAGACAACATTTTGCGACAGGTCTCATGTTTCAAACAAGGTCAGCGATCATACCTCATTTGTTTTTCCCCATGTCTAGCTAACTCGAAAGAGATTCTATGTTTCTAACAGGGTCAAAAGTTATCCTTTATCATCATTCAACTATCATTGAGATCCAGATCTTGGGTTCCATGATTCACATCTTTCCAATACCTTATCTTCAAGTGTAATTCTAGCACACTCTGTTTTACCCCTTCGCCAATATATGGCCATTATGTGGGCGGGTTTGTAGTATTGGGATGTCATTATCCTAGAGATCCATTGCTACAAATATATACCTCCCTATTATAGGAAATTCCCACCACTACTCTTCCGCACGATTCATTTGGGATTAGTTGTTTCGGTAGGATGGGTACTGGTGCAGTTGAACCACCCATGAATTTCATCCTACATGATGTTAAACTACAATCTGAGTACTATGTTTGTATTAATTTCCACCCTCATGGGATACGTAGGAATGACCAGACACTTTCCTTGGGGTCGAGTCCCATGTTAGGGAACCTCAAGTCTATGGAATAAATAATCTTATAGGGAACATGTGGTGTGGTGCATGCCTTTTTTTCCTACATTCACATTGGCATATGTACCACACCGTGCATTTTCATTCTGGGTAACCATGTATTCGATGAAAGAATGTAAATGGAGGTTTTACCATGAATTTGTTCAGGATTCCACATGATAATTATGGGATGTGTCTTCTTCCTCGCCATAGAGGATTCCCACTACCAGTGTTTCTTTGACCATGATGTTCTCAAGAAATATGTTTGTCATGATTCTGATCCTTAAGGGATATGTAGTGGCATCTAGGAATTTCACACCGGGGTCATTAAAACATATGGCCCCTCAGCCCCGACTACAATCTACTCTCTACGAGATTAAACGAGGATCCCACAATTGGTGCAACATGACTTTAAAAAGTTATCCATGGTCCATGAAGTATGACCTTAAAACAATGTGTGCATTCCTCTCATTACGACATTAAACTACGAGTCTATTTTCCTCTAAAGGATGAATTAAAACTATGAGCCACTCTAAGTTATCACTAGAGAGATTCTTCTAGGAAATGAGTTTTATCCCTGATCTGATCGATGCACTCACCTAATTTGATTTCATCACAGTGGCATAATTTGAAGAGTGTTGGACTCCATTCAAACAACACTTCAATCCACCCTGCACACCCTATGTGCCCTATAACTGGACCATCATCCACTTTCATGCCAGAAGGAACCCACTAACAGTACAGATGCTCAGACTATGGATTTCCTACTATCCTGGTGTAATGTTCCGGAAGACTAATGGATTAAATTTCAAGTCAGGCCCTGTGTTTCGTACATGGTCAGCGGTCGGCTCTCATTTCATGTCCCCATTATAGGCTAACTCAATAGGGATACTGGGTTTCTAAAACTGTCAATAGTTATCCTTATTTGTTATTCTATCCTTATAGTTTTCCAATTTTTCTGTATTGTGATTCACACTTTCCACTCCCCTCTGTTCGTATTTATTCTAACACCCATAGCGTTAACCCGCTTGTGCACTAGAGCACGTTGGGAAAGAGAAAGTTTAACTGCTCTGAAAACATCCTTCTATATTCATGCCACCATCCCTCTTCCTTGAAAATTGGGTCAGTTGTTCAGACCCCAAATGCTTGATGCTTGGTTGGTAGTCTCATATATAAGAAAAATAACGATGTAATTTCCCCTGGTTTCTCACATCGGGTACGTCCCACGTGAGCTTATCGGTCGATCTATTGGAATTTCACAAATATGATGGGAATGTAGTAAACTAAAAAAATAATGGGACTCATGCATGCAACGCACATAAATTACATTTATATGTTTACACAAATTATAGTCCCCAAGGATTGGCCCCTCCCATAGATGGGTTGAACTCTTCTATGGAGCATCCCAGTTCTGCCACTCTCTAGATAGTAGCATCCAGGATCCACTGTCCCCTGTTAAGATTCAGTTCCTCCTCAATGGAAATGGGGATTAATTCATCAGCCTCTATCTGGGCCTAATAATCGTTGTATTAATCAATATTCATATCTTTAGAGGCCCACATCCTCTCTTATCAACCTCTCTTAGCTGGGCATTCAGTCGCGACACGAGACCCGATTGAGCATCGAGGAAACAAGAGTACTCATTCACCCACACCCTCAACCATAGGATCTCATTCTCAGCATCCTATAGTCTCCTGATATTCATGGGCTTCCTCCGCTGCATGCCCACACTAAGGTCGCAGTCATGTTCCAATATCTTCTCTATCATGAAGTCTTGGATGATCATATGAGGACGCTGGGTATCCACTCCTCTAGTGCATAGTTCAGGTTGCTGGTAACAAAGCCTCCTCATCTGGTCAATCCATTTTTCTTGATGGGTCTCCCCAATTATGCACTTGATCAACTTCTTTAATCAGTGACAGACAACCTTGTTGTCCTTTTCATCAGAAGTCATTTCATCCAGATAAATGGGGTTGGAAAGAAAATATTAAAGGAACACCTCCAGGAACTCATCGGTAGGATATTCATATGGTGTCTGATCTTCTAGGTGAGGGCTTATATCGTCTATTGATCCCCATCATCAGATTCCACCTCGATGATTTTTGGTTTCGTCCTGCTAATGCTCCCACCTGTGATTAGGAGCATTATGGTTTGGTCAGTATGGGTGTCCACTTCCATGACCACCGGCGTTCCTCTTTGAAAATAGTTTCTAGGGTCCCATGTCCTCCTCTCCTCTGTGGCTCATTCCAATTGAACAAATAAACATGTGAGAATACACATACATCAGTTGGCATGATTCAATGAATGATGGTTGCGAATTCAGGGAAGAACACTTACAGAGATCAAACAGTCTGTCTAACCTCTCAGCTGTTGCCACTAGAATTCTAAATCTTGTCCCCCCATATATGGTTAGGATATCCAAAGACTCTGAGAGAACGACACTGGGTATCGCAGGCCCACTAGGCGCATTAATCGCTATTGTCATGTGTACAGATCCCGATGTTCCCACAGCTGCATCTACTATTTCGTGGGAGCATGTTTTTCTTATGCGACCCTCATGTATAGGTCAAATGTTAGTTGATAAGGCCTAATTGACGAAAATGATGATAACATGATAATGTTTTAAGGTTTTCCACAAGAGCCCCCACATACTCTTGCAGCTCCGAGTCCGAGTTGGCGACCTCACCTTCATCTGGAGGACTCCATCTACCAACCTCTTCTCCCTAGGAGGACCCTTATGATTCTTCTAGTAGGGGGAATGGATCCCTCAATTCAGCTATAGATAGTCATGGAGGGGATTTTGGATTTAGAAACAAATCTACCTGATCTGTCATTGAACGCAGACCACCCCTAGAGTACACAATTTCCTCTATCATGGTGATGTAATACTCCCCTTCTACCAGAGATATTACAAATATGGCCCTAGAATGATCGATCACCAAAAAATTCATCATCATAAGGTTCAGATGGAGCCATATCTGGGAATGGTTGAGGAATTGTCTGTTGACATCCCAAATTTCCCAATCCATCAAGAAAACAACATCATCTGGTATGTCAATGTGGAATATCCTCTTCCTCAGATCCTGAGTGGGTATCCTACGAAACCCCCTGGGAAACCTCCCTTCTCGCTAACTATGCTCCTCTGGGATGGTCGGCCCCACCACTTCCGCCTACCTCTCGGTCAGTCTGGGTCTCACCGCTATGGAATCCCCACCACTATTGGACATTCATGCCATCATCCACCCTCGATCTCTTGGTTGATGAAGCACCCCTTTCCTGGAACAGGTGGTCCACTACATTAACATCTCCCCCAGGTATGCTACCTCCCAACTCTTGGAATATTCTTTCAATAGTCCATAGATAGCGGTGGGTGGATGAAGATCATTTTGAATCTTCTCATCCTCCCGTGTGAACATGCGCCACATCTACCTCATCACACATGGATGGTACTCAGGGGTACTCTTATGTAGACTAGCGGGGTCAGACTCTGCATGCACCTTAACTACCTCACAAATTGGTGTATGGTGTGCAGCTCACCGAGAGTCTCATGGTTAACCTGCACCAGGAGGAATCCACCTCAAAAGGCCATGAGGTAGGAACAATACTCCATTATTTCCTTTTCGTCATCATTGATCACAACTGTTGGAAATGGAAATGGGTGGAAGTTAAACTCTTCCACCTTCTAGAGCTTATTTAGCACTTAATATGGGATCATTTTGGTTGGGAAACTCTGCACTACATTCTGAATAGCCAAATGGAAGTCCGAACCTGGATGGTAAATGGAGTTCTGGTATTCATAGGTGCCCATATGTGCCACTATCAACCCATCTATAAGAAGGAGTGGACCGCACACCCAATTTCGATTCTTCCAAAAGTAACATGATATGATACATTTTATAACATGGCCAGCATCAAGATCCCCAGATTGATTCACCCACCCATCACCAAAATGGACACCATAATAAATGTGCTCTGCTGTATGATCATGTTTGTATCCCTTACTAGTAGAATTCAACCGAAAGTGAGCACATATTTGAACACAACCAACCTAACCACTGGATTTTTCTATATGATAACTCTGAACCCCATCTCTTCCACGAGATGTTCTCGAAGTGTTTCTAATAGGAGTTCTCCTTGCTGCGCTAGACCCCCTTAGGCATGTTGGAGGCCTTACAGTAATCTTCCCATGTAGAACGGAATTCAGGAACCAACTGAATAAAAATTAAAGTGGACATCCCTCACCAACTGCTTGTCATCTCTTTTCACTAGGTCTATCAATGCTATTATGAGCATTAACATCTACTCTGGGTTATCCCATATATTCGCAGAGGGAAGGAACTCATAATACATCACCCCAATATCTGAATCCCTGAGACTTTTTGCATGTCCTAGAGGATGATACGAACCTCCCCATGGTGAAAATGGAAAGTGTTTGTCCTCGACGACCACCTGCTCAGCTAATCTGGCACCGGTTTCATCAGCTAGTAAATGTTGAATTGGGAGGCACATGCCTCCTCATACAGGACCACTCACATCAGATCCACCCCAAACTTCTCGTAAGAGAAGTAGAACCATGAGGAAAAGGCTGAGTAATCCATGAAATTGATGCCCTAGAACAAATCCCACTCATCAGTCCACCCCTTCTTAGGGTTCCACTAGGTTGCCTTCAAAATGGTGTGGTAATACAGAAGACACACCTCCCGCTCCAACGCCATGCCATAAACATTGTTGGCACGATTATATAAGTAGTCATCATTGATGGGTGTATAATCCTCCCATGTATGACCGTCAGACACCATGAACCATGGGAGAAGGATCGTCCCTACTATCTTCTGGAATGAGAACCTCATCCCTCAATCCAAATTCATATAGTAATAGTCTTTTTCACAAAGGGTTGTTTTTTTTGGTTTTTTGATAATATCTCCAAAAAATATTATTAGTCCGAGTGGCACTCCAAATACTACCTGATGCCCAGGTTATCTACCATATTTTCTCTCAGAGAAGCACCGACAAGAACACTTCTAGAGGCTTATTGGTGAGCCATTCCGTTCAATATTTATGAACATTTATCCTATATCGCGGGGCTCAATCACAAAGCTCGATCGAATAGACAGGTCACAGAGCCCTCTATCAAACCTCATAGGCACAATCCATAGAGAAAATGATCACAAAGTGTGAAGACTTGATGTACGACCTAGAGTAAAGGTGTCATAGTTTTCAAAGAGCAGTCTCAGAGCATGTAGATCTTCACGAATCGAGATCCCAAGCATGAAAATGTGAAAAAATGTAAGGTCAAAGGAAGGGTCAACCTCCCCTATTTACAGCCAATGACCTCTGAGATTCATGGATCACCTAGCCACATTGAGCTTTAGGGAATTATAAACATTTGAATCACCAATCTACATTTTAAACCTTCTTCTAAATCATTCTTTGTGATTGGCTTCAAAATTTTGGTGATCTACCCTCAGACATTGACCATCATTTTCTCCTTGGCTGTAAGTCCGAGGGGGGAATTTTTTGGCACCAAACTTTGTTTATAGAAAATAATATGTAAATATATCATCAATGCCAAAGGTGATAATTTGCGAATCCCAATCACGATGCACTTCAAGGTTGCGGACGGGACAAACCCAAGGCCACCTTTGCGATCACCATAGAGTAAAAGAGGTGGAAGGCTATGCAGTTATGACGAAATTGGTGGCAGATATTCCTTACATGGAATGAGATCCTTTTTGCTGGAATGACATATGTCTATGGGGAAGAGAAACCATCTATAGACATTTTCTGCACCCACTAGTCACCAAGGGAGTGAGATATTCCTTAGATGGAATGAGATCCTTTTTTCTGGAATGACATATGTCTTTGGGGAAGGGAAACCATCTTTTTTTAGGCCCCTATCCATTCTTACTGAAAGCAGCTTCCTTGCTCCTACTCTCTTGTTCAGTGCACAAAGGCCAGATGAGACATTTGAACAGGGAAATGCGTTACCCTATCCCTCTCATTTTTTTCTTTATCACCATTGAAAATCCATCCTGGGGTAATTCCCAATATCTATATCCCTAGGCCTCTAGCCATGTGTACTCCCCAAACTATTCCATGTGAATGCACCTTTTGTGATGCGATCGTCAGGTCTTTGATGCCTATTGTTTCTCACACCGATATTGACTCATGTGGTCTTAGAGTATGCATCTACTATCGCCTCCTCTTTTGGTTTCCTTAGTGTGTAAGTATCAATACCCACTCACTGATCTAAGTAGATATTGACCTTTTCTCTCTCTAGGAAAGGAACATAGGAAGCCTCCCTAAGGTTCAATCCCATCACCCATCAGTTCGGACCACTTCATGTCAGTTCACCCTCATCCTGCATGACATTAAACTATATTACCTAATTGTTTCCCCGCATGATGCTAAAATGTACCCATTTGAACTACGTGGGTTTTTATCCATGTATCCTTGAAAGGGTATATACGAATCCCCCGTGAGGTTCAACCCCGAACACTGGTAAACATTGATGTACCCTTTGCAGGTACCCACATCCTTGTTTTTTCCTTTAGTAATGGCATACTAACTCTCGGGCCGCTAACCATGCATTCCCCCATCATGTCATCCGGTGGATGTCCGTTGCGCACACCCAGATTCTATGCCCCATCTTGAACTATGTGAAAAATGATTCTTTGTCACAACGATACGTAAGAAGTCTTTCTGATGCTCAAGCCCATCATCTATGTATCGTTCGGGTCTCCCCTTGAGCCTTTGTGTTTTAGGATGGTCATGCCCCAACCCGGAGGTTCCACTTCTTCCGGGTCCCATCCATGTGTCCATTATCATGGGCCACCTCTTCAGGTGTCCCATCTCCCCAAAGAACTATGTGGACTTTGATTCCCATCCACGAGATACGTAAGAGGTATATCTGAGGATTAATCCCAAAATCACCACTATCTTCATGATGGTTCCATCACACCCCCCCAATTTCATTCAAACCTCTATCATCCATCCTAATTCTTACCCATTCTGACACATCCCGGTGGGATCATGGCATCTTCTTAAGAAGCACACTATACATAAGTCATAAACAACCCATAACCATCCAACCAAGAGTGTCCCTCTTGCTACGGGCAACTACCATGAGTAATCATGAGCATGTATATGTGTCGATTTCTTTTGTGAAACCCCAATTCATCACCCCTTCGAAGTACGTGGGTTTTGATCCCTATTTTCCCCACATGGTACATAGGAAACCTCCCTGAGGTTCAATCGTAGCTAACAGTAAACCCTAGCATCCCCTTTGTCGGGACCCAATCATTATAGGATCCATCTTCAATAGAAAGTTCGATCTAATCATCATGTAAAACCCATAAGTTCTCCCTCCTAGGGAGGTATGCATCAGATCCACTCCTGTTAGTTTTTTGATTAGTCTAATCTATCTCTTTTATATGTTAAACTCATGTCATACCCTATATTAAACATGGGAAGACAAGGAAAACCTTTGAGACATGTATATGGAATATAATTACCCATACTCGACATGGGATGCCTCGGGCTTCCAAGCCCTAGAGAAGCCCTATAGTAATCGGAAGAAACAAAGACACGTCAGTGTTTCAGCATCTAGACACACCAGTGATGTCGAAAATGACTAATCCCCCAATCAAAGGTTGTTTTCCTAACATGACACCTTGAAATATCCTGACAGAAGCATTTTAATTAACAATCATCCACAATGATATCACACTAAGAAAAGTTTCATGAAAAATTTCTTAAATATAGGAGGAAGACCGAGACTAGGTGATGATTTTCAAGGAGGATTCCATGGAAGATGGAACTGACATGCCATTATCTTGTTTCAATCAAGGAGAAAACTTCCCTAAATAAGCAACGAATGTCGCCCACCTTTCAAAAGCAGGAATGCAAGGAAACAAAAACAACACATCACTTCCTCGATGAACATATATGAGTTCATTGATAAACATGTCAAAAAAAACATTTACTTTAAAATATCAATTTTTAAATTATAATTATTTTTTTTTAAACATTAAAAAATTTATTAAGTTATCATAAAATTATGCTATAATCACAAGAAAAGAATATCAATTTACATATCTATATAATGATAATAAATTTTCTTTTAACTCATTATATTGATTATAGAAATTGAAAATATATTTATGATTTATAAAAATATGAACACATAATTTATCATTTTGAAAAAAATTATTTGAATATACTATTTTATAATTATATCATATTATCACATATAATAGGGGTAAATTTTATTTATAATTTCATAGCTAAGGTTACCATTTTCTTGGCTGGGTAACTATTCATAATGTTCAAATTTCAATTCCGTAGGTGATGTTACAATTCTATTGATTTAGGTTCCTTAGTTTCTATAGATACTTATTATTTCATTCATAGATTAGTTATAATGTTTTTATTGTGTTATATATTTTATTTTATGTTATTTATAAGATATAAAATAATTATAAGAATATAATTTTCATTTATAATAGTTTGATTCGATAGATAATTTTTTCTCAAATCACTAAATACTTCTAAAATGTTATAGGTTAGTACATTGTAAAACTCCCACTTTAATGTTTTGAATGTGGAGGAATTGGAAATTTCTCAATGAATTGAGGGAAAAAATAAAATTTTAAAATATGATGAAATTATAACTAAAATATTTAATGGATGGAGAGGAAACAAATCAAAGGAAGATAATAAATTCATTTTAAATTATAAAAAGACACCATAGAAAAATAAAATAATGTTGAGTAAGAAAATTGATTAAAAATATACAGAAAACGTTTATCAATAAGAGAATATCTATATATTTTTGGAACATCCTTATATAATTTTGAAATAATGTATGATCCAAAAAAAAATATTAAGAAGGTGAATAAACCTATTGGAAATGTCATTTGGTATGTGATGAAATTTAATTTCCTTATGAAAAACACAATAAAAATCCATAATTTTGGAGAATAAAAGTGAGGAAAAGAATATATTAATGGAATAATTCGATAAAATGGAATATATGTATATTAGACAGATAATTAACAATAAATTAAAATGTTCTAAACCTGGAAATACAATGAAATATCTTGATGAAAAACCTAATACAAATTAAAAAGATAAATTTAGGATGTAATGAAGCCGTCTCAATGGTAGAAATATATTGAGGAAAAGGAAAATGATTTAAAAAACATTTTTAAGTAATGTATTTAATGTATAATTTTTCTGAATGTACTCATACTAAAATTCATGTAAAATACACACACACATAATATAAAAGTTCATCTAGTTGAACTAAGTATACATGATTTAGAAACAACAATGTAAAATACTGATTTGAGAAGGGATGTTAAAAACAAATATCAAAAATAGAAGATAAAAATGAAGTCTTTAATATTTTATCCCCATGAAAAGGAAAATTAAATTTGGAAACATGTGATGAACCTCAATAATCTCTTAACTGGAAATGTTTTTTTCATATAAAAGATCAAGGTTCAGGATATATTGTTGGTTTTGTGGTATATATATCAACAAATCATATAACTTATAGTGAAATATGGAACTCATTATAAATACGAATGAACTGATATGATGGAATATTGATAGAAAATAAAGTATCATTTTTAAGTTCCAAGATGAAATAAAATTCATTTGATGTTAAAAAAAATTAAGGAAAAATTTGCTTAACTACATAGAAGAAGTGTGGTAAGGTGTGACCAATATGGTCACTATACAAAATAATGTATAAAAACACATCTGTGATATGATTCTTCATCGTTTTAAGAAAACGAATATGGGATGAAGAGAATTAAATTCGTAGTTTTTTTATTGATACTTTTATAAAATGTAGAATAATGAATGAACCATGGATTCTTGATTGAGGTTGTTCCTCATTTGTGATATTTGATATTAAAATCTATTTTTTTAAACATATATTAGTAAAATAAAACATTGGAAATGATAGTCCCATAAAAATTATTGTAATTGGAATTACTAATATTGAAGCTCAAAATGTGGATTAAAAGGTAGTTATATATATTAATGGATTCAAGTATAACAAAAAAAGTGTTATGAAATTTTCTTATGATGGAAAGAAAGTTATCTCCAAAATAATATTCATATATAATTCAATGTTTTAAAGATGAAAATTTTCTTCCAAATTTAAAATTAATGATAGAAAATCAATTCCATATTATAGGTCGCTATAATTAATTCTCTTTGAGTTCTATGAATGAAAAAAACTAGCAGAACCAAAGACATGGTCATCATATACAGAGGAGTATTAACAAAATCTCTAAGGTTGTTTTTGTTAGAAGATTACACCATCTAAATAGGGAATATATTATAGTTAATATTATATGTTCGAAAATAAATATGGTTATAAGTGTACATATAAACATTTAAATTTAATCAAAATTTCCCTCTGAGATTATACACTCTAAAATTTGTGGATGGATGAGACATTAATAAATAAAATATAATTTTTACATAATTAATTTCACAAATTATGTCATTATTTTAACTATAATAATGTTCATGAAACATACATCAAACACTAAATAGTTGTTCAAAAAAATTATATGGGGTGTTGAAAAATAGATGGTTGTTTTTATTTTGAATCTAAGGAATGGAAAGGAAATAGAGTACACATGTAACTATTTCATGTTTTATATTACAGAAAATTGAATCAAATAGCTTTAAAATGATCCCTATATTCCTAAAGGAATTTAGTTATAGAATTGTAAAAAGAAGTTAGTTTAAATGGGAATAATCCTGATCACAAAATATATCTTTCTATAATCACTTATAGAGATGTTGTTAGTACAAAAATGAATATATAAAATAGATGCATTCTCTGACAAGAAAAATTATTAACCACTTATGAGATGTGGTATAATAAAAATACTAAAATTATATAATTATTTTTTGGGAGTAGTTATATAATAATTATAATATAAATGTATTTAGTACATTTTGATTGAATAGACGAATAAGTAATTTTCATGGGATATTTAGGTGAAATAATAAATGACATGTGCAGGAATAAATGACTATATAAGTTCATTAATTCCATTAATGTTGAATATGATTAAAACCATCATCATATATTAAAATAATTTTATGATGTTATTGAAGATGATAAGAATGATATAATGATGAATTACAAACTAGATAATGATAATAAATATAACTTTGAGCCTAATTATGTGATGTTGATTCAGATCAGTCTTGTTAGGTGGAATATAGGGCTTGATGAATGTTTAAATAGTTAGTAACACTAAAAAAATAGGTTGAATTTGAAAATATTATTGGATACCAAGAAGCAAAATTTATGAAAATAAATAAATTTATATGTGATAATCAAACATTACTTATATCACAAATTGAACCATCATCATTTTCATAGGAATTTGAACATAAAGAGTGATTATATTCTATTAATAAAGAAGCTAATAAAATTTATAACAATGAAACATAGGATATTTTACCAAAACTAATAGAAAAGAGTGTAATAGGAAGTAAATTGGAATTCATAATTAAACTAAACAATCATGGAAGAACATCATGAAGCATTTAATGGATTGTTTTTAGATTTTACTCATATATTGAAGATATTGATTTTCTAGAAAACATTTCCCATGCTTCAATACATGATACTATACTTATTTTCTGGTTAGTTACTTATTATCAAAATTAAAAAGTGCATTAGATAGATGTTAATCTTTATTTCATAAATTGGTAAATTGAAGAATAATATTATTTTTAGAAAACCTATGGGATCATACATGATAAAGATGGAACCATTGTATAGAAACTAATTAAATCATTTTATGGGTTGAAACACACCGCTTGAGAAAGGTACTCAAAACATTATAGTTGTTAGATGAATTTGAACTTTTAAAAATTAAAAGTTAATATGAACATGTACATGAATGAGATGAGGAAATGTATCCTAATTTTTATTTTTATGTTGATGATATAATTTTTTAAGAGGCAGGTATAAAACTTGTGAACACTTTTATGAGAAAATGCTGAAATAAATTTACATGTAAATTCATGGAGATTTAAATTTCATTATAATATTATAAATTCAACAAAATAAATGATATATATTCAATTCTCAAGAAATTTATTCCATGGAGTTACACAGAAATTTCAAAATGGGAAATCAGAAAGTATTTTATATACCTATCTTCATTGGTATTAGTTTCTGAAATAATAAATTAAGGAATAGTATGAATCAAATAGAACTCATGATGTTGATAGGAATTTTACTCTATATTTCAATGTCCATACAACAAAACTATTTTATACAACTTTTTTGCAATGTATCATATTGTATAGAAGGAATCAAAAATATTGGTAGCTAAATGAATACTAAGGTATGTTAAAGGAACATTCGATTAGGGATTGGTGTATATAATAATTAATGATATGAACTTTATTGTGTACACTAATGACTATTTGGCTAGAGACATTAATCATATAAAATCAACATTAGGAAGAAAATACATTTTTGAGGGAATTTTTTTTTGATATGGAATAGTAAGAAATAGTGTTATGTTACATTGAAGAAATAAAAATAAAAATATGTTAATATCACCAAAGATTTAAAAAAAAATATTTAGTTGGAATTTCAATAACAATATTTGAGATAGATTGTTAGTATACAAATGAATATTTCTTATGATATTGAATGTTTAAATGATCACTCCAAAAATCATATACAACACTCAAGATCCAATCATAGTGATATTAAATATCATTTCATAAATTATAGAGTTATTAGTATTGATTATATTCTTGAGTATATTTCATGAAAAATATTAAATTTCTAATTTATTCATTTAAACCATGTGAGAAGAATTCTTTGAGGATTTTAGGATACCACTAAATCTTCAGCCTCCAGCATATATTTAATATATTTATTAAGTAAGTTCCCCCAGGATATTTTGGTTTAATTTTTAAAAAGGGGAGAATAATTACATCATTTTTAGATGATGTAAAAGCCATGATTTCTCTATATTTTTAATCTAAAGATGGTGTTATCCTAAAAAAGGGGACAAGAAAAATATTTAGGGGGAGTTTATCTTTTCATGGATGCCAAATTTATTGTCTACAAGGGATGAAATCCCTTAAAAAATTTTATTTTAAAAGAATGTGTTTTTTTAATACACTCTCTACGGGAAATTTTTGGGATTGATAACTGTTTGATTCAAGAGTAGTAAATAACAGTGGGAGGTTTAATATACAATAGGTCGTTTTTTAATATTTTTTCAACATATTATTTCTGTTTTTTTTGTATTTCAGGTATTTTTTTTGATGGATTGTTTTAAGATGGTTTGTTTATATGTTGTTTCTAATGCTGTTTAAGAAATTTTTCTTAGTGTGTCAAGAATGTTTCCATAACATTTCCAGCGACGGTTTTCTAATATTTTGGTTCGCAAAATCATGTAGATGATTCTAATTAAAGATGAGTTTTTTTATTTTTAATAAATTATATGAAATAAATGCTTGATGTTCAATGTTTTTGATGCACATGTACAATGTTTATGTCCACATATGGAGAAGATTTGTTTGATTGTTGGACATTGTTGTATGACAATCAAAGGAATGAGTTTACTAGATAAAGTCGTCTGAATATTCTAGATAGATTTTTTTACATAGATGAATATACTAATTTGATGTTGCAAGAATTATATATTTTAAAGGTATTAATTCATTGAGTTATTAATGAAATAATCGTTGATCTCAGAATTTCTCATTAGAAAAAACAATTAACAAGAAAAAAATTGTATATGTTATAAAAGGAATATAAATTAGTTCAACATAATATCTTTTTGAAACATGATTATTTAGATATGTGAGAGGATGATACGATAGAGAGATATGTGATCAATAGAGTTCCAGTGTATAATTATTTATAAAGTCTATCTAGTAATAATTTTTAAGGTGGCATAGGTTTAGAAATCATGGAAGTATACTAGATCAAAATTGATGAAAATTAAATGGATATAATAGAGGATAGATTTCCAATCTACCAGACATTTATGTGGAAAATACATTAGTTGGAGACAGTTTATTTTTACAAAATAAATAAAATACATAGATATGTACAATGTAACTTTGAACTAAGAATTCTAAGGAAGAATATTGGTGGTTATTAAACAAGACAAATCAAAGTATTGTACCATATAGATAGATCCATTTCTATCAGATAATCTTTAGTAGACGCTCGATTATATATGTTTCTTCGAAATTGATGTATGTAAGAACATTGAAAAAAGAAATATAATGCCATCTGGTAATAAAAATCCATGTAGACTTACCATAAACATGTTTGTGATCCAACAAATCTATGAAGTTTGAGTGGATAATGGATGTATGAATGTGTAACATATATATTTTTTCCATTTAATTCATTTAATCATTTCAAATATTATTATAGAATCCATGAACTAAGGTGGAATGAAATTTTGAGGCATGATATAGATAATATAAAATTGTGAAATATATTAAAATATATGAATTTTTTTTCCAAAAATAGTTTAATATATCTCAAATTGTATGTAAGATAAAAAATTCTGAGGCTACTGTTATGTCTAGAACATTAACTCTACCCTACGTACGACATTATTTTTTCTGTATTAGGGGTTTATTAATAAAATTCATAGATTAAAGTAATAAAATAAATTAAATAAATTATTTTATTTATTATTCTATAAATAAGCGAACAAGATTCCTCTATAAATATATGTTATTAACAAATCATTGGGTTAACATTATAAACATGGGATTTTTAGAATACACATTTGAGGAACTATATGAGACTGACAATGAACTAACATCATGATTGGGGAATGTTTCACCAATATAGGTTGGGGATCACCCAAATAACATTGATGTGCGACAATTATTCACTAGTGATCGATCGAACCTGAGTTAAGACATTATATTAACTGTATTTCATCCACATTGGTAATCCCATAATGAATTCAAATCAAATATATGAACATTTTTTTTGTTCACCATGTTGTTGGAGATGGTTTATTTTCATGATTTGGGATACTATTTTAATATTTACTATTGTTTTATAATTTTATCATTATAAAATAAATTGGTCAAGGTCAATTTTATCAATGTATGTTCTTTATTCTTCATCTTTTTTTTCTCTCCCCATTATTTCTAAGTTCATGGTTTGGGTTTCATTTGGTATGCTATTTGAAAAATACCTCATAATCAATCATTGCACAACAATTTTCCCATGAAACGGTTGAATACCATAGTTCAATATCAATATTTAGTTATAGAATCAAGATAAGATGACCAATATGATGGATTCAAAATATATTAGTATCCTTTATATGTGGTTGTATGTGCGGCAGTGATGTGGTTCTACAACTTGTATTATTTAGGTGATTGAAAAGATAAAATATGGTTATTGGTGATGAGGGATATAGTTTGTTAAATGATAAATTATTATTGATGACATTTGTGGAATGAATGAATAAAGTATGTGACATAATATGGAAACATTTTATGACCTATAGGTTTTGGAAAATCATACAACACATGACATATAATTGAATAACACACATCGTGTCGACCCAATTGTGGCGTCAAGGATATGCATGTGAAAATAAAGTATCACCCATCTTGTGGAACTTGTCACATGCCATTTTACTCGACCTAGTGATTTTTCATGTACTATCAGGGCACATGATAACGGACATAGTTATTTAGATGAACACATCTAGAGTATATGGTGTTGTCCCATGAAGTAAAAATTGTTAGGTACTCTGAAAGGAACAAGTATGTGGGGATAACCTAGAGTACACATAAATGGTCTAGAGTAATTTGGAATGGGATAGATATTATAGGATTACGTAGGAAAAAAATTCATTCCATGTACTATTATTACACATATTGTTATTTTCCAAGTGAGGTGTGAGGCCCTTATTCTCTTCATCATGGACCTATTTCCTTATGGAGCATTGCCACTATCCATACCCAAAGAGTGTATGGTTGAATTTTATATTGATAATAGGATAGTGACATCCTTTGAATGAATATTTTCATGTTGTGTATTCATAATCCATCTATGAGGCTCAATGTGGGATCCTCTATAATCTTTTTCCCTATGCGTGGTTACTAGAATCTTCATGACCAACATACATAAGCATCCATCCCATTCTCAAAGGGTTATTAAAAATTAAGTTTTAAAAATACCCCAATGCTATGTGTGTGTTATTCAATGATTATATTAATACCTTTAGACATCTTGCACATACATCCTTAGAGTGAGACCTGATGAGATTATCATATTAGATAAACTCTATTAGTGTTATCAAACCCATAGAGTGAGTTCTCTCGGATGAGTGTTTCTATGAGTTCTCATGTGGAATCAAAGGTTGGCAATGTGGTTGTGACCATAACCTAACACATAAATCATATCATGATTATATGTGGGTTTTTTGCATTTATTATATTTTTATTTACATAACCATATGATGATATGATTACTATCTTGATACTTAGGTTTGGTTAATTCAAGGTGTCATTATCGGTATTTTTATACACACCCCTGTAGTGGATCTCATGAAATGTATTGAGTCTTATATAGGAGAAAGGACTTTGGATGGGGGTTTGTAACATCTCACCTCTCCACCATGGCTTCATAAGGGATGCTACACATTACTAGTCCATTAGTGACATCCCAAATACACCATAGGCTGGAAATAAATGGAAAATGATTCATAATAATTGGTGGATGATATTACATTTTAAAATAAAACAACCAAACGAAAAATACCATAACCAAATAACTACTATATGATTCATGAAAGAAATATTATAAAAATATATTTAATACCAACTAACAATAGAAAAAAACAACCATTAATCATATTAGAGTATAAATAGGATACAAAAAACAACATCCCAAAGAAAACCAAGACATCCAGTAAAAACTCCCAACAAGATCCATGCTCAAATACAAAAATCTAGTCCCAATGTATTGTGATATACAACTAAATAGCTTGGATACCTTTCCATTACAATTCAATTAATATACAACATATTAAAATGCAAAAAAGATCCCAAAAAGTGGGGGGATTATAAAACAAAGTTGGATTTATCTAATGAATTCCCTACTCACACAAATAGGATAGAACATGTTTTCACATTTATATAAAATAATTATATAAACCAATTTAAAATAATTTATATGAAAATATAAACCATATCTATGAGAGACGGTTTTTGGTGAAAGGTAAACAAAACATTATTTCAAACCATCTCAAAAATCCATTTGGTATATCCCATTCCATTCCACACAACCACACATGCAATACCATGTGATAGTTAAATACTCATGAGAATCCTATATTATATATACCAATTTTTCACAGACATACCAAACACCTATCTCACTAATGGTATATATTCCTTCCACCGGGTCATGTTAATAAAAAGAAACACACACCAACCATTAATGCCAAATACCATGGCAAACCAATTTTGAAAAACCATTTCAATAAAAAATAGTTTTATATAAATCTTTTTCCAACCAAGTTTACATCTATAAAAACAAAACAAAAATTTTATAATATTCATTTTGAAATCATTTAACAAAATTCCCTTTCCACAGAACATCCAATTTCTACAATTCAAAAAACTACCACAATAAAGTGTTTCCCCAAAAATTGAACTTAAATTTCACAATTCAAATCACGAAATAAAATCAATATTAAATAAATCATTCAATTTCTACCAAGGTGGAGTATATATTGAATCCAACTACCTCAGAAGCATAAGATGAAATTAATAATGATAATAATTATTAAAAAAATTGGCTTTATACTCTAAAAATCATCCAATGATATTGTTATCTATTATCAAAAATATAATATTCCAAAATGATTTTCATCAAAAAATGTGTATCTATACCAATAATAATATATTTATAAATCCAATAGATGTAATAGGAAGAAAATTAATGTAAATAGTAATGGGAACTTACCATGGAATCCAGCATCCAATGCCCTACGATTCACCAATGGATCACTCTCTGATCAAGAGGAAGGGTCTGCACATCCTTGAGAGGGAGTGGAAATAATGTTAGGGGTAAATGAAGAAAAATGAGTGTTTTAGTAGGATATTCATTTTAAATAACCAAAAATAGGATCTAATTTTTATCCCCACATGGGTAGGGATCATAGTTAGCAAAACCATGCACTAATTGTGTCTTTATGACTGCCTGAAAACACCCCTCACTCGATTGCATCACACAGATAGATATACTATTTACCAACCCTATTAAACACCACATTATACACTTTTAATGTTTCTCCCATGTGTCCTCATTGATTGGAAGACTCATGCACCACACCGTGCACCTACCCAATTACCACAGTTTCAGTTACATGGTTTCTTGAGTTGTTTTTCATGGTTTTTACTAAATGTGCTTAAATCACACACCTTTAGAAAAAGACCCCAAAAATAACAAAAATACTATAAACCACAAGACAAATAACCCAACTACATTATATACATATTATACATAAATAAAGGGTCAATTACCTAAAACTAAGTGTTCTATATTCTCCAAAACATTGTCCTTTCTGTCAATGGATAATAGAAAACAACCATTTTAATGAAATAGTTCAATCCATTTCTCGATCATTTAATTCTCATGTTCCCTTATTTAATACTTAATTAGACCATGTTTCCATAAAATACACACTATAAAATTTCTTTACTGACATAATATATTCTATTTCTTATCCAAAATCGGCACTATAACATAAACCGACAGAACATTCAAATATAGGACAACATGATACCATCAAATCACAAGGTTAGTATTATGTTCATACTTTTTAAATTGATATTCATGAAACAATTTATGAACTAAATTGATCCTTGGTTGGAAATACAACTGATATTCCACCTAAAAACCCAATATAGTATCACAGAATGGGCTATGTATTAAGCAGTCATCATTCAATGATTCCCCAAATAATGATGATCAAGAAATGAAGAGATACTCAAAAAAATTATCACCCACCATGAATTAAAAATGTCATTGATAATGATATTCATATGTTTTATGATGAATCAGATCCCTCTCCACTATCTTACAGATCATCTATATCACCTCCATTGTCTCTTGTGCAAGGCTCAGTCCAACCTATGAATTCTCACATGTTTCCACCCAAAAATGTTGATAATGACAAGGTCTACCATCCAATGCTTAAAAAGAAACCATATGTATCATGTCTTGATAAATTAATATATATTATAAAACTAATAAAATACAAGAACCTCCCATGAGAAATAAAAATCAATTACACGATCCTAAATCATGTCTTCGTATTTGTGTATCATAATTTTTAATTGAACTTCCATCTGAGGATGATACTCAATTCTTATATTCAACTGAGTTCCAGGGAATTACTCTATGGATTTCCAATAATGATATGTGGACATCAGATATCATCCTGATAAAATATAAATAGGTATTCCATTCCACTTTAACACTTCTTGTATATGTATTTTTGACATGCAATCCAACATTTGATATTAAGTAATAGGTAATAAATGGTGTGAATTTTTGAGCTGGTCCACTATCACTCAAATAGAACCAAGTTTATGAACCATCCATGGTATTCCTGTAACAAAATACATAGCTATAGGATCATATTTCAAATCAGTAATAGGTAATGACTGTGACATACTAGTTTTCCACTAGTGATCTTCCATAACCATTTGAAAGGTGATAAAACCCATAACAAACTCAACCAATTTTCTATTAATTCCAACCCACAAAAATTGAGTTATCAACTCCTTATATATATTTTATTATATAATGAACAAACATTTTCAAATGTCGGTAATCATGAAGGATTTGTTCTAACCATGTAAGTGGTATGACCTTATGATCACAAAACTGCAAAACGAAACTCTTATCTAACTTCAATCCATCAATGGTGTCCCCACATTTTTTTAACATATAGTAACACATTCTAAATCAGATGTTTGTGCCCCATTAATATTCTAAACCCAATCAGGAATAAACTAAAGTGGGATGAAAACTACCACAATAATTCATTCTTCACAATTCAAGTTCATGTTTCCTATTGGTGACATCAGCTACAATTAATGTGAAGCCTCTTCTTCTAACTAAAAATATGACACTATACATAATGAATCTTCCAAAAAATATCCATTACTATGTGAATAAATGAACTCTAAACCAATAATTTTATGATTCTTGTTTCATTTTCTTCATCTCAGGTTTAAATGTCCATGTGGTAAAATGTGTATCAAGATCATATGATCTGTAAAAACCATGAATTACTCAACAAAGATGAAATTACAACAAGTATTCAAAGAACGCACTAAAACATAAAATTCCAAATTATATGTTTTGGTAGTTCTTATGAAGGAAACATAACTACCATGATCCATAAGAAAAAACATGGTCTACTTGTACGAGAATACACCCCAACCCATATCCTCAATAATCACAATACACCACATAAAAATTTCATAATTTAGTAACTATCTAGACCCATGTTGATGTAAGAAGAAAATTAATATCTTGAGAATAAATATAAAATTCTTCATTCCATTTAAATAAAACACCTTTCCATGTCAAACATATCATTGACGATGATATCCATGAAAATATGTACATAATAAAAAACCATACAATGAATAATGGGTATATCAAAGACATTATTTAGTGGTTTCTAAGGGAATACAACCTTTAACATATTTGGATCTATATAAATAACTATTTCAGAGATTACATGGACAAGGAAAAATAGTTATTGTATCCAAAATCACACTTTGATAGTTTGGTATTCAAACGATGATCCCATTAAATTCCCAAAAATGTCGCCTCATGGTTCTCATTATCAGCCTTTGTCTTTGAATGCACAAATATGTCATCCAAAAACACTATCACAAAAGAATTAAAATAGATTTTAATTGTCTAGTTCATAAATTGCATAAAGATATATAGCACATTTATAAGACCAAAAGGCATAACCACAAACTTGTAATGTCCATATCTGATCCTAAAAGCATTTTATGAAATATCCTCCCTCCAAACCCGCAGTTTGTGATATCGCGAGTGCTAGTAGATTTTAGATAACCATTGGGAACCACTCTATCAGTAAACTATATCCCCAATTCATGGATTAAAATACTCATTAATTATCATAACATAGATAATATTATGTTAATACACCCAAATCATTATTATTCTATACCCCTTTTTTCAAAAACAGAACTAGTTCAGCTCACAAAGACATACTTGGCTAAATGAACCCTTTCAATTCTAGCTCATACAACTAAAAATTTAATTCTATTAATTATATTTCATCCAACCAATAAGATTTATTTGATATTTGATTTCCCCCTAATAAGAGAAAATCATAAACTTCACTTCCTTTGTTATTATAAACCGTAATAAATTTATGGAAAACATAAAAAACAGATCAATAATTGATGTGAAACTATGATCCCAAATAT
Source organism: Viscum album (assembly GCA_963277665.1). Taxonomy (NCBI): domain Eukaryota; kingdom Viridiplantae; phylum Streptophyta; class Magnoliopsida; order Santalales; family Viscaceae; genus Viscum; species Viscum album. The sequence goes on along the minus strand of OY728120.1, from coordinate 651,902,049 downwards.
CATCCAGTGAATCTAAGGCCAATGATACTAATTAGAATGAGATATATCTATCATCTAATGCTAAATAACCTATTCTACTTACATTCACATAATTCTCTCCACTAAATAGATGTTCGACACCATCATCACTTGTAAAACTATCATTTTCAGTATAAAAATCGATGTGATATTTGAAAATTGTTAACCAATACATACCTAGGATTATGAAACAAAATCCATGTCATGAAAAAAGTAATATGAACTTAATTCATCCCCATCAATGGTTATAAAAAATTATTTTCACATAATGAATCTATATTATTTTCGACCAAGAGGGGTTTGATGTTTCAAAATAGAAGGCATCACCTCATCATGAAAATATAAAAGATCAACAACATGATAAAAAACAATGGAATGGGATGAAACTGTATTAAAAAATATATTATATAATGGTATAATTCAAAATAATATTATCTCTCACGATTTTTGGTACAACTTGATCATCCACAATCACATTCTTAATTCAATAAATTTTTTTAATCAATGCACATTGTTATTTATTACTTTTTTGAGATTTAATTACTTGAGGAGTCGTGGTATTCATGTAATCACTACCAATACCATATATCTCTTTATGATAATTATTCTTCTTCCCTTGTCTTATATAAAAACTATAAAATTTTTAAAACATGAGATGTGTCCATAGAACCCGAACAAGGATCACTACGAAAATAGTGCAAAAGATTCCCCATCTGGTTAAAATTATCGAATTCTCTAGCTGGTGTTGTAAAATCTCACTTCTTGTGATCAAAATATCCACATTAAAAACACCCCAATATATTATTGGCATTATAAGGAAGATTCACTAATACAACCATATGAATTGGAGACATTCCACATCATTTTAAATAGGTCTCCCTCATCTACTTATTCTCATAATTATAGTTCCCATCATTTCCCATATGGTTCAACATTCTTCAACCACCTATTGTTCCTAAGATGTCGCTTTAGATTGTTATTTCTCTATTTATGATCTCTGTATAATCCCTTATAAAAATCAAAAAAAATATTTTTTGTGAATATCTAAACTCAACATGGATTATATAATTCTTCCAATTAAGGATGAAATTCTACAAATTTTTGTTATAATCAAGACTAAATTCATGAATTTATCAAATTAATATGTCACTATTTGGTTCTCTTTCTTCAAGATGAAAAGTCAATTATTTTAGAAATCATGAATTTGTGATGATATACTTGTTTATTTAAAAATTATTTAGAATCGTACCATGAAATTACTTGGTATAATTTATACCAAACTCTTAAATAACACCACATTCTTGTTAAACCCTCCAACATATATGTAGATGACTTCACTTTTATCTCAGTTTGTGTGCCAATGGAATCCATGATTCGATTCATGTAATTTAGAAACACCTCTTTTTTTGTTTATAATTCAACATTAATTATGGGTAGATTATACATATAGAAAAAAATGGAATGATGTAATTTGAATGGTTTATACCTTATGTTCCCAATATCCACATCTTCCAAAACCATTGACAATACACTGATCCAGATATTGGTTCACCTATGAGTCTGGTGAAACAATATTTTTTTGTATCATCTTATGGTTCATTTATTCTAAAAACACATGTAACCAAATCCAAGGTAGAATGAATTTCAGCATAAATAGTTTATATATTCCCCTTTCTCCACTAAATTTCTTGTTCTATCAATCCTGCACCATGCTACCATCCCAAAACATAGACTAATCCAAAATTATTTATCAACTACATGACTAAAAAACCAGTATAATGTGTCCAAAAATAATTTATAATGACTAATATCAATACCATTTTTATTATCCCTCCCCTTCACATTGTCTTGAGAAGAGAGGTGGGACATTACGAGGACTTAAGTGACATCCCCATGACAACAACGTCTATATATAAATTCCAAGGGCCTTATAATAGTTAGTGGATGATTTTTCATTGGATAATTAATTATCCAATCCAAGAGTAACATATCCAATTAAACACTGTATGACTCATGAAAACAATGTAATGAAACAAAATTTAATACTAACTGAAAAGAGAACAAACTAAACCATGAACCATATCTGAGAAAGAAGAGAAAAAAAACACAAAAACCAAATGAAATCCTATAAATCTAGTAGAAACATCCAATAGGATACAATATCCAAATCCATAATTCATTCCAATTGTATCATGGTGTACCAAAAAATAAATATATTATCATTACTTTACCTGTGTCTCGATATACAATATTTTAAAATGAAAAAAGTGACCAAGAAATGGGTAAATATTAAACTTAGTATCATTTCCCCATTGAGATATCTACTCATTCCACTAGGGTGGAACATCTTAGAAAATTCAAATTTATAATATTATATAAAATATTTTAAAATATTTTATTCAAAAATAAAAAAATATTTCTAATAAAAATTGGTTTTGATGGAAAGGAACCAAACAATTCCAAAAATCCATTTTCTACAGCCCAATTCATTCCACACAACAATACATTTATTCAAAGATGATAGTTCCATAATCATTATTGGTCTCTCATCAATCTACCAATTCATCTCAAGGTAAAAATATAACAAGTCTCATAATGGAGAACAAATATTCCATAAGGTCACATTAATGAAAATAAAGAAATTCCAACTGTTAATTCCAAATATCCTTCTAATATAAATATTCCAAAAAACAATTCAATAAAACAATACTTTTAATAAAATAAATTTCTCACCAATTTCCCATGAATCAAACCCAAACAAATTTTTTTAAATAATCATTGTAATATCATGTAACAAATTCCAATTTACTCCAAAAACCAATTTCTACAGATTCACAGACCATCACCAAATAGGTTTTACGCCCACTTTTAACATCAATTTCACAATTAAAATCATTAAATCTATTCATATTGTAATAAAAATTTCATTTTATAACTAACATGAGTTGAGAGTTTAGTATCCTACCTTACTAACGTAGGTGAAAATAAAGAATGAAAAAAATCCATAAACAAAAAAATTTAAAGCTCCAAAAACCATTCTTATATTTAATTCCCTATTATACAAAAAAATATCTCAACTTAATATTCATAATAAGACGTTATTATATCCCCAATGGATTTATTAATGATTCATGGAGTGGTAAAAAGAATAATACTAGAGAAAGTTACCAATAATGGTCACTTTATAAGAAATCTGAACTCCAACACAACAAAATACGCAAATAGATCACTCCTGAATCAAGAGGAAGGGTTTCCATAGATTTAATAGGGATATTATATCTAGGTAGGTTCACATTAAGGTTAAAAAAGTGGTTGAGGAGGGGATTAATATTATATAAACAATATTTATATTATTTTTTAATGGTGCATGATTAAGGTCCCAAGTTAGGAAAACCATGCACAATACATGAATTAGAAACTTCCTCCAAACACCCCTCACATGAATGGCTATCACTATTAGAAATATAGTGTTTCGCCCATGCCACACCTGTTTATCCACCCTTTCATGGTTTATCCTCGGTGGCGACATGGTTTGGCCAATCGTTTCCACAAAAAATATGCCCAACTGGTTCCCACTTTTTTAGTTGTTTGATTTCTTAGGAGGTGTTACATGGTTTCTCTTAACCATGCTCAAACCATGCACATCTATAAATGCCGAAAAAAACTAACTACCTAAAAATGGGTGTTCTATAGTGTTCATGATGGAATAAGAGTATATGAATGTTAGATTATAATTGAAAGACTATGGTTCATAACAAGTTTCATATTGTACTACATTACCCTTTTTCTAGTAGTTTAGATATCATTAAAGTTGTTATGGGATTGTATTTTTCACAAATACATTATGATATTACTATCATACAATAATTTTGGGAATTATATGTATGAAATAATCATTTTCATTTGTACGTAAATTTTAGATTTCTATAGGTTTTTTGGTTTGTACATGTGTACATGTATGATAGGATAAGGACTCCCTTGTGTGTCTTGTGGGTACTCAATGATGGTCACCATCCCCTAGCCTATTGGGTAATGGATCCCAATTACCACACTCTTCTTACCATAGGTAGGGTAGACCTTACTGGGATGGGTCGTGATAGAGTATTTCATCCAAGGACTAGTGTTCTGAGTATTTTTCTAGTTATAATATTGGTTTGGGTTTAATGAAAATAATGATAAGTTATTCATGTATAGATTCTAAGGCCATGGACTCCATTATTTTTTCAGAATCTGACTAATCCATACACGTTGCCTGTAAATAACAGCATATAAACATAGTATATGTAGGAATTATTTTTAGGGAAAACATTAGTATATTGATCATATTGAAACTGGTCGTGGTTTCCATATACATCATAAGTAAACTCCAAGAATATACTCCTCTACTATGGTATATCTGATCTATTTAATGATGCCTCCAAAATTATTTCATCGTTGGATTATGCATGTTGATCAAGTGGATGATCACCATAGTGGAGAGGTTTTGATAAATGGACCTTTTTAGGAGGTGTTACCTTCAGTTGGTTTGGTACCCATACCTCAATCTGTCATGTGTTAGATGGATCCACATGTTCTAGAAGATTAGGTGTGAAGGATAAGCATTCTTCATGAGTTTGGATGTTAGTAAACCCTTCAATGCTGAGTCTATCCAAACTCTCATGTAGCTGAGGATTGTCTTGAGGTGGTTAGGTGGGTATTTTGCCTTATCCGGACAATTGTAGACCAGATGTTGGTCAGGGAAGTGAGACACCTTCTATTCTACACAGGGTGATGTTAGAGCCCATTGTATTTATAGTTAAATGTGGTGACTCTTTTATGGACATATCTTTAGTTAAATTCAGTGTGGTTGTTTCTCTTTCTATCTATTGGATTATGTGCATCCAAGAGATTCTACAACATCCTAATGGTAGAAAAACAATGGATGAGTATTCATTGAGGTTCACCAACATCTTGTGATGCTCAATTTTTGTGGTAAGGGATCATTTCGTTCTTTTATGGACCATAGAGAAAGGCCTATGTTGATAAATTTAGGTAAATGTGATTCATCAATGAATTCATATATATAATGGAGTGATGGAGTGTTCTCAGGTTATAGAGAGTTTTCTGGTGGAGCAGAAACCTAATATGGGTTGCATTACTGTCAATGAATTTGGTGAGACATATAACGTAGGATATCTATGGAAGATGACGGAATCTGTATTGGAGATATGTTTTAAGAGGTCAAATTTGGATAGATGTTTCATGGTTATGGTCTCTCAGGATGGATCTAGTTAAACTAGGGAGAGTAGACACTTCTATAGTGATAGACTAGGACAACATTCCTAAGATTTTATGACTATATATATAGTTAACCAAGAGGTAGTGGTTGAGATACCGTGGTAGAGTCAATGGTAGGATAAGGGAGTTCTATAGGATAGAGGATGTGAAAGTAGAAAAGGGATAAAAGTTAAAGGTGGAATATGGTTTGACTTGTAGCCATGACAATACCTAGGTAGTCCCACCAAGATCGTAGGGATGGTGGGATGGTGTAATGGAAGATGTATGAAGTGGAGGCCTACGACCTAGAGGCTCAATGGATGATTAGAGGTATGATCTACGCCTTTATTCCTTCATTCGGTTCTGATAGAAGCATTCATAAGACACTATTTCTTCACTATATCCTTAGTTTGAGATATAGATATTCTATTTGATCCATTTTCTCGATCATTATGCTCGGAGACTCTTACCATAGGTGAATTAGTAATCACACACCTCAACCAAATGTCTAATCTGAGACTTGGAAGATATAGTTTTGGTGTTATCACTTTGTATTAGTGATGGTTCCTCAGGATTTCATCTCATGCATGGACTAGATATAGATAGTTCATTTATATATATACTATTTTTCATAGGAGATATATTTTTTATATAAAAATTGGATGAGTTTTTACTTTGTAATAGAGTCGGAGAACATGGAATAGTGGTATGGAATCATAAATAAGATAGCGAATATTATTACCCACCTATTGGAAAGAATGTCTATTGGAGTAGTGGATACAATGGGAAACCAATTTCTTATGGTAAGGAAGGACATTAAGGATGTATATCACGAGGATGTTCCGCGATTACTTCCATACTAAGAGACAGAATTTTTCATAGTCATACTCCTTATTACAACACTGATATCTACAACATCACATCAGATGGATCCCTCTGAGCCACATAAGATAGGGATTCATTTTAAGGGCTTATAATAGAAGGTATTCTTAGACCCATCATGTCACCTTGGGAAACCCTAGTTTTGTTCACCAAAAAGGAAGAAGAGATCTTGAGGTGGTCTTTGGATTATCATTGACTAAACTAGGTAATTATAAAGAATATGTATCCACTACCGAATATCAATAACCTCTTCAATTAGTTTAGAGAGGCATGATGGATCTCAAAGAATGGCCACTAATTAATATATCACCATCTTTTGGTATGTGATGGGGATATATCAAATATTACATTATGATGTTGCTAGGGTCATTATGAGTAATTGTTTATTCCCTTTGGCCTGAATAATTCCAAAATAGTTTTCATGTAACTCATGGACCAAATCATTTATCCTTTCTTTGATTGGGTTGTTGTGGTCTATATCAATGATATCCTATTGTACATAACATCTGAAGAGGATCACTTGAGACACATGAGGATTGTCTTGGACTCACATTGATAGAATTATCTTCATATAGAGCCCATGAAGTCTTAGTTTTGGATTTAGGAGGCCCACATTTAAGGATATGTCATCTTAGTAGAGGGAGTAGTAGTAGACCCTGTGAAGCATAATGAGTGTTATCCTAGGATCTATCTAAGTGAGTGAATAAGGATCAGAGATTCATTTGTTTTCTAGGATCTTATTAGGGTTTCATGACTTATTTACCCAAGAAATTGGGACCCCTGACTCCATTGACTCAGAAGGGTATTCCATTATTTTGGATTTAGTGGTGATTTAAATATATTTTGGATTTGTGGCTATGGTGGATGAGCACTCCCATCTTGATATTTTCGAAGGAGGGTGTTGAGTATGTGGTGTTCTATGTTGAATTAGGGACAGAACATTGTTGTGTTCGGATATAGAGGAAGGATATGATTTCCTATGGGTCTAGGATGTTGCAAAATCCCTAGAATAACTATGAATCACATGATCTTTAGTTGGAAGCAGTTTTCTTCACACTAAAGATTCATAGAAAAAAATTATTATAGATCATTTTATTAGTTGTTTTGACAAAAAAAGTCTCAAGAATATTGTCTTTCAATTTATCCATAACTTGAGATATATGTGATGGATTTAGTTCTTTAAGGTATATTATTTCTAAATATTATGTACTATTTGGAAGGGGAACATGTTTGTATATGTCCTTAGTAGGATATATTTTAATAACTTCTTTTATTGTGGCATCAAAGTAGTCTGCGTCATTGCATTTTTCCATTGTGTATATAGATCATGTATCTTATATATAGTCTATAATTGTTACCCCTCCAATTATATAACATGTTAGGTATGATCAACATGGAGCTATTGACTGTGAGACAATGTGTACCCAAACATTCATTTTATATTCTCATGATGGATTTTATGATGGTAGAGATCGTGTTATGATTTTAAAATGAATGATGATGGCACTAATAATGTTGTGAGAGGAGGTTCAGATATTGTTTCAAACATTCCAATTAGTGGAACATATGGTTGTGTAGATGATGTACTAGGACCTTCAATATCTATTCTGGTGGCTAGAAATGAAGAAGTGTGTTTTATTGTACATCACTCGATACCTCACTTGTTAGTAGGCGATGGTTGAGCACTAGGTTTTTAGTGGGTTTAGCTCAAACCACTAAGGATATATAATTTTTGTGTGATGGTTTATCTATGGAATACATGAAGGGGTTGCCACATATGTCTAGAGGAATTAATGAAATATGGGTGATCATAGACTAAATAACGATATCATCATATTTCATAGATATTCGAGAGAATACTAAATTATAATTATTTGAACCATTTTACATGATGGAGATAGTTTAGCTATATGTATTTCTCTTGAGGATCATTTCAAAATGAGATTATCACTTCACATTATGATTATGAAGATCATTACATGAGGCATTTGGGAATCAGTTACAAATGATTATATAATTCCACCATTAGACTAATGACTATGTTGAGTGCACTGTTTAGGTAGTAGAGGACATGATGTAAGCCTACATGTTATACATTAGAAATATTTGGGTGGATTACCTACCCTTGAACAAGTTTGTTTAAAACAATAGTTTTCATTCCACCATTGGTATTACACCATTCATGGTCATGTATGGAGAACACTCTGGGGAGTGAATTTTATGGAATGATCTAGGGGAGTCAACACTCTTAGAACTAGTGTTGGTGAGAACCCTGATAGAGAAAGATAAGATCATATGTGAGTAGATGAAGACTATATGGAGCTGTTAAGAAATATTAGGAAGACCAACTAAAAAGGGACATAGAGTTTGTGGATGTATACGATGTGTTACTGAGGGACTCAACTTGATGTGGATTGTTATGAATTTATCAGTGTAGTAAGTAATCTCTTAGATTAATTATCCACTTCTAGATACATAATAGGTCTCTAAAGGTGGAATACTACTTGGATTTATAGATATTGTTAGATCGAGCACACACCATATTGTACATGATGCCACTGATAACGTATTTTCATAACTGGTCACATGTTATCAACTCAGGGAATCTAGAAATAAGGGATATTTCTACCATTTTGGTGTACCTTTTTGAGATCATGGATTGGAAGGGGAAGATCCAATGTGGGTGAGATATTCCCAATATGCATGTTTTGCGGAAGCACATGAATTTATAGAAGAGAAATTGGGAGGAGGAGACCCAAATGAATGCTTAGTAACCACAAATTTTTATGTAGTATTTTTTACTTTTTCGGTTGAAAGAACCTAATGAATTGGGAATGTAAAAATTTTAATTTTTTCTATGTATGTAATTAGAATATATAATATATTATGTTAGAAGTATGGAATTTTGACGATGTGGGATTCTAAATTACGATGAGCCTTCTATTTCTATTTTAGAAATTTTAAATATATTAAAATTACACACACAGACAAACACATACAAAAATGTAGTTTTCCTAAAATTGTTTAATAACACTTAAATGTATTCTTGGATAAAAATTATTTGGCCACCATTTTTTTTGAGAATATTATATTTACCATAGGTGCAACATAATTTTTTTTGGTGTCAGATAATTGTTAAATTGATATCATGTACTGAAATAGTAATATAAAATAAAAAATTTATTTAATTAATTATTTATTTGAATAGAGTCCTATATTCATCTATAAATATATAGAAATATCAAAATCGCTGGTCTAGAAACGTAATCCTGATACTGTGATAGGATCCATTGGAGGAGAGACTGCATAACAAAAACAGATCGAGATTGTGAACACGGATTGTTCCACCAATTAGGGTTTTGGATCATTATAGTGACATCTGCATGCGTCCATTAATTTTAAGTGATCAATCCATAATTTTATATAATATAATTGTATCTAGATTTTGTCTTTTTTTATTATCCCATGATGAATGTAAATCAAATAAGTAAACATATTGATTTCCAGTTTGTTTGTGTTGCTAGTGTGGGTTTATTTGTGGGATTTGGCAGAATATTTTGTTATTTACTTTTGTATTTTCTATTCATCATTATAATGGAAATAAATTGAGGTTGGTCTGAAAAAATGGGTGAGGATTTTTCTTCATCTGTTTTTTTTGTGAATTTTCTCTCCCCATTATTTAGGCATTCAACATTGGTGATTTTTGGTTGGTTGTTTATATAATACCAAGTCATCCATAATTTTACAACAATTATTTGGTTCAAAAATTTGATCCCAAGGATCGATTTTGATATTTAGTGATGCAATCAAGCTAATAAAGCATTGATGGTGGATTGACATATAACATTCATCATTCATGAGTGGTTTGGTGTTTGAAAATGATGTAATAATATGGAGGATGTTTTCCCAAATAACTGAATTCCAAAATCATGTCATCAATGAAGTTGTAGATCATTCAATCATTGGTCCAGGCATATTGATGAGACTGGTGGAACAAATCAAAGGAAATAGTTGTAGAATCAAAAAACACATGAAGATATGTAGGTTTCTGGAAAATAATATAGTACATGGCATGTAATAGAACAATAAATGTCACATGGACGAAACTACTGTAGCTAAGGTTTACACATGAAAATAAGGCATCACACATTGTGGGACTCGACCTGGTCTTTGTGTGTACCATCAGTTTTCACATATATAGATACAAGTAGGTATATCAACATGGTAAGTGTATATATGTACAAATCAACACTGAAATATAGCCAAGAAACCAGACATAACCCAGTATAAGGGAATATCATTGTGTACATGGTCGGTTTGTGGATACACTTGAACATGATGTAGAACATGATGATGCATAGGATAGGGTATACATATTTTTTTAATACAAATAATTTTTTTCATTCCCTATGGAGTTCTGAGGCCTTTTTTATAATGACCCATACTTTACATACATTGTTATTACTTCAGAATTGAAGCACACTTATTACAACATATAACAAAACCAAGAAAGGACCGTATAGGTATAGTGTCTTTAGAAACTGGGAAACATAATCAACTGGTTCATAAAGCATCTACTTTGCCTCTCATTTATTTCATCATATCTAGAGTCCCTTTTTGGAATATTCTACTTAATAACCTTCTTACTGACCTAGGGAAATAAAACATACAAAAGGGTGATCTCAAATTCTCAGTAAGGGTAAACAAAATAAATATCAATCACATCATATTCATAAGAACATAACATTTTAGAGATCCTAACCTGCAAAAGAGAGCATAATTTCATAACATGGGATAAATAATAGTAGTGAAATGAAATCTCAATAATCATAACATAAAACATGAAACTTTGTGGCATACACACATAATCATAGAGAATCATATCTTATTAGTTAAGACTCATTTCCAAGACTATCTTAGTGGACAAAGTCCATTTCTGAACCGAGTCACCCCCGTTTTAGTCCTGTTTCACTGAACCGGTATAACCTACCGTTCCAGCCATGTCTATCTCATGAGATATAAAATCTTTACCCAATGAATTGGAGGGATATATAGGTCCCACCCATCTCATAATGATACCATTATTATGTGTGCCACAAAATCATAAATCATACACCATTTCATAACCCATGTAATAAAAATGGGAATCGTAAACATCTTGACATCATAAAACAATTAATATAAGATAAAGGAATTCATAAAAATAATTCCATCACAACATAATCAAATCAATGTAATAATAGGGATAGAAACATAACCCTTTATTTTCTTAGATGGAATATAATTTTGATAAAACACTTGAACTCCATTCTTGAGGAAAATATCCTTTCTTCTTCAAAAACACTTTTCCTTTCATAACATGTCATACAATTCTAAACTAAAAGAAGTTGATTAAAAATTAACATGAAAACTTTTAAAGAAAGATTCTTGGAAATAATGTTTTAAAAATCCATTCATGCCGTATAATTTAAAAAAACATTCTTTTCGTACTTTTGTCGGAAAAGTCAAAAAGTACCTCGTACGAAAAACGACAAAAAGATTCCTTTCATATCCTTTACTAAAAACTCACCGAAGGGTAAAATTTGATTTAAAAAATTTTAGGTGGATGGAAATAATATTACATATTGAGAAAACATGGATGTGGATGATAAAATACACCCCAGTAAATGCCAAAGTATAAACAATCTCGGATAAAAATTAGATTGTGATATTTTTCCTTACCTTAGGTCCGATATGCTTTGTACGTGTCCGAACCTCCCGTATAATGATTTAAATAATGTCATGGACTAATTCCAGAATCATAATTATTTTTATGATATCATATTTGCTCATATTCTCAGCTTCTTAGTAGTAAAATTTCATTGCTACTTGTTATTCAGGTGTTTATAACTTTTTGTTCTTATGCGTGTTTTGTCGAATAAATTCTTATTCTTCTCTTTAGGTTATAAATACCTCATTTCCAGAATGGTATTCGTGTAATATATATCATATTCATTCATTCAATTCATTTCATTTATATAATCATTATGAAATGAAGATCATGTAGAACGAGTCGCATCACATTGTGGAGACGGTATTCCGTACGTACGCACGAGTGATGATATCGTTCCTATGATCGTGGAATTGTATTGGAGTGTATGTATACTATTTCAGAATCAGTATCACTTTATAATAGTCATATATAGTCATTATTTACACCATTATACCCATCCATGTAAGGTGGTGGTGGAAAATAGATTACACCACAGCGTGGAGACGGTATTCCGTACGTATGCACACGCGGTGATTTCTTTTTCCGTAGGATGGATAGATGGTGAAATAGGGATGTTTTATACTTATAATAACATATCATTATATTAGTGATACTGATGTTATTACTTCATAATGAAACAACTAAATAAGAAGAAGTGGAATAAGAAATAAAGATGAAAGAATCGGTAACGGACATTACCTCTTCTTTGAGGTGCTTCTTTGAGACCTCCTTTTAGGGCACTAAAATAGGTATTTGAAGAATCCCAGAACCTCTAGGATGTCTATAGGGAAGTGTATAGGAGATAGTGGCAGGGGTTGGCCGAGCTTGAAGGCTCAACGTGGTGTGAAGAAGAGAGGGAGGAGGTGCCCTTTTATAAGGGAGGAGAGGGGCACCTTTGGAATAACTAAAAATATTTTTATATTATAAAGTCAAGTTCGGTTTTAAATAGCTCCAAATTGATTTATTTCGAGGTTAAGGTGGGGATGGGTCGAAATACTCTCATCCAATAGAATTTAGACAAGTTTAGGTTCCTATTTTAACCTTATCATGTAGATTTAACATTAAGTTAAATAATTTTACTTTTACCTTGTCTTCTTGTGTTCTTATACTATAAGGTTAATAAACATACTATAAGCAGACAAAAGAACCCCAAGTTGTTTATTATTAATATATATAACCTTATATAAGTCATTTGGCCGAACCTTAGATTTTTAGGAATAAAATAAAAATTACTAATATAATATTTCTTTTAAAAACTACTTTATGTCAATTTTGACACTATTTAGTAATTAATTTTTGTGAAAATCATAACAGAATGATTAGTTCTAAAAAAGTTATTTAAATCAAAACTAACATTTCATATTAATCTATAAAATTAGTGGAATTCATAAAAAGTGTCAAATTACATTTATTTTGGTGTTTATAACATCAATTATGTCAATATTTCATTAATAAGATAATTACAGCATCATCTTTATGTCATAAATAAATTAAATTATTTAATGTCTAAAAATTAAAAATAAAATACGATTATGTAGGAAATCCTATTAGCTTTATAATTAATATTTATAGTCAAATTTATCTTATGTATAACCCCATATAAAAAATGATTTACTTATTACACTTTGATTTTAACTATTTTAACCCTTCTTTAAATAAATTAATAATAAATGTCCTAATCTAATCCAAGTGGGCCTAAATGGTCATATTTTATTCCTAAGTTTGTTTTTTGGTCAAATTACACTTATACAATAGAATTAGGACATGTGTTAGGGTAATAATAATATCATTTTTCCCTTAATTACCCTATTTACTTTTAACCCTGGTAAAAAAAAGTAAAAAGTTACTATTCACCAAAAAATTATTTTCATCTCATTGAACCAAACTTTACATACTGACATTAACCGTGTCTCTCGGATTTTCGAAATTCCACTCACAGAAGTGGTAAAGTTATGTTTTATGTAAAATTCAGTTTTTTTAACGACCACTTAGTGGTTTCACTATTCATCAAAAATTGAAAGTTTTCCGAAAAATACCAAAATTTCACCCTAGACTAATTTCGATATTACGAATCCAAAAATGAAGTCCATGTTGAAAAATAAAATTTATAAAATTTCAAAAAGTGGTTATTACTATTCATAACGGCTAGTTTTAATAATATTTTAATAGTATATCGTTGTTTAGTGAAACTCGGTATTGCGTACGACGCAAGCTATCGGGGAAGGTCGCGATTTCGTGTAAAGCAATCCAAGCAAGTGTTGTGTAGAAAAATAATCCTTTGATGATTTATATAACATAAAAGTCTCGGGTGTTACATTCTACCCACCTTAAAATGAATTTTTCCCTCGAAATCCGTCACTTTGTAACAAACAGATGAGGATACCTCTCCCTCATCACATCCTCAAGCTCCCATGTAGCTTCTTCTAATTGGTGGTTCCTCCATAAAACTTTCACCAATCGAGTGGTCTTGTTTCATAGTCCTTTTTCACTACGATCCAGAATCTCTATCGGTTGTTCTTTATAAGAAAGATCTTGCTCCAGCGGTACAACATCTGAGCTGAGTACATGTGAAGGATCAGGTATGTACTTTCTCAGAAGAGATACATGGAACACATCATGAACTTGAGAGAGATTCGGTGGAAGCACCAATCGGTAAGCTACCTTCCCAACATGATCCAGTATTTCGAAAGGACCGATATATCTAGGGCTCAACTTCCCCTTCTTTGTGAATCTCATAACCCTCTTCCAAGGAGATATTCGTAAGAACACTTTATCACCCACTTCAAACTCTAGGTCTTTTCTTCGATTGTCGACATAACTTTTCTGTCGACTCTGAGCTGCTCTTATGTGTTGTTGGATATATCTGACCTTTTCTGCCATTTCATCAACGAGATCAGGTCCTAATAGCTTTCTTTCCCCAACTTAATCCCAGCAAGTTGGAGTCTTGCATTTCTTTCCATAGAGAGCTTCATAAGGAGCCATCTAAATACTGGAGTGAAAGCTATTATTATAAGAAAATTCCACCAAAGGTAGGTGTTGATACCAACCACCTTTGAAATCCATAGAGCAAGCTCTCAAAATATCTTCTAGAGTTTGAATTGTTCTCTCAGACTGACCGTCTATCTGAGGATGATAAGCAGTGCTGAAACTCAACTCTGTATCCAGAGTATGCTGAAGACTTCTCCAGAACATCGAGGCAAATCTTGGATCCCGATCAGATATAATAGAAAGTTATACTCCATGCAATCATACCACTTCCATTAAATATATCCTGGAAAGCTGATCCAGAGAGAAATCCTCTCTAATAGCAATGAAGTGTGCAGACTTTGTAAGATGATCAACTATGACCCAGATAGCATTATTGCCTTTGGATGTTTTAGGAAGTCCTGTGACAAAGTCCATAGTGATGTTTTCCCATTTCCATTCGGGTATGGGTAATGGTTGTAACATCCCCTTAGACTTTTGTCTCTCATCTTTAACTTGTTGACAAACCAAGCATCGAGAGACATATTCAAAAACATCTCTTTTCATGCCATCCCCCTAGAAGTATTCTTTCAGGTCCCTATACATCTTCGTGCTTCCATGATGAATAGAGAATGAAGAACTATGAGCCTCATCCAGCAGCTCCTTCTTTAATTCTGGGATGGGAGGAATAAAAACCCTATTCCTGAACATTATTATCCCATCATAATCAAGGTTGAATTCAGGAAAATTTCTCACCTTCGTTTGTAACTCGACATCTTCTTTCTGTGCCTCTTTAATCTTCACATATATAGATGGTTGAACATTCATTTGAGAAAGATACGATTTTTCCCCATTCCTTATAATTCCAAGATCCATCCTTTGTAAATCCATAAATACTGGATCTTTTTTGATCCTCATCATGGATAAACTAGCATGGTCTTGTCGACTTAATGCATCTGCCACCTTGTTTGCTTTCACAGGGTGGTAATGAATTGTGCAGTCGTAATCCTTAATCAGCTCCAACCATCTTATTTGGCGCATATTCAGCTCCTTTTTTGTGAAAATATACTTTAAACTTTTATGATCAGTATAAATATCACACCTTTCACCATAAAGGTAATGCCTCCAAATCGTTAATGAAAAGATTACCGCAGCTAACTCCAAATCATGAGTTGGGTAATTTTTCTCATGTATTTTCATCTGTCGTGAGGCATAAGCTATCACCATATCATTTTTCATAAGAACACACCCCAATCCCTTCCTGGATTCATCACTATAGATCACAAACCTTTCTCCACTACAAGGCAGTGTGAGAACAGGTGCACTGGATAACCTTCTTTTCAACTCCTTGAAATTCTCTTCACATTCCACTGTCCAAACAAACTTAACTCCTTTCCGAGTCAACTTGGTGAGTGGATTAGATAATCATGAAAAATCTTTCACAAAACGTCGATAATATCCAGCCAAACCACGAAAACTTCGGATCTCAGTTACTGTTGTTGGTCTCGACCATCTTTCGATAACCTCTGTTTTTGCTGGATCCACAGATATCCCCTCTTTTGAGATTATGTGACCCAAAAATGCAACCTTTTGAAGCCAAAATTCACACTTGGTAAATTTGGCATAAGGCTTCTCCTTTCTCAGTGCCTTCAATATAATTCTCAAGTGATCTTCATGTTCTTCCTTGCTGTTTGAATAGACAAGAATATCGTCCATAAAGACTACCACAAATTGATCAAGATAGTCTCTAAAGACTCTATTCATCAAATCCATGAAGATAGCAGGGGCATTAGTAAGACCAAATGGCATCACTATAAATTCATAGTGTCCATACCATGTACGGAAATCCGTCTTTGGTATATCCTCCCTTTTGACCCTTAATTGATGATACCCTGAACGAAGATCAATCTTGGAAAAGTATTGAGCTCCGCGTAGTTGGTCAAATAAGTCATCAATGCGTGGGAGAGGATATTTGTTCTTGATAGTGATCTTGTTAAGTTCTCGATAATCAATGCAGAGTCTCATTGATCCATCTTTCTTCTTAACAAATAGAATAGGTGGTCCCCAAGGTGACACACTAGGGCGTATGAACCCCTTATCAAGATTCTCTTGGAGTTGCTTCTTTAATTCCTGCAACTCAATTGGGGCCATTCTATAAGGTGTCTTTGAAAAAGGCAAACCACCCGGTACGAGTTCTATTGAAAACTCAACTTCACGATTCGGTGGAAGACCCGGTAATTACTCCGGAAAGAAATCATCAAACTCCCATACAATGGGAATATTCTTAATCGTGAGTTTCTCACCAACCATTTGAGATAAATAACCTTCATTTAGTGGAATCAATAACCATAAAATGGAAGAAATTTCCACTGGAAGGTTATGTTCATCCTTGCATCGATAGACGATCATAGTTTGATCTAGAATATGAAATGTGACTTCCCTTCTTGGGCAGTTGATATGAGCTCCATGTAGAGAAAGCCAAACCATGCCAAGAATCACATCAAATTCCACTATAGGAAGGATCACAAGATTTGCAGGAAGTACTTTCCCACAAACTTCAATCAGAGAAGAATTATAAACTTTTGATGCGACTGTTGTGCCATTAGGTGTTGTCACAGATAACTCAACATCTAATTGTTGAGGTAATACGGTGATACCCTTAAAAAATTCTTCAGAAATAAAGGAGTGGGTGGATCCAGAATCAAATAAAACATTTGCTACTTTAGAGTGGATGGTAAGTGTACCTTTCACCACATCGTTATCTTACTCCACATCGCTGATAGAAATTGCATGTGACATTCATTTATCTTTAGCCTTAAGAGTTTATTGACGTCGACCATCATCATCAACCCTTGGATTAGGGCATTTATTGGCATAATGTCCCATCTCCTTGCACTTGAAACATTGAAGTGTTGTAGGGTCATTCTGTGTATCCCTTCCTTTGTTTTCATCATTAGACATCTTCTTCCCATCATTGCGGCATTCAAATTCCCGATGACCTTCCTTTCCACATTTGAAACATTTACTTGTCCCTTTAAGAGAACTCCCTCCATGTTTCATTCCACACTTTGAGCATAAGGTAATGCTCATATTCTTTTCAGTGTGCTCTTTAGACTTTCCTCTCAATTCCATTTTCCTCTTCTTATCAAACCCATATGACTGATGGGTTACTCCAATCTCCATCTCAACATTGAGAGTCGATCGAACGATTTCCTCATAGCGATTGAATCCCCTTATGGATTACACCCTTTGAAGACTTGGTTTTAAGCCACTAAAGAATCGATCGGTCTTACTCTCAGGTTGGATAATATTACTAGAAGTGTACCATGCAAGTCTTGTAAAATCTGCTTCATAGGTACCAACAGATTCATCATCCTTTTTCTTTAGTTCAAGAAACTCTTTCTCCATCTCTGTTCGGAGAATACGAGGGAAGTAATTATTGAAAAATAAGTTTTTGAACTCATCCCATTCCATGGAATCAATTTCATCCATTTGCCTCATATTCTAAATAATATTCCACCATTGATCAGCATCACCTTCCAAACGATACACTACTAAGATGACTTTACCATGCTCAGAGCATTGAAGAACTGAAAATATCTTTTCAGTAGTACTAATCCATTTTCCAGCAACCAATGGATCAGTAGACCCGCTGAATGAAGGTGGACGCTGTCTCATGAAGGATTCAATAGAATTTTTGTCCTTCCATTGCTCGTTTGGAAGTCCTGCATGATTCATAGCTTGAGAAAGTTGTGTGAGCATGGCTACAAGATTTTTCATTCCAGCTCCCATAACGTTTGGTTGCTCAGGGGGACAATCATTGCATTGCCCATCCCATTCCGCATTAACACGGTTCCTTCGGGTTCCATCCATTGACTAAAACCAAGATGAATAGTGTGAGAAACACTAATTATAATAGGAAACCCACATAATCAAGAATAAAATTTCACACTTAAGGTCTTATCCTAGGTTATTCAGGGCCATTTCTAAAACACTAAGATTGTGTTCTATGCTTAGACTTATCCTTAGGGTTCTTACTAAGCCTTTCACATCCTAGTTTCCAAAGGTTGACTATACCTTTCCTCTGATACCAACTATAACAACCCATACTTTACATACATTGTTATTACTTCAGAATTGAAGCACACTTATTACAACATATAACAAAACCAAGAAAGGGCCGTATAGGTATAGTGTCTTTAGAAACTGGGAAATATAAACAACTAGTTCATAAAGCATCTACTTTCCCTCCCATTTATTTCATCATATCTAGAGTACCTTTTTGGCATATTCTACTTAATAACCTTCTTCCTGGCCTGGGGAAATAAAACATACAAAATGGTGAGCTCAAATGCTCAGTAAGGGTAAACAAAACAAATATCAATCACATTATATTCATAAGAACATAACATTTTAGAGATCTTAACCTGAAAAAGAGAGTATAATTTCATAACATGGGATAAATCATAGTAGTGAAATGAAATCCCAATAATCATAACATAAAACATGAATCTTTGTGGCATACACACATAATCATAGAGAATCATATCTTATTAGTCAAGACTCATTTCCAAGACTATCTTAGTGGACAAAGTCCATTTCTGAACCGATTCACCCTCGTTTCAGTCCTGTTTCACTGAACCAGTATAACCTACCGTTCCATCCATGTCTCTCTCATGAGATATAAAATCTTTACCCAATTCATTGGAGGGAGATATAGGTCCCACCCATCTCATAATGATACCATTCTTATGTGTGCCACAAAATCATAAATCATACATCATTTCATAACCCATGTAATAAAAATGGGAATATTAAACATCATGACATCATAAAACAATTCATATAAGATAAAGGAAGTCATAAAAATAATTCCATCACAACATAATCAAATCAATGTAATAATAGGGATAGAAACATAACCCTTTATTATCTTAGATGGAAAATAATTTTGATAAAACACTTGAACTCCATTCTTGAGGAAAATATCCTTTCTTCTTCAAAAACACTTTTCCTTTCATAACATGTCATAAAATTCTAAAATAAAAGAATTTGATTAAAAATAAACTTGAAAACTTGTAAAGTAATATTCTTGGAAATAATGTTTTAAAAATACATTCATGCCGTATAAGTTAAAAAACATTCTTTTCGTACTTTTGTCGGAAAAGTAAAAAAGTACCTCGTACGAAAAGCGACAAAAGATTCCTTTCATATCCATTACTAAAAACTCACCGAAGGGTAAAATTGGATTTAAACAATTGTAGGTGGATGGAAATAATATTACATATTGAGGAAACATGGATGTGGGTGATAAAATACACCCCAGTAAATGCCAAAGTATAAATAATCTCGGATAAAAATGAGATTGTTATATTTTCCCTTACCTTAGGTCCAATATGCTTTGTACATGTCCAAACCTCCTGTATAATGATATAAATAATGTTATTGACTTATTCCAGAATCATAATTATTTTAATGATATCATATTTGGTCATATTCTTAGCATCTTAGTAGTAATATTTCATTGCTACTTGTTATTCGGGTGTTTATAACTTTTTGTTCTTATGCGTGTTTTGTCGAATAAATTCTTATTCTTCTCTTTAGGTTATAGATACCTCATTTCCAGAATAGTATTAGTGTAATATATATCATATTCATTCATTCATTTCATTTCATTTATATAATCATTATGAAATGAAGATCATGTAGAACGAGTCGCATCACATCGTGGAGACGGTGTTCCGTACGTACGCACGAGTGATGATATCGTTCCTATGATCGTGGAATTGTATTGGAGTGTATGTATACTATTTCAGAATCAGTATCACTTTATAATAGTTATACATAGTCATTATTTACACCATTATACCCATCCAAGTAAGGTGGTGGTGGAAAATAGATTACACCACGGCGTGGAGACGGTATTCCGTACGTACGCACGCACGGTGATTTCTTGTTCCGTAGGATGGATAGATGGTGAAATAGGGTTGTTTCATAATTATAATAAAATATCAGTATATGAGTGATACTTATGTTATTACATCATAATGAAACAACTAAAGAAGAAGAAGTGGAAGAAGAAAGAAAGATGAAAGAATCGGCAACAGACATTACCTCTTCTTTGAAGTGCTTCTTTGAGACCTCCTTTTAGGGCACTAAAACAGTTCTTTGAAGAAGACCATAACCTCTAGGATGTCTCTAGGGAAGTGGAGAGGAGAAAGTGGTAGGGGTTGGCCGAGCTTGAAGGCTCAAAGTGGTGTGAGGAAGAGAGGGAGGAGGTGCCCTTTTATAAGGGAGGAGAGGGGCACCTTTGGAATAACTAAAAATATTATTTTATTATAAAGTCAAGTTAGGATTTAAATATCTCCAAATTGATTTATTTCGAGGCTAAGGTGGGGATGGGTCGAAATCCTCTCATCCAATAGAATTTAGACAAGTTTAGGTTCCTATTTTAACCTTATCATGTAGATTTAACATTAAGTTAAATAATTTTACTTTTACTGTGTCTTCTTGTGTTCTTATACTATAAGGTTAATAAACATACTATAAGCATCTAAACGAACCCCAAGTTGTTTATTATTAATAACTATAACCTTATCTAAGACATTTGGTTGAACCTTATATTTTGAGGAATAAAATAACAATTACTAATATAATATTTTTTTAAAAAACTACTTTATGTCAATTTTGACACTATTTAGTAATTAATTTTTGTGAAAATCATAAGAGAATGATTTGTTCGAAAAAAGTTAATTAAATAAATAATAACATGTCATATTAATCTAGAAAATTAGTGGAATTCATAAAAAGTGTAAAATTACATTTATCATGGAGTTATAACATCAATTATGTCAATATTTCATTAATAAGATAATTACTGCATCATCTTTGTGTCATAAATAAATTAACTTATATAATGTCTAAAAATAACAAATAAAATACCATTATGTAGGAAATATTTTTAACTTTCTAATGAATATTTATAGTCGAATTTACCTTATGTATAACCACATATAAATAATGATTTACTTATTACACTTTGATTTTAACTATTTTAACCCTTCTTTAAAAAAATTAATAATAAATGTCCTAATCTAATCCAAGTGGGCCTAAATGGTCATATTTTATTCCTAAGTTTGTTTTTTGGTCGAATTACATTTATCCAATAGAATTAGGACATGTGTTAGGGTAATAATAATATCATTTTTACCCTTAATTACCATATTTACTTTTAACCGTGGTAAAAAAAGTAAAAAGTTACTATTCACCAAAAAATATTTTAATCTCATTGAACCACATTTTACTTACTGACATCAACCGTGTGTCTCAGATTTTTGAAATTCTACTCACAGAAGCGGTAAAATTATGTTTTATGAAAAATTCAGTTTTTTTAACGACCACTTAGTGGTTTCACTATTCATCAAAAATTGAATGTTTTCAGAAAAATACCAAAATTTCACCATAGGATAATTTCGATATTACGAATCCAAAAATGAAGTCCGTTTTGAAAAATAAAATTTATAAAATTTCAAAAAGTGGTTATTACTATTCATAACGACTAGTTTTAATAATATTTTAATACTATATCGTTGTTTAGTGAAACTCGGTATTGCGTACGACGCAACCTGTCAGGGAAGGTCACGATTTAGTGTAAAGCAAGCCAAGAAAGTGTCGTGTTGAAAAATATTTCTTTGATAATTTATATAAAATAAAAGTCTCGGGTGTTACATTTTTTATATAGAATGGACGAGTTCCCTTACTACCCATTCCATCATTCTATCCCCTGACATGATAAGGTTGAATTATGTCCTAAGAAAAATATTTTGATACCCTATAAGGGATTATATTCAGATATAGTGATCTGAATCTCTCTTTTAGCCCTCAATTGTGATCTTCTATCATCTTTTACCCCAAGTGGGTCTCTAGGAATGAATGTGAACAACATACATGAGCATTGATCTCTTACATATAATGATACACCATATTGCGTAGTAGGTATACACGGTGGCCCTAGTTGTGATCCCACAACTCTGTATTGTTATATTCTGACATCCATCATGTACTTCCTTAAGGGGTTAACATAAGAGAAAATCATCTTTGATAGTTTCGATTAGTTCTAATAAACTGATGGTTTGTGTTCTCCTAGGAAAGTTTTTCTATCAAATCTCAAGAAATATCATATCATGGTAACATAGTAGGGACATTAGCATGAGAATTATATTCTATCATGACTATATCTAGAATTTTTTTATAGGTATCATATTTTTATTAACATACTAATGTGATAGTCTACCTATTATCTTGTTTATTATGTCTAATTATTTTAATATTTCATATTTTGATTTTTTATACCGACCTCTACAAGGGATATACCAATGAATATTTTGACTTATACAAATGATAGGATATTTTATGGTGTTTTGGGTGTACTCTAAGAAGATGGAGCTTTAATTGGGATAAACAGACCATGGTTTATAATTATTTTCATATCTGAGATATGTACTCTCTTTCTAGAAGGTTCAAATTATTTAAAATTTTAATGGGATCTTATTCCCCCTTAATGATTTATATTATTGCAATCATACTTTGATTCAAGGTTTTATATGTACTCATACATTGGTATCAGTTTTACAATACTTTCATATTTGTATCTTCTATTAAATGTGTGCATCAATATATTTACCATAAGGGAATGGCACCCATGTGATTGTTATGACTACTCAGTATTGGTCACCATCAATAAGCCTATTGGAGGTGGTCTTTTGATAGTCACACTTGGATAACTATTTTCCAGGAAGTCCTTGGTAGGATTAGTTTTCACCTGATGATGAAATGTTCACAAATCAGATAAATCATTCCATAAAATATAATGAAAATATCATTATTCCAAGGGAGAATTTTAGAATTACGAGACATAAATATATGATTAATCCAAACAATTAAATCATACAACATAGATTAGATATAAGATATTTTTATAGAATAGTTCCAAAAATTGAAATTCTAAAGAACACACTTAATATAAAATTGTCAGATTGAGTGTTGAGAATCATTACAAAATGTTATAATATCTTTGATAATGATGAAATTTTTTTCCATAGAAAATTAAGATATATTGTCATGTTATAAGAATTTTTTATAAAGGTTGATTTTATGGATGTTTGAAGGACGTTCATGTTTTAATGAAACATCAAAAATATTCCATAAGGTTTTGAGAAGAATCCATCGAAATTTAGTTGAGAGAGAAAACCTAAATTTTTTATTTAGGTTCCTTTATTTTATTTTATAAAATTTCCTATAAAAGTGGTTTCATGTATAAAATAAAATGTACCTTTATATTTCAAGAGTGAGAAAGAGAGATGATGTGAAAAAAGAATTGTAAGAAGGGTAGTTGGAGTTTCAAACTGAGGTTTCTTTTGGTTGAAGATGGGTAATAAATAGAGGTACAATAAAAAGGTATATTAGATGTAGGTACAAAAATTAGTGTTCCAGACATTGGTTCTATATAATGATTGATAGAAATCAGATGGAGTCATATTGGATGAATGAAAAGCTAAATTAGATTGATTAATACCGAATAGAGATTTTACAAGATGGATTATGTCTAAAAAACATGATGTAAGATGTTTTCATAATTTCCCAACATTATTTTGGATCCAAAGATAAGAAAATTATATATTTGATGATATTAACTACAATTTCCTATTGAGATATAGATTGATTTTAATTGGAGTTTTGTCAATTGAAATCGCTTCAGGCTATAGTGAATTTTCATGGATGGATGGGAGTCACCAAGATAAGGATATAGTCACCAATAGTAGGGGAAATAAATGTAAACCATGTGTTCCCTTCATTACATTTTTCTCTATTCTTACACGTATGACTGCAATATAAATTTCAAAATTTTATTAACAGTAATAAGTTATTGGGGTTAATTTAAAATAAAATTAAATTTCAAAAGATAACCATGGATTCAATCCCCCATACTTAGTGGGATTTGAAATTCATCAAGAACATTAACCCTATACATCCACATTAATTGGCCTATATTCCCTATGATACCCTTTTTTCTCCTTAACGTTGTCCAAATTCCTTATGATCCCTTATCTGGGGGCTATATTCCTCGTCCAACAATTTAATTCCTTCCTTGTTGGGTTGTATTCCCTAATGGAATGAATATCCTTCCATTGAAGACATATTACCTTGGATATTTTTTTAACTTATCATATTATGGATGGGGAAATATCTCACACAGTGGTCCATATCCTTGCAGGAAAAATCAGATAATCCCTCGTGAGGTTCAATTCCCTATGAAACAAACCCTTACACACATGGCCATATTCCCATTGTGGTCAACCAGAAAAGGTATCTCATATGTATGTACCAAACCATCAATTTTTAGAAATAGGGGTCCAAAATTTCTTCTCTATATGATATAAAATTTTTTTGAAATGGTTTTGGTCTCATGAGCATAAAACTATAATGACCTAACTTTTCTTAATAGAACAAATTCTTTTTTTAGGGTTAAAGTAGTAAATTATTCCCTTGTAATGGTACTTAATGGAGTCAGGAAGGTCACAAGGATGTATATGTATTATTACGATCCATGAACCTTTATTTTTTGGGAATAATTCTATGATGTGTGGTTAGGAGAAAACTACCACCCCAGCCCTCATGGTATGTGTAACCCTGTGGGAATTTTTGAAGGGTGGAGGGGACCACACAATATTTCTGAAACTTTGAATGCCTATGCACATGTCAATTCATGTAGTAGAGGATGTTGGGATATTGACTATCACATGTCTTGTCACTGTTATCCAAACCATTTTCCTATTGCGTGTGGTGTCCCTCCTTGGATTGTGAGGATCTGAGGGATGGCCCATAGTTTTCGCAACCTTGTGGAAAAGATATCTGACCCCATGATGAAGTGTGAATTTAGAGTTTTTCCCTTAAATGAAATAATTCCCCAACCCTATTTTTTCTTTTATCATTTCAAGTGGATGTCTAATCCTCCCTCTATCACGATCTCTCCCAAATCATTGTCTAGTCTTCTTGATATCTCATCTATCCAGACTCCAAATCAATCTCCATTGAAGAATTCGATCTATGTCGGTAATCTCGTGATTACTCTCACATCCATTATTATTTTTTCTTCAATTTTATCATGCTACTTTTGATCAAGATCATTCACACTATTTTTATTGTGTTGTCTTTTCTACTAATTTTTTCTATTCTACATCAATTTTGGATCTAATATTGGATGAGGAGTGTTCTAGGGACTTATTGTAGGTTTTATAGATGTTTTCCCTATAAGTGGTTAAGTTTTAATATCTTCAACATTGTATGTTGTGTTTTTATCATGACCATAACCTTTTACACATATCATTACATGAATTTAAGGATAATTAGATATAAAATTACTAGCCAAGGATCGTAAAATCATGTGTTCAGGATGACTAGGTATATAAAACTAAAAACATGGGACTAAATAAAATGATTAATTATTTATCATCCATTATGAGCTCCTACCTTCCTTTGATCCCATAAATATTAATATGATAAACTAGGTAAAACATGAACAATGAGATGAGATAAAAAGCAGGTGAGGAAATAAACATAAGAATAAAGCATCTAACATGGGTTAGAAGGCATAACATAATGCTATGAAAAAGCACAAAACATGATTAGACATATGGAATCATAAAATATAGAACAAGGAATCATGTAATCACGTAATCATAGTAATTTTTAATCAACATAAAACATGACTTTATTACATGTCAAGAATCATTTCACATTGAAGAGGATGAGTCAATGCTCATTGCACATAGAGAAGCGCAATTCATTGAAAACCACCAAGATCATTGCACATAATATCTCATGAGACTAAATACTACCCATTTAATTAGGGAGATATGCAGGTGCACCGATCATAACATTTTCATGAATGTGTTTTCCACAAAAAAAATCATACATAATAAATCAATCATAAACATAAGGGTTGCCATTGAATGAATTAGGTATCATAATTTTGTTAAAAGGCATATAAAAAGGGAACATCATAGTATTTTCCATGAAATTATGTAATTAAATCATACATGGAAATTCATAAGGTGGTATTGTAATATTTCATGATAATCTATGTCAAACTAAAGTTAAAATAGTGTTTAAGAAACTTTAGAAATAAACCAATTTAGTATAGTGTATGGGAAATATGAAAGAGAATTTAAGTTGAAAAGTCATAATATTTTATATAAAACCATAATTGAACCCGGAATGTTTTTATAATAAAATGTGTGATTTTAGAAAAATAATCGTGGGTTAAATATATTATATAGTTCAATTGAACCTGGGTAAAAATTTGGAATGTTCCGTTTAATCGGGATTTATTATTAGAAAGAATTGCGTGTGAAGCCTTTCGAAAACATATATGTCCCAAAATATAAGGATTAATGGATATTAATAAATTATTTTGGATGATATAATATTCATTTAAAATATTTAAATAAAAGTAAAATATCATCACATTTGGGTGAAAAGAGAGGATGAAAACCCTGAAGGAATTATGGGTGTTCTAGTAGAACCACTTACCTAATGTCTGAAACGATTATGTACATGATCTTAATGTCAAGAATAATAAAATTATATTTATTAATTAATAATTATAAAAACATTTATAAATGTATTTCATTTATTATAACTTTATTATGTTCATTTATGGCCTTTTTTGTGAGTTATTAGATTAAATTTCATCATTTGGGATTCTTGATTTTCGTGGTTTTCATTATTGGTTTACTTGTATATCTGTATGTAAAATCATATATAATGAGGATAGTGGTAATGAAATGAACTTATGTGTCATTAAAAAACATATATAATATTAAAATACTAATTTTTTTTCAATATATAACGATTATTCATTAGATAAATGATTAATGATACTTTTTAGACTAATTTTGCGTTTTTATCACAATAAAGTCATTTTGTTTCATAATTTAATATCATGTTTAAAAAGTGATTATATAACATAAAAAAATATTTAATAAATAAATTATTATCTGTTTCAAGTATAAATTTTTTTCCATGACCAGACATGAATACAAAATTTGAAGTTGAAAGCATGTAGTCTTTGAAGGTGATAAATCGACACCTCACGGATGATGTTTTCATTCTTTAAGTAATACAGATAAGATAAGATATTGGGTGAAATATTATTTCACAAACCTGATAAAATTCATCTATATTTATGACACTGGATTTATTATTCCATTGGGATTGTGGTAGGTGAGGTGAGAAATATAAGAAAATGAACTTGAAATTAAATTGAATGATATCGAAAGAGGGTTTTACATCTTGATTCCTTCTTCTTGAGAACCTCTTTAGGGAACTAGTTTTGTAATTTTGTTATAAAAAATTCTAATAAACTAGTGGAATAAGTTTTTAAAGTGTATTGGGTTGAATTTGGTAAAGGATAAAATCTTGAGAGGTGTGTGGTGAAGAGGTGGTGAGGGGTGTTATTTGTTGTGGAATACAAGGATGTTTTCTCATTTTTTCACTCAAAAATTTATTATGTTTTCCAAGACAAGATATATTGTTGATTATTAAGAAAAAATAAATAAATTATATCATGTGAGTTCCAGATAATTATGATTATATCATCCATGAAAAAATTAATAGTGTATTTAACATATGAATTATATAAACCATAAATTACTGTATTTTACTATTCACCAAAAATTGATGTATTTTAGAAAAATCCCAAAATTGCGACCTAAATATTTTTTGACATGTAGATTTTAAAAACGGACTCATGTTGGTGAAAATAATTTCCAATATATGAGAAATGTAATTTTTGAAATGAAATAATCATTTATTTGGAAAATAAAAACATTAAAAATTAAAATATCTTTTCAAACTGGTTGAAAAATTAATTATGGTCTCATTAAATTATCTCATAATGATAAGAAATTAAACTATTAATTTATGAATAAATTTTTTGATTTTTTTTTTAATTTATTAAATTAATAAAAAAATTATAAAATATCTATAAACTATAAAATTACCTACAATTAAATAATAATTTTAAAAAATATTTATTTACTTATACTGTGATATATTTTTTTCATCTTGAAACATAAAAGAAGGATACAATTTTTATGAATTCATTGTTGATGTTACTAATTAATTGGATGATTCACTATTCATAAGTGTCATATTACGATTCGAAAGGTCATGTAGTTATTTCATCAAAGTAGGTTCCTCAACTACTGGAAATGTTTCTTACATCAGAAATACATATTTTTCAAACCTTCTATGGTTCCCCCCTCAAGAAATTTCATCCTCAAAATTTCTTTTTACATACTAAACTGAAAATATGTGTGGGTACTTTTCCTTCATCACGTGCTCTGATTCCCATGCTTCCCCATTATAATTATTGTTATGAATTAGTAAAATGACTAGTTGAATATTCACATTGCATTTATATTTATCACTAAAATCCAAGATCTTCAATAGATACTCCTCCTAAGAAGGGTTATTTTCAAAATCTTGTAATTGTGAAGTCCCTTCATGTGAAGTATCCAATATGTACATCCTTAATTGGGATACATGGAATACATCATGTACTTGGGACATGGTTGGTGGAATTACAAGTTGATATGCCATAGCTCCGACACAATCAATGATCTCAAAGGGTCTAATGTACAGGTGAATTAGCTTCCATTTCTTCATGAATTTCCTGATCCTCATCCATAGAGATATTTTGAGTAATACAATATCTCCAACCTTAAACTCAAGGTCCCATCGATAATTGTAGTAAGAGATATTTTGTCTACTTTGAGCTACCATGAAGTGCTGCTAAATGGATTTCACCTTCTCCCACATTTCTTTGACTATTTTAGGTCTTAACTGCTTATGTTGACTAACTTCATCCCAACATGCCGATGTTATGAACCATTTCTCGGTAAGGTCTTGATATGGATCCATTTAGATACTCTAGTGGAAACTATTGTTTTTGTAGAATTTAGCCAGTGGAATATTTTGGTCCCATCCTCCTATGAAGTTAATAGAATATTCTATCAACCTTTTTTATAGTTTCTAAATATTTTCTTTGTAATGGCGATCAATTTTAGGATGATAGGTTGTACTGAGGTTCACCTCAGTGATTAAATTATACTAGATACCTTTCTAGAAATTCTATGGAAATCTTGGATCTCGATCGGTTACAATCAATAGTGGTAATCCATACTTCATTAAAACTTCTTCATATATATATCCATCCTTGTTGATCAAGTGAGACGACCTCTCAAACTTTGATAAAGTGATCTGTATCTTTTCAAACCTTCTATAATAATCCATATTTCATTGTTTCCTATGGATGTATTTATAAGTCCTGTGACAAAAGTCATGGTAATGTTTTCCAATTTACATGTGGGTTTGGGTAATGTTCACATAATCCCATTACACATTTTCCTTTTATAATTAACATATTGACATACTAGGAGGCACTTTGATGAATATTCTGCTATCTCCTTTTTCATATTGTCCCACCAAAAGTTCTCCCAGAGATCATGATACATCACTGTGCTCCCTATATGAACTGAGAATTTTGATCTTTTGGTATCTGTCAAAAGATCTTTATTTATCACAAGATTAGATGGTACACTTATTTATGACCCAAATCATACAACTCCATCCCCATTGATATTGATCTCAAATGATTTCCATTTCGGATAACGTACATCGTTTTCTGAATTCCCACATAATTTATTTGCGCATCCTTTATTTTCTCCACAAGGTAAGGTTGATAAATCATTTGAGAAATCATCCTTTATGTTCCTACCTTAATGATTCCAATTTTCATCCTTTGTATGTAGAATAATATTGGATCATTCTCAATTATCATCATTGAAGAAGATGTAGGATCATTTCCACTTATTTCATTTGCTACCATATTTCCCTTACCTAGATGATAGTTGATTGAGTAGTTACAATCCTTGATGAGAACTAACCATCATCACTGGTGTATATTAACCTCTTTTTGTGTGAATATATCTTTTACTCATTTTAGATCTATATATATCTCACACTTCTCCTAATAGTGATAATACACCTAGATTTTAAATGCAAATATCATAAATACCCACTCCAGATAATTTGTATGATAGTTTTTCTTTGGAATTTTCAACTAACATGAGGAATATGATATAAAATTACCATTTTCCATCTTTATAAATACTAATCAATTATTTTATGAATCTATTTAAACCATAGAGAGTTTTTCACTTATCAAGAGTTTGATTAATGACACAACGATAAGACACTTTTTGAGCTCCTTAAAAATTCTGTCACATAATTGAGTCCAAAAAATGTAACTCCCATCAATGTCAAGTTAGTAATTAGGTTGGACAACCGCTATTTGTTCTTCACAAATAAGTGGTAATACCTAACTAAACCATGAAATCTACACATCTCTATTAAAAATGATGGCATGTGCCACTCTTAGATTGACTCTTTCTTAGAAGGGTCCAAAAATATCAATTTTCTGGTGATATCAAGCCCCAAAAATGGTACATCCTCCATCTATAACTCACATTTACTATACTTTGTATATACTTTCTGCCTTCTCAAAGTATTTATCTTAGTATTCAAATACTCTTCATGTTCCTACATGTTTTTGGATTATATTATAATATCATCGATAAAGACAAACAAAAATTGGTCGAGACAATATCTAAAGACTATATTAATTAAATCCATGATAATTTATAGAGAATTAGTGAGTCCAAAGGGAGTCAGCCGATCAAATAAGAAATATATCTATGATAGGTGATCCTTGTTCTTTATCATTATTTTCTTAAGATAATGATAATCAATCTAAAGGAACATTTGTCCATCCTTGTTGAAAAAAAGAACTGGCACACCCCATGGTGAAGCACTCGAGCATACAAAACCCTTTCCTATATTCATTTTTATCTGATTCTGTTCATCTAACATAAGAGTCTCTATTCTATAAGGTGTTGTTAATATAGCAAGAGATAGATGAATGAGTTCAATTGAGATCTCATATTTTAGTTTTTGAGGAATACCATACAATTCCTAAGGTAATACATCAGTGTAATCTCTCAAGATGGTCATGTCTTCGAGCATGATTATCTTCATTATGTAAATCATTTTTTGAGAAATGCTTTCTAATGAAGTGTCAATATCCACACTTGAGATGACTATTCTTAAAGAGATTAATCTTCCCCCATTCACCTATAATGAATTTTAGGATGCTTTTGGATTTTAGGAGTGATGTCCCATTATAAATAGTTAATTATGGATTTATATAATGGTATCCAATCCATGCCCAAAATCTCATCAAACTATACCAAAGTTATAATGACACGATTTGTTGGAGGATTATTCCACAAATATTAATTGAGGAGGATTTATATACATTGGATGTAATAAAATCCCAAATAGATATTCTCATATATAAATCAACCACATAATTTTGACGTGGTGGGTGAATTGTTTTGTTAATCTTGCAGGACATGAAACAATACATAGAACTAGAATAAAATAGTATATTTTCTATTCTTGAATGAATATCCAAAACACCTATCACCACATCATTATTTGTATCCACATCATTAGTAGAGATATAATAATCCCTTCTTTATTTCTGTAGAGGTTGTTGTTGACTACATCCAACAACCCTTAGCTTAGGGAATTGGTTAGGAAAATTCCTATGTTACTGGATGTTGAAAAATTGCACTACTAGCTGATCATTGATATAAAACTTCTTATTTTTCATATTTGTTAGTGGAATTTTTCATATCTCATCAGAATTTATTATAAAATTCCTCATTCATCATCCTTGGAAGCATTTCATGGTTCCATTTAGAATGTTTTGAGGATGCTTCTTGAAACAATTTTGACACGTGGGATATATGGTTTTTTCCATCATGGGATTTATTTTAGGATCCAACCATATTAGATTCCATTTTTTATTTTTTAATCAGTACCACAAGACCATAGAGATTATATGATATCCATTTCACCCTTGATGGCACAATGGAAATTCTCCTCATAACATTCTGTGTATCAAATCAATAATGTTTTTCATAGACTCTACTTTAGTCTTATAATGAAGTTTTTCACCTTGCTATCAGTATTCATGAACAAGTCATAGGTGTATCTTCCAAGCCTATTAAATTTTTCTTAATATGGTCTAATATACATGCCTTCATTCTTCTTAAGTTTGGGAAACATTCATTCTATCTTGAGATGAAGGGATCATAAAAATATTCACTAAATGAAATTTCTAACATTCTTCCAAATCCAAGGAATAAATTTCCTCCTTAGATATGATATTTTTTATCGGTTTCAACCAATGATCAACTTCCCATCAAAATTATATACTTGTAGAACAATTTCCCTTATTCTGAGAATTGGATTGTAGAGAATATATTTTCAATGGAGTTAATCTAATTCTCCATGAGTACATGATTAATAGATTTACTAAACAAGGGATCCATTTTTTCATGAATTATTCGATGGAAACATGATCCATCCATGGAGAAGGTGGGTGCTTCACATTAATTCATGTTATTGTTGATAACCTGGTATAGTTGAAAAAGTACTATCGTAATATTTTGAGAAACCATTTCCATAATATTTGTTATATAATAAGGTAAATCATTACATTTTCTATCACATTTATTATTGGAATTCATTCATATATTTCTCCCCATTAACTAGAAAAAGATCAATAATGGGCCATGAATACATTGCTAATAAGAATAATAAGGAAACTATTAAAATAAAATATTAAACTCTTAAAGAAAATATATATCATAAATTTTGATTCTATATATTTAAATCTAGGTTATACGTCATCTATATCCTAACTTGTATTCTTATGGTCAATTACATTATTCCCATAAAAATGGTTCTTAATGAGCTTATGAATTTTCCAAATCATATCCTATAAGAGTGTCAAACATGGTTCACATTAATGCATGTTTCCATGTACCATGTTACCCCGAGTCAGGCTCAATACACTTTTTCAGTGTTTTTACTCCTATGTACATCTGTTATAGAACCACAACCATTTGTATTATCAATACATGAATTTATTTTTCATGATAAACGACATATTCTATATTTAAAAAAAATTTGGAACGTTTTCTTATGCTTAGTCTTATCCGTAAAGATATAACTAAAGGGTTCAATTCCTACTCTAAAAAAATATTTAATCATTTACTTTTATACCATTTATAGTGACCCTAGTCTTTTACACATATCATTACAAGATTTTAAGAGTAATTAATCATCAAATTATAGGCCATGGATCATAAAGTATAGTGCCTTAGATGACATGTTACATAAAACATAAAACATGATAATAAATAAAATATTTCAATATTTATCATCTATTATGAGATATTATCATCCATTGATTCTTTAGATCCTCCTAGGATAACCTGGGCATAAGATGAACAATGATATGGACTAAAAATCACAGTAAGGAAATAAACATAAGAATAAACTATATAACATGGGTTAGAAGGCATTACATAATTCTATAAAATGTTGTGGAACATGATTAGACATATCAAATCATAACATAATGAACATTCGATCATAATAAAATAAAATAATAGTAATGTGTAAGAACCATAAAACATTACATTATCATGAGACATTGCTCATTGAATATAGATGACCATGAGTCAAAGATTGTTTCTCAATGAAGAGCACAAGTCAAGGATAACCACCAATACCATTTCTATAAACATATTTTGAGACTAAACATTAACGAATTCATAGAATTTATATCTTGGTGAACCAATAATAAATGTTTTATTAATATGTTTTCACATAAATAATCATACATAATAAATCAAACGTAAACATTGGGGTTACCCATGGAAAGAATATGGTATCATAATTATGCCAAAAAGGAATATCAACTGAGGATATCAGTGTGGTGTTAATGAAAGGTTGAATTTAAATTATATGTGGAAATTAATAAGTTAATATAGGTATATATCATGAAAAGAGATTTAAAACTAAAGTGAAAAGAGTGTTTAATATACTTTTGAAATAAAAAATTTTACAACTATTTAAGGGAAACAATTAAGAGAATTCTAAGTATAAAATGGAATAATATTTTATATAATACTATATGTAAAACATGAATTTTTTCATTAATAAATTAATGATTTTATAATAATAATTGAAGATTAAAATATATTATATAGTGAACTTTTTGTTGGGTAAGAATTAGGGATGTTCCAATTAATCAGGCTTTCTTATCATGAAGAATTTATTATGGATCCTTTTAAAAACATGTATGTCCCTAAATAGAAGGTTGAATGGATATTGATACACAATTTTGGAAAATATAGTCATAATTTAGAATATGTAAATAATGAAATGTAATTTCATCTCAGTAAAATTAGAGGAAGTGTAACATGATAGAATAATGGAGGTTCTGATAGAATCCTATACTGTATGCCTGAAATGATTCTGCACCTGATATTAATGTCCTAAATAATAAAATAAGATTCATTAATTAATAATTAAAAAACAATTTATATATGTAATTGTTTTAATATACCTTTATTATGTTCAATTAAGTCCTTTTTTATTGGTTAATATATTTAATTTAATAATTTGCGAATATTTATTTCCATGGTTATCATTCTCGGTATACATGTATATCAGTATGAAAAATCATGTATATTGAATATTGTTGCCTACAAATGAACCTATATGTTATTAATGAAATTATATAATATTAAAAGACAATATTCATCCATAATTTAGGATTATTTCATAGGTAAATGATTAATGAATATCTTTTAGATTAATTTAGCGTTTTTGATACTATGAACTCAATTTTGTTTTATAAATTACTATCATCAATAAATAGTGATTAAAGAACATAAATTAGGATATAATTAATATATTATAATCCTATTCAACCATAAAAATTGTTTCATTACCATATTTGAAGATTAAATTGAAAATTAAATCACATTGTTCATAATGGTGGTAAATCAGCACCTCACAAATTATGTTTTCATTCCTAAAGTAAAAAAAAAGATTAGAAGATACATGTTGATTAATTATTCCATAACCAAGATAAAATTATATTATATGTATGATACAATATTTTTCATTCCATTTGGATGAGGGGAGGAGTCGGGAGAAAAATAAATGAATGGAACATGAAAAGAAATTTAAAGAAATCAGAAGAGTGTTTTACCTATTGATTCATTCTTCTTGAGAACCTCTCTAGGGAATTATTTTTTTCATTTTTTAAGGAAAAAAACTCCTGGATGTATGGGAGTGGTTTGAGATATATATTGGGTATAATTTGGACAAGTCGCACGGTTATTGAGGTATAAGGAGAAGAGGTGGTGAGGGGTAGTATTTATACTGAAGGAGTGAGGGGTTTTCTCAATATTTTACATAATATTTTTCTTTATTTTTTTTGAAGATAAGAAATATGGTTGATTAATGGGACTAAATACAGTAAATATATCATGATATTCAACAAAATTGTGATTACATCAACCATGACTCAATTAATAGTGTATTTATTGTATAATCTATGCGTACTACAAATTACCGTATTTTACTAATCCTAAAAAATTCTAGTATTTCTGGAAAATTCCAAAAATTCACCCTAACCATTTTTTGAAATTTATATTTTAAAAATTATGTCCATTTTAGAAGAATTATTTTCTCAATACGAGAAATTTAATTTTTAATTAGAATTATTACTGATTTGGGAAAAAAACTAAAAATGAAAACTGATTTTCAAACAGCTCGAAAAATTAATTTTGGCCTCATTAAATTATCTTATAATCATATAAAATAAAAATAATATCTTTTCAATACATTTTATGTAATTTTATTTTAAACAAATTATTAAATTAAACAAAAAAATTTATTTAAATATTTGTGACCTTTAAAATTTTCCACACATAAATAATAATTTTTTAAAATATATATTTGCTTAAAATATGATATAATTATATCATATTGTCACAAATAATATGTATATTTTTTATTTATACTTTTATTGGTGAGGTTAATATTTAATATGATGGTTTACTATTTATAAGGGCCGCATTAATATTTCAAAGGTCAAGTTACAATTTCATTGGTTTAGGTTACTTAACTTATAGAAATGATTGATATTTCAATTATTTGTCATTTATAAATATTTTGTGGTATTATATTATGTGTTTACACCATATTATATAATTATAATAATGGAATTTATATAGATAAAAATTTGGGTCGTTATAGTAGGACATTTTCTCGCATCACCTTAAAATGTGATTTTCTTTCCTAAGTTCATATATGCATGATATTAAAATATCATAGATACTTAATAAGTGACTAAAGTTTGTTTACCTTAATCATTTACACCCCACTAGTCCTGATAAATTATTTTCCATTTTTTTAAAAAATTATTAACAAACAAAAAACATTATATTTATTTGGATTGAAGAGTAAATAGAATTTACCCTTTGTGTGAAAATTATATGTTGATTAAAGATCCTTATAATTTCTTGGTTTTCCAGGAATATAATTTTATGTTCCTTGGTTAATTAACTTGATTATTTTAAAATAAATCATAATGGGTTTAAATACCTTCCCATGTGATGCCGATTTTATAAAATTTATTATATGAATTGTGACGCCCATTATATAGTGGGTCTTGGTGATTATGATGCATATGAGGTGATCCATAAATTTTTATTATTATTATTATTATTATTATTCCATTGATATTGGATATTTAGAATGGTTAAGGTAGTTTTTCAGATAACTGTTTTAATCTCCATTACATCGGGTGTTGAGTATGATTTCTCTAATCATTATACGTTATTTTGTCAATGTTCATGATATTCCATGTTACTCGGTATCAGGTGTTGGGAATGATGAATCACCCCACATATCTGGAATGGATTTCATGATGTCTTGCATTCATTTTGAGATACAGGGCATGCACCCACTTTCCTAAGCATATAGCATATTAGACTAGTTATGGATGCTTGAGTTAAACCCCGAGTCGAGCCATCACCTAGTATTTATTTATATTCCATCATACATCCTCAGATACACAGTTTATATGGATGTATATAGTATATAGCTATAATATATATTAATATATATATATATATATATATGTATGTATAGGTTTTTATCGCACTCTTCTACCAATTGATTCCCAAGAAGGAAGAGCCAGATAGCTGTCATATAGGAACTTGAGCCAGCTGGTATTTAATAATTCAACATTTTCTTTATTCTTATACTTATACAATGTTATTCATATGTACATAGAATAAATTATTTATAGACACCAATGAAGGTGGACAGCTAGGTTATTGTCTCACACACTACCTGTGCCATCTTTTCTACCTAAGTATATTACATGTTTATAGATACGGATAAGGGAATGTTCTCTATATTTTTTTTTGGCTAATAGCTATAGAATGGGGGAAGATGACAAAGAATAATCTAATAATTCTAGTGGAGAAATCATTTGATCTTTTTTTTGAATAGCATGTTTGATATTCATGTCCCGTGTTTTCCCTGTTTTTATATCAGCAATCCATGACATCATTGTATATGACTAATCCTGTTGGATTTTGATCTTATTTCAATTTCTTGGTTATTTAAGATTTTGTTTATGGTTATATTTATTTCAACTATGCCATTATGTTAAATCATGGTTCTATAATAGTGGATGACCATTCCTATTATTATAGTGTTTATTTCCACTCTGATTTTTATTATTGATAGGTTTATTATATTTTCATTTTATTTATTTTATCTACTATGCCACTCGAATATGAGGGTATAATATCCCCGTTATACAACCTTAGATCCTCGTTACTAGTTGGAAGCATATGGCATATGGGGAGGCATTCCTAAGGCCATGTGACCTACTAGCCTGAGGAACAAATTATGTGGATCTCAGGAATGGATGTTACAATGTGGTATTCATTCATTATTTCCCCTTTTTCCAACTACTTGAAAATTATCCAAGTGACTAGGATGTAATGGGATTTGATAATGAGCAAGTAATTGTGATTAGCTAACCTGCGTACATGGGGAACCCAAATTACCAAGGATGGTTTATTTTTTTTATTGACTACATTTTTATAGAAGATATGAATTTATAGTTGTGTGACACACATGTATTATGATATAAATATTATTAGGGTAATTTTAATGAGATTTCTTTTCTAGGACCAATGAAATGAGGTCATGTTTTCTCATGCATCATTATGGACACAATATTTCTAATATACTAGGCATTATTCCAGGACACATTTATTTACTACACATATTTTCATGTTTCACATAGCTATTACTTGATTATTAAAAATCAAAATGTTTTGACAATTCTTACAGGGAATGGGAAGAAAACATATTGCATTGTTTCATTATTATCCTTAAATTTTCTTGATTAGACTAAAGAAAACACCATAAATATTAAATTATGGATTGGTGAGTCATAGACCAATGGTCACATGAGATAGAACATTCTATGGTATGGTTTACTATGAAACCAAATTTTAGTTTGTGAAGTTTATGGGACCATATAAATTGGAAATGGGTAATCATTTTGGTCAACCATTTAAAGAGAATTGTGAATAAATTTAAATTTATATGAAACAAATATTTAAAACATAGAACATATCCTATACATAGTATTTTTAGATGGTAGATGGGGTTGTATCTTATTGTTCTTAAGGCCTGTTATGGTCTATAATTTTCACCTAGACCTGGCTTCTGGAGAAGAAAATGGTGTTTGATATGTTCATAAGAGAGATGCTTACATGCCTAGTTATCTATCTGTGGTTTATTAATTGGGTTTTTCTCATATGAGGTGTCTGTTTATCATTGTGTAATCAAGAAAACAAGACAATGTCATGTCATAATCCAGAAAGGTGGTGATGACCATGTACCATAGGTTGTGGTCCCTTAGCCACTAGTGATTCCTTATGAAGTGCCACCTATGGAACCACCTTATATTCCTTATATGGGACTAAAAACTATGTTTTGAGATTGATTTTATGTATGATTCTATCAATGGATGGTGTTTCTCGACCATCCCCAAATATGGAAGTGTTGACACATGGGTTCCAACAAAAGCATCCTCCAACCTTTTTGGTGGATCGTGGACCACATGTTGTAGAGTCATGGGTAGAGTCCACGCTTTCTATCATTGATCATCTGGAGATTCCACCATCATGTAGGGTCAAACTCACTACTTATATGTTATGAAATTTTACCAAGTGATGGTGGGATGTAATTACCTAGGAACATTATCATAAAGACATAATATTGGAAAATTTATTAGTGATGATGCCTGTCTAATTCTTTCAATAAATTATGAGGGTTGACCAATATGGAGAGTTTATTAACTGGTAGTAGGGAGACACATTTTTCATAGATTATTTCACTCATTTTACTAAGTAATAGTGGTTTACAGTGTAAATAGAGGGTGATAATGTTATGATCACTTGGTGATTTGGGGATGGGATAGTATATTCCATCTCATGGTAGGTCAATATTTTTAGGATATGAACTATTTCTATGATAGTCATCAGGGACCTCAATACTGATAGAAATCTGAGTGAATCTGATGGTGCGATCTAGGGTGGTTTGACACCTAGATTAGTCGGTGTTTCTTCTCGTGTATTAAAGCATTGATTCAAGGACTATTGTTTGGTGAAAATTAGTCATGAATCTTCCACAAAAAAAATTATTATCTTTCATCAATATGTAAAACTAGGACATACATAACCATAGTGTATGTGTGATCTAGTGGAATACATAGGTTTTGAAAATATAGGTCTTATCGACCGCTTCTATTTGAATTTTCAATTAACACCTAGTGAGTGGGGATCT
Organism: Viscum album; assembly: GCA_963277665.1. Lineage (NCBI taxonomy): Eukaryota > Viridiplantae > Streptophyta > Magnoliopsida > Santalales > Viscaceae > Viscum > Viscum album. The sequence continues at coordinate 651,861,242 of OY728120.1, read as the reverse complement.
AATCCTACCCCATGTTCCAGAGCAGACCTAATAGTATATTTTCATGAAGGTAGCAAGAATACCACAGACTCGTTAGGTTGAGGTAGTGTTTGAGGCTCATGTATTGAGTATCATTATTCATAGTGGTATAAAAGAGTGAATTCATAGGGTAGTTACTCTTTAATATAAAGTCACAAAAAATTCTAGTCACATATAGTATAAACTATGCTGGATGAGAAGAGAACTAGTCCTTCTATTATTCATGGTACTATTCTAGAATCCTCTGTATTAGTGTATGCTTTATCTGATATAATAACATCACACTGATTTATATATAAGGAAATTGTGGACATTATTACCATCAATATTTTCTTTTAATATTGTGTTATGACACTAGATACCCCATTGGGTATTCTACTAGTGGTAATTATGTGATGTAGGAATATTCCCCTTGAGAAATGCAGATATCCCTTTGCATAGAATCTATTCACCATTAACATGATATTAATTATATAATAATTAAGATAGATTGGTTAGTTCCCAAAGAATATTATATTTATTTCCACAATTAGTGGGTGGAATTTACATCACTAGAGGGAAGGTAGGTATGTTTATAACGAATAATTGGATGTTATTTCAACTATAGTTGGACCCTTACAGAAGAGGGTGGGTAGAGTGATAGTAAAATTTTCTAATCACTAATTAGATAATCAAGGGTTATGATGGGTTTTTTCTTTCTTGTGGTGGATCATTTGAGGAAAATGTTTCCTCATTATATTTTTGGGCTACCTAATATGAGAGAAGTTGAATTTACCATTGTTATTTTTCTAGGACAAACAATAGTGTTTATTCTCCATTACAGGATAACACATACATAGATTATATAGATAAATAAATAGTTAAAGGAATTGGTTGCTAAAGACATTATATCCCCCAACACATATCCATGGGGTTCCATCGTGTTTTATTCAATGAAGGTAGACGATACCCTCATGCATTTTGAGGATTAATGAAAGTTGAACGAGATAATGGTAAAGAACATGTATCCACTACCTCAAATAGAAGATATATTCAATCATCTCTGAGGAGTGACTATGTTTTCAAATACTGATTTTAGGGTTTTCCACCATTAGGTTCATTCCATTCCATAATAAAAACCTCACATATATTTTAGGAAAAGGTATGGTCTATATAGGTACCTAATCATGATGTTTTATCTCATGAATGCACTTGTGGATTTTTTGGATATGATTAATTATTTATTCTCCCAATAGATGGATTCATTCATGGTAGTCTATTTGGAAAAATTCATAGTGAATTCATGCTCTTGACACAACCATTAAAATAATCTTGAGATCGTGATGAATACAATAAGAGAGAGATATTTTCTTCTATGTTCATTAAATTCCAATTTTGGATCAACAAAGTGAACTTCATGAGTCATATCACCTTAGATTCAAGTGCATAAATATACCTAGAAAATGAGAGAGAGATATATTCCTTGGAGAAACAGAAGAACATATTTGAAATATAGCATTTCTTGGGGAAATCCTGATATTACAGACTCTTCATCTAGAAATTATCATGCCATATTGTTCCTCTTACTGGTTTGAAAAACAAGTGAGTGAAATTTGTATGGTTATAAGATTTTAAAGAATAATTTAAGTACTTGAATGGAATATTTAATTCAGAACTTGTATTGATTATGAAAAATCTATGTTGTAGCTATACAGTCTATTATAATCCATCAAGTATGAGGTTTGGAAATATATTTATGCATGATGAGTGAGGCGTAGAACATAGGTCTCATTAGTTGAGGCATCACACATAAAATTAACTAAACAAATGGCCTTGAACTAGATACTGTAATTCATTATTCATGATGTTTGAGGAATTTTTTACCTGGATATAATTTGTTTGGTATTCAATGATCACAAAATAATCATGTACATTTTTATATATCATGATCTAAATTGAAGAAATTAAAATTTTGTTTGAATAATATAAATCATTGGATTTCGATCATTCTTATATGCATGGGGAGGTTAATGTCGTATAAAATTCTATGATCCAGAAGACTCAGAAAAATTATATTTAGTATTCTAGTGGTGATATGATGGACATAGTCCTTTTTTTGATATACATGCTGAGGTTAATAAGGATCATGGAACGACTATCCTCTCAGCCTAGCTGTGACCTATACCCTTTTTGAATGGTTGATAATGAGGAACCCTTTTGATCCCAAGGGTTTACTCATAAGGGAGTGTAACTCAGATAATGAATCTTCTTATAGTTGGAAAGTAGATGATGATGATACCCTTTGATTTAATGTTATTTTTTGGGTTCCTGCAATTATTTGAGAGGAGATGATTTCGGAATTTCATGCCTTGGTTTGAGTGGTTCGACCTAGTGTCATGAACATGTATCAAGACATATGTATCCTGAATTTTTGGCCGTATATGTAATCAGAGACACCTGGTTTCAACACTCAATGTTCCACATATTAGAAGTTGAATGAGGGACATCAGTGACTGATAGGAATTTTACAACCATTGTCCATTTCTGAGGAGAAATGGGATGATGTTTTTATAATTTTTTTGATAGGTTTACCTAGATAACCTTATGTAAATGATATATTTTGGTTATTAATTTATCATTTGATGAATTTAATTCATCTTTGACCTATTTTAGAGGATTTTTCTGTAGTTTTTCTAGGGTGTATATATGTGAGGGAGGTCATACCTCTTCATAGAGGTTAATTTAATATTGTATCTCACATGTATTCACACTTCATGTCTCGATTGAAGAAGGGGTTGAAAAGGCCCCTGGATACACATGTGATATTGAAAATGACCTATCACCCTTCGAGTGATGGAGAGTCTAAGAATATGATTTAGGTGTTACAGAAAATGCTCCGTACATGTGTCCTTGATTTTAGGTGCTCTTGGGAGAAGCACATACCAAATGTGGAGATCTCTTATAAAAAAATACTTCAGGCTACAATTGAGATGGATTCTTATGAATCCTTATATGGTAGGAATTTTTGTTCACATTAGTTCTACATAAGGGAAAGGGATTCATATTTTCTTAGATCACATTTCTTCTAGGAGACATTAGAGAAGATACAATTGATCATAATGTGCATGTTGATAACTCATTTTAAACAACAATTTTATTATAACAAATCATGATGACCTCTTGTGTATGAGGTTGGAGATTCGTATTTCTTTTTAGTGTCTCCTAGGTTGTTGCATCAACATATTCATAGGAAATACAATATTTCCCCTAGATTTGTTAGACCCTTCGATATTTCGAAATGAATCAGACTAGTGGATAACTATATAAAACATTATTAGAGATTCCAGTCTATGAATTATTTCATTAACATATCTCTTTTTCATTGATATTATCTACTCCCATCACATGGATTCCAAATTAGGGATGTTGAGTTAGATATGGATGCTTCTTTTGAAGTGTGTCACAAAAATATAATGAATCGGAGCATTAATACACTCTACATATGGTCGGTTCCATTAATATATGTGTCATGGTAGCGTGGATGGGTACATGGCAATGCATGGGGGTTGGAAGTGAATATATTAACTCAGTGGCCAGAGAAATTATCATATTATTCCTCTTTATTCTCAAAAGGACAACTCAGGGATGAGTGGCATTAAGGAGGGGAGTTTGTAACAAGCTGAATTTTCTCAAAGGTACTGCTCATTTCTTTTTTGGATAAAATACCCAACTAGATCCATTAAATGGTACTTAATATAGTCATAGGGGTCAGAATATTTTTGGGGATTGTTTGGAGCGTGAACCCCTAGATATTAGAGAAATAGGATGGGCCATATTGTACGTAGAAACCATGATGTGCTACTGAAATGGGCGCCCTAAAAATGCGGTGAGTTTTCCATGTGAGAAGAGGGCCTCATGGTCTTTTTGAAACCTTATCAGCCTAGGTGAATACCCATATTGGTTTAAAGGTTTCTGGGTAGTCATATTTATAGGACATGTTCATGGTTAGCCAATCTGTTAACCTATCTCATGAAGGGTCCCTCCTTAGACAGTGAGGTGTGAATGGTTTGTGAATGTTTTGGAAAACCATGCGGCCAAACTGTGTAACCCCTTGTTGAAGGGTGAATTTAAAATTTTTCTAGAAAATTAAATGAAACCTCATACTTATTTTATGTTTTCTCATTTATAGTGGATGGATCCTCCTACGTATCTTGTGATCTATCCCATATTATAATCTAGGATTCTTGATATCTCCATTATACGCACATAAAATAGATCACAATCAAAAGTATTATTACCACTTTAGTATGTTCTCAATTCCTCTTACTTTTTTTCTAGGCATCTATTCCCATATATTGTGCTATTTTTGTGGTTGATCCTTATACCTATTTTCACTGTTTTGGCCCATGAATATTTTTTATCTACTTAAAATATTATGTCGATATTTGATGAGAAGTCACCTATTATCATAAAGTATGTGGTCTAGTTGTTTTCCCTAAAATTTGTGATGTTTTAATTGCTTAACTGATGTGCGGAATGCTGTAAATTTCGATGAAGTCCCATAAAATGTGGTTTTCATTTCACGATTCATATACACATGATTTTATACTCCCATATACCCTTTAAAAGTGATTAATGTTTATTGAACTTGTTCATTTCTACTGATTTGCGTGTTCTAAATAAGTTTCCATTCGTTATATAAGTTATTAATGGACCTGAACACCTTTTAATTGTTCATCATGTCTTCTAATTAGAAATACCCTTTGTGTGTAATTTCCCATTTGATTACAAAACTATATATGTTCTTAGTTTTCCTTGAAAATTTATTTACATTACTTGTTTAAATAAATATATTATTTTAGAATGAATGATAATGAGTGGAAAGGTCTCTAAAAGTGATGCATACTTTATTAAATTGATTATATTAATTGTGATACCCAGTATATATTGAATATTAATTATTATTATTCTTATAATGTGGTCTATTAGTTATTATTGTTATTATTATTTTTACACCATGTATATTGGTTGTTGATGATGGTTAAGGGACTTATTAAACATATTTTTTCAATAAAGACCCGGATTTACATGTAATTTTTTAATTATATGGAATTATTACAAGTCTACAAAAATTAACGGCATGTTATTCTGAGGCCTAGTGTGTCTAGAATGAATTGATGAAATTTTTTTAAAGTACGTTTAGTAAACACGCAAGTGGAGTTTTATTACTTTTAAAATGGTGCATTGATTAGATATTCTAGAGTACCGTTGAATCCGCATCACCGAGATTCGGTTAAGGAAGGCTTCTCATCAGCCGTAGTAGGTTAGGAGAAAAAAATAGATTTTGGAAATATAAAATAATAATAAAATAAAAAATCTATTTTATTTCTCTTTTTCTTTTCCCTCAATGGACAAGCAGTGGTGGCAGGACCAACGACATGTCAAACCATTAATTGGATCGACACCTCAATAATTATAATGACACCATTGGAATATGGGTGGTTCATTCATTAAATAAACCTCATAAATTACCAAAGGCATTAGTCATCCTCCACCTATCTTATTTATATAGAGCTTAGGGTAGAGTATTGGAATGGCTTCTCCAAGATAAGAATCTCTTGAAAAATACTGCGACGCCTACCACATGGAAGACGAGAATGATTCCAGTGAATGGTGATGAGGTCTACTAAATAAATAACCAATGAAAACCGAAAATTACTCAAACGCGGTTGTTCTCAAATGATCTTGAGGTAGGGATTTATGCTTTTTTTAAATTCATGAGATTATTGAATCCTATTCTTCCATCATGATATCAAGATAACATGGGGGAGTAGGACACACAAACGTTGACTAGATGCTCTAATACTTGTTTTACAGACATATGTTTCATGGGTTTTTGTTAGGATTGGAAGAATTCAATAACGGAGGGACAATAAGTGAAGAGGATGTCCCAAGAGGGCTGTTTGTACCCTATGATGAAAAAACGGGTCATCAGAGCTCACTGGGGGACCCGCGGAAGACCGCTGGCATGATACTGGCATGGCAGCCGGCGATCGGGGCCGGCGGGTGAAGGTGGCAGCTGACAACAACCGATGGTGAATGAGGCGGCAACGTGTCATCATGTGCTGACAATGAATGGGGCCTCGACATACAGTCACATCTGATAGTTGTGGTCAGCATCTCCCAACCATAGATAGAGGCGAGCAGTGTGCCGTTGCGTGCCACTGAAGGTAGCCGCAGATCAGATGCTACGGAGAAGGGCTGGGAAATTCTCCATGTGGGTCTCGCAGGTGGCCTACCGGTTTCCCATGGCACCGCCGCTCCGATTCCTGAAAGCCCCCCCCCCCCATTCCATTGGGCCACGCCTCACGTAGGTCGTGCCCCTCCGTGGGACTAGATCATCCAGCCCAGCTGGCCGTACCATCCAGGTGGGATGGGCCGGTCCACGGACCATGCCGGTTCGGGTCATGCAGGTTAAGACCCGGACCAGGTTGGTTTGGGCTGGGTTGGACCTAACCTGGTCGGGCCAGGTCAGACTAGTCCCTAACCTTTCCAGGCCTAGTTTCTCTAATAGATCCATAACGTGTGAACTAGAAATTCATTTGAAGAACCATCTATTGAGCTAGGATCCTTGGAGTGAGACGATACATTTGGTATTCTTCAAATGAGTTTTGCAGGAAGATGGAGTATGACCGGGTTGGATCGAACCTGAATCCAACAAGACCCTTGGTACTAAAACGCTTATAAGGCACAGATCAGGCGTCCAATTGATGTGCCATCTACCACGTGGGAACCCTTACGACATAAAGGTCCTTTGGGAGACTTCTTCATGGAACTTTTTAGCAGTTGAGGTAATAATTATGGAATGAGGAGCATATCTCCCTAGGATCAAGCGTTCTAAGTGTAGAAATATCGTGGCTGACTGTAATGGGAAGAAACAAAATCGTTCCAATATGGTTCAGCATCTATCAATCCTATGTGGGTCAGCATCTATCGATCCGGTGTGGGTTGGAACTCAGTAATGTTGTGTGGGTCAGTGTCTATCGATTATATGTGGGTGAGCTCCTAGAAATCCATTGTGGGTCAGTATCTATTGACCCTGTGTGGGTTAGTAACAGAGCCCTCGATAGAATAATATGATCTTGATTTATGACTAATCATATGTACTTATATACTTTAGTTATAAACCTGGTATGTGTTGATTCTTTACCATTGTGGTACTTTTACCATTCTTGTGTTAATTTCCTAGTGTTACCTTTATAGTACTTTTACCTTCATGGTGTTACCTTCGTGGGGTTACCTTCGTGGGGTTACCATTGCGGTAATTTTAACATCGGGGTGTTACCTTAATGGTGTTACCTTTGTGGTATTATTACCTTGTGGATCAGTTGTGCTAAAGATTAAAATTTTAAGCCTTATGTTTTGTTCATGTGTGAGATGACTATATCATTATAACGTAGGTAAGTGTATGGTAATATACCTCTGTAGGGTTGATGACTTCTTTGTGGTTTCTATTTGAAGTCTTGAATTGTGGAATTTTAAATTGTGGAACTCTGGGAGTCCTTCAGGGGGTTACGAGGTCCAACTAAGTATTGTTATACTCACCCCTATACAGGTTATTCCCACCCCATGTTGTATCTTGTGCAGATGAGGGATAGAGTTGATTGAGGCTGAGAGAGCCAGGACTGGATGGTGCTCAGAGGTGGACCATTTTATGTTATGTGATGTAGTGAATATTAATTGTGAGCTATAACTACCCTTCTGGTAGGATCCTCGGTGGATGTTCGAAGAGTTATTTTTTCTTTTATTTGTACTTGAACTTTCTAGTTGGGCTTGTATTCCGACCTCGTTTACTTCTGGTACACATTTTAGTACAAAAGTATACTTCATGGTTGCTTTTTTTGTGTTCTTACATTGTGTGTTTGTACAGGTGTTAATGGAAATGCCTTCCTATTATAGAGATACACCTTTCTGGTGCTAGTCGCTTGCCCCTGTCCTATGGAAGGTGTGATGGGGTTAGTCATGACACATACCCTGAGGGATGGCTCATGAAAAAGTGTAATCAAAGGCGGTCGATTCTACCAATGAACTAGGACTCTAATATTTCTTATAAGTCAATAATGATAAATGTTATGAGTGTGGTTTTTAGTTTGGGGAATTTAGAGTTGGTGTTGTGGCTGATGTTTCCATACACTAGGACCCTGAATTTTGATTTCTAACTTAGTGCACGATAACACTATTTGCATGTGTTTTTGAAATGTTTTTCTTTTGATCACTTTTAGTCAGCTCCCTGGGTATAAATTTTGACCATCTAAAATTTGTTTTTTCTTATGATGCCACCATGTAGACATCCATCCATGATTCCTGAGAGAGTACACGATGATGGACCACTATGTAATGAGGCCTCAGTGAAAGGCCATCTAATGGTGATAGAACCTTCTGGTGGTGTACCAGAAGCATCAATAACCATTTGGAAAACTTTTCCAGCAGCCCTACTAATATAGAGTACACACCGACTAAGTCCATTGCATGAGTTTCAACAGCAGAGGCCTCCGAGGTTCTGAGGTGAGATATATCTATAGGCGGTTGAGGACTGGTTGGAGGCTATGGCAAAAGTTTTTCGATTAGTTGGGGCACTAGCTGGTCTGATGGTCATTCTAGGTACCAGTCTTCTCCAGGGAGTAGCTGGGAGATGGTGGAGTCAGTCACTTCAAATACATGACATTCCAATCATTACATGGGAAGACATCGAGGGCCTTTTAGTGAAGAGTTTTTCCCAGTGACCCTACACTCAGTATGTATACAGGAGCTAAAATAATTACAGTAGGGCATCATGACCATGGACTAGTACTCAACAAGGTTCACTGATCTCTACCGCTACTCCACTAACATGGTACATGACCCTTTCTTTAGGACCCAGACCATTGATTAGGGTCTCTTCTGGAAGATCAAAGCCTCGATGATATTACTCAGCATTCTGACATAGGCTGGGGTGCTAGGGCGAGTGATTTTGGTGGAGAGCTTCCTAGCTGAGCAGACACCGACATTTAGAGCCACCACCAGCTATTAGGTAGTAGATTCATCAATAGCAGGCTGTAGGTAGATGAGGTTGGGGACCAAGCGGGTTAGAAAATCTAGTGGATGACCATAGGATGCATGGTCAGTGGTGATGGGTAAAAAAGGACAGAGGAGAACAGATGAGGACCAGGTAGTGCTAGTCGTGCGGTGGACTGGGTAACATGGCTCGTGACTGCCAAACCCACCATTCGAATGACCAACAAATGGTCGAGGGATATCTAAGGTAAAGGAAAAGGATTGAATGATGAGGTCTGTAGGGTGGAAAATGTGGCAGAAGAGCTGGCCATGCAGCATGTGGTGGGCGTCAATTTGTGGTTCTACAACCACCATCTTAAGGTAGTCCACCCCAACCATAGGGAGAAGGAGGAAAAGGATATAAAAGATCCAGGAAGCTGAGGCCTATGACCATGGTGCTATAGATATTATTATAGGTATGATCTATGCCTAATTTTTAATGCCCCGACCCCAGAAGGTCCGAGTCGGTGCATTATTACGTATCATTGGCATGATCACAAACGATCAAGTCTCAGAAGATCGATTAGTTTAGTAGCCTTTGTAGTACTAGATACATTAATAAGGTATACATTACATCATAAAATGAAAAACTACAACAACATAGTCTCCATAGTCCACACTCATATCCCCTCATTCAATCTCTGTAGGTCAGTCATACCATACTTCTTCACATACTAGGAAAAATAAAACATAGAAAGGGGTGAGCTCAGATGCTCAGTAAGGATACCAATATATTAGAAACTTTCATAAATAAGCATAAAATTTTAAGTAATTGTATAAATAAAACAAAATCCTTTTAAAATTGAACATTAGCATAATATGGAAAAAATAAAATAAAATAATTCCATTTACTTATTCACATGGATATTCTACTCGTCGAATAATACCATGCTATATCAATAACCACATTCATAATGATGGAATGCATAATTACAGACTATCATAAACACATAGTCAAGGTCATGTGCCAAAACTACAAATCAGATTTTGTCAAGGCCTTGTCCCAAGACACTAGTTTTTCTTAGGAGACCTACTGATGCATCAAGGAGATATAGAAGGCTCCAACCGTCACTTACTAAGTCCAATGCATTCCTCATATGACCATGTTTAAACATAACTTAAACATTCGTATTAAAAATATCACATGAAATGTCAATACTTTATCCATAAACCAGGAATGGTATAAAAATAACACATCCACAGTCAAACGTATCACAAAACCTTCAATGCAATATGGAAGTTTTGTATCATAATAAATCAACTTCAAAGAAGCGTAAAATCCATCAAAGGATGTTGACATAGATGAAATCAAAACTATTTGAAAGAAATTTTTTTTGACATCATTTAAAAGTCACATAATTATAAAAGAAATAATTTACTTTGAAAATATTCTTATAATCTTGTAAGGGAAGCTTCGACGATTTTATAACGGTGGAAAATAGCCGCACCCGCCGTATAAGTTTAAAAAAGACATTCTTACCTTAATTTTGTTGAAAAGGTTAAAAAGGACCTTGATTGGAAAACGATAGAAATACTCCTTTCAAAACATTTTATAAAAAGTAAAAAAAGGGTATAAATGAATTTAACCCATAGTCTAGTAAATAGTGAAAATGTTTTGGAATACATTTTTAAGAAACATGGATGTGGATGATAAAGTTGTCCCAGTAGATAATTACGTATAAACAATATCAGTTAATGAATATATTATGAAATAAATCCTTACCTTGTACTTTTCCTTGGTCGAGGGTAGGTTAACCTCCTGTATAATGGTGAAATAATTGTTATTAAATTATACAATAATCATATACATTAATATGATATCATATATAATCTTTTAAAATTTCATTATTAATAATATCTCAGTATTAATGTTGTTTTGAGAGTTAATTGATTCATTTTCCTTTGTATGGTTTGTTATGTGAGTCATATTTTTTATGGATGAGATGTATATTATTAATATCCAAGATTTATATCAAGTCTTGAAACAATATTTTTCAACATCAAATTAAAAATAGTCCTGAATGGATACGATGGGGAATGAATCTCATCACGTTGGTGGAGATGGTAATCCGTAAATACGCACGAGCGACAATATCATTATTTTGATATTAAAATAGTATATAATTGAATGGTATATCATATATAAAGAATAATTTTCATGTTATATTTATTATTTAAATCATTTATAATCATTATTATACCCATCCAAATGATGAAATGATTGAATAACAAACTACACCATGACGTGGAGACGGTAAGTCGTACGTACACACGTGTGGTGACTTTTTCATTCATAGGATGGATAAAATAAATAATAAGGTTGTACCATATTTATAATAAAATCAAATTATATATAATATACTGGAGATATTATTGTAGAATGGGAACAACAAAGAGAAAGGAAGTGGAAGAAGAAAGGAACTTGAAAGAGTGTGGTGAAATTATTACCTCTTCTTCAAGTGTTTCCTTTTGATTTCATCAAAAGGGATCCTTAGGTTGGCTTTATGACTAAAATAAGGCTTCTAAAATAGATTGATGGAAGTTGAGAGGATATTTGGGCGGATTTTGGCTGAGTCAAAAGGCTTTGAAGGTGTGAATTGGAGAAAAGGGGGAGTTCCCTTTTATAAGAGGGGTGAGGGGCACCTTAGGAAAAGATAGAAATATTATTTTATAACAAAATAATTTTAGTTTTCTAATGTATAAAATGTGGATTATTTAAATGATAAGGTGGGGATGGGTCGAAAACCACTCATCCAATAGGTTTTAGATAGGTTTGGGTCACTAATTTACCTTTTTCGTTTAAATTTAACTCTTAGTTAAATAGTTTGACATTTACCATGTCTCTTTGTATTTTTATATTATATGGTTAATAAACATTATATATACATCCCAGAGAACCCCAAGTGGTACCTTAATGATACACATATCATTATATAATTATCTTGGATGAGCCTTAGATTTTTAGTAATAGAATATCAATTAATAATATAATATTTTTTTAAAAAAACTCATTTATGTCAATTTTTACACTATTTGGTATTTTGTTTTTTTGAAAATAATAACAGAATGTTTACATTGAAAAAAGTTCATATAATCTATCATAATATGTCATATTAACTTATAAAATTAGTTTAACTCATAAAACGTCTCAAATTACATTTATTTGGATATTTATAATATCAATTAGTTAAATATTTCATTAATTAGGTAACTACCGCATCATCACTGTGTTATAAATAAAATAAATTATTTAATTTCTAAAAAATATAAATAAAAAACCATTATGTCGGAAATATTTTTAGCTTTCTAATTAATATTTATAGTTGAATTTATCTTATGTATAAACCTATAATAAAAATGGTTTTGTTTTTAAACTTTGATTTTAGCTCTTTTAACACTTCTTTAAATAAAATAATAATAAATGTCCTATTCTAATATAAGTGGACCTAAATGATAATATTTTATTCCTAATGTTGTTTTTGGTCGAATTATACTTATCCAATAGAATTAGTACATGTTTTATGGTAAAAATAATATCATTTTTACCTTTAACTACCATATTTACTTTTTACCGTGGTATATAAAAGTAAAATGTTACTATTCGCCAAAATATATTTTCCTCTCATTGAACCACATTTTAAATACTAATATCAACCGTTTCTCTTGGATTTTTGTAATTTAATTCACAGAAGTGGTAAAAGTATGTTTTATGCAAATTTTCATAATCTCCAAGGAGGTGGGTAAAATGCGGTAAAAAATTCAATAAAATTTTTATATATCTAAATTTATTATAAAATGACTCCAATGAATTACATTGAACTTATATAGGTATTATGTATCTATTTTGACCTAAAATAAATTTAAATAAATCAAATAATTATTTAAATAAAATTTCTGTTTTAAACTATAACTCAGTGTTTTTTCACTATTCATAAAAAATTGAATGTTTTTAGAAAAATACCAAACCCTCACCCTATGATAATTTCAATATTAAAAATCCAAAAATAAAGTCCATTTTGGAAGATAAAATTTATAAAATTTCAAAAAGTGGGTATTACTATTCATAACGGCTAGTTTGATTAGTTGTGGTGTGTGTTAGAACTCGATGTTGCGTACAACACACACTACTGTATTATTAAAAGGGAAATGTATCATGGAAGCTTGGGGTGTTACATTCTCCCCTCCTTCAAATAATTTCATCCTTAAAATTTCTAGAATATTACAGCAAAATAAGACTCGGTGGTTTATTCATTATAAGTTCCTCAGGTTCCAACGTTGCCTCTTCCATCTTATGGTTTCTCTATAGAACACTTACCAGATGAGTCGTCTGGTTTCTCAACACTTGTTATCTGGTATCAAGAATCTTACAGGCTCTTCGCAATAAGACAGATCGGGTTCCGGTTCTATTTCCTCATAGGTGAGTACATGTGTTGGGTCAGGCATGTATTTTCTCAACAGTGATATGTAGAACACATCGTGAACTTTGGAGAGATTTGGCAGCATTGCCAAATGACAAGCTACAACCCCAATTCGTTCTATAATTTTGAATATTCCTGTAACATCTCGGTTCTGGAAGCCACCCAGCGGTGCCCCGTAACCGGTTGGTCACATCGCCTCAAGCGCATTTCCCCAAAAACCAGAGGCTTCCGACTAGCAGCGAGGGCCTTGGGTGTGATAATGGGGAAACTAAGCCCTCATTGGCAGAGTACATAGTGGAAGTAAACAAAACATGAAATAGGGGAAGTAGTGAATGTCCAACGACAATGCATAAGTAAATACCGGAAGGCTAAAAAAATAAACCTCTGTAGCACATATGTATATATGAAATGATTCATGATACATTTCTAGGAAAACTGCCAAACATGTCACAATGATGTAAATATAAACAGTACCAAAACAAGTAAAAAAGAAATGAAAAATAGCTCCTCAACATCGCAAGCGTATTCTTGGTCCCATGCTCTCCTGCTCCAAGAAATCAAGTACTAGAAGTCGATGGAAGCTTACCCTTGTCTATACCTATAACAACATAGTCTGTTTGGGCCCAAAAGCATGACCCAAACAGGGCGTGAGACTAAATCCCAGTAGGAAACCACCCGAAGATCTATGCCTAATAGTCAGTGAGCATGTGGATGGTAATAGTACAGTAAGCAGTAAACAGGGTCATTAAATAGAAGTTAGTAATCAGAAAATAGTAACAGGATGATATACCACCATAATCAAACCACATAAAAAAAAGCAGAAGGGAAGAAACAACTAACTACAACAGGAACCCCTCTGGGAAGAACTCGCACCCAACCCCTCTGGTCCTATCCAAGAAGTACCAACATCCCTCTTGGGAGTGCACTCATCCTAACCCCTCTGTTTTGGTCATACGGAATTATAAGACTCTCTGGGGAAGCTTTCTCGGTCAATTCCCCTTATATTCTAGGGTAGTCAGGGACTCTCTAAGGAAGATCACGGGGTCTAACCCACTTATAGCCCTAGGGTCTAGAAACTCTCTGAGGAAGCTCACTCGGTTAATTCCTCTTATAGTCTCAGGTCTACCATAGACTCTCTAAGGAAGCTCACTCAATCAATTCCTTCTATAGCCTGGAATGTTTTTTAGGAAATTCAAAAAAGTAAAGACTTTGGGGGAAGCTCACTCAATCTATCCCCTATAGTCTATAATAACCAAGACTCTCTAGCAAGCTCACTCAATCTATCCCCTATAGTGTATAATATCCAAGACTCTCTAAGGAAGCTCACTCGGCCTCCCCTCCTGTAGTCTATAATAACAAAGACATTCTGGGAAGCTCACTCGGTCTATCCCTTATAGTCTATAGCACCAGGTTCTCACAGTACCATTCTAGTCCGGGTATAATAATTCTATAATCCCAAAGTACACCTATAGAGATACTTGGCTAACCATTCTACAGAACTACAAGCATTTCAAGAATATCATTCCATCCTACGATCACAAGGCATGTAAAACAGGAATAACAACCAAGGGATAAGAAAACCCAAAGGTCATAACTAGAACAAGGCATGAGAAAAACATCCAATCATATCATTATTCCTATAACATTATCAAATTACCACTACACAATCATACAAGAAAGGCATGTAAAACAACAGGGGAAAACAGAAAACATGCAATACCCTATTCACGGGTATTGGTGGTCATTTGCACATAAAACTCAAAGACTTCGAACGGTAAGGCACAAACCCCCTATCATGGATCTAGGAGATCAATATACTTGAACCACAATGGTTGATTCTACTTAGAATGACATAGATCTACGAAAATGGACAAAATGTTCAACCCGTGATATCTCAAGAAAGAGACAAAATCATGGAATGAAACTCAAGAAGAAGGAAGAGCTCACCACTGCGGTTACAATGCAATCGACGGTGGTTGATTCACCAAACTGACGGAGGCTCAGGGGCTCGGAGGATATTCGCGGCCATACAGACGCTCCTGGTTGAAGAACCTGAAGAACAAGGAATTTTTTTCCGTCAGACGCGACCCCGGTCCGTTTAATGAAAAAAAGAAAATGCACGGCGTGTAATTTTAAATTACATGGCTTGTACATGGCTTTTCTGTACTCCTCTTTAAGCATCATCCAAATCGCCCCTACACACCGTGTGTGTGGCCTGGACACAGCTAGCACGCGGTATAATGCGACAACAAAGTACACGACGTGTACATATAAAGTACAAGGTGTGTACTCTGAAAATTTCCAAATTTTACACTTTTTCTAAAAAATGATCAGAAAAGGAATAAAATACCTGAAACGAAGATCTGTGTTCTTTTAAACGTCCCCCCTTAAAGAAATTCTTCCCCGAATTTCCCTAGCGAGGCTTTGAAGAAGAAACCCCAAACAACTTCGGCCACTGCGATCGTACATCGGCCTCCCGCTCCCAGGTCTCATCATGTACTCTCGCGTGCTACCATAGCACTCGTACTAGAGGAACATACCAGCCATGGAGAACTGTCATACGAAGATCGCAAATCTGGATAGGATGCTCCTCAATGGACACACCCGCTTCGAGCTCAACCTCCTCGGGTTGAAAGACATGAGATGAGTCTGAAAAGTGATATCGGATCTGAGAGACATGGAAGACGTCATGCACCGTCCGGTACCTCTGAGGTAACTGTTACCGATAGGCAACCGGCCCAAATCTCCCCAACACCTCAAACGACTCGATGTACCGTGGTGAAAGCTTACCCATTCTCTGAATCCCCTTTTGTACCAACCTCGGTGCGACATGTAGGAAGACCTGATCCCCGACCTTGAACTCCAGAGGTCATCTCCGCTGATCAGCATAAGATTTCTGTCGAGATTGAACTGTAGCCATCCTCTTTTGAATCAACTCTATCTTTTCTGAGGTCTCTTGAACAAGACGAGGTCCCAGCAGAGCTTCCTCTCCTGCCTCTAGCCAGCATAAATGTGATCGACATGGCCTACCGTACAAAGCCTCATAAGGTGCCATTTGAATAGTCGCATGGAAACTATTGTTATAGGAAAACTCCACAAGAGGAACAAGCTTCTCACAAGAACCTCCAAAGTATAGAATGCAACCTCAGAGCATATATTCAAGCACCTGGATCGTACATTCGGACTTTCCATCTATCTGGGGATGGTATTCTATACACAAAAGTACATGTGTACCCAAAGCCTTCTGAAGCCCCTGCTAGAAACAAGAAGTAAAACGTGCATCCCTATCTGAAATAATGGAGTGTTGAACTCCATGTAGACTTACAATATCACAGATGTACAACCTTCCCAGCTCATCAAAACTGAAGGTCTCCATGATCGGAAAGAAATGAGAAACCTTCATAAGTCCATTGATGACTACCCAAACAAAATCATTCCCTCGAGGTAACCTCGGAAACCCAGTCACGAAGTCCATCGTGACATAATTAAATATCCACTCGGGAATGGGTAACTACTGTAAAATACCTACCGGTCACTGATGCTCCACTTTCACCTATTGACAAGTAGAACATCTCATAACAAAACCAACAACATCTCTCTTCATACCTGGTCACCCGTACTGGTGGTGTATATCACGATACATCTTGGGGACGCCAGGATGAACTTCCCAAACCGAGGAATGAAAATCCCGCATCATCTCCTCGAACAGGTCTACTGGCACCCATACGCATCCCTAGAAATACAAGATCTCATCCTCGCCCACTATCCATCCAGGAGGAGGGTCCTCTCCTGACACTCTCTCTCGCAGGACTAGGCCTTCTGATTCTGATAGCTGCCTCATCCGTACCCGATCAAGAAGTGTAGAGGTAATAACTATAGAAGACAAGAAAGTTTGTCCTTGTCTGTTTGCACCTCCAAATTCATCTTAGAGAACATAGCCATATGCTGCCACTCAATGCTGGCCTCCTGAACTGCATGTATCCGAGTTCTCATGCTTAGTGCATCAGCAACCACATTTCCCTTCCCCAGCATATAGGCAAGTTCAAAGTCAAAGGACTGAAGATACTCGACCCACCTGCTCTATTTCAGATTTTGGTCCCACTAAGTGGAGATGTATTTGATACTCTTGTGGTCAGAAAAAACCATAATGTTCTCTACCAGAAGATGTTGTCTCCAACAGCGTACAACATGAACAAAAACTGCCAACTCCAGATCGTGCGTCGGGTAGTTCCTCTCATTGGCCTCAACTGTCGAGACCCGTATGAAACAACTCCGTCTCCCTGCATAAGCACAGCTCCCAGTCTGATACCTAATGCATCACAATAAACGGTGTAGCTCATGCATGGCTATGGAAAGACTAGTTTCGGTCCTGATGTCAACCTCCCTATCAGCTCTTGAAAGGCTGACTCACAAGAATATGACCATAAGATATTAATCCTGTTCTTGGTAAGACCTGTCAGTGGTGCTGCAAGGTGTAAAATTCCTATATAAGGCACCTATAGTATCCAACTAGCCCTAGAAAACTTTACACCTCACAGACGTTCTTTGGCTTCTCCCAGGAAACTACAGCTCTCACTTTCTCTCGGTCTTCTGATGCTCCTGTCTCTGAGATGACATGGCCCAAGAAGTGAATCTGGTCCATCCAAAAGTGGCACTTTGATAGTTTAGCATAAATTTGATGCTCCCTTAGTGTACTCAGAACAATCTCAAGATGTGTGTCATGGTCATGTCGAGTGTGAGAGTACACCAAGATATCGTCCAAAAACACCACGAAGGAATCCAATTATGGATGTGACACTCGGTTCATCACTGCCATGAAAACTGTTGGTGAATTCATGATACCGAACGACATAACCATATACTTGTATAGACCATACATGCTCTTGAAGTCTATAAGAGGTATATCTGATGCTCTAACGCAAAACTGATCATAACCGGACCTCAAATCAATCTTCAAGAACAGTAAGGCTTCTAGAAGTAGATAAAAGGGGTCATCGAACCTCGGAAAGTGATATCGGTTCATGGATGTCAACTGGTTCAACTTCGGATAAACCACACAAAGTTGAAGGGTAACATCATCCTTTTTCACAAAAAGGGTAGGAGAACCCCAAGGAGAAGTACTGGGTCGAATGAAACCCTTTGCATGCAACTCCTCCAACTACTTTTTGATCTCTTGAAACTCAGGTGTAACCATCATATAAGGAGGAATGGACACCAGTGTCGCTCCTAGCATGAGATCAATAGAAAATTCTACCTCATGCTCTAGAGGAAAACCTGAAAAGTCCACTAGAAATACATCCCTGAAACGATCCACCACTAGAGGAAAGTCTAACTCTAAAGTCCCCTGATCATCCAGATAAGGACTGGATATCTAGGCTGTAACTCCTCCTAGACCATGATGCTCTGGTCCAGCTCTACCCACCTATACATCCCACTCACCTCTATGGAGAAAACATCCACCCTCTAGTGATACGAAACTCACCCTGCGACGATAGAAATTGAAAACTACCTAGAAGGGAACTAACCATTCCATACCGAGAATGACATCATAGCCTGTCATCTCGAGGACAAAGAGGTACCATAAGAAGTGACACCCTGCAACCTGAATTGAAAACTCTCTGCACTGACGTACGCTAGAAGTCCTCATTCCCAATGGTGTATCAAGAGTCAACATGTCAGCAGATGAAACAATACAGAGTCCAAGTCCCCCCAGAATAGTAACAAAGACAAAGCTATGCAAAGCACCAGTATCGAAAAGAGCCAAAAATAAAACTGTGGCTACTAAGATCGTACCTTGAACTGTAGAAGGTTCGGGATCCAGCCCATGATGGGTCTGCTCCACGGCGAATGTCTGGCCTGTACCGCGGCCTTGCGCCCCTGGCTAACCACTATGAGCTGATCCACTCTACTATGGCTGGTAACCTGGTGACTGACCACCAAGGATGTGACCTCCACCTCATCCCAAATGGCTGGAAGAACTCCAATTCCCAAACTGGTGAGAAACTGGTGATACATCTCTTGTACGTGGGGTCATTGAAGAACCCCTACCACCAGTTGTAGGCGATAAGATCTGACAAAAACGCTGAAGATGGCCCATCCTGCTGAAAGATCAACACTCCATCGGGTCTCTATGACACTGAGGCCTAGTATTCCCACTCCTACCACACTGGTAGAATACAACCTGGCTGCCCAAAGATACATTCGGCCTACCCTGATCTCCTCGAGCAGACTCCCTGTGGTGCTTCTTTCTATCAGTAGGAGGAACACTGACTCTAGATGTCAAACCGACCTGGATCACTGCGCCAGAATGTCTTAGATTGCGCTCAAGGATCAGCTCCTGGTTGACGATCGAAGATATCGAAGTCAACCTGATGATATTCAACTGGGAACAGATCTCATGCCTAAGACCATCCTCAAAATTCCTAGCAAGGAACAAATCATCACCTCTTGGAGTCAGTGTGAAGCACTAAAACTCGGTGAAACGAGACGAGTAATCCATAACAAAAAGATTACCCTGCTCGAGACCCATAAACTCCCATTATCGGTCATCCCTCATGGTATCTGGATAAAATTAATCATAGAAGATGTGAAAAAACTCATCCCATGTTAAACTCTTCTGGCGCCCTGACATTGAGATCACCTCCCACCATCTCTTGGCGGTGTCTCAGAGCATATATGTAGCCAGCTTTACCCTTTTCTCTAGAGGTATCTCTAGATGCTCGAAGATCATCAGCATGGCCTCTAGCTACGACTCTGCAGCCTGGGGTCCTCTATCCCCTGAGAATGCAGGAGGATGCTGCTACTGGAAAACCCACGTCAACTCATCCATCGACGGGGTAGGAGGCGGCACTCCCTGAATGGTCTGCATCATCCTTAGGAAGTCCTCCCTGAACTACGCATCAGCGCCTGCAACATGTATGATGGATGGTACCAAGGCTTTCACAACAGGAGGATCTATAGGAGGTCCCTGATTGGAGATATCATATTTCTTCTCACCATCTAGAAACTGACGTACGACCAGAGGACATCTCAGAGGAATAACTATGAAAGACCAAAAGCACACCTTAGATCAGGATTTTCAAGGATAGAGAACACAAGAGTACAAAACAGGAACAGGAGGAAGAAACACTGAAGTTTCACTAAACACGACTACACAGCATGTATAAAACTACATAGCATGCTCCTTATGGCCATTCACATGGGCGTGTACTTCTGCCACCTTTGGTCGTGTAACACCCCAGACTACATGGCATGTTTCCCCCAAACACGACGTGTACTTCATCTCCATTAGCCTTCTCGAGTCTCTTTACACGGATAACTCACATGGTCCTCTTAACGCTAGACTACATGGCGTGTTCACTAATGACACGGTGTGTACTAGACAAGGTTTCAGTGACCCGTGTTGTTAGTTACACATCCAGCTACATGGATGACCCTTACACGGCGTGTTCCGAACAAACACAGCATGTATAGAAGAGATAACAAAGTCCCATGTTGTTTATGACACAGACGGGTACCTAAATCAAGACTACAGGGCGTGTTCGTACCCAACACGGCATGTAATACAAGAGCTTCCCCGACCCGTGTTGTTAGTGACATGGCCGGGTATACGACTCACTATCACACGACATGTACCGATTGTACATGGTGTGTGTCTGAAAACGTTTTCACCACCCCGTGTTTCTACTCACATAGTTAGTGACAGGGTTTAAAAATACACGGCGTGTAGTCATGTATACGCCGTGTATTCAGGGTTTTTCCAAGAAATAGCTCAGAAACTGCACCGAAGCCCAGAAAACACTAAAAAACAAACATGAAGGTGCCAAATTCCAGTCCGTGAGGGCCCATAATACCCGCGAACCAAAGCTCGACATCTCCTACATATCATATACAAAGGAAACAAGTCAACCATACAATGATCCACCAAATTCGGTTTTATGAGGGCCCATAACTCCTCAAAGACCAAATTTTAACTTCCATTTAAGCAAATTACTATACAAAAACATTCTCTATCAAACTGAAGGGATTCTATCAAAGCATCTATCATAACATCATGCATAATCTACACAACGTATATCACAATAACCTGAAATCGTTAATTCATCCTAGATGGCATGGAATGAATGAATGGCATGTGATTTCTAACATGTGCCTATACGATGCATGAGATGGAATACCATCATCTAATCAGGATGCGACATAAATAGAACCACACTAGCACAATAATAACAACACCAGGAATGTGAATCACTCTAGGTGAAATCATATCAACCATAAAATCTCAAACCATAAAAACTACAATAACGAGGTAGATTGGCTTTTCCCTGTACACGGGTTAGCTACTCCCGGGCACAGCTTATTACCAAGTATTGAATCAGTCCTATCCCTGGCTAAAGGCTCCAAACAGAAAATCAAGAGAAATTAATCCCTCTAATACCACTTTATAATGTCTCAGTTCCAAAAGCCACCCAGAGGCGCCCTGTACCAGGTTGGCCACATGGCCTCAAGCGCATTTCCCCAAATGCTAGAGGCTGCTGACTAGAAGAGAGGGCCTTGGGTTTGATAATGGAGAAACTATGCCCACATTGGAAGTGTAGACAATAGAAGTAAACAAAACATGCAATAGAAGAAGCAGTAAATGTCCAACGACAATGCACAATTAAAAAACAGAAGGCTAAAAAAATAAACTAGTAGAGCACATATGTATATATGAAATGATGCATGATACATATATAGGAAAACAACCAAACAGGTCACAATGATGGAAATACAAATAGTACCAAAATAAGTACAAAAGAAAAGATAAACAACTCCTCAGCATCACAAGAATAATCTTGGTCGGATGCTCTCCTGCTCCAAGCAATCAAGTACCAGATGTTGAATGGTGCTTTCCCTTGTCTATACCTGCGACAACATAGTTTGTTTGTTCCCAAAAGTGTGACCCAAACAGGATGTGAAACTAAATACCAGTAGGCAACCACCCGATGATCTGTTCCTAATAGTTAGTGAGCATATGGCCGGTAATAGTACAGTAAGCAGTAATCAATTTTAGTAACCAGCAGGCAGTAATCAGCAAACAGTAATAGGATGATATACCATAGTAATAAAACCACATAACAACAAGCAACAATGAAGAAATAGCTAACTACAACAGGAACCCCTCTGGGAAGAACTCCCAGCCAACCCCTCTAGTCTTATCCAAGAAGTACCAACAACCCTCTGGGTAGTGCACTCAGCCTAACCCCTCTAGTTTGGTCATAACAAATATTAAGACTCTCTAGGGAATCTCTCTTGGTCAATTCCTCTTATAGTCAAGGGTAGTCAGGGACTCTCTGAGGAAGATCATGCGGTCTAACCCTCTTATAGCCCTAGGGTCTAGAAACTCCCTCAGGAAGATCACTCGGTCAATTCCTCTTATAGTCTCAGGTCTACCACAGACTCTCTAAGGAGTCTCACTCATTCAATTCCTTTTCTAGACTAGAAAGATTTTAAGGATATTCAAATAGGTAAAGACTCTCTTGGAAGCTCACTTAGTCTATCCCCTTTAGTCAATAACAACCAAGACTCTCTGGGAAGCTCACTCAGTCTATCCACTATAGTCTATAATATCCAACACTCTCTGAGAAAGCACACTCGGTCTACCCTCATGTAGTCTATAATAACCAAGACATTCTGGGAAGCTCACTCAGTCTATCGTGTATATTCTATAGAACTAGGTTCTCACAGTCCTGTTCTAGTCAGTGCATAATAATGTTGTAAGTCCAAAGTACACCTATAGAGCTACTTGGCTAACCATTCTACAGAACAACAAGCATGTCAATAATATCATTCCATCCTACGGTCACAAGGCATGCAAAACATGTATAACGGCCAAGGGATAACAAAACCCAAAGGTCATAACAAGAATAAGGGATGAGAAAAACATCCAAGAAGATCAATTATCCACAAACATGATCAAATTAACTCTACACAAGAATACAATCAAGGTAGGAAAACAACAAGGGAATAACGGTAAACACGTAATACCCCAATCACGGGTATTGGTGGTAATTCGCACATAAAACCCAATGAATTATAATGGTAAGGCACAAAGAACCAACCGTGATGCTAGGAGATCATTATACTTGAACCACGAGGCTTTATTCTCCTTAAAACAGCATTCATCTATGAAAAATCACAAAACGTTCAACCTGAGATATCTTGAGAAAGAGGGAAAATCATGGAATGAAACTCAAGAAGAAGGAAGAGCTCACCGCTACGGTTCCAATGCAATAGACGGCGGTTGACTTGGAAAAAATGCAGAGGCTCGGGGGCTAGGAGGATATTCGTGGCCATTTGGACGTTCCCGGTCGAAGAAACGAATGAAGAAGTAGTATTTGTCCGTCAGACGCGACCCCGGTCCATTTAACGAAAAAAATGAAAATACACGGCGTGTACTTTTAAAGTACATGACATGTAATTGGCTTTAATGTACTCCACTTTAAGTGGCCTCTGCATTGCCCCTACACAATGTGTGTGTGGCCTGGACACTGCCAACACGTGGCCTATCACGGCAAAAAAGTACATGGCGTGTACTTATAAAGTACATGGCGTGTACTCTGAAAATTTCCATATTTTCCTCTTTTTCTCAAAAATGACCAGAAAAGGAAAAACATACCTAAAATGATGATCTGGGTTCTTACAGGTCCGATGTAAATGGGACTCATGTTTCACCCCAAGCATTCACGATACACTTTTCTTTCAATAATGAAATAGCTTGCATTATATTCAAGTTTGAGATTCTAACACACCGCGACCAATCAACGTAGTCAATATGAATAGTAATAACCACATTTTGAAATTTTATAAATATTATATTTCAAAATGGACTTCATTTTTTTATTCTAAATATTGAAATTATCCTAAGTTGAATTTTTTGTAATTTTCTGAGATCTTCCAATTTTCTATGAATAGAAAAAAAACATTAAAAAACTTTTTTAATCAAAACAATTTATAGGGATAAATTATACTATTGAGTTGTTTTAAAGTATAATTAGTATATATTTTTACCATTTTATCCAATGGTGGTCATTAGAATCAATTTCACCTTGATATTGGACATAAACAATTGTTAATCTTTTGATATATATTGTTTCTTAAAAACACGATATTTGTTGTGACAGGGGGAATTAATTATTAAATTAATTAATTCAACATATATGTTTTGAATTTTGTAAAATAGTTATCATTTTTTAATTTGGAATGTCAAATATATCTTAGAGTTAATTTTTGGTATTTTTCTGAAAAACATCAATTTTTGAAGAATAGTGAAACCACTAAGTGGTAGTTAGAAAAACTGATTTTTCATTTAAATGAAATTTTACCACCTCTGTGATTTGAATTTCCAAATTATGACATACATCATTGTTATTAGGAAGTAAAATGTGGTTCAATGGGATGAAAATAATTTTTTATGAATAGTATATTTTATGTTCTATTAATCGCGATTAAAGGTAATTCGTGTAATTTAAGGTAAATATAATGTTATAATAATATGAAATTACCTTTACAATTGGACTAAAATTATTGGATGAGTCATGGAAGACCATGAAAATCCATGGGTCAACTTGGGGACCCCACGGAGACACTTGCGTAAGAAAATGACATTAATAACTTTTTATTTAAAGTAAAAATAAAATTGTCACAAACATGTGTTGTTTTACTAAAAAAATTATTAAATGGGGTTATATAAGTTAAAATTTCGACTATAAGTATTAATTGGAAAGATAAAAAGATTTTATAAATCATGGTGATTTTTTTTATAATTTTTAGACATTAAATAAATTAAATTATTTATAACAACATGATGATGCAACGATTACCTCATTAATTTACTGTTTAAATAAAATGAAAAGATAATGTAAAATATAAGACTTAAACTTGGAAAACCCCTATTGGATGAGTAGATGTAGAACCCATATCACCTTATCCTAGAAATATATAATTTTGGGACCTTTTAAATCCCAAAAGAACTTCATAATAATGTAACATTTCATGACTTTCTAATATTTCCCCTCCTCTCCTCTTATAAAAGGCAGCCACCACTATCACCTTATTCACACCATCCAAGCCATTTGGCTCATCAAACCTCTTCCACAATACTCTCTCAACTTCCCTCTCTTACTCCTAGAAGCCAAAAATTGGTCATAAGTCTTCCAAACGAAGCCTTTGGCTCAAATCAAAAAGAGTTACCTGATTTTAAGGTAATGTCTTATCTTATGTTCTTTTGTTTTATTTTGCTTTTCCAACCCCTTAAACTCTTTTTATTAATTTCTTTTGTAACAAAAAAATTATCTTAAATCTACTAGGATTTTTTTATGAGATTTATTTGATTTTCACTTATACACACCTTCGTCTAATGGTTAATGAACATACTGTTTCTATGGGTGGCGAATTACTGCCTCACGAAATAGTGATTGTTCAATCTTCTTTTAACACCTCTCATGGTGGACATTAAGATGTAACTATATATATATATGATATATATTATTTTTATGTTTTCCTTATTCTTCTGTATTTTTCATTTATGACATTCCATTTTTATTTCCATTATGGGTGAACGCAATAATTTCATTTTAGGAAGTGCGGACTACCGCCCCCTCAAAGTGATTTGAATCGTTAATGCCATATGTGGGATGTATAAAGGATGGGGTAAATAATATTATATATGAAATTATACAGGAATTATAATATACCTTTATATCATTATGATTTCATTCCATTAAATATGAAATATAAATTAAAGTAGCATTCATGCGTATGTACAGCTTACCATCACCATGAACGGTGCATTTCATTTATTACCTCTAAATGTTATGTAATATTATAAATTCAAGTATATATTGGATATATATGATATATATGACATCTAAATCATGAATATAATTCTGTATATAATTTATATTTTACCACATGAACAACTTGTAATTATAAGAAGTTTATTTTTGACGCAAGTACCAAAGATTGACAAAAAGACCGTTATTAACATAAATAATTACATAATTTTCAAAACATGGTAATAAATGATATAAAAGGAATAATGAACTTGAAAAAGGTTCTTATGAAATTATAAATTAACTCTAGTGTATTATTCAGGTGGTTAAAGAACGATCGAGTCAAGTCGGACACGAGGTAAGGGAACTTCTTAACCCAATTTCCGTTCTTTGGGTTAATCTCCTACATTCAAATTATGTCATTATATTATTATGTCCTATCTTGTATTTGTACATTATTTATGTCTACTTATAGTGAATACACATAATAGATATATTTTATTTAAAAATTTGTCTTTTTAAGGGAACTTCTTAACCGAATTTTTGTTCTTTGGGTTAATCTCCTACTTTCAAATTATGTCTTGATATTATTATTTTCTATCTTGTATTTGTACATTCATTATGTGTACTTATAGTGAAAACACATAATAAATCAATTTTATTTAAAAAATGATCTTTGTAAGGGACTTCTTCTCAATCTCCTTTCATTGATGCATATTTTGTTTTATACACAACTTTCTTTTATATGGTGTATAAACCCCTTTGACTTTTACTTTTATTCAAAAGGAATATTTTTATACGAAGCGTTTTTACTAAACGAAAAAAGGAATGTTTTGTCTTACGTATGCGGCGACAATGACTTCTCCACCACCATGATCATTATTTGAGTTTTGGCTTCCTCTACAAGCCATAACTTTTTTTAAATGAAAAATAAATACCATGTTTTACTTATATTTTATTTTGGTATTGAAAATGGTTTTGATAAAGTTTTTATTATATCAATGTGTTATATTGATATCTTGTGATTGAAATGTGGAAATGTTATGTTTCCTTTAACTGTGTTTTATGTGATACAATTATGTTATGGTCTATGATATTTTTAAACCTTTTCATATAAGGAATGCGTTGGACTTAATATGTGACGGGTGGAGCCTGCTATAGCTCCTCGATGCATCAGTAGGTATCCTGAGACAAACTAGTGTCCTGGCACGAGGCCTTGAAAAAATCTTATTTTTAGTCTTGGCATGAAGCCTTGGCTACGTTATTATGATAGTCTAGAATTATGTGTTCCATCATTATGAAAGTGGTTATTGATATTGCATGTGATTGTTCGACTAGTAGAATATCCATGTGAACAAGTAAATAGCATTATTTCATTTTATTTTTTCCAGATTATGCTGAAGTTCAAGTTTAAAAGGGTTTTGTTTTAGTTATAAATTTCCTTAAATGTTTATGTTTATTTATGAAAGTTTCTGATGTATTTTTATCCTTTCTGAGCATTTGAGCTCACCGCTTTCAATGTTTTAATTTTTCCAGGATGTGATGAAGTATATTATGAATGACCTGCAGGGATAGTATGAGAGGATATGAAGACATGATGTTTATTTTAGTTTTGTTTTACTTTATGACTTAATATAAGGCATATGAATGTATCTACTGTTTCTAAGGTTACTAAACTAATATGTCTTTCGAGACTTGATCTTTTGTGATCATGCCAATGTTACGCAATAATGCACCGACTCTGGGTAACTGGGGTCGGGGCGTTACAGTTGGTATCAGAGGCAGTTTAGTACTAACCTTGGACGGTATATTTAGATAAAATCTAATTAGAGCACACAGACCTAAGATAGACCTTGAGGGTTAGTATAGAATAACTTCCTAGAATATTGGTATTATAGAGATTTTGTGAGTTTTCCGGGAAATACATCCCTTTCTGGATACGAGAAGGTAGAGGAGGCTCTGGAACAGATTTACCTAGGGGTGAAACCTTAAAACAACGCTTTGAGCTAGACTCGAACGAGAACTGTTGCATGACAATGGGCCTTGTTGCACTCTTTGTTACGACACTCCTGGGGGATATGTTTAGGATAATTTCATTTTTTTAACAAACCAATATGAAGGGTTTATAAGTATATACATCCTCAAAGAAAACATTTTTATGATTATATATTATATCCATAAACTATTCAATTTATGTTAAGTGTTTTACAAGTATGTAATTATGTATTTTGATTCATAAACAGATCTAGTTTATGGAATTGTTTAGAAATGGCGCCTAGTGGAAGGAATGGAAACCGTATCAATGTACGCACTCCATGTAGGTATTTCCCACCTTATCAAGATAATTATAATGGAGCTGGTGATACAACTGGTGCTAATAAACATATCACCGTACTGGAAAAACTCACTCAGGTTATTAATAATAACCTTACACGTGTGGATCACCCTGATCCGCAGCGTGGAGGATCAATGTCAGACCGCTTCATGAGGCAGCAACCACCAAAATTAAATGGGATTACAAATCCATTAGTAGCTGAGCAATGGATAAGTTCCCTAGAGAACATATTCCATGCCTTGGGGAGTAATGAAAGGGAAAAAGTTATCATGGTAATTTACTACCTCACTGGAGATGCTGATCAATGGTGGTCATTGATTCAAAACATGAAAGATGATGAAGAAGTATCTAATATGGAATTGAGGGATTTCAAAGATATTTTCTTAGAACAATACTTTCCTCGTGACCATCGAGTAGATATGGAATGGAAATTTCTGAGTCTGAGATAAAATGAGGATGAGAATATCGAAAAGTATGAGGCTAACTTTAGAATGTTAGTAAGGTATGCTGGAGATTATATACATAACCCAAGAAGTAAGATAGATTGTTTCTTTGATGGGTTGAAACCATTTCTTCGTCGAGGTTTAGTATCACAATCTTTCTCAATGTATGAAGATATAGTCTCGTGTTCTATCAAGATATAAAAGGAATTCTCTAAATCTTTTGACAATAATTTAAAGCAAGAGAAGAAGAGAACGGTGGAACAAGAGACAGATAAAGGGAAAAAGGGAAAGATGGATATTCTATTATGCGATAATTGTGGGAAGAATCACCCTAGTACTTGGCTAAAAGGAATGAGAGTTTGTTATAAATTTGGAGAAAAAGGTCACCAGGCTCGTGATTGCTTGGGAAAGAAAGAGGCTGTCAATGTTGAATGATACAATTGTAGGTAAATGGGTCATTATGCAAATGAATGTCCTAAGTGTCCGGGAAACTTACCTCAGAAAAGGCCAAGAGATCAAGGAAAATCTTATGCTGTTACTACAGATGAAGTTGAATAATTATTGAATTTGTTTATTTGGACTCAAGAACTATATTATGGTTATAAGAATAATGTGATATATATAAGGATTGTACTGCAGTACATGTTTTTTTCATTAAGGTTTTAATATGATGAAGGTAATCATATTTTTAGTATGTGACAACAAGAGAAACTCTACTTTGCTTGCAGAATCTGATGTTACAATTGATTTTGGAATTTAGAGACCTTTTAGAGAGAGTATGGAAAGAGGTATTTTGGATAATTATAAAGGTTGTAATGGATTAAGTTTAACTTTGGATAGTATTGTTTAAGGTTAAAAAATTTCTGAATATTATTTTTGGAATATTATAATACTCTAGTTTTAGGAAAAGGACAACCTGTAGGTTGGGGGATAACCTATCGCATCAGACAAAGATGTAGGAATCGAACCCAGAACTATAGTACGACAAGCCTTTATTACCTACCACTAGCCTACAGGAAGTCCATGGTTATTATATAATATTTTTCTTTATGGTATGTGTTAATATTTGGATCCTTATACGATTAGGATAAATATAATATTTTTGAGTTCTCTTATCTTTTTGAGTGAAAGATGAGTTTGCGGTAGAAATTAGTTGAAGGTTGAAACTCTACTTGTCAAACATATATATATATACACATCTCTTATTTTATGAATAAATTAATTCTTAAACTTTAGGAAAGGGATATTAAAACAAAAAATGTGTTATTCTAATACCTTATGTTCTGCTGAACTGATGATATTTTAAATCAAAATAGATTGAAGGTTTTGAGGTCCTAAATATTACACTTGTTTGTGATTGATAACCTCAATCACTCCCAAAAAATATTTATGTATTTCCTCTAATTATGTGTCTCTAATTTCCACCAATGTTCTCCTAATCGTGATCATAATTTGGTGGTGACTATTTCATTTCCATTTCCCTCTTATTAAGACCAAATTTTATTAACCCTATTTCCGATTTGGGTTTTCCACAAAGGTATTTTCTATTTTCAACCTTTTATTTTCAAATAAAAATTCCAGATTGCAATGATGAAATTTATTGAAGAAGGGGAGAATGTAACACCCCAAGCTTTCACGATACACTTCTCCTTCAATAATGCAACATGTTGCATTGTATGCAAGTTCGAGATTCTAACACACCAAGACCAACCAAAGTAGCCGTTATGAATAGTAATACCAACTTTTTGAAATTATATAAATTTTATATTTCAAAATGGACTTCATTTTTTTATTCGTAATATCGAAATTATCCTAAGTTTATTTTTTTGTAATTTTCTAAGAACATCTAATTTTCTATGAATAGAAAAAAAACATAAAAACGTATTTAATAAAAATAATTTATAGTGATAAATTATACTATTGAGTGGATTTAAAGTATAATTAGAATATATTATTACCATTTTATCCAATGGTGGTCATTAGAATTAATTTCCCATTGAAATTTGGCATAAACAATTGTCAATATTTTTATATATATTGTTTCTTAAAAACGCACTATTTGTTGTGACAACGTGAATAAATTAATAAATTAATTAAATCAACTTATATGTTTTGAATTTTTTAAAATAGACATCATTTTTGAATTTTTAATATAAAATATATCTTTGAGTTAATTTTTGGTGTTTTTCCGAAAAACATCAATTTTTGATGAATAGTGAATCCACTAAGTGGTAGTTAAAAAAACTAATTTTTTGATTAAATGAAATTTTACCACCTCTATGATTTGAATTTCCAAAATACGACATACATCATTGTTATTAGGAAGTAAAATGTGGTTCAATGGGATTAAAATATTTTTTGGGTGAATAGTAGCTTATATGTTCTATTAATTGCGATTAAAGTTAATTAGTGTAATTTAAGGTAAATATAATGTTATAATAATATGAAATTACCTTTAAACATTTCCTACCCTTATTGGATGAGTCATGGATGACCAAGAAAATCCATGGGTCAACTTGGGGACCCTATGGAGCCACATGTGTATGAAAATGTCATTAATAACTTTTTATTTAAAGTAAAAATAAAATTGTCACAAACATGTGTTGTTTTACTAAAACAATTATTACATAGGGTTATATATGTTAACTTTTCGACGATAAATATTTATTGTAAAGCTAAAAATAGTTTCTATATCGTTGTAATATTTTATAATTTTTAGTCATCAAATAAATTAAATTTTTTATAACACCATGATGATGCAACAATTACCCCATTAATTAACGATTTAAATAAAATGAAAAGATAATTTAAAACATAAGACATAAACATGTCAAAACCCTATTGGATGAGTATATTTAGAAAACTTATCACCTTATATTCGAAATATATAATTTTGGGACCTTTTAAATCTGAAAATCAATTCATAATAATGTAACATTTCATGACTTTCCAAGAGTGCCCCTCCTCTCCTCTTATAAAAGGCCCTCACCACTACCACCTTATTCACACCTTCCAAGCCGTTTGGGTCGACCAACCTCTGAAACAATACTCTCTCAACTTCCATATCTTACTACTAGAAGCCTCACTTCGAGCAGATGTCTTCCCAAGAAATCCTTGGGCTCAAATCAAAAAGAGTTACCTGATTTTAAGGTAATGTCTTCTCTTATATTCTTTTGTTTTATTTTGCTTTTCTAACCCCTTAAACTCTTTTTTTTACTTTGTAACAAAAACATTATCTCTAATATAATAGGATGTTGTTATGAGATGTATTTGATTTACACTTACACACACCTTCTTCTAATGGATAAAGAACATACTATTTTTGTGGGTGGCGAATTACCGCCTCACGAAATGATGAATGTCCAATCTTCTTTTAACACCTCTCATGGTGGCCATTAAGATGTCACTATATATATATATGATATATATTATGTTTATGTTTTCCTTATGATTTTTTATTTTTTATTTATGGCATACCTTTATGATTTCCATTATGGGTAAACGCAATAATTTCATTTTAGGAAGTGCAGACTACCGTCCCTCAAAGTGATTTGAATTGTTAATGCCATATGTGGGATGTATAAAGGATGGAGTAAATGATATTATATATGATATTATACTATAATTATAATATACCATTATATCATTATTATTTCATTCCATTAAATATTAAATATAAATGAAAGTTTCATTCATGCGTACGTACGGCTTACCGTCTCCATGAACGGTGCATTTCATTTCTTACCTCTAGTTGTTATGTAATATTATAAATGCATGTATATACTGGATATATATGATATATATGATATCTACATCATGAATATAATTCTGGATATAATGGATATTTTACCACATGAACAACTTGTAATTATAAGAAGTTTATTTTTGACTCAAGTACCAAAGATCGACAAAACGACCGTTATTAACTTAAATAATTACATAATGTTCATAACATGGTAATAAGTGATATAAAGGGAATAATGAACTTGAAAAAAGTTTTTAAGAAATTAGAAATTAACTCTAGTGTATTATTCAGGAGGTTAAAGAACGATCGAGTCAAGTCGGACATGAGGTAAGGGAACTTCTTAACCCAATTTCCGTTCTTTCGGTTAATCTCCTACATTCAAATTACGTGATGATTTTATTATATACTATCTTGTATATGTACATTATTTATGGGTACTATTAGTTAATACACATAATAGATCTATTTTATTTAAAAAATTATCTTTTTAAGGGAACTTATTAACCTAATTTCCGTTATTTGTGTTAATCTTCTACTTTTAAATTATGTCATGATATTATTATTTCTTATCTTGTATTTGTACATTCTTTATGTGTACTTATAATGATTACAAATAATAGATCTACTTTATTTAAAAAATGATCTTTGTAAGGGACTTCGTCTCAATCTCTTTTCATTGAGGCATATTTTTTTTATATACAACTATCTTTTATACAGTGGATAAACCCCTTTGACTTTTACATTTATTCAAAAGGAATATTTTTATACGAAGCGTTTTTACTAAACGAAAAAAGGAATATTTTGTCTTACGTATGTAGCGACCACAACTTCTCCGCCGCCATGACCATTATTTAAGTTTCATATTCCTATTCAAGCCATAACATATTTTTAATGAAAAATACATACCATGTTTTACCTTTATTTTATTTTGGTATTGAAAATGGTTTTGATAATGTTTTTATTATATCAATGTGTTGTATTGATATCTTTCGATTGAAATGTGGAAATTTTATGTTTCTTTTATGTGTGTTTTATGTGATACAATTATGTTATGGTTTATGATATGTTTAAACCTTTTCATATAAGGAATGCATTGGAATTAATAAGGGATGGGTGGAGCCCGCTATAGCTCCTCGATGCATCGGTAGGTCTAATGAGACAAACTAGTGTCTTGGCACGAGGCCTTGACAAAATATTATTTTTAGTCTTGGAACGAGGCCTTGGATACGTGGTCATGATAGTCTGGAATTATGCATTCCATCATTATGAAAGTGGTTATTGATATTGCATGTGACTATTTGACTAGTAGAATATCAATGTGAATAAGTAAATGGAATTATTTCATTTTATTTTTTCCATATTATGCTGAAATTCTAGTCCAAAAGGCTTTTGTTTTAGTTATACATTTCCTTATATGTTTATGTTTATTTTTTAATGTTTTCTCTGTATTGTTATCCTTACTGAGAATCTGAGCTCACCCCTTTCAATGGTTTTATTTTTCCAGGATGTGATGAAATATATTATGAATGACCTAAAGGGATAGTTTGATGGGATATGAAGACTTGATGTTTATTTTAGTTTTGTTTTACTTTATGATTTAATATAAGGCATATGAATTTATCTAGTGTTTCTAAGGCTACTAAACTAATATGTCTTTCGAGACTTGATCTTTTGTGATCATGCCAATGTTACGCAATAATGCACCAACTCTAGGTAACTGGGGTCGGGGCATTTCAACTCAATTTTACCTTCTTACCGAATTGTATAACACCCTTCCATGGAGATACCTTCAGGAAAACATGATCTCTTACATGAAATTACAAATCCTTCCATTGATTATCGGTATATCTCTTCTTCGTACTTTGAGCTGCTTTGATGTGGGTTTGGATAACATTCACCTTTTCCATCGTTTCCTCCACAACTTATGGGCCTACGATTTTTCTTTTACCAACATCATCCCAATAGGTTGGTGTCCGACATCTCTTTCTCTATAACGCTTCATAAGGTTCCATCCTAATACTTTAATGGATGCTATTGTTATAGGAAAATCCTACCAGAGGTAAATATTGATCCCACATACATTGAAATACAAGTGAGAAAGATATCAACATATCTTATAAGGTTTGAATTGTCTATTCTGATTGTTCATCAGTTTGGGGGTGGTAGGTAGTACTCAAACAAAGTTCAGTATCCTAGGATTTCTGAAGACTTTTCCAGAATCATGAAGTAAAATGGGGATCACGATCAGAAACAATTGATAGGGGTACTCCATGAGGTCTCTCTACTTCATTAATATATAGTCTTGCTTGACATTCAAGTTGTAATTCCTCCCTTATAGCAAGAAAATGTACTGAATTGGTAAGACGATCAACAATGACCCATAATGCATCATTCCGTCTAGGAGAATTTGGTAGTCTCATGACAAATTCCATCATAATATTATCCCATTTCCACTCTAGTATGAGAAGATGTTTCATGACTCCTCCAGGTTGTTCCCTTCCAGCTTTCACTTATTGACAAATCATACACCTTGACACAAAATTAGCAATTTCCCTGTTCATGTTGTCCCACCAAAAATGTTACATCAAATCTATATAAATTTTGGTGCTCCTAGGGTGTATGGAGAAATTGGAACTATGAGCATCATCCAACAATTGTTTTTTTAGATCAGGTATATCGGGAACACAAAGTCTCTTCCCAAATTTCAAAATTCTATCTCCATACTCAATGTCACCCAATCTCTCATCATTCACATCTTTAATCTTCTTTTGAAACTCTTCATCAATGGTATGAGAACTCTTTATCCTTTCTAGTGATGATGGTTTGGAAACCATTTGAAAGAGTATTGATGTTTCCCCTTCCATGGTTATTCCCGTATCCATATTTACTAGATCCATGAAAACAGAGGGTGCATTAGTCAGCCAAAAAGGCATTACTGTAAACTCATAATTCCCATACCTAGTTCGAAATGTTGTCTTCGGAATGTCTTCATTATTCACACACAAATGATGATATACAGATCTAAGGTCAATCTTTGAAAAATATTGAGCTCCATGAAGTTGGTTGAATAAATCATCAATGCGAGGTAGGGTATAATAGTTCTTTATCATTATATCATTGATCTCCTTGTAGTCAATGCACAACCTCATAGATCTATCTTTCTTCTTAACAGAAAGGAT
The DNA here is from genome assembly GCA_963277665.1 of Viscum album. Taxonomy (NCBI): domain Eukaryota; kingdom Viridiplantae; phylum Streptophyta; class Magnoliopsida; order Santalales; family Viscaceae; genus Viscum; species Viscum album. Next base: position 651,825,220 of record OY728120.1, on the reverse strand, counting down.
AGGGGATCCCCTTGGAGAAATACTAGGGCGAATAAATATGTTATAACTCAATTCCTCTAGTTGTTTATGTAGTTCCACTAATTACACAGTGGTTGTTCTATAAGGGTCTTAAATATGGGCCTTGAACCCGGAATTAAATCATTAAAAAACTCAATTTCTCATTCTGTAGGATGTCTAGGTAAATATTCTGGAAACACATAAACATATTCTCTCAAAATTGGTACATCCTCTATTTTAACATTCCTTTCCTCATCCATAGTCTTTTCATTCTCTTCCACCCCAATAGTTGAATTTAATTGAGCTATTGGGGGTGGATCTATATAAGAATTAGGTGGCGACGATTCTACTATAAAGATAAGGTTTTCTTTATCATCATCATCAAAAATATCAGCCTCCTTCTTATTACAATAAATCTTTTCATCATATTCTGAAACCCAATCCATACCGAGGATTATATCAATTTAAATCATGGGTATGAAGATGAGATCAGCAGATAGAGAATATTTATATGCACTAATGGGGACTGATTAACAAGACTTTGATGAAATGATACTTCCTTTAGGTGTTTTTACTATCAACTCCCTTGTTAAATAAAATGGTGAAAATAAAATTTTATTAGAAAACTAGGAAGATATGAAACAATTCGATGATCTAGAATCAAATAAAGCATTGGCTAAACTTGAGGAAACCATTAAATTAGCTACCACCGCGTCTTTTGGAGCATCTACCTTAGTATTATTAATAACATTAACTTGGCCTTGATCCCATGGACTTTTCTAGGGTAAGTTCCCATTACGCTTTGGAAATTCATTTGAATAATGTCCCATCTCCCTGCAATTGTAGCATTGAACATCGATAGATTCCTTATTTCCCTTGCAATCATGATCTTGATGGCCTTTTCACCATACTTGTAACAGAATCCCATTCCATTCAAGAAAGAACTAGGGTGTTTTTTCCCACATTTAATGTAGTATGGATATTCAACTTTTCCCTTCTTACCCTTATTTCTGTTTCTAGAGTGATCAGTAGATCTCTTCTTCCCTTGCTTTTCTTTATAGTCGTAAGACTTAGAGAATTCCTTTTCTGTCTTGATAGCACATAAGACAATATCTTCGAATGATGAGAAGGATTGTGAGACTAATGCTCGATGGAGAAATGGTTTTAACCCATCAAATAAATGATCAATCATACTTCATGGGTTATATATATAATTTTCAGCATGCCTCACTAACCTTGTAATGTTAGCCTCATACTTTGTGACATTCTCATCCTCGTTTTTCCTAAGACTCATAAATTTATTTCCATATCTAATTGATGGTCACGAGGAAAGTATTTTTCTAATAAAATCTCTTTAAACTCCCTCTAGTCCATATATGGTACTTAATCATCCTCTATTGTGTTTTTAATCAATGACCACCATTGATCAACATCTCTAGTGAGGCAGTAAACTTTCATGACAACTTTTTCCATTTCACTACTCCCCATGACATAGAATATTTTCTCTATGGAATTTATCCATTTCTACGCTACTAATGGATTTTTACTCCCATTGAATATTGGTGGTTGTTGCCTCATGATGAAGTCTAACATTGATCCTCCATGCTGTGGATTAGGGTGCTCCATACGAGTAAGGTTATTATTTATAACCTGAGTGAGTTGCCTGAGAGGAATCAACCACCCCTGTAGGACCTGCTCCTATTGATCCTCTATATCCACTGGGAACTCTATCAACGTCACCCCATCATTAATGTCTATATTTCCACTATCGATGATGTTCGATGGATCATGAACGTATCTTTTCAACTATGAAACATGGAAAACATTATGCATTCAGTGCATCTATGGGAGAAGATCTCGGTGGTACCCCACCTTGCGAACACTATTGTGATTGAAGAAATTTTTGATGAACCTCAGAGAGAGCTCACTACCCCTGCCAAATAACCACAATCCTCATTAGGTGAAACCTATAAGAAGACTTGGTCTCCCTCTTTGAATTCCAAGGGTCTATATCTTGTGTCATCATAAGACTTCTACCTGATATATACAGTCTTAGAACACACTTGGATGTTATTAAACTTCTCAATGGAATCCAATGTCATCTTTGGACCCACAAGTTCTGACACCCCTAGGTATGTGCAGTATATATGTGATCTACATTGTCGGCCATACAAAGACTTAATCGGTACCATTCCAATGGAAGAGTGAATGTTTTTTTGTATGTGAACTCTACCAGTGGTTGGTTTCACCCCTAAATACGACCAAATTCATGGACATAAGATTGAAGCATTTGATCAAGTGCCTATATGGTATGCTCCGTTTGACCATTTTTCTGAGGGTGACAGGAGGTTCTAAAGCATATCTGTGTTTTTAACACCACCTATAATCCATTCCAAAAATGGGATATAAATAAATCATCATCAATTGATTCGATTGTTGATGGTGTCCTGTGAAGCCGTAAAATCACCTCAATGTAGGGGTGTCCCAATCCCTCTTCAAATCCTTATTCTCAGATGGGTATAAAATGGTTTGACTTGGTGTGTCAGTCAACGATCACGCATATAGAGTCGTGGCCCCTAGACATGTGTAGTAACCCAGTCGTGATGTCCATTGAGATACCATCCCAATTTCATTCTGGTTCCTATAGTGGTTGTTCTAATCCCATTGGGACCTAATTCTCAGCCTTCACTTGCTTACAAGTGAAGCATCATGAAATGAACTCAGCCACAACATTCTTCATCCCAAGACACCAGTACTGACGTCCAAGGTCCCAGTACACCTTCTCTTCTCCATGATATACTTACAAAGGGGTTTTATGGAGCTCCCTCAACACCTCTTCCCTAAATGTCACTGGTACCATAGTGTGTCCTCTAAAAATGATGGTGTACTCCCTACCTTCTTAAAATCCATCAAGAGCATGTCTTGAGGATAACTGAGCACATTGGACCTCATAGTCAATGTACCAAAGATGTGACTCCCAAATATGATAATGGGGTGGGGGAGTGACAGTCATAGACTAGAGGTATATTTCCCCATCACTCCCCATGAAGGATATCTACAACATGAATAGCTACTCTATCACCTCACTCAACAGCTGTAGACCCGAAATACTACTGAGTGCATCTGTTAATACATTCCCTTTACCAAGAGTATAGACTATCTTAAATTCATAGTCTTGGAGGAACTCCAGCCATCACTTTTGTATCAGTTTCATGTCCTTTTGTGAGAAGATATACCTAAAACTCTTATGATCTTTGTAGACAATAAACCATTCACCCATCAATTAGTGCCACCACATTTTTAATGAAATGACCACTACTGGTAACTCCATTTCACAGTCATGTAGTTCGACCCATGTTGCCTCTGCTGTCATGAGTTTTAGGAAATCAATGCTCGCTCATGTATCAGTACACATCATAGTTTGGTCTCTAATGTGTCACAATAAACTACATACCCAACACCCTTTTCTAGTAGCCTCAAAATGGGGAACTCGACAGTCTCCACCTCAGCTCTTAGAAAATGTACTAGAATCTCTCCTTCTATAAGAAATGCTATGCATTCTTTGTCAAAAATGAAAGGGGTGTTCCTACTATTGAAAAGTCGGTTAAAAATATCTGGTAAGACCCAACGTACCCCTAGAAACTCAGCACCTCAGTCACACTCATGGGTGGATCCTAAGAAAGAACAACTTCTATCTTCTTTGAGTCCACATAAACTCTAGACTCCGAGATGTTGTGTCATAGAATTTGGACCTACAATATCTATAAATGGATATTCGAGAGGTTACCATAAATCCGGTGCTCTCAGAATGTATCCAGAACAATCTGCAGATGTGTGGTGTGCTCCCCCTCTCGTGATTGGTATACCAAGATATCGTCAATGAAAATGACCATGAAGTGATTGAGGAAATGTTGGGTGTTATTGTTATTGAGTCCCATGAACACTACGGGAGAGTTGGTCAAGAGGAAAGTCTCCATCAAAAACTTTTCATCACCACACTACAACTCAAGGCTATCATCAGTACGTACTAATCGCACAACTAAAGATGATGAAATACTGATCTAAGGCCTATCTTGGAAAACCCCTGAACTCCCTTCATCTGATAGAAGTGGTCATAAATCCTTTGTAGAGGATACTCATTCTTCACGATCACCTAGTTTAAGCGCTGATAGTCCACATATAGCCTCACACTCCCATCTACCTTCATGGAAAACAAAATCAGGGCTCCCCATGGAAAAACACTACACCTTTGGAACCCCTTCCTCTACATGTCTTACAACTATACCCTCAACTCACGAATTTCCATAGGAGCCATATGATATGCTGGTGTAGATATCGGTGTCATGCCAAGGTATATGTCTTTGTAAAAGTCTAACTCTCTGTGAGGAGGTAGTCCCGTAACATTTTTAGGAAAAACATCAACATATTTTCCACCACTACAGGATAACTCAATCTTTTATCATCCAATACACTGAAGGTGAGGATATCCATCCGATTATTGATTGGATACACCCTCTTCTGAGAATTTCCATCTTATTCTGCAAAGGTTCCCTTCTCACTGGTGAAAGATAACATGATCCCATTTCCACTGAGAGACCGCACATTGCGCCTAATATAGTCGATCTCAGAATAGACCATGGATAACTAGTCCATACCCAAGATGAATTCATAAGCCTTTGATGATCCTACTGGGAGATCCCAGTCAATGATCTCACCCCCTATATTAAGATCACACTACAGACACTTGTGTTTAATCATCTAATCTTATCCTGCAAGAGTCTCTAATCATAAGGATCGATCGAATATCTCTATCAGATTCTCTGAGCTCCGAACAAGAGCTGTGGAAATGAATGTGTGACAGGAACCAATGTCTATAAGAACTATAGGTATGGTGTAGTATAAATATAGCTTACCTGGAATCATATCTGGATCACTGTGGTCATATGCCTCTACTTCCTAAAGCGGAGCTCATCCATATCCATCTTCTCCCAAAGGTCAGGGTGGACCACCTGTAGGTTCTTGTGCTAGTACCTCAAACCGTCGCCCACTTCCTGCTGCATGACCTACTTTTTTGACCCATCTTCCACCCTAAATACATCCTCTCTCAATCCTCAGTCACTATCTGGGCACTCCCTTGATAGTCTGATGATCATCAGTACAATAGGGTTGGGCAGTCGCGAGCCATGTGACCATGCTCGCCGCGTGAGTAGCACAATCTGCTCCTCTTCTCACCTCCTCTACCTTGTGAGCTCTGAACCACTGAACCTATATCATGGGGATGTCCTTAGAATGTTTTGTCCCACTTGGCCCTCTGGGTCATCTTCATTCTTCCTGCTACAGATGAATCGACTGCATGTCATCCAACGGTGGCTCTCATCATCAGTGCTTTCATAGCTAGGACTATATCTACCAATTGTGCCAGATCTAGTACTCCAGCCTATGTTGAGATGTTGAGAGATAGAATCGATTGTATGATCTCTTATCAGAGTCCCTTCTCAAAAGCCAGGGCCCTGATGAATGGGTATCTTACCATGTCAGTGGAGTAGTAGGAGTGGTCATTGAATCTCCTAGATTACTGGGCCACTATCAAGATTCCGTAATGTAAGTGTAGTAGATCTTAAATACACACATAGTGTATAGTGTCCAATGCAAACTCCTCCCTAAAGAGTCTATTTAAGTCTAACCAGGAGAGATTCTCCTCCCTGTGTGTCTGGAGCATCAGGCTCCACCATCTCTGTATGGTTTCCTGAAAGAGACTTGTGTATGGGATCACTATATGTTCTGATGGTGTCTCAACCAAGTGGAAGACTCATGCCACAACCTCCATCTAGGCCCCAACTGCCTACAGATTTGAATCTCCTTGAATCCTTGAAGGCATCTATCTTTATAACTCGTGCAACACACTCAGTCAGCATGCACTATCTGCTAGTGGGGCTTATGGAAACTTCTTCCCTACGAGTGGTGGTGTTGTTTGTACACCACCAAAAGATGCAATAGTTGTAATAGGGAATTTACCCAAAACCTCATCACTAATTGGGACATCACCATGATCTTTCACATGGATCATGGCAGGCTATCTATGTGGTGGAATCCTGTAATAAAATAGATGTTCCACGGTCAGTATGTTTTACCTGGTGAGATGACTCAAAAGAGATCAAAGAAAAACTTTTTTACGACACATGAAACTAGTGTTATCCTATACCATGTTGTAAAACAGTGATCAAAAACCAAGTGTATGGAGACATTAGAGACCGCACCAACACTTGACTCCCTAGACTAAAAGTCGAACTCAAGACACATAACACTACTTCTCCAATAAAAATCATCAACTCTTAGTACTTCTTGTAGAACTGACAACCCTTTGATACGACTTTTTCACGACCCGTCCCATGGGGCCCATGCTGTAAATACCCAAAAACCACCATCCAAAGTCCAGGGGCTAGTGACTAGCACTAGAAAGGAGAAACCCAAAAAGCAATCCATTTTCTTTAAACCTATATACACAATGATAGGGTTCAATGAACACAAGAAAAACACAATGGGAACAGATTAGTATAACCACAAATAAAAAAACACCGAGAGTAAAGGTAAGTACTAAAAGTAAATAGGTCTAGTATACAAGACCAACTGAATGAGAAGTATAAAAAAAGGAAAAACAAGCTCCATAGATCTTTTACCAAGGATCCTACCATAACGGTAGGTAAAGCTCGTCATAGTGGCTCACCATGTCAATCGGTCACCTCTGATAACTATTTAGCATAGGCTATCCAAAGTCCCAGTCAAGCTACCTATCGTCTTTATAAGAAAAAACATGGTGCGGCAGAATCCCTTCCAGGGTGAGTATAAGAAAAACTCAGTAGAGACCCTAAGAATCCCTAAGGACACAATGAATTCCATAGGGAAAAAACTAAAAATCATGATCTCAATCACAAGACACATAGTAAAAGACAACTCACCCCAGGTATACAACTTAAATAATAGGAATAAAGATGATAAGTCATAATATAGATCATATTATTCTACTGAGGGCTTGATTTCTTATATGAGAAGTGTTTCTCCAAAACTGATCCACAAAGGGTTTCTCTACTGCTGATCCGAGATGGGTCACCCTAAGGTCGGTCGTGTTACTGGGGGTCCATAGAGGGTTTATCTCATGCCAATCTACAGAGGTTCCGATTATTTTCAATCCATGGAGGGTTTCTCTCTTATCGATCCATAGAGGGTCGTGCCATTTATGATCCACGTAGGGTTTCTCTCTTACCGATCCACGTAGTGTCTCTCTTCACATGACAGCCACCAATAGGATTCCCACACTTGGTGTGCATAAGTTCAGGGGATTATTATCCTCATACCATTAGTTGTACCTCATCCACAATTAAGTACCATGATGATGTAAAACAGAGGACCATATTGTTTGTAGTTTTCCAATGTGATAGACGACACTTCAATCAGATTCCTGGTCTGTATGATATAGGCAATAAGGTAAAAAGGGACCTATTGGATTCCGGATTGATCCAAACCTTATGTACTCCAACAACTATCAAAACTCATTTAGAGTATTTATAAATGACCTCCTATTCGCAAAGGCATTCACTCCATAGATGACATATCAATCGGACGCCAGGTTTTCCAGTTACATCAGTATTAGTGAAATAGGAACGGTCGGGTCCGGGTCCAGTAGGTGTTCGGCCTGACGGGCCCGACATGTGTGTCCAGCCCGGCTGGCAGGGTCCAGCTCGACCGGTGGGGTCCGGCCATGTTGGCGGGTCCCACCTGGCTGGTGGGTCCAACCTACCTGGAAAATCTGGCCCACACGGTGTGGGCCAGTTGAGCTGGACTAGACATCAAGTGTATGGTTTCTCTAGCTGATGGCATGAGCGGGGCACCGCCCTATCTCTCGAAATGGCCAGCAAAACCTGACCATTTAACATCCAGTCGAGCTGCCCGAGCAGGCCTCTCCATCTCTACCTGATGCATTAGCGCCGCGTTCTCCACCTACTGTGGCCAACACGAGCTGGTGGCCACCACTGATCGCCAACACCGCCCACTGGAAGTACCTTCCCAGACCACCAGAGATGCTCCAGTGGTCCGTTTTCCTTGATTTATGCACCTACAGGCCTCTCAGGTCACCACCATCATTGAGATGCCCAAGAAATTGCCTTGCTACCTTGTTTTCTATCATCCATGAAGAACACACAATATCCCTGAGGAAGCAATAATATTTGTAGTAGGGTATCTGAATTATCAAAATAATACTCCACAGAAACATCCATAGATCCATCACCATCAATAGTAGTTGATCCATGGAGTGGATCAAAAAAAATTTACTCAACCACTGTATTTTCTCTAACTTCAATAGAAATCACACGGATATAAATTCATGTATAATTTCTTAATAATCTATAACATGTATCTTAATATCTTGAAAAACTATATGAATATCTTCAAAAGACCTAACAAGTGAAGTTACTTGTCTATGTTATTTTCCACGACTTCTCTGAAAACTTACAATGATGTCTATGATTTTGTGACAATAGTTTTTGAGACATCCCAAGAAGAAAAAATATCCTCACATGTTGTATACCTAGGAAGAGAGGTATTTGATGAATCTGTATGAGTTTGAGATATATTGGGTATAACCACCTAACCAGCAGCTTCATGTCCAATAGTACTTATAGATTTTGGGGTAGCATTCCCATTGTGACCAAAATATTTCAAGAGAACATGAGAAATATTGTGTCATATATAAAACTTTTCAACTTTTCCTTCATTGATATCTAATTTTTTGCATTACAATACTAAGTTGATAATCATTAAACAATAATAGTAACTCAGCTTCTCTATACCTTAGAAATCGTGGTGGATGAACGATATTATATAACCAAAAATAATAAACATGATAGTGTTTATTAGAACATATAACAGCTGCATGAGTTAATATAATATCTTTTCTATATCACCATAACATTTTGAAGTGTAATTTTGGGTAAAGTTACATGGAAGTATACACTCATATTCCATGTCCTTCATAGAGTTATTTTAAATATTATGGATATAAAAAAACCTTCAAACATCAGTGGGTAAAATTGAGATCATTTCAAATAAATTATGACTGAAACTATACTCACCTTTGTGAGGGTAGTAAAAAATATATGCTAACACTATTGATGAAACCAACAAGTATTACTATATATATTAAAAGATAGAAAATCCTCTATTTCCCCCCCCCAAAAAATAAATATATAGAATAAAATCATTAAAATACTCTTCAAAAATAAAACATAATTCCCTTTTATAAAAAAAACTCACACCCTTGGAATTGAACATCATTATTTTACAATACCTTTGTTATATTTAGTCCCTCCACTTCAATTTAATTTCTAAAAAGTACATGGAATGGTTTATAACTTTAATTTTCATTATTTAATGAATTGGAACCACTATCATCTCCTCACATTGACTTACCTAGCATATAAGTTTCAAAATAATTTTGACACTAATAATGGGGATAGGTCAACATCAGTGATTAAGGGACGTAGGATCATTTCATGGAGTAAAATATTAAATTTTTATATTTTATGTAACATACATGATTTTTGAAAGGGATACATTTCTATTTTTGGTTTAGGGTTTGACCCGACGTAATATTTCGAAATAAAAAAAAATGTATTTTTTAAGGCAATACTACTAATTTGTGAATGTAAATTATGAGAAAAAGTATTTAAAATCATAATAATATTTTAAAATTAATTAATACAGATTAAATTATTAAATCACTAAAAAAACTAAATTAAAAAATAAAATAAAAAATGTATAATATTAATAACATGTAAAAAATGAATTATAATCATTTAATGTAAATAACTCCAACAACATTTTAATAAAATTAAAAGTGTTCACAACAAAGGTTCATAGTAAATATAAATTCTAATTAATTTTTAGTTGAGATAAATTCCAAGTGATATCACATTTTTAGCATGATCTCTCATTTAATAATACCTTTGATCTATATGATTCATTCTTGAATGATTTATTGGTTGCTTTAAATTGTTGATAGCACTACTGTTACCAAATTTTATTTAAAGATGATTATAATTGAACCCAAAATCCATCAAGGTGTGTTTCATCCATAATCATTTTTCACATAAACTACCACCATCAATGTATTAATCTTCAATAATAGATATAGCAACTGAATGTTTGTTCGTACTTGAATTGTATAATATATATTATCTAGAAAATTTTTGGGTCGTGATCTATTCTTTCTATCTAGCCAGAAAACACCAAATTTATCATCATAATATGAATTGAAACTTAAATAATTTGAACTAAAAAATATTTGGATAAAGAAATTGTTCCTTTTAAATACCTAAAAATTATTTTAGAAACATTAAAATTATTTCTCTAGAGAATATCATGGAATCTAGAACATAATCATACTGTAAACATAATTTTCATTCTACTAGAAGTAAAATATACTCTAATATAAATTATTAATTTTTATAACTTATCTTCTAATGGTTTATTATATTCACACAAATTATATTTTCATTATAACTCCAATGAGATTCATGTACTTTACCTTTTTTGAATAAAAGACACTTCTTTAATTTATGTATGTATTTAAATTGATTCAACACATTTACAAATACATTTTAATTAATCTTAAAATTAAAAAAGTAATTAAACTAACCGATTATCACTGTCTAAACTATATTTCCATGTTTAATTATTTTTTTACACAATTTCTTATTTATTGAAATAAAAATTCACATTATAAATATATATTTCAACTATAATAATATCTCGAGATGAAGTTTTCTGTACATGGGTAGGATCATCCACTCCTACTAAAAATACATTTGATAAAAAATATCATAAAAACCCAAACCAATATTTGAGTTATTTTAGTGCCTATAAGGTGATTTTTATGATTTTAAACCAAATTTATAAAATGGGGATTTCCAAAAACTAGGATGTCACACAAAATAAACATTAACCATAAGAAAAATATTTAAAAATTATATTTCAAATCCATTTTTGATAAATAATATTTAAGAATACTAATATATTCAAATCTAGAAGCATATGTGAAGGTATCTGAATTTTATATACCTTATAATTGGTCATATACTTGAACTATTATTCAAGTTTTGTTCTTAGTTTCCACACCATGATCATCCTATTTGTTCCTAAAATCAACTTTTGTTCCTACAAAAGGGTAATCTTATGGGGTATTTATTAATTTACATACCATTTTTTCTTGAATATATTTAAATATTTTTATGCAAAAAAACCAAGATAACATTAGAAAAGTATTATTCTATATTTTTAGGTTCTAGTGGAGAGAAAGAGGCATTCAGTTTTAGTAGGTTTCCTTAAATTCTTCAAGACATAATCCATTTTTCTATGATTCCTAGGACAGTGTATAAAGTATGATTTTTCATGGTGTTAGGTTTCCTTGGCCACACACATTTAGGTTCACTAGTTTATATCATTTTTGGAATCATTTACTAAAATCAAGTTCCAAATAATGATCATTTCTATTATGGAAGAGTGCTTTAGGTATTTTTTTCCAAATAATCACTTAGCTTATCCACTTGAACAATTTTATGATAAATCATTTAACCTTTATCAAAATTCATATGAATATAATTTTTAATATCCTTGAGCTTTTTTTTAAATTCTACAATCTTAAGAAAATGTAGAAAATTATTGAAATATTATATCATCAATATTGGATAAAATTTTTATATATTATCCAAGATTTTTTAATCTGAAACGTTTCATTTGAACACTCTTATATTTTCATATTCTGGACTTGTATTTTTCTTTTCCTCACAGTGTGTTTTCATAAAAATAAGACAAATTATAAATCGATTTATTTTGTAATATGTTGTATGTACATATTTATCCAAAAAGTGAGTGGGTATGATTTCTTCACATAACGTATTCCAAGATATTTATTAAAATGAACTATTCATTTTTTCAACAACACCATTCTGTTGAGGTGTTAAGGGAGAAAAGTATATTTTATACCATTATTTGGACAACAAGAATTAAACTCATGTTTTTTAAATTCCCCCTTCCCCACATCATCATTTCTCAATCAAATAATTCTGGAATCTTTCACATTTTGAAGAAATTTACAAAAATGTTAAAAAAATAATCACATGAATAGTAAAAATTAAAACATAATTAAATATAGAGAAATCATAAATAAAAAAAATTAAAAAAAATTACAATTATGATTTCTCTACTAGACTATCCAGAAAATCTATTTGGATATGTTTTGGACGCATTTATTTTATATTCTATTTACTTGATTAAAAATATGACTTTTATTGATTTTTCATTTTGAATGTGTCACATAGTTTCCCTTTGTTAAATTTAACTTGAAGAATGTCTGAAATTACATTTTTTTAGGATATTTTCTGATGTAATAAATCATTTAATTTCCATCTATTCTATGATAAATCCATGATTCATTTTTTCTGGGGACTGTTCCATGATAAAGTGGTATTAGAGGATGTCGGTTCTAATAAGAAAACTAGGCGTAAGAACGTTTTTATGGGTAAACATTGTTAAGTGTATTGAGTTCATATCTTATGAAGGGGAGTGCAATGTTGGGGCGGCGTCTACTATATCCATACAATAGGAACTAGAACTCTTCATTCTAACTCAGTACAAGAAAACACTAGTTGAATGTGTTATTGAATGTGTTGTGTTGTTCTTTCTAGGTCAGATTCATCCCACATGGTATAATCTACTAATTATGATCATCTTGATCTCTATCAAGATGCCTCTATGTAGAAAACCAACCATTATTCTAGTATGTGACCATGAGGTTGGTACATAGAGTGATGAGGCTTTGGTATTGGGACTACTCCCTGAGATAGTACCTTCAGGTGGTGTCCTAGCGATACCACCACCTGTCGGCCAACAGTTACTCCCAGCACTACTAGTAGAGGACACATGTAGGATCAGTTCCTTATATATGTTCTACAGGTAGAGCCCTCCCAGGTTTAATGGAGATATAGTTCCTCATGTTGCTGAGGATATTCCAGTGGTAGTGAAGTGAATTTTCTTCTCAGTGATGATGCTATTTGACCAGATGGCAGCTATAAACGCCAGCCTTCTACATGGATCGGTCGAGAGGTGGTGAAGTTTTATGATATAGAAGAATGAGGAGGTTACCATCATTTGGTCTAACTTTGAGCGACTTGTCTGGTAGGAGATCGTCCTTGTGACATTGCACTCAGTGCACACATAAGAGAAACTTCACTTATAAAAGGGCAGCATGATAGTGGCTAGGAACTCTGCGAGGTTCATAGACCTCTCCCATTACTCTACAGATATGGTATAAGACCCTTTATTTTAGGCGTGAACCTTTGATTAGGGACATAAACAAGATATTCTAGCATTAATTATTTCCCTCAACAAACCTACGTAGGCTGGGGTTCTGGATAAAGATCTACTAGTGGAGAGCTTCCTTACAAAGAAGGCATCGATGGTGGGAGCTACCACTGGCCAACAGGTGGCAGATTCATCCATGGTGGGTAGCTGACCAATGACCTAGAGGCCAAAATGTGCCATACCATTTGAAGGACCACCCCAGGACCCAGGGTTGGAAGTAAGTTTCTCCCGAGGAAGAGAGATTCATCGGAAAAGAATACTATGCCATGAATGCAGTTGGTAGTGGATCCTAGCTCTGTATTGACTGACTCACCGCATAGAGAACTAAAAGATGGTCAAGGGGCCACCAATGCAGTGAAAAAGATAGGAATTGGGTGGGATGACATGCAGAGTATGTGGAAGAGGATCAGGATGAGCAGGAGGATTTGGGCGTAGGTATGCGCTACCACCACCACCACCCCTAGGTGGTCCGCCACGGGCTCTAGGAGTAGGTAGAGAGGGGTGGGATCAACATCAGGTAGTTGAGGCACACAGTATCAACATCTAAAAAATGATACAAGTTATTATCTATGTCTTCTCCACTTTAGCAACAATTCTTATTGAAACAGGTCCCCATCACTATTCCTTTACATAGACCTTGTTCTGAGCTTGGAGATTATAATCGATCCGTTGGCTCAATCCTTACGATTAGAGACTCCTATTGGAAGAGATTTGATGATCACAAACTACTGTCGTCTGTGTGATTTTACCCTTATAGGAGAGTGATATGTTTGGGATCTCCTCGTAGTAGCATCAAGGACTTACTACATCATTCTCGGTATGAAATGCTTATCCACAATCCATCCTCAAATTGGCTATTTTAGGCACATAGTATAGTGTGTCCATGGATATGGGATCAGAAATTCCTTCACCAATGATAAGGGAACACTTGAAGCCTGAGGTGGACTTGAACATAAGAGGGTGCAGCTGATCACACATCTGTTTGATAACATGAACCACAGTGTAGTGGATGAGAGGAGTCCATAGTTTCCTATAGTGGTGGATTAGTATGAGGACGTCCTTCTAGAGGATGGTCTAAGACTACCTCCTCACAGAGAGTTAGACATATTCATTAATCTGTACCCAGATTTGAAATTGATATTAACACTTTCATATCCAATGGCTCTCATAGAGCTCTAGGAGTTGAGAGTACATTTAGAGGACATATAGAGGAATTGGTTCTTATGGCCCAACGTTTGGCCACGGGTAGCTCCAACGTTGTTTTACAATATAGAAGATGGAATCTTGATGTTATGAGTGGAATTATTGATCCTGAACTAGGTGACCATGAAGATCAAGAATCCTCAACATTAGATTGATGACCACTTCGATCAGATGAAGGGAGCAAGATGGTTCTTGTAGATAAACCATAGATCAGTCTATCTATAGCTTTGTGCACAAGATAATGATGCCTCAAAGATAGATTTTTGATGTCACTACGAACTCAAGTAAATAGTGAAACCATTTAACATTAACAATGCAACAAAATTGTTCATGGGTCCCATTAATAGGATCTTCCAGCCGTTCATAGAGTGTTTTGCAGTGGTCTTCATTGAGGACATTATTGAATTTAGTCTTCGAGGAGGAGCATGCAATACACCAGTGGATGGTTTTGGACACAATCCGAGAGAACCAACATTACAGAAATATCTCAAGGTGTGAGTTCTAGATATGAAAGGTCCACATCATAGGTCATGTAATCTTAGAGGCTAGAGTTGCAGTGGATCTAGTGAATATTGAGTTGGTGCTTCCTTGAATGCCACCCAAGAGCACTATCGAGGTGAGAAGTTTCCTTGGGTTGGATTTGTAATATCGGAGGTTTGTAGAAAACTTATCCAGAGGGGATGAATCCATGAAGATATTGAAAAAAATGGAATACCCTTCATGTGGAAAAAAATATGCCAGTAGATCTTTCAACAACTGAGGAAGAGTTTGACGAGTGTTCCTATCTTGAGGCTGCATGAGGAGGGTACATACTAAGTAATTTTTTATGATGCATCATGAACCTATATTGGTTGTGTCCTGATGTTGAGGAAAGAATATGGTTCTTATCTCATAATAATTGAGACTGCATGAGAAGAAATATGTTGCTCACATCCTTGAGTTGGTTGTATTAGTGATCACAGTAAAGATTTGGTGACACTATATTATAGCTGAATGGTTCATCGTCTATTATAACCATAAGTCACTCATGTATATATTTTCTAGAAAAATATTTATATGCTACAGTGAAGTTGGCTACAGTTCTTCCTGGAATATCACTTCGAGATAATCTATTCTCATGTGCATGGGAATGTAGTGGAAGATCCTCTTAGCTGGAGAACGCGGTCAAATATATTGAAAGAGGCCTCCGAAAAGTTGACCTCGCATCAAATATCCTTCGTGGATAGGGAGGATAAAACTTTTCTTCAGTTGAGAGTAGTTTCCCCTCCACATTTAGAGTGATTTAGGAAGGTGAAAATAAAATATAGAAGCTATGAGACTACACGTTACTTGATGTCCATAGGGAATGCCCCTGATGGATATTCAAAAGGTAGGGAGAATGTCATCCTTTTCAAAGGACACATAGTAGTACCAGTTCCATTGTAGGAGGAGCTGTTGGGGGATCTCCATACATCCCCTTTGGCTGTACATCTAGGTGTGAAAAAATTGTACCAATACCTCCGACGTCATAAATGGTGGTCATCAATGAAGAAGGTATTGGTATATTTTGTCTCATGATGCCTCACTTGTCACGTAGGGAAGGCTGGGAACCAGATTCTAGCAGGCCTGACACAAACCATTGAGGTACCCGAGTTGAAATGGGATTTGATATTGTAAAGACCCATAAAATTCAAGGGAATTTTTTTCTTAATTTGCTTTGGGATTTTACAAGAACGCAGTTTCAGACGGCACTTGATTTCGAGGCCCAGTGTGCCCGGAATTTCTATCCAAAGTTTAGCTCGGGTATGTTCAGTAAACGAATGAGCGGGAATTCCTATTTTATGAACCGGTGCTCGGAATCGAATTCCAAGGGCACCGATGGAACCGTATTGCCGGTAATTGCTTAGGAACACCTATTCCGGACTTGCGTTTTCACGAGAGTTGGTGATAAAAATTGTGGAAGTATAATTTATAATTATTCTACAATTTTTATTTTTACTCTAAGTGTTTAATACTTGGAATGGAAGTTTGGTAACTACCCAACCTCCCATCGAAGGTTATGAGGGTGGTGGGGCCCACACGAACCACACCCCTTCATATCCTCTAACCCCATCAACTCCAATTTAATTTTGATAAGTTACATTTATTAACATATGGAATTAATGAGGTGAGTCAATGTGGAATTCAAACACTTGAATTTCAAAAACCTTGTTGTGTTAATAAAATAAGTTGAGAACTTATTTTATTGGGTTGGTGTGTTTAGTTGTTTTAGAGCCTTGGAGAAAAGGATAAGGAAGTCTTGAGTTCTTCTTTCTCTTTGACGAAGAATGCGAATAACGAACGATCTCTGACGTGGAGCACCAAACCCTCGGAGACCGTCTTCCACGACACCGACCAGCGACGCGATGTCTTCTTCCACGAAGTTTTTCTTCCGTGACGTCTCTTTTCGCGACGGTTTTCCGTGATGAAATCTCCATCAACGTCTTCGAATCCTCACTTCACGACGCTGACGTTCATCATCTCTTTTACCAAGGTAGGGGATTATTTAATTATTTTCATTTGTGATTTCTAGTTTGTCGTTATTCGTGGATATACGACCATATGATATGGACTAACGAGAGGGGGCCAGACCGCACAAACATGGCCGACCCTCCTCCTTTATCCTTGTTGATTCTTTGTGTTTGGGACGAAATGGCATGGTGCCATCGCACCACGTGGGAAACGCATGGCAAGTAATGCGCGGCGCCGTCGCGCCGCGCCATGAAGATGAACAAGGACGCGACACCGTCGCGCCGCGTCGAAGAAAACTGAAGACACCGTGGCCGGAGCGGGGCCACGGAGGAGGGGCGCGGTGCCGTCGCACCGCGCCGGACAAACCAAGCCGCGACCGGTTCTGGGCTGCGGTGGAGCAGGGTGACCGGCGGCCGGATCTCGGTCGCGGCGGAGCAGGGTGACCGGCGGTCGGTTCCGGGCCGCCGGTGTCGGCGATGGAGGAAGGACCGGCCGTCGCTGGTCCTTGTCGGCAGAACCGGCCGGTCGGTGCGGGACGACCGGAAAAAGAGAAACTGGGGGAATTAATTCCCCCGACCGACCTACAATAATGGACCCCATAAATGGGGGGCCGCGGTTACACCAGGGGGGCTTGCGCCCCCTCCCCCCTTGCCAAAATGGCTCGGACGTTGGTCGAGCTGGCCAGCGCGCTGTGCCCAGGCCGGGCCGACCGCCTGGCCGGTCCGCTAGGCCGGGCCGCGCTGGGCCGGCCGCCCCAGACCCGGGGCGGGTCGACCCGGTTTGGGCCGACTGGGGGGTCTCGGGTTGGGTCAGTCCGGGCCCGAAACCCCCATTTTCGGATCGTCTTCGGTCTTTTTCTCATAACATGGGGTACAGACCTCTGATTGACGCACCGTCAGTTGCGATATGATCCTTGAATCGAGTCGGTCATTTCGGTATATCGCACTCAAGGTTTCAGAATACTTTGTGTTCGGCCGGTTTGGTTCGTACACGAAACCAACTGGGCCTTCGGAGTGGAAACACTCATATCATAAGCTCCAGACGTCCGAATAACATGCCATCGACTTTGTTGGTTTCCTCTTAGTGAGACAGATATTTTTTCTTACTGCATCCGAGGTTTGGACTCAGGTGGAGTACAGTCGGGTTGGTTTTGCCTTAAAAACCAACCAGGCCCCTGGGACGGAAAGGCCAATAACTCTCAGACCGGGCGTCCGATTGACGCGTCGTCTGCAATGTTGAGTTCCTGTTGATGATACAGAACATTTGGATACATCAACTCTGGACTATGTGTCAGTTGATGTATCAGCCTCTCGGCTCGTGGAGCGGACCCTCCCGAACAAGCTTGCTGTGTGCGGGAAACCTAGAGCCGGCGGCGACTGCTACTGTGACTACGACGATGACTGTGCAGAGATCCTCAGTGGATTCGACGACGACGACAACAACACTCAGTGATCCTATGTGGATCAGTGCTACCGATCCTGTGTGGGTCAGTGCTCAGCGGTTCTGTGCGAGCCAGCGCCTACAAATCCTGTGTGGGTCCGATGCTGTGTGGGTCATTGCGGGGGTTAGTACCTATCGATCCTTTGTGGGTCCAATGACTTAGATGGATTAGTGATCATCTCTATCGTCTTTCGAAGAATTATACCCGTTTGAGATGAATCTTGTTTGCTTTCCTATGTGGATTGTGTTGTGCTATCCTGTGTGGATTACGTTTTTCTTTCCTGTGTGGAATACGTATGCTTTCTTGTGTGGACTGGGTTGTACATGGGATCGGATGTTGGAGCCGAACGGGAATTGGTGACTTAGGAATATGTATGGGCATATACCTAAGCATTGTCAGATGTTACTTCGTGATTATATCTTTCCTTTGTGGATTGTCCTTCGTGGATTTTGGGAGACCATCGGGGGTCTCGGGGTCCCTACTAAGTAGCTTATACTCACCCTTGCACGGGCTATTCCTTCACTACGTTGTGTTGGTTGCAGACGATGGACAGCGCTGATCGTGGTCTAGGCTTGCGGAGCAAGACGGTACCTGGAGGTGGACCACTAGGTGGGACGTACTCGGAGCGGTCGGCTCGACACGAGGAGCAGTGGAGGATATCTGTACCCACCCTTCAGGTGGGACTTCCAGTGGATGGCTCGACGTTGCGGCTTTACTTTATAGTTGTTGTTTTCCCTTTCGAGTTGTAATTTACTTTCAGTTTGGGTTTGTATACTGGCCCACTTACTTTCCGCACTTACTGTTGTACCAGCTTTTACTTAGTGTTTTCTTCTTCTACTTAATTTCTCTATGGTGTTTGTTTACTTTACAAAGGCAATGACTTCCCTTTTTACCAGGATTTACGCATTGGTGAGAGTCTC
Organism: Viscum album; assembly: GCA_963277665.1. Classification (NCBI taxonomy): domain Eukaryota; kingdom Viridiplantae; phylum Streptophyta; class Magnoliopsida; order Santalales; family Viscaceae; genus Viscum; species Viscum album. The sequence continues at coordinate 651,805,753 of OY728120.1, read as the reverse complement.
CAGCCCCTGGCCTACGGAAGGCGGGCTTGGGGTAGTCACGGCACGGGCCCCGAGGATGGGTCGTGACAAATTAGTATCAGAGGGAGGTTCGGTTCTACCACAGAACTTGGGACTCTGATATTTTTCTATGTGAAGCAATAGTGTTTAGCGTATTGGGTGTGGTTATCAGTCCAGGGAGTCCAATGTTAGTGCAGCGGCCGACGTATCCGTACACCAGGATCCTGACTTCGGATTTCCAACTTAATGCACGAAAAAATTGATTGCATGTGTGTTTCAAGATTTCTTTGTGATTACTTTGTATCAGCTCACCAGGTATACTGTTCTGACCGTAGCGCACCTGTTTCCTTTTTAGGATGGCCCCACGACGGCAGTCAGCTAGGGTTCTGAGAGTTGAGTGTGACGACAGCCCACCGAGCGACGAGGCCTCGGTGTAGGGCCCTTTGTCAGCAGTGGCGCTGGCGGTAGCTCTACCTGCCGAGCCACCGATGCTTCCAGCACCAGCCGCTGACGATGCACGTCGCCTCAGTGCACTACATGAGTTCCAGCGCCAGCGACCACCCAGGTTCCGCGGGGAGACGGACCCCCAGGCAGCCAAGGACTGGATGGAGGCAGTGGTGAGAGTTTTTAGGTTAGTGAGGACACCAGCAGACCTCATGGTGATCCTCCCAGCGATCCTACTGCACGCAGCAGCATGCCGATGGTGGAGCTTGATGCTCCAGGTGCACGATGAAGCATCTCTTCTCTAGATGGACATTGAGAGCCTCTTCCACTCAGAGTTCGTCCCAGCCACCCTCCGTGTGGTGTGCATTCAGGAGATTTTTCATCTGCAGTAGGGAAGCATGACGGTCGCCCAGTACTCAGCGAGATTAACCGATCTCTCACGCTACTCTACCAACATGGTACGAGACCCATTCTTTCGGGCCCAGACCTTTGAGTAGGGATTGAGACACGAGATCAGGGCATCGCTGATCTCCCTCAGCATTCCGACTCAGGCATGAGTATTGGAGCGAGCCCTTTTGATCGAGAGCATTATTGATGAGTCTACACCAGCGCCGAGACCCACCGCAGGGCGGCATGTAGCAAAGTCTTCTACAGCAGGAAGTCGACGGATGACACATGGGTCCAGGCAGACCAGACCCTCAGCAAGACGACCTCAGGACACTGGCTCAGCAGTGCGGGGCACACAGCACGGAGCCAGTCTTTCGAGAGGCAGGCAGTGCTACTCGTGCGGTGGGCAGGGCCACATGGCTCGTGATTGCCTGACCCGCCGTGCCGAGGAGAAGCAGACGGTTGAAGGACCACCGAGGCAGAGGTAGAGGGTCGACTGTGGCGGTCCGCAGGGAGTAGGCGGACGAGGCAGGGGAACTGCCTGAGCAGCAGGTGGTGGGCGACGCTTTGAGACTTTACCACCACCACCACCAGGAGGTCCACCCCGACCACAGGGAGTTGGTGGGAAGAGACAGACACAACTTCAGGCAGCGGAGGCCTATGACCACGGTGCACCCCAGATGATTCGAGGTACTATCTGTGTCTATTACACACTTGCTGCAGTTCTTATAGACACAGGAGCGAGTCACTCTTTCATAGTCGCTGCCCTTGTTTGGAGCTCGGAGATTCCGACAGAGCCATTGGCTCGATCCTTACGGCTAGAGACTCCTACGGGAGCAGACTTGACGATTACGCACTGGTTCCGGTAGTGTGAGATTACTCTAGGAGGCGAGAGCTTCTGCTGGGATCTTCTTGTAGTAGCGTCGAGGCCTTACGATGTCATCTTGGGCATGGATTGGTTGTCTACGGTCCATGCACAGATTGACTATATTAGGCGCAAGGTGCGATGTGTACGCACCGACGAGAGCAGGTTCACCTTCACCGGTGAGAAGGGAGCCTTCGCAGCACAGGATGGACTTCCGCAGAGGAGAGGATAACCCATCACTCATCAGTTGGGTAGCCTCATCCTAGGATCAGTTGACGTGCGGAGTCCTGATTTTCCTGCAGTGGTGGATCAGTATGCGGACATCTTTCCCGACGACGTTCCAGGGCTACCTCCTCGCAGAGAGGTAGACTTTTATATTGAACTGTACCCCAGAAAAACCCCAATATCGACTCCAGCATATCGGATGGCCCCCGCCGAACTTCGAGAGCTACGGGTACAGTTGGAGGACTTGCAAGGCAAGGGGTTCATCCGACCAAGTGTTTCACCCTGGGCTTCCCCAATATTGTTTTCCAAGAAGGCGGACGAGAGCTTGCGACTTTTTGTCGACTATCGTCGCATGAACCAGGTGACAGTGAGGAACAAGTATCCGCTACCAAGGATTGATGACCTCTTCGATCAGCTCAAGGGAGCACGGTGGTTCTCAAAGATAGACCTCAATTTAGGCTATCATCAGCTCAGAGTTCGAGACGAGGATGTGCAGAAGACGACCATCAGATATCGGTATGGCCACTTTGAGTTCATGGTTATGCCTTTCGGCATAACCAATGCTCCAGCAGTGTTCATGGCCCTCATGAACAGGATCTTTCAGCCATACCTCGATCGATTTGTCGTGGTCTTCATCGACGACTTTTTGATTTACTCGACGACTGAGGAGGAGCACGCCTACCCCTTACGGGTTGTACTAGACACACTCCGAGAGCACCAGCTTTGTGGTAAGCTCTCAAAGTGCCAGTTCTGGATACGTGAGGTCCACTTATTGGGACACGTCATCTTTGAGGTGGGAGTTGTAGTGGATCCTGTGAAGATCAAGGCAGTGCTAGCTTAGGAGCCACCTAGGAGCATGACAGAGGTGCGAAGTTTCTTGGGACTAGCTGTATACTATCGGAGATTTGTGCCAGACTTCTCCAGAGTTGCGACACCACTCGAAGCTTTGAAGAAGAAGGGGAAACCCTTCGTGTGGTCAGAAAGATGTCAGCAGTGCTTCCAGGAGCTGAGACAGAGATCGCCAACGCACCTATGTTGAGGTTTCCTGAGGGGGGAGTAGGGTACGTAGTCTACTGCGATGCATCAGGGACCGGACTCGGATGTGTCATGATGGAGGAGCGGACAGTGATCGCCTATGGATCACGTCATTTGAGGCCGCATGTGCAGAACTACGATACCCATGACCTGGAGTTAGAAGTAGTGGTCTTTGCTTTGACGACATGGCGACACTATCTGATGGGCGAGCGCTTTACAGTCTTTTCTGACCATCATAGTCTTAGATACATCTTATCTCAGAAGGATCTGAATCTGAGACAGCGGTGATGGCTCGAGTTCCTCCAGGACTATGACTTTGAGATAGTCTATACTCTTGGGAAGGGGAACGTGGTAGCTGATGCTCTCAGCAGGAGGACGGGCATTCAGCTACTTGAGGAGGCTACAGAGCAGCTAGGCACTATGCAGATATCCTTTGTGGATAGAGATGGATCATCCTTCCTCCAGTCTCTCATAGTCACTCCTCCACAGCTGCAGTGGGCCAGAGAGGCACAGCGTGGGGACACTGACTCTGAGACGCGGCGTACACAGATATCCTCAGGACAGGCACCTGATGGTTTCTCCTTTGGAGCAGAGCATGACGTCATTTTCAGAGGACGTACCATGGTACCAGTTGCTTTACGAGAGGAGGTTCTGAGGGAGTTTCACACTTCTCCTTTCGTGGTACATCCTGGAGTGGAGAAGATATACCAGGATCTCATACGATATCACTGGTGGCAGGGCATGAAGAAGACTGTGGCGTAGTTCGTTTCTCAATGCCTCACCTACCAGCAGGTGAAGGCTGAGCACCAGGTACCAGCAGGCTTGGTACAACCCTTAGTGGTCCTGGAGTGGAAGTGGGACGTGATATCTATGGACTTCGTGACTAGAATTCCACGCACTTCCAGAGGTCACGACTCTATCTGGGTGATTGTCGACCGACTCACCAAGTCGGCGCACTTTCTACCCATCAGATAGCAGGACTCAGTGGAGAGCTTGGGACGACTTTATGTTCAGGAGATTGTATGGCTTGATGGTGTGCCATCATCTATCATCTCCGATCAAGATGCTCGCTTTACTTCCCGGCTTTGGAAGGGGTTGCAGGAGGCATTCGGGACACAGCTATGTCTGAGCTCAGCCTTTCACCCTCAGAGGGATGGTCAGACGGAGAGGACCATTCAGACTCTCGAGGACATGCTCCGCGCATGTTTCCTTGACTTTGGTCACAGCTGGGAGGACCACCTACCCTTGGTGGAGTTCGCGTACAACAACAGCTACCACTCCACCATCGGGATGGCACCATACGAGGCGTTGGACGGCCGACCTTGTAGATCTCCTTTGTGCTAGACAGACCCTGGGGAGTTAGCACTTGTGGGACCGGAGATGGTCCAGGCCACGACAGAGATGGTCCAGATCATCCAGGAGTGGATGTGGATAGCTCAGAGCCGGTATAAGTCTCATGCTGACAGGAGGCGGAGGCCACTAGAGTTCGAGGATGGCGACCACGTCTTCTTGCGTGTCTCACCTCGACGTGGATTACGGAGATTTGGCCGAGGCGGAAAGTTGTCTCCACGCTTCATCGGACCATTCCAGATTCTCAGCAAGATTGGAGAGGTGGCTTATCGTCTAGCTCTACCACCTTAGTTGCACTAGGTACACGACGTTTTCCACGTGTCTCAGCTGAGGAGATACGTGCACGACCTGATGCATATCATTGACCATGGAGAGCTTGACGTTGATGATGGGGCGACTTTTGCGGAGGTCCCAGTGGAGATCGAGGGTCGACAGGAGCGGGTCCTACGTGGACGGTCGATTCCTCTAGCACACATTAGATGGCAGCACGAGATCCTTCAGGAGAGCACTTGGGAGAGGGAGGCTCAGATGCGTGATCAGTACCCACATTTGTTTCCCTAGTTTTTTATGTATCTTTCTAGGGACGTAAATCCCGAAGTTGGGATTAATGTAAAGACCCGTATAAATCAAGGGAATTTTTTTCTTAATTTTCTTTGAGATTTTACAAGAACACAGTTTCAGACGGCACTTGATTCCGAGGCCCGGTGTGCCCGGAATTTCTATCCGATGTTTAGCTCAGGTACGTTCAGTAAACGAACGAGCGGGAATTCCTATCTTATGAACCGGTGCTCGGAATCGAATTCCTAGGGCACCGATGGAACCGTAGCGCCAGTAATTGCTTAGGAACACCTGTTCTGGAGTTGCGTTTTCATGAGAGTTGATGATAAAAATTGTGGAAGTATAATTTATAATTATTCTACAATTTTTTTTTACTCTAAGTGTTTAATACTTGGAATGGAAGTTGGGCAACTACCCAACCTCCCTTGGGAGGTTATGAGGGTGGTGGGGCCCACACGAACCCCACCCCTTCATATCCTCTAACCCCCTCAACTCCCATTTAATTTTGATAAGTTAAGTTTATTAACTTATGGAATTAATGAGGAGAGTTAATGTGGAATTCAAACACTTGAATTTCAAAAACCTTGTTGTGTTAATAAAATAAGTTGAGAAATTATTTTATTGGGTTGGTGTGTTTAGTTGTTTGAGAGCCTTGGAGAAAAAGCTGAGGAAGTCTTGAGTTCTTCTTTCTCTTTGATGAAGAACACGAAGAACGAACGATCTCCGACGTGGAGCGTCGAGCCCTCGAAGACCGTCTTCCGCGACACCGACCCGCGATGCGACGTCTTCTTCCATGACGTTTTTCTTCTGCGACGTCTCTTTTCTCGTTGATTTTCCGCGATGAAATCTCCGTTAACGTCTTCGAACCCTCGCTTTGCGACGCCGACGTTCGTCATCTCTTTTACCAAGGTAGGGGATTATTTAATTATTTTCGTTCCTGATTTCTAGTTTGTCATTCTTCGGGGATATACGACCATATGATACCGATTAACGAGAGGGGGCCGGACCGCACAAACACGGCCGACCCTCCTCCTTTTTTCTTGTTGATTTTTTGTGTTTGGGACGAAATGGCATGGTTCCGTCGCACCACACGGGAAACGCATGGCAAGTAATGCGCGACGTCGTCGCGCCGCGCCGTGAAGATGAACAAGGACATGACGCCATCGCGCCGCGTCGAAGAAAACCGAAGACGCCGCAGACGGAGCGGGGTCGCGGTGGAGGGGTGCAGTGCCCTCACACCGCGCTGGACGAACCAAGCCGCGGCCGGTTCCGGGCTGCGGCGGAGTAGGGTAAAAAATGGCCGGTTCCGGGCCGCCGGTGTCGGCGATGGAGGAAGGACTGGCCGTCACCGGTCCTTGTCGGTAGAACCGGCCGGCCGGACAAAGAGAAACCGGGGGAATTAATTCTCCCGAATGGCCTACAAAAACGGACCCCATAAATGGGGGGCCGCGGTTACACCAGGGGGCAGCCCCCCCCCCCCCCCCCCCCCCCCCCCGCCAAAACGGCGCAACCGTTGGCCGAGTTGGCTAGCGCGCTAGGCGCGCTGCGCCCAGCCGGGCCAGGCCGTGCCAGGCTGGGCCGACCCGAACCTGGGGCGGGTCGACCCGGTTCGGGCTGACCGGGGGGTCTCAGGCCGGGTCGGTCCAGGCCTGAAACCCCCGTTTTCGGACCGTCTTCGGTCTTTTGGCCATAACATGGGCTACAGACCTTCGATCGAGGTACCGTTAGTTGCGATGCGATCCTTGAATCAAGACGGTCATTTCAGTATATCGCACTCAAGGTTTTGGAATAATTTGAGTTCGGCCAGGTTGGTTCGTACACGAAACCAACCGGGCCCTCGGAGCGGAAACGCTCATATCTTAAGCTCCGGACGTCTGAATGACGTGCCGTCGACTTTGTTGGTTTCCTCTTAGTGAGACGGATCTTTTGGCTTACTCCGCACGAGGTTTGGACACAGGTGGTGTACTGTCGGGTTGGTTTTTCCTTAAAAACCTACCGGGCCCCTGGGACGAAAAAGCTAATAACTGTCAGACCAGGCGTCCGATTGATGCGCCGTCTGCGACGTTGAGTTCCTGTTGACGATACGGAACATTTGGATACATCAACTCTGGACTATGCGTCAGTTGATGTATCAGCCTCTCAGCTCGTGGAGCGGACCCTCCCGAACGAGCTTGCTGTGTGTGGGAACCCTAGAGCTGGCTGCGACTGCTATTGTGACTGTAACGATGACTGTGCAGAGATCCTCAGTGGATTCGACGACCACCACTACAACACTCAGTGATCCTGTGTGGATCAGTGCTACCGATCCTGTGTGGGTCCGATCCTGTGTGGGTCAGTGCTCAGTGGTTCTGTGTGAGCCAGCACCTACAGATCCTGTGTGGGTCCGATCCTTTGTGGGTCATTGCGGGGGTTAGTACCTATCGATCCTTTGTGGGTCCAAAGACTTAGATGGATCAGTGATCATCTCTATCATATTTCGAAGAAGTATACCTGTGTGAGCTGAATCCTGCTTGCTTTCCTATGTGGATTGTGTTGTGCTATCCTGTGTAGATTACGTTTTGCTTTCATGTGTGGAATACGTATGCTTTCCTGTGTGGACTGGGTTGTACTTGGGCCCGGATGTTGGAGCCGAATGAGAATTGGTGACTTAGGTATATGTATGGGCATATACATAAGCAGTGTCAGATGTTACTTCGTGATTATATCTTTCCTTTGTGGATTGTCCTTCGTGGATTTTGGGAGACCATCGGGGGTCTTGGGGTCCCTACTGAGTAGCTTATACTCACCCCTACACGGGCTATGGCCGCACTACGTTGTGTTGGCACTACGGCAAAAAAAGCATTTAGCGGCGGTTTAAACCGCCGCTAAATCGTGCGTCGGGAAACTATTTCGCGGCGGTTTTCAAAACCATCGCAGAACGTTTCACGGCTGTTTTTTAGCGGCGATTTTTTTATTTTATTTAATTTTTAATTTTTTTACTTTTTTTTAATTTTTTTTAATTTTTTTTAATTTTTTTATATATTTATTTTTAATTTTATATATATATTTAATTTTAATTTTATTTATATATTTATTTTTAATTTTTTTTAAATTTTATTTATATATTTATTTATCGTATTTATTTATATATTTATTTATCGTATTTATTTATATATTTATTTATCGTATTTATTTATCGTATTTATTTATATATTTATTTCGTATTTATTTTATTTTATTTATTTATTTATTTATTTATTTTATTTATTTATTTATTTATTTTAATTTATTTAATTTATTTATTTTATTTATTTTATTTATTTTATTTATTTTATTTATTTAATTTTTTATTTTTTTGTTTTATTTATTTAATTTTCATATTTATTTATTTATTTATTTATTTATCGTATTTATTTATTTATTTATTTTTCATATTTATTTATTTATTTATTTTCGTATTTATTTTATTTCTTATTTATTTTATTTATTTATTTATTTAATTCCGTATTTTTTATTTTTTTATTTCGTATTTATTTTATTTATTATTTTTTTAAATTTCATATTTATTTTAATTATTTATTTATTTAATTTCCTATTTTATTTATTTATTTATTTATTTCATATTATTTTATTTACTTTATTTATCCATGCATGCACATCTCATGCACATCCACATGCCCATGCCCATGCCCATGCCCATGCCCATGCACATGCCCATGCCGATGCCCATGCACATGCCGATGCCCATGCACATGCCCATCCACATGCCCATGCACATGCCCATGCACACGCCCATGCACATGCACATGCACATGCATACCCATGCAATATAAATAAATTCTCTGTTTGGTGAGATTTGAACCCCTAACCTCTTGCATATTTTCCAAAGACTTTACCACTCCAGCAACCTCGCCATGTGTTTAATAAAAAGAATTTAATATATTTATATATATTAATTGAAAAAACAAATAATACATAAATAATAAATATAAACTCAATAATAATAAATAATAAATAATAAATAATCAATAATCAATAAGGAATAATAAATATAAATAATTAATAATAAATAATAAATAATAAATGATAAATGATAAATAATAAATAATAAATAATAAATAATAAATAATAAATAATAAATAATAAATAATAAATAAATATAAATAATAAATAATAAATAATAAATAATAAATAATAACGAATAAATAATAACTAATAAATATATATAAATAATAAATAATAAATAATAAATAATAAATAAATATAAATAATATATAATAAATAGAAAATAATAAATAATAAATAAATATAAATAATAAATAATAAATAATAAATAAATATAAATAATAAATAATAAATAAATATAAATAATAAATAATAAATATAAATAATAAATAAATATAAATAATAAATAAATATAAATAATAAATAATAAATAATAAATAAATATAAATAATAAATAATAAATAATAACTAATAAATAATAACTAATAAATAAATATAAATAATAAATAATAAAAAATAAATAATAAATAAATATAAATAATAAATAATAAATAGAAAATAATAAATAATAAATAAATATAAATAATAAATAATAAATAATAAATAAATATAAATATAAATAATAAATAATAAATAAATAATAAATAATAAATAATAAATATAAATATAAATATAAATAACAAATAAATATAAATAGTAAATAATAAATAAATATAAATAATAAATAATAAATAAATATAAATAATAAATAATAAATAATAAATAAATATAAATAATAAATAATAAAAATAAATAATAAATAAATATAAATAATAAATAATAAATAAATATAAATATAAATAATAAATAAATAAAAATAATAAATAATAAATAATAAATAAATATAAATAATAAATAATAAATATAAATAATAAATAAATATGAATAATAAATAATAAATAAATATAAATAATAAATAATATGTAAATATAAATAATAAATAATAAATAAATAATAAATCTAAATAATAAATAATAAATAATAAATAATAAATAATAAATAATAAGTAATAAATAATAAATAAATATAAATAATAAATAATAAATATAAATAATAAATAAAAATAAATAATATATAAATATAAATATAAATAATAAATAATAAATAAATAATAAATATAAATAATAAATAAATATAAATAATAAACAAATATAAATAATAAACAAATATAAATAATAAATAATAAATAAATATACATAATAAATAATAAATAAATATAAATAAATTCAAATAATAAATAAATATAAATAATAAATAAATGTAAATAATAAATAATAAATAAGAAATAAATATAAATAATAAATAATAAAAAAAAATAAATATAAAAAATAAAAAATAAATATAAATAATAAATAATAAATAAATATAAATAATAAATAATAAATAATAAATAATAAATAAATATAAATATAAATAATAAATAATAACTAAATATAAATAATAAATAAAAATAAATAATAAATAAAAATAAATAATAAATAATAAATAATAAATAAATATAAACAATAAATAATAACTATAAATAATAAATAAATATAAATAATAGATAAATATAAATAAAAAATAAAAAATAATAAATAAATATAAATAATAAAAAATAAATAAATAATAAATATAAATATAAATATAAATAATAAATAATAAATAAATATAAAAAATAAATAAATATAAATAAATATAAATAATAAATAAATATAAATAATAAATAAATATAAATAATAAATAATAAATAATAAATAGATATAAATAATTAATAAAAATAAATAATGAATAAATATAAATAATAAATAATAAATAAATATAAATATAAATAATAAATAAATATAAATAATAAATAATAAAAAATAAATAAAAAATAAATATAAAAATAAATAATAAATAATAAATAATAACTACTAAATAAATATAAATAATAAATAATTATAAATAATTAATAATAAATAATAAATAAATATAAATAAATATAAATAATAAATAAATATAAATAATAAATAATAAATAATAAATAAATATAAATAATAAATAAAAATAAAAAAAATAAAAAAAATAAATATAAATAATAATTAAAAATTAATAATAAATAAATATAAATAATAAATAATAACTAATAAATAATAACTAATAAATAAATATAAATAATAAATAATAAATAATGAATAATAAATAACCAGTTACAAATAATATATAATAAATAAATTAATGTATATTATAAATAATAAATAATAAATAATAAAGGAAACACATGAAAAAGTATGAGAGGACCGGATAAGGGATGAAAAATCATGAAAACGCATGAAAAAGGATGGAGATGTATATGAAGAATGAGAGATTAGAAAAAATGAGAACGCATTAAAACTCGTGACAACTCTAGAAAACTCCTTAATAATTCAACATAATCATCATAATAACCCATAAAAACCATTGATAAAGATAAAAAGTCATGGAAACCCAAATAAACAGTAATAAATGGAGCTACCGTTAAAACCCGTCAAAACGGTCATAAAGAGACAAACACATTGGACTCACATTAACGGAGATAACTTATGATCCGAGAGTCCGTTTTAGATACGCGACCTGTCAAATCAAAGATCCGGAAACGCTCTTCAACCTGAAAGGTGAAAGATTCTGAATGGATAGGCGGATCAGAAGTTATGACCATTAAAAAAAAGCTGACGGAGAACGGGTGCTAGAAACGAGACATTGAAAAACATAACAAACCTGATACCCACTAAAAGGCAATAACATATGATCTAGGAGTGCATGTGGGTTCCGCGACTAGTCAAACTAAAGCTCATGGAACGAGCTATGATCTGGCAGGTGGAGGAGGCCAAACTGACACGCGGATCGAAAGTTAGGTCTGTTTGAAGACAAGTTCGACGGGACACCAGTGACAGAAACAGGGTTTTGGAGGCCTTCAGAGGTGTTTTTAGTTTTTAAAAACACGACAAAAGCTTTCTTTGTTTGAATTTGTGTGTAGCTCTCTTCACTGGCTTCGATTTGATATGTGGTAGAGCCCAAACGGACACCCGGAGCGAAAGTTATGGCTGTTTGAAGTTGGACAAATTTTTTCAAATTTTTTATAACTCTAATATCTTCTACACCATAGAATGTCTCACAGTTTTGATTATATGTGCCTCTAGATATCTTCATGAGCTTTTATTTGACTGGTCGTGGCGCTTCAACGGACACCCGGATCAAAAGTTATGGTCGTTTTAGTGATTTCGGGGTTTCTCATATTTTTTTTATTTTTTTCATTTCATTTAGCGGCGGTTTTACCGAAACCACCGCTATTTCTCGACTGCTTTTTAAAAAACCGCCGCTAATCCTCGAATAAAAAAAAAAAATTTGAAAAAAAAAATTTCCCCGTTTAGCGGCGGTTTTTTCGTGGCAGTTCTTAAAACCGCTGCGAAATGGCGGCCGAAAAACGCGTTTCGCGGTGGTTTTTAAAACCGCCACGAAAACTCTTCCGCTAAACGGCAGTTTTCTTGTAGTGTTGTTGCAGACGACGGACAATGCTGATCGTGGTTTATGCTTGCGGAGCAAGACGGTACCTGGAGGTGGACCACTAGGTGGGACATACTCAGAGCGGTCGGCTGGACCCGAGGAGCAGTGGAGGCTATCTGTACCCACCCATCAGGTGGGACTTCTAGTGGACGGCTCGACATTGCGGCTTTACTTTACAGTTGATGTTTTCCCTTTCGAGTTGTACTTTACTTTCAGTTTGGGTCTGTATACTGGCACACTTACTTTCCGCACTTAATGTTGTACCAGCTTTTACTTGGTGTTTGCTTCTTCTGCTTACTTGATCTGTGGTGTTTGTTTACTTTACAAAGGCAATGCCTTCCCTTTTTACCGGGATTTACGCCTTGGTGCTAGTCTCCAGCCCCTGGCCTATGGAAGGTGGGCTTGGGGTAGTCACGGCACGGGCCCCGAGGATGGGTCGTAACAGATATGGATGGAATTAATGACATCCTTAACACGTATGTCTGGGGGGAATGATACCATATGGGTGATCGTAGACCTACTCCCCAAGTCAGCGCACTTCCTACCAATTCATGAATAGGGTTTAGAAGATAGTGTGGGATGCCTCTACATGCATGTGATAGTTCAAATCCATGTATTTCCATATAGGATTGTCTTAGATCATGATGTACACATAACATCCCAATTATCAAAGGGATTATATGAGCAGTTTGGGACCCAGTTGTGCTTGAGCACATCCTTTCATCCATAAAATGGTTGTTAGATGGAGCTGACCATACAGCCCTTAGAGGACTTGCTTCTTTCTTGAATTTTTGAGTTTTGTTGCAATTGGGAGGAAAATCTACCACTGGTGGAATTTTCATAAAACAAAAACTAGCACTCCACCATCAGTATAGAACTGTTCAAGGCACATTATGGAAATATATGCATGTCGCCGTTATGCGGGACATACCTAGGGGAGTCTGCAATCCTGGGTACAGAGATGGTATAGGCCACCACTAAGATGGTGCTAGTCATTAGAGGGAATATGAAGAACACAAAGAGCTGACCTAAGACCTAATATGATTGGAGATGGAGACCCTTTGATTTAAAGGAGGGGTAGTACTAACTCCTCTGGGTCTCTCACTGATGAGGGATATAGAGATTTGGCTAAGGTGGCAGGCTATATCCGTGGTCATTGGACCTTTTCTGTACTTCATAGAGAGGGTGAGTTGGTGCACCTCTTGGATTTATCGACATAGTTTGAGAGGATGAAAAACATATTTCAAATATCCCAGTTGAGGAGATATATGAAAGAAAATTCTCACATCATCGACCATAGTGAATTAGAAATTAATGACGTGGTGAAATTCATTGAGTACCTAGTTGAGATAGAGGATTGAGAGGAGAGGATCCTTCCTGGATAGTCAAATCCTTATGTGCGTGTTTTTTCGCAGCATAAGAATTTCCAGGAGAGAACATTGGAGTAGGATGCATAGGTTCATGCTCAGTACCCCCATTTCATTGATTAGCCCTTGTTTTGGATTACGAGTACGTAAATCCCTAAAGGGGGGAGTGATGTAATGTCTCTTAATTTCTCTGGACATTTTTCAAAATTAATTGGGATTTTTTTTATACTATAATCTGAGACGACATGTGATTATGTGGCTTAGTGTGGGAAGAATGTAATTCCAATAGATTTTAATGTCCATTATATAATCGAGAGAGTGGGTATTTCTAACGTTTAAACCAGTTTCTATATAAAAAATATGAGGGCACGATTGAACCTAAAGCATTGGGATTCACATATAATGTACCTAACATCAAATCATGTGGGTCGACTGAAAATTTCAGTTTTCATATTTTTCAAAAGAAAAATAAAATAACTTAAAAGCTTATTTTATTATATTTTTTTCATCATTACGCAATGACTCATAAGTACTACGATGTGGTGTTGATGCAATGCTAAATCCCATTAATGAACCTCATTAATGAGTCACTATGGCGACACTTCAACACGCATTCATCATCCATATTTAATTAAATAGGGAATTCATGGTTGATAATGAACCATTGAGTTTCTATAATGAATGATTAAGGAAACCACTCCAACGTCGAATGCCGATGAATCAAAAGATGGTGATGACACCCTTGGAGAGTGGATTAAAGACCAAATATTGACAGATAATGATGAACAAACATCCTTGAGAAATATTCTTTCCCAATTAGGGTGTTTTTATGTTTATTTTCTTTCCCCATTCTTAATGGTTAATGATTAAGGAACACCAACCCACAAATACGTCTATCTACGGTTTCATCATTAATGCGGGATGGCTAATGATGTGGGATAATGTGGATCTCTATCTTAGTGATTATGCATCTTTATTGTTTTTTGTTTTTTGTGATCCTACTAATAAGTACACATCAAGGACAACACGAAAAATGACCCGGATCATTATTTGGATTTTCCTGTGTTTATAATCCTTCCCCAATTTTCATCATGTGTTCTCCCAATTATTTTTCAACCAACGATTAGCGTTGCATCGACCCATGGTGCCAGGCGGAATGGTCCATGGCCAAATGGATGACGATATCGTTGAGAGGCCGCAGTGTGAGGCTGTGATGGTGGCAGAAGGCTGCAGCACACTGGCCATGGCAGCAGGTGGGATGTGGCGCGATGGATCCTGACTGTGGTGGAAATAAGAGCTACCGATATGAAGTATGACAGATAGAATTCGGTGGACGCGGCCACCTAGAAGCATTGTAGGAGCCACACATCGTAAAGGGTGGTTCACGGACTGTATGGGTGAGCCGAGCCCATGGAATACCCGATCCATGCATGAGGGTCGGCTAGATGATGAGGAAATGCCACCCTGGCACCACGTGGATGAACAAACCATATGCCTCACGATATCTTGGCTAGTGAAAAAACGGGCCTCTATTTGGGGTCAGGTCTGTGGAGTGAACTGGGATGCTAGGCGGACCAACCTAGAGGAGAACCAACCCACCATTACAGGCTAGGATGGATGGGAAAAATTGGGTTTCTGGGCAACCTGGAAGGTCAGTACCGATCTGAACAAGTCAGACTAGGCTAGAGAATGTGGACCTAGTCATTGGGTGACCTCACGGCCTAGAACCATGGCCGAACCAGGCCGGGTCTCACAAAGACCAATTGGCCTGGCCAAACCTGGCCATCCCATACCCAAAAGGGTCAGTTAGGGTCAGTCAAAATGGGTCGGTCCATGAATGAACCTGTGGTTTAGTTGGTCAGGTCGGTCCAACCATATTGGAGAGGGCCCATACTCAACTAACCCATGTTTGCAATATGCCAATATCTTTCAGACTAAGCATCAGATTAATGTGACATCTACGGTGTTGAGGCCCTTGCATCGAGATGGTCCTTTGGAAATATTCTGAGTGATATTTTTTGGTAGGAAATATATGTCCAATGCCTTCAGGACTAAATTATTTGGGAATCATGAGCATTGGAGAGCGGGGATCCTATGTTTGGCTGGGACATTAAGGATATGATGAGGAGACCTCAATGGTCCAGTAGACGAGTAGATATCAGTGGTCGAGCAACTGATTGTACCATAGTGGTCTGGTAGCTGAGAAGACCTTAGTGGTCTAGGAGCAGAGTGGACCTCATGGGTCCAACATCCGATTTGACCTCTGTGGTCCAACAATCGAGCAGAAATCAGTGATCATGTAGCCAAGAAGATCTCAGTGGTCTTAGAGCTGAAAATATCTCTGTAAAATATTAAGGATGGGTCCATCGTCAATACATGATTTTTTATCTTTATGAAAAATAATATTACTTTCTATACGTTGATTATTACCTGTTGTGAGTTGCCTTTTCTTTTTTGTATTTTCATTGTGCTCAAGATTTATTGTCTTTCCTTTGTTGATTGGTGTCACTACAAAATATTGTTTTACTCACCCATGCATGAGCTTCTCTTACACATGTCGTGTGTCATACAGATAATCGATACTTCAATGGGGACCCAGGTTGTCCGAGAATTGGCAGTTCTCTATGAGACAGGACAAACAAGCATACCTCTACGGCTACTAGTATCTACCTTTCACCTACCCCTCAGGTAGGGTCTCGAGTTGACTAACTATGGAAGATTTAAATTCTTTTGTCGTTCTGGGCTAGTATTCTAACCCTCTTTTAAATTCAGTTTGTATTTTACTCTCAATGGTTGACTCAATGACAGTTGTGGTTAACATTGTATTTTCTTTCTTTATTTTTAGATTTTTTTGTATTTGTACTGGTTTAACGGCATATGTCATCACTTTTTGGGATATTCCTACTAGGTTCTAGTATCTAGACCATGGCCTATGGAAAGAGGGAATGGGGTAGCAACAACATGGTCCCTAGAGGATGGGTCATGATAGGTAAAACCATGATTTATTTTTTCCATCATTTAATATGTTCAATTTTTATATACACGAATAATTAAGAATAAAGGTACTCGAATCATATGTTCTTTGTGACATACATTTATGAAGTTTATCATTTTAATTAGATGATGAATTATTATAGAATTCAAAAAACTAACTTTAATAACAATATTAGGAAATATTTATTATATTTTTATCCCTTTAACAGGAAGAATTTTGTTGATGAGAACTGATCTTATATTTCAAACTGATCCCACACTAATAATCATTCCCTTAGAATTTTCACCAATTGTGACATTACATCCATGAATTTTTGATGTGAAATGAAAACATAACAAATATACACTATAATTCCTTTATAATAAAATATCTATAATATATTTTTTCATTGATACACTTACAAAATTTTTCCTACAAAATAAATCAACATATAAATTTTTTGGTACCTATATTTTCTTGGGTCATGCAATGATTATAACAAATGATTTTTGAATCAAAATATACTTCTATAGATAATATATTCTAGCACTAAACATTAAAAATTTTATTAATACGAATAAATATGAACTCCCCAAAACTAAAGTTTTCTATAAATATAACTATTATCAAAATATGCTCATTTTCCAATGTGAAATAAAACAGTATTAGAGATGTTTTTAATCTTGTAACTATGTAGAAAATAATTTATATAAACATTTTTTATTTATAAGTTTCCTTCAATGGAAAATTTATATTTTCACAACATATTGTTACTAATAATATAACTTATGTCATTTCATCATTTTATAAAAAAACAGAAAACAAATTTATGATATTGAACTTTTTTTGAAAACATTTAATATTTTTTACTATTTCCAACATAAGATGTATCAAAATTTTCAATATTTCCTTTAATCTCATAAATTTTATTAGATATTCCATCTTTTTAAATAAATATAAAATTATAAGAATTTCCAAGGGATTTTTTATGATTTCATATTTTATTTGTAGTGTGGAAAAATATTAAATTAATTATTTAAAATATTATCTTTGTGTTTTTCAATATGATTTCTTCCCATAAGAATAAAATTAGTTTACCTCATCATGGTTTGTAATAAATCACATATAAGACTCTTGATTGGATATCATAACATATGATTCAGAAGATATTATAATAGTATAATATTTATACATTCTCCTTGTGGAAAAAATTTATCTTTTTATATTCTTCCTCTATTATGGATTCCGAAAATATTTTTTTTGATTTCATTTTTTCTTGTAACTAAGGAATTTTTTTATGTTTCCAATATTATTTTAATTCATTTAATATTACATATTAGGAATTACCATTCTATTTATTATACTTGTTGAAGGATTTATTGGTTCCCCTTCTCTTATTCTATATTTTCCTCAAAATCCTTCAAAAATGAGAAAGTCACCATCTAAAGTAGAAGAATTTGTTGCATTATCATCAGATGACTATACATTTTTTATTGAATATTTATTTCTATCGTTTTTTGAGTTAGAGGAAATCAAAGTATAGTTTTTTTCTTAATCATCCTATAATCACATATATCAGGTTCAATCTCATCCTTATAAATCACAAGTTACCCAAATAGTAATTTTTAATATATCACATTAGTGGATTTTTATATAGAATCTAATATTATACACCACTTGGATTTTTTCATTAAATGAATGTTTAGTCCTTGTTCAGGTTAAGGAATTTGTTATCGAAAAGAATAAACATTATTTACAATATCAAATAATCTACCTTTCATTTTTGTTATGGTTTCTCCATAAACATCCTAAACATGGCATACATCACTATGGTTTAATTTCATCTTAGTAGTATTATATTATCTATATCTTTATAAAAAACTTATATTGTTTTCCATAACTTTTTATATTTTTTACAATGTGAAACATGGTTAAACTCATCTAGACATAGTCCCCATACCATAACCTTTATAGCTTTTGAATTTTAATAATATTCTTCTCCTTCACTAGAATCCAATTTCCCATTATATCTATCAAGAATAGGTTAAGGAATAAAAACACTTATATAATTATTTAGATCATGTTTCTTAATGTAGATAATAATATGTTACTTATAGAACTATAATTTTCTTTATTAACAAAGGGGTATTAGCATAAAAATAACATATCTATTTCCAACAATAATAGATATTTTAAGGTGATTTTAAGAGTTAATAATTTTAGTTTGATAAGAAATAAGTCACTTCCTTTGATACAATTTTTAGTCAATTAATGACAACAAATATAATCATGAGGGGGTGAATTGAGTTCTTGAAATTTTCTTCACATTGAAACCAGCCATGATAAGTTATGATGGTTCCTGATGTTTGGTTTTCAAATAAAAAATGTGGAAAAAATTATAATGAAAAATATAATATGTAGGAAATTTATAGTGGTTCACGAATATAAATAACATTATTCATTCGACTAACATTCAACTTCTAGAGCATAATGATTTTCCCTAATAACGGTTCTGTTCCCAAGGGATTCCCGACTGAGTTCCAGTAGATGTCATGTTTTTCAAAACAAAGATCATATTTGGGGTCGTACAAGGACATAAAATCCCATATTTAAACACTAGATTATATGAATATTTATTTCCAATGGTAGGAATTAATATTGATGGTTTACACAATGATGCTTGTAGCTGCGAGATGCAAATGAATGAAAATAAATGTCTTATATAAGAGAATAAAATAGTGACGTATAGCCAAAAAAATCTCTACTAAATTTCAACAAGTTTGATCTTTAAATATCATATATATAATAATTATTTATTCTAATACATTTTCATAACACATATAAGAACAAAAAAACATTTGGATAGAAATTATGAGTTATTGTTATTTTACATACTCATGTTAGTTATCTATATTTTTACTACAAGTTCAATTTATATTTACGTTATTTATTATTTATTTATAAACATGATATCCCATAAAATAAATTTTTATAATTAAATTCTAGACATGATTTATTCAAAATACCTCAGTAACAAAAATAAGAAATAAATTATTTTGTACTAATTTCTTCTCTATGTGCTTGTACACATTTTCAAAAAAATTATTTTACCCTAATGATTTAGTATGTTATTTAATGTATTGGTGAAATCATTTAAATAAATATAAAGTACACTAATGGTAATAAATATAAAGGATTTATAATTCTTTAGTTTATTATAGATCACGATGTATCCAAATTCTATGGATTTGAATTCACGTAGTTATTCTTTATAGAACCAAATCACATTTCCATCTTGCTAATGTAGAAAAATTTATAAGAAGTTGACTTAATCACATAGACAATTGGAAATATTTAGCTAAATATTCTATAAATATAAATAATTTATCCAAATACTCTATGTATTTGATTCACACAAACATTTTATCTATGTAGAAGCTGTTTCCCATATTCAATTCATTAATATAAGTGATTTTCAAATATTGGAATCTATGATATAGCCATATAAACAATGAGTTTACATCACAAAGAATTTTGATATATCTAATTTATTTATATAATAAAATATTCACAAAGTCAAATACTTCGGTTATTTAATTTTCCAGAGGTATTAATATTTTTTTAAAAATAAAATTGTAGATTTATATCTAAATTGACGTAAATAAAGATAAAAACAGATGAATAGTCATAAAAAATATCATTAGAAACACATGAAGGGTTTTTAAGATAATATAAACATAATGTACATGGGATATATTGATTCGTCATTACTTTTCTAACAGAAAGAGAGAAGAAGAGAAAAAACATTATACTCATCAGTTTGCACATGAAGAATGAAAAGAGATGGTAAAGGAGAGAATAAAATATCTGTGTACACCTGTACATATATAAGTTGATAAATATTATGGATTAAAAAACCAATTTACAACTGTAAATATAAAAATAATATGTTTTTGAAGAGTTGTGTAAAAAATAAAATAATATACCTACTATGGTTCATGGGAACAATAATAAGGGGAATCAAATAAAAAATAATAAAAAATTTTATATTAATTTAATAATATCTTATCACATGATCAACATAAAATATTAATGTTCTAGGATATACTAGAGTAAATTAATCACTAATCATGTGTGTGGAATAAACACTCTACACTGAAAAAATATAATTGTGTAACTCTAAAAGGGTTTTTCTAGTGGGTTGTGTCACCATGCTTTTTACTAGGTTAGTCGAAGGACTAGCCTTATAAAATTGAGAGGTTAACCTTGAAATCATTAGGACTCTTTTGTGTGTGTGTGAAATTTGTTTTAAATTAAGCAAGAATAAAATTGAGGAGGGAGAGAACTACAAATTCAATTCAACTTAACCAGGGAAAGAGGTACAACAAAAGGGATAAAAGTATAAAATATATCTGCTGGATATTAAAATGTACCAATTATGGTTAAATACCTCTATGAATAAATCATATAACTTAATGGAAAATAATATATGTATCACAGAAAGGATCACCTCTTTAGGATTCATAATATACATTTTTTCCCTTTTGATAATATTTGATTCATTCTTTATTTATAATGAAGTACAATTTTGTAGAAGTTATTTCCACTTATGATCAAAATTATATTTCCAACATGACATTTCTGAACAATCAAATAATTTAAATAATAAGATGAGGAAGATTTCTCTATTATAAAAAATATGAATAAGATTCATCTTCCCTGAACAAGTAATTCAGATCCAACTTGGAAGGAGAATAACTTGTGGTTTAATATTCCAAAAATGATTTGGAAAACACATCTACCTAAACAGGATCAAGGGATTAGTGTGATTTTAATTTATGTGAAACAAATTATTTATAATTTACAAAATAATAAGAAAAATATATTTCTATGATATATAAATATATTTATCTATTACATCCATAATATATTTACTACATTTTTTCTCTAGGAAATAGATCCTTTTATTTGTTGGATCTTTAAAAGCGAGTAGGAATATATCACTCTATTTAATTGTGATGTAGATATCTTGGAGAATAATTTTGGATTATTATCTATTATATTTACTAATAACTAATAAGTTAACATTAAATTAATGTGAGTATAAGGATCTTGGGGTCATGTACTCCAAATTTGAAGTAGAGTTTCTACATACAATAAATTAGAAGGATTATTGAAAAAAATTAATTGAGAAGAATGTTCATGAATTAGTATAAAATATGAAAAATAGCCATGATATCATGAATAATAAAATTGATATTAACTCCAAGTGGATAAAATATATAAAAACCTGAGATTTTAGATGAATAACATTATGTTCGATAACATATATGAAATGAAATACAAAGATCAAACAGCTAATGAAATATTATATATGGCCATTATCACCTGGATATTGTATTAGATGGAATGAATAAGATTAACCATATTAAAAAATATAGTTACATATTTCTTAATAAATACAATTGTATTTATTAATTAATTTTAAATACGCACTTAATTCTTCTGTAATTTTATATTATGCATAAAAAATACATGTCCTTAAAAATATATTTTTATGTGAAATCATTATATCAAATATTTGAAATTTTTAAAAAATATATTATATAAAAATCTAATTTTTTACATAAAAATACAAACATTATATTATAGATAATTTTGAAAATTTTCTGAGAAATTTTTTAATTTCGAGTGAATGGTGAAAAGAGATATTTTGTTGAAAACTATTTTTTAAAAGTATATGAAAAGATCCATTTTTTAAGTGGATTTAATGAAAAATTAATTCTTTTATATTTTAAATAATCTAATAAATTTCATTTGAATCAAATTTATGTTCGTATTTGGTAAAAATATATTTTTAATAAAAAAGACAATTTTTCTAAAAAATACTTTTTGTGAAATTTTTTTTGCCTATCTTGAAAAATTAAATCAATCACTATTAGTGAATGATGATAAGTAATTATATATATATATATTATATATTAAAAATAATGTATTACATTAACTATTATTATTACCATGAATTATATAAGAATAAATCATGTTTTATGATTAAATAGTTTTTCTCTAATAGATGGTATTATTATATTTTTCACACTTAATCTTAAATTAAATTATTACTTTTATAGGTATTTTATTTTTAAAAACCCATGTCCATATTTGGAATTAGGTTGTATAGATATCTTAAACAGACCTCCTTTTTAACAGCTTAATATTTTTGTGAGATATTTTTTTTAATAAAATTTTATTCTTTTGAATATTTAGTGATTCACAAAACATAGAGATTATATTATATTACATGTAACACATAATTCACATTTCATTACATCGAACCCAGAGTGTAGCATTAATTACATAATGAATTAAGGTTAATTTAGTTATGACATACTATTAAAATATTATTATTTAATCTGATAATTATCACCTAACTATAGTATTGATGTGTATAAATAAAATCAAATGAATTATGAAAATATATGGTGTAGATATATATATATATATTATGATTTATACAGTTTCTTATTAATTTTACATAAAAATAAAAATCATTTGAAACTAATAAATTCTATATTTAAAAACAAATTTATTTACGAAAATTAGTTTAACTTTAAAAATTATGTAAATAAATTTTTGTGAATGATTCAAATAAATTTATATATTATACATTCAATAAAATTTATAACACTCATCATATATATTTTATAAATAAGGGATTAGTATAAAACTAATTTTACACCTAAAATTTGTATTTTAATAAATGGTAGTTTTGTAACCATTTGCAAAGTTATTTGAAAATTAATTTTTTCCACTATTAATTTTTTTAAAAAATTAACATTAATTAATAAATCTTAATTTTTGTATTATATTGGGTTTTATTTTAACTCTCTTATGAAAATATAATTCTTTTTATGAACATTTAATAATACATTCTTTTTAAAATGTTGTGGTTGGAGACTCATTTATTATTTAAAGTATAAACCTATTTCAAACTGGGCTGAGAGAGACCCATTACATAGCCCAAATACCCAAGACTAATAAGTCTAAATATGGTTTTAAATTAATTTTAAATAATCCTATTTATTCAAATATGGTTTTAATATAATAATTAGTTAACATATACATCTATTAATAAAATTTGTATAATTGGAAAAAGATTTATGCTAAATTTTGAAATTAAATCCCTTTAAACATTGAAACTTATCTCTTTAGAAAACTTATTTTTCATTGCATCTATGGATTTATTTTTTAAATAATTTTATTCAATTATATCAATTGAATTTTTAAAAAAGTGATTCCATATTTGGAATGAAAATAATTCGTATTTTCTACTGAGTCCAACCTAATTTTTTACCATAATGAATATTACAAATTGTAAAAATTGATTACTATAGTTATGGTTAAAATGAGTTTACCAATGGGACTTGACTAAAAAAATATGGTGTAATATTATATAGAAACATTTTACACATTTATTTTATAGATATATATCATCTTTATAACCTCTATGGTTTTATAATTCCACATTTTTGTTCCTTGTGTCATATAATAAATGTGGGTGTTCTTTTTTATTTTCAAACATTACAAGTGTGCCACTCACATCACTTATAAATGGTCATCCCCTATTCACTACCCTTTACATCTCAAAAACATTTTTTTCAGAAAAAGAAATAACCAAATAAATTACATAATTATATCATGTCATCCAATATGACTTATTTTGGTTTGGAATCTCTCTTATGAAGGATTTAGGTGTATAAAAAAATAGGCTCTAGGAAGAGGAGGTAAAATTCTTAAACATGCATTTTTATTTTATTTATTATTTGATATCAATTAATCATTTTAAAATATGATAAATTAATTAAAAAATTATCTATTATGTAAATAAAAGTTATTATTTTAAAATAATATCCCATATCAATCTCTATTTCCATCAAATGGGAAATGGAATCATCCTTCATGTGTAAGGTGGTGTACTGCCCCGTAAACTGATATTATTTGTTCTCTATCTCCACCACTCCTGACATGAATTAATGATTTATTTAATATTTATCTATATATATAATAATTACATTATTATTATAGTTATATAATTATAATACCACATATACCATATTCCCCCCAATTAATTGGAAAATAGAAACATAGCTCGTGTGTATGGAGGACGATCGCATCACGAAGAGATGTGATGTGATTTTCATTTATAATTTACATCGATGGTAACAATGATATTATATATATATATATATGATATTATTATAAAATTTATACTTCATGAATTATTATATTACATATACCTTCTTACATTACATTATGTGATAATAGGATAATGTAGATCATGTGTACTACAGACTGCCACCTCGTGAAGCGATGTGATTCATTCTTCACATAGACATTACATCGAAGGTAAAAATGGTATGTTTAAATAAAATTATTATATATTTGGAAAAAATTATTTTTAATGGAAATATATTATTTACCATTACTTATTTCATTCGTCGGGAAAATGGAAACAACTATCATGTTTAAGTATAACCTACTATCTCAATGAATGGAGTATTTAATTTTTTATATTTAATTTTGTTTGATTAAAAAATACATATTTAATGAATATATATTAAATTTTTATCATGTTTATAATTATATAGATTATTTAAATATACTCAAATTAAGTGTACCAAGTATAATAAATCATAACAAAAACCTAAGATTGAGCAATTATTTCCAGAAAGTTGATTTTAATAAGGAATTTTTTTTAAAAAATTAAGAATATAATGATTAAATAGTATTCGGAATGATATATATAATAATGGATCGGTATAATATATATATTAATCATATATTAATTTTTATATAGGTTTGAACACATATGAATGAATTCAAGATTTAATGTAAGGGATTTTTTCTCACATTTTACTTTAGTGAGCCACATGATATATTCACCACCTCTTTATTTTATGTGTTGTATATACATCCAATGAATTTAATATACGATTATTAAAATTATAATTATTTGGATTAATATATCCATTTGTGGATATCCGTCTCTTTTGGTATACGGTTCTGAATTTACCAAAGAGTTAAGGGATTTTTTATCTCAATTCATCTTCTTTGCAACATAAGTTATATTATGTAGTTATCTTCTTTTATGTGGTTTATATAAAAACCTTTTGACATATAATATATAAAATTAATACATTATAATTATGTAGTAATATTAATTTATTGTTATTATTTCATAGTGTTTAGGATTCAATGTTACCAATTTGGTAAATCTTTTATGATAAAATCTCATCGTTTAACAGGATTGTTATGATTATTCATCAAATGATGAAATATTTTGATATATCCCTTGGGAAACTATTTATTTTTTTATACTCTTGTTATGTCATGAGAAAACTTGTTTTGTAATAATTATACTCTATTTATTCACACGATATTTTAAATGAATAGTTTTATAAACAATTTTTGTATCTATCTTTTTTCAAACAACCATTTTCTTCTAAAACCATATTTTATAAATATTTATTCAAAAATGTTTTTAACATTATAAAAATTTTATAATAATTAAATTTATACCAATGTTTTACTATTTAGGAAATGGATAGAAAGGAATCTACATGTCATTTTCCAGAAAACGCATGTTTTGTTTTTATCCAAAATGTGAAAGGAATATTTTTTCTAACATGTACGACATGAATATAATTTCTATACATAATGAGAATTATTTTATTTCATGATTTATTTATATGTTGGCTATGTTATTTTCAATGAAAGGTTCTTTAATTTTTTTTCATTTAGAGTTTTAGAACGTGATTTCCAAAGTGAAAATGGTATTTTCATCATGAAATGTAATAAGTAATATTTCAAAAATAATATTATATCTATGATGGAATACTATGATTTTATCTAATTTTTACTTGGGATATGATATAAAGGTACCATAAATTTTCATTCTCAAGAAGCTCTTTTTTTACTTGGAAAATATTATTATGAAACATATTTCACTCAAAATGGATAAACCATGATACAATTATTATGAAACCCATATATTTTCCATGGGTTGTAAAATGATAAAATTCTTATGAGATCACCTTCATTTTAATTTGTTGATTATTTTATAAGAAGAATAAATGATTACTAATCCTATTTATTTTCCATTGTTTATGTCCTAATGAAATTTTTATGATACCCAATAATTTTCATGGGTTTTGATATGATAAATGTTTTATGATATTGTGAAATACATTTGAATGATTTTAATTACATTCTGTGTGGGGAATATATCTCCCTCGAATGCATTGGATACAGATTTATATATCATAAGAAAAACATGACTGTAATTGGGAGTGAACCAATTTCTATAAGGAACTCAATCAACATTGATTATCTTGGGAGGGAACCATGACTAATACAATGGTTTTTGTTGTGATCCCATTAAAATGTTAAATTATTGTATATTTTACTTGAACAACTAAGGAAATGTTTTTCTGTGCTTATATGTATACCAAAATCCCTTGTCTTGTGACAATGTTATATTCTCATAGATCAGGTTATTTGATTGGATTATAATTCATGTCCTATAAAAATCCAATATTTATTCCTTGAATAATTTTTATGATCAATGATAGGAATTTTCTAATATAATATGTTTTTGAAAATAAAAAAAATATGTTTAATAACTTACAAGATACACAACACCAAGTTTAAACAAAGAACTCAGTATTCTTATTATGTGACCATTACAACCTAGCTATTATAATAGATAGTATGAAAATGATTTACTAAATTATAAAAATATGTTTTAAAGATAATATATATCCAATTAATTTTTTTGTTACAATTTAATTATATATGAAAACCACACCCTTTTGAGAACAAATGTTAATTTTTTGAAAACCAATTTAAATGCTCACAAGTGTGTTTTATACCAATAATATAGAAAAAATTACTCATGTTGTAATATATAAATTATATATACATAAAATATATTCAATCTATTTTTATCATTAATAATATGTGTTTTTTATGGCAGATATTAAAAAAATCCAATTTTACACATAAAAAGAGATATTTTTTTAAAAGATAGTTTTCCTCCTTTTATGGTTGAACATATGTTATATACAAGTTTTGATACATTTGGAATATTTATTTGATAAAATAATATTCATTTTATAAATTTTAATTTTAAAACTTTATTAGGTTGATTATTTTATATTTTTCTAATAAGTTTCAATTTTTTATGAATAATAAAAAATACTCCACATTAATTGAAAACTAACGATTCATCAAAATAATTTATAATGTAAAGTTAAATTTATAATTTTTTTAAGTAAAATTAGATCACTTATACATATATTTATCCAATTTAGATCATTTGAATATTTTTCATATTCGATTTGGATTAAAGTCATTTTAATCTTTTGAACATTTTCTCTTTAAAAACATTATTGTTCTTCACAAATACATGAAATTTTTTAAATTCGATTCATTAAATTAAATGAATTGAATTTTCAAAAATGGATTCAATATCAGGCATATTATGTTCCACATTATCCATTTTAATATTTCTAATATGAATAGTAATTTATGTAATTTTTGTTACCGCGGTAAGGTAAATAACGTAATTAAGGTTAAAAAAATGATAAGGACAAGAAAATGACCATAACACTTTAACAACTTTCATTTTATAGGTTAGGTTCATATATAACTATCAAATTATCTAAATAATAATGTTTTTAATCCACTTGGATTAGAGTATTACATAAAGATTATTTTATTTTAGGAAAACTCAATAATGCCATACCCATGTTTTTAATAAAAATATCATTTCTAATATATGGTTATTTAGAATATATATTAGAATATATAGATTCAATTGAAATAGAAAAAAATTGTATTAATCATGAATTTTTCTTTTATTTTTTAGGGAACAAAAATTTATATTATATAATTATACAGCGATGATGCATTAATTATTCCATTAATAGAAAAGACAATTAAATTATATGAAAATTACTATAATAGATATAGTTTGAGATTATTAATGTCATCGATGAATTTTCATAAGATATTATCTTATTTTTGGTGTATTAATTGTTTTTTATAATTTAAATTATTTTATTGATATATTTAAAAGTCAATGTAATGAATTGTTTCAAAATTGAAATTAACGATATTTATTAAATAAATATTTAATTTATTGATTTAAAATTATGAAAACAATGTTAATTAAAAAAACTATTTGAATAGGATTTTATATTTACAAATTAATTCATTTATGGGGATTTTGGAATTTTATATTGACTATATTAACCCTTAAATAGTAAAAATAAATTT
The DNA here is from genome assembly GCA_963277665.1 of Viscum album. NCBI lineage: Eukaryota > Viridiplantae > Streptophyta > Magnoliopsida > Santalales > Viscaceae > Viscum > Viscum album. The sequence goes on along the minus strand of OY728120.1, from coordinate 651,776,688 downwards.
TGACATGATAAGAATTAGAGTTTAATAATGGTTAAAATAAAAAGATAAGGATAAAAGGTGTTAAAACATGTATATTTTTTATTTTATGAGGTTATTTTGAAATAAATATATGTTATAATCAAAAATAATATGTTTGGATCCATTTTGAATTGAAAATTAATTTTTAACAATTTAATATTATTGAGAAATTCCATCAGTTCCCCTCCCAACTCCTATAAAAGGGAACATCTTCTTCTCATTTGTCCATTCATAAAACAACATTTTGTTAATAAAAATTAAACCCAAGTACCTTAATATAATCCTTAAAAATACTCTTGTGGTATTATTTTTTTCCTAACATCATCCTCAGTGGTCTTTAAGGGGTTATGATACGATGGATTTCTAAAGATGAGTTATTGTTTGTAATTAATTGTTTTTTTGTTTATTCTTACAGAAGCTTCAAAGAATATTAATAAATGATGAAATAATAACTACAAAATTATATATATATCTGTGTGTGTGTGTGTTATAGTGTTACTATAATAAGCTAAATCCATATCTACTTCAATCAAATGGTAAATAAATTTAACATTCGTGTGTACTGTGGTCTACCGCATCATGAACTCATGTAATTCATCTTCCATAAAAGTCTCTCAAGACCAGTTATAATTATTGAATTAAGGTTTTTATATGACATTAATTAAATATATGTCATCATTAAAAGATAATATATCATTTACATTCTTAAAATTCCATACAATGAAAAATGACAACCTCGTTTATGCATACATGTGAATTATCCATCCTCGATGTGATGTGATTCATTTTTCATAACCCCATAACATGAATGATATATATAATAGGATTAATATTATATATATGATATTATTAAAATTGTGGTAATATTAAATTATAATAATTTTGTTTCCATAATGATCATTGAAAAATTAAATCATTACTCATGCATATGTACGATTTATCTTCTCCATGATTAGAATGCAATTAATTTTTCATATCCATAATTAATTGATAGATTTAAAAGTAAAATTTATGTATAAAAATTATATTCATTCCATCATTATTATTCTATAGATTATTTACTAATGACCATTATGACTGTAGACACACTATAAACGTAATTTTGGGTTCTCGAGCCGAATATTGTCAAAATAACCCACGTAAACATAATTAATAAAGTAAGTGTTATAAAATGGTAATAAGTTGAATAAAATAAATAAAAAAAATGAAAAAAAATTCTCAATGATGTAATTAATAACCATATGTTTATTATTCTGGATTATAAAGGAAATACACAAAAAAGTATACTCGATGTAATAGACTTTCTTTTGAAAAATATTATTTTCATGTTTATTTTTTAAAAATTAAAAAAATAATTTTTTTTATTTATAAAAATGATAGGGGTTTCCCTCCCAAATGTAAATTTAATTCTTTGATGTTTATTTTATAAATTTTCGTTGTTATTTATTATGAAAATGGTTTCTCTATGATGTGCAAAATCATTCAATTTTAAAAGTTAATTTTGAAAATGGAAATGTTATTTTGATAACAAAAATTTATATTAAGATGGATTTAATGGAGTTTATTGAATTATTTATGATAAAAAATTCAATCATATCTTTTTGTATTAATTTAATAGAATATGATCATTAAATTTGAGGTCATCCCCATAACACTGGGGAAGCCTGTTACAACTTAACAAGAGGTGGCCCAGATAGTGCTGCGTAATCTAGTTATAACATAACATGAGGTGGTCTAGATAGTGATGGTTATGACTATTATAAATCAACATGAGGTTTCCCAGACAGTTCTGGGTAATCCTGTACAATCTAAAATAATTTTTTTACTAATATATCACTCCAATGCATTAGGTAATAATTTTTTTTGGAAGTTCGCCATATGACTATTCAGAATAAAAGGGTTTTGATAGTGGATTATGAATATGATTTTCTATGTCACCAAAAATGTTTTTAATAAGTTTATATGTGGTTTAAAGTCTTTCACTGAGCATAAAATTTGTGTTTTTCATGGTAATTTTTTATTCCATACCCTAAATGAAAATTAAGGATAAAGTTCAATTTTATATGGGGTTTCAAGATTTATAAGGACAAATTATTTCATCTATATTCAACACTTAATAATTGTTTTATCATTACACAAAATAAATTTATTTTTATATAATTTTAAAGATGATTAGGGACATTTATTAATCAATATGATATTGTTTTTAAAATGTTAGGAAAAGATAACATTTTTTATTTTTAAATGGTTTTCTACTGGTGGAAATGGATAATGAGTACAAGTTTGTACTTTTAATGTATTTATTTACTATGTAATATATTTACCCAATTGGTTAAATATATAAACAAAATTGAACATAAAAATTTAAATATTTTGAAATCTAGTACAAATAAACAAGAATATATAGTTCTTAATGTCGAGTCCTTATAGTTGGTTTCAAAGGAGGGTTTAGATAACATTAGACAATATGATGTTTTACTTTGTGGTGTTCCTATGTTTTATGTAAATCATCATGGGTTTATAATTTTATGGGATATAATATGTTTTATGTCTTAGAAACCCCTTTTTAGTAATAATGTTAGGTTACATTTAGGCGACTAGTGGTATTTTTTGATATATTTATTTCTGAGGTAATTATAAAATATTACATTTTGGGATGAAAAATGAATTGTATGAGATAAAAATTGAGGTTAAAAAATTTCATTGATATATTAATGTTATACTGTTAATTTTATAATATTTTTAGAATACTATATTATTAAGGTAAATATAATAATAAAGAATTTTGTATGGGATATAAATATAAATCGACGTTATTTGGAGATAAATGTGAAATTTATTTTTGAATACTATGTGATGAAATCATTATAAATATTGGGTATTAAATTATATTTCAGGCTATTTTGGGGAATTTTAAAGAAAATAATTTATTTAAATAACCAAGTTGAAATTTTTGTGTCATAGTTGAATTTTGGATATTGAAATAGTGTTTTATCACATAAAGGATTATTATTATTTTGAGTTCATGTTATCGTATTCTTAAAAATTTTGGTTTTGGAAATTTTATAAGGAGAGAAGTAATATATACTTATACTATTGTGAATTTTTTGGACAAAAAATGTTGATTCTATTTATTCAGGGATGAAAAATTCATTTTAAGTACTCATGATTTTTAAAAAAAGAGGTGCTTTTTTTGGAAATTTATTAATGGATGATAATATAAATTTTAATTAAGTATAATCCCTTTTGTTATTAATTTTTCTAGTAAAATAATTCCCCCCATATAAAAATGATCATTAAATAAAAACAGTATTTGTTTAATTTTAATACTGTGGAATCACTAAACTGTTAACCCATCCTAGATGTATGATTTTGTGATTGTTCACATTCTCATTAAATTGTTCTCTATCACTCTCCATAATATCATGATAGTTATTTTTCCCTTCCATGACCATGATTTTTTGCATATAAACCTAACTATGTGTTATACCAGATGTCCTTCGAACATCTGTTTCATTCTTTTAATGTTGACACTTTTTTAATCCATTTTCCAATATAGGATTTTAAGAAAATATATTTTTAAATTTCAAGCCGTATTTATTGAGCCTAAATTGAAAATTTTGAGGTTGCGTCACGACTTTCCTTCACCAAGTTGAGGGATATAATAGAAACCTACCATAACCTTCCTTCTTCATGTTTATGTAGATATAATTACCATTGGGTCCCTCCTTGAATAGGCTCCAGAGTGGCGAATAACACCAAAGGTATAGAATCACAAGTAATATAGAATTCATTACAATTTTTTTATAAAAGATCGGGAGATAATAAGGTAAATATAAAAAAAACGAAAAATAGAAAGTAATAGTATGCCAAAAACCCTTTTATTCACATGCATGCTCAAAATAAAGTGCTACATGGTACAAGAAAACTCTGATGAAAGGTACAAAAAAAAAGAAAACAACAACGACATCTGTTCCAACATCTGAGATCGTAATGTCTGGAACGGTCCCCAAAGTCCTCCTAGAAACCATGAAACTATTTTTTATATATATGATGAGTAAACATGTATACTCAGTAGGGGAAAAAAATCTCTCATGTACAATTGGGGATACATTATATTGCCCCATAACAAATTAGAGGTAGCCAAAACACCTAGCCTAAGAAACTACCCAACTGTCCTCACCAAGGAACACTCCCCAAATAACGAAATTCTAGTAATGTAATAGTAATATCACATTGATATTTCGGTACCACGCACCACATTCACACTGGTTATTGAAGACATCTTAAGTGTTAGACATCCCTCGCTATTTTCACTGCAGTCCCACTACCACCCCAACAACAACCTTATGGGCCACCACCACCACGCATCCCGCCCGCAGACACCTGTGCCACCAAAACCACACGTAACTATGCATGTATACACCTAGTCTAGAAAAATTACTTCGACGGAAAAAGACACATGGGTATCATCCCTAAGACACATGGGAAATAAACCTACCCACGCACACCCTAGCCAACCACCACATCATACACTGACTGAATAATCTGGAGCTATAATAGACCTTAGACTGTCATAGCCTATCTGATGAGTCTAGGGATACCTAGGATATGTATCATAAAAGGATTTAATAACTATACCCACATAGAAATGTTGGAAAAAAAATCCCCCCCCATGAAATTGGGGTGTTCGGAACGAAGTGCTCAACATTGATGAGGTGAGTATATAAACCAAAAAAACTAAACATTTTTACAAATATGTAAAAAAAAACTCATCACATCCTAAGAGTTTCAAAACCATACCTTACACGAACACCCTCATTAGTATTTATTCATTCCGAATATTCAAATCCACAACCAGAGAACAAACCATTCATAAAAAATATTTCCCATTTAACCCATTCTTGTTATCATGTACAAGATATTCCATTTAATAATCCCCTCAGTACCGGACTACTAATAATCATTACCAAAAGCCAAAAAAACAACAATTGAACATAAGAAGAAAATAGTCAACAATAATTTATGCATTCACCCCTGATTCTGTTGTAATGTCGCCACATCAAAAGGGTCTGTGAGATCCCTTTATGTACTGGAACCAAACCATGTCCCAAAATACGGCTCCACATGGTCTCAGATTTACAAACCAATAACTAAACAATAGGGGATCCCATCACCATCCACATCAACCCACAATAATAAAGCATAACATCAGGTTTTTTTAGAAGAACATTGAAAGGGAATTTTCAGATTTAACCATTCTATTTATCAAGTTCCTTCTTACAATTTGGATAACCAAGGTTATCTCGCAAGGAATCATGTTCATTAGGAATCAATTTAATAAAACTTGTTTATGTGATTAACGAGGTCCCATGTTACATAAATTTAATCATAAGGTTATCTTGAAAAGCATAGCTTAATTTGTACGAAATAAAAGACCACTAATTGTGATGTTTTTTAGTGATCATAAAGACATACGGTTCAAAACATATAAACGATGATAAAAGAGCACATTAGCCACATCATCAAATAGACATCATAATTTTTTATAAGTCCGTTAGTTATCTTCATTAAGGTTTGATTTCAGTCACGCCTTGAGTAAACATTATCATCACCACCTTGTATGATACACAGAAAAAAGGGAGTAAAGATAACCCTACCTGGCTGATCTACGATTGATGTTTTCTCCTCGCACCAAGGACTGGGGACACACAACATGCATGGAACTCCAAGGCTCCAAGGGTGATAAAAAAGAGATTTAACATGGCATACAATTATTATGTGGATGAGGGACTCAAAACACACCAAGAAGGAAGGAAAGAAAAAGAATAGATGATCTCAAATTAAGAAAAATTCCAGATCCTAAAATCTGGTGGATGATTTCTTTGTACATAAAAGTCGTATCGTGGATCGACCACGCGGTTGGGCAGTTTCACACGTTGGGATAAATTATAATTTAATAATTATCCATAGATATGGTGGAGATAACTGTTGTGAATGAAAGACTTTCCTATAAATGGAGTAAAACATGTAACATGGGAAATACTATAAAACAAGAAAAGTTGTGATACTATGGAAAATACCACATGTTTTGATAAAACAAGGGTCACCCAATTAATGTGGGTTTAAAAAATCATTCATTTGAAATAAATGGATTGGAAAGGGATATTAAAATTATTTTAAATTGAATGATATTTCATTGGGGAAACTAGGAAGGACATGGAAAAACAAGGAAGGTCTCACTGTTAGGTGACACCATTTCCCTGGCACCGTCACCTTGGCACCATTTACCATGCACCATCGCCCTGTAACAGTTTCCTTAGAAAATTCTCCCTGGAACTGTCTCCCTAACAACATTGAAGATCAATGCAATGAATGACCCATCAGTGTCACCAAATAATCATCGGTGCCACAAATTCCCATCAGTTCCACCGTTCGTCAAATCCCGACATTTGGAAAACTCATTCAGGAGTCACTAACGGTCCCTAGGATACCTCAATCACCAGAAATTTGGCATGGTATGACCAGGAGGGTCCATACCATTACATCTGATACCATTAAAACTATTATCATCCTCAATAATGCAAGAGTAAACCCTAAGATAAAAGAGGTGTTTGAACAACCACCTCGAAAGATATCTCTCGGGGACAAACCACCCTAGCATTGTTCGAAATTCCAAACAAGCCTCAATACCAAAGAAACACATCTCCCTTGTCTATCTTATGAATAACTACGGATACACCACTACTCTTATCCCACAATACACCACATAAAAATTTAAATGTCTCACTGTCCAGGCATGCAGATTATAGGTCTCCTTCCTCCATGTCAACATACTGTCCATTTTTGGCGGCACTGACTTGCCGGAACAAGTTTAATTGCATCCACCTTAATGCATATTTATTTGGGATCAAGTCCCCCATTCTCATAATTAGGAATTTTCGTATACATTCAAATAACAAAAGACAAAGTCCCATCTCATAGTTTAAAAGGTCATGAATCACATAACATTCAAGTACAAAACAACACAGAAGACAACTCAATAATACTCTAGCAACTAGAAAATCATCTCTTCCTCCCATTACGAGGTACTCTCTTTGAGGCCACCATGCATCCATAACACAAAAACCAAGGGAATGGTTTATCCATGGAGCACCTTCTTCTCACGATCCTCGATCCTTAGTGGTAGTTCCATGAACAACGCATTGTCCCCAATATCCATCTCTCCCTAGTCGAGGATGTGCAAATCATTATGTAGATACCGATGGAGATGAGACACATGGAAGGAATCATGGGCCCTTAGTAGTGGTAGTGATAGTGTCAGCTAATAATCTACTTTGTTGACCCATCGCAACTCCTCAAAGGGTCCATAGAACCTGTGAGAAAGATCACTCCCCCTACCTAAATTATCTGGCCCATTTTGATGGGAGACCATTAAGAACACATGCACCACAAACACAAACTCTAACAGTCTCCTCTTATGGTCAGACTACGACTTCTTCCAGCCTTCAATATCCTTCATCCTCTCCTGTATAAGGTGAACCTTCTCCATCGTTCTCTGCACCACCTCTAGGAAAATAACACAAAATCCCCAACCTCTGTTCATCACATAGGTGAATGACAGGGTCTTCCGTACAAGGATTTGAACAGATCCATTCCAATGGTAGTGAGATAGATATTACTGTAGTAAAACTATATCAAAGGCATGTGTTGTATACATGATCCTCTAAAGCCCAAACCACATTCCCTTAACATATCCTTTAATTCTAGGATGGTCTGTTCTGTCTTCCCATATGTCTGGAGGTGGAAAACAGTGCTGATTTATAGCTGGGTGCCAAAAGAATCTTCCAATCCCTTACAGACTTGTTGGGTAAACCATGTATCCTGATTTGGGACTATTGACCTTGTAACTCCATGAAACCACACCACGTCATCCACATACCTCAGTGTTATGGAATCAACCACACTCAACTCATTGACATCCAGGAAGTGAGCCAATTTTTTCAGTCAGTCCACCACTACCCAAATAAAATCATAGCCTCCATGAATCATGGGTAGTCCTATGTCTAAATACATCGAGATGTCATCCCACTTCCACTTGGGGACATCAAAAGACTGCAACAGACCTCCTAGGACATGGTGTTCAGCCTTCACCTCCTGACACATGAGAGTCTGCCACAAACGTTTCCACTACCTGGTTCACCCCTAACCAGCAAAACTGTTCTCTAAGGTCTTTGTACATCTTGGAAACATCTAGGTGTACCACTAGGGGTGAGTAATGAAACTCACTCTGAACTCCCTCATACATCCTCTCTTTGAAAAACAAATTCTCGTGAAAAAGCATCTAATTCTCTCCATCTTCTGACCATCCTTCCAGAGCATCACCCCCGCAAACACAGTGACTCATCACTTCAGCCTCTAAGTCCCCCCACTGGGAATCCTCCACCTACTATTCCAAGGAAGAATCCATCATAATTTGTAATAGGCAACCTCTACCATCCTCCACATTTTCATCCCAGTGTAAGGCATCCAACTCCTCCATCTCCATCCAAGCATGTGCTGATTCTTGAACCACATCCTTCTACGAATTACTACTCATGGCATCATCCACCATGTTCCCATTTCCTGTGGTGTAGGAAATATCAAAGATGTAGTCCTGGAGAAAATCCATCAACCTCTTCTATAAGCTCCAGATCATGGGTGACATAGTAATGCACATGGGGATGTAACTGCCTATACCCCTAAGAGGTCACTCCTCACTAATGCATCAACACATGCCCCAAGACTAGGCCTGAAGAATATCATAACACATCAATTGTTATCCATTCCTTTTGAAACCTCAGTACCAGGACACTAACTAGTTTCCCCTTTATATAACAGATTGTTTCCTATCACTGGTCACTCCATAAAAAATCATTGTCTCTCTTGGTTAAGGCTGCCAAAGGTGCTGCAACTTGAGTGATGTTGGGCACAAACTTCCTGTAGTATACTTCTAGTCCTAGGAAACTATGAACATCTTCCACATTCCTGGGTACTTCCCATGAAACAACTACTTTGAACATCGATGGGCCCACTACTATTCCATGTTGGGAAACTACATGTCCAAGTAAGTGCACCTCTCATGTACGGAACATGAACATGGAAAACTTCCCAAAGAGATGGTTATATCGAAGGAACTCTAAAACCATCCTCAGATGTTCGACATGATCTTCCTCTAATATTGAGTAGACTAGGATTTCATCAATAAAAATGACTATGAACCCATCAAGATATTCCAGGAAGACGATGTGCATGGTCCCCATGAACACGACTTGTGAATTTGTAATGAGGAATGACATGACCATGAAGTCAAAGTGCCTATATACACACCAGATAGTAGTCTTTGAGATGTCCCCCTCATTCACCAGAAACTAGTGATATCACAGCCACATGTAAATATTAGATAACCAACCTTATCCATTTAAATAGAAAAAAAGTTCTTGAATCCTTGATAGGGGGTAATGGTTCCTGACCATCACATGATTCAGCCTTAAATATTCTATACACAGCTTGAGGCCACCGTCTACCTTCTTTGCAAACCTGACAACAACACCCCATGGTGACATGCTTGGTAAGACAAAACCCTTCTTCATCTGGTCATCAACCTGGATCTGAAACATTCATATCACATTAGGTGACATCCAATAGATAGCCATAGAAATCCGACAGGAACCAGGATATATGTCTATCCCGAACTCAACAACGCGTCGAGGGGTTAAATTCACCACCTCTATAGGGAGGATGTCTAGAAAATAATTGATGATCACTAGGACTTCCACCATCTCTATATCTACAGACTCTTCTAACTACTCCGCTAACAAGGAGAGAAGGGGATACAATCGTCGGCTCCCCTCATGGAAACCCTTCTCGCCAACAAAAGATACAAATTGGCCACCCATATCAGAAAAATGACCCTTATCCAGAAGCAGTCGATAATGGCATACACAAAGAACAAATAGTCGATGAATAAAATGACATCATATGGCTGTATCTATAGAAAAATAAGGTCCCCACTAGACTAATGTGGCCCCAACATATGTCTATAACCCCCGAAACATAAGAAAAGATTGTCTGACCACAGACTGGAATACTCAATACTCGGGGAACATGATGTCTCTATGAATTTAGACCCAAATAACGAGCTAGAATCAGTGCCACAAAGGAGTGAGAAGGTCCTGAATCAAACACGGCACTTTCCGGAGTACTAAACAAGCTAATAGTACCTGGAACAACCTCTAGAATTTCTAGTGCTACTAGCTCTGTAGTCTGAAACTCCCCACGCCCAGATCATCTTCACTTCGACTGTCTAACCCCTCCCAGAACATTCATAGATTGAGGTACTTAAGGAGCTCCCTATGTTCGGCCTCATCCATAAATTTCTACTATGGGAGGAGTGGGAGATCAATGTCCCTACTGCGGCTGCTAAAATAGCCTGGCTAGAAACTGCTACAACTATGGTGGGCGATGTACCTACCCACCTCCACTTTACTACACTCAGTCTGAGAAATAATTCCAATGGTTCCCAGGACTGCCTAAAATAAATAATCTTTGTCTTAGGCCCTAAGAGAGTGGGTGAGGACTCAGAGACCAAAATTGTAAGTGTTGTGGACTGCTCCCCATTTTCCAAAACCTGGAAGGCCCTGATGCTAGTGGCCTGCTGACAACAGCCTTCCCCTTCAACGAGCTCAACTGGCCCCCTATCACAACAAACCTTCCATCATTTTCTTCCTATCCAACACTTTAGCCTTATTATGAACCTATAAATACGTTGATAGAGTTAAGGGAGTAAATAATTACTGAAGGGAGGGTTGGAGCTCCTCCCCTATGTGTCTTTCCCACATCTCCCCATCCGAGAAGAGGTCTAGGGGAAAAGAGGAGATCCTTGAACATGATCTCCAAATACCTCATTATAATACTCCCTTTCTGGAGGGATATTAGCTAGTGCCTTTTTTTATCCTTAATCATGGAAGAAAGGAATTCCTTATGGGACTCCTTCTTGATGTCAGTCCGTGAATCCTCAACCTCCCTCCTCTCACCAAGAAAGAGTTTCCACTACTAACACACCACTCCCTAAATCTTGTTTATATAAAAGGGAACCCATTACTCTTTCAGATCATTGATCAAGATGAAATCTATCACCAGATCCTCGGTCCTTCCCTTCGTCTTCATGTCTGACATGCTACCCTTGACTTCATGAGGTTCTACCACTAAAAGGAATAAAGTGTCTTCTGCCACGGGTCATCTTCCTACACTTGATCATCCCTCTACTTATCAGCCAAATCATCCTCTTGGTCCTTGATCTCCCACACTAATCATGGTAGTCGTCTCGGTGCCATAACTGCAAGATAATCAAGGGTATTCCTAAGACCGAGTATTGTCGAAGATCTCTTTTAAATTTTTCTTAAACATGTTATTCATTTTAAACTCCCCAATGACCATAACACACAATAACACAAGTCATTATAATGCATAAACCTTTCCTAGGGTCTCAGCCATGCAATCAGTGTAGCCTCACTTGGTCATTCGGTAGGTCTAGAGTCCTCGCATCAGATCACAAGGGCCCTAAAATCCTGTTTCCTAGCCAATCTTCCCTAGTCTATTTTCACACACCAATATTGTCTAACACTATTTCCCTACCATACCATGAAATCCTCAATGTTCCTAACTCTAAACACCATCATGTCTCTTAACCTTCTTTTAATTCATTTCTCTAATGAAATGTCGTCACCATGATGAGGGAAGGGACAAAAACCATCTAGAACCTTCCTTCTTCATGTTGAAGAAGAGATAGTGACCCTAGGTCCCACCTTTCATTGGCCCCGGAGTGGTGACTTGCCCTAAGAATATATAATAAAACATAATATAGAAGGAATTACACTTTTCGTATAATATAATGAGGTATTATATGGTATCTCTAAGATAAATAAACGAAAATAACATAAAATTAAGATAGAAAACCCTTTTCTACATACATTGTCAAAATAAACTGAGACAATGTACAATAAAACTCTGATGAAAGGTACCAATGAAAGAAGATGACAACAAAAAATTTCCTGAAGTCTGAGATAGTAATGTCTTGTATGGTCCTCAATGTCCTCCTGGAATCCGGGAAATAATTTTATATACATAGGGTGAGTACAGTCATATACTCACCATGAAAAAACAAAAGCACTCGTGTACAAGTGAGGAGGCATTCTAATTCCCATGACAATGTATAGGGAGGAAAAACACCTAGTAAGGTAAAATACCCACCCGACCTTAGAAAACCACACTACCAAAAGAAGACAAGACATGTAATGTAACAATAATAGAACATCGATATTTGGGTACCCTCCATCGCTTTCCAACTAGTTATTGAGGAAATACTATGCGTGAGACCTCCACAATTATTTTCGCCACTGTTCCACTACTACCCAAAAAATAACCTTATGGACCACCACAACCACACATCCTGCCCGCAGGTAGATGGGACACCACAACCACACATCCCGCTCGATGACATCAGGTCCACCACAACCATATGTAACAACACCCGCAAACACGTGGTCCAGAACAATTACTTCCATGTCCAAAGACACCTGTGCCTCATCCCAAAGACACTTGGGAAACAATCCTTGCTGCACACACATGGTCCAGCAACCACATCATAACCTATCTAAATAATATTTGGCCATAATGGACCTCATGCCAACACTTAATACTCAAAGAGACTTGGGATACTCAGGATAGAGAGAAGAAATGGAGATAATAACCATCCACTCATGGGAATGTTGGAAAAAACACCCTCCCACATGAAATTGGGGGTGTTTTCCATGAAGTGATCAACATGGGTGGGGTTCATATAAGAAAAAAACTAAAAATATATACATATTGGTAAAAAACACTCATCCCAACCGAAGGGATCTGACTCTAACCCTTACATAAACACCCTCGTTACTATTAATTCATTCACAAGAAGTAACCGTCACAACCAGAGCAGAACCCAATCTTGGAAATCAATTCCCCATTGAACCCATTCATGTTATCATGTTAATTTTATTCCATTTAACTATCCCATAAGCACTGGGTAACTAACAGGAATGACCAATATCTAAAAAAACAAGTAAACTGAAGCAAAAATCATTCGACAATAATTTAAGATTTCACACATGGTTCTCTTGTAAAGTCACAACAATAATCGGGATTTGGAAGATCCCTTTGATGTAATTGAACCATTAAAAGACCAAACATATGGCTCCAAATCACCTCAGATTGAAAAACAAAAAATAGAACAACATGGGATCCCATCCCCATCTATATCACCCCAGAAATATCAAGCAGTACAACCGTGATTATCAGCAAAACAAATCTAGGGAGTTTTCAGATCTAACTATTCCATTTATCATCTTTCTTCATTCTATTTGGTTAACATGGGTGATCTAACAATGATTATTATCTATTGGGTATCCATTTAATCAACTACATTTACGTGATTAACCGATTCCCATGTTACAACCATTCAATCACAAGGTTATCACGAAAAAATAGAGGTTTATTAGTAAGCAAGAAAAGTCCTCTAATAGACATGATTTTTATTTGGAATAATCCCATACAAGTCACAACATATAAATTAAGACACAATATTAAACCAAGAACATCAAAAAACAAACCAATTTATTCATTTAAAGTATGTTTATTATATTTGTTAACGTTTTATTTCATTCACCCAGAAGAAATGTTATCATACCCAACAAAAATGATACATGTTAAGAAATGACGAAGGAAAACCATACATGGATGATCAATAATCATTATATTCTCCTTAAGGGAAGAACTAGTGATGCGTGACTTGAAGAAAACTAGGTGGATCTAAGGGTGAGTGGAAATGGCTCTAGAACGGAACACAATTCATCTATAGAAGAGGGATTCCAAATTCACCAAGGGAGAGGGAAAGTAAAAGAAGAGATGAACTCGACTTTAAAAAAAGGCATGATCCAAAAAATAAGGATATGATTTCAATTTACATAAAATTTGGATCACGTATCGACCAAACAGTTGGGTAGTTTTACACATCGGTATAAATTTACCTATATTATTTATCCTCAGAGATGGTGGAGAAATCATCCGGGAATTAAAGGGTTCCTTTAAATAGAGGAAAACACGTAATAGGGGAAAAAATGTAAAACATGACAATGTGTGATACCGAGTAAAAGGACACAAGTTTTTATTACCCAAGGTTTTCCTAAATTTTTAGAGTTTAAAACATCTATCAATGGATTTAAATGGATGTGAAAGGGGTATGAAAATTTTTTTATGTAGAAAGATATGTCACTGGGGAAAAACTGGAAGGTACTGGTAAAATAGGGAAGGACTCACCATTAGGTGAGTCACTACTATCCTGACACCATCTCCATGGCATCATCACCATGACACTGTCTCCATGTCACTGTTTCCATGGCACCATCAGCCTAGCACCATCACCCTGGCACCGTTGCCCTTACACCGTCGCCTTGGAACCATCTCCCTAGTACGGTCGCCCTAACACTATATCCCAAACACCATTTCCCTAGATCCATTGTTGATCAGTGCTATAGATGACCCATTGATGTCACCAAATAATCATCGGTGCCACCGACACCCATCGGTGCCACCGACGTTCATCAGTGACTGACGCCCATCGGTGCCACTGACATTGATCGGTGCTATTGATGCCCATCAATGCAACCATCGCCCATCGGTGCCACCGATGCCCATCAGTGCCACAGTTCTCCCATCAGTTCCTTTTTTGTTAAATCCTTAAAATTCGGAAAACTATTTAATGAATCTCTAATGGTCCCTATGATACATCAAACACCAGGAATTTTGCAAGGTACAACCAGGATGGTTTAGGCCATTACAGGTTGACATTTCCAAAAGGGGTAAAATTTATCAACCTATGTTTTTAAAAGTATGTACAATGTTGGATAGTGTTGATGAAATGAAACAACGAGATTAAATGAGGAACAAAACATTGTTATTATATAACAATTACGGTGTAGATGATAGAATGGTGTGTATACACACGATTAAATGAATTAAAAAATATATTTAAAAAATTATGTATAAATAATTAATTTGGGAAAAATATATTAATAAGGAAAATAAATACCTTTTTAAAATAAAGGAAATCATTTTTCTGAAAATCTATTTAAACGTGCACAAGTGTTTCTTATACCACCGGATTAAAAAAATAACTGATGCTGGATTATTTTAATGAAACATATATATATAGACAATATATAGTATAATTTTTTATATTCATTATATATATTTTATATAAATTATATAAAAATAAATCCAATTTTACACATATGATGTTGTATATTTTGGAAGGCAATTTTTCCTCCTTCAGATAGAAAAAATTGTTTTAAAGCAAAATTTTTAAATTTTTATAACTTTTAATTTAAAAACTAAAATTAATTTTTCATATTATAAAGACCAATTTTTCTTAGGGTTAATGTTTGGAATTGTTTTGAAAATTCTCAATTTTTATTAATAGTAAATAATCATACCTTTTAATTGAAACTGAATATTTATCTAAATAATTTATAATTATAACATAAATTTTAAATTGTTTTTTTTAAAAATAAGATAAAATATACATATATTAATCAAATTTATCCCGACGTTATATTTTTTATATTTAATTAGGATTAAAAAATATTTCAAACTTTTGAGCATTTTTTATTTAATAACTGGTTTTCTCATAATATATGTGAGTCAAATTTCAAATTAAATTATGTTAATTATATGAATTTAATTTTGTAGAATTTATTCAATATATGTAATAATGAGGTTAATATTATGTAAATTCTCCCTTTTTATGTTTTATAGAATAAAGTACAATTTTAGTAAATTTTGTTACCATAGTAATGGTGAATAGTGTAATTAAGGGTGAAAATAAAATGAAAGACTGTAAAATGACTCAAACACTTGATAAAATTTTACATTATGGGTTTCTTCTAACATAAACAAACATGGGTCTAAATTATAACTATTTTTAGGAACATGGATGAGATTATGACATTTATTATAATTTATTTCAGGACAAATCAATGATACCATTCTTCGGATTTTAATAACTTAAATATTTATCATAGAGGTTTTTTAAGAATATATATTAAATAATAAGTAGTTATTTTAAAGAGAAATTATTTCAAATAATCATACAAAATTATTTTTAATTTTTTTGGAAGAAACAACTGCCTTAAAATATTTTACAACGATTATGTATAGATTATAAAATTAATAAAAAAATAAAATAAAGTATATTAAATCTAATAAAATAAATATAATTTAAGATAATTTATGTTATCCAAGAATTTTATAGATTATATTATCATATTGTGTCTATATTTAATGATTTTTTTCTATGGTTTCTTGTTGAATATATATTTTTAAACGTCAAAGTATTCAATAGTGTCAACATTGACATTAATGATATTTTTAAATATATAAAATGCAACTAAAGGATATAAAAATTATATATATATATATAATCCACTAAAATTATTTCTATTAGGTTATATATTCCAAAAAAATTAATATATGGGGATTTTTGTAATTTTATAATAGCTATACTAAGACATAAATAGTAATAATCGTTATTGTCACTCTAAGTATAAAAGGAGTTATATAAAGGTTAAACCCAATCATAAGGATTAAAAATTAGAAAAAATTGTATAATTTTAATGATATGATGGTATTTTTTTAAAAATATATTATATTTTAAATTATTATGTTATTTTTATTATACTAGAATATTAATATATATTAATTTAATTTTTTGAAATCATTCCAATAGTGCTCCTCCCCTCCCCTATTGAAGAGAACATCTTATTATCATTTATTGACACATAAAAACCCTTTTGGTAGAGAAAATATATTCTTTCATACCTTACTAGATTCCCTTTTCACATTCTAGATGTCTTATTTTCGGAAGAACAACATATTAAGTGGTATAAAGGTGTTAAACAACCAAGGATTTCTAAAGAAGAGTTATCATGTTTAATTAAGTGTTTCTATTTTGTTTCTTATTCACCTCTTAAAAATATTCTTGTACCATGATGAAAAAATAAATCTAGTACCCTTGATATACTAAAATGTTTTTCAATTAATATCAATACCTAAATCCTTTTCCACTTTCACTGAATGGGAAAAGACGATATCGTATTTCTGTACTATGGCCTACCATATCACAAATCAATGTATTTTTTTTCCAATTCAATCACTAAATAATATTTCTAATAATTTAAATATGGTTTATTTATGATATTCATGAAATATTTATCATTATAAATACATAATATATCATTTAAATTCATGACATTCCATAAACAGAGAAATGCTAATGTCATTCAACCACACATATGAATTATCACCGCCACAAAGTTATGCGATTATTTTTTCATAAACCCATCACATTAATGACATAATTAATATAATTAATATGATATTTTTGATATAATGATCAGTATTTTAAGATGAAATTATAGTTACCTTGTTTTCAAAATTATCATTGGAAAATGAAATTGTCACTCTTGCATATGTACTCCCTACTGTCACCATGATTGTAATGTATATCATTTTTCCCATAAATATTTTATGGATGGATTATAAAATATAATTGAAGAATATACATAAATATTATTTCATTATTATTATTAATTAGATGATTTACTAATGGCCAATTTGACTATATACATCTTGGAAAATTAATTTTGGACACATGATCAAAATAGCGTCAAGGAACCTAATGTAAACTTAAATAATAATTAATTATTATAAAATAGTAATAACTGGAATACATGGAATAATAGACATGATATGTTTTCCATAGAACTAAATTATGTATCATAATTTTATTATTTATGAATTTAAAGGACATAAGTGGAAAATCAGTATCAATGTAAAGGATTTTTTGGATAAATATTATTTTAATGTTTCTTTTTATGAACTGTAAATTTATTTTTTGTTTACATAAATGGACTGAAAATATTTTCGAATTGTCATTACAGTTTGATGAATAGATGATTAGTTTTAACCTTTCCTTGTTTATTTTAAAGAAAAAAGGATTCATTATGATATCTAAAGTGTTTTGACTAAAAATGTCATTTTTAAAAATGAATGGGTATTTTTATTTCCAAAAGTGATTTTCATGTGAGTTTAAAAGAATTTTGAAATTCATTATGATAAATAAATTGAAATAATTTTTTTGACCCTTAGGTGGTAAAAGGTAATTAACCATGGGGTGGCCAAAATATTACCAAGAGTCCTCATTACTGATTATCATGGGGCAACCCATATAGTACTGGGAAATCCCATTATAGAATAATATACAGTGGCCCAAATACACAGGGTAATACCATTACAAATTTAAATGCATTGGCCTGGAAAGAATCTTGTAAGTATGTTATTTCATAAATGATGGGTGTGACTATATAGCCATCAAATACATGTGGTAATGAAAATTGTAGAAGTCATCCATATGTTTATTCCAACATTTTTTTTGAAAGGGGTTTATGAATATGATTCTCCAAGTAACCAAGAGAGTTGTTAATTTATTTTTATGGTGTTTAAATTATTTATTTGATAAAAAAATTTGTGTTGTTTTTATGTGGAATATTTTAATTCATACACTCAATGAAAATTTATAGAAAAGGTAAATGTTATACGATTTTTCATGGTTTAACTAGAACTATAATTTCCTTTCTCTTATATCACTTACTAATCTTTATTATTCATCCATTGTTTCAAAATAGTTTTAATATGATTTTAAGGACTATAATGGGCAATGATTGGTTCATGATTTTATTTATGAATAAATATTATGAAAATAAAATATGTTATATATTAAATGGATTCCATTATTGAAAAAATGGATACTGATTGTATGTTTACACTTGTGAATTATGGCATTGGTATGTATGATTTTGTCCTAATTCTTTAAAACACTAAATAGAACTATCATAGAAATTGAAAATTTTGAATTATAGAACAAAAAAACTAGAACATATAATGATTGAGGCATGTTCCTTACACTGGGTATAGACTTAAAATGTTATTATTATATTCTTATGCCCATATGATCATATTATATAGATATTATCTAGGTCTATGATTATTGAGCATTTGAGTTCACCCTTTCTGATGTTTCCTTTACCTAGTTAATGAAGAATGGTATTATGAATTATATTAAAAAATGTGTTCAAGGTAAGAATAACTTAGTGAGATATTATGTAGCTAACTTATAGACTGGATTTTTAAAATTTTAAATTTCCAACAAAAATAGATCTAAATGATTCGAGTGTGGATCGTTATGCTATGTAATGAATATTCATCCATTAAGATGTAATATTTTGTGTGATATGTTTGAGTATTTATAGTGGGTATAAAATCAAGGGTTTTTTAAACATTATAAAAAATGTAGAAAAACATTGGTAAGATCTCTAGGGATATTTTTATGGATATATCTTGGGAAATATGTAAGTATATATATATGTATGAGTTAGTGTATAAAAACATTTCTTAGAAATTTGGTAAATATTATAGGTAGTAGTTTCTAAGAAATTATTTCTCTATTTGGATACTAAAAGTGGATATAGATCTAGTATAGAGGTACCACAGGGTAATAATAATGAAAAGGGTGCATTAATTGACACACAATCATCCCCTGGAGCATAAAAATGGTCCTTGTTTGACACCTAGTTTGATACTACCAAGTGATATGATTTTTATATTCAAAAATACATTACGAAAAATCATTAAGGAAATAAATAAAAACCTTGAATGACCAATTTTAATGTTAAGGATTGAAATATTGAAAAGAATTTGTCATGATTTAGACATCCTATAATTTTTTTTTCATGATTATGTGGTTTCCCACTATGAATATTGTTACTCACATGAGGACTTTTTTAATCAATATAGGGAATCCCAAGGAGAGGGATTAACATTTAATGTGATAAAAAATTTACTAATTAGAAAGAAAATGGTATTATAAATAGAGTAATGGTTATTGTGATTTCTCATAATTAGTCATCATAATATATATTTAAAAAACTACACCTTATCAAAATCTCAGACTTACCAAAGAAGAGAACGATATACTTCATTGAGGGTTAATGTGGTCTAGAACAAGAAGGTAAGACAATTTAGTTTCATATATTTTGAGAATATGGGAGGAAGTCCTACATGGAATGTCTCAAAGGACCGAGATGATGATTTTGTGTGGATAAGAAGGGAATATATTGAAATATTTATATGGAAAAATAAAATGGTCAGTTTATTAAATGGATGAGAATAGTTTCTTCCCTAATTTATCATTAATGTATGAATGTTATAAATGTGTAAATAATTATAATTACATGTATTGATTTCCTAGGGGGAATGATTGAAAATATAATCAGCAAGGTGGCACAAGTAATGGTTGTACTGTCGATAATGGAGATACCATGAATGACATATAAAAGGAATATAGTATTAATAAAATATATAATGAATCCTAGTTAAGGGATTAATAAATAATTTGAATTATTGAAGTTTTTGTGTATTCGAATCAACAATTATGTTATATGAATCATGAAATGTATTAGTATTGTTTTGTATAATATTTTCATTATGAATTCTCAAGAATATGTTTAGTTGTGATTATGAATAAGAAAATGGATTTAATTTAAAGGGAACATATTATATAAAACACATGATTAAGGGAAGGTGGCCCTTAATATGTTCATGAGGTTGATAAAATGGTTCTTGGTTTGATAAATAGATGATTGATATGGAAAAAATAAATAGGATTTTATTGATAACCATAGAACTAAAAATGATTTATCGAAAAAGAGGTTTATATTATAATTGAAGGATTTTGAAACATTAATGGAGTTAAGGAATATATTAAATAATTATTGGTATTATTCAATGAATGAGGGAACAATCATGTTTCATTATGGTTTTACAACATCTTAGGTTATTACATTGTTTCAAGAGTATATAATGTGATGTTGTTAACATGTTTGGTATGTTTCAATTAATTTATAAATTATAATTTTTGGGGGATTATTGTTATGTTTCTTTTTTACCTTGTTTCAATATTATTGGATTTCAATTTTTGTGAGACAAGGTGGAAAATTAAGGATAATTATCCATAAAATATATTATGTTTATCTTTTTAATGTTATTATGTAACCTATGACAACAATTATATTTATGATAATAACTAGAGAAATAAGGGTTGACGTACTATTATTTTATTGATATTATAATCCATTGGTTCTTTAGGAAAAAAATCATCTTTATTTCATAATGTAATAGACAATGTTGATAGTTTTTGAATCACAAAAAAAGTATTAGATTTTTCCTATAAAGTAGAATGAAATAATGTATATCTTCAAATGAATATTCCCGGACATTATTAAAAATTTTTTGGAATAAAATGTTCCATTATTATAATCATATCTGATGATATCAGTTAACGTTTTCACACCACATTGGTTTATGGTTTTGTATTTGTCAATTTTCCCATGATCATTCACATTCATGTGGTAAATGATCTTTTTTACTCTCCATCATTAGTTAGACATTATTCTTTTCTTTGAGGTCCAAATACTCACTTCCCACCTATGTTATTTTATTTGGAATTCTATTAATTGTTATTCCATATGGCCAACACATCTGTCACATAAAAGGTGGTTATAATGCGTATGCTGGTAATTGAATATGGGATGTGTCTCATAGAAGTCAAAATTGTCAAGAAAATCTCATACCATAAGTCTCTAATTCCTTCATAGACATTATAACAAACATTATAATAATAATTATTATATTAAATTTTTATTATTGAACTAAAATTATACATATCATACTGTATATGATTTACTTATGACCTTTTATTACCAATTTATTAAAAATTTCATGCTAAAATCGTGTTTTAGGAAATAAGTGCTTTGTTTTTTCTGAAAGCATTGATTTTTTATTATCAATTATCTTGCATTGTTTATGGTTACATAATATCTAAAATGTTATCCATGATATAAATTTAATATTAATTCTGTATTTATTTATTTAGGGTAATCCATAAAAGTTATATATTTAAAATGAAATACATTGTTCATGGAGATGGTAGGTCATACGTAAAGAAGAAAATTATTTCAATTTTCTCCAAATATGAATAAAATATAGGTAAATAATATATTCCCATTATAGGATAATTTTAATTTATTATATATAAAATATATATATATTTAATCCAATCTTTATTTTTTTCTACATAAATTATATGTGAATAGTGAATTACAACACTTTGTGAGGCGATGTATGATGTACACATGAGTAACGTCATCATATTACCATGGAATGGAATATAAGAATGTATATGTGATATGGAAATGAAAAATTTATAAATATGAAAATTATTTAATATATAATAATTTAATATATATTAATTACTATATAAATAAAATATAAATAAAAAATACATCACATCAGTTCTTGAGACGGTAGTTATCATACACACGAGAAATGTTAATGTTTTCCAATGGGGTGTGTGGAAATAAGTTATATATGTTTTTATTATTAAATAGGTATAATATCATCATTACTATGTTTTATATATATTAATTAAATCCATAATTATATCTATCAATAAGAGTTGGTGATGGAAAATAGATAACAACAGTTCGTGAGGAGATTGTCTTTCATACACATGAAGGATGATTTTATATACCATTTTATGGAAGTAGTGATTGATAAGGGGTATTTTCATTTTATCATACCTATTTTCTCATGTTATATTGATAAATTTCTTATTTAACCCTAATGAGAATATGATAACACTATTTATTATGTTTCATTTACCAATGATATAATGAAATGTATTATGTGTGATATGTCTATGAATTGTGCTAGATTTGAAGAATATTTTGGGAGAATACATAGCTCACTTTTGGATAGGTTTTATATATATCCATGTTTCCAAATGGACTAGAAATAAATGATTATAAAAGGTATCATAATGTTTTAATGAATATTTATCTTTTATGTTGTAAAATTAATTTAAGATATGTTTGGGTCATTATAACTTTTATTTTTGGAAAATATGAATTGTATCCATTGTAAAATCTATCACCTTGATAAAGGAAAAATAAAGTTAATAATTGTTAAAAATGGGCGATAAGGCTATCATTTTTCATCATAATTATTATTTTATTTTGGTAATTATACCCTTATCCAGTCATACCTCAAATATATATTTTTAGTGGACATGATTCCATAAAAATGACCAATATAATATTTATGGAAAATAAATGAACAATGTGTTATGTTACTAGTATTAAATATCTATTATGTGTTTATATAGTTAAAAGTATGATAAAAATGAATCAAAATGTCTAATTTGATAATAATGAATTTAAATTTTTGATGCAAAAATATTTTAAATTTATTGCGATTAACGAATTACATAAAATTCATGTGCAATGATAATAATGTATTTAGTAAATTAATAGAAAAATAAAATATATAAATTTAAAAAATATTAAAAGTAATATTATTTGAGTGAGTAATAACATTCCATGAATTTTAAGATAAATATACAATTTAGAGATGTTTAATAGTACTATATTAAAATTTCAAAATTTTCATAATGTATTTTATCTAAAATTAAATGAATGGAGTGAAAAATTATATTAATGATATTTAATAAAAATATTAATTTATTATATTATTTAAAAATAAAAAAAATCGTTCAATATTACATGGTGGATTAGATATTGTCTAAAATATTATCCCGTGGACATTTATGATCCAATTTTTTTCATATATGTATATATATCATCTGGTAAGAGTAAAAAATATATCACCATGGATAAGTTTAAAATTGTTCCACTAAGTTGTTAATAAAAATTATGGGGCTTTAAATGACAAAAAAACATGTCCAAATTTTATTTTTTATGATATATACACCCTAGGTGACCTTATATAAAAATACATGTCCATATAGAATAAATTATATATAGAATGAAATTATTGTATTTTAATCTCTATGAAATACGAAGTGTACCCCTTCCCATAATTTTAAATGTTACCCCCATATTTTTTCTTCATCACAACACATTAATAATTTTAGCACAAAAATAATGTAAATAAAAAAACCACATTTATTGATTTAGTACTAAATCTTGATGTGTATTTTTTATATAAAAATATCAATTGAAAATTCCAAGTACTTTATAAAAACAAGGACTTTTTTAGATCTATGTTCTATTAAATTAGAAATCACCTTACAAGTTAACTAGAGTTGTAAAATTAATATAAAATAATAATGTCATTTATGGGTGATAACTCCATATGTAATTTCATCTTTCTTAGAACTTATAATATATATGTGAGTATATTTTTCTTAAAAAACATGGGATTATTATTAAATCCCCAATAAGGGGTTCTAAAACTAGTAGAAAATACTTTTATAAAAAATTATTTATAAACATTTAAAAATAATATATATGAAAAATTAAATATATATATATATATGTATATAAATGTCAAAAAAATAATTATTTTGAAAATTTATTTCAAAACTACTTATATGAAAACAATGGATTTATACTTTGAATTTATTATTAAAAATAAATTCTTTGTGATTCATTTTAAATCATGAATGATATTATGAAACAAATATAGCCAAAGAAATATCACTATTAAGAAAACATCCCATGAGGTTGTGGGATCAATCCCCATTCCTCATTCTCTATCCTGATACCCAGGTGCCAAATACAAGTTTTCTGAATTTGTTTTGAAGTTAAAACATTCTCAATAAAAACCCATAAAATCACATTTCAATACTACACAAATTATTTTCCATGAATAAAATAATTTTACACAATTGATTCTTTTTCAAAAATGTAATTACATATCTTTTTTTGAAAATTTTGAGAAATCCATGAATTTAATAATGTTAATGTATGAAATTAAATACACTATATTATTAAATTAGATTAAATTGTTTAATTTAATGAATGAAATATTATGAAAAATATATTATTCATGGAATTTCTACATGATAATGAAAAATTCACATAAAATGAAAATATGATATATGATTAATTTCCAATGAAAATTTATTTATAGGTAATACTTTTCCAAAAATTATAATCTTTTCCATGAAAAGAAATTATTATAAATTAAATAATTTGTACTATTTAGATAAATTTAATATAAATAATACTATTTAATTATAAAACAATATATCTTTTGAGAGAATAGTCATTTATTCTTTAAATATCTATTATAAACATTAAAATAATAATTCTATTTCTATAATTTTATTTAAATATGTAAATAATAATAATAATTGTTATTATTATTCCCCAAAATAAAATATAATTTGAGAGAATATCTAATTCAAATAAATTATTTAAATCATAGAGAATTTTTTTTGTCCAAGAACTAACTCTATTACTCATTAACATAGAAAAAAGATTATATTTTCCGAATTTATTGAAATATAATTCTCACATATCAATGTATTGAAAAGTGTTTTTAATTATTAATAATTAAAAATTTAGAAGAAATAAATTTCTAATTAATTTTAGAAGACTATTCTTTTTGTCGTTGGATTTAGAATCATTCTCATTATCTCTCATAGAACCAGAATTTGAAAATTGAAAAATAAGATAAGAAGGAAAAGAAAATCACAGTCTTACCAGAACTCCTTTCACTCATAATAGTGTGAAGAAATTTAATTCATAAGCATCAAGGATGACTTATATGGCAAATTGATATATATATATATACACACAACAGATTATTTAGGGAATTCATACTTAAGTTTCTAGTATAATTTATTAAAATATACAATAAAACTCATACATTATCCGTAGTATGTAGATTTGAAAAAATATCCAAAAATAAATCATTGATTCATATTTACTTCATTATGATAATTCTTAGTTGATCTATAATTACTGCTCAACAAATAAATTTAATATTTAAATGTAATTGAAAGGAAAAATAACATAGTAGAAATAATGAATCAAAATGAAATACATTACATTAAAATATTATCTAAATGCAAAAAAAACAGTTGTACCAAAAATGGTTATAGGGACTATTCATCAATAAAGAGGGAATTTAACCAGATAAATACAAACTAGATGTTCTAAAAAATGAGTTCGATTTAAAACTAGTATTTAAAACATTGAAAATTTTGATTATGAAAAAAACTAGATCACCAACCAGATTTGGATTCCACAAATTAAATAGTCATTTAACCTTGATAGATTAGAAATATGAGGAGGACAACCCATCTTTTGAGTTTAATGAAATGGAGTTTCATCCATCTTTTATTAATGTGAGACACATTAAATATTCATTATTTTCTTATTTTTGTGTTTTATATACATTAAATGAATTTATTTTGTTAATCTTTTTATGAATTTATTTGACATACATATCCATCTAATGTTATTTATCTTTTGGGTTTTATGATTCAAATGATACCAAAGATATAGAGGTTCTATAAAAAATATCAATTTTTAACAAGATTGATTAGGATTATGTTTCAGATGATGAAATATTATGATATATCTCCCATGAAATACTTTATTTTTCATCTACTATGGAAATTTATTAATAATAAATATCTTAATTTCATTTTCATATCCTTATATACTCAAGACACTAAAAAAATATCTTTAAGAAAAATCAATTATATTTTTATCTTTAGTTGAAAAACGTTTTTCTTCTGTATCAATGTTCTATAAAAATGTTTTTAAAAAGTCTTTAACTATTATAAAATACGTTTTTAATGAATTTTCCGGTGTTTTATTTTTTTAAAAATGGTTGAAAATGAATTATCCTATTTTTTTCCAAAAAAGACACTGTTTGACTTATTAAAAAATAATTAATTATTATTTTTACATATACAACATGAATGAAATTTTCCGCCATCATGTCCAATAAATGGTGTT
The DNA here is from genome assembly GCA_963277665.1 of Viscum album. Lineage (NCBI taxonomy): Eukaryota > Viridiplantae > Streptophyta > Magnoliopsida > Santalales > Viscaceae > Viscum > Viscum album. The sequence goes on along the minus strand of OY728120.1, from coordinate 651,749,647 downwards.
AATATTTATTTAAAAATATTGGTGAATCATTTTAAATGATATGTTTTCCTTAAAAATTGTTCAATTTTTATAATTTTGATTAAATTATTTCAATGTTAAATTTATATTTCCCAAATGAATTTTCAAAAAAATATTTTAATGAATTTTTTATCTAATATTATATACTTTTATGTTACTGATGTTTTTCTAGGGACATGATGTGATGATAAAATCCTTCGTATTTCTCTATATGTATTATGTTTAATATTAAAATATTTTTATGAAACTATTTCCTTTTCCACGAGTTATGTGAAGATGAAATAATGAAATGATTATGAATGTTTCATTATTTATATGGGCTATGTTATAAATAATGGTTTATAAACCCCATTTATTTTCATAAGATATGACATGATGAATAGTTTATGATATTGTGGCACAAATATAATGATTTTAATTTCATAAAATGCGGGGTAAAAAATATATACACCTCAAATTCACTGGATAAATGTAATTTTTTTCCCATGAGACATGTTGGAACAGAATATGGAGTGAACTGAATTCAACAATTCAATCAATCAAATATGATAGTCTTGGGAGTGAACTATGATTGCTATGATAGATTGGGGAGTTATCCGAATCCACTATGATAGATTATGAGTGGTCATTTGAAAATACTATTGTTTGAGGGATGAACCCATTCAAATATGATTGTCATATAAACAAGCCTTGATTATAATGAAAATAATTCACTATGCTTATGTGTATACCACAAACTCTTTTATTATGAAAATTTTATGCTCTTATGTCACATTTTATTTGACTCCATTGTTATTATTTTTGTATGAGTTTCCATGATTTTTTCTTAGACTAAATATTATAATCTATGATATACTGTTTTTGTTTTTTGAAAATTTATGCTCTTATTATCATAGCCTTATTCTCATGTTCTGTTGATATCTATCTTATCACCCTTACTAATAATCCGAGTTCACCCAATATTACGTTTCATTTCCCCATGTTATAAAGAAATGAATTTAGTATTATAGGTCTAATAAGGGTTGCAGTTATGATGAACTAATTGGGAGATAATGTAGATGTCTTATGAACAACATGTATATATATTTAGGTTTTCAATAGAATAAAGCCTATATGATTTTCAAATGGATTTTTATGTTATGTAATGAATATTCATATTTAAATAGGAAGTATCTATGTATTAAAAGTATGATTTACTATAGTTGTTATAAAATAATGGTTTTGTTAACCTTCTTAATATAGGATTAGAAAAATTTAGTGAGAACCCTAGGGTTAATTATAAAAATTAGATAATATCATAATATATGTGTAATGAACAGTGATAAACTAGGTAAAAATAGTGGTATAAAATATTTAAAATATGGTTTAATTATTTTTAAATCTTATAAATAATTTTTTTAATATAATTTTATATTACCATTGTTTATATACTATTTTAGTTTTATTAAATGGGTAAAACTATGAGGTATTGTGTTAACACTCGTAGAAAATGGAATGATTTTATTATAGAGAAACCAAATTAATTTTTAGAAGGAATATGAAATATTTTTTAATTTTGTGAACCATTTTCCCATTATATAATTAAAAACACTATATATGTTAGTTTATGGACACACCTAATAAGAATAAGATTTATATTCATAGAGAACATGGAAGAAAAATGATTCGACTATATATAAGTTGATAATGTGGAATGAATCACTTAGGGGAATGTCTTAATAGAATAGTATGGTGTAAACATTATATAAATGAAGGTTATAGAGCATTTAATTTCTGATGAAAATTTAATATTTTGATATAGGATAAAAATGTTCATCATAATGTACCATTTATAGTCTCTGTTATCTTATGCATAGAATATGGACATTATCTAAGATAATGACCAAATGATTTGGTTAAATCATAGACTAAGGAAGATCCAATGTTATAAAATTAAGTAAATTTGAAATTATATGTTCTGTTAAATATTATAATTTAATAATTATTTCAATAATATTTTGGGTATAAGAATCATGAAATATATATTGATTTTTTTCACAATAGTTTTATTTAAGGATTTGAAAACATATATTGAATTGTACTAAAAACCATGAAAGTTGATAATATTTAAAAATAATGGTATATTATTATTGAATGTTAAATTAGTTTCATATTTGATACCAATGTTATTTTTGTCATCATTATTGAATTCTATTTCATTATTGGATTTATGCAATATAGATTCAATGGTCTGTGATTTATTTGAGGAAGGAATAATGTGTAAATTTTTATTGTCTTGTATGTTTCAATGTCAGATTAACATTAAATATAATGTTACAATAATTGGTTTATATATTTTATGACTGTTCATAATTTTAATTTATTAGACACCCCTTTGAAGTTTTTAAGTGACATGATTTTGATGTGGTTTGAAACTTTTTCTATGTTTTTGGAAGAATACTCTTTCGAGGATTAAATAAACCATCGGGTTAGTATATTATCTTATATTTGATTAATTTTGTTCTATTATATAGTGGGAAATATATAAATTTCATAGTTTAAGATTTATTTATTTCAAAGGAAATATTTTTCTCGATATTTATGTTATAGATTAGTATTATGTTTCAGGTTAGCATCAAAATACGATTAACAATATTTTGGTGAAGATCAATACATTATAAGATTTATCACTGTTATTAAGGATATTTTTTTTTGATATTTTTAATTTCATAGAGTTATATTTAACCCTTAGGGTTAACAAAGGGATTTAATATGAAATATTAATTTAGAAAACCAAAAATAATTTTTTTGGGATGTATGCTGAAAGTTATGAGGTCACATTTGAGGAAAACCATTATTTAATATTGTGTCCATTATAGTTATTTGGGATTTATGATTATTTATAATATTATATAAGTGGATCCTTTGTTGTTATTATTGAAATTTGAAGTTAAATAAGTTGGTTTATATTCATTGGATATTATCTTACATCCTACTAACTATTTATTTTTGGTTAATATTTAATGATAAGAGGAATATCTTAGTATGATTTAGTATACTAAAAAATTTTATTTTATGGATCTAGGTATAAAACAATTCATAATAGATACTCATTATTTTGAGAAAAATATGAGTTTATCGTGTGAATTTATTAATGGAGAAAATTTTAATTTTTATGTATATTTCTTTATGTTTTTAGCTGATATACGAATGAATATAATAAAATATAGTTAATGGATCTTGAATAAAAATCTTATTACCTTAAATTATAATAAATTAATAATATTGTCACACCTCATCAATTTATGTTTATGTGGTCGTTATCATTCTAATGGTCATTCACATTCCAGGGATCAATTTTCTCTATCACTATCCATCTTTATATAAAAATATTTTTTTCTTCCATGTCCATATTTTTACATCCAACGAATGTTCACCGATATGGGGCACTAGATATGTGTTATTATAGATAACATTAATATTTCCCCTTCCCTATTCTGAAGAAGTTGTTTTTTTAAAAACCATTTTCATAGGTTTTCAACAATAGAATTTTCTAATGTCAACCCCTTGATTATAGAGAACATGGTCAAATTGTGAGGTTGAAAATTATTAATGGGGGAGATTTAACAGCTCGATTTTTTAAATGAATGACATTATGATTGATAGTGTATTCAACTCCCAACACCAAGAATAAATGAACAATAGAATATTATATTTCACCATTATAACCTAGCCATTAAATTGGAGAGTATAAATATTAATAAAAACATTAATATATATATATATAAATTTTCTTCTGTGTACAAATTTATTAATTAATTTTTAATAAAGGATAATAATTTTTTAGTAATGTGATATTATTCTTTAGAAAAAATTTCATTCAATTTTTTTATAATAAAATAATATATATAATTTTTTATTCTGTTAATTGTTTTTATAAGTTTTTTTTGAAATAATAAAATAATAACTATATTTGGTTCAATTTTTATGATTTTTCTATGAACTTATTTTACAGTTTATTGTGAAAAATAATGATTTTTATTAAAAAAATATTTAAATATTTTAAAAAGTTACATTCTGTATTAAAATGGTTTAAAATTATAATTAGTTCTCTTATATCCTATATTAGAAAATTAATTTCATTGGAATTAATTTAATTATTTATTTTGGTATAAAAACATTCTTGATATGTAAAAAGTCATTTTTTCTGAAAAAAATATTTTTGTTCATGCAATGTTTTTTAATATTATTGAATTAAATATAGCACTATTTTGTGACTGATTTTTATGTAATTTATAAAAAAAAAATATTATATAATATTTTTTATATTAATCTAATATTTTTACATTGCATGATATATGAATATATATAGTATTATGCTTAAAAATAGTATTTTTCTAAAAGTGAATTTCATCCATTAATTTGAAATTATTTGAATATTTATTTATTCCAATTATGTGTATTGAATTTGATAAAATAGTTTTCATAAATAGAATCAGGTAATTCAAATTTTTTATATGTCCCTCTATATATTTTTTTTAATATGAATAGGCAGTGGTAATAATTGTCACCAATGTAGAGGATAAATTGGGTTAATCTATGTTAAAAATAAGTGACAACGCCATAATTTTTCAACCTAAGTAATATTGGATTAATTTAATTTGATTTTATCACCTTGTACTCAAATTTTAATAGTTTAACGAACACTTTTCAATGGAAATTACCCATATAATATTTAAATCCAAGAATGTAATAACGTGTCACTCTCATAGTTTTAAAAATTTATTACATGTACACATAGGTACAAAAAACATTTAATTAATAAAATTGTATATTTTGAGACTAATGAATATATATTCCTGATAGTAATTTTTTTAGTTTTATAGTGATTATGTAATTACTATAAATTCATTCATAATTCTCATATAATATTTTATAAATGATTAGAAAAATAATATAAAGGAATTTAAAAAATATTAAATATCACAAAAATTTAGGGAGTTACAGTGTTAAATGATTATTTTAGATATATATAAAATATTGTTGACTTCTAAATGTATTATATTCCAATTAAAAATTTTAATTTATAAATTTTATTCAAACTAAATGAATAGTGTCAAAAATGACATAAAGGATATTTTCTCAAACTAATATTTAATTAAATTATTTAGAAATCATAATAATATTGAAAGAGGACAAGTTAGATAATATATGGTGTAAAATTTTATATATATTTGCTATTTATGATCCAAAATCTTCCTTATAAGTAAAATTATAACCCATTAACAGTAAAAAAAGATGTTATCGAGGTTATGGTTAAACTTTGTTAACCCAACAGTTAATAAAATTGATAAGGATTAAAATGAATCCAAAACCTGTAAAAATTTTATTATATGATAATATTTCAAACATATCATACCTTATTACTGAATTCATGTAAATTTTGAGTTATTATCTTAGATAACATGCAATTTTATTTTAATCTTTTATAAAATCCTACGAGTTCCCCTCCAATAAATTATAAAATGAAATCACTCCTGTCACTTATTCACACCACTTTGATCCATATAGCCCAACCCTATCCTAAAAATAACTATTAAAAATACATTTTCCCAATTATATTGGTTCAATTCAAACCAATATTTCATTTATAGTTTATTAAATATACTATTTAAAGGATCTAATTCAAGGAATATGTATTCGCCTTAAGCAATCACGTTATTTTTTAATTCTTAATTACATCATATAAATCAATGGTATTTATAATAAAATCATTAATTGAGTATCATTAATGTACTAATGTCTTATTATCATTATGAAATCACCATTATCCACTGTCTTTCCAATCAAATTAGAAGTTAATGTATCACTCATATACGACTAATTGTCTCTCTATAGAAATACACTTCATTTACTATCCCCATAATTAATGGATGCTTATTATAGAATGTTTAATATTATTATATAATAATAATGAATTTTTTTTCAAATTATAATATCAAACCTACATTCTTACCTTCCAATCCATTGGAGAACAACAACATTAATAATTGGTACGTGTAGGCTACCACCTTTATTGAGAGATGTGATGTGTTTTTAATTTCCATTTTTCATGGATGATATTATTGATAAATTTAATAACTATAAATTTTTTATATGATATAATACTTTTATAATGTTGAATTATTATTTACCATTATATGATTTTACCCATTGAAATGTCAAATCAGATTTCATGCGCACAAAAGAAATAATGTCTCCATGAACAGTCTAATTAATTTTTCTATTTCTTTTATTTTTGATTTATTAGTAATAAGTATATAATTTGTATATAATATATTTTAAGTATGTAAATGATTCTTATATATAATTAAACTTTATGTAAAATTATTATATATGATGATATAGTGCCTTCGAAGCAAGTTGATCTTATGGTAATTGATTTTCATCTCACTTTTATTTCTTTGTGACACATGTCATATTCAACAAATGTATATTTTCTATGGTATATGTGATCTTGGTGAATTTATTTTTTGATTATTCTTATAGAAATTAATGAATATACATATTCCTAAATCTTCCTTTCTATTATTTTTCTTCTGATTCATATATTAGCAATGCGGTGAAAGGTTTTTTTAAAATTTCATTTTTCATCAGGATTGTTAATGATTAGTTATACAATGAAGAAATATTATATTACTTCGCTTAAGAAACTATTGAGTTTTATTATACTCTAGAAATTAATTAAAAATAAATATTTTAATTACATTCTCCAAATTATAAGTACTCAATGGGATTAAAATATTTTTTATGGTAAATATAATATATTTTATTCTTCGATCAAAACAAAAACATTTCCATCCATATCCAAAATTTCTAATACTATTTTTCAAAAAGGTTTTTATTATTTTTCTATTATTTTTAGTGTCATTTATAATATTTGTTTTGTTCTATAAAATATTTTATAATTTTTATTCCTATTATTTTCGAACCAAGGTATGTTTTGAGTTTTTAAAACATTATGAAAGAATTTTTTTTAACATATAAGACATGAATGGATGTTTTCTAAAAAACCAATTCTTTGAAGAAATAAACCCACTTACTCATGGTTCTTATCAAAATAAATTTCCATAATATTTGGAAAAAATTTAGAAATTTAAATATGTTATTTCAACCAAAAAATGTGTTTTATTCTAAAAATATTCCAATATCCTATTTGACAACATTTGTTTCTTAGATGGAATCCTTTTATGTGACATATGTATTATTGGAGTATGATCCAATGATACCATCTTTATTATTTATCTTAATTTTTTATATTTATGATGATAGAATTTTTTCATGACCATTCATTTTACAAATGTTATTCTAAAATTAAATGGTGAGATATTTTTGAGACTACTTTTATTTCCACTAGTTGATTTATGAAAGAATTATTATGAAACCCATTTATATTCATTAGCCTATATGAAATCAATGTTTTTTATTTTTATCACATACATGTATGCTTTTTATTATGTAAAAAATGGGCCTGTAATTATACCTCCCTCTAATTAATTAGATAATTATTTATATATCATGAGATAAATAGGACTCGACTAGGGGGTGAAAAATGTTCAATAAGGGACCTGGTCCACTATGATAGTATTTTATGGTAACCTTGAATATTAGGATCGTTATCGAAGTGAACTAAATCTCTTTTGATTGAATTGGGTATGATCCATAGTAAAAATTATGGATTAAATAATTAACCCAATAAACCTCAATAATTATAGAAATGCTCCTTGATAACTAATTAAATTATTTACTTTACTTATATGTATTTCAAAATATCATGTATTATTCCACTATAGTTCTCTTAATGATCATGTTACTTGATTTATTTTGTGATTAATGTCTAGTGAACATCCCTACATTATTTAATGACTCAGGATGACAATCAATTATATGAAGGGTATGGTATTCAAAGGGTTTATTAATGTTCTAATTACCTTAAACTCATGTTATATTGATATATTTATTCTATACCCTTTCAAAGAATTTGAGATCTCTCATTATTATGTTTCATTTCCCTAAGTTAGGAAGAAAGGTTTTTAGTTTTACATATTGAATAAGGATGATAGTTATCTAAAACAAAGTGTCAGATTATATAGATATCTTACGAACCCATTTTCCTATGTATCAAATTCTCCAAAGATGATTTAACTATAAAATTATAATGTGGATAATTATATCTGTGAGGAATATTATTCTAATATGATGACATAACAATTCATGAAATTCCTGTGATTCTATAAAAGTCCTTGACTCATTATAAGAATACATTTTTTTCATTACATGAAGTTGATGTTGAGAAGATGGGGAATGAAATTAAAGATAGAATGGAATTAATTAATGATAAAAAAAATTTCCTTAGTATGAGATATATTGTATTACAAATCAATTTGACCAATCATGAAATGACTCATATTGATAATTCATAATCGAAGATTTATATAGCTACATCCATAGATTGCATTATGGATGATTATACAAACAAAAGTACTCTATATATGGAATGAATATTATAATATTATCTAATGATCACTCTTATGTAGCTATGGATAAAAAAGAACATTCCATATCCAAATGTAATCAAACATTATTTATATTTTTCTATAAAATTCGATGTTTGATAAAAAAATCAGTATATGTATGGATGTGGTAAATTAAAAAAAATCCCAGCACAACATCCATGGTATATAAATAAAGATTTATGGAAGATGTTTCTCTTGGAATAACCCAATAGGTGCTGAAGATAACCGAAAAATAGAATTCTTATTATGAAGGAAATTCAATATATCATGTAGATGTTAAAATAAGAATAATTTTTGTTGTTTAATATCCATGATGAAATTTATTGGGGTATTGAGGATTGGATTGCTTGCAGAATCCACCAAATAAAAAATCAAAAAGTATTATAATTTTAATTTGGTGTAATCTAAATAATAATAAGAAATATCTATAGAATAATAATAATCTGAAAAAGTATTATAGATTTACAATGTTTGAAAAGAATTATCATGTTTCAAAAGTTGGTGGTTAAAATATTGATGCATGATCATCTCTACATGTTTCCATTTTTATAAGTGGTTGAGACTATAGAAGTTGGTGATGAAGGTATAATCATCCATTATAATTTTGTAGATAAATATTTTAAACAAGAATTTTCCTAATAAAATATCAATTAAATAATTATGAGAATACGTTGGATTCCAAATCCATGAAGATGAAAAAAAGTGGACTATAAAAATGAACTAATAAGAATACATTCACTAAGAACGCCCCATGCGTAAAATATATATTTTTTCCAATTCTCCAAATGATAAAAAAGTAATCTAGAATAATTATTTTCTAACAATTAGTATAGAAGAAGAAGAAAAATAAATAGTTAATGAAAAGGGAAAAATGAATATTCCAAATAAAGGCGAAGAATTGCTAAGTGATAGATGAAATAAATTTAGGGCCATTTAAAAAGGATTTTTAACAAAAAAAATTTAAAATAAGATTACCTAATGACAATTAAGAATGGTAAATGAGATTAAAATAATTTGATGTCTAAAGAAAGAAAAACCATCTAACACAGTTAAATGGAATGTGTGGTGAGATCCAAGTTATGTCTAGATAAATCATAAATAAAGATCATATGTGAATGAAAAAAATAGATAATGTGGATCAATATTGTTGTGAAATCTATCTCAACAGTTCTATTCAAATTTATCCACAATAATACCCACATTATTCAGTTAATCTTTTACATTTATTGTTTTTACATACAATATAGTGAATTAAAGGGGAAATATATAATCAATGGGAGAACCTAATAATATTCATTGGTATCAACATAATTTAGCTAGGATAAAGAAAATACTATCTTGTTTTGATCTTATATTTTGTATATTGATGAAAAACTATTAATGAATATCATCCTTTGTGGGGTTTCTATATTCTCAAATCTAGAAAAACATAAGTTAAAGATTGGTTTTGGTCTATTTTCTATATTGGATCATTATGAGAATAATTATTTAATAGATTTAAAATTACCAATATTTTTAGAAATCTTTTTGTCTCTATAGAGACATAAGATAAAGAATCTACAGAATTATTATTTTTATACAAATCCAAACATTATAGAAGGTTCTATCATGAAATGTTTTATTTATGTGGTATATATAATTTATCTTTTATCAAATATAAATCAAATACGATTAAAAAATATTGTGGTAGAAAGTTATATTTATCAATTTATGGAAAAATGGATTGGTAAAGTGTGTCATTTATATTTGAAATCACATTATTCGTTATTAAATGTTTTTAATTTTTTGTGATGTCATTGCAGGAGTTTTAGGATAAATTTATTAAATTTAAATCAGTATCTATTAATTTCCACATCCAAGAATATATTTGGACACCCTTGAAGATAATAATTAGTGTTATCATTTCATTCTGTATAATTAAATTTTATAAATTAATTTTTTTATAGATCAATCCCTCTTATTTTTTACTCCAAGCATGGATAATTCACACATAAGTTGGAATATTTGTTACAAAATAACTATGTATGAATATATAAAACATTTAAAAATAAATTTTAAATTATTTACAATAAAGGGGGAGATATTAGAGTGAATTATTTATAAGGAAGGGGGAGAGTATAAAAAATATTTACATATCATTTCTACATGTGTGTTGAAGAAAATAAACTTGGGAGATTTTCTGATTCCTATTTGTTTATAATTTATTTATCTTCCATGTGATTTAAATATTTTTATATCAATCGTAGGAAGATTATGTTTCAATTCTAAAAGAATGCTAGATAACACAAAAATATAGATGAAGAAGTGTTGAATTTTTATGGGATCCAAATATGTTTTTCATGCCAATGAAATATAATTAGAATATTATGTTTGAAGGATTGTTATCCCTGTTGTTTTCAGATACATAGAAATATATATGGTTTATGAGTAATTTTTTATAGAGAAGATAATCCTATATATATTGTCACATAATTTTGTTCCAAATTATTACATGACAAATTTCTTATAGGATTGGGTTGACATTATGAAATGATAGTGATCTTACCTATTGAACCATAGACACAATTTTTATTGACAGAATATGTCATTTGACTATTTTTTTTCTCTTCCATCTAGGTGTTGGATAATAGAGGAAGAAAATATTTCATTTGAAAAGGTAACATTCTTATGAAACAAGAACCGGTTGACTTGTCTTCCGTTGGAATCATGTTATGTTCGATGATTTACATGCATATTTATAAGGTCTCAAGAAACTATAATCACATGTTCATTAATATGTAAACCAGTTGATGTAATGTGATGTGATATTATTGTGATTTAATATCATGATAAAAGTTATCATTATTCCTCTATAATATTCTTGAGTGATGTGTATAATAATAAAGAAAGTATATATGTGAGGATGATGATGCTATAGGTTATATAGGTATATCATATAGATGAATGTTCATGTAGGAAATTGATATACCTAATTGATTTATTTATCTATTTTTGAATACACAGCTGATTAACTAAAATTTCTATTTTTAATGACATAGTCGATTGATTTATATAGCCATTTTCGATGGCATATCGGATGAATTAACGTAGTAATTTTTGGTGACGAAGTTGATTCGAACACATAATATTTTTAGTGAAATACCTGATTGAATCATTTAGATATTTTTACTAACGTTTTTGATTGATTTATGTAGTTTATTTTGATACATATCTGATTATATAATTCTATTATATTATTATGTGACACTGAAGATATTAAAATTATTGTAGATGACTATGTGACATAGATGATTGTGAAATATATATGATATTTTAATTCATGTTTTGGAGTACATAAAATAAGGGTAGACACATTCTTACCTTAATAATGTAACTTCAACCCATTTGGAGAAATAATAGGGAAAATGTAATATGTTTTTGTGTACATAAATGTGGAGTTATAATAGAGTTATAATGTAGATGCTAATAAGTCGAGCCTCTTATGAAGAAAATAAAAATATTTGGATCGATATTCATGGAATATTTATGATGAATATTTCTAGGATATAATGGTTCTGATATTATTTATAATTATTGAGTTGATTATTTTTGTCATATTATTAACTAATTAGAAGAAATAATATCCTCTTTTGTTTATGTTATGTTATGGGTATGAAATCATAGATGATAACATGAGAGGTAAGATCATGTAATGGTGGAGATGATGCTACAATTATTACCATTATTATAATATCTATATATATTAGATGTTGTTGAAGAAATGTATAATGATTTTAAATATTATTAATGATAAAATATTTAATTTTATGTAAACATCATATAGTATCCAAGAGGAAAAGAGACAGATGAAACTAATCATTCAAATATATTTTTAAAAGTTAATGAATAATAATGATATCATGTGTATCCTTTCATGAATCAAATAATAGAGATAAAATAATTTAAAAATTGAATAATGTATTGGGCCCAATGGTTTTCATAGGAAGAAAAATAAGAAAAGGAATAATAGATAAGAAGAAATATATATACTCTTATTTTCATATAAGAAGAGTAAAATGAAGGATTATCAAATATTTTTTCTACTATAAGGAGGAGAAGACGTTATTTTTTATAGTTTTTTTATAAAAGTAGAAGATGATACATGATGTAGTGGAAGGGAATAAGAAGAAGGAGTGAACCATCAATAATAATGAAACCTTCAATGTTGGTGTGTGATATGTTTATTGTTTATCATATGTTATAATGTAATTTTATGTGATATACCAGAGTATGGGATACACCAAACAAGTGTGTGGGATTCATAATCTACACTACTGAGAGAAAATAGTATAAATCACAGGTATTTTTAAATGTCGGTTATGTGACCACACATTTTACCACATTAAACCAAAAATTATTCTTCTATAACAAAGAGTAAAACCTTTTAAATCATTTTACATCTTCACAAACACACACACACACACACACACTCTCTCTCTCTCTCTGTGTGTGTGATTGGTTGTGATGAAATTATCAAAAAAAAACTCCACTTTGTACCACCACACCAAAAAATTTCATCCTAAGATTCTATGAAACCCCTTTAATTATGTAAAGGCATCAATATAGGGGTCGGATCACACCTCTCATTTTAGGTGTATGCGAACCGCCCCTCTCCCAGATATAGGACTTATGACTTCCAAGAAATAGAACATACACATAGTAGTGTTTGTAGACATGGTCATAGATATAGAGGGGTTCACTAAAAACCGTTGGAAAAAATAATATGTTCATAGGCATTTATAGAGGGTTTCTAAAGCTACCCATGTGGTGCTGATACCCGGTATAGTTATGAGAACCAATCCAAAAGCACTCACAAAGGTTGTGAAAGTCTACTCATTGGGAATAATTTTATACATTTTTCTCCCCCTTATGACTTACAATAATTTAATTTGGAATAGGGATAAAGATAGTTTTTCGATCTCAAATCACTATTATGTATATAAAAACTCACCATAACCCAATATGGGACATGAACATTATCGAATTCACACCTCTAGGAAGAAGGTTGGTTGGAGTCTGTCATCGAAACTGTGGGGAGCACGATATACCCTTAGAGAAAAATGGAAATCCAAAATCAATAAACAAATAATAATGTGTTGAGTGGTTATGTTCTAACCATGATTTAATATGATTTAGTTGTATGTACATCAACTCTATACTAGAAGAAGAGTCTTTATTAGAGTTTTGATCAAGGTTCAACAACAACTTCACCTCACCTTTATCTAGGAGTCTATAAGGAAAAAAATATATGAGCCATGTCACAAGGCAGTATAACCCCATATTTATTACTGATCAGGACACACAGTCATCATATCCCAACATTACATCACGTCAAGACACATAGTCATTGTATCCCAACACCATGTCTCACGTCTAGAAGGAAGTATATCATGATAATACCTTTTCCATTAATCAATCTTCATTAACACAAAAATCCCCATATCCCACCCTTCTTTGTGATATCTATACCACAATGGTCCACCTATCTCATGTTACTAGAATAAATACCTCTAATGTCAATAAATTCATACTCCACAAGGTATTCCATAAAAATTGGAATAAAACCAAATAGCATGAATGAGTATTTTTCATCACACACACACATAGAAATATTTGATCAATATAGAAAATAGTTTTCCTAGCTACAAGTGAAAAAACATTCAATCAATCTATAACTTAACTATGATGTATAGAAGCACATACCAATATATCATGACAATAATCATATACTAGGGAACTCTAAGGTAATAAACGTCCTTCCTTCAGTAAGACGAAGGAATCATGATAGGATATTCAAAAATTGTATTATATAAAAAATATAATTTTAATTAGGTATATAATAATAAAATATACTGTAATGATGGAAATTTGGGATGAAATCCCTTAGCTTAGGTTAGATTCATCAGGTATGCCCTTTTTCTTCATGGAAAATAAAAATATATTAAACATTTACAATCATGATAAATTTATTCCTGTTTATTGTTACTCTTATTTTACTTGTGACAGTTTTATATTTATATACATAATAAATTATGTTCAAATTAGACATTTTGATGATATTCAATTCATATGTCCAAAATGTCTTTAGAAGGTTAACAATGATAAAAGTGTTCATTATTCCATCATCAATATAATTATAATTATATGGAAATAATTATATTTTTAATATAGAAATTATAATTTTAAAACAATCCATGATAATTAGTTCATAAACAAAGAATACATTTCAATCCTGGAGATGTACAGTTTTATGTACGCATAATTAACATTTCAGTTTTTTAATCACCATAAAGAAAAGAACATAAGAAATATTTAATCATTCTATAATTTTAATTAGAAAATAAATATATTTTTATTTCCTTGAATACATTAACATATACCATACCTAATATCATAATTATATATTTTTTATAATTATAATTATAATTATAATTATATTTTTATTTTTATTTATTTTTCCTCATGGATGAGGTCATCCACACGTACACACGAATGATGTTATCATCTTCAAATGAGTTGAATTGTATAAAAAATATTTGAGATATTAATTATATAGAAATATAATCATATAATATATATATATATAATCCACCATTATAACTAACCATTAGTGGTGTTGATGGGAAATGAATTAAACCGGTTTCAGAGGTGGTAATCCACTGTACACATGGATGAGAGGTTCGTTTCCAATTTTACAGAAGAGGACAAGCATATAGGTGATTGTATTAAATTAAAAACACATCAATACAGGATAGATACATATTTTATTATATTATCATGGTTTAATACTATTTTAATGATTTGGATGTGGAAATAACAAAAACACTCCATTAATAATTATACCTCTTCTTCAAAAAAAATTATTAGGTTTACAACAAAAGCCGTATATAGAAATTTTTATAGGAAAAAAATGAAATATTTTTCATTTTAAGGGAATTATGGAAGGTATTTTGTTAGGTTTTATCTAGAAACATTGTTTTTTTATTTTATGTAAATAAGATAAGAGGTTCCCTTTTATATGTGAGGGGAGGGGAAATTTTTGAATTTCTTAATGTATTATATTAATAAAAATTATTTATCAAGGAAAAATTGATCCAAATTGATATATATATATATATATAATATTCGATGATTATTGGTTTAAATAAGGTCACACAATAAAATGATTACAAGTATATTTTAGGTTTTTACATTTATCTCCTTTTTAAAACATGTTCTTAGTTTTTGAAAATTGCCTAAAAAATAATGTCTTTATTATTTTAGGTCATGATAGGTACTTCAAAAGGAATAATGTCCAATAAATAGAAAAAATATGATAATTTTTACCACAACTCATCCAATTCACTGATGAGAATATTTTAAGAAATTTTATGTAATTTTATAAAATATTAATTATAACAAAATATCATTAATGGGTTTTTAAAAATATTTATTTAATTCGACGTTGTAAAAAATATAAGAAAAAATAAGTTAAAATATATTCCATTAAACTCTCTATAAAATGATAAATTTATATAAATGATTCATATAGAACAATAATTATTTCAAATTATATTACATTTAATATTTTTAAAATCATGTAGTTAATATTTTTATTATATGAATATATTTTATGTTAGTGATGCATTAGAAATAAGAAAAATAAATAATTAATAAAAGAGAAAAAAATTTTAAATGATATAAAAAGTATTTATATTTGATATAAATATTTATAACCATATATAATTTTTTTGTCCCTATCACGGAATATTATTGAAACAAAAAGAAACAGTGATATTATTGGCTCTGTATTATATATGATTATTTTATACGAAAACATCAAATACATATTCCATCATGTTTTAATATATTTTTGAAATGTTTCAACATGTATGAAAACCACTAATAAAATATAATAATTTAATGTTTTTAGTAAATTTTTAGTCTTTATCATATTATTTTTACACTTAATTGACTGATTTATCCTTCTAATAGGGTGATAATTTTTTACTATTCATATTATTCCTTGAAAAATAAAATAATTTTTCCATTATTAAATAATATAAATTTTTATTATTCCATGTGTAGAATCCATTTTATCAAATTCAATCTTTATAAGTGTTAGAAATTCATTTTATAATAATCATGGAATTCCAGACAAAAACTAGGGTTTTAAAAATAGACGAATTTCATAAGTATAGATAGTAATACATTAAAAATTCAACATAAAATTGATTCCAATGACAAAAAATTTATTATTAATAGTATAATTGATCTAATGGATCTTTTAAAACCATTTTAGATCAAAATATAACTTTTTAAATTAATTAATATAAAATTTATTTTTAAATTAATCTATTTTTCACTAGTCCTTAGAAAAATATACAAAAATTGAAATTTAAAAATATCAAACTAAGATAATTTTTACAAGTTGAACTAAAAAATTATATAATATTTATGAAATAAAATTTTAAATTTTCTATAAAATAGTTATAGAATTTTCCCAAGAAAAGAGTAAAATGAATTTTTGAACAAAACATATTTTTAAAAAATAAAATAAAATTAAAAAAATTAGGTGATTATTTTTAAATAATTAATTAATATTTTCTTATTTATTTTTACCTTTATATATATTTAAATGTCCAGTTAATAATATTTACATGCTTTAATTAAATGATTAGGTTGTAATGGTCATATATAAAAAACATATTATCTTTGTTATTTATGCTCGGTGTTGAGTGTGGTATATGCTATTGAACATAAAGTTATTATTTTAAAACCATGTGCTATTATATTCTCCCCACATTTAAAAAATTATTTCCATGTAATGATAAATTATCCACATAAAAGGTGGGGTTCACCTGTGAAAATTCTGTTGTGGAAAACTGATATTGTAAAAGGGTTAATAAAATTGTCTGTTGAATAAGGGGAAAAGAGACATATGAATATAATATAATGACATGGTCTCAAATTAGTTAAAAATAACTTGGAAGTGAAAATATATACATGGAGGAGAATAAAAAAATTAAGTACTAAAAAAGGGTGATAGAGAACCTGGTTTGGGAAAATTTAGCGACCACAAATCCATAAATATATGATCGGTGAAAAGTCAATTGATTTAATAAAAATGATGGAAAATGTATAACATTTGGATTTGAAGATCCATTTCAAAAAATTGAAGTATTTTTTAACTATCAATGTATATAACACCAAAAAATATACTTACTTGATATATATTAATTTCATATTCAAAATTTCATCCATTTTTTGTAATTTGATTAATTTTCATATCATCTTTTACTCTAAGAAATTAATCTCTATGATAAATTTATTATTCTTAAAGAAAAAAAATTAACATTTAATTAATTATATATTCAAAAAAGGACTAAAAATATATTCCTCAATCATTTAGTAAATCCAAAATGATTTAAAAAATTAAATATAATAATGAATATAAATAAACCCTCAGACATTATTCTATCAAATTGAATAATAAATCCTTATGTGTGACATAGATCATTCAATAAATAAACACCCCTACAACATAATTAATTTCCAATTTAAATAATTTGTTAACCCTAATGGTTATTTTATAACCTTCATCCTATACCCCTAAAAAATAATATCATTCATACTAAATAATAATTTATGTTAAAGTTAATGGTTATATATACCTCATTAAAATAAAGTATATCAAAAAAATTCATTAATCAAATAAAAATAAAAAATATTTCATCATATAAACTTTTTCACACTATAAAAATAATATTTATTTATTAAACCATTTAACTAATTATATTTTCATAATAACCATGACATCAAAATGTTCCATGGTAATAATTGTAACCTTATTAATCTTCCGTTGAGGGTTCAGGTCCTCATGTATTTCCAGATAAGAAGTATTTTCACCCAACATAAAATTTGTCCCTTTCTAAAACTATATTAATAAAAAAAATTTATAATTCCCAAAAATATGTTTATCATACTAAAAAAATAATATTAATCATCAAATATCTTTTTAACCAATATGGGATTCTATAAATATTTTTCCAAAAACAAAAGGTAATATAAAATAAATATTACTATATTTACATAAATTATCAAATGAAACATAACTATTATCAATATTATTAATGTTACAACCAAATAATGTGATATAATTGTTCCTTATATGACTATTTCAATAAAACCCTTACTAATCCCAAGGCTTATATTACCATAACAATCTCCCAAAACAATCTTTGTCATCTAGGACATCCATAACATAAAGCATGGGTATTTATGAATTTAATCATTTGATCATCCTTATAATTATCATCCCAGGACACATTATGGTCAACCCATATCAAAATGTAATGTCATATTTTTTCATAGATTCCATTATATCATTTAATATAATAGTATATAAAGATTATATGAATTAAATAAATTATATTCATAGTTATTGTAAAAATAGGTGTGAAGTAAGGATACACTCACCATACTCAAAAATTAAGGAAATGATATATTCAACTAACTATTTTTTGGTTTATTACCCCAAGATGAATCTATTCTAATTCCATGTCCCCTTGTAGTATCTAGCTGGGAATTGTTTTCATGTAAAACCACATAATCTCTACCTTACTAAAAAATTATGATGTTATTATAAACATACAATTACCTATAAAATAATTCACATGGTATGTTACCTAATATATTATTTTTACAAAATCTAGATCCCATGTTTTCAATTAAACATTCCCTAATAGTAACTGTAAAGACCCTACCTAAGGTAGGCCCTGACCGAGGGTTACAATTTGACATTGACACTAAATACAATGAATCATACCTTGATAGTATGAATAATTTAGTAGTAATTATATACTAGATTCATAAGTGAATAACCCATTAAATTTGAAATCATATAATAAAAATCAGAGTGTATTTTTATATTCCACGTATTTGAAATCAATCAGAGAATCTATATTCATATCCTAGGGAATCTAAACAAAATATTGGTACAATAAAATTCTATCTAGGGGATAAATAAAATGAATTATATCATGAGAGAATATAGTATAATCAATATTTACTGTTAAATAACTAACAACCCATTCCTTTTGATCAATAACACGTGCATAAAAAATATTATGAAATGAATAAACAACAATTACATAATCCCCTAAAAAAATATCCTTAGCTTGAAACATATCCATGGAGATAATAAATATTAAAATAATGACATTCAAAGAAATAAATAATTCCAAAATTATGGAAACCATAATGCCATAAATTATAAACATTACACTATGGAACATACTAGAACATCTTATAGAAATGGGTAAGAACATAGACAAATACCATAACTATTTTGTCAAATAAGACCTACTGGAGGGTCAATGTTTTATATCATTCCCCACCCATCTCATACTGAGTATAATTTATTCATAAAACGGTGCAGGGATAACATTTCAATACATAATCAACATAACCATTTTAATAAGAAAACTAGAATAATAAATATTAAAATTTACCGAGTCAATATAATCATAAAACATTTTTAAAAGATTAAATATTTTTTCATTAAAACATATAAATAGTTTTTTATAGTTAAAATAATGGGTTATTTATTTTTTTGAATAAAATTTCCATAATCATATAATCAAAAATATCGTTGGGGAATTTTTTTTAAAACGTCACTTTAAAAAACTAAAAATTTAGAAAATATTAGAATATTTTTAGATTTGAAAATATTTAGGAAAAATTATAAAATATTTTTCTAACTAGTGGGTGATCATGATGGTAGGAAATTTCATTTATGTAATGTTTTTTAAAAACAATATTCCTTTCACATTTTTCACACAAAATTGAAAAATACATTATTCTTAAAAAACAAGAGGATTAATAATAAAATATTTTTAAAAAGTAAATAATGGATTAAAATGTCTCTAATAAACAATATATATTATTAAAAATATTATTTAAAATTTTCAGTAATATATAGATATGGAATAAAAATATTCATTCCCATGTATAAAAGGAAATTTGGTATTCTATAAAAAGATTTCGATATCATTATTACATAATGTTTGTAAAATGAATGGTAAAAATAAAATTTTAATAAATATTCAAATGAGAGTAAAATAGTATATTTTTTAGATACGAATATTAAATAATTTCCCAACTTTAAATCTAAATAAAAATAGTCCTGAAAAATGTTGATATTGTGGTATATAAAATTACCACATTTCTATGTTTTGAATCATAAAACTCATGAATGAAAAAAATCCAATAAAAAAATAAATATGGTCAATATATATATATTAAAAATATAACCTATCCATAGTTTAGTTGATATAACTCATTAAAATAAATAGTGTTATAAAACAAAAAATGTCTAAATAGAGTAGAAATTATGAAAAATTCTCTTACAAAGATCATACCTTTGATGTGAAAATTAATCAATGAATTAATTGTGTTTATCATATGTAAATACACCAAAATTTTTTTAAATAAAACATAAAATAATAAAATTTCATTATAATAATAATCTAATAATATCGAATAAAATGAATATTTAATATAACCTATGGAAAATAAATTGAGTAGTGAAACCCCATAAAACTTTGTAACATTCAATTAGAATAGAATTATACTAAATATTTCAAACCAAAACATGAAATATAATAAATTAATTAGTATTTATGATATGAAATTTACATGTAGATTATATACACCATATAAATTAAATTATGTGTATAACAATATAATATGTGTTCATAAAGGAAAATTGAGATGAAATAACTTTCCTTATGTCATATTCAACTTTTATGTTCTTTATATTCTTGAATAAGAAAATTATATTAAATAATTATTATAACTAATAAAATTTTCAATTTTAGTATTTTATTTTATTTTATATATTACCTTGTTATATTTATTTACTTAACCAATTAATTTCACGTCAAACATTTTGATGATATCCAGTTCACATATCTCAAATGGCATCGGTAGGTTGAAAATGGTAAAAGAGTTGATTTTAAACACATATATATAATAATAATAAGGAAATAATTATCACATTTACAAATATATTTTATTTTTAAAATTGTACATGAGGTATTGTAATGATAAATGAAATATGATTCAGTCATGAAGACGGTAAGTTGTTGGTACAAATGAGTAACATTTCCATTTCCAACAATAATGAAGGAAATTATATAAGTATTTTTTTTATATTTAAATAATGATTATTATAACATGAATATCATATTATTTCATTAAATTCTCCTATATTTTCCATCCATGTGATGCAGTAATTAAATACAAATCACATTACTTCATGGAGGTGGTAATCTTCATGTATACATGGAATGTGTTATCATCATTCAATGAATGGAAAGTTAGAAAATGCATAATATATTAATTTTATATAATTATTAATATATTTCTACTATAATATAAATACATACTAAATACATCATCAAAACAACATTGAGTGGTGATAATTGAAAAGAAATTGCATCAGTTCGTGAGGCGTTAGTTCAATGAAAACATAGACGTCATGTTTGGTTTCCCATTTGAAGGAAAAAGTGAGGGAAAAATTCAATTACATCAATAAAAAAAATCATATTATATTAGAGGAAATGTTTTTATTATATCATCATGGTAGAATATAATTTTTTAGGAGATGGAAAAAATTCACCATTAAGAATGATAACTATTCCTCAGACAATCTCTTTAGGTTTACCCTAAATGAATTCCAAGGAGTGTTTTATAATAAAACCATGGACTATATGAAAAAAATCGAATATATGAATGTATTGGGATAGATATTTTCAGAACCAAAATAATTATTATATGTGATGAAAATAGGATAGGATGTACCTTTTATATGTGATGGGTGGGGAACTTTTGGAATTTCATAATGTATTAAATTAACATATAACATTTTAACATGAAAAATGGACTTAATATGATATATTTATAATATAAGATGAGCATGGGAAGAAATAATAATATCAAAAAAAATTGAAAAAATCTTTACACATTTTATTCACTTGTCTATTTTTATTAAACTGTGTGAACCCTTTTTACAATTATCGTGACAATAATTTTTTTACTCTTTAGGGGCAAAGATAGCTACTAAAAAATATAAATGGAAAATATATGGATTATGGATGATATTTTATACTATATATATATGCTAATTCATGGAATATATTATTTTTATTAATTTTAAATCATTTAATAACATATTATTTATTACTAAATATCATTAATTACATTTTTGGAAGAATTCATTTAATTTTAATTTGAAGTCAACATGATAGAAAAAATTAATATATATTTTATTAAAATCACAATGAAATTTTATATTTGTCTAAATAATATCTTATGATAGTATTTATTTCATATTATATAACAGTTAATATTTTTAAATTTATAAATTTATTTCCCTATTAATAGAATAAATATTGTGTCCGTATTATATATTAATATAAGGTAATTATATCATTAAAAATAATATAAAAATAATAAAAATTGAAATAAAATTATCTCTCAAACAAATATTTATATCCTTAAATACATTTTTATCCTTGTCACAATATATTAAAGATATTAAACTCATGAAATTGACATTTTTGTATTTATATATTTGTAAATTATTATAAAAAATAGAAAAAAAAACTTCAAGTTATAATATATTAAAAAATGGATATACATATCTAAAAACACTATTATAATAAAATACCGGTTTGTGTTAGGAAATATTTTATGTCATTATCATATAAATTATAAACTTCATTACTCGGTTTACCCATTCCTCATGAATATATATGATTATCATTTTTACAATTTTTTATGACCAAAAAATAAAATAATTTTAATTGTGTTGCCTCCAAATATAGAATAATTTCTACAAAATTAATTCCTAGAAATTTTATGATTTAAAATTTTAATAATCCCCAAAAAGTCAAAAAAATAGTTATTCAAAAAGGAGTTTGTTTTCTTAAGTATTAAAGGGTCTATTATAAAAATTAAAAATAAATTTTTTTAGTTATATAAATTTTATTGTCAATAGTAATATTAAAATAATGTAACATTTAAATTCATTTTATAAATTGGGCCTTTATAAATACTTTAAACGAAAAGGATTTTTTCAATTAGTTTTTTTATTCACTATTCATTAAAAATCAATCATTTTAGAAAATTTTCAAAATTTAACAGTGAGATAAATTTATAAAATTTATTGTAAAAATGATACCCTTTTGAAAAAATAAAATATATACAAGTTCAGAATGTTAATTATAATATTTTATCATGAAATGAAAGAAAATCTATATTTTATGAAAATGTATTTTTAGTGAATAAAATGAATTTACTAAAAATATATTGATTTTTTTCTAAGCATAAATCAATGAATTTAAATTTTATAGTAAATTTATATTTTTTTTTAAAAATTTATAAGTACAATTAATAACCACCAATTAAATGATAGGTTATAATGGTTATATTTAAATAAAATATGTCATGGTTCATTTAAGATTAATTTTGTGTGTCATATATACTATCAAGAACATTTTTTTTGTTTTAAAATTTTAAGGTGTAACTTTAAATACTTCATTATCAACCATTAAACTTATATCATCAAGTGACCAAACTATCAAACTCATCACTTGTTATACCATTAAAAATTTTCATCTAATGTATCATTTTTTAAATTTGATTTTCATCATCACTCAAAAAGATACTCTAAGTAATTTCCCATGATCGTTTCAATGTGTGAAGTAATAAAAATGAAATATATTAAAAATAAATTATCTATAATAAATTTATCTTATATAATCACCTAGTGAACATAAACATAAATTTTCATCTAATTATTTTACATTATGTATACCCTATATTTATATAGTTTTATAAAAGGTTGTTCACACTCATACAAATAAAATTTTTATTTATGAAATATTGACATTCTGTATACTAGTTAATTCTAATATAGATATTTGTTGATTAATAATAAACGTTTATTATGTGTTGGATATTAATTCATTTTATATGCAAATTCATTGTAGTTATTTAGTTATATTTGGTCCCCAAAATTATATAGCCCATTCATGCATTCGTTGGTCTAGATAGATAAACTAGCATTTGTATTTAATGTATTTTTTACCTTATTGATATATATATGATTTTGTGGAATGAGGTATAAATCGTAATAGTCTGATGTTCGGAATTATGAATTTCAACAGTATGAAATTATTTTTTATTATCTATGTTATTATTTATATTTATTTTTATATATAACATTATCATGTTGATACATTTATGGAATAATTTATTATTATTTATTCCATTAATTCCTTTCATTTATTGTAACTATGTGAGAACTTTCTTTGTGTGTCACCCCTCACAAAGCATCTCATCACACCCCTTAATTTCTATATCCTTTTTTCTAGGGTATTATAATGATTATAATGTTTTATATTCCTTTAATTATATCAGTTATAAATAATTTATTTTTGATATTTTCAATTATTTTTGGGAAATAATAAATTTTTTTTCTAGTAGAAATGGTTTCCATTTTTTTTTAAAATATGAATTTTTTTATTTAATGAGTATTTTTTAATTATCTAAAATAAAAGGCAAAAATATATTAAGAATTTAAAAGATTCCATATTTTTTTATTGATTTTATAATTATATATGGATAAATTATTTTTGAAACAGTGGGTACTAAAGTTAGTATGTAAATGAAAATATTTTTAGCACATGATCTAGGTGTACTGGTTTGGAGTGTCAAAGTTGATATTATAGGAATGTTAAGATATAATTAGCTATATGTATTTTTAATGACTATATTTGAAGAGTCATTGATACCATAATGGGTAAACATATCTATGCTTTATCAAAAATATCAATCATATATAAATTTTTTGATGTTTTTTGCAATGAGAATTTTTTATATCATAATTTGGGAGATATTCGGGTGGATTGAGGATGAATACATGATTGAGTAATAGATATACCTTAGGGTTATAATGTAATGTAATATTGTATTAATTATGAATAATATATAAAATTTATTAATTTATTTGAAGGATAAAATGGGATTAACATTGAGATTGAAAAGTAATTGATATCAAAAAATTTATGTTATTTTGGGAATAAATTAATATATATTTTGGGTAAAAATATAATTAAGCTGTATCTATTAATGTTTTTTTAATTAATATTTTTTATGGATAATTTTTATATTGAATTATAAGATTGTATATTTCCATTAATTTTTATCCTACAATATAGTGATCGAGTCAAAGATAATTTTTTACTTATTTTTTGGGATTTGGTATTTTATAGAAACATGAATTAATCTGAAATAGTAATAGTTTTAACAATAGTGGGATGAAATATATATTAGGTTGAAATGAATCCGTTGAAGTTCAAGATTCAAATTATTAATTCCAGTTTTTATATGATTTTAAATTATCATCATAAATATTTTTGTTTTACTATTTGGTTTACTGTAGTATCAGGAAAAATAATATGGGAATTATATGTCTCTAGAAACTATAATGTATTATAACTAGTTATGGGAGTATAATTTTTTGACATAAGATCATTTAGTTAGAGATAATTTTCCCTTTAATACAATGATTTTGTGATTTATAACTTATTATTAATTATATCATGAGTCAAAATTATATTAAGAGAATCCTCATTCAATTATTTCCCATGAACTCTCCCTTGAGAAATATTATCTAATATTATTTCCTATGGGATATTACCTTAAATTTCCCCATACCATATCTCATTGTTTACTATATTCCTTGATATCCCATTGTATTCTCCACCTTTATGGTGTCTATTTATCATCATCAACACATTTTTTGTGTTTCCTCCCAGGGATGGTGGACATATTAGATTGGATGTGATTAAAAATTATAGTCCCAAACCTTCCAGTTTCCCCTAATCCAGTATGGTCTTCCAATCATAATCGCTTTAACGGTTTGTTGATGATGTGGGATTCTTCAGTTGGTTAATTGAATGGATGCATGTGTTGGTTTGTGACTAAATATATTTTTTTTGTTATGGTTCCTATAAGGTATGTAGACATTATATATTATAACACACATGAATAAATATAGACCCCATTTTATAGATTTTCCCCTATTCTTGGATTTTTTGTGTTCTGGTTTCCTATAAGTTTGTTAGATATCTATAGGTTTTCTCACACAACGGGCATCTGAACAGGGGTGGAGGTGCTTCTTAGTGGGAGAAAAAACGATGAAGGCATGGTTTATTGATATATATGGCTCTTTCATGGTGATTAAATTATTCAAATTTCAAGGATGATTTCAATTAGTTTCACTTAGTTGTGATGTAGATGAATTGGTAGTACTGGTGGGGTGAGGGTGGGTGATGCTGATTGGTAGTTTTTAGTGGCAGAACATTCAACCTAGTTTCCCCAATGTATTACCTATTTCATTTTTGATTTGTGATTTTAGGCCAAATATATTAGGCTTATGGGATATCTAGTTTTATACTTTGGTTTATAGTCTTTGGTATCTGTTCCACGAGACTTAAGGGTTTTTGTTTTATAGCTTCCATCCACTAGGAATTAAGATCTTATTTTTTTTATTGTGTAAATGCAGTGTTGTGTCCTGATCATAGGATATTGTGTATTTTTATTTCATTACATGTATTGGAAAACCCTTTAACACACTTAAAAATGGCCTCTATATTTTCCTTTCTAGTAAATGGTATTGTCCCAAACATTTTTTAATGAATAACCCCCTCATTTTTTCATCAAAGAGAGAATTATAAATTGTGAGATCCCAATTTATTTAAGAGGGGTAAAAAATAAAACCCGAAACTTTTATTTTATATATAATATTAAATTAATAGTAAATTTAATAGATTTTATCACATTAAGAACTGAAGAAAAATGGACTAATATATTAATGAGATAAAATTAAAACTATTAAATATCATCATTTAAAAAATCCCAAGAATTAGTGGGAATAAATTGATAAAATTTCATTATTAAATACTTGGAATAAAGGAGTCAGAGGCTCAATTATTTGGATTATTTTTAAAATATTATAATTTAATTAGTTTATCTTGGTCTTTCCCTTGGCTAAGAGCAATATAACTTCAACAAGTATAGAGAGAGAGAAAAATCATCTATGAGAGAAGTTCCAGCTCCATGAAATAACTATGAGATCCATGACATTTAAAAAATTACCCATGACTACAAAAACTTCTCATATTAACCATATACATTATGCAGCTTTATTGAGGAATTTTTTATGTAGAAAATAGGATGATATAAACCTGTAATTATAAACATAGTAAATTTTATATATTAATTTTTATAGTGAGTAGTTTTATACATTTTTAAATTTATAAAATATAAATTTATTCAAAATTCCTATCTTCTAAAGAATGATATGAAAATAAATTATTAATGTAATTAAATAGAATAAAAAAAATGGAATCTCAAAAATAAATTAATAAAAAATTAACATTGTTTATTTAATTATTCATGGTCGAAAATTATATTTTTTTTCATAAAAATATTTTTATTATTATATAACATATATATATTTAGATAAAATATAAATTTAACTTATTTATAGTATTAATGTTTTTTAATTTATTTTATACATGAAAATAAATGAGTAATAATTCATACATTGATTATAAATTTTTATAAATGAAGATAAAATCATTTAAAGGTAAAACGATTTATTTTTCTTAAAAGGATTCTCTGTAATGTTTCTTATATTGATATATTAAATTAATAAAATTGTATAATTGATTTTAATGATATATTTTGATAATATATTAAAATAAATAAAAATCAGTAGTTATTGTTACTATGAAATGAATTATAGAAAAATCATTTTTATATGTAAAGATACATTTTTTTAAGAATACATTTTACGCATATCGAGTGATAAGATTAAAATTATCTTTTATAACCTTTATAAAATTAATATAATAAAAATTTTCCCATATATTAAACAACTATATTGAAGTATGAAAATGAATTCGATTTTTTGTCTAAAAATTATGTTATTCAGCTTATTGTTGTCACCATGGTAAATGTTAAAAGGGATTTCAATTTTTAAATTAAGGGATATATTCCCAATATTCATAAAAAAGGTCCCAATTTGAGTTGATGAATGTATTATCAACCTACCTATTCCTATATTCCAAATTGGTTATGTTTGGGGTATATTCAGTTGACTATGAAATTTATTATATATTAAGAAACTCATATTTACAAGAGTGTCACTCCTCTCACTTATAAAAGGAGCCATTAACCACCCAACATATCCACACAATTTTAGAATATTATTTCAACTTATAACATCCTAAAACTATGAAAAAAATAGTTTTCCCACATCCTATAGGATTTTATCTCACCATTATTTCTATCTGTGAATGAATAAGGGGAAGCCTATGTGATAATATTTATTGAAAATATAATCAGTTTAACAATGATATTCAATTCTATGTTCATCATCCACGTCATCCAAATTTTATATAAAAATTATAATATGATTAAAAAAATAATAATATTATATTTATATTTAATTATGTTTACGGTATAACCATTTTCTATTAGAGAATTATTTCATATAAAACGAAATTGTCACTCATTTTACATGCAGACTATTGCCTCAATTAAATGAAAATTTTAATTTGTCATCACCGCTTAAAATGGATGGTTCAAATATTAATTTAATGTATAAATACTCGTTTTATAAAATTAATATCAATCTAGAATGACTATTTTGTATCCTAAATAATAATTTTTACAATAAATGGCTATCATAAAAAATTTCTTCCAAAAATGAGTATAATGAGTCTCATTATTAATTTAAATATATTTTTTAAAAAAATAAATATATTAATTTTTTTTTCGGTTTATATTGATAAATAATATATAAATATGTAATTATGGTGATTATTCACTTAGGTATTTGAACTAGTGAAAATTAATTTATGTCAAAACAAAGACAGAATAGTTGAACTAATAATGTAACATCCCAAGATTTTTTAAAATATATTATTTTCATTTAATTTAATATAGTTTATATATTTTGTTACATGAAATTAAAAGTTTATATTTCTTTGTAAAAATAATAAATTTTATCTTACATTTCATGGAACACCATCTTCCTTTGATGAGTTATGTTCCATACAAGCCCGACTCTTACCAGACAACAATATAATATTAATAATTGACTTGATTGTTATTACCTAGCTGTTGGAGTGGAATGATTAAAGATGATTAAATAAATTATGAATATATGGTTTACACATGTTTATATAATTAAATTATAGAATTACAATTATTTATTATTGAAAATAATGTCCAATTACATATAAATGATATGTTTTTGTGATTTATATTTTGGTGACATGAATAAAATTTTATCATAATATGTTAAATAAGTATCTATTAATTAAATATATTAATGAAATATAATTAATATTTTTTTTAAATTCACATAAAAAGGTGATATGGTTATTATTATTCTAAATCCAATTTTTCAAAATGAAAATATGTATTTTTTTAAAAAGTCGTTTCACCACCTTTTATTAGAACATATATTCTAAATATAATTTTTCAAACATTTACATTTTCTACGTGAGAAAAAAATTACTTTTTTAAAAGGAAACATAAAAATTTACTTTTATATTATTTTTTGTGTTTTTTCCTAAGAACATCCATATTTTTATGAATAGTTAATGACGCTAATTTTAATTGAAAACCTTTTTTTGATCTAAATAATTTATAGAAATAAATTATATTTTTAATATTTTCAATTTTTATTTCTATTTATTTAATACCATTTAATCCAATTTAGGTTATTTGAATCATTTTTAAATTTCTTTTAGTTATAGAAACATATAAAATAATGCAACATTTTTCACTTTAAAACTCCAATTTTTCCTCCCGTCTACGGGATTAAATTGATATTACATTATGTCAATTCTAAGATTGGAATTTTGAAAAATTGATTCCATATTTTTAATAAAATTTAATAATAATTTAAAAATAACTTCAACTAAATATTTCATAAAAAACTATTAGTGAATGTAATTAAAACTAATTATAGTTATTGAAGAAAAAATTGAGTTTACATAGTGGTTAAACGTTAATCTTAAAGGGAGAAATGAACTATAAACATTTCAAAAAAATAATTTATGGAATCTATTAGACCATATCCCATATATGGTAAAATTTCAATCATTATTGGATGTAAATTTTGTAACAGAGACCACCCAATAGTGTTTACTTTTTTATATTCAAATGAATGCCACACGATCCACTATAAAAAATAACTCACCCTCCAAACATATTCACACCTATAAATAACTTTTTATCATCCTAACCCCACCTAAATAAGCTAAAAATAATTAAAAATATCATCCAATCATCTTCAATAAAGGTAATAATTAGACCATTTAAACCCTTTTTTCCAAACCAATATGGGTGACATGAAAAAGTGGTAATAATCCTCAACAACCACTTTTTTTGATTTCATTATCAAACAACTTAAATTATTTGTATTACATGATTATATAATATCCTCATTATCATGAATTGAATAATATTTTTTTTATGTTAATGTCTCTACCTACACCTTCGTATAGTTCTATTAATATGGGTATGCAATCATTGTTCCTGTGTACATCAGACTACGGCCTTGTGAACCGATTTTGTTCGTTCTTCCTTTAACACCACACAAGGGTTGCAACAACGATGCAATTACTATTTCTATTTGTTATATACAATATTTATAATTTTATTATGGTTATATTATTATTATATAACACAAACCTTAATTTATTCGATCTTGTGGGTATATGATGACATTGTTTGTGGATGAGTGTATTTCCACTACTTTAAGGTGATTTGATACATTCACACAATACATTGAATGTATGATGGATAAGACTAATTGAAAATATTTTACATAAATTAAATATATATGATACTAATAATATTATTATATTTATTTAAATATAATATATCATTTTCCTTGGCACCTTTTCACACACTAAAAAAGTTTAAACATTCTTCATGGACGTGTGGACTACCACCTCCTAGAAGAGATACAATTCGTTTACCATCACAAGAAAACTATTTATAATTATATATTATAAAATAATATTGAATTTTATATATAATTATAATTCCATAAAGGAAAATTTTACCAATCTTTTTCCATATTGATCACTGAAAAATGGAAATGTTACTCCTGTGTACGTATGTCCCGGCGTCACCATGATAGTAACATGGTTTATTATTCAAAACCATCATTCATGATTATTTTTATATTTATAATATGTGTATAATTATAATAATAATTTTATTAGTATTATTATTATATATATGTTTCAATAAAGATCCTTTTGACTATAGTTGGCCTACCAAATTTGTTTTTGACACATAAACCGAATATACTCAGAACATATGACAATAACATTATTGAATATGTATTTGTATATAATTTTTTTATAAGTGAAATAAAAGTAATAATAAAAATTTAAAGGGTTAGGAATAATTTATATTATTAAAATATGTTTTTTATTTATGAACATAGACGAGAAGAATGGTAAATCGGACTCAATGCAAGAGATTCTTGTCTCACTTTTTTCTTTGTAAAGAATATACCTTAATCTCCACTTATTTCATTTTTGTGATTTATATACTACGACATAGGAAATATTATATCGTGAATAATTTTATATTAGTCATATTTAAAGGTTTATTTTGATGATTATTAGTTTTTGGGTCTTCGATTCAGATGTTACAATAATTGTAATGGGATTTCAAGTATGTCAATTTTTTGAGACATATTATTTTTCCCCTATTAATTTTGTTTTGTGGTGAATATACTAACCATGAAATTTTTTGAATATTAAAATAAATAAATATATAGGGTCTTAAATATCTATGTTACGATATATCTTTCATAGGGTTTATGATTTCAATGTTACCCAATCTGAAATAGGTATTTTCACAATTCTCTTTCCCTGAGTCATTTGTTATGTTATACACCTATCTTATTTTATGAGGTGTATATATATATTCATTTATGTGATGTGTGCTTAATATAATTATTCTCATGATATTATATATTCATTTAATGTTATTCTATTTATGATTTATAATTCAAATGATTCAATGTGGTATGAGACACTTTAGAATGTTTGAAGATTAATTTTCTCCAAGATGTTTTAGTGGTATTTATGAGAACTTTAATTCATCAATGTAGTGAAATATTACAGTTATGTATCCTAAAATAATGATATTTGGTATTAAAAAATTATATCTCTTTCTATTTAATGATAAAAAATGTTTAAATTATGTTTTTTGACACACTTCTTTTCAATGGGTTAATCATGTTCTGAAGATATTTTAAAAGAACCCATTTGTATTCCTTGTGTTGATCTTATATCAATGAGATTATATTTAACCAATTTATTTTTAATTAGTTAAAAATATTTTGAAGATATTTCATAAGAACCCAATTATTTTTAGGGATAAATCATGATTCAAAGTAATTTTTATCGAAAAAATTTAGTTTTCAAGGGTTCATCATTTTTCAAAGAGATTTTCATTGACCTCATTTATTATTCCTATGAAACATGTTTCAAGTAATTTGATACGAATTTAATTTCAATAGGTTAAACATGTTTCAATGATATTTCTTTGGAACCTATTTCATTTACATAGGTTAAACACGATTCAATGAAATTATTGTGGAACTAATTTCATTTCCCATAGGATAATCATCTTATTAAAATAATAAAGGTTGTTTCGATGAGTTTTGATGAATTATATATGTATACATCTCTTGGACATAGTAAATAATGGTTGCACCCATATATCTCTGGGTGAGCCTATTATATATTATATTATGCATGCGCCTAGATATCACTCAGATGCATTGGTTTATTCAGAGATGGAAGTCATCCATATTGGATACTCCATTTTAGGTGTTCTGTAAAGGTTCTACAAGTTCATGTTCCAAGATACCGAAATGTTTTATATATTCTTAAAATGGGTTTATGATGCTTTTTTTGATTAGTATTGATATCACCTAGCGCATTATTTTATATTATTATGACTATTTCCATTGATAAATATGTTTTCTTTATTTTCATGTTTGAGGATCTAGGTATTGATGGGTATGAGTATTATTATGTTTTAATCGTGAATTTTGATTAGGTCATCATACTTTTATGATATTATTATTCTCACAAATAAATTTATATATTAATTCTTACTTTTTCTCAAGTTAATAATTTTAGCTCACCCTTATTAATTTCGTTTTCCCTATGATTAAAATAATGAAATTAAATTATTTTTTTCTAAAATGGATTTTCCCATACTGACATTGACGTCCCATTGTGAAATTATAATTGTTTAGATAAATGGGATAAATGTACTTTTGATGAATTTTGATTTTTTATGTATGTTTATTTTCAAAATCAATAAAACCATAAACCTTAAAGGTCCTCCAAAATTTAAGTGATTTATGTTTTACTTTTGATTTGGTAAGGTTTTGATGTAAGGAATTTAGATCACAATTAGTGCTGTCTATGCTGGAAATGTAATGTTATGGATATCAATATAGTATCTGAGAGTGAGTATCATGGGATATGATAGTTAGCATCAATGTTTTGTTTAGATAACATTCAATATTTTTTTCATATTAGGGTGTAATATGATTTTTGGATCGTGGAATAGGTATATAAACATAAGGATTATCAAAACTTCAAAGTATTATCAACCTCATTTATGTTTTAAGTGATTATATCTTAAGGTGATTTTTAGATTCATTTTTATTGGATAACATATTTTTATTCCCAAGGATCAAAATGAAGTGTTGGTAAGGAATACTTAATTTTCATCTATAAAGGGGAAAATGAAATCCCATATACTCAGTGCCAACTCATCACATCTAGCTGGGTGAAATTTCTTGAACACATGATCGATGAACAATAAGGGTTTCACAAATACCAATAGTCTATATGATGTATGGGTCAATTTTAAATTCTTAAATGTTACGATTATGTTTATTTTAGAAGCATATGGTATTTTATTTTAGATTTTTTTTTGAATTAAATTGAATGAATACATGATAAAATCCTTCAAATATTTGGGTTTCAAACATAGTAAGCAAATTATTGAACAATTCTAAGGGTAATTACTTATGTAATAGTTTGGCATGAATGTTGGGTATTGATTTTAATGATTAATGTATATTTAGAAGTTTTTCTCATTTTGGGAATTATCTAACCATATGATAACCATTATTGTTTTAGATAATGACTAATAGTGGGTGAAATATATTGACTATACCATTAATGGTTATTTGGTATTAAAAATATGATTTTAATGTTTCAGGTGACAAAATAATAAATATTTAATACCCATGGTCTAGATAAAAATATGATATATTTATAGGGGATTGAATTCACTTGTCTTGTAATTTAGTTTATTTATTTTCCCAATATATACAGTAAAATAATGCTTTCAAAATTAGGGAAACACATTTTGAAA
Organism: Viscum album; assembly: GCA_963277665.1. Lineage (NCBI taxonomy): Eukaryota > Viridiplantae > Streptophyta > Magnoliopsida > Santalales > Viscaceae > Viscum > Viscum album. Next base: position 651,714,476 of record OY728120.1, on the reverse strand, counting down.
AAATAATCCTACGACTTTCCATTATGATGACATTAGTGAACTTTTCACACCTATTTAGGTTGTGGTTTTGTTATTTTTGACTTAATATTGATCACATTCTCTATCACTCTCTATTATTCTATGATAATTAGTCATTCCATCTAAATCAATCATTTAATTTCCCACTAAATATATCATGATATTGAATAATATTTATGCATGACTTCTAGAGACATTTATGTTTCCCACCTTTTATTTTTACGAGTTCTTTATATTAATACTTTATAAGCTGTGGGTTTCAATAATGGAATCATAAAATGTTAATCATAAGATAATAAATTTTAAAATTGAGGGATAAAATTATTTTAAGGGGGCTAGGATGAAACATCATGAAATTTGTAGAAGTATCATTTTGTAATTTAATTTAAATTAATCGATATCTTATGCTACAAAAAATGAATAGTTTATCATGAATTGTATGGAAAAATATTTTTATCTTATTTTTCATGGAACATCTAGTTCCATTGATGAGTCATGTTGGACACAAAACACTGTGTTACTAGAAAAATATAATATTAATATTTAATATAATATTAGTCACCTAACTGTTGGAATTGTGTGATTGAATACTATTAAATAAATTATTAAAATATGGTTTACACAAGTTTATATAATGAATCATTAGATACCAATTATTTTTAATTTAAAATAAAGTACATATAATTATAAGGGATGTGTTTTTATGAAATCTTTTTTGATGAGAATAATGAAATTTAATAATAATAAATTAAATTAATGACTATTTTTGAAATATATTAAGTAAATATATTTAATTAAATGTTTTTAAATTCATAATTTTTATTAGGGTTATGATACAAATATATCATATTTTAATCAAAAAAGATATATTATTTTCAAGTGGCAGTTTTACGGCCTTTCAATAGAGCACCAATTTTAAATATTATTTTTTAATCATTTATACATTTTATAAGAAAAAATATTCCACATTTTTTAAATCATAATATCAAAATTTTCAAGGGGTATATTTGGGGTATTTTTTTAGAACATTCATATTTTTATGTATAGTTAATGAAATGAGATTTTAATTGAAAAATACTTTTTTATCGAAATAATTTATAGTGTTAAATTCTATTTTTAATTAATTCACAAAAATAAATAATTCAATTTTATTTATTCTAATCCAATTTCATTCATTTAAATAATTATCATTGTGATTTTATATATAAAAGTTGAGAATTGTTTTGAACAATTTCAATTAAAAAAACCTTTTGATCCCATTTGTGAGATTAATTTTCAATAAATTTCTTCAAATTAATTGATTATAATTTCTGAAATTGGTTACATATTTTGAATTGGTTTAATATATAATTTATAATAAGTTAAATTAGTTTTTTACAAAAATATTTGTGAATGTAAATAAAATTAATTATATAAATTATGGTAAATATTATTCTACTTTGGGGATAAAATTTAATCTTAATGTTCTAAAAGAACGATAATCATGTCCAAATTACTTTTTATGGACATTATTAGTCCGTATCCCCTATTTTATAAAATTCTGGTCGTTATTGGAATCATATGACGTAAGGGAGACCTCCCAACAATGTTTAACTTTTTATATTTATAATAATGGAACTCCCCCTCTCTATAAAAAATAATTCACCATCCCCACATGTTCACAACTATAACTACATTTTTTCAGAATAAACATCCCAATATAAGCTCTAAAAATATATTATCCCATCCTATAAGCCTATATTTTTTGCATAAATAAAACCATTGAATCCTCTTGGGGAAAATGAAAAGGTGTTACTTTAAAAAGATGTAAAAATTTTCAATTATAAAATTTGTTTTATTTATTTATAAAAAAACATAAATTATTATCATTACATGATTATATTATAAACAATGTATCCTAAATTAACTTATATTTCATTATTTTGGGTTTTCTATAGACACATTCACATAATTCTATCAAATAGGATATATAATCATCGTTTGGGTGTACGACTGAGTAACACATCGCGACCCAATGTACTCAATTCATCCATTAACACCTCTAAGGGGTGGGAATAATGATGTAATTACTATTTTAATATGATATTAATTATATTTATAATGATAGTGTTCTTATTTAATTATTATATAACACATACCATCATACTTTCCATTTTGTGGGAATATGATAACATTGATTTTGGAAAAGTGACTACAACCTCCTTAATGTGATGTGATACATTCACACATTAAATGTAATTTATTAATGATGTCTTTTTTGGAAAATATGTCCTAGAAATTACATATATATAATATTTATGTTATAATTATCCTTATCTTGATACAATATATCATTTTTTGAAACATCTTTTCACACACGTAAGAAGTTAATGTATTATTTGTGGACGTGTGGACTATCACCTACTCGAAGCGAAGTTATTAAATTTAAATCTCATGAATTCCCTGTATGAGTATATATAGTTAAATAATATTGTTTTTTTATATAATGATAATTTTGGAAAATACATTTTATTTATCTTATTTATTTAATAATTATTGAAAAATGGGAATGTCATTCACGCGTACATTCGAATTACTGTCTCCTTGATTATGAAGTTGGATCATTTTTCATAACTACCAATAGTGATTGGTTTTAAAATTATAATTGATCATTAAATATTAATATAATTTCATGATTATTATTCTATACATGTTTATATAATGACCCCATTAACTATAGTTTTCCTACAAATTTTATTGTTGACACATTAACAGAATATTTTCAAACCATTCGACTTAAACATTAAAGATAATTTAATTGTATAAAACATTTTTATTATAAAAATAAAGGTAACAATTAAATTGGAAATTTTTTTGGAGAAATTATTTAATTAACATAAATTTTTTATTCAGGATGATTTAGGAAATGTATGAAAAATTGAACTCAGTGTAAGGGATTCATGTCTCACTATTACATTCATGGGTCATACACCATGATCACTACTTATTTTTTTGGTGTATATATGATTATACAATGATTTACAACTTTATTGCACTCTTAAAAAAAATATGTAAAAATAATTTTGTATTGTAAATTCCAATTATAATAACAAATTGAACATCTTTTTTTATTCTAATATTTATTATTTATCAATTTTAAAATGGGAAATTATACTTGTTTTGATGATTTCACTATTGAAAGAGTTGATTTGGAGGGCCATAGATGATACATAAGAAAATTGGGCCAAAAATCATTGGAAGCCAAGGACCCATGTCCACTGTTTGACACATTTCATGAAGTAATTCAATTCAAATGGGATGAAAAATTGTGAGATGGTCCCTATCTCTATGGGATACAACCTATATTAAGAAATTGAATCCCAATTTGTCCATCGGGTGGCCTATCTGGAGAAATCATCTAAGGAAACAGAATCTGTATGAAGTTAAATGTTTTATTCTATATTATAACTATAACTCCATTTCAATATTTCCATTTTTTTCATATTTTATATGGGTATATTCATTATTAAAAAAAACCCTCCACTTTTTCTAGGTCAATAAAATTCCATTTACTATCACAAAAAGATACATAATTGGCATCTTTAACACTTGGTTCCCAAAACCGCATTCCATTTTTTTATAAAAGCACACCATGGATACCCCATTTGAATGTTTAATTAGGAGAGTAATGTTTTACAAATTTTATGTTCCATATGAGCCCTTTCTACATTTTTGAGGTTATAGAGTTCTTTATCGTTATATGGAGAGCATAAATGAAGAAGAATATCTACCTATGCTTCATCATTCTCTTAATATCAGATTAAATGATGGGCATTCATTATTAGGGAGATACCCAGATGTAAAGGGAGTTATGATGAGTATATTAGCTAATGGATTTGATAAATTTGTATGTCAAAAAATTTCATTTCATGTATCTTTCATTATTTAATATTTTAATTCATGTTTTGATAAATTTGGTTGATTTTTTCTTAATTTCTAACCAATCGATGTGAGGTTTTTGAGTTAGTGACTTTTGTTAGTATAAATAGACAACAAAAGAATAATTTTCATAACCACTTTTATGATATTTAAATATGATTTGGATACTCTTATTCCAAAAAAATGTTCTTTACCATGAAAATATAATTTTTATGTCACAGTTTGGTTCATCGAGATTTGAAATAAATGTATTGAAATTAATTGATATTTCAATTAATTTCAACCAAATAATTACTCCAAAACATAATAAATCTATAAAAAATTAACTTGAATTGTTTTTAGTGAATCAAAATAATACCTTTATCTCGTATTTTTAAAAATTCACCTTTTCTAACTATAAAAAACATTATATTAATTCATTTTAATTTTTAAATCATTGTTTCAATACCACCCACAATATTAGTTCTTTTTATGAAACATACAAACTCTAAACCTATATGTTGGGCGGAGAGTGATGGCAAGAGGGGGGGGGGGTGAATTGCCTTTTAAAAAATAATTAACAATTTAAAACAATTATCAAAGTGTAGCGGAAATAAAAGAGACAAGACACAAAACTTGATAACGGAGTTCGGCTTAAACCAAAGCCTACGTCTCTGCTCCCAACTCAACCGTTGAGAGATTTACTACCGCTTTCTTTTTAATGGTTTTAGCAAGAAACCCACTAGACTTTAAGGCAGTCTAGAACCTATTACAGCTTTCTTTTAATGGTTGATCAAGAACCCACTAGCCTTCTTACAGGTGAAGGCTAGCTCACCTATGACTCAAGACTTTTAAAGGGAAGGCTTGACTAACCTCTTCACACCTTGAAGGTGGTGTGAAAACCCAAATTAAAGGAAGATGAGAGAAAGAGGGGTTTGTAGGCACAAACCCAAATTGATGCTCAAAATAATAAAACAAGAAAAACTGTAAGAGGAGAAGCCTTGGGCGCTAATGGATTGATGAAGTTGATGAAGAGCGCTCCCAAGCTTCTTTGATGGTGCTCCTTGGATGTGGAAGTGGGTTGGAGCAATTGAGGTTCCTTGAAGGAATCCGCCGGAGGTTTTCTAAATGAGGAAAAATGTTCCCGTGGGCTTTCGTACATTTCCAGGGCTTCCTAGTCCTTTATTTAAAGAGGGGGAACCCTCAAATGGCCTTTGGGGGTCTTCGGAGCCGTTGGAGAGGCCTTCAGAGCCGTTGGGAGTCAAGTGGACAAGTCTGGTCAAAGCCCAACGGCTAGTTTGACTGGCTCCACCGGCTGACCGGTGCTTGGCCACCGGTTGGCCGGTGCTTTGGAAAAGGGAGGGGCCTTCTGCCCAGGCACCACCGGCTGGCCGGTGAGGAGGCCACCTATTGGCCGGTGAGGAGGCAGTAGGTGTCCCTTCTGTCTGGGTTCCACCGGCTGGCCGGTGATGGGACACCGGTTGGACGGTGGTCATCCACCGGTTGGCCGGTAGACTCAGAGAGTCCACATTCAGTCCTTCTTGGCCCAATTCCTTGGCAACCTTTTTCCTATCAACAAAAACACTTAAAACAAGATTAGATAAAAAAGAGAGTGATTGTGATCATGAAAATTAAACCATGAGGGGTACGAGAGGTACAACAATCTCCCCCTATTTTGATGATCACAATCACTAAAACAAGCAATGTAAAAGACTGAAATGAAATAGTATGAGAGAGTGATTTCTCCCCCAATCAACCAAGAATTTCCCCCCCTTTGTGATTATCAAAATAGCACGGGGCATAAAACTTGATTGAGGGAAAATGGTTGAAAAACAAGATAGATATTTTTAAACCAACTGAAATTTTTGAAATTTGAATTGAATGTTTTGAATTTAAGGTTTGAATAGAAAGTTTTGAATTGAAAATTTTGAATTGAATGTTTTGAATTGAAAGTTTTGAATTGAAATTTTGAATTGAAAGTTTTGAATTGAAAATTTTGAATTGAAAGTTTTGAATTGAAAGTTTTGAATTGAAAATTTTGAATTAAAAGTTTTGAATTGAAAGTTTTGAAATTGAAAGTTTTGAATATAAAGAAAAAAGGCTTAAACGATCCTAACTCCCCCTAAATAAAAACAACAAATCATCGGGGAGAGGATTTTAGAACCGAGACAAATTTTGGTCCAGTGAGACTCGCTAAAAGGGATTTTTCAATCCAAACTTGTCTAGTGGCGGGTCTTCTCCTATGAAATTCATCATTAAAGGAAATGGTTTTGGGCCTTCCATACCAGGATTTTTTGCAATCAAAATCATAAATTAAGTGCCCGGGATTTTTACAATTGTTGCAAAATTTATATTGTGAGCTCCCCCTTACAAAAATAGTAGGAGCATGGGAAGAGGAAGCTTGCTTGGAATAGCCAGACAAACGTTGAGAACCTAGCAATTTGGTTAAATTTTGTTCACCTTGGGTGAACTTGGAAAGATATTCCCTTAAATCCTTGATTGTTGATTTCATAGAATCGACATAGGGAAGGTTTTGGACCTTGAGGGACAACTCCTCCTTTTCTTTGAGAAGTTGTTCCTTTTTGGAAGAAAGTTTTTTGAAATTCATTTTTAGAGCAATAAATTTGGAAGAATGTTCGTGAAAACCTTCCTCCAATTGATCTCTAGCATGTTGGAGATCCTCATAAGATAAATGATTAAAAGAATTTGAAGAACTAGAGGATGAGGAGTCGGAAGAGGATACCTCATGAAATTCCATTAGGCATTTTTTACCATTGTCTCTTGAGGAGGAGGAGGAGGAGGATGTGGAGCTATCACTCCATGTGGCCTTGAATGCCTTCTTCTTTTCCTTTTGCTTGGCCTTTTTCTTGTTGAGTGGAAAATCATGCTTGTAATTGCCTTTCTTGCCACACCCGTAACATATTACCTCGGGCTCGGATTTTTCGTTGGGTTGAGCCTTGCGAGATTTCTTCTTCTTGTGCTTCTTCATGAATTTGGGAATTTTGCGGGCAAGATTCTCCATTTCTGAATCGCCGCTTGAAGAGGAAGAAGATGAGGAGGAGGATCTTTCATCTTTTTGAACTTTGAAGGTGATGTTCTTTGGAGTTTTGATGAGGTTTCCTTCCTTTTCAGCTTGCCTCCTCATGGTAATCTCGTAGGTCATGAGGGATCTGATGAGCTCTTCGACCGGCATGTTCTTGATGTCTTTTGCTTCTTGGATTGCCATGACTTTCGGTGCCCATGAGCTTGGTAAGATCCAAAGGATCTTCTTGACCATCGTCTCTGCAGACACATCATCACCAAGGGACTTTCTCCCATTGCAAACATCAGTAAAACGTGTAAACATTTCTGTTATATTTTCAGATGGATGCATGGTAAAAGACTCAAAATCTTGACGGTACATATCCAATCGAGTATCCTTAACTTTGTTGGTCCCCTCATGGGTAACCTCCAATAGTTTCCAGATTTCATGTGATGAGGTGCATGTGGAAACTCGATTGAATTCATTACGATCAAGGCCGCAATGAAGAGCGTTCATGGCTTTTCCATCAAGCTCGAAATTTTTAATATCGGCTTGAGTCCATTTGGATTCATTGGGAGAAGAAAGAGAATAACCATGCATGACAATTATATAAATAGGATAACTAATGCTTCTAAGAAAAGTGTTCATGCGGGTTTTACAATAGGTATAGTCGGTTCCATCAAAAAATGGAGCACGACCCAATGAATAGCCTTCGGGGGCGAAAGAAGTTGAAGCCATCACAAAGGATCTTGAATTTGAAACCGGTGGAGGTATTACTCAAATTTTCCTCTGATACCAATTGTTGGGCGGAGAGTGATGGCAAGAGGGGGGGTGAATTGCCTTTTAAAAAATAATTAACAATTTAAAACAATTATCAAAGTGCAGCGGAAATAAAAGAGGCAAGACACAAAACATGATAACGGAGTTCGGATTAAACCAAAGCCTACGTCTCCGCTCCCAACTCAACCGTTGATAGATTTACTACCGCTTTCTTTTTAATGGTTTTAACAAGAAACCCACTAGACTTTAAGGTAGTCTAGAACCTATTACAGCTTGATTTTAATGGTTGAGCAAGAACCCACTAGCCTTCTTACAGGTGAAGGCTAGCTCACCTATGACTCAAGAATTTTAAAGGGAAGGCTTGACTAACCTCTTCACACCATGAAGGTGGTGTGAAAACCCAAATGAAAGGAAGATGAGAGAAAGAGGGGTTTGTAGGCACAAACCCAAATTGATGCTCAAAATAATAAAAAATGAAAAAACGTAAGAGGAGAAGCCTTGGGCGCCAATGGATTGATGAAGTTGATGAAGAGCGCTCCCAAGCTTCTTTGATGGTGCTCCTTGGATGTGGAAGTGGGTTGGAGCAATTGAGGTTCCTTGAAGGAATCCGCCGGAGGTTTGCCAAATGATGAAAAATGTTCCCGTGGGCTTCCGTACATTTCCGGGGCGTCCTTGTCCTTTATTTATAGAGGGGGAACCCTCAAATGGCCTTTGGGGGTCTTCGGAGCCGTTGGAGAGGCCTTCGGAGCCGTTGGGAGTCAAGTGGACAAGTCTGGTCAAAGCCCAACAACTAGTTTGACTGGCTCCACCGGCTGACCGGTGCTTGGCCACTGGTCGGCCGATGCTTTGGAAAAGGGTGGGGCCTTCTGCCCAGGCACCACCGGCTGGCCGGTGAGGAGGCCACCGGTTGGCCGGTGAGGAGGCAGTAGGTGTCCCTTCTGTCTGGGTTCCACCAGCTGGCCGGTGATGGGACACCTGTTGGCCGGTGGTCTGGACAGAGGGGATTCCTTCTGTCCAAGCACCACCGGCTGGCCGGTGGTCATCCACCCGTTGGCCGGTAGACTCAGAGAGTCCACTTTCAGTCCTTCTTGGCCCAATTCCATGGAAACCTTTTGCCTATCAACAAAAACACTTAAAACAATATTAGATAAAAAAGAGAGTGATTGTGATCATGAAAATTAAACCATGAGGGGTACCAGAGGTACAACACTATAAACACTCCTTGAGAGATGAATTATGGTACTAACTATACTATAAAATCATCACCAAAACAAAATAAATTTTTTGTTTCATGACAACAGTTTCAAATTTTGGGGTCATTTTCTGAATGTAATTTTTTTTAGTGTGTGTTTTTATGAATGTATTGTGTATTTTATAATTATTCATCTTCTCATCCTTCATTTTCTTAATTTATATTTAAAAAATAATCCTTTTTAATGGATTTTTCATAATGTGGTCTTTACTGGAGTAACTACTTCTATTTGATCATGAAGTGGAGAGGATCATACATCAACAACACGAAAAGCACCAAACAATCCATTGAAGGAGGGCACACAAAACATCAACAAACTTCTGGATCCTTCCTCTTCTAATTTGGTAACCAACATCATATTGAAATAAGATTTCATAAAATTAACGAACATAATGTATATTTAAAAGAACTAACCTCACTTGATGTGGATATCTGACCCACATACATTAAAATTTCATGTGAGGAACCTAATGATGAATTAAAATTCTTTTTAGTTACCTTACTTCCAATATTTCACAAACCTACAAGAGAAGACCCACATAAGCCTTTATATAAAATTCATATTTATTGTTCAACCATAAAAGGTTAATTTTTATGAATAATAAGTAAATATAATGGAATTACCTTTTTAATTATAATATTCTAAAAATATGGTCTTTACTATGTTAATTCACCAATTAGAGTCTAGATGGATATGAAATGCAATTTTTAAAAAAATAATCCCAGCATAAATAAATAAAACTATAAGGGAATAAACATGTGGTATAATATAATCACAATGCAGAACACATCATGAATACAAGGATGGATTTATGATTAGTTTTTCATGTTTCCCACATCACTAAATAAGTACTCAAATTTAAATAAAATATTTTTAATAATGTTTAATTCGTATTGATCGAAACATGACTGATGCTACTACAGGTGGCATTTTAGTTGATAAGACCCCAAATTTAGTAAGAACCCTAATTTAAAACATGGAATTCAACACTCAACAATTTGGTTCAAGTTCTAGGGTACCAATTCATGGTTTTACATAGAACAGAATGTTTGAAGAAGGTGGACACGATGTCTAAAGAGGTTTGTAACATTCTTCGACAACATTCTCTTTCCCACGGGAAATCCCAATCTCCTCCTCCCATCCCTTTTCGAATGCATACTTTCAAAAACCATTATTTTAACCAATTCACTCAACTAAGAGAATCATTTTAGAGTTAGGAGAAAATATTTCCAAGTCACCCCAACAACCCATCCTTTAGGAATGAACCATTCTGTCCATATAACCCTGGGTTGAATGAAAACTGATATTTTTAGACTTTGGGGGGGGGGTATTCAAACAAACCTCAACAACAATGGAAACAACCGAGGAATATTATTAATCCACCTCTACCACCTATAAATACCCAACAACTATGAAGGCTGTTCAAACCATCCCCTCTAATACATGAGCCTATCTTAGAGGACATGATGAAACACATATCTAATAATAACGTCAAATTCTATGAAACTAGAGAACAATCTATACTAGAACTAAAAACTAAATTTGAAAAACATGCCAACTCAGTTGTAGAAATCCAAATTTATGGGTTGGGTAAAATAAAATATCAACCATTTTTCAACCTAAGGATAAGGGAAATTTCTGTGCCATCACCCTATGGAGTGGAACTCAAATTAAAATCCAAATGACCCCCTCAAAGAGAGTCATCTGATCCTCCAGAAATATCCATTACAACAATATTAAATTACCCAAATAAGAGAAATCCATATCCTGAGAAAAACCCCACAAGAGTAAATATGGTGTTTATTAATGGAACATAGAGCCAAACTATTCCTATTCTATTTACCCAAAGGTACACCCAACCATGATAAAGAAAAATTAACTAATCATAATAATTAAATCCTATAAACATTCAAAAAAATTTAGGTTAACATCCCCGTGATTGATTCTATGAACAAATGTCGTAGATACACTATGTTTCTGATAGATAGGTATACCCACCAAAGGTGAGTTCATGGTCAATAATGTGATATTGGGTAGAAAGATCTCATCATTTATATAGACATATGTCCCCACCAAATTCAACCATCCTAGAACATTCTTGATTCAATGAAGCATAGGGGATTATTCCTTTTCCTATCATATGATTTATTGGGGTGATTTTATAATTGTTATTCTTCACTCCATTTAATCTTAAAAATAGGTCGACAAACTAAATTCCACATTAATTATTATTCTACTCACAAACTAGTGTACAACTCACACCACATATGTGTGAGAGTCTATTCTTATTACGATGAAAAATTTTATTTTCCTTCTATTTTTTTGTTCTAAAAATGGATGATGATAGGATTAATGGACATTCCATAATTAAATCGGGGATTAATTTCTTGGAAACATTAAAAACAATAATTAATGTCCATAAAGGTACATTTTTTATAGATTTTGGTGGTGAAATTTTCAAATTCACTATCTTTCATGTCATGATGCACCACCAAGAAAAAGATTCATATCTCTATATTAATTCAATTGAAGTACTCCCTCTCTCTAAAAAGCCATCTCTTATATCTCCCAATCCCGTTTTTGAGTTTAAATATTTTATTACAATTATAGGTAATGATTCATGAATTGATTTTAGTATTAGTTTAGAAAAATTTCATGCATTCTTTTTAATTGATGATTTCTTGAATACTGGGGAACATGATCGTCAATGATACATCTAAGCCTAAAAAATCTCATTCCTCATCTGAGGCTGATTGAATTAAGTGTTAGATGAAATTTGTGTACTGTAATATTCAAAAACACTCCCATCAATCTAAAAATCCCCTGAATTAAAACTAAAACACCTAAACAATATTAAAAATACTCATATCTAGTGAATAGAAATAAAATTCATGTAATCAAAGTTAGTTTACACCCTATTGAGCATGAATTTTTACTTCTTGAAATTTTGAGTGAGTATAAACACTCTAGAGGATGGACACTTGAAAAAATTATTGGTATTAGGCCATAAATTCCAAATATCATGTGTTTTTAATTTATAAGGATAAACATGTGAGGAAGTCACAACCACGACTGGAAAAATCAATCAAGATGTTGTTAAAAAAAAGGTAACACAAGTTTTGGCTACTGGAATCATTTACCCCATCTTTGAAAACAAATGGGGTAATACAATCCCTGAAGATCATAAAAATTTGGTCTTATGGTAATTTGAAGTGAAAATTATGATTTGGTTCTAACACATGAGTGAAAGAGTCAGTGTGTCTGTGTAGGCTATCACTGGTTGAACCAACACACTGCAAAGTACCATTTACTATTTCCCTTTATAGACAAGTTTCTTGAGAGGCTAGCAGGGAAGTCGTACTATTGGTTCCTCGATGGGTATTTTGGTATATTTTAGATATATATTACCCCAAAGGATCAAGAAAAATCCATTTGTCACTACCCCCTTCGTAACATTTCTCTATAGGGGGATTCCATTTGGTATGTGGAATGCTCTGGGTACATTATAATGATAAACGGTTAGTATTTGTTTCGGGTTACTTCGAGAATTTATTGGATATTTTCATAGATGATTTCACAATTTATGGATCCTATTTTGGTAAATACTTGAGTAGTATTGATTCATTCCTACATCACTACTTTTAGATGAATTTTATATTTCATTATTAGATATTCACTTTCATGGTGTGGAAAGGTATAATATTGGGCATTCCATCTATCGAGATAGTATCGAAGTAGATAAATCAAAATGGGATGTAATTTTGTCTCAGTGTTTCCAGAAAAATGTGTGGGATGTGTGGTTCTTCACGGGTCATGTAGGAATCTATAATCATTTCATACACAAATTTAGTAATATTTCACTCCCCCTCTATAACATACTCCAAAAAGAAAAATAAACTGTTTTTAATAAAGAATGCGAGCAAGCCTTTAATAAATTGAAATGGAGTCTCACATCACCCCCAGTAAATCCAACCACATCAGAGGGATTTTCCATTTTAGATCATGTGTGATGTCACTAACATTGTAGGTGGGGATGTTTTATAACAAAGGGTTGATATACCTCCACATTTCAATGAATTTCCCTTACAGAAAACAGATCATACCCAAGAAAACTATGCCAAAACTGAAAAAGGATTTATTTCCATTATGTGTTCCTTAGATAAATTTTGTTCATTACTTTTATGGTCTAATTTCATTATGTTCTCAAACAATGAATCCCTCCGGTAACTCCCTAATAAACTAAAATCCAAAACACATCTCATTTCATTATTTATAATTCTTCAGAAATGTAATATTTAATTAATTAATAAAAATTGAGTTGAGAATGTGGTGGATAAAAACATCAGTGGGATCCTTGCATCTTTATATAATTAATCATCCCCATGAATTCCCATAAATGACATGTTTTCTGATGAAAATTTTTATCAAGTGTAAGATTATATTCGTTGGTATACTAAAATGATAAATTATTTGGTAGTATCTTGTATTTCGAGTAATTTTAACAAAAAACAAGTCCAACCATAAAAAATGTGTCATATTCGTACATTTCGTAGGACCCACACCATTGGCAAACATGTGGTTATAAATTACTTAGGTGTTTCATTACTAATATAATATGTCAATATGTTCTGAGTTTCTTCAACAGTATTGCTTATGGGGGCATCATTGGTCCCCAACATACTTCAGAAAAAGTTCATTATTTTCATCTCTTTTGGCCATACTTTTTTTTGGGATGCCCATTGTTTGAGTAAATATTATCATCACTTTAAAATAATGGTGAATTTTGGTAAAATAAATGAAATCACAGAACAATCCTTTATCTTTCATTACATTTTTGATGTTTGGGGAATAGAATTTATGGGTCCATTTCCAAATTTCTATGAAAACATGTACATTATTTTGGCATTTTATTATCTGCTAAAAGGGGTAGTAGAACAAGACACAAGGATTGATGATTAAAATAGAGTTGTAAAATTTTTTAGAAAAAAATTGAGATGTAGGATTAGCTTACCTATGTCTATAATTAGTGAACATGGGTCCCATTTATGCTACTAAAAAATTAAATCACTTTTTCGCCAGTATGGGTTCGTGCATCGAGTGTCTACTTTTTATCTACCACATACTATTCGTAAAAGAGGAGGTTTCAAATAGAGAAGTACATAAAATTCTTGAAAAATGGTTTCATCCAAACAAAAATGATGGGATTCTTATACTCGAGGATTCAATAGGGGATAACCATACAATTTTTAGAACTCACATCAGAATTTCACCAAATCATATTTTTTCTGAAAGAGTTATCAACCCTATTCTTAGGTTTGATAACCAGGCCTTCTGGGCCATTATCCAATGAAAATATATTCATTCTGGTGTAGGTTCTCAAATAATGTTATATATTCAATAGTGTAAGGAACTATGTAGAGAAACATAAAATAATCTATAATATATAAGGACAAAACCAAAGCTACCAACGACTGTCTCATACTTCATTGTAAATTCCACATTGGGAAGAAGGTCCCCCTTTTCTATGAAAGGATGATGTTACATCTAGGTAATATTCATTCGGTATAGTTTCTTCTATTTACAATTACTAATTTTTATCCATTTGGTGTTTTTCAGGTTCAATATTAAGAATAAAAATGCCTTCACTGTCAATGGGGAGTCTCTGAATCACTTTTATGAAGCCATATCGGGGTCCTTGATAGAGGAACTCTGTGTTAATTAAGCAACCTACCAATGAAACCCACCAAGATTTATCCTTCATTCCCCCATTTTATTTTGTTACAGTGAGGGAAATCATCACTCTAGGTGTGGGGGGGGGGGGTATATTACATGGTTAGATTTGAATTTTCATCTTCCATCTCCTATTTTTATTTTTGGTTTTCTGGATTAAATTTTAACATCCCCCCTCCTCCCCCCATCACTTTTTTTCCATAATTTTAATTTTTGGATCCCACATTATCATGGAAAATGATTCCCACTTATTCATGGAATTTATTGAAAATGAATGATTTTTTATTTGATGTCATATTAACATTCAAAAAAATTCTAATAAAATGTATAATTGACAATGAATTCAACATTGCGGTGTGAATTTATCTTGAAAATTGGTTTTATATTGATTATATTAATTTTTTTACCATTTTGAAACTATTGAGAAGAATGGTACCATTTGTTTGTGTATTATAAGAGAAAATTATTTCGCCTAATGTCTCCACACATCTTTTCACTAAACCTTGAAGTATAACATTTTATTACATAGTAGAAGGTAAATATATGTTATGAAATTTTTTTCTACCTTTAAAAAAATCCATACATTCATTCGTTTTCTGATATATTTCATTACTATACCTGATTGTCTTATGTGTGTATACATATTACCTTATTATTGTTCACCCTAAAATACAATAAAATAAAAAATAAAAATAAATATTAAGGGTAGTTATGAAATGTTAAACATTTGGTGATATATAGGTCAATATCCTCTGGTTTTACTTATAGGAATACATAGGTGTGTGGTAATGGAAATTTGATTGCAAATGATATAGGGTTTGATTTGGGGAAAGAATAATGTAAGTGGATTTATTTAAAATAACATATATTAACTCGATAAAATGTTGATCGAGTAGCATTAAATGGGTTTCAAACTCACATGAAGTTAAATCAAAATTGTTAACTTATTAATTATATAATCATATTGGTACAATTCATCTATTAGAATTTATTTTTGATTTAATTTTTTAGGCATCTTTTCCATGATCACTAAGAATAACACCTTAGTGTGATTTTTTCATTGATCGCAATTCCATCGGGAATAAAATATTCATTGATTGTTAAATTATCATGAATATTAGAATATAACCATGAATAATTATTGGAAATGTTACTTTTCCTCGGGTTGAAAACATTTAGGTGTGGTGGTGTGATTTCCCCATGATTCACTACTTTATTTCACTCTTACAAAATAGTTTTAAACAAATTTTTATGGTATATTCCAAATATATTAACAATTGAATATTCATAATTTATTCCATTATTTAAAACTTATCACTATTAAAAGGGAAAATTATACATGTTTTCAGGATTTCATTATAGGATGGGGTTATTTGGAGGGTTGGAGATGATTTATAAGGAAAATGGGCTAAACTACATTGAATCCCAAGGAAAAATATCCATTATTATTCACATGTCGAGAAATAAATTAATCTAAATGGGCTAAAAATTTGTAAACAGGTCGATAACAATGTGGGGTACAATCTCTCATATGAAATTTAATCCCAATTCATCTATATAGTGGACCATCTAAAACAATATATCCAAGGAACCGAATCTGTATGAAGTCATATGTTTGGATCATTATTCTGAATCTATCTACAATTATAGATGATAAATGGCTACCAAAAGATGTATAGTTGTAGTCAAGATTATATAATAAAACTAGACTCTTTTGTAATAGTATATATAATTCAATTTACAAACCCAAAACTGAGAAATAAGTTGTTTCCCAAAAACTTGGTTCCCAAAACTACATCCCCTTATTTCTATAAAAGGGAACCATGAGTAACTCATTTGAAAGTTAGACCAAGAGAGTGATGTTCTAACAAATTGATGTTCTAGAGGATTCCTTTAAACCCCTTTTCTGTTCTGAAGCACACTATCCTCATGTGGAGAGATAAAAAAAGAAGTAGTTCCACTCAATCTTCGTGCTACATTCAATGTCAGGTTAATCATTGGGCGTTACTTGCAAGGGAGCTACACAAATGTCAAGGGAGAGAAATTGCATTATTAGATACCAGATTCAATTAATTAAGATGTTAAAAAAATTTCATTCCTTATATCTTGAATCATGTCATATTTTAATGCTTGTTTTAACTAATGTGATTTATTTAACCTTAATTCTAATTGATCGGTGTGAGGTTTTGAGTGTATTACGTGTGTCATTCTGATTGGAAAATACATGAATCATTTTCATACCCACATTCATGATATTTTAATCTATATTGGAATATTTTATTTCATACACAATTTCTATACCTTGAAAACTGGATTGTTATTACATTTTTCATTCATCAATATTTGAAAAAAATTGTTTTGGAATTAATATGGATTCTAATTAATTTCAAACAATGAATTACTCCAAACCTGAATGAATCTCCAAGAACAATGATCTTCAAATTTATGAAGTGAATCACAATGACACCATTATCTACTATTTTTCAAAATCATCTTTTCTATCATCAATTAAAATCATTAAATTATGTTATTTTTTAAATCTTTTTTCAAAATCACCCACAATTTTATTCGTTGTTATCCAAAATAAACACTCTAAACCTATCAATTTTCGTTGGCAGATGAACTGGTTTCTTTCCTAGAATTTAAAAACATATTTAAATCATAATAAATTTTATGTTTCACAAAAATTTGTTCATTATATTACACCTTTTGTTATATTATATCCCAAATTATTTTACATTTATATTATTTTAATGTTTCATTTTCCGATTTAGGGTCTTCGATTTAGATTTTACAACAATTTTAAGGGGATTTTTTGTCTATGTTTTATTTTATTCAAGACTTATTACATTTTCAGAACTACTATTTTATGATGTATCTAATGACTACGAATTTAATTCTTCAGTAATATCACTAAATTTATGGGATTTTACATATCCATTTTAGGAGATTTATTGCATGTGGTACAAAATTTAAAAGATACCAAAGCTGTAATGGAATTATTTCACAATTTTCAATCTTTGAGATGTTTGTAATTGTATGAACCTATCTTAATTTATGTTGTGTATATACATATCATTTAAAATTATTTATCATGAATTTAATTATTATAAAAATATTATATGTTAATATAGTTTTATAAATTAATTATTCTTATAATTTAAATGTTTCAATGTGATAAAGGAAAATTTGGAATATTTAAGGGTTATTTTTCTCTTGAATGTTTTATTGGTAATAAAATGGAATTTATATTATCAATGTAAAGAAACTACATTGTTATGTATCCACCCTTGGGTATAATTTTTTTAAAAACATCGTCTACTTTTCTATGGATGGATTAACATGATTTCAGGCATGTTATTTTTGACCCATTTCTTTTCCATATATTAATCATTTTCTAAATATATTTTTATAGAACCCATTTATTTTCCATGGGTTAATCATGATTCAATTATATTTTCCTGAACCAATTTCTTTTTCAATGGTCATTAATGTTCTAAATAGATTGTTTTGGAACCCATTTCATTTTAATGGGTTAATCATGTTCCAAATATATTGTTTTCAAATCCATTTATTTTATATGGGTTAATAATGATTCAATGACATTTACCTTTTAACCTATTTTTACACTGATTAATGATGTTTCAAAGAAATTATTATTGAACCCATTTATTTTATATGGGTTAAAAAAATTTGAATAATATTTTTATTGATACAAATTAATTTACATGAGTTGGCCATGTGTTTAAGAGATTATTGTGAAACCCATTTCATTTCCACATATTAATAGTTTTCTGAAATTAATAAAGGATACTTCATTGAGTTTTGATAAATTATGAATGTATTTTTTTCATGGATAGTAAAAATTATTTGTGTGCCCAGATATCATCAAGTGAGTTTGTTATTGATTTTACGATGGGTACTATCATATAGTTCTTTGATGCATTGGGTTCTCTGGAGATGGAATTTGATCATATAAGTTATTCCATTTTATGGATTTTTAAAGGTTTCTATGAGATGATGTTACAAGATATAAATTTTATTATATACTCTTTCTCTGAGTTTATGATGTTTATTTTGATTAGTATTGATATCACATAGCTCTTGATTATTGATTTTTATGAATATATCCTTTGATAAATCTTTATTCCATGCTTTCATTTTTGATGATCCATGTATTGATGGGTATGAATATTCATAAATTATAATTAGTTTTTTTTCATTATGTCAACATACTATTATTCCCTTCTTATGATCACTGATGAAATTCATTGGTTAATGATTACATTTTTCCTTTATTAGGTGTTTGTGATCACCATTATTAAGATTCATTTTCCCTAGGTTTCAAAGAATGATTTTGAATTATTTATGTATATAAATATTTTAAAATGTATGTTGTTGATGACCTATTGTGAAATAATATAAGTTGGGTTAAATGGGTGAATTTTTTTATGACATGTGAATTGTTTATATAAGTGTTTGTCCATATTTTATAAAACTATAAACCTAAAATATCCACAAGAATGTATGTAATATAGGTTTTATTTTTAATATTATATTTTTTTGATGGGAAAAAATTTTGGGTGAAAATTATCAAAATAAAATAAAAGTATTTCATGTTAGGGATTTCAGTACAGAATCTGAGAGTGCGGGTCCTGGGATGTTGTAATAAAAAATAAATGATCAATATTAAATGAAAATAAGTAATAAATATTTATAAAATTAACCTAAAATGTTAATATAAAATTAAATCAACATTAATAATTTTCTTAAATAAATTATTAAATAAGCATAAGTTTTGATACCTGAATATAATCTCTATTAGAGATTGTGGGGACTCAAGGATATGGTTTCTTGGTCCCAAAATAAATTCCATGACACACATTTAATTATTTGAATATATTATTTTTTGACATGTTTTAATTTTTATCCTATCAATTTATTATATCTGAAATATTCTTCTTTATTTGTAATTTTACTTATATTTTTGTCTGCCATTATTTGGACTTTAATTAATGAATTTCCTCACATGTCAGGTTTCCTGTCTCATAATTTCCTTATTCGAGACATGTATTATATTACACACCTATTTCATTATATATAGTGTATTAACTATCTCAATTAAATTTTATACCATGATTTCATATTTTTAGTGTATTTAGTTGTATATTTCAGGTTCTCCCTTTCAATTGTTTTAACTTAAATGTTTTTGAAATCAGAAACAGGGTTTTCATTAAATAGTTTTATTTTAGAGTTTTGATGTTTTTAAACAAATAAATATATAGTAGGACCATATATTTAATTTGGAATTAAGAATATTATATACATATAATTCAATGATTGATTATTGCCATTTTCAACTATATTTGACATTCAATACAATGGTTAAAAAAAAATATTCATAACATTTTCTATGTGGGTTACACATGAAATTATAAAAATAAGTGCGAAAAAATATTTATAAAAGTTCACCTTTCAATCACAATTTTACACCATCATGAAAATTATTTATGTTTGTGATTCCTTTTCCTGTTTCCTTGATTTTTAGATAAATTACTATTTTCATTTTTCTAAGATTTTATCCATTTAAAAATTAAATTTCACCATTTTCAGGGAAATAAATATAGGGATGTTATAAAACTTATGTACATGTCATCTATTCTATAATTATTATTTGTAAAATTATTTAGTTTCAATGTCATATTTTATTCATAAAGTAAATATAGAATACATTTTTAAAACCCTAGGGAAAAATCTAATCATATAAAAAAACCAAAAGTTTTGTAAACATTCTGTGACATTATAGAAATGTCATCCTTTTCAAGATTCATAGAATGTGGATGTAGGCTCTGGAATAGATGCATCAAGGGGTAATAAAAATGAAATAGGATGTTTGGGTATTAACTTTGTCTTCACTTGGTGCACAACTAGTGGGCATAAGGATACACATATTTTTACACTTTTGGGTGATATAATTTGTTTATTTTATCAATTTATTTATACATATTAGAGATTAGTACACAAAATCATCATTCTCGTGATCTAATTTATTATGATTCCATTAAAAAGTGTTACGTCAAAATTATTTTCAAAAAATAATCCATCAATATCAAAATATGATACTTTGAATCAATACCTGAGTTCTTATCTGTATTCAGAGTGATATTAGTGAGATATCTAAAATAGAAATGATCAATCACTATGTTTTTTGTCCTAATCTCTCATTGTAAATAAATATAACATTTTTATCACCCCAATAATTCATAGTACATAATCTTTTTAATGAAATTCAATAACTAATATTGCACGAAACACAGAGTTAGAACAAACCATAACTGATTATAATAGCCATTTTAAAAAAATATTATTAGTATTTTAAAAAAAACTATGAAATATGTCAATTTTATTTTTCAAAATAGACTTCATTTTTGAATTTGTAACAACAAAATTATCATAGGGTGATTTTTTGGTATTTTTTCGGAAAGGATTAAATTTTTTATGTATAGGGAAAAATAAAGTATTTTTGTTAAAAACAATTTTTTTATTTAAACAATTATTTAACTATAAATATATTTTAATATCACAATAGATAAATAATACATATATTAATCCAATATAGTTCATTGGAATAATATTATAATAGAATTAGGTATAAAAATTTATTGATATTTTGAACGTCTCTTTTACCCATTTCTAGCCTCATCTACGTGATTTTCAATAAATATAATTTTAATGCATCAATGAATTTAATTAAAAAAATAAATACATGGATGTAATCAGTATGAAAAATGTGGGAAAATAAGATAATTTTTATGTTGAATAGTATCTATTGAATTTTATTTAACACGATTAAAGGTAAATATTGTAATTAAATGTAAAAATTATATAATATTATCCTAACACATGTAATGTTTTTAATGGATCAGTTTATTTCAACTAAAACCAATCTTAGGTCAAATATCTGATCATTTTCAGCTACTTTTGTTATATTAGGGAATTTATTATATATTAAATAATGAATAGTTAAAAACGAAATATTGAAATTTTAATTACTATATTATTTTTAATGTGAGGTTGTATATGTGATTTGGTTGAATATAAATAGTATTTATAAAAATAAAATGTTTATCTCCAAAATTATAATTTATTCATTATTATAGGTGATTAATAATTAAATTAAATGGTGAGAGAATAATGATGCAATAATTGAATTATAAAAGGAGAAAACAATTAAATGATATTAATAATTATAATCTAAATATAATTTGACTTGATTAATGATATCAAAAAAAAATATTGATAACAAAGAAATGTTAGTGATATATTTTAAGTATTGTTTATAAGTTATCATGTTGTATTGTTATTTTTAAAAAAGGTAATATTTAATAGTATCAAAATAGATATAAATGATTCATTAAAATAAATAATATAATATTAAATTTAATAAAAATCCAAAAAAATTCAGTATTATACAAATAACTAGGATAATGTAAAATATATTATAATGGTCCAATTGAGATTCTTTTGGAATTTTATAGTAACTATATTATCCCTATATTTTAGAAATACAAGTAAATACGGCAAGAGTTATACTGCATAACAATTTTCTGGTTTCTAAAGATAATGTTATATTTTTTTCCTTAAATGGTCTATAAATCATTACTATAGATAATCTAAAACAAAATAATATTATAATTTAAATAATTCACTTGAGATTTGTATGAAACATAAAATAATTATATATTAATTTATTACTTTTGTAGTGACCAAAAGTTCTCCTCTCCTCTAATATTAAAGGGATCCTCTCATTCTCTTATATTCACACCTCTAAAGACCTTTTTTTGTGCCAAAACCTTAAAATTCTACTACCAACATACATAAATTCATCATGTAGGATATACTTTGATCATAAATCTATTCAATGGAGTCATTTTATACTAATAAAATGGAGACGATCAAATAAGAGGTAATTGTTTTACCAATCCGTTCAATGTTCATTTCTTATTCTACTTCGTTTTACTATGTTGTTTCCATTATAAGGTAATAACTCCAAAATATACTATATTATTAGTTTTATTATTATTACGGGTTAACTGTATTCATTATTTTACCCATCCTAAGAAAAATAATATCACTATGTATGCGTATGTACGGCATACCGTCTCCACATCGTGGTGTAAAATAATATTCATATATACACTATGTCCATGGGTATAATGATAAATATAATTTCTTTAATTAATATTGTTTTTGTATAATTCATATTCCATCCAATTACATAACATTTAACCATCATGGAAATCATTCCATCTCTCATGTGTAAGTAAAACTTGGCATCTCTACGATGCCTAGAGATTCTTCCTCCATTAAATCAATTTCAGAATGATTATAAAAATGTATATACTTAAAAAATATGAGATATATGAAATAATAATGCTAATGTAATAATATACATACATATGTCATTTACTTGATTCCATGCAATAAGATAACAAAACAGAACCGATGTTGATGCTGTAGAGGGCTTACCGTCTGCATGAACGATGTATTCCATTTCATATATCATTTTATTATATATTTTTATATACTAAATATTTATAAAAAATTGATTATATTATAAATTTTTTAATTATCTATTTCATTGTAAAAGTAATACGATCAGGAATAACAAGTCAAAACACATACGATAAAAAAAGTGATTATTACTGGAAACACTACTTTAACATGGAATTTCTAAATTAAAGGGTAATATTTGGATATAAATGAATAATATATGATATCATATATATTATTTTGATTATAGTACATGTTTATAATATGTTTAAGACCACTATACACAAGTTTTGAAAACATAAAGATGGTTCAGAGTTATTTCATGGGATAATTTCGCAATTACATTAATATCTGAGACTGTTTTTATGTAAGTATTGTTTGGAACATATTTATCATCCATGATTATGTATATTAGTAATGTTTTACAAAGGAGTATTTTTTAGGTTTTATATAAGGGAATAGTTTACTAAAATAACATTTTAAATGTTTTAATTATTTATCCTTTTAAATCTTTCTAGATAATGTCCATGTTTTCAAAATGCATTTTTGGATTTTTTAAAATGGTAATGAATTTTTTAAAATTCTAATTCTATTAAAATAATCATTGTGGTATGGGAAACTTCGATTCAAAAATATATTTTTGAATGTTTTATTTTTTATTTTTGTGTCTTTTAAATTATTTCAATGTAAAAAAATCTATTTCCTTCAATGAGTTTTAAGGAATTTATTATAATATTTTCATCTTAGTCAACATCCTTTATTTGAATTGATTCTTAATTGTGGTTGATTTATTATAATATAATATTACATATTGTATTGAAGGGTTAAGATAAATTTGAATTTGGATGTCCTATTTTGATACCATTAATGGTTTCTGGTTAATTTATTAACATTTTTTATGATATTTTTAGTAAGAATGTTTAATTTATGTTGTACCCATTTTTTAAGGGGAATGAACAAGACTTTTCAAGTGATGGGTGGGGCTTGATATAGCTTTCAATGTATCAATTTCTCTCAAGAGACCAACTAGTTTCTTGGTATGAGGTCTTGACATTATGGTTATGTATGGTCTTGGAATGAGATCGTGACATTATATTTATGATTTCCAACATTATGTATTCCCTTGTTATGGGTTTAGTTATTATTATTACCTATAAATATTAGAAAAAAGAATAACCATGTGAATGTTTATATTGAATAATTTGATTTATTCCTTCCATATTATGCTCTTGTTTAGGAGTATTAGGATTCAATTTTAGTTTTATACATTCCTTAAATGTATATTCTTATTTGAAAAATCTTCTACAATATAGTTTGACCATACTAAGCATCTAATCTCACCGCTTTCTTATGTTTTATTTTCATAGGATGACAAGAAATATTTTATGATTTATATGGGGTTATTTGAGGAGAATAATGGTGTTCTCAAATATTATATATTATATATTTTATGATCAAAATTTTAATGTAAATTTCATATTTTAATCAATTTTCCAACACTGATAAACTAATTCAGTCATTGGGATTTGATTCATTATAACTATGATAATGTATTAAAAAAATGTAATGGATTCTGGAATCTTGTGTTTGGGAATTACATTTGGAATTAGAGGATTTTTAGCAACAACCATGGAATTATATTTATAATACATAGATTACAGATCATATCCTTGTGATAAATGGTGAGGATAAGTATATTGGAACATCATAAAATTTTATTAATTTTGAGATTATACGGGTATTTCTCGAAAATACATACAAGTTTGGATATTATAAGTTGATTTGGTTATGATACAGATGTCCCTTGGAGTAATAACTCCGCTTTGATTTTCTGATATTGACTCGAGGTAACCTGGTACATTAAAATGTGCCTAACTGTGCACCTTGTTTGATACCCTTGGGGGATATTTTTAGGATAATTCATATTTTATAAACCTACCATTATGATGGATTAAAAAGTAACGATACCCCCAAAATTACCAATCTTTATGATTCTAGGACTTACAATGCATAAATTTATGTAGTGTTGTATACAATATTATGTGTTATACAAATGTTGTAAATTTATATGTTAATCCAGTATATTTCTTCTTATATAAATTTTTTGTTACCGAAGGAATGAGAACTCCACTAATGCACAAGATCCAATGACAAATGGGGTTCATATAATTCATGGTATTAAGCTTATGTTTTGAAGGGAAATAGTCTCCCTTGTATTATAATCATATGAAGAAATAGTATCCTGTGTTAATAAGTTATTTAAATTATTCTTCGAGTCCTATGGCTTAGAAGGGATGAATACGAATAAAGGGATGACAGAGAAAATGATAGATAAAAGGAATAAGGGAATGAAATATTTTACATCATGTGATAACCAGGGATTGAATCACCCAGGTAAGTGCTTGAATTTAAACGGAGTTTCCTATAAGTTTAGGGAAAAAGGATCCCCTTTTTATGATTGAATTCTTATGAAAAAGGGTTCCAATACACAATGATTTACCTGTAAGGATTTTGGACACTATGTTAATCAATGGCTCAATCAGCAAAGGGATATACCTCAGATGATGCTATTCGATAATGGTCACATTATAATACTTATGAATATAAAAAAATGACTAGAATTCCTATTCATTTTTCTTCATTTGAATATTTTTATTATAAATGTACTACTTATAAGAATTATGAATTATATAATGATTGTACGGTTGTATTATTTCGATAAGGATTTGGGAATATATGGTACCACAAAAAGTGACATGGTTTTAGGTTAAATAATATATAAAATATGTAGTTGAGTGAAATATAACCATTCATATGTTTCTGATACTGATAAAATGATATTGGAATAAAGAGTAGATTGATTCATATAAAGTATGTGGGATAATACTTACAACCATGGAACTTATTAATGTTTTTTTATTCCATCATTGTTTGAGTTTACAACTTTTTTGGATTTAAAGAGTATATTTAATATTCTATGTTTTACATAAGGAATAAGGAATCACAAAAAAATTCAATATGGTTTTATGGTTATCTAGGGTATTAACATGTTTTAATATAATACATTATGAAGGTATTCACGTTAGGTATGTAACAAATAAATATCTGCATTATGTTATGTTTATTTTTGAAATTTAGTGAGTTACTAATAATTTTTTTGGATTGTGAGTTTCGAAAATAGTATTTGGGATAGGTATATAGGTTGGAATGGAATAAGATGAACTTTGAAAAGTATTATCTAATGTTAAAAAAATTCAGAATATTTTTTTAATTTTATTATAATATATTTTTAATTAATGTACCACCCATAGGTTGGGCGACAACACGTCATGGAAGACAAGGATATGTGAATTGAACCGACAACAAATGTGCAATAGGTATTTACCACCCACAACAAGATAATGTTAATATAGCATCCCGCCATTTTATAACATAAACTTTCATTTCATTACACGTAACTGAGTATCGTTAAGGTTTAGTGTCTTGGAAACAAGGATCATAATACATAAAAAAACAAAACATAAAAACATTATTCTTAAACACTTGAAAGGCTTCTCCTTTAGTTCATCCTATGTTCATTATGCATCTCATAACCTGGGGACATACATCAAAAGAAAGGGTGAGAAGAAGGCCCAGTAAGGGAAACAAGAGAAACATTTTACAAGTGAACTTGAGATACTTCAATAAGGACATGAAACGAACTTTAAGGCATGAGAAAGAAATTATGAGATACATCGTAATAAAAATAATCATTTTTCATAACTGGAAGATGTGGCTACAACATTTAATATTGACAATCGTTTCGTTTCACCAAGGTCCATCCCCAAGGTTTCGTTAAAAATTACCAAGGTTATTCACCAAGGCGTCGTTAAAATGGTCATCTCTAGAGATTAAGTCTTTACCCAATGCATTGGAGCGCTATCAGGGCGCACCCTTAAATTTGTCTTTATTTTCATGTGATCCACATATATCATCATCAAACATTTCATAAATAACCCATATAGCATAAAACAAATGGGTTTCATTTCATAATCATAACGTTTCAAAAACTGCTTTAAAGACATGATCTTTACGTTACTTTAAACCCACGGAAAGGGAAAGCGGGTATCATGTATGTAAATCCCAGAATTTAAAATAGATCATTTTTATATATATGTGAATACCCCTTTAGAAATAGGAGCTTTTAGTATTCACTTTATAACATAAAATAATTTTGAGGAAAGAGAGGCATTTTGAGACGAAAATTCTGCAGCATAACGGCTATGTTACAAGGTTTTAGAAAATTTGAAAAGAGAGGGAACATGGGTTGAACAATCATAATTGACACATAAAGAGATAAAGGGACAGAATAAGAAGGATATATGGACATGGTGATGCAATTTCAAGGACATACCAATTGAAATGAAAAACATGGAAGGAGGACAAAAAATTTGATTTCTCTTATGAAAATTCGGCAGCCTAACGACGTCACTTAAACTTCAACAAAAATGAATTGGACAAATAAAATAGGGTCTCTAATCATATGATCATAAGAGATCAGTATGATAGATATAGAGATCATACCCCAACATAATAAAAAAGGAACTTGAAAGATTTGACATGAAAATCGAACTTGAAAAAAAATGAGAAGGATGAAAGAATCACTTAAACGTTCGGCAGCCTAACGGCGTCACTTAAACATTCATAAAACGAAATGATGAGAGTAAGATGGGATATCTCAGCATATAAACATGAAAGGGCAGTAAGAGGAATATAAAAGAACATCCTCTCACATAATCACATGGAGCATAAAAGGAATGACATAAAAGAGATTACACGAAAAGAAAGAGAGGGGTCGGATCCCTTACCTTAAAACGTGACTCTTGAAACTTAAAGGATTGGACCTTGAGGGCACCTTGGGAGGACTCTTTGGAAGGTAATAAGACCAGAACTTCGTTGGGGAAGAGTTGGGAGTGAAAACCAAGGGAGGAAAGGGTGGGTATTTATAGGGAAAGTGAGGGGACAAAGCATTAATGGCCAAAGGACACCTCACATGTGCTTTTCCTAAACCCATGTGCTCTCCCTTGGAATTTATCATGGAGTTAGGCCACATGGGGCCCCCAAATCAATAATTCACCACCCTTGACCGGCCAACCCTCAAAAGATCTCATGACATCATCATGACACCGTTATGATGTCATTAAACATACCGAAACCCTAAAACTGTAATTTTACTATTCACTGAAAATTCAACTTTCTCAGAATAATCCCAAAATTTCACATTAACCAAATATCAATGCTATGATTTCAAAAATGAACTCCATTTTATAAAAATAATTTTCTAAATATTTTTAATTATATTTTTAAATAAAAACACTATTCATCGAAAATTCATTTTTTTCCGAAAAATCCCCAAAAATTACCTTAACATAATATCGATGCTCTGAGTTCAAAAATAAAGTCCTTTTTATAAAAATAATTTTCTAATTATTTTTAATTAAATTTTTAATTAAAAAACACTATTCATCCGAAAAAACTAATACTTGAATAATAATTTATGAAACCGTTATTTAACCATTTTATTGAACCACATTACTTAACCAAGGTGTCTAAATTATTAAAACTTTCTTTGAGTGAAAATTACTAATCCATTTGATCACATTACTAATCCTAAGCGTAAAATCACTATTCATAATTTACTATTCATCAAAAATTAAGTTGATCTTATTAGACTCCAAATTCCTTAATGAACACTTTTGTAGAAGACCATTTTTCGAAAATCATTACACATCATTAGTTATTTAAGGTTTACATAAATATTTCAAAATATCCCTTTTTCAAAATTCATCAACAAAATACATTCTAAAATTATCTAGGCATTTGAAATTTCACAAACATCACTAAAGGAAGAAATCTCAATTTATTCACCCGAGAGGATTACACAAGGAAACTAGGGTCTCATCACATAGCCCCTTATAACACTGGCATAAGACCTAAGTGTAAGGTGTGCTATGGTGAGAGAATCTGAGGGAGGCTCAGATAAAATTGCCCTAGTAGGAACCTCCACTAACTTGAACTTCTCCTGCAAGCGTTTTCGTTCATGCTTGACACGCTGGAGCTCGGCTTGGGCTTGGTCCAAAGCGAAGCCCACAGATGCTACCTCCTTCCCAAGCTCTGATAAGTGGGCTTCGTAAGGGTTGAGTCTACTGGATGAAGCCATCGACTCCTCTTTCTGCATTAACCATTAACATCTTATTGATTCATTAAGAGTAAGTTAATATACTACTCAAAAAGATTGGGTCATTACATTCTTCCCCCCTTAAGAAATTTCGTCCCCGAAATTTATACTTGAGGCCTAGTCGAAAAGGTGAGGGTACTTTTGCTTCATTGTTTCCTCGGGCTCCCAAGTCGCCTATTCATATTTATGATTCCTCCACAACACTTTCACAAGGTGGGTAGTCTTGTTTCGTAGGACCTTGTCTCTACGGTCTAAGATCTCCACTGGCTGCTCTTCATAAGAGAGGTCATGTTCAAGTTGTACCACCTCTGGGTTCAGTACATGCGAAGGGTCGGGTATGTACTTCCTCAAGAGAGATACATGGAAGACATCATGAACTTGAGCTAGGTTCGGTGGAAGTGCTAGACGATAGGCCACTGCTCCTATGCGATCAAGGATTTCATAGGGGCCAATGTACCTAGGGATGAGCTTCCCTTTCTTCCCAAACTGCATGACTCTCTTCCATGGAGAGATTCGAAGGAAGACTTTGTCACCCACCCCAAACTCCAAGTCTCTTCGACGATTGTCAGCATAGCTCTTCTGCCGACTCTGAGCAGCCCTTATGTGTTTTTGGATGGCATGAACTTGTTCCGTCATCTCTTGCACGAGATCAGGCCCAAGAAGCTTCCTCTCACCAGTTTCATCCCAACAAGTAGGAGTTCTACACCGCTTTCCATACAGAGCTTCATAGGGTGCCATCTGAATACTCACATGGAAGCTGTTGTTATAGGAGAACTCAACTAATGGGAGGTGTTGATCCCATCCACCTTTAAATTCCATTGAGCATAATCTCAATATGTCTTCGAGTTTCTGAATAGTCTTTTCAGATTGGCCATCAGTTTGAGGATGATAGGCCGTACTAAAATTCAATTCAGTGTTCAGAGCATGCTGAAGACTTCTCCAGAATTTTGATGTGAATCTTGGGTCACGATCAGATACGATGGATAGTGGTACCCCATGCAGCCTTACCACTTCCTTCACGTATATCTTGGCAAGCTGATCCAGAGATAAATCTTCCCAAATAGAGATAAAATGGGCTGTCTTGGTGAGACGGTCCACAATAACCCATATCGCATTGTTTCCTTTGGACGTTTTTGGGAGACCAGTTACAAAATCCATGGTGATATTATCCCACTTACATACTGGTATGGGTAGCGGTTGTAATACCCCCTTAGGAAGTTGTCTTTCTGCCTTTACTTGCTGACACACCAGGCACCTTGTAGTGTAATCAGCAATCTCCCTCTTCATGTTATCCCACCAATAATGATCACGAAGGTCTCTATACATCTTAGTGCTTCCCGGATGTATAGAGAATGTAGAGCTATGAGCTTCATCCATTAGTTCTTTCTTTATCTCCGGAATAGATGGAACACATAGTCTTGTACGAAATTTCAATACACCTTCTTGATCAATATTGAAATCAGGGAACTTCCCATCCTTTACAGCCTCGAACTTCTCCTGCAGCAAAGGATCTTCTTTTTGAGCCTTCTTGATCTTCTCTAGTAATGAAGGTTGAGAAATAATTTGGGATAGGGTTGATGATGTCCCTTTCCTTATAATTCCCATGTCCAGTTTTACTAGATCTTTAATCAAGGGATCTCCCAGGATCCTCATTGTTGCCAGAACAACAGAATCTTTCCTGCTTAACGCATCCGCGACTTTGTTTTCTCTTCCAGGGTGATAATGAATTGAACAATCATAGTCTTTAATAAGCTCCAACCATCTCCTTTGTCTCATGTTAAATTCTTTCTGAGTGAAAATATACTTTAGACTTTGGTGGTCAGTGTATATATCACATTTCTCCCCATAAAGATAGTGCCTCCATATCTTTAGAGCAAAAACAACTGCCGCCAGCTCTAGATCATGCGTAGGATAATTCTTCTCATGAATCTTCAACTGTCGAGATGCATAAGCAATTACTTTGTCATTTTGCATGAGGACGCACCCAAGCCCTTTCAGAGATGCATCGCTAAAAATAACGAATCCTTCTCCGATAGAGGGTAGTGTTAACACAGGTGCAGTAACCAATCTCTTCTTCAGCTCTTGGAAACTTTCCTCGCATTCCTTTGTCCAGATGAACTTAACCCCTTTTCGAGTCAACTTGTTTAGTGGATTAGAAAGCCGTGAAAAGTTTTTCACAAACCTCCTATAATATCCCGCTAAACCAAGGAAACTACGAATCTCAGTTACTGTTGTGGGTTGAGGCCACTCCTCCACAACCATTGTCTTTGCAGGGTCAACCGAGATTCCTTCATTGGTTACGATGTGCCCCAAGAAAGCCACTTGTTGTAACCAAAACTCACACTTGCTGAACTTCCCAAAGAGCCTCTCCTTCCGTAGAGTTTTCAAAACAACCCTCAGATGATCTTCATGCTCCTCACGACTTTTTGAATATATCAAAATATCATCAATAAAAACTACCACAAAGTTATCAAGGTAGTCCTTAAAGACTCTATTCATCAAATCAATGAAAATAGCAGGAGCATTAGTCAAGCCGAAGGGAATAACAGTAAACTCATAATACCCATATCTTGATCGGAAGGCAGTCTTTGGAATATCTTCCTTCTTCACCCTCAGTTGATGATAACCAGATCGAAGGTCAATCTTAGAGAAGAATTGAGCCCCACGAAGTTGGTCAAATAAATCATCAATTCTAGGAAGAGGATATCTGTTCTTCACTGTGATCCCGTTCAGTTCTCTAAAATCGATGCATAGCCGCATTGATCCATCCTTCTTCTTCACAAAGAGAACTGGTGCTCCCCAAGGAGACACACTCGGTCGGATAAACCCCTTCTCCAACAAGTCTTGGAGTTGTTTCTTTAACTCTTCTAGCTCCACATTTGCCATTCTATACGGAGTCTTTGATATCGGTTGAGACCCAGGTACGAGTTCAATGGAGAACTCTACCTCTCTTTCTGGGGGAGGTCCAGGTAACTCCTCAGGAAAAACATCCATGTATTCCTGAACAATCGGAACATCTTCAATTTGTATGCTCCCTTTCCCTTCTTCTTCATCACCGATTAACTCCATAAAGAAAGCTATAGGAGGTGCTTCTAGATAGGGATCAGTTCGGGATATCTCTCCTTGGAAGATAATTGTAGGTTTTTCATTCAAGACTACTGATATTTCCTTACTTCTGCATTTGATCTTAGCATTATACTTTGAGAGCCAGTCCATCCCTAGTATAATGTCGAATTCCATCATGGGAATGACTACTAGATTTGCGATAAGATTGTGCTCACCAAAGTAAACACTAGAGTCTCTAAACACTGTTGATGCATGGATAATCCCACTTGGAGTCTTGACTGACAACTCTACCTCAAGCAATTCAGGGATTGATTCTATATTCTTTGCAAACATGGAAGAAATAAAGGAATGCGTAGAACCAGAATCAAATAAAGCACTTGCTAGTTTTGAGAGGACAACAAGAGTACCTGCTACCACATCATTCGGGACTTCAACTTCAGCTGTTGTGATAGCGAAAGCACGACCTTGCTCTCTTGGCCTCTGCTGAGGTTGGTGGTGATTCCCCTCCACCACCCTCAGATTGGGACATTGGTTAGAAAAGTGCCCAAGCTGTCCACACTTGAAGCATGTGACTTCGGGTAGGGCCAGAACCATCTTTCCTCTGTCGTTAGTGATGGGAAGCTGAGGCTTCACCTCACTATGACAATTCCGAGCAATATGGCCTCCTCTTCCACACTTGTAGCACTTTCCACTTCCGTTCAAGCATTTCCCTAGATGATTCTTCCAACATTTATTGCATATGGTAAGTTGCATTTGCTTTCCACCTCTTCCCTGATCAAAAGACTTCCCTAAACTGGGCTCCAACGATCTCTTCTTTTCATTTGGCTTATGAGACCACTGTGTCTCACCAAACTCCAGCTCGACTTTCATAGCACTTCGAACTATTTCTTCATAGCTATCATAGTCCCTGCTGGCTAGATTCTTCCGCAGATGAGGTCGTAGTCCGCCAAAGAATCTATCAACCTTACCATTAGGGTCCATGACAAAGCTTGAGGTATAACGGGAAAGCCTTGTGAAGTTCATCTCGTAGCTTCCGACAGATTCGTTCTCCTTCTGCTTCAGCTCGAGAAACTCTTTCTCCATTTTCGTTCACATGGAACGAGGGAAATAATTGTTAAAGAAAATCCCCCGAAATTCTTCCCACTCCATAGCTTCCATCTCTCCTCGTGGCTTCGTGTTTTTGATCAGTGACCACCACTGATCAGCTTCTCCCTCTAGACGGTAAACAGCAAGGGTGACTTTTTCTTGTTCCGAACAATGAAGTACAGAGAAGATCTTTTCAATGGAGCTTATAAATTGTTCCGCAACCAATGGGTCAGTAGATCCACTGAATGTTGGCGGTCGTTGACGCATGAAGAACTCAACAGAGTGTTGTTCCCTTCGTGGTGAGGTCGGCCTCTCAGCTTGATTCAAGTTATTACTCATAACTTGAGTCAGTTGGTTCATCATTCGCATGAATGTTTCCATTCCGGCTTCCATCGGAGGGCCGTCAGCACGTGGTGCATTGCGGTCACCATCGGCACGGTTCCTCCTATTGCCCACCATTTTCTAAAAAAAAACCTTAGTAAAAAACTTATTTTATTTATGAATCTTTTAACTAAGACTTAATGCTTAGACAATTACACTTTTCTATAATTCCTTCATAATGATTCATAGAAAGCTTGTGATTAACCAAACATATCCCCCGGGAGTGTCGTAACCAAGAGTGCAGCAAGGCCCGTTATCGTGCACCAGTTCCCGTTCGAGTCTAGCTCAAAGCGGTGTTTTCGGGTTTTACCCCTATGTACATCTCTGCCAGAGCCGCCTCTACCTGCTCGTATCCAGACAGGGATGTATTTGATTGATAAACCACTTACTCAATACTTACCAAAATACCAGGAAGTTTTCCTATATTTAAACTTTTCTATAGGGTTCTTCCTAAAGTTTTTATATCCTAATTTCCACAAATAACTAAACCTTCCTTTGATACCAACTATAGCATCCCGCCATTTTATAACATAAACTTTCATTTCATTACACGGAACTGAGGATCGTTAAGGTTTAGTGTCTTGGAAACAAGGATCATAATACATAAAAAAAAACATAAAAACAATCTTCTTAAACACTTGAAAGGCTTCTCCTTTAGTTTATCCTATGTTCATTATGCTTCTCATAACCTGGGGACATACATCAAAAGAAAGGGTGAGCAGAAGTCCCAGTAAGGGAAACAAGAGAAACATTTTACAAGTGAACTTGAGATACTTCAATAAGGACATGAAAAGAACTTTAAGGCATGAGAAAGAAATTATGAGATACATCGTAATAAAAATAATCATTTTTCATATCTGGAAGATGTGGCTACAACATTTAATATTGACACTCGTTTCGTTTCACCAAGGTCCATCCCCAAGGTGTCGTTAAAAATTACCAAGGTTATTCACCAAGGCGTCGTTAAAATGGTCATCTCTAGAGATTAAGTCTTTACCCAATGCATTGGAGCGCTATCAGGGCGCACCCTTAAATTTGTCTTTATTTTCATGTGATCCACATATATCATCATCAAACATTTCATAAATAACCCATATAGCATAAAACAAATGGGTTTCATTTCATAATCATAACGTTTCAAAAACTGCTTTAAAGACATGATCTTTACGTTACTTTAAACCCACGGAAAGGGAAAGCGGGTATCATGTATGTAAATCACAGAATTTAAAATAGATCATTTTTATATATATGTGAATACCAATTTAGAAATAGGAGCTTTGAGTATTCACTTTATAACATAAAATAATTTTGAGGAAAGAGAGGCATTTTGAGACGAAAATTCTGCAGCATAACGGCTATGTTACAAGGTTTTAGAAAATTTGAAAAGAGAGGGAACATGGGTTGAAAAATCATAATTGACCCATAAATAGATAAAGGGACAGAATAAGAAGGATATATGGACATGGTGATGCAATTTCAAGGACATACCAATTGAAATGAAAAACATGGAAGGAGGACAAAAATTTGATTTCTCTTATGAAAATTCGGCAGCCTAACGACGTCACTTAAACTTCAACAAAAATGAATTGGAAAAATAAAATAGGGTCTCTCATCATATGATCATAAGAGATCAGTATGATAGATATAGAGATAATACCCCAACATAATAAAAAAGGAACTTGAAAGATTTGACATGAAAATCGAACTTGAAAAAAAATGAGAAGGATGAAAGAATCACTTAAACGTTCGGCAGCCTAACAGCGTCACTTAAACTTTCATAAAACGAAATGATGAGAGTAAGAGGGGATCTCTCATCATATAAACATGAAAGGGCAGTAAGAGGAATATAAAAGAACATCCTCTCACATAATCACATGGAGCATAAAAGGAATGACATAAAAGAGATTACACGAAAAGAAAGAGAGGGGTCGGATCCCTTACCTTAAAACGTGACTCTTGAAACTCAAAGGATTGGACCTTGAGGGCTTGGGGGCACCTTGGGAGGACTCTTTGGAAGGTAAGAAGACCAGAACTTCGTTGGGGAAGAGTTGGGAGTGAAAACCAAGGGAGGAAAGGGTGGGTATTTATAGGGAAAGTGAGGGGACAAAGCATTAATGGCCAAAGGACACCTCACATGTGCTTTTCTCAAACCCATGTTCTCTCCCTTGGAATTTATCATGGAGTTAGACCACATGGGGCCCCCAAAACAATAATTCACCACCCTTGGCCGGCCAACCCTCAAAAGATCTCATGACATCATCATGACACCGTTATGATGTCATTAAACATACCGAAACCCTAAAACTGTAATTTTACTATTCACTGAAAATTCAACTTTCTCAGAATAATCCCAAAATTTCACATTAACCAAATATCAATGCTATGATTTCAAAAATGAACTCCATTTTATAAAAATAATTTTCTAAATATTTTTAATTATATTTTTAAATAAAAACACTATTCATCGAAAATTCATTTTTTTCAGAAAAATCCCCAAAAATTACCTTAACATAATATCGATGCTCTGAGTTCAAAAATAAAGTCCTTTTTATAAAAATAATTTTCTAATTATTTTTAATTAAATTTTTAATTAAAAAACACTATTCATCCGAAAAAACTAATACTTGAATAATAATTTATGAAACCGTTATTTAACCATTTTATTGAATCACATTACTTAACCAAGGTGTCTAAATTATTAAAACTTTCTTTGAGTGAAATTTACTAATCCATTTGATCAAATTACTAATCCTAAGCGTAAAATCACTATTCATAATTTACTATTCATCAAAAATTAAGTTGATCTTATTAGACTCCAAATTCCTTAATGAACACTTTTGTAGAAGACCATTTTTCGAAAATCATTACACATCATTAGTTATTTAAGGTTTACATAAATATTTCAAAATATCCCCTTTTCAAAATTCATCAATAAAATACATTCTAAAATTATCTAGGCATTTGAAATTTCACAAACATCACTAAAGAAAGAAATCTCAATTTATTCACCCGAGAGGATTACACAAGGAAACTAGGGTCTCATCACATAGCCCCTTATAACACTGGCATAAGACCTAAGTGTAAGGTGTGCTATGGTGAGAGAATCTGAGGGAGGCTCAGATAACATTGCCCTAGTAGCAACCTCCACTAACTTGAACTTCTCCTGCAAGCGTTTTCGTTCAAACTTGACACGCTGGAGCTCGGCTTGGGCTTGGTCCAAAGCGAAGCCCACAGATGCTACCTCCTTCCCAAGCTCTGATAAGTGGGCTTCGTAAGGGTTGAGTCTACTGGATGAAGCCATCGACTCCTCTTTCTGCATTAACCATTAACATCTTATTAAATCAATAAGAGTAAGTTAATATACTACTCAAAAATATTGGGTTGTTACAGTTAAGTCCTAGGTTTGAATTACAAAGTTTTATTTATTTAAACAGTGTATGTCAATTTTTAAAATGGTATATAATAAAGATAAATAGGTTATTTTTAAATTTTATAATCTTTTGAAGAGAAGGATGAATTTTTAGTATGAATTATTTAAAAGATAAAAATATACATGTCAGGTATGTCAAAATCCTTGTTTTATTTGTATATTAATTAAATTAATTCTTACTCTTTGGAAAGGATCATAAAACCCAAAAACATTTCGTTGTAATTTCATTCTTGATGAATCAAATGGTCCCTTAGATCATCATCAAATTATAGATTTGTGATTGTTAAATTTTTCCTGACCATGTTCTCTATCTCTCTACTTTAGAACATTATGGTTATGTTTTTCATTCCTCTCTATGTATTCTTACATTGAACCCTTATGTGTGTTATTTCTGGTATCTTTTGTATTTCTATTTCTTTATTTTAAATTAGACCTTTTATTAATGCTTTTTCGGATGTGGGTTTTCCACAAAGGTATTTTATGGTATCAAATATTTATTTTGAAAGTGTAATTTAAAATTGTGAGGATTCAATTTATTGAAGGATATGGGTATCTAACACCCCATGAATTCATATTACGTTATATTTTTAATTAAATTTGATAGGGTATATTACACGCAACACCTAATTTGAACGCACCATGACTTATCAAAGTAGACCTTTAAAAAGAGGATATGAATAATATTAAGAAAATTATGAAAGATGTAAATTTTATTTTACAAAATAAACTTCATTTTTCAATTTGGAACAATAAAATCAGCTTAGGTTCAGCTTTTGGTATTATTCTGAAATGTTTCAATTTTGGATGAATCGTGAAAAATACTGCATTATTGGTAAAAGCTGACTTTTCATTCAAAGAAATATTTTACTATATAATACTTTTAAAGCCACAATATATAAATAATAAAAATATTAATCGTATATAGTTCCATGAATTCTTTTATAATAGAATCAGATATGAAAAATTATTGAACTTTTGAATGTCTCTTTTACCCATCTTATAGAGAAAAATACAAAATATTAATTAAACATAATTTCAAAGATATTGTGATTTTAATATTGAAAAATGGACATAAATTATTGTAATCAGTATAAAAAATGTGGTCTAATAGAATCAAAACAAATTTGGGTGAATAGTAACCTTTAGATTTTATTTACCATGAGTAATGGTAAATATGGTAATTAAATTTAAAAATAATATTATAATAATATAATAATACCCTAAAACTTGTCTTAATTTCACTGGACAAGTGTTTTTAGTTGATAATACACCTTATGAAAATTATGTTATCATTTTTATGATAGTTTTGTCAGATTATGACATTTAATATATATTTTTCAAAGAAGAGTTAAAAATGTCATATACAAATTTTAATAACTATATCATTTTTAATGTGAGGTTATATAAGTTATTTGGTTGCATATAAATAGTCATTATAAAGGTAAAATTATTTTCTACACAACTGAAAATTATTTATAATTTCATAAGATGAATCATTAAATTAAATTGTGACACATTAATGATGTAGTAATTAAATTATTAAAGGAGAAATCAATTAAATGATATTAAAAATATTAAAATAAATATAATTTGAAATAATTAATGACATCCAAGAATTTAATTGATAACATAAATATTTTAGTGACATATTGGATGTATTGAGATGATGTTATAATGTTGTTTTCTTATTTTCCAAAAAATTATATTATTGAGTAGCATCAAAATTTATATAAATGATACATTAAAATAAATAACAATTTATTAAATAGTATGTAATTAATAAAAATATAATTTTAGGAAAAATAAGTATTATTGTGTTAAATATATCATTAATTATCCAATTGGGATTATTTTGAAATTTGTTAGTAAATATATTAAACCTATATTATAAAATGAAAAGTAAACATGGTTAGATTTAAACTATTTGACTAAGGGTTAAAGCCAAATGACAAGTTTACTTTTGTGCCCTAAACTTGTATAAAATTAATTGTTTGTGAATATTTGGACACCTAATCATATTATCCTAGAAAATAATTCAGTTTGAATCTATTTTAAACTGAAAATAAATTTATAATAACTTAATAGTTTTGGAGTATCCAAAATTACCCTCCCCTATATTATAAATGGGAACATCTACCTTTAATTTTTTCACACATATAAATACATATGGTTTGGAAATTCCATACACTAATATCCTACCAAATTCCCTGAATTCATCCTATTATCCATCATTTTGGTATAAATCCTTCCAAATGAGTCCTTTTGTGAAAATCAAAAGGTGACGCTCAAAGAAGAGGTAATAGTTTTACTAATTATTTAAATAGTGTTTTCATATTATACTTCCTTTTACTATGTTTTTTTAATATTAATGTAATTAGTAGAACATATAATAGATTTATATATAATTTTTATTTCTATGGGAAAAATATATTTATCCTCTTACCCATAATACTAAAAATAATTTCACCATATCTACGTACGTATGACTTACCGTATCCACACTGTGGTGTAATATGTTTTTCAACTACACTTATTTTCAATGGGTATAATGAAAAATATAAAGTCTTTAAATAATATTATTTCTGTATAATATATATTCTATTCAATTCTTTACCATTTAACTATTTATGAAATGATATCTTTTCCCATCCGTATGTACGACTTACCATCTCTATGATGTGATTAGATTTAACCTCCATTACAACCATTTCTGAATGATAATAAAAAAATATATAATGAATTTATATAAAATATATGGAATAATAATTATACTCAAATTATATATATATATATTATTTAATTTCTTCCTATAAATATTATAGCAAAATAGAAACAACATTCATGCCTACATACGACATACCGTCTCAAGGAATGGTGTGTTCTATTTCATATATGAATATATGATATATATTTATATACTAAATATATATGATATATAAATCATATTATAAATTTGGGATGCAACTAAATAATTTTATTAGTTATAAAATCATGAAATACATGTCAAAACATGTAGAAAAACAGAGTTATTATTACCCAACACATTGCTTTAACATGGGATTTCTAAATGAATAGGTAATATAAATCCTTAAATGACTCATATATTATATCATACATATTATTATAATTTTACTACAAGTCAATAATATGTTGAAAACCACTATTCCATAGTTTATGATATGTAGTGACAGAATCAAACCTATGCTTAGGGATTATTTCACAGTATAATTATTATCAGAGATTGATTATATGTAAGTATTTACAAGGATATATTTATCCCCCATGTCCATGTATCTTAAAAATATTTTACAATGGTGTATTTCAAAGAACATATTTAAAGGAATATTTTTCTAAAACATTGTTTTAAATATTTTTATTATTTACCCTTATAAATATTTCTTATAAATATCCATGATTTCAAAATCATTTTAATGATTTATTTATATGGATAAAAATGTCTTCAAATGTTAATTTATTTCGAATGTGGAGAAGTGGTATGAAAAGTTTTTATTCAAAAATCTATTTTAAAAGTTTTATTTTATAATTCTGTATAAATTAAATGATTTCGAAGTAAAAAAATGAATATTTCTATCAAATAGGTTTAATTAATTTATTAGTATATTTTCAACCATTTAAACATCCATGATTGGATTTTATGATTAATTGAGGTTGATTTATTATAATTTAATCTTCCATATATTATTTAAGGGTTTATGATAT
This sequence comes from Viscum album, assembly GCA_963277665.1. NCBI lineage: Eukaryota > Viridiplantae > Streptophyta > Magnoliopsida > Santalales > Viscaceae > Viscum > Viscum album. The sequence goes on along the minus strand of OY728120.1, from coordinate 651,673,323 downwards.
ATTTTACTACAGATGTTATATTTTAATTTCATTCATTTTTTATGGTTAAAGTGATTACATTTAGTATATGAGTTTTAATATGAATTTTTATGTTATGTTTTACCATTTTCTTAATAAAAATTCAATGGGCATAGTAAGTGAAGGGTGGGGCCCGCTATAGCCCCTCGATGTATCAGTCGATCTCATGAAAAATACTAGTGGCTTATAAAAATTCCTTGAAGGTATGGTTATGTATTACTTATCAAGTGGCCTTGATATTATGGTTAAGATATCAAACATTATGCATTATAAAATTATGAGATTAGTTACTGATATTACATGTGATTATTCGACTTGTAGAATATGCATTTGTATGTTTAAATGGAATAATTTTATTAATTAATTCTATATTATGTTCAATTTTATGATTAAAAGTATTGTGTTTCAGTTTTATACCTTCCATAAAAGTATATGATTATTTATAAATAATTCTATGGTATATTTTGACCATATTGAGAATCTGAGCTCACCCCTTTCTTAGGATTAATTTTCCAAGGATTTGAAGATGTTTTTTATAATTTATACAAGGGGTTAAGCTAATAGTATAATGGTGTTATCAAAATATGATGTATGTTGTATTTTAGGTGATAAATTTAAATGTAATGTTCATGTTTGTGATATATCTTCCATGACTAGTAAACATATCGGTCCTACAGAATTTGATCCCTTGAAATCATGCCAATGTATTAAAATAATTCATCGGTTCTGGGCATCTGGGGTCAAGGAATTACAACGTTTCTTCTAATTAATTTTCTCTATGAATACCCTATAGTTTTTTATTTTTATTTATGTGTGTTCTCCTAGATAATCTTACATTTATTTACTCTAAATATTTTAATATTCCTTAAAATGGTTAATCAGAATATGAATATTTATTCATTAGCAATACATGTTGATTATTTATGTTTTTTCAATATTTTAATTTGATGAATTCATTGGAATTATATAGTTATTTTTGGAGCCTATAATTTAATATCTCAATATTGAATTAGTATTAATCATTATACAAATAATCAAGATTATTTGGTTTATTCCATTCCATTTATATATATTGACTTCAATGATGGAATCGATGATAATATTAAATGTTCATCATTTTCTATTGTATATCAATATATTTTTATTTAATTTTAAAAGTTTTTTTTCTATTACATTGGATATTTTTCACTCTCGTGGTAAAATTATGAAAAAATAATTGACTATTATCTATTCATTATATACCTATCATTACGTATACTATGTGATAAAGTCTATTATACGATATCCCTTAGTAACCATCTGAGATGAATCCTTTATTTGGATTTACGTTTTCCAATGATATGAAGGAATGTATTAATTTTGATACTATTATAAGGATATCATGTATAGAGGATATATGGGGAAATTTTAAAAACCTATTGTGAAATAAAAATTTCTAGGCATAGAGGAAGTATTGTCCATTGAGTAAAAATGATATAGGTTTTTTAGTTAATGATTTTTTCCAAATTCTATAAAGTTATTACAAAAAATGGACATGGATATATATATTTATATATATGAATTGTTATTTTTTATTTATATTAAATTGCAGAAGTTGAAATTTTGGTTTGTTTTATTTTTTTTCCAAATCCATAAAATAAGGAATATATTTTTTGTACTAGATCCAGTTATACGGTTATACAGAATCACACTGTAAATATCCTATTATTATTAAAATAAAAAAATTTAGGATTATTAACCCTTGATTAATATGGCCCAATTCCAATATAGAATTGTTCTTTATCAATATATGTATCTAATTTATAGGATACATCATACTCATTACATTACCTAAATTCAATGATATTTATGCTACAAGAGTGTTAGGAAATTATAACGACTAAGGAATATAGTATAATGAGAGTGAATGTTTATCACCCATTAAAAATATTGTATGGAATTTATAAAATGGATGCATAATATTATTTCTCAATGTTAAAAAGAAATGTAAATATTACTTAAAATATTGTTAGGGATGAGTTTGGGAAAACATTCATTGTAATGTAGCTTCTTAAATCTCAGGAGGAACACATTAACACCTTATAAAATCATACGAGAGAATATATAGTGGGAATTAAATCTCATAGGATTTAGAATATATAGTAATGTGATATTATGAAGGAATTTGTAGAAAATGTGGGAGATTTTATTTATTAATTTCATGTTATAAGCCTTATAATACCGATTATTAAAAAAGCCATTGTCCTTACCATGGGGTTTCCCATGTTATTTAACATGTAGAGTCATTTTATCAAATTTAATTATCTATAAATCAAAAACCCACTAAAATATGTTATTATTTATAAGTATAAACTTTTTAATAATAAAAATTTTCTTTTAAAAAATTAGAAATTATTTAAGGATTGGTAATATTATTTACTGATTTGGGAAATAAAATTTCTTACAATAAAATAAATAATTTTAATGAAAACACCATTTGTTTATGAAATCCATTATATTTATTATTACATACCTTTTTATGTAATTATGATTCCATAATACTTACCATATATTCATACAATTTTTGCTTTTAATTGAAAAAAGTTATTTTGTAAGAAAATTTGGAAAAAATTAACTACCGATTATATTGATGTATGGTTAAAAATTTAATATTTTTGGTAGAAAAAGAAATCATTGTATAAGTTAAATTTAATCCAAAAAGCTTCTGTATTTATAAATCAAATATTTTTCCCTAAAAATTCAAAAACTATTCTCCTAGTATATTTTATTTTATTATCTGTCTTATCTGTATAATTTTATCTCTATTAATTGATTAATATATTATTTAAATTGTAATTACCTAAATTATATTAATTAATTTTAATGGAAATATGATAAAATAATAGTCAAATTATTATAGTTGAGACTAATTTCTTATAATACAGATCATTCACAAACTATATAGATAGTTCATACAACCCTTCAATTGAGTGTGTAGAATTCATCACCAAGAAATTGAATGTTGATATGTTTTCCTCAAACACAATCTATTTCATTGAAGATTATTTAATTTTAATCTTGAATTCAGTTATTTGGAAGTAGATGTAGTGATTTATGGAGACACTATCATAACTGTTTCCCCACTATTGGTGATCCCAATTTTTGATCTCATACCCTCTTTGGGGAAACCCATTTTAGGAAATAAATTACACTACACTGTATATAAATACCCCATACGAACCAAATTATAGAAATAATAGAATCATAAGAATCATCAAGAGACATACCACATTAGAAAATTGAAAGGATATCAAATATTTTCACCCACAAGACAATCCATAAGCAAATAAGTGACTATTAGTGAGGAAATGAAAAAGTAAATATTATCAAGAGATCCTTTGTGAATAATTTATTCATAATATTATTTTTCAATGAAGATCATGAATGGATCTTTCTAAATTAGATTCATGAGGGATCCTTCATAAAAGATATTCACCTGACCACATTTCAGAATAGAAAGACTGAAATATCCATCACTAATTCGAGGGAACACGAGGAACCTTAAGAAGTTCCCTATATGTTACCCTTTCCACCACTAAGAAAATGGAAATTTACAAGATTGTGTCATCCAGGGGCATTCATTTCATTCTTCTTAATTGATCCTCACCATATATCATCTTTCCCCCCATATATAATTTTGAAAACACCCATATTTTGGATAAATGGATATATCATACACCATATACATTCACTAAGTATCCTACCTAGTCTATTATAATGATAATTACATCCAATTGATCATTCTTATAAGGTTAAAACCAAAAAAATATCCAAATGAAGACCCATTCCAAAACCCCTAAATATATTTGACCAAGTCACCATGAATTCTAGAGTTATTTTTTAAAATTATGTGTAACATTATTAAAATGATATTCTATAATTTTACACCAAGATATATATAACTCATAGGGTGATATCAACCATGTATCAAATTTAATATGAGGGTATTTGTCATGAGGAGACCGAATCATTTTTTATTGGCTTCGGCATCCCGTCATGGCTATTGGATTACCAAATTGTTTGACTTAATTACTATTAAAGAGACATGTGATACTTGAATTCCTCATATTTTACAATGGACAACCTTAGTCCAATTGATGATTTCATCACCCTGATACATCAATGATTAAGAAATATATATTCTTAGGAAGTATATTTTTATCATTAATCCCTAAACATTCCGTACCTTTTCTGAAGAAATGCCTTTACCCTCCCCATTAATTTTAATAATCAATTATTCCATCATTAATTATATCATACTTATGATTTAGTAATGATCAATAGATATTTTGGATACACATGAATAATCCCTTTAAAATACTCTATTTTAACTAAATTTCTGACAAATAAATCCTAGTCACATGATAAAAAACATATTAATAATGTCCCAGTCACATGATGTGATATTTCAAGAAAACACCCCAGTTTTAGGATATGAGACTATGGGAAAAAAACATTACAGTAAGATGTTAAACTGTACAACTCAAACTAAAATATATTTCCTTACCATAATAGAAGGGATTAGTGGATTATTTAAAAAGTATTAAACCAAAAATTATAACAATATACATACATCCAAATTGGGTTACATTAATTATTATCCTAGACGTCCCAGGTCAATGGGCTATATTATAGATGAGACTATTGGGAAACAACCCCTCAATGTAACATTACAATGTTTTTTGGTTGAGTTTATTTGATGAAAAAGTAAGTTGAAAAGATCAGTTGTGGTGTTACAATATATTTTTTTACTAAGTATGTTATAAAAACTTCATGAATGAGGAACATATACTCTGTATGTGGTTTAAAATTTTCATGTAAAATAATGTACCATTTCTCAATGGATTCATATTTTTTAGGTTATAAACATTCCTAAAGGTAAAAAGGTGTATTTAAAAGGAAATACTTTCACATAAAAATAAAAACATTCATGCAAGGTACTAGGTGTCTCAAAATTTTTTCACATGTGATTACTCTGAACTATTCCATTAAAAATAAGGAAAATATCGGAGTTGCATAAATGTTCTTGAACTGCACAAAAGTCAGAGATAAATGAAGAATAATTTTTAATGCACAATTGATGCTACACAATGACGTTTCACGCTAAAGGTGAATTTATATAATTGAATATAAGAAGTAAATCATTTTTTTAATCTGATATCCATTAAAAAAGGGAAAAATTTTTGTTCACTATAGAAGTCACGTAAGGAAGATGCATGATAGATAGTCATGTCTATAAATAGATTGATACCCCCTCATTTTAGTAGCACAACACATAATGAATTTCAGGTCTCTAAAGTGCATTATATTTTGGAGATTGTATTTTTTATTTTATAGAAAAATATAGATATCTTATTGGGAAAAAATCATAACTGGTGTTTATAAGACCAATGTTCTTGAGTTTTATAACATAGATAGGTTGATTCAGATTTTTATTACATTGCATGATAAGTTTGAGTTCCCTAAAAGTCCAAAATTTGTATGAATTTTGGAGTTCTATGATGGAACAAAAATTTTCCATGAATTTTGGTTGAGAATCATGAATTGAGTCCCAATATTTGTAAAAATCCCATACTTTCTGAAGCTATATGTATTTAATAGTAACAATGTGGTAATGGGGTATTAATCAAGTGGATTAAAGTGAAACATACTTATGTAGTAAATGATGTGTTAAAAAAATTGATAAATGTGATCAAGAAAATAATCATATGATTGATATGTGAGAAAACATTAGTCTGGAGAGTAATGAGTTTTCAAATTTTTAATGATTATAAAACAAGAGGTACACTGAGTATTGTCTGAGAGTTATAACAACTGTGTTCTTTAGTGGATTCAGAACATATGTGCATTGAATTTTTATACTCCATGGACATAACCTAGTGTGGGTGGCCAAATTAAAATATTGGTTCCCCCATAAAAAATTCATTTATTCTCATACATTGAAATGGAAAAGGGAGAAAAAACTATATGATTTGACAATAAAACAAGATATAAAGGGTTTTTAGTTTTATTATATCATAACCTGATTCACCCTCGACACTTATCAAGGTATTTATCATAGTTGGGATATTATTTAAACCCCTACCACCTTTTAGTTGATATATCTTTTAATTAATTCCATCATTTTGGTGCCATATACCTCATGAAATATCTTAAATCCTTCTTCAGTAAGCTATATGCCCCATGATTTTATGTTTCCTTAAACAAGAACCATATTCCATATCACCTTTATATTCAGACCATATCCTAATGAGGAAAACCCATGCTCTGTGGGTCATTTTCCCACTTTCCAAATAAAATAAATTTCATATTGGGACATATTATTTCTGAATTATACACATATTTATTGGGTCATATTCCCTTATATTTCAACTAGACATGGATTCTCCAGTGTTTGTCCCACACCAACAATTTCTAAGAATCAAGGACTAAAACTTTTACTCCACATGATGTTAAACTACTTGGGAAGGGACATTATTACAAGACTATAAAAGGAACAACACTCTCTATATAACATTTACATAACGGTAAGATGTGACCTACAGAGTTCCAAAACGAAACAAGGGATTTTATTACCTTCACAATGATACATATGAATTATAGGTCTACGGACCAATACAAGTATTATTAACACTATCTATATATATGACTGGTGATGAAATCATTAGCATCTAGTAAAATGTATTTTCAAAAAAAACATCTTCAATCTAAAAAAAGGATTATAGAGATCGTCTAATATATATATATATATGTAAAATATATGGAGAACCACTAATACATACAAATTTGTTAATGAAAAAAACCATATACAATAGATATATTTTGAAATCAATGCATGTAAATAATAACCATTATAACTAAGGTAACCTTTCTTATACTGATATCCAAGAAGGTTTCTTAAAGACATATTAAATATATAAGAGAGTCTCAATGTAGGTAATAATTATCCTGTAATGGGTGTAATGATCTTGAACAACCATCCCCTTGGCCAACGCCAAACCCATGTGTCAATGGAATTCTTCAAATAACTACCTATCTCAAGAATGCGGTTCTGCATTGAATAAACAACTAGAATAACACATCATTTATGAAACAATGAAACTACTGAGAAGAATATGATATTAGATCATATAAAATGATTTGGTTGAGAGTGACTCCATAATATGCTTTCTTACATTGGATACCCCAATAAGTTTTTTAAATGATTCCACATTGAGAGTTTATTTAATCCAAATGTTCCATTCTTGTGGCATATAGTTTAATATCCCAAATGGATACATAAATACTCATCCTACCTACTACTATCATATAACGTTTTGCATCCGTACTACCTATTCCCATACTATAACAAATGAGATTATGATTATATATTTAATATTTATCCTAATATGTTATTTTTAAGGAGTTAAATGAAAATAAAAATTGTTTTATAGACATGGTTTTAGAAATAAATAATTATTCTGGATTTTGTTCCCCATAAATTTGTTTCCTAAAAAAAAATACCCATGATTAGGATAATATATTAACAACCCAACCATTGTTTGTCAAATTAAAACTAATAACTCATTACGATTTTACTATTTAGATGACCATTATTGATGCAAGATAAAAGACTCAATCTATGCTTAAATTTGAAATTTATTCAAAGTGTGATCGTCCAACCACTATGAATGAAAATAATATTAATATAGATAGAGTTAAGTGGATCATAATTCCTCTATTTTATTTTATATATTTTCATATTACTAAATTTTAATTTTAATATCCTTATGATGCAACTATTTATGATCCCAAAACCTATAAGCATGTTGTTGGCATTATTTATTCAAAAACTTATATTACATCTATTAAACATGAAATAAATTCATTAAATTAGAAATAAAAAATTGATAATGTTAAAAATTTAAAAACTAAAAATATTATTATTCATTGAGTAGGATAATCAAACATTACCCAATTCAGTGGTAATATAAGACCTTAGGTGCACCTCTGTGTATATTAGAAGCTACTAACTGGTGGGGAGAGTCCATGATCAACATTGGGGAGATAGTACTCCTAATATATTTAGCATAAAGAAGAAAAAAACCAAATGCTACCCAAAATATATAATCAAAGTATTTATATATTGAACTATAGATAAAGTATACATATAATGAATAAATATACGACAATTCCATTTCAAATGAAAAATAAAGGATATACTTAAAATACTCATTAACACCCCCATGTCAATAAAATAAAATAATAATAAAATAAAAATGAATTTTGTTTATTTACCACAACTGTAATCCACTCACTAATATAGAATCCAAAAAATAATTGAGTTACATTGACTTGATGCACATTATAACAAATATTACACATAGATTAGGGTACCACACTAGAAGGGGTGAAATAGTATAGCAAACATAATGATAATTAAAAAAATCTATATGACTTACCTCTTTTCCTATAAATTTAATTTATATCTTAATATTTTTTATAATTAGTTTTTCATTCATGAAATGTAAAATAATTAACCAAAAAGTAAGGGACACTAATTTTTTTTTATAATTTCCACCTCCAATTCATTTGACTATATCCTCTATAATGGTTCATTCCTTCTTGCTTTGCTAATTTGAGGGTTTTTTTCATTGGAAGTGTTTAGAGGAGTCTCAGAGAGTGTATTAAGAATTTCAGTTTCTAATGGTGGGAAGAAGGGGGATTAAAAATTGCATAACTAGATTACATGACGTGAATTTCAGTTTTACGACTTGTCATGTTGTTTTCACATCATTAAAATACTTTACAAGGTGTGAATAAGAGATCAAAAATGTGTAATATTTCATGGTTATAAAAAATAAAATAAAATGAGGAGATGATTCATTTTTTTGGAATAAATGGAATCTCTGATATTACATGACATGAAAGTGGAATACACATCATGTAATACAATAATCATGTGTGTTTCTAAAACACCATTTCAGTAGAACCGTCTTTTATTCGGCCATGGATTATTTTTTCACTTGTTTTTAGTAGACCCTACGGGACCCAATGTGTTCTCCAAGCCCATCCCCTCCCTCATTAATCTATTAATCCCAATGATTGATCATTGGCGATTTATGGTCAATATGTGTAGAGTTATCTACTCATTATCATCTATTTTTTTCATTCTTCTACTTGGGATCTGTTATGGAAGTGTTTCCTTGCTTTGGGGGTGGTTTGGATTTCATTTTGATGTATTATTTTTTGTGTTATAGGTTGATCCATTGGTTGATAGAGTGGTTGTGATTCTAAAGCATTATTTTTTACTATATGGTGTGCAAAAATTTAAAAACTCCCCAGATGTTAGACATCCTTTATTTCACCTATTTGTGCCTCATAAAAGGTGGAGATGAATATGTTTCCCCTTTAAATATAGTTGAGCACATATTAAACAATATAACCAAACTAGATTAAGATAAATATATATGGGGTTGTGGAAATTTATTCATGATCCTTCTATTTTATTTTTTTCCTCGATATTGTGATTTGTATTGGTAACTACACACTAAAATTCATGGTTTTTGGCGGACATCATTTGCATACTAAATGATTTATAGAATTTTTTTAATAACTTATATTAATATAATTAATGTATTCCAAAGGATTATATATTTTATATGATAACCCATGAATTAACAAGTTGAATTAAATATGCAAGGCCTTGCTAAATCTAGAATTGCATTTTTTCCACGATATGTGGGGTGATGTGATGTGTGGTTTCATTATATTTTGTGTTATAGAATGGTTGTGAGAATGGATGTGTGTATTTCGAAGGATTTAGTTGTGTAATGTAAGTCTAGGATGAGATATTGATTGATTTTGGGATGCATGAGAATTATTGTGTCATAGGTATGTGGAGCTGGTTGTATTATAGTGTTGGTATATTTGCATCTTCATTTATAGAATACAAGAACTATCATCCTATACCTATAGATTGATATATAATATATCACGTATAGATGTAAAATGTGGAGTTCATGGAACTAGTTGTTTTTAATATGGATCCACCTTAATTTATCAGGATCTTCACTATATGAAATGACATTTACAAAGTGCATGTCATGTGTTCTGCTTATGGGTTGCATGAGTAGTGATTTAATGAATAAATAATTTATTATTAAATTTTATAATGACTTGGGTTGTCTAAGTTAATGGAATGTAAATATTTAAATAAATTGTTTGGGATTGTGAAATGGGTTTCTTGACTTATTGTGTGGTTTTGGGCATTTAGAGGAAGAATCAAAGGTGATAGTGCAGTGAGTTGGATGTTTTTTTGACAAACCATATGTTTGGAATGAGTGTTTGATATCATATATGTACGTACTTGTATTTACTTTTTATTTATATATGCACCAAATCTACATTGATAATTATGTATTGATCACATGCATTGTCACACAGAGGTTTCATTCCCAACATCCTAATGGGAGGATGGATGGTTGGGAACCTGGTCTTCCCTACTCCCTCTTCCTGGCGGTGATATCCCATGATTCATCGAGTAGGATTTAGCGAGATGTGGTATCATAGTTTTATGTTGTTGGGGTGGTTTATTTCATAGGTTTCTTCTGGATGAATTTTTATTTACATCTCAAGGTTCCTTTTGGATGAGATGTGATGTGTTATGTGGCCTAGGTGTGTATATGCAGGATGTGTTGTGAGGGCTAGGTGTGTGATGGTGGGATGGGATATGGTATATTCAAGAGGTGGGAGTGCTAGGAAATTTGTCGTTAGGCTCTGAGAGTAGCTAATTGGTGGTAAATTGGTGTGTGTTACCCTAATATAAATTCACTTTACTTATATTACATTACATGACTTGAATTATTTGGTGAGTGTGACTCGGAGAGGTTGGAAGTGTTAGTATACCTATTAGGTTTTATTTGTTTCTTATGTTTTCTTATGGGAGCATTAACATGCTTCTTTCACATGTGCATGAGAGACATTGGTTTTTCTACTAAGTATACATGTATGCTCTTCCTATGTATATAAAACAATTTTTATAATTTTAGGTTTCTAGGGGAATATTATGGACCATTCTAGACCAAACTAGCTTGTACTATGATAGTTTTGGTGTCGTTTCTTATCTTTACTTTTATGTAATTACATTGGAGATTTTCTTATTTGTACCTATTCTATTTTAAACGTTCATGTGGGAATGTTTTTTTTCATCCAATTATATATATATATATATATCATTCATTTGTATTGGGTATGGTCCATCTTATCTCCCAATATTTTTTCTGATAAAGGTTAATGCCTTCCATTTTGTGAGACTTATACATCCTTGGGGTAGTCACTATCCTAGATCCTACTAGAGGAAATACTCTGGGATCATTATCACTATTTCATCATTTCCAACCTATTAGGGGTAAATTCGGAGGGAGGGGGTTGTGACAGAATTATATTAGATGTGGTGGTTGAACGATATGATATATTTTTGGACATAGGATCTATGATTATTTCATGGGATGGAATGACAACATTTGTATTTGACCTTGGTGTGTGACATAGGATAGAGATACTGGCTAAGACACAAGATTTTAGGGCCCCTAATGATCCAGTGTACAAACTTTGAACTTATTGAAAAACCAAGTATGGAGGACTTATATGCTTGGTAGATACCTATGAGAGGTATACACATCATAATTGTTATTTTTCATATTTTAAATAGGTTTTTGTTGGAAGGTTATAATGGATAAAATGAATGACATGAATTAAAATAATTTTTCTCTAAATTTTTTATACTAATAGGGATTAGGAAATCATTAAAACCATTCGGATATGGCTCATGGTAATCTTCTGCGCGTGTCTCAAGCATAGGAGGTTTAGTGGGTAAACCGAGTTTGTCATGGTAGGGTTGATCCAGCCGAAGAGGATGATCATGTATATAGATTTTTGTGTTCTATCTAGGAAAATTCATTAGGAATATTCGAGGGAACTGTTTCAGATGTGGATATAAAATTTTGGATAGATGAGTTGGAGATTTACTTTGGTCAGATTCATTCCTTGATATTGTATAGTGTCCCTTTGGTAGTTATTTAGATTTGGGGTGATGTACATTCGTGGTGAACACTATATGTTGGATAGAGGAAGTAGAAATATTTTATGTGGGTTAACTACCAGAAGGTGTTCCATATACAGTTACATTCATAAACAATGAAGGCTAAGAAGAGGTAAGGGCTACTACCCCTTCAGTAGGCGAGTATGTTTGTGTGGGGGCATGGGATCAAGTTCAAAGGCCTTCTATTTTTTCCGCATCTCATTTTCTAGAAGAGGAGTCCCATGTATGACATATTTAGGAGGAACATTGTCCTTATATCTAGTATTCTATTACTTCTTTTACATTTCTATTGTATCTGCAGGTTTAGTAGAAGGTAGAGGTGATCTATCAAATTCACTCACGAGGAGGTCTACCAAGAGTGGGGAAGGAAACAATGTAAATTGAAGAGGTATAGTTGTCAGTGGTAGATCTCAGGCACCATGACATTCATGTTTTCGACCAGTGGGGAGACAACCACATCCTCTTCCTTTATGGCCATCTTGTTTTAGTGGCCTTAAATCCATTACTATGATCATGTGGCCAATTATTTTCTTATGTGATGTCTATAGTCATCTTTAAAATTAGTTCCCAGTGGAAATTAGAGCATAGTTCGGTGGGGGTGGATAGGTTCATCTTCAGCCACATGAATAGTTATTGGTAAGATAGTTTCATCTGTTTGGATAATAGGTTTTTGCTTTTCTATAGGGATATGGAGTAGGTAGAGGCCAACATTAGGATATCCCTCATGATTAGGGACCATGATAAAAGCGTGGATATAGAGTTGTTAAACCATAGAGAAGAACAATAGCATGGTGTGGTTAGTTACTCATAGTGGTTGTTGCATTTCCAGTGGGGCCAGAGTTTTTCATAAGTATGATAATTGGTTTTAGTACCCTTTCATGGGCCATGTTTCATTTAGGATCATAACACTATTTTATCTCAGTCGCTCTACCCCATTCTCTAGTTTTTGACGCATAGATTCCTCCCATGAACCTTGATTTTTCAATGCCAATTGGAGGCCATATAATCTTATTTAATGTATGTCGGAGGTGTATAATGATGATTGGTTCACATTAGTATTGTGGTGATCTCATCCTTCTATATGTCTAATGATACTATGTCATCCTTGGCATCAACTGGTTGTATTCTATAAATTCTATTATTGAATATGTCCAGAGGAGAGTCATGTTTTCATGTGTGGATGGACAATGTGTGTTATTTTAGTGAGTGATATTGTCAGGTAAGATATTGATATGTTTAACACCTTCTATTTTTTTTCATCTGTTAGTGGAATCAGTGGATACTGAATTTAAATATGTTCCCAGGGTCATGGGGGAGTTCCTAGATGTTTTCCCCTTGTAGGTTGTGACACTACCCCCTTGACATAATGTTATGTTTATGATATAATTTCAATCTAGTGTTTCTATTATATTGATGGATCCATATTGGATGTAATCTTATGATTTGTGGGAGATACGGATTTAGATTTATGATCTAATGCATAAACCTTTAATCACGCATAGTTTCTTATTGTGGGGTTCTCTACTGTTGTTCATAATGAATGATGATTATGGTATGGTGTTTTTTATTGACTACTAGGGGAAGAATAGTTGATATCCAATAAAATCTACACCTTCCATAGATAAACTATATTTTCGACCATCTGAGATAGGTTAGTGGGTTTTCAATGAACAATTTCAGATCTGGATATCAGGTGTTAATGGTGAAGTGGCCTATATCCCAAATAATTCTTTTAGATAAAGGTATGCGCACTTCATGTTTGTAGTCATGTCATTATGTTTTATGAACACAGAAGCGGTGTCCATGGGGTTGAAGAACTCTGTGTTCTATGAGTTCTTGGATCGTTTCATAATCGCAATAATCAATGATTTCATAATCATCTTGATATTAGAGGAAGAGAATACTGAGATTCATAGAATTGTATTGTATGTTCTTCAATGCCACCAAATATATTGAAATTTGACCAAGTGTCAGTTCTAGATGTTTTTGGTACATTTCCTCTAGCATGTTGTGTGTTAGTAGCTTTTGGGGGTATCCCCATATGACTTTTATATATTTTTTTCATGGGGAGACCCCAAGAATGATACATAGGTTGGAAATTTCATTTATCTCTCAGCCTATTATCCGTGGTTTTTACTCAATTTATATTTAGTTTCATCCCCATTGATATCTCTGACAAGAAAGTGTTAATATTTTTTTGGAGTAATCTATGTCAGGAAGTGTTCATCTATTTTAAAGGGAAGTTGTAAAGTGAACTAGTGCTCATTATATAAGGAAGGGGTGATGTTTGAGGTGTTTTTGACACTACTAATTTAATTTTGGGTTGTGTGTGGATGAAGTAGCAGAAAATGATCTCGTAAGGGTCCGAGTTGTTATATCCTCAAAAGAGTAACTATTCAACCCATGATTGGGAGTTTTCAGTAGTGGGTTTCAGGCTAATGTTATAGTAGCATTACCTCACTCTGGATAAGTTTTCAGTCTTCACAGATTACAACAGTTTAAGGTATACATTTTCATAGCATTACTTGAATACATGACAACATTGTTGGATGGAGTTTCTTTAGGAATTTTATTATGAGATCAACTATAACACTGGAATGGGAAACATTCATGGCTAATGATATGAGTATACCATTAAGGAAGGAGGTCGTTCAAGAATCTATGGATACCTATAATTTGATAGAGGTGTTAGTGGCCATGCAATTAGATTCAAGAGTAGAGGGTGGTAGAGGAAATTTCATTCAAATTACACTATAATATTCAATGATGTTGTAGGTGGATGAGTCTTAGTGGGGGTACTATGATTTGGAGGTTTTTCATGATGATGCTTAATATGGTGATTCTCTGAAGGGTAGGTCGGAGGACGGTTGATACCAGATGTAGGTTTGGTGGATCAAGAAGAAATGTGAAGTGGAGGAATTTTGTGGGGAAATGATTTTTTCTCTAGTAGGTTGTGTGTTGGAATGATGTTCCTAGTGGGATTTTTCAGACCATGGATGTTCCCAAGTATAATTGGGATGGATTCTCAATATATTGCATTATAGGGTTGCTAAAAACTCATGGAGATTATAATTCTATATGTTTGACAGTGTAACAGTTAATTAAACCAGCCCAGTTTTTAGTTATCAATGAGTCGAGAATGGTGGCTACCTTGTCTAAGAGGTACATGGAATAGGTGGTTCAGTTGCATAGAGTTTGAGGTATGGTACCTATGTTCATGTTGGTTTCCCATTGATATGGGTAGTAGAGTTTTGGCATATAAAGTAAGTTATATCACAGGTTCTTCTGACCCTTTGAGGTGTTGGGGAAAGATGGAAGGGTGACAAACCAATTGGTGTTTCAACCATATTTGGATAGGATCCATGACATTTTACACATCTCTCAAATTCATTGGTATCTACAATATTACTCCAATGTCATTGTCTGGGTAGAGTTGGATATTGAGGATAACGTGATGTTTATAGAGGAGCGAATAGATTTTCAGGATCATCGAGAGAATGTGTTGTGTAGACAGAACATCCCCCCCCGGTTCCTTTGTTGTGAATGCATGGTGGCATGAGGAGAGTACTTGATAGTGATAAATGATTGTGTGTTCCCAGTACAAGGAGTTGTTTTGAGTTTCTCTTTAGTAATTTCTATTTTTAAATATGGAATTTGAACCTTGTTTTATGAAATGAGTTATTTTCCATTGGTTTTATAGATATATGGTGTTAGAATGAATTATAATACAATTAGTGTATTACCAAATTCATAATCGATATGATTATCTATGATGTGTTCAAACCCATGCATTTGAGTCACTGTCGCCCAGAGATGATACTATCTTTACATAGAGGATGTTGTTCCTTTAATAGTTTGTTTGGGATAGTGTAATTTGTGGCCATAGAGGTTGTTTGATAGTTTTATGGTATTCTGGTTGTGTAAAAGGATTCATCTTGTAGTTGTGATTGTGTGGTTTTGTAGAGTTCCCATTATGTCATTTGGATTGGATTTTTTTAGATGGTGGTAATGTTTGAGATGTAATGTGATCATTGAGAGGTATCTCATAGTGTGGTTGTTCAGACCCCTTTTCCTACGGGCTTGGATTTTGATTCATTAGGTCAGGAATCATTTGAGAGGTATATTATGTAACTTTCCCTGCCTTATTAGTCCATTAAATTTGGATTTTGGTAATAAGAGATGTTAGGAGGAGGCTCAGGGAGATATTGCAGAATTTATGTCGCTAAAGGCTGGATGAAGGGGGACTACATTTCATGTAACAAGATTACAAAACATGAAAGTCATTTTCAGGTCATTTTTTCTTTTTTTCACCTCATGAAGATATTTGACATGGAAGGAAGAAGATTTTCATGGCATATAATATTTTAGGGTTAAAAAAAATTAAATAAAATGAAGAGGCGATGAATTTTTCAGAGAAAACCAAATCTCGAGTACTATACTGTGTGAAAGGGGATTACACAACATGTAATACCTAATCATATGCAGTTTGAACTTTTTTCTGCCAAACCATAATTCATTTTGATGTGGTTTCCATTTTCCTCATTTTTGGGTGAACCCTAGTTTCTATGAAGTGTAACTCAAGCCCTTTCCCTCCTACTTCGATCAGTTATCATTTATGGTATTCATTGGAAATCTGGGGTCAATCCTGGGTGAGTTCTCTTCTCATTCTCACCCATTTTCATCTATTATTTTCATTGAGATCTCTTATGGTGGGGTTTCTAGTGTTTGGGGGTGTATATCGTTTCATTTTAATGGATCCCTATTGTGTAATAGATGGATCCGCAGTTATAATGGTGCGATTGTCATTCGTGTGCGTTCTTTATTTCCCTATGGTGCACAAACAATTTCAAAATATCCCTGGAGGAAGGACATCATTTTTTCCCTATTTGTGCATGATGTGGGGTTTGGATGGGGATGTTTCCCATGTGAAGGTAGTTTAGCATGAATTAACAATGATAATAGAACTGGTTTAGGATCAATATATAGTGGGATGGGGAAAGTGACACAAGATCCTACTTTGTTATTTGTTTTTTTTTTGGTATTTTCATTGGTATGGACTAACTACCAACTAAAAATTTTGGCCATTTGCGTCCCTCATTTTCACATTAAATGATTTGTGGAAATTGGTTTATTTCATATATTAGGTTAATAACGGGATTCCCTAGGATCACACAGTTTCTATAATAACCCCTGAATGAAGAAGTGTAAGAAAATAAGGGATGCCTTGTGAAATCTAGAATACTATCTTCCTTGATACATCGGTTGATGTGATGTGTGTGTTTGTTTGGGTTTGTGATTTAATATGGTTTTCAACACAATTTTGTTTTATTGGATGGATTGGGTGGTTTAATGGATTTTTTGGTTGACAGATCGATAGATTTTGGGGTGGATGAAAAGTATTGTGAAACAGGGCTACATAACTAGTCGTATGGTAGTTTTGGTATGGGTGCTTCTTAATTAATGACATGAAAAAAATGCACACCATATATACAGATAGATATATGATATATCATTAATTATTGCTAAACATGTTGGTTGTGGGATGAAGTATACTTAATGTGAAGCGAACATAATTTATTAGGCTCTTCACCTTCTAGACTTTATTTAAATGTTCTTCTTATTGTGTGTTATGCTTTGTGTTTTTCTTTTTAGTGATATAATGAATATGAAATTGACTATTAAAGATTCTAATGGAATGGTTTGTCTTTCATAATGGAATGTAAATGGTTAAATATTTTTTTGCAAATGTAAATTTGTTTTATGACTTATTTTGTGGTATTTTTCATTTAGTTTTAGCAGGAAAGGTGGTAGTGTTGTGAGTGGGTTGTTTTTTTGAAAGCCCATAGTTTGGGAATGAGTGTTTGATATAAAATTTTTATATACAGTTATATTCATATTATTTGTATACATACCCCAACAAAATTGAGCACTATGTGTCAAACACCCACATAATCACATTGGTGGTGTCATTCCCAACATTCTGTTTGGAGGATGGATAGGTGGGAACCCACTCTTCCCTTCGCACTCTTCCAGGAGATTTCAACCCAAGATTATTTGTGTTGGCTGTGGTGATATTGGTAGATCATGCTTATATGGGATGGTTTGTTTCTATTGTGTCCTCGAGTTGAGTTGTGATGTTTTTTCATGGGAGTCTTCAGGATAAGTTGTTATTTTCATTCCTAGGTGTCTTTGTGATGAAATGTGATGTGTTGTGAAAAACATGTGTGTGTGGGTTGGATATGTTTTGAGGCCCATGTGGGTGTGTATGAGATATGTTTTGAGGCCTATGTGTATTCCTTTAGGATTTTTTGTTGGGCCTAGGGATGTGAGAGGGGGTGTTTGTGTTTTGAGGCCCTAGTGTGTGCATAAGGTAAGTGTTGTGAGTCCCAGGTGTGTGTGTGCATGATTTTTTGTAATGATCTGGTTTATGCAAGTGGGATGTGACGTTGTATATTCAGAGGTGGTGGGAGTGCCATTAGATTTTTTGTTAGGGTGTGAGAGTGCTTAATCAGTGGGAATGTAGCTCAGCATACCAGACATCATTGTGGTTTACATATATTACATTACATGACTTTTGTTATTTGGTGAGTTTTCCATGGTGAGGCTGGGATGGTTAGTATAACAATTAAGAGTTAGTTGGTTCTACGGTTTTCTCCGAAATGAATTAGAATGATTCCCTCAAATGTGGATGAGAGACCTTTGTTTTCCTACCATGCATACCTGTATTCTCACCCTATATATATTATAAACTATATTTTGGAGTCCTAGAGGATTTCATGGACCTCGATGCGACTTACTAGATCGGATCATGATAGTTTATGTTTCACTAATTAGAATTACTTTTGGGTATTTACATTTCAGTTTTTTGCATTCTGAGATTCATTTTAAACATGCATATGGGATAGTATTTGGATTTAATATATATATATATATATATATTTATATATATAATGGATATTTTTTGTGGATGTACTATCTTATCTCCCAATCTAGTTTATCTTAAAGGGTAATTCATCTAATAGTTTGAGATTTTTACACCCTTGATGGTAGTCACAAATCAACCCCTACTGAAGGTGGGACTCGAGGGTCATTATCTATTGTTCTTTCATTGCCATCCTTGAAGGTGTATATTTGGAAGGCGGGGTCCTGAAATATTTTATGTTTGACAGTTTCTTTCCAACTCACAAAAAAATATTCTCTTATAATAGTGATTAATCTTGGGCATGGTTAAATCTTTAGTCCCATTCTCCGAACACTATCTAGGTAAAATAAAAGAAAAAACATCACATTTTTTAAAACATGAACCAACCAAGGCATCCTTTAAAAAATTACTATTTTAAATGGATTTACCTAGAAACAATATCAATAAGAAATCACATGTCACTTATTGAATACAAAAAAATATCTAATATTATTCATTAATGTATAGCAGTCTAAAGGGTTGCCTCTAAATTCATTAGACAATATTATATAAGGATGTCATAAGATAAAATTCTTAATAATTTATCATGATGTACGAAATCATTAGCTTCATTCATTAGGATATATATATATATATCATATGCTAGAATCCCTAGTGTTATAATTTTTACAAATAATAAACAATAGAAACAAGATGATCCCTTTTATTATTTTTGATTTTATTCAATTTATAAGAACTCTTTTATCACAACCCAAAATTGGATCTCATTATATATACGACATAAAGGAGATATATGAAAAAGGTAAATTATCCCAAATATTAATATATTATTATGACCATTCATATTATATTTAATTTATTAGAATATCTTATGAAATTATATTTTATATTGAATATGAACACCGTTAAATCTCATTATTATTGACCCTCATTATTATCATTTATCAAATATCATTTAACCAATCATAGATAATATCTATTTTGACACTATTAAGGTATCATTATTTTGATTCAAATGATATTAGGAATTATCACACATTTTCTATTTCTAAAATATATTCATTATTCACTTCATGTATGCATGGTACCATTCTAAAGAATATCATGGGATGAAGATCTCTCATAACACGTTAATTATTTAACACCAGGATGTATCCTTCTAATTATAATTTGGATATGACTCAAAATACGGAAATATATTTTATTTTTTTAGATCTATAAATATATTGAAACTACGATATTTTTCTTCATAGTTATACTATAATAGATTTTCTTTAAAAAATACAATTTAATTGATTGAATCATACATTTAGATTTATTGATGATATTTAAATCTTGTAAAAATTGAACTTGTGTTTTATAAATTTATTTCTATATCTATCTTATGCAATATATGCTTCTTATAATATTTTTCTATGTAATATAACATTATATATCATCTTATTGACCATGATGTAAGAAATCATTACTATTTTTTATCTTATTGTATCCTGAAAAACTTTTTAATGTATGAAGTTAGTAAACCACCAATAAATTTTCAAATATTTTGTTAGAAAAACTTACTTAAGGAATTTTCAAAATTACATATTACCTAAGGTTATTTCATTTCTCACATATCCTATAATTAGAAGAACATATATAAGGAATTTGACCAATATTTTATGTAAGGGGTTTCTGTTTTTATAAATTCATTTTAGTCCATGATAGGAAAAATCAACCACATAATCAAATACACATATTCATCATAATAAATATATTAAATATCAAAATATTTAAAATATTGTGTATGGTTTTTGAATTTTCCAATAATCATCAATATGATTCAGTAAATTTATTTTGTAGGAATAATATCTTTTATAAAGAGGCATGATTATTTACCTTTTCCATTTCAGTATGATGATATGTATTCATTTAAATCTTCTAACTTAAAAACTCTATATATTCCAACCATCAACTTCCAATCTTCTGGAATTATTCATATTTCATATTTCAGATGAACTTCATCTCAATGTATTCAACTTATTGTGTAACCATAAAAAATAGATTCTATATTATTTAACAATTTTAATTACTTTTCTCATATTGTTCTATTATTTTAGATTAAATTCACTTTATACAACATTAATAAATAGTGATTTTAAACATTAACTCAATATATGGGTATAATCAATATATTTTAAAAAAACATTGAGATAATTAATCTACTTAAAAACATATTTTAATAACCTTACATAAACATAAATCAATAATTTAATAATCCCAATTCAATTATGACGTATAAATACTTATTTTGGTATTTTGATAGAACCCACCAACTTCAAAAAACTTTTTATATTCCTTAAGAATCATCAAATTTTATTTTCCTATCATATAATAGTCTTAAAAAAAATCAATGGTATAAATAAAAACCTAATTTTTTTTAACTTCTTTAATGAGTTATAATATTAATAATTCATGAAAATACTTGAATCTAATATTTCGTAAAATGATCCTAAAATATTTTTTAAAACATTATTCACATGAATATTTATTAAAAAACATCACACATCAATTATTTTTCTAACCTTCCAGCAAAAGATAAATCTTCATTCAATGTTGAAATAAATTCAAACAATCATAATATCCATGTGAAGGGATATCTATGTCTCTATATGTATCTCCAATTACATTATAGTACTCGATTATATGAATAATGGAAATAAAATTATTTTATGCATTAAATTATTTCACAAATACTCCTTATATATTTATCACATTTCATATAATTACACCATTCTTTCGAACTTAATCTTCTTCTCATCAAAAAACATTACTACCCTATGAATATTACATATTTTTATCCATCAACACATATCTACATAAATCATATTACCTTCATTATTATTTATGAAATATAAAACTAATTCCCAATTGGGTTCAATCGTTCCCCTCATTATATTTTTTTCCAATATAATACAAAAAATGGTTGTGAATATGTTTTCTTTAATTTCCTTCTATACAATATTGGCATTAAATATACTGAATCGTGAGAGTGGGTGGTTTTATTTCACTTAATGAAATATAATATAAATTATTCCAATCTAACTCTAATTTTTTAACTCTTAGTATAATATATAAAAGGTGTTATCTCTTGGAAAGAACATTTTCAAAAATCAAACAAGAACCAGATTACAATTTTGAATTATTATCATGGGAGTTTTTTGATAATTTTTTCCAAATAGATTATATTAAAAATATTATCATGTTCTTCTTAACCGGAATTGGTACACTTATCTTAAAACATAGAATAAAAATATTAAAAAAATTGGTAATATTTCACAAATCATCCCACATATTTCATATCATTTCAATTAATATATAAATCAATATCTACCCCATTAAATCAGAATTATTATTTTTTCATAAATCATGTATGATAGAATAAGAATACATAAATTTCATTGATATCCATTTAATAACATTGTAGAATTCCATATTTTAATAAAAAAAATATTTCATTAATAGTCTCAAAATTCGACTACACAATGGATACACCCCATTATCAATTCATCATGGTAGATGACTTTATCACACAAGAATTAGGCTGTTAACTATTTTTTATCACCCATGATGGTGAATTATATCAAGTTAGTAATAGTTACTGTAACTTTATAAATTATTAAATATCTCTCTTAATAATGAATAATAATTAATTTATAGAAAATAAAGAGAAAAAACACTATATATGTGAATAATGTTAAACAAGTTTTCTTCTTAGTGATAGAAATTAGTTTTTAAGTTGCATATTTCTCATGATAGGTCATTAACTTTAACATCATCTTTTGATGACTATTCAGAGATGCATTTCTTCTTCTATATAGAAATTAGGGGAACCATGGTTTCCTTCCACTTTTAAATATCTTATTTTACTAGAATATTTTTCTATATATTATTCATCAATGTTGAGTAGTATTTTAGTTATAGGAGTATATTATTTGACATTTCTACATGGGTTCTAATCATGAATAATAAATTAATAGAAATGTTTCAATCCTTGTTGAACCTAACAAATTATTCCTCAAAATCTCATGGGTGATACCCCTTATAAAATATCCAATTAAATGTTATTTATATTTATGTGTAATTCGTTACATCACTATTAAATTTGAATTATCTTGTGATTTTCCCATTTTGATTCATCCTCATGGTATCTTAAAAATTGCGTCCACCATGTGAATACTTTTATATCATTAGGTGATTAGATCACTTCATTATTTAATTATATTAACTCCATCATCAAAAAACCTAAAATATTTTTTGTAAAATTATATTGTGTTTCCATATTTATCATAGTTTATGAGTATTCATCCCCTTTTCTTCTAGATTTTTTTAAACGTAACCCTTATTTTATTTATTTCTAAAGGATATTTTATGTACACTTCTCTTCCTGATTAGATCATATGTTTTTCTTGGAAAAATATTATTAGAAATAATTTTAGTTGTCATGGGCCATTAGTTTTTCTATATAGAGATTACCCTTTTGTAGATTCCCCAAAATTTATCCTATATTTAAAAAAAGTTAGAGGTAAAAAAATATTTCCATTTTTATACATAATTTACATTATCAATGTCTTTCCTCCATGGATGTAACCATACATTCCATTAATGAATATATATATTGTACCATAAGATCAAATTTTTATTTTTAAATCTACAACAACATCAATGGTATCCAACAATCCATGATATTTTCTCTAAAACACTATCCAAACATCTTTTGTTCTGTTCATTTTTCTTAAAAAATAAATGTTGCGATTTTATTATGTAATAGCTTATGAAATTCTTTCTCTAATACAACATAGATTTATAGGTGGTTTATATTACAATTTTATTAATCAATGTATGTAAAAATATTTTAGGAAACCTTTACTATAAATACATATAGCTGTAACATAATCATCATTTTTGGGAGAGGGTGCAACCCCCTTCATTTTACTTATAGTGGGAATATCAAACGGCGATTCATGGAAAATATTTCTAGAGGTTAGAGGTATTTATGAAAAATATCCTTCATAGAAATTTACATTATAATAATACTTTATTAAATATATAAATATAATCTATCCTATTTCAATTCCACTGTTTTCAATTTAAATTCCAAATACATCCACCTCATATTGATCTTATTTTACTCATAGCTAGATGATCTAAATTGTTTTATCAAACTCCATTTTTATTTTCTCAGTATTATTTTCATTCATATAATTCTTCTCTTGAAAAATTTTATCATCCTCTATTTTCTTGTGATCGCTGATTCCCACATGGGCATCCTTGATAAAAATTAATTATTTAAATTCATAGATATTTTCGTTTCATGAATGTTATTTCATTATTATTTCATTTAGATTGAATTAATCTAATCTTTACTAAATATATAAAACATTTGATTCGTTCTAAATTCATTGAACTGGTGGCTCCAACATGTATAAATTATTTATATATTTACATACTTATTTTTAGGTCCTCCTATATCACTTAACACTCAAATTTATATTGTATTATTTCCACTAGTATATTTTTAAAATTTTTAAAAAATACAAACATATTCTATTTGAAAATTATACATGATATCCATTAAAATAGAATATGAATCATCTTGAATTTCTCTTAAATTTAGATCTTACCAACTTATACATGTCTCATTAAAACGAAACTTTTGTTATAAAATTTTAGTTATCACCACTAAATATGATCTATTTGAATCTCCTAAGATATTTTTTCAATATCTAAATAGTTCATATAACAACTAATTGATACTTTTACCATTTAATAAGATGGATTAATTTTCAATGGTTTATTTCATTATTCTTCCAATGCATTAAATTCATCAATGGTATAATAATGAAATCATTAGTTAATACATTTTCTCTATGTTTTCACTCAATGATTACATAGGAAAATAATATGAAAATATAAATTTTTTAGATATTAAAGACATTGATAATATAATTTAATGTGGAATATATAACTATGATATTAATCGATGTTCCACCAGGATTGGATAACCACATTTATCAGATAGTAAATCAGTGGGAGTGAGGTAATAAAAATAAAATCCTTTTCCATATATTAATCTTACACTTATTAAGTTAATTGATCTATAACTCTTTTCTCACTTTTAGAATACATGAATGTGATAAAAAATAATAAATAACAAAAGAAGGAACTCCTAGATTTTTAGATAATGTTCAACTCCAATGTGGGTTACTACATACACTGTGTGTTATAATTATTATCCTAATCACACAAATATCCTCTATTGTTATCCTGATGATTCATGAGTATGGTTATATTATTGTTTTTAATCACTTAGTAGTAATCTGGTTTAATGAAATCCATGATGTCTTATTTTTATTCATTAGGATAAACCAATCCATCCATTATAAATTACCAGTTCTGGTAAAATAATTTATAAAAAATGATTAAACAGAAGGAATAATTAACTTGTTAATAAATAACAACATATATTCCGTCTCAATTTAAAATAGACTCAAGGATTACGTAATTATTTTTTTTGACTTTATAATATATGGACATCATAAGATCATCTTTACTTTAATTTAATATTATGTATGAAATCAAAATCATTAGTACTAATGAAAAATAGATATCATAAGATAATGTCCAATGTGTTCTTAATATTTTACCATAATAGCAATCAATACAACCAAGATGGTCTTTTTATATAATTATTAATATTTAGGATAATATTATCACATATGAGCATTAAATATTATCATGTGTTCAACACAATGGATATGTAAGAGAATAGGGTCAGTTCTATCCCACATCAATACCTTCTTTTACCCATAATATTTAACTTCACAAAATATCAACTAAATATTTCTTTTATACATTGTTTATTCAAACGGTGTCATCTCATCATTTTAATTCTCTATCATTATTGTTCAAAAAATAATTTTTTTATTTATTGATAATATCTAATTTTACCATTCTAAAGTCTAAATATTTTATCATAAGATATATCTATAATTTTTTTACAATATATCCTTCCATGATTCCCTTGTTATTCTCTCCATGAAAGAATGATAGAATGTATAGAACTATAACATTGTTAGAACTCACACAATTGTATCTTCATTATGCACCATGATGTGGCATTCTTCTCATGGTGGGGCCACATTTCAAATTCTGGAACTCGAATTGACTTCTTTTACTTCCACAAATAACATCATAGTGAGAACTTCTCCTTCATGGATTTTTTCAAACTCCTCATTTTTAATATTCATAATTTAATGGTATTAATCATTATTTTTATCATAATAATTATATTTAAATCACTAATAAATATAAGAGGAATCATCTATTTAAATTTATACGTATATATTCTATAATATTTTAAACATATCAAATATAGAAAATGCATAGACCATTATTTATTATTTAATTAACATTTATTTAAAAAATTATTACCCCTATGTGTCTTAGTTAGCTTTAAAATATTAGTTAAATATTTATTAAATATCAAAATCATAATGTATTTTTACTCATACATACTAAGTATTTGATTTCAATTTCCACATTTCTACTCAGTGGAATTGATTACATATTGATTTCTAATTTTACATAATACCTAATTTTATTTAATTTTCTAAATAATAGTTTTATACTCAGTTTTAATAATCCTAAATATCATCAAACAACTTACATATAATCAAATAATCATGTATTCTATAAATATAAGACATATTTCACAAGGTAATTATGTTTTCTACACTTCTAATAAAAAAATATAAAAAAATATTCCATATGATCAATTTCGTATATACCAATGAATGATATCTTCATTTGATAGTTTAGATACACAAAATCTGAAATTGTTCATTTCATCAACCCTATTTACTCCTTAACTTCTAAACAAAAAATTTAAATATTCCATGAATCCTCATATATCATTTTATGGGTTTTCCTCAACTTTTCATTTTCACCATGTCGTGTAACATACAGATGATAAATTATGGATTTATAAACTTCTTAAAAATCCACTCACTTATTTTTTCAATATTCATGATTATATTTATTACATAATTTTTCTATAAATAGTTCTTCTGTACATCATCTCCAAATTATGGTATGTTCTAAAAACATAATAAATGTTCATTTAGGAAACAAATTTACTTAATTTTTTTTTAAATAACTCTAATTATACTCTAATTGATATAAGAAATATTCTATATTTAATGAAGAATATAAATACTCATTAGATTATTTAAATATACCTTACCCAACTCAACTAAATTCAACTATTACGTAGAAACCACAAATGATTATTCTATATGATAAAACATTATACAATGATGATAAATACAAGGATATAACTCAAAAAAAAATTATTCTTGAATTCTCCAAAGAGTTATAATATCCATAAATATTGATTCCCCCTTGAACTAAACATCATCCAAAAACTCATCCAACCTAGTTAATGTGATTATTCATATAATACTTTAAGTAGTAACAGTACCATTCTATAATCTTTTCAAACAATTTAATTTTTTTTAATATTTATGAATGTTGGAATCAATTAAAACATATTTCATTTACATATGAATGGATGTACATGTCTCCAAATTTTTCCCTAATGGTATCTTCATTATTTGTAATATGAATATTAATAGTTACTCAATTCAATGTTTCATGGTATTTCCCCAATACATATTTATTATTCATAGATCTGTATGAAATAAATCATTTCTTGGGAACATACCAGAAATATCAACTATATGTTTTGGTAAGACTTTATTATTTTATTTTCTAATATATTAACACATATTTACATAAGTTTAATTTCCTATATACGTGTTAAAAGAAAATGAAGTTCAACACCAATTGGTTTTATTAAAAACCTTTTTCTAGTCCTCTATATTATATATAAATTTTGAAAATCCATTATGGTTAATGTGTTGGATTTTTGAAATAATTTGTATAATGGAAACACTACTAGAGAACCTAATATATGCCATGATGAATCACTATTTTTAGAATAAATTTAAATTAGAAGAAAGATTCCACATTCAAGAAATAATGTTGGTACCGAAGGTCCAAACAAGGACACTATGACAATTGAACTAACATGATTGATCAAATATAGTGAAACCTCATACATTTTACCACACTATTACTAAAATAATTAAAATGTAATAACATCCTTCCTATTTTTTGAGATATTGGAAATAATAAAAAATGGAATGCTGACCATAATTCTGGTCAAACCATAGATTATAAGGAGATTTAAATGGAATACAAAGATCTGTTCTAGACTGACCATGAGCACACCATAATTCCAAATAGAATCGATATCCATATTTTAGTTTGTCAGTGAGTGGTATAGAATGTAATATAACATATCAAACACTTCACTGGTCTAACCATGGGTGATTTATAATTCTATATAGAATCATGGGAACTTTTCATGTTTTTCCATGGGTTATAATTATTTTAGTTTAGTCATGAAGTGTCTAATAGTCTGACAATAGAAGATAACTAATGATAAACAGAATGTTAGTATTTCAATTGGTTTGACAACACAAGATATAAAATACAAGATATAATCTAACTCTATTTACTAGTATTATCATGTGATATAAAAAATTCTATATGGAATTTTAGGATTTTTATTGGTCTTACTATGAGTTATACATAACACAATCTGTATTCTTAAATAATATACTAATATAACAATGGGTAATCAATGATTACTATTAGATGAAAAAAACGCAATCTATGTCACCCCTCACAATTATCTAATTTTCAAACTAGCATCACATTAATTTTCTGACCCTATATGTATATTATAATATATAAAAGAAATTAAAATAGTGAATTCATATATTGAATGTAGAGACCAACCCTTCTCTATTAGAAGATATCTCATCTGTCTCAAGTTATCTATATCACTATTCTCAATACCAAGCCCTTGTTATCTAATTTCATTTCCCACTCTATCTATAAGTAAATTCCACATAAAATAATTTATAGAATCCAGCACACTATATTTGGCATAACATGTCTTTTGGGATAACTATTCACTTCATCCATTCCATATCATTGAGAATTAAAAATTCTAAAAATTCTTATAAATCAATCCTAGGAGTCTTCCTAAACGATGTTCACATTCTCACCATCCACCATGAATTTATAAATCCTATAAGAAAATTTCAGACCATCCTTATGGGGATAAACCAATACTCAAATTGTACTCTAACCCAGACTAACATTAACCATAGTTTTAGTAATGTCTTAGGGATGTGTACATTAAACTAGAACATTACAGATGTTATAAAACACATGGATTGTGTAATCCCAAAATATGGCCCTATGTATGGTGAATACTCATATTATAATCAAATGTCCAACCCCACTCAATTTTTATACTCTATGGAAAATAGAATTTTGAAAAAGGATTCCAGATATAATAATAGAACTCAAATACACAACCACCCCATCAAGGGTAGTTTTCTACATTCCTCAAGACCACTCAACATCCATGTAAATTAATTTGAAATGTTATCCATTCTAATACCATTATAATAGACTAGAAAATATACCCCTAGTAAGTCACAACCCTTTCAAACCAAGAATAATCATTTAGGTTGCAACAAACATAAACTAAGACTACATATAAATATATTTTTATTCTCCTTTTTCCATGATCATCCATACCCATCCAATATTTCTCTAAATACAATACATGAAAAAATATATTACCTCATACCACAAGAATAAAATAATTTATTATCTGAATGTATAATTAATTTATTAATTTTTTATTAAAGAGCATAACCATTGAAAACAAATCTAGTTATAAGAAGGCACTAAAACTACAACCAACATGTTCTACAAGGTATATGATTTGGCATTGGAAGTCCCATTAATAAAAACCCTATTATTTAGTAATCTATCATCATCTAAATTATTTAAATTAAAAAAAATATAAAAATAAACTCATAAAATGACATAAGTCAATAAAAATGAAAAATAATGATGTAAATTCACTATTCATCAATGACATTTAACTATTTCGTGAAAAAATATCTTAATTGTCCTTAATTACACTATGATCCATTGTAATCAGCACCAAATATTTATGAAATAATCACAAAAAATTAGCAACATCTTAGGAAAATTTGATTAAATAATGAATAGAGAGAATAGATTATTCTAGTGCATCAAAATGCTCTAACTGAACTAGGATAAGTGAAATGATTTATTAGGAAAGAGAGGTGCGATGTTAAAAAACTAACATCATATAGGATCCATATCAATATAAAATTAGGATGGGTGGTGCCTATAAAAATAGTTATATTTTCCCATTTTAAAAACCCACCATGGGTTTACTGGGTACTCAGTTCCCTACCTATACCACTTAATGAACCGGAAATGGGGAATTCACTGGTTTTACCATTCAGTGTCTGATTTCATATAATTAATGATAGTATTGTAATGATTATTTTTAGTATTAGGGCCATCCTAACCCAAATATTATTCAATATCAACAATTTAGGAAACTAAGAATATAAAAAAATGTCTACAATTCCAAGAAAAATACTAGACTATTCAGATTGAATCCTAAAATTCAAACTCACCACAGATCTAACTTTAGATAATTATAATTTAATCAGAATTTATGAAAATGTAAAGATATAGTTTATCAAAAAAATAAATTGTATATATTTTCATACCCATGTGTCACTTATAAATATCGTTTTAATTCCCTTGCCATGATTAGAATGTAATACCATTCCTTTTCCATGATTCCAATCTAGGTACAGTTATACATCAAATACACTAACTAAAGATAATATGGATTTACTGTAATACTCTTTAACAAATACATTAAATGAAATCATTCTATCCTGAATGATGAATCCCAACGAAATTCATTCCAAAAAACACAACTACATAAAGAGATACTGTAAATGAAATCACCCAGATTCATATAGCTAATTATTACTCTAGATCTCCATGTGATGTCGTGAGTAAATCTGTAATTTAGTAGAAAAATTGACAAAAAATACCTAAATATAAAAATAATTATCTCGATATGAGTCACTCATAGAATACTTATTAGATTCATCATTAATTAATTTTCCAAATATACTTCCTCTAAGTGAATAACACACCAAAATATATTTTATTTAATGAGGAACCAGATAGAATTTGTCTATATTCTCTATATAATATTGGTTAATACTTCAATAACACATCCATAAATATCACAAAACCTAGACCAGTAGAAGTTTGTTTCCCCCAACAGAAAACTGGTATTTATATTTTTACTGAATTAGTATTTCTATCATCATCCTACTGAATCATGATACTGAAATTGCAAAACCCACATCAAGTAAGATAACAAACATACAAGTTTGAATGAACAAACTCAAATATATCCAAGTGTATAAGTGAAAAAAATATGTTTCCAATAAATTATTAAAATATTTGAACCCAATATGTTCCGAAACGTTTACCTCAATACAAGGATTATAACCTCAAACAGTAACTTATTCTCTCTATAAAATATGAAATACCATATTATTTCAATTAATGATCTAATTTTTTATTAAACAATCACCACCTATGATTCTGTGAGAATATCCATAGAGACATACACATATATATATATATGAATTATTGGATATATTTTTTATATAAAATAAATATATATTATATTCAACAATCTCTATAATACTATGTTTTATTTCATTGGAAATTAGGAACATATTATCTCATTAAATTATATATTGCTATTGAAATCCTTTCAAATATCTCAATTGACAACTATTATAAGCATAATAATATTTTCTGAATGCATGTGATAATTCAGAGGTGAACCTCATAACGGGTGATCAAGAATCCTAGTAAAGAAAATAAAAATGAATCATGAAGAACATAATCAATAATATTTATCCTAAGATCATCATATAAGAAGTTAGATCATATCATATTATAATCATTAATATCTTAACTTACATTTTTTAAACTCATTAATTAAAGAAAAAATAAATCATATGGACCACTGAATGGGATATAGTTATAATAGTGATATAGGATATTATGAGGCTATAGAAAGAATCAATGGATTATAATATAAGAGTAATACAATGTCTACTGATGGTAAATGAAAAATAAATATGAAAATCAAATAAATTTGGTAGATGAATTATAAAGAAATTTCATAAGTTAAATCCTAGTACTATTAACTCAAAAAATTGTATACAAAGATAACAATATTATTCCAACATAAACTATTATATACAAATATATCATAATGATAAATAAAAATAATATTTTTATCAAATATAATGCATCATTTCAGTTAATAATGATCTCATGAGATAACAAAATTTACCTAATGAATTAATGGGATGTATAATTTATTGGTTCACATTTTACATTTTGATATGTCCATATTCATGCATGTCATAATGAAAAGAATATACAACAGTTATGAACATGAATTAAACTAAGGAGATAGGAATGTGTTTCATAAAAATATGGTAAATAATAAGTTAGTAAAAAAAATTCTTTATTCCCAAAACATGGTTGGAAATCATTATTTTATTAATTTAATGCCATATTTAATAAAAAAAATCATTTTTCATGAAGAGATGTGGAATATACAAAAGAATTATTATTGATATTTTTTAAAAAATACATAGTAATTATAATCCTTAGTTGGGGAAATGAAATTATCATAATGAATTAATTACATCAATATCCCTTGAATATCTAATAGTAATGTTGAATAAAATATATCAAGAATGTGTATTATAAGAAACATAGGGGATGAGAGAGAATGTGTGTACATGACTAAAAAAGAGTACTATTCTAGAATACCTTTAGAGATTTTGTAATGTAAATAAATTCGATCAATCTATTTGAAAAAAAGGAACATGTAAAAAAATTCATATAATTTATTAGAGAATGTATACAAAGTATTTATAATGGATATATAAATTAATCCTAAATGTGAGATACCGAAGAGGGTACAAAATCCAAAGTGATGAAATTGATAGAAAAATCTTCATACCTTATATAATGTTTGTTTTATCATGTTTACACCAAATTTATTATAAAAATATGTTAATCACAAAATTTATATAATAGTATATTAATTTTATCTTGGTTATTATAGATCAATTATAATATTTATAATTAACTTATTTAACATTTCCTAAAGGTCTGAGAGATAGGAAAAAACCTTCTCCCAACAAATTATTATATAAAAATATAAATTGTACAATACAACTCAGAAAAGGGGATCCTTACAAATCCATGTGTAAAGAACACAATCACAATCATTCCTAACCAAACTATCACAGTAGTTGGGGAGAACAAAAGAAAAAATAGAACTAACCTCCATGATAGCCCTTTTGGAGAGGGCATCAAAAACCTAGTTTGATTCATGATTAACAGGAGAAACATCAAGTGATAATCGTTTTTCAAGATTGATGCAGGAAATCCGGACAGACAACATCTTCCATGGAACATTCTGGGATCGATATTTCAAAAAATATATATAATCATAGGTGTCTAATTCAATCCATACTCTACGCTAACCATAGCAAGATGCATACCTAGTGTCCTTAATCATCACCCACAGTTCTGCTTCAATCGCATGAGTATGCACTATATAATGGGAGAAACAGCCTTTAACGAAGCCCCGATGGGTTATGAAGACTCCACCACACCCAGCAAGACCTGGTGCACCGGAAGCCGCCCCCTCAACATTCACTTTAAACCAATCAGAGATTTGTGTAATCCACCGGATTTATTTCATCACTCTTGGTTTTCTTTCCCTACCACTAACACCAATAGTTCTCAAAAGGAGAAAGTCAGTGAAATCATTGTTCATTGATCCGGTTTGATTAATCGAAGAAAGTTTGATGTTTCGATTGATCACCATAACCCCTTTCTGAAAACAAGTCTTTCCATTATTAAAGAAAATGTTGTTCCGAGACTTCTAGATATAAGAGATAAGAGAGAGAGGTGCAACAATAAGTAGGTATTTCAACTATTCACTGAAAGCAGACTGAAGGACTGAGTGAAGCAGCCATTCAATTGAGCAGAAATTGAAACAGCATTGAAAAGGTGTTTTCAGATAGGTCTATAATCGATCAGCAAAGGTGAACTGAATAAACAGTTGCATAAGAGATTCATCACACTTAAGGAAGAAGAGGCATACCAGAGCAATGTTGAGGCCTATACGCTGCAAAGAAGATTGGAAGGGTAAAGGTTGTTTCCAGATTCTCCATATTAACATGGCTTCATTGGGGGAATATATAGGGTTTACAAACAGCCTCCACCCACAAAGTAATTCAAGATGATACACCACACATCATATTGTAGTAATCCCGGCTAGAAAAGGAACCATTAAGAGAATGTTTCCAGATTAGTACATTAGTATCAACATAGGCATAATTTGTAATCTCAATACAAAGATTACTAGGAATGATGTCATAGGAAGCAGTGTTCCCCTAAATATATGATATTGAATAATTTTTCAAGGAATGGGGAATGGAGATAGAGTCCTCAATGGGAGAGGATATCCATGGGGTGTTCGAGCAATTCAAATGGGATCTAGGACAGACCAACCATATAGATTGAGATATGATATTAGAATATGTGCTTCTGACTGAAGGACAAAAAAAAGAATTCAAATACATACACTTTCTATTTTGTAACCTGTCAACGAACCTTCCAACGAGAAATTCGAGGGAGTAATCAGGCTTGTCCAAAAGTCTCCAAGTGAAATTTTGATGAAGATTATCATTGAATATTCTGATATCCTTAACTCCCATTCGTCCTATATTCACTGTAATTATACAATATTTCCAAGAAAGAGTGAGAAGTTTCATTTGATGTGTTGACCCAGTCCAAATAAAATTATGTATCAATACACTCAATACCTTGAGAAGAGATCTAGGACATTTGTAAACAGAAAATGAGTAAACAAACATAGAGGTGATAACAGAGTTGACAAGACAAACTCTACCTGCATGAGACATGGTCTTCCCTTTCAAACATTCCATCTGATTACTAATTTTCAGAGTTATTCCTTCCAAGTGTACACGTTTCAACCTTCCCCAAAACAATGGGATCCCTAGATAATTAAATGGAAAATTACCTCTTATAAGAAATGAATTTAATATATCTTCA
Source organism: Viscum album (assembly GCA_963277665.1). Taxonomy (NCBI): domain Eukaryota; kingdom Viridiplantae; phylum Streptophyta; class Magnoliopsida; order Santalales; family Viscaceae; genus Viscum; species Viscum album. The sequence goes on along the minus strand of OY728120.1, from coordinate 651,638,047 downwards.
TAGATGCTAAACCTACCATTAACGAGACATTATCAAATAATGGAGAGATGGAGAGACAAAATACATATATCATATAAATAGTTTCTAATATCTTTATAATATAAAAATAAAAACCATATATTGAAATGAACTCTAGACTAACCATATATAATAGTGGTGATAAACTTTTGAACAAACATCGACCTATTATATAGTTAATCAGGCCATAAAATGAATAATATCAAAAAATTGGGAAAGAGATATATTAGGTATACATATATTGTAACTAAAAATTTTATAATATAATAACATCATTAATATTATATTTAATTAATTACTATTTTTTTAGGTTTCTTAAAGAGGAATAAGTGAAAATCATAACTGATGAATTAAATTTAAAAAATGATTGTTTCCCCACCATTGTTGGTTACATCATTGATATGGTGTAATTACTGAAATTAATAGATTGAGGATTGACCATAACCTATCAAAAAAAATGTGGAATTATTTTAAGGAAATTGGGAAGATATTTTACAAGTAATTGTGATTGGGATGAGATCACTCATGCGGGATAAGGTGGTATTTATACTTGAAAATATGGGTATTTGAGGATATAATAATGAATAAAATATTATTTCATGGCCAATACCTGTAATAGTGTTCTTATTTTGACTATGAATAAAATTTTATTAAAAATAAATTTTTTATATCCTTTAATCCGACCCTCTACTATATATATTTGGTGATACAATGATTTGATGAAAAAATGGAAAATTGTTTTTTAATGTAATGCATTACAAATTTACACATTGGAAATTAATTTCTAGTTCCAGAAATTGAATTCAATTTTTAAAATAATATTTACCTTTTTAAAAATATTTTTTTTGATACAAATATATTAATCTTTATCAATTCAATATTATAAATATACAATGTCATAGAATATATTTCATTATATAACATATATATTTACATATCACCTACAAATATTGAAAAATAATTTTTTGGATAAATTTAATTGTTGATTGAAAAAATTTATTCATGTAATCAATTTTATTTTTTAACTTATAATTTTTTATTTAATTATTAATATAAAAATTAACATTCAAAAAACAAGTCATATACAAAATTTAAAATATATAATTATATTTCCTTTGAGTTTGGTAATTTTTATATTTTTTCTATAGAATTATGAAATTTATAATTCATAAATTATTCAAATTAAATATAAGTTTTATGTCATTGTACTATTATATTAATCTATTTACAATTCTAATGATCATGTTACTCTCTTAAATTAAGAATATTATTCCTATGGTTATGTGATAATTCTAATAGAACTACTTCCAATATACCTCTTAGATAAATTCTTCATCATCTTTTTATTATCATTACTTTATTATTTATATACTTTGTCAAATTACAATCATATATATAAATATATTTTTTCCAATTAACTGTGTCGGCCACTCGTGTGAGATTTCTAGATGTGATATTTATGCCTGTGTTTATTATTTTTTTATAATCCCACTTATTATGTTTTGTTTGATGGATATTTTTTATCATCCGTTTGTGATTTTATTCATTGATGATATTGGGTAATGTTAGTATGTATTGTGTGGTGAACTCTATTATTCTATTATATACCATATTCTTGAAATATAATTTTTTTACAATTTATATAAAAAATCTATTAAACACCACCAATGGATGGAATTATATGTATAAATAATATTATTTCATATCAACAATGTATAAATCAATGAAATTAGTTTTTTTATATTTATATAGATAATTTTTGAAAGGTAATTTAAAAATATATATATATGGAATGTATAGAATGTTTCTCTCTTATCCACCCACCAATTTTAATATTACTATAACATCTCAATATAGATCACTCTACATAGAGTAACTATAATAGAATGATTCATGACCTTAGGCGCACCTCCCACTATGCTAGAGGATGCCGACTAGAGGTGAGATCTTGAGAGGTTTCCATGTGGAGACTACTCCCTTACTACCTGAGTGCACATCATTATATTCAATAAAATATATTATAAACAAGACTATTTATGAACATCAAAACCCAGGGATGTAACAATAAACTAAATAAAAAATCACATGTGATAATAATTAAAGTGTCATAAATACCGATTAGATCCTTTGTGGGTATATCATACAAAATAAGTAATAAAAATGAATGAAAATAATATTGAGGCCAACATCTTAATGACAACTTGTCCCATTCCCTACCTGGTTCCATTACCTAACTATATCCTTGGATACCAATGCACATGTATCAACCTTAGGCCTTTCCTAAAACCCATACCTAAGAATAGAAATAACACCTACATGGATACCCAAGTGGAATTTAAGTACAATATATATGTGAGTATAACTCAATTTGATATAAACAATGATATCCCTAAATATATAATGTATGATATAAAAGAATGTAGATGTACCAAAACTAATAAACAAAAACGCATCCATTAATCATTTAAAACTAAAAAACATAACAAATGTTGAACCCCAATGGACAAGATCACCTAGGGAATGATAGAGAGAAGATTTATCCAGTGACGAGGTGTCTATGATCACATCACAATGACCGTCCTATCCATTTAAACCCTGGTAAAATATTCACATTCCCAAAAAACAATGTCCATTTAGAGGTAATACACCCATCCTTAGATCCCTAACATCTACCTATGTGCTACGTTCACCCCAGTCATATGTATCACATAGGTGCCTACCTAGGGTGTGATTTCACCCAAGGGTTAATAATAACTATCACCATCCATATTAGTCTGTGTTCACATATGGATTAACCTTAAATCCTAGCATCCCACTAGGGGCTATTTTCACAATGGGTGTAACCATCAGTATCAGAGTCCACTCAAGGTATGTGTTCACCCTGGATGTAACCATCAATCTCAGTCTCCACCTAGGATCTTTGTTCACATAGGGTTTTTTTATAAATCTTATCTTCCACACAAAGGTAAACGTTCACTCTTGGTTTAACCATCAATCCCATTAAACTCATGTGGATCATGGTCCCCTCGAGTATAACCATTGGTATTGGAATCCACTAAAAATTCATGTTTTCTCCAATTTTAACCATTACAACAATGTCCACCTAGGGGACATGTTCTTACAATGTTTAACCAATCCATGGTATAAAAAATTTAAAAAATACAATGAATAAATTAATATGTTTTAATTCCAATTTCATTTCCAATAACCATTTCTTGTCCCATGTCCAAAATATCATTTCTGAACACATTTCAATTAACTATATCAAATTCAAATGTCTATAAATACCAAACAATTGTTATAAATTCCACTTATCATTCCCATATGAAAATTTGAAAATGTTTACAAGTTTTTCAACCAAACTCCATTACTATTACAAAATCCTATTTTCAGAACATTACTTCTGATCATTATTTATAAATACCATATAATTACAATCATGGTTAAGAAATTTTTTTATTTCAAAAAACCCATAATCAATCTATTAATATGGAAGAACAATTCCGTCTCTTTCTATCAAGGATAAACTATTTCTAATGGGATATAATGTTAGTAAAATACATTCTATCTAATTTAATTTTAAATCATGTAAATAATTTCAAAATATAACAATCCCACACAATATATTCACATAGGAAAAATACAAAAAAATGGGGAATGTTTTAGGACCACTTAATCTATTCCACTATTTCAGGCATTAATTATGAAGGTAGATGATATGCCATGGTCCACTAAGATTTATATTACACTGAGGATTAATGTAATTCCATGATATATCAATAATTACTTATAATCAGTTAAAATAATTTGAAACCTGAATTAAAAAACTAAAAAGGAGAAATATAAACCAATATCATCACATAATAATTATATAAAATATGTTTTAAAAAACCCACGATGTACCCCCAAAAATATTCTTCGGCAAAGATCTATGAATAAAGATCATTTTCATGGATAATTTTAAAAAACATTGAGGAAATGATCATTATGATTAACCATTATGTTATACATAAATGAATCACGATGCTAAAACATAAAAAACCTCCCTGGAATGTTCTTTGATATGTATAAACACAATCCTCAATATAATCATGTGATTACACCATGATCTATTGCAATAACCCTCAAAACCCTAAATGAGATATTGGAAAATTTAAAGGAATAAACTAGGGGATAAAATTTGGGGGATGGAGGGTGATACTAACATAAAATATCTGAAGGTTCAACCCAAAACAAACCATAACACCATAGATACTAAATTGCGGTTTGTAGGGGGATGTTGGAGGCTTTGAATTCTGAATAAAAGGGGAGGAGTGTGATAGTACCTCAACAAAATAATGATGAAAATTTTAAATTTCTAACAGTAAAAATCCCAATGGATGGATGAAGATCTTCTTAAATTTGTAGTCATCACCCTAAATACTTCTCTATTATCCATCTATAACCCACATAATTTCCATAACCTATTTCATTTACAAAAAACATCATTGAGGTCCTCGAGATATCAAAATATCATTATAATTCCCAACTAAAATTTTGTCCCACTCACCATTTGAAAATATGAAAATCATTTTGAATTTAAAATTTTAATATAAAGATGAGGTTTTACAAACAACAAGCCATAAAAATTCTTATAATCATGAAGTCCTAGTGGTCATCAAACCACATATCCAAAACAACGTTAGCCACTCAGTCGAAACTAAATGTCAATGTTCTATTCTATAACAACCAAATGTTATCCAAGGAATATCCTCCAACTCATGGTTCTTAGACTACAAAACACGATCCAACACCCTAATCTATGATAAATCAAAAAAATAGAACACACAATATCCCGTCTATCCCAAAACATTTATGTGTTATTTATTAAAATACCCTCTTACCGCATGGTTTTTATAATTTTAATATTCATATTATAGCCACCAATTATGATATTATAGTTCCTCCACCATCAAAAAATTCTATTAAGACACTTCTCTCATATTCTTATGATTATTCTATCCTCACACCCATCTCACCATTCAAAAATATAAATATAAATTTTAGTTTAGCATAAACACCTATCCTCATTAAGGAATTAGATATGGGGTTGTAGGTAAAATTTTACTTTATCGATAAGATATGAAAATGGTGTGTTTTTTGAAGACCCAATTTAATTACCAAAATGAATCGTTCATCTCCAAAATGATATGCTATGTGTTTTTTAACTAAAAATTTCCAATTATATGAATAAATTAAAGTTAAATCATTCTCAGGTGAATATCCAAAAAAATTATTGTGCCCCTCTACTGATTTATAACCAACATAAATAGGTATGATTCTATCATGACCGAAGGTATATTGTGATCACCTAGACAAGATGACACGAGTAAACCCCCACTGTTATTGTGGTCCCATGCTTAGGTCCTTTCCATTCGAATATTTTCATCATTTTATTAGTAAAATTTACACACATACAATCAATGTGCCCTCAAATAACATGAATTCCTCCCTTATCTCGAAACTATTGTGCCATATTGATCCACAATTACATTAGATTAAATTTTGGTAATTCAATATGGAATTCAAATTTGAATTTAATTTTTCAAAAACTAAAATTCAACCACCATTTTTACTTCCCCAAAGGAAGATAATTCCACCCACAAGCCATCCACCGTAGGAGTCATATGTCTATTATTGACATTTCACTCCTGACCATTGTGGTTTTATTATCATTTATTTAGATAAGAAAACATAGTTATCGCATCCCATGACCCATCTATCACCAAAGTCTAGGATTGTAAATTTTCATATGTATCTATCCTAATTGAATTAATTGAAAACATGACTACCATCATTTCCAAAATTTCTAGAATGAAACAGAAGATATTCACTGATATGTGACCTATAACGAGGTCCTCACCCTCGGATCATTGAAGGAGAAATCCTCACCATATTAATTCATTTATTCCACTCACTGAGATTAATTCCCATAATTTTATCATAAAATCACGTGTTGGCTTTCTAACCCATGCTCGATTAACACAAAAATTCTTGATGATCTCGTATATGCCAAACTTGAGAATATGTAGCACTTCCCTATGATCAATCTAGGATATCACCTCTCACAATATTAATATCTCAAAACCCTTCCATGAAGCATTCTTCTCATTATACAAGAATATAATAAAATCATTTCGCCTTCTTCCGTGTTGGTCTCCTCAATTGAGTCATTCTATATCCCCATGACTCATTATCGATAAATTGTGATCTTATGATCATTGAATCACATCTTTTATCAAACCACTTGAGTTCCTTTGTGAACCATAACACTTATTAATGGATACATAATTGGTAGATTTTTTAACCCAAAACTCATCTTCTTGATACATAGTCCCTATTCCTTATCGTGTTCTTACTTATATGAAATTGGTTTTCTTACTCAAGACACAAAAACACATAGACCAAAAAGCCTTGTTTTTCCATATAATTTCTTTTCACTAAGGCCGTGTCAAAACTCAGGGTCCAACACACCCTATAAAAGATTAAATAAACCCATCTCAAGATCCCACGAGTTGTGAATTATTGATTCAAGGATTAAAAACCCACACAAACATCTGACCAAGTCTCTCAAATAGTTATTCTAATTCTGTTAAGGGAATATTTGATTCTTGAATCCAACAACCCTAACATTAATCATGAGTTATTTATAAAGACACAACTAGAAATCTATTATGGACTCTGTTTCAAATTATATTTTTTATCTAAACACCGAGGGTCAACACCAATTATTTCATTAATTTAGTCTCATAATAATCGGAATAAGAATCTAAATGATCCTCCCCCCATCAAAAATAGACTCAAAAGAAAAACCAAAATCATTCATTGTTTTTCTATTTGAAATGACCCAAGTCATAAAAAACCCTTTATAAAATTAAAAATTGAACATTTTGTGAACTTATTAAAAATGTCAGTGCATCAATCTACCACTCATATGTCCACAACATAAAATAGGTAGGTGTAACCCCTATCTCGATCACCTGTGGTAACAAAAAATTATTACTCAACATTATTCAGGGACACATTTTGAAATGCATTATGATCTCATATAGATTGTTAGGTATAGCCTCACAGAATCCACTACTCATGGGAGAAAACCCTTCAACTGTTCCAAGAAAAATGGAATTAATATTCCTAAACCCAACTAAATAACCTATGTCCCACATTACCATAGACACACCCTATAAAATGATACTATGAGTCAATGTACCTATTGTGGGTACCTACAAATCCCACAAGGTTCAAAACCAATAAGGATCATAGGAAACCCCAATATAAAGAGAAATATCACAAATATATTGTTATATCCAATGTGTAGGCACAACATGAAACATCCCACTATCTTGAATACCCAATCAAATTAAGGTATCATATCCCATATACAAGGGTATCCAATGTAGACAACCCAAACCACCAAATGCATTTATAAATTCATAAGAATAAGGTATAAACATCCCTATGTTCCCTAAAAGCCCAACAATTTCTTATTTAACTTTATTCAACTCTATATTTTTAACTCCATGTATTCATATTTTAAATTTTTTCATTATTTTATTCACTATGATTCTAATTTTTAATTGTTCACCGTTTATTAAAATATAACATCCCTATTTTAGTTACATGAAATTCCATTCAGATGTTTTGAGGGAATATATGATTTATGTTTCATAATAGAACGTTATATAACCAAAACCATCAAATTTTAATTTATTTACATCACTAAATTTAGTATATTTCACCAGAGGTGTTGGCCGTGTAATATTCCACCATATATTTATATGTGCAAATTCCCTATAAATTATTATAGAGTAGTTGGTAACAAACCAATCTCATCTATTTAGAAATGTAGTAAGATGTAAATTTCTATAATAAATAATCCACATGAATTATATGAAACACTATCCCATCTAAATCACAAGCATATAACGACCCCATGAAGCATGGAGATGACATATCATCCTTATGTGCATAGTATAATGTACTAAAACACACACCCTCTAGTCATATAGTCAATGATTTAAATAAAAAATTTCAAAAATATTACACCTATATGAACCACTCAGTCTGAATTTAATCAAATATAAATTTAAAAATAATGGAATCAATTTCCACCACTAGAAACATTGTTTTTTCCTATAAGTGGGGCTGTAATACCAAGGAAATTGATCATTTACAAGATATGAAAACATTAAAATCTATTATACACCATTCTCAAATAGTAAGGAAAAAGAAATTCACTCTAATACCACTATGAAACTGACCATCCCTTCTCACTCTAAGAATATTAACCAGACCAGAATGTTATATGACCTCAGAAATACCTCCACATATGCTAGAGACTAGTGACTAGTGGTGAGGACCTAAGAGGTAACCACTGAGACACTATGAATCTATTACGAGGGTGATAAATATAATATAAAATAAAATAGTCTAGAAAAAAATTTATATAAATAACCCAACGAGGGATTGTATCATCTACATAAATAAAATATCTCACATGATAATAATTGATAAACCGTATATACCAACCAGACCCCCCATGGTCATAACAAATCCATGTAGTAGTTGAAAAGGTATAAAATAATATTTATTCTAATATCCAAACCCAAAGTAGTCCCAAGTATTACATGAACCTATATTTTGACATGAACCTATGATTCCAATCAACATTCATGAACTTCAGTCCATGCCATAAAACCATTAATTGTAAACATGAATGGCATTTTTTTAGGTACACATGTGTCATGGTGACCCCATTAGAGTTTCATTATGACATATTAGGTCGCCACCAACGACATTCCTTAATATAAAAAACATGACATCATCTCATGTAGATATTGTAGAGATAAAAAAATCAAAAGGATATTTTAAAAAAATTAAACTGAAATATATAGAAAAAAATTAAACCCAGGTGTCGAGATCACACCAGGAATGGTGTGTACCTTCATCAGGAAGGTTTGTGATGTCTTTGAGAATGTTATAATGTTCCATACAACCCATCTCTATTTGGGGTAATATACCCATCCCCACCCAACAACCGGTATCTATGGGTAATATACCTATCCTCAGATCCACATCATCCACTAAATGTTGATATTCACCCTGGGTTTAACCATCACCCATGTATCCCTCAAGTGGGTGAATTTAGCCTTGGTTAAACCATCTTTCTAAACATCCACCTACGGGATATTTTTACCCTAGGTTTAACAATTAATCTCAAAATTCCCCCAATGACTATTATTAACACAGGTTTTATCATCAGTCACAATGTCTATATGGGGTGAGTTTCCATCCATGTTTTATCCATAAATCACAATGTCCACCTAGGGGACATGTTCACCCCTAGATTAAGCATTAGCCACAACATCCATACCGGAGCTATGATCACCTCAAGAATAACCATAAATCATTGATTCCACCTAGGGTCCATGTTTTCCCCTGATTAACCATCACTATTAGTATCGACTGGAGATTCATGTTCTACATGGGTTCAACTATTAAAACTCCATCCTCTTGGGGGACATGTTGACAATGGAATTAATCATTATAAAAAATAACCTATATTAAAAAATACATTTCATAAATGATCATTTACGATTTATAATATACATCTTAATTACAATTTCATATCTAGTTTCTAAAATAGCATTTCTCAAATCATTTCATATTACCATTTGAAATACCTATTTCCAAAGATAAAAAACAATATTCAACAATTAGTTTCACATCATCATACAAAAATCCAGTCTAATTGAAAATTTCTCATTGAAAGATCCATTATCTTTCCTAGATCCAATTTTCAAAATACCATTTCTAAAAATCCATTAAGAACTCAAAATACTTATCCTCATATACAAACATAATTTTTTAAAACTTGTATTCAATTTGTTACCCAGGCACTGCACATTGTTCACCTCTTCCCAAGCTTCAATCATCTCTAGGGGGACTTAAATTATGGAATTTTATTCTATATAATTATGTTTTATGTCAATTGAATGACCAATGTACAATTTTTAATCCGAGAACAATTTCATATAGGAAAAATATGAAATGGAAATTGGTTATATTTATGGACCAACGATCTTATTCGATGGTTATAAAAAAATAATTATAGGGGAAAGAATCATGACTAGGCCCACAAAAATCGCATCAATATTGATCAAAAATATCACTCCATGACATATTGATAATAAATTATATAAAATTATAAATAATTGAATGATAAAAATTACGTGGAATATGGGGTGAATAACCAACTAGAAGCTCCCACTACACTCGAACTCTGGCCAACTACTTTCAAAAGACCCATAGTGTAACCCTGGCCATATTCTGGGCTAAGGAATAATGGAAAAATAAAATTTCTACAATTAATTTAATCCCATCTTAAATTAAACACAATAAAACTCACCAAAACGTGATACTATGAGGAAATTAAAATTCACAATTATAAAACACCACACTAGGACATCCTCTAACAATGATGAGTGAAGTACACAAGATAATAGGGAGATTCCCCCATACTATAGTAGAATTACCATAATAATCATATAGTCATGAAATGAGAATTATAAAGTACAAAGGATGAGATCAATGATGGTGCGTGTAGAGTGATACTTACAAAAATCATCCAAGCATCACCCAAATAGATTCAAACCCAAGGGATGATGTAGAGAGGAAGGGAGAGGGAAATTAGAGGCTATGTTCATTAAACACAGAGGGGAGGGATATTCCAACTAAAAATTATAATATGGAAACTTTTAATTCCCCCTTTAAAAATCCCACCCGCATGTTGAGGGAGGATATATAGTGGCTATTGGTTTTTAGTAATTTTTACCAGCCACCACATGCAATCCTTGATTCTTCCTAGAGATCCAATATACATTATGAAGATTATTCCATGTCCAAGACACCTATATTGATGTGATCAGCCTCTCATTATATCATATTAATTTATGTAATATATTCAATAATTTACACCATTTGAAGAGCTCAAAATCCTTTTGAATGTAAATCACCCAAACATATGTGATCCATTACACTCAACATGATTATTGATCCTCTAAAAAAATTTCAAACCACAATTGTTTTCCTTGTAATATAATCAGACATCCTTGTAATATAATTTTCCCAAACACACTATATTTTAATGTGTTTTGTATAATAAAAGGGATACTAAATATCTCTAAACACTAATTCAAATACTAATATGTCTTTCAATTTTCTGAAACACAATCAATTTTCAATAGACCTGATGCAAGGCCCATGTTTCAAACACCAATAGTTGGTAGGGACACGCAAGTAACCAACATGAGTAACCTAGAGACGTCATTACTCCCACTTAATGGTCAAATATGCACTCATTATTTTTCTCTCATGGGTATAGTGAATTTTAACGAACACTCTCCATATGTTATCATCTAGTGTCAATCTCAATATATTACTAACTGACCATTATACAAACTCTAATTCTACCTAATTATTTAATAAGGCTCATAATCACATGAGTGATACCATAAAAACCTTATCAAATGTGCCTAATTAAATGATGAGGTATCTCATGTGGGTCTATGAATCTACCATGAATCACCCTTTATGCTTTCTTTTCCCACTATACTCATAAAAAAACTAATAACAATACAGGAAAAATAACATATTTTATGTGTCTTTTAATGATACAATGTATTTATGACTATTCAACTCACCCAAGTACAAAACATATTGGTTCACCATGAAATATTCCAAAGAAATTAGCATACATAACTAATTGGTATATCTATCCATATGATTCTCCCAAATGAAAATTTCCACTACAATAAAATCACTCTGAGTGCATCCCAGCTGAAATCCTAAAGAAAATTTCAATCCCTCCTCTATAATCCCAAGGGTATATAATAATCCAAAGCATCAAATATAGTTGTAAAATCAATCCTCAGACATTATTTACTATTCTAATAGATTACAAATGAAGAAATTCATGAAATTACCACTAATGGTTGTCATACACCACATTCATATAAAGAAACATCCTAACAGTAAAATGATAACACAATATTAGATCCACAAAATTAGTCACCCGATAACAATAGAAGATCTAAAAAAAGAAAAATCATGGTTCAATTGATTAAAATTCAACGAACTAACAAATTGGAAAACAAAATATTTTTTTTATTGGTCCATTTAACCATTGAATAATTTATCACAATATCATCATTATTCACACACAATCACAATACATTCATTTGAATCAAATATATTTAATTGGATGAATTTAATAACACATAATTCCACTTGTATACAAGAGTAAAACATTAAATAACAACATTAAAAAACATTATTATACTTATTTTAATATCGTTCATATAAAATAAAAATCAATGACCACAATCCCATAATCCTAGTAATAATGAATTTCACCAAATAGGTGGTCACATAATCAAATTTAGATATCTATACTTATTACCAACCAATTACAATCTATATTAACAGAGGTCACAAATAATAAAATAATGAAAATTTTAATTTGATACAATTGTTCAATTCCTCGATCACGATAACTTGTATTACACCTATGTTAGTGGTTTCACAAGACCTCAGGCTCACCTCTCTATATTCCTAGGGATTCTTAACTATCAATGAGTTTCTATGGTCAATGTTTCAGATTTTATAGTCTAAATATCATTACATTGAAAAATGATAGATAAACAAACACAATACATTATAAATAATTAAAGTTCATATATATGGAGTTATGAAAAGAAGAAAAATATATTGAATAAAAATAATCTCATGGTATATCAAATTATCAATATAGGTTTTGTATTATATACTTGTCTATGATCTCATCGAAGAAATTTATGTATAAAAATAATAATTCATTGAAAAAATACAATAAAAGGATATATTCATCTCTGAGCTCCTCCATAATCCCATATCCAAACCCCATAAGGAAACTAAGTCCCAATCAATATGAAATCATGTGTTTAGGCCTACATATTCGACATAAGGTCTATATATAGATCAAGATGAATTGATAAGGTGTCTGAAATAAATCATAGAATTGAACGACCTATGGGGACTCTAATATATTCTATGATTTAATTTTTTTTAAATATCCATTGTCATAATACATATGATATGTAATGTTAGATCATCATATGATAACTTAGTCACCATGACGCTCATCCATACCTTGTTGAACATATTTAGTGAACCCCATACATCTAACTTCTAATTAATATAGAATTTTCAAATTCATTACCCAAATAATTTTTCATATGGCCATGGGTTATAATACTTGATAGAATCATTGAAAAGTATTTTGACTAACCATATACCCTAAATAATAAAACATTGTGTCTAGGGATCTCTTTCAATCTAGAAATGTGTGAACATAAATGATATATGGAATCAATATATATATACTAATTTGACCATGGTATCTAATGACTATTAGATCAAATCTCAGGCCCTCTGATGACTAGATCATGGGATATAAAATATTTTAAATTTCATCATAGGATCTAATCTAACTTTTCCATAGGTTAAAAATATGATTATATAGTGTCTTATTATATCATCTAGTTTGACCGTGGGAGATACATAATTCATGATGATATCCAATGATCTATACTAGTCTACCCATTAGTTAAAATGAATGAAAGATAGTATCATGGTAAATTTCTTATTCTACAGATGAGGTATAAACAATTCAAGATGTCCTTAAGGGATCTATCCATATTTGACCATGGGTGATACTGAATACTATATGTCATCCTTGAATATTTATCAGTTATACCAAATTAAATCATAGATGAATTCTATATGATCTGTAACAAGAAATTATAATCCTCCCTATTTATTTCACTACTTCTAGAAACAACATTGGAGACCTTAATCACACCCTTATTATGTTATGCCACATCAAAAATATGATAATAAAAAAATTACAAGTAATTAATAATCGAAGACATATATCATATATAGTATCACACACACCTGGTCTTACTAAAAGATAGTCTCTTAATCATAGACCATTTGTATAGTTTTACATGGGACACCCAATAATAAAGGTAACACCTCAAACAATAATATATATAGGTGAACTAACCATATCATACCTAAATAAATTGTTGGTATAACCAAACCATATATATTTTATTATTTTATAGAGAGAAAATATAACTATTTGTTCACATGAACCGAATATAGGTCCTGACCCAAAGGATAAATTAATTCTCAATATCCGCTAAACCATAACTAAACATATAGACATTTTCAAAATATATCTCAAGGGACTCACCAATACTAAAATTAAACTGCAGCCAACCCTAACCACTACTATTCAAGTGGAATTTTACAATGAAAATATCCACATTACCCAAACACCATAGATGTTCGAAATCTTCATTCTAACCTGATCCCCCACAATGGATCTATGTGTGCATGCATAATCATGTAAAATTATAGTGAAATGCACAACCTAAATCTCATACTCCATTGATAATGGAATTTCTTGAAGGATATCAAATATAATGATAGAACATAAACTACACAACACCCCTTCACGAGTGGTTTTCTATATCCCAACAGAGTACATGTAAAATCTATCAGTTCTTTGTAAAAACAATGCATTATAAATATTTCCATAAGCCTACAAAAATCAATCACATTGTATTGAAATCCATTACAAAGAAAAAACATATTCAGGATCCAACCCTCCTGGAATAAGCACCTAAACAATTGTGGAATGGTCCTAGGTAATCCAAACATCATTATAATTTGATTATGTACTTGTTAAAGTCTAAAAATACTACTTTTTATCTCATTAATAAATTTATAACACATTGGTATTAATTCAACCCCACCAAACTCAAGCCTAATAAAATCACATGTTTTCAAACATACACCATGCATATGTTAAAATTTTTAGGGACAAAAAACTAAATATTAATTCAAATCCCAATAAAGAATATCACTCTTCCTATACCAATATCTTTAGAAAACCAATCCCTATCAAAAGATGATACCTTATTACATAACACAAAACTAATTAATTATATATATTTATAACTAATTTTTTAATTTCAAAAAAGTGGTGTACCACTAAAAAATCATTGTTTGATGCAGTGGCATGGAAAACATGCCTATTTTTTATTGTATGGCCCATTATATAACTCCAAAAATACAAAAAATAAAATATATATCCTTCAATACTTTTTAAACCACTAATTTCAACCAATAAATAACAAACTAGAAAACAAATATAAAATATTATATACCTTAAGAAAATTGATGAATAATTGTGTGTTGTTTTCATTCCTCAACATCTAATCTCCATCATAGAAAAAATACACTTGGTTTATTATTAATACACCTTGATCCAATGGAATAATTATCTAATCAATATTCTAAAAACACCAAAAATCACATGATCCTAAGGAAAATTATAATAGGGGAATACAAGGAAGGATCAAAAAACATTTTATCACATCAAATTCCATTAATTATCCTTAATTTAATGAATGTACTTAAATGGGGTGATTAATGAAAAGTATTCCAAAAATAGCCTTATCTTAGTTCCCTATTCATTTAAAATGAAATGGGTGGATGAAAGTGAAAATATCTTTGTGCAGCCTTTTGGAAAACCACACAATCCCAAATGAGTACCCGAATCCCTATAGAAGTCACTTGACGGATCATCGAGACCATAGTGGAATAAACTAGAAATGTGATGGAAAAAAATAAGGTGATTCTACCTAGTTGGTTATGGGGATCATTGTGACCTACAAATTGTATTTGATGTCCTTACAATCATCCAATTTTTTAGAATAGTTACATTAATATTTATCTATTAAATTTCCAACATTAGAATATCTATATAATTACAATAACAACCCCATTTTCATGTCTAAATCTTAAATATTAATTTAAAATTCATACATTAAAAATCCTCTAGTCTCAAAAATTAAAAAATTAAGATTTCCACTTAACATACTGACCTATAATGAAATTGGTCATTATAAATTAGTTAATGTGTAACTTTATTGTAATGAAAATGTAGGATAAAAATAGAAAAAATAAAATAAAATAAAATTTATGAATATTCGATAAGTTATTACATCGATGACAAGTGATTGAATATTTGGAGATATTTTATCCAGTAGTTAAACATTTTTTATTTCTATTATTTCATGAAATTTATTTTATCCATTGATATAATATTGATTAGTTTGATGTTATAAATGGTAACATAAATATTTATTATTATGAGAACACATAAAATAATATTCTTGATGGTTCTGAAAATTAATTTAACTCAATAAATATTCCTTTCTAATAAATCACTTTGTATATTAAAATAGTGTGATGTCCCCTTCCTAGGTGTCACTAAATAGTGCTCTGATCCAGTTGGCTAAATGACATCAACCACACCTCCCCGTACAGAGGAAGGTTCTGACTAGTAGTGAGGGTCTGGTAAGTAAATATTTCGAAGAATACACCCTCTTTTATCAGAATAGAACACCAAAAGAAGCAAATAAAAATAACCAAATGTGGAAGTTTGAAAATAACCAGAAAAAATCTATGTAATATTATTTATAAAACATGAAAATAACATGCTCAACTGAAATTTAAAACATGCTATGGAAATGAAAATGACATGTGTACACAATTAAACTGAATGTAATGACACAATGACTCACAATAGTGTCCTGAACCATGCCTGGGTCTCTCTCATATTCTCCAATCCCAAATAAAAACCTATCTTATGGCCTTGTCCTTATACTTTCATACAGCAAAATATTCTACATTGGTTCTCATCAGGTGACCCAAATAGGGTGTGAGTAAGACTCAGTTGTCCACCACTAATAGTGTCTAAAATGAATCTAGTAAAAAGATAGTTCCTGCTATTTTGTAAATCCATAAATACAATGCATAATTAATCAGTTATCAAATTTTCATATAATATTTAATTAACACATTGGGCGTAATTTCAATTCATGATAACCATTTTAATCATCATTAATTATTATCATTAATTTAGTGTAGGTATTCATTCTTAACACCCTAAAATATCATTTTAATCATCATTCATTTGGTGTAGGTCTCCATGCCTAACATGAAAAAATATCATTTGAATCATTATTCATTATTATCATTTATTTTCTATAGGTCATCACACATAACATCCCATTACTTTTTTGAGTACATATCGTCATTCCTAGTGAACCTTTCTTCATTTGGTGTAGATTTTTATCCCTAGAACCCCATAATCAAATGTTTGGATAACTATTAGGGAAGAACACCATGTCCATGCCCCAACTTCTAATCCGTTTAGAAAACCATGTCTAGAACCAAAAATATTTCACCCATTTAATAATTCATTATTTCATAAGAATTATCCACATAATTCCATGAATAATCTAATGATTAGTTAATCATTTAAATGGCCATTAGTTAACTCAATAATTAACAAAACAAATAATCCATTTATTTATTTATTAATTAATTAATTAACCAACACAGTTCTATTTCCATAATTAATTCCTCAAAATTACTAAACCATATCAAATCACAACTACTAATAATTAATTCTCAGAATTAATTATCTTAGATAAACATCATGTCACATAATTAATTATAAAAATTGATTATCTTCGTTCAATATCATAGAACGTAATTGATTCTCTCAATTAATTATCTTATATATCCAAGCATCATTTCCTAATTAATTCCCACGAATTAATTATCTTTTCAAAATCAATTAAATTTCAAAAATATAATATCTCAACCCATAACAAATCAATATAATATATATTTTTGAAACTCTATTCATTTTTTTAGTGATTCATTTACCAATTAATCACCAAGGTAAATCACAAGTCAATTCCACACTCCTAATAACTCAAATTTATGTAATCAATCATAAATTGAATCTAGAAAATAATAAGTTCACATACACTCATAAAAATAAAGACTATAAGAGTTTTTTTAGACAACCTAACTTGGTTTAAATGATTGAATTTAGCCAAAAAGAAATCCCTAAATTCTGAGCGGCACAATGTTGTCGATCAAAATTCGAATTTAAATCCATAAACCAAAAATTAAGATCAACTGAAATCAAAATTTTACAAGTCATGTTATAGATCCAAAATCCTAGACCTAGATCTCAACTCATGGGGTTTGGATCTAAGAAATAGGGGAAGATCTTCCATGAAAATATCTAGAATATATAAGAGAAATAATGGTATAAGCATAGAGATGAATTCAACTTACCCGGAGGAGAGAGGATCTTCAATCTAAGCTCTTGATCTTGAATAATGGTGTTCAGATCAACTTGGAATCCTTTTTTAAGGCTTTGCGGACACCTAGAAATTTTCAATCCAGAGCCTAGGTCAAATTATATAGGTTTGGGAGGTTTGGGTTTTCTAAAAACGAAATTTAGGAATAAAATACTATGAATGCATAGTTTCACCTAAGAGTTCGCATAGTTAGGCCAAACTTTGTGCCAGCTATGTGGTATTCCACTACCCACATGGCTAGATGGTAAATAGTTAGTCAAACCAAGCACCAACCATATCGACTTCCACTATCTGCACTGATAGCTTGTGTAGGGTTTGTATAAACCTTGTGCAAACCGTGAACAACCCCTACTTTCAGTAGATTCTTAAAAACAACACCCAAGAACACCCCAAGTCATACGAGAACCCAAAATAACTTAATAAAGACCAAAGGTACTTGAAAACATTCATGAGATTGTTCGAGAATGGTAGGGATATTACAATCACCCCAGTTTATAACAAATCGTCTTCGAGCTGCACTCTCTAACTTCTCTAAGATTCTGAGCCAAAAAGATTCGGCTGTTAGGCCCTCATGTATTCTTCCTTTTCCCATGTTTCCTATCGAACAGTTCCATGTTGCCATAACACATGATCTAAACACGTAATTGTTTCCCATAACACTTTCTCACTATGACCCATCACACGTATCAAATGCTCCTCAAAGTATGCATATTTCTCATGATCAAAATCTTCCACATCATTCACATGAGAATGTTCAGGTTGATACCACCATAGTTGTGACCCATTGAAAACATCATGCTTAGAGATTACCCAACGATTCAAGTCATTATCTAAACAGATATACTTCAAGATTTTGTGATCCGTAAAAACTCTATACTTTTCACCCAAAAGATAGTGTCTTCAACACTTAAGAGCATAAACCACAACTTCCAACTTGAGTTCATGCGTATGGTAATTCCATTCATGTAACCTCAACTGCAAAGAAACATAAGCAATAAATAAACCCCCTTGCATCAATAGATCTCCATGTCCTATCCTAGAAGTGCCATATTACACCATTTACTCCTCAAATGAGACAGGTGATATCAAAATTGGTTAATATGACAAGAGATTCTTCAACTCCTAGAATGAATTATCACATTATTCAAACCAATAAAACCATAAACCTTTCTTTTGGAATCCTTTATGTGGTGATTCCATATAATAAATTTCCTGGATGAACATATTGTAATAACCATATGTTCCCAAAAATCTTCGGATATCAAAATCATTCTTGGGATACTCCCAAAAAATCACCACCTCCACTTTTCCTAGGACCACTGCCACACCTTATTCCAATATGATGTTCCCCAAAGGCGTACCTTTTAAAAAAATGTACATTTAAATATCTTGCATATATCCAATGATCTCTCAGTGTAACCTAGAAGATATCAAGATGTTGGGCATGATCCTCATGAGCCTTACAGTATACCATGTTGTCGTCTAGAAGAACCACCACACACTATCATATGTATAGATGAAATATCCTTTTCATCAAGGCCATAAACACTGCTGGAGAATTTGTGAACCCAAATGGAACTATGACACATTCATAACATCCATACATTCTCTTGAATTAATTTCCTAGCATATTAGAATTCCAAACTCTCAACTAATGAGACTTTGATCTCAGATAAATAATTGGGAACACAGAATCCCCCTTTAGCTGTTCAAAAAGATCATTGATATGAAAAAGAGGATATCATTTTTTTCATAGTAATCTTATTCAACTTTTATAAATCTACACACATGTGTAAAATCCCATAATCCTTCTTGGAAAACAAATTAGGTGATCTGAAAGGAAACATACTTGGCTCCAAAAATGTTTTGAGCTCTTAAAAGTCAATTGGTTCCATTATTTAAGGTGGAATAGATACTGGATCATCCCAAAAAATGATCTCAATGGTGAATTCCACATCCCACATAGGAGAAAACGTTGAAAAGTCATCCAGAAAGGCATCCTAAAATATTTCTACTTCTAGTGTAAGGATTTCTTGCCTAGCACTCCCATCATCCAGTAAAATTCTAGCAAAATCTGCTATGAGCTCTCCCAATTGTTGAGTAATTGGCCCAGATCGTCATTCATGGATATTCCATTCTCCATGAAGAACATAATGGTCATTTTAAAGAGATACAATGATCACTCTCATGTGGTAACAATCTATATGGGATAGGAATGTGACTATCCAGTCCATACCCATAATTTGGTCAAGGCCCGTTAGATGAAGGACATAGATATCCAATATAAAATGATACTCTCCGACATCTAGAGAAAGTCCATTGCATAATCATATATCCCGAGATTTTTCCCAATGGTGTATCAATATTCATCAACCCTCTTTAGGACTCCATCTCTAGGCTCAAGAAATTAATAATATTTGATGATATAAAGGAATTATATGAACCAATATCAAAATAGGAACAATAGAAAGTAGAATCAACTGGATTAGTACCTCTCATTGTCAATGGATTGTCCTCTCCCTCTAGAAGATTAGGCTGCACAACATGTAACTATACTAACCATATTCCTTGTGGTGTCATCCGACTCCCTAGAGCAGCATCACTCTACTGATACAGGTGATCATTCCATAACAAACCTCTTCCACTGACTCTAATACCTCTTCTAGTAGAAATTAATACACTATAACTATATGGTGTAGAAGAACCCCTTACCACACTCTGACTCTGTGAAAATTCTCCCTCAGCACCAATATGATGTTCATTCCTGCTGAACTTCAGTAGGTGACCCATCTTTCTAGAAAAACATCACTCCACTAGTGGTTGAGGAAAAAGTGTATGATAATGTCCCTTCCTACCACACTGGTGGAAAAAACACAATAAAGAACAAGTAAAACAGTTCCTCCTGACAGTCCACCTTGCATTCCACTTTCCTCACTTAGATTATTGTAACTACACATCCTACTCTTAGAGGGAACACACCCTAATTGTCCATATACCTATATAGTACTGGACGCCTTCTTCGGGTTCACCTCTGAAATGAGTGCTTAATTAACCACTTTTGAATTTTTTTTCAGGCTAAATATATATCACCTAGGAATTAATTTGACACATAAGTCCATCCAGAAATTGTTTTTACAAAGTGGACTTACCATCTACCAAAGAAGGAGAAAAACGATGTAAATATGTGAAACATCCAGAGTATTTATTTATGGACAAGATTCCTTGAGTCGGATGTATACACTCTAAATCCTTATTTTGTCTCAGCATCTCTTGAAATATGTTCACCAAGAACTTCTCTAAAATGTCTTTCCAAAACATCTCCTTAGTCAATGCAGATCGTACCTGAATGTCTCACCCCCACATCACTAAACCCCGTATCATATATACATTCCACTTGACCCTCATACAAGTCGGAGTCTCAAAATTATCATGTATCTTCTCTATGGATTCAATCAAGAATTATTCTCCCTTGGGTCTACCCTCACTAGTAAAAGTAATAGGGTGCTCAGCTGATACTCCCTTGTCAACTCAGAAGTATTCTTCTGATCCTTCCCATGGTCTATCCTCATAAAATACATTAAACATAAAATCTTCTAATGAAACATATCTTGTTCCTCATCACCTTGCACCAAGGGTGCCTTAAATTCCCTGTCTGGATGTTTGTTCCAGGCCATACCCCTTGGTCACTCCCTCAACAAGCGTGGTGGGGGAATATCTCTAAAAAATGAAACACACATCTCAGGTCTCATAACAAAACCATATAACATTTACGTAATAGGTTAAACTAACCTACCAAGTTTCAGTACGTCCTTTATTCCTTTTTCTCACCACACGGTCAACACCAAGTCCGTATTTCTACCCTTAACTATCCTACTCCTAGGTCTTGGTTAACAATGTTGTATACATTATCATTAAATAATTAAACTATTAATTGATCACATTATCTCAAATTAATTAATTCATCAATTAATTAATTAGTCATACTCAATTCATCTATCCATGTTCTCATTAGAAACCCATTTATTGTCATTTTGTATCATTTTTTCAATCAATCAACATGGAAAAATAGTTCATGTTTAACAATATGCATATAACCCATTTTTCAGTGAGTGCCTAGATGGATGAATGTCACAACAAACCTGAGTTCCTGGAATGATACATGAAGACTGAAGTATCGTGCCTCTGTAGGATATGAATCAAAATTCAAAAATTTTCAAAAAAATATTGCAACACACCACAAGTGGATCACCAATGGTGAAATAATATCCATATGTAACAAAAAATTGGAATCACAACAATCCCACCTAGAGTACTCGGATTTCCCCCCATACATGGGTTTGAAACTCCCACGCACAAGCTCATTACCGAGCCTCAAATATTCTTAGTATATTTTCTATCTTTCCCAAAATATTATTACAAAAGAATAAAAAAGAAAATAAAACTCCTCTAATTCCACTTTTTGTCATCCCTTTCCCGGGTGCCACTAAACGACGCCCCGAGCTGGTTGGCCACATGCCCTCAAGTGCGCCTTCCCACATGTCAGAGCGGGTTGACTAGAAATGAGGTTCTGGTAAGTTGGTCGTGGGGAGACTATACTTTATTTTTTCTGAATAAAACACACATAGAAGAAAACAACAATAACCATGTGTGGAAGCATATAAATAACTATAAAAAATCCATGTCATATGATGACCAAAACATGAAAAAAACCATATTCCACTGAAATTTAGAACATTCTATAATAATGGAAATATCAGGTGTCTACAATGGAACTGAATGTAAAGACACAATGGCCCCCAAGCTGGTCCCAAACCTTGTTTGGTTCCCTCTCCCATGCTCTAATCCCAAATAGCCACCTATCCCAGTTACTTTCCCTTTTCTTATCTTGTAACAAAGAAGTTCACTCGGTTGCTGATCAGGAAGCTAAAATAGGGTGTGAGTACAAGTCAACAGGTCGCCACCAAAGATGTCTAAAACATGTCAAGTCAAAAGATAGTGCATACAATTTAATGATGCAATAATAGAATGAATAATTTAACATTTATCACATTTTTATTTAATCATTAATCAACCCATTAGGCCTAGTTTCAATTCAAGTTTCCCATTTGAATCATCATTAAATTTTATCTATCATTTTTTGTAGGTTTCCATGTGTAACAACATAAAATCTCATTTCAATCATCATTAATTATTATCATCCATTTTGTGTCGGTCGCCATGCCTAACACCCTAAAATCTCATTTTAATAAACATTCATTATAATCATTATTTTTTCATAGGTCATCATGCCTAATACCCTATAATTTCATTGTGTGCATGTCGTCATTCCTAGAACTCCATTACTCATTCGATGTAGGTCTTCATGCCTAGAACCCTATAATCTCAAGCTTCAATAACTATTGGGGAGGAACTCCATGTCCACGTCCAAACATCTAAATGGTCTAGAACACCATGTCTACCACCAAAAAAATATAATCTATTTAATCATTCATTAATTGAAATTTATTAGCCACATAATTCCATTACAAATCCAATTATTAGTTAAAAATTTCAAAAGAAATTAGTTAATTAACTAATAACATAACTTATTAATTAATTCATCAAATAATTAATCAATCAACACAACCCACATTCCATAATTTATTCTTCACAATTAATTATCCATATCAAATCTATACTTTTAATAATTAATTATGATAGTCAATTACCTTAAACCAACATCACGTCACATAATTAATTATAACTATTAATTATCATTGGTCCACATCATTACACATAGTTAATTCCCACAATTAATTATCTTACATAGCCATACATCATTTCATAATTAATTCCTCCTAATTAATTATCATTTCAAAGTCAATTAAATATCTCTATTACAATATCTATACCCGTAAAAAATCTCCATCATATTTATTTGGGTAACCCACCTACGTTTGTTCTATGATTAAATTAACAATGAAAAACTAAGGTATATTACAAGTAAATTACAAAATCATAAATATTCTAATATGGGAAATCAATCATGAATAGATTCTAGAAAATCATAAAATCACATACAAGTATCAAATTCATGAATACGTGAGTTCGATTTAGACAACCTTCCTCAGTTTAATGGGAAAAAGTTATCCTAATGGAAATCCTCAAAATCTAAGCTGCCGAACGTCATTGATCTGGCATGGATCCCAATACTTACACAAAAAATTAAGATCAACAGAAATAAAGTTCTTGAGAATCTTGATCTATATCCACAATCATAGATCTGGTTCTCTACCATTGGTTTAGATCCAATAAAATGTGGGATATATTTCATCAAATGATGTAGAAAAGATAAGATAAAGAATGGGAGAACTATATGGATGAAGTCCAAAAACGTGGAAGAGAGTAGTTCATTAATCTAGGCTCTTGATCTCAATGAACGTTGTTCTGATCACCTTATAATACCTCTAGAAGGATTTTGGAACAACTACTAAACTTTAAAGCATGAGTTTTTGTCAAATTATAGAGTTTTAGGGGGTTCATGTGGTTTTAAAACCAATTTTCAGAATAAATGGATAAGCGCACACAATTTCTCTTGGGAGTCCACATAGTTAGGTGAAACCATACACAAACTGTACTATCTTCAACTGCCCTCATGGCTTGATGGTCCATGGTTAGGAAAATTGTGGGCCAATCATTCTGACCTCCACTATCTTCATAATTTGTTCAAACCATGCACAAAATGTGCACAACCCCTATCTACCCTAGTTTCTTAATAACATCACCCAAACAGATGCCAAGTCATACCATAACCCAATAACATGTAATAAACACCATAAAGTACCTGAAAACATGACCGATATTTCTCTAGAATAGTATGGGATCATACAAATAGGAATGTCATTAATGAAATAAAAAGTATTATTCCACTATATTGATGAGTAGTTTTAATAATGTATGTTTAATGTATATGATTAATATAAATATATCATATATGGAATTGTTAATTTTGTTATATATATTAATTATATGAGATTAATCTATAGAATTATAATGATAACAGGAATTGTTAAATATTAAATGGAGTTTTTTAAATGAATTATTTATTTTATGATATGATGATACTAGGAATCGTGATAATAAGGGAAGATAATTTCTATTACATTTATTAGTATTTTTATAATCAAAAATTAATAAAATGTTATATATTTATACCAATAAATATGGTTATGATACATTATTTAGAATATTTTAAACTAACATTTTCAATGTCACCTTCCATTACTATTATCATTGAAAATATGAGAATACTTTCATGTTTCAATATTGTCAACAATATCATGTTTGAAATGATTTTTTCGAGATCCAATAACATATTTTTTTATTTATAACATGGCTGGATTTATTAGCATTGTTGGTTAACAACATTGCAATGCTGTGAATTTTTCATTGATGTGAATCTCGTTATCTTGATGATTATCTCTATTCTATAGTTAGAATGTGGATATTGTTTAATTTTTTATTTAAATCAATGATTCTAGTTATACTAGTAACAATGATATGAATTATTACATTATTGATTATTTTTTTACTACATATAGGGTGAGAATTTATTGAAAGTGTAACATTTCATCTATAGTGTCTCTCTTAAAAAAAGTGGATGAATACATAGATTTATTTGAATATTTTAAAGAATATATATGGATTTAAATTTTTAGTTTCAATAATATCTTTATGTTCTATTAGATTTATTATTTAATTTTATAGTTAATTTTCATTACATATATTTAAAAAATCATTAAATTTCAGACAAAAGCATATGAATGTAAGTAAATCCTTTGTTAGAGTTGTTATTGGTGGGGGTATAATGTTTCAAAAATATAAACATGGTCAACACAACCAATAGATTAAAATAAGTTACTGAATGGTATTAATATAATTATTATTTAAAAATTTTAAATTCAGTCCCAATTCAAGAACATAGGTATCAATAATTTTATTCTTTAAAGATTTATTTGAAAATGGTTTATATTTGTAAAAAACTAATTACTACTTTTATTAATAATTAATTTATATTATTTTAATTCCACTAAATAATATTACCCCATTATTGTTTTATTATTTTTCATTATTTTTTTTTATTTTTTTTCATTGTCTTGGTTTTACGCATGGTTTCCTCATGAGTCCACTTCATATGGCATAATGTTTTGTGATAAATCTATATCCATCATGGATATTGATGATATCAAATCAGATAGAACCATTTTTTCATTTTTTTTTCTTCTCCATGGTAATATACTCACATAATGAATAACTAATTGGATTATTCTTTATGTCATCTGATACTATCTTCCTAATAAAATTCTAATGGATTATATTAGATAATGGTCATCCAACTAATTCATAGTTTTTGTTATTTGTTTGTAAAATCCTTCAATTCAGTTTCATCTCAATAATTACTTTTTGGGAAAATTATAGTGAATGTAGAGTGAGTGAAGTGGTTTATATAACACATTAATGTAATGATTCCTTTCTATTCATTGTTTTGATTAGCCCTTGGTATACTGTCGTAGTGGAGATTCATTGCATTCACATGATGACAAGAAAACTCATTCATAAAAATTGTATAATTATCAGGGGATCCATGGTGCTTAAATAAATATGTAATGTATTCTACTACAAGTAGGAAATATAGACAATGATATACTATATAATTATGAAAGTATTTTCTGTCAGTCTTCTTGATGGCCTTTAAATATATAATTTCTATGATTTGTTCTAGGTATTAATTTAGTCTATTGTATGGTTTTATCTATATGTGTATTAAATTTTACGAAAATTTATTTTATATTTATATTTTATTTCGAGTTCATAATAATTCGAGAATGTGACTTGTTATCTACCCACGCAAGTACATATAATAATGTTTGAATCATATTGTAACTTTTTTATTCATTTTTATTTTATTTTATTCATGGTAATTTTGAATCACTCACATTAAACTTTTTTAAATTTTTTAACATAATTAAACAAATCCCATTTATAATCTATTACTATTTAAAATTATTCATAGGTTTTTTTATGTGGAACTACTTATAATAAATCCCATAAATGATCTGAAATCTACCATGTGATAACTGTTAAGAATTAATATGTGACATTTATTTTTTTATCTAAAAATTAATTGACGAAATAAATCCATGTAATTTTAGTAATTAATAATAATAAACATAATGAAATTATAGTAATAGTAATATATTTTATGTATTAATATCATTATTGTAGAAAAGTCCTGATATTCCCAAATTTTACAAATAAATTAAGGGATGATTTTTAATATTCATGATAAGTTTTTTGCATATATAGATTATACATATAGATATTTTATTTATTACAAATTTTTTTTAAAATTTAGTTTTATAATTATATAGATATTTTAGAAGGATATTTCACTACCATATTCAAAAAATATATAAAAAACTAATCTCCATGAATAAAATTGTTTTGAAATATATATCATTGTTTTTCTTTTGAACAAATAAACCTAACAAGACCAAAAAGTAAAAATTATATTTATGAGTCCAAATTTATTGAAAATTTATTTTTCACTCATTTTAATATTTTCTCTATATATTTATTATTTAAATTTTCTTTTTATTACATGGAACATTAATTTATGGAATACTCATGAAAATATAAAAATTTAATGTAATTTTGGATATGTTTAGAGAACTCACTTTCTATAAACCACCAATGTAAATGTTTGAGTATGGTTTGTGGAAAGTTATAGTAATGATGTAATTTGGGATAACTAATTTTATGAATTGGTAGAATTTTTTTTAATACATATCCCTTGGCAAAGACAATTTTTCTTCATAATGTTTCATTAGAATTGTATATCTCTCTAATGAGTACAATTGGACATAGGAAAAGATGGTTGCATACCATTTTAAGGGTTATGATGGATCATTTTTTCCCATGTGATTGGCATAATTATATCTTTGATCGAATGACTAGGATCATTCCATTATGTCAAATTGAAAAGGTAGCATGAATTGGGGGCACAGTTCAAGTGAGGGTTTCATATCAAAGCCCCATATTTGGAGAAATAATTAGCGGGGCATGAGGGATCATATAAAATCTATTTTTAACACAGAACATAAGTGTTATACATCTCTCAATATCTAGGATTGAATGGAATCATATTTGAATAATAGTAGATACGTTTATAGGTCAATTTAGCACTATTTATTTAAAAATTCATCAGTGAATCTCTTAAATTTCCTCTCATTATTGTGACAAAAATTTCTTTATTGATGGAGTTGGATATTGTTTTTATTATTTTAACAAATTAATGAAAAAATTTAAAAAATTATTAAAATGGTACTAAATAAATATGATAATTATATAATTTTTTTTGTTAAATTAATAATTAGTTTACATATCATTTTAAATTAATATATAGTAAATTGATAATTTTAATTCAGAAGTTTTATGTAATTAATGATATGCTTGCGATAATTATGTTAATTTGAAATATATTAATAGGGATGGAATGTAATAATTTAAATGTATATAAAATGTTATATTGTTAAATAAATAGTTATGAGATAAAAAGTGGAAATCAATATAATATTAATGATTTTCTTAGTGGATATTTATTATAACTTGAAAGGTAGTTATTGAGGGTTTTAATGATGATGTGAAAAGTATCTACTTGAGAGGAATTTCAAGTCATTGTGTTATTAGAATGATAATTGATAATAAATTATTGAATAATTAATAAAATATAAATATTTATTAATATTTATAAGATTGTTAAATGAGGAATTCATGTTCACATGAATTATCTAAAAACATAATTAGATATTATATTATGTTATGAGCTTTATATGATGACATGGATTTCAATGTGATTGTAAATTAATTTTATAAATTATAATAATTTTTAAAGAATATTATGTTTATTTTAAAATGTCGAATTAATTTGATATTAAAATTAGACTAGTTAATGAGGAAATTATACATCATCAAATAAATTTCGTTTAACTATGGTGATTATTTTAGTAAAATTTGTAAATAAAATAATTTTTTTTTATTTTCGAATAAAATAAATGGTGAATGAATGTCCTTTGAATAATGAATAGAAAATTGATCAGGATGTGAATAAATATTTGTTCACTTTTGATTATTATGAGGAATGACGATATGAACATGTTAAAATATTGTGATAATTTTACATCATTTTTATAGGTACACTAATTTGAATATGAATAAAATGAAAATATTATAATGATAGTAAAGGTAAATAATGATGATATTGACTCAAAATGTAATGTGGACCATCACCGATTTGTAATGTCACACACATGGGAGGTATTTTCTAAATATATCCTTATTCACACAGGCATCTCAAATCCATAAAATTATGAAATGAAAAATAAAACTATTTATACCAATTCATGTATGAAATAACTCACATAATTAAAGTAATTAAAACGTATTGAACATTGTAAAGGGACCAAATTTAAGCCCATCAAAAACTACAATAGAGTCCAACTAACTCAGAAAAAAGTGACTAAAGTAAAATGCAATACCATGTAAATATATCTGTTTGTCTATCCTAATTTAAGTTCTTACTACTCCTACTCCTCTTATGAAACCATCACATAGATTGTTATCAACATAAGATAATACATGTGGGGGTAGATCCCACACAGGGATGAATATAACAATACCCAATATGAATCCTCAAAATCACTAAGAATACATCATCAAGAGTGGCCATCTCAAAACAAGATATGTCAAAAAGATAAGAGTCTTAGAAATAAAAAACCCATATATAATCATAATAGACTCTATGTATAAAAGTGGACTCAACCACTTCCATCCACATTGTACTATATTTGGATTCATGGTAATGCTCATTTTGTGAGAACGTACTCCACAAGGGATGATATCACTGATGGTGCTCATCCAAAAAACCATGATAGTTAGGTCTTTCTAGGAAGTAACTACTCAATCTAAGAGGATCTCGATGTATTGATAAGGGATGACACTTAGGGATACTAGGGGAAAAAATCTAATGAATTATCATTATAGATAGGGGATTATTTTCTTATGCATGGTTTTCATGGAAATTCCATGAAACCCTCAGAAGAATAATATAGGATTCCCCCCTAGTATCATAGAAGGAAACACTAAACTCTATATGATACTAACCTCATATATGGGATCATAATCATGTGTTGTGATGTAATGACACATTGTACCCTCATGGTAAGGGACTGATTCTCCACAATCATGATAACATTGTATACACTAGTGATATAAAGGGATCCACACACTATCAGAGGGAGTGCACAATGTGTGCAGTTAAACATCATGTTATTATCACCCCTGGTATTATCATTTATTTTTATACAACATTTCATGTAATACATCATATGCATGGAACATACTTGAGGGATACGTGGTGTTTAGACGTCAGGTCATTACTCAGCATGCCACTGGGCCATGAGCATGTAATTTGGGCACACCCATACACATGTGGTAATGTCCATGTGCTTCATATTGTGCATGTATAATGTGGTTTTGAATATGATAATGAATCATTTGAGATACATCGTGGGCCACCAAAACTGGGTCATAATCCATATAACATGTGTCACATGATGTGTGATCTATTACTTTTTG
Source organism: Viscum album (assembly GCA_963277665.1). Taxonomy (NCBI): domain Eukaryota; kingdom Viridiplantae; phylum Streptophyta; class Magnoliopsida; order Santalales; family Viscaceae; genus Viscum; species Viscum album. The sequence goes on along the minus strand of OY728120.1, from coordinate 651,607,016 downwards.
GAGAAACCCTACAAATCTATGAACTCCCACGACATATATCAATAGACTACAAGACATGTAATATAGGATTTGGTAGAATCATATGTTTCATCATGTGGTCTCACTGTTAAATCACCAACTCTATCTATTACATCCAAGTATCTTAGATATGGGTATTACAATCTAATATTTTCTAATTACCTAGATTTTAGACATTGACATAGTTGAAAATTGACCACCTTTTCCTTGAACTATCCTCGTGTATCAAACAGGTAAGAACTAAAATAAAAATACCATCTTGTTAAACCTCTAATCTAAATATTTCTTCATCATACCTTGATTACATCCTTGATTAAAAACCAAACCAATGATATTGATTTTTTGTGTCAAAGAAAAGTTGGGTAATGATCAAATATATGGTTTTTATTGAACCACTCTCCTATGAAATTTCTAATGATGAACATGCATAGATTCTAGCATGAAAACTATGATGAAAATGCAATAGAAAATTCCCATACGTTTTTTGGATAGATTAGATACATTTCCATTATAATGGAGAATGAAATAACTGAAAAATAAAAAATATATCCTCAATAAATCAACAATTGAAGCGTGAATAAATTCTTATTAGTGGTATTAATCCATATTCAACAAATGGTAAAAAATTTGTTGAATCCACCAAAAAAATGTCCTATATCTAGTTATTATTGGTATTTTATGATGAAAAATCCTACGTCATAGTCATTGGTGATATCCACACACTCAGTTGGTGTAGGAAATCCCAGCTTTATCGATCTAATCCTCTAATGTATTTTCATCTAGAAATGATGTTCTCCATTTCTTTATATCAATTATTAGGGTTATATTTCTAAACCTATGAATATTCCATAATACAGTATTTATAGAGGATATGTAGGATTTATGAATTAATTAAATAATCAAATAAATTATTTATTAAATTATATATTCTCCCACGATGGCATCAAAGATGAACAATCGATGCACATAAGTATTATTTCCTCTCTAGGGTAAAACCCACATTCCAAAATCAATGTTAGATTTAAAATCCATGAATCTGATTTTTAGTCATTCTGATATTTTTTAAAACTAGGCTTGAATGATATTAAAATATTAATTTTTTTATAATATCAATATTGGGCTCACCAAGGATCAGAATCTCACATCATCTAAATATCAAGATATGAAAATATTATTATATATATTACAAAATATTAACAGGAAAAAAATGTCACATTCACCTCAAAATATGGATTTACATTCTAAAAAGATAAAAAAATATTGAAAAAAATTTGTGGATATAGATCTCATATATGTGTCCCCCAATCCCAAGTTCTCTCTGGTAGATTCTCATGCTACCACTAGATACACACCAAGGTAATTGATCACCCACTAGGGATATTGTCATAATAATCTTCAATATCCACCAAGTACTATGAATAGATATCTATATCATTAATGTCCAACTCATCTCATTAAATAACATGCGATGAGTCATGTACATCTCTCCCCAACTGCGACAAGTGGAAGAAGTTATATACTAATATAACAATGATTTTAGATCCAATAGGTATGACACCTAAACAAACCTATACAGTATCTAGAAAAATAAATTAATATTAGACATAACATTTCTCCAAAGACAAATATCTATATTCCATGATGACTTGAGACATTCAATATCACATGGTCTCCCTCATCAAACTCCAAAGGCCTATTTCAGTGGACTACATTGAACTTAAGGTGGATTTGTACAGTCCACATCCACTCCTAGATGACATGAAATTGTTCATTCTTATCTAACACTAACTCTAGTCACATGATTGATGAATTACATTGATCAATCCAACACAGTGGTATTTAATAGTGTTTCCCATACCAATATTGTAATTGTACCATATTGATGGTGTAATGGTGGAAATTATTTTATTCAAACTCAATTACCGGTAGGAAACCCTCTTAACTATAGCCAAATTGAAACATGTATGCCTATAATAATTCGTTTAGAACATGAATTCTCCACTCTGTCTAGACATCTGTCTTGGGGTGGAATAGTGTGATAAAATCCAACAGTTCCTCAAAGGCCTTGATTAATAGTCACCAAATTCATGTCATGAAGTCAGTGTCATTTTTTGAAATGATCATTGAGGGTACTCTATGGAGTTAGAATATCTCATACACATAAATGACGCCCAATATCCCTATTAAACTCTACTCTTAGATGTCTAGGATGTTATCGTACTTGGGGAGTCATTCTATGATCACAAATATGTAATATTTTCCTCTAGAAATTGAAATAATTCATATATTGAATTCCATAGATATAAAAAACCACAACCAATATATAACCATTAGGGGTTACACTAATCCAACTAGAGCCTAGTTCTCATCATTCAATGGATGACAAGTAAGGTATCAAGGGATAAACACTTGTACTCATGTCAAATTACCTAACCACCAAATCACGCTTTAGAGGGTTTGGTACATCTTTATCGCTCTTATATATACCTTGAATGAGGATGTATGAAACTACCTCACAACACCCTCCCACAATTCCACTGGTACCATAGCTCATCCTTCAGAAAGGATGCCATGCTACCTGCCTTCATAATTTCTATAAAGAGCATGTCTAGTGGATATTTGAGCATATAAGGTCTCATATTCTGTATCTCTATGTTTATTTTCCCTAACATGCTATAGAATGCTTTTGGTAACAATTATTATCTATATATATGATGAATAATCATTATAAACTGTGGAAAATCCAATAAGGACAACATCTTCAATGCCTCAGTCAACAATTGTGAACAAGACCACCGACTAAAACCATATACCATTGGTTCCCCATCTATGGGGTATACATTATCTTCAAGTAGTAATCTTGGAGGAACTCTAACCATCACCTCTCTATCAAGTTATGATTTCCTGAGATAAAATATACTTAAGAATATTTTTTTGTGAATTAAAAATATACCTATAACATGTTAGTTTTTTAGCCACGTCTTCGGATGAAATTCTATAGTTATCAAGTCATGATCATGGATCATGGAGTTATTTTCATTCATTCTCATTTGTTGACACAAATATTCAATCACAGCCTACATATTCAATAGAACATAACAAAAACTATTCCTTAAGGAATATATGAACACTATTTATGTGCAAAAATCATCAAGATATATCATGATAGTGTCTCCCAATTATATAATCCTCAACTCACAAAAATAGTTCTCGAACATGTCTATCCAAATGAACAGATTCCCCATATGGGTAAAAGTGGTCAAAGGTGCTGATATCCTGGGGAAATAAGGCATGAATTTCTAGTAATATTTTTTCCATCACAAGGGAGATCTGAACCTCCAACATTCTCTTATGTGGTTCTCAAATTGACACCAACTAAACCAACATTAGCTCCACTGCTACACCATCTTATAAATGAAATGTCCCAAAAATTGTACCAAATTAATCAATAAATAAAATTTTGATAGATTATCACAAATATGGTTCCCTCGGAGTAGGTCTATAACCATCATCATGTTCCTCACAAGATCATCCAATGATTTCAAGAATAGTAATATGACATCAATTAATAAAACAATAAACCATTCTATGAAAGGATGAATGATCTGGATAATACTCCCATGAATAATTTCTGGGTGATTTTAATGCTTAATTTAATTAATGATTACTCATAGTGTTAGTACATATATCAAAAATTCATATTGGTTGTGTCCTCATCCTATAATTGAAGCTGGTGGTAACCTGATCAAAGATTAATCTCCAAGAACCATCACTCTCATATCAATTGATTTAATAGGGCATCGATTAAAAGTAGTGGATACTTATTCTTCACAATCATATTTTTCATGCCCCAATAATAAAAAATACCTCATGTTCCCATAAATAATCACTGATAACAACACTAGGGATACCCAGGAGGGGAACGTGGATCCCAAAATTCTATACCTATATATGGTATTCCACATCACTCTAAACACCTGAAGATCTATGGGAATAATAAAATAGGATTACATGAATATTGGGGTCACTATGGGGTGTATGTAGATGCATAATTCTTCTCCTAGTGGTAATATAAGAATATAACATCTTTAAGAAAGACATATTCATACACCACCACCACAATATGAAATGGAAATCTCATAACATCTACTTCTCTATGGGAAATACACTCCAAATATGGGATAATAAGTTATATCCTCTTCTGAATGTTCCCATCTGGCTCTACATGGGTTTCACTCTCACCCATAAAGGAAAATATCAATCTATATGGACGGATACACCACATCCTTTTCTAAAAATAGTCTATATTTGTATGAACTATGGATATCCAATATATTCCCAAGATTACATTATAAGGACTCATCATTAATATATTGCGATCCCATAAAATGTTTTGACCTCCAGGTGATAGATCACACTACTCATAAAGGAATTCCTCTAATATAACATCGTAATGTATATTAGGTGATTAATTATGACAGAATGAATATAATGGGATGTGAGATGATAATATTATTTCAAGACATTTTATTTCTATGAATATCTATCATACACATATGTAACTAATAATTTATGAAATGTGATGAGGGATGCGTAGGAATATTTTCCAGATAACATGGATTACACTTCCAATAATAATCTACCATTATTTTTGGATAGGATTGTGGAATGGTTTCGATTATATCATATGTAATATAACTCTACCAAAGGAAAGTAATGTCATGATTATGACACTATAGGGTTGGGAGAATTTGTTTCATCATTGATCGGAATAACCTCTTATATGGCCAATCATTGGGCCCTATATCCCAATTATGCATCCCCGAATGTCGATTCTATCAACATGTGCCATGGGTAAATTTCAAAAATTGTTACAGACTACACCCCCTTTGGTGATGATAACTATTAAAAAATATAATATACATAATCGACTGACATTATAAAAATAACCATGTAAAAGAAGGCTTTATAACAATATTTAATCATTAAATAAATAATAACTCAAGTGATATTAAGAAACTGTGTGGTGAGAATAACATATATATATATATATATTTGTGTATGTTTTTGTGTTTGTGGAAGGATCTACCATACGTAGAAAGAAAACCATATCTCCCATAGATATGAAAACACTGAATATGAAATAAATAATGTTTCTACATTTATGAATCATATTATGTTTGGTTTCCTGAAATGATCCAAAACACATATAAGAATAGAAAAAAATTATCTTACCATTTGAATATATAGTAAAGTATAATTAGGGACCTATTTGAAATGGAATAAATTAGAGTTAGGTTTAGTGGTTCACATTCTTTTCTCTCTATCTTATGTTTGAATCTCGGGAGTCCATTTATTTTTTTTCAATTCCTTATTAATAAAAATTACTAGGTTTAGATGGATGGTTACCTTTGATCCTAGGAAATGTGCGCATAAAACTCCGTAGTCCACCACCAATGGGGTCTCTATAAAGTCTTGTATAAAAAAAGTTAATCTAAATTGTGATATTATAATAAAATAGTTTAAGGTATTAATAATATATATTTCATAGACATGGGTAATACATGGAATCCATTATGTGACCATTTCTACATTTTCTATTATTGAGGTGACTATAACCATATTCTATAACAAAAAATTTGGCATTATTCACAAATTCATCGTCAAAGTGTTTAACATCCAGTCATAGTATAATAACTATAATTTGGTGAAATATTTCTCACTAAAAAATATATTAGTGGGAATGATGTCCTTGTGATAAGATAATAATCAATACATAGGATGAATATTTTAGTAACATATTTAAAACCATGGGAATAAAATCCCCAAGTGAATATACACTTGAGGGGATAACATACTTGAAATATCATCAATATTGAAATATCTCACTTATCCATGGGAATAATCATAATAGGGAAAAATATCCACAGTTTGAATAAAAAAATGAGATGAAATCTTGTAACAACATTATTTTTTTTAATTTTTTCATCTAATATCATTCAATGAAAGCATCACATCATGTGTTTTACATAGCACATAAAATAAAAATAATAAAACTTTTAGCATTTTGTCCCATTATTATCATCACAAAGACTATTTGATAATTTTTTTCCATGGATGGTGTGTATTACATCCCACCAAAATGAACATAAAATAATAACCATGAAATTATATAATAATGGTCATAACATTCCTCAACTTCATAAAATATAGAAATTAGGAAATTCATCCCATTGTATTATAATATATGGAATGTGGGTGTATTATCCCATATGAATATTATTTCACAGAGATTGGGAACCACATTAAAAGACACATGAATATAATATAATGGGAATAATGTCTCTGTATATCTCATAAAATGTTAAGTGGACATATTTTTCAATACCACATGTTATTACAAGACATTGGGAAATTCATCTAATGCCTTAAGTGTTATCATCAAAAGATGGAATGTCATCCTAGGCTATATGACATTTCATAGTGACTAGTTAGTTCATCCCATACCCATATATATATTGTGAAAAAGGGTAATATCATCCCCACAAGTAAATACCAATATATATTGGTATGACATCCCACATCATAAGAAAAACACTAAATTGGATAATAAATATATTATGAAAATATAGATATATATATTGGAAAATTAGGTTGGCATGACAGATAACTCACTTTAACTCTATGTGAGGTCATTCATTAAATTCCAAACCTAAAGCCATATCCAAAACTATAGTATAGCCTAGTCAGTGAACCTATACAAGGGAGGTATGAACACCAAGATCTATCATCAATAATATAGTCCTAAACGGATAATAATGCATCTCTAATGAAACATTTCAGTAAAGCCTCTAGATGACTATAACTAAATCACACATATCCAACATTGTATTGTTAATGGAATCCATTACATCTCCTCTAAATTATGGTTTACAAAGGAAACATATATCCTAGTTATAATGATATAACTTCAAAAAAATCTAATTTTCATCAAATATCCTTTAGTGTGTATGTAATTAGACTACATCAAAAATATATGGCCAATCATTGACATATCTATATATTCACACACTCTCAAAAAATGTAAGAAACATTTTAGGTTATGGTTAATTCTACAGGGTTTAATGAAACACCCTATATTTTGATTCCATTAAAGTTTTCAATATCATGTTCCACATGCCAGACCAAACTAAAATGAACCACTGCCACAATCGATCCTGGAGGGGCCCATGCCACCACACCCCAAGGCCCCCTCCAATAGGATATGGCCTGACAACTAGAACTGTGTTAGCATATCACTGACAAGGAAGGCCTCGTCTTATATACCGATACACATGCTCACACCTCAAAGACTATAACATGTTGAAATGTAAAAACTACTTAACAACAATACATATAAACATTGAAATCCTACTACTAGACTATGACATGAAGTAAAGGAATGTAAATAGGGACAAAAAACCCCACTATAATGATTTTGATCCCCAAGTACATCCTAAAAGACTATTCTGCAGACTAAATTAAATAAATACATAGGAACAAACCTCATCTTCTCAAGTCTCACAAAGCGTTATTTTTTTCTATCAATGACTCCGTCAAAAGATCGAGGCTCTCTAAAAGACACAACATGTGTGGGACAATCCCGTGAAGGGATGAGTATTAAAGGAATAAATATGACCCCCTGAAAAATAATAATAAAAAAATGGAATATAGTACGATATAAACATTTATATGTAAAAAAAATATATCAATAATATGTTGAAATAATCAACAAAGAAACATTTCAAAAAAGGTATGTCACAACTGTATTATAACAAACATGTATTCTTGCTCAAAAATTCCACAAAGGACTCATCCAGGTGAAAAAACATGATTCTAATATAAATTATGATATCTATAACACCCCAAAATTTTTATGGACCTTTTCCCATATTGCAATAATTTTAATTTATGTTTTTCAATTCACTAAGTCAAGTATTCATTTTACATGACACCGACTTGGCATACATTACTTGCAACACCAAATTTTACCCAACAAAAATATATTATCAAATTATTATGTATTAAAAAATAAAAATTTAGGTAATTTATTGGATATTAATATTAATTTCTAGCATCTAAAATACTATGGTTTACAAAAATATAATATGAATTCAGTATCTATAACGAACTAATTGAATATAAACGGAATATGATTTTTACACTCACAAAGTTGATTTATCCACAAAATTAAATTAATTAAAATTATTCAGTGATGTTACATAATTATGTATATATATAATATTAAATAATATATTTTCTAAACTCATCCAATGAATTTTATAGGCATAATATAAGGAAACCCCCAATTTTACACATAAAAACCTTTATTTTCATTAATGTACTTTTACTATCTTTTGATGGTGAACATAATTTAAACATAAATTTTTTAAAAAAATTAGACTTTATATTTCAAGATAAGATTATTTTTTTAATTAAATAATAAAATTTACATCAGGGTTAATTTATGTTATTTTCTGTGATGTTTCAGTTTTTAATGAATAGTGAAAATACTGAAATTTAACTCAAAAAATGTTTTCTATATAATTTATTTATAATGATAAATTATTTTAATGCTTAATTAGATCATATTTTAAACAATTTATCCACTTTCGGTCATTGGAATCAATTTCACTTTTAATATTGTTATAAAATCATTGAAAATATTTGTACATTTTTACGTTAAAGACCTCTATTATCATCCCAACTATGGGATTATATTTAATTTAATTTATTAATTATTTTTTATTCAAATATTGAAAAATGGATTATAAATTTTTAATAACAATAATTTATAATGTAAAATATGGAAAAATTAATTATTCACCTAAAATATTAATAAATACAATTAAAATTAATTACAATAATTAAGGTTAAATTAAGCATAATAAGGGATAAACGATTACCATAATTCCCAAAATGACCAATAAAATTGTCCAAAAAAATTCATGGAAATATATAGACCCAATCCTATATTATCATTAATTTTTACCACTATTGGATCCAGATTAATTAAAAAACCTTTTTGGTGTTTCCCTTTTCGAAAATATTACAAGAGTGCCACTCCTCCATTATAGAATGCATCCTCTAATCCCAATTCCACAAACATATCATGCTACTAATGTTCATAATGTGTCTTCCCTACTTTGTCCCCAATATACCACCCATCCTCTTTGAGGTCTCCCTTTAGGATGAATTAAATCAAAGGATTTCTTTTGGTGATAACCAAATGGAGTTACCCAATAACGAGGTAACATCATCCCTTAAGATCCTTTATCATATTTTCATTATTCTTCCCCTAAACTATTATTATTAAATTAATAAAAAACATATCCTAAAACCAATTATATTTTTGTGGCAATAGTTATACATACCATACACACTTCCATCTAATGGGTAACACACATATTTTTTATGTGTTCGGTGATCTACAACCTCACAAGGCGATGATTGATAATTATTCATTTTTTTCCTATAATGATAGAAATTATGACGGAAAATATATTTTTATACAATAATTATGATATTTATAGTGTATTTAAAATTATATAATTATTTTTCAACACAAAAATTTATACTATCCAACTTGTGTAAATAACATAATTTTGTTTGTAGAAGTGTTGACTATCTCCCCCTCAAGGAAATATGATTCTTCAGATACTACACGGAATGTATTAAGGATTAATCTAGTGAATTTACATTATATATATGATATAATAATTATATTGGTGTAATTATATATATATATAAATACCATTTAATCAGTTTCATCAAAAACGACAACAAAAAGGAAACATTGTTAATTTGTACATACAATTTGCTATGTCCGTGAATAATGTATTCAATTTCATAAATGTTCATCATATAGATTATATTAGAACAAATATACTGAAATTAAATGATAAATTTGTAATTTTTTAAATTTTTTTTAGAACATGATATAAGTATAAAGACCAATGATATAAAACATTAAGACAAATGCCAAGAAAAGAAGAAGATATTAACCGAAGTGTGCCTTTAACATAATATTGATAAAAATATGGTAATATAAGGTCATAATAAAAAAAATCATGGAATTAGATAAAATAATATTCTTACTAAAATTATATATAATAAAATTACATTTTTTTATAAAAAAACTATGTAAGAGTATGAATAGAGTCAAGACACAAGGTAAGGGAAAACCATCTCACTTTTTATATCCATGAGATACATGCCATGTTAACCACACTTTTCTTTTTTTGTGGTGTATTTACTTCTCCAAAAATAATTATATGATGAATATTATTATATTTTATTGGTATTCGAATGTACATTATATGTTCTTTATTTAATGTGGTTTAGGTTTCAACAGGGTTTTAGCATCCTTTTTATTTTTTTCATGGAATGTAATTTTACAATGGTATTCATGCTTCTTTATAAGTTTATAGGAAAATAGATTTATTTATTTTTCAAGATTATGTTATAAATTTCTATGTTTATTTTGATAGAAAATAATTTTCAAAGAATGTTTTTAAAATTCATTTTTCAATGAATTTGATATTTTGATGAAGAAATGTTTTAAAAAGATATTTAAAAATTATTTCTAATTTAAGATAACTTCTATTGATGTTACTCATTCCTATCTTGGAAATAAAACTAAAGGTTCCACTAACATTCCTTCTATTATGAGTTTGTGATTGATTTCATGGTATTTTGGAAACATGTTTCTTTTTATTGGGATATATCTTTATGAAATCCATTTTTATTTAACGGGATATATTTTTGATGAAATCAATATATAAATTATATATATATCCCTGGGTTATGATATGATTACATATTTTTTATACCCATTTAATCTCATGGGTTATGATATGATTGTTTATGATTTTGTGATAGATTTAAGTATTATTTTCATTATGATATGGGTGGGACCAATATCTCCCTTCAATTCATTAGGATAAGATATATATCTCATGAGATAGAATATGATTGTCTTGCGAGTGAACATTGATATCTAATATGGACATGGTAGTGAACTATGACTACCAATATGGTATGAAGAGTGAACTGATGCTACAAAGATGCATTTGGGAAGGAATATTGACTACCAAGATGGTATTGGGAGTTATCATATACAACTAATAAGGTCTCAGCAGTAATGAATTGGTGATAATGGATATAATATGATATGATATAATGTTTTCCAAAATTCCATGTCTTATTACTATGTTTTGATTTCATGTCTTATGTTCACTATTTCATTATTATACATGTCTTGTCAAATTTCACAATATATTCCTTGATCCATGTTTATGATCTTTGATATGATGTGTATGATATTAAATTTTTTTGATCACTAACTCATACTCCCATGGAAATATTTCTTCTTATATGTCTCCCTTGTTTACTCATACTAAGAATCTGAGATGAATAAATTTTATGTTTCCTTACCCAGGTTATAAATATATGTATTAAGTATGATTTCATTAAGAAGGATTCAGTCAAGAATCATGTTGTGGGAAATAATTTAGCTCAGTTATGTACCAGTGTTCATGTTTCCATGGTTCCAAAGGAACTATATTAGTATGTTCTTCAGGTATCTATTTTTATTATGCTTAAATTATTCTAAAAAAGTGATGTAATATTAATGTATGTAATGACCAAGTCATTATGGTTGGTATCATAACAATTATTTTTTATCCATTAGAGACTAGGATGGTAGTACATTATTGAGAACATTATTGGAATGTGGGAGGATTATTATAAAGATAATGTGAATTTTTTGAAAATTTTGTTTAATTGTGGTAAAGGTTAGATTGAGTGGTTTCCTAGAAATAAATCCCTAGCTAGATATTATAAGGGGATTTGGATCTGTAATAGGTGTACATACGGGTAAAAAAATCCTACAAGATGTCTCGGGTCTAACTTGGGGTAGTTTGGTACACAAAAACGGTTCTTTCTACAAATCTGGTTTGACCCTATTGGTGGATATGCTTTGTAAATTTAAAAACTCTTCATGAACCATTATGAAGGATTTGAATAGAACACGACTATAAAAATACTAGGTTATACAGAAGATTTCATATATTAAGGAGTGATTCATAAATTGGACATTATATAAGTGAATTTTCATTATTATATTATTACACATTATGAAAATTGTTTCTTACTCTATTCTGTAGGTTTTTTTCAATGTCTAGAATTGAAGGATCAATGTTAATGGTAGTTACAATAGACAAGGAAATGATTTTACTCATGAGAAACTGAATTATAAGTGTTATGTTATGAAAAATCTGTTTTTTATAATCTCACATATTTCTCATATTATGAATCATGTTTGACATACGAAAGATAAAAATGATGGAACAACATTCTATTGATCCATTCATGAGGAAAATTTTAAATTATTTCACAAGATTTTCCAATCCAGTTGTAACTTAATAATGGATTCATACTAATGAAATTGTATTATCAATTACCAAGTGTTAAGATTATGAGATAGTCATTCTGTCTATTTATGGGTTAGAAGGGGAAGTGGACTAGTAGTGGACTCTAATTAAAAATATGAGGTTGTATGATGAAATTGAATAAATAGATTGAGATGAGTTCAAGAACTAATTTTTCAATTAGAATATTCATTGGATTTTTTTCAAAAATTTGGAGAATGATATGATTTATTAGAAGAGAAAGTGTGATGAATTTTTGGGTATTTATAAATCAAAATTTAATGAGACTTGTTTGGTATGTTTCAAGAATTCTCATCCCGACTAAATTTAATGTTTAAAGATTCTTCAGTGGAATAATTAAAAGTGACATAAGGACATTGTCCATAAGTTATTTTAGTATATTTGAATATATATTGTGTTTTGAAATCATGGATGAAATATTTGTTGCAGTCACAATATAAATTCCATTTATTTAATAAGAAAAGTAAGATGATGTTTGTAGGAAACTGAAAAAAACCATGTAAAAAATAATATTAATGTTTATTTATTCCCTATGTGTGGGAAGAAGCACAGATGAAAATTCCTTAAGGGGACTAATAAAATAATTAGGTGTGGATGGGAAGTCCATCTGAAATTTGATTGAAAACATTATGGAAAGAGGTAATATAATTGTGTGAATGGAGAAAATGTGGAATAGAATTCATCTCCAATTTTTCAAAGCATTAAGTGTAGGGAGAATGATAATTATGCTGAATGGTGACCAAAAAAAAGTGATGGTGATCATGATCGTCATCAGTAACCTCTAAAGATGAGGGATAAGGGGAAATCATAAGAAATCTCTATTTCCAATGAGGGGTGTGATAACAATTTGGTGAAATGTTCAAATACCATCCAGTCTAGAATTACTAATGTCTTATTTGATTCGGATTAAACTACTCATTCATAACTAATTAATTTATTGATTGTGTTACGATTCTACCAAGGTAATTAGATATAGAATTAATAGTGAAAACTCATAAGGGTTTGATGATGACATCTCAATTCTATGATTTCTATCCATTTTAAGGTTGTTAAAATGTGCATCCTAAAAAAATAACATTCTTCCTTTAGTTAAATTTTATGGATTCTTAGGTTTGGATTGTAATTATCATAAAAAATAATTTATTAATTATCAAGGAAGGAACGTTTTTTTTATATTTCTTACCTTCGTATGATTGTCCATAAATATGATGGTAACCATAAAACTACAATAGATATTTTATCTACTGTATGGGTCTCAATTAAAAATAAAAATGGTTATTTATCTCAAATATTTGTGGAGACAACCATCATTGATTATATTCCCATTATTCAGGACTTTGTGGATGTCTTTTGAGAAGAGTTACGTATCCTTCCATCAAAACAAGAACATGAGTCATCAGTAGAACTGATACCTTCTTCCGCAACAATTTTAAAGACTCTCTATAGAATGGTACCTATTTAGATGGAGGAATTGAATAAGAAAATACAAGAAACCCATTAAAAGGGATTCATTCATATATGTGTGTCACCATGGGGTGTACCTATTCCTTTTTTGAAAAAGAAATGATGATCAATACAAATAATCATTGATTATCTAGAGTTGAAAAAGATCATAATCATGAACAAGTATCATCTTCCCTATATTGATGACTTAATTGAAAAACTATGTAGAGCTCCATAATTTTCCAATATTGACCTTAAATTTGGATATGATTAATTGTGGTTCAAGAATATGGATATACCCTAGAAAAGATTCGGTACAAGGTATTCACATTATGAATATATAGGAACTCCTTTTAAACTAACTAATTACCCTATTATATTCATGGATGTAAAGAATATAGTCCTCATGGATTACCTTAATTGGTTTATAGTATTATTTATAAATATATTATTATCGATTCCAGGGGAAATAATGAGTATTAAGACCAATTATTAATTTCACAAAAGGCCATATGTAAGGACCCAGCCTCCGAGTGCCCGGAGTCAGTGCCAGTGAGTCATGATGTATCAAAATTACATTTGAAACATTTAAAAGTATTACATCATGTCCCATAATTATAGATGATCGTGAGGTTTAGGTTATGGGAAACCAGATGCTTCTGAAAAACTTCTTTAGTAAAAACCCATACCTAAAAATTTTTAAAACAAAAACATAGGGTGAAAAAAGTATTCCTAGTAAGGGGTTTGAAAAAACTTGAAAATAATGTTTCTTTACTGAAAAGAAAAATAGTATTCTTGAAAATAAACATAAACATTGGGAAATTTATTATCATGGAATATTGAAAAATAATAACATAACATCTAATAATGATCAGAGTACGCAGTTCCAATTAGGGAAATTAAATGCTTTCATAATACATGACCATTAACAACATTCAGGGCAATGAATACTACTGGCAAAGAAATTCTGATAGTACAAGGAATAATAAAAAATGCTGTAATAATGAACATAACTAGTGAACATATCATGATGGCCATATCCATGTCTTTTCACATGTAATAACATAAAGCCACTATTAAATGGATCAAGTCCAGAACTTCTGCGACATATCATGTCATTCCATTAATTCATTCTGTGCATACAAAAGGCTATGAACCTGGGATATCATACTGGTCAGAAAATACCATGGATGGTCAATTACTAAAACATTAAGAAGAGGGAATAATACCAGACTGTGTCAAGGCCTCGTGCCAAGACCATAATCATCTATGTCCAGGAATTTCACCTGAACTATTTATGTCCAGGAATTTCACTTGAAACGTAACTATTGTCAAGCCTTGTGCCTTGACTCTGTTTTGTCTCATGAGACCTACCGATGCATCGAGGGGCTATAGCGGGCCCACTCGTCACATAATCATTCCAATAAAATCCTCTTATGTCTTAGGGGCTATGTATCCAGGGCGTCCCATACTGCATTGGATACCCATTTTAAAGTGATGTTATATGGGGTGTCCCATACCACTCCAAATGACGAGTTAATAGATTCTTTATTATTATTTGGTGTTTTATAAATCCAATAAAAATATGAAATGACATTTATGGATTAAATACATACATTAAATATTACATTATAACATGTATAATTTCTACGTTAATAAGAGCTATGTTTCAAATTTGTTAATTCTAGGTACATGATTCCATAAATCCCTAATCCTCTAATATATCTTAATCAAGCCAAAATACATAATTTTAATTCATAAAACACTACAAGGGTGATAGTAAATATAACTCCTTTAATTAACCAATCTTATTGGTGCAACATATATATTGGATTAGAAACCACAAAAATTATTAAAATCTTACATGTATCAAAGTATAAACTAAGTCCTGATAATTATTAATTGAAAATATGGTTTTCGAAATTAAACCTATAAATACATTTTACATAACCATATATACGCTAACTGTATATATGGGTTTCTATACAATTTAATCAAGGTTGATTAAATTACATAAAATCTGGATATTTCTAAACATTAATTAATTACATGACTGAAAACCAAACCCAAATAAGGTCTATTATATAAGTAACCATATGTATATAAATATAAAAAAACTATGGTTTTTTTACTGGAAACATAATTACATTTAAAACCAAAACCTAGTTCGCATCTAGAATATTATTTTAAGATTAGTATTTATCTCTTAAAAATCATAATTTAATTGCATTAGAAAACATATATATATGATTATATAATTATACATATATATATACACAAATTTTGCAAAAATTTATTTTTCAAATAAAAAGTAGACTCAAAGAACAACCTTTATAATTCCTAATACAACATACTGAATTAATTCAAAACCCTAAAAAAATAAATATGGATTGAGATTATGTATAAATGGTTATACACCAGAAAATATATATGTGTATTTATAAGATATATGATAGAATAATTTCACAAAAAAACATGACTTCTTGAGTTTACAAACCATAAAAAGTCCCCCTGGAAAAATGGAAGGTGATTCTGTCCCAAAAAGTTCATGCATGGTACGTACTATAACCTATGTATATATAGGTATATATATATAAATAAATGTAAACGTTGATTTTCATGAGAAATAAAAATGTAAACATCCTAACCCAAAAAAGACCTCAAAACAGTAAATAAGAAAAGAATTTCAGGGTTTTCAACATGGATCAAAATGTTTATATACCTATATATAAAAAAATTGTATAAACATATATATAATTATGAAAAAGAAAAAAACTCATTTTCACACCAAATAATAAGAACTCCCCTTTGAAAAGCTTGAATCTTTAAAGGTAGAGGGTGTGTAGAGGGTTTTAGGGTTTTTAAAAAATGAAAACAAGGTTGAACGACTGTATATATATAGTCTGTATAATTTTATAAACATATATAAGACTAGTTCAACGTAAAATAGAATGAAAAACCACCCTTACTCCACTAGTTCGATCCTACATGAGAGGTGAGGGAAAACACGTATGAAATGGTTAGTATGGATTTAAATAAGCACAGATATATATTCTTATATATATAAATATATATATATATAAATAAATATATATATATATATATATTGAATCTGAAATAAAAACAGACAACAAAAACTCCATTAATCCTTTGGTTTGATCCAGTTTGAAGGATGAGGGAATACTTGTTGGAACAAGGGGTTCAGATACAACTTTATATAAGCGCGTAGCTATATATATATATATATATGTTCAAAACCAAACAGGAAGAAAACAACCAAGACAAAACAAAGTTCCCTTACAAGCTTGGAGAGGTGGAGAAGGAGCAGAATATCTCGAAGGTCTGTGAAGAAGGTGCTGAAGAGAAACATGAAGGAACAACCACACTCACATCGGTGCAACTTGAGGTTTTAAAAAAAACAACCTACTGTGAAGAGACATCAAAGAGGAAACTGAGGCCAAGCATTAAAGGTTGGTGACAACTTCGTGGAAAGATAGGGCGGGGATGGGTCCACCGAAGGCCTAGGTGAATAAAAACAGCGACATTGGTTTACTGGTGTAGAGCGGGGTGAAGAAGAAGTAAAAATATGGGGAATAAGTGATCCTAAAACGAAAGGACGGCCATGATCAATACAGGGATTGATCAGACGGTCGAAGAATGATGCGACTTTATAAAAAAACGGACGGCTGTGATTAGAACACACTAGATCGTACGTCCAAATGGGATGCAAAGTTTAAAAAAATGCGGTTTCGGTTTATTATTATTATCATAATATTGTTATTATTACATTAATATTTTATTATACATATTATATCCTTATTACTATTTGAAAATAAAAACTTGTAAACTAAACAAAAGTTTTATAATAATACTATTCTCTTATCATTACTCTTTCATTATTTATTTATATAAAACAATTATCTGAATATATATTTATATATAAAGATCTATATTCATTTATGTTTTAATTTTTTAATTATAATTGATTATTTAAACCATAATTGGAAAATTTTCAAAACATAAACTTTATATTTTTCATTTTTAAATCCTATATATAATTTTATATGATAACATATTGTTATTATAATAGTATTACCATTGTATATATAGTTTAAAGATTTATATAAAATCATTTATGTTTAAATTTAATATTCATATTATTTTCGAAGGATTTCATTAAATATAAATCATAATAAAAAAAAGAATCTAATCAAAATTGTAATTTCAGAACTATAATTTTTATAATATCAAATTATAAAACATTTATATTATCATTATCATCATTTAAACATTGAAGCAAATAACACAATTAACCATTCGGAACCTCTTGGGGTATTCAAATATTAGCTTCAATGTTTCTATTTGAAACGATAACATTATAAGATATTGGATCATCGGGGAGCCAATGACTATAATTATAGTCATTGGTGTCTAACTGTCAGAAGGGAATAGTTGCTTCGGTTCTTTATAAAGCCGAAACTTCTGGTTTCTTAAACACAAGGTGATTGAAGAAGAATAAGGAGAAGATGGTTCAAGTCATTCCTTTGGTTCTTAGTGCAGCTGTAGTGGCCTTGTCCGTACTTATGTTTTTTATGGTGGATGCTAAAGACCCCTATTGTTTACTCGGGGTTCTCCTTGTTTTGAGCGGTGTTCCTATAATCTTAATAGGTTTCTAAATTGGAATCTTTGGTTAGATTAACTTCATGTTTAATCACAATGTATTTTAGTTACTATGGTGTGCCAATTTGAATAAAGATCCATTCGTTCATTTTGTGTGTTTACTTTATTTCGTTATTAATTTTTCCTAAGAAACCAGTTCGTTTGATTAAAGGGTGACATAAAATATAAAATTTTACATTACATTAAACAAAGATTCCTGGGATGTTACATTATCACCCCTTCAAAGAATTGCGTCCTTGCAATTCAATTCATAAACTGAAAAATAAAGCCCCCAAACGATCAATATCACCAAAATGGGAGATTTGGCTCGGCCCAACGAATACCCAGGTTGGTACTCAGTTCCTGTGATTCACTAGCCTAGATTCACCTTGAGCAGTAGGTCTTGAAGTCCTACTCATGTGTTTTACACACAGGCTTCCAGATGGAGGCTCGTGCGGTAAAAAGAACAGAAATGTACGAATGGAAAAATTCCCTGTTGACCCGCCAGACTATATCACACTTGAGATATTCGATGGGGATGATGGGGTCGACTAGACTAAGATTTATGATCTGGAACATAAATTCTACCTTGAGGTGGCCATATTGGGAAGCTATAAGGAAACATGCTCTGGTAGAAAAACATTGCGCCAGAGTAAAACACTGAAAAAGAACTTCGTAGTGTCTCCCCCTTTTCCTATAGTAGGGAATTTGGGTAGTGGCGATGAGGTGGATTACATGGTCATTCCCATGACATGAAAGAAGGATTTCAAGGCTATTCGACAAGTCAAGTAGGCGTTGACAAGATTCTCATAGCTTGAGAAAATATTGATAGTCTACAGTGCATGTTCTGATTAAAATATCCTCTACTATCTCATCAGGTAGAGACGAGTTGTTTGTTTAACCAGCCATCTGAATGATACATTCATGAGAATTCACTTAACAGTACAAATAAATTAGAGACAGCAAAGGAAAACATATAATATTTTAAATAACATGTATTTTTGTAAATCAGTGGATGAGTTTCCTTAATGATTAACTACACGAAATCCACGTAGAGAAGAAAAACTCCCTAACTCCTCAAACCAAACACAGGCTGAGAATTCATGGTTAAATTCATAGAGACACCTGTGATTTCTTCTGAGTGTAGCATGAGGGGTATGAAGTTGGTAAACATCGACATACACTTGTTTCCTGTTAGATAGTTTGGTGGACTCATTTTCAAACATCCTAAAGTCCAACAATTGGCCCCAGAATTCGTAGTTCAAAATCTGACAAAAGTAGGCCACTCGGAGGTCTCCGGTAGTAGCATCTTCTTGAAAAGGGTTCAGGATCATAATGCCAAATTCTTCACCATCGGTGAATACTTGGAAAAGTCCATCATAGTACCTTCCCCAACGTGCATATGAGGGGAATTGAGTCATCGTCATAAGGAGGTAACCCATTCCAAAACCCCGATGTAAACTAAGCAACCGAGGTGAGTTTCACACATCGTACATGTGCTTGGATGACAAGAAGATATGGGCATAATTAAAAATGTTATCTCGGCTAGCTAGAGAAAAAATTGTCTCTAGGGCCTGAGTGGGAAGCGACAGAAGATTGGTAGCTACATTTCCATCTTCCATCTGAATGTTACAATATAATTACTTAGTGATTCTTAGTCATATATTTATATTACGTGGTTTTCCTGAGTTATATGAACCTATCCTCTGATACCAACTGTAAGCACATGGCCTCCGAGTGCCCGAAGCCGGTGCCAGTGAGACATGATGAATAAAAATTACATTTCAAACATTTACAAGTATTACATAATGTCCCATAATTATAGAGCATCGTGAGGTTCAGTATCTGGGAACCAACTGCTTCTGAAAAACCTCTTTAGTAAAAACCCATACCTGAAAACATTTCAAAAAAAACATTGGGTAAGAAAAGTATGCCCAGTAAGGGGTTTGAAAACAACTTGAAAATAATATTTCTTTACTAAAAAGAAAAATATTATTCTTGAAAATAAACATAAACATTGGGAAATTAATTATCATGGAATAAAGAAAACTAATAACATAACATTTAATCTTGATCAGAGTATACATTTCCAATTAGGGAAATTAAATGCTTGCATAATACATGACCATTAACAACATGTAGGGTAATGAATACTACTAGAAAGGAAGTTCTGTGTGTACAATACATAATCAAAAATTCTGTAATAATGTACATAACTCATTAAAATATCATGATGGCCATATCCATGTCTTTTAACATGTAATAACATAAAGCTGCTGTTAAATGGATCAAGTCCAGAACTACTGCAACATATCATGTCATTCCATTAAATAATTCTGTGGATACTAAAGGATCTGAACCAGGGATATCCTACTAGTCAGAAAATCCCACGGTTGGTTAATTAATAAAACATTAAGAGGAGGGTATAATTCCAGACTGTGTCAAGGCCTTGTGCCAAGACCATAATCATCAATATCCAGTAATATCACCTGAACAGTCTATGTCCAGGAATTTCACCTGAACTGTAACTATTGTCAGACCTTTTTCCATGGAACTGTTTTGTCTCATGAGACCTACCAATGCATTGAGGGGCTATAGAGGGCCCCACCCATCACATAATCAGTCCAATACAATCCTCTTATCTCTTAGGGGATATGTATCCAAGGCGTCTCATACCGCATTAGATACCCACTTTAAAGTGATGTTATCTGGGGTTTCGCATACCACTCCAAATAATGGGTTCTTATATTCTTTATTATTATTTGGTGTTTTATCAATCAAATAAAAATATGAAATGATATTTTCGGAACAAATACATACATTAAATATGACATTATAACATGCATCATTTCTACGTTGATAAGAGCTAAGTTTCAAATATGTTAATTCCAGGTACAAGATTACATAAATCCCTAATCCTATAATATATCTTAATCAAGCCAAAATACATCATATTTATTCATTATACACAACAAGGATGATAGTCAATATAACTTATTTAATTTAACAAGCTTGTTGGTGAAACATACATATTGTCCTAGCAACCACCAAAATTATTAAAATCTTACATGTATCAAAGTATAAACTATTTCATGATTATTATTATTTGAAAATAGGGTTTCAGAAAATAATCCTCTAAATACCTTTTACATAACCATATATACACAAAGTGTATATATGGGTTTCTAAACAATTAATCAAGGTCAATTAAATTCCGTAAAATCTAAATATTTATTAAAATTTATTAATTAATTAGCTGAAAACAAAACCCAAATAAGGTCTATTATATAAGTAACCATATGTAAATAAATATATAAAAACTAAGGCTTTTTTACTATAAACATAATTACAGTTAAACCCAAAACCTAGTTCACATATAGAATATTATTTTAAGATTAGTATTTATCTCTTAAAAATCATAATTTAATTGTTTTGGAAAACATATATATATGATTATATAATTATACATATATATATAAATGTATTTCAAAAAGGTATTTTTTCATATTAATAGTAGACTCAAAGAATAACCTTTATAATTCTTAGTACAACATACTGAATTATTTGGAAACCCTAAAAAAATAAATATGGATTGAGATTAGGTATACATGTGTATACACCCGAATATATATATATATATATATATATAAGATATATAATTGAAGCATTTAACAACTAAACATATAGAACTACTTGAGTTTAAAAACCATAAACAGTCCCCCAGGAAAAATGGAAGTTGATACTGTCCCAACATGTTCATGAATTGCACGTACTATAACCTATGTATATATATTTATATATATATAAACATAAATCTAAACATTTATTTTCATGAGAAATAAAAATTGTAAACATCATAAACCAAATCAAAGTTCCTCAAAACAGTAAATAAGAAAGGAATTTCACGGTTTTCAACATGGATCAAAATGTTTATATACCTATATATAAACAAACTGTATAAACATATATATGCTTATGAAAAAGAAAAAAACTCATTTGCACACCAAATAATAAGAACTCCCCTTTGAAAGGATTGAAACATTAAAGGTAGAGGGTGTTTAGAGGGTTTTAGGGTTTTTAAAAAACTAAAACAATGTTTAATGCCCGTATATATATAGTGTGAATAATTTTATACACTTATATAAGACTAGTTCAACGTAAAATAGAATGAAAAACCACCCTTACCCCACTGGTTCGTTCCTATATGATAGGTGAGAAAAAACACATAAGAAATGGTTCGTATGGCTTTACATAAGCTCATGTATATATATATACGTATATATATATACCGAAACTGAAATAAAACCAGACAAGAAAAACACCATTAATCATTTGGTTTGATCCAGTTTGAAGGATGAGAAAAAACATATAGGAAGAAAGGGTTCGGATATAGCATTAAACAAGCTTTTAGTTATATATATATATATATATATATATATATATGTTCAAAACCGAACAGTAAGGAAACAACCATGAAAAAATAGAGTTCCCTTACCGGCTTGGAGAGGAGGAGAAGGAAAAGAAGATCTCAAAGCTCTATGAAGAAGGCGTTGGAGAGAAACTCGAAGGAACAGCCGCCCTCACTTCGGTGCAAGTCGAGGTTTTAAAAAAACCAAACTAGCGTGAAGAGACATCAAGGAGTGATTTGAGGCCAATAATTAAAGTTCAGTGCCAGCTTCGTTGAAATAGGGGATGAGGATGGGTCCAACGAAGTCCTAGGTGATGAAAAATGGTGAGATAGGGTTACTGGTGCAGAGAGGGGTGAAGAAGAAGACAAAATGCGGGGAAGAAGAGATCCGAAAAGGAAAGGACAACCAGGATCGATCCGGGGATTGATCATGTAAAGCCCCGACCCCAGTTACCCAGAGTCGGTGCATTATTACGTATCATTGGCATGATCACAAAAGATCATGTCTCAAAAGACTGATTAGTTTAGTAGACTTGGAATTACCAGATACATACATAAGGTTTACATCACATCATAAAGTGAACAGCTACGACAACATCTTGTCTCCATAGACCACACTCATATCCTCATACTATCCCTATATGTCTTTCATAAAATACATATTCACATCCTAGGAAAAATAAAACATAGAAAGGGGTGAGCTCAGATGCTCAGTAAGGATAACAATATAGTGGAATCCTTCATAAATAAGCATAAACATTTAAGGTAATGTATAACTAAAAAAATAATTTTAAACATGAACTTAAGCATAATATGGAAAAGATAAAATTAAATAATTCCATTTACTTATTCACATGGATATTCTACTAGTTGAATAATCACATGCAATAACAATTACCACTTCCATAATAATGGAATGCATAATTCTAGAATATCATAACCACATAGTCCAAGCCTCGTGCCAAGACTAGAAATAAGATTTTGTCAAGGACTTGTACCAAGACAGTAGTCTGTCTCATGAGACCTACCAATGCATCGAGGAGATATAGCGGGCTCCACCCTTCACCTACTAGGTCCAATGTATTCCTTATATGAAAAGTATGAAACATAACATAAAGTTTAATATTAAATCAAGCATACGAAATGTCAATACTTTATCCACAAATCATGAATAGTATAAAAATAGCACATCCACAGTCAACCATTACCCATTAAATTCAATATAGAAGTTTGTATTGTAACATATTATCCTCAATCAAGAATAATGATGGATATATACATAGATGAAAATAATCATCAAAACTATTTGAGAGAAATATCCCCCTTTTTCTAGAAAACATTTAAACGTCACACTATTTATCAAGAAGCCATTTAAAATAGATTTTTGAATAAAAGTGTCCCATACCACTTTGAAACTATTAAAAGAAATTTTTAATTTTAAACATTAATGTCAATATAAATATATCCATAGAACTATTTTTAAAACATGGACATTAATGAGAAATATTTAGAATAATAAATCTTTAAAACATTTTAAAATGATATTTTAGTTAGATTTCCTAACCAAAAGAGAGACACTTGAATACACATAATTGAGGTAATCAAAACATTGTAATATCATGGGAATAAAGGGATTCATGATATACTATGTCAATGTACATTATATACACCATATAATATTGAATTGGTGTATAACGACAAAGATGTCTCAGTGGAATGTAAATTGAAATGAAATCTCTTATAAAGACTGTATCCTTCGGTTAAGGATAAATGAATGACATAATTATGTGTGAAAAATATAAGTACACTCAATAATATTGGATATTAAATGTAAATAAATAAGAAGAAATTCATGCATATTCTTGTAAAAACAACACCATTGAATTGGATATTTAACTCAACAAATAAAGATTGAGTTAAAATTACTCTTATCAAGTTCATATCGATGACTTGAGAATTTATCAATGGAGTGATTATGTGTATAAAAGGTATATCTAAATATAGGGGAGTGTAAATTATGACATAATCAAATTAATAGTGATTCCACACATAATCATGGAGTAAAATAACCATTGAAGTATGCGTAAAGCCGAATGAGTGGAAATAGAAAATTCAAATTCCCTTATCGATTTGGTGACTTACGAAACATACAACCCTGAAATAAGGATCATACAATGATGATGTAAATACTCATACATTAAATTATATTACACAATGAATACAATCATGGATAGTACATACGCCACACAAAAGGAAATAGTGGGAAATATAGCATGAATCTCACATGAATAAAAAGTGAGATGAAAAACCATTACTTCATTGTGATCAATTATGTCATATGAAAAAATTTTAATAACCACCAAATTAATCACAGAATACCATGAATATAATTATAATCATGATAATATAAATCAAATGGCAGTACAAAATACACCACATGCAATAAATAAGCGGCGAACAATAGAAATCTCAAAGAATTAAAAGTGAGATAAGAAACCCCTAACATTGTACATTTTCCATTGTTGAGGGTAGGTTATCCTCCTGTATAATGGTTAAATAATTGTTATTGAATTATAAAAAAATCATATACATTAATATGATATCATATATGATCTTTTAACATTGATTTGTTGATAACATCTTAGTATTATCGTCATTTCAGGGTGTTAACAGATTCATTTTCCTATATATTCATTGTTATGTGAGCCATATTTGCTATGGATGGGATGTATATTATTCATATACAGAATTATATCATGTATCTAAACATCATTTTTAATCATCAAATGAAATTTAGTCTTGAATTAATATGATGGGGAATGAATCACATCACGTTCATGGAGACGGTAATCCGTACGTACGCACGAGAAAAAATATCATTCTTTTGATATTAAAATAATATATAATTGGATTCTATATCATATATATAAAGAATCATTATCATGTTATATTTATTATTTAAATTAATTACAGATCATTATTATACAAATCCAAATAATAATATATTTAATAACAATTACACCATGACGCGGAGACGGTAGGCCGTACGTACGCACACATGGTGACATGTCATTCAAAGGATGGATATAATACTGAATATGCTTTTACCATATTTATAATAACATCTTAGTATATATAAGATACTGGATTTATTATTTTATAATGGAAATATCAAAGAAAGAAGAAGTGTAAGAAGAAAGGAATTTGAAATAGGGTGGTGAAATCATTACCTCTTCTTCGGGTTATTCCTTTTGATTTGACCAAAAGGGCTCTTTAAGTTGGATTTAAGTCCAAAAGAGGGCCTCTAGGATGAATTTAGGGAAGTTGAGAGGATATTTGTGTAGGGTTTGGACGAGCCAAATGGCTTTTAAGGTGTGAAAAATTTCTTAGAAGTGGTGTCCTTTTATAAGGGGGAGGTGGGGCTCTTTAGAAAAAACAAAAAGTATTAATTTATAATAAATTCATATTCGGTTTATAATGCCTAAAAATTATATTATTAAAATTATAAGGTGTTTATGGGTCTAAATACTTTCATTCGTTTGATTTTATACAGGTTTGGGTCATTATATTAACCTTATCATTTATATTTAACTCTTAGTTAAATAGTTTTCCATTTACCATGTCACTTTGTATTTTTAAATTATATGGTTTCTAAACATACTATATTCTTCCAAGAGAGCCCAAACTGGTCCATTAATGATACAAATATCATTATATAAGTCCTCTGGCCAATCCTTAGATTTTTAGGAATATAATATGAATTAATAATATAATATTTGTTTTAAAAACTGTTTTATGTCAATTTTGACACTATTTAATAATTGATTTTTGTTAAAGTCTTAACAAATTTATTAATTCTAAAAAAATTAATTTATGAAATCCTAACATGTCATATTAATCAATAAAATTCGTGGGTGGCTTCAAAATGTTCAAAATATATTTATTTTATTATTTATAATACAAATTATTTGATTCTTTCATTAATAAGGAAAATAATGTATCATTATTGTGTAACAAATAAATTTAATTATTCAATGTCTAAAAATTATAAATGAAATAAAATTATGTAGTAAATATTTTTATCTTCATAATGAATATTTATTGTCTAAAATATAACATATATAACCCTATATAAAAATTGTTTTTTGAAAAGAGATAGGATTTTGTCATTTTTGTTTTTACTTCAACTTAATTAATATAAAGTGTCATTATCACTTACAAGTGGATCCATGAGGTCCCAAAATCAATCCAAGGACTCCCATTGTCTGAAATGTATATAAAATTGAGTTATGACACGTTTTAGGGTAATTTATTATTATTATAATATAATTGTGTTACCCTTATTTATTGGATTTACCCTTTAACCACAGTAAATAAAATATTTACCGAAGTAATTATTAAAAATGTTTTAATATAAAAGTTACCTATTTACACAATTTGGATCTCCTGAATATAAATATTGAATCCATTTTTCTAAATTAAAAACACATAAGTGGTAGTAATTAATTTAAAATTAATTCAAGTTGTTAAAACAAAAAGCGTGTTTTTAAGAGACAATAACTATCAAAAGATTGATACTTACTTATGTCCAGTTTAAATGTGAATTTATATCCAATGACCAAAATTGGATTAAATGGTAAAAATATAATCTAATTATACTCTAAAATCACTCAAATTAATAATTTATCACTATTTATTAATTCGATTAAAAAAAGTTGTTTTTAATTAAAATTTAGTAATTTTCACTATTCATGAAAATAGAAAGGTTATTAGAAAAGTACAAAAAATTCACCCTAAGCTAATTTGGATATTACGAATCCCAAAATGAGGTCAATTGTGAAAGATAAAATTTATAAAATTTCAAAATGTGGGTTTTACTATTCATAACGGCTAGTTTGATTGGTTGTGGTTTCTATTAAAACTCGAAGTTGCGTACAACACACGCTACTGTATTATTCTAAGAGAAGCGTACCGTGGATGCATGGGGTGTTACATTATCCCCTCCTTCAATAAATTTTGTCCTCACAATTTTTAAATTTTGTCTTGGGAATATAATGGGAATCCTACATCGGAAAAAGAGTCAATAAAACTATCACTTTAAAAGAATGAAAGAGAAGTACAAAGGTCAGCTGAGATAACCTATACTAGGATTACATGTAGAAAAACATGGATACGAATGATAAACTAAGTTTCATGTTCTGATAGAGAGGGATATAAAACATGATCAGGATAAAGTTAACAATAAGAAAACCCCAAACTTGTGTTTGGAAAAAAGGTCATTAGTTTCTTAGTAGGAAAAGTAATCAGACAACATTTTTTAAGTTACATTACATAAAGATGAGGAATTCAATTCTGAGATTGACTAAGAACATAAAGATATATGCTTACTTTTTAAGTATAGTTTATTTCTTTAATAACTTTCTACTACTAAGTCATTTTTAAACGATGAGTATTCCAAAATACTTGGTCATACTAGAATAGCTAGAAGAAACTTCTAGAGAATCACATGATCCACAAAGGATAAACTATATATTTACCTTGTCTTTAAATATTAATTAAAACCAAAATGGTTAGTACAAGATCTAATTATCCCCCAAAAGGATATTCCTTTAGATAAAGAAACACTAATCTTAATTTCTAAAATTAAACCAACAATACCCCAAAGTTAAATGAATACCATTCCATAAACAATTTTCCTTAAAATCCTTCAGTATAATCCAAAATAATATTTAAACCCAAAACATAGAAGAATTTTGTTATGTAGTCTTCCATGTTAAATTTTATCTCCAAATGACATCAACTACTATTAAAGTCACATACTTAAGAGTAATTAACCTAATCACATATTCTTTATTATAGGCCAATCATTTCCATAAATAACACAAATCAATATAAATCCACAATAAAAACCGAGATAAAAATCTACCATTACTCCTCAAATTAAATTCAATAGTATTATAATTTCTAAGTGAATATAGTGTTCCCAACAAAGCATTCCAAAATAACATTTATCACTTAATCACCAAATCATTTTCCTATACTATGAGTATTCATTTGATAAGACATAAGATGCCATTCCAACTTATTATTGATCAATAAAATCATATAACTAAAACTAATTAGTCACACTAACCAGAGACTTCACGTAGTCCAGAGTTAGGTGATGAATCCCAATCACACTTTGGTTGTGGGTTCGATTCCCACAGCTTTTTCCGATAGGCCGGTTTGTCACATGGTCTGCGTGTTGTAATTTTTTTTAAAATATATTATATAACACTAACAAAATGAGAAAAATTCCTCAAAATAACTATAACATAATATAACCACCAATGTTCTCTCATACCTTCCATTTTCATCCAAAAATATATTAACATGCAATTTCCTAAAACCCAAAGATCATATAAAACCAAATGGTTATTTATAACTATCTCCACAAGAGAAAAGATAAGTCTTCCTCAAATATCATTCTCACATGGAAAACAACAAGGTTACAAATACAAGAGAAAATAATTCCAATGTAATACCATCAACAAGAAGCACTAATACTTTTAAACATTTCTCCAACCATTTACTTCCACATAGCTTTTTTTTTACCATGAAAATATCCTATAGAATAGGGAATTCACTCAGGTAATGGCCAGGTCCCCTGCATTTATGGAAAATGACTGTAAATGGACTATTGGGACCATTTTTATTTTCTTTCATATTACACTTCATTTTTTCCCACCAATTCTTCAATTTATGTCCTTCTTTCCTGCACCTAAAGCATTTCTCTATTCCATTGAGACACTTTCCTGGGTTTCTCCTTCCACATTTCCTGTATGATGGAAATTGAGGTTTCTTTTCTCCATGGTCTCCAATGCTGGAGCTCTTATCATTCACCACATTTCTCCTCTTTGTTGAATCTGGGAGTTGGTTAATATATACGTTGTTGATCATATTTTTGGAAAAATGATTTGGCATGGGAAAGATATATTTTACACTTATAAAAATTCTATTTTTTGGTCATTTTTACCACTGCTCCTGCCTTGTACATCATTCTCAATGTTACTATGACTTTCTTGGAATCTGTCCATTGACTAAAACCAGAAATCATTGTGTGAGTAACAATAGTGATAAAATTATTTATAGAATATCATGACACCATATTCTTAATTTGAAACACAGTAGGATTAACCAAGGTAATTTATTCTCATCTTATATTAAAATAATTCAAATCATTTTGTAAAGAAAATGTTAATTATCCTAAGCATATCCCCTGGGAGTGTCGTAACCAAAAGTGCAGCAAGGCCCGTTGCCGTGCACCAGTTCCCGTGTGAGTCTAGATCAAAGCGGTGTTTTCGGGTTTTACCTCTAGGTACATATGTGCCAGAGCCACCTCTACCAGCTCATATCCAGACAGGGATGTATTTCTTGGAAAACTCACAAAATCTCTACAATACAAAATTTCTAAGAAGTTATTCTATACTAATCCTCAATATCTATCATAGGGATATGTGCTCTAATCAGAGTTTATCTAAATCTAGCTTCCAAGGCTTGTACTAAACATCCTCTAATACCAACTATAACGCCCCGCCCCCATTTACCTAGAGTTGGTGCATTATTGTGTATCATTGGCATGATCACAAAAGATCACGTCTCTAAAGACCGATAAGTTTAGTAGCCTTGGAATCACCATATACATTCATAAGGTTTACATCACATCATAAAGTGAAAAACTAAAACATATTGTCTCCATAGATCACACTCATATCCTCATACTATCCCTGTAGGTTATTCATAAAATACTTCTTCACATCCTAGGAAAAATAAAACATAGAATGGGGTGAGATCAGATGCTCAGTAAGGATAAAAATATAGCAGATACTTTCATAAATAAGCATAAACATTTAAGGCAATGTATAACTAAAACAAAGGCCTTTTAAACATGAAATTCATCATAATATGGCAAAGATAAAATGAAATAATGCCATTTACTTATTCACATGGATATTCTACTAGTCGAATAATCACATGAAATATCAATAACCACTTTCATACTAATGGAATGCATAATGTCAAACTGTCATAACCACATAGTCAACGCCTCGTTCCAAGACTAGAAATAATATTTTGTCAAGGCCTTATGCCAAGACACTAGTTTGTCTCATGAGACCTACTGATCCATCTAGGAGCTATATAGGGCTCCCCCCCATCACTTACTAAGTACAATGCATTTCTCATATTAAAATTTTGGAACATAACATAAACATTTGTAATAAAACTATCATACGAAATGTAAATACTTTATCCACAAACCATGAATGGTATAAAAATAGCTCATCCATAGTCAAACATAACTCAGTAAATACAATATGGAAGGTTTTATTGTAACAAATTAACCTCAATAGAGAATAATTAAGGATATCGACATAGATGAAAATAATCCTCAAAACTATTTGAGAGAAATGTCCCCCTTTTTCTTGAAAACATTTAAAAGTCACACTATTTGTCAAGATGCCATTTAAAATAGATTTTTTAATCAAAGTATCCCATACCAATTTGAAACATTTGAAAGGAATTTTTAATTTTGAAACTTTAATGTCCATATAAATAAATCCTTAAAACCATTTTTAAAACATGGACATTAATGAGAAATATTTAGAATAATAAATCTTTAAAACATTTTAAAATGATATTTTAGTTAGAGCTCCTAACCAAAAGTGAGGCACTTGAATAAAAATAATTGAGGTAATCAAATTTTTTTAATATCATGAGAATAATGGTATTCATGATATACTAAGTCAAAGTACATTATATACACCATATAAGAGTGAATTGTTGTTCAACAACAAAGAAGTCTCAATGGAATGTAAATTGAGATGAAATCTCTTATAAAGACTATATCCTTCGGTTAAGGATAAATGAACGTCATAATTATGTGTGAAAAATATAAGTACACTTAAAATGATTGGATATTCAGTGTAAATAAATCAGAGGACGTTCACACATATTAATGTAAAAACAACACCAATGAATTAGATATTTAACTCAACAAATGGATATTGAGTTAAATGTAATCTTATCTAGTGCATGTCGATGACTTCAGAATTTATCAATGGAGTGATTTTGTGTATAAAAGGAGTATCCAAAAAATGAGATTGGAAATAATGAAATAAGAAAATGAATAGTAATTACACACATAATCTTGGAGTAAAATAATTAATGAATTATGTGTAAAGCCGAATGAGTGGAAATTGAAATTTCAAATTCCTTTATTGATTTGGCAACTTACGAAACATACAACCATGAAAGAAGGTTCATACAATTATTATGTAAATACACATACATTAAAGTATATTTCACAATTAATACAATCATGGATATTATATACGCCACCAAAAAGGAAATAGTGGGGAATCTAGCATGAATCTCACATGAATAAAAAGTGAGATGAAAAACCCTTACTTCATTGTGATCAATCAAGTCATATAAAAAACATTTAATAACCAACAAATGAATAAAATAATACCATGAACATAAAGAGATTCATGATAATATATATATCAAATGGCAGTACATAATACACCACATGCAATTAATAATTGGCGAACAATGGAAATCACATAGATTAAAAAGTGAGATAACAAAACCCCTTACTTTGTAATTTTTCCTTGTTCGAGGGTAGGTTAACCTCATCAAAAATGGTTAAATAATTGTTATTGAATTATATAATAATCATATACATTAATATGATATCATATATTATCATTTAACATTGATTTGTTGATAATATCTTAGTATTATCGTCGTTTCGGGTGTTAACAGATTCATTTTCCTTTATATTCTTTGTAATGTGAGCCATATTTTCTATGGATGAGATTAATATTATTCAAATAAATAATTATATAATTTCTCTAAACATCATTTTTAATCATTAAAAAAAATTAGTCTTGAATGGATATGATGTGGAATGCATCTCATCGCATTCGTGGAGACGGTAATCCGTACGTACGCACGAGCGAAAATATCATTCTTTTGATATTAAAATAATATATAATTGGATCATATATCATATATAAAGAATCATTATCATGTTATATTTAATATTTAAATGAATTACACTTCATTATTATACCCATAAAAATAATAATATATTGAATTACAATTACACCACGACGTGGAGACGGTAGGCCGTACGTACTCACGTATGGTGACATGTCATTCAAAGGATGGATAGAATACTGAACATGGTTGTATCACATTTATAATAACATCATAGTATATAGAAGATACATGATTTATTATTTCATAATGGAAATAACAAATAAGGAAGAAGTGGAAGAAGAAAGGAACTTGAAAGAGAGTGCTGAAATCATTACCTCTTCTTCGGGTTCTTCCTTTTGATTTGATCAAAAGGGATCGTTAAGTTGGATTTCGGAGAAAAGAAAGGCCACTAGGATGAATTGAGGGAAGATTAGAGGATATTTGGGCAGGTTTTGGACAATCCAAATGGCTTTGACGATGTGAAAAATTGGTTTGAAGTGGTGTCCTTTTACAAGGGGGAGGAGAGGCTCTTTAGGGAAAACTTAATGTATTAATTTATAATAAATTCATATTATGTTTCTAATGGCACAAAAGTGTATTATTCAAATTATAAGGTTGTTATGGGTCGAATTAATTTCATCCATTAGATTTTAGACAGGTTTGGGTCACTATATTAACCTTATCATTTATATTTTACTCTTAGTTGAATAGTTTGACATTTACCATGTCACTGTGTATTTTTATATTATATTGTTAATAAACATCCTATATACTTCCAAGTGACCCCCAAGTTGTCAATTAATGATACTACTATCATTATATAAGTCCTTTGGCTAAACATTGTTTTTTTGAATATAATATGAATTAATAATATAATATTTTTTTTATAAAATCTTTTATGTCAATTTTGACACTATTTAATAATTTATTTTATTAAGTCATAAAAATTTATTAATTCGAACCAAATTAATTTAAGAAATAATAACATGTCTTATAAATCAATAAAATCCTTGGATGGCATCAAAACCGTGAAATTATTTTTATTTTAATATTTATAATACCAATTATTCGATTCATTCATTAATAAAGAAAAATACTGCATCATTATTGTGTCATAAATAAATTTAATTATTTAATGTTTAAAAAATATACATAAAATACCATTATTTAGGAAATTTATTTATCTTTCTAATGAATATATATAGTCGAAAATATAACATATATAACCCTATGTAAAAATTGTTTTTCTAAAAGATATATGCTTAGGTCATTTTTGTTTTTACTTTAACATAATAAATATAAAGTGTCATTATCACTTAAACGTCGATCCATGGGGTCCGAAAATCAATCCAAAGATGCCCATGGTCGTCCATGTATCAAAAAATAGGTTTAGGACACATTTTAGGGTAATTTATTATTATTATAATATTATTGTTTTACCTTTATTTATTGGGTTTTCCCTTTAACCACAGTAAATAAAATATTTACCGAAACAATTATTCAAAATGTCTAAAAATAAAAGATACCTATTTACACAATTTGTACCTCCTAATTATAAACATGGAATCCATTTTAATAAATTGAAAAAACCGAAGTTTCAATAATTAATTTAATATTAATTCTCATTGTTAAAACAAAAAGCGTGTTTTTAGGATATAATAACTATCAAAAGTTTGAAATTTGCTTATGTCCAGTATAAATGTAAATATATATCCAATGACCAAAATTGGATTAAATGGTAAAAATATAATAAAATAATATTATAAAATCACCCAAATTCATAATTTATCACTCTTAATTATTTCTATTAAAAAAAATGTTTTTAATTAAAATTTAATAATTTTCACTGTTCATAAAAATATGAAATTTAACAGAAAAGTACCAAAAATTCACCCATATCTAATTTCGATATTATGAATCCAAAAATGAAGTCAAATTTGAATGATAAAATTTCTAAAATTTCAAAAAGTGGGTATTACTATTCATAACGGCTAGTTTGATTGGTTTTGGTTTGTGTTAGAACACGAAGTTGCGTACAACAATTACTATTGTATTATTCAAAGAGAAGCGTACCGTGGAAGATTGGGGTGTTAAATTCTCCCCTAATTCAATAAATTTCTTCCTTGAAATTTTTAAAATTGGGCTTGGTAATATATTGGAAAGTCCCACATCGGAAAAAGAGTCAATAAAACTATCACTTTAAAAGAACAAAAGAGAAGTGCAAAGGTCACCTGAGATAACCTATACTATGATTCCATGCAGAAAACATGGACATGGATGATAAAATATGTTTCAAGTTCTGATGGAGAGGGATATAAATCATGATTAGGATATAGATAACAACAAGAAAACCACAAACTTGTGATGGGACAAATGGCCATTAGTCTCCCATTAGTAAAAGTAATCGGACAACGTTTTTTAAGTGACATTAAATAAAGATGAGGAATTAATTTCTGAGATTGACTAAGAACATAAAGTGATATACTTACTTTTTATGTAAAGTTTCATTTTTTAATAAATTTCTACTACTAACTCATTTTTAAACGATGAGTATTCTTGAATACTTGGTCATACTAGAAGGTCTAGAATAAACTTCTAGAGAATCACATGTTCCATAAAGGATAAACTATATATTTACCTTGAATTTAAAGATTAATCAAAACCAAGATGGTTAGTACATGATCTCATTATCCCCCAAAAGGATATTACTTTTGAGAAAGTATCACTAATCTAAATTTCTAAAATTAAACTAAGAATACCCCAAATTTAAATGAATACCATTCAATAAACAATTGTCCTTAAAATACTTCAGTATAATCCAAACTAATATTTAAACCCAAAACATAGAAGAATATGGTTATGTAGTCATCCACATTAAATTGTATCTCAAAATTACATCAACTAATCATAAATTCACATACATAAATAACCCAAATCACTATAAATCCACAATAATAAAATAGATAAAAATATACCATTACTCCTCAAATGAAATTCCATAGTATTATAATTTCCATGGTCGTATAGTGTTCCGAACAAAGTGAAAGTCTTCCAAAATAACATTTATCACTTAATAACCAAATCATTTTACTATACTAATGGTATTCATTTGATAAGACATAAGATCCCAAATAAACTTATTATGGATCAATAAAATCATTTTACTAAAAATAATTAGTCACATTGACCAGGGACTTCACATAGTCCAGTGGATGGCGATAAATCTCAATCGCACATTGGTTGTGGGTTTGATTCCCACATATTTGTCCGACACACCGGGTTTTCACATGGTCTACGTGTTGTCCTTTTTCAAAAAAATATATTTTATAACATTACCATAATGAGACAAATTCCTCAAAATAACCATATAATAATTTAACAACATATGTTATCTCATAACTTGAATTTTCATCCCAAAATATAATAACTTGTAATTACCTCAAACACAAGGATCATATAAAACCAAATGGTTATTTATAACTATCTCCACAAGAGAAAAGATATGTCTTTCTCAAATATTATTCTGACATGGAAAACTACGGGGTTACAAATAGAAGAGAAAATTATTCCAAATTAATCCCATCAACATGTAGCACTAATACATTTAAACATTTATCCAACCATTTATTTCCACATAACATCTTCTTTGACCAAAATAATATCCTATAGAATAGGGTATTCACTCGGGTAATGGCCAGGAACCATACATTTACAGAAAATGACTGTAAATCGATTCTTGGGACCATTTTTATTTCCTCCATAGTAATCTTCATTTTTCCTCGGAAATTCGTCACTTTATTTCCTTCTTTCTCGAACATAAAGCATTTCTTTGTTCCATTGAGACACTTTCATGGGTGTCTCCTTCCACATTTCCTGCAAGATGGAAATTGTGGATTCTTTTCTCCATGGTCTCCACTATTGGAGCTCTTATCATTTATCACCTTTATCTTCTCTATTCAGTCTGGGAGTTGGATAATATATACATTTTTTATCATATTTTTTGAAAACTGATTTGGCCTGAACACAATATCATTTTCACCTAACAAAATTCCATTTTGTTTCTCATTTCCACCATTGTTTCCACATTTTACATCGTTCTCAAAGTTACTATGACATCGTTGGAATCCAGCGATTGACTAAAACAATAAAGCATTGTGTGAGTAACCGTAGACATAGAATCATTTAGAGAATATCATGACACCATATTCTTAATTTGAAACACCTTAGGATTAAATAAGGTCATTTATTCTCAGCTTATATTAAAATACATAAAATCGTTTTGTAACGAAAATTTAAATTATCTTAAGCATATCTCCTAGGAGTGTCATAACCAAGAGTGCAGCAAGGCTCGTTGCCGTGCACCAGTTCCCGTTCGATTCTAGCTCAATGTTGTGTTTTCGGGTTTTACCCCTAGGTACATCTGTTCCAGAGCCGCCTCTACATTCTCGTATCCAGACATGGATGTATTTCTTGGAAAACTAACAAAATCTCTACAATAAATTTTTTTTATGAAGTTCTTATATACTAATCCTCAATGTCTACTTTAGGGATATGTGCTCTAATAAGAGTTTATCTAAATCTATCTTCCAAGGTTGGTACTAAAATTCCTCTGATACCAACTGTAATGCGCTGACCCCAGTTACCGAGAGTCGGTACATTATTACCTATCATTGTCATGATCACAAAAGATCAAGTCTCGAAATACCGATTAGTTTAGTATCCTTTGAATCACTAGAAACATTCATAAGGTTTACATCACATCACAAAGTGAAAAACTACAACAACATATTGTCTCCATAGACCACACTCATATCCTCATACTATCCCTACAGGTCATTCATAAAATACATCTTCACATCCTGGGACAAAACATAGAAAGGGGTGAGCTCAGATGCTTAGTAAGGATAACAATATAGTGGTAACTTTCATAAATAATCATAAACATTTAAGGCAATGTATAACTAAAACAAAAGCTTTTTAAACATCAAATTCAGCATAATATGGAAAAGATAAAATGAAATAATTCCATTTATTTATTCACGTGGAAATTATACTACTCGAATAATCACATGCAATATCAATAACCACTTTTGTAATAATGGATTGCATAATGCTAGACTCTCATAACCATATACTCATGGTCTCGTGGCAAGACTAGAAATAATATTTTTTCAAGGCCTTGGGCCAAGACACTTGTTTGTCCAATGAGACTTACCGATGCATCGAAGAGATATAGCAAGCTCCACCCGTCACTTACTAAGCCCAATTCATTCCTCATATGAAATGTTTGAAACATAACATAAACATTCGTATTAAAACTAGCATATGAAATGTCAATACTTTATCCACAAACCATGAATGGTATAAAAATATCACATCCACAGTCAAACATAACTCATTCAATACAATATGGAAGGTTTTATTGTAAAATATTATCCTTAGTCGAGAATAATTAAGGATATCGATATAGATGAAATTAATCATCAAAACTATTTGAGTGAAATATCCACCTTTTTGTTGAAAACATATAAAATTCACACTATTTGTCAAGAAGCCATTTAAAATATATTTTTTAATCAAAGTGTCCCATACCACATTGAAACTTTTAAAAATAATTTTTAATTTTAAAACTTTAATGTCTATATAAATATACCCTTAAAACCATTTTTTAAACATGGACATTAATGATAAATATTTAGAACAATAAATCTTTAAAACATTTTAAAATGATAGTTTAGTTAGAGTTCCTAGCCAAAAGAGAGTCACTTGAATAAAAATAATTGAGGTAATCAAAACATTGTAATATCATGAGAATAAATGGATTCATGATATACTATGTTAAAGTGAATTATATACACCATATAATAGGGAATTGATGTATAACAACAAAGAAGTATCAATTGAATGTAAATTGAGATGAAATCTCTTATAAAGACCGTATCCTTCGATTAAGTATAAATGAAAGACATAATTCTGTGTGAAAAAATATAAGTACACTAAATATGATTGGATATTAAGTGTAAACCAATCATAGGATATTTACACATATTCTTGTAAAAACAACACCAATGAATTGGATATTTAACTGAAAAAATGGAGATTGAATTAAAATTACTCATTTCAAATTCATATAGATGACCTTAGAATCTATAAATGGAGTTATTATGTGTATAAAAGATATATCCAATGAAAGGGGAGTGGAAATTATGACATATGATTATAAATAGTGATTCCATACATAACCTTGGAGTAAAATAATCAATGAAGTATGCATAAAGCCGAATGAGTGGAAATTGAAATTTCAAATTCCCTTATCGATTTGGTAACTTACGAAATAGACACCGATGAAAGAAGGATCATACAATGATGATTTAAATACCATTAAATTAAAGTATATTACACAATTAATACAATCATGGATAGTACATATGCCACACAAAAGGAAATAGTGGGAAATATAGCATGAATCTAACATGAATAAAAAGTCAGATGAAAAACCCTTACTTCATTGCGATCAATCATGTCATATGACCAAAAGTTAATAACCACAAAATTAATCATAGAATACCATGAATATAAATATACTCATGATAATATATATCAAATGGCAGTACACAATACACCACAAGCTATAAATAAGTGGCGAACAATAGAAATCTCACAGAATTAAAAGTGAGATAATACACCCCTTACTTTGTACTTTTTCCTTGGTTGAGCGTAGGTTAACCACCTTTATAATGGTTAAATAATTGTTATTTAATTATAAAAGAATAATATACATTAATATGATATCATATATGATCTTTTAACATTGATTTGTTGATAACATCATAGTATTATTGTCGTTTCGGCTGTTAACGGATTCATTTTCTTTTATATTCTTTGATATGTGAGCCATATTTCCTATAGATGGGATTTATATTATTAATATAAAGAATTATATAATGTCTTTAAACAACATTTTTAATCATCAAATGAAATTTAGTCTTGAATGGATATGATGGGGAATGAATCTCATCGCGTTCATGGAGACGGTAATCCGTATGTACGCACGAGCGACAATATCATTCTTTTGATATTAAAATAATATATAATTGGATGGTATATCATATATACAGAATCATTATCATGTTATATTTATTATTTACATGAATTACACATCATTTTTATAGCCATAAAAATAACAATATATTGAATAACAATTATACCACGACGTGGAGACGGTAGGCCATACGTACGCACATATGTTGACATGCCATTCAAAGGATGGAAAAATACTGAATTTGGTTGTAAAATATTTATAATAACATCACAGTTTATAGAAGATACTGTATTTATTATTTTATAATGGAAATAACAATGAAACAAGAAGTGGAAGAGGAAAGGAACATTAAAGAGGTTGGTGAAATCATTACCTCTTCTTCGGGTTCTTCATTTTGTTTTGATCAAAAGGGATCCTTAAGTTGGATTCAGGACCAAAGAAGAGCCTATATTATGAAGTGAGGTAAGTTGAGAGGATATTTGGGCAGGGGTTGGCCGATCCAAATGGTTGTTAAGGTGTGAAAAATTGGTTAGAAGTGGTGTCCTTTTATAAGGGGGAGGAGGGGTTCTATAGGAAAAACATAATGTATTAATTTATAATAAATTCATATTCGGTTAATAATGGCTCCAAAGAGTATAATTAAACTTATTAGGTGGATATGGGTCAAAATTATTTCATCCATTATATTTTAGAGAGGTTTGGGTCAATATATTAACCTTATCATTTATATTTAACTCTTAGTTAGATAGTTTGAAATTTACCATGTCACATTGTTTTTTTATATTATATGGTTAATAAACATACTATATACTTACAAGAGACCCACATGTGGTCCATTAATGTTACAAATATCATTATATAAGTCCTTTGTCCGAACCTTATTTTTTTGGATTATAATATGAATTAATAATATAATATTTGTTTTAAAAACTCTTTTATGTCAATTTTGACACTATTTAATAATTAATTTTTGTTTATTCTTGAAAACATTATTAATTCGAAACAAATTCATTTAAGAAATCCTAACATTTCATATTAATCAATAAAATTAGTAGATGGAATCAAATATTTAAATTATATTTATTTTAATATTTATAATACCAATTATATGATTCTTTCATTAGTAAGAAAAATAATTCATCATTATTGTGTCATAAATAAATTTAAATATTGAATGTATAAAAATTATAAATAAAATACCATTACATAGGAAATAAGTTTATCTTTCTAATGAATACTTATAGTCGAAAATATACTTATATAACCCTATAAAAATTGGCTTTCTAAAAGATATATGCATATATCATTCTTTTTTACTTTAACTTAATTAATACAAAGTGTCATTATCACTTACTAGTGGATCCATGGGGTCCGAAAATCAACCCAAAGATGGCCATGGTCAAACATGTATCAAAAAATAGGGTTAGAACACGTTTTAGGGTAATTTATTATTATAATATTATATTTTTACCCTTATTACCGGATTTACCCTTTAACTATGGTAAATAAAATATTTACCGAAATAATTTTTCAAAATGTCTAAAAATAAAATTTATCTATTTACACAACTTAGATCTCCTGATTCTAAACATGGAATCAATTTTTCTAAATTTGAAACACATAAGGGGCAGTAATTAATTTATAATTAATTCCCGTTGTTAAAACAAAAAGCGTGTTTTTAAGAGATAATAACTATCAAAAGATTGACGCTTGCTTATGACCAGTTTAAATGTTAATTTATATCCAATTACCAACATTGGATTAAATTGTAAAAACATAATCTAATTATACTCCAAAATCACTCAAATTCAAAATATATCACCATTAAAAATTTTGATTAATTAAAGTGGTCTGTAATTAAAATTTACTAATTTTCACTATTTATCAAAATATGAAAGTTATCAGAAAAGTACAAAAAATTCACCCTAATATAATTTTGATATTACGAATCCAAAAAAAGTCAATTTTGAATGATAAAATGTATAAAATTTCAAAATGTGGGTATTACTATTCATAACGGCTAGTTTGATTGGTTGTGGTTTGTGTTAGAACTCGAAGTTGCGTAAAACACACGCTACTGTATTATTCAAAGAGAAACATACTGTGGAAGCATGGGGTGTTACAGATCGGATGGTCGAATACTGACAAGGCTTTATAAAAAAATGGACGGCTGCGATTAGAATGCGTTGGATTTGATGGCCAGATGGGATGCAACATTTAAAAAAACGCGGTTTCGGTTTATTATCATTATCATAATATTGTTATTATTAATTTATTATTTTATTCTACTTATTATATCCTTATTAATATTTGAAAAAAAAATGAAAACTAAAAATAAGTTTTATAATAATACTATTATCTTATCATTACTATTTATTTATTTATTTATATAAAACAATTATCTTAATCTATATTTATATATAAAGATCTATATTCATTTCGTTTTTAATGTTTTTATTATAATTGATTATCTAACCCATAATTGACACAATTTAAAAACATAAACATTATAGTTTTCATTTTTAAAACATATATATTATTTTATATGTTAAAATATTACTATTATAATTGTACGACCATTGTATATACAATTTAAAGATTTATATAAAATATTTTATGGATAAATTTAATAATCATATTATTTTAGAAGGATTTAATTAAACATAAATCATAATAAAAAATGAATCTAATCATAATTGATATTTCAAAATAGTAATTTCTATAAGATCAAATTATAAAACTTTTATATTATCATTATCATCATTTAAACATTGAAGCAAGTAACATAATTAACCATTCTGAACCTCTTGGGGTATTCAACTCTTATCTTCAATGTTTATGTTTGAAACTAAAACAATATAAGATATTGGATCATCAGGGAGTGAACGACTATAATTATAGTCGTCGGTGTCTAACGGTCAAAAGGCAACATTTTCTTCGGTTCATTATAAATTTGAATCTTCGGGTGTCTTAAACTCAAGGTGATTGAAGAAAAAGAAGGAGAAGATGGTTCAAGTCATTCCTTTGGTGCTTAGTGCGGCTGCAGTGGCCTTGGCCATTCTTATGTTTGTAATAGAAGATGCTAAGGACCCTTATAATTTACTCGGGGTTCTCGTTGTTTTGAGA
This sequence comes from Viscum album, assembly GCA_963277665.1. Classification (NCBI taxonomy): domain Eukaryota; kingdom Viridiplantae; phylum Streptophyta; class Magnoliopsida; order Santalales; family Viscaceae; genus Viscum; species Viscum album. The sequence goes on along the minus strand of OY728120.1, from coordinate 651,563,803 downwards.
GGTCTTTCTATAATCTCAGTAGGGTTATTAATTGAAAGGTTTGGTTAGCTTAACATCCCGTTTGATCACAGTGTATTGTAGTTACTATGGTGTTCCCATTTGAATAAAGTTCCTTTCGTTCATTTTGTGTGTTTATTCTATTTCATTATTTTTTTTTCATAAAAAACTAGTTCGTTCTATTAAAGGGTGACATAAAATAGAAAATTTTCCGTTACCAGAAACACAGTTTCCTGGGATGTTAAACCATAGGAAAAAGGTTGTGTATGAAAAATATTAAGTGTGAATATTGGATGAAAAATGTTTCATTTTGGGTCATATAATTTCAAGAAATTATATATTAGAACATTTATCAATGATGGAGGCTATTTCATGCTAGACCTGACCAACCATAGTGACAAGGATCTATATAATTCTTGGTTTAGATTGATATTATCGATAGTTTATTGAAAATATAACATTAATATCTAATCATTTGACCAAGTAAATTTCTTAGAAAACCTATGCATAAATTACCCTAAAGTAGATAATGGTTTTTTATCTATAATGATGTATCCACAAAGGTATTGACATGTGTCTCAGAAGAAAAACATGGTTATTGAATATGACCCTTGAAAATTGATGATTTGTGAGAAAAATTACCCAAATCATGATTTAGAGTTAGTACCAATAATATTTTCATTGAATATATAGAGGAATTATACTTATGGGAAAAAGTGTGATATATATAACAATAATAAATGTATGATATATATATATATTCCCACATAAGGATTTGAGCCTTCATCAAAGAATGTGGTTGGATATGATAAAACATTATGAAAACTCAATAAATTACCACACTAGGAATGTGAAAAATGTGGCTAATGCTTTATGTTGAAAAGATCATGCTATTTTATCCATGATGAGGATCACACAAGATGAAATATATGTGAAATTTTTAAGTATTTGTATTGAAATCTAGAAGGAAGGTTAAAAATATTATCATTCCCAAATTAATTATCAACCCTCGGTTCATGTAAATATTTTGGAGGCATTGGAGGAATATATAGAGTTTTGTAAGAATATTTAAATGATCTTGAGTTTAACCATGATAAGGATAGAAACATAAGTATCAACAACCATGTATGTTTTCCTTCCATACCTGATTTCAAGAAGGGGATATTAGTTTAAGCTCATAGTTCTTCATTATTAATTCATCTTGAAAGTATGGAGCAGTATAGGGATTTGAATGAATATTTATAGTGGGATGGAATGATGATAGATATCGTAGACTTTGTATCTCAGTTCATGGTATTCTAGCATGTAAAGGCTAAAAGACAACATTCTGATGGGATGATTCATCTATTACCCAGTCCAGAATGCAAATGGGATATCATCATAATAGATTTTTTCGTTTGACTCCCCAAAACCAATAATGTTTTTAATTCTATATAGGTCGTATTCAATCTTCTTTATAAGTTAGAACACATCACTTCTATTATAGAATATTCCTCTCTAGATCCTATTTCTAGGATATACTTTAAGGAAGTGGTGATGATACAGGGAGTACCATATTCCATTTAATAAAATTAGGATCCAAGTATTACCTAATAATTATATTGAATTCTTTATCAAGCCCATGATACATAATTGAGTTATAGAACATCATATCTATTGGTACCAAGTTGGATGGATATGGTTTTTGGATATTTAAGGATGTATTTTCATGTTTTTTTTCATTTTTTTCAAAGAAGATAAATAAACTAACACTGTGAAATTTGAAAATAAGACTCGCAAATTTATTTTCAAAAAAACTGTCCCACTTTGTTTATGAAATTACATCATATAAAGAAGAACCAGTTTGGAATATAATATTTTGAGCTTACTCCCCTTGGTTCTAAAATATGAGAAGATCATAATTAGGTAATAAAATTCATCATTGATCTAATATTAATGTGAATGTATTTTTTTTATTTTCATTTCATATAAATAATATGATGATAAGAAAACAAATTATACAATATTGATAAAAGAAATGGAGAGAGAGATGTATATGTTTATCATACCCAGTATAATGGGATCTCGATGAAAAGACAAAAAAGGATGATGATAAGAATATAATACAGAAGTTTATAAGCATAATTATTTTAATCATCACAATAATAGTCATCCATATTCTATTTGTGCTAATTGTTTTATGAAAAATTGTTCGATTATCGAAAATTAAAGAGAGAAGTTGGAAATAAATGATTGTTATGATAATTTCCATTTAATGTATTACGATGAAGAATATTTTCTCAAGATAATTATTTCATAAGGAATTTCATGATACAAAACATGTTATTAAATGAAGGATGTTTATAATGATGATGCTGTTGATATTGAACTATTATTTTTGGTGGGTAATTATACTCAAGAATAATTGTTTTCAAAAAATAATGAGGGAACTAGAATTTATTTGAAGCTGATGAAAATGATAATGATAGATATTTATCGACAATGTAGTCAACCATCTAAAATGGTTTGAATTGCAATGTTTATTTTCAAATGAATCAATAGAATTTATGATGAAAATAGATGAATGTAGAGGGGGAGTTTAAATTCAAAGGGCTTAGTTTTCAATAATTGGTATAGAGAATCGTATTCAGTAATTTCTGTAGAGAATCAAAATAGTAGTTATCTACTAATGAGAGTTTTTAATAAGATATGATTATTTAATAAGGTTTGATAAGATTTTAAAAGAGTTAACCAAGTCTAAAATGCACCCAATACTTAAGGGAAATCAAGAGTTGTGTAATTTTTTTTGAGGAGGGAATATTTTTTGATTCCCAGCAAAACAACTGATGGGTCACCTGTAAAAGGATAAAAAATAATTTGTAATTTTACATACTATTATACTATTCAAGAGGGATGATATAGAATCATGGACATTTTATTTAGAGGATTAGTTTTCCAAATTGAGCTTATTTTAAAGAATTTTGGATGTAGATAAGTGAAGGGGGGAGATATTAGACTGAAATGTCGTATCTAGTTTGACATATTAATCAGAAAAAATCATATTCATTTTTCTATTATATTCATCTTGTGAATCATATTCGGATTATCATTATATCCGGCTGAATAATCAAATCATATTTTTTGTATTTGGATTTACAGACTGAGGTAGAAGCCGAGAAGAATCATACGTAGTTTTTCTAAATAGAACTAGAAGTGGTTCATATTTGGCTTTTATATATTCTGAAAATGATATAATTTTTCTATACTAGGAATAATCAGAATGGGAAAATTGTATGGGAAAAAATTGTATTATGTGAATAGTAATGAGAAAAATCAGAATAGGAAGAATCAGACTACAAAAAATGTTTTGTGAATATCTAACTGAGTTTTCCTTATGAATTTCCACAAATTTATTACCATATTTTATGTAAAAAATGAATAATTATGTCAAAAATAAAAAATTTGTGAATTTTAAATGAATAAAATATAAATTTCAATGTTACAAAAATATTCTCTTTCCCTATTTGTGCTAAGAGGGTTCACAAGAACTATTGAAATTATTTACACAATACAACATGTGTTAAACAGTTTATCCCAATCATTGTAATCTAAATATTTATTTCTAGTGTATTATGGGGTGTTGTATCATTTTTCAACCCATACCAAGGATGTTGAAACTCGTATTGAATAGGGAGACTTATATATACATATGTTCCTTTTGGTGCATGACTAAATTGTTTTTATTAGAGAATTGGATAATTTATTGTAGGAGAAGTTTTATTCAAGGAAACATAAAAATAAATACTATCACTGATTCAACCCTCCCCTATAAGTGATACAATCATCCAAACATGTCACAATGAAGTTGTATCATATGCAAACTACCTTCATTTATTATTTGCTGATAGATAATTTGAATTATGTAAAATAAATGTTTTCCAGTTTTTTATGGAAATAATAATCATATATAAAAATATATAATGTTGCAGCATCTTATTTCTATTCGGTATGTTGTTCATGAAGATTCAACATATTGGTTTCCTTCTATAGATTATAAATATTGTCTTACATCTATTAATAATAATAATATTAATAATAATGGAGTGGTTAAAATGTTATATTTTTGTCTATTCCAGAATGTTAGTTCCTAAGGGTTGGAGGTGTTTCCACAATAGAAGTTATTTTGGAGAAATTGAAAAATAATTTTTATGGAAATTCAAATGTTAAGAATGAAAAGTTATAAATTTGGAGACTGAATTATAATGATTTGAATATGGGTTAATGTGAATCTATTGGGAACTTATTAACTTGGATGAATGAAATTTTTACAATTATGATATTTCATGGTAAAAATTTAGATGATCTTATGTCAATGAAATGATATTGAGAATCCATCCCAACATGTTTGATGATAAATTATCTTCTATAGAAGATAGACATACTGAATCATTATATATATAAATTCTCATATAACTAGCATTACTTATGAAATAAGATTTAATAAAGCTATGAAAACCAAAACAAAATATGATAGTGAAATGTCTTTCAATGCTACAAAGAAATAGAGGTTGAAAAAGATTCATATTGAAAATTATGCTTCTGACCCAAATTCTGAAAATTAGCTATGAATATTTATTGATAACATTTAATCCATGTTTTATAATAATGTGAAAAGTGGTCAAGGAAAAATCAAAGGGAAACATCACATGAATTGTTTTGAATGTGGATCCATTGGAAATTTTGGGGCTAATTTAACTCAAATAAATAAATATTATGATAGCGATGAAGTGAATGAATATCAAGAAGTTCAGTGAATAAAAATGGAGATATAAGAAAATTATATTTCATAAGGGAAGATAAAAAATTATTCAAATACAAAATAATGTGTTTCTTATCTAAATATGAATAAGAAGGAGGCAATGATTCTAAATATTAATATTTTGTTAATTATCTTGTTGAAAATAATTTTATTATGATAGTGAATGATGAAGAGTATAGAATCAGTAATTATTAAGAAGAAGAAACTCAACATGAATTTCATTTGAAAGAAGAGTTGAAAGAATGTATGAGAATAATTAGAGGACATGAGATGTAAAACATGAAATTGGAAGATGATTATTCATTAGTAAATTTTTTTTATGAGAACAAAAGTCAGGTGAAAGAGATTAATGATTTGAAGAAATATATTGTGGAAGAAAAGAACCATATTGATAATCTATAAGTGTAGTGAAAGGAGAAAGAATAATTGTTGGAATATGTCAAATAAAATCATTCCAAATATGAGTAGTGAAATAGATGTTTCTTAATCTCTATTTCTCATGTTGGTGAATATTCGTGAAAACATTAACCAGTGTAGCATAAATAAAAGAATCCATTAATGTTTGTGAATATGTATGGAATTATTTCTAAATGGTATTATAAAAGAAAATGCATGTATGTGGACTAAATTTACAATGTTTGGAATTCATATATCTTAATGGATATAGAGTTCAAAAATATTTTGAACCATTGTGATTCTGGAAAATATTCTAATACATATGATTCTGATAAAACAGAAAGAAAAAGTAATACACTAATTGAAATGAGAAAAATCTGTTGGCTTAGAAAATAAAGAGAAAAAGGTTTTTGAGAAACATATTTGTAATTCCTATTAGTGTGGAAGTTTCATAAGAAAATAATCTTTTCTATGTATATTTTTGGTTTTGTGGGTTTTTCATAAAAAAATGAAAATACATGTTGGTTTAGCCAATAATATAATTATTCAATATTTTATGAAATTCAAAGGTTGAGGGAGAGGTAATCTCCACAAATAAATAAGTCAGAAAACATTGTTTTGAAGAAACATGAAAATGATTTATTAATGATTGAAAATAGTTTTCATCCTATGGAAACAACTTTTGAATGATTTAAACAACCTACAAACATTTCAAATTGATGTCATGTTTTTTTACTGGCACCACAACATACTCTTAAAAATTATCATAAGTCAAAGATAAAGAATGAAAAGGATGAAGAAAAGGCTCTTGTGGTTGAAACTATATTGAAATCTAAAAAATGAGAACGAACATGGATTGATGATAGTGTCTTCTCTTCTAACCTTAACAGATAATTGATATTTCCAACTAATTTTAATGTTTTTAAATAAGAGATAGTGACATTTGGAAATAATTAATCCTTGGGAATCAAATGTGTTGGATCAATCATCATTGGAAAATAAAAGATAAAATCAAATAAATCATTTTATGTTAAATGTCTGAAACGAAATTTTATTTGGGTTTCAAAATTGTGAGATGAAGGAAACTATTGGGAATATTCTTCTAGATATCCTGTCGATTATTTAGGTGTGATTTTGTTTATTGACAATGTCATATTACTGTGAATTAGAATGGTTTGTGGTTACAAAAGTAGTTGTTTAAGGTGGAAATTTGTCCTAGTGTTTTCCATTTTTGGGGCTCAAGTGAAAAAGCTTGTTCTTTGGAAAAGTTATATTTTCCCCAAAAAAAATTATCACGAACCATGAAATATTGTTTGTGGAAAACTAAAGGTGGTACACAGAATGACATTGGGGAATTAGTGAAGGATGGACTCCACATAGTAGCACTATGTGAACCGTGTAAGATGGTATACAGATCGCGAATGAAAATTTTTCATGGGAGGAAATTAGTTTGAAGAAGGATTTTGTTATGTTGCATATCTCTTCATTCACAAAAATGAGGTGGTGATTTTTGGATCCATGAAGTAATTCATTTGTGGAATAGATTGACTGTCGCAATTTAAGGAATAAGGTATGCATACCGCGAGGTGAAAATGGTTCATTGGTGGAGATTAGAATGCGGTGAAGGCTTCACCGAATCTAAATTTTGGGTATCTCATATTAGTGGATTTTTAATATCTATTTTCCTATACATGTACCTCTAATCCAATTATTATGTAGAGTGATATTCATAAAAATAAAACATTTCTCTATAAGAATTAATCTAAGTCAAAATGTGGTTCATGAGGAAGGATTCTGTGATGTTTTTCATGAAAGAGTAGTCCCTAATGGGTGAATTAGCTAGTGTGAAGAACCTACAAAAAATATTTTACAGGGATCTATAACATCTAAAGGATAGTGATTTGTGGAGAAGGGTTTGGTATTCCAAAGGAAATGTAGAATATATAGGTGGTAGATAGAGGTTGTATAAAGAGGTGGTCTGTAGAAGAAAGAAAGTTCACAGAGTGGGGGAAGTCCATGGAGGTGAGGTGGTCCAAAAATAATGAACACTATGTGATGCACCACATTTCATGGAGGGAGTAGGATGTTTATGAAGGAAATCAAATAGTTCAGGAATGAAATATTTTCTAACCAACAGTACAAGGTAATGTTGATTTCATCTACGGGTCAAAAAATCACATCAACAGAGAGAATATCTATAGTTGAGGGTGCCTACCTTCTTGAAAAATAATGGGCCTATAAGTCTATAATCTATGAGTAGATACCTTTCATGATTAGTGAGAAAATTAATAGGAATACCGTGATCCTTTCCACCAACTATGAGCTTGATAAAGAAACATATGGAGTTACCCTTGGGAATGCAGTGAGATGACCCTAAATCTTATAATGGTAGTGAGTCTGGGAATAGAAGTGAAGTAGCCTAGTACCTGTAATTTTTTAGTGAGCCTTATTGGATTTGGTAAAATCCGAAATTTATCATTGTATACTCCTTAGATGTTTTCTAGTAGTTATAAATGATGTAAAAGTCATTACTTTCTCTTGAATTATTCCATTTCTGTTTATATTTATCTACGGGAAGAGGAAAGAAGAGTGTTTTGTTTAATGATGAAGCAAGATCCAAAGGGGAAGTTGTTTTAATATTTCTTTCCCTGACTCACCCACCAACCCCCCTCAGGGTCATTAACCTAATTTGGTTAACATTAAAAATGTTATCTTTAGGAATTCTGGAGTTTTTTATAAAAATTGAATAATATGGATATATTGTTACAAGAGTTCAACGTATAAAACGAATCATATTTCAGGATTATGAAGTAAAAAACTTTTGAAACATTTGAATTATGGAAGAAAATAAATAAGAGAAAAAAAATGGATACACTTGTTAAAGAAACATAAGTAATTTTTCAAAATGAGATAGTGATCTAGACATTCAATTAATAAAAAGAAGAAGAGATTTGTGTTACACTATTTTCCATAAAAGAATGATTAAAAATTCAGTACATAAGAAAGTAGGACATTATTAAAAAAATAGTTATATTTGATAGAATTGGTATTTTTTTCCAGTGGGAAAAATATCCTAAAAATATAGATAATTACTTAATTATATTCATTTTTGATTTTACTAGAATTATTTTTGTTATATATATGAAACATAATTCATATGAGTTGAATGTGGTTAAATGTTTTCAAAGGAAAGATGTAATGTAATGTGAATATTCTGTGAAGAATTTGAGAACCGAAAATTGTGGTTAATATAGAAGTGAATAATTTTATAGTCATCTTGAGAAGCATGAAATTCATAATGAGTATATTTTCCCAAAAACATCTCAACAAAATGTGGTTTCTGAGTGATATAATAGAATTTTGGTGGAAATGGGATGAAAAATAACAATTGAACATGTTATTTGTCATTAGTTTTTCTAGAAAGCCATTAGTATAACTATTTATATTTAGAACCCTTTTTTCTACAGGAATAATTCTGACATGACTTTGTGTGGATTTTTTTATGAAAAAATTACATGTTTGTAACACATTAGTGTTTTTAAGATTCCATATATTATAAATAATAAAAGTAGAAACTATGAAAATATTGAGAAGAAAAGTGAATATGTAATTTTTCTTGGCTACACTCTGAAAGGATTAATATATATATTATTCAATAAAAACAGAAATAATTTTGGATTTAGATATTTTGAAATTGATTAAAAAGGAAGAGGAAGATAAACATAATCAGGTAGATGGGAAATTTGAGCAAGATTGTTTTGAATGAAATTATAACAAGGATACAGACAAGTGTATTCCCACTCTAGAAGAAGAATCAGGTGTAAATATTTCTTGTTATAAGTAAGATATGTGAATATATCATCCATGGATGAGGAGGAATGTGGAAGTTCATTATATAATTGGGGATGGACATCAAAAAGATAAAACAAGACGAACAACTAATTCCATTACACATATATATTTATATTCAAAATTGGAGTCGAATGAAGTAATGGAATCATTTGATAATCCAAAATTGGTTCATCACATTATTGAAGAGTTGTTATAGAATAAAAATAATAATACTTAGGAACTCATACCAAAGAAAAAAAATGAAAACATTATTCGAACAGAGTGGGTTTTCTAGAACAAGAAAAATAAAGAGGTGATGTAATAAGAAACAAATAATGATTTCTATAAAAAGGTTATTCAAAAATCAATGGTACGAATATTGGTGAATTATTTTCAATAGTGGGAATATTAGAGAAAATATGAATATTTTGTGCCATTTTTGCACAACATGGTTACAAGATTATTCAAATGGATGTCATATCAACATTATTGAATGGTTATCTTTATGATGATGTTTACATTGAACAACATTATGCCTTTGTTATAGGAGATGAAAAATGTTATGTATAAAGATTTAAAATGGAATTTTATGGACTAAGACAATATATGAGTTCATAGTGTACAAAATTGGATACTTTCTTTAGAAAGACTAGTTTCAATCAGGGAAGACTTGATAGAAATCATTATGTAAAAAAAATGCAAGGGTATTACCATATTGTAATTATTTATGTGGATGACATATTCTTATAATATGAATAATGAAATAATTTTTCAAAATTTTCTAAACATATGAAGACGGTTTTTGAAATGTATGGGTTGGGGGAAATGAAATACTTTATTAGGTTACAATTCTTATAAAATGAGAAAATAATTTCTCTTTCATAGGAAAATTATTCTAAAGATCGTCAAAATTGGTTCAACAATGAAAAAATAAATCTTTTTTCCACATTGATTTTAGTAGGAAAATGTTATATAAATATAGAGATGGAAATGATGTCAATGAAAAAGAATATCGAATGCTGATTGGAAGTGTGTTCAATTTGACATCCTCAAGACGTGATAATGATTATACTGTTACATTATGCACCATATTTCCTAATTCTCTAAAAGAATCACATATAATTTCCAAAATATGAATTCTCAAATACAGAAAAGGCATAATAAAATACTAAATAATATATGATATCTCCAAAATTATTGAATTTTTGGGGTATTAAGATACAGATTAGGTAAGAAATATTCATGATAGAAGATACAAATAAGGTAGATTAGTCATTCAATAAATTAAATGTGTTAGTAATAATTCAGTGTAATTGAATTAAGTAAATCTCAGTATAGATGGAGCTATGTATGGTTCTACTAATGAATCCACTACTCAACTAATGTGGATGAAAAATCAATTAGGTGACACAATTTTTTATGTGAATTTATCATTTCTCGTAGTATGTGACCATTAAAGTAAAATCTATCTCATGGGGATTCTATTTCAATATTATTTTTCAAATCATATTGATATCAAATATAATTTCATCAATGAGAATTTTTAAAATATTGGATTTAACCTATAGTATGTTCAAACAATGAAACAAGTTGCAGAAATATTCACAAAACATTTTCAAAAAGAATGAATTTGAATGTTGAGGATGAATATGGGTGTCTAACCTCTTTCTCATCATGTTTGAGGTATGTGTTTCTATCCACACCCTCATTATACCTTTGGATAGTGTTATCAATATGGATAATTGTATTGATTCAAAAATCTATCAATTAAAGGCATGGAAATGGGGTTTGTGGGTAACCTATGAATTTAGAATTGTATTTTGTGTGAATTATTCTAACTATTTATTGATGTTTTATAGAAAAAAAATTTATTTATTTCAAGGAAGAAAATTTTGAGGGTGAAAAAATTTAGGAAGAAAATGTTCTGATGAAAGATGATGATGTTTTATAATCACTACATCTAGATAGTATGGTTTTTCTGTCAACAATATATATTTCATATAATGAGTTAGCTCATGTAGACTTTTAATTATTGATAAGTATTCCATATATTGATTCTAAAAAGTTTAGTTTGTTAGGAACATAGGTTGACAAAAAAATATAAAGGGTTATATTTTTAGAACCAAGTTGGATGAAAAATGTTTTTGGAAGTTTAAGTATGTTTATTACGAGGTTGTGGTCTTTTTTATAGGGAGGATAAATCAACTAACTCTGTAAAAGTTGAAAATTACAATCATATTTTGTGTTTAAAAAGATCAGACACACATTTTTTTAAGAAGGCCAACCATATCAAGAAAAATCTGTTTGTGGGAAATGAATCTGATCGGAATCTCCTTAGGTCAAGAATAGGATAAGATCGTTTTAATGTTATCTGATTGGGTATTGATTCTATAGAGATGTGAAAATTATTTTCAAATATTTCTTTCACATAAATAATAATTATATTATAAAACATAATATGGAATCTTGATTAAAAAATGGGGTGTTAATGGGATCTAGGTTGATCATACCCAGAATAATCAGATTTGGATGAAATGAAAAAAGTGCAGGAAAGATTGTATGCATAATGATCATAATCAGGAAATTATATTCAACCTAATTATATTTTAAGAATTTTTTTATGTACAAACATAATGTGGCTGAAAATTATAAAAATAAGTTACAATTAATGGAATGTTATAATAATTTATAATGCACGTCTAACAATGATGAAGCATTTCTAAAATTGTTTTTATATCATGAAGTATGTCATGATAAAATTGATAGTTTTTATATGAATGAATGTTATAAGGTTTAACATATTGATATTGGGATATCATATTCAGTTGATCATCATAAATAGGTTGAATTATTTTCCACAAAGCACCATAGAAAATAAATTGAAAAGTATCTAATGAAAATCATACAGAAAAAGGTCAATAAAAAATGTAGTCAATTATTTAAAAGGTTTTGAATTATTTTGTTTCATTTCAAACGAATAAAGAGAATTTAAAAAGAAAAGTGATGAATACTGTGGGGGTAATTGAAATTCAATGTGTGTAGTTTTCAATAATTCGTACAAATAATTGTATTTATAAATTGGAGTAGTGAATTGAAATTGTAATTGGATTTGAAAGTGAATGTTTGATAATTTATGATCATTTAATAAGGATCTAAAAGTTTCAAGAAGAGTTTATTATGTTATAAATGTACCTACATCTTAAGGGAAATTCAGATTGGATTGTAATTTTTGTAGGGTGGAAATATTTTAGGATTCTAGCCAAAACCGTTAATGGATCACCTATAAATGTAAAAAATTGCCTTTTACCTTTATTGACTAATGTACAATTCATGAGGGAGGGGAGACAATCTCCAACATTCTCTGGAGAGAATAAGTTTTCCATATTGATCTTTTGTTTAAGATGTGTTGATGGTGAGAAGTGAAAGATGAAGGGACGAGATCATAACATTTTATTCAGCTAGTTGTCTTATTTAGTGATAATCATATTCATCCTTCTATCATACTCATATTTTCAATTATATTTTGATGATCTTCATATCATGATGAATTATCATATCAGATTTTCCATATAGGGATTTAGGGACTAATGATGAATCCAGGGAGAATATTACTATGTTTTTTATACTCTAAATAGAACTGTTGAATATTTTTTATTTCCATATTCTAAAATAGTTAAATATTTTTTTTATTGTGAGAAATCTTAATGGGAATGTCGTAGAAGGACAAATCATACTGGAATCATCATATAGAGAATAATCAGACTGGAAAAAATGTACTGTGAAAATTAGACCAAGTTTCCCTTATAAAATTCCTATAAGTTCATAATATCTTCTTGGTAATAAATTGAATAATTATTTAAAAAAATAATTCATTTATAATGTTTAAAAGTAAAATAGGTAAAATATATTACTACAAAAATATTTTCTTTCTCTATTTTTTCTATACGGGTTAACATACAATATTATAATTCTTTTACATTGTGATACAGTAGATAAAGAGTATATACTACTAATTTTGATCTAATGATTGATTTATATTTGATTGTGTGGTATTTTATCATTTCCAACCCATTATAAGAACATAGTTATGCTTATTGAATATTGAATGTTATAAATATTTTCTTCATTTAGATTCATAATTTATTTGTATTCATCATTTAATTGAATCTCTAATAGGATGAAATGATTGTTTCAAGGAAACATAAAATGAAATAATTTTACCAATTTTCCCCCTCCCCCACCAAGAAATTCAATCAGACTTATAAGTTACTTTCAATTGGTATCAATGGTTGGTTCCATTCCCTTATTATTTGCGGATGGATAATTTATATTATGTGAATATTAGAGGTATTCATGTTTTCGATGGAAATATTCCACCAGTTAGAGGAAGTTACATGGTAACTTGAGGATTTTATGAAGTAGATATATCCACAATTTTTATACTAGAATGAATAATTTCAACGGAAAATTTAATTTCCAGAGTGGGGGGGGGGAGAATGTAATGCCCTATGTTTTTATGAACATTTTTTAATGAATTAATTATCATGGATGTTTTGTAATGCACTAATTCAAACATTCCTTTCACACGACACTGACTTTGTTTATATTACTCACAAAACCATTTTTTGAAAAATAATATATTATGAAAACATTATATATTAAGACATAACCTAGTCATTATGATATATGTTATGAATATTAATTACTAATTTATGAAATCCTATGGTTTTCACAAATATAAAATTAATTAATTAGTTACAATGATCCAATTGAATATGAAGGGAATATTATTTTTTGGATCAAAAAGCTGTTTATCCTGATAAATTAAATTAATTACAATTAGTGATTGATATTAATTCATTATATATATATATATATTATAATCAATCACACATTTTTTATATTTATCCAATAGATTTTATAGGCATAATATAACAAGAAACCAAATTTTACACATAAGAAGCTATATTTTTATTTATGTAATTTTGCAACCTTTTATTTTGAGAAACGAATTTAAATATATATTTTAGAACTCTTATAAATTTAATATCTTAAAATAAATATCATGATATATGTAAAAATATATAAATAATGTTAAGGTGAATTTTTATTATTTTTCTGTGTGGTTTCATTTTTTAATAAATAATAAAGAAGTATAAAATTTAACCAAAAAACGCATTTCATCTAATTTAATTATTACTTTAATTATATTTTTAAATGATTTTAATTTTTATTTACATATTTTTTTATAATTTTTTTTAATTTATGTCATTTTAATCAATTTCATAGTGAAATTTTCTATAAAAAGATAACATTTTTTTGAATGTTTTTACATTATAAACAAGTATTGTCATTCACTCTATGAGAAAATATTTAAATTAATTTATAACACATCATTGTTTGAAAATAAGAAAAATTGATTCCATATATGTAATAATCATATTTTATGAGGTATAATAAGGTGAAAAAAGTTTTTGAAAAATAATATTATTGAATGTAATTAAGATTTATTACAGTGATTATGGTTAAATGTAGCTCAATAAGGAACTAAACCAAAAAAATCCAAAAAAAATCTTATAAAATTGTCCATGATCCATTTTTTTAAAAAATACGACCATATAAATCATATTCATGACTTTTTTAAATTATTGGATTGTCATTAAATCAAAAAACGTGGGTGGGGTTTCCCTTTTCCAAAATATTACAAGAGTGCCAGACCTCCACCATTATAAAAGACATCATATTCTCCCACTTCCACCCAACAATCATGCCACATGAGTTCATCCAATCTCTGAGAAATTATCTCCCAAAAATTCCCTCTTACATTATTAATCATCCATTTTAAGAAAACCAATTCAAGGAACTCCTTTGGTAAAAACCAAAAGAAGTTACCAAAAGAAGGGGTTGCATCCTCCCTCAAGACGATTTTTCATATTTTCATTCTACATCCCATAAACTCTCCTTATTACAATATTAAAATAAACACTTGTAACCTCAAAATATGGATATTTTGTTATGAAAATATTTCTACATACACATACAAACATATCCATATATTTGGTAACGAACACACTGTTTATGGGTATGGTGAATTACCGCCTCACCAAACGATGATTATTCATTCACATTTTACTACCGCTCATGGTAAATATAATGATTAATAGACTATTTTTATATAATAATTACAATATTTATAATGTCTGTATTATTCTATAATTATTTTAGAAGATTTATTTTTATACGTTTCATCTTGTGTAAATATGATATCTTTGTTTAAAGAAGTGTGGACTACCACCCTTGAAAGCGATGTGATTAATTCACATGCTACATGGATTGTATTAATGATGTGTATAGTGAAATTATATGATATATACGAGACATTCATGATACAAAAATAATTATATATATATGTATATGTAATTATATTTCATTTACTCTCCCACTTCTAAATGGGAAATAAAATGGAAAACATTGTTCATTTGTACATACGACTTACCGTCTCTATAAATGGTACATTTGACATTTTTAATTATTTTCCCCATAGATTTTTATAATAAATATATACTGAATATAAATAATATTTTTATCATTTTTTACATTATGTAAGTTGTGAGATTATTATAACGATGAAAGATATAACAAATTAAGACACGTGAGAAGAAGAAAGTAGATATTACCCTTTATGAAACCTTACCATATAATAGTTAACAAGCGGGTTATATAATATCATAATAAAACAATATATAGAATTAGATATAGAAATATTATTTTTTAAAATAAGTATAATAAATTAAAATTTATTATACATGAATATTGTATGAGTACAAAGAGAGTCAAGACAGAAGGTAATGGAATTTCATCTCACTTTTTATATTTGTGAGATACATGACATGTTCACGAGCAATTTATTTTTTATAGTGTAAATACTACATATTAATGTATTTTGTGATTCTTATAAAAAAAATTACGATTTTTACATTTTCATTCTATGATCTTCCTTTAATGGGTTTTACGTTTCAAAAGGTTTTAAGATACCTTTATATGTTTTCATGGAAAACGGGTTTGAAATCGGTTTCTAGAATCATTATATGTTTCATGGAAATAAGATATCAAAATATTTTCAATATTTCATTATATTTTTACAAACATATTTTCATAGAATATATTTTTCAAGGGGTTTATGTTTTAAAAATATTTTTTCAAATAAGGACATTTTCTTCTCGAATTTTATTAAAAGATCTCTCAAAATTATTTACCATCTAAGATAATATAAATTGATGTTACTCATACCATTATATGAAATTATATAAAGGTTTAATTCATATTATTTTTAGAATTTTGTATTCTTGATATTTTAGTTTTATGACCCCCTATATACCTTTCCTAGTTGATATGGTAATGAAATTAGTTTTTCATTCACTGGTTAATTTTTTTATGAAATAATTTTGAAACATTTATCTATTACAGAGTTTATGATATAATTACATATTTATGAAACCCATTTCATTTAATGGGTTATGATATAATTGTTTTGGATTTTTTTGGTAAATTTAAATATGATTTCATTATGAGATGGGTGGGACCTATATCTCTCTCTAATACATTAGGTAATGATTTATATCTTAGAAGATATACTAATATGGTCATAAAAGTGAACCTTGAAAACTAAGATGGACATGGGAGTGACCCATGATTACCAAGATGGTATGTGGAGTGATCTATTACTACTATAATGATAATGGGATTTATTCATGTCTACCAAAAAGGTATGGGTAGTGATACCATAATACTGAGATAGCCTTGGCCACAATACCTTCGGTATTATGAAAATCATATTATATGCTTATATGTTTTCCATAATTCAAGGTTTTATTCCAATGTTATGATATCATGGATTATGTTGTTCGTTTTTATATGATTAATTTCTTATTAATCATAAATAAATATTTCCACAGTCATATTGATGATCATTACTATTTAGAAAATGGTCTTAAAATTTTATGATTAAGTTCTCATAATCTTATGCCCATGTTTACTCTAATATTAATCCCTTGATTACCCTTACTAAGCATCTATGATGACTAATTTATTTATGTCTCCTTCCCTAGGTGATAAAGATATTTATTATGTATGATGTGTTGAAGAAGGGTTTTAGTTAAGAAGAACCTAGTGGGACATAATTTATCTCACTTATGTACCAAGTATTAAGTTTCCATGTTTCCAAAAGAACTAGACTAGTACAATAATTTTGAATATATTTGTATTATTTTTTATGTATTACAAAAAATTGATTTAATTTCATTTTATATCAAGATAGGGTCATTATAATGTCCATCAGAGAGGCAGTAGTAGTTTATTATCACCACTTGACTTTTTTTTCTTTTATTATGAAGAGATACAATACACAAATGAGGATCACCACCAAGGCCATGATGTGGTACCAACATCTCAATATGAATTATCCCAATAAGTAGAGGATCAGTGAAAGTGTATTTTTTGTTTGGATAATACAAGAACTTCACCATGTGAATGAATATGAATAATGTAGCTCACTCTGACACTTTGGTTGTGATTCCAAAGGCTCTATCCAAGAAGTCATGTAGAAGGGATCATTGTCCTAGGTGTAGGAGATGATTCCATGATAACCCTTATGAAATTAATTATGGTGACACACCCTAAGAAAATTTTCTAATATAGAGAAAACAATGTCTCTATGTCCATGTAGAAGTACACCATGTGTAGGTTACCCCATTATTCTACCCTTGTTCCAATACACATCAGTATCCTATATACAAGTACATGTTCTAGTATCTGTAGATCCATTTTACATGCCTTCTTCTGTGTGATTTTTTAAAATATCATATTCAGATTTATGTGTCATGGAAATTCCTTGAACATTTGATATGGTGATTCTTTGGTAAAAACATAGACTGATTCTCATCAGGTTATTCCATCACCGAATAAGAAAACATGGGACTTCGATCAGCTTAGAAAGTGGGTATGTTCAAAATTATTCAGTGCACACCAATGAGAATTTAAATAAGTTATCTATGTCATCTAATATGATACTATCATTATTATAACACATCCATAACATATTATCAATCCTAGATATATGATGTCAAATATTTGACTCAAGAAACTATTTCACAATGATCAATTTCATAGTAAAACATTAAACAATACTCCAAATAAAGAATGATCGTATTGATGAAATAATCAGGAGAGAAATGAACAATAGTAATCAAGAGTAATGATCCTTCATATATGTTCGAGTCGATATTAGTTAACTTCCATTATAACGAAAATTATTTTTTCATCAATAAGAAATTAATTTCCTTGAATAATCCGAACAAATAACCCATCCCACAAAATGAATTATATTTTAAAGAATACAAAGGTTATTTATTCGTGTTTATCAATGAAAAATAATATAGGTATGAAAAACAATCAAATTACTACCAATCCAAAATCCAAATCGATCGCAGATGATGAATGGGTTTTTTCCATGATCATTGGAGAGATCCACTAAATATGTTATGTTTTGACCGTAGATATATGATCTCTCTACTATTTGTTTGAAAAAAATCCTCAAATTCCCTCTCCAACAGCTCTCCAATGGTTATAGGGTTATGTGAACAACACTGTGATTCTAACATAATAGTTTATTTAAAGACTCTCCAATTGATGATTCAATGAAAAAAATGAAAATTATTTGTTTAATTAGTTTTTTAATTTCCACGCATGTGATGAATTTTCCACAAAAAACCACACCCACAAAGGTTAATCCCCTCCATGTGTAAAACCCACCTTCTGAGCTCTGTGGTTCCCTGGAATTTTTAATTTGGGAACCCATTTAGAATTTATTCTACATATTTTGGTAAAAATTCCCACACATTCTATTTAATATATTAAAAATATTTCATAAATTTATTTCGGGAACCCCGTTACAAATAATTGATATCTATCATATCACAAGGTCTCAAAAATAATAAATACAATATTAAAACAAATATCGGTAATTTTAGACATTAAAGTCTCTCCTACTTGGGGTTTTATGTCAAAAAACCCAAAATAAGGTCTGAAAAAATAGATGTGGGTAATGATAACAAATATGAGACTCTTGCTACCATTTTCTATCATACTAATTCAATTTCATCCCTAGATATACCCTAATAAATCCCTCACCTAAGGAATATCCTCTTCTATAGATCCTTTATTTTAACCTGGTACTCAACAAAGAGAGTTCTATGCACATTCAATAAATTATCCCAATTGATAATTTGTAATTGGATAGGCATATACCTCCTCTTCTATGAAACGCGGATGAATTTTTTTACCTGGACTAACTATAAAGGTAGATATAATCGGCACACCACCTTGAAAAATCTATGTTGTACCCAGAAAGGGCCAATGAATTTTTGTGATAGATTTCCACCCCTGCCTAATATATTTAATCCACATCGAGGTGAAACCCATAGGAACAAATTTTCATCTTCCCCTAACTCTAATGGACTCCATATGTTTCCCACACAAGACATAATAAAGATCATTATAGTCTTCATCCACTACTGGATGACCTGTACCTTCGCGATAGTTTCTCACATAATCTGTGGGCCAATTAGTGTCGAATATATTTGGTCAGTCTAGGAATGTGGTGAACTATAAGGTCTCTTGTATAAATTCTATAATTGTTCCATATAAATGATGGAATTCCAATTTTTATTATACACAAACATCAGTAGTCCTAAGTGATTCTCCCAACTACTGTCAAAGCCCAACATGCGTGCTTTCAACATGTCTTCAAGAATATGAATTCACTACTATAAAATACAAATATACCGACAATTTTTTCCAAAACCATGGGTAGAGGGATTGTATGTGAACCTATTCCCTTGTTTTCGAAAAACTGTTGCTATAGGTCACCGGTATCCATGGTTTTGAGAAACCCCAAGGGTAAATGTTTTTTTGAAGACCTATACCCATAATTTTCCAAATCTGATTGTATTGGTCAAGTATACAATTGGTTTTGATCAACCCCATGCATATACGTATTTTGAAGGACTATACCCATGGTATTGTAAAAAATATGGGAAAAAGGATTTTTTGAATACATATACCCACTATTTCACAATACCTTGGTTATATCTTTCCCGTGATATGGCAGGGAAAAAAATTCCTTTGGACAGAAAAAAATATTTTTCCAGAACACCTATACCCACAATGTTCCTTTCTATACCCCCATTTTTATTTATATATTTAGGTTGATACAAATATATATACAGATATGTTTCTTAGGTGGGTTGGTGAGGTGCTATTTTATATTACTAGCAATTGCTTGATCAAATCGTGATGATGATTTTTTATAATAAACTATTAATATTAATTTTTATAATATATATATATATATATATAAAATCGGATGTTCTGTAGTTGGGTTACAGAGGTGTAGTATACTATATCCTATGGTTAGAGGATTGAAACCAATAACAACCATTTATTTATAATATAAACACTTAAATTAATATATTTATCGAAAAGTAGATATATACGAATATAAGATAAATAGATCAAGTAGTGTGATGCCTCGTAGTGTAAGGGCTGGGAATGGGTTAGAAATTTTTTTTACTGTTTATTTATAATATTAATACCCATGATTTTGAAACCGTGGGTATAAGGCTTTGACACGATGGAACACATGTATTATGATATTACATGGTGTCAAAAGCTATACCCACGGTTTGAAAAATTGTGGGTATAGGTTGTGGAGCTATATCGACACCTCAGTTTCCCATGGTTCCCAAAACCGGGGGTATATTTCATATTCTGGTAATGACGGTATGCTCAGTCTGGCTCTCAGTTTAGGTGTCAAATGTTGTGGTCAATAATAACTAAGTCCCAAAAACCTCTTGAAATGCCTTCCAAAACCAATATGTGAAAATATAATCATGATCAGAAATGATCAGTGATATAACTCTATGGAGTAATACTATCATCTGCACATAGAGGCATCTCAAGTCGGCTACATAACTCTACTTATATATTTATAATAAGTGGTCCAACATTGTATGTAATTTTATGATCACCCAAATGGAATCATGTTCCCTAGAAATAAATGTTAATCCCATCACATAGTAGATGGATTTCCAATCCCACGTTCATTTTGGAACCTCACGGTGTTGAGATAAACCCGCAAGAACTTGGTGCACATCATTCACTTACTAAAAATTAAGAAATTCAGATAAAAACACCATAACGCATTTCCTTATCCTTGGCCACCCGAACTGATGTTAGAGATCATGGTACATCATTAACATACCTGGGTTTATAGCATAATGATACACATGAGACACTCTAGGAACTTATCTTGCAATGTCATTGGTATTATCATTCTTCCTTTAAAAATAACAACATGATCCTTACCATTATAAAGTCTATATAGATATTGCATAGAGGATATATTAGTAAGTAGGTTCTCATAGTGGGTATCCCGTAGATTATAATCCCTATCTCACTGAAATATATGAGATGTGAAAATAATCAACTAGAGGTAAACTGCTCTAGATTTATCCACAGTGGACAAAAATAATGAGTAAAACTACATTGATGAATCATTCAATAACTACGAACAAGATCCCTAGGTGAGATTATCTTATACTATGTTCCCCTTCCAAAGTATTTGTCTACAATACATATAACAAGAATATCTAGATATAATCAAAAAATACACGCATTAAAAACATTAAGTCACAATCGTAGTATACCAACCTAGGATTCTAGATCAACTATTCTACAAGGCACACATCTGGTAGAACATACTCCTGATTCTAGAAACATTGATGACACATATTTGAGATTTGATTATCAACGGGTCTTGGAATTACAATTTCATGATAAAGGTATAAAGAGATATGATACAACCATTTTTATTACTACTTTGGTGATGGTGTGAAAAAAAATTATTCTGGATTAACCCACTAAGTATAGGATTAGCACCCATGTAGTGTTGGTCACTACAACAACAAGATCTCAACCAAGGGTAGGGAGATGAAACAAGGATCTCACTCTGGGCCTCTTGGTGGGATTCCAACTTCTAAATCCTAGATGTCCTACAGAATATATTTTTTCATTATTGTATTATATAATTCCATAATAACCCTCATGGAATGGACAAGGGGAACATTCCCTAATGAAACTTGTCTAAGATATATAGGATAAGGTCTCCAAGGCATATCAAATAGAGTACAAGGCCTATATAAGGGTTACACACCGTATCCCATGATCCTAGGTTAGGTCCATGTAAATGTCCACTGTTGTTTACCCATGACAATATAGAAGTACATGACGTGTAGTTTTTCCATGTATTAAACCCATGTTTCTGTACATGTCCATAATCATGTACAAGTGATCTTGTATGAGTACATGACTTAGCCCATGTACTTGGTCCAGAATCTGTCCATGTGGGGGACTACATGATGTGATCCAAATTTTGTACTCTAACCCATGTCTTTGTAACCTTTGGGGTTTATGACAAGTTTTGAGGAGGGGGAATACATCAACTGAGAGGATTTACACATCATTTTCTTGATAAGTTCCTTTAAACCATATCCACCATAGACGATGTACCACGTATAGTGGAGATCCAGTTTACTCATTAGGAAGAATTATATTTTTCAAGAATTTGGGGTCTTGATTATTGAATTCCAATTCCTCATATGGGCTTCAATCTGGAGATAGATTCATAGGAAATAGATATATCAAAATTTATTGATTCATTCTGTCACTAAATCAGTATGATAATGGCCTTAGATCCCTTAAAAAATGGGATTGTTTTTTGTTATTAATTATGTGCCAAAGAACATGAAAATAGGGTATCTATGTAATCTGATTTGTATCTATCTATATAGTAGTACACTCTTCATCTCGTTCTGATACCAAATCATCAATAATATTTCGTTACCTCATGTAACAGGTTCACAAAAACTGATTTCATCCGTAAAAGTCAAATAACATTCCAATCATATAATTCTTGTGATGAATGGAGAATTGAGTGAGAAAAGAATAAGAGTGGTCAATAATGAATTGGCCTCGATCTATGTTCATGTTGATCTAATTTCTTTTTTGAAAGAATTATAATCAATGAATCAATAATCAAAAACTAATTTCCATGAGTAATTCACATAAACAACACATACCACAACAGGAATAATCTGTGAATCATTCTGTTGGTTGGTTGATTAGCATTAATAATAGAAATTAAGAAAGAAGAAGAAAACAAATCAAAAAACTTCCATAGCTCAATTTTAATTGAACACTTATGAAGAATTGGGTTGCATCCTAATCATTAGGAAGATCCTTTAAATATTTTTTACATCAATCGTTGATCAATGATCCTTTCAATGATCATCTCAGTGAAATCATCCAATGCTCTCTCCAATGGATCTCTAATGGATCTTTGGTTATGAGGCTAACCATGGGATTTAGTCCAAAAAATCTATTTAAATACTCTCATGTCGATAAATAAATGAAATTAATTAAAATTATTATTTTATTATTTTATTCATTTTTTTATCTCAATGACATTTTAATAAACATCCCATGCCAAACAAATTTATGTCACGCCTAGGGTAAAACATTCCATCTGAACTCAATTGTGTCATCACATTTTTGATTCGAGCACACATTTATATTTTGTTCAATTTTTTGAGAAAACTACGTAAACATGTCATTTAATATATTTCAAACATTTATTCCGGGTACACCATTCGTTAAAATAACATGTTGTCTCTGCACCTGGCCTCTTAAATAGACCGTAAATTAACCAAAATATAAATGGAAAATATGAGTCATTACCACCACCATTCACTCTAGTGAGATAAAAAATTATATTTGAATATAAACATCAATAAATTATAAATAATTAATACAAAACACATTAAATAAAATTACATGAGTATTAAACATAAAAGTAAATAACAATATCATGAATATGAAATATATATCCTCATTTTTTTCATTAAAGATCATAAAAATTATATCAATGAGAAGAAATAAAATCCTAATAAATATAATAGAAATTTTGAGTGAAAAAATAAATTATTATATAGAATTAAATTTATTGAAGCATGTAATTTCCTGTAATGGAATATAATATGACTGTTATCTATATAGTTATTGGATACATGACCGTTGGATGTATGGTCATAGGATATATATTCATAGGATATGTGGTTGTTTGATATATATGTATCCAACACTTATATTTAATATTATATAATTTTTCAAAAATAACATATTTGACATGTAATAATCATAATATAAGTAACATATTAATAAAATAAAAAGGTACTCGTTTAATTTTTGTAAATGTATCTTATTGTAAAGAATTTGTTATTTTATATAATGAATTTTTAATTGATAATTATAATTAAATATATTTCCAAACTTAAAGTAAATTTTTTATAAAAAATAAATAATATGTAATAAATAATTATTTAGTAATAAGGAATATTAGATTATTTTTTCATTGTTAACAAAAAATGGGTTATTTTAAAATAATATTTTCATTGCATATTCTATATTTTAATTTCAAAATTAAATTTAACATATTTTTATTATAATAATAAAAAATTTCTGGTGTTTATTTATTATGAAATTAATTAAAATACATAAATTTATTTGAAATTGATATGAAATAATAATAATGACAATTAGTGTTTAAAAAATCAAATTTTTAATGGAAAAAATATAATATATATTTCCATTTTTCATTAAAAAGATAAATATATATTATTTAAAATATGAATTTGATAAAATTTATTAAAAATTATAAATCATAACTCATAAATTAGGTAAGAGGGTTTGTATTATATTTTTTTAAAAATTACATTCATTGTTTTAAATAGTTGAATGATGTAAAAAAGAGTTAAAATTGGGAAATTTTACACAGATCACATTTTATGTAATTAACTATACATTTAGACATTGAAGTAGTGATTTTTAATATTTGGGTGTTAATCCTATATTTATATCAAATATGTTTATACACGACTCTACTAAAAATCATGTGATTCCATCTTTACCATTCATATAAGTTATGATTTAGATGAAATGCCCCTCATTTTGACCTATAAGAGGTGACACCTTACACCTAATTAATGTCTATTCTACCATTTATATATTCATAAAATTATTCAAATAATCCCAATACAAAATAATTCTCACTCTTTTAATATATAATGCTTTCAAGATGGAGTCTTGGATATTTGATTCTGAAGAAACACATAACAAGAATGAGTGATTCCATCGAAGTATCTATTTCATCTATATCTTTTTCAATTACGATTTCATATAAAATCATTATAAATTTAATTTTCAAATATAATTATATTATTTTAACATCATTATTCTTCATATAATTTTATACTATTATAATATAACCCTATACTATTACTCATTCATTTGTATATCACATTGTTTATTTGGGTGGGTTCAAACATCTACATTATTATTATTATACCATCACCCACATTTTCATCATGAATAAGCGTAGAGACATTAATACTTGTAATATATTATATTATAGACTAATTTATGAAATTAATATTATTAGATATGTCAGACAGTAAAAGGAATTTTTATAATATTGTAACTCATTACCATCATTAAAACTACCCCAATAGTTCTCATCATAAATTTAGTTATTAAAAACCATAATAGAATCACCTACGAAATTAAATTGGGACTGTATAAATAGATATAATAATTTTACATTACTACCTTGAATAATATTGAAATGATGAACTTTTAATTAATTAATAAAAATTGATATCGTCATTTCAAAACAGGTATTAAACAATCAAACATACTATAATTCAACGATGAAAATAAATTAAAAATATCTATTATATGTGTGATAAATGATTAAAAATTATTAGTATAGAATGTAATATATGTCAATAAGGATATAATATAAATTATTTTTATGTTTATTTTTGTTATAATGGACGTTAATGGTAATGGTTTATTTTCTAATGACTCTTTAAAATTGAGATTAAAAATGTCTAAATTTAAATTAGGGTAAATTTTATGTCATTTAACTCTAAAACCATATCTCCTTTCTTCTCTATCAGTTACATTTCAATTTACCATTTTCCCTCATATTGATTTATAATTCACCAAGAATGATATTTGTAAGTTGAATTGACCTTATTTATTCTTTTTTTGAGATCATTTTCTATCCATGTCCATGTTTTTAAAATTATATTATAAATTTCTTTTTCCCTAATTATATGATTAAATTTTTTTATTATATAATTAATTTTTTATTCAATTAAATTTTTTGGAAGGATACATTTTAATGTTTTTTTCATTGAATCTTTTTCCCCATATTTATTTTTTTTCTTTTTGAATCTTCCTTTATATATTTCCAAGATTCTTCAAATTAATATTTGTTTACATTCAAAACCAATTAGAACATTTATTTAAAAATTAATCATTTCAAAAAAACTGTCAAAATTTAAGATTTATTTATTTATTTATTCTAATAAATTTTATATATCTTTATTAAAGTGTTCTACATAGTTTTATTAAATATTTTATCACTATATAATTTTATTATCAATATAATTAATTTTTCTTGTTTTTTGAATCTTATGAAACTCATTTCATTTTAAAGATCTAGGTTTTGAGAGATAGAATTATGAAAGTCCTCATGTCCATGTGGCACACATATGTATTTTTTTATTTATGTAATGGTTGGGTTGGAAATTATATATCCCTCTAATGCATTTATTAATGCTTTATATCTTTTGAGATTACATATAAGGGACCAGAAAATGACCTCAATCCTCTATTTCATTGGGAATGTGGAGAGAACACAATACACTATATTATGGACATTATATAATATGTGATTATAGTCTTGGTAGTGATACTTGATATAGAAATTTTTTTATATGCTTTTATTTGTATAACATCACTATATTTTTTAGATCATTATTATGGACTCTAATATCAACACCCCATGGAATCATTTTTTATTTTATTCCAAAATCAATAAATTATGACTCTTAATTAAAAATATTTGTTTTATTAGGTATGATTTTCATATTGAAATTCCAGTTACCTTGATTATATTCTCATACACACAAGATTATATTATACTCTCTTATAATAATGGATTGAAATCTCTTATATCAATCCCTATCTGAGCATTTTATATCACCATTACATATATTTCTATTCCCAATTTTAAAAAAGTTTATAAAATTTTGTATTTATAGATTGCATCAACTATGCTGTGATTAGGGTGAAATGTTCATAATGATATAAAATAAAATGTTAGTGTATATAATCACTAGAGACATTAAACATATAGGTTATATCGATGTTTTATATAATGATATATAAAGTAAATTCATATAATGTCATGTATTATATATTTATGTTATTTTTGGGTTATCATTATTTGTATCACAGTGGGGTTAAGCTAATTCTAGGGATTAGGATATGAAGAATGCGAGGATATAGCTCAAAGAAACATTATTTGACCTACGAGTGAGTGTCCTAGGTCATACCATATGCGATATAGGTTATACCAAACTATTCACAAGATAAAATAATTTTGTCATAAGTCGTGTAATTTTAATATTGATTTTCATTTTCATGTGAGTACTGACTGTAACAGTATAAGTTTTTGTGAAATATTTTTACTCAAAATAATTTATTATTTTTGTGTTATTTTTCTTTTCCCACAACACTATATATTTTTTTATATGAAAGGACAATGTTATATCTTCATTGTGTTCTACACCATTTTAGTTTTTCCTTATATGATACCCCAAGATATGTTTTCTCTACATGAAACACTGACATGGATTGTTCCCCACGCAATACTAACATTGAATGTGTTACACGTAACACCGAGTGTCTACACAACATCATATTAGTATTATAATAATGTAAACATTATAATTATATCGTATCTATTAAATTTGTTAATATTTATAGTAATAAATACTTTTAAAATGATATTTATAATGGTGATAATGAGAAATATAATTTTTGGTAAAGTCTTTAAATGTTTTACAAAACTATTTTTTACAATGAACTAATTTTTTTCATTCTATGAAAAATAATAAAATTAATTTTAAAATCTTTTATAAATATAATATGAAATAATAAAGAACTCTTTAAAATTCAAAATGTTTAAATAATCATAGGTTCAATTTTAGGAAATTTTCTGAGAAACTCCATTCTTCAATGAATAGTAAAACATACTGAATTTTAATAGAAAACTCATCATTCGAATAATTTATTTATATAGTGAGATTATATTTTAAGTGAATTTTAATTTCACATTAGATAAATTATACATATATTAATACCATTTAGGTATTAATAATCCATTTATATTTAATAAATATATAAATTAATAATGATTTTTTGATCATTATCACTTTAAATACATGCTCTCTCATCACATGTATAAGATTAGTATTAATATTAATTTTTCTTGTTTTCTAAATTTAATTTAAAAAAATTTAAATAAATGGTTTTAATATGTTATATATTTATAGTATTATAAGATAAAATTAATTGTATACTAAAAGTATTAGTAAATCTGATTATGAATAGTTACAATAATTAAGGTACAATTAATCAGAACAAGTGAATAAACCTTAGACATAAGGACCCAAATTACCTATACGGTTGTAAAGAAATCCAATTTTTTGGCCTTATATCATCCATAAACCCTAGATTTTAGCGTTTTTATTTTCATATAAATGTTTTACTATAAAAACGATAGAACACCACACTTGCTTTCAAAAATGCAAATGGTGTCCCCTCCATTCCATATAAAAGGACACCAACTCTCCCCCTTATTCACACCACTAAAAATAATTATACATTTAACATAACTACCCAATAAATTTCCATACATCTATACCTTACTCCTTGAATCCTTTTATTGCGTATAAATCCAACCAAGGAATCCATTTGTTGAACCCCAAAATTATTTTCCCAATGAATAAGCAACAACCTTCCTCAAGATCATTCTATTTATTTTCATTCTCCCCCACCTAAATTAATCTTATTTAATGAAAAAGTAATAGTTTTGTATCCTTAAAATAATTATATTTTTAATGTTATGGTTTCTACCTACTAATACACACACTATTGTCTAATGGGTAAAAAACATAGCATTATTGTGTGTGGTGAACTACCTAATCAAGAAATAATGTTGTTCATTTTATCTTTTACACAAATTATGGAAGGAAATAATTAAGGAAACTATATTTTTCATTATATATAAGATAATTATGATGTATTTATACTTATTTATTTATTATTTATATCTTACCATCATTCATTCTATTTTGTGTAAATATGGTAGCTTTTTTGTGGCTGTGTGAACTATCACCTCATCAATGAAATGATATTTGTTAACAAATTACATTGAATATATTAAAGATTTAATTAATAAAATTATATAATATATATGATATAATATATTTTATTTAATCATTATATATATATGGAATTCTCCTTCACTCTTTCAATATTTCGTGAAAATGGAAACAATGTTCATGCGTACATACAACCTACTATCACTTGGAAAAAAATTCCATCTGATATATAAATGACTTATAATTTATGATAATGGTTTATATAATTTATATATATGATATATAACTCATGATATAGATTCTGTAATAGGTAAATCATTATTTATGTATGTGGGTTATGAATGAAATGCCAAAACTGGTTCGATAAACAAAGCAGTTATTACTCAAAACATTATATTAAAATTGATGTCTTAATAAATAGGTAAAATAAGGTCATAAGAAAATATTATAAATTATTATATATTAATATAAATATCTGATAAATCTATAATAATATTTTAATAATTATAAATGAGTCTATTACATGTTCATCGAAATTCAATACACAATGTATGTGTATTTCATCAATCTTGTTATTTTCGTGAGATAGATGACTATACAACCATAATTTCATTTATGTGCTATATATTATTCCCATGAATGTATTATATGACTCTTATAATTAAATTTACTATAATTTAAATATCCATTTTGGTTATATTTTTCATGTATTATATGTTTCAATATATACCAAATTAGTTATGTAATTTAAAATCAATTTGACTTCATCAAGACACATGCCATGTTATGCACACTTATTTTTAAATTAGGTGTATATTTTTTAATTGAAATTTTATATCATGAATCGTTTTATTTTCATAATATTTCTAAGATCCAATTAATTTCATTTTCTTACATGGGGAGTCTTATCCCGAGTTACAATTTTTTATGATTTTATTGATGTAATCTCATAAATTGTCAAGATAAATTATGATTATGTTTTCATTGGTGAAATGCTATGATCCACCTGTCAAGAACACACATGATTATTCAAAACAAAATATATTCATGTTATATCTATGTAATGGTACCATTATTGTACTCTTTGGTATAAATGTTGACCAAGAAATTTATTTTATGAATGTTCCACTTTATCACTCTTGTCACTCGAACGTCAAGGTTACTTTTAATCCATGTTTTACAAAAGGTTTCTAAAAATATTCTACTTTGACAATATTCCCATTAAAACAAATTCTCTCAAATTTTTTCTTTTCATAAAAATTGTTTTTTAAAATGATATTTCTTGTCTTTTTAAAAATGATGAACTTTTCAAATATTTTTATGGAGAAAGAATAATGATCATAATTTAAGGATTTACCCATCATCATGAATTTCATTCTCATAATGATTATTTTAAAATATTAAAACATTATATTTTAAGGAAATTGTTTTACTAATAATATATAAATTATTTTATTAAATGTGGGTTTCAAAAAAAGGCTTAATTTTTTTTCAATATTCAATTATATATTTTCTATGAAAATGTGTTTTCATAATGATTTCATGAATTTATTATATGTTTTCAATACCACTTAAATGAAATTGGTCTCATAAAGGATTTATGTATTAATTATAATTTTTCAAATAAGAAATCATATTTTACTAAAGTAATTATTTTAAAAGACATATTAAAATATTTTTCACCTCTGATGTCTTTCGTGGATGGTTCTAACGCCATAATAGGAAATCATCCAAAAGATCAATTCATATTCTTTCCTTAATGGTTTATGTTTTTTTTGGAATTATTATTATGACACCCAATTCTCATTCATTGGTTATTTGGTTTTTAAACTTCTTTCTTTTCTTGGGTTATTATTTAATGAAATGATATGTTATCCTATATATTTTCCATAGTTTATAATGTGATGAAATGTTAGTGATACGAATATCATTTCATGGGTTATGATTTGATTTTTATAAAACCCATATCTCTAATAGTCATGATATAATGAATGATTTCTTATATTTTGGAACATGTAAGAATGATTTTATTATGAGATTGGTGGGATCTATATATACCCCCAAAGCCATTGATAATTTTTATTTTTATATGACCTCAAAGGGTTCACAGGTTGTAGGCCAATCATGAAAGTATGAGGGAACACATATTACAGCCCAAGCATTAATGTATGAGGGTTCATGGGTTTAAACCAGAACTAGAAATAAGAATGTACATGGGTTATATCCCAAGGATGAATGTAATAAGTTACATTGGTTTTATCCCAAGCCTAATAGTTGGAGGCTACATGGGTTGTAGTCGAAGACTAAAAGCAATATGGTAAATGGGTTACATCCCATGCCTGTAAGTACGAGGGTACTCAAGTTGTATCCCAATCCTGAAATTAAAAGTGTATACAATCTATATAAAAATCCCAAAAACAAGAATGTTATTTGGTTGTTTCCCAAGCCTGAAAATAAGCAGGATCATTAATTATAGCCAAAACCTATCATGTTATAATGGTTTTGGTAGGAATCCATGAAAAAATATTTTCTATTATTATGCGTATGACAAAATTTCATCTCATATTCCCCAGTGATGATTTCATGGATTATGTTCTTGATTCACTTAGGAATCATGACTTATATATTATCATCCTATATTCCAATATTCATTTTTATGATCATTGATATTCACAGTTCGATCCTTTAATGTTATTTTCATTTTCTCATTCCCTTATGTTCATGTAATGCTTATAAATTTCCTTTATTTACCATACTCATCATTCAAGGACACACCTTTAATATATTTCCTTTCCCTATGTAATTTTGAAGGTGTTTTAATTAATATTACTATGTTGGAATATCTTTAGTGAAACATTGAATATTTTTCACTGAGATTAAATATTTTTTTCTCAAATATTCCAAAGGCACTAAACATAAACATTCATTGGGTATCTACTTTTTGCAATATATTAAGTATTCCTAGAAAATGTTTTCATGCCAATGTATGAAAACCTTAGGTCACTATAGATGGTATCAAAGACAAGGATGAGTCATCATTTGGAAAATAGGATGAGAAAACATTAATGATATCTTTAGATATTTTAATAAGAATATATCTTTGGTTTTCACAGAGAAAAAGTATAATGATGTGTTAATTTTTAGGAAAATGTTTCGGAATTTTGTTAAAGGAGAGTGTTAGTAGATTACTAGATGTAAATCCATGTCTATATTCTTTAAGAACATGTGGCTCTAAAATAGATGTACTTAGGTGTAACAAGTCTGAAAAGGTGTGTTCGAGATGACTCATTGTAAATAGGTATATAATAATGAGCCTCACTACACACCAAGTTTGACACTCCTACGGTATATGATTTATGAATTCATAGAAACATCATGAACCATCATAAAGTATTTAAAAATATATTGGAAATGAATAACCAAGGATAAATTTAAGGCTCTGTAGATTATTGAAGGTGTGGTAGGCCAGGAATCCTATAAGTGGGTCTTTATGATTATGTAGTTCTTCAATTTGATATTTGTTTCTTACTCAATGGTTTTGGGTTTTAATCAATTCATGAATCAAAAGTAGTTGGGATAACACTTATTGTGATAGATTATTTTTTGATGAGTATTCAAACAAGATAATTACTGTATTGTTGAATTTTATGGTTAGGACATGTTAGTTTTCATGTTAGATGACCAAAAACATGTACCTTAACCAACTCCCACACTCACAAAGGAAGAGAATAAATGTGTCCGATGAGAATGAGGTTAATGGAGACCATGGTTGAATTAATATTCTATGCCCTTTGTGTCAGGAATGTGGAAATAATCTACATATTAAATGTATTTAATAAATAAGAAGTTGTTTTTCCCATGGAAAATAAGGACATAAAGAAAGTAAATTCAATGGTCAAATGAAGGGTTTTGTTAATGAAATGTATTAGAATATTTTTCTCCCTAAGACATAATCAAAGGTAAAATTCATTATGGGTGGAATGAATTATCATTAGGAAAATTGATTTCTTAAGGTAAATGATCCTAAAGAGAATAAAAAGGTGATATAATTAATGGTTATATTGATGTTGATTATGATAATATAGAAGAAATGTGAAAGGAACGAGGTATTAAGTAATAAGATAAGGTATCCTTATTATGGATTATGGATAAAGTGAAAAAATTAAATTTTCTATGTATTTGGATTCTTGAATTATGTTATATGAATGGTGAAATATAAAAGTATTTCCCATTATATGTTTTTTCTAAGTATTTAAATGTTTAGGTTGAATATATCTGATAGAATATAAAAGTGATTAATTGTTATGTTTATATTTTGATAAAAAGTAATATTACCTTTAATATGTACCTAGTGTTAAAATAATTTTTTTTTGTATAATGATATGTTGAATATGAATAATTAAAATGGATTGTAATCATTACATCAAAACCAATAAATATTTTTTTTGAAAAAGTAGTCTATGGATGGTGTTTATAAATTCTTGGATTGAAGGAATATATACAGTAATTTTTTGAATAAGGAATAATTCATGTTTTCCAAAAGTGTTTATGGTAATTTATGTTATTACCATGTTTGAAAGGAATATATAAGGTTGGTATTCACATGTTTATGATCTGAAAAAAAAGAGCTATTTTTTGATATATGGCATGTCAATGTTAAGATTATTTCATGAAATATTTATAATTTTTTGGATTGTTATATTTCAGAAGAAATCTAAG
Organism: Viscum album; assembly: GCA_963277665.1. Classification (NCBI taxonomy): domain Eukaryota; kingdom Viridiplantae; phylum Streptophyta; class Magnoliopsida; order Santalales; family Viscaceae; genus Viscum; species Viscum album. The sequence goes on along the minus strand of OY728120.1, from coordinate 651,529,651 downwards.
GTTAATCATTTATGAAAATTGTAATCTAAACATCAGAGGAAGATTTAATATATTTAGGTTTTAATGAAAACCATTGTTAAAAAAATATTTAATCATTAACCATATTAAAAGGATATACAACACATTTATTTTGGAAATTATATCGATATGGTTGTGGAAAATTTCATCTTATATATTGGATGAAAACTCATTATGTTCTACTAGGCATCACGTCCTGAATTCATTACTGAAGGATGATAAAGGTTTGATGGGTACCATTGGCTTACAAGATATCGAAGTTATTGTTTAATTATCTAAAAAAATTATGAATAAATATTAATGATGAAAATATAGTGTCACTTTTTAAGTTTAATGATTATTTTATTGACCATCTTGTATTTTAGTTATTGTTATATACCATTATTTAGACATTTCATTCATTTATAGGTCATATGATCCGTTAAAATTTTTTTCAGTGATTCAAGCTTCAATGTTAATTTTATGATCTGAATACCATTCTGAAATATCTGAATTAGAAATTTATTATAGAACAATCAAAAAACGAAATTATTTTTTAGAGATTTATCATGTTTTTATATTTCTTTATATTAGTGTTCAATAAAAGAATTACTCAACACTAGGAATATGATCATTTTTAATACATTATTTTATATTGATCTATTGGCCATTTAGCACATCATAGATTTATGAATTCATGTTTCTCACATTTTCTTTGATCATTAAACTACTTGTGGTTTATGACCTCAATTAGTTTCTATGAATATTTAGGATTTTCCCCTTGTCCAATCCATACTCCCAAACTATGTTCTCATATTTTGAAACCCAGTGATATGTTATTTTTTGTAACCATTATGTTTCTACCTTTATTTTATTAACAGAATTTCAGTATAAATTTTTACAATATGGATTTATGTCAATTTAGTATTCATGTATTAAAATTTTTTATGGCATATGATTTTTAGGGGTAAATTCATTCTATTGTGGGTAGAATTTAACACCGTAAATTTTTGTGAAATATTTTTTTTCGAATTAATTTAAAATTTTTATGATATTTTTCATTTCGCACAACACTGAATGTGTATTGTGTTATATGAGAGTACCATGTTTTTATTTATTTATATGGTATTCTAAATTTTTCATTCATTATATGATACACCAATATTATTTTCTTCAACACTCCACACCATATTGGCTTTTACTATACACCACATCGACTTTGCATGTGGTAGACACAACATCGAGTTTCTTTGAAACATAATTTTAATATTATAATTATTTTAATAAGATAATTATAACCTAAATATTAAATTTAATAATATTAAATACTACTTTTCATTCATTACTTCTTATGGTGATAATTAAACATAATAATTTTTGTTAACATCTTTAAAGGTTTATAAATAACTTTTGCTCAAAAAAACTTCTTTTTATGTCCTTATTTGAACAATAATAAATTTAATTTTAGAGACTTTTATAAATTTAATTTAATGAAATATATATCACTTTTTAATTCATAATCTAAAAATTATATTAAGGTGATTTTTTGGATGTTTCAATGAAACTTTATTTTTTAATGAATAATGAAAATACTAAATTTTATTGCATAAACGATTTATAATCTAATTTAATTAAATATTTAAATAATATTTTATTTTTGTTTTAAAGTAAATTTAGTTAAATTATATATATATTAATCAAATTTATTTAATTTTAATATTATAATTTTGAATTTATAAATAAGCGCCTAATGAACTTTTGAACATTCTAAAATAAAAAACTCACCCTCTTCCACGTATAGGAGTTTATCAATAAACATAATTTTACATATTTTATTAATTGAATTTTTAACAAATCACATACCGTATTTTAATAAAATTCATATTAATATTATATAAGATCAACTTAATATGAACAAAATATTTAGTGAAAAGGATTATGATTAATAACAATTATTAAGGTAATATTTAGCATAGTGAAGGAATAAAACATAAATATAAGGGCCCAAATTACATAGCCACTTGAAAAAAATACATTGGAAGGAAGTATATCATTCATAAAACATCATTTTTTATGTTTATTATTATTAGTTCTTTTAAAAACGTTTCAACACATAATTTTTTTTAAAAAATGCCAAGTGGGTCCCCTCTCATTCCTATAAAAGGACCCCCACTACTCCCCCTTCTTCACACCACTCACGAAAAATATTTTTGGATAGTAGCTACCAAATACACTTAACAAAATCAGTAAATTGAACCTTTAATAGTTCATTTTGTATCAAATCCATCCAAGTAATCCCTTTGATGCAAACAAAAAAGACTTACCCAGAGAAAATGTAAAATCCTTCCTCAAGCTCATTTTTATTATTTTCATTATCCACCTCATTAGTTCATATTATTTTATTCATAGAAAATATCCTCAGTATCATTAATATAATGAGATTTTTTGTTGTTCATGTTTCATCCCACACTTATAACAATTCCATATACATGGTAACGAACCTACTATTCTTGTGTTTGGTGAATTTCCGCTTCAAGACAATATGTTGTTCATTTTACCATTACCTCCTCGTATGGTTTGGTATTATGATGGTAATTTTTTATATATATTATATTTATGATAAATATGATTTATTTTTTACTTCATAATTTTTTATTTTTAAACTACATTCATGCTTTTAATTTAATTAAATAACAGTCACATAGTTTGTAGTTGTGTGGACTACCGATCCTGAACGCAATGTGATTAGTTAACACATTTCATGTAATGTTTTAAGGATGTATTTATTATAATTATATGATATATATGAAATAAGAAATATACTATAATAATATATTATATATATATTATACATTTATTTTATATTCTTTCTTTAAAAATGCCATGAATATGGAAAAAACATTAGTGCGTATGTATAGCATACCTTCTCCATGAGCGATGTATTCTATTTCATAAAAATATCTTGTGTATTTTATTATAAATGTATTTATAATTATTATATAATATATAAGTCTTGTTTTACATTCCATATTAAATTAAATCATGATGTAATCTAGATGACAACAAATGATAAGTCAAAACATGTACGACAAACAAAGCGATAATTACTCGAAACGTTACATTAACATGGAATTGTTAATAAAAAAATATTAATGTTAATAAGAAAATATTATATCATATTATATTGTTGAATATGTTTCTTTGATAAATTTATAACAAAATAACACTTAATATAAAAGAAGTTTGTATATGTATGACAAAAGATAAAACACATGGTAAGGGAATTTCACCTCCCATTTTATTTCAATGAGATACATGCCTTATGTACACTCATTTAATTTTTTTTGAATATATGATTACCATTAATTTATTACTTGTATAATTAAATTTAATATTATTTACATATCTATATTATTAATTTTATTTTATGGGGTTTATGTTTCAAAAGTTATCAAATCATTAATTTAATTTCATCTTAATTTTCCTTCTTCGTGACACATTTAATATTTTGAACTTATATTTTATTATGAGGCGTATATAATACCTTGGACCTATTATTTGATGAATATTAATCTTATAATGATAATTTTATGCTCTATCTACTTTAATTTTCTTACATGGTTAGTATGATTCAGAGTTACCATGTGGCATGTTTTAATGGCAATAATCTCATCATTGGTTGAGTCTGTGTGTGATTATGTTTTAATTGATGAAATATTTTGATACATTTATCAATAATTCTCAGGATTTTTCTTACCGTCTGTAATTTAATGTCATATCCATGTAATTGTTCCATTTTTACACTCTTTGATACACAATATGATCGAGAGTGTTTTTTTAATAACATTTGACTTAACCTCTCTTTTCAGTTATAAATCTATATTCCAACAAAACCATGTTTTATAAAAGAATTACAAAACTATTATAATATTATCCTATTCTTTTAAAAATATATTTTTACCCATTTTTTACCAATAAAAATGGGTTTTGAATAAGAATCATCTACTGATTTTCATATCGATGAACTTTTTCTAAACATTTAACGTCGTAAAAAGAATGTTTGGCATGTAAGGATTTAACCCCCATCCTGACCATCATTACATTGATGATTATTTTACATGATAAAAAGTTATTTTTAAGGAAAATATGTTTATAATATTTTATAAATTCATTATTTTATGTTGTTCTCATAGAAATTGTTTTTCAAAAACGATTTCATGATTCTTTTATTTATTTTAAGGGAAAAAAGATTTCAAAAAGATTTCATGAATTATTTCTATGATGTCAATATAATTTCAATGAAATAGATTTTTAAATGGTTATTATTTTAAATAGAAATTTTAAAAGATGAAATTATATTTTCCTTAGGGAATTTTTTTAGATGCCATTTCAAAAACTACTTTCCATCTAAGAAAAAATCCATTGATGTTACTCAACCCCTTATATGAAAAGATCCAAAGGTTTTATTCATATTCTTTAATGAATGGTTTATGTTTTTATGGAATGGCTATTTTGATACCTATTTTTTCCATAGGTTATATACTATTCAAATTTGTTTACTTTCATTGGTTATGATCAAATAAATCTATTTGGAATCAAAAATATATTCAATAGGTCATGATGTTTATGATACCTATTTCATTTCATGGGTCATGATTTTATGTCTATGAAACTCATCAATTTTTATGGTTAATGAAATAATGAATGTTTTTTTTCTTATGGAACATTAATGAGTAATTTTATTATGATATGTGTGGGACCTTTATCTCCCTCTAACTGATTATGTAATTACACATTTTATATGTTCTCAAACGGTAAATGGGTTGTATCCCAGACCTAAAAGATAAAGGAAACATGGGTTGTAGCCCAATCCTGAAGTTAAGAGGGTACACAGTTTTAGACCAAGCCTAGAAATAATAAAGTACACATGTTTTAGCGTAAACCAAAATATAAGAGTGTACATGGATTATATCCAAATAATGAATGTACGAGGTCTCATGGGTTGTATCCCATTCCTAAAATTCAGAGGGTACATTGGTTATACGCATTCCTAAAAGTAAAAAAGTCACAGAAGTTATATCCCAAGATTGAAATTAAGAGGGTTCATAGGTTTTCTCCTAAGTTCAAAAAAAAATTCACAATTTTTAGACCATGCCGGAAAATAAGAAATTAAACGGGTTATATCCCAATATAAACATGTTATAAAGGTCTTGGTAGGTATCCCTGACATAATATTTTCTATTCTTATCATTATTCCCAAAATTCCATGTCTTTTTCTGAAATTACTATTTTATGTCATATTATCATGATTCAATTTGTATTCATGTCTTTTTAACTGACTATTATTATTCCATGATTAATGTTTATGATCTTGGATATGTAGGGTTTGATGTTGAAATGTTTTTATCATGTTATTGTACCCTTATATTCATTTTATACTTACGTGTTTACATTATTTTACTTTTCTGAGCATTTATTCTCCCCCCCCTTTGTTATGATTATTTTCCCCAAGATATAGGGAATGGTTTTTTATGTAGGATTAATACTGGAGAAATATTTTTGGGAAACATCAAATATCTTTCATTGAGTTAGAATTTTTTTGTTCCAAGCTTCCAAAGGGACTAAATTAAAAAGGTATTAGAGTGTCTATTTTTGTAATGTATTCTATATTCCGTAAGAATCTATAATATCTATTTATGGAATGTAATTTTCACTATACTTAGTAAATATATTATTATTTAAAACTCACGCAAATCAATTTTAGTTTATTAAATAAATATTTACCCGAATAAACTGTGATAGTTATTTTTAATAAAAATCCATGAAATTCAAATATCTTATTCGATTATTGTGTTATACGTACCTTAGTATTTTTAAATGTTTCTATAATTATTATTTCACCATCTCCAATGATTCAATATTGAAAAATTAATTAAAAATAACAGAGGTGAAATTTTTTCATCCCATATATACAACTCTTGTTCATTTCTTTTTTTTAATGTGATTATTGAAACTCGTAATATTATCTCTTTGGTTGAATATTTTGTAAATTTTTTCATGGATTGTATCTCTCTAAATAGAGTACATATCAATTTAAAACAGATGAAAAAACGTTTAATATCCCAAATAAACCAATTATTTGTTATTAGTGATGGTCTGAAATTGACCTCCTAATAGATTTTACATTCATTATATGGGCCATAATACACATTAATGATGGGTATTTTGAAACAATGGTTGGGGTGAAACAAAATTTTTATGATATATTGACTCTAAATGAAAACATATTTTTTTGATGTGATTCTTGACCTTCCCCCAAAACAGGAAATTGATTTTTTAATTGATGTATAAAACAGATCAATGAATATATTAATGTCTGTTAATATTCTGAACGTAATTAAAATAGTGACATTTGTTGAATAATCTATAAGAAAAAATAGATAATGGTTTTATATGCCCATGCATTTCAACTTGATGTTCAACAAAAAATTATTATCCAGAAGGATGGTAAATGGATTAAAGGGATGCATATCATCATAAAAATTGCGAAATAATATATAAAAAAACCATAAATCATATAATCTATGTATATATTTTTAATGAAATGTATGATGAAGAATAATTAATTTTTGACTTTATAATTTCTAAACTAAAATTTATATCTCTATATATTGATTAGATTAATATCCTTCGGCAACATCCATAAGACTCATTCCTCTAATGGTATCCATGGATTGTGGGAATAATCTAATTATTAGTTATGAACTCTATTATTAAAATAAATTTATAGAAACATAAAAAATATTTGGAAAGAATTATAATAATTATATAATAATGTTGATGATTTTTAGTGATAACCACTTTCATCACAGATAAATTTAAAACTTCATATTTTCCAACGAGATTAAAAAACCATTTTTTTCTTGTATGGATCATAATACCTTCATAGATATCAACTCCATTAAAATGATTATCTTTATCTATATAATAAATTTTTAATGTTGAATTATACATGATAAGGATTTAAACTCATGATAATCATAATAAAACGATGAAAATACAAATATAATATCATTTTGAGTTGATTTGGTTTTGTTCCAAAAAAATTATAAAATATGATCATCTTAGGTATGAACTACCATGAAATAATTTATCATACTATGCTGTGATGAATTAAATTACAGACCATGGTGTGGTCTAAAACACCACCATATGATGGTTCCTTTATAGAAAAAAATCCATCAATTTCCCTCACACACAGATTACATTTACACTTAGTGAACGTTCACTTTATGTTATATCATATAAAAGAAATTATAGAAACAGACCCAAAACTACTTTTTTATACATAAACGATCATTTTTGGAAAATATTTCATCAATTAAACATGTATAGAATTAAATTAAAAATTTATAAATGTTCATATATATTATCTTTTAAATATTCTATAAATCACTTTTGTAGTAGGTCTCCCAATTTCATTAACATCATCTTTATTAAAAAACACATTGTGTTACCCCGTGGGAAATTATTTAAATGAATAAATTTTTCAATTCCTTAATGCATAATATTAAGAAAATTTTGGCATCTATAAAATATTTAGTTTTACTCTTGATTCAAAGTGATTATGTCTCATATCTATCAAAGAAATGTATTATTATTTATATAACCAATGAATGGATCATATTTAAGTATTTTTATCTATATGTTTCTTATTTCAAAGAAATCATGTAAACATGGGAAATGGTGTGTTTAAATCCAATATATTCTTTCACATTGGTATTAAATTCAATGATTATAGATAGATTAGGGTGATGGGTAAATAATATGTCATTTGTGCTAAATGATAACAACCTAACATACCCACCCATGTGATAGATAAATACATCACATGCATTATTTGGTTATATTAACACACATCATTATTATATCTCCATCATGGGTTTGTAGGTTATTATATTTCATATGAGAGGAAAATATAATCTTTATTATGATCTTATATATGACAAGATCAACAACATAACATAGTACCCCTGATTATGTATCTATATTGGATTTTATATGAATGTTATCAAATTAAAATGGATATCATAGTATGTATATCCCCAACAACAATTTTGGGGGGATCCATATACGAAACATACACTCATAGTATATTAATGGAAATGTATATGTCACACTATGTCATATATACATTGGGGCCATAAAATTACCAACATTAATTTTGTGCATTATGAGTACATTTTTCATCTAAATACAAGATTATAACATATTATAACATTCAAATTTCATCAAAATATATCTTACTAAATGAAAATATTAGATAAGGATAATTTAATATTATAAATTGAGAGGTAAATAGACATAATATATATAACCAATGTGAAAATGTAGACTGAATTTTATATTAAAATTATTCATTTTATATCTTTATATGCCTAAATGATTTAAAAAAAACAATTTATAATTGAATTCATAATATTATATCATGTGATAGACCACCAAATTGTCCTTATATTTGATACAATTTGATATTTTTATTAAATTAATTATGTCTCTATATTAGTCCTAAGAAAAACATCTGGGACTATACTAGTAATACCCTCCCAATAAACTCCTATGGTGACTGAATTATATGAAGAAGATAATCAGAATAATAGTGAGATCTAACAATCGTATTTTAGATTCATATATTATCAGAGTATTAAAAATAATCTACATTACAATATGAAATGTTCTGATTATAATAGCATACAATTTCGGCTTATAAATATTTCTATGTTTGTCATCATTATAATTATTGGATCCTTTACATCCAAAATTTCCTTGATATAAAATTTTTAGCTACTATAAATATCAACATAAAATATTTACTACCACATCCTATACTCCTTTAAAAAATAATGTGATATTATCATATTTATGATATCAAAATTTAACTATGAAAATTTAATTTTACCATTACACCATTTACTCTATTAGGATATAGGGTAATGATTATTTTTAACACTAAAAAACATAATCTATTATTAATTTTCCTAGAACTTATCTAAGTAAAAAAACAAACACTAACTAACCATTCACATGTAACAACCCCAGACCTTACAAGATTTTCAATTTAGAATAAGATTAATTTTTTTAGATAGATTTATACAAAACACCAAGTATATATTTTATTACAAGAATAAAAAATATTAGATTTATCTACATGGAACACTGAGGTTATCTTGTGTTTCTTGCCAAGATGACATTCCTCGGTGGCTTTCATTACATGCATGAACAATAATATATTAGTAAAAAATTATTATATAAAATAATAATATATAATATAGATGTAATATAGATAGTCAAAAAATGATTAACTATCTTATGAAAATATAGTGCTGAATTAATTGGTTACAAATTAATTAAGAATTCATATAATAACCAATTGAATACAAATGGATTTTTTTTAAAAAAAACCCATTTTTATTATCAAAAAGATATTTTATATTAATAAAATACATTAACATAAATTAGTTGGTGATTGTAAATTTATATATATAGTATATATTAAATAATATATTTTTAAAACTCATACCATTTATTTTATATGAAAAAGATACTAATAAACTCCATATTATGCATAAAAACCTACATTTTGATATATACAATTTTACCGCCTTTTAATAGTACACATAAATTAAAATTGAATTTTGAAATTCTCAGGAGTTTAATTCGATTAAATAATATTTTTTTCAATATAAATTTCAAAATATTGTTATGGTGGTTTTTTTAAATTTTTTTTCAAATTTCATTTTTTCCTAAATAATAAAAAATAATGAATTTAAATTCAAAACATGTTTTCATATAATTCTTTAATATGGAATCATTGTATACTAAATTTGTTTTAATATTAAATTTTATATATTATATGTAATATAATATAATCGTATTCATTTTAATCTATTTAAATGGTAAAGTGAATATAAAAAATAACAAACTTTTGATCATTTTTACTTTAAAAACGTGTATTAACATCTTATCTATGGGATTAATTTTAAATTAAATTATGAACCATATGTAATTTTAATTTGGGAAAATTTATTAAATATTTGGGATCATGATAGTTTATAATTTATTATATTTTAACCACAGTTTTGAAGAAAAATTATTAGTGAAGGTAATTAAAATTAATTACAACGATTGAGAAACAACTTTACTAAATGAGGCACCAAATCCTAAAATTAAGGGCCAAAACGACCTAAGTGCTTGTCCAAAATCAAATTTACTCATTATTTATAACATATACTCCCTTTTATCTAATTTTCTTCATTATTGGAACAACATATAGTGGAAAAATCTTTGGTGTAATTCTCTTTCCAAAAAATTACAAGAATGGATCTCTTCCTCCACTATAAAATGGCACTCACCCCTCCCAATTATTCACACAACTAAATACCTTTTAATATCCTAAAATATTCTCATATAATATAAATAAAATCCCTAACCTCATCATAGTATCATCCCTTTGGTAATAAAGGCATCCAAGGATGCCCTTTAGTGAAAACCAATTGAAGTTCCCCAAAAATTAGGTAAGATCCTCCCTCAAGATCTTTTTTTCATTATATACCCCATTATATATTCTTATTACAAGTTTATATAATATAATAATTATCCTAAATATATTGATATGTTTTTATAGTATCTTTTATACTAAATCATACACACACTTCAATCTAATGGTTAACAAACTCACCATCCGCGTGTATAGCAGACAACCGCCACACAAAAAAATGATTATTCTTTTTTCGTTTACCATCGTCCATGGTTGGGGATTATGATAGAAATATATATATATATATATATATTATATTGGATATTTATATTTTTTTATTTTTTTTTATTTTTTTTATAACATATATATTAAATATTTCCATTTGGAGAAAATATGGTTACAACATTTGTGGAAGAGTGGACTACCGCCTACTCAAAATGATGTGATCCGTTCACACTATAAATGGAATGAAACAATTATGGATTTAATTAATAATATTTTCCATACAAGACATATATATGATATTAATTACATATTTTCCTTTTAAAATATAATAAATCATTTTATTTATAATCCTTTTTTATCACAAAAAAGTTATATTGTCGGTCATGGATTTTTAGACTACCACCTCTTCGATAGGATGTGATCCATTTTACATAACCAAAATTGTATATATAAATATATATGATTAAATAAAATTATATTTATGATATAATTATCATTATTAAATTATTTAATTTTATTTACCTTATTTCATTAATGATCATTAAAAAATTGAAGTGTTACCCATGCCTATATACGACCTACAATCTTCATTATTTAAAAAATTGTTCGTTTCTCATAGCCAACATTAATGATTGGTATTAAAAGAATATTTTATTTATAATTATGATAATTATTTCATTATTATGAACATGTAAATATTTATATAATGACCCCTTTGAACTTATTTTACCTATCAATGCAATTTTTATCATATAAACCAAATATGGTCAAAAACAAGATGTACACATAATTATTAAAGTAGTTGGTTAAAAAAAATTTAATAAGTGAAATTAAAGTATTGATAATTATAAAAATGGTTATGAATTATGTAATTAATTAACATATGTTTTTATACATTAATAGAATGACACATGTTATTTTTCAAACTAATGGTAAGATATTTCATTCCAATATAAATACCACTGAGACTTATCTGTTGTTATGAAGAAATTCACTTTTATATGGTGAAAATACTACTCTATAAAATTTTATATCATGAATTGTGTTATTATAATGATATTATGAATATTTTTTAACCTTATTCCTTCCTAGGTATTTTAATTAAAAAATTTAAAATTGGTATGAGACACTTTGAAATTTTCAATGATTGTTTTCCTAAAGATTACTTTAATGATCATTCAATGGTATTTCCATTAATCAATGCCAACAAACCATGTTGTTACATATTCTACAAAATATTTTTTATAAATGTGTATCTATTGTCCCATAAGGATATTTTATAAATCATAGTGTTTTTTAATTAAATTAATTACTTGATATATTAGAAATTATTTGGATATGTACGACATGTGTGTGGGGCATTTATAGATAGCCCCTAGATGCGTCGATAATATCATGAGACGAATCAGTTGGCCTAATTATATAGTCCATTTCTTGATATTCCAAATGTCGTTGTGGATAGTCTTGACTATAAGGGTACCATGTACCTAGAAAAAATGTTCCTATTATTTAATAATTTCCCCCATTTAGACGTAGTTACTGTTTATCCATAAAATTTTACTTTGACATATCTATGGATGATTTTAATTTTAATTTTATTGATTAAATAATTATTTTTAAGTTTATAACATTTATATATTGATTATTTCCTTATCAATATATCGTAATGGATTTTTTTATTAGTTATTTACCTTACTATGTTGATTTAATCTCATTAAATCATTAATTATTCCTCTTTACATACTCATACTAAGAATTTAAGCTCACTCTTATTTTGTATTATTTACACAGAATATGTAAAAGAAATGTTTAAATGAGAAATCAAGGATAATGTTTATTTCAATTTATTACGTTTTACTTTTTTTTTCTATTTCCCAATTTAATATTGGTATCATGTATGTAATATGGTTTCTCAAAACTACTAAAATGATCATTATTTCGCGCTTTGATTCCATGTGATCATGCCAAATTAATAAAATTACTCACCAGCAATAGAATTCTATGTAAAATAAATTACTGTTGGTATGAATGGTGGTTTAGTAACAAACTTTTAAACTATTTTTTCAACAATAGATTAAATAACATAGACATATATTAGACATTGAGGATATATATAGAAGAAAATCCAAGAATTTTGTTAAGGTAGTGATTATGTGGGTCTTCCGACAAATAAATCTCTTTCAAGATACTATAAGTGGAGGTGGTACTGGGAAGATGATCCTAGGGGTAACAACTCTTACATGTTGCATTAGTCCTAACTCGACAAAACCTCATAGAAAAAAAGGTCCTTACTGAACTCTTAGATTGACACTCCATGACGATATGATTAGAATAATTCACATTTTCATTATAAACCATTTTGATGGATATTAAGGTAAAAATGTCCCCAATGAGACAATTTTATGACTATTATATTAGCTACAAATAAATTTTTCAATTTATTTTATTTATTATACTAGTTTTTGGATTACATATTAATTTTAATATATATTTGTACTAATTTAGTTTATGTCGTCTTTTTGAAATGTCCCCTTGATGAAGTACTATAAACTTCACCAATTTTAATGTTCCAATGTGTAATATGGATAATATATTTTGTTGTCTTACGACAATATTTCAATGGGAAATAGTCTCCCAATAATTCTCATTATATGAAGACATATTACCATGTGATAAGGAGATGCATAAATAATTCACCATGTCTTATAGATTCATCCGAAATTATGAAAAGAATATGATTATAGGTCAAAATTTGTATAAAGGGAAGATGGGAAATATGTATTTCCCGACATGGGAAAATTCTAGACAGAAATACCCCAATACTTTCTTGAATGTGGAGATAGTGGCCACCAAGTTCACGATTGCTGGGGAATAATGGAAAACTCCAATGTTCAATGCATTTTCTACAAGGATATTGGACACTACGAAAATCAATGTCTCATGGATTAAAATAATATACCCTGAAAGTGGATAATCTATCATCGAATATATTATGATAGTACAATAGATGAATAAGAATGAATAATTTTCTAATGTTTATATTCAATAATTATTACATTTGAGTATTTTATCGATGATGTACTAGTGATGTGATTTAAGAAATATATGTGGATAGTACTTCAGTACCTTTTTGTTACGTATTTGAGATCATATAATGAATGGTATAAAGATAATTTAACCAGTTAAAAGTAAATATTTTTTTTTTGAAAAAACACATGGTTGAGTATATATAAAAATTTATATTTCCTTAATGTTAATATAATGGGTTTTGGATAAAGAAATCACTTTTTTGGATAATAAAAATTAGATAATTGTTTACTTACTTATAACTATGTCATGAGTTATTAAAAAAGTTGTTCATTCTATCATTTATGGAGTTCACATAATTTTTAGACATAAAGAATATATCCAATAATGTAGGTTCTATTTAAGGAATAATATGCATGCGTCTTTTCTATATGGTTTTACAATATTTAATCTTATTCCCATATTAACATGTTTTTTTGTGACAATCAATTTCCACTTCAGGTTATTTGAGAAGATCATTTTGGAAATTTAGTGAACATTCTTCTAATGTGTTGGATTATAATCAATTGTAAAAGTTAGCAATTTTGAAATTTTCTAAGTTGATATATTGATGTGGTTTTAGATGATAATGCATTACATCAGTATATTAAGAATATTATTCTAATAGACGATGTATACATATTTTAAGGCATAATCAAATTAAAATATTATGTCTATAGATATGTATATTTTTATATACTCAGAGAGTGTGAAAGAATTACTCCAAAATAAAAAAAAATTCATGAAAAAAGCTAATTATATTATACTAATTTTTTATGATATAAAAAAAATTAAAATAGGGATTTATGTACATGTGATAATAAAATTTATCTGAACATGTTCTAGTTTATTCTCCATTAGAACTTGATTGTTAGATTTTTTTTAGTTTATAGTTGTTTCTATTTTCGACCAACATTCTCCTAATAGGGACTGAAATTACATGACTATTATACATATCATTCTCTATTATTATGAAGATGCGTTATTTGAAATATTTATGATGTGGTTTGTTCAGAAATATTTTATTTTTAAATATAAATCACATGATTACCTAGATCAATTTTGAATTGTGACGATGTAAATTATTTATGGTGGAGAGAATGTGACACCCCAAGATATTACAATATTAATTTTAGGAATAAATATATTTTTCATTCGTAGAATAAATTATATGAAACAGCATGTTAGTAATGTATAACATAAAATATAATGAGTAAATCCCAAAAACTAGTAAGGGAGTAATTGTTGATAAATCCCCACACCTATATCCCCAGATTGATAGAATCATTCTGTGGTTTCTTTTATCTCTGAATATATACTCATTAAGGCATGTGTTATGAGTATAAATCTTGTAGTTTCTACTAATGTAATGGTAGTGAGGATGTGGCTCTATTTTCAGGTCCTTGAAATCATCACTAGAAACTATTGTGATGAATTTAGTGATATGTTCATGAGCCTTGGATTACTCTTTTTATATTTTGGCTGCATACAGTTTTGACTACAAAAAAATACGCACATTTTATTGATAAACATGAGTCAATCAAGGAAAAAATATATTTCCATAAATAGTCCTCCAAAATTTTGAATGAGAAAAAAATGATTAATTATATGTGAAATGGGAAACATGTAGCTAAATAAAAACACTAAAATAGAATCACTTCTTCATGATAAGGTGGCTACCTATATAGTGAAAATATAAAAACACAAGGATCATATATCAAGAAGAAAATCTGACTTACTGGATGTGGTTATTGGACATGAGACTACCATGCTTATAAATCGAGGAATAGCTATACAAATCAAGAGAACACATCCTCTCAATAATGATTAAGTGTCTATATAAAATGATCTTCAATAGTAAATTGGTTCTTCACATCAAACATTCGCTGATTTTCTATTTTTAACCAACTAGATATTGTAATATCTTATTCTATTTTTTTATCTTAATTTTGCGATATTTTCATGAAAATGATATGTGTTGTAGATCATACTACCTTTTTTATGTTAAAATATTATATCTCAATTTTTTACAAATTTCCCAACCCCTATGTCACCGTGACTATAAATTCACGATGATCTCTGAAACTCAAATGAGTAATATCATAATAACTGAATCCACATTAACATTCTAAAATAATGTATTAGTTAGCTGAAAACATCCAAAAACATGAATCAATAATGATGTGTATGAAACAATATATTATATTCTACAATAGTGAACTTTAATATATATAGGAAGGAAAAATATGGAGTCATTTCTACGCTCACTAAAATTTGTGATAATTTAATGAAATAAAAGAATATAAAATTTAGTTCCTTTATTAAATTATATCTTTATATGGGTATTGGTTTCTAATATATGATGACACATATCCCATAACTCTAATCCTTGTCTTTTCCTTTCAAATATTAGAGACATGAACAAATTAGTTAAATGAATAAATTGATTGTAGGCAACCAAAAATGCATATGTACTCTAAAGTTAAACCAATATACATTTTACAAAAAATTATATGAAATAATATATTTTTGGATTAGTATAGTGATCGTATTTTTAAATATGTAGATCAGCCTAACATACATAGATTTACTATTTCATGGGAAGAATTTTGGTCCATAAAATATTTATTCCTTTTATGTTTCACCCTAAATACTTCATTAATCATTTATGGATGAGGCTTAATAAGAAATAACTTAGCTTTTACTCAAGATGGACTTTATGGGTTTTTAGGTTTAATAGTTTTGTACCTTTCCATTTTTTCAAATATATATTATTTTTCTTATTCAATAGAAGGTGTCGTCCTAGTGAGAGAAGAATCATCTTTTATCTGGGTTACACATTACAATTTTTAATACTTCAAATACATCAAATCATCTCTTAATAATTTTATTTTAATGTAATTCAAACCAATTAAGGTTCTTGTTTAAGTTTATATGTGTTTGAGTTAATGTTATTGAGGTTTAAGGAAGTTAATAATTGAACAAAGATTTATATATGCATAAAATAATGGAGAGACTAACCTAACATATATTGGGATACAAACTAATGATTAGGAAATCTCATTTAGGGTTGAATTGTAAGAACATATATCTTCATTTCAGATATGGATCCTGAATTCAGGTGTTTTTGAGAAAAAAGGGGAGATTTTGAAACTTTTAGGAGTTCACACCGTGTACATAGGTATACACGTTGTGTAACCAGTTTCCACAATTAGTTATGTACTGGCCCTGTAATGGCCGAGTAAATGGCCGTGAGGGGTGACTCAGAGACTGCCTAAAGCATAGGATAGTTATGTATTGTACACGGCATATACAATAAAATAACACATTGTTTACATTTAATTTTATTTGTTAAGTTGGATCGGGGTCACATATAATATATAGAAACACCTTCTTCTAAACTTATCTCATCCAGGAACGATGAGAATCACTGAATCATCTCCGAGACCCTGACCTTCCATCCTTTCCCCGAATAAAACACCTTCAATTGAGTTTGAATAGCCTTGGTGAGTAATTCCTTCTTCTAGATCCTATCCTCATGATTTCCCCTCTTGCATGAGTTATTGGAGTTTGAGAATTTTTTATGTTTTTTTAGATCTACAGAGTTTCTTGGTCAATTAAAATGTTATTTTCCAATTATATAAACCATACAATGTCGGGGGATGTGTTTTGTTCCTTTCTGTAGTTTTCATTGATTGACATGTGCAAAAAAGATCAACACCCTAGTTTAGGGTATTGATTGTATTGGGAATTTTACCCTATTACGGCCTGATATGCTTTGTTTTCTTGATTAATGGTGATTGGTTATGAATAATAATTATTACCTTGATATGGATGTGTTTTCTCATGTTTGTTCGATATTGGTCTTTGGGTCTAGAACTGCCTGTTAGGCTAATTTTTTCCATGCGTAGTGATGTTAGGATGGAGTTGTTATTATATGACATTTTTTTCTTCTTTGTAGTTTTTTATCTAAATATCATTTGAGATCTACTTTTGATGATTTACATCATTGTTCTTGAATGTATTATAACGGGCTGAGAGATCCAGGTGTAGATATACCATAGGGGTAATGGATGTTGACGAATTCCCCAGAGTGTCTTTATACCTTTCACGTTGAGATACCATAGGGGGAATGCATTTGATTGCTCTATCACAGTGTATGTAATATTCTGTTCCGAGACCATAGGCTTGGTTGGATGTTGAGTGCTTCACTAAAAATTACATTGTTAATGTTAAAATTCCATAGTAGGCATTGATGGTGAGTGCATCCTTAGAGAGTCTTTTTCTATGTTGAACAAGAGTTGTTAGATAGTGAGTACATCCTAGAGGATTTCATTTGAATGTTTGGTTGATTTTTTTTAAATATAAATAAATGTAGTTGAAAATTTAGGTTTGTTTACATTTGAGTAATTTCAAGTTATTACTTTATTTTCAATATTGTTTCCTTTATATATGAGATGAATTGTAGGCTCAGATCTTTACGTGGTTTCCTACTGGGATTCATCTCAGACCCTGTTTGGGTAATGCCTTTGAGACCAAATAGATTATATTATTGAGGTTAATATAAGTGAAGGCTCACGTCTACATCAGGTACATGATGGCTGTTGAGATGGAGAGAATGGGACCATGCTGAGGCTTGCATTTCTGCTGGAGTTTAAGTTTTTTCTTGGTAGTTGGATTAGTATTGTATTAATGTACTATGAATTTTTAGCTAATTTCATATACATATGTTACATGAATATTTTATATATGTGATCGATATTTTTATTTAATTTTAGTCTACCTCTCTGTTACTCTACCAATGAGGAAATAGTTTCCCCACTATCATACCCAAGGCCCTCACATCTAGTCAGTAACCTCCGACATTTTTTTAAATGCACTTGAGTCTATGGGACCAACTCGGTACGGTGCACCTTTGGGTGGCCCCCTGAACTGATATTATACAAATGGTATTAAAGGAATTATTTGTTCTTTAAATTATAATTTGGATCCTATAGGAAGGGATAAGAATTAATAGGTAGTAGGTAATAAGCTGTTCCCAAGAGTAGCAAACAATGTATTGAGAAAAACTAATATGCCTTGAATATTTCAATTTTTCTGGTTTCTCAATTATTACAGTATATTTTATTTCACCATTGCATGATTCACATGTTTTTTAATGTTCTCATTGATATAATTTATGTTATATTTCTATTTGAACCCAATTAAATGAGGGTATGTCATCTAATGCATCATATAGGAACTCTCTAGATATCACATGTCATGCATTCTTGTCATGTTATTTAGGGTGAATTACATATTTCATGTTGTTGTGATAGATGTTGTGATAGATATGCATGATATTTGGATAGATGCCTTGATATAATAACATCTATTTGTGTGGTATTAGATTTTGTAAGGATTCATTTTAATGAACACCAAACTATGTTACCAAGGGTGTTATGGGCCCTCTTGGATCAGAATTTGGTGGATCAGGTGTTTTATTGCAGAGTTATACTTGTATATACATGAATATTATGCCAATCCTTGATTCTCATAGAGTACAGGTCCCCAAAAATCAGAATTTGGAACTTTAATGTTTGTTTCTGTGTTTTATAGGGATCTAGAGTAGTTTATAAGGCATACTACCAGGAAAACCCTAGAATACAAAGTACATATTGATGAATACACACCGTGTATCCTTCTGTTTGGGAAGGAAAAACTTTTCCCTTGTACATGTTGTGTACTGTATCTACACGCTATGTAGTCCTTAACCGTGTGACTGGTACTGTGGGCAGAGACACAGGGTTGGGAAATGATTGGTGGCACACGTCGTGTACTTGGAGTACACATCATATAGTAAGGACTGTGTATCCAACCATGTGACTAGTAAAACATATGGTTAAAATTTAAGTGGTATACACTGTTTCTATATTGAACACACCATGTAGTAGAGACTGTGTATCCAGCTGTGGACCAATGACATTGGTCAAGGAAATCCATCAAGTACTTGTCGCGTGTGGCACATTCATGTCGTGTAGTTCTGTCATAAGAGAATCCTGTGGTTTATCCATATATATGAACATGGGTAGGGGTGAATTATTTTAGTACACAAAATCTCAATGGATAATACATCATGTGTATAGGGTATTATATGACCCGTGTTGGAAAATTTACTCACCCATGTAATGTCTTAAAGAAACACACCATATAGGGGTCATACCCACCATGTTTCTGTGTCTTGAGGAACGTGAATGATTTCCTTCTCATATTCCATTATTCCACTTTTATATTTCAGTCATTGATAATATTATTATATGGTCTTATTGACCTTGCAGTGTCATTCCACTGAGATGTCCACTAGTTGTACTCTAGATAAGTGGCAATGATCTGACACCAGACCTGGCAGATCATGGTCTACCTATGGATCCTCTCATCATACACATCTTTGATGTAGCCCTCATTTTGGATATAGGTGTCGATGCACAGTTTTGAGAAGGCTTGATGAGTTTTATGAAGACCTTCCAGCGAGCACCACATCCTGCCCCATCTATGGCAGAGTTGATGTCGGTTTTTCAGTAGCAGCATCCTCCCTCTTTTTCAAGGGATGGATGACTCTGGGATGCAATTTCATCGTTAGAAATAATGTTTTTTGTCATGAAATATCTTCAGACGCCTAGAGATAGGAGGGTGCGACTTGATATATATATATATTAATTGGGATTCTTCCATGAGATGGTGGGATGTGCTATCACAGGCATCACACCAGATGTTTATGTTTTAGGATGAGGTTTAGCAAGCCTTATATGATTACTTTTACCCACAGAATTTGGGGTCCAACCGAGACCATGATTTCATGAGTTTGGAGAAGGGTACTCTCTCAGTTATGGACTATCCTTCTCACATAATAGATCTGCGGTGCTTCAAACCCATTCCTAGGTGAGATTTGTTTTTTATAGTGATGAATTTTGAGGAATGTATGAGGAATGACATCTGATGCCAGGTTAACATATTTAGGTTGACTTCCATCACTTCTATACTCAACCAAAAATTTATCCCAGAGTGAGACATGAGGGATTCTGAGGCTGTGAGCCAGGGTGGATTGGCATCCAGAGTTGGTAAACCTCCGACTGACTGTAGGAAGCAATTCAGGGAGTGTATGAAAGGAGATCCGAGAAGTCAGAATACTACACAAGGATTCCATGTGGGGTTCTACGAGTACATGAAGGGCAGGCATATGAGGCCACTGTGCCCGATAGACCCAGTTGAGTGCCAATCTTGTGGAAATATTGTTTATATTCAATGTTTCTATTATATTTTCTCAACTGCAGTGGGTGATAGGGGTCTATTTCAAATCCTCATATCAGAGAAGGATCCCCATTACATCACTAGACTAGGGGTTGGAGTTCTCCAGGCCATTCAAGACGAGTAAGAGGTTGTGCTCACAGTGTTCAAACACATGGTTTTCTATATATGTAGGGTGAATCAGCTTAGGGGCCCCAGACATCTTCACTACATTGTTGAACATTCCAGGCCTTTGTGATGGAGAAGACGCAACACAAGTAATATCATGGACCCTCGATAGTTAGAGGTACGATTCCAGTTTCCTTAGTTTTATCTTATTCTCTTTTGGATGCAGGAGCTTCACATAGTTTTATATTTGTGATTTTTGTGGAGATCCTTGGGTTCTGTATCTTTACATTACCTGATATATTGACATTGGACACACTGTTAGGGTCTAGAACGGCTTATGTATGTCAGTTTAAGGATATACCTCTTGAGGTTGTTGGGTGTAACTTATTGTAGTACCTTTATGTATTATATGTGATGGGTTATGATGTCTCACTAGAAATAGACTGGATAGTTCCCTTCCAAAAAGTTGTCTATTTATATCATCCTATTGTGAGTTTCACATCACTCTAGGGTAGTTTGTTTCTATATAAGGGAGAATGGGATTTCCAGGCGAACAGATCTGGACCCGAGCATCATGGGTTGGGAGGAGTTTCAGCCTGTATTTCTAGTTTGTACCTTGATGACTAGACGTAATTCATAGATATAATTTCCTTCATTGGTCAACTCTTTTAAGGATGTCTTCTCAGACGACATTTTAGGTTTTCCCTCGGAGAGAGAGGTAGACATCTCTATTAATCTTATTCCAAGACTGGCATCAGTGTCTATTTTTCCCTATAGGATGGATACACAAAAGATACATAAGCTCAACAAACAGTAGGAAGAGTTATAGGAATAGGGTTTCATATGACCTAGTAGATCTCTTTAGGGTTCTCTTGTCCTATTTGCGATGAAGGTATATGGTTCCCTCTTACTTTGTTTTGATTATCCGAAGCTAAAATAGTTGACAGTAATGAACTGATATCCCATGAAAAGGAATGATGATATCATGGATCAACATTGAGTTTCCCGAGAATTCTTGATGATTGAATTGAGACCTGGTTATCATTATTTGCATGTTATACCATAATATATACCTATTAGATCCATTAAGAGCAGGAATGGTCTATATGAGTAAGTGGTTATGCCGTTCGGTCTCACAAACACACCTGTAGATTTAATGGCACTGATAAACTGAGTATTTCATCTTTACTTGGACTCCATCATGGTTGTTTTTTGGATGATAACTAGGTGTACTCTCACACACTAAATGACCTTTCTATCCATCTTGAGACTATTTTGAGTACACTGTGAGACCAGAAGTTATATTTTATTCTCTCAAAATGAATCTTTTTGATAAACCAGATTCACTTCACAGGTCCTGTTATCTTAGAGACAAGAGTATCAGTAGTCCTAGAGAATGTGAGTGTAGTAGTTTCCTAGGAGAATCGGTAGACTGTCATTGTGGTATGAAGTTTTATAGGGATTCCTGGTTACTACATAATTTTTATATGGTACTTTTCATGATAAGAAGAACCATTTAGGGGCCTCACTAAAAAGTATGTGAAGTACCTATGGAACGATTCATGCGATTTAGCCTTTCAAGAGATGAAAAAGAGGTTTAATTCTGCACCAATACTATTTTTTTGATGCACGACAGAATTTATACAATTTACTGTGTTGCATTTGGTATCGTTCTAGGATATGTTCTTATACAGGGGGAAGGAGTCATTGTGCATGGGTCTCTACAATTGAGGCTACATGACAGGAACTTCTAGATGCATGATCTCATGTTTTCAAAATTTGTTCATGCATATCGAGGTTGGAGACATTATCTATTGACAAATAATTTTGTGCTTTTCACGAACCACAAAATTATCATGTATATATTCACTCAGCTTGGTCTGAATTTGAGACAGTGGATGTCAGTTGAGTACCTTCTATCCTTTGACATTGAGCATTCCTACACATCTGGGAAAGGTAATGCAATAGCTGATTCATCGAGAAAGAGAACTTATATACATGAAATTCATGAGTCAATTAGTGAGTGGCAGTTTATGGCTCTATTCTCTAAGAAGATTTTGGAGGTGCACAACCGACAGGGGAAGGAATTTCTTTCTTATGTAGTTGTTACCTCTACTCTACATGAGCAAGTAAGAATAAGGAGGATATCCAATTCTCAAGGCCTAGTATGGTGGGAGTGTGGTTCAGGAGTGGAAACTATTCTGGGATAGACTGTTTATGAGGATGAGATATTGTGTTTTCATGGGTGATTATAGGTTTCAGCAGACATAAGAGAGGATTTGATGTAGTACGTTCATTCATCAGTTTGGGCAGTTTATACTGGCATCATCAAGACTTATAGAGATCTACACCGTCATAATTGGTGGCCACATATAAAGAGATATGTAACTAGTTTTTCCATGAGATGTTCCACCTATCAGTAGGTAATGATGTAGAATCAGTGACCATTAGGACTTTTACAACATTTACTCATTCCTAAGAAGAAGTGGAATGATGTCTCAATGGACATAGTGATAGGTTTATTGAGGTTTCCTCTTGGAAATGAGGTATTTTGGGTATTCATTGACAGACTCCTGAAGGTTTCACATTTCTTATAAATCAAGAAGATCATCAGTGTTGATGAGCATGGATGGTTGTACATCTGAGAGATTGTATGTTTATGTGGGGTTCTGTACTCAATAATTTTAGACTGAGATGCTTGTTTTACATCTCGGTCCTGGCAGGGACTACAGAGGGCTTTGGGTACACAGGTACATCTGCGTATAACATTCCATCCCCAGAAAGGTAGGGAGTTAGATCATATGATTTAGGTCCTAGAGGACATGCTTCGGGCATGCGTCCATGATTTTTGAGGTTCTTGGGAGAAGCACTTACCTCTAGTAGATTTTTCCTATAATAATTGTTTTTAAGAAAGTATTTAGATGGAACCATATGAGGCTTTGTACGGATGGACATACCAATCACCCATGTATTATCTAGAAGAAGGAGAGTCACCTATGTTAGGACCTTATCTTATCCATGAGACCACAGAGTAGGTGGAGTTGATTTTGAAGAGAATGAAAACTACATAGGGATGATAAAAGTCTTTTGCTAATCGATAGAGACGACCTCTAGAGTTCATGGTTGGGAATTAGGTTTTTCTACATGTCATATTGTGGTGGGGAACAAGAGTATTTGGAGACAGGTCAATCTTTCATAGAGATACATTGGGTCGTTTGAAATTTTGGAGAGATTCATGCAGGCTGCTTACCGATTTCATTTACCTTAGAGGTACCATGAAATGCATGATGTCCTCCACGTTTCTCCGTTGTGGCATTACTTCTTAGACCAGTCTCATGTTTTCTATCCCAAGTATGTTGAGTTAGAGGTGGATGCATCATTCGAGGAGATTCCAATCCATATTTTTGATCTCAACAAAAATTTTCTCCATGAACGGCTTATTCCATTGGTACGGGTGTTGTGGCAGCACATGCGAGTACATGATGAGACTTAGGAGTGGGAGGACAATGTCCGATCGTAGAGGGCAGAGCAGCTCAAGGATTCTTACTCTGTGATTCTTTATTATGGAAATTCATGATGAATTTCTTTTATGGGGGAAGTATGTAAGAACCTGGATCTTCATTTTAGATATGGTTCTTGATTTTGGGTTTTTTGACAAAAAGGGGAGAATCTCAAAATATAAGGAGTACGCATCGTGTACCCGGTTGTCGTGGGTCACTATATGATGGCCGTGTGATGGCTGAGTACATGTCCATGTGGGTTGATATTGAGAATGCCTAAAGAGGAGGAAAATTAATGCTTGTACACTACCTTTACATTAAAAGAAAACATAGTGTACCATTCTAATTATTTATTATGTCGGACCAAGGACACATCTAATTTTTAGAAACATCTTCCACTATCCCCGTCTCATCTAGGATCAATGGGAATCACCATATTTTCATTGATCCCATGACCCAACATCTTTTCCCTGAATAAAACACTACTGAATGGGTAAAAATCTCCACATTTAGTTCTTCCTTCTTCTAGAGCCTCTCTTCTTGGTTTCTCCTCATTCATGTGTTATTGGAGGTTTGCCATTTTTGATTTTTTTTGTATATCTATGTATTTCTAGGTCAATTCAAGGGATCAGGTTTAACTATATCAATCAACCAATGCCAGTGTATGTGGTTTGTGCCTTTCCATATTTTTATTTGATTTATATGTTCAAAAAGTGCCAAATACCCTGGTCTAGGGTATTGTGTGTATTTTAATTTAACCCTATTACTTCCGGCTATTCTTTGTTTCATTGAGTAAGGGTTCTTGATTAAGAATAGAGTTTATTACCTTGCGATGGATGTGTTTTCCCAAGATTGTTTTATACTGCCTTTTGGGTCTAGATCTGCCAGTTAGGATGCTTTTGTTATCCATGCCTAGTACTATTAGGATGGAGTGGTTATTATATGAAACTCATGTGTTATGATTTGTATCTATTTAGCCATATAATATTTGATATTTTCTTGGGTTATGGAACATTGTTGTGAACGAATGTATTAAAAAAGGGTGAGGGAACCTTGTGTAGATAGACCATATGGGGAATAAAAGCTACGGGCTACCCCAGAGTGTTTGTATAAATTTCACGTTGCGAGACCATTGGGTGGATTGACATGAGTTCTCCCTCAGAGTGTCTATAGTATACTATTGCGAGACCACATGGGTAATTGGAAGTTGTGTGTTTCCTCGGAGATTCTACAGTTACCGTTAAAATGATAGATGAAGAATTGATGGTGAAATATTCCTCAAAGCGATTTTTTCTATAATGAACCAGAGGGGTTAGACTATGATTACTTCCAAGAGTTTTTCTTGTGAATTTTTGGGTGAATAATTTTTTGTAATGTAAATGAATGTACTTGAAACTATTGTATCATTAACTTCTGACTACTTCTGAGTTATTACTTAATTTTTTATATTTCATGTCATATATAATGATTGGATGTTAGTCATAGACCATTGTGTGGTTACCTATTATGATTCATCTCACACCATATTTGGGTCATTATTTCGGCCCCCAAAAGATATTAATATTGCAAGTATATATAAGGGAAGGCACCCTTCTACATCAGCTACTTGATTGGTGTGAAGATGGAGAGAAAGGGACCGAGATGAGGCTTGTGATGCTGCTAGAGGTTACATGTTTTCATTGTACTTGGTTGATTACTGTATTTTAGTATTGTGACTTTTTTGGATTCATTCCTAGATATATGTTACACACATATTAGATATATATGATCTAGTTGTTTATTTACTTTCAAAATTCCATTATGTTACTATACAAATGTGGGAATTGTTTCCCCACTGTCACACCCAAGGCCCTAACTAGTAATTGGTAGCCTTTGGAGTTTGGGGAAATGCGCTTGAGGCTATGTGACCAACCGGGTATGGGGAACATTTGGGAGGCACCTGGATTTGGGGCGTTATAGGAACAATATTTATAGTCCTAGATATTTGAAGAATTAAGGGGTGAGGTGGTATATTTAGAAATCAAGGTAAGGTGATAATATAAAATGAATTAATAGGATACCATATTATATGGGGAGGGGTGTGAAATGTTTATATTCATAATGATGAGAATATGAAATATAATATTTATGGTCATATAACATTTAAAGAACAATGATCACACATATAGTTGTCACGATAAAATTGACATTAAGAATGATGTATTAATTCCAATAAGAGTGATCATGGGTATATAATTGTGTATTCAACTTATGGTTATACTACTTATATTAATTATAATGGGTGGGATGTCACAACTCAAAAGGAGAAAAAGGTCATGAAATTCCTTAATGAAAATGAAAAAGGACTAAAATTGATGTAATTCATTACATTTAAAATCTAAATTATGATATAATTTTATGGAACAATAATTTGAAGTATTATCAATGATCAAATAATAATGATAGGTTTTAGGAAATAAATATTGATAGAACATGGGATTATATGACTATTTATTATATATAAAACAATTTATCTTGTTTGTAGGATGGATGTGAAGGATTGATAATAGTACCATGCTACGGTATCATTTTCTATAATTTGATACAGTCACATCAAATATCCTTGAATGGTTTACGATGATATAAACACTTATGTTATGGAGTGTGTTCCTTTTGGAAGGTAGAATTCAAAATGATAATAGAAACCTCATATCCATATCTAACCAACACTACGTTATCAATGAATTTTGTGGGGAAGTTGAGTTATATAATAATATTTGGATAGTTTAAATATATCTATTTTAAAATTTTAAATATAACCTAAAATAAAAATATTCAATCTGTATATCATTAACATCAAGGAAATTTCATCCCAGTGTACCGTGTAATCGATGAATAACTCAAAATAAAAAAGAATACACCATAAAAGTTGAGGTGTGTGATAAAAACATAATCTATGGTTTGGAATAAGAGAAGTAATTTGGACATCATTATGTTTCCATTGATAATAGTAATTATTCCAACCATAATTCTTAACGGATATCAATATGAGTATATTGACTCATATAATATTGTTCATAAGAAACCTTACCAATACATAAAATTTTATAAGAATAGGAGGTCAGAGAATTTCATTGAAAATTGGTATACTACAAAAATTTGTAACATTATAGGTTTTTGAATATACTTGAATATTTTTATTAATTATTATTTAAATCTAAACATAAAAATATCTATGATAATGGGAAATGGAGTCTTGGGAATATTTTAACCATTGGTAATATAGTGACTACTGTAGCACCATCGTAAAATAGTTCATAGAGTAATAGGATATACTTAAAAGATTAAAATGATACTTGTTTATTAGGAATGATATGCAACACACTTTCATTACCCTGAAAATAGGTTCTATTTTAAATTAGATGAACTCGTTACCAATTATTATGAATGGGGAAATAAATATTACATGACTAAGTTTATAAGATTCCAAGAGGAGTATATAAACTCTAGATTATTGTTGATGGTAACTCAGACATAAATTGTGTAATGATGGTTTTATATAGAAATGGAAATCCTTGATGGGTTTCAGCACCATAAAGGTCAATCCACTATGTACTTATCAGATTCACATGATAAAGGGATATGAAAAAATAGTTTCCATATATGATCACCCTAATGGATGTATATATTTTACTTGAATAGGATTCCTAATCATGAAATTTTTTTACATATGGTATAGTCTAAAATCATATATTTGTGAAAATTTCATATGTTTTAACTATTTATTAATCCAATTTTTTAACAATCATAGCTTAAAATTTTCAAGGTCAATGTTTTGGATGGTAATATATTTATACCATTTCTATTTTCAATCAATATCTTCAATAATGTATGAAAGGGATTAAATAAGTTATTGGAGAGTTTAATTTTACACCTAACTCCTTCTACGAGATTTAACATGAAAATACATTATGTCCATTTAATTTTTAGTTTATGGTATCTTAGTTTATACCATTAATGTATTTTTTTTAGGATTAAATATATTTTACCAACTATGGTTGAAGTTTATGTTCAAAATGGTTTAACAAAATATGAGGTGGAATATCCCATGATAACGTTTAAATTAACTCAATATGAATGTTAATCCTAATTTCATACATTAATCTATGAGAAAGGGGATTAGATTACCAAATATGAATGATATACCCCATTATTTTGTTGGGGACCTAAAAATAGGGGAAACATTCATACAATTGTGGTTTACACAATAATGAATTATGGGAGAAAGGACATAAATATGTATATCACTAAATAATAGTGAGGATTCATGTACAATGGTGTGGTTAGAATTAACATTAAATGATGGTATAAATCATACATTGTGAGGGAAATTTATAGTGAAAAAATATATGAATTAGTAGATAATGGGATATCTCTACATCACCCTATATCCAATGATAATAGGAATATGACACTACATTGATTTTTATAGGATGGTTTTATCGTAATATGGGAATATTGGATGATGCCTAATAGGAATATGAAAACCCATAATATAGGATTAAGTGAAGTATTTTATTGGAAGTATATTTTCTATTGATACCAAAAATATTAGATCTAGGAAAGCTACAAACCTATTAATAATATGAATCATGAAATACATTTTACTGGGTAAGGGGACTCTTCATAAATCTACTTCTTATACAAGAGAGGAAGGGTTATATGTTAGGATAAAATTGTGCAGTGAATATGGATAAATAAAATATAAAATAGTAAATTTATTAGATCCGTGGTTGAATCAGGCATCATTATTGAATTTATAGGTGGAACTGGGATGATATATATAAGAAAAACTACGTATACTATGATAATACAAATAAAGCCAAAATTTTCGTGATAGGTGGATTTTTTATTCTAGTAATTTTTTTTAAACAAGTAGTGTCTATATGATAATACCTATGATATTAGGTATAGATCTCATTATACAGTGCCTTAGTGTATTGTTATATTACATAAGTCAACAATAATATGGAATTCCAACACATTTATTATTTGAATTATGGAAGGATTTATGGATGTATCTAGGATTAGATATTTGGAAGTCAATACAAATCTTAAAATAATTGGAATCTAGTCACAAATAGTTCTTGAGGAAAAATAATTACACAATTTTGACTCATATAAATGGGTCTGGTAATGATGTTTTCCAGGGTTTGTGTTATGTAAGGGGAAACAAGATACATATTATAAAGATCTTGGCTACCAAAACCGGACAGACAAGATCTAACCTAGCTTCCATAATGCCATGAATTGAAACCACACACCTACCTCCAACAGGTTAGGGGCTGGTGAAAAGAACTAAGAAGTAAAACCTAAAATGGAATTATTTTTATTATGATACCTATACAGATACTCACAACCATATCCATGAAAAATTATAGTGGAAAAATATTGTAAAATATACTGTAAATATTTTCATGAAATAAACTATAGGGAACACTTCAATGTTCTCTAGTAGAAAAGAAATAATAAAATAACGGGAAAAATACATGCCCAATAAGAAATAATGTATCAACTTGAGTAAAACTACAAAATATGAAAACGGATAGATCATATCTATTAACATCGATGCCCGACCACTAAACAAGGTCAATACACCTTTTTATCACTTATCTCTACTTAGGTCTCTATTGATATTATTATAATGTAAAAAAGAAACGATACGTATGGGAATATCATGTGCATGGGTGAGTAAATACATTCCCCTTAGGATTCACTAAAAATGAAAAGGGGTAAATAAAAATATATTATAGAAGTAAACTCACCCCAAAAGAAATTCACAGTTAGAATCTAAGAAAACAACCATAAACACCCATACATACTAAACAATAACATCGAACAAGAGATAAAGTGGATCTTTATCTTTGTAGCCCATCAATGAATGATGAGTCTTCCTTCGTTTGTAAAGGTCCATCTCTGATGCCCAAAATATTGCACAACCATACAGGATTCTGTATATTATGGACCACATCTTACTTCCATACTCTATAGTTGATAGATCTACAACTCTGGTCAATCATCCCGTGAAAACACACAAAAATATATGTTCTAGGGCCCACACCCCACCACTACACTCTACATATGATGGATCCTGAAATATTATAGTGGACCCACTCCCCAATAGAGTTCTAATACATAGGAGTACTACAATGTAGATAGAGGAAATCTTCCCTACTATGGGGGAGTACCTAATCTACCTATGTAAAACTATGGGGGACTCATTCCCTAGTATGAAAGGAATGTATCGATCAAAACATCACATTAATGATCTGGACTATATCACTACTATCATCAAGCCTCTCCTAATGAAGATTCATGATAAAAAATTATCAGATAACATATATTATACAACCTATAAGGCCACCATCATGTTCTATGTTGAAAAAAACTAATGACACACTGCTCCTAGTCCAAATCAAAGTCATAATAAAATATACACCAGAGGAATAATTATCTTGGGTAATTATGAAGTGTGTATGGTGTTCCACAAGACTTATGAGGTCACATCACCACCGGGAAATATTATCCCTCCGAGATGGTCAGGGAACCCATGTCACATTACAAGACCCATACTACAAGTGAAATGTGTGTCTTTGTTACCTCAATATTTCTATTTCCATTCATCCATTCTCATCTACAAAATTTTATACTTGTGTACATGGTCCGATCCGATTACCTATTCTAGCTTTTGTACTCTGATTTTTCTAATGTTTTTGATCAGGTATGTGCTCATGTACTCCTATAGTACACACAGAGCAACAAGAACCTGTTCACATGTCATGTTGTTTACCTATAGATTGTGTGATATTTATCTCTCTTTAAACCATAAATACTACATGTATGGTACTATATAGAATGTGATCTTAAAATTACTTTTCTAGTAGTCTTGTTTTTTTTATAGAAAACACATTTTTATCACATGAATCATAGATCAAACTCTTCTGTCATGAATACATCCATTTGAATACTCAAAATCATTGGGTGACACTCCCAACCATCCCATTAATTTATTACAAACATTCATGAATCTAGGTGCTTTAATAAGGCTTGATCCCAACCTGAAAATAATGAAATGTGACAATATGGGACAAAAAAATGATAACAAAGAATAGTAAGGGATGAATTCAATAGAATGAAGTAAATCCTTTTTTAAGAATTGTGGTACAATGATAACATAATTATTGATATGAAGGGGTAATAATATGACTAATGACATATAAAAAATGAAAAAATAAAATTTAATTGTGGCATGGCTCATTGAAACATATAAAGATAATGATCAAAATAAATAGATAATTAAATCCGTGGATGGAAATAAAAATGAAGTATATCCATAAATAATGTTATGTAACCTTGAGGTAGGATCAATCATTATTCTGGAATGTGTTTTCTAGTGATGAATATCTTGTCTGTTCACTAACTTCCTATCGATCCACTTCGATCTAATCGTCATTCATCATTTGAACCTGATCCCCAAATGAAGAATACTTATTTTCCACCTATCCAATCGTATAATTGTTATTTCAATAACCCATATACTTTTGATAAATTGGATATTAATATTTTTACTTTATTTAATCATTCAATAAAAACAAATAAATAAAATTATTTATTTTATTAAACACACACACCAATGGTAAGGTCACATAGAATGTCCACCACCAAACAATATGAGGTTGTAACTTGGTTAAAAAACATGATATTGAATAAACTATAGATTGATATTTCCAATATTTGTTTCTTATTAAATGTTATTTCATTAATTTAAAATACTAAATTTCCATTATATAATATATTTAATATTTCTGTTATATCAATACTATGTCTCTTCGGGCCCTAAAATATCATGCTGAATTAGTGACTGAATCAAGAACTATTCGTAGAAATATTAAAAAGTACAAGGAGAAACAAAATGACATTAAAATATCCCCACCGTGAATTATTTTAACCCTAAATAGTGAAAACCAACTCTGATAGGTGAGGATGCTGATCTCAAAAATTATATTTCCACTCCCATTATATTTTACGAAGGTTCTGGTTCTATAGAAAAACACAACCAAGGGAAACATTGTACCATGAATTATTATGTTCTAATATTTATCAAACACTACCATGCTCCTCAAACCCCTTAATGTGGAAACTACACCCTCACTGTCCATCTCACCCTGATCTGCATTTTTTAGTGATTTTCTCACAAATCTTCACAGCTTCCACACATGGACCTCCACGTACAGGATATAACTGTGGTCACATGGTTAATAAGAACACCACCCCAATAACCCAAAGAAATAACATATAATGAATCCTGAAATCATTATATATAGAATTTCATTATAGTCAAAACTATGTAATACACGAAAAGGTGAGATCTCATAAAACACAAGACCTCATCTCTGAAACCAAAATGGAATTGTATTTAGTCTACATATGACCCTCTTATCACTGGGAAGTCCTCATCCACCCCTAGTTAAAAAATGCTTTTACAGTAATTAGTAGAAAAAAACCTAGGACCTCTAGTGTTTTCATCCACTAGATTCATCCAGTACAGTACAACCCCAAAATGTCTCCCATACATGACCTCAAACAATTATACATCGATAGTAGAGTGGACACTATGTAGATAACCAAACTCTACTAATAGTATATGATCCTCCCTGTTATGGCCCATAAAGATCATGAAATGATTAAATATTCACTCCAAACCAAATTCACTATTTTTACATGGCCCTCTATCTTGGTTTGAATCCAAATGATCAACCATACCTGTGTCCAAAAGGCCTCCGACAACCTCTCCATAATAATTACATGTATTGAGAATTGTATTCTATAATAATAATTGAGGTAATTCCACAATGTCAGCATACCTCCTATATATACACAGATCCTAAACTATCCACTAATATCTTCTCTTGGATGGTTAGCAAGTGGATACCATGGAAATTGGGGTTAGTATAACTCATTTAGTATCATAAACCCTCTCTAGTTATAGAATCTCCCATCAGGAAAACTACCACGATATCAACCCATTTTCACTACCATTCAGACCCCTCCACATCCACCTATAGAAATGTGAATCCTTATTATCTATACTTTAAAACATGACACAAAATACTTCGAAACCTTCATGATTCCACAAATCATTATGTAAAAAAACTACCATTAGTGTAATACTATGGTAAATCAACCTCCCCACCACCACCACCCATATTATGACCACTAACATTTTCCATCATCAACAAATGATTATGTTCTTCCCACCTTCATAAAATCTATCAGAGTCCAACCTAGTGGATATCTAGTCCTGCCAGAACTCACAATTGGAATATATTAGCTAACCCTTCCTAAGAAGCAATAAAATAGGTGGGGTAACATCCATTAACAACATCAGTGTTACACCGTCCTCACCCTCAACAAAAAAAACTAGGATTAGATGAAATTTTACATTATATTTATCAATCAAATATAGAAAACATCACTCTGAGCATCTACTGTTATGGAAAATACCTTGGGTGGCTCTAAATCTACCACTACGTCAAACATTTTTTGAACCAGTATCACTTCCATGTATGGGAAGACATATCTCAAGAATTTAAACTCCGAAATATATAACTTAATTTACAAGATATCTCCATTAATATGGTTTGATCATAAAAATTCTTGAACAATCCACAAGTGTGTCATGTGCTCCACCTCTGATATCAAGAACACAAGTATTCTAAACTATAATAATACAATGAACCAATTCAATAATAATTAATGATCTGATTCAGTAGTTCCCTAAAATATAATAGGGTGTTCAACATGCCATAGGGTATCACCCAAAACCCATAGAAACTATAGAAGATATAAAAATCCACCTTCTGTATATCCTCCTATCAAATATGGAGCTGGTGATAAACTACCATGTGGTCAACATGAGAGAACCACATTTCCCAAATTTACTTGTTATATAAGTTATTGATTCTCGGGGGTGGATACTACACCATGCAAGTCACCTAGTTTGGGGGCATCAATACAAACCTCACATCATTATTTTATCTTCCATATAGGTGAATAACAACATTATTCCCAAGCGAACACACTGTGTATAAAAAGACACTACTTTGTAGACTCCTCAAATACCACCTCCAACATGATGAGCTATATGGGGTCATCTATTATTCTTGAACAGATATCGGTATGTCCTATGTGTATTTCTATATAGAAATAAACTCTTTATGGGGTGTTATTCAAAGAAAATCTATAAGGAATGCATTTACATAACCCCACCACCACATTGTATGAATAGTAATATCAGTGAATTCATTTCAACCATTGTTATACTAGACTCTAATATCTAATGGTTTGTATTCTCATACAATGGATTTAATCCTTCATTTCATGGAATTCATTCTGACTAAAGAAGGAAAATTCTATCCAATTAACTCTGGTACAACCCATATCTCTCTTTTAGTAGTAAACTAGCAATAGAATGTAAGAAACTAGTCCATACCAATTAAAACATTTTAGGGTATCAACTCCATCAACAGAAATATTCTATACTAGGATCTATCTCTCTACCCTATTATAGTTAGATCACAATGTCAAAAAAAGTGTGTTATCACTGAGTAACACTTCATGATCCTTTAAACATAGGGGTCTAGAAATAAAATGATCCCCTGGTAAAACTAGGCCTCGTATAGGGGATGCATACATGGGATGTGTCTCAAGACCAGATACCAATATGATAGAAATATTAAATAATACACTAGTCATATCTCAATAAAACCTAGATTCTGGAATACCTAAGAACATACTACTCAAATCCACCATTCCTCTTTCCAACCTATCCTCATTAACCATAGACCACTCTAACACATTATCAAATAAAAATATTCTCAAACAAACAACTCAAATCAACTCATACACCACGCCTCATATATATCAAAATTCAAAGGTCCATAAGTCACCCACACTATAATATACAATGTCACATGAATGTGTCTCAGTAGGGGATATTATTTTCTTCATTTCATAATAAAATCCACTTTAAACATCACCCATATAGTCTTCTACTGATTCCCAGTGTCACCTAGGATAGGAATAACAATGTGGAAAACCATCAATAGGGTTCCTAGAAAAGTGTATCCCACTAAATAGTGTGTTTTTACAATCAACTACCACCTGATATGGGATTCATGGCCATAATTAATCTCAATCAAAATCCACCTATAAAAATCATGAATTTTATAAAGAAAAATTGTTTCATTGACATGTATGACCAAATCGAACCGCTTCTCGATGAAAAAGACTTGTCCCTAGTGAGACCATTCGGTCATTCAGGGTCTGCTTATTCTAGAAATCCTATACCACTACATCGACCCAACCCTTCACTACATAAGGGTATAGAATACTTTGAATACACAATAGAAATTATCACTAGAACTCATATAATGAGCTAATAATGCACATACCACCATATTTTCCAAGATGATCTATAAAATACTCCAAATGAAAATGATTATCTATCTTCTCCACCAAAGAAGGGTCTATGTGCTTCTCAACTAGTTCTAGCAATACTCAGTTTTTTCTTTGGGGAAATAGCCTCATGTATGGGTCCCAAAAAATGAGGATTCCTCACAAAACTAGTTATCATCATGAATGTTTTTCAAAATAATATATTTTTTTCATTACTCGGACATATAAAAAGTTATCGAGATGTACCATGGGTATAAAATTATCTAAATAATATACTCATGAATGAAATGTGTGTCACATGACCCAATCCCATATTATGCATGTACCGTTGTTCCTTAGAACCAATGTATCGGTGGGGTGAGTCAAAAAGTAAAAATTCATAACCCTTGTGAATTTATACATGAGCTACCACACAACACTGGGATCACTATTCTAAATGTCACACTCTAGCCACTATAACATTTTCCCTCTGTTCACAACTAATCATATCTATGAGTCCAACTTCAATATCGACCTGGGGAATATATGCTCTAATACAACTCCTTCGTAAATATTCACACCAAGGTTCACCCGGATGTTGGAAGGACAAGTGAAACAACCCCTAGTATGACTCCAATATGTTTGCGGGTGGAGATAAACATCGGGAATGAATAATTAAAATGAGATGAATTTTAATGGACCTATACAGATTCACATCACCATAAATTTAAAATTATGTAGAGAAATATAAATAAAATAATGCAATTAATAGAGTAAAATCATGGATGAAATAACGTATAGGGTATACATCAGAGTTCCACATTATAATCCAAATTTTAAAAGGAACATGAAAAATACATTCCAAACTAGAAAAGAAATACACAACCATACTAAATCAAGAAAATAAATATAAAATGAGAGAGATTCTCTATTTATAACCATGTCAAGCCACCAAATGTAGTCAATACACAAAAGTATCACTAATCTCCACTGATGTCTCTACTAATACGATTTTTGTCCCCACAATACATGACATGACTGAAAAATCCAATATAGGGGTGAGTATATACATACCAATTTGGATTACCCAAAAACTACAAAGGGAGAAATAGAAATATACAATAGAATTCACCTAAACCCAATAACGGAAGGTCTATAATAATCTAGTAAAATAACCATAAACAAACTGACATGTACAAAAAACCTTAATGAAAGAAAAAGGGGATCCCCATCTCTATACCCTTCTCTATGAATGGTATGTCTCTTTATATCTCCAATGTTCCATCTTTGAATCCCCAGATCGTGTGAAACCATAAAAGAATCTATTTAGAGGACTCGTGCCTCACTACTACACTCCATGGTCAAGGGAGCCACAAATCATGTCAAACACACCAGGAAATCTGACTATAATATTTGTGGGCGGTCCCACACCTCAATGTTGTACTCGAAAACCGATGTAGCCATTACTCTTGTGGAAGAACCTCTCCATATCAGAGCTCAAATATGGGGGAGTGACACTCTGCATATTGAGGTATCGATCCATGTTGTGTGGATTACCAACACTACCCTTTTAAATAGTATGGGGGACCAATCCCATGGTATGATAGGGGAGTACAGACCACAACTTCATTCTGATGATATTGTCCCAATAAATTCCAAAACAAATAATCATGTGAATATGATTCATGTTCTTGAAACCTCAATAAATATATTTAATAACACAAAAAATTACACTATCTTGGTATACGTGAAAAACTAATCAAGATAGACTACTTATTGGACCAAATCTATGTTCATGAGAATGAGATAGAAGATAATAAGTTTTCTGAAGAAATAAATAGCATATATGGTGGTCCAGACAGCGTGTGACCTTGCCACACCACCTAGACATGTTCTCCCCTATACATGGATTCACAATTAATGTCACACTATAGAGTGTATACCAGTTTTACATAGTTTGTATTAACATCTCGAGTCTTTCCATGGTCATCCATCCTTGCATATGTACATTATCATGTCTCAATGTTCATGGTTGTTTCCAAGTATCTTGGCCATTTTTGAGTACATAGTTGTGCCCATATAGTCCAGTATTTCCTTTTTTTCCTTAGCCATGTCCATTCTCAAGTACTCACGGTGAAAATGATGAGAAATGATCATAGGTTCACACAAACATGTTTTGGATCAAAAAAGATAGTGATATTAATCTCAACCAAAACCCTAGCTACCAAATTTAGTGTTACACATGGCACATGTTCTTCATAGTACATTTCATGTAATCAATGTTTTAAAATAAAACAATGCTTATTCGTGAATATCCCATAACTACCATGACATCTATGAATACTATTGTTTTAACACCTAAAATACTTGGGTACCACCCCCTGTAGTTGATTCCCATCAATTGGTGGACAAAAGATGGAATCTGCACATCTACTGATGAGCTTCCAAGCATCACGTCAACCTCCCATAACCCATTTCCACTCATTATTCAATATCTTAAAAGAATCATCCAAACTACATCCAAATACATCCTCATACAAAAAAATCAACCATTGTTCCAATAGATACCATGATTTTGGGAGTTTGATGTTACTGAAACCCTTCTATGAAATGTCTAACCTTGAACCAGAGGTATAATGTTGAAGAACATACATAATCATGATGGGAAATGCTCAATAAATAAGTAAATTAGTCATTTTTGAATCGTTATTGGGAAACATTAAAATAAATTGGGATATCCATGGCTGATTTCAAGTGCAAAGAGTGAATAAAATGGAATCAATAAAATTGAATTGTTCATGGCTCATGCGAAGATTAATGTATAAAATATCAAAATAACTAGATAATTAAATCCACAGTTGAGAAAAATAATCGAGTGGATATCCATAAATGACATTGCATATGTCAATTTTGGATTGATGATTGGTGAATAACATGATTTAAAGTGATGATAAAATAGTATTCTCACTATGAAACCCTCAATCCACCTCATTTTCATCATCATTAATTGTCTGATCCCATTCCACTAATGAAGAAAAACATTTTCAGCCTCCCAAATACTCTAATGGTTGTGTTTCCAACTCTATCAATTTTTTATAATGTGATATTTATAGAGGTTTATACTTTTTTCATTTAATAAAAATAAATAAAAAAACATATTTATATTATTAAATTCACCCAATAATTGTCACCTACCTCAAAAAATATATGGCCTACCAATAATAGGTTGAACCTAGGGTAAACCCCACAATCCAAAATTAATCATTGCCTCAGATTTCACAAATGAGATTCCATTTGGCAGTTAATCCATGGATTCAAAAAATTCATCATTAATGTAATATAATATATTTCATATTTTTATTATAACAATACTAAGGCACTCTGGGAACCAGTATCTCTCATTGACTAATTTCAGGCCTCTAAAATGTTTTCTAAGAATATTCTTATGTTTTACACGGATGAAATTGGGTCGTTGAATAATATTTAGAAAATATTTCTTCTGAATGGGAGTAATTTAAAACATTTGTAGTTTAATGAATAAGAAACCATTAAATATGTCCTCTTACTTGAATCTAACTATATTTTATGTAAATTGGACCATACAAAATTGGCCACTCCATATAGTTTAAGGGTTATTTGGGGTGAAATATATGTCATTGAATTTAACAACTTTAATGGAAGACTCGGTTTTTCTCTAGCTTATATTTATATAAATATGGCCATATTATAGAGGTATTCATGAATAATTCCTTCATATGAAAAATGGCATGCCTTTTTCATAGTGTTATTCAAGTGGAAAAACCTAGTTTTAATTGATGAAGTCTCATTCACCCATATGATGTGAGAGATTTTGTGGGATGAAAATTTAAATTATTAAATGATATAATATCTAGATGACACTAATTCTACAAAAATGAACAAAATTAAGATACACATTGTTCTAGGTACTGTATTATCGACTTAGATCAGGATCATGTGTTTGGGGTAAATGATAATTGTTTCATCCTAATGTATAGTCATTGAAGAATACACCATGAATGATAAAGAAAAAACACAATGATAATTAGCGGGATTGAAGTTAGTGGTATCTAAAAATAAATTTGGGTCAATAAATATATGAATCACTATATATATATATATTATATAAATCTACTGCACATACTTATTTAATGAGATGGTTTTTTTGTAATAGGTTATCGATGAAAAACAGATGTGAGCTGGAAAATCAAGACAGTAAGGATTGATACATGAATCTAGATCATACATTAAGGGATTATGTCATATAATATGGAAAATTCAAATTAGTTTGAGGACTTTTAGGATAGACCATAATATCTTCATTTTTATGGTTATACAAATATGACCAGTGATCCTATTGTTCGAGGACATACAAAAATGAAAAATTACATATTTCATAAGAAACCTACCATTTGTAGTAGGGATATTTCCCTCTCTATCCATTATAATTAATGTTTAATCCACATTAAAATATATATTATTTATGGAATAAGACCCTTATCATCTCAACATAATCATTATGTATTACTTCCATAGTATCATGATGAATCTTAATGCCAATACCAACTCTCCATAGATGAGTAAATAGAATGAAGAATTCTATTTAATGATCACATCTCATGATTATGATAAAAATAATGGTTTTTAAGTATAACATACCTTATAAAATTGAATCTGTCTAACACATCCATATAAATCTAAGAGTAATAATCTATAGACAATTGATTGAATTTGGAAATGTGGAGTTTAACAAACATAACCATAATAAAAAAATTGCATAAATCACATACAAAAATGAATATTAGGTCACTTATGTTGATGTATATGTAATGGTATTATAAACCAAAAAATCTGGTTGGATTATTCTAGATAAATTTTTATGTCAGTATCTACAATATTCTAAAGGATACTATATAGAGTTCCATTTTATTCCCCTATTAATATATTATCCCAAGAATGACAATGAGATGAATAGTTGGACTAGATATTGTACTTTTTATGAAATGCCCGTAATTTGGAACAATGGAAATTGGTTCAATTATATAGAAATATTACTTTGGGGATACCAAATCTAGTCATTATAATAGACATCATGATATGGATGTCATGTTTCACTCCATCTTATTTTGAGAGGAACTAATTCAACCTATTTTGAGAAGAAATTAGTGGTGGTAAGGATGACCATGATTTTCATGACTATTTCTAGAGGGTATAAATTCAATAGATTTATCACCCATAAAAAATACATATCATTTTTTTCATTATAAAGTATTAGTGAAATTTTATGAATAATGTTGGAAGATAATGTTTTTCATCTACTCCTTATATCTGAGAATCGTCAATAGCTAGAAATATTGATGCCACTTGATATGATGGGAAGGTTGGGTTACTAAATGTTGTATCAAATCGGATCTAGAAATGAATAAATTCATAATAGATGGGATTACTCATCATTTAATTCATATGATGAGGACACCATAAAATCCTATTTTGAATAGATCATTTTAAGAATCATACCCATCATAATGAATGGAATTTTTACTCACTAATATATCTATTTCTTGATGGATCATTGATGTAGTAGAAACCAATTTTGGTGGTTGTATATTATTGGTAACATCTATCCAATTATGAAATTAGTTGGAGGGGGAAGGGGCTCACCATGATATATAGTGTCATTGATCCCACTCTTTTAATCTATATCATTATTGATAAATAAAGACATCACCCTACAACATGTGATAATAATGGTTGTGTTTTCCCAATATGGATTATATACAGTCATAGTAATATTAGAGTTTTCATCTTATTTGATATTCACTGAACATGGAATGTGATATAGTTTTACTACTAAGGGTAATTATTCCATCATCCCTCACTTGTAATCAAGCAAGGAAATCAACTTTACCTTATTAATGAAATAGTCACTAATAATTTTTGTAATCACTATCAATATATCAACCATGATATTTAATATATACATTGGATTTTATAAGTATATATCCACACCTACAATATGGTTCTGGTATTTTTATTTGTTGTTAATGCATCCTTCTAAAAACATGAAGGATTATGGTAGAACCTATTTTACTTGAGAGATTAATACAATCCCAAACCAAAACATATTGAATGTAGTATTATCCATCATTATTAAAGTTTTACTTATATTGGAAACAATATAATATTTTTTTCCATGGTTAAGAAAATTTATTTTCTAGAGAAAGTTCTTTATCCAAGACATCAAGGTTTGCCAGTGACATCTCAAGGATAAGGCATGTCACAAACATATATTCTATCTTTTTTTCTTTGATAATCAGAGGAGGTGAAAATTTGATATTAATCTATTATATAGTAACCAACCACAATTCTAAATTTTTGGTTATCATCAGAAAACTGAAGATATTATTTAGTAGATCAACACTAAGGATGAGGAGGAAAACATGGTATCGTAAATAGTGTCTCGAATTTTTAAAAAAAATAAATGTTTGGTTTTATTTTCAAAATATTAATATTGAGTGTAAAAATTAATAATTATCTTATTGAAATAGTAAATAAATATTTCCTTTATCGTGTTATTCTTCAAAGAAAGTAGGAAACTTGAAAAATACTCCAGAGCTACAACAAAATGGATAAAGCGATTACCTTTTACATGATTCATAATGATTTAGGGGATTATAATGTATTGTTTCTAATAATTGACTGAATTATGGAAATTTCA
Organism: Viscum album; assembly: GCA_963277665.1. NCBI lineage: Eukaryota > Viridiplantae > Streptophyta > Magnoliopsida > Santalales > Viscaceae > Viscum > Viscum album. The sequence continues at coordinate 651,486,723 of OY728120.1, read as the reverse complement.
CTCTCTTTCAATGGTAACCCCTTTATTAGAGAAATTCTATCAGGGAATATATTTTTTGGTCATATTATCTATGAAGGTATTAACATAGATTTCTCTGCCATGAATACCTCTATATTTCACGAGGTTTCCGGTAAGTCTCATGTAGAGTATTTTCATATTATTCTCATGGTAAAATCAAATTACATGATGGAAGACCATGAGAAAAATGAAATTCATTTATTTTATCTCAAAAAAATCATTTTAAGTTATAAGATCCCATTTTTTTCTAAGATCGTGTATTCTCAAATAATTAGAATTTTTTGTTTTCTGGATGGGACAAATATTATTAATGATATAAAATGGAATTCCAAGGTACAAAATGTATATAAATTATTTTTTTAGATGTGGAATGAAACATGGTTTTTTAATTTTAGATATTTGAGTGTAAGGGGGGGTATGTTACCTGAAATTGGAGTTGTCAAAATTGAAACTGACAGAACATGATTGGTGTGTGGTTATTATTAACCATGTGTCCAACAAAAAAACCCAGATCATATATGCAAACAATATAGAGAAACTATGATGCGTGGTATGGAAACCATGATGGATATTGAAATTATTTAATCCATTTTTCATGACTAGTACAAAATATGTTAAACTGTGTGCCATGACCATTTATGAGGTGTGGGTTTTTGATAATTCCAACCATATGGTTGGCGCCCAGTTTGGCCAACAAAGTAGAAAAACCATTCATCACCCAAAAAAGTGTTAAATTTATTCTTTTACATCTATTTTAATTAAAATAGAAACCCCTATTTTTCTACCTTTTCTTCCCCTTCATGCGCACCTACCTCTCCTTCTACTTCCTTGGGTGGTTTCCCCTCATTCTTTGTCTATTTTGACAACCGCCAAGAGGATTCAAATCCTTAAGATAATTCATCAACTCGGTTAGCCTCCATTTTCTACTTTTACATCCTCCTATATCCTAGGTTTCTACATTATGGGATTTTAGTTTTGATTCAACCATATCATGGTGGAATAAGCTACTGATGATGTGGTTTTCACCCTTCCTAAGAAGAGTATAACTCAAGGGGCCTTTTATTATTCACCACATGTGGTTTCATCGATGTAAATCCCCACTATGAATTTATAATATTCAATACACTTAACTAAAAAGTATAAATTTTTTTGATGAGTTTTCTTATTTATATTACCTTCTTCAATTTGGGTTGTGTTCCACATGTTCATGTCACCTAATAAGTCAAAACTCTAGTGCCATGAGATTGGTAAGTGATCTTTTGGGACTTAATCACTTTTCAAGAACGTTTTTAATAGATTTTTTGGGGTATCAATAAATTATAATGTTTTAATTAATTAATTATAATGGCATGTTTGTGAGATAGGATCTGTATGACTCAATTGGTTATGGACAATCCTTGAAAGAAACTTCCAGGATTTGGAAAATAGATGGGGATCTTCCTAAAGGTAGGTGGTTTTTTTATTACGTCACATTAATATTTATTCATTTTTATGGTATTATATGGATTCTCATGCTTACCATAAAGGGTGAAACCCCTCTTTAAATTTATTTTAATGAATTTTTTTATATTAATTGGAAATATTATGATGGATGAACTTTAGGGTCACTAACTACCCAATGTGCTAGCTTCATCCCATGACATGATCCAATATCCTAAAAATGGATCCCCCATAGGATGTTTATGATTCTTTCATTTTAGGTTCAAAATAAGGATTCATTACTTGTATAATTACTTAGTAGACCCCAAGAGGGATACCACTATTAATCATAACTAGAGGGATCCCAATTTGGAAGCCTCTATAGTGTTATAACTTATGGGGACCTAGTGGGATCCCCAGTTCTTTACCGACCCTATGCCAATGCATTATGGAATTGTATATAGATGGTAGTATGTGTCATCATAAAACCCATAACAAAATTTTAATTCATGAGGTTATGGAAGTAGTGGTGGGTCAAGAATTCAACTACGCTCACTCTTTGAATTATGCATTACCTTATTTATGGTTGATGTTGTGATGATTACCATATGTGATCACAGGTTCTTGGATGAGGTGAATGAATGTATGTGACTTATTTTACTTGGATTTCCAAATGTATTAGTTGGAATATGGATTATAAGAATTTTTCAATATGGATTTCCCATCATATTCCTTGGAATCTGGATTCTAGGCCATATTATATTTGTATTTCCTTATATACATCATGGGGGATTACTTAGGATATTTTAATCATTTAATGTTTCCATTAATATTAATAGAATTAAAATTTCTCATTAGGATTCCTCCCGGGTGAGTTTTATAGAGGTTAGATGCAAAGAGTATCTCAGACCCCTCTTCTACAAGATCACTCTAGGAATGGGTAGTCTGCCTGCATTCTAGAGTATGCATGATATTTCCATGTGGGAAAATTTATATTGAGAAGTGTGATAGTGATGAGAACCCAAATAATGGAATTTATCTCCTCATTTGATTCCTAGGATACACCCTAGATTTGTGGATTCACCATTAATGATACCCATCATATTTATCTGGTAGTGTGATATTGATGCACCTATCGATTGATACTTTGTTGTTATACAAGATAATGAGATTTTTCATTATTGATCACCGAAGGGTTATCCCACTTAGAGACTATACGAGTTCCAATATAATGATATCCTATGGACCGGGACACGAAATTAAGAAATAGGGTTGGATGACACATGGATTGAGTTGTCTGGCATTTATCTTAAGGCCACATTTATTTTATTTTACATATATATATATGATATCCTTTATAATGTTAACTCTACGTGAGTATGGGTGAACCCATGGTTATGTTGTGTATCCCCATATACTGAAGAAGATTACACAGAGACATTTTTAGTGTTGGTTTAAGAAGGTAATATCCATTGGGATTATACAACAAAATATAGACTTAATTACGAATGAGTTCAGTTGTATAAGAAAAAAATATATTCCCTTTTTTGGAAGTTCATAAGACTGAGGTTATGGAACCAAGGATTGACTTTTTTTTATCATGTTATTTTACACCAAAAAATTTATATACATATATATTTATCTATGGGAATATATATATATATATATATATTCCGATACGAACATTTCCCAATTGATCAGGATCACATACCAAAGGATTAATTGTTGGTTCACAATATTTTTTAAATATAATTTTAAATTATATCATAGCAAGGTTGAGTATATTCCATAACATGTATTGAAAAATTTTATGTTGTTTAATATATAGATGATAGAATTATTATTATCATGATCCTGATGATTCGATCATGTTTTCATACACATCATATTACTGGATATGTGCGAGACCATGTTGGTAAAGCACTGTTGAGTTGTGTACTCACACACTACTCAGGAGATAATATAATTGGGGGATCCGAGAATATATTCACATTGGTGTAGTAAAATTTTGGTTTTTTTCTAGCACTAATCAAGAAATATAGATCAGATATGTTTTTATTGTTTAGTTATGTGGTATGGTTCTATGTTACAAATACACCCTTGCACTTTATTTCAATTTCTTTTACGTACTACATTATATGTGATCATCCTAGAGGGAGATTAGTGATTTATGTATGCTTTTTTGGACTTTTATTTAATTTCATTTATTAATAAATCATGCTTATATTTGAGTTATTTAATACTTCCAATGTATAATTATTTTAATCTTGGATGATATCTAGTTATTTACAAAATTTTTAGTAGGATATAAAGTCATAGTTACACTAGAGCCTTGTCCCTGACTACTAATCGATAGCCTCTGGAATATGGGAAGGTGTGATTTTGTCCAATGGGAAAATCATCTATGAGAACAACATTGGTGGCTTCTGTGTCAGGACATTACAATGTTCTATAACTGGGGATTTATTTCATTTTATAACACTATTTAAGATATGGTTAATATGAATATTAACAATGTTTTAGATCCTATGATATTTTTAATATTGGTGCATTGAGAACACATGTTCATGTGTGAAGTCTTGGTTTTAGGGGATATGGGATTGCAGTTTTGATCTTTGATTTTAAGGTTTTATATGATTATTCTTTTAGTGTCACATGTTTTGTGTGGATTTTATTATTTTCTATGGATTTATATATCTTTTCCCATTATAAAGTGTCTAGGTATTGAATGTTAATCTAGAATGACAATGAAAAGAATCCACTCATTCATCATATTATTCATGTAATATTCATATGGTTTATTACTTTTATTGAGTCATTTTACAAATGAGAGAGGGAAATTATTTAATGTTTCAACAAAAACCTTAATGGGGTTTCTCCTTATATGTTTTTAGTGTCAATATAATCAAATGATATTACTTATATATATATTTATAAATATATACATATTTTTTTCTGATGGATGGTGAGGTGAATCTTAGTTGAGATGTATGATAGTGAGGCTTATGACCTAGTCAACATGACTATGAGGATAAGATACAGTACTAGGTCGATAAGGATCATAATTCCCTTCTATTTTAACCCTTATAAGATGTTGTTTCTTAGGTTCAGTTATCAAAATTGTCAGTAACAACCTATAAATTTTTTCCTACCTATCCTAGAATGGAATTCTACATAACTAACAATTGTTTGTGGATATGCAGTAGGATCTATTATTATGATGATGATATATACCTTTTTCATACTGAACATGGACTCAAGAGGGTATTAACTTACATAGATGCTTTGTGTGTGTTAGTTCTATATATCTTTATCGTCTATATCAAAAACTCCTCTATATAGTTCTTTATGAGGATTATTCTAGAGGATCATGTCCCTGGTATGAAATTTCATGATATTTTTTACCCTCGTAGGTCGTTATATTTATCTATGTTTTGAGGTTTAACCATTTTTATTACGTGGATAGACATAGTGACCCTATTAAGAGACATAATTGGTAAGGTAAGGTGTGAGACATGGAGGGACTTATTTTTCACTTAGATACTTGTATATCGATGTTTCAAAATTCGAGAGTAACCTATAGGTGAGGTTGTCTTAGGATTATAGATGCCTTCTTAGGAAGTTATTATTGTGGTATGATTTTTTGAAACTGGTGAATGGTAGGTTGTTGAGTTCTTGTTATATATTCAAGATAATCCAATTATTTTATTATAAAGATCCTAAGATCATTGAATTTCAAGACTGGTTTTTATGGCTAGGAAAATAAGGTACCTGGACATGTTAACCTATAGTTACATGTATAATGATTTCATTTCATAAGACAACATTGTGGGATGGGATGTTTTGGAAAAAACAAATGTGGCATTGTAAATGTGACTGATTTTAAATATGAGTTATATGGGTGATTCAGACATAATTATATTTATGTGATGTGAACCATTCCCATATTACCCTTATAATGGATGAATTTTCAAAATAATGAGTTGGGTGATGATGGTACACCTCAATTAAATGTAGTACCCATTAAATTGAAAATATAAGAGTGGTTGTGTGTGGGATGAGGACTGATGGATTGTAAAAAATGATGAACATATGGGTTCTATGATTTTTGTATAAAAGAGATATATGTCACTCCATTGTAGAGGATAAATTAAGGGTAAATAGTGTTCAAGGAGGTAGTTGACCCATGGATATACCATGACACATGTTTTCGAGATACATAGTCTTCGGAGTTAGTTAATGAAATGTACATTTTGTTTGATGTGAGCATCACTCAGTTGATTGATATAATCCAATTGATAAAGTCTTAGTGTATACCAAGTTAAATATGGTCATGATCTATATTGACATCATCTTGAGTATGTTGAGATATCATTGCCTAAATTTTGAGTTTCTTATCATTTAAAATAACAATCATTGACATTGATGGAACCTGTTGAGGTTGTTCATGAGGCATGATATATGTTAATTCTAATGGTGGAGAGCACACCATTATCCCTTTGTGGCCATTTAACCTCATGATGAGTTGGAAGTCATCTGTTTTCGGGGAAATCATTCTCAAGAATCAAGAATGGGTGATTCATAGAAGTAGTTATATTATGCTCAAGGATGAGTGGTTATCTATCAATTTTAATTTTATGTCCAGAAGTGGAAAATACATGGGCTATGGTGATTATGATTTGTTTTCATTGATGGTATGATTTTAATTCCCCTATGTTGGGAAGTGGGACGTCATTTGTAGGAGAGAGACCCTCGTGTGGGAAGCATCATGGGACCGTTAGATTGATCATATAATTTTTTTAACTCTCATTCTATTTTATAAATGAAACATTTATTGATCCAAATATCGGTAAATTATACATACATGTATGATTATCAAATGGTGAAATCTAGATGCTACTGTTGAGCCCGATAAAGATTTCAGTATCCATGATTGTTGGATCAGGTTTCCTTCAATGATGGTGATATGAAATGCATATTTTTATAGTGATAAATAGTTCATTCATTACACATCACTTGAATTATAGTATATTCTTTTGTGAGAATTATTCGTATAGTGTCAGTTTTCCATGAGAGAAGGCTATAGAAATCTATTTTTGAAGATGCATTTCACAAGAAATCAAAGTGTTATTACAAGTAGTATATTGAAGTTAGATTGACATGAAAATACTCTAATTGTTTGATTTTGATGACTGGTTACTATATTTAGTTCCCATTCGGCTTGTATGGGTGTAGTTTGAGGGTTTTCTGAGTCTCATAATGGAAAATTTGACATGGCCACGTTGTACTTAGTCTTGTGTAGTTTGACTATTATGATAAAAATGATGATGGATGGATGTATCCTCCTATATAATTTGATAAAAACATCATAACTGTCACTATGAACTTAAAAAATTAATATAATAATTTCATATGATTAAAGAAATACAATGTCTCGTGTTTTGAGGACTTATGTACCATATTCTCTAAATTACTCATATAGGTGTGTTGGGAATTTGAAAATGTCACACAACCATTTAAACAAAAAAAATTCCAACCCATGAAGGCAGGTTTTGTTTTTGATGTCCACACAAGTTTAATGGGGACAATAATTTGTAAGGTGGGGTGAATGTAAGATCTCATTCTTTTTTGAGATATAAAATTTAGAAAGAAGTTGAATTACTACTCTAATGGAGTGGTCAAATCCTGATTACAGATTTTGAATGATACTATAAGGGTTTTGATCCATCTAAATGTTGTTTTAATATGTGGAATGAATCATGGTTTGTATTTTGGTTGTTTAAGTAGCGTCATGGGGGTCGGTATAGAAAAATACAATTATGGGAAAATAGAATAATAAGGAACTTGTTTGGCGAATGTTTAGAGTTAATCATGTGATAAAACTATGCAAACCAGTTATACTGGGGTACAGGAAAGGGAAACCATGTGGCTGTCCATAGAAAAACCTTTGAGTTTATGTAATTTAATGTTTAAAAATTTTATGGATGTTACACGGTTATCTAAACCTTGATTCAGGATGGTTTGTGGGGTGTGGTGCTTGATAGTTAAAACCACATGGTTGATGCACGATTATTCCAACTATGGGGCCAAAACATGCCTCCTATTATATAGTTTAAAATCAATCAATTTTATTATATTATTTAATATGGAGTCACATAATTTCTCTATTATCCCCCCCCACATAATCCCCTTCCTCCCATCATCCACCATTGGGTGATTCCCCTTCAATCTTGGCCCGTTTTGATCACTCTTAGGTGAATTATAATACTTGAGGTAACTCTCCTACTACATTCGACATATTGTCTTATTTTACTCCAACATATAATAATGGTGTATCTTGTTAGTGACTTCAGTTATGATTACAATAGATTATAGTGGAATCAGATAACTATTTTGGGGGGTTTGACTCTTCCTAGGATGAGGATAACACGAGTGGTCATTAGGACTCTGTTTTGTGTCATTTTAATAAGGTATATCACCGTGATGAAATTATTTAACATTAATAATTAAAATTAAAATTGTTACATGTTTTATTTGATGTTTTTTCTTTGGGATTTCACCCGATTCATGGTCTTTTGTGTACTTCTTATTGTTGGAGAGTGATAGGTCATTATTTTGGTGCAACTAAATTAGCCACAAAGCTTTTGAGATTTTTTCACTTTTATAATGACATGGTTTTTCAATATGTACTGATCAATTTGTTTTATAAATTAATTATCATTTTATTTTTAATGAATTATGATGTAGTTTTTGTGAGACATGTCCAATATAACTTTACTGGGGTTTTATAGGCATTAGCTTCTGTTGTCAGCTTTAAGAAAATATATGGGAAGCTTCTAAATAAAAATATTATGAGTAGAAGTTGAAGAAAAATAAATCATAAAATAATTATTTATTTTATATGTTTTTAGTATATTATTATTAAGCTAGTAATAATTTCTAAATTTCTAAAAGTGTCCTTATGATGTTCCCTTGTGAGGTGTCCATGTGATGCGCCCTTGTGAAGTAATCATGTGGAGTGACCAACTGAGGTAACACTCTTATGTGACCACATATAGAAAAATGATGTGAATACTTGAAGAAAAATTTAGTAACCACCTCAAGAAAAATAATGTGACCATAAAAAAATTATGATAAATCAAGATGAAAAATTGAACTATCTATAAGAAAATAAAATTAACTAACCAAAATGTATTTTAACAATATTATGACCAACCGTTGGTCAATTAATTCATTTGTTGTAATGTAGTTCAAAAAACATTTATTTTACTTACACATGTAAAAAAGGTAAATTTTTAAATATTTTTTTAATGTTATACTAATTATATTATATGGAGTTAAATTTACTATAATAATATTAAGTAATTTTTTTAGTCATAAGTAAAAAACCAGTTTATTTAAAAAAATATGATATTCTGGAATCATATTATTTTATTTAAAAGATTGTTTTCGAAATTTCAGAATTTTTATTTTAAACCATTAATATAATATTTTAATCAAATTTTCAAAATTTGATGAGGGGGGAATTTTAATATTTTTCTGAGAAGTATGTTTTTTCACTGAAAAGTGAAAATAATATTTTTTTTTGAAAATTATTTTTTACATTCATTTATTTATAAGGGAAGATTATATTATGTATTTATTTTAAAATTTAATTAGTTAATTTTGATAAAATATTAACATATAATTCATTTGGAATCATCCATATAATTGAATTTTGTGTAAACACATTTTTATACATAAAAAGGATGTCTTTTGGAAAATCACTTTTAGTCATGTTATGCACATATACTTTTAAATTAAATTCATTCCAATTTTTAAATTTAATTTGATAAATAGATTTCATAATATTATATCGAATAATTAATTAAATTTAATAGGTTCTATATAATTTTTTGTCAAAATGATTAGAGAAAACAAAAATTATTGATTATTATAGATAAGGTTAAAGTCGGTTTACCAAGTGTTTAAACTAAATAAATAAGTGTTATAATTACCAATAACTATTAATTTATAAATGTAGATGGTTTTATTATGAAATATTAATTATGGATTTAAATTAAATATAATAAAACATTCCATTTAAGTTGTTTAACTTAAGCCTTACTTTTTGAGAAGATGAGTCATATTTTATTAAAATTTAAAACGATTTATAGGTCTTCACATTTAATTTAATTAGATGAATATTTCATTATATTAATTAATAAAATAAAATTATAATAACCTTACATAAATTATTATTTATCTATAAATATAGAAACTAATTTATTTCTTTATTTTTAGGTAATAACATTTCTTACACATAAATTGGGTATTTTCCTAAACACAGTTCTTCATGAATTCTTTCATATAAAATAAAATTAATTTATACTAACAAACGAATTTGTTATTGATAATGTTAAATATTAATTTAGAATCATAATATTTATTTTCATTCTAAATTTTCCCTTTTATTTTTGGTCTCCTAATTATGTTTTCATGATAAAATATAATTTATTGTGTTTAAGGTTAAAATGAGTTTAAAGTGGATTAACATGAAGATTAGGATTAAAATGTTTCTAGGTCTTGTATAACTATGATTTCTGGAATTTATTTCGCCTCTAAAGATAGTTATATTATAATTTTTGTGCCATGGATTAACATGAAATTATTATTATATATATTATATAACCTTTTTTGAAATTCCATTTATGCCTCTCTTCATAGGTATAAAATAGAACAAACTCACCACTCACAATCACACCATTTTAGAAAACTATTTTCGTTCAATAACTACCCATGTAGCTTTTTTAAATAACTACCCATTTTATATATTCCCTGTTTTGATTATAAAACAGTCCTATTAGGGATTTAGGTATAAACTTCAAGAGGTTTTCTGAAAAATATGTATACCTCTTAACCTATCACTTTCATTTTATTTTTTATTTTAAATTTTTAAAATATTATTCAATAATTTTATAAAATAGGTATCACACATATAATTATATATTATTATGTTATTTATATAACATAAATTTATCCACTCTTCCTCTTAATGGGAAACAAAACTATCATATATGTTTATGTTGGACTATAGCCTTGCAAATATTTGTAATTTATTTTACATTCCCACATCTCATGGATGGTTATAATGGTTAATTTAATTTATATATTTTATATTAGTGAAATATTTATCATTATTTAATTAAAATATATCAATTACTTCCTTACCTTTAATCCATTTAATAATGTTAATGTTGTTCATGTGTCTATTTGGATAACCCTCTCTACAAAACGATGTGATTCGCATCTCACTAACACATAAAATTAAACTATATATAAGTATATTTTAATAAATAATACTAAATTTAGGATAAAAATTTAATTAAATAAATATAAAATGATACTTTATTTATGATTGGTTCATTGAAAAATAGAAATGTTTCTCATCCATATATGTGACCAACCGTCACTATGATTATAACATGGTACATTTTTCATAACCGTATTTTAGGGTTTATTTTAAATTTATAATTAATTGAAATAATAATAATTTTTTCATGATTATTATTTTAGATATTTTTTTATAATTAAAAATATCACCATATTTATCCATCCAAATTCATTTTGGACATTAAATATCATCAAAATTACCGGCATAAATATAATTTATTAGGTAATCGAATATGACATGGTAATAAATAAAATAATAGAAACAATAAATCAAGAAATTTTTTAATAATAATTTAAATATTTTACATAGTATTATCATTTAGGATAATAATTAACATTCATTAGGATTCAAACTTGTGGTAAGAGACACTTTACCATATAAAATATTTTAAATGTTTAAATGATTTATATTATGGAACATTTTCTTCAGTGTACATATTCATAAAATAGTATTTTGGATGTATGTATATGGACATAAATGAATTATAAATAAACTTTTTTTCACATTCTAATTTCATAAAATTGTTTTGAAAAGTAATATTTTTATATAACTTTTTGAAAAAAGCATAATGAAGTTTTCAATTTTAATACATATGGCATTAAGTTTTTTCCCACCAAAATAACCATTATTTTATATTTTGACTACTTAAAAATAATTCATGATTCCTTCAAAGAAAACCCATATTTCTATTTTTATTATTATATTATTTTTTTAATGTGTCTTTCTAAAAATAAAGGGTATTTCAATATAAGAAAATGATTTGCATATGAGTTAAAAACAATTCAGGGCCTTTATAATGAAAACATGAAATATTTAAAAAATTAGGATATCATAAATGATAATTATAGATGATTATGGGAGATATCGATGAAAGTTATATGAATTAGTGAGCCAGATAAATCATATAAGATTGGGTGAGACCGATATAGCTCTCTAATATAATAGTTTCAATTAAATAAATGGGGGAGTTAATTAGGTTGGTTTACCATAAGGATTTAATTAGGATAGAGTTATTTCTGACATGGGTGACCATGGATTATTAATATGATAATCTATGTTTCATAAAGTGTTTTTAGATTATTATTATTGCTTTTAAATGTTATATAATAGAATGGTTTTGTGTTTTTCATATGGATATGATTTCTTTCATACACAAATAAAATATTGTTTTAAGTGTAAAAATTTTACGGGTTTTTACATCTTTCACTAGAATAATGTATTTTATTTGATTATGTCTGTCACTGATCTCTTTATGCTATTCCCACATTATTTTATTCTGTTCACAAGGATTATGGATGATTATGATAAATGAATAATTCATGTTAAATGTCATGAATACTTTTAATGAAAAGATTAAAATTTAATTTTAAACATTTTATATGATTAGAAAATATGATATTGAGTAAAAGTGTATTCCATGTAATATATGGGTTTTTTATATTAATTTTCTAATTTAATTCACTAAACTCTAAAAAAATTCTATGAAATACAAAAAATTAAAATAATTTCAATAGAAACTATATAATGTAACATTTATGGTTAGGTCCTAAATATTCTATCTTTTGAATAACTACATTTTTTCCCAAATATTTATTTTTATTTAATTATTCCTTAGATATATATTAATAATTTCTATAATTTGGACTTTTATTTGGAATAATTATATAATATATTAAATTCTCATCACATGGGTTTATTTCTCACACTTGTTTCATGAAAAACATGATATTTAATTTAAATTTGGTTAATATTTTATTATAATATCTAGGCTAAATTATTGGATTTTCCAATGGACATTAATGGTGATTATTATTATTTTTTGGTACATGATTAATTTTTCCATAATTTGTTTCATGATAAAATATGTGTCTGATATTACATATTTTCATTGGGACCCATGTGGGTATGTTTTACAAGAGCATTTAATTAGAAAATCAAATGTTTCCTTGGGAAGGATAAAATTCCATGAGGTGTATACATGGAATCCGTTTTTCATATACTAAATATATATATTGGTTTTTATAGATCCAGATAAAAAATATATTAGTTAAATGATATTATAGAACTATATTATTGTTTCATACTTTTTTGATCAACTAATCCTCTCATATTATGTAAAATAAAATGATACTGTTTTATGGGAGATAACCTAGTCACCTCACCACTCAAATCCTTAATTATTTATCTTGATTTTTGGATTCAATTATTTATATTATATTATCTCTATGTAATTGTAAAGGGTTATACTACCTATTTAAATTTAGTATAATATGATGTGTCCCCCAATAATATTTCAACATTAGGGATCTATAGTAACCATATTTGTTTTATTTATTTGATCCTTGGACCAGTTAAAAGGAATTTTTGGTTTCTACCACCAATTTAAAAGGTATATTATAGGTTTTCAATCATATAGTAAAACATGTTTCATTTTTAGGATAGTCCACCATGTGTTGAAAATGAATCAATATTTGGTTAATCCTCAAGTGTTTAAAAATCATGTTCTGAAAGGGTTGTGATATCCCTTAAAAATCCAGAGTGTTTATTGTAGTGGGTGAAAACCCAGTAAGTTAATGACTGGGGTGAAGAGTTCTGTATAATCATTTAGATATGAAATACTAGATTAATCATTCAATTAATTTCTAATTATTTTTATACTATATTTACTTAAATAAAATAGGGGGATAAATTTATTTTAAAACATCAATCCCCATTCTTAAAAATTCATCCATTCACATTAGGGACCTAAAAACTCAATATTGCGAAAATGAATTTCCATGATCTATAGAGGGATTTCCAAAATAATGAATTCAAAACATGTATCGTAGAGTGTTTATAATCAATTATATCCCCTTAGAGAGCCTTCATTTATATTTTTTCCCAAATTTTTAATATACAACTCAAGATGGAGATATATAGGATATGAAAATACCGTGGATAGACTGTTTATGAATATCAGCGGTGGTTTAACAAATTTACATGTATTTAATACCATAAAAAAATATAATACAACCATTTCATGGAATTATTATATTTAGTACTTCTATAATGTGAAAGGAGAATTTTGGTTACATACTCCGAATGAGTTATCATAAAGTAATTTATAGTTTGGTGTAAAGAGTTAATTATAAAAATATCTTTCACTCTCACAGTTCTGTACAAGGACCCCTACTATATATTTCTATTAGTTAAATAGTTCTAAATATTAATATTTTAATTCTATAATTAAAAATCATACAACTTTTATAAAAAATTCCTCACTAGAAAATTAATGGATCATAATATGCATTCCCACAGATCATCTAGTTGTGAAACTCTACAGAATATTTGACCTAAAATAATGCTAAAGTTAAATTCATTGAGTGGTTTGATATTAATAACTAAATATAGTTAAAATTAGTAATTAATATCAATGTATTCATGGACTACATAATACTATTTAATAGAGTGGGAATCCAACAAAAACATAGGTCACAATTCCAATTAAATTTACAACAAACATACTAACAACCGTTATTCGAAATAAACAACCCTCAACCCCCACCATGTCATCAACTAGAAATATTGAGTGAAGAGACATCGATGATGGTGCTTCTATAATAATCCATGTATACAAATTTATTTCATAATCTACTATTAAAACCCATGAATATATACTCATGGAGTTTAAACGAATATATTGAAATATTAATACAATATTAACCACATTAGTAAATCATGGTTTCATAAATGTTTAGTTTAATCGATTTCTGGTCCATCAAATAATATTTGTTCTATTTTTATGAGAAGTGGTAGTGATGTATAAGGAAATGAGGAGTTTCTATGTGAAGACGTACCTGAGATAGATGAATCTAGTGAATATAATAAAATACCTAATGAGAAATAAGTAGAAGAACCTATTAATACAAAAATAGTGAAGAATGAAAATGAAAAATCTAAATGGAGGAGAAACATCAACATTAAACAAAAAATAATTCATATATAATTAAACTAATCAATGTTGATAAATAACCCCTCTAAAAGGATGTTTCTAACACCTTTAATATGATAAAAGTAAATATTTAACTATTATATCAAATTAAAAATATTCCAATGGATGCAAATTTCAACAAATTTCTACGCATTAATTGAAACATGATTCATGGAGATGAATGGGTAATATTAAGTGGAATTATTCTTCCTTAATCATTGTAACCCCCCCTGACCATAGTTATCCAAAGTCGGTGCATTATTACATAATATTGGCATGATCACAAAAGATCAACTCTCGAATGACCAATTAGTTTAGTAGCTTTGGAAACACTAGATAAATTCATAAGTATCGCAATAATGGTAAAGTCAAAAAATAAAACAATATAGTCTCCATAGTCCACACTCAAATCCCCTCAGTCTATCTCTGCAGGTCAGTCATAAAATACTTCTTCGCATCCTGGGAAAAATAAAACATAGAAAGGGGTGAGCTCAGTTTCTTAGTAAGGATAACAATATAGTGGAAACTTTCATAAATAAGCTTAAATTTTATGGCAATGTATAAGTAAAACAAAAGCCATTTAAACTTGAACTTCCACATAATATAGAAAAAATAAAATGAAATAATTACATTTACCTATTCAAAAGGATATTCTACTAGACGAATAATCACATGCAATATCAATAACCACTTTTATAATGATGGAATACATAATACCAGACAATCATAACCACCTAGTCAAGGCCTTGTGCCAAGACAAAAAATAATATTTTTCCAAGGACTTGTGCCAAGACACTAGTTTGTATCATGAGACCTATCTATGTATTAAGGATCTATAACGAGCTCCACCCGTCACTTACTAAGTCCAATTCATTCCTCATATGACCATGATTAAACATAACATAAGAATTCATATTAAAACTAGCATAAGAAATGAAAATACTTTCTATATAAAACATGAATGGTATAAAAATAATACATCCAAAGTCAAACATATCATAAAACCTTCAATACAATATGGAATTTCTGTATCACAATAAATCAACATCAAAGAAGATTAAAATCCATCAAAGGATGTTGACATAGATAAAATCAAAAGAAATTGAGACAAATATCTCCTTTTTCAAATCATTTAAAAGTCACATAATTTTATAAGAAAACATTTACTTTGAAAATATTCATATAAGATTTTAAATCAAGCTTTGGCAATTTTATAATGGTGGAAAATAGCTGCACCCGCCGTATAAGCTAAAAAAATACATTCTTACCTTAATTTTGTCAAAAAGCTTAAAAAGGGCCTTGTTCGGAAAATGATGAAATGATTCCTTTATAAAAATCTTATAAAAAGTCTATCAAGGGTATAAATGACTTTACCCCATACTTTATAAAATTTTAAGAATGTTTTTAATTTTTTTAAGAAACACGGAAGTGCGTGATAAAGAGGTTCCAATAGATAAATACGTATAAACAACATCGGATAATGAAGATATTGTTAAATAAAACCTTACCTTGTATTTTTCCTTGGTCTATGGTAGTTAAACCTCATGTGTAATGGTTAAATAATTGTTATTAAATTATAAAATAATCATATACATTAAAATTATATCATATATGATCTTTCAACGTTGCTTTATTAATAATATCTTAGTATTATCATTATTTCAGGTGTTAAATGATTCATTTTCATTTGTATACCTTTTTTGTGAGTCATATTTTTTATGGATGGGATGTATCGTATTAATATCCAGAATGATATCAAGTATTTACACATTATTTTAAATAATCAAGTGAAAATTAGTCTTGAATGGATGTGATGGGGAATGAATCTCATCGCGTTCGTGGAGATGGTAATCTGTACGTATGCACGAGCGAAAATATCAATCTTTTGATATTAAAATCATATATAATTGGATGGTATATCATATATAAATTATAATTATCATGATATATTTATTATTCACATAAATTATACATCATTATTATACTCATCCAAATAATAATGTATTGAATAACAACTACACCATAACGTGGAGATGATAAGTCGTATGTATGCACATATGGTAACGTTTCATTGAAAGGATGTATAAAATAATAAATATGGTTGTACCATATTTATAATAACATAATTTTATATATAATATATTTGAGTTATTATTTTATAATTGAAAAAATAATGAAAGAGAAGTGGAAAAAGAAAGGAACTTGAAAGAGGTGATGAAATATTTACCTCTTCCTCATGTTCTTCCTTTTGGTTTGATCAAAAGGGATCATTAAGATGGATTTTTGACTAAAGTATGGCCTCTATGATGATTTGAGGTAAGTTTAGATGATATTTGGGAAGGTTTTAGCTGACCCAAATGGCTTTGAAAGTGTGAATTAGAGAGAAAGGGGAGTTCCCTTTTATAAGAGGAGTGAGGGGCACCTTAGGAAAAGCTAGAAATATTATTTTATAATAAAATAATTTTCGGTTTATAATATCTCCAAAGGAGATTATTTAATTTATAATGTGGTTATGGGTCAAAAAAAAACTTGACAAATAGGTTTTAGATAGGTTTGGGTCACTATATTAACCTCATCTTTTAGATTTAACTCTTAGTTAAATAGTTTGACATTTACAATGTCTCTTTATATTTTTATATTATATGGATAATAAACATACTATATACTTCCAAGTGAACCTCAAGTGGTTCATTAATGATACACATATCATTATATAAGTCCTTTGTCTGAGCCATATATTTTTAGGAATATAATATCAATTAATAATATAATATTTGTTTTAAAAACTCTTTTATGTCAATTTTGACACTATTTGGTATTTTGTTTTTTATAAATTCATAATAGCATTATTACTTAGAATAAAATTAATCTAACCAACCATAATATGTCATATTAACTTATAAAGCTATTGGAATTCATAAAAAGTCTCAACTTAAATTTATTTGGATATTTAAAATATCAATTTTTTAATATTTCATTAATAAGGAAATTATTGCATCACCATTGTGTCATAAATATGTTAAATTATGTAATTTATAAAAATTATAAATAAAATTCCATTATTTAGGAAATATTTCTATCTTTCCAATGAATATTTATAATCGAATTTGTCTTAGGTATATACTTATATTAAAAAAATTTCAGTTATTAAAGATTGATTTTAGCTCTTTTAACTCTTCTTTGAGTTAAATAATAATAAAGGTCTAATCTAATCCAAGTGGACCATAGAGGTTCATATTTTATTCCTAGGGTTGTTTTTGGTCGAATTATACTTATCCAATAGATCTATAACATGTGTTAGGTTAATATTAATATCATTTTTACCCTTAATTACGCTATTTACTTTTAACCGTGATAAATAAAAGTAAAAAAGTTATTATTCACCAAAAATTATTAATATCTTATTGAACCACATTTTACTTACTGATATTAACGGTGTCTCTCGGATTTTTGAAATTCAACTCACAGAAGCGGAAAAATTAAGTTTTATCTATATTTTCAAATGCTCCTTGGAGGTGGGTAAAAGATGATAAAAAGTTCAATAAAATTTTTATATATCAAAAGTATAATTTTGATATTTTGAATTAAAAAATTAATTCTACATTACCAAATTAAAAACATAGAATTTGAATTTATTAATTTAAAACTAATTCCCATTGTCAAAACCAAAAATTGTGTTTTTAAGAAATAATAACTAACAAAAGATTCATACTTGTTTATGTTCAATTTCAAAGTGAAATTACTAAAAAATACTATCATTGGAATAAAAGGTAAAAATATAATATAATTATAATTCCAAACCATTAAAATGTATAATTAAACTCTATGAATTTTTTTGATTAAAAAATCAGTTTTCAGTTAAAATATAGTATTTTTCAATATTCACCCAAATATGAAAGTTACCAGAAAAACACAAAACTGTTATTGAAACTAAATTCTTATTTCCCACTTCTAAATAAGAATTTCATTTTGTCAAATAGAATATATATAAGTTTCAGATATTGGATTTAAAACGGGTCTCCAGGTAAAATTGAATTTTTTGAAAATACATCTTTTATCTGAAAAAAATTAATCTATTCTTAAATTATTTCTAAGAAAAATAATAATATGAATTCTAAAATTATAAAGATAATATAATGTTAAAAATTTAGTTAATACTATTCACAAATTCTTTTCAACATCATGTTTGGTAAGTCATGGTGCGCTTGAACTCAGTGTTGCATGTAATGCAAGTTAATGAATTACTTTGAAGAAATAACGTACTATGAAATCTTGGGGTGTTACATTCTTCCCTCCTTAAATAAATTGAATCCTCACAATTTGAAATTGTTTTTCGAAAATAAAAGGTTGAAAATAAAAAATACCCTAGGGGGGAAACACACTTAAGAAATTGGGTTAATAAAATTTAGTCTTAATAAGAAGAAAAGGGGAATGGAAAAGTCACCACCAAATTATGATCTCGATTAGGAGAACATCAGTGGAAATTAGAGACACAAAATTAGAGGGAAAAAAATATTTATAGGGATTGATTGAGGTCATCAGTCATAAAAAATTGTAGAATAGAGGGCCTCAAATCTGTCAATCTATGATGATTTAAAATATCATCAGTTCAACAAAACATATTGTATTAGGACAACACAATTTTAGTTTTAAGACCCCTTACCTAATGTTTAAGAATTAATTTATTCATAGAATAAGATAAGAAAAAATATATATACACTTGACAATTAGAGTTCCATCCTTTAAAAAATTTCTACCACAAACTCATCTTTCACTCTAAAAGATAATAGAACATAAAAAAATATATATTTATCATATTCATATAGGGTTAAAAAATGAATTCAGAATTCATCTACCAAACCTTTTAAAAAAACAACATTATTCAATCTAGGACATCTCATGGGCTAGTGGTAAGAGATACACACTTGTCGCCCTTCGGTTGCGGGTTCAAGTCTCGCGGCCTTTCCTGTCGCGACGGGTTTCCGCCTAACCTCTAGGATTTCCTTTTTATGGAAATCCAAAAATAATCTCAAACTAGAATTATCCAAAATAATTATATCCAGACTCTCAGTCCAAAATTTATAAGGTAGTTAAAGACAATGAAGATCCTCTTTGCCGCGTAATAACATGTGAACAGATTCATCATATATTTTTTTAAAACACTGCAACATCCTAAATTACCAAAAAACCTTATTGATTACATTCATTCTCCCTTATTCCTTATAGAGTACTAGATATACTCCTTCTATCCAAAAATGTTTTAAACTCCAAAAATGATGGAATATACAAATCATTAATCAGTTTCAATTTAGTAAAGAATATACAATATAATTTATCCAAATCAATCATGTGTTATTCCAAAAGCACTACCTTGGAATCAAAACTATATTTTGGTTTATCTTTCTCTCAACCATATAATTTCCAAAAATTTAACCTACTATTGAGTCACTTTTCTTGGTTTCACACAATCTCAAGTCATTAATGAAATAGTAATTCAGTACAATCCTTATATACTCCAAATTATTATAACATGTACATCATTAATACAATACTCAAATGAAACAATACTTTAATAACAACATAAGGAAACTTAACCATTCCTCTTCATCTTCTGTAGTATCATAACTTGATTATTATCTAATATCATCATTTAAGGTATACAACAATGATTTGGACATTTATTCGCATAGTGTCCCAACTCCTTGAAGATTAATCATTATACATTTGAAACTTTTTTCTTACCCTTACAACCATGTGCTTGGTGTCCTTTTTCTCCAAACTAATAAAAAAACTCTCATTCCCTTCAAGAATTTACTGAGGTGATTCTTTCCACAGTTATCACATATGGGAAAATTCATCTTTTCCCTCTTCCCTTTATCTGCAATTCTCTTTTCCATCGTTTTCTTCTCTTTCATCTCATTGAAGCCAAACGTCATAGAGAATTCCTTACTTATCTTATTAATACATGATACTATTTCTTCATATGTTGAGAATAAATGGGAGTCAATTTCCCTTATAATTGTTGGATTAATATTGTGAAATATATGATCCTTCTTACTCATTGGATCATACATATAAATATAGATCAAATTCCCTCTACTGGGTGCCATTTTTATACAATAGCATACACTAGGTCAGTTTATGAATAACAATGAATAATTACAAAGTTGTAAAATACATAACATAAATTGAACAGTTTATGGATACAATCCATAATCATAAAAAAAATTCATTGAGAAGGTATATACTCATCAACCCTTCATAGTGGTTTGTAAAGAAAATGAGAATTATCTGAAGCATATCCTTCGGGAGTGTCATAACCAAGAGTGCAGCAAGGCCCATTGTCATGCACTAGTTCCCGTTCGAGTCTAGATAAAATCAGTGTTTTTGGGTTTTACTCCTAGGTACATATGTTCCAGAGCCACCTCTACCTACTCGTATCCATACAGGGATGTATTTTTTTGGAAAACTCACAAAATCGCTTCAATACACAAATTCTAGGAAGATCTTATATACTAATCATCAAATTTTATCATAGGGAAATGTTCTCTAATCAAAGATTATCTAAATCTAGATCCCAAGGTTTGTACTAAAAATACTATGATACCAACTATAACGCCCCGACCCTAGTTATCTAGAGTCGGTGCATTATTAAATAACATTGCATGATCAAAAAAGATGATGTCTAAAAATACCGATTAGTTTAGTAGCCTTGGAAACACTAGATACATTCATAAGTCTGACATTAATGATAAAGTGAAAAAGTAAAACAACATAGTCTCCATAGTAAACACTCATATCCCCTTAGACTATCCCTACAGGTTTGTAATAAAATACTTCTTCACATCCTGGAAAAAATAAAACATATAAAGGGGCGAGCTCAGAAGCTCAGTAAGGATAACAATATATTGGAAATTTTCATAAATAAGCATAAAATTTAAAGGAAATGTATAACTAAAACAAAAGCCTTTTAAACCAGATCTTCTGCATAATTTGGAAAAAATAAAATGAAATAATTCCATTTACTTATTCACATGGATATTTTACTAGACTAACAATCACATGCAATATCAATAACCACATTATTAATGAAGGAATGCATAATGTAAGACTATCATGACTACATAGTCAAGGCCTTGTGCGAAGACTACAAATAATATTTTATCAGGGCCTTCTTCCAAAAAACTGGTTTGTCTCATGAGACCTATCGATGCATCGAGGAGCTATTGTGGGCTGCACCAATCACTTACTAAGTCCAATACATTCCTCATATGAACATGTTTAAACATAATAAAAACATTAATATTAATACTAGAATACGAAATGTGAATACTTTCTCCATAAATGATGAAAGGTATAAAAATAAAAAATCCATAGTCAAAAATATCACAAAACATTTAATACAATATGGATGTTTTGTATCATAATAAATCAACTTTAAATAAGCTTAAAATCCATAAAAGGATTTTACATAGATGAAATCAATACTATTTGAGATAAATATCTCCTTTTTGAAATCATTTAAAAGTCACATAATTATAAAAGAAAACATTTAATTTTAAAAAATTCATATAATCATCTAAGGATACCTTCGACAATTTTATAATGGTGGAAAATAGCCGCACCCACTGTATAAGTTAAAAAAGACATTCTTACCTCAATTTTG
Organism: Viscum album; assembly: GCA_963277665.1. Lineage (NCBI taxonomy): Eukaryota > Viridiplantae > Streptophyta > Magnoliopsida > Santalales > Viscaceae > Viscum > Viscum album. Next base: position 651,464,217 of record OY728120.1, on the reverse strand, counting down.
TAAAAAAGGTTAAAAAGGTCGTTTTTTGGAAAACGACATAATGATTTCTTTATAAACATATTATAAAAAGTCTAAAGAGGGTATAAATAACTTTAAACCATAGTTTATAAAATATTAATAATGTTTTTAAATACATTTTTATGAAACATGGATTTGGATGATAAAGAGGTCCCAGTAGATAAATAAGTATAAACAAACTCAGATAATGAAGAGATTGTGAAATAAACCCTTACCTTGTACTTTTCCTTGTTCAATGGTAGTTTAAACTCCTATATAATTTTGAAATAATTGTTGTTAAATTATAAAATAATCATATATATTAATATGATATCATATATGATCTTTTATCACTTCTTTATTAATAATATCATAGTATTATCGTTGTTTCGGGTGTTAACTGATTCATTTTCCATTCTATGATTTGTTATGTGAGTCATATTTGTTACGGATGGGATGAATATTATTCACATCCATAATTATATCAAGTATTTAGACATTATTTTTAATAATCAAGTGAAAATTATTCTTGAATGGATATGATGGGGAATGTATCTTATCGCTTTTGTGGAGACGGTAATATGTATGTACGCACGAGCGACAATATCATTCTTTTGATAATAAAATCATATATAATTGGATGTTATATCACATATAAATAATAATTATCATGTTATATTTATTATTCACATCAATATTACATCATTATTATACCCATCCAAATTATAATGTATTGAATAACAAGTACACCACAACGTGGAGACGGTAAGCCGTACGTACACCCGTTTGGTGACATGTCATTAAAAGGATGGATAAAATAATGAATATGGTTATACTATATTTATAATAACATAATATTATATAGAATATACTAGAGTTATTAATTTATAATGGAAACAACAAAGAAAGGGGACGTGGAAGAAGAAAAGAACTTGAAAGAGGTGATAATATATTTACCTCTTCTTCGGGATCTTCTTTTTTATTTGATCAAAATGGATTTTTAATTTGGCTTTATGATGAAAGTATTTCCTCAAAGATAAAGTGAGGGAAGTTTAAAGGATATTTGGTCAGGGTTTGGCTGAGCCAAATGGCTTGGAAGGTGTGAATTAGAGAGAAATGGGTCTGCCTTTTTATAAGAGGAGTGAGGGGCACCTTAGGAAAAAGTTGAAATATTATTTTATAATAAAATAATTTTGGGTTTATAATAGCTAGAGAGTATATTATTTAAATTATATGGTAGGTATGGGTCTAAAAACACTCATCCAATATGTTTTAGACAGGTTTGGGTAACTTTATTAACCTTATCTTTTAGATTTAACTCTTTGTTAAGTAGTTTGACATTTACCATGTATCTTTTTATTTTTATATTATATGGTAAATAAACATACAATATAGTTCCAAGAGAACCTTAATTCGTTCATTAATGATACACCAATCATTATATAAGTCCTTTGTCTGATCCTTATATTTTTAGAAATAGAATATCAATTAATAATATAATATTTGTTTTAAAAACTCTTTTATGTCAATTTTGACACTATTTGGTATTTTGTTTTTCCCAAGTTAATAAAATAATTATTACTCTAAATAAACATCATCTAACCAACTTTAATATGTTATATTATCCTAGAAAATTATTTTAATTCATAAAATTCTTATATTACATTTATTTAGAGATTTGAAATATCAATTTTTTTAATATTTCATTAATAAGGTAATTACTGCATCACCATTGTGACATAAATAAGGTAAATTATATAATGTCTAAAAATTATAAATAAAATACAATTATGTAGGAAATATATTTATCTTTCTAATTAATATTTATAATCAAATTTATATTATGTATAAACCTATATTAAAAATGTTTTAGTTATTAAACTTTGATTTTAACTCTTTATAACTCTTCTTTGAATTAAATAATAATAAATGTCCTAATCTAATCAAACTGGAAAATAAAGGTTTATATTATATTACTATGGTTGTTTTTGGTCGAATTATACTTTTCCAATAGAATTATGTCATGTGTTAGGGTAATATTAATATCATTTTTACCCTTAAATACCCTATTTATTTTTAACCGTGGTAAATAAAAGAAAAAAAAGTTATTATTCAAGAAGAATTATTTTTATATTATTGAACCAAATTTTACTTACTAATATTAACCGTGTCTCTCAGATTTTTTAAATTCAGCTCATAGTGGTGGAAAAATTCTGTTTTATTTAAATTTTCAAATGCTCCTAGGAGGTGGGTAAAAGATGGTAACAACTTCAATAAAAGTTTAATATATCAAAACTTATTATAAAATGGCTTCAATAAATTAGATTGAACATATATAGGTATTATATATCTATTTTGACATTAAATAAATTTAAATAAAATTAACAATTATTTAAATAAAATTTCAATTTACACCAATAACTCGGTGTTTTCCACTTTTCATCAAAAATTGCATGTTTTCAGAAAAATAAAAAAAAATCACCGTATGTAAATTTTGATATTATGAATTCAAAAATTAATTCTATTTTACCAAATTCAAAACATAAAAGTTTAATTTATTAATTTAAAATTTATTTCCGTTGTCAAAACAAAAAAGCGTGTTTTTATGAAATAATAACTAACAAAAGATTGATACTTGTTTATATTCAATTTAAAATTGAAATTACTTACAATGACCATCATTGGATTAAATGGTAAAAATATAATTTAATTATAATTCGAAACCATTAAAATTAATAATTCAACACTATAAATTCTTTCGATTAAAAAAGTTTTTTTCAATTAAAATATAGTATTTTTCACTATTCACCCAAATATGAAAGTTATCAGAAAAACACCAAAAATTTATTGAAACTAAATTATTATGTCTCGATTCTAAATATGAATTTTATTTTGTCAAATTGAATATATAGATGTTTCAAATATTGGATTTAAAAACGGTTTTCCATTTAATTGCTGTAAAATTGCATTTTTTAAAAAATACTTCTTTTTTCTAAAAAAATGAATTTGTTCTTACATTATGTCTAAGAAACTCATAATATGGATTGTTAAATTATACATATTATATAATGTTCAAAATTCAGTTAATACTATTCATATCCTCTTTTGAACGACTAGTTTGGTAAGTCATGTTGCGTTTGATCTCAGTGTTGCGTGTAGTGAAAGTTGTTGAATTACATTGAAGAAATAACGTACTGTGAAATCTTGGGGTGTTACAATCACTCCTTTGTTATGTAAATAATTTTAGGATCCTGGTACTTTTTCTATTCCATTATGTAACAGCACAATATTTTGTAAAATAATTTTTTTGAAATAAATTTAATATTTTCTGTATTTTATAATTCATGGAACACTATGTTTAGCTTCTGGTACATGAAACTATGATTTTATATTTCATTAAACCAAACACAAGGTTTCATAAAAACATGACATTCTTTTAAAATATTAAAAATTAATAAGATATTTATCACGTAGCTAATGGAATGTAAGGTATAAATTTTATTTAAAAAATTATTAAAATATAAGGATTACACATTTATATATATTTGAATATCTGGTAAACAATTAAATAGAAATTAAAATCATAAAAATTTGAAAATAAATGAAATCTTTTTCTGAAGATTTATTTTAATGCAAAAAATACATCTTACCTCAAATAACTTTTTGACAATGTTTTTAACTAAATTTAAATATTATATCTTCAATACAATTTTTAACATCCACTTTATGTGTTTTTTATATATTTAATAAAAATAAAACTATTTTTACTATTAAAAGAATTATTTTCCTCAAAACTAGTTTTTTCACATTTTCTACACAGAATTTAGGTTTTTTTCCAATTCTAGAAGATATATTAGAAAAAATAAAACTTATTATTTTTACTTCTATGTTCAATAATTTCTTACAGTTATTTTTTTATAACTTTTTTAAAAATTATATTTTTTAGGAATATTGAAAAATATTGGTTTCTCTTTAGGGTTTTAATTTATATTATATAATTTATAAATAAAAAAACCCAAATATGGTTATATAATAAAATTGTTAAATTATGTAATAATTAACCCATTTTATTTGATTTTAATCAATTTAATGATTAATTTTTAAGGAAAATTTTTTATGCTTTGGAACATTTCTTTATTGAAAACATTTTTTTCATTTTATCTATGGTATTAATTTTAAATATAATTTTAAAAATTATATGAATTTAATTGAGAAAAATAGATAAGTTGTTGTAATCATCATAATTTATATTATACAATATTATTAACTTAATTTTGGAAAATAATGAATATTAAAAACAATAAAAATTCTTTTTTTCCGTTATGGTTAAAACTGGTTTAATAGGGGTTAAAGTGAAATTGTATGGGGTAAATTGATATAGAAACAACTCCAAAAATAATTATACAGCCTTAGCATAAACTTTTAACCTCAATAGGCCTATAATTACCCTTTTTTTACCTTTTTCATGTGAAAAAAGTGTGCAAATTTTTTTCATTTCAAACATTACAACCATGGCACTCACTTCCCTTATAAAAGGACATATGTTATCCTCTCCTATTAACACCTCCAAATAAATTTGGTTTACTTAATCCCTACCAAATTAATTTCATTATTTTCCTCCCCTCTTCTAATAATCTTATTTTTTTATTAATCCTTCCTATATTTTTTAGGTTTAAAACAAAGGGGGATATCCGAAGCAGAGGTGAAATTCTTAAACATGTTTTTTTATTTATTAATCCACCATTATTAATATTTTTCAAATTTTAAATAAATTAAAAATATAATCTCTCATATATTTATACTTTATTATTTTAATGAAATTACCAAAATCAATACCCTCTTCCATCAAATGGGATACGAAATCATCGTTTCTATGTACGGAAGTATACCGCCTCATGAAATGATGCCATTTGTTTTCCATCACCTCCCCACATAGATGAATATAATGATGGAGTAAATGTTTATATATCATATTTATTATATTACTAATCTTCATCAATTATTATATCAAGTGTACCTTCTTACATTCCCTTATGTTGGAATATGATATTGTCACCTATGTGTACAACAAACTACTACATCACAAAGTGATGTGATTCAGTCAAAATATACAAGGAATGGAATAAGGATGGGTTTAATGAAATCATGTGATACATGTGACATAATAATGATTCATAAATGGTAATATATTTTTATCCTTTTTTCCATCAATTTGTTGAGAAAATCGAAACATATTTTTTGTGTATTTATATTCTACCATCTCCATGAATTTTTTATCTCATTTTATATCGTTATATTTTATTGGTTACTAAAAATATATAACATATTCATCTATTTTCCACAATTTGGTTCCTTGATATGGTTCTACATATGACCGCAAATGAACCTCTAAATACCCCAAAGACCATTGACTAGCATTAAGAGTCCAATGAGACATGTGGGGTGTCTATACCCACTTTATCGGAGTAAGCCACGTGAAATAAAATTAGAAACAATACAAGTCTCATAACAAAAAATCATGATTTAAAATTAAATTTCACAACTCTAGTTACACTTCCAAAACAAGATTTTAAATATTCCATGAAATTTATATAGTGAAAGGTATATCATAACCCCAAACTAATGAATATATGATGAATCCCCAAAATAGTTCCTATAATCCAATCTGGTTCACTCATCCATGGACATATCTAAGACAAAAATAATCCCTCTTGCATAAGTAATTTTCTATTTTCTAGGTCTATATCCATGCATCCTGGTTGGGTACATAATGGAGGCCCAAAAAGGGTGGGAGTAAATGTTATTAGGCCACCACCAATGGGATATGCAAAATATAACATCTAATAATGTGTATGATGATTTACCAACATTAAATAAGAAAATAAAAAATATAGGTTACATTACTTAACATTTATTTATCCCCCTAACTTTTATTCTTATCTCAATTTTTCCCATTCTCCATGTATCCTACTTTGGACCATGATAGTCATCTATGACATGTGTCGAAGGTTCATAGGTCAAAAAACTTGGAGCCTCATAAAATGAATCCAACTAGGTATCGAAAGGGAATGCCCTATAATCCCAGACAATATATTGAGCTTTATATAGATACCCTTGGATTTAGGATCATCAATCCATTCCCTGAATAACTATTTTCCATATGGGATCCTTCATAATTAGTATGGCCAGCACATGGGAGAAAATCATCTGACCAAATTCCCACTACCATTTATCACATAACTACGAGTTATCGTCAATGATCCCATTAAGATGATGACACAAGGACCACCATTTACATTATATCACAATTTTATTATTCATTTAATCCAATATTTTCCCAATTCTAAATTATCATGACAAGTAAAATATACAAATTCAATACATTACAACAACTCATTACCCTTACAATACATTTAATCAGGGGGATATGCCCTATAAACCAATTATCACATTCACCCATATATATAACAAAACTCATTTAACCCTTAATGTTAATACAAACACCATATCACATTTTGTAATATGATTAGTCATATTTAATTTTTCTTTAATATTATAAAACATTCAATTTATCCTTTAACAACACAATCATTCATTTTCAAGGGAGTGGTCCACCCATTAGGTGTCCCTATGAATGGTTTACTGTTCCTCATTGGATCTCATGGGTATCATGAAGAATCCATGAAATCATTTGGATAAACAATTAATCATTTACAACTATGGAAAAAAGAAACACAGCATAATGGACCCATCTTCACAACCCCATACACACAACTAATATAAAGACAATGGGATATAACTTGTATATCGCCAGCCTCAGGTTGATAGATGGACACTTTCTTATCCATAGGATTTTATTTAAACACAAACAATCATCAACATTACAAAATAAAATTTTCTCGAAAAAAATGTTTTAGTTCTTAGGATGTCTAATAACAAACAAAATTTCCCTTTTCCAAAAAATTGAAGGAATATGAGTGTTAGACTTATTAAAATATTTTATTCTCACATATATGCACACTAAAAAGGAAATAATCAAATGCAAATAATACCTTTGAATCATGGGAGGAGTAATTTCCAAACCTAGCTTGTTGTATGGTGAAGTCGATGGAAATCAGGTGATATTTCATAATGGAAAATAGTTAAAATGGGAAATTTCTCGTGATTATTCTGGTGTTCAGTTTGGTAACATGGATGGAGAAACCTTTTATTGACCGTGTTTCACCATCTTTTCATGAGGGACCAAGATTTTATTGTCTTTTAGGACCCCGTACGGTATTAAAAATCTTGTGGTGGATATGAGAAATGGGTCTATACTAGTCAAAATGTTTTGGAGGATCCCACTTGCTCTATTTATGAACCGTGCAGCCTACCCCTATGGGTTTCATAGTTAGGGATCATTGTTACGACTAATAAGTAACACTTCCCAGAAAAGTAAATTTGATTTCTTTTTCATTTCTCGAACCCCCAGTACATCCATGAGCCATTCCATATTACTTGAAAAGAGAAAATTAAACAAAATTGTATGATTTCAATAAGATCTAGAAATAGATAATACATCATATGGTGTTTGGGAGCTTATAACCATCCCATCATATAAAGGATCATCCTCGAGAATCACTCCCACGAATTAATTAGTCTCTAGGGTAAAAAAAATCAGTCCTCAATGACTGTGTGTATGACTCCCTCTCCCACATATACTCATGAATATTCCAATTATTAAAAAAATACTTAGATTAATGACATATTATTACCCATCATGATTTGATCATTGTGACAAGCAATATTAACTAGAATCTCTCCAAAGGACTCATTGGACCCAAGCTCTACATTATCAATGTCAATCACAAGAGAATAATATGATTTACACTATTTTAGTTGTTACATATGGAAAACAACATTAATGCAACTATAAATTTCTGGAAGAGCCAATATATACACCACTAGTCTGATCCTCTCCACATTCTCTAAGAACCCCATACACCATGTTGGCAACTTTTCCATTTTATGAACCTGACGGTGAACCACGCTTAGTGATATTTGGAGGAATACATGATCGCCCGCTGCAAAATCAAGAGGCCAAAAAAGTCTATCAACATATTATTTCTAACTTCTCTGAGTCATAGCCATCCATTTTTTAATCATCTTATGTTTCTCTAATATCTCCTATATGAGACTCAGTCCCAAAAATCCTGACTCAATACCCTATATCGAATATAATTGTGGTCTACTTGTCCTACCATAGAGAACCTCATATTGTATCATCTGAATAGTCACATGATAAATGTTAAATAGGAGAACTGAACATGTTCTATATTCTTTTCCAACATCCCACCAATATAAATGACACATGATCATATCATGTCCTACAATACATGGACATTACAATCCAATTTCATATCTATTTGCGGGTGGAATGTCATACACCAAATGTACTGGGAAACGATCTCTTTCTATAACACCTACCAAAAGGTTTAAGAAAAATGTTGATGAAATTTTGAAATAATTCTTCATGGAACGCCATTCAATTTTACTATCTGTCGAACATATATAACACCCAAATGATCCATGGTTAATGTCTCTCGAATCTGTAGGAAATGTTCCATATTTTTCAATCAACCAAAAAATTACCCATATATTTTCATTCCCCTATGATATCCTAAAAATTCATACCACAATTACTATGGTTATATCATCCCATATCGATTCCAAAATGAAACAATGGATAAAAAATTACACGTTGACTAATATTCATCCTTCACCTGATGATAGGTGTAACATCACATCAACAAACCTGCAACCAATTTCATCACCGTGGGCCACCAATACTATCAAGGAATTTCATAATAATTTTTGAAAACAAATATTCACCACCCATTTCAATGTATGAAACTCATAGATCATCTTCTCCCATATACATTTTGGTATAACAATACAGTCAGTAATAAAAAAAATATCATCACCATCAACAGTACAATCTAAAGATAACTCCCCACATTCAAAGAATTTTCCACTTGTTAAATCATTAGAGATCTTCATATTGACTCATCATGATCTGGATCATATGTGTTGAATTGAATGTCAAGGATGTGATGGTTCAATCCTTATCCATCCTGAACCTCTATGTGAATTTCATCAACAAGTCCAACACCTTCAATTTGTAACCAGAATTCTGAACTACGTAATTCTGTTTCTTTCAACTAAAAGAATCTATAACACTATTTACCATACATTTGGAGTAATATAAATGACACAATCTACACATTCTCAACACATATCCACTAAGTAAGATTAAAATATTTCTGGGAGAAGACGTGCTGAAAGATTTAAGGACCAGTATACACAAAATACCTCTCACCCAATTGGTAATTCCACCAACACATTAAGGAATAAACCACTATGGAAAACATGAGATAATTTTTATGTTAATTTTGCTCATTTGGTCCCATCATCGATTATCCATATGCCACAAATTGAACTCCCAACATCAACACGACTCCATGTCTGACCACAGATGATTGAAAAACATGGTATTATCCTTACCTCGATCAGGTAAGATAATGATTAGTGCATTTTTAGGATTATATTCATCTCATGGAAATAATTACCACATGATCTATACCACAATAAAAAAAATAGATTCTTGGTTAATAATTAAATTTGTGATTGAATCTGACAATATTTCATTAAATAACCATTTTTAATATCCTAATAAACCAAAAAAACTTCTGATATCAAAAATATTCATGGGAAGCTCCCAAGAGACCACTTCATGAAAATTCTCTAGGTCCAACATTTTACCATACTCTTAGATTATGTTACCCAAGAAATGTTCCCTATCATTCCAAAATTCACATTAAGATAAATTTTCATATAGTTCATGATCTCTTAGTTTACTATGGATGATGACTTGGTTTTTGGAATGATCATCATGATTATTATAGTACACGATTTTTCTATATATACAAGAACTTGAAAAATCTATGAATTGGGTTAAAATTTGTTCATCGATTCCATACAAACTTTTTGAGATTTCCTCAACCTGATTATCAACCCAATGATATCATATAGACCATACCTGCTCCTTAAGGCATACTTTTTTAAATCATAAGGTCTCGCCCTCTGCCGATGATACCCGAAACTCAAATCAACATTGGAGAATACACAAGAACCCATTAAATGATCAAAGATAATGTTGATATGGGGGAAAGGATATAAAATCTTAACTATCATCTTATTCAACTTCTAATAATCATTAGATAAATCAAAAAATACACTGGATTCCTTATAAAATTATACTGGAGATCCCCAAGGTGATGTACTTTGGTAAATAATAGATCTATTCTACAATTCACTCAACTGAGTCTTATGTTATTGAAGTTATTCTATTTCTATTCTATATGGATGAATAAAAAGTGTCTTAGCTCCATAAATCTGCTCAATAATAAAAATAAAAACTCTCATGAGTGTAAATAATGGGAAATACTCAAGAAAAATATTATGAAATCGAACAAAAAAAATTTATTGATCATCCTATTCAACATCCCAATTATCAAGAACAAGGCAGTCCATATAAGAAATGTGGTCACATAACTGACAATGAATTATCCCTACATATATCATGAGGATAGCAGATTCCCAATGGTGAGCATATGTGTCACCATAATGGGATTTGAACATTACACATAAACAGTAAGAACTGATATAGTATAGGCATAAAATCATCCCTTCTATTTCCAGTACCAATTCAAAATAGGGAATCATTAGAAAAGACAAGTTCCAATATAAATGGGACCCACCAACCTCAAGAAGTCACTCCTTAAATTAATGGATATTTTCTTCTCATATTATTAACAGTGTGTCAATAAATATAACCCCACACACATGTCTATGTATTGGATCCAAAATATATACAAACCATTAATATATAATAGTATATGAGGCCCTTTTATCAAACAAAGAACTAGAAAGCATGGAATCTACAAGAATTATACAACAAATAGTCGATGGGCCAGCATCGCCATCGCCATGTGCAGGTTGAACTACATAATCCTGATATGTACCTCTACCATGTTATCTTGTCTGAGTCATCGACATATTATCACCTTACAAATATGTAAGACATTGTACTGAAGTACCATTTCCCATTCCCCGACTGGAATGTCCATGGAAACTCCAACTTCCTAACTGATATCGAGTAACAGAACTCTTGTTGGCACTCTGTACAAGCCTAAATCCGCCACCACTACCCACCTATTGCGGATTTGAAGAGTACCTCTATATATTGATCATTATACTATATTATTTACACTCCACTTGTGGTTGAGGATAATATCCTCGCATACGGTCTATCATGCCACACTGATAACAAATGACTAAACAGACCCCCTAGGAGGCAGTTCATTTTCCCTATTACTCTACCTACTAGTACTTTGGTATAAATTTGAACAATGTCACATCTTAATATTGGAATAACTGGACAAACATATCACTATTGAAGTAGTCTATCCACCACCAAAACCGTCATTCAATCTCCCATTAGAAATGAGAGCATGATCTACTACTACATCAAACATATTTATGTGAAAGATATGCAGATAGCATAAGATATTGTAATGACCCAATCTTTTTGAGTAGTATATTAACATACTCTTAATGATTTAATAAGATGTTAATGGTTAATGCAGAAAGAGGAGTCAATGGCTTTATCCAGTAGACTCGAACATTATAAAGCCAGCATATCAGAGCTTGGGAAGAAGGTAGCATCTGTGGGCTTCACTTTTGACCAAGCCCAAGCCGAAATCCAGCGTTTCAAGCTTGAACGGAAACGCCTGCGGGAGAAGTTAAAGTTAATAGAGATTACTACTAGGGAAATGTTATCTGAGCCTCCCTCGGATTCTCTCACCATAGCACACCTTACACTTAGGTCACATGCCGGTTTTATAAGGGGCTATGTGATGAGACCCTAGCTTCTTTGTGTAATCCTTTGGGATGAATGAATTAAGATTTCTTCCTTTAGTGATGTTTGTGAAACATCAAATTTCTGGATAATTTTATGATGTATTTTATTGATTAATTTTGAAAAAGGGATATTTTAAATTAATTATGTAAAACCTAAATAATTAATGATGTGTAATGATTTTCAAAAAATGGTCTTCTACAAAAGTGTTCAGTAAGGAATTTGGAGTCTAATAAGATCAACTTAATTTTTGATGAATAGTAAATTATGAATAGTGATTTTACGCTTACGATTAGTAATGTGACAAATTGATTAGTAATTTCACTCAAATAAAGTTTTAATATAATTTAGACACCTAGATTAAGCAATGTGATTCAATAAAATGGGTAAATAACGGTTTCATAAATTATTAGTCAAGTATTAGTTTTTTCGGTTGAATAGTGTTTTTTAATTAAAAATTTAATTAAAAATTATTAGAAAATTATTTTTATAAAAAATACTTTATTTTTGAACTCAGAGCATCAATATTATGTTATGGTAATTTTTGGGGATTTTTCTGAAAAAATTAAATTCTCGATGAATAGTGTTTTTATTTAAAAATTAAATTAAAAATATATAGAAAATTATTTTTATAAAATGGAGTTCATAAATGTAATTATAGCATCGATATTTGGTTAAGGTGAAATTCTGGGTTTTTTCTGAGAAAAATGAATTTTTGAGTGAATAGTAAAAAAGCAATTTTAGGGTTTCGGTATGTTTAATGACATCATAATAGTGTCATGATGATGTCATGAGATATTTTAAGGGTTGGCCGGCCAAGGGTGATGAATTATTGTTTTGTGGGCCCCATGTGGCCTAACTCCATGGTAAATTCCAAGGGAGAGCACATGGTTTTGGGAAAAGCACTTGTGAGGTGTCCCATGTCCATTAATACCTTGTCCCCTCAATTTCCCTATAAATACCCACCATTTACTCCTTTAGTTTTCACTCCCAACTCTCCCCCAACGAAGTTATGGTCTCCTTACCTCCCAATGAGTCCTCCCAAGGTTCCCCCAAGCCCTCAAGGTCCAAACCATTGAATTTTAAGAGTTACGTTTTAAGGTAAGAGATCCGACCTCTCTCTTTCTTTTCATGTAATCTCTTTTATGTCATTCCTTTTATGCTCCATGTTCTTATGTGAGAGGATGTTCTTCTATATTACTCTTACTTCTCATTTCATTTTTATATGATGAGAGATCCCCTCTTACTCTCATCATTTCATTTTATGAAAGTTTATGTGACGCCGTTAGGCTGCCAAATTTTTATGTGATTCTTTCACCCTTCTCATTTTTCAAGTTCGATTTTCATGTCAAGTCTTTCAAGTTCCTTTTTATTATGTTGGGGTATGATCTCTATATCTATCATACTGATCTCTTATGATCATATGATGAGAGACCCTATTTTATCCTGTCAAATCATTTTTTTATTGAAGTTAGGTGACGCCGTTAGGCTGTCGAATTTTCATAAGAGAAATCTTATTTTGTCTCACTTCCATGTTTTTTCATTCATATGGTATATATTTAAAATTACATTACCATGTTCTTAAATCCCTTATATTCTGTTCCCCTACTGTTTTATGGATCAATTATGAGTGGGTGACTCATGTCCCCTCTCTTTTCAATGTTTTCTAAAACCTTGAAACATAGCCGTTATGCTGCAGAATTTTTGTCTCAAAATGCCTCTCTCTTTTCTAAAAATTATTTTATGTTATAAAGTGAATACTCAATGCTCTTATTTCTACAAGGGTATTCACATATATATCAAAATTTTCTATTTTAAATTCTGGTATTTACATACTTGAGACCCTCTTTCCCTTTCCGTGGGTTTAAATTGACATTAAGATCATGTCTTTAAAGCAGTTTTTAGAAGGTTATGATTATGAAATGAAACCCATTTATTTTGTGCTATATGTGTTCTTTATGAAATGTTTGATGATGATATATGTGGGTCACATGATAATAAAGGAAAATTTAAGGGTGTGCCCTGATAGCCCTCCAATGCATTGGGTAATGATGTAACCACCAGAGATTAAAATTTTCACGATACCTTGGTGAAAAACCTTGGTGATTTTCAAATGACACCTTGGGGATGGACCTTGGTGATATGTTCGTTATTGTCAATGTTAAATGATGTAGCCACATAGTCAAGTTATGAAAAATGTTATTTTTATTATGAAATGTCTCATGATTTCTTTCTCATGCCTTAAAGTTCTTTTCATGTCCTTATTGAAGTATCTCAAGTTCACATGTAAAATGTTCATCTTGTTTCCCTTACTGGGCCTTCTGCTCACCCTTTCTTTTGATGTATGTCCCCAGGATATGAGATGCAGTAATTAACCTAGGATGAACTTAAGGAGAATCCTTTGAAGTGTTTAAGAATAATTCTTTATGTTGTTTGCATGTATTATGTTCCTCGTTTCCAAGACACTAGACATTAAAGATCCTCAGTTTTGTGTAATGTAATGAAAGTTTATGTCATAAAAACGCGGGATTCTATAGTTGGTATCAAAGGATGGTTTAGTTTTTTGTGGAAATTATGATATAAAAAATTTAGGAAGAACCCTATAGAAAAGTTTAAATATAGGAAAACTTCATGGTATTTTGGTAAGTATTGAGTAAGTGGTTTATCAAACAAATACATCCCTGTCTGGATACGAGCAGGTAGAGGCAGCTCTGGCACAGATGTACATAGGGGTAAAACCCGAATACACTGCTTTGAGCTAGACTCGAACGGGAACTGGTGCACGATAACGGGCATTGCTGCACTCTTGGTTACGACACTCCTGGGGGATATGTTTGGTTAATCACAAGCTTTTTATGAATCAATATGAAGGAATTATAGAGAAGTGTAATTGTCTAAGCATGAAGTCTTAGTTAAAAGATTCATAAATGAAATAAGTTTCTCACTAAGGTATTATTCCATTAGAAAATGGCGGGAAATAGGAGGAACCGTGCAGATGGTGACTGCAATGCACCATGTGCTGACGGCCCTACGATGAAAGCTGGAATGGAAACATTCATGCGAATGATGAACCAACTGACTCAAGTTATGAGTAATAACTTGAATCAAGCTGAGAGGCCGATTTCACCACGAAGGGAACAACTCTCTGTTGAGTCCTTTATGCGTCAACGACCTCCAACATTTAGTGGATCAACTGACCTATTGGTTGCGGAACAATGGATAAGCTCCATTGAAAAGATCTTTTCTGTACTTCATTGTTCAGAACAAGAAAAAGTCACCCTCGTTGTTTACCGCCTAGAGGGAGAAGCTGATCAGTGGTGGTCACTGATCAAAAACACGAATCCACGAGGAGATATGGAAGCTATGGAGTGGGAAGAGTTCCAAGGAATATTCTTTAATAAGTATTTCCCTCGTTCGATGAGAACGAGAATGGAGAAAGAATTTCTCGAGCTGAAGCAGAAGGAGAATGAATCAGTTGGAACCTACGAGATGAATTTCACAAGGCTTTCCCGTTATACCTCAAGCTTTGTCATGGACCCTAATGGGAATGCTGATAGATTCTTTGGTGGACTACGACCTCATCTACGGAAGAATCTAGCCAACAAGGACTACGATAGCTATGAAGAAATAGTTCGAAGTGATATGAATGTTGAACTAGAGTTTGGGGAGACACAGTGGTCTCGTAAATCTAATGAGAAGAAGAGAACTATAGAACCAATCCTGGGAAGAGGTTTTGATCAGGAAAGAGGTGGAAAGCAGATGCATCATGCCACATACAATAAATGTGGGAAGAATCATTCATGGAACTGCTTGATCGGAAGTGGTAAGTGATATAGGTGTGTAAAAGAAGGCCATATTTCTCGGAATTTTCATAGTGATATGGAGCCTCAACTTCCCAACACTAACGACAGAGGAAAGATGGTTCTGGCTCTACCCGAAGTCACATGCTTCTAGTGTGGACGGCTTGGGCACTTTGCTAATCTATGTCCAAATCCGAGGGCGGTGGAGGGGAATCACCATCAACCTCAGCAGAGGCCAAGGGAGCAAGGTCGTGCTTTCTCTATCACAACAGCTGAAGTTGAAGTCCTGAACGATGTGGTAGCAGGTACTCCTGTCGTCCTCTAAAAACTAATAGGTACTTTATTTGATTCTGGTTCTACGCATTCCTTTATTTCCTCCATGTTTTCAAGGAATATAGAATCAATCCCCGAACTGATAGAGGTAGACTTATCTGTCAAGACTCCAAGTGGGATTATCCTTGCATCAAAAGTATTTAGAGACACTAGTGTTTACTTTGGTGAGCACAATCTTATCGCAAATCTAGTAGTCATTCCCATGATGGAATTCGACATTATACTAGGGATGGACTGGCTCTCAAAGTATAATGCTAAGATCAAATGCAGAAGTAAGGAAATCTCAGTAGTCTTGAATGAACGTCCTACAGTTATCTTCCAAGGAGAGATATCCTGAACTGATCCCTATCTAGAAGCACCTCCTATAGCTTTCTTTATGGAGTTAATCGGTGATGATGAAGAAGGAAAAGTGAGCATACAAATAGAAGATGTTCCGATTGTTCAGGAGTACATGGATGTATTTCCTGAGGAGTTACCTGGACCTCCCCTAGAAAGAGAGGTAGAGTTCTCCATTGAACTCGTACCTGGGTCTCAACCAATATCAAAGACTCCATATAGAATGGGAAATGTGGAGCTAGAAGAGTTAAAGAAACAACTCCAAGACTTGTTGGAGAAGGGGTTTATCCGTCCGAGTGTTTCTCCTTGGGGAGCACCAGTTCTCTTTGTGAAGAAGAAGAAGGACGGATCAATGCGGCTATGCATTTATTATAGAGAACTGAATGGGATCACAGTGAAGAACAGATACCCTCTTCCAAGAATTGATGATTTATTTGACCAAATTCGCGGGGCTCAATTCTTCTCCAAGATTGACCTTCGATCTGGTTATCATCAACTGAGGGTGAAGAAGGAAGATATTCCAAAGACTGCCTTTCGATCAAGATATGGGAATTATGAGTTTACTGTTATGCCCTTCGGCTTGACTAATGCTCTTGTTATTTTCATGGATTTGATGAATAGAGTCTTTAAGGACTACCTTGATAACTTTGTGTTAGTTTTTATTGATGATATTTTGATATATTCAAAAAGTCGTGAGGAGCATGAAGATCATCTGAGGGTTATTTGGAAAACTCTGCTAAAGGAGAGGCTCTTTGGAAAGTTCAGCAAGTGTGAGTTTTGGTTACAACAAGTGGCTTTCTTGGGGCACATCGTAACCAATGAAGGAATCTCGGTTGATCCTGCAAAGACAATGGTTGTGGAGGAGTGGCCTCAACCCACAACAGTAACTGAGATTCGTAGTTTCCTTGGTTTAGCGGGATATTATAGGAGGTTTGTGAAAAACTTTTCATGACTTTCTAATCCACTAACCAAGTTGACACGAAAAGGGGTTAAGTTCATCTGGAAAAAGGAATGCGAGGAATGTTTCCAAGAGCTGAAGAAGAGGTTGGTTACTGCACCTGTGTTAACACTACCCTCTATCAGAGAAAGATTCGTTATTTTTAGCGATGAATATCTGAAAGGGCTTGGGTGCGTCCTCATGCAAAATGACAAGGTAATTGCTTATGCATCTCGACAGTTGAAGATTCATGAGCAGAATTATCCTACGCATGATCTAGAGTTAGCAGCAGTTGTTTTTTCTCTAAAGATATGGAGGCACTATCTTTATGGGGAGAAATGTGATATATACACCGACCACCAAAGTTTAAAGTATATTTTCATGCAGAAAGAATTGAACATGAGACAAAGAAGATGGTTGGAGCTTATTAAAGACTATGATTGTTCAATTCATTATCACCCTGGAAGAGCAAATAAAGTCGCGGATGCGTTATGCACGAAAGATCCTGTTGTTCTGGCAACAATGAGGATCCTAGGAGATCCCTTGATTAAAGATCTAGTAAAACTGGACATGGGAATTATAAGTAAAGGGAAATCATCAACCCTATCCCAAATGATTTCTCATCCTTCATTACTATAGAAGATCAAGAAGGCTCAAAAAGAAGATCCTTTACTTCAGGAGATGTTTGAGGCTGTAAAGGATGGGAAGTTCTCTGATTTCAATATTGATTAAGAAGGTGTATTGAAATTTCGTACAAGACTATGTGTTCCATATATTCCGGAGATAAAGAATGAATTGATGGGTGAAGATCATAGCTCTACTTTCTCTATACATCTGGGAAGCACTAAGATGTATAGAGACCTTCGTGATCATTATTGGTGGGATAATATGAAGAGGGAGATTGCTGATTTCACTACAAGGTGCCTGGTGTGTCAATAAGTAAAGGCAGAACGACAACTTCCCATGTGGGTATTACAAGTGCTACCCATACCAGTATGGAAGTGGGATAATATCACCATGGACTTTGTAACTGGTCTCCCGAAAACGTCCAAAGGGAACAATGTGATATGGGTTATTGTGGACCGTCTCACCAAGACCGCCCATTTTATCTCTATTCAGGAAGATTTCTCTTTGGATCAACTTTCCAAGATATACGCGAAGGAAGTGGTAAGGCTACATGGGGTACCACTATCCATCGTGTCTGATCATGATCCAAGATTCACATCAAAATTCTGGAGAAGTCTTCAACATGCTCTGAATAATGAATTGAATTTTAGTACGGCCTATCATCCTCAAACTGATGGCCAATCTGAAAGGACTATTCAGACACTCGAAGACATGCTGAGATTATGCTCAATGGAATCTAAAGGTGGATGGGACCAACACCTCCCATTAGTTGAGTTCTCCTATAACAACAGCTTCCATTCGAGTATTCAGATGGCACCCTATGAAGCTCTATATGGAAAGCGATGTAGAACTCCTACTTGTTGGGATGAAACTGGTGAGAGAAAACTTCTTGGGCCTGATCTTGTGCAAGAGATGAAAGAACAGGTTCATGCCATCCAACAACTCATAAAGGCTGCTCAGAGTCGGCAGAAGAGCTATGCTGACAACCATCGAAGGGACTTGGAGTTTGGTGTTGGTGACAAAGTCTTCCTTCGAATTTCTCCATGGAAGAGAGTCATGCGGTTTGGGAAGAAAGGGAAGCTCAGCCCTAGGTACATTGGCCCCTATGAAATCCATGATTGCATAGGAGCAGTGGCCTATCGTCTAGCACTTCAACCGAACCTAGATCATGTTCATGATATCTCTCTTGAGGAAGTACACACTCGACCCTTCGCATGAACTGAACCCAGAGGTGGTACAACTGGAACATGACCTCTCTTATGAGGAGCAGCCAGTGGAGATCTTGGAACGTAGAGACAAGGTTCTACGAAACAAGACTAAACACCTTGTGAAAGTGTTGTGGCGGAATCATAAATATGTAGAAGCGTCTTGGGAGCCTGAGGAAAAAATGAAGCAAAAGTGACCTCACCTTTTTGACTAGGCCTCAAGTATAAATTTCGGGGACAAAATTTCATTAGGGGGGAAGAATGTAATGACCCGATCTTTTTGTGTAGTATATTAACTTACTCTTAATGATTTAATAAGATGTTAATGGTTAATGCAGAAAGAGGAGTCGATGGCTTCATCCAGTAGACTCGAACCTTATGAAGCCCAGTTATCAGAGCTTGGGAAGGAGCTAGCATCTTTGGGCTTCACTTTGGACCAAGCCCAAGCCGAACTCCAGCGTGTGAAGCTTGAACGGAAACGCCTGCGGGAGAAGTTCAAGTTAGTAGAGATTACTACTAGGGAAATGTTATCTGAGCCTCCCTCGGATTCTCTCACCATAGCACACTTTAAACTTAGTTCATATGCCGGTGTTATAAGGGGTTATGTGATGAGAGCCTAGCTTCTTTGTGTAATCCTTTGGGATGAATGAATTAAGATTTCTTCCTTTAGTGATGTTTGTGAAACTTCAAATGTCCGGATAATTTTAGGAAGTATTTTATTGATGAATTTTGAAAGAGGGATATATTAAAATATTTATGTAAATTCTAAATAATTAATGATGTGTAATGATTTTCAAAAAATGGTCTTCTACAAAAGTGTTCAGTAAGGAATTTGGAGTCTAATAAGATCAACATAATTTTTGATGAATAGTAAATAATGAATAGTGATTTTACGCTTAGGATTAGTAATGTGACTAAATGGATTAGTAATTTCACTCAATGAAAGTTTTAATATAATTTAGACACCTAGATTAATCAATGTGATACAATAAAATGGGTAAATAACGGTTTCATAAATTATTAGTCAACTATTAGTTTTTTCGGGTGAATAGTGTTTTCTAATTAAAAATTTAATTAAAAATAATTAGAAAATTATTTTTATAAAAAGGTCTTTATTTTTGAACTCAGAGCATCGATATTATATTATGGTAATTTTTGGGGATTTTTCTGAAAAAAATAAATTCTCGATGAATAGTGTTTTTATTTAAAAATTAAATTAAAAATATTTAGAAAATTATTTTTATAAAATGGAGTTCATAAATGTAATTAGAGCATCGATATTTGGTTAAGGTGAAATTATGGGTTTTTTCTGAGAATGATGAATTTTTGAGTGAATAGTAAAAAAGCAGTTTTAGGGTTTCGGTATGTCTAATGACATCATAACTGTGTCATGATGATGTCATGAGATATTTTAAGGGTTGGCCGGCCAAGGGTGATGAATTATTGTTTTGTGGGCCCCATGTGGCCTAACTCCATGGTAAATGCCAAGGGAGAGAACATGGTTTTGAGAAAAGCACTTGTGAGGTGTCCCTTGGCCATTAATGCCTTGTCCCCTCACTTTCCCTATAAATACCCACCCTTTACTACTTTAGTTTTCACTCCTAACTCACCCCCAACGAAGTTATGGTCTCCTTACCTCCCAAGGAGTCCTCCCATGCTGCCCCTAAGCCCTCAAAGTCCAAACCATTGAGTTTTATGAGTTACGTTTTAAGGTAAGGGATCCGATCTCTCTCTTTCTTTTCATGTAATCTCTTTTATGTCATTCCTTTTATGCTCCATGTTCTTATGTGAGAGGATGTTCTTTTGTATTCCTCTTAATTCCCTTTTCATGTTTATATGATGAGATATCCCCTCTTACTCTCATCATTTCGTTTTATGAAAGTTTAAGTGACGCTGTTAGGCTGCCGAATTTTTAAGTGATTCTTTCACCCTTCTCATTTTTCAAGTTCGATTTTCATGTCAAGTCTTTCATGATCTTTTTTATTATGTTGGGGTATGATATATATATCTATCATACTGATATATTATGATCATATGATGAGATACCATATTTGATCTTGTCAAATCATTTTTTTATTGAAGTTAAGTGACGCCGTTAGGCTGCCGAATTTTCATAAGAGAAATCTTATTTTGTCTCACTTCCATGTTTTTTCATTTCATATGGTATATCATTAAAATTTCATTACCATGTTCTCAAATCCCTTATTCTCTATTCCCCTACTGTTTTATGGATTAATTATGAATGGGTGACCCATGTCCCCTCTCTTTTCAATGTTTTCTAAAACCTTGTAACATAGCCGTTATGCTGCAGAATTTTCATCTCAAAATGCCCCTCTCTTTTCTCAAAATTATTTTATGTTATTAAATGAATACTCAAAGCTCTTATTTCTACAAGGTTATTCACATATATATCAAAATTTTATATTTTAAATTTAGGTATTTACATACATGAGACCCGCTTTCCCTTTCCGTGGGTTTAAATTGACATTAAGATCATGTCTTTAAAGCAGTTTTTAGAACGTTATGATAATGAAATGAAACCCATTTATTTTGTGCTATATGGGTTCTTTATGAAATTTTTGATGATGATATATGTGGCTCACATTATAATAAAGGAAAATTTAAGGGTGCGCCCTGATAGCGCTCCAATGCATTGGGTAAAGATGTAACCACCAGAGATTACAATTTTCACGATACCTTGGTGAATAACCTTGGTAATTTTCAAATGACACCTTGGGGACAGACCTTGGTGATATGTTCATGATTGTCTATGTTAAATTATGTAGCCACATCTTCAAGTTATTAAAAATGTTATTTTTATTATGAAATGCCTCATGATTTCTTTCTCATGCCATAAAGTTCTTTTCATGTCCTTATTGAAGTATCTCAAGTTCACATGTAAAATGTTCATCTTGTTTCCCTTAGTAGGCCTTCTGCTCACCCTTTCTTTTGATGTATGTCCCCAGGTTATGAGATGCAGAAATGAACCTAGGATGAAATTAAGGAGAAGCCTTTCAAGTTTTTAAGAAGAATTCTTTATGTTGTTTTCATATATTATGTTCCTGGTTTCCAAGACACTAGACCTTAATGATCCTCAGTTTTGTGTAATGTAATGAAACTTTATGTTATAAAAAGGCGTGATGCTATAGATATCAGATGTAGTAGCATCCTAAAATTAATTTGTCTTATATTCCTCATATCTAGACATTCTTAGAGAAAAAAATTCAAATTTATAATGTGGCATGCATAATCCACCACCGTTATGTTTCTCGAAGTCATGAGAATGAAGGCTTTATACTTCCTCTCCCTCAAGGTATCAAGATAAATGTATTGTAAGATCTTATTAGGGAAGTAAACCCATTCCAAATCCTATCTATACTCACCCAAAGCCTATATATCACACCATGGTTTCACTAACTCTAACAACATTTAATTTCTGATCATAATCATTTTTTATGTGGGGTCTCTAAGAGTTATATAATCATCTGGATGGAATAAATCCAAAATTCTCCAACCATTCGTCCACAAACATGGGCAGACATTGGAGGGTGTTTCATCTAGTAAATCCTTTTCAAATTGAAGACACTCGATGCATCCATCCTTGGGACTCACTCTAAAAACTATGTAAAATGGGAAAAGTTATCCTGGAATTTCCCTTATCCTATGTTACCTTGAGTCAATGGGGATTCTTTTCGCTCCACTATAAGATATTTCATTATGATTTCCTTCTACATCCCTGTTGATATATGATTTCATGGTAGAATCTATTTTTAATTCCAAATTCACATATGAAAACACATAACATAGAATTCCCATCAATTTTGAAATAGATTTCATACACCCAAAAAAAACATGTCACCCCATACACACTATCCAAACATGTATTGGCACTAACAAATCACAATCCTCAAATACTCATAACTGGGCCATTTCTAATAAGAGGTACACTAACTTCCATGTTTCCACGTTACATTAAACATAATTTTGACCATCCCATAATTATATTCTAATTCTTTTTACAATTATAACATTTTTTATATCGAACTTTTCCTTAAAAATTAAAATAGAATCATGTTTCATTTTGAATTCCCGTACCCATCCATTCTTGTTATCCCATGAGTGTCTATAATGATGTATGTCGCATATATATTTATTTATCTTGAATGATACATGCATAAAAAATATTCATTCTATGTTGGAAATAAATGAAATATTTTAAAATTATTACATCATATAAAAATAGAAACACAAAAGGTGAATAACATTGAACAATAACGAAAGACAATAAGAACAACAATCCCACCCTATGAACTCAGGTTTTATGTCATACATGGGTTAGTTATTACCACACTTGATATTATTATTGTGGATATAAACCTTCTAATATCATGAATAATTATTCCAAAATAAAATAATTAATAGAAAATAACATATTTGATACCACATTATAGCATCCCCTACTTGGGATCCACTAACTAGTACATCCTTCTGGTTCACCACATGAGCTCAGTCACACCTCCTACTTTTCTAGAGGCTTTTGACACTCATCGTGAGTCTAATGAGGAACATGAGGATACCATACCATATTTATCATAGAATTTAATTATTTATAAAATAATGTATAACAAAAATAGTATAAACATTTAAATTTCATCACAAATCCATTTCCTAATACTGGGTACCTTACAACTATGAAATCATAAATATTGCCTATATATTGTCTATAGTACCAAATATATCATATATCCCAAAAAAATACAAGATAACTATTCCAAAAAACATTTCCAAACACCCATTATTATCCCACATCCATAAGCATCCCAAATCCAGAAATCATCCCCTAGCATAGGTTCTTTTCCCTTGAACTGTCCCCCCAACCATGAAGTCTACTAATGCACACAATGGCATCCTCACCCAGGTGTGAGTAATACTTAGTAGGCCACCACCCATGTTGTTTAAAAAATATATATTATAATATAATGTATTAAAAAGTTTTGAAAATAATGTAAATATAATAAAATAGATTATTTTTTTTAATATTTATTTAATTGATTGACATTAATTTTTAGTTCCATGATTTACATATTTTTCGTCATCATGCATCATCATGTGTTGTTAGTCTGAGCTATGATTCAATGGATCACTTATCTAATATAATGTAGGAATAGTAAGTTAATATGGCTCATAATAAATATGAACTTTCTGACCATCACAACCATGATATGGAAATCCATGTCTATACCCTAGATTTCAAGAGAATCCATCCATTCCTAGAAAAACCACTGTGCATATGGGAGACTATGGAATCAGTCTGGCCCAGCCATGTGAGAGGGGAATCATTCCAACATCAAACATCAATTTATCCCTAAACCAAGGGTCATAAAAAATGATATCAAATTTAAAATATCATAAGGTGAACTATTTCCATTATATCACTATTACATGGTTCATCACATTCATTATGTTCTCAATTCTCATAAAATACTATTTTACCAATTCAATACATTACAACCATTCATTACCATTCTAATACATTTAACCATGAGTCCAATCCCCATTAACCAATTATCACATTCACCCATTTACATATCATAAATTAGTTAACCCTTATTGTTAAGACAAACACACCATAATGTTTTTTCAGGATAATCACATTTACAAATGGTTTAATATCCAAAAACCATTAATTAATCATTTTTCATCCAAATACTTCATGTTTACAGGAGTAGTCCATCCCATGGGTGTCAATAGGCTTGATTTACCCCTCAACATTGAATCACATGGGGAGGATGAGGGATCCAACATGTCATTTATATACACAACTAATCATTTACTACTATTGAATACAACAACACGATATTACATTACCAATTTCACAACAACTTACACATAACTAATATCAATAATACATGATATAAATTATAGACCACCTACCTAATGTAAGTATTATATTTCTTGGTTAAACCAATACATTGATTCAAAATAAAACAACATTCAAATTTACAACATGGAATATTATGAAATAATATGGATTTAGGGCATTGAAAAGATATTCAGAACCATACATGCGCCTTTCTAAAAAAATAGAGGGAAGTGGGTTTTCCAAATCACGCATATCTTCGATTTCCACCCAAAGATTAAATCAACATCCATGAATCGAAAGATAATCATCCCATGGAGGATTGTGTGGAGGATTTTCATCACATATGTTTTTATACAAGGAAATTGGAAGAATATCATATGAGAGTTCATAAAGCTCACAAGGGGAAAATAATAAATTCCCCCTATTTAATTTGCCACATAGTTTTCCGGTATGGTTGGACAAACTAAACATTAACCATTCACCACCCTCTATACAGAACATATCTAAGTTACATGGTCTCCTTTGAACCAACATGGTTTGAAAATCCATTTATTGGCCATGTAAAATGGTCTTATCCTATCATGAATAGTTTGAGTCTCCCCCTTTCATGTTTTATCAACCATAAACCCTTCGCCTACAAGTGGAATGGTTAAGGAATTCAATTAGTAATAACCATTATCCATCCATGTTTTATTCCATTTATAACCTCCTTTATTCCTTTTTCATGTCACAACCCCCAAAAATTACCCATTCTTTCCCATATTCACAAGAAACACAACATTTTCCAAGAGAATCGAGTTCGAGGGAAAAAATAAATGGAATGTAACACATTATATGTAAAGGATCATAAAAAATACACAAAAAGTTAATATATATGATAGATATATCATGTTTAATATTATGGTGGTTATGGAAACATGATCAATGTATGTGTATCGAAAATATAAATCAAAATATACATGAAAAAGAGAGTCTTTATTGCCTGAAAATGATTTTAACATGGAATTGTCAATAAATGGTTAACATAAACTCAAAATTAAATTATAAATGGTATAATATATATAATAATGGTTCAATAATATATGATTAATGAACCTCTATGTAGTACAACTGAGTTTATAATGTGTATGAAGGAAGTTGAGACTTGATATAAAGAATTTCCAACATACTTTTTACATAAATGATACAAAAGAAATATTTACCACCAATTTAATTTATGAGATTTAAATACCACCCACGAATGTATAATATAATTATTCTCATGAATATTATTGGGATTTACGTATCAATTTTATGATCTCTTTTTTATGGGATTTACCCTTCCAGTGCTAAAAAAGTGCTGAGGGGGTTTTCTGTCATTTTTCTTTTATGAGACAAATGACATGTTCTAAAAATATCATATACTATTATGTTTATATAAATCTAATATGAAATGTATTATAATTAATTATTTTATTCTCATTATATTACATGTTTCATTTAATTTTTTGGGGCTTACTATTCAATGTTAGCAAAGAGGTATGAGTTTTATATTACAATATAATATTTTATCAGAACTGTTCTTGATTATACATCTAATGATGAAATATTATAATCCATATCTCATGAAACTCATTTATTTTATTCTCCAAAGGTTATTTATAGAATATATATTTTT
This sequence comes from Viscum album, assembly GCA_963277665.1. Taxonomy (NCBI): domain Eukaryota; kingdom Viridiplantae; phylum Streptophyta; class Magnoliopsida; order Santalales; family Viscaceae; genus Viscum; species Viscum album. Next base: position 651,437,503 of record OY728120.1, on the reverse strand, counting down.
TAACTTCATTCGCCATTGTAATTATAGTCAATAGATCAAAAGAATATTTTTGAGAAATTTTTTTTTCTCACCTCTTTCAAAAATCATTTTTCTTCTAAAAACCTAATTTATAAAAATTGTCTCAAAAATATTTTAAAATTTCTCCAAAATATTTGATACAAAATTTTTAACCATTTTTTTAATTTTTTAAAGAAGTTTTAAAATGGATCTTCATGTTTCTTTCCAAACATTTATAATTTTTCATTTACCAAATAGTTGACTCTAGTAAATATTTAAAACTGTCATGTATATATAGAACTTCCCAAAATTAATTGATTGATTAATTAATGTAAATCAAATTTCCCAAGAAATTTTTATTCTTTGATTTTATAAAATTCATGTAAATTGATTTGTTATTATTAATCATTCCATGAGTGATTGTCCAAATCATATGTCTCATTCCCAAGAGGATTTCTAGGAAAATTAATTCTAATTTATTATTGAGAAAATTTCATTAGTCATCTTAGGACATTTCACCTTTTAAAACGTAAATTTAAACATATCAAAGCTACAACCAAACAAAACAATGTTTAGTATGATTGACGAATAATTTTAAAAAATAATTCAATAAAATAAAACCAACACATCAATCCTTCTTTAGCCCATAGAAACCATTAATTATCTTTATTGGGATGACCCGTGTTTTGAGCCATTTTTACCCATTCCTACCCTACACTTGGTGTTTTCAAGAAATTTTAATGTTGAATTGTGAAGATGTAGGGAGTTATGATAAATGGGATGATTTTCATTATATAGAAGAAGTGTGGGGTTTCCTATTTTGGTAATTATAAAATGTTGTTAATTCACACAATGTACTCTATTTTCCCCTACTGATATTTAAAAAAAAAGAATGATTATTAAAAAAAATTATTTGCAAATACAAAAAATCACAATTACTAGACCTATTATTTTTATCATACATTGTCTGGTGGTGGATGTGAGGATTATTATAAACATAATTTTGGAAATAATAAATAAAATAATAAATATTATTTGAAAAAAATAATAAATTTTAAATAATATTTTGGAGGATGAATAAATCATTTATTATTATTAAATTCACTATATTATTTTCTTTGAGTTTTGATGGGAGTAGGAGTTGATATTTGAAGGTGTAATTTCATTACACTTTTAATTTTGATATCATGCTTTGTACCTAATATATATAACACCTCCATGAGAGTTATTTTTTAAACAATTAAATCTATAAAACATGAGGCCTTAGTGGCATTTTAAAATTTATAGAAAATTAATTATGAATTTATGTGCCTTTTTTACATTACAAATAGACGAAATTAGTTCATTTACAAACCATTGGATAAGAATCATGTTATCATGGTATGAGCATAACACTAATTGATAGTGACACAATATTCTATATTTTTATATGTATTTAAATAATTTAAATCATCATAATTTATCAATTTTATCTTATTTACAACAATTTTTTTATTAATGGGTTGTTTTGCGGTAAAATGTGAAAATTGTTTAATAATAGAGATTTGACATATTTTAATCCCAAATGGAATTTTGAGAATTTTTTCAAAAATATTATTCCAATTTACATGATTTTTTTTATGGATTCCTTGATTTATTTTCATCAATCATCATGACCATGAACTGATTCAAACATATAGTGGATACAGAAAAGTAATTTATGTTGAAAAATTATTTGGTCAGATAGTGGTGACCCCACCTCTGTAATAGAATTGAAAAACAGACCACACAACTCCAATTGAGGTGATTCCACTCAGAATTGAATGAGGACATCTAGGTGAATTCTCCCAATATATTTAATGGTGTTATGAAATCATCACAAATTCTTTTGAACGAAATACATTTTGGGATGCTTTGTGAAATCATCATCTGAAAAAGTTATTTTCAAAAATAATTCCATAACATCATGTTGGTGAATCTATCTAATTGAAAATTTTTAGGACACTTATTAAATTAAATATTCAACAACATATAATAAAATATCATGTGATAATATGAACATATGGTGTGTGAAATAGGAGGGAGATTTTAGGGGATAGAATCTGCTAGACACCTTTAAATTATTTCTTTTTTTTCATTCCTTTTTCTTAGATTTTTAATGCATTATTCTTTATAATTCATCTTGGTTTCCCATAACATGGTGGGAAATATTTTGAATTATTATGTAGTTATGGTTTTATAATATGTAATTATTTAATTCCCGGACATATTTGAAATAATTATTTTTCACTCTTATGTATCATTGTTTTCAATTTCATATAGCGGTTTTTACTATCAAGTGTAGTCTTATATAGTGTGTGATTCCATTATTGATTTTTTTATTTGTGAAATTATCATTATATTACTCAACTAGGTTATGGATTATATAAAATTGAATATAATAGGGCATAGTGGTGAACTACTCGATGATCGTTAGTATGTGTGAAAGGGATAGTTGATGTTGTTGATTGTTTGTGATAAACAAGACCTGATCGGGTATTACCTAATTCATTTGAGGATATTCATTCAAATATTTTTCACATGAAATTAGAGTACACTCAACTATTATCTTGGTAATTTATTCTCTCACCATCACTATTTGACAATGGGAGTGAGAGAATATTATCATGGGATCTCACTTTAAGTAACTTCACAGAAAAAGATTGAATAAAATTTAATAAGCATTGCATTGAAATTGGAAAACTAAACCTGACCTAATCAGCCTTCTCATATAATTGATATCAATAATTTTAATTTCAAATTTCATTTCAATAAATTTATTTTCTATTTATTTTATTCAAAAATAAAAAATTCTAGAAACACTACGCTTTTAATCTTACTAAAAAGTGACAAACATTTTAGGGTGGACTCATCTTTAGGATAATACGTACTGTTAACGTCAAGAATATACATAGGAAATAAATAATATTGTTTTTCCATGACCCATGAGAGGTGATTGTCATATATTTAACTATAATATTAGTATTATGACAAATAATAAATATGGTAAAGGGAATATAACAATAATATTATTCATTGAGGTGATTAGATGAAATAATTTAGAAACATATTTCATTTCATTGAATAATAAGAAGTAATAAAAGGTATGTATATAATATATTAGAGAAAATATAAATTTTTATTACATACATTATTTTGTAATTATTATTCCATAATGGATGAATGAGATGAGGATAATATAGAATAATAAAACAAAATAAGATAGGATTTTTGAGAAAATTAACTCTTGAATATCACCACCGTGGGGGACCCATTGAGGACCATGGATTTGGTATTTTGGTGAGGTAATAAAAAATAGTTGTGCGTAGAGTAGAGATGAGAGTTTTGAGAATATATTTTTTGGATATTCCTGTCTTTTGAGTGTAAATGGTTAGGTGAGGTGTGGTATTTAAGCTTGAGGAGAGGTGGGTTTGTGTTATTAAAATAATGATTATTTTATATTTAATGTCAACCACATTGAGGTGTCATTAATTTACACAACATTAGATGACAAGTAATATTGTTTATGGAGGATAGGGTTTATCAATACCTCAAACACCAATTAATGTTTATAGTTTTTGGGAATTTTAATACATTATCTTTTTAATTATAACATATTTAATTTTTTCATATATACTACAATAATTTTTTTATCCTAGTAATTTGTTTTGCTTAAGATATGAAACACACCCTAAAACCTAATCTATATCTTCTGATTATAAAATATAGAATCCATTATACCTAATTCAGTTAAATTATTTTTAATTATTTTATTTAAAATTAATCTTCTAAACAAAATAAAAAATCCAGTTTCAATGTTAAAATATTAAAAATATTGAAAAAAATTTATACCCAATTTCTATGTGAAACTTATTTAAATAACCTATTTTTTACTGATGTTTAATTAAACTAATAATAAATTAAATTAAATTTAAAATATAATTAAACTACATAAATAAACTATAATGAAAATAATTTTTCAATTGTAATTAAATATTTTTCAATATTATTACAAAAAAGAATCCTGTCCGAAAAATAAAAAAAAATTACCTGAGGATAATTATGATATTCTTATTTCAAAAATGAAATTTATTTTTTCACATAGTATATAATAAATTTTCAAATTTTATATTTATAGTATGAACTCCATCAAAAGGTGGAAAATTACCATGAGGAATATATAGCTTTTATGATAAAAATTGGATTTATTCTTATCACAACATTATAAAAATTATTTAATGAATTTAGTAATTTTTATTGAATATATAACATATAAGATTCATTAATATAATTCAATCATAGTTATTAATTAAATTTCTCAAGATAAAATTTAATTATGGGCATTAAATAGTTTTTTTATAAAAAATTGTCTTTTATGGTCAGTTGGTTAACATTTTTATTTATAATTATTTGGGAAAAAATGAAGTCATTTTATAAAAATATGTAAATTATAATTTGATTATTAATTTATTATCATTCATTCCCAGAATTCAAATTTCTAGGTGATAACTATCATAATGTAATAGTAATATGTAATTGTTTGTTTGAACTTGTTGTTCTATATATCATACGGTATTGAATAAATTTATTTAATTTAAGAAGAGACATACCATAAAATATTATGGTGTTAAATATGTATATCACTAAAATAATTTGGGTAAATATTTATATCTCAATAGGTAAAATTGACTTCAATGGGGTGTGAACCCATATCATTAAGGGACTTCTTCAACTATGACAGTATTTGTAGTGATCCTTGACTACTATGATGGTTTAGGGAGTTAACCCATTCCACTATGATAGTCATGAAAATTATTTTTGGAAAACTAAGAAAATTATTTTCTATTATTATATTTATACCATAAATCTATTCATTAATACAATTTTATTTTCCCATGGTTTATGCACTTTTATTCCATTTGGATTCATTACTTATAAACTAAAATGATTTATTTCATTACTCATGTTTATGATCTATGATATGCATGGTATGGTTTTAAAATTTTATTCTCAACTTCTTATAACATTATTCTCCTTATATAATTCTATGTTCCTTTTTTCTTTACTAAGAAACTAATCTCAACATTTCATATAATTCATTTCCTGAGTTTATAATGAAAGGTATTAGGATAAATATTTCTAATAAGGGTGATAGTTATGAAGAACATATATGTATATGGCATAACTCACATATGGGAATGTTTACTATAGGTTAAAAATTTCAAATAATATATATTTAGGTAATTATGGGATTGATTATTATTTCATGTAATAAATATTTATCTACTAAGATAAATTATATGCGTATGATATATTTGGGTCATATAAAGCTACACTATAAGAAATATAACACCCACCAACCCTTTATATGAGTTTATAGAATCAATTATTACAATTCCTCACACAATCTATCACACACTATTGGTGGTGGAGTATAATCCAGCCTGAGTGGTGGTACATTTATCAAACTAATCTATGTCCTATATTACAGTATTCGTAAATATATATTTGTAAGAGTAAAAGGTGTGATGTTCCATTATTATTTATACATTTTGAACCTATACGAATAATTGGCTAGTTTTTAATCACTTATCATCATAAGAAATAAATATAACCGTGACATTAGTGTATCATAGATATACTTGAATTCATTATCCAAATTTGGTGGTTGAATGTGGAGATAAAAAACAGAGATCTCTTAATTATTCATTTATTCAATTTTTTCTTAATTGGAGAATCAATTTGGGTTGGGCATGTTTTTTTCCCAATTACACATTTGTTTAAACTATATGACTCTAATATATTTCATATAGTTTATTCCATTCTTGGTCATAATAAATATATTTAATTATTTATTATTCTGATGCACTTTTTCATGGATATGTTTGTGTGTTTTTGTGTGTATATGTACGTAGTCTAAGGCCTTCTATTTCATTTTATGCCTTCATGGCAGTTTTCAATAGACCTTTTCTCTTTAGAGGTGGGCATGGAGTTGGGATTTTAGTCATCACACAAGAATTTACACATGTGAGGTGGGTCATTTTGGGTCGGGTAATGACATGATAATTACTATGAAGAACAATGAGTGTTAATATAGGATCGTTGAGATGAGAAGATACAATAAGAGATTGCTGAACTAGTTTAATCTCTTTAGAGGAATCTAGAATTCGAAGAGGCTACTTTAGAACATGAGAACGTAATCAAATAAATATATCATCATTTTTTGTATCATAGTGATGGGATTTCACGGCTGTGATTCATTTTAAGATGTATATAATATATGGAACTATTATTTTATAATATATTTATCTTTAAGTAAATATTATTTCCTTGATATCCTGCGTTACATGAAGCACCGAGTTTAAACAAAACCATGATATAATATTGAAATATTGCTAATTAATGTGACTGTTATCACCTAACCATTGAATTGGTGTGTATGGATAGATAGAAATAAATTATGAAGAAAAAATATATTTTATACATGTTTATAAAATAAATTCATTAGTTATAAAATGTTTAGAAATGAAAAATACCATATTTTGAGGTTACAAATAAGTGTTTTTCAAAAAAAAAATTTCTATTGCACATACTGACATTTTTCTTTAAAGACAATATATTATTATGAATTTATTAATTACATAAATTATATTCAATGATAATATATTCAATAAAATATTTTAATATTCATTTAAAGGTTTTTACTATGAATAGAGTAAAGGTATGTCAAATTTTATATCCAAAAATACATTTTTTCTAAAAATGTATTATTTATTTTTGTGATCTAATTGTAATATGAAGATAAACCACAAATAATGATCTATTAATGAATAATAAATTCCTTATTTTAAAAAATGAGGCTTAAATTTGGAAGAAAATCCTTTTTTTTCATTATGAATAATCATCATTTCAAAATTTTGTCATCACTGTGGGAGTATAACTAGTAAAACATGGGTAAAAAATTAAAATTTCTTTGAAAAATACATTTATCCTGTTATATGAGTATATTTTTATTATTACTAACTCATTATAGAATATATGGACACTTTGTACCGTTATCTTTCATTATGATCATTATTTTAATTTATGAAAATGATTAACACAAAAAGTCTCTCTTTTGACATTAGTAACTATTGATTGTTATTAGAAAGATAAAAAGGGAATAAAATTATTTAAAATTTATTTTTGGAAAAATAAATAAATTAAATTTTTATTTATGTATATTCATTTATAATTTTTAGATACTAAATATTCTCTTTAAATTCTTACGCAAGACAAACATAGTATTTATTCAATTAATAGAAAATATTATAAATGATTAATTTTTTTAAATTAGAAAAATATTGTTTTATAATTATATTAAATGAATTTTACTCATAAAAATAACATAATAGAAATGTTTTATTGTTTTATAATTTAATTCTTTTTTATGTTTTTTTCAATTTCAAATTGAATGATGTGTCAAAAATGAAAATAATGATATTTTATGAAAATAAAATCTTATTAAATTATTCGAAAATCATAAAAATATGTAATAAATAATGTAGAATGATAAGTGATCTATAATTTCATACCTTCTCCCTTTTTGGTCCAATTGTTACCTTATAAATAAAATAATAACCCATTAAGATTAAAAACATCATTACCACATTTATGGTTAAAATTAGTTAACATATGGGTTAAAACAAAAAGGTGTGGTTTTAAATGAAACCAAAACCTATTAAAATATCATTTTATAGTGATAATTTACCATATACACATTTTATTTTAAATCATAGATACATGGAATAATTACACTTGATAACGAAAATAATTATAATTAAATATTTTATGGAATTCCAAGTGTGTCATTTCCCTCTTCATTAAAGAAAAACCCTTTAATAATTTATTTAATCATATTTGAGATATATAAAACAATGAAAACCTATCCAAGACACTTATAAACATACCTATACACCTATTAGTGATGGTTTTCTTTTCAAAATTCTATTACCAGGGTCCTTAAAAAGGAATCTAAAGGACTCCTACCGAAAAAGAGCTAGTCATGTTACCAAACCTCCTTCAATTTCTTTCATATTATACATCCTATAAATAGTTTATATTCATTTGAAAATTATTAATTTATTATCCTAAATATACAGAAATTATATTATCAATATGTAAACACTAGTATCCCCCCCCATTTCGATTAAATGATTAGTGAAGGAATCTCTCATGGGTACATGTAGACTACTGCCTCCACATTGCGATATAATTCATATTCAATCGAATCATTTAATTTATTGTTATTATTATGGGTTTACTAGTTATAAAATTTTATTTATGAAATAATTATTATTTTGTTGTTATAATATCATTTAAAACTTCTTACATTCCCATCCTTTGGAAAATGATAATGTCACTCATGTCTATGTGTGGACTACCACTTCCATGAAGCAATTTTATTCTTTTTTCATACTATCATTAAATAGGTGGTAATAAAGAAAAAATAATTTAATACATATTATGTAAATGATATAATAATAATTCATTAATTGTGAATTTTTTATCTTTCTTTCATTAAATCCATCAAAATGTAAAAATTATGTTTATACGTTCTGACAGCATACTGTCTCCATGAATTATGTAATTCATCTTATCTATATATATAATTTAAGGATGAAAAAAAAAATATGTAACATAATAATATTTAATATTTAATATTGATTAAAACTATATAGATGATGGTACCATGTTAAATGAAGAAGTTCATGAATAATCGAACTAAAATTCTCACGGAAAAAGAAACAATTATCACTCAAAAATGAAAATATCAATATTGAAATATTATAAAATCAGTGAAAAAAAGTTATAATTCGATAATATAGAAATTTAATGGTTTTTAAATTATTTTTTATAGAATTAGAATAAATATAAGTTTATTATACCAGAGGTTAGAGAACGTTTGATAAAAGTGGAACATGAGATAATGGATTTATTTTATAATTTCAATGTTTATTGATATTGTATAGCAGGAAGTTTAAATTTAGGAAATCCTAAGAATTTTATTCTGAATTAGCTAATTTTTGAGATGAAATCTTTTTTCATTAATTTTCCACTCATTATTTACTCAATATAATTAACAAAACTTCATTCTATCATGAATCCTTAGTCATTTGGTGTTTCGTTTAGAATATTTCAATTTTATTAAAAATTAGGTTGTTTTAAATAATATTTGGAAAACGTTTTCATATTAAATATGTAATTTTAATGTCAATTTTTATTTTCCTCAATAAATTATTTATTTTTTTTAACCAAATTCCTTTTAATTTATGATAATATCATTTAGTCATAGTTATGCTTTACTAGTGATTTTATATAATGATAACATTCACTTTAATTCTTTAGATGTCATAATATGATGATGATTTGAAAATTATTATATGAAAATAATTCACTCTTCACTGGTTTATTGTGATTTATTTATTCTTTTTATAAAACCAATCCCTTTATTGGATCATACTCTAATAAAATTATAAAAAATATTTGAAACTCATTCCCATTCCATGTGTTATTAAATGATGACTGTTTTATGATATTATGGAACACATATATATTATTTTTGTTATTTTATGGGTGGGAAGAGAATTATATATCCCTATAGTGAATTAAGTAAATATGGATATTACATTTGGAAATAGGGATTGTAATGTGGAGTTATCCATGTTTAGTATTGGAATTCATCCCTGATGATAGTATTAGGGGACAATATATTCTAAGGATATGATTGAATGAGTAGTGAAAAATTACCCTATGATAGTATTAGATGTGATAATTTAATAATTAAATTATTTTCCAATATTATATATATATTAAATAATTATGTCTTAATCAAATGATATAATCTCATGGATCATGATTTCTGATTCTTTTTATGATTCATATTTTATGAACGATTATAATTTATTCCATGACTCGAAATAATGATCTATAATTTATTTTCTATTGAAATCAAATGTTTGGATTATTTTGTCATTCCCATATGCACACATTTTGCTTAAATAATGATTGATATCTCCGTTTTTACTCTTATTGAGAATATGAGATCAATGATTCTTATGTTTCACTTCCCGGGGAAATTTATAATTGTTTTAATTATTATATATAAAATACGGGTTATAGTTTTTAAGAAGTTATAGGGATATGATGTAGATCTATTATGAAGTATATTTTTTGTAACTATGTTTCCCTAAAATTAATCTTAAACTACACTATCGCGGATCCTAATTTTATGTAATGAATATTAATTTATTAATATGTAACATTTATAAATATAAAATTATGGTTTTTTATACTAATCTCGACCAATATCTACCCAAATACACTAAAAAATAATATTCATGGCCTAGATGTTCTATTCATCATAATTAACTTTTCCAGATGCATTATGGTTTATGCCAATAGAATATATCGAATAATGATGTTTAAGTCCTAATCTAAATTTTTAAACCTCATTTAATCTTTTAATACATTAAAATCTATTATAAAAATCGTAATAATATTAAATTAAAATGTTTAATATCATTTAATTTTATTATTTTTATGTTGAAAATATTTTCGACCATTATTACATATAATGGGAAATGAAAACATCATTCATGCGTGTGTTAAGACTACTGTCTTTGTGAATCGATGTATTTAATTTTTCATCACTACTATACTAATTATTTAATAAAGATTTAATTAATTAATAGATATCATATTTAAAATATAATTATAAATCTATATTGATAATTTATGATGTCACATTTTACCCTTTCATTCATTAGAAAATGGAATGTTTTCTCCAGTGTAACTACTGAATACCTCTGTTGGCTAATGATGTAATGAAAATTCCACCACATTCTCACATGGAATGTAATAACAATGGACATAATGAAAAAATATAATATTTATTATATGATTATTCTTTTCATGGTTAATTCTTTAACTCATTAATCTATTTCATCCATTATAAAAATAAAAACATTGCTAATGTGGATGTGCATATTATTGCCTCCATGAATGAATTTTATTATTTTTTACTACCTCCTTACATGGATGTATATTAAAATATATATTTGTTAGAAATTTGATATAAATAAAAAGATTGATATTATTTAGGTTATGAAATCATGACCAATGTTCATGAACTAAAGTCATCAAATCAAAACATGTGTTAGGAATGGTACAGTTAACACCTAAATAATTTATTTTAACAAATAATTATGTGTAAATGGGTAGAGAACATTTCTGATTAAATTATATAAAGAATTTAATTTTTTAATATAGGACTAAAATATTTCAATAATAAATATAAATTTATTATATATGAGTTTGGAATGTGTTTGACCATGCAAGAATCCAAGGTAATGGGTTCTCTATTCAAACATCCTTCATTGAAGAATGTTTTGAATAATGAACCTATTTCCCATATATATAGCATAATATACCTATTAAAAAATATATAATAAAAATAAAATTAATCATGTCCATTTTTAGATTTTTTTATTCTTATGCCATAAAATATGTAAGGGTTTATTGTACAATCTCACTCTATATCAGAATATTTATGTTTAATTTTATATTGGTGGAATTTTATGTTATTATTATATTAAACACTATATAATTTATTATTATATAATTATTTATAATTTTCTTTATTTTTTGTTTTAATATTTTATATGTTTTGTACTCAAATCAACTAAAATATTTTTTTACGAAAAGTCATCATAATTTCATCTTTTAGTTTATGATCATTTTTATCTATTTCTATATTCCTTATTTAACAAAATGAAAATTGATTTATATAGATAAATTATTTATTAAGGTAAAATTTTGTAAAATTTTAATCATTATTAGAAAATTTCAAAATTAACATTTTCCCGATTTTCTATAAGATTGATTTTTTACACTTTACGACACTTTGAAAATAATTTTTTAACGCTTTAATCATGATCATAGATGCCCAATATCATTGGTTACATTCAATATCATGATTAATTAATATGTTTTTATGTTTTATAAGATATATTTTTAAGCAAAATATTCTATTAATTTTTTTTATATAAATTACAAAAATATAGTTATATTTTTTTCTCAAAAACATTAAAAATGGGGTTCCATTTTCTTATATATTTTTAACATTAAATATATATTTTATTACGTAAGAATAGTTTAATATAATTATAAATAATGGAAAATTATTTTATAATTTATTTTATAAACATAACTTTTACACATTTTGAAAATTTTCTTTTAATATAGATTAGAATAACAGTTTTATAGAAATGGTACAAAAAAATTTTGAATGTTTTTTTAAATTTTACATATATTTACCTCTCTAATTATTAGAGGAAATTTTTTTGAATAAATAATTTTATTTTGATGAATTAAGCGTCTTATTTTTCATGTATATATTAAAAATAATTTCTGTTATTCACATAAACATATACCCATTACTATGTACTTTTTAAAATTCCTAGTTTTTATAAATAAGACTACATTGTTTTAAAACAATGATTAATCATTTATTAAATGAATAAAACATTGAAAATATGGATATTTGTTTTTTATGTGTCTTATTATTTAATTATAAGTCATGGTGATTATCATCTAGATAAATATTGACATTTTGTACAATATGATTCAATAAAAATATTTATTGTTTCTTAATTCTTATTGTTTAGGCCTTTTATTATTCATAAAATATACAATGAATTAATTAAACATGTTTATGTGATGATCATTGAACATTATGTAACCTCTATGCATTTTTAGGTCCCATATGAAAAACTATATTAGGTATTTGGTATATTACATAAATATTTATTAATGATTTGTTGGAATTAGTCCTTAACATTATGATTTTGATGTCCGTCATTATAAATTCATTCATTTCGAAATTTGTTATTATTGTATAGTAAATTCTAAAATTTATCATAGAAATGGATTATTTTCATGTTGAGTTACTGATTAACTAGAATATTTATTTATTATAGACTCTTCCATATTTTTTATGATTTATGTAATGATGATAAATTTTAATGTTTTTTTTCCCTAAATAAGAAATTGGGCTCACCCTTTATTATGATTCAATTTTATTATACTGTAAATACGAGTAAAACATATGATATATTTACAAAGTAATTCTATGTGGAGAATAATTTTGGAGATATTTAATGATTATTATGATAATCGAAAGTTTGGGCATGTGGGATGATTTCCATTAGGTGAAGAGTTTGTGGATTTTTATGTAATAATTTTCATAATAATATAGTTCTCTAACCCAAAAACATTCTTGGGTATTTAAGTGAAAAAATAATTTATTTATTGATATAATTATGGATGGTCAATATTTGGTCACCTGAGTTGGTATAAAATCCAATATGCAATGATCTTATTTTTAGCACTGGTTTTGAGTGTATGAGTCTGGTCCAAACCAATTGGTATCAAATCCGGGTTTGTATAGATCTAGTGGTAAGTATATTGTTATATGAGTATAATTTGAAATATTTAGAAAAATTCAAGGGACAATATGATGGTTTCTGATTATAAGATAAAATATTCTATATATATAATATTAAATACAATTTTTATAAATATGGTATTTTTCTATGAATCAAAAGAGTTGAATAGAATATGAAAAGGTGAAGGTAAACATGCTCTCTATAAGTTGGTTTTTTATGATTTTATTCGATATACTTACACTAACAATTTATTGTTTTTTAATACGGATAGAACGAGTATGAAGCATGTTAAGAGTGGATGCGAATGATGATTCAGTGGATTCTGGAATAAACAATGGAACATGATATGTGCTATATGTAAAATTTCTACGGTTATAAATAATCATAATTCTCATTTCATGCTTAAAAATATCATCCAAGATGAGTTTCATTAAACAATATGTAATAGAGGAATAAAATTTCATCGATTTTGAGCTGATAAATATCACAAATGTAAAAATATTAAGCATACTATATTTTAGTAATACTCTAAGAATGACCTATATAAATATCACAAAGGAACATAATGATTCATTAATATGTGGTATAGGATTGAAAAAATAAATAAACAACCAAGAAAAAAATGGCATGTTGTGTTAAAAAAATTATGGAGAATTAATTTCTCCCAAAAGAATCAATTGAATACTTTAAATATGGGGAGTATAGTAAATATAGAAATTGATTCCCTATGTGAAAATATAAGTAAGGGAACCATAAAGATCATATAAATAAGGTCATAAAAACTATATATATAAAATATGCTGAAACTATGAATGTGAAATATAATTTATTAATAATTTAAATATTTTTTAAACAATAATTTTCAAAACATTTTTAGATAGAGATTGATTAATATTAGTAGATATTCCTATTTTATTTTCATGTAGGATGTATTAAATAATAATAAGTAAAATCATAGTTAATGGTTTATAACAGATATTGAAAGACTTAAGTATCTACATATTGGGTTTTAGATGTTATTATATAGTAGTATTAAATTTATGTATTCATTTTATTTTTGAATGATTAATATTTTAAAATATATATATATATATATATTTGCACATATTTTATTATATTCATTGCTAATTATTATAGGAAGATAATAAAATGTATAATGTTTTTTTTGAAGGTTATCATGAATGATAAAAAAATGAAACCAATCAATGCCTAATATCGAATCCTAATCCATGGATTTAAAGAAGGCATGACTCACATGGAATAATACTTTACACATTGGGACAAAATGGCTACCTACATTAACGGTATTGTTAAAGATAATCCATATATGATTTTTTTCTTTTTATTTGAGATTAAAAAGAGTTATAGAACGGGTTTTATTAAATTAATTTTGAATAATATAGTTATTAATTATGATGATTTACTCTCCTTTTTTATGGTCAAAAGTTTAGGTTCTCACTCTATCCTTAAAATATATTTATTAATAAATATAATATTAATTTTCAATCAATCAAAGTTGATTATTAATATATTATAATATGTTTTTTTGGTATTATGATAATACATATTGAAATATAGATAAATATTTTTATTAAAATGGTCTTGGATATTTTGGGGATTATTAATTATTTATACCATGGGTTATTAAATTATTCAGACCATATGTCCCATCATAAAGGTAACTATGGGATTAAAAATGTGATTTTCTATTTATCTGGAAATAGTTATGCTAGAAGAAGATCAATATATTTTTTCTGAAAATTTTTTGAATTATGGAAAATAGGAAATTATTACCTAATATAGGAATTGTGGTCAAAGTGGTTACTATTAATCGAGGAATAAATATTGAGTTATCTCTTGGAAGTGTATATGAATTTCTGGGGCTCTCTGGTGATTTAGATTATTTTGTGTGAAAATTAGTGTATTTTTTAATATAAATTCGTAGTGTATATAAATTTTATTTATGTGAGTTTATAAGGCATTAATATTATCTTGAGAAAATTATTATTCTATTTTTGGATTAATATGTGATCAAATCATTATAGTTTTTGGGTTTTTATAATATTCAAGAATATATTGAGGAGTTTTAAGATAATTGATGTTAAATATTATGTCAAAAAAATCTGTCCCACTTGTTTATTATCATTTATTGGTTTATTTTTTTGTTGAAATTGAATGATGAAAATTTTTCAAAAAAAATCTACCAAATTTGGGGTTTTCAAGGTGGCATAGTTTGTTTGAGATTTCAATATTCTTGGGCATGAAAGTTTAATTTTTATGGAAAATTAAGGATTCCCACATTGAAAAATTTGTCGACCACATAGAAAATAAATACGTTCAAGTTTTGATTCAAAAATAAAACATGAGAATATAAATGTATTTATTTGAAACTAATATAGAATGTATGTGAAACCACACATAAAAATATGAATATTCATTCCAACCAAATAGAAAAAATGATGAAATATAAAGTGAGTTTTCATTTTAACTGAAGGTAGTATTTCAGTGTCTTCCACATACTATTTTCCACATGTTATGATATATTATTTTAAATGTTACCTCAAGGGGAATTATTATCTTTGAGAATATCAGTGTAGGTCCAACACACAGGGAAGGATAATTCAAAAATGTATAAATAGTAATTACGATTAACATGTATTAGGTTTATTTAGCTATATAAAGTGCCTCTAATGAAGTCATTAGATTGAGATATGATTATTAAAAAGAACATCATCATGTGAATTTAGCTAATTATCCAACTGTTCTATTTTGTATTTGGTTAATGGTGGAATTGAGTTTGCATAGGGATTTGATTTTGTGAAGGAATTTCCATCGATTAATGATGTTCATTTCATGGATGATTTTTATTTTTGGTTCACTTTACCTAAAAAATGAGTGAGAGTTCATGAGGATTCATCCATTTCTTATGTAATATTATTCAATTAAACACCAATTATATATAGTTCAATGTGTTACATTAGTCTTTTAAAGTTGTTTAAGAAGAAACAAAAATTGTTAATGAAATGACTCAGAAAAAATAAATAATTATGTATTGAAGTGGATTTAGTCTATCAGTTGAAAACAATGCATCCGGAAACAATCATATATGTGTAAAAATAACCTAAAGTGATTAAGTTCAATGGAATTATATTATGAAGGAGTAATGTAAAGCCTCCATTTGAGAGAGAAATGTGCCTTCTTTTTTTGATAGGTAGTTAACCAAGTGGGATAATGAGTTCTATCATAACATTGTAATAGTCATGTTTTTATTATATTTTGTATGTAGGAAAAGTTTCCTTTTTATTCATCTTGGATGTTTCAATGTGTGTGGGTACCATGTCAAATTGTTTTATCTGATATCAAATTTCATTTTTACTCATACATTTTTTGGGAAAAGATGGGAAGTGTGTTTTTATTAATATAAAATATAAGACCAAATGTGTAATGTTTTTTAATAAGTCATTACATAATTCAAACCCCTCCATTTTTTGGAATTTACCTTGATTGGGATAACAATACATATCAGAGGTAAAGGGTTAAAGTCAGAGTTTCTCTCTAAGTATAAGCAAGAGAAGATGTTAATCAGAAAGGGATTCTGGTCTTTGTTGGATGAAAATTTTAGATGAGGAATAATAATATATATTACTACATTATACAGTTACGTATTTATTTATTTTTTAGTTGAAATTAATGGTATTTTATTAGGTATATATAGTGGACCTATATCTGATGATGACTGGAGAGAATTGTTTTTCAATTCCTGATGAATTAATGCCCTGTGGTATATTTATCCAACCTAATTTACATAAAGGTGGTTTTAGGTAATTCTTCACTTCCTATATGGAAAAATATATTAAATATCTATAAAGGTGATTAAAATGTATAAGAATCTAAATTATGGTTTATGTGGAACAAATAGGAGGACCTGATAATACACCCCCACTGAATAAGTTGATTAATTCTTTGATCTGGTGAATGTTTTCATGGATGAACTGGATGGTCTTAATGAAATTCACGATGATATATAGATCATTATGTACAACCTAAGGTGAAATTAACCTTGATTTAATCAATATGTCTCTATACTATTGGATAAATGTACAAAGGAGTTGATGTTTGATATCTTTAATAGTACTCTTAATACATAGAAGATGATAAATGATGATAATGATGATATGGAAAAAGGGAATACTAATGAATTTGAATTAAATGTTATAAATAACATCCCTAAATAATATGGTCATGAAGAAGACATGGTGGATTTGGTTATGTCATTTATTACCTCAAATCTTCAAAGATGAAAATTAATATTTAAAGGAAACTTCTTCTTATATGATTTCATAGTGTAAGACTTGGAAATCATGTTGTGGGGTGTCTTATGTTTTTCAATAATGATGACAAGCATGATGAATAACTTCCCAAAAAACGTTTTCATCCAATTTAAAAGGTATAAAATTACCAAAGATTATTTATTTGAAATGAAGACTCTACCTTCACAAATGATATTTTAGAAGAACATATTGTTGAATAGATGGAGGAGTACACGGATCATGGAGAAAACGGTATGGTGGTTGTTATAGGTAACTCCCATACATGGGATGAAAGTGAAAATGATGATATATAAGTCTAACAAATAGATGACCTCCATGTATAATTAGAATGATATTTTGAGGAGATAAAATATTAGAGGGGGAAAATAATGAAGTACAATAGTGTTTTTCGTGATTCAAACATAGAATGAAATATTTGGAAAAAAAAATTCTGAGTTGAAGGTTGAAATTAAGGATATTATATCTAAAAATCATAATAACTCAGAGAATTCAATTTATTACAATATCAAGGTTTAATAACATGACAATGTTTTCAAATATTTTACTGATAACACAAAATTTCAAATCAATGGTATCAATGAACATGAAGAGTGTTTTTTTTTCATATGAATAATGGTAGATGACTAGTAAAAACTCTGGATACAAATAATGATATTTTTAATGAAGGGGGAACATGTTAAATAATGGAAATTAGAGTTTGAGTGTCTTTACAAATAGTGATAGGAATTTCAGGATAAGAAAATAACACTTCAGAATGACACCACTAGTATGGGGATTTATCTCAAATAGAAAGTAGTGATGGTTGATTCCAAATCATAATAACCCGCTCCATTATTGAATATTTATTTGATTACAAATCATTATTTATAATTTCATATAATTTAAAATATAGTACCATAGAAACTACAAAGATGAATACAAATCATATTTTGGTGTTATTGTATTGGAATAATGGGAATTTAAAAAACGTATGCTCTATTTCCTAGTGATATTAAAGGGAACAAGAGAAACATAGGTATACTCAAATAGTTCAGTATTCTAGGAATAATTTTTATGGTATCAATTTTTTTTTGTATTATTTTTACACATGGGTAGATATTACTCATTAATAATAAAGAGGAATATTCCAAAAATATAAAACGTGGTTGTATGTAGTATCTTAACAAATCATCAAATGATATAAAAATGATAAATAAATTTGAAGCTATGAATGATGATGTAGTTCCATAATACTCTAAAAAAGATCAATAATATCATTCCACAAAAAGTGGGATTTTGAAGACATGGGTACAAAAGAAAATATATGTGAATGAAATGGTTACATAAATTTTCCTTAAAGCATCAGATCGTGCTAGTGTTTGTATCGTTGGTAGTGGATGAACATCCCATATGACATGAAATAATTATATTTTCATAATTATCAAATATGATATGGAATTTATTGTATAATTTAGAAATTATGAAGGACTTAATATTATCAAAATAGGAAAATACAATTTTGTAATAAAATATTTGACATACAGTAATGTCTTTATTTCTTATGGTCTCGAACACAATTTTATATGTATTGGTTAATTATGTTACTGAAATCATGCTATAATCTTTACTAATATGTTTTTTATCATCACTCGAATATATAGTGGAGATTTTTTAGAAAAATATAATGAATTAGAATCTATATCTTGTAAGTGGATATGAATATATGTTCTCTCTATCCATTGAAGAAGTAAATTGGTTTTCATAAACAATTATGGTCTATTTATTTTTATCAATCTTATAATATTTTGTGAAAATTTGACAAAGTGTGTGATCTCCGTATGATATCACATGATGATTCTGAAATGATCGAGGATTGTCAAAAAATGAATATACATCAAATTACATATTAAGAAAAAGAATAGAATTCATCAGGAAATCATGAAATGGTGCATTCTGATGTTTGTGGACCAATATCACCAGGATGCACTATTAGAAATATGTACATTGTTCGTCTAATTATTTATTTTTGTAGTATGTCAATGATATTTTTTTATTTCCCACAAGTTTGTGGTGTTCTGTTGAGTCCAATAGTATCATCGGGATGTTTAATTATTACATAGACATAATATTTTAAAATTATAAAATTAGAATTGTATAGAGTTCAAAATTAGCTAGGTTTAATATTTTCTTGAGTGACACATGATAAGGAAACATGTTTCAGTGGTGACAACTGCTAAGTAAAATGGTGTAGTAGAGAGGAAAAATCATATCACAAAAAAATAGTATGATAAATTCTTATTACAAAGGATCTTCCAGATAAATTTTTAATATAAACATTCTTATCATTGGTGTGAATTTACAATATAGTATTTTTGTTCCACAAATAAGAAAATTCTTTATATGATTCATGGCACAAAATGAATCTAATGCTGAAATAAATTAGATTCTTCTGGAAATAAATGTTTTATTATCAATAGGAAGAATCACATGATGTATGAATCACATGGATTTCAATGGATATTACATAGAAAAATACAAAAAATTGAAGCATATAAATTCATTAACAAGTGGGTGGTCAAGGTGATTGAATGCAATGATGTCACTATAATTAAAAAATGAATAGAATATTCAACAACTCTATAAATAGATTTTTAATGATAATGATGAGGATGTAGGGTATTATGTGGGCACATAAGTTGATTGTGTTCATTCAAAATAAGATACTAATGTTGAGTTGGATCATGTTTGACATGAATCTCCATGATAGGAAGTGTTTCAAGATAAAATTTTTATATAGAATATTATTAGTGATCAGGTAGTTTCAGTTCAAACAACAATAGTAAAGTATCTATAGAAAACAACCATTCTAACTCAAGTTGAACAAAAACTACATAGATATGTATTTGGAGATGAATAATGGGTCTGTTCTATGACTAAATATCATGATAAAATCAAAATTAATTAAAAATGGGTGATTGTTTCATGGATGATATATAAAAATTTCATAATGACTAAATAGGTATTTTGGAAAAAATTGAATGAATATATAACTATAATTGGAATGAAATAATGTTTGATGTGTATGTGATACTCTAAAATTTATTTTATCCTTATAGATGATAAATTCACACCTCTTACAAATCTCAATTCAATTCATGTGTTCATATATTTATTAGTTCAATGTTAAATCAATGATGTGAAGTCACGATTTCTGAATGGGGTTCTATAAGAATAATTATATATTGAACATCTAATTTTTTATAATTTAAGAAGAAGAAAACAATGTTTTTCAATTAAATGATGTTATATATGATTTGAATCATGATATAATAGCATGGTGTTTATCTCATGATTAGTATTTAGAGAATCTCAGTTTTTAGAATGATGGAGTTGACTAAAATATCATTGTCTATAATGATAGTATTAAATGTATGATTGTGACAGTTTATGTCTACGAAATAATCATTGGTGGGTCGAATGAAAAACAATGAAAACTATTTCCATAATTCCTCATATGTGAGTCTGAAATATCAATTATTAGAGAGACAACATTCATTATTGGTTTATAGGTAACATAAGAAATACAAGGAACATTTATTTAACAATTAAAATATGCTAAAGAGGTGCTGAGAAAAATTGAAATGGAAAATTCAAATAAGATGAAAAATCCAGTTTCAATATGGTTGAAATGTCCATGGGATGATTAAATAAAAACAGTCAATATCTTATAATATATTAGATAATATCTAGACTATTATACTTACTGGTGACATGGTCTGATATTATTTTTTACAAATACCATGATTCACAGTATCAATGTAATCCCATGTAAACACACTTTTATGTATTTAATATGGAACTTTTTTATATTAAGGTCATGGTGGATTTTAGTTTTCTATACAGGGAAATATAACTGTAAGCTTTATTGGGATATGAACAAGTATATTGGTCTAGTTCAACATATGATAGAAAATCACTATCTGTTAGTGAATTCCATATTAGTGGTTTCTTTCTATCATGGATACAAAATAATAAATATTTAATTTAATTGAGACCCAAAAAAACATAATATATTGAGTCGACCCAATCTTGTATGCATTGTTTGGGGATGAACTGTCAACTTGATGATGTGGGAGTTAAAGTGAAGTCCATTATTAAATTCCGTTATGATAATTCGAGGGAAATAAATCATAAAAAAATATAGTTAATCAAAAAAGAGTGAAGCACTATGAAATAAAATGACACATTATAAAGGAGAATGTATTGCATGGCCTTGTGATGTTTGGTTATGTTCCTAGATAACTATATATTATATCCATCCTGATAAAGGTCTTACCAAATAATCAATCATATAGATGGTATTGACTAGAAATAAAAGATTTGTTGACATCCCGCAGTTAAATTGTGGGACTATGGTACCCCCTCTCCCTAATGATGGATTTATTTTTACACTATGTGATGATATGAGTTATATAGAATTTTGTAGATGTATCCATTGGGTTCATTGATAATGTGGGTAGAAAATGACTTTATCATGAAGGGGGGTAAGTTGATAAGGGGAGTAGTGATATAGGAGGAGTTTTAAAAATGATGAAACTAATGATGTTATTCTAAAAATAATATATCCCATAATTTTTTCAATGTTGTTCATGATGTAATTAGGGAAAAACATTTGTTCTTGTTGGGTGCAATGGTCAATATCAAAGTAGGGGTGTTTCTATAAGGTGATTCATTGATGAACTTCTCATTCCACTCTTTTTTCTTAAAGCATGAAGGGATCATGTGGGATTAGAGTGTATATGGAGTTAATATATGATCAATTTTTTCTTTTAGAATGTTTTTGTGGGGGGTGTATATGGTTGTATGTTATTGTTTGTCAATATAAGCATCTTAATAGTTTTTTAATTATTGTAAAAAACCCAAAGGGGGATATTTTTGGGAAAAAATACCTACCAATGGTATTTTATGGATTTTTGTTGATTTTATTTTTATTTTTTGAAAAAACTAACAGGTAATGTTCTATATATATTAGCAGCCAAAGAATGTGTTTTCAAGTGGTGTAGTTTCTCAACGTTTTCTATATAATTTGAAATGAAAATAGATATTTTTTATAGAAAATAAAGGATATCCACGTAGAAAAATAATTAGACCTAAAATTACATCAAGAAGATCATGGTGGTTTTATGAAAAGGAATGTGGACCTCATCAAAGCATTTTTTCGAATGAACCATACCATCGATGTGATACTATGAAGAAAAATAAGAAAATTAATTTGCAAAGTATATAAAAACGTTTTATAAACATGAGTTCTTTTATTTTTTATTAACGATGAATTTATTGTGGTTTCCACAAAGGGTGTTTTTTGTTTTTGAATATATGGTGACCCAATGGATATCATAAGTGAAATTATGTTCTATGTGAACCACATAGTGAGTTTTGTATGGAGTTAAGGATAATTCATAATGTATTAAACAATAATTAGGATTATTTTGTTTTTTTGGTTCATTTAAATTTATAAAGGCATCATAATCACTTCATTAGAGTGACCAATGATGATTATAAATTATCATTGATTATAAGATTTAGTTAAATCAAACAGTGGTCCACATAGGAGGCGTTTCATGATGGACTTGAGATCTTTAATGGATTTGATTTTATTAAGGATTTTTCGTCTACATAGGAAGTCATGTATATGGATGAGCTCTATTTATGGTGCACTATATCTTATAAATGTGTGTTGGTTCAAGTGTAATTGTCAATCATTGAGTTTAAGGTACATTATGAATAAGTCACTATATAATGGGAAATGTATTTCATGAGGAAATTAAAGTAATTTTTGAAGAAAACAAAATAGTCCATGAATGGACTCTCCGTATAATAATAACTATGTAGTGAAGCGTATTCCATCCACTACGATAATAAAAATCCCTGTGACACCGTCATATATGTGTTGATCTATTATGAGGTGATTCATATCAATAGAAGGATCATTTCATCTGTCAGTGCGCACAGATCAGTTGGGAGAGTAGTGAAATTATTATTATTTTTTTGTTAGTGAACCTGTAGGGATAGTGATTCTATTATATAATTTTTATAAACAGTATGATTTGATAAATAAATTCCATATGAACAATTTTTATTTATTTTTCTGGGTGTATCCTCTCTTGGGTGAACAAAGTAAAATTGGTGTGTCTCCTGCGTGTTTTAATTTTTATCACATTCATTGATATAAGAAAGGTAGATAAGAGTGTACATTTCAATAAAGATAAAATATCCAAAGTGGTTGGTGTTTTGTTCTATCATACCTTGATTCACTCCCCCTGGGGTATTTATCCCAATTAGGCTAAATATTTGTGTATTATCTCTAACTATTTAAAAAAAATTATTTATAGTAAAAGATTATTAATAAGAGTAGTAATTTAAAATCCCATTAGTGGAACATATGATCCATTGGAAGTTAAAATGTGTGCTTCATATGTAAAAAAATAATCATGATATGTATCATTTAGAATATGAGGTGATGGAAGGGTGAAAAAATTCTCAAAACAAAACAGAGGGATGAAATTTCAACTACTTTAATTGGAATAAATCAACATTGTATATTTTTACATATTAACTAACTCAATGGTAAAATAATTCATCAAAATCAAAAATGATGAAGATAAATCTATCATGTTTTATATGAAAATATCCCATGATGTTATTGAATTATTTTAAAATATCACTCAATAGAATGATTCTTATAATGATACATGCATGGTTCTATAAATATTTAAATAATAAATAATAATTTGTATAGTAAGGGAATATAAAATAATTATCATGATAAAAATATATATTTAATTATATTGTTTTTTCATTATAAAATATTTTCTGTAAGACAAAATTAAAATTCTGAGGATGCAATATTTTTATTTGGGGAGAATGCGACACATAGAAATAATAATTTGTAATTCTCATTTCAATATTTCTATTGTCAATTTATTTCATTAATTGAAAAAGAATACTAAAACTGGTTGTGACATATTATAATGATTATTTATTTGTAATTAAATTTATTGATTATAAAATAATTAAATAATATTATATGATTAAATGCATTCAATGTTAAAATGTATAATTTTTAATGTATTTTATACCAGGTGTTGTGTATTTTAATAAATTTATCAAATTTCATTGACATAAATTCATGAACTAAAAAATTAACACTAAAATAATTATAATTTTATAGTTAAAAATATTATAAGCACTCGATGTTAAAAAATAATATTTTAATTTGGAAATTAGTTTTCTTTATATTTTATATTTTCATCTAAAATGTAAATTTATAACTTATTAGAAATTAAATTTTATTATATGAACATAATTCTTTTATTAATCATAAAAATATTATCATACAGTGAAATGTATGGAGTTTTCTAAAATATTTTATTTTAATGAAAACAGTAATACATTCTGATTTAACAAATATTATCATTTTTAGGACATTATCATGATACATGAATGATTTAAATGATTTTAAAACCCTTTTAATGGAACAAATATATTTTTAATATGGAATATAATTCATTTAATAAGATAATATTGATCTTAAAAATCAATTTTTAACATTATAGAAATATAAGTAGTTTTTTATTCAAACAAAAACTATTTTTGGTTCTTATATTTAAAATAAGAATTCAAATGTTTCCTTTTAGTTATTGTTGGTTTTAGGTGGTACTGAGTTTTTTTGTTATGATTAGTGAGGTTGAATAATATTTAAATAGGATAGGATTTTTTTGTTCTTTTTTTTGGTAAATTACTATACCATATTCTATATTGAATTAAATGATTCCATGTTAAATGATCCTTGATAATATATCATGATTGGTTATCATGATTTTTTATAATTATTCTTAACTTTTATATAGTTATATTGAACTTATGTGGTTGATATAAGGTTATTGAATTCCTAAAGGATCCGGGAAGATAGTAGGACCAAGAATGGAAGAATACTCCAATGTAAGAGAAAATGTTTATGAGAAGAAGGATCAAAATGTCCTAGGAACATTATTAGTTTGGTGTTTTGATGGTCATGGTGAATTTAATGTGTTCCTATGTGAAATTGAGAAGCCTAAAATGGTTTTTGGGTCCCCATGGTGATCTTTTAGTGTTATGTGAAAACAATTAAAGGTAAAAACGGTCATGGTGGTTCATGTGGTGTTTTTTGAGACTATTTGTAAAAAAATGGGAAAAACCACTATGTACATGGTGGTGTGTGGAGCATGTCACGACAGTCAAGTTATGTTTCAAGACAAAATAAAGTGAAAATGAAGGCCACACCCAAATTTTACCGTGTCCTTGACAAGAAATTGTGTGGCGATCCAAAACCTCCATAATTAGAAGGTCTAAATTGTGTGGTATTCTATCATTGAAGGCAATAAATATTACTATTTTAACCAAGTGATGGTGAAATTCAATTTTGGAGTTTTTTATCAATTATGAGAAATTCGAAGAATATTGTTTCATCAAAGATCTAAGGCTTCCCTAATATAATCTTTTAGGTTGTTTTTGGAATCAAAAATTGTATTTAAAAAACCCAATATAGGTACCCCAGTCTTTCATATATAAATATTACACATAATTAATGTAATATTAATAACAAAACAATAAAATTAATTTCACAACATCTAAATATTATTGTCATTGTAATAATTATTACATGAACAAGAGGTACACAAAATGTCAAAAACATTTTTGATTACATTCCTTAAAATATTGACCCTTATAATACATATCATATTTAATCCATTTATTTATAACGTATGGATGAAAAACATAAGAAATGGGGAGGTTAGTTAATCATTAAGGGTAAATATACGAGATATCAATCCCTGATATGTGGTTATAAAATAATCACAAGGGTATGAGAATATAAAAATTGCATTATAAAACCATACCTATTAATTCATAGATCATAATCATTTGACATGGTAAAAATTATTCTCAATCAAAAGACTGAGAAAAGAGTGCAGAATCATTAATAATCAAACATTTTTTATGAGAATATAACAACAACATAAGATACATGTTTTTGTAATAAAATATGAATATAAATTTATTTTATTTGACCATGATCACTTTTAATACTATCATAGTGGATTAGTTTCACTCTCCATTCCATCATTTTTTGATCCAAGGTTCACTCCCAAGACGATCTTATTGGTAATCGTACTTAAATGAACCAGGTTTAATTTTTATTCAAGTCTATATTATCTCTTGATGTATCCTTATTTTCACAATACATTTAGTTTATATATAATAATGCCCCACCCAGTATATATAACAATCCATACAAATGTGTGAAACCAGATCTTAAAACAGTCAACATATCATTCCCCATTGAAAGGATATGAGTTTCACAAATATTTTAAAAATGTAATCATAAAACATCCTTATAAATAATAATTTTGATATCACTAGATAATATGTATTTTAAATCACAATAAACATAAATGGATTTGGTTATAGATGAAAATACCACTAAAATTTCACTAGAACAATTCATATGAAAAAGACCATTATCATTTTAAAATCGATAATTTAATCTCTAAAAATGACCAAAATTTTAAGGAAGATGTTTTATTCATGATGGTAGTGAATTTCTATCATGAGCTTTATATCAACATAAATTGCATACCAATTTTTCAATAATAATTCAGAAGTACCTAGTATAGAAAATTATGGGAAGATTCCCTTTAAATATTTTATAAAAAGTATATCATGGGTAAAAATTATATCAAGGAATCATTATAAAATAATAAAAACATTCATGAAAATATTCTAACAAAAAATGGACACTGATGAAAAGGATCATGCCCAAAGTTAAAAATGAAGTTTTTATTCCTTAAATACATTTTTCTAGAAACTAGTGTATGTAAATAAAGGATAATGATAGGAAAATTTATAATTTATAACAATTAACATAGGATAATAAAATTAAAAATATTTTAGAGATATATATCATATAATTTCATCATTATAAAATTCAATCATAAACAATTGCATTAAAATTATATTGTAATATAAAACCATTACCACTTTGGTAACATTTGATTGATGAACCTCATTAAGGTAATAACTCCAAAATAACGTTTAAGAAATATATAAATAATTATATTCATGATCAGACATATAATATGGATAAAAAATAAACGTTATAAATGTATCAATATTTTTGTTTGAAATTTGAATTTGGTATTTGGAAGGGTTTGTTTTGTTTGAATTTTCATTGTGACGATTCCACTGACCCAAAAAGTGGTTAATTTTGAAAATTAAAAAAAAAGGACTTGGAGGATGAGTTAAATCATATCATATCACCAAAAATGATGAATTTTTGTGGTAAACCCTTACAACATTGATACCTTCAAATAAAATAATCTTTGATAAAAAATTATTTAAATCATTAAATACCATTAATGAAGATATAACCATGATATAAAATTTCAATATTTTAGTATATAAACCTCATAAACAAATTCATGTACAGAGAATCAAATTTGTATTAATGAAACCGAATTGGGAAGAATAACCATTAAAACATTAATAATTTTTCAATCAAAGTTCATCAGAATATTGATAATAAAATTGTTATATAAATACATGGAATTAAATCCGTTGGAATTCAGAAATAAATTATTTGGTAGTATATATTCCATAGGAATAATAAGTTTTTTCTTAATAAAAACACATATCTCAATGAAGTGAAATTGAACAGAAACCCTTACCATATATCTAAATCGATTTGAAAAAGATCTAACATCTTATATAATAAATTTAGATTAATTCTAAATCTATTAAATAATAATATTTCAATATATAATATATTATATTGGATCTTATAAATCATTCTGGAAAAAATTCATTAAAAAGTTTCTATTAAATAAATTATTTCATGTGTTACCTGCTTCATTTTTAATGTATGTTTTAGTTTTCCCGTTATGGTCTTTTCGCACTGTTCAGGGTTCTTGTATCTAAAAAAATTTAATCATCATATAAATATCATATATAATCATTATATATATATATTTAAAACTATTTTTATTATGTTTTGATAAGAAATTAGTTATAAAACTTCTTTGATATAGTAATTTGTAAATACATAGGAGTGTTGATTCAACTTTTCTAGGGATGGAAGAAAAGAATGGTAAATGATAATTCAAACTTAATAAATTTATATTATATCATAAATATAAAAAATTATAATTTAATATATAATTGTTACCATCCATTTAGATAATAAATTATAAAAAATCACATCTCTTTCTGGAGGTGGTACTCGACTCTAACACATGAGAAATGTTATTGTTTACCAAGGGATAGGTAGGTAAGAAGTTATATAACATATTACAGTTACAAAATAAAAATTATTTCATAAATATCAAACCTAAAAATTAATTCACTAATTATTATAACTCTAAATATATAGTTATACAAAATTAATTGTAACACTATTTGGAGGTGTAAGTACCCACCTATTTATGATAAATAGTTTATTTGGAATTTGATAGAGAAGGGGTGTAAAATTGTTCTCCATCATCATAAAAATATTTTATAATATTAGTTATACTAGATTAATCATATTTTTATATATGATACATGTCTATATGATGTTTTGTTATACATAAAATTAAAATATCATGGTTAATATTAATACCTATTCTTTGGGTGACCTCTTATTGCTTACACCTTATTACTTGACATTTAGTCTTAAGAGAAGAACATATAACAAATCATTAAGTGAAAGATTATATAAATAATTTTTAGTAGTTATTATCTGATATATACGAATTAAATTGTGTGAAAAAATTATAAGGAGACATTCCCTTTTACATGTGAGGGTAGGTATAGACATAAAATTTGTTAAACGATTTCAGTTATGTATTGTCAATTTCACGGGAAATTGGATCTAAATAGAAAATGATTAAAATATATGATTATATAAGGTATATTTATCTTAAAACATAACAACTACAATCATTTGGGTGGAAATACTACCTATATACATGGGTTTCAACCCTAGTAAACCAGTTTTAACCTTAACCGTATAAAAAAGATTAGTATTTTTATGATTCATAGTGATCAAAAATTAAATTTACACAATTATATTATATTAACTATATTTATTTATAATATTTATATTATTTTACTATATTAAATTTTTATAATTTTTATAATGTGAATTCAAATAAGGGTGAACCCGTAATGAAAACCTATTTTTGTTAAATGAATCTTTTAGTATAAAATATAATTAATATAATTTTCTTTTCTTGTAAAAGCTATATTATCAATGTTAAAATATATTATTGAATACATTATATATATTTCATTAAAAAACTTAATCAATTTAGATTAATGTTTTTTCATTTAACTAATATCACATTGCTCAAAAAAAGAACATTTTTTAAAAAAATGTACTTTTAGTCTCGAAAATGAACATCTACCAAAATAAACGTTAATGAAGAAAAATATATAAATAATTTCACTAAATTGGTTTAAAGGATAATTATCTTACACAGAGAAAAAAATTAATTACATAATTTTAGTTTTAAATTATTAGAAATGATAGTTTTTACAGAAATTAATATTTTCACTATTTACTGAAAAATCCTTATTTCTAGAAATATACTAAAAACAATCCCTATGATAATCAAGAAATTATGATTTAAAAATTATATTCTTTTACACAAATAAAATTTCAAAAAATGTTCTAAATGAATTATTATTTTTGTGAGGGTAAAATGAAATACAATAATTTTGATGAAAACCCATTATTTGAAGAATAAAATAATTTTACTAAAATGTTAGTAAATTTTTATCATTTATTTATCAATAAATTGAAACAATTTAAATCCATAATAATGTTTTTCATAATTTGGTAACAACTATACATACTAAACAATTTGAAAAGTAGGTTATATATGTATATTATATCCGGATGCACATATACATGGGGTTGTGTATATGGAATGATACCAAACTCAAAAAATTTATTAAAATAAAAAAATATTAAATGATTTCATGTTGTGAGATAAAATAATCTTTAAAGGAAAAAAAATAATAGGTATTAGTTTAATGTGTTAAATAAAGTCTTTATTTTTCATTTGAATTTGAAAATTTTAATTAAAACCTTATACATATTGATTTTATTACTATGAAAAGTAGGTGTGTTCTGTAAGAATAATTATAAAAAGGTGAAGAAGAATAAAATAATATAGGGGAAGAAGAGATGAATAAGTTATAAGAAGAAGAAAAGTGGGTTAATAAGGGTCTTGGAAGATTTTTATATATTAAAGTGATCTTACCTAAGTTTATATTGGTTAATTGATAATAGGAATAGAAGCACTACATCTAAAAATAAAGTATATGTTTAAATGGATTTATTCTTATTGATATCATGTTCATAAATAATCTAATAGTGTGGAATGACCTACCAAAGTTAACAAACTTATTGTATCATGAGTTCAAGGTTAAAATTGACTCCTTGTACCCACATATTGAAACTACTGGGTTGTATGATCTTAGTAGAATATGTATCATTCCAGTAACTAAATTTATTGTTTTGATACATGATACTTGTAAAATTTTGTAATAACCTTTTAATTTTGAGAGGCGAATCTTATAAATATGATTTTATATTTTTTTTATTTTCATTGGGTAGCGATCACAATTATCTATAAACAGTGATGAGTGTAGTTTCTTCATGGATGATTAAAATAAATTGAATAATAATTAAACCCCCCCCCCCCCACACACACACACCTCACCATGATTCATCACATTTATTACAAATTCCTTTTCATGTGTTATCGCTAAACAATTTCTCTTCATTACTTATATGATATTTTGATTTATAATAATGAGTTTCTCTCTATTTTAACTTATTTCCACTATATCAATGGTGTGTATCAGAAAAAATCATATATTCGTTAAAGTGAAGGTAATTCACACATTTTTATAGAAAAAAACTATCACATATATAGTGAATTTATTATTTTATTTTTGTTATCTATAAATTATGGGGTAATAGAATTCATAACTAATGACATTGTTCATAGGGTTGAAGTTGTTTCTATAAGAAAAGTGGAGCAGAAAAATTTGTAGAATGTTGTTCATGTAAAAACCATTTTTTCATCCTTTTGGAAAGTGATTTATTGATTTTCAAAGGACTCAAGATCACTAAATAAGAATGGGAAAAACATCAGAATTTCTATTAATAAAGAGACAAGTGAATGTAACAAAATATTAGTTTATGAGATTTAAAATAGAATTTTTCTACATGAATTATGCTGAAAAAATTGATAGTTTATTTATAATGATGAATTAAATTGTAGAAAAACAAAATCATAGTGATATGATTGAATATATTAATATTTTTGAATAAATTTATCATATCATACTAGATAATTATGTTTATAATGACTTTAATATGGAATACAAATTTCTATATGATATTTTCTTGGTAATTTTCATTATGTTATAAGATCTTATGAAATAATGATAGAGAGTTCTATGAATAATCAGTTGATATCTAAAATTAAAATTACATTTAAAGACCCAAAGAATTATTATGTGAATAATAATGGTTTTTATTGAACATTATTCCTATTATTAAAATTATGATTCTAATTTGTGTCAGAATATTGATAATAGGATGTCACTATTATCTCTAAATTTTATGATATTAAATGGGAATTTTAAGGGTAATTCTAAATAAAAATTATTTTGGTGTGGAGTAATAGACCATTTTTCTAAAAAAATTCCACTATTAAAAGAAAGATTGATTTAGTGATTTTAAAGAATAAGAAGAAGATCATGGAAGATTCTTTAATAAGTGATCATTAAATTTTGAAAACCCATGTTTTTTACTAAATGTAAGATAAATAATTGCACAAAAATATGGAAGGAAAATTTTTTATATGAGTTTGAAATTATTGATAGTAGTGCTGAAGAAGAGGAGATAGAATATCAATAGATATTGATGAAACAATTATGATTTTTAATGTGAATAATGAATAATTAACTAGTTAATGTTAAATTTATTTAATTGATTATTATGAAAAATATATGTAAATATTATCAGTATAAAAATAATTAATTTCTCTAAACAATATCAAAACATTAGGAGGAAATTTAAAAATTAAATATTGATGATTAATACACATTTTAGAAATAAAGGTAAAAGTTTCAGGGTAATGTAAAAGAATTTTAGAATTTTAAAAATGATTATAAGACTCTTGATATAATTTTTTATAATATATTGAATTAAATGAAAAAATAGGTTGATAATTTATTATTAAAATTGATCAAAATAGAAGTGGGTTTTATGAAATCATGAATCAGTGTTCATTTTTATATTTTATAAATTATACAGTGCTTTAATATGTGAGAAGATTATGATGAAAATAATAATAATTTATTAGTGATGAAAATAATTCCAAAATAGTTGGTATCAACTCAAAATTGATTAATATAATAAATAATACCAATTTTTTAGAAAAAATGATTTGATTTTTAATATGCTAGAAATTGTTGTTTAATAAAAATTAATGACAAAGACAACTATAATTTTTTATTTAAAAAAGGATGATCATAAGGTGGATAGGAAGAATAAATTTTCATCAATTTAGAATTTTTTTTCAAAATAGATATAGGATTAATATTTATTATAAAAATGAAATAAATGTTTCTGGTTCTAGAAAAAAAAATTGTTTAATGTAAAATATGGGTTTAATGGTTATTTTTGGCCCTCTTAATGTTTTCAACCCATGAAAATTATGATATTATGTAATGAAAAATACAATGATAATGATAGATGGTTTTGAAGATATAAATTAAGTGGGAGTCACCCCCATTAAAAATGAAATATTTAGAGATAGTCTCAGAAATATGGATTGAAAATTGAAAATATATTTCAAAAACATGAATATATTTTTGAATGATGTCAGTATCGATATCATCTTAGAAATGGCTGGCTTTTTTATGCTACCAGCTCAAATGTGTTCAATAGAATTTTTTTTGATTAGTCATATGATAATGGAGAAAAGAGTAATATAATTATATAGATTTGGAATTTTCATACAATGAGTATAAAAGAGAATTTATATGGAATTTGGATAGTGGTTATTCCTAAATATAAAAGGAGATTTGAATATCCTTAAGGATTTAGGAAAATATTAAAAAAATTTGACCTTTATAAATTATGGTTTACTAAAAAACTTTTTTGGATAAGATTTTTTTAAAAAGATAAACTGAAATCTAGTAGTACATTCTATGCTAATATACTTAAA
The DNA here is from genome assembly GCA_963277665.1 of Viscum album. Lineage (NCBI taxonomy): Eukaryota > Viridiplantae > Streptophyta > Magnoliopsida > Santalales > Viscaceae > Viscum > Viscum album. The sequence goes on along the minus strand of OY728120.1, from coordinate 651,403,363 downwards.
CATAATCTACTTATTGTGACTCAATATTCGGATGAAGGAAAGGAAGTTATATTTTAGAAGGGTGGATTTTTTGGGATGAAGATGAAGGATGTATATATCTTGAAAAGAGGGAAATTAACATTATAATTTTTTTTAGATTAGGGGTGGAAGAAATTAATATTAAATGATAATGATAGATAACTTCATCTGTGTCATTAATGTCATTTTCATCTTGGAAAAAATAATTTGTGTAATATTTTTTTTGAGGAAATGTTTTTTATGTTCCTCTGTGGTAAAGAGAAAGTAATTGGATTTTATATACCTATCAATAGGGAATTATTTTTAATACACTACATTGGAATGTTGAATGAAAATCTACACAGGCATTAGAGATAACAAACTCCATCTTTTAGGGTGCCATAAGAAAGAAATTGATAAATGGATATGTATATTTTATTTATTTTAGTTAGGAGCTCAATCACATTAAAATTATTATTTTTTTAAATCATAAATAAGATTCTCTAAAAATGATCAATAATTTCAAGAGAAGTGAAGAGAAAGAGTGTGGTTAATATTTATATAAGATTTGAATAGATAATGGTGTTGAGTATACCAATGTGACACTTTAATCCTGTATTAAAAATATTATGTTCCATAAGAAACTTAGTGCATCATACACACCTCAATAAATGGTGTGGTTGGACAAAATAATCACAGTCCTACAGATATGGATCAAACTATCTTGTTAGAGCATTAATTATCTAATTATTTCTAGCGGTAATCTATTAGAAAAAGGTTTATATTCAAGATCTTTATCAATATAGTATATATTATCATATTTAATTATATGATATGTATAATAAAAAATAACTAATCTTAATATATTTATTACTATTTGGAAGCCCTTGAATTATCAAATTTAATTGGTAAAATGTAGTACGATTTGAACGAATATGTGTTTATGGTATCTTCATTGGTTTTACACTAAAAAAAGAGTATATCATTGTTATAATAAATAAAATGGGAAATATTATTAATTTTATTAGTGATAAAGTTATATAATATATAAATAATGTAAAACCGCATGAATAAGTATGTTCTATGGGTGTTGATGATGAATCTCTTTCTATGAAACAACATGGTGAATTTTAAGAAAAATGTAAAAATTCTGAAGAAGTTCAAGTTGAAAATATTAATTTTGAAAAAAGATAGAGGTTTAGAACAATATTTTTCACATAATATAAATTTTAGAAGGCATGTTCAAGTTCAAAATATCATTTCAAATTTGTAAGATTTTGTTCCAACTAGAATAATCTTGAGGACATCCTCCTAAAACTCATTATTTTCTTTTGTTGAACCAAGTTATGAGAAACAATAAATAAAACCTCATGAGTTGATTGATTCAATGAATAATGATATAGATCACATATAAAGATAATGAGACTTTCTTGATGGTACATAATCCCAAATATAATAACATTATCATGACCTTGTGGGTATTCAAAAACAAGATAAATAAAAAAGGTGATGTTTTGAGAAATAATACAATGTTAGTGTGTAAAGGATATTTTTTAGTTTAAGAAGTTGACTACGATGTTACATTCTAATTAAATGAATGGATTAGAACCATGTTAATTTGTCAATCTATTATAGCACAAAGGAAATGCAAGATCAATCAAATTGATACTAATTCCTCCTTCCTCAATGTTGAATTTGAAGACGATATATATATTGAAAAACCATGTTATTTCTTTCTTGGTGAAGATTTAATTTTTTTTCGTGGATAAATGATTATTTATACAAGTTAATGAAATCACCAAGATCTTTGTATTATAATATTGATAATTACATTGAGAAATTGAATTTCTAGAAATGTATTGTTGAGAGAAATATATATACTAAATTCTATATCATGTAATTTCTAAATATTATTTTTTATGTAGATGATATTATTTTTTATTGGAATAATTAATGAGTATATAAAGAGTGTTTTAAATAAATAATGATACTTTGAAAATGATTATACATTATGAGATGATAAAATTTCTTAACTTAAAAATTAACATCTAAATTTTCATATTTTTGTTTCCCATGTTGTGTAGGATAATAAAATGTAAAAAAATTGCAATAGAAGATTTGATGTTAATTTATACAAAATTTTATGTTAGATGTAACTTATCTATAGAATAATAAGGCAAATATGTGGATCTGACAAAATTTTAGAATATAATTGGTAGTATGATATACCTTACTACTGTAATCCATGAAATTACCTATGTTAATACAATTTCTACTCAATATCAAAATGCACCCAAAGTGTCTCATTTCATCATGGAAATAGAATTATTATATACATAAAACGAACATTATACTATGAATTTAAATAATTATAAAATGTAGTCTATATCTATTTGGTTATTTTGATACATATTAGGTAGGAAGTGTTGATAATAAGAATGATACATATGGTAGAGTTTAGTATTTTGGACAAAAATGTTTTTTTTCGATTTTAAGAAGGTAACTTCATTATCTTCGATAACTTAGAAGGATAAATATGTGGATAAATAATCATTTAGAATATTAAAATTTTGAATTGAATTCCTTACATATGTTTATATGTAATAATAAATGTATTATTTATCAGTTAGACAATTTGGATTAGCATTCTTGTTCAAGAAACATTGATATTAAATATCACATCATCAATGTGATAGTTGTGATGAACGAGTTAAAGTTGAAATACATCCTTTAAAATAGTATGTTGAAGATTCCATCAACAAGGAAATGTCAAATAATTCATATTTGACTATTAGGATGAAGTTAGGTGTTCATCTTCAATAATTATTGGGATAAGGAATGTTATTTCAGCCCACATCTCATCATTTATATGGATATTTTTATTAAATTAATAGATAAATAGGAAAATAAATCATTAAATTATGTTTATCGTTACATTTTTTTATAAAAGGTAATTATAAAATATAGAGAGAGTATCCACTTATATTTGTTAAATTGGGAGTAATTATATCATTAATAGAATAATATATTTTGACAGTGTTATTAAAGGGGGAGTTTTTGATTTCAGCATGTGTGAAATGTTTTAATATTTTATTGTGAATGGTTGAATGAATAATTAAATTATCAAGGACATGATGCTGTCATAATGAAAATTTGGTTGATGATTGTGAGGTTTTTGTTAATGATGCTTCATATAAATCAGTATATTATTTACAACTTGTTAATTTTTATTCATTTGTATTGTTTCATACTTCACGTTATCTTTTGTAGGCAGAAAATTGTTGATTGAAAATCCATTACAATGTTATTATAATCTTATAGTGATTTATATTATGTTTTTGAAAATAAAACATTAAGGGGGAGATTATTGAGACTAATATTTGATGTTATTTTTTTGTGTTATGTATAGCACCCCACATTCTTATTACATATCCTTTCATTACATTTTACAAACATAGTGTCTTTAATGTCTAGTGTATTGGAAATATGGAACAATATACATGAAAACATATATCAATATGTTAGCCCCCATTAAAATATTATATAATCTTTCATCCTCTGTAAAATTACTCCTTCGTATAAACTGGATACATCCATCAAAATAAAAGGTGATCAGATTGCCTAGAATTGAAAAGAAGTGAAATAATTTGCATGTGAACTTGAGAAATATCAATCACAATATGGGGAATGTCAAAAAGGTATGATGAAGATCCATATAATAATAATAATAACATGAAACATAACATTAATATTTAACTACAATATTTAAATTAGACACTCATAAGCATATCCCCAAGGCCCATCCCCTAGGTGTTATAAAAAGTACCATGTTTTTCACCAAGCTATCATAAAACTTGTCATCTGTAGGGATTAATTTCATTACACAACACATTAGAGCCATATCAGGCTGCAATATTAATATGTATTTATTATCATGTTTTCCACATATATCATTTTAAAAAATTCCATAAATAAAAATATAGGATAAAATAAATAGATTTTATATCAAAATCGTGATATTTTAAAAAGGGTTTCAAAATATGATCATTATGTTACTTAAACCCATTGAAATGGAATTAGGGTTTTATGTACATAAATTATATAATAAAATATATCATTTTTATTTATTTATGAATAAACATGTAAATGAAATATTTTTGGGTATTCATATAAGTAGAATAAGATTATTTATTGAGAAAGAGATAGTGATGTTAAGACAAAAATTCTGCATCATAACAGCTCTACAACATGGTTTTAGAAATTATTAAAAAAAGGGGAAAGGATATCCCATACATAAATTACTAATAATAATGTCGGGGGATATAATAAAATTGATATAATAACCAAGTATGGAATCTTTAATGTTATACCATATAAAAGAGAACTTCAGTAGAAAAAGAGAACTTGATAATTACCTTACGAAAATTTTGTAGCAAAATGACGTCGCATAAAAATACAAGAAATAAATTGATGAGAATTTAAGGGTTATCTCATCATTTTTCCATAAATTTTTATGAAATAATAATTTTTAAGAATATACATCAACTTAAAAAAATGTAAACTAAATGTCATCACATAAAATAATTCATGACTAAAAGTAGAGGGTGAAAGGATTCCTTACTTTGAAGAGTATCTTCAAAAACTCAATGGTTGGGACCTTGGGGGATTTCGGGCACCTTGGGAGGAATCCTTTGGAATTAAAAAAGAAAATATCATCTTTCGTGTGGAATTTGGAAATAATGGTATAATGAAATGTTATGGTATTTATAGAACAAGTGAGGGTTTATTTATTAATTTCCAAAGGACACCTCATTATTGTATTTAGAAACCCGTGGCATTTCCTATGGTATTTTCCCACAGTATTAGATACATGGGAAAACTCATAACATATTTTACATTAAATTCATCTAAAAAAATTTATACTAATTATTACATCATTATTATGTCATTACACACATCAAAAACTCAAAACCCGTATTTTTACTATTCAACAAAAAATACAACTTTTTATAAAAATATCATAATTTCTCCCTAACCTAATATTGATGTTTTGAATTCAAAAATGAACTCAATTTTATGAAAATAATTTTTTTTGAGATATTTGATTTCTATGAAATATAACTATTTACACAAAAATACTAATACTTAACTAATAATTTATGAAATAGTTATTTACTTATGATTTTATATCACTTTTTAATTTATGATTCCTCAATAATATTATTATTTTTTAAGTGAGGTTAATTTTCCATTAGACACATTACTATTCATAATGGTAATATTACAATTCATAATTTACGATTCACCAAAAATTATGTTGCTCTTATTAGACTCTAAATTTCATACTAAAAAATTTGTATGAGACCTTTTTTGAAAATAATTTCACATTATTTATTATCTAAGGTATAAAAAAATTTAAAAATATTCTTTTTTATAATAATCAATAATATGAATCTTTGAAAATTTCATCCAATAATTATTTTGACATGTAAAATTTAAAAAATTACTATAATAAGAAATAAAAAATTTATTTATACAAAAGGATTACACATAGTTATTGTTACCACATTACATAGCCTCATATTACCACGACATATGACCAAAGAGTAAGGTGTGTGATGGTGATAGAATCGTTGGGCGGCTCGGACTACATTGCCTGAGTGGTGATTTCAATCATCTTGAACTTCTCCTGAAGAAGAATACATTCAAGCTTTATATATTGAAGCTCAACTTGGTCATGATCCAGAGCAATACCTCGTGATGCTACCTCCTTCCCAAACAATAAAATACGGGCTTCGTATGGCCCTAATCTATTGGATGAGTCATCGACTCTTATATCTTCATTATTTATCCATTATTATTTCTATTTTAAACAAACATTTATAATATTACAAATTATTATTATTTCTAATAGTCAAAATTCAATTCTTACATTTCAATTATACTTATATAGTTGTATTGATTATGACACATTAAAACATAAATTTGTATGAAACAATGTATTATTCAAATGTTTGGGTTATTACATTCCTCCCCCATTAAGAAATTTTTTACCCAAAATTTTATATTGTACCATCCTAAATGAAATTGTGTGGGTAATTCTTCCACATAGACTCCTCTGGTTCCCACATGTCTTGTTCACACTTTTTGTTCATGCACAACCCCTTAAAAAGGTGGTCTGTCTTGTTTTGTAGAGCCTTTTCTCTATGATCCAAGATATCCACTAGCTTCTTCTTGTGTGATTGGTCATGTTCCAGTTGGAAAAAATCTGGATTTAGTCTATATGAATGGTCAATTATGTACTTCCTTGAGATGGATACTTTGAAGAAATCATGAACCTGTTCTGTATTTGTAGGAATCTCAAGATGAGAGGCCACTCGTTCTTCACGATCATGGATTTAATAGGGTCCAATGTACCTAGGGTTGAGTTTCCCACTATTTCAAAACCTCATCACTCCATTCCATGGTGAAATTTGAAGAAATAATTAGTCACCAACCTCAAAATCCATGTCCCTTTAATGGTTATCAGCATAGCTCTTTTGTAGTCTCTAAGTAGACATAGTGTGTTTCTGGATGGAATGAACCTTTTCTGTCATCTCTTGCAGAAGATTAGTACCAAGAAACATTATCTTAGTAGCTTAATCCTAACATGTAGGAGTTCTACATTGCTTCCCATATATTAGCTTCATAGGGTTCCATTTGAATGTCGGGGTGGAAGTTGTTGTTGTATGAGAACTCAACAAAATGATTATATTGATCTCAACCACCCTTAAATTCCATTAATCGTGTTCTCAGCATGTACTCAAGTGTTTTAATAGTCCTCTTAGATTGGACCTCAGTTAGGGGGAGTTATGTCATACTAAAATTCAATTCAGTACTCAGAACACATTGAAGACTTCCCTATAATTTTAATTTGAACACTGTATCACGTTGAAATACAATAGAAAGTGGGACTCCATATAGCTTTACCACGTCCTTCACATAAATCCAAGAAAGTTGACCAGGAAATAAATCTTCCCTAATAGAGATAAAAGGGGCAGTCTTGGTGAGATGGCCCATTGTAAACAATATCACATTGTTTCTTTTTTTTTCATGGGAGATTAATGAAAAAGTATATAGTGATATTTTACCACATCCATGATTGAATCGGTAGGGGTTGTAATACCCCATTAGGATGTTGTCACTTAGAATTTACATACTAATATACCAGACACCTTGTAGTGTAGTCAGCAATCAAACTATTCATATTATCCCACAAATATTGATCACGATGGTCCCTATAAATTTTGGATCATCCAGGATGTATAGAGAAAGTAGTGACATGAGCTACATCCATTAGCTCAATCATTATCTCTATAATTTGTGGAACACATAGTCTTGTATGAAATTTTAGTACACCTTCTTGATCAATATTGATTTCATGAAATGTCACATCCATCACATCCACAAACATCCTTCGTATCAAAGGATCTCATTTCTGATTTTTCTTGATATTCTCTATTTGTGAGGGCTGAGAAATCGTTTGGGATGGGGATGATTATTTCCCTTACCTTAAAATTCCCATGTCCAACTTTTTTAGGTCATTCATCAAAGGATCTCTTTGAATCCTCATCATGGAAAAAACAATTGGGTCTTTCCTACTTAATGCACCAGCGGCACTGTTTTCTCTTCTAGGATGATAATAAATTGAATGTTTGTAGTCTTTAATAAGTTCAAACCATCTCTGGTGAATACCGATTAATTCCTTTTGTGTGAAAATATACATCAAACACTGATGGTCTATGTATATATCACATTTCTCCCCAAAATATTATTCCTCCATATCTTCATAGAAAAAAAACGACTACAACCAGCTCCAGATCATGCGTAGGATAGTTCTGTGCATGAGTTTTCAACTATCAAGATGCGTAAGAAATAACCTTGTCTTTTTTCAAGAGGATACACCCAATCCCTTTGAGATATGCATTGCCAAAAATAATAAATCCTTCTCTACATGAGGGGAGATTTTACATGGGTGCAGTAACCAATCCCTTATTCAGTTTTTGGGAATATTCCTCACATTACATTTTCTAGATAAACGTGACAACTTTTCAAGTTAACATTTTTATTGGAGTTTAAAGTCTTGAACAGTTTTTCAAAAACCACCTATTATTTCATGATAATCTATGAAAACTATGAAACATTGGTATTATTGTAGGCTAATTCCACTCTTCTACAACCATTTTCTTTATAGGGTCTAAAGTGACTCCTTCATTGGTTAAAATTTTTCCCATGAATGAAACTTGTTGTAATGAAAATTCTTATTTGTAGAAAATTCCAAAAGAAAATCCTTCCAGATAGATTTCAAAATAACCCTTAGATAACCTTCATGCTCCTCACGACATTAAGAATATATTATAATTTCATCAACAAAATCTACCAAAAATTTATCAAGGAAAACCTTAAATACTATATTCATAATATACATAAAAATAATAGGTGAATTAGAAGATCTGAAAGGAATAACAACAAACTCATTATTCCCATATCATGATATGCAGGTGTTTTTTGGGATATTTTAATTTTTCACCCTCAATTGATGATATCCAAATCAAATATCAATCTTATAGAAGAATTGATCCCCAATAATTCATCGATTATAGCAAGAGGATATTTGTTCTTCAATATGATCATGTTTAGTTCATTAAAATCAATTCAAAGCCGCATTTATCCATCCTTCATTTTCAATAATAGAACATGTGCCCGCCAAGGAGACACAGTCGGTCAGATAAAACCCTTTTAAAAAAGGACTTGTAGTTTCTTCTTTAATTACTCAATCTCTATATCTTCCATCCTATATAGTGTGATTGATATCAGATGAGATCTTTGTACGTGTTCAACAGAGAACTCTACCTCTCTTTCTAGGTGAGGCCATGGTAAATCCTTGATAAATACATCAATGTACTCATAGATGGTGGTGTCATTATCTATCCTTATACTCTCATTTCATTCATCTTCACCAATAAACTCTATAAATAAAGATATTTGAGGTTCTTCTAGAAAAATATGTGGTTGAGATATCTCTCTATGTAAGATAATGGTTGGTTTTCTATTCAAGACTACTGAGATTTACATGCTTCTTCATTTTATCTTAGCATTATACATTGAGAGAAAGTATGTCCCATGTATCATATCAAATTATAACATGGGATTTAATACTAGATTTCAGATAATATTGTTCTCACTAAAGTAAAATGTAGTGTTTCAAAAAATTGTTGATGCTTGGAAAATCCCACCATGAGTTTTAACAAATAACTCAAATTTTATAAAATTGGGATTTGATTCTAAATTCCTTGAAAACATGGATGAAGTAAAGTAATGTGTAGAATTAAAATAAAAAAAAATTATTTTATACTTTTGAGAGAACAATGAGAGTAACTTACTCCACATGATTTGGGGCTTCAACATTAGCTATCGTGATAGGAAATGCATGACCTTGCTACCTTGTCCTATGAGGAGGTCGATGGAGATCACATTTTATTGCCCTTTGATTTGGAAAGTGATTAGAATAGTGCCCAAGCAATCCACACATGAAACATGGGAATTCAGGTAGTGCATGCACAAACATTCCTTTATCATTAGTGTTTTGATGTTGAGGTTTCACCTGACCTGAAAATTATTTTTTATTTTCTAACAATTGTATGGGTAAATGAGAACCCTTGTCCATACAGAAAACATAGCATAAAATAGTGAAATCAACTAAAGAACCATTGAAATCAAGCTTAATCCTATTAGATGCATTATACCTAAGAAGTTTCCAAAGATGAACGTATAACTTTAAATCCAGATAATCTTTGATGAGTTCCTCGAACCAAATAGATAACTTGTCTGACATCTGTATGAACTCCCACCATGCTTAACTTCCCTGAATTAATCTATCTTTCCAAAAATATGATCATGTTTGTCAATCCACTCCATCTCAATATTTCTAGTTTCCACATCAATAGCTCTCTTAATCAAGTCATCACAGTCCCCATTCAAGGCGTTGAAAGCCATGTATTTCTCTAACATATATTCCTTGGAATGGATAATTACTTTCCATGTCTCCTCGAGCTGGACATTCCCCATCCTCATCATTGCCATAATGTCCAGAGTGTCCCCTACCATTTCTCCACCGGAGCATGCCTCCCTCTACTGTCCTTAATCTATCTATATAATATCACCTGATGGGAAGACTAGGACAGAAGCCTTGCATCCTACGGACACAGTGTCGAAAGAGGTGTCAAACACCTCATGACTGTCACAACCTTTTCACTCTCTTGAGGAGATGATGTCTGAATTTGTAAAAGCCTTTTCGGGCAACATTCCCCTGCTTTCAGGTTAAGTAATTGGAGGACTTGGTTAGTTGGAGTAGTCCCTCCTAGGCCATGCCTACCATTTTTTCATAATGAAGCCACCAGAATCTATATTAGTGTTCTTGCCTTTTCGTAAAGAGGATCTATGATATTCCCCTATAATGACCAGTTCCATGGACTAAGTGGGTTCCAAAGAATCGTCCATGATTTCATGATAAAAACCCCACATCAACCAAGGGATCCTCTCTGTGGGTGAATAACGCATGATTTTCATGAGGTGTAGAAAAAATAATTAAATCCTCCTAAGGGTGTAGTATGAATGGTAACCGAAATGTCGTTCTCCAAAGAGCAGTGTTTTAATCTTGGTGTCACTTTAAAAATAACAAGATTGAATGATTTAAAAATGAAATAAGTTTTCATAAGAAAGGTTTTGAATTTAATATGAGAGGGAAGTGATAGGATTTATGTTGGGTTTCCCCATTTGTGATGTCATCATAGTTTTTAAGAAAATATGAATACTTTGGTTTTAGATAAAATAATTAAGTGAATATAATAACAATTTTTTCTTCATTTCACCATTGATTTAAATATTTTCCAAAGTGTATAAATATTAATGGAATAATATTAATTACTTATGCAATACCAAATCTTGTATTAATTTCCCTAAATATTTAAATTAATCTGTCTTAATATCTCTACATGATTTGGCAATCACTAAATCACTCCCTTAGTTGATTTTATTCACAGATTAACCAGTCGGTGTAAAAATGAATAGTTCAAACAAAGGTAGAATAATATTTAAATCAATTAAATTAAATATTTTAGAATAAATCAAAATACAATATTATTTAATTTATCTTTTAAAAAAAATAAATTAAATTAAAAATCATAAATTTATATGAAAATAATTCCTTTGAATAAAACATCAGAAATTCAAATATCACAAAATGGGGTCCCACTTCCCTTCACTGAATAACAAAGTATTATACACCTCCATTGTCACGACCCTCCCTCGGGGCCTGTGCCGTGACTACCCCAAGCCCGCCTTCCATAGGCCAGGGGCTGGCGACTAGCACCAAGGCGTAAATCCCAACAAAAAGGGAAGGCGTTGCCTTTGAAAAGTAAACAAGCACCACAGAGTAAGCATCCTGAAAAGTAAACAGTAAGTAAAAACTGTACAAGCTGTGCTGAAAGTAAAAGGGGCCGGAAATACAAGCCCAACTGTAAAGTACAACTGAAAGGAAAAAACAACAACTGAAAGGAAAAAACTGCAGCGTCGAGCCGTCCTCTGGAAGTCCCACCTGAAGGGTGGGTACAGATAGCCTCCACTGCTCCTCGGGTCCACCTGACCGCTCCGAGTGCGTCCCGCCCAGTGGTCCACCTCCAGGTACTGTCTTGCTCCGCACACCTTCTCCACGATCAGCGCTGTTCGTCGTCTGCAACCAACACCACGAAGTGCGGGCATAGCCCGTGCAGGGGTGAGTATAACGATACTCAGTAGGGACCCTGAGACCCCCGAAGGTCTCCCGAAATCCACAAAGGATAATCCACAAAGGAAAGATACAATCATGAAGTAACATCTGACCCGGCTTAGGTATATGCCCATACATATACCTAAGTCATCAATTCCCCGATCGGCTCCAACGTCCGAGCCCTAGCACAACCCAGTCCACACAGGAAAGCAAAATGCATACCACGCAGGATAGAACAACACAATCCCCAAAGGAGAGTAAACATTAAATCCACACAGGATAACTCAACACAATCCACAAAGGAGAGAAACACAAGATTCAGCTCACACAGGTATACTTCTTCGGATGACGATAAAGATGATCACTGAACCATCTAAGTCGTCGGACCCACGAAGGATCGATAGGTACTAACCTCGCAGTGACCCACACAGGATCAGACCCACCCAGGACCGGGCCCACACAGGACCGGGCCCACGCAGGACCTGTAGGCGCTGGCTTACACAGAACCGCTGAGCGCTGACCCACGCAGGATCGGACCCACACAGGATCGGGCCCACACAGGACCGGTAGCACTGATCCACGGAGGATCGCTGAGTGCAGTAGTCGTCGCAGTCCACTGAGGATCTCTGCACAATCGTCGCCGCAGTCCACGGAGGATCTCTGCACGGTCGTCGCCGCAGTCCACGGGGGATCTCTGCACGGTCATCGTCGGAGTCCACGGAGGATCTCTGCACGGTCGTCGCTGTCGAAGTAGCAGTCGCAGCCAGCAATAGGGTTCCCGCACATAGCAAGCTCGTTCGGGAGGGTCCGCTCCACGAGCCGAGAGGCTGATACATCAACTGTCACGAAGTCCGAAGTTGATGTATCCAAAAGTTCCGCATCGTCAATAGGAACTGAACGTCGCAGACGGCGCGTCAATCGGATGCCCGGTCTGAGAGATATTGGCATTTTCATCCCAGGGGCCCAGTCGGTTTTTAAGGCAAAACCAACCCGAACGCACTCCACCTGCGTCCAAACCTCGGGCGGAGTATGCCAAAAGATCCGTCTCACTTAGAGGAATTCAACAAAGCTGACGGCACGTCAATCGGACGTCCGTAGCTCAAGATATGAGCGTTTCCGCTCCGAGGGCCCGGTTGGTCTCGTGTACGAACCAACCTGGCCGAACTCAAAGTATTCCGATACCTTGAGTGCGATATACCAAAACGACCGTATCGATCCAAGGATCGCGTTTCCGCTGACGGGAAGTCTTTTGGAGGCACGTAGCTCAAATTACGGGTGTTTTAACGAAAACGTCCGAAGAAGGGGGGTACGGGCCCGGGCCACCCGTCCCAACCCCCCCTGGGTCGGCCCGAACCGGGTCGGCCCGAACCGGGTCGACCCGAACCGGGGCGACCTGACCCGGGTCCGACCCGGTTGGCCCGGCCCGGCCCGGCCAGGGCCGGTCCGGCTCGGCCGGCTCGGCTCGGCCGCGCGGCAGGCGCCGCGGTCGTTGACCCGCGGCCTGAGGAAAACCGCGGCCCGCGTGGGCCGCGCTGGTGAACCGCGGACGCGGCTCTGCCGCGTCCCGCCTGGGCGAACCAGACCCGCGCGGCCGCGGGTCCGTTGGCCGCCACCGCCGCAGCTTCAGCCGCGGCGGCCTCGTCTGGCGGCGCGCCGGGGCGCAGCAGGCAGCTTCCGCGGGCTGCCGGCGTCGCTCCGGTGGCCCGTTTTCCTTCCCGTCTGCGCCGTTGCTCCTCCCGAGATCCGTTCTTTACTGCTGGATCGTCAAACATCCGCTGCGGCACGTTTCGTCGTCGTCCATCAAATCCGCACAAAATGAAGAACGACGGAGGGTCGTAGGGCCGTGTTCGTTTGGCCCGCACCCTCCGCGTTAGAGATAAACAACCGGGAGAAATTTATTCCACACATGAAACAACAATTTTTAATAAGATTAAAATTTTTTCACAAAAACGGTTCTTTAATTTCTTTAAAGAAACATTGACGGGAAAAAAATTAAAAAAAGGGGTAATTCCCATAATATAAAATCCATACCTCGTCGATCGTCGCGCGCGGGCGTCTTTCGCGGAAAAGATCATCACGGAAGAGAGGGATCGTCACGTCGTCGCGGGGAGGCGTCGCGTCGTCGCGGAATCCGGTGTTGAGTCGGCGAGCTCAACGATCCAAGAACAACAGATTTAAATTATTAATATTTAAATCTGTGTTTCGATTAAATCCCAAAGAAAAGAACTTGAGAGGAAAATCCGACATCACTCACCTCAAACGGTCGGTGATCGGAGATCGGTGCGATGAAGAACATCTCGGACGGAAGCGTCGTTGATTTCCGGGTTCGGCGTTCTTCGTGTTCTTCGCGTTCTTCGCGTTCTTCGCGTTCTTCACGAGGGAGAAAAAGAAACAAGAATCCTCTCAAATTTTCCCCAAAGATTTTAGGTTGGTCTTATTTTATTAATATGCCAACACACGAAAACAGGTTAAGAAACGATTGAATTAATTCGTTGAATTAATTCAACGAAAGAAACAGGCCATTTAATTCACGAAATAAACCGCCCAATTAAATGGTCTGTTAAGAATTTAGAAAACGCGTCGGTTGACATTCATTAAGACGGGTTTTCACGGGTGCGTTTCTTAGCGGAAAGAAACGGCGGGGCTCGTGCGGGCCCCACCTCACAAATATCCTACCAAGGGGTTAGGATATTTCTGGATAGCATCCTATCCAGTTCAACTCAGTTTAAGCCGCCTTTAAGTGGCTTCAAGTGGCTTCCATGTGGCTTAAGTGAAATAAAATAAAGTTGTCGCAAAATTATTTTATTTCTTAACTTTAAGCCCGAAAATTAAAAACCACACCCGAGAAAACGCAGCTCCGGAAGAGGCGTTTCCAAGCAAAAACCGGCGTTGCGATTTCATTGGTTCCCTCAGAATTCGATTCCAGGCACCGGTTCAAAAGTTAGAAAAACTCGCTCTCCCGTTCACTGAACGTACCCGAGCCAATCTTCGGAAAATGATTCCAGGCACACCGGGCCTCGGAATCAGGTGCCGTCAGAAACTGCGCTCTTGTAAAATTCCAATGAAAATTGAGAAGAAAAAATTTCCTTGAAATTTACGGGTCTTTACATTACTCCCACCTCAGGACTTTACGTCCCCGTAAAGATACATCAAAAAAAACTAGGGAAACAAATGTGGGTACTGAGCACGCATCTGAGCCTCCCTCTCCCAAGTGCTCTCCTGGAGGTTCCCGTGCTGCCATCTGATGCGCACAAGAGGAATCGATCGCCCACGTAGGACCCGCTCCTGTCGATCCTCTATCTCCACTGGGACCTCCTCAAAAGTCGCTCCATCATCCACGTCTAGCTCCCCATAGTCAATGATGTGTGTCGGGTCGTGCACGTATCTCCTCAGCTAGGATACGTGGAAGACGTCGTGTACCCGGTGAAACTGAGGTGGCAGAGCCAGACGATAAGCCACCTCGCCAACCCTGCTGAGGACCTGGAAGGGTCCGATGAAGCGTGGAGACAACTTGCCGCCTCGGCCAAATCTCCTCAAACCACGTCGAGGTGAGACCCGCAAGAAGACGTGGTCGCCATCCTCAAACTCTAGTGGTCTCCGCCTCCTGTCAGCATATGACTTCTGCCGACTCTGTGCTGTCCTCATCCGCTCCTGGATGACCTGGACCTTCTCTGTCGTGGCCCGGACCATCTCTGGTCCCACAAGTGCTGACTCTCCAGGGTCTGTCCAGCACAAAGGAGATCTGCAAGGCCTGCCGTACAACGCCTCGTAGGGTGCCATCCCGATGGTGGAGTGGTAGCTGTTGTTGTACGCAAACTCTACCAAGGGTAGGTGGTCCTCATAGCTGCGACCAAAGTCTAGGACACATGCGCGGAGCATGTCCTCGAGAGTCTGAATGGTACTCTCCGTCTGACCATCCGTCTGAGGGTGAAAGGCGGTGCTCAGACGTAGTCGTGTCCCGAACGCCTCCTGAAACCCCTTCCAAAGCCGGGAAGTAAAACGAGCGTCCCGATCAGAGACGATAGTCGATGGCACACCGTGAAGTCGTACAATCTCTTGAACGTAGAGAGGACCCAAGCTCTCCACTGAGCCCTGCTCTCGGATGGGCAATAAGTGTGCCGACTTGGTGAGTCGGTCTACAATCACCCAAATGGAATCATGGCCTCTGGAAGTGCGTGGAAGTCCAGTCACAAAGTCCATAGATATCTCGTCCCACTTCCACTCTGGGACCTCCAAGGGCTGTACCAAACCTGCTGGTACCTGATTCTCTGCCTTTACCTGCTGGCAGGTGAGGCACCGTGAAACGAACTCTGCCACAGCCTTCTTCATGCCCGGCCACCAGTGCTGTCGTCTGAGATCCTGGTACATCTTCGCCACTCCAGGATGTACCGCCAAAGGAGATGTGTGATACTCTCTCAGCACCTCCTCTCGTAAAGCGACCGGTACCAAGGTACGTCCTCTGAACAGGACATCGTGCTCTTCTCCAAGGGAGAAACCATCAGGTGCCTGTTCCGAGGATATCTGTGCACTCCGTGTCTCACAGTCAACGTCCCCATGCTGTGCCTCTCTGACCCGTTGGAGAAGTGGAGAAGAGACTGTGAGAGACTGAAGGAAGGCTGCTCCGTCTCTATCCACGAAGGATATCTGCAAAGCGGCTAGCTGCTCTGTCGCCTCCTCAAGTAGCTCGATGCCCGTCCTCCTGCTGAGGGCATCAGCCACCACGTTCCCCTTCCCAGGAGTATAGACTATCTCAAAGTCATAGTCCTGGAAGAACTCGAGCCATCGCCGCTGTCTCAGGTTCAGGTCCTTCTGAGAGAAGATTTACCTGAGACTCTGGTGGTCAGAAAAGACTGTGAAGCGCTCGCCCATCAGATAGTGTCGCCATGTCTTCAGGGCAAAGACCACTGCTGCCAACTCCAAGTCATGGGTAGCGTAGTTCTGCTCATGATGCCTCAAATGATGTGATCTGTAGGCAATCACCGCCCGCCCCTGCATCAGGACACACCCGAGTCCGGTCCCTGATGCATCGCAGTAGACTACGTATCCAACTCCCTCCTCAGGAAACCTCAAGATAGGTGCGCTGGTCAACCTCTGCCTCAGCTCCTGGAAGCTCTGCTGACATCTGTCTGACCACACGAAGGGTTTCCCCTTCTTCTTCAATGCTGAGAGTGGGGCCGCAACTCTGGAGAAGTCCAGCAAAAATCTCCGATAGTATCCGGCTAGGCCCAAGAAACTCCGCACCTCTGTCACGCTCTTGGGTGGCTCCCAAGCTAGCACTGCCTCGATCTTCGCGGGATCCACTGCAACTCCCGCCTCAGAAATGACGTGCCCCAAGAAGTGGACCTCACGTAACCAAAACTGACACTTCGAGAGCTTGCCATAAATCTAGTGCTCTCGAAGTGTGTCTAGTACAACACGCAGGTGGTAGGCGTGCTCCTACTCCGTCGTCGAGTACACCAAAATGTCGTCGATGAAGACCATGACAAATCGATCGAGGTATGGCTGGAAGATTCTGTTCATGAGGCTCATGAACACTGCTGGAGCGTTGGTCACGCCAAAAGGCATAACAAAGAACTCATAGTGGCCATACCGACACCTGAAGACCGTCTTATGCACATCCTCGTCTCGAACTCTAAGCTGATGATAGCCTGACCTGAGGTCTATCTTCGAGAACCACCGTGCTCCCTTGAGCTGGTCGAAGAGGTCATCAATCCTGGGTAGCGGATACTTGTCCCTCACTGTCACATGATTCAGGCGACGATAATCGACACACAGTCACAAGCTCCCGTCTGCCTTCTTGGCGAACAAAATCGGGGAAGCCCAGGGCGAAACACTGGGTCGGATGAACCCCTTGCCCTGCAAGTCCTCCAACTGTACCCGCAGCTCTTGAAGCTCAGTGGGGGCCATCCGATACGATGGAGTGGATATCGGGGTTGTCCCGGGGTACAGGTCAATATAAAAGTCTATCTCTCTGCGAGGAGGTAGTCTTGGAACGTCGTCGGGAAAGACGTCCGCGTACTGATCCACCACTGTAGGAAAACTGGGACTCCGCACGTCAACTGCTCCCAGGATGAGGCTAGCCAACTGATGAGTGATGGGCTGACCTCTCCTCTGCGTGAGTCCATTCTGTGCTGCTAAGGCTCCCTTCTCGCCGGTGAAGGTGAAACTGCTTCCGTCGGTGCGCACACATCGCACCTTGTGCCTAATGCAGTCAATCTGAGCATGGACCGTAGATAACCAATCCATGCCCAAGATGACGTCGTAAGGCCTCGACGCCGCTACACGAAGATCCCAGCCGAAGCTCTCGCCTCCTAGAGTAAGCTCACACTGCCAGCACCAGTGCGTAATCGTCGAGTCTACTCCCGTAGGAGTCTCTAGCCGTAAGGATTGAGCCAACGTCTCTGTCGGAATCTCCGAGCTCCGAACAAGGGAAATGGCTATGAAAGAGTGACTCGCTCCTGTGTCTATCAGAACTGCAGCAAGGGTGGAATAGACACAGATCGTACCTCGAATCATCTCCATCGCACCATGGTCGTAGGCCTCCACTGCCTGGAGCTGAGCCTGTCTCTGCCCGCCAGCTCCCTGTGGTCGGGGCAGGCCTCCTGGTGGTGGTGGTGGCAGAGCCTCAAAGCGTCGCCCACCACCTGCTGCTCGGCCAGCTCCTCTGCCTCGTCCGCCTCCTCCCTGCGGACCTCCACGGTCGACCCTCTGCCTCTGCCTGGGTGGTCCCTCCACCGTCTGCTGACCCTCGGTACGACGTGTCGGGCAGTCACGAGCCATGTGGCCCTGCCCGCCGCACTCGTAGCACTGTCTGCCTCTCGGAAGGCTGGCTCCGCGCTGTGTGCCCCGCACCACTGAGCCAGTGTGCCAGGGTCGTCTACCGGAAGGCCGGGTCTACCTGGAACCCTGAGTCATCCGTCGGCTACCTGCTGCCGAAGACTCCGCTATCTGCCGCCCTGCGGTAGGTCTCGCTGTGGACTCAGCCAGGAAGCTCTCGATCAGGAGGGCTCGCTCCAGTAAACCAGCCTGGGTCGGGATGCTGAGGGAGATCAGAGATGCCCTGATATTGTGTCTCAATCCCTGCTCGAAGGTCCGGGCCCGGAAGAAGGGGTCCCGTACCATGTCTGTCGAGTAGCGAGATAGGTCGGTGAACCTCGCCGCGTACTGAGCGACCGTCAAGCTGCCCTGCCGCAGCTGAAGAAGCTCCTGGATGCGCACCGCACGGAGGGTGGCCGGGACGAACTCTGAGCGGAAGAGGCTCTCGAAGTCCGTCCAGATGAGGGTGGCCTCATCGTGTACCTGGAGCATCAGGCTCCACCAGCGTCCGGCTGCTACGTGCAGTAGGCTCGCCGCGAGGATCACCATGAGGTCTGCTAGTGTCCTCACTATCCTGAAAACTCGGACGACTGCCTCCAGCCAGTCCTCGGCTGCCTGGGGGTCCGAATTCCCACGGAACCTGGGTGGTCGCTGGCGCTGGAACTCGTGCAGAGCTCCGAGGCGTCGTGCGTCGTCATCTGCCAGTGCTGGAAGCATCGGGGGCTCGGCGGTAAAGGTACCGCTGGTGCCTCTGCTGTCAACGGGCCCTGTACCGAGGCCTCGTCGCTCGGCAGGCTGTCGTCGCGCCCTACTCTAGGAACCCTAGCTGGCTGCTGTCGTCGTTCCATCCTGAAAAGGAAAAAAGTGCACCATGGTCAGAACAGTATACCTGGTGAGCTGACACATGTAATCACAAAGAAAACATGAAACACACATGCAATCAATGTTTTCGTGCATTAAGTCGGGAATCAGAAGTCCGGGTCCTGGTGTGTGGATACGTCGGCCGCCGCACCAACACTGGACTCCCTGGACTGATAACCACACTCAATACGCTAAACACTATTTCTTCACATAGAAGAAAGATCAGAGTCTGCGGTAGAACCGACCGCCTCTGATACCAATTTGTCACGACCCGCCCTCGGGGCCCGTGCCGTGACTACCCCAAACCCGCCTTCCATAGGCCAGGGGTTGGCAACTAGCACCAAGGCGTAAATCCCAACAAAAAGGGAAGGCATTGCCTTTGAAAAGTAAACAAGCACCATAGAGTAAGCAAGAAGAAAAGTAAACACTAAGTTAAAACTGTACAAGCTGTGCTGAAAGTAAAAGGGGCCGGAAATACAAGCCCAACTGTAAAGTACAACTGAAAGGAAAAACAACAACTGAAACGAAAAACTGCAGCGTCGAGCCGTCCTCTGGAAGTCCCACCTGAAGGGTGGGTACAGATAGCCTCCACTGCTCCTCGGGTCCACCTGACCGCTCCGAGTATGTCCCGCCCAGTGGTCCACCTCCAGGTACTGTCCTGCTCCGCACGCCTCCTCCATGATCAGCGCTGTTCGTCGTCTGCAACCAACACCACGAAGTGCGGGCATAGCCCGTGCAGGGGTGAGTATAACGATACTCAGTAGGGACCCCGAGACCCCCGAAGGTCTCCCGAAATCTACAAAGGATAATCCACAAAGGAAAGATACAATCATGAAGTAACATCTGACCCGGCTTAGGTATATGCCCATACATATACCTAAGTCATCAATTCCCCGATCGGCTCCAACGTCCGAGCCCTAGCACAACCCAGTCCACACAGGAAAGCAAAACGCATACCCACGCAGGATAGAACAACACAATCCACAAAGGAGAGTAAACAGTAAATCCACAGAGGATAACTCAACACAATCCACAAAGGAGAGAAACACAAGATTCAGCTCACACATGTATACTTTTTCGGATGACGATAAAGATGATCACTGAACCATCTAAGTCGTCGGACCCACGAAGGATCGATAGGTACTAACCTCGCAGTGACCCACACAGGATCGGACCCACACAAGATCGGGCCCACACAGGACCGGGCCCACGCAGGACCTGTAGGCGATGGCTCACACAGAACCGCTGAGCGCTGACCCACGCAGGATCGGACCCACACAGGATCGGGCCCACACAGGACTGGTAGCACTGATCCAAGGAGGATCGCTGAGTGCAGTAGTCGTCGCAGTCCACTGAGGATCTCTGCACAATCGTCGCCGCAGTCCACGGAGGATCTCTGCACGGTCGTCGCCGCAGTCCACGGAGGATCTCTGCACGGTCGTCGTCGGAGTCCACGGAGGATCTCTGCACGGTCGTCACTGTCGAAGTAGCAGTCGCAGCCAGCACTAGGGTTCCCGCACACAGAAAGCTCATTCGGGAGGGTCCGCTCCACGAGCCGAGAGGCTGATACATCAACTGTCACGAAGTCTGATGTTGATGTATCCAAAAGTTCTGCATCGTCAACAGGAACTCAATGTCGTAGACGGCGCGTCAATCGGACGCCCGGTCTGAGAGATATTGGCATTTTCGTCCCAGGGGCCCGGTTGGTTTTTAAGACAAAACCAACCCGACCACACTCCACCTGCGTCCAAACCTCGGGCGGAGTATGCCAAAAGATCTTTCTCACTTAGAGGAATTCAACAAAGCTGACGGCACATCAATCGGACATCCGTAGCTCAAGATATGAGCGTTTCCGCTCCGAGGGCCGGGTTGGTCTCGTGTACGAACCAACCTGGACGAACTCAAAGTATTCCGAAACCTTGAGTGTGATATTCCGAAACGACCATCTCGATCCAAGGATCGCTTTTCCGCTGACGGAGAGTCGTTTGGAGGCACGTAGCTCAAGTTACGGGCGTTTGAACGAAAACGTCCGAAGAAGGGGGGTACGGGCCCGGGCCGACCCGGCCCGACCCCCCCTGGGTCGGCCCGAACCGGGTCGACCCGGTTGGCCCGGCCCGGCCCGGCCAGGGCCGGTCCGGCTCGGCTCGGCCGAGCGGCAGGCGCCGCGGGCGTCGACTCGCGGCCTGAGGAAAACCGCGGCCCGCGTGGGCCGCGCTGGTGAACCGCGGACGCCGCTCTGCCGCGTCCCGCCTGGGCGAACCGGACCCGCGCGGCCGCGGGTCCGTTGGCTTCCGCCGTCGCAGCTTCATCCGCGGCGGCCTCGTCCGGCGGCGCGCCGGGGCGCCACCGCCTCCGGCCTCCGGCGTCGCTCCGGTGGCCCGTTTTCCTTCCCATCTGCGCCGTTGCTCCTCCCGGGAACCGTTCTTTACTGCGGGATCGTCAAACATCCGTTGCGGCACGTTCCGTCGTCGTCCGTCAAATCCGCACAAAACGAAGAACGAAGGAGGGTCGTCGGGCCGTGTTCGTTTGGCCCGCACCCTCCGCGTTAGAGATAAACAACCAGGAGAAATTTATTCCACACAGGAAACAACAATTTTTAATAAGATTAAAAACTGTTCACAAAAACGGTTCTTTAATTTCTTTAAAGAAACATTGATGGGAAAAAAATTAAAAAAAGGGGTAATTCCCATAATATAAAATCCCTACCTCGTCGATCATCGCGCGCGGGCGTTCTTCGCGGAAAAGATCGTCGCGGAAGAGAGGGATCGTCGCGTCGTCGCGGGGAGGCGTCGCGTCGTCGCGGAATCCGGTGTTGAGTCGGCAAGCTCAACGAACCAAGAACAACAGATTTAAATTATTAATATTTAAATCTGTGTTTCGATTAAATCCAAAAGAAAAGAACTTGAGAGGAAAATCCGACATCACTCACCTCAAACGGTCGGTGATCAGATATTGGAGGGTGGAAGAACGTCTCGGACGGAAGCGTCGTCGATTTCCGGGTTCGGCGTTCTTCGCGTTCTTCGCGTTCTTCGCGAGGGAGAAGAAGAAACAAGAATCCTCTCAAATTTTCCCCAAAGATTTTAGGTTGGTCTTATTTTATTAATATGCCAACACACGAAAATAGGTTAAGAAACTATTGAATTAATTCGTTGAATTAATTCAACAAAAGAAACAGGCCATTTAATTCACGAAATAAACCGCCCAATTAAATTGTCTGTTAAGAATTTTGAAAACGCGTCGGTTGACTTTCATTAAGACGGGTTTTCACGGGTGCGTTTCTTAGCGGAAAGAAACGGCGGGGCTCGTGCGGGCCCCACCTCACAAATATCCTACCAAGGGGGTAGGATATTTCTGGATAGAATCCTATCCAGTTCAACTCAGTTTAAGCCGCCTTTAAGTGGCATCAAGTGGCTTCCAAGTGGCTTAAGTGAAATAAAATAATGTTGTCGCAAAATTATTTTATTTCTTAACTTTAAGCCCGAAAATTAAAAACCACACCCGAGCAAACGCAACTTCGGAAGAGTCGTTTCCAAGAAAAAACCGGCGCTGCGATTTCATTGGTGCCCTCAGAATTCGATTCCGGGCACCGGTTCAAAAGTTAGAAAAACTCGCTCGCCCGTTCACTAAACGTACCCGAGCCAATCTTCGGAAAATGATTCCGGGCACACCGGGCCTCGGAATCAGGTGCCGTCAGAAACTGCGCTCTTGTAAAATTCCAAAGAAAATTAAGAAAAAAAAATTTCCTTGAAATTTACGGGTCTTTACATCCATGCAAGGTGGGGTCATAGAATTCAAATAAAAAATAAAACTGCAGTATGGAATTACGAATGATGAACAAGGAGGAATAAGTTCTCTTATTCTTTGATGACTACCACTGGATGGAATTGGTTGTGAAGGAGTGAATTAAGAGGTAAGAGATCCTCTCCTTTTATTAAAATAATTCTCCTTCTGAAGTTGATTCGTTTTAACCCCCATAAATTACTTTGTTTATTCATTCAACCCTTCATAAAATATTTTCATAAAAATATTTTCTATCTCCCCTCAAAATATCAATGAATTTGGCCACCAGATGTTGGAGATATGAAATTTTCATTGAATAGGATTGTTTCTGGCTGAAATTCCAAGGAAGCTTCCTTCAAATGCATAACAAGAAATATACACATTAAGGGATGAAAACGACCATATAATTTAATCTTTGACTTATTTTTTTGTAATTTTCCATATCAATTTGGAATCATATAAATTTTAGTTGTGGAGAACATGTTATGCATCCGTTACAGTGGTGGGTTCCACACGGTCCGTCCAGAATGGTTTCCACCTTCAATGAATATTTCAAAGTACTAGATATTCGAATCAGCTCTATATCATAAAGAGACAGTTATAAGAAATAAAATTGGTATTATAATAATAATAATCTCCAAATTTGAAATTATATATTTAAGGAATTGATAAAAATACCCTTGTAGTCAAAATCTGTCCAAAACCCAGAATTATGCTTTTTTCAAAATTTCTCTCAATTTCATTCTAAAATTCAAATCACCAATTATTTTAATAAAACATTTAAATACATGGGATTTGTCAATGAATTTTTTTTTAAAAATACTCATTATATGATTAAAAATATGCACATAAATTTTCGCTGCCAAATACCCTCACACTTAAACCATGCTTGTCTTCAATCATAAAATCTCAACATGGAAATCAGAGGACACCAATGTTACCAATATTCAAATTTCAAGGAAATAAAATCAAACAATATTCAATGTGAAACCAAACATTAAAAATCTACATAAAATATCAAATTAATTTCCCAATTTTCAAAGAAACAAATACTTTAAATATTTTTCTTTTCCCACTGGAAAATTGATTGAACCTATGCTTTCATTCAGTAAAGCTCCATGATTCATTGTTAATAATCAATCCAAGTAATGATTTACCTCAGTTTTCAGTTTTTTTGTCACATCACTCATGATGCAATTCAAGTTGAGTTATTCTCATATCATGAGAACATGCTCTTTATCCATAGTATTGTAAATGAACTACATTATAAACTTTTTAATGACAAATGACACATAAAATCATGAGAACATGCAATAAAGGATCAAATGACTCTGAGGCTTATGGTTGGTAGGATTTGATTCTTTAAAAATTAAGGATCAAGGAGGAGGATAATCTCTTATGTACAATGCATTATATTAAAATTAGAAGTGTAATGAAAGTCTCGCTTTCAATGTAGATACACCTACTTCCCATAACTCAATGTAAGTTAGTGGTAAAATTAGCCATAATGAATGAATTGTGAACCCTCTTGAATATTTTTTTTGATATTTTTTATTTTTTTGGAAAGTTATGATTAGATCAAACCTCACATACATCACCTAACCACATACAATCATTGCGTAGCCGGCCTAGAAAATGGTGATTTTTGGTTCCCCCAAATCCCAACACATTTTTCTTTTTTTATATTATTTTTGTCATTTTTGTCATTTTTTTAATTCAAGAGTGGAAAACAATAGAGTATAATGAATGATTCCAAAAAAAATTTCAATTTCCGCAATAACACCCCCAAAATTATTCTTTACAATGTGAATTATCACATCAAGAATGATTCCCTTTACCCCCACACTTTAACTTTAAAACAGCATGAAAATACAAATAGTTTGGTAGGAATGAATAAAAATGGCTTCAAATATGGATCATCCCTATAAAGGTCATTCATGGTCTCTATCGGAGAAAAGAAGGATTGATGTAGAGGTATTTTTGTATGGATAAGTGGATTTTCAAAGGATTCCTCAATCATTTTGAATGTGTTTTTGCACTGTCATAGATTTGACAAGTTTCAATACAAGTTATGATCGGTTACATTCCCCAAGATCACTCAAGAAATATGCTCAAGAATAAATAGGAATTACTTGGTCTATAAATCCTCTCAGGACTGAGAAACATTAAATAAGACAATCACTCATGATATGACTAATAATAACACGTCAATTCACATAATGTTCTACAATTAAAAAATTAAAAGATGGTAGAGAAATCACATTTATATGAATTAGTTAATTTCTCCAAATAGTGAGTCCTCATTTCAATATAAATGGTTCGTATTTAAAAATTAAATTCCTCATTTCAATCATTTAATCATATAAACATTGATATATCAATCATGGAATCACTGGGTTCTTAAGAAACTCATGTCTCCTAGATAAGTCGATTAAAACATGAAATCATGTTTGGGCTTGTAATTTTATCATTAAATATCAAAACATGTTTTTGAAAAAATGTAGAGAATTTAAAAGATAAAAAATGAATTCCATTTTTTATAAAACTTAGTATTTCCCCTTAAATTTCTATTACTGCATTCTTCCACAGTGATCCTTTAAAATAATATTACACAATTAAGCATAAGGATCATGTCTTTTATGCTCAAAAATATAGGAGGAAGGGGGATGCATTCTATAATACTTTCTAATAAATGAAATCAAAATCTAATTTCCTAAAAATCAATTAATGGTAAATCTTGGTACGATCCCCCAAGTGGGCCCTGAATTTTTACTGCCTCCAGAGGGAAGTACCATATATTATCCAAAATATGATGGAGGATGAAGCTTCTTTGATTGGAACCACCACATGTGGATCTCCCATATTTTTCTCTATCCTTATGGGTGAGGAATGATCCATGGTTAGAGTACAACAGATCCTCCCCTTTCAGAATGATGTATGAATTTTATTGTGGATGTAGGATGAAGTATAGACCATCATCCTTCATCTTGGCTGCTACATGTTAAACCTCTTCTTCTCTGTCAAGTGGTTCCTAATGGTATGCTTCATTAAAAGAATATTTAAAGGGAAAGTCAAAGTGTAATTCTATTTGAATAAAATTAAAACATGAGAAATCATTTTCCCATTATTCCCCATCAATGTAAGCATCGTTTTTCATGGTTTCATTAGGAAAATCAACTAGCATATCCTCATGAACTTCCATTAACTAATATTAAACATGTCTAGGGAGCTCCATATGTTCCTCAGTAGGTGCACATCTAGGTTCTTCTTCACACACCATGGAATAGATATGATTTTCTGATTCTATATAATCTAAAACACATAGAGTGATGTATAATTTATATTCAATGAAATTAGAATAAATAGAGTCAATTAATGGTTCAACTCCCTGAGTCGATTCAGCATCAATCTGTGCCTGAGTTGTAAGTGACTCTTGGAGTAGACTCTCTAAGGATATAGGATGGTAGTGATGATCCTCCATATTGACTTCAAATTCCACCACTTTAGTGGTTTCTTCAATCAGTGGTGTTGTCACTTCATATTTGTATTGCATTGGGAGATCAAGTAGTTCCTCACATTTAATCAAGAATTCATCCAATCTATGTTGATCTCTTACTTATGGCTCAGTAGGAAATTCATTAACCTTTTCAACCTCAGTTTCTTGATCCTGACCAGGTTTGGGTTCCTCCATTAATGCACAAACATTGTCAAATGCTCTTTCATATTTCCTAGTCAGTTTTTCAATTCATTCTGTAAGTTCTTTCACCCGAGCCATTATAAAATCTTGTTGTCATTGTTGTTGTTGTTGTTGCACCTATGATTAATTTTCAGTCCATGCAGAATAATAATATTTTAAATTCATCATGGAAAGATATTTTTTTATTTTATAAAATTAAATGACTTCTATCTTAGATGTTTAAATAGAAACATTAAATGAATAAATGATTGGCTCCCCGACATCGACACCAGTTTTGACAGACGCTTGTCGTGAGGTGTGGAAAAAACAATTAAATACCCCTAAGTGTGTAGTATGAATGGTATCTAGAATTTTGTTCTCCAAGGAGTAGTGTTTTAATATTGGAGTCACTTTAAAAATAACATGTTTAAATTACTTAAGAAAACAAGAGGTTTTCTGATGAAAGGTTACGAATTTAATATTGGAGAGAAGTGACTGGATTAAGGTTGGGTTTTCACATTTCTGATGTCATCATTGTTTTTATGAAAATATAAATCTGTTGGTTTTATAAAAAAATAATTATGTTAATTGAATAACAATTATTTTCTTCGTTTCACCATTGATTTAATTATTTATAAAATGTTTGAAATCTTAATGTACTAATATTAATAACATAGGAAATACCAAATCTGGTATTGATTTCCCTAAATAATTAAATTAATCTATCTTAATTTGTCTACGTGATTTAACAATCACCAAATCACTCCCTTAGTTGATTTTCTTCATAGAATAACCAATCGGTGTAAAAATGAATAGATCAAGAAACGGTCGAATAATATTTAAATGAAAGAAATTAAATATTTAAGAATAAATAAAAATACAATAGTATTTAATTTAAATTTATAAATAAATTAAATTTAAAATCATTCATTTAAAAGGAAATAATTTCTTCTAATAAAACATTAGAAACTCAAACATCACAAAATGAGGTCCTCCATCCCTTCACCCAATCACAAAGGATTCTACCACTCCATGAAAGATGGGGTAATTGAGTTCAAATAAAAAATAAACATACAGGAAGTAATTATGAATGAATAATAAGGTGTAGGATGTTCTCCTCTTCTTGGATGCTTTCCGCTGGCTGGAATGGGATGTGAAGGAATGAATTGAGAGGTAGGATCTCCTCTCCTTTTATAGGCTGAATTCTCCTTCTGAAGATGATGCGTTTTACCCACATAAATGACCTTTTTTCACGTTCCAACTTTCATAAAAGATGTTAATAAATGTCTTTTATATCTCCCCTAAAAATATCAACTACTTTGGCCACCAGATGTATGAGTTATGTAATTTTCATTGAATGGGACTATTTCTGGCCGAAATTTCTAGGAAGGTTCATTCAAATCTATAACCAGAAATAGAAACATAATGGATGATACCCTCCATGTAATTTAATGAGGGAATGATACTATGTGTCCTATTCCATGTCAAGTTTGAATAACATAAATTGGAGTTGTGGAGACTGAGTTGGGCATCCGTTATAGTGGTGGGGTCCACACAGTCCGCCCATAAACGTTTCCAACATCAATGAATTTTTCGGGGTACTAGATATTCAAATCAGTTCTATGTCATTTAGAGACAATTAAAGGAAATAAAACCTGGATTATAACAAAAAACAATCACTAACTTTAGAATTTTATATTTATGGAAATGAAAAAAATACCATTGTGGTCAAAATCTGTCAAAACCCCAGAATTATGCATTTTTTCACAATATTAGTCAATTTCATTCCAAAATTCAAATTACCCATTGTTTTAATAAAACATTTAAAAACATGGGTTTATCATTGAAAAATTGTAAAAAATAATCATTATTTGATTAAAAATTGGCACATAATTTTTCTATGTCAGGGACCTCTACCTCTTTAGAATCCCCACTAGCATGGCCATCCTCTTTTTCTGACACTGCAAACTGATTTATAGAATTCAAAATTGGTCCTCTGGAATTAAACTTCCTAATATATTAAATTATATCTTGAGAGACCTGATATTAATTATTAGATCTCCTATCTGGTCAAATCTATAACCCATTAATTGTAAATGTGTTGGTATGGCCTCTAGAACTAGACATTGTGAATCCAATCATGTGTATTCATCCCTGCGGATAACCTTAGTAACTACATTATCATTGGATGGATTTTGTGGAGCCATCTGCAATGCCTGTTAATCTTAGTATAGAGTTACAAAAACCCCACTACTACGTAGTGGTGAAACAATGTCCTTATATGATCATGCCACACCCATATCACATTTCAGCCGAGGAAGAATATTAGTGTCTCGTGGTTTAACATAAGAACACAGAGATGACTTTTGAGGAACAACAGCTTCCCAGCATAAGATCCTAGAAAGAGAGGATGTGTGGTCATCCCCTAATTGTGTACCACCTTCATCAGCTCCAAACCCATCCATGAACCAATAATTGTTTTGGGTAGGTTCACCAGCACCGTAACCCGCTTTTAATTTTCATCCTCCACACTGGCAGGAATGCAAATAGTGCACATGGTGCCGAAAAAATGAACATTAGTGTGTCCAATACTCAACTAAAAATGGTTTCTTCCAACTAAATTCTTCTCCTAAAACAAACCAAATGCATTAAAACATGGGTCTTGACATGTGGACTTCAACACATATGCGTGGAGAGATCTGGTGGCATATTTGAGCTAGTTCTCGGATCTGAACTGAGAGAAAGGCCTACCATGTTCACGAGCATTCAGATGATAGAAGGGTTCTGAAAGGGGAGGGGGTTCTCATGAAAATGTCCCCACATATCTATTTTTGGGTTTTTCCACTTCATATTAAGATAAAGAGACCATTTAAGGAGATAAAAGTGATAGGTGGTATAGGATCGAGGATCCCTGGGCCACGTGGTGATCTGATATTCTGAGGTGTAGAATCAAATCATGATGTGGCATTTGTCAAGGATCCTGACATATGTACATTCCCAAAGACCACATTTTTTGAAGAAGAATCTATCGAAGATGTCGACCGATGGACATCATGAGGTGAAGTGAGTAACCACTATCTAGGAGAGAAGAGAAAACTCATCCGTAAATTATGAGGTAGAATGATCGAGCTGAGGGTACTCATTATGAAGGTCTGAGAGCTTAGAGTAGATAGTGATTTTAGGGAAAGGATAAATATATGTGGAATTAGAAGATCAGGATGTGGAATGAGGCTTCTCTATTGGTGGAAATATCAACCCCCTCCCCCGATGATGGGGGATGGGTTGAGGTATCATCCATGGCCGCCTAGGTCCTAGGAGACACAATGGGAGCCAAGATCTATCTCTATTTATTTGAGTCTTCACCTCACTATGTCAATTCTGAGTGATATGGACATCTCTTCCACACTTGTAGCACTTCCCTCTCCCGAGCATGCAGTTCCCAGAATGCTTCTTCCCACATTTATTACAAATGGGACGTTGCACTTGCTTTCCTCGCCTTCCCTGATCAAATATCCTCCCTAATCTGGGACCCATTGATCTCTACATTTCATTAAATTTTATGATACCAATGTTTCTCACCAATATCCAGTTCGACTTTAATAGAACTATGAACGATCTCCTCATAGATATTATAGTCTTGGTTTCCTAGATTCTTCCTCATATGAGGTCTTAGTCCACTAAAGAATCTAACAACTATACCATTGGGATCCATGAAAAATCTTGAGCTTTAATAGGAATGTATTATGAATTTTATCTCATAGCTTCCAACATATTAATTTTCGTTCTACATCTACTCAAGAAAGTCCTTATCCATTTTTTCTCATCGATCGAGGGAAATAACTTGTCATGAAGATACCTCTGAACAATTCCCACTCTATAGATTCATCGTACACTCATGGAAACAACTTTTTAATTGGTTCCCACCACTGATCAGATTCTCCCACTAAGTGGTCAATAGTCGGAATGGGCTTATCTTATTATGAATAGTGGAGCACATAAAAGTTATTTTCGATATTGTTGATCTATTGTTCAACAATAAATGCGTCGGAAGATCCAATGAATGTTGGTGGTCATTAACATATAATGTACTCAACAATATGTTGTTCCCTTCATGTTTAGATCAGTATATCATCTTTATTTAAGTAATTTTTCATAACATGAGTCATTTAGTTCATTATTCTCATGAATGTTTCCATTTCGGCTTCAATCGGAGGTCCGTCCGAATATTGTCCATTTTGGTAACCATATGTAAGGTTCCCCCTATTTACCACCTTTTTCTAAAAGAATAAAACCATAATGGGAATCTTTTTTCATTTATGAATCAGTTAAATATAAAGGATTTTTATTTCTTAAAATGTCATTATTAAACATATTATTCTTTAACAAAAATTATATTTCTCTATTAATTATTCAAAATGATTCATAAAAAGATTATTATTAACAATACTTATCCTTAGAAGTGTCAAACTAGTAGTGCATCAAGGCGCATTTTCCTTCACTATTTCTCATTCGAGTCCAGGAAAAAGAGGTGTTTTCAGGTTTTACATTTAAATACATCTATTCCAGAGCCACATCAACTTGTTCATATCCAAATTGGGACTTATTTGTTTGGTAACCATATACTTTATATTTTACCAAAATACCTAGTATTTTTCTATATTTTAACTTTTCTATAGGTTTATTTATATTGTATTTATATCCTAATTTCCAGAAATAACTAAACTATCATTTTACACCAACTATAGGATCCCTATTTATTATTACAAACCTTCTCAATATATTTTACAAACATAGGATCATTAATGTCTAGTGTGTCAGAAATAATGTACAATATAAATGAAAACATAAAAAACCACTTAATCCCATTTAAAAGACTCATTAAATGTTCATCCTATGTCAAATTACTCCATCTCATTACATGGAGATATACATCAAAGGAAAGGGTAAGAAGAAGGCCCAGTAAATAAAACAAGTGAAATAGTTTACATGTGAAATTTAGAGATAGTGATAAAAACATATGGAATATCATAAAGGTATGATAAATAGGAATATATTAATAATAATAACATAAAACATAACATAAGAATGTGGATAAAACATTTAAGTGATACATTAATAACCATATCACCATGGTCCATCCCCAAGGTTTCATAAAAAAACAACCTGGGTTATTCACCAAGGTATCATAAAACTTATCATCTTTAGAGATTAATATCATTACCCAATGCATTCGAGTGCTATGAATGAGAAACCATAATATGAATTTATTTTCCTCTAATGCACATGTTTCATAATAAAAAAATCTATAAATAACCTAAATATTGTAATTGAAAAGTGTTTTATATCAAAATCATGACATTTTAAAATGTGCTTAAAAATCTAATTATAATTTTATTTATAACCCATAGAAATGGAATGAGGGTTTTAGGTATGTAAATTAACAAATAAAATATATAATTTTTATGTATGGATGAATACCCCACGTAATGAAATAGGATTGGGTATTCACATAAACCAAATAATATAATATCTTGAGAAAAAAATATATTATAAAACCAATATTCTGCATCATAACGGCTATACAACATGGTTTTAGAAAAAGAGAGGGGAATAGGGTAAAACTTCCATAAATGACACATAATAAATTATAGGGATATAAATAAATGGAAGTAAGACCATTGTATATAATCTTTAATGTTATACCATATAAAATATAACTTGAATGGAAAAAAAGAGATGTTGAGAATTCCCTTATAAAAATTCCGCACCCTAGCTGTGTCGCCTAAAAATTCATAAAATCAATTAATGAGAGTACAAATGGTATCTAATAATTATTAAATAAAATGGAAAACAATAAGTTTTTATAAGAACATACAACAACATAATAAAATGGAAACTAAAAGACATAACATAAAATAAGTCTTGACTAAAAGAGGAGGGTGAAAGGTTCCCTTACCATTAAGAATAACTTCAAAAACTCGATGGATCAGACATTGGGGGGCTTTATGGAACCTTGATATGACTAATTGAAAATTAAAAATGGCCATATATTCTTTTAGGAGTAATTTTTTAAAAAATAAATGATGTAATCGGTTGGAATTTAGAGCAAATGTATGGGAATATTTTATTATTATCCAAGGAACTCCTCATTAGTGGTATTTGATAAGCCATGAGTTTTACCATGGTATTTTCCAATGGTATTCTCCACTTGAGACACCTCATAACATATTTAAATGTATAAAAGTCTACCAGAGTTTTATATTAATTATTACATCATTATGATGTCATTATACACACCAAAAACTCAAAAACTGAATTCTTACTATTCAATGAAAAAAAATTAAAAAATATATCTTCAATTCACCCTAAAATAATATCGATGTTATGAATTCAAAAATAAGATAAAATTTATGAAAATATTATTCTAATTACAATATATTTAATATTTATTTAGAATCACCATTTACCCAAAAAATTACTAATACATAACTAATAATGTCTTAAATAACTATTAAATTCTACTATTATATCAAATTAACTATCCAGATGCATAAATAATATTTATACATTCTTAAGATAGGTTACTATTCCATTGGCCACATTACTATTTTTAAGGGCATTATTATTATTCATAATTTAGTATTTACCAATAATTACATTGATCTTGTTAGACTATAAATTTCTAACTGATGACAACTGTATAAGACTAATTTTTGAAAATTATTTCATATTATTATTTATATAAAGTACAAAAATATGTTAAAATACTCATTTATTTTTAATCATAAATAATATGAAACATCTAAAAATTTATCTTATATTAATTTTTACATTTGATATTAAAATAATTTACCCTAATAAATAATAGATATTTTATTTATAAAAAAGGATTACCCAAAGTAGCTAAGGCCTCGGTACATAGCCCCTTATAACACCTTCATAGTACCTAAGAGTATGTTGTTCAATGGTGATTGAATCTTGGGTTAGCTCAAAAGACATTTCTCGAGTGGTGATTTCTATCAGCTTGAACTTCTCCCAAAGGCGATTACATTTATGTATAATATGCCAAAGCTCGGCTTGGGCTTTGTCCAAAGAAAATATCAGTGATGGCACCTACTTCACAAGATATATAGGACGGGCTTCGTATAGCCTGAGTTTACTAGGTGAGGCCATCGACTCTTATTTCTGCATTAGTTATCCATTATTATTTTTTCTAAAACACATTTATAACCTAAAAATTTATTATTGGTTCCAATAGTCAAAAGTCGATGGATACATTTCAATTATATATATATATATATGTGTATTGGTTATGACACTGTAAAAGATTCATTTTCAGGAAACAATTTATTATTCAAAAGTTCGGGTTGTTACATTAAGTGATGTTGTAGCGTAACACTTTGAGGATTTCTGAAATAATATTATTTTTCAAATTAATTTAATATTTTTGATATATTTCATTTCACAAAATACAAAATATAGCAGTTATTATATGAAAAATATGTGATTGTCTTATTTTAATCACAATACCATGTTGGTATTTCTGTACACATAACACTTAGATTAGTTTTTGGTATATTAAAAATTGTTCTTGGATCCTATTACACATAATTTCTTGATCTTTCGATATCTTTCCATAAACATAATGCCATGTTTTAGCGCACAATAATATATAATTATAGTATTACTATTTAGTATAATAAGATATAACCTTGTTGTTTAATTTGTGGTTATTAAAATCAGTAGACAACTTTATGAATATATATGGTTTAGAATATTAATTCTTTAGTTACGAACTAATTATAAAAGATAATATATACTAATTGAATATAAATTTTCTTTTTATGATCCCAAATTCATTTTTTATTGACAAATTAATTTAATTATAATTGATGAATGATATTAATTAAACATATATTTTATATTTTCAATCATATATTTTTGTTATTCATCTAAAGTATATTATTTGCATAGGATAATAAACCACTGAATTTTTTTTGAATAAGATCCTATTTTTTCCTAAAAGGTAATTTTACCTCCTTTTAAAGGGGAAAACATTTAAAAATTAATTTTAGAGACATTAAAATATTTTATTTTACAAAATAAACATATTATTTTTTATAAAAAAATATAATATTACTTTGGTTAAATTTTTGTTATTTTTTGATATGTTTCATGTTCTAATGAGTTATAAATAATATTGAATTTTGATTTAAAACATCTTTTTATCAAAAAAAATTTATAGTGTAAAATTATATTTTTATTGGCATTAAATATGATTTAGATAATAGTTTATTATTTTTTCTATTTTTGGTCATATTCATCAATTTTACATCATAAATTGATATAAAAACATTTCAACACTTTTTCTGATTTAACATTAATAACACATTTTATCACCCATTCAAGGGGATTAATATTAAATTAGTTATTGAATCATCTATGTTTATAATATTGAAAAATTGATTACGAAATTTGAATCAATGGGTCCAAATTAACTAAATTGTTTTCTTTCATTTTTGGTCATTATGAATAACAATATTAGTAATTTATTTATTAACACAGTAAAGGTAAATCATGTAATTATATCTAAACAATAATATTATAAATAATATAAAAATACCAAAATAATTGTCCAAATATAATTTTATGATTTATTTCTACTAAAACCATCTTTTGGATGAAATTATAAACTATTTAATCCACTTAAATGAATGTAAGGAATTTATTATATTTGATTTAAAGAAAAGTTAGAAATGTAATAATCATATTTTCACTAAATATATCATTTTTCCTATATAGTTATAAATAAGATAAATTTTACTCTATATAGTCATATTAAATATTAAATTATATTATTTATGATAGAAATTAATATTTAATTTTTAATAAATAAATAAATACATTAACGACTTCTACCATGATAATGTCGTAATTGTTTATTTAATTGAAATACCAAATAATTAATATTCAAATTATTAAAATAAATTTAATTTGATATTATTTATGTCATAAAAAATTTTATGGAATAATTTTACATGATATGGATGAGTAAATATAGTTTATTCAAAGATATAATTTTTTATGATTTTTTAAAAAAGACAAATATTGAATCAGATCAAAATTGACAATAATGATATTTTCTGAAAATATTGATTAATTAAAAGAAATTAAAATCATAAAAATATGAAATGATAAAAGCGATGAAAAAATGGTCATAAATATCATTAATATACCATTTATGGTTTTATTGATACTTTATATATATAAAAATTACATCCTTTTAATATTAAAAACATTTTTACCATATATAGAAATAAAATAGGTTCTCAAAGAGTTAATCAAAAGTATTAGGTATAAAATCACATCCAAAATAGTATAAAACATATTGGATACAGATATGAGACCCTTATGACATCATGTATTTAAATATATATCTTTTTTGAGATATTTTCATCAATTGTTTTGTTATAAATAAATTTTTTCAAGAGTTTCCCATGGTACCCCACCCTTACCTTATAAAATGGCACATCTACTTATCTTTTATTCACAACATATAAATCAATTTGGATAGACCAAAATATTCACAAACATCCTTCAAAATTCATTTATATTCATCCAATAAGCATTAATTTTGGAATAAATCCATCAAAAGAATTTCATTTATGGTATTAAAAACGGAATATCCAAATAATAGTTAACATTCATCAACAAATATTTTTTAATTTCTTCCTTAATCCCCCTAAAGTATTTTTATTTCATGTTTATATTATAATATATATATCATAAATATACTAATATGTTGTTATATTGAGATCAATAACTAAACTTTGACATAACTGCATCCAATGTGTAATGAACTTATCGTTCTAGTGTATGGTGGACTACCACCTCACGAAATGATTATTGTTTGGTTTTCCAATAACAACATTCATGGAGGGAATTATGATGGAAATTGGGTATTTATTATATACTTGGTATATATGAAATAAGTATAATTATTTTATGAATATATTATGTCTACCTTTTTAACATATAATATTTTGGTAAATGATAAAATCGCTCGTGTGTATGTATGGTTTACCATCACCACCATGCGATGTGATTCTTTATTTAATATATATTTAACATCGATAGTAATATGGATGAATTTCAAGTATTTATATGTTATATAGGTCATAAAAATGTTTCTTTATTAATTATTTCTGACGCTTTCATTGGGGCACGTGCGTCCGTATCATTCGGGGACGAGAGGCACACATTTTGTGTTGCCCTGCATTCCCGCTTTCCAAAGGTGTGCAGCATCTGTCCTTATTCAGGTATGTCTGCTCCTTGATCGAAATGGGATGATGGTATTCCAGTTCTTCCTTCCGTGGATTCCTCCTTGGAACTCGTCACCTACTCCGGGTCTCCCTCGTAGTCTTAAGAAATTGTTCGTGAAACACTTCCTGGCTCCATATCATCATGGACACCAGTTAATTATACTACTTCGGTCCGGAAATTCCAAGGAATCTGGTCAAGGCAGCAACCTTCGGTTAGGGGAGTAGTCATGTTGGGAATCACTGGAATGTCTGGACACTGGGTTATTGGTGTGTCTATCTTTTTTCCTTTATTATAGGGCTTCATGAGGGCATAGAAGCCTGAGGCATCCCACATCGAACGTGGGGAATCAGATGCCATGGGCATGTATCTGAGGTTTTCCACAACATCCCATGTTTAACACAGTGTATGCCGCAATTTTAATGTCCAGTAGAGACAGATCATGCTGATCAAAACACTGACTATAGTGGATCAGATGGTGTAACCCCCTGCAGGGAACACCAATATTAGGGCCATCATGTGGGTGACCTCCTGAATGATGATAAATGGAACAGAGAATGGGGTGGCATGATCACACTGGGTTGTGGTGGCCCGAGTTAGAATCAGGATGGATTATGGAAGGTTATGGATGCTGAATGGGGTGGAATCGTCAGGAGGGTGACAATGGTTTTGGGATTGAACCTCGAAGAGGCTTCATACGTATCCCGACGATAAGGGATCAAAGTTCATGTAGTTCATCTGTGGACAGATTACCACCTATTGGGGTTTACAACAGCTTACCGCTGGATGGGATCACAACAGCTTACCTCTGGAGAAGGTGTCAACAGCTGACCGTTGGAGGGGGTTTCAATGGATTTCTGTTGATTGAGGTCACAACAACTTACTCCTGGACACAATGACAATGGAATACCTATGAATGAAGTGACAATGTCTTACCACTAAATGAGGTTCATATTTTTACGTCATGCGGGGCAGGGGAGGACCAACATGAAGATGGCCAGAGTAACCGTATGATGGGCTAGAACCTCATGGAGGCTTCCTACGTACCATGACTTGACAAGGATCAATGTCCTCGTAGTTCAGAGGGTCATTTGGGGCTTACACTCTGAGGCATACCATGTTGTTGGTGAACCAACGTGAATTAGGTTAGAGAAACCAATGGGTGTTGTGCTTGAACCTCTGGGAGGCTTCCTACGTACCTTACCTTACTAAGAATCAAATACCATGTAGTTCAGGTGAAAAGGTGGATATTGTACTGATGTGAAGTGGTGCCGGGAAAACTGGGTGTTGGGATTGAACCTTAGGGAGGCTTCTTACGTACCCTGCCTTAGAGATTATCAAAGACCTTGGAGTTCTGGTGGTATGGGGTCGGTGAACCAACGCGAATAAGGACCTGGGGTCCAGGTTGATGGTGGGATTGAACCATTTGGAGGCTTTCTACATACCTTACCATGGCAAGGATCAATGACCTCGTAGTTCAGGTGAAAAAGGGGCTATTGAACCGACGTGAAGGGGTGTTGGGACAACTGTTTGAAGGCATGTACCTTAGGGAGGCTTCCTACCTACCTTTCCTTAGCAAGGATCAAAGACCTCATAGTTCAGGTTACATGGGGTGCGTTAACCGACATGAATAAGGACATGGGGTCGAGGTGGATGGTGGGCTTGATCCTTGGGGTTTCTTCCTACGTACCTTACCTTATAAAGGACTTAATACCTCGTAGTTCATGTGGGATGGGGTGGGACATACACTCTAGGATACCCAGAGAGGATGTCTTGGCTGATGCTTACTTTAAGCCCACATGAGTCATGATCGGTGTGAGAAACAAGAGGTAGCAGAGACCTAACGATCACGTCGCGAAAGGTGTGTCCGTGAGAAGTGGACTGGGGCTTACATGTGGTTAGCGTTCTAAAGAGGAAACATGGGATTATGCGTGGTTAGTAGCCCAAAGAGGATTGGACTTACTCCAGGATGGAGGTCTGATGGTGAAAAAACGTAGCGGGATAGGGATTTGGGACCGAAGAAAGGAGAGGCACCATTCCCCATCACACCCTCCTCTAGCCATATGGACCAAATAATAAAGGAGGGTCTGGGATGCTGCTTCCTACATGAATTCTAGGGGATTATACTGAGATTGATACCCTTTTCCGTGCGAAAAAATGCCACTCCTGTAAAGAGGATATCATCCCCTATAGAGACCAGTGGGCGTGGATAATGTCCAAGGTGGGGGTATCCCATGTGCGAGGCATGGGGCGAGGTCACAGTTTAAAGTCATGTACTGAGGATGATGTTTCTTGGAAATTTAACTTCATGTAGCTCAGACGATGTGGGTTAGCTCACACCCCTAGGACTTACATAACCAGTACCCTTTTCTCCTTGGTGCTAAAAGGGCATTGGGAATGCCGTGGTGGGGGGGTTTCATGGAGAGAACCTTTGGGGGTCCACATTAGCATGGCTATGCGAAGATGCAACAGCCATTAGAGTTCCCATGAAAAGAAGCATGAGACTATGCAACTCAATGGACGATATCTTCCATGGGACTTTGAAGTTACTTCATGCAATACAAGGTGGTTGCACGGGAAATGAGTATATGGAGATGGTGTTGTGGGCATGGGAGGCACCAGAAAATGATGCCCAGAAGAGGAACCTCATAGTCGCACAAGGTGGGAGGCTTGCGTGAAAAAGGGACACTCGTGTGAAAAAGGGTCTGGGCCGGCGCACAAAAGAAACTGTGCGCGTGAAAAAGTCCAGGCCGGCGCGCAATTGAGCACTGGGCGCAAAAATGAGCGGGTCAGAACACAGAAGGAATAGCGCACCGAAGAACAAATTACGTGCAATCTAAAGGAATTATGTTCAAGGGAAGGGGATCGAGGGGATTTGGAAAAGGATTAATCCTGAGTAGTCACGGGAAAAGGCGGACCCCCGGGCGACCTGGCGCAAAAAAATTATTACCTGAGAGTCGTCTACTTTGTGTGCATGAGGGAGGAATTCCACATGGGAGAGACGGTTCAGATCCTTCAGGAGGAGTTGAAGGGGTGGAATTCTATTTATAGGCTCATGGGATCCTGTGTCCACACGAAATACACTTCGGCGCGAAATATTGTGTGCCCCGATGTCGGCTACGCAGAGACCAACCGCGTGGAGCAGTGGCGCAAAATAGTTCTTCACCTGCATAGGAAACTCTCATGAATCCCAGAGTTTTTCACATGGGCCATATTTGTTTCTCTCAATACGGTATTGTTTTTCACGCTTCCCCTCCGAGACCCTCAAAATGGATTTCCGGTTCCAAATATGGCTTCTCTTTGTTGCGCATGAACCTTCCTCAACCCTGGAGTGATTTTCGGTGTCTACAAATCCCCCCTCGGAATCGGAACGGAAAGGGGCCAAAGAGGTCATATTTCAAGGGAAATGCTGAAATACAAGACTCCTAGGGTTCGTCGCATGGTGAAGCCGGGCCCTCGGATCCTAGGGGGAGAGAGGTCATGTAGCAGCCAGATAACTCCATGGGAAGAAAATAAGATATTTGCTTCAAACTTCTAATGACGCGATCTTCGCAGCTCTGTGGTCATCCTGGATGACCCTGCGATAGTAGATGGGTACCAAAGATCATTGGAAACAGATAATGCGAGACAAAATCCAGCATCCAGAGTTCAGACTCATTTGGGTTGTTGACGGGGTGAAATTTCATCGTTGGCATGCGTATCTGACGACCATGGATGAATATCCACATCAACGGGGTCGGCATGCAGAACCACCCTTCATGGTGAAAGTAATGCCCGACCAAGAGAATGATCTAGAATAAATGTAGTCATAAGATTCTAATAGCACCGATGATTGGGAAGGTGATGAGATAGAAGAGGAGGAAGAAGGATAAGGTGAAGGAGCGGGTGAAGGAGAAGCGGGGCCCGATGGTGGAATATCTCAGGGGGAATCCCACTAAGGGTGTCTCCGGGAGAGCGGTGAAATCATCGGCTCTGATATAGATATAACAGAGCTAACTGAGGTACATCTCAGCCCTTGTCCATCCTTTCCCCTCATTGTTTTTTTGTAACTCTCAATTAGATCTCCTTATCCCATTCATGAGCATATGGGAACCGACTAAGGTTCTCTGTTCTAAGGGGAGGAGGCACTGCTAGAACACGTTGGGCAGCCGACTCCCATTATTGAGCTGACGAGTGATGAGGTATCCCCTATAATGGAAGCTACTATAGTGGTTAGAACACTGAAGGCTGATTCTTTGGGCTCTTATATGTTCATTATTTCAACAACGACATTCACCATCGGAGAGCTCAGTTGATCAGGGTGTCCATTGATTGTGTAGTAATCAAAGACTTGGAAGCTCATCAGGCTACCGAACCTGGGTCTTCTATGATTAATTCAACTGAAAATATTTCATCCCATTCGTGGAACACTTAT
Organism: Viscum album; assembly: GCA_963277665.1. NCBI lineage: Eukaryota > Viridiplantae > Streptophyta > Magnoliopsida > Santalales > Viscaceae > Viscum > Viscum album. Next base: position 651,361,693 of record OY728120.1, on the reverse strand, counting down.
CAAACTGATCTGACCCCAACACTCGGTGAGCAGAGAGCGGTGGAAATCAGCTGTACTCATACCAGGGCAGGGTCGAATGTCGGTGGGGGAGAAATCGAGACTGAGGCTTGGGGGGACGGTCTCCCATGAATTGAAGATCCCAACCCATTGGGTGGGTCACCTAAAGAAGACCATTATTCTAGTTTGTTGGTTACTTTCCCCGACTATTGGCCTGCAGACCCCGAGGAGATTGATGACTCAGGATCAAAGGACGCAGAGGAGAGCCGAATGATGCGACCCAAAGGGTAGAAGTGCATCAGGCACTTTATTGGTCATCCTCATATAGAATGGCGGAAACATATGTTTTCACTCCAAACCTAGCTGTTATTTCTCTATTCTAGAGGGGTGGACACTCAACGCCTTCATTCGATGGTCCGTGAATACATGGTCGTGATGCTGAGAGGGAGCAGCCGCCGCTCCAACGTTTCCCATTGTTGGGAAGAGTCATGGAGTATCCAAGAATTCATAAAGGCAGAAAAAGAGGCTTGACTCCGTGAAGAACAAGTGAAAGCAAAGGATATATTCATTGATAACTGTTCTGAGCTTGTGAAGTAGTTGAGGTCCCACTGGAAGACGCTCAAGAGCAACTAGTGGATACAGGTCACCAAATATCCGCACATCAAACTGAACAGGCACAAGCACAGGCCTGGGTCAGTGGACTATGCTCTGCAGCTGATGATAAAGAGAGAGCCCTCAGGGGACGGGTGGCAGTCTTGGAGGCCACAAGCATATGCGTAGCGGTGCTGGAATGATCCATCCAAGATTCTTACACTTAAGGGTCATGTTCTGTCCGAACTCATAAACTCATTTCTCCTTACTTCTTTTTATTCTGAACTGCATGTATGGATAAACTTATTTACCTATCATTTTGGTTTAACACATCCAACCACGATCATGAGATAAATTTAAATCCACTCCTAAGCTCATGCGGGTCTCACCCAATGTGAGAATCAAGGGATTCTCATACTATTACTTCTCTTGATTGTGGGACCGTTGACCAAGCATCGAGCATCCAATGTTTGAATAAGAATCCAAGATTTGTGAGAGAAAATGGGAGGGACCTGACCAGAGGATGAATCCCTTGAAACAGTCGAATTACCATTTTCCCAATGTGATCTTGTGCACGAATGGAGTGATGTCAGAGGCAGTGGAATAAATCCAAACATGGGAATGGACTGTGTGAATCACAATACCCAGGATTTGGAACACTGTGGGGGGGGGGGCGTGAAAACAAAGAATAACTATTGACCGCATTTGAAACACAGTATCCTTATTATGTTAGCCTGGAATGGGGATAGAAAATGAGGGCCGACCGCTGACCATGATCGAAACACAGGGCTAGACTCAAAATTTCATATGTTAGTCTTTCGGAACATTGGTCTAGAAGAATAGGACGGACCTGGGCCGAGCATCCATACTGTTAGGGGGTTCTCTTAGACATGAAATGGGATGAGGGTCCAAATAAGGGGAATGCAAAGCATGGAATGTGGAGTGATGGTTCATTTGAATATAATCTAACACTCTGGAAATTATTCCATCGTGGTGGAAGCACATTATAGGGGTGAATCAGTCTGATCATGGATCATTTCTACTTTTACACATGACCTCTCTGGCGACGGAGTTGTCGCTTCACAATGACATTGTGGGGAATCCCGAACTTCATCAGGGCAAAGATTCAATTACATGGTTACCCAGAAGGGGTTAGGCTAGGCGATAGAAATGAGGAGAAACATGATTTATGATTCTTGGGGATGGACCCAAGTTGAAATGCCTCGGTGTCTCTACGTATCCCATGAGGGTGGAAATCAATCTATACATAGTTCTTAAATATATCTTAGTTTATGGTCTTAGATATTGGACCATGGATTGTAGGAAATGCGGGAGAAACATGGTGGGGTAATTTTAAAACCTGACGTGGATGGGAACATGGGGTTCTGACCACCACGAGCTCCTTGGAGAGGTTTTAGTTCGAGGGACCGAAAAAGAGAGTTAAGCTGGGCCTGAGGCAAGGTGAACAGACATTCCTACATACCCCATGAGGATGGGGATCAAGATTCACGTAGTTCTAATAGGTGGAACGGTAAGGTACCAGTGCTAGGGATAAAAGGGGAGTGCAGTTGTGGCCCTCGCATCAAAAGAAGTGATATTTGATGTATCTTGTTTGTCCTTTAGGGTGAATGTTTTTTTGTGAATTGAAAGGCCTAGGATAGAAAGCCCCAACATTGCCACATGAATAAAGTCGTGTGCAGTCATTGACAAATGGTATGTTGTGTGACAGATACCAAACATGGTGCCCCCTTGAGTAAGGACATCATAATACAATGTAGTTATTTGTCTTGCAGCTAGGATGATAATGTTATAGTTCAGGGTCATGTGACGGAACCAGACATTCATTTTATCGTCATGCAGTATATACTTAGTACCGTACCTAAATCCGTGAAAGAAACCTCGCGCCCAGGGACCAAGATAGAGGAAAACAGAAAAGGGTCCGGAGAAACTAGCTCCGAATTGAGCTGGACCCAAAAATGAGACTTCTGGGTGCTCCTACGTATCTTATAAGGATGTGAATCAAGTTCTACGTAGTTCTCAAAAAGGGGAAATATGAACATATCTTAGTTTAAGGTAATAGAACTTGGACCATGGAGAAGCAGGACTATCCCAAGAAAAGACGAACCTTAACCCAATCCTTAAGCCTACGTGAGTAGAACTCAGTATAGGAAACAATGGCGGATAAATTATTCAAAATATGTGAAGTACATGAAAAAAGGGGAAATCGGTGGATCCCCAAATGACTGCCAGATCGTGGATTTTTTTATCCTAATGTGTGGATGCGCACAGAAGAATAGTACCAAGAGTTTCGAAGTTCAACTTGGACATGATGAGTTGGAGAAGTATGTGAATCATGTAACTGATATCTTGGGCGTAAAGAGGCTGGCATGACGATGGAGTATGACTGTTGACCGTGTTTGAAACACAGGATCCATATCATGTTATCCTCAATTGGGGATAATCAAATGAGTGTCAGTTGCTGACTATATTCACATTGCGGGACTCGTATCGATTTATTGTCTGAGACCCTCGAGGATGTTGTCCCATAATGGTAGTATATCCCTTAGGCCTATCATCCATACCATTTGGGGGTCGCTTTGGGTGTGAAAGGTGATGGAATCCTTAATGAAGGGGAACACGAAGCCTGAGAAACGGGAGAAATCATGTCCAAGAAATGTCTGACATTCTTGGTACTAAACCAGAGTACCCTTAGTCACATTGGTGAATCACCAAAGAGGGTTGAAAAGTGTTATCAACTTGATAGTAACCGATTTGAAGCGATGAGTTTAGAGTACAGGGATAGAGAACTCCCAGGAGGGAGTGGTACGTGGCGTGGTTGTTAAAAACGTGATTTGGATGAGGAAATAATCCCATGACATACCATATACTCCCCTCCCTGGGAAAAGGTAGGCCACAGGGCCATGGTGAAAGGGTGATTTCCAAGAGATGGGGCTGGACCCAATGTCTAGACATTCGGGCGGTCCTACGTATCCCATGAGGATGGAAATCAAGCCACACATAGTTCTTGAAGGCACATGGGGATAGGATACCCTAATGAGGGGGGTGTACAGAACACCAAGTAACCCGACGTGAATGAAGACATAATCCCATACCACACTGTACAACCCTAAATTGGAACTTGGGTTGGGGGATAGAAAAGGCCAAGGGGCCTGAGGCTGGGCCTCAGATGGGAAGGCCTGATCAGTTTGCAGTTTAAGGTGTTGCAGTTAGGACGAAGAGAGTAGTAAGATACCCCAAACAAGGTAGGTGTAAAACATGGAAAATAAACCGATGTGAATGAAGACATAATCCTATACCACATCGTACACTATGAGGTGGGGACTTGGGTTGGGGACCAAAAAGGCCAATGGGCTTGAGGACGGGCCTCGGATGGGAAGGTCCGACCTGTATTCAGTTTAACGTCTTGTAGTGAGGACAAAGAGGGGATAAGTTATCTCATTCGGGGACGTGTACAACATGGTGAGTAACCTGACATGAATGAGGACATAATCCCATACCACACCCTACACTCCCATAAGAGAGAACCTGGGCCAGGGTCCTAGAAATGTCAACGGGCATGAGGATTGTCCTTATATGGGAGGGTCATATGTCCTCTTATATAGTTTCCTCCTCATCACAGCTCATAAGAAAAAGTAATCAGTTCTCGGTGTGGGAAACAAGGAACCAGCCTCGGCTCTCCCCTTCTTATGGGGGTCAAGACCTGGCTTTTCCTGAAGGGAGTTCATTGCTTGGAGATACAACAAGGTAGAATGAACTACTACACTCTATTTTTGGGACATCTTAGGGTGGTTCCAACAACACAGGAAAGCTGTTGACCAAGTTCGAAACACAGCGTCCCTATAGTGACCTAAAATGGTAACAAAAAATGACCATCAACCACTGACCATATTTGCAATGCGAGACCTGTATCGACTTTTTGGTCAACATCCACGAGGGCATTAGACCGATGTGGTAAGATATCCCTTAGGCCTAGAATCTATACCATTCATGGGCCCTTCTAGACAAGAAATATGATGGAGTCCCAATAAATGGAGTGGGAGAAGCAAAGCTGTACCCATTTATGAATGTGGAAAATTTCTCCAGGGAGTGGGATGTATGGCCGGATCGAGGATAGCTTGAGGTAAATTGGGGAGAATTTCTGCACCTCTACCATATGTCTTGTCCCAATGGGATGATCTGGAATTTGGGCTAGGCTAATAGGCGAAATTTCCAGGCGTTCCTACGTATCTCATAAGGATGGTAATAATGACATACGTAGTTCTTGAAGGCCATGCAATTTAACGTCATGCGGTGAGGACATGGGAGGATAGAAGAATGGGGAGTGGGCACATGGTCAGACCATTATAATCCTCGTATGGTCGGGGCTAACAAATCCTACACTATATCATGCAAATATCCCCTGAGAGAACTATACACGGGGGGAAATAGTAAAAGGGAGCAATTTAGGGGCTGGTCTCAAGATCAAACACTTGAGGGTTCCTACATATCCCATGCGGATGGGAATCAAGCCATACGTACTTATAAGGGAACAATTTAATGTCTTTTGGGATGATGTGCAGTTTAAATTCATGCAAGACAGGAGATTTTAAGGTCATGCTGGACCAGCATGGAGTTTTGGGTCATGCGGCACCATCCAATTTAAAGTCGTTTAGGACTAGTAGGCTCGGGAAAGGTATTTCATGTGGAACATAGCATTGGTGGGAGGAGTTATATACTCATCATCCATGGTCACCAGGGAGTATTCTCCACTAGGGTTAACCCTGTGAACTATTTAATGTCCTTCCCATTTGGGCACCAACTTGGGCGGTTTCCTACCGGGGACCATTGGTTCCCGAAGGGCCAATACCATATCGCCTTGCAGGAAAGAGCGGAGGAGAACCTTCTTGTTGAAGGCTCTAGCTATCTTTTTCTCATGCATTTCCAGATTGTGCAGGGAACAGAGCTTATTCTCGTCAAGTGCTTCAAATTCGGCCAGATGGATTTCGGCTACCTTATATGGAACCTGATAGTCATAGAACACTGTGGGTAACGGGGTATGTTGGATCTCGATGGGAAGTATAGCCTCAGCCTCGTACACCTGGGAATAGGGGGTTACCTGGGTGGAATTACGAGTTATCATCCGATAGGCCCAAAGAGAATTGGGGATCTTGTTCGGCCAACTGTTCTTGTTCTAACAAACCATTTTCTACAAAATTTTAGAGAGGGTTTTTTTGAACACCTCGATCTGTCCATTTTCTTGTGCGTGGTAGCTAGAGGTATGGTTCAAAAGGAAGTTGTACTTGTTATAGAATTTCTTCAGCTCGACTGCTTGGAAGATGGTGTCGTTATCAGTGAGGATGGCGTGAGAGACTCCAAACCGATAGATTATATTGGAGCTCACGAAGTCAACGATAGAATGGGCCTTGACCTCCTTGAGTGGAACTGATTCCTCCCACATGGAAAATAAATTTGTGGTGGTCAGGATGAATGTGCATTTTCATGCTATCACTGTTTGATATGGTACCACGAAATCGAGTCCCAACACTAAAAAAGTCAAAGGGTACATGTTGGAGTAGATAGCTTCTGGCGGCTGATGCATGAAGTTAGCATGGATTTGGAATGCATGACATCTCTTGGAAAACTCGATACAATCATGGATCACGGAGGGACAGAAGTACCCCAGTCTTTGGATTTGATGGGATAGCTTCGGCCTAGCCTGGTGGGCACTGAAGGAACCAGCGTGAACCTCGTGCATGACATGAGAAATCTCAACTCCTTGGATGCAACGGAGGAGAACAACATCGAACCCGTACTTATAGAGGGTATGCTCAAGGATGGGACCACTCTGATAGGTAAACTACAGCGCGCGACATTTGATTTTCTTGCGCTCGACCCGATCAACCGGGAGGTAACAATTTTGGAGATACACGACAAACAGGGACCACCAGTCGGGGGTCGCTTCAACCATAGTATCTGAGGAACCCATGTTTCCTGAAATGGAGGCTCCAGTGGTAAGATGGCTTACCCATAGGCCGTCTTCTTCATCAAGGGTGACGCGAGAAATGACTCTCCGATGTTCCATGTGTATAATCAGATCATCCTGCTCGGGTTCTGCAAGTGATGCAGCTAGGCCGGCCAGGGCATCAGCTCGACCGTTCTGAGATCGAGGGACATGAGTAACTTCCGACCGAGATGGAAACTAGTCCATGAGCTGGAGGGTGTGCACCAACAATGGTACGATCTATGTATTTATAAAAGTATAGCCACCATTGACTTTCTTTATGACTAGTTCAGAATCCCTTTTTACATGCAAATGGGCCACATCGATCTCGAGGGTCAGCTCGAGGCCAGTGATAAGATCCAGATAATCTACCTCAATGTTGGTGCATCCTACTGAAAACAGGAATGAATATGGAAGAATGGCTTGCACCAGGGTAATAATTACAATACCCAAGACTACTCTGTTGAGTCTAGGATCATTGAGCCTCCTATAGATGGGGCTCCGAGAGGCACCATCAAAGTGCATATTCCAACACAGGATGACATGATCTACAAAGAGGATTGTCTCATCGAGAAAATCCAATTCCAGGGACTGGTCCATAGAGGATGGATGGGTAGAAAGAAAATCTGCCAATACTTGTCCCTTGATAGATTCTTGGGGGACAAACCTGATGTCAAACTACTAGAGGATTACTGCCCACCATGCTAGTCAGCCCTTCAACATTGGGCAATTCAGAATGTACATTAGTGGGTCAACCTAAGAGGCCTGTTGTACCTAGTGGTGCTACATTTAATTTCACAACTTATTCATATCAAATATGAGTGAAATGAAGCTCTTTTTAATGAGGGTGTATTTGGTCTCCATATCGAGGAGCATGCAGGTGAGGTATTAGAGGCTATTTTCAATCCCCTCACTGTTCTTCTGGATGAGAAAGGCTCCAAGAGATCATTCCAGGGAAGTTATGTACAATATTATCATCTTTCTAGGGATTGGTGGCATTAGGACCGGAGGCTAGAGCTGGTACTTCTTTATTTCCTCAAATTCGGTATGGAACTTTTCTTCCCATTCATAGGCAGAGCCTTTATTCATAAGCCTATAAAAGGGATTACAAATGCCGAAAAGATTCACAATAAATCAGGGTATGTAGGCTAAGTGGCCTGGGAAACCTCGTAGCTCCCGAATATTGCTCAAGGGAGGCATCTGGCAGATGGCCTTGATCTTCTGTTGGTCGATCTCAATGCCCAGGTACCTGACAAAAAATCCAAGGAACTTCCCAAAGGTGACCCGAAAGGCACATTTCAACGGGTTCATCTTCAGGTGGCAAGAATGGAGGAAGCCAGGCATTTTCTCAAGGTCCTTGGGATGTTCCTCAAGCTGGTGAGATTTGATCCCCAGATCATCCACATAGAATTCCAACAATGTCCCGAGGATCGACTTTAATTTTTGGTGCATGGCTCGCTGATAGGTGGAACCTGCATTCTTCAGGAAGAAGGGAATAACATAGTAATAGAAAGTACATTGGGGTGCCCTGAATGTTTTTGAATCCTCTTCTTCAGGGCTCATTCAGATCCAGTTTTATTCGGAGTGACCATCCATGAAAGAGAGGGCTCAGAACCAAGTTGTATCATCGATCAACAATTCCGTCACCGGTAGGGGAAAATCAACCTTCAGAAAGTGACAGTTTGGATCATGGAAGTCGATGTAGACCTTGATCTATCCATTCTTCTTCCAGAGTGGCACAATTTTGGCTAGACACTTAGGGTACTGGAACTCCTTTATGATGTTGGCTCTAATGAGTTTGTCAACTTTTTCCTCGACCGTGGAACTATGAGAAGGGTGAATCTTCTTGGGAAGCTACCTGAACCCGCAATGATTTGTCGGGAGACTGAGGCGGTGGATGGCTACCTGAGGATATAGTCCAAGAATCTCATTGTAGCTCCAAGAGAATACATCACTGTGCTATTTTAGGAAATCCCCGTACCATTTCTACTCCTTGAGGGACTTGGTGGCACTGATCTATGTAGGTCTTGGATCTGCCTCCCTACTAAGGTTTACCTGTACCAGTTCATCAACCGTGGCAGAGATTCCTTTTTCAAAGGCAGGAGGAGCATCCTCCAAATCCACTACTTCAATTGTAGAGGGATCCCCAGTAGGAGAAGATTCATTTGGGTTAGCATATCCTGACGGGAGGCTGGTACCAGCCTAAGCAGCAGTGGACATCATATCAGGGGATTCACGTGCCGTTGAGATGTAGCGATGAAGGCAGTCAATCTAATCCCATCTGATCTTTGGCTCAAGCGGCTACACATGATGATATCGAAGCAATAGTGGCACGTCGTCTTGAGCCGGTGGATCCCATCATGGTGAAACAGACACGTATGACATACTGATGTTTCCATGGGGTGGACATCCTGACACCGTACTAGAGTAGGAGGCTTCGGGATCACCCGAGCTTGGTTTTTGAAGGTGTATGAGTTTATTTTCGGTCATTTCTTGGACATGAGAATATTATTTCCTATTGTACCAGAGACAAAAAAACATTTCCCTATGTCGGGGGTCATGGAATCCAATCAATGGATCGAGAAGACGTAGGCGCCATCCAGACATGCCCATGGGTCAGTTGCGACCGTGACGAGTTCGACCTCACTTTCTTGAAAATAGTTATCCTTTCTCTTGTAATAGTCGGAATCCCCGTAGTAGGCTTCACAAGAGGTGAAAGGAGATGCATCACCTTGGAGTACTCCTACTCGACCATTATCGGAGTACTTGATGCACTTATGATATGATGAGGGGACCGCCACGTGCAGGTGGATCCATGGTCTTCCCATCAATGCGTTATATGTGGTGTCTTGGGAGACAACCATGAACTCGGTACTGGAAACATGGCCACCGAACAAGGTCTTTAAATGGATCTTTCCGAACGGGGTATTCTCTGTCTTGCATGTCCCTGGATCCTTAAATCGGAGGGATTCAGGTCATCTTTATATAACCCCATCTACCATAATGTTCACTTAGGTATAAGGTTGATCCAGAAGTTGGTGTCAACGAGACAACGACGAACCTCTACACCTATAAATTGGTCGGTGATGCACCGTGGGCAGATGTGCCCACCTATGGGAGATCCTTAATCCTCTCCAGAGAATGAAATGATGGCCTACCATTCAGGATCCTCGACCGCTTCAGTATGAAAGGCTTCTGCAGCTGCTACCTCTGCTTGAAACTTGAGTGGGGTTCTTAAAGCCTCAGTGAGGGCCTCATGCATATATGATGACAAGTGAAGGGCCTCGAGGATATAAAGCCTCGGTGGGATGCTAGAAAGCTGCTTGAAGACATAATATTTCTACGCCAGGCATGAAATTCTGCTTATAGTAGGCAGATCTGCGATTGGAGGCATGGCATGCCCTGCATGCTGGATCAGCGGCTGATTGGTGCTAGGTATTCCCCATTGCTCGCTAGTCGAATCCTGAATAGTAGCTATCAGATGAGGACCAGACGACTGAGATCGGCCTGTAGTGGGGTGAAGCTGGTCGTTGCATGGAAAAAGTGGTTCACCTGGATCTAGTAACACAAATGGTAGCGTAGGCGGTCCTCATGATACCAGATAAAGATGTTATGCATGCTGAGCTTTGCGCTGGGCCTGTTGTCTGGTCTCGGTGGCATGCATGGCCCAGTTGGAGGTGCTATCTGATGGGCCTCGACAACCCATATATCCACAGATATTCCAACGTTGGCGTCATCTGGGGATGTTGGGGAGGTTCTCATGGAACTCCCTATCGTTGGGAGTCATATAAGGATTTACCAACTCCACGGTGTTAACCGAAACATACCCTTGACTATCACTCGAAGTGTCATCCACTACTGGGTGGATTCTGGGTGGAATCCCCATCTTTGGGTGCATGAGGTCGCAGAGTGTGTGGGACGATGAGGGCATTGGCGGGGCGCGTTGCTTTCCCTTGAGTTGCTGATGCTTGCTCTTCCGGGAAGAGGTCGGCTGAGATGATGATGCAGAAGTGGTGTCCCTAGCTCCTGAAGGATTCGGTTGATTCAAGAACTCCAAAATTATGCCATTGGCATGAGAAACTATCTTGTGATCCATCACCTCATCATACTTCTGGGACCCGCAGTTAGAAACCTGCTGCCACTCACCTTCACTATCAATACTGGTGTCTATCCTTAAAAAGATACCGACCTCCTATACCGGGACTGGGCCCAGCCTAACTATGTTATTATCGATCTGGTCATGAAGCTGGTCTTTAAGCACATAGCACAACTTGAGGGTGTGGCCCAGGATCTGATAATACGGGCAGTAGTTGGGGCGAGCAGTGAGATTCACCTCTTCCATCCTTCTACACTCAGGAAAGCATACAATCCCCTGCTCTAAAGCACTATGGAAGGATATGGGGACCTTATTCTCGTGGAACAAGTCTGGTTTCCCTTATCTGGAAAGGGGTTCCTTGGATCATGGCCCTAACGAGGACCTAGAGGAGCCTGTTGAGGATGTGGTCCCTGATTTTCTTGCATGGGCGGTGGTAGCACATTCCACAGAGGCGCTTGCAGATTATGAGGCAGATGATGCTGAGCCAGAGGTTGTGCCTAAGGTGGAGGGCCTCTGTGAGGTGATGGGGCCGGTGCCACTGGTATCCATTCTTGTTTCTTGTGGGATTTTATTTTGTCCACCGTGGCCAGCTCGGCACTGGCATCCCCCCTTGCTGGAATTACAGGGGTAATAGACGTGCCTGGATGGCCTGTTGCAGGGATTCATCTAGGTGCTGGGCCTTATCAGAGAGTCTTGGAACCCTACAGGGTAGTTCTGGGTGATTAGAGAGGGATCCAGATCCATCTTGACATTTCCCACGCACATCATCATTAATTTCTCCTGAGTTAGTGGCTTGTCAAGGGAATATGTGAGCCCCTTCCACCAGGAGACAAAGTCTGCGACTCACTCATCAGGCCATTGTTTGCACTATAATAGGTGTGAGATGATCATTTTCCAGATGGCGGAGCTGAACTGATAGAGGAATTTCCTCTGAAGGTCCTCCCAGATGGTTATTGATCCGACGGGGAGTTGGATGTACCATGTGAATGTCGGCCCCTCCAATGTCTGAACAAAACAATGGATCTTGGCAGCCTCTTGCTATACTAGGGTCCCTAAAACGGTCCCACACCATGAGTTGATGTGGGGCAGGTTCTGTGGAAGGTACCCTATCTCGTTAAAGGGGAGAAGGTGGGATTCCCAAAACCCGGAGTTGCTGACATATCATCCACACATGCCAGATATTGCATGCCATCTAGACGGATTTCCACCTGTCGCATTTCCAATGCCTCAAGGCAGGCTATGAGCACCTCCATAGGATCATCTGGGTGGGGGTCCCAATCATGACTGGGATCCCTAATTACGAGCATGTTTCCAGGTTCTTCAACACGGTAAACATTCTCAACGGCTCGTGGAGCCGCTGGTGGAGCGACTTGCAGGGAATCCAGGGGAACCCAAGCTAGATTAAATGGATTGATGCGTCATTCAGGAGGGATTGGCGAGATATACCATGCCCTGTTGTCATGATCTCCAGCTTTAGCCCTATTTGTGGGAGCAGCATGATCAGCCTTGTCTGGGGGCAGCTCGACGAGGTTTAGTTTTTCCTATCCCTGTTGTACTGGCCTAGGATTTCCATAGTAGGGTCGTCTCTCTACAATGCGTTCAAAAAAAAAAAGATCACCGACCAAATACTTCTACTCAGTAATTTTTTCCCCCAATGTAGCCTTCTTGAGGTCCTCCACCGTCTTCTGCACTAGAGCAGATGGGTCGGAGTGCATGACAGCTCTGACATGCTCATTGCCCTTACCAGAATTCCAGCTGAGTACCAACGCATTCGTGGGAATAGGGAGACCGAGTAGGTTCCCATACTAGTGTGTAACCCATCCTGATGGTTCCAATAGTGGTGGAACACCCTCGGAGGATAAGTCTCCATTGAGAACCACTATTTTTTCATCCTCGTAAACTATGTCGGCCATGTTGACTGTGACCCTTCCTGGGGGCATGTCCTCGATATCTCCTAGCGAGTCAGGCTGCCATCGAATAGGGCTAAAAGGAGTGCGACATATTGCCCCCATCCATGGATTTTCATGTGGGGGTAGCCTCCTTGATAATTTTGCGGAGTACCTTCATACATTGAATGCATTGCTATTGTAGGTCCTCACGATGACTTGGTGACTCGGGGCGTGGGTCCATAGGGAGCTCATCCAGATCAACCAGACGGCATTGCATGTAGATGCCATCGAAAAGCATTTGGATTATTGGGTAAAACAAATTCTGAAAACGAAGACTGAAATTTTTCACCTAGGGGGTGTAGCGGAAACACCCAACTTCCTCAATATTGAGGGATTCTAGTTTGAAAGAATTTTTGCACTGCCACGGGCCAAAACTTCTCAGGGAAGTGGTCCGCTGCGAGAATGTTCCAGATGCTCCTCAGCTCAGATTCAGGGTCTAGCCCTTGATTTTCCCCCTCATCCACTAGGGTTGGATGAGGAACTGGTAGTGGTATATAGGAAGACCGCTGGGATGGCAGGTTCTCCGATGGAGAGTAGGGCGAGTTGGATGACTGGCCACTGATTCTTGACCTATCCTCTGAAGAGCGTAGCGACCTGGACACTAACTCGCGATAATATGGGTGGACGGCCACATTTCCCGGCTTAGGGGTTAGGGCTACGGGTGATAGGTTGTAATGCTGCTCGTCTTCCATTGGTCCCCAGAATAGCTCTCCATTATCTCTTATGGGGGTAGAATGTGCTTCATGTGACGATGGTGGTGATTTCACGACCGAAATCTGTGGGGACATCAGAATTTTATCCTCCTAGATAAACCATCATAGGGAGGAAATAATCATGTGGAACTCACATTTATGGAGTACTAGGATGATGTGCCTTGTTCCTGCCTCGACCCTTGACTCAGATGAGTGAGGGAGGGTTCTCGAGCTGAGTCTTAATCTGCTTTAGAGTCTGATAAGAGAACCGGTTTTATCTCCGTCCGGGCCTTCCCATGATTCTTCTTATGGAAGTGACGGCCTTCCATCTTGCCCCGGGGTGGCTCCTCAGGACAAGGTAGATTTTTAACATGGGTCCTTCAGCAGCATTGGTGTTGGGGTGGAGAGGGTTTCCACCCGATAAAGTCGGGGTACGAGGAGCACTGGGAAAAATGTCGAAGGGGACATGGGGTGAACCTCCATCAATAGCGCTAGAGTAGGAAAAACCTCTAATGGAACTGGATGGAACATAGGGAGGACCTCCATGCTTTTTTCCCTGGAGACATTAGTACTAAGAGGATCCGTGCACCAGTCTAGCTGAAAACGGGTAAGACCTCCGTGTTGGATGCAGGTGGAGTGAGGCTGGCCCTCACCCCTCTGGTTGTCGAGGTGAGGAGGAACTTCACCAGATATGGAGAGGATGTAGGGAGGATCCCCATGATGGAGATATACCGTATGGGAAATGTCCCTACATCGACGGTCGGGGGCAGGAAGAATGACCCCATACCCAGTGTAATGGGCACAAGAGAGGCTTTCGTACTGAGGATCACTGCCATGGGGCATGCCTTCATTTGGATTCAGGGTAGTGTGGGGAGGACCTCCATGCTGAACCTTGAATGAGGGAAGGCCCACACTCCCTGTGGAAGTGGTATAAGGAAGACCACCATACGGGGTGGCATCGTTGTAGGTTGGTTCGCGACGACCACTACTTTTGCCTACGACCAAGAGAGTTGACCCAGCCTTCCCGTGGGGCGGTTGGGGCCTCGATCCTAGCCATGTGTATACATTCCCCTACTCTATGTATGTAGGTAACTGAGTATATGTGTCGGCGGTGGATTGGGCCGTGGTAGCGGCCGATATTTACACCCCTTGGCGGGTATCCTCCTCAGATTTCACCCAACACTGGCTTTGGGTTAGACAAACCGGGGCCAGTGGTGTAGTTGCATTGCATACTGGTTCCTCATCCAGCAAGACCGGGTAGCAGTGCTGACGTGGACGGGTGGGAGCCCTCGCTGGGAGCCCCTAGAATGGGGCTCTGTCTAGGATGGGTCGGACGTCACCTATCTCATCTTCTTAAGGTAGGTATTCATCAAGGCGCTCTAGGGACAGGATCCCTAAGCGGTTGTATGTTGGGGTGGGGAGCAATGGCAGCCTGCATGGCCCTCGGGGGCAGCGTTGGCGGCGAGGAGTTGACGCCTCCAGATCCAGGCGGGCCATATCGTAGGTTACAAATATTCCCTCCTCCTCGTAACGACACATGAGGTCATTAATTACCCTTCACTGTATAACTTCTGATGGGGTGAGGGGGCGTGGGCGCCCTATGGTCGTAGATGTAGAGGCCTTCGTGGAAGAGGTGGAACCATGTTGAACGGCTGTGTTGGCGTTTCCCCTGCCCCTGCGTAGACGGGCAGGTGGTGATCGCGTCTCTAAAGTAGCAACCTAGTTCCTGAGAAGTAGAAAAGAACATCCAATGTTCTACTGCCCCAGCACCATCATGTCATCCATGATTGGAAAGAGAGATCCACGATGACAACGCTGCAGAACAATACGTCCAACGTTCTACTGCCTGACTTCTGGTGAGCTCTATACCAGGCCCGCCATTTTCTTAGTAGGACGCAACGCCGGATAGCTGGATCTGGTGACACATCAATCCTTTGATTCCCCAATAATTACTAATCTCCATATTTAGGAGAATAAATTCATGTCGGGTTCACCATTTCTATTTCCGACGCTTTCATCGGGGCGTGTGCATTTGGCTCATTCGGGGACGAGAGGTGTGATTTTTGTGCTGCCCCACATTCCCTCTTTCCAAAGGTGGGAATCATCCGCTCCTTATTCATGGATGTCTACTCCTTGATCGGAACATGATGATGGGATTTCGGTTCTTCCTTATGTTGATTCCTCCTCGGAACTCGTCACTTAGTCCGGGTCTCCCTCATAGACTTATGATGTTGTTCGTGAAACTCTTCCTAGTGACATATCTTCATGGACACCTGTTAATTACAACACTTCATTCAGGACATTCCAATGGGTCCGGTCAGGAAAGAAACCTTCGGTTAGGGGGGTAGCCATGTTGGGCATCACTGGCGTGTTTGGACGCTGGTGTATTGGTTTGTCTGCCTTCTGTCCCTTATTATATGTCTTCTTGAGGGCACATATTCTCGAGGAATCCCACAACGAACATGGGGAATCGTATTCCATGGGCATATTTCTGTGGTTTTTCTTCAGCTTCCAATGTTTATTTTAGGGTATTCCACATGTTTAACATCCAGCAGAGACGGATCATGCTGATCAGAACACTGAATAGAGTGGATCAGATGGAGTTACCCCCTAGAGGGAACACCAATACTAGGTTCATCGTGAGGTTGGCCTCCCAAATACTGTTAAATGGAACAGGGAATGGGGTGGCATGATCCCACCGGGATGTGGCAGCCCGAGTAAGAATCTGGATTGATGATTGAAGGTTCTGGATGGTGAATGGGTGGAACCATCATGAAGGTGATGATGGTTTTGGGTTTGAGCCTCAAAGAGTCTTCTTACGTATCCCCATGACAGGGCATCAATGTCCATGTAGTTTATCTGAAGATGGATTACCGCCTATTAGGGTTTTCAATAGCTTATCTCTAGATGGGATCATAATGGATTACCAATGGATAAGGTGTCAACGACATACCGCTGGATGGGGTTTCAACGGTGATCCACTCATTGAGGTCACAACGGCTTACCACTGGACAAAAGGACAATGGCTTACCATTGAATGAAGTGACAACAGCTTACCTCTAAATGAGGTTCACAGTTTAACGTCTTGTTGGACGAGGGAGAACCGACCTGAAGATGGCCAGAGTGACTGGATGCTGGGCTCGAACCACATGGAGGCTTCCTACATTACTTACCTAGACGAGGATCAAAGTCCTCATAGTAAGGAGGGGAATTTGGGGATTACCCTCTAAGGTGGCCCAATGTGTTGGTTAACTGACGTGAATGATGTCAGAGCAACCAATGGATGGTGGGCATTAACCTCAATGAGGCTTCCTATGTACCTTAACTTAGAAAGATGAAATACCTCATAGTTCAGGTAAAAATGGGTATATTTAACTGACATGAAGGGGAGTCAGGACAACTGGGTGTTGTGCTTGAACCTCGGGGTGGTTTCCTACGTACCCTGCCTTAGCAGGGATCAAATACCTTGTAGTTCAGTTGGCATGGGTTTATTGAACCATCGTGAATAAGGACCCGGGGTCCAGGGGGATGGGGCGATTGAACCTCGTGGAGGCTTCCTATGTACCATACCATGGCATGGATCAATGTCCTCATAGATCAGTTGAAAAGGGGGCTATTGAACTGACACGAAGGTGTGTTGGGACAACTGGGTGTTGGGCATGAACCTCAGGGAGGCTTCCTATGTACCCTGCCTTAGCAAGGATCAAATACTACATAGTTCTAGTGGAATGGGGTCGGTAAACTGACGTTAATAAGGACTTGGGGTCCAGGTGGATGGTGGGATTGAACCTTGTGGAGGGTTCGTACATACCTTACCTTGGAAAGGATCAAAGATCTCGTAGTTCAGGGGCCATGGGCTGGGGCTTACACTCTATGATTCCTAAGGAGGATGTCATGGTCGATGCTTACTCTAAGGCAACGTGATTCATTCTCAGTGTGAGAAACAAGAGGTAGTAGAGACATGATGATTACTTCACAAATGGTGCGTCCGTGAAAATTGGACTAGGGCTTACACATGTTTAGATTCACAAAGGGGAAACATGGGATTATGCGTGGTTAGTAACCTGAAGAGGTTGGGACATACTTCAGGATGGAGGCCTGACGGTGGAAAATTGTAGTGGTAGAGGGATTTGGGACTGAATAAAGTAGATTCACTGTTCCCCATAACACCCTCTACTGGCCTTGGGGAACGAAGAATAAAGGAGGAGCAGGGATGCAGCCTCATATAAGAATTCTTGGGGCTTACACCGACATGGTTGCCCTTTTTCCTACGGAAAAACTCCACTCCCATTAGGAGGACATCATCCCCTGTGGAGACTAGTGGGCATGGAGAATGACCATTGTAGGGGTACCCCACATGTGTGGCATGAGGCGATGTCACAGTTTAATGGAATGTGCTGAGGATGATGGTGCTTGTTCGTTTAACGTCCTACATCTCGGATGAGGTGGGTTAGCTCCGCACCCCTACGAAATACATAACCAGTACCCTCTAATCCTTGGTGTGGAGAGGGAATCCGCAATTCCGTGGTGAGGGAGTTTCCTGGAGTGAACCATCAGGGGGTCCACATTAGAGTGGCTATGCGAAGAAGCAATAGCCATTAGCATGCCTATGAGAAGAATCATGAGGTGAAGCAACACAATAGAAGATATCGTTCCGGGGACTTTGATGTTACATTGTGTGAACCTAGGAGGATTCACGGGAAATGAGTATATGGAGAAGGGGTTTTGGGTGCGGGAGTTGCCCAAAAATGATGCCCGGAATAGGGACATCACATTCGTATAAGGCGGGAGGATTTCATGAAAAAGGGACGGTTGGTTGAAAAAGTGGTTGGGCTGGCACGCAAAAGAAATTGTCCGTGCGAACAATTCTGGGTCGGCGTGTAATTGAGCATTGGGAACAAAAAAGAGTGGGCCACCACATAAATGTAATTGTGCGTTGATGACCAAATTGCATGCAATCAGAAGGAATTGTGCTTAGGGGAGTGGGTTTGAGGTGATTTGGACAAGGATCAAGCCTGATTAGTCACACAAAAGGTGGACCCCCCAGGCGACCTGGAACGACAAATTTAGTACCTGGGAGCCATCTTCTTTGTGTGCACGAGGGAGGGATTTTGTGCAGGAGAGACAGTTCATTTCCTTCGAGAGGATTAGAAGGGGTAGTATTCTATTTATAGGCACTCAAAATCCTTTGTCTACGCGAAAAACACTTCAGGGAGAAATATTGTGTGCCCCGATGTTGGTAGCGCAGAGATTAACCGCGCAGAGCGGTGGCATGAAATAGTTCCATGCCCTCATGGAAAACTCTCGCGAATCCCATAGTTTTTCACACTGGCCATATTTTTTTCATGCAACACAATAGTTTTTCTCACGCCCCACCTCTGGGACCTCTGAAATGGATTGCCAGTTCCAAATATGGCTTCACTTTTTCACACCTAAACCTTCCTCGACCCTGAAGCACATAACGAAATCTAAATTTATTTTATTTCCTTTACATTCATTTATTTCGACCCGTTACGAAAATGAAAAATAGTATGCATGCATATATTTGGCCTACTGTCTCCATGAATTGTGTATTTTATTTCCAATCTATAAATTTTTTGAATCACTATGAATACATATAAACTAAATATGAATATGTTATTAATTTCTTGATTCTAAATATTTATAATATTAAATCATGATTTATTTAATAGAGCCAAGGATGCCAAGTCAAAAATAGAATAAAAAAGCAGATATTACCTAAAGCGTAATAATAACAAGGAATTATAAATAAATCCGTAATATTAATTCACATGGAAATTATATATGAAATATATGTGTTTATATATATGATAATATGATAATGTGTTATACGTTTAATAAAAATATACTTTTCATATAGGAGGGTTCAACAATTGTGAAATAATGAAGACTTAACCTAAAGGGTTTTTGTCTCACCATTAATTTTTTGAGACACTTGCCTTATACACTGCTTATTTATTCTACATGGTGTATATACATACAATGATTTTATTTCAGTATTATTATCAAGAATATTATTTTTAATTTTTATATACATAATATTTTATTTCTTTCAAGGGGGATACAGTTCTACTTATTATAAAGTGATGAGTAATTATTTCACAATATCGTCAATATTTGTTATTGTTTCATTGTAAGTATCTTTTGGGGAATATTTATCATTCATTTCCTTGTTTCCTTAAAATGTTTTTACTATTATCTTATGGTATTTTAATTTCATTTTTACACATTTTTAACATTTTATGAAAAGGTTTAAAAAGAATCAATTTCTCATTTTCTAACAGAGGAACATTTTGACTTTTCCGAAAAATATATAGAAGGATTGTTTTTTTAATTATACTTAATGAATGGAATTTTTTTCCTTGATGAAAAAATAATTCATTGAAGCATCCCAGAAATATTATAAATTAATTTTAAAATAATTTGTTTTCTTTTAATATTGTACAACATTTTATGAAAGAAAATTATTTTCAATGAAGAAAAATTATTTTTCCATAGAATTGTTTTCATGTGATTAAACAAAATTATTTTTCACAAATGACAACATTATATGATGATTAATTGGCTTTAATGGGGTTATGCTTCAATTATAAAATATGTATTATTCTAAATAATGATTTATATTACTGATGGAATGGTATTTATGATACCCAATTCTTTTCTATGGGTTATGATATGATTTAATGATGTTTATCAATGTTGAAAATATATTTTATCATATGGATGAAAATCAAAAAACATAAATGAAAAATAAAAAGGAAGATAAATTTGATAAAGATATCAAAATATTGTGAGGCCCTAAAGAATAGTTTCCCAATATACACCTCAACCACTGTCATCCACAAGGTCTCTGTGTGACCTACTTGCGTACGACCTACTTGTGCTTGAACTAATTCCACAAACAAATTCCTTTTCTCAAGGTCCTATATATTCATATAAATACTACCTTGGGTTCTTTATTAGGATTTAC
This sequence comes from Viscum album, assembly GCA_963277665.1. Taxonomy (NCBI): domain Eukaryota; kingdom Viridiplantae; phylum Streptophyta; class Magnoliopsida; order Santalales; family Viscaceae; genus Viscum; species Viscum album. Next base: position 651,341,376 of record OY728120.1, on the reverse strand, counting down.
AATTTTTCACAAAGTCCAGATGCTTCTCTGGTCGACCTAATAATTCCTTGAAGTCCTTTTAAAAATTTAAGGTAGTTTTCTAACACCTAAAGAAGAGGGGATTAAAGTGTAATAATGGAACATAAGTCCTCCAAGTGTTTAAGTAAAACAAAACCAATATAAGTAATTCTCATAACCACTAATCAATGAAGACTAGTGCCATGTCCCCATATTTATCTAGGGACTAACACAACATACCTCTAAAAACCCCATGGAAACTCTTGAAAGCATGACATTGGTCGTGACCATGTGTAGTCACCAAGGTGTTCTATTACCAAGGTACTATATATTTTCCCACTCAAACCTGAATGGATCACCCACCCAATATGATCCTCATTGGTTCTCCCTACCATCTAACATGTGTGGTCCACTCATCAGGTCTCCTTTAAATCCATTCATCGCTATCCCTCTCCTAATTTTCCTACCTTATCCGAGAGAGATAAAATCAAAGCCTCCACAAAGACCTATCGACATACAAAACCATAGGAAAAGGAATACCAGAGTTTCTCCTAGCTGGAATTTTTTTTCTACATTCAAAGGATTCCTACACTTGTCTTACCAAAGGGGTAGGCTCCTCGAGGCCTCTATAAATTTGAATAATAATGGTCATGAGTACCCTTATCACAGGAACAGTTTTTTGGAGTTCCTAGTATGGACTATTAGGGTTTCTACAATATCCAACGCTTCCCATATATGAGACATGGAACATCAAGTACTATTAAGTGAGGGCGAGGACCACACATCCATTTCTATTCTTCATGGGAATAGATACTCTTCTCACTATAAAAAATTAAACAAAATCAATCATAGTGTACGTACCTAGAATTTTTTTGTTATAGGTTGAAGACTTTCTTTTATCTACCACTATTTAATTTACCATCATTCCTTTCATTCAATAGAATAACATCCAATGTATTGTGAAGAGTGGGAAGTGTCATAGCCCCGACCTCTTCCATTGCATCCCCGAACTCTTACAAAAATGAATGTGGAAATTGTTGGTTTTGTCAAATCATTATATTCATCTTGTTTCTCACACACAACATGGATAACAAGGTATTAAAGCGGATTAATGACCCTAAAATCCAAAAAAACCACTTGAAGGAGAGAACAATGAGATATATTATTCCTTCCATAATTAAAATATATAGGAAACCTACATGAGGTAGAGATCAAGGGATATCCTCCTCATAAGTTAGTCAAAATAAAAACCACTAACTAATCAGGGATCATATTTATAAATAAGCCTCAATTTAATCTTCTTAAAGGGCCACACTCCCCTTCGAGGAATATTGAACTATGATAAATATGATTCCTTCCATAATTAGGATATGTTTGATGCCTCCATGATGCTAGAGATCAATGGTAATATAGCATAGGAATAATCCAAAATAATAATTCCATTAATCCGGGAATCCTCCTGAGTTGTAATCCATGGTTTATTCCCCCAAAGTACTATAAGTTATGATATCCCTCATAGTACTTTTTAATAATGTAAACATTTTTTCGGAAATCCATAACATAATCATCTCAAAGGGCTATATTCCCATGTGAGACATGATTTACAACATGGTCTTCAATTCCAGTCCAAATGGAATTTGTTGGAATACTCCTTAAGGTTCAAACCCAAATCCTAAAAATCACTATACTTTTTAGGCCAGATCCCCATCGAGGTCCAAAATCAACTTGGAAACATATATCCCTTTAAGGTTCATTTGTTCTTTTCAACATATGTCACACACTAATCAATGACTGTCAGTATTATTCCTAGAAATCTAGGGCACATAATGTGAAACTATTGATTTGTTTGCTCATCGCAGAACCTTAAAATGAATGATGTTCCCCATTATGCAGAAACCAAATATGTGGTGTCTGATTCCTTTCATAAGGACACGTAGGAATCCAATTTAGGGGTTCAATGAAAACATCAAACAATTCTCATAACCAAATATGAATATAAATTCTAGAGTGACCTTATTCTACCAAGATGATAATAAATTATAGAGTGGCCATATTCTACCTAGATAAATATATACTCCGTAGTGACCCATTTTGTGGCTAGAAAACCAAAATCATCATATTAACGACCAAATAATCATTATCTAGTATAAGAGAGGTTACCAAAGATGTAGAACCACAGATACGTACATATATCCCCATCAATAAATAACCTCAGATGCATACAAGTTATTATTAATTCAACACATTCTAATAATTGATTGATAATTTCATATGGCCCTTATCATAGATGGGAATTAAGTACTCATTTAGGAATATATCTTAAATCTATAAGGGGGTACCAGAGTACGAGATAATTCCCACCATAAGGAAGTGATGAGCCTGACCTCCTGTAATATTGACTAATGAAAGTATATAAGAATCATTGTTCAAAACACCTAATGATTTACTACCATTGGAAACAAGGTCCCCATTGATACAAAAGCATTGGATGTTTCATGTTCCATGAACAAAAACATTGTTAACTATATAGAAATATAAAACCATTATGGGGAAAAACATCATATGAATGACTAAAAATGGAATCTCTATAACAATATAAAAGGGAGGTACTATTCATTATCTATACAACCATTATGTTTCCCTGATACGTAGCACAAATTTTTGTTATAAACAAAAATATGGTGAACCAAATGTGAATCCTCAACCATGATTATTGTGTCCCCAAATTGGTAGGTGCCTCCTGTTATCAATGGAAATGAGGTCCAGGAAATGAAATAGACCCTAACTGTGTTCACTCAAGTGAGATATTGCTTTACCAGAGTTCATTATTTGTGTCTGCCATATATAGTGGCAGATACTTCACTAAAAACCCTTTTATCCAATGGATTCATTCATGTTTTGATGAATACATTCCCCAACTATGATTCAAAAAATATCTTCATCTACACGAAGGAATTCAACAATGTCTAAACATCTTCAACATTGGGTATCAAACTCAGTAGTCTGAGAGTACCATCAAAAGTGTATGATCCTATCCATGGAGGCCACCTGACTGTACCTCTAACACAACCAGGACCACCAATAGTCTAGTAAACTATGTCCTGTGGTAATGAAGAAGATGGTTCCAACCTCTATATTCAACCATCTTTAGATATTATCTACAGAATTCAACAACCACCCTTCCCATATTTTATGGAGGTGTATAAAGAGGCAACCTATTGAATTTTACATAAAAAAGGGGACCTTCTCATGGGATAAATCCACCAATCACCACTACCAATTCCATCCGGCGGTTAACCCTCGACATGATAAGGGTGTCACATTCGGATGTCTGGCCCTGTTCCATCATACTTGGGCATGCAAGACGGCCCATCAGGGATGAAACCCAGCAAACAGGGAGTAGGTTCACACATTTTCCACCTCATGAGAATCCAACCAACCTAGATTGATGGAAAACAAGTGAGTGGGAACCTTCACCCATCCTAAATCAATCAGGAGGATGGTATACTCGACTGTTGGCATTCAATGAAATCCGCCAACCGAATACTATGGAAACATACAATCATGATCATATACATGTCTGCACCCACCAAGCATGCAAGAAGACTCTTTTGGAAGCATTCAAAGAATTCTTATGACCATGTTTGGTGGAAAACATTAAGAATTCATACAGACCTTCTATTATTAATCAATCATACCAACATTTTCATCTAGTATTACTTTGAGAATTCTGTCAAAAACTCTCAATGACTAAAAAAGGGAAGAAATAATTATAATCCCACAAGTACTATCAGTATCAACTAAAAGGAAAGGGAAGACAAGAGAAGACGCACACAAATACTCTAGCTATGGAACGGGGATATATTTTTGTTCTGATCATGAAATTCACAACGAATATCATCGAAATGGTGAAAGGGAAGACACAAATTCTTTACAACATCATAAAAACATGCACGAATATCATCAGATCGATGATAGTAGTTCCCAAGGGATATAAAAATAACACTTTTCTCCAGGATTGGGTGGTTCATCAATATAAATCCCTAGAGTGTATGCATACGTCTTTTCTCATCCAGGAGTGTCATAGGGGAAATCCCCCATAATATAAACATAGTAGGATCCTGAACATACACCCACTCCTATCATAGGTAATCGGCATATTCCAATGGAAACATCAATTCATGAAGAAGAACCATCACATGATAACAACTTCTATCAGTAACTAGCCCCAATCACTTGTCAAAAGGCATCTAAAAAGATGTCTCATCAAGCATGACTATAAAATCAAGAGATGATCTATGATCGGGAATTTCTTGATGCTATAGTTCTTTCAAAGCTCAGATTTTTATCTAACATAGCTCAAGATATTACCCTCTAATAAACAAATTATAGGAGCAGTAGCGGTAATCTTATAGGTTCTCAATGAACACTTCACCATGAAATCATAATTCCTGGAATCAATTTGGTCTATTTTGAGAGTATCTCTCTTGATGAGAGCTCCAACAACCGTATGTATAGCTCTATGACCAATGTGCCAAAGGATCAACCCCTTTATATAATTCATCATGGTTGTACTTCCCATGATGGTGTTAACATAGAATCTTCTCACCTGAATAGTTATATGAATTATCAAAATAATTCTCCAATTGAAAATTTAGTGACAAGGAAACCTCTTCTCCTGAGTCGCTTTCAAATACTAGAATAATCTTTTCTGACGCCTTGTCACTGGGAGGTTAAATCCTTTCTCAACTAAAGGATATTTTAAGGTGACATTCCTTTCCAATCCACCCTTGGGTTATTTTCCTTCCAATATATTAGTGGAAATATCATCTAATCTGATTATGGTAAAATAATCAGGAAGCATCAGACCATCTTGAGGAACCTCGTGTGAAGGAAAATAAAATTCTTCTAAACATGAGGAAGAAGCTGGATAAATATGAAATACCAGTATTGTTAAGGACACAACCATCTCTCAATAAAGAATTCCAGAGTTTTTGGAGAAATATTTTATGTCTGGTATCCAGTAATACATATGAAAACAGTATTTATCACCTAAAAGAAAATATATTACCATATGACGAGTATCAAACACAATTCATGGTAATTGAAGGGATAAAGTTCCAAATTGACCTAGAATATCTCCTAGATTACCAACATCCAGTTATCCAGAGGGTGGGTTGTAGATAAAGGTTTCAAAATCTAATCGCAGACACCCCACATGGTGTTCATAACATAGGGTGGGTTGTACATGGAGCATTGCATTTCACTGCACTCATAAGCTAGAAAATCCATCTAGAGGTGGTATGATAGAATGTAAGTACCCCATGATAAAATAAAAAAAACATAATATATTCGGGCCCAAAGATATGCTCACCAAGAATATGCCTCTACCGACTATCACCAACATAATTCCATAAGAGTGCAGTGTGTTGAGATAATTTTTCCTCATGAATCTGAGAACATAAAGCAGGCATCCATCTTAGAGGAAGTCAAAAATATGATATATATAATGTCAGAAATATCATAACAACCATAGGAAATGGGTAATTTATGTTAGTTTTGAATAATGAATTAAACCCATATTTGGTTCGGATTACGTAACATCAAAAGAGAGACTGTGATGACATCAGCCACAGCAGTTCAGGGAAATCCCCAGTCCACAGGAATGGGAGGTTTTTTTAACCCAACCATTGGTCTTATATAACCAGGAATAATGGATCATGAATGTAGAACATGAAAAATCCCCATACCTCAATGTTAGTGTATTTTTCACCTCATAGATCCTCTCTTCCATGAGAATTAGTATTCTACAAATTTGGGAAGATTCCACATAGTGAATCCTATAAATTTTTCCAATCCCATGATCTTGTGAAATCTCCCAGAATGTTCTCATTGATAATTTCTTGCGGGTCATTTTCCATTAAACAACCCCTAGGGAATGAAAAAAAGAAAAAAATGCCTCATATATGGTGCATAAGAAATTAATCTCGTAGAAATACAAAATGAATTCACGTGGTGACCTGAACATCTGTGAATGTCTTCAATTCCATCATTTAAGACCCTCATGAACATGTTTTTGACTCCCACGATTTTGAAGAAGTTGTTCATATTCTTGAGATAGCCCAAAACAAAATTAATGTAGGAGTTTTGTATACTTGAAAACAGAGGGTCGCCAAAAAATGGGTATCTCCTCCAATAATCCAACCACACATCCTAGAAATGCCCCAAATAAGGGTAAATGTAAGGGTCATATAATATCTCACATTACCCCTGGATACGAAAAATCCATTTCACCATAGGAAAACATTTATAAATAATAATAGGAAGTTAGATTATTGAGAAGACTCAATATAGAATTACTCCAAGGAATATTTCCTATAAGATATTCTCTAAATGAAGACCGTCAACTCACACATCCAGTTGGTGCACCTTATCAAAGAGAGTATTCCAAAACAACTGAAGAAAATAGGGAACATATTATCAAACATGGAAATAAAACAACAATATATTTGGATTCTAAAATAGAATATCAAGAATTCACTGCATTGGGTTGACATCCCAGACCTGTTTAGCCACATCCTTATAGGACTTATCTAACAGGATACCCACTACAGATACCAGTAGTGCCACATCTAGTGGTCCTGCCAGTTTCAGCAGCCATTCATGCACCATCGACCACACCTATTCAGTTATTCTCTCAAACAAACATTCCTTAAATGATTATGAACATCATTGAGTTAATAAGGACTCAATTGGAATCCATGGAAGGTAGGTGCATTCAATCACATCTTGAAAACAAGGCCTACACCGAATGCATATATAGGAATCCTCCCCCACAAAACATTGGGAATACCACATTACCAATCATCAATGGATTGGGAGATCTGAAAGATAATTTTATGAATTTCATATCTTATAGTAATCCTTTAATGGGTACCAGCTATCACTAGGAAGCAGTAAAATTCAGATACTTCATAGCACCATTATAGGGGCCAACCTTTGTATCGTACATGGGTTTACAATCGTGATCAATCAATTGACAGGAAAACCATTGTCATAAATTCCTCTTCCAATTAACTAAATTATAAATATGAAAAAAAATATTTGATCAAAATAACTTAAAAAAATTGGATAATGAGAGAGACTCTAAAATCATCGATGGGTGGAAATGATTGACATAATCCTTAAACCATCTGCTCCCTCAAGAAGAGATGACTCCTATTTGTGTATAAAATCATCATGATGAGTTATAAATAATTTTGATCACCATGAAATACCCGTCATTGTTGTGGGCTCTAGCCCCAATTTCCCAATAACTGGAAAACTCAATTATAGTGACCCAAAAAATGTCTCGATTAATTCATTCAACTCATGGGAGGAGAATAGGAAAATAATGGGCCACTAATGTTAAACATAAGAGGGCCCCAATATCCTCTCCGACCAAAAATCATTCACTATACTATAAGGATCCATTTCAGAAGTGTCAGCAGAAATGGAGACCTTTACATGGTAATCAAATTGATCATATTTGGAGATAGTTTGAGGAGATTAAAAAAGTCCCATTCCTTTCAAAATTATCATGTCCCTGGTTACTTCATCTCAGATTTTTAAAACAACTTGAATTTTTTACCTAATCCTAAGAAGTTTAGAAAAGAAGGTCAAAAAGATGTAACAAACTATTTACCCTTCCCTAAAATGTTGGGGAACACCATCCATCAGTTTTTTGTCTTCAAATACATCTTAAACAATATGGTAGACTATGGGAAAGTGAAACTAAAAAATTTACCATCCCAAGTAACATATGTTCTTGTTAGCAATCTATAGGAGTAAATGAATGGAAATAAGTTAAGATAAATATTAATATGAAATTCATTGAATGGATGGTTAGAAAAACCATCAATCGAACTATTTCCATTCTACAAACATAGATGAAATAGATGATCCTTCCACCTTCCACTTCTACTATAACAAATCCTCCTTAATTTGTAGAATAATCCCATGAAGTCCAACCCTCAAATAATTAACATGGGTATAAGGATGACAAGAATGGAGAAGATGGTGATTTCATGTCAAATACACTGTTTTCCCTGACCATAGTGTACATCAGGCCAACTATCCCACAAGAACATTCACCACACCTCCAAATAGAAAAACATAATCCCCTCCCCATGTAGAATCTTAAGTAGATGAGGAGTTGATCATTGGTTCTGTTAATGTTATTGACTTAATGGATCCGTTATCAAATAATGATTATTATTATGAACCTAATTTCTCTACACATGACTAGGGAACTGGGGGAAGAAGTCGACAAGTTTGAGGATATAGGGGGTGACATGGTCATACAATGAGACACCACATCAACCAAACCCCTCATTAAACCTGTTATGTAGCTGAAACTTATGGGAGAGTCCCCCCAATAAGCACATAATGAACAAAGTAACCTCCCCATACATGGAAGGGTCTTCCCTTAAAAGTTCATATTGGAAGACTGGTTAGAGGATATACGACCACCTCTTTAGTGGGTAGGTAGACCTAGACATCATAATTCACTATGAACAAATGAACTTCCATCTCCTTACCCATGAGATGATCCATCCATGCCAGGAAAATCATTTCATAATGTGCTTATACAATATAAACCCTATGGAATAATTTAATGACCATTAGGAAAGAAATTTGATATCTTGATGTAATTATCCCATGTGATGGATATGTTATCAATCATGGATGATTTGAGTCTGTCAAATGACCATAGGAAAGGTCTTCTTTAGGTCTTATCATGCCCTTGGGAACATGAAGTCAAATTATCCATTTCTAAAGTATATCATGTAGAAAATGATCCTACATAATTTCATGTAGTCATATCTTTCACCAACCATGATGAGGATATTTTTATACAAGGAAATGCCCGACACTTTAATATATCAGACATGATAAATCATATTGATATAAGAAGAGCCTTCATTTAAAATAGATTATAAGTCAACCTAATTCCATAACAAAAATATAATCATCTAGGTCTCAATGAATCTCATTTGACTAGCTCCAATATGATGTCCTAGGATCATGATAAGAATGATAATGATAATATTGGAGAGATTACACTAAGAACTCAATACAGCTACATCAAGTCAATCATAGAATTTATTTGTGTATGGTAGGATACAAAATTCAAGGTTTTTTGGGAATTAAATGGTTACATCATCATTAATCCATTCCTTCATTATACCACCATTGTCTCAATTATTCTATCAATTTTCCGGTTGGGAAATTTTATGGTGACAAGGCCTTCGTCAAATCCAGGATATAGAATAAATATATTTAGATTTCAATCACAATGAAGGGAAACAATAAATGACTAAGGATTCCTCTTGAATCAACGCCCCAAATGTCTAGTAGATGATCCTCTATAACCCTTTAAAGATATTAGTGCATAATCCATGTTTCATATTAAAAACATAAATTGGTGGTCCAAATTCCCAAATTCATTCAATAGATCTTATAATGTTAATCATTATAGTAGATCATGATGGTGTTAAATAACTGATCATCTCTACAAGTGTTAATGAAAGATTTAATGAAAAATTATTCATTCCATAACAAAATGAATCAACAAATATCAGTTGTGTCTGTTGTGTGGGAAGAAGCTATTTTTACAATAAGAGAATGTGAAGATACTCATTCTATGTCCCTCGTTTCTCCTTCAAGACTACTAGAAGGCTTCAAGATAGAAAGTGAGTTTGAAATGATTTCCTCATCCTATAGATTTCTATTTGAAATCTCACCTATTCCCTCCAAGGAATTTGTTTACCATCTCCTCACCATGAACAAGAAAATTAGTTGATCATTGGGAAGAGGAAGAAGACTATTATCTCAGGTATTCCCCTATAGTAGTCAAGGAAGGTGTCTCCACGACTATGGATTAACACATAGAAATAAATATGGGTACAAATGATTATCTGAATCCCACTCTAATTAGTGTATTTAGGACTTCTGAATAACATGGGGTATAAAACTCCTTCCTAATGCAGAAATGGGATGTGTTTTCCAAGAATTACATTTATATTCTAGGACTTGATCGAAAGGTGGCCACCCATAAATTGGGTTTTCTAAAATATTATCCGGTATAGAAGAAATTATCCATGAGGAATCACATGAATCATGCCTCTAAAATTGAGGATTAATGGAAAAAATCATCAAGGATGATTTTATCTGAGAGACATAGTACCTGAAATGCCATGCCAACTTTATCTCTATGAAATAAATATTGGAAATGATTATATTTTTAATTGATTTTCTAGATCTCAACTGACATTGTCCTATATATGGATTCCTGAATCAAATTTCAGAACTCATGATTGATGCAAAAAATTATTATCGTGATCCTTACTTCATGGATGGATATTCAGGGTACAACAAAATCCTGGTGGCCCCAAAAGATGAAGAATTCATAGATTTGGAAGCCCCTCCCTGAGTATTCTACTACTAGGTAATTTCATTTGTCTTAAAGAACACTGATGTCACATACAAATGTGTAATTCATCACATTTTCAAACCCTTCCTAAGATATTTTGTTGAATTTTATGTTGATAATGTAGTGGTCATATCCTTATAATTCTCTGATCACCTTGATTAACTAGAAACCATCATTTGTATTATTTTCTAGTATAATATAATGATTAACCCTTGGAAATGTGAATTTGGGGTATCCTCATGAACATTTATTAGATTTTTCATATTTCATCATGCCATTGATGTTGAACCTGGTAAGACTAAATCTATCATTAAAATGTCACCTCCTCAAAACATGAATGAGTTGAGATGACTTCAAGAAAATGTGGCCTACATTCGATGCTTCATTGCTAACCTTGTAGGTAAGTGTTTACCCATTACAGAATTGATGAAGAAAGCGGTCACATATCAGTCGACCAATAACAATCAAGAATCATGTAATGCCGTCAATAAATACCTCTTAATCACATAGGTATTGATTCCTCCCATTGAAGGAAAACTGTTCATTTTATACAGGATGGCCCAGAATAGATCACTAGGTTCTTTCTTCATGAGAAATAATGATTCTAAGAATTAAAAAAACAATTATTACCTCAATCAAACCATGATTTATACTGTGAATCACTATTCACCTATTTAGAAGAGTTTTGTGGAACTAATATTGTCTATTTAGAATTTAAGGAACTACCTATAGCACCACAAGATCTACTTATTTCCTTGCAATAACTGCATCAATATTATCCTTTGTCATCTTATGTTAGTAGGGTTTCTTTCATAGTGGGATGAAATCCAGTAGTAGTTTGATATCTGATTTATGCCTCATAATGCAATAATTATCTAGGTTGTGGGAAAAATCCTTGCTGAGAACTTATCTATATATGAGACTCAATTAAATACTGGTCTTTTGGATGAAGAAATGAATTATATTCCAGAATTTCCCCAATCATGTTAAATGTATTTTGATGATTCTTCATGGATTCCAATGGGAAGAGGAATAGAATGAACTAAGATCAATAATTTTGGGTTTGGAATTGTTCTTATCCCCCCAAAGAAGCTCATGTTTCCATGGGTCTTCATCTTATTAGAATGTTGTACCAACAATGAGGTAGAATATAATGCACTCATTGTAGGAAGTTCATTATCAATCTATGTATTAGTGAATCACTTAAAACTGAAGGGTTTTTTAAAATTGATAACCAAGAAGATAAATAGGGATTATTCCATTAGAAAAAGATGAAATAATTCCCTATGTGATTATGTCTATGGGTTAATGGAGGAATTTCCCTCCGAACCAAAATTCATTCACTTTCTAAAATCACAGAATGACAAGGAAGATGCATTGGAAGATGTATCCATAACAGTAGAATATCCAAATCCAGATGAAATAATCAATATCATTTTCCATTCTCAAATGGTTTCACTTATTATTCAACAAAATGCAGGAATTTATGGAAATCAACACCATTCCAGACCTAAATAGTCATATGTTGGGTTGTATGACACTGATCATGGTATATCTCCAAGATGGAGATCTCCTACTAGACAGAGTCGAGAGAGAGAATACATGATTATGGGGAGCTAATTTTACTCGTTATGATGGCCGAAACCACAATAAATTACTCTACAAGTGAGGATTTATGGAGTTCTTCTCATATTTATTGATGGGGAAGAGATTGTGGATGATATAGAATAATAACATGAAGGATATTGTGGTGACCACCAATTAGTGTATATGATCTCTTACCAAATATGAAGGCTTAGATACTTATGGCCTTTGATGTCACATGATTTCACAAAATTCACTAAGAAGTTTCATCCCTTCCAATTGGATTCCATCTTCATTCATAAACCCCCAAGGTTACTACATAAAAAAATACTCTCGACCATTTTCCAAATTCGGAATGGGTATTTTTGGACAAAATCTAACATCTATGACTAAGAATCTCAGGTATATCATTACTACTAATGATTCCTTCACCTAATGGGTCAAGAAAACACCACTTAAATAAGTTGGATTCAATACCATTTTTAGATTTTTCTATACTAACATCATCACTAGATTTGGGGTCCCTCATACCATATTAATGAATAATGGAACCAATTTATATTTTGTTAATGTTGAAAAGCTATATTAGTTATAAAATATAAAATCAATCCATTTATCCAACTATCAAGAAAAATACAATAGAGATGTAGAGGCATTTAACAAGTCCCTTTAAAAAATAATCCCGAATATACAGGGTAAATTTTAGAAATCTTAGCATGATGAGCACTTTCATGACATATAGTCTTATTAGACTAAAACATCTACTACAAAATGGGAAACCCCATACTCATTAGATTATGGAAACTAATTTGTCTTTCCCATTAATGTTTTGTTGGAATCACTCCATATTTACAATTGTGACCAGCTATCTATAGATGAACAGTCTTATGAATGTCTGGATGAGCTAGCCTGACTGGAAGATAAATGATTTCATACCTTGAATCACACAGATGTTTATCAAAAAATTAGATTGAATTAACCTTTAATAAGAAAGTATTCCCCTCTTCATTCTTACAAGGAGAATTTTTATTAGTCCTTAGTAATCCAGTGGTTCAAGGAAGTAATCCTCTGATGCTTTAGCCAAAGTGGGAAGGAGCTTACTCAATACATAAGTTCCACTCTAATTGAAGAGTATTGATTAATTGAAATCGATAGAGAAATCACTAAAACTGCAACCAATGCAAGGTTCCTAGAATTGTACATTGTGTAATCACACAGAATTCATCTTATCTATAGGAATTTAAATTTAAAAGCACCATATTCTTCTTAGTTGTATGACGTTAAACTGCATATCACCATATTCATCATAGTTAAGGGATGCTAAAAAATATTGCACCATATTCCTCTTATCTGGATGATGTTAATGTTAATATAACCATTTGAGTCCATGTTTCACACTGTTAAACTACATGGTATCATCATCCTTTTTTCATGAACATAAACTACATGATACGAGGTCCTAGTTTCAAGGAAAAAAATTGAATAGAAAAATATTTCTTCACCACATGACGTCATACTATACGGTTAATGTTTACCTAATTTGATGATAAAAATTCCCCCAAAATACCTAACTAGATATCCCTTGTGGTCCTTCATAAAATTTTGGTAGCATCCATGTGTAAGCATCAATCACATCATTTCCACTCCCTAGTGGCACTATATCTCCATTTTTCCATGCTTCAGGAACAGACATGCATATGAACCCTCTTTAAAGTACCATTTTTGGGATGATTGTAACATCTCTTAAGATTCATAGTGTCACCTAAATCTCTAATATTGGGTGCAACATTGATTATTGAAATCAAAATCCCCATTCCTTTTCACCATGAATGACCTAGACCTATATAGATAACCATTCCATGACTCATTTCATGAGTCTAATTATGATGACATACATGGTGATACCTATAATTCATACATTGGGATCAATCGTTAGTGTGTGTGACACCTGGTTTTTTATTTTTGGTTTATGTTCATGTTCAATGGGTATCCCAGTCATTTCTTAGGTTACGCGCATGATGGGTGTTGAGTTTCGATATGTTAACTTGTCTAGTTTGTTTCATTTGTTTGGTCATAGGTTCGTATTGGGAGAATGTTTCATGGTGGAGATTCGGTGACACCTGTGGTGTCAATATATTGTTTTTAAAACATTCAAGGGTCATTGGGTGGTATTACATAGTGTATGGGGTGTCATTTGATGGTTTGGGCCAATTTTTTTGGTTTCATGGTTTTATCATGGTTTTCTAAAATAGTGAAACCTAAAACTGTAAAGTTGTTTAAACAATCTAGCATCGTTCCCATAGTTTTCTCATTGTTTAAAATAAATGTACATAAAACCGTTCATCCAATTATGAGCTCAATAAATTTTAACCTAAAAATAAAATTTTAGTGATTCCACCTCCTATTTGAATCCATACGTGTTGGATATAGACCAAAGGGATCCACCATTTGTTCTCCATCATTTTGGGCCACTTTTTGGGTGATTTATCACAAAAGGATACTGGTTTCACTAAATTTCATCATCAAATCATTATCCTTCCCTATCCCACTTCCTTATCCTGTAATTTATTCTTGGGTATCTCTTCTCCACTAGTCATGAACGACTTATGGATCTAGTTTTCAATGATTTTTATGGGATTTTTGTTCATTTTGGTATTATATTCCATGATATGGGTTTTCGAACCCTCAAGTGGTGTTATCAGGTCTGTGTTTTCTTTCTGCCACAACATGGAGGTAGGTTTCCCATTGTTCATGAATTTATAATTTTAGTTTCATTATTTTATTTCCTTTCTCACTTATATATATATGTTAACTATTTTTTTGGAACCTTTGTTTAATATTATTGGTGTGAAAAGTGGTGTTTATGCCTTGTTTTTAATGAATAGTATTATTTTGGTTAAAATGGGATCACTAAATACATGTAAAATGTTCCATTAGTTTTGTCAAGTGTATTGTGATATTTAGGAACCTGTATGGAAATTTACTAAATTTATTGTGTGAACATTTTGGTTTATAAACATTGGAGTGTAAAATATAGGTTGTTTTGTTAAATATTCCCTGCCTTATGTTGGAATCATTTCCAGGTTTTCTCATTTGGTATATTTGGGATATAAAATGATTCGTTTGGTTTCATAAAAATATTGTCTCTACGAGAAATACTATTTTGAGGCTCCTTACATGTTTTCAATTTTTTTCACTTTTATAAAAAAACGGTTCTTCTTTTTTAGAATGTTTTAGCATGGGTTGCTGACAAATAACAAATTTGACATTTTTAATGTAATGGTTTTTCATTGAATGAAAAACGTGAGTGTTTTATGGGGTTTATATAAATTTTTTTCTACAAAATATTTTCTTCTCAAAAATATTTTTGAAAAGAGGAAATTTTATCTTTGATAAATTACGGTTTTCTGAAATGCTTAGAGGCCAATTTAGAAGCTTTGTAAAGATGGTGAAAAACATTATTATGAAAAAATCCCTTCGATGATCCTCATGACTTGGTTATGTTTATATATGGATGATATTTCTTTACTGTGGAATTTTTGTTATCCGTTATTAGAGTTCCTCAGGTTGGACTCTTTATGTTCATTTGATTTTGTGGCATGAGATCAGTCGTTGGGGTGGCTCGGGGTGAGGCAGATTATCATATTATTAATATGTACACATGTGAGTGGGTTATTAGTTGGTATTGGTTGGATCACCCCCTTTATACGTGATACATGAGAACTGAATGTATTATGATAATTGTCAAGGATGATTTTAACACTTGTAGTTCACATACATACTAGTGTCCCATAGTAGGTGGATATATTTTGTTTTATTATTATGGGATTTTCCCCTCAATTTGTCCCGAGTTAGGGTGGATGGGTATTTGGGCATTTTTATTTTCATCATGTGTGACATATCAATGGGGATGGAGTCTCATATATTAATATGATCTATAATTTTCATGATTTCCTGGGATCACTTATCTCTACTCATTCATAGATTCTTGTAGTGTTGAATGTAATGCTTGAATATATATTTTCCATTGCCCTTATATTGTAACTACTATGGTGATTTCATGTGTAACATTTTATTGGAATGTAATGTGTGAATTTAATATGTCTTTTGAAAACTATTTTCAAAGAAATTTGTTTTATATTTTTTTGTCTAGTAAAAATGTAAATATCACATTCCCCTTAAAAATGGAAATCTCTCACTAATGGAACAAACCTGGTTTTTGGAAATGAAAAAGGTAAATGAGTTGTAAATTGTTTTTGAGTAATCATATAAAAAGGGATTACATTAATATATTTTAGTTCAAACATGGAAAGGGATTTTCTTTTATTTTAATGGAATTGAATTGGGAATATATTATCAGGATAGCCTACTGAGTTTTAGTACTCACACATGTAGTAAATTTTTTTTATCCCCAATGAAGTGCTCATATCGAGTTCGATTTCCTTGAGAGATGTGTTATAGTTGTGTAGCAGAGTTACTAGAGGGGTCACATGGAGTTTGTTTTGTCATCAGGATCTGTCATTTTGGTTGTATTGTTTAGTTGTACTTTAATTTTATTGTTTAAATTTCTTTAGGTTAAATTTTATATTTGTATTCTAGGATTTTTATTCCTTTAAATTGTTTAGTTTATTTTTTTTGGTGAAATTTTCCAGAATTTACTCTGATGATTCCAGTCACTAGTTGCAATCCTGTTGGGATTTGGAGCGCCCTTCGATCCATGATGCAGACAACCTCAGGTGACTGGTTCAGGGTCATCTTAGGCTACTTTATGACAGTCTGTGAGTTAACAAAAGTCAACTTCCACACGTAAACACCCAATTACTATGCGGAATGATTTTCAAAATATACGTGGGGCTTGAATCATTCCCCAACTAGATATGATGTTATTCCCAAACCATCAATCTTACGTCCAGCCACGAGTAAATCATAAATCCATTTTAAATTATGGGCATGAAGAAGATTTGAAAAATGAGCATATCAAGGACCACACGCGGCATTATTATCATCCAAATAAGTTATATTGTGATTCTAGGGTCATGTACCTTGATTCAACCATGACATTTCCACCATTTCACATTATTTCATCATTATCCTTATTGTATGATTGTAAACCTAATGGAGCTCCATGAACTATATCTAGATTGATTCTCATTATATTGATATACATAGTGATTCAAGTATATCATATATCATTCCACCCTCAATTTATAATCCCCTACTCCATTTATATAGATCAGACCTACACGAGATGTTTTATCAAGAACTATGTATGGTTTGATTCTCATTTTCATAAGATATATAGTGACACCCAAAAACTACTATCTAGGGTCCTATTACAATCTTCTACCCTTTCATGCCAGACCACTACCATCACTACCACATGACATTAAACTACAAGGAATATCAAGACCTACATATTTCTTGATTCTCATATAAATGAGATACATAGTGATGCCATGATCCTATATCCTGGCTCAACTACCACAAAATTGAAATTCCCATATCCTTTACTTTTTTAAATGTGCACTGTAGAAGAATATATTTCCCCTTATTGTTTCTCACACAAATAATATATCACGTGGTCTTAAGGTGTTTTTGAAGGATTTCTCTTCATATTTATTTTCTATCTATTCTCACTGGGGTTATCATATCCCAAGCAACAATGTAAAAAAAGGAACACTATAAATCCTAACTGCATGACGACAAACATCATGGTCCCTCAATAACTATATGTGGCTTGATTATCAACCATATGAGATATGTAGTGATTCAGAGATCATAAATTCAGGGCCCAACTATATCAAAACCTAAAAAATACCCCACTCTCCCCTGTATGATTCATATCTTCATAGGGAGATATAGTACAAGCTCTCACCTTTCTCATAAACTGGTATCTGTTTGAACTACGTGTGACTTGGTTCTTACTCTGAAAGGATACATAGTGACACATGGGCTCTGCACCCTATCCCATCATCAAAAGTCTATTTCATGATAGAATCAACCATTCCCATTCTATAAGACATTAAACTACACTGTCCAAATCCTCGTCGCATGAATTCAGTATGCACAATACTTCTAGAACTACATGTGGCTTGATTCTAATCCCATTGAGATACAAACTGCTGATTAGACATTAAACCCCATCCCCACCCACCATGTAAAAGAATATTCCCAAATATCTTATATAAAATAAAAAATATATATAAGATATTTTTTTGGGTCCTCTCTATAGAGAATCCACTAAGGAAACAATATATGTTCCCCTTCTATATATGAGTTAAATATTTTAAAGGAAATCCAAACTCATGGATTGTATCAATTCAATGCATCCTTTATACATTAAAAAATACCATTATTCACATTCCATACTCTTATTTATGAATAATTTCATATATTAATAACATTTCTTCAAAAAAAAATTCAGAGTGTCAAAAACCTAAGAACTCCTTTTCCTAACCATCCTGTACGCACCCTAGTGGGCCATAAATAAATTTTCCCTAAAACGGTCCTATCATCCTAAAGATAAAAGTATATGTCTATGTAGTACGTAACCCTGTTGGCCTTTCATAAAGAATCCCTCATAATTGGTTATTCAAATAGTAGTAATATGACATGTAGGAGAAGCCTCTTCAATCCCTTTTGGCTTATGATGATGGTATACTGGAACCCAAAGATTGCAATCAGCTGTTATCCTATTTATATTTGTCCCATATCTTTTTTCCTAGCCCAAAATCCTCCAATACTATGGTTTATATTTACCCATGTCATATGTTATATTAATAATGGAGTAGTCGTGGGTCATTTCACCACATAACATCTATCATATCAATGATGTTGTGGTCTTAATAATATAACCAAACACAATTAGAACCATACTACCTATGTTTGGTCCAAACTTATGTAGAACACCCATTTTCAAGATTCTATGGAAATTATGTCTTCAAATACCCATTCTGTATTCAGGTACATTCACCAAAAATGAAACACTATTCTTGGGAATATCTAAATCTACATAACCATTCATCTTCTTTTAGAGATAGAATTTTTGAATTCCTGAGAGATCCTTTGCTTGACCATGCAGTATGCTCCCCTATTGTCCTTGCATGAGTTTTCCACATAATTGGTATATCATCCAAAATAATTGAACTATTTTCTATTCCATATGAACCCAATGTTCTTTGTATAATACATCACTAACAACAGGTTTTTAAACTAGTGGTTACTTTGTTCTCGGGTGACACCTCCTCAAATGTCATAACACATTTTTCTCATAACACCCATTGGATATGGGAATCCCGAAATCACATCTTACAAAATTGTTCTTCCAGACCTTAATTTAATATCAAATTTAAATAAATATTTCCAATAATCGAATAATAATAAAAACATTGTACAAAGCTAAAGATCATAAATTACATTCCCCCTAACATTCGTGCAACATGAATTTAAAATACACAACATAATGTCCTTGCTGCATGAATTTAAACTACAAAACATAATTTCCATGATGAATTACTTTAAATAGTTCAATATTATTTCAATTCTTCATGACATTACACTAAACAACATAATGGCCTTGCAACAAGAATTAAAAATAAACAACATAATTTCCTTGCTGATAAAAATTAAATTGCAGAGCATAATGTCCTTTTATCACAACATTAAACTACATGATACATTCATCCATTATTAGAAAGTTATCCCTCCCCTAAAATTGGTTATCCAAAAAACGGTACCCTCCACCACACAAAAAATTCATGTAGGTGTGTTTCCCCATTATTAGACCATGACAATAAAACTAGTCCCTTTATCTTAATACAACATACACAGGAAACACAACCTATTGTGGTCACGAGAAATCCAAATCTCCATTAAATTACTTCATCCAAGAGGAATATAATGTTAAAATTAATGGAAATACATTTACCTCATTCTATAGTATGTTACCCTATTGGTCTTGCAAATGTTTCCACCTAAATGTGAATTTAATCCTATGTATTCTAATACATGTCCTTACATTATGTAGCGTATTAGGAATTTCATTAAACAAATGTCATAACAAGATTGTCAACCACTGGTAACATTGTTATCCGTAGATACCTAATATATTCCCAAATATCATGTTTTATATTTAATAAAAATTTAATCATGGCTCGCGATTACCTTTGGAAGTATCTGAATAATATTTGAACATTCTTAGTCATTGTGGATTATTTGGGTTATCATTTGAAATTTCAAAGTCATTGTTATTTGAACCAAAACACTATCCCTTTTAGACTGACATAAATGACTGGAAAATGCCAAAAAAAATAGACACAATACTCAGTAGGATGATGATCCTCAAAGGTAACTATGGACAAAATTCGTGTCTCTACTCTATAGACCTATAATTTTTATGGTTTATGTAAATTTTATTGATTAATGTTAAAAGGAACATATAATTTTAGGACAAAAACAGAAAAACAATGCACTAAGAAAATTCATGTCTCACCTGCTGACCCTTTTTCACATCAAGATTAGGAAAAAATTATGGTGATGACATAAAAAGACATTATGTTTTTAGAGATATTAATATGACCCTAGAAATAGCCAAACTATGATCACCAGGACACGTAGAATATAAATAAAATCAGACCACCTCCATCCCTAAAATTTTAACAGTTATTAGTTGTTAAGAAGTTGTCATGCTATGAAAACCAAATTTGAAAATATGATTCTATGAAAAAATATATGGATAAAGAAATAAATTAATGAAAAAGAAATTATTTTCATTTATAAAAAATAAAATCATATATAGGAACATAAAAAAAATATATCTTTCATATGTTATATGTGTAATTAAACATAGCACATCATATATTCTGAAGTGCATTGTGTTGCATTTGTTGTCAATGAGGCATGAAGTTGTCTTTGAATGAATGGATGTCAAGGAGTCAAGAGGTGAATGCCAAAGGTTGTGATGGTGTTGGTGATGAAGAGAGAATGACCATAGTACTAAGATGCATGTCACTTAGGAGATTCACTAAGTGACATAGGAGATGATGGTTTGAAACATTCTCTAAGAACATCTGACGATTGTGGAGCTGTTCTTTAAGTTCATAGAACTTGTATCAACTGGATACAAAGTCACAACATGATTAGAAGGCCATGCATTATAGTGACAATGCATGAGGAGAAGGAAGATGATCCATCCACACCTCCTAAGTGGATGAAGTGAGCTGAAGAAATCCATGCACTAACACTTAGTGCATGTGAATCTGAAGAAGTCCCAATTTGATCTCTGATTAGATCAACAAAGTTTATTGAAGAAATATTTGATTCAGGAGCTCGGTTGAAGATGAAGAAACCTTTTGAATTCCATATCCTAAGTGAAGATTATATGTTGAGGAGGATTAAGGAATTCTTAAGAAGTAGAGAAGGGAAGAAATTGAGAAGAAGAATGGAAGAAATTGAGATGATGGTTTGAAACATTCTCTAAGAACATCTGACGATTGTGGAGCTGTTCTTTAAGTTCATAGAACTTGTATCAACTGGATACAAAGTCACAACATGATTAGAAGGCCATGCATTATAGTGACAATGCATGAGGAGAAGGAAGATGATCCATCCACACCTCCTAAGTGGATGAAGTGAGCTGAAGAAATCCATGCACTAACACTTAGTGCATGTGAATCTGAAGAAGTCCCAATTTGATCTCTGATTAGATCAACAAAGTTTATTGAAGAAATATTTGATTCAGGAGCTCGGTTGAAGATGAAGAAACCTTTTGAATTCCATATCCTAAGTGAAGATTATATGTTGAGGAGGATTAAGGAATTCTTAAGAAGTAGAGAAGGGAAGAAATTGAGAAGAAGAATGGAAGAAGTGGCTTGGCACTTGGCATGTTTTACATAGAGGAGGACTTTGTTTTTACAAAAGTCTTATTTGAAGACTTTGCCAAAAAAATTTGGGCCACCAAGGAGGCCAGCCGAGGGTCATCACCCAAGGCACATGTGGGACTCAAGGTCACCACGCCCATGGGGAACCCTCAAGGCCAGGGCAGCATCCTTGCGGCAGGGCGCACCCAAGGACACCACAAGGGCGCCTGGGGCACGCCCGGAGGAGCGCAGGGGGCCGTGTATAAGCCCCCGAGGGCACGCGGTGGTGAAACCCGCGCGCCGGAGGAGCAGAGGGTGGGCGCAAGAGCGCGCCCGCTAAAGAACTCGGTGCGGGGCGGCACCGAGAGGGGAGGAGATTCAACTGGCGGGTTGAGGGAGCGCCAGGCTTATAAAGCGCGGAAAAACCGGCCGCCGATTCGATGTGGGACGGGATTTTTATCCCGGGATCTAATCCTGGCCGCATGTTTGATCTCGTGCGAGATCTCCACCGTACGATCCATCTCCGCGACGATGTTATAATCTGAGCCGTCTGCGGTCATTTAAATGGCGATCCGACGGCTCCCAGCGTCGTCTCCTTCGCCGAGCTCGTCCGAAGCCTCCCCGTGAGCCGCCGATGAACCAGAGGCTACCCGAGGCCGGTTTTCGAGTTCCCGGCCACCTCTGAAGGATCTAAGACGTCCATCCGACTCGTCTGGACCTGCTGAACCGATCCATGCTTAAAAATACACATGCATGCAATGTTTGGGAGATTTCGATGAAGGCCGAAGCAAACCGAAGGTGCGAGGCCATTTGGTGTTGATGCTCTGCATGGTTTGGATCGAAGGAAGGCCGTGCATGCGTTCTAAGTCGCATGCACGTGAAGAAGGCCGAAAAATAATGGAGCCCGCGTCAATCCGAGAATAAAGATCAAGTTTTGGAAATATTTTTGAAGATCCGAAGATCTCGGGATTTTGAATTTATGATCACGCGGATGATCAAAGGCTCTCCTCGCCTATAAAAGGAGAGGCCGAGGCATTGGAGATGTTTTGCTGATGCGCTGAAGGTTTGAAGAGAGTCTCGCGTGCACCTTGTGCCTCGCGAAGCCGAAGCCCCGCGCAAATACCATTTGCGCGGCTGAGTTCCTTTCACGCACTCCTTGCGTGAAAGAAGAAAGGGGAAGACCCCTGCGCGCTAATCTTTGCGCGGCAGGAAGAACCCGGGGCCGCGACACTCTGCGCGCCCACGGTTGAAGCCCGAGGTGCTTTGCACCCGAGGTCTTGCACGCCCTTGTGCCGTGCTCCTTGCGCGCTCTAAGGCCTGCACACCCGCGGCTTGTGCCTTGCACTTGCGCGCCTTGTGGCTTGCGCGACCCACGGCCAGTGGAATTAGCGCGGCTGTGAAGTGAAGGAGGGCCGCACCCCTTTGCGCAAGCTGGGCAGTAGGTGTGAACAAGAAGACCCGAGGCCGTGCCTCTTGTGTGTGCACAGTAAAGAACAAAGAAGGCCGAAGCCTTGCGCGGCAGTGGAGAAGAGGAGAAGCACATGGGCAGTGTGTGTGCAAAGTGGACATGAACACACCTTGGCCGAGACTTGCACTCTGTGTGTGCATTTGAAGAAAAGGCAGTAGCCTTGTGTGTGTGCTAAGTGAACAAGAAGACCACAACTAAACCTAAGTTAGTGTGTGTCAAAGAAAGAAGAGGTCATAGCCAAGATTGTGTGTGCAAAGTGAAAATACACCCTACGGGCATTTTTGTGTGCAAGATAAAGTGAAAGGCCAAGTGTGTGCCAAGTGGTTAGAAGACCACACTCATTAAGTGTGTGTATA
Organism: Viscum album; assembly: GCA_963277665.1. Lineage (NCBI taxonomy): Eukaryota > Viridiplantae > Streptophyta > Magnoliopsida > Santalales > Viscaceae > Viscum > Viscum album. The sequence continues at coordinate 651,317,640 of OY728120.1, read as the reverse complement.
AAGTGAGCAAAAAGTTGGCCAAAGCCTAGGTGTGTGCACAAGAAGGGAAGAAGGCCATAGGCATTTGTGTGTGCAAAAGAACTAAAAGGCCGAACCTAGTGTGTGCACTAAAAGTGTAAACACCTAGAAGTAAAATAAGGAGTGACCCACACTAAAGTAGAACACACTCTAAGTGTGTAAACAAATTGGTTAAAGTGTGTGAAGGAGAAAGAAGGTGTGTGTGCTATATTTGATTACACCCTTTGTGGGTTTATTGCACCAAGAGAAAGAGGAGAGTGCATGCATGCATGCATGCACGTGCACACGTGAACAGTGCTAAATCAGTGGTGTGCATCTGAGGAGTCCAAGACTTGAAGATCTTGAAGAGATGCCATGCACTCAGTGCATGAAGTTGTTTTGAACTGAGACTGGACCAGATCGAAGATAAAGATATTATTTGTCTGAGCATTCAGTAATTGGAGAGAAGCCGGGGCATCCTTAGAAGAAGGTGATAAAGCCCGAGCAAGACGAGAAGACCTGATCATCACAAGTGATCAGAGGTACCGAGCAAGGCCAGCAGTCTTTATCCCAGACTGCTGAGGATACTTGAAGAACTTAAAGAGAAGAAGAGCTACTCGTGTGACTCGAGGAGCCAGGAGAAGACCATGTGGGACTCAGGGAGAAGAAGTCTTCAGTGGGATTCTGGAGCAGGCCAGTGGGACTCTGGTAACACTGTGGGACGCAGTATAAAGACCCTCCTGTGGGACTCAGGAGAGATACAGTGGGACTCTGTATCGACCATTGTAATTCTAACAAGTTATAATGGGAGAATCCATGCTTGGAGAGCATGGCAAGGATGTAGGCCTTTGGTGCCGAACCTTGTAAATCCTTGTGTCCTGTGCCTTTTCATTACTGCATTATCCGGGAAAGGTTGAGAGATACAAGAAGAGTGGATCGAGGCTTTAACCAGCCATAGAGGTTTAATTGATTAAGAATCAATTAGTAAAAAGTTTTAAGGGATCACTGATTCACCCCCTCCCCCTCTCAGTGATTCACACTGATCTGGGCACTTCAATTGGTATCAGAGGGAGGTTACCTCTAAAAGATCCAAGAGAGTCTATATGGAGTGCAGATTTGAGGAAATAAAAGAACAGCCTCAAATGGAGATATCTGCCAAGACTCTGAAAAACAGAATGAAGAAACAGGCAAAGAAGATGAGGAAGAAGGTTGCTGCAATCAGAGAAACTCCTTCTATGGAAAGAAATGTGAAAGTCACATCAGATGACAATTCCTTTTATCATTCTTCTGATGAAGCCTGCTCTAGCTGTGATGAAGATGGAAGGAACAATGATCTTCTAAATGCAATCAAATATCTTCAGAAGAGAGTCCCCAAGGAAATTGCAATGTGTATAGCTACAGGCCTCCTTGATCTTCAAGAAGAAAAATTACAGCTAGAAGATGAAGCCAATTCTCTAGAAGTCCAATTGGCAAAAAGGGTTGGCATAACCAACACTCTCAGAAAGCTGGTGAATGCCAAGGATGAAACAGTTTCCCTTTGCAATGAAAGATATGAAGATACCTGTGAAGAATTGCAAAGGAGCTCTTCTGAGAAAGAAATATTTTTGATAATGATCAAAGATGTTTACCATGCACTGGAGAAGAGGTATAAAGTATCAATGGTTGTCAGAGATGCTCAACTTGAAGAAAAAGTCAACTTGGTGAAGGAGCTTGACAATTCATTGCAAGAAATGAAGAAGGTGCATGAAGACCAGATGAAACAGCTGGAAGAGAAATGGGAAGGAAAGCTAAGAATTGTTGAGGATGAGAAGAACTCCCTTAACATGAAATGCTTAGAACTAGAGGTGATATTGAAAAATTTGCAATCACCCAAAGCTGAATCCTCCCAGTCAGCTGAAAGAAGAAATGTTGCTACTCAAGTGAGCTTTGAAAAGGATGATTCTAAAAGAAAGACATCCTATAATAAAAGGGCAACAACTTCTAGAAAGAAGGTACCATCCATCCCATCTTGTACTGATGCTTCTAATTGTGTTTCCACAAAAAGTGCAGGATGGAAGAATAATTCCAAACAAATATGGATGAAGACAGTAAAGAAGCAGAGCTCTCCTAAAACAGCACAACAAGTCAAGAAAAGTACCCTACAATCAGAAGGACTCAAGAGGTCAAGATTTGTGGGTCAATGCTGGTGTTGTAATAAGTATGGGCATTGTGCAAAGGATTGTTGGTACAATCCACTGAATGCCAAAGCACAGAGGAAGCCCATGCCAAGGGGGAGCAAGCCAGAAGGAAGGAAGCAACATCCACAGGTCCAGAGACATCTGTTTACTGCAAATAGATTTGGATTACTTGACAACATCTGGGATGATTGCAAAAGTGGTCAAAAAGATACATGTCAATCTCCAACTGTATCCAGAGCTCAAAAGAAGAAAAGATCACTGAACCTGGCTCAAAAAGATTCCTTGGGAAGCAAGAAGAAAGTAGAAAATGCTCCCAAGAAGTGTTTGAGAAATGAAGAGAAGTCCTTGGAGTCTGAGTCCAAGAAGGGTGAGTCATCCAGAAGGACCACCAAGAAGAAGTGCTTCTACTGTGGAAAGAAAGGTCATACCATGGATCTTTGTAAAGAAGCCATGAAATTAAATAGAAGCAGACTGGACTCAAAAAGACAATCAATCCAGAAGAAGCAGAAGGGATTGATTGAAAACAAGTTGCCTAAGAGAGGTAGCTTGAAAGCATCAAAAGAACCATGTGGAACTTCCAGAACTGAGGCCACACTTCCAAATGATTTAATAGTCATATGGCCAAGTCAGTTGCAACTTGCCAAAGATCTACAAAGAGCTGAAGATAAAGTTCTGGCAATTGCTAAGGCAAAAGGGAAGAAGAATATTTCACATGAAGATGTATTGAGATCCACACCAGCACAATCATCAATGAAGATCAAATGTGCAAGTGTGAAGAATGGTGAAAATGGGACATCTCGGTTGAGAGAATCTTCTCAACCTTGTTGTTCACATTGATGAACCAAGGAGGTTCCATCTTATTCCCTTATACTCTTGGTATATACATGTGCTAACATTGCAGGGAATTGAAGATGATGATCATTCTCATCTGGAGGATGGTTTGGACAGAATGGAGTGCACCCCTTGAGGGGGAGCCAATCTGGAGAAGATGGTATTCTAAGATTTAATACTATCTTGAGAAAAGCCGAAGGTATTCCAATCATACTTTCATCCCTTGTTTCTTAATTGAGTTTATCATGTCAATTAAGGGGGAGTATGGATTGAAGGCAAATGGATGAAAGGGGGAGCTTTATCTTTGCACTGAACTTTCTAATGAGTTTTGTGAAAGTATGTGCAGGATTTAGCAAATTCATTGTTATATCTGAAAAATTTCAAACCCCTAAGCATGATCTCACATGTGTAGAGAATTGTGGACAGCATTGAGTTCCTTGGTTACATCACTCTTGTTTTCTACACCGGGTTATCCCAAGTAGACTTAGAGCTGATTTACTAAAGGTTCATTGCTCAAGTGAACATGTGACATCATCCCTCTCTTAGTGCTTTTCAAGAAGATGTTATTCGAAGGGAGGAAGAGATATTTGTGAAAGAGTACCACACCACACCTTTGCATTTGATTGCCAATAAGGGGGAGAAAAGATTGGGCACACATATTGACCCATTCATATGTACTGATGGAGTGTATTGACAACAAATACAAAGGGGGAGATTGAAGTGCATTGTGTTGCATTTGTTGTCAATGAGGCATGAAGTTGTCTTTGAATGAATGGATGTCAAGGAGTCAAGAGTTGAATGCCAAAGGTTGTGATGGTGTTGGTGATGAAGAGAGAATGACCATAGTACTAAGATGCATGTCACTTAGGAGATTCACTAAGTGACATAGGAGATGATGGTTTGAAACATTCTCTAAGAACATCTGACGATTGTGGAGCTGTTCTTTAAGTTCATAGAACTTGTATCAACTGGATACAAAGTCACAACATGATTAGAAGGCCATGCATTATAGTGACAATGCATGAGGAGAAGGAAGATGATCCATCCACACCTCCTAAGTGGATGAAGTGAGCTGAAGAAATCCATGCACTAACACTTAGTGCATGTGAATCTGAAGAAGTCCCAATTTGATCTCTGATTAGATCAACAAAGTTTATTGAAGAAATATTTGATTCAGGAGCTCGGTTGAAGATGAAGAAACCTTTTGAATTCCATATCCTAAGTGAAGATTATATGTTGAGGAGGATTAAGGAATTCTTAAGAAGTAGAGAAGGGAAGAAATTGAGAAGAAGAATGGAAGAAGTGGCTTGGCAATTGGCATGTTTTACATAGAGGAGGACTTTGTTTTTACAAAAGTCTTATTTGAAGACTTTGCCAAAAAAATTTGGGCCACCAAGGAGGCCAGCCGAGGGTCATCACCCAAGGCACATGTGGGACTCAAGGTCACCACGCCCATGGGGAACCCTCAAGGCCAGGGCAGCATCCTTGCGGCAGGGCGCACCCAAGGACACCGCAAGGGCGCCTGGGGCACGCCCGGAGGAGCGCAGGGGGCCGTGTATAAGCCCCCGAGGGCACGCGGTGGTGAAACCCGCGCGCCGGAGGAGCAGAGGGTGGGCGCAAGAGCGCGCCCGCTAAAGAACTCGGTGCGGGGCGGCACCGAGAGGGGAGGAGATTCAACTGGCGGGTTGAGGGAGCGCCAGGCTTATAAAGCGCGGAAAAACCGGCCGCCGATTCGATGTGGGACGGGATTTTTATCCCGGGATCTAATCCTGGCCGCATGTTTGATCTCGCGCGAGATCTCCACCGTACGATCCATCTCCGCGGCGATGTTATAATCTGAGCCGTCCGCGGTCATTTAAATGGCGATCCGACGGCTCCCAGCGTCGTCTCCTTCGCCGAGCTCGTCCGAAGCCTCCCCGTGAGCCGCCGATGAACCAGAGGCTACCCGAGGCCGGTTTTTGAGTTCCCGGCCACCTCTGAAGGATCTAAGACGTCCATCCGACTCGTCTGGACCTGCTGAACCGATCCATGCTTAAAAATACACATGCATGCAATGTTTGGGAGATTTCGATGAAGGCCGAAGCAAACCGAAGGTGCGAGGCCATTCGGTGTTGATGCTCTGCATGGTTTGGATCGAAGGAAGGCCGTGCATGCGTTCTAAGTCGCATGCACGTGAAGAAGGCCGAAAAATAATGGAGCCCGCGTCAAACCGAGAATAAAGATCAAGTTTTGGAAATATTTTTGAAGATCCGAAGATCTCGGGATTTTGAATTTATGATCACGCGGATGATCAAAGGCTCTCCTCGCCTATAAAAGGAGAGGCCGAGGCATTGGAGATGTTTTGCTGATGCGCTGAAGGTTTGAAGAGAGTCCCGCGTGCACCTTGTGCCTCGCGAAGCCGAAGCCCCGCGCAAATACCATTTGCGCGGCTGAGTTCCTTTCACGCACTCCTTGCGTGAAAGAAGAAAGGGGAAGACCCCTGCGCGCTAATCTTTGCGCGGCAGGAAGAACCCGGGGCCGCGACACTCTGCGCGCCCACGGTTGAAGCCCGAGGTGCTTTGCACCCGAGGTCTTGCACGCCCTTGTGCCGTGCTCCTTGCGCGCTCTAAGGCTTGCACACCCGCGGCTTGTGCCTTGCACTTGCGCGCCTTGTGGCTTGCGCGACCCACGGCCAGTGGAATTAGCGCGGCTGTGAAGTGAAGGAGGGCCGCACCCCTTTGCGCAAGCTGGGCAGTAGGTGTGAACAAGAAGACCCGAGGCCGTGCCTCTTGTGTGTGCACAGTAAAGAACAAAGAAGGCCGAAGCCTTGCGCGGCAGTGGAGAAGAGGAGAAGCACATGGGCAGTGTGTGTGCAAAGTGGACATGAACACACCTTGGCCGAGACTTGCACTCTGTGTGTGCATTTGAAGAAAAGGCAGTAGCCTTGTGTGTGTGCTAAGTGAACAAGAAGACCACAACTAAACCTAAGTTAGTGTGTGTCAAAGAAAGAAGAGGTCATAGCCAAGATTGTGTGTGCAAAGTGCAAATACACCCTACGGGCATTTTTGTGTGCAAGATAAAGTGAAAGGCCAAGTGTGTGCCAAGTGGTTAGAAGACCACACTCATTAAGTGTGTGTATAAAGTGAGCAAAAAGTTGGCCAAAGCCTAGGTGTGTGCACAAGAAGGGAAGAAGGCCATAGGCATTTGTGTGTGCAAAAGAACTAAAAGGCCGAACCTAGTGTGTGCACTAAAAGTGTAAACACCTAGAAGTAAAATAAGGAGTGACCCACACTAAAGTAGAACACACTCTAAGTGTGTAAACAAATTGGTTAAAGTGTGTGAAGGAGAAAGAAGGTGTGTGTGCTATATTTGATTACACCCTTTGTGGGTTTATTGCACCAAGAGAAAGAGGAGAGTGCATGCATGCATGCATGCACGTGCACACGTGAACAGTGCTAAATCAGTGGTGTGCATCTGAGGAGTCCAAGACTTGAAGATCTTGAAGAGATGCCATGCACTCAGTGCATGAAGTTGTTTTGAACTGAGACTGGACCAGATCGAAGATAAAGATATTATTTGTCTGAGCATTCAGTAATTGGAGAGAAGCCGGGGCATCCTTAGAAGAAGGTGATAAAGCCCGAGCAAGACGAGAAGACCTGATCATCACAAGTGATCAGAGGTACCGAGCAAGGCCAGCAGTCTTTATCCCAGACTGCTGAGGATACTTGAAGAACTTAAAGAGAAGAAGAGCTACTCGTGTGACTCGAGGAGCCAGGAGAAGACCCTGTGGGACTCAGGGAGAAGAAGTCTTCAGTGGGATTCTGGAGCAGGCCAGTGGGACTCTGGTAACACTGTGGGACGCAGTATAAAGACCCTCCTGTGGGACTCAGGAGAGATACAGTGGGACTCTGTATCGACCATTGTAATTCTAACAAGTTATAATGGGAGAATCCATGCTTGGAGAGCATGGCAAGGATGTAGGCCTTTGGTGCCGAACCTTGTAAATCCTTGTGTCCTGTGCCTTTTCATTACTGCATTATCCGGGAAAGGTTGAGAGATACAAGAAGAGTGGATCGAGGCTTTAACCAGCCATAGAGGTTTAATTGATTAAGAATCAATTAGTAAAAAGTTTTAAGGGATCACTGATTCACCCCCTCCCCCTCTCAGTGATTCACACTGATCTGGGCACTTCATATTCAATAGACTCTCAATCCCTATAACCTACTTTTTGAAGCTCAATCAATCAACCATCTTCAGCCTCCTCTTCTGAATGATGTACATCATTTGTTTCCTCAATGGTAGTTAACCCTTCCATTTGGGATTCCCCTAATGAATAGTGGATCTATTCAAGTTATCCTGAGGTGGAATTTATCTATTGAGTAAGAAGATGTAATGGAACACTCTTCTCTATGATCTGATGCTTAAATTTCACTAGTTTTTTTGGAATGATTGGCCTCTGTTTCAAACAAAATGGATAGAAAGTCATTGATGATGGAATGTAGCTTAGCCTTTTGGAAAGAATAGTGAATTTTATGCTCTTGATCCCATATTAGACGAGTTTTATTCCCCATAACATGGATTGGATTGAAATCAATCCATCCAAATCCAATCATTCCAAACAAATGTAATAGTTGTTGGATTCACAAAGGCGGGTCCTCAAGGATTCATTCATAGACTATATTCCCTATAACTCATCAGGCCTGATGACATTCATTGAGTGAATTATGAAACTCTTTAACTAATTAAAACCTTTTTTTCAAAAGGAGATATGTACTCATGGATGAGTGCACTAAAAGAACTGCCCAAAATGTTTTCCATTTTGAACAGTGGATACCTCACCATACAATATTGGATGATCCGATTAAGAAATTTTGAAATCATATCTTACTATAGATTCTGATTGTCTTAATGGATGTTCTATAATCATTTTATGATTAGAAATAATAGAATGAATAGAAAACAATCACAACAGTTGGTGATCCTTACCTAATAAATAGTCATTATCTTAGGAGGATTCCTCCCTATAATTCCTAGTATCATCAGTCTGGGCTAGAACCTATTGATGAGGGACACTCTCCTAGGTATTCCCATGATCATCTAGACGAGGATCAGAAAGATTTCCCATTTCCAGATGCACTTGAGCTGTCACTCCCACAACAGTAGGATTGTGATGTATTTCAGTTACTTCTCCATTCACTATTAACGTAACTATTTATGTGGATATAGCTACACATTCCAAGAAGTTATGATTAGGTAATCAGGCATAAAAATGTTTATTGGATAAAATATAATTACTCTCCTTAATTTAATTCTTTATATAGTTCCTGAAAATTCATCTAAAGTGGTAGGATTGTTAATATGTTTATGAATTTAATCAAAATGAATTATATGATTTTTGAAGGATTATATTGAAATACCAAGCCTCGTGTTAATATAACCCAAGGAAACACTTGTAGAAGTTGTCTCATGACCCTCCTCTAATGACATGACCCCCCTAAATGCCTCTTCATTGATATACACATGGTCTACAACAATCATTGTAGGATTTTATTGTGCATGAGATGAGCCTAAAATATTATAGTGGAGGAAATAACTCATCATCATGTGACATCTTATAAAACACCTCTAAAATAAAAGAATCTTATGCCTATCCATAGTGACTGGAATAAAGAACGGGGCAGATGATGCACCCTCAACCCACACATTTTCTTTAGTTGAGGGATCCCTTTCACTAGTAGGAATTTTTTCTCGATCAAAAGTACCCTTAAAAACTCTTAAAAGATCATTTTTAATTACTTTTAGAGGGGAAATGGATGGAGTTCCTAAAATCCTAGAATGTTTAGACATTTTTCCTAGGCAGAGACTAATGACACAAATATAACATTCCAATACTGGAAATGTGTTTTTCCATGGACTTCAGCCTTTAGAATTCTTTCTTATTCATCTTCATCGAATAAGGGATAACATTAACCTCCAAAAAAACATGTATAATATGTGATATACATCTTTCCATCTCTTTCTCCATGGAATGATGGTATAAAGTTATCTATATTGATTTAGGGGTTACTCAGTAACCCTGAGCAATGTTCTACAAGGGCTATACCATGGGGATGAATCCATAGATGATTCTCCCTTAGAACACTGCAAATGAATATTTCATTCCCTGTTATCAATGAATCCTTGAATAAAATATAAATTCAAACAAAACATGTGTTTTAGTAGAATAAATATTTTTTTCATTAGGATCTATGAAGTCAAATCATTAATAAAAATGTGATTGATTGTTCCCCTAAGCTTATCCATGTTTCTCTATATACTCCACTCGTATTTTGGCATTAAAACTATATTAGGTTGAATATATGAGAATCTCTAACTTCCAGATGTGAGTCTCTAAGTCAGTAGGATTATCCTCAATGTGAATACCATATGGGGATCAGAGATCTCCTATCCCTGGAATATCAGACCCCACATGAATGAGTGTTCACTGAATTTTAGAATCACAATACAAATTCTATCTTATTTGGAGTACATATGGTAATACGTATTCAGAATAACTTTTGACCTTCTATAATTATGATCCAATAAAAATAAATTTCATGGGCTTCCCAATTTTTTTTGTTATAAATGTTGGATGAGAAAAATAATCATGGGACTCTTCTTGGTGGTTCTGACTCGGCCACCTAGGTGCAACTTCTATTGGTTATTTTGGTGTATCCCTCATGATTTATTGTGGGTTGATTATATATTGCACATGTTTTTTTGATGAGGTGGTACAATTTTCATCTAAAATCTCTAACTCAGATAACACATCATCTGAAGAAGGTGAACCACCTTCCCAAGTGTGAGGGTTCTTTCCCATTACATATCTCTAACCCTACACGAGATATATATTTTTCCAGCACCCCATTAGGGGATGATGCAATCATTGATTTTGTATACCATATGGTAAATGTAATTGTTGATTTCACTTGAGTAATTTTGATCACCTCCCCCATAAAATCCATAGTCGTGAACATCCACATATGTTGAGCTACCATTGGATGATTTTACAATCTAATGTGGACAAGAAAGGTACAATTATTTGGTGTAGTAACATGAACTATCATGAAAACTGGTTAGGAGGGTAAGCCTAACATATGATCTCACCATAGTTCCTAATATACAAGACACCATCCCAGAAGGCTAGCATAGATGACCTCAGCTCAAAGATGGGTGTTACCTCATAGAAAAACCTTCCTGTTAGTGAATTCCCATAGGAGGAGATGATTAAATATTTGATTAAATCATTCCCTATATGAATTTTAATAGGTTTCAAGGATATATGTAAAAAACTCGATACATCCCATATATATAGTAAAAAATGTCTTCTAAGGATCCAGATCCCACTATGCATAGCATTAGTCCTTAAATGATCCATGATCCATTCCCACAAAACCTATAATGCACTTTGAAAAATGGAAAATGTTCTTTCCCTGTATGAATATGTAGTAGAATCCTATGTTTTTTTCCAAAACTGGTGTTCCAAACCCCAAAATCATCTTCTTCGCTAGCTTTGTTGCTACAAAAATTTATTATAACTTTATACTTCATTTAGAATCATGAATAAGAAGTAGATAAATACTAAGAAACATGGCCAAAAAACCCACAAGACATGTCATCTCCAGAACATTGGGTTGACTTCATATCCCCACTTTTCAAACTCTCCTTTTGTGCCATCGACCAAATAATTTCATCCATAGTATTTCTAGTGAGATTCATGAAAAAGGGTCATTCCCTTTATTCTTCAATAAAATATTCATCCTTGTCTCTGGATGAATATCCCATTTTACAAGTGGATTTTGGTTCTTGATATCATTATCTATCATTAGTAGCTCACGCGCTAATGTTTGTGTCATGTGGATTTCATTCCACATTTCCCATGGTGGGATGAATTTTTCATACATGTATACAAGGATAGAAGCCCTAGAGATCTTGTGAACATCCCACAAACTGATCATGAATTCACTATGCGTCAAATGAAATGATTTCTTCTATGGAATCCACTAGATCAACATCTACTACCAAAACTCATCATTCCTATATAAATATGTATTCCATACCCACATGACCTCGGTAATTACAATTCCTTCTCAATCACTTTGGAACATTTCACAAGTTTTGAAGAAACAGTATACCAACATCCATGTGGGTTTAACACCCCCTACTTAGTGGACATCCAAACCATTCATCTACCCCTTCGATTGATCAGTCTATGAATCTAGAAAAATGGATGAATAGAAATGCAACTTTAGTTCAACTGTGTTCAACTAAAAAATGGAGAACATGATACATGATTCATAATTCCAGCTTGGGTTACCAACCAAAAATTAATATGTGTTACCACACTAGAAACATTGGAAGATGAGATGTTCATATTTTCATGATAATGTGAGGTTGGGGGTAGTTATCTAGACCCATCATGAGAACTTCACACATATGGTCATAACCATAAAGCAGTAGATATGAACTCTTTGGGAAATCATGGTGATACTTGATCAGAAACACCACAAAATAAGGATGGTTAGTATTGTGTATGTCTCAATAATCATGACCTAAAATTGTATTTATCTCCTCGACCCTCTTACTGTATTTTTATTAAAAACTAAAGTATTCATAGCAGCTATAGAACCTATAATGAAATATCAATATTCATTTCATATTTAGATCATTTTCAAAGAAATATGTGAAAATAAAAAAAATTAAAATGGAATAAATTCATGAAAGTAACTCACAACAATTTTTAGTGCATGTCTAGAACATAGGAATTTCATTCAATGCCCCAACAAATTTCATCCTCCCAAGCCTAACATGAAAATACCAAATACATACCATGTCTATGCGAATGAGATCCTTAGTAATAATAATTGAGTGGAGGATTTGGGTAGAAAACTTGCATGGAGACACATGGAAACCCATATTCATGAGAGTTTTTCATAGAAATAAGAACATTATTTATATGTGAGTAATCCTACCCACATTACTAGGCATCCTTCAAGAAATATGTGAACAACCAAGTATGGAATATTTTGTGCCTCATCTATCATTTTCATCCTTTTTTCCTCATGATTAGACCTGCTTTCTTCGATCAAATCCAATCCAAAGGGAGGATTTTATTGACACTAATTTTTACCATATGAGAGAGATGGAAACAAAAGGAAATAGATTTTAAATAGTTATAGAAATTATATAAATAAAACATAATATCATAAGGACCCAAAAGAAGATATCTCCCAAGGATCCCCCACACCCCATCGGCCAACAAGGCCACTGTGTAACCAACTTGTTTGTGAAGTACATGAATGTGAAATAGGTGCATGAACTATTTCCTTCACCCGTATTCCTATATTTTCCTATAAATAGGCTCATGGTATCTTAATTAGGATGAAATTTTTCCCCTACAGACCAATTGGTACTTTGATCCCTAGTGCTTCACTCAAGTTCTCTGAAACCCTCTACATTTCTTTCTATCACCTAATGAATTGGGAATTAAAGTGGAATAGTGGAACCCATTTCCTCTCATAATTTAAATTTAGAAAGACCTACATGAGGTAATCACACAACCCTTAATCAAAGAATACTATTATGAGGTCCAATTATTTTTCCTGGTACATGCATGACTTACCTCTGAGAACACCTATAGAGACCCATGGTGTCTAGGTAAAAGTCTCTCCCATGTTTGGACTCACAGGAAATCCATCAACCAATTTTTTATCTATTCTCCCATACATACATTCATAGATCAGCCCTTAAAAAATCCTCCTTGGTTCTCCCTATTATCAAACCTACGCGAGACACTCATCGAGCCTCCATTAAAGCCATTCGTGGTGGCCCTCTCCACCTTTGGAAGCCTTGTCTGAGAGGGATCAAATGAAATCTTACACCAAGACTCCTAACATAAAAAACCATAGGAAAAGGAACTCTTGGGTGTCTCCCATTTGTATTTTTATTTCTATGTTCAGAGGATTCCCACACTTATTGTACTAGAGGGTTAGGTTTCATAGAAAGTATGTAGAGTTTTACATATATGGTCAAAAGGACACTTACCATAGGGACAATATTGGGTAGTTCCTAGTTAGAAATGCTCCAAAACCTAATAATCAAGACAAGGAACTCCCTAATACTATCCCTGGGCATCGGGTCCTCCCAGAGGATTAAATAAAACTCTAAAACCGACCCTATTATTTATAGTCCATATCCTCATATAGCTCTAATTTAAGCCTTAACACTTATATCCCTTCTAGGTCCCTTGGGTTGTTTTGACACAAGTACAACACTAAATGTCGACTATGCATTTCCTCCGTTATTACCATACAATGTGTTGTTAAATAGTTTGGTTGGGTCCCCATCACATAACCTTAAAATTTATGATTTACCCCAATAAAATGCACTGAACTATGTGGTTTTTGATACCATTATAATTGTTATGTAGGAATTCCATTTATAGGTTTTCTCCTATCATAAAAAAATTATTGTCTCTTGGGATTTCGATAAATTCAATAGTGACCATTTTCTACCAAGATGAAAATAAATTCTATAGTGACCTTCCTCTCCTATGATAACAATAAACTCTAGAGAGCTTCACTATGTAGCTATAAATCCAACATCATCCTAATAACTGTCAACTAATCTTTGTGTTCTTTATGAGAGTATGCCATTGGTTGAGAACCTATGATACATATAGATATCTCAATAAATGATGAACTTAATATACATAGTAATGATTCAGAAATCCACACATGATAATTATTTCTTTCTAATTTAGGATGAACCACATAAACTTTTCTAATTAATGAAGGATTCATGAACATATCCTAAATCCATACGAGTGTTCCATACTTGGTAATATTTCCCCCCAAAAGGGTGTGATGAGATCAACCTCCCATCCACTCAACCAGTGTGAGTTCATATTAATTTTAGTTGAAAACACCTAATGAGTTTATGCCTTTTGGAATGTAGTTAACCATGGATATATAACCATTGAGTGATTGGAGTTCTATTAAAAAACATGTTTGAAGATGTTTGGAAATAAAAAACTGTTGTGGGGACGAATCTAATGCGAAGGACATAAAGAATGAAATATCCTTATTGATTTAAAATGAATATAATAAATAGTTTCCATTGGAAAATTCATTTTCCATATACAATTGAACCCATTTCTATGAAAAAGAAACAAAAACACTTTATTTTTTGGGTTCTGATATAAAAAATGATTTATATTCTTAAGGAACACATATGTATGGTTTTCATTATGTGATGGGTGGGACCAATATCCCCTCCAATTAATCGGGTAATGATTTAAATCTCTTATGATAAGTATGTTTGGAATTTTGAGTGAACATGGTTATTTAAAGGACATTGCCTCATAATATGGTCTTGGGTGTGAACCATGGAAACAACAATAGTCATGGGTTTGACCATGACTACCATGATGGAATAGGTATTTAACCCACACAAAATAGATATACTTGGTAAGGATGAATGGATTAATATGGTGGTCATTTCATATTCTTATGTGTCTACCACAATTACGTTTACATTTTATATGTTATTCTTTCGTATCTATTTTTCCCAACTAACTTATGATTTACGTCTTATCAGATAATAATATTTATTGAATGATAATTTATTAGATCTTAAATATTTAGGGTATGATCTATGAATTATATTCATATGTTCTCATACACTTATGTTCATGTTATGCTTACGTATCTTCATTGTTTACTATTACTGGGCATCTAAGATAATATTTTCTTATCCTTATTTTCCCCATGATACATGGAAATTTATTAAGTATAATATGTCAAAAGGGGTTCTAGTTAAGATGAAATGGGTGGGGATAAACGTATGTGTGTTATGACCTAGATTTTTATATTTCCATCTTTTTAGAGGATCTAAAATAAAGCTGTATTTTGGAGTGTGTTTGTGTAATGTATGAATTTTTCGGAATAAATTATGTAATTTCAACTTTTATTAAGATAAGGTCGTTATAGTTGGTATTAGAATCATGGTTTTTCATCATTTGGAATATATGATGATAAAACAAAGTGGAATACCTAGTGATATTTATAAGGATATTTCTGGGGATGTATCTAATGACAGGAATATGGTGTGATATATGTAAATTTAGTTACCATGATATAGACATCGTATAATTGATTTTCCATGAATATGTGGTTTTCACTTATGATAAATTATTCTCACACTATTCTTCTTGGTTATAGTTAATGTTAGGAACTAGAAGGGACTTGGTTAACATTCAATATTTCAGATGTTGAATGAATTGGATTTCGGAAATTCGATTTCAAAAGTGGAAATCTTGTGAAGAGAATAAGGACGGTTGTAAGGGTATTGGTTATACTATTGGATTTAAAGATATGATGATTAAAATATCAAATTAAATAGATGTTCAAACTATTTGGATGGCCATAAATTGAAGAATCATTATTAGATTGAGGTTAAGGTACCTCAAGAGATAATTCCTATTTCATATTATAGGAAAGGTATATTAAGGATTAAGAATATGAGTCTAGGTTAATGTTTTAAGAAGAACATATGAGGAATAGAGTATAAAATATTAATTAAGGATTTGAAAGGATTCTTTAAGCGGTGTTGATGAAATAGAAATTTGATAAAATAGAAATTGATTTTTTTAATGGAAAGATAACCCGTAATTTTTTCAAATAGTTATGATAATGATTTTTGGGGAAGGATATTATGGATATGAATAAGTAAATTAGATAGTAGTGGATACCTTGGATCTAATTTTGTATTTTTTACAAGAGTGTTATGATATCATAGATGATGTTTACAACTTTTTTGGGTTGTTGAATATATCCAACAATATTTTGAATAATGAACATGCATGTTTTCACATTGGATGTTTTTTTAATTTCGGTTATTACCATGATTCATGGGAATATATGATGAAGCAATTCACATGTTTTAAAGGTGACCTCCAAGATATAACTTATGATAAAGGGTTATACATGTTAATGTTTTTTAGTGAAATTCTTTCTATAATATTTTATTTTCATCATTTTGATGAATTATATGGTTATTAATTTAGGAAATGTTTAAGGTAAATATTGAATGAGTTTTTTGAGATTAAATTATTTTATCACCATAGGTATATTTATGCATATTTGATAACATTTGATAATATTTTTTTGTTATAAATATTGATGAAATTACATATAATTTTCGAAATGGATCTCATGATCTACTAATGCTTCATGAATGAAAAAGTCACAATAATTTCATTGAAAAAGTGATGAAGTACTAATTGATCATGTCATAATGAAATGATGTGATTATTTTTAATCTTGTAATTATTTATTCACATGAAAAATTATTCATCTCTATAGAAATTATTTTCAAAAAAAATTATCCTAGAACATAGTTTTCTAAAGAATCAAATTGTCCCTTAGATCGTCACTAATTGATGTATTTGTGAGTCTAATCTCTCTACTAAACATTTTCTATATCACTCTCCAACCGGAAGTAATGGATTTATTTCTCTTCCATGTCAATTTTGTCACATTCCCCTATGTTCTCATATGTAGAAACCTAGATATGAGTTACTTTAGTAAACTATGATAACTCTGAAATTCTATTTTAACATAATATTTTTGTGTTTGTATTTATGATAAGGGTTTCAATGAATGTAACATTAATGAATTAAACGAATGATAACCAAAACAATTTTGTTGGTGACATTAATATTATGTGTGAAAAAATGTATGACCCTGATATTTTATGAATTTTTTTTCAAATTAATTTAAAGTTTTCTATATATTTATTTTCTCAAAATACTGAAGATATATTTTCTTATATGAATATGATATGTTTATATTATGTTATAAAAAACAATGTATAGATGTTTTTCTACATGCATCACTTAGATAGGCTTGTAGCATTCACACGACTATTCTTGCCATCTTTTACACAAAACATTGTGTTCTATTGATAGCTCACATTATACGTAATACAGATTTTTACCGAACAATAATATATTGTTAAATTACTATTATTTACTATAAAAAAATAACATAGACATTATTCTAGAGACTATGAATACTATTAAACTAAATTATGAAAATATATAGTATATAAGATTATTCCACTTATTACCAATTAACAAAAAATAAAAATATATACCAACTGAATATAAATAAAATATTTTTCTTTTTTTGTTGAAAAAAATATTTCTGTACAAATAATTTAATAATAATAAAATAACGGAATGATATTAATGAACTATATATGATATATATTAAATAATATTTTTTCTATATTCATCCAATGGAATTTATTATCATTATATATGGAAAAACATATTTTATGTATGAAAAAAATATTTTCCAAAAAGGTAATTTTCATGCCTTTTAATGGTGAAATCATTTTACATCACATTTTTTACTTTTTTAAATATTGTATTTCAAAAAATAAAATCTTCTTTTATTTATGAATATAATTTTTTTTGAATTTTATATAATATTTGATAATTTTCAGGTTATGATGCATAGGGAAAAATATTAAATTTTAATTGAATTTTTTTCATCAAAATAATTTTTCCTTTTAAAGTTTTTTTGGATTGATTTTAAATAACAATTAGATAAACTTTTTAACATTTAATATAATTGAATTTATTGTAACAAATTTTATATTTTACTTATAAATAAAAATGATTAATATTTTTCATGTCTTAACATTATTGTCCTATTTTCTCACCCCATCATCAAGATTATTTTAAATTTATTAATTTAATTACCATGTTTTGATTTTTTCAAAATGTATTACATATTTTTAATCAGGGTGATTAAATTATGTAAATATATTTCTATCTTTATTTGTCATTACTAAAACTAACTTTATTAATTTTTTATCAGCACAGGTAATGGTAAATTGAGTAATTAATGGAAAAACAATAATATTATAATTAAAAAAAATTATTATATAACTTGTTATATTTTCATTTTTAGAATTTATTTTGGATAAAATAATCATTTCACTAAAATTATAACTTTTTTAATACCACTGATGGATAAGAAGACATTTATTATATTTTATTTAATAGAATGTAAAAGATGTCATGCTTATATTTTAAATGACTATATCAATTTTACAATAGGGAAATACAGAAGATAAACATGACTATAAATTGAAATTGGAATGATAAAATGTATTTATATATCATGGTTGTTACATTTTAATTTTTATGAAATAAATAAATACAATAAATTCGTCCATAATGATGATGTAAAATTTAATTAATTAATTGGAATAAAAAATAAATGATATTCTAAATATTAAAATTAATATTTTTTGAACTAAATAATGTTATCCATGAATTAATTGTATGAATTTGAAATCTTATAGATTATTTATAATATTTGGTTTGAGTATATCCTATTGTTATGGTATTTTTATAACCAAAAATAATTATTAGTGTCAACATAGACACTAATGATATTTTATGAAAGTAATATTTTTTAAATTTTTTTAAAAATAATAAATATACTAAATTGGGAAAGATATGATACAGTAAAGTATAAAATATCATAAATTTACCATTTATGGTTCAATTTAAACTGTATAAGTAAAAATGACATCCTCATAATGTTGAAAACATTCTCATCGCTGTTAAAATTAAAATTGGTAACTAAGAGTTAATAAAATTTATATAGATTAAAATAACATAAAAACAAGTATATTATTTATTTTATTATGGTATTTAAACCATATATGATATTATATTTGAATATAAGACCTTTTTGATGTATTTCAATTGAGTTTATATTTGTTAAAAATTAATATTTTTTTGGAGTTTCCAAAAGCCCCCCTCCCCTCTCTTATAAGAGGGAACCTCTCCATATTTTTTATTCACACATGTAAATATAGTTATTTCAGATAAAATATGCCCAAATCACCTAAAAACATCCTTATATTCATCTTATAATCCTTATATTGGTCATAAATTCAACCAATAATTTCCTTATGTGAAAATCAAAAGGTGATACCTAAAAATGAGGTAACGTTCCCCGACAAATTATTTTATTTTATTTCTTTTCTGAACTCCCTCAATAATATTTATATAATTTTTTTATAATAAAATAAGTATACTAAATATAATTAAATTTTTTATATTATGTTTTCAACATACACTTTCACACACCTTCATCTAATGGGTAACAGTCTTCATGTTCGTGTGTACAATAGACTACCACCTCTTGAAACGATGATTGTTTGTTTTTCTATTACAACTTCTCGTGGTGGGAATTATGGTGGGAAAAAAATATTTTAACAATATATATGAAATTTATTATATAATTACATTTTTAATGAAAATATAATATCTTCTTCTTAAAATATATTCTTTTTTACAATGATAATATTTCTTCTGCATAAGTATGGCCTACAATCTCCACGATGTGATGTGATTCATTTTTCATCTATAGTATACAAGGATGGTAATAAGGAAGAATTTTAAGAATGTATATGTTATATATGAGAAAAATATTATTACTTGATGATTATATATCAAATAATAACCATTATTTTAACTGGAAAATAAAATCAAATTAGCGTTCATGCGAAGGTATAACCTACCGTCTCCAGGAATGGGGTATTTAATTTTCTATCACTAAATTTTATGATTAACAATAAATACATATTTACCGAGTATAAATATTATATTTATGTAATTATTATCATTATTGATATTATTAAATCATGATATGTGTAATTGTACCAAGACTAACAAGTCAAAACATTAAAGAAAAAAGCGGATATTACTCGAAGCGTAATATTAATATGTAATTATTTATAAATTTGTAATATTAAGTCATATTTTAATCATATATACAATATACATAAATATGAATATGATTTTTTTTATAAATTTAATAAAATTATTTGTTATACATGATGTTTTAGCGTGTGAAATGAAGTCGCAACATAATGTTAGGGATTATTTTCACTCAATTTTTGTGAGACACATACCTTATACAGAACATGGTTTTTCTACAAGGTGTATATACTTCACATGAATGTATTATATGATTATTATACTCGATTTTATTTTATTTCTATATCCATATAATTTTATTTCATTCATGGGACATAATAATAATCTTATTATAATGAGAAGTGAATTTACGTAACAGTCTCATCAATATTTGGGGTTGTTTCATTTTAAGTGTATGTGGGGGAATATTTACCTTTCCTGTAATTTTTTTCTATTTTTTTTAAATAAAAACTAATATCCTATGTATTTTTAAAGTAAATTTTTCCCATTTTAAACTTTTTATATAATGTTTTAATTAAATCATTTTTTTTGTTTTCCAAATGTGGAACATTGTGACTTTTCCCGACAAATTATGAATGGAATTATTTTTTAAACCTATACGGAATGGATAAAATATTCTTCCACTTTGAATCATTCTTGATAATATTTCACCAAAAATATTAGAATTCTCTCTTGAAATTAAATATTTTATTTTATAAATATAATTAAATTTTCTGAAAGTAAAATATTTTTAAAGTTGAATGGAAATTTTCCTCAAAAATTATTTTCAAGTGATTTATTTAAAATATTTTCCATACAAGATAAAATTATTTCATGTTACATATGTTTTAAATTAGATATTATTCAAAAAAACCATTATTATTGAATTTAATAATGTTTTATGTTTATGATTGTGTGATATTTATGAAACCCATTTCCCTTTCATTGTTTTTTTGATGCTCGGATGAAGTTTAAGAAACACATTTCATTACATGGTTTATGATATGATGAATGATGTTCTTGTGGATAACATATGTTTTTTTTATTTATATGATATGTGGGACCTCTATATCCCACCAACACATTGGTTAATTATTTATATATCATGAGGTCAACATGGATGAAACAGGGATTGAACCTGCTTCAGTAAAATAAATTTTCGGCTAAAATGGTCTTAGGAGTAAAACAATAAAACTAAGATGGTCAATGGAGTGAACAATGACAACCATGATGGTATGTGGAGTTAACACATACTACATATATGGCCTTGTAAGTGATTACTTGACTACTATGTAAAGTATTTTATATTATCACGTGTCTATGCTAATTCTATTTCTTATTTTTATGTTATGATTTCAGGTTTTATACTCATGGATCCCTTATGATACATATCTTATAAAGATAAAATCATTATTGAATGACAAATTTATTTGATCTTTAATATTTATATAATAATATTAAAATTTTATTCTTATTATCTCAAACCCGTAGGTTCATTTTATGAATATGTATCTCCCTTGGTTATAATTAATGTGCATCTGTTCTCACACTTTCTTAATTTTATTTTCCCCACGATATGAAGAAAGATATTCAGCTTGATATGTCCAAAATGGTTCAAGTTATGAGGAAATTGGTGGGAGAGAAAATAGATTTGTGGTGAACTGGGTTTTTATGCTTCCATGTTTTTAAAGTATCTAAAGTAATATAGTGATTGGGAATGTGTTTATATACTGTTTGAAATGTTCTAAAAATGGATTAATGTATATCTATGTTAATACATGGTCATTACATTAAGGATTTGTGAAGAGTATATTATTTAGTGTATTTCATGATGTTTTCAATACATTTATCATATTAAAGATTAAATCATAATGATTCCTAATGGAATGATCTTCATTTATATATAATGATTAGTTTATCATGATTTGGGAATTTTATGAATGTTGAATTAGCCTATGTGTATTATATAATATTTTTAAAATATTGAAGGATCTTGTGGGAATAGGGGACGAAGAGAGGTTGTCTACACCCTTTATGGAGGGACTGTTGATGATAATAATGTCTAAAATAGGCTAGTCTATGCCAATGGTATGGTGTTTTGATGGTTTTGATGCATTAATGGTGTTATTGTTCCAGAAATCCATCTCTAAAATAGTTTTGTTAATTCCCATTGTGATATCTCAATGCTCCTTGTAGAAATTCACATGGAATAAATGGTTGTGGTGGTTCATGGGGTTTAATGGGCCTACATATAAAATAACTTGAACTCGAATTATGCCAGAGGTGGTGTGTGAAGCATTTTGTGGTCATTAGGTTGTGTTTCAAGCCATAAACGGATGATGAAGAGTATAATGATTTTAGTGTACCAATATGTGGAAAATAGGTTATGTGAAAAGAAAAAAGGACAAAAAACAATAAATTTTACCATTCTAGTTTTTTTGAAGGAAAAATTGCTTAGTGTTTTGTACCATACCATAGATAAAGTATTTTATGTGGGTATGTGTTATTTATAAATTTTTTTGTTGATGTGGACTATTGGGTGATATATGGGGTCCCTAAATAGATCTATTAGATAAATTTTTGAAAAATAAATGGTATCTATAAAGGTAGAATGTTTCAAATGCATAATATAAAGATATATTAGTTGATTTTATTAGATGGAGTTATTGTTTTTAATTCATATTTTAAAATTTGAATTTAATGTCATGATTTTATAGGTTTTTTAGAGGAAAATAATTCATTTTGTTTAAAATAATAATATAATATACATGAATAATAAAATAAGTTAGATTAATAGGATAAAAAGACAGTAGAAGAATATGTGAAATGGAAGAATAATATGCTATCCAAATTAGCATAGATGGAATAGATATTTCCTGAGGTTATATGGGTTAATGAAGAATAAGAGGAAAATAACTAAGAAAAATAAAAAATAAACAAGTTGTTTTAAACGGTTTATTCATGTTCATATAATGTTCTTTATCATTGTAATTTTACTAGAAGATCAATCATATTTGTTAGAATTGTTGTAATATGAGTTCAATGACTAATGATGCATGTTTTACCTACATGTCGAAACTATTAGGTTAATGGTCTTGAAGAAATGGGACATAATTATATATTAGAGTTTTCAACCTTATAAATATTCTTTTCCATTCATGTTTGTGTTGGATAGGGATACAAATTCTCTAAATCTGATGATGAAGCACGTTTCTTCATGGAAACATAAAAAAAATTTAATCACTCACTCGCCCCACTCATTACTGATTCCTCACTAATCCAAAAATTTCTAT
This sequence comes from Viscum album, assembly GCA_963277665.1. Classification (NCBI taxonomy): domain Eukaryota; kingdom Viridiplantae; phylum Streptophyta; class Magnoliopsida; order Santalales; family Viscaceae; genus Viscum; species Viscum album. The sequence goes on along the minus strand of OY728120.1, from coordinate 651,294,538 downwards.
TATTTTTTGGTCTGAATTTAAATTTATATAAGTCAAATTATATTAAAAATAATCAAAAAAATTCCAACAAAATCAAAAGTATATATTATTTTGGTTTAAAATCATTCTATTTTTTCTCAGAAAAGAAATTTCATAATTATGGATCTACATTGGGATGTGTGAACATATATAAAAATAAAATTTCCCCTCCTATTTAAATTAAAAAATATAAAACAGATAAAATATTTCGGTACAGAATGTTATTATTTTTTAATAAATCCAATTTTATTTTTTGTTATTATGAATAGTTACCACGGTAAAAAAACTTCACCGTAGAAAAGGTTAAAATCGTTTCTGAGGGGGTTAAACTATGATATATGGATTTAAATATATATATATATAACTTGTATACATGTTTTTATAGGATTTATATCATAAATTATCTTATTTTTTAGTTTTTCTAAATTGGATCAACTCACCCTGACAAATACAATTACTATATTTTGAATTTATTCATATACATAATGAGTCCAATCCCCTTACATATAAAAGAACACATCCTCTGCTCACTTATAAATGATAAAAATCTCTATTATCATGATATATATCTAACTATATACCCTCATAACCAAATATATATTTCCTAGGGGTTATTATCTTCCCAAAAGAGCTATCAAAGAAGCTATAAGGTGTATGCTAATGGTCGATATCCCATGAGGATGTGTAAGTATAGACATCATTATTTTAGGTTTATTGCATATTATACTAAATTATAATATACTATAATAAACCATAATAAAATGGAATAAATATATTTAATATACATAATTTTTATTAATTTTATGAAAAATTAATTTTCTACCTATTTTCCATCTAATGAAAAATGAAAACAACACTTAGGCGTATATACTGACTACTATCTCTATAAAGTGTTTTATTTCATTTTTCTTCACTTACTCACATGTATAATTATAAATATTTTATTAATTAATTATTATGATATTTATGTACTAATTGTGATTATATAAATATCATATATTATATACCATATTACCCTCTCATTCGTTCAATAATGGAAACATCTGTCATCCGTTCGTGCAGAATATCACTTCCAGAAAGAGATGAAATTAATTTTTCATCACTCCAAAAAATAGTTGGTCATAAGGAATAATTTTCTGAATAAATATAATATTTTTTATATTATTTATTTTTAACATCAATGTTTTAGCTAATTTATTTTCTTTTCATCAAATAGAAAAATTAAAATACAACTCATGTGCATGTATGGACTACCACCACCAAGAACAGTGTATCTCATTTTTCATTACCACCTTTCATTTATGGTTATAAAATATTATTTAATTTATAAATATGATAAATAATAAATTATTTACAGGCATTATTTTAGTAAATAATTACCACAAATTATTTATTACAACAGAACATCAAAATATATATGAGGAATAGAATTGTTAACACCAATGTAATCCATTTTAATAATGTATTGTGAGTAAATGGGTAAAAAAGAATTTATGAATAAATAATATTTGAAAACATAGATATAAATATCGATATAATATAGGCAAATAAAAAAATTAATTTCTTATTCACTACTTTGGGACACATCCAACAAAGTAGGAATCCAAGGTAATGGTTTCTCATCTCAAACATCCTTCTTTGAGACAAATTTTGAATTATGAATCTATCTCAATTATATAGTGTACATATATACACATAAAAATATTATATCATTACCCAATATTTAAAAATTTGAACTAAATTTACATTTATATTTCCCTATTTTTATAAGGTTTTGATTAATGTGTTATAAAATACATATGATATTATCATACAATCTGACACATTTTTGAGATTCCTTATGTTTCATTTTCCATTAGGGGAATTGATTTTTACTTCCCGCATAAACCCCATAAATTTACTTATAATCTAATATTTTCTTTTTTTCTAATATTATTTCCTTTTTTATCTCTTTATTACCAAAATTGTATAAATGTACATTTTTTAGAATATATTAATCCACATCCCAATTTTTTTCTGGAACCTATTTCACCCATTTTAAATATTCTTTATTATAGATCAAAAAAATAATATTACACACTTAAATTATATCTTCAATTAAAATTATATGAAGAGTAAATTTCTATAATTTTTTTTAAAAAGTTACATTCTAATTGATTTCTATACAAGTTGTTTTCAATGTTTTTGTAAAAGTGTCAAAGGAATGTGTTTTGAAATTTAACCCCTGATAATTATTTCCCATCATCATTCTATTTATTCATTATAATATTACATTAAAAGTTGTTATTGTTTTCAAATAAATTAAAAAATCTATTATTCTGGGAATTTTCAATTTTAAGGTTACTAAAATGAAATGGATATTATTTATTGAAATGATTTTACAAGTAGGATTCATATATATATATATATTACTCTATAAATTATCTTGTATAATCAAAGTACATTATAAATATTTAATGGTTTTAATTTATTTTTCAAATAATATTTGAAATAATCTTTGACATCTTTTGAAAATATTTTTTGTATGTGATCGATATCATCATTTTTATGATAAATTTACAAATGTTTTTCATATTTTTTTGTTTTCCTTCAATTTTATTCTCTGATTGTGGAATAAATTTTCTATACTAAAGTAGTTTAATTTATAGTTAATATAATATATTTTTATCATGTATGTATTATACATAAATTATATTATTGGAATAGTTGTATACCGATTACCTTTTATAGAGTAATCACCAAATTTTTCATAAATCAAATTGGATATGCGCACAATGAAATAAAACTCATTTTTTTCACTATAGAAAATAGTGAAAATATGTATTGTTTTTTGTTATATATATATGATTATTAACTACTATGGTTGGATAATTATATTCGGGTTAAAAATTTACATTTGTTATAAATTCATTCAATATGAATGTTTAATGATTTTCAAGGAATATTCTTAAGTTAATTTATTATTCGGTCTCTATATAATGAATGTCTATGACATTTTTATGTGATAGAAAAGGCCTTCTATAAATATTTGATGAGTTGGTAGGTCCCATGAGACAAACTATTTTGTGTATTTGGAAGATTCCATACTTATTTACGTATGATGTCTTGGCATAAGGCCTTGATGGTATAATAATGTTGTCCAAAATTACACATTCCATAATTAAGAAATCAGTTGTTGTTTTCCATGTTATTTACATTTTAATATTATCCATGGATAAATTTAATAATCATGTTATTGATTAAATGTAATATCTATCAATTATATACACGACAATAATTTTTCCTTATGTATTCAAGATAGATTTTGTTTTTTTTTCCTTACATTACATTTGAGTATACCCTTTACATTATTTCAATTTCTCAAGCTTATGAAAATGATTAATATGTATAATATATATATAAGTTTATCACATATGTAGAATAATTTTGTAGATGTTTAAGTATTATTATAGAAGATAAAATATATTTATATTGGAAAACATCTCTTTTTGGTAAGAAATACGTGGGTTTTGTTTGTAATGATTTTATAAATTCTCTCGATATATCTACCTGGAAAATTATTTTGTATGTAACTGAAATTATAATTTCACTAATGTTGATATTTTATAATGTCAAATTTTGTTTAGTTGAGTTGTTATCTAAACTAGTATCTAAATATTGTGTCATTATCATTGGATCTGGTAGTATCATTTAAGGTTAGTATAGGAAAATATCCTCCCATTATTAAATCAATATATAATCAATAAAAGATGATGTGTAATGGTATGCCACTTGAAACAATTTTTTTTAATATTAACTCGAAGGAATATTAATTATTCATGGCCAAAGAGATCATCAGGAGTAAATTTAGATCTCATTCAATATATAAGGATATCAATAGAAACTTTTATTCTCACTTATAGAGAACATCAGGGGAAAAATGATGACTATAAAATTTCACATGATATAATTGTAGATGATGTAGTCTACTATCATTAATGGAATATGTAATATTATTGAGAATTTATTAGATGTTTTTGACATCCACATTAGAGAGATCAAGATTCTCATATTTCTATGAATATTATATGTGTTGTAGGATTCTTCAAGATCATCCATTTAGCCCTGTAAAATATATTGAAATAGATGATTATGGGGATCAGGTATTATTTAAATTATATATTTACTACATATTATATCAAGCATAGTGATTTTACACATGATATATTGGTGTTGAAACCAAAATTCCCCCACCTTGTAATTAATTACAAAAATTTTATTTATAAATTCTCTCTTGTTTGATCTTTCTGGAGTTAGTTAGATGACTTAGACAGTAGGAGGATTCTTATTATTATTATATTTTAATTAATATATATTCCTCAATAAAATGTTTCCTTATAACTAAATTGTCCTATAAGGATTTACCATAATGATTTATGGGTGATAAATAGCCTATCATCACATGGTAAGGTAATGGAAGACAATGTATAAATCATTTGATTTTTTGTTTAAGATGAACACATGAAGTGAGGGTAATTAATTGAGGTTATATATAATTTTTGAGAGAATATAAGAACAATTTTTGTGTGAATTGTATTCAATAAGTCATGTGATGTAATATTCAAGGTAATAACATTAATTAAAATGTCATTTCACATAAAATATTACTTGAATTTAATTAAATGAATTCAAATAATTGGTTAGGTGATTTTCTTACCTCCTAAACCAACACATACACTTTTATAAAATTCGTAAGAGTCTCTATCCACCTAATGTAAATAGATATACACTACATAATGTATTAAAATGGGTCCAATTTTTTTCTTTTTTAGTGACATGTGACAACCATTTCTATAGTTCAGTCTTGTCCACCTAGTGATGATGTCATAAAATATACTATTCTTATGTTGTATTCAATTTCAGTTGTTGAGAAAAGTTATATTTATCGATGTTGAGATAAATTAAAAAAGGTTTTATCATTAGTGTTATTACTTTTTGGGGATATTCAGAATTAGTAGATTACTATATCAAATGGATGTGGGTTCTGCTTGGGTTTTGAAAAATATTTTAGATTCACAACCACCTACTACATTCCAGATCCCATCACGGGGACACATTGGAATGAAAAATGAATTTGGTGATTCTATAACTTCCTCAAGATATAATATTTAGGGAAGTATTGATTCCCAACATTAGGAAAAGGATTATTAAGATCTAAAAAATCAAAAAAATCCCCTTGGACTTCATTATTCTGTAACTGCCCTCCATATATTCCATTAAAGAGAGGAGGGAAAAAATGGATTTGAGAAATTCCTGATGAACTACTTTCTAAGTCAAAATTAGATTGGGAGTTTTGAGTGGATCCTAATATCCTTTTAATTCACGTGACTATTTTTGATATCTATATTGAGCCAACCTGGTATAACATTAATGGAATGGTAGTTATCAGTGTCACAGTGAAAAAAATTCATAGTATTTCACCACCATTGTCATTAGACAGATAAGTTTTCTAAAATATATTTTAGTTGGGTGCATGTAATTCACTTATTTTGACCATCTAATTCCTTATTTTAGAAGTTGTTTCTATAAAGGATATGTCTTTACTAACACAAAATAGGAATTTAACATCACTATAACTGGAATTTATCAGCACTAGAAAAGCGTTAACTACCTGAGTGTGATTAAAATCTCCTGTCTTTTATCAGTGGTAAATATGTGTAAATAAAGAGTCATACTATATTGTGCTATAATTGCGCAATAAAAGACAAAAAACACCCAATATCAAAAAAAAAAATACCAATAAAATATTTAAATTAAATGTAATCTATAAAAAAAATATGAAAAAACAATATATTATAGTCATTTCCATCATTGGTTTCTACAACAACATAATGAAATTATTACATACATTCAAAAAAATCAATGTTCCTTTATCATTCAATCCCAACCCCAACTTATGATATTCTCCAAAAAACCACCCCATCTCGAGAAACACAACTCACCTATATAAGAAAAAAATTATTATGTTTCTTATAATATAGTGAAATAAATTAACAAAAGTGTTAATTTTACTAAAATTGACATTGATTTTAAAGAAAGACACATATAGATCCATATCATTTACCCCATGAACTAGAATGAGGTGCGGATAATTCCAAGTAGTCTTGAATTACATTTAGATCATTTTTCTGATGCATCAAAATAATATGAATGTTTTTACTTAGTTATGAGTACATAAATTGTTTTTTTACTAAAATGTGTTTTTAAACAGGAAACATGCATTTTTGACTCATTATTATCTCATTGTATATCATATTTCTGAGACAAGAATTCCTAAAAATAAAAAATTACATATGAGTCATTTTAATAAATTATCACGAAAATATGATCATTTTTGATCTATTTTTAGTGAGTGGAACTTTTGAACAAAAATATTGATTTTTAACTAATAACAGTTACTTTAAGTAATAATGGGAATATAATGTATAATATTGAGATAAGGCTAATTCCATATAACACCCTAACCCCATTTACCCATAGTGGGTGTATTATTACATAACATTGGAATGATATAAGGAATAATGTCCAGAATGGCCGATTAGATTAATAGCCTTGGATGTACTACATACATTCTTAAGTTTTATATTACATCCTGAAATAAAAATATCAATAACATTTTTTCCAATATTGAACAAACATATATAATTTTTATGTCCTTGCAGGCCAACCATAAAATACTTCTTCACATCCTAGAAATATAAAACATTGAAAGGGGTGAGCTCCAATTCTCATTAAGGATAACAATATCTCAGAAACACTCATATATAAACATAAACATTTAAAGAAATTTATTAGACTAAAACAAAATAATTTTAAACATAATCTTCATGATAATATGGAAATGATAAAATCAAATAATTTCATTTACTTAATCCCATGGACATTCTAATAGTTGAATAATCACATGCAATATCCATAGCCACTTTCATAATGATGGAATGCATAATGCCAAACTTCATAACCACATAGTCAATGACTTGTGGAAAGACTAAAAATATTTTTTTTCAAGGACCTTTTCCAAGATACTAGTTTTCTTCATGAGACCTACAGATGCATCGAGAAGCTATAGCGGGCTCCACCCGTCACTTACTATGTCCAATGCATTTCTCATATGAAAAGGATTAAACATAACATAAAAATTCGTATGAAAACTATCATATGAAATGTAAATATGTTATCCATAAACCATGAATGATGTAAAAATAACACATCCACTGTCAAACATATCACAAAATCTTCAGTACCATATGGAAGTTTTTTATCGTAATAAATCAACTTCAAACAAGATAAAAATACATCAAATGATGTTGACATAGGAGAAATAAAAACATTTTTAGAAAAAATATATCTTTCTATTTTGAAATTATTTAAAAGCTATATAATTATAAAAAAAATATTTACTTTGAAAATATTCTTATAATCTTGTATGGGAAGCATCGATGATCATATAATGGCAGAAAATAGCCACACCCGTCGTAAAAGTTAAAAAAACACATTCTTACTTTAATTATTTTGATAAGGTCATAAAGTAACTTGTTTGGAAAAGGACGAAACGATTCCTTTCAAAATCGATATGGTAATATAAGGGTATAAATGACTTTAAACCATAGTATAGTAAATATTAAAAAATATTTGAATTACATTTTTAGGAAAACACGGATGTGGATGATAAAGAGGTCCTAGTAGATATTTACGTAAAACCAACCTTGAATAATAAAGAGACTGTGATATTAACCCTTACCATGTAATTTTCCTTAGTATATGGTATTTTATCCTCCTATATAGTATTTAAAACCTTTTTATTAAATTATAAAATAACTATATACATAAATATTATATCATATATAATGCTTTACTATTATTTTTTTAATAATATTTCAGTCGTATCATCATTTCAGGTGTTAACTGGTATGTTTTCCTTTATATGATCAGTTACATAAGAAATGTTTGTTATGGATATAATGTATTTTCTTCATATACCAAATGATATTAAGTTATAATATCCTATTTTTAATCATAAAATGAAAACTATTCTTGAATGATTGCGATGGGGAATGAATCTCATCGCGTTCATGGAGACGGTAATCCATACATACCCACGAGCAACAATATCATTATATTGATGGTAAAATCGTATGTAATTGGATGGTATATAATATATAAAGAATAATTATCATGTTATATTTATTATTTAAATCAGTAATACTCATTATTATACCCATCCAAATAATGATGTTTTTGAATAACAAACTACACCACACCGGGGAGATGGTAAAATGAACGTACACATGTATGGTGACTTTGTCATTAATATAATGGATAGAATAATGAATATGGTTTTAAAATTTTTATAATAACATAAAATTATATATTATATACTATAGATATTATTTTAGAGTGGAAAAAAACAATGGAAGAGGAAGTGGAAGAAGAAAAGAACTTGAAAGAGGTTGGTGAAATTATTACCTCTTCTTCGAGTGTATCCTTTGGGTTGATCAAAATGGAACCATAGGATGGCTTTACGATAAAACTAAGGACTATAGGGTGATGTGAGGGAAATTTTGAGGATTCTTGGATAGGTTTTTTCTGATCCAAATGGCTATGAATGTGTGATTTTGAGAGAATGTTAAGTTCCCTTTTATAAGAGAGGTGAACGGCACCGTAGAAAATGATTGAAATATTATTTTATAATAAAATAATTTTCGATTTAAAATGTATCCAAAATGATTTATTTGTAGGATAAGGTGGGTATGGGTCACAAAAATCTCAACCAATAGTTTTTTTACAGGTTTGGGTCACCATATTAACCTTAACCTATAGATTTAACTTATAGTTAAATAGTTTAACTTTTTCCGTGAATTCTTGTACTATTATAATAATTGGTTAATAAACATACTATAAAATGACAAGAAAACCACATGTTTTCCATTAATGATATACCTTTCATTATATAATAACTATGGTAGAACCTTAGTTTTTTAGGACTATTATAAAATTTAATAATATAATATTTGTTTTAAAAACCAATTTATGTCAAATTTTACACGATTTTGTATTTAGTTTTGGTGAATGTAATCAAAATTTTATTACTTCTAAAAAATTTATTTAATGAACTCCTAAATTTCATATTCACCTATAAAATTAGTGGATGTTGTAAAAACTTTGAAATTATATTTATTTTAATATTTATAATACCATTTATATGATTCTTTCATTAAAAAGGTAATTACAACATCACTATTGCGTCATAAATAGATTTAATATTTAATGTCTAATAATAATAAATAAAATAACATTATGTTGGAAATATTTTTATCTTTATAATAAGTATTTATAGTCGAAAAGATAACTTATATAACACAATTTAAATTTTTTTTTCTAAAAGATATATGTTTTTTTTCATTTTTGTCTTTCTTTAAATCAATTAATATAAAGGGTCATTATCACTGTCAAGAAGCTCCATGGGGTCCCAAAATCATCCCTCAGATTACCATGGTCGGCCATATATCAACCAATATGAATATGACACATTTTATGGTAATTTAATATTATTATAATATTATTTTTTACTCTTATTTATTGTATTTACCCTTTAACCACGGTGAATAAAATATTTACCGAAGTAATTATTCATAACGTCTTAAAATAATAGAAACCTGTTTACGCAATTTGAACCTCCAGATTCCAAATATGCAATCCATTTTTCCCAATTCAAAACACATAAGTGGACGAACATATTTTAAAATCATTTCTTATTGTCAAAACAAAAAAGCGTGTTTTTACGAAATAATAAAAATAAAAAGACTGACACATTTTTATATCTATTTTAAATTTGAAATTACATTAAATGTCCTATATTATATTAAATGATAAAAAATATTATCTAATTATACATTAAAACCATTCAAATTTATAATTTAACAGTATAAATTATTTTCATTAAAAATGTTTTTTTAATTAAAATTTAGTTTTTTTCCATATTCATCAAAATATGAATGTTTTCAGAAAAGTACCAAAAATTAACCATAATTTAATTTTGATATTAAGAATTCAAAAATGAAGCCAATTTTAAAAAATAAAATTTATAATATTTGAAAAATGGTTATTACTGTTTATAATTTCTAGTATGGTTGGTCGTGGTGTGTTAAAACTCCATGTTGCGTACAATGCAAGCTAATACATTATTCAATGAGAAACGTACCATGGAAGCTTGGGGTGTTACATTCTCCCCAACTTAAAATAATTTAATCCTACAAATTTAGAGATTAAAAATTTATAAAAATATTTGGGTAGTTCTTCATCATATGATCCTCAGGTTCCCACGTTTCGTCTTCCATCTTATGGTTTATCCATAGAAATTTTACCAGACGAGTCCTATGGATTCTCAAAACATGTTCTCTGGTATCAATAATTTTGACCGACTCTTCAATATAAGACAAATCATGTTCCAGTTCAATTTCATCATAGGTGACTACATGCATTGGGTCATGCATATATTTTCTCAGGAATGATACGTGGAACAAATCATGATCTTTGGAGAGACTTAGAGGCATTGCCAAACGATAAGCTAAAACTCCAATTTTTTCTATAATTTCAAAAGGTATGATATACATGAGACTCAATTTACCTTTCTTACTGAAATTTATAACACCCTTCCATGGAGATACCATCAAGAAAACATGATCTTCTATATGAAATTCGAAATCCTTCCTTCAGTTATCGGCATAGCACTTTTTCCTACATTGAGCATCATTAATGTGGGTTTGGATAATCATCACTTTTTTCCATTGTATCCTCAACAAGTTATTGACATACGAGTTTTATTTCACCAGCATCATCAAATCAAGTAGTTTTGTGAAATCTCTTTCTGTATAATTCTTCATATGGTGCATCTGAATACTTGAATGAAAGATATTATTATAGGAAATTTCTACCAGAGGAAAATATTGATCCCACATAACTTGAAAGGCATGTGATAATGATCTCAACATGTCCTCTAAGGTTTGAATAGTCTGTTCTAATTGTCCATCGGTTTGACTGTGGTAGGTAGTGATCAAACGATGTTCCGTATCCAGGTCTTTCTAAATAAATTTCTGGAATATTGATGTATAACAGGGATTATGATCATAAACAATCTATAGGGTTACTCTGTGATGTTTTACAACTTCATTAATATATTGTCTTTTTATACGTTCATGTAGTAAATCTTCCTTTATAGCACGAAAATGCGCTGACGTGGTATGATGATAAAAAATGACCCATATTGCATCATTACTTCTATGATTATTTAGTATCCCCCTGAAAAATTCCATCATAATATTATCCCATTTACACTCAGGTTTGGGAAGAGGTTTTATAACTCATCCAGGCTGTTTCCTTCCAGCATTCACTTGTTGAAAAACCATACATCTTGACACAAAATGACGAATCTCCCTCTTCAAATTGTCCCACCAAAATATTTATTTCAAATCTATATACATATTGGTTCTCCCAGGGTGTATAGAGAAATTAGAGCTATGAGCATCATCCAAAAATTCCCATTTTAGATCAGGTATGTTAGGAATACAAAATCTCATCAATATTTTTTAAACTCCATCTTCATATATGAAGTTAATATATCTCCAATACTTCACATCTTTAATATTCTTTTGAAAGTCCTCATCATCAGTCAATGAACACTTTATCAATTCTGGTAAAGATGGTTTAGAGACCATTTAAATAAGAATTGATTTTTCACCTTCCAGGGTTATTCACATATCCGTATATACTAGATCCAGGAATATAGGATCCCTTTCAACTCTCATCATGTTCAAAACTTCATGATCATTTCAAATCATAGAATATACCAACTTATATGATATCCCCAGGTGGTATTTTATAGTTCAATCATAATCCTTGAGTAGTTCAAGCCATATTATTTGCCTCATGTTCAGTTCTTTTTGTGAAAAAATATACTTCAAACTCTTGTGATCAGTATAAATCCCACATTTTTTACCATAGAGATAGTGTCTCTATATCTTCATGTAAACGATTACATCTAATAACTCAAGAACATTATTAGGATATATTTTCCCATAAATTTTTAGATTCTGTGATGCATAGGCAATAAATCTATTATTCTTCATAAGGACACAATAATGTCATTTTTTGAAGGATCATTATAAATAAAAACCCACTCATTCCTCGATGGTAGAGTCATGTTAGGAACATTAAATAATAATCTCTTCGGTTCTTCAAAACATTCCTCGGACTATTTTCCCAAATAAATTTATCCCCATTATGAGTGATCTTGGTTAATGGGTTATCCAATCGGTCAAAATTATGGACAAAAGGTAGATAATAACTGGCTAAACCAATAAAACTGTGTACCTCAGCTATACTCGTCGGTGCAGGCCATTCATGGATTTACTTGGTCTTTGAAGGATAATCATAGATTCCATCCTTAGAGACAATATTACCTTGAAAAGAAATCTACTAAAGCCAGAATTCTCACTTGATAAATTTCCCATATAATTCATTTCTTCTAAGATTCCTCAGGATAATGCCCAAGTGATTTTTAGGATCTTCGTAGATTTTTGAGTATACCAAAATGTCATCAATAAATACCACTAAAATTTCATCAATATTTTCCTTTAAAACTCTATTCATTAGATTCATGAAGATAGAGGGGAATTATTCAATCCAAAAGGCATTACTAAAAACTCATAATGCATTTACCTGGTTTGAAATGTGGTTTTCGGAATGTCTTCCTTCATCGCACACAATTGATGATATCCAGATCGAAGTTCAATCTTTGAAAAATATTGAGCTCCATGATTTTGTTTATATAAATAATCAATGTGAGGTATGGGATTCGTGATCTTTACTGTTATAGAATTTATCTCCATGTAGTCAATTCACAGCATCATAGATCCATCTTTCTTCTAAACAAAAAGAAAAGGGGCTCCCCATGGGGAAATAATAGGGAGAATAAATCCATTATTACTCAATTACTATAGTTGTTTATTTAGTTCAACTAATTCCATAGTGGCCATTCTATAAGGGGTCTTTGATATGGGCCTTGAACCAGGAATTAAATCAATAGAAAATTCAATTTCTCCCTCTGGAGGATGTCCAAGGAAATACTATGGAATCAAATCAACATATTGTTGCACAATAGGTATATTCTTTATTTTAACATTATTTTCCTCCCCCATAGCTATTTCATTCTCTTCCTCCCCAATAATTAAATTTAGTTGAGCTACTACTATTGGATATAGATAAGAATCAGGTGGTGATGTTTCTTCTCTAAAGATAAGGTAATCATTATCATCATCGAAAATTGTAACCTACTTCTTCTTACAACAAATTTTCACATCTTGGTCCGAAATCCAATCCATACGTAGGATTATATCAAATTAAATTATGGGTATAATGATGAGATCACCATATAAAGAATATTTATATACCTTAATGAGAACTTATTCACAAATTTTTTTGCGATGATACTACCCTTAGGTTTTTTTACTGACAACTAGCTTGTTATGTAAAATTGAAAATATCTATTTTTCTTAGAAAACTAGGAATATATGAACGAATGAGATGATCCACAATCAAATAATTCATTGGCTAAACTTTAGGAAACCATTAAATTTCCTTCCACCACCTATTTCGGAGATTCAACCTCCATAGTAGTGATTGAATAATCATGGCCTTGCTCCCTTGGACTTTTTTTAGGTAAGTTTACTTAGAAATTAGGACATTAATTTTCACAATTCCCCTTTTCTATAAAACTATAGCATTCAACATTGACAACCTATTTCTTGCCCATTCAAGCACAATCTTGGTGGCTTTCGTCACCACATTTGTAACAGACTCCCATTACCTTTAGGAATGTTCTGGGGTATTTCATCCTACATTTACCACAGGATGGATATTCACTTTTCTCTTATTTCCATTTTTTCCATTTCCAAAGTTTTCAGAAGATCGCTTCTACTCATTCTTTGCTTTGAAGTTGTGAGACATATACAATTCCTTTTCTATCTTGATAGCGTGTGAGACAATATCATTGTATGATGAGAAGGATTATGAGACTAATTCTTGAAAAAGAAATGGATTTAACCCATCAAAGAATTGATCAATTTTACTCCTAGGGTTACACATATAATCTGCTACATGCCTAGTTAACCTTGTAACGTTACCCTCATACTTTATAAAATTCACATCCTTCTTTTGCCTCAAACTCAGAAATTGTCATTCCATATCTTCTAAATGGTCATGAGGAAAGTATTTTTCTAAGAAAATAATACTAAACTACCTTCATTCCATGTTTTATACATCTCTATATTCCTTTTTGTTTTTGATTAATGACCACTATTGATGTACATCTCCCGTGAGGCGATAAACTACTATGAAAACTTTTTCTGTTTTTCTACTCCCTAAACCATGAAATATTTTTTCTATTGAACTTTTCAATTGATCTGTTACATATGAATTTGTACTCTCATTGAATATTGGAGGTTGTTTCTTCATGATGTGGATTAACATTGATCATTCATGTTGTGGATCAGGGTTCTCTATACGGGTAAGGTTATTATTTATAATTTAAGTGGGTTGTCCCAGTATGGTGATAAGCTGATCAACACCAATTGCATTACCAGATCCACTATAATTATCTTGAGTAGAAGTTAAATACATACATGGATTACATGGGTTGATACAATTCCCATTCCTTCCACTATGCGCAATTTATAAACAATGGCATCCAATAGATTATTTTATGAATCACAATACATAATTAAAAACTTGTAAAACAGTTAACATTAATTTAACAGATTATGGTTATAACCAATAATAATAAAAATATTTTTTTTAAGAATTATATGCTAATAAAATGATAATAATGGTTTGTAATGAATATGAGAATTATACTAAACATATCTGTCGAGAGTTTCGTAACCAAGAGTGCAGCAAGACCCGTTGTTGTGCACCAGTTCCCATTCGAGTCTAGCTCAAAGCAGTGTTTTCGGGTTTTAACACTAGGTACATCGGTAAGAGAGCCACCTATACATTCTCAAATCCATATAGGGATGTATTTCTTTAAAAACTCAGAAAATATCTACATCATGAAATTTCGAAGATGTTCTTCTATACAAATCCTCAAAGACTATCTTTGGGTAATGTTCTATAATTAGAGGTTTTCTAAATCTATCATCCAAGGATTGTATAAAACATCATATAGAACCAACTATAATGCCCCAACCCTATTTAACAAGAGTTGGTACATTATTACATAACATTGGCATGATATAAGGAATCATGTCTTGAATGACCGATCAGTATAGTAGACATGGAAGTACGAGATACATTCATATGATTTACAATACATCATCAGATAAAAACATCAACAACATTTTCAACCCTTTTTAACACACTTATATCCATAGAATATCCTTACAGGTCAACCATAAAATAATTCTTCACATCCTGGAAAAAATAAAACATAGAAAGGCGTAAGATCAGATGCTCAGTAAGGATAAAAATAAAGCAGAATCTTTCATAAGTAAGCAAAACAAATTACGGCTATGTATAAGGCAAAAAAACCCTTTTAAAAATAATCTTTATAATAATATGTAATAGATAGAATGAAATAATTTCATTTACATAATCACATCTATATTCTAATAGTTTAATAATCACATGCAATATCAATAGCCACTTTCATAATGATGGAATGCATAATGATAGCCATCTTAACCACATATTCAAGGCCTTGTGCCTAGACTAAAAATAAAATTTTGTCAAGGCCTTGTTCCAAGATACTAATATTTCTCATGAGACCTACTGATGCATCTAGGAGTTATAGCAAGCCCCACCCATCACATACAAAGTCTAATGCATTCCTTATATGAAAAGGTTTAAACATAACATAAACATTTGTATTAAAACCTGCATACGAAATGTCAATACTTTATCCATAAAACATGAATGGTATAAAAATAACACATACATAGTCAATCATATCACAATTCCTTGAAAACAATTTGGATTTTTTGTATCACAAAAAATCAACATTAAACAAGCTTAAAATCCATTAAAGGATGTTGACCTAGATGAGATCAAAAGTTTTTTAGAAAATTATCTCTTTCTATTTTAGAATCATTTAAAAGTCATATAATTATAAAAGAGAAAATTTATTTTAAATATATTCATATAATAATTTATGTGAAGCTTCAACGATGATATTTCGATGGAAAATATCCATACCCACTGTATAAGTTAAAAAAAGACATTCATACATTAATTTTGTCGAAAAGTTCATAAAGTACCTTATTTGGAAAACGATTGAAATATTCCATTCAAAACATATATGGTCAAATAAGGGTATAAATGAATTTAACCCATATTATAGTAAATAGTAAAAATGATTGAATTACATTTTTTATAAAACAATTATGTGGCTTATAAAGATGTCCCAACAGATACCTACGTAAAAACAACCTCAAATAATAAAGAGATTTTGAAATTAACCCTTACCTTGTACATTTCCTTAGTAGAGTGTATATTATAATCTTGTATAATTGATAAAACATTGTTAATATGTTATTCAATAACTATATACATAAATCTGATATCATATAGGATCCTCTAATATTTCATTGTTAGTAATATTTATGTAGTATCATCGTTTCGGGTGATAACTGATTCATTTTTCTTTATATGATCGGTTACATAAGACATGTTTATTATGGTTAAGATGTATTTTATTCATATCCAGAATGATATTATGTTATTAAACATTATATTTAATCATAAAATGAAAATTATTAATGAATGATTATGATGGGGAATGAATCTCATTCTTTACATGGAGACGGTAATCTGTATGTATGCACGAGATACAATTTCAATATATTGATGGTAAAATCGTATTTAATTGGATATTATATCATATATAGAGAATAATTAAAATGTTATAATCATTATTTACACAATTTATACATATTATTACACCCATCCAAACAATTATGTGTTTGAATAACAAATTACACCAAGACATGGAGATGGTAAGCCGTACGTACACACATATGGGGACATTGTCAATCCTTGGATGGATAGAATAATTAAGGTGGTTTGAAAATTTTTTATAATAACATCATAGTATATTGATAATACTGGTGTTATTATTTTATAATGGAAACAACAAAGAAAGAGGATGTGGAAGAAGACAAAAATTTGAAAAAGGGTGGTGAAATTATTACATCTTCTTCGAATATTTCCTTTTGAGTTGATCAAAAGGTCTCTTTGGTTGGATTTATGATCAAATTAAGGACTCAAAGATGATGTGACAGAAGTTGGGACGATTTTTGGGTAGGGTTGGGCCACAAAAAATAGATATAGAGGTGTGATTTTGAGAGAAGGGGAAGTGCCTTTTTATAAGAGATGTGAGGAGCACCTTAGGAAAAGATTGAAATATTATTTTATAACAAAATCATTTTCTGATTATAATGGCTCTAAAATAATTTATTTCATGGATAAGGTGGTTTGAGTTTAAAAAAATTCAACCAATAGGTTTTAGATAAGTTGGGTCACCATATTAACCTTATTTTTTAGATTTAACTGATAGTTAAATAGTTTAACGTTTACCATGTATTCTTGTATTATTATAATAATTGGTTAATAAACTTGCTATAAAATGCCAATAGGACCACCAGTGGATCATTAATGATATACCTATCATAATATATGTTCTTTGTAAGAACCTTATATTTTTATAACTATTATATAATTTAATAATATAATATTTGTTTTAAAAACTCATTTATGTCATTTTGACAATATTTAGTATTTTGTTTTTGTGAATGTCATCACAACATTATTAATTCGATAAAAATACATCGAATCAATACTAACATTTCATATTCCCATAATAATTCGTGGATGTCATAAAAACATTGAAATTATATTTATTTAAATATTTATAATACCATTTATATGATTCTTTCATTAATAAGGTATTTACTGTATAACCATTATGTCAAAAAATAAATTTAATTATTTTATGTCTAAATATTATAAATAAAATAAAATTATGTAAGAAATATTTTTATCTTTATAATGAGTATTTATATTCGAAATTATATCTTCAATTACCCAGTAATAAATTTTTTTTCTAAAATATATAAGTTTATGTCATTTCTGTCTTTACTTTAAATTAATTAATATAAAGTGTCATTATCACTCTCAAGTGGCTTCATGGGGACACAAAATCGACCAAACAATGACCATGGTCGGAAATTTATCATCCAATAGGAATAATACACATGTTAGGATAATTTAATATTATTATAATATTATTTTTTACCCTTATTTACCAGATTTACCCTTTAACCATAATAAATAAAATATTTACCGAAGTAATTATT
Organism: Viscum album; assembly: GCA_963277665.1. Lineage (NCBI taxonomy): Eukaryota > Viridiplantae > Streptophyta > Magnoliopsida > Santalales > Viscaceae > Viscum > Viscum album. The sequence continues at coordinate 651,276,077 of OY728120.1, read as the reverse complement.
CACAATGTATAAAAATAAAAGTTACATATTTACACAATTTGGGCCTCCTAATTCCAAATATTGAATCCATATTTCCAAATTCAAAACACATATGTGGTAGAAATTATTTTAAAATTAATTTCTGTTGTCAAAACAAAAAAGCGTGTTTTTAAGAAATAATAACTTTCAAAAGATTGACACTTGTTTATGTCTAGTTTAAATGAGAAATTACATAAAATTACCTAAATTATATTGAATGATAAAAATAAAAAATAATTATACTTGAAACCCACTAAAATATATAATTTTATAGTATATATTATTTTCATTAAAAAACATTTTTTAAATAAAAATTTATTATTTTTTACTATTCATCAAAAATTGATTGTTTTCAAAATTACCAAAAATTCACCCTAAGATAATTTTGGTATTCCGAATTAGAAAATGTAGTCCATTTTGAAAAATAAAATTTATAAATTTTCAAAAAGTGTTTATTACTATTTATAACAGTTAGTTTGATTGGTCGTGTTGTGTTAAAACTCAAAGTTGCGTATAACGCAAGCTACTGCATTATTCAAAGGGAAACGTAGTGTGGAAGTTTGAGGTGTTACATTCCTACACATCTAAAATGACTTATGAATATTTTTCATAATGTATCAAAACATTCTGAATGTGTTTTCTAATTTTTGAAAAGGATTGTTGTTCATTTTACTAAAATTCGTGTCATTTTTAAATAAAATTACGCATATTGAGTAATACTTGTCACACCGTGGGTCGGATTGAGGTGCGACTGATTTCTATGCATATATGGATTGGTTTACAAATTTATCAAAATAATTAGAATTTTTTTCCTGTATTTGAGATTATTAATTTTCTTTTTACTAAAATTTTATTTTAAACTGGACACACGTACTTTTGACTCATTCCAATCATGTTATGTATCGTTTCAATGTGAAATTTATTACTAAATGATAAATATTAATTTTTCATCAATTTATTAAATTATTGACAAAATATTATCATATATGGTCATTTTTTAGTTAGTGACACTTTTTAAACTAAAATGTCAACTTGAAATAAATAATGGATACTTTTAGTAATACTTGGAACATAATGTATCATATTATAGTGTTGATGTTCCCTACATATCACAAATGTCATATGGATAATTTTTGTAATGTATAAAAACAATATGAATTTGTTTCCATGGTTATTCATAGTGTAAAGACCCGTAAATTTCAAGGAATTTTTTTTCTTCTTAATTTTCTTTGGAATTTTACAAGAACGCAGTTTTTGACGGCACCTGATTCCGAGGCCCGGTGTGCCCGGAATCATTTTCCGAAGTTTTGGCTCGGGTTTGTTTAGTGAACGGACGAGCGGGTTTTTCTAAATTTTGAACCGGTGCCCGGAATCGAATTCTGAGGGCACCGATGAAATCGCAGCGCCGGGTTTTGCCTAGAAACGCCTCTTCTGGAGTTGCGTTTGCTCAGGTGTGGTTTTTAAATTTTGGGACTTAAGGTTAAGAAATAAAATAAATTTGTTACGACAACTTTATTTTTATTTCACTTGAAGCCACTTGAAAGCCACATTAAGCTGGTTAAGCTTAGTTGAAGCGGATAGGGTGCAACTGAAATATCCTATCCTCTTGATAGGATATTTGTGGGTGGGGCCCGCACGAGCCCCGCCGTTTCTTCCGCTAAGTAACGCACCCGCGAAAACCCGTCAAAGAAACTGAAAGTCAACTGACGCGGTTTCATAGTTTCTTAACAGACCATTAAATTGGGCTGTTTCTTTCGTCCAATTAATTGGGCGGTTTCTTTGGTAAATTAATTCTTGGAATTAATTGTTCGTTTCTTTTTTTTTAATCGTTGCTTGTGCGTTAATAAAATAAGATTATTCTTATTTTATTTTGGGTGGAAGCTTGTGGCGTGGGGAGAATTTGGAGGAGAGCGTTCTTCTTCGGCGAAGAACGCGAAGAACGCCGGCCTCCGGCGAAGAACGCCGAAACCGCGGAAATCAACGACGCTTCTTCCGCGACGTTTCTTCCACGACGATCGTTCCTTTCGAAGCGACGTTCTCCCTTCGGACGCACCTCGACGACAACGGAATCAATGACGTTTCTCCGGCGACATTTCTTCCGCGACGATCGTCCTCTTCCGCGACGAACTCGCGAGCGACAACGCTTGAGGTAGGGGTTTTAAACCTTTTTAAAGTTGTAGATCTTTCCTTCGATCTTGAAGGTTCTTTTTTTTTGTCGTCCCTTGTTTCCGAATCTTTTTAATTATTTTTTTAAAAAGATTGTGATGGATTATCGTTCTAGAAAGGCCGATTGTTATCAATCTAATGCGAGGGGGGTCGGGCTGCACAAACACGGCCGAACCCCCCCTCCTTTATTCTTGTTGTTTCTTGCGGATGGAGCGAGATGGCGTGGTGCCGTCGCACCACGCGGGAATCGTACGACAACTATTGAGCGGCGCCGTCGCGCCGCGCTGTGGAACGAAATCAAACAAGATCGAGACGCCTTCGCGCCACGCCGAGAAGTCGATCAAGCACGCAACGTCGTCGCGCCGCGCCAAAGAGGCCGCAGATTAAATCAATTTTATTTTGTTCTTGAGCGCATATTTACGGGCGACGACAAACGAGGCCACAAGTTAATTTTGAGGCCTCCGCAGTCAAGGTCGGGTCCCGGGATGACCGTAGGCGCAGACGGGAAGCAAATCGGACCACCGGAGCGTCTCCGGTGGCCCGCGGAAGCCGGCGGCGGCGCGGGTCGCCGGCGCGGCGGCGCCGGCGGCCGGAGGAGGCGGCACCCCGCGGGTGTCCAGGGTGGCACCCCGCGGGTGCCGCGGGGTTGTCTGGCGACACCCCGCGGGTGTCCAGGGGGGCACCCCGCGGGTGCCGCGGGGTTGTCAGGCGGCACCCCGCGGGTGTCCAGCACGACACCCCGCGGGTGCCCCGGGGTTGTCAGGCGGCACCCCGTGGGTGTCCAGCGCGACACCCCGCGGGTGCCGCGGGGCTGTCAGGCGGCACCCCGCGGGTGTCCAGCGCGACACCCCGCGGGTGCCGCGGGGTTGTCAGGCCGCTCGGCCGAGCCGAGCCGGACCGGCCCTGGCCGGGCGGGGCCGGGCCAACCGGGTCGGACTCGGTTCGGGCCGACCCATGGGGGGTCGGGCCGGGTCGGCCCGGACTCGGACCCCCCCCCGTTTTCGGACCATTTCGGTCAAATTCACATATCTTGAGCTCCGGACGTCCGAATGACGTACCGTCAGCTTTGTTGAATTCCTCTCAGTTAGACGGAACTTTTGGCTTACTCTGCTCGAGGTTTGGATGCCGACGGAGTACGGTCGGGTCGGTTCGTACACGAAACCAACCGGGCCCCTGGAACGAAAAAGCCAATAACTCACAGACCGGGCGTCCGATTGACGCGCCGTCTGTTTCGTTGACTTCCTCTTGATGAGACGGAACATTTGACATACTCTGCCCGAGTATTGGATGCAGTCGGAGTATGGACGGATTGGATTGTACCCGAAATTCAACCGGGCCCCTGGAACGGAAAAGCTGATATCTTTCAGCCAGGACGTCCGTTCGACGAACCGTCAGCGGCGTTGGTGATTGCGTTGAGTAACGGTCCCTTTGAGTATACCCTATGGGAGTTCAGGGTACAGTTGTGATACGGCCGGAATTGGTTCGCACACGAAACCAACCGGGCCCCTGGGACGAAAAGGCTAATAACTCACAGACCGGGCGTCCGATTGACGCGCTGTCTGTTGCGTTGAGACCCCTATGATGAGGCGGTCCTTTGAGACACTTCTTTTTTGGACTTTGTGATACTTGGAGTATCGACCAGTAGCTCGTGGAGCGGACCCTCCCGGAGACGAGCATGCAGAGTACGGAGACCGTGTAGCCGACTGAGACCTGACGACTGCTTGACCGACTCGACTTGGAGTGAGTCGACTAGCCCAGTGGACGGAGCGCCCGGTATTTGGCGGCAGACCCACGGCGGACGGAGCGCCTGGTAGTTGGCAGCAAACCCGCGGTACTCGACAGGAGGAGTACCTCAGTAGGCTATTTGGGTGAGCGCCTGGTATTTGGCGACAGACCCTCAGCGGACGGAGCGCCCGGTAGTTGGCCGCAAACCCGCAGTACTCGACAGGAGGAGTACCTCAGCAGTCTTAGGTTAGTGAGCAGTACCTCGGAGTCGTGACAGGACCACTGTACACTCTAGAGACGGAGCTCCTCAGTAGTTACGGTTTCGATAATGAAAATCCTGGTTTGAGCTGAGTCAATGAATCTTTGCGTTTCCTCATGATTGAGATGGGCCGCTTGATAACTTAGGTATATGTATGGGCATATACCTGGGTGATGCTTATCCGTTGATTTCATGATTTTTGTGTATCCTTGTGATTGGATGGGTTACTTGATGACTTAGGTATATGTATGGGCATATACCTAAGTAGAGTCTGATGTTACTTCGTGATTGCTGTCTTTACTTTGTGGATATCCATGTTGGATTTAGTGAGACCTTAAGGGTCTCGGGGTCCCTACTGAGTAGCTTATACTCACCCCTGCACGGGCTATGCCCGCACTTCGTTGTGTTGGTTGCAGACGACGGACAGCGCAGATCGCAGTTGAGGCTTGCGGAGCAGGTCGGTACCCGGAGGAGGACCACTGGGCGGACGTACCCGGAGTAGACGATAGGACCCGAGGAGTAGAGGATCTATATGTACCTACCCTTGAGGTAGGATCCATGGTGGACGATCCAGGAGCTGAGCCATCTGTACCTAACCTTCAGGTAGGAATCGAGGAGGACGACCCAGGAGCCGCTTCGTTCTTCCAGCTGCTGTTTTTCCCTTTCGAGTTGTACTTTACAGTTGGGCTTGTATTTCCGGCCCTTTTACTTTTCTTCGCTTGTGTTTACTTTTCCGCTTGCTTACTCTGTGGTTTTTGTTTGCTTTTGTAATGGCAATGCCTTCCCAGTTATCGGTATTTACGCCATTGGTGCTAGTCGCCAGCCCCTGGCCTATGGAAGGCGGGCTTGGGGTAGTCACGGCACGGGCCCCGAGGTCGGGTTGTGACAGATTGGTATCAGAGGTGGTCGGTTCTACCGCCGATTCTGATCTTTCTTTCTGTGAAGCATTAGTGTTAAGGGTACCGAGTATGGTTTTCAGTTCAGGGAGTCCAGTGTTGGTGCGGGCGGCTGACGTATCCATACACCAGGACCCTGACAACTGAATTCCGACTTTGTGCACGAAAACACTGATTGCGTGTGTGTTTCCAAAGTTTAAAAATGTCAGCTCAAACCAGGTCAGCTCACCAGGTTTAATCGTTTGACCGTGTTACGATGTTTCTTTCAGGATGCATTTTCTCGGACGACCAGCTTTAGCCCAGAGGGATGTGCGTACTGATAGCCTGCCGACCGACGAGGCTTCGGTTCAGGGCCCTCTTGCAGTCGAGGCACCAGCAGAGGCACCAGCGGTACTACCATACGTTGGGCCACCGATGCCACCAGCCCCAGCAGTAGGCGATGCACGACGCTTGAGTGCGCTGCATGAGTTCCAGCGCCACAGGCCACCCAGGTTCAGGGGAGAGACGGACCCGCAGGCGGCTGAGGATTGGCTGGAGGCTGTGGTGGGAGTCTTCAGGCTAGTGGGGACGCCATCGAACTTTATGGCGATCTTTGCGGCTAGCCTTCTTCAGGCAGCAGCAGGCAGGTAGTGGAGCCACTTGTTCCAGTTTTGCCGTGGGATGGCCTTCTCTTGGGAAGACTTCGAGACCTCCCTCAGGTTGGAGTATGTGCCAGTAGCTCTACACCCCGAGCGTGTTCGGGAGCTGCTGCCTTTGTCGCGTGCTTCTCGATCAGAAGCCAAGTCATCTGTGGGAAGTAGACAGATAATGCAGAGGCCCAGAAAGACCAGACCAGCAGTTGGGCGATCTCGGGTTTTAGGACCAGTGGTGCAGGGCACCCGGAGTGGGAACAGAGCTAGCCGTGCAAGGAGCAGGTTGTGTTACTCATGCCGCGGAAAGGGTCATCTGGCACGTGACTGTCCGACTCCCGATCCGCAGGCTTTGGGGGAGCCACCGAGATAGAGGCAGCGACAAATGCTTGAGCAACAGTAGAACTCTTGGAGCAGGTGGACAGGAGCGGAACTAGTGGGTACGTCTCTTGTACTTCTAGTTCCATGTTTGATGTTGTATTCGTGTCTTTGTATTATGAGCTGCAATAATAAAGAAGACACTTATCTCTTGTGATGTTTGCCTTCCTGTCCTCTTTTGTGATGTTACTGAGTGGTCCCGGTTAAACTGTTGACTTCACCCTCACTTTCGAGATTTCAACTGGAGCAGACCCAGTGACCTCACACTGATGCCGACAGTGTGACTCGACCCTTGGAGGCGAGAGTGACAGTTGGATCTCTTAGTAGTTACGTCGAGGACTTACGACGTCATCCATGGCATGAATGCATCCTTCATGCCAGGATTGACTGTATTAGACAATGGGCGTGGTTCATCTAGAGAGGGGATGAGACCAGGTTTCTCTTTTTGGCAAAGGAGAAATTTTAGCAGCTCTTCCAGATCATATGCAAAGGAGGTGCAGTTCATCCAGGAGCGGATGAAGACTGCACAGTGCAGTAAGAAACAGGAAACCAGTGCCAGTCTTAGAGACTCGGGCGTGTTAAATGTTTCAAGAAGAGGAAGCTTAAAGGACAGATGAATCTGCGGAGTAGCAGACGTAGAAGTGGGGCCTTGAGAGCAGCAGGTGGTGGTGTACATCTCAACATGTTACAACCACCCGCCTTTGAAATCCCCGCCAGGCTCAGGGAGCAGGAGGGCTGGGAAGGAGAGTAGCTGCATGCGGTCAAGTAGTGTGACCCAGGGGCTCTAAGAATGATTCGGGGTACGGGCTATGTCTACTATGAGCTGCCATATCTTTAGACATAGGTACCAATCATTCTTTCCTTCCACGAATCTTGTCCCATACCTAGAGGTTCCGGGCTAGCCGTTGACTTGACCCTCACGTCTGGAGATACCTTTGGGAGGAGACTCGATAATCACACTTATGCCGACAGTGTGATCTGACCACGAGGCGAGAGTTTCGGTTGAAATCTCTTGGTGGCAGCGTTGAGGCCTTGCGACGTTGGTCTGGTTATGGATCGAATTCACAGATCATACCCAGGTTGACTGTTTTAGGAAAAAAGGTTGTGGTTTATCTACAACGTTGGGATAGGTTTTCCTTGGTCAGCGAAAAGGAAACCCTGGGCAGCTCAAGATAAACTCATGCACAGGAGGGTGTAGACGATCATTCTTGGGTCGACCCACCTTACCTTCGTGGCAGCAGGAGTTTTGAGTTTCAGTTCTAATCAGAAATGGAGACCTCTGGAGTTCGAGGATGACGACCACGTCCTCTTACGGGTCTCACCTCGACGAGGTTTACGGAGATGTGGCATGGGAGGCAAGTTATCTCCGAGGTTCAACGGACCTATCTAGGTCCTCAGCCGGGTAGGCGAGGTGGTTTACCGCTTGGCCCATCCACTTCAGTTGCACTAGGTGCACAACGTTTCCACGTATCCCAACTGAGGAGATACGTGCTCGACCCCCCTTCGCATATCATCGACCATGAGGAGCTAGACGGTGGCGATGAGTGTCTTATACGGAGGTTCTTGTGGGGATCGACGATCGACAGGAGCGGATCCTAGGAGGATGGTTGATTCCTCTTGTGCACTTTCTTTGGCAGCGCGGGAACCTCCAGGTGAGCACATGGGAGCGGAAGGCTCAGATGCGTGCTCAGTACCGCTTTGTTTCCCTAAGTCTATGGTGATGCTTTACGGGGATGTAAAGCCCTATGGTGGGAGTAATGTAAAGACCCGTAAATTTCAAGGAATTTTTTTTTTCTTAATTTTCTTTGGAATTTTACAAGAACGCAGTTTTTGACGGCACCTGATTCCGAGGCCCGGTGTGCCCGGAATCATTTTCCGAAGTTTTGGCTCGGGTACGTTCAGTGAATGGACGAGCGGGTTTTTCTAACTTTTGAACCGGTGCCCGAAATCGAATTCTGAGGGCACCGATGAAATCGCAGCGCCGGGTTTTGCCTAGAAATGCCTCTTCTGGAGTTGCGTTTGCTCAAGTGTGGTTTTTAAATTTTGGGACTTAAGGTTAAGAAATAAAATAAAGTTGTTACAACAACTTTATTTTTATTTCACTTGAAGCCACTTGAAAGCCACATTAAGCTGGTTAAGCTTAGTTGAAGCGGATAGGGTGCAACTGAAATATCCTATCCTCTTGATAGGATATTTGTGGGTGGGGCCCGCACGAGCCCCGCCGTTTCTTCCGCTAAGTAACGCACCCGCGAAAACCCGTCAAAGAAACTGAAAGTCAACTGACGCGGTTTCTTAGTTTCTTAACAGACCATTAAATTGGGCTGTTTCTTTCGTCCAATTAATTGGGCGGTTTCTTTGGTAAATTAATTCTTGGAATTAATTGTTCGTTTCTTTTTTTTAATCGTTGCTTGTGCGTTAATAAAATAAGATTATTCTTATTTTATTTTGGGTGGAAGCTTGTAGCGTGGGGAGAATTTGGAGGAGAGCGTTCTTCTTCGGCGAAGAATGCGAAGAACGCCGGCCTCCGGCGAAGAACGCCGAAACCGCGGAAATCAACGACGCTTCTTCCGCGACATTTCTTCCGCGACGATCGTTCCTTTCGAAGCGACGTTCTCCCTTCGGACGCACCTCGACGACAACGGAATCAACGACGTTTCTCCGGCGACGTTTCTTCCGCGACGATCGTCCTCTTCCGCGACGAACTCGCGAGCGACAACGCTTGAGGTAGGGGTTTTAAACCTTTTTAAAGTTGTTGATCTTTCCTTCGATCTTGAAGGTTCTTTTTTTTGTCGGCCCTTGTTTCCGAATCTTTTTAATTATTTTTTTAAAAAGATTGTGATGGATTATCGTTCTAGAAAGGCCGATTGTTATCAATCTAATGCGAGGGGGGTCGGGCCGCACAAACACGGCCGAACCCCCCGCTCCTTTATACTTGTTGTTTCTTGCGGATGGAGCGAGATGGCGTGGTGCCGTCGCACCACGCGGGAATCGTACGGCAACTATTGAGCGGCGTCGTCGCGCCGCGCTGTGGAACGAAATCAAACAAGATCGAGACGCCTTCGCGCCACGCCGTGAAGTCGATCAAGCACGCGACGTCGTCGCGCCGCGCCAAAGAGGCCGCAGATTAAATCAATTTTATTTTGTTCTTGAGCGCAGATTGACGGGCGACGACAAACGAGGCCACAAGTTAATTTTGAGGCCTCCGCAGTGAAGGTCAGGTCCCGGGATGACCGTAGGCGCAGACGGGAAGCAAATCGGACCACCGGAGCGTCTCCGGGGGCCCGCGGAAGCCGGCGGCGGCGCGGGTCGCCGGCGCGGTAGCGCCGGCGGCCAGAGGCGGCGGCACCCCGCGGGTGTCCAGGGTGGCACCCCGCGGGTGCCGCGGGGTTGTCTGACGACACCCCGCGGGTGTCCAGGGCGGCACCCCGCGGGTGCCGCGGGGTTGTCAGGCGGCACCCCGCGGGTGTCCAGCGCGACACCCCGCGGGTGCCGCGGGGCTGTCAGGCGGCACCCCGCGGGTGTCCAGCGCGACACCCCGCGGGTGCCGCGGGGTTGTCAGGCCGCTCGGCCGAGCCGAGCCGGACCGGCCCTGGCCGGGCGGGGCCGGGCCAACCGGGTCGGACCCGGTTCGGGCCGACCCAGGGGGGGTCGGGCCGGGTCGGCCCGGACCCGGACCCCCCCCCCGTTTTCGGACCATTTCGGTCAAATTCACATATCTTGAGCTCCGGACGTCCGAATGACGTACCGTCAGCTTTGTTGAATTCCTCTCAGTGAGACGGAACTTTTGGCTTACTCTGCTCGAGGTTTGGATGCCAACGGAGTACGGTCGGGTCGGTTCGTACACGAAACCAACCGGGCCCCTGGAACGAAAAAGCCAATAACTCACAGACCGGGCATCCGATTGACGCGCCGTCTGTTTCGTTGACATCCTCTTGATGAGATGGAACTTTTGACATACTCCGCCCGAGTTTTGGATGCAGTCGGAGTATGGCCGGATTGGATTGTACCCGAAATTCAACCGGGCCCCTGGAACGGAAAAGCTGATATCTTTCATCCAGGACGTCCGTTCGACGAACCGTCAGCGGCGTTGGTGATTGCGTTGAGTAACGGTCCCTTTGAGTATACCCTATGGGAGTTCAGGGTACTATTGTGATACGGCCGGAATTGGTTCGCACACGAAACCAACCGGGCCCCTGGGACGAAAAGGCTAATAACTCACAGACCGGGCGTCCGATTGACGTGCCGTCTATTGCGTTGAGACCCCTATGATGAGGCGGTCCTTTGAGACACTTCTTTTTGGAACTTTGTGATACTTGGAGTATCGACCAGTAGCTCGTGGAGCGGACCCTCCCGGAGACGAGCGTGCAGAGTACGGAGACCGTGTAGCCGACTGAGACCTGACGACTGCTTGACCGACTCGACTTGGAGTGAGTCGACTAGCCCAGTGGACGGAGCGCCCGGTATTTGGCGGCAGACCCACGGCGGACGGAGCGCCTGGTAGTTGGCAGCAAACCCGCGGTACTCGACAGGAGGAGTACCTCAGAAGGCTATTTGGGTGAGCGCCTGGTATTTGGCGACAGACCCTCAGCGGACGGAGCGCCCGGTAGTTGGCCGCAAACCCGCAGTACTCGACAGGAGGAGTACCTCAGCAGTCTTAGGTTAGTGAGCAGTACCTCGGAGTCGTGACAGGACCACTGTACACTCTAGAGACGGAGCTCCTCAGTAGTTACGGTTTCGATAATGAAAATCCTGGTTTGAGCTGAGTCAATGAATCTTTGCGTTTCCTCATGATTGAGATGGGTCGCTTGATAACTTAGGTATATGTATGGGCATATACCTGGGTGATGCTTATCCGTTGATTTCATGATTTTTGTGTATCCTTATGATTGGATGGGTTACTTGATGACTTAGGTATATGTATGGGCATATACCTAAGTAGAGTCTGATGTTACTTCGTGATTGCTGTCTTTACTTTGTGGATATCCATGTTGGATTTAGTGAGACCTTAAGGGTCTCGGGGTCCCTACTGAGTAGCTTATACTCACCCCTGCACGGGCTATGCCCGCACTTCGTTGTGTTGGTTGCAGACGACGGACAGCGCAGATCGCAGTTGAGGCTTGCGGAGCAGGTCGGTACCCGGAGGAGGACCACTGGGCGGACGTACCCGGAGTAGACGACAGGACCCGAGGAGTAGAGGATCTATCTGTACCTACCCTTCAGGTAGGATCCATGGTGGACGATCCAGGAGCTGAGCCATCTGTACCTACCCTTCAGGTAGTAATCGAGGAGGATGACCCCGGAGCCGCTTCGTTCTTCCAGCTGCTGTTTTTCCCTTTCGAGTTGTACTTTACAGTTGGGCTTGTATTTCCGTCCCTTTTACTTTTATTCTCTTGTGTTTACTTTTCCGCTTGCTTACTCTGTGGTGTTTATTTGCTTTTGTAATGGCAATGCCTTCCCAGTTATCGGGATTTACGCCATTGGTGCTAGTCGCCAGCCCCTGGCCTATGGAAGGCGGGCTTGAGGTAGTCACGGCACGGGCCCCGAGGTCGGGTCGTGACACATAGGCCAACTATCCATATTACTAAAATTGATGTCAATATTAAATATATATATATATATATTATGAGTCATACTGGTCACACTGTGGGTCAGAATGAGGTGGGTGGTGATTCTTACTCGTCTCAAATGAATTATGGATAATTTTACTAAAGTATCAAAAAAATACAAATTCATTCTATCAATTTCTGGTACGTTATTTTTATTTCATACTAAAATTCTATTTTATAATAAATACATACATTTTTGACTCATTACAATAACAACATGTATCAGTTTGTAGTGAAAATATTTTATACATATCAGAAATCAACTTTGAATTGTTATATTAAATTATGAATAAATTCAAAGGTATTTTGATTGGGTTTTAGTGAGTGATAAATTTTTATCTAAAATATCAATTTTTAAATGATTAGAGATGCATTAAGACATATTGGGGACATAATGTCTTTGATTGAGGGGATCATGATCCCTTTATGTCAAAAATGACTTATGAAGGATTTTTATAAAGTATCAAATAAATTTGAATATGTTTTCTAGGCCTTATGTAGGTTAGTTATTCATTTTACCAAAATTGATTTTAATTTTAAATAAATTTATGCACTTTGAGTCATACTAGTCACACTGTGGGTTAGATGAGGTACGACTAATTCAGATACATATAAAATTACATATTGATAATTTTTATAATTTATCAAAATAATATTTATGTATTTTACCAGTTTTGATTATGTATGTTTTTTACGAAAATATCATTTTAAACTGGAAACACACGCTTCGACTCATCACGATCACATCTTGTTTTTTTATACAAAAATGATTTCTAAATGTGAAGAATGACGTTTGAATAATTTTCAGAAATTATCAAGAAAATATGAATGGGATTGATCAGTTTTCAATCAGTGATACCTTTTGAACTAAAATGCCTATTTTAAACTATTAATTGATATATTGAGTCATACTAGACACATAGTGTATCAGATTGAGGTGTGGTGGATTCATACAGGTCACAAATGACTTATACTTATTTTTCATAAAATATCCACAAAATATTAATATTTTCTCTATTTTCTGAGTATTTAAATTTTCAATTTTAATAAAATTAATTAAGATTTAAAAAAAATATAGTACTTGGTGTAATACTGGTCACAGCGTGTGTCATATTGGGGCGTGTTGATTCATACACATCCCAAAGTCTCAAAAACTCATAATAGTTAATTTTTCAATGATATTCGTTGATATAATTTGACGAACTATCAACACTGCATGATAAGCTTAAAACAAACCACCCAGCTCGAAAAAAAAAGAAATCACTTGTAAATGAAAACTATTATATATGAGTAAGTCAAAAAAAGAAATAAATTATTCATAAATACTAAATAATAAATTAATTCTAGGGTTAATTATTTTTTTGTGGAAGCCTCAAGGTCAACTCTATAGTTGAGAAATCGGAACTTGAAGGAATGTGATAAATTTCAACATTTTAGGGTTGAGAGGTGTTGTGGGAGAAAACTTTTGTAAAAATATTTGGTGTAATAATGCATGAATTATGGACAAATCAACCCAAATCGAACAAAATAATCCCACATTAAAAGAAAATAAGTATTTTTTGAATAATAATTAAAATAAAAAAATTAATCATAAATATGAAACAATAGATTATTTATATCTAGCATGATTTTTGGGTGCAAACACTATGATTAATTATATGATTTTAGAAAGTAATCATCATTTCTCTTCAAGAAAATGATGTGGATAGAACTTGAAGGAAAATGAGAAATGCAACACTACAGGGGTGAAATGGTTTTGAGGGAAAAAAATTTAGTGGATATTTTGGTACATAAATTCATGAAGGATGTAAAGTACAACCCAACTCAAATAAAATAATCCCCTTGTATAAGAAAAAAATTATTATGTGAGTAATACAAAAAAAATTAAACTAAAATACGAAATAATACATTAATTATATGGATAATGATTTTACCATGAAAACATAAATATTACCTCTGTGAATGAATCCAGATAACATCATTTGTATTCAAACAATGGCATGATATATAGATATGAATCATCTAAAATAAACAAACTTTGTAAGGAATTATGAAAATTAAATCTATGTTATATTTTGTAATGTTTTAGTAAAATTGAGAAATTATACCATAACATTACCTATAAATATTTCCAAAGGGTTTCCTTCATTGTAGTTTTTTCTATCGAGGGATTGGTAACTTCCTCAGGTGTAGAAGAAACTGTATGAATGGGTAGTGAAACATTTAATTTAGATTATGTTAATGTAGTATAGAATAAAAAAATTATTTGAAAAATCATATTATATTAAAAAACACTTTTATCTTCTCATTTAAATCTCTTCATTTTTTAAAAGATTCATGGATTATGATCCTCTATCAAGAACAAAAATCCCTTCATTATGGCCCCTTATAACATAAAATACATTTTATACATTAGGCCTAATATGAATTGATTGTGATCTCTAAATAAAATGGTTGACCTCAATTGAACATTGATCTGACTCAACCTTTTTTAATCATTATAAGGATAGATGACCAATTCTTCGTTTTGGATCAGATACATAAAATACATGCATTACATGTGATTCCATTATGAACTACTTTCCTTTTTTCCCTCCCCTACTGAAATTCACCTTCCTTAACCCATTTTATCAAATATCACTACGAACATATTTTCAAACCTTATGTAATATAAAATATTCTCTTGAAATTGTGTATAATACATCTTGTATATCAATTTGATAATGAAAAAATATGGAAAATTTTCCTAAATTGGATTACTATACTTGGAACCAGATATTTTCATCGCATCATCCACAAGTGTACCAACATTTTTTTGCATTTTTTTGCAGTCGTCAGGTTCTTTTTTATAGAACATATAACCATTAATAAAAACCTAGAGTATGATATAACCATTACATCTAGTCCTTTGGATATCCATTGAAATCATTCGACAATTGAATTTTGATTTTCAAATAACTCTTATAAATATTAATTAAGAACCATCCTATATATTCTTGATTATGTGTATTTTAAATCTATCATTTATCCCTTGATGGAATAAATTATAAAAGAATTTAATTTTGTTCATCAACATATGGATCAACCTCTTCACTATTATTTAAAATATAATGGATTTATTTCTCCCACTCTGTCAAGGTAATTATAACAATATCTATTCTGGAAATCCATTCAATAATAAGACCTTTGATGTGATGAGACATTCGGAGACCAATGCTGTCAATATTTGATAAGTAATCAGAACATAATTCAATAGCTTCTTCAAAAATATATCAATATAATAGAAAACCTTCTAGCTGACTTTGATTCTTGACATAACCTTTCAAAATCATTATATACCATTAAATGCGGGTAAGCCCACCTTAAATGGGAATGACCATATAGTTGAACCTCTCTAACCGAGTGAACCATCTGGTAGACCATTATATCAATGAACAATG
The DNA here is from genome assembly GCA_963277665.1 of Viscum album. Lineage (NCBI taxonomy): Eukaryota > Viridiplantae > Streptophyta > Magnoliopsida > Santalales > Viscaceae > Viscum > Viscum album. The sequence goes on along the minus strand of OY728120.1, from coordinate 651,260,960 downwards.
GTGGTGAAAACACCTCTAATTTACATAATATGACTACAAAATCCTTATTTAGGATTCAAAACATTTATAGGTTAATAAATTTACAACATATATCTATTAAAAATAAGGAGTTTCTGGTTAGTGTATATGATAAATTTTGAGTCATAATGAAATGGAAATCATCACGCATTAAATCTTGAATCAAGACAAGAATGTCGTGTGAATTTTTTCCTTCTAATACATAATTATTCATTTAGACGACATTTATGAAAATTGAAAAATGCCCCAATGGAAGTTTTACACTATTAAAGAAAACGATAAATTCAAAATTTTCTACATATGTAGAGTATAAACTAGTATATGGAGAAAAGTTATCCTTTTACCCTTCATTGGTGCCAACTCTTCCCATATCCTCATTTCAATTAATTCCATCATAAAATTGATTCCATATTTCATTTTTAGGTACATTTAGTATTGTTCCAATAATATTATCAAATACCTTTTTTCTACATGCATGACATAAAAAATATTCATACATAAAAATATTCTAATATTATAATTAAATGAAAAATGATATGTTCATACAACATGATTCGGTAAATATTTTTGAAAATGTTTTACTAGAAACACTGTCAATATATTTTATTTTATAGTGCAGTTGATCGCTCATTACTGGATAATGTGTTTTACCATGTTTGATATTTCCATCAAATGTTGTTGTCCGAAATTAGTATTTATTCCATCATGGTAAAAATTTAAGATATTATAATTTAATGTCATGGAAATTCTATATATATTTTTTAATTATATGGAATTATTTCAAGACCGAGAAATTTTACATCACGCAAATCCGAGTCCCAGAGTGTCCAGAATGATCCGTCAAAGTTTTGTTGAGCTTTAATTAGTGCCTGTAAGTAGTTTTCTTGAATTAGTGGAATAAACCAGAAATGGTCACTTGGATCTAAAATCCAAGGGCACCGTTGTGCTTAGGATATCATCTTTACCCTAGGCGTGAATTATGTTTAGTCGGCATGGGACTCCTATGAGAAAACCTAAAAATGGAATAACCGTAAATAAACTATTAAATAAAATTATTTTATAATTAAAATTATTATAACTCACGAATGTTAACTTGGATAAAAAATCTGAGACCACCACGAAACTAGTGATGGTAGTATCTCTTTAGGCATATACTGACATTGGCCAGGATGGACCAATAGTAAAAGTTATATTTTGGTCATAAATAAAATAATTAAGTGACAATTATTTTATTGTAAAATCTATAAATGTTAAACCATAACTCGGATTGGAAATCTGAGTGTACCATTGGGTTTGTTGGTGAGTTTTTCACTTATGGAGAGCATAAACTCAATCAGGGAGGGTCAAGGGTGACTGTTAATAGTATTCCAAACATTTGTTCTGGTACGTTCATTAAACTCGTGAGTGGTTTTTTCTAACTTTTGAACCGTTTCTCGGATTACAAATCATTGGTCACTGTTGAATCTAACGCATTGGGATTCAATTAAGGGAGGCATAAAATCGACCAAAGTAGGTCGGGTGAAAAAGATATTTTTGTGGACTTTTATAATATTAATAAAATAACATGTTTATTTTATTTTATTTTCTCTCTTTCCTCCAACGGACGAATGGCGTTGGTAGACCGGCGACCTGTCAAGACAATAAATGTCTTGACTATTCTTTCCACATAACCACGCCGTTGGAAATTCGAAAGGATCATTAAATAAATGAACCTCATTAATTTCATGAGGGTTGCACACTCCTTATCCTCTACTATTTATATGGAGCTCAGGGAGGGGTTTTGGCACAACTTCACCAAGCGACGAAGCCCTGGAAATGTACCACCGCCCTAACCACCTAGCGGGTGAGAATGGTTCCAACAAGTGATGAAGAGCACCATCGAGTTACAAGTTGATGACAATGATGAAGGAGGTTTCTTCGACCTTTGTCACTAGATTTCTCATCCAGATAGAGGGATTTACCAAGCGACGAAGCCCTGGAAATGTACCACCGCCCTAACCACCTAGAGGGTGAGAATGGTTCCAACAAGTGATGAAGAGCACCATCGAGTTACAAGCTGATGACAATGATGAAGGAGGATTCTTTGACCTTTTTCACTAGATTTCTCATCCAGATAGAGGGATTAATTCATTTATGCATTCAAATGATTTTGGTCTTCTCTGTTCATGAATAAAACAAATAACATGGGTCAAATGACTAAGGGGTTGTCCCATGATTCATTCATCTTTGCCGGAGGTTATTGCGGGGAATATTGTGAGGTTAATCTTCTGTTTAATACTACTATTTATTGAAGATACAAAATATCCTCTATATTGTGAGATAACATGGAGGGTGTGGGCCTAATGAACCCAACCCGAACACTCCACTATCTTTCTTTCCTTGTACCACATCGGAAGGCTGTCAACACATCGATGAACACCACAATAGGAGGGTCGCAGTTCATTAGCCACGACGAATGGAGGAGATGACCAGAATGACAATCGACAGAGGGAAGGAAGGTGGTGTGACTGCTACACCGCCAATGAATAGATGCTACGACTGAAGCCGCAACAGAGGCTGATCCCACCTCCAGCGAGTTCCGTGGTGACCGAGCAGCACCCATGCGGTGCCGCCGCCTCGTCAACGAAATGACCTCTAGGACGTTAAAGAATCCGTGTGACTGGGGGTTACACCCCCTGCATTTGACTGAACCGGGTCACCACCATCAAGAAGGGCTTCTTCCCTAGAGTCAGTCTGCCACCCTCAAGTTGGGCTGCCAACCTCAGACTAGGCTGCCGCCCTCGTACCGGGCCACGACCCTCTCACCGGGCTGCCGCTCTCGCACTGGGATGCCCCCCTCGGAGTGGTTCATCTCCCTCAAACCGAGTTGCATCCCTCATAGAGGGCCGCCACCCTCAGAGCGGGTCTCTTCCCACAGAGCAGGTTGTGACCCTCATATCGGGCTGTAACCCATTCAGGCCACTACCCAGTGGTCCGCCTACTTGGAATGAGCCACACTATTCTGTTTGGGCCGCCCCTGCGAGCCACCCCTCTTATAGGATGGGCCATACATCGACCTAGTGGGCCATGTCCACCTCGTCCCAATGGGCCAAGTCCACCTTAGCTTAGCCATGAATGATTTGGGTTGGCTCGGTCCGACCCGGTAGGACCAGACCTGTGCCCCACCGGACCCAGAAACACTTAAATGGACATATCTTGAGAACCTGGCATATGTTTGAAGAACTTTCTACAGCGTTGGGATCCTTGGATTGTGGAGGTCCTTTTGGTAGACTCCACATGAGTTTTGGACAAATCTAGTCTACTAATGGGTTGGATCGAACCTGTATCATACCGAGCCCTTGGAGCTAAAACACAAATAACTCACAGACCGTGCGTCCAATTGACACATATTCTATCGCGTTGGAACCCTTAAGACAATGTGGTCCATTGGGTGACTCCTTTGTGGAGCTTAGTGCTAGTTGAGGTATGACTAATATCTCGAGGGGAAAATTATACAAAACTCGAGCGCACCAGGTGTGAGGAAACTTGTGGCTGAAAGCAACATGAAGAAAGAACATAGATCTTATGTGGGTCAACATCTATCAATCCTGGGTGGGTCAAATCCTGTGTGGGTCTACGCTCAATAATCTTGTGTGGGTCAGCGCATACCGATCCTGCGTGGGTCAGATCCTGTGTGGGTCAGCGGGAGTTAGTTATCTATCAATGATTTGTGGGTCATCAACAGTTCTTCTCAATAGAATATGATGATTTATTTTTTGACTAATAATATGTACTTCTATACGTAAATATAGTTGATTGTGAGCTGAGTATTTTACTTGTGTGGTACTTAGATTTTTGTGGTGTTACCTATGTGGAACTTCTATGTTCGCGGTGTTATATGTGTGGTACTTCTATCTTCTTGGTTTTACTTGTGTCGAACATCTAGTTTCGTGGTGTTACCTATGTGGTAATTCATCCTTTTTGGTATCTTCTTTGTGGTGTAACCTATGTGGTAGTTAAATCTTCATGGTTTTACCTATTTGGTACTTCTATCTTCGTGGTGTTATCTATGTTGTGCATCTACCTTTGTGGTATTGTCTTCGTGGTGTTACATGTGTGGTACATATATATTCATGGTGCTACCTGTGTGGAACATTTATCTTCTTGGTGTTACCTGTATGTTACTTCTATCTTCATAGTGTTACCTGTGTGTTACTTCTATCTTCGATGTGCTACCTGTGTGGTACTTCTACCTTTGTGGTATTGTCTTTATGGTGTTACTTGTGAGGTACTTCTATTTTTTTGGTGTTACCCATTGAGTAAATCTACCTTCATGGAGTTACCTTCTTGGAGTTATCTTCATGGTGTTACATGTGAGGTACTTCTAAATTCATGGTGTTACCTATGTGTTGTACTTCCCTCAGTTGCGAGATGAGAATATCATGATAACTTAGGTATATGTATGGGCATATAAGTAAGTGGATTTGATGTATTGGTTTGTGTTTTTTACATTGTGGAACTCTAGGAGACCTATGGGGGTCTTGGGATCCCTATTGAGTATTTTTATAGTCACCCTTAAATAGGCTTCACCCACACCATGTTGTGTCTAGTGCAGATGATGTATATCGTTGATTTAGGCTGACAGATCTAGGATTGGACTGTGCATAGAGGTGTACCATTCAGAGTGATGTGACATAGAGGATACTAACAGATGTGGAGTGTTGAGGAAGAAATCTATACCAAACCAACTGGTAGGAACTTTAGAGGATGACCTATTAGCTATTTCCCCTTTTCATTCAGTAGTATTCTACTTCCAGTCATACTTGTACTTTTACAGTTGGGATTGTATTTCGGCCCCTTTTTTCATTCAGCACTCTTTTACTACAATAGTTACCTTGTTATTGCATCTTATAGTCTTCTAGTCTATGTGGTTTCTTCATGTTGTGTTCTTGGACTGTGTGTCAATATAGGTTAAAAAGGGAATGCCTTCCTATTTATGGGATATGCCTTTTCGATGCTACTCGCCAGCCCCTAGCCCGTGGAAGGTGGGCATGGGTTAGTGACGACATGGGCCATGAGGGATGGGTCATTAAAAAGTGGTATCAAAGGTGTTTGATTGTACTGAAGAACTAGAAAGATGATATTTTTTGTGAAGAAATAGATTTATGTTTTATGGGTGTGGTTTTCAGTTTGGGGAGTCTAGAGTGGGTGTGGCAACCGACATATCCATACTCCATGACCCTGAATTCTGATTTCTGACTCACTACACAGAGACACTAATTGTGGGTGTTTTCAAAAAGTTTTTATTATGATTAATTTGGAGTCAGCTCACCAGGTATAACTTAATGACCATGGAGCACCAATTCCTTATCAGGATACCACCACCATGACAACAACCCAGTTTTCCTGAGAGAGTACATGATGAAGGCCTATTGAGTGATGAGGCTCTGATGTAGGGCCCTCTTACAATGTTGGCACCTTCGGGTGGTGTACCAGTAGAACCACCTCCTACTGGTCAATAGTTACAACCGGTGGTACCAGTACATGACACATTTATGCTTAGTTCGTTACATGACTTTCAGCATCAGATTCCCTTTAGGTTTTGTGGTGAGACCGACTCGCAGGCAGCTGTGGACTGGATTGAACAGGTGGTTGAGAGTTCTCTATAGCTTCTATAGCTTCAGCAGGATGACATGTCGGTAGCTGAGTATTCATTTAGGTGTATCGACCATTCATGGTACTTGAGGAATACGATACAATCAGTGCATCGGGGCTCAGACTTCTGAGCATGGTGTGTTTAAGGAATTCCAAGACAACACTATTCCTCTATGAATTCCATACTATATTAGGGTGCTAGAGAGAACCTTTTCGGTTCAATGTTCTTTGGCTGAGCGGATATATCCAGTGAATGTTATTTGTGGGAAACCATGAAACTGGCACCAGTTTCAGAGACATGGGCGTGTAAAAAATTATTTGGCAAGAATAAGTGTTAGGGGAAAATGATTCTGCAGGGCTGCAGATGTGGAAGTAGATCTTGGAGATCGACATGAGGTGGTGTACATTTCAACATGTTACAACCACCCCCCCCCCTTTGTGGTCCCCCCAGGCATAGGTATCTGAAGGATAGTGGAAGAGAGTATTTGCATATGGTTAAGGAGTGCAACCCAAGGGCTCTAGGAATGATTCGATAAACAGTTTGTGGATACTACTAGCTATCGTATTTATAGACATAGGTACCAATCATTCCATCCAACCAAATATCTTGTCCAGGACCTACTGTTTCTAGTTTAGCTGTTGACTTAACCCTCATTTCTAGAGATACCATTGGGGGGAGACTCGATAATCACACTTACGCCAGTGGTGTGAACTGACTCTTAAGGCGAGAGTTTCAGTTGGAACCTCTGTGCGGAATCATCGAGGCGTTACAACGTTAGTTTGGCTATGCACTGGACATCTACAGTTCGTATTCAGATTAACTATATTAGGAAAAATGTGTTGGTTTTCCTACAACATTGGAATTGGATTTTCCTTGGCCGGCAAAAAAAGGAAACCTAGACTGCACATGAAAAACTAATGCAATGAACGGTGCAGCTGATCACTCTTGAGTCATCCAACCCTACCCTCATGGAAGCGGGAGTTTTGATTTTTTTAGTTCCCAATAGAAGTGGTAAAGCGTGGGGGACATCCTTTCAAAAACATGTTTCCATGTTTACCTTCCTGAAGGGGGGGGGGACTTATTCTTTGGATGGGTACTACTGGAGTTTTGGCCTAGACTTTTCTAGGGTAGTGACACCCATGTTAGTTTTGACGAAAAAGGGGGAGAATTTTCAATGGAAGGAATAGTTTCATCACATATTTCATGAGATAAGATAGATATTGACATGTAAAATTAAGATACCCATGACCTGGAGTTAGAATCAGTGGTCTTTGAACTAAATATATTGTGACAATACATGATGGGAAAATGTTTTACAGTCTACTCTGATCAGAAGAGTCTCAAGAATATCTTCACTCAGAAATACCTGAACCTGAGATAGTGGCTATGGTAGGATTTACTCCAGGAATATGACATTGAGATAGTCTATAATCCTAGGATGGGGAATGTGGTAGCAGATGCACTCAGTAGGAAGTCGGGTATGCATTTTTTGAGTGATTCAATGGATAAACTAGTCGTGTTGCAGATATATTTTGCGGATAGAGATGGAGAACCATAACTCCACTCTATGAAAGTCACTCCCCCTATTCTTTAGCATGTTTGGGAGACATAGATTGGGATACTAACTGTGAGGCTCGACATGCATAGATATCCATAGGATAGGAACCTGATAGATTTTATGAAGGTGGGGAGAACGTCATCCCCTTAAGAAGATGTACTATAGTACCAGTGGAACTACGAGAGGAAGTGTTGATGGAGTTACATAAGTAACCTATAGAGGCACATCCATGAGTGGCGAAGATGTACCAGGACCTTCGGCATTAGCACGAGTGGCTAGGGATAAAAAAAGCAGTGGCAGAGTTTCTGTCACGATGTCTTATTTGTCAGAAAGTGAAAACTGCACGGAGTTGGAAAAAGTATTATGTTGACTTGGGATAGATACCTTTCAATTTTTAGGATGGGGACCACGTTTTCTTGCGAGTCTCCCATTGATAGGCACTATAGTGATTTGTACAAGGTGACAAGTTATCATTGAGGTTTATCAGACCATTTTTTATTCTTCTAAGGATTGGCAATGTGGCATACTGCTTGGCACTACCACCACTGTTAGAGTGGATGCTCGATGTCTTCCATGTGTCCCAGCTGAGGAGATAAATGCATGAACCTTGTCAAGACATCGACCATGGTGAGCTGGACTTAGATGATAGGGAGATGTGTATGGAGGATCCAACAAAGATTGAGGATTGACAAGAGCAGCATCTTCTTGGGTGGTCGATACCTCCAGTGTGCATTCACTGGAAGCACAAGGAACCTCCAAAAGAGCACATGGGAGTGGGAGGCTTAGATCTATGCTCAGTTCCCCCATTTGTTTCCATAATCAATGTTGTGGATTTTAGGGACATAAATCCCTATAGTAAGGAAAATGTAATGTCGTGGAAATAGTGTATATATTTTTTAATTATATGGAATTATTTTGAGACCTCAAAATCAGATGTTGCCCGATTCCGAGGCATGGAGTGCCCAAAATGATCCATCGATGTTTTGTTAAGATTTAATTAGCGTGAATAAGTATTTTTCCCAAAAATGTAGAATAAATATTAAATTGTTACTCGGATTATAAATCTGAGGGCACCATTGCTCTCAAAATTGTGAGTTTAACCTAGGCGCAACATAAGTTTAGTCGGCGCATGCATTCTATGAGAAAACCCAAAAATGGGATAATAATAAATAAATTTATTAAATAAAATTATTTTATTTTTCAAATGCTTCACAAATAGTAACTCAAATTAAAAATTGGTGACAACTGGTTAACTCGTGAGGGTATTCTCTCTTTATGAAGATACTAACAATGGCCGGTATGGGCCACTAGGGAATGATAGTCTTTGGTTGTAAATAAATTAATTAAATGATAATTATTTTATTTTAAAATTCATATCTTTTAAACCGTAATGTGGATTTAAAATATGAGAGTAATTTTGGGTTCGTTGGTGTATGTTTCACTTAGGAAGAGCCTAACCTCGACCAGAGTGGGTTGAGGATTATTGTTAATAAATTTCCGACCTTTTTTTCGGGTACATTCAGTAAACACATAAGAGGAATTTTAAAAAATTTGAATCATTGCTCGGATTAATAATCTGCGGGAATGGTTGAATCTGTATCACCATGATTTGATTAAGGTATTCATAACTTTGACCATAGTACGTCGAATGAAAAATTTATTTTTGTGGACTTTAGAATGATTAATAAAATAATTTTTTTGTTATTTTATTTTGTTTCTTTCCTCCAACGAACGAATGGCACTAGAGAGACCGATGATGTGTCAATTCAAAAATGGATTTATACTTCTTTTCCTCTAACAACACGATTGGGAATTCTGGAGGTTTATTAATTAAATGAACATCATTAATTCCCTGAGGGATTCACACTCCCTCTCTTATCCTATTAATATGGAGCATGGGGATGGGTGTCAGAATGGATTCACAAAGAGATGATTCCCTAGAAACATACTCTGTCACCAACCACCTGAAGGGTGAGACTGGTTCAATTGAACGGTGACAAACGTCATTGAGTCACAAACCAATGACAATGATGAAGGAGGTTCTGTTGACCGTCGTCAGTGGATGTCTCTCCTAGGTAGGGGTTTTAATTCATTTATGTATTTAAATGATTTTCATTCTCCCCATTATTGAATAATTTGAAGAACACGGGTCAACAGACTAAAAGGTTGACTCGCGATTCATTCGTATTTGTGGGATATTTTTACAGGGAATCTTGTCGGGTTACTCTTGTGTTCAATAAAACTCTTTATTGAACTCCATTAATATCTTCCATATTGTGAGCTAACATGGAGGGTGCATGCCTAATGAACCCGACCTGAACCATCCGCTATCTTGATTTCCATGCACCACCTAAGATGAGTGTGAGCATCTCGACACAGCCACAAGAGGATGGTCGCGACTTGTCATCCACTGTGAACCGAGGAGGCTGCCGACACGACGGCTGGTCGCAGGAAGGAATGCAGTGCGACCAGCATGGTGCCAACAAACAGAATCCGTAACAGAAGCCACTGTGGAGGCCAAACCATCCTATGGCAGGTTCTGTGGTGACCGAGCAGCACCCACGTGGTGCTGCCTCCTCGAAAACTGAACAACCACTAGGAAATTTAGGAATCTGGGTTACCAGGGGGTTACACCCCCCACGTCGGACCGAACCTGGCTACCACCCTCGAGTAGGTATGGCGCTCTTGTGTTAGGCTATCACCCTCAGACAAGGTCGTTGTCCTTGTACCTGGCCACCGCCATTGCACTGGGCCACCGCTCGTGCACCGAGATGCCACCCTCGCACCGGGCCACCACCCTTAGACTGGGTCGCCTCCCTCGGAGTGGGCTGCCACCCCCAGAGTGGACCCCCTCCTCAGACTGTGCCGCCACTCTAGCGGATCACCACCCCACGTGGGCAGGTCTTCCCCCTAGCGTGCCACCCTATTATGGTTAGGCTACCCACTTGCTGGTCGCCCTATTCTGGATGGGATTCTCTTTTAAGGCACCCCTCTTGCGGGTCAGACCGGACATCAGATGAGCAGGACGATTCTACCATGGCTCAGCCCATAACAATTCGGGTCGGGTCAGACAGGACCCGTGACCAGCCAGACCTAGAAACACATAAAAGAGAATATCTTGAGAACCGAACGTATTTTTGATGAACCATCTATAGCATTTTGATCCATGGATAAAGGTGGTCCTTTTGGTATACTGTACACGAGTTTTGGAGAATTATGATGTATGACTGGGTTGGATTGAATTTGAATCCATCAGGGCCCTCCGATCTAAAACACTTATAAATCAAAGACTGGGTGTCCTATTGACGTGTTCTCTACAGTGTTGGAACTGTTAGGACATGGCGACCCTTTGGGTTTCTCCATAGTTGTGCTTAGTGGCGGTTTAGGTATGACCGATTTACAAAACTCGAGCCGAATGGGTACAAGGAAACCTGTGGTAGACTGAAATGTGATGAAAGATCATCGATCCTATGTGGATTAACATCTATCGATCCTGTGTGGGTCAGATAATGTGTGGGTCAGCACTCAGAGAACCTATGTGGGTCAACACATATCGATCATGTGTGATTCTGATCCTCTGTGGGTCAGCAGGGGTTAGATACCAATCGATACAGTGTGGGTCAGCAGGGATTAGGTACCTATCGATCATTTTTGGGTAAGAAACAGTGCTTCGTAATAGAATAAGTTGATATATTTTACGAATAATCATATATACTTATGTACTTATGTTATACTTGATTGTGAGCTGAGTCTTTTACATGTGTGGTACTTCAATCTTTGTGGTGTTACCTATGTGGTACTTCTATCTTCACAGTGTTACCTGTGTGGTACTTCTATCTTTGTGGTGTTACCTGTATAGTACTTCTAGCTTCGTGGTGTTACCTGTGTGGTCTTAAAACTATGTGGTATCTTCTTCATGGTGTTACCTGTGTGGTACATCTATCCTTTTGGTGTTACCTATGTCAAACTTCCTTCTTTGTGGTGTTACCTGTGTGGTGCTTCTACCTTTATAGTATCTTCTTCGTGGTGTTACTTTTGCATTACTTCTATCATCGTGGTGCTACCTATGTGGTATCTCTATCTTCATGGTGTTACCTGTTTGATACTTCTATCTTCAAGGTGTTACCTGTGTGGTAATTCTATCTTCCTGGTGTTACTTGTGTTGTACTTATACCTTTTTGGTATCGTCATTGTGGTGTTACCTGTGTGGTACTTATATCTTTTTGGTGTTACAGATGTGGTACTTCTACCTTCATTGAGTTACCTTCGGGGTGTTGTCTTTGTGGTATTACCTATGGTGTATTTCTACCTTCCTGGTGTCACCTATGTGGTGTCCTTCCCTAATGTATTATATGATTACATATTGTTAACATAGGTATATGTATGGGCATTTACCTTATTAGTGTTGATGTCTTGATTTGTGGTTTTTCCTTTCAGGAACTCTAGGAGACCTATGGGTGTCTTGGAGTCCCTACTAAGTATTGTTATACTCACCCCTGCACGAGCTTCTCCCGCACCTTGTTCTGTCTGGTGCAGATGATGAACAACATTGATTGAGGTTGAGGGAGTTAGGACTGGACTATGCATGTAGGTGGACCATTTTTCATGACGGGACACAAAGGAGTATGATAGACATGGAGTGCTGAGAAGGCGTTCTGTACCTAACCTACAGGTAGGAACCTCATAGGATTACCCAGTAGCTGTTTTCCTTTTTTCTTTCAGTTGAATTGTTCTTCCAGTGGTACTTTTACTTTTATAGTTGGTCATGTATTCCGGCACATTTTTACATTCAACAATATTTTACTACAACACTCTACATTGTGGTTGCATCTTATTTCATTCTAGTCGATGTGGTTGCTTCTTTTTGTATTCTTGGACTGTGTGTCTATACAGGTTAAAAATGAAATGACTTCCCATTTTAGGGATATGCCTTTCCAGTGCTAGCTTCTTTCCCATGGCCTATGGAAGGCGGGTATGGGGTAGTTACGACACGGGCCCCGAGGGGCAGGTCGTGACACCAAAAATCACAGTCTTTATGAATCTTTCAACGAAACTGATCATGATCATTTTTAACAATAGGAGTATCCCCACATTACTTTAATTTTATAGCCTAATAAATTTCCATAAGAGAGAATGAAATTTATCATATCCTATAACACAGTTCTCAACGTGATTTATTCACTTCTATGAGAATCATAAATTATAAAACATGTATCTCATGTTAATTCTATATCATCTATCATTGGAACCAAATTGAAATGAATACAATTCTGGAGTTACATTATTCTAGATATAAGTGGAGGAAAGAGAATTTATTTGTGCTTCCTAAATAACCATGGTGTCATGTTATAATTTTACAATACGATGGGCTATGCACTATAATTAATAATATGTATACCAAAAGAATTTATTACATCTATATATAACTCAAGATGAATGTTTCATGGATCATTTTTATATTCAAGATACTAGTAATCAATTTTATTCGACTGAGGAGAATTTGATAAATGAATTAGGTTCCAATTTTAAATTATTGCATCACAAATCAATTTCAATTATATCAGAGATTCCAAAAATACATATAGGTATCTAATCCAAGGAATGATTGGAAAGTACCATATAGAATATTGAGGACATGATTCATTTTTCTTGTATCGATCTATGCCACACTTATGGAATTTTACGAGTTATTCCTGGTCCTTGAGAAATAATATTAAACAATTTAGAATAGAGTGTTTTTTTGAGATCATGCTCTTTGAAAATAAAAGTATCTTAGAATTATATGTTTAGAATGGTAGTTTATTTTTTTCTGGTAAAATATTTTTTAGGAGACCAAGTTGTTCTCTAAATATGGTGTCACTCCATCTACTTCCAACTTTCAAATTATATAACATTACTATAGCTGAAAATGTTTTGTATTTAGTGAAACTAGTATACAATGGTTTCTTTACACAACTAATTAACTCCTCAAAAAACTTTGTACAACCACAAAGGTCATATACAGTTTCTATTTTAATTTATTCATTTTCATCTCCACAATCCTATAAAATTATATTCATATCAATGATAAATAAACTGTAATATCATCTTATTCAATGTACACATTCAGCTTTTCCATATGTTTAGTCCAATATATATTATTATGATCTATTCAATGAAAAATTAAATTTGTTTCCAACACATCTAGAAAAATTGGACTTTAATAACAATAATGTAAACACAGACATATGATTTGATAAGGATCATATGAATTATCTCTTTCAAACATGACGAACTCTTTAAATCCATGTTTATACTCTTTTATGAAATAATTAACATGCGTCAATTTTATATTCATGTCCACCCTATTAGATTTTAAAAATATTAATTTTTTACAATAAGTAATCAAATACACATAACATATTCATTATCAATCATGAAAATTATTGACAATCCTAATAAGTGAATCCCAATATTTTATTATTTCGAAGAATATCAGTATGCTGGAAAAAATGGGTAATTGAATTTAATAAAAGAATTAATCCACTATAACAGGACTTATACTATGAATTAATTAAATGGTGAATTATATAGATAACTAAACCTCATCAATTCTTATCTTGATCATTTATCACTGCATTTTTCTATTTGACACATCCTTCATCTCTTGCGGGCATGCACCAATATTTGTTGAAATACTGTAATAATTAGTCTTCCATGGGATGAATAATGTTCAGAGTAGTATGATAAACATTAAAGGGATGGGGGATGAGTTTCAAGAATCAAATTGCAATACTAGTTGTTTGATAGATGAACTTGATGAATATGACAGTTGACTATAAATGAGATAGGGGATGAATCTCAGGAAACAAATTTCAATAATAACTCTTGTATAAAACACATCATGTATTTATTAAATCCCCTTACTAAATAAAAATATAATATAAAAAATAAAAGAGTAAAATAAGCCCAAATATTATTAAAATAACCAATAAACCCACATTAAATTAACAAGAAGATATAAAAATGTATTACTAAAAAATTATAATAAATAAAAATTTATTTCATATACATGGATTGAAACTAGATATTCCATGTGGTGATGCCAATACATGTTGACATAAAATGATTAATACCATAAATTAATTTCTATTACATATAATTTGATAAAATTCATTCTCTTTTATGAAACATGTGACGTGGAAGCCTATGAATTTTATTACATTTAAAATTAAGGGTATATAAAATATTTTAAAGCATCTCATGAAAATTGGGATTCGATATTACCAAGTTGACCCATAAAAAGGATTATAGAGTGGTTGTCACATCAGATCAATTCATCTGAAGAATTGTGGGGAGGCCATCTAGTACACATTGACCCATCCTTCAGAATCTTGGGAGGCCCATAAGTATGTTCGTATAGTGAAATAATACACATCAACAATATATAACTAAAATAAGGGAGAAAAACACACCAACCGTTGATATGTATATCCCATACAAATTTAAACAAATATATATATCATGGAATTTATTATAGAATAATTAAGAAATAAATTCTCATTTAAATATAAATATTATTGAAAAGAAATATAATCCCATCCTAATGTGGAAATCTAAAACCATAATTTGCGACTAAATAATTATAAAATCATCCTTAAATTGTATGTTCTAAAACCCATATAAATATATAGAAATATATATTTCCATTTATATATATATATATAATTATAAAATAGATGTAACATGATAAAAATATATGTATCCCTTAGGCGGAATATCGCAACATATAACCCCATACTCATTTTGAAAATAGAGACCAATTGAAAATAAATAAATATGGTATCACACTTACTAATATTTCTCTTATAATAAAATAACACAATTCCTAGAAAATACATTTTTATGGAAAAACCCTTAAAAGATATTATTAAATTATAATTTCAATAAACAAATTCCCTTATATTTTATGGCATGAAATCAGCTTCTATTACTCCTTCACCCCATGACTAGATATAAAATTATATTATTAAATCAATTTACTAATTTTTTATGGTTTTAATATCCAAAAACTCCACTTTTTATATAGTGGTATAAATATTTATTTTACTAGATTATCTATGGACCAGAGATGATAATATAATATTTAAACACAATGGTAAAATTAATTTTACAGAGCAAGATGCGCTATAGATATAGAAAACTAGTCATGTTTATTGAAAACAACTATTAAAAACGAAAACATGATATCGAAATTAGTAATCAATCAAATAATTTATCATAAACAAAGAAAAAATCGAATAAATTTACTAGAGCTCAAATAATCGATGAAATCATCAAAGAATATGACAAAAAAGAAATTATATATACAAAAAGAAAATCAGAACCTAGAAAGGAAATCATAAGCTTACCTCTCTAGGTTAAAGAAACTCCAAGACCCTTAAATCCCAATATCGATGTTTTCTTCGTGAACCCTAATTAAAAGATAACACATGATTCTAGATAATGATTGAGCATCTAGAGGCTATGGGTTTTTCTGATTCAATTAGGTTTGTGTGATTCGTGCTTTGATTCACTAAGGAGGAGAATCTGTAGTGGGTGGATTCTACAAACAACTTATGATATTGTGATGGGTTCACAACTAATTAGATATTTTCCAATAGATCGGGACACTTATATCAATGCCTAAAAACGAACTGTTGAAGATATTGTTTATCAGTGCTTAAGTGATAAGTGCATATGAATTGCATATTTATTAGTGATAAAATTTTAATGATAATAATAATAGACTTTTTTAGTGCTAAAAAAGCATTGATAAATATTTATTTTATCACCGCCTGTTACTTAAGCACTGAAAAAGGATTTATAATTATAATTATAAATAAAAAATTAGAAAATATAGATAAATACTTAATAATTATATATAAATATAAATATTTAAAGATATTATTTATTTAAATATATTAATTACAATTTTATTATTAACTAAATAAAAAATTATTTATTTATACATATATAATAAATTTTTAAAAATACAATTTATATCAACACACATATTTATATAATTATATATATATATATATATATATATTTAATAAGTATATATTATAATGAATTTAGTAAATCTATTCATTATATATGTAAATATATTATAAATATAATAATTAGTTAATGATATATAATTATTTAAATATATAGAATTATGTAAATATATATAATTAATTTTTTTAATTACATATATACTTTATAAAAAATATTTTCACAGATATTTATTTACCAATATTAATGAATATGGAATTTTAGGTGCATGCATATAAAAAGTCATTGAAATTGAATAAATTAAAAATATGTACACTTTAACAATATGGAAAAAAGTTCTATGTTTTGTGAGTGTGCGTTGGATATAAAAATTTATTAATTATGTATATGTGAAATCAATATAAGACACATTTGATCTAATTTAAATTGGAAAATCAAACGACATTCAATTATATATCCATTAGTCAATTCAATTTGTCTTTATTTTTAATTTATATTAACGTTTAATGATAAACCATTATTCCATAAATATTATATTATCTAATATAAAAAACATAAATATTTTTTAGTATTTAAATAATATTTATATTCATTAATATATATATTTGGTATATCATATTTACTAAAATAATCAATAATCATATAAATAATCAAATGATTAATATTTTTCTCATTTTAATTATTTTAATATTAATTTTTTTATTTTTAATTTTACATATATCTATATACTTAATCAATATTGTATATTAATATTTTAACTTATATATAGAGTAATAAATTTATTCTTTTTTTACCAACAATTATTTAATGAATTAAATTTGTGATATTTTTGAAATAAATAAATTTTGTTTTATTTATTTATTTCATTAGTTAATTTTATTTATTCAGAACATTATCATATATAAAAAATCAATCTTATATGACTCCTTTATGATTGCTAAAAATATAACACTGATAAAGGGTACCTTTTATCAGTGTCAAATATAAATATCTATTTAAGGGTTCCCTTTATGAGAACTAAAAATAAAGCGTTGATAAAGAGTACCTTTTATAAGAGATAAAAACAAAATAATGATAAAGGTACCATTTAACTGTGGTAAAGAGAAAGTGCTAACAGAGTGATTAATTTAACAACTCGTTCTTTAGTGCTGATAAATATTCCATTTATCAGATCTTTTTTTTATCACTGACAAACATCACTATAGTTAAAAGCATGTTTTTTAGTAGTGATTGGCATCAATTTTTTTTGTTTCATTCATTCAATATATCATCTCTGAGTAATGTGACATTGACACACCTTATATTTTCTATCACAATTTTATATTATAAAATTAGCACTTCATTAATAGGGTCTCAATTAATTTTAGTGGAAGGTGGGTTGGGAATTAGCTACACCCTTTTTTATCATTAGCTAAATATTAATGATTGGGTGACCAAAAATACTAATAGAAAATCCAAAATCATATATATTACACTAATTTTTCCATTCACACCTACATTACAAATTTTTGTGTGGGAAAAATAGTAAATGGATGTATCCTCATCATGATCATCTGCATTGGCATCATGTTTTGTGTTATCTATATGGTTTATGTTAATGACATTCAAAAATTCAAATCATGAAAAATGAATAAAATACTAATATGTATTACATTATTTATATAATTGTTTCCCACTGAATTTAATTTTATAAAAAATACATAATATTCTTTTATATCTTCTTCCATGGTGAGTTTTTCTTACTTTCTACTGCTATATGGTTTCACCTGTTTCCTATAATATTGTCCTAGAAGTGGTGTCTAAATTTTAATCCAAATAACATATTAAATTTTGTCACTAAATTTTCTCATAATGATGAATAATATAAATTAATTAGAAAATATTATAGAGATTCTTTAAATGAAGCTTATTCAATTCAACAACAAACCAACTTGCATAGTGACGTGGGAGGTAATTGGAGTGGGTTTTTGGGGATTGTTTTTAAAATTCCACCATAATAGCTTTGACCCTGTGGAAATGATATGATTTTAGTGGTGATGGTGACTTTATGAATGTATATACTTACAGGTTGGGGGGTTTTCTTGTACTCTCCTTATGAACCTTTTCACGCCCTTTCAATTATTTTGACATTTATTATGGAATTAACTATACAAAACACCATATTTTGATGACAGAATATTTGTTTTTAGGGTTATTATATGATTTATAATTTTTATAAATACATGAACCTATCAATGGATTTTTTCCACTATTTATGAAACATCTGTGATTTTTCAATGGTGGGATTTCTATGGATAAACCAACTATAATATGAACATTGAGGCACTAAGACTTATCATAAGGATATGAAATTGTAAGATATTATTATTTATAGACCATGAAGGATTTTATGTTGGGTAAAATAAATGGCTTTGTATTCACCACACCCTCTTACATACGTATCATAAAAGGTATTGATGATTATCCACTAGAGAATTTTCAAACTACCAAGGAAAGAGTGTTGCAAACACCCACATTTTTACCCTACCTCTAGATTTTGAGCAACTAAAATTATGGCCATGTTAATATGTTGTAAATGAATAGATATATTCTTGATATTGTTGGCATAATCTCCAAAGCTAATGTATCTGGTCATGAGATAGTTGAGATTCACTGAAAATTTACACTGAAAGTAGAGTATATATTGTTATTTTAATGATTCGCAGTGACCATGGTATAGAACCGAACCTATATTTTATTCTCGACCAAATCATTCCATATACCAGAGATCTCCCTTCATACTCTATATGGGGTTCTTTCACTTGATCTGATCATTGAGATCCATTCCCTACCACTTTATCTGCGAGAGTATGATCATTTATAGGTTCCTTAGTTACATAAAACCATACAACATATTGGGGTGGAATATATAATGATCATCACCCCAGACATCCATTTTAATAGGTTTCCACGTCATTGATTGATGATGAGGAATGTGATGTAGCTAGACTCGTTTTCTTATGTGCCTCTCGATATAATGTAACCTCACAGTATCATTAAAACTGGGATGAATTTCAATCTAAAAATATTATTCCTTGCGATGGGGTCCTTTTCACTACGCACATTGTCGAGGACTATCATGGATGATTGATAATTCATCATCAGAGGGAGGACCTCCATTCTAGATTAATGTTATATCAAAGGGTGGTATTCTATAATAGATTCCTTAAAAAGTACCTATAGGGTTGTTCTCTTGGTTTCAAAGGGGAGGGCATTAAAAGTTACCAAGTATTCATGTGTTATAAATGGGAGAAACTCATTAATCAATGATCATTACATTCTAGGAAGGACCTCCTCAATTTTTTTCATGTTGATTAACTCTATTACCAATATCTTGTTATTGTATAGGGAATTTTGGTCATTTTTTTGGGTTGGAACATTAGATTTTATGGTTATATAACTGTGGGGAGTACCATTGTTGTGGATTTATTGAGTATTATTGGTAAAACATCTAGATTTATAGTTTATGGTATTGTAGGGAGGACGTTTGAGGTAGATTTGTTATGGATGACATCCAAAGTTACTGATTATAGTGTAATAGAGGAGGTCTTTCATAATGGATGTTTTGAGTATCTTGTAGAGGACATCAAGAACATTTAATATTGGATGGGCCTTCAGCTTTATTTGTTCTGGAATAACTGATTGGACCTTTATATTGGATACTATTAAGAGAACCTCAATATTTATTTATTTTTACATTGTCTAGTGTACCATCATATAATATACTCTAGGGATGGCCTCTCAGTTACTGATTATAAAACTACTGATGAGACCTTCATAGAACATGTTTTAATAGTCACAAAGAGTACCTCCCCAATTTTTGTTCCAGAGAATACCTTAAGTCTTATTTTTTTATCCATATAGGGATGTAATTTCCCACCCTAAGAGTCACATGTCAGTTCCCTGAGCTGGTTTGTTATGAGAACTCAAGCATGCCTCCCTATATTCCATAAGGTACAAAATAGTAGTGATATTCTAATATGTAATGTGGGTAGAGTATACCCTCATTATCGAAGCATCATAATGGAATAAATCAATATCCAAAAAATGATATTAAATTAATAAAAATGATAATACAATAATTAATATTGAATAACATCACATGAAAATCCCAAAACATAGAAAATGACCATAAACTAAAGTAGTAAATATGTCATTCCATACCAGTTTCATGTGTCTAATGAATACTAAACAAAAATTACATCTCCCAATTGGGTTTCAACATCCTTTCATGTTAAATCATCAATGCTTCATATGAAAAATCATTTTATATATCTATATTAGGGCTTTTCCCCTTATATTTTCCTAAAAAATGAAATCTATTCAGGTACTAATAAGACAAAACATCTAGTGTGTGAGTACTACTTAGTAGGCCACCATAAATGGTTTAAAAGGAAATATACATCAAACAATTTAGTATAATTTATAGTAATTAATTGATAATAAATGAAAAAAATTAAACATGAATAACATTTATTATTATTTAAGCAACTACATAGGCCCCTGGGTTCACAGTGACACCAGAACCAATAATACCAAATTTAGCACATACCAGAGTCTATATCATAAATGATAAGAATATCAGAATTCATTTCTATGGGATTTTTTTATTAATTTAATTTAAATTCCACATTAACACATCAGGGGCCTTGAGTGTCTCTCTTCCACCCCATTTTATTTTCCACATCAGTCTATAACCCATACATCATTTTTCAAACTCTAATATATACACACATATATATATATATGGTTCCTAGATCATCATTCTGGTACCCCAAGGGTATTCCGAACATTATTTCACCACTCAAACTTCATTGTTCACATCAATATAAATACATATATTGGGTTACTAGGGAAGCATTCTGTCACCCCAAGGGTATTTAAAACCACATTCCCTAAACCACAACTCAATTTTCACATTGATATTGACATTTCATGGTTCCACATTCAAAACTCATTTATCAACTATTCTATATATGGTGTACCAATTATTTTATCATGGTTATTCACTTTTATTACATGGAACAACAAGATAATTTCACCCCTTAATCCATTTATTATCATTAATTTTTCAATTCATTAACCCTTAAATGTTAATCAACCAAAAAATTAATTCCCATTATCAAACACACAATAAGCCATTAATTTAATTCCAATAACTCACTGTCCTCATTCCAAAAATTCTATTTCATCATTTCAATGTTATTGGCACACCGCATGGTTTTCCATGATGTCTGGTCTCGTAATTTCCAATGGGTCCAATGGGATACATGAAGGGTATCCTAATTCCTGGAATTAAATATATATTTTTAAATTTTATTCAATTTCAATATGTTTCAATGTAATTGAAAAATTAAATACACATAATCATAATCATGACAATAGTAATTAAACTAAAATACCTACCTCAATATCGTTGATTTATACACTCTTAACTATAACACTCAATTGGATGTAGAATGACTAAATTAATAGTAGAGGAGGAAATCTAGGCTCAAAAGCTAGAAACATGATCCAATGAATGAAGATAAAAAATATAGATCTAAATAGTCAGCTACTGAGGAAATTAATCCCTCTCTAAAGGGGAAGAAATTTAAAAGTGGTATTAATCTAAATGGATGAGTTATCATATAAGAAGAGTGTCTGATCCTTCAAACAGATATTTTATTCACATTGATAGTGGATTGAGGAGCCTACGAATCCTCTTAGAAGACTCTAAGAGAATATTAAACTGTTTTATGCTTATCTAGGGTGATTAGGTATATATACATGGGGTTATATAATACTTTATAAAATATTGATGGATTTTCATTCCCATGAACATGTTTTCTTGGTTGGGGATAATATCTCAACCATTTCTGGAGATGTATCTAGCCTGGTTACTAGAATTTTTTTTAACTATATAGTAATTTTCATTTGGGTTTTATGTTGGGTCATGTATCTGTAAAAATTTATAAATTTGGAAGGAAATGGGAAATTGAATAGTTGGAACATGGTTTTCCCAATTCGGGTGCCCCGTCCCGACAAACATTGTCAAACTAAACATAGTGGATTCATTGGTATGGCCCATTGTTTATAAAATTGTGTGACCCAAAAAGGATAAACCTATCCCCCTCTCCCACCCATATAATAGGATCACTGTTATGTGGAAAAGTTTAGATAACTATGCACCCCTTCCCCCCAAACCATACAATTAATTTTAATTAATATAAAAATTATTTTTTAACTACCTAAAACCCGAAAACTCACCCAAATTGACCCTAACTCAAACAAAATTGTTTCCTCTATTATTTTAAGGTTCTTGGAATCATTCCAAGGGATTATAACCTATAATATTATTGAATAAATGGTTTTATTGATGATCTAAACCCTGCTCAAATTTCAAATCAGATCATGTTTATCATTTTTATTCCGCACAAATTGGGGATTTCCTTTGGTGAGAATCATTAATCAATTATGTGGTTGGTGTTCTATAATTAAAATCCCCACATCATAATATCAATTATGTGTAATTAATTTTAAAATTTCTATTATATTATTTACTATTGAGTTCTTGATTTTATGAATTATTTTGA
This sequence comes from Viscum album, assembly GCA_963277665.1. NCBI lineage: Eukaryota > Viridiplantae > Streptophyta > Magnoliopsida > Santalales > Viscaceae > Viscum > Viscum album. Next base: position 651,238,117 of record OY728120.1, on the reverse strand, counting down.
AAAATTAATTTATTGGGGAATTGTACAAATTGAGAAAATTGGTATTGAGAATTGGAATATTTAATTGTTGAATTAATTATGGAGTTATAATTTTTTTTAACTTGATTAATTATATTTTTTTGAGATTTTTTTGATTCTGAAATTGATTTGTATGACTAATATATTGTTGAACTAGTTAATATGGTTAAGGTGATCAATTAACTACTGAATTAATTAATTTAAAGGATGTGATTAATTAGTTGTTGAATTAATTAATTTGATAATAATGTGTGAGACAAAGTTTCTTGCACCAAAATCCTATAATGTGAAAACAAATGATTAATGGTAGCAATTGAATTAATATGTGATAATCACGTGTGCAATATAGTATACTACATCAAATTCTCATAGTGTGAATTGAAATGATAATGGTAACAATAGAATTCCAATTTGAAAATAAATGATGAATGATAAAAATGGAATTCATTTGTGATAATAGTGTGTGGGACATGGTATGATGCATAAAAAGGACATAGTGTGAATTTAAATGATTAATTCTAACATTGAAATTATAATTTTAATTTAGATTAAGAATGCTAATAATGGAATTCTGATATATTTTATCCCCTGGGGATATATCATAATCTAGAATGGGTTGATGTTGGTATTGAGAGTTCTAGTGTCCTCAGGAACCTAGCTAATATGTGGATAAATAAAGATTAATTTAATAGTTTTAAACAATTTACATTATTTATTTTATATATTCTTTCTAAAACTATATATACATGTTATTGACTTGATATTGTTATAGAAATTGGTGGTTGTGGCCTACTAAGTTGTACTCACACCCAACTCAAATTGCCTGATCTATACCAAAATATATTTCATAATTATCAAATGGTATAAGGTTAGATTCCATGTGTTAAATTCTTGATTTGGGATGAATCATGGATGAGGGAACCAAATTTTGGTTTGGGACCTGATTGGTTGTTTTCAGTGTCTTTACTATTGGGTTTGAATTTTGACACTTGGGAATTATTCTAGCATGGAATATATATTGTTCAGCTTTGATATTGTACTTCCAGTATTGGAAATCTTCTGATACTGGTACATTTCTAATTATTATTATAAGTATTTGTTATTTATTTCTTAGGTTTTATTATTCTAAAAAAGCAGGTATAGTCTCCCCATGATCGAAATTAGACCATTTCAGCTAGTCAGTGTCCTTTGTCATATGAGGAGGCTTTCATGAGGTATTGTGATCGACTAGATCAGGGAAGTAGTGTATCAAACCTAGGTTGGCACATAATAATTTGGCATCATATGATTTTAGTTTTCTTTTATTTTACTATTTTGGAGATGTATAAAGGGTATCACGATGGGATAATCTGCGTACTTGAGCTCATGAGAGGGGTTTGCGAACCCATGTATGGGTGAAAATGAAAGTACCTAGGGTTGGATTTCTATTATTTATGTCCTTGGTTAATGTTAGTTGTTATTTCACCTTAGGTGATTCACTTCCTATGAGATGTGATATTTTTGTTGACATTTTATGATATTTTCCTTGTGGCTTGGTATGACATGAGATATGAGTATGCAGGGGTCATTCCAAGAACACATGATATTTTTCTTCATGCATCATCTTAGGCATACAAAGGATATTTTTTGGGTATGTTGTTGAACATGACCAATTTTTCATTTCATGTGAAATTAAATCGAAAATATTTTATAAAAAAATAAATGTATTGAAATGAGGATTATTTTGATTAAATGGATTCCTAAACAAGAAACATGAATAATGAGAATGTGTTTACATTTTTTAACAATTACCTATAAGTATGATGTTTATGGGTAGTGATAGAGCTTGGGATCTGACCGTGTGATGAGGTTAGGAAAAGAGACTTGTTGTTCCTTATTGTGTTTTCCTCTAACGTAAATGAAATAGTGAGGTGTTATCTGTCAGGAGAGATATGTTTTTCAATATAGAGATATTCCTCCACCATGAATCCTTTTTATGGATGATTGGAGGATATGTATACTGATGATCTACCAGTACTAGAACCTAAGTCACTGATTGTTCCAGGTGAGTAATTTGGAGGGAGGTTCATTAAGATCATCCCTCAATTCATAATGTTTATGGAAGGATACCCAGAGAAGGATTTGAAAAGAAAGTCATACCTTATGCAGGTTTTTTAGTTTCAATGCCCTGTGGCTTTTATTATAGAGGTTAGGCCTAGGGGAGAAGTGTTTTGGATTGATTATATAAAAAAATATTCAAGGTTATATGATGACTCTTAATAATAAGAGGGTCACGATGGATACTTATATTCTACTAGGATCAACAAAGTGTTGGTGGTATGTTTAGGATCAAAAGGAGAAAAAGGATTCTATGTTAGCGAAATACATATTAGAGATATTATTGGATATCTTCTATACAAAGACATTTAGGAATGAGATAGAAGCTGAGTTCCTATGGATGACTTAGGTAATTATGTCTACAACAGACTATAATAATCTCTTTACAAACATGTAGTTCATTACTCCACCATTGTCATGGTATGAGTGAACTGTGATGGTGAATATCTAGGAGAGACATAAATATGAGATTAAGTCCCAAATTAACCTATTTTTCTTCAAAAAAGTTTCCATAAGTGGAGGATCATGCTCTCATAGATGATGGGAACCTGAGGGAGGCTTCCAATGCAGGACATGTGGTTTCATTTTTTTTCTGTTGGGAGGTAAGACTTCTATGAGAAGGAAGAATCACTATTAAAATTTTATCAAGGGAAGTGGTAAGATGTGTACCTAGATAGAGGGATCAATTGCATAGGATCTCACATGATTGATCTGTCACCACTGTGGTATGTCGAGACCCTAAACACTAATAGAGTGGTGATCATGCAGCAAGATGTGTCATCTACATAGGTTCTATAAGAACCCACAAAATATGGGTATTGATGGAGGAGGTAGATAGTTCCAGAGTACCTGAATGTGATCATTTTCACTATATGAGTCGGATAGCTGGAATTACACTGATCTCAATAATTGACATAGTGGACGTGAAGATTCCATTTAAGATAACATGTGTCATCAAATTGATATATCTCAGGGGGTGGATCATACTACATCATAGGGATGAGATGTGGGATAGTTACATTCCATTCAACCAAAATATGGGGAAAGAAAGGTCGAACCATTGATAGTGAGTTGTACTATTCTTTTAGATTTTATATTATCTAATGACTTAATTGATACTAGTTCTACTTATTTCATTATTTCTAAAAACATTTAAATGGTTTGAATATGGAGGTAGATTTAATGAGAGGGGTATTGATGATAGATACACCATAGGGAGTATGGTCTAAAGACATTTTCAAGGTAATGGGTTGTTCTCTTATTTTTGGGGAGTATCATTATTACTGGTATCTTTATATTCATTACATGTCATGATTAAACCTATTTTTGGATATGGATTGTCTAGTGGAATATAAATACTACACAGATTTTGTTCCACAAGAGGATGAAAATTATATCTCAGGAGGGTGAAATCACTAGGGAGAGTGGGATATATAGGTGGGTCATGCATGACCCTTTCACTAGAAACTAGGGGAGCATACTACCAAGGGTGATAATTTGTTGTTAGATGATGGAGTTGTAATTAAAGAATTTTTTTCACCTGTTGTGAACCATATTCAGGTTGTTTTTCTTGAAGAAATCTCTATACATCCACCTTAGGGGGATGTTTAATGTATTATTGATCTCTTCTCAGACTCTTTTCATTCTACTATTCTACTATACAGAATGGAGCCTAAAGAAGTTAAGGATATTAATACACAAGATGAATTCTTGATGGATAAGGGATTTATACATCCCAGAATGCGTCCATGTAGTTATCTAGTCTTGTTTCAAAGAAATATGGTGAGAATATATGATTGTGTGTCAATTAACAGATGTCGAACTAGATGATAGTAAATAACTAGCATCATCTTTTGTGTATGAATGATCTATTTGACATTTTTAGAGGAGATTTCATTTTCTCAAATATTGACTTGATATTAGGGGATCATCAGTTGAGAGTTATATCTTATGATATACCATGGACTACATTCAAAAGAAGTAATGACCTATATGAGTTCATCGTATAGCCTTTTAGATTGATAAATGAACCTACAGTGTTTATTTCCATGATGAACTAAATATTATATCCCTTCAGTGATTATTTTGTTCTATTGTTTGTTGATGAAATAATTCTATACTCCAATACTTGTGATGATCATTCCCAAATTCTAATCATAGACTTAGGTACACTAATATATCATTGGATATACTCCAAGCTAGCAGTGTGACATTTTTGGATTGATAATGTACATTTATCGGGGTATATTATATCGAAGGAAGAGTTTTTAGTGGACCCTAGGAAGGATCAGTTACTTTTTTTGGATCATCCCATGAATATTTTTGATATCCAGAAATTTTTGGGAGTGGATGGATATTATTGGAGGTTCCATCTAGAATTTTCATATTTGGATGAATAACTTTTGGGAATGATCAATTAGGGGGTAATTTCTGAATGGTCGGAATCATGAAAAAATTATTTCTAGAAGTTGATGAAGTAATTTACATCGATGAAAATTTTCATCCTACTTGAGACATATGAGTAGTGTACTATGTTTTTTATTCATCTAGTATCGTACATGGTGTAGTGTTGATGTACATAAATAGAGTTTTCTCATATGATTTTCGGTATTTGAGGCCACATGAATTTAACAACACTAAAAATGAACTATATTTAGTAGTTTTGGATTATGATTTAAAGTGTGGGAATCAAAATTTAATTTTTGAGAAGTTTATTTTTTATAATGGTCAAAAACAAATAATATATATCTTCTACCAATGTGATTTGAATCTTAATCTTCATTATAGGTTTGTGAATTTGAAGTCATTCGATTTTTAGTTATCACATAGGCATGGAAAGGGAAACTTAATGGTCGACTATTTGAGTTGGAAAACAAATACCATGGTAATTTAAGAGCCTTGTGCTAAGTGTAAGATGATAAATCAACTTGTTGAGATGTATGTTGTAGATCAAGAGAGAAAAGTGTTTATGAATATCATAATATATTTTATAGATTCAATAATTCATTAGATAGATCAAAGATAGAAAAATATGACGATTCTGATTTATTAACATTGAGGTAAGACATTTAATGCGTGGAGTCACCTTCCAATTGGAGAACCAATGAGTATTAGATATCATATGTAAGGAATCAATTTGTTGTTCCAATTACCATACACGATGCGCTAATGCAATAATTTCATGATTCAATGTGTGAGGTAAATACATCTGTCAAAATTTTTTATCATGAACTATGTTGATAATTTTCATGGTTATTCATTATAAAGAAGATAGCAAGGATCATGAAACGATGCTACACTTGTCGGTAGGTGTAGTCCATGCACCTACGGCCTTGAGGTTTACCACAATCATCACCCATTCCAAAATTGAAGTGGGTTGATGTTACCATTTACTTAGGGTTGTTATCCCAATGAATCCTCAAAATAATGAAACTATTTGGGTTAATGTGAACCATTTGAAACATGTTTAACATTTATTTCTAATATGAGAGACTTTCTTATTAGACCACTTAGGATAATTGTTTGATCAAGAGATAGTTTTTTTTCAAAGGGTTTCAAAGACTAATTTCATAGAATGTGACTCGTGTTTTACATTATCCTTATCGGAGGAACTATAAAAGATACTTGTAACACAGGTTATTTGGAGTATGCCCTTCCCCTCACAGAAATGTGGGAATTCAAAGCATATAATACTAGTTCTTGAGGATATGTTTTGAATGTGTGTTCTAGATTTTGGGGGGTCTTGGGAGAATCACATAGATTTAGTGGTGCTTTCCTATAAATGTAGTTATCCTGAAAATATAAATATGGATCCCTATGAGTAAAATTATGGTAGTCCACCCAGATCACATCTATGAGGGGTGAAGGCAGGTGAGTGAGAGTATACGGGACCGATCCTCACACAGGAGATGTCTGAGTAGGTATAACTAACTCATAAGTGTATGGATATGTATCAAAGTAGACATAAGTCATATATATATTAACATCAGTGACCCATAGATTTTATAGAGGGTGATCATGTTTTACTCATGGTTTCACCTATATTGGGATACCTCAGGATATGGGGGCCTGGTAAGCTGCTGCTCATGTTAGTTAGAGCATTTGATATTGTAGAGAGAATCATTCTTGTAGTATACCAGGAAAATAATACAGAAGGATACAATGCAATCCATGAAATTTTCCATGTTCCAAATATTTAGTTATATTACCTCGAAACTTCTCATGTGCTATATTTGGATGATGTTGAGCTGGACACCAATAAATCCATTGAGGAGATTCTGATATGTGTGTTTGATCATGGTGAGAAAGTATTGTGGGGAATGACCTGGTTGACAGTTTGAGTATTATGGCAGCATGATTTTATCAAAGAGGTAACATGGGTGGGAGAAGCAGATATGTGGGATCAGTGGCCAAATCATTTTGACCTAGGAACATAGTGATTATTGGAGGTAGTAAATCTTGAGGATAAGATGTTATATAGTGGGGGGATTGTATAATCCCAACCTTTTCTTAAGATATATCACGATTGGTTATAAGTATTTTTTTTTGATTTTATAATACTTTTAATATGGGTTTAACCTTTTCATGACATTGGTTGAAAATTTATAATTTTGAAAGGGAATGGGAATATTCATGTTTGGCATCGGGTTTTCCAAAACCATGATCCCCAACCCAGAAAAATGTGTGAACCTCAACAGAGGGGACTCACATTCCTAGAACACAGTTTCTCAAACTATGAACCCAAAAAAGAGAAATAATTTACCCCCTAGAAGACATTCATGGTTTGGAAAGTTGTTCTCCCCTTCACATCAAACAAAGTGTGTGGTTTTAATTAAAAAAAGTATATTTTTAAATTACCCAAACCTCCAAAACATACAAAAATTCATCCTAACGTAGACCAACTCAATTCCTCTCATTTTTGTAGGATCCATGATGCATTATTATGGATTCATACCTATAATCATCAAAAATAAAAGGGAATATTGAATATCACCACCCCCTCCGAATTTAAAATATGGATATCATTTTATATTTTCATTCCACTCAAATTGGATATTTTTGTTGGAGAGCATTCTTCTTGAATTTTGAGGGGGGTGGTGTATAATTAAAATAATGAATTCATGATATCAATTATATGTATATAATTTTATAATTTCAATTAGATGATTATTGATTGATTTATTTATTGAATTAATAAATTTGTTGGCTTAATTAATTGATAGAATTTTTAAATTGGTAAAATCAGGAATTAGAATTAAAATAAATAAATATTGAATTAATTATGGAGTTATTCAGATTTTTGTACTTCACTCGTGTATTATTGAAATAATTAAAGGGAATTATTGGTACTATGGGATTTTTTAGAATATAATAATTATATATTTATTTTATTATTGTTATATTGAAGTTATTGAATTGTAATAATTAATTATTGATTTAATTTTTGGAGATTTTGTGATTATGATGTTTATTGGGAAAAATAATCAATATTTCAATCAAATAATAGGGTTGAGGTGATTAATTTATTATTGAATTGACTAATATAATGGATGTGAATAATTAGTTTTTAAATTAATTTATGTGATAATAATTTGTGGGACAAGGTCTGTTGCATAAAATTCCCATAGTGTGAAAAGATAAGATGAATGGTAACAATGAAATTATTATGTGTTTATAATGTGTGAGACATGGTCTGCTCAATCAAAATCCCATAGCGTGAATTGAAATGATGAATGGTGCCAATGGAATTCATATGTGAAATGAAATTTCAAATGCAAAAGATGACATTCATATGTGATAATCATGTATGGGACATGGTCTTCTGCATGAAAATTCTATACTGTGAATTCAAATGATGAATATTAACAATGGAATTAATATGTTAATTGTTATAAGGAATAATAACAATGAAATTATGATATATGATATCCCATGGGGATCGTTAAGACTCCAACATGGGAAGAACTAGGTATTGAGAGTTTAAGTGTCCTAACAACCAGTTCATTTTGTTATTAAATAAGGAGTAATTTAATAACTGTAAACTATTTGATTTATTTATCTTATGTATTCATTATAAATCTACATACACATTTTTTTAGTGGTTATTGTTTTATGTTACATTTGTGTTGGGATATTGAGTTGTACTCATTCCCTCCTCGTGTTTCCAGATCTGTATCTAGAGATAATTCTTGTTTGCCGGAAAGGATAATGGAAAATTCCCTATGTCAAATTGATGTTTTTATGGAGCATGGATGGGGGAGATAGATATTTTCTTGGAAACTATTGGGAGTTTTTAGTGTCCTTAATTTTGGGTTTGAATTTTGACACATGGAACTTTTTATAGCATGGCATATATACTATTCAGTTTTTATATATTACTTCTATTTTTGGTCATCATGTGATACCGGTATTCATTAGGTTATGGTTATATCGTTTTTGGTTATTTATTATTCATTTTCACTATGATATTATAATGAAAAATAGGGTATAGTATCCCAATGATCAATATATGATACTCCCTTCGGGATAATATCCTTTAGCATATGGGGAGGTATTCCCAAGATCATGTGACTAACCGGCTCAGGGAACTGGTGTGTGGAACCATTGCTAGGACGTCACAATGGGATCACGGTTTAGAAAACATTGTGAAGAAATCATGTTCCATTACTATTTTATTTTCACGGTTACTCATAGGTGGATGCATCGTTTGAAAAAAAATTAGTAAATCATGTTATTCCATCTGTTCTGGGGTGATTGTTTTTTGGATAGTGGATTCATGGTTTCTTTTAACCATGTGCCCCCTTATGGTGGCTCAAAATGGCTCACACAGTTTCCTGGAAAAAACAAGATTGTTTTCCCTAACTTTTCAGCAATCAAAAACAGACTCGGGCATCCAAAATTCTCCAAATTCACCCAAAACTACCCCAATGAATGTCTCATCCAAGAAATGATAAAAAAAATAGGGTAAAATAATTCCTAAAACATATTACCATACTTATCTAGATAGTTTTGGATATTAAAATCCCCCCCACATTGTAATTTCTTATCATCGAGTAATGCTACCATGCATTACTAAGACTCTCTGGTGAAATTGTTAGAACAATGTTCCAACTTACTAGCTTCGCTCTCATTTTTTTCTTCATAAACATGACCATGTATCCATAGTACATAGACCAGGGGAACAATCATTCCCCACAACATTGTCTTATTTTGATCCACTATATGAATCAGATGTTCCTCAAAGGATGCATCAACCTAAAGATCAACATCATAAACATTGATCAGATGAGAAGGGGTGGAGTGATACTACTAATGTTATGAAACATGAAAAACAGAAAGAATAGCATTATACCCTTTTTTAATATCTAATAAATATTAAATTGGTATAATTATCTCCTTAATCAAAAATGGTCCTACAATCCATGGTGATAACATTCCCTTCCTCTAAATCCAACTGTTACCCAATCACCTAAAAAACCCAATGGAATTCAATATCTCCCATTGTAAACTCAATGGGTTGAAAATTTCAATTAGCATATGACTTCTGCCTACTATATTTTATATCAATACATTTCATAATAATCTAAACCAACATTGATATCTCCTGCATGGGACTTGGTTCCAAAAACTCTAACTCAACAACTGACATAAAAAAAGATTATTTTTCATATCCTACCATAAGAAGCCTCATATGGTTTTATCTTAATGGTTCGTGATAACTATTTTTATAAGAGAACTAATGTTGTAATATTTTCTTCTCCCATGATCACAAAAATCTAGGATGTGTGCTCATAGAATTTCCCCTTGAACCTCTATTTTATGATCTGATTTCTCATCCATCTGTGGGTGAAAACCCATAGTCAGAAATACATCGGTTCCAATTGAATTCTGAATGCCTTTCTATAAGTTTGAAGTACTGTTGGAATAATCTTTAAAAACTAGGATCCTTATAAAACCATGAATATAGATTATCTATAGGAAATACATTTCCCCTAACTGATCAACATTTAATGATTCAAATATAGGAAAAAATGTGATACTTTTGGTAATCATTGAACAATCACCCATATAGAGTCATTTATTTAAGGTATACTAAGAAGGATCACCACTATTTTTATGGTAACATCATCCTAAATCCATTAGAGAATAGTCTACTACATTGAAAACCCACCAGGTCATTGATGTAAGTCCTTAACCTACTGACAAAAGTATCGTTTTATGATGAAATCTAAAATTTATTTTTTATTATTCTTGGCCACAAATACTATCGATGTATGTTAGGATGAATTTTGGTCATACAAGGATGAACAATCTTTTTTGAAGCATGAAACTCATGCATCATCACTCCACACATACATGTATTCATCAGTACCCATATCCAAATGTAAATGATCTCATCCTCATATATGGTCCAATCACAAGGTGACTCCCCACCTTCGTTGTATTCCCTCCAGACAAATACCCTGGATCCTCATACTACAAGTCCTTGATCTATTTCAGAAGTGTGGACTCCACTGAAAAGGATATATGGTTAATCACATCCTCTCCTTCTTGTGCCGCTTAATGCATCTCATTGAATAATTCCATCATCTTACACAAAGAACTAGAGTCATGGACTTCCCAAGTATATATCATTTGGATAAATTAATCATTAACAGGTTTCTCTTCCTTGTAATATATACTATTAAAAAATAAAATGACTACATATACTCATCCAATCTATGATTCTGTATATACAAATACAATTTAGAAAAGATGTATTTCAAACTATTTCGATTAGTATACAAAGTAATTTTTTTTCCTAACTAGTAATTCCACCAACACATTAAGGCATAAACCACTGTGGATAACTCAAGATGATGTTTAGGACAATTCCGTTATTGTTTCTTCAAGAATAAAATAATATACAGTAGAACTCAATCTCCCTACATCAACACTGCTTCAATTATAATATCATGTGCATCATAAGATAAGGTATCATCCTCACCAATCTCAAGTAGGATCAAAATTAATATGGTAGTAAAATGATAACTCAAATACTATAAAATATTATCACATGATATAGACCATTCAAATTTTATACCATTCATAATAAGGATATAAAGTGGTTCATACAAATGGTAAATGTGTTGGATGAATCTCTAATAACAACCTTCCAACCGTAGAAATCTTCTTATATCAAAAACATTATTTTGATGCCCCCAAGAAACAACTGCTTATAATTTATCTTGGTACACTAACACACCTTCAATAGAGATGATATTTCATAGAAAATTAAATATTCTTATACATACTTTAAACTTTTATAGATTAGAATATAGACGATGCTCTCTTAGTATACTCAGGATGATGTTAAGATGTTGGGTATGATCTTTATGAGTATTGGGATACTCCAAAATGTCAAACAAAAAAACAACCAAAAACTAATCTAGGTAAATGTGAATTATTTGTTTAATCAAATCCATATAAACATTTGGAATGCATTTCATCCAAGGTGGTTTCACAATGAACTCATATAGGCCATCCTTTTCAAAATGTATTATCCTCCATATCAATATGTCTCACTCTAAAATGATGATACTCGGATCTCTAGTCAATCATGGAGAATACTGAAAAACATATCAGTTGATCAATGATATCATTGATATTTTTAGGAGGATACTAATTCATAACTATCATCTAATTCAACTATTGTTAATTGACAAATAAGATTAATTGTCCATCACCTTTCATTGCAATGAAAACTATAGAAACAAATGGAAATGTACATAGACTGATATATTGGGTATCCATCAATTTTTCCAAATCATTCTTAATCTATTGAAGCTAATCTTTTTCCATTCAATATGGTGGAATAAAAATTATTTTATCCATGAGAATTATCTCAATGTTAAAATAAATATATCTATCAGGTGGAGTCCCTAATAATTATTTAGGACACATATCTGTGAATTAATCCATTAAGGGTGGAAAGGCACAATGCATCACACCCCTATTATCATACAAAATACTTGAAACCTTAGTAGTGAGATCCCCTTGTGGTTGACATAGTGGACCATCAGGTAATGAATTTATATTTCATTCTCCATTATAAATATAACTTTTACCTTAAGAAGATGTAAAGGTCATACTGATTTGGTAATAATTAATGTTGTCTTAAAATGTTAGAATCTAACCCATACCAAAAATCATGTCAAATTACGACTTTTAATGTACTTATAGATCCAAATACAAACAATACACACCAACCTAGAGGGACCAACCCTTACACAGATTGATTTCATTTCACCCTACACCCAATAGTGTGTCTATAATCACCATTCCACTCAAAAAAAATACATATTTAGAGACAAAACAGTAAAAATTTGTGAATGTACAATATAATGAGAGGATCTTGTATGAAATGAAGCACCAAAAAGTTTAGAAGCTACAAGAATATTACCTCTAGGTGTTGATGGCCTAACCTTTCTATACCCATGTTCTGGGTGAAAAACAAGAAAATGATCTAATAATATAGAATTTATTATAGTATGAGTTCCCTTAGATACACTATTGTGAAAATATAGGTGATCATTCCCTGAAGTACCATGTCCACCATGTCTACATCCATGGGAAGTATTAATCCACCTGTTAGACTAGTATAGTGTATATGACCCCTTCCTATATGACTATTCTATCTATCACCTCTATCACTACCCATATATCATGGATTCTTGTATAACAATGATAGAAACCCCATATTTTAACAAACTCAACAATATACTTGTTTTTAGTTATAGTAGTTACGGTAGTGGCCAAAAATACCAAACTGATGGAAAAGTAATAGATTATTTTCCTATGTAATTGGTCATTATCCCTGGCCACTCAACATCCACTTCCCATGTCATAACTCTAATATGTATTCTTCATAACTATGGATGACGTACCTATTTTTCATAAAAAGGGAACCCAAAATCATCATTTTTAAACCTCCATCGATTTCCCCTAATATATGAGATCCAAATTTACAGTCTCGTATAAAAATATAAATCATAATATTGTTTCTTGAGACATAATATAACATTTACATCCATCATAAAAATGTCTCACCATAGTTTCATAATCCCCTACAGGTGCTGGAAGAATGCCTTGAAATATGATGAATAAACTAGAATATAACTCAACAAAAATAATCCCATGGGTCATCAACATAAACTCTTCTTGGCTCCCCTACCTCAGTGTCCCAAGGTAGATATTCTCTATAAATTTATCATATAATTCCTTCCAAACCATGATTTCAGACAACTAATCCTGAGTCTAAATATCCCACTAACTCCTCACTGATCCTCACCACATATAAGTAGAAACCATGGATATCTTCACCAGATGAGTTTCTAATTGATCAAAGATGTTCTGGATAGAAGAAATCAAAAACTCATATGCCCCAATCCCACCCTCACTGGTGAATGTTGGAGAGTGATGCAACTGAAAATCCATGGTCAAATCAGATATATTTCACATATCCCACACTAGGTCTCCTTCCCAGAATTAAATAATGAATATTTATTAAGGAATTTCTCTCCCATCACATCACCCAAAACTATCAGAGCCTCTTATTCCACTATTGTAGGAATATTTCTAGCAATGTTAGCCTATCATCATACCAATAGTCATCATTATGGAGGCATGCCTCTATAAAACCTATAACATGTATTATAGAATAAAACACATCATTAATTTTTTTTAACAAAAGGTATTCATAAAAATACATAACATGTTATCCCTCATACACTCCTACAGGGTGAGAACCAGGGCAATGACCCAACCCTCAACCGTCCCTGACCTGGGTCATTCCTAACATAGTTTAAAAAATGTACATATTTTAAAAAAATCATTAGACACCAATTTTATACATTTGAAATTATGTGATTTTTCATCATTTAAAATTATCATTTATTTTTTAGAAAATAGTTTAGTCTAAAATAATATAATAGAATAAAGTATATTTTATTTTTTGTGACCCACTTATAACTTTATATTCTATGTGTTACTAAATTTATGCATGTAATAACAAATCCTGAGTGCATTGAATGATTCATGTGTACACAACTCTCATACCATAGATAGCCACTAGGAAAATATTATAAAAATAACAAAATAACATAGTAAATTAATCTCTAATGTGGCGTAATATTAAAATATAATGGAAAAAATAATATCCAATAATCCCACCATTATTTCATTGGTTTTCCCCTACACATGATTTAGCTACTCCCATACACGAGCACATAACCAAGGCCTGACTCATACTTGTATCATGTCTACCTTTACCAAATAATAATACATCTAAATAAAATGAAATCCTCCTATGAAACAAATTTGTATGGTCCTGAATAGGGTGAAAAATACTGGATCCATGAGCTTGTTTTTAGGTGGAAAAAAGAATGCATCCCTGTATGCCGGAGGGTACTGAATAGTAGTGAGGGTTTAATATGTATCCTATAGAGACTATAACCCCATTATCTATGAATAAAAATTGAGGATATAAATAGAAAAAAAAATTTATAATAAAAAATAACCAATATAATACTGCAGTCAATTAATACCAACATCACTTGACAGTACCAAAAAATGTAAGATGAACATAAACAAAATTAGTAAATATTTCATTCCATACTAGATTCAAGTGTCAAATAAAAACCCAAAATAAAGACACATTGAGTTCTACCATATGGGTTAGGGAATAATGTATGGATCCCTCATCCATGATCCTTCCTAAAACCCAACTCCTCTGCCTAACGTAGGGTTTATTCCATTATTATGTCAAGAAAACATGATGTCTATTTGGGTTAGAATAAGTCATCTTGAGTAATCTGTGACTATAAATGTGTAGTCCAGCACCAATTATTTATAAAGAAATACCTAGTATATAATAGTGTGTAAAAGTTTAATAAAAATACATAAAAAATATTAAATGTAAATAGGTATCATATTTATTATTATTTAATCAACCACAAAGGACCCTTGGTCCCTGGTGACAATGAAACAAGGTACATCATATTCATCCCATTTCAGAGTATAAATCATACATCATAGGGATATTACAATACATATTTCATGGTATCTCAGGATTAATTTAATTCCAATTTCACATTTAGTCATCGGTTTCCATGAGAATCAATCTATCACACCATGGTTATTTAGACAATCAGTTTCTGACCCACACACCATTATACACATTCAAAAATAAATAAATATATTTCACGGGTCCTAGAGGAACAGTATATAACCCCATATGTATTTCGTTCATTATTGCATGACCCACACTTCACTAATATTAATATATATATCATGGACCTAGAGTATCATTCTCATATCAACACTCTGTGGTTCAAATATATATCTGCACATCACATTCAAAAATAATTTATCTTCCTTTATCAACAAGGTTTACTAATTATTTATTCATATTTATTTATATTTATTACTAAAAAAATATGAAAACATTCACCAATAACCCATTTATAATCATTTATATACAAATAATTTAACTATTCAATGATAAGACAACCCCAAAAATTAATTCTTAGTATTGAACATGAAACAAGGATTTAATTCAATTATGAGAACTAATTTTACACATTTTTAAATTTAGAATTCTTCATTTAAATGATATTGTCACTCCCTATGGGTTTCAATTATGTTATCTCTCATAATCTCTATTGGATCCACCAAGATCTGTGTAGGGTCTCCCAAATTCATGAAATTAAATCCATCTATTTAATTAAAAGACAATATCAAAACGTGGAAATGAAATGGAATAATTAAATCCCATAATTTTAATATATAATATATTAATTTGTAATTATAAAACATACCTCAATATATTTTAAGAACACTTTCAAAACCACAACCCTTAATTCAATGTAGAATTGACTGATTCCCAATGGAATAGGAGATGTAGAATCAAAACCTTAGAACAAGATCAAATGAAATAATATCGATCAAAACCCATATCCAATCCATAAACAATGAAGCAAATGAATACATATTTAATGGGGAAGAAACCTGAGATAATGAGATATATATATATATATATCTAAATGAGAATATATCAAATACCTAAAGACTAGTTATTCCTTCTACCATATCCTTGATTTTCACTGGAAGATGTTTGAGGAACCTATAAATCCTATAATTATCCTCCAAGAAAAAATTAAACCTTGTGATTCTATGTGAGGGTGATTAAAAATATAATATAGCGGTTTGGGAAATTTTTATAAAATTCTCAAGAATTGTAATTCTTACATGCAGAGTTTTCTCTATGGTACTAGAAAGTCTTCTAGACTGTGCACTTTAACCATGTGCCCTAAATATTATGGGATAATGGTTATTAAAAAATGGGGACAAATTTTGAACTTCTATGGTCCATCAAAGAAATTTCCCAATTTTCTAGGGTGCACTGTTATGGGAGGGTGGATTCATGGTTTGGTCAAACCATGAGCCCCTATATATAGACTAAAATGGGGCACATGATTTTCGTGGAGAAAGTTGTATGATCTTACCAAATCATGTACAATCCCTGCACAACCACAATGGTATCCATAATTCTCAAAATTAACCTAAAACCAACCCTAACTAAAGTCACACCCAAGATATGATCAAATATACGGTAAAATAATACCTAAACATGAGCTTGAGAAATCTATAGAATGTTTAGAATCATACATGGGAGTACCTTCACAGTAGATTCATTGGAGAGACGAATTGGAGTTATTGGATACGAAGTTGGGGGAAAGAAATATTCCATCATAGTTTCACTCTTGTTTTGATGAATGGTTTGATGATCATTGGACCATAGTTTGATTATTCAAAAGAACCTCAATGATATAAATATTTATTGGGTTAGGGATATAATACATGTTCATATATTTCCCCTAGTGATAAATCAATATATATTCATGGATATACGACTAGGTACTGAATATCAATCATTGTTGGGGTCATGCAATGTTGGAAAAGACAATCTTGAGTGAGTTCCCAACTATGTATCACCTCAGTTATCTTTAATATGTGTTGATAGGATTAGTATGTGTGGGAATAAGGATATTTATATTCATTAGGTAACTAATAAGTATATTCCACTAGAAATTAAACCTCCTAGGAATCATAGATTGGAAAATTAAGGATAATATCTCAGCAGTTGTCTCCTCATAATATTTTTGTGGTAGTAGGGTCATGCGACCATAGAAATGAAAATGGATGGAATGTTCCCTCCTACTAAAATCTTCAATAACAGTGGTGATACCCATGATTTACTCCTCCCCCTCCAAAAGTTATGGGGGTAGGTAAAACTAATACCCCTGATATTTGCACACAAATTATTTGGATATAACAATTTGGGTTGTTTTATTGTTCATGGCTCAACTTTGGTAAGATAGACTATTAAAATTTATCTTATAAGGCAATTTTTGAGCTTACTAAATGGTTTATATGGTTATTTTGTGTTGATATTACCATTCAGAAGAAATAACCAATTGTAACTAGATGTCTGGGGATGGTGAAAACATATGATTATGTGTTTGTGCCATAATTTTTTAACATAGTTGATGTGTATTTTTGGTACCTCGGCTGATGGTGCACAATATAATGTTGTATCATATGGTTACGACCAACCTATATATGTTGTTTTACATGTGATAGCACATTTTATGATTCCATTTTGATGTGTCTAGAGATCATAAGGGGATTCAAAGGTAAAATTTAATGAACTCTATCAAGTAAAAGTGAATGTTCAATCAATCTATTCCATGAGTGAGTTATTCAAATTACATTCAAAAATTTTATTCCCCATGTGTGCTATAATCCTACAAATTTTGATTCTTTTTTTATCCAATTTAAAAATTTGCATGGTTACCAAGGCATACTAGTGAAAATTTTGGATTTCATGTCCATTGAGAAGCTGGTAGGTTGGATTAACACATAAAGGGTCTTGTTTTCTTGTTTGATATTGTCTTATCGATTTAAGACACAATCATGAAATTCTTATGGGTAACAATAATCCATACCTTGATAATGAGAGTAAGAGATTATTACTACTCATTATGGTAAATGTCTATATATATGAGTGGTTTTTAATTTATTTTATAATAGTTAATTGCACTACGGATTAAATCCACATATCTAGGATCATCATAATTTATCTCTATCCAAGGAGGGGATAAATTTACTAATGGTAGGATTGAGCCAGAGAGAGTGGATTTCTACTTATCTATAAAAATTTAATCATACCCCAATTTTTTTGTGCCACATAATGTGAAACATCATGCCTTCTAGGGTTGTGTCTGATAGACCATTGATGTTCCTTTTAATTTCATGTGTCCCAGGCAGATGGTTTCTTATAGTATATAGTCAAATCGATAAGACTATTAAATTGTTTTTAATTTAATATAAATGGAATATTTTATATATCTTAATTTTTTTATAGATAGTACTACAACGTGAAAGGTTCATAAAATTTGTTACTGTGGGTCTTATGTGCGAAAAGGACTTTTGGTTAATTTATTTTTTGGTAACTAAAATTGAGTGGATATGGATATGTCATATAGATAACTGGATTCCACTAAAATTATGACTCATTGATAGTGATCCTAGGGATTTGATCATAATTGATTCAATGTTCTGTTCTTATACATTGTAGGAGTCCCATAGATGAATTTACACCTCATTTCTAATTCTATATAGATCCATAATGAAGAATATACTAATGGGTGAAATGGACCAATGAGGACTGTTTAAAACATACAACATATTATATTCCAACATATTCAAAATAGAGATCCTTCAAAATATAACTTACCAGGGGATAAATAATTCATGGTTGTTTTCCAAACTAGGTTAAATACCAAATGAGAATGGGTGAATCATGGTATATTAGATTAAAAAACAACTCATTCAGATCATTTTTTTATTAAGGAAAAATATGATTCATTTATTCTCCCATAGAAATTCATGCACAAAAAATAAATCATGCACATGAAACATCATGTATACTTGGTTCACACACACTAGACTACGTCCAAGGTGCATAAAATGGTGATTTGATGATATATCAAATTTACTAAGGCTCACTGCCAAAATAAAAGGTTTGGGCTAGATCACTTATATTCTTAGGCTCACTTCCTTTAAAATGTTTAGGGTGATATCACTACCTTCCCTAGGGTTTGTATCACCCCAATCTTCCATGGTATGTTTCCCTTTGAATAATGTAATAGCATGCATTGTAGGCAACTTGGAGTTTTAACACACCACGACCAATCAATATAGCTGTTATGAATAGTAATACCCACTTTTTGATATTTTAAAATTTTTATCATAAAAAATAGAATTCATTTTTGTATTTATAATAAAAAAATTATCTTTGGGTGAATTTTTGGTAATTTTTTTAAAACATTCAATTTTTTATGAATAGTGAAAAACACTGTGTTATTGTTTAAAACTGAATTTTTATTTAAATAATTATTTATTTTATTTAAATTTATTTTATGTAAAAATATATACATAGTACCTATACTATTTCAATTCATTTCATTGGATTCATTTTATAATAAAATTAGTTATATTAAATTTTATTGATCTTTTTACCGTCTTTTACCCAACTTCTAGGAGCATTTTTTAATTTTCATAAAACATAATTTTACAACATATGTGACTTTAATTTCAAAAATATCTAAGACATGGTTGACATGAGTATTTAAATTTTTTTTCAATAAGATGAAAATAAATTTTGGTGAATAGTATCTTTTCACTTTTATTTACCACGGTTAAAAGTAAATAGGGTAATTAAAAGAAAAAATGATATTATAATTACACTAAAACATGTCATAATTCTATTAGATTATTTTATTTTGGAAAAAATAAACCTTAGGAGTAAAATATTATCGTTTTGGTCCACTCATATTAGATTAGGACATTTATTATTATTTTATTTCAAGAAGAGTTAAAAGTTTTAAATTCAAAGATTAATAACTAAACCATTTTTAATATAGGGTTATAAATAAAGAAAATTATACTATAAATATTAATTATAAATCTAAATATATTTCCTACACAATGGTATTTTATTTATAATTTTTTGAGATCAAATAATTAAATTTATTATGACACAATGGTGATGCAATAAATACATTTTTAACTAAAGGTTAAAATATTTGATGTTATAAATATACAAATAATGGAATGTTGAGAATTTTGATACATTCCATTAATTTTAAATATTAATATGACATGTTAAGGTGGATTGGATGATTTTTTTTCGATGTAATGATGATGATATGACTTCCACAGAAATCAATTACTAAATATTGTCAAAATTGACATAATGGGTTTTCAAAACAAATACTATATTATTAAATGATATGACATTCCTAAAAATGTAAGGTTCAACTAAAGGAACTATATAATAATATATATATCATTAATGAACCACTTTAGGTTCACTAGTCATTTTATAGTAATATTATTAACCATATAATATAATAATACCAGAATATATGGTAAAAGTTAAACTATTTAACTAAGTGTTAAATCTAAAAGACAAGATTAATATGGTGACGTAAACCTATATAAAGCCTATTTGTAGAGAGGTTTTCGACCCATCCACACCTTATCCTCGAAATAAATCACTTTGGATCCATTATTAACCGAATATGATTGTATAATAAAATAATATTTCATTTTTTTAAAGCAACCCTCACCTCTCTTATAAAATGGTACTTCCCCATCACTCAAAATCACACCTCCAAATCCATTTGGATCAGCCAAACTAGGCTTAAATATCCTCCCAACTACCCTCAATTAGACCTAGAGGCCATACATTGATCCAAAATCTAACCCAAGGGGCCCTTTTGATGAACTCAAAAGGAAACACCTAAAGAGGAGGTATTAATTTCACCACCTGTTTCAATGTTCTTTTCTTCTTTCACTTATTCTTTATTTGTTGTTCCTATACCAAAATAATAAATCCAGAACCTTATTCATACTGTGATGATATTTTCAATACGTTACAACCTTATTAATTATTCTATCCATATTATGAATGAAAAAGTCACCATATGAGTATACGTACTACTTACCGTCTCTACATAGTGGTGTAGTTTATTATTCAAACACTTAATTATTTGGATGGGTATAAAAATGAATATAAATGATGTAAATAATAAATATAACATTTTATGGATTTTTTATATATGATATACCATCCAATTACATATTATTTCACCATCAATTGAATGATAGTGTCACTCATGCATATGTACAGATTACCATCTCCATGAACGTGATGAGATTCATTCCACATCGTAACCATTCAAGAATAATTATCATTTTATGACTAAAAATAATGTTTCAGAACTTAATATCATTCTAGATATGAATAAAATATAACCTATCCATAACAATAATTTCTTACGTAACAAAACATATAAAGGAAAATAAATTATTTAACACCCAAAACAATGATACTACTGAAATATTATTAACAAATCAATATTAGAATATCATATATGATATCATATTTATGTATGAGTTTCTTGATAGTTTAATAAAAATGATTTAACTATTATATAGGAGTTTAATGTACCCTATATGTAGTAAAAGTACAAGGTAAGAGATAATTCTACAATCTGTTCATTATCTGAGGTTGTTTATTCGTGAGTATCTATTGGGACCTATTGATCATCCACATCCGTGTTTCTCAAAAATGTATTTCAAAACATTTTTAATATTTCCTAGCCAATTGGAAACTATCTTTTATAACCTTGTTTTAATTTTTATAAATTTTTTATAATGTAATCATTCTATCATTTTCCAAACAATGTACTTTAGGACCTTTTCAGAAAAATTAAGGAAAGAATGTTTTTTAACTTATACAGTGGTTGAGGCTATTTTCCAGCATTATAAAACCTTATAATATTCCCTTACCATATTATAGGAATTATTTCATAATAAATGTATTCATTTATAACTACATAAAATTCAAATGATTTAAAAATACATAGAGATATATCTCTCAACAAGTTTTGATTTCATCTATGTCAACATCCTTTGATGAATTTTACAGGTTTTTAATGTTGATTTAATTTGATACAGTCTTTCATATTTCATTGAAGGTTTTTTGATATGTTTCACTATAGATGTTTTATCTCTATACCATTAATGGTTTATGGTTAAAGTATTAACATTTCGTATGCTAGTTTTAATTAGAATTTTTATGTTATGTTTCAATCTTTTCATATGAGGAATGCATTGGACTTAATAAGTAACGGGTAGAGCCTTCTGTAGATCATCTAAGCATCATTAGGTCTCATGAGACAAACTAGTGTCTTGGAATAAGGCCTTGAAAAAATATTATTTGTATTCATAGCACGAGGTCTTGGCTATGTTGTTATGATGTTTGAAATTATGCATTCCATCATTATGAAATTGGATATTGATATTAAATGTGATTATTCAACTAGTTTAATATCCATTTGAATAAGTAAATGGAATAATTTTATTTACCTTTTCCATATTATGCTCATTTTTATGTTTAAAAGTATTTTTTTGTCTTATACATTTCCTTAAATTTTTATACTTATTTTTGAATGTTTTCACTAAATTGGTATCCTTACCGAGCACCCGAGGTCACCCCTGTCTATGTTTTATAATTACTATAATGTGAATATGTATTTTATGGTTGAGCTTCAGGGATATGACAATGGATATTAGTGTGTTTAATGTTTACATAATGTTGTTCTTGTTTTTATCTCATGATGAAATGTAAAACTTATGTATGAATCTAGTAATTCCACAGCTACTAAACTAAAAGCTCAATCTAGACATGATCTATTAAGATCATGCCAATGTTATATAACAATGCATCTACTCTGGATAACTGGGGTCAGGGAGTTATAGTTGGTATTAGAGGACCTTTAGTACAAACCTTGGAAGCTATATTTCGAAAAACTATGACTAGAGAACATAACCCAGAGATAAATTTTGATGATTATTATAGAAACAAATCCTAGAATTTTGGTACCGTAGGGATTTTTTTTATATTCCAATCAATACATCTTTTTCTGGATACGAGCATGTAGAGGAAGCTCTAGAACATATGTACCTAGGAGTGAAAACTCTGACAAGGAGTTTCGGGCTTAACTCTCATATCTTCATACAAAACAATGTTCCTTAAATCACTCTTGGTTACGACACTCCTGGGGGATATGCTTAGGAGAATTCATATTTTCATTACAAACTAGTATGAAAATTTATGAGAATATACCTTATCAAAGAAAAATTATTTATGATTGTGGATTATATCTATAAACCGTTAAATTTATGTTAAGTGTTTTACATGTTTGGAACTATGTATTTTCATTCATAAACTAATTTAGTGCATGAAATTGTTTAGAAATAGATACTAGTGGAATGAATGGAAATGGTTTCAATGCACATAATCCATTTAGGGATTTCCCTCTTTCTCAAGATAATTATAGTAGAGCTAGTGATTAAACTGGTGCTGAACATCTTATCACTATACTAGGACAACTCACTTAGGTTATGAATAATAATCATTCCCATATGGGGCACCCTGATCCAAAATTCAGAGGATTGATATTAGAAAAAATTATGAGGAAACAACAACCAACATTCAATGGGACTACAAATTTATTATTTTCTAAGAAATTGATTAATTTCATAGAGAAAATATTACATACTTTGGGGAGTAGCGAAATGGAAAAAAAATCATGGGAGTTTATCCACTCATAAGAGATGCAGGTCAATGGTGGTCGTTAATTAAAAACAAAAAATATGTTGAAGAAGTATCAAATATTATATGGATGAAGTTTAAAGTTATTTTTATAGAAAAATGCATTCCTCGTGACCATCGAGTGGATATGGAATGGAAATTTCTACATCTGAGGAAAAATGAGAATGAGAATGTCGCAATGTCTAAGGATAACATTACAAGGGCAACCAGGCATCCTATAGATTATATATGTATCCGAAGGATTAATATTGATCGATTCTTTGATGGGTTAAAACCATTTCTTTTTTGAGAATTTGTTTCACAATCCATCTCATCATACGAAAATATTGTCTCACGTGCTATCAAGACATAAAAGGAATTATTGAAGACTTATGAATATAAAGCAATGCCAGAGAAGAAGAGATCTACTAAACACTCTGGAAATTGAAATAAGGGAATTAAGGGAAAAGTTGAATATCCACCATATGGTAAATGTGGGAAGAAACAACCCAGTACATTCTGGAAGGGATTGACTGACTGTTAAAAGTGTGTAAAAAATTTCCACCCAGCTTGTGATTTCATGAGAAATAAAGAGTCTATCAATGTTGAATGATACAATTGTAGAGAAATGGGTCATTATTCAAATGAATGTCCTAATCACCATGGAATCATACCTCAGAAAAGACCGAGGGAGCAAGGAAAATCTTATGCGATCACTACTGCTGAGGATGAAGATCCGAAAGACATGGTCGTAGGTACTTTAATGGTATCATCAAGTTTAGCCAATGATTTATTTGATTAGGATCATTTCAATTCTTTATATCTTCCCAGTTTGTTAAGAAAAATAAATATCTCTGATTTGATTTAAGAAGGGAGTTTTCTGTCAAAACTGCTAAGGGAAGTATCATTGCACCAAGGTTTTGTGAATAAATTCCCATAAAAGAATATAAATGTACATTATATAATAATCTAATCGTCACACGCATTATTAAATTTGATATAATCCTTGGTATGAATTTTCCTTCAAACCATGGTGAGAAATTTAAATTTAATAATAAGAAGTCTACAATTTTTTATGATAATAATGAGTCCTTATCATTAGAGAAGAAATGTCACCACATGATTCTTTTCTAGATCCACCCCTAGTAGCTCAACTAAATTCAATTATTATGGAGGAAGAGAATGTAAAAACAATGGTTGAGGTTCAACATGTTCAAATAGATGACATACCTATTTTTTTGAGAATATGTTGATGGGTTTCCAGAGGATTTACCTGGACCTCCTCCACAATGATAAATTGAGTTTACATTGATTTAATTCCAAGTTCAAGACCCATATGGAAGACCCTTTATAGAATGGCTACTGTGGAATTAGTGGAAGTAAATAAACAACTAGAGGAATTGATTAATAAATTATTTATTAACCCTAGTGTTTCTCCATGGGGAGCCCATATTATTTTTGTTAAGAAGAAATATGGATCTATGAGGTTGTGAATTGACTACTGGGAGATCAAGGATATAAAAATAAAGTACAAGTATCACCTACCTCACATTGATAATTTATTCGATCTACTTCATGCAGCTAAATACTTTTTTAAAAATTGACCTTTGATTTAGATAACTTTAGATGCGTGTAATGAAGGACGGCATTCTAAAAATAGCATTTCGAAACAGGTATAGACATTACAAGTTTAATGTAACACCTTTTGGACTGACTAATTCACCCTCTGTTTTCATGGATCTAATTAATTGAGTTCTCGATGAATATCTTGATGAATTTGTAGTAGTATTTACTAATGATATCTTATTATACTAAAAAAGGTATGAAGATCATGAAAATCACATGTGCACTATTCTGAATTCCCTCAGAAGAAATGAATTATATGGGTCATTTAAAAATTGTGAAATATGTCTTTAGGGAATTTATTTTACTAAAAATATTTTCTGTATGGATAGAATCTCTATTGATCATTCTATGATAATAGAAATACAAGATTGGCCAACACCGATGATTATAGAAAAGGAACATATTTTTATTTGTTTAGCAGGTTATTATCGATGTTTCATCCAGAATTTTGCCTGATTGGATAACCCATTAACCAAACGCACTTGTAAAGGGGTTAAATTTGTTTGTAAAAAGAGTGTGAAAAATTTATTGAAGAGCTGATGATAATATTAGTCAATGATCCTATCTTGACTCAACCATCAGGGAATGATGGAGTTGTTTTTTATATTGATTCATCAAAGAAGGTAATGGGTTACGTCCTTATACAGAATGATATGGTAATTTAATATACATCACGATATCTAAAAATTTATGAAAAAAACAATCCCACCTATGATCTTGAGTTAGCAGCTGTAATATTTTCTTTGAAGATATGGAGTCACTATATCTAGGGTGAGAATGTGAGATATATACCAGTCACAAGAGTTTGACGTATATTATCTCATATAAATAACCCAACATGAGGTAAAATGGTGGCTTAAACTACTCAAATATTATTATTACACTATACACTACCACCCGGGGAAGGAAAATAAGGTGGAAGATTCTTTGAGTAGAAAGGATCGTGATGTTTTGTACAAGATGGGAGGTGAATGGGATCCTATGATAATGGATCCAGTAAAGATGGATATGGGAATTATCATGGATGGTGAAACATCAATAATTTATCAAGTGGTTACTAAAACATCTTTACTAGAAAAGATAAAAAGTTCCCAAACTGATGATAAAGAGTTTCAAAGGAAAATTAATGCTATGAATGATGGGAGATTGATCGAAATCATATATGAAGATGGGATTTTAATGTTTGGGAAGAGGATTTGTGTTCGTAATATACCTGATCTAAAAATGGAATTTTTGGATGATACCCATAGAACCTATTTATTTATACACCCTGGTAGCACTAAGATGTATAGATATTTCAAGGAAAATTTTTTGTGGGACAACTTGAATAGAGATATTTCTGATTATATGTCATGATATATGGTTTTTCAACATGTGAAAGATGGAAGACAACATCCAAGATGAGTCATACAACCTCTTCCCGTACCTCAGTGGAAATGGGATGATATTAGGAGGGACTTCGTCATAGAAATACCAAATACTCCTAGAATGAATGACGCAATATGGGTCATTGTTGATTTTCTTACCAAATCAGTACATTTTATTACTATAATAGATGATTTACCACTTGAAAATTTAGAAATACTATATAATAATGAATTTGTAAAACTTTATAGTGTACCCCTATTGATTGTTTCTTATTGTGATCCCCATTTTACCTCAAGATTATGTAAATGTCTTCTGAAGGCCTTCAATACTGTACTTCATTTGAGCAATGCCTACCACCCTCAAACTGATGGACAATTATAACAGACAATTCAAACTATATAAGAAATGTTGTGATCTTTCTCACATGACTTTCATGGTTTGTGGGATCAATATTTACCTCCGGTATAATTTTCCTATAACAATAGTTTCCATTAATATATTTAGATGGCACCATATGAAGCGTTATATTGAAAGAGATGTTGTAAACCATATTTTTGTGATGATGTTGGTGAAAGAACACTCATAGGCCCAGAACATGTTTGGGAAACAGTGGAAAATGTTATGGCTATCCAACTACACATCAAAATAGATCAAAGTAGGCAAAAGAGATAAGTCAATAACCGAATAAGGATTTGGTGTTTCAAGTTGTTGATCATGTTTTCTTGATGGTATATCCATGTAATTGTGTTATATGATTTGGTCAGAAGTGTAAATTATTTCCAAGGTACATCCAACCATTAAAAAATCTAGAACGAATTGGAGTTGTAGTTTTTCATTTGGAAATGACGCCGAGTCTCTCAAAAGTTCATGATGTGTTCCATGTATCACTTTTGAGAAAATACATGCCTGAACCAATGCATGTACTCACCTATGAAGAAATAAAATTGGAACCTGACCTACCTTATTGTGAAGAGCCTATCAGAATTCATGATACCAAAGAACATGTGTTGGGGAACCGGACGAATCGTCTGGTGAATGTTCTATGTAGAAACAATAAGATGGAAGAGACAACGTCGGAACCCGAGGAACTTATGATGAAGAACCAGCCGAATCATTTTATATAGTAATATTATAGTAATTTTTGGGATGATATTATTTGAAGGAGGGGATAATGTAACACTAAAATCATCCATGGTATGTTTCCCTTTGAATAATGCAATGGCTTTCCTTGTACACAATGTGGACTTTTAACAAACCACGACCAATCTAAATAGTCATTACAAATAGTAATACTGATTTTTTGAAATTTTATAAATTTTATTTTTCAAAATGTACATCATTTTTGGATTCAAAATATCAATATAATCTTTGGGTGATTTTTTTGTATTTTTCTAAAAACATTTAATTTCTGATAATAGTGAAAAAAATTACATAGTTGTTTAAAACCGAATTTCTATTTAAATAATTATTTATTTTATTTGAATTTATTTTATGTTAAAATAGATGCATAATTACTATATTAGTTCGATGAAATTCAATGGATTAATTTTATAATAAAATTAGATAAATAAAATTTTACTGATCTTTTTACCGTCTTTTACCCACCATCTAGGAGCATATGCCAATTTTCATAAAACGTAATTTTACCACTTCTTGAGGTGAATTTCAAAAATTCAAGAGACATGATTGACATCACTATGTAAAATTTGGTTTAATAAGATTATTTTCTTGGAGAATTGTAACTTTTGACTTTTATTTACCACGGTTAAAAGTAAATAGGGTAATTAAAGATAAATATGATATTATAATTACCATAAAAAAGTAATAATTCCATTTGATAAATTTATTTTTACTAAAAAAACCTTATCAATAAAATAAGATCCTTTTGGTCCACATAGATTAGATTAGTACATTTATTATTATTTTATTTATAGAAGAGTTAAAACTGTTAAATTCATTGTTTAATAACTAAACCACTTTTAATATTGGATTATACATAAGATAAATTCGACTATAAATATTCATTATAAAGATAAAAATATTTCCTAAATAATTTTATTTTATTTATAAATTTTAGGCTTCAAATATTTAAATTTATTTATGACACAATTATGATGCAATAATTACATTTTTAATGAAAAGGTTAAAATAATTGATGTTATAAATATCAAAATAAATGTAAATTGAGTCTTTGGATGGATTTCACTATTTTTATAGATTAATATGGCATTTTATGTTTTATTAAATGAATTTTCTTGACATAATAATGCGGTTATGACTTCCACAAAAATAAATTACTAAATAGTGTCAAAATTGGCATAAATGATTTTTTTTAAACAAATACTATATTATTAAATTATATAACAATCTTAAAATTATAAGGATTAGCTAAAAGACATTTATAATAATAGATATATAACTAATGAACCTATTATGGTTCACTTGGAATTTTATAGAAAATTTATTAACCATATAATATAATAATACAAGAATAAATGCTAAAATCTTAACTATTTAACTAAGAGTTAAATCTAAAAGATAAGTTTAATATGGTGACGTATAACTATCTAAAACCAATTTTTGAGAGGTTTTTGACCCATTCCGACCTTATCTTCGGAATAAATCATTTTGATCTATTATTAACTAAATCTAATTATATAATAAAATAATATTTCATGATTTTCCTAAAGTGACACTCACCTCCCTTTTAAAAAGGTACTTCCCCTTTACTTAAAAATCTCACCTCCAAAGCCATTATTCTTGTCCAAACCCAACTCAAATATCCTCCCAACATTTATCACATCGACCTAGAGTCCATAAATTGATCATAAATACAACCTAATGGGCCATTTTGATCAACTCAAAGGAAATCACCTGAAGAAGAGGAAAGAATTTCACCACCTCTTTCAAAGTTGTGTTCATCTTCCATATTCTCTTTCATTGTTTTTCCCAGACCAAAACTATAAATACAGTACCTTATTCATAATTTTATGTTATTATAAATATTTTACATCCATATTCATTATTTTATCCATCCTATGAATGAGGAAGTCACCATACATGCGTACGTACGGCTTACCGTCTCCACATCGTGTTGTAGTATGTTATTCAAACACTTCATTATTTGAATGGGTATAATAATGATTATAACTAATGTAAATAATAAATATAACATGTTATGGATTCTGTTTATACGATATAACATCAATTTACATATGATTTCACCATCACAAGAATGATATTTTCACTCGTGAGTACGTATAAATTATCGTCTCCACAAACACGATGAGATTCATTCCCCATCAAAACCATTCAAGAATAATTTTCATTTTATGATTAAATATAATTTTTAATAAACTAATATAATTATGGATATGAATAAAATATATCTTATCCAAAAAACCATGACTTACGTAATATAACATATAATTGAAAATGAATTAGTTAACACCCGGAACAATGATACTACTAAAATATTATTAACAACGCAATATTAGTAGAATATATATGATATCATATTTATGTATGTGTTTCTTGAATAATTTAATAAAAATTATTTTACTACAATACACATGTTTAACATACCCTCAATCAAGGAAAAGTACAATGTAAGGGTTAATTCTTCAATTTCGTCATTATCTGAGGTTGTTAATACATGATTATCTACTCGGTCCTCTATATAATCCACATCTGTGATTTTTAAAAAGTTATTTCAATAATTTTTTCTGTTTCCTAGAAAATGGGTCAATTTCATTTGTACCGTCGTTTAATTTTTATAAAATTTCTATAAAGGATTATTTCTGTCATTTTCCAAAGTAGTTACTTTACGACCTTTTTGAAAAAATTTAGGAAAGAAGGCTTTTTAACTTTTACAGTGGGTGAAGCTATTTTTGGCCATTATAACACCATCTAAGATTCACCTATATGATTATAAGACTCTTTTCAAAATAAATGGATTCTTTTATCATTACATAACTTTTAAATTATTTCCAAATAGAAAGAGATATTTCTCTTAAACAGTTTTTTATTTCATCGATGTCAACAACCGTTGATGGATTTTAGACTTTTGTGAAGTTGATTTAGTATGATAAAATCATCCATATTTTATTGATGTTTTCGAAATATGTTGGACTGTGGTTTTTTATTTCAATACCCTTCATGATTTATGGTTAAGGTATTAACATTTAATATGCTAGTTTTAATACAAATGGTTATGTTATGATTCAATCTTTTCATACGATGAATTCATTAGACTTAGTAAGTAATTAGTGGAACCCTCTATACTTACTCGATGCATCGGTAGGTCTATTAAGAAAAACTAGTGTCTCAACACAATGCCTTCAAAAAATCTTATTTGTAGTCTTGGTGCGAGGACTTGACTCTATGGGTATGATGTCTGGCATTGTGCATTCTATCATTATTAAATTTCTTGTTGATATTATATGTGATTATTAAACAAGTAGAATAGACATGTGAATAAGTAAATGAAATTATTTGATTTACCTTTTCTATATGATGCTCATGTTTATGTTTAAAAGGCTTGTGTTTTAGTTTTATACATGTACATAAATATTTATTCTTATTTGTGAATGATTACGCTATATTATTATTATTACTGAGAACCTGAGATCACCCATATCTATGTTTTAAGTTTCCCTTGATGTGAAGAAGTGTTTCATGGTTGACCTGTAGGGATTGGCTAAGGGATATAAGTGTATTCAAATGAGACAAAATTTTGTTTTCATTTTTATCTAATGATGAAATGTAAAACATAATTATGAATATAGTACTTCCATGTCTACTAAACTAATACACATTTCGATACATGATCTCTTCTAATAATACCATTGTTGTGTAATAACGCACCAACTCTGGGTAACTAGGGCCGGGGCGTTATAAGGTCATTCCATGAGACTCTTTCTTTGGATCAATTTTTGTGGAAAGTTACACATTATTACACTTCCTTTTCTCACAAGTCAAGAAAAGATTCACAGTCAGTTTATGGATGTGTATCTCCCTTCATTATCAATAATTAATACACAAATAGTAGTATAGATTCTTTATTGAAGTCACACTTTTATACGCTTGATGAATATCTCTTTACGAAAGTTATACTAGGAAATATCTGTTCTACATATTCATGATTCTCACTTCCTTTGCAAATAAAACCTAATTTCTGATTCTTAAATAGGTTTCATAAATAAATCTCCTTTTACAAATATCACTTAATTCGAAAAGATCAACTAACCTTTGTGACCTGAAAATATTCAGATGGATTTTATAGCCTTCGTGATCATTGATACATTCATGATTCTCAAAGTTTTTCGTTTTAGTGTATATCCTTTGTAAAATTCCATTCTTAAAATTTTTCTTCACAAGAAATTATTTTTCAAACCACCTTCGTAAATCCCAAGACTCAGAATCCTCATTAAGTATCTCCCTTTCTCTAAAGGTGGTAGATGCCAATTTATACATGTTTCCTCGAATTCATGAATCCTCCATCTCGGAAATCACCATTTCCTGATGCCCTACCATTTCATTTTCAACACTCCCTTTATATTCAAATATTTATGGGAATTTTACTTTTTAATAGATTATCATAGTCTTGGGGATTACTGTGAAACCATTCACAATTCACAATGCTCTTTCACAAGGATTCACACCTAGAAAACACCCTTTGCAAAACAAAATCATTGTGAAACTCATTCCATAACCATATTTTTACAAGGCCATCAATTAAATACATCTCTCTCTATTTTAACCATACTTCCAATTTTTGAACCCAAAAATTTGGCAACAATTCAATAACGGCTCCATCTTATGTACATAGATTTCGAAACTACTTCTAGGGAATCCATTCCTTTTTTCATGGATTATTATCAACATTCCTAGTAAAAATATCTATTTTTTGACCCAATAATACAAGTAAACATTCTATATAAACATAAATAATCAATCCAAAAATAATTTAATGTTACCATGATTGATGTTTTCCATAAAATGGTGATGGATCACTGAAAGGGTCTAAATTTCCCATTAAGAATCCTAAATTTAAAAAAAATTTAAAAGTTTTTCATGGGGATATTTTTCCCCAAAGAGTTGTTTCTTTAAAGATATTGGTTCCAAGGGAGTTATATAGTTGTCCAATTACGGAAAATTTTCAAAGGAATCCTATATGAATGATGTTACATAAGAGTTACTTTGAATATATGTTATTAGGTAGTTAATTTGAAGGTGTTATGGGGTTCCATTATCTTCTCCAAGATTCAAATCAAATATTACATAATTAAATGAATCAATGGATTCACACAAAGGGTGTGTTATCAAATGGGTTTATTAATCCATATAAATATATGTTTAATATTAAAAAATAATCCCCTTAACAATGTGAATTCTATGATATTTATATGCTACCAATGTAACCTACCTAAAAAAAATTATAACAAGAATATAAAATTAATTATATTATAATAATCGATATTGTTATCACACGATAAAGTGAATAATTTGGACACATGAATTCCAAGTGAGTTCAATGTATTTGTTCCATGAAACTACAAAGTATATCTTAATGAAATTAGAATGTTAATAGATAATAAGGGATCTCCTCTATGATTCTCAAAACTGTTTCTTAAGGTTGTGAGAATGTAAAAAATCTATAAGTTATTTCCACATTGTCAGAAAAAATGACTTCCATTTTTCAAATAATTACACCCTTATAAAATGATGACAATTTTTTATAGAATACATTAAATTTCAAATTTTATGTACCTCATTTTTTCTTCAGAGTGGTATTCAACTTTTTTGGGCATAACCATTAAAAATAAATATTCTTAACCAAAAAATTTATTTTTCCCAAGTTGTTTAATTTGATGATATATTCTCTAAATTTTTTTCCCCTACTATTTGATAACTATTCTATTATTTCAATATTGATCTAATAATTTACTTGATTTTAGATTATCCACTTCAGCAATTGATCTCAAATTATACTAGAGGGTAATGATGTCATTTTTATCTATATTGAATGATTTTATAAAATGTGTATCATTTATCATAACTTTTGAATAAAAAAATTAAAAAAATATTATAATGTAGAAATGATAACCCCTTTTAATTTCATCAACCATTATAGTGGTCCAAGATCCATTTTTTGTTAAGTATATAGTCAACTGGGATGTTTATCTTAGAACATATCAATTTTGTTAGGATATAATGGCAATAATATGATATATAAATCTTATATGGTTGAGTGGATAACTGTTTACCACATTTTCCATATAGATAAAGTAACCATCATTCCTAAGAAATGATTATTAAGGGTACACCAACTACGTTTAACCCATATATCACGTAATATTACTGTTATCTAATTTTAATGCTCTTCCATTTTCCCAATATTTTAACCAAGATAAGTCATGGGAAAAAAATTAGAATTAACCAATCTAGTTGGATAATTTAGGTCTTAATATGAGTTTTTTTACAAGGAATATGAAATTTAGTATTATTTTTAGTGGTATTTAAAAAAACAATATTATCAAAAGTTTTCTCTTATACATGAATTCAATATTCTTGTGATTTATTTTGAAATAATATTCCTTCCACCAAATAAATATGTTAAAATATATTGGATTGTAATACATTACACAACATATAACTTGTGTTAATAACCTAAATCCATATTAATCTTTAGCGATATGTTTCCAAATGTGTCTTATGAAAAAAGTATTTAAAATACCTTCCTTTAAAGGCATGGAATTATAAAATATAAATAATCGCCAATGAGTAATCTTGGAACAATATATAGTTATCCCTTTATTTCAGTGAGTAATCAGGCCCAAATTAACTCTAGCTAGGTATACTTTAATCAATATATATTTCTATGAAATAATATTTCTAATAGCAAATATGTGTAGAAAATAATTAAAGTATAAATTATTTCTTATAATATAATACAATCCAAAATCATGGTAGAAGAAATTTTAATTAATTATATAACCAAACATGTAACTCCTTAGATGCATGTATAGTAGTTAATAAGTTGTTAAACTCTTTAAACTAAATAATACAACATAATTAACAATACAATATGTTATATCATTTAATAAATCAATAAATAAATAATTAAATTGAAAATAATTAAACATGATAATAATATGTTGGGAATGATTCAAAAATCAATGATACACACATTATAATTTTGGTATATCCAAACTTTAACAATTCATTTTTATACAATATAAAAAATTCCAATTATAATATATAATAATTTAATATGAATGTTTTCATATATAAATTATGTGACATTTTTTCAACACTAGTATTGTTGAATAATATAAAAAATAAAAGTTTTTGTAAAAAAATTTGTATAAACTAAATATATAATATTATTTTTGTTTAAACCCTTGATAAAATAAATATTAAAATATCATTCTAAAATGGTTTAAATAATTTTCAAATAACTCCCAAGTATAAAATTATAAAATTTACCTTAATGAATAATTCAAAAACAAATGTAAACAATTATACATTATTTATTATGTAAATTTAAAAAAATACTAAACCACGTAATTTTTTTTAAAATTTCAATCATATCTACCAAAACATTTTTGGAATTTTTTAAAGCCACCATTTGGATTTGGCATAGTCCATAGTGAAGTATTTTTTGAATTCTATCAAAATATAACTTGAAATTAAAATTATGCTAAGAACATATTTCACCCTAAAACTATCTTCCATATGGATGAAATTCTTTCCCAAGAGAGACCAAATCCAAATCAATGAATATTCTAGTCTAGAAATTTTATCTAATGTTTTATGGAGGGTAAATATTTTGTATAGTGTAAGGTGAAACCAAGGCTAGGAGACTCATGTAGCAATAACATAGTTCACATAGAAACCACACCATTGAACATAGATTCTTAAAAATCATTAATTTCTTATATTTATGGGATTTAGAGGATTATACATTGTGAAGTTGTGTATACATTAGAATATAACAGAACTAGCATGACCTCAATGAGATTAAACCTACGTGGTCAGTGTCTATGTCGGATTAAATTTCTGCCCTGAGTGATTGTGACTTATGATACATGACCAATGTAATATTACTTCCAAAACATGATAACATACATTGGAGTAATATAGTTTGAGTAAGAAATTATATATTTAAAAATTCATTGTCTATATTCTTGTGAGTCCTCATGGTGGAGCCCAATTATGGAAGAAAACCCCCCAACTGTAAAATTAATCATTATCCTATGATACAATATTTTCAATTATTTTCATCAATGTTTATAAAAACCATTTTATTATTACTATTTCTATTAAATAATATATTCAATAACAAAATTTTATGTTTTTATAAGGAACAAATCACCTTCATGAATTATCTATAATAAAATTGGTCATTTTGGATTTTTATATGTCATTTACCCAAGATATCTTTTTTTTTTCAGTTTATTTATCCACTAAATGATTAATCAAGACATGGATATATTTATCTTATTCCATTGAAGGGGTTTAAAGGGAAATCTATCATCCAAAACTGAAATTAATCAAATATATGAAACAACATAAATCAAATAATATATTTTTATTTGTAATGATCAATAAAATGAAGAAAACAAATCATGTATCATATACTATGAAGATCTATCTAGTTGAATCATTAAAAAATAGTTGACTAATAAAACTGAGAAGTAAACAAATGACAGATTTATATAAAGGTATCTAAAAATCATTGGTATCACCATAAACATGGGTATGACCCATCATAACACCATGGGGTTCTAGATCATTAGTTAATGGTCTGAAAAAATGATATCAATGAGGCTTGAGGGGTTTCAATAAACATCACCATTATAAAAGTGGAATGAACTAATTTATATAGGCCCCCATGAAGAAAAATATAAGCATGAATTGATTTTACATTTCAAAAAAATATAACTATTTCGAATCACATTATTTTTTATTTAATCCCTATAGTGAATTTCTAAGGTCATAACCCCCTCCGATAATAGTACCCCTCCTCGGTTGGTAATGAAGGAAGAGAGATAATTACCCCTTAGTCTCACCTCTAGTAGGCCTCGGGTTGGTGACTACCACTAATGGTATATAAAGTCCCACAATTGGGTGGCGTTACACTATATAATAATATTATTGTGAGATTAGATAAATATACCAAAATAAACATAATGACATAATAAAAAAAGTTAACCAAAAAATTCCAACAATGGAAGTACAAGTAAAATGGATACATATAAAATTCACTAAATAAATTCCACAACTAAAATATAATGCATAAATAAAATAATGGACTAATGGTTTGAGAAACTAATATCCAACATAGTCAATGTAATTCTACTAAAAAATAGCGAAATGATTTATTTATGTAGGGTGAGTATAAAATTATAATCTATAGGATCGTATATAACACTCATGTGAACATGTGAAAAGAGAACATTAATCCACTAATAAGAAAACAAAATACCCAACAACACCTAAATAGAGAAAATAACCTATATCATTTTCACCAATTCATTCTCACCAAATAATTCATCCAGAAATAATAATATATAAAGATGATAATCGGTATAATGGAGCCATGTAGTTCTTTCTCACTAATTTTATTCTTTTTAACCCCAATGTCATATACCCTGGATCTCTTACATCTTTTGAATCACAACACATCACATTAAATATTGATAAAAAACACATGGGCCATTATATCATATTACATCTCACTAGAAAACACCTAGTCCATCACATTACATCTCACTCAAATACACACGGTCTATCACATCACATCACATCTAAATTGAAGACAACATGGACATAACATAACTCCCACTGCCATAACATATATAAATGGGTATTATAAACATGAAAGATATCAAACTCATACTGTTCTCCTATATTATATAGTACCCACTATACTATATCTTATAAAATCATCACATAACCATAACTAGTGTCTTTTACTTATATCCATCATAACCCATGAACATCTAACTCACAGGGAAGATTGGATCAATGGCCAGTGAGTATACGTCAATCTATAATCACCATTGTGATTATGGGTCCCCCACCCCCCATACATTTGGTTATTTTTAAACAGTGTTCAACATGGGTAGGGAACATATATAAATCACAAGGAACCAACAAGTTATTTATAAAATTTTACACACAAACCCAACCTATATGTTCAATCTAAGAATAAAATACCAAATCCCACATAACCTCCAAGACACACAACAACTTTCACTTTAAATAGAACCTATAAATTCAACACCCCAAAAAAGAAATACACAATCAACATGTAATGAGAATAAATTACACCTTTATTTTCATATTAATCTTATTTTTGTATTTCAAAACCCTTTTATTTTTCTATTTCATCCTGTTATTTCAATTTCAACATCATAAATAATTATACACATATTCCAATTTAAATCACTCTTTAACCATTCATCCCAAGTTGTTACAATTTTAACATCACCATTTAGTTTCATTAATTCTCATAAACCTAGATAAAAACTACACAACAAAACAAAAACCCATAGTTCCCATTCCAGGAGGCCCATATAACCTCAATTTCACAACCACAAACACTTTCTTTATCAATCCAATTTTATATGTCATGCATGACACAGACGAGATCCACTTCTCATTACATAAACTCCCCACATCACAACCATACATCAACACCACATCCAAACACATCTATCCTAAATCATAACCACACACCAAAACACTTTTCACATCATTCTCAAATATCACTATTCCGATTTATCACAGGGATCTTCATCTCTTCAACTTCATTATTTCAATAGAATTATCACAAAAGAAATAATTTCAATGGGAAGCATTTATTTAATGGTATGCCAATTCCATTTCATGTAATAATAGACCAATGCACAATAAGGGTTTTATAGCACAAAACCCTTAGTTAAAAAAACTCCCCCATGGACACACATTTCAGTAAGGTGTTAAGCCTATAAAATCACAATATCAGTAATATTAAAAGCTATAAAACCATGTAGTTCAACTACATTCACATTAAATTTCAAATTATCAATTCATAATCATTATTAGGCTAGTGAAAATAAATTTTAATGGGAAAAAATATAATAAACTCTACCACATGAATAAACTAAATGAGAAATATAAGATACCGTAAGTGAAAAATTTATTTCAAACCTGCTGCACAAGTAAAAACGAGATGAATTCCACCATAAAGAACAACAAGGATAAAGATGTCATTTATTATCCTATAACAAAATAATCACATCATTATCCAACAAAAATGAAATCAAAACCATTGATTTCCTGATAGTATCTCCTCCTATATGAAGAAATAGGGAGAAATATTGAAGAATAACTATATGGGGACTCAAGTAAACCACCATAGATCAATCCTACATTGTTAGGGATTTGATCCATTATTTTGGTGATGAAATTACTTCGTGAGATGAACAGGGGTAACCCATGAAATGAGAGGAAAGCTACATAAAATATAGGGTTTTACAAAATTAGTGAATTTATACCCAGTTTAAATCATATATGTCGATAACCCATCCCCATGGACCATGTCATAGAGTGGATGAAATCTGAGGAATAATGGGAAAAGGGGGTTACCAAACCTTAACTTGGATGGTTAAACTATTATCCATGATATGATTCATTTTCCATTCCAAGGATCATATATCCCATGTAGAGACTATGGATCAAACAATAATATTACGACATAAACCCCTAGAATCCAAGATGAAGGTTATGCCACAGCCCCATATCCATATAATAGGTACCCTAAAAAAAATTAAAAACACTAAAAATATTCTTAATGACTCCATGATGTATATAAAACCTCTATGTGACATCCCGAAACTTCCATAAAGGGGTTTTTCTATAGTTAAGGCTCCATGGCGCAAGTACCCCAATAATTTGATGTAGGTACAAAATTAATTTCAATCATCTTCAATGTTGTTCCCTCCCCCCCTATGGTACATTGGCCACCCCTATGGTATAACCCATGGATCTACGTCAAAGGGATCATATAAATTAAATTTCTAGCTATATGATCCCCTCCACTCTCCAACATCACATACATCCCATGTACAACACTACAAAGTTACTTTCTTAAAGGTCCATAATTTTTAATTAAATACCAATCAAAATATTATCATCCTTGAGAATCAAAAAAAAATATAGAAAAAGGAAAAAGGGGTCTAGAAATCATCTTAGATGATAACTCTCGAGGATATCTTGATAACTAAAACACTACCAATAACCAAACATACTAAACCTTGTCGAAAATGTTCATCAAACAACCAGAATAACCATATTACCACACCACTTTACAAACATCCCCACCAGGAAAAATACACACCCTTTCACATAACTATCCACACAACGATCTTAACCTCTATATATTAGAAACCAAAAACCATAAACAATGCACAATAATTCTTCTAAGAATGCAGGTCAAGGTTTACCATCTCCCATGTCAAGATATTATATGGATTGAGTGGAATTGAGTCTCCCTCGTAGTTTTAATCATGTCATGGTATAATGAATATCTTTTAAGAATTTTGTTGGCCCCACTTCATAGGAAT
This sequence comes from Viscum album, assembly GCA_963277665.1. Classification (NCBI taxonomy): domain Eukaryota; kingdom Viridiplantae; phylum Streptophyta; class Magnoliopsida; order Santalales; family Viscaceae; genus Viscum; species Viscum album. The sequence goes on along the minus strand of OY728120.1, from coordinate 651,197,626 downwards.
AAATATGTAATCATGCATATCATCATCAATGAATGATCACATCTCATAAGTCATCCACATCAAAAAATCACATCATCAAAGAAAAATTGGGCATGATAAAACTAAAAATAACATTGGCTATTGGACATGAATCTATATCTCATGATCCCATGTACTCTCCCGTGGGACACCATTAATCTGGATCACATGAACAAAAGGAATGATTCATGCACAGAACACCTTATCCCAATGATCTTGAATCATTTATGGTTTCTCCATGAATGTTGTTTCATCATCGATTTCCAACACTCTGCAATCAATGACTTGGGAGTCAATATGAAGATACTAAAAAATATGAGACATTTGGAAGACAACATGAATATATTAATTTTTTAGAAGATAAAACTGATAAGAGATCTCACCAAGGCTTCCCAGTACCTCAAAAGGCCCAAAACCATAGTGATGGAGTAATCCCGAAGACAAAACATTGTTGATGATGTCAAGGGTAGACATTCATGACTAAACAGTATCTATACTCAACCCCTATGGGACACCTATAATGATGGGAATAAGTCATTTGTTGGTCATTAAATACATATAACCTCTGAAAATCATGTTTAACCTTCTCTTCCATTTTCTACACCACATCATCACTGATAAATAATGACTATCTAACCATATACTTCCATATGAATGAACAAAATGGTTGCTTGTACAAAACCTCATATCTCAACATTTCTATGGATGTGTGAGAAAATTTATTATAATTGAACTCAAAAAAATTAATTTTCATCACCCAAGATCCACCAAATTCCATGATGAATCCCTGTAACGTTTCTTTTATGATCCTGGTAGTTTACATTTTCCTCCCATATTGATGAGAGTTGTAATTAGCACTGAGGTGAAACTATGTTAAAAATCATATTGAAATACCATTAATTCTCATGACGTATACATTATATCCCAATATGTGATAATAGTACTTCTGTCTCCATCAAAAAACACTACCACAACTATACATTTCCTCACCAAAACAACTACATAGTCCAACTCCATGATCAATAGTATATGGGTAGATTTCATTAGCTAGTTCATAATTACCTATATAGCATTATAATCTCCCTGATCTTTGGGTAACCTAGTGATTAATTCCATTTATATTTTATCCAATATCCAATTAGTAAAATTTATGGGATAACAGAACACCAACAACATGGTCCTTATCCATTACATATTTAAATACTATGAATTTAGAATCAACATCATCCAATACATGTTTCATCACATGCCACAAAAATTATATCTTCATGTCATGGAACATATTTGATACTCTCGGGTGTAAATAAAATGGTGAGTTGTGAAACTCTTGAAGAAATACCTTTTTCATTTCCTCAAGAATAAACAACATTCAATGAAACAATATCTAATTCCATCGATCTCAATAGAACATCACCATGACCAAAAAGATATCACATCACCCTTTCCTCTATGAATCCCTATTAAGACACCTTGACCTGCTGCATCATATTATACTGCACAACCATCTAAAATAATAAAACACCATCTCAAACAACAATTAAATATAGATGTTGGGATGATAACTCCTCCATCATGATCCAAGAATATTTAAACACCTTAACTACAACCTTTTTCAATGTCATACTCAACCCATAAATGATGAAATCCGTTTATCATGAGGTGTACGTGACCTCAAATCCATAATACTGATGAAAATAAATACAATGTCATTATCATAGATTCAAATCATACAAAGAAAATATTTAACTCAATCTATAAAAATTGTTGAAGACCAAATTGTTCTCCCCAATGAGGTAATGTATCTATAACTGCATCAAAAACACAAACACTAAAACCTTCAGGTCATTTGTGTAAAATATATTCTTGCGAGGATTAAAACATTATAGACCCATAAGAGATCAGTTTTTATTGAATCATGTCACATTCCAATCTCAGACATGAAGGATCACAGAACAACTCAAACATCACCCCTTCCTCTGGAAACTATAGAATTGGGGCAATGACCAATTTTTTACATTAGGTATTCAAATGTTTCATAAAACTGATCGGTCTATATAATATCATATTCCTTCTTTTTCGAATCTATTAATGAGGATGTAATCCATGAAAATCCATATAAGAACCTCTAATAATATCCTAAAAGACCATGGAATCTATGCACCTCTTCGAAATTATAGAGTGCTTCATAAAAAAACAATTATCCCAATAATAAATGAATCTATACCCACACCCTTATGATACACCGAATTCCCAATGAAGATCACCTATAATGTCTAAATGTTACACATGGAAAACATTCCATAGAGTTTGTGGAGTCGAAGAACCTGCAATACATTATTGAGATGATCGACAGTTTCCTTATATGTCTTTGAGTAGATCAATATTTTTTCAATGAACAGAACTATATAATGTTCCATGAATTCCTGGAACAGAGATTTTATGATCCCCATGACAATGATTGGTGTCTTCATGATACTGAAAAACTTGACCACAAAATCAAATTTCCTATAATTAATCTAATCATGTGATTTAGGGTATCACCATTATTCACCCTCAAATGGATAAACCCAGACTACATATCAGATGTAACAAATTATCCTTAATCTCATAACTAGTTAAAAATAATTTCTATATCTCAATGGGTGTGAATATTCATGATCATTACCTGATTCATCCTTCGATAGTTTATATACAACCTCTTACTATCATATTTCTTCTTATTGAATAACACCGAATTGCCCCATGATGGCACATTGGGCTAGAGGATACACATATACATTAGATCATCAATTTTAATCCTCAATTACTATGACATTAAAGGTTTCATTTTATAAGGAATCATCAAAATAAAAAATTTATCAGGTGGTAAATAAATCTTAAAAATGATTGCATGTCAAGGTGGTAGTTTCACAACCTCAATATAAAAGAATCAAAATGTTACATGAAGAAACATGGAACCTACATCATCACGACATCCACTGATTCCACAAAAATTCAACCATTAATGAAAGAAGGGTCTCCACATGTCTACTTCCCACCTGATAATTCTACTCACCAATAAAAATTGCACACTGGCCATCCTCATCCCTGAACATGACTCTACATCGAAAGAAGTTGATAACAACATGCATAGAATAAAAATAGTATATACCATGTTTGAAATCATATATGTACATGTAAAGATAAAATAGGTCCCCAAGTAACTGATATGTCTACATCATCAGTCATTACCCACCTACACCAAGTTGATGGAATGGAAAGATAACTACCAGACCATTAATTCCTCATGTGGAAGGAGAGATAATGACCCCCTGAGTCCCGCCTTCAATAGGCCCCGAAGTGGCGACTAGAACCATGGGTATAGATTCAGACACAATATTGAAGGCATTAAACTTTTTATTTAATAGAATCAGGACATAAGATGGTAAAAACACAAAATAATCCAAAAATGAAAGTAAAATTAAAGAAAAAACCCATTCAAATATGCATGTTTAAAGATAAACCCATATAGAGTACAATAAAACTACAAAGGGAATGTACCAAAAGAAAGAAAATAGCAACTGAAACTATCCCAATATTTGAGCTAGTATGGTCTCACACGGTCCATAAAGTCCTCTTGGAAACCTGAAAGCATCTTTATATACATAGGGTGAATATATAGGTACACTCAGAAGGGAAAACCAAAAGATCTCATTAACATATGGGGTGACATTCTAGTGCCCTGTGAGAACACAAGGGTAACCAAAACACCTAGTAAAGAAAAAATCCATCCAGATTCACCAAGGAACACTCCCCACATAATGAAATTAATAATGTAATAGTAATATCACATTGATATATGGGTAGACCAAATAATGTTTCCACTAGTTATTGAATACAACCTATGTGTCAGACCACCCCCACCATTTTCACTACTGTAACACTAACTCCTCAACAACAACCTTATGGGTCCCCTCAACCACATATCCCGCCTGCAGAGACCTGTGTCACCACAACCACAAATCCCACTCATGGACACCTGGTCCACCAAAACCATATGTAACCACGCCTGTAGACACCTTTTCTAGAACAACTTCTTCCACAACTGAAGACACCTATGCCTCATTCTCAAGGCACTGGGGAAAAAATCAATCCCGCACACACCTGGACAAACCACCACACACCCTATCCAAATAGTATTGGGATATAATTGTCTTCAGGCTATCACAGACTTCCCAAAGAGTCTTGAGGTACTTGGTAGAGGGAGTATAAAGAATCTAATTACCATCCCACTCATACAAATGTTGGAAAAACACCCTTTCCCATGAAATGGGGGTGTTCGGCCTGAATTTCTCAACATGAGTGGGTTTTGAATAAGGAATAGAAGAGGTAAATTTATATGTATACATAGACAATCACTAATCCCAACATAAGGGTTCCAAAAATAGCCTATACATAAACACCCTCATTTCTACTCATTCATGTATAAAACCCAAACAACCACAACCAGAGCACATCCCATTATTTGAAAACACTTAATAATTGAACCCATTCTTGTTATCATATCCAAGGGGTTCCTTTTAAAAAAATAATCCTTCACTACAAGGCAACTAACATGCTTAGCCACAAGTTAATAAAAGGAAAACATCCAAGCAACAATTTAATCATTCACTCTCGGTTCTCTTGTAATGTCACCAAATCAATAGGGATCCATGGGATCCCACAATGTAATGGAACCAAACCAAGACGCAACATATGGCCCCACATGACCTTAGGTCTACATACCAGTAGCTCAACAACAGGCGATCCCATTAACATCCACATCACCCCAAAAGGAATGAAACAGAACAACCGTACACATCACCAGAATAGAGGAAGGTATTTTCCTAAATTAATCACACCATTATTTAAGTTACTTGTATCCTTTTGGTTAACCGGGGTGATCACACAAGGATTCTTGTTTTTTGGGAATCCATTTAATCAACCTTTCTTACATGATTATCCTATTTCTATGTAACATCCATTCAATCAGAAGATTATATAGAAAAAATATGATCATCAGTGTTTAATAAAGGACCACAAAAAACAAAAATTTTTAGTGGACATATGTCTATAAAATTCATAACATATAAAATAAGATAAATTATTGTGAAAAAAACTCATCAAACACACCCATTCATTAATTAAAATCCAGTTATTATTTTATTGAGGTTCTTTTTCTTTCACACCTTGAGGAAACATTATCATACCCACCCCACATGATACACAGTAAACTGAGGCAAAGGAAGAACCTAATTGGATGATCGACACTTGATTTTTTCTCCTCACGAAAACAACTAGGGATTCCCAACTTGCAGAAAACTCCAAGGCTATATGGGTGAGTAGAAAGGGATCGAGCATGGTGCAAGACTCATCTACGTAAGAGGGACTCCAAACACACCAAGGGAGGGTGAATGGAAAATATGAGATGATTTCTTACTAAGAAAAGGAAAGATCCTAAAATTAGTTAGATGATTTTGATGTTCTTAAAAGTTTGTTAATGGCATGAACAAGCAGTTTAGAAGTTCAACATGTTGGGATTAATTGGGATCTAATAATTATCCTCTGAGATTGTAGAAATAATGGGTTTGAGTTAATATAATTCCATTAAATGGAGAAAATTAAAGAACAGGGTTGAAACTGTAAAGCACAACACGGGTGTGACATTGAGGAAAAAGTCTACATGTTTTGGTAGCTCAATGATCGCCCAACTATTGGGTATTTAAAACATATTTTACTACCATTAAATGGATTTGGTAAGGGGTTTTAAACACTTTTATTCCAAAAGATATGTTACTTGGGAAAAACGAGAAGGAACTTGAAAAATAGGGAAGGACTCACTGTTAGGTTTGTCACTGTCACCCTGGCACCGTCGCCCTAGCACGGTTAACCATCGGTCCCACTGATGCACATCAGATCCACTAATGCTACTTGATTCCACAGATGCTGATTAGTGTCACCGATGAACCTCATCTTCACTAATTTCCCTTCATGCCACTGACACTCCTCGGTTCCACCAACACCCCTCTAGGCTACTAATGACCATCAGTGCCACCGAAGCCCATCGGCTCCACCGGCTCTCCTTAGTGCCACCAATTCTAATCAGTGCCACCGTATATTCAATCGTGAAATTTGGAGAAATTTATAATGAGTCACTGATGGTGTCGAGACACTATAAACACAAGAAATTGGCAATGTAGTGGACCGGGAGGGTATGGGCTCTCACATCAGATACCTATCAAACTATTAACATCCTCAAGAATTCAAGAATAAACATGAAGAAAATAGAGGGGTCCTTACAACCACCTTATAAGGTACCTCCCAGAGACATACCACACTAGAGTTTTTTGAATGCTATAAAACATTGATATCTAGTAACATATCTCCCTCATATATCTCTTGAAAAACTATAGATAGACTACCGCCCTTCTTGCCAATGTATCCACACAAACACATGAAGGTCACACCGTCCACACTTATGAATTAGGGTGTCTTCTTTCCCATGTCAAGTTACTATATGATTTGGGCGGCACTGAATCACTCACATGGGTTTAATCACGTCCACTTTAATGCATCTTGATTAGAGATAAATTCCTCCCCTTAACATAATTAGTAATTTTCATAACCATTCAATGAACAAAGCTAAAAATACCATCTCATAGTAAAAAAGGACAAGCATTACATCCCAGTCAAATACAAAAAAACATAGAATAAAACTCGAAACATCTCTCTGTAATGGGAACTCATATGTGCCTCATGTTCCTAGGTTCTCTCATAGAGGCCACCATGCCTCCAAAATACATAAACTGATGAAATGGTTCTTCCATGGATAACATTATCTTCACGATATTTGATTTTTAACTGTCGCTCTATGAATTTCACATCGAATTTGGCACCATTTCTCCCCAGTTGAGGATATGTGAATAATTGTGTATATAATGATAGAGCTAAGATACATGGAAGACATCGTTAACCCTTAGTAATGGTGCTGATAGTGCCGGCTAATAAGCAATATTGCTTACTCTCCACAACACCTAAAAGGTTCTGACAAACCTGAGAAAGAGCTTACGCCCCCTGTTGAACCAGTGATGACCAAAACTAGAGGAGACATTCAAAAACATGTGGTCCCCCACCATGAACTCCTAGGGTATCCACATTGGATCATCATATTACTTCTCCAAGTTGTGGGCCACCTTCAGCCTCTCTTGAAGAAGCTAGACCATCTCTGTCATGCTCCGCACCACATATGGGCCAAGAACACCTTATTACCCAACCTCTGCCTAACACATGGGTGAACAACATGGTATTCTGTATAATTATTTTAATGGATCCTTATCAATCCTAAAGTTATATATATTTTTGATTGAAAAATCTAATAGTGTCATGTGTCATACCCATGATCCTCTGAAGTCCAAAACTCATGACCATATCATATATTCCAATGTATGGATGGTCCGCTCTATCTTCCCAACTCTATGGTGGTGGAATGTATTGTTGACGCATATTTGGGTGAGAAAATCATGTTTCAATACTTTCTAGACTTGTGAGGAAAACCATGTATCCAGATATGAGACTATGGACCTTGAAATCCTATGCAACTACACCACCTCTTCATGTTACATTGTGTGATGGTATCCACCGTACTCAACTCCATGATTTCTAGGAAGTGATCTTATTTCATTAGATACCTACCCCCAACAAGATAACATCTCATCCACCTTAAATCCTAGGTATACCCATGAAAAAATCCATCGATATGTCATTCCACTTCCACTACAGGACTTCAAAGGGATGCAACAGACCACCTGGAACTCGGTGCTCAGCCTTTAATTTCTAGCACTTGAGGAACTTTTCCACAAACAATTCCACTGTGCGTTTTACCCCGGGCCACCAAAACCGACATAACAAGTATCAATAAATATTGGAAAATAATGGGTGTAAAGCCAAGGGTGAGTTAAGGAACTCACTGAGGACTTTCTTGTGCATCGTATTCGGGAAAACAAACTTCTCGTAGAAAAGAATCTGGTTCTAACCATCTTCTAACAATACTACTAGATAATTTCCTTGGAAAACGTGATCACAGATTAATTCATCCTCAAATTTCCCCCATTGAGGCTCCTCCACTTGTTGTACCAAGGAATACCACACCATCATCTGAAACAGACAACCTTCACCACCATCCACCACCATAAATCAGCTGTAAAGCATCCAAATCCTCCATTTCTTTCCAACCATATGATGATTCCAACACCATATCCTTCTACGAAATCCTTATAAAAGAATCATCCACCACGTTACCCTTTCCTGAGTCGTAGGGGATATCTATGTCTTAGTCCTAAAGAATCTCCATGAATGTTCACTGCCACAAGTGATGGTCTTGCTGGGAGAAGATATACCTCAAGATCTAGTGATCTGTGATGACCAAAAAGTATTCCACAATGAGGTAATGCTGCCACAACATCAGTGTGAACACTACCACTAGAAACTCTAGGTCATGGGTGGCATTTTTACGTTCGTGAGGAAATAATTTCCTAGACCCAAAAAAGATCACTCCCTATTTCTTCATCTGCATACACCCCATGCCTAGACCTGGAGAATCATAGAACACTTCAAACGTTACCCCTTCCTCTAAAATAGTTAGTAATGGTGCACTGAGCAGTTTCCCCTTCAGATAATTGAAGGCTTCCTGGAATTGATCACTCCATAAAAATCCTTGTATTTATTTGTCAAGGATTTCAAAGGTTCTGCATCATGAGAGAAGTTGGGAATGAACCTCTGGTAGAATCCTTCTAGAAAGAGGAAACTAAAAATATTTTCCACATTATTGGGTGATGAACAAGAAACAACCTCCTCAGCCTTGGACGGGTCCACTATTATTCCTTACTAGGAAACTACGTGTTCAATAATGTGAACCTATGGTTTCTAGAACATAAACTCGGACAACTTCCCACATAGCTGATGCCATTAGAGGACCTCTAAAACTATTCTCAAATGCTCTTCATGCTCCTCCTCTGACCTTGAGTATATCATGATGTCATCAACAAAATGACTATGAAATAGCCAAGATACTCGTGGAAGATAGATTTCATGAGCCCCATGATCATGGTAGGTGTGTTTGTAACAATGAATGACATGACTGCGAAATCAATGTTCCCATATCTTCACCAGAAAGCAGTCTTCATTATGTCACCATCCATCACCATTAACTGGTGTTATCTTCATTAGAAGATGATCTTAGGTAACCAACCTGCTCCCTTCAACTGGTCTAAAAGGTTGTCGATCCTTGGGAGCAGGTAACGGTTCTTAACTGTCACTCGATTTAGAATTCAGTAATCTATATACATCTTGAGACCACTATCTTCCATCTTTGAGAACAAGACAAGAGCACCCCATGGTGATGAACTCAATCATAAAAAAATCTTCTTCATCATGTCATCAACCTGAAGCCATAACTCCTGCAGCTCAGAAGGCACCATCCGACAGGGATCAATCAAAATTATACAGGCATTGGGTTGTATGTCTATTCCACACTCAACATCACATCATAGGGGTTGAGTCATTACCTCTTCAAGGAATACATCCATGAACTCATTGACAATCCTAGAAACTTCCACCATATCTACATCTTCGGATCCTACTTACAGCTCAGATAACAAGGAATGATGGGGATCCACTCACCGACTGCCCTCCTAGAAACCCTTCTCATGGATGAAGGTTACACACTGGTAGCACATAACTGAAAACATAAAACATATTAAAAATAATTCAATAACAACATACATAGAGAACATCCATTTGATCCCTAAAATGATATCATATATCTGCATATCAAGAAAAAGAAGTCCCCATGGGACTGATGTGGTCCCAACATCATTCTACATCCCTGGAAAATGTAGGAAAATATGGTCTGACCTCCTCCAAGAATACTCAATACCAGGGCCATGAGAATTTTCTCTACGTCTAGACCCAGATCATGGGCTAGACTAGGTACAACAAAAGAGTGTGAAGCTACTAAATCAAACAAGTCACAAGAAAGAGTACTAAAAAAATCTTACCATACCTCGAACCACTTCTAGCCCATCTAGAACCACTACCTCTATGGTGCGAAACTACTCACGCCTAGCTCCTTTCCCTCCTGACTATCAGCTGTATCCCTGAACACATCCTGGTAGAGGTCCTTGAAGAGTGACTTGAGACCAACCTCCTACTAAAACTTCTACTCTCAGATGACTAAGAGCTAGTTTTCCTTACTACGCCTACCAGATAGGCCTAACTGGGAACTACTATTGTTAGAGGGGATTAATGAACTCGCCCACCTCCAATGTACTGCACTTGATTCTGAAACTGATTCTGAAGGTGGCCATGGCTACTCATGGAGAAAGGGTAAGGGTCGGGAGATCAAAATTCTAACTACTGATTCCTGCTCCCCACCGACCAAAACCTAGATGGCCATGTTGCTGGAGGTCTTCTCCTAATGGACTTCCCCTTTGACAAGCTCAACTAGCTCCCCTCATGAAGAACACCTCCTAGAATTATCATCCTCTCCCCCACTTCACCGTTCTTTTGATCTTCCTGGTATGTCGGCAGAGTGATGGGAGTGACAACATACTAAAGAGATGGCCAGAGTGCCTCCTCTAAATATATCTCCCTAGAATCCTCATCCAGAAAGAGGTCTAGAGAAAAAAATGAGATCCTTCAAATTGATCCCTAATTACCTCACCGTTATCCTCCCTTGATAGAGGGACATCATCACATCCCTTTCCTTATCCTTCATTGTGGAAGAAAGGAATTTCTCTCAAAACTCTTTCTCCATGTCTATCCACAAAACCCAGGGACCCCTCTTCTACCGGAGGTAGAGCATCATCCATCGATACACCACTCCCTGCATCTTCCTCATAGAATTAAGAACAGAGCACTCACTAGGGCTAGGATAATGCTAAATGTTATCACCAACTTTTTGATATAGCATTCTATCTCCATGTCAGAGAAATTTCCCTCATACTTCCTGGGGGACTGCCACTGAAAGTAACAAATCATCTTCTTCCTCTGGTCATCCTCCTCCACTAAACGAACCATCTACCGATCAGCCAAATCATCCTCTTGGGCCTCGATCCCTGATACTAGTTATGGTCATCGTCAAACCACTATAACTAAATGGTAAAAAGAACTCTAATGAATTAGTAGTGAAAAATATCTCTTTTAAATTTTTCTTAAACATGTTATTCATTTTAAAATCCCCAAACACTCAAAAAACACAAGAAAAAAAGTCATTATGATTCTTTTACCAATCCTAGGGTCACTATACAGTAATCATTGTAGCCTCAATTGGTCGTTCGGTAGGTCTAGATTCCTTGAATCAGATCATGGGGGGCCCTAAAATCTCATGTCCTAGCCAGTCTTTCCAAGACTATTTCACGCACCATGATTTCCTAACACTGTTGACCTACAATACCATGAAATCCTCAGTGTTCCTAACTCTGATCACCATACTATCTATCATCTATCCCTTTGATACAATTATGTCATGAACAACATTCACCAAGATGTGGGAAGAGATAGAAAACTGTGAGACCCTTCCTTCTTCAAGTTGAATGAGAGATAATGACCCCTGAGTCCCACCTTCAATTGTCCCAGGAGTGGTGACTAGCACCGAAGTTATATAATAACACATTATATAGAATAAATTCCCCATTTTATTTAGTAGGATCATAAATTATGATTGTAAAAACCCAAACAACTCAAAAACTAATGTTAAATGTAAATCAAAAACCCATTCCCCAATGAATGTTCAAAGATAAACCCCTAAAAAGTACAATAAAAATTCAAAGGGAATGTACCAAAAGAAAAGAAAATAGAAATGGAAAATATCCAATCATCTAAGATAGTACGATCCCATATGGTCCCCAAATTCCTCATATAATCTTTAATGTAATTTTATATATGTAGTGTGTGTATATAGGTATACTCAGTACATAAAACCGAAAGCTATCGTGCACAAGAGGGGAGGCATTCTAATTCCGTGTGAGAATGTATTAAGAACAAAAACACCTAGTAAGGAAACTATCTACCATACATCACCAAGGAAAACTCACCAAATAACACAATTTAGGAATGTAGTAGTAATAAAACATCAGTATTTGTGTACCCCTCACTTCCTTCCAACTTGTTATTGTAGACATTCTACGCATCAGACCTCCCCTTCCATTTTCACTGCAGTCCAACTACCACCCAAAAAACAACCTTGTGGGACGCCTCAACCATGTATCATGCCCATAGAAACCAATGACACCACAACCACACATCCCACTCATAGAAACCCGAGCCACCAAAACCATATGTAACCATTCCCACAGGTAACTGTGCCAAAACAACAACCGCCATGCGCGAAGACAGTTGTGCATCATCCTGAAGACACTTGGAAAACAAACCAGGCTGCACACACCTGGGCCAACAACCAAAACATACCCTCACCCAAAGAGTCTTGGGTTATAATGGCTCTCAGAATATCACATCCTTCCTGACAAGACCTAGGATACTCGGGGGAGGGTGCATAAAGGAACTAATAACCATCCACTAATGATAATGTTTGAAAAAAACCCGCCCCCATGAAATAGTGATTTTCTCAAATTTTGTTGGGTGGGAATAATAAATACAAGAACAAAATTTATATGTATAGGTAGACAAGAAAATATCCCATCCTATGGTTTCTAAACGCATCCCATACACAAACACCCTCGTTACTCTTCATTCATGCACAAAAACACAACAACCACAACAAGAGATCATCCTATTATTGGAAAATGATTCCCCATTGAACCCATTAATGTAATCATATACAATGGATTAATTTAAAAAATAATTATCCTTAACTACAAGGAAACTAACAGGAATAACAACAAGTCAAGAAATGAAAAATAGCCAAGCTGAAATTTAAGCATTCACCCCTAGTTCTCATATACTGTCACATTATAAAAACGGATCTGTGAGATCCCTCGAAGTACTGGAACCAAAACAAGCCCCAAAATATGACCCCACATGGCCTCAAGTCCGCAAACCAACAATTTAACAATAGGGGATCCCATCCCCGTCCGCATCACCCCATAAGGCATAAAAAAGAACAGCCATACACATTACCAAAACAAAGATGGGGAGTTTTCAAATTTCATCACACAATTCAATATGTTCCCTCATTTCGTTTGGTTCACTGGGGTAATCACACAAGGGTCCTTTATAATTTTACATCTATGTAATAAACCTAGTTTACATGACTAACCAGTTTCCACGTTACAACCATTCAATCATAGGATTATCATGAAAACAATGGTTCATTAGTGCACAATAATGGACCACCAACGACCATAATTTTTATTGTAAATAAGTCAATACAATTCACAACATATAATGGAATATAAAATAGTTCAACTCCATCATCATCAGACACACCCTTCATTCTTTAAAATACAATTATTATCTCTATTGAGGTATGGTCTCATCCATGCCCAAAGAAAAATTCTAATACCCACCCCGCATGATACACAATAAATAGAGACGAAGGAAGTCCCCACATGGATGAGTAAGGATCTAAGTTTCTCCTCGCGCCACGAACTGAGGATTCTCCACATGAAGGAAACTCCGAGGATCCATGTGTGAGAATAAAGGGCTCCAACATGGTGCACGATTTTTCTCTAAAGAGGGACTCCAAACTCCCAAGAGAGAGCGAAAGGAAAAGAAGAGATGAACTCGTATTAAGAAAAGGAATGATCCTAATACTAGGGAAGAGATTTAGATGTAATTAAAACTTAGATCATGGATCTACCACACATTTGTGAAGTTCGACACATTGGGATTAATTGAGATTTAATAATTACCCTTGGAGATGGTGGAGATAACGGTAGTGATTTTATATATTTATTTTTAACGGAGAAAAACAAGTAATAGGGGAGAAACTATAAAACATGAAAAGGGTGTGACACCGATGAAAAATTCCACACGTTTCAATACCTTAATGGTCTCCCAACTATTGGGGATTGAAAATAAATTTTTGATCCTTTAAATTTATTTGGAAAGTGTATTTAAATACTTTTACATAAAAAGATACATTAGTAGGGAAAACTGAAAGGTCCTAGAAAAACGAGGAAGGACTCGCTATTAGGTGAGTCACCGTCACCATGGAACTGTCACCCTTGCACTGTCACCCAGGAACCGTCAGTCTAGCACTATCATCGATTGGTGCCACTTATGCTCCTCGGTGCCACTGATGGCGATTGGTGCCAACAACGCCCATCGGTGGCAGTGATGCCCATCGGTGCCACTTATGCTGATCAGTGCGACCGACGACCACCGGTGCCATTAACACCCATCTGTACCACTGATGCTCATCGGTGAAACTGATGATCCTCCATGCCACTTACATTCATCGGTGCCATAGATTCCCATCGATGCTACTGATGCTCATCGGTGCCACCATTTATTCAAACCTAAAATTTGGAAAACTCCTTATTGAGTCACTGATGGCCCCCGAGACACTCCCAACACCCAAAATTGGTAATGCAATTGACCATGGTTATTTGGTACATTACATCATCATTCTATACTATAATAAAACATTGAAAAATCTAGTTTGGACTTCGACTTGAATATACAAAACTAGGGGAACCACAAGTATATCTATTTCTAGTCCTAAAATGTGGACAATAGAAAGTGAAACAAATGTCTGTGAAGATTCTAAATCAAAAAAAGGAGAAAGAAAAGGTACACAATAATCAAAGAGTACCCCAAAAAATATTTTTCCCCTTTAATTTTTTCTCCAAGACTACATGTAACTGAACTTGCCTATAAAACCCCATGATTCCACGGTACACATCTCTTTGAATAATACAGTAGCCTGTGTTGTATGAAACTTTGAGTTCAAACACACACCATAACCAATCAAACTAGCCGTGATGAATAGTAATACCCACTTTTGGAAATTTATACATTTTATTTTTCAAAATGGACATCATTTTTGGATTCGGAATATAGAAATTAGCTTAGCATAAATTTTTGTATTTTTCTGAAAACATGCAATTTTTGATGAATAGTGAAAATCACTAAATTTTAATTAAAAACTACTTTTTCACTCGAAACAATTAATAGTGATAAATTATGAATTTGATTGGTTTTAAAATATATTTAGAATATATTTTTACCATTTAATACAGTGTTGATCATTGTATGTAAATTTACATTTAAACTCGAAATAAACAAGTGTCAATCTTTTGATAGTTATTATTTCATAAAAACACGCTTTTTATTTTGACAACAGGAATTAATTTTAAATTAATTTTTGCCACTTTTTTTGAATTTGGAAAAATTATTTCCATATATAGAATCATGAGGTCCAAATTGTGTAAATAGCTAAATTTTATTTTTATACATTTTGAATAATTACTTCTGTAAATATTTTATTTACCATGGTTAAATGGTAAATCCTGTAAATAAGAGTAAACAATAATATTATAATAATAATAAATTACCCTAAAAAGTGTCCTAACACTATTGGATGATACATGTACGACAATGGACATATTTGGGTCGATTTTGGGACCCCATCAATCTAGTTGTAAGTGATAATGACATTTTATATTAATTAAGTTAAAGTAAATACAAAAATGACATAAGCATATATATTTTAGAAAAACAATTTTTACATAGGGTTATATATGTTATATTTTCGACTATAAATATTAATTATAAATATTAAAATATATCCTAAATAATTGTATTTATTTTTAATTTTTATATATTGAATAATTATATATATTTATGACACAACAATGATAAAGTATTTTCCTTATTAATGAAAGAATCAAATAAATGGTATTATAAATTTTAAAATAAATATAATTTGAATGTTTTGATGACATCTAAGAATTTTATTGGATAATATTACATGTTATTATTTCTTAAATGAATTTTATTTGAATTAATAATTTTTTTAAGACTTAATCAAAAAAATAATAATTAAATAGTGTCAAAATTGACAAAAAAGAGTTTTTAAAAAAAATATTACATTATTAATTGATATTAGTTCCTAAAAATCTAAGTTTCATCCAAAGGACTTATATCATGATAGGTGTATGATTAATGAACAACTTGGGGGTCTATTAGAAGTTTATAGTAATTTAATTAACTATATAATATAAAAATACAAAGTGACATTGTAAATGTCAAACTAATTAACTAAGAGTTTAAACTGAAACATAAGGTTAATAAAGTGAACCAAACCTATCTAAACACTTCTAGATGAGTTTTTTTAGATCTATCCCCACCATAGAAGTTTAATAATACACTTTGTATATATTAGAAACCGAATATAAATTTATTATAAAATAATACTTTATGTTTTTCCTAAAGAGCCCATCCTCCCCCTTATAAAAGGACACCACTTCTACCCATATTCTTCATACCTTCAAGGCCTTTTGATTCAGAAAAACACTACCCAAATACTCTATAAACTATGCTCCCTTAAACCTAGAGGCCTTAGTTTGATCATAAACCAAACCTAAGGAGCCCTTTTTATCAAATCAAAAGGAAGAACCCGAAGAAGAGGTAATGATTTCACCACCCTCTTTCAAGTTCCTTTCTTCTTCCACATCCTTTTTCTTTGTTGTTTCCATTATAAAATAATAAATATAGTATCTTATATATAATTTAATGTTATTATAATTATTTTACAACAAAATTCATTATTCTATCCACCCTTTTAATGACATGTCACCATACATGCGTATGTACAACTTACCGTATCCACGTCGTGGTGTAATTGTTATTCAATACACTATTATTTAGATAGGAATAATAATGATGCGTGTTTGACGTAAATAATAAATATTATAGGATAATAATTCTGTATATATGATAAAACATCCAATTATATATTATTTTAATATCAAAATAATGATATTTTCGCTCGTGCATAAGTATGGATTACCGTCTCCACGACGCGATGAGATTCATTTTACAAGTACACCATTCATCGACGATTATAAAAATATATATTATTAATAAGTATGTAATATATGACATAATAATGATATTGGAGATATATATATTTATATATATAAGTATTTATGTACTTATATATATCTTATTCACCTACTTCTGTTCAATACAATATGAAAACAGAAACAACGTTTATGCATACGTACGGACTACCGTCTCCATAAATGGTGTTCTCCAATTCATATATAATTCTATTATACATACTTATATTCAAAATATATATGATATATAAATATTTTTTTATATTCTAGAAGTATTTAAATCATTATCTATGTGATACAATCAAGAGTAAGAAGTTAAAACACATTTGATAAAGAAAGCGATTATTACCCGAAATATTAATATAACATGGAAATTATTATTAAATGGGTAGTATAAAGTCATAAATGAATAATGTATGATATCATAAATATTAATATGGTTCTGGTATAATTTAATAACATACTATAGTCTTCATACATGAGGTTAAACGTACCCTAGACTAAAGGAACATGCAAGGATTCCAAGAACTGTATTGTGATTGATATGTAGGGTTAAGCTAAAGGAGATAATGGAATTCTAAAAGAACTATTTACACTTTGTTTTATTTTTGAAATTGTATTGTAATGTTAATATATGTAATCTGTTTTCCAGGACAGCTAAACTGATCGGTCTTTTGGGAAATTATTTCCTTGTGATCCTGCCAATGTATTAAAATAATGCACCGAATCTGGGTAACAGGGGTCGAGGCGTTACAGTTATTATCATAGGAAGTTTAGCAATATAGACGGGAACTAGAATTAGATAAACTCTGGTTAGAGAAAATTACCCTAAGATAGAATTTGAGGATTAGTATAGAATAACTTCTTAGAATTTTGTTATTGTAGATATTTTGTGAGTTTTCCACGAAATAATTCCCTGTCTGGATACAAGCTGGTAGAGGTGGCTCTGGAACAGATGTACCTAGGGGTAAAACCTGAAAACAGTACTTTGATCTAGACTCAAATGAGAACTGGTGCACGAAAATGGGCCTTTCTACACTATTGGTTACGACACTCCTGGTGGATATGCTTAGGATAATTCTAATTTTTGTTACAAACCATTATGAAAGGCTTATGAGTATATACTTACTCAAAGTAAACATTTTTATGATTATGGATTATATCCATAAACTGTTCAATTTATATTAGGTATTTTACAAGTTTTGAATTATTCATTGCAATTCATAAACTGACCTAGTGTATGCCATTGTATGGAAATGGCTCCTAGTAGATGGAATGTGAACTCCAACAATACATATGATCCATAGAGTAAGAAGGATCATATCTTCCATGGTATTAAGCCAACATTTAGAATGTAAATGATCTCTCATGTTTTCTAAAAATATGAAGAAATAGTATCATGTGTTAATAATATAAGTAATGAATTCTCTGAGACCTATGGCTTTGAAGGGAAGAAAGAGAAGAAAAGGATGGAAGAGAGAAGGATGGGTAAAGGGAAGAGGGAAAAGAAGAATTTTCCTCTATGTGATAACTATGGGAAGAAACACCCTGTAACTTGCCTGAAGGGAATGGGAGTTTGTTATAAGTGTGGAGAAAAATGACACCCAGTACATGACTGCAAGTATCAGAAAAAGGTTTCAAATGTACAATGCTTCGTCTGTAAAGAGTTGGGACACTACGCGAAGCAATTAACAAATCATCAGAGTATGACCCAAATGATTCTATTGGATAATAATCAAGTTATGATACTACCTTTGATGAAGAAGAATAACTAGTGTTCTTATATTGTTATTATAGTATTTTTTCATTTGAGGGTTATATCAACAATATACTAGTTATATGAATTATGGAGATAAATAAGGATTGTACTGCAGTAATATTTTATTGAGTATTTGAGATTACATGGTTCTAAGAAATGTGAATTAATAGTGAGCTACACTTTTGGTAAAATACATGGTTGAAGGAATGGTAATCTTAAAAATGGTTCCGATAATGTGGTAGTGATTTTGGAATAAGAGATGGTTGATTTGAATAAATTTTATTGGATATTCATGACTACCTTGAAACTGATTAATGATTTGTCATTGTTGGAGTTTAAAACATTTTTGGATAGAAGGAGTATATCCAGTGTTCTATAAATAATAAGGGAGCATGAATGTCATCAATATGTTTTTTTGGTAATTCATGATGTTTCCATTTTTTAAAATAATACATGATGAAGGTGGTCACATCTTATTACATGCAAAAAAAGGATCTTCATTGTGTTTAACTTCCATATAAATTTTAGATAGTGAGTTTGGATTGAAGTATTTTTGATATGTCTAAAGGTTGGAATGGATTAAGTTTGAAGGGTTATTTTTGACTTTTATAAAAGGAAAACACGCAGACCGTGTGACAACCCGTCGCGTCGGACAAAACTGTGGGAATCGAACCCACAACCATAGGGCGATTAGGATTTCTCACCTACCACTGGACTACATGAAATTCCTGGAGGGTATAATGTTGTTTAGTTTTTAAAAGGTCTGATACGTGAATTATAAATTCATTATATTTGGAACCCTATACGATTAGGATATATAGAGTATTTTTGAGTTGTATTATGTTTTGGGGTGAAAGATGAGTTTGTGGAAGAAATTTATTAATGGATAAAACTCTAATTATAAAGAAAGTATATCTCCTTATGATCTCATCCAATCTCATAAATAAATTCCTCAACATTAAAAAAAGAAACATAGAAAAAAAACGTTGTCCTCTATGGTACCTTAGATCATCACAAATTTATGGCTTTGTGATTGTTGACCTTTTCATATCCATGTTCCCTACCACCCTCCATTAGATATTGATGGATATATTTCTCTTCCATACCCATTTTTTCTTACATGGAAACCTAGTATGTGTTATTTTCAGTAACCTTCATAATTACCACTCATTATTTTAAATAGAGGCCTCATTAATCCATTTTTCGATGTGAGATTTCAACTAAGATATTTTGAAATGTCAACCCCATGTTTCCAATACCGAGCATAAATTGCAAGGATTCAATTTATTGAAGGAGGAGAGAATTTAACACCCCATGAATCCATGGTACGCTTCTCTTGGAATAATACAGTAGTATGTGTTGTATGCAACTTCGAGTTCTAACACACACCACAACCAATCAAACTAGTAGTTATGAATAGTAATACTGACTTTTTGAAAATATATACATTTTATCTTTCAAAATGGAATGCATTTTTGCATTCGGAATATCGAAATTATCTTGGGGTGAATTTTTGGTATTTTTCTGAAAACATTCAATTTTTGATTAATACTGAAAATCAATAAATTTTAATTAAAAACAACTTTTTTAATTGAAATAATTAATAGTGAAAAATTATTAATTTGAGTGGTTTTAAAGTATATTTAGAATATATTTTTACCATTTAATACAATTTTGTTCATTGGAAATAATTTCACATTTACACCGGACATAAACAAGTGTCAATCTTTTGATAGTTATTATTTCTTAAAAACACCCTTTTTGTTTTGACAATGGGAAATAATTTTAAATTAATTTCTGCCACTTTTGTGTTTTGAATTTAGAAAAATGGAATCCATATTTATAATCAGTTGGTAGAAATTGTTTATATAGGTAACTTTTATTTTTAGACATTTTGAATAATTATTTCGGTAAATATATTATTTTCCATGGTTAAAGGATAAATTCGGTAAATAAGAGTAAACAATAATATTATCATAATAAAAAATGAACCTAAAACGTGTCATAAACATATTGGGTGACACATGTACAACCATGGTCATATTTGGGTCGATTTTGGGACCCCATGTATCTACTTGTAAGTGATAATGACAGTTTATATTAATTATGTTAAAGTAAATACAAAAATGACATAAGCATATATCTTTTAGAAAAAAAATTACATAGGGTTATATATGTTATATTTTCGACTATAAATATTAATTATAAAGATAAAACGATTTCCTACATAATGGTATTTTATTTATAATTTTTATACATTGAATAATTAAAATTATTTATGAAACAATAATGATAAAGTATTTTCCTAATTAATGAAAGAATCAAATAATTGGTATTATAAATGTTAAAATAAATATTATATGAAAGTTTTGATGACATCCAAGAATT
Source organism: Viscum album (assembly GCA_963277665.1). Lineage (NCBI taxonomy): Eukaryota > Viridiplantae > Streptophyta > Magnoliopsida > Santalales > Viscaceae > Viscum > Viscum album. The sequence continues at coordinate 651,176,419 of OY728120.1, read as the reverse complement.
TTATTGGTTAATATTACATGTTATTATTTCTTAAATGAATTTTTTTCGAATTAATAATGTTTTTAAGACTTTAAAAAAAATTAATTATTAAATAGTGTCAAAATTGACATAAAAGAGTTTTTAAAACAAATAATACATTATAAATTGATATTCTATTCCTAAAAATATAAGGTTCAGCCAAAGAACTTATATTATGATAGGTGTATCATTGATGGAAAAATTGGGGGCCTCTTGGAAGTTTATAGTATGTTTATTAAATATATAATATAAAAATACAAAGTGATATGGTAAATGTCATACTAATTAACGAAGAGTTAAAACTAAAAGATAAGGTTAATTAAGTGACCCAAACCTGTCTATAACCTATTGGTTGAGTTTTTTTAGACCTATCCCAAACATATAATTTTAATAATCCACTTTGGAGCCACTAGAAACCGAATATGAATTTATTATAAAATAATACATTAAGTGTTTCCTAAAGAGCCCCTACTCCCCCTTTTAAAATGACACAACTTCTAACCAATTATTCATACCTTGAAAGCCTTTTGGTTTGGCCAAACCCTTCCCAAATACCCTCTAAACTATCCTACCTTAATCCTAGAGGCCTTAGTTTTATCATAACTCAAACCTATGGATCCCTTTTTATCAAATCAAAAGGAAGAATCCGAAGAAGAGGTCATGATTTCACCACCCTCTTTCAAGTTCCTTTCTTCTTCCACTTCATTTTTCTATTTTATTTCCATTAAAAAATAATAAATCTAGTATACTCTATATACGATGATGTTATTATAGTTATGTTACAACCAAATTAATTATTCTATCCACCCTTTGAATGACATGTCACCATACGTGCGTATGTACGGCTTACCGTCTCCACGTCATGGTGTAATTGTTATTCAATACATTATTATTTTGATAGGTATAATAATGATGTGTATTTGATGTAAATAATAAATATAAATGATAATTATTATGTATATATGGTATACCATCCAATTATATATTATTTTAATATCAAAATAATGATATTTTCGCTCGTGCGTATGTACGGATTACCATCTCCGCGACGCGATGAGATTCATTTCCAAGTTCACCATTCATCGACGATTATAAAAATATATATTACTAATAAGTATGTAATATGTGACATAATAATGATACTGGAGATATATATATATATATATATATTTATATAAGTATTTATGTACTTACATATATCTTATTCATTTACTTCTGTTCAGTACTATATGAAAACAGAAACAATGTTTATCCGTATGTACAGACTACCGTCTCCATAAACGGTGTTTTACATTTCATATATATGTCTATTATACATAATTATATTCTAAATATATATGATATATAAATCATGTTTTATATACTGTAATTGTTTAAATCATGATCTATGTGATATAATCAATAGTAACAAGTTAAAACAAATATGATAAAGAAAGCGATTATTACCCGAAATATTAATATAACATCGAAATTATTATTAAATGGATAGTATAAAGTCATAAATGAATAATTTATGATATCCTAAATATTAATATTGTTATGGTATAATTTAATAACATTCTATAGTCTTCATAAAAGAGGTCAAATGTACCCTTAACTAAAGTAAATTGCAAGGATTCCAAGAAGTGTATTGTTATTGATATGCAGGGTTAAGCTAAAGGAGATGATGGCATTCTAAAAGAACTATGTACACTGTATTTTATGTTTGAAATTGTAATTTAATGTTAATGTATGTAATCTATTTTCCAAGACTGCTAAACTGATCGGTATTTTGGGATATGATTTCCTTATGATCATGCCAATGTATTAAAATAATGCACCGACTCTGGGTAACTGGGGTCGGGGCGTTACATTGCCTAGATCATCTGGATCTATATTGATGGACAAATAAATTTCCACAGTTAGGTTAAGGTAAAAAAATGACAATCATCTTATGTCCCACCCATTCTTACTCTATCTCCATTTAGTAGAGGAATATCCTACTTCCCCTCATTTTTTTGTCCTCTCCACTACATGAAACTGACCGTGCCTAGCTCGTATGGCTCTTCATTTATGGAAAACTGAATATTCATGCTCAATTTATTAACCCAGAATACATGGAACATCCTAATGTCCACCCCTTCCTACTATGTCCCATTTTATAATATAAAAATAAAACTTACCTACTTCTAAAGACATGTTTATGTTAGCTTCTGCTAGTGATTACATTGAACATATCCAACTCAACCAAATTGAATTCAAATAAACATTTCATACTGATTCTAATGATGATCTTGTACTATATAAAAATAACTCACTGACTCAAATACCTTATAAAAAGGGACAAACCACTAAACCAAGATATATGGAAAGGAATTATATGGGGTTGAATCCCAACTGGTCAAAAACTCAATGAAAATTGTGTTGGAAATAATCCAGTAGAACATATTCTCCATAGGGAACCGTGTTGGTTCCCCTATTAGGTATAACCTCCTCAGAAGTACATATTCTCAATCACCTTTTCCTTATTCTAAAACTCCAAATACATTGGAAATATAAAATGTTTAACTGCATTATGAACATAGGGAAAAAGTTTCTCCTGATGACATCATAATTAATACTCAACAACTAGGTGGATTTCTAGGGGAAAATGAAAAACATCCCTAATAATAATCCCAATATTCAGCATTGACATACTCCCATGCTATGGAGACAATGGATCATTCAGGTTTAATGCCTTAATGATCATGAAATGACACTCTTCAAGGAAAACCTTCTGATATTAAACCCACAAAACATATGCCTCCTTCCACTAACCAAGATATAGAATCCATGACTGACACACAACTCCCTACATTTGATTGATAAAAAAGTGGAAAAGCACTCAACTTGGGCTTAAATCAAATTGAAGGAAATCTTGAGTTGATACAACTCTAATTTCGTCCCAATATCATAAATTTTGATGTCATAATTCCATAAATCCTAAAACTAAAAACATGAAACATTATGTCCCATGATCCATGTCTTCTACCAGATCAATCCTGTGTTGATAAAATCGATCATCATGTATAACATCTTCTAATTTAACCATCTTTATAAAATTTTCAGGATCCATAGCTAAAAAGGGTAATAATGATTTCTTATTCTTTGTGTATTATTGGATTTTATTAAAATTCCTTTAATATATTTCTCAATCCATTTTAAATTTTATAAAACAATCCAAATCAAAAAATAATTGAATTTAATCATGATGTATGGACCTCTCTTAGTTCTATACCTTGGATGTGGTTCCACTCACTTTGTAATTTGGTAGGTTTATGGACCTTTTGTTGGATCCTGGGGGTCCAAAATACAAATGTCCTATTCATTCATCCCCATCCTATTCAATGCTCTACGATTGAATAAAATTTAATCCCAATAAACCAATTCTATCACCATTATTCATATGTTTCAACACTATTTAATCCCTCAACCAAACCCACTAACACCACTCTATCATTACACCCTCCCCCAAAGGTACCCCTCCTCGGATGACAATGAAATTATATAGAAAATTTCATTGTGTCCCGCCTCCATAAGGTTCTTGGGAAGGTAGATAGCACCAAGAGTATAAAAACTATCACAAGTTGGAGGCATTTACATTTATAATAAAAGAGTAAATAGATCAGATAAATAAAATACAAGAGAATCCCTGAAATAATATAACATGGAAACCAAAACCAACCCATAATTCATGTATAAGTAAAATATATACAGATTGTAGTAAACGAATAAATACCCAAAAATAAAAATGAAAGAAGAAACACAGATATATACCAAAGGATTGAGTTAGTAATGTCTAGAATGATCCATTTATTCCTCATAAAAAACAAGAAAATAGTTTATATATATGTAGGGTTATCATACATCTATATTCATCAGGATCATAACCATGTCTAACATGAACATGTGAAGAGAGAATACTAATTCAAAAGTGAGAAAACTATAGAACCAACAACACTTTAACATGTGAAAGAACATATCCCATCCTTAATAAGGTGTGATAAAAAATTATTGTATCTAGGTATAACAACATAATAAGAATAATATCAATATAAAGGTAGATCAAACCAAATTCCCTCTTATTTTCCTATCATATATCCCAATGTTGTATGTATTGTTTATCTCACATCTTCTATATCACATCAAATGACATATACCTCATAGACATATGGGCCATCATATCACATCACATCTCACCCAATGAAAATTACGACATAAAATCACATTATATACCTCATTAATACACATAGAACATCACATCACATCACGTGTGACCTGAAGACACTAAGGCTATTACATCACTTCCACTGTTAGAAAAAACGTAACTGGGTATTATGGTCATTATGCAAATAAGCCTAATCCCCACCTCTTATCATGAATAACCCCCACAATTTTCAATATCACCATCTCTATATGTAACAATTAATATTAAACTTTTAAATTCTATTCATTATAGCATGTGAATAACAGACTTTTCTAGAAGAGAGGTCAGGGATGGCTGGGTATCCATCCATCCATCCTCTGCACTAGGATGTTGGGAAAAATACCTCCGAATAAATCATTATCAGCACAAATTGCTTGAAATGGGAGTGTTCAAATAGATATCATAGGTCTTTATATATAATGTCACATTGAATCCAAACCCATGGGTTCTCCCCAAGGATTAAAAAATTCATGAAATCACCACAAATCCTCATAACAATAACCACATTCTCTACCACCTCTAAATTAATAAAAACTCAAAATAATCCATAAGAAGAAAACAAAATATCACTTCAAATTAAATCTATTTTTATATTCCCTGATAGATTAATTTTATTAATTTAGACCATTATTTCACCTTTAACATCAACCAAATTTGACCATAAATCCCATTTTAGTTCCTTCATTAACAATTCATCCCATGTCATTAAAATTTAAACAAAATCATTGAATTCCATTACAACACAAGAAACTAGAACAACTACACACATCACAAATACAACTTATCTTTACGATTTCAACAAGACCATGTCACGTCCCTTTCAAATCTATAAACACATTCCATATCCAAACCACTTTTTACAACAAAAATGACTTGTACCACATATTCTTTACAGTATATCACATCACCACATCGAGTCCACATATCACCGCCATATCATAACCAAACACCACAACGTTTTTCACATCATAATAACACATCATTTTGAAGATTTAGTAAGGTTCAAATAAAATATAAAACTTATTTATTTTAATTTAATTCTCACAAAAAAACATAATTTTCAGTGGAATAAATTTCATTAACAATATAGAAGGCGTTAGAGAATTCCATTCAGGTGATAAAAAACTACCACCCAACCAGGGTTCCATAGAACAACACTAAAAGTGAAAAAAGCCTCAAAATGCAACAAATTGTATCAAGGCTATAAGACCATACAATCACAATATCAATAATATAAAAATAAATAAATAAATGTGGTCTATTCCCCTTCCCATTTCAATTTATAATTTTAAATTCATTAACTTAACTAGGATGGTGGAAATTATCATCCAATGAAAAATAAATGTATAAATTCTTCTATACGATACAACTCAATGAGTGAAAAAAGAAATCCTACCTAAAAGAGAAATTTATGAATCATAGTAGAAGTTAAACCAAGATATAGTTGACCAGAAAACACCATAATTAAGGATACCACCTTTCTCTATCCTAGATTTCCTCCCGGTGTTTGTGGATATCTTGATTCGCATGAAGGTTCCATATCTATATGAAGACTCTCCTCATGTTTATCTTTCTACTTAAGAGTTATATAATTCATAAAAACTACAGAATATAGACTTGGTCACTAGTTATAGACTTATTTGGCCTGCATTTTTTACTTTTGAATGGTTTTCCTTTAGTTCATTGGAAAATAAGGGTCCGCCAACCATATGGACTTTTGAAAAATGAGACATTATGATTTCTTTCTTCCCAAGATGAATTTATTAAAAATTGGTCTGGATCCCCTAAACATTAAATTGATTCCAGTTCTTCCAATTCTAATGGACCTTCAATCTGCACATGATAAGTGAAACCCCTACATTATAATTGTGCATATGTTTTCGGAAACTCCATATACCCATCCAAAATAACATTATTGTTTATATGCATTGTAATCTTTATGGTCGATACAGGTTTTATGATTGTAGAACAATATATTACTATTTATATATATGTGTGTGTATATTATTTTGATGTGGGCGTTTTTAATCCAATGATGGTGTGGGTTTGGATTGTAGTTAGGGATGAATTCTCCTGTAAACAATCAGTGAATTTTTATTCATTGATAGACCACTGCTCCTCTTTTAAATTTTTTGGTCACCTAGGTTCTTTCTTTAATCGTGCATGAAGGGAACAATTAGGGGTTCTTATCTAGATAAATTTATAGAAGTAAGGGATTGGTATTTTAAAAACTCCATCAATGGTATAACTAGGATATAAGGATTCAATAATTACTAAATATATTTAGAAAAAGGCATGATAATTGGCCCCATATTCGATGGTTGTGTACATTTCTAATGGATTGAAATTTTGTTTGGATGGTAATGAGTTGATAGTGAAGGAAATGTTTTATTTTTGAGGATGGAGGGGGGGGGGGGAGGGGTTCCAAAATATATTTGTTGTATCTAAACACAAACATACCTAATCTTGATTTATATGATGTGGCGTCTTGTAACGACCCAAACTTTTATTAATAAAAATTCTCCCCTGATCTAATTTAATGTCTTATTATGAAAAATGGGTATATAGCTCCCTTGGGTTTATGATTTTTTATTTAAAAATACAATTAATAATTCTAATAGTTTCTCATAAATTCGTTGAACATTGATCACATGATTAGTATAAATATAGATATTTATCAAATTAAATTTACTCTGAAAAAGGATGTGATGGCCTCCTCCAGTAGAATTGCTCCGTACAAAGGCCTTTTGGCAGATCTCGGAAAAGAGGTGGCGTCACTGGGCTTTTCTCTTGACCAATCCCAGTCTTAACTTCAACCCATTAAGCTCAAATGGAACCGCCCACAGGAGGAGTAGAAGTTGATATAGATTACCACCAGAGCGATGTTATCAGAGCCACCCAAGAGTCGGTCACCATCACACACCTTAACATTAGGACTTAAGTGGCTGTTATAAGGGGTTATGTAACAAGACCCTGTATATATTATTATGTGTATTAATTTATTTTTTAATAATGAATATATATTCATTTAAATATTTTTACTTTGTAAATAGTTTTTATTTCACAAATAATAATTTTGTTAATATTTAATTAAGGAATATATTTTGATGAATTAATGGTTATTTTGAATAAAATAGTATTTTTAATAAAATATTATCACAAATTGTTTTTTTATTAATTATAAATCTTCGTATAATTTTTATGAATACAATTGTGATTTTTAAAATGATTTGAAATATTTTTTATGAAAACCCATGAATGCTTGATAAAAGTCCGGTTTTTATTTTAAATGTAAAAAATAAAATATTTAAAAAATTATTTTGAAAAAATTAATTATATTTTTGTAATCAGGATGTCGAAATTATCCAATGGAGAATTTATCATAATTTTCTATGGCATTCGATTTTTTTGGTAAAAATTAAAATCTTTTTAATTATATAATATCTTTAATGATGTCATAATGACTCAACAGTGATGTAATAAAATTATATAAATTATATGGTCATCCAATATATGTTTTATCATTACAATAATGTTTTTTTTGGTTTTTTTAATTTATTTAATAAATCTTTATTGGTCCCACCATGACTTATAAAACATTTTATGTTTTTAAATTGATTTCCATGAGAGTGTTACTCAACTCCACCTAATAAAAATTATTATTTTATGAATTTAGTCCATTGGACTTACAAGATTAGGTTTTACACTCCCCTTTGGAAAAATCCTTAGGAAGAAACCATGTGATGGTTCATGGTTATGATTATTTTAATGTGCAGGGTCGCAAACCAAAATAATAAATAATTATCTCTCTATTGCTATATAAATCCACCCAGGATCCCACTTCCTCTTCACTCAAAGAGATTGGATCTCGAAAAAACTCAGAACTCCCCTCTCTATAATCCTCATAAGGATCCCCAATCTCCAAATAATACTCTCTCAAGATGCTCCCAATCCTTTGGGTTCACACTTCCATGTAAGGGATTTCTTCCATTCTATTTTTTTTTAAATTTCATTAGGTTGTTATGACCTTTAATTCTCAATTAAAAATGTTTGGGTATCATTTCACACCCCCCATACATACCGCCTTATGTTTGAATGATGAGAGACCCCTTTCTCTCTCATTAATTCCTCCCATGTACAACTGTTACCATGCCGAATTTCCGTAAGGGATTTCTCTATCTTCTTTTACATTCAAGATTTTTTTTGTATTATTAATCTAAATTTCATTAAATATGTTGGTACATGTATCTAAAATATTAAATTACATTCCATTTCATGTAAATATTATTATACACCCCTTTATCTCTCATTCTCCATTTTAATTAATTATTATGTCCCAATGATAGGCTGTCGAAATTGCACCGCAATTTTCCATGCCAAAGTCATTGTGTAGTGAATACCATGCTTGTTTGACAATAAAGGTCATTCACCATTATGAATATTTACATATTGATATAGAGTTTCATGTATTAATTCTAGATTCCTTTATCATGAAATAAATGGTGATGTTTAATGAATCCATGTTATATGATAATTATGGCACACTTAAGCATGAAATGAAATGATTAAGAAGGGTGTTCCCAGATAGTGGTCTAATGCATTGGGTAATTATTACTATCATGATACATCAAGGTACATGATGGATTACTCATTCTAATTCCAGTGAAACTAGGGTTTACTCATGTTACATGTGCAACGATCCTTGGCTCATGTTAATACCATGTTAAGTGTTGTTTCCACATTTCTATGTTATGATAATCATGATATATCGTGCATTTATGTTCATGTTTCGCTTATGATGAATTGTTATGATTATTTCATAAAATTTACTATATTCTTCATGTTATTCTTTTTTTACTCCCTTACCATGTTTTATAGGTCACAATTTTATTATGCATGTCCTCAGGTTATCCTGTACAATGATAAGTGTGAAATAATGTGTGTGGACATGTAAAATAAGTTTTCAATAAAGTTGCGTGTTTTAGGTTTATATTGTTATTTAATGTTCCAAATACCCAAAGACACTAGACCTCTCTATCATCTATGTCGTATCAAGTGAAGGTTTTAAGTAATAAATTATGTTTAAGTTTGAAATAAAGAGAAGGGTTGTTATAGTTGGTATCATAGGATAGGTTTAGTTATTTTTGGGACTATGATTAGAAAACCCAAGATAAATAATTAGGGATATGACTAAGCGTAATAAAAACATCCCTAAATTTTTATGATTATTTACTAAGTAGTTTTTCATTGAAATACGTCCCTATCTAGATATGAGCAGTTAGAGGTGTCTTAGGAATATATGTATCTAGGGGTAAAACCCATAAACACTTCATTAAGCTAGACTTAAATAGGAACTGGTGCACAACAATGGGCCTTACTGCATTTTTGGTTACGAAACTCTCAGGTTATATGATTTGGTAAATTCAAAACCTTGGTATGAACCATTATTAAAGGAATAAAAATTCCCCTATGAATATATGATGGAAGTAGATCATGGATAACATAGATTGAAGCCTATAAATTCATATGTTATAGATATAAAAGTAATTTTTAATCCATATGTTTTTGTATTTGGATTACCTTTTATGTGTTACCCCTAACAGTCCTTTTATTCCACCCAATGGCTGGTAATAGGAGGAATCAGGGTAACAACTGATGTGAAAATCAATGTGATGAAAATTATAATGAGATTCCCAGTCTGATGAGAGAGGGAATCATGAATGTTGTAAAAATAATCTCTCAGTTAACTCATGATTTGAATAAGAACATGGATCAAGAGGAACGTTCACCCCCCATGATTTAACAAGTCACAATCAAGAATGTCATGAGATAGAGGCCTCCTACTGGTAATGAATCATCTGATTCTTCAATCGTTGAATAGTGGATCAAATCCATTGAGAAGATCTCATACATCCTTAAATGTTCTCAAAAAGAGGAGGACCTTCTACATGATTATCATATAGAGGGTGAAGCTGATCAGTGGTGGAAAATGATAAAAAAATATGAAGGCTGAGGAGAAGATTGAGGCATTGTAATTGAAGGATTTCAAGAAAATGTTTTTGGAAAAATATTTTCCTCACACCCTCCAACATAAGATGGAAAATGAATTCCTTGACCTCAAGAAAAAATACGAAAAATCCATTGGAGTATGTGAGAAAAACATTACAAGGATTGCCGGATATGCCTACGACTTTGTCGTTACCACAGAATTCATGGTTTCCCCCTTCTTTGGAGGGCTAACACCTAGCCTACAGAAATCCCTAGAGATCTGTGACTTCAAGAGCTATGTGGAAATTTTTCGATGTTCCTTCAAATTCGAAATTTTGATTAGGGAATCTCAAGGGTGTCATGGGGATATGAATAATAAGGTGGAATTTAATTCTGGTGGTCTAATGGATAAATATAACGATGCTACGAAAATTCCGAACCCCACATGCTAAAGCTACGGAGAGAAGCACCCCAAGAAATTACTTGAAGGGGAAGAGGAAATGATTTATTTGTGGAAGATATGGGAACCTGACTATTAACATATGAAAATGGAAAATCGTGGATGTGACAAAGAAGATGAACACTCTATTTAACCCTCAATTCGTTGTTCATTTCTTTACTTATAATAAACCAAGGAACATTGAAAACCAGTTCCATAAGCCAAGGGTTTTCAGAGGCATCCAACAACCTACAAGGTAGAAAGGGAAAGCAATGTCCATCACCACCACCTAATTGAACCTCAACAACGATGTGGTGACCTATACACTTTCAATTAATTTATGAATTTCAAACATACTTTTTTACCTGGTTCTACACAATCAATTATATCTCGAATGATTATTAGAACAATCCCAACACCCCCACACATTATGGAAATAATGATGTTGGTTAGAAAGAAAAATGGGGAAGTCATCTCATCCCATGAATATAACTCCCCGGAGTCATTTTTTTGGATTGAAGATCCCGGAGAACCTCGTTATAGTCATTCTTGTGGAATTTGATGAAATTCTTAGAATCGATTGGATTTATCTATATAGAGTCTTTATAAATTGATGTCAGTGGGAAATCACTCTTCATATAGAGAATCGATCTACGATTCTATAAAATTTCCTGGAGGAAGATAATATTCATTAGCATCATCATCTCAGACATGGATATTACTACCCTATGAGCATGCTTATCTAGCTCAGATGATTGAGTCTATGGAAGAAACCATCCTTGAAGACATGACTATTGTGAGGGAATCTGCTGAAGTGTATCCCAAGGAATTGCCTCGTATTACTCATAGAAGTGATGTTGAATTCTAAATTTATATTATACCTGGGGAATTGCCAATATCCAAGAATCCATATAGAATGGCTCATGTGGAGTATGAGGGGATGGAAAAACAACTACATGGGAATTTGGATAATGGGTTTATATGCCCAATTTCTTCAGCACGGGGGCACCAATCCTCTTCATCAAAAATAATGATTGGTTAATGTGTCTTTTTAATGATTATAGTGAGCTCAACAAAATCAAGATAATGAAGAAGTATCAACTTCCCTGAATTTATTACTTTTTCGATCAGCTACGTGGAGCAAAAAACTTTTCTGAGGTGGATTTTTGGTATGAATATTACATAGTAATGGTGAAGAATGAGGATATCCCCAACACTACTTTTCGTATAAGATATAGGCACAATGAATTCATAGTAATGCCCCCTGGAATCACTAATTATCTATAAATCTTCATGGACTTGATGAATAGTGTCTTTAGCGATCACCTTGAAAAAGGTTTCACAGTCTTTATAGAAAATACTGTAATATACACCAAAATAATTGAGGATCAGGATGATAATCTAGGCATTATACTAGAGACATTGCAAAAGGGGAAGCTCTATGAAAAGTACAGAAAGTGTAAGTTCTAGTTGAAGGAGGTCTAATTACTGGGTCTTATGATTATAATAAATGGGACATCTATGGATCCCTCTAACACATCTCCAATAGAGGGATGGTCGAGTCCAACATTAGTAATGGCTATCTTCAGCTTCTTGGGGTTAGCCTGATATTATGTCTGATTGGTTAGAAATTTCCTACAATTGTCAATCCCTCTTACCAAGTTAACTCGGAAGGGAGTCAATTTTCCTGGGGTGATGAATGCAAAGAGAGATTCAAGGAGTTAAAAAGGATGCTTATAACTGCACTCGTTCACACATTATCCAAAAGGGGAGATGTTTTTTTGGTATTCAGTGATTCTTCAACGTAGGGCCTAGGCAGTGTTTTGATAAAAAATGACAATTTCATTACCTGTGCTTCATGTAAATTGAATGTTCATGAGAAGAATTATCCAACACAATATCTAGAGTAGGCTCTAGTAATATTGTTTTCAAAACATTAGTAACAATACATATTTTTTGAGAAGTGTGAAATATATACAGACCAAAAAATCCTCACGTATATATTCACACTAAAATATTTGAACATTCATTAAAGAAGATAGTTAGAGTTGATCAATTTCTATGACTACCCAATCCGATACCACACTGGGAAAGTGAACAAGGTGGGGGATTCTCTATTTATAAAGGACCGAACAATTTAATCATTGATGAGAAATGAAAATGATCCAATCCTCTTATATTAGTTTAACATGGATATGGGAATCATAAATAAGGGAACATCATCAATCATTTCATAAATTATTTCTCAACCGTCTCTTTTAAAATTATTAAATGATGCTCAAAAAGATGATGTGGGAGTTCAAAATAATGTGGAAAATGTAAGACAAGGGAAATACAAAGAGATCAACGTTAATGAATAATTAATTGTGAGATTTGGGAAAAGTCTATGTGTTTCATCATGCCCAAAGATAATGAATGAACCTTTGGATGATTCACATAGTTTGAATTTATCCATTCACCATGGAAAACAATGATGTATCAATTTCTCTAAGAGAATTATTGGTTGGATATCATGATAAAGGTGATCATTGAGTATACATCAACATACCTAGTACGGAAGCAAGTGAAGGATGAGTGGTAGAAGTCTATGGGGATGATACAACCATTACCCATACTATAGTTGAAATTTGGGAACATCACCATGGAATTTTTCATCATAATTTTGAAGACTTAAAATGGAAACCATGTTATATGAGTTGTTGTGGATCATCTTATAAATATTTCACACTTCATTGAAATTCTAGAGGATTTACCATTGGATCAATTAGCACAGATATATATCAGATATGTGGTAAATCTTCTTGGAGTTCAATAATCTATTATTTATGATCAAGATCTACGATTCACCACTATGTTTTAGATGATTCTTAGACAAGCTCTAGATACTCAGCTGAACATTAGTAAGACTTATCATCCTCAAACTGATGGCCTATCTGACTGGACTATTTGAACACATTAGGACATGTAAAGAGAATTTTTAATGGACTTAAGAGATGATGGGATAAAATCTCCCTCTAGTTTATTTCTTTTACAAAAAAAAATTTACACTCATGAATCCAATGGGCTCCTTCTGAAGCCCTTTAGTGGAAGAGGTGAAGAACACCGAATTGTTGGGATGATGTTGGAGATATGAAAATCTTATCTCTAGAAATTTTTGAGGAAATGGTGGAGAACGTAAAGACCATCCAGTAGCACATTAACGCAGATTAGAGTCCATAAAAGGGTAGTGCTGATAATTGTCGACAAGACCTAGTTTTTTATGTCAGAGACATGGTATTCCACCGTATATCTCTGTGGAAGAGAGTTAGGAGATTCACGAAGTAGGAAAATCATAGTATATGGTACATATGCCCTTTTTAGATCATTGATCACATTGGAGAAGTGTCCTATCAACTATAACTCCCACCAAACCTATCTTAGGTACATGATGTATTCCTTGTACCACTCTTGAGGACATACATACCTAACCCATCATAGGTACTAAATCCAGAGGTGGTACCATAGGAGAATGACCTCTACTATAAAGAGAGCCCGGTGAAGATCTTACATTGTATGGAAAAAGTTATATGAAGTACGAAAATACCCATCATCAAGGGGTTGTGGTGAAACCAAAAGATTAAAGAAGAAATGTGGGAATTTGAGGAAGTAATGAAGTAGAGATACCGAATCAGTTTTAGTGTGGAAAGATGAAATTTTGGGGTGAAATTTCTTACGTGGGGAATATTGTATTGACCTAAAATTTTGTTAATGAAAATTATTCTTCATCTAGCTAAATGAATAATTATGAAAAATTGTTATACGAACATCATTGGTATTATGTTTTTGGATTTCAAAATAACTTTATGAATTGTGACTGTTTCAAATATCTACATTAAATAGTGGTAACATGATTAATATAAATATAGGTGTTTAACAATTCTAATTTACACCGAAAAAGGATTTGATGACATCGTCCAGTAGAATTCCTGCTTATGAAGCCCATTTGTCATAGCTCAGAAAATAGTTGGCATCCTTATGCTTTATTCTTCACCAATTCCATGCCATGCATCAATACGTTAAGCTCCAATAGATCATCATATGAGATATGTGGAATTTGATAGTGATTACCACCCTTGTGATGTTATCCGAGCCATCCAATGAATATGTCACAATCACACACCATACCCTTAGGTATTATGTGAGTGTTATAAGGGGTTATAGAAAAAGAATTTAGAAATATGATTATGTGAATTATTTTTATATAGAATAAATAATATACATTATTTTTGATATAGAAACCTTGTAAATAGTTTTTAAAGAACTAATGATAATTCTTGTTAATATTCAATTAAGGAATCTGTATTGATGAATTAATGGATTTTTTAATTAAATAATTTTTTTAATAAAATATTATTACTAATATAATTTTTAGTAAATATAAATCACATAATATTTTTTATGAATAATGTTTTTATTTTTATTACGGTTTAAAATCCATTCTATCAAAACCCATGGATTCTCAATAAATATTTGTTTTTAATTTAAAAGTAAAAAAATAAAACATATAGAAAATTATTTATATATAATTAATAATATTTTTGGAATAAGGATGTCGAAATTATCTAATAGTGAATTTGTCAAAATTTTCTTGAGATAATCATTGTTTTGGGTAAAAATTAAATATCATTTTTATTTTATAATGTGTTTTATGACATCATAATGACCCAATAGTGATGTAATAAAATGCTATAAATTTTATGTTCAACCAATATGTGTTTAATCATTAAAATAATTTGAATTTAGATTTGTTTGATTTATTTTACAAAGCATTAGTGGACCCTCCAAAACATATAAAACATTTTACCTTTTTAAATTTATTTTCATTAAGAGTGTGACTCACCTCCACATAAGCAAGCCTAATATTTTATGATGGTCGCCCATTGAAATTATAAAATAATTTTTTACACTCCCATTTTCCAAATTCCATTTGCAAAAACCATTGGCTAGATTGTGGTTTTGATTATTTTAATGTGTAGGGTCCAAAACCTAAATAATAAAAAATTCCCTCTCATTTCCAATATAAACCCAGCCATTCCCACACTTCCTCTTCACCCAATGAAATCATATCTAGACAAAAATATACCTTATTCTGTCATTATTCTTCCCAAAGGGCCTCAAGCTCCCATGAATCTTCCCTCAAACCCCTCCTAAGCCTTTAGTATCACACTTCTATGTAAGGGTTTTGTTCCTTTCACATTTTTTACCAAATTTTATTATTTTATATTTTCTATTTATTAGAAAATTACAAAAGATGGGGTATGATTTTCCACCTCCCACATACATCTCTATTTATATTTTAATGATGAGGGACAACTTTTCCTCTCATTAATTCCTCCCATGTACACCTATTACCCAGAAAAATTCTATAAGGGATTTCTCTCTATTCATTTTTATTCAAGAAATTATTTTGTATTATGAATTTTAATTCCATTAAATATATTGGGAAATGCAAATATATGATCCCCTTACAATCCATTTCATTTAAATATGATGATACACCCCTTTATCTATCATCAACCATTTTTATGAATTATTATGTCATGACATTCTGTTGCTGAAATTGCACCACAATTTTCCAAGCCAAAGTCATTGTTTAGTGAATAGCATGACCATTTCTCTATCAAGGGTATTAAAATTTATTCACTTTTAATTTTTTATTATAGACATTCATATAATAGTTCCTAATTTTTTACTATGTAATTAATGTTGGTGTTTAATGAATCCATGTTGTATTATCTATGTGGCACACTTAAGCATGAAATGAAATGATTAAGAAAGGAGCGCCCTGATAGTGCTCTAATGCATTGGGTAAATATTAGTATTATGTTACATAAAGTGAGATGAGGGTTTACTTATGATAATTCAAGTGAAATTATGGTTTAATAATTATTCATTTTTAATGAGTCTTGTCTCTTGCTAAGACCATGTTAAGTGTTATTGCCACATTCTCATGTAATGATAATCATGCTATATCATGCCTTTATTTTTTTATTTCTCTTATGCTTCATTGATATTCCTATTGAATAAAACATATTGTATTCTTTATTTTATGCCTTTTTACCCCCTTACCAGGCATTATAGGTCAACCTTTTCTTATACATTTCCTCAAGTTATCCCAATCAATTCCATGTGCGAAGGAATGTGTGTGGTCATGTAAAAGAATATTTTATTAAAGTTGTGTGTTTCATGTATTAAGTTGTTATGTAGTGTTTATAAGCACAAAATACACTTGACCTAATAATTTTCTATGTTGTATCATGTGATGTTTATAAGTAATAAATTATGCTTAAGTGTGAAATATAGAGAAATGTTATTATATTTCTTTTTTTGGATACAAATTAACACAATAAGTTATGATGCAGTCGATTACTGAAAGAGTCCATGAGAATTATTTTGAAAATAGATGATGTTCTAAAATAGTGGTGGGTGAAAAGAAGGATCATTCTATGTCCTAGAATGAAAATGTTGACTATTAATCATGGTAATTGTTATGATGGTATGGAAACTAAATGAATAGAGCATGATTTTAGGACCTCTAAATGTGAATTGAACCCCAATAGAATGCAGGGATAATATAGGGAAGATTCAGAAGAGGAAAATTCTAGAAATTTTCCATTTATTAGTGACGATTAAAGACATTGAAGGAGACTTCACAGTCTCAAGAGAATGAAAGGGATAAAAGGAGTCATGGATGAGGGGAATTGTATTATGCACTAGGGTAAATCAATGTAGAACAAGGATTACTCTCACCATCCATAACCAATATTGACATGGTCTATGTTAAATGATATGTCAAAGGCATTAGATTCTGAGACCTCCAATAAATTTTGGTGATAGATGAAGATTTTGAGACCTGATGGTGATAAAAACATGGTTGAATGCAAACACTCAAAGGATCATAATATGTTTAGTGGTATGGGTGATATGATGGTGTAGTTTTAGGAAGATAATATGGTTCCATACTTAATAATTATTGATTCAAACAAATTTATGAACCAACCCACTATGTAGGTGCTAGATATCCTACAATTGGAGGTAATTGAAGATGATGGGACAATGGAAAACTCATTGGTAAAAATTTACCAATCTATGTGATAAATGTTGGAAGATATTCTACACATTAAATACAATCATGAGGAGGCTAGTAGGATGAATAATAGATTTATTCTTGTGGAGTAGTTTTTGTGGATAATTAGTACTTATATTATTAAAATAATTTTCTTAAAATAAAGGATGATAAAAATAGAGTATTACATTCTCACATGGGAAAATATATATTATAATTTTAAATACAACCTCACATATGATAAAGATACCGAATTACACGCCCTTTAATGGAAATAAAATATGGAAATTTTTTCTAATATTATAAAACTCACATTCATTTTTTTTGCGTTTAATGCTCTCCCCTTGAACTGAAGTTGTTTCCCATATTTTTTTAAAATATTCCCCTTAATAAAAAAGTAATTTCCCAACAAAATATCATTCCTCTAGGGATGGGGACCAAAACCATTATTTAGTGGCTAAAAGACCTCCTTGAAACTCTCTTTGTAATTCCATGAAATTTAGGAAAATACAGGTGGAACATAAGGCTCTATGGGGTCTATGAATGTATATGCAGAATAAAAAACTAATACCACAACATATCCCCATTATAATGCCATATAATGGATAAAATATATGGGACTGTGACACGAGTGGTAGTGACCACTATAAATATAGGATGGTAAAATTGGAATATGATATCTATATTTATATCCATTCAATGGATTCTACAATCATGAAGAGTCCATTATGTATCCTAGACCAAAAGACCACATAACCTTAGCTACCAGAAAAAAGGATACACCATAGCACCATCCAAATGGCATAGCTACCCTAAAAAATAACAACAAAACACATCCCCACAAACTCCACAATTTATAAAAAAACCTACATGCCATAACCCTAAACTTATAATATGGATCTATTTTTTAGAAATGGATTCATAACACCAAAAACCCCTCCCCAATTGGAATTATATTAAAAAAAATTCCAACTACCCAATACACATTGGCCTATACTCATATATTGTAGTAGCCATCCATATGGTCTAGCCTATGGATCCATGATGCAGGGATCCTCCTAGCTAGATTTTATTGTTGTGGTCTCTCTTCTATTCCCCAACTACCTATAATTCACCCACACATATCCACCAATATAGTTCCCACAATTTAACGGGTCGAAAAGAGTGATCTATTACACTTAATTTTGTAAAAACATATGTTATGTCAACAAACTCCTCAAACATATCATGTTATCAGGAAAATTCAGATATGAGAGCATTTTGAGATGATTTTGGTTGATTTTATCAACAATTAAAAATGTGATAATCCAATTCATGAACCATTGTTACATATTTTATCATACTATACCATGATTCAATCAATCACCAACCATGTTTTGGTGAAAATCACAACAGTATAGTGGATTACGTCGTTCAAAAATCTATCTGATGGATCAATGTGTCACTAAATTGATTATAAAAAACATAACAACATCTCAATTATGAAAAATAATCAACTTACCCATATTAATGAATTGTTTGACTTATTTATAGGGGATAAATATTTATCCATGATAATCATTAAAATGGATATCATTAATTAAGGGTCATGTTAAGGGATATAACATATATGGCATTTCATACCAGATATTGAAACTATTAATTCATAGTTATTCCCTTTTTACATATGAATTACTCTACTAATTTCATAGATATGATTGGATGGTTTGTTATATTTTTTATCAATTAATCTATAATATTATTTATATAACACATTTTCATATATTAAAAAACAATGAAACATCATGAATAAGATTGGATAATTGTGCTAAATACATTAAGAAATGAAAAAATATATGTATAATTTTAAAAGTGTGAATTTGATCTATAGAAATTATTTCCCATGGGTTATGTATTACAAAAAGAGGTTATATATATTGATCTGTAAAATAAATAGGTGATTGAGAAAATTCTCATAAAAACCACTATGAAAAAGAACCATTATTTTTTATTTTTTCTAGACACTACTAATTAATTGTGAAAATTTTCTAATGATTGATAAATTCACTAAAAATGTTAACATAGATGGGTTTAGAGTTCCTCTTGATTGAAAAACGTGAATTAAATTTCATGGAGTATATGTTATGGTTGATCACTGAACCTATACACACAAAACCTTGTAGTGGAGTAGGTTTTATGATATATAATGACATATTAAATAATAGAATGACGGTTATCATTTTTCATAAAGACATGGTTCTACCTTATTCCACATATCAATTAATTATGCATGGGAAAAAATACCATATTCATGATGAAGAACTAGAAGTGATCACATTTTAATTAAATATATAGAGTTGTTATATATATGTTGAAAAATATGATATATATCTATATATTGATCACAAGATCTTAATTTTCACATTCACATTGAATGAGTGGAACAAGCATCATAAGACATAGATGTGGCTGATCAATCACTATAACTCCTCAATACATTATGACTCTGGGATAGTGAACTTGATAGTTAATTCTCTGTGATGGTTAGTTTTTGGAAACATATCTATTTTGAGGATATAAAGAGACACACTACTCATGAATTTTTAAATCATGGACTAGGATATAATAAGGGTGTGAGAAACACAATATATTTTCGATGTGACCGATCAACCTTCCATAAATATGATTATAATGTAACCAAATAATAAAGACATAGTGGTAAAAAAGAAGGTAAGAAATATTATATAGTTATACCTTATTAATGATGGAATTATAAGATGATGAAAAAGAATTAGCATCCTGTAAATAATAGAATAGGTAAAGGATTTACTTAATCATAAAAGTAGATCATCATGGATAAAATATGGTGGGAAAACATGATAAAGGATATTTTGGAGTATATATCATGATGCTCAATTACCAGATAGTTAAAAAAATATCATATGATTAAGAAGATTACACAAAAATTTCCTTTACCAATACGAAAATGGGAGAATACCACCATATATTTAATTACATGTCTTCAAAATTCTTATAAAAGATATAATAAAAATTTGATATTGTTTGATAACCTTGTGAAGTTGGTGTAATTCATTATTCATCGATATTATTTCACTCTCAGTCAACATGAAAATATTTATAAAATGTTATAGGTAAATATTCATGGAGTTACACTTTCAATTATATCTAATTGAGATTAATTAATTACATAAATGTTATATAAAATTCATCAATAAGAAATTGATATATTGACGAAAATGTACATTTATTATAATCCTTGAACGATAGGATAATCTAAAAGGAACACTAAAATTATAAAAGATATTTTGAAATCAGTATAAAAAGATTTAAATTCATATTGGATAAATATCCTTCTATGGTAGAGTTCTCATATAAAAATTGTATTCAAAATATAATTAAAAAAGGTCTATATGTGTTTTTTTATATAAAAGAGTGTATAAATAATACATATTAAGATGATGATATGGTGAAGAATTTATTGGGGCAAGACCTTTCTCATGAAAATTAAGCGATGATTCAAACTATTTAGAAAAATATTAAATGATAATAATGTTGGTGGAAGATATATACTGATAATAATCAATGAGATTTCAGTTTCATGTGAGTGATAATATATTAATTTGAATATCACCATGGAATGAGGTTGTATTATTTAGAATTAAATGAATTTTTTTACACGAGATACAATTTCCCCTTTGCAATCCTAGATAATATGTGGATGGTTTCTTATCTCATTACAATTATAATGAACCTATTATAAAAAAATAACGTGTTCTATATATTGAATTTAAGGAATTACAAACTCGACTGATCACGTTTAATAAATTAAAACCATTTATAACAATAACAGAAAATATATTATAGGGAATAACCATTAAAGATCTAGAATCATAGTGATATTGTTCTTTAAAGTGATACCACAAACAAGGTTAATGTTCTATAGAAGAATAATATATTTGTGTAAGTACTGTGAGAAACCAAAAAAATTAATGAGACAAAACAAATTGGTATTTAAAAACTAATTGGTATTTTTATTTGGAAATTTTTAATTTAATGGGAGAACAATGTAACACTGATAATTTTAATTCCATTAATTTGTTAAATTTCTTATCTCACACACAAAATGGAACAAAAACAAACCATAATATAATTTAATGACATTAAAAATTAAATTTCAAGATAAAAAATTAAACATTGTGATAAATTATCATAAAAATTAAAAAATTAATTAAAATAAAAATAAATAAAAAGATAATTAATATGAAATATTAATCCTCATGGTTTTCCTGGAAATTTTTATAACTAATTATAACAATGGATATAAGGCTACCCATTATAAATATTATCAATATTTTATGTAAAAATTGAACAAAGGGGATGCAGAAATTTAATTTAATAATTTATGATTATATCAAAGATCGTAATATGACTACTATATATATGGATGGTGGATATATAAATTTTGGATATGTTTTCATTAGATAAGTGGATATTGGGTATGAATGTATAAAAAGGGTATATTTAGTGTTTAATAATTTGTTATTAATAACATATTTTACATTTTATTAACATAAAAATAAATAATTTTAATTTAAAATAAAAAATAACCGTTTGTTTTTAAAAATATCATTAATTTTAATGAAATTGTTATTTAAAAAAATATTTCATAAAGAAAAATTTTAATAATGTAGATTAACAAAAAATAAAGTAAATATTTGTTAAAAAAATAAATAACTTCTAATAAATTATTATGGTGTTAAAAATAAAAATTATATGATTTATTTTCAAGAAAGAATGACTTATTTGTGAAATGATTTTATTATATACAATATATTTTATTTGAAAATCAAATTTATCATATTTTGGACTATAATATTTATTGGAATACTGTTTTTTGTATAAATAATTATTAAACATTCAATCACTGATTTGTAATTAATATGAAATAAGAATATGAACAAATAATACGTTACTTTTTTTATAATTTTTCAGCCAATATATTTTATTTATTCATTCAATAGTTAATTTTCATTTATATATAATTTGAGTTAAATTAAATTGAGTTCTAATTATGAATCAACACAAAAAAATTAGGTATGACTGGTCCTACTATATTTTTCATTAATGAATATTTACATTAGTGAATAAATAAATGAAATAAAAAAGAGGAAAATTGGGTTAAATTTACATGTATTTCATTTTGACTGATTAAATTGAAATTTATTTATTCTAGAAACTATTTATTAGTTATTGGAGTGAATCAAACAAATATCATAAAAATCTCACTACCTAACTCACATAACCATGATTTTATTATATATGTACTCTTCCCCAAACAAATTTTTCCTAATAAATATCCATTTAGTTATATATTTTAGGTTTCTCTTGAAAACATTCCCAAATTTTCTCTACTAATTTATTATTATAATATTTTTTTATTTTTTTTCTAATATGGTTCCTGAATTCCATCATTTTAAAGGTACCCATTATGAGATTAAGTGATTTAATTTTGGAATCTACTTCTTCTCTATCTATTTCAACTACCATATCTTCTCAAATATTTTTAAATATCAATATATACTAATATAATTTTATAATGGAAACTTTATGATTCTATTAAAATGGTTTTATTTTAATATATCCATATACTCTTAATAATTTATTAATAGAACATATTATCATTTGGGACATCTAAACTACCTATTTCATCAATGATCTACCAAAAACATCATAGTATTCATTAAAAGGAATAAATAAGTATGTTATATAAGATATTAAAGGGTAATTTATTTCATGATTTTGATTTTATATGTATGACTACAAATGCATGATCATTATAATGTTACTGATTTTAATTATTAAAATCAATGAATATATGATAATAATAAATTTAATTCTTACAAACCATACCCATATATCCCAGTAAATAATCATTTTCATATGTAAAAAATATAATACAATGATTCCACTACCTTTTCTACTAGGTAATGATGATGTTTTTATCATATAATGAGGATAATCATTTCTATTAATAAACTCATATTAAATAATCAATGTTCTAATATCTGATAATGAAAATTAGTATTAACTATCTAATATCTATGTGATAAATGTTAATAATTTAAATCAATAATGGTTAATAATTATTATTAACGTTTTTAAATAAGTTATTATGGATTGTTTTCTTATTATACCAATTTTTAAATAACATTCCTGGAATTCAGGAGTAATGATATGGATTTATTTTCAATATCACTTTAAAATTAATATTTTCTATGTAAAAACATTGGGAAAAACTATTTTTTATTTCACACTAAACCCTCATCTAGTTTCATTTACTCCCGTAACTTTTTTGTTATTTTGACTTATTTATATTTCCACCCACATTTTTTTATAATTCACTTCGAATGATGCATATAAGTGGATCCAAACTTATACCATAATTTAGTTTGGGAAAATTTTTATTATATTCTCATGACCTTGATATTATTATGGATTTAATTTACCCCAATTCTATTTTGAAATAAGTTTATTTTCTACTAACTTCAACTTCCATGAAAAACAATCAAATAAAACAATTCAATGTTTTTCACATGGCCACTTTTCCTCACTGTTTCCATTGGTTGACTATATAAATCTTCCTTCTCATGTTTGGATAACTATTTAATGTATTATTTATTTACATTCAAAATATTTTTAAAATCATTAAAATATATAATTTTTTAAAAAAAATATCCAAATATAAATGATATTTCTTATTATTTTTTACATATTCTTATTATGTTTTTTCATCTACACCAATTTCATTGACGGTTTTTAATATTTTACTCATGATATGTTTTGAGGGAATCATTTGCTTTATTTTTATTAATTATTGATTTTTATAACATATGATTATTTTTTTGAAACCTAACTTATTACCAAAGGATAATTACAGTATGAATGAATTATTTATGTTATCGCTTTCATGTGGGACACATTGGTATAATATTTTATTAAGTGATGGGTGGGCCCAAAAATATATTTTCCTATAATGTGTTGGGTAAACGCTTATATCTCAATGAGGAATATTGGTTTAGGGGGTGAACATAATCCACCATGTTCATGGGAATGTTGAGTGAACCTATTCCACCATGTTATGAGACTCTTCCCACTATGTTTTTTTGGTCTTGGTAGTGAACATTTAAAAAATAAAATATTTTTTTCTTATATTTATTCTAAATTCCAAAATTACACTTTCATGTATCATTATTATTGGATCGTGCTTTAACCCTCCTATCAATAATTTATTATGTTATTCAAAAATATGCGTGACACGATTGTGGATTTTTGATCCACTATTTGTTTTACAAGATTTACATTAGATATGATCTCATTCCAATATTATATTCTCAGACCCACTTATTCATATTTGTCAATAATATGATCCTATATTTTTATATATTATGTATATCCTTTAATAAGAATTTTATATAACCCTTTCTTATGTTTATTCAACTTTGTTTATTAAGAATATTATATGATATTAAATTTCTCGAAGGGGTTCATGTTTTGATGGATTTTGGAGAAATTTTCATTGTTTTATAAAACATGATGATTATGTATCTAATATAAAAATACAATAAAACTATAGGTTATGGGTGTGTGATTTATTATCATATGTTGTGAATATTATTTTTAATTTTTCTAATAAAAATTTATGTTTTATCTGGGTATCCTATTTTATTATAGTTCATCACAGTCATATATATATTTTTATAACTCTATGGAAACAACTAAGGGGTCCCGAGTGTAATTTCACAATTTTATTTACTATTATAATCAGTAGTGGAAAAATATTCAAAAAATAGAAATAAAAAATTCCATTACAACCCTATAAGACCACACCCAACACATAAAATTAAAATTGAACCATTTAAGTTTGTTTATAGTAAGTCACAAAGAGGTTGTGTGATAGATTATCAAAATTTACCTGGAAAAATTCTTATGAAATTTTGAATATTTAGGGATCTTGAAAATAAATATTGATTAATCCCCTCAGGCGATGTATTACATTAAAATACTAATCTAATCCATGTACATACAAGACATCATCCATATTCATGATCTCCTTCATCCAGTATATATCTATTTTAATTGAATATAATAAAATTTAAAGTAACATAATAATTTTTCTAAATTAATTAAATTTATTATATTGGATGAATATCCAACTAAATTGTGTAATAAACGTGAAACCATAAGAAATGTGTTAAAATCACTCCTAACACATTCATAATATTACCACTTACCTAGGCCCTAAAAACTAATATAATAATCTCATAACCACATTACAGGATATAGAGCTCAAAAATATATATTTAAATTTTCTATTTCAAACCGATTAATGTGAAAATATTTTACCATTGAAAACATATAACATAAAACTAAAATATGCGATCACTTACATACCCATGGACCATGTAAGTGTGTAGTTTTAGAAAATTTGGGAAAATGATTACATAACACCATTGATACATAAACAACTGGCCCATAAAATTAAACATATTCTCTATCTATTTTCATCAAAACTACTAACTATATTTGGAAAAATATACTTAAAACCATTATTCATAGCCTATGGAAAAGAAAAAATTATAAGGGTAATTTCAAGTGATAAGTATGATATATATGAATTAAAAATTAATGATCAACATTGAAAATATTATTATTATAGGGTATGATAACATAATCAATGTGGATGATCAAAACATTATATAATTCATACCCACCAATACCTGTATCAAAAAATACGAGACTTGGAATAAAGATTCAACAAAAGATATGAGTAATTTAAACCACAAAAATGAAACATGTGAAATAAATCTTTAAAAGAATCCATTGGATCATGATGAAAATATATTGAAAATATATTGGTATCATGAAATATGATTTTCAAATCACTCATAGAATCATTCATGAAAATTGAAGAACCTATAATGAAAATTTCAATAATCTATTAGGATAAACCTATAATAGTTTAACTCCATAACATTAACCAATTCATAGTTGATATATATGCGTCAAGATCATAATCATAAGAAATATTGGGTTCAACAACTAACATAAACAGTTTCCAAGAACCAGAACACAATCATAACATATGAAATCATTCATTTTTCAACAAAAAATAACCATTGTTCTTTTATCGCCTAATTTATCTATGAAAATGAAATAGTTTTCATGAAAATAAATTTTAAATAATCTTAATTATTCCATATATGGAATAATGATGATATCATTAAATCATATTTTTAGTGAATCATGTTATTTCCATAATTAAAATTGTATCATAAAGAATCCATATTAAATTGGATTAAAACATAAACCTCGATCAACATTGAATAATTATTAATTATAAGCCCCCTAAAAGAATAAATCTAAATTAATTTATAAATATCACGAGCCTTAAAATATTCATGATTTACCTTGTAAATGGGGTATGAAAAACATATCATAAAAGAATATTGGTGAAAAATTTAAATGCATGCCACACATAAAGTGAATATGAGACAAATAACGCGTACACTGATCATATCATTTAACTGAGCATTAATTAAAGGAAATATAATATGTGACAAGTGAATTCCCATAATAGAATAGTGGAAATAAAAAATAAAACAAATTAATTAAACATCACATAGAATCAATGAAAACTATTTTTAATGAATAAGTAATATAACCCAATGAATGAAAATTGAATTAAGAAACCCCTCACGAAGTTGGAAACATCATAAAGAAATCATACTAGACAATTTAACATGAGTTTTATATAAAATACCATTAATTATGATTGATTCATGTTATAACAAGGAAAATTATTGTGTATTTTCTATATAAAATAAATTTGGAGTGTAAAATTATAACATATCATTATGATGGGAAATTAATATAGAATTCCTTATCTCTAGTCCGGACATTCTATGTATGTCCTTTAACCCATATAAAATAAAAATATATCAATTAACTTATATTTAGTATCCTTTATTGGTTATATTACCATATTATTAAAGAAGATAATTAAGTTATATTAATGACATATTTATCTTTTTAATCCGTTATGACTACATTCGGTTTTTTGAGGATATTTGGTTCATAATTTAAAAATAGATTTGGTATGTTGAATGTGGTAAAATGGGTCTTTATTCAGTCATGTAAATAATAATAATAATGAAACCATTATATTTTTATGTATTAATTATAATTTTAAAACCAACCATGAAATATGGTTAAGAAAAATGATTTAAGTGACAATCCTCAAAAAAGTTTGTTGTAGGTATTCAGGAGTAACATGTAAATTTTTAAAATATCATGATGGAGAGAAGGTAAGTGTCATTTTAACTTTAAATAAAAATAATAATATAATAAATATAATGTGATATCATTAATTAAACATATATATTCTATCTATGTGATATGGTGATGAAAAATGCATCACATCGCTTCATTGAGGTGGAAATCCACACATACAAGTGAACGAGGCTTTCAATTTTAAATAGATGGAATGGTAAAAAATATATGATATATTTTATGAAAGTAATGTTAATTATTTATAACCATAATTATTTATTCATTAAACCCATAATTATAACCATTCATGATAGGTGATAAGGGAAACAAATATACATTTGGGTGCAAGGCAGTAGTTTTCCATACACAGATGTGATGGTTTCATTTATCATTGATTGAAGAGTATGTGGATATATATTGTTAAATTAACAAAATAAAATATAATAATATTTAAGATAATGAGAATATTATTTCATCACTATTAAATAATATCTTAATGTGGTAAAATAAGGGATATAATTATAAATTCGGTTCAATCGGATAACTCTTCTTCGGAAAACCTCTATTCCCATACAACATAATCCACCAAGGATGGTATTACTACCAAATTAATATATATAAACTATGGATATGGATGTTAAGAAGTGATAGAGTATGGTATTTTCTAACCCAAAAGGCTATATAACTGTATATAGATGAGAAGAGTTGGGTCCTTTTATATTTGTGTGGAGTAGTACTTTTGGAAGTACAAGAAATATTAAAAGATAATATGTGTCTAACTCATTTAGTTTTTTCCCAAAATAGTTTTATTCAATGATAATTATTAATGTTCTTAATGTTATCATGGAATAAAATTTTACAGGATAAGATGTCATTTTAACCATCAATTTAGGATTAACGCCTTAAATAACCAATTTACTCTTCAAATATATTTATTATTATTAAATTATTAAATAAAATATATTAAAATTAAAATAAAATTAATTCTATTTAAATAATGATTCACATAATAGTACATTGAAAAAAAATAACTGAAATATAATTTTAACATAATCCATCAAAATATCACTAATAAAATAATATTAACTGTACTATTTATGTGGCGCCATAATCCATCCAACAATTGTTATTTTTTATGTTTCGAAAATCATATAAATTAATTTATTTTTTTAATTCACAAGAACACGTTTGACATTGAATAAACATATAAGGTGATTATTTCAATAATAAATGCTAAAAATTAATTCCCAGAATAAGAAATTATTTATCTTAAAAATATACATTATAACTCATTAAAAATTTATTTTTATCCTGATTATAATACATAATATATGTTAAATAATAAGAGAGTTATTTTATTATTTATTTTACATAAAATAATATATAATCCATTTTCAATGAAAAATTTATCAAAATTTTCATCACATTAAATATTGGATCAGTATGGTTGAACACCACTAAGTAAATAGATTAAAGGAATGTTGTATGGTAATCTTTAGTCCTTATCTTATTCTATAAACCTTATTTTCCATAACATAGGTGAAAAATATTTACTAAATCTATTATTCATAATAAAAAATTCAATAAATAAACATATTTACCAAATACTAAAATAATTATTCAAAATATGGGATCAATTTTGTTGTATTAAATAAACATAAGTGGTAAAACATATATTAAAATTAAAATCACAAAACTCGATGAAAACCATTTTTCAAATAAAATAATGTATAACTTTTAAAATATTTTTATACAAATTTCATGTATTATGTTGATTAAAAAACATTTATTATATTCACTTGTATAAAAAATAAATAATTAAATTTTAAAAGAAATAAAAAATGTAATGTGAATTTTTAAATACTTTAAAAGAGAAAAATTATTTCAATAAAATCATTATTTTTCACTATTCCTTAAATAATAAATCCTCTCAAAAAAATCTAAAAATTTCATCCTATGATAATTTTGAAATTACGTTTTAAAATTTAATTTTATTATTCCAAATTAAAACTATCTTATATAGAATACATTAATTTAAATAAGACCTTCTAATTTATGAGGAAACAATTTATATAGAAATAAAGCCTTTTCTGTTTGACTGAATATTTACCAAATATTTTTGTAATAAATATTTCCCAATAAAATATAACTAATGAATTTTTGTTAAACCTATAAATGTAACATCTTAACACGAACTAGTTTTTCACATTCTTCCCCCATTTTTTAAATTTAAATGTCATAATTTTATCTTGTCCCGATAGAAAGGGTCTTAATAATTTTTAAAATCAATTACAAGGAGCGAAAGATAAAATATATGAACCAAAAAGGAAACATTTATAATAGTTAAAAAACTTTTTTTTAAAACCTCATACCTAAAAGGTATAATTAAATATCTAATTTAAAGTATTGAAGGGAAAATATGAAAATCCTCTATAATAACACACTACATGTTTACTAATTAAGAGAAAGTCATTTGATGGTGAAAATATTGACATGGGGTGAAATTTAACATCTAAATAATAATATAGAGTGATATAGAACATTGGTCACAATAAAATTAATGCTAATGATTGAGTTCACTAATAATAAACTATAAACCATTGACATGTGAAACTAACTATAAATTCATCAAAAATGAAGTTAATATGGTTATTTTTTTTAATATTATTTTCCTAGAATTGATGAAGTTTTTAACCATAAGTACTAGGAACATATTGAAATAAACTTAATTTAAATGTATAATTTACAATGTTAATAAATTATATAAAATATCATTTTTTTCAAAAAAAAATGAGTATACAAGATGAATTTTTAAAGCATGAAATGGTAAAAACAACTAAAAGATTATATAATCAACAAAAGGATAACATGATATTTCTATTATCGATAAATATTGATGAGTAATGAAATGGTTAGAAAAAATTAATAGAATATCCAAATTGTATAAATATTCATATGAAGGTATAAGTCATTTAAATTAAAAATTTCAACATTTAGTCGAAAAGTTCAAATTAAATAATTCTGATTAATATTTAACCATATATAATATTTAAAATCAATAACCTCAAAATTAAAGAATATTTTAACTTTTAATGATATTTCAATCATTTTGACGTACATCTTGAAAAATTTAATTTAATTTTTTTTGAAATAAAAATTAATGTAACACCTAATGTTTATATATTCCACATCCTCAAAAATCATCTTCGAACATATCATTAATTTTATTAAAACAACATAACTTTAATCCTAAAGAGGGATTTCTAAGACATTAACATATGATCAACCTTAAACATATAAAATCATGATTGAATCCATATCTATTTAGTTATCTTATCATGAGAAAATAATAATATGAAATGTTATCTAAAACAATCCTTTAATATTAACTATAATAGACAAAGACCAACTTTCTTATATCCAATAATTAAAATGTGATATTTATATTTCTGATATTCAAACAAATAAATGTGAAATAATTTTATCCCTTCAAAAAATATAGATTAAAATAAAATATTATAAAACATACATACACAAAGACATTTTAGGTTTATAGTTTAATAGAATTAAAAAAATCTTACATAACTATTATATATAATAACAAATGGTTCATAAAAATATACATAAAATATAACTAATTTCTGTACATATGGTAACATTATTAGGAAAAAAAACCTAAACCCTTTAATTAAAACCTATGTGATATGATATATAATAATGTTGAGATCAAATTAATAGTAATGTTAAATATAAGAATTAAAATTTTAATTTCATTAGTGAGAATATTATGGGTATAAGGGTATAATGACACAATAAAATTGCATGATCATAACATTACTGTATTAAAACTAATAAAAACCAAGATCATAAAACAAGAGTCATTGAATAAATCTATAAAATAAGGTAATTTTCAAAGAATTGAACAATAATGATCTATGTGAAAACTATCTGTAAGAAAAGGATCAATTCATTCCTTTTAAAGAATATATTAAACATTTATTAATGTGGAACATAATTTTAATTTACATTTTATAATCACTCTTATAAATAGAATATCTTACTTGGTATATTATAAAAATATTTTAGGAAAAACAAAATACTAATTGAATACATTCTATTGAAAAATAAATTATAGGTATACATCTTGGACACCCATAATTATGAGATATATGATACTCACATGTTATTATAATATATTTCCATGAATCATAAGAAAAAAAACATTAATGCATTTATTTTTCAATATAATAGTAACCATTATTCTTTTGTAACTTGATTTACTATCAGAAAATAATTTTTTTACCTGGAAATATCATTGAAATAATCAGTACAAATCCATAGAAATAATAAGTACGGTATCATTAAAACATATCTAATGTGGATAGAATAAATTCCTCATTGTAACTTCAATCATAATAATTCTTGATTAAAATGGGATTGAAACATAAACCCCTCACCATATTGGTAGATTTTGAATTGATATCCCCATGATATAATTACATGAAATGAATCATAAAAATAAGTATATTTGTGCTATAACATATCAAATTGAATGTATATACACCTCATAAGTAATTATAGATTCATAACATAATCTTATATCTCAAAGAATGAAAATTTTAGATGAATAACCCATAAAAAGATCACATTATTCAGTTGATAATGAATCAATGTAAATATTATGTGTAACAAATGTAAATAAAAAAAGTACATATTTGAAATAAGACATAAATCAAAAAAATCCATTCCAAAAATTATGATTGCATACAATAATCCATGAATATGTTATATAACACAATGAAAAAAAAGTTGTGTTAAAAACCCCAGTACCGCTTTGGTAAATTACCAAAAAACACATTGGATGAAGTAACCGAAATTATAACAAAAAATACCCTAAATTATAAATTATCCATGATCTTACATATAAATTTTATCTATATAAAACATATAAAATAAATTGCGTGTATAAAACTAAAACATTTCTCAAGGAAGGGAAATAGATATGAAGTGGCTTTCCTCAAGTGCATACATATGTTGTATTTCCATTAAAACATATATAATAAAATTACATCATTTACTTTATTTATTAACAATATTCTATATTTTTAATAAAATATCATTAAAAAATTTATTACATTTATTTTTTTGATATATTTAACTATTTAATCAGGTAACTCCACTTTTGGTGTTTTCCGAATGTTTCGGTCATTATAGCCACACGACATATATGTGTTGACTGTTGCTAAATGAATTATTTTAACTTAATATCTTGAATAATAATCCTAAAATAATTATAATAATTTTCCATAATTATAATTTTAAATCCAATCACAAAAATATATTTATGAAAATTGAATTACATTAAAACCATGGAGATTGTATGTGATATGTAAGCAAGAGTAATGTTTTTTTTTCAAAAAACTGTCACGGGAAAAAGGTATATTTCCATAATTAATATTATATAATAATTAATATATTTATATATATATATTTATATACTTTTATACAACATACATGTGATTCACTTATGAAAAATGAATCACATTTCTTCATGGGGGTGGTAATCCACACATATTCATGAATGATGTTTCTATTTTTCAATAGATGGAATAGTAAGAAAATATATTATATATTATATATAAGGAATTATAAATAAGTAAGTAATTTTATATATTTACTTTAAATCCATCACTATGAGAATCAGTGAGAGGCGGTGATTAAAAAGAATTACATTGGTTTGAAAGGCATCGGTCCTCGGTACCCACAAATGATGGTTTCATTTCCAATTTGGCACAATATGATATGAATTTAGGCCATGAAGTTATAATAATTACATATTAGTATATTTAATAATTTTTTTCATTCTATTTCATAATTTTTGAATAATTATTTATAGAGGTAGAATAGAAAATAAAACAAAAATATTCAGATAAAATCAATACAACTCTTTTAGAAACCATCTTTTTTCAATACACCATTATCCCTCTATGGTTGGTATTATTCTTAAAATAATATCTTTAAATTTTTGGTGAGATTTAATTTTGGTATTTTTTTTATGATTTGGATTAAAAAATAGACTCTATATGCATTTATAAGAGAGGATAAAGGGTTTCCTTTTATAGGTGAGGGGATGTTCACTTTTGTAAATATATGTAATAATATAATATAATATGTTTCTATTTCATGTAAAATGACTTAAAAATGAAATTAATTTTAATATAATAAGTTAATTTGTTTTAATATAATCACACTGAAATTTTTTTAGGTTTAGATATTATTTTAAAAATTATCGTTTATATTGACCCTTCCGTTAACCATTTTTAACCTTATCTATAGTAGTAACATTTTCAATTTAAAAGAATCATAAATTAACGTATAAGTTATAAATTCTCTCATAAATGGAAAATAAATTAAATTTAAGGCCATTTATCATCATAAAATTTTGATTAAAATATTTTTATTACATTTATGTCATTTAGTGAAATATTTATATCATAAAACCCTATTAATGTTTTTTTCTGAAAAATTTACATATTTTGACATTGAAAACAATATGAATGAAATATAATTCATATATAATGTATTTTAACATATATAATAAAATATAATACAATATAAAAGTAATTTTACATCATAATTAATTCAAAATGAATTCCTTCTTATGCTTTTAAAACCAGTTACATTTATTTTCTACTATGTTCACAAACACCATACCAACATTTCATAAGGAGTTAAAATAATTATTTTGTCACTAAAATTTAAGAATAATTTATATTTAAAAAAATAATTTCATAATTCTCAAAATATAATTTAGTATTGATTCAAAAATTATATTTTTCCATAAGGTAATATATAATATAATTTTAGTAGGAAGAGGGAGACATTTTGTGTTTTTTGTTACATAAAATATTATATAATTCATTTTCAAAGAAAAATGAAATAAAAATGAAATAAAATAACATATTATATGTTTATAGTAAAACTTCACAAATAAATTGGGTTAGATTAATGTTTAGGGTCGTTTTTAGTCCTTCCCAAATTAGTATTAACTATAATTATTTGATTTACATCTAATAAGGT
Organism: Viscum album; assembly: GCA_963277665.1. Classification (NCBI taxonomy): domain Eukaryota; kingdom Viridiplantae; phylum Streptophyta; class Magnoliopsida; order Santalales; family Viscaceae; genus Viscum; species Viscum album. The sequence continues at coordinate 651,141,235 of OY728120.1, read as the reverse complement.
GAAAAATATTTACTATAGTTAATAATAATAATGAAAATAAATAAAAACATTTTAACGTAGAAATATAAATCAATTAATTCAAAACATAGGATACATTTTTTCAAATTCAATTTAAAGAAATGGTTGAATTTAATTTAAAATGAAACCACAAAACGTAACGAAATAAGATTTTTAGAAAAAAACTTATTTTTATGTGTAAAAATGTTTTTACCAAAATCCATTTTGATATTTATTCAAATAATTTTTATTAGATTATTTTTAATTTAATTAAACAAAAATCCTAACATAAAAAAGAATGTGAATTTTTAAATACATGAAAATGAAATATATTTTTCAAAAAAAGTAGTACTTTAACTATTCATTAAAAAACATCCTATAATATATAAAAGATTAATCCTAAGATAATTTTTACAGGATTATTTAGAATATAATATTATTTTTTCAAATTAAAATTATAGGATTCGGAAATATATATTTTAAATAAAATCATATAATTAATGAAACATAATTTGGTTAGAAATAAATCCTATTCCTTTTGATTGGATAATTATATAATAGTCTTATAATGAATATTAATCTATGAAATTTAATTAATTATGATTAATATATAATGAAAATGATTTAACAAAACATTAACCAGGTTTGGACCCCCAATATTAGAACATAAACTGATCCACTTCAATTTTAGGGAAAATAAAAAATAAATTGGTCCACTAGTTTATCAATAATGAAACTATCAAAATACTCATAAATTCATACTCTAAGGACCTTCTATAGACAAGCCCCACAAAATTCCCGTGATATAGGACAATTTGACAAGTAACTGGTGGAATTAGTAACCAAATCCTAATTATCATGCACCATAATAAGACAATATAGAGAGGTGGTAATATAAGGAAAAATATGATAGGAATCGAACTCAAACCACTGAATTTTTACATCCAAATATACATAAAATTAAATAGACTAAGGAATTTGTTGTTAAATTGGAATACATTTTTTAGTGTGAATATAGTGATCTATGGGAATCATGATATAATGATTCCTGATAATTTTTATGATTAATGATGACCTATTGTGGTGTTATCCCTTGAACAATTTGATGAGTGTCTAGGGATTTAACTTCATGGTATAGTAAGGAATGAGTGATTGTAAATAGATAATTTTTTTAAGGTAATGCCTCCCATCAATTGAGTGGATTCTTTATCACTAGTTAGATGATACTAACCTACCGAAGACTGTTCTGGGGAGTTTACTTACTGATATAATGGGATATGGAATTAATTATTAATGTGTATTGTTTATTTATAAAATTAAGGGGAACTATGTACAAAAGAAATAAATCCTTTAGAAAAATTAAAATTTCTTGAGTTATCTTAAATAGGTTTTTTATTTTACTCAATTGTTCCCAAGGAAATGAATCATCCATATTTCTCTTATAGGGATGTGCATTCCTAAACCAATGTATGTGATCGATATTGAAATATTGAAAATAAAATCCAACATATCATATAAATATGATAATATCAATATCCATTACAAAATTGATAAATTGTTATGGTTTCAAATTACTAATTTGGTGATGGATTTATATAGTAAACACTAATTTAATTATATAATATGCGATTTAAAGGAAGTAATTTAGCAGAGTATATAATTTTTTCTCACATTTTGAGACATGAATTTAAATATTGGGAGATGTTTTTAAAAGGGAGTCAATTTATGAATCTTGATAATCCATTTTTAAAAATATGATTTAATTAAAATACTAATTTCAAAACTATAGTGAGACTAAAAAATAATTAAAAATTATAAAAATCAAGTAAAAAATGTTATAAATACAGACATACTCCTGAACGAAAATATCTATAATAAATAAAATTGAATTTCATTTTAGTATGATTTATTCCCCTAGATTGGTAATCCCTAAAACAAAGGATTAAAATAAGATACAAGTTTCATATTAATAATTTTATAAATTAATAAATTAATATTTTTTATAATGAAAGAAAACATTCTAAAGAGAAGATTTATTTTCAGATAAAAATGAAAATAAGTTATAAGAATGATTTTTAATTTATTATTTTTTCTTGGACATTGAATGTGGCTCATTTTTTATTTGGAAATGTATCCTTTAGAAAGGTAAAATTACAATTGAATAAATAATTAAATTTTCATGACTAACCATTGTGAATGAAACTTATCAACTACATAATTTTCTTCAAATTAATTATTATTTTAAATTTATAATTAAATTAATCACACATATATATTGAAACTCATAAAATAAGTGAAAATTATGATATGAACATTTAAAAATTACTTCAAGGGGAAACTTTTGGAATTTTTGGAAATAACTGTATTTTTTGGTGAATGTTGTAATTAATTCTATTTTTAAAATATAATGTATGAGTGAATTAGGTTGTGAAAAATAATTAATGATTGAACTTTTATTTTATGAGACCTAAAAATATTTAATTTTTAAATAATTTATCTTTAATTTTTAAATTCAATTTCTCATATATAATTTAATTTTTAAATATAAATTTTTTTTTACAAAAATATGTAATTATTCCTTTTATGATATAATTTATTATAAAGTATGTGTTATTGCTTAAAATTATTTTAAATTCAAAATTTCAGGCTTCAAAATCAAATACATAGAAGTGGAAATCAAATACCTTATGTACAAAAACATTTATATATTTTTAAATAGTTAATTCTTATAACCAATATTTAATGGGGAAAAACTAAGACTTAAAAAAATAACCAATATTTAATAATAAATACCTCATTATCCCTTAATTTGTATACCATCCAACAATATTGATCCGACTTATTTTCCAAATATATTTTCAATTTTTATCCAAAAATAACTAAGGGATTCAAGGTGTTTTATCTCAAAATCAATAAAATGTTTACTATAATAAGATTTTTGATCTCTTCCTCTCTCATTGAATTTTTTTTCATGTTTATTTACTTTCATATGTACTCCTATACAATTATTATTAAAAATTAATATTCCATATTTTGTAATAACACATTTTACATTCTTATTTATGTGAAAAAAATTCTAAATCAATTTCAAATGGGATGCTCTGTGAAAATGAGATGTTAGTTATAATTTGATCAAAGCGTACTATGACATTCATTATAAATCCTGACATGTTCAATAAGTGATGTTTTGGTATTTAAATACATAACCTAGTAATAGTAACCTTAAATTCTTCAATAAATAATTATTTTAATATATATATAATTACATAAATTTTTCATTTTGATGTCCATTTTAAAATCTATTGTAATAACACCAATTCCTAGGGTTTACGTCAATAAATTACCCTTAAATATAAATGGTCTATATTTTATTCTAATTCAATAAAATTATTCAATATATCAATACCATTACTTTGATTAGTATAACTATGAATTCATAAATATATTTTATGACATAAAATTTTCTATTCTAATCAATCCCTTATTGAATATTATAAAAAATATATATATGCATTGAATTATTATTCACCATATGATGAATTTATAATTAATTTTCTTTGTATGATTATTTTTCTTTATATCAAGATGTTTTGGCCTCAAAATTTATCATCTCATTGAATGTATTGTTGAATGATTTGGGAATAGAATAAGTGGATGGATTCAATTGTCATTTAAAAAATAAAAATTTGATGAGAAATAAACGAAACCTATATTGTAATGTACGATATTTTTTGTGTAACATTTTTAAATATTATATGGAATTAATTATAGATCAGTTGATGAGACGACATACAATTCCATGACCCAGTTTTCCTAGAATAAATGTTTTAATGATATTAAACATATGAAATAGCATGCATGAGCAGTTTTCCTAAAATAGTTGACTAGCTTCAAAACAAGTGTCTAGATCAGAAATTTTAGTGAACCATTATGTTCAGAGATGCGACATTGCACTCTATGCGGCCTAACAGTGGAAGAAAAGGGACATATTTAAAATGTGTTTTTTGGAAATTTTAATGGATAAAATATATTAAGAATTTATTTTATTATTTTATCATTTCGCATCGATTTACATATGTTTCTTTTAAATAGACTTTTATGAAGGGATCCAGGGTTAGGCTGATAACCATGGAACTTTCTAGTGTCTCTACAGAGAACCAAAAGAATTATCTCAATGAAAAACAATTATAGGATATGGATCAAAGATCGGTAGGAGCTATTCTAGATGAATCTCGCCCATGGAGACAATGCGACAATCAAACCACTTTAGTGAATGATCCAACCTCGTTGTAGGTTCATAGTAATTCAATTCCGTATTTCCAGTTATATAATCTATAATGAATGTAGATCAACCCATGAATTGGTTGACAAGCAGTTTGATCATTCTTGAGGTATGGGATGATTTTGGGATTTAATTGGGGATGTTGTTTATTATAGTCTGATTTACTTTGTCGATTTCTCTAACAGAAATGAATCAAGGCCTAAACGAATAATGGTCAATATCTATTCCTCATTTTCATTATATTTTAAATTTCATACCCATTTTTACTGTGATTTCTTTATTCATCATGGGAAATGAACGGTTGATCATTCCGCCTTTGAATTTTAGCTAAACAATCCAAGATTGTAGATATTACATTTTGATGACCTAGAAGAGTTGCAATAGTGTTTCAGGCGGTCAAATCGATGTATTTTGGATGTCATAATTCCTTGAGCATTCTTCATGTGTGTGTTCAGAATCGGATTTTGGAGCCTTTTGAAGGACTAAAACATACCAATTCAGTGTTATGTTGATGATGCAACCTTGGATATTCATTTTTGGGATGAATGAACCAACGGATAGAGAACGGAATGATCAGACATGTCACACTGTGGAAGAATAGTAGTTATAGAAAATCAAGATTAACATGGAGTGTATTTTAGAATACAAGATTAATGGGACCCTCTGAGTGGATGGTATAGTTTTGGGAGGTATAAATTTGTGACACAATGTGTGACCCCGTTCAAATGGGTTTTGTGCCCTTCCTCGAGGCATGGCGTGCATATCGGTAGATACAAGCACATTGAGTGGAGTACGTGGCTTGCATACATGGTGAGTACCCCAACACACGGACATACCCAGACCAGATACACGGAATACCCTATGTACTTGTACACATACATGAAAACCTAGGTTGACACCATGTATTGGAACAAGACAAGATTACACAGGAGGTCACTGGATAGTAGGACACAACATATGGGACTTTCAACACGTGGTGTATACCTCTTCTATACAACATGTTCTGTTGACATAGGTCATTGAACATGGGAAGTATTTGGTTCATGTGTCATAATGTGTGACCCTAATAAACACCATGTAACCCTTTCATCATGGCTTGAATTACTTCTCCACAATTTATTAGTCATGTTTTATTTGGGTTGTTGCCCTTTATCGTTCCTATGAAAGATAGTTGGTATCATTTTCTATTCATTGGAGTATGGTCCCATCAACATGATTTTACTGGATATAGTCAAGAATATTCTATGAGAGGCTCAAAGAAGGGTATTATATCTATTCTTGTTCCCTAATTAGAGTCCTAGAATCAGTGCCCCAATCTTACTAGACGTCAATCATCTACATTTGATGTGAATTTGCATGCTCTATAGTTCACCACATGGCCACAGCAGTGATCCTCCTCTATTTATTGTGATATTCCACAGTCATGGAGTATGTAATTTAGGAATGAGTGTATCATATACCTCATAAGGTCAATCAGTTTATCTCTCTCATGATGGTTCTGGAGGAACAATACTCTTGGATGGGATGTCATCAGTGCCATCAGACTCAAGAGTGTGTGGTCCTCGATGAGTTGCTATGTGGAATCTTGAGATAGATTATCTAATGTTGGTATTCAATATTTATGACTTACCTATTGACCACGTGTTGTGGTTTGAATATATCTGGATATGTTCTTGTTATATGGAATGTTGGCAAATTTTCTGTAGAGATATTGTACCCTTCCATTGTGTTTTTCATTGTGGTTTTAGGGGGTCTTACTAAGTACTATTATTCCCACCCTTGCATGGGATTTTTCCACACGTGTCTTTTATTGAGAATAAGAGAGACCACTTTACAGAGCCTAGGGTGGTCTAGGATAAGACATATCTTTTTTATTTCAGACAATCTGAGGAGTTCCTACAACTTTAAGCAGTAGTCCTAGTAAATTTTTGTTTAGTGGTTGTAATTTTTAGTATTCAAACTATTTCTTTTAGAGGCCCTATTTTCTAGCCTAGTTTAATTTACTGCACTTTTCATTACTATCATGATATATTAATGGGGTTTAGTAGTATACATAAATTTTGTTCTTTTATGGTTTTTACATTTTATAATTTTTGGGATTGGACATGTATTTGTGCAAATAGGTGCACAGTCAATGCTCTGATTATAGTGATTTTCCTACTCGATATAGTCACCAGCTCCTAGCCTATTTGATTCAATCTTTGGGACTCATTGAATATACCCCACTATGATGGTTCATGGTAGAGTTGTATTGGAGGTATTCGATTCCTCCATAGGAAAAGGAGTTTGTGAGATTGGCTTATTTCTACAATGTTAAGTTTTTTATGATCATCTTTCTGGACAGGGAATCTAGTGTTGGTACGGTCAACCAACATATCCATACACTAGTTCAATGATAACATGATTTTCAACTCGGTACACAAGAAAACTTATTGTAGAGAAATAAATGTTACATGAATCATATAAGAAGGGGTTGTGTTTCCATTTCCTTCTTGAGTCAGCTCCACATATATAATCATTGAATGTTGTACCTATTGTGTTCATACAAGATGACTTCTATTTTCATACCATCTAGGATTAAGAATCATTATCATGAGTATGAACCCCTCAATAATGAAGCTTTAGTACGTGTAGTGGTTTCATAGATGCTTCAACCAGGAGGTGCACTAGGAATACAACCACTAGGGGATATACAAATGGTACCATCATTACAAGACGATGAGGAGTATAGGTTGAGAATTCGCTATGAGTTTCATAGACATATACCCATTAGGTTCCATGGAATGGAAATCCCTTAGGAGGTTAAGGAATGACATGAGGTGGTGACGAGAGTTTTCTATCTAGTGGGAACACCAGTGAACCAGATGGTAATCCTGGAGGTGAGACTTCTTCAGGGTTTGATAGGGAAATGGTGGAGTTTGAGAATGTTTATGTAAGATTATTTTTCATATAACCAAATTTTTATAATTTGATTAAATTTAAATTTAATTTATTTGAATATTAAACATCTTATTACATATTTTTTATTTTTCTTCATTGGTATGATGTAATAAGGTCATATTGTATTTGATGCATTGATAAGGTCATGGATGTTCCACGCTATGATGAGATCCATGAAATTATATAACAATATTCTTAAATATATTTCTACATATCGATGACATAATTTGATGGGACACATGGCATGTAGATAGTCAGGTGTGAGTACTCATAAGCAAATGAGTCTTCCTCTCGGGAAGTTCACACATGGTAATCTCCAAGACATAAGATTATGAGAACAGACCTGCCTGTTGGAATTCAGAAGGATTTGGTGTAATTGAATATTTCTAAATGCGAGTGTGTGTAATGATCCTTAAAAATTAATACTATCATTAATATGTATCAGGACTCAGGCACATTGATTTAATAATGGAAACCATCACACAGATATTTAGCGGGAAGTTGGATACATTAGGTGCGTCATGAGCGGAATTTAATTAACGTATAAGTCAACGAAAGATTTGTACCTTCCATTTATGGAAGTTGATATCTTTTCCCTTTGATTGAAATAGAACCATCACATGATGTTCCATGGCCATGGTATAATGATACGTTTATTTCAGGTAGTCAAAGAATGACGTATCAAGCATAAATGTTTTCGAAACTATCATAAAACCTGCACGAAGAGATATTATGGAAAAATGATTACATTAAAATGCGAGAGTTCATATATGGATGTTTTTTTGTGACTATATATTCTTTCTCTTGGGTTCATTTACCTGTTTCTAGACAGTACTCATGGATTTTAGGCAATCCTGCATAATGCCAACGAGAAAGAATCCTAGAGGTTCACACACTCACATTTTCGGGTGGTCTCGATAAAATTTTGTTTTAATTTAATTAATAATTATTATTCTCATGTCAATGGAATAATTTTATTGATGTTAAAATTATTGAATAAATTAAATAAATAATTATTCATTGGATTATGGGTAAAATATATTTATTTATTTTACTGAAAATTTAATATATATTTAATTTCAAGTCTGTAAAAGAAATAGTTATATAAGATAAAAAATTATTTATTTATTTATTCAGGTGTTTAATAAATTGAATTAGAGTTTGAGAGGAGCGTGGCTAGTCTGGTAGTAATATAATTAATTTCATGACGATAAATTATTTTTTAACTTGTTGGAACAACTAAAATAATGCTGCTATTATTTTTTGATGCCAAATTTTATTTATAATTCTTCTTGCGCAAGAAGGCGCACCATAAAAAATGATGCAGTATTATTATTAATAGCATGAGTTTTCTCTGTGGTTATGAATGTATTTAATTGCTGTTATTAAATTAAATTTTGTAACTGAATCCCTATGTTAATAAACATAGACATACATCTATTTTTACATGTACCGTACTACACGCTTGGTGAATTGAGAATTTTTGATACAAAAAATTTCTCTCTTTAATCCTCTTCTTCCCCCTCTAATGAATGAGATACATTCTTTAGGACCGAAGAAAAAGTGACTTAGAATGACTAATTCTAGAAACTTGAATCATAATGCTAGCACTCAGAGAATGAGTGCAGTTGATCAAAGAAAAATGAATAACGTGTCGATCACCTCTAGAAGGAATCTAGTTCGGATCCTCCCAAGCACAATAAGATAATCTGGAAGGGTCACACTGAATGATCAACATCATCAACTAATTAAAAAATAAATATCCAAGTATTATTTTCTTTATGAAATTAATTAAATTAATTTTGAACATGATATTAATGATCCCATATAATAGTTTCAGGCCTCTTCCTTCTTTATATAAATCAATAATTATAATTCTTGGAGACTGACATTCATCGCTATATTGATCCCAGAATAATCATTGATCAAGGTAAAAATCAAATTTGGTTGTCAGTCCAACCACTCTTCCATTGCTCCTGAAACATACATGTGGTATCAAAGTGGTTACATCATAGTTTATAATTATTTGAATATTTTATTGATGAATTAAAACATTAATAACATAGTTGTTTCAATTCATGTTAATAATTCTGCATATCTGAATCTAGATATCTATTCCTCATCTTTCGTTTCAAAATCACCTTACATAAATGATATGTTCTTTTAATTTTGATTAAAATAAAATAGAGGATCTAATCCAGAGGTGTCAAGGCTTCCTGTTCATACAACACTTGAACAAGTGACATGTATTCAATAGTACATTCCATGTAGTCGAGATTTAATGCATCAAACCACTCTTATAAACCAATCAATGTGTTGGATTTCTTCTATGTATGAAATGCCTCCTTGTGTTGACCAATAGCATATGGCAAAAGGTATCCAGATTACATGATGTGTAGTCCTCTGGACATGTGGTATAGTCCTTTTGGGTTAGGGTGGACCGTGTACCCTGTGCATATCTTTCCTGGATGGAAACTATGTAATACAGATATAACACGGCGTGTGGACCCCTGAACCCATTGTGTACTCCAATGATTTCTAAAGTACACTCACACGTGTTTTCCTTGGGCATGTACTTCAGATGGATGGTGAAAATTAGTACACAACCTGTATTTGGAACTGGACACCGTGTAATCATCCAAATTACTTAGATTTATTAAAATTTATTATTATATTATACAAACCCTTGAGATGTGTACCATCATCTGGGAGTAAAGACAAATCCTAAAACCTGATCGGTGTTTTTAATATATGTGTTTAATTTTCCATCAACATAATATTTATTTCTACTCATTGGGTAGTTATGAATAGGAATTCACTGGGTTTCCTCCAAGTTAAAAGTTACATACAATGATAATTTTAAATGAATTTATCTATTTAAAATTATGATGGATGAGAAAATCAATAAATTTATAAAAAGGGTTTAAGATTAAAGGGTTGATTAATTAAAGATGACAATTAATTGATTCGAGCATGATTTATCTTAAACAATATTTATTTAATAATTGAATTCATTATTTATTTATACGTAAAAATTGTTTTTTATATTGATTATCCTGATCTAGGAAAAGACCATTTAATGTGGGTGTTTTCATTTATTTTATTTATTTAAATTAAATTTGATCGAATTCGATCCATATATCCTCACTAATATGTAGGGAAAATGTTCCCATGGATTCTTTTAGGTAAACCCACTTTTACCCCTATCTTATATGTGAGTTTAAAAGAATATATAATAGATGGATCTCCCATGCTATAGAAGGCATTACATGCTGGAGCCGAGATGAAATCAATCCCAAGAGATACGGAGGTGGACATGTGGAAAGATGTAAACACGAACCTAAAAGGTTCAAGGTGTTTCTCGCAATTGTTAGGGTTAGTTTATCAATTTCTAGATAAAATAAAAATTATAAATGCTCATTATCATTCCATTTACATTATTTTATTTTTGTCAGTTGCATGGTATATAATTAGGGGGTCTTGTCACAATCACATAATTAATGAAGTAAAGAAGCCTGGAAGATGGAAGTAAAATAAAATAGGCTTATGTGTAAATATTATCAGGACATGGATAATCACTCAAGTAAGATCCACTTAATATTAACAAACATTGGTTAAATATAAGAAGAAGTTTATACATAAGAGATAAAAATATATCAAAAAAATATAAAGTCAAAACTAGCATTCTATTACTTTATTAAGGGAATGACTCAATAAAACTACGTGTTGGACCAACCCTTATGGGGTCACTCTGTTTTATTCATGACATTCTTATAAAAGGTTTCATGTTGAATTAAACATATTTCATCAAGAGGATTATCCCTTGATAGACCTGGTGTAATATTCAAGGCTAGTGTTGAGGAAATCCAATGTCATGATTTTAGGATTGGGGAGTCCACTCAATAGACTATGATGTTACAAGCCCATAGATGGAAAAGACTGGGCTACCTAAATACCTTTTAATAACTTGACCAAACAATTTTTAGGTTCGGATAAGGGGAATATGATTCCTTCCCACTATAATGTCATGGAAACTGAATTTTCTAAGTTCAATAGTGAGGGCCATTGGGACATGATAAAATAGTTGTAGACTTAATAAAATTTATTATTTCTCATAAAATGTAATTAATAATATTCAAATGATATTATATTTTAATTTTATTATATAAATAGTATTCTCTTCTACCACACTATCTATGTGATCAATTCTGGAAAAAGAAAACACATTCACCGGCAGTAACTTCCTAGAATGGTTTAGACTTCTTCAGGTTATCCTATGCCATGAATTGAAGTCTTACGTGCTGGAGTCAGTATTACTTAATCCAAATTCCAAAGAGGTGAGTGATGAGATTTCATAGTCTATGAGAAACATATTAAGGATGCAGTCGACATTCAATGTTTGATGCTATCATCAATTTTTAGTGAGTTCACGAAGTGTCATGAAATCATGGATGCTTATAGAATGCCCTCGCACCTACGTGGTATTCACTAGGAGATATAAAGAGACAAAAGGTTTGAGATCTATAAGGCACTCTCTCCATGTAATCTTTGAGAAGGTTCCCAAGCTGGGCCTCATGTTGTCATGCTCATTGGCTATATTGAGGACCTGGAGGTTATAGGGATTAAACTCCCCGATGAACTGGGAATCGATCTCATTCTCGAATCAATCCCTCATATATTCTCTAAAGTTCTGGTCAATTTCAATATGAAAAAAATTCGAAGACTCTATCTGATATTCGTATACTATTTCTCCACGTGGACAAAGATATGAAGCATGAAACTCCTTCTATCTATATGGTGAGTAAGAGGAAAAATAAGGTAGAGAGATTAAATCCCAAACATTCTTCACAACCTTCCAAGAAAAGGAAGATCAAGGGGGCATGGTAACATGAGGCTATTTGTTTTTCATGTGGCGAGAAGGGCCACTGGAAGAAGAACTACACAATACCTATGAAGCAAGGGGACGCTTCAGCTATGTTTGATATCGAATTACATCTATCTGTTTCTACAAATATAGTATTAGTTATAGTTTGTGGTTGTCACATATGAATCCAAATATAGGAACCAAGTAGATTCTGGAAGATTTACCAAGAGGTGGTAGATCTACAAATATCCAACGAGGCCATACATGATGTTATAGCTATTAGGGATAAACACCTCACAATGCCAACTGGGATAATCTTGGAGTAAATGGGCTGTTGTTATGTTTCATCTTCCAGTAAAAGCATTTTTTATATATCCTGATTAGATATAGATGGACTTGTTTTCATGATTGGAAATGAATATTTCTTCTTCTACAATGATATCATTTTTTTTGGTAGGGGACATTTAAACAATGGTCTTTATGTGTTGGATTAAACAAACCAGGTAATGGAAATTGATAAGAAAGATACCTTACATGACTCATACCACACACAACACTGGCATCACTTGCTTGGTCATGTAAAGGATAAATACATTATAATGTTAAATCAAGATCGATATTTAGATTCTTTTGAACTAAAACCACTTGGATTATGTCATGCATGTTTATACGGAAAAATGACTAAATCCCCAATCCGTGGGAAAGGTGATATGGATAAAGAACTTCTTGAAATGGTTCATACCTATGTGTGTGGACCATTTCCCATTGAAGCTAGGGGAGGGTACCCATACATCATATCTTTTTCTGATGATTTTATTAGATATGGATATATCTACTTAAGGAGGTAAGATTCAGAATCTTTTGATAAGTTCAAAGAATACACAAATGACGTTTAGAACCATCTTCGTAAGAAGATTAAGAAACTCCACTTAGTCCGAGGTGGAGAATGTATTAATCAAAACATCATTGATTACATACCGGTGTTTGGGATTCTATCCCAACTCACTCCTCCATACACATCCCTATGGAATGGTGTGAGAGAGAGGAGGATCCTTACCTAGTTAGACATGGTGAGTTCAATGACGAGTAATGCGTGAATTCTATTATGCTTTTGGGGATATGTGATAAAAAAACAACACAAATACAAAACGAAGTACCAAATAAATCAATAAATGGTTTTAAATATGAGTTTTGGAGTGGAAAAGAAAAATATATTATCTAATTTACATGTTTGGGGAAGTGATGAATTTGTTATGTACTCTTCAAGTAACAAACTTCCACCCCGAGGCACAAATTGTACCTTTATCGAAAACCCCGTGGAAGAAATGGGATGTTACCTATACAAAACCTCATACAAAAATGTTATAGTGTAATTGCATTCCATTTTCTTGGACAGGGATAACATCTCCATAAGGGATAATGGGAGGGAGATAGATATTGATTAAGTTAAGGCTCAAGGTACAAAGAGTTAGTACATGAACAGATTCCACAGAGCCTCATCGAATAAAGAACTGTTCCAGGGATAGAAGAGCTGTGTAGGAGTACAATAGAGGTTATAGAATCTGTATGGTAAGATTTTCTATTTAACAGTAATGGTGAATCATTATTATTTAATAATAATGACCCTCTAACCTAAAATAAAGAAGTAATTGTCATAGATGTTTCCAAGTGTAATGAAGCAATGAATTCTAAAATGGATTGCAAGTAGCAAAACCATGTTTGGATTTTTATAGATCCTCTAGTTGATGTGAAGCCTATTATTTTTAAATGGGTATTAAATAAGGAACCAGACATTGAAGTATGAGTTATTACCTATAAGGCACAACTTGTTGGAAAAGGGTTCCAACAACGTTAAAGAATTCACTATGATGAAAACATTTCACTAGTTGCAATTATGAAATAAATCATAATTCTATTAGACAATGCCTCTTACCATGACTATGATATTAGTAAAATGGATGTAAAAACATCCTTCCTTAATGGGAACCTTTATTAAGATATCTACGTGATACATCCTGAAGGGTTTAAGACTCCAAAGGATGCCAATAAGGAATGAAAGTTGCAGAAATCCATTTATGGATTAATGTAAGAATTCAGGTCAGGGGTCATTTTTTTTAATAAATAATGAAATTTTAATTTATCAATAATGATGGTGAGCCTTGGTTTTACAAATGGTTTAGTGGGAGTGCAATCATTTTCTTAAAAGTATATGTTGATGACAGATTTCTTATTGGAAACAAGATACCAGTCTTATAGTCTGTTAAGGTAGAGTTGAATAAATGCTTCTCCATGAAGGACATGGGCGAGACAACATATATTCTTGGGATCAAGATCCATCATGATAGATCCAAGTGATTTTTGGGAATATTTTAAAGTTCATACATTGACACGATATTGAAGATATTCATTATAGAACAACCCAAGAGGGGATTCATTCCAGCATCAAATGGAATTCATATTTGTAAGAAAATGTGTCATAAAACACATGAGGAATGAACGATAAAGGACTGGACTCCATACATATCAGTGATTGGTTCAGTCATGTATGGCATTCTATGTACTAGGATGGATGTCACCTATTCATTGACTGTGGTAGGCAGTTATCAAGCGGACCCAGGTGACCCCCATTTGATGTCAGTCAAGACTATCATATCGTATCTAATGCCTACTATGGACATATTACTAGTTTATGGAGGAGATAAGGAACTAGTTATCAGAGGATATGTAGATTTTATTTTTGATACTGATCACGATGACATGAAGTCACAAATACGATACATCTTCACTTTTTATGAATGTGTAGTGAGCTGGAAGAGCTCAAAGTAGCACGGGGTCTCAGATTCTATAGGAGAGTTTGAGTATATCGCATATTCTGTTGAAGCTAAAGAATAGTTTGGATATTGATAATCATCTAATAACTGAGTGCTATACCAATCAGTAAATATCCCATCACATTGTAGTTTGATAATACAGCAACTGTGGGTCTCGCCAAATAGCCAAGGTCACATCAGAAAACGAATAACATTCTTTGGAAGAATCATCTCTTGAGGGATTTCTCTTAGAGAGGTATAGTTTCTGTGAGCAATTTTTCTACATAAGTGAACATGGTAGACCCCTAGACTAAAGTATTAACTCTAAAAAATCATGATCACCATCTGAGGTCTAGCAGACTGAAATTCATAGGCAATTTGCTCTACTTCAAGTGGGATTTTATAAGAGTTAGTTTCCTAGAAAAAACTAGTATTACTTTGATTACATGGACATTTAATGTATTTAAATATTAAACATCTTATTACATATTGTTCATTGTTCTGAATGACTATGATGTAACAATGTCCAATAGTATTTTTTTCATTGATAAGGTCATGGCAGTTCCCTACTGTGATGAGAACCCTGAAAAGCTATAACATTATTCTTAAATATAGTAATACGGTTGGATGAAATACTATGATGGGACTCATAGGATGCAGAACATTAGGTGTGAGTACTCATGAGATGATTAGACTTCCTCTCTTGAAGTTGTCACTTGGTAATCTCAAATACATGAGATTATGATAACAAACCCGCTTGTAGGAATTCCCCATGTTTTGGTGTCATCAATTATTTTTATCTGCAAGAGTGTTTAATGATCCCTGGTAATTGATATTAACATTGATTCATGTCACAAATCATGATCATTTTTTTACTGATGAAAACCATCACAAAATCATTTGGCTGGAAGTAGGGTTTGTTTGGTGCATCATGAGTGGCATGTTATTAATGGATGAGTCAGGGGAGGATTTTCCCTTCCAATTATGGAATTTTATATCATGTACCTTCAATTTAAATAGAATCATCCCATGAAATTCCATGGACCTAGTGTAATGATGAGTTTATTTCAGATAGTCAATGAATGGAATATCAAGTATAAAAGTTCATGACACTATCATGAAACTTTTTTGATGAGATATTGTGACAAAAGGATTATATTACACAGTGACCATTTGTTCTTGGATTTCATTTTTGTGGCTTTAATTTCTTTATCTAGGGTGCCTTGACGCATTGCTAGACAATACTATTGGACTTTAGGCAATCCTACCTAATTCCAATGAGAAAGATTCTTAGAGGGTCACACACTATGTATTTTTGGTAGTCTCAGTAAAATTGTACTTGAATTTAATTAAAAAATAATATTCAAAAATCAATGGAACAATTTTATTCAAGTAAAAATAATTGCATAAATATAATAAATATTTATTCCCCTGATTATGGGTACAATATATTGATTTGTATTATTGAACATTTATTATATATTTATTTACTAGTTTGTAAATAAAATATTTATTTAAGAGAATAAATTATTTATTAATTTATCCAAGTGGTCAAAAAATGTATGTGGAGTTATTGATGACCAAGGATAGTCTGGTAGTAAAATAATTATTTTTCAAAATGATAAATAATTATTTAACTAGTTGGTAAAAATTAAAATAACAATGATATTATTTTGTGACACAGCATTTTATTAATAATTCTCTTTTTCACAAGTTGGAGAACCATAAATAATTACATTGTATTATTATTAATAGAATGGATTTCTCTATGGTTAGGAATGCATTTAATTTCTATTACACAATTAAATATTGTAACCGAATCCCTATGTTAATAAATAGACACATATGTCTATTGTTCCAGGCACCACATTGAATTCATGGTGAATTGAAATTTTTTGAGCCAATCAGTTTCTATCTTGAATCCTCTTCATCCCCCTCTCATGAATGAGTGATGTTCATCAAGACTGAATAACAATCGATCAAGAATGGCAGACGGAAAACACTCATTTCTCTATGCTACCACCTGGAGAATCAGTGGGGTTGATCAGAGGTCATTGAAGCATGTGTGGATCACTGCTAGAGGGATTCTAGTTTGGATCCTCGCAAGCACAAAAAGGAAATTTGGAAGGGTCTTTCCGAACGATCTATGTCATCAACGAAAAAAATACTGAAGATCCAGGTATTATTTTCATTATGAAATTAGTTAATTATTTATAAACAGGATTTGAAAGATCCTCTCTAATGGTTTCAGGATGATTTATTATTTATCTAAATCATTGATTATATTCTATGTAGACATGCATTCATCGACATATTGATCCCAGAATAATCATTGATCATGGTAAAAATAATAGTTGGGTGTCGTTCCAACCACACATTCACTGCGCCCGGAACCTATAGTTAATTCTTCATAAGGAAATAATTTTGTAGATAGACATGAAGTGTATCCTTTGAGAGGATTCATATTTTGTGAAATTTTGATCAATGTGTATACATGGGCATCTTTAGCTCTAGAAGGATAGATTGATGGTGGGTGAATATTCATCAAGGTTCACCATCCTCTCTAGGTACTCAATGAAAATGATCAGTGATTAGAACATCAATGCTTAGACCTTCAAGTGAGGTATATGTTAGGTCATCAGTTACAGTTTTATACCTCTATCAATTCCAACTTATGCTGGAGTTTTTGAGAAACATTTGGTGGTCAAGAGCTTCTTGGATGAGCAGATGAATCTAGGGACAGTCAGCAGCATGCATATAGGTGTCGAGACTTCCGCAACTATGATCTGACATCAGACATAGGGATCTAAACATTAAATACATTACATGAGGTCCCATTATAAAGGATATATGGTTCGGGTCTCTTAAAATAGATCCAACCAGCCTAGGGAGTGGTGATTCTATAGATGTGACTATTGGGGACATATTGCTAGAGATTTCCCAACCCATTGAGCTTCTGACATGGTGGACGATGGATAGACCACTAAGGAAGAGGAAACCAATGTAGTAGGAAGATACACTTGGTGGAGGACAAGGCATAAGATCATGGATAGATGTAGGAGGTGATATACATATTTTTATTCTACCACAACCACCAATAAGAGGTATGCGCTAGGATCAGGGAGTTGGAGGGTAGTTGAGGGAAGCTACTTGCGCTCGAGGAGTATGGCCCATGGACTCTAGGGATGATCCATGGTAGGATATATAAACATTATACCTTATATTCAATACTTATAGACATAGGATCCTTTCATTATTTTCATGCTATATAACTTGAATGAGATCATTATATTCTGGTAGAAAAATTGACTCTACCCTTATGCTTGGTGACCCTTATAGGAGGAGAATTGATGATCACACACTTGGGATGACATTGTTACATTACCCTTGGAGGTTAGACTTTTGGTTGGATCTACATTGTGATAGATTTTAGGACTTACAGTGTCATTTTGAGTATGGATTGTCTATCTTGAGTCTATTCCCAAATTGACTATTTTAGTTAAAAGGTGAGGTGTGTCTACAATGATGGGATGTGGTTTTCCATTACTAGTATGGATTGGATATCTTGTGTCTATGCCCATATTAACTATGATTGTAAATTAATAATTAATTTATCTTTGTTTTTTAAAATAAATCCACCCTAATTCTCATTAATACTCACACAAAACTGTGATAGAATTAATTTACTAACATCTTATCTTTTTATATCTTCGTGATGTTTCACCTAATCCCATTAGAAGCTCCTCCCAATAATTTACAAGCACCCTCTCTATGTATGAATCCTTTATTTCTCCTCTTTATTCATGTACATTATTTATATTATACCTTTTTTGTTTCAAATCTTTCATGTTGGGATATATTATCAAGAATTCCTCTTTCTTTATTAATGATTACTATGTGTTAAGATAACCCTTTCACACTCATTTAACCCTCCCTGAATATTTATTTACCATTTTTGTGGTATATGTTATCATATAATTTTCAGGACCAAACATTTGTGTAGTGAAAACCAAGAATATTTTCCAATACAATTTATTCCCCTACATGTACATATCCATAATTTATTATGTACATCCATTTATGTAACCTATACTCCTTAACTATGGAATTGAATTATATGAATTAAACCCTTATTTCATAATATTTATGCGGAACACTTTGCATGTATATTATATGAAATTATTCTGTCTTATGGAAAATTATGAATGGGATTTTGCTGTGTGGTTATGGATTTACCCTATGTTATAATATTTTTAACCTCAAAATGTGTGATTAAGGATTTACCCTAAGTCATCATGGACTAGATCCCCTCTCCAAATTTGATTTGATATGTGGTAAATCTCAAATAGAAACCCAGGTAAAATGTTATGGATGTTTGATGTTCGAGTTATTTTTTCAATATATTTAAATATTTTATTAATTTTTTATATTTTTTTCTTCCAATTTATATTAAATGACTATTACTTGACAATAATTCTCAAATAATTGATTGACATTTTTTCAATTATTTTATGATCAATTTTTACAGAATATATTTTATATTTAGTGTAAATTTATATTTACTTTATCTAAAATATTTTAAAATATATTTTATATTTATATTAATATAAATGTATTAATATATTAATAAATTATTTTCAATGAAATATTTGTTTTCTGAAATATACCTTTTATCAGCGCTATTAAAAAATCTCTCATAAAGGGGTTTCTTTATCTGCAATTTTAATAAAGAATTGATAAAAACCCTCTTTTGTTAGTTATTTTTTACAATCACTGATAAATTACCCAATTTATCTACTTTTTAAAGGCAAAAATAAAGGGTGGTCCTTTAACTGTTTTATAAAAAAAGTGTCTATAAATCCTCCCTTTAATTATGCTTTTTAGCATTAACAAAGGGGGTCATTAGTAGTGTTTTTGGCTAGTGATGTTAGAGCCCTAGCGCTAGATAAATCAAGTATTGTACTGTTGGGGGTTTCTTTCTATTATTCCACTAATAATTAAATTTCACCAAATATTTGTGATCACCACTATTAATTTAGGATGTTTTGGGTTGCATTGCATTTATAATTAAAATATGATGTGGTAACCTTTCTAAGGATTATAGTTGTACATGTTGAAATTATAGTCTAAATCATAATTATTGTTTCCTTCTTATGAACCTAAAAATATAATGGAGTTTAATTATCATTGTTATCATTATATCCAATAAACTGATACATTAATTCCTCCAGTGATTGAGGTTGTAGATGAGTGTCCTTTGCAGACATAGAATAATCACTTACAAAAAATGATCAATATTTGACCCCATGTAGGGTATGTAGTCTTATCATACCAATATGACAATGTAATGGTATCCTTGTACTCGGTAGCAATTTATTATTTATTTTTCATTATTACATGGAAGAATATGTTAATTTAAATTTATTTCTGATGATGGGAATATTTTTTGAATGATGTCTCTGAAAAATCATTCCATTACATGAGTTCAACATCATCTTACACCCTAGTATTCTTGATCTATTTCCACAGTTAATCATAATGGAATTTTTGAAAATACATGAATATTGTATCCATTTCCTTTTCATCACATCCAAATGACTTAAATATCTTGAAAATAGACTTAATTCATTGGTTATCTATCATTTGATTAGTAGTCCAACCAAATAATGGGGGTGTATGTCACATGATGTGATCCAACATAGTAGAATCACAATTTGGAATTTTTTACTAAATATTAGATAGATTATTATTCATATCATGATTAATATTCCCTAGTATAAATATTAAAACTTTAGTTATAGTACCATATTTTTTGTCTTGCTCACTAGGGTAATCTCTACATTTTTCATGAGTATTTATACCCTTCTTCCACATATCCTCCATTTCTAAATAATGGAATATACTAAATTAGATCATAATATTTTGAATTTTCAAATATAATGTATAATTCTATTTTTTTTAACATTTAACATATATTGAATAATTATTCATTTTTAATATCATAATTAAAAACATGGATTCAATGGTGATATCCTTATTTTTAAATCTTTCATAATGGTTTGTAAGGAAAATGTGAATTATCATAAAAATATCACCATAGAGTGTCAAACATGGATAAAATTATGTATTAATATCATATAATTAGTAATTATTGAGTCTATCTCAACACATCTTTTTTGTAGTTAATACCACAAGGTATATCTCTTCCAGAACCATGTCCATATGTAGTATCCAGATACGTATATATTTTTATGAAAAACCATGTAATCTCTTCCTCACACAAGCTATAATATGTTCTTATATACATATACTAAAATTTTATCATAGGATTATATTCCTTAATCTATGTTTTCCTTAATCTAATTCCCATTTATCAAACTAAACCTGATTTGATGCCAACATTAATGAACTCATGTTCAGTAACCTGAATTTGGTGCCTACTTTATTACGTTGGGATACATATAAGGGGTAAATAAAAAAGGGCCGATGCATTTAGTATTTTTGGAGAACTATATATATACATGATACCCATTTTATGTTTTATATATAAATAAAACAAAATAAAAAAAACAAAATAAATTTATTTTCATCCCTGAGACTCATTAAAATATTTCATCATTATATCCTGAGGAAAGGAAAATAATTAAAGGAGAGATAAAATTATCATTAAGGGTTGCATATAGTTTAATATATCATAAATAAATATATAACAATGAATATGTAAAGTTAAATAGCATAACACACATTATATTTAATCAATAACGTAACTACCATAATTGGATAAGGTAAAATCAAACACGAAAAATAACTAAAAATACATTCCATTGAATTAATAAAATGGGAATGATATGCATCCAAGGATAATATAGTTTTTAAAATCTCATTTATAATAATAATAACTAAATTTTTATTGAAGGAAATTTTTATTTATTTGACTTCATGATCTTAGGCATCATAAGACATCGACTTTCTAGACCTTTTAAAAGATATTATAAAACTATTGATAATAACCCATTTGACGTGGCCATCTGGTATCTCTCATGAGACCTATAGATTCATCTTGGGACTATATGTATCTAGTAACCACCAAATAATTAAATTAAAATGAATTAATTATATATGTAATAATAAATTTACATCAAAAGTTAGTATTCCCTATCACGATATATTCATATTGTGTAAAGGATACAAATTTATCAATATTCCTATTATTAATAATTTATTATTCAAAGAAAAAATCATCTGTAAATGTTGTATAAATTTTAGGAAATTATCATATAAAATATACAGGAATATTTCTAATTAATATTAATTTAATTTCCAATGAAAAATTATCACAATAATGAGATCAATTCAAGAGGAATTAAACAATCATAATATAAAATGATATCATTCAATAATTTTATCCTCTTTGGTAACATTTAAAATTTATAAATTTTAGAAAGATCATGAACCAAAAAGTTAATAATCAGTAAAAGGTATTTATTCTAGTGAAATATATCACATATCTGTATACACAAAAGACAATTGTGAATAGGTTCATATTAAAAGAAACTGTCATAATGAAATGAAAAATGAGATGAAATACCTTACCTCAGACTTTCCATTAATTTAAAACCATTCAACCTATTTTATAATGGTTTTAATAATATTTTTAATTTATACAAGAATAATATGTATATTTAAAATTTCATATATATTCTTTTTATAAAATTTTACCACCAATTTCATAATAATGTTCCATTATTTTCATTTTTTGGGTGTTAATTTCATTGTTTTATAATTCTTGGTTTGTCAAAAAAGCTCTAGTATTTGTTCATATGATATAAATACATCATATAAAGTATTACAATAATTTTATAAATTTCATATTTACTCATTATATTCATTATTATAACAATTATTGAATTTTGGGCATTGAAAATGAGTTGCATCGCTTCATTGAGATGGTAGGTCGTATGTACTCACGAGCGATAATATAATTACAATAATGTGTGAATGATTAATATATAATATTATATATTAATATTAATGAATTTATATCATGTCATATATATCACATATATTCATTAAAATTAACCTTGTTATCTTCCATGTAAAGCGAATGAGAAAAATGAATCACATCACTTTGCGATGTGGTTGTCTACCGTAGGCACAATTGATGTTATCATATTTTAAAAGGAATAGAAATGGAGAATTTATATGTTAAATTATAAATATATAAGTAAAATAAATTTTTATATTTAATATAATTTTTTAAATAAATCATTATATCTATCCTTAAATGGTGGGGATGGAAAATCAATTATATCAGTTCGTGAGGTGGTAGTCCATCATACACATGATCGATGGTTTAATTTATAATTTAATGGAAGAAGAAATGAATATAGGATATGAACATAAAATAATATAATATTAGTATATAGAATATACTTGTTTTCATATACTCTCATGATGGAATAATATTTAATTGATGAGTGAGAAAAAATAAATTAAACATAATCATTTAAAAACCCCACCTCTTCTTGAATTGATCTCTTTAGCTTTTCCCCGAAATTTTTACTATATGTATTTATAATAAAACAAATGGATATTGGATTTATTTAGTGGAGTAATTAATTAATTTATCTATGTTTTTTTCAATCCATATTTATTTTCAGTTTTAATAGGGTAGTATAGGCGGGCATCCTTTTATATGTGGGTGAGAGGATGTAGATGAAAATTATGAAAATAATCAGTTACACCCATGTTTTAATCCTTTAAAATACTAATAAATGGGTCATTGTAGACCATTATTTTTCATTATGATGAAATAAATATATAAAATGTATTTTTTTGAATTTTGTAGGTCATTTATACCTATATATTTTTATCTTGACCCTCAGTAAAATAGTTTTCCATACTTATAGTAATTATTTATTTATGTTTTTATTCTTAATGATTTTTAAAAACTATTTTGACATGTTATATAATATATTTTGTTAAAAAAATTCCAACTTTGGAAACTATTTTTTCAAAATTAATACATATACTTTTTAAAATCTGATTTCAAATTATACACATAGATGCGATGAAAAAGTGTGTTTCTGAAGAGAAAATTATTATATGTATATAAGGTTTTCAAAAAATTAATATAAATTTCATTAAAATGAAACAAATTTATATTTATATAATATTAATGAACTAATTTTACTTTAAATAAAATTTACCTTCATAAAATATTTAAATGAAAATGTAGTTTTCATGGAAAATTAATATTTTCTATTATACTTCAAAAAATTAAACCTTTCATAACAATACACAAAATTATCACTAAGCCAATTTTTTTATATTTATTTCATTATTGAAGTTAATTTTAACAAATATGGTTTATAAAATTCTCATAAAATAATTTTATCATAAGATCCCAAGAAGTTATGAACCCTTTTTCAATGAAAAAATAGAGGTTTTTCAGAAAAAAATCTTTTACTTTCAAATGGTTAATATTATTCACTGTAATAAATTTATTACCAATGAAAGAATGTAAAATATATATACATTATACATTATTTAGTTTTATATTTACCTGATATCTCCATGCCTAGGATATAAAGTTTATGTTTAAATAATATTTTAATAGATTATCGTGTTTCATTTAAGCTCTGGGTTGTGTGCATCACAAACTATCCAAGAAATTGAATTTATTTAAAATTAAATAAATATATAATTATCATGCTTTTAAAAATTAAATAGTAATAATCACACTATTTTTAATCTCAACTATAACTAATATGTGTTGAATTTACCAAAATTATCTTTCAATGATAACTAAATTTGTGAACCCTACAAACATGACAAGGAAAAAACATAATCCAAATAAAAAAACCACATTTCATATTATAAATACCTAAAACTAGTTAAACATGATATTTTGGGGACAACACATGTTTCTAGTATAATGGATAAAAATTTCACCTTCTTATTATTTACAACTATTGAAGATTTACATTAGTTATCATCATAGGTCATAAAAACAAGGCTTGCGTTGCCTTTACCAAATTTCAAGGAAATTTGAAAATGATAAATTCTAGGAAATAATTTCCTTTATAAGTTAAAATGGTTAAAAAATTTATAAAAAATAAATTGAATAGTTTTTTTATTTCATTCATATCATAACTCTTCCTGTAGCCCTAGAACACCTCAACTAAATAGGGTAATCAAACGATAAAATAGGAACCTATATGAAATTTCATGGACTCTCTTGTATTAGTTTAACATTACTCAATTGTTTTTGGTTTAGGTAGTAATCAATTGTTGGGTTTTTCTTAAATTAATTCTTATAAGATCTATCATAGGAAAGAAACACTTACAAAAAATCAAAGTAAAAAATCCAACATATTGGTTTATTAAGTGTATTTATCTTGTAAATTATGTATATGTAACACCTAGTAAAACCAAGGTCTTTTTGAAGTAAAATATGATTATGGATCATTTGTTGGGTACTAAAAATCATGTAAATCATTATGAGTCTTCAATAAGAGTACCAAGACATTAAATGAGTTGATTAATATCTAATTCAATGAGAATATTCCAAAATAAAATCCTCAAATTTATGATAATGTTAACCAATATAGTATTGATTTTCCTAAACCACGCTATTATGAATTAATTGACTATTTTTATGAAAATAATAATAATATAATACCCAAGTCATGGTTTCAATCCAAAAACCATCCCCTTGATAATGTTACAATTGAATTATTTTCCAGAACTCATTCTTGAAGGTCAGTCATAAATAAGGATGAACATCATCATTTATATCTCAAAATAAACCTCATTATCACGATGATTCTACATAAAATGAAAATTTTATATTCTCAATGCAATAGGATTTTATCCAATTTCAATGTAACCATGTCTGTAATCTCATGGAACATCAATGTAAATATCTTATTATTTTCAATATGTGGTGTTTTGAGAAAAACACATGATAATCAATGAATTATCATTCATAATAAATTTCAACGTGTTGATAAAAGATATAAACAATAAGAAGGTACTGATTATGGGGAACCAATTTCCAATTTTCACATCATGAATCCATTGGAATATTGTTTTCATTTTCCACAAATTTTAATTAAATAATAATTTACATGGATATCCAAATAGATTTTTAATATGATATTATTTATCATTTTTTTGTCGATCAATCACCTGGTTTTAAAAATTAATGTTTTCCAAATCATATATTCAAGTTAACCAAGTCTTTATATGGTTTAAAACAAACCCTTTAGTATTTTTATGAGAGGCTAACTAAATTTATTTTATCAAATGGATTAAATATTGGAAAATTTAATTCTACTATTTTTATCATAACAATTTAAATTTTATTATTTGTCATTAATTTTTTAAAACGATCTTATTTTGGTCTCAAATGAAGAATTTATTTGTCATAAATTTTCTAATTTTATGAATAATTATTTTGAAAATAGTTTTGTAGTCATACATAAATTATTACTGGGTTTTCACATTTTTCAAAATTTTAATGAAACATTTTAAAACCAATGTAAATACACTAATAAACATCTAAACAAGTTTATCACTGATCATTATACTGAAATTATAACTCCCATGTTTAAAACAGGTAATGTAACATTGGATGAAGTTGGTGAAACATTAAAATCATGATTTATCAAAGTGTGATTGGAATTATACAATAACGTATTATGAATCAGAGTGAGATCATGATTTTTATATATTATTATGATCATTTTCAATAAAATCCAAAAAATTCACATTAAAAACTATTATTAATTTTTGGATTTTTTTGAAAGTAACTAAAAATCAATGTATATTTTATCTTAAGAAAACTTCTTTTGAACATAATTGTTATTTATTGAAATTATTTTGGAGGATTACAACATGATAGGAAGCTTACTATTGGGAATTTCTTCTATTAAGAAAATATATTTTATCATGGAGTATTGAGAAGGAAAACATAAATTCTCTTTATATAGTTGATGTAAAAACACAATGTCATAGGATATTTTTGCACCAAAATAATATGGATTCAATATATTCTCCTTGACATTAGGATAACATGTTATTCCATTCTTTTCAATTTTGAAAATAGTAGTGTGATTACAATCTCTAAAAATAATATCCAAAAAATTTAACTATAAACATTGATCAAAGATATAATCTACTTTGAGATAAATTTTATAATATTGTTATCTTTATTGACTTTGTTTGCAAAAACCATCAAATTATCCATATATTCACTAAATACCTCCTCCATGATCTGTTTAAATTCATTAAATGGGAGTGGGTAATATTATCTTGTAATATTTATATCTTTATCAAAGAAATATTGATAAATTTTCACTTTTATTTTATTAATTTAATATCTAAAAAAATTTGAAAAAAAAATATTAATTTTCAAAATTTTGGAAAAGTAATGTTAGGTACTAATCTAAGGAAAACATTATAATTTGATATAAATAATGTGATATAATTCAAGCATAAATTATTCAAGTTATTTATCCTAAAAAGAGTTAGTTTTTTTTATAATCCTTTCACAATTAGGGGTATGATGATTTGGACTTTATTGGAAACCTCATTTAACACTCTCGGGTAATTAATTATGGATTATTAACACAACCATTGAAAAAAATTAATAATACAATTATTTTTAAAACATTCCCCTATAACTTTTTTTACATTTTCATATGGATATAATCCATTTATCTCATATTATGTAGTATTTTCAGGGGAGATAATTTTTTTAATAGTAGAATGATCCTAGAAGAGGAACCAATTTTTTTATAATTTTTTTTCTAATTATTTTATGTAACAATTTCAAAAAAAATCAAATTTAAATTTAAATACCGATTTTATTTATATTTTCATGCAATGTTTCATTCCTCTCATGATATTTATTTTAAAATAAGATATATTTTTATGTTTTTTATCCCTTATTGAAAAACTATTTATAAAATTTTGGATGTATTCAATATTTCAAAAGATCATTTTCATCGATCTCAAATGATCCTTAATATTGATAATCACAATTTTAAATTTATTTTTTTAATTTCATAGAACCCCATATATAATTCAATTTTGATAATAACCAAGGGGGAGAATATTTGTGTTAGGAAGAAAAATTGTTATGTTATGTGATGATGTTTTATGTTGTGGGAAAAAATGATTAGGTTTTGGGAAGAAGTATTCGATGGTTTTTAAAGGAAGATATATATCACATGTTAATTATTAATTTGTTATAAAATGTTTTATTTTTTATTAATCCACTTATTAATAAATTTGTTTTTTATCATTAAAAAGTGGGAGATTGTTGTGATTATCAATTCGATTAAATTTAATGACTACAAAATATATTTTATGTATTGAATGTTTTTATTATGGTTTTACTATTTTAACATGAATAAATATTTTTAGATAATTGTATGATCCTTAAAGGATCCTTAGAGATGACTTATAATTATTTTTGAACTCATTAATTTATCTTCCCCATCATTTTAATGGATTGTTAATAAACTGGGAGGGGATTGATGTTGTTTGAACTAAAAATTGAAGTACCAAATGGCATGTGATACGGGTAAGTAGCACATATATATCAAATTAGAATTCAACAACTGTAGGAGTCCCACTCATCCTCCAATGGTGAAGGTAGAAGCCTCCTAATGAAGTAGTTGTCCACCAGCTATCCACTAGAGGATAATTCTCTAAATGGTGTAGAAGACAATATCAATAAAGTAAAAGCTATTCCACAAGATAACTAGTGAAGAATATAAGGTAACTTGTATATTCACAACAACATCTCCAAAAATAATAGTTATTATGGTCAAAATTTATTTAATCTGTTCTTTAATGATGTTATGTAACCCAGATAATTACATACAATTCATAAGGTTTTTATTCTACATATATACCTCTTGATGTCTTTGTAAACAAAAATTATCATCAAATCTCCTACAATAACATGCTACAATCGCAAAACCTCAATCAATGAGATATTATTTAAAAACACCATCTTTCCTTTTATTGAGTGTGTAAAAAGTGTATTATCTAATCACTGAGTTTTTTATTTTATTTTTTTTCTAGTTTTCTTCATATTATTTAATATAAATAAAAGTTGATTTATTCTTATGGATCCTCTATTATTCTACATTCTTATAATATTTGTTCAAACTACCATTAAATTGAGGGACTTTTGTTTTCATTACATTTCTATTAAATATATAATGGGCTAATCACTTGTTTTTGTATTTTGTCGTTTTGCATTGAAAATACTATGTATATTTTAATTCACCTTCCTTACCATAAAACAAATAAATGGAGATTTGGTTTTCTAGAAACTAATAAAACCATGTGGATATTATATTAAATCCTTATGAAATTAATGTTGTATATGTAAGAAATTTTTTAGTGATATTATCAAAATTTTATACCAAATATTTCCCCATATATAATTTTTGAAATTTTAATTTTTATGGATTTCCTTCATTAGTTTATACGGATTTTTATTATATCAAATGAGGTTAATCAATTTATTCATGAATTTATCATGGGGTTTTCTTATGGTTTTATTAATATATAAAACTATGCTGTTTTTCATTCAACATTTGTTATTAATTTCATTTATCTATATATTTTATAAATATTTTATATACATTGATTGAATTCATTTAATTTTTTAAAGGACAATTCACTTCTTCATTCAATTTGAATCTATTATAGCCTACAAACTAAACATTTAAAGGGACTAATTATTTAAAAAAAAATGCAACTATAGAACTAAATATGAAAATTTATAACCAAAAACCATTCCTGAGTTTTCACACTGTATAGTAACTAATTGAATTTGAATTTTAATTAGTAGTATTTTAGAGAAAATTAGAAATAAAATTATATGATTAGGTTTTGAGATGGTGTAATTTTCCTATTCTAAAATTATTCATATTTAGGAAATAAAAATATTCATGATAGTCTAGGATAATAGATCATGTTTTAATAAAGATGTTATATCATTGGATCCAAAAGTACAATGGAAATTAAAAATAGAACCAACTAGCTAGAAACAATTAATGGGAAACCATCTCTCCCAAACTATTCCATTCCAAAGGGGTGGGGTACTTTCAATTATATGAACAGCACTAGAAAAAAAAATCATCCAAATTTATTTATGACCTTCTAATTCATATTTATTTTCTTGTAATCATTATTTAGTAATTACTAAATAATGTAAGGTAAAGTTTAATTTTTTTATACATCCTTTTCAAAATTTTATATTTTTTAATTATAATAATATTTTATTTATCATTATGTATCAAGCACTACTCATAATCCTAATCTAATTCATCTATGAGTTTTTTCATTCCTCTTACCATTTGTGCGCGTAAGATCGACTTACAAAACTCATTCATTTTCCCATTATTTTTAAATTTATTTTTCCACATCACCATAACCTATATAAAATATTTTTTTAACCACCCAATATTTTTAATTATTATGTAATTCGGTTGATTCATAATTTTCGTGGGACATGTAATTGAGTGCATTTTCTCCTTAATTTTTTTAAATTGAGACTCTATATAATAAAATGGATATATCATCGATTGGTGATATGAATTGTCGACATATAGATTCAAAATATTATTTTAAATAGAAATCAAAATGGGTTTATTAAATATTTAACCATCCATAAATGGCCCTGGATTAATATCATAACATGAGTTGAGGTTTGGATTAAGTCTAATGAATTTGGGAATTTTGATCAAAATCATCTTATGATGTGAAATTTAATTTAATTCAAAATTTTTAAAATCCTAATGATATAATAATATAATTTCTATCATAAATAACTCACCCCAATACATATAAAAGTGTTAAATAAAATATAATCTCATTTTTTACCTCAGAGGAGTAAAAAAACACGCTCATTAAAAAAAATTAAAATAATTGATTCCAAATGTATAATGAACTCAATTTGGATTTAACATAATCATTTCTATATAGATTATATCATATAATAATACTTTTAATGGCTGAAAAATAATAATAATTCATGATTTAATTGTTTCTTTTATTGGTAATTATATAATAATGATTCGTTTTTTTGGAATTTTTTCAAAATAAATAGAAAAATAAAAATAAAAAATAAAAAACCCATAAAAATATTAACTGAAAAAACACAAGAAAACCATTAATTTCATACGCAATAACATCTATCCCCTGATAAAATTTCTTTTGTGTGTAAATACCCCATTCTTTCTAAAACAATGGGTGAAAAAAAAATTGACCCTGAAATTGAGTAAACCCTTCACTAACCATGGGGGATGATTATGAATAATCAAAACACCCCCAACCCATTAGTTTTTTATTCCACTAATCAATAAATGACAAATTATAGGGGAAAATTAAAATAATTTGTTTCCAGGAATTTGAAATAACAACCACATTGTATTCAATACCAAAACATAATGGATTATTTTGAACTAAAATCTGAGTGAATTCATCTTCTCCATCATTTTCATGGGTTAATTTGGGAGGATACCCACCTCTAACAATAAGAACTCAAAATACTATGCTATTCCTTGAATCCATGCGGGTTTTCAGATGAAAAAAATAAAACTCATAAAATTTAAATTATCCACATATAACTCCAAATATTTATAATACCATTACATTTATGGAAAAAATTTCCCTTTAAATAATTTGATTTATTGAATAGCTTGTTTTACTTGAAAAACCACGTTTAAAGAAACAATGATATAGTATTATAATATTTGTATATGATTTTTATCATCTAGCAATTAGATTTTAGGGAATGTTTAATACAAACTAAATTATCAAAAATATATGATATACACATTTATAAAATAAATTTATCATTTATAAAATAATTTGAATTTTATTTAAAATTTATTGAATAATAAAAAAAAGTTTTTAAACAAAAATTATATTTAATGCGCGCAATGTATTTTATATATTAAAAAATTAAATTTTCTATATTTGTGAATTATTTTAATTATATTTATATATTATATATTCTATTAATGTTTTTAAAATAAATTTAATTTTTTTAATAATAGGATATGAAAAAACCAATTTTTTTCTTAAAAACTATATATTTCAAAAAAATGCTTTCATTTGAATTTTGAAAAGATTTTTTGAAATTAATTAATTCCCCAATTAGGTATTTAATTTGTTAAAAGAGATTAAATATTTAGATTAAGGATTCATTAATTTTTTAAATATTCCCTTATTATATTTAGATGATAGTAATAGTAACCGTGGTAAAATTCATCACCTTGGTAAAGGATAAATCGAGTTATTAAAATTTACTATATTGTAAAAAGGCTATAATTAGTTGTTCTAATTCCATTTTCATGAATGAAATTCTACCCTTATCAACAATGAAATTGATTTTTTTTATTTAATGGAAATTGTTTCATGAAATTTACTAATATATTAACTAAATATACTAAATTTAAAAAAATTCACTCTCTTATTTGTAAATATCTATTATGTGTCCATATAGGGACAAAATTATGTTATGAACAAATCAAAATGTATATTTTGTGAGTAATAAACTAATTGTAATTAATTGAAAAATAAATGTGATATAATTTTAATATGTTTATTTGTAAGATAAAATTTATAGATTAATATGACATAATAGTGTTTTATTAAATGATTATACTCATATTGAAAAATTTTAGTTACGTATTTTAAAAAAATAATGAATTTTGTTAAAATGGGCGTTAATAATAGTATATCAAAAAATTAATTTGTAAAATTATTTACAAAACATAAAAATATTCAATGTGCTATAGGAGAAGAATATATGCCAAAAAATCAATCCTTGGCCATTTATGAGCCAATTTTCACCATAAATGTAAAATTATAACACATTAAGTGTGAAAAAGATGTTACAATGATGGAGGTTAAAATAGATTATATTGGTACTTAATAAAAAACAATATATAAAATGACTCTAAGTCACCAAATTTATTTCAATGATATTATTAAATCCTATATTATATTTTATATCAAATACTTTTTGAGTTATTTTCGTGTAGATAATTAATTTATTGTAAATTTATATTTTTTGGAACTCCAAAAGTGCCATATTCCTCAATTATAAAAGGAAACATCCTCCATCAATTATTTACGGCACATTGAGCTCTCTAGGATGACCCTACCCTAACAAAATAAATTATAAAAATACATTGAAATGTTATAGAGGTTTTATTATTCCAAAAATACCAACAATAGGATCATTAGCTGGAGATCAATATAAGTTCTTTCATAGAATAGGTAATTAAATTAAATGATCACTTAATTTTTTTTTCATATTACTTATCTCCACTAAATAAATGGTAATTATCATAAAATGATAAAATAATATTTTTAAATATTCATAATATGTTTTATTATTATCAATTGACAATTATCCACCCACATTCCCATGAAATGAGAAGTGAATGTATAGATCATGCATATGTATGTAATATCATCTCCATGTACATATACAATTCATTTCCCATCACCGTATCTAATATATTTTTATTATTATGGATTAATGTTTATATATGATATTTATGACAATATTATACATTTGGAATTAAAATATCACATCTACCTTCTTTCCTTCCAAACTATTGTAAAATGATTGCATCTCATGTGAAAATGTGTGGAGTTCTATATCCAAAAAGAAATCTATTTATCTTCAAAGACTTTTTAATTGGACAATAATAAGGTTATTAGTAATGAATTTATATGATAAATATGATATAATATATATCCTATAACAATTGTGTTTTATAAAACATTATTATATTCCTTTTATTGAAAAGGGTTGATAACATTCATGCGTATGTACAACCTACCATATCTACGAAAAATGGAATTCATTTTTATATCTCTAATTATTATGAATGATTATTAATATGTATATATTGAAAATATACTATTTCAATACCATTATTACCATATTTAAATTATAGAACCATGATCATTTTATAAGGATTGTGAGTACTGATCAGAAACATGCCTAGAAAACGATGTTGTTGTAACCAATAAAAATGATTTTAATAAAAATTTATTAATAAAAAGGTGAAATGTTTTCATAAATAATTCATAAATTACATGATATGTATGAATATGTTTGTGTAATACATTTATAATAAATCCTTATATATCATATGAGATTTTGTAACCTGGATGGGGAAACAAAAGACTTGAGGTAAGGGATTTCTGTTTCAATGCTATTATAATTGAGATTAATTATTAATGATTTTCCTTTGATAAAATTATATTATTTTTATATGAAAAATTCATTAAATTTTATTTTCCTATATTTATTTCTTGATAATATATGTTTTCATTTAATATTTATCAATTTAATTACTTATGATTTAAGAATATATTTTTTAATTAAAATCGACTTTATTTCACTCTTCAGAAAAATGTTATTATTTTATAACTATATTTTTTATAATTTTTTCTAGAATAATTTAATGAATAGCTCTTGTTTTTTAGGATATTTTTACCATTGATTTAATTTTAATTTTTTTCTTACAATTAATCTTCTTGTCATTTTATGAATAAGGAAATTAT
The DNA here is from genome assembly GCA_963277665.1 of Viscum album. Lineage (NCBI taxonomy): Eukaryota > Viridiplantae > Streptophyta > Magnoliopsida > Santalales > Viscaceae > Viscum > Viscum album. The sequence goes on along the minus strand of OY728120.1, from coordinate 651,106,722 downwards.
TGACAAAAAATTTGAATTGATTGTTTTCTATAACTTAAACGACATGAATGGAATTCCTAAATTTATTGAATGCTCGAAGATATAAGAGATTTATTTATTATTTTACATGAATATTATTGATACAAAATTCTATAATAAGGCACATAATTTTATTTTTAAAAAATTAATATTGAAATGAAAATGGTATTTTCCTCATGAATTTTTTTAATGATATTTTTATTGAATTTGTATTCATCAATGGAAAAAATAATTGGGGATTATTATGTTTTATTGGGGATTTTATTTGATGATACCATAATTATTCCTTCTATGTAATTTTTACATTTATAATGAGGATATGTTTATGAAAACCATTTTCATGGGTTATTCTATGATTTGATCAAATATAGATCTTGTATTATTTGTATTGATTATGATACAATGATATGATGGATGATTTATGATCTTACGGTAGATAAACATATAGTTTTCATTATGTAATATGTGGGACCTATATATCCAACCAATGCATATGTTAATTTATTATATATAATGAGAGAGTTGCGGGAAACATATCTAAGTGGTTGAGCTGTTATAGAAAAAAAACTAAAAGTTCATGATCTGTTATAGTAAAAAATTTGAATGCTTGAAACACTATGGGAAAAATGTGAGGATTCGTGATCTAATGGTATTGGTATATAACCTTTTCATTTGAAATATTTGATATACTTTTTATTATTTCAAACTCATATATGACATGAACTTATTGTTCGTGATTGAGTTATAATGATTTCACATTCTTATCATTCATGTATTTTTAAATGAATATTTTTATGCCATAAATCATATTTTTGATCATGGTCAGATATTGTATCAACTATTTATGTTGTTTTTATGATATGATACAATTATGATTATTTTATGCTTACATATTTTCATCAATTGAAATATCCTAGTATTACCCTTCCAGAGCATCTGATCTCATCCTTTTTTATATTTCATATCTCTAGGACATTAATAATATTTTATGCAGGGTATTCCTATGATGTTTACTATGTGGAAGAATATTTATAGAATATGTTGAAAAATATATGAAAAAAGATTTTATATCTAGAATCCAAAAATATCAAATCTTTACAATGCTTATATGGATCAGATGGATTTGAATGGAATATTAATCTTAAAGGATTAATAATTTACGTATAAAAATATCCAGACACTAGTTGGTATTAGAGTTGTTTTATTTAAATATCTATAGATTAGATTTAGAAAACATTTTTGTGAGCCCCAGGGATAAGTCTAATTATAGGATAAAATCCTATTTTTTATAATCATGATTGTATTAGGTTAAACACAAGGAGTAATTGAATATAGTATCATGATTTTGACTATCTATAAATAATTTTTCATTATTATATGGTTTTATACAATGATTATTATTTCTCACACTTTTATATTTGGTTTAATTCAACTGATATAACCTAAAGAAATCATTTTAATTATGAATTTAATGTTAAATTAAATGAATACCCACATGAGAAACCAAATATTATGGAATCTAGAATATATAATCTTGTCGTTAAGATAGTTTTTTTATTATATGAATAGTGATGAGTTTCAAAATGATTAAATTAGTGAATATTATATTGTTGAGTAATTGATGAGGAAATATCCACCTTCATTTAGTGGACCCTATTCTTTACTAGGGTTTCGGAGATGGATCAACATCACTAAAAAATATATTTTCTATTCTAACATACTCAAGACAAGAAAAATTTATCCCAGTTGTTTATTTTCAAAAAGGTGAACCAGATCAATAGAGTCATATTATTAATAATATATGGTATTAGGAAGAAAATTAATCCATGAAATGGGATGATTTTAAGGTGATATTATACAATAATTACATTCCTCATATTCATTATTCAAATATGGGGAAGAAATTACATGAGCGAAATAAAATGATGATAAATATAATTAATCTTGTGATAAAAATTTATAATCAATTAAATATATTCCTCTTATTTAATGTCCATCCTTAATAGTAAAATTTATTGATTTATTGGTGAAAAAAACCTTGTTTTAAAGTATTTATTTATAAGATACTTCCGTGGATAAAATGAGATCATTTTATGTCCACTCAAAGTAGGAATGGAAATTATAGATTCCCTCAAACAATATGGTTTCAAAATGATTATGAAGATTATGTATGGTGAAAACTTGGTGAAATCACCTGGATGGAATAAATTCAAGTTATTTAGGTGACCAAAATATAGGAAGAAACGTCAAGGTAATTGTTATAATTTAATACGGAGGTGATTTAAATGTGTAATGGTGCATAATAAATATTTTCAATGACATAAGGGGATTAAAATGAATGTTAATAAAATGTATGAAAATAAAGTTCCAACTACTGAACCACCAATGCTCGAATACTTCAAATACAATGAATATGGGAATTATTCCAATCCAATAATGAATATGTACCACTCTTTTATATCAAATTAATTTAATAATAGTATCATAGTATCACCTCAATGATTGGATGTAGAGATACCTATCGAAACTCTTAATTGTATGGTGGTCTCATCTCCTGTATATAGATCCTCTTGGATTGAATTTTATTGGAATTTAATTAATGTAAATCATTTGATTCTATCTTTAGATAATTTTTTTTGTGATTCTAAACATGGATTAGATTTTTTTATACTTATATCATATAAATTATCTTGAATGGGAAGTAACATTTCATATTCCTAATGAACATATTGTGGTTTAATGATGTGAGGATGAAAATGATCTTTAAATTGAAATTGATTCCATCTTATCGGTCTTAATTCCCATCCAAGAACGTTATCAATCTGAGATGGTTCTGGAGAATGAAAAAATTAAGTATAAAAAAATTATGCATCAATTTATTTATGTTTTTCTTGAATAATTACCTAGTATACATCTAAATCATAATGTTGTGTTTTCAATAGAACTAGAACCTGGTGTTATGCCAATTTTAATTTATCCTTATAGAATGGACCTAATTGAGTTTTAATAATTGATGAAGAAACAGTAGGATAATATTTATAAGTAATTAATACACCTTAGTGCATAACTATGGTGTTCACATGTTCTATTTGTTAAAAATAATTATGTTTAAAAGTATCATTATATTGATTGTCAAGAACATAACATGATCACAATAATGAAAAAGTACCCTCTCTCCCATATTAATGGATTATTTAATCAATTACACAAGTCTTGATAATTTTCCGAGATTTAAATGCATTATGGATATCATTAATTGAGGGTTAAAAAATAGGATATACACAAAAGAACAATCCAGGGAAGGTACAAATAATATGAATTTATATTGATGCCTTTGATTATTAACAATTACCCCTCTATCATAAAACATTTAATGGATGGAGTCTTTATATATTACCTTGATTAGTTTTTGATAGTATTTATCAATGATAATATTATATATTCAAATTCTAAGAAAGTTGATGAGGAAAAATTGATTTTTGTGCTTAATAGCCTGATGATGAAAAATATTTATATATAATTTTATAAATATTAACATTTTGTTCAGAATAAATCATTCAATGGTAATATATTCTCATGATTGGGTATATAAGTAGATCCTTCAAATAAAGAAGTTATTAATAAAATTCCTTAACCGTAATGGTAATTAAAATCCATATTTTTTGTAGACTGGATGGATATTATTCATTTTTTGTGACATATTTTTCATCACTATATAATCTAGATACAATGTTGAATCATAAAGAGGTTATGTTTATGTGGACATATGAATTTTATAATGATTTCATGTAGATGAACATAAGGTTGGTTAGTGATCCTATGCATACACAACCCTATAGTGTTGAATATTTTTTATTTATAGCGATGCATTATAAAAGGGACTAGTAGAATTTGTATTAAAATGATATAGTGGTATCATATACCTAACACAAATTAATGTTTCATAATAAAAATTACCCAACTCATGACTTTGTGGTAGCTATGATAATCGTTTCATTCAATATATGGATAAATTGTCTTCATAGTAAAGGATGTGATATATATACTTGTAAAAAATATTTCAAGTATATATAAACATAGAAAGTAATGAATATACACTAGATATGATGGTTTTATCTGATTAATGATAACAAATTCTTAATATAATACCACCCTTTGAAGTCACACAATGGGTTAGATGCTTTGATTTGAAAGGACCATGTTATCCAATCTTGGATGAGGCTCACATAAGATCCTATATTTATGTATTTGAAAAGTATGTATCTTAAAATATTTAATGGGGGAAATATTATCTTTATCGAAAAATATTCATCCATATACCCATATTATGATAACGGATGTGAAAAAATGATGTAGAGCTAAAAATGAAGGTGGTAAAGTTTCCTAAGTTTAACCTTGATTGTGGGGGAGTGATAAAATTCCATAATCATGTATGGGTCCCATCAGTACCAGTTTTGAAAAATTAGTTTTTTGTATTAGGATCATATTTAATCATTATATATCCATTCAGGAAGTAAAAAATTACATAGATTCCTCAAATACTATTTCTTGATGGAATGAAAAAAGAGAGATATCGGAGAATAAGTATCTCAATTCTTGGTATGATAGAATGTTATGGATATGAGATAAAATTCTATAGGTATATTATACCCATTACACATTCCATAATGGAAATGGGAAATAATTTCCCTGGATTTATTCATGACACTCTCAAAAACATCAAAAAACCATAAATCTATATATGTTATAGTCGATCACCATAAAAATTCACCACACTTCATTACAACCAGATAATAATTATCTCTTTTATATTATTTTATAATATAAATTAAGGAATTGGTAAGATTACATTGAGTACATATTTTATATTTTGTCATATAATGATCTATGGTTTAAATACAATTTATGGTGATGTATTTGGAAGCATCTAGAAAAATATTTTATTTTCAGAATGGCATATCATCTTCTGGTAGATAGACAGTCTAATAAAACCATTCAAATCTAGAGGATACACTATGATCTATTTATATATATTTCAATTGTTTTTGGGATCAACACATTCTTCTAGTCGAGTTTTTAGAAAATATTATATTTAAATCAGGAATTAAGATAAATCATTATGAATCCCTATATAAAAATTAGTGTACAAATACAATGTTCATAGATTAATTTTTTGAAATAAAGTAATTGGGACCTCTATTATCTAAGGAAATGATATACAGTGTTAAAACTACCCCACAAGACATCATGGAAGCTCAGAGTCTATAGAAGGGTTATGTAGAAAATAGTCAACATTATCATGAATTTGATATTTTGAGAAGGTTTCTATATAAATTTCTCAAGGGATTTTGATTATTAGATATGTGAAGAAATTTAATCTGATCTCTAGGTATATTGGACCCTTTAAGATTTTGGATTGATTATGGATAGTAGCGTATCACCTTGTGATTCCACTAAACCAATATCACATTCATGACATTTTCCTTATATATCACATAAAAATTAAAAATATTAACCTTCACATGTACTAAAATCATAGGTCATATCAGTATATCTTGATATTTTTTATTGAGTAATATCCAATATAAATTATGTATTTTAGTGATAGTGTAACACAGAACCAAACTACTCATTTTTCTAAATTTTTCTGCAGAATCAAAATTAAGAATCTACATTGGATCCTAATGATATAAAGAATTTGGGAGTTCCTCATTTTTATTGATGTGAGGAATTTTTATAGTGAATTTTAGTTTATACGGGGTAAAATATAACACCTATATATTTTCGAAAAATATCTCCCATTTAATGATTTGGTATCCCCAATAGCTTATGTTACTTGAAATACTGAATATATGAATAAAATTTAGTTAATTATATTAATTTAATTTCTATATTATATATTAAATATAATTATTTTAAATTAAATTAAATTTTATAGCAATGGGATGAGAATAAAAAATGTTTTATTCATAAAATTTGCATTGTTAAAAAAAATGTTTTCATCACCCTTTTCAAAGTAATTTTAATGTTAATCCATTAAAATTATAATTATTTATTTTTATAATATGGATATATTATATATAATTATGAGTTTTAAAATATGTAAATAGGCCCATTATATTTTTGGATAACATTAATAGTACTTGTGGTAAAATTTATCACCTGAATAATGGGTCAGTCGTTCTAATCTAAGATAAAACTATGTGATAAGGTTATAATAATTAATCCAATTTCATAACAAATGAATATAAATCTACCCTTATCACCTTATTATTATATTTAATTTTTCAAATGGATAATTTTCTGTAAATATGATCACTATATTATTAGATCAATTAATGTTACCAAATATCACTCTCATAATTTTAAATTTATATTATATATCCTCATAATGAAAAATTATATTATGAATGAATGAAAGTTTATATTTCAGGAATAATAAAATATATTTATCATTTTATTATATTTATAATTTCTAGTTATTAAATAATTACCTCAAATATTTACACAATGCCAAAACAATATTAATTAAATTAACCGAAAAATTTAATAAGTGATATTTAAAATATTAAAAGTTATATAATTTTACTTCATAAATATGTGATATGAATAATATTGAATAATATGAAAAAATTATGGATTACATCCATGTTTAAAAAAATTATTCCTACCATTTAACATAAATTAAATGAAGATTTTCAAAATTCGCATCAACAGTATTTTAACAAAATTGCATTTTATTAGATATTTAAAAAATTATAAAAAATCATCAAATAAGTAAAGGGGGATAATAAATGGTCTAAAATGTGTTAACTTATCTAATTTTGAAGAAATTTTTACCATTTATATTATATTATAACACCATAAAGGTGAAAAAAGTGGTACCACTATTAAGGATAAAATTGGTAAACCATGTAGTTAGTAAAAAATATAAGATATAAAATGAAACCAAAACCTATAAAAATTAAATTTGAGGATGGTATTACAAACATATAATATCTCATATTATAATATGTAACATTTATGAGTTATTTTGGAATGATAATTACATTATTATAATTTAATCTTCTCTGAAATTCCAAAAGTTTCTTTCACCTCAATTATAAAACAAAACCTCCTGCATAATTCTATATACCACTTTGTTCCTTCTATATAAACCACTCAATATGAAAATATTATAATATATTACTTATAAAATTCTAATATTTTTAAATCCCATAATACAAACCCTATTTCCCCTTGGAGGAGATCTAAAGGAGTTCTTTTAAAGAAGAGGCAATTGCCTTAATTGATCACTTTCTTTTTATTTTCTTCTTTACCCAATCATAACAATGGTATATATCATAAAATAATAACTTAAATAACCTATATATACTAAAATGTTATTTTTATTATGAATTCACCAGTGTCAACCCTCTCACCCACAAATGGGAATTGTGTGTATTGCTCCTGCGCAAGTATGACTTATCATCTCCATATAGTGAAACATTTTGTTTTTTATATCTTTATATAATTAATGGTTATTATGATGGGTTTAATTTTTATATATTATTTAAATGAAAAAATTATACTTCATTAATAATAATATCACATCAACCATCTTATCTTATTTTCCATTGGAAAAAGTAATATCACTTATTCATACGTGTGGACTACCACCTCCACAATGTGATATTGTTTTTTCATTTCAATTATAATTGGATAGTGGTAAATATGGATTTAATGAATTTATATGATATATAAAATATAATAATTATCCTTTCATGTTTAGTTACTATTTATCTTTATATTATTCCATCAATCAAATAATGCTAATAATGTTAATGTGTATGTACGATCGACCATCTCCATAAACAGTGTAATTCATTTTATATCTCTAATTTTTAGGAATTTTTATAAGGATATATAAAGGGAATATATATAATGTTTATACCATAATTAAAATACTATAATTTATTTTACCATGATAAAATTATAAGGATTGGGACTTCTGAACCAAAATATGCTTGGAAAATGAAGCAGTTATCACATAGAACAATGATTTTAATAACAAATTATTAATTAATGGGTGAACATTTGTCAAAAATAAATAATAAATGGATTGATATATATGTATATTGTTATGTTATAAATTAATAATAAACTAATATTTTTATAAGTATTTTTTATTTTTAATGAGTAAAGGAGAGACATTAGGTAGGAGATTTATGTTTTAATCCAATTTTAATCAGGATTGTTTACACTTAATTTTTCAATGAGGAAATTATATGATCCTTATATAATGAACCACATTAATTTTATTCTTATATGGCTATTTCATTATAATATATTTTTTCCATTCATTTTAATCAGATTAATTTATTATTTTATTAAAAAAAATTATAAGGAAAATCGACTTCATTTCTAACTTATTTCAAAATAACTTTTCATCCATATCTACATTTTCTAAAAATGTATTCAATAATGATTGTAAGATAATCCTATGATTTTTTTATGAAAATAATTTTCTTTATAAGAAAAGTATTCAATATTTATTACATATTAATTCTCATAATACAACCAAAATATCATGAATTTTGGTGTATTTGGGAATTAAGTACATATCATAACATCTTGAACATGGGATAAAAAACCATTATTGAAAACATCCATAACATGCTCTTAGATAACATAAGTCCTCTAAAACATCATGGGAGAACCTAAATATGTATATAAGAATGAGGTGAGATATAAATCCCAATACCGAGATAGTAATATAATAATATTAAATAAGTATCACAGGTAATACAATAATCACTTAAATAATACATAAAAGGGTTGATAATCATAAACAAGAAAAATAGGGCCAGTAATTGAATAATAACATAAAGGAAACATGGGTTTTTGGAAATATATTAAACATGACATGATCACCATAATTCACGGTTAACCACCATTGAAACATAAAAATTTTCTTTGGATAGACATATGTGCACCATACATAGAATCTTGTGTAAGTAGAATATTACCCAATGCAATTGAGCACTATCTGGGTGCACCAATAAAAATCATATCATCTTCAGGAATAATTATTCCACCAAGAACATATACATAAGAACATATTTTATCATAGTATGTCCAATTATAATGGAGTTTCAATTATATAAATTTAATTCCCGATCCATACAGGTATATGTTTATAAAGGTGAACACTCCTTATAGGAAATGGGTTTGGTTATAAACTATATAATTGGTCGGCATGAAATATTACAATGAAATCTCAGCAGCATAATGGGGGCATATAAATGTTAATAATAATACTAATGAGATTACAAAGAGTTCATAATCATTTATACATCATAAGGTAAGTAGGGGGATATGTAAGATCATATCCAAATAGTATAAATTATAGATAAAAGTCATAAGGTAATTAATATGCCTGAATATAGAAGAGAACGAGATGATCCCTTACCGTGGGAGGATAACTCTAAATGCCTGGGTGGGGATTTATGAGAGCATATTAGAAACATATCAGGACTCTAGTGATGGGAGGAAAATTAAGGAAATTATACAAGGTTTTTTAAGGAAGATTAAGGGGATCATGGGTCGATTTATATTGGAAAATAGAGGGAAGTTCTTTGTTATTCCCCAAACAGTGTTTTTTGGACCCTATGTAACAATGTAATAAAAAACTCAAACATTCACTGGTTTTCCTTCAATAGTACTTTCCCAATAGTATTTTTACATTATTATTTACAATGGATGATAGTATTAAAATATTACACTTGGGGATGTAAATGTGAGTTGTGATCTTGATGAAATGATTTTAAACCCATAAAATATAATATATGATTTGGATGATTCATAATAGATTTATAATATTAATAAGATAACCCTCGAAAAATTAATTTAAATTAAAATAATAAATTTTTTCTTGGATACCTTTTATATAATTTTTTATATCACTTCTGAATCATTACGATTTTATAAAACTCACAGTATATTTTTACCCTATTTAATTTTTACCCAAATATTTTATTATCCCCAGAAAATTATAAAAACTTCACAATTGGATAAATTTAATTTTATGATTCCAAAAATAATTTTAATTGTATAAAAAAATATACTACATATAGGAATTTTTTATTTTAAAACATATTTGTATTTTATATCTAAATGATTTTTTTATAATAATAACTTTTGAATACTTTTTTAATAAATTTTTTCCCCAATTATCTACTAATTCATCATAATAAATGTCATAATTTATATTTCAATATACCCAAACATTCAAATTTTTTTGTATAAAAATAAATAACATATGTAAATTAACAATAATAACAAGTAAATATTAAAATTATTATATTAAAAATAGAACATACATATTCATATTAAAATGGGATTGATACATTTCGCCTTATTACACTAAGAAACACTCTAAGGTTAAGGTGTTAAATGGTGAGATTTTTATGTGGTGGCATATCATGCTTGGTTTGGGACGTGATATTGATGTGTTTGAACTCCACTAAAACACAGCTTGTCTCATTCTTTATTATATAGATATCATCATAGGATTGTTCAAGGGAAAAGCACCATGATGTTATCTCCCTTATAAGCTCTAACAAATCGGCTTCATAGGGGGTGATTCTACACATCAAGGCCACCAATTCCTTTTTTATTTTAACTATATTTATCAAAAGCTCATATTTATGCAAATAAACATATCACTATTCAATTCCTATATTATTATCAAACATGATTCTACATTGTTATTTAAATTTGAGAATATATAATAAAACTAAATAAGTTCATGCATTTTCAATGACCATAGTAGGGAAGATAATTAAATCATAAAGGGAATATTATTTATAAAATTTTATGATGTTATATATTTAAATACACTTTTAACCTTGGATTATTTTTTACAAAAAAAAAATACAAGGAATCTACTTATCATTTTCCAAACATGGTACGTGTTGACAGAAATTTGAAGGAATTTTTTCTTTTAACATATACATCACGAATTAAATTTTCCATTATAACAAATGACAAATTATTTCAATATTCCTTTAAAATTTATAATGAATATTTTCAATGAATTTGTTTTCCATTATATTTTGTAAATTATATAGTTTTAAAAAGTTATTAACAAATTAAAATGGTGTTTTACTTAGAAAATTTTTTATGATATTTTTATAGTATTATATTCATAAAAATCCTTTGGTTTGTATTATGATTAATTAGGATGTGATAAAATGATATCATCCCAAGAATTTATCTATATGGTTTATGTTTATATTATTGAGATTTTTATGAACCTATTTTCATGGCTAAGGTTATGTTTGAAAAAATATGCAACACATTTTCATTACAAGGGTTATTATATAATGTTATAATGGATGTTTTATGATGTTATAATACACATATGTATGTTTTTAATTATGTGACTTTTGGGACCTATGTATCCATCCAATACATTGTGTAATGTATTAAATATGATAAGATAGTTATGGGAAACTAGTTGAAGTGTTTTATATGTTATGAGAAACAAGTTAAAGTGCTTAAACTATCATGAGAAAAAAAGTCAATGTGATTATTCCAATATATTAAAAGGAGTTTACTCTTGATCTAATGGTCTTATTAGTTATACATGAAATATTAAATGGTTTCTATAATTATTATGCAGAAACACATATTTATTACATGAATTTGTTGTTCATTATTTAATTTTGATGATTTCTCATACAAATGATTTGTTTATTATGAAATGTTAAATATTTATTCACAAGTACTGTTTACGATATTTGTCATATTGGGTATGAAAATTTTAATTCATTGTCAAGATATTATATCCTTATGATTAACTTATAATTTTATATTATCATTGATTGATATATCTCTTTCTTTCCCTTATTATGGATCTAAGCTCACCATTTTTTATTTTTCCTTTCCCCATGTTATAAAGAATTTTTTAAATTTGTTATGTCTATGATGATATGTATGAGGATATATCATTATGGGTTATTTTTTTGATATTTAATGTAACTTTAAAATTGAATATCTACACAGATGAAACTATAATCTATTATGGTTCTATTGTACACCAAAATTATTTTAATTGAAGAGTAATCTAAAGATATGTAATACTTATATATCAAAATATCATACCACAATTAAATTCATTTCACCAATACCCCCTATAGTTTCAACAAATTCATGGAATCTAATTAAGGGACTATTCCTAGAGAATCTTTCTCCCATTCCTTGAGTAAACTATATCTGAAATTAAATCAGTTTAAATCATCAATTGCAAAATTAATCGCTCAATAAATACTTTGAGTGGTTCAAAATTCTATTATAATATTTTTACCGCAGAAAAATTCATCATGGAATCCATAAAATATAATTATATGAGGGATTATTACAAATTTATCAAACCATAATTGTTGATGTATATAGTGGTGATCTTGTAGACAAGCCTCGTGCTGTTGTACAGAGTCTCATAAGAAACATGGAGTCGTACTTGTGATAATTATATACTCAAGAACCTTTTACTTAATATCAATTCCCTATACCTATCATATATTGTTGTATATTCATGTCGCCATATCATACAAGAAATGCATGTCAACAATAACTTGTTGATCCATAAAATTATTCTAGACCATTGTTGATCCATATATTATTTAATCGGTGGAAACCGCACTAAAATATAATGTACATTTTTTAAATTAAAACAATCATCAATGTTATCTCTTCTCTCATAATAATAAAATGGGTGGAATTAAGAAATACTCTTAGGTTATAGTAATTTTTTATCTTAACCACATAAAATCCATCCTAAAAAACCAAACCAATTAATGTATGGTAAAAATAAGAGTATCATAAAACATCAATATCTATTTATGTATCTACATGAAAGGATATAACCTCATCCTTCTATTTTTCAGCATTATAAAGAGCGTTCTCCATTCCCAAAATAGTATAATTGATATTCTATGAAATCGAATACAGAAAATAAAAATGTAAGACACTAGTGTTCTTCTAGGAAACCATGGGAATGTATTGTGCAAGGGTTGTCTTCAATCAACCGATCATGCCAAAATAACATTTAATTAAAAATTGGTCAACAACATTCTCATCTGATCCAAAAATAACCAAATGCTTCTTCCTAGAATATATAATTTTTTTTACCCAAACCCAAGGGTAATATATGTGAAATTAAAAATAGATCATTAAATTATGTGTTTTATCTTCCAGTGGATCCCACTAAAAAATCAGAATTTTGAATAGTAGTAGGACTAAAATAATCTTCTTCGAAAGAATATGATTCCAAATTTAAAATCTCATTCCCTTCCACCGACCAACCTAATTTCTTTTCCTTAATAAATATATCTTCCTATAATTCACTTTAAACATGATTTTTAAATACATAAAATATTTAAACATATTTTATTCAAAATTTTCCTATTAGATTACCTCAAAAAAATATTATTAATGGATGTTTTTTTTCAATTTGTCACACATAAGAAATATTTTAGGGATATTGAAAATGTTATTACACTATATTCTGTTCCAATAATATGAAACTATATAGGGACTCATATGGCCTCATGAAAAAAATAGAGCTATAACATTTATGATAACTAATAGAACCTGGATCCACAATTAGTGTATTTAATAGTTATATATTTTTAACCTTAGTAAATATCCCATGCACCCAATGTGAATTCTTATCTAGTTATATCCAATCAAAGAATTATAATTCTAGAAGGAATAATTAAGAATGTTCTTGTTCAGTCCAGATATCTCTCTAATTGATTTATTTTTTCTTAACGTGGTAAATAATGCATAATTGTAATAAACACTTGTAATTATATGAATATATTTCCTTTTAAAATCTAGGAAAAAAATTCAATGTCCATACTATCATGTTATAAATGTAATGTAGTGACCCACTAGTCAAGTTCTATATCTTCTAATCCATGTGAACCACATTAAATAATTGTTATGTATTCTCTATCTATGCTTCAAAAAAAATCAATCATGGCTTAGGTGAACCCTAAAATCTTATTCTTATCTTGTGATAATGATCTTGAATTTTTTTCGATTTATTCCATTAATAATAAATATATCTCTAGTGAGGTTATAATTTACTAATTCTTGGGAAAAAATATTGTTATAAAGGATCTAGAAAATTTTATAAAGTCTTATGTACCCGTTGATCCTCATTAAACAACATTTTAATGTGACAAAAATGGGTTAAAATTAATTACGATAACATATTATACTTTTAGGTTTTTGGAATCACACATAAATGAACTATCAGAATTAAAGATTATTCTTGAAATTTCAAGAATAGAAAATAAAAACTTGGAGGTCTGCACCATTCTTTAATTTGAAGACATAAGGGTGGACCACCAAATTTTTTTTAAGCCCCTATATAATTGTGGGAACATAAAAAAGGAAGGTAAAACTTATTAAATTATGTATGGGGCCTCCCAAAGGAGATATTTTTAATCAAAGCATACTGGAGCTAAAATAATATCGTTATTTAAACTAAGAAAAGCTCATACATTATTAAACTATTGTTAGATCACTATAACTATCCAAATTTATACAAAATAAATTTGTCACTTAATAAAGTAAAACTATTTATTCTTTTATTTTCCCGAATTATTCATTTCTATTATGTTATTATTAAAATGAATGATAAATTTTATTTTTTAATTTTTTATTTATAATGGGTATTTTAAAAAGAATCACTATAAGAGGACACATGCCATGGGATCACATATAATTCCACAAAATTAGTAACTACAAGAGTTTACCCATCACTGGATGGAGAAGGTGACCCACCAATAACAAACCATGAACACTTATTTCCTTTAAAATATCTCTCTCTTACCTTTTTTTCATTATCACATTCTCTCTCATTTTTTTATATTTCTCCACATTATCGATCTACCATTCTCGTTACGTCTCTTTACTTTTTGTCAAGAAAATTAATATATTACAATTATTAATAGTTAGATATTAACATTTTTAATTACAATTTTGGGGGAGTGAAGATATTTCATTATTCACCTCAAACATTTTTCATTATCACATGAAATATGAATAAATGGTTTTTATCAAGAAAAATAGGTTTTATGTTCTTAATTCTTTCATAGAAATTTATTTTTACACTACCCATGGGGAGAAACATAATAATTCATGATCTTGAATCTATGTATGTGTTATTTGTTTTATCTTCTAATTCACTTGAAATAAATTTGATTCATAGTACCATGATGCAATTTGGGTTGAACATGAATATTTACCCACATTGGATTCTCATTGGGTGGATGGTGACGATTTCAACAGCATGGCAGACGTTGGGTCAAATAAATGCGGTGGATGATTTATTAGGTGAGAAATCCAGGACATTATTTAGTTTATAGCTAGTTGATGCCCCTTAAATTTGGGATATGTAGTGGATCCATTTACCATGTAAAAAATCTTATAAGAAATCATTCGAGACAGGATTCATCTATATTGGTTTTTGAAGGATGTCCAGACCTTATATTAATATTTCTATGTCAAGGTATCCCACCTCACAGGTATTCTCTCGAATCAGTCATCTATATGTATAACTCTAGATCTATGAAATGTCAAAGTGGAGATACTCTATTTAATTAATTTTTGGATAGAAGACCTGGTATTTTATGAGGTGGTGAGAGATTCATAGAGTAAGAACTTATAGTTTAATCTCTAGAGGACTTACAAAAACAAATAAGGCATATAATGTGAGACCTCCAAACGTGGTGTAAAAACCATCCATCAAGCACGCAGGGTTTGGAGGTAAGTAATAGGTTAATTGATCAGACAGAGAAGAAGATTGAAGATGAGTGGGATGTGTTCTTGTGTAGAGAGATCCATAATAAAAAATGACACCTTGGATGACATGTTATTTAAATAAGATTGTGTATTTATTGAATAATTGAGGATAAAATGACATCGGAAGGGTGATATTCACACTATTAATTTTCATGCACATATTAAGGGAAAATATTTCTTCACGAGTCCTTAAAACCGCATCTAGGATAGTTTTTATGTGGATTATTGAGATGTGGTTGGGTCGATGGTGGATGAGACATTAAAATACCATCTTAAAGGCCCCAATCTATTCTTGAAAGGTAGTTACCATGGAGATGAGGTTGAGATATTTATCATGATTTCTCGATGGGTCATGGAGAGGGATAATAGTATCTTGATGTTTGTACCAGATGAGATAGAAATTTACAATATACTATGGATTCATAACCTAGACAGTTTTCATGGATGCCACTATATTCCATGATCCTTCTTCCTAGAGGTGTGGGAGGTTGTGAAGAGGGAAGTGGTTTTAGCTTTGAAAGATTACATTTAGGGGGCATCTTACTCATGATGAATGTGCAAAAAGTAATGTGATGGTACCCAAGATAAAAAAATATTCATTCCTCTGATCAATACCATCTGATCTATATGTGAAATGATTCATATAAGGTGTTTTCATGTATCCTTAATAATAGGATTGTGGTATACCTCCCTTGTTATATTTCTACAGAACAACATGGATTTGTCAAATTACAGACACTTCATGCAATGATCGGTATATCCCATGAGGTGATTAGTGTGATTAATATAAAATGATTCTATTTCAATAGGGTCATTAAGATATAGATGAATAAGATAAATATAGGGTTAAATGGGAATTCCTATTAATAGTACTCTAGTTTTGGTTTTGTCATCTTTTGTTATTACCTTTTGTTTTGATGTTTTAGTTCATGTTAGTTTTCAAAAATCATTTTGTGGAAAATATGGATTAATTAAGGGAATAAGTGTTCTATGGAAGGGGGACCCACTATACCTATATTTATTTCTCCTCACAATAGATTTACTAGTATGACTATTAAAACATTACATGGAATTAGATAGGATCCTTCCACATCACAACAGGCACATGGATTGAGGTATCTCATATCTTATGTTTTTAGAAGATATTATAATTTTTGAATTTCCTATCATCTGTCAACATAAGGAATTAATGTCGCTTTGGAAGAGTATGGTAAGTAGATAGGGGAATTGGTGAATAAAAAAATATTAATGTTTTATATGGTAAAATCATTCTAGAAAGGAGGTTTAGGGATGTTGGGTGTAGGATGTTCATGCATAGAGGATAATTTCATTTAGAGTATCTATCTTCCTTGAACTCTCTAAAAAGGTTAAGAATCAAAAACATTGATAAGTGGTGGATGAAATATTGAAGGGAAACTTGAATTCTATGAATATATTACTATAAATTGAGTGGATAATTACCCTTGTCCATAGTGTCCTCATTTCAATACCAATATGAGATTTTCTAAAATTAATATCCCAAAGAAGGTAATTTATTACATGGAATGTGTGATGGAATCATTCATATGGGGTGCGCGGATATAATGGAAACACCACTCATCTTCATGGAGTAGAATGTCTATGACGACCACTATGGGGATAATCAATATAAGGATTTTCTCTAGGGCTATAATGGGAATGCACACCAACATTTCTTAGGAGGTAATCAATGGGTGAACTCCATGGGGAAGGAACATCCATTAAACAGATGATAATTAAGCGTGTATTCAAAGAGCCATGATTTTAATTATATTTTAAATGTTCCAGCCTCACATTTCCCACCTATAGCAGCACACCCAATGGATTTTTCGATGTGTTATCAACATATATTGGTTGTACAATTGGGTAGGGGTTAATCTAGGTTTCCCAGGATGACCAATTTTAGATACTTCTTCAATGTTGATAGTGAATACACCCACTATATTAGCATTATTCTGTATGAGAATAAATGGGACTCCTTTGAAATTTTTTCCGACAAATACAATCATGACATGGTTGTTTTCATAGGATCCTATTCTAGGTCTTTTCTGATGATGGTGTTTCTGAGATTCCAATGTGAACAAAATGAGCTGGATGAATGTGGAGACACAGTGTGGTCTAGGTAGATTAAAATAAAATAATTTTTTTTCTTTGTATAATAATTAATATGTCTCATATGAAATATTTTATCATCCAATAATTTGGAGTTATTAGTTCCTAAAGATTCCATAAATATAGAGTACAAAAAATTGAAATTACAGAGAACATATTTATTGATATTGATTAGGGAGGTTCAGTTAAGATTGTGTTTGGTTTGTTCAAGAGGGTGATTCACTATGAAACATTGAATAGATCCTTTCTCTAGAGGTGGATTCAGAGATTGTAGAATCTTGTCTTGGAGAATAAATCTAGAGAAGTTATCCTTACCACAATTTTCTCGAACATCTGGGAGATAAGAAATAAATATAAATATATTGAAAATAGGTTCCTTAGAAGGTATTTTTTTTCAGGAATTTGATAATAAATCTAATAAGGTTGAATAATAAATAGGAGACATCTCACATAATAAATCCCATTCTAGTCTCTAAATCCTCAAAAATAACTAATACCAACCCAGGGTAGGTATAATGGGTCTGGTGGAAGCCTCTGCATCATGTGTTTAAATTCAGTATAGTTGGATCTAGACATATAATTATTATGCAAGGAGGAGTGATGATCCAAGACATATGGGGACTTAAACATCATGAATTTTTTCATGACCTTAGGAAGGTATGACTCCCTACAAGAGAAAACACATGAAATCATCACAAGACTATGAGTAGTAAATAAATGGAATCTTATCCTTGATGTGGATATTGAACACTCTTTGATTATCCACAATTCACTCAATGGTATAGAGAACACTCCTTTTCTATTAGAGTATAAAATAAAAATGTACAAGGATGTGATGAATAGTAGCATGTTTTTCCAACACACATGGTTTGAAGGGAATGTAATTTCATGCTTTTTAACATCAATGGTAACTCATATCTAGATAATTGATTATTTTTCATGTATTGGGTCTTTTCCACTTGAGGGATTTAATCTTGTTAACGAATATTCCATTGGGATTCACTTTTTTAGACCACTTTTAATGGTAAGGTGTTGTACTTGGAATTTTTTCTTACATATTAAAATAATTTATTTATTTGTGGAGTAATCATCATTGATAGAATTCCACTTTTTTGAGATTAGTATGTTTTGGGCGAAGATATTTTCCAATAAAACATTTTTTCATGAAAAGTTAATTATTTTGTCTTATTATTATAGAAAAAATAAGTGTTAGAATTTATTATAGGTGAGTGAATGACTATAGACCCAATGATTAGAGAAAATCATAATTTAAGAATTTTATAATGAGTGAAAATGATTTTGATGTGTGTTTACATTTTTTATACCTATAGGAATTCACTAGATTTGGTATATGGGATTTGAGAATATATATCTTTTGAGGATTTTAAATTACTCAAATTACTACATTTTATTTAATCATAAACAATTTCTAATGATTTTTCAGGTTTTATCACATTTATATATAAAGGAAATTTTTTAATATATTAAATTATAATACAGTTTTATAAATTGATTATAACATTTAATATACAAATCAAAAATTTTTGGTTCCTTTTTAGGGTTCTTAATTATAATTTCTATAATTAATTCAACTTGAGAAGTTGAAAAATATAGAAATTTTGGGGTCATACAAACCACACTTGAATTCCAACCAAATATATAATATCAAATGGAGAAACAAAAGTTTTTAAATTCCTAAAAAAATATAGGGAAAATTTTAATGTTATATTCACAATATATTCAAGGAAATTTAATTTAATATTAAAAATTTATGCCCAACTCAAAACTATGGTAGTCAAATCCATCAACAGAATTTGATCACAATATTTAGACAAAAAATTGATAACAGACAACTATTTTTTACTTTTATCTCAATACACTAACCGAATTTAATTGATATTCATTAATTATAAAATCATGAATCATTTGATTTTTTTTTCTAATATTTTTTTCATAATAGTGGATGATTCTTTACCAACAACTCATTCACAATGACAAAGTATAAATATTCCATAAAATCCAAGATAAAAACACATCGTTTAAGACAAAATATATATCTCTAGAGGGTATCATTTAAAATGAAATATTTAAAACTCCATAGATGATAATTTTTCAGCATACTGTTGTATTAAGAGATAAAAATCCATTCTAACTTCCAGGAAAAATTAGGGGTGAACCTATAATCCCCCTAGGGATATAAATGAATGTATCTATTATCCTTACAAGAAGATGGAACTTAAAACCTCTATGAGGAGATATTTCCATGATAAATAAGAGATATATATGTGGAAGGACCTTCTATAAGATTGGCTTTAATATATAAAACCATCTACCTTCCTTTATTATGACCTTCTTCTTAGAATCTATTTTCATATAATCATTTGTTTTAATTTTTATTTAATTTTATGTAAGTTTCATTTTATTATCCCATGTTCATATATATTTTATAATTTTATTTTATAATCGTGTATTATTTTATTTTATATTATAAAACAAATATATATTCCCAATAAAATTCATTCAGGTGTCTGTGTTTTATTTTTTATAATTTATGTGTTTACATTCATCATGTGCAACTATTTCCCTTCCCTAATACTTATAATTTTTTTTGAATTTATATATCCTCCAGATTGTATATAATTAATCACCCAAATTGATGCGTAATTATTCCATTGTGGTGAGTTATAATTTGGGGATTTTAAATGAGTGGGGGATTTTTCTCAAAAAAATCTATAAATCGACATTTTCTATGTTAAATAAGATATGTTAATGATTAATGAAATTTCTTGTTTACCATGTGGATTGTATGGATTAGTGTATCAAAAAATAAAAAATAATTTAATGAAATATCTAACCTTGATTAAATAATAATTAATTAAATTTGCATCCATAAATGAGGTTCAGATTATTGCCTCAACCATTAGAAAATTATATCAAAATAATATTCGAAAGTGGATGTTAATATAATGTAATTTTTTTCAATTATTTATGATATTATAATCTTAATTCCAAAAAATATTTATCACCCTAATCAACAGTAAATTGGTATATCAAACACTATATCGTGATTTTTTTATCTATGCTCTACAAATAAACACTACTATTTAAAAAGACCGAAGAAAACAATTTATTTTAAAAATATAGCACTTTAACTAATAATATGACCTAAGTATTGATACACTTATTTTATTGGATAATTATACATTTTATGGTCAATATGAGAAAATTATAAATTCTACCTAATGCCTAAAATAATTCAACAAAAATATGTTGGATAAAATTATCATGGAACAAATTCCCTAATATAAATGGGATTTAAATCAAATTTAAAATGTGAATCGCATAAATAACAACACAACAAAATTGAAAAAAATTATATAAGACTATTATTTCAGGTTTATTATACCAAATCCTTCATGTTTTTTCATTTTCAACCCACTGATTTCCAGATACACCATATATCAAATATCATATCCTCGATGAACAATATATCTCATTCAAATTCTCACTAAATCTCTAGGGTTTTATTATCATTAGTAATTAATAAACCTAGATATAATATTAAAAGGATAATTTATAATAATAAAATATTTTCAATTTTTTTATAAATTATATAAAAATATAGCATCATCCCTGACTCAGAACCCCTTGTCAACAAATTATACTC
Organism: Viscum album; assembly: GCA_963277665.1. NCBI lineage: Eukaryota > Viridiplantae > Streptophyta > Magnoliopsida > Santalales > Viscaceae > Viscum > Viscum album. The sequence continues at coordinate 651,085,049 of OY728120.1, read as the reverse complement.
AGACATGTAAAACTGTATATTCTATACACAATTGGTTAATTGAAATATTTTTCTACGACTATTAATAAGAGATATTTATTCTGATATAAATGAAGAAAATTTTTATATGATAAATAAAAATTAAATAACCCTTATAACTAAACTAAATCAAAACATTAACAACATTCAATCTATGGGTAAACACCATGCCCACATACCTATTAACACAACGATCATAAAACTTTTGCTAGAACTTTTAATATGAAAAATATTCCATTCATCCCTTTTTAAAGTTTTGGTACTTCAAATATAAATAATCTTTAATGTATTTTCCAAAGATTCACTTGGGATACTTCATTTATTATGTTCTATAACATCATAAGGAGATTATATGAGAGAATTTAATGTCTAAGTGTGTATTACTGTTTGAATTGACATACTCATTATATAAAAAATTAAAAGGAAACATTTGGTATATTATTATGAACCAATAACACTAATAATCTTCCTAAGAAATTCATGATATGAAATGTGAATTTTTATTCCCTCCATCAATTAGACATATAGGAATAACTAGATCGAAAATAAGAAATAAATATGGGGAATATATCTATTTTTATTATAAAATACACACACCAATAATCAATAATAGTTACCAATACCACAAAATATCTGAATTAATACATCAATACAAAATTACCATCAAGATATATCACACCACCAGATGAAAATATAATAAAATAAATTAGCAATACCACCTCATCAAAAAAATCTCCAACATTATTGAAATGGAAGTAGTTTGATTCTTGAATACTTTCATTCCAATTAACCGAAATGATCAATAAATTTTTAGGGTCTATCACCACCACTGATATGGTTCGAAAAATTTAAAAATGATAGATAATATTATAGGTGAGTATAGAAATAATAATTGTGTACCAGTAATAGAACACTCTTATACATATGCTGATGAAACATGTAAATTTCATAATAAATAAAATATAAAATTATGATAATAATATCAATATAAAGTTTAGTTACACATTTATCCATATGTTATTATAATTAGACACCTAGAGAACATAAATATTTAGATAATATAATTCACTCCATTAGTAAATTTTTATACACCATATAGGGAACCAATAACACACTACCCACTAACCATTTCACTATTGGGAATAAAATATCCCATAATTAGTGTATTATAGAAATACATCATTTCTATATTGTAATGATACTTCCTTTTAGTGAGATAATATGTAGTTTTATAGAAAATAAAAAATATATATGTCAGGTTTCACTTATAATCCAATACATCGTGGATGTTAAACCGAGCTTAATCTATCATGTGTGGTTGTTGTGTAGTGAATAAATAATACAAAATTAAAACATAATTGAAAATATATATATATATATATATATATGTTATATTTTCAGTCAAAAATATCGTAGATACCATAACTCTTCACTTCCAACAAAACACCTTCCCTATTTAATAATGAATATTTCTATTAATCCCTTGGATTACAGAGAAAATATCAATAAAGATAACCAAATCTCTAAAAAATTTCTATATCATCAACTAATTAGGTATTAACTTTTTTAAAAAAATATCTATCTAGAATATGTATAATTATTAATAATTAACTCATTATTACAACTTATAATATCATATCTGACGAATCACATTTAAATATTGCATTTGACTACGCTAATGAAAATATAATAATATATCATTCTAATTGGAATAAAAGTTTTTATTTCCCTTTTTTATAGAAATTATAAATTCCACTTCATTTTATAATAATCCCAGGTAACAAAATAATAATATCAAAAAATATATTATCAAACACTTAAAAAAACTCTTTTCTGGATTGAAAATTATAATACGGATCATTTTATTACACATGAACAAATAAATTAATTCGGTTTAGAAACAAATTGTGTTAACTATTAATGATAAATCAAAATAACATGACAAATCCACATAATAATAAATGATAAAAATTTTGAGTCACCTACCATGATTTATTGATTTTAATTCCTAGAATCAAAATATATTTTTTTTCAAATTCCAATATCAATTGCCTTAGAACATCAGATTCATAAAGTCAAAATGAAGGATGTAATCCTCTTAGTTGTTATAAAACATTCCAATCATCAATTTATAAACACATACCCCCAATAATCAAATATTTTCATTAAAAAAATTTAATACATAGAAAGATATGGTTTAACAGGGGAATGTACATAGATATATCACCTACGATCTCTTTAAAAATATATTCCCCAATATCAATAATCCTCAAAACCATTAATGATAAGACCCAAGAACTCCTATAGGAAACCCTAAAATTTTAATGGGGATTTTAGGGCTGATTATGGGGTAACATGAGTTTTTTTTAAAATCCAAAAATGGATTTTTTTAATTATCATTTATGGAATGGTTTTGAGATTATTTTATTATAAAATTTCCATGAAATATATACTACCCAATATATTTATTATTTTTTGTTCGGTTGAACAAATATGTTTCGATTATGGATTAATAAATCCTTAGATATTTATGACCATGTAGAGATATAAAACCATCTATAAAAACTATGAATCTTACCCAAACCTCTCTAAAATTAAATCAGAAAACAAAATCTCAAATAAATTATATCCCATGGTAAAAAATCCATTATGAACCCAAATATATATTAAAATTTACATTTTAATAATATCATGGAAAACATTCCACAACATCAATGACTATAGTAAATGAAATACACCTAAAAATTCCAAATCCTCGGGAATAAAATTAATAGACATCTACATTAAATACTACATAAAATGACTAGATGATAAATAAAACCATTTTAGTATAAGAAAATAAAATATTAAATTATTATCCAAAATAACTAAATATTAAGTCATATGAATACATTCATCTCAATAAATTTTCATACCTAGATGGTTTAACCCTATAAATGTCATAGTAAAGTCAATTATTACAATATTGAATTTTAAAAACATACTAAAAAATACATGAAAAAACCCCAAAATGAAATATGTTTTTTACATTAATATATTACTCTAATTCCCAATGATACTCCCCCAAAAAACCATGTCTTTAAGAGGACTCATAATAATAGCATAATCCTTCCAAAAAAACCTTCAATTGATGATATTAAATTTTTCATACATTATTCAATGAATTTTATATCTTCAAAAATATCAATATTAGTTTTATTCATATCATGTTATAGATAATTAAGATACCAATAATGGTAAGAATCAATAAAAAAATACTTTCTCCAACATTATTTTTTTCAACAGATACATCACATCTATAGTATTCTTCAACACCTCAAACTAGATAGAATATTTTTTACATGGGAAAATTATATTATTTCCATTTTCGGTAAATCATTTTAAGATAAAAGATTAAAAACATCAATTATCAGTGATATTATACTTTATTTTGGGTATAAATTCTATTTCCCAAGTTATTGTTATCCACTATGTGATAATCTCTAATTTAACTATCACATCCAACCCAATGGTCTGTCTAATAATCATTGAGTCTCCTATATAACCCATCATAATAGTGTATGATACTTTCTGACATACTATGACTTTTATTTTTTATATTCCAATGGTTAAATGATGAGAATAATTAATACTAAAATCATCCAATAAATTTTTTTATCCATAATCCAAAAAAATTCATAATACATACTCATAGATTATACAAAAAATTATAGATCATAAATAAAAAAATAATTAAACCAATCCTAATGATTGGATACTATCATCCATGGTACTCCACAAAATAATACCACCTTACCTATATAATGGAGAGAGAAACTCAAAAAATAAGCATCATCAAGATTTATATGAAATGATATAATTTCATTTATTTTTTTACAATTACCTTAAAATAATCTAATACTCTAACATTATGAGGTAATCCCATAAAAAATATATGGAAATTTCCTCCCATTTTTTAGGATAAATTATCAAATTTTTTATACAAATTAATGATAATTTATTTTATTCAATTTTTTATTTATTAGAAAAAAATTTATCCATAATATACACCATAAATATTCTTTATTATTGAAAATAACTATTATCAATGGAAAATTTGATAAAATTCCAAATTCATGGATATAAAATTAGAGTTGAACCAAGATATTATTGCATTAATATATCATTCACTAATAATCTAATATCTCAACCAACCCTTTATCCATAATTACATAGAAATAATCATCTAAATTGACATATATTTACATTGAATTACTCAAGATCGAGCAATAAAAGGGACCATAGCCACATTGTTATTCATATAATTTATACCAATTAAAATTCTAAAATTTTACACCTTCATTTTAATTAAAATAATTTAAAAAATTTCCCCTCAATCTTAATTCTCTATAGTAATAATTTTATTGCATCACCATGATAATTTCATCTTGATTTTTTAAATTGTAGTCAGATTAAACCCAAGAATCGTTATTCAAAACATATAATTTTTTTAATATAACCATATATAATGGATATATTCAAATATATGTGTTTTATAACATAGATCAATGAAACATTATGATAAATTTATGAATTATATTGAATTTAACAAGTGTAAAATATGATAAATAAAATCTCACTAACACCATAAAAAAATGAATTATAAGATATTACCTAGGAAAATCTCATGTCACTATAATCACCCAATGAATATACTTTCCGGTCCATTTTATAAATTTAAAATAACTACCCTAATTCCTTGTAAAATTAATTACCATCCATAATCATTACATTTAATCATTAGATGAAAACGTTAATGTGGTATCAACTTAAGCACCTGGAACCTCCTTTTAATTATTGTTATCTTTTCAAAAATATATAAAAATTATACATAACCAATAAAATCTTTTTTTCTATTATCCTTGAAAATTGTTTCATAAAATAATTTATCATTAAAATATATATATTAATGAAACAAATTCCAACAATGTATGAATTCTACCTTAACTAATCACACTCAATAATGTAACCACAACCATATCATTTTGTATAAGGGATAAATAACCATGTTTTAAATACAATGATTGAGATAATTTAAAATTAACAATACAAATACCTCAATAATTTTATAAAATCCATATCTTATGAGCCTAAGAGACATTAAAATTCTATTAAAATCTGATATATTTCGATAATTATGACATGTGACCTTATCACAACCCCACATTTTTAAAAATAAAAATTTTCCTAAAACAACTCCAAAAAAAGTTCATTAAAATGGAGACAACATATGCAAAGTGTCAAAAAAATTTATATTTTCTAATCCATCAACCGGAATCAAATTTAATTCTATTTTCTACTATTATTTCATAACATACCTTAATTCAAGATAATTTAAAAAATATATTTCAATATAATTCAATCATATAATAACATAATTATAAAACTAATCTATAATTTAAAACCAATATCTATTATATATTTATCATCTATGATAATCTAATATCTCAACAAACCATTTATCAATAAATACACACAAAACATGGTAATTAGTAAAAATTTTATAATATTAGTCATTAACAATCAAATGATAAAAACATAATACATTATAAATTTATTGATTATTTTTATGTAAAAATATAATAAATAATTATAATGATAAATATGAAATAAATAATTCAACAAAATAATTAAAATAGCAACCATGAATATGTTCCCAAGCATAAAAAATATCATTTGATATTAATATTTTCTAATGAACACTTTTTTAAAAACATTATGATGATTTATCATTACTCGAGGAAAAATATAATAATGATGAAAAAATCCTCCACAAAATAAAAATATTATATTTTTATCACTACCATAACTTGAGGCCTTCTAATTTTTCTACGTATAAAATTTATTATATAAATGATATGTATAGTCACTCCATATACATTCTTATTTTTTTTGATCCTTCTATAACTGAGATCTATTCCTATGAAAAATATTTCTACAAAATCATTATAAATGTATATCAACAATAAAAATTGATTAATTTATTTAATGAAAAGGTATATTATGAAAGAATTTTTAAATTAACATATGTTTACGGAGCTTAAAATTCATATGGAATTTGAATTTTTGGTCTCAAAGTACGTCAATTTTTGACAAATATGATTTATATCATTAGTTATGAGAATTATATAATATCAAATAGATATTTTTTGGAAATTAATTGAGGAAAAAAAGTGTTTTCAATGTGATTGATTCAACATCATTTTGGGGTTGGGGTGACTACTCATACCATTTATGGATTCTTGAGTATTTTCATGCCTTGAATGTTAATGTTGGTGTTGTGAGAAGAACAATGTGTGTGTGTGGGGGTCACGCTATAGATAAGGGATTCACAATGTGTAACGCCCCGATCCCATCTACCCAGAGCCGGTGCATTACTTCGTAACATTGGCATGATCACAAAAGATCAAGTCTCGAAATACCGATTAGTTTAGTAGCCTTGAAAACACTAGATACATTCATAAATGTTACATTACATCACAAAGTGAAAAACTATAATAACATAGTCTCCATAGTCCACACTTCTATCCTCTTCGGACTATCCCTGCAGGTCATTCATAAAATACTTTTCACATCCTGGAAAATATTAAAACATTGAAAGGGGTGAGCTCGGATGCTCAGTAAGGTTAACAATATAGCGGAAGCTTTCATAAATAAACATTAACATTTAAGACAATGTATAACTAAAACAAAAGCCTTTTAAACTTGAACTTCAACATAATATGGCAAAAGTAAAATGAGATAATTCCATTCACTTCTTCACATGGATATTCTACTGCTCGAATAATCACATGCAATATCAATAACCACTTTCATAATGATGTAATGCATAATGCCAGACTATCATAACCACGTAGCCAAGGCCTCGTGCCAAGACCACAAATAAGATTTTGTCAAGGCCTCGTGCCAAGACACTAGTTTTTCTCATAAGACCTGCCGATGCATCGAGGAGCTATAGCGGGCTCCACCCGTCACTTATTAAGTCCAATGCATTCCTCATATGAATAGGTTTAAACATATCATAAACCATAACATAATCGTATCACATAAAACATGCATAAAGGAAACATAACATTTCCACATTTCAATCACAAGATATCAATAAAACACAATGATATAATAAAAATGCTTTCAAAACCATTTTCAATCCCAAAATAAAAGAAAGTTAAAACTTGGATTTATTTTTCATTAAAAAAATGATGGCTTGTAGAGGAAGCCGAAACTCAAATAATGGTCACGGCGGCGGAGAAGTCGTTGTCGCCACATAAGTACAGAAATAAAAACATTCCCTTTTTGTCGTTTAGTAAAACGCTTCATATAAAAAAGATTCCTATTGAATAAACGTAAAAGTCAAAGGGGTTTATACACCGTATAAAAGAAAGTTGTGTATAAAACCAAATATACCTCAATGAAAGGGGATTGAGACGGAGTCCTTAAAAAGATCATTTTTAAAATAAAATATATATATTATGTGTATTCACTATAGGTACACATAAAGAATACAAAATAAGACATAATAATATCATGACATAATTTGAAAGTAGGAGATTAACCCAAAGAATGGAAGTTGGGTTAAGAAATTCCCTTACCTTGCGTCTTGTCTTGACTCGACCGTTCTTTAACCTCCTGAATAATAAACTAGAGTTAATTTCTATTTACATAAGAACCTTTTTCATGTTCATTATTCCTTTTATATCCCTTATTACCATGTTATGAACATTATTTAATTATTTAAGTAAATAACGGTCATTTTGTCGATCTTTGGCACTTGAGTCAAAAATAAACTTCTTATAATTACAAGTTGTTCATGTGGTGAAATATCCATTATATCTAGAATTATATTCATGATTTAGATATCATATATATGATATATATCCAGTATATATATTCATTCATAATGTCACGTAACATTTAGAGGTAAGTAATGAAATGCACCGTTCATGGAGACGGTAAGTCGTACGTACGCATGAACGCTACTTTCATTTATATTTCATATTTAATGGAACAGAATCATAATGATATAAATTTATAATATAATTACAGTATAATATAGTGTATAATACCATTTAATCCATCCTTTATACATCACACATATGGCATTAACGATTCAAATCACTTTGAGGGGGCGGTAGTCCGCACTTCCTAAAATTAAATTATCGCGTTTGACCCATAATGGAAATCATAAATTATGCCATAAATGAGAAATACAGAAGTATAAGTAAAACATAAACACATTATATATCATATATAAATATAGTGACATCTTAATGGCCACCTTTGAAGGTGTTATATGAGTGTTGAACAATCATCGTTTCGTGAGGCAGAAATTCTCCATCCACAGAAACCGTATGTTCTTTAACCATTAGATGTAGGTGTGTGTAAGTGTAGCTCGAATCCTTCTTATAACAAAATCCTAGTATATTGAGGATACTGGTTTTTTTACAAAAGAAATGAATAAAAAGAGTTTAGGTGGTTGGAGAAGTTAAATAAAACAAAACAACATTAGAGAGTACATTACCTAAAAAATCGGGTAACTCTTTTTGATTTGAGCCAAAGGCTTCCTTGAGAAGAGTTCTGCCCAAAGTGAGGCTTCTAGGAGTAATAGGGGGATGTTGGGAGAGTATTTGGTCAGAGGATGGCCGATCCAAATGGCTTTAAGGTGTGAATAAGGTGGGAGAGGTGGGGCCTTTTATAAGTGGAGAGGAGGGGCTCTTTTGGAAAGATTGAAATGTTACATTATTACACAATGCTTTTCGGATTATAAAGGTCCCTCACTTATATAATTCGTAGATAAGGTGATAAGGGTTCGAAATCTACCCATCCAATAGTCTTTGGACAAGTGTATGCCTTGGATTTTACATTATCTTTTCATTTTATTAAAATCGTTAAATAATGAGGTCATCGCTGCATCATAATGATGTCATAAATAATTTAATTTATTTAATGTCTAAGAATTATAAAAAAAATACTATGATGTAGGAAATATTTTATATTTATAATGAATATTTATGGTCAAAATTTGGACTTCTGTAACCCCACTTAAAAACTGTTTTAGTAAAATAACTCATGTTTGTGTCAATTTAATTTTAACATTAAATAAATATATATTAATGTCATTTTCCAACTAAAGTGGCTCCATGGGGTCCCCAAGTTGACCCATGGGTTCTCTTGGTCGTCCATTACTCATCCAATAGGAGTAGGAAAAGTGTCATGCTCATCTCATATTATTAAAACATTATTTGTACCTTAAACTACACTAATTACCTCTAATCGCGATTAAGAACTTAAAAGTTACTATTCACCAAAAAATTATTTTAATCTCATTGAACCACATTTTACTTCTTAATGACAACCATGTATGTAGGATTTTTGAAAATCAAATCACAGAAGTGGTAATATTTCATTTAAACGAAAAATCAGTTATTTAACTACCACTTAGTGGTTTCACTATTCATCAAAAATTGAAGTTTTTCAGAAAAATTCCAAAATTTCACCATAAGCTATAAATGATATTCCGAATTCAAAAATGCTGTCTATTTTAAAAAATTCCAAACTTATAAGTTGAATTAATTAATTTTATAATTAATTCCCGCTGTTCCAAAAAAAATAGCGTGTTTCTAAGAAACAATTTATATCAAAAGATTGGCAATTGTTTATGTCCAATTTCAATGTTTAATTAATTCTAATGACCACCATTGGATAAAATGGTAAAAATATATTCTAATCATACTTTAAAAACAATAAATATTATAATTTATCACTATAATTTATTTTGATTTAAAAAGTTGTTTTTATGTATTTTTCACTATTTATAAAAAATTAGAAGTTCTCAGAAAAATACCAAAAATTCAACATAGGCTAATTAAATATTCCGAATCCAAAAATGAAGCCCATTTTGAAATATAAAATTTCTAAAATTTTAAAAAGTGGTTATTACTATTCATAACGGCTACTTTGATTAGTCGCGGTGTTTTAGAACTCGAAGTTGCGTACAATGCAAGCTATTGCATTGTTGAATGAGAAGCGTATCGTGGAAACTTGGGGTGTTACATTCTCCACTCCTGCAATAAATTGCGTCCTCGCAATTTGAAATTTTTTCTTTGAAAATAAAAGGCTGAAAAGAGAAAATACCTTTGAGGAAAACCCACATCGGAAATAAGGTTAATAAATATATAACATTAAAAGAAAGCAAGATAAGTACAAAGTTCACCCGATATAGCCCATTCTAGGATTCTATGAAAATATGGATATGGAGGAGAAACAAACCATCAAGGTCTGATGGAGAGTTATAGAATATAGGATTAGGAGAAAGTTTAACCACAAGAAAATCACAAACTTGTGATTGGTTAAACGATCATTGAATCCCCAGTTGGAAAAGTTAACCGACAATATTTTTGTTTTAAGTTACCTTTTATAATGTTGAGGAATTTATTTAGGAGATTTACTAAGAACGTAAGAGAATATACATACTTGTTATGTATACTTTCATTCGTTAATAAATTTTTACCACAAACCCAACTTTTACTCCAAATGGTAACGGAACTCAAAAATATTCTATTTATCCTAATTGTATAAGGTTCCAAATGTTAACACATACCATTTAGATTAGTAAAACTATTTTGTAATAACCAGGGACTTCCTGTAGGCTAGTGGTAGGAAATAAAGGCTTGTCTCACTATGGTTGTGGGTTCGATTCCTGCAGCTTTGTCCGACGCGACGGGTTATGCCCCACCCTGCAGGTTGTCCTTTTCCTAAAACTATAGTATCATAATATTCCAAAAATAATCTTCATAAATTTTTTAACCTTAAACAATACTATCCAATGATAAACATAATCCACTCCAACCATTATAGTTATCCAAAATACCTCTGTCCAGACTTTCTCTAAAAGGTCTCTTAATTCCAAAATCAATTTATCAGATTCCCCAAAAAAAGTAAAGTTTCTCTTATTGTCACATACTAAAAATATAATTACCTTCATCATATTAAAACATTACCGAAATCAACAAGTACTGCAGTACAATCCTTATATATATATCACATTATTTTAATCACCAAAATATAATCCATGAGTCCAAAAGCACCAATACATTAGTTATTCTGCTTCAACTGTAATAACAGCATAAGATTGTCCTTGATCCCTTGGCCTTTTCTAAGGTAAGTTTCCCTGATGCATAGGACATTCATTTGCATAATGACCCATTTCTATACAATTATAGCATTCAACTTTGATAGCCTCTTTCTTTCCCTTGCAATCACGAGCCTTGTGACCCTTTTCTCCACATTTATAACAAACTCCCATTCCTTTTAGACAAGTACCAGGGTGATTCTTCCAACAATTATCACATAATGGAAAATCCTTCTTTCCCTTTTTCCCTTTATCTGTATCTTGTTCCACCGTTCTCTTCTTCTCTTGCTTTACTTTGTTGTCATAAGACTTAGAGAATTCCTTTTCTGTCTTGATAGCACACGAGACAATATCTTCGTATGATGAGAAGGATTGTGATACTAAAGATCGACGAAGAAATGGTTTTAACCCATCAAAGAAATGATCAATCTTACTCCTTGGGTTTCGTATATAATCGGCAGTATGCCTCGCTATCCTTGTAAATTTATCCTCATACTTTGCGACATTCTCATCCTCCTTCTGCCTCAGACTCAGAAATTGCCTTTCCATATCTGCTCGATGGCCACGAGGAAAGTATTTTTCTAAGAAAAGCTCTTTGAACTCCCTCCATTCCATATTCGATACGTCATCATCTTCCTTTGTGTTTTGAATCAGCGACCACCACTGATCGGCATCTCCAGTGAGGCGGTAAACTGCCATGACAACCTTCTCCCTTTCACTACTCCCCAAGGCATGGAATATTTTCTCTAAGGAATTTATCCATTTCTCATCTACTATAGGATTTGTACCCCCATTAAATGTTGGTGGTTGTTGCCTCATGAAGCGGTCTAACATTGATCCTCCATGTTGCGGATCAGGGTGCTCCATACGAGTAAGGTTATTATTCATAACATGAGTGAGTTGTCCCAGTATGGTAATAAGTTGATCAGCACCAGTTGTATCTCCAGATCCACAATAATTATCTTGAGCGGGATGGCAATCCCTACACGGAGTGCGTGCAATGATACGGTTTCCATTCATTCCACTAGGCGCCATTTCTAAACAATGGCATAAAATAGATCAGTTTATGAATCAAAATACATAATCCCATACTTATAAAACACTTAACATAAATTGAAATATTTATGGATATAATCCATAATCATAAAAATGTTTTCTTTGAGGAAGTATATACTCATAAACCCCTCATAATGATTTGTAAAGAAAATGAGATTTATCCTAAGCATATCCCCCGGGAGTGTCGTAACCAAGAGTGCAGCAAGGCCCGTTTTCGTGCACCAGTTCTCGTTTGACTCTAGCTCAAAGCGGTGTTTTCGGGTTTTACCCTTAGGTACATCTGTGCCAGAGCCGCCTCTACCTGCTCGTATCCAGACAGGAATGTATTGCTCGGAAAACTCACAAAATCTCTATAATAACAAAATTATAGGAAGTTCTTCTATACTAATCCTCAAAGTATATCTTTCGGCTATGTGCTCAAATCAGAGTTTATCTAAATCTAGCTTCCATGGTTTGTACTAAACTGCCTCTGATACCAACTTTAACGCCCCCACCCCAGCTACCCAGAGCCGGTGCATTACTTCATAACATTGGAATGATCACAAAAGATCATGTCTCGAAAGACCGATTAGTTTAGTAGCCTTGGAAACACTAGATACATTCATAAATGTTACATTACATCACAAAGTGAAAAACTATAATTACATAATCTCCATAGTCCACACTTCTATCCTCTTCGGACTATCCCTGTAGGTCATTCATAAAATACTTCTTCACATCCTGGAAAATATTAAAACATTGATAGGGGTGAGCTCAGATGCTCAGTAAGGTTAACAATATAGCGGAAGCTTTCATAAATAAACATTAACATTTATGGCAATGTATAACAAAAACAAAAGCCTTTTAAACTTGAACGTCAACATAATATGGCAAAAGTAAAATGAGATAATTCCATTCACTTCTTCACATGGATATTCTACTGGTCGAATAATCACATGCAATATCAATAACCACTTTCATAATGATGGAATGCATAATGCCAGACTATCATAACCACGTAGCCAAGGCCTCATGCCAAGACCACAAATAAGATTTTGTCAAGGCCTCATGCCAAGATACTAGTTTGTCTCATGAGACCTGCCGATGCATCGAGGAGCTATAGCGGGCTCCACCCATCACTTATTAAGTCCAATGCATTCCTCATATGAATAGGATTAAACATATCATAAACCATAACATAATCGTATCACATAAAACATGCATAAAGGACACATAACATTTCCACATTTCAATCACAAGATATCAATACAACACATTGATATAATGAAAATTCTTTCAAAACCATTTTCAATACCAAAATAAAAGAAAGTTAAAACATTGTATTTATTTTTCATTTAAAAAAATGATGGCTTGTAGAGGAAGCCGAAACTCAAATAATGGTCATGGCGGCGGAGAAGTTGTTGTCGCCGCATAGGTACAGAAAGAAAAATAATCCCATTTTGTCGTTTAGTAAAACGCTTCGTATAAAAAAGATTCCTTTTTAATAAACGTAAAAGTCAAAGGGGTTTATACACCTTATAAAAGAAAGTTGTGTATAAAACCAAATATGCCTCAATGAAAGGGGATTGAGACGGAGTCCTTAAAAAGATCATTTTTAAAATAAAATAGATATATTATGTGTATTCACTATAGGTACACATAAAGAATACAAAATAAGACATAATAATATCATGACATAATTTGAAAGTAGGAGATTAACCCAAAGAATGGAAGTTGGGTTAAGAAATTCCCTTACCTTGCGTCTTGTCCTGACTCGACCGTTCTTTAACCTCCTGAATAATAAACTAGAGTTAATTTCTATTTACTTAAGAACCTTTTTCATGTTCATTATTCCTTTTATATCCCTTATTACCATGTTATGAACATTATTTAATTATTTAAGTTAATAACGGTCGTTTTGTCGATCTTTGGTACTTGAGTCAAAAATAAACTTCTTATAATTACAAGTTGTTCATGTGGTGAAATATCCATTATATCCATAATTATATTCATGATGTAGATATCATATATATGATATATATCCAGTATATACATTCATTCATAATGTCACGTAACATTTAGAGGTAAGAAATGAAATACACCGTTCATGGAGACGGTAAGCCGTACGTACGCATGAACGCTACTTTCATTTATATTTCATATTTAATGGAACAGAATCATAATGATATAAATTTATAATATAATTACAGTATAATATATTGTATAATACCATTTAATCCATCCTTTATACATCCCACATATGGAATTAACGATTCAAATCACTTTGAGGGGGCGGTAGTCCGCACTTCCTAAAATGAAATTATCGTGTTTTACCCATAATGGAAATCATAAAGTATGCCATAAATGAGAAATAAAGAAGCATAAGTAAAGCATAGACACATTATATATCATATATAAATATAGTGACTTCTTAATGGCTACCTTTGAAGGTGTTATATGAGTGTTGAACAATCATCGTTTCGTGAGGCAGAAATTCTCCATCCACAGAAACCGTATGTTCTTTAACCATTAGATGTAGGTGGGTGTAAGTGTAGTTCGAATACTTCTTATAACAACATCCTAGTATATTGAGGATACTGGTTTTATTACAAAAGAAATGAATAAAAAGAGTTTAGGGGGTTGGAGAAGTTAAATAAAACAAAACAACATTAGAGAAGACATTACCTAAAAAATCGGGTAACTCCTTTTGATTTGAGCCAAAGGCTTCATTGAGAAGAGTTCTGCCCAAAGTGAGGCTTCTAGGAGTTAGAGGGGGCAGTTTTGAGAGTATTTGGTCAGAGGATGGCAGAGACAAATGGATTGAAGGTGTGAATAAGGTGGGAGAGGTGGGGGCCTTTTAAAAGTGGAGAGGAGGGGCTCTTTTGGAAAGATTGAAATGTAACATTATTACACAATGCTTTTCGGATTCTAAAGGTCCCACACTTATATAATTCGTGGATAAGGTGATAAGGGTTCTAAATCTACCCATCCAATAGTCTTTGGACAAGTGTAAGCCTTGTATTTTACATTATCTTTTCATTTTATTAAAATCGTTAAATAATGAGGTCATCGCTGCATCATAATGATGTCATAAATAATTTAATTTATTTAATGTCTAAAAATTATAAAAAAAATACTATGATGTAGGAAATATTTTTTTTTTCTAATGAATATTTATGGTCAAAATTTGGACTTGTGTAACCCCACTTAAAAACTGTTTTAGTAAAATAACTCATGTTTGTGTCAATTTAATTTTAACATTAAATAAATATATATTAATGTCATTTTCCAACTAAAGTGGCTCCATGGGGTCCCCAAGTTGACCCATGGGTTGTCTTGGTCGTCCATGACTCATACAATAGGAGTAGGACAAGTTTCATTCTCATCTCATATTATTAATACATTATTTGAACCTTAAACTACACTAATTACCTCTAATCGCGATTAAGAACTTAAAAGTTACTATTCACCAAATAATTATTTTAATCTCATTGAACAATATTTTACTTCTTAATGACAAACATGTATGTTGTATTTTTTAAAATCAAATCACAGAAGTGGTAATATTTCATTTAAATGGAAAATCAGTTATTTAACTACCACTTAGTGGTTTCACTATTCATCAAAAATTGAAGTTTTTCAGAACAATGCCAAAATTTCACCCTAAGCTATAATTGATATTCCAAATTCAAAAATGTTGTCTGTTTTACAAAATTACAAACATATAAGTTTCATTAATTAATTTTATAATTAATTCCCGCTGTTACAAAAAAAATAGCGTGTTTCTAAGAAACAATTTATATCAAAAGATTGGCAATTCTTTATGTCCAATTTCAATGTTTAATTAATTCTAATGAACACCATTGGATAAAATGGTAAAAATATATTCTAATCATACTTTAAAACCACTAAATAGTATAATTTATCACTATAAATTATTTTGATTTAAAAAGTTGTTTTTAAGTATTTTTCACTATTCATAAAAAATTAGAAGTTCTCAGAAAAATACCAAAAATTCAACATAGGCTAATTTCGATATTCTGAATCCAAAAATGAAGTCCATTTTGAAATATAAAGTTTCTATAATTTTAAAAAGTGGTTATTACTATTCATAACAGCTACTTTGATTAGTCGCGGTGTTTTAGAACACGAAATTGCGTACAATGCAAGCTATTGCATTATTAAATGAGAAGCGTATCGTGGAAGCTCTGGGTGTTACACAATGTGGTGAGTATTTGTGTGATTTTTCCCAAGAAAAACACTCATACAAAATTATCAGGATGTGAAGGTGGTTTAACACTATAATGATGTTCCACAAACCAACTCAGTTCAACCGTGAACTTGTCATCCGAGCTGATCCTTGGCATGTCCATAATGGAATTCAAGATCCCCATGGGTTGGAAACTAGTTCCAGGAATCAACAAAGTACAAATAGGTAATGATTTACCCAAAAAATACAGAATAAAGTAATATGATACTGATGCAGAAGAAGTCAAATACAAATATATAAACCGAATAGAACATCTAATAAATGAAACTTTGCAGTAAAAAACTATAGAAATAAAACAACCACACTAGATGAAAATTATATCTTCATGTGACCCTATGGGTCACTCTCCCACACAATCAGAAACAATCTCCCATGGCAATTGAACTCATGCTAGACATGCACAATGGTTAAAAATAGAAGAAAACTATAGGAGTTAGTATTATAAAATAGTAGGCTAGCATGATATTTATTTCCTTAATTACTATCTATTAAAATAAAATAAACACGAATATAATTTTTGAACTAAAATATAAAAAATTACTTTTTTATTCATTTTCCTTAAAAAAAGTATAACTCATTTTCCTTAGTCATTTGAAAAACATGGTTTGATCTGTTAGTGTTACCATGTACTTTTCAAGGGGAATGTGTTTATTTCTTTTCCAAGTAGGGCAGGAGAGTTTTAAAATAACTATGCTTTTGAATACATTTTTTATAACATCAATTAGATCCTTGAAATCACATTTGAAGTAAAACACCACACTAGAGTAATAAAGCAGTCAAATATCAAGGGAAATGTAAATAGACATAAAAGTTCCAAAATCATCTTTTCAAGTAGTTAAAATCTAATTTACATAGTTGTACCTAGGCATTCAATAATAATCCAGAATATACCATATATGAGACCTCATCCATAGAAGGATTCCACACATGATTAAATAAAAATGCTCAATATTCTCAGCCTACCATTCTTATGATAGACTAAGGGGAAATCTAATAGCAATAAACAATGTATATTGACCTACTATAGGCCACTGGTCAGTACATGACCTATCAGTGTAAGAATCATTTCCAGAAAATTCTTCAATATGCTATGTTCATATGTCTCATGTATATAATGGGGTGAAATGACCAATTCCAACCAAGTATCCAATCAGAATATATATTTATAGTAATAATTCATAGTAGGCCTCCCCCTAATTATTTACAAGGACTAATATAAAGCCTTAAAATAAAAAGATTAAAAAGGTGTTCCAACTAAGACACCCTGATAATGGATCCCAAGGATTCTATAATAAAGAAATAACATTCATTATATGTAGACAAAGAATAAGAAATATCAAACTGGGGTTTTTATAATTAACACATTTCATCACTTCCACAAAGTGGACAAACGAGCCCTTAAACATTCCTTAAACCCAAAATATATCAAAAATGAAATCCATATTTAAAAATATGTGTCTAACATGCCATTTCCATATAAATAATTTATAGAAATATTTCATATTATTTCCTTCAAACATTCAAACCAAAACCATTTTCTTTCAAAATTCCAACTAGTCTACAATTCATCATCACATGTCCAACTACTTTCAAAGGACAAGTACACAGTTCTATTAGATTAAAACGATTTGAAATACTATTACGAAATCCCAAATTTTCATTCCACATGACACATATTTTCTAGATAAACAAAACCTCACACAACATACCATAATTTATTTTTAAAATCCTACCATACCTTCTATGTAACACTTGTTGTGTGCTAATGTGGAAAAATAAGTCTAATTATCATATAATAATGTTTAAATCATCATTCTAACCCAAAACAAACATCCAAAAGGTTACAAATAATTATTAAGAATAAATATACTGTGAATAATTCAAGAAACTAAAGTTCCCGAAATTAAAAAGGGAATTACATGGGAAAACCTTCCTCAGATACATAGTGCAAAGACATTTAACCACTGAAAATGCTCCATGAGGGTTCCTCAACCAATGATCTACCAAGATTAACCCTAAAAGAAAAAAACCACAGATATAATAAAGGGTAAACCAAACCCTAGGTTGACATTACCATGAGAGAAGATAAAACCAATAAGAAATGTTAATATATAGAATATGGAATATAGGAGAATAGGAATGTGAATGATTTGATGAAGAGAACATGAATAATCACTAAGTAATTGTGATAAATTTCCCAAAAGTGTCCAAAATCATCGGAGAATGAAGGGGGGATCCCTATGTTAGATACCCAATTTGTAGGAATAAAATGGAAGGTGAAATCATTCGATTTGGTATTTTAAATTAAAATCTATTCATCCTGTAAAGGATTTTATGGTTTTACTACACAGTTTTGTAAACTGTGAGGAAACTGTGTGAATGCTACTAACAAAATCTGCAACTTTTCAGGTTTATGTTTCTTGGTTTTTCAAAACTGTGATCAAACCATAAAACCCCAAAAAATGCCCAATAAACATCAAATGACACCCATAATACCATAGAATCCCACCCGATGGTCCATGAATGATTTAAACACAATATATGAACATTGTGAGTGTCAGAAAATATCAATCATGAAATGTTATCTCAACATGGTCCAAGTTCCAAATACAAGAGAAAAACAACATAAATTAACACTTCAAAATTTAACACCCATCTCACTCGGACCCAGAGAAGAAGACCATGAATCCCACTAAACTGGATCATAAGCCAAAAATTGAAAAACTGAGTGTGATAATTCTCCCCACCATTAATGATTTTCGCCCATAGAGAGCCACAACACCTTTCAGATGATTAATAAACACTTAATTATTCAACATAATCTAGATCCCACCTATTAATCCAAGAACATTTCACCCACAGTAAACATAACTCAAACCCATTTCCTAAAACCTAAAAAGAATCCATTGATACATTTAGAGAACCAAGGAAGTATCACCCATGACATCAACAACAAATAAAACAGCAAAACCATTGGTCATTGTCCTGAGAAACCCAACACTCACCAAAATAGAAAGGTAACTATGAAATAAATGGATTTTAAATAATGCAAATCAATTTGATTAAACTGTAACCATTCAATAAATAGATCACCGGTAAAGAGGAGTCTTGAATGGACTAACCACTTTTTACAAATCAACTACCAACTAAATGAATTCATAAAATAAATCCCAATGAGACCCACAATGTGTCACCCCACCATTAATGAAATATTATGAATGAACAAACTAATGTTCAATAAGAAACAGAACTGGGCCTCTCCCTCATAGGCCAACCAATAATATTCAACCATGTCCTACCCAAGCTAAGAAAGACACAAGTTAAGAAGAACACATCATGGGAATTTAAACCACCCACTCCCCAATAATGGGGATAATAAATTATCCTAAACATCCCACATGGACCAAAAACCACATAGAGAGAGAAGAGAAGGGGCATAATTTTTGGACCATGAAAACCACAACCATCTACTACCGAACACTTGACCCTCACAAACAAATAAAATCCAAGATCACACGTGATTTCCATGGGTTGTCCACATGATTCCATTGATCGAGAACTCCCATACTAGAAGGAAATATCAAAGACATAGCATGATACGTAGGTCCACCATGCTCTTTGAAACCAGAGGGAATTCACAATGATGAGAAACTACAATAAAAACACGTGGACTACATTAAACCATTGGTAAAGGAATAAACCTAACCAAACACCTTACCCCATGGGATTCAAGAATACACAATAGCTTTAATCTGGGTCCTATGGATGGAGGTGTTAAGAATGAAGCATCTACAACCCCGTAGTCATGAGTTTCTAATTATTAATTGATACTACCTTTTGTGCCACATGCATCCAAACGTAACCCCATAGAGAGAGATATGATCAAGACACACCACAACATTAATTTTTCAAAAAACACCCTTTACCCATCCACAAACCCAAATTTATATAATACAATTGACACTCAGTCCAGATGTGGTCCAGAATGTAAGAGGAATATATATGAACACATAAAACATTGTTGAAAACAAATGTTATAACCAAGATGATTATCATATCTAGAAATCATTTCAGATTCTTTCCAAACATATCTTTATTCAAATAGACATGTTGGGGAATCTATAAAAGATTTGAATATCACTTTTTAAAATAAAAAATTGTATCCTTAGGATGATCAAATTGAACTAATTCCAACAGAGAACCATCCATATCCATACCACAACATCAATCACATCTCTAGGGATGTGAATCAAGGGAAACATGGAAAGCAGGAGCTATATCAAAACATGTTCAAGAACAAAAAACATCACATAGCACAAACACCAACTCAGAGTGAAACTAACTTAGATACATTTGAAATAAATTTCTAAAAGTCCACTAAAGCACCTCTTCACGACTGAGCTACCAAAATAATCTCAACTCAGGATACCACAATAGTAAGACCTCTAACTCATGCGGATGATCATATCAAATAAACAACACATCTAAGACACACAATTAATATTTCGTATAACCAATGGTTTATAAAAAAACATAACTTCCAGCTTAAAATACTATTGAAAAATAAAAAACCTTGGGGGATTTTTTTCACACTCACCATTGGTTTTCTATCGAGTCTTACAAGCATTCCCTTTTCTATTCCGCCTTGGGCACCCATATGTCATAACACATCGGGCATCCATCCACATTTTTCTATACAAACATACATCTGAGAACCCTTGAAAACAAATAAGGCTAAAAAATATCCTTATTTTCCCAAAAAATAATTCTAGCCTATTCAAAAATCACAGACATTCCAAAGGGTCACAAACCACCATGTAAAAAAATAATATTTTTTATATTCCACACAAAAAATCATTTTATCATACTTGAAAATGAAATCCCATTAATTTCTATAAAAACATATCATCATTTCATTCAAAACATTTTAAAAAAATAAATAAATATTTTTTCATCAATACCATTTGTTCAAAACCCATTCCACATTCATTCCAAATAAATTTGAAATGAAAAAGCATCCTTTAAAAAACTATTTTTCTATTTTTTAAAATTCACCCACACATCTTCTCTTATTCCACTTTTCCAAAATATTTGTTTTACAAAAACTGAATAATATAAAACTATTCTTAAATTAAATTATGAAAATCCTTTTTCCGAATTTTTAAATCCACCATTCAATTAAAACATGTTTCCATAATTATCATAAAAGGATTTCCAAAACAATTTTTCAGATATCAAGAGGATTCAAGAAGAATCTCAAGAGAAAACTGGTGTTCATGGGTGGAATTAACATATGGTTGGAAGATATATGCCAAACACACCACTGACATGAAGATCCTTATAGGGCCATTTCACTAGCTCTACATGGATGGACAGGCCCTGTGATCTCTTGGAGAGTATTTGACAAACTCCCTTTTCATATCTCAGTCACAAAACAATCACTAAACACCCAGAAACTAACCAAACTAGACATCCAACGGAAACCTGAGGATCGAAAGGAGAAAGAGTTCACTACAAATTTTTCACATATACCTCTTGATTCCTAAAAATTCTACTCCCTCTACCTTGACCTCCACAAATATTAATCAGTGATTTGATAACAAAGGTCCACTAAGTGATGACCTTCTATGATTCTTTTTTATCCCAAAATATCTCGTGTCAACCCTGAACTGGTCACCAAGTTGGTCTATGGCATGGCCCAATCAGTATTACAAATCCCCTCATGTTATATACTTCTTCCATGAATAAACAAATTACAATGAGGGAATGATTTTTCCAAGTAAATAAAAATTATAATCAATAGAAGAAATATACTGATGCAATCCAATACATATATAAATATACACTAAACTGATCATCATAAACATGAAAAGTAATTATACCAAAACTATAAAAATAAAACTACTTCAACAGATAACCACACTATCTATTTCTGACCGTAAAGGTTAATATCTAGCACAAAGAGAAACCATCTCCCTAGGTGATCGAACTCTACATAGATCTGCACAAGGGTTAAAAATAAAAGGAGACTATAGGTGTGAGTATTAAAACAAAATAAGATATCATGTTATTATGTAAACCAGTGAACTTACATTAAATAAATAGAAACCTAAATTTCATTTTAGGACTAAAATATTTAAATGTATACTTTTCTAAAAAAATTATTTAAAAACAATGTACAACACATTTCCGTATTTAATTTTTGAAAAAACGTTTGAACCATTAGTGTTCCCATATCATTTTCCAAGGAAAAGTGGTGATTTCATATTAAACCGGCATAAGAGGGTTGTGAAGTTCATTCTCTTTTGAAAAAAAATAATAATATCTTTTTGAACCAAGAAGCCACTTTCCAAGAAAAACACCACCCAAGAGTAAAAGATCAATCACATATCTAGGGAAATTTAAATAGACACACAAGTATACCAATCATCATTATATGAAATTAAATGATAATAGACATTGTTGATCCTAGGAAATCATGAATAATCCATAATACACCATACATGAGACCCCATCCCTAGTAGCATGCCACATACGCTGAAATAAAAACTCTCAATACGTTGAGTTACCCTTTCTCAGGACAGACTAAGGAATAATCCCATTGCAATAAACCCAGTATATCCATCTACTATGGGTACTTTTCGGTACATGAACTATAATTGTAGCAATGATTCCTATAAAATTGTCTCAAACTGATATGTTCATATGTCTCATTTAAATATTGGGGTTGAGCCAACTGATTCTAGTCAATAAACCAATCAGTATATAAATATAAATATATATATATATATATATATTAATAATTCATAGAAAACCTCACCCAATGTCTCCCCAATGATTAATATCATTCTTTAATATAAATATATCATAAAGGTGTTCCAACCGAAGAAACCTAATAGTGGATATCAAGTATTACACAACAATTAAATCCCATCCATTACCCATAGTCAAGGAATGAGAAACAACCAATGGATGTTTTTATAATTAATATTTTTAATCATTTTCACGAAGTGTACAAATGGGCCTTTAATCATTACTCAAAACCAAACATTATCAAAAATGAAAACCATCATTCTAAATAGGTTTCAAACATTCATTTTCATATAAATTATAAGGACCCAACCTTAGACATTACATAATCTTGAGTGAAGTCAAGAATTCACATTGATGATCTTTTTTGGTTTAGAGTTTTAGAGAATTAAGCCCTAACTATTACATATCAGCTTTAATATTACATGTAGACACTACTACCTAGTATCAATTTTTTTTCATTAAATAAAAACTCATAAAAACAAGTCTAGTTATATGTTTTTGATAGCATGACTTATCTTCGACCCCATCCTTGACCCTTATTCATCTTTCAGTCCAATGGAAAACATTTCTAAAACATAGGATGAAAATAAAAATATCATTAAGGGTTTTATGGAAAAAATAAAAAGTAGATGAATAAATAAAAATCAATGAAACCATACTTTTCAATCATAACATACCTCATCTAATCATAAAATTCATGAATAACACATAGAAATCATAAATCATAATGGTAACATATGACATACATAATATACATAAATTTAGCTATAACAGCTACATAGGGAGTTACGTTGGAATACCCATCACTATATATTCCTTAAATATCATAGGAGAAACATTAACATATACCTCCATCACGTTACCCAATGCATTGGAGGGCTATTTTGATCTCACCTATAGTAGTTTTATCACAGAACCACCTATATACGTAAACAAAGCCCAAAGACCATAACATATTTATAACACATAAAACAAGAATAAAGAAAGGATGGTATTTCTTAATTGTAATCAAAATATATTATTTCAAGATATTAACATAATAAATTATTTATCAAACAATTTTCACAACTATTTAAAACATTTAATAATGAGATTTTTGAATCAATGTTCCCCATACCACGTTGAATATTTTAATGTAATTAAAATTTTAAAACATTAATTTTCATATAAAAAAATCCTAAAAAAATTTTTAGAACATAGACAATAATGAGAATTATTTAGAATAATACATCTTTAAAACATTTAAAACGATATTTTAGTTAAATAGTTACTAACCAAATGAGATAGACTTGAATTCAAATAATTGAGTAAAAACGTTAATAAAAGATTATAATATCAGGAGAATAGAGGGATTCATGATATAATATATCAAATGAAACTATATACACCATATAAAAGTGAAATTCTGTATAACAATAAATAAGTTTCAATGAAATGTAAATTAAGACAATGTCTCTTGAAAAGATCATATCCATAGATTACGGACTAATAAATAACATAATTATGTTTGAATAATAATAATTCACCCAATATAAGTGTATATTATGTGTAAAAACTAAGATTTAATTCACACATATTCATATCATGATATAATCCTGAAGTAGAAGTTTCATCCAAAGAATTGAATTGGGGTAATGAAGTTCCTTTACAAAAATTCAATAACCAAAAAGCGTCACATTAAAATTTAGAAAATGAGTTGATGAGAAAAAAAGGGTATCTAATCCCTTGGACATAAAATTCACAGCAATAAGGATATTTAAGAAAATATCCGCACATAATAATATGTAAAATAAAAGACATACCAAAAAGAAGTCTTTGTCTAAAAGAGAAAGGTTAAAGGTTCGCTTACCGATTTGGTAACATATGAAGCAAACACCCCATGAAATAAATTTCATTAAATGAATATTTAAATACCCATAAATTGAATTATATTACACAATGAATACAATTATGATCTGTACCTACACCAGAAAAATTTAAATAGTGGGAAATATAGAAAGAATCTCACGGTAATAAAAAAGTGAGATGGAAACCCCTTACCACGTTGTAATTAATCGAGTCATATGACCAGAAGTTTATAACCACCAAATGAATCATTGAATTACATGAATATAAAATGAATCATGATAATATATATAAAATTTCAGTCAATAATACACCACATGAAATAAATAAGTGGCGAATAACGGAAATCTCACCGAATTAAAAGTGAGATAAGAAACCCCTTACCTCATGTCCGACTTGTCTTGTATCTTCCTTGTTCTTCATGAATAATAAACATAATATAATTTATACATTCTTAAAAACCTTTTTCATTATTATAATTCCTTTTATATCACTCATTACCTTTCTATAACAATTAGTTAATTAATTGAGTTCATATTGGTCATTTGTTTGATGTTCGGATCTTTTGTCAAAATTGAACTTGTTTTAATTAAAAATTGTCCATGTGTTCAAAATTACATTATCTCCAAAATTATATTCATGATTTATATATCATATATATCATATATATCTTGTGTATATGAATTTATGTTATTCCATATCAATTGGAGTTATGAAATGAAACACACGGTTCATGTTGACGACATGCTGTACAAACGCATGAACGCTACATTAATTTATATTTTATATTTAAAGGAGTGAAAACATAATAAAATGTAGGTATATTATAATTAAATTATAATATATATGTTATTTATTGTAATTAACTCCATCCTTTATAGTTTCCACGTATGGCATGAATTATTCATATCACTCTGAGGGGGCGGTAGTCCAAACTTCATCAAATGAAATTATCGTATTTTTCCAATATGGATTCCATAAAGGAATGACATAAATGAAAAATATATGAGTATATATACAATATAAATAAAATATATATCACATGTAAATATAGTTCATTCTTAATTACCACTATAAAAAGTTGTTAGGAGAAGAATGAACAATCATCGTTTCGTGAGGGAGTAGTTCGTCATCCACATAAACAATATGTTCTTTACCCATTAGATGGAGGTGTGTGTAAGTTCAGAAAATATAATTTTCATTAATAACCTATTATATTTAGGATATTGATATTTTTATAAATTTATGTAATAAAAAAATATAGGAGGATGGATAAGTAAAATAACAGAAAATTACTAAAGGGAAGACTTTAACTTTAAATCAGGTATCTCCATTTGGTTTGAACCAAAAGGATTATATAAGTTTCCTTATGCATAAGGTAAGGGTTCTATTAGGATGATATTGATCTAGGAAGATTAATTGGGTAGAGGATTGATGTGATAAGAGGCTTGAGAGTTGTGATTACTGGGTTAGAGATGAGGGATTTTTATAAGAGGTAGGAGGGTCCCTTTAGGAGTGTTTGAAAGTATTATTTTATTATATAATTATTTTCAGTTTATAAAGGTCCAAAACACATTAAAGTTGAATATAAGATGAGTCATGTTTGATATAAAATCATCCAATAAAAATTGGATAGGTTTTGAGTATTTTTTTAATTTTTATAATCATATTTATTTAAATCATTATTTAATGAGGTAAACATTGAATCATTATTGTGTTATAAATAATATTATTTATTTGATGACTAAAAATTTAAAAAAAATCCATGATGTAGGAAATAATTTTCGGTTTTCAATTAATTTTTATAGTCTAAGAGATAAATTATATAACCCCATATAAAAACTGGTTTACGAAAAGATATATGTGTATGTCATTTTTTCATTTACTTGAAATTAATAAATATAATGTGTCATTATCACTCCCAAGTGGCTCCTTGGGGTCCCAAAATTGATCCATGGATTCCCATGGCTATACATGTACCATCCAATAAGGTTAGGAAATATTTTAGGGAAATTTAATATAAATATATTATTATTATTTTACCCTTATTTATTATATTTCTCCTTTAACCATGGTAAATAAAATATTTACAGAAGTAAATAATAATAATGTATAAATAGAAAAGATACATATTTACATAATTTGGACCAAATGATTCCAAATGTCTAATCCATTTTTCTAAATTCAAAAAACTTAAGTGGCAGAAATTGATTTAAAATTAATTCCCATTGTCAAAACAAACTGCGTGTTTTTAATAACTAATAACTATCAAAATATTGACACTTGTTTATAACCAATTTCAAAGTGAAATTACTTACTATGAAAAAAATTGGATTAAATGGTAAATATATAATTTATTTAAACATTTAAAAAATTTAAAAAATAATAAATCCATATAAATAAAATATATTAAAAGGTAGTTATGAATTAAAATACATGATTTTTCACAATTCATTAAAAATGAACTTTATCAGAAAAATACCAAACATTTACCAAAGTAAATTTTGATGGTTTGATAATAAAGAATAATTTTATTTTTTAAAATATAACATAGAGATGTTAAAAATTTAGATTTAAAATTTTTATAAAGTAAAAGGAGATAAATCGATCTTTTAAATAATATTAGAGTATTTATTCACAAAATTGGATTCACCCCAATTTTAAGCCTCTAAAATTTAATGGATAAATGTAAAAAATTTAACAAAAATATATAATAATTTTATATTTAGTTCTATTCATTCCCTCCAATACAAAGGCTAGACATTAACTTCTATTTAAATTTATTATATTATTTTTCGGTATAACTCAACGTTGTGTACAACATAAGTTTTTTAAGAAACTCATTGTTAAGTATCAGGTACGCCATCGAAAATATAATACAATTTAATTGAAAATTAATATTTAATTAACAGATATTAATAAATATGAAAATTATATATTATTTATTTTCCTGAGATGTTAGATCCTTCCCCCATTTAAGAAATTGCATCCTAGATATTTTAAAATTGTGCTTAAATTCTTCCTTAGAAGTCCCACATGAAAACAATTTTCAATAAAACTATCACTTTAAATAAATGAAGAGAAGTACAAAAGGGCACCTGGTAAACCCATACTAAGATTCCTTTAAAACATGGATATGGAGGAGAAAACAAACCATCGTGTTCTGATGAAGAGTGATAGAAAACAAGTTTAGGAGAATGTTAACCAAAGAAAATCACAAACATGTGAAGGGTTAAGAGATATTTGATTCACCAGTAAAAATAGTTAAGATATTTTTTTTTGTATTTAGTAAATTTTCATTAAGTTGAGGAAATTATTTATGAGATTAACTAAAAACATAAGGAAATATACTTACTTGTCAGGTAGACTTTCATCCGTTACTAAATTCCTACCACAAACTCATTTTTTCTTCAAATGATGAGTATTAAGGATGACCTGGTCACACTTGAAGTGCTAGAATGAACTTTTAGAGAATCATATAATCCACAAAATAAGATCTATATATTTCTCCAATCATTAGACATTAACCAAATCCAAAACGGTTAGTACAAGACCAGATAATCCCCAAAAGGATACTCTTTTTCAATATGAAAAAATATACATAATATCTAATATTTTTCAAAAAATACCCAATGTTCAACCAAGACCATTCAATAAACAAATATCCATAAAATTCATCAATGTAATCCATACTAATATAGAAAAAAAAACTTAGAAGGATTTAATCACATTGTCTTCCATTATAAATCTTAACATTTGCCTCAAAATAAAATCGTCTACTCTTAAAGTCTCAAACTAAAGTGTAATTAACCCAATCATATATACTCTATCATAGGTTAATCATTTCCAGAAATATCCCAAATCGTAATATGTCCACAATAAATACCTATATTCTTCTAAAATAAAAATTTCAACCATTACTCCATAAAGGAGATCACATCGTATTCTATTTTACCTAAGCATATATTGTTTCCCAAATGAGAGAATGTCTTCCAAAATAACCTTTATCACTTAATAACCAAAAATTTCTCCTATATTAAGGTTTTCCATTAAAACATAAGTTCCCAAAATCAACTTATTCTTGATCAATAAATTTATTTAACAAAAAATAAGAAATCATAATTACCAGGGGCTTCACGTAGTCCACTGTTAGGCGATAAAGCCTACATGTGCATTTTTTGTTGGTTTGATTACCATAGCTATGTTCAACGCAACGGGTTGTCGCACGATCTACATGTTATCCTTTTTATAAAACTCAAAAATAACCCTATCAAGTTTTAACAACAAAAGTTTTCTTATACCTTAAATTTTCATCCCCAAAACATTAAGACCTCAGCATCATAATTCATGAAGACTTGTATTTTTTTTTTCTTATTTCAGCTCTATATGATAAGGTAAAACTATTCCGAATAGAAAGAACAACATACCTTTATCATACCATAAATATGGTTTAATATTCATCTTGTTCAAGTAGGTAAAAGGTCCATGCATTTCAACAGTGATTTAGAGAACCATCAAAAAAAATTCATCCTTCATCCAAATACACCATGTACAACTTGGGTCATATGTGTGTTCATAGAGAAATAATTTTGGAAAATTATCATGTATGACATATAATTTCAAAACATCAGATAAAACATGGTTTCTAGAGAACATTCAGACCAAGATTGAGTTGAAACATTCAATCAATGTTCCTTTTAAAATATCATAATTATGTGATGAGAGACTATATGTTAACCAAAAATATTAATAGGTTGCGCAAGGGTCTCCTTCTACATCACCTTTTTTAAAATCATAATATGATTCAAAATATTGTGATAAGGTAAAATATTTGAAACTTTCTAGATAATATTTATATTCCATCAAAATATGAGAATATTGTGACAATAGTATTAAATAAAATACAAACAATGATCGATGGTGATATCGAGGTATAATATAGGTGTTTGATATATTTTACAACTACTTGAAAGTGATTTATATGTTAGAATATGTTTCACAATCATCTGAATACGATTTTGAAATAATTATTGCAAGAATTTCGTTATGAATAAATAGGAATGATTTTTGAGATCCTCCTCCATCCATTTTTAATTTACTTTCCTTGTTTGGAAAAGGTTATAGAACAAGGATTTAACTAAAGAAATATACATTGGTTCTAACCATGTGTTTAACAAAAACTTCTTATCCCTAACGTTTGCAAAAACGACCTCTGATGCCATCTATAAGGACTCAGCCTTAAAAATTACATAATATGGATTTAAGTGAAGAATTCACATTGAGGATCGTTTCATGTTTAGAGATTTAGAGAATTAGGCCATATCTTTTACATATCAACTTGAATATTACGTGTAGACACTACTACTCAATATCCATTTTTTCATAAAATCAAAACTCATAAAATGAAAGATGTCTCGTTCCATGAATTAGATAGCATGAATTTTCTTTGATCCCATTATTGATCCATATTCATTTTTACATCCTGTGGAAAACATTTCAAAAAAATAGGATGTAAATAAATAGCTAAGAAATGGTTATAATGAAAGAAATTTTTTAGCCACTCAATAAATAGAAATAAATGAAACCATACTTTTCAATCATAACATACCTTATGAAATCATATGATTTATGAATAACACACGGAAATCATAAATCATAAATGTAACTTGTGGCTTACATAATATACTAAAATTTTAGCTATCACAGCTACCTAGGGAGATACATTAGAATACCCATCACTGTATATTCCATAAATCTCTTAGGAGAAACATTAATGTTTACCTCTGTCATGCTACCCAATGCATTAGAGAGCTATATTAGGCTCAACCACCCTAGCTTTATCCCAAAACCACCCATATATATAATCAATCCCCAATAACCATAACATATTCAAAACAAATAAAACAAAAATAAAGGAAAGATAAAATTTCCTCATTGCAGTAATAATATATCATTTCAAGATATTATTATAATCAATGATTTATCAAACAATTTAAAAAAAATTATAAAGTGATTTTTGAATCAAAGTGTCCCATGCCACATTTAATATTTTAAACAAATTAACATTTTGAATCTTTAATCTCCATATAAATAAATTATTAAAAACATTTTTTAA
Organism: Viscum album; assembly: GCA_963277665.1. Lineage (NCBI taxonomy): Eukaryota > Viridiplantae > Streptophyta > Magnoliopsida > Santalales > Viscaceae > Viscum > Viscum album. The sequence goes on along the minus strand of OY728120.1, from coordinate 651,053,786 downwards.
AAATGGACATTAATGAGAATGATTTATAAGAATAAATCTTTAAATCATTTAAAATGATATTATAGTTAAAGAGTTCCTAACCAAATGAGAGATGCTTTAATAAAAATAATTAAGGAATAACATTAATCAAAGCATATAATATCATGAGAATAGAGTGATTCTTGATATAAAACTTCAAAGGGCACTATATACAATATATAAAAGTGAAATAGTGTATAACAATAAATAAGTTTCTATGGAATGTAAATTAAGACAATGTCCCTTGCAAAGATAATATCCTTAGATTAATGATAAATCAATTACATAATTAAATATGAAAAATAGGAATACAACCAATATAATTGGATATTATTTTAAAAAAAATCATATTTGATTCACACATATTCGTAGCATGACATAATCAAGAAGCATAAGTTTATCTCAAAGAAATGAAATTGGGTAAAGAAGTTCCTTTAGAAAAATTCGATAGCCTAATGACGTCACTTTAAAAATTCAGAAAATGAGTTGATGATAAAAAATGGTATCTCATAACTTGGAGATTAAATTTACACCATGAAAGATATATAATTACATATCCCAACATAGAAATATTTGAATTAAAATACATAACGAAAAAAGTCTTTGACTAAAAGAGGAAGAGGAAAGGTTCCCTTACTGATTTGGTAACTTACCAAACATACACACCATGAATAGAAGGATCATACATTGAAGATGTAATTACCCATAAATTGAAGTATATTACCCAATTAATACTTTAATGAGATGTACATACACCACCCAAAATGAAATAGTGGAAAATATATCATGAATCCCACGAGAATAAAAAAGCGAGATGAAAACCCATTACCACGTTCTAATCAATCGAGCCGTATGATCAAAAGTTAATAACCACCAAATGATTCATATAATACCATATAATATAAATAAAATCATGATAATATTTACCAAATTGCAGTGCACAATACACTACATGAAATAAATAACTGTCGAACAATGGAAATCTCACAGAATTAAAAGTGAGATAAGAAACCCCTTACCACATGTAAGACTTGTCTTGTATGTTCCTTCATCTTAATAAATAATAAAATTAAGTTAATTTATACATGATTAAGAACCATTTTATATTTTATTATTCCATTTTTATCACTCGTTACCTTGCTATAACAATTAGTTAATTATTTGAGTTCATATTATACATTTTGTCGATGTTCAGAACTTTTGTCAAAAATTAACTTGTTAAAATTACAAATTGTACATGTGGTCAAAAATCCATTATCTACACATTTATATTCATCATTTATATATAATATATATCATATATATCCAGTGAATATTCATTTATAATATTCCATATCCTTTGGTGTTATGAAATTACACGCACTGTTCATGGAGACGGTATGTCATATGTACGAATGAACACTACTTTCATTTATTTTTTATAATTAAAACAATGAAATAATAATAATACGTAGGTATATTATAATTCCTATATAATATATATGTAATTTAATTTAATAAACTCCACCCTTTATATATTCAACGTATGGCATGAATGAGTCATATCACTTTGAAGGGGCGGTAGTCCACGCTTCCTTAAATGAAATTATCGTATTTATCCATTATGGAAACCATAAATGTATGATATAAATAAAAAATATAGAAATATTTATAGAATATAAATATAATATATATCACTTTTAAATGATGTTCCATCTTAATATCCCCCATAATAGGTAGTAGGAGAATGTTGAACAATCATCGTTTTGTGAGGTTGTAGTTCGTCATCCACAAAAACAATATGTTCTTTACCCATTAGACGGAGGTGTGTGTAAATGTAGTTAGAATCCTTATCATATCAAAAACTGAGTATATTTACGATACTAGTATTTTTATTAAATAAAGGAGTCAACAAAATTTTATGGGTTGGAGAAGTAAAATAAAAGAAAATAACTTATGAGAAGACGTTACCTTTAAATCTGGAATCTCCCTTTGTTATGAACCAAACAGAATACTATAATTGGATTCATAGAAAGGTGTGGATTATATGAGGAAGAGTGGATGTATGGAGATTTATTGGGCAGAGTTTGGATGAGAAAATGGGCTTGAGAGATATGATTAAAGGGTTAGAGGTGAGGTCTTTTTATAAGGGGGATGAGGGGCTATTTAGGGATTTTTTAAAAAATTATTTTATTAAATAATGATTTTAAGACTCTAAAGGTCCAAAACATCTTAATATTGATGATAAGAAGACTCATGTTAATTAAAATATCATAAAAATAATTGGATAGGTTTTGGATATAGTTTTTATTTTTATAATCATATTTATTTAAATCATTCATTAATGAGGTAAACACTGTATGATTATTGTGTCATAAATAATATTATTTATTTGATGTCTAAAAATTATAAAAAAATTTAATGATGTTGGAAATATTTTTATATTTCAATGTATTATTTATAGTAGAAGATATAAATTATATATCCCCATGTAAAATTTTATTTACTAAAAGATATATGTTTATGTCATTTTTTTCTTTACTTTAAATTATTTAATATAAAGTGTCATTATCACTCCCATGTGGCTCCATGGGGTCCCGATATCGACCCAAGGATTCTCATGGACGGACATTTTTCAGAAAATAGGATTAAAACACATGTTACAGTAATATATTATTATTATATTATTTGTTTACCTCTATTTATTAGATTTATCCTTTAACCTTGGAAAATAAAATATTTACTGAAGTAAATATTCGTAATGCCTAAAAATAAAGGTTTTCAATTTACAAAATTTGTTCCTCCTAATTCCAAATATGGAATCCTTTTTTCCAAATTCAAAACAAAAAAGTGGCATAAATTAATTTAAAATTAACCCCCATTGTCAAAACAAAAAGGGTGTTTTTAAGAAATAATGACTATCAAAACATTGACATTTGTTTATGTCCAATTTAAAATGGAATTAACCTCCAATTACGAAAATTGGATTAAATGGTAAAAATATAATCTAACTATACATTAAAACCATTTAAAAATAATATAACTCTATAAATAAATTATACTAAAATGCAGTTATGAATTAAAATACAGTTTTTTTCACTCATCATTAAAAAATGAAATTTATCATAAAAATGCAAAAAATTACCCAAAGTAAATTTTGATGTTCTGATTGTAAAGAAGAATTTTATTTTGTAAAATATAAAATAAAATAGTGATAAAAGATATATTTAAAAATGGTTCTCCTTTAAAAGGAGGTAAAATGAACTTTTATATAATATTTGAGTATTTATGCTTAAAATTGGATTCATTCATATTTTAAGCATCGAATATATATAGGATAAATGTAAAAAACAAATAAAAAACATATATAATAATTTTTTAGTTAGTTCTATTCATTCCCGCCAACATAACGACTATACGTTAACTTCCATTAAAATTTATTATTCTATTTTTCTGTATAACTCAACGTTGTGTGTAACGTAAGTTTTCAATGAAACTTCTTGTTGTGTATTAGGTAATCCATCAAAAATAGAACCTTCTTTAATGTAAAAGTAAAAATTTAATTCACAAATATTAAAAATTTTGAAAATTTCATATTTTTTATTAACCTGGAATGTTACACGAATACATTTATAAAAGGCCATCAAAACATTTCCATCACACTTTCAAACTAAAAACATTTTTATGAAAATTCATAACGGGCCAAAATTAATCATCACATGTCAAATCTATTTCAAAAGCCAAATACAAACATATTTTAGCATAAAACCATTTTAAACAATTTCAAGAAACCATAAATGCTCATTCAAAATTATATATATTTGTTAACCAAACTAGAAGACACTCTACATACCATAATCTATTTACAAAATCCAACTAGGCATTCCATCGAACACATGGTATGAACTAATTTATAAAAACAAGTATAATTATAATTAAATAAGGTTTAAAACAAAATTATCACACCAAAATATTATAAAAATGGTTTCTAAAAAACATTAAGTATTAATATATGGTGAAAAATCATGAAATAAATTTTCCATAAATTAAAAAGGTATGTTCATGTAAATACCTTCCATGTATCTATTTCCCAATGAAAACACAACACTAAAAATTATCGACGAGTACTCTGAAACCCAAGATATTCTATGATGAACCCTAAAAGTAAGAAACCCAAACCTAAATAAGTGTAAAACAAAACCCTAGGTTTACATGACCATGGGATAAGATAAAACCATGATGTAATGAGAGGATAAAGAAGTTGGAATATACGATAGTAGGACAGGGAAGTATTTGATGGAGAAAACATGAATAATCAATAACAATGTTTGATAAATCTACCACAATGTGGCCCATAATGAGGGATAAAATGGGGGTCCCTCTATTTGATAACCAATAGGTAGGGAATCAAATGGGAGGTCAAATCACTCAAATTGGATTTTTGAATTAAATGCTAGTCATCCCATAAATGAATGCATGGTTTTGCTACACAATTTTGTAAACTGTGCTGAAACCATTCAAATACTAATGGAAGAATCTACCACATTTTAGGTTTATGTTGCACAATTTAGGAAAACTATGATCAAATTATGTGACAAAAAAATGTAAAAACCCCTCAAATAAAAACCCAAACATTAAGGAATCCCACCCAATGATCCTTGAATGATTTAAACACAAAATAGTGACACTGTGATTGTCACAAACTCTTCATCATGAAAATTTCCCCCAATAGGAACCTATGTCCAACCAATGTATATAATCTAGAAAAAAATACATAAAAATTTAACCCCCTTCACACCTAAAACCCATGAAATAATATGGATTCCTATTGAAAGTGATCAAAATTAAAAACATGGAAAACAGCGGGTGACATGATTACTCTTGTGAATCGGTTAAGGAATATTATGGATTTTACCTTCCTAGTTAATTATATGAAAGAAAACTCAGGAAATAACCCTATGGTCATGCTGTGATGGTCTAACATGAGGGATGTGATCGAAAGAAATTATATAGAACTATGTTTTAAGATAAAGGATGTTGTGTCTATGAACATGAGTCTCACATAAAATGGTGTGTCATTCCCGGACCTATAGGTGTTGCACAATGATGATGGTAGGAATGTGGGAGGCCCCCTATCTTGGGGGTGATCATTTCAGGACTATTGGGGTCATTTCATTGCCCTATTATCATGTAGGAAACAATCTAAAGTAAAGAAGTCCACATTTTGAGGGAACGGGGCCTTCGTTTCCAATTATACCTAAAGTTCAATCAATTAATGAACCAATAGGATTTCACCGCAATATAGTTAATTGATAGAGTGTTGGTACTTGACCATTATCATTTCATTATGAACACGTTATAAAACTATTTTTAATAAATGGGTTTACATGTAATTTAAGTGTCACCCCCATGGGTTTTAGGATGAATGAGGTTCATGAGAGGTTCATTTTCGTCTAGATGTCCCTATACCCATTTCTATTTCAATCCACTATGGTTAGAGGTGATTCCGTAAGAATTTTTATAGAAATATAAGGAAAATAATTCCACAACATTCATTTCATTTTTTTGATTTCATTCATAACCTCACGTTCTGAGTGATTTTGATTTAGGGTTTGGCAGTAATTTGGACAGAGCATGATGGATTTGGGTGAATATAGTAGATATTTTTTGATGTGGATAGAGGATATTACATGATGATAAAAATACACCCTTTATCACTATTTATCCAAAGGTATGTCATTTACCATATTTATATATAGATTTTGAGAAAAATGTACTTAATTGGCCATTGATTTGCACCAATAATTTTTATTTCTATTATGTCTTATGTTAGAATTTATGTCAAGAATATACCACACCCTATTACTTATGATTTTTGTGAGTGTAAATTTTTCATTGAATCTTTACTTGGTTATGTGTTTTTAATGAAACTGAATAATTAATTAAAAAATTTATGATTAATTATATTATGATGTTATGGAGTGAGGTAATAATTTAGTTTATTATGTGATATTGGATGAGCTTAGGAAATAGTTTTCAATAATTAATAAAAGAGATAAATATGAATTATGTAGGTGTTCCATGAACTCCACTTTATTTTAAATTCATTTTTAATCTAAATTTGATATTAATTATCTTCACATATATGTGATTGTCCTTAAAACGAAAATAAATTATTTCCCATAAAATTATTTACAGTTTAACACTAGTGTCAAGGGACACGATAGACCTTTGAACTCTAGTAAATTCCTTATCCACTGATGACTATGACATTGATCATAATGGTGTTACATGGACATAAAGACCATGTAGAGGTATAAATGAAATAAAATTAATGGAATGTCATGGGTACGATATAAGTTCCTTTAAATCCATTTCATTTGACATGATATATGTACTATAATGATCATTATATAGATAAAACATATATCTACACTAATTTACATTATAGACTTCAAGATAATGGAATACAAAGTGATCTGATTGTTTCTCCGCAACTTGTATGAGAGTACCGAGGTGGGTATAAAATAGGTAGGTTTATATATAGGTTTTTTTGTGAGAGGATTGACCATGTTGGGTTTTGATAGGGAATGATATTTAGGTTATTCCTCTAATATGATATCATAACAAAAAAATATTTTGATTTTATTTATTCCATGATAAGTGTTTGGTTAAAATGAAACACACAATTCCTTACAAGTGATTGGCTTGACCTGAGTGATAGTGATGTGAATTATGAGCCCATTTAGGGTGTTTGGATTGTTGTGTGGAATATAAGTCCTCATTGGGTTCCTCATATGTTATATTATCCCCAGATATGGGGAACATATAGATAGGTATTATTGATTTTGGGTGTCACTATAAAACCTAATAATAGATGGTGTCAGACTAGAATGGGTAAATGGATGGTGATGGATTATGCACCTAAGATACCAACCTAAGATACATGTTTTGGGTTAATGAGAGGGAACTACCAATGTATTACTACATGAGGTTCTAATGAATATGTATTCATGTGTATATGTTATTTTTGTGTGTTCGATTATATATATATATATGTATATATATAATATATTTCATGTTCTTTTCTAGGATACACTGGCTACCTACTATGTGATTTCTCTGATAGGCTATGACCCCATTTGTATGTGATATAGGTGATAGGAGAGAATAAGAGTTGGGGAAATATATGATCCTCATTTAATGTAATCATAGTACCTATATCAAGTAAGGGATGTGACACATTTTGTGTAGGATATATATATATATGTATATATATGATAAAAAGGGGTCTCTAAATTAGTAGTGGGATATTATCCCAAGGTAATGGAGGCCTAGTACCTCGTTTCAAGTAGTTATGTGATCACATGAGTGTATGATAATTTTTTGGGGGGCTAGGGGTGGAGCCCCTTAGTATGATTATCATGATTAAGAGGATGGGAATTTGACCGACATGGTATTATCATATTTTTGTATTTTGTGAAACCCTGGGTTCTATGATATGTTGGTTCAAGGTATGGGATGAAACAACATTTGTGGATGGATATGTTGGTTCAAAGTAGGATATGCAACAACTAGGTGGTGGATATATACTAGTTTTTGATAGGGGAAGAAACACCCTGGGTGTAATGATTTAGTTCATATGTTATATGCTAGGAAATGTTTCAAAATCATTTAATTTTATTTAGGTTCTAGGTGTGGAAACAATTCTATTAGGTGGCGTGCATTATATCACATATTTCCATCTCATGCTAAATTAGTTAGGGCAGATGTTGAGTATGTCCTTATAATCTAATGATTGAAAACCATTATTTTATTTTTCTTCTCATTTTTTATTTTCTATGAGCATTTCTCACGGGAATATAAAAAATTTAATTATCATATTATTGAAAATATTTGTGGTGGAGTATTGAGTTTTACTCACACCATTATCTGGTGGCCCTATCAATGTATTTCCCAAGAAAAACCCTTTATCTTTTGGTTCAGGTAGGGAAGTGGTATAGTTAGGGATTTTTGGGTTGGAGCATCTTAATATTATTTGAGATATTGATTTTATGAGGCTTAATGACTATTATTATATAGAAACTTATTTTTAATCTTTTTTTATATTTTGAATATATTATTACCTCTATGGATGATGTGTTTTATGTATGCCTATCTGATAGAATTTACATTTTGATAAATAATTTTTATTTATTATTGGATTCCACATGATATGATTATTATCCTGGATTTTGTTTCATAATTTAGGAATTTTTATACACTCGTATGAGGGTATAGTCTCCCCATGGTAATGTCATAGACCTTCTAATCTAGTTGGAATTCTATGATATATGGGGAGGCTTCTCTAATGCCACATAGTTAATAGATCTACAAAGCCTAATGAGAACAGATTCAAGACATATAAAAATGATATTAGAGTATATTTTTTAATTTTATACTATTTAGTGTATGGTAGATTAGTATTAGGGATGTGTCAGAAAATCTAATGGACCACTAACTGGTTTATAACAGACACCTTTTTCAACGGGATGTCCATGTTAATAGGGATATGGGATTTCCATTATTGGGGTTTTTGTTATTATTAGGATATTTATTTAAGAATGTTGTGTGTATTTGATATTTCTTTATAGATTTGGATATTCTCCCATTTCCAAGAAGTCAGTGTACTGGTATCAAATTCGGCTCATAATATTCACATGATATTTATGTGTTTAAGTGTGATTGATTTCATAGATATCAAAGGATTCAGCTGTTTAAAGTGTGGAAATAATTTAAATGTGTTTTTTCCAAAAAAAAATATATGTTTGTGTTATTTTATTTATTTGAATGATAATATTTATTCTAGTTACATGTCATGTGGTTGTTCCAGTGAGATATTCTCTAATGATGGTTATAAATTATCTCTATGTATAAGATGTAAAATGGCTCTTTTGGGGAAATTATATAAATTGGATTCCTTAGTAAAGGAACCTTATTGGTGATTATATTTCATTTTTTTAAAATATATTCCCTATAGTAACCTACTTTTTGTACAGTATAAATTCTTAGTGTAATTCTACTTAACAGAATCATATTACTATGGTTGGTTGCACATATGTTGATCCATCAATTTTAGTATTTTATCTATTATTTTGATACCCACAAACACCCACATTTGTTTAATAATGAAATTTATTTAAGTGAATATAAGGATAATACTTAATTGATTTAATATCTTATTATTAATGAATATTTGTTTTAATTTAATTGATGTTTACTTTTCTTATGTATTCTGATCATTTTGATGATGTCTAAAATAACTATTCAAAACCCAACCCATGATGTGAAAGCTATGACTGGTGACCCCACATTGGTAAGGATCAATAATTTTTGAAATCATTATTTGGAATAAACATAAGTATTTAGAAACATATTTTTTGAAGGAAACATATATATTTTTACTTAAAATAGAGTTAATCAAACCTACAGTTAATATCAACAATAAATTATCTTCCAAGATTTTGATGATTATCCATATGTAGTGAAACTATAACACCCTAATATTTTGCGATTTTTTTAATTTAGTATTTTTTTTTAAAATTCTTAATTTCATGGAATAATGAATATATATAGTGCAATATGAATGAATTATTAATGACTTTTATTTCACACAAATCAAAGGAAATATTTTTCTTGAAGCAACAATGACCTGTCTTGTGTCACAAGGAATAAAGAGTTTATTAAAAACAAAAAAGTACTATTATAATTATTTAAAAAAATATAGTTACAACACATCCTTTATACACTATAATATTAATATTAGAAACTAATTTTTAAATGTTATATGTAATGATTTCACATATCAAAATCATATTTATAATGAAATGGATAATTTCTGGAATGGTGATTATATGTTTCGGAATACTATTTTCTTATAGGAAAAAAATATTATGTCCTTTTATGAATAATAATAAATTTAATTTTAGAAACTTTTGTAAATTGATTTTTTGAAAATAAAAATAACTTTTAATTGGAATTACAATATTATCATATGGTGAATTTTTTGTACTTTTCGGAGAAGATTAATTTTTATGAATATAAAAAATATAACAGATTGTATTTAAATATTGTTCACTTAGATTAAATAAATAAATCATTATAAATTTATTATAAAGTTATAACATATCAATTATATATATATATATTAATACAATTTTTGATATTTTAATAATTGTTCATTAAAAAGTAAATATAAAAACATATTGAATATTTGAACGTTCATTTTACTTCCTTCTGACTATTTCTACATGATTAGAATTCAACCTAATTTTTCCACTTCTGTGAATTAAATTTTGAAAAATAGACATAAATGGTTAGAATTATAATTAAAAAAATTCTAATAGGAACAAATTATTTTTTTGGTGAATAGTATATTTAATATTTTTTATCATGGTTAATTGTAAATCATGTAATTATGGGTACACATAATTTTATTATAATTATAAAATTACTATAGAATGTGTCCTAATTTAATTAAAAGTTTTACTTCAACAAAAATCATCATTGGGTATATTTTGGGACCACATTTAGCAACATGGATGACATTAATGCATTTATAATATTATATTTAATGAAAATACAATTTTATTACACTTTTGTTTTTATGAAGTAAAATAATATCAATATGAGGTTATATAGGTGATCGGTTCAACTATAAATATTAATTGTAAATTAAAAAGGTTTATAAAAATCACTGTAATTTATTTATAATTTTTAGTGATAAAAATCACCTTAAATGGTGACACAATGATTATGTGGTAATTGATTAATTAATTGAATAATAAAATAAATGATAATAAAAATTGTAAAATAAATTTAAATTGGTGTGATTACTATCATACAGAAATTTTTTAGATAAATATTAATGTTATAGGGTAATTAAATTAGTTAATTTGAATTTATCAGTTTGTAATGATATTTTTAAGTGTCATGTAATGTATAGTGTTAAAAATTTAAATTATTAATTTTTCAAATTATATAATATTATATTAAATTATAATAAAGTTATAAAAATAAAAAAGTATACGAAATTATTGGGATATGTACAAAATTTTCATCATTGACTCATTCATTTGTATTTTTTAATGTTATTATAATTATATTTATCTACAAAAGATAAACTAAATGATATAACGATAATAATTAAAGAGGGTAAAATAAGGGTTAAAACAAAAAGATATGGAATAAAAAATATTTAAAACAGATCAATTTTTTTGGATAATTTTTTTCAACCAATAATCATAATATTTTTTTTAATTCAATCACCCTATAAATATTTTAAATTTAAATTCAATTTATATTAATTTAATATCACTAGTGTTTCATAGAGTTCTTATCTTCTCAATTATAAAATAAAAACTCTTATCACACTTCATCACCTCACATTGAGCCTTAAATCATGGAAATACCATTCAAATATCCCTTATGAATTTCTATAATAAAATTATAGTGGTTCTGGTATTCTCAGAATACCAACTCTAGTGTCACTAAGATGAGATGTAGAGGGAGATTGTCGAAGAAGAGGTAATCCCTATACCGACTCTTTCTGTTTTTTTTCATCTTCTACTTCATATACTTATGTTGATAACATTATTAAATAATAAAAGAATTATAATATATATTTTTATGTTTTATTATGATAATGTAATGGATATGTCAAAACTATTATTCATCCTGAGAAAAATGAATGTTCCACACATGTTTGCATGCGTCTTACGTCTCCATGCCGTGGTGAATTCTGTTATTCATAACCTTTTTATTTGGATGGTTATAATGATGGATATAATTGATATATATAATTAATATGACATTATATTAATTTTTTGTAATAAATACACCATCTAATTCCTCACCAAATTCTATTCTGATAATGATATATTCGCTCATGCGTGTGTATGGACTACTGTCTTCAAGACGCGATGACACCAATCTTCCACGTTAACCATTTCAATAGTGATTATAAAAAAGTATGCAATGAATAATGGTGAAATATATGATATAATAATGAAATTGAAATAAAATAAATATATATATATATATTATTTTCTTTCATATATTTAGTATGATAACAAAACAGAAATAGCATTCATACGTATATACGACATACTGTCTCTATGATCAATGTCTTCCATTTTACATATCTATTTTTTATGGATATATTTAAAATATATATATATTATATATAAATAATTTTTAAATTTTTGAATTAACTAATTCATGATCTATGAAATAAGATAAATAATAATAAGTCATAACAAAAGTGCTAAACATAACTATTATTACTAAAAACATTGTTTTAACATGGAATTGTTAATAAACACGTAATATAATGTCATAAATGAATAATTTATGATATCATAAATATTATTATTATTATTATTATATAATTTATTATTTTTTTTAAAACAACTATATTGGAGTTTCAAACACATATTGAGGAAATCATCCCTAAGATTAAGGAATTTCATCTCACATTTTACTTCCATCAGATATGTGCCTTATTCATCAAAAATTTATTTTGTGTGGTGTAAATTAAAACAAATAATGTATTGTAAGAATTTTATATTTCAATTTATGGGTATTTAAATATCCATTTTTTGGTATCTATTTCAATGGGTTTGATAGTTCAAATGATATCAAATTAGTAAGGTAGTTTTATTTAAATTTTACTTCTTTGAGACACTTTTTTATGAACAATGATATTTTTATGAGGTGTATGTACTATCATTTTAAATGTTATACATGAGATATCTTTATTTTCATGATATTTGAATATTTTTTAATTTTATTATTTCATGGGGATTATTATTCAAATGTTACAATGTGTTAAGGGGACACATAAAAATATTTTAAGTTTATTTTCATTTAGAGATGTTTTTAAAAGATATCATAAGTTCATTTTCATGTAAAATGATTTAAACAAAAAATATCATTGTTTAATTTATTTTTTAAATGGCACTTTATACATTGTAAAATCTATTTAAAAAATCATTACAGTTTTATATTCTGTAAATTGTTTTTTAAAGAGTTATTTTCTTCATGAATTATTTTGAAAAGTTATACAAAAATTATTTCCTTATAAGACCATGATATTTGTTGTTAATTATGTTTTATTGTGTCTATGGACTAATTATACCTATCTTATTCTTTTTCTGAATGGATTTTTTTATTTTGGATTAGTACATATGGATTTTTTTTCAATAATTTCCATTTTTATGGTGGGTTTTATGAACCCCATTTCTTTTCATGGGTTAAAAATGCTTTTTGTCATTATGGAACACATATGTATGGTTTTCATTATGTGATGTTTGGGAACTATATCTACCACCAATAAATTGGTCAATTAAAGATTACTGATGAGATATTTTTGTTATTAATGAACCTGATTTCATGTTCAAAATTATATGTGTGGACCCGGTATTCATGATGATAATCTTATGTATAGCCCTTGTTTTCTTTTATATATGTATATTCATGGGCCCGATTTCATTTCAATAATTAAATGAGTGATACTACTACCATTTATATAGGTTTAGAATGTTAAATGTTTATGTGTATGTCACAATTTCATGTATAATGTCAATGTTTTGAATTAAGGGATTGTGTAATTTATTTCCAAATGATTCATGAATATTGAAATTCCCATAATTATTCCATGATTTAAGTGTAAAATATTTTATATGAATGGTATGATATTCTATTTTCTTGATCTTGTTCTCATATTATTATGCTCATTTTTAAGCTTACATATCTCCCTCATTTAACCTTACTAAGAATATGAGCTCACCTATTTTTATTTGTTTTCTTTTCCCTAGATTATAAAGACCCATTTATTTTGGAGTTATAAAGTGGAAGATAATTATGGGATATGTTGAAGATATTTCAAAAAATTATAATAATGTGTTCCATGTTTCTAAAGGAACTAAAATAATATTTTCATTGAGCATGTGTTTGTGAAATTTTTCACTTATTCCATAAAGGTAATATAATATTTGTGCATGAGAATATTGGGTCTTTATAGTTGTTATCAGAGCAATGTTTTAGTCAACATTTTGAATCTAGGATGAAAATACATTGTTAGATACCTAGAGATATTTCTATGTATAGTTCTAGGTATGTCTTTAAGGATATTTATAAGGATGAGTTAATGTTTAGGAAAATGTCTTTGAATTTTTGTAGTGGATAGAGTAACTTTTTACCTATCATTACATACATGTTTGGATACTAAAATTGGTTGTGGATTTGAAACAAATACACATAGAGATAACAGATATGAGAAGGTCCATCGTCCCTGAATTGATAATAAACTGATACATGACAACATGCCTTACTGCACACCTGGATTGACAGTTTTGGGGTATTTCGTAGGGAATTAACATGTTTTTCATGAACCATTATGAAGGATATAAATCTTTGTTTTCAATGAATGAATTATAAAAAAGTTAAGTTAACATAGATTAATGATGTATTTATCCTGATTTATTCATCCAATAAATGATATTTCATTAATATATTGTCTCAATTATGAAAAATCTTTCATACAATATAATTTCTAGGCTTCAGTCTTCAGAATAGACCATCTATAGTGTCCCTATGTGGAGATATTGGGGGAGATCATCAAAGAAGACGTAATATCATTACCGTCTCTTTTAGAATTATTTCTTCTTCGACGTCCTCTTTATTTTTATATTCCATTAAAAATTACTAAATAATATATAATATATATTATTCAATGTTATAATTATTATAGAACAACCATATTCCATCGTTAATTCATCCTACAAAAAAGTAACATGTGTTCGTACATATGTCTTGTCATCTCCATGTTTTGGTGTAATCATTTTTTATATTTTGACATTAATTATGATAAGAAAACATATACAATGTTCATGTGTATGTATGGCTTACCATCCCCATGAATTATGTATTCAGTTTCATATATATACCATATATATATTCAAATAATAGATATACATGATATATAAAAAATTTATTAAATCATGGATGCAATTAAATAATGATATATGTAATAATGTGAAGAATAACAAGCCAAATCTCATACGATATACAATGTAGTTATTCCCCACTATGTTGTTTTAACAAGTAATTTTTAATAAGTGGGTAATATAAATTCATAAATGAATAATATATGATATCATAAATTTTTTAATGATTCTATAATAAGATAATAATATTTTTAAACCATTATATAGTAGTTTAAGACCCGTATGGATTGAATCATATCCAAGGTAAGTGAATTTCATCTCAATTTATTTCATTGAGATATATGCATTTTTCAATAATAATTTATTTTTTGTGTTGTACATACTAACCATGAATTAATTGTTTGAATTTTATAATTTAGTTTATCAGTATTAAAATATAAATTTAATGGTCTCTATTTCATAGGGTTTTATGGTTTAAAAGATCCCAAATGAGTAAGGTAGTTTTGTCTCAATTTTCATTCATTCAAACATATGTTTTTTATGACAGCAAGTTCTTTTACAATGTGAATATACTATCATCTTCAATTTAATCATTGTAATATCATTATTTTCAGGATATATCAAGATTTTTTTAATGTTATTATTTCATGGGGGTAATTATTCAAATGCTTTAAGGTTGTATGGGACACCTTCAAATGTTTCATTGTTGTTTTCCTTGACATATGTTTTAAAAATATCTATTCATCCCATATTCAAGGGAAAATATTTTAAAGAAATTTTTTATAATTGAATTTTTTTTAAAATATTCATGTATATGTATTCATATCTTTTTCAAATAAAATGGTTATAAAAGTTCTTATTTTTCTGAAATGGATTTTTTAATGGTTTATTTTCCTCACAAACTTGTTCCAAGAGTTATCTATAAATTATTTTACATATAAGTCCTTATTATTTGAGGTTAATTATTATTTATTGGTGTTATTAAACAATGAGACCATTCTTATTCTTTCTTTGCATAGTTTATTTTTATGATGGATAGGTACTTATGAGCGTTGTTTTGTTTCCCTATGTTGTGTTATGATAAATTATTTTATGAAACCCATTTCTCTTAATAGGGTTTGAATGATTTGTGTTCTTATGGAACACATATGTGTGTTTTTCATTATGTGATTGGTGGGACCTATATATCCCTCCCATGAATTAGGTAAATATGTATAACTCATTAGGTATATATGGTATATGTGAATCAGATTTCATGGTCACAATTCTATGTGTGGATATCATTTTCATTCTCATAATCTCATGTGTGGACTTGGTTTTCATTTCCATATGTTTATGAAATGTCCTAATTTCGTGTCCATAATTTAATGGCTGAATCTTCTACTATTTATACATTTCCACAAATTGAAATTTTTATCTGTATCTCATAATTTCATCTCTTGTGATAATGTTATGATTTCATGGAATGTGTTATATATTTAAACATGATTCATGTCTAATGAATATCCAATATTTATTCCATGATATATAGTTATGATATTTTCTGTGTAGGTTATGATATTTTATTTTCATTATCCTATTTTCATATCATTATGCACATGATTACACTCACATATCTCCTTTTCTTACACAAATTGAGCATATTATCTCAACCATTCTATTATCTTTTATTTTCCCATGGACATACTGAATGGATTTTTAGGGGTACTAAAGTGGAAAATCATTGTAGTTTATGTTGAATATCATTCACCAAATTAAGAGAATGTGTTCCATGTTTCCAAAGGCACTAAACCAGTACATTATTTGGGAGCATGTTTGTGTAATGTCTTCTGTATTCCTCAAACTTATTGTAATACCCATCGAAAAAAATCATGAGTCATTATAGAAACTCATTGTTTGACTCATTCATCTATGAGATTTTAATTATGGATTACTTTCCATTATTTCTATAATGGTTTAGTCTGATTGATTTCTACTTTAAATATTTTTTAAGGCTAATTAATATTTTGTAATTAAACATATTAAATATTTCCTCTTTCTAAGAGATGTTAAGATTTTCCATAGATTTTTATTTTTAAATTTCAAACATTATATTTTTCTGATTGATCTCATTTTATTATGTGATATTTCAGGATTTTTTTAGTATACAAAAATTAAGCTTCTTATTAAATACTAAGAGTCTCATTATCTAGATGATAATGTATCTATTTATTTAATGATATAAAATTTTGAAATATACATATTTTGATTAATAATTGTCTTAACATTGTGTTTATTCTACTATATAATTATCCAATATTTTTACTATAGTTCCTCATATCCATTTTCAGAGTTACACTTTAGATATATAAATTATTTTCATCTGCTGAGTGTTCACTCTACTGGTCATAATAATTTGTTATTGATAATGCTATGTGTTTTTATAATATTTTATGTAAATAAATATCATAATTTATTAGGAAAGAAATCACATTTAAGATATTTTATTGACCACTTAATTTTTATTCAATTTTCAATTTCTTCTTTAATTGTATTCCAAATATATTTCAATAATTTTCATCTGAACTATTTTTCATAATGTTTCAACTGATTTTCCCCAGTCATTATAGAGTGTATGATTCATGAAATAAGATATGGTTTTAGAGGATCCTTATAAAATAACCTTATTTTTTTGTAGGTGTAAACTACATGGAATCAGTTATATAGGTATCTGTATAGGAGGACATGTTTAGTGAATATCTTGAAACAACCTAAGAGAACATGGATTGAGTAGACTGGGGGATCTTTTTTCCATGAACCACTATAAAAATTACAAATTTCTCTATTTTTTTACCCATTAGTATTCAATTTAAATAATTTAATAACTAAAATCATTTCAAAACAAAAATTTGGATTATGACAGATTTTGCCGATATTTTTTAAAGGACACAATTCAACCCCATTGGGAATTTTTATTATTCTGACCTAACACTTTGAATCATTGACATTATTTTTTAAATACCTTAATACTCACTATCTAAATTGATTCGATGGAGTATATTAATAAATATTTCTATTTCTGAAATATAAAATTTAATGTAAATGATTAGAGCTCTATATTTTAATAAGGAAAATTATGTTTTCTAGAATTCAATAATAATTATCAATTTGAGGAATCTTGGTTTTAAAATTTATATGAAGAATATAAAACCATATAAAATTCCAAGAGCACAATGAATAGTAAGTTACTATTAAAGAAAAAGAATATAATGTTAATTCTAGATCAATGAATTCCATTTTATGTGTGGTTCTACATCTCCCAAGATCATTTGAAAACCCATTTGTCAATGATAGCTATGTGACTCTTGTTCTAATACCATTAATAAGTGAAGATAATGTTGAGAATGTTAGAATTATTGAGGTTGGAGAAGTAGTCCACAATGTTTTCGAATAAATAAATAGTGAATACTAATTTTATACTGTTATTGATGAATGAAAGGAAGTAATAGTTATTTCAATTTCTATTAAATGAATAAATGCATATTAAGATAAGTGGGTTACTCATATAGAATAGGAGTAGGATCAAAATGTTGAGGAGGATTATGAGGAATGATTAGAGGATGATATTTTTTATTACCCATTAATTGAATCAACTATGTTTATTAAATATTATATGTTTTAAATTATTTAATAGTTTTTAAAAAATAATATTTGTAAGATTAGTGAGTAAATTGAGTTCCAATGATATTTATTATCTCCATCTAGTGAACGAATAGAAGTGCAGTCTCATCCCATAGCTGAGCAGGTGGACCCTCAACTATAACAGAAACATAATCTTCTAATTATCTTTTTTATCATCTTGATGAAATTATTTATAAATCCATTAATATGAGGGATGTTAATGAATAATTATGTGTTAATTTTTTTAATAAAGCTGTTTGTATGGTCTTCAAATAAATCATTTTAAGCTATTAATGGTCGAGACAATGATTTTATTTGTACTATCCATTATTATCTAAATACAAAATATTCTTCAAAATATCTAGAGACTAACCCTACTACCAATTCTTCCCATTGGACTACACAAAAATATTATAAGTCCAAACTCATTATAATCAAGTATTATTAATACGCAGAAATTTTTTTGGAATTTTATTTTTATATTTTTTATCTTTTTTCATTTCCTTTTTATGTTAATTTAATTTAAAGATTTATTATTTTTCTGAAAACATTTATATTCTGCTAAAAATATCATACAATAAAAGTTTTTATAATCATTAATTATGTTATCTTTCATTTTTAAACTTTTGCTTCATATCACAAATTTGGGAGAAAAATTTATAAACACAACATTTCCATCTCTATGAGATTTTATCATATGTTTTTTAATTGTATATACTTAAATCATTTTACAATTTAAGGAGAGAAAGGATAAATTTGGATAAAGAAATTCATTTTCCAAATCCATTAAATTAATGGTTTAATTGATTTTCTAATAAATCTTGATCTGTATAATATATTTTTTATTTAATTTATATTTATTTGACTAAATATTAATATTTTTTTATATTTATATATTTGCAATGGGTTTTGGGATGTTAAATAATGGGTGGATTATAACGCCCTAACCCTAGTTATCCAAAGTCGGTGGATTATTATATAACATTGGAATGATCGAAAAAGATCATGTCTCAAATGACCAATTAGTTTATTAGCATTAAAAACACTCAGTACATTCATAAGTCTCACAATAATGATGATGTGAAAAAATACAACAAAAAAGTATCCATAGTCCACACTCATATCCCCTCAGACTATCCATGTAGGTCAGTCATACAATACTTCTTCACATCCTGGGAAAAATAAAAAATAGAAATGGGTGAGCTCAGATGCTCAGTAAGGTTATCAATATAGTGGAAACATTCATAAATATGAATAAACTTTTAAGTAAATGTATAACTAAAACAAAAGCCTTATAAAATTTAACATCAGCATAATATGGAAAAAGTAAAATGAAATAATGCTATTTAATTATTCACATGGATATTCTACTATACGAATAATCACATGGAATATCAATATCCACTTTTATAATGACGGAATGCATAATACCAGACTATCATAACCAAATAGTCTAGGCCTTGTGCCAAGACTACAAATAAGATTTTTTCAAGGCCTTGTTTGAAGACACTATTTTGTCTCATGAGAACTATCAATGTATCTAGGAGCTATAGCGGGCTCCACCCGTCACATAATAAGTCCAACGCATTCCTCATATGAACAAGTTTAAACATAACATAAAAATTTGTATTAAAACTAGCATACATAATGTCAATATATTCTCCATAAACCATGAATGGTATAAAAATAACACATCCGTATTCAATCATATCACAAAACCTTTAATACAATATTGAAGTTTTGTATCATAATAAATCAACTTCAAAAAAGCTTAAAATCCATCAAAGGATATTGACATAGATGAAATCCAAACTATTTTAGAGAAATATCTAATTTTTTATATCATTTAAAAGTCACATATTTATAAAAGAAAACATTTACATTAAAATTATTCTTTTTATCATTTATGTAAATCTTCGACGATATTATAACAGCGGAAAATAGCCGCACCCACCGTATAAGTTAAAAAAGACATTATTACCTTAATTTTTTCAAAAAGGTTAAATAAGACCTTGTTTGGAAAACGATGGAATGATTCCATTATAAACATCTTATTAAAAGACTACAATGTTTATAAATTACTTTAACCAATAGTTTATAAAATAGTACGAATGTTTTGAAAAACATTTTTATGAAACATTGATGTAGATGATAAAGAGGTCCCAGTAGATAATTACGAATAAAAAACCTTGGATAATGAAGAGATTTTAAAATGAACCCTTACCTGGTACTTTTCCTTGGTCAAAGGTAGGTTAAAATCCTATATAATGGTTAAATGATTGTAATTAAATTATAAAATAATCATATACATTAATATGATATCATATATGATCTTTTATTATAGCTTTATTAATAATATCTTAGTATTATCATTGTTTCGGGTGTTAACTGATTCATTTTCTGTTGTATTATTTTTTAAGTGAGTCATATTTTTTATGGATGGGATGTATATTATTCATATACAGAATAATATAAAGTATTTATACATTATTTTTAATAATCAAGTGAAAATTAGTTTTTAATGGATACGATGGGGAATGAATCTCATCACGTTCCTGGAGACGGTAATCTTTATGTATGCACGAGCGATAATATCATTATTTTGATATTAAAATAATATATAATTGAATGATATATAATTTATACAGAATCATTATCATGTTATATTTATTATTCAGATAAATTATTCATCATTATTATACCCATCCAAATAATAATTTATTGAATAACAACTACACCACAATGTGGAGACGGTAACCCATACGTACGCACGTATAGTGACATGCCATTCAAAGGATGGATAAAATAATGAATATGGTTGTACCATTTTTATAATAAAATCACAGTATATAGAATATACTGGCGTTTTTATTTTATAATGGAAACAACAAGGAAAGAGGAAGTGGATGAATAAAGGAACTTGAAAGAGGTGATGGAATATTTATCTCTTCTTCGGGTTATTCATATTGATTTGACAAAAATGGCTCCATAAGATGGCTTTATGTCTAAAGGAAGGAATATAGGATGAATTAAGGAATGTTTGGAGGATATTGGGGAGGGTTGAACGATCCAAATGGCTTTGAAGGTTTGAATTAAAGAGAAATGGGAGTGCCCTTTTACAAGAGGAGTGAGGAGCACCTTAGGAAAAGCGAGAAATATTATTTTATAATAAAATAATATTCGGTTTCTAATATCTCCAAAGTGGGTTATTTATATTCTAAGGTGGTGATGGGTCTAAAACCACTCAACCAATAGGTTTTAGACAGGTTTGGGGCACTATATTAACCTTATCTTTTAGATTTAACTCTTAGTTTAATTGTTTGACATTATCATGTCTCTTTGTATTTTTTTATTATATAGTTAATAAACTTACTATATACTTCTGAGTGAACCCCAAGTGGTTAATTAATAATACACCTATAATTATATAAGTACTTTTGTAGAACCATAGATTTTTAGGAATAGAATATCAATTAATAATATAATATTTGTTTTAAAAACTCTTTTATGTCAATTTTGACACTATTTGGTGTTTTGTTTTTTCTAAATTCATAACAGTATTATTAATTAGAATAAAATTCATCTAACCAACCCTATTATGTCATATTAACCTAGAAAATCATTTTAATTCATATAAAGTCTCAAATTACATTTATTTGGATATTTAAAATATCAATTATTTTAATATTTCATTAAAAAGGTAATTACTGCATCACCATTGTGTCATAAATAAGTGAAATTATTTAATGTCAAAAAATTAAAAATAAAATTATATTATGTATAAAACATTGTTATCTTTCTAATGAATATTTATAATCGAATTTATCTCATGTATAACCCTATATTAAAAATGATTTTGTTATTAAACATTGATTTTAACTCTTTTAACTCTTCATTGAATTAAATAATATTAAATGTCTTAATCTAATCCAAGTGGACCATAGAGGTTCATATTTTATTCCTAAGGTTGTTTTTGGTCGAATTATACTTATTGAATAGAATTATAACATGTGTTATGGTAATATTAATATCATTTTTATAGTCAATTACCCTATTTACTTTTAACCGTGGTAAAATAAGTAAAAAAAGTTATTGTTCACCAAAAATTATTTTTATCTTATTGACAAAATTTTACTTGTTGATATTAACATTGTCTCTCGAATTTTTTAAATTCAACTCACAGAAGTGGCGAATGTATTTTTTATATAAATTCTCAAATGCTCATAGGAGGTGGGTAAAAGACGGTAAAAAGTTCAATAAAAATGTTCTATATCAAAACTTATTATAAAATGGCTCCAATGAATTAGATTGAACATATATAGTTATTATGTATCAGTTTTTACATAAAAATAAATTTAAATAAAATAAATAATTATTTATATAAAAAGTTGT
Organism: Viscum album; assembly: GCA_963277665.1. Taxonomy (NCBI): domain Eukaryota; kingdom Viridiplantae; phylum Streptophyta; class Magnoliopsida; order Santalales; family Viscaceae; genus Viscum; species Viscum album. The sequence continues at coordinate 651,030,750 of OY728120.1, read as the reverse complement.
TTTTAACCAATAACTCAGTGTTTTTCAATATTCATAAAAAAATGAATGTATTCAGAAAAATTCTAAATTTTCACCCTAATATAAATTTTGATATTCTGAATTCAAAAATTAATTCTATTTTACCAAATTCAAAACATAAAAGTTGAATTTATTAATTTAAAATTAATTCCCGTCGTTAGAACCAAAAAGCGTGTTTTTGAGATATAATAACTAACAAAAGATTGATACTTGTTTATGTTCAATTTCAAAGTGAAATTACTCACAATTACCACCGTTGGATTAAATGATAAAAATATAATCTGATTATTACTCAAAACCATTGAAATGTATAATTAAACACTATAAATTATTTTGATTAAAAAAGTTGTTTTCAGTTAAAATATATTATTTTTAACTATTCACCAAAATTTGAAAGTTATCAGAAAAACACAAAAAATTTATTGAAAATAAATTCTTATGTCTTGATTATAAAGAAGAAGTTTATTTTGTTAAATCGAATATATAATATTTTCAAATAATGGAATTAAAAACGGTTCGCTATTAAAAGGTGGTAAAATTGCAATTTTTTAAAAACCTTGTCTTATCTGAAAAAAGGAATTTCTTCATACATTATGTCTAAGAAACTCATAATATGGATTCTAAAATTATAAACATTATATAAAGTTCAAAATTTAGTTAATACTATTCGAAATTTCTTTTGAATGGCTAGTTCGGTAAGTCATAGTGCGCTTGAACTATGTGTTGTATGTAGTGAAAATTATTGAATTACATTAAAGAAATAACGTACTATGAATTCTTGGGGTGTTACATTGTTCCCTCCTTAAATAAATTGCATCCTTGCAATTTGAAATTGTTTTTCAAAAATTAAAGGTTTAAAATACAAATTACCTTTGTGGGAAAACCCACATCGGAAATTGGGTTAATAAAATTAAGTCTTAATAAGAGGAAATAGAAAATGAAAAAGTCACCAACAAATTATGATCTCGATTAGGATAACATTGGTGGAATTTAGAGACAAATAATTGGATAAAAATTGTAAATTTTTATAGGGGTGATTCAGGTAATCAGTCAAAAACAATTGTAGAATTAATGTCTCAAAGCCATCAATTGATGATGATTTAAAATATCATTAGTTCATCAAAACATAAGGTATTAGGATAACACATTTTTATTTTTAAGATCCCTTACCTTATATTTAAGAATTAATTTCTTCATAGAATAAGAGAAGAAAAAATATATAAACACATTATAAGTAGAGTTCCATCCTTTAACTAATTTCTACCACAAACTTATATTTCACTCTAAAAGATAATAGAACATAAAAAAATCTATTTATCCTATTCGTAAAGGGTTAAACAATTGAATTTATAATTCATCTACCAAACCTTTTAAAAAAACTAAATTATTCAATCTAGGACATCACGTGGGCCAATGGAAGTTGTAACACGCTTGTCTCCCTTCGGTTGCGTGTTCATGTCTCGCGACCTTGTCGGTCAAGACGGGTTGTCACCCAACCTTCAGTATGTCCTTTTTATGGAAATCCAAAAATAATCTCAAACTATAATTATCCAAAATACTTCTGTCCAAACTCGTAGTCCAAAATTTAAAAGGAGGTAAACATAATGAAGATCCTCTTTGCCATGTAATAACATGTGAACACCTTCATCATATATTTTTTTAAAACAATGCAACATCCTAAATTACAATAAAACCTTATTGATTACATTCATTCTACCTTATTCCTGATAGAGTACTGGATATACTCCTTCTATCCAAAAATGTTATAAACTCCAACAATGATCGGATATATAAATCATTAATCAATTTAAAGGTAGTCAATAAAATCCTATATAATTTATCCAAATCAATCATGTATTATTCCAAAATCACTACCTTGGTATCAGAACTATGTAATGGTTTATCTTTCTCTCAACCATATATTTTCCAAAAATTTAACCTACTATTTAGTATCTTTTCATGGTTCCACATAATCTCATGTCCTTAATGAAATAGTCCTGTAGTACAATCCTTATATACTCCATAATTCTTATAACACGTACATCATTAATACAATACTCAAATGACACAATATTTTAATAAAAACATAAGAAATCTTAATCATTCCTCTTCAACTTTGATAGTATCATGACTTGATTATTATCTAATATCAGTATTTGGGGTATACTCTGATGATTTGGACATCAATTCGCGTAGTGTCCCAACTCCTTACAAGTGAAGCATTGTACATTTGAAAATTTTATGTACCCTTGCAATCACGTACTTGGTGTGATTTTTCTCCACACTTATAACAAACTCTCATTCCATTCAAGAATTAACCAAGCTGATTCTTTCCATAGTTATCAAATATGGGAAAATTATTCTTTTCCCTCTTCCATTTATGAATCTTTCTCTCTTCCATCCTTTTCTTCTCATTCTTCCCATCAAAGCCATAGGATATGGAGAATTCGTTACTTATCTTATTAACACAAGATACTATGTCTTCATATGTTGAGAATACATGGGAGACTATTTCCCTTCTAAATGTTGGCTTAATACCATGAAAGATACGATCCTTCTTAATCTTTGGATCATACGTATTACTAGAGTTCACATTCCTTATACTGGGTGTCATTTCAATACAATAGCATACACTAGGTCAGTTTAAGAATTGCAATGAATAATTCCAAACAAGTAAAATACCTAACATAAATTGAACAGTTTGTGGATATAATCCATAATCATAAAAATATTTTCTTTGAGGAGGTATATACTCATAAACCCTTCATAGTGGTTTGTAAAGAAAACAAGAATTATCCTAAGAATATCCCCCAGGAGTGTTGTAACCAAGAGTGCATCAAGTTCCATTGTTATGCACTAGTTCCCATTTGAGTCAAGCTTAAAGCTGTGTTTTCAGGTTTTACCCCTACGTACATCTGTGCAGAGCCACCTCTACCTACTCATATTTAGACAGGTATGTATTTTTTTTGGAAAACTCACAAAATCTCTACAATACCAAAATTATAGGAAGATATTTTATACTAATCCTCAAAGTATATCTTAAGGAAATGTTCTCTAATCAGAGTTTATCTAAATCTAGATTCCATGCTTTGTAATGAAAATCCTCTGATATCAATTATAACGCCCCGACCCTAGTTATCCAAATTCGGTGCATTATTAAATAATGTTGGCATGATAAAAAAAGATCAAGTCTCGAATGACCAATTAGATTAGTAGCCTTGGAAACACTAGATACATTCATAAGTCTCACATTAATGATAAAGTGAAAAACTAAAACAACATAGTCTCCGTATTCAACAATCATATCCCCGCAAACTATCCCTATAGGTCAGTCATAAAATACTTCTTCACATCCTGGGAAAAATAAAACATAGAAAGGGGTGAGCTCATATGCTCAGTAAGGATAACAATATATTGGAAACTTTCATAAATAAGCATAAACTTTTAAGGAAATGTATAAATAATGAAAATCCTATTAAAGTTGAACTTCAGCATAATATGGAAAAAAATAAAATGACACAATTCCATTTACTTATTCGCATATATATTCTACTAGACCAATAATCAGATTAAATATCAATAATCACATTCAAAATGATGGAAAGCATAATGTCAGACTATCATAACCACATTGTTAAGGACTTGTGCCAAGACTACAAATAAGATTTTTTCAAGGCCTTGTGCCAAGACACTTGTTTGTCTCATGAGACCTATCGATGCATCAAGGATCTATAGAAGGCTCCACCCATCACTTTCTATGTCCAATGCATTCCTCATATGAACAGGTCTAAACATAACATAAACATGCGTATTAAAACTAGAATACGAAATTTAAATACTTTTTCCATAAACCATAAATTGTATAAAAATAACACATCCATATTCAAACATATCACAAAACCTTCACTACAATATGGATGTTTTTTATCATAATAAATCAACTTCAAATATTCTTAAAATCCATCAAAGAATGTTGACATAGATGAAATCAAAACTATTTGAGAGAAATGTCTCCGTTTTGAAATCATTTAAAAGCCACATAATAATAATAAAAATAATTTACTATGAAAATATTCTTATAAGATTGTAAGGAAAGCTTCGAAGATTTTATAACGACGGAAAATATCTGCACCTGCCGTATAAGTTAAAAAAGACATAATTACCTTAATTTTGTCAAAACGGTTAAAAAGGACCTTGTTTGGAAAACAACGAAAATATTCCTTAATAAACATCTTATAAAAATTATAACAAGGGTATAAATGACTTTAACCCATATTTTATAAAATAGTAAGAATTTTTTGAAATTCATTTTTAAGAAACATGGATGAAGATGATAAAGAGGTCCTAGTAGATAATTACATATAAAAAACCTCAGATAATTATGCGATAGTGAAATAAACCCTTACCATGTACTTTTACATGGTCAAGGGTAGGTTAAACTCCTGTATAATGGTGAAATAATTGTTATTATGTTATAGAAGAATCATATACATTAATATGATATCATATATTATCTTTTAACATTTCTTTATTAATAATATCTTAGTATTATCGTTTTTTTGGGTGTTAACTGATTCATTTTCCTTTGTATGCTTTTCTATGTGAGTTAGATTTTTTTTGGATGGTATGTATCATATTCATATCTAGAATTATATCAATTATTTAGACATTCTTTTTAATAATCAAGTGAAAATTATTCATGAATAGAAACGATGGGTAATGAATCTCATCACGTTCGTGGAAACGGTAATCCGTACGATCGCACGAGCAACAATATCATTATTTTGATATTAAAATCTTATATAATTGGATGGTATATCATATATACAGAATCATTATCATGTTATATTTTTTATTCTCATCAATTATACATCATTATTATACCCATCCAAAAAATAATGTATTGAATAACAACTACACCACAACGTGGAGATGGTAAGCCATACATACGCACGTATGGTGACATGTCATTAAAAGGATGGATAAAATAATGAATATGGTTGTACCATATCTATAATAACATCAAATTATATAGAATATACTAGATTTATTATTTTATAATGGAAACAACAAAGAATGAAGAAGTGGAAGAAGAAAGGAACTTGAAAGATGTGATGAAATATTTACCTCTTCTTCGGGCTCTTCCTTTTGATTTTATCTACATGGATAATTAAGTTGGATTTATGACTAAAGGAAGGAGTTTAGGATGAACTAAGGTATTTTTAGAGGATATTTGGGCATGGTTTGGCTGATCCAAATGGCTATGAAGTTGTGAATTTTAGAGAAAGGGGAGTGTCCTTTTATAAGAGGAGTGAGGGGCACCTTAGGAAAGGCTAGAAATATTATTGTATGATAAATTAATTTTCGGATTATAATAGCTCCAAAGTGGATTATTTAAATAATAAGGTGGGTATGGGTCGAAAACCACTCAAAATATATGTTTTAGATAGGTTTGGGTCACTATATTAACCTTATCTTTTAGATTTAACTCTTAGTTAAATAGTTTGACATTTACCATGTCTCTTTGTTTTTTATATTATATGGTTAATAAAAATAATATATACTTCCAAGATAACCCCAAGAGGTTAATTAATGATTCAAATATAATTATATAATTCATTTTTCCAAAACTGATATTTTAAGGATTAGAATATCAATTAATAATATAATATAATTTTTAAAAAACTCTTTTATGTCAATTTTGACACTATTTGGTATTTTGTTTTTGCTAAATTTATAACAACATTATTACTTCGAATACAATTATTCTAACCAAGCCTAATATGTCATATGAACCTATAGAATTATTTGAATTCGTGAAAAGTCTCAAATTACATTTATTTGGATATATTAAATATCAATTATTTTAATATTTCATTAATAAGGTAATTACTGCATCACCATTGTGTCATAAATAAGTAAAATTATTTAATTTCTAAAAATTATAAATAAAATTACATTATGTAGGAAATATATCTATATTTCTAATGAATATTTATAATCGAATTTTTCTTATGTATAACCCTATATTAAAAAAAAATTAGTTATTAAACTGTGATTTTATCTCTTTTAACTCTTCTTTGAATTAAATAATAATAATTGTACTAATCTAATAAAAGTGGACCATAGAGGTTCATATTTTATTCATAAGGATTTTTTGTCTAATTACACTTATCCAATAAAATTATAACATGTGTTAAGGTAATAATAATATCATTTTTAACCTTAATTACCTTATTAACTTTTAACTCTGGTAAATTACAGTAAAAAAGGTTATTGTTCACCAAAAATTATTTTTATATTATTGAACCAATTTTTTCTTACTGATATTAATAGTGCCTCTAAGATTTTTTATATTAAACTTATAGAAGTGGAAAAATTAATTTTATGTAAATTTTCAAATGCTCCTAGAAGGTGGGTAAAAGTCGGTAAAAAGTTCATTAAAATTTGTATATATCAAAACTTAGTATAAAATGGCTCCAATGAATTATATTTATCATATATAGGTATTATGTATCTATTTTGACCTAAAATAAATTTAAATAATATAATTAATTATTTAAATAAAATGTCGGTTTTAACCAATAACTCATTGTTTTTTACTATTCCTCAAAAATTGAATGTTTTCGGAAAAATACCAAAATGCCACCCTAAGATAATTTTTATATTCAGAATTCAAAAAATAATTATATTTTACCAAATTCAAAACATAGAATTTGAATGTAGTAATTTAAAATTAATTCTCGTTGTCAAAACCAAAAAGTGTGGTTTTAAGAAGTAATAACTAACAAAATATTGATACTTGTTTATGTTCAACTTCGAAGTGAAATTACTTATAACAACTATCATTAGATTAAATGGTAAAAATATAATCTAATTATAATTATAACCCATTAAAATTTATAATTCATCAATATAAATTATTTTGATTAAAAAAGTTGTTTTTAGTTAAAATATAGTATTTTTCACTATTCACCCAAATATGAAAGTTATCAGGAAAACACCAAAAAATTATTGAAACTAAATTCATTTTTCCTGATTCTAAAGAAAAAGTATATTTCGTCAAATCAAATATATAGTCGTTTCAAATATTTGATTTAAACATGGTTCTCCATTAAAAGACGGTAAAATTGAATTTTTTTAAAACTACATATTTTATCTGAAAAAAATGAATTTGTTCTTAAATTATCTCTAAGAATCTCATAATATGGATTCTAAAATTTTAAAGATTATATAAAGTTCAAAATTCAGTTAATAGTATTCATATCTTCTTTTGAATGGCTAGTTTGGTAAGTCATGGTGTGCTTGAACTCAGTGTTTCGTATAGTGCAAGTTATTGAATTACATTAAAGAAATAATGTACTATTAAATCTTGGGGTGTTACGTAGATTATTTGGAAGACGTTGATTAAAAATATTTAATTTCTCTCCAATTATAATGGTCACAGAAAATATCATTTGTGTTACCAATAAATATTATTTATATGGATTTCTGGATAATATTTATTAGGAATACAATTTTATCCTTAAATAACATTTCTTTTAATTCAGATGAAGCTTGATTTTCATATTTATTTAGGGAATTTTTATGAATCCTAAAATAATTTTTTAGGACATTATGTTTGATGTGAAAATAAGGATTAATAACTCAACATTTCTAAGGAACACTACTTTTGGAATAATACAATTGGACTAACATAATGATTGGGAACTATACTTTTGCGACAAATCCTATGTTTTCAAACTCAATGAATGATTCCTCAAAAAAAATCAACTATACATATTCAAACATAATTGTAGAAATTATACATATAATGGGATCCCCGATGATTTACTCAATCATCAAATAGATTTGAATTTTTGATAGTTTTTTATGACTTAGAAAATGGTTTCAACTGAGTACGTGTTTGTTTAGTTGTTTTAAAAGGAAAATTCAAATGCCCTTATTCAATGAATTAAATCATTCATATTTATAAGGGACATTGTGATTTTACCTAGGTGTTTTCATTCAGATTTCATACATCTTGTTTATTTTAAATGATAACATCTTATTAAGAGATATATTTTTTTTATTTTATTAAACTAAATTAAATAAATATTATTAATAAATATCATGAGTCACATCATCCTGATTATGATGTCACTATTTTTCTAAAGAGAAATACTTTGGAGACATACCTGTTTTGATATATTTTTTATTGATGATCTTGTTTTTTATTTTGAATCTGTTTTCAATCATTTTTATGTAGTTTGTTGAATAAATTTATTTATCTAATCAATAGAGACTAACATGTTTTTCATCGATATAGTGTTCTCTAAACTACACTTCTATTTTATTTCTTATTACTTCCATGTGTTTTCATAGTATTTTATCAACAAGAATGTTCAATGTTTCTTATGAAGGTATAGAAAATGAATATAGTGTATTTACCATTGAATAACTCTTCATATGATTGTTTTTTATTCATCTTTGTGTGAAATATATTTAAAAAAAATAATCCTATATAATTATTCTTTATGTTGGGGATTATTGTACTCTGTCATGATAGAGATTCATCTTCTCACACAAATTTGTGGTTCACATGGTTTCGACATTGTTCCCTTGTCACACATGGAACCAAAGAGGTCATGAATCTAATAAGAAGGTCAAATAAGACATTATTCCTCCTCCCTTAGTCATGTCCTACATAATAATAACTCTCTGTTGTAGATACCCCTCAAGTAAATGTTATATCCTTGATGTCATTATTCCAATGCACCTCAATAAACAGGCATCCTTCGTTGATCACATATATCGTTGTGCCATTAACCTCATACATATATATATATAACTCACCGAATATGTTTCTAACCTACTAACGAATATATTGTAAGTCCATATACACCACTTATGGACCCAAAATAGACATTCCTCAAAAGGCCATTCCAAAAAATTAGGAATCATTGAAACGCACATGCCATACCTCTAACCATCATAGACTCACCCTACTTCTCATCACCTGTAATCTCTATGGCTTGCACTTGGCCTCATACCTGACTGCCTGATGTCTAACCTCCATACAGTGTTGCACCGGCCACCAGCCACTGACCACAATGTTAGGTCTCACTATCTCTACCATATCTTTTATGTGCATATGAATATGTAATAACATCACGTAGTAATGATCTTGGTCTGATATAAGACACCTATTTCTACCCCATCCCCTTATTGTCGGTTGTCTGAGAAGGCCTCCAGAATTACCTCTCAATATTTTTGACGCATCAACATGCCTAAAAATCCTTTAGAGTCCTCTCACACTATGGCAAGACATGTCCGGATTTCTCATACAAAATGAAAACCATCAATTACTCACTCCAAGGTGGTATACTCAATTAGTTAACTATATTTTCTTGCTAGAAGTAATCTCAACATCGCTTCCTACTATCTAAATCATCCCCACTAAAATAACCCCAGAAAATTTCTTGACTTGAGTATGACATATATTTCAAGTTACTACATATATGAGTGCCTAGTTCACCTCCTTTAAGGATGAGGACAACCAAAATATGGTTACCTATACTCGAATGGCATGATAGAAATATTCCTCAGTGTGACTCACCCTCGAGATCAAATTTCTCAAAATGCTACGGGGAAGGAGAAATAATTTAGTGAATGTCAATGCATAACCCATAATGGACATGTAACCCTACTGAATAATTAAGAACTGCCAATCCTTTTCTTCCCTCAGTGGATCTGGAAGAAGTGCTCAAAAAACATATCATCAATGTCCTTCCATAAAAGTTCCTTATGTCATCCGTGCTTTAACTACATATCCCATTAGAACATAGACAATACTCTAAGCATAAATATAGCATCCCACCTTTTTATAACATAAACTTTCATTACATTACACAAAACTGAGGATCTTTAAGGTTTAGTGTCTTGGAAACCAGGAACTTAAAACATGAAAACATATAACATTCTTCTTAAACACTTGAAAGGCTTCTCCTCATGTTCATCATAGGTTCATTACTGCATCTCATAACCTGGGGACATATAACAAAATAATGGGTGAGAAGAAGGCCCAGTAAGGGAAACAAGAGAAACATTTTACATGTGAACTTGAGATACTTCAATAAGGTCATGAAAAGAACTTTAAGGCATGAGATATATCATAATAAAAATTACATTTTTCATAACTTGAAGATGGGGCTGAAAAATTTAATATTTACAATCATTTCGTTTCACCAAGGTCCATCCCCAAGGTGTCATTAAAAATTACAAAGGTAATTCACCAAGGTATCAATCTAAAAAGTCATCTCTAGAGATTAAGTCTTTACCCAATGCATTGAAGTGCTATCTGGGCGCACCCTTGACATGTCTTTATTATCCTGTGAGCCATATATATCATCATAAATCATTTCATAAACAACCCATATAGAATAAAAGAAATGGGTTTCATTTCATAATCATAACGTTTTAAAATTTTCTTTAAAGACATGATCTTTATGTCACTTTAAACCCATGAAAAAGGGAAAGTGGGTTTCATGTATGTAAATCCCATAATTTAAAATAGAAAATTTTGATATATATGTGAATACCCTTGTAGAAATAAGAGCTTTGAGTATTCACTTAATAACATAAAATAATTTTGAGATAAAGAGGGAAGCATTTTGAGACGAAAACTATGTAGCATAACGGCTATGATACATGGTTTTAGAAAACATTAAAAAGAGAGGGGACATGGGTCACCCACTGAAAATGATTCATAAAACTGGAGGGGAACAGAATATAAAGTATTTAAGAACATGGTAATGAAATTTTAATGATATACCATATGAAACGAAGAACTTGAAAGGAAGACAAAAAATAGGATTTCTCTTATGAGAATTCGTTAGCCTAACGGCATCACTTAAAACATCCAAAAATGGATTGATGAGATAAAATAGGGTCTCTCATCATATGAACATAAATGATCAGTATGATAGATATAGAGATAATACCCCAAAAAAATAAATATGAACTTTAAAGACTTGACAAGAAAATTGAACTTGAAAATGAGAAGGGTGAAAGAATCCCTTAAAAATTCGGCAGCATAACGGTGCCACTTAAAACATCAAAATACTGAATTGAAGAGATCAAATAGGGTCTCTAATCATATGAATATAAAATATCAGTATTATATATTTAGAGATCATACTACAACATAATAAAAAAGAACATGAAATACTTGACATGGAATTAGAACTTTGAAAAAGGAGAAAGGTGAAAGTACCACTTAAAAATTCGGCAGCCTAACAACACCACTTAAAACTTCAAAATACCGAATTGAAGAGATCAAATGGGGTCTCTCATAATATGATCATAAAATATCAGTATGATAAATATAGAGATCATACCCAAACATAATAAAAAGAAACTTGAAATACTTTACATTAAAATATATCTTGAAAAAGGAGAAGGGAGAAATAATCCGTTACAAAAATATCGGCAGCCTAACGACGCCACTTAAAAATTCATAAAACAAAATAATGAGAGTAAGAGGGGATCTCTCATTATATGAAAATGAAAAGAGAAGTAATATGAGTATAAAATAACACCCTTTAACATAAGAACATGGAGCATAAAAGATATTTCTTGAAAAGAAAGAGAGAGGTTGGATCCCTTACCTTAAAACATAACTCTTAAAACTCAAAGGTTGGGACCTTGAGGGCTTGGGGGCACCTTGGGAGGACTCCTAGGGAGGTAATGAGACCCGAAATTCGTTGGGGGAGAGTGGAGTGTCAAAATGGATGAGAGGATGGCTTGGTATTTATAGGGAAGTGAGGGGACAAGGCATTAATGGCCAAGGGACACCTCATAAGTGGGTTTCTCAAAACCATGTGCTCTCCCATGATATTTCCCATGAAGATAGGCCACATGGGGCCCCCAATACAATAATTCATCACCTTTGGTAGGCCAACCCATATAATATCTCATGAAATCACCATGACACAGTTATGATGTTATTAAACATACCAAAACCCTAAAACTGATTTTTTTTTACTATTCACCAAAAATTCATCTTTCTCAGAAAAATCCAAAAATTTCACCTTAACCAAATATTGACGCTCTGATTATAAATGAACTCCATTTTATAAAAATATTTTTCTAAATATTTTTAATTTAATTTTTAAATAAAAACATTATTCACCGAAAATTCATTTTTTTCAGAAAAAACCCCGAAAATTATCATAACATAATATCGATGCTCTGAGTTCAAAAATGAAATCCATTTTATAAAAATAATTTTCTTAATTTTTTTAATTTAATTTTTAATTAAAAAACACTATTCACTCGAAAAAACTAATACTTGAATAATAATTTATGAAACCGTTATTTAACCATTTTATTTAATTGCATGACATAATCAAGGTGCCTATATTATATTAGTACTTTCTTTAAGTGAGATTACTAATCCATTTGGACACATTACTAATCCTAATCATAAAATCACTATTCATAATTTATTATTCATCAAAAATCAAGTTGATCTTATTAGACTCTAAATTTCGTACTGAACATAATTGTAGAAGACCATTTTTTGAAAATCATTACACATTTTCAATTATTTAAGGTTTGCATAAACATTTTTAAAATATCCTTTTTCTAAAATTCATCAAAAATATACATACTATATTTATCAGGACATTAGAAAAGTCATAAACATTATCATAAGAAGAAATACCAATTTTTATTTAAAACAAAGTATTACACAAGGCAGTTACGATCTCCTTAAATAGCCCCTTATCACACCAGCATAGGACCTAAGTGTAAGGTGTGCTAAGGTGAGAGAATCTGAGGGAGGCTCGTCCAAAATCGCATGAGTAGTAAATTCTATCAAGTTGAACTTATCGCGAATCTGATTCCGTTCTAGCTTCACACGATGAAGTTCGGCTTGTGTTTGGTCTACAGCAAAGCCCAGTGGTGCTACCTCCTTCCCAAGTTCTGTTAGATGGGCTTTGATCGGTCCAAGACTACTGGGTGAGGACATCGAATCTTCATTCTATAATAATTAACCAATATTACTTGTATTTAGAGACAATAATCGAAATGTTTAGTTTACAGTGGTCATATTGACCAATGCTCATATAACAGTCAAAACCCAACCGTCTCATTTTAATAATACTCATGTTATCAAATGAAACATTTTTGTTGAGTATAAAAATAAAATAAAATAACACATAAAATTAGGAAACAAGATTTATTCAAAATTTCGGGTCGTTACAATCTTCCCCCCTTAAGAAATTGCGTCCTCGAAATTTTTAAAATTGGGTTTTGAAATTTCATTGAAAGTCCCACATCGGAAAAGCAGTCAGTAAAACTATTACTTTAAAAGAAAGAAAGTGAAGTACAAAGGTCACCCGAGTTAACCCACACTAGGATTCAATGTAGGAAAACTACTTGGTCTCATCAAAACACAAGAATCATGTTCTAGAGAATCACATAATCCACAAAAGATCAACTATCTATTTATTCTATCATTAAACATTATCCCAAAAACAGAAAGGGTAAGGTAAAACAACTCTTCAAAAAGAAATAATCCCATAGGAATGGAAACTACTTTTAAATCTTCAATGTCCCATGGTACTACCCAAAGTTCATCATAGACCATCCCATAAATAACAGTCCTTAAGATTCCTCAAAATAAACCAAACTAAGAATGAAACCCAAATAGAAGAAGGATTTGACAACATAGTCTTCCAAAATAAACTTCATCGTTCATCTCCAAACAACATAAACCACTCCTAACAACTTATAACAAAAGTAACTAACCTAAACATATTTTACCCAAGATAGGTTAATCATTCCCATAAGTAAGCTAAATTACTATAAGTCCACCTTAAATTCATCGATTCTTCAAAATATAAGTCAACCTTACTCCTAAATGAAAATATCGTAGTAATCTATTTACCTCGATCATATAGGGTCCCCAAAATAGTGAACGTCTTCCAAAATAATAATAATATTTTAATCCCCTAATCATCTTTGTCATATTAATATGACAATCGTCACATTTCCGATCACATTGGTTGTTGGGACATTTTCTTCCATTTCCCACTATTAACTAAGAAGAGAAAGTATAATTAGGGGCTTAAATACTTAACCAATAATCATGAAAAGGAACTTAAAGCATATAAGGATAACTTTTAGAAGAAAAGTATACCCTAACTTGTGATCCCCTAGGTTTCCATCTAGGTTATCCATGATCATATATTCTTATGTGAATCTTTATTTTGTTTCATCTGTGTTCCTTTAACAATTGTTCATACTATGCTTATGAATTTACCAAAGCATATCCCCCAGGAGTGTCATAACCAAGAGTGTAGCAAGGCCTGTTATCATGTACCAGTTCCCATTTGAGTCTAGCTCAAAGCGGTGTTTTCGGGTTTTAGCCCTATGTACATCTGTGACAAAGCCACCTCTACCTGCTCGTATCCAGACATGGATGTCTTGGCAACCCATTACTCAATACTCACTAAAATTACATGAAGATTTCCTATATATAAACTTTTCTATAGGCTTCTTACTAAAGATTTCATATCCTAATTTCCACAAATAACTAAATCATCCTTTGATACCAACTATATCATCCCACCTTTTTATAAGATAAACTTTCATTACATTACACAAAACTGAGTATCTTTAAAGTTTATTGTCTTGGAAACCAGGAACATAAAACATGAAAACATAAAACATTCTTCTTAAACACTTGAAAGGCTTCTCCTCATGTTCATCCTAGGTTCATTACTGCATCTCATAACCTGGGGACATATATCAAAAGAAAGGGTGAGCAGAAGGCCCAGTAAGGGAAACAAGAGAAACATTTTACACGTGAACTTGAGATACATCAATAAGGTCATGAAAAGAACTTTAAGGCATGAGAAAGAAATCATGAGATATATCATAATAAAAATTACATTTTTCATAACTTGAAGATGTGGCTGCAACATTTAATATTGACAATCATTTCGTTTCACCAAGGTCCATCCCCAAGGTGTCATTAAAAATTACCAAGGTTATTCACCAAAGTATCAGTCGAAAAAGTCATCTCTAGAGATTAAGTCTTTACCCAATGCATTAGAGCGCTATGTGGGTGCACCCTTGACATGTCTTTATTATCATGTGGGCCACATATATAATCATAAATCATTTCATAAACAACCCATATATCATAAAATAAATGGGTTTCATTTCATAATCATAACGTTTTAAGAATTGCTTTAAAGACATGATCTTTATGTCACATTAAACCCATGAAAAAGGGAAAGCGGGTTTCATGTATTTAAATCCTATAATTTAAAATAGAAAATTTTGATATATATGTCAATACCCTTGTAGAAATAAGAGCTTTGAGTATTCACTTAATAACATAAAATAATTTTGAGATAAAGAGGGAGGCATTTTGAGACGAAAACTATGCAGCATAACGGCTATGATACATGGTTTTAGCAAACATTGAAAAGAAAGGGGACATGGGTCACCCACTAAAAATGATTCATAAAACAGGAGGGGAACAGAATATAAAGTATTTAAGAACATGGTAATGAAATTTTAATGATATACCATATGAAACGAAGAAATTGAAAGGAAGACAAAAAAGAAGATTTCTCTTATGAGAATTCGGCAGCTTAACGGCGTCACTTAAAACATCCAAAAATGGATTGATGAGATCAAATACGGTCTCTCATCATATGAACATAAATGATCAGTATGATATATATATATATAATACCCCATCATAATAAAAAATAACTTTAAGGAGTTGATAAGAAAATATATCTTGAAAATGAGAAGGGTGAAAGAATCCCTTAAAAATTCGGCAGCCTAACGGCGCCACTTAAAACATCAAAATACGGAATTGAAGAGATCAAATAGGGTATCTCATCATATGAACATAAAAGATCAGTATGATAGATTTAGAGATAATACCCCAATATAATAAAAAAGAACATGAAATACTTGACATGGAATTAGAACTTTGAAAAAGGAGAAAGGTGAAAGTACCACTTAGAAATTCGACAGCCTAACGGCGCCACTTAAAACATCAAAATACTAAATTGAAGAGATCAAATGGGGTCTCTCATCATATGATCATAAAAGATCAGTATGATAAATTTTGAGATCATACCCCAACATAATAAAAAGAAACTTGAAATACTTTACATGAAAATATATCTTGAAAAATGAGAAGGGAGAAATAATCTGTTACAAAAATTTCGGCAGCCTAACGACGCCACTTAAAACATCATAAAACGAAATAATGAGAGTAAGAGGGGATATCTCATTATATAAAAATGAAAAGGGAAGTAAGAGGAGTATAAAATAACACCCTTTAACATAAGAACATGGAGCATAAAATAAATTTCATAAAAGAGATTTCTTGAAAAGAAAGAGAGAGGTCGGATCCCTTACCTTAAAACATAACTCTTAAAACTCAAAGGTTTCGACCTTGAGGGATTGGGGGAACCTTGGGAGGACTCATTGGGAGGTAATGAGACCAGAACTTCGTTGGGGGATAGTGGGGTGTCTAAATGGATGAGAGGATGGCTTGGTATTTATAGGGAAAGTGAGGGGACATGGCATTAATGGCCAAGGGACACCTCATAAGTGGGTTTCTCAAAACCATGTGCTCTCCCATGATATTTCCCATGAAGTTAGGCCACATGGGGCCCCCAATACAATATGTCATCACCTTTGGTCGTCCAGCCCTTAAAATATCTCATGACATCACCATTACACAGTTATGATGTCATTAAACATACCGAAACCCTAAAACTGCTTTTTTTATTATTCATCAAAAATTCATATTTCTCAGAAAAATCCCAAAATTTCACCTTAACAAAATATCAACGCTCTGATTACAAATGAACTCCATTTTATAAAAATAATTTTCTAAATATTTTTAAATAAATTTTTAAATAAATTTTTAAATAAATTTTTAAATAAAAACATTATTCACCGAAAAATCATTTTTTCAGAAAAAACCCCAAAAATTATCTTAACATAATATCGATGCTCTGAGTTCAAAAATGAAATCCATTTTATAAAAATAATTTTCTAAATTTTTTTAATTTAATTTTTAATTAAAAAACACTATTCACTCGAAAAAACTAATACTGGAATAATAATTAATGAAACTGTTATTTAACCATTTTATTGAATCGCATTACTTAATAAAGGTGCCTAGATTATATTAATACTTTCTTTAAGTGAGATTACTAATCCATTTGGACACATTACTAATCCTAATCATAAAATCACTATTCATAAATTACTATTCATCAAAAATCAAGTTGATCTTATTAGACTCTAAATTTCGTACTGAACATAATTGTAGAAGACCATTTTTTGAAAATCATTACACATTTTTAATTATTTAAGGTTTGCATAATCATTTTTAAAATATCCTTTTTCTAAAATTCATAAAAAAATATACATACTATATTTAGCCGGACATTTGAAAATTCATAAACATTATCATAAGAAGAAATCCCAATTTTTATTTAAAACAAAGGATTACACAAGGCAGTTACGGTCTCCTTAAATAGCCCCTTATCACACTAGCATAGGACCTAAGTGTAAGGTGTGCTAAGGTGAGAGAATCCGAGGGAGGCTCGGCCAACATCGCACGAGTAGTAACTTCTATCAGGTTGAAATTCTCCCAAATCCGATTCTGTTATAGCTTCACACGATGAAGTTCGGCTTGGGTTTGGTCTAGAGTAAAGCCCAGTGGTGCTACCTCCTTCCCAAGTTCTGTTAGATGGGCTTTGATCGGTCCAAAACTACTGGGAGAGGCCATCAAATCTTCTTTCTATAATAATTAACCAAGATTACTTGTATTTAGAGACAATAATCGAAACGTTTAGTTTACATCGGTCATATTTACCAATGGTCATATAACAGTCAAAACCCAATAGTCTCATTTTAATTATACTCATGCTATCAAATGAAACATTTTTGTTGAGTATAAAAATAAAATAAAATAACACATAAAATTAGGAAACAAGATTTATTCAAAATTTCGGGTCATTACAATAACGGTATCTAGTTTCACCGTCCACCCTAGGAGAATATCTAGTTTCACTAAAATCATCATCAAGGATTTAATCCATTTATAAACTACCTATGGAACACCCTCAACCTAAAAAATATACGGTGATGTGAATGAAACTCCCAATTTATGTATTCCTTAGAAGGCTCTATTCATTGGTAACCCCTTTAGACACACTAGATAAATAATATTAGGATCTATTTGTGATTGTTTCCATGACATGACCCAAACATAGTCAAATATAGTGGCTTCCCCACCTGCACTAGAATCTGACCCTGTGCCTTAGCCTATACCTACTCGGCCTGACCCTCAGATGTCTCAGCATACTCATGCGACTGATAAATCATGTAACTACCCGTATGATGCTCTATCTATGATGTCTATTTGGAAACCCACTGAATACAATCATCTATGGTAATATATCCTAACAACCTATATATATATCAAATATATTAATATCAGTAGAAGATAATGTCAACTCAATACCATTACTCTCCTCTATCTTAACTATACCACATGGAATCCCAGAATCGTGACCTCTATACCCACCCTGCTCAAAGCCTTGTATCTAGTATAGCTCGGGACATTACTATCCAAACAACCGACATTTCCTCAAATGGATGACCTCATCACCTAACTGGGTGATCAAAATCACCCCATATCAAAATTTCCTACTCATATAAGATCCATTACCATTTCACATAGTATAATAATTTTTATATAACAATCAAATTATACATGTAAATATAATATTAGATGAACTTTTTTTATTTGAAATGGAAACACTCTATCATGTTCCTATTCAAAAGGCCAATAATGCATACAACTGTAACTAACCCCACTTTTCATACTAGGTCAGGGACAAATAACTCCTTAGGTTTCATTCCAGTCTAAGGACCCCAAGCAGTAAGAATTATCAATTCACATTCTATGATTACCAAAAAAGGTGGAAATCATAAAAATTGTAAAATGAAAAAAAATAAAATTAACTCCCACCCATGGTAACATGGTCTTCCCCTCGTACATTTGGATTTAGGCCCCCAAGAACGAACTCTAATCCCAGTTTTGACCTTATCATAATCCCCAATATACCATAACCCTAATATTATTACCAATAAAGATGTAAAAAACATATATAATACCTTTTTAGCGTCCTTGTTCTAGATAGCCACCCAAATAATGCTATCAGGCTGGGTACCACTGGCCTTAGGCATTCCTCCACATATATCAATGTATAATTACTAATGTGGTGGGGAAAAAAAGTAATGGTGGGGAGGATATACAATCATTAGATGATATATTGATGGTGTGGGTACATATATATAACATTTATTGGGTAAAATAAATATCCATAGTACACAAACCTAACCCACCAATGGAAGAAGTAAAATGAATAACATATGATTGAAGAAGAAGAATAATAAATATCATCCAAATATATGAACAAACAAACATACAACTTGAAACTACTAAAATAGATCATTCATCAAATACAATTCATAAAAGAAAATATCCACAAGGGTTCTCCAATTGGTGACCAACAATATATATTTATAAAAATTGAATATGGAAATGAAAGGGAACTAAAACAGAAATGTCCAACTGAAGAAATAATTTCAAGGTCCCATGTTAATATCCCAAGACAACACAAACTATGATAAAGCTCCATAGCCTAAACACTTAATTTAATGTAAATGAATAAAGTCTATATACATCCCAAAGGCCATGTATTGATTTTTACAACAAGTCTCAGTAGTGTACCACCCATGTGTGCATATCCAACATAAGTGATTATGTTAGTGTGATTTATAAAGAAAAAAAATAACCATGTGAAATAAGTTTTTTAAAAAATGATCCAATTGTGCTCAATAGCCACCATTATGTTTTCACTGACCTTATCCAACACTAGAATATCTATAGAGGAGGGGACCCTTGGACCATATCCTATGGTATCCTCTGAAGAATAATATCTAGGTGAACAGTCATGTTCC
Source organism: Viscum album (assembly GCA_963277665.1). Taxonomy (NCBI): domain Eukaryota; kingdom Viridiplantae; phylum Streptophyta; class Magnoliopsida; order Santalales; family Viscaceae; genus Viscum; species Viscum album. The sequence continues at coordinate 651,010,668 of OY728120.1, read as the reverse complement.
ACCTGTAATGAAACATCTCAAAACCACGATCCTCTTAACAACTTGTGTCTCAAACAAATAATTGATTTCCCAAAGACACATCCAAGAAACTATGACCTAGTCCCTCATATCCCAACTCGAAAGAACCTTTCACCATGAAACATGACATCCTAAGGCATAGTGATACCTATACTCAAAGTAAAATCATTGTTATCCCATTTCATGGCGTCCAGAGGAATTGTGATTCCCATACTCGAAATTAATCACAACCCAATGTCCTAAATCATGATGATCCTGAATCCCAACGGATAGCCTCAATGTTATCATCCAATGAATCCTTACCTTCTTTGTGGATTTCAAAGGTAGGAACCCCTCAAAACATTTACCTATCCCCCACTACATGGAGCCTCTAATCAAATGAGTGTTCAAAACAACCCCATCACAAAGTCAAACTATGTGCACACAACCCTAATCGGTGCATTAACCATCACGAGTGAGCTATAATCACCAATTTAGTACCATAGACGAATCCAATTAGAAAATCATGCCCTTACGACCATGTCTCTCAATTTTAATGGAAAAAGGCTTCATATATAAAGGGCCCATGCCTAAATCTGAATGTCTTTCCACCTCAATCTAACGTCCATGATTCCCAATCAGTGATCACATTAGTAATCGGAAATTTAGGACTTTCCCAACCTAATAATTACATCGCCTCAATATATAAAGACATTCCACCTCAATACACATGGTGATCCCTTACTAATCCAATAGATTTCATATCATTAACTTAATCATTTAATAAATATTTCATAAAATAAAAAAAATTAAAAATTCAGTTTAATTTAATTTATAAACTCAATTCAAATTATTCAAATAAATATAGTTGAATTAAAAATCACATATTCAAATAATCAAACCAATTTAATTTAAAAAAATTATTTAAAATAATATAAACACCCTAGTACTATCATAAAAATGTTTTATGGACTGAAACCTGACCTTGAATGAGAAATTTTTTTCAATATTTCCCATAAACTTCTCATAGGGTCGTATAATTAATTTAACACTAATCCATCAATTTATTAGTCTCTCAATCAACTACCCAAATGGAGAACTAAAAGGCATTCCCCCAAAACAAAAACAAAAACATGAATAATTTTTGGAACCAAATACCTTAGATTATTAGGTGTAGTAACACCCAATATCAAACCCTATCTCTGACTGGTTTTGAAAAAATGGAGTCTCGGATGAATTCCCAGGAAATAGAGGAAACGATTAAAACTGATATTGTGCTTTGTGAGAATAGAGGGAAAGAAAAAAGAGGAATGGGTTTGGTAAAAATTTCCATCATGGTTATAAAATATTAAATAGATTTAAAATTTATTTTTAGATGAAGGTTCTAGATGAAAACCTATTTAAGGAGAAGAAGGGCACTGCCACTGCTATTGTACGTGACCAAGAATGGGAAAAGGGGAAGGAAATTGAGATATAAAGGGAGGGGTACCCAATAATTTTTCTAATTAATGAGGATCCATTGATATCTTGATTGTATTACCAAATTTTATGTGAACCATGTGCGATACAATGTTTTGGTACTCCTTGAGTCGACCTACCCACATAGCTTGCACACGGTTTACCCTAACCATGAAAAATACCATGATAAATACTTCTAAAAACTACATATTATTATTCATGGGTTTTCACCCTTACCCACACTATTTTCCAAGCCTTAAGGAAATATAAAACTAGTATACATTGATTTATGGGAGGGGCTATATGGTTTACCCAAATGGTGCACCTTCACCCGCAACTTCTAAAACATGTCCTTGGGCCTCTAATGCACTCAAAACCCTTCCAAACCGTCAAATCTCTCTCCAGTTATCGAAACCCATAAAATTATATTGTGTTTATGGAAAAATAAAAAATGGGTTCCAATTATAAAAAATAGTTATTTTATATCCACCAATTCCAAATTTCTAAGAGGGAGAGGTTATTGACCAGATTCAAAAACCATAGATGTTACAAATATTCTTCTAACCAAATAGCTTTTACTCAATGAGATTCATCCAAACAACATGTTTTCATATGAAAATGGATTTTATTTGTTCCTTCAGGGCATGTTCAAGTATATGTATTACAAAGGAGGATGGGTTACTAAGGAGGTTTTTTTATTCTATATGTTATGGATAATGTGTATATGTGAGAAACCTTGGGTGGGTGTATTGCAATGTGTGTTTCCTTGGGATTTTTTATATTTCATTCAAGATTGTTCTTCATGATTTTAGGGTTTTGTGAGAAATTATTATTCTCTATGTGTTAGAGACTAGTAACATTGGGATGTGGATCGTAACGTTTTTGAGTTGAGTCTTATGATTGTGTGATGATATATTTTCCTTTTATTTTATTAGAAAGGTTATGATAAATGAGAGTAAACAAATAGAGGGGATATTCCAGGCTTGTGTGTGCCATAAATATGTGAATCATTGGTAGATGCTTCAAATTTATGATTGATGTATTTAATATTCTATATAATATGTGATGTATATATGGATACGTATTATGTATAGAGGATCATGATCTTAAATTATTTTATTTGGAATGGTTATAGTGTTGTTAGATTCTTTTGGTTGATTGATATTTCTCGAGTGGTTTATAATCATGGGTCATCCATGGATTAGTGATATGTATTAATCTTTTTTTGGAAAGACTGTTTTGAGATCCTTTTGTCAATATGATATTGACATACAATGGTACATGATCATTTTTAAGCATTTGTGCCTATGTTTGATGACATGTGACTTATGAAAGAGTCAATCCTGCAATGGGCTCAGGTTTACTCATGGAATACACCGATTATGATCATATTAGGCTAGGATAAAAAATGGGAAGAAACCAATGGGAGGGTTTCTAGAGGGTAATTCTACCTTTGTAGGGTAGATTTATTGTTTGAACCGATCTTTTGGGAAATCATTGTTGTCTAATGGCTACTATCTTATTATAATTTATGTTTATTATTAATTTGTTTATCATTAATATTTTATATATGGGATGGGGACCTATAGTTTTGGTGGAACTCTTTAGGGAATGGATTCCTAGTCAATTTGATGATTATAGGAGGGGTTTCCTCTATAGTGGATGGTGGAAAAACTGATGGATTTTTGTACCATTGTATGGCTGATCTAACCCTATAATGTTACATGGGTTGAAAGGTTGGGTGATAGTGGATCGGGATGAATTCCATTCTTATATGATTGGAGTTTTAAATAATTGACCGTGACAAACAGTACAAGGAAATCCCTAAGGTGAAGACTACACCATTAGACATTGAATGGTGTGACTCTTATTGAGAATGTCATCTCATTGGATTTTTAGGATGATGTTCCTAGTGAGTCAAAAATGAGTAATGATTAGTGTTCTTTTTTTGCAAGCATATTTGTTTCAATTGTCATTTCTAGTACTTACCTGAAGTTACATTTTAATATTGTGATATTAATATCCTGAATTTAAATTTATAATATCGATGAAAATAATACTATATTATTTGGGAATATCATATTGGATGTGGATGTGAAACCATATTATTATTATGTTCATAGATGAGCTTATATTGGTAGTTAGATGGTTGAGATAGAACATTGTTTTCAGTGTTTATGTGGATCTAATTTTATCTTTATCTATGATAAATACTTTATTTTAGACTTTTAATTAGTATGGGATAGAGTTTTGAATGTTTAATCAAGCATGATATTGAATTTTAGGTGTCCAATATGGAGCAATATTAGAGCTTTTCTAGTGAATGGGGTAAAATTTTGAAGTATACTAACTTTTTTGGTGATCCAACTATAGAATTACACAAATTTTGGGTTCATAATTTGGTTTTATATTTTTTGAAGATCTCATGATGCCTCTATGAAATTACACATCATAATCAGGAGATTAGGTAGAGAATCATTATGATTTGTTAAGCATTTTCATAAAAAGTCAACAATAGGAGGTACAACTACTTCTTTCATTGAATTTGTTTATGTGAGGGGGATACCACATTGAAAATGTCAATACTCTACAAGAAATCAATTCATGGTGGGAAGTTCCTATGGCGATAAGCATCATATCAGCGAATCATCCTTTGTGAGAAAATTCATAGATTGGGGACGACCATGTTATTGAAGATGAATTGATGAATGATACATATGTTTTTGTAGCATATAAGGTTGTGGGTGAGCATCATCTCAGTGTTACTGATAGTGATGAGTTGGTATCATGGGTTTTGTTGGATTGTGTTCTCTAATGTTTGGGTTTGTAATGTAGAAGAATATTCATTGTTTTGTGGTAGAATGTGGGAAATTGTATAATATTTGATAACTATGTCTATATGGGGTTGATGGTTGAAGAACTACAGAGGAATCATTGGGATAATTTTTCAGTGGATATTTTTTAAATACATGCATTTTGTCTATTGTTAAATTCATTGGGAATTTTAATTTTTTGTGTCAAATCAGGGATTTTTTCCAACTGAAATATAAATTTTTTATTTCAATTAAAAACATTTAAGGGGGATTTTTAAACACTAAAAGTACAAACAATAGAAAATTTTAACCAAATTATAAATAACCAAGGTATTCTATAGTATTTTAAAAGTGCTAGAATATTTAACCATATATAATATATATTGAATTTTTGTTTTCTCTCTGTGTGGATCATCCTTAAATAGATTATCAAAGAAGTAGGCCATTATTTACCATATTTGGATATACCTCTCTAGATTTATTTTCCCCACATTGATTCAACATGTCAAAATATAATCCTCTTTGGTGATCTAAGAGTATTATTCACCATTTAGGTCCACATGGAGCATTATCTCAAAACTTTTGTGGACTTCTTCATTTAGTAAGATAATTTTACATAACTACCCTAATATATCCTCCTTATATTGAAGGACAATCATGAATGAATTTTATTTATCAACTAACACATTTACTACATCATTTTCAATACCATCAATTCTCATTGTTTCCAGTTGGTAGCAAAAATCATCTTTTATGATATATTTGGTTTCCTAAATCTCATCTCATGGAACTATAAATTTATACCCTGGCATCTCAGGATGATAATTTTCACCATAATGTTCCAATAAATCCATCCCTTCCTTTTCCTGAATATGATTTTGTTTTGTAGATGACTTGGTGAGCATTGGATTTGATAGATTTCCGTAATTATTACATTGTCTGGTTTTTTTATTTTCTATCTTGATTATTCCCCTAGTTATGGTTACCATTCATCATGATCCTTGAGACACACCCAATGTACATTATCATATGGTCATCAAACTTATATTCATATGCTTGTTGAGAGTATATTTCATTATCACTCTGCACCAGTTTAACCAAGATCACTGAACTAGATCTCTTTCACATCAATCTAGGAATGGCAGACTTCAACCCTTCATAATCAGTGTGGTCATTCACATTTCAATTCAGGGATGTGAAATTCATTAAAAGATAAATTGAGGTGGGAAGATCCTATAAATCATAAAACCCCTTCACTTGATTAGTTCATTCATTTGGTTTAAGATACATAAGGGATTATGAAAGATGTCTTGAATCAAAATGAATCAGATTACAATTGAACCAGGTTATAAATTTATTTCTCAAAAAAATCACTAGCTATGATCTCATTCCCCTTTCCCTAATTTCATAATGTAATAGTATGTGCATATGTGGGGATAACCATAGAAGTACATAGCCAAGGGACATCTGAGACCATAAAATCGAGATTCAAATCATTTAAGTCAAACCTCATACCAATAATAATATACAACCATTAAAACAGATTAAAATTCCCCCACCCCATTATAATGAGAATCAAATTTTTTCTTCATTGGCTAATTTTCATGAAGAGATAGTTATTGGAGGATCATATTTTAACCTATACTAGTACTTGAAATAGTCATTGACCAGATTCCTACATGAAAATAGAAGGGCACATATAAATCATAGCAACCCTATAGATTCTAGGGATATTACCAATGAATCATTATATAGATGAAATCCAGCATTGCCCTTGAGATATCGAATTAAACACATAACCAAGGAGACATGGGATAGTTGATTGCATGGTTGTAGTTATCAGACATAGGAATCAATCAACCATATTAAGAATCAACCTAAGAATCATCAAATAATGAAATATGAGAGGTAATTTAGGGATTTTAATCTTTAAGGTGTAAATCTAATGAAAAAAATGAAAGAGGGGAAAATTGATGCTTTATAGGGCTCGTATAGTATTCACCTCACCAAATATGATATAATCTTTAGATGAAAAATGGATCAAAACGAATTTCAGGTACAATATCCCTATAATTTCTCAGGCATGAAAACCCAAAGAGTAAAAAATTAACATGTAGAAGGCATCCATCAAATGACGACTCTTTTTAATGAAATCCATAAATATATGATTCAATAGTGAGGATGAGTTATAGAAGTGAAATCATGAGCATAAGAACATAATCATTGTGTGACTGAACATTATGTTAAACATCATGTTATAGAAAACTAGGGAGATATCTAGTATTGATGAATATTTAAAAAGACATAATTCGAGAAGTTAGGGAGAATAGAAGAGATCTCCCCCAACCCCAATGGAGGGGGGGGGGAATAGAGTGGTGATGCCACTAATAAATTTTTTTTAGAGAAAAATGAGTCAAAAGGGTGACCACCATCCTAGGGGATGTTTTTAAAATAAAAATATGGATCATAATTTTTAGTATTAGAACATCTCATGTTGTTTTATCACATGGATCAAAGAGTAATTGATGTTTTAGGTTCTCCATTGAATATCATGGTGGGGTCGAGGTGACCCCCTACCTAATTGTATTGTAGAAAGCATGTCCCACCTTGACAGGTGACTATTTATTGATGAGGAGAACTGAATGACGTCACATTCACAGCATGGTAGAGTGATTTATGCATTAATACATCTTTATACAGAATTTTTTATTATGAAAATACTCTTCTGAAAAAAAATTCATGAATGGAGTATCACTCTAATATAAGGAATCTTATAAAGAGAAAAAGGAATCATTTAATTTTCGAATTTTATATTTTTGTGTGAAGAACCCAACAGTTTCATGAACCATATGTTATGTCATGATAACCTCTCACGTGGGATTTCAGAGTTGGAAGCATTAAGTAACCATGTTGTGATATATGGGAGTTCATTCTGAAGTGAGTATACCTCACCATAAAAGATGTGTCATGCAACAACACATAGATTCCATCTTTTGATGATGTTAGGTATTTTAATATACCATATACCTTTGGGTACCATGTCAGTAATAAATGTGTCACTTCGTATTATACATATTGAATATTTCACACCACAAACGAAGGGAATCCACATTATTAGGGATTGGGGCCTTATCTATTAGTTTTACCTAAGGGTTGATAATAAGATGAACAAAGTGAGTTATAAAGTGACATAATTAGGAGATTTATTATTACACAAAGACCCTTATGGTTACACCATAATGAGGTGTGGAACTATTTATAATATAGGGGTAGACCCATAATTCAAGTTGTGAACCCCGTAGTATTAGGATGAATATGTGTTATGAGAGGACTATTTTTCTCCCCCCACATTTCCCCCTTTTATCCTTCTATTTTTTTGATTATTCATTGAGATCTAGTGGGAAAAATATTTTGTCTTCCCTATATATTCTTTCATTTTAATTTTCCTTCATACCTGCTAATTTGAGATTAATTAAGGGTTTTTTGGAACTAATTCTACCTGATCAACATGGAATTGGAAAAGGATTTTGTTTATTTTTCATGGTGTGTCTAAAGGATATCTCAATATGATAATATAAATTATTTTCTCATAATTTATCTAAATTACGTATTTTTTGTATTAATTATTGTTTTTATTGATATTGGATTTAATTTTACATTTATTTTACTGAATTCGTTTGATAGTTTAGGTTTATGGGTTTGGGTACATATCAATAGTAGACTGTAACTCATTTCTTGTGATTTCGGTGAGTGAAAAATGATCATTGGGTTTTTAGGGGATTATTAATTTTTAAATAAAATTGAATAATAAATTATAATGGGATATGAATAATTAATAGGTTATTTTATGTAATGAGATATAATATTGGTGGAACTTGTGAGCTAGAATGATCAAGGGATGTGGAGGAAATGATTATGTAATATTAATAACCCTAAATAAGATAGGTGGTCCCGAACAATATTCTTTGTGTATATCAATTTTATTTATTTGAATATGATATGTTTTCTATCCACTTATTTGTGATTGGACGTAATTTTAAATTGAATAATTTCCATTCAAATAATTATGGGTAGAACAAATCTGTTAAGGGAAATGATGGACCCTTGAACAATAATTGATGAATTAGTCACTAATGGATATGGAAATGGTCAAAAATTGTGCCTTCCAAAATAGGGAACCTAGTGGGTTATAAATTGAATAAAATGACTAGAATGTATCGGTCCATGATAAGTTCTTTTGGATTTAGATGATTATGGGAGAGAGATATACTAAAATTAATGTCCCAGGGATATGACATATAAGAAATGGTGAGAAAATATTTCCATTAAGCTAGTAAATCATAGAGTGGATTGAATATTAAACCCCCAAAGGTATGTGTGTACATGAGTGGGTACACCTAGGAAGGATGTGAGATAACCAACCTAGTTGGTTTAGATATGATATGGGTTTTAGATTGTCCCTCCATTGTGATACTAGTATGGAGTTTCCTATGAGATTTTTTAGTCCATGATCTATGGATTGATACAAAGAGGGATTTTATTTCATTGAAATTATGGGATTGAACTAATAGATGAGGATATAATAGAGAATCCCATGTATAGTGTCTAGACTATGCTATGAATTTGGGGACCTCATTGGCTACCCTAGTGTAACATAAATTCTGGAGTAGGGTAGTGCTTGTATATAGGTATTTCTAATTTCTGGTATAACCATAGAACACGGGGATGGGGTTTTTGATCCACTAATGTCTATAGCGGTGGAGATGGGTCGTGAAATATAATGACTATCCTAAGAAACATGTTGTTGGGTTTGGGTGAGTGTCAAAACCAAATGGTATGGAATAAGGTTTAAAGGAAAGTATTCCATCATGTATATGTGTTGTTTGTTTAGATATTCAAACATACATATAGACATATATATACATAGACAATCATATATGATAAATATGCTGTTCTAGGGTGGGATACCATGGGTGAATTTTCTATGATTTTTTGGGTGATATATGACCCTAGTTATATGTTTTATATGGAAATTTGGGTTCTATTTCCTAGAGAGGATATGTTCCCTATATAATAGAGGCTTGATACTTCTTCTAGGTAGGGGATGAGACACTTCATGTGTATTATATATCTATATATTTATATCTATATTTGTGTCTGTGTGTGTCTATGTGTGTGAAATGATGTTTCATTCTTTGGGAGTATGATACAATCGTCGGCTAGCGGTGCCCTAGAATATGGTTCCTTATAGGGTATGCAACAACCCCTTTTATATACTAATATAGTGTTGGGGATGAATGTAAATTAAAATTATTAAGAATATCATGGTTATGAGGTATATGTGGGTCTATTTGGGGTGTGAATTTCAATTAAAGGGTGGAACACCCCCATGGTGTATGATATTTTGTCTATAGGAAGGGGACGTGACCCCCAAGTGGATGGATATAGTTTTTATGGGTAGAGGATATTAATCTTTGGGTGGTTAATATATCACACCCAACCTCAAAATTACATTTTAATTTATTTTTATATTGGTTATTTATATTTTCCATTAGTTTTGATTCAAAATAGTGAGAAATGTTGAATTTTTTGGTTTCACAGTAGGGTTCATGATTAGCACATGATTATTTAAAACCATGAATCTAACCATGAAAAGTTTTGAAATTATTATAAATGGTTCTTTGCATTTTTGGTGAATGTTTTCCCAAACCATGAACTCTATCTCAGAGACTTTCTATGTATCACTATTCAAGGTCACCTTGATAAACATATCATAGAAAACCATATAGACTGCCCAAAAATTTAAAATAATCAAGTATATCATACATTTCTCTTGATTTTTACTCTCCCTCACCCTCCTCTCCTCATTACATGATAATGGATCCCCATGGGATCTTTAAGAGACATACCATTTCTATCCCCTAGGGATTTATTCCCACTTATCTTTTTATTTTTTTCATCATTTGTCACGGTTTTAGCCTTCTTCTTCTTTTCATCCTCTTTCATCTAGTTTTATTCATTCTATTTTTTTCTCTACAACAAAATGTGGGAGGTATTTTTTTTATAAATAATAATTAATTTAATGTCAATGATGATTATAATTCATCATCAAATGTATTATCATTATCCTTAAAGGATTAACATTATCATCCATTAAACTAGGAAGGTGGTTCCATGCCTCTAAGATTTTATTAATAATATAAGGAATTATTTCATTTTATAAATCCTTCTTATCTATATTTTATTCCCATGTGTATGATAAACTTATAATGGGGTGTATTTATAGAAATCTTTTCTTATAATGTAAATTCATTAATTTCATGTTAAATTAGTATGGTTCACAATGTGTTTTGTTTGGGAATTCACCTTAAATGGGCATGTATTCATGTTTTGATTTATTACTATATTTTTTAAAGGATAATTCATTATTAATATGATTTTCTAATTATTTAAGGATATTTTTCTTCATATTTTATAATTCATATATGTTGCGTTAGTCTGAATAAAAGGGTTTCACTTTAGTTTCAGTTTTAATTTTCAATCATCATCGAGTTTCTCTTAATTTTTTAGATAAATATTTTGTAAGTTTACTTATACATGTGTTCTTAATAACATACATAATTATATGTAAATTTATACATAGATATATATTTTACTACATAACGATTTATAACAGTATACATACTATTTAGAAACCAAAGGACCATTTTCCACTTTGAAAGGAACAATCCGTAATGATGATGATTTTGAAACTGATTTTTAATAATTTCATTAAAAACATATAATTTGTTTCAAAATTAGAATAATTTATGGAACTTGGAAGAATGGTTTTCTTTAATGTGGATGATACTATCATCAAAATAATAAAATAAATTTTTTTGAAATGATTTGACATTGGATTTGTTAAATATTTGTTATTTCCTTAAGATAGAAATTGGGGATTTATGGGGAGTTAGTATAAGGGTACATTGAGGTTTTAGTTGGTAATGGTTTACCCTATTTTAAATTTTTATTGTGTACTTTTCATGGTATGAATCTTTCCTCGACCTCTATTACAATTATCATGGTTATCCTAGGTGTCGTAGTAAATGATTCAATAATAGTTAATATTTAAAAATGATTATATGGATTAGATCCCCCATGTTATTGATGGACATGGGGTAATTCCCAAAAAAATTTGTAGATTATATAAGTTTCCCGGTTATATACTATGGATTAATTTATAGGCCAATATATTATTCCACCCATGTATATTTAGGATAATTTCACGGGGTGTTTATAAGATTCCAATTATTTTTACTTCATACATTTTCATTTATTCATATCCTTTATAAATTATTTCTATTCATTTTCGTAGTGATTTTTATGTATATACTCATTTCTAGTGGTTTTTACATGTTTGATTGTTTTTATGGGTAATGTGAATCATCTCCATGAATGTTATAAAAAAATTATCCTAAATGGTTTTTTAAATTATGTTTTAATAGTTATTTCATGATGTTTTAGAAAATTAAAATTATTGTAAATAACAATTATGGTTTATAAATGACATAAAAAATGTATTAAAGTTAATTATCATGAAGTGATTTTCAATGTGATATAAATAATAATTTTATGTTATTTTATTTTGAACTAGGAAATTTTTAATACATTGAAAAATGAATGAATAGACTCTTTGATTTTTACCTTCTTGTTTTTTTATGATCACAACATATTTACTCTAGTATATGACTTTAAATATAGTGGATTAGTTGAGGGTCCATGGTTGGGTTCTTAGGATGCTCCAATATATAAACTTTTTTTAATGCTGATGGAACAATCATATTTGTATTGTTTATGGGTGGTGACCATGTTGTCATGATAAGATCAGTTTACTACTTTAGTTCTCATTTTATGTCCTAGTTGTATCATCAATCTTGGTTTCTTGTTTTAACATATTTTTTGGATCAGATATATTAATTTTTTGATATATGTTATTCATGATTACTCTTCGTTTAGTTTCTTATGATTATTTATCTATTTGATTATATTTTTATTAAATGATCATTTATTAGACGCACCAGTCCAGACTATAGGTATTATTTCACTACTTATTAAATATTACCAATAAGGTGAAATCATTCCCCATGATTTCTATCTGAATCCGAAGAGATATTATCCACTATGAGGTTATTGGGGAAACATTCCTCAAGTTTATAATGGGATGGATAGGGTTCCCATATCAGGGTATCGGGTTTAGTTTTTTGAAAAAATATATATCATATATCGTGTTTCTATGAGGGAATATCTTCATGAGATAATTATTCTCTATGGGAATTCTATAATATAGGATATCATATCATTTGAGATTAAGAGTTATGTCATGGATGAGGGCCTCATAACTAGTAATTATGATAAAACCTATGTAACAATGGGATGCATATATTTCTTTTCATGTTTAATTTTTTGTTCATCATATTATTTTTTATTTAAAATGATTTTATTTTAATTATCATAAGTTTTTCATTTCATTTTTATAACTTTTATCAAATGAGTGGGAAATTATATTTTTAGTATAAGTACAAAGTTAGTGTATACAATCTATTAAATATTATATAAAACATAAAATTAACTTTATGAGGCTTCCAGTGGAATTTATATGATTGGTTCATGTTCTGCAAAACATTGTGTCCAAACAAGAAACAATAATTAACCCATTTATTGTTTTAATTTTTATTATCATCTCATTTTTGGATTGATTATGGGGCTATTCCATGCTATTTAGAGATTAATGTGAAGAATGTTTTACTGAAATTTTTATGATATAGTGTTGTGATTTGATATCAAATTATAGAGAAATTATGATTTAAAGGATTTAATAGTTTATTATGTAAGTTAAAAGAAGTTTCTGGAAATTATTTAAAGAAAATCACATGTTTTCATAGAAATTAGATCATAAATTTATTGGTACTGTGAATCTAATTATTAATTAAAATGATATTTTTTTGATATTGGGTGTGAAAGAAAATTTAGACATTTAAATTTAATGTTTAGTTCTTAAAAATGGTGTTTTGATTTTATTACTTCATATCTCATTAAATGTGATTGAGGATGATTTCATGTATACTGATTGATTCATTTTTTTTTAACCTTTAGATTATTCCTCTATGAAAGGATATGAGTAATAATGATATGTTTATATTTCATAATGATCCCTAACCTAATTTCTCTCAGGATTTAGGTGTGATTCTTCAGGTTTTATACCCTACCCAAACTCCAAGTACAGTGGTAAAGATAAATTTCTCCTAGTGATTACTTATTTTATGTGGTGACTTAGGACCTCAATGGGATGTAGAGTGGTTAGTTAAAATTTACAGAGTATTCAATTAACATAAAATACCCATATCCTGATGAGAAATGATATTCTAATAATTGTTTTAAGGATTGAGTATAGAATTGCTAAGGACCATTGTTCCATTATAACTAAAAAGAAGTATGTCTTGTGATTTTTAAATACATGATTATTTGGTGGAACATTCCTAGTAATGTTAATGAATAGATGTAAATGAAACTTATTAACCATAATCAATGAGGTCAATTAGTGATGTAATATTTTGTATTTTCAAACAGTTGATACCTTTCTATATTAGGTTTGTGTTTGAGGACTCACTATAGGTTCTAATTTTAATGAGGGGTCTTATTCCAAATATTTGTGGTAAGATTCCTCCTTTTGTTTTTTCATGCTATGACATTATTTTTTTGAGTCTTGAAGGCCTTCTTTAGTTATGGTTTCTAGATCCATCAACAAAAAATTTGAAAATTTTGGCTTTTTAAATGGATAGAGTTTCAAAAATAGCATGGATCTTTATCATTTTCTATTCAATAAAATTAATCTTTCCTCCTTTTATTTGTATTACCCTCTATAAACCCTTGTGAGAATTTTTACCTTTTTCATGTTTTTGGTTAATTATCCCTTTTTCTATTTTTGGAAATATTTGTATATAATTTATAGAATTTTGGATATGAAAATATTTTTAATGTTTTGATTCAGTTTCCTTGAATGAAATGTGGAAGGAAGTATTTTTTAAGTCTTACCCTTAGAATATTGTTATTGTTTGACCAACCAAGATAAGAAAAACCCTTATATATTAGAGTCCCATTAAATGTCTCATCTATAAAATATTTCCATTATTTTATAATGAATGTTATTTTTATAGGTTGGTTATTTTGGATATGTTTCATTATATCTTCTATGTTTCATATATAATAAATATATGTTTCAGTTTTATTTAATGTTTTGAACACCATTCATCACCTAGGACTGTAGTATCTTTCTGAAGTTGTAAAGTTCTATAGTGGGATAATTATCACACACATACCACCGTCATAAACATTATATTTTGAAATTCTTGGATCAGTTGTGATCACTGAGAGGGGAGGGGTGAATCAGTGATAACTTTTTCTTTTTAAAAATTGTTCCTTTTGAATGATCAATTCAACCTCTGTGACTGTTTAAGGCCCATATCTACTCTTTTGATGGTGCAGTGATAATGAAAGCACAGAACACAGAGATTTACAAGGTTTGGTACAAATACATAATCCTTTTCGTGTTGGTTTCACTCCCCAACATGGATTCTTCACTATTCCAGATGATGTTTTCACGGTAATTGGTTATACCCCCCAATTATAAGTTGGTTAAACCCCCCAACTTCACAGTATCTTCACCTTCACAGCTCCACTTCTCTTCTTCAAATGTGTTGTTAAATTCTTCAAGTATCTTCAACAAACTCTACGAGAACTTGTCGGTCTTTCTCACCAATACTTTTATTCAATATGCATGCATGTACATACATGCATTTCCTCCTTCACAGGTGCACTCACACTTTGTTCTTATGTTTGCATGCACATTAACTCCCCCATGCAATCACACTCCTTCCAGTAAGTCACACACAATCTGAATAGTTATGTGGATGGTGTAAGTGTGAGATTTCCTTCTCAAGAGGTTATCAATTCCTTGACCTCATGCATGTATTCTTCTATGTGATAATACAAGGCCTCAGTTTTTCCTTCATTGTGCAAAACAAGAGTGCACGGTTCTTCTTCTCGTGCAAAATAAGAGGGCACGAGTTCTTCTCCTTCGTGCTTCAGGTGAGATAAAAACTTCTTCACAAAACCTAAGAGGTTTGTGGTTCTGTCTTCGTAGGAAAAATACAAGGGTGTAAATACACTGGTTATTTTTTCCTCGGGCTACTCCTCACAAAGACATGGCGAGGGTTCAAAGAACATGTCACGCGCTTGTGGGATGCTTCGCATAGAGGGTGTGGATCACCTCTTTCGCGAACCAAGGGGGTTCACACTTTTTCTCTTCACTCAAGGGATGTGCGGCCCCTTCCATGAACCAAAGTGTTCTCTGCACTCTTTCGCACAAGACCTACGTGAGACTCCTTCGCGCAATGGATGAACGAGACACCTCTTCTTCGCGAGCAAGACTGCGCGGACACCTCTGCCCTTCACGAACCAGAGGGATTCGTGGTTGCTCTATTTCTTTGGAGAAACAAGAGCTCCTTCGATCAAGAATAGTTGCACCCTTCTCGTACACATGATCCTCTTCTTATAGGCAAGGAGATCATTTGAAGCCGCGGGGTCCAAAACATTGAATGCCCGAGAATAATTCCTTTGAATAACCGAGATATTCTGTTCTTTTAAAAACATTCAACATGCGTTAAAGATATCCGTGTATGTCGGGTGTTTCCTTTTTTCCAAACGTGGGATCCAATCTTCGTGTATGGATTCAAGATCATATACCCGATTCTCATGCATGAATCTCACATGGATCCATGTGGTCTTGGCAACTCCGTTTTCCTCGGCTGAACATTTTTCCTCATGATATCTCATGCATGCAAGAAATAGACTGCATGCATGGTCTCGGTTTTATTGGACGATCACCATGTAGTTGTTTTTGATATTCAACAGTGGTCAGGATTCAACCACGATGGATTGGCAGTGGCGACGGCGAGCTGGTTCACATCTGGTGGAGCTCGGGTGCCCGGAGGTTGAAGACAACCTCAGTGCCTCTCCTCAGCCATTGGATCCACGTCAATTGATCTCAGATGGCAGGGATTATATCGTGGTGCCACAGGATTAGATGAGCGGCCGCGATTACACGCAGATCAAATGGACGGCCCAGTTCAGCTCCACGCCTTAAAAAACTCGTCCCACATCGAATCACGTCGTGGCTTTCTCGTGGTTTAACAAACATCTCCTCCCACCATCAGCTCAGAAATATCCTCTCCCCCTCCGGTGTCGCCCCGCACCGGTTCTCTACGGGCGCTCTTCTGCGCCCACTATGCTCCTTTGTGCGCACTCTAGCGCCCATGATGTACGGGTTCATCACCGTGTGGCACCCGCGAGTTTACACACGGCCCACACCATGCCTCGGGGAGGCCTTGGCCTTGAGGACTTCCCTTGAGAGCGGTTGACCCTCGGGTCCCGCAAGTGCTTGAGGTGAGGGACCTCAGCTGGCCTCCTTGGTTGGCTTATTTTTTGTTAATGTACATAACTCCATACTTCGTATAAAAGCAATGTAACCAAGTTCAAAAATGCCAAACCAAACGTCTTCTCCTCTTCATCTTCTTAAGAACTCCATATATATTCTTCAACATCTTTTCTTCTTCTTCTATTAAAGAATAGAATTCCCAAGGATCTCTCAACTATCTTCATCAGCAATTAATCATAAATCACTTGATCTTCAATGTTCTTCTTCGATCCAAACATAGATTATGCATGGAACACATCTTTATTCAACATGTTGTTGAGTACTTCATGCACTTTTTCAAATGTTGTAACATTGTATATATTTGATACATGTCTTGGAACATAAGACCATCTCAACAATCATTAGAGTTTGTGAAGCTTCTTCAACCATCATTCCTCATGATTTATCACTCTTCATGATCGCTTCATCATTTGTCACTCATTGAAAGGTTATTGACAAAAATTCAATCACTTGGGCACTACAATATCCCCCTTTTTATTTGGTTGTCAATACTCCTATGCACACTTTAAAAAATGTCACACTGTGTGTGCTGAGGATTTCTCCCCCTTATTGGCCAACAAATGCAAAGGGATGAATGGGAAGTCATTCCCAAAATGCATAACCGCTTAACTCAGCAACCAATGCCCCCCCTCAGGGGATGCACTCATCTCTTTAAATTCCCTGCATGTGAGAAAAAAAATATAAATTTAGGGAATAAGGAGGGGCCTTTCACTTCCTCAAGTGAGAGGAGAAGGCTGAACATGATGTTTCAGCCTTAGCTCAACAAATCATTCTGTAGGCATAGCTTTGGTGAAAATATATGCCACCTAATCTTGAGTAGAAATGTAGTCGATATTGATTTCTCCACGGGCGACCCTTTCATTGATGAAATGATATTTTATATAAATGTTCTTGGATCTGGAGTCTTGTATAGGATTCTTAGACAAGCCAATTTCACTTTGATTATCACATTAGAACCTCAATGGTTTTTTAGCTTTAATTCTCAAATCTGCTAGCTGCACCTGCATCCAAATCAATTGTGTACATGCATGTGTATCTGCCACATACTCTGCTTCGGTTGTGCTCAATGTTACAGAATTTTGTTTCATGCTGTACAAACTAAAACATCCATCTCCCAGAAAGAAGGTTCCACCAGATGTGGATCTTCTATTAGTATAGTCACCCGCCAAATCAGCAACTGTGAATCCCAACAACTTTATGTTTGTACTGTGTTTGTATAAGAGTCCACAGTTGAGGGTTCCTTTCACATATCTCAAGATTCGTTTAGCTTCTGATAAGTGAGATTCTTTTGGGTCACTTTGAAATCTGGCACACAAATTCACTGCATATGTTATATCCGGCCTTGAAGTCATGAGATAAAGGAGGCTGCCAATAATTCTCCTGAACTCTTTCTGATCAACATTGTTGCCTTCTTCATCCTTGCATAGCTTGGTTCCACTAGAAATGGGTTTTGATACTTCCTTTGCACACTCCATTCTGAACCATTTCACTAAGTCCCTTGCATACTTTTCTTGTGAATGAAATATGGAGTTTTTCCTTTTTTCCACCTGAAATCCTAGAAAATATGTCATTTGACCATGCATGGACATTTCAAAGGTTCTCTTTATCTGCTCAACAAATTATTCACATAGTCCTTCCTTGTCACCAGCAAAAGTAATATCATCTACATAGATAATGACTATTAGAGTACCAGTGGCCATTTCTCTAACATAGAGATTACTATCAACTGTTCCTTTGACAAACATCATGCTCTTGTGACAACCATCCAACTTTGAGAACTAGGCTCTAGGGGCCTGCTTTAATCTATACAAATATTTTCTCAATCTGCACCCCATACTACCATCTTTGTCCAGCACAAATCCTTCTGGTTGTTCTATATACACTTCTTCTTCAAGATCTCCATTTAGGAATGTAGATTTCACATCCATCTGATAGACCTTGTACTACTTGTGTGCTGCAACTACTATGAACATTCTGATAGTTTCTAGTCTTGCGACTGGTGCAAAAGTTTCTTCAAAGTCGATTCCTTCCATTTGTGAATACCCTTTGCATACATGTCTGGTCTTATTTCTCGAAACATCCCCTTTTTCATTGAGTTTGTTTCGGAAAACCCACTTTGTCCCAATTACATTTTTATTTTTTGGCCTTGGCACAAGATCCCAAGTGGAGTTCTTTTTTATTTGATTGAGTTCCTCATGCATATCGTGTATCCATTCCTCATGTTCAACTGCTTCAGCCATTGTGTGAGGTTCCACTTGAGAAACCAGTGCAGTCTAATCTTCCAATCTCAATCTTCTTCTTATTTTCAATGAGGATTGTGGGTCACCAAGGAAATTTTCTGTGTCAACATGTTTCTTCAATTTATTGTATCTCCTTATTCCATATTCATTACCTTCCTCTTCATCACTGGGGTGTTCAGAGTTGATATCACCAGTAGTTGGTGTTTTCTTAGTTAATTTTTCATTTTTCTGCTCCAAGGTTGTGTCATTATTTGAGTCATCATTATCCACAATGTATGGTTTGGTGTTGGTTTCAATTATTCTGACATCACTACAGTCAATCATTTTGTTCCACTTATTATTCTAGAATCTGTAGCCTTTTCCATCAGGTAGGTATCCCATGAAGATTCCTTCTTCTGCTTTTTCCTCAAACTTTCCCAGATTAATGTTTCTAATCTTGATGATGCAAGGACTGCCAAAGACTCTAAAGTATTTAACAGTTGGTTTTCTGTTAAACCACATTTCATAGGCTTTCGTTTTTGTTTCTGGTCTCAGGAGGCATCTATTTTGTATGTGTATAGTTTTGCATACCGCTTCTCTCAAGAAAAACATAGATATATTATGCTCACCAAACTTAGTCCTCCCCATTTCGATTATGCTTCTATTATTTCTTTCAGCCACTCCATTCTATTGTGGAGTATATGGTGTACTATATAGATGCTTGATTCCATGATTGACTAGATAGCCTTCAAAATAATCATAAGTGTATTCTTTTCCATTGTCTGATATCACTTTCTTGATACAGAGTCCTAGTTCTTTCTCAGCCTGCCTCCTGAAATTTTTGAACATTGTGATTGCTTCTGACTTGTGTTTCATGAACATGATGTTGGTCATACGAGTGTAATCATCAATTAAGGATATAAAATAGAGATCTCCTCTTGTATAATTTTGTCTCATCGGTCCACATATGTTTGTATGAAGGAGTTCAAGAGGCCCAGTAGACATTATATCTAATCCTTTTTGTGAACTATGGGTCGGTTTTCCCTTTTGACATGTGTCACAAATTTCATCTATTTCTCTCTTTAATTTAGGTAGATCTCATACAATATTGTTCTTAATAATTTTACTCATACTTCTTTGACCAAGATGTCCATGTCATCTATTCCATGGATTGTTTTCATCTTTATAACATAGATAACAAGAATTGATGGACTCACCATTTTGAAATATGTTTCCAGTGGTTCTTCTTCCTTGAGTGATGATTTTTCCATCCTATGAGATCTTGATGATGCATAAATCCTTTTGGAACAACACCTCATGCCCATCATCACATAATTGGATTACACTTAGTAGGTTGTGATTTAAACCTTCAACAAAAAACACATCGTTGGATTTTAGATTTACTATTTCAATCATAGGCTTTCCAACTCCTTTGATTTTTAGAGAAAAATCATTTCCAAACACCACAGCTCCTCCCTCATGACTTTCTATGTTTCATAGAATTTTTGTATCACCAGTCATATGTGATGAGCATCCACTATCAAGAATCCATGACTTGGTTTTACTGATGTCTTTTAGAGAAATTTCAGAAAAGCATGTGATTTCCTCATTGGGTTCCTGAATGCCTTTTCCTTTCATGTCATTGACTCCTTGTTCATGAAGAATAGTTATACATTTATCAGCCCTATGACCGTGTTGGTCACATCTTCCAGAAGCTTCACCCATGGAGTAAGATTTGTTCTGAATGGGAAGTTTTTATGCTTTCTATATTATACTATGGGTTTCAGGATATCTCTCCCTTGAATCATGCCTCATACTTGGAAGAGACATGTTATACCAGCATATATAGGCCTTGTTTCCAAACACACCACAACACCAGTAGTAGCCTCTAAACCTTGACCTTCTCCGCTGATAAGAGTCATGTTGTAATTTCCAGTCCATGATTTGAGTAGTCCTTTCTGGGGATTTCCTTTCTTCCATTGACGATGATTTCTCTCAAGATTTTGTATTCCCTGTTTGTCTCAATTTCATCTTTGGACCTGCATCGTAAGAGATAACAGATGTATTTTGAGATTTACTTAGTGGTAATTTGACTTGGCTCTGAGCACCTGCATGAGATGATTCTACCTTGACCACAACAGCCTTGTTATAGTCTTCCCTCATCTTTGTCAAACTATTCTGTGCTTCAATCCACATAGACTGTGTCACTGATTGATCTTCTTCTTTGATGTGAAGTTTCTCTTCAAGATCTTTTTCTATCTTATCCATATCAGCTGTCTTTAGATTGTGTCTCTTAATTTCATCAATGTATAGTGTCTCTTTCTTCATACACTCTTACAACTCATCAGTCATCCTTTTCGTTTCCTTCTATAATAGTTTATTCTCTTTCTTGATCTTGTTGTTTTGTTCAAGGAAAGCTTCTAATTCATCTTTCAACATGTGTTCAAGCTCTGTTCGTTCACTTTCATCATCTTCACTACTGTAGGTATCAAACCCTTTTTCTACTTGAGCCATAAAATTTGTTTCTTCTTCTGATTGATTGGCTGATGTGGAGTCTGATTCTTCGCCTTTGCTCACATTTCTTCTTCTTTCACCTGTAATGAACCTTTTAATTCTTGCACCAAATTTTCTTCCTTCTCTTGGGTTTCTACTCCATTTCTTCTTTTCTGATTTTTCTTCTTCAACTTCTGGAGCACTAAATCTTTTCTTGGGACTGTTAAAAGAAAAGTGTCTGATGTTATGGAAATTGAAACACCTCGGTGGTAATTTCCATTTTCCATTGAATTTTTATTTTCTAAACCTTTTTGATAAAAGAGAAATAATTTTTTTGATGTCTTCATCCATTTCTTCATTGTCAGATTCTCATGATTCTACGACTTCGTCATCTCATATCTTGAGTTGTCTCATGGCCTCAAAAGCCATCTCATCCTTGATCTTCTTCTTGAATGCTGGGATCATACTCATTTCATACACAACGAGAATGTTGTGTAGTTCATCAAGAGAGAAATCATCTCTGTCTTCTAATGTTGAGCTTTGGGGTCAAACCTGTCAGGAAAATTTCTCATTAGTTTTTTAACGATAGTTGAGTCCTCCATCTTTTCTCCAAAGCCCCAAATATTATTGACAATTTAATTGAATCTTATGAAATAATCATCAATATATTCTTCTTCTCCCATCTTGATATCTTCAAACTTGCTTCTCCAAATTTGTAATTTGGCTTCCTTGACTTTCATGTTTCCTTCATAACTGCTTTCCAATTTGTCCCAAATTTCTTTAGCATTCTTGAGTCCCATGACTTTTGTGTATACCTTTTCTAAGAGTGACATAAGAATGGAATTTTGAGCTTTACCATCAACTTCCATATTTCATTTGACATCCAGTGTCATAGCAGCTTTATTAACAAGAGGAGGGAATCCAAATAAGGCTGCATCTCTAACTTCGAGGTCGAGAGATAGAAGGTAGGGAAACATCTGATTCTTCCAGCTGTGGAAATTATTTCCATAAAATGTTGGAACACCACTACTATTAACAAAATTCAGATTGTCCATTTTCACAAAAGTAGATCCTAACAGAGGTATCCTCCCTATGATACCACTTGAAATTCCTGGATCAGTTGTGATCACTAATAGGGGAGGGGTGAATCAGTGATAACTTTTTCTTTTTAAGAATCGTTCCTTTTGAATTATCAATACAACCTTTGTGGCTGGTTAAGCCCTAGATCTACTCTTTTGATGTTGCAGTGATAATGAAATCACATAACACAGATATTTAAAAGGTTTGATACAAAGACCTACTCCTTTCCGTGTTGGTTCCACTCTCCAAAACAGATTCTTCACTATGCCAGATGATGTTTACACGGTAATTGGTTATACCCCCTGTTTCGGTGCGGATGTGCGTCAGGTTTCTGTTCCGACGCTGTTCCGCCAGGACGCGTTCGCACGTGCACCCGTCGACCCGAGGGGATGGGCGCGCGGCTTGTGGCCCCGCAGTCCCGCTTTCCAAAGGCGGGCGGAATCCGTCCCTTGTTCTGGGGCGTCTGCTCCTTGATCGAAACCGGGATGATGGGATGTCGGCACCTCCTTCCGTGGACGTCTCCTCGGAACTCATCGCCTAATCTGGGTCTCCCTCATAGATTTAAGAATGTTCGTGAATCTCGATCACGGCGCCATATCTTCATGGACACCGGTTAATTACGCTGCTTCCGCCCGGATGCTCCAAGGGGTCTGGTCGGGGCAGCAACCTGCGGTGAGGAGACCGGGTGGCTCTGGGTGTCGGGGGCGTGTCTTAACACTGCGACTCTGCATGTCTGCCTTCCGTCCCTAATAGGGCTTCTCGAAGGCGTGATGACCTGAGGCATCTCGCGCTAGGTGCGGGGAACTATGTTACCTGAGGTTTTCCTCAGCTTCCCATGTTTAACACGGGGTATGCCGCGAGTTTAACGTCCAGCGGGGACGACATCGGACTGATCAACACGAGAAGTGGATCAGATGACATAACCCCTTGCGGGGAACCTCCGACGCTGGGGCCAGCACATGGGCGGCTTTTCGAGTGGAGAGGAGTGGAATGAAGTGGCATGACCCCACCGGGATGTGGCGGCCCGGGTAAGGATCAGGATGGATGATGGATTGAAGAGCTTGGACCCCGTAGGGGCTTCCTACGTACCGCGCGTTGGCGGGGATCAAAGTCAGCGTAGTTCGAATATACAGTTTAACGTCATGCTGGACGTCGGCAAGCCGACTCACGAAAAGGTCGAGGCCGCCGGGCGGAGGATTGAACCGAACCACCTCGCACAGAGGGGGATGGAACGG
Source organism: Viscum album (assembly GCA_963277665.1). Classification (NCBI taxonomy): domain Eukaryota; kingdom Viridiplantae; phylum Streptophyta; class Magnoliopsida; order Santalales; family Viscaceae; genus Viscum; species Viscum album. The sequence continues at coordinate 650,986,838 of OY728120.1, read as the reverse complement.
CTGGGTGGATCACAGTTTCACGTCATGCTGGACGCTGAAAGGAGAAATAGGAAAAGGGGCAGTGGGGGAGCACAATGGAGATACACATGTGCAGTCTCCCACAATGGCGGATTCATAGGTGAATCGACGCAAGTGTGAACCCGGGAGGGGTCCACTGATGGACGAACTGACGTGAATACGACCAGGACGACCAGGTGGTGGGCTTGAACCTCGGAGAGGCTTCCTACGTACCCTGTTTAGAACACAGGGATCAAAGTCCACGTAGTTCGTTCTGTCTGTAACACTCTACCCCCGTGGGCGAAGGCCACTCCAATCTCGACATCCCTGCAGAGACGCGCGGGTGGGGGCCACATCCGAACCGGGAGGGGGACCCTGCGTGCGAGGAACGGGATCGGACGAAGCGGACGGTTTAACGTCTTGCCGGACGAAGTACAGTTTAACGTCGTGTGTTGAGGACGAAGATGCTTGGCAGTTTAACGTCTTGTCGCGCGGACGATATGCTAGGCGGTTTAACGTCGTGCAGCTTGGACGTGGTACAGTTTAACGTCATGTTGGAAAAACACTTGGCAGTTTAACGTCTTGTAGTGCGGACGAAGATTCTTGGCAGTTTAACGTCTTGTCGCGTGGACGAAGTACAGTTTAGCGTCATGTTGGACGAAACACTTGGCAGTTTAACGTCTTGCAGTGCGGATGAAGATGCTTGGCAGTTTAACGTCTTGTCGCGCGGACGAGGATGGTGCCGCCGATGGGTCCGTGTCACTTTGCGCGAGCCTGGAGGGCCGCACGGGAAGACAACGCACGGTGCGGGCACCCGGGATGAAGATCATCGGGCGCCACGCAGGCGGGTACCCTCAGGGGGTCAAAGGGGGCGACCCTGGCGGTTTGCGCGCAAAAGAGGAGTTGGCGCGCAATACCGCGGGTCGGCGCGCAAATGGGCGGGCTGGCGCGCAATTGGGCCACAACTTTGCGCGCGGAAGATAGAGATTGCGCGCACCGGGCTTCGGATAGCGCGCGGGGGCAACAACTCATTCTTTAATCGAATGGCCACTTTAAAAAAGGGGGTGCGCGCAATCGGGCCGGATTGCGCGCACCCCGGGGGCAATTGCGCGCAAGAGGCTTCTTTTGCGCGCGAATGCCTTTGGGTGAAGAATTTATTCAAAGGAAAGGAGCCAAAGGGATTGCGCACGAAGGCGAACCCCGAGGCTTTCTTGCGCGAAAGAAAGGAGGTTACCTGAAGATCGGCATTTCGCGCGGAAGGGGTTGGATTGCGCGCACGAGAGACCTTTCGAATTCCGGCAACCTTCAAAACGTCGGGGGTCGCCTTATATTTATAGGCAACCCCGGGCGCGGAATCTGGATCGCGGGCGCGGAATTCTCTTCGCGGGCGCGGAATCGGGCCCGGCGCGCAAGGGAGTCGCGCGGGTCACGGGCGCGCAAAATTGCGCGCCGGCCCAGCGCATTGCGCGCATCCCGGGAGGTTTGCGCGCGGCACTCCAACTTTGCACGTGGGTCTCCAAAATTCCACGCAAGGCTTCTGTGCCCTCCGAAACGGGCTTCCGACTCCAAATATGACCTCGCTTCCCACATCCGGAGCTTCTTTTGGGAACAACGGACTTTTCCGGCGTCTAAAAAAGCCCCCCCTCGGAATCTGATCGGTGAGAGGTCGCAACGATCGGGTTCCGAGGGAGACACCGGAATGCCGAAGTCCTGGGCGGCGCGGGACTGTGGCGCGCAAAAAGGGGCGTCGGGCGCGAAATTCGCTCTCTCGGTCGCGCAAAGCGCTTTCCGCGCAGATCTTAGTTTATGGTCGTAGAGCTCACACCATAGGGGCAGATCTTAGTTTAAGGTCTTAGAGCTCGGACCATAAGAACCTCAAAGCACGCCACATCGTGGTCCCATCCCATGGATATGCAAAGATGCACTGAGGGATAATGTCAAGAGTGCCGAGATTTTGCCTGGTCAGGATGGGGGGTGGAAAATGTAATGTGAATCATGCGGCCATTCACTCAAGGACTGGGGGCACCGGCGTGACGATATAAGATTACTGCCGACCGTGGCGGAAAAGCAGCATCAATATCGCACTGACCGCTGATGGAATGAGGCAGCAAACGAGCATCAACCGCTCAAGAGTAGGATTCATATCGATTTGCTGCCCGAGGCCCTTGGGGGCACCAGCCCGAGTCGGTGGGAGAGCACTGAGGCATTGTGTCCAAACCGCTCACGGGGGCTCCACCCAGGGCGTAGGCGATGGGTCCGAATGAAAGGGAGCACGAAGCCTGAAAAGTGGAAGGAACCTGAACAAGCTGAACATGACCCTCCTGGCAATAAACCAGAGTACTCTTGACACCGGTGGACCACTGCAAGGGGTCGAGGGCCACGCCTTGAGGGTGACCCGAAGGCGGAAGATTCCCCAGAGAAGGGGGAATCTTTAAGAGGTGGGGGGCTGGACCCGAAGTTTCAAACATTCGGGTGTTCCTACGTATCCCGTAAGGATGGGAATCAAGCCACACGTAGTTCTTGAAGCGCGGCGCAACACAATCGGGCACCAGAGCAGGGAAGTGTGCGGGTCTGACCCTCGCACACAGAAGAAGCGGTATTTGATATTTCTTGTTTGTCCTTAAAGGTGGATGGTTTTTCTTTGTGCAGCGACATGCCTGTGATTAGGGAATCCCTGGAGTCGCTACAATAATCATGCCATGAACGGCATTGATAAATGGCGTGGTTATTAACCAGCGTCCAACGTGAGTGTCCCCTGAGGAGATCATCACGATGCAGTGCCGTTTCTCGTCGGGCGGCCAAGACGATCACAGTTTACGGTCGTGTGGTAGGACCAGACAACACAGTTTAAGGTCATGTGGTTCAAACCATGGAGGAATCCGCTTATTGCGATATGGCGGACTCAGCGGAGGTGGGAACATACCCATCCCTGCGGTCACGCACGATTCCAGGAGAAGGATCCTAGGATAGGGTCCTGCGTATGTCCATCACCCGAGGGGCAGAGATGCTAGCCTCCAGCTATACTGGGCCCAGAACGCGATTGTTCGGGCGACTCCTTCCTCCTTATGGGGACGAGGGTCCAGCTACACATAGCCCTTAGGGAGGACATCAGCATATATCCTTGGTGCTCAGATCGTGGGAGCCTCGACAGACACCATTACCCTGGTTGGCCTGCCTAACGTGTAAAGTTGTACTGAAGGTAAGTATGAAGAGAGTATCGAGATTCCACTACAACGCACAAAGGCGGAGTGTGATGAGGACCGCGCAACCAATGTTCGGAGCCTGAAAGATCCGACATGGCGATCAAGGATGTCGCTGACCATATTCGCAACACAACATCCGATCGCGTCAGCCTAGGACGGGGCAAGCAAACGAGCATCAACCGCTCAAGCGCAGGATTCATATCGATTTGCGGCCCAGGACCCACCGGTAAATCGACCCGGAGCGGTAGGAGAGCACTGAGGCATCGTACCCAAACCGCTAACGAGGATCCCTTTGAGTGAAGGCTCGAACAAGAGGAAGCGCGAGGCCCGACAAGCAACACAGGACTTGTCGGGATTGAATCCAACGCCACGGGTCATAGACCTGAGTACCCAAAACATGCTAACAGATCACCGGAAAGGGTCGGAGGACTCACCCTGAGAGAAACCAAAAGACAGCAGATCCCCGTGATCAACCAAGAGACGGGGCTGGACCTGAGACACAAGCGTCCAGGCGGTCCTACGTATCCCATAAGGATGGGAATCAAGCCGTACGTAGTTCTTGAGAGGTGGTTTAACGTCATGCAGGACGATGAGGGGTGTGAGGTAGTCTCACACACGGGGAAGGCGTACGGCGCGGCCAGTAGACCGACGTGAATGAGGACATAATCCCCCGCTCACGCGTTACGCCTCGCACAAAAAGGAGGGGAACTTGGGCCAGAGGCCCAATGCAGGATAGAGATTCCCGGGAAATGGGGCTGGGCCTGAAACATGAATGTTCAGGCGGTCCTACGTATCCCATAAGGATGGGAATCAAGCCGTACGTAGTTCTTGAAGTGCAGTTTAACGTCATGCAGGACGAAAAGAGAAAGGGGGGAGCAGAAGGCATCCCCAAATGTGGGGGGCGTACAGCATGGCGAGCAAACCGACGTGAATTAGGGTATAGCCCCGCGTTCACACCATACGCCGCACACCCGGAGGCAACTGGGCCAAGGGCCCGAGATGGGATGGAAATTCCCGAAGGATGGGGCTGGGCCTGAAACATGAATGTTCAGGCGGTCCTACGTATCCCATAAGGATGGGAATCAAGCCATACGTAGTTCTTGAGGGGCAGTTTAACGTCATGCAGGACGAAGATGCTTGGCAGTTTAACGTCTTGCAGCGCGGACGTGGTACAGTTTAACGTCGTGTTGGACGAAACACTGGGCAGTTTAACGTCTTGCAGCGCGGATGATGTGGACTCAGGAAAAGTACTGCTTGAGGAACCTAGCATTGGTGGGAGGAGTGACACGCTCACCATCCATAGTTGCTAGGGAGTACGCGCCATTGGGATAGACCTTGTGGACAACAAAAGGTCCCTCCCACTTGGGCTCCAACTTGGGTGGCTTCCTGCCGGGTATCATTGGCGCTCTTAGGGAAAGCACTAGGTCACCCTGCAGGAAGGAGTGGAGGCGAACCTTCTTATTGAAAGCTCGAGCCATTCTGCTTTGATGCCTCTCCAAGTTGTGCAAAGCGTGAAGTCTATTCTCATCCAGTGCTTCCAGCTCGACTAGACGGGCTTCAGCAGCTCTGTCCGGCGCTTGCTGGTCGTAGACCGCAGTGCACAAGGACGGTAACTGGATCTCGATGGGCAGGACAGCCTCAGCTCCATATACCAGGGAATAAGGGGTCATCTGGGTGGAATTGCGAGTCGTCGTCCGATAATCCCAGAGCGCGTTGGGGAGCTTGTCCGGCCAACTCTTCTTGTTCTGACCAACCATCTTTTGCAGAATGTTAGAGAGGGTTTTGTTAAACGCCTCAATCTGTCCATTCGCCTGCGCATGATAGCGAGATGTATGGTTCGAGCGAATGTTGTACTTGGCGTACAACTTCTTCAACTCGGCTGCTCGGAAATTGGCTCCGTTATCCGTGAGGATAGCATGAGGCACTCCAAATCGATGAATGATGTTGGAGGTCACGAAGTCAGCGATCGAACAGGATTTGACCTCTCTGAGCGGAATCGCCTCTGCCCATTTGGAGAAGAAGTCCGTGGCGGTCAGAATGAACCGGCACTGGCGAGCCGTCGCCGGCGGGTAAGGTCCCACAACGTCCATCCCCCAGACTGCAAAGGGCCAAGAATACCTGGTGGTATGGAGAGGCTCCGGCGGCCGATGCACAAAGTTCGCATGAACCTGGCACGCATGGCACCTCCTGGCATACTCGATGCAGTCATGGATCATGGAGGGCCAGAAGTATCCCAACTTCTGAATCTGGTGGGACAGCTTTGGCCCAGTCTGATGGGCACTGCATGAACCAGCATGAACCTCTTGCATGACTCGTGGGATCTCAACTCCATGAAGGCAACAGAGGAGAACACCATCAAATCCGCGTCTATAGAGGATCTGCTCCAGGCCGGGACTGCTCTGGAGGACAAACTGCGATGCGCGGCGTCGAACTCGCTCGCGCTCGGCCCGATCCGATGGGAGAATGCCATGTTGGAGGTACTCAACCAAAGGCGTCCTCCAATCAGGGGATGGTTCGACTGCCATATCTGGGGTACTCGGGGCTCCGGGAATAGGGGAAACCGTGGTGAGATTACTTACCGACGGGACGCGATCTCCCTCCGGGATAACGGGAGCGATGAGCCTGCGGTGCGTCACGCGGACGATCAGGTTATCCTGTTCAGGCTCTGCAAGTGACGCAGCAAGGCTGGCCAAAGCATCTGCTCGACCGTTCTGCGACCGGGGAATATGGACAATTTCTGGCCGAGAAGGGAACTGGGCCATCAGAAGGAGGGTGCACTCCAGCAACGGCACAAGTTCCGGCTTCCTGACAACATAGTCTCCATTGATCTGCTTAACGACCAGCTCAGAGTCCCCTTTCACACACAGATGGGGCACGTCGTTCTCGAGAGCTAACTCGAGGCCGGTGATGAGGGCATGGTATTCCGCCTCATTGTTGGTACAGCCCTCTGACAACAGGAAAGAGTATGGTAGCACGGCTTGCTCCGGGGTAATGAAGACGATACCCAAGCCCACTCTGTTGAGCTTAGGATTATCGAGCCTTCTACCGGTGGGGCTCTGGGAGGCACCGTCAAAGTGCATCTGCCAACACGGATCGGCATGATCGACCGAGAGAATGGCCTCATCAGGAAAGCCTAGATCCAGCGGCTGATCCGCGGAGGTCGGGTGAGCAGCCAGAAAGTCTGCCAATTCTTTCCATTTGATGGCCTTCTGAGACACATACCTGATGTCGAACTGCTGGAGAATCACAGCCCACCGCGCTAGACGGCCAGTCAACATAGGCCGGCTCAGGATATATTTCAACGGGTCTACCCGAGAAACCAACTGTACCTCATGGTGCTGCAAGTAGTGCCGTAATTTCTGTACGCCAAATACGAGCGCCAGGCAGCTCTTCTCGATGGGGGAATACCTGACTTCCGCATCGAGAAGCATGCGACTGAGGTAATAGAGGCTATTCTCTGTTCCCTCGTTGTTCTTCTGGGCGAGAAGGGCACCCAGGGACCGTTCAAGTGCGGTCACATAAAGGACCAGCGGCTTCCCGGATACAGGCGGCATCAGAACCGGAGGTTGAAGAAGGTACTGCTTGATTTCCTCGAAAGCGGTCTGACACTCTTTATCCCATACATAGGTGGCACCTTTCTTCATGATCCGAGAAAAGGGCTTACACTTGCCGGCCAGATTCGCGATGAATCGGCGTATATAGGCTAAGTGGCCTTAGAACCCTTGCAGTTCCCAGATGTTACCTGGGGGAGGCATCTGGCTAATCGCCCTGATCTTCTCCGGGTCGATCTCAATACCCCGGTATCTTACCACAAATCCAAGGAACTTTCCGGAGGTGACCCCGAAGGCACACTTCAACGGGTTCATCTTCAGGCAGCGAGACCGGAGGAAGCCGAACACTTTCTCAAGATCTTTGAGATGGTCCTGACGCTGGCGCGATTTGACCACCAAGTCGTCGACGTAACATTCCACCAGTGTGCCGATCATTGGCTTGAATATGCGGTGCATCGCCCGTTGATAGGTGGCACCTGCATTCTTCAGGCCGAAGGGCATGACCTGGTAACAAAAGATACCTTGGGGGGCCCTGAAGGCAGTGAAATCCTCATCCTCAGGGGCCATCCGGATTTGGTTGTATCCGGTGTATCCATCCACGAAGGAGAGGGCTTGGAACCATGTCGTGGCGTCAATCAACAGCTCTGTCACCGGAAGGGGAAAATCATCCTTCGGACAGTGGCGGTTGAGATCGCGGAAGTCAATACAGACTCTGATCTGCCCGTTCTTCTTCCCGACCGGCACAATGTTGGCCATCCATTTGGGGTACTGAACTTCCCTCACGGAGTTGGCTTTGAGAAGCTTGTCAACTTCGGCCTCAACCATGGCACCGTGGAATGGGTGCATCTTCCTGGGAGGCTGCTTGAACCCGCGATGGTTCGCCGGGAAACCAAGGCGGTGGACGGCTACCTGAGGATCTGGCCCCGGCATCTCGTCATAGCCCCAAGCGAACACATCACGGTGCTGTCTGAGGAAGTCCACGTACTGATGCCGCTCTTCAGAGGGCATGGCGGCACTGACCAATGTGGGTCTTGGATCTGCTTCGGTTCCAAGGTTCACCTGTACTAACTCATCGACCGTGGCGGAGACGCCCTCCTCAAAGGCCTGGGGTGCATCTTCCACGTCCTCTCTACTCGGGGAGGGATCGTCCACGGGAGAGACTGCGTTGGAAACTGCATCGAGGCTACCAGATCCATCTGGGCCGCTGGTGCTGGCATGGGCGGTCGCGGTCATCTCATCAGGGGACTCACAGGCCTTCGAGACCATGGCCACGTCCAACCGATGAATCGGGAGGACGTAAGCGTCATCCAAACTTGCCCAGGGATCACCTGCAACGGCGACAAGCTCAACCTCACCTACCAGGATCTGCTTGTCCTTGCTCTTGTAATAGTCCGCGTCCAGATAACGGGCTTCACATGAGGCAAAAGGAGAGGCATCTCCCTGAAGCACGCCTACTCGACCATTAAGGGAGTATTTGAGGCATTGGTGGTATGACGAGGGAACCGCCGCATGAAGGTGGAGCCATGGCCTGCCCATCAATGCGTTATACGCAGTTTCTTGAGAGACTACCATGAATTCGGTGTTGGCAACTAAGTCACCGAACTGGGTCTTCAAGCGTATCTTGCCGACCGGGGTTTGCTCGGTGCGGTCGTACCCCTGGATCCTAAGGTCGGAGGGAATCAAGTCATCCTCAGACAACCCCAATCTCCGGAGCGTCCGAGTGGGAATCAGGTTAATCCCGGACCCCGTGTCGACAAGACAGCGCCGGACTTCAAGGCCATTGAACTGGCCAGTAACATACAGCGGACGAATGTGCCCCTGTATAGGAGGGTCTTCATCCTTACCAGAGAACGAGATAACTGCCTGACATTCGGCGTCCTCAATCGTTTCGGAGTGAAAGGCCTCTGCAGCCGCAACCTCTGTCTCAAACTGGAGGGGGCTTTTCAAGGATTCAGCGAGTGCCTCGCGTATCTCAGATGAAATGCGCAGAGCCTCAAGGATGGAGAGCCTTGCTGGGATGTCAGCCAAGTGCTTCAGGACATCATACTTTTTGGCCAAGCGCGATCCCCTGGTTGCAGGAGGTTGCTCTACGGTTGGAGGCATGACGGGCCTTTCTGATTGGACCGGCGGCCGACTGGTGCTTGGCGCATCCCGCTGTTCATTGGTTGAAGCCCGGGAAGTAGTAACCGTACTGGGGTCAGGAGGCCGAGACGGACTTGCGGCAGGGCGGAGCTGATCGCGACGCGGCTGAGGCGGTTCTGCCTGGTCCCACACCACAAACTGTGGCGGAGGAGAATCCATCATCCCCGGATGGGGGGGCTGCGCGCGCTGAACTCTGTTTTGAGCCTGCTGCCTAGTCTCAGTGGCGTGCACGTCCTGGCTGGAGGTACCAACTGTTGTGCCCCGGCGACTCCTGTTTTTGCGGTTCCTCCGACGGTGGCGACGACCGGGGACACTAGGGAGGTCCACCTGGTGTTCTTCAACGTCGGGAACCGAAAAAGGGATTTACCAGCTCGACAGTATTAACCGAAGCGTACCCAACACCGTCATCGGACGAATCATCCATCGTCGGGCGGATCCGAGGAGGGACCCCCATCTCCGGGGGCATGAAATCGCCGAGAGTGCGGGATAGTGGCGGAACTGGCGGGGCGCGCTCTTCCTTCTTGCGCCGCCGCCGTTTGCTCTTCTCGGAAGAGGCAGGCTGGGATGACGATGCCGAAGCAGCACCCGCAGATTCTGGGGGCTCAGGATGATTCAAGCGCGCACGGATGATTTCATGGGCGCGAATAATCGTCTTGCGGGCCATCCAGTTTTTATACTTCTGGGATCCGCGGTCGGAGACCAGCTGCCATTCGTCCTCATTGCCACTATCGTCATCTGATCCCACGAACACGCCCGCCACTTGTGCTGGAGCTGGGCCCAACCTGATTACATTGTTGTTAATCTGGTCTTGGAGCCAATCCTTAAACACGTAGCACCGCTGGATGGTGTGCCCCAGGGCCCGATGGTAAGGGAAGTAGTGGGGGTTATCCGTGAGATGCACCTCCTCTGGCCTCCAACACTCAGGCAGTCGCACAATCCTCTGCTCCAGGGCGCTCTGGAAATAACCGGGGACCTGATCCTCGTGAAATGAGTAAGTCAGGTATCGCGGGCCCCTGGGAGCGTGGTCTTGACGAGGGGCTGGAGGGGCCTGCCGAGGAGGTGGACCCTGATTATCTCGCCTGGGTTGTGGTGGTACATTACGCGGAGGGGCCGACCGGTTCTGGGGCTGCCGCTGCTGGGCCGGGAACTGAGCCCGTGGAGGCGGATTCCTGTGGGGCTGGGGAGCTGGCCTCACCAGCAGCAGCTCCAACGGCCTGGGGGCCTCTATCTGGGCAACAGCAGCGGGCTCAGCCCTGGTGGCTCTCCTTGCAGGAATCATAGGAGGCAGTGGGTGTGCCAGACTGGCCTGTTGCAGGGCTTCCTCAAGACGTTGAGCTTTGTCTGAGAAGTCCCTGAACCCTCCGGGGTAATTCTGAGTGATCAGGGAAGGGACCAGCTCGGTCTTGACGTTCCCGACGCACATTGTCAGCAACTGCTCCTGAGTCAATGGCATGTCAAGGGAATACGTGAGACCCTTCCATCGGGCGACGAAATCCGCGACTCGCTCATCAGGCCTCTGCTTGCACTTGAAGAGGTCTGAAATACTCGTCTTCTGGGTCGTGGAACTGAACTGGTAGAGGAATTGTCTACGAAGGTCCTTCCAGCTAGTTATCGACCCGACGGGGAGCTGGCTGTACCAGACAAATGCTGGCCCTTCTAGTGTCTAGACAAAGCAGCGAAGCTTAGCGGCCTCCTGCTGCACCGGAGTTCCCAACATAGGCCCTCACCTCGAGTTGAAATGGGCCAAATGATGTGGCGGATCTCCAGTCCCGTTGAAGGGGGCGAAGGTGGGATTCCCGAATCCCGGAGGTGCCGGCATGTCATCCACCCATGCTGGGTATGGCTTGCCGTCCGGTGGGATCGCCACTTGCTGAGTCTCCAAGGCTTCCAAGCGGGCGATGAGTGCCGCCATCGGATCGTCCGGACATGGGTTCCAGTCCTGGCGAGGATCTCTAACCACGAGCGCATTGCATGGTCCTTCAATCAGGTCGTCGACCGGGTCGTCGAACTCGGCAGCTCGTGGGATGGCGGGCGGAGCGGCCCTTGGGGCAGCGGGAGGAATCCGAGCGGGGTCTCTCAGGTAGTCACGCCGCTCGGGAGGGTGCGGTGAAACATACCGCGCCCTCTTGCCATAGGCAATGGCCTCTCCCCTGTCGGAAAACACGGAATAATCACGGTTTCCCGGGAGAGCCTCATCGAGGGGTGGTTGTTCCTGTCCCTGCTGTCCTGGCCTAGGATCACCGTAGTCAGGCCGCTGCTCCGCAGCGCGCTCGGCGAGGAGCTGGTCAACTAGCTTCTTCTGCTCGGCGAGCTGTTGACGTAGCATAGCCTTCTCGGGATCCTCATCCGCCCTCTGCATGGAGGCAGATGGGTCGGCGGGCTTTATAGCCCCGCCGTGCTCTTTACCTTTGCTGACGTTTCGGCTTAACGTCAGTGATTCAGTGGGTGCGGGGAGTCCCAGGAGGTTCCTCTGGTGACGAGTAACTCTCGCCGATGGATCCAACAATGGCTTGTCTTCGGGGGGAGAGCCCCCGTCGAGAAGTTCCAAGCCGTTCCCCTCCCCCGACAGGTCAGCCATATTGACTGTTTCCGTCCCCGGAGATGTACCCTCAGGGCCACCCAGTAAATCGGGCTGTCGGCGAATCGCACTGAACCGTAGGGCAGCGTACTGCCCCCATCCACGGATATACACGTGGGGAGTGTCTCCCTCGATAACCTTGAGGAGTACTTGAAAACACTCAACGCATCGTTGTTGGAGGGCCTCGTGGTGCCCAAATGACCCGGGGTGCCGAACCGCGGGGAGCGTGGCCAGGTCAATTTGACGGCACTGCTCACCAATATCCTCCAGGTGCACTTGACTCCCGGGATATGGCATTTGTAGGCGGTGAAGACAGGAGTGAGTCTCCCGGAGAGTTCGGCGGAAGCATTCGAACTCATCCGGGGTGAGCGATTAGGGTGCATCAAAGTCCGGTCCTGCGACTGGCCAAAACTTCTCAGGGAAGTGGCCCTCTGCAAGGATGGTACAGAAGCTCCACGACTCAAACTCGGGACCCAGGTCTCCCTGGTCCTCTTCAACGACTGGGAATGGACGGGGAACCGGTAGTGGTGCCGAGGCGGGCCGCCGGGCCGACGGGCTGGCCGGCGGTGAATACGGTGAGCAGGCCGATTGGCCTCCATATCCCGGGCCGCCCTCTGAGGGTGGCGGTGCCCCGGCTACCACATCACGATAGGACGGGCCGGCGAGCGAACATCCGGCCGTAGCGTCGGTGCTCGCCGAGGGTGCACTAGATCGTGGTTCGACCGTCGGTCCCCAGAAAAAGTCTTCGGCTTCTCTGATCGAGGCAGAAGGTGCTTCCGGAGGGGCTGGTACCAACCGCAAGCTTGGCCCTTGGGGGTCTACCAGGCCCTCACTACTCCGGATATACCTTCGAAGAGAAGCGTGGATCGCATAGATCTTGCTCTCGGGAAGTACGAGGATGACGTGCCGCATTCCTACCCCTGTCCCTAACTGGCGGGATCGGGGGGAGGGCTCCATCGCCGAATCGTACTCCGCCTCTGTATCAGATAAACGAACCGGTCAGATCTCTGTCCGGAATTCCCTAAAATTCTTCCCTCGACGTCGACGCCTCGCCTTCCTGCCCCTGGGTGGTTCTTCGGGGCATGGCTGATCTCTGTCCTGGCGTCCTCCGGCCGCACCGGTGTTGGGCCCAAGAGGACTGGAAACCAAGGTGTGAGGAGCACCGGGACAGATATCAAAGGGGACGCGGGGAGAGATGATTCCGGGCAGTCCTCCAGGCCGGGATCGAAAGGTGGGGTGACCCATGCCTCTTGGATCGACCACACGGAGTAGACCCTGTTGGTGAATAGCGCTACCGCGAGGTGGTCCGCGGTGGCTATTGCCTGTACCAGCAACCGGGAGAGTCAACCCAACCTGCCTTTGGGGCGGTCGGGGCCTCGATCTAGGTCGGGCATAGAAGTGCCCCTACTTAGGATGCGCAGGGGCCTGGTGGCTGGAGCCAGCAGTGGCTTGAGCCAACGCGGCCGCTGTTTCTAGGGCCCCAAGGTGGGCATCCTCTTCCGCTCGTGCCCGACGTTGGCGTTGGGACAAACGAGTCGGGATGAGCGGCGCGAGCAGGTGGAGAGCCCGTTCTTTGACTTGAGAGGCCTGGCGACGGTGTCGTCGTGGCCTGACAGGAGCCCTTATCGCGGATCCCTGGAACGAATATCGGATAGGGTTGTCCCGGACATCTTCCACCTCATCCGCATAGGGGAAGGAGTTGTCGGAGCGCTCCGGGGATAAGCTCCCGAAGCGGTTGGACGTCGAGGTAGGCAGCGGTGCCTCCCTGCGCGGCCCTCGGGGGCGGCGTTGGTGGCGAGGTGCAGCTTCCTCGAGGTCTAGGCGAGCCATGTCCCTGGTGGGGATGACTCCCTCTTCCTCATATCTCCGCACCAAGTTGTTGATCACCCTTCTCTGGAAGACCTCCGAGGGGGAGAAAGGGCGTGGTTGCCCCGCAGCTGCGGCTGCTGGGACGGCTGTGGAACGGGCGGGACCGCACGGAGTAGCCGCGTCGATGTTTCCCCTACCCCTGCGCCAGTGGGCGAGTGGCGATCGGGCACTGGATTGGGCGACTTGATTCCTGAAAGCAGGGAGAAAAACCCATTAACACTGACAGGAAAAGGAATCGACAACCAACCATTAGTGTCGCGACGCCTTCCGTGGGGGGAACCCAGGCCATCGACGTCGTGAGACGGAGTGCCCGATTTCCCTTCCCCAGCCCCTGGCGGGTTTCGTGCTCCGGTGTTGAATGCTCGGTCGAGCAGCATGCTGGTCTTCCAACACCTCTGAAAGCCATCGGTCTTTGTATTGAGGAGAAGAGATTCACGTCGGGTTCACCATTTTTCTGTTTCGGTGCGGATGTGCGTCGGTTTCTGTTCCGACGTTGTTCCGCCAGGACGCGTTCGCGCGTTCACCCGTCGACCCGAGGGGATGGGCGCGTGTCTTGTGGCCCCACAGTCCCGCTTTCCAAAGGCGGGCGGCATCCGTCCCTTGTTCATGGGCGTCTGCTCCTTGATCGAAACCGGGATGATGGGATGTCGGCTCCTCCTTCCGTGGACGTCTCCTCGGAACTCGTCGCCTTATCCGGGTCTCCCTCATAGATTTAAGAATGTTCGTGAATCTCGTTCCCGGCGCCATATCTTCATGGACAGCGGTTAATTACTCTGCTTCCGCCCGGACGCTCCAAGGGGTCTGGTCGGGGCAGCAACTTGCGGTGAGGAGACCGGGTGGCTCTGGGTGTCGGGGGCGTGTCTTAACACTGCGACTCTGCATGTCTGCCTTCCGTCCCTAATAGGGCTTCTCGAAGGCGTGATGGCCTGAGGCATCCCGCGCTAGGTGCGGGGAACTGTGTTACCTGAGGTTTTCCTCAGCTTCCCATGTTTAACACGGGGTATGCCGCGAGTTTAACGTCCAGCGGGGACGACATCGGACTGATCAACACGAGAAGTGGATCAGATGACAGAACCCCTTGCGGGGAACCTCCGATGTTGGGGCCAGCACATGGGAGGCTTCCCGAGTGGAGTGGAGTGGAATGAAGTGGCATGACCCCACCGGGATGTGGCGGCCCGGGTAAGGATCGGGATGGATGATGGAGTGAAGAGCTTGGACCCCATAGGGGCTTCCTACGTACCGCGCGTTGGCGCGGATCAAAGTCAGTGTAGTTCGAATATACAGTTTAACGTCATGCTGGACGTCGGCAAGCCGACTCATGAAGAGGTCGAGGCCGCCGGGCGGAGTATTGAACCGAACCACCTCGCACAGAGGGGGATGGAACGGCCGGGTGGATCACAGTTTCACGTCTTGCTGGACGCTGAAAGAAGAAATAGGAAAAGGGGCAGTGGGGGAGCACAATAGAGATACACATGTGAAGTCTCCCACAATGGCGGATTCATAGGTGAATCGACGCAAGTGTGAACCCGGGAGGGGTCCACTGATGGACGAACCAACGTGAATACGACCGGGACGACCAGGTGGTGGGCTTGAACCTTGGAGAGGCTTCCTACGTACCCTGTTTAGAAGACAGGGATCAAAGTCCACGTAGTTCGTTCTGTCTGTAACACTCTACCCCCGTGGGCGAAGGCCACTCCAATCCCGACATCCCTGCAGAGACGCGCGGGTGGGGGCCACATCCGAACCGGGAGGGGGACCCTGCGTGCGAGGCACGGGATCGGACGAAGCAGAGGGTTTAACGTCTTGCCGGACGAAGTACAGTTTAACGTCGTGTGTTGAGGACGAAGATGCTTGGCAGTTTAACGTCTTGTCGCGCAGACGATATGCTAGGCAGTTTAACGTCGTGCAGCTTGGACGTGGTACAGTTTAACGTCATGTTGGACGAAACACTTGGCAGTTTAACGTCTTGCAGTGCGGACGAAGATGCTTGGCAGTTTAACGTCTTGTCGTGCGGACGAAGTACAGTTTAGCGTCATGTTGGATGAAACACTTGGCAGTTTAACGTCTTGCAGTGCGGATGAAGATGCTTGGCAGTTTAACGTCTTGTCGCGCGGACGAGGATGGTGCCGCCGATGGGTCCGTGTCACTTCACGCGAGCCTAGAGGGCTGCACGGGAAGACAACGCACGGTGCGGGCACCCGGGATAAAGATCATCGGGCGCCACGCAGGCGGGTACCCTCAGGGGGTCAAAGGGGGCGACCCTGGCGGTTTGCGCGCAAAAGAGGAGTTGGCGCGCAATACCTCGGGTCGGCGCGCAAATGGGCGGGCTGGCACGCAATTGGGCCAGCACTTTGCGCGCTGAAGATAGAGATTGCGCGCACCGGGCTTCGGATAGCGCGCGGGGGCAACGACTCATTCTTTAATTGAATGGACACTTTAAAAAAGTTGGTGCGTGCAATCGGGCCGGATTGCGCGCACCCCGGGGGCAATTGCGCGCAAGAGGCTTCTTTTGCGCGCGAATGCCTTTGGGTGAAGAATTTATTCAAAGGAAAGGAGCCAAAGGGATTGCGCGCGAAGGCGAACACCAAGGATTTCTTGCGCGAATGAAAGGAGGATACCTGGAGATCGGCATTTCGCGCGGAAGGGGTTGGATTGCGCGCACGAGAGACCTTTCGAATTCCGGCAACCTTCAAAACGTCGGGGGTCGCCTTATATTTATAGGCAACCCCGGGTGCAGAATCTGGATCGCGGGCGCGGAATTCTCTTCGCGGGCGCGGAATCGGGCCCGGCGCGCAAGGGAGTCGCACGGGTCACGGGCGCGCAAAATTGCGCGCCGGCCCAGCACATTGCGCGCATCCCGGGAGGATTGCGCGCGGCACTCCATCTTTGCGCGCGTGTCTCCAAAAATCCACGCAAGGCTTCCGGGCCCTCCGAAACGGGCTTCCGACTCCAAATATGACCTCGCTTCCCGCATCCGGAGCTTCGTTTGGGAACAACGGACTTTTCTGGCGTCTACACCCCCAATTACAAGTTGGTTAAACCCCCCACCTTCACATAATATTCTCCTTCACTGCTCCACTTCTCTTCTTCAAATGTTTTGTTCAATTCTTCAAGTAGCTTCAAAAAACTCCAGGAGAACGTGTCGGTCATTCTCGCCAATAATTTTATTCAATATGCATGCATGTACATACATTCACTTCCTCCGTCACAAATGCACACTGACATTGTTCTTATGTTCGCATGCACATAAATTCCCCATGAAAGCACACTCCTACAAGTATGTCACACACAATCCAAATAGTTATGTGGATGGTGTAATTGTGAGATTTCCTTTTCAAGAGGTTATGAAAGCCTTAACCTCATGCATGTGTTCTTCATTGTGACAATACAAGGCATCGGGTTCTCCTTCTTTGTGAAAACAAAGAGTGCACAGTTCTTCTTCTCCTTGCAAAACCAGAGTTCACAAGTTCTCCTCCTTCGTGCTTCAGGTGAGATAAAAACTTCTTCACAAACCCTAAGAGGTTCATGGTTATGGATTCGCAGGAGAAATACAAGGGTGTAAATACACCAGTTGTTTTTTCCGCAGGCTAATCCTCACAATGACACGACGAGGGTTCAAAGAACCTATCATGCGCTTGTGGGATGCTTCACACAGAGGGTGCGGATCACCTATTTCGCGAACCAAGGGGTTTCACGCTTCTTCTCTTCAGGAAAGGGATGTGCGACCACTTCCACAAACCAAAGGGTTCTCCCCACTCTTTCGTGCAAGACCTACGTGAGACTCCTTCGTGCAAGGGATGAACGAGACACCTCTTCTTTGCGAGAAAGACTGCGGGGACACATCTTCACTTCGCGAACCAGAGGGATTCACAGTTTCTCTATTTCATTGGAGAAACAAGAGATCATTCCTTCAAGAATGGCAGCAACCCTTCTCGTACACAGGCTCCTCTTTTTATAGGTAAGGAGATCAATTGAAGCCGTGGAGGCCAAAACATTGAATGCCTGAGAATCATTCCGTTGAATAACCGAGATATTCGGTTCTTTTAAAAACAATCAACTGGAGTTAATGATATCCGTGTATCTCAGGTGTTTTCTTTTTCCAAACGTGGGATCCAATCTTCATGTATGTATTCAAGATCATATACTCGATTCTCATGCATGAATATCACATGGATCCACGTGGCCTCGGAAACTTTGTTTGCCTCAGCAAAACCTTTTTCCTCAAGATATCTCATGCATGAAAGATGTAGTTTGCATGCAAGGTCTCGGTTTGATTGGATGATCACCATGCAGCTGTTTTCGAGCTTCAACAGTGGTCAGGATTCAATCACGGTGGATTGGCAGTGGCGACAGCAAGCTGGTTCACGTTAGGTGGATCTCGGGTTCCCAGAGGTTGAAGACAACCACGGTGCCTCTCCTCAGCCATTGGATCCACGTTAAATGATCTCGGATGTCTAGGATTATATCATGGTGCCGCGAGATTAGATGAGCGGTTGCGATTACACGTGGATCAGATGGACGGCCCAGATCAGCTCTGCATCTAAAAAAACTCGTCCCACATCGAATCATGTCACGGCTTTCTCGCGGTTTAACAAACATCTCCTCCCACCGTCGGCTCAGAAATATCCTCTCCCCCTCCGGTGCCGCCCCGCACCAGTTCTCTAAGGGCGCTCTTCTGCGCCCACTATGATCCTCCATGTGCGCTCTAGAGCCCCTGCTGCACGGGTTCATCACTGTGTGGCACCCGCGGGCTGACACACGGACCGCACCATGCCTCGGGGAGGCCTTGGCCTTGTGGACTTTCCTTAGGCACAGTTGACCCTCGGGTCCCGCAAGTGCTTTAGATGAGGGACCTCGGCTGGCCTCCTTGGTTGGCTTATTTTTTGTTAAAGTACATAACTCCATACTTCGTATTAAAGTAAAGTAACCAAGTAAATAAATTCCAAAACATACGTCTTCTCCTATTCATCTTCATAAGAACTCCATATATCTTCTTCAACATCTCTTCTTCTTCTTCTATTAAAGAATTGAATTCCCAAGGATCTCTCAACAATCTTCATCAACAATTAATCATAAATCACTTGATCTTCAATGATCTTCTTTGATCCATACATAGATTATGCATGGAACACATCTTCATTTAACATGTAGTTGAGTACTTCATGCACTTCTTAATTTTTTTTATCATTGTATCACTTTCATACAAGTCTTTCAACTTAAAACCAGTTCAACAATCATCAGAGTTTGTGAAGCTTCTTCAACCATCATTCCCCAAGATTTATCACTCTTCAAGATCACATCATCAGTTGGCACTCATGATAGGTTATTAACAACAAATGCAATCACTTGGGCACAACATATTTTTTATTTATTTTTTTATTATATTTTCCTTGAGTTTATAATTATACCAATTTAAAATATTTATGTTGGTTGTTCACTGAATGGTGCATGGTAAGTAGATGGTAAGTAATAAAAATGCGGATAACTATGAAAAGGCCTCTAGTAATTATTATAAGACTTTATCATGATTTTAACAATATTTCCAAGGAAATGTGTCTTAAACAACATACTGTTAATTAATATGTAGTGAATGGAGTAGGGTTGGTGTAGGTTTTGAATACTGTGAGTCAAACCAAGCAATATGCCCAAAATTTTTAAATTGTTAATTTTTTTCTCTATACCTCAATGTTTTAACTCTCCTTTACCCTGTTTTCTAACTAACAAAATCATATCACACTAGGGAATCCATAGAAAACCTCCCATTTTTCTATTATTTTTATCTAGTCCCTTTTCACTTTGATTTATTATTAGTATTCCATGTTTTACCATTATTCCTATATTCCTTCAAATTTATTCATTTATTCTTATACATATTTTACTAATATTTTCTAGTATTTGAAAAATATAAGGGATTTTTGGCTCTAGATCGTTGTGGATTTCATGTATAGGGCCTATTAACTTTATCTTGGACATTCCTGTCTCTATTGTCAGTGGATTCACATCATTGTTTCTTAATATAGTTATGTGTTTCCATGCCTTTTTATTTTTACTAATAATCCATAAAATGGTTTCATTTTCTAAAGGCATTTTCCCTAAAATTTTATATTCAATGTGTATAATTAAATTGTAAGTGTTTTTTAAAATATCTTCTTTTTTAAAAGGTATTTTCTTCAATTTAATGTGGGTTTCATAAGGGTAATATGTGGTTTTTTTATAATTTACTCTAACGGGATATGTTTTCGTGTTTTGAATTATTAATATATTTAATTATTGATTTTTCCTAGTTATGATGATTTTATAGTTATTTAGTGATATTTTTATTCATCATTTAAAATTCCTCTAATTTATTTTGGTTTCAATGAAATGTTTACTCTTTGGTTTGAAATGATTTTTCAATCATCACATGTTTTATATTATTTTTTTCAATAAATATGACATATGACTACTTATGTATGTATTCTCATGAGCATACATATTTATACACATAATTATATAGTTCTATATATTAATTTAGAAAACTATTTAATCATATATAACTATATGTAAAAATTGACATCCCATTTGTAACATGAAAATGGAAAATTCTAAATGAATATTATTTAAAATTTATTTTCAAGGATTTTAAAAAAACCAAATTGACTTCAAAATTAAATTCTTAATCAGTACGTTGTGCCATTTTTTTCAATGTTCATTACACCATCACCAAAATCACTAGGGACCTATATTTGATGTTATTTTATATTGTATGTGAGATATTATTTTTATTTCCATGAGTTGGAATTAGGGTCATTATCTAGGAATGTATATAGTGGTTGTTTGATGGTCAATATGAACATGGATTTAATTAAATTATATTTTTGGTGTATTACGATCATTTCATACATCCTTCACCACATGAACTTTTTATTATTATGGGTATCATAGTCATTATTTTGAGATACATATTCATTATAACTAATTCATCTTGATAAGGTAGACTCAATCACCCATGATTTTAGAGTCCATGAAGAGTTCCACTAGTGAGGTGTGATTAAAGAAACCAGTTGGGAATAGGATAAGGTTGTATTATAAGGATTATAGATTATTCCACATGAGTACATCTAGAATCGTCTTCATATACTTGTATAAGATTATAATGATTTTTACTTCTTATAATATAAATAATTTCTATGATTTATGACTTCTTTGTATTTATTTTTTAGTTCCATGTTTTTCTATTCTATTTATGGGAGGTTTCTATATGGTTGATGCTTTGTGTTGGTAAATTGGATAATCATCAGATATTTTCTAGAAAATGGTCCTAAATAGTTTTTAGAATGCATCTTTTAAAATGTATTTCATGAAGTGAAAAGCTATTAAAATGATTCTCAGGCATCGTTCTGGTTTTTAATGGAAATAAATAATGGATTTAAATTGAAATATCATGAATTTATTTAAAATATAATGTAAAACATAATTTTCTATTAAAATATTTTAAACTAGAATTTCCAGAATGACATTAAAATTTAAATCATAGACTATGCAGTACATAACTGTAGGGTTGTTTATGCTCAAATACTACTCACACCACTTGATTTATATAGACCTAGTGGAATTATTGTATGTGTTGTGTAATTGTCTAGGTCTTTGGACACTTCAAATTATAATTATCTATTTCTTGGATGATCATGGAGTGGTCATGTTGATATTTTAGTTTGATGGTGACTGAGAGGTCATGAGTAGAATGATTTTGAATTTTCGTTCTAAATTTTTTTTCATTGTTATATCAAATAGATCTTATTCTCATTGAATATTATGTATAATTAAATTATATTTATTTTGGGAAATATTTTTTTCATGTTCATGCTTCAATGGTAATGTCATTATTTGGTATCTATTCATTTTTTATTGTGGAAATCCAATGCTTGGACGCATCATGTCAGCTTCAATTTAAATTTCTCTACATAATAAATTTTACCTATAATAGAAAATAATTTAAAATGTGTTCTATCTAATAATATGGTTTTATTCACCATCCTAGAGGGGATAAGGGACATTCCATGGGTATGACATGGGTTACCTCAAGTGATTTTATATTGGGTGGACATAGATGGTTTGTGATATAATATATTATTATTTTGGATTGGAAATGCAACAGAATTGTGGATGGTTTTATCACAAAGGTTTTGGGGTAGGATGTGGTTCCCCTTGGCTGACATTTCATTATATTCTGGTGAATATCATGTTTACCCGACAGTGATATGTTTTATGCTCATAGACATCTGGAACCGGTTAAAGTATGTAGGATTGATACCAAGTGTCACCTAAAAACATGATGATCAATGATGACTATTTTATTTTGCTTCCAAATTTCTTTATTTACTCCAATAATATCACATTTGAATTAAAATTATTTTATTATAATATTTGTTACATCATTATTGGTGGAGTATATTATTTTACACAGATCATTTTCGGTCCACCCAGGAACATTGGTACTTGAGTAGACATAATGTTTCATATGTTCAAGTACCACAGAGGCCCACAAATAAATTTCCATATATCATTAGTAAATGGAGTTGGAAAATAGTATGTTATGAGGTTTTGGGATGGTAGAATATCCCAATTATATATTTATTATTTTCTTTATTTTATATATGTGATCAACACAGTGGGAAATTAGATGGGATATTCTCTTATATAACACAATTTACATTTTTTTATCATGGCTTTTCTTTATGGGGTTTTTTGTACTATAATTATTCATATATATGTAGTATAATATATCAACTATTTTTTATTTTTAATGATTGTATATTCTCCCTATGGTAACAGTTTGTATAGTTCATTCTAGTTGAAATCCTCAAGAATGTGTTGATACATGTTAATGTTAACATGATGAACTGATCTAGATAGAATAAAAAAAAGGGTGAGGACATCATATAAAATAATACAGCTTTGAGTTTTTAATCCTAATATATTCTAAAAATCTTTTATCATCATCACATCACTAATCAAAACATTGATATAGTTATATAATTACTTATTGATCCTAGTTGAAGACACTCACATTCTAAATTGTATTTTTCATATAAACAACTTCTTTTTGGTACATATTTCATGATATTTTTTTAGAAAAAAACTCTAGAATATAGGATGAAATTAATTTCCCATAAATATATTAAATATATTATTTCATTAAATATTTGTTTCAACCAATATACGACCAATATATTATATAAACCAGACCACGAATTTATGAGATTCTCTAATGGAAAACATTCACGATAAAGATTAATATCCACCTATTCAATACACCTCTCTACTATCATACTAAAAATTCATTAAAATAGTTGTTTTTTTATATAGAAAAATGATGGCCATTTATCATGTCATTATTTTTTATAACAATAACCTAAACCCATTGAAGAAATTTATATCATGATTACTATGCCACTTATTTTGGAACAACTTTTTAAAAATATTTTAGTTCCATATATACAATAATGCAGAAAAACATTTAGCTTGAGGATATGATAGTGCGTTATATTATCTAATAAATCATCCCTTTACAACACTAATTGTCATTTTAGAATGAATTTTCATCATGAAATAGAACTACATGTTGCATGAATCCTATATCTATAAATATATCTTGAAATATTTATATTTCCCTTACTATGAATGTATAAGTTATCAGAATACTTCCAAAAAATATTCTGGTCCCTCTTTGTTTCTATTAGGTTATCATGGACTACTTATCCAACTAATATCATTTAATAATTTATCCTTACCAAAAAAATGAAATTCATACCAATCCATACACCAAACACTATCTTAAACCATACATTGAAACTATTATGTCATATCCCAATCATGAAGTTCAATTTGATTTGTAAAATCATGAGGAGAGGGGGGTTAATAAGAGTGAAAAAATATTATTTAATTTATTCAAATTTAATTACACTATTTAGCATTCAAATATATTCACCTGATAGGTTGGATTGATTTTCATACTTATTCCCAACACAACATACCACATGTAAATAAAAAAATCAACAAAATAATGTATTTTAAAAATGTTTGAACCCAATGTTGGTATCTACACCTTCCATTATACAGGTCATGTTTGAGTCATATATTCCCATTATTATAATCATGTTAATACAAGTACGAAAAGTATGACCCACAAACCAAATTATATATCCTGAAAAAATATATCTTGATAGTATGATAATATATTAATTGGTTTTTGGTGTGGGATCAGAACATTTTACAGTGGCTCCTCCAAACTCATTAATGAACAAGATCATAATTAATTATATAAACCGATATTATAAAAATAAAATATATTATTTCTAAATAATATTCTTTAACTCTCAAAATATAATTTCATAAAGGATTATTCTTGCTAGTTTCCTCATCTCCACTCAATCTCAATACACATATTATTCTTCAAGAGTCTTGGTGCAAAAAATATATATATTTTAGTGTGTTTAGCTAAAATTCCCCTATCACATAAGCCCACATCTATTTCCTTAACATATTACATATTTATAGTTAAAAGGAATCAAATAGTAAAAGGATGAATAATTGAGCAGTTTTCAAAACAAATTACAAACATGGTAACCATAATACATGAGTAAAATAAAATAAAGTATCATACAAGAAAAATATCAGCATCTTTGAAAATCATTCAAAGAGTTCATCCTCATATCCAATGGAACTGAAGAATAATAAGGGTAAGATAAAATTATTAGTAAGGGAGTGTAATCCAAACAAAATAATTAATTGATGAAAATAAATAAAAATGGAAACATAAATAAGTGATAACACATTCCATTCTAATAACCAGACAAAGAATAATTAATATAAAATGATAAGAAACATAAATAATACATTTAATCAATAAAATGAGAATAAAATTTATCCATAAATTTTCTCATAGGAAAATATCATGGATACACAAAATATTAACAGAAATATCTATGAAATAAATTTTTAATTATTTCACATCATGTATGAGAGAATATAAAATTCAATACCATCATGACCATTCAAAATACTATTTAAAACTATGTTAAGAAACCCGTTTAATTTCTCTCACTTATTTTTATCAGAATAAATTATTAATTCATTGAAGGAATATATAAATTCCAGTCCCCACCCATCACTATAGGTCTAAATAAATCCTTATATATCATGTAATGTATTTAATAAAAAAATAATATTCCTTATAAAATATTTATATTCAAAAAAGATACATATTTTACAATAATTCCCTCACTAATAAAATATTTCTCATAGTTAACATCATATGTAAAAATGGCATAAAATTTACATAAAAAATATCCATTACCTAATAATGGAGATAATTAAATAATTAAATTATTGTTATTGTTTCAATAAAAATTTATCTATCATAAAATAAAGTAAGATTGTAAAGATAACTTCTACCACATGGTAATTTTACTATCCAAGCCTCTTGGGTGAGATTATTCAAATTGAAACTAATTAAAACATGAATTATTATATGATAATGATATTAAATGCCTAAATGGTATTATATACACCATATTAAGGTGAATTTTTTCATAATAACAAATAAGTTTCAATGGAATGTAAATTGTGACTGAAACCCTTACCTTGTGCTTCCATTTGTGTGAGCATAGTTTATCTTCTTGTATAATGTTTTCCTGAATGTTTTTAACTTATACCATAACCATAATTTTTTTTAAATATCATATGTTATCTTTTAATATTAACATTTTACCATTTTGTTAATAATCATTCATTAGTTTGACTATTTTGGATGTTAATTGCTTAGTTTTTGGTGAATGTTTTCACTTGTTATATCTTGTTATTTTTAATTATATAATGATTAAATCATCTGATGAATGTAAAACATGATGTAAATATCACATATTTTTAGTATATATGTTTCTATAATATTCGATAATATTTTGAGATAATGTATAAAATGCATCGTTCATGGACACGGTAGGTCGTACGTTTGAATAAACACTACGTTCATTTGATTTCCGTATTAAATGAATAAAAATTAAATTATATATATTATAATTCAAATATCATATATATTTCATATTTGTCACATATTTTTTTTAAAATAATCCTATATATGTTTTTTATTTTCTGTGAATAAATCACATCGCTTTGAGGTGGAAATAGTCCACACTTCCACAAATGATGTTGTTGTATTTATAGAAAATATAAATAATGAAGTTATGTTTTATAAAATAATTTCATAAGTTAAATAAAATAATATATATATATATAATATATATATTATAAAAATATATTTTACAGCCCAATTCCCAGCCATGGTGGGTCATAATGTAATAAAAAACGACATCATTTTGCGAGGAAGTATTTATCCTTACATAAATGGAAAGTTCATTACCCATTTTATGGATGTGTGAATAGGTATAGGTATAAACCATAACATAAAAACATATATGTATATTTATGATAACATTTTTTATATAATTAGGTAACAATATGAAATTAATGGGTGGAGAAACAAATATAACATAGACACACATTTAAGAATGTTTCATTGTTTTTGTTTAACTCCTTTGGGTTTATAACAAAATACCTTCTTGGTTTTCCTTATTACCAATATGAGTCTGGTTAAATAAGTAGTGGTATGTTGGGGAAATATTATAGAATATTTTTTGGGAGGAAAAGGGAGTCATATTTGAGAATAATTGGGAGGTATTAGTGACCTTTTTATATTGGAGTATGAGTGGTGTTCTTCTAGTTTTTTGAAAAGGGGATCCCCCCATTTTTACCTTCCCATGTGGCTCAAATAGTGATCTAAATTTGACCCAGGGGAGTAATGGGTAAAAATATGTAAATTATCTATCTATTAGAAATTTTTATAGTTTATTTTATCCCTTAATTGTATGTTTTAGTCCTATATTAATATAAATTTCCTTCTAATAACTATAATAAATATTAATAACTTTTACTTTTATTTTTTTCATCAATAATAGGTTGAACTTGTTTGAAGATATAATTTTTTATATTTAAAAATACGGATTTTATTTTAACTAATTCCAATCACATATTTGAATGCAAATAATTGAAAATTAATCCCATAGACGGGATGAAAAAATAGGTTTTTGATGTATAAATGATCACTTGTTTGCTATATTTTTCTAATCAATCTCAATGATTAATGTATTATAATAAATTAAATTGGATTAATACATATATAATTTATCTAATTAATATTTGAAAATAATATAAAATTTTATTTAAATTTATAACAAAATCATATGAAAAAGATGTGTTGGATTAAAATTCAATATTTTTCATTATTCATAAAAAATGAAAATTCAATGAAAAGTGACAATAGTTAAATAAAACCTAATTTTAAGATTATATATAAAAAATGAATTATATTATTTCCAATTAAATTTATAAATCTTCTAAAATTTATATTTAAAATTGGTTCTCCATCAAAAGGTAGTAAAACCTATTTTCTAAAAATATAGGTATTTATGTGTAGAATTGTGTTTGTTATTATCTTGTGCCTATAAAATCTATCAGATTAATGTAAAATAATATTTAATTGAATAATATATATATATATATTTCATTAATATTAGTCCCAAATTTTAATTAATTTAATTTATGATGATAAAATAACTTAGTGACCATAAAAACAATTTTTTATAAAAACATTCCTTTTATAATCAATTGGTTCTTATATTTATTAGTAATTAATTTTTAATGAATGAATTCATATATATAATTTCATAATATATTTAATAATATTCCTAAAAATAAATTTCTCTTCTATTTCATATTTTATTATATAATATTATCTTAATAATATATTTTTGATCATGAAATATTGGTAATTAATTTAATGCAAAGTACCGAAAAATCCATTCTTCTACGTGACACAAGCCAACTCGGTTTTTCATGGATTAAAATCTATATAATATATCTATTAAAAATATCATATATATCATTATTACTCAGACGATTATATCTCTATCTATACTTTATGTTCCATGTCATACGTGTCAATAAATACAATGTTCTTATATTAGAATTTCATGGAGTTTCATTCTCCCCACCTTACTCAAATTATTCCCTTTCAATTTAAAATTGATCTTATTATTCGAGGGTTTCATATAATATTTTTTAGGAACTAATATTCTATATAGGGATCATAATACATATTCAGAATAAGAATAAGAGGGAAATGCTATGGTCATAACAAAAATAGGATATCATATTGGATAACATTATGGAAAATTTGGACATACAAGGGAAATATTGTTGTCATATTTTGATGGAATGTGATAAGATACATTTCTATTATAATGTTTTTTAACACAATTCCATTATACAAGGGTGTGTAAAAATTTCATCGATATCAATAAAAATGATGATAATAAGTCAACATTTTTATTTCAATGCCATATTCCTATAATTTAGGAATTATTTAACTCTATAATAATGTAATAGAAATATAATTACATGATATATTTCTATTACATAAGAACGATATTATCCTTTATTGGTTCCTTAAACCATTTCTAATTCATTTCATACATAATGTTTCATTATAGGGTGAATTAACATATTAATCTATAAATAACATCCAAAATTCATCTTAAACTATATCATAAATAGTTAACATTTTAAAAATAGTATGATCCAACACTTTATAAATAAGGTTATTGTGTTTCAAAAAATAAATTATCATTAATCATTCCACAACATTTTGAAGCTCTTATTTTTTCCCTTCCAAAAACGTGAATACCGTCATAATTAATTCTTTTGAAACATTTTAATAACTATAGTTACCATAACAAATTATTGTAAACATGGATTATTAATTATTACATAACTAAAAAACATGTGTTTTGATATATTTATTAAATTTAAAAGTGTTGTAAAATCCATAAATGATAGAATAAACTATTGTGTCGACAAATCATTAATCATTTCCAAGGTATTCAATACTTAGGAAATTTATGTTTTCCAAATAAAACATATATATATATATATATATATCTAAATTTCATTCTAAAAACATTTGAAACATATTAAGTCTTATCATTCCTTAAAACAACTATTTCCCAAAAACATTAACATTCTACTGAATCAATCTTAATAGAACTATTACACATTGATTTAAAATATTTAATTAATTATTACTATAGAAAAATAATTATATATTTCATAATTAATATTATGATAACATCAAAAATAATATAATCTTACAACATATTTCATATATCTAAATACAGAAACATGTTAATTATTCCACTTCGGTTGTGTTAATAACATATTATTAATGTTGACACTTTAGATATTTTTGAGGTATATTCCCTTGATGAATTGGGAATTTTATTACATGGGTCCCCATATCATTAAAATGTTTTACAAAAAATATAAATGGTTTGGTTATTTACATTTCATTCTTTTTCATGGGGACCATTTCTTATTAACTTATAAAAAATCCTAATACTTTCAAGACTTTAATGGGGTGATTTTTTCCCATGTTATCAGATGAGGGATAATAATTTTTTACCTTATTCAAATTATCTATTGTTTTCGATTATATTATTTATTATATTACAACCCTTGTAATATATAAGACATAGATAATTATTTATCTATCTTGATAGAATATAAAAAAATTTCACTATACGATGAAAAATTCGATGCACCGTATACCTTCAAGAGATTTTACATTATACCCTCAATGAAGTGGTCAATATTGAGCTCTGTGATCCATATGAAATCTATATAACGACTTAATAACCTTTTAATGGTAGCATTACAAACTACAATACATTTATCCAATTTTTTTAAAAAAAATTAGGAAGTATCTCTATATCATAATTTTTTACTCATGAGGGATGTATTTGATAAAGAATGTGTCCTTTAAAGTTCTCCATTCCATGCATTATATATATTCTTCTTCCGTAGAATTCTAGGTAAATGACAAAAATTAATCCAAATTCCCTTTGAGATAATACATTACAAGTGTAACCATTACCTTTTCACTATATCCAAATGACAAAAATATTTTTTCTAATGTCTTATTTCATTTCATTGCTTCCATTGGTTCATTAGGCCCAATAAATGATAGGGAAATATATCAAAAAATATTATCCAACATCAGTTAATCTCATTCTAGAACATATTTCTCTATCAGGAAAAGTTATGTTTCATATATATATCGATATATGCTAATATATCGATTACTTTATCAGTTCTAATGCCAATAATATTGGTATTCATAGTAGGGAAACTTCATTATTTTACATTAGTATTAATACTATTCTTCCTTACATGCACCATTTAAAAAAAATGTAATATACTATATTATCTCATAGAATAATGTAAAACAAAGTATCACCCCAAAACTAGGAATATAGTTATCCAAAATTGGAATTTCTTTTAATGAAATAATCTCATAATAATAAACACGGGTTTTTGGGGATATATTTACATTAAAATCATTCATTGTGGTATGAAAGGTAAATGGGAATTATCCTATGATTATTCCATGAGAGTGTCCAACCAATTGTGTAGTAAGACACATTGTAGTATACCATTTTACGTTCATGTCAGACATGATGCATCTTTTTATATTGTTTCCCTTACGTATATCTGGGCTAGAACCACATTCACCTATAGTATCTAGAGAGGGATGTTTTTCTAGGAATACCCACACTATCTCTACCATTCCAAAATTATATGATGATATTATTATAAGGTCCCATCCTTAAGAATTACATAATTATGATTTAATTTAATAATTCACATTGATAATCTTTTCAGGTTTAGAGTTTAGAGAATTAGGCCATAACTATTAAATAAAATCTCAAATATTACAATGTAGATACCTATACTCTGTCTAAATTTTTCCCAAAAAACACATTAAATAAATCAAGAATTATTTTCCTGATAAAAAATATTCTTGAATACTTCCCCTCTCTTTACTTTATTTATACCCTATGTAAAACATTTCAAAAACATTGGATGTACATAAAAATCTCAATAATGGTTATAGAATAAGGAAAGAAAACATTATCCCACCAGAACATAGGAATCAGTGAAATCATACTTTTCACTCATAAAAAGTAATCTCTTTTACATACCTCATGAAATAATAAGATTTTTGAATAAAATATAGAAACCTTTTTTCATGAAGATAACATTTTTCATCCATTACATACTCACATTG
Organism: Viscum album; assembly: GCA_963277665.1. Lineage (NCBI taxonomy): Eukaryota > Viridiplantae > Streptophyta > Magnoliopsida > Santalales > Viscaceae > Viscum > Viscum album. The sequence goes on along the minus strand of OY728120.1, from coordinate 650,956,277 downwards.
CAGCTTTCATAGCTACATAGGGAGTTACATTTCGAATACCCATCAAAGTATATTCACTAAATCTAAATTTAGAAACATTAAAGTTTACCTCAAACATGTTACCCAATGCATTGTAGATCTGTCTAGCGATCATCCCCCACCCCCATGGTTAATCATGTAACAACCCATATATTTAATTAATTCCCAAGAACTATAACATATTCATAAAATATAAAATTATAATAAAGGATATAGAACATTTCCTTAACGCAATCACAATATTTGGTTTCAAGATATTGATATAGTTAATTATTTCTCAAACCAATTTTCAATACTAAAATATTCAAAAACGGTATACGTTATTTATTTTTGTTTTCAAAACATTTTAACCTATTAAGGAAGCGAAATATAAAATAATTCTCACGGTGTCAGAAAGGTCATTGTCTCTAGATACGATAAAAAGAATCATTTACAATTATTTTTGTAAAACGCTTCATAAAAAAGATTCCTTTTGAAAACTAATGAATGAAATTAAAATAAAAAGTTTGTAATTACAAACTTTATAAGAGAAGCATCTGTATAAACCAAAATATTCTTCAATGAATGGAGATTGAGACGAAGTCCCTTAAATTGAGTCCGACTTGTCTCATTCGTTCATTGTATTCCTAAATAATAAACATAGGTTAATTTTGACTTCATTAAAAGACTTATTCAGGTTTATTTTTAATTTAATATTATGTATCATCATGTTATTTAAATTATATTATTATTTAACTTAATCTCGTTCGTTTTGTCAATATTCGGTACTGGAGTCGAAAATAATCATTTTTTGCTGTAATTTGTTTATGTATTCAAAATTACACCATATAAAGAATGATATTTATAATTTAAATATCATATATATCAATTATATATGTATTTATAATAGTAAATAATAGTTGGAGATAAAAATTAAATGCATTGTTCATGGAGATGGTATGTCTTACGTACGCATAAACGTCACATTCATTTATTTTTTCATATTTCAGGGAATAAAATATAAACAATACATAGTTATATTATAATTTGTTCATAATATAATATTTAATATAATTTTAATATGTTCATTAACTCCATCCTTTATTTGATCCATGTATGTCCTAAAATAGGTATATCACTTTGCGGGTGCAGTAGTCTGCACTTCCTCAAATGAAATTATTGTATATACACATTATTGAAGTCATAATGGTATTCTGAAAATGAAAAATCATCAAAATAAATACAGTGTAAATAAAATATATATCACATAAAAATAAATTCTTATCATAATGGCCACCATGAAAGGTGTTAGGGAAAATTTGAACAATCACCATTTTGTGAGGCAGGAATTTTCTATACACAGAATCTGTATGTTCGTATCCATTATATAGAGGTGTGTGTAAGTGTAATTAGGATAATTCTCATAAAATAATCCCAGTATATATAGGATACTGATTTATTTATGTAATAAAATAATAAGAATATAATAAGGAGTGAAGAATTAAAATAATGGAAAATAACTTTAGGGAAGACACTACCTCTAAAATGTGTATCTTCTTTGGATTTGATCCAAAATGCTTTGTTGAATTGCCTTCTTCCCAAGGTAATTATTCTAGGAGGATGTTTGGGATATTGGGAGATTATTAGAGAATAATTTGAATGATAAAATCGTATTTATAAGTGTTATTAAATTGGTAGAGGTGGTGGCCTTTTTAAGAGGGAGGAGGGGGCATTTTAGGAATGTTTTAAAATAATATTTTATTATAAAATTATTTCCAGATTAAAATTGTCCCAAAGAAATTTATTTGAAAGATAAGATACTATTGGGTCAATAACCTCTAAACAATTATTTTTTATACACGTTTAGGTCAATAACATAACCTTAACGTTTAGCTTTCCCCGTTAGTTAAAAACATTAACTCTTACTATTTCTTCTAGGAGTTTTAAAATATATGGTAACTATATTTACAATAAAATGTGAAGAAAACCATTGGTTGATATTTAATGCTGTTATTAAAATTTTTGGATTCATTTATAATAATATTTTATTTTTAGGACTATTATATAATATAATATAATTTTATTTGTTTTAAAAACATTTTTTGTCAATTTTGGAACTATAAAGTAATTACTTTTTTAAAAGTCATTAAAACGTTATTCCTTTGAAAAAAAGAATTAAATAAAATATGATATGTCAGTATCATCCAAAAAACTCTTGTATGTCATCAAAATAAGTAAATTACATTTAATTTAATATTTATAATATCATTTATTTGAATTTTTTATTAATAAATCAATCACTACATCGTTATTGTGTCATAATTAAATTTATTTATTTAATGTCTAGAAATTATAAATAAAATACAATGATGTATTAAATATTTCTATATTTCTGATGAAAATTTATAGTCTAAGAGATAAATTATATAACCCTATATAAGAATTATTTAACTAAAAGATACATGTTTTCTTTGAATTTCTTATTAGTTTACATTAATTCTTATAACATGTCATTATCACACCCCAGTGGATCCATGGGGTGACAAATCAACCCAAGGATTACCATTGTAATACATATATCATCCAATATGATTATCATAAGTGTTAGGGTAGTTGAATATTACTATCATATTAATTTTTAACCTTATTTACAATATTCACGTTTTTACCATGGTAAATAAATTAATTACCTTATTTACTACCAAAACTAAAAGGTACCTATTAACATAATTTGAACCCTCTGATTCCAAACATTTAAACAATAATTTTAAATTAATAAGCTTTAAGTTGCATTAATTAATTTAAAATTAATTCCCTTTGCCAAAACCAAAAAGAGGTTTTTTGAAAAATAATAACTATTAAAAGATTGACATGTGTCTATGCTCAATTACAATAGAAAATTACTTCTATTAAAAAAAATTGGATTAAATGATAAAACTATATTCCATTTATACATTAAAACAATTATATTATATGATAAAGCTATATAAATTATCTCAATATAAAATGTGTTTTTCAATTAAATTTTAACGTATTTTTACTATTCATCAAAACATGATAGTTATCTGAAAAATATTATAAATTAATAGATAGTGAAATTTGATGTTATAATTATAAATAAACGTTTATTTTTTAATATATAACATATAAATGAATCAAAAACTAATTTTAAAATTGGTTCTCCAGCCAATGGTTGTAAAAATGCATTTCAAGAAAAGTAATTCTTTTATCCAAAAAAAAACAAAATTGTTGTTATATCATATCGAGGAAACATTTGAGATTAATTCAAAAAATTTATTGAATATAAAATATATATTTTTCATTAAAAATACATAAATATTTATATGATTTTATAATCACAATTATTCACTTTTACACTGGTTTTCATAAAAAAACACATCTTTTATATTCAATTGATATTTATTCCCATTTTTGAAAATTTTGGTAACCATTAAACAATTATTTCATAATTTGAAAACCATTTATTATAATTTAGTGGATACTATTTATTTCCTCCATTCTAACATCTCTTTTTCAACTAAAATTTAAAATAATAATAATAATATTGTATTATCTTCCAGTATAACTTAATGTTGTGTGCCACGTAATATTTTAGAGAAACCCATTGTTGAATGTCGAGTACGCTATCAGAAAAAGTGTCCCCTTTAATTTAAAATTAATATATTATTTATAAGTACTTTTATAAATCAGCAAGTATTATTTTATTAATACTTATATCACAACTTTATTTCACCTTTTGGAAATTGAGTCCTCACTATTTTAAATTTTGGCTTAGAAACATCATTGAAAGCACCATATTGGAAAAACAGTCAACAAAACAGTTAGATTAAATGAAATAAAGATATATACAAAGGTCACCCAATAAAACACACAATAGGATTAAATTTAGGAAAATATGGATATGGAATAGAGACTAACCATCATGTTCTTATGGAGAGTGATAGAAAACAATGCCAGGAGAAAATTTACCACCCAAAAACCACAAACTTATGATGGGTTAAAAGGTATTTTATTTCACAGTAGGAAAAGGAAAATAAATTTTTTTTGTTTTAATAACCATTTCATAATGTTGAGGAATTTATTTATTATATTGACTATTGACATAAGGAATCATACTTACTTTTCATTTAGAGTTTCTTATTTTAATAAATATCTCCCAAAAACTCATCTTTTCTCTAAACTATTAGTATTCAAGATGAATTTCTCACACATGAAGTGTTGGAATCAAATTCTGTATAATCATATAATCTAAAAAAGTATGAACTATATATTTACAATGACTTTATAGATTATGAAAACCCATAATGGTTAGTACTAGATCAAATAATCTCCAAAAAGTATAATCATTTATAAAATGAAATACTTCTCTTGATCTCTAAAATTCAATAAATAACACCCCAATGTTCAAAAATTACCATTCAATAAATAATTTTCCTTAAAATTATTCAATTTAATACAATCTAATATTGAAACCCAAAATTCATAAGGATTTCATCACATAGTCTTCCAGGAAAATTCTTATCATTTGTCTCTAAAAAACATCTACTACTCTTAACGTCGCGTACTGAAATGTAATTAACCTAATCACATATTCTCTATGATAGTTTAGTAATTTCTATAAATAATCCAAATCACTATAATTCCACAATAATACCATATATTCATCCCAAATAAAATACAACCATTAATCTTCATATGAAATCCCTTTTATTCTATTTTTCTTAGGCATATAGAGTTCCCAAAAGAGAAAACGCCATCTAAAATAACCTTTATCACTTAATCACCAAATCATTTTACTATAATAAGGACATCTGTTTGATCAAGGAAATGTTCCCAAAATCATCTTATTCATAATCCATAAAATCATTTATCTAAAAATTATAAGTCATACTAACTATGGACTTCATGTATGCCAGTGGTAGGTAATGATCCCTTATCACCCTTTGGTTGTGGGTTCGATTCCCATGGCATTTCCAGAGTCGGCGGGTTGTCATCCATCCTTTGGTTTATCCTTTTTCTAAAACCATATCATTCTTATATCATTATCAGAAATAAGATAATTTCATAAAAAATAACCAAAAAATATTTTAACCTCAAAGGTTATCTCATACCTCTCATTTTGCATCCCAGAAAGAAATAACCCGTAATTGCCTCTAATTCAATAATTTTATACTCTACAATTTCCATTTATAAAAATATCCATAAAATGAAAGATAATTCTTCCTCATTTAACATTTTTCTAAAAAAAATAAGGATTAAAAATACTATATATCTTTCAATGTAAGGCCATCATTAATATATTTAAACATATCCTCGCCCATAGATCCGACATAACTATTCAATTCCTAAAATGTATATATCTTAATCATAAAAAATTCTTTAGGATTCGTTATACGTGTTTTTCAAACATATTTATTTATAATTCTATCCCACAAAATAAATTATGCATAATGTCTTATGATTGAATAATATAAAAAAATGAGTCGAGAAATTATTAAGACCATTCATAGGTCATTTTTAGTTTTCTAGTATTCAATTAAAATAGAATTTGGTATTGGTAAAAATATATTTGTATGGTCCTACTGATCCCATTATATAACCTTCTTCATATGAAATTTATTGGTGTAATGAGCAAGAAAAACATATTTATAACATTCAATTGATCCCTCTAAAATAACCTCTTTCCCTTTCTTAGAGTCAAATAAACTATTCCTTGTTCTATGGAAGTTTTTTGCTTTATGGCCTCCTCTACCACATATATGACATCATACCATCCCATTGAAGCATTTTACAGGGTGTTTCTTTCCACATTAATGAAGCATATGTTTTTTAAATACTTACCATTATGATTATTAATTGAACTTCCATAAGGATTATTTTCTCGCATATATGATGCCTTAGAAAATGACACTATTATTCAAGAGGAAATCTTTACCCTAGATAGTTGGCTAATAATAACCACAAGTGTTCTCATTACATATCCCATTTAATTTAATTTAAAAATTAGAAAACCACTATAGTTTCCTTCAAATCCATTATTACATTGGTGCCTGCTAGATCCAACCATTTACTAAAACCAAAAAGGTCATTGAGAGTATATTAGTAAAATCATCATACAATATCTTATTAGGAGGGTAAACACTAAGATTTTTTTTGATATCTTAAATTCTTTCAATCTATCTAAAATAACTATGACTCATTATAGTATTCTAACAATTATTTAGGTCCATTAAGCTTAAATAGAACAATGACCTCTAAAGAAACATAAAAAGACCTTGGATACCAACTATAAGGACCAAACCATAAAGATTAAATAATAATGAGTTAATAATTAATTAACATTGAATTTATTTTCTATTTTATAGTTTTATAAAATTAGGACATAACTGTTACATTACATATTAAATATTACAAAGTAGACACTAATTGTCTATCCAATTTTTTAATAATAATAAAACACCTTTAGTAAAACAAGAATTATTCTCTTGATAAAATAATATTCTTGAATTCATACTTTCTCTTATCCTTCTATATACCCTCTGAAAAACATTTCAAAAACATGGGATGAACATAAAATTCTCAGTAAGTGTTATAGAATAAGGAAAGAAAACATTTTTCCACCAATACATACCAATGTATGAAATCATGCATTTCACTAATAAAACATATGATCTTTATAATACCTAATGAAATAATAAAATATATGAATAAAAAATAGAAATCATAAATCATAACGATAACTTGTGTCATCTCTAACATATTACATTGTATCTTTCATGCCTATATAGGGAGTTACGTTTGGAATACCCATTAGAGTATATTACTTCTATATCTGAGGAGAAAAATTAATGTTTACTTCCATCACATCAACCAATGCATTTGAGATCATTCTCGGGATCACCATCCCTTGGATTATCATATAACCACCAATATACATAAAAAATTATCAATAACCATAACATACTCATAACACATAAAACAAGTATAATGGAAAGATAACATTTCCACATTTGACTGAATGGAAAATAAATGATTTTGAAAACCCATTTTAGATAAAAAAAATTATAAAATAGTATATGGTATTTATTTCCTTTTTAAACGCGTTACATCTTATTAAAGAAGACAAATATCAAAAAATTATCACGGCGGCAGAAAGGTCATTGATGCCACATATGTTAAAAAGAAACATTTCCTTTTTAATTCTGTAAAATGATTCATAAAAAAAGATTCCATTTGAAAACCATTTAATGAAATTAATTGAAAAAATTTATAATTATACTCCATATAAATGATGTTTTTGTATTAACCAAATATGCCTTAAGGAAAGGAGATTGAGATGAAGTCCCCTATCTTATGTCTAACTTGTCTCGTTCGTTCTTTATTTTTCTGAGTAATTAACTTATGTTAATTTTTACTTGCTTCAGAACCATTTTCAATAGTATTATTAATATTATATGGCATACCAATATGTTATAAAAATTATATAATTATTTATGTTAATATTGGTTGTTTTGTGGATATTTGGTAAATGAGTCGAATATGACTTTGTTTGGAAAAATATTTTCCAAGTAGTCAAAAGTAAATTATCAACAAAATGAAATTAATGATTTAAAAATAATATATATCTATTATATATTTATTTAAAACAATCCATAACATTTGTAGATAAAAATTGAAATTCACCATTCACGGAGATGAAAAGCCGTACGTACGCTTGAACACTACATTAATTTAGTTTTTAATATTTAAAGGAATGAAAACTAAATGATAAATAGGTATATTATAATTCCAGTATAATGAAATATTTTATATAAGTTAAATATTTTCATTAACTAAATCTTTTATATGTTCTATGTGTGGCATAAACGAGTCATAGCACTTTGATGGGGAGGACGTCTGCACTTCCTCAATAGAAATAATCGCATTTCTATATTATGGATAACATAAAGGTATTGTGTAAATAAAAAATATAGATGAATAGACATAATATAAATGTAATATATATCATCTATAAATAAATTTCTATCATAATGGGCACTATGAGAGGTGTTTTTGGAAAATTGAACAATCATCATTACGTGAGGTAGTAGTTCACCGTACACAGAAATAATATGTTCATATCCATTAGATGTAGTTTTGTGTAATTTTAGTACCAATACATATCATAAAAACATCATAGTATATTTAGTATACATGGATTGTTATGTAATTATTGAATAAAAATTTTATAGGGAGTGAATAAGTAAAATAATGGAAAGAATCATTAGAGATGGCGCAACCTATAAAATGTGTATCGTCTTATGATTTGATCCAAAAAAATCCTAAATTTCTTTCTTCCAAAGGTGAGGTTTCTATGGGGAATTATGGGATTATGGGAGCTTATTTGAGAAAAATTTGGAAGAGGAAATGGGATTGATTGTTGTGATTAAATTGGTATAGGTGGTGGCATTTTATAGAAGGGAGGATTGTATTGTTAATAATGTCTTCAAATATTATTTTATTATATATTGATTTTCGGTTTCAAATTGTTCAAAACAAATTTATTTAAAAGATAATATTATTTTGATTTCAAAATATCTCAAAAAATAGTATTTAGACAAGTTTAGGCCAAAATAGTAATCTTATATTTTATCTTTAACCGTTAGTTAAAAACATTAACTCTTACCTTGTTTTTTTTGTATATTTATAATATATGGTAATTATATTTAATATAAAATTCCTAGAGAAACCATATGTGGTGAATTAATGACATTTTTAATATTATATGAGTCAGTTGTCCGAATCATTGATTTTTAGAACTATTATTTAATTTAATAAAATAGTATTTGTTTTAAAAACACCTATATGTCAATTTTGACACTATAACATAATTGATTTTTTTATAGTCATAAATACATGATTAATTAGAAAAAAATTCATTAAATAAAATATAATATGGTAGTATCATATAGTAAATTCTTCTATTTAATAGAAATAACTAAATTACTTTTCTTCTTATATTAATAATAGCATTTATTTGAATCCATTATTAATGAATCAATCACTACATCATTATTATGTCATAATTAAATTTATTTATTTAATGTATAAAAATTATAAAAAAATACCATGATATATAAAATATTTTCATATTTCTAATTAATATTTTTAGTCGATGAGATCAATTATATTATCCCATATGATATTTTTTACCTAAATATACATGTTTTTGCTAAATTTCTCTTTACATTAAATTAATTCTTATAACATGTCATTGTCACATCCAAGTGGATCTATGGGGTCCCAAAACAAACCCAATGATGAAAATGGTAGTTCATATCTCATATAATTGGATTATAACATGTGTAATGATAGTTCAATATTATTATAATAATATTTTTTAACCTTATTTAGCATATTTACCAATTTACCATGGTAAATTAAATAATTACTGAATTTACTATTCCCAATTCCCCAAATTAAAAGGTATATATTTACCCAATTTCTATCTTATGATTCCAATTAGGTAGTATATTTTTACAAATTCAAAATACCTATGTTTTAGCAATTAATTTAAATTTAATTCCTGTAATCAAAACCAAAAGGCACAGTTTTAAGAAATAATAACATTCAAAATATTGACCTCTGTTCATGTCAAATTTTAGTTGGAAATTACATCCAATGAAACACATTGGATTAAATGATAAAAATATATCCCATTTATACTTTAAAACCACTAAATAATATTATTATCAATAAAATTTATCTTGTTGGAATAAAATTTCCCAATTAAAATTTAGCATATTTTTAATATTCATCAAAACATGATAGTTTTTTGAAAAATATCATTAATTAATCAAAATAAAATTTGATGTCCCTATAATAAATAATAAGTTTATTATTTTCAATTAGGACATATAAAGGTGTCCAAAACTAAATTTAAAAATGGTTCTCTATCAAAAGGTAGTAAAATTGATTTTTTTGAAAAATACATTTTTTCTCTGAAAAATCACATTTGTTCTTATATCATATATAGAAAAAATTTATGATTTATTTAAAATATTAAATTTTATATATAACATATATTTTTTATTAATAATCATTAATGTGTTATATGATTTTATAAACATAATTATTCTCTTTTAAAAAGGTTTTTATAAAAAACAAATTCTTTATATTCAATTGATTTATTTTTTAATTTAAAATAAATTTGGTAACCAATGAATCATTATTTTAACATGGGTAAACCATATTTCCAAATTCTGTTGATAATATTCATTCATTCCATTCCAATTTCTAGGTGTTAACTACCTTTAAAAATAAAAATAATAATAATAATAATGTATTAATTTTCAGTATAACTGAATGTTGTGTAGAATGTACGATTTTAGAGAAATCATTGTTGCATGTTGAGTACGCTAACGAAAAAGTATTCCAATTAATGTGAAATTAATATATTATTCATAATTATTAATTGAAATAAAAAACAATTATTCTATAAATAATCAAGTCATTACAATTCTATACTTATCTGCACATTCTATCATGTGGTTATGTCCCCAAATCATTTTTTTTCTAAATTAAGTTTCAGGGTTTCTATTAAAAATTCCGTGATACTGAATATAACGCCCCAACCCCAAATTCTCATTGTCAGTGTATAAATTTTTTAAATTTTAATTATTACAAGGAATGAAATCATGAAGGACCTAATATTTTAGTTTTTTGGAGAATATATTACATACATGATACCCATTATATAATGGGAATATAAAATAAATCACAACATAAGAAAAATTCTCATATTCCTTGAAAAATATTCAGAGGATTTATCTTCATAACATGAGAAAAAAACAAAAAAAGGTGATCTAAAATGATCAATAATGGAATATAATGTGGAATATGTAATTAATATATGAGAATAAATATTCCTAGAATCATAAATTACTCATAACACATGCCATTCAAATCACTATATAAGGAATTATCTTATAAAAAGGTAATAATCTGAAAAACATTCCATTTATTGAATAACAAGTGAATGAAATCTACCCATAGATTTTATCATATGAAAATCATATGTTTTATAATTACAATAACTGAAATATAATTAAAGGAAATAATAAATTGCTAGAAATTATTCCTGAGTCATATGAAAACATATTCCATTAAGGCCATTCACAAGGCAGTTTAAAACTACTACTAGAAACCTATTTAATTTGGAAAAAATAATTGCCTCATGAGAACCAACTGATGAACCCAGGGAATATATAATATCTAGGGGTGATGTGTCACCTCTTATCCAAATGATTTTTTATATTTCAATTTATCCATTTAATTAATAAAAAATATTCTATATCCAATATCTATATTGAATAAAAGATACGAATTTAGAAATAATATTATTGTTAATAAAATAACTGTCAAAGTGAACACCATATCTAGAAATGTTATATTGTTTTGGAAATAATAATATAAATCACCCATGACTTTGGATAATAAAAATATTAAAAAAATGTTATTATCTCAGGAGAAAGTAATCAATCTTAAATAAAAGTATAATCATGATGATATGTTTGACTACCTGCTAATTTTTCAAGCTAAACCCCTAGGGTGGGATAATTCAATTTGAGACATGAAATAAACTGAATTATGATATAATCATGATATTTAAAGAGAATAGAGAAGTAAATTCAAAACATTAATTTGAATTGATTGATAACCACAAATAATTCTTTAATGGAATGTAAATTGATATAAAATCATTTTCCTTGTGTTTCATTTTGAGTCGACATCATTTAAATTTTTTAATAATGGTTTTAAGAATGTTATTAAAATATATTTGAACTATTATTATATTTATAATATCATATTTTATCTTTATGTGATATATTATTTCCCTTTTCTAAAAATCAATCATTATTTTCACTATTTCTTGTGTTAATGATGTTGTTTTTTAGTATGTTTTGACGTGTTGCAATTGGTTATAATTAAATAGATCTTTATTTCATAATATTATGAATTATATAAATAATTTATGTTTCATATATATCCATTATACATTAATTTAGAATATTTCGTAATATTTTGAAATAATAAATTAAGATCATTGTTCATTTAAATGGTAGGATGTATGTATGCATGAACGCAACATTAATTAATTTTTTGTACAAAAAATGAAAAATAAATGATATATATGTATATTATATTTCATGTATAATATCTATATCATATATGTTATTTTTGTTGAATAAATCCTTTATATGTTCATTTTATTATGTGAATGAATCAATCACTTTGAGGAGGCAATAGTCTACACATCAATAAACGATATCATTGTGTTGAAAAAAATGGAAATCATGAAGGTATTTGTTATATAAAAATTCAGAAATTACAATTAAAAAATATTATTTATATACATATCTTATAAAATAATCAGGTACATCATAATTCACAACCATGAGATGTGGTAAAGGAAAGAAATAAATAACATCGTTTCATGAAGCGATAGTTCACCGTACATGAACGATATCACTATTAACCATTTTATATATGTGTGTGTAGGTGTAGGTTTAACACTTAAAAATTAACACATATTAGTATATTTATTAAACATCTATTATTATATAATCCTTTAATATCAATAAATTAAGTTGTAGATAAATAAATAGAACATATATGCATATAGAAGAATCTTACCTCATTTTCAGTTAACTCTTTTTAGTTTATAGTAAAAGACCACATTGGATGGATTTATTTTCAAAGAGATCCTAAATGGAAAAAGGATGGGATGTTCCGATCATAATTTAGCATATCTTGGGTGAAAAAATATCTTTAAATCAATTAATAAGTTGGAGGGGTAAATTTCCTTTTTATAAAGGAGGAGGATTGGCTTTCTTGTAAGTTGGCATGAAATGGAAAATCCACACATGTGTTTCCCTTGTAAATTGGATCCAATGATAAAAACAATTCAATAAAATGATGTATAGGGTCAATATAGGTATATAAAATTGTTTTTTTATACGTTTCTAGGTCATTTTTCCATTATGTTTAAGGTTTAGTCCATATTTAAGCTAATTTTTCTATAATTATTGTAATTATTTTTATCACATTTCGGAATATTTTCGACAAAAAACTATGATGAAAATTTTATAAAATATAAATTATTATACATTCGTATTTAAAATAAATTTTTAAAATTTTTTGTCGCATTATTTGGAAAATTCTATTTAAAAGTAATCCCATTGTCGGAACGATAATGTTTGTTTTTAAAATAAAATTATTCAAACAGTTAGTAAATTATTATATCTAATTTCAAAGTTAAATTAATAAAAATCAACTAAATATGATTAATTGATTTAAAATTTATATATTTCATAATTAATAATATTAAAAAATGTAATTTAACATTATAAATAAATTAAAAGAATAAGTAATTTTGGATTAAAATTTAGTATTTTTTCATTATTCATAAAAAATGTCACTTCATTGAAAAAAACACAAAATTTACCATAACATAATATCTATATTTTTATTTAAAAATAGATTCTTATTTTTTCATATTATATTTATAGACATTCCCAAAAGGAAATTTAAAAGAGGTTCTCCAACAAAATTCTGATTAACTTCTTTTATAAAAATATTGGTTTATATTAGTAAAATTTTATTTTTTCCTTATATTTTTCCCATAAAGTATAATAGATAAATTTTAAAAAATAATTTTATGGTATATAATATATATATATATATAAATAATATCTCTCAATAATTTTAGTTGATTTATTTTATTTGGATAAAATAATTTTATAAGCATAAATATAGTTTTTTATAAAAACAATCCCATTACATTCAATTGGTTCATATATTCATTTCTAATTGGTTTTAACATATGAATTAAAAATATATTTTCCTACATTATTTAATAATTTTCATAAATATAAACATCACATCTATGTAATACAATATTAAATAATAATATTTTAATAATATATTATTGTTTAATAAAACTAGATATTGCATTTAATGTAAACTACCATAAAAAGTAGTTATTTCATTTAACACAATATAACTCATTGTCTCATGAATTATAGGATATGTAATTGATTTATTGAAAATATTATATATATATATATATATGTTAAATTCTGGGGTTAATATATTTCGTTATGAAATTGGTGTTGTGTTTCAAACACATTATTAAATTCAATGTTCTTTATATATAATTTCAAGACGTTATAGTAGAAGTATTGGTCATTAAAAGCCTAACCATAATTATTATACGTATAATTATAATATACATCGTTTTATAATTATATAATAGGTAGGTATTTTAATATTCCGCCCCAATTTACATGATCTACACTCTCTATGTATGATCATCTTCTCTCAACCTATTTATTTCATACACATATTCTATAGAAAGTTTGGTGTCTATTTTAATCATTATACCTTCCCTTTAATTAATTATTATTCTTATCATTCTCTTATTATATACATATTTGTGATGAATAACATGGATCTATTTAAAATGAAATTCAATATATAATTTATCACAAATAGTTATTTCTATAAAGATAGATCCTTCTCATTATATTAATATAATTCAGTTGATCTATCAAAAATACCCTTAAAAGTTATTATATTACTCATATACAAAATAAAATACATGATATGACTATTAAATCTCATATAAAAATGGTCAAATATTCATTTTGATAAATACACATTTTTTATATTCAAATATAATTTATAATTTTTTTATTTAAAATACTTTATTTATCACCCCGAGATCTTCTCAATTTCACCTCATTTATTTCACTATATGACTCAAATTATTTTCACATTACACATTCCCAAAATTTACTCATATTTAATGCATAATTATATGCTCAAATATTGTAAACTATTATATCCCCATGGTTCCTCTCATGTCACATCCTTCATCATTGAAGGATAAATACATTAATAATGGCTACAATATCACAACATTGTTATACGTATGTCATTAATATTAGAAAATAACTTTATGATTTCATTCTCTTAAATTATATCATTTTTAAATTTGATAAATATTATATAAGAAATGTAAATTCTGACATATCACATTTTTGAGATCAATAATATCATATATATATATATATTCAATAAAAAAATTTGTATTCTCAGGATGATCTTATATGTCTTTAGCAAAATATTATTATTTTTTAATAACATTTTTATCATATAAGATTTCTTATATACTATAGTTGGTATGATACTATGCCAAATTTCACTCTTCAATATCTTATATACCACCATTGAAATATCACATATAAAATTTAAAATCAACCATTATCTCTATTTATATTATGTATCACAATTCATTTCAATATTTATAGTATTTCTACATAATAATTAGTATATATCCACTATATTTATTGGAACATATTAAATAAAAAAACCAAATTCTTCTGTACAATCAAAATGATATTACATATAAATATTTAATGGTCAAAATTTATTATTTATTATCTATAGAATGGAAATATATAAATTATCACTAGTATATTTCAAATATTCATTAAAAAGAATATTATGTATGAATTTTTCAATATTTAAACTCCAAATAATTATTCCATATAAATTTAAAATAATCTCATAACCCAATAAAATCTACTCTAGGTATCTCCAATCACTCTAATTAATCTCAAAACAATATAATTGACTTGCGTAATATATAAAACCATAAAAAGTTTCTCTAAAAATATTCCCAAAGAATATTATAACAATAAGTACCCTTCTTTTTTATTTTAATATATTTTCAATGCCTCATCTATTAAAACATAAAAATTAGTTATTTTTTATAAGATGTTTTTTCATTAATAATTACTAATAATAGAAGACCCTTATTCATTATTCAACTCTGCATTATTAAACCATAATCCAAGAGAAACGTTTACAATATTTTATATCCAAAAACTCTTGGATGTTTTTCCCTTCAACTCTCAATAAAAATAAATTAAATAATAATACGTTTTATAGTTGTTCACATTAAATAATCACTTATCATTGATTAATATAACTTAATGCTCAACAATCATCATATGTAAAACATACTTCCTTGGATATTAATATTCCAAAAAATCCAAGAAGCACCAATGTTCATATTCACAATCAATATATGGAATCATCTTAATATCTTCTCTCTATCTTGTTTCCCAACATAATAATATATTTTCATCAAAATTTAAAATGTCATGTAACATCAGTACATGTGATACATACGAACTTCTATGCTTCGTCACATTCCAATAATCTCTTTAATCTCCCCATTTCATGAAATTATTCATTAATCCTTAAATACTTCAATATCTTCATTATTTTTTCTATTCATATTACTAATGAAATATTATAATCATCATTTTTGGTAAAACATTATTTATCACAAACCAGTAGGATCTAAAATACCACACCTCTCTAGATTTATTCCAAATTACATAAATAAATAAATGTTAATGTGTTTTAAATATCTCTCCAATTTATTAGACCTTGGTTGAAAATAAATACAAATTAACTTTTGGAATGTGTGGTGTCACAATTAACTTAATATTGATATATAAATTAACCAAATATAAGTATACATTGGAAGGATCATTATGAAAAATAAGACATATTAATCTGAATAAAAAAAATTCTATAAAAAAGTACAGAAATTGAATCCCTATAAAAAAAATAACATTCTAGGGTTAAATCAGTATTTTTTCATAATATTTATCACCTACAATAAACACAATAAAAACATCAAAACCATTAAATAGAATTTATGTTATTCTATATTTATGAAACCAAGCATCTCAAAAGAATTCTCCCATTAAAAATGAAATCTGAATTAATCAAAACAATATTTGGAAAGTGATTATAATAAACTAACATAAAAAGATAAAAGATATTATAGATTCAAATGAAATATTTTTATTCATTTATCTTCTCAAATAATCTCCCATTTGTGGGATATTCTCCACCAAATATTATCATGGTTTGACTTCTTTAAAATTAACTCGAAGTATATCTTTCTAACAACAATTAAAGCGTTTAAAGGAGGCATCACTATATATGTGTAAGAACTATGTGATGGAAAATAATTCATATTTAATAACTTTTAAATAATAAAAATTTTCCTCTACACCCATAAGCTTAAATTCCAAGAATATTATAACAAATAAAAATACATGAATACAATGGAATCTATATTTCTTTTTAATGTGATGGGATGGAAGACATTTTCTGGTCAACATTGAATTTACATTCAATTTACCTACAAAAGATTGAAAAAACATTATGATTTATATTTATTTAGTTTTATTAATTTGATAATTGGGGTGAAATATTTTCTCCTTTATTTTTAATATAATTTTTATATTGTGGAATTGGATTTTTCACAATATCTCCTAAAGCACATTAATTATTTAATGCCTTTTCTATATTAATTACCTAATATTGTAAAATTATTATGATTTATTTTGGAACCTATAGAAGTTTTTTATATTTTTTAACCAGATTATCATGAATATATGAGTACCAATTATTTGTAAAATTATCATTTTCATCTGATTAGACGTCATTCACAAAATTGGTCATTTTTTTAATCATTGAATGTTTTTAATTTAATAAAGTATTATTCATCTAAATTTATCTATATGGAATATTTTTAAATGATTTAGGTTGTCAAAATTTATTCAATAATAGAATCATATATGTATTTTTATAGCATCATTATTAAACTTATTCTTTAGTGTGACCTTTTTTCGTTTTCTTACTCATCAAGGTAGTATCATTTCTAATTCAGTATTTTTTCCACATATGTTTGGTCTTATGAAATTCATATGTTCTGGTATATTAAATTTTTATCCATACTAATAAAATTCATCACTTTTAAATCCTTTTTTGGAATTTATATACAATTTTTCAAGACATTCAAATCCAATTTCAATGAAATATTTTCATTTTTCATGTTCTTTTAATTTTTCTCAATTCTTCTTCCCATTCATTATAATTACCAATTCTTTTATAGATATGTCTTAAGCCCATTGGTAGAAACCATGTTCCGATGTTTTGATTAACTTTCAGATCGGTTTTACCTTGGGGTGTCATTGGGTGAAATTTTTAAAAAACTGGAATAAAGGGGGAATTTCAAGCTTGGCACACAGCTTTCCCTAGCAGTGATCCCCAGCCCAGAAAACCATACATCCCAATACATAGTGGTTTTTATCAGATAAAAATGGGTTTCCAAACCGCGTTCCCTATTAGTAGAAACGTTTCACCCCTGTAAGAGGTACATAGTTAAGTAACACTAATTGAAAAATTATGCTCTCATTCCTAGAAAATTGTGTGCACAATTTTAATTATTCCAAAAAATATTTTTCAAACCACCAAAACCCAAATACTCACCCAAATTGTCTCTAACTTGTACCAACTCTTTTTATCACATTTTTTCTGGTTCATAGATTCATTCCTAAGTCTCCCGACCTTTGTTCTTAGTGAATCATATGTTGGATTTAATAACATCACCCCACCAGGTAGGAGGATCTAATCCCAAGTGGTTTCCATATCATCTGCATCCTATACCTAATATTTTTTAGCAAACATATCCAATTTATAGTTTGATATATGTCTAGAATTTTTTATATATATTGAATTGTGGAATATTTATTTTCATATATTTAATTTGGGGTTCATATCTAGATCTTATTCTACATCATTGTTTAACTCAAATTCACGAATTTTTTAGGGAGTGTTTATAAACATTCTCGAGATAGGTGGTATATAATTCAAATTCTGTACTCTTGATTTCAATTACATGTATGTAATTATATATTTGATATTAGATTATTATAAATTGAGTTTTTTATTATATTAGATTTAATTTTTTAATTAATTTATTGAGGGAATTGTAAATATGAATAAATAATTTTTGAATTAATTATTTTATATTGATATTGCTATTTTCAATGAGTAATTTATTAAATAATTATGAGATAATTATATAGTGAATATGAAAAATTAATTTTTGAATTAATTATGAGTTACTAATTTTGTGAGTATGATTAAATTATTTTTGAATTAATTGTGTTATATTATAATTGAGAGTTAGAATAATTAACTATTGAATTAATTTTGTTATATTATGTTTTTGAATTGATAAATTAACTATTGAATTAATTAATGGATAAAATTTAATTATCTAATTGTAGAATTAATTAATGGATTGATGTGATTTGGAAATTTTTTATTTTTTTTATTTAATTTAATAACTAATTAATTTGATATTGTGACATAAGAGAAATTATTATATTGTGATATATGTGTCATGTGTGTGTGGTTCATGGTCTGAGACTCCAATTACCCATATTTGTTAAATGTTTCTAGGATAGATATTGAGGCTCCAAATACGCATATGTATTAAATGTGTTAGGGATGGGAAATAAGGTTCTTAATAACCATATAAGATTTTGAGAATGGGACAACTACTATGGCTCAAAATAACCATGTTTAATTGAGGTGTCTGATAGGGATAGAGGATCCAAATACCAAGATGAGTTTAGATAGGGAATCATATTCGCTTGAGGTTTTATATGACATTTTTTTAATTAGATGTGATGTGAAATGATATGATGAATGGTAACAATTTAATTTAGATATATGGTATTCCTTGGGATTTCATTAGACTCTAGTATGGGTTGATGTAGATAATTTGGTTCAGGTTTCCTAGGGATCCATGGTGTTTGGGGGTTAAATATAGTGTAATTAAATGAAAATAAATTATTTTCCTTATTTATATTATTTTATTTATTATAATAATGCATACATTTCTATAGATTATATATTGTTCCATAAGATATTGGTTGTATCCTATTGAGTTATAGTAATACCCTACATAGGATGCTTGGTTGGTACCCGAATAGACTTCATGTTTGAAGGAAATGATAATAGAAAATGACCTTTGTTATATAGATTATTTGTAAAAATTCATGGATTATGGAACTCAATTTGGTTCCAAAGTCGCTTGGGATTTGATAGTGTCTTTAATTTTAGGTTTTCGTTATGACACATGGCATGTACATTATCGTGGAATGTCTACAGTTTAGTTTAGATTTGGTATTTATTATTTGGGTCATCGTGTTATACTGGTATTTTCTTGGTCATGTATTTTTCTAGGATATTCTTATTTATATATTTTGTTCACCTACTTTTATAAAGAGGTTATAGACTCCCCACTATCAAAATTTGACTCTCATTGATACTCGATAGCCTCTAAGGTTTGGGGAGGTGTGCTTGAGTTCATGTGACTGAATGGGTCAGGGAACTGATGTCAGGTACTATAGTTGGGATGTTATAATGTGTTTTCAGATGATTGGTTTGGTTTATTTTTATTTTTCATACTATTTTTGAATGATAGATAGGATAAAAGGATGAGTTTCATATTTTTGAAGATCTATTTCATGGGAGTATATACCCCATGTACAAAGTTAAAATACATGTACCCTTTAGGGGTTGTATTTGTTGAAATGTGGGGTTATATTTTCATATATTCCACCTTTGGGGATGCAGTTGTTGTGAGTTGTTAATATTGTTTCTAATATATTTTGGTATATGACTTCTAGCCTAGTATAGAACTTGTTTTTGAGTTTTCATTTATCATTATAGGAACTCATGATTATTTTTTATATTCATCATCATTGGAATGCATGAAAAATAGGTTTTGGTTATGTTTCTATGCTTGAACTGTTTTTACTTGATAAATTTAACTGAATAACATACCTAATATGAAAGTAAAAATTTTTAAATGTTGAAAAAAATATAAATTAATGGAATTATAAATTTAAACATGAATAATGAGTATTATTTTACCCTTTTTATCAATAAATTAGATATTTTATGGTTAAGGGTAGTGACAGTGCCTCGGTTCTGTCCATGTGGCGGGGAAAGGAAGAAATGAATTGTTATGGATTACTATGAATTAATGTAAATGTGTTGTTGATGTGTTATGTGTATTATGTTGTGTGTTAGTAATTTCATAGTTATTCGTCCCTGGAGATGCTTGTTGAGAGGATTTCATGAGGATATGGCTAGAGATGATCTACCAGTAGTGGAACATGACTAACCGATAGTTCCAAGTGAGGAAGTTGGAGACTAGTTTCGAGAGAAATTTTATCACTTCATGAAGTTTATGGAAAATGAACTAGGGAATGTTGTGAAATTACTGTCTGACCAAACATAGGAATTTCAGTTACAAAACCCTCCTAATTTGACAGTATAGGGTGGACCTGAGGTAAGAAAGTTCTGGATTGAGTCCATCCAGACTATACATTACAATTTAGAGAAACCTGCAGAAAAGAGGTTCATATTGGCTACAAACATGTTGTTTGGAACAATGAATCTTTTGGTGGGATATTAAATAATGTAAAAGGTAGGAATACATTATTTTTTTGATGATATTTTTGGATATGTTACTATAACACTTATATACATATATTCTAACACAAGAGATGGGAGTTGAGTTCATGAGGTTGACTCAGGGAAACATGTTTGTGATGGACTGTCCTAGTTACTTTATACACTTTTTTGTTATATTCCCTAGTGTAGTTAGGGGATGATATAGATATAAATTTTATATTCCATGATGAGATTAAATGTGATATTATGTACCATTTTAACCACTTTCAGTTAATGAATTTTGTTGTTTTGGTGGATTAGGATCACAAAGCTGAGGGGAATATGAATGATTCTTCTAGTGATGGAAATATTATTACTACTCGATGAAGAGAGTGTATATATACCTAGGGTTAGATGAGTTTCTATGATAATTTCATCTAGGGGGTATCTTGAATAGTGTTTAGTTGGAAGTATCAGTTACTCAGGATCTTACCTGAGTCCTTTTCTGCTAGGATGGTTGGTCGGGTCACTTTTGTAAACATTGTCCCTAACCATCAATGGGGTTCTGATCCGGCGACAGTATGATATATCTATAGAGGTTCTATGGGAACACATGATACATGGGTAATTATGGAGGAGGTAGATAAAACTATCATGTGGGAAGAGGATATTCAGCATCATATTAGTATAGAAGATGTTGTTATACTGGTCAAGGGGGTTGGGGAATTGGATGTGGAGCTTCAGGGAGAGAGTGATCATATTAGTAGAGAAGTGTATATCAGGGGACTTAGACTGCATCATAGGGAAGAGGGGATTTATAGTTACATTTCATTTATCCTACAGATGAATATAGAATGGCTTAACCTTTGGTAGTGAGTTGTACTATTCATGTAGCTTCTATTTTATCTAGTTTTTTATTTGATAATGGTGAATCTCATTCTTTTATTTATTCACCACATTAAAATTTATTCATCCTGGTGGTGGAGTACACTATTGGGATTTTGATGTCAGATACACTGTTTGGAGTACGGTTGAGACACATCTGCATATGAAAATGATGTTCTCTCAGTGTTGGGGAGTGTCATTTTTTGTGGGATAATTACATACTTGTCATGAGAGGATTTTACCTAATTGTGGATTTGTACAAGATTCCAGCGTACTAAACCCGAATATATTTTTACCCCATGATCATTTCCCTTATTTCTCTTAAGGGTGACAAGTATACTTATTGTGGATAGTGGGATATTAAGGTGGGTCATATAGGGCTAATTGAATAGTAATTGGGGGATCTCAGTGCCCATGTTGTTTATATTTTTCTGTGTGAATGGGGTGTACAGTAGGATGTATTTATTATTGAGCTCATGCGGGGGGATGATCAAATTTCTATTCCACAGTACAAAAAGGCCCAGAAAAAAGCATTATGATCTCATGACTCAGTGCCATGAGTTATTGGATGAGTGATTCATCCATCTGAGTACATTACCTTTGTGTTTACTAGGGTTTTTTTACTAAGATTTCTAACAAAACTATATTATTGTTTGTTCATTATTGGATGTTTGACTTAATGATTGTGTAGAACTGGTGTCCTCTTCCGTGTATCGATGGTATTTTTGACCAGTAGGGAGGAGCAGATATTTTCTCCAATATATACTTCAGATCAGGGTATCATTAGTTGAGATTTCATCCTTATAATATACCTAATAATTAATTTAGAAGTAGTTATATCCTATATGAATTATTCGTAATGCCATTTGGGTTAATGAATTCAGCATCCTCGATTATGGATTTGATGAATATAGTTTTCCATCAACACCTAGATCAGTTTTTGGTTGTTCTTGTGGATTAAATCTAGCTGTAATACATAACCATTTAATATTATTCCCAATATCTTGACATCATCATTTGTACATTGAGAGAGAATCAGTTATACAACAAGCTATATATGGGTTAGTTTTGGATTGATCGGGTTCACAAATTTTGTTACATAATCTCAAAAGATGTTCTGTTAGTGGACTTATGAATGGTTCAGGGAGTTGTATCATGGGAGTTTCCAAGTAATGTTTTGGATATATGTAGATTTATGGGGTAGGAAGAATATTATTAGAGGTTTATACAGTAATTTTCCCAATTGGAAGGAAAAATATAAGTTTTCAACATGAACATGGTAATTGTTTAATAGAAAAAATAATGCCAGAATAACTTATAGGTGGTGAGGAAGTATTTGACATAATCCCCAATATTGATCCTACATGTGTCACGTATAGATTATGCAATGTTTTTTGATTCTTATAGGATTGAACAAAGAGCATTGTTAATGTAGAGATCTTTAATTGAGGTGTATGGGTCACGTTGGTTGAAGCCACATGAATAGAAATACCATATACATGACATCATGTTAGAAGTATTGGTTTATATTTTAATGTGATGGAGACATTATCAGCTGGGATAAACTATTAATGTGTATATGTATTACCAGATCCTAATGTATATCATTTGAAAGTGAGATTTGAATCACTATAATTTGATATAGGTTGAGTATAGGAATTTTTTTATTTTGAATTAGCATATATTCCCTAGTAGGAAAATATAGTGGATAACACTTTGAGTTGAAAAACTCAGACTCAATATGTTCGAGAGTCTAGTTCATAGTGGATATTGATGAATTATCTTGGTGAGATTCAAGTTGTAGTTTGAGAGATCTCGGGGAAGATTAATATGGTATCAGTTTCAGGGGAGTCTACACATTTGAGATATAACAGGGATATAAATTATGTGGATAATGAGTTTTTTTACCTTTAGGGAAAGCCCTAAATGTGTGGTTTCACCTTCATATTGAATCATGGATGGGAATTAAATAATATATTTCAGAAATCGGGTAGTTATTCTTACAATGGTGCAGAGGAAATTATTCCAAATTATCAGGTTTCAATGTTTATGGTACATCCACGTGTGACCAAAATGTATCGTCACCTATGAAAATAGGTTTTGTATCAATATATGAAATAATAAATAGAAGGGCTCAAGAAACGATTCAACAATTTTCAGTAGGTTAAAGTTAATAATAAACTTACTATTGGTTTACTAAAGTCATTTCCATTTCCAAAATGAATGTGGGATGACATGAATTTGGACGTTGTGGTTAGTCACTCGATGAATCCTTGCAGAAATGACACTATTTGGGTTATTATCAACTTCCTAACAATGGTGGTGTGTTTCATTCTTATACGACAGATGTTCTCAGAAGATTTGTAGAGATAATTTTATGTTCAGGAGAATTTCTAATAACATAGGGTGACATAGGGTATAGTTTCATTCCATGATTCATGTTTTACTTTCTAATTTTGGATGGACATGTAGAATAAACATGGTAAAAAAGTTTTTTTTAGTATAACCTTCCACCCATAGACAAATGGGTTATCAATGTGTACTATGCATGTGTTTTGGGATATGTTTCGAGTGTGTGTTCTATAATTAAATGTGTATTTTGAGAGGAATATAATTATATTAAAGTTTTTATATAACAATAATTATAAGGAAAATATTTACATTGAACCATTCCAGGAACATTATTGAAGGCTATACTGATAATCACTATGCTGGATCGAGGTAGGTGAGTAAGAGTTGTATGGACCGAGTCTTGTGCAGGAGAAATTGGAGAAGGTACAATTGATTCAACAGTGTATGGATATAGATCAGAGTAGAAAAGCATCATTTAATGATAGTCATTGAAATCCCCTAGAGTTTAAAAGGGTGATCATACATTCCTTATAGTTCCCCCAAGATTTTTCCACCACATGATACTAAGGTAGGGAAAGATGGTCCCCATGTTCATCAGATCGTTTGAGATTGTGGATAGAATCTGCTTGATGGTGTAGTTGACGTCTTTTACACATTGATACAAATCTATGAAAGACGTTTTCCACATGTGAAAAATATGGCGGCATCTGATTTCTGTGTTGGATCTTATTGAGAAAATGTTGCATAGAAAGGTCATGAAAATAGTTCATTTATTATGGATATATGGCTCTGTTGAGGAAGAAACATGAGAGACAGAATCAAATATACTAGCTCCATGGCCTGATCTTTTTGTATAAAAATATTAGTAATTCATTGTAGTACAACATGAAGATTAGATGTTATAAGGTGTGGATATTTTAATTATTGACCTTTTAAAGTAGTTCATGGGATGGTTTAATGTACTCATTTTCTTTTGTTCGAGATTTTTTTAGTTTTACCATAGTTTGATTTGGGTGGAAATTTTAGAAAATGGAAGAAAGAGGGTAGTGAAAGGGTGGCACATGGTTTTCCATAAACAAGCACCATGGCCCAACAAATTGTGAAACCCTAGAAAGAGAGGGGTTTTACTTCTTTCTCATCGATTATCAACCCATAAACCACATTAGGAGAAAACAAACAACAATTAAAATAGGTCTATGGTTAAGGATCATAGTTTGTTAAACCATGTTTCCCTTCCCTACAAAACATACACATGGATTTAATTAATCTAAAAATTAGTTTTTGAATCACCTGAACCCCATGAAACACTCCCAAATTGAACTAAACTCTGACCAACTCACTTTCTCTCATTTTAGAGGTCTTCAGATGCTTTATTTGGGATCATGACATTGGTTACTAGCGAATTAACGGATGGAATGAAGATCCCCACCCCCACCCACTAGGATGACCTACTCCCATCTGGTTTTCTTATTCTCTCCCACATATCCCTCATCTTTTAGAGGTATGATATCCTCTATCATTCCTGGTCTAGATCTCGTATTTCTAGAAGTAGAGGTAGAATTCTGGAAACATGATTCTTAAATCATTAATTGGGGTTTCAAACTAAATCTCATTATTTATTGTTATTCCTCTCAAATGGGAGATTTCAATTTATGAGATTTAATTAATGATCTTAATGAAGGTAGTATATAATTCAAATCACAATGTCTTTATTATAGTTACATTTATGAAATTATATAATTTTTCATACATGATTAGAAATTGAGTTCAAAAATAAATTAATTAATTTTGAGATTTAATTAATTGAGGGAATTGTGATTATGAATAATTAATTTTTGGATTAATTTTGGGATTTTGAGATTTTTAATTTGAATAATTAATTTATATGTTAATTATTATATATTGATATTGTGAATATGAATAAGTAATTGTTGAATTAATTATGAGATACCAATATTGTGAGTATGAATAAATATTTTTTTAGTCAATTATGATATATTCTTATTGAGAATTAGAATCATTAATTATTGTATTAATTATTGTATTTTGAGTCTCTAATGTGATTAATTAATTGTGAAATTTATTAATGGACTTAATGGGATTATTTAAATGGTTAATATTTTAATAGATTGATGTGAGAAATCATTTTTTGTATTTCATTATTTATATAATATATTAATTCTTATGATATTGTGACACATTCAAAATTTTGATTTTTTTGATATATATGTAATATTTTTTTACAAAATGATTGAGGCACCAAATACACATATGTGTTAAATGAGTGTGGGAATGAGACTGAGGATCCAAATACCCATATGTGTAAAATGTGTGAGGGTAAGGGGCTGAGGCTCTAAATACCTATAGGATATATTGAATATAGGATAGGTACTGAGGCTCCAAGTAGCCATGAGACATTGAGGTGGGGTAAAAGGACTGAGGATCCAAATACCAATGGGGTGTTAGACACGGTGTTCTATACCCATGAGTTGTTAATTAACAATACTTCCAATTTTTCATTATTTGAAACCAAATGATAAATGGTAAAAATGAATTTATGTATTTGATATTCCTTGGGGATAGTTCGGACTCCAGCGTGCACTAGTATAGGTATTTAGGTTCGGGTGTCCATAGGAACCTGGGGGATTTTTGTTGTCAAATAAAGAGTAATTAAATAATTGTAAAATATTTAATTTATTGGAAAAAATTTATTCATTGTACATATAAATACACTTCTATAGACTAGATATTATTTTAGACATCATTGATGGTGTCTTATTGAGTTCTACTGACAACCTATATCAGGATCCCTAATCGATACCTCAATAGACTCCATGTTTCCCGTATTGGATAATGGTAGAGTCTTTATGTTAGATGGTCTATTATATAAAAAGAAAGGATGATGGAACTAGATGTGGTTCAAGACCCCCTTGAGAGTGGAAATTTTTTTTACTATTGGGATTTTATTTTTGACACATGAAATATACATTAGCATGACATATCTAATGTTTAGTTTCAAGTTTTTTTTTTCAGTTTTTGTCATCTTGGGATATAGGTATTTCATGGTTATGTTTTATATGTTGGTTAATATTATATATTTTAATGGCCGTTCTACATTCATAAGGATGGTATATTATACCCACTATCGACATTTTACCCTTTTGTATATTAACATCCTCTGGAATATTGAGAGGAGTTATTAAGGTCATGATACCAACTAGCTCAGGAAACCATTTTGTTACACCTGGTCTGAGATGTCACATTGATATATGCATGGATTAATGTCCATGAATTGTCATTTTGTGCCTAAAATTAACTTAATTATTCCCAAATATTTCACATAATAAATAATCACTAGTAAATTATGTTATCTTTTATTTATTTACTATCTATTTAGCTTTCAAACCTTATTATTTTAGAGTCAAAACTAAATTATTTTTGAAATATTTTAGGGAATTGATCTTATTGAAAAATATCAAGTCCACGTTTGATGTTGGGGTGGATTTATTAGAAAATATTTGACGTATATGTTTCATTAATTTTAAATATATCATTAAATTCTCATTAAATTAGAATTAGTGAGAAAGAAATTTATGGAATTAGGGTTACCTCCATTTTTAAACATTTAATACATTTATATCCTAATTATTTCATGATATTATTATAATTATAGATATCTTATTTATTATTTGGACACCCATTAAAAATTTCAAGGGTCTCACATTTCATCAGAGGTTCATTTGAAGTCTTATATTATGTCACATCCAAATTTCATAGTTTTAAACCCAATTCAAGAAACGTATGATTTATAGTGTTCTTAAAATATTTAATATATTTCAATATAATATAATATTCCATTCTCCTCATATTGACATGGCCTTTATGAAAATTACACTTTTTCTAAATGTAATTTTTTTATTATACTATAATTCTTAATTTTCAACAAAAGAATATTTCACATTTTTGGTAGTTATTTTTTATTCAACTAATTCATGTACCCTTGGTTCACATGTTTTTTTATCTTTGGTTTTTTACAAATGACCTTTGGAAAAAATAATTTATCTAATGAGATATTATATTTATATGGAAATGAGGAATATTATTTCTCGTAAACATGGCTAAGGAGTTAATTTCACATTTTCATCTTTGCTACCAATACGTTTTACATTGAATAATATTCTAAGTCCAGTAGTGATTTCCCTTTTTATATGCCCTTTATAAATAATAATATAAATTTAATAACTTTAAAATGAGAATTTTGAAATAAAACATTATATTTAACTAAAAAATATCATATGTTTATACAATAACATATATTTATCAACAAATTATTCTTTCTCTAAGAGTATTATTCTCAATAAAATAAATAGATAAAACATCACTTTTATTACCATTAATTACTAGGATACCCCCTTTAACCATTGAGATATTAGTCAAATTATTAAATACATTCTTATATTTTTGTAATTGATTATTCAGATGAAAAATATATATCTTATTTCAAAATATACATAATATATTCATTGAATATACACCTAATTTATTTTATGGATATAATTGATGAATATTATATCTGACCAGAGTTTGACATTTCTCTAATTCCAGTTGATGTTCCTAGTGATCTATGAAGTCATGTTGAGAGGGTTATGAATTAGTGTGATGTGGTTTTACCAAAGTATAGTAATCTTTTACTTACACATATTAATATTTGAATCTTTATACATGTCAGGTTAGATGGGTCTAATTCACAATTCCCATAAAAACACACCCCATAAAGAGAAATAATCAAAAAAGAGCAACAACACAAGGTATTTTTTCAGAATTAGTTCATAATGTTTGTATATAATCCTTTATGTGATTGAGTTGATTCATAGACTCAAATATCTACTATTATATAAAATTATTAAAAGTGTGGAATTTAAAATCCTAGAACCCAAGAATATATCCAATAGATTCATTTTTTTTCTTCGAAATGTTTTCCAATATCATGATTAGTTCTTTAAAATGGGTCCCACCTGTTCAAAATAGGACCTCCAAAAAATTGAAAATACATTCTTGTATTTTATAAACTATTTTATTAGATCGACGTTTCTTCAAAATAACTTCATCATTCATATAAGATATTTAAGAGAAATAATATAACAAATCTGTATCATTATATCGAATCTTACTACAATTGCCTCCATCTTTTTTAAATTATATAACATAAAAATATCGCAGGGATGGTCTTCACTCTAACATCTTCTTATTTATATTATTATAATTTTTCAATAAAAATAATTTCCATAATTTGATTATTGAAACTCTAATTAAATTGTGGAATTCTACAATTTCCTACACCTTGAAATCTCAAATGATCATTTGGGTCAACTCACAATAACTCAAAATATTAATTGGATTATGATAAAATATCAATACTAATTTAAATAAAATATTCTACACCAACATTAAAACATTAAAACATATTACTAGTTAATACACGAGTTTTTTCCTCACACCCTCATCCATTATCTTCTTTCTTCTATTTTATCTCTTCTTGTTTTCATCTTCTTAATGAATAAAATTTATTTTCCCCCAAAATATATAATTAATAACTTCTAATGTGTTATTATTTCCATAATCATGGATCCTTACAATTATACTAATATTCCCTCATTTAATCTTCCATAAAATCACACACCTGTTATCATACTCTATATGTATATGATTATATGTTGAATATTTTTAATTAACTATCATTTCAAATCTAGTCAAATATTTCTTCCGATAAAACCTATATTTTTATTATTAAAAAATAATTTCAAATATTAATATTTAAAACCATGGAATTATCACACCATTTTCTTCTCAATTTATTTACATGTATTTATCCTTCTAATTTTAATTCTTTTTCTCTTTATAATTTCATGATATTCATACATCTTGAATCTATGAATGGATACACACATAAAATATACAATCATATTAGAGTAATTATTATCAAAACCCAAATTTCTTATTCAAATGATAATATCTTTAAAAATATCTACAATTGTTTGTCATCATGAAATTTATGACTTGATGATCAGAAAAAAACAAAAGATTTCATTCTCTATAAATCTATCATTTTTTAAACTAATAAACCTTATATAAGAAATAGAAAATATTATGTGTAACATTAGTAATATAAAAAATGAATTTTTTTTGCCACCATGAATCCCCATAAATTTTTATTGTGTTTGAGAATGATACACAATAAAAACTAATAATAGTACCTAAGATGGAAACTAACACCAGGGGTATACAATCCATTTATGGGAGCTGTTGATCATTTTCACTACTAGAAAACTAACCTTTACCAACGGTTTGGAACCGTTGGTATAGGCCTCCAAACCGTTGGTATAGCCTATACCAACGGTTTGGAGAACCGTAGCCAAGTAAGCCGTTGGGATAGGTCTATACCAACGGTTCTCCGAAAACCGTTGGTATAGACCTATACCAACGGTTTTGGAAACCGTTGGTATAGGTAATATGAAATCTATACCAACGGTAATGGAACCGTTGGTATATAAATTCCAAAAATAAAATCACCACTGGGATTTGATCCGAGGACCCCTCGTTTATAATCGAATGACTTAACCACTAGGCTAACATCACTTTGTAAACATAATTTCATAAATATATATATGTATTATCATAATTATTTAAATTATTGATTTATATAATGTTCTCCGTTAGTAGATCCGGAAAAAAATCAATGAACATATCCCAACGGTTCTGAAAACCTTTGGGATAGGTTCTGGGTGGGTGTATTCTTAGTAGGGTGTATGTTGGATTTTTTCCCTCTTTTTCCCAACGGTTCATCAAAACCGTTGGGAAAGAGTAACCTTTTCCAACGGTTCATCAAAACCATTGGGAAAGGGCCTAAAAACACACCCTTTCCCAACGGTTTTGGTGAAACGTTGGGAAAAAGAGGGAAAAAATCCACCCCTTTCCCAACGGTTTTGGTGAACCGTTGGGAAAGGTCACTCTTTCCCAACGGTTCACCAAAACCGTTGGGAAAGGGTGTGTTTTTAGGCCCTTTCCCAACGGTTTTGATGAACCGTTGGGAAAGAGTAGCTATACCAACGGTTTTTACAAACCCTTGGTATAGAAGTGTTGGGAAAGATCATGTTTCCAGTAGTGTTTACATAATTTCCATACATATAATGTAAAAAAACTTTACAAACACGATAACATAACTCTATAAAAAACAAAGTTCATCATTAACATGTATGATATGTTTCAAAAAACATAAAAATTAAACAAACCAAGTAGTAAAATAAATACATCAGAAAGAACCCAACTCACTATATATGAATGTAAATAGAATATAGTCTCCTACAACACAATATAACCACAATAAACTCTAAAAACTAAAATTAAAGACATCTAATAATATGATCATTTAAATATAATGATGATAGATAAAATTAAGGTTAATTATACACTATACTCGATAGGTTCCTCTTGTATAACCCTAACATTCACATATTGCTTAATCATACTAATTACACTCCATGTTAAGGAGAATAATAGTATATTCCAACCCTTCCAATGTGAAATTCAATATCTATCATTGAACCAACAAAATCACACCACCCTAAACCAAAATATATATACACACACACAAACACATATAATAAAATGGATTTAATTAGAAAAAATATATATAATATAAAGGGTCCCTACAAGACACTTCTTATATACATTATCACCATTAGATAATATAACATTTATATGGGAATAATACGTACCGTGATTTGAAACTTTGGTTTTTTTATATTGTTCCTATAATTTTTAATGAAATACATTGTATGTGTATTTTTATCTGAAAATGGATTTTTTTGTTCAATTATGAAATTTGAATTTTTAGGTGGTAGAGGAGGGGATGTGTTTCCAAGGAGTGTAAAGGGTCACTAGATAGTCATTAAGAAGTAATAGGTACATTGTGGAGATGATATAGGAATGTTTATTCAATTTATTCATCTATTGTATTATTAGTGGTCTAATACTAACTGGTTGTTAGTAGGCCACATAGTACCGGGTGGCATATTGAGGCAAATTCCTTTTGTTATTTTCTATAATATTCATTTGTTTCTTCTAAAACATAAGAAAACTCATATTTTTAGACACTTTATTTTGGGATTTATTACCAAAAGATACACATAACATGATCCCAAATAATCATGAGGCTTATTTTCTTTGGGTAATTAGATACATGTCATGATAACATTAAATAGTTATACAATGAAATTTTTTAAAACTCTATAACATGTCATCGAATTCCATTTATCTCATAATACTACAATATAAAAAATGTAGATGCAAACAAGAAAGGGGTGAGCTATAATGCTCTATAAGGGAAAAATAAAAAACACTGAATAATAAAACATAATAAATGTTTGTTAAGAGAGAAACATGATGAACTAGAGATTCCTAATCACAAAAATTGATGAAATATATAAGATTGTAACATCAAGGAATAATATGAAGGTGTAAATAATAAAAAAATTACATCAGAAGCTTAATACTAGGATAACCACTGAGATATCAAAACATAGTGTTATTAGGATAACCACTCATGAACAATACTTTATATCTCATTAGATACAAACATTACCCAAGGCATTGGAGAGATATATAATTTTATGTCCTCTCGTAACATTCATATCATATACTTTCATTTTTTTTACTAAATAGATTATACAACATAAAATACATTTCATCACTTTTATTCAAAATTTTATGGTGTGTGGGATAAATAAATGGATGTCCCAAATAAATGATGTATAGATACATCTAGGTGAATACATTTGATGGATAGTGGTGATGGGTATTTACATAACTACATTTTTTCATGAATATCAGATGATGATTTGGGAAACATACTAGGTGTACATAATATTTCATGGAATGGATTAATGAGAGTGAAAGGTGGTATCTAATTACATTGGAATAATAAAAAAATTTAAATGGGTTTATAAAAGAATAATATAGAATGAGATTTTTTAAATCCAAAGTCATAATAAATATAAATTGTTTGAATAAAGAGGAAGAGGAAGATAATCCCTTACATGAGGAACTTTTTCTAAAATATTTTGAAAAGATTCTTAAGATATTGAGGAAACAATAGGATGGCTTTAGAGGGTTATATAGATAAGAAATTAATATCCAATGGTTTTTAAGTAAAGATGAATGAGAGGACGGGTGTGTATTTTTCGAAAATTGGAGGATAATTCATTATAAATTTTTCATATTAGTTTTTGAATATAAGTGATAAAATGATAAAAACTACAAACTATACCATGGGTTTTGAACAAGGTTTCTATAAAATGAAATTATTTTTATTATTTTATTTTTCCAATGACATAATCATTTTCTAATTATATTTTTATGTGATTTATCAATATTTTGTAATGTATTTCAATGGATATTCTAATATATTTAAACTTTAAATTAAAAGTTGGAATTTATAATATTGAAAATAATATTAATGAAAATAACTTATTTTGTTATGAAATTGATGTTTTGTATTAATTCTAATAATCTATTTATTTTACAATGTTATTTTAATATTTTTCTTTTCATTGACATTTAAGGAGTTTAACATCATAAAAATGGGGCCATGGTAAATCTTTTCATAAACTATGTTGAAGCCCACCATTATGTCATTCTACTTGTTCCATCCATCTAGACCACCATAAGGATGGCCTTAAAGAGCTTGTATAGAATAAGGGAATCCAAATCATATGGAATCCTGTGAGGGTACAATCCCACTGACTGTAGTGAAAACCATACAGGTCGTATAGTGAATATGTTTGTGTGTTTAAATATGTCATTGGGTAGCTTATCCTCGATGTAGTAAATATGAGCATAGATGTAATGCTATATATTATAAACCAACACAACCCCAACCTTTAGTTTGATGTGGTATTCCATTTAATTGTTTA
Source organism: Viscum album (assembly GCA_963277665.1). Classification (NCBI taxonomy): domain Eukaryota; kingdom Viridiplantae; phylum Streptophyta; class Magnoliopsida; order Santalales; family Viscaceae; genus Viscum; species Viscum album. Next base: position 650,921,664 of record OY728120.1, on the reverse strand, counting down.
TTGTGCATCTTTCCCAAAATCCATCATATATGCATAGTTATTACACCATGTCATCTCTATTGTCGCTCCACCCTTCTTCCTAAGCTCACCACCACAGAAAAACTGTATTCCCACCATAGAAGCCCCCATAGGTGCTCGACATGATCTCTCATCCCATTTACAACATGTTCCACCACCACTAATCACCACTTGAAGCTCGCAGAAATTCTATGAATACAATATCGAGTCTTAGTCCATCCACTTCAACGGCTAGATGAATGAGTATCTATAGGAATCCTCCACTTCCACCACACATCACTAATTCTGCACTCAAACATGAATTCCACAGAAACAGCAATTTCTACCTTGCACTAAAGCAATTCCAGATATGAATATCTGATACACCCATGGATTTAAGTCCACATTGAAATAGAAATGCCTATGTTACATGGGTGTTTTCAACTTTTTATCACACAAGTCACAAGGGAGATTAAATAGTAATCAACATTGAATATTTGGGGAAGGCTGAGTAAGCTCCATCACTTCCAATAGATAGATTCCCTAGACACTTGAGTGGGGAGTTCGACACCACCAACAAGAGGGAATAATGAGTGATCAATTATGTATCCCCCATTTTTATTATATTCTGTTTCATTTTAATTTTGGTTTTATTTTTTGTTTTCATGTAATTATAATATTGTTTAAAAATAAGAAATTCAGGAATTTTTTATGTTTTTTATCACTCAATTCCACCCATATTCTTCTTCTACTTCATTTTATTATTCTTATTTTATTTTTTAAATATTCTTCTTCTCCCTTTCTCACTTTATCTCACTTCTTCATTCACTTATTTATAGTATTTTAATTATATTATTTCATACCAAAAAACCCATTTACCATGAAATTTGAGGGGATAACCCATGGGTTTTCTTAGGGGAGGTATGAAGTGTTTCTATTCATTATACATGTAAATTCATAAGTTATATTTATTTTTTAGTGAAAAAGAGTGATGTTTTTGAGTGTGGTGATTTCCCACTATGAAACTATACTCAAACTCATGTCTATACATTTACTAACTTTTATCCTCTCTTATAATGGATAAAATGTCTACATACTATGGAGTTGTGCTATCTCGTGGATAAAATGGAAAACAATGGAGACAAGTACTAGAAGTAGACACACACTTCATTGTGGTGTTAAATCAACAGTGATTATAAGAGTGGTGGAATTTAGATTTCTAATGGAATTAAATATTTCAAACCTCTAAATAAAATAATTGTAATTTATGCCTATGATCTCTAAATTGAATTATCAAACTAAATTTAAACACAATCAAAGAAAATTATATAACTAATAAACTATCCCATAATGTCTAATTTCTTTCTTTTATATTCAAATTCATTTATTTCATGTTAGTATAAATTTTATCATTTATTGTTTCCTAAAAAATTTCATTTCTTTAATAGAAGAAATAAAAACCACCATAAATAAGTATTATAGATGAATCAGAATAATAATGTAATAAAATCTAAATCTCTTTATTTTAGATAACCATTTCCATAATTATTAATGTATTAGGAAAATTAACTTACTTTTTCCACACCCTATGATTGGTGTACACCAAAACTGGCATAATTTTCGGGGATCCAATATGTGTTTTCTTATTTTTTATTTTTCACATGGTTGATAGATATTCATTTTATCTCTTTCAAATATCACTAAATACCTCTTTTGGAATGATGTTCTCAAATGATAGTTTCTTCAATAAATTGAATAATTAATCGGGTGTACTGGATAAAAATAACGTCCTAAACAATGATGACAAAGCTCTTCTATAAATGCTTGATGAAATCATTGACCCAGAAAATACTATAATGAATTAAAAATACACGAGAAATTTATTTTAATAGAACATATACTTGATTAATGAAGAAAAATATTATTATCAAAGTCCAAAGGAAACTGAGGAAGTGCAACTAGAGCTACCAAATTTTATTGATGTCATCCAAGAAGTTGTGACCAAACTCTAAGACCATAAACAATCCAACCATTGGGGGATCTTAATATATGATGGACATGATGAGCTAGATTGGACTCAACATAATGAATAATTTCTTTCTCTAATATATGTGGGTTATTAATAGGAAATGGAAAATATATTGAATGAGTATGGGGTAAAACATAACCTCCTCATTCCAAGAAATTAGAAGATCCAACACAACTCCACATTATATAATTCATGTAATAGGATGAAGCCACAAATGTCATATAATTTGACGAAATTATGAAAGATCTTGACTTCCAACCTCCACATGTAACAATTCAACCTCAAGAGGAACTTACTCCTAAGGTTTTTTATTGAAATAGAAAAACTTTCGGGAGATTATCATTTTTAAATTATGTATTTTTAGAATTTGTATAATCTTATTTTAATATCACTCCTAATTAATTAAAATTTTCAGATTTGTTCAACCATTATTTTACGTATACAATGAAAAATAAACTGAATATTCATATAGTGAGGAACAAATTGAGTACCCTAATTTTATGAAGAAACAATTGGTAAATAATAAGCGTATTTATAAGTATCTAAGAATAATGAATTTTAGATATATCATTCTCATACTAAAATTTAAAAATTTATCTTTAATTGTTGAAATTTAAATTTTATTAAAATAAAAATTCCTAGTTACATTCCCTTTAAATATATAATTCATTCATCCCATGTTGAGATAGCACTAGACACACAAAATGAGGTGGTTTCACAAGTAACAAAAAAGAAAATGGGATGACTCATACTTCATCTTAACCCATACATAAATTTTATACCTAATTTTAAGGTGATGATCTATTATAAATTATCCATGGATCATTCCTCACTAAGAATGAAGATGTGAATACTAGGAAAATCCACATGCGGTGGTTCAAGTCCATGAAGATCCACCCACCATCAAACAATGGATAAGAGAAAGTTCTTCCCTTTAGATATATTAAAAAGACTAGGAACAATTGAGGGGATAATAGAAAGGCTTATCCCATTACACAATTTCTAAGACATTAGATTTCATACATCGGTTTAGCCTATCATGAGTCCACTCATCCTCTATCATTTTAATCCTTCATGACATAGTCCTTATGATTAATGGATTTATAATATTTTATAGTTTCATAATGAAAAAATGACTAACCCTAAAAAATGGAGTAAGGGGAATGATTCCACTTGATAATAGGGAGTTAATTATTAAATTATTTATGTTCGAACACCTTACATTATTTTTCAAAACCGATTTTAAGTGTTAAATTATAAATTTCATGCCCACACAAGAAGTCATGATTTTCTTGTATTATCAAGGTTACCTAAGTTTCAGAAGAATATCGTGGCTCTGTATTTTAGATTTAAATTTTATTTATATTGAAGGAGTAAAATGGATAATTGAATGATTAAATTAAATCATTTATATTAAAATGATTACTAATGATTTGAGGTAAATAATTGATTCGTGAAAATGAAATTTTCCTTAATTTTTTTTCATGCTTTGAATTTTTGAAATTCATGTGAATTAATTTTAAATTATTATTCAAACATTGAGTGATTATCTAAAATAATATATCATTTTACTGAGATGATTTATATAACACAATATTGCATTTTCTTCCATAGTATATTTCTCGAGTGCTCTTGGGTTATACCACCTTATAGGACCTTCATTGAAACTTCTTAAAGGTAACGACTGCGAAAAACCATTTAAAATGAATGAGTTATATTTTTTAAATAACATATCCATATAGTCCAAATTTATATCAATCCATTTTTATCCCATAGTCCACCAAAAATGAAATTGTAATGAATGAACCATGTTTCAATATTTTCTTATCCATTTTTACCATCATCTTTGTATTTTTCATGATATTGTAATATTTATGTGTGGGAGAAATGGGACCCTGATAAAAAGGATAAAAATAATTGTATATAAGTGCTATGGGGGTGCAACATATGGTGATTCAGAACATTTTATAGAAATTGTATTATTTTTTATATTTACCCTCAAAAAAATTAAAAAAACATGAAAAAATGAAATGAATGGGTATTGATTTTTTACAATAAATAATAATCATTAATAGACTGATTATGTTTATCATATATAGATATGTGGTGTTTGTGAGGTATATTCTAGTCATAACATTAGAAAAAGAAAAAATTGAACTTAAAAACGTGAATAAATGTATGTAAAAATTAAATAGGGTTCACAAATAATTCATTATGTTTTATTTTAATCATACCTTTTACATTGAGATTTGGGGGAAGTGAGAGTTTCTACAATAAAGGGGTCAATTACATTAAACATTAATTTTTTATACTAGGAAAATTAATTTAGAGAGAAAACTCTCATTGAGCCTAAATATTAAATCATCAAGTACTACCAACATTAAGCCTCGTATTCAATTGAAACATTATTGCATGCCCTCATGATTTTATGTTCTATTTTTATTTACAACGTGGAGAAATGTGTTCTATTACAAGCCTAAATATATGTATAAAATTTTTAGGATATGATAATATCTATATTAAAATATTATCATGAGTTATGAGATAAAATATTACAAGGTAAGGTATTTCATGATTTTGGATACCTAGTAATAAGTAATTAATGGACATAAATGAAAGGGAAGAAAAGACCTATAATTTTAAAAGGGATTATTTAATATAAGTGAGTTGTTTGTTTCATTTAAATTTGAGAAAATACAATAAAATTTCTCATCTATTTTGGAAATTTTTATTAGACATTGAAATTTTTTTTAATTTATTTATTTGAAATTTTAATAATGGTAACCTTGGTGCCCTCTGATTTTCAATTTTAAGATTTCATACTTGAGAAAAAGGAATGTTTATGTGTTTGGGTATTTGAGACACTCATTATTTCCCTTTTTAATTAGTTTCTCATGATTTTTTTTTCAATTACATTGCATATTATCATACATTTCAATTAATAACTCAAAAGTGATAATTTCTAAAACTATGATTAAAAAGAATGAAAATTAATAATTTGGTTAAGAAATTGAATTGTGGTATTCATTAAATTATTCTCTTTATTTAATTTTTTATTTTATTATTTACCTTCTCTTTGTTTTTTTAGTTTCTTTACATTTCAAGAAAATTTCCCAAACTCAATTTATCCCTCTACCAAGTGGCATACCACAATATAGCCATCATTGTAGGGCCAGTCAGCCAAACCACCATAAGGAGGTACTAAATGATTCGGCAGAACATGGGGTTATCTATCTCAGGTGGTGTCCCATGGGGGACATGACCATGGAGATTAGATCATTCTCCATGTCCCACATATTATAAATAATGCCCGGGGAATGTGTGTGTGCATATATATTACGGGATTCCTTCCCTACTATAGGTTATCAAAGAACTAATTCCGTGATTTGTGATATAAGCCTTCACAACCCCAATCATTTCCCAATTTGGGAGGCCATTTAATTTGGTAAAAATTCATCCGTTAAAAAATACCTCATACAAAGTAAATTATAACACTCCTCTATATCTGCAGTGGAACCACCCTTTGTCTTTATCCCACTACCATAATACCACCAAAAATCCACCATAGGATCTTAGATTGATCTCACCTCCCACAGATAATTTCTACCACCACTACTGGTCACCTCTTTCACCTCGAACAAACTCTAATAAGACTATATGGAGTCTTTTTCTGGACACTTCAATGTCCAAATGATGGATGATATTGATGAAGCCTCTAGATCTGTCACTCCCCGACACTACCACACTCACACTCTTCCTTATGTCCCCCCCGATGAAACTAGGTTCCAAATACAAGCATGATTTTATAATATTTTTCCCCTATATATTTCATTCAACACCAATATAAAAATACACATGATCCATAGGTGTTTTCAAAATATTCACATGTGGTTCTCATAGTGTTTTAAAAAGAGACCACTCTTGAATATTTGAGGAGGGTGAGGCTATTGCTTTTCTTCTTATAAAAGGAGGCCTCATCCACGTAAGATGGTAGTTCGACACCACCCACTATAGAAGAGTTAGAGGGATAAAATCTACCTTTATTTTTGTTTTTTTGTTTTACTTTATTGTTTTAATTTTTATGTAATTATATTTCATTTTATAAATAAACAATTTCTACCTTTTTTATTTAACTATTATACCCATTTCCACCCCTCTTCTACTTATTCCCATTTTTATTATTCTTGTATTTTTTATTTATTCTTTTACTATCTCTCTTTATATTTATTTCTATTATTTCATCTATTAATTTTAATAATTTTATTCTCTTATTTCGTCCCACAGTGACCACATACAAAAAAATATAAAGAGGTAACCCTAGGGTTATCCCAATAGAGGTATGTGGTGTTTCCATTCATCATACACATAAATTCATATGTTTTATTCATTTTGAGGATTGAATGAGTGAAGTGCTTGACTTCAGTGATTTACCACCATGAAACTGAATTCAATTTAATTATAGTCATTTTTAAACCTTTTCCTTCCCTTTTACTAGATAAAATCTCATTATATAATGGATTTGATATATCAATTTGATAAAATTGAATTCGATAGATCGAGGTACTAGAAAATGTCACACAGACGATAGTGGTGTGACATCAACCTTGATTATAAGTGGTGGTGGAATTTAAATGGGTAAAGGACTTCAATATTTTACACCACTAAAAATAGTATTAATTAATTAATGATATCCTATAATATAATTATAAAACTTAATTTGAACACCTACAGAGAGAATGATGGAACCAATAAACCAAACCAAAAAAGGACATGTTATTTACATTATAATCAAATTAATTTATTACATATTAGTATAAATTTTGGTTATTTATTTTTCTAATATAATATAATTTCTTCTAGAAAACAAGTAATAACCATAAAAAATATTATTTTAGATGAATTTGATTTAGTAGATGATAAACATTGAAGCATATCAAGTGAGATAACCCGAGTCAGCCTCTATAATGCATTATGAAATTAAATTTTCTTTTTACACCCCCTAAGAAAATCATGATCCAGATATGAACTAAACTTCCTAAAATAATATCATGTTTGATTTTGTGGCATTTTATGATCATAAAGAATTTTTCTGAATACATTAAAATATAATAAATGTTATTTTTTATTTATTATTGTTTTGTAAAATTTATCATCTAAGATAAAAAGTTCATAATTGTGACTGTTAAATATTTTTATAGTTATGTATTCTTTAATAGTATTTATCATATCATTTTTGTGAAATTATGATGTCATAATACAGAATATATATTTATACCACATTTAATTTTTCTCTAAAAATTTGATTGTCTCAAAAAATAATGAAAAATCCTTATTAGATAATTTCAATGTTATTATTTCAAATATAATATTTATTTTACTAAAATAATATTCAAAATTTTAAAATTTAAACTTATTTTAAATTATTTATTTATTGGAAAATACTAGTTTTTTATGATAGTAGATACTTTATGGCCATTATAAAAATTATTTTGTACTCTACTAAATTATATTATAATTTTCATTTAAATATATATTATATTATATTAATATTTTATGTAAATATCATTTATTTAAAAATTATTGAATTTCATAAAAATACTTTTTAATTAAATTAATATACTTCCTAAAAATACATTTTAAGCTTTTCCAAGTCAAAATCATGTTTTAATTCAACACATTATATAATCATGTGTATATTTTAATAATGATAATCAATAAGTATAATCATTATTTAGTTATGAAAAAAATTAAAAATCATAATACTAGGGTCTACACACATAACCCCTTTTTAAAGTGGAATATGCTTAATGTGTAAGGGGTGTGGTAGTGTACATTCATAGAGTGGTTTGGTAAACATGGTTTTGGTGATGATCTTGATATTCATGAACTTCTTAGGTAAAATTTTTTTCCCTATTTTTAATTGTTGAATATTTTATTTTTATTCAAAAAATGGAAAATTATAGTAATTTTATCTCCCACATAAAGTGAAATAAATGGGGTTCATATGGTATTATTTTACTGGCCAACAACATCACTTTTTTCAGTTTATTCTAATTATATATTGTTGTAAACCATAATATATACTTTTCTGAATTGTCACTTAAGAATGCCTATATTATAACTGCTATGATGTTTAATAATCATTTATCTATGATAGTATGTAATTTATAATGGATCAAAATTACCAATGCAGATATTTTTTTCTAAAACTACATTACATAATTATGAATTAATTATTTAATATAGGATGTTCATTGATAAATGTTTAGGTTCTATCATTCTTCCCCATTTTAGATATTTCACCCACTAAATTTCATTACATATAATAAAAGATTCAAGAGTACTTATGTTTTATTACCTCTTCTAGTTCCCATGAATCCCCCTCAAACTTCTAGTTGTTGCTTATAATTTTTTCCCAATGATTTCTCATATTTGATAGAACCATTTCTCTATGATCTATGATCTTTAATGGATAATCCTTGTATGAAAGATCATTATCTAATATTACAACCATGTGATTCAATATATCGTAGGGGTTAGGTATGTAATTTCTTTAGAGATATAAATGGAAAACATCTTGTGAAATATATAGGATAGGTGGGAGTGCTAGATGACATGCCACAACTCTAAAACGATATAGAATGTCAAAGGATATGATGTTTCTAGGAAAAATTTATCCCTTACTCCCAAAACTCATGAATATATTCCACAATTATATATGAATTAATAACTTAATTATATCTTAAATCTTTATGTCACATCAATAATTATATGTGTAGCATTTAGGTCAACTTTTTATTGATTTCATATGATGCTAAATAGTTAAAAACTTATTTCCCATCTCTTATATAAGATCATATGTCATCATCTTTCATCCTCTACAATCTTTTACGAATATTGGAGTTTGACACCTCTTAAAATATATATTATCATAAGGTGTTATATGAATACTAAAATTGAAACTATCATTATATGACAACATTACTAGGGGAATGTTATGATCCCTAAATCCTTGGAAATCCATTAAACATGATCTCCACATATCCTCTAGTGTTTGGATTGTTCTATCAAAGTTACCATTCATGTGAGGGAAATATGATGTAATGAAACTCAAATCAATATCCAAAAAATGATGAAGGATTATCTAGAGTATCATGATAATCCATTGGTCCAGATCAGATATAGTAGATAGTGTTACTCAATGCATTCTTACAACATATCATATGTTTATCTTGGTGATTTGTTCAAGTGGTAAATCATTCAGTATGGAAATGAAATATGTAGGCTTTATAATATGATATACTACCACCCAAATATATTTATTTCTATTATATGTCCTATGGAGTTTATAAATGAAATTAATGGTTATGTTTTCCAATTTTTATAATGTTATTGGAAATGGGTGCATCATAGTATTATACAAAATATGTTTCGAAATTCCATGGTGGAACACTAGGAATTGAGATAAAAATTATATAGTATATTTTTCATATTATCCCACCTAAAATTTTACATATTATTTATATAAATATTTGTTCTTCAAGTATTAATTTATAATTATGAGTTATGTTCATCATCCAAATGATCCCTCTTCAGTTGCAGTTTTTGTGGGACACATATCTGAGTTCCAAACCATAGGACTCGAAATTTTGAAATGATGAACACCAGAAAATTCACTACTATTTTATATATATCTTTATCATCATTCCAGGTCACCCTAATCCTATTTAAAATTAATGATTGAGAATTTATTTTAGAAATTTACGAATACGTTCCTTTTTAGATTCTCATTTCTAATATTTTCATGTCAAATTATATTCTATATCGTTCAATCACCATTTGGATAGGATTGTAATATCCTTTATATTTAGTGAATCTGACACTTTATTTTCTTTCTTATGATGATAATGGGTAGATAATTCACAATCCTCGATCATCTATAACCACATTATTTGGTTCATATTATGCTCATTTTATGTGAATATGTACATTAGGATTTTTTGATCTATATATATGTCACACTTATACATATAGATATAATTTTAAAAAATATTTAATAAGAAAATCACTATTGTTAATTATAGATCATGGTTTAGGTAGGTGTACTCTGGGATAATTAATTGGTGGGAGGAAGAGCCTATACATTTTTCCTTTTTTAGGAGTATGATACCAAAACTATTTTTGGCGTGTCAATATAGATCACAAAACCATCCCCATTGGTAGGTAATATGTGCACAGATGTCGTAATTAGCCTTTTATTTGACTCATTAAATATGTCCACACGTTTATCTATCTATAGAAAATTTTCTCTATGCATATTTTTCTTAATTAGTGAGTTTGGAAAATTTTAGATTCCTCTCAAAAATTAATTATAGTACCTAGTTAATTCAATGAGACTACATCTTTTCATTATAGATATTGGTTCAATCCATCCTTAAATTTCAAATTTCTTTTAAGGATCGATATATATCTATTTTCTAGTGATAATATACCCCGTAAATGTTATTTTTTCCAAATATATCATTTATTGATAGCTGAACCACACGTTTTTAGGAAATACCATGATATTATTCATGGAAAAAATCAACATCTTCTCTTAAAATAGGCATATAATAAAGGATCATCTATTCTATAGTCTCAATCATTTGAGCTGCATATTCTTGATCATGAAGAATTAATTTCTATTATTTAGATGGGGATTCTAAAGGATATCCATTCTCCTTTTTAAACATATATAAAATCAAAGTGAGATTCAAAAAATAGAGGATAATTTATTTATCCCAAAAATTTATGTTTTCATTTATAAAAGGAATATTGATCTATACCTATGATATCATATAATTTATATAAAGGGAAATTTATAAATATTTTAATATAAAAATTCTCATATATTTTAACAAATGATCGAAAAATATATTAATTATTCCATGATGATATAAAGTCATTTTGGGTGTTGAATTGATCTTAAATGAAAACATACATGATATGATAATATCATATGAATTGAAATGAAAAATTTAGTGCCCTCAGATTGTTGTAGACCATTATATTATGTATTTTATCTTATGTTGGGAGTCCCTAAAAAAAATTTCTGGGTGAGTTATAAGGGGTAAATTAGAACAAGTATTCAATCTGTTTACAAGGGAATGTCATATCATGAATAGTAAATTCCTGGTTAAAATTTACACAAGGTATATTTTTTGAAATATTACTAATAATGACTGGTTTTCTCTGTGTGGAAACCTAAGGTAGTTCAAGATGTGTATCATGTTCACAATGTGTATTTTTTTGTAGAAAATAAAACTAATTTGATGTGTTTTTGATAAAAAGTATACTCGTGATAATTTACAGAGTGAATTGGGAATTTTAGTCATGAATTGGTTCAATCCTATCCAGTTTTAGCCTAACCATTAGTGGTAATTTCTCATTCAGTTTCTTACTTCTTCCTCTCAACATAACGAGATACCCAGGGTGATTTTATAAAATTTCTAATGCCTAAACTGAAATTCCCATAAATATTTGAGAATTTTATTATGGGATCAAATACTAATATAATAAATAAACCTATATAGTATAATTGTCCAATATCTTTTGTGAAATCATTCTAAAGGTTTGTGTTTTCCCCGTATTTCCTCATTTATTCGAACACCAAGGCATTTATGTTGCTAAAATATTCATCTCATGTTTTATAGTGCTTTTACATAGTAACACTCTATTGATAATTCTATTACGGGTTATATTGGAATAAGATTGTGGGTTTTTTCAAAAAATGGACTTGCTACACTGATTACAGGGGTTTATTAAATTCAAAATGTTTTGAAACATGTTTTTAATAATAGGTTATTGTTGGAATTTGGATATATGTTGGTTGGGTTTTGTTCATTATTGAACTGTACAAGGAATTTTTGATTTAAAAATGGTGATCAGTTCCAACTAGAGAGGGAAAATGTTAAATATACCATCAGGTGATGCCTAGATAAAGGATACACCAAGCCTCATGGGCCTAGGGGTGCAATTATTCATGTCTAGGATTGTGTGTGTGTGTGTGTGGGAATATTGATGATTATCACAAACATGAAATTATGAACTACTAAATATTTTTTAAAGATAAAAGTGACTAAATCCTAAACTAATTTTAGAAAACCCATCAATATTTCATATTTTATATTATGATAATTATTTATGACTTTGATATTCTTTCAACATATTTCATACCCAATGAGTTGATGTGTTTTGACATAGTGCCTTGTAGGAAAAATCTTGGGTGTTTTATAATAGGTATGATTACTCACCCATGCATAATCACATTGCTGCAAATGTAGATATAATTTTAATTGATAAATAAAAGTGTTACATTTATTACATTTCAAATAGTTTCCATTTATGTCATTGTCTTAGATGGTGGAGTTAGATATTGGATTTGGTTCATGTTGTGGTCTGTATTGGTGCCACCTTGTAACATGTTTCTTTTTCAGTATTAGTAATTTAGTTTTTATCATTTATTTTTCTATTGTTACTCTAATATTTTTCCCAATTTTATTTTCTTTTTTAGATTTTTCACTATTATTATGATTGGGTTTTGGTTCATCCATCGCTTGTGTACATATCTACGGTTTTATTTTATCTATATATTTATATGTATTAATTGAGTGTCAATATATATAAAAATGTTAAATTTTCCCCATTATCTCTTGTGTTCAAACAATAGGAATTTTTTACTAGAATTTGGTGTTTAGGGAATTCCACCTAAGGTTAGTATTACTTTTTCCTCCTCTTAATAAAATAATTTGGCACAATATGATACCAATGGTTTCAGACTTGTTTGAACATGTGTTGGGATGGTATCAAGGACATATGAATTCTATAAAATCATATTTATAACTTAAAAATATATATCTTCCATTTTTATTTTGAAATTCATTTTACCATGGTGGTTTAGGTAAAAAATATTCTAAATCACTTAGAGTGATACTAGTATCTCAATGTCATTGGTTTACCCTATGAGTGAACCACATCGTGAATTAGTACGAATATTTTCCATTATAACTAATATATCATTTTGGTATTTTAATTTGATTTTTTTATCTTAAAATTATTATATTGATATGTCAAATATACCCATGAAAAGGTAAACTGTAAAAAGTGATATATTTTTTATTCATTAAATTGTTTGTTGATATTTTTTTTCAATGTTAGGATTACAAGAAGTCTGTCATAGGGAGAAGAAGAGAAGATAGTTTTACTTGGATAACATGTAAAATTAAATTTGGTTCAGTGTGTTGTGGATGATTTTCACGATGTTGATAAGAGACCTTGAAATGTTGAAACTCATTAGATAAATCACTAAAAATCCTTTATAAATAATAATTCACTAGTGTTTAATGGATGTTATGGACCTAAGAATGAAGATGCCTTGTTTTTAAAGAAGGCCGATATATTTGAATTCTTATAAACTCCATATTAAGTGATTCTCAAACTAGGAATTTTCAATGCATCAAGTCCTTGCACTATCATGTTTGGATTTATCTATTAAATGTAAGATAGATAGATAGCTCTTTTGAAAACTATTTGTGGAACTATTTAATTATAATTTCCTTCTACAAGAATTCAATATTGTAAACATAGAATACATCCCCAATTTGAATAAGTAACTATGTAAGTTACTATATATGATGCTAAATTTAATCACCTTATTTTATTTTCACTAGAGAAAGTAGATAGTGGAAGAATAATAGCTTATATAATTTATGTGGCTCTATGAATTGATTTTTTCTCAAATGAGGTAATATATTGAATTACTGACTACCCAGAAATATTGAATAAGAATCTAGTTAGAGAGAAATTCCATCTAAGGAATCCGAGTGGGGGGTACACCTATGTCCATTTGTGTGATGGATGGATATTTAGTATGGGGAATCAATGAAAGAGGTAGAGTTACTATAAGGGTACAAGGGAAACATAAAAATTATCAATGGGATTACCCTCTTATCCAATACATCACAATAATGAACCCTGTCATTTCTAATGTTACACAATTTTTAACCATAAGAAGAAGTGCATAGAGACACTGAATAGTTTCCACTAATTTTTTAAAGAAATAGATTCATAAAAATAATATTCATGAAATTAAAATATCAATAGTTTGATCTATCCCAACTCATCCATAGTATTTGTATGCTAGAATTAAATTCTCTGGTTAGACAAGTTCTCATTAACAAACCTAGGTGAAACATGATACCTAATGAAACAATTAGTTCACTCAAGGAGTTACTTTATATGGATATAAGATCTATTCCACGAAATCTAGGTGTAAGTTATTTATATAATAGTAGATAATTATGAGAAAACAATTGGGTTTTTTAAGATGCGAGTGACCAACCTTGTAATCATGACTCTTATATTTGTCATTTTTATACTGGGGCATCACCATATTTTAATGCCTCTTATATGGATAAATAATGGGGGTAAATATAGAAATGATGCCTCATATCATTTGTATCAAGACTCCCCTTAGACAATGAATGTATATATCATTAAAATTATCAATATGATACATTATCATTTATAAAATGTGGTTTTTTGGTGTGTTTTCATTCTTAGAGATAGATTTATTATATTTCATCATTGATGTGTACTGGCTGGTGGGATCTAAATCCCAAATAGAATACTATAATGAATTTGGGAAGTTAAAATCCCCAAATGGATCTCTTTTTTTATTCATGTGAAATTGGGATATAAATGCCGGTAGAGTCGGAAATCTGGTAATAGTGGAAAAAACCACATCTAGTCATTAGTAGTAATAACCATGTATGATATTGATGAAATTAGAAATGAGAATTTTCTTCCATATTAAATTGATACCGGTATGTTTTTCCGAATTATTTCACTTGGTTACCACATATGGAGGAAATTTAATTTTAAATTGATAAATTTCATGGAACAATCCCTATTTTAATATACCCTTACAGAATGGATCGAATATAATTATAGAAATTAAAGGTTCATATAATATATTTTGAAAGAAAAGGTATAATCAGACCTAGTATGTTACCTTGGGTTTCACAATTTTTATTTCTAAATATGAAAAATATTTACAGTTATGTGTTGACTATCATAATATCAATCATGTTAGAGTTAAAAATAGATATTCTCTTCTTAGATTTAATTATTGTTTTGGTTAATTATATATATCTAAGTGGTTCTCTATGACAGGTCTACGATTAGGTTATCATCATCTTAGAGTAATGAAAGTGGATATTCCAAATAAATTATTTATATGTCTCTATTTCCATTTATAATATGTTATTATACCGTGTTTCTTGAAAATGAATCTATAGATTTCATTTCTCTCCTGATCAGGATGTTTCTTTTATCCATGAAAATTTTTAGATTCTAGAGAAATGATTAAAATTCTTTATAAGTGTGATACATTTCCTTCGTGATAGTTTTATGAAATCATTACATATTTCATGTGAAAAAATGGGAATTGGAAATGTTTTACCAAGTGAATTGGTGTACATTTTTTATAGGAAATTTCAATATCAAGCTTCTTAGGGATTAAAATCTTACTTGTGCAAAGATTAGAACACCACCATTTTTTGTATACCCTAATTTTATACTTTATTATTACCCTTGGAGTAATTTAAATACATTTTTGTGCGAGTTATGGGGAGAAATATGTTACTAGTAAATAAAATATGTATAGAGGAAAAGTATAACATGAATTTGATAATCATAATGTGAATATTGATCGGTCATATGTAATAAAATGTTTCATTGAATGAATGAATTTGTTTCAACTGTATTCTTAAAGTGGGTTTTTACACGAAACATGTTCATGTTAATAATGTGTTTTTTTTCAAAAAAATAAAACCTATTTGATTGGTTTTCAGTATGAGAAACCCCTAAAAATTATTGACGTGAATTGAGAATAAGTTTCGTGAATTACTTCAGACCCAACTAGTTTTATCCCATCCTTCATTTTGAATTTAACATTCAGTTTCCAAATTATACCATTTGAATTCTAGGGCTACCATAGGTGACTTTTAGTGTTATTTTATACTCATACACTGATTTTAAAGAACAATAATTTTAAAGATTATGGAATCAAAGATGAAAGTATAGAAGAGGTCTGACCCATAGAATCCTCATATATTTTGGGTGAAAAAATTATTGAGGTGGGTGGCTTTTTCTATTTATACTTTTTTTGGATCTAAAAGGCTTTTAGTTTTCAAAAATATCCATCATCACTTTCTAAATGGTTTTACCCTGGCTACACTCTACTGATGATTTAATTAATGATTGGATTTAAATTGGATTGTGGGTGTCATGGGTTTTGTGTGTGTGTGTGTGTTTGTTTGTGAAAGGGTAAAACATTCCCCCATGTATCTTGTGTTTAATGCATTATTTAATTTCCTTCCATTAGTATATATGTAATGTTTGATATGGTTTGTATCAATTTTTTATTCCTCTTAAAAAAATTAGTTGTGGAGGGATTTTACTCGACGAAACATAGATATCTCTGGTGTAGCGGATAAGTGTCATTCAGTCATCATGATCCTTCTTGGTGATTATCATAGCATAATACCTTACTTGTTCCCTTGGTCTTGGAGATTGTTGAATCTCATCATCCATGATATGTAACGCCCGAGACTTTTATGAGAAATATTTTGTCTTTATCAAAGGAATCTTTCACTACACACAACACTTGATTGGCTTGCTTTACACACAACCACGGCCTTCCTCAATTGCTTGCGTCGTACGCAATACCAAGTTTCACTAAACAACGATATGCTATTAAAATATTATTAAAACTAGCAATTATGAATAGTAATAACCACTTTTTCAAATTTTATAATTTTTATTTTTCAAAGTGGACTTCATTTTTGGATTCGGAATATCGAAATTAGCCTAGGGTGAAATTTTGTTATTTTTCTGAAAACTTTCAATTTTTGATGAATAGTGAAACCACTAAGTGGTAGTTAAAAAAACTGAATTTTTCATAAACATAATTTTACCGCTTCTGTGAGTGGAATTTCGAAAATCCGAGAGACACGGTTAATATCAAGGACTAAAATGTGGTTTAATGAGATGAAAATAATTTTTGGTGAATAGTAACTTTTTACTTTTTTTACAATAGTTAAAAGTAAATAGGGTAATTAAGGGTAAAAGTGTTATTATTATTACCCTAACACATGTCCTAATTCTATTGGATAAGTGTAATTCGGCCTAAAACATCCTTAAGAATTAAATATGACCATTTATTCCCACTTGGATTAGATTAGGACATTTATTATTAATTTATTTAAAGATGGGTTAAAATAGTTAAAATCAAAGTTTAATAAGTAAATAATTTTTAATATGGAGTTATACATAAGATAAATTCGACTATAAATATTCATTAGAAATCTAAAAACATTTCCTACATAATGGTATTTTATTTGTAATTTTTAGATATTAAATAATTTAATTTATTTATTACACAACGATGATGCAGTAATTATCTTTAATATTGACATAATTGATGTTATAAATACCCAAATAAATGTAATTTGAGACTTTTTATGAATTACACTAATTTTATTGGTTAATATGACATGTTAGTATTTATTTAATAAACTTTTTTCGAAATAATCATTCTGTTATGATTTTCACAAAAATCAATTACTAAATAGTGTCAAAATTGACATAAAATAGTTTTTAAAACAAATATTATATTATTAATTGTTATTTTATTCCTAAAAATATATGGTTCAGACAAATAACGTAGATAAGGTTATATATATTAATAATAAACAACTTGGGGTTCGTTTGGCTTGTTATAGTAATTTTATTAACCTTATAGTGTAAGAACACAAGAAGACACGGTAAAAGTAAAATTATTTAACTTAATGTTAAATCTAACTGATAAGGTTAAAATAGGAACCTAAACTTGTCTAAATTCTATTGGATGAGAGGATTTCGACCCATACCCACATTAGATATCAAATAAATCAATTTGGATATATTTAAAACCGAATTTGGCTTTATAATAAAATAATATTTTTAGTTATTCCAAAGGTGCCCCTCTCCTCCTTTATAAAAGGGCATCTCCTCCCTCTCGCCCTCACACAACATTGAGCCTTCATGCTCGACCAACCCCTGACAATCTCTTCTCTCCACTTCCCTAGAGACATCCTAGTGGTCCTGGTCTTCTTCAAAGAATAATTTTAGTGCTGTAAAAGGAGGTCTCAAAGAAGCGCTTCAAAGAATAGGTAATGTCCATTACCGATTCTTTCATCTTTATTTCTTTTCCACTTATTCTTCTTTAGTTGTTTCATTATAAAGTAATAAAATCAGTATCACTCATATACTGATATGTTATTATAAGTATGAAACAAACCTATTTCACCATCTATCCATCCTACGGAAAATGAAATCACCGCGCGTGAGTACGTATGGAATACCTTCTCCACGCCGTGGTGTAATATATTTTCCACCACCACCTTACATGGATGGGTATAATGGTATAAAGAATGAATATATATATATGATTATTGTAAATTGATATTGATTCTGAAATAGTATACATACACTCCAATAGAATTCCACGATAAAGGTAACGATATCATCGCTCGTTCGTATGTACGGAATACTGTCTCCACGATGTGATGCAACTAATTCTACATGATCTTCATTGCATAATTATTATATAAATGAATTTAATGAATTAATATGATATATATTACAATAATACCTTCTGGAAATGAGGTATCTATAACCTAAAATGAAAAATAAGAATATATTCGACAAAACACGCATAAGATCAAAAAGTAATGAACACCCGAATAACAAGTAGTAATGAAATATTACTAATAAGAAGCTAAGAATATGACCATATATGATATCATAAAAATAATTATGATTATGTAATAAGTCAATATCATTATTTAAATCATTATACAGGAGTTTCGGACACTTACGAAGCAAATTGGACCTAAGGTAAGGGAAAATATCACAATCTCATTTTTATCCGAGATTGTTTATACTTTGGTATTTAATGGGGTGTATTTTATCATCCACATCCATGTTTCCTCAATATGTAATATTTTTTCCATACACCTACAATTGTTTAAATCCAATTTTACCCTTCAGTGATTTTTTAGTAAAAGATATGAAAGGAATCTTTTGTCGTTTTTCGTACGAGGTACTTTTTGACTTTTCCGACAAAAGTACGAGAAGAATTTTTTTTAACATATACGGAATTAATGTATTTTTAAAACATTATTTCAAAGAAGATTCCTTTACAAGTTTTAAAGTTTATTTTTAATCAACTTCTTTTAGTTTACAATTGTATGACATGTTAAGAAAGGAAAAGTGTTTTTGAAGTAGAAAGGATATTTTCCTCAATAATGGAAATCAAGTGGTTTATCAAAATTATTTTCCATCTCAGATAATAAAGGGTTATGTTTCTATCCCTATTATTACATTGATTTGATTATATTGTGATGGAATTATTTTTATGATTTCTTTTATCTTATATGAATTGTTTTATGATGTCATGTTGTTTAAGAATCCCATTTTTTTACATGAGTTATGCAATGATGTATGATTTATGATTTTGTGGAACACATAAGAATGGTATCATTATGAGATGGGTGGGACCAATATCTCCCTCCAATGCATTGGGTAAAGATTTTATATCTCATAAGACAAACATTGCTGGAATGGAAGGTTAAACCGGTTTAGTGGAAGAGGACCGAAACAAGGAGTGAACTCGATTCAGAAATGGACTTTGTCCACTAAGATAGTCTTGGAAATGAGTCTTGACTAATAAGAAATTATTCTCTATGATTATGTGTGTATACCACAAAGTTTCATGTTTTATGTTATGATTATTGGGATTTCATTTCACTACTGTGATTTATCCCATGTTATGAAATTATGATCTCTTTTGCAGGTTAAGATTTCCAAAAGTTATGTTCTTATAAATATGATGTGATTGATATTTCTTTTGTTTACCCTTACTAAGCATTTGAGCTCACCCTTTTGTATTTTTTCATTCCCCAGGTCAGGAAGAACGTTATTAAGTAAGATATACCAAAAGGGACTATAGATATGATGAAATAAATGGGAGACAGTGTAGACGCTTTATGAACCAGTTGTTTATGTTTCCCAGTTTCTTAAGACACTAAACCTATACGGTCCTTTCCTGGTTTTGTTATATGTGGTAATAAGTGTCCATCAATTCTGATGTAATAACAATGTATGTAAAGTATGGGTCGTTATTGTTGGTATCAGAGGAAAGGTATAGTCAACCTTTGGAAACTAGGACGTGAAAGCCTTAGTAAAGACCCTAAGGATAAGTATAATTATAGAACACAATCTTAGTGTTTTAGAAATGGCCATAAATAACCTAGGATAAGACCTTAAGTGTGAAATTTTATTCTTGATTTTTTTGTTTTCCTATTATAATTAGTGTTGCTCACACTATTCTTCTTGGTTTTAATCAATGGCTGGAACCTGAAGGAACCGTGTAAATGCGGAATGCGATGGAAATGCAATGATTGTCCCACGGAGCAACCAAACGTTATGAGAGATGGAATGAAAAATCTTGTATCCATGTTCACACAACTTTTTCAATCTATGAATCATCTAGGACTTCCAAACGAGAAAAGGAAGGAGCAACATTTTGTTTAATCCTTCATGAGGTAGTGTCCACCTTCATTCAGCGGGTCTACTGATCCATTAATTGCTGAACAATGGATTAGTACTACTAAAAATATATTTTCAGTTCTTCAATGTTCGAAAACATGATAAAGTCATTTTAGCAGTGTATCGTTTGGAAGGTGATGCTGATCAATGGTGGAATCTTATCAAGAATACGGGGAAAGAGATGAAATTGAGTCCATGGAATGGGACGAGTTCAAGAACTTATTTTTCAATAAGTACATCCCTCGTATTCTCCGAACAAAGATGGAGAAAGAGTTTCTTGAACTAAAGCAAAAGGATGGTGAATCTGTTGGTACCTATGAAGAAAATTTTACAAGACATGCAAGGTACGCTTCTGGTATTATTATCCAACCTGAGAGTAAGATCGCTCGATTCTTTAGTGGCTTAAAACCAATTCTTCAAAGGGCCTTAGCCATAAGGGACTTCAATAACTATGAGGAAATCGTTCGATATGCTCTCAAAGTTGAGATGGAGATTGGAGTAACCCATCAGTCATATGGGTTTGATAATAAGATGAAAATGGAATTCAAAGGAAAATCTAAAGAGCACACTGAAAAGAAGATGAGCTTTCCCTTATGTTCAATGTGTGGAAGGAAACATGGAGGGAGTTGTCTTAAAGAGACAAGTAAATGTTTCAAATGTGGAAAGGAAGGTCATCAGGCATTTGAATGTCGCAATGATGGGAAGAAGATGTCTAATGATGCAAACAAAGGAAGGGACACACAGAATAATCCTACTACACTTCAATGTTTCAAGTGCATGGAGATGGGGGCATTATGCCAATCAATGCCCAAATCCAAGGGTTGATGATGATAGTCGACATCAACAAACTCTTAAGGATAGAGACAATGGAAAGTCACATGAAATTTCTTTCAGCGATGTGGAGTACGATAACGATGTGGTGAAAGGTACACTTACCATCCACTCTAAAGTAGTAAATGTTTTATTTGATTCTGGATCCACACACTCTTTTATTTCTGATGATTTTTCTAAGGGTATCACCGTATTACCTCAACAATTAGATGTTGGGTTAGCTGTGACAACAATTAATGGCACAACAGTCGTATCAAAAGTTTATAATTCTTCCCCGATTGATGTTTGTGGGAAAGTGATTCCTGAAAATCTTGTGATCCTTCCTATAGTGGAATTTGATGTGATTCTTGGCATGGATTGGCATTTTTTATACGGAGCTCATATCAATTGCCAAAGAAGGTAAGTCACATTTCATATTCCAGATCAATCTATGATCGTGTATCGATGCAAGGATGAACATAACCTTCCGGTGGAAATTTCCCCCATCTTATGGGTCTTGATTCCACTAAATGAAGGTTATTTATCTCAAATGGTTTGTGGGAAACTCACGATTAATAATATGCCCATTGTACGTGAGTTTGATGATGTCTTTACGGAGGAATTTCTAGGTCTTCCGCCAAATTGTGAAGTTGAGTTTTCAATAGAACTCGTACCTCGTTCTTTTCCTATTTCAAATACACCTTATATAATGGCCCCAATTGAGTTGTAGGAATTAAAGAAGCAACTACAAGAGAATCTTGATAAGGGATTCATACGCCCTAGTGCGTCACCTTGGGGAGCACCTGTTCTATTTGTTAAGAAGAAATATGGATCAATGAGACTCTACATTGATTATCGAGAACATAACAAGATCACTATCAAGAACAAATATCCCCTCCCATGCATTGATGACTTATTTGACCAACTACACGGAGCTTAATACTTTTCCAAGATTGATCTTCGTTCAGGGTATCATCAATTAAGGGTCAAAAGGGAGGATATACCAATAACGACATTCCGTACAAGGTATGGACACTATGAATTTATAGTGATGCCATTTGGTCTTACTAATGCCCCTGCTATCTTCATGGATCTAATGAATAGAGTCTTTAGAGACTATCTTGATCAGTTTGTGGTTGTCTTTATAGACGATATTCATGTCTATTAAAAGAGCAAGGAAGAACATGAAGATCACTTGAGAATTATATTTAAGACCCTGAGAAAGGAGAAGCTTTATGCCAAATTTACCAAGTGTGAATTTTGGCTTCAAAAAGTTTCATTTATGGGTCACATAATCTCAAAAGTGGGGATATCTATGGATCCAGCAAAAACAGAATTTATTGAAAGATGGTCGAGACCAACAACAATAACCGAGATCTGACGTTTTCTTGGTTTGGATGGATATTATCGACGTTTTGTCAACGATTTTTCACGATTATCTAATCCACTCACCAGGTTCACTCGAATGGGAGTTAAGATTTTTTGGACGGAGGAATGTGAAGAGAATATCAAGGAGTTGAAAAGAAGGTTATCCAGTGCAACTGTGCTCACATTGCCTTGTAGTGTAGAAAGGTTTGTGATCTACAGTGACACATCCAAGATGGGGCTGGGGTGTGATCTTATGAAAAATGATATGGTGAAACCTTATGCCTCACGACAGTTGAAAATCCATGAGCAAAATTACCCAACACATGATTTGGAGTCAGCTTCGGTAATCTTTGCATTAAAGATTTGGAGGCATTATCTTTATGGAGAATGGTGTGACATTTATACAGATCATAAATGTTTAAAGTATATTTTCACACAAAAGGAGCTGAATATGCGCCAAAGAAGATGGTTAGAGCTGATTAAGGATTATGACTCCTCAATTCATTACCACCCTGGGAAAGCAAACAAGGTGGCAGATGCATTATGTCGACAAGACCATGCCAGTTTATCCATGATGAGGATCACAAAAGATCCAATATTTATGTATTTACAAAGGATTGATCTTGTAATTATAATGGAAGGGGGAAAATTGTATCTTTCTCAAAATAATGTTCAACCATCTATACATGTGAAGATTAAAGAGGCGCAGAAGGAAGATGTAGAGTTACAAAAGAAGGTGAGAAATATTCCTGAATTCAACCTTGATTGTGATGGGATAATAAAGTTCAGGAATCGGGTTTGTGTTCCTCCCATCCCCAAATTAAAGAAGGAGCTGCTGGATAAGGCTCATAGTTCTTCATTCTCTATTCATCCTGGAAGTACGAAGATGTATAGGGACCTAAAAGAGTACTTCTAGTGGGATGTCATGAAAATAGATGTTGCTGAATATGTCTCTCGATGCTTGGTTTGTCAGCAAGTTAAAGCTGAGAGACAGAAGTCTAAGGGGATGTTACAACCATTACCCATACCCGAATGGAAATGAGAAAACATCACTATGGACTTTTTCATAGGTCTTCCTGAAACATCCAAAGGAAATAATGATATCTGGGTCATAGTTGATCATATTACAAAGTCTACACACTTTATTGCTATTATAGATGATTTCTCTCTGGATCAGATTGCCAGGATATATGTAAAGGAAGTGGTAAGATTGCATGGAGTACCACTTTCTATTATAACTGATCGGGATCTGAGATTTACCTCGAAGTTCTGGCAAAGTCTTTAGCATACTCTGGATATAGAGTTGAGTTTTTGCACTACTTATCATCCTCATAAAGACGGTCAGTCTGAGAGAACAATTCAAACTCTAGAAGATATGTTGAGAGCTTGCTCTATGGATTTCAAAGGTGGTTGGGATCAACAGCTACCTTTGGTGGAATTTTCTTATAATAATAGCTTTCACTCCAGTATTCATATGGCTCCTTATGAATCTCTATATGGAATGAAATACAGGACTCCAACTTGCTGGGATGAAGTTGGGGAAAGAAAGCTATTAGGACCTGATCTTGTTGATGAGATGGCAGAAAAGGTCCGATATATTCAACAACACATAAGAGAAGCTCAGAGTCGACAGAAAGGTTATGCCGACAACCGAAGAAAATACCTAGAGTTTGAAGTGGGTGATAAAATAATCTTACGAATATCTCCCTGGAAGAGGGCCATGAGATTTGGAAAGAAGGGGAAGTTGAGCCCTTGATATATCGGTCCTTTAGAAATATTGGATCGTGTTGGAAAGGTATCATACTGATTGGTGCTCCGACCAAATCTCTCTCAAGTTCATGATGTGTTCCATGTATCTCTCCTAATAAAGTACATACCTAATGCTTCACATGTACTCAGCTCAGAATTTGTACCGTTGGAGCAAGATCTTTCTTATGAAGAACATTCGATAGAGATTCTGGATCGTAGAGAAAAAGTCCAATGAAACAAGACCACTCGAATGGTGAAAGTTTTATGGAGGAACCACCAATTAGAAGAAGCTACATGGGAGCTTGAGGATATGATGAGGGAGAGGTATCCTCATCTTTTTGTCACAAAGTGACGAATTTCGAGGGCGAAATTCATTTTAAGGGGGGTAGAATGTAACGCCCGAGACTTTTATGAGAAATATATTTTTCTTCAAAGGAATCTTTCACTACACACAACACTAGCTTGGCTTTCTTTACACGCAACTGCGGCCTTCCTCAATAGCTTGCGTCGTACGCAACACTGAGTTTCACTAAACAACCATATGCTATTAAAATATTATTAAAACTAGCCGTTATGAATAGTAATAACCATTTTTTGAAATTTTATAATTTTTATTTTTCTAAATGGACTTCCTTTTTTGGATTCGGAATATCAAAATTATCCTAGGGTGAAATTTTGGTATTTTTCTGAAAACATTCAATTTTTGATGAATAGTGAAACCACTAAGTGGTTGTTAAAAAAGCAGAATTTTTCATAAAACATAATTTTACCGCTTCTGTTAGTGAAATTTTGAAAATCCATGAGACATGGTTAACATCAAGGACTAAAATGTGGTTCAATGAGATTAAAATATTTTTTGGTGAATATTAACTTTTTCCTTTTTTTACCACGGTTAAAAGTAAATAGAGTAATTAAGGGTAAAAGTGTTATTATTATTACCCTAACACATTTCCTAATTATATTGGATAAGTGTAATTCGGCCAAAAATATACTTAGGAATAAAATATGACCATTTAGGCCCACTTGGATTAGATTAGGACATTTATTATTAATTTATTTAATGAAGGGATAAAATAGTTAAAATCAATGTTTAATAAGTAAATAATTTTTAATATGGGGTTATACATAAGATAAATTATACTATAAATATTCATTAGAAATATAAAAACAATTCCTACATAATGGTATTTTATTTGTAATTTTTAGACATTAAATAATTTAATTTATTTATGACACAACGATGATGCAGTAATTATCTTAAATATTGACATAATTGATGTTATAAATACCCAAATAAATGTAATTTGAGACTTTTTATGAATTACACTAATTTTATAGGTTAATATGATATGTTAGTATTGATTTAATTAAGTTGGTTTGAACTAATCATTCTGTTATGATTTTCACAAAAATCAATTACTAAATAGTGTCAAAATTGACATAAAATAGTTTTTAAAACAAATATTATATTATTAAATGTTATTTTATTCCTAAAAATATAAGGGTGGGACAAATTACTTAGATAAGGTTATATATATTAATAATAAACAACTTGGGGTTCGTTTGACTTGATATAGTAAGTTTATTAACCTTATAGTGTAAGAACACAAGAAGACACGGTAAAAGTAAAATTATTTAACTTAATGTTAAATCTAAATGATAAGGTTAAAATAGGAATCAAAACTTGTCTAAATTCTATTGGATGAGAGTATTTCGACCCATCCCCACCTTAGATTTGAAATAAATAAATTTGGAGCTATTTAAAACCGAATTTGGATTTATAATAAAATAATATTTTTAGTTATTCCAAAGGTGCCCCTCTCCTCCCTTATAAAAGGGCACCTCCTCCCTCTCTTCCTCACGCCACATTGAGCCTTCAATATCGGCCAACCCCTGCCAATTTCTTCTCTACACTTCCCTAGAGACATCCTAGAAGTCCTGGTCTTCTTCAAAGTCTAATTTTAGTGCCCTAAAAGGAGGTCTCAAAGAAGCTCTTCAAAGAAGAGGTAATGTCCGTTACCGATTCTTTCATCTTTATTTCTTCTTCCACTTCTTCTTCTTTATTTGATTCATTATGAAGTAATAACATCAGTATCAGTCATATACTGATATGTTATTATAAGTATGAAACAACCCCTTTTCACCATCTATCCATCCTACAGAAAATGAAATCACCGCACGTGTGTACGTAAGGAATACCGTCTTCACACCGTGGTGTAATCTATTTTCCACCACCACCTTACGTGGATGGGTATAATGGTGTAAAGAATGAATATATATATATATGATTATTGGAAATTGATATTGGTTCTGAAATAGTATACATACACTCCAATACAATTCCATGATCATGGGAACGATATCATCGCTCGTGCGTACGTACGGAATACCGTCTCCACGATGTGATGCGACTCGCTCTATATGATCTTCATTGAATAAAGATTATATAAATGAATTGAATGAATTGAATGAATTAATATGATATATATTACAATAATACCATTCTGTAAATTAGGTATCTATAACATAAAAAGAAAAATAAGAATTTATTCGACAAAACACGCATAAGAACAAAAAGTAATAAACACCCGAATAACAAGTACTAATGAAATATTAATAATAAGAAGATAAGAATATGACCATATATGATATCATAAAAATAAGTATGATTCTGGAATATGTCAATAACATTATTTAAATCATTATATAGGAGGTTCGGACACTTACAAAACAAATTGGATCTAAGGTAAGGGAAAATATCACAATCTCATTTTTATTCGAGATTGTTTATACTTTGGTATTTACTGGGGTGTATTTAATCATCCACATCCATGTTTCCTCAATATGTAATATTATTTCCATACACCTGCAATTTTTTAAATCCAATTATACCCTTTGGTGAGTTTTTAGTAAAAGATATGAAAGGAATCTTTTGTCATTTTTCGTACGAGGTACTTTTTGACTTTTCCGACAAAAGTACGAGAAGAATGTTTTTTTAACTTATACGGCATGAATGGATTTTTTAAACATTATATCCAAAATTCTTCCTTTACAAGTTTTCAAGTTTATTTTTAATCAACATATTTTATTTTATCATTTTATGACATGTTAAGAAAGGAAAAGTGTTTTTGAAGTAGAAAGGATATTTTCCTCAAGAATGGAGTTCAAGTGTTTTATCAAAATTATTTTCCATCTAATATAATAAAGGGTTCTGTTTCTATCCCTATTATTACATTGATTTGATTATGTTGTGATGGAATTATTTTTAGGAATTTTATTATCTTATATGAATTGTTTTATGATGTCATGTTGTTTAAGAATCCCATTTTTATTACATGATTTATGCAATGATGTATGATTTATGATTTTGTGGCACACATAATAATGGTATCATTATGAGATGGGTGGGACCTATATCTCCCTCCAATGCATTGGGTAAAGATTTTATATCTCATGAGATAGACATGGCTAGAACGCCAGGTTAAACCGGTTCAGTGAAACAGGACTGAAACGAGGAGTGAACTCGGTTCAGAAATGGACGTTATCCACTAAGATAGTCTTGGCAATGAGTCTTGATGAATAAGAAATTATTCTCTATGATTATGTGTGTATTCCAAAAAGTTTCATGTTTTATGTTATGATTATTGGGATTTTATTTCATTACTATGATTTATCCCATGTTATGAAATTATGATCTCTTTTGCAGGTTATGATTTCCAAAAGTTATGTTCTTATGAATATGATTTGATTGATATTTCTTTTGTTTACCCTTACTGAGCATTTGAGCTCACCCTTTTGTATATTTTCTTTCCCCAGGTCTGGAAGAAGGTTATTAAGTACGATATGCAAAAAAGGGACTATAGATATGATGAAATAAATGGGGGATAGTGTAGATGCTTTATGAACCAGTTGTTTATGTTTCCTAGTTTCTAAAGACACTATACCTATACGGTCCTCTCCTGGTTTTGTTATATGTTGTAATAAGTGTGCTTCAATTCTGATTTAATAAAAATGTATGTAAATTATGGGTTGTTATATGATATCCCTTTCAATAGACCATTTTCTTGAATAATACATAAGTTCCCAACATTTATTATATAGAACTATTAATGGTGCCTCATATTTAACTGTATTTACCTCCATCAGTTTAACTGAATTATTAATTTTTTAATGGAAATTAGATATTTTATTTTATATTTTTTACACACGTACACCATCTCCCAGTTCCATTGTGGAATTTACATAGGTCCCTCTTTCCTCATTTATTACATGTAAAAAATTTAATGTTTTTCCCTTTATCGCATTTATCACATGAACATACATTAGATATCATCTTCATATTTTTTGATCTACTTTGATAATCAACTATGTGTCTAATTTTAATCATATTTTATGATTGATGGTTATAAATAATCACAAGACATCTTACTTTATCCCCCATCATGTTCAGAATTTTTATTTGGACAGTCATCACATTTCACATCACACTGGTTTTTTACATGGTTTATATTATTTCTAGCCATTTACTAAAAAAAGGAAAATTAGGGATAATATATTCAAAACTATTAAACATATAAAAGGGACACTATAATCTTTTTAGTGAAAACCCATAATATAAATATATTCTATAACCTATTAATTTCTTTGTTTTAATATACATTTTTCACAATATCTTTCATTATATTAAATTTCATTATAATTTTTCCAACCACATAATGGTTTGTAAATATCTTTGCAATTTACGAAATCCAATCCCTTTGGAGAGTCAAACTATGTGTGTATCATGGCCTATTTTTTTGTTAACCAAGTGATGATGAAGTAAAAATACAATACATTATCTTCAAGGTTATTACCCCTAGGTAGAAAAGAGAAAGAGCCACATCTACTTATAGTATCTTGATTTGGTTTTTATTGATTAAAAATCACTCACTATATTCTATAATTTAGGGATTTTTTCCTATGTTGTGTCATATCCATATGGTTTTCACTATGGTATTGTAATAAAAATCACCAAAAAATGGATTGACCATTATCCAATACCAACAATAATTACCCATTTTTATATACTTTAATTCCTGATTTATTAAAAAAGGAAATTCATAATACATTATCAAAGGATCATGAGCCCAAGTCTCTTAGGATAATTAAACACATATCACAATGACATGAAATGTTGACAAAATATAATTAATTAAATATCTATAAAATTCCCATAAATTGCAACGATCATATAATACATTATGAAGTAAACTAAGGACTTAGATGAGGAAGTGGTGAGATATAATTCCCAATATGGAAAGAATAAAATGTATAAAATAATGTAAAGAAGTAAATGTGATTTATGTGGCATGACATGATAAAGATTAAATGTATGAATAATAATCATAATAATTTAAATATGATATAATATGATAACATCATGGAATAATCAGAATATAGAAATAACATAAAAACATTACATCATATGAGTATGTCAAGGATAACAAGTGTGACATCAAACATATTGGGATTAGTCTAAACAACCATGCCCAAAAAATGGAACCTCTTGAGAAATAAGTATTAACCAATGAATTGGAAGAATATATAATTCACGGAAAACATGTCACATTCATATCATGTACATGCATTTATGTGAAACATAGAACAAAAAACATAACTATTTCATTAATCATGTTTAATAATATAATTAAATAGTTTGGGTTACATAAATGTAAGTAATAAATAAAATAAGCCTAGTTATATTTGGTTAATACCATTTATGTTAAATTTTTATGGTTATTCACAAACCAAATATTTGTTCTGAAAAATAATTGGATAATTATAGTACCATAAATGGTGTAAAAAAAGATCATAGACGTGATTAATGAGAGAAAAAAAGTAGTCTATGATTACATAGGAATCCCAATGATACTAAATTTATTTATATATACATATTCCTCCATGAAAATTTGGAAATAAATAGGGTCAATACTTAAATTGTACTTGAATAAAAAGTAGTAAGAATAAAAACAATTACCTGAAATATTACATCTAAAATCATGAAATGATATTAATATGAGCATGGAGAGACCTTTGGTAATCTTTAAAGAGGGATACAGAGATGAAATGTTTTATCAATGGGATTCATTATTGAAGTTTAGTGGATGGTTTGTTTGATATTTATAGAAAAATAGAGTAATTAATAATTAAATTCAAAAAATTTTATTTTTTAATATAATTATAAAATAATCAAAAGATAAAACATTCCTATGGGATTCGTATAATTTCAAAAAATGAGGAGTGTTTTTTATTATTTTATTAAGGTAATAAAAAGCCTTCAAATAATATCATTCATGATTTGTTTGTGAATTATGTTCTTTGAGAATAATGTTCAAATCCTCAGATTATAAAATATGTTTTTAAAGGATTAATTATAGGGTTTTAATACTAATAAAATAACATAAAAATTAATTTTTATTGATTAATAATCTATCATTTTTCATGCATGTATTTAATATTATTTATTAAATAAAATTTAGTCCATTTTTATGTTATAATGAATTATGTATATTTATACCATATTTAATTTTTTCCCAAATATTCAACTATCCCATAAAACATTAAAAAAATCACTGTTGGCTAATTCTGATGTGATAATTTTAAAAAATATTTTTCTTGCTAATACAGTTTTATAACTATAATAATTTCACATTTAATAATAAATAATTATTTACAAAAAAAAGAAACTTTTTACAACACTAATGTCTTTTTATCCCTAAAATAACATATATTAGACTTCATTGAATTATATTATAATTTAAATTAATTTTTTTTTAATTTAATAAGAATATTTTATTAATATTTCAGTTATTTCCAAATTTGTAAATCTATAAAAAAGTGTGTTTTAATTGAAATTATATTTAGCAGATATAAAACATTCGTTTAATTTGATCAAAATCTAGATTTTATTAAACACGTTGTATATTAATGTGTATTAAGTAATAATTAAAAGGGATAAATATAATAATTATTTTATTATAAATAAAATAGAAAAACCATACTACTATATTCTAGATACATAACTCCTTATTACACCAGAATACACCATATGGGTATGGTGTGCGATGTTTTTACTTCTATGGGGTGGTTATGGAAAACACAGTTTGGGTGGTGATGTTATTAAGATAGAAATTATCGGATAAATGATTTCCCTCAAGTTTCACATATTGAATCTAGTAGTGGGATTTTATAGGAAACTAATAGAGATTTCAACTCCCTTAGATGCTCAAATAAATGGGCTTTGTTGGGTATAAACCTACTACAAGAGATCATACATTATTTATTCTCTATCAATTAGATTTTATTATAAACTTTGATATATACTAATATTAATTTACACAATAAAACAAGTATATAATACAAAATTATAAATTGTATTGGTATTTTTTGTATGAATTGCTATATTTTATAATGGTCAAAAATAAATAACGCAGTGCATGTATTTTATATAACTATATTACTTAATAAAAAATTCATTAATTGAAAATAAATTTCATTTATAAAATTTTGGATCAATACCTAACCTAAATAACACCTTTAGTAAAAAAAATGTGTTTGAATAGGAGAACCATGGAAATTATATTCAACCATTAATAATATAAATGAACTAATAATTAAATTTAATATCCAAATATTGTAGGGTATTGTGGATTTAATCGAAGATAAACTAGCCTTTTCCATACCATCCAAACATCATAGGTTGTAAATAAATTCCAAGATTTGACATTACCATTTGGGATGGTTTAACCTTAAATATGAGAAACCAAATAGTGGAATAACTCCAATCACACTATATATGAGGAATGTGTAAGAAAATACATAATAGAAATAAACATAACCAATCAGGTGAACAATAATTAAAACGATCCTAAATATATTCTTGTGGGACCATAAGACAAAAAATCCTAAAATCAAATGGTATGATTCAAAACATGAAACTAACACAAAAGATATATATGGAAGCTACCTCTAAACGCCCACCACCACTATCATATATTTCATCATTATAAATCCTCACTATTATTGTATGATTTCTTACCCATAACTATATAGCAAAGAGTAACATATATATATACACCATGATTTTCATAAAGGATGCTATTATAAAAACCTAATTGTTAATCACCAAATACATACCATACATTACACTTAAACAAAAACAAGTTATCTTAACTTTATATATAACACATCACCTTCATAAAGAAATAGTTGATTTCTCGTATACAATCATGTAATTATATCTTTCACACTTTTTTAAAATTAGTGACTCCCCTTTGGATCCATATCACTATCCAAATGAAAAAACTTATCTAATTATTATTAATCAAATGGTATAAAATATAAAAGTAAATAACAAACCCTTAACATAGGATTTCATATTGTAGTTCAACCAACATTCTAGACATGTAATTAAATGTTTTATTTCCTATGGTGTGACCTCGTATAAGTGAAAGATGAGTACAGATGAAAATACTTATAAATTCTACACAATAAATTAAAAAATAATTTCAATATTCAAATAATTGGAAGTTAATTTCATTGGAAATGTAGTTGGGATAACCTTAAAAAATTATTCAGAACCCCTTTTTACATGAAGAAACCACTAAAACATGATTTATAGAAAACATTAAATTAATAAAAAAATAATTAAAAACTAATATGGATTAATATTTTGATATAAGTAAGGTGATATGGAAGCTATATTTCTCATATAATATTTTTGAGAAAACACCATACCATATAGACACAAGTTCAAGCATTCACAACCCTCCTATAATAGTTTATTACAAATTATGAATAAATATAACCCCAAAACGAATAAATTAAAGCATGAAATATATAAATTAGTTTTATTCTTAAATGAAAATGATGATCGGAGAGAGGAGTATGATCGATGAAATATTTTCCTTATATATTATAGGGAAACAAAGTAATATTCAATGGGATAGAGATCTAGAATAAATAGACAAAATAAAATTTATATAAAATTAAAAGGAGTTTGAAAGACTATTCTCCAAGAAGAATTATTATTTTTTAAAAAATAAATATCTTTTTTTTTTTAAAAATATTGTAAGTTTATTCATGGTTAGACAAAACATTATCATACTGTTCATTTTTATACAACTTGAAACTACCCTATATATCAGGTTTAGTGCATAGTTTTCCCAAAACACGAAAACAGAATTCTTGTTCCCAAAAGCAGAGTTGTATAATGAATGTAAACATTAGTTGTGAACTCAATTTTTCCATTCCATTAACAAAAAATTCACCCACTATATATTTATCCAAAACCTCAATAAAAAACATATAATTTCCAAAATTGAACCGAATCTACATATAACATTCAAAAAGAATAATGAATAAATAAAAAACAAAAACCAATAAGGATATATTCAAATAATTATTATGGTTTCCATTTTTAAAATGATTATGTATAGAGGTGTATTAAAAAATATTATTCAACTAATCGTTCATACGATTCTATAACTCTAATGTAACCTCATGTACCATGCAATTCTACCACATCAAATGACCTATTGTGATGCAATTACTTCGCAATATATTGTCTTGATTTTCAATAATTTTAATGTGGTTATAAATAAATTTAATATCAGCATTTAGATTGACATGAACTTGTATAATCATTTGAATAGTTCTAGGATCATACTTATATATTTTATGATATATAGAAAACATCACACATTAAGTAAAATATTCTAGGTAATGTTTTTAAATAAGTGAAATGACTAATGAACCCGATAATCTCAAATGGGATAACATATTATGGTTTGAAATTTCATTAAATTATAATAAAGTGGTTCCCCATTCATGGAAATATCATTTATAATACATGATCTCCCACCTAAAAAGTTTATGGAACTTGTGGATGAGTCCTAAAAAGTTTCAAATATATTTTGATTATTATAATTTTTATCCACATCAATTTAATCTTTTTGTGATTGTTTGTACATGTCTCGATCTAGTAAGAAAATTTACCCCAACCACTACCCAAAAAAGTAGAGAGTAACATAAATAGATTTTCATTAATTCAAAAAGGGACATGATAATTTTATCTGTATGAAAATTATTATAAGAAAAAAAATTAAAGGAAAATTGACTTTCCGTAGACCCATAAACACTATAAAAAGTTTTTCGAGAATATCCAATCTTATTTAAATTATGGGCACTATATAGGATTTCATTTGTGGAGGTTATGTGATTATTATGGATAACTTAGTTCCCAATATTTATTTTAATGTAATAAGAAACCCAAAAGTAAATATATAGTCACATCTAAGGATGCTTGAAAATAGAATATCTTGTAATCTCACAACTTTATAAATATAGTACTTTTCAATGTCTTACACAAAATTATTTTACTAGATTCGAATTATGTATAATAACGTGGTGATATAGTAAACAATAACACATATAGAATCATGTTTCCCAATATTATTTGGGAATATGGTCACAAAATTAATGCTGATTTTCTCAAACATACATATAGGAATAGTTAATAGTTTCAATGTATTGATTTATCATTGATAATGAACCACCGTCATTGGATTGGAATGGAACTTAGTAATATAATATTCCAACTTTTTATTCATACACATTCACTATAAGTAGTCTATATTTCATTTTAGAACATTCCAATACCAAGATAGATATCCAATGTTAAGGGATGATTATCATGATGAAACTTTTACTAACAAAAAGGTGGAACCAAATTTTGATTATAAAAATGAATGATAGAATTTATTTCATATTTTCATATATCAATGGTCACCATTCCTTTATGATTAGACACAGTATTAATAAAACATAGTTACAACTACATGCTTTTTTTTTTCTTACCCACCCATTTTTATAATGGGATTCACTAAGAATAAAACTATATTTCATCATTATTAGGGAAATCCAAGTGTATTTCATTGTATAGACTCATAAATTTAAATTAATATAATTCTTATGTAACTATCCGATCAAAAGAAGTGTGACTTAATGAATCATCCAACAAATTCCACTTATGTAATATATAGGCCAAGCCAATATCAACTTATTGGAGTTACTCCATCAGAAATTACTTCAATATATATAACTCCCATTGTGAGAATATATGATTATTTTTCATCTGATGAGTTAACATGGTGAACATATCTCCAATGAGATAGTGGTTTTATGATTTTAATATATATACCACTAAAAAAATTAGGGAGCTTTCACTAGGTAGTAATATTCTTGTATTTACAATTAAAAAAATCCAAAAAAACATAATATTGACTCATTTCATATTAACATAACCAATTATATATCAAGAAACATCAAAATATATAATTTATCTTGTACCCAGTTATGGAATGAAATTTTTTTTTGAAGTAAGGCAATACATAAACTAATAAAAGGATTAGTGGAAATTATCACTAATGTAAAATTAAGCACCCTTTATTTTCAATGAAGTAATCATTGAGACTAAATATAAGAAATCATGTAAAAATTAGTAGTAATAATGTATTAATCATAGAAATATATTTATATAAAATATTTTATTATGATTATCTTTGAAATGAAATGAAAAATATTCTTAGGGTTAAGGGATGAACCTTTATAAATATTAAAATCCTAAGGAATTTAAAATATTTTATCGAAAAGGTATAGTAAAATAATTTTACATAAAGAATATGGACTCATAATTTTTTGTATAAAATATAAAATTTTATTTCATGATCATTAATGATAAGAGAGTACACAAATATTTCATTGAAAAATACAACAATAAATAATTGAAGGTATGCGTGAAAGATATAGTTCATGAATTCATTGAAGGCTACTGTTTCATTTAAAAATTTAATGGTAATAAAAAAATACCTATAATTCTTTTCGTACAATATAAAGTTTATATTTGTAATTTCCTCCACCATTACTTGGAGTTACTAGTATCTTCATCAGATTTCATGTTTATATAACCACATAGAACCCTTTAACTAATCAAAAACTCGTTAATTAATAGAAGTTGGTGTCAATTTTGGATTAATTATTAATTTAGTTTATGATAGAAAAAAAATGTGTAATATTATTATTTAATTCCATATAAAATGAAAAGGGTGTGTCCCATGGTCACATAAATCATATAACGAATACATTTTTTTTATTAATACTTCAATTATACCATCATTTCATGTAGTTCAGTTAGTGACATTCTGTATGATGGGAGCTATAGGACCTCGAGATTGAGTGAAAATAAAATTCAAATATATTTAATTCATTTAATATTTTATTTTACAGGAAACATTATGTTTATTTGGAGTTCCATGAAATAAATTATTTTCCTTGCTCTCCATAGAATTCCATGTTTAACTTGTATTACATGAAACTTTAGGTTTAATGAAAGAATGAGATAATATTTAAATATTATTATTTAATATGATGGTTATAAAATATAACATGAACTAGTGGGTATAAATTGGATTATCTAAATAATAATAAATATGGTTTTCACATGTTTATATAATGAGTTATTTGGTGGATAATTAATTAGGAATGAAAACCCCCTTTTGAAAATAAAAGGAAATATTTTTCTGAAAATAATATTTTTATGGGAAAAATGTGTTTTATATTAATTAATTAACCATATATTAACTATTTAATGATATTAAATAAATTTATATCTATATTTTTAGAAAAATAATTTACTATTCATCTTACTCATTTTCAATATAAGAGATATGAATAATTCATATTTTAAACATAAAAATATTATTTTTTAAAAAATTATATTTCTCCTATTTAATATACGTGTATTTTAATACTAAATTTATGATATTTTAACATATTTTTTTGACAAGAGAAATTAAATTGGAATAAAAAAATTATCTTACGGTTGATTTTTAATATTTTTCTAAACAGATTCATTTTTTGTTGAATAGTGAAAAATTATGAATTTTAATTAACACCTAACTCTTTGTTTGACATATTTATAAAGATAAATTACATGCTAAATAGGTTTTGAAGTTTAATTCATTCGATTATAGATATACTAATTCTATTTACTTTTGTGGAAGAAACATTATATTCAATTTAGATATAAAACTTTTGATTCATTTGTATATTTTCTCTTAAAAATTAGGCATTCTCATCGCATCTATGTTATTAATTTGAAATTATTTTTCTCCACTTATTTGAATTTAATTTGTAAAACTAGACTGAATAATGTAAATAAGAATAATTTGTAGCTTCTATTAATTTTAATTTACTTTTTCACTAGAATGAATCCTAAATGTAGTAAATATTAGTTATCATGGTTATGGTAAAATGGGTATACTGGTGGATAAAATATAATAATAAGAGTGAAAATGACATTACATTTTTATTAATTTTTTTTAATTATTTCATTTATACGTTTTTTATCAAAATCTCTGAAATATGGAAATTACATTCATCTTTACTTGGAATAGGACCTCTATAAAAAGTTATGTAAATAAAAAGACAAAAAAGGATACTTTTCTTACATTTAATATCTATAAAGCCATATGATAGAGAAAAAACAAAAAAAAATCAGTTATATATATTATATTTAAATATATATTATTTTTTATTTTCATAATAATTTATAATTTATTTCTACAGATAAAATAATTACTTAAAATTATTATGAAAGATTAATTTTTTAGTTTTTTAGTTAGTAATTAAAATCAATAAATGATACAAAAAATATTAAAAGTGATGTAAATTAACTTAAATAATGTGTTAAAAAATATTATATATGACTATACAATCTAACATGGGTTTTAGAATATAATATTTTAATTAAATCATTGTAATTATTTTTTAAAATTAAAATTAAATGTCTAAGGTGAAAAGTGACTTTATTGTTATTTTATAATAAATTATATTTTATTAAATGATTTAGAATAACTAAAAATCCAATATTTTGGAAATTAATTTTTCAATGTTAATAAATAATAACTATTTTCAATACATAGAATAGTTGTTTGATTATAATGACTAAATTGAAAATTAAATATTAAAAAATCAGTTAACACGGTTAAGGTTAAAGCCGTGTTATTACACGTTGATGTGTCATAGGTTAATGAGAGTTTACAATACCCCTAGGATTTATATTTATTAAATTCTATATAATCTTAATAATTAGTTTTCAAAAAATAAATTTTAATTTTAACTATAATTTATTCTTAAAGGATAAATTACCACGGATAAAAATCCATTTACCAGAGCGAAAAACCAAAATGGTAAAAAAAATATGGATAATTAGATGTTACATTATGAATTATTTAAAACATTTGTTTCATTGTCTGTTGGATGAGTTTCAATATAATTTATACCCAAGAAATATTAATTTTCGTATTTTACCGACCTTGTGTAATATTGATCGTCCAATAGATATAATTGTTGAATGTTTATAGGAATGGCCCTCCTCTCAACAATAAAAGGGCATTCACATAACCAACATATTCAAACATATTAAGCCAGTTGACTCATTAAATATCTACAAAAATCACATAAAAGTTTCCAGAACCTCATCCAATAATCTATTTTTTATAGAAATCTATCTAATAAATGATTTAGTGCAAACATAAAGAGGATAATCAAAAAAAGGTTCATTCATCAATGAGTGATTTCATTTTATTTTTTTATCAACCCCCTAAATTCATTATTATAACATTATTATATATTAACATAAGTATTTTTCATATATTATTAATTCTTATTCCATGTTTATTACCTATCTATGTACACAATTTTACCAAATTTGTTACGCAATCATCGTCAATGTGTACGACATACTACTGCCTCATGAAATGACGTTGTTTATTTTTATGTTACCACCTATCAAGGATGGTAATAATGATAAATTTATTATATATATATAATATATATGATATTTATTTTGTTATTATGATTTTTTAATTATTATAACACACATTATTTCATTATTTCAATTTTTTGGGAATATTATAACAAGGTTCCTGTGTACGATGGACTACATTCTCACGTAGTGATGTGATTAATTGAATATTTACACGGAATGAATTAATGAAGGGTTTAATAGAGAAAATTTTATATATATATATATATCATAACCATGATTATATAATATTAACATACATCAGTTAATTTTCTTTTTTAAGACAAAATTAAAATGAAATGAATTTTTTTTTCGAACGTGTAACCTACTACCTCAATTAATAGTGAATTTCATTTCCTATCTCTAAATTTATGGATTTATAAAATTATATTCACTATATATTATATTTATATAATGGTTTTTATTATTAGTTTTATATAACCGTGATCATTGAAATATGACATAAAATAAAAAAAAATCAAAACTCATATGAAAAACATAGGAATTATTACATGAGATGTAACATTTATCATCAAATTATTAATAAGAGGGTAAACAAATTCATTATAAAATCATTATTCATAATATAAATAAGAATATTTATCTTTAATATAATTATAATAAACTTATATTTATTATATATTATTATTTACTAAGTATGGTAAAAGTGAAGATTTAAGGAAAGGTATTTCTATCTAACGATTTACTTTCATGAGACACATTCCATGTTCACCAAATATTTATATTATATGGCGTGTATATTTCAAATGAATTTATTTTTTTATTAGTCTAATTAGAATTATTTTTATTTAAATATAACATTTTTATCTATTTTTTTAGTGTTTATGGTTACAATTTATCATAGTTGTATGGGTTTTTTTGTCTCAATTAGCCTTATTTGATAGATGTGTTAAGGAATGAAACAATATTATTTCTTGAAATATATATAAAGACACATTGATATTTAATATCATTAATGTATTAGTCCTTATTAAATTATAATTATAATTTTATGTTATTCTATAATGGGGTTATAAATAAACATTACAAAAGTGATATGAAATTTATGTTATAATCTCATAATGTAATAGAATTTTTTATGATTATGTCTCTAATGTTTAAATATCATGATCTAACTCTAAATAATTTTCATTAATATTCTTATATTGTGGTTATTCATGATATATTCATGAAATGGTAGCATTTTTCACTCTTTGGTACTTATAATTTCTATGAATTTTTTTATGAAAATAAGACTATATATCCCTCTTCGGTCAGAAGTATATTTTCATCCAGAACCATTTTTTCTATAAATATTTCCAATTTTTTTTATTAATATATTATTTTATTAAAATTCATGTCTTCCTATATTGGGATTTTGTTAAAATTATATTAAGGGATAATTCATTCCTTCTTCCAAACAAAGTTCTTTTTTCTTTTACCATATATGTGAAAAGAATCTTATCTTTGAACAAGCATATCTTACATAGTATTTACAACTATCATGAATGTCCAATGATTTAAAAAAAATTTATTTGATTTGAAGGTTCCCTTAAATGAAATTTTAATTCTTAATATTTCTGAATTTTTATATTTTGGATAAATGATTTAAAATGTTAACGATGTTGAAAATGTTTTATGTTTTTAAAAATTATTTTGAAAGTGGAAAAGATATATTCTTTAAGAAATGTTTTAAATGATTTTTAAATCTTCATTTATATGTCATAAAATTTAATTTATTGAAAATTATTTTGAATCCTATTTAGGTTTCAAAAAGTGATTTTCAAAGGATGGTTATATTCCAATAAAAATAATCGAAGTAATATTTCGAAATACCTCTCTATCTGAGATGACATTGTTTGAGATTATTTATTATTTAGTTAGTATATAAACCATGTATATCATTATTATTATTATTTATTTTAATTATTTTTTTTTAGGATGAAAATATTTTTTTGAAACCACTTTTCCTTCTATGGGTCACGCCATGATAAACTAATTATTAGACCCTCTTATTTTTTAGGGGTTATTCTTTGAATAAATGATTATGAAACGTATATCATTTATATTGGATATGATATGATGAAATTTTTATGATATCCATTCCATTTTTCTGATTATAACATTATGAACTTTTTATGATACACATTCCATTTCATGGGTTTTGATTTGATTAATGTTCATGATCTCACAAAACTCATAAATATGGATTTCAATATGTGATTGTTGGGACCTATATATCCATCCAATGAATTGGGTAAATATTTTTATAACATGATATTGATAGGGTGGTAATGATGAGTTATATTAGTTAAGGTAATTTTACTACTATGTTGGTCTAGGGAGTGAATCTCAACTGATTGGTAGTATTAGGAGTGAACATGATTACTTTGATGGTTTAGATAGTGAACACATTCCAATTTTTTCCTAATAATTGATCCTAAAATAATATGGAAATGCTTTTATTTTTTTAGTTATATGCCACAAATCCATATATTATAAATGTTTTATTCTCTCATGGTTCATGTTATTTTATTATCTTATGATTAATATTCTATGAAGTAACAATATTTAATCTATTACTCGAGATTAAAATATTTGATATTTAGTGTATTTTAAAATTTTATTCTAATTTTCTCATACCCTTATGTTCATGTTATACTTACATGTCTCCCTTTTTTACGCTTATGATCATCTAAGCTCACCCTTTCTTATGATTCCCTTCCCTAGTTTATGAATAATTGTTTTATATAGGTTATTTCTACGATGATTAATAAATGGGAAGGAATTTGTGGGAAACATTAATGATATTTCAGAAACTTATAATATTGTGTTCCATGTTTCCAAAGGAAATAAACTATTATAGTCTCCAAGCATGTGTT
Organism: Viscum album; assembly: GCA_963277665.1. Classification (NCBI taxonomy): domain Eukaryota; kingdom Viridiplantae; phylum Streptophyta; class Magnoliopsida; order Santalales; family Viscaceae; genus Viscum; species Viscum album. Next base: position 650,879,231 of record OY728120.1, on the reverse strand, counting down.
TTGGTAAACTATATTGGCTACCGGTTCACAAAAAAAATTCAAAACTACATAACTAGTATGAAACTATTGTGGGATATGCTTTATAAAATCAAAATATCCTTAAAATCTAGAACAATGTTTTTAAATTGATGGTTAATTTCAATAAACTAGGATAATCACATGGTGTTATAGATTAAAAATAAGATGTATTGATTTAGACCACATAAATTAATTTTTGACTATGTTTTTTATTATGATTATCATCACTCACATTATGTGCTTTGGTCTTAGTCAATGAATGAAATTAGAAATTAATATATTAATATTTAATGTAGTGGAAGATTTATTGATAATAATACAAATGGGATGATGACTAGTATAATGTCTATTGTGATTATTCCCATTCATTTTTGATATAACATGATTAATAATATATACCTTAAATATCTCTTAGACTCAACAACAAAGGGAATGAAATAGTTTCTTGAGATATTAGATGGTGGTCACCATGGAGGAAAAAAGATTAAGTTTCCTATATTTTTATGAATGTTGAAATAAGAACCCAAGTGATTATCTCATAAGAACTAGACGATGATTTGAATTTGGAACAGAAGAACACATAGAAATGAATAGCAAAGGAAAAAAATCAAGATTTCATTCAATGAAATTTATTTGAATATTGGTCTCCCAAACATATTATAAATGTATGAGTATTTTAAATGTGGAATTTATGTGAATTAATCAAATCATTGTACTATGGGGAAAACTCATGAAGAAAATTAGAAATTTTTTATGAGTAATGGCTATATTTATAATGAGGAATATGTACTAGATGTCATATTATTGTAAAGGGGAATTAAGAAATAATATGATGAATCCTTGATAATGATTTGAGAAAGAAGTGGTATGAATGAAGTATTTATGTATTTTAATTCAAATATTTTGAACTATAAAATGAATTTTCATTATATTTTTTTCATCAGGTATTTCAATGATTTTTTGAATGATACCGATGACATCGAAAAATAAATTTAAGGGAAGGGTTATATTTTAAAATTAAGGAAAGATTCACCTTAACATGTTCCCATCGATGAGAAAATGATGTTTAGTTTGTATAAACAGATGATTGATATGGATAAGGTAAATTGGAAATTATTGATGACCTAAAACTAATAATGTATTTGTTAAAAATTGAATTTTTCTAACATTGATGAATTTTTGTTTTTTACGATTTATGGAATATATCCAACATTCTATTTTTTATATAATGAATGAAGAATCAGGTATGTTTTAAATAATTTTTTATGGTAATTCATATTGGTACCATGTTTCAAGAGAATACATGATGAAGGTATTCACATGTTTGGTATATGAAAATTAATAGCTACATTATGTTAGTCACATGTTTGTTAAGTGATAACAAAGGGTTTCATTAGTACCTTTATTTTTGGATAACCTATGTTAGCCTTTTTTTTGTGATAATAACTAGAGATAGAAGGAATGAATTATCATTATATCTACAGTTCTTATGATTCATTAGTTATTTAAGATTTAAAAATTCACATTCATTCATTGGATTATGAGATAAAGTGTAAATTGATTAAGTCAAACTAAATGGTGAGACTCTGCATATGAAATGTAATGAAATCAAGTATGTATATCTTCTTGTGAAAATTTTACAACTTTTTTCAAAGGATCATGAAATAAAATATTTTCTAATTATCATAATTTTTATTGATGTCAATGACCTTTTAATTCCAATTCGAGTAACATTTTTGTGGTCTCTAACATTATTTATATCACTCACATTCTTGTGATAATTAATCTTTATCACTCTCTATAATTATTTACCCTTTCCCTCTATGTCTAAATCTTCACTTCCCACCTATGTTATCCTATGTCGATACCTAGTAATGTGTTACATTGGGTAAATATTATGTTTCAAACATTGTCTTTTTAAATTAAGTTTTATAATTCATTTCTACAATATGTTTTTCGATGAAGGAATTTTAAAATGTTAAACCATTGATGATCCAGAAGAATATTCTGGTAGAAATTAATTTTAATATATGTATATTGTAACACCTCAAAAATTTCTGAAATCATAAAACCTATTTGATATTTTATGTTACATGAAACTCTAACTTTTTTAATAATTAGAAAAAATACTATGCATTTCATGTGTTATGCCCAATTATTCTATTATCTTTATTTATACGGAACATGGAGATTCAATCAAAAATTAAATATTAGTTAAATATTTTTATATAATATGTAGGTTATCAAATAGCCATTGGAATGCAGAGTATGAGTAACATAAAATAAATAGTGAAAGAATGGTTAAAAAATGGTTATGTAAAAAACTATTTGGTGACTAATTAATTTTAGATAAATATAAAACCCATTTGAAAATAAAAGAAAATCATTGTATAAAAAATGTATTTTTATGCACACAAGTGTGTTTTATATTAATAAATTAACTAAATCAATTTTGGTTATTTATTTTAACTAAATTTATATATTATATTATAAATAAAATTCTTACAAATCATATTAGATTTTTTATAAAGTATATAATAATAAATCTAATTTTATGATTAAAAAGTATTTTTCTTAAAAGACATTTTGTCACTTTTTTGTGTGGAATTACTTCAAAAATAAATTTTGAAAATTTTAAAAAATTATCTGCATAAAATAAAAAAAATTTAAATAATAATATGAAAATTATATTCAAGTTAATATTTTGGGATTTCTCTAAAAAGATTCATTTTTTATAAATAGTGAAAAATATAGAATTTTAATTGAAAAATCTCATTTCGATTACTTTATTTGTAATTTGATATTGTATTTTAAATTTGTTTTAATGCATAATTAATTTAATTAATAATTTATTATTCCAATTTTTTTCATCAAATCAATTTTATAATGAATTTGGATATAAAAAAATTTCAATCTTTTGACCATTTTCACATTAAAAACCCACATTCCAATCCCATATCATGTATTAATTTTAATTAATTTTTTCCAATTATGTGAATTTAATTGGAAAAAATTTATTCAATATTTTTAATAATTATTATTTATAATTTATAATAATTTTGACTTAATTTTTGACTATAATATGTAGTAAACATAGTAAAAATTAATTACTATGGTAAAGATGAAAATGAGTTTACCAGGGGTTAAACTAGAATGATAAGAGTTGAAAATATCTAAAATGTTATTTTAATTTTATTTAATGATTTTATTTCTACCTTTTCAAAAAAATTCTCAGAAATATCTAAATTCTATTCCACTTTCTTTTGAATATGACTCATAAAAAAGGTATATAAAAAAAGAAAAAAATCATTTAATTCTTTTAATATCTATAAATCCTTTGAATTGAGAAAAAATACATAATTTAGGTTATATATATTATTTTACGGATGAATTACTTTTTATTATCATAATAATTTTTCTTTTATTTTTTATGAAATAATTTCTAACAAATTCTTAGGATACGTCAAAGTAATATTTATTTAGTAAGAAATTAAATGAAATAAATAACACTAAAATATTTCAAAGTGATGTGAATTTTATTAGTTATTATGATAAAAAATTATCATAATATATTATTTTACATATGTTTTAGAACAATATATATGAATTCCATCATTTTTTGGTATCTGTAAATTCAAATTTAAAGAGTAATGTCAAAATTGACATTAGTCTTATTTTAAAATATATTATATTTTATTAAATTATAAATATTAATAAACATCATGTCATCTATAATGTTATATTTAAATTATAATAAATTTAATCTATGGTCCATTAATGGACCAATTTTCTGTTATAATGACTATATTGACAATTAAAAAAACACAGATAGTGCAGTTATGTTTATAGAAGTTTTTTTATATTACATGAGATTATGTTAAAAGTAGTTTCCAAAAGACATAATTTTTATATTTTATAAATTATATATGAAATTTATAATCATTGGTTTCAAATTATAAACTATTTCCCACTCTAATTTAGTCTTAATAGAACAATTACCAAACTTAGAAGAGTAGTTACCGTAGTACAAAGCCAAAATGGTTATGATATGGATTCTTAGATGTTATGGAATGAAATGTATAAAAAAAATATGTTTCTTTGTGTTTTTTTTTATAGACAATTTAGTCCCTCAAAACCATTAATTATAATATTTTGATCCACATGATGTAATATTTAACTTCCAACCGTGATTAGTATGGAGTATTTACAAGAATGCCACTTTTCATCAACTATAAAAGGGCACTCACTCTCCCCACATATTCACGCCTATGAAGACATTTGGATCAACCAAAATATATAAAAAATTTCTTCTCAAATTCCCTATCAAAATCCAAGAATCATTATTTTTGAAATAAATCAAACCAAGTAAGGATTTAGTTTCATCCTATGGAGGATACCTGAGAAATGAGTAACCATCAACAATAAGATTTTTTTATTTATTTATTCATCCAACCCCATAAAATTATATTATACCATTATTATATAATAAAAAAATATTTTAAATATACATAGATGTATTTATGATAAGGAAACAACCAAAAACATCCTACATATCAATCAAATGGGTTTTCAAATCTCTATTCGTGTGTACGACAGACTACCTCCTCAAAAACCGATATATTAAATTTTTCCCTTACCACCTATCAAGGATATTCATAATTTTGTATTTATTTTTTATATATTATATATATGATATTTATTATGTTATTATTATTCTATAATTTTTATCTCTCACATACATTCATGGTTTCCATTTTATTGGAATATAAAAATGGCATTCATGTGTAAGACAAACTACCACCTAATGAAGTGATGGGATTCATTCATGATTTTCATGAAATATACTAATTGTGTGTTTAATAAAAAAATTATCTATATTAAATAAATATTATTATATATTGATAACATATATTATTTACATTTCATTATTTAAACCCAAAAAAATGAAAAATAATGTTCATGATTGTGTTAGACCTACTACCTCTATGAATGATGTATTTCATTTCCTATCAAGAAAATTGTAGATTAATATATATAAATGTATACTGAATATATATTGTATTTTTATAATAGATATTATTCAATAGATTATTACACCATGATTGCAGTATTCTGTCGAAATTTTGAATATATCCAAACTTATATGAAAAATGAAGTCGTTTTTACAAAAAATGTAACATTTAACCAAAAATTGTTAATAAAATAGAAGGAAAAAGGTCATAAGAATATCATATATTGTATTATATATATTATATGGTCCTGTAATATATTTATAATCATATTATATCTATTATACATGAGTTTTAACTGAGTACATTGGTGCTCAAGACCTAAGGTAATGGATTTTCGTCTCACTATGTGACACATTCTATGTTCACCACCAATTTAATTTATGTTGTTGGTATAATTAAAGGGAATTTATTAATTATTAATATACTAATAATTAATTTTTCATATACATTTTTTATAACCCATTCATGGATTTTATGGTTAAAATTTTACCAATGAGATTAGATATTTTTGTCTTAATTTTACTTCTTTGAGAGGTATGTTTTTTCATGTGCCTATATTCATTAACTAGGTGTAAAAAAATTACCTTTGACATCTAATATCATAAATTTACTCATCCTCAAAATATTTCAAGTTTCATTTTATGTTATTACTTAATGGGGATGACAAAGCCATGTTGCCAAAGTTGTAATGTTTTTCTATTACTGCATCATCAATTATCAAGATTATTTGAGATTAATAATATAATATTGAAATATAATTATATAAATACCAAAAGTTCTAAATAATTTATTTAATCACTAATAATACATGATATCATCATGAAATGGTATGATGTTTCCACGCATATCAATTTATAATTTTTTATAAAATGTTTTTAAGAAAAATATTAAATTATTTCTCTCTTCCGTCGGAAAGGGGTTTTCTTCCAAAACAATGTTTTCTAAAAATTATTTCAATGATGTATTTATAATATGTTATTTTTTGAAATTAATTTATTATATAATTTATTCTTTTTGAAAATTATTTTAAATGATTCATTAGTTCATTTTATAAAAGATGCTAGTTTGGATTTTACTAAAAAAGTGAATAGAATATTTATTTCTTACCTGCATGACATGAACTGTATTTACCACTATCATGCCTTCTAAAATATATCAATATTCTCTAATATTTTCTCAATTATATTTTCAATGAATTTTTTCCTTAATATTTGGTAATTTTTTTATTTCAAATAAATGATTTGAAAATGAATTTATTTTGAAAATGATTTGTTTTTTTAAAGTACTCTGTAAAGTAGAAATTATATTATTATAAGGGAATTTTTTAAATTATTTATAAGTATTAATATATAATTTATCAATTTTATTTTAAAATAAAAGTATATTTGAAATATTTAATGTTTCAAAAATGTATTTTCCAAGAAAGGTGATTTTCCATTATATATTTTCAATGTGATCTTTCAAAATACATCATTATATAATATGACATACTTTGATATAAATTATGTTTTACATGGGATATGAACCTAGTATACCATTATTGTTATTTTTCATAATGATTTATGTTTATAATGAAAATATATTTGTGAAACCCTTTTCTCTTCCACGGTTTACACCATGATAAAATTTTTATGAAACTATCCTCTTTTCATGTGTTATAATATAATAAAATGTTTATGATCCCTATATCATTCCCAATGGTTATAATATGTTGAAATATATATGATACCCATTTCATTTCATAGGTTATTATATGATAAACTTTATATGATACCCATTTCATTTCACATTTTCTGATATGGTGAATGTTTATAACCTCTTAGTGTACAGAAATATGGTTTTCATTATGTCATAGTTTTGACCTATATCTCCATACAGTAAATCATGTAAATATTTATCTCTACGTCATGATATATAATAGACTACAATAAAGATTAAAAGTTGTCTAGTAAGTGAATTTTTCTATTATGATAGTTTTGGGAGTGAAACATCACTACTATAGTGGCCTTTTGAGTGATCCTTGACTACTATGACAGTTTGGGGAGTGAACTCATTCCAATATGATAGCCTTAGAAGTGATCCATGACCAATATGGAAATTATTTTCTATGATTATGTTAATTCCTCAAATCTATGTCTTATTCCAATGTTATTCTCTTAGGGACCATGTTCTTGGTACATATTATGATTCTTTCCTTTTGAACATCCAAATTTTGATCCATAACTCAAGATTATGATATTTTATATGATGGGTATGGTTTTCAAATATTATAATCATGATCTTATACTTTTATTCTCATGTTATTATTATGTATCTCTCATGATTACCCTTACAGATCATTTGACCACACACATTCTTATGTTTCCTTTCCCTAAGTTGTAAAGATTGTTTTCTTGTAGGGTATTTCTATATGGAGTAAAACATGGGACTATATTTGTCTTTAAAATTGATAATATTTCACAAGATTTTAATAGTATCTTCCACAATTCCCAAGGCACTAAAATAGAATGGCCCTATGGTGTCTATTTGTATAATGTAACATATATTCACCTAAAAAGATGTAATATCCATGAATGATAATAGTGGGATTATATTAGAGTGAATGTGAATCATTATTTAGTATAGATCAATTGGAAACTCTAATTATCTTCTAGGTAATATTTCATAAAAGTTTTTGTTTAATAATTAGTGTATTGATTGAATTTGATGATAATATATATAATTTTTGTCACATTAACAAATTTAAGTAATATGGTTTCTAGTAAATAAGTTAGAGTAAAATAGTTTTTTAGTAGGGTTCCTACTATTCCAGCAATCATATCATATTCCCCATTAAAAATATGAACAACTCAATTAGGATATGATAAAGTGACTCACTGAGAATAATAATCAATATTTTCTTTGAATGCTACCAACCAATCTTTCCCTTAAATTATATCAAATATATACATTCCTTAAACCATTATCTCCAACATTAATTATACAACATTGATGGTTATAGAACACGTTGGAAATTTAATCCCATACTATCTTGTTGCCTAAGAGGGTTATTAATGGTAATCCCATGATAAATAATTTTTACACACAACCTCATTTCATTTTCGATTAAAGATGTAATTAAATATAGGGATAATACCATAACAAAAACTTCATACATTAATGTTTAAATATTAAGAGATGTACCCAAAACCATTAGGGAACTCACTTCCTCATTCATTATGGTTTTATAAGGACAAGAAATATATATATGGAAGCCTCACATGAATGAGGTGAACCCGCTTAATAAAATGGATCTTACTGAGATGTGGGGGAGATTTTGGAATCACTATGACCAAATAAATTTTGAGGGGGATAAATAATATGATAAGACCATCTAGGTTAATCATGGAATATATAATTTTTATTTAATAGATAGCCATTATTTAAACATGAATGATGGTTACATAAATTCATGATATAGAAAATATATCCATAGTAATGATACACTCTTTATATTTTCATTCGATCTCACTTTATGTTCTCTAATGTGCATCATTAAAAATAAAATATTTAGTTATTATTATTTTTATAACATAGAATTGAATCATGCATTGGTTATTTAGTGCTTTACTAAAATAGTGTTAGATTTTTCTCTTGTGTTTTGATTTATTCCCTCATCTCCCACCTCTTCTCATGCAGGTGAAGTTATTACCTACACTATTGTTCATTGCAATATAATTTTCCACTATAATGTATTTAATAATATCAATATAACTATAAATATTTATCATCCCGACCCTCGATAAATTCGTAGAATATTGATAAGACTCAAATATATGAGCCTGGAGAGAGTTACTAATCACTAATTTCAGTGAAAATTAAAAAAATAATTTATTAAACTAATATTCATAATTAAAAATGTATATATCCAATTAAAAAATATATAAAAACTTTATTTCTATTTTATCATGATCCTAATTGGGTTTCCATCCGACCTGACACCCAACCAAGATAGTTGAAAGGCCTGAATGGAATTATCAGTTTATGTGGGCTAGAAACTGGGGATTTGGAATCAAACATATATTTTGTAAATGTTTTTTTCATAAGAATAAACAATGAACAACACACCAGAATAATACACCACTACATAACCAATATGCTTATTCAAAAAATTAAAACTATCACAGTTAACGGTTTTACAATTTTAACCAAAACCAAAATACCATATTTGGGAGGATGATAAACTAATCCAAAAAATACTACATGATATATGATTTTTTACACCCTCATTTTACCTCATCAAACACCTTAATTATAGAGATAAATAGAAACTAGATCCACCATCACAACCACATAAAAAATTTCCCTTCCCTGGCTCAAACATAACAAGGCCTATATACACCTGAGGGAGTAGGGAGGGTGTAATCCAATTCCTATTAGGCTATCACCCAATGATATTATATTCTATAAAATCATTACACAAATATACATTCTTGTTTTTATTAGAAAAAATAACAATAATATAAAACATTTTAAAATGAACCATGCTTTCATATTAAAAATGGAAAATTAAACATTTCACCAAAACGATCAACAATCACAGCATCACATAACCACAATGGGTAATACCTAAGCGACTAGGGTTATTGGGGACCTTAGATACCCAAAACTAGTTGATATAGTATATAAATAACAATCCATAGAATCTACAAGAATGATCCACTAGAGAGGACTCGATCCAAAATTCTAGTGGTATGTGTTCATCATCAAATGTTCAATTGGTTTTTTAGTATCAAACATGCTAAGAGTAACTAAACCTCTAGCCTACTGATCCTCCTAACATATTAAACATAGTCTAACCAACCTAGTAACCTATGATTCCCCTATTACTCAATTCCTTTTTCCTGTCCCACAAGAATCACCTCATGCACACGCACATTTCCAACATTAGAAACACATAAATAAAACAACAATTTTCAATTTTAAAGTCATTTTTCATGTCACATGACCCCACCACAACACAAAAACCCCAAATAAATGTTACACACATGAAAAAAACAGGAAAACCCATTTTCAAACACACAAGACCACCAAACACATTGAAAACTGTAGTTTTCACTGCCCATATAGTTCATAAAAATTATTTTCAAAAAATATAATGAAAACTAAAATAATAAAACAATTATAAACCTTGGAATCACCTACAATTAACATTATAAACTATGTAATGTTATTGGTATCTACAAACAAAAAATATGGGGACCTATAATGGAAATAACATAACATGAATAATATGATTTAACCATAGAATCCAATATTAAACTGTTATTATGCCAAACCATCTTATGAAAAAAGAATAACCAAATGAAGAATGATGGAAGAACCTATAATAAGGATGAGGAAAAGGAATATGTGATATTACATGATGTTTCATGAATATTCCACTCCAAAAATTAATAACGATTTAGATCTGCAACGGATCTATGTGGGGATGTAGTGGTTCCTAGGGATGTAAATCATGAATGGTAATGTTTAGGAGAAATTGGAATTAAATTTTGGTGATGGTAGATTAGGAAATTCCACATATTTATGCATATGAGGAGGCGCAACATTTTTTCCAAATTCTTTCCCAAACCATGCATAATCTATGTGGCACCACTTTCCAAATAAATAAGAGGCCCCACAATCTACTGGGAAAGGTTGCATGCCTCTGCAGTTGATAGTGCACCTTAGATAGAACCATTGTTCTAGGAATAATATTAGTTTCAAACACATTAGTGGGACATGAACCTTGGATAGTGACATTGTCTAGGGATCTTATTATCCTATGGTATGATATAAAATTCTTCCTAATCATATTCCAACTATTCAGTATATGTTTTTGGTCCAAAAAACTCAATTCTTCTCCCAAAAAACTGGAGCAAACTACGAAAAAAGGATGAGATTGATGTAAAAGAGAAAAAATAATCCAGAAAATATCATGGTAGTTATAGTTCTCTACACCATGAAGCCAATATAAATTAAAAATAAATCTTTAATTCTCATATGTTTCCAAAACATTTACAACTTCTCCAACCAAGTCTTCCACTTCCATGTCACATTCTCATCCTTGCCATGCTAAAAAATAATCCTTACTAATGGTATGGAAAAACCTCAATTAACATTATCTTATGATTCTAAAATCATAAATTGACTCTCAAACATAGACATGTTTGGTTACAACTCCATCTCGTCTAAATTAGACACTTGAGATGGTTTTATATTTTATTTCATTAACTATGAGGTGTGGAACACTACTTGAATTCACATAAACTGAGAAAGAAAATCAAACCGGTATTCCACCTTCACAAATATATTTGTAATCATAATTGGAATAACATACCTTAAATTTAAATTTCTTTTCATACTAATTCATTAATTACCTATATGAGGGTCCAATTATAGAAAAACTCGATCTCAAACTAATAATTCCAAGGCGTGGTGTCGATGATCTACATAACATTTATGGAAGATATAACTAATCAGTAACTACTACCTAATAAACCAGACATTATTAGGCGTCACATCAACAATGATCATTTCCAACAAAGAGGTCTCACTATCCTATGTCCAACACAAATGTGACCAACACGTGAAACTTTAAAGCAACTCAAAAAGATCCATTCTTCTTGATGATTGAATATTATAATTATAAGAAAATTCCTCCAATAAAAAATTGATATCCCAAGATATTCCAAAATATATCATGTATACCTAGATCATTTATTCTAATATATATTCAACCCACTCTGTATGTTCATCTATTTTAGGATAGTATTACGTAATAAACTTGACTTGGGACCCCATTTCCTTCTGAATTCCTTAAAAACAATAGGTAAAACAAGGGTCCCTATATGAAACGATCACTAACGGTGCATCATAAAGCCTCACTATCTATTAATCATGCAACTGACCCAAATCATTCACCATGGTTGATTCCTTAGTTTGAAAAAAATTGGAATATTGGTTCAAATGGTCAATAACCACCCAAATCCCATTCCTCTCCTGAGGTTTATGAGGTAAGACTATAATTAAATTCATCGTCACCTCATCCCACTTCTTGGTATAAATGGGTAGTGGATGAAGAAGACCTGAGGGCCTATGGTGTCTTGTTTTAAACTGGTGATAGGTATAACACATATAGGAAAAGTAAGTTATATCCCACCTCGTACATGGATACCATAACTAACGACACAAATCATAAAAAATCATTGTTTTCCCTGGAAAAATGGACCCCTGGTACTAGTGGATATCCTACATCAAAACCTTCCAAAATGATAATGGAACAAAAATACATCCCATGAAACAAATAAAAAAATTATAAGACATGGACTACTCACTAGGAACCTCATAACCATTATGAAACTGCCTAAACCGCTCGCATAATTCTTCACGTGGATACTCTTTCCGAATCAACTCCAAATGGGAATACATCATCTGGACACTTGCCAAGAATGATCCTCCATAGCAATAATTCGGTTTTAGATTCATCTAGGATAAAATACCATTCATGTTCTACTAATAATTGTACACTTTCAATGCTTTCACGAGTACATTCCTGCTCAACACATCTTCCACCACATTACCTTCTCCAAGGGTATACATGATGCCAAAGTGAAACCCGTGAAGGTACATGACCCAATGGAACTACATCAAATAAAAATACATTAGGTTGAAAATTCATGCTATGATTTTGGGATCTGAGTAAACTAAAAACATCTCCTTAAGGAGATAATGAGATCATTTCTTCAGTGTGTGCATCATCTACATTAATTTTAGGTCATGTTTGGGTTGTTTTTTTAATGTTTCCAGTGTTAGAGAGAGATATACAACCCCATGTGATAATCATACATCAAAAGAAACTAAGTAAACATATATTAATGATCAGACTGGACAATTTATCCCTTTCTAGATTCAAGAAATTTCCAATTAAGGTTTGTGTTCAACCAAATCATAAGCACCTCAAAGGAAGCCTTAAATTCATGGAACAATTTAAAATTTTCCCCTTTTTGTGTAAGGGAATTTATAAGGGATGTAAGACAAGATACATCTTTAAAAAACCACCAAAAATACACTTCTAGTCTTAAAAATATTCATATTTTGAAAAAATTATTCAACTTCTCGCATCAAATCTATGCACTGGTCTTCCTGGGATCCTCCAAAACCCCATGTTCCATGATCACATGACCCATAAGCATTAACTACATATTCTATAATGTACACAGGGATATCATAGCTTATATGAGATTTAATATAAGAGTTCCTAGAAAAATACAAGTGTGTTTCTCAATATCTTCCTCAATCCTAGTGTATAACAACATGGCATCCACAAACATGAAAATAAGATTGTTAAGATATTGAGGGAATACTGGGTTCACCAGTTCCATAGAAAATGTTAGAGCATTCATCACTCTGAAAGGCATGAATAAATACCCAAGGTTGTACTGTCTTGGAATTATATCTTATGATCATCTATCTCTCTAACTCTAACTGGTTAAACCCAGAATGAAAATTGTTCTTTTAGAACCACATTCCTCCGTTTAATTGATCCAAGAAGTCATAAATATGGGTAAAATATATTTTTTCTTAGTTTGCACCTTATTCAGCTTCTTTTTGTCAATACACTGCTATAATGATCAATCATTCTTCTTGGAAAATAGAACTATGGAATCCCATGATGAGATTATTGAGTGAATTAATCCTTTAGGTTCCAAATTGTCCAAATGAATCTTCAATTCCATTAACTCAGAGGGCACCATATGGAATGAGGGAAGAGATATCAGTTGCTTCCCCAATACTAACTCAATTGTAAAATCCACATCTCACTCAAGAGTTCAACATGTGAAAACATCTAGGAAGTCCTATGGTAACTCATCCACCACAATATGTAATCCACCCTTAGGAACATAATAATAATCCTTCAACATGAGCGACAAGAAAGGAAAGACAGTACTTCCCAATACTAAATCTTGATGTCCATTGCATCCAGACTGAGCATCTCATTCACATTGGAAGACATGGGTATTCCAATCAGGTGACAAAAATCTCATTAACATCCAATAAAAATCAATTTGAACCTTGAATCACACAATCCAATACATTCTAAAGATCTGGTTGAAAAGGACTATTTCTATATCCAACAAATCCCTTTCCAGATCAACCCCTGACATAGTGACTATACAATACGGGCACTAAAACCCATTATATCTCTTCTTCCCAAGTATGATCACTAAATACACCACATAGAGTATGATCTCAATTGGAAAAAAATCCATAATATGGATAGAAATAAGGGAATTAGAATCACTCATATCAAAAAAAACAACAACCATGGAGGATTCAATAAGAATCATACCTATAACCATTGTAGTTCTTGCATCTGACTCCACTTGATCTTGGCCCATAGAATTATTATTCCTCCAATTTTCCTAATCCTAATAGAGTCTACATACCGACAACTTCTCTTTAATGTAACTCTATCTATAATTATATCCATCCCTATCACCACAACCACCAACCCAAGATTCCGTTATCAAAGATGGTGCTGACTATGATATTGAACCTTGGGAGACTGTGGATCTCAAACATCCCTAATATGGATATTTATCTCGGGATATTTTATAAAAGTGACTCATATGCCAAAACTATTGGAATAGTCTAGATGGGGTTACATACGATGACTTCACATGCCCTGGATTCCCACACTTATGGCATAAAAGAGATCCAATATCTAAAGTTTCATACAAAAGAGGTTTGGAATAATATCTTAAGCTTCCAACTACCCTATTATCCAAATCTTCATGCCTCATATTCTATTTAGATGAACTACCACTATCATGTCTTTCTAGTGATGATACCCCAAAAATAGTAGTCTTTAAGTTACAGTATATCTCAACCATTGAGGATCAATAAACCATTTTATTATATGTATTCAACATGAATTGGAATACATGGGATTAATTATCTATCTCTAACCCCATTTAAAATTGTAAAGAATTTATATTCTAATAAAAAACAATATATTTTGCAAAATAGACTAACTTTGTTAATTGGTTGGCATAATTTAACATAGTCTGATCCCCTCGATCGAGAGATAGAAACTCCTGGGTCTTTGAATATTCTATGGTCTCAGGGAAATACTTCTCATTATTTATTTCCTTGATGTTATTCAATCCCATATGATCTTGCTTTCTGATCGGAACCATTGAGTCCCACCACCTACAATTGGTACCCTTCAACAAGAAGGTATCAAACATTACATTCACTGCCTTTGTAGTATCAGGAATCCAAAAAAATTCAGTCTTCTAAATTCAATACTTATCTTCTTTGGTGATCATTTATAACATAAAATTAAAGAGGATTGTTCTTGAGAAACACATGATATTTTCCCTTTTCAAGACCTATCTCAGCTTCCCTAACATGGTTAGAACTAGATCAATCTCTTTGATCCAAATCCCAAACAGACTAAACCCCTGGTTGCCCTAGTCTCTGGTCTATAATTAAGGGAGAACAATATGTAGCCTCTTCTCATAGTTTCGTAGGAAATTCTCCAAGGATTCATGATTCTACAACATCATGAATCAAACTCCAACCAAAAAAACAACATTTAAATATTTTTCACAAAACCCACATTTAAAAAAATTGCATAAATCAAAACCAAACCATAACAAGAAATATTATTTTCAGACCACTCTGCCCCTACTCGGTGTCCATGAAAAGTATACAACATGTACGTCTCACCTAGAGGAGGAATCAAATAGATTACCCTCATCCCCTGGTGACCCAAGACTTTTAACAAGGTGTGTTGGATAGAAACCCCACTCAACACCACAACTTAATGCCCCAACAGTCCTAGCTGTAGTCTATCCAGACTCTTTAAAATAGAATGATCCAAAGAGAGGGTGAAACCTCATCTATTACTATTTTTTCAGGATCCAAGCCAGGTTTCCATCCATTATGACACCCCACCCCTCTAGTGGAAAGACCCAAAGGGTGTTTCAGATCCTTATAGGCTGGAAACTAGTTCTAGGGTGTCAATCATAAATTATTTTGAATGTTTTTTCTAATAAGAATCAACAAAGTGAAATCTAGAAGAATAATATTTCACCTAATAACCAGTAACCATAATCAATGAAATAAAACTATCATAGTTAATAGTTTTAAACTATTAAAAAAAATACCAAAATGATGTGGTTTACTAAATACACATCTAAAACCATCATGCAAAAAAATGTTCAACATCCCCATGCCACCTACTTAAACACTTGTAAGTGATATATCAATAATAACTAGACCAACTTTCACCTCCATGGAGGAACATTACATCACCCATGTCAAACATGAAAAGTTATATAAACACCAAATGGCATTTGTAAGGTTTCATTCAATGCCTATTAGGATATCAACAATAGATATTCCATTCTATGACATCATAAAAAAATAAACATGATTTTTTTCTTAGGAAAAAAATGAAGATAAATGGAAATAGTTTAAAATGAAATTTTCCGTTAGATTAAAAATTTGTATGTGAACATATCACCCAGACATGTGACAATCATAGAATTACATAATCACTATTGGTAATCCATAATGAACTAGAGTTAGTGGGGAACCAGGATCCTTAATCCTCAATTTTATGTTATATGAACCAAAACCCATAGCTTCCTTGTGCATGAACAACTAGAGGGGAGTCAATACAAAATTATAGTTGTATCGGTTCATCATCAAATCATTAGTTATTGTTGACGAATAAATATGGAAAAAGGGTATCATGGATCAGACCAACTAATTATCCTATTGTACTAGACTATGTCTTCTTAAACTAGTAACCACATATTCCCTTTGTGATAAATTCCTTTTCCCTATGCCACATGAATCATATCATGAAAAAAAACAAATAAAGCATTAGATAAACCCCAAGTAAAATCACAATTATCAATTGGAATGTAATTTATTAGGTCACATGAACATCCACTAGACGTACACACATACAAACCCCTAATGATGAAACACACATGAAAACCACAATATCTCACAGCCAACCCTATTTTAAACCCCATGAACACATGAAATACCCTTTATAATATAGCTTTAACCACTACGACAATTCATATAACAAATTTAGAAATCACATAATAGATTCTAAAATAATCCAATAATACTAAATCAGGGAATCACTTAACATTCAGTTGGATACTTCTAGAAAATTTTTTAAACGATAAACACACCACAAGTGGGACTTATAAATCAAATAACGTACTATAAACATAAATATTTTACCCAAGAAAACAAAATTAAACCCTACTTCAGAAAACCTTTATTCTGGAGAATGAAGTACCCAAGGATAGATGGGGGATGAACCAAGAAGAATGAATATGATGATTCATGGAGGAGCTGATATGATGTTTCTTGATGATGCCTCTATAAAAACAACAAATATTATGTGATCCAAGGGATAAAGATGATAGGGAGTGGAGCCTGGAGCTGTAAATTCTAAATGGGCGAGTTTGGGTAGATTTCAGTTCAATTTGGTAGAGGTCCTCTTAGGAAATTCAATATTTTTAAGGTTCTAGGAATTTTTTAAAGTTTGGTCATAAGGTTTTCCAAACCATGTTGAAGCCATAAAAAACATCCTTCTAAAATAAAGGAGGTTGCACAATCTCCGAGGGTAGACCACACACCCATATAAATGATTATGCACATTAGATTGAACTACTAGTCAAGTTGCATGGTTAGTCACACACCGGTGTGCAGGAAATGCACCATGAACAGTTCCACTTTCCAGGGTTCCTGATCCCTCCTAACATTGTGCCAACCAACCACCACCTATTTTTGAGTCTAAAAAATACATTTCATAGAATAGTATTCCTAGAAAAAAAGGAATCAAGGATAATAATAAAGTAAACGTGGGAAATAATTCAAGATAAAATCATGGATGTGACACATTTGATAAATGTAAAGATAGATATTAGATGTACTTTTTAAATTATTTATTAAACCCAACCTAAGTAATGTCTTGAACAATTGTTTCCTTGCATGGATAGATCTAACCATTTTTCAAGAAGAAATTAGGTATATACAGTCCTACATTAAATTTATCATTCACACGATTTTCAATAGAATTAATGATATGTTTTATCTATCTAATATATGAGACCGTGAACTTTGATCTAGAATCAATAGAAATTATTATTGTGTTTTCCATTGAAACTATAGAAATATCCACATACTATAGTTCCCCAATATGATTTCATAGTTACACTACCTAGAATTATTCCACTAATATTATTATGAGTGAATGACTCCCTTATGGTTTTTCTATAACCATATTCTTATTGGATCTCTCTTAGTGTTTTTTGTGGCTTCAGACTGGAAACATATTTCTACAAGTATAAAAAATTTATCAGAATTAACATCTCAGTCACAAAACTATAGTATATTTATAATACTTAAATTGTACATCAATAACCAAAAGAAATTCAAAATATTAAAATATAGATATAATAAAAAATTAAATATCACAATAATGATTAAATCCTAGTGAGTAGCCACTTTTAAAATGCATGATAACCAACACTTTTTAGTTAACCCATTACAGTAACATGACTAGTTACATTAAAGTGTTTGAAGGAACGTTATATCATCAAATTGTCATGGTAATGTGATGTTTATTATAAATCAAGTATATATGAAATTTTATATCCTATACCTTCATGTAGAAACACATTCAATCATTATGTTGACCACAAAAATGATGTATTAGAACAAAATTTTACAACTTATACATCTCAAATAGACCTAATTACTTGGAAAAAATCCGTGTTCTATTGGCCATAGGTCTATCATTTCTTCTCAGATGGATTGAAATTAATAATTGGGGTTTAATAAAGCATTTGGGTATTTTTTACCCTTACATGAAAGTATCCCCATTGTGTAATATCATCAATGATAATATATATGATACATGTAAAAGAAAAAAACTCAAATGAACCTAACCAGACAAGTGAACCACAATAATGATAATAAAAAACATCTCTAAGGTTTACTATATTACCAAACAACTCAATCATAATAGAAGAGGCACTAAAAAAGTAAATAGAATATAAATTTTACATTATGATACCTCCAATCTCCCATGTACACCACTATAGACAACAACATCATGGCCCTTCTATAATGATTTAAGAGGTTTTTTCCATCACTAAATCATTATATATATATATATATATTCACCATAATTAATATACAATGGGTTATTTTAACAACCTATAAATAAATAGTACCATAAATCTAGTTAATGAAAAAAAACAAGTCATAATCACTTTTTATATAACATAAAATTAAATTAAATAAGTCGAAATGATTCTAATATAGTCAATAAAAATAACTCCCACAGAATATTCATTTATAAAATCCATTAATCTCACAAATAAAATAATTTATTTACTTATACTCCCTTTTAATGGACTCACACATATATTCCATAAACCCAAATATTCTTTTTTGACGCCACACAACCAAAATATTGAAAACCCTTATTTATGTGTGACTAACTCAACAGTCCAAATTCATGAGTGAAAATATTATCCTTTTATACATAAGTCATCACAAATGGTATAATTAATATTAAAAAAATATAAATAGCAATATTATCCCCCCTCCCAATAGCCCTTCAAAAATATACCATGAGTACACACAAAAACTCCCATAAATTATATATCTATAAAAAAATAATATTTTTAAATAAAAATATTCAATTATAAATTTCATCAAATACTTGGTTGGGGTCACCTATAAACTTTTTAAAAAACATATTTTTATATATATAATTTACCCAAATATAGTTTACAAAAAAATATTTAACATAAATACAAAAAAAAATTGGTAAAAAATAACACTTCCAAATATTTATATAAGTATGGTTATAGAGCATCATATAACCATTAAAATATTCCTACGAAAAAACTATTCCCCACACATATATATATGGTATCTCACAACCCTCATATTATGGATTAAAAAATACTCACATTAAAAAAATTCTTCATTAAGTGATCAAATCATGAAATACTAAAATTTGGTTTAAATTCAAATAAAAAAGGGGATAAACTAAATTAGAAGAATTTTTGAGAGATATAATTTATATCCCAAATTGAAACACTACCATAACCAAATATTATGAGGTCTAAAATGAAAAGAACACGAAAATTTTCCTATAATTCCTCAATGTTCTAAGGACCATGAAACAAGAACAATAATTGTTTTAATAGTTAAAAATTGTTTAAAAAATATAAATTTCTAGAAAAATTATGTGTATAAATTTCTTTAAAATATGGTATTTCCATTTCCTGAAACATATCATGGGATGTAGAGTTAGTATACAGTTTTCTAAAACCATACATAAACTATAATTTTACCAAAATACCGTATTTTTAATTCTTAGTATCTGAGATAGATTGTATGGTTCTTTAAAAATCATAAATTGGGAACCCACTTCAATGCCCTACTAAGCCTCTATAAACCCCCAAACTTCCTAAAAGACCTCATTATGATCATAACATTATTAATTAATTCAAAATATAAACACATCATACAAGGGTAGTTAAATTTGCTGTAATTTTGGATTTTGAGACTGTATATGGATATTATTTTTTTAGAAATGAGGTTATTGTCTCAAACCCTAAGATCAATGGTTTTATTCACTAATTATTGAAAGTTCATTATAAATATGGTTTTATTCTATATATATATAAATATGATTTATCAGATTTTTATGTTGTGATTAAAGTTATTTAATTTCATCGAGGGAAAATATTTTTTTTAGACTAATGTATCTTACATTTTTTTATTTTACTATATTTTTACTTATTTGTATAATCAATATAGATTGACATTTGGGAACCCGTATTAGGTGGTTGGATGAAAATGGTATTGGATGTTTGAAATTTAAAAATGGAATTATATATATCATAGGTGTTTTGATAATAACTCTAACATGGCATGACATTCAAGGAGGTTTCATTGTGATATACTCAACTACAAATCCATTATTGTAATTTGGAAATTAACCAGCAATTGTCTTATCTGGTTGATGGGGAATCATGGAATGGATTATGTGATATTCTCCTTCCTATATGATCTTGTTTTATTGTATATTATAGATTTTTTGTATGATCTATTTGAGTGGTATTATTTCTTTTAATGTGTGTTTATAACATATGATTGATATAGAATTATTCTATTACAAACGATATTATTTCCATAATGAATAAGAAATAAATAGACCTTATGATTTATAGATAAAAACAAGTAGGTTTATGTGATTTATAGACAATTATTCTTCAATATAAAGTTAATGTTAGGGACAACTTAATTCATGGTTATTGGGACGAAGAGGGTCAATGAAGTTTCTGATTAAATTGGTTCTTGGTATTTAGAACCAATGTGGTGAAAATCTATTGAAAAAACATGATAACGGAATCTCTGGGAATGTTAAATAATAACATTAAGGTCATAATTATTTGGTCATTTGTTCCAATAGGTGATCAAATAGTGGGGTTGTAAATAGCTATGAATCGTGGGTCCAAATTGAAAAATGAGGTATGATTAGAGTTACCATAAGGGTTATAGATGTTAAAAAGAGAATAAAACGTGAAATATTATTTTACGGCTGTTGAGTCATAAGTATCAAAGTGGTATTATTATTATAACCTTTTGGGGATAACATAAATTATACCCTTTGAGGTATAATTAGGATTGATACATCGATAACATCTAATGTTGGTAGGTTTGAGCATTCTAGTTTTCTGGTTAGTATATGATATTCTGAAATTGGAATCATTCCTTCTAAATAATTTATTG
The DNA here is from genome assembly GCA_963277665.1 of Viscum album. Lineage (NCBI taxonomy): Eukaryota > Viridiplantae > Streptophyta > Magnoliopsida > Santalales > Viscaceae > Viscum > Viscum album. Next base: position 650,857,323 of record OY728120.1, on the reverse strand, counting down.
AATCGTATAAAATGATAGAATAATATATTTATTGATATGATAGAAGTATACTAGTGAAATTCTACTGAGTTATTAGTTTCAGACCTTTTATGTAGACTCTGATAAACATTTAATCTTTATGTGTTATGATTCAGGTTAATGAAATGTCTAGGTGATATATGATGATTAACTGAAATAGAAAACATACAGGGGGATTTAATATATATAGATAATAATTAAATGGGGGTTTTATATTTTTTTGGTACTCTAATATACATAAATAGACACAATTACTTTTATAAATATTTTTCACCTCATATATGACTAGTGGGACTGTATTCATTATGACATGACTATATTAACATTATATATATAGTCATTCGTATTTTGAATTACATACATAGTGTTTTATTGGGGTTGATGATTATATTTACCTATTTAATGGTTATAATATCTATAATATAGTCTCTATATGATAGATATCATAAACTCTCAACTAGTTGACTGCCTCTAGTATATGAGGAGGAGAATATGAGATGATGTTGATATTTTTCCTTGCCATTTCAGGATAGGGTTTCTTAAAAATAATTAGAACAGATTAGTTTTAATTTAATATAGTTTTGGGTAAGTGAAAAACAATATTATATGTTCAATACTACGATAAATATTACAGGTCACTTCTAGCTAATATTTCTATAGAAGAAATTCCAAATACTAAGGTGGCATGGGATATGATTTTTATGATTTATGCATTATGATAATGACATTTATATATTTTATCCTATCCATAGTGTGAGAATATATGATTTCATGTATCACAGTTTGAAAAAATCAGTATATAGATTGTATGTTATTTTATGTAATTCTAAACACGTTGAATTTGAAAATAATTAGGTAACTAAACCATATGTTATGAATTATATAGAATTTTTCAATATAATACATTTTTTTATATCTATTTTAATTTGGGATGGGTTTGACATTATAATAGAGGAATTATTATATAAAATTACTTACTTGTATTTAAAGGCATTACTTCATTACGATGATTGGAAAGTCAGATATATGATCAGGGGTAATTGGTACAAAATTTGTTGGGTTTATGAGCTATGGGAATCGAGTGTGATATTATATGTTGTGATATGATCTGAAATAATTGTGCAATAAACATGATATAAATATTATTTTTACATATTATTATTAATTTTTAATGTTTATTAGACTTTTAATAATATTCTACATTAGTGTAGGATGCATAAGTTGTATGAGGGGGTGGTCGAGCGTATTCCTCAATAAGTAGACATAAAACATTTGGTAGAAAAGTGGATCATATAAAACATAATCTATGAGATTTAATTAATTTATAGGATGTTACCTAGTGTTAATTCCATGATGGATGATTTTTTAGAGTTTTATATATATAATTATGTCATTTATAGGGGTGATGGTGGGATATAAGGTATCAAGGAGTGAATAGTACATATTAATAATTTATTTTAATTTATTTGTACACATGATGAAAAATAATTGAGTTTAAATACACCTATTATATTTGGGATAATGCAGTGTTTTAATGTTTTTATGGCTTAAAAATAAGGATTGGGTTTGAATTGGGATATTTCCAAACAATGTTGTATGTGTTGTTTTACCCATTAAAATTTAATAATGAAAAATAATAAATAATTTATATTTATAAAACATTAATATATGATGGATATGGATTATTTTATTTGTATTATGTTTTATTTATGGTTTTCAATAAAGATTGATGGTAAAAAGGCTAAGATGACTTATTGGTTCATGTTTTTTCTATAATCGATGATATATTTTTTACGTTCAATTGTTTTTCATCTCAGCTATATAATTTTGGTGAAGATTGTGATAATAGATATTCACAAACAATGAAGTGGATAATTATTTGGATTCATGTCTTTGAAATGGGTATGTGGTATAATGTTATCATGTAGCTAGAATGTAAGGTTTAAGGTGTCATGTTGGAGTGAAAATTCATTTTTACTATTTTGATGGAGATATCTCTCGATATAATTTTATTATATACTGTTATGAAGTATTAATGTAGATCATTTGAATAAGAGAATCGAGTGATATCTCTGTGTTATAGTGGGGAACGTCCATCATGTTTATCAAGTGATTTATCATTATTAAATTAGATTGGGGGAATGGTCGACATGGGGTTCATAAGAACATCCAGATCACTCTGAGGCTATGGTGACTTTTTGATTAAATGTTATAGATATAGTGAATATTAGTTTGTTATCTCATATTAGTGATAAAACACATAATGTATTCAAGGAGATATAGTTTTCTTAGGTGAAATTTATGTTATTATTAATGAACTAAATGATACAGGAGAAGAAACACATACTACACGAGTTGTGATTCTAGTGATATCGAAGTTCTCTTGTATATATTCTGATAGAGGTGTATCATAATATTTTTATTTTATTAATATGATAGATGAATTGAATCTTAGAATGAAGTAGTTATTATTATATTTATTGATCGATTATTTTATACAGATCTGGTATGATTCAATCAAGATATATTTAACATTTTCTATAATCATGAGTAGATATTAACATATATAGGATTTATTAGTTACTAATATGTAAAATTTCAATACAATCATTGGGATGGATTACATGAGCTAATATTGGGGACACAATTATTGTTACTATATGAGTATGTCATTTTATTCTTAAAAAATTCAAGGATATTTTGGTATTTAGACCAAGTTGGGAATAACCTATCCTTAGTAATTTATAAGACATCATGGAACAATTGGACTATATGGTAATTGTATTAGTAATTTTATATGATAATATTTTTCGCATTCCATTTTTTAATAACATTTTCACTATAGACTATAGGAATTATTTTTGATTCCTCTTGTAAGAGAGGTGGAGCATACAATTAAGTTACTACATAGGGGATAACCCAATTCAATTGTATTATATTATATAGATTTAGTAATGTTGAGAGATTAAAATTTCTAGGTTGAGGACTACAATGAAAATAAATTTATATGGAATATTATATCTCGCTTGGGAGTGTTGATGTTGTTCTCTATGAATGAATACTAGACCTTGTGATTCTGGATGGATTTCCAAAATAGAAATTAATTTATAATTAAGAATAAATATTATTTTTAAGGATAGTTAATTAGATTTTTTATATATTTAATTCTAGATGTTTTATGGTGATCAAGTTAATAGATTGGTACCATTAGTTCTTGGTATGAGTTGGGGATATATGAAAGATATATTTTCGACACTAGTATGAATTTTAAATTTTTTTGTCGATACCGTACAGGGTAAAAGTATTTTTCAAACTGTTTAAGGGTTTGATAAAAAGTATATTCAATCTTTCCTTTAATTTTTTAATGGTTTTATTTATTAATGATGTTTTAGTGTACTCTTAATATCAGAAGAAGCATAATATGTTCATGAGTACTGTATTATCTATGCTACCTGAGAACTGTTTTTATAAAATATGATAATATGTTTTTTTATATTTTTTAAGTTAAACTTTTAGTATTCTTTGTTAGAATTGGGAATCAACGAATGATATAGGACGGAGTAGATATTGATTAAATGAGATATTCCGTAGAATTTGTTTGATGTTATTAATTCCTATAATTTCAAGAGGTTATTATACTATTTCATTGGAAAATAGCACTAAATATATTATTATTTATGAAATGATTGATATTTAATGGTATTATAAGTGTGATTTATCTTTTCAGATTCTAAATATAACGATAATTAAAAAACAAATATTTTTTTCCCTAATTTGTGTAATATGTACATGGTACATTGAAATTTCATAAGAATGGGGATATGATTTTTAACGATTAACAGTGATTATGAATTATCATATGGGTCTTAAAATCTATGTTCACTGGATTATAACTACAATATTCCAGTACATGACATAAAAATGGTTATGTAGGATTTAAATTGATGGTGAAATTTTAACTTTAGGGATAATTTATTCCTAAATAAAAATTATAAGAGTTTGAAATATAATTTCTTATATAAGGATCCTAATATTCTGTAAATTAAGTAGGTTAATTATCTATTATCATCTGATTTTAGGTGGTGTTTATTCTTTGTAAGGTGGAAGTTGGTGTAGCTACATTATGTTAGAAATATGAAACACATGTTACGTAGAATTTTAAGGAGGAATGATAATTCATGTATATTCGATAAGAGATGATACTAGATGTTTTTTTGGATTAGGGTCGATTTAATTTAATACCACATATTAGAATGGTTAATCTAGTGAATAGATTGATAGATTCTCATTATTATAAAATATTTTATTATAACTATGTTTCGTATATATTTGGTATAATGGTTTATTTATAAGCCTAAGGGATGAGGTGATGTGATTGTTTCACTCCTCATGGGGGGTGTTGATCCTATCTTGACTAAGAGTGTAATAAAATTAATTTTATAATTTACACCCTTTGAATACTTATATATATTATTATATATTTTTCATTGATGTTGGAGGAGTGTTAAATGTGTCACATGGTATCAAAATTGACATATTAAAAGTGTAAAATATATTATTCCATGAACGTAAATATATTTAGAAATAATGGATATCTCATTGATAACATACTCATATAGGAAATATGATGAAAATTTTTATTTAAGATATGATTTTTACCCTTGAAACAATGTAATTTTTTATGCATAGGGTCTTCAAATGACATACAATCATAGATGGATTAAAAAGATATATTATAAAAATAATTTCATCTGTTTAATTATTGTTGTGACACAATATATGTAAAATTTAATCCCAATTGTGGAAAAACCTCATAGATAACCACATAACCCTAAATTTTTTTAACAGGATACAGAGTGATCACATTTGGATGATATTAAGTGAAATCGAGGATGATTCAATGGATACCATATGTATCATCATCATTGAAATAATTATTTGAGATGACCAAAAATATTCTTCTTGGATCATTGTATTCACTTAGAGGGAGATAGAATTACTGATTAACCCTTATTCCATTTTCTATTTTTAAAATATCATTCTCCTCTGATTGGAGAGAAATTAATCCTAAAGAGAAAAACACAAATACACACTCTTATGAACACAAGAAGTGATAATGTTAACCACTCAAAAAGAGTTATTAATACTTCTCATGATTTTGATGTAATACAATACCAAATGGTCCACTAGAAAAATACTCTATGTTTTAGAGAAATCTGTGTATATCCCTCTCTTTAATAGCACTAGAGTACTTTGAAATAAAATCAACAATTGAATAGACATTTTATAAAAAGTTTCATAATTTAATAGTAAACTATTAAACATTATTGACACTTGGGATATAATATGTTAATTCCTTATCATTTATATCTTGCATACAATCTTCTACTCTAATTATTCAAACACATTTTCAGAAACCCACTCATTCGGAACACCTCAATTTTATTCATGTTTACTAAAAAATTATTCATCTGTAACCTCACTAATATATTTAGTACCCCTCTTAATGATACATTGTTTTTCTAAAACTACTTCATTTATGACCTAATTTCTTTATATGGTACCTTATTCATCTGACAAATTCTATATATGATACCTCTATGTTAGGAACTTATTTATCTGGAATGCTATATACCATACCTTGAAAAAAATGAAAATAAATCTCTCAATATTCTAGATCAGAAAATAACATTTTAAACTCAGTATTAATAATGACCTTATCTCCTTTAAATACCCACCATTTCTCCAAAATATAAAGGAGTAGTGTGTACTCCAAATTTTAAATTTACACTAGAAACATTATTCATTTGAACAATTTTAATCACTTTAGATAAATTAGATTATTTAATCATTATAATATCATTATTAAAATCATGGAATCAATTATCCTCACTGATTCATGAAATATATGTTAGAATCATGATAATTAATTCATAATTATTGAGGAATTTAATGTACATATTTAAATATGTCACATTGTAAAAATTAATAAAAAATTCACAAAGATCCTCAACCCTCATTTAATTTATTTTTTGAATGAAATCTTCTCTCTAGTAATCCTCCGTCTTGTTTTTATATTTAAGGATTTTTATTGTTTGTATAATATTTTTATTAATATCAAATATTGACTAATCATTATATTTCTCTATCTATTATGCTTTATGTTTCCTATTTCAATATTTTTTTTTGAGATGCCTTATTAATCACTATTATAAAAAAATTCATGGTATATAAATCTCTAATGTACAAAAAAAATATTCACTCAATTATACTTCATATCATTTATCTTCTAAGAAACCCAACATTCAATCCTCTTTTCAACAAATCCTAATCCTTTTTCTACTCTAATTTATCCATCCAAAAAAACCCTTTTGAGATGCCTTTATTTAGAGAACTCTTTTAAGAAAACTCTATATAGAGAACCCATCTTCCTACAGTTCTGTCCTTTGAATAAACTAGAAAATAATCATAATTATATTAGAATATTCATGATTTTTGGTACTAAAATATAGGATCCTAGAACAGCATGATATAAAACGGTGAATCAGGGTGTAAAATTTTTCAATAAATTAGATGGATCATATCTCCACCTTGTAGGTACCTTTTAAATGTGTTTGATAGAATCATGTAATTATCAAATACCAGCATATCAAAATAGTAACAGAACTCATTAGTTTTAGTTGAATAACATTCATCATGTACACCTTTATCACTTCCTTGGGTGAATTATTTCTCATTTTATTGACTTAACGATTTATAAATCGATTGAGAATTTAATTCTTTTTCTTTGATCAGTATAAGACTCTTATTATATCATATTTTTGACTTGATTTAATTGAATGAACTATTGAATAAAATGAGATGTAGAACACTACCACTCGCAAAGCTCAAAGACTTTACAAATCCACATTTATTTTTCCATGATATTTTATCCTTCATAAACCCATATAAAATCAAATATATCCCATCATTTGTGCATCCTCCTTCATTCATGGAACTCCATATCTTCAAAAAGATTCTATTCTTCCTGAAACCCCTGTTTCTGAGGTTCATAATTGTCAATTAATTCCAAACCAATTTTTTCACCCTAATTTTTCTCGTAAAGAGTTCTTGGATTAGGAATTTTTATAAATTCATGAAACCAGATCATCTCACCCATCATCCAAATTCTCTCCAGTTATCAAATTATGTGTGTTCCCCTATTTATAAGAAATATTTTTTTTATTCTTTCAAGATCACCATGGATTTATCACAGACCTAATAATCCATTTTCATGATGGTCTTCTTATTGATGAATCGTTAGTGATATTTTCCATTGTTAAAATCGTCTTGTAATCACATATATTACCATCATTCCCCCATGACTCATCCAGACTCTTGAAATACCTCCTTCAAAAAACAACAAACCTTCACGATAGTAGATTCCTTCATGAGGCTATATATATTCATTAAACATCAATTTTCATAACATCCATTCTTTTTTAATATTTTTATAGTGTCTTCCACTAAAATACATCATTTTTTTATGATCCATATAATATAAAAAAATAATCATAGAAAATTACATTCATTTTCAATATTTTTAAGGACCTAATGATGGATATACATGCTTTACAATTATCATCCATTACTCATGATTTGAACCTCCAAGGTGTTATAAATGTTTGGTAAATAAAATAACCATCGTTACTAAATCCATAAGAAATATTGGATCACAAATCTTGCACAGTCCTTGATCACCCCAGTCTTGATTGAAAAAAACAATCCATTTTCAATGGTAAAATGATCATGGTTCCAACAATCTCTTAATTTGGGTTTATTTGAAATCAATATATATAAATTCAATAAATAAAAATCCTCAGTAAAAATTGTAATAGGTTTTAAATATCATTATCATCCCTCTAAGCCTATGTGAGAATATATTATTGTTTAGAAAAGAGTGGGAAAAGAGATTTTCATGCATTGAGAGACAACCGACCAATCCTATAACCCTATAATTCATTGAATTTCACATATCTCCCCCATTGTAAATAAACCCAATGAAACTGTATTTTTTATTTTTGTTATAAAAAAATCACCCAGGATTTTTCTCCCCCAAAGAACTAAAAAAATCTGTAAACCAATTAAAATAGTTTATATAAATGGGAGATAGGACCAACCAGAAACTTTTATATAATGAGAGGGGATAAACACTAATATTTAACCAATATTTCCCAAAAATTTATACTACTAATAGCTTATTTAGAATGTTAAACGCTTAATCATTTGTTTCAATATGATCAATTTTAATCATATTAGGTTCATGTTTTTCTTTTATGATGTGATATCTCATCTCAATATTATTTTTGAAAGAGTGTTGATCAATATATTTTTTGAGATTGATCATTATCTTGATGTCATATTGAATAAAAATTAGTTGATTCACCTTGTCTCCAATATCAGTATGTTTTTGTGTCTTTTGTAATAGAAGAGTTCAATTTTTTTATAGATACATACTTTTCTTTACCCATACTAAGAGATGTGATTTCTTATTTGATACATAACCAACTGAAAAATTTTGTTTACAATGAAATTTTCCCCTTCACTTGTGATCTTTTGATCCACCACATATCTAACACAATGAATATTAAATGTGTAGATAATTAATTATCTATTCCTAATTAAAATTATAAGAATAATTTCAGAGTACATCGAATATCCATCTGGATTATTTTAACTACAACAATATTTTATTCTTTGGGATTACATTGGATGTTATCCATAATTCACGTTGAAATGATGATATATAATTACGTTTCATTCAAATATAATAAACATCCAATGATTCCATTATAAATCTCCATATTGAAAAAATTTCATTTCCTCATGATTTCCATGTTTAATCCTAATTGCAATCAGTGAAAAAAAAATTTAGAGTCATGCATGTTGAATTTATTGAGAATCACTCTTGCATGCTTTTCCATTAAAATGAAGTTTTATCCATTCTATTGAGTCTCGTGTATCCCCAAAATGTACATGATTTAACCAATCATGTACATTTCAAAATCTAATTTCATATCATGATAAAATTAATCCATTCTTCCAATCTGTATTTTCCAAAATTAAATATCATTCACATATATAAACACCATAAATTGGTCTCTTTTAAATTATTCACAAATAGATTATGATAAAACCCGCCTCTTTTAAATTGTATATTCCTCATATATGATTGAAGTCTATAATATCATTCTCATTGAACTTATTTAGATGATAAATATCATTTTTTATTCAACAAACATTTTATTCATCATTAAGAATCAGAAATATCAATGGTTGTTCAATGTAGATTTCTTCATTATAAATGCCATTTATGAATATATTTTTTATATCCATATAATAATATTTGTATTTTATTTGAATTTTCATGGATATTAATAGACAAATAAACTACATTCAATCTACTTGAGAGAAACTTTCTTCAAAATCAATGACTTCAACATATTCATAACCATTACACACCAATCTATCCATGTTTCTGATCACGTTTTCTAAATAATCATATTTCCTATTAATGATACCCTTCATTCCAATTAAATTTATATTTAATGTTCTCTTACAAACATCATTGGTCTAGTTTCTATAAATATAATCTAGTTATATGTTTATAGACATGATCCTTGATTCATCCTTTTCTAATTAGTTAATCATTTTTGGTTCCATAATTGATAGAATGGAACAATGTGATTCATTCCTCATTCTTCTTATCTGTGTAAGTGTGGTATGATCCAAAATAATGTTTGGTTAATCAATTAATTTTATCATTTATTTCTCCAGGGGGTTCTTCTAGAGATTCTTCTGTAATGGTTTTTTCTTCTAAATCTACAACTGAATCATCATCATTTTAAGGAATATGTATATTTGGAAAACCTTCCTCAATTTAAATATTTTATTCTGTCCCTATTTCCCATTCATATTCATCTTCAATAATATCATCATATAATCTATAAAGGATCTATTAGTTTTATCTACAATCATATTGAGATTATTGATATAAAAAATTATTCTTTGATGATTATTATTAAAATTTTTGGCATTAATATTTATTGATTATCCAAGGAACATTCCCTCATCTTCTTCAACACTATAAATTCCTTATTTTTATTGTTTTTTAAGATGAAACATTTACATACAAAAACATGAAAACACTTTATTAGGAGATTTCATCCCTGAATTATCTCATATGTTTACATATACTATGTTATAAATAGACCTTGTGATTTTGACAATACACTACAACATCAAAATCATATTTCTAGTAATGATGATAAATAAAACTTCTAATTAGTGTATTTCTATTTATATTATTTTCTTATAAATTTTGGTATTCAACTACCCCAATTTTTTGAGGTGTTCTCACTGAAAAAACATAAGGCTTGATCACATGTTTTTTGATGTAATTTTAAAACTCAATGTATGTGTACTATTTCCCATTATCAAATAATAAAATCTTTTTTGTTTGGCCGATTTCATTTTCAACTATTTGAAGATATCTCTCCATGAATTCATGCCCTTTCCTTTTTCACAGCATAAACATCATACATTGCATTCAACTATAATCATAAAAAAAAATACAGTACCTCTATCTGTATGTTCCAGCAACATTTATTGGACCAATCACATTTATGGTGAAGAGATCAAGTATATTTAATTCCCATATGTTCGATTAAAGATATGTATTCTAAAAAATCATTCATATTAATATTTAATCTCATGTCATTTCTAGATCATGCCCTATATTTTTATGATCAATACTAGTCTTTTGATTAAATATTTTCTCTACTATATGTTGATTAATGTTATCAAAGATACTATTTAATAAGTTGGTTTCCTATTTAATTTTTATGAAGTATGTGTTTTCTTTGTTATCAACCAGGTATAAATTGCCATTTGTCTTATAGCCTTTAATTAAAGAATTATCTATCTTCCCTTTATTGTGGAACCCATTATTGTTAAATTTTACTACCAATCCTGTGTCACAAAGTTATATTACTCTTAGAATAATGTTATGTAATTCATCCACATAGAGAACTGAAATCTTCATTACTCATCATTCTTTAATTTGGTATTTCCACAGAATTTAATTTTAATGGAACCATTGTTTCTAAATATCATTATTTATTTAACTATTTCCTTAAAATGTATCCATAAATTTTCAATTCCTATCATATGGGATGAGGATCCACTATAGAGAATCCATGATCTTCTATTTTTAAAATCGTTAAGAGTGATTTCTGCCATGTGTTCTTTCTGAGTTATCATATTTTCCTTCTATGAGATACATGATTGAGTTGTGGAAAAATATTTCATATCCATTATCTTTTCAACATGAATTATTGAATAATACCCATATTAATCTTCCAAATGGTCGGTAAAATATAATTGAATTGACTTGGAGTTATATAGATATTTTTTCATCATTCCTATTCATGTTATGTATAGTATTGTAGCCAAAGATAGAATAGTGAAAAAAAACTATTCATATAATTTATTTCTTCAATATAGTGGAGGATATTTCCTTGTTATCCTTTTTTAATTTAAGGTGATTCCCCATCCAAATAGCTCTTTACCTCTTTACATTAATTCATTGTTTTCCCAAAAATAAATAGAATTGAAATTTCATAAGAGTAAATATCATATCATTTAAATTCCTCCCCATGTACACTTCCATTCAATAAGAATTTGACCCAAAATCCTCTTTGGAATATTAGGGAATATTTTTAGTTTTCTTTTTTATTTGTTTCAATGTTTTTTCTATTGGGAAATCAATCACCTTTTTAGAATGCCCAAATTTCTTCTTCCATTTTCATAACCTTATCCTGTTTTAATCCATTGATGTTTTTTATCAAAAAAAATAAACGTTTTCCATTGACATAGATTTATTATTGTTTATGAATTTCTATTCTCCCTTGTATCCATGTTTTACTCTTTACATATATTATGCATCTTGACATCGTACAAACTTTAATTTGTTCTTTGATTCCCTCAATTTTTATTTTATTTTTTTACACATTAATGAAATGACTTCTTATTCCATTACCTCAAATATCTTATGATTTTCCACTGGTATCAATGTATGGTCTTTGATGACTTTTTCCTACTCAATAATAATGAGTTTAAACTCCTCAAAATTATCTAATATTTTATAAATATACAAGTGTTTTTTTCCTATTCATGTGGAAAATCAATATATAATTTAGGATGATCTGAAAACTCTAATAACTCATTAAACAAATCTTCCCGGTTTATATTTTAATTTATTCGAATTTCATGATCATTAAGAGAACCCTCATGTTATACATTGATATCTAAATCACCATTTTAATGATTATATTTATCATCCATAGGTTCTACAATTTTTAATTTCTCCGTTATTCATTATTCAATATCATATATTAAATTTGGTTGGTCATCTTCAAAAAAATCAATATTATCTGATTCCTATTTAAAATATGAAGTCCTTTCTCTATGGTTTCTCTCATAATTTGAAAACACCCTTTTATGGGAACCTCATTGTATAACATTTTAGGATATATTTTGTACTTCATGCATAATAGAATATCCTTGAGCACTAAGTGACAATTTTTCCTACATTACCACATTGTAAAAGATGTTAATGGAATATTTCTTTCAAATAATCCTTTTCCTCATTGAATTTTATAAGAAAGTGTGAGATAAATTTGTCTGCCACATCACCTCCATCCTCAATAACATTGGAAATGTCAAATTTTTTCATGTATTTAAATATAATTTTGATGAGTTAATATTTTTATATTTTTATTTGAATCTTTTTTAATTGTTCACCATACTTTTTAGAATGTCTTTAATTGTTATCATGGACATATCTATTTCCATAAGGGAAGGAAAATTCAGATTTTACCGAGGAGGAATTCTTCTTAGGATTTTATTTAAAATATTAATATACTTTATTTTATCCCCAATTTCTCAAATAGCCTTAAGAATATCAGTAATGCGATTTAAGAAACTATCAATATTTTTATCTGGATGTATTTTTTGATCATCAAACTGGTTGTGAAATAAATTATGTTTGGAATCTTCACATTATTATCAACTTAATATATATTTTATAGTTTCACTCAAATTTAATTGGATATATTGAAACAAATCACCTTGAAACAAATTTTATTAGATTGTGACACAATAAATTAATTTTAATATTTTTCATCTGTATCAGGAATTTTCATATCTCTTTCATTTATAGAATGAAATCTCATATCACTGACCTGAATCCCATGAGATATGGAATAGATAACATTATTTATAAGATATCACACATGATATCTCACTCTATTAATGTTTCCCATCAAAAATGGGAACTCCCCTAACATTCAAAAATATATCTATAATAATAGACGATATATATAAAACCAATAATCTTTTCACAATTACCTCTTGTAAGACCCTAGAAAACTATACAACGGGAGGGATGAATCAGTGTGTCAATTTTATTCAATAATATTGATCTTTTCTTCACATTGTAAAGCACGAGTTAAATGCATATGATAGAATCGGGTAATTATCAAACACCCAATTGCATAAATAGAAACACAAAAAGATAGTTTCACTTGGTTCATCTGTAAGGGATAGTCCAATGAGAATATATTGATAGTGATTCAGTTATACATGATCTAGTATGCTTCACTAAGTATAACGAAATACAATTATTATGATTTTCCACTTTGTTCTAGGAACACTACAATTATAAGAATTTTAGGGTTATCACACTTCTTCCCTCAAATCACTTTCCACAACTCCCCCATTCTCAATGCCTTGGGAAAAGTATCATAGTGTTTCTTGATTTGATTTTCACATCAATAGATTTTGAATTGATATATATCCCTATATTAGCATGATGTTGTACTTAGATTATAGTTATTAGGTGATTAAATTTATTCCAACGTTTACTTAAAGATGATGTTAAACATAACTATATGTGAAGGTCCTGGATATTGTGAAATCCCCTTCTTGTTTCAATGATCGTTCAGCCTTCCCAAACCCACATACATTCATGAATTTTTCAGCCATCAAGAATCCTCTCTCTTTCAAGGAACTGCAAATCATCTCTAATCTCCCAGTATTTTTGAAACTCCACTTTCTGAAATTCCTATGTTTAAATTAATTCCTAAATATTATTATGATTATGATTTTTCAAATGAAGAGTTCTAAATTCATGAAGTGTTAAACCTTCTAAAATTATTATTGTTTTACCCTTTTTTCCAAAATTCATTCCATGTATCAAATTATGCATGGCTATCAATTTATAGGAAATACATATTATATTATTCTTTAATGATCAACAAGTAATTTTCACATACCTTTTCAATCGTGTTCCTCCAGTTCCTCTTCTTCAAAAAGATTTAGGGAATGTTTTTTTTGAAGCATATTGTAATCATATAGAATACCTTATTTATATTTTTTTTAGTTATTATTCATGAAACCTATTTTTAAGACATAAAACCATATAGAAACCATATTCCTTTATAGATATCCATATCTTCTAAAAACAATAATCATCATGAAATCCAGTCCTTTTAATATTTTTAAAGAGGCGGTCCAAGAAATCCATCCTTCTTGAGTCTCAATATCTTCATGAAACTTTTATCATCATGAAATCTATTCCTTTTCCATATCTCCAAAAAGGACGTCCTTTAAATCCTTGCTTCATAAATTTCATCCCTTATTCCTACTTTTTATCACCAAACAATTTGAAAAATAATGGAAAATGACATAAAGTTCATTATTGAAGCCACATGACCAATAAGATCACTTATCACTCACACTCCTTGATCAAACTAGTGTAAATTAACGTCAAACCCAAAATAAAACATTTCTACCTATGAAAATCCATTCATCCAAAATTAAATAATAAGAAAGATTCAATTTCTTTAATTTTTTCAAAAAGGCTTATTCGGATGTCCTTGTGATCAATTTTAAGAACAAAATTTGATTAGACTTCCATATGACCAACTCAATATAATAAAGTCATAATTTTTTTTAGAATAGGAGAATGTTTTATTCTTTCCAGAACACTCCATATATAAATTTTTTAAAGAAAAATCATATTTTTCTTGTAATTTATATACAAAAATAAAACAAGACTATATATAAAATACATTTTTCATGACTATTATCTTTCCATGTATCACAAAATATAATAATATATTTCTATGAAGAATAACCCCATATAGAAATTTTATCATTAAATTATAATAAATAAATGAAGTTATAAAATCCAATATATGGATTTACATCTAATGATTTGAAACTTATATGATTGATCATGATGCAATAAACTAGAATCATTTAATTATAATGCCCTGCTTCCATAATGTTGTTACTAAAAATCATTTCAATCAAATTTATAAAATCACGAATTAATCATAAAACCATAAAACAAACATAAATCTATAAAAATGTGTTCCTACATTCACATCAAAAAAATATTAAAACTATTCACTCATGATGCCATCACCATTTCCCCATTTTATCAAAATAACTCCCCAAAAATATATTCTCTTCCTATATTATGTATATAATATATAAACATTTTTAATGTTTTCAAATTTCTCCACCTTTTAATAAAATAATCAAATACAAGAATAGATTAGGGAAATAGATCACAAACCTTTCCCTTGTAAATAGTTATTTTTAATATACATAATCATCCTAATTTACATAAAAGGTTTCATCATTAATAGTTTAGGGAAGATATCAAATACCAACTCCTTATATGATTCAAACTCTATATTTAAATAATTTCATTATACATTTTCTTTTATTATGTTATATTTAATATTATTATTAATTTATCATAAATATTATATGGATTATTAGAGAGTTTCATAGTAGTTTTATTATCACAACCAAATAGAAGGTGTAGTTTCAAATTTACCAACAAATAAACTAGTTATGTCTTCATCATAATTAATTGTATTATATCATTAGTGGTATGTATATAATAATATTATATTATTTTTAATGTCACTAATAATTTCCTCACTATATGAACCCCTAAAAATATTTCTCCGAGAAACCAAACACCCCTAGTTATATATTTTCCCTCCCCAACACAACCTATCTTTTATGTATCTTTTAATCAACACAAATTTGATATTCTCTTAAAATCATACTACATCCCATAATCTGTAGTTCCATTAATATGTCTATGAAATATATTTCCAACCAAAAAATTTTTCTATTGTGGTTAACATTGATTTATAATAGACATGGTAAAGGGATAAACCATGTTAAGTCTAGAAGCTATTAAATATATATGTATTAAAATAAATTTAAATAATTCTATAGAAAAAAAATATTTCATATAGATCCATCCTTACAAAATATTGTTCTCTCTAAGATGGATATGAAACCGATTTTTAATCTTTCATTTCAAATCACTTATATAATTTATTTCGATTTTTTTATTTTTATAAGAAAATATGATCCTAATCTTGATAACATTTTATTCCAATAATGTACCTTATTGCTCCAAAATTGAAATTTCAAACAAGAACATCATTTATTTTGAAATTATGTCACATTATTCTTTATTATTATTTATAAATATGAAGTAATAAACATAAAAAATCATAATGAAATAAACCTCTTGATTATCGTCAATGTATTAGTTACTATACAATATTCATTTCATGATATTAATTTTCTTTAGGGATAAGTGAATCTTATAAAAATATGTTGTTGGGGACTGCTTCATCCCTTATAATTAATTTTTTACCTTACAGGCATATTTATCAAATTATGATTTCAATAATTTACTTGGTTGTTCAATATAGACCTTTTTTCTAGATCTACATTGGTAAAAGGAAACATGAAATCCATTTTTAATATATTATATCTCTTTTTTAAAGTCATTAAATAAGTATTATGATGTTTTCAAGTATTTCACCATGGGAAAATGTTTTATTAAAATGAACTCCATTAACCTATGGGCCACCCTTACAACCCAATCATTCCTTGTTTCATAACACTTCACTTATTTTAATAATCTTGTTTTGTATGGCTTTCTTTGTTCTAATAACATTTCAATATTCTAATTTGATAATATCTTTCATGTATATTTTTTCTCTATCATATCCCATTCTTCATTCATCGAAATAATCAACTCATTATTCTCTGAGTATTCGTCAACATCTATTGGCTCAACCGGTGAAAATAAACGGCTGTGTGAAAGTATTATTGATGTTCATTCTGTTTTAACCTGTTACCCTTTTACTCCAATAATATTTTGGACCTCTACTTTCTTCCATAATCTCGTTTAGGATGAATGAAATTGTCCCTTGTCACTTGAAATGAATGAATCAATATCATCATCTCGTACTATTTCTATTTAATTTCATTTATCAAAGAAATTACCATGTATTTTAAATAAAAAACCTTCTACTTCACTCTCTCTTATATGTAAAACTAGTTGTGTAAACATTTTAGTAGAAATATACTACACCATCACATATATGGTGTCAATAATTCATAATTTTTCCTTATTATATAACTCATAACCTCTACCATTAATAGTGTTGACAAGGAAGTAACAAACAATACCTCTTTGATTAAACTTCTCAATATACTCACATTTAATCTTGATTATTAATGGTATTCCAAATAACCATAATTATTTCAAACCTAGGGTCTCTTTCTAATACATTTTATATTGATTAATAATAGATTTTGGACTATAGAGGCAATGATTTTCAATGTGAACTGCTTCTAAAATTTCAACTCTCCAAAACAATTGATATGTATTGTGTTCAATAACTATGATTTGATCCATATCAACCAATTGGATATTCATTAATTAAACAACACCATTTTTATGTTGTGTATGGTGAATTATGTTCTAAATTATTTACATTTTTTTCAATAAAATATTTAAACATCCCATTTCTGTATTTAACATCATTCGAAATTCCAATCTTCTTCATGGAACATCAAATTTCCTTTTCAACACATATTTTAAAATTCTAAATCATATTTAAATACACTATCTTGTGGTTCAAAAATAGAATAATTTATATTTGAGTGAAATAATAAATAAAGTAAAATATTTATCTCCTCTATTAGATTTCTTTCGCATGGTCCCACTTATGTCAGAATAGATATGCTTGAAGGGATGAATTATTTGTTTCTCGAACCTCTTTTCTAATAAATTTGAAATATTCCACTTATATAATATCAAAAAACCCCAATCTCTTCTTTTTATGATGTCCAAAACATCATGAATAATTTATATCTTTTTCAACATTCCCACAATCCCCTTGAACATATATCTATTACATTTATGCCATAGCTTATTTTCATTCGTCATGCTCAGATTGAATGAACCTAGTGCATTTCAAACATAAATAAATCCATTTTTTGTTTTATTATTAAAAAATAAAAATATAAAATTCTTTTAAAATAAATCCATATCATAATATTATTTATTAATTTTCATCATTGGAAATATATATATATATATATATATATAATTATCTTTTTTTCCATCAATAAATCTGGAAATTTTAGTTTTGAATTTTACATTTCCAATGACAGTAGAACCGATCCTATTGTTTTAATTTACTCATTATTTCAAAAATTTATTGTCCCTTATTTTTTTCCATCATATTTTTAACAATTTTAAATATCTATTCATATGTTAAGAATAACCATTATCTAAAAAACATGGTAATACGCAATTTGTGTCTTTGAGGGAAGTTTTAATAAATGATTGATTTTATTTTCCGTTTTCGTAGTTCCCATATTTATTATGACTTTTTTAATATAAAAATTGATGGCTTAGTAACATTAAAAAGAATCTATTATCAACATGTCTTGGATGATCACATATTTAAAAAATAGTTTCCAGTGGTCGAAATCTATTTTTAGTTTTCAAACATGATTTTTTATATTGTATTCTCGGGCTCAGTTAACTCTCCCAAAACATATACCTCTAATACCTCCTAGACACCTTGTATTATTGATTATTTATCGTAATAACCATGGAAACCATATTTTTCATTGTACCCTGCATCTATATGAGAACTCTACATTATAACGTATTTATAAACATCAACAATGAATCATTATTGTTAACCCAAATTTTAGTATACTCTTGAAATATTTAATATCAAATTATATGTATTTTTATCACTAATAAAGTCTCTTATTAACAATTATTTTCACCAGTGTTTCATTTATAAAAAATTACAAAAATTACAAATTATCTTGTTTTAGCTAAAAAATATAGTCTTCTTGACATTATTATGATTCAAATAATTTCTATAATTATTTTCAATCTCATATTATGGTATTTATTGATCCTATTATTTATACTCTTGAGTGAATTGACAAAATTATGGAATTGGATTTTTGAATTTTCGAAATTCCTCATATAGATTTGTGTATTTTTTGTTGATAAATATCAAATTATTTCTCATTAACATATTTTTCCTCTAACCTTATATTGATAGTTGTCTCTCAATTGGGAAATTTTTTTAGGTCACTATATCTTTTACCAACATGGATTTCTCTTCATATAATAATACCTAATTTTTTTATTGATAGATATTATTTTATTAACTTCTTGTTCACTTTTTCATGTTTGAAAAAATTTAAAGAAATTATTTCAATTAACATTTAGACATAAACTCCATCAAGAATTCCACTTTTAATTCTTAGAGATGTTTCATTCATCCCTGGTAAATCTCTCATCATTTAGTTTTTCAATATGTATCTTTTTAGCTACGTCATCACTGGAATTTCCAACTTCTATTTCACTATCATAAACTGTCCCACAATTATAAAAAATAATCTATTTTTATATATAGATAAATTATTATCCTTTACATTCAAATATTATTTTTCATATATACTTCACTATAGTTCTTCTTTATTATTATCTTCATCTTTCATTGGCCATATATATCTTATAAAAAACGACCAATGGCTCCACTATTAAATAACATCAATTATAGAATTCTATTATACATCCATTGGCCTAATTTCATGTTTCTAAAAAAATAATAGACATGAAATCATTAAAAATTTTAGGCACATTATCTTTAGTGATAGATTTACTTACTTCTTCCATAATAACATTTATAGACTTTCATTTCATAATTTCTTTGTGAGATATTTATAAATCATCATTTTCAATCTTCTTGGTAGATTTATATTTCCTCATTTCATATGTGATGGGAATAATATAAAAATCATTCACATAGAGATTATTATGATAAATTTATTTTAATTATAGTACCTTTATATAAAATTTATCAAGAATAATTATTAAAATCATTTTATTACAAATAATATATTCCAATTTTATACAAAAACCTGTTATGGTGTTTCTAATTTAATTCACTCTTAAAAATAAATCACTAATAGATTCATTACCTATCATTTTAGTGTCATCATACATTAATATTTATATTTGAAACTTTTCAATAACAAATTCAATATTCCTCTTATTAATTTTTTTTAACTTAAAAAATATTCCTATGGTTTTTCCAATTCCATTAACCCCAAAAATATTATATTTATAACGAGAGTTAAGTACATAATTTTTTTCTTCTCTGTCATTCTCTATATTTTTCTTATAGGTTTATATTAATTGACCTCTCTAGATAATAGGATAGAATCCATCTGTGTCATCTACTATAACATCATATCCAAAGGAAAAAATATGGGGAAGCATCCTTTCCCCCTAGATGTGATAGATTTCGAAATAAAAATATGAAAATCTATTAATATTAACTAATTTTTGAACCTCAATAAAAACACTCTTCTTATAACATAGAATTGAAAAATGTAAATAATGGAAACCTAGGCTTTTTTAATAATTTAATGGTTTAGTTATATTGAATATAATCACAAATAAGGGTAAATCCATGATTAACCCATTTTTTCTTCTATATTGAATATATAAATCACCTCTAGTAGGAGACAAATTACTATGAAAGAAACAAAACACATATAAACACCAATAAAAACCTTATAATTTTCAGGGCTCATTACTCACGAAGAGTCTCTAGTCCATTGAATTATCTAGAAATAATCTAATATGATGTTGTCTACTAGTAATTAATCCTTTCGGGTTTAAAAAAAATTTGGTTATATCGATAAAATTCATAGAAATAGAGTCCTTTGATATGATTTTACAATAATGGAATACTCCATTACAAATATGTTTCAACACATTTTTAGTGTGCTACTAAAATTTCTATCTACTTATAGAGTACCTCTATGTCTATTACGTCTCTTTTAAAACCCTATAACTAGTACCTCAACATAATCGAAAAAAATGTTTCAATATTCTCATTTAGAAACACACATATTCAATATGTATATCATCATTCACCTTATTATATTTATTTACCAGGATTTATCTGAAATATAATGGTGGATCAAAAACTCTAAATTTCACATTCCCATGAAAAACATTCTATAGTTCACCACCTTTAAACCCACTATATAAATTAGAGCCATTATAATCTTTAAGATATATACTCAATTCATTTAATCAATGATTTTCAATGCATCATAAATTCACATTTGGAATCTAGATCTTTTATTTTCTAATTATTAAAGAGTTTAATGTCATAATTTGAACTATAATAATGAATTAAATTAAATAAACATTTTAAAGTTCCTCAAGTCTCTATGTGTTTCTTCTTGGAAAGAACTGATTCCTCTGATAATTTTCTATTTGGATTTTCATTTCAAGTATTATATTTTTCTGTAACCTCTTTTTTTGAATTTCCTTCATCTAGTAATAATATTATTTTAAATATATTAGGCATTAGATATTTCCGTTGCCATGAGTTTGTTTACTTAATATATTCAAAAATATTAGAAATTATTTTAAATAAAATATGTCACAAATTTAAACAAAACATTCACCTAGTTAAAATTAACATATATTCTTCTTTGAACTAACATGAAATTTAATTTTCCATTTTATATAGCCTTTTCCTTATTCAACTCTAATTTCTATATATAGATGGATTTTTATGAAAACCTGTCTAGAAAAAAAATATTCAAAAAGAGAATTTCCAAAAATACCTATGTTCCATTATTTCCTTCCGTTATGAAATATTACTAATAATTAGAAATATATTAGAATAAAAATCATCTTTTCTACATTGAATAAATAAATAACATGATTTACTTTATCTAAAAGTCTAAATTTCAGGTCCCTATAAAATCTTTTGAAAAAAAATGTGATTTTAACTCTATATGATCATCATAGATTAATAAATCAGGTTTCCAATCTAGTAGAAGAGTTATGTTACTTCCATATGGAATACTTCATTTAGAGAATTAAAAAAATTATGTTTGAAATTTCAAAGTGATTTATCTAAAGGTAATAAAATACAACACCAAACACAAATATATTCATGTGAACCATCTTCTTTACAAATTAGAAAACTGAAATCCACTTTGTATTAACATCACCAAAAATATCATTTCAATTTCATTCTTCAACAAATATTTATCCAATAATGAGGTAGATTTTGTTATTTTGGGGATTCAACCCACATTATTCATTATTACAAGCATGGATTAATATCTTCTTGAATCACAAAATACATCATTCATGCATGGGACAATGAATTTACTATTTATCTTTTGACCATGGTTATACATGTTTCACTATATTTAGTAATTTTATTCCTTATTCATTTGTGAATACAATTTATTTTTGAGTTTTATATGGATAATATTTATATAACTTCTTTATTGTTCCTTTCACAGAATCTTATCCCCATTCTTGTTGTTGACTTGTGGTATTCCGATGAATTTATGGATAATCTGGTTTGAGAGATGATAAAACCATGGATTAATGTTGTTTTATGAGATTGATGATAGATATTATGAGTTTTTTATGAAATGATGTTCTAGAGTTCATTCCATACGAATGATGGTGGTAAAAACCCTCAGATGGATATGGAGATGCTACAAACCGGAAATATGTCACATGAGTTGATAGAAAACCTAATATATAAATTCCATTGGATAGAAAACGAAAAAAATTAGTTAATTCAATATCAAGGCCATATAAAAATATACCAATGATATTTTAATGGGATCAATGAATGTGTCCTAATTTTGGAAGATGACTTAGCATTATATGATAAACACAACTACATAATGTATATTCTATAATAACACACCAGATGTATTTTTCTTCCTATGGTGGATTGGGTTTCCAACCCAAGTTTATTATGACATATACATGTGTTGGGCCCCACATCATGTGACCTTATATGGGTAGTCAGTCAGTGTATAGGGATTACACACCTTAAGCCTCAGGTGATCATATACATTATGTCTCTTTAACAAACACATCATTTTATGCAACATATCAAGATGATCCATGTTTAGGGACTACATGTCCATTATATTAGGTGGTTCCATAATCCATGTGTCCCTTACCAAACTCTATGTACCTGAGTATTTACATGCCATGTCGGTCAATGAAACATGACTATGTCAAGACTTGGGAGTTCACCCCAAGTACTCTTGAAGACACACCATGCGGGTTTCTATGAATGACACCATTAATGATGGAATATTGAATAATACTCACACCCTACTTGGGATACTACTGCACAAGGGTTCACAAGTAGCTCTCGCATGTTTATTATTAGAATAAGATTGTGTTGAGATACAGGTTGGGTATTTAATGATCATTCATGATAGGTCAGATGATATCAGGATACTAAATGATGGTTTGACCTTCAATATCACATTTATCAAGACTCTTAACAGAACTATTGAGTAGTCCTTACTATGTATAAATATGCCTACAATTCCATGGTTACCATTGTTTTTAAATCTAATATATAGAGTTTGGTGGGAAGACTGGTTGTATTCATCCAATATGGTTAGAAGATATCGAAACATGAGTTTGATCTTTTATGTGACATAATGGTTGGAAACACACTTAATGATAAGATAGTTTAGGGAAAGGGTCCGTTATATCCTATAAAGGTAGGATTGGACCCCCCCCCCCCATTCATAACCACATTAGGGTTTGGGTAGTCTATATGTGGAGTGGAAACGCCTCATCATCTAGAATAAATAAGGTCTAAATCCTACAACCTCATGGGGTCAACACTCCATCTACCAAGATGATCTATCAGTAAGGTATGAGACCCCCATATCTAGAAATGTTACATTGGGGTACTATAATTCTGTTAGTACTAATACTTTTTTCTTTGGATAGAATCTTAATCCATATGTGTATATAAATATTTACATCATTCACTCTATCATTCTTTCTCTCTTTATTATATTTATTCTACGAACATATCTATATATTGGGTTTCATCTACCATATTCATCTTATGGGTTGAGCTCATAGCTTAATTTTATTACTTCCCCTTTCGTTTTTAAGGTGTCATAATTGGTTTTTATAATATATCCCTTGAATGGTATTTTAATGTACATGTCATTACATATTCATATGATAGGAAATTATCCAATAACATTGGTGAGACTTGTGTTAATGGAGCTTGGTAGAATCAGGTGATGGTGTTCATAGGATGTTGTCATACGTTTGGTTCGTTAGTGGGACTCTTCCTCCAAATCTAGTATTAGGGTAAGAATCCCCTTATTTTCTATTTGAGTGTGTATTTTTTCCCTTTTATACTTTATATGTACTTATATATTTTCACTCTGGTTATTCGTAATGGTTATTAAATATAATTTTTCCTCTTGGGTTAGTACAATTATATTTATCATGCTTGGTACTGATATACATGTGCGCATTTGTGTGAGAGTGTAGATACCTTAAAATAAGTACTCCCATTTGTTTGATATTCCTATTTAGAGCTATTATCCAAATCCTGGACTAATGAAGGTTAAATAAGGGTATCAGTCTCATCTTATCACCAATCCAAGGGGAGCCCCAAAATATTGGGTCATGATAGAGTGGTATTAGAGTGGTGTAGCCTAGGGATGGGGTTTGGGGTAAGATTTCATTGTTAATTTGTATTGGATCTTAGGGAAATGGTTTTAAGGTGTCTCATGATTACTTTTCAATATACGTAACCTAGTGATAATGTGGTGACCAATGTGACCATAAAACAGAACTCTGATAACCTTTTTATCAACATGAAATTGTGAGATGTGAGTTATAAGGAAAACAATTGAACATGAGTCATATATGAATAAGGAATTAACTTATATCTCCATCTTGATTCATCTCCTAATATATTCTCATCATTCTGTGGTAAATCCTGTTTAATATTTGTATACCATCATGATGAGTATCATATAGGATATAGAGACAATGTCATGATGATGACCATTGAGCGATGAGGCTTTAGTATAATGGTATTTTCATGATGTTTAACTCTAAGAAAGTATATACCAATGATTATATCATGATATACACATAAAACCACCCCAATAATTAAAAATTATGTTCACATTCAGGTTATGGTACATATTGTTCTAGTAGTTTTAGATAATTATTCTCCTGGGAAAAGTGCACTATTAGAATTTTAGTATAAAATAGAACTTAGATTTCACAGTGATCTAGACCCTAGGTATTGGAGGACTTGAGAGAGTCTATATCCAAATTATTTCAACCAATGAATACCCTGAATTATTATATAGTTTCACTTATGGATATTCTTTTTTATAAAGCAATAGAGAGAAGTTGGAGTCTTGTCACCAGGACCCATTATGACACAACACACCTATAGACATAATTTTAAAATAAATCACATTATAATTTATATCTTTTTAACATGTTCTCTGTATATATTTATGAGATTCACTATTTTGATCATGGAGATTTGAATAATTCATAGTACACATTGAGATTTACTATCCTCACATGCTACTTCAGTTATATGGTGAGAGATGCATACTTCTAGGAATATAAGTTTGATAACGTCTTATGTTGGGTCAAATGAGAACTTGTGGTATCTTTATATATTCTAACCTATGATAATGTGATAGATCATGCATTAGTGAATAATATTTTCATGGTATATGATCATAGTGATGAGGGGTTCGGATGATTAAATCATTGAACATATTCATTTTTTGTAGCTAGTAAATGTCAGACATCAGGTTCTTAGAGTATGAGGTCTTAATGCAAGCAGGTTTAGTCTCATATATCAGTAGTATATGGATAATTTTAAGGATATAGATATATAAGAGATTAGTGGTGATAAACAATTTATAGGCAAGGTCACATGAAATTTTATTTCCCAACTAAACTCACTGAATATGGTGGATGTGAAGTAGATAGACCTCATCCTTAGAGGAGGCATTTTATATAGGGATCTATCCGGGGTGGTAAATGTATAACTCGTGTAGAATGGTACACTATAGGGTTTGGTATATAATGATGGGGAGTTTATATGGGTGATGTAAATCATTATGAAAAACTCTTACCACCACCAATAGATGTAAATTTCATGGTCATGGATATTATTAGCTATGATCTTGTAAGAGATGTGATTGGGCTATATATGAGATCACTCATGTGATGGTATATGTTTTCATTTATTTAGGACTAGTACTTTCATACATATTTGGGAGTAATTTTTTCATCACATTCTCCAATCATCATGAGTTTGAGATTCCTTTGGATCATTTATCCCATTATTTTTGGATAAAGAATACAAGATGATGATATTCCATTATATCATACAGCTAACAACAACGAGAGTTGATTATAAGGGGGAGTGATTTTTACATGGAACCACATGGTAGATTTCATGAAAATATATGATGAAATTAGGGGTATGGACTTTGTATACATGTTATATTCCTAGGTAAACTATCTCTGTAAGAGAGTTAGGAACCTATGATTGTCATGACCCGACCCAACGGGGATCGAGTCGTGACTCCCCAATCCCACCTCCAATAGGCCAGGGGCTGGAATCTAGTGCTGAGTACGCTATCAATCACATGGGAGGAATTATCCTAAGGCACCTGTACACATGCACCAACATAAACCTCCATGAAACAGTGCAGAGATATATAAAATAGAAAAGTAAATGCATGCATACAACTATCACACAACCAGGGTAAAACAGAAGTAAAAAAGTGAAAAACATGGCCCATGACATAAAAAACTACAAAATAATACAACCTACAAAAAAGGAGAAAAAACACTGCCAAAAAAACTACTGGAATGCTCCTCGGCACAGCTCTAGTAAACACCCCAGTCAAACCTGCTCACTAAGCTCTGTCTGCTCCAGGTCCTCCTAGTACTCCGTCAAAAATCATGTGGTCTGCACAAGACACAAACATGTGCGGGCAATGCCCATGTAGGGGTGAGTATAACAGTACTCATTAGGCCCCCCAAAACCCAAAACAAAAGAGAGAAACTAAAAGGCAACAGTTCTCTCATCCCATCCAGAGGGAACCCATAAGAGAAAGAAACTCCATCTCGTGACCATCCTCGGCAAAACAAAACTAGGAAGCTTAATCTAGGTGTATGCCCATACAAACACCTTGAACAATCCAGAAATACTCATCTCACGCACCAAGCCACATGATGTACTGACCTCATCACCAAAAATGGTTCACAACCAGGAGAGCAAACTCCACGATCACTGTCATCCCAAATGACACCCGTCCGAGAGATACACTCTATTGGTTCCCACACAAACACCTCAGACGCTCACCCGAGAGACCACGCTTGTCAGATATCACCACTGAGGAAAACTCACTAAAACAACATAAACACCAAACGCCTTGGACTGGGGATCTCTCCTACGATCCTCAAGGGGATACCCACACCCACACTGGTATACGGAGATCTCACAGACAGGGGATCACTCCTAGGATCCGCTGGGGGATACCACAACCCGATCTGGATCATGACATGAACATGTCACTCAGATAGAGGATCGTCACCCATGTCACGACGGTCATGACAATACCGAAAACCCTATCTGGTATATCTCGCGCTGTAGGGGATCGAACTGATGTCGTCACAACCCTACAGAAACCACGCGCTGAGTAGGGTATCATATAACCAACGATACCGCAACCCCACAATAATCCTCATGCTGAGTGGGGGATTAAATACCCAACGATGCCACAACCCTACTGAGCACAGCCCACTACGTAGGGGAACATATTTTCGATGATTCCACAAACCCTATGGGGTTAACCTTCTAGATATGGGATCGCCACCCATGGATAAGTGGTCACAGTGATACCAAGAACCCGATCTAGGGAAACGATGCTAGAGGATCCTGCTATGGGCCCACTGGAGGGATGCCACAGCTCGAACATATTAAACATCCCATCGAGAGGATCACAAACCTATACTTAGGTTGTGATTCCATGCAAACCCTCATAGGAACGAACCAAGGGAGTACCCTCAACCACTTCTAGTCCAAACGTCACTAACCCGAGCGACCCACCACAACACCACACCGTGAACCTCCAAGGCCGATACCGAGGCCACCATCGTGATCCACATGAAAAAACATGTAATATAGGTTGTTTACTCATCCAAAATGGTAAACCAGGGAAACATTCACTATTCACTATAGCAAGGCCGTACGGGGCCCACACAACGATCCTGAAACTCATCAAGCTGATCATACCACGATGATCCCCTCAGAAAAACACATGGAATCCACTACTCGTTCATCCCAAATGGACCCCTGTGAAAAAGGTACTATTTAATGAAGGAACCTAGGGTGGGTCCCACGCCTCAATCCTGAAACTCATCGAATGGATGGCACCATTGCGATCCTCTCGGAAACACACACAAGATCGACTATTTATCCAACAAAATCATACTCTTGGTGAGAATTTTGTGTTTCTCTGTAAATGCACAAACCTGGACTCTTGGGGCCTGCACCCCAAACTCAGACCCAACACCCAAAAACCAACTTGAAAAGTCCTTCATACCATCAGGGTCTCAACGCCACTGACGGCACGTCAATCGGACGCTCCCGCTAGAACATACGATGACCCGAAGTCGAATTATAATAAAATATTTTTATTATTTCCACATTTCCTATCCCCAGGCCACGAACCTGACTTATAAAATTTACAAAGTAAACCCAAAATTTCTCTATCGATGCAAGGAACACGTCATCACAAATGGAACACGATTTGGACTCACGATATTAATTTTACAGGGAATAAAGAGCTCCCAGAATATTCTGGTCGAACCACCGCTGGCTTGCTGCAAAACTGACCTGGCCACCGTGCCAACCATGCCGGACCACCATGCCATCAGGCCGCCTATCGGATTCTGCCGCTCCACCAGTACCCTTGCCGGATTCTGCCATGGTTGTCACCGGAATTCGGGTTTTCCACCTGAAAACATCCGGGAACCCCCGAGAGCACCCCGGTGCTCCAAAATCAGATCTGAAACATGTTAAGGAAACATCGAGACCCAAACTATACAACCCTTATGAAGATTTGAAGAAAAACAACAGATAAACAGGGTTTGGGATTTTGAAACAAAAATCACCTATCTATTGGCGGATCGCCGATGCTTCAGGTGCAGAACGACGCTTGCGACGCACTGGAGCTTGATCTGCTGACAATCGGTGCTGAAAACGGATTCCTGGGGCTCGAATCGGCGAAGAAACGGAGGAGGAGGAGGGAGGGTTGCTATTCACAGAGAGAAATGGGTAGGGGAAGGATAATTGTTTTTTATTTTTTTCTTAATTAAAAACTTCATTTTTATCTCACCGCTAACACGCCTCCGACCCATCACATGACGCCAACTCAAATTATGTCGCACCTAGGGTAAACCCGACGTTCTGAACGCAACAACAGACTCAGAATTTCCATCTGAGAATCCATCCAGGATTTATTCAATTCGACGCTCATATAAAAACATTTCCATTTATTTACAAAAATGCCCCTTGTGGCTTTTCTCACAGTAGGCCCGCGCTAGCAATGTTTACACACCGCCTAGGGTAAATGACATCCTCTGGATGCAACTGTGCCCTCAGATTCCTATTTTGAGCTACTATTTAGTAGATAACTCATTATTGGCTCGCGCATAGTATAAAAATACTTAATATTTTTATAAAATATATTCTGGGCACACTGGGCTTCGGAATCGCACGCTGTCTTCACGCCTAGCTCTGAAATTATTAAAAGGAATAATCCATAGTCTAACAAAGCAAGAACCTAAGTTGTTTCATCCTTCCCACCTTCGAACTTTTCATCCCTAAAAATCTATATGCCGAAGTAAAGAAACTAGACTCTCAACTGGGTCTCCCACACCAGCGAGTTCACCAAAAAACAACTCGGGTCAAAAAAATATGTTAGAGGGACTTATCCACCACATATCTACACTATCTGATTTGGGTGGAACTCACTCGCACTCACGGTATTGATCAGGTCACAAAAAACATCTTTCGGTGGGGGAAGGATCCATCTTCCTTATGCATTCGATGCATGTCGAACAACACCCACACATGGTCTTACCAATGCTTGGAACAATAGTCAAGCAAGCAAAGGAAAGAAAAGAGTACCAGTAAACAATGTCTATCAAAACTACTGCAGAAAGTAGAAAGGAAACAAGGTGTATCTTTATCCATCAGTGGAGCCTTTGGGTCAATAGCCTCTAGTTCATGAAGCTATCCTCAGCCTCGACCTCCAGCTCCTTGAGCTTTGTGTGGACCACCTGGGGGTGGTGGTGGTGGAAACTGATCCCACCTACCACCTCCCACTGTGGCACCAGCTCCATCGCCACATCTGCTTCTCTACGAACCTCCAAAATCGAGACGTTGTTGCTGCCATGGCGGCTTATTGATCGGCTCCCTCTCAGTAGCATGACGGGTCAGACAATCTCAAGCAAGATGTCCTTGACCGTCGCAACTGTAACATAGAATCTCCGGTGGCTGACCAAAACTGGCATGCAAGCCCTGTTAGCCCTAAGCCTCAGATCCTCCATCCTGGTGTCACCTCCTGAAACTTCGGTCACGCCCAGACCCTTGTGCCTGCTGCCAGCTAATAGATGATGATCTGACTAACGAAGTATCAGCTCTCACATGCCCAGTACTAGCAGGGGGATTTTCTAAGACAGAAATCTCTCCACCACCAAGGATCACTCCAACACTCTAGCATAGGTGGGAAGATACAAAAAACCACACCTTCCCGGATGTCTCGGTGTAGGACCTTATCGATGGTCTGAGCCCTAAAGAATGGTTCTCAAACCATATCCAGGGAGTAGCACGGCAGGTCTGTAAACCTCACTGTGTACTCTGACACATTCATACCCTCCTGCCAAAGCTACAGAAGCTCCCAAATCCGCACCGACCTTAGTGTCACCGGAGAGAACTCTTCCCGGAAGAGCCACTAAAACTCTGCCCACATGAGAGTCTCCTCATCGTGGGACTGCTTGAGCAAACTCCACCATTTCCCGACCGAACCATATAGAAGGCTCACCACTAGGACCACCATCTGATCTAGGGGTGTCCTCAACAGGCGGAACAATCGGTTGACTACTTCAAGCCAGTCATCAGCTACCTGACGGTCTCGATAACCCCATAACCTTAGAGGTCACTGTCTATAGATGTCGTGCAGTGCACTCAGCCTGCGCGCAACATCATCCTACACTACAAGCACAACCACCTGCTCAAAAGGTTGTGGCTCAACTGACAGACCACCTGGAGGTGCAGCCTCAGAGCATGAGCCCTGGTCCACAGCCTCTACATTGGGCAGATCGTCACAACATTCCCACTGTGGAACCCTCACTGGTTTTCATCGTTGAGGCATCCTGAAATACAATCAAGATGCTCCATAGTCAAAGAGTATATCTGGAGAGATGACTCAAGAAGAACATGGGAGACACAAAAACCCAATCCTATATGATGCATGTACTATTATGTCCCTATGAATAGTGTCCAAATGTCCAGAGTCGAAAGGTAGGTTATCAGAGTCCTAGTGAATGGATACATCATCCGCCGCAACAACACTGGAGTCCCTGACCTGAAATCCGAATTTGTAACAACATAACATTGCCGTTAGGCAACCCAAACCAAACTCACAGCTTAACCAGCTACGATCTGAGATCCCAAAGGTAGAACCTCCTCTGATACCACTGGGTCACGACCTAGACCAACAGGGCTTGAGTCGCGACTCCCCAAGACCACATCCAAAAGGCCAGGGGCTGGCGTCTAGCACAGGGTAGCAAATCACACACATGGGAGGCATTAGCCTAAGGTACATGTACACACTCACCCACATAATCCACCATGAAATAGTGCAGAGATATATAAAACTGAAATGTAAATGCATGCATACAACTATCCCACAATTAGAGTTCAATAGAAGTACAAAAGGGAAAAACAGATCCCACCAAAAGAAAACTACAAAAGTGTCCAACATGCTAAGAAGGATGGAAAACACTGCCAAAACACCTACTGAAAATCTCCTCGGCACATCTCTGGTAAACACCACAGTCAAAACCACTCACTAAGCTCCTCTGGCTCCGGGTCCTCCTGGGACATTGTCAAAATCCATGCGGTCTGCACAACACACAATCTTGTGCGGGAAAAGCCCGTGCAGGGGTGAGTATAACAATACTCAGTAGGCACCCCAAAACCCCAAAACAAAAGAGAGAAACTGAAAGACAACAGTCTGCTCATCCCATCCAGAGGGAACCCAGATGAGAGAGAAACTCTATCTCGTGACCATCCTCTGCTAAACACAACTAGTCAGCTCAATCTAGGCGTATGCCCATACATACACCTTGAACAATCCATATATACTAAGCTCACACACCAAGCCACATGAGGTACCGATCTCATCACCAGCAAAGGTTAAAAACTAAGAGAGAACACTCCATGATCACTGTCATCCTAGATGACACCCGTCTGAGAGATACACTACATCGTTTCCCATAGAAACACCTCATATGCTCACCCGATAGATCACGCTCATTGAATATCGCCACTGAGGAAAAATCGGTGAAACAACATAAACACCAATATCCCCGGATAGGGGATTGCTCTTAGGGTCTGGTAGGGGATACCAGAACTCACATTGGTATAAAAATATCTCATAGATAGGGAATCACTCCCGAGGTCCGCTAGGAGATTCTACAACCCGATCTGGCATTCGTAGATCTCACAGATAGAGGATCACTCTCCGGATCTTCTAGGGATACCACAACCCGATCTAGTGCTCGACAAGAACATGTCACTCAGATAGAGGATCTTCACTTGTGCCATGATGATCACGATGATACCAAAAACCCTATCTGGTACATCTCGCACTCTTGGGGATCGAACTGACGATGCCACAACCCTACATAAACCACGCGCAGAGTAGGGGATCGTATAACCAATGATACCACAACCCTTCTATAATCCTCATGCTGAGTATGGGGTCGTATACTCGATGATTCCACAGCCCTACTGAGCACGGACCACTGCGTAGGTGATCATATTATCGATGATACCACAAACCCTACGGGGTTAACCTGCTAGATAGGGGATCACCACCCGTGGATAAGCGGTCACAACAATACCAAGAACCCGATCTAGGGAAATGATTCTAGAGGATCACTCTCCGAGCCCACTGGAGGGATTCCACAACTTGAACAGATTAAACATCCCATCGAGAGGATCACAAAACTATACTAAGGTTCTGATGTCGCACGAACCCTCGTAGGAACGAACCAAGGGAGTGCCCTCAACCACTACTGGTCCAAACCTCGCTATCCTGACCGACCTTCCACAAAGCCCCACCATTCACCTCTAAGGAAGATACTGATGCCCCCATCGTGATCCACGTGAAAAACACCCAGGATAGGCTATTTACTTGCCAGAAATGGTCACCTGGTGAAAAATGCACTATTCACCATATCTAGCCCGTGCGGGGCCCACACAATGATCCCAAAACTCATCAAGAGAAACATAACATGGAGATCCCCTCATAAAAACACATGGAATCCACTACTTGTTCGTCCCAAATAGACCCCTTGTGAAAAAGGTACTATTCAACGAAGGCAGCTCTGGTGGGACACATGCCATAATCTCAAAACTCATTGAACGGATTGAACCATTGCGATCCTCTCAGAAAAACACACTGGATTGACTATTCATCCACCAAAATCGGACTCTTGGGGAGAAAGTTATGTTTCTCCGTAAATGCCCGAACCTGGCCTCGTGGAGTCCGCATCCCAAACATGGTCCCAACACCCATAAACCAACAAGAATTGTCTTTTGTACCATCAGGGTCTCAACGCGGCTAACGACACATCAATCGGACTCTCTAGGTAGAAGATACGACGGGCCAGAGTCAAATTATAATATAATATTATTATTTTTTAACATGTCATAGCCCCGGGCTAAGAAACCGACTCATAGAATTACCAAAGTAAACCCAAAAGGTCCGTCTTGATGCAAGGAATGTGTTCCCGGAAACGGCTCGCGGTTTGAACTCCTGATTTTCATTTTATGGGGGTTTAAAGAGCTCCTGAAATATTCGGGTCGGACCACCAATAGCCCGCCGGAAAACTGACTGGACCGTCACACCAACCTTGTCGGACCACTACGTTGCCTGCCGGATTCCACCGCACCGCCACCACCCTCACTAGATTCTACCATGGCCACTGTAGTAATCTGGGTTTTCGGCTGGAAAACTTCTGGGAACCCCCGGGAGCACACCGCTGCTCCAAAATCAGATCTGAAACTTGTTTCGGAAACCTCAGGACCCAAACTATACAACCCTTATGAAGATTTGAAGAAATACAACGTATAAATGGGGTATAGGATTTTAGAACTCAACCTGCATACCAATTGGAGGATTTCCGAAGCTCTGGGTGCAGAATGACGCCTGCAATGCACTGGAGCTCGATCTACTAACGATCGACACTGAAAATGGATGCTTGGGGCTCGAATCGGCGAAGAAACAGAGGAGGAGGAGGGAGGTTCTCCATTCATAGAGAGAAATGGGGGGAGGATGATTGATTTTTTATTTTTTAAAATTAAAAACATCATTTTTATCTCCCTGCCAACACGCCTCCAACCCGGCACCCGACGCTGACTCAAATTATCTCGCGCCTAGGGTAAAAATGGTGTTCTGAATGCAACGGTAGACTCATAATTTTGATCTGAGACTCCATCCAGGATTTAACTGAGCTGGCACTCATAAATAAACATTCCATTTATTTACAAAAATGACCCTGGTGGTGTTTCTCACAACATCCCCATGCCCGCAATGTTTACACCCCACCTTGGGTAAACGACATTCTCCATATGCAACCATGCCCTCGGATTCCCATTCTGATCTACCAATTAAGAGATAACACGTTCTCGATTCTCGTATAGTATAAAAATACTTAATATTTTTATTAAATTTATTTCGAGCACACTGGGCCTGAGAATCGCAAGTTGTCTTCATGACTAGCTCTGGAATTATTCATAGGAATATTCCAAAGTTGGGAGGGCCAAAACCCGAGTCGCTACACTGATCATATGGTATGAGATTATCCATCATGTCTAAGAAGGTCCTGCAGGTGAAATGAGTGGATTGTTTTGGTAGGGGATAAAACTTATATCCCATTAGTTGGAAAGATTGACCCTTGATGCAGTGAAATCATTATACACCAAACCTCTAGTGGTAGTGGATGAGTACAGTGATGTATTCCTCAAAGAGGACCAGGGACTATATGCATATTCAGTGATTAAATTTTTTATTTAATTGTACCCCATGAGTATTCTATATATTATATGTAACATATGATATCCCTTACTGTGATTTAGTAGTATTAGTTATGGTTGAAAGACATCTTGGAGAAAGATTTCATCAAACAGAATGTCTCCCCTAGAGAGCTTCAGTGTTGTTCTCTAAGAAAGAAAAAGGTATCATGAGTCTATTAGTTGATTATTTCCACAAAAATAAAGTGACTGATAATTAGAAATTACACATTTTAATGGTTAATTATATCTTCAAACACATAAAATTTCTGATGTAACAAACAACAATATTATTAAATATTTTCCCATAAATAAATTTCATGTTTCTTATCTTGTTTTTAAGGAACACCAAATGCAAAATAAAATTGTGATACCCTAATAAAATGGAAATTTTAAATATTACCAATATATTGTACAAAATAAATTTGGGGGTAAAATATAATAAAAAACAATAGGAAAATTATGGATAAAATTATAATAAATTAAATGAATTTTTATTTTTGAAAATTCAATTTTTAAAAATGGGGTTTCCGCATTGAGTGGTCTATTATAAAAAATATTTGTTATCACCCAAAGAAATTTTATCTGTTAAAATTTATTTATTTTATAAATAATAAGATAAATTTAATATTATAATTTTTATTTAAATATTTACACATAAAATAAATATGACTGTTAAAATTTATTTACAATAATAATGAAAAAATTGTTATTTTGAGGGAATTATTTTACTAACATTTTATAGTTTATCTTAAATTGAATAAATTATTAAATTTTGAAAAATTTCAACAACCTAATTATTAAAGACATATATAATTATATAAATACATATTTAATTGGTAATATATAAATTAATAATATTAAGATCATAAAATGGATAAAAAGTCAATTTTCTACAAAAAATATTTTTTTCAATTTATAAAATGGTTAAAATATAAAGATAAAATTATATAATTTAGAAATATAATTTGAGTAATTTGATATTAAATTTATATTCATGAACACATATTTATTTAAAAAAAAATTATTATAATTTCTTGCTAAAATAGGATACATATGTAAAAAGTAGTTAACCTGATAAAAACAAATGATGATAAAACTAAAAAATATAAAACTAAATGGCTTCAATGATGTCTAAAACATGGGTGGAAATTATTGGTTGAGTATTTATAAACCAAATATCACCATAAACATAATTATTTATCACCTTTAGAAACATTTAAACTTGAATAGTTTCATTCCATTGTTGAGAAATAATGGTTATTCACAAAAGATCCCATTTTATCACTGGTAAAAGGACACCACATCCAACACATTTTTTATAACGGCCCAGCATTAAACATTAATTAATATTGAATTAAATGAATAGTTCACATTGAGGATCTTTTCAGGTTTAGAGTTTTATAGAATTTGATCATAACTATTACATCTCATAAGATTATATAGTAGAAACTTCTACAGAGTTTCTTTTTTTTTTACAAAACATAAACTCCTAAAAAAGAGAGAGTCATGTCTAGTACCATGTTTAAGACAACATTTCTTTTCCTTGATCCCATCCTTGACCCTATTCCACACTAATTCCTATGAAAAATATTTCAAAAAAACCTAGGATGAGCATAAAAAGCTCAGTAAGGGATAAAGATAGAAAGAAAACTGTTATTTTTTCAAAACAACAAGTAAATCATGAATACATTATCAAAGTAATACTTTTCAACTTTATGAATTAGTAAAAACTCTTCACTGATTAAAAGATCATTACTTACCCTTTTGTAACCGAAATATTACCATAAATCCCATAAAAATAACACATAACATATAAAGGTAACTTGGGACATAAACATACTTCAATGGAATTACCATACGGTCGACTTCCACATATATCACTTAATGGAATAGCCATACGGAAATCTTCCATACCCAATGCATTAAAGGTTATAATGTAACCACCCATCCTGGTATTCAAAGAACCTCCCGTCATATGGTTTATCACGTAACCACCCATCAAATGTCCAAGTACCATTATAAAATCATAAGACATAAAACAAATATAATTGAAAGAAAACATTTCCACATTTTGATCACTACATATCACTTAAATATATTGACATATAAAATCCATTATAATAACCATTTTCAATACCAAAATACATAAAAGATTATATGGTATTTATTTCATTTTAAAAAGATTACGGCTTGTTGAGGAAGACAAGGACCAAATAATACTCGCAGCGGTGGAAAAGGTCGTTGTCATCGCGTACGTTAAAAGAAACATTCCTTTTTTTCATTTAGTAAAACACTTCATAGAAAAATATTACTTTTGTATAAAATTAAATTTCAATGGGGTTTATACACCATATAAAAGAAAGTCTTACATTGGAACAAAATATGCCTCAATGAAAAGAGATTGAGACGAAGTCCCTTACCTCATTTCTGACTTGACTCGATCGCACTTTAATCTCCTGAATAATAAACTAGTGCTAATTTCTACATGATTAAGAACGTTTTTCAATATTATTATTCCTTTTATATCACTTATTTCCATGTTATAAACATTATTTCATCATTTAAGTTAATAATGTTAGTTTTGTAAATATTTGGTACTTAAGTCAAAAATGGACTTCTTACAATTACATGTTGTTCATGTGTTCAAAGGTTTATTATATACAAAATTATATTCATTATTTGGATATCATATATATCATATATATCCAGAATATACCTGAATTTATAATAGTACATAACATTTAGAGGTAAGAAATGAAAAGCACCGTTCATGGAGACGGAAAGTCGGACGTACGCATAAATGCTACTTTCATTTCTATTTCATATTTAATGGAGTGAAATAATAATTATATAAAGGTATAATATAATTCCAGTATAATATTATATATAATATCATTAACTCCATTCTTTATACGTCCCACATATGGCATTAACGAATCAAATCACTTTGAGGGGGCGGTAGTCCGCACATCCTAAAATGAAATTATCGTGTTTACCCATAATAGAAACCATAAAGGTATTCAATAAATGAGAACTACAGAATCATAAGGAAAACATAAACATAATATATATCATATATAAAAAGAGTTACATCTTAATGGCCACCATGAAAGATGTTAAAAGAAGATTGAACAATCATCATTTCGTGAGGCAGAAATTTCCCAACCACAGAAACAGTATGTTCTTTAACCATTAGACGAAGGTATGTGTAAGTGTAAATTAAATGCTTCTCATAAAAAAATCCTATTATATTTAGGATACTTTTTTTGTTAAAAAATAATGAAATAAAAATAGTTTAGGGGGATGGAGAAGAAATAAAAAAAAAGAACACAAGTGAAGACATTACCTATAAATCGGGTAACTCCCTTTGGTTTGAACCAAAACGGTTTCTTGAAGAGATTTATGCCTAAGGTAAGGCTTCTAGGTGGAGGAGAGGGATGTGGAGAGTTTAAATTATCAGTTATTGGCCGAGCTAATGGCTAGAGATGTGTTGGTAAGGTGGTAGTGGTGGGGGACTTTTATAAGAGGAGAGGAGGGGCACTCTTGGAAAGATATAAAATGTTACTTTATTATATAATGAGTTTCAGTTTTTAAAGGTCCAAAAATTATATATTTAGATGATAAGGTGATAAGCGATATAAATCCACCCATCCAATAGGTTTTTGACCAGTTTAGGTCTTATATTTTACATTATCTTTTAATTTTATTTAAATCGTTAAATAATGAGGTAATTGCTGCATCATAATGGTGTCATAAATAATTTAATATATGTAATGTCTAAAAATTATAAAAAAAATATCATGAGGCAGAAAATATTTTTATCTTTCCAATGAATATTTATAGTGAAAAATATAACTTTTATAACCCCATGTAAAAATTGTTTTAGTAAAACAGTACATGTTTGTGACATTTTTACTTTAACATTAAATAAAAATTTATTAATGTCATTTTCATGCCCAAGTGGATCCATGGGGTCCCCAAGTTTTCCCATGGATTTTTATGGTCGGCCATGACACATCCAATAATGGTAGGTCATGTTTCAAGGTCATTTCATATTATGAAAACATTATTTTTACCTTAAATTACACTAATTACCTCTAATCGCGAATAATAAAACAAAAAAGTAACTATTCACCAAAAAATTATTTTAATCCCATTGAACCAAATTTTACATCCTAATGACAACCATGTATGTCGTATTTTGTAAATTCAATTCACAAAATTGGTAAAGCTTCATTTAAACGAAAAATCAGTTTTTTTAACTACCACTTAGTGGTTTCACTATTCATTAAAAATTGATGTTTTTCAGAAAAATACAAAAAATTCACCCGATGCTATATTTGATTTTATGAATTAAAAAATGATGTCTATTTTAAAAAATTAGAACAATATAAGTTTCATTAATTAATTTAATAATTAATTCCCTTTTTCAAAACAAATAGCGTGTTTTTATGAAACAATATATATCGAAAGATTGACACCACTTTAAGTCCAATTTCAAAGTGAAATTAATTCCAATAACCACCATTGGATTAAATTGAAAAAATATATTATAAATGAACATTAAAACCAATTAAAAAGATAATCTAAACATATAAATAAATTAGATTAAAAAGAGGATTTAATTAAAATACAACATTTTCACTATTCATTTAAAAATGAACTATATCGGAAAAATACCAAAAATTTAAACAAAGTAAATTTCAATGTCCCGATTCTATAGAAGGATTTAATTTGGTCAAATAGAATTTATAAGAGTGAAAAAAACTATTTTTAATGAGGTTTCTCCATCAAAAGGTGATAAGTCGACCTTTTAGTGAATATTAGAGTATCTATGCCTAAAATTGAAATCTTTTCTTATTTTAAGCCTTTATCTTTTATTGGATAAATATAAAAACAAATAACAAACATATATAATCATATATTATTTATTTCTATTCATTCCTACAAATACAATGGCTACGTGTTAACTACCATTTAAAATAATATTATTATATTACTAGTTTGCAACATACGATTTCAAAGAAACTCGTTGTTGAGTATCGGGTACGCTATCGAACATAGCAACCCCTTTAAAGTAAAATTAATATTTAATTCGAAAACATTAATAAATATGAAAATGTATTATTCTTTATATACCTGGGATATTACCTCATTCTCCCCTTTTGGAAACTGTGTCCTCGCAATTTTATTCACTTATCAAAATAAGTGGGGGTATTTATCCCTCATAGTATTTTCATATTCCCACATTGCCTCTTAAATCATATTTTTTTCCATAAAACTTTTACCTGGTGAATTTCCTTATTCCATAACACTTTCTCTTTATAGTCAAGAATCTGGATCGGTTGTTATTCATAAGAGAGATTCTCCTCCAACTGAACTAACTCCGAGCTCAAAACATGAGATGGATCTAGCATATACTTTCTCAACATCGAAACATGAAAAACATTGTGTACCTGAGATAAAATCTTAAGTAAAGCCACATGGTAAGAAACTGATCCAACTCTCTCCCGAATTTCATATGGTCCAATGAACATTGGAATCATCTTTCCTTTCTTACCAAATCGCATCACACTTTTCCACGGTGAAACTTTGAGAAAAACATGATCACCAACCTCAAAAGATATATCCTTCCTCCTGTTATCCGCATAACTTTTCTGCATGCTCTGAGCTTTTCTCATGTGTTTCTTAATCGGCTGAACCTTTTCTGCCATCTCTTCTACCAATTCTAGTCCCATCAACTTCCATTCACCCACTTCATCCCAAAAAGCTGGAGTTCGACACCACTTCCGATATAATGCTTCAAACGAAGACATCTGTATACTGGAATGAAAACTGTTATTATA
Source organism: Viscum album (assembly GCA_963277665.1). Taxonomy (NCBI): domain Eukaryota; kingdom Viridiplantae; phylum Streptophyta; class Magnoliopsida; order Santalales; family Viscaceae; genus Viscum; species Viscum album. The sequence goes on along the minus strand of OY728120.1, from coordinate 650,815,736 downwards.
TGAAAATTCAACCAAAGAAAGATGATGGTCCCAACTTCCCTAATAATCCATTGAGCAAGAACATACCATGTCCTCCACGGTCTGAATTTTTCATTCTGACTGCCCATCTGATTGCGGATGAAAAGCTATACTAAAATTTAATTCAGTACCAAACGACTTCTGAAGGCCCTTTCAAAAGTTAGAAGTGAACCTGGGATCACGATCAGATACAACGGAGAGGGGAAATCCATGCAACATAACTATCTCTTTAACACACAACCGAGAAAGTTGATCTATAGAAAAAGTATATCAAATATGAAGGAAATGAGCAGATTTAGTAAATCAATCAACAATAACCCAGATTGCATTATTACCTCGAGATGTCTTCAGTAATCCCACAACAACGTCCATGGATATATTTTCCCATTTCCACTCTGGAAGCGGTAATCACTGTATCATCCCTTTCAGTAACTGCTTCTCTTCTTTAAACTGCTGACAAGTCAAACACGTCACAGTAAAATCGACAATATCTCTTTTCATTCAATCACACCAGTAATACTCTCGAAGATCTCTGTACATCTTAGTACTTCCAAGATGAACTGAAAATTGGGAACTATGATCCTCACATAACAACTCATTCTTCAACTGAGAATCACAAGGCACTCATAATCTCTTCCCAAACCTCAAAACAGAATCATTATCAATGTTAAATTCAGGCAACTTACCCTTCTGAACCAGCTCTACCTTTTTCTGCAACCCACTAACTTTCATCTACACTTTCTTAATTCTGTCTGATAGAGATGATCTCACTAACACCTGAAACAAAATAGATTAACTTCCTGCACCAACAAATTTTATTCCAAAGTTCATCAAATCAAAAACCAAAGGATCTCGTTCCAAATGAAGCATGGTTAATGAAGCATTACTTTTTCGACTCAAAGCATCATCCACTTTATTTGATTTTCCCTGATGGTAATGAATTGTACAATCATAATCTTTGATTAATTCCAGTCATCTCCTCTTTCTCATGTTCAATTATTTATGAGTGAATATATACTTTAATCTTTTGTGATCAGTATATATTTCACACTTTACTCCATACAAATGATGCCTCCAAATTTTTAGATAAAAAACAGCATCTAATTCCAAATCATGTGTAGGGTAATTTACCTCATGAGTTTTCAACTGACGTGAAGCATAAGCAATTACCTGATTATTCTGGATTTGGACACAACCAAGTCCCTTTAACGAAGAATCACTGTAGACAACAAACTCACCATTCCTGGAAGGAAGTACCAAAATTGGAGCATTCACCAATATTTTTTTCAACTCTTGAAAAAAATCATCACATTCTTTTGTCCAGATAAACTTAACACCCTTCTGAGTTAGCTTAGTCATTGGACTAGATAACCGTGAAAATTTTTCAACAAACCTCCAGTAATAACCTACCAAACCAAGAAAACTATGGATCTCAATTAAATTTGTGGGTGTTGGCCATTATTAAACGACTTTTGTTTTAGCAAGATCAATAGTTATGCCATTTTTTGAAACAATGTGACCAAGAAATGAAATTTTTTGTAACAAAAACTCACTCTTTCTGAATTTTCCATACAGTTTGTTTTCTTTTACGGTTTGCAAGATAACCCTTAAATAACTTTAATTCTCCTCTTTACTTTTAGAAAACACCAAAATATCATCAATGAAAACAACCACAAAATTATCCAAGAACTCATGGAAAATTATATTCATAAGGACCATGAATATAACAGGTGCATTGGATAACCCAAAAGGCATAACTAAAAATTCATAATGACCATATCTAGTACAAAACACTGTCTTCGGAATGTCTGCTTTTTTAATTTCAACTGATGGTACCCCAAACTCAATTCAATCTTCGAAAAATACTCAGCTCCCTGGAGCTGATCAACCAAATCATCAATATGAGGCAAAGGATACTTGTTCTTAACAGTGATGTAATTCAAGGCTCTATAATCAATGAAAAGTCTCATTGAACCATCTTTCTTTTTCACAAACAAGACAAGAGCACCCCATGGTGATGTGCTAGGTCAAATGAAACCTTTATCTAATAACTCCTGCAATTGCTTCTTTAACTCTAAAATTTCAACTTGAGCCATTTGATAAGGGGGTTTTGCAATTTCCTTTGAATCAGGAACTAAGTCAACAGTAAATTCAACTTCTCGATCATGAATATGACTAGGAAACTCATCAGGAAAAACATCAAGATACTCATTTACCACTGGAACATCATTAATCTGAACAGTTCCTTTATTTTCAACAATATGTGTAAGGTAACATTCATTGCCATCTTTTACTAGTTTCTAAACTTCCTGATATGTTATCAAAATAAAGGGTTCATTCTTGTACACAAACTAAAAATCATTCTGAAAAGAACCCATTTTAGCTCTGAAGTCAATCATAGCATGATAAACAGAAATCCAATCCATGCTCAAAATAACATAAAACTCTACTAGAGGCAAAAAAAAATAAGTTTTGCAGGTAGATTCTCTCTGCACACAAGGATAGGAAGGTTATTATAATTTCTTTTTGTCTCAATGTTTCCTCCGGTTGTTTTTACCATTTGTTCAGGATTCATATCTTGAGAAGGAATTCTCAGTTTACTAGAAAACTTCTCAGAAATGAATGAATGTTAAGACCCTGAATCAAACAACACATTGGCATAATCTAAACAAAAAAACAGTGTACCTGATACTACTTCATTCGATGGCCCAACATCTGCCGAAGTAGTTTCAAAGGATTTCACCACCCCTTTCTTCTTGTAGTATGGCTTCTTTCTCTCCTTTGAGTTCTTTGTTAGACACTCATTTGCATAATGTCCCATTTCATTACACTTAAAACATCTTACTGCTGGCTTTTCATTGCCTTCTTGATAATATTCCTTACATGTACGAGCAATATGACCAGACTTACCACAGCGAAAGCACTTTCCAGACATGGATAAACATTCTCCAAGATGAATTTTACCACACTTCTCACAGGATGGATATTTGGTTTTCTTACCTCCTTTCTTCTTTAATGAATTCTTCCCCTTTGCCTGCCAACTGGACCGCTTATTTTGTTGTTTGTCAAAAACACCTGATCATCAGCAAACTCCATCTCCACCTTCTCCGCACATCGAACAAGTTTTTCATAACATTTGAACTCACGAGAAGATAAAGTCCATAGATACATTGGCTTTAACCCTGAGTAAAAATGGTTGATATTACTATCAATATATCGTATAAAATTTGGAGCAAACCTTTCCAGTCGAGTGAACATTGCTTCATAAGCAGCCACTAAATCATCCTCCTGCTTCAATTCTAGGAATTGTTTTTCCATCCTAAGACGAACCACCTTAAGTAAATATTTCTCAAGAAACATACCTTTGAATTTGTCTGATTGAATATCATCAATCTCATCACTATCCCTAATATTTTTCATCATCGACCACTACTGATTTGCTTCACCTTCAAAAAGGTAAATAACAAGACTAACCTTTTGATGTTCTGAACACCCCATGACATCAATAATCTTCTCTATTGCTTTAATCCACCCTTCTACTAGCACATGGTCAGATGATCCTCTGAATGATGGGGGATGTTGCCTCATGAAATGTTCCTCCACTGACATGTTCCTCTACGGTTGATCTTGCTGATCTCATGCATGGATAGCACCACCATTAATAGCTTGAGTCAACTGTGCCATCACTGCAACTAACTTTTCATTTCCAATTCTGACCATCTTAGGTTGGTGATTTGGAGGGCTCTCTTCCTCTTAATGGTGTCCCAACATAGCTTCCATGTTTCCTCTATGGAAAACCATTCTGAACATAGAAATATCATAGGTGAAGCAACATAGTAATCTTCAAATGTTATATCATTTCAATCATACCATAAATTAATTTATAATTTAACCATTTTATAACTCCTAAAGTTATCTAAACCAACCTTGGATACCAACTATAAGGCCCCATCCTTAAACATTACTTAATATTGAATTAAATGTATAATTCACATTGAGGAAATTTTCAGGTTTAGATCTTTAGAGAATTAGATCATAAATATTACATCTCAAAAGATTACACAGTAGAAAATTCTATAGAGTTTCCTTTTTTTACAAAACATGAACTCTTAAAAAAAGAAATTCAGGTCTAGTTCCATGTTTAAGACAGCATGACTTTTCATTGATCTGATCCTTGACCCTATTCCACACTATTTCATGTGAAAAACATTTCAAAAAAGCATGGGCTGAGCATAAATAGCTCAGTAAGGGATACACATATAAAGAAAATTGTTCATTTTTTCAAAACAAAATGTAATCCATGAATACTTTATCAAAGTAATTCTTTTCACCTTTATGAAGTAGTAAAAACACTTCACTGAATAAAATATCATTACTTCACCTTTTGTAACAAAAATATTACGATAAAACCCATATAAAGAACACATAACATATAAATGTAACTTGGGACATAAACATACTTCAATGGAATAACCATACGGTTGACTTCCACACATATCACTAAATGGAATAGCCAAACGGCCGACTTCCATACCCAATTAATTGGAGGTTATAACGTAACCACACATCCTGGTATTGACGGAACCACCCGTCATATGGTTTATCACGTAACCACCCGTCAAATGTCCAAGTACCATTATATAATCATAAGACATAAAACAAATATATTAGAAAGAAACAATTTCCACATTTCGATGACAATATATAACTTAAATATATTGACATAAAAAATCCATTTTAAGAACCATTTTCAATACCAAAATACATAAAAGAGTATATGGTATTTATTTCATTTTAAAAACATTACGGCTTGTTGAGGATTCCAAAGACCAAATAATACTTGCGGCGGCAGACAAGGTCATTGTCACTGTGTACTTTAAAAGAAACATTCATTTTTGTCATTTATTAAAACTCTTCATAGAAAAGTATTCATTTTCTATAAAATTAAAATTCAAATGGGTTTATACACCGTATAAAAGAATGTCTTGTATTAGAAAAAAAATATGCATCAATGAAAAGAGATTGAGACGAAGTCCCTTACCTCGTGTCCGACTTGACTCGATCGCTCCTTAATCTCCTGAATAATAAACTAGTGTTAATTTTTACTTTATTAAGATAATTTTTAATGATTATTATTCCTTTTATATCACTTATTTCCATGTTATAGTCATTATGTAATCATTTAAGTTAATAATGTTTGTTTTGTCGATATTTGGTACTTAAGTCAAAAATGGACTTATGACAATTACATGTTGTTCATGTTGTCAAAGGATCATTATATCCAGAATGATATTAATTATTTGGATATCATATATATCATATATATCCAGAATATACATGTATTTATAATAGTACATAACATTTATAGGTAAGAAATGAAATGCACCTTTCATGGAGACGGTAAGCCGTACGTACGCATAAACGCTAATTTAATTTCTATTTAATATTTAATAGAGTGAGATCATAATTATATAAAGGTATATTATAATTCTATTATAATATCATATATAATATCATTAACTCCGTCCTTTATACGTCCCACATATGGCATTAACGAATCAAATCACTTTGAGGGGGCGGTAGTCTGCACTTCCTAAAATGAAATTATCGTGTTTACCCATAATGGAAACCATACAAGTATTCCATATATGAAGAATAAAGAAGAATAAGGAAAACATAAACTTAATATATATCATATATAAAAAGAGTCACATCTTAATGGCCACCATGAAAGGTGTTAAAAGAATATTGAACAATCATCATTTCGTGAGGCAGAAATTCGCCAACCACAGAAAGAGTATGTTTTTTAACCATTGGATGGAGGTGTGTGTAAGTGTAACTAAAATCATTCTCATAAAAACATCCTAGTATATATAGGATACTGTTGTTGTTTCAAAAGAAAGTAATAAAAAGAGTTTAGGGGGATGGAGAAGCAAAATAAAAGAAAAGAACACAAGTGAAGACATTACCTTTAAATCGGGTAACTCTTTTTGGTTTGAACCCAAAAGGTTTCTTCAAGAGATTTATGCCTAAGTTAAGGCTTATAAGATGAGTAGAGGGATGTGGAGATATTAAATGATCATATCTTGGCCGATCAAAGGGCTTGATAGGTGTGGTTAAGGTGGTAGAGGTGGGAGCCTTTTAAAAGAAGAGAGGAGGGGCACTCTTGGAAAGTTATAAAATGTTACTTTATTATATAATGCGTTTCGGATTTTAAAGGTCCCAAAATTATATATTTAAGGGATAATGTGATAAGAGTTTTAAATACAACCATACAATAGTTTTTTGACATGTTTATGTCTTATATTTGACATTATCTTTTCATTTTATATAAATCGTTAAACAATGAGGTAATCGCTACATCATCATGGTTTCATGAATAATTTAATTTATATAATGTCTAAAAATTATAAAAAATATATCATGATGTAGGAAATATTTTTAGATTTCTATTTAATATTTATAGTCAAAAATATGACTTGTATTTCCCCATGTAAAAATTGTTTTAGTAAAACAATACATGTTTGTGACATTTTTATTTTAACTTTAAATAAAAAGTTATTAATGTCATTTTCTTACCCAAGTGGATCCATGGGTTCCCCAAGTTGAGCCATGGATTTTTTAGTCGTCCATAACACATCCAATAAGTTTTGGACATTTTTTAAGGTCATTTCATATTATTAAAACAGTATTTTAACCTTAAATTACACTAATTACCTCTAATAGCGATTAATAAAACATAAGAGTTACTATTCACCCAAAAATTATTTTAATCCCGTTGAACCGCATTTTACATCCTAATGACAACCATGTATGTCAAATTTTTCAAATTCAATTCACAAAAGTGGTAAATATTCATTCAAATGAAAAATCAGTTTTTTTAACTACCACTCAGTGGTTTAACTATTCATCAAAAATTGATGTTTTTCAGAAAAATACCAAAAATTCACCCAAAGATATATTTGATATTCTGAATTCAAAAATTATTTCTATTTTACAAAATTTGAAACATATAATTTTCATTAGTTAATTTAATAATTAATTCCCATTTTCAAAACAAATAGCGTGTTTTTATGAAACAATATATATCAAAAGATTGACACTAGTTTAAGTCCAATTTCAATGTGAAATTAATTCCAATGACCACCATTGGAATAAATGGTAAAAATATATTCTAATTGAACATTAAAACCAATTCAAAATATAATATAAACATATAAATAAATTATATTAAACAAGGGTTGGAATTAAAATACAAATGTTTCACTATTCATTAAAAAATGAACTCTATCGGAAAAATAACAAAAGTTTATACAAAGTAAAAGTTGATATCCCAATTCTATAGAAGTATTTAATTTGGTCAAATAGAATGTATAAGAGTGACCAAAAATATTTTTAAGGAGGGTTCTCCATCAAAAGGTGATAAGTCGACGTTTTAGTGAATATTAGAGTATCTATGCCTAAAATTGAATTCTTTTCTTATTTTAAGCCTTTATCTATTATTGGATAAATATAAAAACACTTATCCAACATATATAATCATATTTTATTTATTTATATTCATTCCCTCCAATAAAACAGCTACGTGTTAACTACCATTTAAAATAATATTATTATATTACTAGTGTGCAATGTTAGATTTCAAAAAAAACTCGTTGTTGCGTATCGGGTACGCTATCGAACACAGCAACCCCTTTAAAGAAAAATTAATATTTAATTCACAAATATTAATAAATATGAAAATGTATTATTATTTATTTACCTGGTATGTTACATTTTTCTACCATTTATAAATAATTATATCATCCAAAAATATAAAATAATATATGAAAAATTTCATTCCCATGTTCTATAATCCTTGTTATTTCTAAAATATCATGATAAGGAGCCATAAGAATTTACCCAAGGGAGAACGTCCAAAGGGGTACGTAATGTTCTCAAACAAACTCTTTAAGTTATTTTTCTCATTTTACCCCATAAAAACTATTATATCCATTAAATTAATATAAATATTTATTTTTTATAAATGGAAATTTAATTAAATTAACTTAATATCAATTTTATGACTTCCTCCCAATAATCCAAAAAATGAAATTTTTACTTGTGTTATGAGTGGAATACCACCTCAAAAAGCGACAATATACTTTTTTCATAACCATATTTCATGGATGGTTAAAATAAATAATATAGTAAATAAATATAAATGTCATATTTTATTCAAATTATGGAAATATAAAACAATTCCCCCTTCCTTTACATTCTATTTAAATGAATGTGTCTCATATGTGTACGTTGGAACTACCGCCTCCATGATACTGACATATTTTTTTCTAATCTAGTATTTTATTATTTTTGAAAAGGTCTTAAAATTTATTAAAAAATATTAAATAAATTGAATAATATCATTATGGTTCAATAATAATTATATGATACCAATTTAATCACTTTAATTAACATATTCACTCCTAGATTATAGCTTGTTCTCAGTTGTCCAGTGTAAATACCTTCATGAAAAATGCTATAAATTATTATAATGGATGAAAAAGGAAGAAAAATTACTAATTATATTGGAAAATTATTAATAATTCTTATTATAATTTTTTTATAGAATTTTAATGTTAATATATAAACCATTATTATGATTCCACATATAATTCATGAAAATTACATGAATAAATTCATGTCGGATTTCATTATCATGAAAGAAAATGAAATAACATATAAAAATAATTATAAAATTATAAATAAATGGAAAAAAACTATTTTTATACCTATAATCATATGAAAATAATTAAATTTTAATTCATTAGCAAGAATCCACACCTACTATATGAAACTACTAATAAAAAAACAATTGAAACTAATAATATCTAATTATGTAAATAAAATAAAACTAAATAATATATTTGAAATATATGGTTATAAATGAATATTATCATATTTAATAGATTTGAATTATCTTTTAATATATGTGACTATGTTGGTTATTTCTATTTTACATGATATTCAATCCCTTTAGTGGAATTATGTACTTAACGTAAGGGGTTTGTAATCTCAATCTTCATTATTTAGACTCAGACCTTATAAACAGATTTTTCCATCTTGTGTGGTGAATATAATTCTCATGGATATCATGTTATAAGGTTGATAATTATCATAAGAGGTATTACAAATATATCCCATGTTATATCTTTCATTTTTTTTACCAAATATTTAAGTTTTCTTTCTCTTCTATTTTTCTAGTTGAGATTTGTTATGAAAGATATTCCAAGAACATAATTTTATTATATATGTCATTTATTATATAAATTTTAATATATCTATATATATTATTTGTAATTTTATATATTTTTATAAATTATATAATCGTTTTAAAATTATTCTTATTCTAATATTTTTATCCATGTTGTTTTTTAAATGATATAATTTTTTCAAAATTTGAATGGAATTTTATTTTAAAATTTTTAATGTACTAACATGTTGTACTACCCTATTAATTATATATATTAATGAAAATTACTATTCATGTTTTAAGGCTTATAAAAATTATTTTTATTCCATTTTATTATAATTGTTTTTCTCAAAAGTGATCCAAAACATAAATAGTGTATCTTCTTCGTTCTCCATCTAATTTTTAATGTTCATATAAAATATTTATTATCATATATGTCATCATCCTTTTATATTAAATATATTACACTAATTGATATTATATTGTTCTAAAATGAACCTCCATTATATGAATGGATTTTGAGATGTTTTATTGATGTTTTATGAAACCCATCACTATTCATTGGGGTAATTATGTCATGATGGAAAGATGAATGTTTTCATGATATAGTGAAAAAACCTTCCTATTGTTTTTAATTAACTGATTTTTTGGCCGTTTATATCCCTCCCCTGAATTGGTTAAATCTTATATAACATGAGAGAATTAGAAATGGGTAATGGTGATAGAATAAGGAAGGGAAGGAGGTGGGTGACCACATATCGACCAATAAAAACAATTTTCGGAATCCAGATATACTTTGTGGAACAGGTTATGATGCATTATCCAATCTATTTTGATTTAAATACATATTTCTGTTCCATGTTCTTTTGTTTTTTGACTTACCTATGTTATAATGGATCACGTATTATGATCCTTGTTTTATCTAGGTATGTTTTCTTAATATTATTTTCATAGATATTAATTTTTCTCTAATACCAACATACATATTTTTACTTGCATATGATTGTTATTTTTTATATAAATTTCACCCCTAACTAAAAACACAATCTATTCCATTTATTATGATTTTAATGATTATTTTATGAAGATTATTATTTGGGATGATAATACTATAAGGGGTTTTAGAATTGTATTATTATATATAAATGTGCACATGAATTATTAAATAAGTTTTTTATGTAGATATTCATCAAAGAAATTTAACATTGTGTTCACTAGATTAAATTAACATTTGTAAGATTAAATTAATAATGATTTACAACAAAACATTATATGTGCTTATATATCTCAGGTTGAAATAGTTGGTATTAGATTAGGTTTTAGTTATATTTTAGTATTTCTTTAGTTAGTTATGGGGACTAAGATGAGAAAATTTTTGGTAAATAATGGGGATAAGAATAGGGGAAACACTAAGTATATGCCAACATTGTAATATTTTTTTGAAATTAGATATTCTATTTTTTTCCTTGTAATGAAATCTTTGTCTTTATATTAGATGTTGGTGTAGGGTTACACACAGATGTTACTAGAGAAGTAACCCCAAATGGGGCATATTGGGTATTAACTCAATCTTCACATGGTGCATGTAAGAGTGGTAAAACTACACACCATTTTTGAAACTCTTGGGGATGTGATTTGAAAATTTACACCCTAATTATAAACTAAAATTATGTATTTCACAACATATTTATGGTTGTATTAGAGAACCAAATATTAGATAGAAAATTAATAACCAATATTTAAGCCCAAAAATTCATAAGTTAAGGTACATAGGTCATTAATTTTATATCCCTTTAAATATAATTGTCTTATATTTTATAATATTATAAAATTCCTATATTATATGTTAATTTATTTTAGTAATGGATATATTAAGAAGATATCATATGAAAAATGGGTTTGATGGGAAATGCGATGACTATACCATTGAGTAACAAAATGTGATATAATATTGAGTGTAAATCCTTGTGATAAGAGTCACTAAACTATCACAATCTACAATTAATATCATAAATCCTATTGGGTCCAAAATTAACTAAGGAAATAGAAACTTGAGATCATGTCTTTCATGTGGAAATGTACACCCTCTTTTAGTTTGTCTTCTAATCCACTTATTATTGAGAAATGTTTTAATATAATGGAAAATATATTTTATGTCCTCTAGTTCTAAGAACATGAGATGTATTTCATTACATTCTAATAGCTATAAATAGATAGAGACAAATTATAGATTTTATTTAATAATACAACAAAAAATGAATTATATAAAAATTTTCAATATAATACATTTTTTTCTATCTATTTTAATTTGGTATGGGTTTGACATTATAATATAGGAATTATTATATAAAATTACTTATATTTAAAGGCATTAGTTCATTACGATGATTGGAAAGTCAGATATATGATCAGGGGTAATTGGTACAGAATTTGATGGGTTTATGAGCTATGGGAATCGAGTGTGATATTATATGTTGTGATATGATCTGAAATTATTGTGCAATAAACATGATATAAATTTTATTTTTACATATAATTTTTAATTTTTAATGTTTCTTAGACTTTTAATTATATGCCACATTAGTGTAGGATGCATAAGTTGTATGAGGGGGTGGTCGAGCATATTCTTCAATAAGTAGACATAAAACATTTCGTAGAAAAGTGGATCATATAAAACATAATCTATGAGATTGAATTAATTTATAGGATGTTACCGAGGGTTAATTCCATGATGGATGATTTTTTAGAGTTTTATATATATAATTATGTCATTTATAGGGGTGATGGTGGGCTATAAGGTATCAAGGAGTGAATAGTACATATTAATAATTTATTTAAATTTATTTGTACACATGATGAAAAATAATTGAGTTTAAATACACCTATTATATTTTGGATAATGCAGTGTTTTAATGTTTTTATGGTTTAAAAATAAGGATTGGGTTTGAATTGGGATATTTTCAAACAATGTTGTATGTGTTGTTTTACCCATTAAAATTTTAAAATGAAAAATAATAAATAATTTATATTTATAAAACATTAATATATGATGGATATGGATTATTTTATTTGTATTATGTTTTATTTATGGTTTTCAATAACGATTGATGGTAACAAGGCTATGATGACTTATTGGTTCATGTTTTTTCTATAATCGATGATATATTTTTTACGTTCAATTGCTTTTCTTCTCAGCTATATAATTGTGGTGAAGATTGTGATAATATATATTCACAAACAATGAAGTGGATAATTATTTGGATTCATTTCTTTGAAATGGGTATATGGTATAATGTAATCATGTAGCTAGAATGTAAGGTTTGATGTGTCATGTTGGAGTGAAAATTCATTTTTATTATTTTGATGGAGATATCACCCGATATAATTTTATTATATACTATTATGAAGTATTAATGTAGATCATTTGATTAAGATAATCGAGTAATATCTCTGTGTTATGGTGGGGAACGTCCATCATGTTTATCAAGTGATTTATCATTATGAAATTAGATTGGGGGAATGATCAACATGGGGTTCATAAGAACATCCAGATCACTCTGAGGCTATGGTGACTTTTTTATTAAATGTTATAGATATAGTGAATATTAGTTTGTTATCTCATATTAGTGATAAAACACATAGCGTATTCAAGGAGATGTAGTTTTCTTAGGTGCAATTTATGTTATTATTAATGAACTAAATGATACAGGAGAAGAAACACATACTATATGAGTAGTGATTCTAGTGATATCGAAGTTCTCTTGTATATATTCTGATAGATGTGTATCATAATATTTTTATTTTATTAATATGATAGATTAATTTAATCTTATAATGAAGTATTTATTAATATATTTATTGACCGATTATTTTATACGGATCTGGTATGATTCAATCAAGATATATTTAATATTTTCTATAATCATGGGTAGATATTAACATATATAGGATTTATTAGTTACTAATATGTAAAATTTCAATACAATCATTGGGATGGATTACATGAGCTAATAGTGGTGACACGTTTATTGTTACTATATTAGTATGTAATTTTATTCTTAAAAATTTCATGGATATTTTGGTATTTAGACCACGTTGGGAATAACCTATCCTTAGTATTTTATAAGGCATCATGGAACAAGTGGACTATATGGTAATTGTATTAGTAAATGTATATGATAATATTTTTCTCATTCCATTTTTTAATAAACTTTTCACTATAGACTAGAGGAATTATTTTTTATTCCTCTTGTAAGAGAGGTGGAGCATACAATCAAGTTACTACATAGGGGATAACCCAATTCAATTGTATTATATTTTATAGATTTAGTAATGTTGAGAGAGTAAAATTTCTAGGATGAGGACCACAATGAAAATAAATTTATATGGCATATTATATCTCGCTTGGGAGTGTTGATATTGTTCTCTATGAATGAATACTAGACCTTGTGATTCTGGATGGATTTCCAAAATAGAAATTAATTTATAATTAAGAATAAATATTATTTTTAAGGATAGTTAATTAGTTTTTTTATATATTTAATTCTAGATGTTTTATGGTGATCAAGTTAATAGATTGGTACCATTAGTTCTTGGTATGAGTTGGGGATATATCAAAGTTATATTTTCGACACTAGTATGAATTTTAAATTTTTTTGTCGATACCGTACGGGGTAAAAGTATTTTTCAAACTGTTTATGGGTTTGATAAAAAGAATATTCAAGCTTTCCTTTAATTTTTTAATGGTTTTATTTATTAATGATGTTTTAGTGTACTCTTAATCTCAGAAGAAGCATAAAATGTTCATGAATAATGTATAATCTATTCTACCTGAGAACTGTTTTTATAAAATATGATAATATGTTTTTTTATGTTTTATAAGTGAAACTTTTAGTATTCTTCGTTAGAATTGGGAATCCACAAAGGATATAGGACGGAACAGATATTGATTAAATGAGATATTCCGTAGAATTTGTTTGATGTTCTTAATTACTATAATTCCAAGAGGTTATTATAATATTTCATTGGAAAATAATAATAAATATATTATTAGTTATGAAATGATTGATATTTAATGGTAAGTGTGATTTATCTTTTCAGATTCTAAATATAATGATAATTAAAAAACAAATCTTTTTTCCCTAAGTTTTGTAAGATATACATGGTACATTGAAATTTCATAAGAATGGGGATATGATTTTTTAAGATTTACAGTGATTAGGAATTATCATATGGGTCTTAAAATCTATGTTTACTGGATTATAACTACAATATTCTAGTCCATGACATAAAAATGGTTATGTAGGATATAAATTAATGGTGAAATTTTAACTTTAGGGATAATTTATTCCTAAATAAAAATTATAAGAGTTTGAAATATAATTTCTTATATAAGGATCCTAATCTTCGGTAAATTAAGTAGGTTAATTATCTATTATCTTTTGATTTTAGGTGGTGTTTATTCTATGTATGGTGGACGTTGGTGTAGCTACATTATGTTAGAAATAAGAATCACATGTTAAATAGAATTTGAAGGAGGAATGATAATTGATGTATATTAGATAATAGATGATACTAGATGTTTTTTTGGATTAGGGTCGATTTAATTTAATACCACATATTATAATGGTTAATCTAGTGAATAGATTGATAGATTCTCATTATTATAAAATAATTTATTATAACTATGTTTCGTATATATTTGGTATAATGGTTTATTTATAAGCCTAAGGGATGAGGTGATGTGATTGTTTCACTCCTCATGGGGGGTGATGATCCTATCTTGACTAAGAGTGTAATAAAATTAATTTTATAATTTACACCCTTTGAATACATCTATATATTATTATATATTTTTCTTTGATGTTGGAGGGGTGTTACATGTGTCACATCGTATCAAAATTGACATATTAAAAGTGTAAAATATATTATTCCATGAACGTGAATATATTTAGAAACAATGGACTTCTCATTGATAACATACTCATATAGGAAATATGAGGAAACTTTTTATTTAAGATATGGTTTTTACCCATGAAACAAGGTAATTTTTTATTCATCGGGTCTTCAAATGACATACAATCATTGATGGATCAAAAAGATATATTATATAAATAATTTCATCTGTTTAATTATTGTTGTGACAAAATATATGTAAAATTTAATCCCAATTGTGGAAAACCTCATAAATAACCACATAACCCTAATTTTTTTAACTGGATACAGAGTGATCACATTTGGATGATATTAAGTGAAATCGAGGATGATTCAATGGATACCATAGGTATCATCATCATTTAAATAATTATTTGAGATGACCAAAAATATTCTTCTTGGATCATTGTATTCACTTAGAGGGAGATAGAATTACTTATTAACCCTTATTCCATTTTCTATTTTTAAAATATCATTCTCCTCTGATTAGAGAGAAATTAATCCTAAAGAGAAAAACACAAATACACACTCATATGAACACAATAATTGATAATGTTCACCACTCAAAAAGAGTTTTTAATACTTCTCATGATTTTGATGTAATACAATACCAAATGGTCCACTAGAAAGTTACTCTATGTTTTAGAGAAATCTGAGTATATCCATCTCTTTAATAGCACTAGATTACTTTGAAATAAAATCAATAATTGAATAGGCTTTTTATAACAAGTTTCATAATTTATTAGTAAACTATTAAACCTTATTGACACTTGGGATATAATATGTTAATTCCTTATCATTTATATCTTGCATACAATCTTCCACTCTATTTCTTCAAACACATTTTTAGAAACCCACTCATTCGGAACACCTCAATTTTATTCATGTTTACTAAAAAATTATTCATCTGTAACCTCACAAATATATTTAGTACCCCTCTTAATGATACATTGTTTTTCTAAAACTACTTCATTTATAACCTCATTTCGTTATATGGTACGTTATTCATCTGACAAATTCTATATATTATACCTCTATGTTAGGAACTTATTTATCTGGAATGCTATATACCATACCTTGAAAAAAATGAAAATAAATCTCTCAATATTCTAGATTAGAAAATATCATTTTAAACTCAGTATTCATAATGACCTTATCTCCTTTAAATACCCACCGTTTCTCGAAAATATAAAGGAGCAGTGTGTACTCCAAATTTTAAATTTACACTCGAAACATTATTCATTTGAACACTTTTAATCACTTTAGATAAATTAGATTATGTAATCATTATAATATCATTATTAAAATCATGGAATCAATTATCCTCACTGATTCATGAAATATATGTTAGAATCATGATAATTAATTCACAATTATTGAGGAATTTAATGTACATATTTAAAAATTTCACATTGTAAAAATTAATAAAAAAATTCACAAAGATCCTCAAACCTCATTTAATTTCTTTTTTGAATGAAATCTTCTCTCTAGTAATCCTCCGTCTTGTTTTTATATTTAAGGATTTTTATTGTTTGTATAATATTTTTATTAATATCAAATATTGACTAGTCATTATATTTCTCTATCTATTATGCTTTATGTTTCCTATTTCAATATTTTTTTTTTGAGTTTCCTTATTAATCACTATTATAAAAAAATTCATGGTATATAAATCTCTAATGTACAAAAAAAATATTCACTCAATTATACTTCATATCATTTATCTTCTAAAAAACACAACATTCAATCCTCTTTTCAACAAATCCTAATCCTTTTTATACTCTAATTTATCCATCCAAAAAAACCCTTTCGAGATGCTTTTATTTAGAGAACTCTATTACGAAAACTCTATATAGAGAACCAATCTTCCTATAGTTCCATCATTTGAATAAACTAGAAAATAATCATAACTATATTAGAATAATCATGATTTTTGCTACTAAAATATAGGATCCTAGAACACCATGATATAGAAGGGTGAATCAGGGTGTAAAATTTTTCAATAAATTAGATGGATCATATCTCAACCTTGTAGGTACCTTTTAAATGTGTTTGATGGAATCATGTAATTATCAAATACCATCATATCGAAATAGTAACACAACTCATTAGTTTTACTTGAATAACATTCATCATGTACACCTTTATCACTTCCTTGGGTGAATTCTTTCTCATTTTATTGACTTAACGATTTATCCATCGATTGAGAATTTAATTCTTTTTCTTTGATCAATATAAGACTCTTTTTATATCATATTTCTGAATTGATTTAATTGAATGAACTATTGACTAAAATGAGATGTAGAACACTACCATTCTCAAAGCTCAGAGCCTTTACAAATCCATATTTATTTTTCCATGATATTTTATCCTTCTTAAACCCATATAAAATCAAATATATCCCATCATTTGTGCATCTTACTTCATTCATGGAACTCCATATCTTCAAAAAGATTCTATTATTCCTGGAACTCCTGTTTCTGAGGTTCATAATTGTCAATTAATTCCAAACCAATTTTTTCACCCTAATTTTTCTCGTAAAGAGTTCCTCGATTAGGAATTTTTATAAATTCATGAAACCAGATCATCTCACCCATCATCCAAATTATATCCAGTTATCAAATTATGTGTGTTCCCCTATTTATAAGAAATATTTTTTTTATTCTTTCAAGATCACCATGGATTTATCACAGACCTAATCATCCATTTTCATGATGGTCTTCTTATTGATGAATCGTTAGTGATATTTTCCCTTGTTAAAATCGTCTTGTAATCACATATCTTACCATCCTTCCCCCATGACTCATCCGGAATCTTGCAATACCTCCTTCGAAAAACAACAAACCGTCACGACAGTAGATTCCTTCACGAGGCTATATATATTCCATAAACTTCAATTTTCATAACATCCATTCTTTTTTAATATTTTTATAACGTCTTCCACTGAATTACATCAATTTTTTATGATCCATATAATATTAAAAAATAATCATAGAAATTTACATTCATTTTCAATATTTTTAAGGACCTAATGATGGATATACATGCTTTACAATTATCATCCATTCCTCATGATTTGGACCTCCAAGGTGTTATAAAAGATTGGGAAATAAAATAACCATCGTTACTAAAGCCATAAGAAATACTGGATCACAAATCTTGCAAATTCCTTGATCACCCCAGTCTTGATTGAAATAAACAATCCATTTTCAATTGTAAAATGATCATGGTTCCAACAATCTCCTAAGTTGGGTTTATTTGAAATCGACATATAAATTCAATAAATAAAAATCCTCAATAAAAATTGTAATAGGTTTTAAATATCATTTTCATCCCTCTAAGCCTATGTGAGAATATATTATTGTTTAGAAAAGAGTGGGAAAAGAGATTTTCATGCATTGAGAGACAACCGGCCAATCCTATAACCCTATAATTCATTGAATTTCACATATCTCCCCATTGTAAATAAACCCAATGAAACTGTATTTTTTATTTTTGTTATAAAAAAATCACCCAGGATTTTTCTCCCCCGAAGAACTAAATAAAATCTGAAAATCAATTAAAATAGTTAATATAAATGGGAGATGGGACCAACCAGAAACATTTATGTAATGAGAGGGGATAAAGACTAATATTTAACCAATGTTTCCCAAAAATTTATACTACCAATAACTTATTTAGAATGTTAAACGCTTAATCATTTGTTTCAATATGATCATTTTTAATCATATTAGGTTCATGTTTTTCTTTTATGATGTGATATCTCATCTCAATATTATTTTTGAAATAGTGTTGATCAATATATTTTTTGAGATTGATAATTATCTTGTTTTCATATTGAATCAAAATTAGTTGATTCACCTTGTCTCCAATATCAGTATGTTTTTGTGTCTTTTGTAATAGAAGAGTTCAATTTTTTATAGATACATACTTTTCTTTACCCATACTAAGAGATGTGATTTCTTATTTGATACATAACCAACTGAAAAAATTTGTTTATAATGAAATTTTCACATTCACTTGTGATCTTTTGATCCACCACATCTTTAACACAATGAATATTAAATGTGTAGATAATTAATTATCAATTCCTAATTAAAATTATAAGAATATTTTCAGAGTACATCGAATATCCATCCGGATTATTTTAACTACTGCAATATTTTCTTCTTTGGGATTACATTGGATATTATCCATAATTCATGTTGAAATGATGATATATAATTACGTTCCATTCAAATATAATAAACATCAAATGATTCTATTATAAATCTCTATATTGAAAAAATTTCATTTCCTCATGATTTCCATGTTTAAAACTAATTGAAATCAGAGAAAAAAAATATTTTAGAGTCATGCATGTTGAATTTATTGAGTATCACTCTTGCATGCTATTCCATTGAAATGATGTTTTATCCATTCTATTGAGTCTCGTGTATCCACAAAATGTACATCATTTAACCAATCATGTACATTTCAAAATCTACTTTCATATCATGATAAAATTAATCCATTATTCCAATCTGTCTTTTCCAAAAGAAAATATCATTCACATATATAAACACCATAAATTGGTCTCTTTTAAATTCATAACAAATAGATTATGGTAAAACCCACCTCTTTTAAATTTTAGATTCCTCATATATGATTAAAGTCTATAATATCATTCTCATTGAACTTATTTAGATGATAAATATCATTTTTTATTCAACAAACATTTTATTCATCATTATGAATCAGAAAAATCAATGGTTGTTCAATATAGATTTCTTCATTATGAATGCCATTTATGAAAATATTTTTTATATCCATATAATAATACCTGTATTTTATTTGAATTTTCATGGAAATTAATAGACAAATAAACTCCATTCAATCTACTTGAGAGAAACTTTCTTCAAAATCAATGACTTCAACATATTCATAACCATTACACACCAATCTATCCATGTTTCTGATCACGTTTTCTAAATAATCATATTTTCTATTAAAGAAACCCTTCATTCCAATTAAATTTATATTTAATGTTCTCTTACAAACATCCTTGGTCTAGTTTCTATAAATAAAATCTAGTTATATGTTTATAGACATGACCCCTGATTCATCCTTTTCTAATTAGTTAAACATTTTTGCTTCCATAGTTGATAGATGGAACAATGTGATTCATTCCTCATTCTTCTTATCTGTGTAAGTGTGGTATGATCCAAAATAATGTTTGGTTAATCAACTAATTTTCTCATTTATTTCTCCAGGTGGTTCTTCTAGAGATTATTCTATAATGGTTTTTTATTCTAAATCTACAACTGAATCTTCATCATTTTGAGGAATATGTATATTTGGAAAACCTTCCTCAATTTCAATATTTTATTCTGTCCCTATTTCCCATTCATATTCATCTTAAATAATATCATCATATGATCTATAAAGGATATATTAGTTTTTCCACAATTATATTGAGATCATTGATATCAAAAATCGTTCTTTGATGATTATTATTGAAATTTTTGGCATTAATATTTATTGATTATACAAGGAACATTCTCTCATCTTCTTTAACACTATAAATTCCATATTTTTATTGTTTTTTAAGATGAAACATTTACATACAAAAACATGAAAACACATTATTGAGAGATTTCATCCCTGAATTACCTCATATGTTTTCATATACTATGTTATAAATAAACATTTTTATTTTTAAAATACACTACAACATCAAAATCATATTTCTAGTAATGATGATAAATAAAACTTTAAATCAGTGTATTTCTATTTATATTATTCTCTTATAAATTTTGGTATTCAACTACCCCAATTTTTTGAGGTGTTCTCACTGAAAAAACATAATTCTTGATCACATGTTTTTTATGTAATTTTAAAACTCAATGTATGTGTACTATTTCCCATTATAAAATAATAAAATCTTTTTTGTTTGGCCAGTTTCATTTTCAACTATTTGAAGATATCTCTCCATGAATTCATGCCCTTTCCTTTTTCACAGCATAAACATCATACATTGCATTCAACTATAACCATAAAAAAATATAGTACCTCTATCCTTATGTTCCAGAAACATTTATTGGACCAATCACATTTATGGTGAAGAGATCATGTAGATTTAATGCCCATTTGTTCGATTAAAGATATGTATTCTAGAAAATCATTCATATTAAGATTTAATCTCATGTCATTTCTAGATCATGCTCTATATTTTTATGATCAATAATAGTCTTTTGATTAAATATGTTCTCTATTATATGTTGATTAATGTTATCAAAGATACTATTTAATAAGTTGTTTTCCTATTCAATTGTTAAGAAGTAAGTGTTTTCTTTATTATCAACCAGGAATAAATTGCTATTTGTCTTATAGCCTTTAATTAAAGAATTATCTATCTTCCCTTTATTGTGGAACCCATTATTGTTAAATTTTACTACCTATCATGTGTCACAAAGTTATATTACTCTTAGAATAATTTTATGTAATTCATACACATAGAGAACTGAAATCTTCATTACTCATCATTGTTTAATTTGGTATTTCCACAGAATTTAATTTTAATGGAACCATTGTTTCTAAATCTCATTATTTATTTAACTATTTCCTTAAAATGTATCCATAAATTTTCAATTCCTATCATATGGTATGAGGATCCACTATAGAGAATACATGATCTTCTATTTTTAAAATCGTAAAGAGTGATTTCTACCATGTGTTCATTCTGAGTTATCATCTTTCCTTCTATAAGATACCTGATTGAGTTGTGGAAACATATTTCATATCCATTATCTTTTCAACATGAATTATTGAATAATAGCCATATTAATCTTCCAAATGGTCGGTAAAATATAATTGAATTGACTTGGAGTTCTATAGATATTTTTTCATCATTCCTCTTCATGGTATGTATAGTATTGTAGCCAAAGAAAGAATAGTGAAAAAAAATTATTCATATAATTTATTTCTTCAATATAGTGGAGGATATTTCCTTGTTCTCCTTTTTTTACTTTCAGGTGATTCCCCATCCAAATAGCTCTTTACCTCTTTACATTAATTCATTGTATGCCCAAAAATATATAGAATTGAAATTTCATAAGAGTAAATATCATATCATTTACATTCCTCCCCATGTACACTTCCATTGAATAGGAATTTTACCGAAAATCCTCTTTGGAAAATTAAGGAATATTTTTAGTTTTCTTTTTTATTTGTTTCAATGTTTTTTCTATTGGGAAATCAAACACCTTTTTAGAATGCCCAAATTTCATCTTCCATTTTCATAACCTTATCCTGTTTTAATCCATTGATGTTTTTTATCAAAAAAATCCACTTTTTCCATTAACATAGATTTATTATTGTTTATGAATTTCTATTCTCCCTTGTATCCATGTTTTACTTTTTACATATATTATGCATCTTGAAACCGTACAAACATTAATTTGTTCTTTGATTCCCTCAATTTTATTTTATTTTTTTACACTTTAATGAAATGACTTCTTATTCCATTACCTCAAATATCTTATGATTTTCCACTGGTATCAATGTATGGTCTTTGATGACTTTTGACTACCCAATAATAATGAGTTTAAACTCCTCAAAATCATCTAATATTTTATGAATATACAAGTGTTTTTTTCCTATCCATGTGGAAAATCAATATATAATTTAGGATGATCTGAAAACTCTAATAACTCATTCAACAAATCTCCCCGGTTTATATTTTAATTTATTCGAATTTCATGATCATTAAGAGAACCCTCATGTTATACCTTGATATCTAAAGCCCCATTTTACTGATTATATTTATCATCCATAGGTTCTACAATTTATAATTTCTCTGTCATTCATTATTTACTATCATATATTAAATTTGGTTGGTCATCTTCAAAAAATCAATATTATCTGATTCCTATTTAAAAAATGAAGGCCTTTCTCTATGGTTTCTCTCCTAATTTGAAAACACCCTTTTATGGGAACCTCATTTTATACCATTTTAGGATATATTTCGTACTTCACGCATAATAGAATATCCTTGAGAACTAAGTGACAATTTTTCCTACATTACCACATTGTAAAAGATGTTAACGGAATATTTCTTTCAAATAATCCTTTTCCTCATTGAATTTTATAAGAATGTGTGAGATAAATTTTTCATCCACATCACCTCCATCCTTACTAACATTGGAAATGTCACATTTTTTCATGGATTTAAATATAATTTTCATGAGTTAATATTTTTATATTTTTATTTGAATATTTTTTAATTGTTCACCATTCTTTTTAGAATATCTTTAATTGATATCATGGAAAGATCTATTTCCATAAGAGAAGGAAAATTCATATTTTATAGAGGTGTAATTCTTCTTAGGATTTTATTTAAAATATTAATATACTTTATTTTATCCCCAATTTCTCAAATAGCCTTAAGAATTTCAGTAATGCGATTTAAGAAACTATCAATATTTTTATCTGGATGTATTTTTTTATCATCAAACTGGTTGTGAAATACATTATGTTTGGACTCTTCACATTATTATCAACTTAATATATATTTTATAGTTTCAATCAAATTTAATTGGATATATTGAACAATCACCTTGAAACAAATTTTATTAGCTTGTGACACAATAAATTAATTTTAATATTTTTCATCTGTATCAGGAATTTTCATATCTCTTTCATTTATAGAATGAAATCTCATATCACTGACCTGAATCCCATGAGATATGGAATAGATAACATTATTTATAAGAGATCACACATGATATCTCACTCTATTAATGTTTCCCATCAAAAAGGGGAACTCCCCTAACATTCACAAATATATCTATAACAATAGACGATATATATAAAACCAATAATCTTTTCACAATTACCTCTTGTAAGACCCTAGAAAACTATACAACGGGAGGGATGAATCAGGGTGTCAATTTTATTCAATAATATTGATCTTTTCTTCACATTTTAAAGCACGAGTTAAATGCATATGATAGAATCGGGTAATTATCAAACACCCAATTGCATAAATAGAAACGCAAAAAGATAGTTTCACTTGGTTCATATGTAAGGGATTGTCCAACGAGAATATACTAATAGTGATTCAGTTATACATGATCTAGTATGCTTCACTAAGTATAACGAAGTACAATTATTATGATTTTCCACTTTGTTCTAGGAACACTATAATTATAAGAATTTTAGGGTTATCACACTTCTTCCCTCAAATCACTTTCCCCAACTCCCCCATTCTCAATGCCTTGGGTAAAGTATCATAGTGTTTCTTGATTTGATTTTCACATCCATAGATTTTGAATTGATATATATCCCTATATTAGCATGATGTTGTACTTAGATTATAGTTATTAGGTGATTAAATTTATTCCAACGTTTACATAAAGATGATGTTAAACATTACTATTTGTGAAGGTCCTAGACATTGTGAAAACCCCATCTTGTTTCAATGATCATTCAGCCTTACCAAACCCACATGCATTCATGAATTTTTCATCCATAAGGAATCCTCTATCATTCAAGGAACTGCAAATCATCTCGAATCTCCCAGTATTTTTGAAACTCCCTTTTCTAAAATTACTATGTTTAAATTAATTCCTAAATATTATTATGATTATGATTTTTCATATGAAGAGTTATAAATTCATGAAGAGGTAAACCTTCTAAAATTATAATTGTTTTACCCTTTTTTCCAAAATTCATTCCATGTCTCAAATTATGCATGGACATCTATCTATAGGAAATACATCTTATATTATTCTTTAATGATCAACAAGTAATTTTCACATACCTTTTCAATCTTGTTCCTAAAGTTCCTCTTCTTCAAAAAGATTTAGGGAATGTTTTTTTGAAGCATATTGTAATCATATAGCATACCTTATTTATATTTTTTTGAGTTATTATTCATGAAACCTATTTTTAAGACATCAAACCATATAGAAACCATATTCCTTTATAGATCTCCATATCTTCTAAAAACAAAAATCATCATGAAATCCAGTCCTTTTAATATTTTTAAAGAGGCCGTCCAAGAAATCCATCCTTCTTGAGTCTCAATATCTTCATGAAACTTTTATCATCATGAAATCTATTCCTTTTCCATATCTCCAAAGAGGACGTCCTTTAAATCATTGCTTCATAAATTTCATCCCTTATTCCTACTTTTTATCACCAAACAATTTGAAAAATAATGTAAAATGACATAAAGTTCATTATTGAAGCCACATGACCAATAAGATCACTTATAATTCACACTCCATGATCAAACTAGTGTAAATTAACGTAAAACCCAAAATAAAACATTTCTACCTATGAAAATCCATTCATCCAAAATTAAATAATAAGAAAGATTCAATTTCTTTAATTTTTTCAAAAAGGCTCAGTCGGATGTCCTTGTGATCAATTTTAAGAACAAAATTTGATTAGACTGCAATATGACCAACTCAATATAATAAAGTCATAAATTTTTTATAGAATAGGAGAATGTTTTATTCTTTCTAGAACACTCCATATATAAATTTTTTAAAGAAACATCATATTTTTCTTGTAATTTATATACAAAAATAAAACAAGAATATATATAAAATTCATTTTTCATGACTATTATCTTTCCATGTATCACAAAATATAATAATATATTTCTATGAAGAATAACCCCATATAGAAATTTTATCATTAAATTATAATAAATAAATGATGTTATAAAATCCAATATATGGATTTACATCTAATGATTTGAAACTTATATGATTGATCTTGATGCAGTAAACTTGAATCATTTAATTATAATGTCCTGCTTCCATAATGTTGTTACTAAAAATAATTTCAATAAAATTTATGAAATCACGAATTAATCATAAAACCTTAAAACAAACATAAATCTATAAAAATGTGTTCCTACATTCACATCAAAAAAATATTAAAATTGTTCACTCATGATGCCATCACCACTTCCCCATTTTATCAAAATAACTCCCCAAAAATATATTCTCTTCCTATATTATGTATATAATATATAAACAGTTTTAATGTTGTCAAATTTCTCAACCTTTTAATAAAATAATCAAATACCAAAATAGATTAGGGTAATAGATCACAAACCTTTCCCTTGTAAAAAGTTATTTTTAATGTACATAATCATTCTAATTTCCTTAAAAGGTTTCATCATTAATAGTTTAGGGAAGATATCAAATACCAACTCCTTATATTATTCAAACTCTATATTTAAATAACTTCATTATACATTTTCTTTTATTATGTTATATTTAATATTATTATTAATTTATCATAAATATTATATGGATTATTAGAGAGTTTCATAGTAGTTTTATTATCACAACCAAAGAGAAGATGTAGTTTCAAATTGACCAAAAAATACACTAGTTGTGTCTTCATCATTATTAATTTTATTATATCATTAGTGGTATGTATATAATAATATTATATTGTTTTTAATGTCACTAATAATTTCCTCACTATATGAACCCCTAAACATATTTCTTCGAGAAATCAAACACCCCTAGTTATATATTTTCCCTCCCCAACACAACCTATCTTTTATGTATCTTTTTAGCCACACAAATTCGATATTCTCTTAAAATCATACTACATCCCATAATCTGTAGTTCCATTAAAATGTCTTTGAAATATATTTTCGACAAAAAAATGTGTCTATTGTGGTTAACATTGATATATAATAGACATGGTAAAGGGATAAACCATGTTAAGTCTAGAAGCTATTAAATATATCTGTATTCAAATAAATTTAAGAAATTCTATAGAAAAAAAATATTTCATATAGATCCATCCTTACAGAAGATTGTTCTCTCTAAGATGGGTATGAAACCGATTTTTTATCTTTAATTTCAAATCACTTATATAATTCCTTTCCATTTTTTTCTTTTTATAAGAAAATATGATCCTAATCTTGACAACATTTTATTCCAATAATGTACCTTATTTCTCCAAAATAGAAATTTCAAACAAGAACTTCATTTATTTTGAAATTATGTCACATTATTCTTTATTATTATTTAAAAATATGAAGTAATAAACATAAAAAATCATAATGAAATAATCCTCTTGATTATCGTCAATGTATTAGTTACTATACAATATTCATTTCATGATATTAATTTCCTTTAGGGATAAGTGAATCTTATAATAATATGTTGTTGGGGATTGCTTTATCCCTTATAATTAATTTTTTACCTTACAGGAATATTTATCAAGTTATGATTTCAATAATTTACTTGGTTGTTCAATATAGACCTTTTTTCTAGATCTACATTGGTAAAAGGAAACATGAAATACATTTTTAATATATTATATCTCTTTTTTAAAGTCATTAAATAAGTATTATGATGTTTTTAATTATTTCTACATGGGAAATATTTTTATTAAAATGAACTCCATTAACCAATGGTCCACCCTTACAAACCAATCATTCCTTGTTTCATAACACTTCACTTATTTTAATAATCTTGTTTTGTATATCTATCCTTGTTCTAATCACATTTCAATATTCTAATTTGATAATAGCTCTCATGTATATTTTTTCTCTATCATATACCATTCTTCATTCATTGAAATAATCAACTCATTATTCTCTGAGTATTCGTCAACATCTATTGGCTCAATCGGTGAAAATAAACTACTGTGTGAAAGTATTCTTGATGTTCATTTTGTTTTAACCAGTTACCCTTTTACTCCAATAATATTTTGGACCTCTACATGCTTCCATAATCTCGTATAGGATGAATGAAATTGTCCGTTGTCACTTGAATTGAATGAATCAATATCATCATCTCATACTATTTCTATTTAATTTCATTTATCAAAGAAATTACCATGTAGTTTAAATAAAAAACATTCTACATCACTCTCTCTTATATGTACAACTAGTTGTGTAAACATTTTAGTATAAATATACTACACCATCACATATATGGAGTCAATAATTCATAATTTTTCCTTATTATATAACTCATAACCTCTACCATTAATAGTGTTGACAAAAAAGTAACAAACCATACCTCTTTGATTAAACTTCTCAATATAATCACATTTAATCTTGATTATTAATGGTATTCCAAATAACCATAATTATTTCAAACCTAGGGTCTCTTTATAATAAATTTCATATAGATTAATAATATATTTTGGACTATAGAGGCAATGATTTTCAATGTGAACTACTTCTAAAATTTCAACTCTCCAAAACAATTGATATGTATTGTGTTCAATAATTATGATTTGATCCATATCAACCAATTGGATATTCATTAATTAAACAACACCATTTTTATGTTGTGTATGGTGAATTAGGTTCTAAATGTTTTACATTTTTTTCAATAAAATATTTAAACATCCCATTTCTTTATTTAACATCATTCGAAATTCCAATCTTCTTCATGGAACATCAAATTTCCTTTTCAACACATATTTTAAAATAATAAATCATTTTTAAATACACTAGTTTGTGGTTCAAAAATAGAATAATTTATATTTGAGTGAAATAATAAATAAAGGAAAATATTTATCTCCTCTATTAGATTTCTTTCTCATGGTCCCACTTATGTTAGAATAGATATGCTTGAAGGGATGAATTATATATTTCTCGAACCTCTTTTCTAATAAATTTAAATATTCCACTTATATAATATCAAAAAACCCCAATCTCTTCTTTTTATGATGTCCAAAACATCATGAATAATTTATATCTTTTTCAACATTTCCACAATCCCCTAGAACATATATCTATTACATTTATGCCATAGCATGTTTTCATTCGTCATGCTCAGATTGAATGAACATAGTGCATTTCAAACATAAATAAATCCATTTTTTTGTTTTATTATTAAAAAATAAAAATATAAAACTCTTTTAAAATAAATCCATATCATAATATTATTTATTAATTTTCATCATTGGAAATATATATATATATCTATATAATTATCTTTCTGTCCATCAATAAATCTGGAAATTTTTGTTTTGAATTTTACATTTCCAATAACTGTAGCTCCAATCCTATTGTTTTAATTTACTAATTATTTCAAAAATTTATTGTCCCATATTTTTTTCCATCATATTTTTAACAATTTTAAATATCTATTCATATGTGAAGAATAACCATTATCTAAAAAACATGGTAATACACAATTTGTGTCTTTGAGGGAAGTTTTAATAAATGATTGATTTTATTTTCCATTTTCCTAGTTACCATATTTCTTATGACTTTTTTAATATAAAAATTGATGGTTTAGTAACATTAAAAAGAATCTATTATCAACATATCTTGGATGATCACATATTTAAAAAATAGTTTCCAGTAGTCGAAATTTATTTTTAGTTTTCAAACATGATTTTTTATATTGTATTCTCGGGCACAATTAACTCTCCCAAAACATATACCTATAATACCTCCTAGACACCTTTTATTATTGATTATTTATCCATTTCATTTCTATTATATCACTAAATCCTCCATATTAATGGTAATAACCATGGAAACCATATTTTTCATTGTACCCTGCATCTATTTGAGAACTCTGCATTCTAACGTATTTATAAACATCAACAATGAATCATTATTGCTAACCCAAATTTTAGTATACTCTTGAAATATTTAATATCAAATTATATGTCTTTTTATCACTAATAAAGTCTCTTATTAACAATTGTTTTCACCAGTGTTTCATTTATTAAAAATTCCAAAAATTCCAAATTATCTTGTTTTAGCTAAAAATATAGTCTTCTTGACATTATTATGATTCAAATAATTTCTATAATTATTTTCAATCTCATATTATGGTATTTATTGATCCTATTATTTATACTCTTGAGTGAATTGACAAAATTCTGGAATTGTATTTTTGAATTTTTGAAATTCCTCATATAGATTTGTGTATTTTTTTGTTGATAAATATCAAATTATTTCTCATTCACATATTTTTCCTCTAACCTTATGTTGATAGTTTTCTCTCAATTGGGAAATTTTTTTAGGTCAATATATCTTTTACCAACATGGATTTCTCTTCATATAATAATACCTAATTTTTTTATTGATATATATTATTTTATTAACTTCTTGTTCACTTTGTCATGTTTGAAAAAATTTAAAGAAATTATTTCAATTAACATTTAAACATAAACTCCATCAAGAATTCCACTTTTTCTTCTATAGAGATGTTTCATTCATCCCTGGTAAATATCTCATCATTTAGTTTTTCAATATGTATCTTTTTAGCTACATTATCACTGGAATTTCCAACTTATATTTCACTATCATAAACTGTCCCACAATTATAAAAAATAATCTATTTTTATATATAGATAAAATATTATCCTTTACATTCAAATCTTATTTTTTATATATACTTCACTATAGTTCTTCTTTATTATTATCTTCATCTTTCATTGGCCATAGATATCTTATAAAAAACGACCAATGGCTCCACTATTAAATAACATCAATTATAGCATTCTATTATACATCCATGGGCCTTATTTCATGTTTCTAAAAAAATAATAGACATGAATTCATTAAAATTTTTAGGCACATTATCTTTAGTGATAGATTCACTTACTTCTTCCATAATAACATTTATAGACTTTAATTTCATAATTTCTTTGTGAGATATTTATAAATCATCTTTTTCATTCTCCTTGGTAGATTTATATTTTCTCATTTCATATGTGATGGGAATAATATAAAAATCATTCACATAGAGATTATTATGATAAATTTATTTTAATTATAGTACCTCTATATAAAATTTATCAAGAATAATTATTAAAATCATTTTCTTACAAATCATATATTCCAATTTCATACAAAAAACTTTTATGGTGTTTCTAATTTCATTAACTCTTAAAAATAAATCACTAATAGATTCATTACCTATCATTTTAGTGTCATCATACATTAATCTTTATATTTGTAACTTTTCAATAACAAATTCTATATTCCTCTTATTAATTTTTTTTTAAATTAAAAAATATTCCTATGGTTTTTCCAATTCCATTAACCCCAAAAATATTACATTTATAAAGAGAGGTAAGTACATAATTTTTTTCTTCTCCATCATTCTCTATATTATTCTTAAAGGTATATATTAATGGACCTATCTATATAATAGGATAGAATCCATCTGTTTCATCTACTATAACATCATATCCAAAGGACAAAATATGGGGAAGCATCCTTTCCCCCTAGATGTGATAGATTTCCAAATAAAAATATGAAAATATATTACTATTAACTAATTTTTAAACCTCAATAAAAACACACTTCTTATAAATCAGAATTGAAAAATGTAAATAATGGAAACCTAGGATTTTATAATAATTTAATGGTTTAGTTATATTGAATATAATCACAAATAAGGGTAAATCCATGATTAACCCATATTTTCTTCTATATTAAAAATAACAATCACCTCTAGTAGGAGACAAATTACTATGAAAGAAACAAAACACATATAAACACCAATAAAAACCTAATAATTTTCAAGGCTCAATACTCACGAAGAGTCTCTAGTCCATTGAATTATCTAGAAATAATCTAATAGGATGTTGTCTACTAGTAATTAATCCTTTTGGGTTTACAAAAAAATTGGTTATATCTATAACATTCATAGAAATAGAGTCCTTTGATATGATTTTAGAATAATGGAATAGTCCTTTACAAATATGTTTCAACCCATTTTTAGTGTGCTACTAAAATTTCTATCTAATTATAGAGTACCTCTATGTCTGTTATGTGTCTTTTAAAACCCTATAACTAGTACCTCAACATAATCGAAAAAAATGTTTCAATATTCTCATTTAGAAACACACATATTCAATATGTATATCACCATTCACCTTATTATATTTATTTACCAGGATTTATCTGAAATATAATGGTGGATCAAAAACTCTAAATTTCACATTCCCGTGAAAAATATTTTATAGTTCACCACCTTTAAACCCACTATATAAATTAGAGCCATTAGAATCTTTATGATATATACTCAATTCATTTAATCAATGATTTTCAATGCATCCTAAATTCACATATGGAATCTAGATCTTTTATTTTCTAATTATTAAAGAGTTTAATGTCATAATTTGAACTATAATAATGAATTAAATTAAATAAACATTTTAAAGTTCCTCAAGTCTCTATGTGTTTTTTCTTGGAAAGAATTGATTCCTCTGATAATTTTCTATTTGGATTTTCATTTCAAGTATTATATTTTTCCGTAACCACTTTTTTTGAATTTCCTTCATCTAATAATATTATTATTTTAAATATATTAGTCATTAGATATTTCTGTTGCCATGAGTTTTTTTACTTAATATATTCAAAAATATTAGAAATTATTTTAAATAAAATATGTCACAAATTTAAACAAAACATTCACCTAGTTAAAATTAACATATATTCTTCTTTGGACTAACATAAAATTTAATTTTCTATTTTATATAGCTTTTTCCTTATTCAACTCTAATTTCTATATATAGATGGATTTTTATGAAAACCTATCTAGCAAAAAAATATTCAAAAAGAGAATTTCCAAAAATACCTATGTTCCATTATTTCCTTCCGTTATGAAATATTACTAATAATTAGAAATATATTAGAATAAAAATCATCTTTTCCACATTGAATAAATAAATAACCTGATTTACTTTATCTAGAAATCTAAATTTCATGTCCCTATGAAATCTTTTGAAAAAAATTGTGATTTTAATTCTATATGATCATCATAGATTAATAAATCAGGTTTCCAATCTAGTAGAAGAGTTATGTTACTTCTATCTGGAAGACTTCATTTAGAGAATTAAAAAAATTATGTTTGAAATTTCTAAGTGATTTATCTAAAGGTAATAAAATACAACAGCAAACACAAATATATTCATGTGAACCATCTCCTTTACAAATTAGAAAACTGAAATCCACTTTGTATTAACATCACCAAAAATATCATTTCAATTTCATTATTCAACATATATTTATCCAATAATGAGGTAGATTTTGTTATTTTGGGGATTCAACCCACATTATTCTCTATTACAAGCATGGATTAATATCTTCTTGAATCACAAAATACATCATTCATGCATGGGACAATGAATTTACTATTTATCTTTTGACCATGGTTATACATGTTGCACTATATTTAATCATTTTATTCCTTATTCATTTGTGAATATAATTTATTTTTGAGTTTTATATGGATATTATTTATATAACTTCTTTATTGTTCCTTTCACAGAATCTCATCCCCATTCCTGTTGTCGACTTGTGGTATTCCGATGAATTTATGGATAATCTGGTTTGAGAGATGATAAAACCATGGATTAATGTTGTTTTATGAGATTGATGATAGATATTATGAGTTGTTTATGAAATGATGTTCTAGAGTTCATTCCATACGAATGATGGTGGTAAAAACCATCAGATGGATATGGAGGTGCTACAAACAGGAAATATGTCACATGAGTTGATAGAAATCCTAATATATAAATTCCATTGGATAGAAAACGAAAAAAAATTAATTAATTCAATATCAAGGCCATAGAAAAATATACCAATGATATTTTAATGGGATCAATGAATGTGTCCTGATTTGGGAAGATGACTTACTATTATATGATAAACATGACTACATGATGTATATTCCATAATAACACACCAGATGTATTTTTCTTCCTATGGTGGATTGGGTTTCCAACCCAAGTTTATTATGACATATACTTGTGTTGGGCCCCACATGATGTGACCTTATATGGGTAGTCAGTCAGTGTATAGGGATTGCACACCTTAAGCCTCAGGTGATCATATACATTATGTCTCTTTAACAAACACATCATTTTATGCAGCCTATCAAGATGATACATGTTTAGGGACTACATGTCCATGATATTAGGTGGTTCCATAATCCATGTGTCCCGTACCAAAATCTATGTACCTGAGTATTTACATGCCATGTCGGTCAATGAAACATGACTATGTCAAGACTTTGGAGTTCACCCCAGGTACTCTTGAAGACACAGCATGCGGTTTTCTATGAATGACACCATTAATGATGAAATATTGAATAGTACTCACACCCTACTTGGGATACTACTTCACAAGGGTTCACAAGTAGCTCTCGCATGTTTATTATTAGAATAAGATTGTGTTGAGATACAGGTTGGGTATTTTATGATCATTCATGATAGATCAGATGATATCAGGATACTAAATGATGGTTTGACCTTCAATATCACATTCTTCAAGACTCTTAACAGAACTATTGAGTATTCCTTACTATGTATAAATATGCCAACAATTCCATGGTGACCATTGTTTTTAAATCTAATATATAGAGTTTGGTGGGAAGACTGGTTGTATTCATCCAATATGGTTAGAAGATATCGAAATATGAGTTTGATCTTTTATGTGACATAATGGTTGGAAACACACTTAATGATAAGATAGTTTAGGGAAAGGGTCCTTTATATGCTATAAAGGTAGGATTGGACCCCCCCCATTCATAACCACATCAGGGTTTGGGTAGTCTATATGTGGAGTGGAAACGCCTCATCATCTAGAATAAATAAGGTCTAAATCCTACACCCTCATGGGGTCAACACTCCATCTGCCAAGATGATCTATCAGTGAGGTACGGGACCCCCATATCTAGAAATGTTACATTGGGGTACTATAATTCTGATAGTACTAATACTTTTTTCTTTGGATATAATCTTAATCCATATGTGTATATAAATATTTACATCATTCACTCTCTCATAGTTTCTCTATTTATTATATTTATTCTATGAACATATCTATATATTGGGTTTCATCTACCATATTCATCTTATGGGTTGAGCTCATAGCTTAATTTTATTGCTTCCCCTTTTGTTTTTAAGGTTTCATAATTGGTTTTTATAATATATCCCGTGAATGGTATTTTAATGTACATGTCATTACATATTCATATGATAGGAAATTATCCAATTACATTGGTAAGACTTGTGTTAATGGATCTTAGTAGAATCAGGTGATGGTGTTCATAGGATGTTGTCAGACATTTGGTTCGTTAGTGGGACTCTTCCTCCAAATCTAATATTAGGTTAATAATCCCCTAATTTTCTATTTGAGTGTGTATTTTTTCCCTTTTATACTTTAGAGGTACTTATATATTTTCACTCTGGTTATTTGTAATGGTTATTACATACAATGTTTCCTCTTGGGTTAGTACAATTATATTTATCATGCTTGGTACTGATATACATATACACATTTGTGTGAGAGTGTAGATACCTTAAAATAAGTACTCCCATTTGTTTGATATTCCTATTTAGAGCTATTATCCAAATCCTGGACTAATGAAGGTTAAATAGGGGTATCAGTCTCATCTTATCACCAATCCAAGGGGAGCCCCAAAATATTGGGTCATGATAGAGTGTTATTAGAGTGGTGTAGCCTAGGGATGAGGTTTGGAGTAAGATTTCATTGTTAATTTGTTTCAGATCTTAGGGAAATGGTGTTAAGGTGTCTCATGATCAGTTTTCAATATACGTAACCTAGTGATAATGTGGTGACTAATGTGGCCATAAAATAGAACTCGGATAACCTTTTTATCAACATGAAATGGTGAGACGTGAGTTATAAGGAAACCAATTGAACATGAGTCATATATGAATAAGGAATTAACTTATATCTCCATCTTGATTCATCTCCTAATATATTCTCATCATTCCGTGGTAAAACCTGTTTAATATTTGTATATCATCATGATGAGTATCATATAGGATATAGAGACAATGTCATGATGATGACCATTGAGCGATGAGGCTTTAGTATAATGGTATTTTCATGATGTTTAACTCTAAGAAAGTATATACCAATGATTATACTCTTGATATACAAATAAAACCACCCCAATAATTAAAAATTATGTTCACATTCAGGTTATGGTACATATTGTTCTAGTAGTTTTAGATAATTATTCTCCTGGGAAAAGTGCACTATTAGAATTTTAGTATAAAATAGAACTTAGATTTCACAGTGATCTAGACCCTAGGTATTGGAGGACTTGAGAGAGTCTATATCCAAATTATTTCAACCAATGAATACCCTGAATTATTATATAGTTTCACTTATGGATATTTTTTTTATAAAGCAATAGAGAGAAGTTGGAGTCTTGTCACCAGGACCCATTATGACACAACACACATATAGACATAATTTTAAAATAAATCCAATTATAATTTATATCTTTTGAACATGTTATCTGTATAGATTAATGAGATTCCCTATTTGTATCATGGTGATTTGATTAATTCAGAGTACACATTGAGATTTACTATCCTCACATGCTACTTCAGTTATATGGTGAGAGATGCATACTTCTAGGAATATAAGTTTGAGGACGTCTTATGTTGGGTCAACTGAGAACTTGTGGTATCTTTATATATTCTAACCTATGATATTGTGATAGATCATGCATTAGTGAATAATATATTCATGGTATATGATCATAGTGATGAGGGTTTCGGACGATTAAATCATTGAACATATTCATTTTTTGTAGCTAGTAAATGTCAGACATCAGGTTCTTAGAGTATGAGGTCTTAATGCAAGTAGGTTTAGTCTCATATATCAGTAGTATATGGATAATTTTAAGGATATAGATATATAAGAGATAAGTGGTGATAGACAAGTTATTGGAAAGGTCACATGAAATATTATTTCCCAACCAAACTCACTGAATATGGTGGATGTGAAGTAGATAGACCTCATCCTTAGAAGAGGAATTGTATATAGGGATCTATCCAGGGTGGTAAATGTATAACTCAAGTAGAATGGTACACTATAGGGTTTGGTATATCATGATGGGGAGTTTATATGGGTGAAGTAAATCATTATGAAAAAATCTTACCACCACCAATAGATGTAAAGTTCATGGTCGTGGATATTATTAGCTATGATCTTGTAAGAGATGTGATTGGGATATATATGAGATCACTCATGTGATGGTATATGTTTTCATTCATTTAGGACTATTACTTTCATACATATTTGGGAGTAATTTTTTCATCACATTTTCCAATCTTCATGAGTTTGAGATTCCTTTGGATCATTTATCCGATTATTTTTGGATAAAGAATACAAGATGATGAGATTCCATTATATC
This sequence comes from Viscum album, assembly GCA_963277665.1. Classification (NCBI taxonomy): domain Eukaryota; kingdom Viridiplantae; phylum Streptophyta; class Magnoliopsida; order Santalales; family Viscaceae; genus Viscum; species Viscum album. Next base: position 650,778,362 of record OY728120.1, on the reverse strand, counting down.
ATACAGCTAACAACAACGAGAGTTGATTATAAGGGGGATTGATTTTCACATGGAACCTCATGGTAGATTTCATGAAAATATATGATGAAATTAGGGGTATGGACTTTGTATACATGTTATATTCTTAGGTAAACTATCTCTGTAAGAGAGTTAGGAACCTATGATTGTCATGACCCGACCCAACGAGGATCGAGTCGTGACTCCCCAAACCCACCTCCAATAGGCCAGGGGATGGAATCTAGTGCCGAGTACGCTATCAATCACATGGGAGGCATTAGCCTAAGGTACCTATACACACGCACCAACATACACCTCCATGAAACAGTGCAGAGATATATAAAATAGAAAAGTAAATGCATGTATACAACTATCGCACAACCAGGGTAAAACAGAAGTAAAAAAGGGAAAAAATGGCCCACCAAATAAAAAACTACAAAATACTCCAACCTACACAAAAGGAGAAAAACACTGCCAAAACACCTACTGCAAATCTCCTCAGCACAGCTCTGGTAAACACCCCAGTCAAACCCGCTCACTAAGCTCTGTCTGCTCCAGGTCCTCCTAGTACTCCGTCAAAAATCATGTGGTATGCACAAGACACAAACATGTGCGGGCAATGCCCATGTATGGGTGAGTATAACAATACTCATTAGTCCCCCCAAAACCCAAAACAAAAGAGAGAAACTGAAAGGCAATAGTTCTCTCATCCCAGCCAGAGGGAACCCATAAGAGAAAGAAACTCCATCTCGTGACCATCCTCGGAAAAACAAAACTAGGAAGCTTAATCTAGGTGTATGCCCATAAAAACACCTTGAACAATCCAGAAATACTCATCTCATGCACCAAACCACATGATGTACTAACCTCATCACCAAAAATGGTTCACAACCAGGAGAGAAAACTCCACGATCAGTGTCATCCCAAATGACACCCGTCCGAGAGATATACTCTATTGGTTCCCACACAAACACCTCAGACGCTCACCCGAGAGACCACGCTTGTCAGATATCACCACTGAGGAAAACTCACTAAAACAACATAAACACCAAACTCCTCGGATTGGGGATCTCTCCAACGATCCTCTAGGGGATACCCAAACCCACACTGGTATACGGAGATCTCACAGATAGGGGATCACTCCTAGGATCCGCTGGGGGATACCACAACCCGATCTGGATCTTGACAGGAACTTGTCACTCAGATAGAGGATCGTCACCCATGTCACGACGGTCATGACGATACCGAAAACCCTATCTAGTACATATCGCGCTGTAAGGGGTCGAACTGATGATGTCACAACCCTACAGAAACCACGCGCTGAGTAGGGTGTCGTATAACCAACGATACCGCAACCCCACAATAATCCTCATGCTTATTGGGGGATCAAATACCCGACGATGCCACAACCCTACTGAGCACATCCCACTACGTAGGGGAACATATTTTCGATGATACCACAAACCATATGGGGTTAACCTTCTAGATATGGGATCACCACCCATAGATAAGTGGTTACAGTGATACCAAGAACCCGATCTAGGGAAACGATGCTAGAGGATCCTGCTATGGGCCCACCGGAGGGATGCCACAGCTCGAACATATTAAACAACCCATCGCGAGGATCACAAACCTATACTCAGGTTGTGATTCCATGCGAACCATCATGGGAAAAAACCAAGGGAGTACCCTCAACCACTTCTAGTCCAAACGTCACTAACCCGAGCGACCCACCACAACACCACACCGCGAACCTCCAAGGCCGATACCGAGGCCACCATCATGATCCACACGAAAAAACATGTAGGATAGGTTGTTTACTCACCCGAAATGGTAAACCGGTGAAAAATTCACTATTCACTATAGCAAGGCCGCACGGGGCCCACACAACGATCCTGAAACTCATCAAGCTGATCATACCACGATGATCCCCTCAGAAAAACACATAGAATCCACTACTCGTTCATCCCAAATGGACCCCCTGTGAAAAAGGTACTATTTAATGAAGGCATCTAGGGTGGGGCCCACGCCTCAATCCCGAAACTCATCGAACGGATGGCACCATTGTGATGCTCTCGGAAACACACACAGGATCGACTATTCATCCACCAAAATCGGACTCTTGGTGAGAATGTTGTGTTTCTCTGTAAATGCCCAAACCTGGCCTCTTGGGGCCTGCACCCCAAACTCAGACCCAACACCCAAAAACCAACTTGAAAATTCCTTCATACCATTAGGGTATCAACGCCACTAACGGCACGTCAATCGGACTCTCCCACTAGAACATACGATGACCCGAAGTCGAATTATAATAAAATATTTTTATTATTTCCACATTTCCTATCACCAGGCCACGAACCTGACTTATAAAATTGACAAAGTAAACCCAAAAGGTCTCTATTTATGCAAGGAACATGTCATCACAAATGTCACACGATTTGGACTCACGATATTAATTTTATAGGGATTTAAAGAGCTCCCAGAATATTCTGGCCGAACCACCGCTGGCTCGCTGGAAAACTGACCTGGCTGTCGTGCCGACCGTGCCGGACCACCATGCCATCAGTCCGCCTATCGGATTCTACCGCGCCGCCACCACCCTTGCCGGATTCTTCCATGGTTGTCACCAGAATTCGGGTTTTCCATCGGAAAACATCAGGGAACCCCCGGGAGCACCCCGGTGCTCCAAAATCAGATCTGAAACATGTTAAGGAAACATCGAGACCCAAACTATACAACACTTATGAAGATTTGAAGAAAAACAACAGATAAATATGGTCTGGGATTTTAAAACACAAATCACCTATCTGTTGGTGGATCACCGATGCTTCAGGTGCAGAACGACGCTTGCGACGCACTGGAGCTTGATCTGCTGACGATCGGTGCTGAAAACGGATGCCTGGGGCTCGAATCGGCGAATAAACGGAGGAGGAGGAGGGAGGGTTTCTATTCACAGAGAGAAATGGGTAGGGGAAGTATGATTGATTTTTATTTTTTTCTTAATTAAAAACATCATTTTTATCTCACCGCTAACACGCCTCCGACCCAACACATGACGCCGACTCAAATTATGTCGCACCTAGGGTAAACCCGACATTCTGAACGCAACAACAGACTCAGAATTTCCATCTGAGACTCCATCCAGGAGATATTCAATTCGACGCTCATATAAAAACATTTCCATTTATTTACAAAAATGCCCCTTGTGGCTTTTCTCACAGTAGGCCCACGCTAGCAATGTTTACACACCGCCTAGGGTAAACGACATGCTCCGGATGAAAATGTGCCCTCAGATTCCTATTTTGAGCTACTATTTAGTAGATAACTCATTCTTGACTCGAGCATAGTATAAAAATACTTAATATTTTTATAAAATATATTCTGGGCACACTGGGCCTCGGAATCGCACGCTGTCTTCACGCCTAGCTCTGAAATTATTAAAAGGAATAATCCATAGTCTAACAGGGGTAGAACCTAAGTTGTTACATCCTTCCCACCTTCGAACTTTTCATCCCTAAAAATCTATATTCCCAAAGGAAAGCAACTAGACTCTCAACTGGGTCTCCCACACCAGAGAGTTCACCAAAAAACAACCCGGGTCAAAGAAATATGTTAGAGGGACTTATCCACCACATCTCTACACTATCTGCTTTGGGTGGCACTGACTCACACTCACGGTATTGATCACGTCAAGAAAAAAATCTCTTGGTGGGGGAAGTATCCCTCTTCCTTACGCATTCGAAGCACGTCGAACAACACCCACACATGGTCTTACCAATTCTTGGAACAATAGTCGAGCAAGCAACGGAAAGAAAAGAGTACCACTAAACAGTGTCTATAAAAACTACTGCAGAAAGTAGAAAGGAAACAAGGTGTATCTTTATCCATCTGTGGATCCTTTGGGTCAATAGCCTCTAGTTCATACAGCTATCCTCGGCCTCGACCTCCAGATCCTTGACCTTAGTCTGGACCACCTGGGGGTGGTGGGGGTGGCATCCGATCCCACCTACCACCTCCCACTGCGGAACCAGCTCCATCACCACATCTGCTGCCCTACGAACCTCCAAAATTGAGACGTTGTTGCTGCCATGGCGGCTTATTGACCGGCTCCCTCTCAGTAGCACGATGGGTCAGACAATCTCAAGCAAGATGTCCTCGACCGTCGCAACTGTAACATAGCATCTCTGGTGGCTGACCAAAACTGGCATGCAAGCCCTGTTAGCCCTAAGCCTCAGATCCTCCATCCTGGTGTCACCTCCTGAAACATCGGTCACGCCCAGAACCTTGTGCCTGCTTCCAGCTAATAGATGCTGATCTGACTAACAATGTCTTAGCTCTCACATGCCCAGTACTAGCAGGGGGGATCTGCAAAGACAGAAATCTCTCCACCACCAAGGATCACTCCAACACTCTAGCATAGGTGGGAAGATACAAAAAACCACACCTTCCCGGATGTCTCGTTGTAGGACCTTATCGATGGTCTGAGCCCTAAAGAATGGTTCTCGAACCATATCCAGGGAGTAGCACAACAGGTCTGTAAACCTCACTGTGTACTCTGACACATTCATACCCTCCTTCCAAAGCTACAGAAGCTCCCAAATCCACACTGACCTTAGTGTCACCGGATAGAACTCTTCTCGAAAGAGCCACTCAAACTCTGCCCACATGAGCGTCTCCTCATCGTGGGACTGCTTCACCAAACTCCACCATTTCTCGACCGAACCATACAGAAGGCTCACCACTAGGACCACCATCTGATCTAGGGGTGTCCTCAACAGGCGGAAAAATCAGTTGACTACTTCAAGCCAGTCATCAGCTACCTAACGGTCTCGATAACCCCATAACCATAGAGGTCACTGTCTATAGATGTCGTGTAGTGCACTCATCCTGCGCGCAACTTCATCCTACACTACAGGAACAACCAGCAGCTCGAAAGGTTGTGGCTCAACTGACAGACCACTTGTAGGTGCAGCCTCAGAACATGAGCCCTGGTCCACAGCCACTACATTGGGCAGATCATCACCACAATCCCACTATTGAACCCTCGCTAATTTTCATCGTTGAGGCATCCTGAAATACAATCAAGATGCTCCACAGACAACGAGTATATCTGGAGAGATGACTCAAGAAGAACATGGGAGACACAAAAACCCGATCCGATATGATGCATGTACTGTTATGTCCCTTTGAATAGTTTCCAAATGTCCCGAGTCGAAAGGTAGGTTATCAGAGTCCTATTGAATGGATACGTCAGCCGTCGCACCAACATTGGAGTCCCTGGCCTGAATTCTGAATTCGAAACAACATAACATTGCCGTTAGGCAACCCAAACCAAACTCATAGCTTAACCAGCTACGATCTGAGATCCCAAAGGTGGAACCTCCTATGATACCAGTGTGTCACGACCTGACCCAACAGGGCTCGAGTCGCGACTCCCCAATCCCACATCCAAAAGGCCAGGGGCTGGCGTCTATCACATGGTAGGAAATCACACACATGGGAGGAATTAGCCTAAGGTATATGTACACACTCACCCACATAATCCTCCATGAAATAGTGCAGAGATATATAAATCTGAAATGTAATTGCATGCATACAACTATCCCACAATTAGAGTACAATAGAAGTACAAAAGGGAAAAACAGGGCCCACCAAAAGAAAACTAAAAAAGTGTCCAACATGCTAAGAAGGATGGAAAACACTGCCAAAACACCTACTGAAAAGCTCCTCTGCACATCTCCAGTAAAAACCACAGTCAAACCCACTCACTAAGCTCCTTTGGCTCTGGGTCCTCCTGGGACATTGTCGAAAGCCATGCAGTCTGCACAACACACAATCTTGTGCGGGCAAAGCCCGTGCAGGGGTGAGTATAAAAATACTCAGTAGGCACCCCAAAACCCCAAAACAAAAGAGTGAAAATGAAATCCAACAGTCTGCTCATCCCATCCAGAGGGAACCCAGATGAGAGAGAAACTCTATCTCATGACCATCCTCTGCTAAACACAACTAGTCAGCTCAATCTTGGCATATGCCCATACATACACCTTGAACAATCCAGATATACTAAGCTCGCGCACCAAGCCACATGAGGTACTGACCTCATCACCAGAAAAGGTTAACCACTAGGAGAGAACACTCCATGATCACGGTCATCCTAGATGACACCCGTCTGAGAGATACACTACATCGTTTCCCATAGAAACACCTCAGATTCTCACCCGATAGATCACGCTCATTGAATATCGCCACTGAGGAAAACTCGTTGAAACAACATAAACACCAATCTCCCCGGATAGGGGATTTCTCTTAGGGTCCGGTAGGGGATACCAGAACTCACATTGGTATAAAAAGATCTCATAGATAGGGAATCACTCCCGAGGTCCTCTAGGAGATACCACAACCTGATCTGGCATTCGTAGATCTCACAGATAGAGGATCACTCTCACGATCTTCTAGGGATACCACAACCCGATCTAGTGCTAGATAGGAACACGTCACTCAGATAGAGGATCTTCACCTGTGCCACGATGATCACGATGAAACCGAAAACCCTATCTGGTACATCTCGCACCCTTGGGGATTGAACTGACGATGCCACAACCCTACATAAACCACGCGCAGAGTAGGGGATCGTATAACCAATGATTCCACAACCCTTCTATAATCCTCATGCTGAGTATGGGGTCGTATACTAGATGACTCCACAACCCTACTGAGCATGGACCACTGCGTAGGTGATCATATTCTCGATGATACCACAAACCCTATGGGGTTAACCTGCTATATAGGGGATCACCACCTGTGGATAAGCGGTCACAGCAATACCAAGAACCTGATCTAGGGAAATGATTCTAGAGGATCCCTCTCCGAGCCCACTGGAGGGTTGCCACAACTCAAATAGATTAAACATCCCATCGAGAGGATCACAAAACTATACTAATGTTTTGATGTCCCACGAACCCTCATAGGAACGAAACAAGGGAGTACCCTCAACCACTACTGGTCCAAACCTCGCTAACCTGACCGACCTTCCACAAAGCCCCACCATGCACCTATAAGGAAGATATCGATTCCCCTATCGCGATCCACGTGAAAAAACACCCAGGATAGGCTATTTACTTGCCAAAAATGGTCAACCGGTGAAAAAGGGACTATTCACCATATCTAGCCTGTGCGGGGCCCACACAATGATCCCGAAACTCATCAAGAGAAACATACCATGGCGATCCCCTCAAAAAAACACATGGAATCCACTACTCGTTCGTCCCAAATAGACCCCTGGTGAAAAAGGTACTATTCAACGAAGGCAACTCTGGTGGGGCCCATCCCACAATCCCAAAACTCATTGAATGGATTGCACCATTGCGATCCTCTCGGAAAAACACACTGGATCGACTATTCATCCACCAAAATCGGACTCCTGGGGAGAAAGTTATGTTTCTTCGTAAACGCCCGAACCTGGCCTCGTGGAGTCCGCACCCCAAACATGGTTCCAACACCCAAACACCAACAAGAATTGTCTTTTGTACCATCAGGGTCTCAACGCGACTAACGACACCTCAATCGGACACTCTGGGTAGAAGATAGGACGGGCTAGAGTCGAATTATTATATAATATTATTATTTTTCAACATGTCATAGCCCCGGCCCAAGAAACTAACTCATAGAATTACCAAAGTAAACCCAAAAGGTCCATCTTGATGCAAGGAATGTGTTACTGCAAACGGCTCGTGGTTTGAACTCCTGATTTTCATTTTATGGGGGTTTAAATAGCTCCTGAAATATTCTGGTCGGACCACCATTGGCCCGCCAGAAAACTGATTGGACCGTCACGCCAACCTTGTCGGACCACTACGTCGCATGCCGGATTCCATCACGCCGCCTCCACCCTCAACGGATTCTACCATGTCCACTGTAGGAATATGGGTTTTCAGCTGGAAAACATCTGGGAACCCCCGGGAGAACCCCGCTGCTCCCAAATCAGATCTAAAAAATGTTTCAGAAACCACAGGACCCAAACTATACAAACCTTTTGAATATTTGAAGAAATACAACGTATAAATGGGGTATAGGATTTTAAAACGCAACCTTCCTACCTATTGGAGGATTTCCGAAGCTCTGGGTGCAGAATGATGCATGCGACGCACTGGAGCTCGATCTACTAACGATCGGCACTGAAAAGAGACGCTTGGGGCTCGAATCGACGAAGAAACAGAGGAGGAGGATGGAGGTTCGCCGTGCATAGAGAGAAATGGGGGGGAGGATGATTGATTTTTTATTTTTTAAAATTAAAAACATCATTTTTATCTCCCTGCCAACACGCCTCCAACCCGGCACCCGACGCTGACTAAAATTATCTCGTGCCTAGGGTAAAAATGGTGTTCTGAATGCAACGGCAGACTCATAATTGTGATCTGAGACTCCATCCAGGATTTAACTAAGCTGGCACTCATAAATAAACTTTCCATTTATTTACGAAAATGACCCTGGTGGCGTTTCTCACAACATCCCCATGCCCGCAATTTTTACACCCCACCTAGGGTAAACGACATTCTCCAGATGCAACCGTGCCCTCGGATTCCCGTTATGATCTACCAATTAAGAGATAACACGTTCTCGAAACTCGTATAGTAGAAAAATACTTAATATTTTTATAAAATTTATTTCGAGCACACTGGGCCTCAGAATCTCATGTTGTCTTCACGACTAGATCTGGAATTATTCATAGGAATATTCCAAAGTTGACAGGGCCAAAACCCGAGTCGCTATACTGATCATATGGTATGAGATTATCCATCATGTCTAAGAAGGTCCTGCAGGTGAAATGAGTGGAGTGTTTTGGTAGGGGATAAAACTTATATCCCATTAGTTGGAAAGATTGACCATTGATGCAGTGAGATCTTTACACACCAAACCTCTAATGGTAGTGGATGAGTACGGTGATGTATTCCTCAAAGAGGGCCAGGGACTATATGCATATTCAGTGATTAAATTTTTTATTTAATTGTACCCCGTGAGTATTCTATATATTATATGTAACATATGATATCCCTTACTGTGATTTAGTAGTATTAGTTATGGTTGAAAGACATCTTGGAGAAAGATTTCATCAAAAGAATGTCTCCCCTAGATAGCTTCGGTGTTGTTCTCTAAGAAGGAAAAATGTATCATGAGTCTATTAGTGGATTATTTCCACAAAAATAAAGGGACTGTTAATGAGAAAGTACACATTTTAATGGTTAATTATATCTTCAAACACATAAAATTTCTGATGTAACAAACAAAAATATTATTAAATATTTTCCCATAAATAAATTTCATGTTTCTTATCTTGTTTTTAAGGAACGCCAAACGCAAAATAAAATTGTGATACCCTAATAAAATGGAAATTTTAAATATTACCAATATATTGTAGAAAATAAATTTGGGGGTAAAATATAATCAAAAACATTAGGAAAATTATGGATAAAATTATAATAAAGTAACTGAATTTTTATTTTTGAAAATTCAATTTTTAAAAATGGGGTTTCTGCATTGAGTGGGCTATTATAAAAAATATTTGTTATCACCCAAAGAAATTTTATTTGTTAAAATTTATTTATTTTATAAATAATAAGATACATTTAATATTATAATTTTCATTTAAATATTTACACATAAAATAAATATGACTGTTAAAATTTATTTACAATAATAATGAAAAAATTGTTATTTTGAAGGAATTATTTTACTAACATTGTATAGTTTATCTTAAATTGAATAAATTATTAAATTTTAAAAAAATTCAACAATATAATTATTAAAGACATATATAATTATATAAACACATATTTAATTGGTAATATATACATTAATAATATTAAGATCATAAAATGGATAAAACGTCAATTTTCTACAAAAAATATTTTTTTCAATTTATAAAATGGTTAAAATATAAAGTTAAAATTATATAATTTAGAAATATAATTTTAGTAATTTGATATTAAATTTATATTCATGAACACCTATTTATTTAAAAAAATTATTATACTTTCTTGCTAAAATAGGATACAAATGTAAAAAGTAGTTAACCTGATAAAAACAGATGATGATAAAACTAAAAAATGTAAAACTAAATGGCTTCAAAGATGTCTAAAACATGGGTGGAAATTATTGGTTGAGTATTTCTAAACCAAATATCACCATAAACATAATTATTTATCACCTTTAGAAACATTTAAACTTGAATAGTTTCATTCCATTGTTGAGAAATAATGGTTATTCAAAAAAGTTCCCATTTATTCACTGGTAAAAGGACACCACATCCAACACATTTTTTATAAGGACTTGGACTTAAACATTACTTAATATTGAATTAAATGAATAGTTCACATTGCGGATCTTTTCAGGTTTAGAGTTTTATAGAATTCGATCATAACTATTACATCTCATAAGATTACACAGTATACACTTCTACAGAGTTTCTTTTTTTACAAAACATGAACTCCTAAAAAAGAGAGAGTCATGTCTAGTACCATGTTTAAGACAACATTTCTTTTCCTTGATCCCATCCTTGACCCTATTCCACACTAATTCCTATTAAAAATATTTCAAAAAAACCTGGGATGAGCATAAAAAGCTCAGTAAGGGATAAAGATAGAAAGAAAAATGTTATTTTTTCAAAACAACAAGTAAATCATGAATACGTTATCAAAGTAATACTTTTCAACTTTATGAATTAGTAAAAACTCTTCACTGATTAAAAGATCATTACTTACCCTTTTGTAACCGAAATATTACCATAAATCCCATATAAAGAACACATAACATATAAAGGTAACTTGGGACATAAACATACTTCAATGGAATAACCATACGATCGACATCCACACATATCACTTAATGGAATAGCCATACGGACATCTTCCATACCCAATACATTAAAGGTTATAATGTAACCACCCATCTTGGTATTCAAAGCACCTCCCGTCATATGGTTTATCACGTAACCACCCGTCAAATGTCCAAGTACCATTATAAAATCATAAGACATAAAACAAATATAATGGAAAGAAAACAACTCCACATTTTGATCACAACATATCACTTAAATATATTGACATAAAAAATCCATTATAATAACCATTTTTAATACCAAAATACATAAAAGATTATATGGTATTTATTTCATTTTAAAAACATTACGGCTTGTTGAGGAAGCCAAAGACCAAATAATACTCGCGGCAGTGGAAAAGGTCGTTGTTATCGCGTACGTTAAAAGAAACATTCCTTTTTTTCATTTAGTAAAACACTTCATAGAAAAATATTACTTTTGTATAAAATTAAATTTCAACGGGGTTTATACACCATATAAAAGAAAGTCTTACATTATAACAAAATATGCCTCAATGAAAAGAGATTGAGACGAAGTCCCTTACCTCGTTTCTGACTTGACTCGATCGCTCTTTAATCTCCTGAATAATAAACTAGTGTTAATTTCTACATGATTAAGAACGTTTTTCAATCTTATTGTTCCTTTTATATCACTTATTTCCATGTTATAAACATTATGTAATAATTTATGTTAATAATGTTAGTTTTGTAAATATTTGGTACTTAAGTCAAAAATGGACTTCTTACAATTACATGTTGTTCATGTGTTCAAAGGTTTATTATATAAAAAATTATATTCATTATTTGGATATCATATATATCATATATATCCAGAATATACCTGTATTTATAATAGTACATAACATTTAGAGGTAAGAAATGAAAAGCACCGTTCATGGAGACGGAAAGTCGGACGTACGCATAAATGCAACTTTCATTTCTATTTCATATTTAATGGAGTGAAATAAAAATTATATAAAGGTATAATATAATTCCAGTATAATATTACATATAATATCATTAACTCCATTCTTTATACGTCCCACATATGGCATTAACGAATCAAATCACTTTGAGGGGCCGGTAGTCCGCACATCCTAAAATGAAATTATCGTGTTTACCCATAATAGAAACCATAAAGGTATTCCATAAATGAGAACTACATAATCATAAGGAAAACATAAACATAATATATATCATATATAAAAATAGTTACATCTTAATGTCCACCATGAAAGATGTTAAAAGAAGATTGAACAATCATCATTTCGTGAGGCAAAAATTCGCCAACCACAGAAACAGTATGTTCTTTAACCATTAGACGGAGGTCTGTGTAAGTTTAAATTAAATCCTTCTCATAAAAAAATCCTATTATATTTAGGATACTTTTGTTGTTACAAAATAATTAAATAAAATGATTTTAGGGGGATGGAGAAGCAAAATAAGACAAAAGAACACAAGTGAAGACATTACCTATAAATCGTGTAACTCCCTTTGGTTTGAACCAAAACGGTTTCTTGAAGAGATTTATGCCTAAGGTATGGCTTCTAGGTAGAGTATAGGGATGTGAAGAGTTTAAATTAGCAGTGATTGGCCAAGCCAATGGCTTGAGATGTGTTGGTAAGGTGGTAGTGGTGGGGGCCTTTTATAAGAGGAGAGGAGGGACACTCTTGGAAAGTTATAAAATGTTACTTTATTATATAATGAGTATCAGATTTTAAAGGTCCAAAAATTATATATTTAGATGATAAGGTGATAAGAGTTATAAATCCACCCATCCAATAGGTTTTTGACAAGTTTAGGTCTAATATTTTTCATTATCTTTTAATTTTATTTAAATCATTAAATAATGAGGTAATTGTTGCATCATAATGGTGTCATAAATAATTTAATATATTTAATGTCTAAAAATTATAAAAAAAATATCATGAGGTAGAAAATATTTTTATCGTTCCAATGAATATTTATAGTCAAAAATATAACTTTTATAACCCCATCTAAAAATTGTTTTAGTAAAACTGTACATGTTTGTGACATTTTTACTTTAACATTAAATAAAAATTTATTAATGTCATTTTCTTACCCAAGTGGATCCATGGGGTCCCCGATTTTCCCATGGATTGTTATGGTCGGCCATGACACATCCAATAATGGTAGGTCATGTTTCATGGTCATTTCATATTATTAAAACATTATTTTTACCTTAAATTACACTAATTACCTCTAATCGTAAATAATAAAACAAAAAAGTAACTATTCAGCAAAAAATTATTTTAATCCCATTGAACCAAATTTTACATCCTAATGATAACCATGTATGTAGGATTTTGTAAATTCAATTCACAAAAGTGGTAAAGTTTCATTTAAACAAAAAATCAGTTTTTTTAACTACCACTTAGTGGTTTCACTATTCATTAAAAATTGGAGTTTTTCAGAAAAATACAAAAAATTCAACCTATGCTATATTTTATTTTCAGAATTCAAAAATGATTTCTATTTTACAAAATTAGAATAATATAAGTTTCATTAATTAATTTAATAATTAATTCCCTTTTTCAAAACAAATAGCGTGTTTTTATGAAACAATATATATCAAAAGATTGACACCACTTTAAGTCCAATTTCAAAGTGAAAATAATTCCAATAACCACCATTGGATTAAATTGTAAAAATATATTCTAATTGCACTTTAAAACTAATTAAAAAGATAATCTAAACTTATAAATAAATTAGATTAAAAAGAGGTTTGAATTAAAATACAACATTTTCACTATTCATTAAAAAATGAACTCTATCGGAAAAATACCAAAAATTTAAACAAAGTAAATTTCAATGTCCCGATTCAATAGAAGGATTTAATTTGGTCAAATAGAATGTATAAGAGTGAAAAAAAACTATTTTTAATGAGGTTTCTCCATCAAAAGGTGATAAGTCGACCTTTTAGTGAATATTAGAGTATCTATGCCTAAAATTGAAATCGTTTCTTATTTTATGCCTTTATCGTTTATTGGATAAATATAAAAACACATAACAAACATATATAATAATATTTTATTTATTTCTATTCATTCCTACAAATACAATGGCTACGTGTTAACTACCATTTAAAATAATATTATTATATTACTAGTGTGCAACGTACGATTTCAAAGAAACTCATTGTTGAGTATCGGGTACGCTATTGAACATAGCAACCCCTTTAAAGTAAAATTAATATTTAATTCGAAAACATTAATAAATATGAAAATGTGTTATTCTTTATATACCTGGGATATTACCTCATTCCCCCCTTTTGGAAATTGCATCCTCGTAATTTTATACTTATCAAAATAAGTGGGGGTATTTATCCCTCATAGTATTTTCATATTCCCACGTTGCCTCTTAAACCATATTTTTTTCCATAAAACTTTTACCTAGTGAATTACCTTATTCCGTAACACTTGCTCTCTATAGTCAAGAATCTGGATCGGTTGTTATTCATAAGAGAGATTCTCCTCCAAATGAACTAACTCCGAGCTCAAAACATGAGATGGATCTGGCATATACTTTCTCAACATCGAAACATAAAAAACATTGTTTACCTGAGATAAACTCTGAGGTAATGCCACATGATAAGCAACTGATTTAACTCTCTCTAGAATTTCATATGGTCCAATGAACATTGGAATCATCTTTCATTTCTTACCAAATCACATCACACTTTTCCACGGTGAAACTTTGAGAAAAACATGATCACCAACCTCAAAAGATAGATCCTTCCTCCTGTTATCCGCATAACTTTTCTGCATGCTCTGAGCTTTTCTCATGTGTTTCTTAATCGGCTGAACCTTTTCTGACATCTCTTCTACCAATTATAGTCCCATCAACTTCCATTCACCCACTTCATCCCAAAAAGTTGGAGTTCGACACCGCTTCCGATATAATGCTTCAAACGAAGCCATCTGTATACTGGAATGAAAACTGTTATTATATGAAAATTCAACCAAAGAAAGATGATGGTCCCAACTTCCCTAATAATCCATTGAGCAAGAACATACCATATCCTCCACGGTTTGAATTTTTCATTCTGACTGCCCATCTGATTGCGGATGAAAAGCTATACTAAAATTTAATTCAGTACCGAACGACTTCTGAAGGCCCTTCCAAAAGTTAGAAGTAAACCAGGGATCACGATCAGATACAACAGAGAGGGGAAATCCACGCAACATGACTATCTCTTTAACACACAACCGAGCAAGTTGATCTATAGAAAAAGTATATCGAATATGAAGGAAATGAGAAGATTTAGTAAATCAATCAACAATAACCCAGATTGCATTATTACCTCGAGATGTCTTCAGTAATCCCACAACAACGTCCATGGATATATTTTCCCATTTCCACTCTAGCACCGGTAATGACTGTATCATCCCTTTCAGTAACTGCTGCTCTGCTTTAAACTGCTGACAAGTCTAACACTTCACAGTAAAATTGGCAATATCTATTTTCATTCAATCACACCAGTAATACTCTCGAAGATCTCTGTACATCTTAGTACTACCAGGATGAACTGAAAACGGGGAACTATGATCCTCACATAACAACTCAATCTTCAACTGAGAATCACAAGGCACTCATAATCTCTTCCCAAACCTCAAAACAGAATCATTATCAATGTTAAATTCAGGCAACTTACCCTTCTAAACCAGCTCTACCTTTTTCTGCAACCCGCTGACTTTCATCTACACTTGCTTAATTCTGACTGATAAAGATGATCTCACTGACACCTGAAACAAAATAGATGAACTTCCTACACAAACAACTTTTATTCCAAAGTTCATCAAATCAAAAACCAAAGGATCTCATTCCAAATGTATCATGGTTAATGAAGCATTACTTTTTCGACTCAAAGCGTCATCCACTTTATTTGATTTTCCCTGATGGTAATGAATTGTACAATCATAATCTTTTATTAATTCCAGCCATCTCCTCTTTCTCATGTTCAATTATTTATGAGTGAATATATACTTTAATCTTTTGTGATCAGTATATATTTCACACTTTTCTCCATACAAATGATGCCTCTAAATTTTTAGATAAAAAACAGCATCTAATTCCAAATCATGTGTAGTGTAATTTACCTCATGAGTTTTCAACTGACGTGAAGCATAAGCAATTACCTGATCATTCTGGATATGGACACAACCAAGTCCCTTTAATGAAGAATCACTGTAGATAACAATCTCACCATTCCTGGAAGGAAGTACCAAAATTGGAGCATTCCCCAATCTTCTTTTCAACTCTTGAAAACAATCATCACATTCTTTTGTCCAGATAAACTTAATACCCTTCCGAGTTAGCTTAGTCATTGGACTAGATAACCGTGAAAATGTTTCAACAAACCTCCAGTAATAACCTACCAAACCAAGAAAAATATGGATCTCAATTAAATTTTTGGGTGTTGGCCATTATTAAACGACTTTTGTTTTAGAAAGATCAACAGTTATGCTATTTTTTGAAACAATGTGACCAAGAAATGAAATTTGTCGTAATAAAAACTCACACATGCTGAATTTTCCATACAGTTTCCTTTCTTTTAAGGTTTTCAAAATAACCCTTAAATGACTTTAATGCTCCTCTTTACTTTAAGAAAACACCAAAATATCATCAATGAAAACAACCACAAACTTATCCAAGAACTCATGGAAAATTATATTCATAAGGACCATGAATATAGTAGGTGCATTGGATAACCCAAAAGGCATAACTAAAAATTCATAATGACCATATCTAGTACAAAACGCTATCTTCGGAATGTTTTCTTTTTTTAATTTCAACTAACGGTACCCCGAACTCTAGTTAATCTTCGAAAAATACTCAGCTCCATGGAGTTGATCAACCAAATCATCAATATGAGGCAAAGGATACTTGTTCTTAACAGTGATGTAATTCACGTCTCTATAATCAATGCAAAGTCTCATTGAACCATCTTTCTTTTTAACAAACAAGACAGGAGCACCCCATGGTGATGTGCTAGGTCAAATGAAACCTTTATCTAATAACTCCTGCAATTTCTTCTTTAACTCTAAAAGTTCAACTTGAGCCATTTGATAAGGGGGTTTTGAAATTTCCTTAGAATCGGGAACTAAGTCAACAGTAAATTCAACTTCTCAGTCATGAATAATACCAGGAAACTCATCAGGAAAAATATCAAGATGCTCATTTACCACTGGAACATCATTAATCTGAATAGTTCCTTTATTTTCAACAATATGTGCAAGGTAACATTCATTTCCATCTTTTACTAGTTTCTAAACTTCCTGATATGTTATCAAAAGAAAGGGTTCATTCTTGTACACAAACTAAAAATATTTCTGAAAAAAACCCATTTTAGCTCTGAAGTCAATCATAGCATGATAAATAGAAATCCAATCCATGCCCAAAATAACATCATACTCTACTAGAGGCAAAAAAATAATTTTTTCAGGTAGATTCTCTCTGCACACATAGATAGGAAGGTTATTATAATTTCTTTTTGTCTCAATGTTTCCTCCGGGTGTTTTTACCTAATGTTCAGGATTCATATCTTGAGAAGGAATTCTCAGTTTACTAGAAAACTTCTCAGAAATGAATGAATGTTAAGACCCTGAATCAAACAACACATTGGCATAATCTGAACAAACAAACAGTGTACCAGATACTACTTCATTCAATGGCCCAACATCTTCTAAAGTAGTTGCAAAGGATTTCACCACCCCTTTATGCTTGTAGTATGGCTTCATTCTCTCAGTTGAGTTCTTTGTTAGACTCTCATTTGCATAATGACCCATTTCATTACACTTAAAACATCTTACCGCTAGCTTTTCATTGCCTGCTTGATAATATTCCTTACAGGTATGAGCAATATGACCAGACTTACCACACCGAAAGCACTTTCCAGACTTGGATAAAAATTATCCAAGATGCATTTTACCACACTTCTCACAGGATGGATATTTTGTTTTCTTACCTCCTTTCTTCTTTAATGAATTCTTCCCCTTTGCCTGCCAACTGGACCGCTTATTCTGTTGTTTGTCAAAAACACCTGATCATAAGCAAACTCCATCTCCACCTTCTCCGCACATCGAACAAGTTTTTCATAACATTTGAACTCACGAGAAGATAAAGTCCATATATACTTTGGCTTTAACCCTGAGTAAAAATGGATGATTTACTATCAATATCTCGTATAAAATTTGGAGAATACCTTTCCAGTCGAGTGAACATTGCTTCATAAGGAGCCACAAAATCATCCTCCTGCCTCAATTCTAGGAATTGTTTTTCCATCCTAAGACAAACCACCTTAAGTAAATATTTCTCAAGAAACATACCTTTGAATTTTTCCCATTGAATATCATCAATCTCATCACTATACCTGATATTTTTCATCATCGACCACTACTGATTTGCTTCACCTTAAAAAAGGTAAATAACAAGACTAACCTTTTGATGTTCTGAACACCCCATGACATCAAAAATCTTCTCCAGTGCTTTAATCCACCCTTCTGCTAGCACAGGGTCAGATGATCCTCTGAATGATAGGGGATGTTGCCTCATGAAATGTTCCACCACTGACATGTTCCTCTACGGTTGATATTGCTGATCTCATGCATGGATACCACCACCATTAATAGCTTGAGTCAATTGTGCCATCACTACAACTAACTTTTTATTTCCAATTCTGACCATCTTAGGTTAGTGATTTGGAAGGCTGTCTTCCTCTTAATGGTGTCCCAACATAGCTTCCATGTTTCCTCTATGGAAAACCATTCTGAACACAGAAATATCTTAGGTGAAGCAACATAGTAATCTTCATATGTTATATCATTTCAATCATACCATAAATTAATTTATAATTTAACCATTTTATAACTCCTAAAGTTGTCTAAACCAACCTTTGATACCAAATATAAGGCCCCATCCTTAAACATTACTTAATATTAAATTAAATGTATAATTCACATTGAGGATCTTTTCAGGTTTAGAGTTTTAGAGAATTAGATCATAAATATTACATCTCAAAAGATTACACAGTAGAAAATTCTACAGAGTTTCCTTTTTTTACAAAACATGAACTCTTAAAAAAGAATGTCATGTCTAGTTCCATGTTTAAGACAGCATGACTTTTCCTTGATCCGATCTTTGACCCTATTCCACAATATTTCCTGTGAAAAACATTTCAAAAAAAACATGGGCTGAGCATAAATAGCTCAGTAAGGGATACACATAGAAAGAAAACTGTTCGTTTTTTCAAAACAAAATGTAAACCATGAATACTTTATCAAAGTATAACTTTTCACCTTTATGAAGTAGTAAAAACTCTTCACTGAATAAAAGATCATTACTTCACCTTTTGTAACCAAAATATTACCATAAAACCCATATAAAGAACACATAACATATAAATGTAACTTGGGACATAAACATACTTCAATGGAATAACCATACGGTCGACTTCCACACATATCACTAAATGGAATAGCCAAACGGCCGAATTTTGTACCCAATGAATTGGAGGTTATAACGTAACCACACATCCTGGTATTGATGGAACCACCCATCATATGGTTTATCACGTAACCACCCGTCAAATGTCCAAGTACCATTATAAAATCATAAGACATAAAACAAATATATTCGAAAGAAAAAATTTCCACATTTAGATGACAATATATAACTTAAATATATTGACATAAAAAATCCATTTTAAGAACCATTTTCAATACCAAAATACAAAAAAGAGTATATGGTATTTATTTCATTTTAAAAACATTACGGATTGTTGAGGATTCCAAAGACCAAATAATACTTGCGGCGGCAGAAAAGGTCATTGTCACCGTGTACTTTAAAAGAAACATTCATTTTTGTCATTTATTAAAACTCTTCATAGAAAAATATTCCTTTTGTAAAAAATTAAAATTCAAAGGGGTTTATACACCATATAAAATAATGTCTTGTATTAGAAAAAGAATATTCCTCAATGAAAAGAGATTGAGACGAAGTCCCTTACCTCGTGTCCGACTTGACTCGATCGCTCTTTAATCTCCTGAATAATAAAATAGTGTTAATTTTTACTTTCTTAAGATACTTTTTAATGATTATTATTCCTTTTATATCACTTATTTCCATTTTATAATCATTATGTAATCATTTAAGTTAATAATGTTTGTTTTGTCGATATTTGGTACTTAAGTCAAAAATGGACTTCTGACAATTACATGTTGTTCATGTGGTCAAAGGATCATTATATCCAGAATGATATTAATTATTTGGATATAATATATATCATATATATCCTGCATATACATGTATTTATAATAGTACATAACATTTATAGGTAAGAAATGAAATGCACCTTTCATGGAGACGGTAAGCCGTACGTACGCATGAAAGCTAATTTAATTTCTATTTAATATTTAATAGAGTGAGATCATAATTATATAAAGGTATATTATAATTCTAGTATAATATCATATATAATATCATTAACTCCATCCTTTATACTTCCCACATATGGCATTAACGATTCAAATCACTTTGAGGGGGCGGTAGTCCGCACTTCCTAAAATGAAATTATCGTGTTTACCCATAATTGAAACCATACAGGTATTCCATATATGAAGAATAAAGAAGAATAAGGAAAACATAAACATAATATATATCATATATAAAAAGACTCACATCTTAATGGCCACCATGAAAGGTGTTAAAATAATATTGAACAATCATCATTTCGTGAGGCAAAAATTCGCCAACCACAGAAAGAGTATGTTTTTTAACCATTGGACGAAGGTGTGTGTAAGTGTAACTAAATTCCTTCTCATAAAAACATCATAGTATATTTAGGATAATGTTTTTGTTTAAAAAGAAAGTAATAAAAAGAGTTTAGGGGGATGGAGAAGAAAAATAAAAGAAAAGAACACAAGTGAAGACATTACCTTTAAACCGGGTAACTCTTTTTGGTTTGAACCCAAAAGGTTTCTTTAAGAGATTTATGCCTTAGTTAAGTCTTATAAGATGAGTAGAGGGATGTGGAGATATTAAATGATCATATCTTGGCCGATCCAAGGGCTTGAGAGGTGTGGTTAAGGTGGTAGAGTTGGGGGGCCTTTTAAAAGAGGAGAGGAGGGGCACTCTTGGAAAGTTATAAAATGTTACTTTATTATATAATGAGTTTCGGATTTTAAAGGTCCCAAAATTATATATTTAAGGGATAAGGTGATAAGAGTTTTAAATACACCCATCCAATAGTTTTTTGACATTTTTATGGCTTATATTTGACATTATCTTTTAATTTTATATAAATCGTTAAACAATGAGGTAATCGCTACATCATCATGGTTTCATGAATAATTTAATTTATTTAATGTCTAAAAATTATAAAAAATATATCATGATGTAGTAAATCTTTTTATATTTCTATTGAATATTTATAGCCAAAAATATGACTTGTATATCCGCATGTAAAAATTGTTTTAGTAAAACAATACATGTTTATGACATTTTTATTTTAACTTTAAATAAAAAGTTATTAATGTCATTTTCTTACCCAAGTGGATCCATGGGGTCCCCAAGATGAGCCATGGATTTTTTTAGTCGTCCATCACAAATCCAATAAGTTTTGGACATGTTTCAAGGTCATTTCATATTATTAAAACAATATTTTAACCTTAAATTACACTAATTACCTCTAATAGCGATTAATAAAACATAAGATTTACTATTCAACAAAAAATTATTTTAATCCCATTGAACCACATTTTACATCCCAATGACAACCATGTATGTCAGATTTTTCAAATTCAATTCACAAAAGTGGTAAAGTTTCATTCAAATGAAAAATCAGTTTTTTTAACAACCACTCAGTTGTTTAACTATTCATCAAAAATTGAAGTTTTTCAGAAAAATACCAAAAATTCACCCAAAGCTATATTTGATATTCTGAATTCAAAAATGATTTCTATTTTACCAAATTTGAAACATATAAGTTTCATTTGTTAATTTAATAATTAATTCCCGTTTTCAAAACAAATAGCGTGTTTTTATGAAACAATATATATCAAAAGATTGGCACTAGTTTAAGTCCAATTTCAAAGTGAAATTAATTCCAATGAGCACCGTTGGAATAAATGGTAAAAATATATTCTAATTGCACATTAAAACCAATTCAAAATATAATATAATCATATAAATAAATTATATTAAACAACGGTTGGAATTAAAATACAAATGTTTCACTATTCATTAAAAAATGAACTCTATCGGAAAAATAACAAAAGTTTATACAATGTAAAAGTTTATATCCCAATTCTATAGAATATTTCATTTGGTCCAATAGAATGTATAAGAGTGGCCAAAAATATTTTTAAGGAGGCTTCTCCATCAAAAGGTGATAAGTCGACGTTTTAGTGAATATTAGAGTATCTATGCCTAAAATTGAATTCTTTTCTTATTTTAAGCCTTTATCTATTATTGGATAAATGTAAAAACACTTATCCAACATATATAATCATATTTTATCTATTTATATTCATTCCATCCAATAAAACAGCTACGTGTTAACTACCATTTAAAATAATATTATTATATTACTAGTGTGCAATGTAAGATTTCAAAGAAACTCATTGTTGCGTATCGGGTACGCTATCGAACACAGCAACCCCTTTAAAGTAAAATTAATATTTAATTCTCAAATATTAATAAATATAAAAATGTATTATTATTTATTTACCTGGTATGTTACATTTTTCTACCATTTATAAATAATTATATCATCCAAAAATATAAAATAATATATGAAAATTTTCATTCCCATGTTTTATAATCCTTGTTATTTCTAAAATATCATGATAAGGATCCATAATAATTTACCCAAGGGAGAACGTCCAAAGGGGTAGGTATTGTTCTCAAACAAACTCTTTAAGTTATTTTTCTCAATTTACCCCATGAAAATTATTATATCCATTAAATTAATATAAATATTTATTTTTTATTTATGGAAATTTAATTAAATTAACTTAATATCAATTTTATGACTTCCTCCAAATAATCCAAAAATGAAATTTTTACTTGTGTTATGAGTGGAATACCACCTCAAAAAGCGACAATATACTTTTTTCATAACCATATTTCATGGATGGTTAAAAGAAAGAATATAGTAAATAAATATAAATGTCATATTTTATTCAAATTATGGAAATATAAAACAATTCTCCCTTCCTTTACATTCTATTTAAATGAATGTGTCTCACATGTGTACGTTGGAACTACCGCCTCCATGATACTGACATATTTTTTTTAATCTAGTATTTTATTATTTTTGAAAAGGTCTTAAAATTTATTAAAAAACATTAAATAAATTAAATAATATCATTATGGTTCAATAATAATTATATGATACCAATTTAATCACATTAATTAACATATTCACTCCTAGATTATAGCTTGTTCTCAGTTGGCCAGTGTAAATACCTTCATGAAAAATGCTATAAATTATTATAATGGCTGAAAAAGGAAGAAAAAATACTAATTATATTTTAAAATTATTAATAAATTCTTATTATAAATTTTTTCTAGAATTTTAATGTTAATATATAAACCATTATTATGATTCCACATATCATTCATGAAAATTACAAGAATAAATTCATGACGGATTTCATTATCATTAAGGAAAATGAAATAACATATAAAAATAATTATAAAATTATAGATAAATGGAAAAAAACTATTCTTATACCTATAATCATATGAAAATAATTAAATTTTAATTCATCAACAAGAATCCACACCTACTATATGAAACTAGTAATAAAAAAACAATTGAAACTAATAATATCTAATTATGTAAATAAAATAAAACTAAATAATATATTTGAAATATATGGTTACAAATGAATATTATCATATTTAATAGATTTGAATTCTCTTTTAATATATGTGACTAAGTTGTTAATTTCTATTTTACAAGATATTCAATCCCTTTAGTGGAATTATGTAATTAACGTGAGGGGTTTGTAATCTCAATCTTCATTATTTAGACTCATACATTATAAATAGATTTTTTCATCTTGTGTGGTGAATATAATTCTCATGGATATCATGTTATAAGGTTGATAATTATCATAAGAGGGATTAAAAATATATCACATGTTATATCTTTCATTGTTTTTTACCAAATATTTATGTTTTCTTTCTCTTCTATTTTTCTGGTTTAGATTTGTTATGAAAGATATTCCAAGAACATAATTTTATTATACATGTCAGTTATTATATAAATTTTAATATATCTATATATATTATTTGTAATGTTATATATTTTTATAAATTATATAATCTTTTTGAAATTATTCTTATTCTAATATTTTTATCCCTGCTGTTTTCCAAATGATTTCATTTTCTCAAAATTTGAATGGAATTTTATTTTAAAATTCTTTATGTACTAACATGTTTTACTACCCTATTAATTATATATATTAATAGAAATTACTATTCAAGTTTTAAGGCTTATAAAAATTATTTTTATTCCATTTTATTATAATTTTTTTTCTCAAAAGTGATCCAAAACATTAAGAGTGTATCTTCTTCGTTCTCCATCTAATTTTTGATGTTCATATAAAATATTTATTATCATATATGTCAACATCCTTTTATATTAAATATATTACACTAATTGATATTATATTGTTCTAAAATGAACCTCCATTATATGAATGGATCTTGAGATGTTATATTGATGTTTTATGAAACCCATCACTATTCATTGGGGTAATTATGTCATGATGGAAAGATGGATGTTTTCATGATATAGTGAAAAACCTTTCTATTGTTTTTAATTAATTGAATTTTGGGCTATTTATATCCCTCCCCTGAATTGGTTAAATCTTATATAACATGAGATAATTAGAAATGGGTAATGGTGAAAGAATAAAGAAGGGAAGCAGGTGGGTGAACACATATCGACCAAGAAAAACGATTTTCGGAATCCAGATATACTTTGTGGAACAGGTTATGATGCATTATCCAATCTGTTTTGATTTAAATACATATTTTTGTTCCATGTTCTTTTGTTTTTTTACTTACCTATGTTATAATGGATCACGAATTATGATCCTTGTTTTATCTAGGTATGTTTTCTTAATATTATTTTCATAGATGTTAATTTTTCTCTAATACCAACATACATATTTTTACTCGCATATGATTGTTATTTGTTATATAATTTTCATCCCTAACTAAAAACACAATCTATTCCATTTATTATGATTTTAATGATTATTTTATGAAGATTATTATTTGGGATGATAATACTATAAGTGGTTTTAGAATTGTATGATTATATATAAACGTGAACATGAATTATTAAATAAGTTTTTTATGTAGATATTCATCAAATAAATTTAACATTGTGTTTACTAGATTAAATTAACATTTGTAAGATTAAATTAATAATGATTTACAATAAAACATTATATGTGCTTATATATCTCAGGTTGCAATAGTTGGTATTAGATTAGGTTTTAATTATATTTTAGTATTTCTTTAGTTAGTTATGGGGACTATGATGAGAAAATTTTTGGTAAATAATGGGGATAAGTATAAGGGAAACACTAAGTATATTCCAACATCGTAATTTTTTTTTGAAATTAGATATTCTGTTTTTTCCCTTGTAATTAAATATCTGTCTATATATTAGATGTTGGTGTAGGGTTACACACAGATGTTACTAGAGAAGTAACCCCAAATGGGGCATATTGGGTGTTAACTCAATCTTCACATGGTGCATGTAAGAGTGGTAAAACTGCACACCATTTTTGAAACTCTTGGGGATGTGATTTGAAAATTTACTCCCTAATTATAAACTAAAATTATGTATTTCACAACATATTTATGGTTGTATTAGAGAACCGAATATTAGATAGAAAATTAATAACCACTATTTAAGCCCAAAAATTCATATGTTAAGGTACATAGGTCATTCATTTTATATCCCTTTAAATATAATTGTCTTATATTTTATAATATTATAAAATTCCTTTATTATATATTAATTTATTTAAGTAATGGATATATTAAGAAGATATCTTATGAAAAATGGGTTTTATGGGAAATGTGATGACTATACCATTGAGTAACCAAATGAGATATAATATTGAGTGTAAATACTTGTGATAAGAGTCATTAAACTATCACAATCTACAATTAATATCATGAATCCTATTGGGTCCAAAATTAACTAAGGAAATAGAAACTTGAGATCATGTCTTTCATGTGGAAATGTACACCCTCTTTTAGTTTGTCTTCTAATCCACTTATTATTGAGAAATTTTTTAATATAATGGAAAATATATTTTATGTCCTCTGGTTCTAAGAACATGAGATGTATTTCATTAAATTTTAATAGCTATAAATAGATAGAGACAAATTATAGATTTTATTTAATAATACAACAGAAAATGAGGAGGTAGAATCTATGTAATGGGAGGAATTCAAGGAATTATTCTTCACAATGAATTTTACTCAAACCCATCACACAATGATAGACGAGGAATTATTTATATTGGGACAAATGAAATATGAATCCCTATTTACATATGAGTTAAATATAATGAGGCCCATAAGGTATGACTCTTGTTTTATCACTAAACCATATAATAAAATCAAATGATCCTTCAATTTCATAAATCTAATTCTTTGAATGTAATCATCCTTTATTTACTTTGGAAGCTATGAGAAAATTGTATTATGTGTGATAAAGGTGGATATAGAAATTGGATAATATGACTTTTCTAGATAGAATAAAAGGAAAGTGGAGTATCATATATTCTCTGATAATAGGCCACATATAGGAAAAAAATCCCAACAATATGCATAACAAAAATGTGGGAAGATTCACCCATGAAATTTCCAAAGAGAGACAAAGATGTTTTTAATTTGGTAGACCATGCCATTAATCACATTAATTTTATAAGTATATGAAGATAGTAATTAACAAATTGGAAAATAATATGTTCCCAACCAATGAACCACCAACACTTCAATGATTCAAATGAAAGGACTTTGAGAGTTATGAAAATTGATGCCCTGACACCATAGGTAATGAAGAAAATCATCCCATGAATATCTCAAAACCAATGAAGAAATTAATTATTAATGTTATCACAACAATTGAGGTATATTATGATAGTGAAGAAATTTTTAATTATTTTAAACTCTAGATTTTTTAATTCCTTATTCAATTATGGACATTTAAATTCAATTATATCATTTATTTTTACTAAGAATATTTTTTTACCACCCAAGGTGATGGATATTAAACAGTATATGAATAAACTCGCATCCTGATGATTGATTATATGATATATAACTCATGTAAAATAAAATTTCTGTGAAAGATACATTTATTGATCTTATCCTTATCCCCATTTATAAGGCCCCGACCTTAAACATTACTTAATCATGAATTAAATGAATAATTCACATAGAGGATCATTTCAGGTTTAGATTTTTAGAGAATTAGGTCATAACTATTACATCCCAAAATATTACATAGTAGACACTTCTACTAGGTTTCCATAAAATAAAAAAATTACTTAAAAAGAAACATGGCTAGTTCCATGTTTAGATAGAATGTCTTTCCTTGATCACATCCTTGACCCTATTCATCTTTATATCCTATGGAAAACATTTCAAAAACATGGGATGAGCATAAAAATCCCAGTAAAGGATACACAAAGAAAGAAAACTGATTGTTTTTCAAAACAACAAGTGAACCATGAGTACTTTACCAAAGTAATAATTTTCACCTTTATGAAGTAGTAAAAACTCTTCACTGAATAAAAGACCATTACTTACCCTTTTGTAACCAAAATATTACCATAAAACCCATATAAATAACACATTACATATAAAGGTAACTTGGGACATAAACATAATTAAATGGAATAACCATACGGTCGACTTCCATACATACTTAATGGAAAATCCATACGAACGACTTCCATACCCAATGCATTGGAGGTTATAACGTAACCACCCATCCTAGTATTCACAGCACCACCCGTCATATGGTTTATCACGTAACCACATGTCAAATGTCCAAGTACCATTATAAAATCATAACACATAAAACAATTATAAAGGAACGAAAAAATTTCCACATTTCAAGAACAATATATCACTTAAATATATTTACATAACTAATCCATTATCAAAACCATTTTCAATACCAAAAATTAGTATATGGTATCTATTTACTTTTAAAAATATAACGGCTTGTTGAGGAAGCCAAAGATCAAATAAAACTCGCGGCGGCGGAAAGGTCATTGTCACCGCGTACGTTAAAAAGAAACATACTTTTTGTCGTTTAGTAAAACACTTTGTTTAGAGAAGATTCCTTTCGAATAAATGTATATGTCAAAGGGGTTTATACACCATATAAAATAAAGCCTTGTATTAGTACAAAAATATGCCTTAATGAAAGGAGATCAAGACGAAGTCCCTTACAAAGACGTTATCCTTGGATTAAAGATAAATCAATTACATAATTATGTGGGACAAATGAATAAACAAAATATAAGTGGATATTAAGTGTAAAACAATCATAGGTTATTCACACATATTCATAGAACTACATATTCAAGGAGTACAAGTTTATCCCAAAGAATCAAAATTGGGTTACGAAGTTCCCTTGCAAAAATTTGACAGCCTAACAGCGTCACTTCAAAATTCAGAAAATGGGTTTATGAGATATAAAAAGGGGTATATCATCACTTGGAAATATAATTTATAGCAATAAGGATATATAAGAACATATCCAATCAAAATAAGATTAAAATACCTAAAAAATAAGTCTTTTAATATGAGGAGGGTGAAAGGTTCCCTTACTGAATTGGGTAACTTCCGAAAGGTACTCCCCATGAAAGATGGACTATACAACATTGATGTAAAAAACCATAAGCAAAATTATATTACACCAAGAGTAGAGTAATGGGAATTACATACACCACTCAGTGGAAAATGGTGGAAAATGTAGCATAAATCTCACAGGAATAAAAGTGAGATGAAAAATCCCTTATGAAAACTCGGCAGCCTAACGACGCCACTTAAAACATCCAAAAATGGATTTATGAGATCAAATAGGGTCTCTAATAATATGAACAAAAAAATTACAGTATGATAAATATAAAAGAACATCCACAAACATAATAATTATTAGCTTATAAGAAATGACATAAAATATAGTACTTAAAAAGAACGAGAGAGGTTAGATCCCTTACCTCAAGTCTGACTTGTCTTGTTCGTTTCTTTATATTCCTGAATAATAAAATTTGGTCAATTTATAATGGCTTAAGAACCTATTTTAAATATTATTATTCAGTTCATATAACATATTACGATGTTATAATAATTGGTTAATAATGTGAGTTCATATTAGATGTTTTTGTCGATGTTTGGTACATGAGTCAAAAATGAACTTGTTTGAAAATGATTGTCCATTTAGTTATAAGTAAATCATCTCTAGAATAGTATTAATGATTTAAATATCATATATATCCAGTAAATATTCATTTTAAACTAATTCATAACATTTGGAGATAAAAAGAAATGAAATGCACCGTTCATGGAGACGGTAGGTCGTACGTACGCATGAATGCTACTTTCATTTCTTTTTCATCTTAATGGAATTAAAAATAATTGAGAGATATATATATATATTATAATTCCAGTATAATATATATGTTATATAGGTCACATATGTTCATTAATTTCATTCTTTATACATTCCATGTATTGCATGAACGAGTCACATCACTTGAGGGGGCGGTAGTCCACACTTCCTCGTATGAAATTATCGCATTTGCACAACATGAAAAGCATAGAGACATGTTTTAAATATAAAATTAAGAAGCATATAGAAAAAATAAATACCATATATATCATATATAAAATATAGTGACATCATAATGGCCACCATTAAAGGTGTTAAGTGAAAATTGAACAATCATTGTTTCGTGAGGCAGAAATTCGCCATCCACAGAAACAATATATTCTTTAACCATTAGACGAAGGTGTGTGTAAGTGTTGCTTGAATACGTCACATAAAAAAATCCTAGTATATTGAAGATGCTTGTTTTGTTAAAAAATAAAGGAATAAAAAGATTTTAGAGGGTTGGAGAAGAAAAATAAAACAAAATAACACAAGGGAAGACATTACCTTTAAATCTGGTAACGCTTTTTGATTTCATCTCAAAGGCTACATTTAAAAGGATTGTTCCCAAAGGTGAGGCTTAAATGATGAATAGATAGATGTGTAGAGATTAAATGGGCAGTGGTTGGCTGATACCAAGGCTTGATAGGTGTGGGTAATGTTGTAGAGGTGGGGGTCTTTTATAAGAGGAGAGGAGGGGCACTCTTGGAATGTTATAAAAGGTTAGTTTGTTATAAAATGAGTTTCGGTTTTTAAAGGACCCACATTGATGTATTTTGAGGATAAGGTGATAAGAGTTCGAAATCCACCCATCCAATAGGTTTTTGACATGTGTAGGTCTTGGAGTTTACATTATCGTTTCATTTATATTAAATCGTTAAATAATGATGTAATCGATGCATCATCATGATGTCATAAATAATTTAATTTATTTAATGTCTAAAAATTATAAAAAAATATCATGAGGTAGGAAATATTTTTATCTTTATAATGAATATTTATAGTAAAAATATGACTTGTATAACACCATTTAAATTTTTTTATTAAAACAACACATGTTTGTGACATTTTTATATTAACTTTAAATAAAAAGTTATTAATTTCATTTTCCTACCAAAGTGGCTCCATGGGGTCCCCATGTTTACCCATGTATTTTCATGGTTGGAAATGACTCATTCAATAAGGGTATGACATGTGTCAAGGTCATTTCATATTATTAAAACATTATTTTTACCTTAAATTACACTAATGACCTTTAATCGTGATGAATAAAACATAAAAGTTACTATTCACCAAAAATTATTTTAATCTCATTGAACCAAATATTACTTCCTAATGAAAACAATGTATGTAATATTTTTGAAAATAAAATCACAGAAGTGATAATGTTTCATTTAAACGAAAAATCAGTTTCATTAACTACCATTTAGTGGTTTCACTATTCATCAAAAATTGATGTTTTTAAGAAAAATACCAAAAATTCACCCTAAGATATATTTGATATTACAAATTCAAAAATGATGCCTATTTTAAAAAATTCAAAACATATAAGTTGCATTAATTAATTTAATAATTAATTTCCGCTGTCAAAATAAATAGCATGTTTTTAAGAAACAATATCTATTAAAAGATTAACACTAGTTTAAGTCCAATTTCAAAGTGAAATTAATTCCAATGACCACCATTGGATTAAATAGTAAAAACATATTCTAAATACACTTTAATTTCAATTAAAAATATAATATATAAATATAAATAAATCAGATTAAAAGGAGTTTTTTAATTAAAATGCAACATTTTCAGTAAAAATGATCTTTATCGGAAAAATAAAAAAAATTTACAAAAAGTAAATTTTGATGACCAGATTCTAAAGAAGGATTTTATTTTGTCAAATAAAACATTTAAAATTTTCAAATGTATATTTAAAAAGGGTTCTCCATCAAAAGGTGGTTAGTCGACCTTTTAAATAATATTAGAAGATTTATGCTTAAAATTGGATCCATTCGTATTTTACACCTCTAACATTTATTTGATAAAAGTAAAATTATTTGACAATCATATATAATCATTTTTTAGTTAGTTCTGTCCATTCCTACCATTAAAATGGCTTGGCATTAACTACCATTTAAAATAATATTATTTCATTATAAGAGTGCAATGTAAGATTCCAAAGGAACTCGTTGTCGCGTATTGGGTACGCCATCGAGCATAGCGTTCCCTTTAAAGTAATATTAATATTTTATTCACAAATATGGATAAATATAAAAATGTCATATTATTTATTAACCTGGGGTGTTACATCCTTCCCCCCTTTTGGGAATTGTGTCCTCACAATTTTAAAATTGGGCTAGGAAACGTCATTGAAATCCCCACATCAGAGAAGGATTAAATTAAACGATCACTTTAGAAGAAAGAAAGGGAAGTAAAAATGTCACCCGAGTTAACCCATACTAGTATTCCATGTATGAAAACATGGATATGGAAGAAAAAACAAAGGGTCGTGTTCTAAGGGAGTGTGATAGAAAACATGTTTAGGAGAAAGTTAACCACCAAAAAATCACAAACTTGTGATGGGTTAAACAGTATTGGATTCCCCAGTAGGAAAAGTTGACGGACAACATTTTTTTTAGTTCTTTTCATTGAGGAATTTATTTTTGAGCATAACTAAAACATAAGGAAACATACTTACTTGTCATATTGACTTTCAACTTTTATTAGATTTCTTACACGAACACATATTTTCTCCAAAAGATGAGTATTTAGGATGACTTGTTTACATTAAGAGAGATATAATCAACTTCTAGAGAATCACCTTATCCACAAAAGAGAACTGTATACTTCCCATGTATTTAGACCTTAACCAAAACTTAAACCAAAAAGGTTAGTATGAGATCAGATAATACCCAAAAAGGATAATCCTTTATAAAAAGGAAATCTATTCTTAATCTCCAAAATTTGTCCAACATGACCCAAAGTTCAACAAAGACCAAAATTAAACCAAACTAAGATTGAATCCCAAATATTTTAAGGATTTAATCACATAGTCTTCCAAGTTAAATCATAACATTTATCTCCAAACAACATCAGTAGCTCTTAAAGTCTCGTATTGAAATTTAATTAACCTAATAACATATCCTCCATGATAGGTTAATAATTTGCATAGATGACCCAAAATCAACTTACTATTAATTCATAAAATCATCTAACTAAACTGAATTATTCACACTAACCAGGTACTTCATGTAGTCCAGTGGTAGGTGATAAATACCAGTCGCACTTTGGTTGTGGGTTCGATTCCCGCAGCTTTGTCTGATGCTACGGGTTGTCACACGGTCTGCGTGTTGTCATTTTTCCAAACTATATAATTCTAAAATCATTCCCCAAAAAGAGATAAAATCATCAAAAATAACCATAACATAAATTAACCTCAATTTTATCTCCTGCCATTCACTTTCTATCATAACATATAGTAACCCATAATTACCTCAAAAGTAAGGATCATATAAACCCAAATGGTTCTTTATAACTATGTCCACAAAAGAACAGATAACTATTCCTTGAATAAAATTTTCATATATCAAACATCAATGTTACACATACTATAAAAATACTTCTAATGTAACCCCATCATCAAAGGAGACATAATACTCTTAAGAATTTCACCATAACTCTTGAAGCCCTTATATGCTGACTTCTTACTCATTCAACATTCTTCATGATCCATTAAACATTCCTTTCCAACTTATTCTGAAATACTTCTTTCCTACAAAAAAATCATGAATCATATCCTAAGATTCCAAAATAGGAAAACAAATGTTAAGAAATAATCCATACTTTTTATTGGACATTGTCAGTTTCTTCATCCTCAATAATAATGGCATTCGGTATTGGTAAACGAATATTTGTACGATCTTGGTGATCCCATTCCTGAAACTTCTTCATAGGAGATGTGTTTGCATAATGACTATGAACACCAACTTTAAAATATTCAATTGATCCCTCAGAATGAACTTCTTTCCCTTTCCTTGAGTCAACTGGATGCTTCCTTTTTCCATGGAAGGTTCTTGCTTTATGACCATCATTTCCACATCTATAGCATATTTCTGTCCCTTTCAAAAAAAATTCCTTGGTGTTTCTTTCCACATCATTGACACATAGGTTTTTGAACACACTTAACTTTATGATTATTACCTGTAGTTCCATAAGGATTTTTTTCTTGCATATATGATGGCTTATAGAAATCACCAAGGTTTATGTGGTCAATCAAGACTCAAGATAGTTGGTTGAGGATAAACATAATATTTCTCAATGGATCTCCCATATCATTCAGTTGATCACTCAGAAAACTGTCACAGTTTCCTTCACATCCACTGTTACTTTGGTGCCTGCTAGATCCAGCCATTTACTAAAACCAAAATGGTCAGTGTGATTATATCAACAAAACCATCACATACTAATGACGAAGATAAATACTATGATATACTTACTCATTCACTTTATCTAAAACTAGGAATCTTCCTAAAATCCTAACCATTATGGTAATGTCACTTATTCTTAGAGAATACACTAACCTCTAAAGTTATCTAAACCGACCTCTGATGCCAACTATAAGGCCCCGACCTTAAACATTACTTAATCATGAATTAAATGAATAATTCACATAGAGGATCTTTTCATGTTTAGAGTTTTATATAATTAGGTCATAACTATTACATATCAAAAGATTACATAGTAGACACTTCTACTAAGTTTTTATAAAATAAAACAAAATACTTAAAAATAAACATGTATAGTTCCATGTTTTAGATACAATGTCTTTCCATTATCCCATCCTTGACCCTATTCATCTTTTTTTCATGTGGAAAACATTTAAAAAACATGGTATGAGTATAAAAAGCCTAGTAAAGGATACACAAAGAAGGAAAACAGTTAGTTTTTCAAAACAACAAGTAAACCATGAGTACTTTACCAAAGTAAAACTTTTCACCTTTATGAAGTAGTAAAAACTCTTCACTGAATAAAAGGCCATTACATACCCTTTTGTAAACAAAATATTACCATAAATACCATATAAAGAACACATAACGTAAAAAGGTAACTTGGGACATAAACATACTTAAATGGAATAAACATACGGTCG
The DNA here is from genome assembly GCA_963277665.1 of Viscum album. Taxonomy (NCBI): domain Eukaryota; kingdom Viridiplantae; phylum Streptophyta; class Magnoliopsida; order Santalales; family Viscaceae; genus Viscum; species Viscum album. The sequence continues at coordinate 650,743,626 of OY728120.1, read as the reverse complement.
ACTTACACACATACTTAATGGAATAGCCATACGGCTGACTTCCATTCCCAATGCATTGGAGGTTATAACGTAACCACACATCCTGGTATTCACGGCACCACCCGTCATATGGTTTATCACATAACCACCCATCAAATTTCCAAGTACCATTATAAAATAATAACACATAAAACAATTATAAAGGAAAGAAAACATTTCCACATTTCAAGCACAATATATCACATAAATATATTTTCATAACAAATACATTACCAAAACCATTTTCAATACCAAAAAATAGTATATGGTATTTATATACTTTTGAAAATATAACGGCTTGTTGAGGAAGCCAAAGATCAAATAATACTCACGGCGGCAGAAAGGTCATTGTCACTGCGTACGTTAAAAAGAAACATACTTTTTGTCATTTAGTAAAATGATTCATATAGAAAAGATTCTTTTCGAATAAAAGTATAATTCAAAGGGTTTTATACACCATATAAAATAAAGCCTTGTATTAGGAAAAAAATATTCCCTAATGAAAGGAGATCGAGACGAAGTCCCTCACAAAGGCAGTATCCTTGGATTAAGGATAAATCAATTACATAATTATGTGTAACAAACGAATACACCAAATATAAGTGGATATTAAGTGTAAAACAATCATAGGTTATTCACACATATTCATAGAATGACATATTCAAGGAGTACAAGTTTTTCTCAAAGAATCAAAATTGGGTTAAGAAGTTCCCTTGCAAAAAATTGACACCCTAACGGCGTCACTTAAAAATTCCGAAAATGAGTTGATCAGAAAAAAAAGGGGTATCTCATCAATTGGAAATAACATTTATATCACTAAGGATATATAAGAACATATCCCATCATAATAAGATTAAAAGTCCTAAAAAAGAAGTCTTTTAAAATGAGGAGGGTGAAAGGATCCCTTACCAAATTGGGTAACATCCGAAACGTACACCCCATGAAAAAAGGACAATACAATATTGATGTAAATACCCATAAACGAAAGTATATTACACACAGAGTAGAGTAATGGGCCGTACATACACCACTCAAAGGAAAATGGTGGAAAATGTAGCATAAATCTCACAGGAATAAAAGTGAGATGAAAAATCCCTTATGAAAACTCGGCAGCCTAACGACGCCACTTAAAACATCCAAAAATGGATTTATGAGATCAAATAGGGACTCTGATAATATGAAAAAAATAAATTACATTATGATAAATATAAAATAACTTCCCCAAAAATAATAATGATGAGCTTATAAGAAATGTCATAAAAGAGAGTACTTAAAAAGAACGAGAGAGGTCGGATCCCTTACCTCAAGTCTGACTTGTCTTGTTCGTTTCTTTATATTCATGAATAATAAACTTTGGAAAATTTATAATTTCTTAAGGACCTATTTTACAGATTATTATTCAGTTCATATCACATATTATAGTTTTATAATAATTGGTTAATAATGTGAGTTCATATCAGACGTTTTTGTCGATGTTTGGTACATGAGTCAAAAATGAACATGTTTGAAAATGATTGTCCCTGAAGTTATAAGTAAATCATCTCTAGAATAGTATTAATGATTTAAATATCATATATATCTAGTACATATTTATTTTATACTACTCCATAACATTTGGAGATAAAAAGAAATGAAATGCACTGTTCATGGAGATGGTAGGCCGTACGTACGCATGAATGCTACTTTCATTTCTTTGTCATATTAAGGGAATTAAAAATAATTGAGAGAGATATATATATATATATATATTATAATTCCATTATAATATATATGTTATATATGTCTCCTATGTTCATTAATTTCATTCTTTATTCATTCCATGTATTGCATGAACGAGTCACATCACTTGAGGGGATGGTAGTCCACACTTCCTCGTATGAAATTATCGCATTTTCACAACATGAAAATCATAAAGTAATGTTTTAAATATAAAATTCAGAAGCATATAGAAAACATAAATATCATAAATATCATATATAAAATATAGTGACATCATAATGGACACAATGAAAGGTGTAAAGAGAAGATTGAACAATCATCGTTTCGTGAGGCAGAAATTCGCGATCCACAGAAACAGTATGTTCTTTAACCATTAGACGAAGGTGTGTGTAAGTGTAGCTCGAATCCATCACATAACAAAATCCTAGTATATTTAAGATACTATTTTTGTTAAAAAATGAAGGAATAAAAAGATTTTAGAGGGTTGGAGAAGCAAAATAAATGAAAAGACCACAAGGGAAGACATTACCTTTAAATCGGGTAACACTTTTTTATTTGAGCTCAAAGGATTCCTTTGAAAGGGTTCTGCCCAAAGGTGAGGCTTCAAAGATGAAGAGAGGGGTATGGATAGATGAAATGGGCAGGGGTTGGCCGAGCCAATGGCTTGAGTGGTGTGGGTAATGTGGTAGAGGTGGGGGCCTTTTATAAGAAAAGAGGAGGGGAACTCTTGGAATGTTATAAAAGGATACTTTATTATAAAATGAGTTTCGGTTTTTAAAGGTCCAACATTGATGTATTATGACGATAAGGTGATAAGAGTTCGAAATAAACCCATCCAATGGGTATTTGATATGTGTATAACTTAGATTTTACAATATCTTTTCATTTGTTTTAAATCGTTAAATAATGAGGTAATTGATGCATCATCATGATGTCATAAATAATTTAATTTATTTAATGTATAAAAATTAAAAAAATATATATCATGATGTAGGAAATATTTTTATCCTTATAATTAATATTTATAGTCAAAAATATGACTTGTATAACCCGACTTAATTTTTTTTTTAGTAAAACAACACATGTTTGTGACATTTTTATATTAACTTTAAATAAAAAGTTATTAATGTAATTTTCCTACCAAAGTTGCTCCATGGGGTCCCCAAGTTGACCCATGGATTTTATTGGTCGGAAATAACTCATCCAATAAGGGTAGTACATGTGTCAAGGCCATTTCATATTATTAAAACATTATTTTTACCTTAAATTACACTAATTACCTTTAATCGCGATTAATAAAACTTAAAAGATACTATTCACCAAAATTTATTTTAATCTCATTTAATGACATTTTACATCCTAATGAAAACCATGTATGTTGTATTTTTGAAAATCAAATCACAGTAGTGGTAAGGTTTCATTTAAACGAAAAATCAGTTTCTTTAACTACCACTTAGTGGTTTCACTATTCATCAAAAATTGAAGTTTTTCAGAAAAATACCAAAAATTCACCCAAAGCTATATTTGATATTCTGAATTCAAAAATGATGTCTATTTTACAAAATTAAAAACATATAAGTTGAATTAATTAATTTAATAATTAATTCCCGCTGTCAAACAAATTGCTTGTTTTTAAGAAACAATATCTATTAAAAGATTAACAGTAGTTTAAGTCCAATTTCAATGTAAAATTAATTCCATTGAACACCATTGGATTAAATGGTTAAAATATATTATAAATAAACTTTATTCTCATTTAAAAATATTATCTATCCATATAAATAAATCAGATTAAAAAGAGTTTTTGAATTAAAATGCATCATTTTCACTAAAAATGATCTTTATCGGAAAAATAACAAAAATTTACACAAAGTAAATTTTGATGTCCAGATTCTAAAGAAAGATTTTATTTTGTCAAATAAAATATATAAAAATATCAAAATTATATTTAAAAAGGGTTCTCCATCAAATGGTTTTTAATCGACCTTTTAAAGAATATTAAAAGATTTATGCTTAAAATTGGATCCATTTGCATTTTACGCCTCTAACATTTATTGGATAAAAGTAAAAATATTTGCCAAACATATATAATCATTTTGTAGTTAGTTCTGTTCTTTCTCGCCATTACAATGTCTAGGCATTAACTACCATTTAAAATAATATTATTTTATTATAAGAGTGTAATGTAAGATTTCAAAGGAACTCGTTGTCGCGTATTGGGTACGCCATTGAGCATAGTGTTCCCTTTAAAGTAATATTAATATTTTATTCACAAATATGGATAAAAATAAAAAATTTATATTCATTATTTACATAGGGTGTTACACCATTGATAAATTTGACCCAATATATTTTTTGAATTTTCATTCCAAGAACATATAAAAATCCAGGATAATGGAATATCAAATCATATCATGAATCATCCTATTCTCAAATTTCAATCTAAGGATTATCATAAAATACCTTGAAATAAAAATTAAATAATATGATATTTGATTCCTAGAAACAAGGGACTTCTAGATCAAATAACTATTGGTAAATTCAACAATGGTGACGTATCTATTATATAGGAATATACAGGTATATTTCTAGATAAGATTCTAGGTCTTGCCCAAGAGCATGAGGTTTCTTTTCCAATTGTACTCCATCCTAGATCAAGGACAATCTAAAATAGACTGTATAGAATAACCGTTATTGAATAGATAAAATTAAAGAATAAGTTATATAAGAATTTGGATTATATATTTTTATGACTACGTTCTTCACCTTTGGGTGATCCAATTTTCATTGTGAAGAAAGAAAGATGGATAAATAGGTATTCGCATTGATTAACATGATATTAATAAAATCACAATCAATAATATGTATAATATATTCTTCACTAATGATTTATTTGATAAAAATATAAAAGCTCAATACTTCACAAGGTCTGGACTTTGATCTAGATATCATCATTTAAGGGTTATAGGGGTAGACAATTCTAGAATATATATTTTGTACATGGTATAGGCACATAAAATTTATAATTATTACATTTTGACATACAAGAATTCGACTATTTTTATTTATATAATTAATTTATTCATTTGATAAAATCATAGTCAACATGTGTTTGAATTTTTAAAAGAAATTATTATATAATCAATGAGCATGGAATATCATGATGTTCTTTAATATATTGCGATTTAATCATTGAGGAAGGTAATAATATATGTTAAATTTAGTAAATGGGAATTACAGTTTTAGAAATTATCTTTTTTTGTCCATGTATTCCCAAGAATTGTAATATGTATATCTTATAGAGATTTTTTTATCAATCAATGTACCAGACTAGCATTTTTAACCCAGATCCGTAATTTTATTTGGTTATAAGGATACTAGGGACACATTATTTGAAATATCTCATAGATATCAAATCATATGACCAAGTGAAAATCAAAGGGAGAAATTTTCCACATTATAAAATAATGTGAGGAATGCTTCAAAGATATTTATAAGAGGTAAGTTAAAGAACATATAATTTCATTACCCTATAGTGGATGAGGTTTTTTAATTTAAATTTAAACTTTATATAATTATTTAGATGTAATATCATGTGTATTGATATGTTAATTTATTATTCCTCATTATAAATAAATACTTATGATAAAAAATTACCCAATGCATGATATTGATCAGTTGCTGATGTTCACCACATAAAAGATTCTATGACATAATATTTATGGTCACGAGTTGGATATATAAGTCTATCATAAGTGATTGAAATAAATATATTAAAATGGAAGAAGTTAATCATATTTTAATTGATATAGTTATAAAATATTATGATTTGACAATACATTAGCAACGTGGGAAGGAAAAAAAATTTGAAGATGGTCTGAGAATAAAATATCGTACAATATTATCCATTATGCGGATTGAAAAATACCCAATGATTTTGGATTTTTATGTGATGAATATTTTAGTTGTAAAGAATGTTATGAAATTCTATAATACCCAATACACTTCTCAAAAATCAATTTATAAAAAGATAAAATATTCTTATAAAAATGATGTGGTCCAATAAAAGTAGTTATAAAATATTCCAGACCTCAACATTAATAAATATAGAGTTATACGTTTTGGAATATGGATGTGTTTCCCAAAAAAACTATAATTAAGGTGGGAAATTTTGGATGATGAACATAGATTATCCTTCTATATTCAACCAAAAAGTATGTAGATTTATAGATTCCTAATGAAATATTTATGGAGGGATGGCATGAAAATTCTGACTGTAGGATACATATATCGATTCTTGGTATACCTAAACGTTATGGGTGTGGAAATAATATAAAGTTATATTGTAAACATTACCCATACCAATATATCAATTGTAAAACATTACCATGGAATATTTTATTGGAGTCCCTAGTCCATAATTCAGTTTTTGTTTTAATTGATCTCCTTAAAATTTAAAAACATTTTACCTCCATGAAATAAGATTTCCTTCATGAGAACAATACTAGGATATACAGAAGAGAAGTGTTAATGATACATATATTACCCCTATTTATTGTTTCTAATTGATATCATAGGTTTTCCTTGAGGTTTTGGAGAAGCCCTCATAAAAAATTGGAGACATAACTGAGATTCTTTACTGCATATCATCTACAGACATATATTCAGTCTGAGAAGGCCTATAAAAATATAGACGATATGTTAAGATCTTTTTTATTTATTCTAAATGATGTTTGGATATACACAATGACTTGGTAGAGTTATTATATAAATAAATTAATAACACTATTCAGATGGCACTATATGAGTCCTTGTATGGGAAGGGATGAATGAATCCAACATAAAAGGATGAAATTAGTGAGGGGAAGATGATAAAACATGACCAATTACATGAAATGACAGAGAATGATCAACCCATTAACCAGTATATGAAAAACTTAGAAACCTAATAGAAATACTATGTGGAAATTCATTAATATGATTTTAAATTTTTTATTGGTGAAAAGATGTTTCCTCAATTATATATATGAAGTAGGTTATGAGATTTAGGCATAAGGGAAACACGATCCCTATGTAATAATACCCTTTGAGATGCTTGATCACATGGGGGTGGTAGCTCATATCATAACACCCCATCCAGGAACATTCCTAAATACAAGAGGTGTTACATTAGTTGATTTTGATGAAATACATACCAAACCCCTAATATGTACTAAACTATGAAATCATGAAATTGGGATATCATCTCTAATGTGAGTAACTACTTTTAGAGATCTTGGATCAATGATATTAAGATATGTGGAATATAACCACTCATCTTTTCAATGTTTTATTGTGTAATCATAAGTTCGAGGAAGCTATATGGAAACTCGAGCATATATGATGGGAAAAAATTAACTTCACTTGTTTACATCCTATTAATAATTTTTTAGGATAAATTTTAAAACTCCCAAAGGATTTATAAATAAATTTAACATTGAAATCATGAATCCTTGAGTCTCTACAAAACAACACTTTGTTATAACATACCTAGTAAACATAATTTTTCTACCTAAATGATTTAAATTTCAAAAAACCAATATACACTATTTCATTAAGAAATATATTTAGAGGCTGATTAGATCAACATACATTTTTTATGAATAGTAATATACCATTATGATTATTAATGTACCCTTGTGAATATAAATTTGATCCTTAGGAATAGTAACCTTTCCCATGACATTATAAATAAAATTTAGACACCTTAAAAATGAAATAGTGTATTTTAGAAATTTATAATTAAGTGTTAGTATTTTTGTGAGTAGTAAATATTTAATTATAATTATAAAATTAAAAAAATTATTTAAATATTTTTTCATAAAATTTATTCTTTAATAAATATTTTTATTCTAAAAAATTTAGGAAATTTTTTTGAGACCTTAGTTAATTTTTTAATGTATTATAAAATTAGTTTTAAATATAAAATATTTTTTTCATATAAATAATGAATTTATATAAAATTAAATTACACATATTTATAAAACTCACTTCATAATTTTTTTTAATTCTACACATCAAAAATTTGTTTGGGTGAATTTTTGGAATCTTTCTGAAATACTTGATTTTTTTGTGAATAGTGAAATACTATAATTTACAATAAATACTAAATACATGATTTAATGATTCATAAGTAATGTAAGGAAAATTTAACAATAATTGGTTTAATCTAAAATTCAAATATTTCTAATTTATTAACATGAATCATGGTCATTCATATTCCCAATCACAAATAATAAAATAATGATTAAAATAATTTGAAATAACTCCTCTCCTCCACTATAAAAGCCCCCACATCACTCCCTCGTCTCTTCACACTCTAAAGACTTGATCCATGTATATATACATAATAAATATCCTCCAAAGATCCTCCACACATCCATAATCCCTTGGTATCTTATGAATACCAAATAAAATCCTCTAATAAGGCTCTTAAGGAAGATATATTCAAGAGGAAAATACCTCTTTTCATTTCCTTTATTTTCATTCAGGTTCCATCCTTTCATTTTTCATTCCACAACTCCATTCATCCAAATAGTATGATAACTATAGTACCTTAAGTATACTACTTTTTTTTATATTAAAGGAAAAACTCATCATCATATCTATATACTCCTCCATTTATACTATAAATGAACACACCATATGAGATGTGTTAAATTATCACATCGAAGGACGACATGTTTTCAACTATTATTAATGTCTTTAATTATGGTTATGAAAAAAAAATTATGGTTGAAACAGATCATAATATATGTAATATATCTTCTGTGAAGTTCTTGAATTAGACTTTTACCCATGGTATTAATTAACATAATAAAATGAGTTCGTGGCGATAAAAAAAACTAAATTAATGCATGTGTTTATCATTAAACCTTATCTAATGCTTAATACTCACACAAAGTAACCAAATGAATTATATTATCATTAAAGATTCTTTATGGAAATTAATAATATATAAAATCAGATCTAGAATTATATTACAATCTTACAATAACTTCCATTCAAACAAATCGATCCTAAAAACTGATGAATTGAGCACCCACAAACAATGATGTTGAATATATTAACCCATAGAAATGACCATAATGAACATAATAACATTATACTAAATTAAATATGGTAAAATAATTTTCTAATTAATTTATTAATAATTCTAATTTCATATTAATGTACCTTATGTTCGTGATTGGAACATATTTGTACATTAGGTAAGAGTTTTCTAGCTGAAAGTCAATTTTCTTCAAGGTTACTCTTGATCTCACTTAACACCAATTAAATTTTTATTTATTATTATGTAATCATTATAAATTATGTTTTAATTATATATATATTTGTACAAACCATAATTCTTCTTTATATTATGGAGAGTTACATGTTTAAAAAGGATCATTCTAAATTCATTCCCGATAAAAGATCCCATTTGAATGGAATTTCTCAAAATCAATACCAATTTTATAGGGTACTCTATAATAATTTTTAGAATGATTTATTTTTATAAAATTAGTATTTTCATTATGAATAATAAATATTATTCACTTGTTATTTTATACCATTATTTTTCCAAAATAACTCTTCTGTTCAAAGGTTAAACATATTTATCTCAATAATTACTCGATGATTTTATAAGATTATTTTTACCTATTTCAACACAATTGTTGATTATTAATATGATATTTATATTTTTGGATATTATAGTCCATATTTTATTTAATTGTTTATGATTATTTTGATTATGGATGTGATTTCATAATACCACTAACAATATTACATTAAATGGGAAGTGTTTTTGTTTAATGATTGGGTAAATCTATTTACATATTATTTTTTTGTTTTAATATGAATGTATATGTTTTTTATGTTTATCCCCATTCATATGAGGAATTAATTATACTTATTATGTGTTGTGTGGGGCCTATTGTGTCCCCTATATGCATCAGTAGGTCTTATTAGACAAACTAATGTCTCAACATGAGGACTTAACAGAATGGTTATTATTTTTTTAAATAAGGCCTTGACGGTGTGATTATGATGTCTGAAATTATGCATTACCTCGTTATGAAACTAGAGATTGATGTTCCATGTGATTGTTCGACGAGAAGAATATCCATGGTTATGTTTTATGTAATTATTTAATAAGTTTTTAATCCTTCCATATCATGATGAGGTATATTTTTAATGGCATGCATTGTTAGTTATTCATCATGTCTTGTGTTTATGTTTATAATTTACTCCACTGTATTATTTTCCCTTACCGAGAATATGTTCTCACCAATTTAACATGTTTCATTTTACTTGGGTTTTGATGAAATATATTATGAATGAATTAGAGGATAATCTTTTAGATTATGTGTGATTTAAAATAATTTGTTATGTTGTCTTTACCTTTAAGTAGTAATATTGAACTTATGTATGTATCTGGTATTCCAAAACTACTAAAATATTAATTCCTTCTTGATATGAATTAATTGTAATCATGAAAATTTCATCTAATAAGGCATTTACATTAGGAAACTAGGGTCTTGTTTTTAAAAAAATTACGAGTAAAGAATGTAACCACCAATGTTTTTAGTAAGTATTTTTTCCATAAATAAATTCCATGTTTATTAGTGTGTATTACAGACAAATAAAAACTAAAATGAAAAATATGTTACATTAATAAATAAAAATTAAAAAATAACTAATATGTTATATAAATTAACATTTCATTTATCAAAAAATATTCTTATAACACCCAATTATTTTACAATATTTTTCTTCTTAAATAAATTCAATTAATTTTATAACTCACATTACACAGAAAAATGACCTTAAATAAACTATTGAATGTTATTATATAATTTCAATAGCTATACACAATCCATTAGAATGGTAGGAATTTGTGAGATTTACAAAATTATGAAAATATTGTTTTAAAATTTTTGTGAAATTATTTCCTTTATTTCCAATAAATTATAAATGAAACTAAAATCCAATTTCACATAAAGGATGTGTTTTTAAAATTAATATTTTCATGACCAATATAGAATTTTATACTAATAAATTAATTTACTCACTATTAGTGATATATTGTAATGAAATTTTTTTTTTATATTTATTAAAATATAGTATCATTAAATATCATTGATTTTATTCAGAAAAAAATAAATGTAGTTTTAAGAATTAATACTATTTTTTCGAACAAATATTTTATTCACCATATAATATAGTCTCTTTTTTAAATATATATTTTGAATATTTTATAAGTTTTATTTTAATTTTTTTTTTAAATCATAATATAAAAAAATTTCTTATTCTATTGTATTGTTATTTTTAATGGTACTTTCATTTTTTGATGAATACTAAAAAAATTGAATTTTATTTTAAAAGTAATTTTCAACATAATTTATTTCTATTGAAATTATTTTTGAAATTGGTTTTAAAAAATAATTAGTTCAATTATACATCAATAAATGTAATTTATTTCACTGTAATTAAATTATCATTAAAATTGTATATAAAATCATTTAATAATTTTGAACTTTTCACTTAAAAATCCATCTTTTTCGTTATATCTATGTGATTTATTATATATATATTTTTCTAAAATATGAGAATTTAATTTGTTAAAATTGATTCCATTTATGGAATAATAACATACAAATTTTTTGGTTTGTTCACTTTTATTTTTAGTTATAACAATGTTAAGATTTAAATAATATATATATTTACCACAATATAGATAAAATACTGAAAATTGTAAAAGATAAATAGTAAAACATTAACCTACAAAAATTTACAACATTTAATGGTTGGTTGATGTTTTAATACACCATAAAAATAATAAAAAGAATTACTTAACAACACCATTCATTGATATTAATTCCACCTCAATGTTGTTGGATTTAATTATAAAATAATCATTATTTTAATCACTCAAACCCACATCTCTTCAAGTATAAATACCACTCCTCACCAACCCATATCTACACACAAGCCATTAATATCCTAACATATTTTCTCAAACATCTCATCCTCACTCTAACCATGTCTACGTGTTGCTGGTCCAACCAAAATACCAAATCCATTTTCCTTAAGGGTCTCTCAAGGAACAGATATTTGAGATATAATTTTCTCAAACACCTATCATAATTTATTTTATTTTTATACATTATACTCACTTCCATAAATACATCAATTAATAAAAATTAAATAATAATGTACACACTATATTTTTAGGTTTCTAATATAATATCTTGTATCCCCCATTTTATTTCCTCCTCTTCTTAAAATAATCAAAACTATTGTCCAAGTTCTCAGGGTTAATTACCTCTTTGAATAATGTTGTTTTCATTTTTCATTAAAACCTTCAGTTCTGGTCATAAAAAAATTATTCCAGTTAAATAATATTTTAATAATTATATTAAATAATATTAAATGTTCTATACATAAAATAAATTCATCATAGTAAATAAAATTAAAGTAATTTATGGGGTTTGGAAAAAACCTCCAAAAATAAACTAAACATTTAATATTAACATTTTATCAAATGAATCATCCTCCTAAAAGAAATAAAACTGATATATGGGACTGTTTAAAATAATTTAAATTAATTAATAGTCTTTCATTCTACTTCGAGAGTTTCAGACCCATTTTACAACAATATTCATAATTACACACAAATGAATTGATCTTGAAACCATAAAAGAAACACAACTAAAACTATGAAAATAATGAAATATTAGTAATGAATTGGTCATGAGATGTTAAAAAAGAATCAAATAATATTATAAATACAAATAAAGTTCCTTATTGATTTAATAAAATTCTTTAGACAGTAATACATGAGTTTAAATAAAGATACACTAATGGGAAGCAAGAGGTAAGGGTTTCCCATCTCATTTTTATATTTGTGAGATATATACATTATTCTCCAACTATTTTTGGTATATACCGTATTTAATTACATTTTGATATATAATGTAATTAATCTAATTATGTTCATGTTATTAAATGTTTTATTTGATACTTATTACTTTTATGAGGCATATGATTCAACTTATTACAATGTGGTAAGTTATTTCATTACATAATTTACAATAATTGGGTTAAACATATATTCCATTGATTATGTCATACTAAGGTTACGTGTGAAATTATTTTTGATTAAATAATGATATATTTAATATTTTTATTCTTATTTTTATATAATACACATAAAAATCCATTTGATTAGAAATTGTATCCTTTTAAGTGACCTCATGCCAATCTGATTTCATTGAGGGTTATTTTGATCTTATACAGCCTACATCATTTATAAAGAGTGTATACAACCCCTTTGATATATCATATAATAAATTTAATTATTATCATGTTATTATGTTTTAAAAAAAAATTATATTCCTCCATGGGGCATCTAATTAATTTGTTCAATATGGTTTGGAACACATTGGAATGTTGAATGAATTTATCCTCAGGAATTTTACGATGATATCATTAAATGCATTTTCATATATGACAACATAATTTTTTGAAACTATACTTCATTGAGTTTCATGTCTTATTATAACATCTTCCAAACATTATTAAATGGTTTGTGTCAATTTAATTTTCCTAATGAGGTATGGGAGACTTTTATTTAAAAACACTAATTAAATCATTTATTCGATATATGAGGAATGATTCAGATATGAAGATACAGGTGGGGTCCAATTATAGATAATCCCTTGATGCATCAGTAGTCTCAATGAATAAATCTTCTACAATTGATTTAAATGGGCTATTGCCTATAGATTAATTCATCTTATGAATGTTATTGATGGTATTAGATCATGTGATAGATACATGATGTTCAATAATTATCATTTTCTTACATTTGGAATTCAGTCTTAATTACCCTGATAATTTTCACTATTTAAAATTCAATGGATGCCTTTCACTCTCATTTTAGTGACTAAATGGCATGTGATTTTAGTTATTTTCCTTTACATATTATTTATTCTTATTGATAAATATAATATTATATTGAACTTTACCCTTACTAATAATTTCTTCAAACCCATTTCATATGGTTTATTTTCAACGGGTTTTTAGGAAGTTTATTATGATTGATATGTAGGGTAATGCAATGTGATGAGATCGTATTTTCCACAACCCATCCTCCGGGGTCCCTACCGTGACAACCCCATGTCTGTCATCCATAGGCCAGGGGCTGGTGACTAACACCAGAAAGACATATCCAAAAAAGAGAAGGCATTGCCATTAAAACTATACATACACATTCCTATCCACATCCAAACACACTAAAATGGGGAAAAATTATACCACTAAACCAAAGCTGAGTGAATGTAAATGTGAATGTAAGTGGTCTAGAGTAAAAACCCAACAAGGAACTAAAAACAACAAAATACAAAAGGAAACACTGATGGCCATCTGCAGAAAACCCCACATACTCATGAGTGTAGTGAAGTTACTAGAAGCCAAATTAGTATGTGCTACCTACCCAGTCCTACTATGCCCCACCTGATCCTAGGGAACCTAGTCCACTGTCGTAGCATCCATCATTCTCGTCCCACTAAGTACCTCTGTCGAAATGTTTATCATCTACACCAGACACAACACATGTCGTAGAAGCTCATCCAGGGGTGAATATAACTATACACAGTAAGTACCCTGAGATCCTCAAAGGTCTCTCAGTATTCCATGATGGAAAAACCCACAACTAAAATACCCCATAGGCAATTCCACCAAGGAAGACCACAAACACCTATCATAAAGTAAAAGATGAAGCTAACACCAGGTTTAACATATGTAAAGAAGTAAATATGATTAGCCATAAAGAGAAATCATCTTATTATATCAGGAGACCCTACTAATGACCTGCATAGTGTTGCTAGGTGTTGACCCACCGAGGATGGTTGGGGGATGACCCATATAGGATCACTAGAAGCTGGCCCATAGAGTATTGCTAGGTTCTGACCCACTGAAGATCTCTAGGATCTCACCCATAGAGGATTTCTAAGTGCTAGCCCACAGAGGATTGCTAGGTGCTAACCCATAGTAGATCGTTGTTCTTTCTTCGTGACACAGCCAGCCATTGGATTCTCAGACATAGAATGCTTGATTTCTATTGAATCCTCTCCTCAATCCATCATACTTACCTAATCTCACACTAATTCCAACATATATTAGACCCAAATTAATTTATTGTCATAATGGTCCAAATGCAACAAACGACGCATCGATCGAATGCCTGGTCTGTATGTTATGGGCTTTTTAGAAAAAAGGGCTCTCTTGGATTCACGCCCAATCCAACCTGGCCATACTCCAATATCTACAAAATCTAAAAGGGATTATATCAGAAGCATGGCCCCATATCAAGGGTCACAAATCCACAAATGGTGTATTAATCGAATGCGATATCCGACAGATACAGTTGTTTTAGTAAACAAGGGGCGGTTGTGTCTGGGCCTGATCCGACACGGTCGAACCGACCTTACCAACTCGGACCAGGGGTTCCAAATACCCTAGTTCAATTATAAGGAAACTCCTTGAATTGGAATGGGTTGGTTTGGTTGGTCTGGCCTAGCCAGTGGGTCATTTCCAATGGGCCATATTGAACCCAGCCCAGATTGGCCGAGGGTACAACCCACCAGGTCTCCTAACAACCCGGCCTCGTCTGTTTCGGTCCACTGGCTGAGTCACAGCCCTCCCGTGGATGACCGGCCGCATTATGTGGCCGATGTGGTGCCATCCAGCTAGAACATGAGAGTTTCCCCATAGTTGGCCTTCCCTGTCCATGCGGACATGGTGCCTCCCCCACCACAGTTGACGGACCACGACTCACCAATTGCCCTGACGGCTTGGACACAGACCGTCCCTCAGAGAGGCGCCTGCTGAGAACTGCAAATACTACCACCTCAGTTGGTTGGTTACAACCTCTTGCCAATGTGGCATGCTGAAGGGCACACCACCACCTTCCTCCTATGGTCGCTGCTGCCGACATGCCGACACATTTTTCGGCAGACTACCAGACATGCTTCGGTGGTCTATTCTTAAGGATGCATGTTCTTGCATCATCTTGGAAATGTCTTCTTCAAAGAGAAAGTTCCGATATCATCTTGCCGCCACTATAGAAAATATATTCTCAAAGGGTACATATATGGAGGGGTCTAGAACATTGTTCGTCTCGGCGCACACCCTCTATGTTAGGTGTTTTAAAATCCAGAGATGCTTGGTCGAGATGTTCAACCATATCAAGTAATGTTGAATCCCGGATAGATAAATCCACAAAAGAAAAGTAATGTTATGGCATAAATGCCCAAATTTTAGATTAACCTATTCCTGGGTTGATCAATGTTCATCATTTTTAAGAAGTAGAATGGGTCAGAAATTTTAAAAATTAAACAACTCCTTACTTAATTTATGTTCAATGCCGAAGAATTAATGCTCAAGGCATCAAGATGTCGATATCTCTTCTGGGTCCATTATTCGAGGTACATCAATTAAAATTATGTCTCCCTGGAATTTTTCATTATTCGTTAGAGAGAAAAACTATCAATGGTTCATCATATAATCCCCACAGTTTAATTCTCCATTCTCCCACATGTTGGTTTAATAAAAAGAATCAAGTCACAGTGTTTCTGTTATGCTTCCATGTTGTGTCATTATGCTGTTTCATTTAGGATACCACATCAATATTATGCTTACATTATTGAATCTTTATGCAATGTGATATGGGACATTAATGAGCTTCATTGATGGGCACCATCACCACCTATTCTCTATAGCATCGCTTCTCCATCCTCTACCCGACGGTGAGAAAAGAAATAAAACAAATTAAATTATTTTATTATTTTTTTGAAAATTCAAAAAAGTAAAATTTCATATCGACCCTTTCCGGCGAAAGTTCTGTGATTTCTAGGTGATTCTATGAATTTTGATTTCAACAGTGCCCTCATATTTTCGATCCGAGCACCGGTTCAAATGATAGATAAACCAGCTCGCATGTTTACTAATGGTATCTCAAAATATGATCAAAACAATTAATATTCACCATCTTCTAGCACCGGTCGAGGATAGGCTCTGCCTAAGGCAAAAGCAACCCTATGATTTCAATGGTACTCTTTTATTTTCAATTTGAGTTACAGTTTAGGATTTGTAAAGATTTGATAATAAAACAATTCTTACATAATTTCTTTATTTATGGCCAATAACTAACTTCCACTGTTGGCCTACACCATCCAATGTTATGATCTGCCTATGGAAAGAATACCATCATGAGATCTGTAGTGGTCTCATATTTTTAATCCGAAATAGCATTCGTATGTTATAAATATTAGAAAAATAAAATTATTTTATTTAATGCTATTCCATTTTTGGGTTTTTCACTGGGGGGATGCATTGAATAAACATAATTCGTGGATTGGGTAAACCCATCCTCCCAAACACAATAGTTCCCTATGATTTCTGAATCAAGTACCCATTTAAGAGTTATTCCATTTTTTTAGGAAAACAGCTCATGTTCATTATTTAAATTTTATCATTTCTTGACAGATCATTTCAGGTACTCCGGGTAGATGAATCCCATTCCGTTAAATCATATGGTCTCAAAATAATTCCAAGTAATTTAAAAAATTACACTAAAATTCCACGACATTACATTCTCCCCACCATATGGCTTTATGTCCTCGAAAGCCAAAACAAAACTAATCAAACAATTGGGGATATAGAGAACGAATATCAGCATCTAACTCCTATGTTCTAGCTTGGAGATTCCAATGCCACCTCCAAACTCAAAATAGAGGAATCGGCCACCCACGTATGACCCACTCCAGTCGATCATGTATCTCTATCGAGAACTCCAAATGGTCTCCCCATCATGAAAGATTGGCTCACCCCGGTCGATGCTGTGTGATGGATCATGCATGTATCTCATCAGCTGTGACACGGGGAATACATTGTGCACCAGGTGAATCTCTAGAGGATTAGCTAGGAGGTACAACACCCTGTCAACTCTCTTTAGGATCCTAAAAGGTCTGGTGAATCATTGAGATAGTATTTTGCACCTGAAAAATCTCTGCAATCCTCATTGGGGTCAAAGCCAAAGGAAAATATGGTCTCCCTCCTCAAAATCCAAGGATCTCCATATCCTATCAGCAGAAGACTTATGACTACTATGTGCAGTCCTCATCTTCTCCTGGATGATCTGTACCTTCTCACTGGTAGCCCGTACCAACTCTAGACCCATAAGTGCCAACTTTTCTAGGTCTTTCCAGCATATAGGTGATCTGTATTGTAACACCCCATGATTTAGTGAGATATATAATTTTTATGTTCATGGATGTCTTCTATTGCCCACTACACCAAGATTATCTTGTACTATATGCAACTCAGTATTAGCTTGCAGTATACGCAACACTATTCTTGGCTCGTGTTACACAAAATTTAATGTTTTTTTTGTAGAAATTATTATTCGCCACATTAAGTATAGATTTTGTTTAATTTATAAATGAAATAAGTTTGGATTATGTAATATGCAACACCAAAGGGAGTTTCCACTACATGTATCCCTGACTTGGCATGCATTACATGCAATTACGACCTTCCTCGATAGTGTGTGTAGTACGCAATACCGGGTTTCACTAAACAACGATATATTGTTATAATATTATTATGAACCAGCTGTTATGAATAGTATTAACTACATTTTAAATTTTATAACATTATCGTTTATCTTACACATTTTCTAGAACATGGTATGAGAACAAAATAAATTTCTCGGGTAAAATAAGTATTTTTCAAAAAATGCAGTTTTGCTGCCTTTTGATTGCGCACCAACTTTAAGTCTAGTTTTCGACATGTTTATAAGTTCAATTTTATAAAATAAACTTCTTCTTTGGAATCAAGATATAAAAATTTACATTGGATAATGTTTTGATATTTTTCTAACAACATTCTTATATTGATGAATAGTAAAAACACACTAAAGTTTTCTTAAAAACAACTTTTTTCATCGATATAATTTATATGGTTAAATTATAATAGTAAATTGTTTTAAATTATAAATAGAAGATATTTTTACCATTTAATATAATATATGTCATTAGAATTGAATTTACATTTAATTCATAGGTAAAATCATTTGAATCTTTTGCAATGTTTAAACTTTTAAAACACATTTTCTTAACAACGTGATTAATTTTAAATTAATTTCTGCAACTTCTATCATTTTCATTTAAAAAAATTGATTCCATATTTGGAATCAGTAGGTCCAGATTATGTTAATAGGCTACTTTTTAATTTTTGGCACTATGAATAGTAACTACTGTATATTTTATTTACCATTGTCAAAGGTAAATCAGGTAATTAAGGGTAAATATAATATTATAAAATTACACTAACACATGTCTTAATATAATTGGATGATTATATTTCGTCCTAAGGCATATTTGGGTTGAAATGAAATCCATTATAATCCACTTGTAAGTGATTAAGACCTTTAATTTATTTTATTTTAATGAAAGTGAAATATGGCTCACTCAAACATTAATAATTAAGGTATTTTTAATATAATGTTATAAAAAATATAAATTCAATTATAAATACTCATTTGAAATCTAAAACGATTTTATTTGTTATGGAAATTTATTTGTAATTTTTAAGAGATATTTAATTACCTTAATATCTTATACATTAATGATGCAGAAATTATTCATTTAGTGAAAAATCAATAATATAGTTTTTATTTAAATAATAATACCCATCGAAAATCCCATAAACGTAACAAAACGTTATTTTTCGAGTATACCTATTCCCTAAGTATAAAATTGTCTAATTATTCACCATTTGGATCCAAATAAAAAAATATGACATTTATATTATTTTATTTTAAATGATATCAAAGTTGTGACCTTCATACTTTAATAAATATACAATTTTAAACGTTATTTGTTTTAAAAGATAAATTAGAATAAAATTATTATTATGAAATATATTATATTTATCTTCATCAGAGTATTTTATTTGTAATTCATATACAACAAATAAGTATACTAAATAAATATAAAAAATGATGTATTAATTCTTTTATTTAGAGAAATATCAAATAAATGATTTTAAAAGTATTAAAATAAATATTATATGAACTAATTAATGTTATCGAGGAATTTTATAGATGAATATGACTTGTTAGTAATCTATTAAATAGTTTTTTCAGAAATATATTCTATGTGTCTTTTATTTAAATTCAACTAAATGAATTGTGTAAAAATTGACACTATTAGTATTTTATATTATTAAATTGTTTAAAATTAACAAAAATATTTAAAAATTACAAATTAAAATTTATATGATCTAAAATGTCATTAATTATCAAATTATGTATAATTAATAAGACATAACTAAGTATTTATAACATTTTTACCACAAATAAAATTAAATTGATTAAATAAGGATAAATCAAAATGATAAGGTTTAAAATAAAATCCAAACATGTTTAAATTTAATTGGATGATGATATATAAACCCTATATTATTTAATATCCTAATTGGAGTCACTTTGGATGTTTTTATCTGGGTTTTGGGTTTATTATAAATTAATATTTTAGAGGTTTCCAAAAGTTCCCCTCTCCTCTCTTATAAAGAAGAACCTCCTCCCTCTCCTCTTCAAACAATTTTGAGGCTTCACGATCGGCCAAACCCTGCCCATTTATATTCTAAACAACTCTATTTATATCATAGCTAACTTGGTCTTCTCAAAAGGACAACTCTAGTGCCCTAATAAGAAGCTTAAAAGAGACACGTCAAGGAAGTGGTAATCTCTTATACCGATTCTTTCAAGTTTCATTCTTCTTATACTTACTCTTCTTTATTTGTTTCATTATAAAGTAATAACTTTAGTATCACTAATATAATGATATGTTATTATAAATATGAAACAATCCTATTTCTCCTTCTATCCATCCCATGGAAAACAAAATCATCTCGTGTGCGTACATACGAAATATCGTCTCCATGCCGTGGTGTAATCTTTTTTCCACCACAGCCATACTTGGATGGGTATAATGGTGTAAAAGAATTACTATATATGATTATTATAACATGATACAGATTCTGAAATATTATATCATCAAATCCAATTCCATTCATATAATTTTGGGAACGATATCATCACTCATGCGTACGTATGGCCTACCGTCTCCACGATGTGATGTGACTCATTCTACATGATCATCATTGAAAAATGATTATATAAATGAATTGAATGAATATATATGATATATATTACACTAATAACATTCTATATGTGAGGTATCTATAACCTAAGAAAATGAATAAGAATATATTCCACAAAACACATATAAGAACATATAGCAATGAACTCCCGAATAACAAGTAGTAATGAAATATTACTAATAAGAAGATACAAATATTACCATATATGATATAATAATAATGAATATGATTCTGTAATAAGTCAATGACATTATTTAAGTCATTATACTGGAGGTTCTAATACGTATGAAGAATATCAGACCTAAGGTAAGGGATAATTCTGAAACTCTCATTTTTATCCGAGATTGCTTATACATCTGTATTTAATGGGGTTATATTTTCATCCATGTCCATAAAATTGTTTTTAATAAAGTGTTTAATATTATTACATGTATTTTTAAATTAATTTTTACCCCTATTTGTATTTTATATTGTGTTATGGAAGGAATATTTATTTTATATACCATACGAAGAACATTTTGACTTTTCTGGAAAAAGTACGAGGATACTATTTTTTTAACTTATACGGCATGAAAGGATTTTTACGATTTCATAAAGCATAATTTTCATAAATATTCCTCTAAAATATTTCATGATTATTTTCAACAAAATCCATTTATTTTAAAATTTCATCACATTTTGTGAAAAGAAAATGATTTTGAAGAAGAAAGGATATTTTCCTCATGAATTTATTTCAAGTGTTTTGTCAAAAACCATTTTCCATCTAAGATGAAATTATTTAATATGTTTATTTCTCAAGTATAATGTCTCAATTATTTACATGGATTGATTCTTCTTATGATGAAATGATATCCATTTGTTTTATATGGATTATGTTATGATGGGATAATGTTTTGGGGACCCATTTTATTCTTTGGGTTATGATGAATGATTTATGTTTATTTTGTGGCACAAGTAAGAATGATTTCATTATGGGATGGGTGGGACCTATATCCCCCTCCAATGCATTGGGTAGAGATTTATATCTCATGAGATAGACATGGATGGAATGGAAAGTCAATCCAAATCAGTTATACAGGACTGGAATAAGGAGTGAACTTGATCCAGTAAGGGAGTTTTTTTCACTATAATGGTCTTGGAAGCAATACCTTGGATACTATGGAAATCATATTATGTGCTTAATGGTTTTCCACAATTACATGTTTTATTCCACAGTCTATTTTATCATGATTGATATTCCATTATAATCTATGCCTTACGTACTGCCATGTTTGATGTCATTGCTCAATATTTTGATGTTTAAACATTATGTTCATGTTTTTAAATTCAAATGTATATGGTTTTTTTATTTACTCCATTATTACCCTTACTGAGAATTTGAGCTCTCCCTTTATACGTTTTCTTTCCCCAAGATATAAATAAAGGTTTTAGGTAAGTAAACAAAATGGGGAGATCTTTATGGGAGATGTTTAAGATCTTTCACCAAGATTAGAAGAGTATGTTCTGAGTTTTCTAATACACTAAACTAATACAGTCTTCCGGCGTCCGTTTTTTCATGTATTAAGTATTTCGCAAAAGTAATGTAATGTCTATGCACATCAATCTATTGGTATCTACATCAGGTATTAGAGCTAAGGATTAGGTAACCTTTGGAAACTAGGATGTGAAAACTTTAGATACATAGAGATATTTCTAAGGTATGTCTAGGGATTTCCCTAAGGTTATGTATAAGTATAGGTTATAGACCTAGAATTACGGTAACAATCATAGAATTAAACCTAAGATGTTAGAGATTGAAGGTTCTCCCTTTTATTATGTTTTTTTCCTAGCATGATTTTTTCCTCTCACACTATTATTTTTTGGTTTTAGGAAATGGATGGAAAGAGTAATATTCATGTTAATGGATAATATGATGGGAAATGGAATGACATTATTTCTAAGCATCCAAATGAAATGGGATTTGGAAGGCAAAACATAGTTAATATGCCTAATCAGCAATCTCAAAATATGATCAATAATATCAACTTTGGTAAGTTTCCTAGCTCAGCTAATAAGAGATAGATGAAGTTTGTTGATGATCTTAGAGGAAAGAAAAGTCAATTTCTCTCATGTAAATCATGTGGGAAGAGTCATCAAGGTGAATGTATCAAAAGAATTGGAAGAATCTTTGGGTGTGGAAAAGAAGGACACAAAGGCAGTAATTGCAAAGGAAAAGGTTTAGTTAACACAGTGGACAAGGATAATGGTATTGCTAAAATGTCATACAAGGTTAAATGTTATAAATGTGGAATGTACGGGAATTATGCAAACCAATTCCCTAAGGGAAAATCTCATGAAGAGAATCATCATGGTTGTATGGGTAGTATTTATGTTGACGATGATAAAGAGACTACAAGTGATATATGAGATGAAAGAAGTGTTGTGGAATAAAATGAAGAAGCTAAGTCAATGGTTTATGAATATAGTGAAATGATTTCATTTTTATCAAGAATAATGTATGGTACTATGGAATAAAGAAAAATCTAAGGATTGTTACAATAATTTTTTTCCTTGATTATTTGAAAGTATTTGCTGAATGGTGCCGATAACCATTAAAAGTGAGTGAAATATTTTTGTAAAGAACCTAATATACACATAAATAAGGTATAAGGAAATAATGAAATGTTTGATAGTATTAATGAGATCATGACTAATATAATGACAGAGTGATATCATGGTTTGAGTATATAGAATTTTTGGTATTTTAGTATGTGGAAAGAGTTACCTTTTTATAGCATTCATGTTTTCACTATAGTTCTATGGTAATTTATGGTTCAATAGAATATATTATTAAGTTATTTACATGTTTGGAATGTGATCAAAAATATATATCTTATGATATATGGGGGATAAATGATGGCATTCATGTGCATGTTATGTGACCTTTCCAGAAATCAGTTTCTTTATACTATGAGATTGGACAGATGTATCTTGGATATGTCTAAAGATTGGAATGGATTATGTCGGACATCAAATAGTATTGTTTAAGGATATAAAATTTTTTGATATTATTTCTGTAATGTTATAATATTGTAGTTTTAGAAAAAGGACAACCTGCAGGATGGGAAACAACCCGTCGCGTCGGACAACGATGCGGGAATCGAACCGGCAACCATAGTACAACATGCCTTTATCGCCAACCACTGGCCTATACGAAGTCCCTGGTTAGTATAAATTAGTTTTAATTTATTATGTGGTGTGATATATGAAGTATAAGTCCATTTTAAGAACCATATATGATTAATCTCACCATAGATGGACTTATGTATATTTAATAACTTTTGTTAAACTTTTGTTTGTAAAATATGGAATGACCTAACATTCAATCGCATGATCTGCTAACACTTCACGATTGACAAATTCAACTTCATTTCATTAAGAGATGATGTGGAAATTGTTCAATAAATGACCAACGGTGTGATTGTACCAAAATCAATTAAGTATTTCATCTAATTCCAATTTTTTAAAATTTAGGGAAATGATCTTGAAAACCAGAAACGTTATCCTAGATGCTACCTTTGATAATCACAAATTTTTGGATTTTTGATTGTTGGATTTTTCATAGCCATGCTTTCTAAAACTCTTCATCAGAAAATGATGGTTAGATTTCTCTTCCATATCCATATTTTCACCTATGTTATCTTATGTGGAATCCTAGTGATGAGTTAATTTAGGTAACCATTACATTTCATACATCACTTTTTAAAATTATGTATTAGTATTCCTTTTTACGATGTGGGTTTTTATGAATGAAACATTCAAGTAGTAACTGATTTATAACCCCAATAAATTTTGTGGGAGAATTTTTTTTAAGGGGGATAGAATGTAACACCCCAAGATTTTAAGAGATATATTATTTTTATGTTCTTTGAGGACTTATATTTTTCACTACACCATGATTATCTTGTACTATAAACAACACCGTATTAACTTGATGTATACACAACGCTATTCTTAGCTCGTGTTACACACAATTTCAAGTTCGTTTTGAAAAATTATTCTACGCAACATTAAGTATAGATTTTGTTTAATGTATAAATAAAATATGTTTTGATTATGTCATAGAAAACACCAAATAGAGCATCCACTACATGTAGCCCTGAATTGGCTTGCATTACACGCAATCACGACCTTCCTCGATAGGGTGTGTAGTACGCAATATCGGTTTTCACTAAACAACGATATATTGTTATAATATTATTATTAACTAGACATTATGAATATTATTAACTAAATTTTAAATTTTATAACATTATTATTTATCTTAAAAATCTCCTTGAACATGTTATGAGAAAAAAATAAAATTTTCGGGTAAAATAAGTATTTTTTAAAAAATCCAGCATTACCGCTTTTTGGTGGCACACGCTAATTAAATCTAGTTTTTTACATGTTTATAAGTTCAATTTTATAAAATATACTTCTTAATTTGAATCAAGATATAAAAATTTACATTGGATAATGTTTTTATATTTTTCAAACAACATTCTTATTTTGATGAATAGTAAAAACAAGCTAAATTTTTCTTAAAAACAACTATTTTAATCAAGATAATTTATATGGTTAAATTATAATAGTAAACTGTTTTAAATTAAAAATAGTATATATTTTTACCATTTAATATAATTTATGTCATTTTCATTGATTTTACAAAGAATTCTTAGGTAAAATCATTTGAATCTTTTCCAATGTTTTAACTTTAAAAACTCATTTTCTTAACAACGAGATTAATTTTAATTTAATTTCTTCAACTTCTATGATTTGAATTTTTGTAAATGGATTAAATATTTGGAATCATTAGGTCCAAATTATATTAATTGGCTACTTTTTATTTTTGGGCACTATGAATAGTAACTACAGAAAATTTTATTTATCATAGTTAAAGGTAAATCCGGTATTTAAGGGTAAATATAATATTATAAAATTATCCTAAAACTTTTCTTAATATAATTGTATGATTATATTTTGTCATAAGGAATATTTGGGTCTAATTGGAATCCATTATAACCCAATTGTATGTGATTATGACCTTTAATTTATTTTATTTTAAAGAATGTGAAATATGTCTCACTCAAACATTAATAATTACTGTATTTTTAATATAAGGTTATATAGAATATAAATTCGATTATAAATTCTAATTTGAAAGCAAAAATGTTTTTAATTGTTATGGTAATTTATTTGTAATTTTTAAGAGATATTTAATTACCTTTATATCTTATACATTAATGATGTAGAAATTATTTATTTAGTGAAAAATCAATAATATAGTTTTTATTAAAATAATAATACCCATAAAAATAACCAAAAAATTGACCAAAAATTCTTGGTTGACTATACCTATGCCCTAAGAATCCAAGTGTCAAATTATGGACCATTTGGAGCATTATAAAAAAATATTGGGACATTTATATTATTTTATTTTAAATGATTTCAAAGTTTTCACCTTCATAATTCAATAAAGATAAAACATTAAATGATGGTTGTTCTAGAAGATACATTCTACGAAAAGTATTATTATTAAATCTATTATATTTATCTTAATTATTTTATTTTATTTTCAATTTTAATACATCAAATAAGTATATTAAATAATTATTCAAAAATGTTGTATTAACTATTTTATTAAGAGAAATATCAAATAAATGATTTTAAAAGTATTAAAGTAAATATTATATGAACTAATTAATGTTCTCCATGAAATTTCTAGATGAATCTGACTTGTTAGTAATCTATGAAATAGTTTTTTTCGAAAATATATTCTCTGTGGATTTTATTTAAATTCAAATAAATGAATTGTGTCAAAATTGACACTATTGATATTTTATACTATTAAATTGTTTAAAAATAACAAAAATATTTTAAAATTACAAATTAAAATTTATATTATCTTACATATCATAAAGAATAAAATTATGTATAATTAACAACAAATAAGTAAGTATTTATAACCATATAAAATTTATAACATTATTACCAAAAATAAAATTAAATAGATTAAATAAGGATATATAAAAATGATAAGGTATAAAATAAAATAAAATAATGTCTAAATTTAATTTTTTGATGAAATTTAAACCCTATATTATCTAATATCCTAATTTGAGTAACTTTGGAAGTTTTTATAGGGGGTTTGGGTTTATTATAAATTAATATTTTAGAGCATTCAAGCTCGGACAAGCCCTGCCAATTTCTATTCAAAACATCTCTAGTTATATCATTGTGTTTTTGGTCTTCTAAAAAGACCAAATCTAGTGCCCTAATAGGATGTTTCAAAGAGACACGTCAAGGAAGAGGTAATCTCTTCCACCGATTCTTTCATGTTTCTTTCTCCATATACTTTCATCTTCTTTATTTTTTTCATTATAAAGTAATAACATCAGTATCAATCATATGGTGATATGTTATTATAAATATTAAAAACCATATTTCACCTTCTATCCATCCTATGGAAAATGAAATAACCGTAGGTGCGTACGTATGGAATATTGTCTCCATGCCGAGGTGTAATATGTTTTCCACCAATACCTTACTTAGATGGGTATAATGGTGTAAAAAAATATATATATATGATTTTTATAACATGATACTGATTATTAAATATTATATCATCAATTCCAATTCCATTCATATAATTATGGGAATGATATCACCGCTTGTGTGTACGTATTACCTACCATCTCCATGATGTGATGCGACTCGTTCTACATGATCTTCATTGAATAATGATTATATAAATTAATTTAATGAATAAATATGATATAAATTACACTAATACCATTCTGTAAATGAGGTATCTATAACCTAAAAAGAGGAATAATAATCTATTCGACAAAACAGGCATAAGAACATAAAGCAATGAACACCTGAATAAAAAGTAGTAATGAAATATTACAAATATGAAGATAAGAATATGACCATATATGATATCATAACAATGAATATGATTCTGTTATAAGTCAATGAAATTATGTAAATCATTATACAGTATGTTTGGATACAAATGAATCATATCGGACCTAAGGTAAAGGATAATATTACAACTATCATTTTTATCTGAGATTGGTTATAAGTAAGTATTTACAGGGGTTATATTTTAATCCATGTCCAAAATATTGTTTTTTATAAAGTGTTTAATATTATTCCATGTATTTTTAAAGTCATGTTTACCCCTCTTTGGCTTTTACATTGTGTTATGGAACGAATCATTCTTTTATTTAACATACGAGAAGATTTTTGACTTTTTTGGAAAAATTACGATGATAGTGTTTTTTTAACTTATACAGCAGGAAAGGATTTTTACGGCTTCATATCACCTAATTTTCATGAATATTCCTCTAAAATATTTCATGATTATTTTCAAAAAAGTCATTTTCTTTTAAAATTGAATGTCATTTTGTGAAAAGATAATTATTTTGAAGAAGAAAGGATATTTTACTCAAGAATTCATTTCATGTGTTTTATCAAAACCATTTTCCATCTAAGATGACATTATTTAATATGTTTATATTTCAAGTATAATTTCTCTATTATTTACATGGTTTGATTATTTCTTATGATAAAATGATATCCATTTGTTTTATAGGGATTACGTTATGATGGGATAATGTTTATGATACCCATTTTATTCTTTGTGTTATGATGAATGATTTATGTTTATTTTGTGGCACAAGTAAGAATGGTTTCGTTATTAGATGGGTGGGACCTATATCCCCCTCCAATGCATTGGGTAGTGATTTATATCTCATGAGATAGAAATGGCTGGAATGGAAAGTTAATCCAAATCAGTTATTCAGGACTGGAATAAGGAGTGAACTCGATCCAGTAAGGGAATTTTTTCACTATTATGGTCTTTGCAGCAATGCCTTGGATACTATTGAAATCATATCATGTGCTTAATGGTTTTCCACAATTACATGTTTTTTTCCACATTCTATTTTATCATGATTGATATTATATTATAATCTATGACTTACGTACTTCCTTATTTTATGTCATTGCTAAATATTTTGATGTTTAAACATTATGTTCATGTTTTTAATTTCAAATTTATATGGTTTGTTTTATTTTCTCCACGCATAGCCTTACTAAGCATTTGAGCTCTCCCTTTATATTTTTTCTTTTCCCCAAGATATAAATAAAGGTTTTAGGTAAGAAAACAAAATGGGGAGATCTTTATGGGAGATGTTGAAGATCTTTCACAATGATTAGAAGAGTTTTTTCTGAGTTTTCAAATACACTAAACTAATACAGTCTTTGGGCGTCTGTTTTTGTCATGTATTAAGTATTTTGCGAGAGTAATGTAATGTCTATGAACATCAAGCCATGGGTATCTATAGTTGGTATCAGAGTGAAGGATTAGTTAATCTTTGGAAACTAGGATGTGAAAACTTTAGATCTATAGAGATATTTCTAAGATATATCTAGGGATTTACCTAAGGTTATGTATAAGTATAGGTTGTAAACCTAGAATTACGGTAACGCTCATAGAATTAAACCTAAGATGTCAG
Organism: Viscum album; assembly: GCA_963277665.1. Taxonomy (NCBI): domain Eukaryota; kingdom Viridiplantae; phylum Streptophyta; class Magnoliopsida; order Santalales; family Viscaceae; genus Viscum; species Viscum album. Next base: position 650,714,089 of record OY728120.1, on the reverse strand, counting down.
AGAATGAATTTTCTCCCTTTTATTATGTTGTTTTCCTATCATGATTTTTTCCTCTGACGCTATTATTTTTGGGTTTTAGGAAATGGATGGAAAGAGGAATATTCATGTTAATGGATAATATGATGGGAAATGGAATGATATTATTTCTAAGAATCCAAATGGAATGGGATTTGGAAGATGAAACATAGTTATTATGCCTAATCAGCAATCTCAAAATATGATCAATAATATCGACTTTGGAATGTTTCATAACTCAGCTAATAAGAGATAGATGGAGTTTGGTGATGATCTTATAGGAAATAAAGTTCATTTTCTCTCATGTAAATCATGTGGGTAGAGGCATCAAGGTGAATGTATCAAAAGAACTGGAAGATTCTTTGGGGGTGGAAAAGAAGGACACAAAGACAATAATTGCGAAGGAAATGGTTCAGTTAACATAGAGGACCAGGATAACGGTATTGCTAAAATTTCAACCAAGGTTAAATGTTATAAATGTGGAATTTATGGGCATTATGGAAACCAATGACCTAAGGTAAAATCTCATGTAGAGAACCATCATGGTTGTATGGGTAGTATTTATGTTGATGATGATGATAAAGAGACTACAAGTGATATATGAGATGACAGAAGTGTTGTGGAATAAAATGAAGAAGCTCAGTCAATGGTTTATGAATATAGTGGAATGAATGCATTTTTATTAAGAATAATATATGGTACTATGGAATAAAGAAAAATCTAAGGATTGTTACAATAATGCTTTTCCTTGAGTATTTGAAATTATATGTTGAATGGTACTGATAACCATTAAAAGTGATTGAAATATTTTTGTAAAGCACCGAATATGCGCATAAATATGGGATAAGGCAATAATGAAATGTTTGATAGTTTTAATGAGCTCATGACTGATATAAGGACAAAGTGATTTCATGGTTTTAGTATATAGAATTTTTGGGATTTTAGTATGTGGAAAGAGTTACGTTTTTATAGCATTCATGTTTTCACTATGGTTCTATGGTAATTTACGTTTCAAGAGAATACATTATTAAGGTATTGACATGTTTGGAATGCGATCAAAAATATATATCTTATGATATATGGGGGATAATTGATGGTATTCACGTTCCTGTTATGTGACCTTTCCAGAAATCGTTTACTTTATACTATGAGATTGGACATATGTATCTTGGATATGTCTAAAGATTGGAATGGATTATGTTGGACATCAGATAGTATTGTTTATGGCTATAAATTTTTTTGATATTATCTCTGTAATATTATAATAGTGTAGTTTTAGAATAAGGACAACCTGCAGGATGGGCAACAACCCATCGCGTCGGACAACGATGCGGGAATCGAACCCACAACCGAAGTACGACAGGCCTTTATCACCAACCACTGGCCTATACAATGTCCCTAGTTAGTATAAATTAGTTTTAATTTATTAATTGGTATGATATATGATGTATAAGTCCATTTTAGGAACCATATACGATTAATCTCACCTTAGATTGACATATGTATATTTAATAAATTTTGGTAAACTTTTTTGTGTAACATATGGAATGACTTATCATTCAATCGCATGACCTAGTAACACTTCATGAATGACAAATTCAACTTCATTTCTTTAATATATGATGTTGAAATTGTTCAATAAATTACCAATGGTGAGATTGTACCAAAATCAATTAAGTATTTCGTCTAATTCCAATTTTTTAAAATTTATGGAAATAATCTTGAAAACCAAAAACGTTGTCCTAGATGCTACCTTATATCATCACAAATTTATGGCTTTTTGATTGTTGGCTTTTTCATATCCATGTTTTCTAAAACTCTTCATCAGAACATGATGGTTAGATTTCTCTTCCATATCCACATTTTCACCTATTTTATCTTATGTGGGAACCCAGTGATGAGTTAATTTGGGTAACCATTACATTTCATACATCACTTTTTAAAATTATGTATTAGTATTCCTTTTTATGATGTGGGTTTCGATGAATGAAACTTTCAAGTAGTAAACGATTTATAACCCCAACGAATTTTGAGGGAGAAATTCATTTTACGGGGGGTAGAATGTAACACACCAAGATTTTATGAGATATATTATTTTTATGTTCTTTTAGGCCTTCTATTTTTCACTACACCAAGATTATCTTGTACTATACACAACACCGTATTAACTTGCTGCATACACAACACTATTCTTAGCTCGTTTTACTCACAATTTCATGTTCATTTTGTAAAATTATTCTACGCAACATTATGTATAGATTTTGCTTAATGTATAAATGAAAAAAGTTTTGATTATTTTATACACAACACCAAAGGGACCATCCACTACATGTAGCCCTGAATTGTCTTGCATTACACGCAATCACGACCTTCCTCGATAGGGTGTGTAGTACGCAATATCGGGTTTCACTAAACAACGATATATTGTTATAATATTTTTATTAACTAGATGTTATGAATAGTATTAACTACATTTTAAATTTTATGACATTATTATTTATCTTAAAAATCTCCTAGATCATGGTATGAGAACAAAATAAATTTTTCAGATAAAATAATTATTTTTCAAAAAATGTAGTTTTACCGCCTTTTGATGGAACACCCACTTCAAATCTAGTTTTTGACATGTTTATAAGTTCAATTTTATAGAATAAACTTCTTATTTTGAATCAAGATATAAAAATTTACATTTGATAATGTTTTGATATTTTTCGGACAACATTCTTATTTTGATGAATAGTAAAAACACGCTAAATTTTAATTAAAAACAACAGTTTTAATCAAGAAATTTATATGGTTAAATTATAATAGTAAATTCTTTTAAATTATAAATAGTATATATTTTAACCATTTAATATAATTTATGTCATTTTCATTGATTTTACAAAGAATTCTTAGGTTAAATCATTTGAATCTTTTCCAATGTTTTAACTTTTAAAACTCATTTTCTTAACAACAAGATTAATTTTAAATTAATTTCTTCAACTTATATTATTTTAATTTTTATAAATATAATCCATATTTGGAATAATTAGGTCCAAATTATGTTAATTGGATAATTTTTATTATTGGGAACTATGAATAGTAACTACAGCAAATTTTATTTATCATAGTTAAAGGTAAATAGGGTAATTAAGGATAAATATAATATTATAAAATTACCTTAAAACTTGTCTCAATATAATTGGATGATTATATTTTGTCCTAAGGAATATTTGGGTCGAAATGGAATCCATTATAACCCACTTGGATGTGATTATGACCTTTAATTTATTTTATTTTAAAGAAACTGAAATATGTCTCACTCAAACATTAATAATTACAGTATTTTTAATATAAGGTTATATAGAATATAAATTCGATTATAAATTCTAATTTGAAAGCTAAAATGTTTTTATTTGTTATGCTGATTTATTTGTAATTTTTAAGAGATATTTAACTAACTTTATATCTGATACATTAATGATGTAGAAATTATTTATTTGGTGAAAAATCAATAATGTAGTTTTTATTAAAATAATAATAACCATAAAAATAACCAGAAAATTGACCAAAAATTCTTGGTCAAGTATACCTATTCCCTAAGCATCCAAGTGTCGAATTATGGACCATTTGGAGCCTTATAAATAATATAGGGACATTTATATTATTTTACTTTAAATGATGTCAAAGTTGTCACCTTCATAATTCAATAAAGATAAAACTTTCAAAGTTGGTTGTTCTAGAAGATACATTCTATTAAAAGTATTCTTATGAAATATATTATATTTATATTATTTATTTTATTTTATTTTTAATTTTTATACAACAAATAAGTATATTAAATAATTATACAAAAATGTTGTATTAACTATTTTATTAAGAGAAATATCAAATAAATGATTTTAAAATTATTAAAATAAATATTATATGAACTAATTAATGTTCTCCGAAAAATTTCTAGATGAATATGACTTGTTAGTAATCTATTAAATAGTTTTTTTTCGAAAATATATCTCTGTGGATTTTATTTAAATTCAAATAAATGAATTGTGTCAAAATTGACAGTATTGATATTTTATACTATTAAATTGTTTAAAAATCACAAAAATATTTTAAAATTACAAATTAAAATTTATATAATCTTACATATCATAAATAACAAAATTATGTATAATTAACAACACATAAGTAAGTATTTATAACCATATAAAATTTATAACACTATTACCACAAATAAAATTAAATAGATTAAATAAGGATAAATCAAAATGATAAGGTTTAAAATAAAATAAAATAATGTCTAAATTTAATTTGTTGATGAAATTTAAACCCTATATTATCTAATATCCTAATTTGAGTAACTTTGGATGTTTTTATAGGGGGTTTGGGTTTTTTATAAATTAATATTTTAGAGCCTTCAAGCTCGGAAAACCCCTGCCCATTTCTATTCTAAACATCTCTAGTTATATCATTGTGTTTTTGGTCTTCTCATAAGACCAAATCTAGTGCCCGAATATGATGTTTCAATGAGACACGTCAAGGAAGAGGTAATCTCTTCTACCGATTCATTCAAGTTTCTTTCTCCATATACTTTCATCTTCTTTATTTTCTTCATTATAGAGTAATAACATCAGTATCAATCATATACTGATATGTTATCATAAATATGAAAAACCATATTTTACCTTCTATCCATCCTATGGAAAATGAAATCACTGCGGGTATGTACGTTTGTAATACCGTCTCCACGCTGCGGTGTAATATGTTTTCTACCAATACCTTACATAGATGGGTATAATGGTGTAAAAAATAACTATATATGATTTTTATAACATGATACTGATTATTAAATATTATATCATCAATTCCAATTCCATTCATATAATTATGACAATGATATCATCACGCGTGCGTACGTACGGCCTACCGTCTCCATGATGTGATGTGACTCGTTCTACATGATCTTCATTGAATAATGATTATATAAATTAATTTAATGAATAAATATTATATATATTACACTAATACCATTCTATAAATGAGGTATCTATAACCTAAAAAGAGGAATAATAATCTATTCGACAAAACACACATAACAACATAAAGCAATGAACACCTGAATAACAAGTAGTAATGAAATATTACAAATAAGAAGATAATAATCTGACCATATATGATATCATAACAATGAATATGATTCTGTAATAAGTCAGTGACATTATGTAAATCATTATATAGTATGTTTGGATACGTACGAAGCATATCGGGCCTAAGGTAAGGGATAGTTTTAAAACTCTCATTTTTATCTGAGATTGCTTATACACAAGTATTTACTAGGGTTATATTTTCATCAATGTCCAAAATGATGTTTTTTATAAAGTGTTTAATATTCTTCCATGTATTTTTAAAGCCATGTTTACCCCTCATTGGCTTTTACACTGTGTTATGGAAGGAATATTTATTTTATTTACTATACAAGAAGCTTTTTGACTTTTCTAGGAAATGTACGATGATAGTGTTTTTTAACTTATACAGCATGAACAGATTTTTTCAGCTTCATATCACCTAATTTTCATGAATCTTCCTATACAATATTTCATGATTATTTTCAAAAAAACCATTTTCTTTTAAAATTGCATGTAATTTTGTGAAAAGATAATTATTTTGAAGAAGAAAGGATATTTTACTCATGAATTCATTTCATGTGTTTTATCAAAACCATTTTCCATCTAACATGACATTATTTATTATGTTTATATTTCAAGTAGAATGTTGCTATTTTTTATATTGTTTTATTCTTCTAATGATAAAATGATATTCATTTGTTTTATATGGATTACGTCATGATGGGATAATGTTTATGAGACCCATTTTATTCTTTGGGTTATGATGAATGATTTTTGTTTATTTTGTGGCAAAAGTAAGAATGATTTCATTATGAGATGGGTGGGACCTATATCTCCCTCTATTGCATTGGGTACAGATTTATATCTCATGAGATAGACATGTCTGGAACGACATGTTAATCCGGTTCAGTGATACAGGACTTGAACAATAAGTGAACTCGATTCAGTAAGGGACCTTGTCCACTATGATGGTCTTGGTAGCAATGACTTGGATACTATGGAAATCATATCATGTGCTTAATGGATTCCCACAATTACATGTTTTATTCCCCATTTTATTTTAGCATGATTGATGTTCCATTATGATCTATGCCTTACGTACTGCCATGTTCTATGTCATTTCTCAATATTTTGATGTTTAAACATTATGTTAATGTTTTTAAATTCAAATGTATATGGTTTGTTTTATTTTCTCCATACGTACCCTTACTTGGAATTTGAGATCACCCTTTATATTGTTTCTTTTCCCCAAGATATAAATAAAGGTTTTAGGATAGAAAATAAAATTAGGAGATCTTTATGAGAGATGTTGAAGATATTTAACCGTGATTAGAAGATTATGTTCCGAGTTTCCAAAGACACTAAACTAATACTGTCTTTGGGTGTCTGTTTTTGTCATGTATTATGTATTTTTCAAATGAAATGTAATTTCTATGTATGTCAAGCTATGGGTCTCTACATACATGTCTTCTCATATGAGGCCTCAAACAGTTCCGTGATAAGGGTGGAGTGATAGCTATTTTTGTATACAAACTCTACCAGTAGTAGGTGGTACTCCCTACTGTGAACAAAAACTGGGATATGAGAATGAAACATGTCCTCCAAGGTATGTATGGTCTGCTACATCTGACCATCTGTCTGGGGGTGAAAAGTTATGCTCAAGCGCAGATGAGTCTTGAACACCTCCTGAAATCCCTTCCACAGCCAGGATGTAATGTGTGGATCACAGTCTGAGAATATCTTCGAAGGAACCCCTAGAATTCTCTCTATCTCCTGGATGTAGAGGTGTCTCAATCCATTTACCGGTCTCTACCCTCAGATGGGTTGGAAGTGAGGTTACATGGTGAGTCGGTCAATGATCACCCAAATAGAGTTGTGGCCCTAGATATGCCTGGTAACCTCATCCTGATGACCATTGGGATACTATAAAATTTCAAATCCAATACCTCAAGTGGATGGGGAATGCAAGCTAGAAACTGATTCTCTGCAATCACTTTATGACAAGTGAGGTATCGTGAAACGAACTCGGCCACTGCTTTCTTCATCCTCGACAACCATTACAGACAGCAGAGATCCTGGTAAAACATCACCACATTTGGATGTACCGCCAATGGGTATTAATGGGACTCCCTCAACACCTCCTCCTATACTGTAACTAGTACTACAGTGTTCCCTATAAAAAATATGAAACACTTCCTACCTATCAAAAATCCATCAAGAGAATTTCCTAGTGATAACTGAGCAAGTCGAGCCTTGCAGTCAACAACTAGAAATTCTTCCTAACTTGTTGTAATAGTGGGGGACTGATAGCCATTTACTGAATTAATGTTTTTCCATCATCATCCACGAAAGATATCGACATCACGGCTAGTTGCTTCGTCAACTCACTCAACAGCTGTAAATCGGACCTCTTGTTGAGCGCTTATGCCACCACTTCCCCCTTCCCAAGAGTATAGACTATTTCAAAGTCATCGTCCGGGTGGAACTCCAACAATATCCACTATCTAAACTATGTAACAGCCTACATGCACCTTTCTATCGATGCGAAAGGCTACCACTTTTTTCTGATTGATGTGAACATCATATCTTTTGTAGTGGGTAATCATTCTCCACATTCACATTTTTAAAGTGTCGTTAATCCACATATAGCCGTGGGAACTGGGTCTTACTATGGCCTTCCTCTTCTGGTCCCCCACCTATGCCTCATGCTTACGAAGCTCTATACAATCCCTCTGATATACTAATGTTGATATCAGTTCCATCTTAGAATGTAAAATGATACAGATGTCTCTCCCCCTGTGGGGAGGTAATCATGGAAATATCTTTTGAAAGGGCATTCCTACACTCTGCCTCTACTATTTGTAACTCAAAACTCAAAACATTTATAGCCACGAGGTTGAGGCTAGATGACAATAGAGTGATCCGCTGCACCCTCTTATGCATGAGTTTATTCCATTCTACATGGGTTTCCTTTTTTTCTGACCAAGGGAAATTGTATTCCAACTCTGCAGATATACCACATCCTTCTTTCCTAAAATAGTCAATTTGAGCAAGAATTGTGAATGACCAGTCCATAACCAAACTAACGTCATAAGGCCTCAATGCTCCCCTAAGTGGTTCCAACCAAAACACTCACCTCAAGGGTCTGATCACAAAGTAGGACTAACTGTTATTATTTATTCCCCTCTTATAGGTAACTCCAGACATAATGATCAAGTTGATGGTTGATCCAGAAACTCTAGGCCTTGAAATTGATTCGTGAAAAGAAGGAATGACTAGTACCTATGTCTATTAATACGGTATCTATTTGAATACACAGACTGTACCTCAAACCATTATTGGAGCCCTTGTGTCATACTCCTTGACTGCATGTAGCTACTCGCATCTTCTATCTTCCAGCTTTCTAATCCCGTTGGGGACCAGATTGGGGTCGTGGTTGTAGCATGTTGTAATGTATACCACCTCTTGCTTGTCTTTTAGATCCTATTCCATGTATGCTGCCCTAAAAATTCATCTGTCCCTATCACATCCACTTTACGAAACATTTTACATGTCCATGTCACTGATACTGACATGGGTTTCCTGCTTTTCCACTACTAATATTCATTGGATGTATCTTCTCCTCCAATGAAAATTTGACCAAAATGTTTCTCTCTAGTATCATAACATAATTATGAATTCACAGAGGAATAGTTCTAGCTCGGATTTCCCTAAACACATCTAACTTAGACATCCAATCCCTGAAGCACTGGTCATATCGTATTCATTCAGAACCTAGAATGGTTAGTACTCCTTACTGAATACTCAGCTACTTAAATGGAATCCTACTAAAGCTTTAGTAACATATGGGGAGACATACACCTTAGATTTTTATGGAAATGGATTCCTTCTCTGAGAAAGGTTCTCAAGATCTATCCATGTAGAATTTAACTCATCATAAGATATGGGTAATCTAAACCCTACAGTCACCCTACTGAGCCACATAGAAGGATCATGGCTAGGACAACTATCTGACCTAATGGATACATTTCTAGATAAAAACTCAGACACCTCCTCAATTCTGTCCTTAAAAACATGTGAGTCAGGCTCGCCTCATAACTAGAGAGGTATCTATCACTACAACACATGTTTGTCACTGAGCCTACATGTCTCCTCTACTGGTAGCGCTAGTAGTAGCTACTAACCAAAGGGCACTAGTATTTTTGGGACACCGCCTGAAGGTACCATCATCGATAATCGTCCATGTACCAAAGAATCATCTTTCAATGGACCATCCTCATGGTCATACACTGGAATCCTGGTTGGCTGTTTTTATAGAGGTATCTCGATATATAATCAAGATGAAACATGGTAAATAAGTTCTACATGGTGTGGAAACTGAAAATAGATCAAGAGAAAAGTATTCCTGAATCACATGAAACCAGTGTTTTCATGCACCATGTCAGAAAAAAGAGTTAGGGTCATACTATAGGGATATATTTTTCCTCTCACCAACACTGGATTTTTCGACCAAAAATCCGAACTCAAGACAGTTAACATAATTTTCCCCATAAAAAATACACACTCATAATTCTTCTGGTAGAACCAAACACCCCTTGATACAACATTTTCATGACCCATCCCCTAGGGCCTGTGTAGTGACTATACCAAACCCACCTTCCGTAGTCTAGGGGTCAGTGACTAGCCTTATAAATGCATATCCCAAACAGGGAATGCATCACCTTTCAACTTGTACAAACACACACATACACACCCAACCACATCCCAATACACTGAATGGTGGAAACAAGTATACCACTAAAACAAAGCTGAGTGCAAGTACATGTGAAATTATGTGGTCTAGAATACAAACCCAATAAATAACCGTAAACAGTAATGTACAAAAGTAAAATGTGATGGAAATCCACAGAAAACCCCACCTGCACGTGAGATTAGTAAAGATATAGGAATCCAACGTAGTATATCATGTCTGGCCGATCCAACTGGTCCCCATCTAATCCTAAGCCACCATGTCCACTATCGTAGTGTCCATTAGTCCCGTACCCCTTATCACCTCTATCCAAATGTTAATTTTCTACAACAGACACTACATGTGAGGGAAATTCCCATGCAATGGTGTGTATACCAATACTCAGTGGGGACCTCGAGACCCCTAAAAGTATCTTAGTAATCCATGAAGTAAAACACCACAAATAAAATACCCTAGAGGTAATTCCACATAGCAACAATTCAAACACATAGAATAATGTAAAATACGCAACTCACAGCAGGCATAACATAAGTATAGAAGTAAATATTATTAGACATAAATCTAGATCAACTTATTCTACCGAGAGGCTCTACTGTTGACCCTCACAGGGTCTCCAAGTGTTGACCATCTGAGGATTGCTAGTTTCTGACTACATAGGATCTCTAGGTGTTAAGACATATAGGATAACTTGGTGTTGACCCACATAGGATCACATGGTGATGAACCACAGAGGATCTATAGGTGATGACCAACAAAATATTTTTATTCGTTGACCCATAGAGAATCTATTTTCTTTCTTCACATCACATCTAGACACTAAATTTCCATACTTGGCAAAGTTGATTTACTGAGGATATTCTCCTCAATCCATCGGTCTTCCAACAACCACCACAATGTCCCACATAGAGTAACCCCAAAGGACCTTCTCGTTGTAAGGGTCTCAATGCAATATATGGCACGTCAATCGGACGCTCAATCAGTATGTTATGAGATTTTCTGTAAAAATGTCTAGGTTTGATTTGAGTCTGATCTAACCCGGTTGTACTCTCACTTCTTCCAAAACTCAAAAAGTATATATCATAAGGACAACCCAATCATAATGTTCCCAATACCACTATCGGTGAGTCAGTCAAACACATAGTCTGAGGGATATTAGCATTTTAGTAAACTGGGGGTCGGTTGGGTATGTGCCTAGTCCGACCCGGCCAGACCGACCTGACCAGCCCATCCTGAGTATTCTAGATACCCCAATTCAATTAGACGGACTCAACTAGACCCGGTTTGGTATAGGGTCGGTTTTGTCCGGCCATATACAATGGGCATTGCTTGACCCAATCCAGTTTGGTTGATGGTCCAACCAGTCGGGTCACCAAGGGACCTAGTATCATCCAACCTGGCCTGTTATGTGGGGCACAACTAAGCCTCCAAAGACTAGCCACGAAGTGTGGCCAATGCAGCACTGTCTAGCCAGGATGTGGGGCCTCCTCAAGTCCCGGTCGATGGACCACAGCACCCTAGCTTCCCAGATGGACCAGACGCATGCCATACCTCCATGCGGTACCTCCTTAGCGCCGCAACTCCCATCGCCTTGGTCGGTCAACCATGGCCTACTGCTTCTGTGGTACGCTGATGGGAACACTGGATGCTTTCTCACCGGATCACCAGACACGCTCCAGTTTTCTATTCATCACGTCATCTGTGCCAAAATCCTTCTCGAAAATTCATCTTCACCGAGAATGTCCCAAAATCATCTTGTAGCCACTTAGAACAATCATTTAACAAATAGAGCCCCTGCGGAGGGGTCTAGGCCATTGTTCATGCTGGCCTGCACCCTCTGCGTTAGATGTTTTGAAATCTGGGGAGGTTTAAGGGAGATGTTTAATCATATCATGTAATGTTAAAACACTGATAGAGAAATCCCAAAACGAAAAGTCACCCTCCCTCAAAGATGTACGAATCACGAATCAACCAATTCATGGGTTGATTGATTTTCATCATTTCTATGGGAAAAAGGGGGAATAACTATTAAAAATTAAACAACCCCTACCTCAATGTAGTTCTATGTCGAAGCATTCATGCTATAGGTTTCAAAATATCGATGTCTCTTCTGGATCCATTCTTCAAGGCACATCGAAGACAATGAAGTCTTTTTGGCATTCATTGTTCTTCATTAGAGATGGAAACTACAGGAAGATCATCATTGAATCCCCATATTTTAATTCCCCATTCTCCCATGTGTTGGATTAGTAAAAAGAATCGTGTAACATCATTTCTATTATGCTACGTGAAATGAGACATTAATGATCTTCCTTATTGGGCCTCGTCGCTTCCTCGTCGCTGAACTACTATGCCGCCACCCTCCACCCAATGGTGAAAAAGGAAATATAATAATTCATTTATGTTATTTAATTATTTTTCTCAAAAAGAACGAAAATTATATTTTCCACTCATCCCTTATTAGTAGAAAAATTCATTTCTAGGAAAATCCTATCATTTTGAGTTCATTGGTGCCCTAAAAATTTCAATCTGAGCATCGGTTCAAAATATAGAAAAACCATCTCGCATGTTTACTGAACAAACCAATAAAATATCAAAAAAAAAATTACATTCACCATCGACCTACGCCAGTCAAGGTTAGGCTCTACCAATGGGGAAACACCCCTACGATACCAATGGTACTCTCATATTTTCAATCTGAGTTACCGTTTAAGATTTAAAAATATTTTACAATAAAATAATTATATCTTAAATATTTTATTTACAAAAAAATAATAACTTCCACCATTAACGCACACTGGCCAATGTTTCGATTTGTATAATGAAATCATACCCTTACAAGTTCAGCAGTGGTCTCATATTTTTAATCTGAGTCATCATTCATGAGTTATAAGAATTTGAAAAATAATATAATTTTATTTATTTATTTTATTTACATTTATGTCATTTTGGGTTTTCTCACTGGGGTGCTGCGCCGACTAAACTTAATCCACGCCTAGATTAAATCATCAATCTCGAACTCAACGATGACCTTATATTTCTAATTAGTGAACCCATTTAAGAGTTATAGCACTTTTTCAGGAAAACCGCTCACACACACTATTTAATGCTTAACATTTTCAACAGATCATTTAAGGCACTCTAGGCCTCAAAATAATGTGTCATCAATGCATGTGGTCTCAAAATAATTCCATATAATTAAAAAAACATTTATACTAATATTCTAATAAATTACAGTATTCTCAATGAAAATAATTTCTAAATTATATATCCAAAATTTAATTTGAATTTAAAATATTTATCTCATTTACCAATCCTACTAAACTATTTATTCCTTCAGAATTGGATTCAATGAAATCGTGATAATGTAATAAATTAAGTCATCGCCTTCAAGATAAACTTATCGGGGTCGTTACAATTGTTATCCATGGATGATTTGTAAAAACCAGTGTAAATATATTTAGGAAAACATATATTTGGGAATATTAAAATGTGAATGAACTTCAGGATAAATATAATCATAAGATAATATCCTCTAAATTTCGTAATGGACTTGGACTGCCTAGGTTAAATCTATACCCTATAAATGATTCATCATGACAATGTGACAAATATATATAATTGGAGTTTCTCCCACAATGTGTATTGGTTTTATTCAATGGATGTAATAATAGGGAACTATGTAAGTATTCAATACATTATACAATATATTGATGAGAAATCAAATGGGATGATGACTAGAGGATACTCTGATTATTTCTAATAAAATATCACAATATAGGATTAAAAACATGAACCATTAGAAACTCTTGAACTCACTAATGAATAAAAGGATATATGTTTTCTAAGAGATCAAGTGTTGAAAATCATGGAGAAATTTAGATTCAGTATCTTATGTATTGAGAATGTGAATAGGGAATTATTTTGGTAGTGTAGAAAAGGATATAAAGAAAGGGATTTGTGAGGAAATATGAAATAATAGAAATAATATTCTCTTTATGTCATCATCGATGGATGAATTTTTCAAATGTGGAATATATGAAAATTATGCACACCTATTTTAAATGCTAAAACTAATGAATAGAATTAGAAAGTTTATAAAAATAATGGTTATGATAATGATGAATAAACTGCAAAAATAAAATGAAATGAAGAATATAATAAGGAATAAGATGAGAAATCATAGATAATAGTTTGAGAATATAATATAATAATTAAAGTTAGTATTTATTTGTATTAAATAACTATTTTATCAATGATTATCAGGATATAAGATTCATAATGTATATAAGGTTTCTCCAATAATAATTCTTCTTTATGAATATGGTTTATTAGGATGAATAGTACTAGTCACCATGATAAGTTATTTTGTTCCAAGTTGATCCTTTCGAAAACACATTATTTGAGAAAGATAAAATTAATATTTTCTTGATGTTGAGATAATTATAATTAAAATATCTTTATTAGGTGGTATTAGTTAATGTTAAAGTGGTTTGTGATTTGATGGTTTATGTTTCCTTTTTTGATTTATTACATGTCTGGATTTAGGGAATATAATCATCAAAATGAGAAATTATTTTTGGAAACATGCTTATTTAAATTATGATTTTAAGGTGATCAATGTATAAATATATTTTTATATGACAATAAGAGTGGAATTTTTTTGATTGAAGAATCTAATGAAAATTTTATTTTCTATGTTTAGTGACCTCCCTTTTAAATATTTGGCCATTGAGTTTTGAGAGACATATTTTCGATGAGTCTTAAGATTAAATACTCATGGAATAGATTATATTGAACTTTGGATATTATTATTTGTTGATAAAATTATCTATAAAGTTATTATTCAGTAAATATTCTAAGTATTAAAGATATTATGATTCATTGAAGTGATTTAGATATGAAAAACTCAAATTGAATATCTCTTTACATGCATAATAGATATTTTCAAAATAGACTGAAGCACAACCAAAGGATGATATTTTTCTTATGAAATGGAGAGAAATAAATTATAATTATTTTATAATGTACTAGTATGCATAGTAAAATAATCCCTTAACCCTATGAAATATTTTATGGAACTAAAACTTTATTTTGTTTCTTTTATTACTATGATATCAATGACCTCTTAACTTATCAAAATATTTATAGTTTTTTATGGTAAAACATCTTAATGACCATGAAATAAATAATTCATCTTCATAACATGACGGTAATATTTATCTTATATGTCCTCGTATTAATTCCACGCTATTGTTATCAAATTCTAAGTCCAATATTTCTACTGGCCATCACATAACACTTTCCCTCTTATTAAGATGATGTTTTATTGACCCTAATTACTATATGGGTTTCCTATAAATGCATTTTCAATTATCAACCATTGATTTTTAAAGTGAATTTTATATTTAAATGATTAAATTAATTTAAATATGGTATAATGTAACACCACAAGATTTTACAGTATGTATATTCTTATATAAATTCAATTCATTTGATAGCTTATGTTACATACAACGCTGAGCATAAGAACAATTAAATATTGTTTTTTTATAGTTATCACTTATCGATTAGAATGGTGGGAATTAATGAGTCCAAATACATTATAAATATATATTTTTAACATATATATTAAATGAATTCACTTATTACCAACTAATTATGAATGAAAATAAAATCCAACTTAACATAAAAGATGTGTTTTTATAAAAAAACATTTTGTGCCCACAATTGATTTTTTAATTATTAAACTAAATTAATCACTATTAGTGAGATATGTTAATTAAATTTTAATTTTTTAGACACATTAAAAAGTTCTTAACTTCATTCAATTTGTTTTATAGTTTTAATATAAGAATAAATCATGTTTTAAGAATAATAATTTATGCTTTTCTAAAATAAAATTTTGATGACTTTTCATGGTGCGCTGATTTTAAATAAGTTTTTTAACACTTTTATAAGTATTATTTTAAAAAATAATCTTAGTTTCTGAAATATGATATGAAAATTAGGACGGGGAAAATTTTAGTATTTTTCAAAGAAGCATCATTTTTTTGAAGAATAGTGAAAATTAATGAATCTAAATTAAAATGAATTTTTCTCCTTATTTATTTATATGGTTAATTTTTTTTAAATTATTATTTGATAATTTATAAATAATTAAATCAATTTTTTTGTTGTAGTCAAATTCACAGTTCAATTCAATATAACAACATTTTAATATTTTGATCGTTTCCTTTTAAAACCTCGCTTTTCATTTATCTATGAGATTAATTTGAAATATAATTTCTATAATTCTATAAATAATATTATGAAGGTCGATTTAATATTTGGAATAATATTTTCCAAATTAATTATTAATGTAAGTTTTCTTTTTCGGTATAAAATATTTAACATGGTAAAGAAATTATTTACTATATTATCAAGATAATAATGATAATAATGAAGGGTAAAAGGTAAAATATTACCATGCATAAAATTTAAAATATATATTTTCTAATTGAAGTGTTTGTTAGTCCTAACCATTATAAAATAATGAATTAAAAATATAATTCATTTAATATAATTACAACTCAATGTGGATGCCATTAATTTTAAAATTATTATTATTTTAATCACTTAAACCCACAACTACTAATGTATAAATACCACCACATGTCCACCCAAAAGCATTGAAGCACATAAAATATTTTCTCAACCCACACCTCTTCACACTACCTAGAATAATTCTTACTAGTCTCACCAAAATTCCATTTATATGTACTTTAGTGGCCTCTCAATGTGGTTTTATTCGATATGTAATTTTATAAAAACACATCTATGACTTTCTTTTCATATTTTACTTTCTATTATTCTAATTCAACCCTTGGGTCATAATAATTCCCTAATGATTTAAATAATATAATTTTCTATTTTTAATATATGATGTTATATTCCCCACATATATTAACTCCTCTAAATCAATGAAACAGAACTATTTTCCCAGGTATTCCATTTAATCACCTCAGTGAAAAATGTTTTCTTTTCTTTTCCATTACCACCATCATGCATGGTCATAAAACTAATATTATTGTTAAATAATTTTTTGATAATTATATTATAACCCATATCATAGTGTATATATAATATATACCCAGAATAGTAAATAAAACAAAACTACTTCATGGTGTTCAGAAACAAAACTGGGAAAATAAACTAAATGTTTATCATTAACATTAAATAAATTGAATCATACTCACACAAGTTGAAAAATAATATATTGGAAAAATAATACATTTAAAATTTGATTATTTCTTTTTTATCCCACCTTTTATTTTTAGAGCCATTTTAAAATAACATCCATTACTATACCAAATTGAAATAATTGTGAAACAATGAAACAAACACACCATAAACCATGAAAATAATGAAAATTATTTAAAAATGGGCCATAAGATGTAATAATTTCATCACACACGGAATTATAAACATTAATATAGTTCCTTAATGAGTTAATAAAATTAATTAATCCATTTTATAAGAGGTTAATAAACTCTATCTTAAATGGAAGTGTGGGGAAAGGGTTTCTCATCTCATTTTTTACTTCTGTGAATTATATTCCTTATTCACCAATTATTTATGGTCTAATATGTTTGTACTTAACTTTTGATATTTAATTTCTTCCATATCATTATATTTATTTTATTCATTTTTTTATTTTAATAATTATTATTTTTTAGGACATACGATTCAACTGATTACAAATTGGTAAGTGATTTCATAACATATTCTTAATTTATTAGGTTAAAATTATATTTCATTGATTACATCTTGCTAAGGTTATGTGTGAAATTAATTTTAACTATATCATTATTTATTTACACTTTTTTATTTTTATTTACATTGAATTCACATAATAAATCAATTTGATTAACATAATTATTTGTGTATGGGAATTCATCTAAATATTCTTTTATTGATGTATATTTTAATGTTATCAACCCACATTCATTTTTGAGGTGTTCATATGTCCCTTTTTCATATCATATCATTAGTTTATTTATTATAATTTTATTAAATGTTTTTAAATATTTTTCCTTCATTTATATTATATTTCGAATGTTTCCACATGGTATGGGACACTTTGGAATGTTGAAGGATTATTTTCCTCAATAATTTTTCTGTGATATCATTTAAAGTAGTTTAATATATGGTAACATGGTCTGTTGAATCCTATAATTATTTTATGATTATCTCTTATGATACCATTTTACATACAATTTTGAATTGTTTTAGTTGATTCAAATGCATAAATTTGGTATAAGACACATTAATTTTGAAATATAATAATAAATCGATTATTTAATATTTGAGGAATGCTTTGAAATATGCAGACATGGGTGGAGACCAGTTTTTGATAGCCCCTTGATGAATTGATAGTATCATGGGATTAATCGGTTATGATAATAGTAAATATTTTATTACTTATAGATTTAATCATCTTGACGGGAATGGTTCATGTTTTAGATGCATGACATCCAATAATTGAGAATTTCTTGTATTTAGAAATTAGTATATATTATCTAGAGTATTTTCACAAGGAAAAATACATGGATTCATTTCATTATATATTTATTGATGAAATGTATTATGTTTCTAGTCATTTTTCGTTCCATGTTTATTATTCTTATGGATTCAAAATAGCTTCTGTTGTACATACCCATTAATAAGAATTTAATCTCAGCCCATTAATATGTTTTATTTCCCCCAGGTTTTCAAAAAAGTTATTATTATTGAGATGTAGGGTTAAAATATGTTATATAATTAAATTCTCCACAAAAATAATTTATAAATATTATGTCCAACATTTATTTTGAATTTAAAATATGTATCAAGTATACTATATACTAAATTCTATAATCCTTTAGGATGAAATTTAATAAAATAATTCCAATGTTATAATGTTTGGAATAATCATATAGACCCTGAGGTGGGTTTTATTACATAAAATTCTTTTTAAAACTAAATACAAAGTTGTAATTTAAAAAGGTTATTTTAAGGGTTAAAAGTCACCATTTTTTAAAAATCATTTTCACACATTAAGTGTGTTAATATAAAAATTAATTCCACCCACCCATAGAAATTTTATTTATTATAATGGATTTTATATTTTATATCAGTAGTCACAAGTTGTTTAAAAATTACCATTTCAAATTTAGGCTTTAAATTATAATTACTACGATTGATGTTAATAATTATGAAAGTGGTAAGGCTGTTATTTTCAAATCATTTTAACTAGAATGAGGTTTTTTAGATAAATAAATAACATAATCACATTTTAATACTGAATCGAATATTATGTTTAAAAACATATATAATTAAACAAAAATATATTTACTTTTTAATTAATTATAAATATTATTAATAACAGATATTGGTAGAAACATCAATTTTATATAAATTTTTTTTCTCAGTATACTAAATAATATAATTTAAGGATAATTTTAACATAATTATAAATTAAATTAAATTAAATAGAGATTAGATTTATTACTAGGAATAAAAAAAGTATAAGGGATTACATTATATTTTAAGTAAAGAATATGCCATTTGGGTAAAAACTAGTGACTGTAATTAGAGAAAAAAAGGTAAAAGAAAACATATAATAGTAAATGACTTATAAAAGTTTCTTAAATGTGTTGAAATTATTTATGGAGGATTTTTCAACCTAATATCACCCTAAAATCTATTATTTCTCACTTTTAGACCCATTTACCATTGAATAGTAACATTCTATTATTGAAAACTGATGTGTATTCAAACAAGCTCCCATTTTAGTCACTTATAAAAGGAGATCAATTACACCAAATTTATATCTAATATACAAATAATTATCTCTAAAAAATATACCATATTCGTTGCTAAACTCTATAACTATGTCCTATAAGCTATATGATATCCAAAGAAAAAATATAGGGATCCTTAACATGTTACCGAAGGGAGAATATCCAAAGGGATAAGTAATGTTGTGATCTGAAATCTGTTTCTTATTTTTATTCATTTAACCCATAAAAACATTTATATACACGAATATAAAAGAAAATATTTTATTTAATATAGTATTTAATTTTATTATAATTAATTATTATTACATTTATACCATCCTCCCAACCACTTGGAAAATTAAAATAACACTGCTGTTACATGCAGACTACCATCTCCATAAGTATTCTTGTTGTTTTTACATAATCAGCATAAAAGTATTGTAAAATAAGGAATATAGTGATTAATTATGATATTTAAAATTATTTAGTTTTTCAAAAATTTAATCCAATTCATACCTCCTTTACGTTCTATGTAAATGAATGTGTCACGTGTGTGTGTGCAGACTACCCCTTAAACAAAATTGATATATTTTGTTTTTAATTATAGTTTTTTTATCCAACCTTATTAATCCATAATTAAACACTTCAAAAATATATTTTATATAATTACACCTTTTTAATAATTATATTTATTCAAACTAATCTCTTTATTTAACAATCTAACTTGTAGATTATAGCATATTCTTGTTAGGTATATGTAACCACCTATGAAAATATTTCAATAAATAATTATATTAGGTAACTAGTTAAACATTAATATTTGTGAATTTTTAAAATAAAAAATAAAAAATTATTTTTTTGGTCACATAATGTTAATGGAAATAACTAACCCATTATTAAGGTAGGACCCCTCATGCATGAAAATTTCCTAAATAAGATTTTTCATTAATTTCATCACCATGAATGAAAACAATTATGAGTGGGTATAAAACCATAAAATAAAATTAAATAAATATATTCTAGTACCTGTAATTATATTTTAATGATGATATATTAATCTATAAATAGCCTTTATGAAACTAGTGATTAACAAGAAATTGAAACAGATAACTTCTCATGATAAAAATAAAATATAACTAGCTAGTGTAATTTCGTTAAATGATTATAAATAATGATTATATATTTTCATAGTTATTAATAATTATTTTAAATAAGTTATTAATATAGTTCTATTTATTATACATGCAATTCATACACTTTCATAGAACTTGGGAATTAAGGTAATGTGTTTCATATCTCAATATATGTTCTAGAGAATTAAACAATATCCCCCGATTCTTCACTTTGGTA
Organism: Viscum album; assembly: GCA_963277665.1. Classification (NCBI taxonomy): domain Eukaryota; kingdom Viridiplantae; phylum Streptophyta; class Magnoliopsida; order Santalales; family Viscaceae; genus Viscum; species Viscum album. Next base: position 650,693,066 of record OY728120.1, on the reverse strand, counting down.
TGGGGAATATAGTACTCAATGATTTATTTTTATAATGTTATTAATGAGAATAAAATTTATTATTGATCTATCAGAATCTCTCTCTCTCATGTTTTTTTGGTTTAACGTTTTCCAAAGCATTAAGGTTTCTTTTTGGTCTCCTTTTCTACTTTATATTTATTATGAATGATAATAAATTAAGGAAATTTCCATGCATATATCATTTATTGTATAAATATTATTATCTATATTTTGAGTATTCCATATGTTATTTTCAATTAAAATAAATCCCTTTTAAACAAAATTAAATTTTTATGTTTTTTGGCACGATCATTTTCCATAAGCTTGACTTGTCAAAAATTATAAATGAAATCATATTTTATAACGTTTTACATAGTAACTTATTTTCCTATTGACTTTGTTGGTTTATTTTATGAATCTTACTCAGGAAATTTTCATTATTCTATAAATAAATTTATATTTCCATATTTTATAATCATTTTCTCAAAAGTAATCAAAAAAGTGTAGAGTATTTTTTTTCATTTAACAATTTGTTTTTAAATCTCTTCTTAAATATTTTTTTCATTGATTTCAGGTAAATTTATGTTTCCTATATTGAACTAATACATATGATATTATTCTACTATACACCTAATTTCTATGGATGGATTATTATTTTTTATATTTAAATTTTTATGAAACAAATAACTTTTACTTGGGTTAATTATGTGATGATGGAAAAAAGATTATCTTAGTCGTCATATGGAACACATATGTATTTTATTTCATTAATTGGTTGTTGGGACCAATATAACTCTACAATTATGTTTGAAGATATTTATATCTCATTAAAAAATTGTAAATGGGTTTTGATGGCTGGTAAGCCCGATCCACCAAGGGAACTATGTGAGGGATTCCTGGTCCACCATGGTTAATTGGTTGTGGTTCCTAATGAATTAATTTATGATTTATATTGTTAAGTTCATGATAAATTATTATATTTTTCTATATACCCATGTTATTATGTCTCTAATGTTAGGATCCATGTTTTATATTAGTATATTTTTATAATTTTATGTTCATATATCATTATTACTCCCTCATACACACATTCGTAGGTTTTTCTCACTTATAATCATTAGTGATTATCTATTATATATACCTTAACAATCATTTGATCTCACCCATTTTCAATGTTTCTAATCCTTAGGTTAGAAAGATGCATATTTTGTATGATATTTTGAGATGTGGTATAGAATTTTATGATTATTTAGAAGTGATCATTAGTATTTTAAAATAAGTAATTAATTATGTTTTTTCATTAATGAAATTTTACATTCCATTCATGGGATTACATGGAATTTTTATGACAAATGGATTATTAATTTATAATAATTATTTATTATTTTATCTAGATTAGGTAGTTTTAGGTTTGATTGTTCTCAAATATTTACCTCATTCTTGACTTCTATTTATAGCGAGTTCACAAAAAAGATATTCTGAATATGGTATTCTAATGTCACTATGGGCACTATGAGTCTATGTCTATGCCCATTGGTGTGATAAACATTGCTATATCTTTATGGAATTTTGGACTTTTTATTATTTCCTTTATTAGACAATTTTTTGGTTTTCATTATAGATAATATTCTCATTTACTCTATATTAGATGATTTCAACACTATTAATTTGAAGATAATCATAGACTTACTCTAGTCACACCAGTTATACTAAAAGAAATCTATGTGTTAGTTATTTTATATAGAGTTCTAATTTCAATGAAACTTTATATCTAAACATGGTTTAGATGTACACATAGAAAATTAAAATGTATTATTAGTTTGGTATACTCTAAATATCATGTGTGTTGTGCATAGCTTTAATTTATTAGCTTTTAACTATCATAGTTATGGGGAACACATTTCAAAATTACATCTGATTTTAGTACATAAACATGAAAATGGTTTCTAATCACATAGAATGAACAGTTTCACAAGTCATTTTATGAGATGTGCTAATGTTTAATAAATGATCCTATTTTGATACTTTCATAGGAGGGTGTTCATTACACGATGTTCTATGATGGTTTTGGATATAGGTTCAGGTGAATTTTGATGTAGAGGCAAGAAATTATTTTTTATGGGTTTGGGTATTATAAACCCCATATGAATAACTATGAAACCCCTAAAACTAATTTTGTAGTATTAGTAGTATTCACCTTAAATATTTTTTAACTTTTTCCTATAGATGATTAGTTTATGGTCTACTTGGACCAACATATACTTGGGATTATATTTTCCTAGTGATACCAAGACATGAGAAACGGATATTATCAAGAGTTCCAATTGGACATTGAATTTATGAAATTTTATACTAAATGGTATGGAAAATGGTATATATTTACTTTTTTTAATTCCAACTCTCAAATAGTCAAAAACATAATATAATATTCCCTTCATGCATCTTATCATGGTGGAGGAAAGAGGGAAAACTTATCTCTAGTCGATGGTAATGACTGAATTTCTCCTACAAAATGTGATGTAGACTCAGTTGGTATTCATAGATTTGGAAGTAATCTATGAATATATATACTGTATAGATACACAATATTGATTTTTTAAAGGTGAGGATCTTATCATCATTTTTCAAGGATGTATAGTGGTTCTAATTCTATTTCATGTGGATGTGTTGAAAGGATTCCATAGTTCAAACAATGTCGTACATCATATAGTGTAGAAAATAATATTCGAGATTTATAGTATTTTTTGGTGGGGGTGATGTATAGTGGTTCTTTGTTAATTTCTCTCTACCTCACTTAAAAATAAGTGTTGGTATAGAATCATGTTCTAGTATGTTTGACTCATGCTATTGAGAACCCCAAGTGGATGTGTGATTGAGTGTCAATGGATATTGTGATGTGGATTCAACATATAATGATAGGTAGTGTTGTTATCTAGTTGATTATTGATCATCTTACTAGGTATACTCCCTTCCTTGAAATTTGGGAGTATATTTAGGTTGATGTTTTGAGTAAATTTTACATATGTGATATAATCTAACGTCATGGGTTACCCTCAAATATTTTCTCTGATCATGATGATGAGATCATATCTTAGTTGAGGAGAATCTCACAAGAGGAATTTTGTAAATAGTTACGAATAATAATGGTGTTACACCCCCAGAGCGGTGTCCAGAATGAATAAAAAATTAATGTTTTGGAGGATTGGTTAAGGGATAATATGTTGTACATCAATTGGAATTGGGATTATTTCCTACTGTTAGTGTCCATCACATATAATAACACTTATAACTCTAGTATGGACATTGAACCATTTGTGGATCTCTATGGGAGCTCATTAATCCAACATTTTTATACATGGAGTTTGATGAGACGTCAATTATGGGATTAGAGTTCATGTAGGAGACTACCGAGAAAGTACACATAATCTAAGAGTGAATGAGTAATGGTCAATTTCGGAAATAATATCATGCATACCGACATTATAGACCGTTGTAGTTTGAGTTTGAAGATTTCATTTTCCAAAATATCTCTCCAGAATGACTATTATAGAGGTTTGTAGGGGGATATAAATATATCCTCTAGGTTAATCGGGCCATTTTAGATTCTAAAAAATGGTGACAAGGTCGCTTAGGATTGGATTTTCACCCATAGTTGGACATATTACATGATGTGTTCAATGTTTCATAGCTGAGTAGATAAATACCTCCCCCATTTAATGTTATTATCTAGGATGAGATGGATGTCATGGATGGGTTCACCCTTTTGGAGTACCTAGTGGCCATTGATTATCAGTAGGAGGGGATCCATCATGGTCAAAATTTTCCACTAGTGTCTATTATTTACTACTACAGGATCCTCTGGGAGGGATCATTGGAGAATGAGATAAAGATACGGAAGCAATACCCATACCTTTTTTTAGTAGGAGAAGTGAACATTCCTGATGGTGTGAATAATGTAATGAAATCAATTTTCTCATTTAGAACCATTTAATATTTTTATATATTATTTTATGTTTTTTCTATGTTGGGGTGGTGTTATGGGTATCATAGGGTCTTCGAATTGATATACTAAAAGATATTAAATATTTTTAACAATTCACATACATTTTTTTGAATGTAATTTATTTTCCATTGATTGAAGCATAATGTATGAAATGTAATGCTTACATTGGATTTAGGATCTAGGGTTTATACTTGGCGTGACATAGGTTTTGTACCCATAGGAATTTGAGATGATATGTACTCACCAATGGATTAAATTGAAAAATTTAATGAATAATTTAATTCATCTAATTAATGTTCAGACTGATTCCACATACTATTTAATCCCTAATATGGGAAACCATCAGTATTAGATGCTTTACCTTAATGGATTTCCAGAGGATATGGTGTTTTATTATTATCACGATCTTTTGCAATGAACATGGGGATTTTAGGATCACTAATTGGATCCCAAGAGTCATATCCTCAGTGATGGAATTCTTGAAGATCACCAACAACTTCATCTCATATTCATTCATAAAAAAAATCCAATAATTATGATATATTCTAACTTTATTATTCTTGATCTTGACCACAGACTGATAACAACTTGAGTCCTAATAACCTTATTTTTTCAAGGATTTTTGAATTTATTTCTTATCTTATAACCCCAACTATATCCATTGCATTAGATTTCATCTAATTATTTCTTATAATTCCATAACTATTATACATGGATGACTAATCTATTTCCATCAATGGTTTTACTTCATTTATTTTGTGTTTCTCCCTTATTTATTTGTGTTCTCATCCATAACATGCAATAGGTTGGTGATTCAGTGGTTAATCTTATTCAATACCTGATCAAACAATGTATTTTCTTTATATTGTTCAATTTATGGTGGAGAAAAAAAATTAAAAAAAATGGTGATGTATAGAGGATTAAAAATGATAAAATTTGGTCCAAGATAATATATGGTGATGGAGGGGTGACAAGAATTATGGAAATCACACAAGTCAATGGAAATAATTTTTTCATCAATCATTGGAAAAAATTCGATGACTGTAGATGATTCCTTCAATATCTGGACAATGGAAGATGATATATATGTGTTTTTTGGTGGTATCAATTATCATGGAAGGATTTAGAGGGGAAACATTCTATTCTATGAAAAAAAATGTCTACATATAGTTTATTTTAAAAGAACAGACACTGTGTAGTTTGTATCCAATAAAATATGGGATTCCAGTATATGTTAAATTTCACATTGCTGTGTGAAAATCCTATATATTATGTGAATTTACTCCAAAAGATGGAAAATGTATAGAAATAAAAAGTTAAGGTCCCAGTGTTTCCCAACATAATCTAAACATTTAATGGACATGTCTTGTGATCATACCCAACAAACAATGTTGTATTCAAGGAGTATGTGCTTGGTACCCTGAGTGGTACCATACTCTCTATATCCCATACCTCACACCGAGTACAATATTATTTACATGCCATATTGGAAAGTTGGATATGACTAAAATGGTACATAGTTGTATAGACTATATACTCTATAGGATATATCAGGTCGTTTTCGATGAATGTTATACCTCACATATCTTCTTCTTCATGAATCATAATCGGACACATGTGTAGTCATTCACAATTAAAATTTCATGTAGATCATTATGGTGACATTTTATTAAATATTAGAGATAAAATTTAGGTTGACTGTGTAGTTCTATTCATCCAAAAAGGAAGGATGACATTGTTACTCGAGTGTGACATTAAAAGAAATATTATGGTTGGAAACCCTTATGATAGAATGAATAGTTGATGGATTGGTTACCCAATTTTCTATACAAGGAGGACCGAACCATGTCCCCCTATGTAAACACCATGGGATGTGGGTATTTTATCTGTGTAGTGGTACCCCCTCATCATTATGTGGATAATTGAAATGAATACTACACCCTATCATGGTTAGGAAACAAATTCCCTTTGGCATTCCATTAGTCATGAGTGTATCCCCATATCTGGAAGGGCTATATACAAATACTATCATCCAAAAATCACTATAACTTTGAGTTTTGGGAAAAATCATCCTTTTTAGCTAGATATAAATATTGATATGTCTCTCTCTCAATTTAGTTTCTAATATGAGAATGTCTTTTTTAGGTTTATTCTCCCCTCACCATCCTGTGTGTTGAGATGAAATTTTTATTCAATTTCTTCCTTTTTTTGGCTTTAGATTCATCCAAATGAGTATGAATATACGCACCCATAAATATGATTTTCTGACACATATTGTGTCTTATGAAAACAAGGAGAATATATCTGGTGATTTTCGGGGTCTACTTTTGGTGGATATTTGTAATACATGGTGACGACATACTCAAGAAGTTTTCAAACATTGTGTTCATCAGTGGGACTCTTCTTTAATATCTATTATTTTGTTCAGAATCCTATTATTTTCCGGTTTCATATATATTTATCCCTTTTATCACTTGTGATAAATTTATATCATTGCACTATTTTTACTCATATAGGTTATTAAATTTATTTTCTCGCATAGGTTACTATGGTTTTATGTATCAAGGATGGTTGGGATGCACTTAGAGGTGTGTGTTTGTGTGTGTGTGTGTGTTCATGCACGCGAATGTTCATAAGGATAATGACTCCAATTTTTGTGATATTATTACATCCCAGTAGTAACAATACCCTATCGTATTTCAATTTTCCTCAGGATGTCACTGTCGAATTACTAACAGACCAGGGGTCCCTTTGGATCAATTGATGGAAAAGTTATATCATTATATCAGGAGATAGAACTAGTTGGTGGATATAAATTATGACATAGTGTTTTTTGTATTATTATTCTAGACATTTTATAATTCTAATGCCAAACATTAGTGGTTAGTATGTATAGTTTATGTATTTCCAATTCTTATATAGAAATGAAATAATAGGGGTACTGAGATATTATAATATTATGGATGTCGTATGGGTTAATTTTAATTTAAAATGCTTCACTATTTCCTACATATTAGGAAAATACTATCAATGGATGACCTACGAAATATGATGATATGATAGATTATCAAATCACATGTGTTACTAAAAAGAATCATATCTAACGAGGATGATACATTCATATCTCATTTTTTATGGGGACATATATGGACATTAAGGTTGTAGTTAAATATCCTTATATCATATTTACTATATGAAAATGATTAGTATGATAACAATATCTATGTTTTGGAGGATATCTGACATACAATAATCCATGATTTTTTTAGTTAATGAGAGGAACATAAAAATTTACTTAATTTTTAAATAAAAAACACTAATTAATGTTAAACCACTTGAGGCATTGTATGGTAGACCACATTGGTTATAACTTTGTTGGATGGATCTCAAATAATCATATAGGATTAGGGAAATATATGTATATAATAATATTAATTAGGTAAATCTAATTAGAGAATGGTTTATTATGAACTAATATTGATAGATATTTTATAAAAATATGAGGCATTGACCACTAGATTTTAGTATTTGTGATTCAGTGCTTCCTCAAGTGTCTTCATGTCTAAGATTATGGTATGAAAAAAATGAGTTACATGATTCACTAGTCTATTCGAGATCCATGATTAGGATAAGACAATTTATTATCTATTATTTATTTTGGTGTGTTGCAGTTATATTCCTGATATATTCCATATATATCTCACAAGGAGATATGTTCTAGATTTAGTGCATGAGAAGGAGTTTTATCTTGGTTCTTGATTTGAGGTTCCACATATTCATAATATAGATTACAGTGTTGATATGTCATATGTAAAATATATAACATTGGTTCATTTATAATTGAAATAAGATCATATTCATGATGACAGAAATGATAAATCAGATAATTTTATTAGTGGACATAGGTTTTTTTTACTGTAAGCACATTAATGCTTCTCAATAGTGGAAAAATAGATAGTGGTTTGTTTATAGAGTATCTTGATTTTAGGGTATATTACTATTTCTATTTTTATATCTTTTGGATTTATATTTATATTTTACCGATGAATGATATTTTTATGATTAAATTAATATTCTTATTGGAAATATGCGGTGTCAATTATTCCATGGAGTTATAAGGGTTTTTGGGTACATTATATCAAAACTCGGATCCTAGTAGTGTTTTTAAAAATGTATAATCTCTCACCATATCCATTGAATGTCTAATAGACTGAAATTGGGTTGGCAATAGTAGGGCACTAATTACATAATGTTAGGTTGATTTAAATATTTCAATGGTACATTCTTCATTTTTAGGATATTTATTTTAAAAGTCATACCACTTTTTCTAGGATGATATAGAATGAAATGGAGATCCTTGGGTGATCTTCTTTTTTCCATTAGACTTTTTAGTGAGGAAGACATTCAATACAGTACTATATTTTATTAAAATATATAGATGTGAGAATAAGGTGATTAATATATTTTATTGTACACAAAATTCATTGGTATTCATCACTAATTAGAGGTAGATCATCATGAGATATATTTTAGTCCATTTTGGTAGGATTTGTCTTATTTTTCTGATCAAATTGTTCATATCTTGTTTCATTATAGGAAAATCCTCTCTATGAATGGTATGAACCATTTTTTATTTTTCCACTTGTATATTATTTTTTATGAATTTTAGATTATTGTATATGGTTTTCCACCATGGGGAAGTAGATATTAGTGTTTCTGTAATGATAAAAGAATGAATTTATTGATATGGTCTATATATGAAAAAATGACCTATTTTAAATGTATAAAATATTGTAAATATATATTTGAAATTTACTCACATAAGGAGAAAATAATATAATTAATGAATTAGTAATGAATAGACCAATATTATCAATTGTAAAGAATAAATTTGTTTTTGTGATGTTTCCTGTCCAATATGAGATATATAATGAAAATAAATGATATATAAATTCTATGAGAGGGGAAATGAATCATGTATGTTTATTATTTATACATCATATGGAATTGTTATATTAAAGGATATTTGATGTCGATCATTTGGGTAACCAATTAAATAATTCCTATGATCAATATATAATTATCAACTAGATATTGTGATGATAATTCAATGGGACTATGGTTGTGAAATGCCTATGGGTCCTAGTTAAATCAAATCCATTCAAACTAATAAATTAAATGAACATTATTAATAAATTATTTAATTTTCATTTTTTTCCCATGTGATGAATATTTGTGAGTCAAGTGAGAGAAAATGCATTAGGGATCTTGGAGGCAATACGATTATGGGCTTAAAAAGTCAATCATGTTTGAAAAGTGAATAATTGGTGGGGTTGAATAGAGATAATATTACTGGAGTCAGAATAGGATAGTGTCGTATGAGATGTGTGAAAAAATATGGTTGGGGATACATTAATGGGTTTGAAACTAAATATGATATAGTGTATTTATACCATGGTAAAGATAATTATGATTATATCAGGATAAAATATTATGGATTTATATAAATCATACTTATTAAGTTATAAAATAAATTTATACATGGGAATTAGATGATTAATATTTTGACGATTGTTATAAAATTTTGGTTTTTACATGAAGACATGACATTGGATTATTAACATGACTATAAGTTGCTTTTTCAATTCACAAGCATGAATAAGGTATTAAATAATATTGTCATGGTTTACTAGTGATTTAAATTGGGAAAGTAGAATCGTAACATTAAAATGAATCCATTGAATGTGAATATTATATAGTTATTAATGAAGCTCTGGGATAAAACATGGTTGTAGATCGGGGTGGATATTGATAAAAATCATGGAGGAAGGTATTTACTATATTGGAAGAAGAATGCCTCAACCAATTTCTCTTTATTTATTTTTTATTATCTTATATACATGACTGGCCACACAGGTATGTACATGGATTACTCATAGAATCTATTATTTGTATGACTGTATAACTTGTGATATGTATATATCATCTTTTAATATATTATAACATAATTGTTTCATTACTTATACATGGTTATATTATTTAACATGTTTTTTTTCATATTTATATGGTTATGATATCGAGGGAATAGTTCCTCAATGTTATATATTAGTACTTATCCACTAGTCAAAACTAAATAGTAAATATCGAGGATTTTATGAGGTTATGTGGTTGTTTGATTTTAATGGGGATAGACCAAATCCAAAAAAAAGTGAAAAATAAAAACTGAAACATATTTTCCTCTAGATCCATCCATTTTATGGTTCCCTCCGGGTCACAAGTACACCATAGTTGAGCCTTGGAAATTTTATACTAGGATACAATAATATTTGAGTGATCATAGAATGAAAAGAAGTTATTTTGGAGAAAACTAGTTTGTCATATTGTTAAGACACTTAGAAAGTTTAACCATGCAGTATGAATCCATTTTTCAGCATGTGGGGTTTTCAGGGTTGTAACACAGTTAAACTAATCATGCAACACTACACTTAAAACATTGAACCCTAAGATAGTGTTTATAGTAGTGGCACAAAGTTAAGTATCATAGTTAGTTTCACTATGTAGCTTGCTCTAAGAAACTGTGTGACATCCCTCTAAACTACTAAAATGTGGGATTTTACCCATTTTACATTGGTATTTTTAAATACAAATAACACAATAATCCCAATTTAGATCATCATAAACCAAACCCATTTATTTTTTGGTCTCTCATATTAGTTTTTTGGTTGAAATTTTCCTGATGGATCACATCATGGTATGTGGTGTTTTATATCTGAGTTCCCCTCTTCTTTGTAGATCTATACTACATATCTTCTCATTTCAGCTTGTTGGAACCCAAATGGGTTGTGATGATAGATCTAATGTTTTTTATGGAGTATTAATGATTTTTCAAATGGATTTAGGATTATAATGACATAATATACTGTTTCCCAACCTCCTTTTTGTAAGGAAAATTTTTCTACCTCCATTTTGTGGTTAGTGCTGCAATACAATGGGTAAATTTAAAAAATTACTTATATTTATTGTAAAATCTTTTTGGGTTAATCATTTAATTTATGTTATTTGTGGTTTCAGGGTATTTATGGAATTATAAATGGTTTTAATGTTTTTTTCTTTAATAATGTGGGTTTTCAAACCAAGTGTTTAATGAAAAGATTGAATGGTGTTTTTTATTCATAAATGTATTTTCAAACACAGAATAAAATTGGATTGGATTTAAATTTTTTTTTAAAAATATAGGAATGGTTTTGTAATGGATTTTGAAAAACATGGAATATTAGGAACCATGGGTGCGTCGGGAAAAGTACATATGTAACATAATGTGTGTGGCACCATTTGGGGTCACTTTTGGGATATCAACATACTGTGTAAGGACGTGATATCTATTGGTACCAACATAATACATTTTTGAGAAGTTTTATTTATTTTATGTATTTTCAAATTCTATATCCTAATAAAAATTTCTTTTTTATTTACATTTTATTTATCACATGATGTATTTTTTTCATGGATTGTTACTCACACGGTTTTCACATGAGATTTTATAACATGGATTCAAATAATAGATTATTTATTGGATTTTTGATTAAATTATTACCTTATGTTGTGTGGATATGATTTTTATGTTTTATCACTTTAAATTTTTATATTCCTATCTTCATGAATAGAAGTTTTATTTATAAAAAAGTAACGGAAAATGATTTTTAGAAGGGTATGGATTTTTTTGAATAATTTTTAAAACTATTTTTTATGTTATAAATCATGATTTCATGTAGTTTTAATTTGTGTATTCATTATAGTAGTATCATTATTGGATTTAACCTACGACCCTACATTTTCATTTATATGGTTTCATATGTTTTTTTACAAGACTCGTGTAAAGGTATCAAAATTATGTATCATTCTAACTTATTATTTCACTATCTCCTTCCTAACAGGACGGTGTGAAGGTTATAGTTGGTCACATGGAGGCTTATTTTACTTGTAATGTTTTATATTCTATTTTTTCTAATTTTTAATGGATTTTAATGATCTTAGAAAATTTTATTTATTCATATTTTTAATTTGGTCTCATCTCTTTATTTATTTATACAAGCCATGTTAATGATTTTATTTTCCTAGACCTCACTATCTTGATGGGATTGCTCGGGTGGTTTGTCTAATTGTCCTATGTTGGTTCATTATATAATGGTATGAGAGGGATGCTTAACCTGATGTTTTCTATCACTACTTGAGTTTTGTTATCTATATTTTCTAGATATGAGTTAGGACCATTGAAATTCTGGTAGTGCGTGTAGGAGGGTTCTTGGGAAACTCACTTCAATATCTGAACATGAGTTACCCTGGGTGGTCCAAAATTTTTACTATTATTTAGACATGTAATTTGAGTTTATTTGAATAAACTACATGTGGAGTTTATATTAATTGATGTGTTCCTTATTAAATCATTTTCTCATTCAAGGAATTCTTAATTTATTTACCTTCATGATTTATCAAAAAATGTTAGTGAATTTATGGAGACAGTATTATGATTTTTGGAATATTCTATATTTATGATTGGCCAATATATTGTGATTAAAAGATAAGGCCTCTTAGAATATATCCTCAAAATATGGAAGATGATGTTGTATGATAGGATCATCAAGTGAATCTTAAAATGGAGCCTTCTTTGTTTTAATCTATCATCCAAATAATTCAGACTCTTGGTCATGTATGTTTCCAAAACATGGGATGTGTGTTGGATCATGGGTATGAATTCTTTAATTAGAATCTTCCTTTCCTATATGGTGAAAATTGATTCCAAGATATTGGGGAGTGGCTTGATTAGGTTGATATGATCTTTAAATACATAAAGAATCATAAGTATTCAATAGTGTGTTTTTGACATTCATGTTCGAGGGACCTGGAAAAAGTTGGTTGGAATCTTTTATGAAAGAAAATTTGTAAGATGATCTAAACATGACTTCCTTAAATAAAATATTCAATCATACGTTTTATCCTGAGAAATTATGTCTGGTGAATACCTAAGAAGTTATAATATTTGATCAAGGGGCCATACCATTTTTTATTTTTCCACATGTTTTGTTGAGTTGTTTTATTTGGAAGCACACCTAGTCACCTAAAAGCTCAAAGGCTTGATTTGGCACTAAAACAATATATTTAATTCATGGTTATTTAAATATACCATCTAACCTTAATGGAGGTAGACAACACATAAACTATGGTAATTATATGAAAATATATAATTTTATCTCTACGTTGAACTTTGGATGGGGTGGGTTCCATCCATGAAGTGTCTTCTAGACCTAAAAGGAAGCACATGGGTGATCAGTTTTCTTTAGGACCAGTTTTAGGGATTCATTTAGAATAAATAATTTTTTATTATATTAATTTTTAAGGTGTTCTTATACAAAGATTAACTACATGGATAATCCTAATACCTTTTATTTTTATGGATTATTATTCCATTTAAATAATTTTCATGAAAGGTTTTCCTAGGGTAGTAAGGAATTATCCACTATCACCACAGGTTTGTATGTTCATACTGAGGTTTCCATGTGTGGTGGGTCAAATCCTTGCCCCATGTTGGATGTTCATGAGGCTAATATAAGATTGATTTATGTGGAAAAGTTTTTTCTAGAGAAATATGAATAAGGGACATCTAATATTATAGATACAGTGTTTATTTAATCTTCGAGGGTGTTAGCTTTGTTTGATATAGGTGTTTCTCAGGACTTTATATTTTCAAAGGTAGTTGAAATTTTGGTATTATGTTTATAACTTATAACATAGTTATTGGGGGTTTTCATGCCTCTGGGAAATAGTTTTGAATAATCTTTTAAGTGTATTTCGTATAGGGTGGTGATAGAAAATTATGAGGTCATATGGGACTTTTTAGTTCTCAGTACTGATAACTTTGACCTGATACATTCCATGGACTAAATGATTATCATGAAGGTCGTGATATACTATTATCATCATTAAGATCATTTTTATCTTTTGATGGTATCACTCATGTTTTTAAGGGTGAGTGGGACTTTTGATCAGAAAGGGAGAGGAATGTTATTCCTTATGTTGGGGTAATACTGTTACATTGTTTAGAGATTTTCCTTGATGTTGTTGAGACTTTTTTTAGGTTTTCCACTTCCTACGGTGGTGTCTATGCACCCAATGGCCTTTATAGATGATTTTTCTAGGATAAAACCACATAGAAAGCATGAGTTGACTACAGACTTTCTCATGGTTAAGATTCCCATTTCTATTGCATCTAATTGAATGGAACCTATAGAGTTTGTGGAAATTAAAGTATATCATGTGTATTTATAATTTTCGAGATTTCTTTTTCTTACAATTTCATCATGGTCACCACCTGTATACTTTACGAAGAATTTAGAACACAGTCTTAGACATTATGTGGATTATCAAAAGTTTAGTCAGGTTACTATTAATGAAAAATATCATTTTCCTATGATTTATGGTATCCATGATCATCTTAGAGGGAAATTCAAGATTTAAAAGATTGAACTCTAGTTAGGGTACCACTTGTTTTGTGTCTGATAAGAAGAAATACATATGTCATAATTTAAAAGAAATTACAGTCATTTTAACATTTTGGTTATTCCATTCAGTTAATCTAATTATACAATAATATCATTTTCCTTAATGAACATAATATTTCATCGATTCTTGAACTCTCTTTTTTTGGATGATATGTTGGTGTACTATAATTTATAAGAGTATATTATGGACCATTTTTTCATAATTATTTATGTCATAATAGATACTTTTTTATGGTAAAGTCTCAAAATGTGAGTTTTGTATTCGAGAAGTGAAATTTTTGGGGGATGTAAGATTTAGGAGGGAAATCTCAGGTAATGCTAAAGTGATATTTTCTATTATAGATTTGGAGTAGCCCATTATTATTCATTTTATATTTGGAGATTCTTCAGTTTGGATGGTAACCATATGTGGTTGGTACATTATTTCTCCATGATCTCATATTTTATTTTTTCTTTGACCTTTAAGGAAAAAATATTTTAATAGAGTACAAAATGATATAGGTATTCTAAGGATTTTAAGGTGAGTTTGACTTCATAACCATTTTTTTCTTCTGAAACTAGGTTTTTTTTATGATGTTTCTTGTGATGATTCTAGTATGGGTTTGGGGTGTGTCTTGAGGGATAGGAAATTGGTGTTGTCAAAAGGTTCATTCCAGTTACACTCACATGATAAAAAAATACCCTACCAATGATCATTAGTTGGTAACAGTTATGAATGAACTATAAATGTGGGGTCATTATCTATTGGGGAGAAGTTTATGGTATATTATAATCATAAGAACCTGAAATATATTTTTACACTGAGGGATCTAAATTATAAATAGAGACACTAGTTTGAGTATCTTTAGACATTTGAATTTGATATTGCATACACTCTTGGGAAAGGTAATGTTGTTGCTGATGCATTGAGTATAAAATCACCAATACAAGTCATGAAGAAATCAGTTGTGGAGTGATCTATAAGGATTTTTTTTTTCTAAAATGAGAATCAGAGAGAAAGAGGGTGGTGGACACGTGTTCATTTTATTAAATAAATATGTATAATTTTTATGATTGATTACTCACAAATATGTTTATGGAAACTGAGTGACAATTCTAAGGTAAAATCTTTTATGGTTGGGAGACATTGGGTGAGTGGTCTCGATCTCTTTGTTGATATTTTTTTCTTCAGTAGAAATTTGTTTATTCTGATTTCCTTAAGGAATCGGTTAATGGGAAATGGACATTGTTCATATTGGTTTGAATACCGTGGGTCTACCAAGAGGTGTCAGTACTTTAGACATCTGTATTGGTGGTCGAGGATTAGATGGTGAATTGCATAATTTTTATCGCAGTGTCTTACTTGTTATAAAGTTAATGTTGAACACTAGAGGGATGCTGATTTTTTGAAACATTTAACAATCCTAGTATATAAATGGGATAATCTTACCAAAGACTTAATCATTGGATTCAATGGGATTTTTCGTCTCCATAAAAGGTGATAAATTTGTTTATTTGGTAATTAATTCTATGCCACTCCAATCACATCCTTCCCAAAAATAATAATTTATTTTTAGGTCCAACCTACCCTATTCAATTACTATCAGTCACACTATGAAAATATATGAGATATAATGTGTCACTAACTTATTATATTAATAAATTTTAATATAGAAAATAATTTCTGGAAAGATCCTGCCACATTGTAGATTAAAAAAACTAGGGAAATGAGTATTAGAAACTTAATCTACAATGTAAAAAAATATAATGAAAAACAAAGATTATTTTGAGGGTTTTCGTTAGGTATAATATAAAATTCTTCTAATTGTACATTAAAAATGAACACTAATATGATCAAATGATCTATCCACTTATATGTGATGAGAGGGGGGATGAGACCGTTATGGATGAGCAATAGTGGGACTATCATTTATAATCCTAATTAAATGAATAGTAAGACTTTTAATTTTGAGTTAAAATGGCCTCTATAACCATCATTAAAAAAAATTTCTACTAGTTATTTTATGAGGGACCACCCACCCCCAGTAACCTATTGGGTACATATTATAATTCCACTGAATTCGCATTATTATAACTAGGTTCATTTGAAAGACCACTACATACATCAGGTTTCCTGTTAATAATCGATTATGTATCCAAAACCACTCTAAAATTGAAACTTATAATATTCCCTCTCTTATAAATTTTTCATTCTCATACATTACTTTTTAAAATGTATTTTTAATAATTTAATTTTTATGTTTTAACAAAATATTAATACTAATCCAAGATAAAGTGGGTCCTCAAAACTCCCAACCATTAATATTATAATCCTTTATAAATATAAATTAGAATCTATAGAGAATATATTCGTCCATGGAGCATTAATCTATTAACTACATTCTTGAGTTTCATATACATATATCCTTTTCTTACCTCATATCAATACTAAATGAATGACCTTACAACACAAATCCATCACACACCACTTGATAAAAAAAATTTGTTGATCTATTTTGGAGGAACTAGCTTCCATGTCTATAGCAAAAAAACTAAAACACATGATCATTAATAGGTATAAATATACCGAGACGATAACTAGAAAAAAAATTATACATTTCACTAGAATTAATAGGTACGAAAAATATAAATTATATATATCAATAAACTTAATTTTTTTAAATAATTTGATAATTTAATGAGATAAATTCCATTGTTTCCAAATCCTTCGATGAACCAATTATAAAGAAACATAAAGAAATAAATGATCACTATAATCCCTCGATCACATAATCCTATAGACAATGCATTATTTTATTACATTAACATGTTTAAAAGGTATAAATTTCTAAAGGATCGATTAGTTTATCATTCATGGAAGATAAAATTACATTCTTGATACCCAAAATACATTTGGAAAAGGAAATAAATCTTGATACAATATCAATTGAAATAAACAATATACTTGAAATATTATTCAATGTTTTTATTCTAAATTGGTTTGGAAAAGGAAACATAAAAAATGGGAGAGCTCAGAAACATAGTAAGGGTATGTAATATTGAAGAAGAATAAATAACAGTACATGAGGAATAATTAATGGCACACTCTATGAAAACATAATCATGGGCATAATATGGTAGGAATAAGAGATGAAAAAATAACTCCATAATAAAACATAACTATATATATTATACTAGTTTAATAATCACATGGACTATAAAATAATAATTTTATAATGGGGGAATGCATATTCTGTACATTGTAAAACCTCATCAAGGAATCATCCATGACATCTGAATATTCTAGGGTAAGGCCTTAGTGAAAAACCAATTCTATTTTCTTTCATGAGACCAACTGAGGCATCAAGGGGCTATAGAAAGACCCACTTATTGAAGGACCCTAGGTCACCCTGAGAGGGGGGTGAATCAGGGTGTCAACTTTTTCTATCTTTTATTTTATCTTGTTCCCATGTTGGTAGGAACTTTACTAAACTTTTATGATGGATATGTGATGTAATAAAATCATTCACATGCAAAAAAGAAGGCACAACACTTTTATTAGGCTCGCCACTAGGGGCAACATCCAAGGAGCATACACTGATATTTTTCTGGTCATACCTAATACCACTATTTTTCACCAGGTGTGAATTACAATGTTCGGTTATAGTCACTCTATCCCAAGAAAACTTTCTTTACCAAAGATCTGTGATAGCTCACTGATTCCCTCAGATCACATCCGTTGACTCAACTTTTCTCAGTGGCTTGGAGAGTTCACAATATGTATATGAATGTGAAGGTCCCTTTAATGGATAGGCATTGAATTCATTGTATCTTGTTTAGCATGAAAAGATTCTTTCATTAAGGTCCATATTTGATGCCCTTTGATGTTAAATCATCTTCTCTAGTGAAACAACTAGATGTCCTAAGACTTCTAAATGTTTTTGGCCAGTATCACATATTATTTTGTGATTTTTCAAAAAATGAAAACTATTTCACTAGGAATAATCAGAATCAACTCTTCTTAATCCATGTATGCATGTGACCATGCATGTGACAATATTAATGTTCTATTTCTCTTCACTTATTTTGATACAAGAACCCTTGGTTTAGGATTCTTTTCTTCAGATCATTCATGTATGCATGGACATTCTCTTCTTCATTTTTGTGTGAATCCCCAAATGGGTATGATGCCTTTTAGTACACACACGACCTCTTCCCTCATTTTCATATCACTTGATTCAGATATTCTTGTCCTTTAATTGTGTTCTTGTTCAAATCATGCATATGAATGTATTTCTGATCAACATGAACAATCTTCCTTCTCCCTTCCTCAACACACACTTTTTCACATTGATTTTCTTGTATTTATATGTATGTGATTTTATTTAAGCAGCAATGTTTGTAATTTGGCCTGGCATGGTGTTTCATGTTTTAAATTTACTCACCAAAGGTACGAAGTTCTCTTATGAAATTTGTATCCTCCATGAACCAGAATGATTCACGGACTCTCCTTGCAAAAGGGATGCACAATATTCCTTCATGAACTAAGTGGCATATTGTTCCCCTGAATGGTTCTTGGTTCCCTTCCTCTCCATCCATAGTGGTATGCGAATCTTCTCTTCTTGGCGAACTAGAATGGTATGTGGTTCTATTACCCCAAACCCCAATAATGGTTAGCGGGACATCTACCTCATGTACTGAAGTGGTACGCGGTTCCTTGCTTTGTGAACCATAGAGGTATGAAAAACTCTTTATCTTCACAAACCAAACGTGGTTTTTGGATCTTCTTCTTCACGAACCAATGTGGTACATGGATTTCCTCTTCGTGAACCAGATCAGTACGCAGGAAAATATTCATGAACCTAGAATGATTCATGGTTCATGCATTCCCCTTATTGAACTATAAATATAGAAGAAACTATGTTTCTCAAAACATGAGTTCTCGAATGTTTTGGAAGCAGCAGCCTTTACCGAATCAGTTGGTCTCTTATTATAACTGTAGATCAGATAATTTTTCATCCAAAATCCACATGAAACTCTCTTCATGATTATACATTAAATCGCATAGATCTTAGGTTCTTTAATACCTTCAAACCTGCAGAGAGATATGCCGAACTCACATGGCCTTAGAAATATAGTTTGCCTTGTCCATTCACTCTCTCTTTGATTCATTTGCATGCACACAAATGTAACTTCATGTATGTGATCGTAGCATCCAAACAATCACTTTGGGCATGAACGAAGCTCAATTGATGACCAGAGTGGTGAGATCATTGTTTAGCTCGAGCACTAATTCTTGGGTGCATCCAAGTGTCCAAAGGTTGAAGGAAACCTCTGTGGAAGAGATTAGATGTACCATCTTCAATCATGAACTACGAAGACCATATGGATGACTAGGATGCATGGGGTCAAACTCATGATTGATCATATGGTAGACCATGTGTCACTGAGAGATCAATAGTCGATATTAGTTCTTCGTCATTAAACCCTAGTCCCATATCAAAATGTCGCGATGTTTTCTCACAGTTTATCAATAAAACTACAACATCATTATCTTAGATTACTCCTCCTCCCTCCATAGTATCTCTGCATAATATTTTCACCCTGAGGGAACACTCTAAGCACCCACTCTGCTCGTCGAGAATGCTCTTAGTGCCGACACTGTACGATTTCACCACTGTGTGGCACTTGCATGCTTATACATGGCCCACACACAACTTACCTCATGCGGGGATGGTCTTAAGTGCTTCCCTAGAGCGCAGTTGACCCCTCAAGTCCCACATGTTCTTGAGGTGATGACCTTGGTTGGCCTCTATGGATGGCCCCTTTATTTTTGGTAAAGGCCTAAAATTAATACTTTGTGTAAAACTATGTGTTCACAATTAAAAGTTCCGAACCACCATTTGAAAAATCCTCCACAACCACTTCTTCTACTTATCATTTTCTCCTTCCAAAAAACACTCCAACCATCCTTAATTGTTGTAGAAAATGTATCAATCTTGATACATATATATGAAACTTAGGATCAGGCTCAACCAACGTCTTGTTTCCATTATCCATTTTACATAAGATATTTTCTTCTCCATTTTGATCATTATTGACATACATTGACAATCATTGACAATAAATACAATCTTCATATAAAAATGGGTCGCAACAATATCCCCATTTGTGTTAAGTACATTAATGTTCAATAAAATTAGATTGTTAATGTCAAAATGATCTTCTCTCTCCCTTTCACTTTTCAACATGCATTTCACTTTATCTCCCCCTTATTGACAAGAAACACAATGTTTATGGTAGAGAGGGTATTAGTACATTATTTTGTAATTGTGTCATCAATCATTTCACTCAACATCTACATGATAAATGCTCTAGGTATAAAATTAGTGGATTCAATCTGGACAACAAATGTGTCCATTTTCCCCTAATGATTATACCTCATAGTGATGATAAATTGTGTACTTGTCTTTATGGCCCTTTCCACATTCATTCTAGTATGAGTATAATAAATGTGATATGAGATTATAAACCTAAAAGTTTTGCTCTCACTTCAAAAAAAGATCAAAAACATTCATGTACAATGGGAAACATAAGTGGCCTTAGGGCACTTCCATTCTTATTATGTCACTGATTAACATTATTTCTCCCCCTTTGTAAAATAATTATATTTTGTGTAACTGAGGTTGAGATATGACACACCGTTTCCAATTACATGACCGTTAGGAATTATTTAGAGTAGATTAATTTAATAACAAATTATGTTGAGACATTTTGAGAAAATAACTCTGACAACTTATTCATGTGTCTCCCCCTTAAGGGAACACTTCTCAGGTTCTCCCCATGAGTGCTTTTTTCATACTAAATTCCTTGTATGATTATTACAATACACAAAGTGTTAAGGGAATATGTTAAATCCACATTTCTTCATTAATATGATATGGAAGGTTGAGATGATTTTCTCACCCAATATGATGTGTTTTCTCCACTCCTCAAACTTGCACATTTGATTTTCAGTTTTGAAATTGGTTGTGTGGATCTCAGTATTTCTTCCATTTTTTGTATGTGGGTCATATTTATTCAAGAGCATTCAAAGAACTATAATCTCATGGTGCAACTTCCATCTTCTTAAGGAGTTATTCTTGGGATGGAATAAATTCACTACAATTCATAATAGTGTGACGAGCCTTGTTTCTCCTCACAAAGTAGCCTTTTCTATCATCATGTTGAATATTCTTATTTTCTGTTGCAATAGCCTTAGTATGTGCATCTCCTTTCATTATAATTATTTCCATGTTTTTAGGGTAGATAAAAAATATGTCTTTGGGAAAAATGGAAGTACATTTGGGTTTTCTAAATGGAATCTTCATAGTGTCATCTTTTTTAGAAATTATTTTAGATGTACCACTCATCATCTTCATGGATTTTGAATCTAAGGACTTCTCACCTTTCTTTCTTGGAGTCTTCTTGGGAGAAATTTCTTTTATATAATTATTCTGATTTCATCCCATGGTAACTTATCTTCTGTTATCTGGATTCTCTTGTATTCTGATCTTATCAGCTCTGGATATCTGTTCAGATAAGCAAGCTCCATTATTGTCACCACTACAATTTTATTCATCATAGATGATTTCTAGAATTCTAAATTTGTTTGTGGTATACAGATGTTTCTGGATCTATTTATGTTTCTTCTTTATCACTATATTTCTCCCTTTTGGCAAAGGAATTTTCTGTTCTTTTTCGTTTAAATGATTGTACCAACAATCCAGTGCAAAATGCCTAAATTTTTTGCATCACTAACATTAACCCACAAATCTTGTCTTCCTGCTATTTTCGGTATAATGTTGTTGGGCCTTATTCTTATTGTGACATGATCTACTGGGGGAACCATATTCTATCCTCTTCTTACTATATACCCTAGACATGGTGGTAGGTTCATTCTCTTACCCTTTCCTCATTCTTATGTGTTCATATTTTTCCTTCAACCAGCACCTTTAGAAGAAACATATTTTGATACAATAATAAAAGTTGGTATGGATAGTACCTTCACATTCTCAGCTACTTCTGATTGATTAATGAGGGAAGTCATGCTCTTATTATCATAGGTTAGATGTATTTTGGATTTATAATTCTCAAATTAACATTGAGTTCTGGTAGCAACTGTTTCATTCTTTTGTGAAGTCTCAATATGTTTATTCTCAATATTGGTCAAATGGGTTTCAAATTTTAGACATTCCATATTGAGGATGATGTTAGAATCTTCAACCATGATCATATTCTCATCACAAACCTTTTTCAATCTGTTAACCCCATATTTATGCAACTTATCGTTGGTTTGTAACAACGAGTCAAGTTCCTTGAATTTCTAGGGTTCTTCTTCTAGATTTAGAACCTTGAATTCTGTGATGTTTTTTAACTCATACTTAAATGAATGGATCTATTCTTCTAGAGCCTGATTGAATCCCTCTTTCTCTTCAAGTACATCAATTTATTTTAAGAGCTTATAACATTATGAAACATTCATTTCCAAGCCTTCCTCTTTATTATTAGTTTATCTTCTTAGTCGGAAGATCTCAGCCTGTATACATTGAAATATTCTGCAAATAACAGCAACTCATTCTTCAGAAATATCATGAATATATGTTCTTAATTTCTCATGATCATGAGAAAATTAGATAAAAATTTCTTCCTTTTATCTGGTTGACACCTGATCTACCTTCTATTTACATCACAAGCCGAGTATTTCTTCATTATTGGAAGGTCATGGAGAACCAGACACAACATCTTCATTGGTCATGACTTAATTCTTCTACTTCTTCGTCTCATTATTTTTCCTATTCATTGTGGTCATGTTGGGTATATATTTCTTCTTAGAGATAACTGAACTTTCATCAACACAACCCTTCATTGTTGACTTAGGAAACAAAACTCAAATAATTTTCTAAATAGAATTACTGAGGTGTATCAAACATACATAAAACCTCCCTTTGAAACAAATTGAAGGACCCTTGGTAATACTGAAAGGGGGGAGGGAATCAAGGTGTCAAAATTTTCTCTCGTTTATTGGATATCGGTCCCACAATTGGTAATAAATTAATTAAACAAATATGATAGATATTTTTAGTAATTATACCATTCGCATGAAAAAGGACAACACAACACTTTTATTTGGTTCAACACTAAGTGTTGAGTCCAAGGAGCATATGCCTAAACGTTATTTGTCATACCTAATTCCACTATTCTTCAACAGGTGTGGATTACAAGGTTTGGGAATAGTCACTTTGTGCCAGTAACACTTCCTTTAAAAAAGATTAGGGATATCTCACTGGTTCCCTTGAGTCACTTCTGTTGACTCCCCTTTGCTCACTACTTGGACTGTTCACACTCAGTTTATGGATGTGAAGGTCCCTTCAATGGATTGGCATTGATGTTTTGTC
Source organism: Viscum album (assembly GCA_963277665.1). NCBI lineage: Eukaryota > Viridiplantae > Streptophyta > Magnoliopsida > Santalales > Viscaceae > Viscum > Viscum album. The sequence continues at coordinate 650,669,091 of OY728120.1, read as the reverse complement.
TCCTATTCATCATGAGAGTATTCTAGCATCTATGTCCATAGTTGATTCTCTTTGATGTTCAATCTTCTCCTCTAGTGAATCAACTAAAGGCACTAAGAATTATTATTATTATTCTTTGACAGTATCGCAAATTTTCTTTTGATTGCACAAAAACTAAAAACTAGTTCCCTAGGAATCATCAGAATCAAATCTTTTTAATACATGTATTCTTGTGACCATGCATGGATGCTTCTCTTCAAATAATTCACGTATGAATGCCCATTCACTTCTTATTTCTTGTTTGAAGGCACAAATTGATATAGTACCATTTATTACACACGTGTAATTTTCTCTCCTTCGCTTATCACTTGATTGGGATTTTCTTGTCCTTTAATTTTTTTCTTCTCCAAATCATGCATATGAATTCAGTTCCCATCACCATAAAAAATCTTCCTTCTCCCTTCATCAACACACACATGTTCACCTGATTTGATTATATTAATATGTATGTGGTTTTATCCAAGAATCAATGTGTGCATTTTGGAATGGAATGGTGTTTCTTGTTTTCCATTTACACAACATAGGTACAGAGTTATCATTTGAACATTGTCTCCTCTACAGACCAGAATTATTTGTGGCCTCTCCTTGCATAAGGGATGCACAACCTTCTTTATCATACCATGTGGTACGTTTTTCCCCTGAATTGTTCCTGGTTCCTTTATTCACCAACAACATAAGTATGAAAATATTCTATTATTCATGAAAGAGAATGGTACTCAGTACCATTACCTAATGAACCCAAAATAGTTTGTGGTACCTCTGCCTTGGGTACCAATGTGGTACAAGGTTCCTTTCCTTGCAAACCAGAGAGGTACATGGAACTCCCCCACTTCATGAACCAGAAGTGGTTTGCATGTCTTATTCCTCAAGAACCAAAGTTGTGTGTGGTTCACCTCTTCACGAACTAGATCGGTATGTAGAAAACTCTACATTAACATATAATGGTTCATGTTTCACAGATTCCACTTCTTGAACAAAAATTATATAAGAAACTCTGTATCTCAGAACATGTTTTCTCAAATGGTTTGGAAGCAGTAGCCTTTAATGAATCACTAGGTATCATTTTATATGTATAGATCAGATACATTCACTACCAAAATCCACATGAAATGCTCTTTAGGATTGTTCCTTGAATAACCAAGATCTTCAATTCTTTGATACCTTCAAACCTGCGTGATGATATTCCAAACTCACGTGGCCTTAAAAACATTGTTTTCCATGGCCATTATCTTGCTCATAGTTTCATTCACATGCATGAAAACCTAATTTCATGCATGTGATCATAGAATCTAGATGATCCCTTTGGGATTGAACTAAGCTCAATTGATGACCAGAGTGGTGATATCGTTATTCATCACGAGCATTGGTTCGTGCAAGCATGCGTGTGTCTGGAGGTAGAAGACAAACTTAGTGGAGGAGATCGGACGACCCTACTTCAATCATGACCCTTGAAGATCAGATAGATGTCTTGGATGCATGAGATCAAAATTAGGATCGATTGAATGGTAGACCACGTGTCACTAGGGTACCAACAATCAATATTAGATCCTCATCTTTAAAAACATGTCCCTTATTGAAACGTTGTTATCTTTTCTCATGGTTTTTCAATCATGTCATGGTAGCAGCGGCTCAGATTACTCCTCCTCCCTAAATGGTACCACCTCGTACAATGTTCAACCATCAAACACACTCTTAGCTTCCAATTTTCTACTTGGTTTCACTCATAGCACCCATGCTAAAAATGTTCACAACATTGAGACACTTGCGAGCTTATACATGGCCCGCACAAACCTTGCCTCCTGTGGGGATGGTCTTGACAGCTTCTCTAATGTGTTACTAACCCCTCAGGTATCACATGTGGTTTAGGTGAGGACCATTGACAGAATCCATGGATAGCCCCTATATTATTGTTAAAATCATAAAATAACTACTTAGTGTAAGACTATGTGGTTACAAATAAAAATTCCAAACCACCATTCCAAAACTCCCCTACAACCTATTCATCTCCATCCCTTTTACTCTTTCCAAAAACACTCCAAACATCCAAAATTGTGGTACAAAATGTATCACTCCTGATACACATATATGAAACATAGGATCAAGCTCAACCAATTTCTAATTTCCATTATCCATTATACTTAGGATAGTTACTTCATCATGTTGATCATCATTGACATCCATTGACATGTGATGACAACAAATACAATCTTCATATACAAAGTGGTCGCAAAACCCACTACATTCTAAGTCCAATAAATTCTCCATAATTCTAATAAAAAATGTAATTAGATAAAAGTGTCCCATTCCACTTTGAATTATTTTTATCATAATCATAAATTAAATGAGTCTAATTAAATCATTGATATAATATTGAGGAAAATGATCATTACATATTCCAAAGTGTCCCATACAACATTGAAACATTTAATTATTAATTATATATAATATCGTCAGAGTAATAAGACACCTGATTTGATTTATAAATGGTCCTTACATACAACACAAGAATAGAATAAGTGGTTAAAAGGTAGTAAATATCATGTAATTAAAAGCGGGATGAGAAAACCTCTTTTACTTTGAAAGGAAGAGTTCTTTTGGAATACCATTTGTATTTTTCATGAAATCATATTGTAAACATTTCTGTTGAAGAAAAGACAAGGTAATTACATTGAAATTATATTTGATGCATAAATTTTTTCCCACTGATATGGATTCATGTAAAAAGTATTTTTAAAGAATTTTTTGATATAAAACATTTTATTGCGGTTTACGGAAAATATTGAAGAGATTTTAAATAGGAAATGCATGTTTGGCGTAATAAAAAAAATGAACCAAAATATTTTTTGATGATAATATTTTTTATTTAGAAATAATAATTATGTAATTAAAAATATAATTTTGATTACATTAGAATGTTTATGAATTTGATAAATTCCCTTGAATTGGGATTTCTTATCTGGAAGAATCAGGAAGAGTCCTATTTTAAAACATATAATTCCCATAAATTATTGATGATATGATCTGAATATATTATTTTTTACATAAATATATAATATAAAAGATTCACACATAAATAAATACTTATTACATTTGGGTAAGGATAGTGAAGGAATACCCCGAAGGAAAAAATTATGGTTCTGGTCGAATCCCTTACCAATTTGTAATCAATTGAATCATATTCCTCCAAAATTAATAATCATCGTATAATACGTTAAATAAAATAAAAATAAATATATTTATTATATGATACATCAATTTTCATTTTATATACATCATACATAAAAAATATTGGGGAATAATAAATATCTCACAAAATGGAAGTGAAATGAGAAAACCCTTTCCTTATGTCTGAATGAGTTCGAAACTTATTCTTAATGTCTTGAGTAATCAAATTAAATGAATTAATTAACTATTAAAAATTATTTTAAATTTTTTCTATATTAATTTTTATTTTATTATGTTCATTTATTAAATTATTAATGCGTTATAAAATGCAGTGTTATCACCTGAGAGCATTCGATTCCTTTGTTTTCATGACTCATATACTTGTATATGAGTGTGGATTATCTTGTGGAATTGGTATAATTATACCAAATTGAAATTATATGCTTATAATTAACATAAATAGTATTTAATGGTAATATAATTTATTTGGTTACATGGTATGAGGATGAGTTGTTAGATAGACCATTAGTGATAATCATATAAATTATTTTGGAGATATTTCAATTATTAGAAACTAATTTTTTCGTATGAATTTTTATTAGGTATATTATTTGGTTTTATAACATTACATAAGAAATAATACATATTTTATAAACTGTTTCAACAATAAATTAGGTATCATGACACTACCTAAAGTAAAAATTGAATAATGAAGGTTCATCTCCCATGGGTGTTGTAAATCGACCCCTATGAGATGAGGATTTGGTTTTAAAATTAAGAGAGAGAGAGAGAGAGAGAAATAGTATTTTGAGGAAGGATATTTCATGAACATGATATAATTCCAGCATATATTTGATATTCGAGTTATCATGATCATTTTTACAGAGTAGGAGAGGAGATGATATGAAAAAAAAATTGAAAATGATATTAAAAGAAAAAAAGCACAAGAGCCTCAGCCCAGTTGGTGAGGACTCGCTAGGTGCATCCAAGAGACCCGAGATCAAATCCAGGTGGAGGCATATTTCCAGGGTACTGTAGCAGTACTGTAGCAGGCACTGTTCGGTACTGTAGCAGCTGAAACTATTCATCCATCTGGGCCTTCAGGCCACTGGTTTGGCTCTCGGGTCCTGCAAGGCTTTCGGGCCACCCAAGGCCTTCGGGCCACCTTAAGGCCTTAGGGCCACCCCAAGGCCTTTGGGCCACATGAATGCAGGCCCCAAACACACTACAAAAAAAAAAGAGCAGCCCCAGAAGAGGATTCAGAGCAGGTGCACTCACTAGAACAGAGCCAAATGGATTGTCAAAATGAGAGGGTATAGCTATGCCATCGGTACCAGCCTGTGCTTGCACAGGAATCCTAGCTAGACGGTCATGCAAAGGTGGAGAGCTACTATCAAGATGCTGATGCTGGGGAGGGGCGGTTTCTTGTAGATAGTCTGGTTGAATTCCCTAAGATCTTCGGGTCAGGTAATCTCTTAAGCCTACGGGCCATGTAAGGGTTCCATCTCATCCCTTGAAAGGGGGGTTATCAAAATCAATAAAAAATGAAGGCCTTCGGGCCATTCCGGAAGGATATTAAATGAAAAACGAAGAGGGTTTTTCTATTTTAATATCCTCCTTTAGAACCTCCTTAAGGGAAGTGTTTTTCAACATTTGGAAAGACCAAGAGCTCTTAGAAGTGGAGAGAGAATAGGTAAGAGGATTTAGGAATAAATTTTGGAAGCATAATAGTTTAGAGGAGTGAGGATAAGAGGGAGTGATGGGTGGGTTTTATAGTGGAAGGGAGGGGTGATTTTTTATTATCTTATTCATTATTATAAATTTTTTTTAATGAAACTAAATATTGTTGATTCTTGTGACCAAAGATAGTAAAAATTTCATTTTAATTTGATCCAAGTGTTTTTACATAAGAAATGACTCGTTTAATAGTTTATTTTTCTTCTAATGTAATTTTATCAAAAGTTACCTATTTTATTATTCACCAAGAAATCATGTATTTTAGAAAAATCCCAAAAATTCACCATAACCATTTTTCTATGTGTAGAATTCAAAATTGGACTCCGTTTTTTTAATATATTTTCTATATATTTGAAATTTAATTTTTAAATTAAATTATTATTTATATGAAAAATAGAGATTTTAATTTTAAAACTACTATTATAACACCTTCATAAATTATCCAAGGTCTCATAAAATTACCCGCAAATTATAGGAAAAAAATATTTTTTTAGAAATAATTATTATGAATATAAATTTTAATTTAAGTAAATTTATCAATTTAAAATTATAGTTAAATATTTATTACTCACAAAATATGATAAATTTTTTTTTAATTTTTAAAATATTCACTATCATTTATAATGTTCTTAAATTTTATTTATATATACATGGGTGAGGATACTGTTCATAAGGTTTATATTACTATTCATAAGGGTACATTTATTTTGAAAATGTTCATATTACAATTCACAAAAAAATGTATGTTCAACCTATCAGACTATAAATATATTACTGAACGCAATGATGTTTGACTATTTTTTGAAATTCTAAACACATAGCCTGAAAACATATGTTTAAAGGCTAGGTTGTTATCAGAAAGTGTTGTTTCAAATTTTCCTAGTGTTTAGTGAAATAAATTATTTATTAATTTCATTTGTAAAACCTTGGGGTGTTACATTCTCCACTCATTCAATAAATTTCTTCTTCAAAATTTGGAATTGGACATCGAATTTCAAAGGTTGATATTTGAAAATTATGTTTTGGGAAACACACATCGGATATAGGATTAAAAAATATCCTCTTAAAAATTGGTTAAGTGACATGAGGTGTTCACCACAAAATTGTGATTTCAAATGGGGTGACATTAGTTGGATGTGAAAACCAGGACATGGAAAAAATTCAAACTATGACGTTCTAATAGAAAGTGATAGAGAATATATTCTGATAGATGTTTATTACCACAAAAAGATAAAAAACAATTATGAAAAATTTCATTGATATTACTATAGATTATGATAATAGGAAAACACTTTTATTTACAACTCTTTTTATAGAGTTGAGTAATTATTCCACATTATCAGAGTACAAGTATATTTTTTTATTTCATAAACGCAATCATATCCTTTGATTTCACCTTGTGTTATCTATACATTATCTATTAGAACTAGTTGGGTCATGTGGTTATGTAATACATTTACCTTTGATACCTCATATAATGATCAAATTAAAATATTTCATAAGTGGATAAGAATTACGAAAGATCATGATCTAAATCATTAAAATAATTCCCGCGGTAGTTAATACTATTCAATTTACGTTATTCAAATAAATCACCTCTTTATTCTGAAATTGATATCTCAATATCAGAAACATATAATGGGTTTTATTTCCCTTAACCATATATTTTACCAATATATTATCATTCAACTGATTAACTTTTCCTGGGTACCATTCATCATACAACCTCAAATCCATAATGAAATAGTATACAGTACACTCCTTATTATTCAATGGTTCTTATAAATAGTACATCATTGATTAAAATTAAAAAAAATTATTCTTGAATCCAAAAATATGAGCATTAATAATTCCTCTTCATCAATGGTAGTATCATAATCAGCACCATAATCCATTATCCTTTTTTGGGTTATATTCCATTGATGTTTGGGACATTTATTTGTGTAGTTTCCAATATAATTACATTTGAAGCATTGTACTTTGGAAAACATTTCTTACCCTTTAAATCAAACAAATGGTGCACATTATCTCCACACATGTAGGAAACTCGAATTTCTTTTAATCATATCCCTAGGTGTTTCCTTCCACAATAATCACATGTGGAAAAAAACATCTTTCCCTTCCCTTTACCTATAATTTTACCAGTTTCTTATTCTTATATTTATTCCTTCCAAATATATAATATGCAAAAAACTCCTTTTAGTTCTTTTTATATAAATATAATATGTTCTTATAGAATGAGAACATTTTAGGGAGTAGTTCCCTTCAAATGGACGGCTTAGACACATTGATGAAATGATCATTCCTAATATTTGGATTATTTCCATTGATTTAGTTCTCATTGCTTCGTCTTGGTTCCATTTATAAATATTTTTATACACTATAATAGATCATAATATTATGACACCAAATTTATAATCCAAATACTAGCGAAATAATTAACATAGATTGAAAAGTTTATTTGTAGCTAATATCATAATCAATAACATGTTTTCTTTAGGGACATATTCACTTTTAAATCCTTCATAATGTATTTTAATGAAAATGTGGATTATCCAATGAATATCCCCTTGGATTATCAAAATAGATGAAAAATAAGGCCCATTGTTGTGTACTAGGTTACCACAAGTCAGGCCCAAAACACCTTGTCAGAGTTGTTACTTCAAGGTACATCAGTTCTAGAACCACATTCACCTGTAGCATCCAAAAAGGAATGTAATTTCTAGGAAGTTTCACATAATCTATACCTCACCAGTATTATAGGATATTCTTCTATATTAATTCAAAAATTCAATATTAGGGTTATGTTCCCAAATTTATCTTTTCAAAAACTAGTTACGATGGTTACTGCAAAGCATCGTCTAAAACAAACTGTAATGCCCCAACCCTAAAATCCTAGAGCCGGTGCATTACTATAATACATAGACATGATTACAAGGAATAAAATCCCAATTTAATGATTAGGATAGAATTATTTGAATAAAAATTACATTCTTAATACCCATACTACATTGGTAAAAGGAAATAAACTAGGATATACTATAAAATGAAATAAAATGCATCCATGAAATCTTATTCAGAGTTTTTTGTCATTAAATACTGGGAAATGGAATCATAAGGAGGCAGTGAGTTGAGATTAATAGTAAGGGTATGTTATATAATGTAAGAATAAATAACAATGTGTCGTGAATAATTAATGAACACTTTCCATTAAAAGATAATCTTGAGAATAATAAATCACACATAAAAGATGAATAAATAATCTCATTTAGATTGAGTATATTAATAACATGTGTAGTTGGTAAAGAATTTACATTAGATTATTATTATATTAAAATTAGTGATCACTATTTTAAAAACATTGCATTTATTTTTAAAGTCATATTAGATCTTATTTTATTGTATAAAATGGATTTATCAAATTAAGTACAATATAAATATGGTCATAAAAAAACGCATACCCCTCTTTAATTTATTCCCCCTATTAAAAATTTATTATATATACAAAATTATATTTTAAAATAATTTGGAATAAATTCATTAGACATCAGAATAAATATTCTAATTAATTATTATTATTATTATTATTTTCTAATCAAATGAATTTTGTGGATATTTATATTACTCTAATCATATCCAATAAATAATTAAAAAACTATTTTCTTATTATTGATGTTTTAATTAACATAAATATCCAATACATTATCAGAAATAATTAAAAAACACAAACTACTATATGATAAGATGATTTCACCCAAGATCCAACCTATAAGGTCTTATTCTGGATGAAAAATACACTAATATATATGTGTTAATCAAAATTAAACCAAAATTGAACATAGATAACCTCGATAACACTTGAATCCACCATCATTATATTGGATATAAATATTTATAGCTGAGTTATTGAGTCTTAAATCCTCTATATCATTAATGGATTCAGAAAAAACAACCCTTGGTGGGATTTGACACTGTTTTGTAATGTTCTAGTATAGAACCAAAGGGTACTACCAAAATCACCAAAAACCCTTACATGTTATTCTTGGTCACTAAGGGATGATGTAAAGATCAAGGGATAAATTGAATAGAGTGGGGAGTAATTTTACCTCTTTTTGAATAAATCATATTCAATAAAAAGATTACACAAAACCAACGTGACCCACAAATATGTTCATAATTCCATAAAAAGAAACAATTTCCACAATGGGTACTTGTCATATATGTCAAAAAAATATAAATAATAATTTTTATATATGTATAAGAAATGAAAATAATATTCTAGTAATACCAAATCCATCATCCAGAAACAACCATGACATTAATAACATAAGAATATAGATAAAAAAAGGAAAAAATAATAATTATGAATCATGAGGTGACCACCCAATCTAAATAGTAAAACAAAATAATCAAATTCGTATTTTAGAGATACATCTAGAAATATTTTCAAGAGGTATTACCAAACTCTTATCTGCTATTCCAATGAATAATTATAAATTAGTGTTTTCCCCTCACTAAGATCATAAAAATTATGATCCACACACATCTGAAGGGACACATCTTGTGTATGATTACATCATACACAGTAGGTAGTCACTATAAAACTCTTATCAATATAACATAAGACTTATTATTTGTAGTTTCTACAAAACATTGAGTCTCTCACTCTACATCATCATCACGACCTTATTATCACATAGCCAATATATTAAAATATATTCAATCCACTTACCTATTTATAATTTCATATGTCATCTATATACAGTAATGAAAATTATTATCCTGATGAGGTATTTGAATATTCCTTATCAAATATGATATAAAACTAAGGTTAACACCAAATTACTAGATATGTAAGGAAATATAAATTCCAATTAATTAGAATATAAGATTAACTTTAACCAATACTTATTCTTATTATAAATAAAAAAATTTAAATTATTAATATTATGAAAACCAAATTTAGATTTAATTTCAATGTAACTCATGGTTATAAATAGTAATATACTATGAAAATATATGATAGAGGATGGGTCGCCAAATAATTATATTACTAAACTCTAATTTAGAAACTAATTAAAATGGGTATATATTAAATTTATGTGTTTGAAAAAAATAAAATCATGTAAATTTTGGGGTTTAATCCACTTTCTAACAAATTATAAGAAAAAAAACTATTAAATGGGGGGGGGGTTACCCAAACATCGATTAATTTACCAATATATGATAACGTATATTGTTGTGAATAAAGGCAAGAGAAGAGGATTTTTCTATTTAAATGTTAATTAAGGGTATAAAATAAAATTAAGGATGAGTATAAGAGGGGTTTTACATAAAATATTGAATAAAGGGTTAATATGGCTTTAATATTTGAGGCAAACATCCCATTGTATCCTTAATTTAAAAAATCACATTGTTTAATATTTGGTACTCAGTGTAGGACCAAATGGATCCTAGTGATCATCTTGGTAATAGGGATATGTTTACTACTGAAACACACCCAATATTTCATGGTACGTATCGTTTTAAGTAAATTCATTAGCTTAAGAGGAACACAACACCTAGTTCAAGCACACCATGATCTATCAAAAATGTCCTTTAAATTGAATTATGAATTTTATTAACCACATTGTAAAATTCATAAATTTTATTTTTCAAAATAGAAATCATTTTTAAATTCATAATATCAAATTTACCAAATCGTAATTTTTCTTTTCTTTTCTGAAATGTTTCAATTTTTGATGGATTGTGAATATTATAACATTGTTGTAGAAACCCAAATTTTTCATTTAAATAATTCTTTTAATTTATAATGATTTAAATTTTCCAATAGATAAATAATACATATATTAATGAAATTTTGGTGACTGATATCATTTTTATAATTGAATTAGATATAAAAATTTATTGAACTTTTAAACGTTTCTTTTACCAGCCTTCTCACCAAATATGTGGGATTATAAAAAACATAATATTACCATTTATATAAAATTTATTTTTAAAATAGAACATTCATAGATTAATTAATATGAAAATTTTTTCCTGTCAGAAACTACTATTTTTTTGAATAAAAACGTTACTATTTTTTTACGACGATTAATGGTAAATAAGATAATTTAGTGAAAAAATAATATTATATGCATTATAAAATTACCCTAACACTAGTAATAATATAATTGGATCAGTTTTTCTTAACAATAATCATCCATGTTTTGATTTTGGGACGACTTGTTACCACATGAATGACTAAAATATATTTATAATATTATATTTAATGAAAAACCAATTTTGTTATACATTTCTTTTTAACGAGTAAAATATTTTCATTATGAGGTTATATAATTGATATTTTATAATATATAAATTAATTATAAATATTAATATTTTATCTGCATCAGGTTAATTTAATTATTAATTCACAAAATATATAATTAAATTTAATGGAGACACAATGATGATGCTGGAATTATTTGATTAAATTAGAATAAAATAAATGATGTTAAAAATATTAAAATACATATCATTTGAAATAATAGATATCATAAAATAAATTTATGGATGAATATTCCATGTTAGGGGTGATTAAATATTCTTTTTTATGAAATAATGTTGTTATGATTTTTTAAAATTTATATAACAAATAGATTCAAAATTGACATAAAAGAGATTTTAAATTAAATAATATTTTTTAAAATGATATAAAACTCAAAAAAATTCAATATTTCATCCCACCGACTAATATAATGTTAAAGATGTCATAAATGATAAAAAAATTGTATTTTATAATAAATATATTAACCCTATAGAGTAGAAAGACAAGTTGTCGTGGTTAGAGTTAAATTGTTTAACTAATGCATAAAGCTAAAAGATAATTTTAATTTTGTGACCCAAATATGTGTAAAATTAATTTTATGAGATTATTACAACCCATAATCACCTATTATTATAAATAAATCAATTTTTATATATTTGAAATATAAAAGAAAATTATATTAAATTAATAGTTTTGGAGTTTCTTAATGTGCTCATACCCTCTCTTACAAAAGGGAACCTCTCTAGTTTTATTCACACCTATAAAGCCCTTTGTTTCAGAAAAAACCTTCCCATTTCTCCTTAAAACATCCCTCACTTCATCCCAGATTCCCTATTGCGGGACTAAATCCACCATAAGAATTCTTTTTTTTGCAAATCGAAAGAAGATATTTGGAGAAGTGGTAATTACATTACCACTTTAATTCAATTTCTTTTCAACTTATACTTACCCTTATGATGTTGTATCAATCATAAATTAATAAATAAAATATCATATATATTTTGAGTTGAAACTATGACTGTTGTACAACCATATTAAAAATTTTATCCATTATATTAATAACAATATCACCATGTGTCTGTACGTACAACTTACCCTTTCCATGTCGTGGTGTAATTTGTTTTTCATCACTACATTATTTGTATGGGAATAATGATGAATATAATTGATATAAATAATTAATATGACACGATAATGATTATTTATAATTAATATATCATCCAATTCCATTCCATTTAACAATTTAGGTAATGATATCGTCGCTCGTTCGCACGTACGACATATTATCCCCACGACATGATGAGATTCGTTCTCCACGTTAACAATTCAAGAATGATTATAAAAAATATAATGAATGAGTGTGAATTATAAGAAATAATAATTCTTCTATAATAATATATATATATATATATATATATGTATTCCACTTACTTTTTCTATTCAATATGATAAGAGAACAGAAAAAACATTCTTGAATATATACGACCTACTATATCTATAAATGGTGTATTTCATTCCACTTATCTATCTATTATATATATTTATATTATGAATATATAAGATTTTTAAATAAAATTTCAAATTCTTTATGTACGTAAATTATGATCAATGTATTAAGATCTAGAGTAAAATTTAAAAAAACAAATGATAAACATAGTGGTTGTTACATGAAATGTTGTTTGAATGTGAAATTACTAATAAACAGGTAATATAAAATCATAAATGAATTTATATGATATCATAAATAAGGATATGGTTATGGAAAAAAATAACGTAATTTATCCATTATATATGAGTTTATCACACCCTCAACTAAATTAATGTATGTGGTTTGGGTTATTTTCGCAATCTCATTATTATCTGATATTGTTTATACATAAGTATTTACTAGGACATGTTTATCATCTATGTCCATATATCATAAAAATGATTTCCCATTTATTTTTATTATGCTTCTAAAATTGTTTAATGTCATTTATACCCATTTTCTACTTTTTATAAAACATTTTGAAAATAATTATTTGGTAGATTTCCAAACAAGGTATTTTATGACCTTTTAGACAAATTAAGGATAGAATGTTTTTTAACATAGTTGGAATGAGTGTATTTTCCTACTATTATGAATAATTTCCAATTTATAGATTCCCTTACAATCTTATAAGTTTATTTTTAGATGTAATGTTTTCTTTTATAATTATGTATATTTTTAATTATTTGAAAGTAAAAAGATGGTGTATTTTAATCCAAATAAATTAATGACTTTATTACATTATTTTTTTTAAATTTCAACATAATTTGTATGATTTTATGCTCAATTGAGGATGGTTTATTAAGAAAATTTCTACCTTATTTTATTGAATATTTAGTGGTATGATTGACTGTGGATGTTCTAAAATTATACCATTCACAGTTTAGAGTTAATGTATTCTGGCCTTAAGATGAATGATTATGTTGTTTATGTTTTATCCTTTTCAAATGTGGAATTTATTGGATGTGGTAAGTAATGGTAATGTAACACAATAGCCCATATATTCATCGATATGTATCATCAGACAACCTAGATAATGACTCAGCTGAAGCCCTGCCCATTTATTTTCTGATATGGATTTAGATGTGGACATAACCATTTACATTCATATTTCTTTGTCGATGCGTTGATGGTATGTTTCATATTTAAAAAATTATACATTCCCTCACTATGATATTAGTTTTTGATATTAAATATGATTATTGAAATAGTATAATATCCATGTGAATGTTTAAATGACATTATTTTAATTATTATTGCTACATTATGCTCATGATTTTGTTTATAATGTTTGTGTTTTATTTTTATACATTTCATTTAAATATTATGCATATATTTGATAGTTTGGGATATATAGTCTACTCTTAATGAACATATGATCTCACACATTTCTTATGAATTATTTCCTAAGATTTTATAATGTGTATTATTGTTGATATATAGTGTTAAGAAAGGAAAATAATTTCCTTTTCAACTGATTAAATATGTCATAAATTATGTTTTAAATTGTAAAGTAATGTTCATGTATGTAATATATTTACAAGACTTATAACCTAATCAGTCCATCATGATTTGATTCTTTGTAATCACACTAATGCATTAAAATAATGAATTGACTCTGAGCTTATGGGGTTTGGAAGGAATAGTTGTTATCAACGGTTATTTAGCAGTAACCCTGGAAAAAAGATATATAAATCAAAGAATAGAAAACATAAACCTATGAATGACCTCAAGGATACGTCTATATATAGGATATAATCCTTTAGATTTCTTAATGGATAAACTAGAAAAATCCTATGGAATCCTGAATTTATAAAAAGATAACAACATTTATTGATTATATAAATGATTCTTCATAACTATATCACTATGATAAGTGTTTCTCACATTGCGATTTGATTTTTCCTCAATTTTTATAATTTTAACGGTTATACAAGTAATGGTGATACTATTGATAAAACAGAGATTATAAACAAATAATTACATGAAGGATGTATTAATGAATATGATTTTGAATTGTATTTAATGGTTTAAGAATGAAATGGAATGATTAATGTTATTTTGTATTAGGATTTAATAATTATTACATAAGAGGTTTGTATAGTTATAAGATTCATGAAATATATAAGGATTTTTCAACAGTACCTCTTCTTTAAATATTTGGAAGATGAAAAGTTTTCAATAAGGATTTAATGGTTATAACATATATTGTATGGGAAAATAATAGCTACATTATGTTTTTTGGGGAATCTAATTATATGATTGTTTTTTGAAATTTGGAGACCTTTTTTACTGTTGATTTGGACATAAGTTTTTTGGATAAGTCTTAAGGTTTTAATGGGATAAGATAAACCATAGACATTATTGTTTGGGGTTTAATTACGATTTACTGGATATTATGTTTTATTCTTTTTGGTTTTATAAAAAAATTATTTTCTGAATGAAATACTTCAAAGACATAAGATTTAAAAAAGTGATTGTGGAATGAAAAATTCATTTTCATCATTCATTTATATGAGTAAGGGATAAAGTGAAAATAGAACGAAAAAAATCCAAAGAGTGAGATTATTATTATGAAATGGAAATAAATCTAGTAACTGCCTATCTGGATAGTAAAATATTACTTTAACTCTAAGGAAAGGATCTTGAAACTAAAAATTATATCATAGTATTTTTTTTGATGAATCGAATGGTCCCATAGTTCATCATATTTTTATAACTTTGTGATTGTTTACATTTTCATAATGATGTTCTATACAATTATACATTAGAAAATTGTGGTTATATTTGTCTTCCAGGTCCATATTTTACATACATGGAACCCTAGTATATGTTATCTCTAATGACCTTTGTACCTCTATTTCATTATTTTAAAGTGGAACTCTCCTCAACACTTTTTCGAAAGTTGGATTTCAATAAAAATATATGAAAAAATAAAACCATAGCTCATGATAATGAATTTTAAATGTGTGAGGATGCAATTTATATAATTATGGGAGATTATAACACACAAAGATTTCAGGATACATTTCTTTTTAAATAAATTCAATATTTTACATTCCATATAAAGCCCAATTCCATCGGACAATAATCTATCAAACTAGCTATTTAAAAATTGTAAAAGGAGGGCAGTAACCACATTATGAATTTAAAAAAAGTTATTTTTCATAATACACTTGTTTTTTGAATTTGGAATATCAAAATTCATCGACCATGAATTTTTGGTATTTTTCTTGAATGTTTCAATTTTTTGATAATAGGGAAAAATACTACATTATTGTTAGAAACTAATTTTTTTAATTAAATAATTATTATAATGTAAATTTATTTTAATGACACAATAGATAAATAATACACATATTAATTAAATTTCGGTCATTGTAATCATATAATTTAATTAATTATAAAAATATGATGATCTTTTGAACGTCTCTTTTACCCGTCATCTCACCACATTTATGGGATTAGAAATAAACTTCATTTTTAAATTTCTATGAATTGAAATTATAAAAATAGAAATAATTGGTATTAATTGGTATTAATTTTTTTCTAATAGAAAGAAATTATTTTTTTTTTGAAAATTACCTTTAGTATTTTTTTACTATAGTTTTGTTTTAATTGGGTAATTAAGGTATAAATAATATTATAAGAATTATAAAACTAATATAACACTGGTCCTAATTTATTTGGATTTATTTGTCTCAAAAATAATAATACATGGGTCTATTTTGTGACCACTTGGAGCTACATTGATTGCCTTAATATATTTATGATATTATATTTAATGACAAACCAATATTCATATACATTTGTTTCCAACAAGTAATATATTTTTCATATGAGGTAATATAAGTGATATGGTTGAATATAGATAGTAATTAGATAAAAAAATTATTTACATAATTTTAATTTATTTATAATTTAATAAAATATATAATTAAATGAAATGATGAAAAAATGATGATGCAATAATTAATTTATTAAAAGAATAACCAATAAATGATATTAATAATATTAAGATAAGTATCATTTGAAATAATTTTTGACATACATGGATTTTTGTATGACTATTCTAGTTTAGGGATATGTTAATGTAGTTTTTTCAATTAATCATGTTGTTATGATTTTTTTAGAATTCATGTCATAAATAGTTTCGAAATTGACATAAATGGTATTTCAAAATAAATAAAATTTATTAAATGATAAAAAATAAATTAAAATATTTATTTCCAAAATTTTTTTATAATTTTAGTGATTTTATAAATGATCTAATTGGTGTGTTTTGGTATTTTATAGTAAATATATTATTGTTATAGTGTAATAAGACAATTTGTCATCGTAAGAGTTAAATTGTTTATCTAAGGGTTAAAAACAAAAGATAAGGTTAATTTTGTGACCCAAACATGTAGCATTTTCATTGTTAGAAATTAATTTTACCCAAACTCATGAAATCCTTTAAATAAGTCACTTTGGAAATATTTGGAATTGAAAATCAATTTATATTAAATTAATTGTTTTGGAGTTTCCTAAAGTGCCCCACCCCTCTCTTACAAAAGGGAAGCTCTCCTTCTCTTTTATTCACACATCAAAATACTTTTGGTTTAGCCAAACCCTTCGCATTTTTCCTTCCAACATCTCTCACATCATCTTAATAGAAATAAATTTGTAATTAATCAAACCTAATAATTCATTTTTTGAAAATTCAAAGAATATACTCGAAGAAGATGTAATTGTTTTACAAATTCTATTCAATATATTTTCTTCTTATACTTCATCTTCCTATGATTTTTTGTTTATAAATTAACAAATAATGAATCATGTATATGATAAGATGTTTTTATTACTATGGTACAATAATATTACTCCGGTTATCTGTCCTATTAATAACAATATCACAATGCGTTTGAACGTATGACTTAACATCTCTGCACTATGTTGTAATTGTTTTCCTCACTACATTGTCTAGATGAGTATAATGATGAATAAAATATGTTTAAATAATTAATTTTACATTATAATTATTATTTATAATTAATATATAATTCAATTATATACCATTAAACAATTAAGGGAATGATATTGTTGCTTGTACGTATGTACGGGTTAAACTCTCCACAATGAGATGAGATTCATTCAAAAAGATAACCATTAAAAATGATTATAAAAATATTTATAATGAATAATTTTGAAATATATGACATAATAATGATACTGTAAATATATATATATATATATATATCTTTTACATTCATTCATTCAACACAATAAAAAAATAGAAACAACGTTCATGCATACGTACGACCTACCCTCTATATGAACAGTGTATTACATTCCATATATATATCTATTATATATATTCATATGTGGAATATATATGATATTTAAAACATTAATTTACATTATTTAAGTAATTAAATCACGATATTTTTAATAATATCTTGAATAAAAATTCAAAACAAGTACGATAAAAAAAGTGTTTGTTACCCAAAACATTGATTTCACTTGGAATTTTTATTAAATAGGTAATATAAAATCATAAATGAATTTATATGATATAAAAAATATGGATTTGGTTCTGGAATAAATTTAATAACATACTTTAACCATTATATTTGTGGTTAAATCATCCTCAACTAAAGTAATGTTTGTTGTAAGTGTTAATTTCACAATCTCATTATTATAAAATATTGTTTATACATAATTATTTACTGGGATATATTTATCATCTATGGTTATATTTCATAAAAATATTATTCAAAATATTTTTAATATTTCTCTACAATTTTTTAAATACATTTATACACAGTTTTTACTTTTAATAAAACATTTCGAAAAAATTCTTTCTATCATTTTCCAAACAATGTACTTTATGAACTTTTCATCAAATTAAGGAAGGAATGTTTTTTAACATAAAAAGCATGACATTATTTTTTCACCATCATCAGAACATAATGTTTTAATGTGTCCATTATTAGATTATATGTTTATTTATAGAAGAGATTTTTTCTTTTAAAATTCATATCCTTAAATGATTTCAAATGAAAAATGGGCTTATTTCTCTTGAGGAATTTGTAATGATATTATTATATTATTTTTACCTATGTTATAATCATTTGTAGGAATGGTAATATATTCCCTAATTTTTTTAGGGGTTCATGATATTTTTTACTGTAGATGTGCTATTTTTATATCATTCACAATTTATGTTCAATGTATTCTAGTTTTAATATGAATGTTTATGTTGTTTATGTTTCACCCTTTTCATTTGAGGAATGTATTTAACATAGTAAGTAATAGGCATGGACCTCTACAACCCCTCAATAAATATGTATGTATCATGAGATAAAGTAGATGTGGAATTTGTTGAGTTCTTTCCCAATGATTTTCAGATATGGATTTGGATGAGGCCTTAATCATTTATTTTCATATTTCATGGAATATTCCTTGACGTTATGTTTCAGATATATGACATTATGTATTCCCTCGTTATGAGACAAATTATTGATAATGAATGTGATTATTTGAATATTATAATATCCATGTGAATTTATAATTGGAAATATTTGATTTATTCTTTCTTTAATATGATCAATGTTATGTTTAAAAGGTTTCTGTTTTAGTTTTATACCTTTACTTAATAGTTTATGCTTATTTGTGATAGATAATGCTATATTATTTATAATTACTGAGCATCAGATCTCACCCATTTCTTATGTTTTCTTCATCATGAAAATATATGGATTTTTATTGATATGAATGGTTAAGATAAGAATATAATTGCATTCTCACATGATTATCTATGTTATTCTTTATGTTTGGAATTATAATGTAATGTTCATGTGTGTAATTTATTTTACAAAACTGTTAAACCCATCAGTCCTTCAAGATTTGATTCCTTGTAATCATTCCAATTTATTAAAATAATACATCACATTTGAGCTTCTGGGTCCATGGCATTACAACTAGGTTCATATTGTCATACTCAAAAACAACTAAACAATCATAAAATATTATTTGGTACTTTTTACATAGACACTGGGTACCCCTTCCACTTATGAACTGAAATATAGAATTCCCCCTTATCCTATTTAGTTCCAAGTAAACACAAATAAAACATATTTTCCTCCATTATTGTAGTTAATAATAGGAAATTAACATAAATACTAAAAAAATATAATATGGATCAATTAAAAATCCCCACAACTGGTCATCTCTAACTTGGGAAGCATGGATAAGCATATAAAGAGAATAAATTATTTCAATAATATTTTATATAATCTTAAAAGTCTCAAGATTCATCCTGACATGTCCCACGCTACCACAATATCCATGCCAAAGGAATTAATTTCCCTTAAAAATGGTTATACTAGGATTAATGATATAAATCAGTTTCTCCATAGATGAACCACCAAATTCCCACACTATATCATCCAAATAGACAATCTACATACTATTATAGACATATAGATATATATATGAAAAAAATGAAAGACATTATGTGTAGAGTTGTGGCTAATATGTAGGAAATTTTCTTGAATGTAATTTTTATTTTTAAAGGGAATAAATTTTTTTTGACTTCACATCACCTATTTCCCAATAATTTTGTGATATAATTATGAAGACACTAAAAGAAATAAATGATAACCATCTAGGAATTCCAAGGTCCATCATCTATTATTTAAATTTTTATTCTAAATGGTTTTTTTATGATATTAAATTTCTAACTTAACTTCACTTTTTTAGACATCTATTATTCTATTATTAGAATAATAATGATTGATTCACTGATCATTGTCCTGCATAATTGAGCATGATATGGTTAACCATATAAATATTCAAAGGGAGTCATCCAAATTGAGGGTTTATTACTATTATTATTTTAAAACAATACTAAAGATATAATCCTCTCAATATCAACCAAAATCAAGGATACAAGCTCACTTAATATCTATCAAAATATGGATGGTCTTTTATAACTATTCATCAACCTAATGATGATAAAATGTACTCAATTTTATAAAATTACCAAGATCTCACTATACCGATTTCTGAAATTTGGAATTCAAAAATGATTCATTGTAAAAAAAATAACTCTCTCCCACATACCATGATTTTTCATTTCTATCTAAATATATAATTTCACTAGCTTATCCATATAATAAATTAACCTTATATGTAAGAGGTGATCCATCTTGGTTAACTATTCTATAACCACAAATACATTCTCTATTCCTTAAAATGATATTATAAAAATATTCATGAACCCCATTTTTGTCCCATTAAACCTCGACATTGGTATTGGAAGTGTGTGTAACACTCATATATGATTCTAGTTTTATTCCTTTCTATAATTCAATGTGATACACCTAGATATCCCACACGTTATCATCCTTTTTATACTCACACTTCATACTTCCTTTGAAAAAAATAATTTATTTTGGATATCCATGGATAACTAATCAAATTTGGAAGAATTATTTTTATACATATATTTATCCCTCATTTTTTGTGACCACAATCAATCCATCTCCTAGGCCATAATAATTGAAATCCAAAAAAATCATTCAATAATATCATATAAATATAGTCTGTATTGAGAAATATTATAATCCTAGTTGTAGGTATGATATAAATTAACTCATTATAAAAGATAATTTGTAAATTCAATATAAAATAAATAACCATATTTATATCCCCAATGAAATATATGTAATCTGAAACATCAAATAAATTATCTGTTATTCTTCTATTTCATTACACACTATCTGAGGTTGAAAATATTTAGTAAGGAAATTGGCACCAAGATTATCTTCTTAGTTACATAAATAATTTCAAAAAAATTGTTATTATTAAACACTTTAAAAATTCCACAAATTGTTATCCCATAAAGATATATGTGTAAAGACCCGGAAATTTCAAGGAATTTTTTTTCTTAATTTTCATTGGAATTTTACAAGAATGCAGTTTCTAACGACGCCTAATTCTGAGGCCCGGTGTGCCCGGAATTAATTTCAGAAGTTTAGCTCGGGTACGTTCAGTGAACGAACGAGCAGGAATTTCTAACTTTTTAACCGGTGCTCGGAATCAAATTACGAGGGCACCGATGAAACCGTAGCGCTGGTAATTGCTTAGAAACATCTGTTCTGGAGTTTCGCTTTCACAAGAGTTGATGATAAAAATTGTGGAAGTGTATTTTATAATTATTCTACAATTTCTATTTTACTCTAAGTGTTTTATCCTTTGGATGAAAGTTGGGTAACTACCCAACCTCCCTTGGGAGGTTATGAGGGTGGTGGACACCACATGAACCCCACCCCTTCATATCCTCTAAACCCCCTCAACTCCCTTTTAAATGTTGATAACATAAGTTTATCAAACTTATGGTTTTAATGTTGAGTGTTTAATGTATGTTTTTGAAATTCAAACCTTTGAATTTCAAAAGGCTTGTTGTGTTAATAAATTAATAAAGGAGCTTATTTTTATTTTTTTGTTAGAGTTTTGTCGTTGAGAGGTTTTCATAAGAACATCTTCTCCTTCGACGAAGAACGTGAAGAACACCTCGGACTCCGACGAAGAACATCGTTCTTCAATGAAGAACATCTCCGCCGAAGAACGCGGAGAACTTCTTCCACGAAGAACTTCTTCCACGACGTTCTTCTTTCGCGACGTTTCCTCTTCGGACGCACCTCGACGACAACGGAATCGATGTTCATTTTCCGCGACACTCGTCTTCTGCGGCTCGTTGGCGTGCACCGTTCCTGAAATTGAGGTAGGGGATTTATTTTATTGAATTATTTCCGTTCATGATTCTAGTTTGTTGATCTTCGTGGATATTCGACTAAATGTTATCGTTTAACGAGAGGGGGCCGGACCGCACAAACATAGCCGACCCTCCTCTTTATCCGTGCTGATACTTTGTGGATTGGATGAAATGGTGTGGTGCCGTCGCACCACGCGCAAATCGCACGGCAAGTACTTCGCGGTGCCGTCGCGTCGCGCCGTGAATTTGAACAAGGACGCGACGCCATCACGCCGCGTCGAAGAAAATCGAAGACGCCGCGGCCAGAGCGGGGCCACGGCGGAGGGGCGCGGTGTCGTCGCACCGCGCAGGACGAAAAGGGCTGCGGCCGGTTCCGGGCCGCGGCAGTGCTGGGTGACCGGCGGCCGGTACCGGGCTGCCGGCGTCGGAGCTGTAAGGGGAACGGCCAATGCCAGTCCCGTTAGGCAGGAACTGGCCGGCCAGGTCGGGCCGGCCGGACGAGGAGAAGTCGGGGGAATTAATTCCCCCGGACGGCCATCAATTGCGTCCCCAATTATGGGGTCGCGGTTACAAGAAAAGGGAGGGGCAGCGCCCTCCTCCCCCCCCCCCCCCCACGCACGAGCCGAAAACGGCTTAGCCGTTTTGGCCAAGCATCGACCTGCGTGCCCAGCGTGCGGGTCGCCGGTCCGGGCCGCTGGGCCGGGCCGCACCTGCCGGGCCGGTCCGACCCGGTTCGGGCTGACCGAGGGGTCTCAAGCCGGGTCGGTCCGGGCCCGAAAACCCCGTTTTCGGACCGTTTGGGTTCAGTTGCTCACAACATGGGCTACGGACCTCTGTTCGACGTACCGTCAGTTGCGTAGCGATCCTTGGAACAAGAAGGTCGTTTTGGTATATCGCACTCAAGGTTTCAGAATACGTTGGGTTCCGCCGGGTTGGTTCGGATACAAAACCAACCGGGCCCTCGGAGCGGAAACACTTATATCGTGAGCTCTGGACGTCCGATTGACGTGCCATCGACTTTTTTGGATTCCTCTAAGTGAGAAAAATATTTTGGCTTACTCCGCTCGAGGTTTGGATGTCGTCGGAGTGCGGTCGGTTTGGTTCGCTCATGAAACCAACTGGGCCCCTGAAAACAAAAAAACCAATAACTCACAGACCGGGCATCCGATTGACGCGCCGTCTGTCTCGTTGAATTCCTCTTGATGAGAAGGAACTTTTGGCATACATTTCCTGAGTTTTGGTTGCTGTTGGATAGTGGCCGGGTTGTATTGTACCCAAAATCCAACTGGGCCCTTGGAACGGAAAAGCTGTTATCTTTCAGACCAGACGTCTGTTTGACGAACCGTCAGCGGCGTTGGTGATCTCATTAAGAAACGGTCCCTATGAGTATACCCTATGAGAGTTCGGGGTATAGTTGAGATACGGCCGGGTTGGTTCGCTCACGAAACCAACCGGGCCCCTGGGATGAAAAGGCTAATAACTCACAGACCGGATGTCCGATTGACGGGCCGACTGTTGCGTTGAGACCCCTATGACGAGGCGGTCCTTTGAGATACTTATTCGTGGGACTTTGAGATACTTGGAGTATCGACCCGTAGCTCATGGATAGGACCCTCCCGAAGACGAGCATACAGAGTACGAAGACCGTGTAGCCGACTGAGACCTGACGACTGCTTGACCGACTCGACTTGAAGTGAGTCGAGTAGCCCAGTGGACGAAGCACTAATTTGTGATGTGCAGACCCATGGCGGAAGGAGCACTACCTGTGTGACAGTGCAGACCCGCGGTACTCGTCCGGAGAGTACCTCAGCAGGCTACTAAGGGGTGTGCACTACTATGTTTGGGTGACATACCTCGGCGGGAAGCACTACTATGTTTGGGTGGCTGACCCGCGGTACTCGACAGGAGGAGTACCTCATCAGTCTTAGGTTAGTGAGCAGTACCTCGGAGTCGTGATAGGACCACTGTACACTCTAGAGACAGGGCTCTTCAGCAGTTACGGTTTCTATAATGAGAATCCTGGTTTGAGCTGAGACTTTTGAACTTTGTGTTTACCTCATGATTGAGATGGGTCACTTGATAACTTAGGTATATGCATGGGAATATACCTGTGTAGTGGTTATCCATTTATTTCATGATCTTGGTGTTTTCCTCATGATTGAGATGGGTTACTTGATAACATAGTTATATGCATGGCATATACCTAAGTAGAGTTTATCTGTTGAGATCTTATTTGTGGTTATCCATGTTGGTTTAGTGAGACCTTGAGGGTCTCGGGGTCCCTTCTGAGTATCGTTATACTCACCCCTGCACGGGCTATGCCCGCACCTGGTTGTGTTGGTTGCAGACGATGGGCAGTGCTGACGGAGGCAGAGTGTTCGAGGACTAGACGGTACCCAGAGGTGGACTACAGATCGAGTCAGTACCTGGAGGTGGACTTCACAGTGAGACGACACTCGGAGGAGGTTGACAGGCGAGAGAGTTGATGAGGCTATCTGTACCTACCCTTCAGGTAGGATCTGTGGTGGAAGATCTGGGGGCTGCCCCATCTGTACCTACCCTTCATGTAGGATCCGAGGAGGACGACCCTGGAGATGCTTTCGTTCTTCCAGCTGTTGTCTTTTTCTGTTGTACTTGTTCAGTTGTAGTTGTACTTTCATTTGGGTTTGTATTCTGGCCCATTTTCTTTTTAGCACTTTCTTTTGTACATAGTGTTTTGCTTCCTCTTGTACTCTATGGTGTTTTGTTTACTTTTATAAAGGCAATGCCTTCCCATTTATTGGGATTTACGCCTTTGGTGCTAGTCGCCAGCCCCTAGCCTATGGAAGACGGGGTTGGGGTAGTCACGGCACAGGCCCCGAGGACGGGTCGTGAAAAATTGGTATCAGAGGAGTCGGTTCTACCGCAAAACTTATAACTCTGGTATTTTATTTCTGTGAAGCAATAGTGTTAAGGGTACCGAGTGTGGTCTTTAGTTCAGGGAGTCCAGTGTTGGTGCGGGCGGCCGACGTATCCATACACCAGGACCCTGACAACTAAATTCCGACTTTGTGCATGAAAACACTGATTGCGTGTGTGTTTGCAGAAGTTTTATTTAAATATCAGCTCAAACCAGGTTAGTTCACCAGGTATAATCGTTTGACCGTGTCATGTTGTTTCTTTCAGGATACCTTTTCTTAGACGAACAGCTAGAGCCCAAAGGGATGTGTATACTGATAGCCTGTCGAGCGACGAGGCTTTGGTATAGGGCCCTCTTATAGTTGAGGCACCAGCGGAGGCACCAGCGGTACTACCATATGTTGGGCCACCGATGCCACCAGCCCTAGTAGTAGGCGATGCACGCCACGTGAGTGCACTGCACGAGTTCCAGTGCTAGAGGCCACCCAGGTTCCGGGGAGAGACGGACCCGCAGGCGGTTGAGGTTTGGTTGGAGGCTATGGTGAGAGTCTTCAGGCTAGTGGGGACGCCTGTAGACTTCATGGTGATCTTTGCTGCCAGCCTTCTTCAGGCAGCAGTAGGCAGGTGGTGGAGCCACTTGTTCCAGTTTTGCAACAGGATGACCTTCGCATGGTAAGACTTCGAGACCTTCTTCAGGGTGGATTTTGTTCCAGTAGCTCTACACCCCGAGCGTGTTCAGGAGCTTCTGCCTTTGCCGCATGTTTTTCGATCAGTAGCCGAGTCATCTGTGGGTAGTAGACAGATAATGCAGAGGTCAAGGAGGACCAGACTAGCAATTGGACGATCTCGGGTTTTAGGACTGGTGGTGCGGGGCACCCGGGGTGGGGTCAGAGCCAGGCGTGCCAGAAACGGACAGTGTTACTCCTGTGGTAGGAAGGGTCACCTGGCACGTGACTATCCGACTCCTCGTACAGTTGATCCGCAGGATTTGGAGGAGCCACCGAAGAAAAATCAGCAGAGAGTGCTTGAGCAACAGTCGAGCAGTGGACAAGGTAGTAGATCTCCGGGAGCAGGTGGACAGGAGCAGAACTAGTGGATACATGTCTTGTACTTCTAGTTCCATGTTGCTATTGTATTTGTGTCTTTGTACTTTGAGCTGTAATAATAAAAAGACACTTATCTTTTGATGTTTTCTTTCCTGCCCTTTTGTTTGGTTGATACTGAGTGGTCACGGTTAAAACAGTTTACTTTACCCTCACTTTCGAGATTTCTACTAGAGGAGACCCAGTGACTTCACACTGATGCCAAAAGTGTGACTCGACCCTTGGAGGCGAGAGTGACAGTTGGATCTCTTGTTAGTTACGCCGAGGCCTTACGACGTCATCCATGGCATTAATGCATCCTTCATGTCAAGATTGACTGTATTATGAAATGAGTGTGGTTCATCCAGGGGATGAGACTGAGTTTCTATTTTCGGCAAAGGAGAAATTTTAGCAGCTCTTCTAGATCGTAGGAAAAGAAGGTGCAGATCATCCAGGAGCGGATGAAGACTGCACAGTGCAGTAAGAAACAAGAGACCGGCGCCAGCCTTAGAGACTCGAGCGTGTTAAATGTTTCAATAATTGGAAGCTTTAAGGAGAGATGAGTCTGCGAAGCAGCGGACGTGGAGGCAGCACTACGAGAGCAGCATGAGGTGGTGTACATCTTAACATGCTACAACCACCCGCCTTAGTTATCCCCGCCCGGCTTAGGGATATGGAGGGCGGAGGAAGAGTGCGGCTGCATGCGGTCAAGGAGTGTGACCCAATGGCTCTAAAAATGATTCAAGGGACAGTCTGTGTACACTACTAGCTGCTGTAGTAACAGAATTCTATATGAATCATTCCTTGCTTTCACAAATCTTGTCCCAAACCTAGAGTTTCCGGTAAGCCGTGGACTTGACCCTCACGTGTGGAGATACCTTGGGAGGAGACTCGATAATCACACTTACGCCGACAGTGTGTTCAGCCCCTCGAGGTGAGAGTTTCGGTTGGAATCTCTTGGTGGCAGCATCGAGGCCTTACGACGTTGGTTTGAGTATAGACTGGGTAATCATAGTTCATATACAAATTGACGATATTAGGTAATAATGTTGTGGTTTAACTACGACGTCGGGATAGGTTTTCCTTGGTCGGCGAAAAGGAAACCCCAGGCAGCACAAGATAAACTCATGAATAGGAGGGTGCGACCGATCATTCTTGAGTCGGTCAACCTTACCCTCGTGGTAGCAGACGTTTTATGTTTCTGTTCTAAATAGGAGTTGGAGACCTCTGAGTTTGAGAATGACGATCACGTCCTTATACGGGTCTCACCTCGACGAGGTTTACGGAGATGTGGCCGAGGCGACAAGTTATCTGAGGATCAACGGACCTTTCTAGGTCCTTAGCTAGGTAGGCGGGGTGGTTTACCACTTGACCCATCCACCTCAGTTGCACCAGTTGCACGACGACTTCCACGTATCTCAACTGAGGAGATACGTGCTTGACCCTTCGCATTTCATCAACCACGAGGAGCAGGACGATGGCGATGTGGTTACTTCCACGGAGGTTCTAGTAAGTATCTAGGATCGACATGAGCGGATCCTATGAGGATAGTCAAATCCTCGAGTGCTCTTTAATGGTAGAGTACGGAATCTCCAGGTAAGCAAATTAGAGCGGAAGGCTCAGATTCGTGCTCAATACCACTTTTGTGACCCTAGTTTGTGTTTTAGCTTTACGGGGACGTAAATCCCTAAGGTGGGAGTAATGTAAAGACCCAGAAATTTCAAGGAAATTTTTTTCTTAATTTTCATTGGAATTTTACAAGAATGCAGTTTCTGACGGCACCTAATTCTGAGGCCCGGTGTGCCCGGAATTAATTTTAGAAATTTAGCGCGGGTACGTTCAGTGAACGAACGAGCGGGAATTTCTAACTTTTGAACTGGTGCTCGGAATCGAATTCTGAGGGCACCGATGAAACCGTAGCGCCGGTAATTGCTTAGAAACATCTGTTCCGGATTTGTGTTTTCACGAGAGTTGATGATAAAAATTGTGGAAGATTATTTTATAATTATTCTACAATTTTTATTTTACTCTAAGTGTTTTATCCTTTGGATGGAAGTTGGGTAACTACCCAACCTCCCTTGTGAGGTTATGAGGGTGGTGGGGCCCACACGAACCCCACCCCTTCATATCCTCTAAACCCCTTCAAATTCCTTTTAAATGTTGATAACTTAAGTTTATCAAACTTATGTTTTTAATGTTGAGTGTTTAATGTAAGTTTTTGAAATTCAAACCATTGAATTTCAAAAGGATTGTTGTGTTAATGAATTAAGAAAGGAGCTTATTTTTATTTTGTTGTTAGAGTTTTGTCGTTGAGAGGTTTTGTGAAGAACATCTTCTCCTTCGACGAAGAACGTGAAGAACACCTCGGACTCCGACGAAGAACACCGTTCTTCAAAGAAGAATATCTCCTCCGAAGAACGCGGAGAACTTCTTCCACGACGAACTTCTTCCACGACGTTCTTCTTTCGCGATGTTTCCTCTTCGGACGCACCTCGACGACAACGAAATCGACGTTCGTTTTCCACGACGCCCGACCTCCGCAATGCTCGTCTTCGGCAGCTCGTTGACGTGCACCGTTCTTGAAACCGAGGTAGGGGATTTATTTTATTTAATTATTTCCGTTCATGATTCTAGTTTTTCGATCTTCGTGGATATTCGACTAAATGTTATCGTTTAACAAGAGGGTGTCAGACCGCACAAACATGGCCGACCCTCCTCTTTATCCGTGTTGATACTTTGTGGATTGGACGGAATGGTGTGGTGTCGTCGCACAACGTGCAAATCGCACGGAAAGTACTTCGTGGCGTCGTCGCGCCGCGCCGTGAAGTTGAACAAGGACGCGACGCCGTCGTGCCGCGTCGAAAAAAAACTAAAGACGCTGCGGCTGGAGTAGGGCCGCAGCGGAGGGGCGCAGTGCCATCCCACCCGCCGGACGACAAGGGTCGCGGCCGGTTCCGGGCCGCGGCGGAGAAGGGTGACCGGTGGCCGGTATCGGGCCGTCGGCGTCGGAGCTGGAAGGGAGCCAGCCAACGTCGGTCCTATTAGGTAGGAACCGGCCGGCTAGGTCGGGCCGGTCGGACGAGGAGAAGTCGGGGGAATTAATTCCCCCAGCCGGCCATCAATTGCGGCCCCAAATTAAGGGGCCACGGTTACACGAAAAGGGAGGGGCAGCGCCCCCCCCCCCCCCCCCCCCCCCCCCCGCGCGAGCCAAAAACGGCTCAGCCATTTTGGCCGAGCACCGACCAGCGCGCCCAGCGCGCGGGTCGCCGGTCCGGGCCGGGCCACGCCTGCCGGGCCGGGCCGCGCCCCACCGGGCCACGCACTGCCGGGCCGGGCCGACCCAGACCCGGGGCGGGTGGACCCGTTTCGGGGCGGGTCGACCCGGTTCGGGCCGACCGGGGGTTCTCAGGCCGGGTCGGTCCGGGCCCGAAACCCCTGTTTTCTGACCGTTTGGGTTCAATTGCTCATAACTCGGGCTATGGAACTCCGATCGATGTACCGTCAGTTGCGTAGCGATCTTGGAACGAGACGGTCATTTCAGTATATCGCACACAAGGTTTTGGTATACTTTGGGTTCGGACGGGTTGGTTCGGATACGAAACCAACCGGGCCCTCGGAGCGGAAATGCAAATATCTTGAGCTCCAGACGTCCGATTGATGTGTCGTCGACATTGTTGGATTCCTCTAAGTGAGATGAATCATTTGGCTTACTCCGCTCGAGGTTTGGATGCCGTCGGAGTGCGGTCGGGTTGGTTCGCTCACGAAACCAACTGGGCCCCTGAAACACAAAAGCCAATAACTCACAGACCGGGCGTTCGATTGACGCACCGTCTGTCTCGTTGAATTCCTCTTGATGAGACGGAACTTTTGGAATACTTTGCCCAAGTTTTGGTTGCTGTTGGATAGTGGCCGGGTTGGATTGTACCCGAAATCCAACTAGGACCTTAGAACGGAAAAGCTATTAGCTTTCAGACCAGACGTCCGTTTGACGAACCGTCAGCGGTGTTGGTGATCTCATTGTGAAACGGTCCCTATGAGTATACCCTATAAGATTTAGGGGTACATTTGAGATACGGTCGGGTTGGATCTCTCACAAAACCAACCGGGCCCCTAGGACGAAAAGGCTAATAACTGATAGACCGGACGTCCGATTGACGGGACGATTGTTGCGTTGAGACCCCTATGACGAGGCGGTCCTTTGAGATACTTCTTCGTGGGACTTTGTGATACTTGGAGTATCGACCTGTATCTCGTGGAGCAGACCCTACCAGAGACGAGCGTGCGGAGTACAGAGACCGTGTAGCCGACTGAGACCTGACGACTGCTTGACCGACTCAACTTGGAGTGAGTCGACTAGCCCAGTGGACGGAGCACTACTTTTTGAGGTGCAGACCCATGGCGGATGGAGCACTACCTGTGTGACAGTGCAGACCCGCGGTACTCATCCGGAGAGTACCTCAGCAGGCTACTAGGGGGTGTGCACTACTGTGTTTGGGTGACATACCTCGGCGGGAAGCACTACTGTGTCTGGGTGGCTGACCCGCGGTACTCGACAGGAGGAGTACCTCTGCAGTCTTAGGTTAGTGAGCAGTACCTCGGAGTCATGACAGGACCACTGTACACTCTAGAGACAGGGCTCTTCAGCAGTTACGGTTTGATAATGAAAATCCTGGTTTGAGCGGAGACTTTTGACCTTTGTGTTTACCTAATGATTGAGATGGGTCACTTGATAACTTAGGTATATGTATGGGCATATACCTGGGTTGTGGTTATCCGTTGAATTCGTGATCTTGGTATTTTCCTCATTATGGAGATGGGTTACTTGATAACTTAGTTATATGCATGACATATACCTAAGTATAGGTTATCTATTGAGATCTTCTTTGTGGTTATCCATGTTGGTTTAGTGAGACCTTGAGGGTCTCGGGGTCCCTACTGAGTATCGTTATACTCACCCCTGTACGGGCTATGCCCGCACCTCATTGTGTTGGTTGCAGACGATGGGCAGTGCTGACGGAGGCCGAGTGTTCGAGGACTAGACGGTACCCAGAGGTGGACTACACAACAAGTAAGTACCTGGAGGTGGACTTCACAGCGATACGACACTCGGAGGAGGCTGACGGGTGAGAGGGTTGAGGAGGCTATCTGTACCTACCCTTCAGGTAGGATCCGTGGTGGACGATCCGGGAGCTGCGCCATCTGTACCTACCCTTCAGGTAGGATCCGAGGAGGACGACCCAGGAGCTGCTTCCATTCTTCCAGATATTGTCTTTTTCTGTTGTACTTGTTCATTTGTAGTTGTAATTTCATTTCGGTTTGTATTCTGGACCATTTACTTTTCAGTACTTTCTTTTGTACTTAGTGTTTTGCTTCCGCTTGTACTCTATGGTGTTTTGTTTACTTTTATAATGGCAATTCCTTCCCAGTTATCGGGATTTACGCCTTTGGTGCTAGTCGCCAGCCCCTGGCCTATGGAAGGAAGGCTTGGGGTAGTCACGGCATGGGCCCCAAGGATGGGTCGTTACAATATGTATCTTGGGGTTTTTTTAAATATTATATACCTTGAGTCTCTCATAAAAAGAATTTTCCTCTAGAAATTTCAGGCATACATTATAACGTTCAATTACATGTTATTGATTAGATAATTATTTTCATACATTGAATGTTATAGAGATCAATAAGACACCTATTAAAGATACAGTATGAGTATAAAACAAATATTCACTGAAGAGGAATGTAAATATACCTAAAATCCATCACCTTTTCAATAAAAGATCAATATTGGATTATAAGTAATCTGCTTCTTTTATTCTGGTAAATAATCTTCATACCGTTCATCCAAATTACTATATAGCCTTGTTTTTTAAATCTATCATAAGGAATTATAATCTACAAAAATCCTACATTATGTTATGATAATATCTTTTATTTCATGCGATATGTTTTATCTCAAATATGTTCAGGGAAACATTTTAATAGAGGAAAACCATTACTATTTAAGAGTTTATTGAAATAACAATATATAAGACCACCTAGATATGTAATTTTACTTCTATAATCTTGATAGATAATTCATATATCATAACATATAGTAAAAGTTATTTTAATTTCTATAATATGATCAAATATGGTTTTCATTCCCTTCTCATGATACCAAGATTACATGAATGTAAACATTAAAGACCACTTAAAATGTGTCTAATAATATGTGAAATATCATATTTATAAAATACATAAATATTAATGGGGTGATTGTCAATATGATTAGGATTGATAAATACTTGATGTTATTATGTCAAATTTAAAAATTCATCATTATAATTTTCTCCTTATGTACATGGGTCTAATAACACCATGAACACATTACAATATTTAAAAACTATTTATTACCTTTTTGTAGAATAATTAAATCATTGATTTTTGGAATAGATAATAGTTACATTGCATGAAATAGTTCACCAGATTGTTTCACGTATAATGTATGTTGTAGGAAAAAATATATTTTATTAAAAATGCCCTAAAATATTTCTGAAAGATGAGGTAATATCATCTACAACATATCATTGAATCAAAAATTTGTTAAACTAAAATTATTATAGACAAAAAAACATCTTACTCTTGGTATATACATGTTATACCTTCTTGAAATTACCGATCTCTAATAATTTTATTCTATATACTGGGTGATGTGGAGAAAAAACCAATCATCGATATTAGTAAATATGCGTATGAAAGTAGATTAACCAAATCATAGTGAGCATGAAATAAAATACTTTCTATAAAAATATAAATATATCCAATCTCTTCATATACCTTCTTACCACAATAGCATGATATGGGTATATATTAATTCTCATTATACACATTCTCTATGGAGTATCTATACTCGTAATCTTCAAATATTCATCCACTTTATCCCCTATCTCTAATATAAGAAATAATAATTATTAGTATCAAATAAAACACAAGGAAGTGTAAAATATAAAAAAAATTATTCCATTATGATTATCTTACACATTAGATGGATCAACGATAGACAACTCAATTGCATAAACCCTGATAGTACCTTTAAATTGACCATTTGGAAAACATACCTCCTTATAAGATGTTGTAACTAAATATTGACTATCTCTACCTGACCTATCTTCCTGATACGTCTCTCAATAGGTGGTTGATTTTTCCAAGTCCACTATCCACCTAGATAGGTATATATTTCTAGCTACTATTGAGATTATAGGATAAAACATTCTATGGAATTAATTTTAAATAACAAAACATTAACCCTATACTAGCCCTATAAGAAACACCGATTCACATCATAAGAATAGTCAATCTTGGTGCTTCCGATTCACACAATAAGAATAAGAGGATCACTTACACCATGGGTTATCGTAAAGGAACAAATATGATATATCTAAACATAACCCCACATTCAACCACAATAGACCCCTAAACCAATATTTGACTAGAAAGTACACCTGTAGACTTGACCATAGAATATATATGATTTAAAAAAAAATTATTTTCAACCTTATAGGATGGTTTAATGATTGAATAGAATCACATTCATTTAGCTAATTTCTTCAAACCCATATTGAAACACCACCCCTCCAATTCATTATCCCAACTCATGTAAATAGTTAAATAAACTAGGTCAGTAAACATGGTTATATACTTAATTGTGGTTCTCACCACATTCTTGATTTCCACACACATCCCATAGTTGTATTGATTATGTTTTTCAAGTTAATATTACATAATAAATAGATCATGAAAATAGTTCTATGAAAACTCATTATAATTCTCTTTTCTTGATTATAAAATCCCACCATTGATTAGAATCCCTCTTGGATCATAAATTTTCTAAGCATAAAGATCCACATCATTATAGGTGGTGAAATATTAGGTAATTTTAGTTTTTTCCTGTATGAGGGGTTATTTTTAAAACTATAATTCAAATATGAATCCCAAGAGTTGTAGAATATTAATAAGTTATTTTTGGATATCAAATAAGGATTGGGCATTAATTTACACACTCATGTGACTGATGGAGTGGGTTTCTGGTCCTCAATCCATTTTCTAGTTTTGGGTAGAGGTTTCCAGTCATATTGATTAATTATTTTGAACTACAATAGAAAACTTCAAGGGGCTCATGACTATAGGATTTTGTTGGAAATGGGATGGTGGGGTGTCTTCCCAGGAGAGAGGAGGAGACTGTAACATCCTAGCCCAACCTACAATGAAACTAGTGGTCGGACCTATGTGTCACATGGAATCAAGAATGTATCCCTATACTTTATAGGTTTCCGACCATTAGAGATGTTCTTGGGAGGTGATAATGGGAAGACTATAACCTCTTATCATATTTTCCGAGTTGTATTATTAGAGTATAAATATTAGACAATATAAAATAATATTTGAAGTAGTAGATAAATTAAATATAGTAGTGTAAGATTGGTAATAATCATGTAATATATGTGGAATATAGTAGTTTATAGTGCATTCAAGTACAGATAGTGAAATATTGATGAAATTATTAAAAATTACAACATTCTTTTCAAAACATTACAAGAATGAGAAAAATGTAGAAAAGACCCACGTGTGATCTCCTTGAGATTCTAGAGCTCCAGATTGGCCCTTTTATCCTAACTCAAAGTACAATAAACATAGCTATTAACATAGGTACTATAAATATATGTTCTACTAAGGTACCAAGGGTACCCAGATAGGGTGTGAGATTAAATCTCTATAGGTAGGCACCCACGGTGTCAATCCCAATCTGGTGTAATATAAATTAGATAGTGGAGGTACGAATAATTAAATTAAATGAAATATATAAATAAATAACACATATCCATGTTCCTAAAGAACACATGACGAATATACCAACTTTAGCTCAATGTCGGGATAATAGTCTGATCATGTCATTGTGTACATATAAATATAAATACTGGCATGGGGTAAGAATTCCTCTCATATGCACACGTATATTGAGGATGTAACTGAGGTGCGGTAAGCATGTCTCCCACCCATTCAAATATAATAGGCTGGAACGGGGTAAGAATTTATCCTATCCATAATAGAAGATAACTGGCATGGTGTAAGATTTACTCATGTGCATAGATATATAATACTATGATGGGGTAAGAATGCCTTCAATCCCTATTATAAGATAACAGCACGGGGTTAGAATGCCTCATGTCTATATAAGTGTAATACTATCATGGTGTAATAATTCCTCCCATACAAAATAGAAGATAATGGGAATGGGGTAATCATGCCTCCCATCCATATCAAGATATGTAAATGGAATGGGGTAAGAATTCCTCCCATCCTTAGTTTTCAACATAGTTTTCATGAGGTATGAATTCCTCCCATAAATAATCATTTAAAATAGTTGTAATCTTCTTTAAATGCCTCCAATATATATTCATTCAACAATTATCATAATTACAACATAATGTTTTAGGTAGTATATATTATACATTACAAATATTCATATAATGATCATAGTTTATACATAGGGAAAGTCTTTCAAAAACAAACACGTAAGGAATAACCTATTTGTCGTTTCAAATTTACACATCCTACCCCATTTGATTCATTCTTGGAAACCATGACATTACATGAGAAATCATTTACAGGTTCATCACACTCAATTTTCATAACATGTAAAATAGGTTTATGTAATATACATTCCAATATATACATATTTCAATTTCATTTTATCTATTTATTACAATGAATTCCTTTTAGTTCGATTTGACCCACTTAATAGAAATTTAATCATTTTTCCTAAACATTGTAAATTTACATAAATCACATTTTCCAAGAATGGATCACGTTCATTTTTCCTTAGAAGTTACACTATCTCCCTTTATCCACACTACACATTTCCCTTAATTTAATCCAAATAATTTACCAAATTAAAACACAACCATTGTATTTCCAATGAGCAAGTTCAAGGAGCAGTGTCACTGAAAATATGGTAGATTACTACATTGTGAATTCCATGGACAAGGTAGTTCATTCAGTTTAAAAACATGATAACACTCTATTTATGGAAATTTTAACTAGGAATGAATCATAATAAGGCATCGAAACCATGATACAAGCAAGAATTAAATTCTAACACTACATTTATTTTGCTTGATGGTTGTGAACCTATATTAGTGGGAATTTATTTCAAAAACATGAATTTGTTATTAGAAAATCATCCATCACTTTTATTCATTCCATTAACCTTTTCAAATAATGAATTTAATCCAGGAAACCATAATGCATTAATTAAATATATGAATTATGCAATATGAAATTGAATTATTTCATTACTAAAATTAAAGGGGATAGAAAGGGACCCTGCCTTGTGATGGAATCCAACTAAACATTTGGCTACTGGGGCTATCTAAATAAAATATTATGCTCCCCCCCCCCAAAGAATATGAACATTATCACATATATATATAGACACATATCCTATATGCACAAACTCACATAATCATGACCCTGTGTAAGGGGATCCTTACATATATGGTTATAGGCATATACCCATCTCCAATCACATGTTTTTACATTTATATATATATATATATATATATTTATATACATAGGATCACCAAGCCTAGTTAATGTATATATAATTCCATAGATGAATATTACAAATAATTAGTGAACCTATATATATACTATCCTATGTATTTGTAGGTGAGCCTGCATAGACTCAGAGACCCGAAATCACATGACAAGGACCAATACACTTCACAATAATTAATAGTAAACTAAAAACATCCAAAGAAAAATATTTAGATTGAGAAAAAACATGCTCTAGATGAAAAAGCATACCTGAGATAGCAGTAGTGGACAAAATTGAAGTGAAATTCTTCACCTTCAGTGCTAGTTGCCGCAACACAACCCCAAAAGACATGAGAGAGCATGCGCACTATCCTAGAACAAATAATACCAAATAAAAATTATTCAAAAAAATATATAGGGTTCGGATAAACCCTAAGATGCAACTAAGAGGCCAAAACAAATCCAGTAATTGAGGGAGAAGGGTGGAAAGAGCATACCATGATGGATTGTGTGAAGAATCAGGTGAAAACCCAATTGATTGATGAGTGGATGTGTGTGGAGGGTGGTTGAGAACACGGTGGAAGGGATACCTATAGGTGTGTCATGATCATGTATGAGGTAGTGGGAGATGAGTTATTTTTTAATTTAATTTAATTTAATTTCTATAAAATAAAAATCTGCATAGATTGACCGGTAGAGGTTTTCAAACTGTAGGCAAACCGTGTGGTCTACGGTGAGCGTCTACTGCCTCACAGAGAACATACTACAAACTAGGAACACTTTTTTGTAAAACTAGGTGAATCTTGTGTAAAATATATCTGCCACCCTTGAACACAACCACATGGTGTCCTGCAGAGGGCAGTACGGTTTATGACAAACCATTTTCATAGTGCAGGTCCTTAAAAACATAATATTTCATCATATATTGATCTCGAAACTCCTCGAGCCACCTAGGAAACCTAACAGTCCTTCTATGATGTCCAAAACATTAAAAATAAAGTATTCATGTCTCTGAATATGATTCCAATGATCTGTTATAAAATAACCCATTAAATAATTTAAAAACATCAAAACCTGTTGTATTTTCATCTAGTTTAAAGCACAAATCGTTACAACCTTCCCACCTTATAAAACTCGATCCAATGTGCATTACCAAAATGTTACACTAAGACAGATCCTACCCAATTCCATTGATCTAGAGACAAGATCACCTCATCGTCTCACTAAGAATCTAGCCACAGTAACTTAAAACATTTTTCATTAATATTTTGCAGCCAATTCCCAACCATGGATCACCCCACCATTGGAATTACCTTTCAAAAAATGATCCAAAAATTTTGACGATGCACCGGGAATCATTTAAAAATGATTGAATTGTTAAAAGGATCGACCCCTACTAACCTCAAAGACTAGGTCATGACAGTTGGTCATGGAATGATTCGGCTAACACAAACATCACTCATCCCCACCTAAACACATTCTAGAGAATGGTTTGTCGCTGACCATATATATTTAAATTAGATCCCCAATTCAATCCATCTTCAGATGACTATTTACAATAACTCTCATCTTAGATGACTAGTGTATTCCATGGCGAGCTGTAATGCCTTATTTTGAGGAACCTTTTGTTTAGCACAATAATTCTAATTGAATACTACACCCGACTATTTATGAGGATTGTAAGATCAAACAACTATGGAAACCATTCATAAATCATGAAAAAATGAAAGAGTTCACCCAAAAAAGCCCAACTACCTTAAAGCATTAGCACGTAGTAAGACAGATGTTGTCTTTGTGCATCTAGGAAAATATCAAGATATAAGTCACGACCCGACCCTACCCAGGCTCGAGCCGAAAATACCCCAAGCCTGCCTCCATAGGCCTGGGGCTGGAGACCAGCGCCGAAGGCACAAAAACTCGGGGAGGCCTTTTCCTAAGCACCTGTAGACACACACACACAGCACACTCAATGAAAATGTGCAGAGTAAAAAATAAATCTAAAGGGAAACTGCTATAAATAAACCACAATGTGTATCAACCTCTAAAAGTAGAAATTAAAAGATGAAAGGAAAAGTGGAAACATGCGCCCAACCAGAAAAGGTGGCACAACCCGGAAACAGGTAAACAAAAAGAAACAGGTGACGATTCACCCACCTGGAACTCGGCTACGACCACTTCACATGGTCCAAGCTCCCAAGCTCCTAAGCTCCTCTAACCTCACGACTAACTTGTCCGTCATCTGCAAGGGCACACCAAGTGTGGGCAAAGCCCAAGAAGGGGTGAGTATAAAAAATTTCTCATTAAGATACCCCGAAGGCTCGAGGGAGCAACAAATAAGGTACTGAAGGGTGAGTAGTAGAGTGAAGAGGGAAAAGTAAGGGAGTACAACCGAAATTGTAGTAGAATACTAGTAGAGAGTCCAGCTCAACCCAACAAAAGAAAGGAGGTAGAATCGTCCAGACATAAGGAGCTGGAAACGGTGAGAATATGAACTTCTCATTGAGTCTTCGCTACCTATGGCAGGAGAGTAGACTCATCCCGCCACGAGAAGCTAGACACGGAAAGCACGTGGCATACCTCGCGCGTCTTCACCTCTCCTAGAGGGAGAGTAACCAAGCCCAATAAGTGGGTACTAGGACATGGTATATAAAAATCCATATGATCTGTCAAGAAGCCCAAACAAGACCATAAGGGGATCTCTATCCCGTAGCTCAGCCCAAGAAAACGAGTCGCCAACAGTCTCAGGAGTAAACTCCATTAATGCCGAGCTTCCCGCACATCTGCCCTGAACCGCAAGCCAAGGGTCTTAATCACCACGCTTCGACACTATCCGCTTTGGGAGGCACTGACTCACCCGCACGGTTTTAGCTCACGTCACAAGAACGTGTCTCAGTGGAGAAAGCGCCCCTCGTACTTGAGAGTTCTAGGGAAAGTCAAACTACACCTCATCACTACCCTGCAGTCAAGAGGTCTTCTCAAAGTCAAGTCATTACAACACTGACCCGTATAACCAAGGGTCCCACTCCGGTAATCACGGAGGAAAACCACA
Organism: Viscum album; assembly: GCA_963277665.1. Lineage (NCBI taxonomy): Eukaryota > Viridiplantae > Streptophyta > Magnoliopsida > Santalales > Viscaceae > Viscum > Viscum album. The sequence goes on along the minus strand of OY728120.1, from coordinate 650,628,948 downwards.
GTCTAGCCTCGTAGAAAGGACTGAGCCTGGAATGCCAACAGGTGTCCTTTTTCCTAGCCCTTCTGGAGGGTAATTCTTAACCAGATATTGGGTGACCCACTACCCAGCCCTACTGGAGGGTAAACCATAAGACATCATCAGGGGTCCCACTGCCCAGCCCCACTAGAGGGTAGACCTTAACACATCATCAGGCGACCCACTGCCTAGCCCCGCTGGAGGGTAGACCAGGAATAAGTCGATAGGCGACCCACTACCAGCCTTGCTGGAGGGTAGACCTGGAACTAAAAGACGGGCAACCCACTACCCAGCCCTGCTGGAGGGTAGAATCTAAGAGGTCTTCTGGTGACCCACTGCCCAGTCTTTGCTGGAGGGTAGACTCTATGTGTGTCGGGTAACCCACTGCCCAGTCTCTGCTAGTGGGTAAACCCTAGAAGTCGGTGAGAAACCCACTGTCCAGCCCTACTGGAGGGTAAACCCGAAGAACTCGATGAGAAACCCACTGCCTAGCCCCACTAGAGGGTAACCCTAGAACTGCTCTGGCCATCTCCACTTGATGATACAACACTGGCCAACCGAACACAGAGTGGGTAACACACAACCATATGACTCCGGATCAAGACCAGAGAAAACCACTCAACAATGTTGATCTAAACCATCAAGCACAGAGCCGGGGGTGAACCTCAACCCCGCTAGTCAAAAAACAAGTACAGTAGGACCCTCTACATCGCAAGAGGTCGAAGGTATTCAAAGCAGAGAATGGAACACACATGGGGCCCACACGACGTGTGGCCCCAAGTCAACCCCAACCGAACGCACTAATGTTCTCAGGTACAAACAACCTCATGTACCTCCAAGCGCTCCCGTATACTCCTAGAGTACACCACGTTCAAGCCCAAGGGCTATCGTGCACATGGAACCGAGCGTCAACGCGAAGGCGTGACGTAACATCTCCTACTTGCCGCCTCAACGACTGGGGTACAGTCAACCACATATCTTTAAACACCAACCTCACTCTCCCAGGAGTGCACGCGATCACACGCCAAAGGTCCACTACAAACACGGTAGAAGGACCGCCACCGAGGCACCATTCATATTTCCACATTTAATAAAATCATGTATAAGGCTCTGCACAACCAAATGGATCGCACCGTTGTAATCCTCACGAAAAAACATGCGATATAGACTACTTACTTGCCTCGAAACGGTCAACCGGTGAAAAATGTACGATTCACCTAACCAAACCTATGTGGGGCCCACCCCAAGATCCTGAAACTGAACAAACGGATCACGCCAATGCGATCCCCTCTAAAAACACACGAGATTGAGTACTCAATCTCCCAAAACGGACACCCGGTGAAAAGGGTATTATTCACCATAGCCAGGTCGGGTGGGACCCACACCATGTCCCCGAAAAAGATCGGGCGAACTGCACCATCACAATGCTCTCGAAAAAGCACGTCAAAATCACTACTCACGTGAGTGGAACGGGTATCCGGAGAGAAAGATGCATTCTTGCTTTCTGCGCACGAGCGGTACCACGCGGGACCCGCACCCCGGTCCCGAAGCGCTGCCAACAGATCGCACCATTGCGATCCTCTCGAAAAAGTACACAAGATGGACTCTTCACTTGTCCGAAACGGTTGCCCAGTGATGGAGATGAAAAATCATCGTCGACGCCCAAAGGGCCCTCATGGGCCCCGCACCCTCAAGCTGAGTTAGAGCGGGCAGATTGCACCGTTTCAATCCCCTCGGAAAAACATCCATAAACGACTGCTCGCACGCACCGAACGGACGTCCAATGAAAAAGTCATGAAACGATGCACACAGCTCAAAAGACAGGCCATGGTGCTCGCGCCTCAACTTCCGCATCAATGCCTGAAACCACACTGGAAAGCTCTGCCTTGGTTCCAGGGTCCCAATGCCACTAACGGCGCTTAAATCAGACATCGGACGCGTCCGCCCAGTCCAAAACAAGTTCCACCGGAAAAAAACAATCCCCTCGACGTACGTGTCGCACCACCGAGTCCCCTCATTTCGGGAATTTGAAATTCTCAAAACCATCCCATAATGTCCTCCTCGTCGATACGGTTCCACCGCCGCAGACGGCACTCAAAACGGACACCTGTACTGGAAAATACGGGTGTCCGAAAATCGAGGGGGGAAAGCCCCTGGTGTTGGACCGGCCGGGACCGGCCGGTCCGCCTGGCCTGGGTCGGCCCGCGGCTTAGCCGCGCGGACTGCCTGCGGACTCGCGGTCAGCGTGCAGACCAGCCATGAGGGTCAGTCACGGCTGCCGCGTGAAGACCCGCGCGGCGCGGGTCTTTGTCGCCGCATGGGGGTTGCGCGTCGCGACCCCGCGGTCGCCGCTCCCTGGCGATCGCCGCCTCGCCGTGGCGCTCCGCCTGCGCCCCGTCCTCCTCCTGATGCGTGTCCACTGCCTCACGCCGCACCACCCTCAGGCACCCAAAGACACCCCCAGCGCCCGCTGCCGCTCACCGTTGCCCCCAGCGCCCGCTGCCGCTGCCGCCGCACCGGCTCCCCGGACCACCGCGCTGCTGCCGCAAAACCCCAAAACCCGCAAACTTCGGCTGGTGTTTGCGATCATCTCCGAACTCGGATTTTTGATCCTATAGAATTGACGGGAGGAACAAAAATCGTACTGCGCATCTACGGGCGTTATTCAAAGATTAAGCATCAAATTGACGCATAAAATTGAATTCAAAGGGTGGTTTGGAAATGAAAACACAACGAAACCTCCTACCTCGTTGGGCTTCGCCCGGAGCTTCGCGTTGATCCGCCGGAATCGCCACACCTTGCCAGAGTTGCCTCGCCGGAGATGGAGGAGGAGAGGGGAGGGGTTTCGTCAGGGGGTTCAATGGGGAGAAAGGGGAGGAGGAGAGAGTTTAAATAAATAAACTCTTTAAATAAAAGTCCTGACTCCCAAAACACCCGCATCCAAACCTTCTGGCATGGTCATGATTATGCTCCCACTAGGGTAAACACCACCTCCCGAGCACAACGGCGATCTCAGAATTTTAATCTGAGACCCCTTTCGAATGTTATTAAACTTAGCGCATGAAGCCGCCAAATTATGAAAACGCCCTGGGGGCCATTTTTCACGGACGGCCCGCGCCCGCAAAACTTATACCCATCCAAGGGTAAACGGCATTCTCCAAACTCAATGGTGCCCTCTATTTTCCGATCTGAGCCACCGTTAGAGAGATACTTGCATTTCACCATTAAACGAATAAATTAATTATTTAATTTATCTGTTCCACGTTCCGAAAGCGGGCGAGGGGTCCAAACATCCTGTGCTGACATACTTTATGTCGTTCCTAGGGTAAACACCCCATGCCGGACCCATCTGTACACTCAGATCTCTGATCCAGATTTCCGTTTAGTAGTTATTGAATTTATTTGGCGTTTCCGGTGTGAACGCACTGAAAATTTAATATCAGCCACACCGGGGCTCGGAATCGCACGCCGTCTGAAGGCGCTACTATGGAATATCATCAAGAATATTCCAAAGTCTTCTGCAGAAAAAAATGGGTTCTTACATCATTCCCTCCTTCAAGATTTTTGTCCTCGAAAAGCAAAACTAGGGAGCAACACAGGGTACTACACCCACACCTAGTTTTCCCATACCCAGAAGAACCCACGCACAGCTCTGCGTCACCGCACACAGACCAAGGGATTGATCTGTTCACGCAAGGTCAGCCCTTAAGATGTCGTGCACCCACTCCAGACTTCGGGTTTAAGTCAAGGCGGTAGGGTACCTCGCCATCCCTTTTCACGGTCTCAAAAGGCCCGAAGGCCCTTGGGGGTAGCTCACCTCCCAGGTCGAACCTCTGCATCACAAGCCACAATTGGAATCACCGTCCGAACCTAGAACAAGGTCTAGTGATTCCATCTTTCATAATATCTATATGGTGAAACACCCAAGGATATCTGATCACACAAGATTTCACAGCCGATGTCCCACAACAAGGGATCTTCTACACGCTCGAAAGGTGAAGGAGTCGACACCATCGACTAGAGAAAAAGGGTCCCACGCCTTTTCCCTTACTAACACAGGGTTACACCCGACACCCCGCATCACCCTGGTAACACATCAAACAAGGAGCATGGAGGAAAGAAGTTCACACACAGAGTCTAACAATTCTACTACAAAAAGGTAGAAGAGCTGTAGAGCGTAACACTTATCACCTCATGCTCTGCAGGATAGTAGACATCCAAAGCTCGCGGCTGTCCGTGGTCCCAACTGTCCGCTCCCGGAGCCTGATGTGGACCAACTAGTGGTGGTGGGAGGATCTCGTAAAGCCGTCCCCCACCACCAACTCCTCCCGCTCCTCTGCTAGCACCACCTCTCTGGGCGCTACTCAGATCACGGTGCTGCCTCTGTCGTGGTGGTGCACCTGCAGCCTGCCTGAAGCTCTCCGCATGCCTGGTTGGGCAGTCTCATGCCAGGTGACCTTGCTCATCCCAAGCATATCACAGACTCTCTACGGGCTGCACTGGTGCCCTCCGGAACCACGGTGGTGTATGACCACACCCCTGAGTCCGGTTTTCATAAAGCCACCTACGTCGAGGTTATTCTTGCCGGCGCCCGCTAGCTGCGGCAGACGTCTCGACTCCGACGTGCCTGCTGCCACCACCAACACTAGAACGTGACATGAATCCCTCTGTCACCAGCGCCAGCTCTAGCACCCCGGCATATGTGGAAATTCCCAAAGGTACTATGACAGCACGAATCTCTCGGCGGAGAGCCTACTCAAACTTCCATGCTCGGATGTTGTTGTCAAGGACCAAGTCCGGGTAAAAGCGTGCACGGTCTACAAAACTAGCCATGTACTCGGCCACCGTCATCTCTCCCTGCTGAAACTGCAAAAGATCTTGAATCTGAAAGGAGCACAACCAGGAGGGGAAAAACTCCTCACGGAACAACAACTGAAATTCACCCCACGAAAGCGACGACTCGTCAAGAAACTGAGTCACCACACTCCACCAACGCCGAGCTGCTCCACGAAAAAGGTTGGCTTCCAAAGCCACTCTCTGGTCTATCGGCATTTTTAAAAGCCTAAAAAGGCGAACCACTACCTCGAGCCAAACCTCTGCTGCCGGAGGGTCTGGCTCACCACTGAACCTCAGCGGTCTCTGCCACTGGAACTCACGGAGCACGCTCAACCTGCGCTCAAGCCCCGCCTGCTCTACTGAAGCTGTCTGCTGCTCAACGGGTGGGGGTGCTGCTACCGGCCCACCCGGAGAAAGGGGATCGTATGATGGGTCATGGGATGTGGCCTCATAGCTCACAGGGTTGTCATCATGCACCAAAGCTGGTATCTTGGCTGGATGTCTTCGCGGAGACATCCTGAATATTATCAAGGAGTGTCGCGGTCAGATGAGCATAATGTATATACCAACAACAACAACAATGGGGAGCGGACTCAAGAAGGACAGTCAAGACTCGGTCCTATGTGATGCACAAAAAAAAATTCCCTGCAACAATTATCTCATCATTCCGAGTCGACAAGCGGGTTATCAGGGTCCTGGTGAATGGATACGTCGGCCGCCGCACCATCACTGGACTCCCTGGCCTGAGTGCCGCTCTCAAGACACGTTAACACTATTGCCCTAAATCCCAACCAATTTTTTTTAGGGACATCCTTACAACTCTCCAAGGAACGAACCAGCTCTGATACCACTTTTTCATGACCCTACCCTACCTGGGCTCAAGCCGCAACTACCCCAAGCCCGGCTCGATAGGCCAGGGGCTGGCGATCAGCGCCAAAGGCACAATAACTCGGGGAGGCCTTTTCCTAAGAACTTGTACACACACACATGCATAACACTCAATGCAAAAGTGTAGAGTAAAACGAAAAGTAAAGGGAAACTGCTATAAATAAACCACAATGTGCATCGACCTCTAAATGTACAAAGTAAAAGATGAAAGGAAAAGGGGAAAACACGCACCCAACCAGAAAAGGTGCCACAACCCGGCAACAAGTAAACAAAAAGAAATAGCTGACAAATCTCCCACCTGCAACCCAGCTACGACCACCGCACGCGGTCCAAGCTCCCAAGCTCCTAAGCTCCTCTGACGTCACGACCAACCTGTCCATCATCTGCAAGGGCACACCAAGTGCGGGCAAAGCCCAAGCAGGGGTGAGTATAAAAAAATACTCAGTAGGATACCCCGAAGGCTCGGGGGAGAAACAAAGGAGGTAATGAAGGGTGAGCAGTAGAGCGAACAGGGAAAAGTAAGGGAGTACAACCGAAAGTGTAGTTGAATACTAGTAGAGAGTCATGCTCAACCCAAAAAAGGAAAGGAGGTAGAATCGTCCAGACAAAAGGAGATGGAAACGTTGAGAAGATGAACTTCTCGTCGAGTCTTCTCTAACTATGGAAGGAGAGTAGACTCATCGCGCCACGAGAAGCTAGACACGGAAATCACGTGGCATACCCCGCACGTCTTCACTTCTCCTAGAGGGAGAGTAACCAAGCCCAAGAAGTGGGTACTGGAACATGGTATATACAAATCCATATGCTCTGTCAAGAAGCCCGAACAAGACCGTAAGGGGATCTCCATCCCGTAGCTTAGCCCAAGAAAACGAGTCGACAATAGTCCCAGGAGTAAACTCCATCGATGCCCAACATCCTGCACGTCTGCCTCGAACCGCAAGACAAGGGGATCAATCACCACGCTTCGACACTATCCTCTTTGGGAACCACTGACTCACCCGCACAGTTTTAGCTCACATCACAAGAACACGTCTCAGTGGGGAAAGCACCCCTCGTACATGAGAGTTCTAGGGAAAATCAAACAACACCTCATCACTGCCATGCAGTAGAGAGGTATTCGCAAAGTCAAGTTGTTACAACACTGAACCGTATAACCAAGGGTCCAGCTCCGGTAATCACCGAGGAAAACCATAGGCTAGCCTAGTAGAAAGGACTGAGCTTGGAATGACAACAGGTGTCCCACATCCCGGACCTACTGGAGGTTAGCTCTTAACCAGATATTGGGTGACCCACTACCCATCACTGCTGGAGGGTAAACCATAAGACATCATCAGGTGACCCACTGCCCAGCCCCGCTGGAGGGTAGAACATAACACATCATCAGGCGACCCCCTGCCCAGCCCCGCTGGAGGGCAGACCTGGAATAAGTTGACATGAGACCCACTGCCCAGCCTTGCAGGATGGTAGACCTAGAAATAGACGACGGGCGACCCACTACCCAGCCCTGGTGGAGGGTAGACCCTAAGTGGTCTTCGAGTGACCCACTTCCCAGTCTCTACTAGAGGGTAGACCCTAAGTGCGTCGGGTGACCCACTGCCCAGTCTTTGCCGGAGGGTAAACCCTAGAAGTTAGTGAGCAACCCACTGCCCAGCCCTGCTGGAGGGTAATCCCAAAGAAGTCGATGAGTAACCCACTACCCAGCCCTGCTGGAGGGTAAACCCAGAACTGCTCTGGCCATCTCCACTGGATGATACAACACTGGCCAACCGAACACCGAGTGGGTAACATACAACCACCTGACTCCGGATCAAGACCAGGGAAAACCTCCCAACCATGCTGATCTAAACCATCGAGCACAGAGCAGGGGGGGACTCAACCCCGCCAGTCAACAAACAAGAACAGAGGGACCCTCTACGTCATGGGAGGTTGAAGGTATGCAAAGAATAGCATGGCACAAACATGGGTCCCACACGACGTGTCGCCGCAAGTCAACCCCAACTGAACGCACAAACGTTCTCAGGTACAAACAACCACATGTACCTCCAAGCACTCCCGTATACTCCCAGAGTATACCACGTTCCAGCCCAAGGGATATCGTGAACATGGAACGCAATTTCAACGTGAAGGCGTGATGTAACATCTCCAACTTGCCGCCTCAACGACTGGGGTACAGTCAACCACATCTCTTTAAACACTAACCTCACTCTCCCAGGAGTGCACGCGATCACACGCCAAAGGTCCGCTACAAACATGGTAGAAAGACCTCCACCGGGGAACCTTTCATATTTCCACATTTAATAAGATCGTGTATAATTCTCCTCACATCCAAATGGATTGCACCGTTGTAATCCTTGCGGAAAAACATGTGAGATAGACTACTTACTTGCCCAAAATGGTCAACCGGTGAAAAAGGTACTATTCACCGTAACCAAACCCCTGTGGGGCCCACCCCAAGATCCCGAAACTGAACAAATGGATCACGCCACTGGGATGCCCTCTGAAAAACACACGGGATTGAGTACTCAATCGCCCAAAACGGAAACCCAGTAAAAAGGGTACTATTCACCATAGCCGGGTCAGGTGGGACGCACACCACGTCCCTAAAAAAGGTCGGGCGAACTGCACCCTCGAATTCTCTTGAAAAAGAATTTCAAAATAACTACTCACTTGAGTGGAATGGGTATCCGGAGAAAGAGATGCATTCTGTCTTTCCGCGCACGAGCGGTACCACGCGGGACCCGCACCCCGGTCCCGAAGCGCTGCTAACGGATCACACCATTGTGATCCTCTCGAAAAAGTACACAAGATTGACTATTCACTTTTCTGAAACGGTTGCCCAGTGATGGAGATGGAAAATCACCTTCGACGCCCAAACGACCCTCATGGGCCCCCCACCATCGTGCCGAGTTAGAGCGGGCAGATTGCACCGTTGCAATTCCCTCGGAAAAACATCCAGAAACGACTGCTCGCATGCCCCGAATGGATGTCCGATGAAAAAGTCGTGAAACGCTACACACAGCTCAAAAGACGGGCCGTGGGGCCCACACCTCAACCTCGGCCTCAACGCCTGAAACCACCCTGGAAATCTCTACCTCACTGCCAGGGTCCCAATGCCACTGACGGCGCTTAAATCGGACGTTGGACGCGTCCACGCCGTCCAAAACAAGTTCCCCCGGAAAAATGACAATCCACTCGACGTATGTGTCGCTCCACCGAGGCCCCTCGTTTCGGGAATTAAAAATTCCCGAAACCATCCCCAAAAGATCTCCTTGTAGATATGTTTCCACCGCCGCAGACTGCACTCAAAATGGACACCCGTAGTGGAAAATACGGGTGTCCGAAAATCGAGGGGGCAAGGCCCCTAGGGCTGGACCGGCCCACGGCTTAGCCACATGGGCTGGCTATGGACTCGCGGTCCGCACGCAGACCGGCCACGAGGGCCGGTCGCGGAGGCCGTGTGAAGGCCCACGCGACGCGGGTCTTTGTCGCGGCATGGGGGTCGCGCGCCGCGACCCCGCGGTCACTGCTCCCTGGCGACCGCCGCTTCGCCGTGGCGCTCCGCCTAAGCCCCGGCCTCCTCCTGAAGCGCGTCCACCGCCTCACGCAGTGAAACCTGTAGGTGCCCACGGACACCCCCAGTGCCCACTGCCGCTCTCCGTTTCCCCCAACGCCCACTTCCGCTGCCGCCGCACCGGCTCCCCGGACCATCGCGCTGCCGCCGCAAAACCCCAAAACCCGCAAACTTCGGTGGGTGTTTCCGATAATCTCCGAACTCAGATTTTCGATCTGAAAGAAGCGATGGGAAGAACAGAAAACTTAATACGCATCTACGGGCGTTATTTGAAGATTAATCATGAAATTGATGCATAAAATTGAATTCAAAGGGCGGTTTGGAAATGAAAATGCAACGAAACCTCCTACCTCGTTGGGCTTCGCCCGGAGCTTCGCATTGATCTGCTGGCATCGCCGCACCTCGCCGGAGATGGAGGAGGAGAGGGGAGGGGTTTCATCAGGGGGTTCAATGGGGAGAAAGTGGAGGAGTGGAGAGTTTAAATAAATAAACTCTTTAATTAAAATTCCTGACTCCCAAAAGACCCACTTCAAAACCTTCTGGCGCGGTCAAGATTAAGCTCCCCCTAGGGTAAACACCACCTCCTGAGCACAATGGTGGTCTCAGAGTTTTAATCTGAGACCCCTTTCGAAAGTTATTAAACTTAGCGCCTGAAGCCGCCAAATTACAAAAATGCCCATGGGGCCATTTTTCACAGACAGCCCGCGCCCGCATAACTTATACCCCACCTGGGGTAAACGGCACGCTCTAAACTCAACGGTGCCCTCGGTTTTCCAATCCGAGTCATTGTTTGAGAGATAAATGAGTTTCACCATTAAACGAATAAATTAATTATTTAATTTATATGTTCCACATTCCAAAAGTGGGCGAGGGGTCCAAACATCCTGCGCCGACATTATTTATGTCGTTCCTAGAGTAAAAACCCCATTCTAGACCCATACGTACACTCAGATCACTGATATGGGTCACCTTTTAGAAGTTATCACATTTATTTGGCGTTCCCAGTTTGAACACAATGAAAATTTAATTCCGGCCACACCGGGGCTCGGAATCGCACGCCGTCTGAAGGCGCTACTCTGGAATATCATCAAGAATATTCTAAAGTCTTCTGCAGCAAAAACTGGGTTCTTACAATATAGGATATGTTCATCACTTTGGAAAATACACAAAGATGTTTTAAAAGATGTTTCTATTCAATCATACCTAATCACTAGAAAGGTGAAGGGTTGATCCACAACTGGTCCTCTACTTGGAAGGGACTCAGATTCACCCATTGATGAATTTCCCTTAAACAAAACACTATTCCTTATCCATCTAAGGAGTCACGTGATTTCCCAAACATTTCCACTAAGGTATAACTATGAACAACAATGTTTCTCCATCGTTGAAAATGTAGCCAACCTGTACAATGTTGTTATTTCATGAAAGCACTACTATGTTTCGAACTCACAAGCCTCCAAGGGATTCAATCCTAATCAACCATTACAATAAGTAATATTAGGTATTGTCTCTTATACTCACAAGTCCACATTTACTATATTCAACATGACATTTTGTACCTTAGGAGTTTCCTATTTACAAGGAAAAAAACTAGCCTCTCACAAGTATGCTATTCAAAACCACATTAAATGAACATGAGATGATCCTCGAAGTAACACTACAAAAAGTCATGTCAATAGACAAGGTAATAAAACTTGAGCTTACTAGTGTGTCAAAACACCCATGTCAAATGAAAATTCTTCCTATGAATTGGGATGAAACTGATTACATAATGCTTGGCCACTCTACTATGGAGACGACCCAAGACCACACCCAATAGCTTCTGGATAAATGATTCATCGTATATTACTTGGTTTTTTAACAAAATCAACACTCGATGGTACCACATACATCAACGCATACTACATGAGGAAAAGGAAAGGATCAACTGACCATAAAAGTAGCTGACCATGATCGTGAAAGATTTTACCAACCAAAACTGATCATTTCCTGATGTTCGAACAAATAACTATAGTGAAAACAAAATGATGACCAATCTGAACAAGGATATCATTTAAAAATTTAATGTTCTATAAGAAACAACGAAACCTAAATAACATCACGGAATATAAAACACCCATAAATAGAAAGGAATTAATTTTCTAAGGGAACCACATGCTAAGGGATAAAACATTATGAATAGAAAATGTCGACCCAAGCATTTTTCTATGCAAAAGAAAAGTCACTTGGCTCAAAATTTGATCACCAATCCATTACTAAAGGAATAATTCCTATGGTAAATGCTCGATCCTCCATTCCCACCAAACTCAAGGAGAATTATGGTGTAACCTTAGTCAAGGATTTTAAATAGAGGACACCACTAATGTTTCCATTTCCATGCCCTTTTTAATTTAACACATTTAATCTTTAACCACTTTGAAATATTTAATTCAAAAAAATCATGTAACCATTCAAAACAAAATAACAACACACACCATTTTTAATATTAATTTCAAAGCATGACATGAATGTTTTATGAACTTCCTTTAAAAAAATTAATGCAACCGATGAAGGTTACCCCATGAAAACCAATGTTTTTTAGGAAGCAACCCAATAAAAATTGTTCCATTTCATCCAGAACAAAATAAAAAAAATTCACATATATAATAATTTCATAAATCATCATTCTATTACATTTAATATGGGATCCCCTTTCACAGTTCATGAATAACCCACACACTTCATGGAATGAAAATTGGCTCCCATTAATCGAAACTAAACTACATTCAGAATATAACATGATTAGATAAAATGTTCCACTAATATCGGTGGATACCTACCATCCTATAATGTAACCATACACTTTACATTTTGTCATTTGGATCCATTTAGACAAAACCAATTTACCTTATCATTTTAATTTTACTTCCCTCACATCAAAAAAATCCTAAAAAAGTGTATATATAATATACATGGTTTTAATGTATGAGTTACCATTTCTTGATTATAATGATCACATACATCATAGAAGCGAAAATGGGTTCATGTTCATTCACAACCCATTTAATTTCATCCCATGAAACAACCCATATATATATAAACAAAACAGCACATTCTATCGTAACCAGTAACCACAAAATCATGTTCTACAATCAAGCATGGCATATCACTCAGGGAAAAAAATTAAATCAACAAGAAACTCTAGAAATGAAACTACATTACATAGCACTATGTACGGAATTTGAATTTCTTATGAGCCTATATGATTCATGAAGCATCTTACATTCCCTTATAGGCCAAGGGTAAAATTTTATAAATTTCATAAATCATAAGCTGAGGAATTTAATCATATCAAATGTTACAACGAACAATATAAGAAATAATCCTCGCCCTGGACATATGGCCATTTCATATATGTGGGGTGATCAATCCCAAGAACAGTTATTAACCAGGTGTCAACGCATTTCTAATCTCATTTCTACCAACCCAAAATATTAAGAAAAATGAAAATAACCACCTCTAGTACCACTTTTTAAAGTATCATCCCGAAATTCCATCAAACTGGTGCCTATACCGGTGGGTCGCATGGCCTCAAGTGTGTCTCCCCATATGGAAGAGGCTTATAACAAGTAGCGAGGGTCTAAGGAGGTTTTAGTGGGGAGACTATAACATCTTATCAGATATGTAAAGTAGTATTATCAGAGTATACATAGTATGAAAATATAAATTATAGTAGTGGTATAAGATAAATTAAAGGAAATAACAAAAGAACGAGAATAACATTTAAATATAATTTGTTAAAGCTAGTTTATTTTTCCTCAATGTATAGATTGTGAAAAAAGATGAAATAAGTAAATAACCTCGCATGGTTATCAATACAATACATGAATGGGGAAATGATATCAAATATCTATGATTGATCTCCTTGAGAATCTCAAGATCTATCTTGGTCATTTTCTCCAAACTCTATCTGTAAGAAACACATCAATTAACCTAGGTCCTACAAATATAAGGTCTACTCGGGTACCATGGGTACTCGAGCAGGGAGGGAGATAAATTCTCGGTAGGACAGGATCCACAATATCAATACCAATCCTGTGGAAGATAAATTAGAGATTGCATGTTTGGAAAATTAAATAAAAGGAACTACATAAATAAATAACACATGCACCAGTTCCTAAGTAACATATAACAGCTATACCAGCTTTGGCCCGATTTTGGGATAATATTATATTCATGTCACTAAACACATACACACACACACAAAAATATGTATATATATATATATATATGATTGGAACGAGGTAAGAACACCTTTCATTTTTACATGTATATGGAGGATGTAACTGGTGTGCGGTAAGCATGCCTCCAACCCATACATATATAATAGGATATCATGGGGTAAGAATGTATCCCATCTATAATATAAAATATCTATCATGGGGTAATCCTGGATCCCATCCACAGAAGTGTAATACTAGTATAGGGTAAAAATTCCTCCCTTCCATAATTGAAGATAACAAGCATGGGGTAAGCATGCATCCTTTCCATAAAAGTGTAATACCTTCATGGGTTAATCCCTCCCATACATAATAGAAGACTAAAAGCATGGCGTAAGAATTCCTACCATCTATAGATGTATACATAACAATCATTGGGTAATAATTCCTCCCATTGATAGTCATTTACATAGATGGAATGAGGTATGAATTCCTCCCATCCATAATCATTTATAATAGATGAAATGGGATATGAATGCCTCCCATCCATAATAATCCAACCATTATCATAATTAAAATATAATCCATAAGGAAGTACCTATTATGCATTAAAAATATACATATTGTGTTCATATACTATACTCATGGAAAGTCTTTTAAAAACAAACATGTAAGGAATAACATCTTATGCATTTCAAATTAACACATCCTACCCCACTTAGTACAATCTAGTAAACCATGTCATTAAGCGAGTCATCATATATATGGTGAACACACTATATTTTACTAACATGGAATATTTTATTATGTAATACTTGTTTTAAGAAAGTCATTTTCTAATTTCATTTAATCTAGTTGTGAAAAATCATTATTTTTATCGTGAGTCACCCTACTTAAAGGAATTTTAATAAATTTTCTTAAACATGGAAAATTGATTTTAAAAAAAGGTGAAAAGAATGGATCATGTTTATTTACACCTAACAATACCACTAACTACCTCAAGACACTATACCCATTTCCCTTTAATTAGACCAAATCATTTAACTCGTTGTAACATGGACACTGCAATTAAAGGGCCTAAGGGCAATGAGGAGTGTCATTGGAATAAGGGTAGATTCCAACATGATGACATCCACTAACAAGGAAGTTTATTCAGATTACAAAATAGGATAAATCCCTATATAGGACTATTCTAACCAAGGTAAAATCATAATATTGCATCAAATCAATGTTCCAAGAAAACATGAAATTCTAACACAAAATTTTAATCTTGAAGGAATAACACCTCAATTGAGGGGGGGGGTTATTATAAAAAACATGATTTTGTTATTAAAAGATCAACAAACAATTTAATTCATTTCATTAACCTTATAAAAGAAATAATTTAAACTAGGACACCAGATTTCATTAACGATATGTAAGAACTAGGAAATGAGAAATTGAGTTAATGAATTACTAAAATTAAATGGTATGGAAAGGGACCCAATTTTAGAGAGTAATAAAACCTAACATTTGGATATTGGAGATTTATAACTAAATGTAGTTTATCTCCCAATGATCATATACAACTCTTCATTCATATATGGACACCTATCCCCTATGCACTCACGTTCATGGCCATGAACTTGTTCAAGGGGATCCTTACATCTATATTTATATGCATATACCCATCTCCAATCACCTCCATATGTATTTTCATATATATACAAAGACACACCTATCATTATACATGTATATTCAATTCCATTTATGTATATACACATAAAGAGAGAACCTGAATATATATATATACTTACCTATGCACACACAGGGGACTCACCTTATAATCAACGACCCGAAATCACAAGGTAGGGACCAACCCACTAACATTAATTACAAAGAACCTTAAAATATATATAGACCCTAATATAGATGGAGGTAAAATATGGAGTATATGAAAACCATTTCCTAGGATAGTAGAGGTGGACCAAAAATAAGAGAACTGCTTCTCCTTCGATGGTGGTGGCTGAAACCCAAACCCAATGGTCCCGAGGGACCATTTTCACCACACTAGAACAAATAAAACCAATGAAAATAGATAACCCAATAGACATAGGGATGATATAGGCCCTATATGGTTATGCAGAGGCCGAAACAAAGTCATGAATAAGGGATAAGGGAGGATATAGATTACTATAAAGGATTATGCGATGAATTGGGAGAAAAACTAAGAGATTGATGAGCAGAGGAGTTGAGGAGGGGGGTTGAGTTCATTGAAATGGGGAACCCCTCGGTGCATTGTGATCAATTTTAAAGGGCTGGGAGATGATATATGGTATTTTTATTTCAAATATTATTTTATTTTAATTTAATTTCTTAAACAAACTTATCTATATGGTTTTACATTCACATCTTTCCAAACCCTATGCAAACCGTTCGGTGTACAGTGTGAGGCTACTAACTCCAAGAGAAAACCACATTGGTTAGGATAACTATTTCGAAAAACATGAATATATTTTGTGAAAAGACTCTACCCCCCTGCAATAAGGCTTCCTGATTTCTTATAGTGTTCCACACAATTTTAGACAAAATGTGTGCCTCGTGAAGTTCCTTAAAACCTGAGTTTTCCCAGACCACCACTCTCAAATCTCCAAGAGCCTCCCTTGAAACCTAACAAGCCTTCTCCGAAGTCAAAAAACCATAAATAGAAGGGCTCCAACTCTCATAATTTTATTCCATATCATGGTTTTATAATGAATCTTTTATTAATTGAAACAGATCAAAACCCTTTGGATTTTTATCTGCATAACTCCCCGACCACACTTACCCAGAGTCGGTGCAGTATTGCGTAACATTGGCATGATAACAAAAAATCATGTCTCGAAAGACCTATTAGTTTAGTATCCTTGGAAACACTAGATACATTCAGAAGTCTTACATTACATCATAAAGTAAAAAAAATAAAAAAAATCATATCTTCATATCCCCTCATACTATCCCAACATGTCATTCATAATATACTTCATCACATTCTGGAAAAATTTTAACATTGAAAGGGGTGAGCTCAAATGCTCAGTAAGGATAACAATACAGTAGAAACTTTCATAAATAAACATAAACATTTATGGAAATATATAACTAAAACAAAAGCCTTCTAAACTTGAACATCAGCATAATATGGAAAAAATAAAATGAAATGATGCCATTTAATTATTCACTTGGATATTCTACTAGTCTAATATTCATATGCAATATCATTAACCACTTTCATAATGATGGAATTCATAATGCCAGACTATCATAACCACATAGCCAAGGCCTTGTGCCAAGACTACAAATAAGATTTTTTCAAGGCCTCATTCCAAGACACTAGTTTGTCTCATGAGACCTACCAATGCATCGAGGAGCTATAGAGGGCTCCACCCGTCACTTATTAAGTCCAATTCATTCCTCATATGAAAAGGATAAAACATATATTAAACCATAACATAATCGTATCACATAAAACATGCATAAATGAAACATAACATTTCCACATTTCATTCATAAGATATCAATACAACACATTGATATAAAAAAACACATTCAAAACCATTATCAATACCAAAATAAAATAAAATTAAAACATTGTATTTATTTTTCATTTAAAAAAGTTATGGCTTGTATAGGATGACGAAACTCAAATAATGGTCATGGTGGCGGAGAATTTGTTTTCGCCGCCTACGTATGACAAAAAAAATATTCCTTTTTGTCGTTTAGTAAAACTCTTTGTATAAAAAGATTCCTTTTGAATTAACGTAAAAGTTAAAGGGGTTTATACACAGTATAAAAGAAAGTTGTGTATAAAACAAAATATGCCTCAATGAAAGGATATTGAGATGAAGTCCTTACAATTATCATTTTTTAGAAAAAAATAGATCTATTAAGTGTATTCACTATATTTTCACAAAGAGAAAGTAAAAATACAAAATTGTACATAATAATATCATGACATAATTTGAATGTAAGAGATTAACCCAAAGAACAGAAATTAGGTTAAGATGTTCTCTTACAAAGATCATTTTTTAGATAAAATAGATCTATTATGTGTATTCACTATATGTGCACACAAATAAAGTAAAAATAAAAAATAGGACATAATAATATCATGACATAATTTGAAAGTAGCAGATTAACCCAAAGATCAGAAATTGGGTTAAGAAGTTCCCTTACCCCGTGTCTGACTTGACTCGATCGTTCTTTAACCTCCTGAATAATAAACTATCGTTAATTTATAATTTCTTAAAAACCTTTTTCAACTTTATTATTCCTTTTATATCACGTATTACCATGTTATGAACATTATGTACTTATTTATGTTAATAACGGTCGTTTTGTCGATGTTTGGTACTGGAGTCAAAAATAAACTTCTTATAATTACATGTTGTTCATGTGGTAAAATATCCATTATATACAGAATTATATTATTGTTTTAGATATCATATATATAATATATATCTAGTATATACATTCATTCATAATATTATGTAAGATTTAGAGGTAAGAAATGAAATGCATCATTCATGGAGACGGTAAGTCGTACGTACGCATGAACGCTACTTTTATTTATATTTCATATTTAATGGAATGAAATCATAATGATATAAAGATGTATTATAATTACAGTATAATATAATATATAATATCATTTACTCCATCCTTTATATGTCCCATATACGGCATTAACGATTCAAATCACTTTGAGGGGGTGGTAGTCCGCACTTCCTAAAATGAAATTATCGCGTTTACCCATAATAGAAATCATAAAGGTATTCCATAAATGAGAAATACAGAAGGATAAGGAAAACATAATCATAATATATATATCATATATGAAAATATTTTCATCATAATGGCCACCATGAGAGGTGTTAAAAGAATATTGAACAATCAACGTTTCGTGATGCAGAAATTCGCCACCCACAGAAACAGTATGTTCTTTAACCATTAGACGAAGGTGTGTGAAATTTTAAATCAAATAATTCTCATAAAAACTTCCTAGTATACTGAATATACTGGTTTTGTTACAAAATAAATGAATAAAAAGAGTTTAAGGGGTTAGAGAAGCAAAATAAAACAAAAGAACATAAGAGGAGACATTACCTTAAAATCGGGTAACTCTTTTTGATTTGAGCCAAAGGCTTCCTTGGGAAGACTTCTGCCCAAAATGAGGCTTCTAGGAGTAAGAGATGGAAGTTTAGAGAATATTTTGGAATAGTTTGGCCGAGCCAAATGGCTTTTATTGTGTGAATAAGGTGGTAGAGGTGGGGGCCTTTTATAAAAGGATTGGAGGGACACTCTTGGAAAGTCATGAAATGTTACATTATTATGAAATGATTTTATGATTTTAAAGGTCCCACAATGATATATTTCGAGGATAAGGTGATAAGGGTTCTAAATCTACTCATAAAATAGGTTTTTTACATGTTTATATATTAGATTTTACATTATCCTTCCATTTTATTAAAATCGTAAATTAATTAGGTAATCGCTGCATCATCATGGTGTCATAAAAAATTTAATTTATTTAATGTTTAAAAATTATAAAAAATTACCATGATGTAGGAAATATTTTTATCTTTCCATTTAATATTTATAGTCTAAAATTAATCTTATATAACCCCATGTAATAATTGTTTTAGTTAAAAAACACATGCTTGTGACAATTTTATTTTTACTTGAAATAAAAAGTTATTAATGTCATTTTCTTACCCAAGTGTCTCCATGGGGTCCCCATGTTGACCCATGGATTGTATTGGTCGGCCCTGACTAATACAATAATGGTAGGACAAGTTTCAAGATATTTTCATATTTTTATAATATCATTTTTACCTTAAATTTCATTAATTACCTTTAATCGCGATTAATAAAACATAAAAGATACTATTCACCAAAAATTATATTCATCTCATTGAACCACATTTTACATCCTAATTAAAACCATGTATGTCGGATTTTTTAAATTCAATTTGTAGATGTGTTGAAGTTTCATTTACACAAGAAATCAGTTTTTTAACTGCCACTTAGTGGTTTCACTATTGATCAATAATCGACGTTTTTTAGAAAAATATCAAAAATTAACTCTAAGCTATATTTGATATTCCAAATTCAAAAATGATGCCTATTTTACAAAATTCCAAACATATAAGTTGCATTAATTAATTTTATAATTAATTTCATTTGTCAAAACAAATAGCGTGTTTTTAAGAAACAATATCAATCAAAATATTGACAATTGTTTATGTCCAATTTCAAAGTGAAATTAATTATAATGACCACTATTGGATAAAATGGTAAAATTATATTTTAATTATACTTAAAAACCACTCAATAGTATAATTTATCAATATTAAATATTTTGATTAAAATAGTTGTTTTTAAATAAGATTTGGTACTTTTAACTATTCATCAAAATATAAAAGTTATCCGAAAAGATCCAAAATTTCACCCTAGGCTAAATTCGATATTCCGAATCCAAAAATAAATTCCATTTTGTAAGATAAAATTTATAAAATTTCAAAAATAGGTATTACTATTCATAACGGCTACTTTGATTGGTCGCAGTGTGTTAGAATCTCGAACTGGCGTACAATACATGCTATTGCATTATTGAAAGAGAATCGTATGATGAAAGCATGGGGTGTTACATTCTCCCCTTCTTTAAAAAATTGTGTCCTTGCAATGTTGAATTATTCTTCTAAAATAAAATGTTCAATTTAGAAAATACATTTGTGGAAAACCCACATCGGAAATAAGGTTAATAAAATTTAGCCTTAATAAGAGGGAAAGGGAAATGAAAAAGTCACCACCAAATTATGATCTCGATTAGGAGAACATTGGTGGAAATTAGAGACATATTATTGGAGGATAAACGTAAATATTTTTAGGGATTTATTGTCTTCATCAATCATAAACAAATGTAAAATTGAGGGCCTCAGAGCCATCAATCTATGATGAAAATATCATCAGTTCAACAAAACATAAGGTATTAGGATAACACATTTTTGTTTTAATATCCCTTCCCTAAAGTTTTAGAATTAATTTATTCATAGAATAAGAGAGAGGTATATATATATATATATATACTTGACAAGTAGTGTTTCAACCCCCATCTAATTTCTACCACAAACACATCTTTCACTGAAAAATATAATAGAACTCAAAAATATTATAGTTATCCTAATCATTCAAGGTTCCAAATATTAGCACATACCATTTAGATTAGGAAAACTATTTTGTAATAACCAGGGACTTCCTGTAGGATAGTGGTAGGTAATAAAGGCCTGTCACACAATGGTTTTGGGTTTGATTCCTACAACATTGTCTGATGTGACGTGTTATCCCCCAAACTGCAGGTTGTCTTTTTCCTAAAACTATTGTATTATAATATTCCAAAAATAATCTTCAGAAATTTTTTAACCTTGAACAATACTATCCAAAGTTAAACTTAATCCATTCCAACCTTTATAGCTATCCAAAATACCTCTGTCCATACTTTCTCTAAAAGGTCTCTAAATTCCAAAATCAAATGTAACATCAGATTCCCCAAACAAGGTAATGTTTCTCTTATTATCACATACTAAATATATGATTACCTTCATCATATTAAAACCTTAATGAAAAAAACAAGTACTTCAGAACTATCCATATATATATCACATTATTCTTATAACAATAATATAGTTCTTTAGTCCAAAAACACAAATACAATAACTATTCAACATCATCTATAGTAACTGCATAAGCTTGGCCATGCTCCCTTGTCCGTTTCTGAGGTAAGTTTCCTTGGTTCTTAGGGAATTCATTTGCATAATGCCCCATTTCTCTACAATTGTATCATTCATCATTGATAGCCTCTTTCTTTCCCTTGCAGTCACAAGCCTGGTGACCTTTTTCTCCACAGTTATAACAAAATCCAATTCCCTTTAGGAAAGTACCGGGGTGATTCATCCCACAATTATCACATAATAGAAAATCATTCCTTCCCTTTTTCCCTTTATCTGTCTCTTGTTCCACCGTTCTCTTCTTCTCTTTCTTTACTTTGTTGTCATAAGACTTAGATAATTCCGTTTCGTTCTTGATAGCACACGAGACAATATCTTCGTACATTGAGAAGGATTGTGATACAAAAGCTAGATGAAGAAATGGTTTTAACCCATCAAATAAACAACAAATCTTACTTCTTGGGTTACGTATATAATCTACAGCATACCTCGCTAGCCTTGTAAAGTTGGCCTCATACTTTGTGACATTCTCATCTTCCATTTGTCTCAAACTCAGAAATTGCCTTTCCATATATGCTCGATGGTCATGAGGAAAGTATTTTTCTATGAAAAGCCCTTTGAACTCCCTCCATTCCATATTTGATACTTCATCATATTCCTTTGTGTTTTGAATCAATGACCACAATTGATCAGCATCTCCAGTGAGGTGGTAAACTACCATGATAACCTTTTCCCTTTCACTACTCCCCAAAGCCTGAAATATTTTCTCTAGAGAATTTATCCATTACTCAGCTACTAAGGGATTTGTACTCCCATTGAATGTTGGTGGTTGTAGCCTCATGAAGAGGTCTAACATTGATCCTCCACGTTGCGGATCAGGGTTCTCCATACGAGTAAGGTTATTATTCATAACCTGAGTGAGTTGTCCCAGTATGGTGATAAGCTGATCAGCACCAGTTGTATCACTCTCTC
Source organism: Viscum album (assembly GCA_963277665.1). NCBI lineage: Eukaryota > Viridiplantae > Streptophyta > Magnoliopsida > Santalales > Viscaceae > Viscum > Viscum album. The sequence continues at coordinate 650,606,725 of OY728120.1, read as the reverse complement.
CTCTATAATTGTCTTGAGTAGGAGGGAAATCCCTACATGGAGTGTGTGCATTGATACAGTTTCCATTACTTCCACTAGGCACCATTTCAAAACAATGTCATAAACTAGATTAGTTTATGAATCGAAATACATAATTCCATACTTGTAAAACAGTTAACATAAATTGAACTATTTATGGATATAATCCATAAAAAATGGTTTCTTTGAAAAAGCATATACTCATAAACCCTTCATAATGGTTTGTAAACAAATCGTGAATTATCCTTAGAATATCTCTCGGGAGTTTCATAACCAAGAGTGTAGCAAGGCCCGTTGTCGTGCACCAGTTCCCGTTCGAGTCTAGCTCAAAGTGGTGTTTTCGGGTTTTACCCCTAGGTACATCTGTGCTAGAGCCGCCTCTACCTACTTGTATCTAGACAGGGATGTATTTCTTGTAAAACTCAAAAAATCTCTATAATTCCAAAATTCTAAGAAGTTATTCTATAATAATCCTCAAAGTATATCTTAGGGACATGTTTTCTAATCAGATTTTATCTAAATCTAGCTTCCAAGGTTAGTATTAAACTTCCTTTGATACCAACAGTAACGCCCCGACCCCAGTTACCCAGAGTCGGTGCGTTATTACGTAACATTGGCATGATTACAAAAGATCAAGTCTCGAAAGACCGACTAGTTTAGTATCCTTGGAAACACTAGATACTTTCATAAGTCTTACATTACATCATAAATTAAAAGAAAACTAAAAAATATATCATGTCTTCATATCCCCTCATACTATCCCTGTAGGTCATTCATAATATACTTCATCATATCCTGGAAAAAATAAATCATTGAAAGGGTTGAGCTCAGATGCTCAGTAAGGATAACAATACTGCGGAAACTTTCATAAATAAACATAAAAATTTAAGGAAATGTATAACTAAATCAAAATCCTTTTAAACTTGAACTTCAGCATAATATGGCAAAAATAAAATGAAATATTTCCATTTACTTATTCACATGGATATTCTTCTAATTGAATAATCACATGCAATATAAATAACCACTTTTATAATGATGGAATGCATAATGCCAGACTATCATAACCAAGTAGCCAAGGCCTCGTGCCAAGACTACAAAAAATATTTTGTCAAGGCCTCGTGCCAAGACCCTAGTTTGTCTCATGAGACCTACCGATGCATCGAGGAGCTATAGCGGGCTTCACCCGTCACTTATTAAGTCCAATGCATTCCTCATATGAACAGGTTTAAACATATCATAAACCATTACATAATCGTATCACATAAAACATGCATAAAGGAAACATAACATTTCTACATTTCAATCACATTATATCAATACAACACATTGATATAAACAAACTTTCAAAACCATTTTCAATACCAAAATAAATGAAAATTAAAACATTTTATTTATTTTTAATTTAAAAAAGTTACGGCTTGTAGAGGAATCCGAAAATCAAATAATGGTCACGGTGGAGGAGAAGTCGTTGTCGCCACATACGTATGACAAAAAAACATTCCTTTTTGTCATTTAGTAAAACTATTCGTATAAAAAGATTCCATTTGAATAAACTTAAAAGTCAACGGGGTTTATACACAGTATAAAAGAAAGTTGTGTATAAAACAAAATATGCCTCAATGAATGGAGATTGAGACGAAGAACTTACAAAGATCATTTTCTAGGTAAAATAGATATATTATGTGTATTCACTATATGTTCACACAAAGAAAGTACAAATACAATATAGGACACAATAATATCATGACATAATTTGCAAGTAAGAGATTAACCCTAAGAACGGAAATTGGGTTAAGAAGTTCCCTTACATAGATAAATTTTTATATAAAATATATCTATTATTTTTATTCACTATATGTGAACACAAAGAATGTAAAATACAAAATAAGAAATAATAATATCATGACATAATTTTAATGTAGGAGATTAACCCAAAGAATAGAAATTGGGTTAAGAAGTTCCCTTACCTCGTGTTCGACTTCACTCAATCATTCTTTAACCTCCTGAATAATAAACAAGAGTTAATTTATACTTTCTTAAGAACCTTTTTCAATATTATAATTCCTTTTATATCACTTATTACCATTTTATGAACATTATGTAATTATTTAGGTTAATAACGGTCGTTTTGTCGACCATTGGTACTTGAGTCAAAAATAAACTTCTTATAATTACAAGTTGTTCATGTGGTTAAATATCCACTATATCCAGAATTATATTCATGATGTAGATATCATATATATCATATATATCCAGTATATAAATTAATTCATAATATTACGTAACATTTAGAGGTAAGAAATGAAATGCACCGTTCATAGAGACGGTAAGCTGTACGTACGTATGAACGCGACTTTCATTTCTATTTCGTATTTAATGGAATGAAATAATAATGATATAAAAGTGTATTATAATTCCAGTATAATATCATATATAATATCATTTACTCCATCCTTTATATGTCCCATATATGGCATTAACGATTCAAATCACTTTGAGGGGGCGGTAGTCCGCACTTCCTAAAATGAAATTATCGCGTTTACACATAATGAAAATCATAAAGGTATTCCATAAATGAGAAATACATAAGCATAAGGAAAACATAAACATAATATATATATCATATATGAAAATAGTGTCATCATAATGGCTACCATGAGAGGTGTTAAAAGAAGATTGAACAATCATTGTTTCGTGAGATAGTAATTCGCCACCCACAGAAATAGTATGTTCATTAACCATTAGACGAAGGTGTGTCTAAGTGTAAATCAAATAATTCTCATAAAAACATCCTAGTATATTTAAGATACTGTTTTTTTACAAAATAATGTAATAAAAATAGTTTAAGGGGTTGGATAAGCAAAATAAACCAAAATAACATGAGAGAAGACATTACCTTAAAATCGGGTAACTCTTTTTGATTTGAGCCAAAGGCTTCCTTGGGAATAATTCTGCCCAAATTGAGGCTTCTAGGATCAATAGAGGATGTTTTAGAGAGTATTTTTCCAGATGTTGTCCGAGCCAAATGTCTTTGATGATGTGAATAATGTGGTAGAGGTGGGGGCCTTTTATAAGAGGAGAGGAGGGGCACTCTTAGAAAGTCATGAAATGTTACATTATTATGAAATTCTTTTCAGATTTTAAAGGTCCCACAATGATATATTTCGAGGCTAAGGTGATAAGGGTTTGAAATATACTCATAAAATAGGTTTTTTACAAGTTTAAGTTTTAGATTTTACATTATCCTTCCATTTTATTATAATTGTTAATTAATGAGGAAATCGTTGCATCATCATGGTGTCATAAAAAAAATAATTTATTTAATGTCTAAAAATTATAAAAAAATTACCATGATGTAAGAAAAGTTTTTATCTTTCCAATTAATATTTCTAGTCTAAAATTTAACTTATATAACCCCATGTAATAATTTTTTTAGTTAAACAACACATGTTTGTGACAATTTGAATTTTACTTTAAATAAAAAGTTATTAATGTCATTTTCATACCCAAGTGGCTACATGGGGTCCCCAATTTGACCCATGTAATGTATTGGTCGTCCATGACTCATCCAATAAGGGTAGTAAAAGTGTCAAGATATTTTCATATTTTTATAATATCATTTTTACCTTAAATGTCACTAATCACCTTTAATCGCGATTAGTAAAACTTAAAAGCTAATATTCACCAAAAATTATTTTCATGCCGTTGAACTACATTTTACTTAATAATTAAAACCATGTATGTCGAATTTTTTAAATTCAATTTTTAGAAGTGGTAAAGTTTCATTTACACAAGAAATCAGTTTTTTAACTGCCACTTAGTGGTTTCACTATTTATCAAAAATCGATGTTTTTCAAAAAGAATACCAAAAATTAACTCCAAGATATATTTGATATTCCAAATTCCAAAATGATGCCTATTTTATAAAATTCAAAACATATAAGTTGAATTAATTAATTTTATAATTAATTCCTGTTGTCAAAACAAATAGCGTGTTTTTAAGAAACAATATCAATCAAAATATTGACAATTGTTTATGACCAATTTCAAAGTGAAATTAATTCTAATGACCACCATTGGATAAAATGGTAAAATTGTATTATAATTATACATTAAAACCAATCAATAGTATAATTTATCACCATTAATTATTTTGATTAAAAAAAATGTTTTTAATTAAGTTTTAGTAATATTAACTATTAATCAAAATATAAATGTTATCCGAAAAGATAAAAAATTTCACCATAGGCTAAATTCGATATTCTGAATCCAAAAATAAAGTCCATTTTGAATGATAAAATTTATAAAATTTCAAAAAGTAGGTATTACTATTCATAACGGCTACGTTGATTGGTCGTTGTGTGTTAGAATCTCAAATTTGCGTACAATACAAGCTATTGCATTATTGAAAGAGAAGCGTATCATGAAAGCTTGGGGTGTTACAATCTGGTTCAAAATGAATATCATTACAGAGGCTAATCCATAATGGATGAGGGGCCTCATGTGTGGTTTTCTATGATTTTATTCACAAATATGAGCCATGTGGGTTTAATCACGATGGTTATAGGTTGAGGTTCAATCCTTTGAAAAATAGTTCTTTCACCATGACCTAGGAGAGTCATTTCCTGATATATTTTGATTAGGAGGAGTTTCACCACAATCGAAATAGTTTTAGTATGACTAGATCCCAGACTTTTTTTCTTATTAGGGGAAGAATAGTAATTTACATGTTTATCCCCTTTAGTTTTTTTTGAAAAAACCACAATGGTAGGGGAAATATTGATTGGTTCTCCCTTTCTAGAATTATCTTATAAATCCATCAATAAAGGGAGTATTTACTATAATTTATATGGTAATTATTGGTGACTTTATTCCCTTTTTTATTTTTATTTCTATAACATTAATTACATCTAATATGAGATGGTAAGTGATTTATTTTTGACATTGATTAATCGAATAATCAATCTGATGTGAGGAGACCTTTTAATGTATTACCAAATGTTGTCCCAGGAAGATTATATCATGGTATTTCATTGTAGTTATGTCAACATATGAATCTTTATAGGGGATTTTATTAAATGGGTTATAATTATATTGTGAATGGATGTCATGTGATAAGGATTTTTTATAGAGATGTTCTAATAGAATTCCATGGGATGTTTTCATTTAGATTCTTGAGGTTCCAACAAATGGTAACTACTCACAGTGTATTTAGGTGATTATAAATATTATATTATATATAGTTATTATTAATAAATTATTATAATTAATTATATTTGTTTTTATTTCTTATTTTCAGAGCTAGGTGTTGATTCAAACATCGATGAACATTATACAAGTTTATGTGATGGTAGTTGAGCTAGTATAAAGGGAATTTATTTGGATGAGGTAGTAGGTTCTTGAAAATATCTCAAAATTTTATGAATAATTTTTATGTGCGATAAATATGTGGTCTTTACAAATATATGTAATCAAAATTAAATGTTAGTAAATTATTTAATTTAAATAATATGTAAAAAATAATGTTTAAGGGGACATAATGTACCCTTGAATACTAACTTGATTCTTCAACCATAGATAGTTGAATACATGATTGAAAATTTGTGATATGAGATACGTGGAACCAAGAGAGGTATTATTAACTTGAAAATAATGAGTATAGTTGACCTAGATATAGGGTTTCATTGATATTTCTAGTTCTAGAGTAGGTGTTCCATTGATAGTTATGGGATAATAACTTCCTTTGGTTACTATTTATCCAATTAGGATGAAGGTGGTGGTCAGATCTACTAGAAGACCATGATAGGTCTTCAAGATCATGGAAGGAGGCATCAATAGCCCAGGTTAGTTTCCTATGGTTAATTGGGTAGGCATGTCAGGCATAGTCATACTGTGGATGGGTGATATGATCATATTTCCCATGCTTTATAACATAAACCATCTTGAACTGGAGTGGAAACACAAATGTTTTGTGTGTATTCCTAAGGAGGATGGGTGGTTAGGTGTTGGGGGTTGGGTCACCATGTGATATATGATTTTTATGTAGGATAACCCAAGAGTAGGTGGAACAGAACCTTAAATTCTATGAGATATTTTGGGATAGGGTGAGGGATTTTTTCTTGTGAGCTATGGAATAAGATAGAAGTTCGTAATGGTAAAGGTGGGAGAGCCCAATTCATTTTGGATGGGATAGAATATACTGGGTAATTGAGTGTCGCGGTTGAGTAGTATGATTAGTTGCTATTATGGTTGAGGTGGGTTTCGATATATGATTTTAACATATTATAGATGTAATCTATAACTTTTAATGGCCTTTATATAAAGAAGTCATGGGTATATACTTTTTAATGAGCTTGGTGAATGAGTAATTCCAATATTATGACAGGACTCAAATGAAAAAGGGGAATAATTAACTAATTAATTTGGGGACATAACCTTTGTAGTATGATTTGAACTCATGGGATCAAGTGGTCGGTTATGTAATAAGGTGATATGAGATAATAACCACATTTAGTTTAGATGATATTGGGTAAAATATTTTGTAAGAACCAAAGAGAAGTTTCTTTAGAGATTCAATGTACATTTAGAGTAGGAGGGATTTTATTGTTGTGTTTTTTTAAAAAATCATCAATTCATGAGGGAAATTCCATGATAGGTTACGAATATATGTTGTTTTCTTATAGATCGGTGTGAAACTATATATAGGCTAAGAATATACAAGGCAAATAAGATTATTTAAGGTAGGGTGGACCATGGTTTTTATTGAAATATGAGGATTCCCTTTATAATGAGAGGATACATTGGGAATAGATTTTCGTAGCATGGTACATTTGATTTTATCATGTTCCTTGGTAGGGGTTGTCAGGATGGGTGAGTGTGGATTGGGGAGTGTGGAATGCATGTGATTTTATAACTTTTTGGTCTTGAAGATAAGTGTAAGGAAATACATATGATGGGGAGTAAACCATTGAATATTGTAGGATATAAACCTATTTGTTTATGAATTTTGATGAATTTTGTGGTTGATATTTTTGGTGATCCATGATTTAGTAGCTATTGTTGTCTCGTATCGGAAATTAGGTATGAGATGGATGTCCATATTTAGAAAATGCGTACGATGTTGGATGAATAATGGGATGAAAATATTATCTATTTTTTTATTAATGTGATAATAAGGATACCCCAATGTTGGTATGTATCTTGTTGGTCATGATTTAATAACCCTTGGGGGTGGGTTATAGATTTAGTGAGACCAGTTTGAGGGTAATCAAGATAACACTAGGATATTAATGTTCAGTTAGATGATGTTTTTACAATTACCTAGTATGTACTAGATTTTGGATTTATACATGATGTTGGATGGAGTCCTTGTATTATCATTAGATGCCATGTGGATTTAAATGTGATCTAAGGGAGGGTCAAGATAGTGGTGTGATGGTTCTCATGGTGAGATTACAATGGCATGTTAAATTGGATGAGGTCCAATCCATGATATTAGACTAATTGTTTTGTACATACATAAGTGAGGGTGTTTGGGTGGTTCTTTGATGATATTAGTGATTTTGGTTGTGTGATTGAGTGTTGTAATCAACCATCAATTAGTGAGGATAAATGTTTTTCGGTTGATTTCATCTAAAGTAGAAGAGGTTAGTGCTTCTCATGAGATTGGGTGTCATGAAATGGAAAAAACATCGAGCTTGTTTATGGTAACATTGGAATGTGCTATCGAAAGGCGATTCTTATAGTGGAGTCTACTATGGCTTAGAATCAGTCTTTATGAGAGGATTCTTATGGCGGGAAAACCATAATCCCATCAATGAATTGGTGACGATACCTTGGTGTCTTAGAATATATGTGTGTGGTTGGGTTACATATTTCTATTAGATATGGTGATGAGTATATAGATCTAAATTTAGTGAATAGTATGATAAGGTTTTTTTATTTTCACAGAGAATGTTTTTTTGATGTTCTGGGATTTGACATAGTGATTTATTGGTTAGTTAATGGATGATGTAGATTTTTATTAATGGAAAAAAGACTATCATGTCTTCTTATGGATGATAAGTAAAATGGAATAGAAGATATAAAGGCACATGTCATTATAGGTGGTGAAATTTAAAGTGAATTTTAATATTTTGTCCCAGTGTATGTCATGTTTTGAGTTTCAGGATTCATAATGGAATGTTGTTAGTTAAACCATTAATAAAATATGTTTATAGATTTTTATTAAGGATCCATAAGTAATTTGGGTGCTCGAGTAAGTATTGGAGTTGGTTAAATATAACCCCATTAATTTTCTAGTTTTTGTTACATGTGATCAATAATCCCAAAACCCTTTCATCATTCCGTAGCCCTTAGGTTATGATGTGATGGCCTTCAATATTGGGTGTCACATTTGGATAATCCTGATGAGAGGTGTAACATGGGTCATCATTTTGTGGGAGTTGAGGAGGCTTCATTGGGAATGTAATGAGGCCTCAGGTGTGATTTTTCTATAGGGGTATCATGTGATGACCGAAGAGGGATGTTTCATGATGGATTCAGGATGAGGGAAGATCGATTTTCCTAAAGTAGTCACACCATTTCCCAGGAGGGTCACATCATAATAATTATTGGTAAAGAGACATTAGTATGTGATTTTTGTGATTGTATTTTGACCAGAAGACAATATAATATTTGATCAATTAGATACACATAAATAATTTATGTTGTTATGGATATTTAATTATATAATAGTCATTTTATTTAAATTGTATATATGTTTTCCTAAAAAGAATGATTATTTTTACTTAATTAATTAAATAATGAATTAATATATATTTTATAAAATATTTTATGTTAATTATAGGTAATTATGTTAATATTTATTATTATACTAATTATATAAATAATTATTTTTTGGTATAAAATAAGAATATATTTATTACATTTAATGAAATGTTTATTGGCCTAAATAATATTATTATACTATGTTTAAATTTAAATGATTACATATAATAGTTAAATATTGTTTCTAATAAAATAAATTGATTAATATGAATTATCATGTAAAAATTTGGTGAAAAATATTTCTTTACTAATTTATAAACTTCATGGCATGACAGTAAATGATAAATTTTATGTGTAAGAAATTTTTATAAAACATTATGATAAAATATTAAATATGATATTTTTATTTATGTTTCTAAATATTTGAATGATTTATTTTTAAGTTCAATATTAAAAATAAACGTGTTTATAATTTATTTGGTATATTTATGTTCAAATTTAATATAATTTTTTTTCAAATTTAAATTGAATTCTATTAGTAAATAATTCATTAATATAAAGAATATTTTATAATAATTGATAAATATATATTATATGTTTTCTGTAACAATAAGTTTTAATATTGGATTTTTGTCCATTATATGTTTATTGGTGAGCTAATATGAGATTATGATTCTAGAGTGTGAAGGAAGAAATATCACTATGACTATAAGGATCATGTTGTGAGGTGAGTTCTTAGAATAAGAAAAGTATAAGAATACTCCTTGTCTGCATAAGGTTAAATAAAACCACACGTAAATTCTATGTTTATTTTCTGAGGTTTCTTCATCATGGCGTAAGTAAAACGTCGCACCTTGAATATATTTATAGAAAATTGATTAAAACCCATATGTATATTTTTTTATCATGATGTTTTTATGAATTTATTGTGAATCCTTGAAGATGAATATGTGAATTAAGATACAGGGGAATGAAATTTTTTTGGAGTGTGATGGAATATTTAAGGGTAAAATTTCTAGAAATTCTTATATGTAATGGATATCTATGTGATGTAAGGATGGTTATTCTAACAAAAATTTGAAATAATATATCCCACCATGGACATAAGGGCACATTATGAATTTTATTAATATAATTTTAGTTGTTCCTAAAAATTAATAAGGGGATATGTATGGTTTATCTACCATGACATGGGAGAGGTTCACACTAAAATAGGCTAGGATATCCAGAATATCTTAGATTCAATCACACCATAATACAAAATTCATGTTTTTATTAAAAAAAACTCATACCATTAAATTTTAAATATGAATGTTAAGGTTATAGAGATTGAGAAATATAAATCTTTTTCACTCTATAATGACAAATATAACATCATGTTTCAATTGAAAGTTGGAGAATAATAGATTATAAAACCAACTTGTCACACCATGAGGAATGTTACCACCACAAAACCATAAAAATCTGAAGGATTAAAATAGAAATTATGAATTGGGTTTCTTATGTAGGTTTTGATATTTTTGGAAAATTTATTAACCATTAATTTTAAAATATATAGTTAATATTCACATGGAAAATAATAAATGGAATGATTTTATGTAGTTGAAGAAGGTAATTTTTTAGATATTTAAGTTTGAAATTAAATTTCAAAAATTTTAGGATATATTAGAACTTTTTATATCAAAGGAATAATAATAAAATATGTAGACCAATATGGGTATGATAGGATATATAGAAGAAATATAATAGATAGATAAGGTGGGGGATTTTTTAAATATCTATTATTAAGGAATGAATTAGTTTTTGGAAAAAAATCCATTGAGTACTAGGGTTTGAAGTAAATTATATTTTCATATAAGGTAATATCATAAGGTCAAGATTACTTCATTATAAAGAACACTCATTTTTTTGGTGTTATATTTCTATTTGTTATCTTTTGTATTTCAACCTATTGTTCAATAATATATCATTGTGTAACCCCCTTATAAATTATTTAGTTAAAGAGAGAAATAGGACATTGAACACTGATGAGTAGTTTGTTATTATAACATTTTATAATAAAAAACTACTAGAGTAGTAATTATTTATCACATCGTCACATCACTGATATTTTCTCCTTATATGTTTCCAAATTTTTACTAACAAACTAAAATCACTATTTTATAACTATTAATTGTATCTCTATGCTTTTCTAATTTTGATTGAACATTATGATATATTCCATGCATCATTGATAACACGAAGAACATATCAAATTGTAATTTAGTTAATAATTAATGTCATGTCACTATAACAGAATCCATCTTTATTATTATATTGGACCTCTCGTTACAATCACTAGTTCAGAAAACATTTTTTTCATCAGTTATTTTTTTTAAGTCAGTTGTTGGCCGATGTTAATACAGGAGATGTTATAAATATTTTTTTATGTCGGTTATTTTAAAACCACTGTAAAAAACATAAACTCGAAGAATTTTTCATGTCGTTTCCTAAAAAATTGACGTGGAAAATGATTCAGACTTGTGATTTATTATATTGGATTTATAATAACTGACGTGGTATATTAATTATTACATCGGTTATTATTTTACCGATGTAATTGATACCCCTCCGATGTGTTTTTCTCATCGGTTATTAAGAAACTGACGTGATAAACAAGATTAAAACATTGTTTATTTTGATAACCATCTTGATATACCAGCGTCAAAAGTGTTTTTTCACATCATTTATTGTTTAAATGACGTGAAAACATATATACGATGTCAGTTATTAAATAACCAAAGTAAAAAAAACACCCCCATACATTTATTACGTCAGTTATAAAATAACCGATGTAAAAACAATTTTTTTAACAAAATGTTTTAAAAATTACTATGCTCTGCCAAAGAAGATTTGAACCAAGCTAAAAGTGGGGAAATACCAGACCAAAACCAGACCAGAATACAAAAAATAAAATCATCAGAACTACACCAAAACAATATGAACCAAAGAAAAATTAATCATTCACACACATAACATTCAAAACATACAATTTCAATAAAAAAACCTAAAACCCCTTAGACATCCCCTACCCCATGGACACTCCCACCCCCTGGACAACCCCCATGGATAGCCCCCCCTCCCCACCCCCTGGACAGTCCTGACCCCCTAGACACCTCCCACCCCTTGGATAACCCCCATCCCCTGGACACACTCCCACCCACTAGAAACCAAACCACCCCACTGGAAAACCCCCTGGAAACCCGACCACCCCCACGGACACCTACCCACCGCCCAAGATAGACCCCCACCCACAGACATCCACCACCCCCTAGACAAACCCACCCTAAGGACAGCCTCCCCCAACCCCCTGGACACCCTCCCACCCACTGGACACCACCCCACCCCACTGGAAAGCCACTTGGACACCTGCCCACCCCCTAGACACCCACACAACCTAGAATATGAAACAAATATATGAATATTTGAAAATGATATGCAGTAAAATTATTTTAAAAAAATAGTTAGATATAACAGTTCTAAATTCATCTGGCATCCTTTCTTCTTAAGGTACACAAAGAACACATCCTGAAGCAAATGCATACCAAATTTACCCTTCTGTAAAAAATAAATATGTGCTATAAATATTAAAATATCTATACATTCATACTAAAAATTACACCTTTCCCGATGTTTTAGACCATTGGGATTTCCCCTGAAACTATTGGGATAGATTATCTCAATGGTTTCACACACTGTTGGCATGATGGACGTTGTAATATTCCTATACCAACGGTTCTATAGGAACTATTGGTATAAACTGCCTAATGTTAATGTATGAAATTGTTTCAACTGAACCATTGGGATATATATATATACCAACTATTCAAGAACCATTGGAATACATGTTTTCCAAAATATAATCTATTCCAATGATTTTAGGGAAACTGTTGGGATATATGTATACCAATGGTTCACGAACTGTTTCTATACACTCTCTAGTATATAATATATTACAATGGGGGGGGGCTATCCAAGGGGGGTGGGGGGCTATCCCTTGAGGTGGGTGGTTTCCAGGGGATGGGGGGGTTGTCCAGGGGGTGGTGGGGTTTCTATGGGGGGAGGGGGGTTGTCTAGGGGCTGGGGGTTTCCATGGGGGTGGAGGTGTCCTAGGGGGTGGGTGGGGTGTCTAGTGTGTATCCAAGGTGGTGGGGTGGGGTGGTGTTAAAGGGGGGATATTCATGTGGGTCGGGGTGTCTAGGGGTGTCCAAGGGGGAGGGGGGATCACCCTCAATCACCCAGCACCCACCCCATTGGACACCCATGGACACCCCACCCCCTTGGGCAGCCCCACCCAACCTAGACACCCCCTACCCCATTTGAAATCCACCTCACCCCCTATAACACCCCCTGTACACCCCTTGGATATAACCACCCCCTTGGATAGACCCCACCCCTAGACAGCCCCCCGCCCCTTTGGACCCCCCTAACACCCCGACCTCGCTGGACACGCCCGACCCCCTAGGATAAACCACCACCCCCTACCTCCTTGGAGAACCCTCATCACCCAACACTAACCCACCCTTGGACACCTCTTTCCCCATTTGAAAGCCTTGTCACCCCGCTGGAGACCACCCCCACCCCCTTGGACTCCCCCAGCACACCACAACCCCCTGGTATATCCCCCCACCCCTAGACATCCCCCACCCCCTGGACACCCCCACCCCTTAGACACCCTAACCCCCTTGGACAGACCCCTCACCCCCCGGACACCCCCCCCATAGACACCCCATCACCCTTAGACAACCCCCTAACCCCTGTAAACCCCCTTCCACTAGACACCCATATCCCCTTGGACATCCTCCTCACCCTCCTAGGAACTAATCCCACCCCCTTATACAGCCCCTACACTAACTTCGAAACCCCCCACCCCCATGGATATCCCCCCCTTTCACGCACAAACACACAAACAAACATGAATGTATATTCACACACACATTATTGAACACACAAAAATTGTAAACATGCATGATATCAATTACATGGTTTATTTTACCTAAAAATAATTTAGTATGGTGTAAAATAACACTATGAAACTTAACATTATAGCAAGAACAATGATAGGAAAATAACATCTCAAACCTTAAGTTTAGGGCACCGTGAAAAATAAAAAGTTAAACTGAGGTGTTTGATGCTTAATTTAATGTTCAATGTCAACCTAATAGATCTGGTGATAATAAAGATGAAGATTCATGTTAAAAAAACGAGGTTGGAGGGATTGAATTTGAAGAATCATTTCAAGGTTTTCCATGCAAGAGTTACGAGTCGTAGGTCACCCGATCAAAGAAAATATAATGACCAGATACGAGGTGCGATTAATCATTTAAAAAAATTGTTATGTCAGTTATTCAATAAATGACATAATAAATTGTTTTTTCATTTTTATAAATTTAGTTAATTAATAACCTATGTATAAATTTTTTATTCTTGTCAGATAAATTAATAACTGACGTTATATGTGGTATTTTATCAAGATGGTTATTTTATAACTGCTGTGATAAATCACTGAGATTTGATTTATGACATTTGTTATTTTATAACTAACATGATAAATCACTCATATTTGATGATTCACATTGGTTATAAAATAAATGATTGGATAAATTGAATCTTAGTGGTTGATAACATCAGTTATAAAATAACCGTCATGATAAATCAATTTTTCTAGCTTTTCATGTCGGTTATATAGAACAGACGTGAAAAATTCTGATGTGTTAAATGTTTTTTCACTAGTGAATAAGAGTTATCAGTGCCACTTGTTATATCATGAATCTGTAATTATATATAATGATGTGAATATAATTGGAGAAGCTCTATTTGATGGTTATAATTATCATGTGTGGAATAATAATATTGTGTCTCAATTTTGATTTCATGATATCCTTGTTTACTTAGTAAATGATCGTGGATTTCAAGTAAGTGATTTAAATGAAATATTAATGATATAAGACAATAATAAATTATTTAATATTGATGAAAATGATTTGAAAATCTCATATATGGAATTATCTTATTATATATACTTTAATCTTTTGAGCTCAACTACACCTAAACGATTTTGGGACATGATTTATAATATATTTGAATTTGATAATATAGTGAAAGAGGAAAATCTTTAGGTTCTTCAAAATAGATTTTATATTTAGAATATGATTTCAAGTGAAAATTTTAATAGTTTCTATAACCATATTATTTAATTGGTTGGAACTATTCCTGGAATTCTCTTCATTCATGGAATTTTCCATGATATAAAAGATTATTTTATAGTGTGGAATGATATATACATATTATTAAAAATAAAAAGTCTAAATGATTCAAACCATGGATTATAAAATTATAGGGAATTATCTATTGATAATTTACCCAACTAACTAGGTATATATGAAATGTACGTAATGTAGAAACGTTATTTAGAACATTCATCAATATAAATATAATTCAAAGAAGTATAGAAAAAATGATATTAACATGACCAAAATTCAATAATATATTATTGATGATTTCTTATATCTTGTTTCAAGGAAGATTAAGAGAGAATAAATAATATTAGAGGGTAAGATACACCTAGAATATTTTCATTTTATAACTTTTTTTCACATGACTTCTTAGTTTCTAAATATATATGATAGAATTGATGATAAGTTTGTGTTCATAAAAAAAACAATGAATTTTTTTTTTCATCTAGACGAAAAATTAATTCATTAAATAAAAGTTGATATAATTTTCAGGAAAGGTGTTGGTTATGAAATAGGACTAATATTATAAGCAATATGCTTTTTGATTAATTGAAATTGAGTTAATATTTGATAACTAAGAATCTATTTTGGCCTTTTAGAGAAATATAACGTTAAATTATAAGTGGATAATCAATGAGATGGGGTTATTGACCTCATGGTGTAATTTTAAAGGCCTATATTTGATAATGATCAATAGATAATGGAGAATAAAAATATTGGAATTTTATTGAAGTAATCCTCGAGTTACATTGATATTCCTAAAATTAAAATAGATCGTGTAGAGAAATTTTTGGATATATATGAAAAAGGTCATGCGAATATTAAATAATTAGTGAACTATATATTAACTATTTAGAAATATGATAAGATCAATTATGGTCTTAATATTTATATTAAAGAGAAACTTGAGAATTTTTAAACACTCGTAGTGGTTTTATTTTTAGGAGCAAATAATTCTTCTGAAATAAAAAAAGTGGATAACATAGTTTGGAATGTTTTTGAAACATTTGTTAAAGGAAATGGTAGAATGAGTCCCAAAATAACTTTTAGATATTATTAATTGCTAAAGGACTCAATGTTTTGGTTAAAATTGGTCTTATATATGATGCTAAAACATTAAAAACAAATATTGTAGACATAAAGTGTAAATGAAAGAAGCTAAAAAGTTAAATTTCTCAATGTCTATAAACATACCATCAAAATAGGTGTTATCTAAAATACAAGGATATATAATTCCAAAAATGTGACTATTTAATTAAATTTATTAATGAAAATATTACATTAAAATTTTATTGTAATATTTAAGGTTTATATTTTTAAATAAAAAAACAAAACATTATGTAACAAAACCAATTTATTTTTCATCTAGTAAACATTTTGACACTATTAATCGATAACAAGTATTAAAAACCCCCTAAATTTATCCACAAAATATAATCTTTTAGATAAATCTTATGTATTATATTCCTTTATACATTAGAGAAATGGAAACATAAAAAATGATTGAGATCAGATGTTTAGTAAGGGTAAAAATATTAATTAAGAATCCAATATCATAATTCCTAAAAATAAGAGAATACAGGTGTAATTATGATACACATGAAACATATAAACAATAAATAATGAATCATAAGTCATGACTTATGTTTTGGAATAAAAAATTCATCAATCAGTGACTGTAGAAACAAGAGACAATAAACATGATCCTTGAGAGCCTAAAATAAGAATGAAAATAAGCCCAAATTTATATAATATAATGGAAAATGACATTTAAATATTGAATAACCATAATTAAATTAATACCATTTTTATAAAACTCATTATTCCTCACGTATGTGAACAAAATCAATATGTACAAACTAGAAAATGTGAGAAGAATAATTATTCCCATTAATGTGTGAACAAACACATTACCACCATGCTTGACTATCCCATGAGATATAAACATTAACTAATTCATATGAGGGAAATATAAGACCCCACCAAGAATCATCCATACTTATGTGGGTAATGTAAAATTATATATCAAAGTATCCAAGTAAATAAAATGAATTTCATAACATTTTAAATTAGAATCTCATAATTAGAACATTCATAATTCCATTAATAATTAAAACATTATATACCCTTGTATATTAAATAGGTATCCAAATATATATTGTTACATTCCTAGTAAATACCGTGGAATCAAGATAATAGATAATATGGTATTCACACCATAAAGAAAAAGGGTATATGGGTAATTAAATAATTTCCCAAATCAATTTATGCATGGGACCCATGTGAACACAAATTAGTCAATGAAATTGAATGTATGATTTGAATAAAACAAAGGTATTGGATGAATGTTTATTTTTATTCGTGGGGGATGGTTAAGAAAAAAAAGATAGTGATTGATCATATCATTGGTAGAAAATGATTTTACATATTCTATCCAGAGAAATGTAGTGGATGGTAACATTTAATGAATATCCTTAATGAATAATAATATATATCTAAAAATAATGACTTATATTAAATAGAAATTTTAGGAATTTGAGAAAAATCACATTGGTAATAATAAATATAGTTTATCATTTGAATTTATTTTCAATGAAATGACTTTTAATAATAGGAGAAAAAATAATTTATTTTAAAAACTATGAAAACATATGGGGGTTGATTCATATAAAATTACAAGGCCTATAAAAATATACATCCATAGAGAAGAAAAGCACAAAAAGGGTCATTAGAAAACATGATTAATATTATTATATTTAGAGAAGCTATATGTCACATTCAAAAAATATTTTTTAAAAGTCGAAATGAATAAATTGAAAAACTCTACCTTTGAAAAATAAATTCCAATAATAGATCCATGAAATTTTTTTAAGGATTCCAAAATATTGTGAACTGGAGGCTAAAAATTTTTATGTCTAAATGATAGAAAACTAATTTTAAAATATTTTAAAAAATATTTGTTTGAAATCCCAAATAATTAAAAGTTTATTAAATTTTTTTCCATCAAGGGGGTAAAAATAATAATTATAATCATAGAGAATGATCCATATTATCCTTCCCAAAAATTTTAGATTACATTTCTGGAAAAAAATATGATCATAGAAGAAATTTTTAACCTAAAATAATGAGAGTCATTCTAAGAAACATTATAATGTTATTTTGGAATTTTTTTAAAATAATTATTTACTAATGATGATAAGTTATCCAAAAGACAGAAAAAATTAAATAAAATATAAAATAATGTATTTGTAGTATAAAATAATTCATGAAAAATATATTCAAGTAAGAATGAGTATGGCCCAATGAATAAAAAATTCGGTCTATGAAACTATTATGGAGTTGTTAATTTAAGAATCAAAGTATAATGGGAGTATGTTCTTGAAATGGAAGTTATAATATCATTAATGGGAGGATATTTTCATATGTGAAACAAATTCAGAAATGAATACACAAATTAAAATAAATTATGGTGATCTATATTAATCATGTTCCCTAAAGTCGAAATGAGGAAAAGAAACCCATACAATTTGAGTAAAATTTAAATAAAACCCCCTAAATTCAGTAGAAAATGTAATTAAACATATAATACTATGAATTAAATAGGTATATTATTTTATTATTTAAATATGAAACATTTATACCGTATAAAAAAAATTATAAACATATCTCAAATAATGAAAATTGAGACAACAAACCATTACATAATTTATTTTCATGGTAAAAAATCACTCTAAGATTCAGTATGAAATAAATAATTATATTAATAACTTCTTTCATAATATTTTCGATATAAATAAACTTTTATTAACTTTAATTATAATTATTCTCTTCATGTATATTAGATATTATTTATTTCTAATATCATGTGGGAGTAATCTTGGCCGTTTTAAACTAGTTTTCAAAACATAGAATTTTTGTTTATTATTCTTCCAATTTTATTCATTAATAAATCATAAAAGGTATTATAATTTATGCTTGTAATTATATTTAATTTTACAATTTAATTTCATAATCATATTAGTAATTATTCACGATGGAAAAGCTGTTGATGAGCTTGTTTTTGGAAATTTATACTAAACAAACGATGTTGCCTTAATTGATGAGTTTAATATTTATATTACCTTTCAAAAACCAAAATGAATAATTATTTAAATATTAATTTCAAATAATTTTTTTCCATATCCATCCTTGATGTCAAATTTATTTCATTGTTAATATAGGTGGTTAATCTAGCCAAATATGAACATGCAACACTCTGTGTGAGAGTTTGACTATAAGAGATATTATTTTAGCATAAGATAATTTTTACAAAAGTATAACGAAATTATTTAGATGTTGTTAAAGTAATAAAATATCATTTTTATGTTTTATAAGATTAAACAAAATGATATTTTTTTCACTTATTGATAAATAATTTGTCCTATTGGTTGGTTAATTTTAGGCTGTTAGTTTTACAATGTTACGTTATTGTTAATATTAGTTAGACAATGACTAATTTATATTTATATAATATAAATCATTGCATATGGAAATATCTATTCATTAAAACTATCGTTATAAACGTTTTTTAAAGGTTTAGATAAAAAATTAAATGTGTCATTCATGTAGACGGTAGTCCACACATACGCATGAGTTCCATTTTCCTTTCTTCAATTGAAGAAGACTTACATAAATATTGTTATACAATAAATAGAAAAAAAATTTAAAAATAATAATTATACTGATGGTATTACATAATTATGGTTATAATTTTCAGAGGAGGGTGGGTGATAATTATAATGAAAAAAGAAAAAGGTTATGTAATACTTATGTTGAGAATTTAGATATTCTCTTGAATTATCCTTTGGAAATGATGGAATTGAGATAATTTTTGTGGATGGGGGTTGAAAAACATGTTTAAGGGATATAGAAGAAGTAAAAAATTATTTTAATGAGAATTTATAACTAGGGTTTTATCTTCCAAATGTTGGAATGGAACTCCTTTTATAGGTTAAAAGGATAAATAAATATTTGGAAATTAATAAAAGGTAATGTGTAATAATGGAACTACATGTGTGTTTGGTGAGTTAAGTGTGGAAATTTTCATTAAACAAATAGTTATAACTTTACCACCCAAAAAATTTATTATTCAATTTCTAATTTTTAATATTATTTAGTATAATTTGAGCCACATTATATTTTCCATTTTATCAGTTATTGATCTTTATTAAAAATTAACTATGTTAATTATTTTATTAGTATTGATATAATATAAACCTTCTTAGAAAATTCATATGTGATGTATTTAAATATGTAATCCATTTAATCTAATTCAATTTATAATTATATAAAAATTATCTTTTAATTTTAAAAATTTAATGTGTTAAAAAATTTAATTTTGAGGAAAAATAACATTTTAATTTTTATGTATTATTAATCTTATTGAACATTTATTACTAATTAGATTATTTTTAATTAATTATTATATATAATTAAGAATCATATTACATTAATAATTTAAAATAGATCCACATTATTTATAAATTACAAAATACTTATAAAAGTATCATTCTTTTTAAATAATATTATTACCTTGGTAATTAGTTTTTAACATGGGTAAATCATTTTTTATAACGAAAATAATTTTTAGCCCATTAATTTTTTTTAAAATTATGATTACAATTCATCAATTCATTTTATAAAATCTAATTTTTTGAATATATAAAAACCCATTTTATTATAATTTTTTATATAAAATAAGAATATTTTTAGGAATTGTGTATCTTTTAAGAATGAAATAAATTTATTACTTTTCTAATAAAAGAAATTAGATGGGTGTAAAATTATTTTATTATAAATATAATTAATAAATTTCATTTAAACCATTTTTTAAACCATAATATTATAAATTCATAGTACATGAATATGAAATTTTTAAGAAAATAAAAAATAATTTTATATCATATTTAGATAAAATAATTTACTTTTTTCAATGAATTATTATTAAAAAATTATTTTTATATCTATTTATTTTTCTTAATAGTCTTACATCTATTTTTTCCTACCAATTATACCTATACATTTTAATGGTTATGTATTATTTTAATTTTCCTTGTTGTTTGGTGTGGAATTTGAAGCAATATATTAAACACGTTAGATATTAAGGGAACAAATATAATTTAATTTCTAAGAGGTTTTTAAGTATATGGTAAAAAAATATAATAATAATATATTTTCTATGATGGATTAAAAAATTTATCTCCACATAGAGTGCCAAATGTCCAATTTTAGTGAATATAAAACTTACTTAAAAAGAGAATAAATTTTATTTTGGTGAAATATAATCAGAACAAAACCTTTATATTAGAATAAAAACTCATTATATGGAAATTGTTTCGAAAATACTATAATTGGGAATAAATATAGTAATATTTAGAAAGGAAGTGTATTAATTTCATATCTAAGACAAAAATAATGTATCCAATTAAAGAA
This sequence comes from Viscum album, assembly GCA_963277665.1. NCBI lineage: Eukaryota > Viridiplantae > Streptophyta > Magnoliopsida > Santalales > Viscaceae > Viscum > Viscum album. The sequence continues at coordinate 650,585,189 of OY728120.1, read as the reverse complement.
AATACATTGATTAATATATTTTTTCCAATTAGAGCAATAACAATATGATATGACTGCTTGTGCAGATGGAAATCAAAATAGACTAGTATATTTCTAAACAAATTCTAGAGTGTCATACAAAAAGGAGAATTTTGAAATGAAGAAGAAAACGATTCTTATATAAATATTGTTTAATGATACTAAAAATAATTTTAAATGTATTCTTGATAGTGGGTTCTCATCCCACATGATAGGTAACAAGAATATCTTCAAAAATATGAATATAAGAGTTAAAAAAACTATTTGATTTGGAAATTATAGATCATTAAGTATTAAATAAATTAAAAAATACTTACTTTATAATGTTGAATTAAATAATACTAAAGCTATATTATTTCATATAATTTTACCAAATTTTTTAATTTTGAGTCAGAAATGTGAATTACATTCAATCCAGAAGGTTGTAATATCAAATGAAGGGCTAGAAGATCACTTATGCATGGATAGATAGTGGACATAAACTTGAATCAAGTGGATAAAATGGAGAATAATTTTAGCCTAAATATTGAAAATGATAATAGTATATTGAACTGAAGAATTCAAAAAATAGAGTGTGATGAATATATCAATGTTGAAGGATATTGTTATAATTCCATCACTAAAGAGGCACACAAAAACTAATAGGGATTCCTAGTTGAGGGGAAATATAGTGTGAAACCCGTATTTTCCAAAGAGGTACCAGGAATCCATCTTTCTAAATAAATTCTACACTGAAGTATATTTTCTAGTTAGAGAGGATGAATCTTATGGTGATAAATACTTCATTTTATTTATTGCTGACTATATTTGGATGAAATTTGATATGTTTATGTGATAAAAAATGTAATTTTTAGAATAAATAACGAGATTTGAAATAATAAAATAGAATTAAAGATGAATAAAAATGAATATTATATGGTCTAATAAAATAATATAATACACTTATGTTAGATTTTAAAATTATCTGGAGAAACATGGATTAATTCAATATGTGTCACCAGTATGGATCCCTCAATATAATGGTATTACAAAGTGATGGAATAAAATAGTGAATAAAATAGAAATGGCCTTATTAATATAATGTGTAATCTCTTAAGACTATTTGAAAAATGCAATATAAGTATCTATGCACACACAAAATTGAGTATTGATCATTCCAAGAGAGGAGAAGATGTTATATGAAATGTCACAAACCTCTCTCACTAGTCTATGAACCAAGAAAATATACCCCATGGGTATCTAAAAATACATTGGTTTTCTTCCTTATAAAATAGAGGACATTAACCATTTGGGAAACTTATCTGAAAAATTGATTATTCCTATAAGACATCACATATTATTTTAGTATTATTTTTCCTCACTCAGACACACCTTGGTAAACATATCTATAGGTCACCCGTCTTGATTAAATTATTTGACAATAATGCATTAGAATAGAGTTCTAAATATCAAATCTCTAGAAAATACGGGATTGCCCTTTTAAAATGGGTAGTAACATTTAGTATTTTTAGCTTTTAACATTATAGGTTGTTATATTATCCCACATTTTGATCACCACGATAATGTGGTTCATGGTAAAGAACACCACTGAGAGACCAAAACCACCCACATTAGGTCTCCCACCCATAATGGGTTTCACTAAAACAGTTTTAATTATTTCTTATTTCATGAACAAACTACATCCAATAACAAGATGATGATAAAAATTTCATAGGAGAAAATAACACCTACCCATTATCCTTTTCAACCACAATGATAAAAATATCAAAAAGGCTAATCAAAGACCACTCTTCAAATAATTCCATCTAGAATTGTGTCAATAATTTTATGACCAACACATCAATGAATAAATTTCCATTTCCATGTTCATATGAAATATAAAAAAATATATGAATGTAATTAACACAAAATATCTTCTATATGTTTTGGTATATATGGGTAAAAATACATTTCAAGATCATGTGATATGAATACACAGTAAAACGATCATCGAAATGATAGTGTCACCAAGTCATCAGATAATACAAAAGTATATTGAACATGAGATCATGGGTTCGATAATTCCCCTCATTATAATTTATTTGGTGATAGATATAATCAACTACATATTTCCATAACATTATTACACATCCAAACTTCATACCTAAGTCATTAAAGACATCATAACCCAATCCTAGTCCACGAATAACCAGCAATTATAAAGAAGCTCTAAATCTCAAACACATTTCTAGATGTCTACAATGAAATCAGCACCTAAATATTTTCAGTATTCACTGAGATTATTTTATTATATATAAAATAAAATAGAATATTTTTTAATTAGATCCATAATTTTAACACTCCAATCTTCCACGGTACGCTTCTCTTTGAATAATACAGTAGCTTGTGTTGTATGCAACTTCGAGTACTAACACACACCACAACCAATCAAACTAGCAGTTATGAATAGTAATACCCACATTTTGAAATTTTATAAATTTTATCATTCAAAATTGACTTCATTTTTGGATTCAGAATATCGAAATTAGCCTAGGGTGAAATTTTGGTATTTTTCTGGAAACCTTCATATTTTTATGAATAGTGAAAATTACCAAATTTTATTTAAAAACAACTTTTATTAATCCAAATAATTTATAGTGATAAATTCTACTATTTTGTGGTCTTCTAGTAGATTTATATTATATTTTTACCATTTAATACAATGTTTTTCATTGGACATAATTTCACATTTAAACCACATATAAACAAGTGTCAATCTTTTGATATTTATTTCTTAAAAACACGCTTTTTGTTTTGACAACGAGAATTAATTTTAAATTAACTTCTTCCACTTATCTATTTTGCATTTAGAAAAATTGATTCCATATTTAGAATCAGGAGGTCCAAATTGTGTAAATAGATAACTTTTATTATTAGACATTTTGAATAATTACTTCGGTAAATATTTTACATACCGTGGTTAAAGGGTAAATCAGGTAAATAAGGGTAAACAAATAATATTATAATAATAATAAATTACCCTAAAGCGTGTACTAAACCTATTAGTTGATACAGTTTCGACCATGGTCATCTTGAGGTATATTTTGGGACCCAATGGATCCACTTGTAAGTGATAATGACACTTTATATTAATTAAGTTAAAGTAAAAAACAAAAATAACATAAGCTTATATCTTTTAGCAAAACAAATTTTACATAGGGTTATATATGTTATATTTTCGACAATAAATATTCATTAGAAAGATAAAATAATTTCCAACATATTTTTAGTTTATTTATAATTTTTACACATTGAATAATTAAAATTATTAATGACACAATAAAGATGCAGTATATTCCTTATTAATGAATGAATAAAATAATTTGTATTATAAATGTTAAAATAAATATAATTTAAAATTTTTTATGACATAAAAGAATTATATTTGTTTATATTACATGTTAGTACAGTGTAAATAATTTTTTTTCAAATTAATAATGATTTTATGACTTTAACAAAAATCAATTATTAAATAGTGTCAAAATTAACATAAATGAGTTTTTAAAACAAATATTACATTATTAATTTATATTCTATTCCTAAAAATATAAGGTTAGGCCAAAGGACTTATATCATGATATGTGTATCATTAATGGACCACTTGGGGGTCTCTTGGATGTATGTAGTACATTTATTAACTATATAATATAAAAATAAAAAGTGACATGGTAAATGTCAACTATTTAACTAAGAGTTAAATATAAATGATAAGGTTAATATAGTGACCCAAACTAATCTAAAATATATTGGATGAATTTATTTCGACCCATACCCACTTTAGACTTTGAATAATCCACTTTTTAGCCATTATAAACCGAATATGAATTTATTATATATTAATTCTTTACGTTTTTTCCTAAACAACCCCTCCTCCCCCTTATAAAAGGACACCACTTCTAACTAATTTTTCATACCATAAAATCCTTTTTGTTAGGCCAAAAATCTACCCAAATACCCTATCATCTATACTTAGTAAATCTTACATGACTTACTTTAGTTAGAAAACCAACATAAGTAGCCATTTGGATCAAATCAAAATGAAGAACCCGAAGAAGAGGTAATGTTTTCACCACCCTCTTTCAATTTCCTTTCTTCTTCAACTTCTTCTTTCTTTGTTACTTAAATTCTAAAACAATAAATAATGTATCTTCTATAAACTGTGATGTTATCATAAATATGGTATAAAAAGATTCAGTATTATATCTATCCTTTGAATGACATGTCACCATATGTGCGTATGTACGGCTTACCGTCTCCACGTCGTGGTGTAATTGTTATCCAAAACATTATTATTTGGATGGGTATGATATTTTTGTGTAATTGAAGTAAATAATAAAAATAACATTATATTGATTCTGTATATATAATATACCATCCAATTATATATTATTTTTGTAAAGACCCGTAAAACTTCAAGGGAAATGTTTTCTTAATTTTCTTTAGAATTTTACAAGAGCGCGGTTTCAGACGGCACCTGATTCCGAGGCCCGGAGTGCCCGGAATCAATTTCTGAAGTTTGGCTCGGGTACGTTCAGTGAACGAACGAGCGGGAATTCTTAACTTTTGATCCGGTGCTCGGAATTGGAATCTGAGGGCACCGATGAACTCGCAGCGCCGATTTTCGCTTAAAGAGACCTTTTCGGGAGTTGCATTTGTTGCGGGATAAAAGTTAGTTTTTGGAAGACTTATAAAAAGTTGAATAAAAAAATGTGGAATTCTTTTTATTTAACTTTTGTAGGTTAACTCCTCTCAAAGGGAGTTAGGGGTGGGACCCACACCCACTTAACCTCCCTTGAGAGGATTAGGTGTGGTGGGACCCACACGAACCTAAACCTCTCATCTTCCCCCTTAAACTCCCCTCTCTCCCTCTTAAATGTTTGTTAACTTAACATCTAATTAATTACACATGAAATGTATAATTAATTAAGTGTTATGTTTTGAAATTTGATGTTTTGAATTCCTTGGCTAGGTAAATAAAATAAGGAGGAACCTTATTTTATTTGGTTAGCTTTGTTTAGCCAACTTGTGAGGATTTTTGAGAGCTCCTCCTCCTTCTTCTTCAACTTGACGAAGAACGCTCAACGTGACGAAGAACGCTCAACTTGACGAAGAACGCTCAACTTGACGAAGAACGCTCAAGTTCCGACGAAGAACACCGCTCCTCTCTTCTTCGTCATCCGTGTCAACGAGAGGGAACACCGCTTCCTCCTCGGACTCCCTTCGTCGACATAAGAAGTTTCGCCAACGACGTGCCTCTTCGGACGCACCTCTTCGTCATCGAATTTGACGAACGACTACCGCGACGCCCGACCTCCGCGACATTGTCTTCCGCGGGACGTTGACAAATCTTCGAACCTATACCCAAGGTAGGGGTTGTTGTTTTTTTTGTTTACTTATTTATCCTTGTTCGTGGTTCATGCATGATTAACGTAAGGATTTTTAAGTTGTGTTATCATTTAACGTGAGGGGGGCCGGACCGCATGAACACGGCCGAACCCCCTCCATCGTTCCTATTGATTTGTCTTGCGGGTGGAAACAAGGTGGCGTGGTGCCGTCGCACCACGCGGATAATTGTATGTTTATCTTGCGCGGCGCCGTCGCGCCGCGCCGTGAAAGAATCATCAAGAACGCGACGCCGTCGCGCCGCGTCAAGAGAATCGGAGGTGCGGTGGAGGGGCACGGTGCCGTCGCACCGTGCCGGACGATGAACACCGCCGCCGGTTCCGGGCCGCGATGGGACGAGGAGTCCGGCGGCCGGGCCGCCGGCGTCAGAAGGTGAAAAGGGGACCGGATTTTTCCGGTCCCGTTGGAGAAAACCGGCCGGCCAGCTGGCCGGCCGGATGGTCAAATCCGGGGGAAATTAATCCCCTGACCAGCAATAAAGCCCTCCCCCCCATTTAATTGGGGGAGGCGGTTCCTTGAGGGGGGGCAGGCGGCCCCCCGATTTCCGCTCAAGCAGGCCCCCCACGTGGGGGGGGGGGGGGCGTTTTCTTTTCAAAGGGCGCGGCACAAGGCCGCGCTGCCATCCCAATCAAGTGGGGGGCTTTGCCCCCCCGCGCGCTGCCTCCGTGCGGCGCCGGGCCGCCGCGCCGCCGGCCGGGTCGAACCCGGGTCGGGTCGACCCGGTTCGGGTCGGCCCGGACCCGGACCCCCCGTTTCGAATCATTTATGGTCTTTTGGCCATATCTTGAGCCACGGACCTCTGATCGACGAACCGTCTGCGGAAACACGATCCTTGGATCGAGGCGGTCGTTTCGGTATATCGCACTCAGGGTTTCGGAATACTTGAATTCGGCCGGGTTGGTTCGTTCTCGAAACCAACCGGGCCCTCGGAGCAGAAACGCTCATATCTTGAGCTACGGACGTCCGATTGACGTGCCGTCAGCTGTGTTGTGTTCCTCTTAATGAGGCGGATCTTTTGGCATACTCCGCCCGAGGTTTGGACGCAGGTGGAGTACGGTCGGTTTGGTTTTTCCTTAAAAACCAACCGGGCCCCGGGAACGAAAATGCCAATAACTCTCAGACCGGGCGTCCGATCGACGCGCCGTCTGTTGCGTTGAGTTCCTGTTGACGATATGGAACTTTTGGATACATCAACTCTGGACTTTGTGTCAGTTGATTTATCCGCCTCTCGGCTCGTGGAGCGGACCCTCCGAACGAGCTTGCTGTGTGCGGGAACCCTAGTGCTGGCTGCGACTGTTACTGTGACTACTACTGCTGCTACTGCTATTGTGACTGCGACGACGACAGTGCAGAGATCCTGTGTGGATTCGACGACGACGACTTCAGCACTCAGCGATCCTATGTGGATCAGTGCTACAGGTCCTGTGTGGGCCCGATCCTGTGTGGGTCCGATCATGTGTGGGTCTTTGTGCTCAGCGGTCTTGTGTGAACCAGCGCCTACAGGTCCTACGTGGGCCCGATCCTGTGTGGGTCTTTTGCGGGGGTTAGTTACCTATCGATCCTTCGTGGGTCCGATGACTTAGATGGATCAGAGATCATCTTTATCGTCTTTCGAAAAAGTATACCTGTGTGAGCTGAATCCTGTTGCTTTCCTGTGTGGATTGTGTTGTGCAATCCTATGTGGATTACGTTTTGCTTTCCTGTGTGGAATACGTATACTTTCCTGTGTGGACTGAGTTGTACTTGGGCTCGGAGGTTGGAGCATATTTGAATTTGATGACTTAGGTATATGTATGGGCATATACCTAAGCAATGTCGGTTGTTACTTCGTTATTGTACCTTTCTTCGTGGTTTATCCTTTGTGGATTTGAGAGACCTTCAGGGGTCTCGGGGTCCCTACTGAGTAGCTTATACTCACCCCTGCACGGGCTTTGCCCGAACTACGTTGTGTTGGTTGCAGACGACGGACAGCGTTGACCTTAGCTGAGGCTTGCAGAGCGGGACGGTACCCAGAGGTGGACCACTGGGCGGGACTTGCTCGGAGCGGACGGTGGGACCCATGGAGTAGAGGAGCTATCTGTACCCACCCTTCAGGTGGGATTTCCAGTGGACAGCTCGGTGTAGCGGCTTTTACCTTTCAGTTGCTGTTTTTCCCTTTCGAGTTGTACTTTACTTTCAGTTTGGGTTTGTATACTGTCCCATTTACTTTTCCGCACTTTCAGTTGTACTCTGCTTTTTCTTAGTGTTTACTTTCCGCTTGCTTACTCTGTGGTGTTTGTTTACTTTACAAAGGCAATGCCTTCCCTTTTTACCAGGATTTACGCCTTGGTGCTAGTCGCCAACCCCTAGCCTATGGAAGGTGGGCTTGGGGTAGTCACGGCACGGACCCCGAGGGCAGGTCGTGACAAATTGGTATCAAAGGTGTTCGGTTCTACCGCGAACTCTGATCTTTTCTATGAGAAGCAATAATGTTTAGCGTATTGAGTGTGGTTATCAGTCCAGGGAGTCCAGTGTTGGTGCGGAGGCCGACGTATCCGTACACCAGGACCCTGACTTCTGATTTCCGACTTAATGCACGAAAACATTGATTGCGTGTGTGTTTCAAAGTTTTCTTTGTGATTACTTATATCAGCTCACCAGGTATACTGTTCTGACCGTGGCGCACCTGTTTCCTTTTCAGGATGGCCCCACGACGGTAGCCAGCTAGGGTTCCGAGAGTCGAGCGTGACGACAGCCCACCGAGCGACGAGGCCTCGGTGCAGGGCCCTTTGTCAGCAGTGGCACCGGCGGTAGCTCTACCCGCCGAGCCCCCGATGCTTCCAGCAGCAGCCGCTGACGATGCACGTCGCCTCAGCGCACTGCATGAGTTTCAGCGCCAGCGACCGCCCAGGTTTCGCGGGGAGACGGATCCCCAGGCAGCAGAGGACTGGCTGGAGGTAGTGGTTCGAGTGTTTAGGCTAGTGAGGACACCAGCAGACCTCATGGTGATCCTCGCTGCGAGCCTACTACACGCAGCAGCAGGACGATGGTGGAGCTTGATGCTCCAGGTGCACGATGAGGCATCTCTACTTTAGACGGACTATGAGAGCCTCTTCCGCTCGGAGTTCGTCCCAGCCACCCTTCGTGCGGTGCGTATCCAGGAGCTTCTTCAGCTGCGGCAGGGCAGCATGACGGTCGCTCAGTACTCGGTGAGATTTACCGATCTCTCGCGCTACTCGACCGACATGGTACGGGACCCATTCTTCTGGGCCCGGACCTTCGAGCAGGATTTGAGACACGAGATCAGGGCATCGCTGATCTCCCTCAGCATACCGACTCAGACGGGAGTACTAGAGCGGGCCCTTCTGATCGAGAGCTTCCTTGCTGAGTCTACACCAGCGCAGCGACCCACCGCAGGGCGGCACGTGGCAGAGTCATCTGCAGCAGGCAGTCGACGGATGACCAGGAGGTCCACCCCGACCACAGGGAGCTGGCGGGCAGAGACAGGCACAGCTCCAGGTAGCAGAGGCCTACGACCACGGCGCACCCGAGATGATTCGAGGTACTATCTGTGTCTATTCCACCCTTGCTGTAGTTCTTATAGACACAGGAGCGAGTCACTCTTTCATAGCCGCTGCCCCTGTTCGGAGCTCGGAGATTCCGACAGAGCCGTTGGCTCGATCCCTACGGCTAGAGACTCCTACGGGAGCAGACTCGATGATTACACACTGGTTCCGGCAGTGTGAGCTTACTCTAGGAGGCGAGAGCTTCGGCTGGGATCTTCTTGTAGCAGCGTCGAGGCCTTAGGACGTCATTTTGGGCATGGATTGGCTATCTACGGTCCATGCACAGATTGACTATTTTAGGCGCAAGGTGCGATGTGTACGCACCGACGGGAGCAGGTTCACCTTCACCGGCGAGAAGGGAGCCTTAACAGCACAGGATGGACTTCTGCGGAGGAGAGGACAGCCCATTACTCATCAGTTGGCTAGCCTTATCCTTGGAGCAGTTGACGTGCGGAGTCCTGGTTTTCCTGCAGTGGTGGATCAGTTTGCGGACGTTTTTCCCGACGATGTTCCAGGGATACCTCCTCGTAGAGAGGTAGACTTTTATATTGACTTGTACCCCGGGACAGCCCCGATATCCACTCCAGCATATCGGATGGCCCCCGCCGAGCTTCGAGAGCTACGGGTACAGTTGGAGGACTTGCAGGGAAAGGGGTTCATCCAACCCAGTGTTTCACCCTGGGCTTCCCTGATTTTGTTCGCCAAGAAGGCGGACGGGAGCTTGCGAATTTGTGTTGACTATCGTCGCCTGAACCAGGTGACAGTGAGGAACAAGTATCCACTACTGAGGATTGATGATCTCTTTGATCAGCTCAAGGGAGCACGGTGGTTCTCGAAGATAGACCTCAGGTCAGGCTATCATCAGCTCAGAGTCAGAGACGAGGATGTGCAGAATATTGCCTTCAGATGTCGGTATAGCCACTATGAGTTCTTGGTTATGCCTTTCGGTGTAACCAATGCTCCAGCAGTGTTCATGGCTCTCATTAACAGGATCTTTCAGCCATACCTCGATCGGTTTGTCGTGGTCTTCATCGACGACATTCTGATTTACTCTACGACTGAGGAGGAGCACGCCTATCATTTACGAGTTGTACTAGACACACTCCGAGAGCACCAGCTTTATGGTAAGCTCTCGAAGTGCCAATTCTGGATACGTGAGGTCCACTTCTTGGGACACGTTATCTCTGAGGTGGGAGTTGCAGTGGATCCTGCGAAGATCGAGGCTGTGTTAGCATGGGAGCCACCCAGGAGCGTGACTGAGGTTCGGAGTTTCTTGGGACTAGATGGATACTATCGGAGATTCATGCCAGACTTCTCTAGAGTTGCGGCACCACTCACATCTTTGATGAAGAAGTGGAAACCCTTAGTATGGTCAGACAGATGTCAGCAGAGCTTCCAGGAGATGAGACAGAGATTGACCTGCGCACCTATCTTGAGGTTGCCTGAGGAGGGAGTAGGGTACGTATTTTACTGCGATGCGTCAGGGACCAGACTCGGATGTGTTCTGATGCAGGAGAGGGAAGTGATCGCATATGGATCACGTCAGTTGAGGCCGCATGAGCAGAACTACGCTACCCATGACCTGGAGTTAGCAGCAGTGGTCTTTGCTCTGAATACCTGGCGACACTATCTGATGGGCGAGCGCTTTACAGTCTTTTCTGATCATCAGAGTCTCAGGTATATCTTCTCTCAGAAGGACCTGAACCTGAGACAGCGGCGATGGCTCGAGTTCCTCCAGGACTATGAATTTGAGATAGTCTATACTCCTGGGAAGGGGAACGTAGTAGCCGATGCCCTTAGCAGGAGGACGGGCATTCAGCTACTTGAGGAGGTGACGGAGCAGCTAGCCTCTTTGCAGATATCCTTCGTGGATAGAGATGGAGCAGCCTTCCTTCAGTCTCTCACAGTCACTCCTCCACTACTGCAGCGAGTCAGGGAGGCACAGCGTGGGGACGCTGACTGTGAGACACAGCGTGCACAGATATCCTCGGGACAGGCACCTGATGGTTTCTCCCTTGGAGCAGAGCACGACATCCTTTTCAGAGGACGTACCATGGTACCAATAGCTTTGCGAGAGGAAGTTCTTAGAGAGTTTCACACTTCTTCTTTGGCGGTACATCCTGGAGTGGTGAAGATGTACCAGGACCTCAGACGACAGCACTGGTGGCCGGGCATGAAGAAGGCTGTAGTAGAGTTCGTTTCTCGATGCCTCACCTGCCAGCAGGTGAAGGCAGCGCATCAGGTACCAGCAGGCTTGGTATAGCTCTTGGAGGTTCCGGAGTGGAAGTGGGACGGCATATCTATGGACTTTGTGACTGGACTTCGACGCACTTCCAGAGGTCACGACTCCATCTGGGTGATTGTTGACCGACTCACCAAGTCGGCACACTTCTTACCCATCAGAGAGCAGAGCTCAGTGGAGATCTTGGGACGTCTCTACGTTCAGGAGATTGTGCGGCTCCATGGTGTGCCATCATCTATCGTCTCCGATCGAGATACTCGCTTTACTTCCCGGCTTTGGAAGGGGTTATAGGAGGCGTTCGGAACGCAGCTACGTCTGAGCACAGCCTTTCACCCTCAGACGGATGGTCGGATGGAGAGGACCATTCAGACTCTCGAGGACATGCTCAGCGCATGTGTCCTCGACTTTGGTCGTAGCTGGGAGGACCACCTACCCTTGGTGGAGTTCGGGTACAACAACAGCTACCACTCCACCATCGGGATGGCACCGTACGAGGCATTGTACGACCGACCTTGTAGATCACCTTTGTGCTGGACAGACCCTGGAGAGTCAACACTGGTGGGACCGGAGATGGTCCAGGCCACGACAGAGAAGGTCCAGGTCATCCAGGATCGGATGAGGACAGCACAGAGCCGGCAGTAGTCATATGCTGACAGGAGGCGGAAGCCACTAGAGTTCGAGGATGGAGACCACGTCTTCTTGCGGGTCTCACCTCGACGTGGTATTCGAAGATTTGGCCGAGGCGGCAAGTTATCTCCGCGCTTCATCGGACCCTTCCAGGTCCTCAGAAGGATTGGTGAGGTGGCTTATCGCTAGGCTTTACCACCTCAGTTGCACCGGGTGCACGACGTCTTCCACGTGTCTCAGCTGAGGAGATACGTGCACGACCCGACGCACATCATTGACCATGGGGAGCTTGATGTTGACGATGGGGCGAATTTTACGGAGGTTCCGGTGGAGATAGAGGATCGACAGGAGCGGGTCCGGCGTGGGCGATCGATTCCTCTTGTGCGCATCAGATGGCAGCATGGGAATCTCCAGGAGAGCACATGGGAGCGGGAGACTCAGATGCGTGCTCAGTACCCTCATTTGTTTCCCTAGTTTTTGATGTATCTTTACGGGGATGTAAAGCCCTGAGGTGGGAGTAATGTAAAGACCCGTAAAATTCAAGGGAATTTTTTTCTTAATTTTCTTTAGAATTTTACAAGAGCGCGGTTTCAGACGGCACCTGATTCCGAGGCCCGGAGTGCCCTGAATCAATTTCTGATGTTTGGCTCGGGTACGTTCAGTGAACGAACGAGCGCGAATTATTAACTTTTGATCCGGTGCTCGGAATTGGAATCCTAGGGCACCGATGAACTCGCAGCGCCGATTTTAGCTTAAAGAGACCTTTTCGGGAGTTGCGTTTGTTGCGGGACGAAAGTTAGTTTTTGGGAGACTTATAAAAAGTTGAATAAAAAAATGTGGAATTCTTTTTATTTAACTTTTGTAGGTTAACTCCTCTCAAAGGGAGTTAGGGGTGGGACCCACACCCACTTAACCTCCCTTGAGAGGATTAAGTGTAGTGGGACCCACACGAACCTAATCCTCTCATCTTCCCCCTTAAGCTCCCCTCTCTCCCTCTTAAATGTTTGTTAACTTAACATCTAATTAATTACACATGAAATGTATAATTAATTAAGTGTTATGTTTTGAAATTTGAAGTTTTGAATTCCTTGGCTAGGTAAATAAAATAAGGAGGAACCTTATTTTATTTGGTTAGTTTTTTTTAGCCAACTTGTGAGGATTTTGGAGAGCTCCTCCTCCTTCTTCTTCAACTTGACGAAGAACGCTCAACTTGACGAAGAACGCTCAACTTGATGAAGAACGCTCAACTTGACGAAGAACGCTCAAGTTCCGACGAAGAACGCCGCTCCTCTCTTCTTCGTCTTCCGTGTCAACGAGAGGGAACACCACTTCCTCCTCGGACTCCCTTCGTCGACATAAGAAGTTTCGCCAATGACGTGCCTCTTCGGACGCACCTCTTCGTCATCGAATTTGACGAACGACTACCGCGACGCCCGACCTCCGCGACGTTGTCTTCCGCGGGACGTTGACAAATCTTCGAACCTATACCCAAGGTAGGGGTTGTTGTTTTTTTTGTTTACTTATTTATCCTTGTTCGTGGTTCATGCATGATTAACGTAAGGATTTTTAAGTTGTGTTATCATTTAACGTGAGGGGGGCCGGACCGCATGAACACGGCCGAACCCCCTCCATCGTTCCTGTTGATTTGTTTTGCGGGTGGAAACAAGGTGGCGTGGTGCCGTCGCACCACGCGGATAATTGTATGTTTATCTTGCGCGGCGCCATTGCGCCGCGCCGTGAAAGAATCATCAAGAACGCGACGCTGTCGCGCTGCGTCAAGAGGAATCAGAGGTGCGGTGGAGGGGCGCGGTACCGTCGCACCGCGCCGGACGACGAACACCGCGGCCGGTTCCGGGCCGCGGCGGGACGAGGAGACCGGCGGCCGGGCCGCCGGCGTCGGAAGCCGAAAAGGGTACCGGATTTTCCCGGTCCCGTTGGAGAAAACCGGCCGGCCGGCTGGCCGGCCGGATGGTCAAATCCGGGGGAAATTAATCCCCCGGCCAGCAATAAAGCCCCCCCCCCATTTAATTGGGGGAGGCGGTTCCTTGAGGGGGGGCAGGCGGCCCCCCGGTTTCCGCTCAAGCAGGCCCCCCACGTGGGGGGGCGTTTTCTTTTCAAAGGGCGCGGCACAAGGCCGCGCCGCCGCGCCGCCGGCTGGGTCGAACTCGGGTCGGGTCGACCCGGTTCGGTTCGACCCGGTTCGGGCCGACCCAGGGGGGGTCGGGCCGGGTCGGCCCGGACCCGGACCCCCCGTTTCGAATCATTTACGGTATTTTGGCCATATCTTGAGCCACGGACCTCCGATCGACGAACCGTCTGCGGCAACACGATTCTTGGATCGAGACGGTCGTTTTGGTATATCGCACTCAGGGTTTCAGAATACTTGAATTCGGCCGGGTTGGTTCGTTCTCGAAACCAACCGGGCCCTCGGAGCGGAAACACTCATATCTTGAGCTACGGACGTCCGATTGACGTGCCGTCAGCTGTGTTGTGTTTCTCTTAGTGAGACGGATCATTTGGCATACTCCGCCCGAGGTTTGGACGCAGGTGGAGTACGGTCGGGTTGGTTTTTCCTTAAAAACCAACCGGGCCCCGGGAACGAAAATGCCAATAACTCTCAGACCGGGCGTCCGATCGACGCGCCGTCTGTTGCGTTGAGTTCCTGTTGACGATATGGAACTTTTGGATACATCAACTCTGGACTTTGTGTCAGTTGATTTATCCGCCTCTCGGCTCGTGGAGCGGACCCTCCGAACGAGCTTGCTGTGTGCGGGAACCCTAGTGCTGGCTGCGACTGTTACTGTGACTACTACTGCTGCTACTGCTATTGTGACTGCGACGACGACAGTGCAGAGATCCTGTGTGGATTCGACGACGACGACTTCAGCACTCAGCGATCCTATGTGGATCAGTGCTACAGGTCCTGTGTGGGCCCGATCCTGTGTGGGTCCGATCATGTGTGGGTCTTTGTGCTCAGCGGTCTTGTGTGAACCAGCGCCTACAGGTCCTACGTGGGCCCGATCCTGTGTGGGTCTTTTGCGGGGGTTAGTTACCTATCGATCCTTCGTGGGTCCGATGACTTAGATGGATCAGAGATCATCATTATCGTCTTTCGAAAAAGTATACCTGTGTGAGCTGAATCCTGTTGCTTTCCTGTGTGGATTGTGTTGTGCAATCCTATGTGGATTACGTTTTGCTTTCTTGTGTGGAATACGTATACTTTCCTGTGTGGACTGAGTTGTACTTGGGCTCGGAGGTTGGAGCATATTTGAATTTGATGACTTAGGTATATGTATGGGCATATACCTAAGCAATGTCGGTTGTTACTTCGTTATTGTACCTTTCTTCGTGGTTTATCCTTTGTGGATTTGAGAGACCTTCAGGGGTCTCGGGGTCCCTACTGAGTAGCTTATACTCACCCCTGCACGGGCTTTGCCCGAACTACGTTGTGTTGGTTGCAGACGACGGACAGCGTTGACCTTAGCTGAGGCTTGCAGAGCGGGACGGTACCCAGAGGTGGACCACTGGGCGGGACTTGCTCGGAGCGGACGGTGGGACCCATGGAGTAGAGGAGCTATCTGTACCCACCCTTCAGGTGGGATTTCCAGTGGACAGCTCGGTGTAGCGGCTTTTACCTTTCAGTTGCTGTTTTTCCCTTTCGAGTTGTACTTTACTTTCAGTTTGGGTTTGTATACTGTCCCATTTACTTTTCCGCACTTTCAGTTGTACTCTGCTTTTTCTTAGTGTTTACTTTCCGCTTGCTTACTCTGTGGTGTTTGTTTACTTTACAAAGGCAATGCCTTCCCTTTTTACCAGGATTTACGCCTTGGTGCTAGTCGCCAACCCCTAGCCTATGGAAGGTGGGCTTGGGGTAGTCACGGCACGGACCCCGAGGGCAGGTCGTGACAAATTGGTATCAAAGGTGTTCGGTTCTACCGCGAACTCTGATCTTTTCTATGAGAAGCAATAATGTTTAGCGTATTGAGTGTGGTTATCAGTCCAGGGAGTCCAGTGTTGGTGCGGAGGCCGACGTATCCGTACACCAGGACCCTGACTTCTGATTTCCGACTTAATGCACGAAAACATTGATTGCGTGTGTGTTTCAAAGTTTTCTTTGTGATTACTTATATCAGCTCACCAGGTATACTGTTCTGACCGTGGCGCACCTGTTTCCTTTTCAGGATGGCCCCACGACGGTAGCCAGCTAGGGTTCCGAGAGTCGAGCGTGACGACAGCCCACCGAGCGACGAGGCCTCGGTGCAGGGCCCTTTGTCAGCAGTGGCATCGGCGGTAGCTCTACCCGCCGAGCCCCCGATGCTTCCAGCAGCAGCCGCTGACGATGCACGTCGCCTCAGCGCACTGCATGAGTTTCAGCGCCAGCGACCGCCCAGGTTTCGCGGGGAGACGGATCCCCAGGCAGCAGAGGACTGGCTGGAGGTAGTGGTTCGAGTGTTTAGGCTAGTGAGGACACCAGCAGACCTCATGGTGATCCTCGCTGCGAGCCTACTACACGCAGCAGCAGGACGATGGTGGAGCTTGATGCTCCAGGTGCACGATGAGGCATCTCTACTTTAGACGGACTGTGAGAGCCTCTTCCGCTCGGAGTTCGTCCCAGCCACCCTTCGTGCGGTGCGTATCCAGGAGCTTCTTCAGCTGCGGCAGGGCAGCATGACGGTCGCTCAGTACTCGGTGAGATTTACCGATCTCTCGCGCTACTCGACCGACATGGTACGGGACCCATTCTTCTGGGCCCGGACCTTCGAGCAGGATTTGAGACACGAGATCAGGGCATCGCTGATCTCCCTCAGCATACCGACTCAGACGGGAGTACTAGAGCGGGCCCTTCTGATCGAGAGCTTCCTTGCTGAGTCTACACCAGCGCAGCGACCCACCGCAGGGCGGCACGTGGCAGAGTCATCTGCAGCAGGCAGTCGACGGATGACCAGGAGGTCCACCCCAACCACAGGGAGCTGGCGGGCAGAGACAGGCACAGCTCCAGGTAGCAGAGGCCTACGACCACGGCGCACCCGAGATGATTCGAGGTACTATCTGTGTCTATTCCACCCTTGCTGTAGTTCTTATAGACACAGGAGCGAGTCACTCTTTCATAGCCGCTGCCCCTGTTCGGAGCTCTGTGATTCCGACAGAGCCGTTGGCTCGATCCCTACGGCTAGAGACTCCTACGGGAGCAGACTCGATGATTACACACTGGTTCCGGCAGTGTGAGCTTACTCTAGGAGGCGAGAGCTTCGGCTGGGATCTTCTTGTAGCAGCGTCGAGGCCTTAGGACGTCATTTTGGGCATGGATTGGCTATCTACGGTCCATGCACAGATTGACTATTTTAGGCGCAAGGTGCGATGTGTACGCACCGACGGGAGCAGGTTCACCTTCACCGGCGAGAAGGGAGCCTTAACAGCACAGGATGGACTTCTGCGGAGGAGAGGACAGCCCATTACTCATCAGTTGGCTAGCCTTATCCTTGGAGCAGTTGACGTGCGGAGTCCTGGTTTTCCTGCAGTGGTGGATCAGTTTGCGGACGTTTTTCCCGACGATGTTCCAGGGATACCTCCTCGTAGAGAGGTAGACTTTTATATTGACTTGTACCCCGGGACAGCCCCGATATCCACTCCAGCATATCGGATGGCCCCCGCCGAGCTTCGAGAGCTACGGGTACAGTTGGAGGACTTGCAGGGAAAGGGGTTCATCCAACCCAGTGTTTCACCCTGGGCTTCCCTGATTTTGTTCGCCAAGAAGGCGGACGGGAGCTTGCGAATTTGTGTTGACTATCGTCGCCTGAACCAGGTGACAGTGAGGAACAAGTATCCACTACTGAGGATTGATGATCTCTTTGATCAGCTCAAGGGAGCACGGTGGTTCTCGAAGATAGACCTCAGGTCAGGCTATCATCAGCTCAGAGTCAGAGACGAGGATGTGCAGAATATTGCCTTCAGATGTCGGTATAGCCACTATGAGTTCTTGGTTATGCCTTTCGGTGTAACCAATGCTCCAGCAGTGTTCATGGCTCTCATTAACAGGATCTTTCAGCCATACCTCGATCGGTTTGTCGTGGTCTTCATCGACGACATTCTGATTTACTCTACGACTGAGGAGGAGCACGCCTATCATTTACGAGTTGTACTAGACACACTCCGAGAGCACCAGCTTTATGGTAAGCTCTCGAAGTGCCAATTCTGGATACGTGAGGTCCACTTCTTGGGACACGTTATCTCTGAGGTGGGAGTTGCAGTGGATCCTGCGAAGATCGAGGCTGTGTTAGCATGGGAGCCACCCAGGAGCGTGACTGAGGTTCGGAGTTTCTTGGGACTAGATGGATACTATCGGAGATTCATGCCAGACTTCTCTAGAGTTGCGGCACCACTCACATCTTTGATGAAGAAGTGGAAACCCTTAGTATGGTCAGACAGATGTCAGCAGAGCTTCCAGGAGATGAGACAGAGATTGACCTGCGCACCTATCTTGAGGTTGCCTGAGGAGGGAGTAGGGTACGTATTTTACTGCGATGCGTCAGGGACCAGACTCGGATGTGTTCTGATGCAGGAGAGGGAAGTGATCGCATATGGATCACGTCAGTTGAGGCCGCATGAGCAGAACTACGCTACCCATGACCTGGAGTTAGCAGCAGTGGTCTTTGCTCTGAATACCTGGCGACACTATCTGATGGGCGAGCGCTTTACAGTCTTTTCTGATCATCAGAGTCTCAGGTATATCTTCTCTCAGAAGGACCTGAACCTGAGACAGCGGCGATGGCTCGAGTTCCTCCAGGACTATGAATTTGAGATAGTCTATACTCCTGGGAAGGGGAACGTAGTAGCCGATGCCCTTAGCAGGAGGACGGGCATTCAGCTACTTGAGGAGGTGACGGAGCAGCTAGCCTCTTTGCAGATATCCTTCGTGGATAGAGATGGAGCAGCCTTCCTTCAGTCTCTCACAGTCACTCCTCCACTACTGCAGCGAGTCAGGGAGGCACAGCGTGGGGACGCTGACTGTGAGACACAGCGTGCACAGATATCCTCGGGACAGGCACCTGATGGTTTCTCCCTTGGAGCAGAGCACGACATCCTTTTCAGAGGACGTACCATGGTACCAATAGCTTTGCGAGAGGAAGTTCTTAGAGAGTTTCACACTTCTTCTTTGGCGGTACATCCTGGAGTGGTGAAGATGTACCAGGACCTCAGACGACAGCACTGGTGGCCGGGCATGAAGAAGGCTGTAGCAGAGTTCGTTTCTCGATGCCTCACCTGCCAGCAGGTGAAGGCAGCGCATCAGGTACCAGCAGGCTTGGTATAGCTCTTGGAGGTTCCGGAGTGGAAGTGGGACGGCATATCTATGGACTTTGTGACTGGACTTCGACGCACTTCCAGAGGTCACGACTCCATCTGGGTGATTGTTGACCGACTCACCAAGTCGGCACACTTCTTACCCATCAGAGAGCAGAGCTCAGTGGAGATCTTGGGACGTCTCTACGTTCAGGAGATTGTGCGGCTCCATGGTGTGCCATCATCTATCGTCTCCGATCGAGATACTCGCTTTACTTCCCGGCTTTGGAAGGGGTTATAGGAGGCGTTCGGAACGCAGCTACGTCTGAGCACAGCCTTTCACCCTCAGACGGATGGTCAGATGGAGAGGACCATTCAGACTCTCGAGGACATGCTCAGCGCATGTGTCCTCGACTTTGGTCGTAGCTGGGAGGACCACCTACCCTTGGTGGAGTTCGGGTACAACAACAGCTACCACTCCACCATCGGGATGGCACCGTACGAGGCATTGTACGACCGACCTTGTAGATCACCTTTGTGCTGGACAGACCCTGGAGAGTCAACACTGGTGGGACCGGAGATGGTCCAGGCCACGACAGAGAAGGTCCAGGTCATCCAGGATCGGATGAGGACAGCACAGAGCCGGCAGTAGTCATATGCTGACAGGAGGCGGAAGCCACTAGAGTTCGAGGATGGAGACCACGTCTTCTTGCGGGTCTCACCTCGACGTGGTATTCGGAGATTTGGCCGAGGCGGCAAGTTATCTCCGCGCTTCATCGGACCCTTCCAGGTCCTCAGAAGGATTGGTGAGGTGGCTTATCGCTAGGCTTTACCACCTCAGTTGCACCGGGTGCACGACGTCTTCCACGTGTCTCAGCTGAGGAGATACGTGCACGACCCGACGCACATCATTGACCATGGGGAGCTTGATGTTGACGATGGGGCGAATTTTACGGAGGTTCCGGTGGAGATAGAGGATCGACAGGAGCGGGTCCGGCGTGGGCGATCGATTCCTCTTGTGCGCATCAGATGGCAGCATGGGAATCTCCAGGAGAGAACATGGGAGCGGGAGACTCAGATGCGTGCTCAGTACCCTCATTTGTTTCCCTAGTTTTTGATGTATCTTTACGGGGATGTAAAGCCCTGAGGTGGGAGTAATGTAAAGACCCGTAAAATTCAAGGGAATTTTTTTCTTAATTTTCTTTAGAATTTTACAAGAGCGCGGTTTCAGACGGCACCTGATTCCGAGGCCCGGAGTGCCCTGAATCAATTTCTGAAGTTTGGCTCGGGTACGTTCAGTGAACGAACGAGCGCGAATTATTAACTTTTGATCCGGTGCTCGGAATTGGAATCCTAGGGCACCGATGAACTCGCAGCGCCGATTTTAGCTTAAAGAGACCTTTTCGGGAGTTGCGTTTGTTGCGGGACGAAAGTTAGTTTTTGGGAGACTTATAAAAAGTTGAATAAAAAAATGTGGAATTCTTTTTATTTAACTTTTGTAGGTTAACTCCTCTCAAAGGGAGTTAGGGGTGGGACCCACACCCACTTAACCTCCCTTGAGAGGATTAAGTGTAGTGGGACCCACACGAACCTAATCCTCTCATCTTCCCCCTTAAGCTCCCCTCTCTCCCTCTTAAATGTTTGTTAACTTAACATCTAATTAATTACACATGAAATGTATAATTAATTAAGTGTTATGTTTTGAAATTTGAAGTTTTGAATTCCTTGGCTAGGTAAATAAAATAAGGAGGAACCTTATTTTATTTGGTTAGTTTTTTTTAGCCAACTTGTGAGGATTTTGGAGAGCTCCTCCTCCTTCTTCTTCAACTTGACGAAGAACGCTCAACTTGACGAAGAACGCTCAACTTGACGAAGAACGCTCAACTTGACGAAGAACGCTCAAGTTCCGACGAAGAACGCCGCTCCTCTCTTCTTCGTCTTCCGTGTCAACGAGAGGGAACACCACTTCCTCCTCGGACTCCCTTCGTCGACATAAGAAGTTTCGCCAATGACGTGCCTCTTCGGACGCACCTCTTCGTCATCGAATTTGACGAACGACTACCGCGACGCCCGACCTCCGCGACGTTGTCTTCCGCGGGACGTTGACAAATCTTCGAACCTATACCCAAGGTAGGGGTTGTTGTTTTTTTTGTTTACTTTTTTATCCTTGTTCGTGGTTCATGCATGATTAACGTAAGGATTTTTAAGTTGTGTTATCATTTAACGTGAGGGGGGCCGGACCGCATGAACACGGCCGAACCCCCTCCATCGTTCCTGTTGATTTGTTTTGCGGGTGGAAACAAGGTGGCGTGGTGCCGTCGCACCACGCGGATAATTGTATGTTTATCTTGCGCGGCGCCATTGCGCCGCGCCGTGAAAGAATCATCAAGAACGCGACGCTGTCGCGCTGCGTCAAGAGGAATCAGAGGTGCGGTGGAGGGGCGCGGTACCGTCGCACCGCGCCGGACGACGAACACCGCGGCCGGTTCCGGGCCGCGGCGGGACGAGGAGACCGGCGGCCGGGCCGCCGGCGTCGGAAGCCGAAAAGGGTACCGGATTTTCCCGGTCCCGTTGGAGAAAACCGGCCGGCCGGCTGGCCGGCCGGATGGTCAAATCCGGGGGAAATTAATCCCCCGGCAAGCAATAAAGCCCCCCCCCCCATTTAATTGGGGGAGGCGGTTCCTTGAGGGGGGGCAGGCGGCCCCCCGGTTTCCGCTCAAGCAGGCCCCCCACGTGGGGGGGCGTTTTCTTTTCAAAGGGCGCGGCACAAGGCCGCGCCGCCGCGCCGCCGGCTGGGTCGAACTCGGGTCGGGTCGACCCGGTTCGGTTCGACCCGGTTCGGGCCGACCCAGGGGGGGTCGGGCCGGGTCGGCCCGGACCCGGACCCCCCGTTTCGAATCATTTACGGTATTTTGGCCATATCTTGAGCCACGGACCTCCGATCGACGAACCGTCTGCGGCAACACGATTCTTGGATCGAGACGGTCGTTTTGGTATATCGCACTCAGGGTTTCAGAATACTTGAATTCGGCCGGGTTGGTTCGTTCTCGAAACCAACCGGGCCCTCGGAGCGGAAACACTCATA
This sequence comes from Viscum album, assembly GCA_963277665.1. Classification (NCBI taxonomy): domain Eukaryota; kingdom Viridiplantae; phylum Streptophyta; class Magnoliopsida; order Santalales; family Viscaceae; genus Viscum; species Viscum album. The sequence goes on along the minus strand of OY728120.1, from coordinate 650,562,952 downwards.
TCTTGAGCTACGGACGTCCGATTGACGTGCCGTCAGCTGTGTTGTGTTTCTCTTAGTGAGACGGATCATTTGGCATACTCCGCCCGAGGTTTGGACGCAGGTGGAGTACGGTCGGGTTGGTTTTTCCTTAAAAACCAACCGGGCCCCGGGAACGAAAATGCCAATAACTCTCAGACCGGGCGTCCGATCGACGTGCCGTCTGTTGCGTTGAGTTTCTGTTGACGATACGTAACTTTTGGATACATCAACTCTGGACTTTGTGTCATTTGATGTATCAGCCTCTCGGCTCGTGGAGCGGACCCTCCGAACGAGCTTGCTGTGTGCGGGAACCCTAGTGCTGGCTGCAACTGTTACTATGACTACTACTGCTGCTACTGCTACTGTGACTGCGACGACGACAGTGCAGAGATCCTGTGTGGATTCGACGACGACGACTTCAGCACTCAGCGATCCTATGTGGATCAGTGCTACAGGTCCTGTGTGGGCCCGATCCTGTGTGGGTCTGATCCTGTGTGGGTCTTTGCGCTCAGCGGTCCTGTGTGAACCAGCGCCTACAGGTCCTACGTGGGCCCGATCCTGTGTGGGTCTTTTGCGGGGGTTAGTTACCTATCGATCCTTTGTGGGTCCGACGACTTAGATGGATCAGAGATCATCTTTATCGTCTTTCGAAAAAGTATACCTGTGTGAGCTGAATCCTGTTGCTTTCCTGTGTGGATTGTGTTGTGCAATCCTGTGTGGATTACGTTTTTCTTTCCTGTGTGGAATACATTTACTTTCCTGTGTGGACTGAGTTGTACTTGGGCTTGGACGTTGGAGCGTATTTGAATTTGATGACTTAGGTATATGTATGGGCATATACCTAAGCAGTGTCGGTTGTTACTTCGTGATTGTACCTTTCTTCATGGTTTATCCTTTGTGGATTTGAGAGACCTTCAGGGGTCTCGGGGTCCCTACTGAGTAGCTTATACTCACCCCTGCACGGGCTTTGCCCGCACTACGTTGTGTTGGTTGCAGACGACGGACAGCGTTGACCTTAGCTGAGGCTTGTAGAGCGGGACGGTACCCGGAGGTGGACCACTGGGCGGGACGTGCTCGGAGCGGACGGCGGGACCCGTGGAGCAGAGGAGCTATCTGTACCCACCCTTCAGGTGGGATTTCCAGTGGACAGCTCGGTGTAGCGGCTTTTACCTTTCAGTTGATGTTTTTCCCTTTCGAGTTGTACTTTAATTTCAGTTTGGGTTTGTATACTGGCCCATTTACTTTTCCGCACTTTCAGTTGTACTCTGATTTTGCTTAGTGTTTAGTTTCCGCTTGCTTACTCTCTGGTGTTTGTTTACTTTACAAAGGCAATGCCTTCCCTTTTTACCGGGATTTACGCCTTGGTGCTAGTCGCCAGCCCCTGGCCTATGGAAGGCGGGCTTGGGGTAGTCACGGCATGGACCCCGAGGGCGGGTCGTGACAATTTTAATATCAAAAGAATGATATCGTCGCTTGTGCGTACGTACGGACTACCGTATCCAAGAACGTGATGAGGTTAATTCCACATCCTATCCATTCAAATCTAATTCTCATTTGATGATTAAAAATAATTTTTAAGGACTTGATATCATTCTGGATATAAATAAGATAAAACCTATGGATAACAAAAATATCCTATGTAACAAAACATATTAAAGAAAACGACTAAGTTAACACACAAAACGATGATAACACTAAGATATTATTAAAAAAATAAATATTAAAAGATAATATATGATATCATATTTATGTATATGATTCTTTTATAATTTAATAACAATTATTTTACTATTATAAAGGAGGTTAACTTACCCTCTACTAAGGAAAACTACAAGGTAAGGGTTTTTTTCACAATCTCTTCATTATCCGAGGTTGTTCATATGTAATTATCTACAGGGACCTTTTTATCATCCACATCCATGTTTCATAAAAATGTATTGAAAATAATTATTACTATTTTACTGATTATGGGTTAAATTCATTTATACCCTTGTTGACTTTTTATAATAATTTTATAAAGGAATCTTTCTGTCGTTTTCCAAACAAGGTCCTTTTTAACCTTTTCGATAGAATTAAGGTAAGAATGTCTTTTTTATCTTATACAGATGGTGCGGCTATTTTCTACCATTATAAAATCGTCGAAGCTTATCTTACAATCTTATGAGAATATTCTCAAAGTAAATTTTTTTTTTATAATTATGTGACTTTTAAATGATTTCAAAAAAAGATATATTTCTCTCAAATAGTTTTGCTTTCATCGTTGTCACCATCCTTTGATGGATTTTAAGCTTATTTAAAGTTGATTTATTATGATAAAAAAATTCCATATTGTATTGAATGTTTTGTGATATGTTTGACTGTGGATGTGTTATTTTTATACCATTCATGGTTTATAAAGAAATTATTGAGATTTCGTATGCTAGTTTTAATGCAAATGTTTATGTTATGTTTAAATCTATTCATATGAGGAATGCATTGGACTTAATAAGTGATGGGTGGAGCCCGCTATAGCTCCTTGATGCATCGATAGGTCTCATGAGACAAAATAGTGTCCTGGAAGAAGGCCTTGAAAAAATCTAATTTGTATTCTTGGCACAAGTCCTTGACTATGTGGTTATGATAGTATGACATTATGAATTCCATCATTTTGAATGTGGTTATTGATATTGCATCAGATTATTCAACTTGTAGAATATCCATGTGAATAAGTAAATGTAAATATTTCATTTTTTATTTTCCATATTATGCGTAAGTTCATGTTTTAAAGGCTTTTTTTAGTTATACATTGCCTTAATGTTTATTCTTATTTATGAATGTTTCTGGTATATTTTTATCCTCGCTGAGCATCAGAGCTCACCCCTTTCAATGTTTTATTTTTCCAGGATGTGAAGAAGTAATTTATAAATGACCTGTAGGGATAGTATGAGGGGATATGAAGACAAGATGTTGTTGTGGTTTTTTTACATTACAATGTAATGTAAGACTTATGAATATATCATGTGTTTCCAAGACTACTAAACTAATCGGTCTTTCAAGACTTTATCTTTTGTGATCATGCTAATGTTATGTAATAATGAACCAACTCTAGGTAACTGGGGTCGGGGCGTTATAGTTGGTATCATAGAAACTATAGTACAAACCTTGGAAACTAGATTTAGATAAACTCTGATTAGAGCACAAAGACCTAAGATGGAATTTGAGGATTAGTATAGAAGAAATTCCTAGAATTTTGGTATTGTAGAGATTTTGTGAGTTTTGGAAGCAATACATCCCTGCCTAGATATGAGCAGGTAGAGGCGGCTCTAGAATAGATGTACCTAGGGGTAAAACCTGAAAACACCGCTTTGAGCTAGACTCGAACGGGAACTGGTGCATGAAAATGGGCCTTGCTGCACTCTAGGTTACGACACTCCTAGGGGATCTGCTTAGTATAATTCTCATTTTCTTTAAAAACCTTTACGAAGGGTTTATGATTATATACTTTCTCAAAGAAAACATTTTTAATGATTATGGATTATATTTATAAACTGTTCAATTTATGTTCTGTTTTTTACAAGTTTGGATTTATGTATTGCGATCCATAAACTAAACTAGTGTATGCCATTGTTTAGAAATGGCACCTAGTGGAAGAAATGGAAATTATATCAATGCACGCACTCCATGTAGGGATTCCCCTCCTTCTCAAGATAATTATAGTGGAGATGGCGATGCAGCTGGTGCTAATCATCTAATCACCATATTCGGACAACTCACTCAGGTTATGAATAATAACCTTACCCGTATGGAGCACCCTGATCCGCAGCATGGAGGATCAATGTTAGATTGCTTCATGAGGAAAAAAACACCAATATTAAATGGGATTACAAATCCACTAGTAGCTGATAAATGGATAAATTCCTTTGAGAAAATATTCCATGCCTTGGGGAGTAGTGAAAGGGAAAGAATTATCATGGTAGTTTACCGCCTCATTGGAGATGCTGATCAATGGGCGTCATTGATTCAAAACACAAAGGAAGATGATTAAGTATCAAATATGGAATGTGGAGAGTTCAATGATATTTTCTTAGAAAAATAATTTCTTCATGACCATCGAGCAGATATGGAAAGGCAATTTCTGAGTCTGAGAAAAATGGAGGATGATAATGTCGCAAAGTACGAGGCTAACTTTACAAGGTTAGCAAGGCATGCAGCAGATTATAAATGTAACCCAAGAATTAAGATTATCGTTTCTTTGATAGTTTAAAACCATTTTTCCGTCGAGCATTAGTCTCACAGTCTTTCTTTTCGTACAAAGATATTATCTCATGTGCTATCAAGACAGAAAAGGAATTCACTAAGTCTTACGACTTTAAGGAAAATAAAGAGAAGTAGAGATCTGCTGATCACTCTGGGAATGGAAATAAGGGAAAGAAGAGAAAAGTTGAATATCCATCTTGTAGTAAATTTGTGAACAAACACCACGGTACTTTCTTGAAAGGAATGGGAGTCTGTTACAAGTGTGGTGAAAAAGGACACTAATCTTGTGATTGCAAGGGGAAGAAAGAAGATACTGATGTTCAATGCTAGAATTGTAGGGAGATGGCATATTATGAAAATGAATGTCCTAATCATCATGGAAACTTTCTCCAGAAAAGGCCAAGGGATCAAGGCCAGGATTTTTCTATCACTACTACTGAGGTAGAACCTCTGAAAGACGTGGTGGCAAGTAATTTAATGTTTTCCTCAAGTTTAGAAAATGCTTTATTTGATTTTGGAACATCTCATTGTTTCTTATCTTCCCAGTTTTCTATGAAAATTAGATATTTCCAATTTGATTTAACAAGGGAGTTGACAGTCAAAACTCTTAAGGGAATTTTCATTGCTACAATGTTTTGTGAATCAGTCACTATTAGAGCATATAAATGTACTTTATCTGCCGATATCATCATCATACCCGTGATGGAATTTGATATAATCCTTGGTATGGATTGTCCCTCAGACTATTATGGGAAGATTTATTTTAAGAAGAAGGAGGTTACGATTTTTGGTGATGATGATGATAAGGAACACATTATCATTAGAGAGGAATCGTCACTACCTAATTCTTATCTAGATTCAACCCCAGTAGCTCAACTAAATTCAATTATTTGGGAGGAAGAGAATGAAATGACATTTGGGTGAGGAAAGGAATGTTCAAATAGAGGATTTACCTATTGTGAAAGAATATATTGATGTGTTTCCAGAAGATTTACCTGGACATCCAATAGAACGATAAGTTGAGTCTTCCATTGATTTAATTCCTGGTTCAAGGCCTATATCGAATACCCCTTATAGAATTACCACTGTGGAATTAGTTGAACTAAAGAAACAACTAGAGGAAGTGAGTAATAAGTGATTTATTCTCCCTAGTGTTTCTCAATGGGTATCCCCTGTCCTTTTTGTTAAGAAGAAATATGGATCTATAAAGTTATGTATCTACAATAGGGAAATCAATGCTATAACAATAAATAAAATGTATTCCCTACCTCACATTGATGATTTATTAGACCAACTACATGGAGATTAATACTTTTCAAAGATTTTCCTTCGATCTGGATACCATCAGTGGTGTGTAAAGAAGGAAGACATTCTGACGACAACATTTCAAACCAGGTACGGGAATTACGAGTTTACAACAATGCCTTTTGGATTAACTAATGCACCCTCTGTATTTATGTATCTAATGAATAGAGTTTTCAAGGAATATCTCGATAATTTTGGGGTAGTATTTATTAATGATATCTTGGTATACTAAAAAATCTTCAAAGATCATGAAAATCACTTGCGCATTATCCTGAAGACTCTTAGAAGACATGATTTATATGGGAAGTTTAACAAGTGTGAATTATAACTTCAAGGGATCACTTTTCTTGGCCATATTGTCTCTAAGGATGGAATCTCTGTTGATCCTTATAAGACAAGAGCAATCCAAGAATGGCCAGCACCAATGAGTATAACCGAGGTACATAGTTTTATTGGTTTTTCAGGTTATTATCGGTGTTTCGTCCATAATTTTGCCCGATTGGATAATCCATTAACGAATCTCACACGTAAAGGGGTTAATTTTTTTGGAAAAAAGAGTGTGAAGAATGTTTTTAAGAACTAAAGAGAAGATTAGTCAATGCTCATATATTGACTCTACCATCATAGAATGATGGGTTTGTTATTTATAGTGACACATCGAATAAAGGACTTGTTTGTGTCCTTATGCAGAATGATAGTGTTATTGCCTATGCATCACGACAACTGAAAATTCATGAGAAGAACTATCCTACTCATGACATTGATTTAGAAATTGTAATCATTGCTTTGAATATTTGGAGACACTATCTCTATGGTGAGTAATGTGAGATTTATACTGATCACAAGAGTTTCAAGTATATATTCTCACAAAAAGAACTCAACATGAGGCAAAGGAGATGGCTTGAATTACTCAAGGATAATGATTGCACAATACACTACCACTTGGGGAAGGAAAATAAGGTGGCATATGCTTTGAGTAGAAAGGATCGTGGAGTTTTGAATAAGATTAGAGTTGAAATGGATCTAATATACATGGATCTAGTAATGATGGATATGGGAATCACCATGGAAGGTGAAACATTAATGTTTTTTCAAATGGTTTCCAAACCATCTTTACTAGAAAGGATACAGAGTTCCCAGACTGGTGATGAAGTGTTTCACAAGAATATTAAAGCTATGAATGATTGAAGATTGAGTGACTTTGTGTATGAAGATGGAATTTGGATGTTTGGGAAGAGACTTAGTGTTCCCAATATACCTGATCTAAAAAGAGAATTGTTGGATGATGATCATAGTTCCAATTTCTCTATACACCCTGGGAGCACCAAATGTATAGGGATTTGAAGGAACATTTTTGGTGGGACAACATGAAGAAGGAGATTTCTGATTTTGTGTCAATATGTATGGTTGGTCAAAAAGTGAAAGCTGGAAAGAAACAACATGGTGGAGTATAGCAACCTCTTCCCAAACCTGAGTGGAAATGGGATAATATCACGATGGAGTTTGTCATGGGACTACCAAAGACTCCTAGAAGGAATGATGCAATATGGGTCATTGTTGATCGTCTTAACAAGTCAGTACATTTTATTTCTATAATAGAAGATCTACCACTTGAACGTCTAGCAAGACTATGTATTAATGATTTTGTGAGACATCATGGGGTACCCCTATCGATTCTTTCTAATAGTGATCCTCATTTAACTTCATGATTTTGGAAGAGTCTTCAGAAGGCCTTGGATACTGAACATCATTTGAACACTGCCTACCACCATCAAATAGATGGACAATCATAACGGGATATTCAAACCTTAGAAGACATGTTGATATCTATATCACATGACTTTCATGGTATGTGGGATCAATATTACCTCTGGTATAATTTTCCTATAACAATAGCTTCCATTCAAGTATTCGGATGGCACCGTATGAAGTGTTATATGGAAAGTGATGTCGCACACCCACCTGTTGGGATGATGTTTGGGAACGAAAACTTGTAGGCCCAGAACTGGTGGAGGAAACGATGGAAAAGGTAAAGGTAATCCAAAACCACATCAAAGAAGCTCAAAGTAGGTAGAAGAGCTATGCTGATAACCGAAGGAAGGATTTGGAATTTCAGGCAGGAGATCATGTTTTCTTGAAGGTATATCCATGGAAGGGAGTTATACATTTCGGTAAGAAGGGTAAATTGAGTCCAAGGTACATCAGACCATTCAAAATTCTAGAACGAATTGGGGTTGTAGCTTACCGTTTGGCAATGTCATCAAGTCTCTCAAAAGTTTACGATGTGTTCCACGTATCAATGTTGAGAAAATACATTCCTGACCCAATGCATGTACTCACTTATGATTATTTAGAACTAGAACCTGATCTATCGTATTGCAAAGAGCCCGTCAAGATTCTTGATACTAGAGAACAAGTGCTGAGAAATTGGACGACTTCTCTGGTAAAAGTTCTATGGAGAAAACAAAAGATGGAAGAAGCAACATGGGAACCTGAGGAACTTATGATGAAGAACAACCCAAGTTATTTAATGCAGTAGTATTCTAGAAATTTCATGAAGAAATTATTTGAAGGAGGGGATAATTTAACACCCCAAGCTTCCATGGTATGCTTCTCTTTGAATAATACAGTAGTGTGTGTTGTACGCAACTTCGAGTTCTAACACACACCACAACCAATCAAACTAGCCGTTATGAATAGTAATGCCCACATTTTGAAATTTTATAAATTTTATATTTCAAAATGGACTTCATTTTTGTATTTGGAATATTGAAATTAGACTAGGGTGAAATTTTTCTATTTTTCTGAAAACCTTCGTATTTTGATGAATAGTGAAAATTACTAAATTTTAATTAAAAACTTCTTTTTTTAATACAAGTAATTTATGTTGATAAATTATTATATTGATTGGTTTTAAAGTATAGTTTGAATATTTTTTTACAATTTAATACAATGTCTGTCAATGGACATAATTTCACATTTAAACCGAACATAAATAAGTGTCAATCTTTTGATAATTATTATTTCTTAAAAACACGCTTTTTGTTTTGACAATGAGAATTATTTTTAAATTAATTTCTGCCACTTTTGTGTTTTGAATTTAAAAAAATGGATTCCATATTTATAATCAGGAGGTCCAAATTGTGTAAATAGGTAACTTTTATTTTTAGATATATTTAATAACTACTTCGGTAAATATTTTATTTACTGTGGTTAAAGGGTAAATCCGATAAATAAAGGTAAACAAATAATTTTATAATAATATTAAATTACCCAAAAACGTGTCCTAACCCTATTTTTTGACACGTGTCCTACCATGGGCATCTTTGGGACGCTTTTGGGACCCCGTGGATCCACTTTTAAGTGATAATGATACTTTATACTCATTATGTTAAAGTAAAAAACAAAAATAACAAAAGAATATATATTTTAGAAAAAAAAATTACGAAATGTTATATATGTAATATTTTAAACTATAAATATTAATTATAAATCTAAAAATATTTCCTACTTAATGGTATTTTATTTATAATTTTTAGACATTTAATAATTAAATTCATTTATGATACAATAATAATGCAGTATTTTCCTTATTAATGAAAGAATCAAATAATTGGTATTATAAATGTTAAAATAAATATAATTTGAAATTTTTGATGAAAAAAACGAATTATATTGGTTAATATGACATTTTAGGATTCCTTAAATTAATTTGGTTCGAATTAATGAAGATGTTAAGACTATAACAAAAATCAGTTATTAAATAGTGTCAAAATTGACATAAATGAGTTTTTAAAACAAATGTTATATTATTAATTGATATTATATCCCTAAAAATATAATGTTCAGACAAAGGAAATATATAATTATAGGTGTATCATTGATGGACCACTTGGGGGGTCTCTTGGATGTATATGTATGTTAATTACCTACATAATATAAAAATACAATGTGACATGGTAAATGTCAAACTATTTAACTAAGAGTTAAATATTAATGATAAGGTGAATATAGTGACCCAAAACTATCTAAAATCAATTGATTGAAAGGATTTTTACCCATACCCACCTGATAATTTGAATAATCCACTTTGGAACCATTAGATACCGAATATTAATTTATTATAACTTAATACTTTAAGTTTTTCCTAAAGAGACCCTCTTCCCTCTTATAAAAGGACACCACTTCTAACCAAATATTCATACATTAAAAGAATTTTTGTTCGGCCAAAATCTGCCCAAATAACCTATAAACATTCCTCCCTTAATCCTAGAGGCCTTACATTAGTCATAAATACAACCTATGGAGCCCTTTTGATCAAATCAAAAGGAAGAACCCGAAGAAGAGGTAATGTTTTCACCACCCTCTTTCAAGTTCCTTTCTTCTTCAACCACTTATTTATTTGATATTTCTATTATAAAACAATAACTCCAGTATCTTATATATACTGTGATTTACTCATAAATATGTTACAACCATATTCAGTATTCTATCCATCCGTTTAATGACATGTCACCATACATTCGTACGTACTGCTTACCGTCTCCACGTCATGGTGTAATTGTTATTGAAAACATTATTACTTAGATGGGTATGATATTTTTGTGTAATTGAATTAAATAATAAATATTAAATTATAATTATTCTTTATATATAATATTCCATCCAATAATATATTATTTTAATATTAAAATAATGATATCGTCGCTCGTGCGTACATACGGACTACCGTGTCCACGAACACGATGAGATTCATTCCCCATCATATCCATTAAAATATAATTCTCATTTGATGATTATGAATAATATTTAAGGACTTGATATCATTCTGTATATGAATAAGTTACAACCTATGGATAAAAAACATGGCTTATGTAACAAAACTTATTAAAGAAAACGAGTAAGTTAACACCCGAAAAGACGATAATGCTAAGATATTATTAAAAAAGAAATATTAAAAGATCATATATGATATCATATTTATGTATATGATTATTTTATAATTTAATAACAATTATTTAACTATTATAAAGTTGGTTAACCTACCATATACTAAGGAAAATTACAAGGTAAGGGTTTATTTCACAATCTCTTCATTATCTGTGGTTGTTTATAAGTAATTATCTTCTAGGACCTTTTTATCATCCACATCCATGTTTCTTAAAAACGCATTTCAAATCATTCGTACTATTTTACAGACTATGGGTTAATGTTTTATACCATTTTTGAATTTTTATATGATTTTTATAAATGAATATTTCTTTCATTTTCCAAACAAGGTCCTTTTTAACCTTTTCGACAGAATTAAGGTAAGAATGTCTTTTTTAACTTATATGACAGGTGCAGCTATTTTCCACAGTTATAAAATCTTTTAATCTTACCTTACAAGCTTATAAGAATATTTTCAAATTAAATGTTTTATTTTATAATTATTTGAATTTTAAATGATTTCAAAAAAAGAGATATTTCTCTCATATAGTTTTGTTTTCATCTCTGTCCACATCCATCGATGGATTTTAAACTTATTTGAAGTTTATTTATTATGATACAGAACTTCTATATTTTATAGAAGTTTTTGGGATATGTTTGACTACGGATGTGTTATTTTTATATCATTCAATGTTTATGGAGAAAGTATTGACATTTGTATGCTAGTTTTAATTCGAATTCTTATGTTATGTTTAAACTTATTCATATGAGGAATTCATTGGACTTAATAAGTGATGGGTGGTGCCCGCTATAGCTCCCCGATGCATCAGTAGGTCTCATGAGACAAACTAGTGTCTTGCAACAAGTGCTTGACAAAATCTTATTTGTAGTCTTGGAATAAGGCCTTGACTATGTGTGTATGATAGTCTGGAATTATGCATTCCATCTTTATGAAAGTTGTTATTGATAGATATTTCATTTTATTATTCGAATAGAAGAATATCCATGTGAATAATTAAATGGAATTATTTCATTTTATCTTTTCCATATTATGCTGAAGTTCAGGTTTAAAAGTCTTTTGTTTTAGTTATACATTTCCTTAAATGTTTATGCTTATTTATGAAAGTTTCTACTATATTGTTATCCTTACTGAGCATCTGAGCTCACCCCTTTCAATGTTTTATTTTTCCCAGGATGTGAAGTAATTTATGAATGACCTGCAGGGATATTATTAGGGTGTATTAAGAAAAGATGTTGTTGTAGTTTTTTACATATTATGTAATGTAAGACTTATGAATATATCTAGTGTTTCTAATACTACTAAACTGATTGGTCTTTCGAGACTTGATCTTTTGTGATCATGCTAATGTTATGTAATAATACACCGACTTTGGGTAACTAGGGTCAGGGCATTGTAATAATAGACATTATAAAGCATTCAATGTAGAACTATATCAATAATATCTTTTTTTATCTTAGAATAAACCAACATATCATCAACCGAAAAACATAAAATTTTAAAATAAGTGATGAAAGATATCATTCATCAATGCCAAATGAATTTCATATGAATTTTTTTCCAAATTACATTACCATATACTCATTATTTCTACACATTCTCTTGAATATTTTAATGGGAATATCCTCCTCTCGGATTCTTCATTGATGGTTCTGTGGTTAAAGACAAATATTAGAAAAAAATCATGACTTCTGGAGTTAATAAAACATGTCATAATTATTCAGAAAATGAATGTTTTTATTCACTCTCACATGATTATGCATTTCATAATAAACATAATGTTATAGGATTCTCTATACTTTCATATTGAAGAGGACTAGTTTTACATATGGTGAAACTCTATAAAACAAATACTTTGAAGTCAAGATCCAAAAGATTAACATTATGTCCAATTAACTCATTGGGTTCTATAAGATAAGATATAAATGAGATGGTACTCATCCATGGGCTAATAGAAATAGATAAGTTGACCTCCCTCTAGGTATGAAAACTAGAAAGTTTGTTAAGAAAAGGTCGAGGTACTCATCTACCATGGAAGGAAGAAGATAACATGAATTCTGGTCAAGAGTGTCAGAAAACATTTCTATTAATTTTTATGTGATAAATATAGACATAAGAATATGAGACCCCACCCTCTTGAATCTAGGATCTCACTCACCCTAGAAGATGTGGGTGTCCCCATCGAGAGACAAAAAATTAAACTTAATGATGATACAAACCAATGAAGGATATAAAACTAACCATACAATTAATTTAAGTGATGAGGAAAAAGATATTGAGATCAATAACATGGAAATACCATATAAACTCAGGGTTGGTGATCATAAAAGGGAAATCAATAAATTTAATACCTGATTCCATTCTTCCTCCAAATAAAGTGGAAATATTCTTCCTAAATGGAAAAATATATATGTTTAATCCAAACACACCAATCAACATATGTGGTATAACAAATGATTTGAATCCTTATCAAATAATTCTTGGGAAATAGAGGATAAAATAAAAACCATACCACTCATTGTACATGGACCACATTTAGATGCATTACGAATATACTCTACTATATAAAGAAGTATGACCACATCTCATCACTAATATTTATTTTCTATGTGAGTATCCTCCATTTCCTGAGAATAAGATTCACCACCCTTTCCTTCATTGAAACAAGCGTTTAGTAAAAATGGAACCGGATATATTACCCTAGAATATTATTCCTAAAAAAACTGTTATAATGATTGAATTAACCACAATGATGGAAATTACAAGGTTCTATTATACTATCCATCGTGGTATAGAAAGGTCTTCTAAATAGGTAACAAATAACATTGTGTTTAACTGAATATGCCCCTAAAATTTCTCCTAATGTAATCTGATTCTCTTATTGTTCTTTGTTTTTTAGACAAATGACACACCTTTTCTACCCATTGTTTCCAAAAAAATATCTACTAAGACCAGCCTTCCTAGATAGGTATGCCTTGATCATAGCCACTTTTTTAGCTACCTCTTCAAATGTCTATAGGAACACAAGAAAAAGATTCGATGAAATCATAGTATTATGACCCATATGAAACAAAATAACATTTAGGTATCCATTGAAGATTGGTTTCTGGATATAGATGGATCAATATAGTAAATGAGTAGCATGATTCATCACATAATGATTTTCTAGATCCAATGTTACAAAATCATGACCATTCGCCTCACACAATGTTTCTAGATAGAACTAATGATTTGATTCCTTCTTGAAAGTGGTCCACGTGGGAACTTGTGTAACATAGGATTCTTTTTAGAGTCTTATAATTTAATTCTATCCCTTCAACCATATATGTGGAGGTTTTTACCATATAGTCATACTAATTTTCCAATAAGTTAAAAAATCTATCAATTTGTTCAATCCACTCTTTAGGTTATTAGGATCGTTTATCACCAAGGAAGATTGGTGGAATTTGTTTGGTAAACTCTAACATATGATCTAGTCTCTCTTCCATCTTTCCTCCACCTAATGGACCCATATATTTTCAAGTTCGGATCACAATATCTATTAATATAGGGTGTAATTGACTGTTTATTTATGCAGAATTACCCATAAGTCCTTACGTCTAATTTAAATAGATCCTTTTTGGAGTAATTATCCATTAAAAAAAGATATACCACCTAATGAGTTAAGGAATACAACTTTGGGTAAAAACATAAACTTCATGATTCCTAAATAAATCCAATAACCAACAATAATTTATGGAAAATTGATTTAAACCATGAGTGTTTGCGAAATTAGAAACCAACATAAGATAAGGGAGTGTTCATTTATGAAAGCCCCAAAATTAGATTAATTTAAATATTCCCCATTCTAATATTAGTCTTGATGAAAAATCTATGATCATCCATGGTATATTGATGTTAGATACAGAGGTGAGCTATCTTGGAACCCATCCACACATACTACTCAAGTTTCAAGTTTCCCAAATTCAATATACCATTAATACCGAGAAATAACTGAAGTATCTAATACCATTTTATAATGAAGAAAACCAGTTTGACCTAAAATTTCACCCATGATATACCTTCCCCAGTCATAAATGACATCCTTGTCCACCACATGCTGGAGAAAATAATCTGGGTATAAACATACCCAGCCATGAGAATGATTTTAAAATGAATGTTAACATAACATTTCACATGTATAACTAAATAATGATTAAAAATCAGAGTACAATATATAATAAATATTTTTCACCCATAATAATTTAAAAAACAAATCCATAAGGTGAACCCAAAAATAAAAACAAACCATGAAAAACTAGGTATCAGAGTGGTCATCCATCTCTGTTGTCCTAACCCATTATGAGGACAACATCAACCAAGATAATCTATAAAACTAGATGATTCCCATCCATTTACATGTTTCTTATAATAAAAACAACATATTCACAAGGAATATATGGTGTGTGATGAAAACTCCCAATAGGATATGAGCATGAATCTATACAATTTATATCACCATGAAACCATTAATTATTAGATAAAAAACAATTTTTCTTAATGTGTATCTTTTTAAAATATTTTATATAAAATGTACATTGGTTTTTAGGGAAGAGAAGTTTCCACATTGTTAGAGAATAGTTTGTCCAACTGTGTTTCCTATCTATGTGACTCACATAATTTTTTTTAAATAATAAAATTACCCAACACCCTTATTCTATTTTAACTATATACTCCTCCCAATCCCTATTTAGCATAACCCAGCCTCTCTGTGATGCTCTATGAGGTTCTTCATTACTCTCTTAGTCATTATCCAACATTTTTGTTGGAAATCTTCATGGTATGTGTGAATCAACTCACATTTTATTCTATTTTATATATATATTCCCTTTATTTATTTTTCCTAATTTCATTTTAACACTAATAGGATGTGATTTCTAGAAATAGAGGGAATTAATGGAAATAAATGGTTTTTATTGTGGTTATAGGATTATAAGGACATGATCTCTCCATTTTTGCACATGGTTTTCAAAGGATTCTATGTTTACTACATTGGGGATGTCAGTTTCACTATTTAATGATTCTTTATAATAGAATACATTGTGATAATGTGTTTTCCTCTGGTTTTATTTTTTATGATTATTGATTTTAATTCTATGAGTTTCATCTTGTTAAAATAAATCATTTATGTATTAGAAATTTTTTTAATGAGGGGTATTCTTTAAAATCATTTTTATATAATTCATGTGTTTGATAAGATTCATAAAATATGGTTTTAACTCTAAAATGGGTTTTCAATAATGGGAGTATATATGATTTTCTAGTTTATGTTTTTATATGTTATTGATCATGGTTTACATGATTCTATTATAAGTCATAAAAAATTTCAAGCCTTGGTTGTGTTGTCTTATGGATATATGCATGCTTATAGTCCATGAGGAACCACTATAGATTAAGAATGGGAGTTCATTTTGCTGTAGTTTCTAATTGGTTTACAAATAATAAAAAACATTGGTGGGACTCAATGTCTTAGGATTTAAAAAATTCTAGATTATTTTTCCTTCAATGTCCTAGTTACGTACTCCCATAGGATAGAGCCCATTTTTTTCTTTGTGGTTTTTGATTGGATTTATTCTTGATTATATTTTCTATTTTTTGATTACTTACATGTTTATATTTTTTAAAAATGGATGTTTTTTATTATTTACCTCTATTTTATCATTCATATATATTTATAAATCCTTGTGGCATTGGATATGGATTTTTTTGAATTCAAACCCAATGGATTTACAATATAAAATGTTTTCAAATGAAATATATTTATGAAACATATTTTTTTTAATTATAGAAATAATGTTTTCATGGTGAAAAACATTATATATATTCTTGGTGGTATCTGAACATGTGTTTTTCTCACACGCTATATATTCACATTGGTTTGTGTATATCAGGTCTTATAGTGAACATGTAAAGGGAAGGGGTCATGTTTTTTTCATCTTCACTTGGATGATGTTGTCTTCGACATGGGCTAGATGATAGATATGGTTGGTAATATAGAGAAAAGTTTTTCTCTTGGTTTATTTCTCTTCTATGTTTAGATTTTTGTCTTGGTGTTGTATGTCTCATTGTTGTGTAGATTTTATCTGAAATTTTTCTTTTTCTATTTATAATTATCATATTATACATGAGATATTTTATATAACATTTAATGATAAAATAATTCCCATGTTTATGTAGGTTAATACCCATGTTCTTTCTCCCATATCTTGGTGATCAAGAATGTACAATGGGCCTTTTGGTAGCTTTTATTTTGTGAAAATCAAGGTTAACATGGGATGGTTTGTTACTTGAGATATGGAGTAGATGAAAACCCTATCTGAAACGTCTAAGAGTATTTGGAATTAAAAATTTCATTCATAATTTAAATTGGAATTAGGAAGGTATATTGATTTAGTATATGGATAAATATTTTTATTCTACTAATCAAAAGGAAATTTATTCTAAATTGTTCAATAAATGGATAAATATTTTAATGAAAGTAGTGATTTTATTGTTTTATGCGTATAAATTTAAAGATAAATAAGAAATTTTTTCCCATTAGTAATTTAGTGAAAAATAATTATAGATAATTAGTGATTTATTTAAGTCTCAAAATACCTTAATTGATTATTATTATGAAACCAGATTATAGGAAGAGAATGTTGATGTAGGAAGTAAATCTACGAATCAAAGAAATAGAATAATAGTTAATGTTGACCCCAGAAACATTGTTAAAGATAAATCAATACTAATTTAGACATGAATAATTATAAGAATAGAGAAATATTCTCTCTCATTTTAGGTAGATCAAAATTCATTCAATTTATTTGAAACTATGGAATCTCCAGTGAACTCCATGAATGTATAGGTGATAAAAATTGATAAGATTAGAACATTTTAACTCCTGGAATGACCTAAACATCATAATGTGTTTTCTAAAAAATGGGTCTTCAAAAATAATCTTGAAGAGAATGGATGGGTGGTCTAGAAGAAGGTGAGGAAAATTTGTAATGGATATGCATAGGTTAAAAGTGTTCATAATGAAGCAAAATTTTCAGTAGTTTAAAGGATGGAGTCAATAAGACTGTTTATAGAAGTGGTTGCTCAAAGAAAACAAGATTCTATAAAATAAATATGAAAAAAACTCTTCTGGATTGAGTCATGAATTGATATGTCTATATTCAATAGGAATTAGGAATTTTAATTGTAAATGATGATCCAAAGATGAAATGACTGAAAAAAACTATTTTGTAGCCATAATAATTCATCCCATAATTTTTATACATGACTATATACTTATCTAATAAAATTAGAGTTCAATATTCAAGGGTTTTATCAAAACATCTATATAAAAATCCTATATGAGGATAAATTTATGGGGATGGAATATATTGATGAAATCATTTTTTAGTCAATAATCATTATTCAATGGAAAATATTTCACAAATAAATATGTTGAGAAATATAGATTTAGATTAGTATAGTGTTTAATTAAATTATTGTGTTGTAAATAAATCAAACTGAATGAAACAAATTCATCTTATAGATTAAATATTTAAAATATGTGTTCAAGAAGTTCGTAATATATTAATGAGAACTAGTTTCAACTCTTATTATAGTTGGAATAATGTTTGTAAAGCTTGAGGACAAAAATAGAGTAGAAAAAAATGTATATAATAATTATTATATCTTCACTCTATATTATTTAAATCATACCTTATATTTTAAATGATCTAGGATTTAATAGAAATTGTCAATGCTGTAAAAAATATATATATTTAAAAAAAAGGGACATGGTGGTATATTCATAGATCACTAAACAATTTTTTGGTTTTCAATGTAGTAGAAGTTATTTATTTTATAGAATATATTAGCATAGACTATAAGGGAAATAATATAGATTGAAGATACACTAGTGCATAAAATTTCTTCATTAGGTGAAATTTAATTGGCTGGATAAGTAGGAACCATTAATCTGTATCATTGAGTATAATAGATAAAGAATATATATTATTTGCTAATAATAGTACATAATCTATTTGGATTAATAGGTAATTATTAGATCTTGGTGAAGATTTGTGACAACCAATGGTGATTTAGCGTATCTGCAAGATTGAAATTTGGGAAACAAATAATTCATTACAAAACACCTACATAAAAAACTGTGATATGTTATTACATTATATTGGGGAAAACAGAGAAAAACATTATGAAATTACTGTTTATTGGGGCAATGATACAAGTGGATTACTTCTATGTCAATCCATTGACTATATTTTGTTAATGATTCATCAATTGAATATAATAGTTTGAATAATTTTCCCAAAATGAGGAAATTCTATTCTCCTCTTCATATTTTACATAATACATAAAATTGATATTTTTTTCTTGAAGGGATTTATCTTTTTTTGGGTTTTGAATTTAGGGGAAGATATAATAAATGGGTAATTCAAAATATAAATGTTGTTGGTTAGAGAAAAAAATAGATGAAATTATAGACATTGACTTATAGTTATATTCCATAAATAAATAATTAACTAATGTTTTCATATAAACTTTTCTAATGGATCCTTACTATGGAGTTGGAGTAGTTGAAATTTCTGTCTACATAGATGTTATTTTAAATAGAAGAAGGAGAAACTCTTTTATTTTTATTACTAAAGGTAGAGAATGACTACATGTGTAGAGAGAAATTTAGGGGGATAATTTGTGGAAATGAACATACTTAGAAGAACATATATAGGATTAAGAAAAAAAATCCTTTTTAGGATAATGTTATAATGATATTTTATAATATTATATTTTTTTCAATTAAATTCTCATTAGAGAGTTGAACTAAAATTGTTTTTCAAGAGTTTAAAGGAATAAAAAACATTGTTACTAAATGAATCATTTAACGAGTGGATTTCATATAATTAAAAAATTCATAGAATAATCCTTATATATATAAGGTTAACTAATGTAAAATGTAAGGGTTATTTCAAATATGTAAGGGTTCATCATCATGACCCACACATGGTAGAATTTCATGATTAAATTTATTTTCAATTAATAAGTAACTATTTGTATGTTATCTATAAATGTTTTTTCAGAATAAAAAGTAAAATCATAAATATGACATCGTAAGTGATGATTCAATAAAAATTAAGAAATATATGAGTGTATTGGAATAATTACGAGTATAATTTTTAGTGATTCTACTAAATATTGTTTATCTATTAAAAAAATATTATAATATATATATACTTTGAAACAACCTATCAATATATAGAAATAAGGTGAAACCCAAATGATTCATAAGTGAATTTATATGGTTCTTCTCATCAAAAGTTCTACACATTATAGATTATTTTCATACTAAAATAGGATGGGAGATCATGAATATCCAGGATTTTATCACACAAATATAAAAATTTCATGTTGTGATGAAAGAAACTATTATAAGCACTTTGGGATGAGTTTTATTTTTTATCAATATGCTTAGAGGAAATAACCTGAACAGAATTAGAATGTTACCAATTTTTTGTATGAGAAGAATGAGGAATGATTTTGAGGTTCAAAGTATATTGATTAGATGAAGGTAAAATTTTCTAACTTGGTGTTCATTATACAATGAGTTTAGAAGATTCAATAACATTACAATGTATATTGATAAGTTAACTCATGGATAATAAATGATAATTAATTATCAATAATATGGGATAATATTCTTCCATGAATGCTTTATAGGGAAGAAAAATAAGTTTCTCCCACTATTTATAATGGCACAATAGTAAGTGCGATACTACTCTTAGTGGAATAATTGAGCTCCATTCCAATGAAAATATATGATTTATTGGGTTTATTTAAATAATAATTTTATATGATTAAAATTCATTTAAAAATTAAACTACATAAGGTAATAAGATATTTTACATCCTCATGGTACAAAATTTTATATGGTAGGTTTTTTTAATCCCAAACAATGATAAGATAATAAGTTTAGTAATGTTCCACAAGTTGTACACCTTTTTGGAAAAAATTTCTTTCTAGATAATATTCATAATGATGAAGTTAGTTTTACAACTTTTTATATATCAATATTCATCCTGTGAATTGTAATATGAAGGAAAAGGATATATTAAGAATATAATTGGATGATGCTTGTAGAGTTAATGTTTTTTGGGGATGTGAACTACCATTTAAATAATCTAATAAATATTTATACACTATATAATCCTTGTATTATATACTAATAATAGTTTAAGACAACATGAATCTATTTCAACGTTATTTGATGTGGGTGATGATGCATGAAAAAGTTTTTAGTTGTTCGTTAGAAATTATAGTTTACAAGATATTATAAATTTTACAACGGCATATGATATGTAATATCATTCCATTATTTTGAAATTAAAAAGTAAAAATTCACCCAAAATACATAATTTCCTTTAACTGATATGTATTATTTTGGATATCATGAAAATTTGTCAAAGGATTGAACCTCTCTGTGTTACATAACAAATTTAATATGTTATGAATTTTTTCACCCAGTGATGTGTAAATAGGAAAAAAAGAAAACAATAAAATGTTTTTATTGTGATTCATATGATTTTTAATGAAATATAATTTTTTCTATTGGGGAATATAAGAAAATATGAAAAGTAAAGAACCTTATGGAATATATATGAATAATGAAATCTTAAATAAGAGTCATCAGTTTGAGTAAAATTGAACTATGGAATGATGTAATCTATGATACATAATATTATTATAGATTTTGAATTTGGAAAAAGTAAAAGTTCAATATTTTTATATATATTTCACTTAGTATAAATTTAATATCTTTGAATGTTTGAGACATATGCAAGATCGAGTATAAATAAACCATAATATAGTATAATGTTATAAACTAGGCATAAAATATTAATTAAAAATAAGTAAACAATAATTAAAAATATTTTTAAATGCTATAGATAATGGAAATATATTGATAAATAGGCACTCTATTTTTACTAACGATTTTATATTTTTTAGAAAATACTTTTTTCTTAAAATTATTTTGTTTTCTTTTTTGTGAGGAAACAATATAATCAATTTTTTCCCATTATAAAAAATATATTTTAAAAAATGAAATATGCATTTGAAATCATCATGTTAAAACAATCTTATGTTGATTTTTTTTAGTATTTCTAAAAATATTAATGATTCTGATGAATATTAAAAAATTCGTATTTTTTATAAAATTGTATTTTCAGTTAAAGAATTTCATAGATAACTTTTTTTAAAAAATGTTTTTAAAATTTAAATTAGTTCATTTATATTATTAATAACTAAATAATGGACATTTTAATTAATTTTATGTTTAATTTTGTATAAAAATATTTTATGAAAAAAAAATTCGTGAAAATTATTTTTCGTTGTATTTTTTCAGAATATTATAGAAATAATTTATGACACTTTTAGATATTTAATTTGATGAAATTAATTAAATATTTATAAAAATAGTGATATAATTTTTTAATCATGAAACATTAATTTTTAGCCATAATGAATAGTAAAATCATTAAAAAATACACCATGGTTATTGTTAAAAGGGCTATACCAGGGTCTTGAACAACGATATTAATGTAAAATTTTAAATTAAACATGACTAAATACAATTTTATATTCATATTTAGATTTATTGCTATACTAATTTCTAATTTCCAATGATTTGAAAGCATCTGTTTTGAGAAATACATTAATATATTTCAATATTTTAATAAATTCCAAACATGTCATCTCCCCAACTTATAAAAGGACACCCCTCATTTCTCTTATTTACAAAACATTGAGACATTTATCTTAACAAAATATTACCAAAAAAATTAAAACTTCTTTATAATTGAATTATATTATCTGGTCTTCTAGAATGAAAATTCCAATGGTCCTTAATAGACGATCTAAAAGAGGGAAACCAAAGAATATATAGTCATCTTACACGACCACATTAAATCTATTTATTATTTTAAAAACTCTAAATTTATGGTATTAACCATAAAATAATAAATTCAATATACAAAATATAATAATTTTTTATAATTATGGATCCTCCAATAGCCACTCGTAATTCCATCAAATGGGAAGGGAATGTTTCGACATTACATACGTGTGGATTACCACCTCCACGTAGTGATATGATTCAATTAACATAACAATCATTCATAGATGGTTTTTAGGAAGGATTTTGAGATTATATATAATATTTACGAAATAATTATGTTTTTTAATTATAATATCATATATTCATTCTTATCTTCCAATCCATTAGAAAATGACAATATTGTTTGTGCATAAGTGTGGAATACTCCCTCCACTGAGTGATGTTATTCATTTTACATTTAAACATTCACTATATAATAATAAGGCTAGATTTTGTGGATACGTATGATATATATGATTCAATAATGATTTTGAAAATGTTACATAATTTTTACCTTTATTTTTTTCCATCCATTAAAAGGTTAAAATAAATCATTTATAGGTCAATATAACCTCTCCTCACCATGAAATGTGTAATTTATTTTTATATATTGAAATTCCCTGACTGTAGTTACCCAGAGTCAGTGTATTATTTTAATACATTTTTATGATACTACGAAATCATGTCCTGAGAGACTGATCAGTTTATCAGTCTTGGAAATAGATTACATGCATCATCTTCACATTAAAATTTCAAAAATAAAATATATCATAGATAGTTTTTTTGAGAACGCCATTATTCCTTTTTATCTTAATCCTAAATTTAAATCATAATACAGTTCTTGGACATATTGGGTAAAATAAAACATAAGAAAGGGGTGGGCTCAGATGCTAAGTAAAGGTAAACAATTTAGTGGATGATAACATAAACAATAGGCATGGTGAATAATTTAAACCACATGCCTTTACAAATAATAAACATTAACACTTTATGGAAGAAATATGAGCTATGTAAATAATTCCATAATAATACATTGTAATGGGAATTCTACTAGTCTAATAACCACATGAAGAATCAATATTATTTTCATAATGAGGGAATGTATAATTCCATACAATCTAAAACATTTTTTCAAGGCCTCAACCAATATGTCTAAAAATTATTAAGGCCTCGGCCAAATCCATATATCAAATTGTGAAATGCCTCATCAAATTCCATGTTTAATTGTTTCTTGAGACCTACCGATGCATCAAGGAGATATAACAGGCTCCACCTGTCACATAATATGTCCAATACATTCCTTATATGAAACGTTTTAAACAAAACATAAACATCTGTATTGAAACTAGCATAAGAAATGTCAATACATTATCAAATAAACCATTAATGTTATAAAAATAACACAACCATTCTCAAACATATCACAAAACCTTCAATACAGTATTGAAGATTTGTATCATAATAAATCAGCTTCAATCATGTTTAAAATCGATCAAAGTATGTTGACATAGATGAAAATGATTTGAAAAACTCTTTGAGAGGAATATCCAATTTTCATGAAAACGTTTAAAAGTCACAAAATATAGAAAGGAATAAATTTAAAGATTTTTTTTAATCAAAGTGTCCCATACCACTTTGAAACTTTTTATTGGAATTATCATTTTTTAAAAAAACATGTCCTTATAAATAAATCCTTAAAAACCCATTTTGAAAACATGGACATTAATGAGAATGATTTAGAAGAATAAATATTAAAAACATTTTAAATGATGTTTTAATAAAATATTCCCTTAAAAAATACCTTTGAAAACTCTTCTATGAAACATCTACATGTATAATAAATATTTCATAGTAAAAACATACCCATAAACAATCTTTAATAATGATGAGATTGAGAAATTAAACCATACCTTAGACTTTCATTTGGTTGACGGTACGTTTAACCACTTGTATAATTACCATAGTATGTTATTAAATTATACCAAAACAATATTCGTATTTATTATATTATTCAATATTAATTTATGACTTTATAATACCCATTTAATAATGATTTCCATTTTTAATTAACGTTTTGGGTAATAATCACTTTCTTTATCGTACGTGTTTTAAATTGTTATTATTGATCGTATAATTTAGATCATTATTTAATTTATTTCATAATACAAACATTGATTTATATATCATATATATTTAGAATATATATATTTATAATAGATAGATATATGAAGTGGAAGGAACCGTTTATGGAGATGGTAGGTCGTACGTACGCATAAATATTGTTTCTGTTTTCATATGGAATTGAACGGAAATTAGTGAATAAGATATATGTATGTACATAAATATATACATATATATCTCTAGTAGCATTACTATTTCATATATTACATACTTATGAATATTATATATTTTTATAATCACTGTTTAATGGTAAACGTGGGAATGAATCTCATCGCGTCATGGAGATGGTAATATGTACGTACGCACAAGCGATAATATCATTATATTGATGGTGAAGTAGTATGTAATTGGATGGTATATCATATATAAATAATAATTAACAAGTTATATTTATTATTTACATCAGTTATACTCATTATTATACCCATCCAAATAATGAAGTGTTTGAATAACAAACTACACCACGATGGGGAGACGGTAAGATGTACGCATGCACGTATCGTGACTTTGTCAATTATACGATGGTTGGAATGAAGAATATGGTTGTACAATATTTATAATAACATCATAGTATGTTGGAGGTACTGGAGTTTTTATTTTGGTATGGAAACAACTAAGAAATAGGAAGTCTAAGAAGAATAGAACTTGAAAGTGGGTTGTGAAATTATTACCTCTTATTCAGGTGTTTCCTTTTGAGTTGATCAAAAGGGATCTTTAGGTTGGATTTATGATCAATTAAAGAAATCCAGGTTGTTTTTAGGGAATATTTTAGGATATTTGGTTAGGGTTTGACCATGCCAAATAGCTTTGGAGGTGTGATTTTGAGAGAAGGGAAAGTACCCTTTTATAAGAGAGGTGAGGGTCACATTAGGGAAAGATTGAAATATTATTTTATAATAAAATCATATTCCATTTATAATGGATCAAAAATGATTTATTTTGAGGATAAAGTAGGTATGGGTCAAAAAAAAACTCAACCAATAGGTTTTAGACTAGTTTAGGTTACCATTTTAACCGTCTCTTTTAGATTTAGCTCTTAGTTAAATAGTTTATCTTTTACCGTGTCTTGTTGTATTCTTGCACTATATGGTTAATAAACCAACTCTAAACATCGAAGTGAACCTAAAGTGGTTAATTAATGACATATAATATTATTTAATCCCTTTTTCTGATCCATATATTTTCAGAAATATTATCTCAACCAATAATATAGTATTTGTTTTAAAAATTAATTTATCACAATTTTGACACTATTTGATATTTTGTTTTTGTGAAAGTCATAACAACCTTATAACTTCGAAAAATATTTATATAATCAATCCTAACATGTCATATTAATCTAGAAAATTATTGGAATTCATATGAAGTCTAAATTTACATTTATTTGGATATTTATAACATCAATTATATAAATATTTCTTTAATAATATAATTACTGCATCATTATTGTTTCAAAATTAAATTAAATTATTTCATGTCTAAAAATTATAAATTAAATACCAATATGTAGGAAATATTTTTATCTTTATAATGAATCTTTATTTTTTAATTTATATTGTGTTTACCCTTATATTTAACATTTTTTTAGTTATTAAACATTGAATTTTACACTTTTAACTCTTCTTTAAATAAAATAATAATAAATGTCCTAATCTAATCCAAGTGGACCAAAGAGGGTCATATTTTAGTCATAAGTTTTTTTTGGTCGAATTACACTTATACAATAGAATTAGGACATGTTTTAGGGAAATTATAATATTAGTTTTACCAAAAATTACCATGTTTACTTTTAATCGTGATAAATAAAAGTCAAAATATACTATTCACCAAAAAATATTTCCAACTTATTGAACCACATACTACATACTGATATCATCCTTGTCTCATGGATTTTTGAAATTCAACTCATATAAGTGGTAAAATTAACTTTTATGAAAATTTACAAATGCTCCTAGAATGTGGGTAAAAGACGGTAAAAAGTTCAATAAACAATTATACATTTAATTTTATTAAAAAATGACTTAATAAATTAAAGAGAACGTATATAGGTATTATATATCTATTTTTAGTTAAAATAAATTTAAATAAAATAATTTATTATTTAAATAAAAAGTCGGTTTTAAACAATAACTTAGTGTTTTTCACTATTCATCCAAAATTGAATGTTTTCTGAAAAATACAAAAAATTCACCCTAAGCTATTTTTTATATTAATAATTCCCAAAATTATTCTATTTTATCCAATTATAAACCTATAAGTTTCATTAATTAATTTAATATTAATTCTCGTTGTCAAAGCCAAAAAGGGGGTTTTAAAAAAGAAAACACTATCAAATGATTGACATGTCTTTAAGTCAAATTTAAATGTGAAATTACCTGTAATGACCTAAATTGTGTTAAATGATAAAAATATAATCTAATTATACTTCAAAAAAATATAAATTCATAATTTTAGACTATAAATTATTTCAATTAAAAAAGTCATTTTCAATTGAAACCAACTATTTTTCAATATTCATCAAAATAAGAATGTTTTCAGAAAAGTACGAAAAATTTATCCTAACAAAATGTTTATTTTCTAATTCTAAAAAAGAATTTAGTTTCATTAAATTTAATATATAAAAGTTTCAAATATTGGTTTTAAAAATGGTTCTCCATTAAAAGGTGGTAAAATTGTATTTTTTTTTGAAAAATACTTCTATTTTATGGAAAAAAAATGAATTTGTTCTTATATTATGTCTATGAAACACATAATATAGATGTTAAAATTATATAGAGTATATAAGATTAAAAATAAAGTAAATAAAATTCATAATCAATTTTTTGAACGGTTAGTTTGGTAAGTTGTGGTGTGTTTGATATCGGTGTCATCTGTAGGGAAAGCTATTGAATAGATTTAATGAGATAATATACTATGAAATCATGGGGTGTTACATTCTTACCTACTTTAATCAATTGTTTCCTCGTAATTTGAATTTTTTTACAAAAATAAAAAGTTAAAAATAGAAAAATACTTTTGTGGAAAACCCACCTCAGAAATTGGGTTAATAAAATTTAGTCTTAACAAGAGGGAAAGGGAAATGAAAAGGTCACCACAAAATTATGATCTAGAGTGGGAGAACATTGGTTGAAATTATAGACACATAATTAGAAGAAAAACGTAAATATTTATAGGGAGTGATTGAGGTCATCAATCACAAACAATTGTAGAATTTGTGGGCCTCAATTCCATTAATCTATGTTGATTTCAAATATTGTTTGTTCAATAAAACATTAGGTATTAGGATAACAAATTTTTGGGGTTAAGATAACTTCACCAATGATTAAGAATTAATTTATTCATATAATAAGAGAAAATTTATATATATATATATATATACTTGACAAGTAGAGTTTTATCCTTCAACTAATTCCTACAACAAACTCATCATTCACTTTAAAAGATAATAGAATTAAAAAAAATTCTATTTATCCTAATCGTATAGGATTATAAAAAAATGAATTTATAATTTATCTATTAGACCGTTTAAAAAGAATAAATTATAAAAACCAAGACATCACATAGGCCAGTGGTAGGTGATGTACCCTTGTCGCTCTTCGATTGCAAGTTCAAGTCTCGTGGCCTTGCCGGACGCGACGAGTTGTCTTCCGACCTCAGGGTTGTTCTTTTTATGAAAATTCAAAAATAATCTCATGAAATTAATTAAACATAATAATAGTATCCAATGTCAAACATAATCGATTCCTACCTTTATACTTATCCAAAATACTTAGGTCCAAACTCACAGTCCAAAATTTATAAGGAAGGTAAACACAATGAAGATTATTTTTTCCACGTAATAACATTTGAATACCTACATCATGTATCCTTTTAAAACACTATAACACCCTGAATTATAATAAAACCTTATTTATTACATTAAAGCTCCCTTGTTACTTATAAAATACTGCATATAGTCCTTCTATCCAAAAATGTTGTAAACTCCAAAAATAATGGAATAAACTAACCATCAATCAGTTCTAACAAAGCCAATAATTTACAATATAATTTATCTAAATCAATCATCTCTTATTCCAAAATCAATAACAAAGTATCTGGACAATATTAAAATTTTCCCTTTCCTTCAACCATGTATTTTCCAAAAAAAATAACTTTCTATTGAGTCACTTTTCTTAGTTCAACACAATCCCAAATCATTAATGAAATAGTACTGTAGTATGATCCTTATATAATTTATAATTCTTATAACATGTACATCATTAATACAATACTCAAATGACACAATAATTTAATAACAATATAATAACTCTAATCATTCCCCTTTATCTTCGGTAGTATCTTAACTTGATTATTATGCAACAGAAACATTTGGGGTATACTCTGAGGATATGGACATTGATTTGCGTAGTGTCACAACTCCTTGAATATGAAGCATTGTACATTTGAAAACTTTTTCTTTCCCTTGCAATCACGTATTTGGTGTCCTTTTTCTCCACACATAAAACAAAATCTCATTCCCTTTAAGCATTTACCAAGGTTATTCTTTCCACAGTTATCACATATGGGAAAATATTTCTTTCCCCTCTTCCCTTTATACATCATTCTCTATTTCATCATTTTCTTCTCTTGCTTCACTTAAATTCGATAGGACTCAAATAATTCTTTATTTATCTTATTAACATATAATACTATTTCTTCATATGATGAGAATACATGGGAGGATATTTCCCTTCTAAATTTTTCCTTATTACCATGAAATATATGACATTTTTTAATCCTTTGATCATGTGTGTTTCTAGATTTCTCATTCCTTCTACTATGTGACATTTCTAAATAATGACATACAATATGTTAGTTTATGAATCGCAATGCATAATTCCAAACTTGTAAAATACCTAACATAAATTGAAAAGATTATGTATATAATCTATAATAATAATAAAAAATTCATTGAGGAATTAACTACTCTAAAATCCTTCATAATGGCCTGTAAAGAAAATGGGAATTATTCAAAGCATATCCTCTAGGAGTGTTATAAACAAGAGTGCAGAAAGACCCGTTTTTGTGTACCTAGATACCATGGGTCATGCTTGAAACTCCTTGTAAGAGTTTTCATTCCTAGGTACGTCTGTGCAAGATCCGCCTCTACTTTCTTGTATCCAGATATGGATTTATTGCATAGAAAATATTCAAATTCTCTACTTTACCAAAATTTTTAGGAATTTATTCTGTACTAATCCTCAATGTCTATTTTAGGGTAATTTTCTCTAATTATATTTTATCTAAATCTATTCACCTGGTTGTTACTAAACTTCCTCTGATTCCAACTATAATGCCCCAACCATAGTTACCCAGAGTCGGTGCATTATTTTAATACATTGGAATGATATAAGAAAATCATATCCCGAAAGACCGATCAGTTTCGAAGTCTTGGAAATCGATTGCATGCATCAACTTCACATTACAATTTCAAACATAAAATACAACATATATAGTTCTTATTGAATGTGGTTATTTCCTTTTATCGTAATCCTGCATATCAATCATAATACACTTCTTTGAAATCCTTGGAATATATAACATAATAAAGGGATGAGCTCAGATGCTCAGTAATCATAAACGATTTAGAGGAAGATAACATAAACAATAGGCACGTTGAATAATTAAAAACACATGCCTTCACAAATAATAAACATGATCACTTTATGGAAGAAATATGAGATGAGTAAATAATGCCATAATAAAACATAGTCATGTGTATTCTACTAGTCGAATTATGATATGAACAATTAATATTATTTTCATAATAAGGGAATGTATAATGCCAGACATTCTGAAAAAAAATTTCAAGTTCTCAGCCAAGATGTCTAAAAATGATTAAGGCCTTGGCCAAACCTATATATAAAATTGGTAAAGCCTCACCCAATTCCATGTCTAATTGTCTCATGAGACCTATCGATGCATCGAGGAGCTATAGCAGGCTCCACCCCATCACATACTATGTCCAGTACATTCCTCATATGAAAAAGTTGAAACATAACATAAACATTTGTATTAGACCTAGAATATTAAATGTAAATACTTTATCCATAAACCATGATTGGTATAAAAATAACACATCTATAGTCAAACATATCACAAAACTATCAATACAATATAGAATATTTTTATCATAATAAATCAACTTCAAACAAGTTTTAAATCCATCAAAATATGTTGACATAGATGAAAATCATTTGTAAAACACATTGAGAGAAATATCCCTTTTCATGAAAACATCTAACAGTCACACAATTTAAAAAGGAAGGCATTTAAAGAAATTTTTGAATCAAAGTGTCCCATACCACTTTGAAACTTTTGAATGGAATTAACATTTTAAAATCTTTCATGTCCATAAAAATAAATATTTAAAAACCAATTTTGGAAACATGGACATTAATGAGAATGATTTAGAAGAATAAATATTTAATACATTTAAAATGATTTTTTAATAAACGAGTACTTAAAAGTTGACCCTTTGAAAACTATTTTATGAAACACAGACATGGATAATAAATGTGTCCCAGTAAAAACTTACCCATAAACAATCACGAATAATAATGAGATTGAGGAATTAACCCTTACCTTGCACACTCATTTGGTAGAGGGTAAGTTTAACCTCTTCTATAATTACCATAGTATGTTATTAAATTATAATAGAACCATATTTAAATTTATTATATCATACATGATTCATTTATGACTATATACTTCCCATTTAATAATGATTCCCATGTTAAATCAACATTATGGGTAACAATAGTTTTCTTTATCATATGTGTTTTAACTTGTTATTCATTATCATTGCATTTAGATCATGATTTAAATACATACATAGTATAATCCATTATTTATATATCATATATATCTAGAATATAAATATTTATAATAAATATATGTATGAAGTGGAAGGCACTATTTATGGAGAGAGTAAGCCGTACGTACACATTAACACTGTTTCTGCTTTCATATCGTATTGGATGGAGATAATTTAATAAGATATATGTAATTAAATATATATATATACATATGTATATCCAGTAAAATTATTATTTCATATATTACTTACTTATTGACAATATATATTTTTATAATCATCATTGAATTTTGAACGTGGGAATGAATCTAATCGCATCGTGGAGGTGGTATTCTGTACATATGCACGAGCGACAATATCATTATATTGATGGTGAAATCATATGTAATTGGATGTTATATCATATATAAAGAATAATTAACATGTTATATTTATTATTTACATCAGTTATACACATTATTATACCATTCCAAATAACGAAGTGTTTGGATAACAAACTAAACCACGACGTGGAGACGGTAAGCCGTATGTACACACGTATGGTGTATTTGTAATTTATAGGATGGATAGAATGACGAATATGGTTGTACCATATTTATAATAACATCACAGAATGTAGGAGGTACTGGATTTATTATTTTGTTATGAAAATAACAAATAAAGTGGAAGTGAAGAAGAAAAGAACATGAAAGAGGGTGGTGAAATTATTACCATTTCTTCGGGTGTTTCCTTTTGTGTTGATCTAAAGGGATATTTAGGATGGATTTATGATAAATGTAAGGACTCTAGTATGATTTCAGGGATATTGGTAGGATATTTGGTCAGGTTTTGGCTGAGCTAAATGGCTTTGGAGGTGTGATTTTTAGAGAAGGTAAAGTACCCTTTTTAAGAGAGATGAGGGTCACATTAGGGAATGATTGAAATATTATTTTATAATAAAATCATTTTCTATTATTAATGGCTCAAAATTCATATTTTTCTTGGATAAGGTAGTTATGGGTCGAAAAACTCTCAACCAATAGGTTTTAGACATGTTTAGGTTACCATTTTAACCTTATCTTCTAGATTTAACTCTTAGTTAAATAGTTTCACTTTTATCGTGTCTTCTTGTATTATTACACTATATGGTTAATAAACATACTCTAAACATCCAAGAGAACCTCAAGTGGTCCATTAATGAAATATATGATATTATGTAGGCCATTTTTCGGAGCCTTGTATTTTTAGGAATATTATATCAACCAATAATATAGTATTTGTTTTAAAAATTAATTTATGTCAATTTTGACAATATTTGTTATTTTTTTTTGAGAGTGTCATAAAAACATTATCACTTCAAAATAAATTTATCTAATCGACCCTCACATGTTCTACTAACCTAGAAATGTATTGGAATTCATCATAAGCCTCAATTTACATTTATTTGTATATTTATAATATAAATTATTCAAATATTTCATTAATAAGGTAATTACAACATCATCATTGTGTCATAAATAAATTAAATTATTTAATGACAAATAATTATAAATAAAATACCATTATGTAGGAAATATTTTTTTTATTTCAAATGAATATTTATAGTTGAATTTATATTTTGTGTACCCTTATATTAAAAATGATTTACTTATTAATCTTCGAATTTGACACTTTTAACTCTTCTTTAAATACAATAATAATAAATGTCCTAATCTAATCCATGAGGAACAAATAGGATAATATTTTATTCCTAATGTTGTTTTATGTTGAATTAAACATATCCATTAGAATTAGGGCATGTGTAAGGGTAATTATAATATCATTTTTACCATTAGTTACCCTGTTTACTCTTAACAGTGGTAAATAAAAGTCAAATGTTACTATTCACCAAAAATTACTTTCATCTTATTGAACCCAAATTTTTCTTATAGATATCGACTTTGTATTTCAGATTTTTGAAATTCAACTCACAGAAGTGGTAAAACTTTGTTTTATGCAAATTTGTAAATGTTCCCAGATGGTGGGTAAAAGACATTAAAAAGTTTAATAATAATTTATACATCTAATTTTATTATAAATTGACTCCAATTAATTAAATTGAACATATATAGGGATTATGTGTCTATTATGACTTTAAATTTAAATAAAATAAATAATTATTTAAATAAAAAGTCTTTTTTAAACAATAAAGTAGTGTTTTACACTATTCATCATAAATTGAATGTTTTTAAAAAAATACTAAAAATTCACCCTAAGATATTTTTGATATTACTAATTCAAAAATGAATTATATTTTACCAAATTCAGAAAATATAATTTTAATTAATTATTTTAAAATTAATTCTCATTTTTAAAGCCAAAAGGCGGGTTTTTAAAAAGTAAAAACTATCAAAAGATTGACATGTGTTTTTGTCAAATTTAAATGTGAAATTACATATAATGATCTAAATTGTATTAAATGAAAAAATATGATCTAATTATAATTAAAAAAAATTTAAATTCATAATTTGACAGTATAAATTATTTCGATTAAAAAAGTTGTTTTCAATTAAAACATAGTATTTTCACTATTCATCAAAATATGAATGTTTTCAGAAAAGTACCAAAAATTTATCCAAACTAAATTTTTATGTCCCTATTCTAAATTAGATTTTAATTTCATTAAATTGAATATATAAACATGTCAAAAATTGGTTTTAAAAAGGGTTTTCCATTAGAAAGCGGTAAAATTGCATTTTTTTTGAAAAATGGTTGTTTTATCAGACTAAATGAATATTGTCTTATATTTAGTCTAAGAAAAACATAATATAGATGTTAATATTATATAGTATATATAAGATTTAAAATGTTGTTAATACTATTCATAACCTTTTTTAACGGCTAGTTTAGTAAGTTGTGGTGTGTTCGAACTCGGTGTCGCATGTAGTGCAAGCTATTGAATTTATTTAATGAGATAACGTATTATAAAATCTTGGGGGGTTACATATATCTACCATTATGGAATGAATATATATATTTATATATAATTAATACATATATATATAAATTATTTATAATTTTATTTAAATTATTGAGATGAAGTAGATATAATCAATGTTCAATTATTGAACTACTGAAACAAAATTATCATGAAAAATGAAATAGTTAACACCCATAAATATTGATTTTAATAAGGAAATAATAATAAATAAGTGTTGAAATTTTAAAAGTTGATGATATATGATATTATAAATATGTAAATAATTTTCGTATAGAATTATAATAAATTTTGAATTTTTAACCATGAGGTTATATCACTTTCAATTCAAGATAATCATTATGTAAGGGTTTTATCTTACAATCTCATTATTTATGGGGATTGTTTTTTATTGATTCTATTTCAATGAAATTCATGGTAAAACTCTTATGAATCTCAAGATATCTCATATACTATTATTCTTTATAGAGAATAAATTTCTTTATCATGATCCTCTCATTATATACTTAAGAGAATAAAAAAATTAATGAATAAAAAAATTATTTATCAATTTGATATAATTTTATTTTTCTTCTATGTCCATGTTTTATAAAATATTTTCAATAATGTTTTACTATTCCCATAATTATTTTTTATATTATTTTTTTAAAAATGATTTAATTTTTAAAAAATGGTTGAAATTAAATATTTTTATCAATTTTCAAACAAGGTACTTCTAACGTTGACAAAAAATATGAAAGGACTGTTTTTTTAACACATAATGCTTGAATGAAATTTCATTCCACCATTATAACTCAATTATTTTAATATTAGATTAAAATTTTTTTAAATAACATACAAAAAAATTCTTTAATATTTCATTGTTTTTAAAATTTTAAATAACTCATTTCAAAGGTAAAAGAGTATTTCCTTCATGAAATATTCCATTAATATTTTAAGTAAATTTTTAATTATGATATAATCCTCTGATATGACATATTATTTACTGTGGATAAAATCCAAGGATAAATTTCTATTTTTTTCTCTATGGATTATGATTATGAAGATAAAATGATGAAATATTTTTTGAAAATAATTTCCTTTTCATGGGTTATGCTATGATGAATTTTTATGATCTTATGGAACACATATGTGTGATTTTAATTTTGTGACTTGTGGGTCCAAAATTATACACACCTCTAATACATTGGGTAAATATGTATATCTCATTAAATAATATATAATTGATTAGTAGTGACCCCAGTTCGGTTAGGGACTCTTTCTTCTATGATTATCTGTGGAGTAAATATTGACCATGTATATGATGGAATTGGAAGTGTACCCAATCCACTATGATATTTTTGTATGTGAACATTGACTAAGGTAATGATTTTCCATACTTACTTGTATTCCATAAACATATTTATTATTACAATGTTATGATCTCATGTCTCTTGATCTTGTATTACATTATAATTCATGTCTTAGGAACTACCAAGGATTGTTCCATGACTAAATATAATGATATATGATATGTAGGTCATGTTTTTAAAATTTTATTGTCATGTTATCATAACCTTATTCTCATGATATATTATTATCTACCTATTTTATCATTATTGATCATTATATATAACTGTTTCATACGTTTCCTTCACCTAGGTTATGAGAAAGGATTTAATGATGATATTTCTAAGAAGGGTCCTAGTTATGAAAAACATAGTCCAAGATGATTTAAATATATAATGAATAAATTAATTACATATCTATTATTCCTAATACATTATACATATAAGATTATATTATGAATCATAATGTTATATATTGAATTTTTATCTAATAACATGTGATATTTATGTTCGAAAAGTACAGGTCACTATATTTTGTATCATTGTAAGATTTAGTAACCTTTAGAAACAAAAATAATAAAAAATTATTGAAAACCCTTAGGATAATCATATATATATGTGAACATAAAAATTCATGGTAATGATATAAGCATTTTTTCAGGTAAAACATCCATGTAAGGATACTTCAAGTAGCCATGGTTTGGGTATATACGAATATAGGTTTAATAACTTAAAAAGAGTTCATATAGTATATCTCAGCCATTTTTATTATATTGGGTGATTGTTATTTTACTGTGCACCTGGTCTGAAAATCCCTAGGGATATGCATTGATAAATCACATTTTATTTATAAACCATTATGAAGGATCTAAATAGATTATGGCCCTTAATAACCTTGGTTAAACCTATTTTTTCATAGATTGAAAATAATGTTTCATGATTTAAACATCCTATAAATTATTTTTCATGATTATGTTATTTTACTCTATGATTATTGTTTCCCACAAAATGATTTTTGTTTTTAGTTAATGGATAGAACCTAAAAAAAACATATTAATGTTTAATGTGTTGTAAAAGACAATGAGTTTACACCTTAATATCAAAATATTATGTGAGAAGGAATAAAAAATATCATTTATATTCTAATTAAACATTCTAATGATATAAATCGAGATGATATTCCAAATAAAAATTAGGTAAAATTATTCTATTTTTCCCTTCGTGAGGAAACATCTATCATATTTTAGTGGGTATATTGATAAAAATCAATCTAAAAAATGGATCAGTTCCATTGAGAAGATATTTTCCATTCTATAGTGTTTTTATCATGCAAAAGATATTTTAGAATTTTATCATTTGGAAGGTTAGGTAGATCAATAATGTAATCTTATCAAGAACACAAAGAATTATGATGAAATTAATTCTATGGGGTGGGATGAGTTTAACAGATTATTTTTCGGTAAGTACATCCCTAGTATTCATTTTTCTAAAATAAAGATGTCATTAATTGATCTAAAATATAAGGGTGATGAATCTTTTGGTACCTATGAGGAAACATTTCATGTCTTGGGAGGTATTCTTCTTGTATTATCATCTAACCTGAATGTGAGGTTAATTGATTCAATTGTGTCTTAAAAGAAACTCATTTGAGGAAATTATCCATAAGGAACATTAATACATATGAAGTAGTTTTTTTGTTCTATCATGGTGGAGATAGAGATTAGATTTACCCAAAAATATCATTGTTTTGATAAGAAAAGAAATATGGAATTCGAAGTAAATTATAAAAAACAAGGAGAGAAGAATATGAGATTTCGTTCATCCTCAATGTATAGAAGGAAATGTGGAATAAATAATCATAAGGGGACCGGTAATTGGTTTAGGTTTGGAATAGAAGGACATCATGCAATAAAATTATAAATTTATAGGAAGAATACGTTAGATAATGATGGATAAAAAGTTCCCCAAAATGAACTACCAACACATCAATATTTTTAATGAAAGCAGTGTAATAATTATCCTTACTAGGGCTCAAATATAATTTTTAATAATGATAATAAAAATTAGAAACATCTTATGACTAGAGGCAAAGAAAAATATCATTTGATGAATAATTACAATGATTGGAACATCAACGAAGTGGTGAAGGGAACACATATCATCAAATCTAGAATAGATAATGTCATAATTGATTCTCTATCTACACACTATTTTTATATGAATAATATTATAATGTTGTCACAATAACACCCCAAAAATTAGATATTTAATCAATTGGTACAACCCCTAATGGTATAATAATGACATCTTACCTATATAATTCTTTTCCAATTTATTTTTAGGCTAATGTGCTTCCTGTAAATATTGATATTCTCCCACTAGTTGAATTTGATGATATTACAGGCATATATTGTATTAATTTACAAAAATCCCACATTAATTTCTGATTAAATGAAATCACATTTGATATTACAAACTATCATATTATTTGTATAAGTGTATCTATTTATATAAACTTTTGATAAAAATCACATCCATTATATGGGTCATGATTCTTATTCAAGAGGGGAATTTATATTAGATGGTTAGGGGGAAACTCAAATTTCATGATAGGTCTATTGTGTGTAATTTTGATTATCTATTTCTAGAATAGATCCCAATTTTATCATTTAATCATGAGGTTGAGTATTCAATAGAAATAATACTTGGTGTTACACTTATTTTATATAATACATATTGAATGGCCCCAATTGTGTTGTAGGAATTAAAGAAGAAAATCCCCTAGAATCATGATAAGGTATTCATTTGGCCACATGTTTCCTTATGCAGTGAACATTCTATAATTATTAAGAATAAATATGGATCAATGTTCCACTATGTTGATTATCAGAAACATAATAATATAACTATCAAGAAAAAGTCTAATCATCCATATATTGATGAATTATTTGACCAAGTGTGTAGAGATCAATAATTTTCCAAGATTGAAATCCATAATTTAAATCATCTATTTATTGTCAAAAAGGAGAGTATACCTGATAAATCCTTCAATAAAAGGTGTGAAAACTATGAAATTATAGTTATTCTATTTTGTAGCATCATGGAATCAGGTGCCACCGAACAATTCCTTGATTCATGTTGGCCACATTCCCTTATGCACATATCCACGAATGCCAGGGTCTGCAACTAGACGTGTGGTCCTAGACTATGTTTTTTAGGAGACAATTACGTCATAGATCTAGTATGAAAAATATTAAGCAATATATATTAAATAGTAGAACTATAAGAAATAACAGACATCAATGGAAGTAAAAAATATATATAAGGGTATAAGAAAATATCTTATGGAAGTATATAATTAATAATAGATTAAATAATAATCATAAAATGTTAGGATTCTCTAAAAAATGAGATTCTTGGGGAATACAGGTACATGCATATATTGTATGCTATCCAAAAATAATAATTTCCAAAAACCAATCCAAGTCATCTCAAGCATAGGCTTCATCTGATACCCCCAAAGATCCATCGTAAATATAAAATGAAACAAGCATCTGAATAAGTGCACTTCCATTTATCCGTACCCGTGATCATAATTTATACTCAAGTACCAAACGAAACCCGAGTAGGGTGTGTGATATAAATATCAGCAGGAAAGAACCCACAGTTTCTATATCTTTATATTTCATTCTATAAATAGATAACAGTGTTCCAAATATAATTAGTGTAGTTAAATATATAAATAAATCAAGAAAATAATGGTCTGAGTTCCCAAGAAGACACCCATCCCATACCACCGACTACATCCTATACTAGAAGTCTGAAAATAATACTTTTGAAGTGAGAATATATATGTATATATAACGGACAATAGAATAACATGTTACCAATTAGGTACACCCCTAAGCTTTTGTTTTGTTTTGGGGTCTCATTATCATGTCATCAATTATTTATTCTATTGAGTAAGGGAGAAGCATCATAACCGCATTCTATAATATAGATTTGAATCATCAAGTATAGCGTGAGAAATCATCCAAATAGAAAAATCAATGCAATTAATTCAATCTATCAAATCTGGTGGTGGAGTCCCTCACCCCTTCAAAAGTTACTAAAAAATAATCCCATGTATCAAAAATGGAGCATAAAAAAATCCAATATCATTGAGTCCATACATGGATATCCATACATAATCCCATATCGATATTGAGACATTGAAACTCTTAGTCCATCCCAGGTATCTCACATAGGGGACTATGTATCACCCATGGAATGGTGTATACATCATTCCCATGATTCTAACAACAGTTAATCCCCGAAGGAACAGGTATTACTCAGGAGTATAATAAACCTCCCAGGAAGAATTTCCTAGAAAAGAAAAGAATCACCCATGGCGTGTTAGTTTGTAACACAAACAAGAATGGAGAGTCCATCCATGAGTCCTTAATACGAAACCCATGTTCACTTACAGCCTATATCAAGTGAACCATGTAGCCAATCACATCACAAGAAAGGAAATATATAACAAGTAAAGGTATATTTATAATCACATGCCAATAATATTCATCAAAATACCAAAAGTCTAATATTTAATAAAATAATTAAATTTAATCCAACAATAATGTAACAATTCATATAGAAAGTCCATGAGGATTAAATAAGAGAAATAATGGAATGATGCGTAAACAAAAATTCATAACATATAAATAGTGGAATATAAATAAGTGGATATGGTATTATTATGAATCTTACCATATTTCATTAATGAAATATTAATACCTAAAGCTTTCAAGCTTTACCACGCACCAAAATCCTTTCAAACCAAAACATGGGATTGAGAAATAAGAATTTATAACGGAGATTCACATAATGAGGAAAGCATGTTACATAAAAAAAGATATTAATCCATAATTAAATGAATAATTCAAATATACATTATGTGACATGTAGCCAAAGCATTAACCAACTTGCACAGGAATTTAAAAGGGGGCTTAAGGGTTTGTTTATGAAGAACCCATCAGGTGAATTTGAATATAAGGTTTTAGGTAATTGGTTGAAGTGAAAGTATCAAGTTCAACGATTTAAATAAATTTGATTCTTCAAGGCATTAACCATGGGAAACCCAAAAACCAAAGTTTATTTTTACTTATATAACATGGAAAAAATAGGCCATGTAGGTAGGAGCACCCAAAAGGGTGTCTAAAATAAAATTGATCACCGTTGATTGGTTTTCTTCATACTAATAGGTAACTACAAAAATTGTATAACATTAGGGATAATTTAATATACTATAAAAAGTAAACCCTCGAAGGCTTTGGATCTAGGAACGATTTCAGGATATAAAAAAATGGTGAAAATGTTATAAAAAGAGTTGATTCCCTACCTCGTCACCATAGTACTCCACACTTCTGTTGACAACATTTGATTCAACCTAAAATTAAGGAAATCAAGATATTTATTAAAACCAAAAAAATATGTCAATGATCTATTAAATGAAGATAGAAAAACAGATTGCGGAGAGACATTGAAATAGTGTGCTTTAGTAGATTGTTGTTACCATGATGATTCGGTTGCTTCAGATAATGATCAAATTGATGAATATATTTAGAAGAAGACATAAAACCACAATAAAGGGGAGGGTTTTTAGTTCAATTTGAGATATTATAAATACCAAGTGGTAAGGGAGAGAGAAGAAAAGGGTTAAAACATTTTATTAAGGTAATTTTTTTAATTTTACACCCATTTTCATTGTGCATGGTTTTCCAGCACATTTTAGCCAAACCATGTGCCAATCGTCTACAAGGTTCTACTCACTGGGAAAACCACATGGGAAAGAAACACGGTTTTTCTAGCCATGAAAAAACCATGTCCTTACCCACTATACAAAACATGTAACATAGTGCATGGGCGTGCGCCGTGAGTCGCACAATTTTAGAATAACTAGGTATTATAGCTTATTTTCCCCATTTTCGGTGATCCAGACTTCAAATGAGCCTTAGGAGCCCCCAAAACCTCTTTCAACCTCACATGTTTCATTTGAAGAGAAATTTTTAGTTACTGGACCAAAAAATTAATCACTTTTTCCTTTGGATAATTCTGAGACATTACAACCTACCTTCTTAAAACAATTTATCCCCATGTTTACCTTCTGAGTTTGGTAAAGGTATATTGAGGAATGCTCCAGCCATGAAGAAGGTACATCAGCCTCCCACTCCCAGGTCTCATCTTTAAAACATATTTGTTTCCATAACACTGGTAAGAAAGAAACTCCCCTTACTTATAGAAACTTCATGCTACGATTGATAATACGAATAAGACACTTCTCAAAGGACACATCCACCATTAGTTAGATATCACCAGGTTAAATGGAATATGAAATGTCAAGATCATACTTTATAAGCTAAAATATGTGTAAGACATCATGTATAAAATGGTACCTATGAATTAATAAATACTTATAGGCTACCATTCCAACTATTCCCACTATCTCGAACATCCAGACATACCTCGACGATAACCTTCTCAGTCTCCTAATTCATTTATGACCCAAATAAGGTGATAAACATAGAAAGGCCTGATTTCCCCCTCAAACTACATAGCACTTTGATGTTTATTAGTCTAAGACTTCTTCCTAAACTATGTTGTATTAATACACTTATGAATCAGGTGGTCTTACTCGGATGTCACATGAATGGGGCGATGACCTAGTCGAGCTTACTGACCATCATATAACATGCATAGTGGTTAACTGAATAATGAATCAAAGATAGTGACATATAGAGCAATCTGAATCATTTCTTATAAGCTATCATTGTAGTAAAATTAAACCAAATGAATACTGGTTTCCTAAGAGCCTATAAAATCAAGGATGCATGCCCGATGCATATCCTCTAACACCTAAATCGTCTTCTCAGACAACCTATCGGTCATTAGGTGATATGTAGTACACAAGATCACCGATGAAACATGTTTCCTATACAAACCTTTCCATAAACATGGTGTGAAGTGCGAATAATAGTCTAAAATGATAGAATGTGGTAGAATAAAAGTCTCACTATCTCTAGGATGTAATTCCTTCCTAACTCATCAACAGATAATGACTCCTTTATCAGAAAGAAGTTTGAGATGTTGGTAAACCAATTGATGATCACCCATACTACATTTTTTCCTTGAGGAAATATTAGTAATACTATCACAAAATCAATGGTGGTGTCATTCCATTGGAACTCAGGAATGGATAATGGATGTAGAATTCATATATGTCATTGGTGATCTTCCTGGACATGCTGACTGGTGGATAACTGATTTATAAATATTTCCACATACCTCTTAATACCTACCTACTCATACTAATGATGAATTTATCGATACACCTTGTTTATACTAGGATTAACATCCCAAATAGATGCATGATATTCTGCATGATCTCTTTCCATAAATTATAAGTCACCCATACATATCCATGTTTGATAATGGCATCAC
The DNA here is from genome assembly GCA_963277665.1 of Viscum album. Taxonomy (NCBI): domain Eukaryota; kingdom Viridiplantae; phylum Streptophyta; class Magnoliopsida; order Santalales; family Viscaceae; genus Viscum; species Viscum album. The sequence goes on along the minus strand of OY728120.1, from coordinate 650,519,683 downwards.
TACTGTCAAAAACCCACCCATGAGTTGGGTTCCCTCCTATGATACTCTTCCTCAAGAAGAAACCCTTTGAATCAGATAACTTACACTTTTGGACTCGCTCAAGTAGAGAAGACTTCACTGCAAAAGCTACTAAGACTGGCTGCCCTTTCTATTCTTGAACCTTAATATGAAACATCGAAAAAATCCATTGTCTTCTACTCATTGCTAGATGCCTCAACAGCTTGTGTTTGTGTTTTCTGTCTCAAGGAAACATCTATGACATTTCCCTGACCAGGCATGTATGAAATATAAATGTCAAAGGAATTCAAGTATTATACCCACCTAAACTACCTCAAATTCAATCCCTTATTAGAGGAGATATATTTCATGATTTTATGATCCATGTAAACAATAAATCAATTATCCTAATAAATATATTCACCGACAGTGCAGATCATGAACCATGGATACTATCTCAATGTCATGCATAAGACTATTCTTCTTAGTGGGCCTCAGCTAATGGGATCCATTAGTGAAAACATTGTCAAATTGCATCATAACTGAAACCATTTCGATTCCATAATCCCCATAGTAGACTGTATAACATCTAAATGGCATATCAAGAATAATAATTGGAGTTAAAGTGAGTCTAATATTTATCTCTTGAAATACGTTTTTACAAGGTTCAGACAATATAAACTACACATCCATATTATTCAAGACCATAAAACACACATCTATGATGGAGAAGTCCTAAATGAACCCCCAATAATATCCATGAATCCAGAAAAAGGTGCATATATAAAACTCATTATTAGGATGCTTCCAAGATTCCATGACACTCCCATTCTCTGGCCAATATATAGTTATACTTATAATATGATAGACCCAATAAGTGATCATTACAGATTTAAAAGTGTAAATTACTAATTTTGTATATAGTTGGTGCTCTCACAGTGTACTAATCATGATCTTGAGATGATTGGCATGGTCATGTATGGAGAACAAATACGATGAGATGTTGTCTACAATGATTACCATTAAGGAATCAAGATACTGGTGGAAAAATCAATTCATGAAATCCTTAAAGACTTTGGGTGTGTTCATCAGACAAAATAGAATAACCAAATACTCTTATAATCTATACCTAATTTAAAATGGTACAAATGGTATATCTGATCTTATCACATGAAACGAATGATAGCCTGACATTAAATCAATCTTTGAGAAAACATTCACTCTATAGAGTTGGTCGAAGAGAACATCTATACAGGGAAAGGGATGACAATTATTCATAGTGATCTAGTTTAACCATCTATAATACACACATAGTTTCATGGTACCATTATCCTTATTAAAACTATAATGGGTGAACCCCATGGAGATGTGTTGGATATGATAACACCCATAGACACATGAACATCAAGATTTTTTTTTCATTCATGGTCCTCTAAAGGTGGAATATTATAAGGATTAATAGAAATTAGTGTCACACCAAACATTAGAAATATGGAAATCCCAACCTCTATCAAGGGAGGTAAGGCATAATATTTTTGGGTGAATACATCCCAAAACCAATTCACAGCATTATGGAATTCTACAAAATATATTCCAAGATCACTTATAAAGTGACTTTCTAACTTATATGTTACTCTTCCAGGACCAGATACCTTTGGTCTAACTAGGTCTACTATGATATCCCATTATCCCTTACGTATATATATATATATACTTCCATAAGGTGATGTGAAGGATACATCTCGACGATAGAAATCCACTTGGGATCGATAAAGCATGAGCCATCCTATATGGAGAATGACGTTGAAGTCAGTCATTTGAAGGATGAAGATACTCTAGATGAAATGATACCCATCTATCTCAAGGGGAACTCATTATACTGATGTATTCTCCCTATTCATTCCCCAATCATAATTTCAAGAGATATAATGACACATGTAACTCAATTATAATATCAAAACTCTCAACAATCTTATAAGATATAAATGAGTGTGATACAACACTATCAAAAATGGTTGAAAATAATGTATAGGTTTCTAAAATAGTACATCTAACTATAGATGGTCCAAGACTCTACACCTATAGAACTGGATACACTGCATTCATATGTAATGAACCATGGACTTATGATACAGCATGACATGCCTATGAAAATCTACACAGTTGTAACTAATGACCTGGAGTTGGCCTGCCTCGGCCATGACCAGTATTACCTCATCATGTTCAGCCTTTAGAGGACCAACATCCATCCTGATATGGTGCCACAAATCCTATAACTAATAGAGGTGTTGGTACAGATCCCTTACCACTGGATATTAGAGGAAACAAATGGTAGATGCATTTAAGATGGCCCATCCTTCTGCAAGATTAGAATTCTATCAGGTTACTTTTGCACTAAGGATTTTTATAGTCAATCCATACACACTATTGACACAATATGGAGCTATCAGAACATGTCATATGGATTTAACCACCCCCGCATGTAGCCTCAAAATATCACATTCTACTACCAAAAAAATCATCACCCTAATGTGAAACAGAACATTCATGGCTCACAGGACCAGCATCTATGAGAATCCAGTCTGTAATAAAGGACTGGTTTATTATATCTATAATGGTATTCAATTGAATGAAATTAAACTGGGATCAGACAACATAACCAATCCTGTCTTCATGTTGACTCACATTTGTGAGTTCATCATAGGTCCCAGATGGAGAAATACACTGAATAATGGTGAGAGGAGAAATGTAAATGGTCATAGTTATCGAGCCCTACTGATGATGCATGAACTCGCAGTCTTGATCTACTCACAAGGTCTATGGAATGAAGTTATCATAGAAAAACATCTTTAATTATGAACAAACCATGCCTCAATGACACTCTCACTGAGATAAGACATCCCACCAATTCTTGGTGGTGTAATAAATGATATAGGAAGAAATATTAACCCTACACTCTAGATGTTTCTCAAGATGGTAAATAATTGATATCATATATTCTATCCATGAATCTTCAGTAAGATGTCTCCCATCACCTAAGTTGTTGGAAGGATGATGCATCTAAAAGTCCAGAGTAAGATCTGCCATAATTGGGGTTGTCTTTGAAACACTCTGAACGGACTGCATGAACCTGATAAAATAATCCCTGAATAGAGAAAAGATACTCAGTATAAGATTAGTAGGATGTGCCTTAGAAAGAACTACAAGTGGTATAATGTGTGTCTCAGGGCCTACGACCTATGGGGTCTTATCATCACCACTCTATTAGCATAAAACATGATGAAGTCATGATGGAATAGACCTACAGTTTTCAATCATTCATACAGAAAATAGTATTTTATAATAGATAGTTAAATATTATAAGAATGAAATAATAAATCATGGTTATAAGGCCTCCCTAAATCATGACAGAATAGATAAGGAAGGAGATTAGGGGGTGAAATTTCATGGCCAACCATTGAGGGTAGCATAACTGAAACCCTACTCCAAGATGCATGTCTATATGATATAAAGATACCATAGATGTATCACAAGACACACAACCCATGTCCCATTGCAAAGGTATGGTCAAAGTCATGGTCCTATTTTCTCATAAAAGGTGGACATTTCATTTTAATAGGTGAGATCGATTTCAATTAATTCATTAATTTAATTCTCTTTAAAAGGATTGAATTATGTGGATCACCATTCCAATTTATAAGTTCCCATACTACTTATAAATTGAAATTGGGAGCCTACATGACCAAATTTATAGCCATCCCCTACATAATAAACTGGAAAAATTATATATTTATAATCTCCAAGCACAGTAAGATATTACAACTAGTGATAACCTTAATCACAAGAAAACAATAAATAAATGCTGAATATAGACCTGGAATTTCATAATTCATGAAATTTTAATCTCTATGGTGTGTAGTTTGATGCATGTAATTCAATTCCATCATATCATCTAGTTGAGGGAATTGGAACAATAATTTAAAAAATACTAATATCGAAGCTAAAAAACATGTGGGTCACCCAATTGTGATATTGCCTCAACCATCAATGGAATAATAAATAATTATAATTCTCATACAATGTAATTTTGGTTTCCCCTGTACATGGTTTAGCTACATCCAAGCACAAGGTCAATTCCAAATTACACTACCCTAATATCATGTATAACACAAATAGAATATAAAAGGAAAATAAGGACCATTGATACAACTAGGTATAGTCTGGGGCTGGGTACCACTAAATCCTGCCCTAAACCCGGTTAGCCACATGACCTCATGCACATCTTCCTGAACACTATATGCTTCCAAATAGAATTGAGGGCCTATGTTGGGTCCATGTGGAGTCTATTACCTCATAGACCCATTATTAACTACTACTTGAAATATACATTAAATAGTGGGAGAATAATATACATTAGAAAATAGAGGAAATAACAAATAAATTGAACTGTATAAGAAAATAGTTGGCGGATGTAGATAATCAATAATAGATTCCATAACAATAATGGCATTCCCTGAGTCAATAAAATAATTATAGTTAAGGGGTATGGGGGTACAATAATATAATTCATTCGATAAAAAACTATAAAAGGATAAAAACTTCTAAACCACATCTCAATCATAGGCACAGTCCTCTTCCCCAAAGCTCCATCCTAAACTGCAAATCAACCATGTATCGGAAGAAGAACACATTACTTTATCCAAACCTCCACTCATAAAGTCTACTCAGGTAATAAATGGTGCCTGAGAAGGTCTTGAGATATAAATCTCATTAGTTCGTCACCCATGATTTCTAAACCTTTCTGTTTCATGTTATTAAAAGATATTCATGTGCCAAATATATAATTTGTGGAGTAGTATGTTATTAAGACATGAAAAAACTTTTTTTGGGTTCCCAAGTAGAAACATATCCCATACCACCATATTTTTCTAATTCCAGCTGTATGAAAACACTAAATATGAAAGATTAATATATATATATATATATATATATACATATATATGGACCAATAGAAAAACATGGATCCCAAGTAGGTACCCCTCCAAGTTTATTTTTCATCTTTGGGTCTCATTATCATGTCATCACATAAGTATGTTTTTAAGTGAGGTAGGCGCATCTTAGGTGAATTCTATAATATAATAAAGAATAATCATGTATTGAAAGTTCAATTAACTAATTAAATCAATCAATTAAATTCCTTGATTCTATCATAACCATTGGTGGCATCCCACGACCATCTAATGAATTCTAAAAAGAATCCCAACTATTGCAAAATGGACATATGATAATCCAATACCATGGAGTGCATAAAAATAGACCCATAGAGAATCCCAAGTATCAATAAAGTCATGGTAACACTATGTATATCCCAAGCATCACACATATGGGACTGAGTTTCACCTAAGTTGATATGTTTCCATGTTTCAAATGATTTCATCCATAGTTTCTCCCATAGATAACTATTACAACATTGGACTATAATGAATATCCTGATAATTATTTCCTCGAAACCCAAATCATCTAACCCAGTGTGTCGGGTCATATCCCAAATGAGCATGGTGAGTCCATCCATGAGACCTAAATATGGAACCCATGTTCTATCCCAACCCATATCAAGTGAACCAAGTAGCCATGCACATCATAAGAAATGTAATATATCACAATGAAATGTATATATAATCAAATTCCAATAATAGTCATGAAAATACCACATGGTTACCATTTAACTAGACATTGAAATTTAATACAACTTCAATGAGAAAACTCATTTGGAAAGTCCATATGAATTAAATAATAGTAGGCTAGGTCTGTGACATAAACAACAATGTATACAATGTAAATAGCCGAATATAACCAAGAGAACATGGAATTATCATGCGTCTTACCATATGTCATTAATTAAATCTTAATACCTCAAGCTATCAATCTTTCCATGAACCACAATTCATTAAATCCAAAAAATGGGTTTAAGCAATAATAATTCAACTAGTAAATTCACATGGAATGACATAAAGGGGATATAATGATGCATGAACCAATATATTCATCCTACATGAAACTGATAATTCCAATATAATTTATATGACATAAACAATAACCATGGACCAACATTCATAAGCATTTAACATAGGGATTATGGGATTCATTATGTTGCACCCATCATGTGCATTTGAATAAAAGGTGATAGGTAAGTGGTCTAAGGGAAATTATCATGTTACACCATTTAAATCAACTTGATACATTAATTAATGAATTAGTCATGGGAAACCCACACACCAAAGGTGATTTTCACTTATATAACATGGATATAGTACTAGATGTATCTTGGGAACACTTTAAAGGGTGGATAAAAGAAATTTGAGCACCCTTGACTGGGTTTCTACATATGTATAGGTCACTATGAAGACGATAAAACACTGTGTCTAATTTTATATGCTATAATAATGATTTACTGGAAGGCTCTGGCTAGTAGCACGATGGGGGGATATAAACACGTAATGAAAATTATTGAAAGGATATTAGATTCCCAAACTCATGGTCATTGTACTCCACACATCTTGTAAAAACCTTTGATTCACCCTAAAATGTAAGAAATGAAGATATTTAGAAAAAGATCCACAATAGTTAAAATATACATCACACAAATATATTGCAACCGAAAATAAAGATAAATAGAAATAAAGGGGTGTCATAGATAGAGAATACCGATACTTTTTTTCTTCTAATTGTGTTGATATCAGAGAATATATTAAAGAGACAACATAAACAGAAATATAGGTTAGGGGTTTCTGTTCCTAGAGGATGCACAAATCTAGAGTGGGAAGGTGGGAGGATGATAAAATGGTAAAACTATTTCATTAAGGTAAAAGCTTTAACCCCCCCCCCCATTTCACTATGCATAGTTTGGCCATACAGTATGGCCAAACCATGCGCCAATCATGTGCATGGTTCTGATCACTAGGAACACCACATAGGAAAGGTACATGGTTTGACTAACCATTCACAAACTGTGCATTTTCCTACTACCCAAAATCTACAACAAGTGGCACAACCATGCATTCTAGGTTTCATGAAGACCACATGAAAATTTTAATTAATACCCCATGTATGGATAATATGTATGGTAAATTTACCATGTGTATTTTTTTTATATAGAAAGTTTTATTTTTTGGTCAAACAATATCAAGTGACTGTATGTATAGGACTTATCAAAGAGAAAAGTTATTGAACATCGGTCCAAACTATCCATGAAAAATAAGATCTGTACTTTTATTCGTATGTAAGGATGTTATCAGTTCTTTATGGAATATTTATTATATATTTCCAATACACATCCCATGATAAATCAGATGGGAGAAAAATTCCTTTGGATAAATGAATGTGAATAAAATATCAAGGAAGTAAATAAAATATTTTTTAGTGAACCTATTCTTAAAACAACTTATAGTGAAGAAGGGTTTCTACTATACAATGATTCATTAAAGAAGGAATTGGGATGTTTTCAAATGTATAATGGTATGTTGATATATTATTCTTCACATAAATATAAAAAACATGAGAAACAAATTACCCTTCTCATGATTTAGGGTAAACTGTGGTAATGTTTTCATTGAGGATATATAGGCATTGTCTTTGTAGGGAAATGTGTGATATAGATACTGATCATAAATTATTGAGTATATATTCACTCAAAAATATTGTAATATGAACTATAAAACATGGGGAATTTTATTATAAATTTTGAAAGATCAATAAATTACCACCATGGGAAAGTGAACAATGTATTTGATTATTTTAGTCGAAAGGATCATGCTATTTTTCTATGATGAAGATAAAAAAAGATATCATATTTCCTGATTTAAAAATATGGATCTAGAAATCATGAAAGAAGGGGGAAATCTTATCCTTCTTAAATGATTGGTCCTCCATATATCTGAGTAATGATTAAAGGGGTAGAAATGTAAGATGTAGAACTATAAAAGAAGGTGAGAAATTTTTCCCAAGCACAACCTTGACATCGATGGAGTCATAATATTTAGGAACTATGTTTATTTCTATCAATTCCAGGCATGAAGAATGATTTATTTTAGTAATTCCATAGTTCAAAATTATTTATTAATCCTAGATGCATAAGGATGGACATTGATATAAAAGAGTATTTCAAGTGGGAAATAATGAAGTGAGATTTTACAAAGTATGTATCTTGTTTCTTTTTATATTAGAAATTTTAGGCTAAGAGATATAATTTTAAGGGGATGTTACAAGAATTAGCTATATATAATGGAAATAGGAAAATATCACCATGGTTTATTTTTTGGACTCATGAAAATAATTAAAGGCCATAATGCTATTTAGATCATAGATGATATACTTATGATGTTAGTATACATTATTTATATCCAAAAAATATTTCCCTCTTTATTAGAGTTATAGAATATAAATTAATGAAGTGGAATAGTTTCATGGTATACCACATTCAATTATTTATTATCAGGATCCAAGGATTACCTCATTGTTCTGCATTTGTATTCAATAAGATCATGATTCAAATATTAATTTCAATATTTTTTATCATCCTCAAATAGATTCCTAGATTTGGGATAACCATTCAAATCATGAAGGGTAATTTTAGGTCTTCTTCTATGGATTTAAAATGTGGTTTGGTTTAAAACATCCTATATTAGATTATTTTTACAAAAATTGTTTTCACTCGGGAATTCATATAGATCCTTATGAATCCCATTATGGAAGGAAATGTGAAACTATAACATGATTTGAAGAAGTTGGAGAAAGAATGTGATTAGGACCTAAGATAAATTCCAAATGGTAGATAAATTTAGGGTGATTTAAAACCCATTAAGGTAGCTCATAATTGATAAAAAATTTATGTTGACAAACATCAGTGAAGCCTATAGTTCAAAATTGATGATAAAGAGTTCCTCTTCATCTTTCTGTAAAATAATTTTATGAGATTTAAAATTAAGGTAAAGTTGTGACCTAGTTTTATTTTTTCCTTTTAGATTCCTGATCGAGGATGAATGGTAGCTTATTGCATGGTGCATCTATTGAAAATAACTCATGTTAATGATGTGTTCTATAAATCTTTCATGATAATTTACACACCTAATACTTCACGTATAATGAAATTTTAGGTCATATCATCAGAGCATGATCAATCATCTGAAGAACAACCAGTATAAATCTAGGACCGTAGAGATAATGTTATATGGAACAATACTACAGACATGGTTAAAGTTATCTAGAGAAATCATAAATTAAAATAAGAAACATGGGAACCTATAGATGTGATGAAATAGATAAATCCCTTTTTTTTTTGTGTCAGAGTGATGGAATTTGAAATGAAAAACCTTTTTGATGGGGTAAAATGTATCACCTTGAAAATTATGATATATCTGTCTAAAAATAAATAAATATTTTTTTAGCATGGATATACTCAACCACAAGTGAGAATAATCCATAATATAGTATACCGTTATAGACTTTTTATTAAATTAGTGGTGTGAATAAGAACGACATAACTCTTATAGAGAAGTATAATACATTCAGATAAATAAAATATATTTTCTAATAAGTTCATGATTTTTATTAATGTCATTATATTTTTCAAAAAAATTACTTGAAATAGTTTTTCTTTATTTTTTTGACAAAATAATATATCTATTTTTTCAACCCTTAGAAAATTAATTTGAAAAAACAATCTGAATATTTGTGCAAAATAGGTCAAAACTATCATAGAGTGAAATTTATTGCATTTTCTTGAAAGGGTATTTTTTAAGAATAGTGAAAAAAGTTGTCATTTATTAAATAATGCCTTTTAATTTGAAGATTTTAAAATGTAATATTTTTATTTAAAATGGTTATAAAATTAAATTTACTTTATTTATATTTTTATAAATCTAATTTTTTTAATTATAAATAATTTTTTAGTTTGATTTTTATAAAAACATGATATACTTAATAAATCATTTTTTATTGAAAAATTATTATCATCGCGTATTTGAAATTATTTTGAAAATCATTTCATAATTTTTAAGATATTTAATTTGATAATATAGATTTTATATTTTGAATCATCATGAAAAAATTGGTAATAATTCCAATTTAATTTTTCATCATAATGAATTAAAAAAACAATTAAAAAAATTCACTATGATTAAGGTTAACACTTGTTTACCTAGGGGGTTAAACAAATAATTAAAAGAGAAATTTAAAATTAAACATGTATAAATATTTTTATATGGAAATATTTCGACTACATACTATCCCACATTTTAATTCATGGGAATTTGTAATCCTTTTTCTTGAGAATATCCTTATTATAGTTTAATATTTTTATAAATTCCAAATCTATCCACTCAATCACTTATAAAAGGACATACCTATTTTCTCTTATCTTCACCACTTTTATCATTATATATATATACCAAAACCTACAAAAATTTATTCTAAAGATCCTTATAAACAAATTATATGTTTTTTCTAGCCTAATAGACTATTCTCAGTTTCCTTAAAAATGATCTAAGGGAGACTAACCAAAGGGGAGGCATTCTTCTTACTTGACCTCATTCAATTTATTTCATATTATATCATTAATTAATTATATTAAATATTCCCAAATATTATTATGTTTATGGAAGGACCAATATATACCCTCTATTCTGTCAACTGTTATGTGAATGTGTCACATGTGTGTATTTTTGTGTTACCTTTTCCATATAGTGATACATTTCATTTACCATCACTATCATTCATGAATGGTTATTTGGATGCGTTTAATGTTTATATATGATATTTATGACCCTATTATGACTCTATATTTATAGTATCTTAACTTCTTCCATACCTTTTAATCTATTGAAAAATGATAATGTCGCTCATGTGTATATGTGGACTACCACCTCCATGAAGCAATGTGAATAAATTTTAATTTCCACTTTTCATGGATGGTAATAATTATAGATTTAATGAAAATATATGATTTTATATTTATTATAAAATAGTAAATTAACATGTACCATTTATTTATTACATCCCTAAAAAAGTGAAAATACAACCTTCATGTGTGTATACTGTTGGTTGAAGTGATTATCTAAAGACAGTTGGTAAATTGTTAACTAATTATAATTTCTATTAAAAAAAGATTAAATGAAAACCCCCAAATAATTAAAAAAATTATTCAAAATTACTAACTGATATATATATATTGCTCTTTTAAATCATTTCTCAAATATTTATTAAGTCTTTGTTACAATAACAGAGAGATATTACATTAAATTTTGTAACCAATTTTCTTAATCAAAACAATATAAAGACAAAAATTAAGACTAATTATCAAAGTAGTGTTTTTTATTATATTTATAATAGATTTATTTTAATGTAATGAAATAAAAAACAAACCATGTAATAAATATAATAGGTTCATTCTCAATCTAAGATAAAATCCTCCCCACTCCTCAATCACCTACAGCCAAGAAGATTATATAAAATAATATTTGATCAATAATTCGTACCATGTATACAAAAGGAAAAAAAATTATAGGACACATAAGTACCCCTTCTACAAAAATAGTTGGAACATAAATAAACAATTTTCGCACTAGAACCTTCCCAATTACAAATAATAAAACAAGTGAAAAATAAGTTAAAAGATATTTTGTATCTTTTATTTATAGATTAAAAGACAAAGTGTGTGTTTAACCAATAGAGTAAATCACACACTACTCATAATGTAATGATAATAAATTCAATAGAATATGAAAGATGTATTGTTGATATTGTTACTGGGTTTGATGTTCTCTGAATCTTATGACTCCTTGGATGTATCTTGAAGAGGATTTATGATCTTTTTTCAGAGAATGGATGTAAATAATAGTGTTCTGAACAATTTTGTTCTAAATGTTGGATCTATATGTTTTTTATGCTCCACATTCTCACAGTCATGTGTCAGATAGATACAACATGTAAGCTCTCAGTGAGTGGTACTCTTTAGGATCCATTCCTTTATTTTTTTCCCACATTGTGTGTGAGTGAATTACACACTATATCACATGTATTCACATGAGGGAGTTTGATAATTTTTTATCAAATTCATTTTGGAAGAGTCATCTAGATCCTCTACTCATCAAACTTGTTGAGTATCACAAACATTAATTAATCTCTAAAATTGTTCAAGAACAATCAATAAAATTATTCTCAACATTAAATTTTATAATATATCTATTATATAAATTTAACTCAAATCAAACAGAAATAGTGGTAGTTACTATAATAAATGGTGAAACAACACTGGCAGTGACTTAGCCTGGTAGTGAGTCAAGCCAACGATGACTCATCTAAGTGGTGAGTGTTCTTAGTGATAGGTCATTTCAACACATTTAAAAAAAAATAGGTGACTAAATTAATATTGTTATTCAACCTTTTGTGGTTATTATTTTATATACTTAGCCAAATTTCATCCCGAAGGTGACTCATTGCTGAAGGTAGGTCATTTCAATACGTAACTAAAATTTTCTACTTGTAGTGACACATATCTAAAGGTAGGTGGTTTCAATAATTATTCATATTTATTTTTAATGTGGTGAGTCATATTTGTCAACATGTCTTATCCATACTTAGTGAAAAATTCTTTTATGATGGTGACCCATTGTTACAAGTGGTTATTTCCCATACTTATCCAAATTTTCATTTTGGCGGTGTCCTCAACGATGAGTCATGTATAGCAGTTGGTTTTTCACACATGTATCTAGATTTCAGTTTATCATAATTATATTATAATAGTAATCCATAAAATATAAAACTCGTTAATAACATAATAAATGTGAATTAGTGATCATTAAAACAAGGGTGCCAACACGTAAACCTTTTTTTATCTTTGAATGGTGTAATTTATTTTCTCTATATCTACATTTTATGGATGAATATATATATATATTAAATATATAATATTTTTTCAACTCTATTAAAATTCTAGAGATTATGGAACCATGATCAATTTACAATGAACCGAATAATTGACCCAAAATTCTCATGAAAATCGAAATAACTAACACCTTTAAAGGGTGATTTTAATAAAGATTTATTAATATATTAGTGTTTAATTGTTATAAAATGATAAAATATTAAATTATAAGTATACAAATAATTATATTATATAATAATAATAATAATAATAATAATATGTGTTAATTTTTTTAGGAGTTTTGAGAACATTTGATGTAAATCGAACATGGGGTAAGGTTTTTATGTTAAAATCTCATTGTTTTATGTGATTGTTTGTGATTATGTTTCTGAGGATAAAATGTCAGGATATAAAATTAAATAATCTCCTAAATTTTATTCTCCTATATAAATTTTCACGATAATACTTGTTTTACTTTCACATTCTTCTATTTAGGTACTCATGGTCCCAAAAAAATTTAGGAAAACCGAATTTATCTTTATCTCTGGTTAAATATCATTTTTCACTAATTTCTATGTTTTTGATAAAGAAATCAAGAATTATTTTCTATTATCCTATTATATTTTAAATTAATTTTTATTCATTATATAATTTTTATAAAATGGATTCAATGTAATCTTATTTCCATTTTCTGAATGAGGTACTTTTTTATTTTACATAAAATGTAAAATAAATATTTATTTTAACATATATGGAATGAAAATTTTTTGTTTCCATTATAGACGGCCAAATAAAAGAATATTTCTTTAGAAATATAAAATTTTCTTTTCAAATAAACTATTTTTTATTTTTTATTAATTTTAAATTTTATATAAGAGAATTTAATGTGAAAAGGGTATTTTCTTCAAGAAATGTCCAAGTGATCTTTTAAAGGAATTTTCAAATATGTTAACACCCTTTGATGTTACAAATACATTACTGGATATATGATCCAATGATAGTATCCTTATTATATTAAATGATTTTTTATGATTTAGATTTTAAAATGATGAACTGTTTATGAAATCAGTTAGCTTTCTATGGGTTATGAAATGATGACTATTTAAATATATTACGATAAACATATGTATGTGTTTCATTATGTGATGGGTGGGACCATAATTATATGTCATTAAAATTAATTGGGTAAATACTAATATCTCATGATATAATAAGGACTGGAATGGGGAGTGAACCATGTTCATTAATGGACACTATTCACTCTGATAGACTTGGAAGAAGTCCTTGACTAAGGATATTATATAATGGGAAGTGAACCCAAAAATATATGGTAGTATTGGTAGTGAACCTGGAACAATTATACAATTTTCCATGATTATTTGCATTCCAAAAACTTTTGTCTTATGCCAATGTTATTCTCCCATCGATCATGTTGTTTTAATCTGTTGTGATTCAGGTCTTATGATCTTCTAATATTAATCCCATGACTTGAGATTTTGATAACATGTATGGGGTTATGGTTTTAAAATGTTATGCTCATGTTATCAAACCCTTATTCTTTGGTTATGTTGATAAATAATTTTCTTAGCCCTACTGAGAATCAAATCTCTCCCTTTCTTATGTTTCCTTTCCCTATGTTATGAATTTTTTTTTAAGTATGATTTTTATATGAAGGATGACAGTTTTGATGAACATAATGGGATATGGTGAAGATATTTTAGGGGAAAAAAATTTATATACACAAGTTTAAAATGAAACTATACCTATATGATTATGGAATGGATCATAATTTTATATATTGATGATTTATCTAATAATATGAATATTTATGTATGAAATTTATGGGTCACTATACAATGTATAGAGCTTCACATTAGTATGTACGATTGATCCAAATATTCTAAAGTAAGAAAATGGAAAATTATGGACATTTACTCAGGAATGAAAGTGTAAAATTATCTTACGTGTTGTCAATAATGTATTAAACACCAAAATTATTATGTGATTAATATGTGCTTCATGTTATTTTTTATGTGGAGAATTAGAGAGTATGGTTTCCATTTTGTGATGAATGTTATCATTCCACGATGAAATTTGAGGTAAAATTACCATTAGAAGATGGTTCTACTATTTGAGATACAACGATGTTCTAGGGATTAAGGACCATGTAGTGTTGATTTTGAAATTTGAATATAAAGAGTTCCACATCATGGTGCATGATGAAAAAGATTCAATAAGATTGCTTCACACCAAGTAGTCATTCCATGTAGAAAATGATATATAATAAAAGTATGTGGGAGAGTTTTTTCATAATCACGATATCATACTTCATGAAGCTACAATTTAAAACCTAAATAATTTTCTCCATTAGAAAATCTTTTACATCCCAATAGTCACACTACATTTTTTTTAATTTAGTCATAGGTTTTTATGTGTAAGTACTTTTTTTATTGTTTTAAAATTATTTTATAATGAATATTGAGGAAAAATAAAATTCCAAGAATTATAGGAACTAAAAGTTGAAGAATTATTTATTAATTGACAGTTACTATTTAAATTCATAACATCTGATAATAATGGAGAGATCATTGAAACATCATGGAATATAGCGATTGATTTATTTTGAAGAATTGTAATTGATAGGATGGAGAAAGTGTCCGGGAGATTTTTGAAGTACTATGAATTAAAATATGTTTCCAAATCCATAGACATAAATTAATACCTATAATGATTCTGAATGTATAAAAGAGATATAGGAAAATAATAAATATAATGTAGTAGACACTATTATATTATGATACATTGTGTGATTCAATGAAGAAAAAGAGATGATAGAAAATACAACATCCTATTATTGATATGATTTATTGAAAACATAGAGATCCAACAATATATTCTATTATGAGATTATTTTGTATCGAATAATTGACCTGAATGTTATTACTTTGATATATTTTATAATGATGATATAAAGATTCAATAATATTCATAAAGTGTTAATTTTTATATGTTGAATAAGAAATATAAAATAGTAAGATAAATATTTTTATTGTTTAATATTATTTATGTCTAAAAGGAATATTGATGAATCCATTATATGATATTCCTTTATCATAAAGACAAAGGCATTCCATATCACTATATAATATGGTTTGAAATGACCTTATGATTTTTTAAGAAGCATCCCTTGAGATTTATTCACTTTTATAGAGGATATAAAATATATTATATATATAAGGGATATAATATTTCATAGAATATTTGTTTTATAATAAGATGGAGAATCCTTTATTTTGTAAAGGATGGCCAAGTTAGTTTGAGAGAATTAATTTAGTAAGTGAATAATTTCATTATAAAAAATTGGTTCTATGATTACTGGTCCTTGGATATTCCATTACCTAATTTCATCTTTATAATAAAATAGGATCCATGTGTATATGGTATAACAACCACCTCACACTTGGGATACAATTATTGATATTCAAGGTAAATCCTGTTAATAAATCATTGTGCGCCAGGATTCATTTTTACATTTTTTATTATATTTATAAAAAATTATAGAATGAAAATAGTGATGAATCAATTAATTAGATAAATGAAGAGTTATGATTGGGTGAAAATATTTTTGGAATTGCTAATATATAATCCACCCTAATTCAACCCTCTGAATATGGGAGAACAATCTTAATGGGTGAAAAATTTGTATCATATACATAGTAACGACTCAATTTGTATTCTCAAAAAATTATTCATTTGAAAAATTTATTGTTTTTAATTTCTCTTCAAATTTTTTCATGATGTGAAAAATTATAGAATATGAATATATTGATTATAAATGTTCCATATATTCCAATACATGGAAGAAAAAGAAGAAACAAATTAAAATTGAATATTTTAACCCTCTTATACAATTTGGAAAAAATCACAACAACCACAATATATAATCAAGAAGAAAATATATCCATCGTGGAAGGATATCATGTTAAAAAATCCCCTAGTGAGAATATGGAAACCATTTAAACCTATGACAATTGAATTAATTTAGTAGATGAAGAGGTAACTGAAACTTCAATCCAAGATTTAACTATATAAGAAGAAAGAATAATTAGTAAGATAATTCCTTATAATTATTTAATGATTATGTATATACTATTTTGAGGAAGTCCTTACAAGATGTTCTTGAATAAGAATTATCTTAAATATATGGTTTTTTCATGGAATTGTAGTAGAAGATCACCCATCATGAATAATCTGGGAAGAGGGTGATAAAATGGACATTTAGAGTATTGTTCCTCATAGATGACACTAATAAATAAGTGGCCAAAGATAATATAATGAATAATATTGAAGAAAAATGATTCAAATTAAAAAATAATTAGTTTGAGGAAATATTGGTGAAATATGATTCCATATAAATGCATAAAAAAATGTTATATTCATTAGAGGAAGAAAAAATTATTTCATTTAGGGTAAAAATTCATAATTTGATTTCAAATAAAAAATATCTACATTATCTATTGTATAAGTAGAATAAAATTTATTAATAATTTCAAGGAATATTAGGAATATAAAAGAGTATGAAAAAAATATGTGGATGATGATAATATATCCCCAATATGAAATGCAATGAATCGAAATTAAGATCTAAAAACCTAAAAATTTTGACGTTCAATTTTCAAAAGTTTTTTAGTGATATGTTATAATCATGAATTTTATGAAAAATTTCTTTGTAACAAATGATATATATCATTTGTTAAGTAAATATTTAGATCATCTTAAGGAAAGCCTAAACAAATCTCAAAGAAAAAGTTATCATTTTTTGGAAATATTTATCACAAAAAAAAAGTTCTGTAAAAAATTATATATATGATATAAAATCTATAAATGTTTAGATGGTGAATAATAGTTAGAAACCAACCACTATAACTAATATGTGTCGAAGTAATTTTTGTATGATTGTTTTCCCAAAAATATCCCTCAATAATGATACTATCTCATAAATCCAAATCTAAAATTTTAACTAGAATGTGTTTTAAATATGAAAATCTATATTTTTGGATACTCAAGGTTCTATAGTCTGATTGGTAATAATGAAATTGATTTTTTTATAACATTTCATCCTATTTATATTAAATAAATACTAAATCTAGGGGTAAAATTATTAATTAATGAAATTTATAGAAGATAAATGAAATACAAATTTACATTACATTTTTTTAAAGGATTGAAAGATTCTATGGACGTGGAAACAAAAAAATTCATAGTTGTGGTATTTGATATTTTAAGTCAACCAATCATGTGAAATAAAAAATATAGAAGATAAGACCAAATAATTATAAGATTAATGATGGTGAGATACCCCTAGAAAATTTAAAAGAAGAATAATTCTATTAAAAAAACCAAACATGTTTTATAAGAGTTTTAAAAAAATTAATAAACTACATTTATTATGGATGAAATGAAAACACCACAGACTATTACAAATAATGCCTCAATATTTTTTTAGATAGAATAAATATAGAGATGAAGGGAAAATAAATCTAGTAGAAAAAAAGTATTAGTTTGGGGAAGATAATTATAGAAAAAATATATGGACACTAAAATAAAGATAACGATACTTATAAAGAATTCATGTCCAAATAGAAAACC
Source organism: Viscum album (assembly GCA_963277665.1). Taxonomy (NCBI): domain Eukaryota; kingdom Viridiplantae; phylum Streptophyta; class Magnoliopsida; order Santalales; family Viscaceae; genus Viscum; species Viscum album. Next base: position 650,501,118 of record OY728120.1, on the reverse strand, counting down.
CAAATGTAATTTCCATGAAAAATAGTAAAATCAAAATAATGATTATGCACTATAGTGAAACATAAAATTCAATATAAAATAGAACTCTAATTTCACTAGAGGATTTCCAACAAAGATAACATATGAGTTCTTGAGAATTATTGTGGGTTGTTCAAAAAACCTATAAACATCTCAATGGATTATTTGATCTACAGAAAATGTCAGGAAGAAATTCAAAATAATTTGAATATTGAAACTATATACTCTTATTCTATGATGGATAAAGATATGTAAATTATACTGCACAAAGATATTGTTAATAATTTAAAAAAACCATTCCTCCTAAAGGGAACACTACCATGAAAATTCGAAAAGTAATAATGAATTTTTTTTCTCAATATGTAGTTAAAACTAAAAGAGTTCCTTTTTTGAGAATAAAATCTCTAGTATGTTTCACTCACAACAGAGTAAAGAGATATAACTCAATCCAATTCATATCTCATTTTATATCTATATATATAATTAATGGTGATTCTTTTAAGGGTAATGTCTAAGAAGATGACAAGGATGTCAATACTAGATATTAAAATATAATATTCATCTTTTTAGGATTCGATAGTTTATATATTGAGTAATATATGGTAAATAGATCTAGTTAATGATGTGAAGATAGAGTTTATCCCCTGTGGGATGAAATATTGGGAAGCTTCTGTTATCAATTAAATTAAGTAATAAGATAATCCATAAAATAATATAAATCATTCAATTAAAATCATTACTTATATATTCTATAATAATTTTTTATATATTTAATAACTATTTTTAAGAAGAATAATTTGAATTTATCAATGACATGAAAAATTTTAAAATACAGATCTAGTTGATGTTTCAACTGAAATTTATTTTTAATTTTTTAAACTATGTGTTAAGATGATTTTATGAATTCAGAATTGTAAAATATATTATTAAAACATTAAAATTTTAATTTTTTTGTTTTTTAAATAAAAACAATAAAAAATTATAAGATGGTATTATATTTTTGTTATCATACAGCTAGTTATGTTCCCCATATTAGAACTTATTATTTTCAACACCAAGAAAGTATCACATATAATTAGAGTGTGATAACTAATGGAACATTACTTTATGTGAATTAATACCACCCTATAAGACGTTTCTTTTCATGTATTATAAATAATGTTGAGAGAGAATAAAACATAAATATAATATATTGGTATTCATTTGGTATTGATAAAAAACAAAGGATGGATTGTTGGACTCAATTTATGTTGAGTTATATTTATTTTCAATACGTATGGAGGAAATTAACATGATTTAAAAAAATTTAATGAATACATATTGGAGGTAGATTTAATTTCCCATGCATGTTTATTATATGAAGGATGTAATTCCCAATCAGGATCTTTCATACTATAAGTTGAACATATTATAAAACCTTACAATTTGATGATATATGTTCCCTTATGGTTGATATCTAAGATAAATTATATACAATGATACTGGATAAGATTCTTATTTAAATTCATTCTAAGGAATATGATGAATTTTATACAACTATATATAATCCCACATATGTTAGTGCGATGATACTATCAATATACTAATTGAGATCTTTTACCATGTCAAAGATATTTCATTGAGTTTCTTCCAATAATAAAATTTTAAAAATAACATTAATATTCAAGGATTATTAAATAATATAAGATTATTTTGTTAAAAATATAAATATATTTTTTATTATGATATTATAGAACATAGATAGAAGGTTTTTTATTTTTCTATGATTGGGACAATAATATGTTTAGATAAGTTCCCCAGAGTGTGAATTTTGATATAAATTTTATATATTATAATAATATAGTTTAATCTATATTTGAATATAGTATATATTGTATTTTGATTAATTTAAATCCTTTGTATTATCATATGAATAAAAGTTTCATATGAAAATTATACCTTGATGATGTTTGAAGATTTAATGTTTGTTGAGGTAGTGAAATAAAAATAGAATACTCTAATTATTATTTATATATTTCATAATCATTATAATAAGTTTTTATTATAATTTAAGATGATGGGAAGATATTTCAATATGATTTTATGTTGGTGGAGATTTCTGGAGAATTTTAGAGTAATCTATTAATAATTATTTTTTTAGTATGTTGAAAATTTGAAAAGGTATTATGATATATAATATCCTTACGAGATGAAAAAAGTAAATTAAGATTCACATCTAGATTAATAATATACATCAAGTGATATGTATAATTTTATAATTAATGTTAAACTGAAAAAGGAGAAAAAAGTCCTATAATACATTACATATTTTAACTCTTACATTAGATATTTTTCTCCCAATGAATATTAAATTGAAAAAGGTAAATAATTCAAATGTTTTTCTTGTTTTTCACATGGATATCAATGAAATGTAACTTTTTTAGGATGAAATAAAATTATGATTAGGGAAGAACCTTTTGAAATATGTATGTGTAATACAATATTATATATGATTAAATATTTTGAGGAAAACATGACAATGTAATGAACAATAGTGTGATATATAATATTCTCTCAGAGTGGGAAATTTTTAAATTATATAGGTTCATAGTGATATTTTTTATTCCAACAAAGCATATAAAGTGAGAAAATATAAATTTGTGGGGAAATATTGGGGAATGTAAAAGTAATATTATCATAAGTGTTATTACTAAAGTCTTCATAATTGTGATGATTTGGTGGTTAAGTCATGATTCTTTCTTAATTTTATGTAGTTAATTAAATATAAAGGCTTACATATCATTATTATTGTCATCATGACATTAATAATCTTTATGAAGAATGACCAGTTGAATTTGGTATTACTATTTGAGTTTTATCCATATCATAGGAAAGTATGACAAATTATAGTGACTGAGAAATGGGGTGATATAAATTGACACATCATAGGGTGTGTTGATGAAGAGGTTGTGAGAGAGATTCATAGTGTTATTTCATGTTGTGAAAATAATTCTTAGTGATGAAATGAGATAGAAGTTTTTTCATGACTCTAATGAGAGATATCTTAATTCTACCATATAAAAAATAAATATTCCATGTAGTGAGATAAACCATCTATCCAAAACCCACACAGTTTAGTGTTTTTAAGTAGTCATAGGGTTTGATATGAAAGTGGTTTTTTGAGGATATTTTAGAAGAAACATTCCATGATAATTATTGAAGAATAAAATGATTATAATTATGGGAATTAAACACTTTAAAATAATATATTATTCTATATGTGTCATTTGAATTTGTAAAATCCTATAACAAATGATATATTATGGAAGAATCATGTTCTATATTAATTCAATTATTATAAAGAATTATACTAGAGAGACTGGACTACGAATCATATAGATATTTGAAGTACTGTGAATTAAAAGGGATTGACATTTTAAAATATGGAAGTTAATAAGTATGAAGATTCTTAGTATATAAAATGAGAAATATAAAAATAAGACATGGAAGTGAGTAGACAATATCACCACATGATATATTTTTTTAGTCAAAAAATATATAGTGGATTGAACCTAATATGATATCATGTTTCTGATTTGGTGTATCAAAAAAGAGAGAACCCATAAAATATTCCATTATGATATTATTTTATATTGCAAAGTAGACCCAAATACTATAACTATGAGATCATTTGCCTCAAATAGAGATAGAGTGTGTGTGTGTGTGTGTCTTTCTGTAAATAATTATATGAATTAGTTCATTACTATAAATTTAATAAGAATAATAAGAGAGGAAAACTAAACCATGTTATTGTGGCTTATTATTCAGGTTCAAGACAAATATTGAAGAACATAGTCTATGATATTCATATATCATAAAGACTAAGATCTATGATATTTATATATTATAATTTTTGACACAAACCAATTATTTTTCTGCAAGTAAACACTTGATATTTATCTTATCCAAGAAAGGAGATCAAATATATATTTTCTAGGAGATATATAAGCCTTCACTACTAATCTACATAGTAGAGTAAAATATTTATTTTTTAAATACATACATTGTACCTGGTCAGTTATAGGATTATGAGTTAAATAATATTCCCATACTTGAGTTCTTGTTTATATAAAAATATGTTTTTTGTGAGCACGAAATGAAAACCATTATACACTAGGGATGTATTCATCCCACATAGAGGTAAACCTCACATACAAATCACAAGGTGCCTTGTTTTGTGCTTGTTATTTCTCATCATATTCATGAAATATAAGTGAGATAAAATAGATCGTGATATATTATATTAATAGAAGATGAGTTAAGATAAGATTAAATTTTTTTATAGTCGTAAATCTGTCATCCAAGATGAATCACCCCCTAGTCAATTTTCAGAACTAGTCCTTATAAAAAATAGAAATCATTCCCTGATTTTCTGACCCTGAAAGGTAAGGTTCAATCTATAAATAAAAAGAAATCAATATCACACTATGATTTCTTCAATCACATTATGATGACATTGAAAATTAAGGAATAACTAATTATGAAACAAATCTATCACATCATGAGGATTGATACAACATTAGGACCTATAATATCTATAGTATTTGAAATATAACGATGAATTGGAATTATCAGGTATGTATGATAGTTTTTGGAATCATATCCATTGTTGGATATAAATTATTGGATTCTATATGTGAGTAGAAGTCTAAATATTGAATTTCAAGTTCATAATTCCTTGGTTATATTAAATATTTTAGTAAAAAATGAATTGACAAAAATATAGATAGAGAGGGGGAACATAGTATATATGGAATAATGGAAGTTGAAATAACAAGGTGTGAAATTAATTAAATATCTTTTATTAAGGAGTGAGGTGTTTTTTGGACTTTATTAAAAAAAATAATACTATAATGTTAAATTTCATTGTGCATCATAAATAAGTATAGGAAGTAAATTTTATATCATTATGGAGAAAAACCATTTTGTTATATACATTATTTTTTTTCTTCTATGAATTTAAAATATTTTTATATATATTTCCAAAGTTAAACGCTGAGATGACATGTGATTTGGTGGTCTGGTATGCCCAAAATTTCTTTTATAAAAATATTTTATATATTTTATATTACACACACATATAAAATTAATGAAATAAGTATACCTTTTAAAAATAATATTGGACAAAAAATCTGAGAACACAGTTGAGACTAGATTACAATGTTTACTCTAGCTACGACATAAAAAGGGTTTGTGCAAGTTGTTCTGACCCCTTAATCATTGGCATTGAATTTAATGAGTTAATTAATTATTGTATTAATTAATAAGTTTATTTTTAGTGAAACAGAAATCTCTTTAGTTGTATCAATGAGAATATTTCATAGGGTTATCCAAATAAACCCTTGGATAAATCCAGAGCTCTTTATCCCTCCTATATTGGTGGATCACAATGAACTACAAAGAAATTCTAAATTAGAGAAGATCAGGATGCATTGAATACAGAAACATCTCGTGATCATTTTCTGGACAATTCATTATCATCGAGTGATTTATAATTGATGTAGGAAATTTCTTTTGGTGTTTCAATCCCTTTTGTTAAATTATATTGAAGATTCACCATTTTTCATGGATCTGTTTTAGTTTTGGATTTTTCATGCACCTACGTACATGATTTAATTGTTTATTTCATGTATTTATAATCAAGGATTATTGGTTCTTGATTTTTGGACAATAACTAATGTCCAATGATTTTTAAATGTTTTATTTTATTCTTTTATTAGTCATTTCATTACATTCTCCACTTATCAGACCCAACGTCCCCTGTTCAAAACTACTAGGTAGAACCGAGCCCAATCAGACCCCTGGATATCCAATGGATCAACAAATGAATAATGGATCTATGAAATAATAAAATATTGAGAATTATAGTGAGGTGTGGATGATCTTTTTTGTGTTTTGAGATCAAATATTCGAAGGTGCAATCCTTATAAATGTGTAGAATGTATGGTGAAACTCACACGACGAATGATGACCATTTTTTGGAAAGTGATGACCGAGATCTAAACTCTATTGCTAGATCTGTCAGTTTCAGATTGATTCAATGTGGGATATACGGCGGATCCAAAAGAGTCAAGAAAGGGAATAGGATCTATAAAACGGTAAGAAACTCGACTAAACTATGTGTTCAATGATGAACACATGATATGACACCCCCTCCACAATGACAGTTAAGCTTTGGGGAAACATAAAGATAACGCACCATGTAACCCTCCGACACATCATGTACCCCATTCCATAGATGGAAAGTCATTTAAAAAATCAAATGGGTAGAAAACCATGTGGATGTAAATAGATAATTACAAGATCGTGTACCCAAGTACATGGACACGAGATCTGGTATATAGATATGGTGAGTAATACAAGGCCCTGCTCATGTTTGGCATGGACACAATGTATATTCCACATACACTCTCTGTACTGCTACATGGGATGGATTTCTGTGTGGGCCATGAACATAAACATGCATTGGAGAGGGACCACACGTGTTTTGGGTTCCATGACATGTTGTGTAACCCATGTTTCTTCTATTGGAAACTTCAATCATTTGTATCTCATTTATTTGAACGGTAATTATGGACCATGATTTTCCTATACTGAGAGTTTTTTCATATAGAACATAATGGTTCTTTTTTTCTGTCTTTGGATATTTGATTTGAAATTTTTCAAGAATGTTTCTCACTTAAGAGATTCTCCATAATGGTAGCGATCATGCGTGATCATGAGAGACCATCCAAGTGGAACACTCTTATGGGGTAAGGAATGGGTCCCTAATGACATGGAGTGGAACCCTCCAGATAGGCTTGGAATGGGTCATCAAACTCCTATGTGAAACCCCCCTATGAGGCATGGAATGGATCCACAATGACTTAGAGTGGAAACCTCCTGTAAGGATGGGAATGGGTCCTCGGCCTTTTGATTGGAAACCTGTTATGGGGCATGGAATGGGTCCATGATGATTAGAGTGGACCCTCCCCCCCCCATAAATACAGTATGGGGTGGATTATTTAATTCGATTGTCCCCCCCCAATTATAAGGGATAGTGGCAGGGTGTGGTATGACATGCATGATTACATCTAGGTAGAAACATGAGATGTTTTCTATCATAGATGGACTTTTTTAACTATTGGATAATATTATTCTTCGGTTGAGTCGTGAGACAAAGATCCCCTTAGTCCATAATTTGGGATTATTTTGAATTTCCATATATATATATATATCCTTCACATATATCCACACATGGATTTCATTACTCTCCTTCCAGTAGAGCTGAAGACACCCAGGGTATTACAGGTGCTTTCTATGTCCGGACTCTTAGTAATGGATGAGTCTAATATCCTTCTATAGGTGGGGAATATTTTATCGGTATTTTATCTACTCACCAGGTTTATCCCCTTGGTCGTGGATGATGTTTCTTTCACTCTTGGTATTGTTAGATCAATTCTCTTTGATTATACCATGCATCTATTATCTTTTTATTTTTATTTTATCTAGTACTACTAAACCTTCATCTTTTGTGGTCTCCTTCTAGGTAAGTATATACTCTCCCATAAATGGGATTTTCTCTCATATGTTGTGTCTTATGAAAAATACCTATATGATTACCGTGACTACAATGGTGCTTAGGGATACTCAGTTCTCATGACACATATGATGGTCTTAGCATGGGTTTTAAGATATGGACTTTCTTTTAGATGTTTAATTGTCTAGTTTTGTTGTGTAGGGACATGTTTCTTGTCAGGAATGAATTATTCCCTCTTTCTTGTCATTTTATACTATATAAATTTTCAATTCTATAGAAGATCATGCATACCTATTTACATTATAGTAGTGTTTTATATTTTTTATATTTCCCTATTCACATTTTCATTGAGTTAGCTGTGTGTGTGCATATAGATACGTAGGAAAAATTCTCTTGTAGATTGTTATTCCTTTATTTCATGTCACCACCCCTGGCTAATGGAAGTGAGATTGGGTTTCATGTACCTCAAGACCATGGTTGGGTCATGTAATGAAATATTTTTGTTTAAGGTTATTCAATCCTTGGGACATTTTTTTTATTAATCCACTTATAAGGATTTTGGTTGTGATTAGGGAAAATTATTGATGTGTCTCGACTGTGACTCTAAGGATAGAGAGTCCAATGATGGTTTTGTGGCCGACTTATCCATTCATTAGGACCCTGACTACCTCCTTGATGACTTGGTATGTTGAGAAATTTGTTTGAGTGATTAATCATATAACTATAATATTTTATTGAGACTTTGGAAGTCATTCTAGAGTCATATCTCCATTTTTTTATATATATAATCACATATGACTATGGTATGTCTTGATAAATCTATGGATTCCTCCATGATGACCCCCATCAAGGATACCCATTCCGGTTCAGGATGAAAATCTAATGAGCGATGAGCCCTCGTTTCAGGGTCCATCCCAATACCCCCTCCTCTAGATGGGATGGTAGTAACTCCTCCTCCTATTGAGAAGTAGATCATTATAATAGAGTAAGCTGAGAGATAATGCAAGCTTAGTTCACTTCACGAGTTCCAGCATCATAAGCCACTATTGTTTCATAGCGAGAAAAGTATTCATGTAGTAGAAGATTGGATAGAGCTGGTGATTCGTATCTTCGTGATTGTTCAGACCTGAATGGATCAGGTGGTTTCATTAGAATATAACATTTTCCACAGAGCAGTTGGGAAAAGGTGGATCCTTGTTACAAAGATGCACAATGAGTAGACACACTTGCATACTGACTTCCTGACACTATTCCATGAGCAGTACTACCTCTCTTGCTTTCACACAATTTGTATCCTTGAGCATCTAGAGTATGACTATAGTGGGATGATGGTGGCTGGGTAAGTAGCATGGTTTAATGAATTTACATGGTAAACTCTTAAAATGATTTGGGATAGTTACTTATAAGAAAAAAATCTTGAGTAGGGACTTCACATGTAGATCTATGCCTACAGTTTTTCATTGTGGATCCTCATCAATTCCATGGTTTTGGGGAGGACACTAGTGATAGAGTTATTTCTTCCATATAGACTCCAAATAGATAGATTTTGTAGTGGGAACCACAGAACTGATTCTTCTACTATAGCTAACTGACGCCAAGCACCAGGATCTCAATAGAGAAGATTCTCCTGTGATCAGGTTCAAGCACTTGTTTAGAGGAAGCATAGATTACTACGAAAGCCCAGAGAGGTTTTAGGATTATGTTGTGATGGGTGAGGTAACATGGAATGAGACTTCCATACCAAACATGTGGAGTAGGAAAAATAGATATCTGGTGGACCGCAATAGTAGAGGTAGTTCCGTGATGAGCGATCTTTGAGGTGAGGAAAGGGTGATCCCTTGGGAGGAAGAGCTTGTAGTGGAAATTGAGGATCTATATTTGGTGGATGCTGTAATGATATCCTTCCACCTTTACCATGCATCCTACACTAGGAAGATAAATATAGTGGTCAGGGGAAAGATAAAAATATGATTTGGAGGATTAAGTGCTTACATTGAAAAATATTATTATAGGTATGGTTTTTGTGTTTTATAATATTTTTAGTGTTACTAGACACATGATATAGTCATTCCATTATCTCAATACTTCTGGTGTGAGAGACGGAGCACCCAGTTGTGGTGCAAGCCCGATAACTTCATCTTTTGGTTGCTATAGGGAACACCTATTTTTTATGATTTATCTTCCAATAGTGAGAGATATCTCTTGGAGGATATAGGTTCACATTGGAAATTTTTTTTACCACTATGGAAACCTATGATGTTATCATGGGTATGGGTTGGATTTCCATGGTCTTATCCTAGATTGATTTTCACCACATAAATTTCAAATGTCTGCATGATGATGGGATGAGATTATTTTTTTTGTGTGAAAAATATCTCATTGTAGGGAAAGTGGGTTTTGTGGGATGGAGGATGCAACCCATTACCCATTATTTGTTGAACATTTCCCTTTTTGTAGTAGGATCTTCAATCACATCGGTTCCCTTAGTTGTGGAAGATTACATGGATGTCTTCCCCAAGGATGGTTTGGGATTACCTCGGAGGTGGGAGATATAGTTTTTCAATTACATGCATCCTGATACAGCTTAAATATCATCTGTGGCATATCGAATGGCCCCTACCTAGCTCAAGGAGTTGTGGTTCTTGTTGGAGGACCTTCATGATAATGGTTTCATCAGACCCAATGTATCCCCATGGTTATTATATGGGTTTTTTTGTGGAAATGAAATATAGGATTTTTTTTTATTTTTGTGGATTTTTATTGCCTAAAGTAGGCCATGGTAATGAAATGGTACCCATTTTCATGGATTTAGGACCTCTTTGACTAGTTGTGATGCATGATATGGTTCTCGAAGAATGATATCGGGTTTGGATACCACAGTTTTACGGTTCATGAGGATGATATTAAAATTTTGACTTTATGATGTCTCTATTGATGGTGTGAGTGTGTAGTGATGCCTTTTAGTGTAGATAATTCCCCAATAGTGTTTTTGGATTTGAGAAAATTGGTTTTCTAGTTGTAATAGGTATTGTTTATTGTTGTCTTCATTAATGAAACACTCGTCTACTCTATATTAGATGAGGATAACTCAGATCACTGAAGGATGGTCCTAGACTAGCATCAAGACGACTAGGATTACATAAATCTATCAAAGTGCTTGTTTTGGATTCATGAGGTTCACATTCTGGTGACTGTAATTTCTGAGTATGGTTTAGCCAAGTGTCCAGTGGAGATCGATGTTGTTATTTCTTGGGATCTACAAAAGATCATTTTGAAGGTACGTAGATTTCATAGCATGGAGGGGTACTACAATAGTATTGTCGAAGACTTATTTAGAATCACATCCCCTTTGACGACCCTACCATAGAAAGGGATGTTATTTACCTTGTTTGAGATGTGCCAAATGTCCTTAGAGGAGTTTATTTTGAGCATAATGAGAGCTCCAGTGTTGAGAATACTAAAAGAATGTGTGGAGTTCATAATGTATTATGATTCGTAAGTAGTTAGGCTCAGCTGCATGTTGTTGAAGCCCAGTTAGTTATTTTATTAGGGTTGAGGTAGTTGAAACCCCATGAGAAGAACTATGTAAAAAATGACCTTGAGTAGGTAGTGGTAGTGTTATACTTGAGGATTTAGAGACACTACCATCTAGGAGAGTTCTTTTTGGTTTAATCATACCATCAAAGTCTCAGGTAAGTATTCACACATAGAGACATAGACCTAAGACACTGATGCTTGTTTGAGTTCCTACAGGACTATTTCTTAAAGACAGTATATACTCTAGTGAAGGGAAACATTTTATCATATTACCATAGTAGGATGTCCAAGTATCTCTTAGTAAATGAGGCTTTGTAGAAGATAGTCTACTTATAGCTGAGCCTGGCAGGGAAGGAAGGAAAACAATTCAACAATATGTGGTGATGACTCCTTTGATCCTCAAGCATGTGACATATTCTAAGCCGGGAGACATCGAATATGAGGTATTATATGATCATATAATCACAGTTGAAGCACTATATAGAATATTATGAATGAGGGGATCTAATCATATTTTTCTAGGGGAAGATAGTGGTTTTAGTCAATTTGAGGTTCAAGGTGATGCGAGAGTTCCACACTTCTCCCCTAGTAGAATATCCCAGTGTGGCGAAGATGTACATATAACTTCACTATAATTTCTATTGATCTGACATGAGATGAATCATAGCTGATTTCATCTCTTTTTTTCCCATATTTAAGTATGTGAGGGTATATCACCAGGTACCCAAAGGGTTTTTTCAACCACTAGATATCCAATAGTGGGAATGTGATGGGATATCCATGTAGTTTTTCACAGGGATTCCATGCACGATGATGGGAAATGATATCATTTGGGTGACATTTGACCACCTCGTGAAGTCATAACACATTCTTTCTATCATGAAGCAGTGTTTGGTAGATATTTTGTGGATGTTGTTTCCTATGGGATATCATTCACATTTATGGGGTTGTCTCAAAGATTATCTCCAACCCCGACATGCGGTATTTATCGCGATTATGGAGATTCCTAAAGGAGAAATTTAGTACCCATATGTAGATAAGTACATTATTTCACCCCCATAATTATGGTCCGGATGATTGTACAATCCAAGTATTAGAGGTTATTCTAAGGGTGTCCATGATAGAATTTGTTCAGAGCTAGGAGGATCACCTGCCCTTGGTTTATTTTTCATATATCAACATCAATCACTCTAATATCATAATTGATCCTTTTGATTCCAAGTAAGAAATTCCCTTCATGTCACCCATGTGATGTAATGATATTTGGGATCCATATCTTGGTGGGCCCAAAGATGGTGAGGGTGAAGGTGGAGAAATTCTAGGTCATCTGTGAGTGTATGAGGACAACACAGAGAAGATACAAATATTTTTATGATATTCATTGTAGGCCCTAGAAGTTCGATCAGGAGACCATCTATTCTTGTGAGTCTCCCCATGATGTGAATAATGGTCGTTTATCTAAGGAGGGAATTTATCTCTAGGGTTCATCAAGAAGTTTGAGATCCTATAGACAGTTGGTGAGTTTGTTTACTACCAATCCCAACCCCCACAGTTGGGGAAAGTGCATGATGTCGTCCATAGGTAGAATATGAGGAAATAATTTCATAACACTACACACGCCATAGACTGGGGTGAGCTAGACATTGAGGATGGATCAACCATTACAAATAACATAGTGTAAATCAAGGATCAAGAGGATAATACTGTATGTACATGAACTATCCTCTTAGTCTGCATGTTGTGGCCATAATGGAACATGCTGGAGGGTTCTTAGGAGTAGGAGAACAATGTGATGTCTCAGTATCCCAAGTTGTTTCCCTAGTTTTTTTATTCTAGAGATGAAAATATTGAATTAGATAAATATGTTGAAACATTAGGTTTTATTATAAGACTATTATATATATATATATATCCTGAGAAATTCTCCAAGACAGCATGAAATTTCAGGGCCCAGTGTTCCCAGAATAAATATTTTAAAAATATTAAAAATATTTTATATTTTTTGAACCTATAATCATAATGAAAAGAATAAAATTATTAAAAGTAATATTTGATTAGAAATATGATACCATGGTTGAGACCAAAATGTAATGTTTACCCCAATCACGACACAAAATGTGTCAACACACAAATGTTCAGACCTATCACTCTTTGGTGGTGTGTTTAATTAGTAAGTGAATTAATGAATTAATTTTTTTATGAAAAATGCATAACACTATAAGAGTATTGGTAGAATTATTTCTCAATGTTTATCCACATACGACCTAGGTGAAATATAGAGCTCTTCCTCCCTCCAATGTTAGCGGATCACGTCTAATGACAACGAAACTCCGGATCAGAGAATATTTGGATGCGTCGAATGGAATGACATCTCTTGATAGTTGGTAGGATAGTTCTTCATCAATGAATGATCTATAATTAATGTTGAAATTATATTTTTGTTTTTACGCCGTTTTATTAAATGATTTAGCATACCACCCTTATTCGTTGATATTCACCAGTTGTGGAATTTTTATACACCTACGTACTAGATTTAATTCTCTATTTCAAGGATTTAAAACATTGTATTCATTTTTCTTGATAATTGTCTAATATCAATGGTTCGGATGTGTTAAACATTGGTTTTGTGTACATTTACCCCTCATTGCATCACTTTTATCACCAGTTGGTCCCCATATCCCTAGTTTGATTCCGTCACGTGTTATCGAGCCTAATAAGACCCCCATATCCATGAAAAATCAACGAATTAAGAAATAATCGATAAAATGAGCATAGATATAGGATTTTAGTGTGGCTTGGATGATAATTTTTCTATATTAAGATAAAATGGTCGAGGTTTGGAGTCGTAGATGATTTATGAATACTAAACAAAACTCACACAACAAATGGAAGAAATTTTCTTGTGTGTAGAAATTGAGATACAAAATCTATTGACATATCCATGGGTTTTTTAATAGTTAAATAAATGATATAAAGAAGATCATGTAGATTAGATCAATGGAAATAGATATAGGAACGGTACAAAACTTGACAACACATCATGTTCAAGATGAATGTGTGGCATGTAGCCCCCACTACAGTGGTGGATAGGGTTTGGGGAAATATAATAATGACAGGGAATGTATCCCTCATACTCATTGGGTGACCAATCCTCGAATGTAAACCCTTATAAAGGGTCACACAGGTGGGAAATATTTTGTTGGTACAATGCCATGCATATGTCTTGTACTCATGTATACAGACACGAGGTCTGGAACATGGACACGGCGAGAAGAACACATCCACAGTTCGGGTTAGCTTGGACACACTGTGAAGTCCACCTACAAATCTTATAATTCTTCATGGGATGGATTCATGCATCAACCATAGTAATTTCACAGGTGATGCTCGGTGATGGAATTGATAATGCATGATCAACAAAGAACCTCTTAGTCGCGACCCCCTATGGTGCAGGGCATGGGTCCATGATGAGTTATAGTGGGATCCTCCAACCTAGAATGGAACAGTTACTCAACCATCTAAGTGGAACACTCCTATGGGGTAGGTCATGGGTCCTAGATGACTTATATTGGAACCATCCAATCGGGCTATTAATGGGTCCTCAATCTTATGAGTGGCACCCTCTTGTGGGGTAGGGCACATGTCCTCAAAAAAAAAGTGGACCCCCCACCCGAAAAACTAGTGTGCTGGTCCTATACATAGTCTCTATGTCCCCCTTAAATGTGTAGTACAGTGATAAGGCACAAAGTGACTATCACGGTTACTTCATGGTAGATGTGTCGGATACAAGGAAAATTTTATTGACTTTTGGAACTGATTACTACTCTTCTTCTTTGGTTGAGTTATGAGATGGATATCCCCTTACTATATAATTTGGTAGTATTTTTACTAATCATATATATATATATATATATCCTTTCTCTATATCAACACATTGGATTTGGTTATTTTCCTTCCAGGAGAGATGTCGATGCATAGGGTATGCCATGCTCTTTATACGTATAGCTTATCTTGGTTGGATGAGCCTACTCTCTTACTATAAGTGAAAAATATTTAAAGGGTAGTTCATCTAATCACTATGATTATCCCCTTCTTCTTGTAATTGATTACATTAACTATTAGTCTGGTTTTATATATTCACTTTGACTATACCTTGCATCTAAAGACATTCTCTTTAAATTTTTTCTCTTATTGCTCCCCTTTTGGCATTCAGGGTGTCCTACTAGGTATGTACATAATCAACATTTCAACTACTTTTCCAACAAGTTTCATGTCTTATGAAGATGATGGATAGGTATATCGAGACTAAAAATGGGATTAGGAATACAATGTGCTTGGACCTCATACAATAGTCATATCTTGGGATTTAGAGGCTGATATCCCTTTCAGCTATTTACTTTTCCATTTTTTCAAGTTAGGACATGTTTCTGGATGGGTTTGTAATTTTCCACATTACTTTTCAGTTACAATTGCGTACTTTTTTACTTTCTTGAGATCCATGCATGTTTGGATTACATTATAGAATTGTTTTATCTTTTACGATTTCCGTATACACTTTAGCATCATGTTGGTTGTGTGTGTACGTGAAAAAACATAGGAAAAGTCCCTGTTTACTAGTTATGCCATTGGAAATTGTCACCACCCCCTTTCCTATGGAGGAAGTCTTGAGGAAGTTGTGGCTCGAGACCCAAATTGGGTCGGTTTGTGACATATTTACTGTTATATTTACAGTTTATCTCTTTGTGAGTTTTCATTTTGTGTGACATTATATCATTGTGTAAGACTCCTGGAATGTAGTGATTGGAATAAATAAAGAGGATTCATACCTATAATTAGTATTGATATTATCATAAATACTGTAATAAAAAATTAGTGGGTTAGTAATCATTTGTAATGTCATCACAGAATTTATATACACACATTTGTTAAAACCTAATGAATGTTAATAATGTGAAATCCTGATATAGGTTATTTTTTATTTTCAATGCATTTAATTCTAATTATGTGTTATCTTAATGGTAGTTTAATGGTTCCACTGCAATTATAGGTTCCAGGTCTAATTGAACATGATATAAGAAGATATTTCAGGCCAACCTAATTCACACCCGCTATATGGTGTATAGTGGGACCTCATCTCACAATAATGATATAATATCAACAATATCAAATGTTGTTATTTAAAGGATGAATATTTTAATTCTACTTGATTAGAGGTTAAGTAATAAATTTAAATTTCTTTTAGTAAATATGAATTTTTGTTAATATCAAAATCTAAAAGTAATTTTTAAATGTATGTAGATAATGTTATAGATCACCATAGAAAGGTATGTAGTATGTAAAAATACCTAAAATATGCCTATAAAAAATTATAAATTAAATAGATAATGTCAAATTGGTTAAATCTCATGTAACACATTGAAATAAAATTTCAAATAATAGTATGATTTTAATATTAATTATACTTATTAAAATAATATTTTAATACAGAATGATATCAAAAATTTGATAAAAATATAGAATTTATTAATATACTTAATAAACATATAATATAAATTTTTGATGTCAATGATTTATTTTAATTAGTTAGTGATTATGTAGACCTTTAAAAATTCATTCTAAATTAATATTTCGAGTTAAAATAGAATTTTACTTCAAATTATTGTATTTTTATACAACAAGACATCGAATATTGTTAAAAAATATGGAATAGTTATTATATGATGATATTCATAAAGTATAATATTAATATAATCCAATTAATAAGAAAATTAAAAACTGATTGATTGAATGATAAAAATGAGATTAAATTAGTCCATTGAATACACACATGGTCAATAATAATTTTTTTATTTTTATATAGTAAAATATTAAAAATATATTACATGATAAATATCCATATCTATAGTAAGTTCTTACATAACATAAGAAAAGACAAAAAAACCATATATTGATAATTTTATCATGATAATTATGAGACCATATAATCTTATGAATAGTTTTATATTATATTAATAATAAATACAAATTTCTATTTATATAGGTTTTTTTAAAATTTATAGGATTTTATAGTTATTCAAAACTATTATGTATTGCAATCATATTGCCAATGAAAGTAAGAGAAAAGTCCAAAATGGATACTTTAAAATGAATAATGTTAAAAAAATTATATTATATAAATTATTTTATATATATTATGTAAATATTATATTCCTATAATTTTATAAATTTTAAAACATTAATTTCATAACTTCTTATATTTTTTAAAACTCAAATTCCATGAAAACCCTGAAAATCACTTTAAAAGAGATTTTATATTTAAAGTGATATATAAATAAATAAAAAAGAATAAAAAATATATTTATTCATATGATTAAGATATATTATTTTACATATCTTCAATTATTAATTTATCATCCACTTCCCACTTTTAAATTATATTTTCTCACTTAAGGAATGAATATTATCAAAAATTCCATCAAATATTTTCTGTAAAAATGGACTCATTCTACCCATTATAATACACACCAAATGTTCAGTTTTCTCTCAAAACAATGATCATGTATCTTATCATATATCCCATAACCCCATTTTTATGAATTTATTAACAAATATGATTACCATATGTTTCATTTCAAAGGATATTTTTAAAGAAAAGCTGACACAATGACAGATTTAGAGCACACGGTTTGGGCAATCTCATCTCAATTTAATTTCCTAAAGACATGATAAAAATTATTATATTTTAAATATATGATATATTTTATTATGCATTAATTTCATTATTTTATTACTTAATTAATGGAATTTAGTATACAATTTTAATCCCACTCCTTTATTGGTTTTGAATTTTATATAACCAAGCTCATAATGTGTTTCATTTATCAACATCCTTTCATTGAATTAAAATAATTTTTAGTTGACTGTATTACAATATGACTATGTGTATTCCACTCATTGATTTCTTAATATTATATTTTTCATTTTTTTATATTTAAAATTTTTCTCACAATCTTAATTTTTTTTTAATATTACATCATATGTTAGCTTCTTTTCAAGGGAAATTTTTTCAACTTATATATTTATATATTTGATGGAATGTTTTCTATACATATAAAATTTAATATTTATATTCATTTAGAACTCTTTATTATATAATTTAATATTTTCATGAATTTGTTCAAGTAATATGTATTATTTTTTTCATGGATCATTCATTTAATATATATTCATTCATCAATCCTTCATTTGAATTTTTTTCACATAAAATTGAATCTTCCATATTATTTTTAATATGGATTATTAGAGAAAAATTATAAATCACATGAAAATATGACATATACCCCATTTAATAAGATATTTTACATTTTATTTTCTTTATTTTTTCTCTCAATTGGGAATTAGTTATCCTATTTCATTTTATTCAACATTATTGATTATTCTTTTTGGTTGAAATGAATGAATCTACATTTTTATTCATGTTATGGATCTCATAAATTATATATTATTATGAGTGGTCGTGGTACATAACTCTCTAATAAATATGGTAAAAATTTAATATTTGGATAAATGATGTTTGAAATATCTATTTTTAAGTTGTTCCATTATGGGTGATTTTGATTTTCTAGTGGTCATTTGAATATGATGTTCCAGGACAACATTATAGTGATTACATTCTTTCATATTAATTTTTTAGGATTTTATTGAATATTTTGATGATATGAAAAAAATTTATATATTTTTTTCATGATTATATATATTTTTATGATATTATAATGTTTTAATATTTGATTATTTTGACAATATTCAACATCATATGTTCTCAAGAGTTTTATTACAAAAAAAAAGATTTATTTTATTTGATTTCAACATACTTATATTTACATGCTCATTACATTTAATATATTTATTTTTTGGGATTAATTATGAGTAGGAATTATAATGATGTAAAAATTCATGTTGTGGAAATTAGACATTAGTAAATATAGTGCATCATTAAGTAATATGATTTAGTGGGAAAATGTTCATTCGGTTGGAAATGTGTGGGTATTTTAATGTAAGTAACTTCCTAATCCTATAAAAATAAAAACCTACTATTCTTGAGGATGTGAGTATTGTAATATTTATAAATATTATTTAATAATAAGATGATTGTGATAAATATGTTAAACCATATGATTCTTATTGGAAAACTAAAAGGAATCTTGTGTCATCATAGTAGAAATAACACTATTACCTACTTCACTTTCCTTTTGGCGGGGCCACACTAAAATTCTAGTGGTGGTTTAATGCACCTCATTTTCAGGTTTCTAATTACACTGAGCCTAAGGTATACTTACCTGTATTTTTCTCTACTTATAAAAACTCTAAAATCTCCTATTAGTCACGTAAAACATTTCTAAAAGGAACCTTATTCAAATATAAATCTACAAATTGGAATTTCACTTGATTCTTCCACCATAAAAATAAAACCATGAATGTATTCCACAAAAATAATATGAATATTTCATTACGAAACCCTGATAATTTATTTCTTCCCACTAATATGTACAATCAAATCTTCTATAGATTTTATTCAGCAATTTAAAATAGATTTCACACTATGATTTTTAAATCCAAGAGATGAAGACATTCTATATTATTGTTTTTGAGAATTAAACCCTCACCCAATATTTAAAATCTATGATATAATTTCCATCATTTATTCCCCATGAAAAATGTTAGAAAACAAAATGTATTCATTATGGATAATAACCTGTTACAAGAGTCAATTGATACCTTACCAGATCAATTAATATTGAATCCACAAACTATGAAACCACCAAATTCCAATATATTCTAATATTCATCATCAATAATAACATGAATCTAATAAAACTAAGTAACATTTATCAGTGACGTCAATTTCAACATGAATGTAATAATTCCTCGCTGTCAAAACATGTGTTTCAAATATGAATCCAAAATCCTCATAATACATACAACTAATCACCGACCCAACATTGAGTGTTAGTGAATTGGATTATTTACTAATCCATCAATATATAATTACAAAAAAATATTGGATATAGATATTAATTAATCTCACTAGTTTCAGGATTCTCAACTTACATATGAATCCGGAACAAAACATTCCATCCTAATTTGAAAAACTAAACATAAACAACCACATCTAGTGATTATATACAACAAAGGTAATTTTGATAATAATATAATATTATATATATAGATTCATTTATTATTCCAAAAAAGAATATTTCGTTTCAATTTCATAAATAATATCCTGAAAATCCTCCACTACCATTGCAATGCAGTACCCTAAGACATCACCCACAATACATAACTCGTTATGCTTTTAAGAATAGTCATATCCCAATAATCGATGTTTTACACCAAACAATAGTTTTTCTATATATCCCACATATTTAAAATATATGAAACTTACATCCATCATTAATTAAATAATATAAATAAAAAATTCTATTCATGATAACATATTTAATATAATTTATAGACTTTAATTTAATGTATAGATTCATGGTGTTTCACACTACCATAACCCAATGATAGAGATAGTTCAAATACAAACCAATATATCATTAATCCATTAGTTAAATAGGTTAGACCTACATATATAGTTATTAAGACCCATAATATGCTGAAGATAATCTCTCAAATTCTTGTTCTCCTAAACCCTTAATTTATTTTCATTAGTGATAAGTGTTTCCATGAAAAAATTTATTATATTTATTAGAAACACATCATGTAGATCATTCTCAAAAAATTAGGCCTCCTGAGTTTGTTTCCTTTTTTAAAACTATAAATATTTATAAAGTAATTTTAAATTACTAATATAATTTTTTAATAAAAAAAATTATTTTAAAATTGATAAGGATTTATTATACATTACTAAACATACATATAATAAATGTAACATATCTTAGAAGATATATAGTAGAAACTATTTCTGTAACACCCCAAGATTTCATAGTGTGTTATTTCTTTAAAATAATACAATAACTTGCACTACACGCAACACCGAGTTCAAGCACACCATGACTTACCAAACAAGCCATTCAAAAGAGGTTATTAATAGTATTAACTAAATTTTAAACTTTATATAATCCTTATAATTTTAGAATCCATATTATGAGTTTCTTAGACAAAATGTAAGAACAAATTCATTTTCAGTATTGCACCTTTACCAACTTTTAATAGTGAACCAATTTTAAATACAATATTTTAAACTTTTTGAGTAAAGGGGGACATCAAATAAAATTTAAAATGAAACATCTCAAGCTTCCACGGTACGCTTTCCTTTGAATAATACTGTAGCGTGTGTTGTACGCAACTTCGAGTTCTACACACACCACAACCAATCAAACTAGCCGTTATGAATAGTAATACCTACTTTTTGAAATTATATATATATTATATTTCAAAATGGACTTCATTTTTGGATTCGGAATATCGAATTTAGCCTAAGGTGAAATTTTGGTACATTTCGGATAAATTTCATATTTTGATGAATAGTGAAAATTACTAAATTTTAATTAAAAACAACTTTTTTAATCAAAATAATTAATATTGATAAATTATGAATTTCAGTGGTTTTAAAGTATATTTAGAATATATTTTTACCATTTAATTTAATGTTTGTCATTGGACATAATTTCACAATTAAATCAGACATAAACAAGTGTCAATCTTTTGATAGTTATTATCTCTTAAAAATACGCTTTTTTATTTTAACAACGGGAATTAATTTTAAATTAATTTCTGCCACTTCTGTGTTTTGAATTTGGAAAAATGGATTACATATTTGGAATCAGTATGTCCAAATTATGTAAATAAGTAACTTTTATTTTTACACATTTTGAATAATTACTGCGGTAAATATTTTATTTACCATGGTTAAAGGGTAAATCTGGTAGATAAGGGTTAAAAGATAATATTATAATAATACAAAATTACCCTAAAACGTGTCCTAACATTATTGGTGGACACATACCCGACCATGGGCATCCTTGGGTCGATTTGGGGACCCCTTGGAGCCACTTGTATGTGGTAGGGACACATTATATTAATAAAGTTAAAATAAAAATAAAAATGGCATAAGCTTACATATTTTAGAAGAACAATTTTTACATAGGGTTATAAATGTTGGATTTTCGATTATAAATATTCATTAGAAAGATAAAAAGATTTCCTACATAATTCTATTTTATTTATAATTTTTAGACATCAAATAATGTAAATTATTAATGACACAATAATGATGCAATGTTTACCTCATTAATAAATCATTTAAATAAATAAGATTATAATGATTAAAATATTATCTAAAACCTGTCCAATTCTTATTGGTTGATGTTATTTAGAATATTAGTCATCTTATATTCGACCTCAATGATTTTTGGACCATTATAAACCGAATATAATTATATTATAAAGTAATACTTTCACTCTTTCCTAAAGAGCCCCTCCTCTCCCTTATAAAAGGAGACCACTTTTACTCATTCCTCACACCTCTCAAGCCACTTGGCTCGTCCAAAACCTTCCCAAATAAGCTCCCCACATCCCTCTCCTCCTCCTTGAAGCTTCCCCTTAGGCATAAAGCATTTCAAGAAGTCCTTTGGTTCCAACCAAAGTGAGTTACCTAAATTAAAGGTAACGTTTTCTCTTAAATTATTTTCATTTATTTTGCTTCTCCAACCCCCAAACTCTTTTTATTTCCTTTCTTTTGTAACAACACCAGTATCCACAATATACTAGGATGTTGTTATAAGAATGATTCAAACTACACATACACACAACTCCATCTAATGGATGATGAACATAATGTTTCTGTGGATGGCAAACTAATGCCTCACGAAACGATGATTGTTCAAATACACCTTACCGCCTCTCATGGTGGCCATTATGATGGAACTATAATTAAATATGATATTAATGATATATATTTTATATATAATCTTCTGTAATTCCATTTTATTTCATACCATTATTCATTTCATGTTGTATATACATACGATAATTTCATTTGAGGAAGTGCGGACTACCGCCCCCTTAAAATGATATGACTCGTTCATACCACACATGGAACTTATAAAGGATGGTGTTAATGAACTTAAGTAACATATATAAAATATTATACTATACTGTAATAGTAATATACCTATGTATCATTTGGATTCGATTCTTTTAAAATAAAAATTAAATGGAAGTAGCGTTCGTGCGTACGTACGGACTACCGTCTCCACGAACGCGATGAGATTCATTCTCCATCGTATCCATTCAAGTATTATTCTCATTTTAGGGTTAAAAATAATGTTAATATCATTCTGATTATGAATAATATATAATCTATCCATTACAAACATGTCTTACGTAACAAAACATACAAAAGAAAACAAGTAAGTTCACACCCGAAACAATGATAAATACTAAGATATTATTATCAAATCAATATTAAAAGATCATATATGATATCATAATAATTTATATGATTCTTGTATAATTTAATAACAATTATTTCACCATTATACAGGAGGTTAACCTACCCCAACCAAGGAAAAGTACAAGGTAAGGGTTATTTCACAATCTCTTCATTATCCGAGGTTGTTTATACGTAATAATCTACTGGGATCTCTTTATCATCCACATCCATGTTTCTTAATAATGTATTTCAAAACATTTTTATTATTTACAAGAACATGGGTTAAAGTCATTTATACCCTTGTTTGACTTTTTATAAGAGGAATCTTTCCGTCATTTTCAAAACAAGGTCCTTTTTAACCTTTTCGACAGAATTATGATAAGGATGTTTTTTTAACTTATACGGCGGGTGCGGTTATTTTCCGCCGTTATTAAATCATCAAAGCTTCCCTTACAATATTATAAGAATATTTTCAAAGAAAATGTTTTATTTTATAGATATATGTCTCTTAAATGATTTCAAAATAGAAAGATATATTTCTTTAAAAAGAGTTTTGATTTCATCTATGTCAACATCCTTTAATGGATTTTACGCTTATTTGAGGATGATATATTATGATACAAAACTTTTATATTGTATTGAAGGTTTTGTGATATGTTTGACTGTGGATGTGCTATTTTTTAAATACCATTCATGGTTTATGGTGAAAGTATTGACATTTCATATGCTAGTTTTAATAAGAATGTTTATGTTATGTTTAAACCTTTTCATATGGGAATGCATTGGACTTAATATGTGACGGGTGGAGCCCGCTATAGCTCCTTGATGAATAAGTAGGTCTCATGAGACAAACTAGTGTCTTGGCTCAAGGCCTTGGCAAAATCTTATTTGTAGTCTTGGCACGAGGCCTTGGCTATGTGGTTATGATAGTCTGACATTATGCATTCCATCATTATGAAAGTGGTTATTAATATTGCATGTGATTATTAGATTAGTAGAATATCCATGTGAATAAGTAAATGGAATTATTTCATTTTATTTATACCATACTATGTTGAAGTTAAAGTTTAAAAGGCTTTTGTTTTAGTTATACATTGCCTTAAATGTTTATTCTTATTTATGAAAGTTTCCGCTATATTGTTATCCTTACTGGGAATTTGAGCTCACCCCTTTTCTATGTTTTATTTTCCCCAGGATGTGAAGAAGTAAATTATGAATGACCTGCAGGGATATTATGAGGGGATAATAGTGTGGATTATGGAGACATTATGTTGTTGTAGTAGTTTTTCATTTTATGATGTAATGTAAAACTTATGAATATATCTAGTGTTTCCAAGGCTACTAAACCAATTGGTCTTTCGAGATTTGATCTTTCTTGTGATCATTCCAATGTTATGTAATTAATGCACCGACTCTGGGTAACTGGGGTCGGGGCGTTACAGTTGGTATCAGAGGAAGTTTAGTACAAACCTTGGAAGCTAGATTTAGATAAACACTGATTAGAGCACGTATACCTAAGATGAACTTTGAGGATTAGTATAGAAGAACTTCCTAGAATTTTGGTATTGTAGAGATTTTGTGAGTTTTCCGAGAAATACATCCCTGTCTGGATACGAGAAGGTAGAGGCGGCTCTGGCACAGATGTACCTAGGGGTAAAACCCGAAAACACCGCTTTGAGCTAGACTCGAACGGGAACTGGTGCACGACAACAGGCCTTGCTGCACTCTTGGTTACGACACTCCCGGGGGATATGCTTAGAATAACTCTCATTTTCTTTACAAATCATTATGAAGGGTTTATGAGTATATACTTCCTCAAAGGAGACATTTTTATGATTATGGATTATATCCATAAACTATTTAATTTATGTTATTTTTTTTACAAGTTTGGGATTAGGTATTGTTATTCATAAACTAATCTAATGTATGCCATTGTTTAGAAATGGCGCCCAGTAGAAGGAATGAGAACTCTATCAATTCACATGATACAAAGATAAAGAAGGATCATATATTTTATGATCTTAATCCAGAATTTACAAGAGAAATATTCTCGCATGTATTATCATCATATGAAGAAATAATATCATGTGTTGATAAGATAAGTAAAGAATTTACTGAGTCCTATGGCTTTGAAGGGAAGCAAGAGAAGAAAAGGATGGAAGAGAGAAAGATGGATAAAGGGAAGAGGGAAAAGAAGAATTTTTCCATATGTGATAACTGTGGAAAGAAACACCCTGGAACTTGCCAGAAAGGAATGGGATTTTGTTATAAGTGTGGAGGAAAAGGGCACAAAGTACGTGACTACAAGGGTAAGAAAATGGTTTCAAATGTACAATGCTTCATTTGCAAGGAGTTTGGACACTACGCGAACCTATGTCCCAGTCATCAGACTATGCCGCAAATGATTTTATTGGATAATAATCAAGTTATGATACTACCACAGATGAAGAGGAATGATTAGAGTCCTTATGTTGATTGTGTCAATTGAGTGTTGTATCAACAATGTACTTGTTATAATAATTATGGAGTATATAAGGATTGTACTGCAGTACCATTTCATTAAGGACTTGAGATTGTGTGGAAAAAAGAAAAGTGACTCAATAGCGGGATAAATTTTTGGAAAATATATGGTTGAGAGAATGATAAACCATAATATATTTCTGATACCGAGTTAGTGATTTTGGAATATTACATGATTGTTTTGGATAAATTATATTGGATATTCTTGACTACCTTGGAACTGATTAATGATTTGTATATTCCATCATTGTTGGGGTTTAAAACATTTTTGGATTGATGAAGTATATCCATCATTCTATATGAAATAAGGGAGCATGAATGTAATCAATAAGGAATATGGTAATTCAGGATGTTTCAGTGTATTAAAAGAATACATGATGAAGGAATTCATATGATATTACGGGGTAAAAAGGATCTACATTATGTTTACCTTCCTTATAAATGTTGGACTGTGAGTTTGGACAGAAGTATTTTTGATAGTTCTAGTTTGGATTATTTTGGATTGCCATAAAAGGACAACCTAGAGGTCGGGCGGCAACCCGTCGCGTCCGGCAAGGCCGCGGGACTTGAACCTGCAACCGAAGGGAGACAAGGGTGTATCACCTACCACTGGACCACGAGATGTCCTGGATTAAATAATGTAGTTTTTTTAAAATATCTGGTAGATGAATTATAAATTCATTTATTTTGGAACCCTGTACGAATAGTATAAATAGAAATTTTTTTACGTTCTATAATCTTTTAGAGTGAAAGATGAGTTTGTGGTAGAAATTTATTAATGGATAAAACTCTAATTATAAAGTAAGTATATCTCCTTATGATCTTAGCCAATCTCATAAATAAATTCCTCAACATTAATAAAAGGAACTTAGAAAAAAAAATGTTGTCCTAGATGGTACCTTAAATCATCACTAATTTATGGCTTTGGGATTGTTGGCCTTTTCATAGCCATGTTCTCTACCACTCTCCATCAGATAATTGATGGTTAGATTTCTCTTCCATATCCATATTTTCCTACATGGAACTCTAGTATGTGTTATTTTCGGTAATCTTCATACTTTACACTCTTTATTTTAAATAGAGGCCTCATTAATTCAATTTTCGATGTGGATTTCAACTAAGATATTTTGAAATGTCAAAAATGTGTTATCCTAATACCCTATGTTTTGTTGAACCGATAGTATTTCAAATCATCATAGATTGATGAGTTTAAGGACCTCAATTTTATACTTTTTTGTGATTGATGACCTCAATCACTACCTATAAATATTTACGTTTTTCTTCCAATTATATGTCTCTAATTGCCACCAATGTTCTCCTAATCGAGATCATAATTTGGTGGTGACCCTTTCATTTCTCTTTTCCTCATATTAAGACTAAATTTTAGTAACCCAATTTCGGATGTGGGTTTTCCCACAAAGATATTTTTTTTCATCCTTTTATTTTCGAAGAACAATTTCAAATTGCGAGGACGCAATTTATTGAAGGAGGGGAGAATGTAACAACCCAAGATTTCATAGTGTGTTATTTCTTTAAAATAATACAATAACTTGCACTACACGCAACACCGAGTTCAAGAACACCATGACTTACCAAACAAGCCATTCAAAAGAGGTTATGAATAGTATTAACTAAATTTTAAACTTTATATAATCCTTATAATTTTAGAATCCATATTATGAGTTTCTTAGACATAATGTAAGAACAAATTCATTTTCAGTATTGCACCTTTACCAACTTTTAATAGTGAACCCATTTTAAATACAATATTTTAAACTTTTTGAGTAAAGGGGGACATCAAAAAAAATTTAAAATGAAACATCCCAAGCTTCCACAGTACGCTTTCCTTTGAATAATACAGTAGTGTGTGTTGTACGCAACTTCGAGTTCTAACACACACCACAACCAATCAAACTAGCCGTTATGAATAGTAATACCTACTTTTTGAAATTATATATATATTATATTTCAAAATGGACTTCATTTTTGGATTCGGAATATCGAATTTAGCCTAAGGTGAAATTTTGGTACATTTCGGATAAATTTCATATCTTGATGAATAGTGAAAATTACTAAATTTTAATTAAAAACAACTTTTTTAATCAAAATAATTTATATTGATAAATTATGAATTTGATTGGTTTTAAAGTATATTTAGAATATAGTTTTACCATTTAATTTAATGTTTGTCATTGGACATAATTTCACAATTAAATCAGACATAAACAAGTGTCAATCTTTTGATAGTTATTATCTCTTAAAAACACGCTTTTTTATTTTATCAACGGGAATTAATTTTAAATTAATTTCTGCCACGTCTGTGTTTTGAATTTGGAAAAATGGATTACATATTTGGAATTAGGATGTCCAAATTATGTAAATAGGTAACTTTTATTTTTACACATTTTGAATAATTACTGCGGTAAATATTTTATTTACCATGGTTAAAGGGTAAATCCGGTAAATAAGGGTTAAAAAATAATATTATAATAATACAAAATTACCCTAAAATGTGTCCTAACCTTATTGGTGGACACATACCCGACCATGGGCATCCTTGGGTCGATTTGGGGACCCCTTGGAGCCACTTGTATGTGGTAGGGACACATTATATTAATAAAGTTAAAATAAAAATAAAAATGGCATAATCTTACATCTTTTAGAAGAACAATTTTTACATAGGGTTATACATGTTGGATTTTCTATTATAAATATTCATTATAAAGCTAAAATTATTTCCTACATAATTATATTTTATTTATAATTTTTAGACATCAAATAATTTAAATTATTAATGACACAATAATGATGCAATGTTTACCTCATTAATAAATCATTTAAATAAATAAGATTATAATGATTAAAATATTATCTAAAACCTGTCCAATTCTTATTGGTTGATGTTATTTAGAATATGATTCATCTTATCTTAGACCTCAATGATTTTTGGACCATTATAAACAGAATATAATTATATTATAATGTAATAATTTCACTCTTTCCTAAAGAGCACCTCCTCTCCCTTATAAAAGGAGACCACTTCTACTCATTCCTCACACCTCTCAAGCCACTTGGCTCGTCCAAACCATTCCCAAATAAGCTTCCCACATCCCTATACTCCTCCTTGAAGCTTCCCCTTAGGCAGAAAGCATTTCAAGAAGTCCTTTGTTTCCAACCAAAGTGAGTTACCTAAATTAAAGGTAACGTTTTCTCTTAAATTATTTTCATTTATTTTGCTTCTCCAACCCCCAAACTCTTTTTATTTCCTTTCTTTTGTAACAACACCAGTATCCACAATATACTAGGATGTTGTAATAAGAAGGATTAAAACTACACATACATACAACTCCATCTAATGGATGATGAACACAATGTTTCTGTGGATGGCAAACTAACGCCTCACGAAACGATGATTGTTCAAATACATCTTACCGCCTCTCATGGTGGCCATTATGATGGAACTGTAATTAAATATGATATTAATGATATATATTTTATATATAAGCTTCTGTAATTTTATTTTATTTCATACCATTATTCGTTTCATGTTGTATATACATACGATAATTTCATTTGAGGAAGTGCGGACTACCGCCCCCTTAAAATGATATGACTCGTTCATACCACACATGGAACGTATAAAGGATGGTGTTAATCAACTTAAGTAACATATATAAAATATTATATTATAATGTAATAGTAATATACCTATGTATCATTTGGATTCGATTCTTTTAAAATAAAAATTAAATGGAAGTAGCGTTCGTGCGTACGTACGGACTACCGTCTCCACGAACGCGATGAGATTCATTCTCCATCGTATCCATTCAAGTCTTATTCACATTTTAGGGTTAAAAATAATGTTAATATCATTATGATTATGAATAAGATATAATCTATCCATTACAAACATGTCTTACGTAACAAAACATACAAAATAAAACAAGTAAGTTCACACCCGAAACAATGATAAATACTAAGATATTATTATCAAATCAATATTAAAAGATCATATATGATATCATAATAATTTATATGATTCTTGTATAATTTAATAACAATTATTTCACCATTATACAGGAGGTTAACCTACCCCAACCAAGGAAAAGTACAAGGTAAGGGTTATTTCACAATCTCTTCATTATCCGAGGGTGTTTATACGTAATAATCTACTGGGATCTCATTATCATCCACATCCATGTTTCTTAATAATGTATTTAAAAACATTTTTATTATTTACAAGAACATGGGTTAAAGTCATTTATACCCTTGTTTGACTTTTTATAAGAGGAATCTTTCCGTTGTTTTCAAAACAAGGTCCTTTTTAACCTTTTCGACAGAATTAAGATAATGATGTTTTTTTTAACTTATACGGCGTGTGAGGTTATTTTCTGCCGTTATAAAATCATCAAAGCTTCCCTTAAAATATTATAAGAATATTTTCAAATAAAATGTTTTATTTTATAGATATATGTCTCTTAAATGATTTCAAAATAGAAAGAGATACTTCTTTAAAAAGATTTTTGATTTCATCTATGTCAACATCCTTTAATGGATTTTATGCTTATTTGAGGATGATATATTATGATACAAAACTTTTATATTGTATTGAAGGTTTTGTGATATGTTTGACTGTGGATGTGCTATTTGTTATATACCATTAATGGTTTATAGTGAAATTGTTGACATTTCGTATGCTAGTTTTAATACGAATGTTTATGTTATGTTTAATCCTTTTCATATGGGAATGCATTGGACTTAATATGTGACGGGTGGAGCCCGCTATAGCTCCTCGATGCATCGGTAGGTCTCATGAGACAAACTAGTGTCTTGGCACAAGGCCTTGGAAAAATCTTATTTGTAGTCTTGGCACGAGGCCTTGGCTATGTGGTTATGATAGTCTGGCATTATTCATTCCATCATTATGAAAGTGGTTATTAATATTGCATGTGATTATTCGATTAGCAGAATATCCATGTGAATAAGTAAATGGAATTATTTCATTTTATTTATTCCATACTATGTTGAAGTTAAAGTTTAAAAGGATTTTGTTTTAGTTATACATTGCCTTAAATGTTTATTCTTATTTATGAAAGTTTCCGCTATATTGTTATCTTTACTGGGCATTTGATCTCACCCCTTTTCTATGTTTTATTTTCCCCAGGATGTGAAGAAGTAAATTATGAATGACCTGCAGGGATATTATGAGGGGATAGTAGTGTGGATTATGGAGACATTATGTTGTTGTAGTAGTTTTTCATTTTATGATGTAATGTAAAACTTATGAATATATCTAGTGTTTCCAAGGCTACTAAACCAATCGGTCTTTCGAGATTTGATATTTCTTGTGATCATGCCAATGTTAAGTAATTAATGCACCGACTCTGGGTAACTGGGGTCGGGGCGTTACAATTTCAATATTACAATACATTGTATTTTTTAACTCTAGTATATTTTTCACTCACATATATAACTTCCCCGTCTGAATATAAGAAATTATACATGTAAATTCTGTGGAAACAAACTCATTATATTTTAATTGGTTACCTTTAATCAATTTTTTTCGATGTAATCTATTAGTAGTATTTCTAAATTTTGTATATAATAACTACTTTTGAAAACATAAAAAATAATATAATTAAGGTTTATAAACAAACTGAAGGGTTGATCATATATTAAGTAAAATCAGTATGAGTATTTAAATCAACATAAATACCCTTAAGTAACAATATAATCCTCTAGGTTTTTAGTACTTAATAAATTCAACAAAAACACAATATTCTATTCACAATCTACCCTCATATATCAAAACACTGTGAGTTTTTATCACATAAAATATTTGTTTATATAGATAATGATCCAAATGGAAATTTTATTCAAATACATTTCCCAATCATACCAAATATTTAAAAACACCCCTTATGTTTCTAACCCACACTCACTCAAGGAAACCAATAAGATTGAGCTGAATTACCAACACTATCTCTAATTCACAACACATATGTACTCGTCAAGAATCCAGAATTCACAATCTAAAACTCAACTCAAATTTCCGATGAAAAAATATTAATGAAATGTACCTTTATATTAAATATAGTTATCAATCAATAATATTTCTTAAAAAGTTTTAATATATCATTTTATTTAAAAGTAAGGATGAAAAACATTTCCTTCATCTAATAATTACAAAACCAATCATTTTTTAAAATAAATTACTTTACTTAAAAACATAAAAAATTTATACTAAAAAATCTATTTACTTTAATTTTTGAAAAATAGACAATTTATTCATTGATTCTTTGGGTTAAAAATATAAGGTATAACTAATATTATGGTACAATAAAAATATATATCACTAGGATTAATGTATCAATAATCAAATAATTAGTTATCATTATAATTATGAAGATAAAAAACTATTAACCAGCAATAGTAGTGGTAAAAATATAAAAAACCTAATGCATTATATATTTTGAAAAAAACATGTGAGTGACACTAATTTATTACATCTCCCATAAAATATTATTCATAAAAACATTGATTACATTATTATTTACTTATAATTAATCAATTCCATTCATACAGAGTAGTTAATATATATGTATATATATATATATATATGAAATTCACGTGTTTTTAGTGACACTATATTAATTTTCTTTATTTAATAAAAAACTCAATCCCTATTGAGACTTTTAACACTGTTCAAGTTTCATGAAACCATATTGTAGAAATTTAAACAAAATATATCAATCAAACCAATAGCCCCAAGATTATATTTATATAGTAAGTTATGGTTACCCCATATTAAATTTGATCAATCCTCTGTATGGGTAACATATCTACTCCCAGTAGTCCTTGTTGGGGCCTATAAAATAAAATCCTTGAATAACCAAACACCACTCTGATACAACATTATAAATAATATAACCAAATGCCAAAAAAGTACATAAACAGAGTCATCATAGACCCAGGATCATTCCCCAATCCCAAGGGGATGGTAACTAGTTTCAAAATTCTTTATTTACCATTCGGGAATGATTTACCCACATTAGAATATATATCATATAAATACCAGATTCTTAAAAAAAATATAACCTAAATTATTTGTGCATAAAATGTACAAAAAAATATAACATATATTCTTATGATACCAATTAAATATAAATAAAACATAAATAGATTATATCTATTAATTTAATGTCAAAATAATAGTTCAATCAAGTATTGATAACATAGTAGTATTAATGGAGTATGAAGGTCGTATTTCTCTATATATGTCAATAAAAATATTTTATGTGTCAAACAATTATCCCATTAATATATCGTCCCATTACCTATATCTTTATTCTAAATTACTATGAAATTTCATTGTCCATCCAGTTCTCAGATTATCCAATCAACTCTCCCACCCAAACATTAGACCATACCAAAAAATGATATAGGAGAAATTTATATGCATCAAGATGTATATATGGGTTTGATTCAAAAAACTTAATCGGACACCACCAATAGTAAACAAAAAAACACCATTATATATAAAATTATAATCTCGATATTACAAAAAAATGGTAGATACATGAAACAAGTAGAATGTGAAACAATAAATGATCAATATAATTTAATATTGAAATAATAATAATATATAATTTAAAATAATAAGGAATAAGTCAATGGTAAGACATTATCATATTCTCATTAACTAACAACGGAATCCCAAAATAATTTCTTTGATACATTATCATAATCATTAATAAAATTCATTTCACATTAGTCGATACCAATATTCCCTGGGATATGCTATTTATGATGAAACAACCACTATAATATGGAGGTTTCAAATGGAATATATATATAATAAAATATAATGTATTGACTAAATTTTTATTATTGATAAAATTTCTCTAAGAAAAATTTTCAATATAATAATGATTTTTTAGATGTATATCACCTCATAACAATTCCCTTGGTTTTTGTATATATATATAATGGGTGTTTTAGTACCCATTCAAACAAATATAAACTCATAGATTACTTCCTATATAGTTTAAAACAATATCAAAAAATATAAATCATATGTATAACAAGAATTAACCAATTCATCCTCATATAGGTTGTAATGCACCTACACCATGTTAATAGTCAATAATTTCTCACAAACGATAACAAACCAGTATACAAGATGGATAGTAAAAACCATATTTTTTATATAAATTTTCGTCTATCTCTTGGATGAAACAAGAATATTATGTGGAATACTAGGATCTATAAAAATGGATAATTTTATTGGTAACCCAGGAATAAACATCTCATTTTAAAAACTAGAAACATAAATTATTCATAACAAGGATACAATGTGCTTTGTGATATATAAAATTCTCAAATCAAATAATAAATAACAATGAAACCTTTGGAATATGTTATAAACAGATGGAAAAAATAGCTCAATCAATAAATCTATTGGAAATCCATTACTTTATTATCTAGGAAAATGATTTAAATAAATTTTGTTAAATGATTAATCCATTTCCACATTATGTATTAGTATTTATTATATTACTACTAAATATTTATTTGATATAGTTGATTCATTAGGGAGATCCCAATAGAAGAATTAGGTGAACAACATTCCATAATAAATGTCCACCAATTGGTATCCTATTTTAGGTAAACATTAAATCATATGACAATAATTCATGACATCGATAATGGATAGAACCTAAAACGTTATTTACTCCCTTCCATAACCAAAAATCAATGTATACCTTTCATAATGTCAACATCTAATCAAATTCAATGGTGTTTTTTAATCTAATAATATTCTATAGAATTACTAAAACACATTATCCATGGAATTAAGGCCCTACTCACACTAAAATACATTTTTATATTACGTCTTTCCAAACAACCTGTAATTTGAAATTAAAGGATCCAAAAACATTAAAAAAATGATACACTTAACTATAAAGGAACTAAAAAATAACACATTTAAACCATTTAAAGTATAATTATTCTCCACTAGGACATAAAATAATACTTAATACTCAAATCTGGTCTGAATTTGTAGCAACTCGGGTTTTTGGCCCTGTCAGACATTGGAATTTTTCTAGGAATAATTCCAGAGTTTGGCGCGAAGACGGCGTGCGATTCCGAGGCCCGGTCTGCCCGAAATTAATTTTATAAAAATATTAAGTATTTTTATACTATGCATGTGGCGGGGGTGTGATATCTCCTAAACGGTAGCTCAGAATGGGAATCTGAGGGCACGGTTGCGTCCGGAATGTGTCGCTTACCCTAGGCGGGGTGTAAACTATGCAGGTGCGGGCCAGCGGTGAGAAACGCCGCCAGGGGCGTTTTTGTAAATAAGTGGCGAAGTTAGTGTGCGGGCATCGACTCAAATAAATTCTGAACAGAGTCTCGGATGGAAAATCTGAGACTGCCGTTGCGTTCAGAACGGCGCGTTTACCCTAGAGGTGACCTTACTTTTGTTCGCGTCGGGCGCCGGGTCGAAGGCGGTCGGGAGCCGAACAGTTGAACGGAGAGGAGAGGATTTAATTAAATAAATAAATCATCTCCCCTTATCTATCCTTTGTGCGTACAAAGGACAGGAAGCCCCTCCCATCCCCTCTTTGGCGACGAACAATCCGGAGGCAAAATCAAGCAATCAAGGTGTCGTTGAGCTCCGATTTTGACGGCGATCACTCCTAGATTGAGCAGCGGCAGCAGCGGAGCACGCAAAGCGTGCGTCGGCGATCCGCCAAAAGGTAGGCGTTTTACGTTTTGAAAACCCTGGATCCCTTTTATGCGTTGTTTTTCTTCAAATCGTCATAAGGGTTGTGTTGTTTGGGTCCCGAGGTTTCCGAAACATGTTTCGGATCTGATTTTGGAGCACCGGGGTGCTCCCGGGGGTCCCCGGATGTTTTCCGGCGGAAATCCCGGATTCCGGGGGTGGCCATGGCGGAATCCGGCGAGGCGGGGGCGCTGCGGTTTCCGGCGACGATGGCGGCGGCGCGGCGGAATCCGGCAGCGGCGCGGTGGTTTCCGGCGAGGCTAGCGGTGGTCCGGCCAGGATTTTCCGGGAGTTCTTTAAACCCCCGTAACTCGCAAACCGTAACTCCGATTTGCGAGCCGTTTGCGGCGACGCGCTCCTTGCGTCGAGACGGACCTTTTGAACTCACTTTGAGGGTTTAAGGGTTCGGGATCTTGTCCCGGGAGTTAGAAACATCGTATAAAATAATATTATTTTATTATTTTACGACTTCGGACTGTTGTAACTTCTACCCGGAGCGTCCAATTGACGTGCCATCAGTGGTGTTGAGACCTTGATGGTACAACGGACTTTTTGAGATGGTTTCCGGGTGTTGGGTCTGTGAACGGGGTGCAGGCCCCACGAGGCCGGGTTTTGGCGTTTGCGGAGAAACACAGCTTTTGCACCAGGAGTCCGATTTTGGCTGATGAATATTCGATCCCTTGTGTATTTCTGAGGGGATCACAATGGTGCGATCCATTTGATGAGTTTTGGAATCCAGGCGTGGGCCCCACCCGAGCTGGCCTTCGGTGAATAGTAACATTTTCACCGGGTGTCCGTTTTGGACGAGCGAGTAGTCGATTCCGCTTGTTTTTCCGAGGGGATCGTCGTGGTACAGTCCGCTCGATGAGTTTTGGGATCGTTGTGTGGGCCCCACACGAGCTAGCTATGGTGAATAGTGCCTTTTTCACCGGTGCTCCGTTTCGGGCGAGTAAACAGCCTATCCTGCGTCTTTTTCCGCATGGAATGCGTTAGTGGCCTCGGTTTTGGCCTAGGAGGTGCGCAATGTGGCGTTGTCGCGGGTCGCTCGGGTTAGCGACGTTTGGACCAGCAGTGGTTGAGGGTTCTACCTTGGTTCGTTCCTACGAGGGTTCGTGTGGTATCACAACCTTCATATGGGTTTGTGATCCTCTTGATGTGATGTTTAAACTGTTAGAGTTGTGGTGTCCCTCTGGTGGGCCCGGAGCGGATCCTCTAGCATCTTTACCCTAGATCGGGTACTTGGTATCGCTGTGACCGCTTATTTACGGGCGGCGATCCCCTATCTAGCAGGTTAACCCCGTAGGGTTTGTGGCATCATCAGGAATACGATCCCCTACGCAGTGGGTCGTGCACAGTAGGGTTGTGGCATCGTCGGGTTTACGATCCCCTACTCAGCATGATGTTTATAGTAGGGTTGCGGTATCGATGGTTATACGATCCCCTACTAAGAGCTTGGTGTCAGTAGGGTTGCAGTATCGTTGGTTATGCGATCCCCTACTCAGCGCGTGGTTTCGTTAGGGTTGCGGCATCGTCGGTTTGATCCCCTACATCGCGAGTTATACCAGATAGGGTTCTGGTATCGTCGTGACCATCTTTATATGGACGATGATCCTCTATCTGAGTGTTGAGCTTCTGTCGAGCGCCAGATCGGGTTGTGGTATCCCCCATCGGATCCTGGGTGTGATCCCCTATTTGTGAGTACTACGTATGCCAGATCTGGTTTTGGTATCCCCCAGCGGACCCTAGGAGTGATCCCCTATCTGTGAGATATGTATACCGGAGTGGGTCTTGGTATCCCCTAGCGGACCCTATCGGCGATCCCCTTTCCGAGGAGTTTTTTTGGTTATGTTGTTTCAGCAAGGTTTCCTCAGTCATGTTATCCGACGAGCGTGGTCTCTCGGGTGAGCGTCTGAGATGTTTGTTCGGGACCTGATGGAGTGTATCTCTTGGATGAGTGTCATCTGTGATGGCAGTGATCATGGAGCGTGTTCTCCTAGTTGTGGACAGTTGCTGGTGCTGAGGTCGGTACCTCTTGTGGCTTTGTGGCGTGAGCTAAGTATATCTGGATTGTTCAAGGTGTATGTATGGGCATACACCTGAGTTGAGCTGAGATGACCAGTTGTGTTTAGCCAAGGATGGTCACGAGATGGAGTTTCTCTCTCGTCTGGGTTCCGTCTGGCTGGGTTGAGAGGACTGTTGCCTTTTAGTTGCTCCCTTGGGTTTTGGGTTTTTGGGGTTCCTACTGAGTATGTTTATACTCACCCCTGCACGGGCTTTGCCCGCACATGTTTGTGTCTTGTGCAGACCACATGCCTTCTGACGGAGTCCCAGGAGGACCCGGAGCAGGCGGAGCTTAGTGAGTGAGTTGACCGGGGTGTTTACCGGAGCTGTGCCGATGGAGCTTCCCGACGGGTGTTTGTGGAAGAGTTCCCCCTTCTTCAGATCAATTTGGACGCGCTTTGTAGTTTTCTTTTGGTGGGCCCTGTTTTTCCCTTGTACTTTTGCTGTTGCTCTCTGGTTGTGGGATACTGTATGCATGCATTTACTTTCCAGTTTCGTTATCTCTGCACTGTTTCATGGAGGTGTTTTTGGGTGCGTGTGTACAGGTACCTTAGGCTAATGCCTCCCATGTGTATGATAGCCTACTCGGCGCTGGTTGCCAGACCCTGGCCTATTGGAGGCGGGCTTGGGGAGTCGCGGCTCGAGACCCATTGGGTCGGGTCGTGACAGAGTGGTATCAAAGGAGGTTCCACCTTTGAGATCTCAGAGCGTAGCTGGTCTACCTATGAGCTTGGTTTGGGTTGCATAGTGGTAGTGTTAGGATGTTTCGAGTTCGGCTTTCAGGCCAGGGACTCCAGTGTTTGTGCGGCGGCCGACGTATCCATACACCAGGACTCTGATAATCTGCCTTTCGACTCGGGACATTCGTACACTGGTCACGGGGGCATAATGGTACATCCATCATATAGGACATGGTTTTTGGTTTTTCCTTGTC
Organism: Viscum album; assembly: GCA_963277665.1. Lineage (NCBI taxonomy): Eukaryota > Viridiplantae > Streptophyta > Magnoliopsida > Santalales > Viscaceae > Viscum > Viscum album. The sequence goes on along the minus strand of OY728120.1, from coordinate 650,462,264 downwards.
CTTCTTGAGTCAGCTATCCAGATATACTCTTTGATTGTGGTGGGTCTTGAATGTATTTCAGGATGCCTCCACGACGACAGCCAGCGAGGGTTCCGCAGCAGGATTGTGCTGATGACCTGCCCCGTGTAGTGGCTGTGGAGCAGGGCGCAGGATCTGAGGATGCACCTCCAGGTGGTTTGCCAGTTGAGCCACCACCTGTCGAGCAGCTGGTTGTGCTAGCGGTGCAGGACGAGGTTGCGTGCAGGCTGAGTGCGCTGCACGAGTTCCAGAGGCAGCGAACTCTGAGGTTCCGGGGTGATCCAGACCCCCAGGCAGCTGATGACTGGCTTGAGGCAGTCACATGAGTTTTCCGCCTAGTGAGGACACCTCCAGACCAGATGGTGGTCCTAGCGGCGTGCCTTCTGCATGGTTCTACCGGGGGATGGTGGAGTTTGGTGACGCAATCCCATGACGAGGAGACGCTCACGTGGGAAATGTTTGAGCGGCTCTTCAGGGAGGAGTTCTATCTGGTGACACTGAGGTCAGTGCGGATCCAGGAGCTTCTGCAGCTTCGACATGAGAGAATGACTGTGTCGGAGTACTCAGCGAGGTTTACAGACCTGTCGCGCTACTCCCTGGATATGGTTCGAGACCCGTTCTTTAGGGCTCAGAACTTCGAGCAGGGCTTACGCAGGGACCTCCGAGCAGGTGTGGTTTCCTTGTGCCTTCCCACCTATGCTGGAGTGCTGGAGCGAGCGTTGGTGGTGGAGAGTTTTCTGGCTGAGCAGATTCCTCCTGTTAGTGCTGGGCACTCGAGAGATGAGACTTCGACGGTCGGATCGGCATCTGGTAGCCGACGTCAGACTCAGGGGTCTAGACGTGGCCGACGTTCCAAGAGGCGACCCCAGGATGGAGGATCTGAGCCTCAGGGCTCACAGGGCTCGCAGGCCAGTTTTGGTCAGCCGCAGGAGAGGCGGTGTTACGATTGCGATGGTCGGGGACATCTTTCTAGAGATTGTCCCACCCGACATGCTGCTGAGAGGGAGCCAGTCGATGGACCGCCTTGGCAGAGGCAGCGTCTCGAGCAAGGAGGTCCGCAGGGCGGCGGACGTGGCGGCGGAGCTGGTGTAGCTGGAGGCGGTGGTAGGCAGTACCAGTTGCCACCACCCCCACCACCAGGTGATCCACGCCAAGCTCAGGGAGCTGGTGGCCGAGGGCGAGGACAGCTGCATGCTCTGGAGGCAGTCGACCCAGAGGCACTGCAGATGGATAGAGGTACGCCTTGTGTCCTTCTACGTACTGCAGTAGTTTGATAGACACTGTTTATCAGTACTCTTTCCTTTTGTTTCTTGCTCGAGTTTTGTTCAGGGCGTTGATAAGACCCTTTGTGGGTGTTTTTTGGTGAGCTCGCTGGTGTGTGAGACCCAGTTGAGAGTCCAGTCGCTTTTCTTGTGCTTAGAGCTTTTCGGGGACAAAAGGTTCTATGGGGGGGAGGATGTAGTGACTCGGGTTTTTGGCCCTGTCAGACTTTGGAATTTTTCTAGGAATAATTCCAGAGCAAGGCGCAAAGACTGTGTGCGATTCTGAGGCCGGGTGTGCCCGGAATTAATTTTATAAAAATATTAAGTATTTTTATACTATGCATGTGGTGGGGGTGTGATATCTCCTAAACGGTAGCTCAGAACGGGAATCTGAGGGCACGGTTGCGTCCGGAATGTTCCGTTTACCCTAGGCGGGGTGTAAACTTTGCGGGTGCGGGCCTGCGGTGAGAAACGCCACCAGGGGAATTTTCGTAAATAAGTGGCGAAGTTAGTGTGCGGGCGTCGGCTCAAATAAATTCTGAACAGAGTCTCAGATGGAAAATATGAGACCGCCGTTGCGTTCAGAACGGCGCGTTTACCCTAGGGGTGACCTTACTTTTGTTCGCGTCGGGCGGCGGGTCGAAGGCGATCGGGAGCCGAACAGTTGAACGGAGAGGAGAGGATTTAATTAAATAAATAAATCATCTCCCCTTATCTCTCCTTTGTGCGTACGAAGGACATGAAGCCCCTCCCCTCCCCTCTTTGGCGACGAACAATCCGGAGGCCAAATCAAGCAATCAAGGTGTCGTTGAGCTCCAATTTTGACGGTGATCGCTCCTAGATTGAGCAGCGGCAGCAGCGGAGCACGCAAAGCGTCGACGATCCGCCAAAAGGTAGGCATTTTACGTTTTGAAAATCCCGGATCCCTTTTATGCATTTTTTTCTTCAATCGCCATACGGGTTGTGTAGTTCGGGTCCCGAGGTTTCCGAAACATGTTTCGGATCTGATTTTGGAGCACCGGGGTGCTCCCGGGGGTCCTCGGATGTTTTCCGGCGGAAATCCCAGATTCCGGCAGCGGCCATGGCGGAATCTGGCAAGGCAGGGCGGCGGCGCTGCGGTTTCCGGCAACGGCGGCGGCAGCGCGGCGGAATCCGGCAGCGGCGCGGTGGTTTACGGTGAGGCTGGCGGTGGTCCGGCCTGGATTTTCAGGGGGTTCTTTAAACCGCCGTAACTCGCAAACCGTAACTCCGATTTGCGAGCCGTTTGCGGCGAGGCGCTCCTTGCGTCGAGACAGACCTTTTGAACTCACTTTGAGGGTTTAAGGGTTCGGGATCGTGGCCCGGGAGTTAGAAACTTCGTATAAAATAATATTAATTAATTATTTTACAACTTCGGGCCATTGTAACTTCTACCCGGAGCGTCCGATTGACATTCCATCAGTGGCATTGAGACCATGATGGTACGACGGACTTTTTGAGATGGTTTACGGGTGTTGGGTCTGTGAATGGGGTGCGGGCCACACGAGGCCGGGTTTTGGCGTTTGCAGAGAAACGCAGCTTTTGCACCAGGAGTCCGATTTTGGCGGATGAATAGTCGATCCTGTGTGTATTTCCGAGGGGATCGCAATGGTGCGATCCGTTCGATGAGTTTCGGAATCTAGGCATGGGCCCCACCCGAGCTGGCCTTCGGTGAATAGTACCTTTTTCACCGGGTGTTCGTTTTGGACGAGCGAGTAGTCGATTCCGCTTGTTTTTCTGAGGGGATCGTCGCGATACGGTCCGCTCGATGAGTTTCGGGATCGTTGTGTGGGCCCCACACGAGCTAGCTATGGTGAATAGTGCCTTTTTCACCGGTGCTCCGTTTCAGGCGAGTAAACAGCCTACCTTGTGTGTTTTTCCGTGTGGAATGCGATGGTGGCCTCGGTTTTGGCCTAGGAGGTGCGCAGTGTGGCGTTGTGGCGAGTCGCTCGGGTTAGCGACGTTTGGACCAGCAGTGGTTGAGGGTTCTCCCTTGGTTCGTTCCTACGAGGGTTCGTGTGGTATCACAACCTTCATATGGGTTTGTGATCCTCTCGATGGGTGGTTTAAACTGTTAGAGTTGTGGTATCCCTCCGGTGGGCCCGGAGTGGATCCTCTAGCATCTTTACCCTAGATCGGGTTCTTGGTATCGCTGTGACCGCTTATTTACGTGCGGCAATCCCCTATCTAGCAGGTTAACCCCGTAGGGTTTGTGGCATCATCAGGAATATGATCCCCTACGTAGTGGTTCGTACACAGTAGGGTTGTGGCATCGTCGGGTTTACGATCCCCTACTCAGCATGATGTTTATAGTAGGGTTGCGGTATCGTTGGTTATACGATCCCCTACTCAGCGCTTGGTGTTGGTAGGGTTGCTGTATCGTTGGTTATGCGATCCCCTACTCAGCGCGTGGTTTCGGTAGGGTTGCGGCATCATCGGTTCGATCCCCTACATCGCGAGTTATACCAGATAGGGTTCTGGTATCGTCGTGACCATCTTTATATGAAAGATGATCCTCTATCTTAGTGTTGAGCTTCTGTCATGCGCCAGATCGGGTTTTGGTATCTCCCAGCGGACCCTAGCGGCGATCCCTTATCCGAGGAGTTTGGAGGTTATGTTGTTTCAACGAGGTTTCCCCAATGATGTTATCCGACGAGCGTGGTCTCTCGGGTGAGCGTCTGAGATGTTTGTTCGGGACCTGATGGATTGTATCTCTCGGATGAGTGTCATCTGTGATGGCAGTGATCATGGAGCGTGTTCTCCTAGTTGTGGATAGTTGATGGTGCTGAGGTCGGTACCTCTTGTGGCTTTGTGGCATGAGCTGAGTATATCTGGATTGTTCAAGGTGTATGTATGGGCATACACCTGAGTTGAGCTGAGATGACTAGTTTTGTTTAGCCGAGGATGGTCACGAGATGGAGTTTCTCTCTCGTCTGGGTTCCCTCTAGCTGGGTTGAGCAGACTGTTGCCTTTCAGTTGCTCCCTTGGGTTTTGGGTTTTTGGGGTGCCTACTGAGTATGTTTATACTCACCCCTGCACGTGATTTGCCCGCACATGTTTGTGTCTTGTGCATACCACATGCCTTTTGATGGAGTCCCAGGAGGACCCAGAGCAGGCGAAGCTTAGTGAACGAGTTGACCGGGGTGTTTACTGGAGCTGTGCCAAGGGAGCTTCCCGACGGGTGTTTGTGGCAGTGCTCCCCATTCTTCAGAGCAATTTGGACGCGCTTTGTAGTTTTCTTTTGGTGGGCCCTGTTTTTCCCTTGTAGTTTTGCTGTTGCTCTCTGGTTGTGGGATAGTGTATGCATGCATTTACTTTCCAGTTTCTTTATCTCTGCACTGTTGCATGGAGGTGTTTGTGGGTGCGTGTGTACAGGTACCTTAGGCTAATTCCTCCCATGTGTGTGATAGCCTACTCGGCGCTGGTCGCCAGCCCCTGGCCTATTGGAGGCGGGCTTGGTGAGTCGCGGCTCGAGCCCCGTTGGGTCGGGTCGTGACAGAGTTCCCCATAATGACCTTTTTTATAACCACTATAGAATTTGGTTCCTTTAAAATACCTATGATTTTCTATAACTTGTGTCACATGATAAACCCAATATAAATAAACCATAACATAATAAGAGAAAAGTATTAATAAATGTGTAAGAAAGATAAATATGATAGAGCATTACATATCTAGAAGTAAATAGTTAATAAATGTTAACATTGTAAAATGTTATTTTAAATAAAATCCATTTTCATTATATTAAGTTTTTTTAAATAAAAATTTATATCTTTTAAATATTATATTTCAAAAAAAAATATTTTTGAATACATCATATCAAAAAATAATAAGTTGAAGTTTTTATCTTTTTATGAAAAGGTTATTTTTTGTTGAATAATATGGTTTTGGTGAAACTTTTTATGATTTTTTCATTATGTATGGTTATCGTATACAATTTAAAAAACAATTTAAGTAATGAAATATGTATTTAAGGAATAAAATTATACATTTTAAATTATTCTTTCAATTTATAATTCTATGTCTAAGTTTTTTTAAAACAAATTTAAAATATGAATTTAATGAAAAATATTTTCCAATATTTTATTATAATTATGTTTTTAAATGGTAAAATTATGTTTATGATTGGATTAGAATCCAATTATATTTTTTTATTTTTATATTAAATCAATTCATTTAATTAAAATCAATTTCCAATGTACATATCTTATATATAAATTTATATCTTAAAAAAATATAAAAAACATTTAATACAATTTAGTGTATTTATTGTACAATTAACTGTTGAAACCTTTAGAAATATTATATGTTAAAATAATTTTAGAATTTTAAATCATATGGTTCAAATTATATAAAAATATCCAATATTAATTTTATTTGTTAATTATAATTAATGAGGTTAAAATTTAATTACCAAGGTAACAGTTAATTTGATTAAAAGGTTAAAAGTTAAAAAAATCCATTAATCACTCTTAACATATCTCAAATTTAATAGAGAGAGTGGTTTCAACTTTAAATTATACCAAAACTAATTTTTCCAATTTTGATTCATTGAAATATGAATAGTTTCATGGACTTGTTGAAAAATGATGAGTTTTTCCCAAAAATTTCATTGTTAACATCATAGAAATGGGTACCACTTCCACCCTTCAAATATGAAAATTTCATTTGATTTACTCCTTGAAGAACTATAATTTTAATCTAACTAGAACTCTATCCCACAAAAATAAACTGTTGGTCACTCATTGTAAGGGAAATACCATACATTTTTAGGTAACTTACAAGGAATGATCGATTATTCAATATAAGTATTATTTCCTTATAATATTTCTCTTCTTAATATTACTCTTAAAAATATATTATAACCATAATAATATGATGAATTAAGTATCATTTTTATACTAATTTATTTTTAATTTTATTACACAACACTTATTTATTCATTTCTATACTCTTTAAAAAACAAAATAATTCCATTAGTGCATTGTGCGGACTACTGCTGCCATGAAGTGACATCAGTTGTTGTTTTTTCATTACCTGCCTTTATGGATGATATTAATGGTTGAAATGATTAATAAATATGATATATATATATATATATATATATTAATTATGATTCAAAAATTTCAATTTAATACACACCTTCACTCTCTCTCAATCATTAATAAAAGAGAATGCTAAACATGCATATGTGAGGACTCCCACCTCTACATACATAGAGACTATTGAGAATTACAGTCATGATATAAATTTTATTTGAACTTCTCTTTTAGAAATTAATTTTTTAAAAGTAAAATGATTTAAAACAGTGGAAGGTATTAGGTACTAAAATCAAAATAATGAAATTAAAAACTAAAATTAAGTAAGATAATATATAGTTTTGAAGGTTAATGTGTGAAGATATATGAATGCATGATAATGACATTGTTGACAACCTATTTGTAAGGGTAAATTACATTTTGATAATGATTAGAGGTTATGGTGAGAATCATGATGACTTTACTATTATAGATAATATATATTATATCCCACATAATATGTTTAATAAAAAATCTCCTTTGGTTGAGAAAGATCTCGGTGACACCCTTTTGATGAATTATATTGTATTTTGATATCATGTGATATGATAAAAAGTGTTGTAGTAAAAAATGGAATGGATAAAAAGTTTTATTCCTTTAAATCCCCAAACCTATGTATGATTAAAAATATGATTATTGTTCAATAAAAAATCATGCATTACATATTTATATAAATATGAAAAGAATAAATTTGTTGTATTTTTCTCTATTACCTATATAAAAACTTGAAGCGATAAAGGAACGATAATTGAAAATTTTACTTTAAAATTATTAAATTAGGGATCTGTTGGATATATCATAAAAAATTTCCCAAAATAAAAAACTAAAAAATATAGATCGGATGAGGAATAAATCCAATAAGATTCTTTAAGAATAAATATAACAATTTAAATATTTCCAATAACCATAAGTGTTGGAAATTACAAAGGCATTAAAAAAGAAACTTATTGACTAACGAAAATGAAGGAAACAAGGAAGAAGATAAAATTGGTCTTTATAAAAATGAAGATGGTGAAAAATTGATCATTACTAATATGAAGGATAATGATGTAACATGTGGTAAAATTATTTCTAAATGTGAATATTAAGAGACTAAAATAGAGTTCATGCTGAAGACAACACTAAGAATATGAGAAGGATAAGGAGATGGATTTTGATCATATACAATAAAAATTCATCATGTCATAATAATTTGTAAGCAAGCCATGATCCAACATTTAGAATTCAATTTCCAATGTTTGGTAATGTTTTGTTAAAAAATATACCCTGAATGAATATGAAAATTATCATGACATGACCCATACAGGGGCTCGAGCCACAGCCACCCTAAGCCTGCCTATATTGGCTAGGGGTGGTGACTAGTACCAAGGCACAACAAACATGGGGAGGCCTTTTCTTATGTACCTGTATGCACACACACAACCAACTCGATGAAAAGTGCAGAGGGAGAAAAGTAAAATATGAAAAATGTTTTAAATATAAACCCAAGAATGCATGGGCCACTAAAAAGGTATGAGGACATAAACTTAAATATAATGGAAAAGGTGGAAAATATATTCACATCCCATAAAATGTCCCATAATAATAGAAAAATGAATTTAATTCTACTAAGGAATCCCTACTCTGGGAATCCAAACTGTGACCACCACACGCAGTCTAGGTACATGTAATCCTAAGCTCCCTAATGTCCATATAAAAACTATTTTTCTTATGGATAAACATTATACGTGGGAGAATATCTCATGTAGGGGTGAGTATTAAACATTCCTAGTAGTAAGCCCCGAAAAATAGGTGGATTAGAAAGTGATACAAGAGGAATGAAAGTATAGTAGATAGAAAAATTTACAGTAAAATATTGCGGCTCAACCCAATATGGAACTGAAGTAAGCTCATCAATATGAGAGGATACTGAAATGGTGAGAAGTTGAACTTCTCATCAAGAATTTTCTACATATAGTTGTAGTGTATAATCATCCAATCATGAGAAGCTAGACACAAAAATCCTATGGTACACCCTATTTGTCTTCATCTCTCCTATAAGTAGAGTAACTAAAACCCAAGGTGTGGGTACTACAATAATGTTTGAATATATATATATATATATATTGTCAGTCAAAGAAACCCAACGAGGGTAGTAAGGGGATCTCATTCTTCAAATAATTTCCTAGGTAGAGAGTCTAAAATATTCTATAAGTATCCTCCATTGATACCCAATATCCCTCCCATATGCCCTGAACTACATTTCATTGCAGCTCAAATCACAACACCTTGATACTATTCATTTTTGGCAACACAGACTCACCCACATTGTTTTATGACACATATCGATGTGGAAAGCACCCCTCTTACCCATGAGTCGAAGTTGACATCAATGTACATCTCATCACTAATACACAATAAGAATATTGTCTCAACAGTGAGAACCATTGCCCAACCTGTTTGCATAGTTCTACTCTAAGAAGGGTTGATGACCCATGCCCATCCTAGTTGGAGAGTTCCACTCTTGTGACATTAAAGACCCATTCTCAGTCTGGCTAGAATGTTCCACTCTAGTGTTGTCAGGGACCCATGCCAAGCCCTATTGGAGTGTTCCACTCGGAAGTCACTAATGTCATCCCTTGTTCATTGTTGCCGAAAAACACCCCTAGCGGATGGGTCAGAATTAGAACACATCGAATAGATATTCCACTATTATTCCATTAATGCTTCCATATTTAATGATATCATGAATAAGTTTCTGCACATCAAAACTTATCACTCTATTGTGATCATTTTGGAAAAGCATGAGAGGTAGAATATTGACTCACCCTAATAGGGTATTCAATGGAAAAGTTATGTAATGCCACCCTACACTCTAGAGGCATCTTGCGGAGACCATGCCTCGATTCTGAAAGGAAAAAAAGTATCAAATCATTTTGATCCTCTAAAAAAACACATGATATTAACTACTTGATCATCCAAAGAGGATACCTGGTGAAAATATTTCATTTCACCACAAAGCATGCAAACTGGTCTCTGTGTGGTCCATAATTCGACATTAGTTTAAACAACTGAAATTTGCCCTAAAAATTATAACTAAACATTTTGGATACAATTCCTCTAATGATGTGGCGAATGTAATTTGAATGATGAAGCTACATATGAAAGAAGGAACTACAAATAAATTTAATTAAAATTATTACTAATAAAGTGAGAATTTTGTGCCTCCCACCTTCGGGCAAGAAACAAAAATGAAGTTTCCCAAAACCTCCACCAATTTTCGGACATGACTCTAAGATCACATTCTCATAAAAACATGAAAATTAGATGCCCCCACCAAAAGATATGGGGATTCAAAGTGCTCGGGCCTAAATCAAGAAGGACCGGCCTTGTCCAGCCCACAGGCTTGCGACCCAGCCAGACAACCCAGCCCACCTATACGATCTGCAGCCTGCCTACCTACACCGATCAGTGGAGTAGCTGGTCATCCCCTCCCAGCCCTCGTGTCAATGCGGCACACCCGCATCATGCAGGTCTTCAGCCCTCAATCGATGCATGAGATCCCCCACCTAACCCTAATTTGCTGGTGCATCCCAACACCAGCCCTCCATCTTTTGTGCCTTAAACTACATGTGGTTCTGCCATCCAGTCGTCTGCACCTCATGGTGTTCTCAATACACCCGACTATAACCACCGTCCATTTTCACCATGTGCTCCTCCCAACACCACCACCACCTCATCACCCCACTACTATCCAACACGCCCCAATCTTCGACCACCGCCCTTGCCAGAGTCGCATCGTCGTCTCCTTCCACAGGCGCCCAGGACCACTCTGGTTGATGGTATTTTGAAATTAGGATAGTTTTTGTATCCTTGGGTCAAAATCATCACAGTGTCATCCTTCTCTTGGGGATTCAACGGTGTTTCGACCTAGCGAGAAATTTTGGACGATTAATGGTGAAGAATACAACACAAATAGTAGTTCAAAGGGGGATCAGGTAGTGGAGTTGTTCATTCGGCAATCACATGGTTGATCGAAACAAAGGATTCTAGAATGAATTCAATAAATAATTCATGAATTCAAATTTAGTGTGCAAAAAAATAATAATCCTACCTTGAGAATGTATTGATTTGTCGTTGATGACCGTCCATGGATTTATCCCATTGTGGTCCTTCGAGTACTTATAGAAAATTCTACATGGGAGGGAGATTCTTCTTATTCATTATAGAATTAATTTGGGGAAACCCCTAATTGATTTACCATAAACATTAATTTATAGGAAACATAATGTTTCTATGGTTATAGTTAAACTAACCCACCAATGGTCATGGATTCCCAACTTCTCGCATGCCCATTTTTTTATCACCCATAGCTGAAACATCGCATTCAAGACTCAATGGTGGTCTCATATTTTCAATTTGATCCCCTATTTGAATTTTATTTTATTTATTTTTTTGGTAAAATAATTATGTTCAATATTTTTAATTATTATTTTTCATCTACATGGTTTTTTACACAGAATTCTCGTTCTTGTGAAGGTTATTCCATGGCTAGGGTAAACGCCTCATTCTAAACACAACTTTGGCCCCTAATTTCCTATCCGAGAAATGGTTTAAGAGATATACCTTTTTAATTAGGTCCATATTATAAAATATACTTAATATTTATATAGAATTAATTTCAAAAACATCAGGCCTCAATATTTCATTTCATCTGAATACCTAACTCTGGATATCTATATAGAAATATTTTAAAGTACTACATGGAAAAATATAGGTCTCCACATCATTCACTCCTCCAATATTTTCATCCCCATATAAAAAAACTAAGAAAATAACATAGGTTATTGAGCCCCCATTTGGATCTCCCTCTCCCAAGAAATTCCCTAAACATTTCTGTGCATCCACAGTATGCGAACCAAGGGGATGGAACTCCCACGCAAGTTCCACTCTTTTCAATCCCCGATCACCACTGGGTTCTCTACAAAGGTGACTTCATACTCAATTTCTAGCTCTCACAAATTGATAACTTTCATAGGATCATGAAAAAATAACTTCAACTCTGACACGAGGAAGGATTCGTGCCCCCACTCCAGCTGTGAGGCTAGGGAAAGGTGATAGTCAACCTTGTCGACCATCTGCACGATCTCGAATGGAACAACGATCATCCTGGATAACATTCCTCCCCAGATGAAACTCTATTGTATGTGTCATGAGGTTACTCTCATGAATATGTGGTCTCCCTAATCAATATTCATGGGCATATTCTGGTGGTTTTCATGTGATCTATGTATGTTGTGGGATATCTTCATCTGTTGACGGATGACCTACACCTTCCCCATCATTTCTGAAACAAACTTTATTCCCATGAGGTAAAATTCTCCATCTTTGATCTAGAATAAGGGATACGTGAAGGTTCTCCCATACAGGGCGTCATATAGTGCCATAATGATAGTAGAGTGGCATCTGTTATTGTATGAAAACTCTAATGAAGGTATGTGATCCTCCCATTTCTTTCCAAAATATAGCAGGCAAGCCCTATGCATATACTCTAACACCTAGATAGTTCGCTCAGTCTTCTCATAGGTATGGGGGTAAAAATATTTACTCATCCACAATTGGGTCCTGAATGCCTCATGAAGGCATCTCCACAACAGTGATGTAAACCACTTGTGATGATTGGAAACAATCATAGAGGTTTTCCCGTGAAGGAGGACACTCTCCCAAACGTACAATTGTGCCATTACCTCCACCGAACATTGATCTTTGATAGAAAGGAAGTGTGTTTCCTTGTTATGAGGGTCCAATATCACTAATATGGAGTCATGATTCTTCACTATGTGTGGAATCCCTATGATTATGTCTTGTGTTATTTTGTCCCACTTCCACTCCCTGATTTGGATATGCTTTAACAAACCCACCAAAACATGATGCTCATCCTTCACCAGATGATAGGTAATAAATCAGGATACGAACTCAGAAATACATCATCTCATTTTAGACCACCAGAACTATAAATGATGGTCCATGTACATCTTCCCCACCCCCAAATGAACAAATAAAGAATAATTATGGAACTCCAGCATCACTTACCTCATCGATACTAGAGTCACTATTCTACCCATGAACAATATCTCATGACACCCTCCTTCAGAAGACCCATCATGTCTGTTTCCTATGAATATCTGGTAATGTATAACCTCATAGTCGATGTCTCCAAAATAGGAATCTCTTGAATGCACTAGGAACGAAGTAATATGTACCATAAACTATAGAAAAGTTGTACCCTCCTGCTCCAGCAGGGTCAGCTTTAGGGATGCCAATGGCTCTGAAGCTTCCCGCACTAGGTGGTCCTAAGACATTCTTCTAAGTAAATCATCTATAATGTTTTCCTTCCTTGGAGTATATATGATCTCAACTTTATGGTCCTATAAGTACTCCAACCAGAGTCGTTGCCGTAGATTTAGATCTCTCTGGGTAAAGATATACATGAGGCACTGGTTGTTTGAGTAAACCATAAAGCACCCTCCCAAGAGACAGTTTCTCCACATCCTAAAGGTGAAAACAAACTATTCTACCAACAAGTCATGAGTCAAATAATAATTCTCAGGGGGTCTCAACTACCTACACACATATACAATGATTTACAATTTTTTCATCAAGATACAACCGATCCTAGCTCCTAAGTCATTCTAGGACACTACGAACTCAACACCATCCTATAGTTGTCTCAGAACTAGAGAATTCATAAACCTCTTCCCCATCACATAAAATCCCTTCTAGAACTTCTCAGACTATTTAAATTTTTTTCCTTTCTATTTTACAACATTCAAAGGGGATGTGTTCCAGGATAAGTCTAACAAAAATCTATGGTAGTACCCATAAAAACCAATAATACTCCGCACCTCTAATGAATTCTTGTTTGGATACCTAGAAATCACTCCCTCAATATTTGTGGGATCCATATATAAGCCCTCCTCATAAATTACATGACATAGAAAGTGAACATCTTATATCTAGAACTAACACTTCGAGAGAATCCCATATAGCTGGTTCTCTTGAATTAAATTAAGGACTATCCATAGATTCTCTACATTCTCCTCCTCAGATTACAAGTAACTATGTATGTATTCTATGAATTCAACTAAAAACTGGTCTAGGTATGTCTAGAAAAACTATATCATCAATGCTGGGAAAATGGGGGGGCACTTGTCACACCAAAGAGAATCAAAAAGAACTCGTAATGCACATATGGACCAGAAAACGATAGATTCCGGATACTAGCCTAATATACCCACAGACGGTGGTAGTAGGATCTCACATAGATATTGGAGAACCACTTCACACCTCACAACTAGTATGAGAGCTCATAAATCCTTGATAAGGGGTACTCTTTATTTATCATGGAATGATTCAGGGAATGATAATTCATAGAAATCGATAAACTCTCATCTTCGGTTATCATAAACATAACTAGAGAAACCTAGGGGGACACACTAGGTATGATTAATCCCTTCTCCCAATCTTATTCTAACTGAAAAGGTTCCACCTGTAGCTCAGTGGGTTCTATCTGATATGCCACAGAAGATATCAGAGGAGTCTCCGGTTGAAAATCAATGTAGAACTCAAATTGTCCTCTTAGATGTAGTCCCGAGACATATTGGGGGATCATGTCCATGTAATCCACCACAACATAAGGATCCTGAATGACTAATGTTTCTACTTCTCCAAAGGTCAGACTCTCTAGACGATTGGTAAAAGGCTATAATCTCTTACTCACAACACTCACCTACCCTGCTACAAGGCCTCGCTCACCATGAAAGGTGAACCTCATCCCATTAGTGTGAAAGTATCAGACATGCATGTTTTGAAGGTCAATCTAGGTTAAAACCATGGAAATCCAATCCATTCCCATGATGGTTTCATATGTTTCTATTGTGATGACCAGTATGTCCCATGGGAACATTTCTCCTTTGAATGGGAGATTTCACTGGGGGTAGATAAAAGAAACTGAAGAGGTGTTTCCTATAGGAAACTGAAGACCAAGCCTCTTTGATAGCTCCTCTAGTAGGTCCCCCAACTACCTTACTAGGTGTAATGTGATAAAAGAGTGACTTTCTCATGTTTCTACTAATACTAAAGCAAGAGTATAATAAACATAGAGAATACCTCCCATCATCTCTTATAGTGGATGATTAGGGAAAACCATAACCTAATGTGGTCCTCATCCCCAACCATCAGCTTCCTAAGAATGATGTGGATCTCCAAATGGTGTTGGTGTAGAAAACCTGTAATGTCGTCCCCCCACCTGCTGGTCCTCATTTTCCTTCTCCTCTTCCAGCTCTACCTCCTTGGGTGCCACTGTGATCATGGTGATGCCATTACCATAGTTCTCCTCCTTGCGAGCCAAGATAATAGGCTCATCAGTTTGGGCAGTCTATTTCCATGCAACCTCACCAATAGAACCTAATACATCACCCCTCTCTAGAATGACCTAGTTCATTGCAAGGTCCTGGTGCTTCCCGGCCATGTGGCCGAGTCTGATCATGGTAAAATATCATGCACTGATGCCCTGCCACCAGACATATTCAACCTGATGTGAATATTTCTTCTCTAAAATGACCATTCCCAGTCCAAACTAGTTTTCACCTCTACTAGTAAGCTCTCCAACACTAGTTCCCTATATATCACTTAAATATATGTGGGGATCCATAGGGTCACCAAACTGGAATAGATCTCCCAATGAAGACCATTCTTGAACATCTATGCCTGGAAGTAACTATTTCGGTTCATATCTAGGGAGTAGCGGGTATGAGTAGTAGACCTTATTATATATTAATCTACTATCATGACACTCTTATTTAGCTCTATAATCTCATTAATCCTAATAGAGTGAAATTATTATGGAATGTATTCCTTGAGAAATGTCTTCTAAAACTCGTCCCATGGGAGAGTCATCTTGTTGTGCATCCAGTTAGCTAAACCCCACTAGGTCCCTACAGGCCTGAGAAAAAGGATGGATTCCAAATCCACCATCTATTCTACTGGTGTCTACAACATCCTAAAACGTTAGACCACATACTCCAACCTATCTTATATTGCCGGAGAGTATGGCGCACCATGAAACCTCAATGGCTTCCGGCGCAGAAAATAATGAAGAGAGCTCAACTAGTGCTCATCCTCATCCTATGCTACCATCCCTAACTACTACACCATATGGGGAGGATCCGCCTCTGTCCTACTCAAAGGATGGATTTCACCTAATGGACACTGAATGGAGGCCTCATCACTCACGATGTTGTCATCACTTTTTGGACTTGGTTACTCGACTAATTGTCTGTACAGAGTCATCCTAAAAATTATCAAGGAGTACCACAGTTAGATAAGAATATATATATATATATATATATGTATATAAAACAAGGACAAAAATTAGGGAATTTGACTCAACAAGGATAGTCACAGTCTCAATCCTACATGATGTATGTTCTATTTATCCCTGCAACATGTGTCTCAACATGCTTATTCGAAAAGTGGGTAATAATGGTCCAAGTGAATGGCTATGTTAGGCGTTGCACCATCACTAGACTCTCTATCCTGAGAGACTCTCTTGAGACACATTGAAATTATTTCCCTAAACCCAACCAAGACCCTTTTAGGGAAACATCTGAACAACATCCCCAGGGTCGAAGCACCTCTGATAACACTTTGTCCCAACCCAACCCATATCGGGGCATGAAATGAAAATACCCCAAGGCCACATCCATAGGATAGGGTTTCCAACTAGACCCTATTTCCAAAAATAACATGAGGAGGCCTTTTATTATGTACTTATATGGACACACATAACCAACTAGAAGAAAATTGCTTAGGGTGAAATCTAATATATGCAACCAGCTATAAAAGTAACCCCAAGCATGCATGGACATCTAATATAGAATGAGTAAATAAATAAAAACAGAAAGGAGAAAAGGAGAAAAAAAATTCCAACCAGTAAAATGTCCCAACCTAAAGGAAAACTAAAGGTAATGATTATGAGGAAGCCCTGCTCCAGGAATCCAAACTGTGACCACCAGATGCAGTCCTACGATCCTGAGCTCCTTGATGTTCAGATAAAACCATTATTTTGAATTCATAAAGCATGGTACATTTAAGAAAATCCCATGCATGGGTGATTATTTAACATATTTAGTAGGAATCCCTATAAAATAGGGGTGTAGTAAGAGATACAAGAGGAATGTAAGTACAACAGAAAATACAATGTACAATAAACGAGTGCAGCTCAACCCCACAAGAAAGTGATGTAAGATCATACAAATTCAAGGAGACAGAAATGGTGATCAGGTAACCACATCATCGAGTATTTTCTACATATAGTTAGATAGTAGACTCATCCAATCATGAGAAGCTGGACGTTGAATGCATGTACCATACTCGCACATCTTTTCCTTTCCTAGACGGAGAGTAACTAGAACCCAAGGAGTGGGCACTACAATAGTGTGAGAATATATATAAGTGTGTGTTCATGTGTGTGTGTGTGTGTGATATGTTAAAGAAAACCCATGAGAGTATTAAGGATATCTCCATCTCATTGTTTATCCCAATAAGAGAGTCTCTCATAGTATAAAATTAGCTCCCATTGATACCTAGTATACCTCAGGTCTTCCCTGAAGTACAAGTCAAAGGATATAAAATCACCACACCTTGATACTATATGCTTTGGGCATCACTATATCATCCATATGGTTTTAGGTATCGTGAAATTACATGAATTTATGGGTAAGGCACCCCTTGTAATCATGATTCCAAGGTGACATCAAATAATGTGTCATGCCTGATCTGAATTTAGATGGTTTCCCAACATTGAGGACCCATTCCCAGATTGAATGGAGGGTTCCACTATATGAATGGTTGAGGACACATTCCCATCCTGACTGGAGGGATCCACTCTAGTTATGTTGAGATCCCATGCCCATCCCGACTAGAGGGTTCCACATTAGTGTCATCGAGGACCATGCGCAGCCTTACTGTAGATTTCTACTCAGAAGTCACTAATGATGTTACCTCTTCAATGTTGCTGACAAACACCCCCTAACGATGCATCAGGCTCTGAACTCAAAGAAATGATCATCCACTTATATTCCTTTCACTGTTACTCATTTAATGAGATCTCAAATAAGGACCTCCTCATCCAAAAGGATCACACCATCATGATCCATATGGAAAATACATGAGGTTGACTATTCACTCACCCTAATCAGACATCCAATGGAAAAGTTACATATTGTCTCCCTATGCATGAAAGGTGTCTTGTTGGACCCACAACTACGACACTAAATTAAATAAATGGATCAAATTATTACGATACTCTAAAAAAACTCACAAGATTGGCTACTTGTTCATTACAAATTGATACCTAGTGAAAATGTTACATTTCATCTGAAAGCGTACGAATAGGGCCCTGTGGGACCCGACCTCAACATTAGTTTAAACAAGCTAAATTGGACCTAAAAATATATCCAATACATTAGGGGTATAATTCCTCTGATGGAATGTTGATTGGACTTTGAATGCATGCACTATGTCTGAAAGAAGGAACATTGAATAATAATAGTTAAAATTATTGTTGACAAAGAAAGCATTCTGTGCCTCCCACCATTAGGCTAAAAAAATTATGTTTTCCAAAACCACATAAAATTGTCTAGCTCAACTCACGGACTATTTTATTGTATATGGAACACAATTCTGATGCCCACATCAAAAGATATAGGCGTTTAAAATGCCCTGGCCTCAAACCAGCTAGACCGGTCCAGTGTGGCTGGTCCACCCCACTTGGGCCGACTCAGCCAGATTATGCAATCTAGCCAACTGATGTGGCTATTGTCCTGCCTACTAACACCGACCAACCGAGCAGATATTAGTCCTCACCCAACCCAAACATTAATGCGGCAAACATGTGTCACGTGAGTCCTCAACCCCAAGTTGTTTCCTTAGAGCGCCTGCGTGACCCCACTCCTCTAGAACATCTCATCATTGGACCTAGATCCTCCTTGACTTCCTAAACCTATGGTATTCCATTTATAAATACAATATCCATGCTCCAAATGTTTCTCCCAGCTCCAACTGCTAGCCGACCACACCTCGTGCTCCACTCGACACCGCCGCCACCTCAACACCCTACCGTTGTCCAGCCATCCCAAATCGATGGCTAATACCCTTTCCAAATATGATACTCTTCCTCCTTACAAAATCCTCAAGGACCACTCTTGTGGTCATAATTTCAAAATGATGTTGGTTTTGGGATCCTCAGTTTGAAAATTTCACAACACCATCCTCTGCTCAGCAATTTGGCAGTGTTTCGACATATTTAGAAATTTTGGCTAAAGAACGGTTAAGAATGCAACCCAACCAAGGATTAAAATGGTGATTTAGAAATGGTCGTGTTAATTTAGCCATATCCTAGACATTAAAAAAGTGGATCCATGAACTAATTCATGAAATAAATCAAGAATTGAAATTTGGGGTGTGATAAGCAATGAGAATCCCACCTCGAGAAAGGATCGGTTTAGTATTGATGATCTCCCTTTGATTTATCCAGCAATAGTCCTTCGAGGACTTGTATAAAAATATCCATGGGAGAGAGATTCTTTGTTTTTTGTTGACGAAATTATGTTCTCACCCTAATTGAATTCTCTTGATCATTTATTTATAGAAAACATAAGGTTTTTAGGGTTTTAGTTAAAATGACCCACCAACGGGCGTGGAATCTAAATGCCTCACAAGCCACTTATTTTATGTCATGCCTAAGAAAAAAATCCCATTAAAAACTCAAAGGTGGTTTGAATTTTCAATATGATCCCCCGTTTGAATGTTATTTTCATTGTTTTTGGGGTAATATAATTAAGTTAATATTTTTAAATTATGACTGTACCCATGGGAGGTGTTTTCCATAGAAGTCCAACACCAAGGGAAGTTATGCCCCACCTAGGGTAAATACCACATTCCAGACACAATCTTCGGCCCTGATTTCTGATAAGATTTATAATTTAATAGATATCTTGTTTTCATCACATACATAATATAAAATTCACTTAATATTTTTTTAAAAAAAATTATTTCCACGCACTTCGAGTCATGGAATTGTGCTTCGTCTGAACACCTAACTATTGATATATAAATAGGTATATTTCAAATTATTATATAGAAAAGCTGGGTCTCTAAAAAATAATCCTTAAATAATGAAAATAATTATATTTTTTTATGATGGATAAAAAAATAATGATCAACTCATAAATTCCAATTTTGTAAAAATATCAAAATCACTCGAAAATTTAGAATAAATGAAAAATATAATTTTAAGTCCAAAAATAAAAAATATACTAACACTAAAATTGTTAAGAAGAATCATAATATGAAAAATAATATTTTTTGAGTTTATAAACTTTTATTTTCTCATTATGGAACTATGATTGATGTCTTGAATTTGGAAGGAAAATAAGTACCATATTCTACTAAATATACTATTTAAAAAAGTTATGTATGCTTTCTATGGATTATTTTGGTAATAAAAAAGCTTCTATAATATATAAAATAGCTTCTGGTTCAATAATAAATCATATAAGTTTCCTAAGAATCATAATAATCAAGGTTGGAGGGGGGTATATGTCCTTCATTGGAGGAAAGAACATAAATAGATTTCAAATTTTGGATAGATATCTCAAAACAAACTTGAAGCTCTTGAAAAAGTCTCTATAGGATGTGATAAACAATGTGACCATGAATATTATTTAATCATCATTCTGCTAGACTATACAAATTTGAGTAATAATTCCTATGATCCTAATAAGAGAGAGAGAGAAAAAAAATGTTATAGGATGTCTTTAGTTTTATAGGTTTCAATTAAATAATCTAAAGGGTAAGTCCATTAATCTTTCATAATATATGGTCATGTTATATTATAGAATATTTACTCATGAAAGATATTTAAGAGTGATAATTTGGCATGTTAACCATTGGAAATGATAGTTCACACAATATTAAATGTGTCGGTTCAAAATTGATTGGGAAAGAAAATATGAAATCAAAAATATTTTTTATGTTGACGTGTTAAAAAAAATTCATTTAAGTGTTTTATATCACTATGATCATGGAAAAAATGAATTTTTAGAGAGGATGGGTTCTTGGTCCATAAGCATGAATGGTGAAGAGTGGTGACAAAAGTATAGTGGAATAGATGCAATTTATTTCATATAGGTGATACAAAAAATTAATGTTATCTATGAAAGAAATAAAAGAAAAATATTTGGAATATAAGGATTAGATATCTTGTCTAAATTAAATTAAAACAATAACCCAAATATATGTATAATATTATGTTCCATTATAGAAAATTGAAATATATAAAGTGTTATTAACTTTCCCAATTGGTAATATTATAAATTCTTCATAGAGGAAGTTAGAGATTCTATCTACTCAACTATTTGAGATAATTCATTCAGATGTATAGGTTTATGGGGAACTAAAAGAATAACATAGATAAGTAATTAATTACTTTAATTAATGTATTCACTCACATTACTTGTGTTATGTTTATGAAACATAAAATTATAACCTTATGAATGATTATTTTTTTTAAGATGTGTAGAAAAAGAGTGTGATTTTTCTCCCATGAAGATATAAATTGAAAATGAAAATGAGTTTAAAAATGGGTAGTTTAAATACTATTTAGCGACTTCTAGATTATATCAAGAACAAATATAACTATACACACCACTAAAAATAGTTTGGTTGAATAGGATAATATATATTTGGTGGTAATTCCTTGGATAATTCTGGTTTATCATGATACCTCTCAATATTTTCAAAGACAACCAATTCGTCATGTGGTTCGCATTAAAAAAATTACATACAAAGTATGAGTTTATACTTATTCCCATGTGAGAATTATTACAAAAAATATATACGTTATAAGTAAAATTTTTTGTTTTCTATCTCATGTATAATCAAGGTAAAAGATGAAAGTCGTGGAAATATTGAAAGGAGAGGGGTTGCTATAATATCCCTAATATGTCCCCTAAATTTTATAGGATATCAGTACTACAAAAAAATTGAAAAAATTTATATGATACCGATGTACCCGAATTTGAATAATCAATGAAAGAAATTTATCTTGATGAATCATGTTCCTATATTTATGACATTTCCATTTCTTTCAAATATCAGGATGAAATTTTCAAAAAATTGTGATATATTTGAAGATGTAAATGTTGAATAATAATAATAATAAATTTAAAGCTATGTTATGAGTAAAAATATCATGCATCACATCTATGGATGAGATAAAGTCTACTTGTCAAAAAAATCATTACAGATCAAGGAAACAAGAACTATGTAGGATAAAATTGAGGACATCTGGTAATTTATCTTCATGATGGTGTTCTATTTTTTGTCAATAAATTTTAAGTATGATGATTGATGAACATTCTTTCCTATCCCATACATGTACTAATGAATTGAATTTTAATTTTTTTATATAATTTATTATATAATTTTAATGTTTCTAAGTATATATATTAGATGGATGAATCAATGTTTTTATATGTTTCAGAGATGATTATTTTTTGAGATAATTAGTCACTGAGATAGATTTAGGGTGACCCAGTTCGAAATGTGTATATTCTAGAATTTCTAGACTAATACATGAAAAAATTGAAATGTTGTTGATCCAATTACTTCTTTAATCATATGAACACTTGTTCCTCAAAGTAAATCTATATTTTTATGTTTTAAATACATTGTGATCACTTATCATCTTCATAGTTGATTGAGTTTATATTTTATTTCAATCTTAATGGTTATGTATATCAATAATTACACATTTCATTGATTTATAGTGATACATGTTGTTAAACATTGAAATTTATTAGATATTTCTGTGTGGTTGGATAAAAGGAATAATTTCATAAAATCTTAGTGAATATTTTTTGGAGCCTTTTAGGTGAAAATATATGTTTCTAGAATTATTAGTTCTAACTATATTAAAATTATTCTTCGTTTCATGTGTTATTTTTCAATTATTGAATATCTTTATCACTTAAGAAATTCATGATTCAAGAAAGATGGATGGAAGTTGAGATTTGTTCAATGTGGAAAGGATATATTCTACCACATGCAATTGGAAATTTTCCAAAATAAATAATACCACTGGTTTTTTGAGAAGATAATTTTGTGATAATTTGAATTCTTTATGGAGTTTAAATACCTATCAATAAAGAGTTTTAACTGGGAATTTATGGATTTAGTGGATATAGTGAATGTGAAAAAAGAAAATTAATTTTTCACATGGAATAATAACTGATGGAGTCTTTAAGAGGTTTTAAATAAATATTTGAATAAATACTTCACTAAAATATTATGATTTTGAATTACTATGGGCCTTCTAAAATCCAAGGAGTATTCAATAATGATGATAGAAAAGTATTCATTCAATATTCAGTGAAGATAAATATAAAGTGGTAAATAAAGAGAATTGTTTTCAATTATGTGAGAGGAATGGAAATGTTATTGCGTCATTAACGAAAATTTGAGAATATCTACATGACAATAATATGTATGAAATAGAAAGAAATAATTTTTTTGGAATTCAATATACATCATTAAAGACACATTGGAAATCATTATTCAAGGGGATGTATTTAGTTTATGTGAAAGTGTAATGGGTTGGTTCTAATAGTGGTATGTGTTCAATATTATACCCTTGAGTGAGTTATTTTTTATGATACATAGGGGGTATATTTTTTGTAAGATATCATTGGTGCATTGGGGATGAATTTATCATTAATTAATAAAAAGTCATTAGAAAACTATATGTGTCTATATTTTCTTCATTGGTGAGTATCTTGTTGGAGAAGTGCTTCAAAATCATGAGAGTGAAGGGATCTGAAATAGTTTCACATACTAATTATCCCCACCTCTTAGTATGCACTGTACAACATTTGATCCAAAAATATATATCAGAAATATGTTTAATCAATGATGAATATCTCAAGTTAAAAGTATATATCCACAAAATTCTATTAGTAACCATGTTATAACCACATTTGATGGTAAAGGGTTTGACTCGTGGAAAGAAAATATGGATCCTTACATTCTATCTATGGGTCTCAATGTTACTGATATTGTGAAATATGTTTTCACTATGCCCATTGAATCCACAACAAGGTCACTAACCAAAAACACGATCATTGAATATGATGGTAATGTTATAATTTCTGGTTATCATATTAGTCAAAAAATAAGGAAACTAAGGTCATGAGATGCCAAATTTTTAATGTTATCTAGAATAATCCTTTCAAAATTTATAAGGAATGTAAAAAATGCAATATATGAAAAGATACAAATAATTCCTAAAAAAATATGATGAAATCAATATGCATGAGGTTGATTCTGTTGATGATTTATTCACCATTATAAATATGTATTTTAGTATAATTACATGGTTTGGAGAATCTCTAAAAGAAACCACTGTGGTAAAAAACTAATGAGGAAACCCTGATAATTTTTTTTAATATATCATCTCTAAAATATATAGATCTTGATTAATTCACAATTGATGAGCTCACAAGTACTCATATAATGTATGGAATTAGAATAAGTGCTACAATTAAAAGAAAAGGAATTTATAAAAAGGATGGTTCAATCCAATCCCTTAAAAGTTAAAAGATATAGGAGAAGAATGAATTATAAAATAATATACATTCCAAAAAAAATTATGAATAAATTATTTCTATCATAGAAATAAATTTCATAACAGGCGGAAGAGGATGGTGAAAATGTAAACAACCTTTAGTATTATTTAATTGTGGAATGGATGGATATTTCATCGATTAGTATATTATGAAACTTTTATGAGAAACTGAAAATGGATAAGATTTCTAGAAACCGACTACTATAGATATATCATATGAATAGTCAAAAGGAAACAATAAGCTCTCACCTAGATCCTTGAGAAGTTAATTTCATCCAATTGAATAAGGTGTGTCTATGAAGAATGAAAGGGTATATAAGGAAGCTCCTAGAGATTCCTATTATGGATTTTTCATGGTATAATAATAAAAATTAGATAAAAATATGTCCATAAAGAAAATTCAACATATGGTTGAGAGAAATATTATTCTAAAATATATTGATATAATCATGACTGATATTTTCAGAAAGAAAAAATCATTTAAGATTGGATTTCTACCATGATTTTATGAGATAATGAAATTGAAAAAACCCAAAAGGATGAATGATGATACTAGGAATTGTGATAAGAAAATTAAATAAACTAAGAACAAGGCTATTAGAGAATAAATATTGTTTTCTAGGAAAACTGTAATATGTATCATATCTAATAAATATGTATGATATGAAAAGGTAAAGGATAAAATATATATTATGAAATGGGATACTTCTTCCAATAAAGAATCATATGAAAGAATGAATCTAGTGTAACTAAATATTATGAAGGAATTCTCAAATCTGATCAAATCTACAAATAAATAATTACAAAAAAACCTTTCTTAATAAAAAATAATCAAGGAAGAAATCCAAAAAAAGTGATCATAGAGATCGACTCATTCAAGCACTAGTGCAGAAAACGTTTTTTACGTCACCATTTTTTACGTCGGTTATATAAAACCGACGTCATAATATGTAAAACGAGGTTTTTTACGTCAGTTATTTAATAACCGACGTAAAAACCTGTGTTTAGTACACCTTTAACGTCAGTTATTTTTATAACCGACTATATTAATGACGCGACTTCGTTTTTTACGTCGGTTATACATTAACCGCCGTAAAAAACAGAACCGGGGGGTGTTTGTTACGTCAGTTATTCAATAACCGACGTAACAAATCGACATATGTACGAGTTATTACGTCAGTTATTCAATAACCGACGTAAAAAACGCGGTTTTTGATGGCCTTTTTACGTCGGTTATTTTATAACCGACGTAAAAAAAGAATCCGCAGATGTTTTTGACGTCGGTTATGGAATAACCGACGTAAAAAAACGCGGATTTTGAGCCCTTTATAACGTCGGTTATAAAATAACCGATGTAAAAAAAGAATCGGAGGAAGGTTTTTACGTCGGTTATTGAATAACCGACGTTATAAATGTTTTTAAAAAAATTATAACGTCGGTTATTGAATAACCGACGTGATAACTCATTTAAAAATTTACCTAGACCCGTGGATTGTCATTCGCGAGTTTACCTTCGACAGTCGCGACTCGTCTCTCTCACGCGTAAACCTGAATCGGCTCGTCCATTTTGTTGGTTTAGATTCGTTTTGCGATCATCGTTTCTCATATTTAATCTCCTCGGATCAATCATCTAAACTCGCAGCTCTCAGGTAATCCTCCCACTCGTTCGTTTATTTTTCGCGGATAGTATATATATATGTGTTGTGATTTTTTTGTTGAAACTAGCTAATATTCTTCGATTGCGAACCCTTTTAACTCGTTTTGGCACCATAATATTATTTATCATCCCTAGATCTATTAGTTAGACTTGCAATATTGACTAATTTTATGATTTCACTAATTTTTCATCGTTTTCTATAAATCCCCGAGAGGGTTGGGGCGTGTCCATTTGGATGGGTTGCCCTTTTACCATTGTTACTACTTTATTCACACACAACCATGGCATAAGTGCATGGATTTGTGATCACATCACCATTTTCACCCCCCTTCAAAAAAAGTTTCACGAGGAGGACTCGCCAGATTTCCCCTCGGCATGTTAAAAATTTTAGATACCCTCTTTTCAGCAAGTAGAAAGTTAACTAGTTTTTTCTTCACTACTTATCCTAAACAAATAAAACCACCATTCATTCTAGAACCTCTACTAGATCCATTGCATCCATAAACATACATATTTGGATCTGAAAGCATCCCTTAAGCCTTATGTTCGATGCTAACATCCTTTACTGATCTATAGAAAATATGATGGTCTGCTAAGCTCTCCATTTAAAAGTCAAACCCCACCAATTATTCATCCTCATCATGAGAAAATGGCACAACATCTGAATTTATGATTCAATCTCTTGGGTCACTGAACAAACATTAACTACTTCAAATCCACACCTGGAATAGACAACCTAATGTCGAGTCCCTTCTCTATCTATTGAAACTCAGTTCTTCCTCCACACTTAAAAACATTCTTTGAATGGCCCAACATCTTGTTATGGTAAATTTTCAGTGATTCCAGGGGGGTGGGAGGGCTATCAAGAGGGTTGGGGGGTGTCCAGGGGGGTGTCCAGGGGGGTGTCCAAGGGGGTAGGGTGTGGGGGGGTAGTGTCCAAGAGGGGTGGGGGCTGTCCGGAGGGGTCGAGGGTGTCCAGGGGGGTTTACAAGGGGTGGGTGGGTGTGGGGGGCTGTCCAAGTGTGTGGGTGGGTGTTGGGGGGTGTCCAGGGGGTGTCCAAGGGGGTAGGGGGTGGGGGTGGTGTTTAGGAGGGGTGGGGGGCTGTCTAGAGGGTTGGGGGGTGTCCAGGGGGGGTGTCCAAGCAAGTCAGGGGTGGGGGTTGTGTCCAGGAGGGGTGGGGGTGCTTTCTAGAGGGGTCGGGGGCTGTCCAGAGGGGTCGGGGGGTGTCCAGGGTGGTGTCCAAGGGGATGGGTGGGTGTGGGGGGCTGTCCAAGGGGGTGGCGGCCTGTCCAGAGGGGTTGGGGGGGTGTCTAGGGGGGTGTCCAAGGGGTTGGATGGGTGTGGGGGGCTGTCCAAGTGGGTGGCGGCCTCTCCAGAGGGTATTTGGGGTTGTCCGGGTGGGTTGGGGGGCTGTCCAGAGGGTTGGGGGATGTCCAGGGGGTGTCCAAGGGGGTAGGGGGTGGGGGGTGGTGTCCAGGAGGGGCGGGGGGCTGTCCAGAGGGGTCGAGGGGTGTCCAGGGGGGTTTACAAGGGGGTGGGTGGGTGTGGGGGGCTGTCCAAGGGTGTGGGTGGGTGTTGGGGGGTGTCCAGGGGGTGTCCAAGGGGGTAGGGGGTGGGGGGTGGTGTTTAGGAGGGGTGGGGGGGTTGTCCAGAGGGTTGGGGGGTGTCCAGGGGGGTGTCCAAGCAGGTCGGGGGTGGGGGCTTGTGTCCAGGAGGGGTGGGGGTGCTTTCTAGAGGGGTCAGGGGCTGTCCAGAGGGGTCGGGGGGTGTCCAGGGTGGTGTCCAAGGGGATGGGTGGGTGTGGGGGGCTGTCCAAGGGGGTGGCGGCTTGTCCAGAGGGGTCGGTGGGGTGTCCAGGGGGGTGTCCAAGGGGGTGGATGGGTGTGGGGGGCTGTCCAAGTGGGTGGCGGCCTCTCCAGAGGGTATTTGGGGTTGTCCGGGTGCGTGGGGGGGCCGCCCAGAGGGTTGGGGGATGTCCAGGGGGGTGTCCAAGGGGGTAGGGGTGGGGGGTGGTGTCCAGGAGGGGTGGGGGGCTGTCCAGAGGGGTCGGGGGGGTGTCTAGGGGGGTTTACAAGGGGGTGGGTGGGTGTGGGGGGCTGTCCAAGGGTGTGGGTGCGTGTTGGGGGTGTCCAGGGGGGTGTCCAAGGGGGTAGGGGTGGGGGTGGTGTTTAGGAGGGGTGGGGGGGCTGTCCAGTGGGTTGGGGGTGTCCAAGCAGGTCGGGGGTGGGGGGTTGTGTCCAGGAGGGGTGGGGGTGCTTTCTAGAGGGGTCGGGGGCTGTCCGGAGGGGTCGGGGGGTGTCCAGGGTGGTGTCCAAGGGTATGGGTGGGTGTGGGGGGCTGTCCAAGGGGGGTGGCGGCCTGTCCAGAGGGGTCGGTGGGGTGTCCAGGGGGGTGTCCAAGGGGGTGGATGGGTGTGGGGGGCTGTCTAAGTGGGTGGCGGCCTCTCCAGAGGGTATTTGGGGTTGTCCGGGTGGGTGGGGGGGGGGGGGGGCTGTCCAGAGGGTTGGGGGATGTCCAGGGGGGTGTCCAAGGGGGTAGGGGGTGGGGGGTGGTGTCCAGGAGGGGCGGGGGGCTGTCCAGAGGGGTTGGGGGGTGTCCAGGGGGGTGTTATATCTTACTATATTTTGTTTAAAAAATAATATTCAAGCATATTTTTTTAAATACACATTGATTTGTTTTATATTTCAAAATTGTTTACATTCAAATTATGATTTTTTTCATATAAACATATATTTGTCTTATCTAAAAAATATATATATTTTTGCTATTTGTTATAGGTAATAATGAGTCGAAGTTGGATTACGGCACATCAAATGAGAAATGAATATGAGGAAGGTGTTGATGCCTTTTTGGAATTTGCTAAACGAAATGTTCCAAGTAGTGTCATTTTTTTCTGTCCATGCCTGAAATGTCTGAATATGAAGAAGTTAAAAAGTAGAGAGATAAAAGATCATTTGATTTTTCATGGTTTCAATCCGGGTTACAACCCTTGGATTTGGCATAGTGAAACTGGACAGAATGTCACTGATGATAATGAATCGCAAGATGGTAACTCCGATGGAATTGAAGAAATGATTCGCGATATTGTAGCAGAACAAATTGAGATAGAACCGACAGTTGCACGTCTATATGGTGATGCCGAAAAACCATTATATCCTGGTTGTACAGATTTTACGGTTTTGTCGGCGGTGTTAAGATTGATTAACCTGAAGGCGAAACATGGATGGAGTGACAGAAGTTTTACAGAGCTACTACAATTGATGAAAGACATTCTTCCAAAAGATAATGATCTTCCAGATTCACATTATAAGGCCAAAAAATTATTATGCCCGATGGGATTGGGATACAGGAAAATACATTCCTGTCCGAATGACTGTATTATATATAGGAAGGAATATGAATTTCTGAAAGAGTGTCCTAAATGTGGGACATCACGGTATAAGGTGAAAGAAAAATCACAAGCTGATGTAGAGATTACAAAGCTCCCTTAAAAGGTATTTTGGTATCTTTCTATAATTCCTCATTTCAAACGTTTATTTGCTAATTCACATGATGCAAAAAGGATAAGATGGCATGCTGATGAGCGGGTATGTGATGGAAAAATACGTCATCCAGCTGATTGTCCACAATGGAAGAAAATTGATGCCCAGTACCCTACATTTGGAAATGAAATTAGAAATCTAAGACTAGGCTTGTGCACAGATGGACTGAATCCATACCGAACCCTCAATAGCACACATAGTTCATGCCCTGTTTTATTGGTAATTTACAACCTCTCTCCTGAAGTTTGTATGAAGCGCAAATATGTCATGTTGAGTATCATGATCTCTGGTCCAAAGCAACCCGGCAATGATATTGATGTATACTTGTCACCGCTGATTGATGATTTGAAACTGTTATGGGCTGATGGTATTAGGGTGTATGATTATTATAAAATGGAATATTTTCAACTGCATGCAGTGCTTCTATTCACTATAAATGACTTCCCAGCATATGGAAATTTGTCTGCATACAGTGTTAAAGGGCATAAAGCATGTCCAATTTGCGAAAAACAGACGTCATATTGTCAATTGCATCATGGGAGGAAAACAGTGTACATGGGTCATCGAAAGTTTTTGCCTATGGATCACCCTTATAGAAGACTAAAAAAGGCATTCAATGGCTCACAAGAATTTGATACTGCTCCAAAACCTTTATCCCCAGATTTGTATTTTGAGAGGGTGAAAAACCATGATGTGACATTGGGAAAGACACAGAAATCTGGTAATGATAGACATATTTGGAAGAAAAGGTCAATATTTTTTGAGCTACCATATTGGAGGTATCATGAAGTCAAACATAATATTGATGTCATGCACGTGGAGAAGAATATATGTGATTCTTTGATCGGAACATTTCTAGATATTAATGGAAAGACAAAAGATGGGTTGAATGCAAGGTTAGACCTACTATCAATGGGAATACGTTTGGAGTTAGCTCCCACTCCAAAAGGAAGAAGAACATTTCTTCCCCCGGCTTTTCATACATTATCGAAGAGGGAGAAAAGTAGCTTCTGTCAGTGTCTTCATGATATCAAAGTTCCTCAAGGTTATTCTTCAAATGTAAAAAATTTTGTCTCATTGAAAGACTTGAAGTTGATAGGTATGAAATCACATGATTGTCACGTCATGATGGAACAAATTCTACCAGTTGCACTGCGTGGAATATTGCCCATCCGTGTCAGAAAGACTATAATGAGGTTGTGTTATTTTTTCAATTCAATTTGTAACAAGGCGATTGATGTGAATGCTTTGAACATTTTGGAAAAGGATGCAATTTTTATACTTTGTCATTTGGAAATGTATTTTCCTCCAACTTTTTTTGATATGATGGTGCATTTAATGATTCCTCTGGTTCAAGAAATAAAGCTTTGTGGACCTGTATATATTCGTTGGATGTATCCTTTTGAAAGGTATATGAAAATATTAAAGGGATATGTTAAAAATCCATATCGACCTGAATCCTCCATTATTGAAAAGTATATTTCTGAGGAGGTAGCAGAGTTTTGTACGAGCTACTTGGCTACGGCGCAACACATAGGTTTGCCTCCATCTCGCCATGAACGGGTTAATAATGAGGGAAAGGGGATTCGTGGCTTTAAAGTCAAATCACTGTCAGCTGAATAGATGAAGAAGTTAGAATCATACATCTTGAATAACATAGCTGATGTTCAACCATATATCACATTTCATATTAATGAGTTGAAACAATGTCATCCAAAGAAGAAAGAAATCTGGATTTTGAATGAGCACAACAAAACTTTTTTTCCCTGGTTTAAAAAGACCTTGCTTGGTAGATCAGATGTATCAGAGACATTAAAATGGATAGTGGGTGGTCCATCTTTAAATGTGATAACATGGTCCGCTTATGACATTAATGGCTATACATTTCATACGAAAGCTCAGGACAACAGAAGTGCAGTTCAGAATAGTGGTGTATTGGTGTTTGCCGAAGCAATGCATTTTTCGAGTGCTAAGGACAAAAACCCAATTTCGGCATCAAGTGCATATTATGGAGTGATTGAAGACATATGGGAGGCTGATTACTTTAAAATTAAAGTTCATGTTTTTAACTGTAAATGGTTTATCAGTAACAACAGTGTCAGACACGATGAATTTGGAATGACACTTGTTAATCTGAATAGATTGGAAGACACAGCTGATTCTTTTATAATGGCAACACATGCCAAACAAATTTTCTATGTAGTAGATTAATCAGATATGCAGTGGGCTGTTGTTTTACAAGGGAAAAAACAATATGTTGGTGAGGATGAATTTGATGAAGATGCTGATTTATGTGAGATCCCTACTTCCATGGAAAGGTTAAAAGAACATAATGATGAGTATGTTGAAGACATGGTTTGTGCCATAAGGAACGATCACGACGAAGGAATTTGGGAAAATAATCCAACTGTACATTCCTAAAATTACAGGTAACACATGTTTATTTCTTGTTTACATTTAGTTTTTTCATATAATGTTAGATATTGTAAATTTATTACTTATTAAAACATGTATCAAACCAAAATTATAAAACAATAAAAACCATAAAGAGGAGAAGTCCTGGGCGCACCGGCTGGCCGGTGGTGGATCACCGGAGGGCCGGTGGTCCAGACAGCAAAGCTCTGTCTAGTCCACCGGCCGGTGGCCCAGACAGAGCAAGGCTGTCTGGTCCACCGGCCGGCCGGTGACACCAGGCAGTGGTCAAGTCTACTGCCTGGGTCCTCCGGCTGGCCGGTGAGCTCACACCGGCTGACCGGTGGACTCAGTGAGTCCACTTTTCATCTTTCTTGGGCCAACTCATTGGCATCATTTTGCCTATCAACAAAAACACTTGAAAACAAGTTAGAACATAATAAGAGTGATTGTGATCATTAAAATCCAAGAGAGAGGGGTACAACAGACTGTGTTTACCTTGTTTATCATTGTTTAACATGATTACCATATTACCAATGTATACTATTATGTAATTTAGTACACTTTTCTATTTTCTGATTAAGTAGTATTACAATATTTGAATTTGTATATTTGTGAACTAATGTTTGTTTTTTTTGATTTGAAGGAAAATGA
Source organism: Viscum album (assembly GCA_963277665.1). Classification (NCBI taxonomy): domain Eukaryota; kingdom Viridiplantae; phylum Streptophyta; class Magnoliopsida; order Santalales; family Viscaceae; genus Viscum; species Viscum album. Next base: position 650,429,897 of record OY728120.1, on the reverse strand, counting down.
CAGATCAATCAGTTGATCAGCCACATGATTCTGGAGATGAGCATATTGGTCATACATATGGGGAGGAACATTCACATGCTCCTATTACGAAAAAGAGTTCAAAGGTTGGTAAGAGTGGGTGCACACATTTACCAAAATTATCACTTGCCCGTACGAAGGAGGAGAGGATAGTCGTGGATTTTGATGATGATGATCTTCCTAGAGGTCCAAATGCTAAAGATTTTAAGGGTTTTGTAGCAACTCAGGCTAAGAGCAAAGTAATCATTCTCTATGATGATTGGAGAAGTGTGGATAAGGCGATAATTTCTCAGCTGTGGGAGACCATTTTGGTAAGATCTTTTGCTATTTTTTGACTATTCTGTAAATGTTTCTAGTATATATAATATTTTTAACCTCTTTTTTATCATATGACATTTGATATTCCTAACACTGGAGGAGTCAGGAAGAAATGATTATCGTTGGCTGCTAGGAGATGGAGGGATTTCAAATGAACCCTCTCATCTGATTTCATTTATGGTCATAGGAGTCGTGAGAATCCATGTCGTATATATCCTTTTATAGATGAAGACACATGGAGACAATTTTTTGAAAGTAGAAGAAAAGAATCATTTTTTGTAAGGGCAATGTAAACTTTTATAAGCTTTCATATATAAATGATCTTATTATTGTTTGGTTAATGATTACTTATTCTTAATTTACAGCAAACAAGGAAAGCTCATCAAGAGATCCAATCTAAAAATGTATACCCTCATAGTTTATCTCGGGGAGGGTATGCATTATTGGAAGAACAAATGATGGCAGAAAAATTTCAACAACTAAGAGCTGAGTCTTCAAGCTCTGGAGAGGTGGCCCCTCCATCCCCTCCATCTAGACATGAGAAATGGAAAAGAGATCGGAAGGGAAAAAAAGGACAATATCTTTCGGAAGAATCGAGACTCGTTGTTGAGAGGATTGTAAGATATCTATTTTATTTATTTAAGTTTACTATTTTCGTCATATATTTCCAATCATTATAGAAATGTTCAATTAATTATTACAGGACTCTATTGAGGAGCAGAGTTCACAGGGGACATTTACACCATCTAGGAGGGAAGATATTTTATCTGTGGCATTGGGAAATCCCGAACATCCTGGCCGTGTAAGAGGATATCCGGCAGGTGTATCGGTAAGAAAAGTGTTTCCACGTTCCTCAACTTCTAACGTTGAGGGAGTTTATAAAAAAAATAGAATACTCGGAGGCTGAAGTCCATAATATTAATGCGACAATGGAGGACAAGATTAGAGCATCGTTGCAGTTTATGTTTGCAGACTTGCAAAGACAATTTCAGGGTGCATCTCCCACTCCACCTCTCCCAGTAGCTCCCACTCCCCCACCTCAGCCTGCGGACCCCATTTTTGATCCTCCTCCTCCGCCGCAGCTACCTACTTATTGTGAGTTGTATGTTGATGATCCTCAACATCATATAGTTGCATATGGGATGGTATATTGTATAGGAGATACAGTTCATCATCAACAGTTAGAGGTAGAGAATCAGAGGGTCACTGTACAGGATATTATAGATAGATCAGCTCGGATACCATTACCTACAGATGAGGTGACGACAGTTGGACATAGTATCGGCCATTTTTTACTTTGGCCATCCAGACTTCTTCGACTCATTACCATAGAGGTATGGATGTTATATCTTTTATTTTATATTTTTATTAATGTTTTATCATTTGAAAACTAATATATTTTTCAATTTATTTTTACAGGAATACTTCAAAGGTAAAGAAATACTATATAGACAACAACAAAGACAGATAGCTATGACATCAGATGCAGATACTAGCAGTCTTGACAAATTGTAAAGATATTCAAATTTGTGGCGGATCATTATGACTTTACAATGGAAGCTCATGTCTGTGGAAGTGAACTAAGTTTGGGGATTATGAAAACTGATATCATGGAGTTTGTCACTGGAGATAATTTGGGCATCAACGTGGTGCAAATTTTTATCATTTAAGTCTTAACACCTTTTCCTTGCGTTATATTTATTAAAAATGTATACTTATGTCTGCTTTGTATTAGGTATCTGTATAAAATTTGTGAGAGGAATGAGCTGACAGATGTATATGGATTCGTGGACCCACAATTGATTTCCCCTGAAGCATGTGCATTGGATGAGGAAAAAAGAATGATTTATATTGCTGATAGTTTTGAAAAGAATGTAATCACAAAGTGTTGGATGATGCCTTTTTGTGAGAGGTATGAAACACATCCCTCTCAAAGAGTTAATTATCTTTTAACATAAAAAACCACTAACGTTAAATTTCCTTTTATCAGGGATCATTGGATATTAGGGGTTTTTCCCTAGGGAGAAAGCACTTTATTGGATATGCTCTCTCCATGATGATGTGCGAGAAAGTTTTAAGAATATATTGGAAACGTAAGTTTCAATTTCACAATAGTTTTATATATTATAATGAATTTTAAATTTACCCCATTCGTATTATTTTCTAACAGTGCATGGGTCCACTTTCGAAAAAGCGCAAAGAAAAGGAATTTCAAGATCAAATATGTACATGCGAAGGTAAATATCCATTTATAATTTGTACATTTTGATTTATTACATAAAAATAATATATTGAATTTAAACTCATTCAAACAGAAATGTCATGAGCAACAAGGCATCATCGAATGCGGATATTACATGTTAAGATTTATGTATGAAATAATAACAACTGGGACAGTTCTGAGTTTTGACCTGGTAAGATTTCCTCTTTCTCATAATATTTCAATTTGATTTATTCATTATACACGTTGACTACTATCCTTTTACTTTGTATCTTTTTGATGACCCTCAACCCTTTACTGTTGAAGATATCAAACACTTACAAGTGGAGTGGTCAAATTATTTTACAGGTTTGATTGACTTTTAGTTGTTTGTAATGTAAAATGTAATTTTGAATATTGTCAATGTAATTGTGTATTTTGTAGTAGTTTAGGTTGGATTTAGTTTTTTTTGAAGTTGACAGTGTAAGTTTTGAATGTTATATAAGTGAATGTTTAATTTTTCTCTACTTCTTGTTTTGGTCTACTGTTGATGGTTTTTCTGGTCTGGATTTTGGTATGGGGGAGAGGTTCCAAGGGGGTGGGTGGGTGTTTGGGGGGTGTCCAAGGTGTGTTTGGGGCTGTCCTAGGGGTCGGGGGGTGTAAATGAGGGTGGGGGGGTGTCCAAGGGGTGGGGGGTGTCCAAGGGATATGGGAGGGGTGTCCAAGGTGTGTTTGGGGCTGTCCAAGGGGTCAGTTGGGTGTAAATGAGGGTGGGGGGGGGGTGTCCAAGTGGTGGGGGGTGTCCAAGGGATATAGGAGGGGTGTCCAAGTGGTGGGGGGTGTCCAAGGGATATAGGAGGGGTGTCCAAGTGGTGGGGGGTGTCCAAGGGATATAGGAGGGGTGTCCAAGGGGTGTTTGGGGCTGTCCAAGGGGATGGGGGGGTTTCCAAGGGGTCGGGGGGGGGGGGGTTTCCAAGGGGTCGGGGGGTGTCCAGGGGGTGGGGGGGGGGCTGTCCAAGGGGTGGGGGGTTTCCAAGGGGTGGGGGTGTCCAAGGAATATGGGAGGGGTGTCCAAGGGGTTTTTGGGGCTGTCCTAGTGTTCGGGGGGTGTAAATGAGGGTGGGGGGCTATGCAAGGGGTGGGGGGTGTCCAAGGGGTGGGGGGGGGGGGGTGTCCAAGGGATATGGGAGTGGTGTCCAAGGTGTCTGGGAGTTCTGTCCAAGGGGCCGGTTGGGTGTAAATGAGGGTGGGGGGGCTGTCCAAGGGGTGGGGGGTGTCCAAGGGTTGGGGGGTGTCCAAGGGATATGGGAGGGGTGTCCACGGGGTGTTTGGGGCCGCCAAGGGCTCGGGGGGGGGGGGGGGGTGTCCAGGGGTCGGGGGGGTGTCCAAGGGGTCTGGGAGGGCTGTCAAGGTGTGGGGGGTGTCCAATGGGTGTTTGAGGCTGTACTAGGGGGTCTTGGGGGTGTAAATGAGGGTGGGGGGCTGTCCAAGGGGTGGGGGTGTTCAAGGGGTGGGGGGTGTCCAAGGGATATGGGAGGGGTGTCCAATGGGTGTTTGAGGCTGTACTAGGGGTCGTGGGGGTGTAAATGAGGGTGGGGGGGATTTCCAAGGGGTGGGGGTGTCCAAGGGTTGTGGTGGGTCTCCAATGTGGTGGGGGAGGGCTGGCCAGGTTGTTAGGTGGGTATAGATGAGGGTGGGGTTCAGTTGGGGCTTGGGGGAGGGCTGGCATGGTTATTTTTGTTGTTTGGTTTATGGTTGCTTTTTGGTGAGAGCAGTGCAATTATTTTTAAAAAAATATCACTTTCACGTCGGTTATTTTATAACCAACGTGGTAAATAAATCGGTAGGGGTTTATCACGTCGGTTTTTTTGAGAACCGACGTGCTAAACCGTTCCCGAGCCTTTTATCACGTCGGTTCTTAATATAACCGACGTGCTAAAAGGCCTGGGAATCGATTTACCACGTCTGTTATTGGATAACCGATGTGCTAAAACGTTTCCCAGGCCTTTCTATCACCTCGGTTATTTAAGAAACCGACGTGATAATAGGCCCGTGGAAGGGTTAATCACGTCGGTTATGTCAAAACCGACGTGATAAACGATATCCCAGGCGTTTTATCACGCCGGTTTAGAAATAACCGACGTGATAAACCCCCCCCCCCCCGCACATATTTATCACGGCGGTTATATAATAACCACCGTTATAAATCCCCATCCCCCATCATTTTTCACGTCGGTTATTAATGAACCGACGTGATAAACACCGTGATGTTAGGGATGTTACATCGGGTTTTAAATAACCGACGTAAAAAACGTTATTTATAACGTCGTCCGTATTAACGTCGCCTAAAAACCGACGTAAATAATGAAAAATAACCGACGTAAAAATTTTTTTCTGCACTAGTGAAGGGCTGAGAAAAAAGAATGGAAACATCCCAATCAAACAAAATAATTTTTATTCAACCATAAGATTTTAAGTTCACTAAAGGTGATGTGGCATGATTTTCTACGAGGTATATTATTGGTTGTATAATATGTCCCTTCCTAAAATATTAAGATAGAATGAATCAAGGGATATACAAAAACACATGGTTGAGAGATTTTCTAAGACACCAATAGAATAGAATGAATATTCAAATGGGACATAATTTGAATTCGTTCATGAGGTGTGCATAATGTGTGATAAATAATGATAAAATTTATAGGTGTGTGATTCATTTATTTCTACTCAGTTAAGTATCTATTAGTGGTTTGGGAATGATCATAATAAAATATATTTATGTAACAATGAAATAAATTTGATGTATCATTTAAATATTGATAATCATAACAACCCTTGATCATATATAGTGTATGTTCATCACATATGATAGATTATAGAAACAAAATATGTAATGTTGAGAGGTTTGATGGAGGATTTGTTACATTTCATAATAAAATCTCTCTAAAAACAATATTTTGTGAATAAAAAGTAATAAAAAATATGAAATCAGTCCATTCAATGTGTTGTATGTGGTTGGACTAAAGAATAATATATTTATTGTATAATAATTTTTAATTTATCAAAATAACGATAATTTTAGGAAAAATTGTATCACTTTCAATCAAATAAATTTTAGTATTTTTGATACATGAGATTTTATAACCATAAGAAATTTTTACATGTTGTAGATGCCAGAACATGAGGTTTCATAAGTAAAAAATAAGAAATGAGTTATGATATAGAAGCTTTTTCCCCTTTGTAAAAATAATACAAATAATAGGATTCAATAATGGGGTAAAAGGAACTTACATCTATTGAAAGTGGACAACACAACTATTTATAAGACATGTAAAAGGAAATAATGGTGAATAAAACTCACAAATGAGGTGAAATATGAGGATCAAAAACTATTGATCTAATTTTATTTAATGTATTTGGTATAATTAATAATATTTCAATAGAAAAAAAGATATTTCCTAACTATCAATGATTATTTAACAATAGTGAAATTTTTCACGTTTGTGACATATAAATCATGGGATTCACATAGATTATAAAATATCAAAGTACAGGAAGATAGGTAAATATTTTTGGTATTGAATAAATTGTGACCATATATTACTAGTGAATGTAACAACAATAAATTTATTGAATCTATAAAAAATCATGGTATCATACATGAATTCAGTGTTTCATATACTCACTGTCAAAATAGAGTGGCTGAGAAGGAGAATATGAGTCTGATTGATGTGGCTATAACCATTCTGTATATTCTGATACATCATGATTATACTAGTTACAAGACATCACAATATCTAGAAAAATTTAAATAGATGCCTCATAAATAAAACATAGATACAACGTCCTATGAGATGTTGTTCAAGAAGAATCTAAATTTTAAATAGTTCATATATTTTAAAATTCCATGTATGATCATGAATAATGATATATTTTTAGGTATTTTTGATGAGATGTTTAAAGATTTAATTTTCTTGGGATATACAATAAATTTAATCTTTTATAGGTGCTATATCAAGAGGTTGGAATGGATTATTTATTGTTACGGTGTTGAAGTTATTTTAAATAAATAAGGAGTCAAGAAAATAGTAAGTATATATGATGAGGATGTTGTTTTAACTTTTAAACCTATTAAATATTAGGCCTCAAATACAAAGATTAAGACTAATGATGTATATTTAACACTCCCAAATGATGTGTATGGTGAAAATAATATTCAGGGATCAAATGAATGGATGAGAAAACATGTTAATCTTAATAATGTTTTTAGGGTTTAGAATCAAGGTGTGTAAAAAAAATCATAGAAATTAGTCACATTAAAATTCCATCATAATTTAATCTAAAATATATTGAATAATAAATTAAATATAATTAGTGGGTTAAATATATTAATTAATTTATTGAATAGATTAAAAAGAATGAATATTGGGAATATGTTCCAAGAATAAATGAAAAAAACAAGATTGGAGAATGTGGTATTATGAAAAAAAAATTAATGATAATTTTTAAGTGGATGGAAACAAATCCAAGATCACAAATAAGGTATATTCAAAAATTGAGGGGGTTTATTTTGATTAAAACTTTTTTCGATTGGCCAAAATTGATTCCAATCGAATATTCATGGACATAACACCCCATAAAATTTTAAAAATATTTCAAATGGATGTCTAATCATCCATTTTAAATATAGATCTTTATGAGGAGATGTACATAGAAAATATTGAACGTTTTTTTGCTAGAATCAAATTATAATATGGTATTTAAGATGACGAAATATATCTATGGTTTAAAGTAGGATCTAACTGGATGGAATTTTATTCTTGATGATTACTTAGGACTCTTAGTAATTCAGAAAGTTAATTTCGAAAAAATTTATATGTGATAAATAATAAAACTATATTACCCTTTATTTTTGGGTATCTCAATTAATTAATTGTTTTCTAGTCATCAAGAAATATTGTGTGAGTAGTTTTCAAGACACTCAATTGAATGGTTAAAAATGTAAATGTTTGGATACATGAGATTTGTCTTGGGGATTCACTTCTTGGGGATAAAAAAGATCACTCTCAAGGTTTTGTTTTGTTCTCACAATAAAATTAAATAAATGATAAATAAATTTTTTATATAGGATTCCCGGGGAGTGTCCACGTCAATTAGAGTGGGTAAAAAGTTGAACAGATATAGTTACGGTAATACTTTTAAGGAAATGTATTTTAGAAGCATGGTTTGAAGTCTTATGTACATGAAAACATCAATACCTAACATTGTAAATAGTTTTTTCATTTATACATTGTATCAATACAATCCAATGGAAACACATCTTTCAAAATAAATGTTGGTATTGAGATGTATGTGAAAAACTATTAATTAAGGGGTAGTGTATAAGAAAATATATGACGTAGAACTAAAGAGTTTTTCTAATAATGACCAAGCAGGGGAAGTTGATTACTGGAAATTCATATATAGTTGGGTTTTTTCATTTTATGAAGCTATGATAGTTAGCCTTTAAATATTTAATATTCAATGAAAATAAGAACGTGTGAGGTTGTATATGGCCTTACTATCCAATAATGTAGTGAAACACTCTATGTGAAAGAACATTGAGATGAAGTAAAACATTATGATGGAGAAGGTTAAAGCTGGTATTTTGAGGTTCAATTTTATTCCCAATAAAAATAGATTTATAATATTCTATTGAAACATCTCAAAAATTAAGAGTTATAGATGCTATGGTTTAAAATAGGAGCACAACTCACCCCTCTCATGGAGGTATATTTTTATAGAGTTTCCTCCCCTATCCTTTCATATTAAAATTATTTTTTATATATTACATTCATGGGGAGAAAGAGTATTACCCTATTTGTGATTTGGTTTATTTTATGTGTTGATCTGTATGAGAAAAAATCTATGAAATATTTTACAACTTGTTAATTTTTTACATTCATGATGTTTTGATAGGGTTGGTCTATGTGGTTTTATATGAAATATTAATGATTGATTTAATCATTATTGTTTTCATCAAAGATATATCAATGTAGATATAAATTATATTGATTCATGATTTGTTTTTTATCATATGGTTATATTGATCTCTAATAGTTACTCTATTTGGTTTTGTTATCTATAATGAGGATAGATTTATGTGGTGTTCATAAAATATCCAATGTTGGATTATGTTGGTCTCACATGAGGACTATGTTATATTTATTTTCAATATATGTCAATTTTTAAAATTTATTAACTTCTCTTTATGTTGAAGATATATACTAATTATGTGGAAGTTTTATATATAACTGATTAAACATGTATATTTCTTCCAAGTATGTGCAACAGTTGGATGAAGAAATGTTTTCATATTTTAGAGGGATGAGTTTGTTTTGTATGAAGTTCTTAAAACTGATTAAGGATTACCTAGTTAAAAATTCATGATGATTGAAATATATATATTAGGACACGAAAAATGTATATTAAATTGATAGACTAAGTCCATGCATCATATGGTAACTAGTTCCTCGATGTCGATTTACTTTTTCATTCAGTTAAAACATTATGGCTACTTTTTGTATTCATGGTTGATTGAGATTGTATGTACATTCAATCCAGATGGTGTCATGAATTTATAATTATACATGATGTTAATCTAGACATGGACACATGGTCGATCCTCATGTTAAACAAGAAATGATCATGTGGTAGGATAAATGGAATATTCACCTCAATACTGTGTGATTTTTTTATTAGAGTGAGTTGGGAGAAAATATGTGTTTCCTTAATTATTTGTCCAATTTTTTTTAAAATATGTTGTAACTACTTGTGATGTTATTCAAGTATTATGTATTCTGATCCTTCATCATGATCGTGATTCTAGAGATAAGGGAGGATACCTTGGTTAATTCCATTTGGAAAAGATACATGTTTCCATGAATGTGAAAAAATTTGAAATCAATAAAGCTATATAATTGTAGATAATAAAATTATATGATTAAGTGAATATCATATAGAGTTTAATGTCTAAGTCCGTTGGAATTTCAAAAATTCATAAAAAATTTCATTGATATAGTAATTAATGAATGAGATAATTAAGTCATCTTATGGGAGAATAAATTACCAAGTCATTAAGAAGTTTTAATGTAATATTTAATTTAACCCCTATCTATATGATTATGAGTTTGTGTGCAATAAAGATTGAATCCAAGGACATTCCCATTAATATTATTTAAAAAATATTCATGAAATATATTGTTAATATAAATGAGGATATATGAATAAAATGAAATTATATGAATTTTGTAAGATGAACCGAATCATTAGTATATCAAAGTAAAAATATGAGATCCACCATAGGATATCGTTGTATAAAAAAAGAGAAAGAAGAACAAATTATGTGGATTTCATGTGGAAGATAAAATCCTCATTTAAAATCATCATTCAAGATGATTTATTCTATCAATGTGAATGTGTAATTGGTCTGTGGAATTGGTTTTATGAGTTCACATTCATACCCTTTCTTGATTTCATTTTGAAAATTAGAAGGTAATTTTGTGTGTCTGTGTGAAATTAGGAAACATTGGGGATATAGTCATCCTAAAAGGTGGTGTAACTCATTAAACAATTTGTCATATATATATATATATCATCTTTGAGTATCATGAGAGAGATTTGATACAAAATAATAAGACTGAAGTTATTTTAAATAATTCTACACACTAATTCAGCCCCCAACATTGAGATTATCTTTTCATGTGATCCAATAATAACAACTCATACATCATTATTTTCTCATTTTAAACTAATATATTTTCAGAAATCATTTAATCATCATGTGTGGTTCGATTCAATGAATGCTGAATTGGTAATGATAGAGATAAATGAAACTTGGTAGTTGGTACACGTTTTTAAAGAGGAAAATTACATCATGATAAAGTGGGTGTTCAAACAAAATTAAATGAATAGGTGAAGTGGTGATAAATGATGAAATATTAATGTGTAAAGGAAATTAAAAATTCTGAAGAGTGGAAATTGATGATACCTTTGCACTAGAAACATATATTGAGAACATAATTATATTTATTTATATTATATCACAAAAAAAGTACATGATTTTTTAGATATATTTCAAGTCTAGATTTATAAAGATAGATTTATAATTAGAGGTATTGATTGAGAAAAAATATTATTATTATTTTAGAAAATATTAGAATTTTGTTTTCTAGTTAATTAAGGGTATATATGTGTTAAAACCAGCCCCGAGATCTTTTTATTCTAATCTAGGAACCAGCATTAAGAAGATGAATTTCAAAAAAGAGAGTGGAAAAAATATCCACATTAATGAAGAAACAATAGTATCACTCATTGTTTTTGTTTATATATATGATATCATATATACTAGAAATGATAAAAAGCTGAGAAGTTTTATAATTATATTGGTATTTTATATAAAATTCCCATTTCTTATGATATGAGTTACTTTCATGGCATATATATTTATTAATATAAGATCACATTTTTATTTCCAAAAAGATGTATTGTAGAGAAATATTTAATAGGTTTGGAGTAGTGGAATTGACATCTATTTCAGAAAAAATTAAGATTAAAAATGTTTTCCAAAGATAAATAGGGAAAATATATTTATCCAATGGAGTTCTAAAAGAATTCTACAATTCCACTATATTTGACTATATCAAGACCAAATTTAGTGTTTACAATTGCCCTATATTCCAAGTTCCAATGGTAACTAATAGAGTCTCATCTCAACGACGTAAGGAGTATTATGATGTATATTAAAAGTAGAATTGGTTTCAAGATAAATATTAAATAGATTGTGTGATAGTTTTTTATATCCACAAATATAGATCGTGCTCATGGTGTTGATGGTAGAACTTCCACATCTGGTGTCATTTTTCTTCATAGAAAGAGTAGTGTTTATTGGAACACTATGAAATATAATTATATGAATCAATGTAATGATAGAGGTTTATCAAAAAAACATAATTTAATTAAATTCTTATTTTTTTTATTATATTCAATAATAGAACAACTTGTGGTCGATCTTGTAGAGGCCTCTTACTCACAATAAATTTTTATTGTCACTATTATAATCTAAAAAATATAAAACTTACTTATATACTAATATAGAATGAAGTTTTTGAAATTCCTAATATATATATATATATATTATTAAATAAATAATGTATTCAAAATAATTAAATAATTATATTTTTTATGGGAGCTTATGGTGGTTGATATCATTATTCAAATGGAATCTCAATATTTGACTTAATGAGATGATCATGACATAGAGTGCTTCACATTCTTATTTTAATTGTGATTACCCGATACCAATACATTTTTATATAGGGAAATCCCCTTATAAACATTGTCTAGGATACCTATTCACTAACCATGACTTCCTATTATGCGATATGTCGTACGTATTCCCCAAATAGTAAAGGGAATAAAATTGATAAATAATAAGAAGAACTTTAGGACAGAGAAAATGGGGTGACAGTTCTTCTAAAATATTTACCATGAATAATGATATTGAAAATTGGAAAATAATAAAAGTAAATAAAACCACAATTCTCTCTCCAAAAAAAAATATTGAGGTCATTATCCCATTTTAATGTAGTTAGAAGAGAACATGGTGGTATAATAAATAAAAAATGGGTGAATTGGACTCTGAATAAGAAGAAAAATATATATTACATTTATAAAAATATAATGTAATAGAAAATAACATCAAAATAAAAAAAATTGAAAATTAGTGTATCCAACCCATGGAAATTAAGGTGGATTATAAATTTATAGGGAGAGGTGAGAATAATTATAGCTCAAAAAATATCCTGGGAATGTTAGTGCTTTGTGGAACCATTAAATACACAAATTAGAAAATGTGTTCTTCATAAAAGGTTTTCATTTTTTCTCACATAACATAAATATTTTAAATAAATTTTTCTGGTATTGATCTATTTATTTTATATTTACTTCAAAAAATTATACTTTCATTGTGACTATATGAATTCTAATTGTCTAAATCACCATGTATTTAAGACTATTATGGAGGTAAAAAATTGCATGAACATAATTAATGATGTTTTTACATTTAATATTATATATTTATTTTTCGAACTTCAACTCATTTTGGTTGTCCATTTTATAGATATAGGCCCATCTTGAATTTTCTCAATATGTGTATATATTTTGAGGCTCAGATTGTGAACTGGTTTTGATCCAAAAATATTAAATTGAGATTTTTTTCTAGTTTAATTAAATAAATATAAATATATATGGAATCTTAACAAATAAATTTCAAAATTTATATTACTTTATAAAAATGTATTTCTGAAATATTTATATAAATTAATGTCATGAAAAATAAAAAAAATATGCCATTTTAGTAATTTTCCTCAAAAGATTACTAACAAAAATAATGTGAATATTTTCTATAAAAGAAAACAATGATTGGATTAAAAATTTTAATTAAATAATATAATTTTTTAAAATATTATCTCCATTAATCCCACACAATTAACCATTTCACTCTTGCGAAGTCATCAAATATCCCAATCAAAATACACACAACAATGAAAAATGAGAAAACATCCATGAAATTTTCCAAAATATAATTCCATCATGTCTACTCTATGAAAAAGGATTACATTTAATCTTCACCACCCTCCATAAAATTAATTCAACCTAGAAAATCTATCCATGGACCAATCATAACAAACATCACAGTAAATGTTCTGTCATTTTTACTCAAGTGAAATTAAATCGAGATTTATTCACATAGAAAATACAAGAATCATTATAGATTTGTGAAAATTATCATATATACACATCATGATAAATGAAAATTTTTTCAATCCTGAGATATTTTCTAGAGAATCATTATGTCTTAGGGTTATTGGGTAAAATCATGTGAATGATTAATTCCAAAATAGGTGGATGAAATATTTTTGAAATGCCTGAATATTTAAGTAAAAACCCAAGAGAATAATCACTCAGATCCACTTAAAAATTTCAAACACAACACAAACCCATTTTATCAACATGGAACATGTATCATGTAGATAATATAATGTATTATTTCATCCAAATTCTAACTTTTTCGTTTTTACATCATTTTTTCATTGAGGATGATATGAAAATTAAATATAATAAATGAATGAAAATTAATTTTATTTATTATTGAGATGGAGAAGAATAAGAAAATAATAAAAATTAATAATTAAATATCTTATCTATTTTTATCTATTTTTATATTTTTTATGGAGAATCAGATGATACAAATAAAACATAATGAAATGATGACTCATTCCTAATTCCATCTCCCTATCCACTACCCAAAAAGATGACACACATCTCACATAAACAAAAAATTAATTTCACCGAAAGAATTCACATTAAAGTCCACTTATCCACACTAAAATATGAAATATATATGTAAAAAAATAAAATGGTCATGTTGGTAAGGGAAAATAGGAAAATAATGTGTGAAAATTTTATAAGGAAATGCATGAATTATAAAGGATAAATAAGGTTAAATGTAAAGTTAGGTATCAATTTAAAATTTTTATTTCAAATGAAGTGACTCAATAATTTAAAAAAATATTCCATAAACTCCAAATCCTTGAAATAAAAAAATCACAGGTTTTGGATTACAAACAAAATCCATGTTTCTCTTAATAAAGAGTGGGTTTTATGAAGAATATTTCAAACTTTTTCAGAATAACTCATAGATCTAGAAATATATTTTATTTTATGTTTCATGTGAATGGATATCAAAAAACATTAAAACTCGTAGAAATTATAGAAAATCCAATACATGTAAAAATTTATCCCTACAATAACCATTTAAATATCATTAACTCAAAACTCTGGTCAACTCCGTCAAAATCAACTGAATTATGAAAATTATAAAAATATTTATTTAATATCAATGTTTTTAAAATATTAAAAAAAATGAATAATGCATAAAAATCTATGTAGGATGACACTTCCCCCACAAATAGATTTCATGAACCTTCATTTCAGCTCAAAAAAATAAAAATTACAAGATAAAATCTAAATAGAATAGAATATAAAACCTAAGTTTATTTTCTAGTAAAATATTTGACTTAATCTATTAGATAATAACAAATTATCCATGGAATGAAATAACAAAACATTATTAATAAAAAAAATTAAAATAAGACAAATGGAAAAGAGGATGGTGTATTGTTTGAACCCCCCATGTGGGTGATAGGTTTTTGTTGCCCCTATACAGATAGTTGATTAACCCTAATCCGAAGGTAGATTTTGTTTCTTGATCATGGAAAAAAATTATTTCTTCCATCATCCATGAGTAAATTATACGAGTGATAATACCAAATAAATAAAAAAATAGTTCCAAACCTCATAAGATATAAAATATTGAATTCTAGGTGATGTGCTAGAGGGTAAAATTATATAGGGATGCTTATTGTTTACATCAAATAGATTAATTTTGTACACTAGTTGTAAATATCATATAATAGTATGATTGTTATCTTCTTGTTTAAGTTCATTAATTGACTTCTCAAGTATTTCTTATTTTGTTACGTTATCTACATATGCACTGGTGTGAAACTCGATTGGCTCCTCCATTATCTCCTCAAAAAAATGAAACTTATTCATCTTCCTCCACTATGAAAAATAGTATACTTATTGAATCTACAAAATTTGAAAAAAAGGAGAACAATTTTCAATAAAATAGTAATAATTTTTTAATACAAATAATGATCATAAATATGTTCTTCCGAAAAACTAAAATCTTAATAATATTTTCCCTTAAGGAAAGATCCTTTGAATTCATTTGTCATAGAGAGAAGTGTAACATCATGTATCTATTCAAACTTAACAACTAATTCATGAAATTTAGGTGGAATAGGCATTTAATCCATTGAATATTATTTTTTAATCTCATTATATCCATATAACATTAACTTATTCTATATAAATGGAATTAGTTTTTATTCAGTTTCTCACTTATTCAAGAATATTGAAATTATCTTGAAGTATATAACAATATTCTTCCATTTTGAGATAAATTTGTTCCATTTGGTGAGAATTTGGTTTCATTTTAGTCTTAAATTTCCTCTCCCTGTTAGACTCACCAAAAAAAAATTAACAGGGAAATAACATGAAATGTCCTAATAAAAATACATCGTGTCCTATTAAATGAATAATATTAAATAAAGATCCTTTTTTAGTTTTTGGAATATGTGATTTTATTATTATTTTATGTAATTCAGTATGTAAAATCTCTTGGCCTCCCTAAAAATGGAAAAAAATATAAACATCAGTTTTTTAGCAACAAATTTTCAATTAAATTCTCTTTTTGATAAGAATATAACCTATCAGAAAATCTTAAGATCGATCTCATGGAGAATACTCACACACATTGAATTTGTAGTTCCACGATTATAATATAATTATTATAACCAAACATAAATTATAATATAGAATGGTGGTTTTGAAATTAATGTGACATAAATTTTTAATGCCAAAAATAATGCCATTAGAATAAATAAATAATTCAATTATTCTTGGTAGGTTATGTTAGTTAATATGGTTGTTCTAAAGTAGTCTAAATATTTAACTCAGAGAGGTGATTAAGATTGTTGACACTTCACTTTAATGATTGAATTTTGATTAACACGTGTCAAGACCTCTATATAAAGGGAAATTAAATTATTAATTTCAACTATTATAGATCTTCATTGGAAAACACTACCCATGTCATGCCCCACCATATACACAACACAAATTGTGAAGGGAAGGGAAAATAATAAATAAGGAGAGGAACCCCATGAAATATGAAATGGGATGAACACTATCCCTAATCGATTTAACCACAAAATATATTCTCCTAATTTAATATAGATATTTAAAATTTAATAACAATTAATCTAAATAAAACTACTATTCTCCCCCTCAATCAAATACCAAGGCTAGTTCTCTATTTTCAGGGAGTCAGAAGAGAACACAGTGGGGGACCATATAAAAATTAAAAAAATAAGGTATTATTGAAAAAATAAGAAGAAAAATATATATTAAAAGTATGAATATATAATAAAATATAAGAGAACCTAAAAATATAATTAAAATGGTGAAAAAAGTTGTTAACCCCTTGAAATGCAGGTGGAATACATGTTTATAGTCATAGGGGATATGAAATTTCACTCCAAAAATATCTTCATAAATATACTTCTTATACCCCAAGTAAATATAATAATTATAAATAGTTCTCTTCCTGAAATTTATTCATTTTTTATTTCCCATTTACCATAAATTTTCCCCATAATCAGATATATATTGAAGGATATATAGTAGATTTACTTTTGAATTTTTTTTCAAAATGGCAACTATTTGAATTCTAATGCTCTAACATCCCATGAATTTATTACCCTAAAAAGGTGAAATCAAGCATGAAAATTGTTAATTAAATAGTTCCCAACAACTTTTATATCTTCTTATCAAAATTTAACTCATTTGGGTGGTTTATTTTTGAGATATAGGCTAGTCTTCCACTTTATCTAGACATATGCACAGATTTTGAGTCCTGAATTGTGAGAAACATTTGTGCGTCGAAATTTTGGACATGTATTTGATTATAGTTGAATTAAATGAGGAATAATATGTATAGAAGCCTTAAAAATTAATTTAAAATTTTCATTTATTTTATAAAATGATATGGTATAATTATTAATGTAAAATAAAATAGTTAAAATCTAAAATTAGACCATTTTAATAATTGATGTTATAATATTGTTGAAACATAAAAATGTTACAATTTCACATAATCCATAACTATGATGGTATTTAATAAATTTAATTATAGAATAATGTGCTTCAAAATATTATTTTCATCACTAGGATTCACTAAAGTAGTGTATATGGTTTCCACTCAATCTATAACTCAATTAATGTGGAAAGGAACATATTTGTTGGATCTAAATGTTTATGTGATGTTCTGAAAACTTATTGGGTGTAATAATCAATGAGATTTCAATATTACAAGGAACCCACATTGTTATTTAAGATCAGATAACTTTGATATAATCTATCACTCCATCTAAAAGCATGTGGAGTGTAATGAAATAATGTTATGATTTATTCATATAAAGGAAAAATTACACATGTTTTAACTAAGACACTACGTGATGGAGAATTTTAGAATATAAGGTTGATATATGGAGTTTGAACACATTCACACCATGGATAAGATATGTTTTATATACCCCCATCTCATCTATGACTTTGTATATTGTTGTCAAAGGGTAAAAATGGTATCATAAATATCTTTAGGTTTAATCCATTTATATATTCACATAGGGGGAGGAAAACTGTATGGGATATTTAAAAAATTATTTTTTTTATATTATTCTGGGAGAGAATATATTTATGGAGAGTTGATATAATGTTTAATATATGATTTCATCCATTAGTGTGATTTTGGGATGTGTTGCAGGATATTTTTGTTATGTTTTAATTTTATTGAATGGATACAGGAATCATTATTGTATAGGTTTCATTAAAAGAGTTTATATGTTGATGAAGTATTAATTAGAGAAAATTTTATTCTAATATTTTCTGAAAATTTATTGATTAATTAAATGTTGTTTCTTGGTTTTATTATCAGTTTTTTTATTTCAAAAAGTTGGATCTAGAGGATCATCTTTGATAATATATGGGTGAAATTCAAAAAAAAATTGCAATGAAAGATACTGTTATTCAATATTCATGTTTTCTACACCAATTTTATTAATATAGGATTTTAATTATTTAATTATGGTTCACTTATAAGTGGTTTTACTTTTATATTGATTTATGTTCCTTGGTTGTCAATAGAGTCCTAAGGGGGAGATTATTGATACCAATATTTCAATTGAGTAATGTCTGGGTGGAAGTTTATCGTGGAGGAGTTTGTTGAAGACACAAGATGAAGATTTTATGTTGTGTGATTGATGAAGTTCCTCTATTAAAATTTAATTTTTTGAGATAATATTTTTTATGATTAGTTAAGTGTATTTGATTAATGCTTTTTATTTTAGTTATTATATTTTGTTTCATGTGTGAGGTGAAATATTTGTTAAATGTTTGAAATGGTTTGAACTATTGGAATAACATCTGATATCATTAGAATAAAATTCAGAACATAGATATTATATTTCAAAATTAGTATATTTCCAAGAATTTCCATAAGGATCACCCAACCATAAGAATGAATTGATCATATAAGGGTGAACGTTTTCAGTATAACACCCATAAGGATGAAAATTGTAAGGGTGATAGGTGTAAAGATGAGTTCTGTATGGATCATTTTACCCTTTAGTGACTGTTATAATATCAAAAATAATATAATTATCATCAAAAATGAAATTTAAAAATAGGAAATGTATTCTGAGTTATTATTCATGGAAATAAATATAATAATTAATTATTGTGATTATTTCTATTATTTAAGAATTTAATTTAATCCCTTCTTTACGAACCATTATTCATTAAGAAAACTATTATGATGATTTAGTGCAATCTATGATGAAATATTTTTTTTATGATATAGTAAAAAATAAAATTTCATGGAATTGGATGATTAGTTTATTCTTATTTAAAATGAAATTAAATAATAGTTGGTATCCACATTATTTATAGAAAGTTATTATAGGGTATTTTATGTGTTATTTTAATGATTAAAGAGATGTCCACTATAATTTAGACATCAAGAAGAAAATTCGAATGAGTCGTATGGGAATTTAAACTCAAATATCTATATCTATTTAATTATAGGATCAACATGTTAAAGGTGCGAGAAATAAAGGGAAAATATTCATGTTGTAATATGAATATTTATTCAAAGAACAATAAATATATATGGTGTGTAAAAATATCTGAATAAATACTATAAATAATCATTATGAATATTATAATGTAGAATCAGTTATTTAATCATGAAGTTCACATAAGTGATATAGATAGAATAAGTTGTTGTTGCAATATGTTTTTGAATAGACAGATTCATGATGAGGATGCTAAAAATGGTAGTTTCATCCAGTGATGTGCATACACATTGAAGTGATGTATTTGTTATTTTATAGAACAGAAGATGAAGAGGAACTAAAAATACTCAATTACATTATAATAGATTATTTATTTAATATGTATATATTGTTATTGATATCTACTATCATTGAACATTGTAGGATGAATTTGTGTGCGATATGCACGGAAACATTATTGGGAGGCAAGTACTACATGTTCAAGGATAAAACCTTCTCACTTTGACCTATAGATTGACTCTATTGTGTATTATGATATCAGACAAATAAATATCATACCAAAGTCTAAGATCATAATATTTATAGACTATCCTTGTAAATTACTTTTTTATTTGTGTTGAAGTGTGTTTGAATGTGTGTGCGTACAAAAAACATCACTCATCTTAATTGGAGTTTAATATTGTTACAAAAGAAACAAATATATATATATATAAGATAATTGATTCACACCATCCCAAAGGATCACTATTTGATACTTCTAGTGGTTCAAAAAACATAAACTGAACATCTTTGGTGTTGGATTAATGGCATTAATGTACACAATAATTTCCCTTGCCACATGACCTTGAAGAGTATGACATTTCCCATTATGTATCCCGAACAATGTGTGGTTGATTCCCTTCTTTGGGATACATAGGAATACCCCATCATTGGCCTAATCCAATCTTCGAACACCTATTACCTCGTTAAATGGATTATAATTCTATAATTCCTTGGTGTTTGTCTTTAAGTTTTCACATATCCAACAAAAAGAAAATAGATGAAGAACCTCTCATACATATAGATATTTATACCGATACATGAAAATAATATATAATTATAATGAAAAAGGTAACTAATATTATTATGTGTATGTATTTGATCAATATATATTAAAAAGATGATCTTTTTCCCATACTCATAACCAATCGTTATTCAAATGTATCCCCGGTTAGAACCTAGGATTCGATGTCTTTGAAAATTAGGTATTTACTAACTTGAAACATCTGATTATGCGGGGGAACTGTAATTGTGAACCATAACTGAAATTTTATACCTGTGGAAGCTATAAATTAACCATTCAAATTTAATTATGATGATGAATTATATTTCCTCTTATTATTCCCATTTTACATCTCTAGATATATGTAAATGGAATCGTCAAATGCACAGTCTCAGGAAAAACTCCCCAGATATTATATCGGCAACCCAAGGATACTTCAATATACTTCACTCCATCTAATGTTACACTAAATATATGCCTAAACTATAATTTAATCTAGAGACTAGGTGACCATAAGTATGTTTTCACCATCCAAGAACCTCTAGATCTATTTGGTGAACACTCTAGAATATGATTATAAGATCAATGACTCAATTCACACCATGTAGGTGGATCACAAATTCCTCTAGGATAATATAAGAGTTTGTCCCTTACCCTATAGATATTGATATCATTGGTCCTATCTTAAATATTTTTTCGGTGGCCCTAGTATCAACCAACTATTCACTAGTTTATGGGGAAATCAATACATGGAGACCCTCCCTATGGAAACATGATAAATAACTATGAGATTATCCCTAAAGAATTTTCTATAATGGTACCCTTTATAAAACAATTAC
This sequence comes from Viscum album, assembly GCA_963277665.1. NCBI lineage: Eukaryota > Viridiplantae > Streptophyta > Magnoliopsida > Santalales > Viscaceae > Viscum > Viscum album. The sequence continues at coordinate 650,408,678 of OY728120.1, read as the reverse complement.
CTACATCTCTATATGTCATCCTCAAAACATTAACTATGAAGGTCTGTCAAACATTTCCATATGTGAAAACCCTATAGGTCCTCCCTAGAGATTTCACTATGATGGTCCCACCTACATCATCATATATAAAAATATAGTTGGTACTCCCTAGATCATTCATTGGTAGGTATTTGATATAGCATCATATCCTACAACTACAAATGTCCTTCCTAGAAAATTAACTATGATGGTCCTCCCAAAATATCCATATTCGACAACTTTAGAGGTTCTCCAAATAGAATTCCCTATGAAGTTTCACATTGTTTCTCTGTATACAACAACATTATAGGTGATATCTATATCATTAAATGTGAAGGTCCACATTAAAATGCCATATCCCAGAACATTAGACAAATTTCCAAGAGCATTAATTGTGAAGGTCCTCCCTATAGCATTATATACAATGGATCAACAGGTATTCCTCGTACAATCCAAAGTCATGGTTCTCCTCACAATTCCATATCTAGTAACTCAAGAGATCCACACTAGAGTACTCATCCTAAGGATCCACCACTACAATGCTAATAAAATCAACTATGAAGGTCCTCTTGACAATTGTAAAAATAATATCATAAATAACATAGTTTATCTATATTAGATTGCATAAATATGAAGATTATGAGGTCTACTCCCCATGAAAATGTGATGATCAATCATGAGATTCCTTTATTTGATTCTACATTTGGATTCGCCCTTAAAATAATAATATATAATGACATGGATGTCCCCACCTTTCCATCTCATCAATAGATAGTAATCAAAAAGTCCCCCCAAGGAAACCAATCAATACATCTAGTTGACCTCCATATAGTGTGTGTTCCAATGATATTCCAAATAATGAAAGAAAATGTCAACATGAATGTTCTACCCATTATGGAAATAAAAAATGATAAAAAAATTGATATCCTTAAGGAAACCAAGCCAATAATTTTGCATTCCTCTATAAAGAATTTATTATAGATTTTTTCCCATTGATAGAACATTATTACATAATAGTGGTCCTCCCCATGAAGAAAAATCTGGAATCAAACATTGAGGTCCCCAAAATAGAGTCCTTGTGAAGGCATTAATTATGAATTTTCACTAGACATGAATGACATGTTTGTAGTGATTGTACTCAGATTCTATACTAATATCAAGTGGTAGTCATGAAATTTAGGATAGAAGCATTAGGGTCTCATCATCAATCAAACATGAATTTTTCAATTCAAAATTTTTTTCATGGACAAAATAATCATCTCTATCTCCAATATACTATATATACTATGATGAAACTAAAGACATTACAATTTCATGAGATATTAAAAGAGCATTATGTTCTATATCATAGGCACCATGCAACACAAATCTTAAAAAATAGGAAATATTATTATATGACTAATATAACCTATAAGTTGAATTGTTATGTGTAAATTATATTAACCAAAATATTATATATATTTAAAGTCTCATATAAATTAATATTTATTTATTAATTCTTTATAAATAAGATGTAATTTTTTTAGGAAATTCATTTTATTCCTAGATAATATGTTTTATAAAAATGTGTTTTATTACATTATGTGAGTGAAAATTATAATAATTTATAGAAAAATTAGAAATGAAATTATATAAGAATGATATAATTTTTGAAATTATCATATAAAAATTATTTTTTGGGTGATATTTTGGGATTTTTTAAAAGATTGATTCTTATTGAATAGTGATAAATAGAGATTTTTATAAAACTATCATTTATTTCAATTAAATAATTTATTTAAAAAGGATTATTATTATTTTAATTTTTATCTCCATCAAATATAAGTATTATTTAGTTAGACATAATATAATTAATAACATATTAATGAATCACATTTATGCATAATTTTTATACAATTTAATTTTGGGGCTTAAAACACATTTTTTTAAAAACTATTTTTTTGTGATATGTGCTATAATTATAGAATTAGTTTCTCACACATATTGAAATTAAATAATGAAAATTTTATTCCAGATTTTTAACAATGGGATCAAAATTTATGAAATGGTAATTTTTAATTTTTGGTTAATATGAATAGTAACAATAATAAATATTTATCATCTAAGTAAGGGTAAACGATGTAATTATAGTAAAAAATAATATGATAAGGCCTAAAAATAACTATAAAAATCTCCATAAATCTATTTTATGATTGGGATTATACCATCCTCATCCATGTTTCTAATTTATGGGGAACAAATTTTCTTTGAACATGAATTATTGATTATATAAAGTAAATATATAGTAAAAATATTCACTCTCTTGATTTTAATATCATTAAAATATTGTGATAGGGGTAAAAAAACATATGTTTTATTATAAATGGTAATTTAAAACATAAATGATTTTTTTATTACTATGGTAATCTATTTTTAATTTTTATTCATGAAATAATTATCTTAACTACATACGAAACAACGACATAGTGCTTGTTTATGTAGTAGATAAATAAAGTAAATATTATTAAAAAAACAAAAGTAAAAAAATTCAGTTGATTTATTGTGTCCAAGAAATTTTATTAATATATATAACATATTAGGTATGTTTTGATTTATTATATTAAAATTCCATTTATATGATGTTATTTTTAAAGAATTTTTTTTTAAATAGTTCAAAAAATTACATTAATGATATTTTATAATAAATAGTGTTTTATTAATGAATTTAATATTAATCTAATATAATTATATATTGTTTATAATATCATAAATGGTCCATTTTTATAAATTTTAATCCATTTTCATGAAAATTAATTTATAATAATTTAATTCATTTTGTAATTCCAAGAGTGATCCTCTTTTCAGTTATAAAGGGAATATCATATCCTCTTTTACTCAAACCTTTCAAGAACCTTAGATCAGGAAATTCCTAACAAATTATATTCCTAAATTCACTCCCTACATCATTTAGTACATGTTTTTGTTATAAAACTATCCTAGTAAGGCTTTTAGTGTAAACCTATAAAGGTTGTCTGATGAAGATTTATAGTCCTTAACCAATAATTTTAGATTTATTTGTTCTTATACCGAATTAAAATATTATTCAACCATGATGATATAATAAAATCAGTAACTTACCTATACCATGAATTTATTCTGTTAATTTCATAATCTATATTCAACTCTTCTACCAACAAATGTGGAAAAAACAATATTCATTCATATGTGTGGACTGCCACCTCAACAAAGAGATGTGTTTTGTTATCCATCACCACCGTTAATAGATTTTTATAATTTCGGATTTAATATACATTTATATATATATTATTTTCCTAAAATAATTATCATTATGGAATGATAATGCATCTTTTATTTTCTTACCATTCCATCTGTTGAAAAATTATATTGTTGTTTCTAATTATGTGTGGAAAACCATCTCAACAAAGTGATGTGAATATTTTTCATAAAAATATTTTATAAATGAAATAAATAAGACTATTTAAAGAAATAAAATTTTCTTTATAATATAATCATCGACTTTTAATGAAAAAAAATATTTAACTTCATTCCAACACGATCATTGGAAAATATAAATGATACTTATGTTTATATATGCCCTACCATATCTATGATTGTAACATAGTCCATTTTTTGATAAATATAATTTACGGTTGGTTTAAAAAGTATAAAATATGTATAAAAATGGTAATTATATCATGATTTTTATTCTTGAGATGATAGAACAATTACCTCTTTTTCTAATGTCAACAGACCGTTGTCATTTTCAATATATGAGCTTAATACCATCAAAAAAATATGAAATAAACATAATTAAATTGATTATTTAATTCTATATAACATCATAATAAATAAAATAAATTATTTATAAAATTAAAAATTATTATGAAAAAATTTAACATAATTATATTATTTACAAATTTAAGGAATGAACGCGATGAGTCTGACTCGAGAGAAGAGACCATTTAACATAAAACCTCATTATAAATGTTTTAGGGATTTATTTTCTATATTTCATTCTTGGATGTCCAGATTTTTAAAAATTGTATTTTTATGTATTTTTATATAAATTAAAAGATTATATAACATATTTGTTAGGAGAAATAGGGGCCTATATACCCTGATAGGGGGGTGAATCAGGGTATGGATATTATTTTTCAAAGTTATTCCTGCCCCACTGGATCATGATCTCTTTATTACAAGGGTCACTTTGTTTTCACTTGTTCGTTTATTATGATCACTGATTTTCTTCTTTATCGGATGATGATGCTTTAAATGCAATGCAGGGAAATAAGCAGGAAGACACAGAGATTTTTACTTGGTTCACCCTCACTGGGCTACGTCCAAGGATCATACGCCGAAAAGTTGCAGGTCGTACCAAATTCCACTATTCTTTAATAGATGTGGATACAAAGGTTTGGGATAGATCACTTCTATTCCCAGGCTCACTGCCTTTACAAAGTTTAGGTCCAACTTACTACTTTCCCAAGGGTCACTCCCTGTTTCTCTCTCTCTGGCTCACGGCCGGTGGAGAGGATCACTTTCTTCCTCTTCCTTTTCTCACTGCTCCAGAAGGAATCCACTCAAAGTTTATAGACCTATAGGTCTCTTCATTTGCATGAAGGAATGTATCTTCCTCTGTATATAGATGCTCTGTTGAAGTCCAAATTTCACCAGTAGATGAATATCTCTCTGCACCGAAGGTATCAGGCAATCATCCAGCTTCCACGCGGCCTGAAAGTACGGCCGAGAAATAAACCTTACATGGCGTGCAAGTCTACCTCGACGTGCAAGTATTAGCATGCAAGTCACAACTGGCGCGCAAGTCCTCCTCAAACACTTGCGCGACACAAGATTCTCCAACTCCAAACTTGCACGTCACACTTCCTTCCTTTCCTAAACCACCTCAGGTGCGCAACTAACACTTGGCATGAAACTTCCTTCTCTAGCACGCAAGTCCCACTTCCGCGACACACCACCACTTCCACGACCACCACACCTGTGCGATGGGAGCTCTGAATCATGAAAGTGTTGAAGTCCGCTGAGAAATGAGGAGGGGTGGTCGAGTATTTATAGGCAATTTGACCACCCTGCATGACAACACGCAAGTCTCCCTTCAGTGCGCAAGTCTCAGCGCGCAACTCTTCTATCCTCCTAGAAACTTGCACGACCAAACCAAACACCTGCGCAAACCTCTTTCCTTTGACATATTTTGATCTTATGATCTTGAAAAACAACAGTTGCGCAAGTTATCAAGCTTCCAAGGCATCAGTGCGCAAGTCTCTTCACGACGCGCAAGTCACTTGCGCGACCTTTTTCCCTTTGCTATATTTTGATGATCTGATCTTGAAAAACATATGGTGCTCATGTTTTCAAGCCTTCAAATACACGGCCAGCAAGTCCCTTTTCCAAAAACCACTTGTCTTCATTTGATGATTTTCCGGCCCAAAAATTTGGCAAGCACTGGAAAACGACGCCACCTTTTATCTATTCTGTTTATGCCGCCTCCAGATCATCCATTCCATTATCAACATTCTTGAATCATACATGGATCATTGACCATATCTCTTGAACTCAACATTCCACCAAGAAATCCCATTTTTCAACAAATTTGTATGTCATGGTTTTCAATGTCAACAATCACAACACAGTTGTCCACTTTGTCAACAAACACAATCACCTCACAAATGCTTCCATGATGTCTTGAGGGTTTTTTCCCAACAATATTCATATTTTTTTGCATTATTTCTAACATTTTCAAAAGGAATATTTTTATGTATTTTATACTAAACTTTTTGAAATTATTTTTGTAACACCCCAGGTAAATAAAGAATATGGCATTTTTATATTTATCCATATTTTTGAATAAAATGTTAATATTAATTTAAAGGGAACTCTATGCTTGATGGCTTACCCAATACACAATAATGAGTTCTTTTGAAATCTTACGTTGCACTCTAATAATAAAATAATATTATTTTAAATGGTAGTTAACGCCTAGTCGTTGTAATGGCGGGAATGAACAGAACTGACTACAAAATGATTATATATGTTTGTCAAATATTTTTACTTTTTACAACAAATGTTAGAGGATTAAATATGTAAATGAATTCAATTTTTAAGCGTAAACATTCTAATGTTCTTTAGAAGGTCGATTAACCGCCTTTTAATGGCGAACCTCTTTTAAATACACTTTTTGACAATTTTATGTGTTATATTTGACAAAATAAAATTCTTCTTTAGAATATAGATATCAAAATTTACTTTGTGTAAATTTTTGGTATCTTTCCGATAAAGTTCATTTTTAATGAATAGTGAAAAATGTTGTATTTTAATTCAAAACCACTTTTTAATCTAATTTATTTATTTGATTAGATAATTTTTTGAATTGTTTTTCAAGTAAAATTAGAATATATTTTTACCATTTAATCCAATAGTGGTCATTGTAATTAATTTCAATTTGAAATTGGACTTAAACTAGTGTCAATCTTTTAATAGATATTGTTTCATAAAAACACGCTATTTGTTTTGATAGCGGGAATTAATTATTAAATTAATTAATTCAACTTATATGTTTTGAATTTTGTAAAATAGACATCATTTTTGAGTTCAGAATATAAAATATAGCTTAGGGTGAATTTTTGGTATTTTTCTGAAAACTTCAATTTTTGATGAATAGTGAAACCACTATGTGGTAGTTAAAGAAACTGATTTTTTGTTTAAATGAAACATTGCCACTTCTGTGTTTTTAATTTCAAAAATCCGACATACATGGTTTTCATTAAGAAGTAAAATGTGGTTCAATGGGATTAAAATAATTTTTCTGGTGAATAGTAACTTTTATGTTTTTAATCGCGATTAGAGGTAATTAGTGTAGTTTAAGGTAAAAATAATGTTTTAATAATTTGAGATGAGCTTAAAACATGTACTAACCTTATTGGATATGTCATGTCCGACCAAGACAATCCATGGGTCAACTTGGGGACCCCATGGAGCCACTTTGGTTGGGAAATGACATAAATAACTTTTTATTTAATGTAAAAGTAAAAATGACACAAACATGAGTTGTTTTACTAATACAATTTTTACATGGGGTTATACAAGTCAGATTTTTTTCTATAAATAGTCATTGTAAAGATAAAAAGATTCCCTACATCATGATATTTTTTTTATAATTTTTATACATTAAATTAATAAAATTATTTATGACATCATAATGATGCAGCGATTACCTCATTAATAAAGGATTTATATAAAATGAAAAGATAATGTAAACTACATACACATGTCCAAAACTTATTGGATTGGTGTATTTAGAAGCCTTATCACCTTATATGCGAATTATATCAATGTGGGACCTTTTAAATCCGAAACTCATTTTTAAATAAAGTATCATTTCTTTACTTTCCAAGAGTGCCCCTCCTCTCCTCTTATAAAAGGCCCCCACCCCTACCTCCTTACCCACACCTCTCAAGCCTTTGGCTCGGAAAACCCAGCTCATTTTTCCTCTCCAAATCCCTCTATTACTCCTAGAAGCCTCACTTTGGGTAGAAGGCTTCCCAAGGAAGCCTTTGAGCTCAAATCAAAAAGAGTTTCCCGATTTTAAGGTAATTTCTTCACTTGTGTTCTTTTGTTTTATTTTGCTTCTCCAACCCCCTAAACTCTTTTTATTCATTTCTTTTGTAACAACTCCCGTATCTTAAATATACTAGGATATTGTTATAAGAAGAATTCGTTCTACACTTACACACACCTACATCAAATGGTTAAAGAACATATTGTTTCTGTGGATGGAGAATTTCTGCCTCACGAAATGATGATTGTTCAACACTCATATAACACCTTAAAAGGTGGCCATTAAGATGTCACTATATTTATATATGATATATAATATGTTTATGTTTTAATTAATCTTCTGTATTTTTCTTTTTTGGCATACCTATATGGTTTCCATTGTGGGTAAACACGATAATTTTATTTTATGAAGTGCGGACTACCGCCCCCTCAAAGTGATTTGATTCGTTAATGCCATATGTGGGATGTATAAAGGATAGATTTAAAGTTATTATATATGATTTATGTTACATATAAATGATGAATATAATTCTGGAATTAAAATATAAATACCTATCATTTAGTTTTAATTTCATTAATATGACATAGAAATGAAAGTAGCGTTCATGTATGTACGGCTTACCATCTCCATGAATGGTGCATTTCATTTCTTACCTATAAATGATTATGTAATATTATAAATACATGTATATTCTGGATATATATGATATATATGATATCCAAATCATGAATATCATTCTGGATATAATGAACCTTTGACCACACGAACAACATGTAATTGTAAGAAGTCCACTTTCGACTTAAGAACCAAATATCGACAAAACAAACATTATTAACATAAATGAATACATAATTTTTATAACATGGAAATAACTAATATAAAATGAATAATTAACTTGAAAAATGTTCTTAATAAAGTATAAATTAACACAAGTTTATTATTCAGGACGTTAAAGAACGATCGAGTCAAGTCAGACCCGAGGTAAGGGATCCTACTCCTCTCTTTCTTTTTAAGTACACTCTTTTATGTCATTCCTTTTAATCTCATCATTCTTGTGATTGGGATGTTATTTTATATTAATCTTACTGTAATTTTTATGTTCATATGATGAGAGACCCTATTCTCTCTCATCAATCCATTTTGTAAGTTTTGAGTGGCGCCGTTAGGCTGCCGAATTTTCGTAAGAGATCTAACCTCTCTCTTTCTTTTTAAGTACTCTCCTTTATGTCACTTCTGTTAAGCTCCACTTTGTTATGATGGGGGATGTTATTTTATATTACTCTTGCTGTATATTTTATTGTAATATGATGAGAGACCCTATTTGATCTCATCCATCCATTTTTGGATGTTTTAAGTGGCGCCGTTAGGCTGCCGAGTTTTCATAAGGGATTTTTCATATCACTTTTATACCCGTGAGATTTATGATACATTTGCCACAATTTTCTTTGAGTGGTGTATGTACTGAACATTATTTTACTCATTTTGTAATATAATTTCATTTATGAGTATTTACATCAATTTTGTATTGTCCTTCTTTCACGGGGTGTATGTTTCGAAAGATACCCATGTCGGTAAGGGAACCTTTCACCCTCCACTTTTTAAATGACTTCTTTTGTTATGTCTTTTAATTCACATAACATTATGTTGGGATATGTTCTTCTATATCCTTAGTGATTTAAATTTTATGTCCATGTGATCAGATCCCTTTTTATCTCTCATCAACTCATTTTCTGAATTTTGTAGTGACGTCGTTAGGCTATCAAATTTTTGCAAGGGAACTTCTTAACCCAATTTTGATTCTTTGGGATAAGCTTATACTACTTGAATATGTTGTTAATTGAATATGTGTGAATAACCTCTGATTGTTTTAAACTTAATATCCACTTATATTTGGTGTATTAGTTTGTCACACATAATTATGTAATTGATTTATCCTTAATCCAAGGATATCGTCTTTGTATGGGACATAGTCTCAATCACCTTTCATTAAGGCATATTTTGTTTTATACACAACCTTATTTTATATGGTGTATAATCCCCTTTGACTTTTACGTTTATCTGAAAGGAGTCTTTTTTATACAAAGCATTTTACTAAACGAGAAAAGGGAATGTTTTTGTCGTACGTATGCGGCGACAACGACTTCTCTTCCTTCGTGACCATTATTTGAGTTTTGGCTTCCTCTACAAGCAATACCTTTTTTAAATGAAAAATAAATACCATGTTTTACTTTTATTTTATGTTGGTATTGAAAATGGGTTTCATAATGTTTTTATATCAATGTGTTGTATTGATATCTTTTGATCGAAAAGTGGAAATGTTATGTTTCCTTTATGCATGTTTTATGTGATATGATTATGTTATGGTTTTTGGGAATTATTATGAATACGGGTGGTTCCGTGATAAACTAAGGGCGGGTGATCCCGATATAGCTCTCCAATGCATTGGGTAACGCGAAGGGGTTAAACGTAAAGGTTTCTCCGAAGATATTTATGGAATATACTATGATGGGTATTCCAAATGTAACCAAGAGGGTTACTCCATACATAAGAATGTTATGAATTCCTCAAGTTACCTTTTTGTCTTATGATTTATATGATTTATTCATGATTTTATGAGGTGTGTTAAAGTGCTTATGTTTTATGGGTAAAGTATGATTTCATTCTTATGTATACATGTACTCATGTTTCCTTTACATATTTTTATATCCCTTACTGAGCTTTTTATGCTCATCCCAAGTTTTTGAAATGTTTTTCATAGGTCAAGGGAAGGGTACATGATATGATGATAGTTTCAAGGAAGTGTCAAGAAAGAATCCATGTTTTATTTTTAATATGTTTCCGTTGATGGGAAAAATGAATACTATCTTTTATGTAACCACTTTGTTTAAATGTGGAATGTAATGCAAGTTTTATGATCTAATTCTCTAAAACTCTAAACCTGAAAAGCTCCTCAATGTGTAATCTTGTAATAACTCAAGATTAAGTAAGGATTAATGCTGGGGCCTTAGAATTGTTATCAAATGTCTGTTTAGATAACTTTAGAGGTTAGTGTATTCTCTAAGAACAAGTGACATTACCATAATGGTTAGGATTTCAGAAAGAGTCCTAGTTTTAGGTAAAGTGAATGAGTGAGTATATCTTAGTGTTTACCTTCCTCATTAGTACATGATGGTTTTGCTGATATACTCACACTGACATTTCTGTTTTTAGTGAATTGATGGATCTAGCAGGCACCAAAGAGACAACAGGTTTGAAGGAAACTATGGTGGTTCTCTGATTAAGATACTTGATAAAATGGGGGATTCAATGAGGAAACTCGTGGTTGTTCTAAAACAAATATCAAGGAGTCATGATCAACAACTTGAACCTTGGTATGATCTGTAATGCATCATGTATGAGATGACCAATCGATATGGAAGTTCAGGTAATAATTATAAAGTTAACCATTTGAGTTTATATGATCCTTACTTTTGATGTAATTATGGGTTATTATATGTTATGATGGAAAATGAAAGGCATGAGATAAACATGAGGTTAAAATATGTTATGATTATTTTTGAAGATTTTATCTCGTTTTGGGGAATGTTTTAAGAATTATATAGTTTTGGGAAAAGGACAACACGCAGACCATGTGACAACCCGTCACGTCAGACAAAGCTGTGGGAATCGAACCCACAACCAAAGTGCACCTGGTATTTATCGCCTACCACTGGACTACGTGAAGTCCCTGGTTAGTTTGACTAATTCTTTTTAGTTTGATGATTTTATGAATCAATAGTAAGTTTATTTTGGGTTATCTATGGAAATGATTAACCTATCATCGAGGAAATGTGATTAGGTTAATTACTTTTAAATATGAGAATTTAAGAGCAACTGATTTTATTTGGAGATAAAAGATAATTTGTACCTTGGAAGACTATGTGACTAAATCCTTCAAATATTTGGGTTTCAATCTTAGTTTAGTTTACTTTGAAGAATTTTATGGAAAAATTGTTTATCAAATGGTCCTCGTTGAACGTTGGGTTTTGTTGGACAAATTTTGGAGATTAATAATAGATTTTCTATTTATTAAGGGTTATCCTTTTCTAGATTATCTGATCTTGTACTAACCTTTTTGGTTTTGGTTTTGGTTAAAGTATAAAGACATGGGAAGTATATAGTTCTCTTTTTTGGATTAGGTGATTCTCAAGAAGTTGATTATAGTACTCTTAATGTGAACAAGTCTTCCTAAATACTCCTATTTTGGAGAAAATATTAGTTTGATTAAGGAATCTAGTAATAGTTGAAAGTCTACGTGATAAGTAAGTATGTTTCATTATGATTTAGTTAAGATCAAAAATAAATTCCTCAATGAAGAGTAACTTAAAACAAAAATGTTGTTTGTTAACTTTTCCTACTAGGGAATCGAATACCATTTAACCCACCACAAGTTTGTGATTTTCATATGGTTAACTTTCTCCTAGACATGTTTACTATCACTCTCCCTCAGAACATGACCCTTTGTTTTTTCTTCCATGTCCATGTTTTCCTACATGGATTCCTAGAATGGGTTAACTCAGGTGACCTTTCTAATTATCTTTCTTTATTTTAAAGTGATAGTTTTACTGACTCTTGTTCCGATATGGAATTTTCAATGAAGTTTCCAAGCTCATTTTTAAAAATTGCGAGGACGCAATTCCCAAAAGGGGGGAAGGATGTAACACCCCACATAAATAAAGAATATTACATTTTTATATTTATCCATATTTGTGAATAAAATGTTAATATTAATTTAAAGGGAACACTATGCTTGATGTCTTACCCAATACGCAACAATGAGTTCTTTTGAAATCTTACGTTGCACTCTAATAATAAAATAATATTATTTTAAATGGTAGTTAACGCCTAGCCGTTGTAATGGTGAGAATTAACAGAAATAACTAAAAAATTATTATATATGTTTGTCAAATATTTTTACTTTTTACAATAAATGTTAGAGGATTAAAAATGTAAATGAATTCAATTTTTAAGCGTAAACATTCTAATGTTCTTTAGAAGGTCGATTAAACGCCTTTTAATGGATAACCTCTTTTAAATCCACTTTTTGAAAATTTTATGTGTTATATTTGACAAAATAAAATTCTTCTTTAGAATAGAGACATCAAAATTTAATTTGTGTAAATTTTTCGTATCTTTCCGATAAAGTTCATTTTTTTAATGAATAGTGAAAATGTTGTATTTTAATTCAAAACCACTTGTTAATCTAATTTATTTATATGATTAGATTATATTTTGAATTGTTTTTCAAGTAAAATTAGAATATATTTTAACCATTTAATCCAATAGTGGTCATTGGAATTAATTTCACTTTGAAATTGGACTTAAACTACTGTCAATCTTTTAATAGATATTGTTTCATAAAAACACGTTATTTGTTTTGACATCGGAAAATAATTATTAAATTAATTAATGCAAATTATATGTTTTTAATTTTTTAAAATAGACATCATTTTTGAGTTTGGAATATAAAATATATCTTAGGGTGAATTTTTTGTATTTTTCTGAAAAACATCAATTTTTGATGAATAGTGAAACCATTAAGTGGTAGTTAAAGAAACTGTTTTTTTGTTTAAATGAATCTTTGCCACGCCTGTGTTTTGAATTTCCAAAATCCGACATACATGATTTTCATTAAGAAGTAAAATGTGGTTCAATGGGATTAAAATAATTTTTTGGTGAATAGTAACTTTTACGTTTTTAATCGTGATTAGAGGTAATTAGTGTAGTTTAAGGTAAAAATAATGTTTTAATAATATGAGATGAGCTTGAAACATGTCTTACCCTTATTGGATGTGTCATGTCCGACCATGGAAATCCATGGGTCAACTTGGGGACCCCATGGAGCCACTTGGGTTGGGAAATGACATAAATAACTTTTTATTTAATGTAAAAGTAAAAATGACACAAACATGAGTTGTTTTACTAAAACAATTTTTACATGGGGTTATACAAGTAAGAATATTGACTATAAATAGTAATTGGAAATCTAAAACTATTTCCTACATCATGATTTTTTTTTATAATTTTTAGATATTAAATAAATAAAATTATTTATGACATCATAATGATTCAGCCATGACCTCATTAATAAAGGATTAAAATAAAATGAAAAGACAATGTAAACTCTATGACCTACACATGTACAAAACCTATTGGATTGGTGGATTTCAAAGCCTTATCACCTTATCCTCGAAATATATCAATTTTGGACCTTTTAAATCCAAAAATCATTTTCATATAAAGTAACATTTCTTTACTTTCCAAGAGTGACCCTCCTCTCCTCTTATAAAAGGCCTCCACCCCTACCTCCTTACCCACACCTCTCAAGCCTTTTAATAGGCCAAACCCTGCTCCTTTTTCCTCTAAAAATCCCTATCTTACTCATAGAAGCATCACTTTGGGCAGAAGTCTTCCCAAGGAAGCCTTTGAGCTCAAATCAAAAAGAGTTACCCGATTTTAAGGTAACGTCTTCACTTGTGTTCTTTTATTTTATTTTGCTTCTCCAACCCCCTAAACTCTTTTTATTCATTTATTTTGTAACAAATATAGTATCTTCATTGTACTAGGATGTTTTTATAAGAATAATTTGTGCTAAACTTACACACACCTACATCAAATGGTTAAAGAACATACTGTTTCTGTGGATGAAGAATTTCTGCCTCACGAAACGATGATTGTTCAACACTCATATAACACCTTAAAAGGTGGCCATTAAGATTTCACTATATTTATATATGATATATAATATTTTTATATTTTACTTAAGCTTCTGTATTTTTCTTTTTTGGAATACCTTTATGGTTTCCATTGTGGGTAAACACGATAATTTAATTTTAGGAAGTGCGGACTACCACCCCCTCAAAGTGATTTGATTCGTTAATGCCTTATGTGGGATGTATAAAGGATGGATTTAAAGTTATTATATATGATTTATGTTAAATATAAATGATGAATATAATTATGGAATTAAAATATAAATACCTCTCATTTAGTTTTAATTCCATTAATATGACATAGAAATGAAAGTAGCGTTCATGCGTACGTATGGCTTACCGTCTCCATGAACGGTGCATTTTATTTCTTATCTCTAAATGATTATGTAATATTATAAATACATGTATATTCTGGATATACATTATATATATGATATCCAAATCGTGAATATCATTCTGGATATAATGAAACTTTGACCACACTAACAACATGTAATTGTAAGAAGTCCACTTTCGACTTAAGAACCAAATATCGACAAAACAAACATTTTTAACTTAAATGATTACATAATGTTTATAACATGGAAATAAGTGATATAAAAGGAATAATTAACTTGAAAAAGGTTATTAATCAAGTATAAATTAACTCAAGTTTATTATTCAGGACGTTAAAGAATGATCGAGTCAAGTCGGACCCGAGGTAAGGGATCCTACTCCTCTCTTTCTTTTTAAGTACACTCTTTTATGTCATTCCTTTTAAGCTCATCTTTCTTGTGTTTGGGATGTTCTTTTATATTACTATTACTGTAATTTTTATGTTCATATGATTAGAGACCCTATTCTCTCTCATAAATCCATTTTGGATGTTTTGAGTGGCACCGTTAGGCTGCCAAATTTTCGTAAAAGATCTAACCTCTCTCTTTCTTTTTAAATACTCTCCTTTATGTCACTTCTATTAAGCTCCTCTTTGTTATGATGGGGGATGTTATTTTATATTCCTATTGCTGTAAATTTTATTTTAATATGATGAGAGACCCTATTTGATCACATCAATCCATTTTTGGATGTTTTAAGTGGTGCCGTTAGGCTGCCAAGTTTTCATAAAGTATTTTTCATATCACTTTTATTCCCGTGAGATTTAGGCTACATTTGCCACAATTTCCTTTGAGTGGTGTATGTACTGACCATTATATTACTCATTGTCTAATATACATTCATTTATGAGTATTTACATCAATGTTGTATTGTCCTTCTTTCACGGGGTGTATGTTTCGAAAGATACCCTTGTCAGTAAGGGAACCCTTCACCCTCCTCTTTTTAAAAGACTTATTTTGTTATGTCTTTTAATTCACATAACATTATGTTGGGATATGTCCTTATATAACCTTAGTTATTTAAATTTTATTTGAAAGTGATGAGATACCCTTTTTATCTCTCATCAACTCATTTTCTGAATTTTGTAGTGATGCCGTTAGGCTGTCAAATTTTTGCAAGGGAACTTCTTAACCCAATTTTGATTCTTTGGGATAAGATTGTACTCGTTTAATATGTAGTTCTATGAATATGTGTGAATAACCACTTGTTTTTTTACACTTAATATCCACCTATATTTGGTGTATTAGTTTGTCCCACATAATTATGTAATTGATTTATCCTTAATCCAAAGATATTGTCTTTTTATGGGACTTCGTCTCAATCTCATTTCATTGATGCATATTTTGTTTTATACACAACCTTATTTTATACGGTGTATAAACCCCTTTGACATTTACGTTTATCTGAAAGGAATCTTTTTTATACAAATTATTTTACTAAATGGAAAAAGGGAATGTTTTTTCGTACCTATGCGGCGACAACGAGTTCTCCGCCACCGTGACCATTATTTGAGTTTCGGCTTCCTCTACAATCCATACCATTTTTTAAAAGAAAAATAAATACCATGGTTTACATTTCTTTTATTTTGGTATTGAAAATGGTTTTCATAATGTTTTTATATCAATGTGCTGTATTGATATCTTGTGATTGAAAAGTGGAAATGTTATATTTCCTTTATGCATTTTTTATGTGATACGGTTATGTTATGGTTCATGGGAATTATTATGAAGACGGGTGGTTCAGTGATAAACTAAGGGTGGGTGAGCCCGATATAGCTCTTCAATGCATTGGGTAACACGTAGGGGTTAAACTTTAAGGTTTTTTCGAAGAGATTTATGGAATATACTGTGATGGGTATTCCAAACGTAACCAAGAGGGTTACTACCTACGTAAGAATGTCATGAATGCCTCAAGTTACCTTTATGTCTTATGATTTCTATGATTTATTCATGATTTTATGAGGTATGTTAAAGTGATTATGTTTTATGGGTAAAGTATGATTTCATTCTTATGTATACATGTACTCATGTTTCCTTTCCATATTTTTATATCCCTTATTGAGCTTTTTATGCTCATCCCATGTTTTTGAAATGTTTTTCACAGGTCAAGGGAAGGGTACATGATATGATGATAGTGTCAAGGAAGTGTCAATAAAGAATCCATGTTTTATTTTAAATATGTTTCCGATGATGGGAAAAATGAATACTATCTTTTATGTAACCACTTTGTTTAAATGTGGAATATAATGAATGTTTTATGATCCAATTCTCTAAAACTCTAAACCTGAAAAGATCCTTAATGTGTAATCTTATAATAACTCAAGATTAAGTAAGGTTTAAGGTTGGGGCCTTATACTTTTAAAATCACAAAAGGATTGTTCTATTTTAATGTATACGGTATCAATTGATTTCCAATGTTATTTGATTAAAAGGTGGAATGTTAATTTTTTTCTTGATATGTTACTTTATAATTATATATTATTATGATGGGTAAGCCCGATATAACATATAAAATGGGTGAGCCTAACATAGATTAAATGATGAGTGATCCTGAAACAACTTATATGATGGGTGAGCCAGATATAGATCTCAAATTCATTGCGTCATGGTCCATGTATTCAAAGTAAATAAAGAGGTATTTAACTGGGGTAGTTTATATAATATATTTAAATGGAATATAGTTATTTTTTGCATGAAATTAACATAGGTTATACATATTATTCGCAATTTTTCCTAAAACGGGTTTTATATTATCATTTTATGCATTTTATTAATTTTAATTGAAAAAAATTATTTTTTTCAAGAAAATATGATTAATTTATTAAAATTAATGAATGTAGAGACAAATATAAAACAATTAGGTGCTTTAATGTTTTTCACTAGGCCTTCATATTTTATTTTATATACTATATTCAGCTTTTTTATCCTCTAATTATTGATTTTTTTCAGACGGTTTATAGATGGGAAGGAATAATGAATATGTCAAGATGAAAGTAATAAAGATTATTCATTAAAAGAAAAAAAGATTCTTTTTAATTATTTTATTTTATGGGATAATTGGATACTGAGTATAAGTTTCCATTTTGTAATATATGAGTTTTATTTCAGAGCTATTAATTAATAATATTATACTCTAAATCAAATAGATCCTCAAAATTTTAGGAAAATGAATTATTTATAACAAAATCAATATTATGTAATTTTTTAAGCTTGGGACCTTATTGCTTGTATCAAATGAGGATTTATAAAAAAATGAATATTTTGATGTTTTTATGAGAGGTTATATTTATATTTTTTCATTCCACCATGGATTTATAAGTTTAAGGATGATAACAAATTTAAAAACTTGGGCATGAAATTTTAGGATTTAATTAATGGGATTTTAAAGTGATTAATGAAATTATGGAAAAATTTTATTAGTTTTATGTATAAACAACCATTTGGTTTAACAAGAAGTATTATTTGATGAATAATTACTTTATTTTTAGATACAATTTTAAAGGTATAAATTTTCCTTAAGATTTACATATACATAGAAATTTAGGTGATTATAGGTTTTATCTTATAGATAAAATATTTTCTTTATGATTTATATAACCATGAGATTGAAATGTGATTCAGTGATTTAGTGATTATTGTTATTTTAGTATATGCTCACTGTTTTGGGAACCTTATATGATTAAGGTAGATGGAAATATTTTCTGTATTACATTGGATTTTATTTGAGGAGTAAATGTTAAATTATATTTTGGATGAATATATGATTCTAATTTAGATTTAATGTGAATCACTTTATTTATAGAAATGATTTTATTATCTTAGAGATTATATAACATGGGAAAATACATTTTGGTATGTGAGTTTAAGAGTGATTGAGGATATTTGGAGATAAATATTACATTTATCATGTAATATTTTATGATCAAATGATTATAATCTTTAGATTTTAATATTATTCATAAATATTTGGAATATATTTAATGGTATTTATTTATGGAATGATATTTTTAAACCTATGGTTTTATTATTTAATTTTTGGGATTTATTTATTTTTTCTTCATATGAAGGATTATTATTTTTGATTATTATATTATGTTGGGCTAACAAGTTTAGTTTTTGATAATATCTAAGGACATTAGGAATATATTTTCATCCTTTTTTAGATTGTGTGATCCATTAAAAGATTATTTTAGTGCTTCAAATATGAAAAATTCATCTTGAATAATGATCATTTGGAAAAGAAATGAAATGTTTCTAAAAATATGTTAAATGATGAAATTATAATTATCAAGTGTATTTCCCTTTTTTCACAGTCTATATGAAAAAATAATTTCTAAAATATAGGAAAAGTATCCTAGAACAAAAATTGTATCCCATTAACTTCATTTATATTTAATCATTGGTATTTTTAACATCTCTTTAATTATTGGTATTTTGGTCTTTAACATTATCATAATCATTTATTTCTTGTCATCAAAGTTATGTTTCACTATAAATCCTTATTTGGAAATTAAATTTTTCTTTAATGTCCATATTTTAACATCCCACTAATGTAATATTATTTGGGAACCTAGTTTTGTCTTATTCCATGTGACCTTTATTTTTAAATTTCCCCCCTTTTAAGAGGATGTTTTACTAACCCTTTTTATGATGTGGGTTTTCAACAGAGTCATATTATAATTTCAAAACCATGATTATTGAAATAATGTTCAAAATTGTTGGAAGAAATTTCCTAATATTATTGGGGGATAAGGTAATATCCACATACTTTAAAATAATACTATTATTCTATAGCATATACAATACACAACCTCGTGTAGAAATAAACCACGAAATATTATTATAAGACATATATGACCTATAAATTAAATTGGTGTAAAATAATATGATTAAATGAATTATTAAATATATATTTATATATTATAATCAATATAAATGTAATGTTTTATTTTTAGTAAATAAGAACTTAATCGTTTGGTGTAGTCATTTTATGCTTCTAACATATTTTTTCAAAAATGAGTTTTGTTGATTTTTTTTGTGAAAATATTATAATTATTTTATAGAAAATTGAAAAATTTTATATTTTAAATATTATATCATTATTTTAATAAGAATTTAAAAATTATTTATAGGGTGAAATTTTGGGGTTTTCTGAAATGATTCATTTTTAGTGAGTAGAGAACAATACTATTTTTGGTAAAACTACCATTTCTTTTCATTAAATAAAGAAATTTAAAAGTACTATTTGATGTTGAATTTTATTTCAAAGTAAAATATTTACTTTTTAGTTGTATTTAATCAAATTAATTACTTTTAATTCATATTTATACCCTATTTTGGTATATGTTCTTCTTTGGTCCTAAACCGTATTTTTTTGAAAAAAATATTTTTCTTTATTTTTACCACTATAATTATAATGTTATTTTATATAACTTATTGAAATTGTATCTTTAATAATGGATTAGAAATTTTAAATAAAGATTTATAAATTTTATAAAGTACACCTTTTATTTTTTTTAATGTGATTAATAATCGTAGAATATATTTATCACCTTGGTAAGGGGACTCAGGTAATTAATGATAAAATAATTTGATAATAAGTGAAAGTAACCTGAAAAATAGTATTTAATATATTTTATGATTATTTGATCATAATAATGTAATATTTTAATTTATGTTTCATTTTGATTCATTTTAATTTGAAAATGGCTTATAAATTATTTTATATAAATATAAATTAAAATGTCACTCTATTAATTTTAATTTCTATAAATTTTTATGTCAAGTATTAAAAAATTATATTAATTTATTAATGTTTATTTTAAAGATAAATTATTCTTTATCATGGAAATTTTTTTTTAATTTTTTTCATTAAATATTTACCTCATATGTCTTCGCATCGCTATAACAATACATGTGAAAACCCTAGAAAAATAATGTAAATAATTTTAAAAAATATATAAGTAATATTTTTTGGGTGAGTTATAGTGTCACTATATTTTTGTAGATAGATATAAAATATTAGTTATTTTTAATATATTATATTCTAATCCCATTTATATCATGGTTTTCCCAATGTTAATCAAATTGACTAGTTCCAAAAATGGCATTACTGATATATTATATTAAATATTGTTTCACTAAATTATTTATGATTTATAAAAATATTATCCTCATCCAGGTGTATGATATATGGTTTGTGATATTATCTATTGTATATTTATGGATCACCTGTCCTTTAATAGTAAATTTATTGATTTCTTTAGTGTAAAAACCTTTGATAACATAGTAATAGACAAAATGGATAACATGGGGTTTAAACCAAAAGATAAGAGTTAAAAAACCCTATAAACTTGCACAAATATTATTTTATGAGAGGATTTAGTCTCAAACTCAAAACATATTTTAATTATTACAATTTGTAATAATTTTCTCATTTCAATTAATTTATATTAATTTAATACATTAAGTAATTCTAAGAGTTCCCCTCCCCACAATTATAAAGTGACACCTATATTCAATTTATTAATACTTCTAACATAATTAAATATTATTAAAACAGTAAGAAATAATAAAATAAATATCTTTTATATAATTTTATTTTATTTTTTATATTAAATTATCTAGAATCATCTCCAATTCCATCTAATGGGGAATAAAAACATCATTCAAGTGTACGTGTTGACTACCACCTTAATGAAGTAATGTTTTTCATTTTCCATCACTACCTCTCTTTGATGTTTATAATGATGGATTTAGTGTATATATATATTATATTAATTATATAATTACCATTCTAGAATGATAAAATGTCATTTATTTTCATGTTATTCCATCCGTTGAAAAATGATCTCGTTGTTCTTGTGTGTGTGCGGAACACCACCTCCACAAAGTGACACGATTCATTTTTCATCACCACACAGTATAGATGATATATGATAGTTTATTTAAAGATATAATACTATATTTAAAATATAATAACCATTATTTAGATAAAAAATAATATTTATCTTCTTTCCATCATGATCATTAAAAAAATGGAAATGTTACTCATGTGTATATATGACCTAATATCTCCATGATTGTAATGTTACCCATTTTTCATAACCATCATTCAATCATGGTTTTAAAATTATAATTTATGTATATAAATTATAAATATTCCATAATTTTTATTTTTTAAATGATTTATTAATTAACTCTTTGACAATTTCTAACCTATCTATGCTATTTTGGACAAATGAGATTAATATCATCAAAACATCAAACATAAACTTAATTGATTAATTAATTATATATAACATGGTTATAAATAAAATTAAAAGGTATAATAAAATTTTAATATTTTATTAATCAATTATATAATTAACATAAATTTATTATATAGGAATATAAGGAATGTATATGATGATTCAAACATGAGGTACGAGGCACATTAACTTAAAAACCATTTCAAATGTTTTAGAGATTTATTTTCAAAATAATTTTATTAAATGGACATATTCATAAAAATAATATTTATATGTATTTATATGGAAATAAAATAATTAAAAATGAAATTTTATATCACTTTTAAATTTCTTTCAAAGGACTTTAAAAGGAATAGTTTTCTATATTTTATACTGAATGTTTTGTCTTTCTCTAGAAAATAAAAAATGGAATATTATATTTTAATGTATACAACATCGCAAAAAAATACACCACTAAAATAATTATTTTAGATTTTCCTTCCATTAAAAAAATTCACGTATTCATAAAAGAAAAAATTATAGTTCCCATATTCTGGGTATTTATTTGTGAAAATAGGCTTTTAAAAGGGATGAGTGTTTCGATGTCCCTAAATGTTCTCAATATGGGTTCAAAAGAGTTCTTAAGAATATTCAAGATGAAAGGGTGAAAGCCTACAAAATTTTATTTATGATATGGTACATTATTATAATTTATGATGACAGGTTATATCAATACAACTTATACTATGGGTGAGCCCAATTTAACGCATACTACGGGTTACCATAATAAATAATATACATTGGGTGAGCCCAAAAAATCTCTATAACGCATTGGGTATTGTTCTATATCTTAAAAGGAATGTGTGATGGACCTAACCTGTGTGGTTTATTATTTAAATTTAATTAGGAATTATTAATTTTTGGCTTGATATTTAAACATGTTATGAATATGATTCTCCAAGTTTCCTAATTGG
This sequence comes from Viscum album, assembly GCA_963277665.1. NCBI lineage: Eukaryota > Viridiplantae > Streptophyta > Magnoliopsida > Santalales > Viscaceae > Viscum > Viscum album. Next base: position 650,385,758 of record OY728120.1, on the reverse strand, counting down.
GTTTTCTATTTTCATAGTATGGTTTATAATGATTTTAGTTGAGTGTAATGTGTGTGTTTCATAGGAATGTATTATTTGTTTTATACACTCATAGAATATGTTGATAAAGGTAAATATTTTATGTTTTTTATAGTTTTCAATAATCTATGAAATTTTCTTACTTTTATGTCGGTTATCGTTCTTTTTATGCCCATCCCAATTTTAAAAATGATTTTGATAAAGTTTAAGAATATGGGATAATAAAAAAGAAGTAAAGATAAAAGTCAAGAAGATTAAACATGAAAAGAAAAAACAATCTTTTTAAAAGATATATATTTTAGAAAATAATATATACTAAGTATAAGTTTCCACATTTAAATATATGGGGTTGTTATGCAATAGTTATGAGATAATTTTATAAAATAATTAACACCAAAGATCATCAAGAATGTAATATAATTAATTCTTGAATAAAAAGAATTGATTATTTAATGTTTTAAGGATAAGCCCTTATAGACCATTTAAAATATCCTAATCCACTTGATAGATTGGTAATAATGTAATTAGTTGTCTAATAATATTTTCAAACTCCTCATAGGGGATGAATATAACTCTATGTTCTTGTGCAAAAATTTAGTTGAGGAAAAATACCAGTCATGTTCTTTCCCATGGACACTCCCCAGTATGAAAATAAAAAGGAAATTTATGGTGGATTAATTATAAAACCCTTAAAAACATTCAATAGAATAATAATCATTTAACTTTCTAAAACAAAAACACTATGCTTTATGATAATTCGAATATAATATAGAAATATTATTAACTAAATGTGACCATTATAGCCTAGATGATTAATTGGAGGCTATTTATATGATTAACCAAATTATTAAATATATATATATATATATAATTGTCCCATTTAATATAAATATATTGAGTAATTATTAGGAAATTGGCATTAAAATTTTAGTAAAGTCATAATATGGCTCAAAAATACATTTTCTTCAAAAAAGGATTTTATTAGTTTTTATAGGGAATATTATAATTTACATAAACTATATCTAGAAATTGCATTTTATAAATAAATATAATTTTTTAAATTATTAAAAATATACTATAATATGGATAAATATTTAAATTCTTCTTATGTATTTTATATTGAATAGTGAAAAATAATGATTTTTCAAAAACTGTCATTTCTTTTCATTAAATCAAGTAATTTAAAATTCTAATTATGTTTTCATTTAATCTAAATGTGACTTATGATAAATTTTATTTATAATTTCATAATTAATTCCATTTAAATTATTAATATTCCTCATTATGATATCAGTAAATATTTAGGCTTAAAAACACATTCTTCTGAAAAATGTTTTCAAATGAGTTTTATGCATTTATATTAAACTTAATTTATGAAAATTCATTAAATTAAATCTTTAAAATAGATTCCATATTTGGAATCATATGGTTAAAATTTGATAAATTGGGTGCTTTTATTTTTGGTTATTATGAATAGTAACTACAGTAATTATTTATATCTTAAGTAATTGTTAAATGTGTTAAACAGGGTTAAAAATACGATATAAAACATTAAAAATCCCTTAAAGCTTGAATTTAATCCATTTAATGATTTTATTCTGATTATTCTCATTCAGTATTCTATGTTATGGCAACTGTTTCAAATTTTCTTTGATAAAAAATTATTATTATTTTAAGTGAAGAAAAATATAAAATGACATTATATTTTCTATTAAATCCTCTCATATTTTATCGTTGGGATAAATATGTTATATTTAGATCTAAATGATTATTTTTAATATTTATAAATTATTTTTAGGTAATTAATTTTGTTTTAATATTCAATTATGGTATTATTGCCTCTAATACCTATGTAACTCCAAACTATTTCTTGTTGAAGTAGTATAAAATATTACTAAATATTTTAAAAACCCATAAAATAAATACATTTTAGATTAACTGTGATATTCCCAGAATGTTTTGGGTAATAATAATGTATAATCTATAGTTAATGTGTCTATATTGGAAATATATTACTATCTTCCTAACATTAATGTCAAATTAAATAGACAGTCCCAAAAATGTAATGAATCATATTTCACATTATATAATTCATTATTAAATAATTTAAAATTCATAAAAATATTAAAATAGGACCATTTGAATGTGGTGTGGACAAATATTGTATCAGTATACCAGCTTTCCCAATATCTACCTTAAAATTAAATTTATAACCCTTAATTATTGAAAAATGTGTTATCACAGTTAAGGATAAAAAGCATTAACAAGGGTTAAACGAAAAAGATCAGGGTAAAAATTAACTAAAAAATATTTCAAATCCTATTCAATCAGTTTATTTTTATCATATGTAATATTTAATTTTAAATTAATAAATATTTCACAACTATTCTATGAATTTTAGTTTTTAATATTTTAGTTTTTTGAAAAATTTAAAGAATACCCCATGTAAAAGAACACCCCCTCTTTATTCATTAAACCACATTTATCCACATAGGTCAAAAAACCTGACCAATTAGATTATAAAATTTACTATAAATGAATTTGAGATTATTTTGTTATTAAATGAACATTACAGGGTCCTAAAGGAATGATCCTGATGTGGTTTTTTAAAGAGGAGATAATCGTCTTAACCGAACGTTTTCATTTTAAATCTTCTTTTAACTCCTTAAATTTAATCCTTACCACTAAAATTTAATAAAATTATAATAATATATATAATTATATCTTATTATTTCAATTTCATAACCTTTTTCATCTATTATTTCTATTAAATTGGAAATGAATGTATAGCTTATGTGTACGTGTGGACTACCACCTCCACTAAGTGATACGTTTCATTTTCATTCACCACATCACATGGATTTTGATAATGATAGATTTTATAAATTTATATTATTTTTGTTATATTATTATTTTTATATAATGTTTAATTTTATTTTCCCTTTCTTTTATTCCATACATCGAATAATGGAAACATCACTTATTCGTACAGACAGACTATCGTCTTTATGAAGTGATGCAATTAAATTTTTATAAATGTTTTTTAAAGTTTATAAATTTGTATAAATTAATAAATATGATACTTATTTCATTAATAATAATATGTATATTATTAAACTGTGACCATGGAACATGTATTATAACAAAAAAAATCAAATCATGAACGGAAAATGAACCAGTGTTCATCTAAATGTCGATTTTATTGAAGAATTGTTAATAAAAGGATAATTAGAAATTATAATATAATATTACATAATAAGTAATTTATCAATATTGGTTTTTTATATATGTATAATAAATCTGTAATTATTATATTTTAGGTTTTAATGTGTATGAATTAAGATGAAACTTGAGGTAAGAGTTTCTTATCTCCCTTTTATGTTTGTGATACATATGTCATATTCACCACATGCTTCATTTGTGTGGTCAATATATTAAACATTATTGAATTTAATTATTATTTTCATAAAAATTATTTTCATTTCTAAATTCATATAAGGTTATATATTTCATGTTGTTTTGATTCATAGATTACCAAATTTTTATGTGGTCTTCATCTCAATATTGTTTTTTGAGACTTGTTTTATGTAATGCAATTATATTATTTTATGAGGTTTCAATACTACCAATTTGACATTTTATATATTTATTCTCATCATTTTAATCATATTTAAAGATTCATTTTATTTTATTCATTCATGAGACTTAATATTCAAAATTTTCCAAAGAAGTGAGGGTTTTATGATTCAATCTCTTTTTTATAGGGATTTCTTGTGCTCAAATTTAGGATTATGAAAATATATGACCTTTCCCAAAAAATATTATTCATATTATAAAAAATAAATTTATTTCAATATATTATATATTTAAATTTAATTATTTAAATTTAAATACTTAAGATGCCAAAACACTAATTTTAAGAAAAACTAACATTATTTCCCACTTTTTCCAAGATTATTTTTCTTCGACGTAAATGATTTCCTAAATTGTTCTCAAGAATATATTTATTATTCTCCTATTATATATAATGTAATTTTTTCCATGTTTTAATTTTTATAAAAATGTCTTAAATGAATGCTATTTTTATTTTCTAAATAAGATTCATTTGTGTTTTTTCTGAAAATGTGAAAGGAAACATTATTTTTATGTACAATACATGAATATAATTCCCACATTTATGAAAACGTAATGACACAAAGCTTACATTATATGTTTTTAGGTCATTTTCCGAGAACATTTTTATGCTTAACAATTTGGAAATTATTATATGTTATATATCTGATTTCAAAATTAAATGGTATTTTATTAAAGAAACATTCTAGTGATATTTTATAATTATTTTCATCTATAAAAATAATGCCCTGTTGTTTCTTATGATTTACTGTGGTTTTGGACCAATTTTTCTATATTTCATCATTCATTATATGTCATATTATTATAATGATAAAATATTAATGAAACTCATTTTATTTTCCTTATATTAATATTTGATGTAATGATAAATGATTTCATGACCTTGTGATATACATATGAATTAATTATGATTATGTGAAGGTGGTTCCATTATAGGCATCCAATTTCGTGGGTAAATATTACTGTTTTATGATCATAAAGGACCCATGAGAGTTTATCCCAGGCTTGGAAGAGGTAGAATGTGAGTTTATCTCCTACCGAAAGTAGATAACTGGGTGTTTATCCAAATACAAACATGTGATGAATGTCTTAGTGGGTATCCTTGATAAAATATTTCAATGATTATTATTATACTACACATTCTTCCACTTTTTTATGGAATTATCATATGATATTATTATACTCTCATGGATCATGTTCTATAATTACTTTATGATTTATGTCTTATGAACTTACAAGAATTACACCATAACTCGTGATTATGATCTATGAATTCTTGGGTATGGTTATATATTGTTAATATCATGTTCTCATAACCTTATTCTCATGTTATTCTTATAAATAATCATTGAATGATATCTTCTATGTTTTCAATTTTTGAGCATCTGAGCTCATCGTTCCTTACATTTTAATTCCCAGGGATATGAATAATTGTTTTATGTATGATATATAAATGAAGGAAACTATTTATGAAGAAATTATTGGGATATAGTAGAGATATATTACAAAATAGTTATTTATATAACAATGTTTCTAAAGGAACTAAAAAGTAATGGTTCTGTCATGGATCATAATTATATGTAATGACTATTCATCTAATAATTGTGGAGTTCCATGTTCTATATCAAGAACCATACATGTGGGATTCTATTTCCAATCACATCTCATCAATGTGGAACACTATGGCCATCATTATCTAATCAACCAGAAATGTAATGTACAATATTAAACCATTTTCAAAGAATCCCATGCCTAAAATTAACCCATTTAATTATTTACCCAAAATCAATGCAAAAAATCTTCACCATTAAAAACAATATATAACCACACATAAACCATTTTCATTTATTAGGGTCCCAACAGACCCTTTACACAAAATAATGATCAGAATATTAAGTGATTTAAACACTTAAAAACACCATTCAGAAACACTATTTGAAACTTTTTATCTCAAACATCCCTTTAATAGGTTTCAAATACACCCTAAAAATAGAGTTATTCATCTCCAATATCAATAACAATGTCAAATAATTATTTTCCATCAAAAACATTAAAACATCAAGAAATTATTTTTTTACAAAAAGGGGAACCACAAACACATTTCAAATAAACCTTTTAAATTCACTCCAAATTTTTTTTTAAAAATCACATAGAGGTTATCAACTCACTTTAAAACAGAATCAACATTAAAACATATCTTTTACCCATTTGATCTAAAAGTTGATTCAAAACCAAATTCACTAGGATAAAACCATTTTAAATGGCATTTAGGTCTTTCACGATATCATGTAACATAAAAACATTCCAACCATTGAATTCAACATATTAAAATAATTTTTTTCCCAAGAAAAAAAATCCCTTAATAATTCAATTAATCAAACTAATTTGCTTAATTGGGTTAATATTATAACCCTTCTAATTTAACTTTTAGAACCTCACTTTACCATTTCCAAAAAATAGATCACAAATGTTGTAGCCACATGTTAGATATTATTGACTATGATAGATCTAAATGAATGTGTTGATGTCTAACGTACTCAATTAAAATCCAAAATAAATTAATTTAAAAATGTAAAAATTCACACCACACATGGTTGTTAATGAACTTACCATATACACATGTAAAAAAATTATCAATACTGCGGAGAAAGGTTGTAGACCTCTAACATCATTTAAAAAATAATACCAAAACAATTTCAAAGATTGAAATCCCAGATAAGGCCCTTAAAAGTTTTGTACCACTCCTCGATTTTGATAAAATATCCTGTCAACCAACCAATCTCAAACATCATTCCCTGAATCAACTATTAATTAATTATAACAATTATAATTCATTAATTCGTTAATACCCAATTCTATATTTTTCTAGAAAACTAACTAGGATTTCACCTAATATTGATTTTTTTTGCAACCACCATAGGTATTCCATAACAGAATACTGACACCATTCTCAAGTATAGATCTAAGAGTTGATTTCATAACAACAATTAAAAAAAGTTCATTAAGGGAATAATAAAAAAATTAACAATGAATTCATTTGTTAAAAAATTATCATATAAAGATGTGGGAATGTCATCCTGAGATATCCAATACAAATACCAACTAAAATTTCCACGAGAAGTAGAAAATTCCACAAAAAATAGTTGAATCACTAAAAAAACATAAACCGAAGAACTCGAAAATTATATATAGGGAATATTCTTCATGAAACCACCCCAAAATTAATTAGCTGGATGGTGAGAAAGAAGTTGAGAGATCCCCTGGTCAATTTGCATCTAATAAAGGATGAAGATGCGGACTGTATTAAACCCAAGAGGGGGTCTTATGGTTATTTACCTAATTAAATGATTTTTTTAACAGAATGGTTTGGCTAGATGATTTTACAAAATGGGATCCAATTGTGCACCTATCATTATCCAAAAATTACACCTCCTATACAATTTAGATATATTTTTTATAATAATGAACCACTTCATTACATCCCTCAACGACGTGGTGCAGGGTTTTTCTGAAAACATGCATATATCATGAACTGTTTCTCATGCTCTCTACCACCTCACATGATTTCTCATTTGGTTCCCATGGTTTACCCCAAACTATGCTATAACTCTATAACATAACTATTCTTAGTTAAAAATAAAAAAACACCTTGATCATCATGGTGTCTCACTGTATATCATAAACAGTGCACACTAATCAATACACCCAGTCCATAAAACTCATAAACACCTAAAACATAACCCAAAACTGCAAAGGCTCACCCAAACACTTGAGCTACCATATTATTCATAATAATATTCTATAAAGTTAATTTGGAGGTATTTAAACTCTAAGAATCTCATTTAGAGTCTTAATACAATGTTTACCCATCCTGTGAATGAAAATTAAAATAATTATAAAATTTACATATCATATAGGATCATGATCATAAAATCACACACTATTATGATTCTCTCCCTTGGAAGGTATTTTTGGTCAACCATCCACACCACTCAACCTATGTTAGTCACAATTTGTAGCTGATATCATTGTACAGTATCAAAATTATGGAAAAACAACACCAAGAACAACACCAATTCATGCCAATCAATTGGCTGAAACCCAAACCAAGTCCTATTTTCAAAACTGAAACACTAATATGGATATTATCCTAAACAATCCAATCAAAATAAATATTAGGTTATTTATTGATTACTTACTAAATTTATGGTTATCACTACTATAAACATCATATTATAACCACTCACTTCTGATAGTTAGCAGATCTGCTATTAGAAAATCCCAATAGGACCATGAACTCACACCCCCAAAATGTTCCCATTGTGGATCCCAAATTACTCTTCCCAAAACCCATGACAATATTAATCAACATCATCACACATCCTATATAGATATATAAAAACTCATTTGGAATCACACTATCCATCCAAGAATGAACTAGGATCAAATTAGATTTCCCTCTAAATCCTGATTCAATTACAAAAATTCATTCATCATTTATTAAATATAAATTCATGTGTGCTTTAAAACATACCACACTAGTTCCATACAGAAACCCAAATCAGACTACCCTTGGATTACTTGTCCCAAAAATTATTTGCCCCAAATATTAACACATAAAATCCTCACTTGATTATGATTCCTTTATTTTAATAAGAATTCCATGATCATATAAACACAAAACAAATGGAGACTATACCCAAATCTTGGTGGCATTTACTGTCTAGTCCTCCATTATATCAAAAATATCAGTGTTCCCTAAATCACCACTAATGCATCACCAACCCAAGAACCTCAAATAACTTTTGAAAACTATGTTGATTCTGAATCCAAATCTCAACTCGATCATGCTCTATATCCATTTTATCTAATAGAATTTACTATATGATTTTAATTATGAATTTCATCAGTTCCCCCCTATATCATCAGTCCATTGTGACCAATCAATAGTGAATTCAACTCACTAGAAACCCTTCCATCACAAGGGTCTCACCTTACCACTAACACATATCTCTCTAACCATAGTAGTTTCATTGTCACCACTTTCCCAAGAAACACCAATCACCATGTAGCATGTTCCAACCACTATTGACCCTATAATTTTGATGATCCTATATTTATCTCAATTAAATGAAAAAGTGAAACATCAACTATAACACTTTCCTATAATTCATGAAGGTAACACATTATATCAACTAACATTTGGTCCATCATGAGGATCTTATTCATATATGTAAAATGGTACACCCCTACCCTATGTCTTCACATAAACTACTCCATGATTGAAACATATAAGGTCAAACATTCTCAAACTAGAAAGGACCTTTAGATATATAACCATATAGATGATACGCTATCAGTGTATTCATGATGATGTTAATATAATGGTGTTGATTTTCTCTAAAATGTAAGTAAACTAGGATTTCATGAATTATTAAAGCCACAAACTATCCATTTCTAATTTTACCTCTATCTTTTGAGACATTTCAAACCAATTCAAAGGCTTTGAGACTCTCTACACACAATCATATCATTATAACAACTTTGGTTATTAACCAACTCATATATTCCTTATTAACAGTAGTAACTCATGAATAAACTATTATAACTTATGATCTAAAATCCAAACATCCTTATACACTACCAACTGAGCATGCATTCAATGTATGATTAACACTTAACCACCATAGGCTCACATGTAACCAAACGACATAATCTATCTATTAATCTAGTGAGTAAATTTTCATGAAAAATCATCCCATAATCCCCATTCACTGGTAATGCTAGCCTTTAATTCCCTTATCACCCACTGAAGAGACCCCTCAGTGATTCCAAAACAAGAGGAAACTCCTAGATCCAAATCCACTTTCACAAACATTTATATCTTGAGTGACATTCAAAAACTTCAATAAGACAATGTATGCTCTCCCAAAATTCTTTAAGAAACATCTAAAGCCAACCAGGCTAGGTACATAACTTTTCCAACATTAACAAACTTTATGTTCATATGATGAATTAACACTGCATTGGGTTTTCATTTTATGGGAACTGCTCATCTTTATGTGCCTCGCAATAAGAATATACTAGGCCTAACTAACCTATATGGTCACGACCCAAAAATCCATTCACACCCAGAACCACAAAACATCAATAAACTCTTATGATCATGGTTGTGATCAAAATTATCATTCACATCCCACCTAAATAAACAGTACACAATCTAAGAACCTGAATGATCTTGCCACTCTAGAAAAAAACTAAATGGTTGAAGAACTACAACACAAGTGATATTTCTCAAAACAAAATTCTTTCAACTCATTTAAAGATCATATAATGTTTCAAACTTCATGTATCATTGTAAAAACTCCAAAGAATATATCCATTCCTCACATGTACCAATGCACACATAACATTATTGAACCCTCTCATAGGCCACCCTCAAAGATCAAATAGCATCACCTACCTTTACTGGATTCATGTTAAGCGATCCCTTAGGATCCCCCACTGAGCCATACGGGTCATTTTCAAGTCAAGTTACTAGGTCCGACCACATAGTTCTACACCCAGTCATAAAAGGTAAAAAATCACAATGCATAAAGCACACTCACATCCGAATATCACATGACAACAACATGTCAAAACACCCATCTCTAGGGTCTAACATATGGAGGGAATGATATTCGAAAACACACACCCATAACTAGAGTAACCATCCACTTGTAACTTCTTGACATCAAACCACTACCTAAAGAACTAAATCACACAAATAATCCTGAAAAAACCACCCATAAGGATCTAATGGTCATATAACTATATTATTCTAACCCACCAAGGTGACTGTACCAATTTTGCACAATGACAGTGTCTGTATCCAAATATTCGATCATCTCACCATAGAACCACATAAACATCAATCAGGAATAGATTCATGTACAAGTATATATCAACTATGTAGAATGTCTCCAAGTACATATATGGAAAACATCAAATAAAAATTAGTTGAAACATTTAACAATTTATCCTCTATAATTCGTAGAAAAACAAACTAACTGGACTATAACATTTGTATCTTGCATGCCTACCAAGATGAATGTTATACCTGTTGAATTTATATGTAAATAGTCAAAACTAAATCACATGACACTTAATAAAGGTCAAACATTCACAACAAAATCGAAAATCACCAATCATACAAAACATGTGCATCAATCAAAGAAAAAAACAAATACAACATAAGTTCATAAATAGAAAAAGAAATCCCTAAAATGGTAACATATACTTTAGCACAGACATGATTTCATACCGAACCAATATGATATCTATCACAGGAATCATCAAATTCCAATATTTATAGTCTACCAAATGTATGATAGTGAAATTACAGGAGTGTGAATAGTTAGATACCAATTTTTAATGCCCTGAGCCAAAATCCATTGAGTCAATGCCCTGACCTAGTTCTCCACTTAACCTCAATTATGCCAACTAATACTCTAGAGGCTACTAAATAAAGGTGTGGGTCTAAGGTGATACTGTGATGAGACAATGCCTCCATATCAGAGTCCATAATAACAATATAAATATCTAAGAAACATATACATCATATCACACATAAGAGACAAATTAATAGGAAATGGCATGAAAAAATGAAAAAAAGCATGAATGACCATGTTAAAAATACAACACTGGTCCCCCAATAGGTATATCAATTATACAGAAATGTAAATAAAGAATAAATACACCATTCCCTATTATAACATAGAGGAGAAACTCCTCCAATCTTATGATACCATCTAAGATATCCTTCCAAGCCATAAAAACCTAAAATTTAGCATCATCCAAAACCTCTTCCTTAAATAAACATGTTAGAGAAACATGAGTAACCATGTGTAATGGTTGATGGAGTAGGGAGTGATTGAAACTCTAAAGTTAACCTCCAATGGTGTCTAAAAAATAAAATTGAGAATAATATTGTCTATAGATAAATAGTGGTGTAAATTAACAGTGTGGAATAAAAAATTCATCTAAAAAGAAAATTGATCTATCTAGTAACCCATTGTACCTTACCTTCTAGGTTACACTCAATCCAAAAAAACATGCATATAACCAAATATGATCATTTATGTCGTAAAAATTTTAGTCAAACATGTTTTATGGAACATATGATGTCATACATTTTGAGATAATCTTTTTAGAACATAAAACATAATATCCATAGATCCTCAGACCAGCCCTTAAAATGTGAAAAATAGTTAGTACCAATAGAGAACATCCTAACCAATATCCTAACCCTCGGGCAGGAAATGTTTTTCCTAACATTCTAATCCTGGGATGTGGATTTCCATGTATGACATCAAGAACCACATATGTGTGATGTCTAATCCATTTTTCATAACCACCGATGTGGGGTTATGTGTCTGACATCATTAACAAGACATGTGGAGTTACTTGTCCAACATCAACTCATAAACATGGAATTAAATCTTTTATAAAAATTCAATACATAGAACACTACTTCATATCTTAACTCATTAACGTGTATTTCCATTTCCCACCTTACCTCATTTCCACATTTACCAATAAACATGGATCAACATCATAAATTTTCAAAACAATCCTAAACTACACCTAAACCCTTTTCATTTTCAGAGATCCATAGAGAACCTTAACATAAAAACATGGCTCAAAATGTTGATCCATTTACCCACATCAAAACATTATTTCCAAAAAATATATTTCTAAAATGTTTTATCTCAAAAATCTATTTAATAAATTTATAATACACACTCAAAAAAATGGTATTTATTTATAATATCTAAAAAATGTCCAAGGACATTATTTATATCAAAACCATAAATTATAAATCAATAAATATTCATAAAAGGGGAAACAGACACTGATATTATATCTATATTTTAAATAAAACCCAAACCCACTTTTTAATATCACTTAAAGGTCTTCACCTAACATTAAAAAATCCACTTTAAATCACAGATTTCAACTATTTAAATCCAATGTTAGGGAAAACTAATCACACAATGTTCAATCTATTTCAATTGCATCATATGTCATTCACTATATCTTGGAACATAAAAACATTCCAACTTTTCCATTAAACATATTATAAAAAAATTCTTATGTTCTACAAAATAGCCATTAACCATTCAATCAATCCATTCAATGATCAAATCCATGTTATACTCGTTACCCACTACTTCAACCATTAGAACCCTATTTTATAATTTTTTAGAAATTTTGCACACCATTGGTGGTCATTTTTTAGTTTTATAAAACAAGTATATTTTATGGGATTTTTGGAAGTATTGGATATTCAATATAAATATCAAAACTATTTACATTAACTAAAAAAACAATAAAACCACACATGGGTCTTAAGTCACACTACACATACACATAGGAAATAATTATCAAGACTATGGGTAAATTTTTTTACACGAACTACCTAATTTAACAAATCATCCCATATTCATTATATTATAGCATCCCTACTAAGGCATGTACAAGTTTTTTACAACTCCTCAGCATCCATGTAGGCTCATCACAACCAATTAAGATATAAAATCATTCCATGAATAATAAATTAATTAGTTATAAAAATTATAATTAATTAATTCAATAAATCCCATATAAATTATTGATGGATACCTCATTTTGTGGTCACCTCTTATAGTAACATAATTCAACTTACATGGGAAGTACACAAAAAACTCAAACACCATTCCTAGGTAAATTCATTTGATATAGTATCAAAAAACAATTTATTAAAATTAATTCAATAATGTAAAAATAAAAAAATAGATAATAATGAATACTATAATGAAATTTCAATAAATGAAATGTGGAATTAATCGTGGAATCTCTTCTATAAAATCCATCCAAATTCCCCATGAGAAATTGATGATTGCACTAAGATCTAGTGGAATTAGCAACAGAGCCTCAACTATAGAATGAATAAATTAGAGAGGGGAGGAGGAATTGATATGTATGTTACAAAATAATAAATAATTACTTTGAACACAACCCATGTCGAGGGGTTGGAGGATGAGAAATGGGTTACAAGAACCCATGTTCAATGCACACCTAATGGGTGAGGAAGAGGGGTAGTGGGATAAGAAACATAGGCAGTGATTTTTGTTATGTCCCACTAAATATGATGTTTTGGATAGCTATATGATTTGGTCACATGGCTAGCCAAACCATGATTCTACCTTTATCATCCCACTGCCCAACACCAACACCCCCTCACTCCCACAGACACACATGGTTCGGCTTTATGGTTTTTTAACAATACACCAACTGTATAACACCACAATGGACCCCACTACTAGATGGAACAAGGTTTGTTTAAAATCAGTCTTATACCATGCATCATGCCTTGGTCTCTCAACCACCTCATGTGGATTCTCATTTTGATGAGTAAATATAACCCAAACTCTTCTCTAATCATTAAAATTAAATGTGCACCATTAAAAATTAACTAAAACCCCCTATACATCAAGGTCTATCATGGTTTCTCCTAAAACATGTACATCAAACTATACACCCATTCCAGAAGACTCTATTACACTAAAAACATAACCCAATTCTCTTAAGGCTTGATTGAACACTGGATCTAACTTTTCATCCTCATTACTCATCTCAAAATATTATTTCGAGTCATTCCATATCTCGGAATCTCATTCTGTGTCTTGATTCATCGTTTTCCCCATACCATAAATTGAAATTCAAATTAACTATAAAATTGAAATCATATATATATGTGGGATATTATATATATTAGTTCAACAAATGTAAAATTCCTTATAAAAACTTAGGTTTCCAATCATAAATTTTATATTTATCATGGAGTTAGATACCATTTTTTATTTAAATCAAAACAATTTTAATAGAGTTAAAGAATAGTTTGAAATTTATAAAACAATTTATATAATAATACTTAATACCAAATATAAGAAAATAGCTTCTAGAATTGTATGGAAATGAAATAAATATTCAAATAAATAAAATCTTTTAATCCACTTAAATAAAATTCATTAATGAAGAAGAGAATGTGTTGAGTATCCAAATCAATGATAAATTAATTAAAATTAAGGATCAACATCTATATACCCAACAATATCCCCATTTTAATGATCATATTAACAATATAAACAAAAAAATAGTTTTTTTTGTTTTAGTTATTAATAAAAAAAGGTAATTTTTTGTTTAACTAGATTTCAAATCCATTTAATGAAATAAAAAAATAAGGTATAGAGATGGATTAATACACAATTAATATAGCACAGAACTATATTTTACTGTTATGTAAGATAAATATAATCACATCCAAAATATGGATAGATTTGTAAACATTAATCTAAAGTAAATGTGAAATAAAGGAAAAATAAAAATAACAAAATAACTTCTTTTATAAATATTCCGAGATTACAATGAATATAGACCTAAGGATAAATATGTTAAGGTGTATGTTAGAGGATGTTACATGTTTAGGATTAGATTATTTTGAGTAAGGGGACTATGTGGTTCAAGAATCTCTAAGGTTATGAAGCATAACCTTAAACTCCTTAATAAATTCCTTAAAATTATAGTTCATCGAGATTTTCCACTTTTTCATCAAAATCATTGATTCCTAAAATATAATTATCATATCAACCATAATCCCAAAACTAACAGTTTGAATGGTCTCAAAATATTGAAAAAATATTTCCACCATTCCTCCAAACTAGTTTTCCAAAAATCATACACATGGATTGTAAGAAATAATAATTTCAGAAAACTCTTATATATTTTTCTATTATGTGATTATTTATATACTATCAATCTAAAAACCATAAATATTTTCATCCATAGTTACATGGTTAGTATTTAGAAACTTAACGCTTCTCAGCACATCTATAGATCTTATTCCACCTGAATTATATTCTCTTTCCTGACATGAAGTTGAAACTGTTACTCTTTCAAATTAACATTACATGAACATATTGAAATCACTAAAATAATATTTTGAGATAATTTATTTTTATATCATTCCATACTGGTTAGAGATATCTTGTTTTAATATATAAAAATATTCTTTCAAAACTAAATTTTCTTACAAACATTAATACTGAACCTAGAGAGACTAAAATTATATTTATAGAAATATATGAACTTCTCAAGTATTAAATAGAAATTATAGAACTCTTAATTTATGAATATATAATTAAAACTTCATCCCCTAACATATAAATCCAAGATAACTTCCTTTCTGTAAAAATTTAATATTGGGACATACAAATAGAATCATCCTTAGATACTAAAGGATAATATTTATCCTTTATATAATATTATATATCATCAAATAATTTAATATATTATACTTTTAAGCCACCAAAAGAATGTGAATAAAAGTTTTCAAACACATTTGTATCTTGAAAACCTTATTCTATTATCCTATCCATGGAATTTTCGATAAAATAAAATAATTGATCCCTAGTAAAATGATTTTTACCCATAAATAGGGTACTCAAATGCTCATAAAAATGAGATTATACAATATTAAGTTCTTCTATTCAATGAGATAATTGGGCATAAATAATTTTTTTTTGTTATTTCAAAGCTTCAACACAATTCTTATATCATTCTTCTTCTATAGGAGCCAACTTCTCCACTAATTCTTAAACTATAGAATATGGATGATCAACATCCCTAATATATCTAATAGGTAATTATTGTTCTCTTTTACTAGGTGTTGGAACCAAAATAGCCTCCGGATCTACCTCAATATAGCATTACTGATAGTCTCTTAGAATATGAAATATTCTTAAAAATCTTGTAGGATTATTTTCTTCCAATAATTTACTTCTTAAATTACTGACCAGAATGTTTTTTTACTAACAAACTACTTTTATAAACCTCCATCTAATGAGGGAGAACCATATTGATGTTTTTATTAGGATTCTTCATTATATTTTATTTAACGTCCTATGGAACTAGCTAATTTTAGAATTCAGTGCTACCCCTTAGCATGTGCACCAGATCATTATTCATCTTTAGCTCCAAAAATTGTCAACTTACCTCTTCTCAAAAATTAAAAAACAACAATATAATGAAGAAAATACATTACATTGATGACATCTCAACCGTATAATTATATGAGAAATAATATACAACTTATAGATAAAAAGTAAAAGTAATCTTCCAAGGTGGAAATGATATCCTTGAATCATTCTAAAAACAATTGTTCATGAACCACAACATATACCTTCTAATATTTAACTTAATGTCACAAAGATTTAGAAACATAATATACAAGTATAGATATATAATTTTAGCTTCTAGATAAAAATTACCAAAACATTCTTTTCAACCTCTAGATCTTTCAGTGGTATCTTTTTCATATGTGAGATCCCAAAGAGAGAGGAAATAATATCCCAAGACCTATGAACAACATCTCTGGTAGATCTAATATTGAAACGTCACTTCCCTTTTTGGAGAGACTAAATTATATTAGACATTTTTTTAAAATGGGTAATAAAAATCATTATCATTTTTATAGAGAAATCATTCGTAAAATCATCAAAACCATTTTAGGCAGTTTTATAAAATTGTTTTATAAATATTTCTAGAAAATACGAAGAGTCACCTCTATTGAAAATATATTCCAAGACTTGAAAAATTAGTTCCATAATTACCAGAAATTTACTATGAAAAAATTTTAAATATATATTCTTTCATTGATGAAATGTTCATTCTAAATATGAATATCAATTCTTATTCACACTAACGTGACTGGACTCATATATCCACATTATCTTAATCATCACTAAAATAATATTTTTTAGAGTTTTGAAATACTAGGGTTAAATAGATTGAGAAATTGTGATATCTAAAGGGTGAATCATTGAAGGTCATACCTAGAAATTTTTTAACTCTAATAGTTCAAGGAAATTGTTATTATATAGATCTTATTTCATAGTGAAATCATTTGGGTTTTTTTAAAATAAATTAATAGAAGCATGGAATAAAATATTTTAGTATCTAATAATAAAAATTCAAAATATTAATAAAAAATAAGTAAACATTTAAAAATAAATTGTTCTTAAAAACAGGAATTAATAATACAAATAGATATTAAAAATAATCCCATAAAATTTACATAAAAGTAAATAAAAATTAATCATCTTTAATAAAATCAGAACTATATGTGGGATATGGTTTAGTGAAAATATCAAAAAGTTGATACACAATAATAGAAAATTTTAAAGATATGTCCCCTTTATATACATAGTCCAAAAAAATTATCTCTAAGATCCATATACATAGTCTTTGAATGACTCATAGTATTTTTTTGAAATATTTATAGTGCTATTATTATCATATAAAATAGAAATATGATAAAACTTATGTCAAAATACTAGAAGTTTCTATATCTTTCAAAAAGAAATTCAAGAACAACTTCTAACAGTTATGTATTGAACATAATTAGTTACAATGAAACTCAATTTATCTTATAAATTAACCATGAAACCAAGGACTTTCATAAAAAATTTAGAAGTACCAAAGGATATTTTTCATTATAATTAGTATCCTCAAAAATATGTATCTGAATATGAAATTAAATAAAAACAAGCTATTTTATGATAATGTAGAGGGAGAGAAACAATTGATTTTAATTATTTAATAGTTTTTTTTATATGATTCAGATGTGATACTTTAGGATGCTATTAAATTCTTACATAAATGAAAATATAAAAAATTATTTTTGGAATACAAGAAATACTGAAAGTTAATTTTTTTATTAAAAACACTTTTAAGGAAAAGTGAGAAACCCCAATTTCACCCTTCTACAGCACTAAAGTAAACCACATACTTGTTTAAAACTAACTTAATCCTATCAGTGGCATTCTCCCTAAATATTTTCCAGGAAAGAAACGGTACCTGTAATCCTAGGTCCATTGTTATTACATATTCAAAGTGGTTTTACAACATCATCCTAATGAAGTATTACATTTTTACACATTAGAGTTTTATAGGGAATAATATTTCCTATACCAATCATTATCAGTAAATAAATAATAATTTTAAATTGATTTAATAAATTTCTAAAATAAATCACATATTTTTCAAATCTCTGAAAAAAATTCAATTCTCCAATCATACTCATTCCAAAGTTTTTTTTCATATGTTTTTTATAAATCATAAAATAGATTTTGATTACTTTATCCAAAAATAACATCATCTACATATATTTGATCAAATAAAATATAAGAAAAATAATTTTTCATCAAAATGTTATAATAATAATTTCTTATTAAAAATAATTTTTTTAAAATGAAAGAACTCAATATTTACACTAATCCCTTGGTGCTAAGATAAGTATATATTCCTACTTAGTATGTTTTTAAATATAATTGGTTGAAGAGGGATTTCAAAACTATGAGATTGTTTAACATATACATACTCCAAAAAATAACTATATTAAAAATTATATTTGACATCTATCTAGTAAAATTTAATGTTTGTAAGTGGTATATCGGCCCAAAGATTTCTAATGGCTTTATGCCTAGCAACCGAGGAAAATTTTTCCTCATAATATATTCCTAACACCTTATGGTAACCCTTAGCCACTATCCTAGAGTAATTATTAGTAATTATACCTTGATCATATCTCTTATTCATAAAGATCCATTTGGTTCCAATCACTTAATGGTTTTATGAACTATCATCTATCTCCCAAAAAACATTCCTATAAACCAAGTTTATCTCTACTTGTATAGCTAACATCTAACACTCATCATCTAATAATTCTTATATAAACATAGATTCAAACTACGATAGAAAAGCAGAGAACTCAACTATGTTTATATAGTTTTTAAATATCCTAAGTCATTAATATTATTATCCAATAAAATATACTAAAGAGTGGTCTTTAAAAAATATAGGTTATCAAGGTAAAAAACATTGAGGTTCTATAGTTATATATTCCTAAAAACATAATTCATTATGGTCATATTCAAATTCAATTCCAATATATAATTATATAAAACAAATCAAAAGTTCATCAAAGAATCATTATTTTAAACTGTTTGATTTTTTGTGATAAAATAAATCCATTTCATCAAACATCACATGAATCAACTCATAGACTATCATTAAATTTTTACTAAACCATCTATAATCTTTATAAGTTGAAAAATAGACAAGATGGATTCATTCCTTGGCCTTTTGATCAATATTACCATTTTTTAATCATTATTCAAGATATATAGCATATTACAAATAAATTTAGAGTATCCATAATTAGTTATAATGTTATTCCATATATCTAAAAGTTTCTTTTTAAGAAAAGCGCTGATTAAAATTCTATTAATTATATGGAATACTGTATTACCATCTTCTCCAAAATAATATATAACCAAACTATATTAATTCAATATTGTTCTAGATTTTTGTGAATACTACTATTTATTTTTTTCAATAATTCTATTATATTGTCATTTTCTTGGATAAAAATATTATATTTAATAAACAGTTTTTTAAAAAATGAATTAATTTCATGACTATAAAATTCTCCTCCATGATCACCCACCAGTGAAATTATTTCTGAAATATTGTTTATTTTAAAAAACTTATAAAAACTCATAAACATTTATATATAATAACATTAACACTTTAAAAATATAAACAATGTAAATATATAAAAATCATAAGCTTACAAAAATATAATTAATCTTCTAGCCAAACATGCTAACATATAGGGACCAAAAAAATCCATGTAATTAATTTATAAAATATTAGAAGTAGAAAAAAAATTATATTATTTTGATAGATGAATTATGTTGTACTCCAATTTGACACTCATCACAATGCCCATTCTCATCAAAAAAAATATTAGGATGATCAAAAACTAAATATTTCATAGATAACCTTGACTGGTAAATTATATTACCGTGATAATGTCTCTTATGTCATATACAAGATCCACTTATTTCAATAACTAATAGTTACCTTTCTATTCCCAAAAGAACTAACATACAATGTATAATAATTTTTGTTTTGGGTGCTCTGAAGATAAATAGTTTATCCTTAAAGACAGGAAAAACATTATTAGAAAAATAAATAAGAAATCCATCATCACATTGTTGAGAGATAATTATTATATTTTCATTAAAACATAGTGCGTTTATAATGGTTGATTATGATTGTTTTTTATCTCCAACTTATCCAGATTCAATGATATTTCATTTATTGTTATCTAACATAGTAACAAATCCTCCAAAAACATTTCATAGTTTTATTTAATTGAAAATATATATATATTCATGTACCACGAACATCCACTATCTCAATACCATATTATCTTTTCTTCATTTTGGATTTTTATCGACAAAGATATAAAATAAATTTTTTTTACCCAAATTCTCTTAGGTTCTGCAATATCAGTGAATAAGGATCTATGAAATCATATATTTTTAACC
Source organism: Viscum album (assembly GCA_963277665.1). NCBI lineage: Eukaryota > Viridiplantae > Streptophyta > Magnoliopsida > Santalales > Viscaceae > Viscum > Viscum album. Next base: position 650,364,630 of record OY728120.1, on the reverse strand, counting down.
TTTTGAGAACTACATTTAGATAAATCTAGGGAAACGTGATATTTCATTTCACTAAAAAATTTAGGATTCATTAAATAACTATAATTAGAATAATTTTCTCTTGATTCTTAAAAAAAGTATATAGGTGTTAACATGTTGTGATTCCTTGAACTAGGAATAAAATAATTTATATATATCTTGGGTTTCCCATTATTACTACAAATACCCTAACATTATTTTTGATAAAAAACCTAAAATATAATATTTAGACTCTTATGCGTTAGTAAACACACATGATGTTCTTTTAAATGATTCTACTTAATCTAAAAAACACATTAATTTTAATTTCATGCTCAGTTCAACTTTATGAAGATTTAAATAATTCTTTATTTATTTTGGAGTTTTCTAAAATTAAATATTCTTTACATAACAAATAATTGTGAATGTTCATTAAAAATTTATTCTTATTCTTTAGGGATTCATATTGTTCCTCTATAATAAAACAGTACTCAACTAGTTTATAATTTTAGTGGATTTCATATTTAGAAGCCAAAGAATAATAATATTTTTTCTTGTATTTTTTCCCCTAATGAATATATTTTTTTATTTATTCAATTTCTCTAATTATGAAACGGAATATTAAGATCTTATTGAGTATTTATAATCACTCCAAATATCTTTTATGGATTTAATTCCTTTTTATTCATAACCATCAATAATTTAGATAATTTTCTTTTAATCCATTATTGTTTTCTTCTTCAGCTATGGAAAATTAGGTTTTATAAAACACAAAATAATTCATTCTAAAAGTATGACCTCTTTGAAATATTCTTATTTGAATCATTAACTGACTTATAGAGTGTTTACTTACTTTTATATATCTTATTGAATCTTTAATCAAGGTTTGAAATTTCATCTTTATATTTAGAAGATAAAAAATCATTTTTAGATACATCATCCACCATTAACACCTTTTCACTTTTTTGGAATAGAAATATTAAAAAAATTATTCTTCTTAACGATCATTTTAAGATATTAATCCTCAGATTTCATTTTAGCTTCACACACCAAGAAGTTTCCAGTCAATTATTTCATCATTGATTTTTTTATAGGAATTAACTATATGATTGTGGGATATATTTCATTCAACATGTAGATTATGACTAAAATAATATTTAAAAATAGATATTTTTTCTAGAATTGTAGTTCCCATTCTAGCAACACCAATTAAAATTTTATTCTATCTTCCTTTAATTTGATAAACACTTTCACATGCATACAGAAATAATGTATATCATATTAATTATTCATTATTATTCCTCAATAGTATTTCATTTTCTATTTATTCTTAGGAAATAATATGTTTCCTCCACATATCATATATAGTAGGAATCTGAGGTACCTTATTGAATTAATTAGGAACATTTCAAAAAATTATCTCATCCATGGCTTTTAAATATAGATGATAATAAACTTATTTCATATCCTATCACTTTTATGGATCTTACATAGGGATTTAATATAGCTTAATATCCTTCTTATAAACATTTAATGTGAAGATACATAAAAAAGATAACCATATAATCTTTCTATCATCCATATTTTTCTCTTTTTAAATATAGAGACCATATCACTGACATACATTTTTATGAGTTCATATAGTTATATATGTCTTCATATAAACTCTTAGATCATGATATTTATATATTAAAAATATTATTTGGACGAAAAACCGTTTTATACAATTTTTTAGGGAAGAAAAATTATAAAGAAATAAGAAGAGGAGAATTGTGTCCGTTTAATAATAGCTGATCAATTTAACACTGATCTATCTTAATTATTAGAAAGTGATGCTATTAATTTTTATATAAATAGATAATGTAGAGAGATAAAAAATAACACTATAATTTTTATTGTGGTTTGGGGAATAAGTGTCCCCAGGTCCACTCCACTAACATTATCTCTATGAGTTTGGTGACATCTATAAGAGTATTTTTCCCAATGGATCTTAATAGTTTAGTGCAAGAAACTATTACTTGCTAAAAAAAATTACATGGCATAATGTATGGGAAAAAAATTCCAAGAAACACTCCACTCCTGAGTGTTTACAAACAAAGTAAAATGTAATTGATTAAATAAAAACATATTCAAAGAATTTAGATCCTGATGTTTCAATAGAATGATGAAGAGATCTATATTTAAATATAAGAAGTAAATCGTATCACAGTCCTTTAGAAGTATCTCTAATATGCTATAGAGAATTTTCATAAAACACATTAGAAGAAAAAAACTTAGTAAAAAGATAGTTATAAAATATAATATTATAACAAGTATGACCAATTTTTGTTCCTAGAAAAAACATTAGTGAATTTTAGTATATTAATAATAGGTAGATACAATAGCACCAAAAGTAATAGTAACATTCAGAGATATCCTGATGAAATTTTATATAGACTCACCAGAGATAACATTAGTGTAGATACACTGAACCGAGTTTCAAAGATTTGTTTCCTTACATCATTAATTTTTAATGAAAAACAAGGAAGTCATATCCCAATGGACCGAGTATTTTATTGTATTTTGAAATATAGACATAGATATAAGTATTACATTAATACTTTGATGAAAATACAATATAGGGCTTCCATGGGAAAAATCAATAACTATTAGATTACCCCTGGAAGTCATTCATAATATTCATATTCTCCTCGTGGGGAAAAATAAAATATAAGAATTGGGTGATCTATATTTCTCTATAAGGGTATGAAATATATCAGAATCTTTAATAAACAAAAATAATATGGAATGGTGAATAACTAAAAACAAATGTCATTAAAACATAATCTTGATCATAAAATGGAGGGAATAAAATATGATTAAATAACACTATAAAAACATAACAATGTATATTCTACTAGTGCAATTACCACAAGTTATTTCAAGTAATAGTTTCATAATGATAGAATTCATAATTCTTGGCATCATAAATATAATGTTAAGGCCACATCCAAGAAACCATACATAATGGGTAAAAACTCATTCTAATTTGTCTAATGATACCTATAGATGAATCGAGGGGATATAGAGGGATCCAACCATAATTTACTAAGTCCAATGACTTCCAAATATTTACAAGGATAATAATTATCAAAACATTAAAATAAAATGTAAATAACTTTCACCAATATGTAAATAAAATAATTAATCATTCTGAGTATAATTTTGAATGGTTTCAAGATAGCACATCCACAGTCAAACTAATCATAATCCATTTAATAAAATATGGATTTTGAAAAAAATATTAATTAAACCTCAATATATCATAAAATTAAACATATATTGTGAAATAGATTAAAATACTCTAATGAAATAATCGATGATTGTTTTAAAGAAATACCCTTTTTAAATTGAAAAGAAGTGTTCTTTTTGAAAAACCATTCATATTTTTCATGATTATTTGTATACAACCAGAAATTAAAAAATATAATTTTTCATGAAAAAAATGATGCTTTTGAAAAAAAATTGTGTCTTAGGACATATTACAGAATGTACTTGAAAATGGGTAAGAAATTGAGATGTTTTAGTTAATCAGTTTTGTGTATTGAGAAGAAATGAGAAGGGAATCCTATAAAACATTTATTATCGAAAAAAGAATGATGGGATAATCTGGACATATTATTTTGGAACATATATTTAATTTATAAGGATTATATAAAAACAATGAAGAATTAAATTTATGTACAGAGAAGGAATGCATAACCCAAATTCAAAACGGAGGTTCGGGAAGAAACCCCTTACCTTATATTGGAATGTGTTCCATACATGACCATAATGTCCCGGATAATCAAATTCAATTACTTAATTAATTAATTATGAAACTTTTATAAATATATTCTATTTAGTATAATTTTATGATGTTTATTTATGGACTTTTTTGAGTTATAAGATACCATTTTATCAATCGGTAGCATTTGTTTCCTTTGTTTTCACAATTGGTGTTTTGGTATATCAGTATTGAAGTTCATGTGGAAGGGGAATAATTATCTAGAATTTAATTTTTTATGATATTAATAAAAAAATTTAAGATTAAATGTTTATAAAATTCATTTGGTTATATGGTATGATGATGATTAATTGGATAAAATATTAGTGATAATCATTTAGATTATTTTTGTAGTTTTCGATCATCATGAACTAGTTTTGTAGTATGAATTAATATTATGTATATATAATGGTTATAGAAAATTATATATATTGTAATAAATATTTTATATTATTCATTAATAATAAAAATGGGTTCAATACTATCCTTTAAGGATAAATTGAAAAACATAAATCCCTCATCCTTAAACGTTGTATATCAGGACCTCAAAGATGATAATTTCATTAATTAAAGTAAAAGAGAGAGCGAGAGAAAGTATTTTTTTATAGATATTACATTGACATGATATATTTCACGAATATATATGATATTGGAGTTATTATGATCATATATATAGAGTAGTTTAGTATTTGATAAGAAATTAAAAAATAAAATAAATGGAAATTAATAGAAAGAAAAATGTATTTACCTATTGAATTCCCCTCTTTGAGAACCTCCTTATGGAACCTTGGTTTGGACTATTTTTGTGATCAGAATCTCATATAAATTTTATAGAGACTTATTAAGGGTATTTAGGTAGAATTTGGACAAAATTCAAGGTTTAGAGGTTTGAGGAGAAGTGGTGAGGAGGGGTGGTATTTATAATGGAGTAGAGGGGTGATTTTTGAATAATTTATTCATTTTTTTTATTATTGTGGATCAAGACTATGAATGGTTTGATAATTATAATCAAATATAACAAAATAATGAAGTTTTGTTCTATAATATGGTTCTTACGTCAAGGATAACTTGATGTTCAGTCAATTTATCTTATAATGTATTTATACAATAAATTAATGTATTTCACTATTCACCAAAAATTCAAGTATCTTAGAAAAATAAAAAAATCACCCTACCCATTTTTCAGAGTTTATAATTAAAAAATTGACTCCATTTTATGAAAATAACTATCTAAATATTAAGAATTTATTTTTTAATTAAAACCATCATTTACTTCAAAAATATTTCATTTTAATTTATAACTAATTTTATAACACATTCAAAAATTTATTATGGTCTCCTAAAATTATCCAAAAATCATAAGAAAAAAATTAATTACATATGAATATATTTCATGAAAATAAATTTTATTTTAAATAATTTTATTAATTATAAAATTGTAATTAAATATTTATGACATACAAAATACCAAGACTTAAATATTAATTTTTAAAATATTGACTTACATATACTATGATTTAATTTGTATCATAACATCATTTATAAGATGTCTAAATTTTATTTATAAATTAATATGTGTGGTTACTACTCATTTATCCAGTTTACTATTCATAAGGGTCACATTATTTTTCCTAAGGTTGTGTTACTATTTTATCTATATAGGTTACATAAATTCTAGAAACACCTATTATTTCATTAATTATTCATTTATTATGTTTTTATTGTGTTCAATAAGTGATTTTATGTGATCTATACTATATGAAATAAACCTAAGAATAAAAATCCCATTGATTGGAATTTGGGTCATTGTATATAGAGAATCGAATAGTTTCTAAAAAAATATTCAACTCTATCAAATTAGTTATATTAAATAGATAAATCCATTGAGAACAAATAAAAATATGTTTTAAACATTTTCAATAATATTCTAATATATCCCCAGAAAAATCGTGATATTCAAAAAATTTGTCTCATTTGGAGTGTCACGACCCGTCCCTCGGGGCCCATGTCGTGACAACCCCAAGCTCATCTTCCATAGGCCAGGGGCTGGCGACTAGCACCGAAGGCATATTCCCTAAAAATAGGAAGGCATTTCCATTATAACTAGAAAACTCATGCAACCAAGCACACAACAAGATACAAACATGGGTGAACTGAATAGAAAAAGGAGTTCTGAAAGTTAGAGGGGACGGAATACGATCCTAATAGTAAAGGTGAAAGTACAACTAAAAATAAAATCCATCTGAAGAAATAGAAATAAATCTATTGGGTCATCCTCTAGGGTTCCTACCTGAAGGGTAGGTACAGATCGCCTCCTTAGCACTCCACGTCCTCTCGTCTCCTCTGTCTACCAACACGCCATATGGTCCACCGCCGGGCACTATCTAGTCCTAGTACCCTCATCCTTGATCTACATTGTCTGATGTCTGCACCAAACACAACAAGGTGAGGGAAATGCATGTGTAGGGGAGATTATACCTATAATCAGTATGGGCCCTGAGACACTCAAGGTCTCACAAAATCCATAAAGGATAAACCAAAAATCATGTAATCTAGAGAAAACCCTACTTAGGTTTATTCCCAAAAACATACCTATGTAATCAAATATTACCCATCTCATTCATGAGGAAACACAAGGCCCAACTCCATAACAAAAGTACAATTTTTCCCCAAAGGAAATATTGCCACGAAGGTAAGTACCACACAGGTATTCCACACAGAAGAACACCACAATAGTATCACCATGACGGTAAGTACCACACGGGTATGCCATATAAGAGAATACCAAACGTTATCAACACGAAGTTAAGTACCGCACAGGTATGACACACAGAAGAATACCACAAAGTTATCACCACGAAGGTAAGTACCACACAGGTACGTTACACAGATGAATACCACCAAGGTATTACCACGAAGTTTTGTACCACATAGGTATGCCACACTGAAGAATAACACAAAGGTTTCACCAGGAAGGTAAGTACGACACAGGTACACGGCACAGAAGAATTCCACAAAGGTAAAGACTCATCTCACACCAGGTATAACTTAGGTACAGTAGTAGAGATGATTAGATGTAACTACTAAATCATTTTACTCGGTTAAGAGGAAGACCCACGTAGGATCCTAAATCATCAAACCCATACAGGATCCTAGTACATCATCAGAGATATACTTGATCCTAGAACAACAGACCCACACAGGATCCTAGTACATCATCATACCCACACAGGATCCTAGTACAGCATAACCAAACAGGATCCTAGTACATCATCATACCCACACAAGATCCTAGTACAACAAACCCACACAAGATCCTTGATTAGTCCCACATCGATTCCAATGGTGGGTCCATGTCGAATACCCGAGCACAGACCCACGAAGGATCCCTTTCTCATGTTACATCCAGCTAGAGGGTTCTCGCTCTAAGCTCACTTGATTCTGGTGGGATCCTCTGCTGAAGCCACAGTTCGATACTCCAACTTCCAAGAAGTCCCACGAAGAAGTATCCCAATGTACCTCCACATAAAAGTGGTTTCAACAAAATAGACGGTGCGTCAATCAAATGTCTGGTCGGTAAGTTATTGGCCTTTTAGTCCTGAGGGCCTGGTTGGATTCGTGTTCGATCCACCCTGGTCATACCATAACATTATCCAAAACTTAATCGGGGTATATGAAAAGGACTTTCTCCCTACATGGTTTTCGGTACCACTGACGGTTCATCAAACGGACGCCCGTATCTCAAGATATGGCCGAAAGAGCGAAAATGGGTTAAAGTTGGTCGGGGTCCGATCCCAACCAGTCAGACCAAACTGGCCCGACCTGACCCGCTAGGTCTGGAACGCTGGGCTCATGGTGCGGCGTCCAGATGCGGCCATCCGGACGTCTGTCCGCCTTCTCCGTGTGGCGCATCATGGGCCATGGCTTCTCCGACGACCACCTCAGCTGCCCTCCCACCCTTCACTTCCACCTTCGTCGTTGTTGGTCGTGGTTCCATCCAATGTTCCCAATACCTACGAGTTCCGGTCTCCATCCTCATCCATCACGAAGAACACATCAAAAATCACAAAGAACTATGGATAGGTCGGGCCATGTTTGTTTGGCCTTCACCCTCTGAGTTAGGGTGGTAGCAAGAAGCTCAATAATTCTTGAATCATGAAGAACATTAAGTATGGGTATGGGGGTATAAATCAATAACAAACCATACCTCATGAATGATGGAGAAAATCCCACAGTTGGGGGAGTGGGTCGGTGTTCGTCATTCCTACAACAGCCTCCAATGACGTCGCTTGATCGTCGATCCTTGTTTTGGGTTTCGATGTCGACCACCACCACTCACTGGAACCGGCTCCATCCCCCAAGTGCCATGCATCACGGCACTTTACTAGATCTACGTCACTTAGTGAAGTTGTGCCAAATATTTCCCCACAAGGTTCATATTAATTGGATAGGGGGAGGGTAAGTAACGATCATGGAATTTATGAAGGTTCATTTAATAGGAACCTTCCAAAATTCTAACGATGTAGTTACTTATCATTTGAAAGGTCAATCTAATAAATTTAGGATGGCGCAATTAAATGGCACAATTTAATTTCATTTTGTGGGCACAATATAATTGCATTGCATTGGATCAATTTAATTTCATTATGTTGGAAAAATTTAATTACATTACGTTGGAACAATTTAATTGTATTGTGTTGGCAAAATTTAATTGCATTATGTTGGCACAATTCAAATGGGAGGATTCCAAGGGACATTCCCCACATTAATGATGGGTTCGGTGGTCCCCACCATTGAATTATAATTGGGTGGATTAATGTTTTCGTGGTCCCCACCTACATAACCCATGTAAAGGGGTTTCTAAAAATAAAATAAAAAGTTCTTCTTTATTTTATTTTTATTCCCACAAAAAACATGAAAACTAACTTTTTCCCTCAACCAACTCCACTCAAGGTGAAATTTTCTTTAAGAGAATATCAGTTATGTGAGTTTCACGGTTTCCTCAGATTTCAATTTCGAGCACCGGTTCAAAAGTTACAGAAACCCACTCGCACGTTTACTGAACATACCTGAAAAAAATGTTTAGAAATTCATTCTGGGCAAACCGGTCCTTGGAATCATGCACTATCAATTTTCACAGACTCATAAAATTATCGTATAATTAAAAAACAATTTATAATTAATTTATGGGTCTTTACATTCTCCCCACCTCAGGTATTTGCATCCCTGTAAGCCATAACTCAAACTAAGGGAACAAGTGGGGGTACTGAGCATGTATCAGAGCTTCCTGCTCCCATGTGCTCTCCTGGAGGTACCCGTGCTTCCAACGTACACGAGCCAAATGTATCGACTATCCATGAAGAAACCACTCTTGTTGAACCTCAATCTCCACTAGAACCTCTGTAAATGTCGCCCCATCATCGATGTCTAGCTCACCGTGGTCAATGATGTGAGAATGGTCGTGCACGAATCTCCTTAGCTGTGATTCGTGTAAAATTTCATGCACCCGGTTCAATAGAGGGGGAAGTGTAGGGCAGTAAGCTACCTCACCAACTCTGCTGAGGACTTGAAAGTGTCCAATGAACCTCAGAGCCAACATGCCGCCCTGGCCAAATCTCTGCAACCCTCGTCGGGGTGAGACCCATAGAAAGATGTGGTCACCATCCCCGAAATCCAGAGGTCTCTGTCTCATATGGGCATATGACTTATTCCTACTCTGTGTAGTCTTCAGCCACTCCTAGATGATCTGCACCTTCTTCATGGTAACCTATACCATCTCTGGTCCCACGAGTGCTGACTACCCTGGGTTTGTCCAACACAAAGGCGATCTGCAAGGTCGGTCGTACAATGCCTAGAAAGGTGCCATAAAAATGGTTGAGTGACAGATGTTGTTGTATGTAAACTCCAAAAAGGGAAAGTGGTCCTCTCAGATATGGCTGAAAGCGAGGACGCAAGCACGTAGCATGTCCTTGAAGGTCTGAATGGTCTGCTGAGTCTGGCCATCCGTCTGAGGATGGAAGGCAATGATCAAATGAAGCAGCATCCCAAAAGCCTCATGTAACCCCTTCCATATTCGGTGAAGGTAAACCTAGTGTCATCCATGCTGACACACTACACATTGCACCTAATAAAGTCAATCTGAGCATGGACTTTAGATAACCATTCCATACCCAAGATGACATCGTAAGGCCTCGACGCCGCTACTAGGAGATCCCAGCCAAAGCTCACGCCTCCTAGAGTAAGCTCATAGCGCCGGAACCAGTGTGTAATTGTAAAATCCACTCCTATAGGATTCTATAACCATAATTATTGAGCTAACATCTCCACTGGAATCTCCGAGATCTGAACGAGAGTGGTTTCAATAAAATAATGACTGGCACCTACGCTTATAAGTACTGCAGCTAAGGTGGTGTAGACACAGATCGTACCTCATATCATCTTCGGAGTGCCATGGTCATAAGCCTTAGCTACCTGAATCTGAGCTAACCTGTGTCCACCTACTCCCCGTGGTCGGGGTGGACCACATGGTGGTGGTGGTGGTAACATCTCGAATCATCTCCCACCGTTAGTTGCACGACATACTCCTCTTCCACGTCTGTCTACTCCCTGCGGACCTCCTCAGTCGAACCTCTGTCTCTACCTGGGCGGTCCTTCGACCATCGGATGATCATCCATATGGTGGGTTGTGCAGTCACGAGCCATGTGACCATGCCCGCCACATCTGAAACAATACCTCCTCCTCGCATGACTAGTTTTGACTCTAGTGACCCAAACAATAGACCCTAAATCATCTGGTTGTCCACCTGTAGGCCTGGTCCTCTTGGACCTCTATGACATCTGTCTACATCCAGTTTCAGAAGACTCCGCTACGTGATGCCCAATGGTGGGTCCCGCGGCTGGCAACTACTCAACAAGAAAACTCTTCAATAAGAGGGCTCTCTCTAACACCCCCGCCTACGTCGGGATTCTGAGAGAAATCGTTGAATCCCTGATCTCCCACCTAATCTCCAGCTCGAAGGTCCGGGCCCTGAAAAATGGGTCTCACACCATATCTGTGGAATAATGTGAGAGATATGTGAACATCATTGAATACTAATCCACAGTCATGATTCCCTGCAGTAGGGAGAAACTATTGTATGCGCACTACGTGAACCTGGAGCATTAAGCTCCACCATCTGCCTGTTGCCGCCTGTAGAAGACTGGAAGCAAGGATCACCATGAGATCAGCTAGTTTCCCTACCAATCAGAAGACTCTCACCACAACATCTAGATAATCCTTAGTTGTATGTGGGTTCATCTCTCCCCTAAACTTGGGTGGCCTCTAGAGCTGGAACTCATGAAATGTTCTCAAGCGTCGTGCACCCTCTACTGATGGGGTTGGTGGCTTCGTTGACCCAACAGTAATGGTACCACTGGTGCCTCTACTAGATGAGTGCCCTACACTGAGGCCTCTTCTATTGCTGAGCCATCATCGCATACTATACCTAGAACCCTAGCTGGCTGTCTACATGGAGGCATTCTAAAAAAAACAAGTGCACCACTGTCAATATATTATACCTGGTGAGCTGACTCAATGTGTTCACAAAAAAATGTTTCAAAACGCAGCCACAATCAGTTTTTTCATGCACTATGTCAGAAATTAGATGTTATGGTCCTAGTGTATGGATACGTTGGTCACCCCAGCAACACTGGATTCCCAAAACTGATAACAACACTCACTACACTTAAAACTATTTCAAATAAAAAGATTAGAGTCCAATGTTCTATGGTAGAACCGAATATTCTCATACCAATTTTCCACTACCCGTCCCATAGGGCCCGTTCCTTGACTACCCAAAACCCACCTTCCATAGGCTAGGAGCTGGAGACAAGCACCAAATGCGTATTCTCTACAACTGGGAAGTCATTTCCTTTAGAACTTGAAAACTCATGCAACAAAGCACACAATAAGATATGAACACGAGTAAACTGATTTGAAAAAAGAGTGTTGAATGTAATTGGGTCTGGAATACAAGACCAACAGTAAATATACAAGTACAACCAAAAATACAATACAACTGAAGAAAGATAAGGAGTCATTTATTCGGTCTTCCTCTGGGGTTCCTACATGGAGGGTAGGTATAGATCGCCTCCTCAGCACTATATGTCTTCATGTCTCCTCTACGTACTGACATGTCGTATGGTCCACATCCGAGAACTGTCTAGTCCTGGTACCCTCATCCTCGATCAGTGTTCACTACAACAGAAAACGCCTTTACTGGTGATTTTGTAGCGGCGGTTTACAAAACCTTCACTAAACCTATCATTAAAAACATTTCACGGTGGTTTATTAAAAACTGCCGCGAAACCCATTTTGTTTTTGACATTGGCGACGCTCCCCCCCCCCCTCCCACCCGGGCCAACCCCAACCCCGCAAGGCTTCCCAACCCGAAGATCGCGAACCCTACTGCCGGTCCCCTCTGCTACCCTCCCATGCCACCGGTGACCTCGCCACCAGTCACTGCTGACACCACTTCTTTCCCCGACACCCGCGATGTCGGCTTCTCCCCCAACCCCGTCGAGTTCTTACCCTAGGTATGCTCCCCTCCCCTGTCATCGGTGGGATGATCCTGTTACGGTGGATTTTGTGTGTGTAATGGTTAGAGGAATCTTGTGGTGGAAAAATGCATAAGGTTTTATGTAGTTTTATTATTTTTGAGTCATTTCCATAATTTATTTTGGTTTGTCATCAAATTTGGATGAATTAATTTAATGGATTGACTTCATATATTTTGGTTTTGTTTATAAATTAGCTCAGAGGTGTTCCAAGAGAGATTCATACCCTATTGCTTGAAGTTATAGTGAGGATACATAATTGATGAGATGTCCCTAAAGTATGACTAATTGGATTAATATGGATTAATTCTCTTAATTAATTATTATTGATTTATAATATATGTTGTAATTTTATGAGTAAGGGGATTGAGATGGTGTTGGTTCCTAGAGATGGCTTTGATGAGGATGGAATGATATTTCTTAAGGGGATAACTCTATGGTCAAGGTAGATTATGACTAATATTACCATAGGATATGGTTCTACATTTATTGTGTGGATTGAAATTTCATATAGGTGGGTATGTGACATGAATGGGATCCATAAGTTATTTACATTATGATAGAAAAGTATAGAGATTCAATTTGCGTTCATAGAATTCCCTTTAGTATGATGCATTGATTGTAAAACCATTGATGGCTATGTTATATATGTGAGAGGCTTAACTATAGGGAAATTAAAACCCCAATAGTGTGTCCATCATGTATTTATGGTTCAAGTTATATATAAAGGTCTTGTTTTCGGTAATTGATTCTCTCCTAAAGAAATTTCTAGGGGAGAGGCTATGGGATGGTGTGGTAATGGTCATCTATGGTATGATAATCTATGAGAACATATGAATGACCCAGTATGGAACCAAGTTAGGTTCCTTTTCTCAATGAGAAATCAATATGGACTATGTGGATAATGATAGGTTCTCAAAACTTATGAGTTGGGAATGTGGCCCTTAACAGACATTTATCCCTTAGGTAGGGGTGAGATACCTAGGGAATAGAACCATAAGTGGTGTCTTTATCATCCACATTAAATAAATTTCACAATATCAATATAACATCAAATTTAGATTTATAATGTCAATAAAAACTTACCATTCACACTAAAACCACACTAATGATAGTAAGGGAATTTCTACTTCCTCTAAATTTTTCTTCTTATTAGTGATCTAATTCTACTAAATTTGGTGCTTAATATCCCTTGTTATAAACTAGATTCAATATGACATCATTGATTCTCTTAGTTAAGACTTGGAAACCTCTTTTTATTCTAGAATAATCCATTTTTTCTGTATTTCTAGATTCAAAAAGTGACTTTACATCAACATGAAACTTCTAGATCATGTTTCGAAGAAAAAAAGTGGTTTCTTAACAGTACTTGATGATTCATGATCAGCCATGACATGTTTTCATCATATTTTATATCAAATGAGACATGAAATAATTATTACATCACTTATTTCATGCATTTTTTGGATTTAATCAGTTCTTCCTTTAGTTGAATAACATGTACTTTATTAGCACATCCACCCCATGGATCATATATCACCATAAATATTGGGCCACTTCAAGGAATAACAAAATTTTTCAATGGCCACACTGAATTCTGAATCTGACTCTTAGTTCAACTCCATGGTCAGATCCTCAATCATACCATTTAACCATAATTCTACACTCATGAGCACTAACACATATATGATCCAAATCACCCTCAAGTCACACCACCACCCTTTTCTATGTGAATACACCAAAGAGAGGTCTAGGAATTCAATCCACACATGGTTCGTAGAACCCCAAAACCTAATCTCCCATGTTATTTCATCACGCATTTCCATGAACACCACCACTTATCATGCCTCAAGACTACCATCCCTCACATGGTTCTTGTCACTCCAAATTTCCAATGTTTTGAGTATTGTAAGCATCATATGTTTTTCCATAAACATTATTTATAATAGATTTATTCAATATTAGAGTTTTATATGAAGACTCTATAGAGAAATTAGGTTGGGGTTATTCCAAATTAACAATGTGCTTTGGTTTTCATGGTATAGTAGCTACCACGTTGTTAGCACATTGTTTCTCTTTACCAAAGAAAATTCCCATATCCCAAACACTAGAGGGTTCATATCTAACTCATGGGATCATCTTTATTATATTATGTTTCTGTAATCTTATACTATCATATATATGAATCTCTTTCTCTATTTAGTAGTAACTATGTGTTTTAATTTTTTTAATTATTGTGCAGAGACATTGTGATATACATGGATAAAAGCTGGATCACATTACTGAGGAACACACCTCAGTATGTTAATGGATTGAATGAGTGTTTATATTTAACAATTTCTAATCAATCCGTTGAAGGGAGAATAAAATGTCCATGTCCTAAATGTAAATTTAGAACATGGTTGAAGAGAGATGAAGTTTATAAACATTTAATACTGAATCAATTCCCTGGTAAATATTTATATTGGATTTGGCATGGATAATCGAATGTTACAGAGAGATTGAGCACTGGTGTTAATCCACAGAATGAGGTCCAAAGTTCATTGACAATGGAAAATGAAATGAAAAACCTCATAAATGATAAATTCGACACTGCAGGACACCACTATCAGCATCAAAACATATCAGAACAACCCGAAGAGGGTTCTACAAATTGCAACGTGACACGTGATGTTTTTGATACTATAACACATGCAGATCAAGTTTGTAACATATCATTGGATCCTCCTCTTGATTCTATGGATCCAAATGTAAGAGAAAACTTCACTGAGGAAAATGCGTTTCATTATTTAGTTGACGATGGAAATCAAGAGTTGTATAGTGGGTGTATGAAATATTCAAAGATTTCATTTCTATTGATGTTTTACCGTATCATATGTCTATGTGGAATTATAAATAAGTCAATGTCCATGATATTGGAATTGATTCGTGATGTGTTTCTAGAAGAAAAAATCCCAGAATCTTTTTATGATATGAAAAATGTTGTTAACAAGGTTTTCCTGAAATATAAAAAAATACATCTGTGTCCCAATGATTGTATGCTTTATTGGGGAGAGGATTCAAGTAGATAGAATTTCAAGAAATGTTCTTCTTCTAGATGGCAGGAAAAGGGTGATTTTTGAAGTCTGAGTGAACATAATTTCATGGAGAAGAAGAAAAGGAACACACCTGCAAAGGTTTTGCGTTACTTTCCATTGAACCCTCGATTAAAAAGATTATTCATGTCATCAAAAACCACTGAATACATGAAGTGGTATTCTGTAAATAATAACAATGATGGGTTAATGAGACATCCACGAGATTCCCAATCATGGAAGACATTTGATTCATTACATCTAGAATTCTCAACTGATCCTAGGAATGTTCGATTGTGTCACACCCCAACCATGATTTATTTTAATTTAACTATTTCTGGTCTTTTCTTGGGAGTTACGGTTTGAATCAGTTATAGATTAAAAGGGGTTTGGGATCTTGTACGGGTGTGCGCCCGTAAGTGAGACCGTGTGTAATTCCCAATCGTAATTAGATAATGTTTTATTATTAAATGTGATATTATTTGGGTGCATGACCTTTCACATGACCCTGTTCACGTTTCCAGACCCGACTTTAGTTTTTGCATTTTGATGATAAATGTATGTTTTTGGCATGGTAGTGTCTGAAGCATGGGCAAGGAATGGGCGGAGCCACTTTTTAGATGTTCGTGCGACCTACCCAGTGCGTGGGTAATCAATTAACTAACGAGTTGAATAATACTTTAAATGCAAAATAAAATATGAAAAATGATTAATTAATTTAAGAGTTGTTTTAATATTATTATTATTATTATTATTATTTAACTTAATGTTTAAATTAATTTATTATTACTATTATTATTTAGGTTATTATTTTACCTTGGTCATTTTTATTATTTTGGTTTTATTATTATTTTTAGTTTTATTCTTAGTATTAAAATTTGTTACTTTTAATTGAAATTTTTTTGTTCATTAATTTTTATTTTATTTTTATTCATTATTTATTTTTATCTTCTTTGATTATTATTTTCTTTTATTTTTATTTTTATTATTTTTTTCCCTCTTATTTCTTCCCCCTCTCTTTTTTTCTTTCCTCTGTTTTTTCTCCTCTCTTCTATCGCGTTTTCTTTCCTCCCCTCCCCTTCAGTTCGTTGCGCTGCAATGGTGTCCTCCAAACCCTAGCTGGCACACCCCTCCTTCTTCAGTCCGCCGCGGACCCGCCTCCCTTCCAGCACCTCATTCTGGCGCCCCACTGTCATGTCTCCCTAACCATCAGCGATGCCCCCCCCCCCCAGTTTCCTTTGAACCCTAGCTATGCCACACCCTTTTCCTTGTGGGACCACCCTCCCACCTTCCCTCTGGATGCACCCAGTTGACTACTTCCTCCTCCAGAGAATCGGACTAGCAGCTCGCCTCGCACCGTTCAGTGCTACCTCGTTTCCTCACATTTCTTTTCCCATGGACCCCCCCCCCCCCTCCTCCTTTATCCGCATACCCTTGTTGGTTCGGTTGAAGTTCCGGCGACCCCTTTTCCAGCGCTGCGCACCTCCGGTAGCCTTCTTTGCGTGTTGGACAGCCTCTCAGACCCCATGTTGTAGGTTTGTTTTCTTCGGACTCATTGTTCTTTAATTCTTGATGATGTTTCCTTTATGTTTTAGTTGTTATTGGTTCAATTATTGTGTATTTGGATTGTTGTTTTGATATTAGCTTATTTGAGTTGATTGTGGCGAATTCGGTGCGCGATTGGAGCATTTCTTTGATGTATGGGGTTTTTCGATACCGAGGTAGGTGGTTCCACTCTTAATTATTATCTGATTAATCAATTTTCAAGTCTAATTAATTTAGCATGTTATTTAATTAATATTTGTTGTGAAAAGTTGATCTTTGATGTTTGATTTTCATTTTAATTCTTTGGTAGCATGTTTATATCATGTGTGTGTTTTCTGCTAAAAAATCATATCTAGTGGTTAATAATTTTTTAAATTGTTTGGTTAACTTGTTACTCTGCAAAATTAGTGTTTTGGGGTAGCATCGGTATGTGTTCTATCATAAATGAGCATTTGAGTGTATTTTCGTTGTTTTAGTCGTGCGGCGTATTTTCAAATGGGTTGGCAAGTTTTTATGGTGGTTTCTTTAATCGCGTGTGTGATGCAGACTTGGTTCCTAAGGTGGTTTTGTGTGCGTGTGGTTATGTATGGGGGTTTGGGTCGGTCTATTGTGTAAAGATGTGGTTTTATCTTTAAATTTTATTTGTGAAAATTTTATTTTTTTATTAAATAATTATTAACGGTGAAAATTGTTTTGGTCAAATCGTTGGAATATTTTTGGTGCTTAAAGTCATGAATTGTGTGTGAAATTTGTTTAACAAATTCTGTGAATGGCATGTTTGATAATTAAAGTGATTTCTTTGATTGTGCAGTTGTTTAAATTGGTTGTGCAACTGGTGCAGGTTTATCTTTGAGATATTTTTAGTGTGATTCTTGTTTCAAATGGTTTTTGTGTGTGAAAATGGTGGTTTTGGCGTGCGTAATGTCTTGTTTGGTTTGAGTATGTGGTTATGACATGTGACAAGAACTCTGAACTACTTGATCACAAACGGGAAGCCTGGGTACTAGGTCGGTGGAATAGGACTAGTGTGCTAGTGATACGGAAATGGCATCATCCCGGTTTCACTTAGCTGGATTTCACAACTACAACACTAAATAAACTTTTGGATGATCGGAGACCACTAGGTTATGGATGTGTTTCCCTGTCTAGTGGCTCGTGCACGAGAACGTATATTGTTGTGTTCATGTACCATTGTTCATCTAGACGCGATGTTCTAGGGTCCCACTTCTCGCTAGTATCTTTAGGCCCTCTCCCATGTATTGTGCTCCTCTTCTGCTATGCGCTCACTGTCGGCACACGGTGTGATGTTGGAGTTACTAAGAATGTTTTTTTGGGTGCGTGTGTGTGTGTGTGTTTGTTAATTTAAGTTGTTTTCCATTTAGATTATTTTTCCCTAAAAAACTGTTTCCATTAAAGTTCCTTAAGTCCTTATTTATTTTTCATTTAATAATTATTGGTGGAACCCTTCCTCGGTGGCATCCTACTAGGCTTCTAGATCAAACCCTACATACACCCTTGGGTGTATGTAGATTCTGTTTCTTCTTCTTTTCTGGTTGAGGCATCGTGCACTGCATTGGTATTTCGCGTTGTCAGCGGCATCCCCGGGTTGGTTTGGTGAATGTAGCTTGAGGTTGTTTCACTTCATGGTTCTTGGAGGATTGATTTAGTGTTTTTAGTTTTTTTCCCTTATTTTCCGTTCCTTTTGGGTTTTTGGTTGAAGTTGTAAACTTAAATTTTGACTGTAGATTGAGTTCTTGTTTGGTTGTATGTTTTTAGTTTTAAATTATTCGTCTGGTTTGTTTTATGACTATCTATTCAGGTAAATCGTTCCCATGTTTCATTTTTGATACCCAGGCACCTGTGCCAGCCCGTGGGGATCCGAAACGCCATTCAGGCCAGGTCGCAGATTGGTTCGGGTGCCGGGTCAGATGGTGACCCGACCTGGATCATGACAAAATGGTTTTAGAGGCAGGTTTTGTTCTTATTATTTGGGGTGTCAGGTAGATCGAAGATAGGATTGTCGGTACTCGAGTGGTAGGTCCGGGAAGATCGTCGCAAACTCTTGCTCGTTCTGATCCTCGAGTAACTAGGGGTAGTTCGATATCTGCTTTTTGTCTTTGGTCTTTGTGGATGAGTGATTACAATAGGAGTAAACCGGTACTGCACGTGGTCTCACATGGAGTAGCAACCCATGTGATACCCGAGAATACGGTTCGATACTCCTGGTGGTTGGTTCTTGCCTAGGGCATGGTCTACTAAAAAATGTAGCCAGTTTAGACATGGCCACTAGTCCTCCGCCAAGGTACTTTAATATTTGTGATATCTTGTATCAATTTTGGGATTGTTGTGAAATTTTTTTCCTTTAAAAAGGGAACCAGACTTTTCTTCTACTCTTATTTTATTTTGGGGTGTGTTTCTCTTGGACCTTATTTTTGGAACTTGGCGTTGATTTTTCAAAGTTGAATTTCTAAAGGGATGTCTTGGGTTATCTAAAATTGAAATGGGTTGTTTTAGAAATGGAACGAATTCTTGAAATTTTCCTTGAATTTTTGAAATGGTTTTAAAAAGAAAAGGTTATTTTCTGATATTGATAATGCTTTGTTTTGAAAGCAGAGTAGCCTTGTTTCTTTCCAGTGGTATTCCTATGGTTGCTCGCATGTTCATGTGGACTTGATTAATGGATAGTTGGTGGATCATCTAGATGGGTGGGTGAGTGGCATGAAAAATGTATACTTTTGAGGCACCATGGAATATCAGTGGTTGTTGATTGATTTCTAAGGTTTCTTCTTGTTTCCTAGAAAGTGGGCCTTTTTCTTAAATGGGTTTTTGTTCTCAAATGGTTTCGGAAATGGAAAAAAAGAGATGAAATTGAATTTAGAGTAAATATGGATTTTTAAAATATCTTTTGGTCTTGTTGTGGGGTTCTTGGTTTTCCGAGTGAGTGTTTTTCGTTGCAAATGAATTGATGTTTTAAATTTGGATTATTGGATTTGTTTCTGGAATGTTGATGTTTGTTTTTCAATGTGTTTGGATTTTTGGAAGGTTTTTTTCTGTTTCTTTTTTGGGATATGAACCCTAGGAATGTCCGATGGGTTCTTGCATGTCTCTCGCAGTTCATGGCCCTGCCCAGACTCTCAGTGGAGTGGCAGAGTTGGGTTCTGCTTGGTGGTGTTTACTATTCATAAATGTCGAGGTGGGTTGGATGTCACTGAGTGCTTTGGGATAGTTGGAGGTGTCTCTAGTTTTTGAGGAACTCAAAATGCTGTGCCGATGTAATATTTTCTCAAGTACGTCTAGTGGAGCGGCACTAAACTAGTGAATCGTGGTCGTTCCATTTTCTTTGCAAATGAGGATGTCATGATTGATCCTCAAGACTAGCCTCATTTCACGGTTGTACCTAAAGAAGCAAAGGAAATGAAGGTGGTTGATCTCGTAGGTGCTCGACCAGTCAACATGTGGAGAAGGAGGTGTGTTGACCTTTCTGATGAGCTAGTTCCATGTGCCCCAGAAGTAGTGTGGAGCCGTCAGTCTAAAAGACGTACATGTTTTTTCTCCTGTTTAGATTGTGGTAAGAGTAGGTCCCTAATCCGATGAAGAGTGTGAACCAAAGGTACTTGTTCGTGGAGTTCTCCTTCCATCAATTCGTGCTTCAAGTCAGACAGACTACTCAACCCCATATCTCTAGTGTGGTCAGTCAGACACTCTAAGTCGTTCGCTGAAATTCTTAGTTGGTATATTAATAGAGTGGCCGCGCGAGACATGAGGAGCAGTATGCATGCTGCTTTTTCAACGGAGGAAGTTCCAGTTATAGGTGGTCAGGTTGTGACTGCGAGGCTGGAGATGCTTCAGACATCAGTGCCCCAGCCATAGGTCTCGGGGTGAAGCATGCGCGCAGTCAAAACTTGTCAGATGTGGGATGGGCTTGGTCCGACTTAAGTCAGCAATGTCGGGACGGGGAAAACATAAATTTCCCTATTTTGGTACTCTCTATGAAGGTTTAATTCTTGTTGTGAGGGGCATGGAGCCCTTGTCTACTTGTCATGGTCTTATTTTATGGGAGTTCCTCTTGGGCCTTAAAGAGGTTCGGAAAAATCTGTATTCTTGTAAATCTATTGGGTGTTCTCCTTGAACCTTCTTGTGGTCGGAGATGCTCATGTCTTGTGGAATTTTTGTGCGCATGTCTGGTTCACCTCCTGGTTAGGGGTTTCTGCTATCAAAGCTATCTCATGTGGCAGAGTGGTGTCCACTGTAGGAATAATCAGTGTATGTCGGCTCGTGTGGTGGGTTTGCAATGAAGGGTTCAGTCAGTATTGCTTATAGTAAACTGGGAATTCCCACGCGGGTTTTGTGGTGTTAGGATATTTTAATATGGTGGGGAGACCCTGTGCGGGTCTCTCCGATGTCCTCTCTTGTGTTGGTTAAACATAGGGGACTTTGAGGTTCAAGCCAGTGCTAGAGGTTGTGTGAGTTGTGAGTTGTTTTGCTTTGAAGAACCAATGTTTGACTGGAACCCTAATATGGTGGGGAGACCACCATAGGATGAGCTTCTGCAAGACTCTATTTTCAAAGTGTGCTAGGCGGAGCAACCCCTTGCTTCTACTCCACCCAACCTCGACCATGCTAATTGGTTATCTCAGATAATGGGTCACTCGATCAGTGTTCTTGTAGATCTCGAGCGGCCCTGGTGATCCCTAAGATAGGGGTCAGGGTCTTCCACATTGTAGTTGTGTTTGGAGTTTAATTTTTTTTGTTTTTGGTGGTTTTTATTGGTGATCTTGGTTTTGAGATATTGGAGTTTCAGGGTCTGGAATTTTTGAATACCAGGTCTTCGGGCGATTGAGGTTTTGTTTTAGGTGTCTTCATGGTCTCACTTGGAACCCTTGGATGACCTATTTTTGTGGGACTTTCTAGGGGCAGAAAGTGTCATGGTGGGGAGAATTGTCACACCCCGACCATGCTTTATTTTAATTTAACTATTTCTAGTCTTTTCTCTTGAGTTTTGGTTTGAATCAGTTCTATTTTAAAAGGTGTATGTGATCTTATATGGGTGTGCACCCATACGTGTGACCATGATTATCGCCCAATCATAATTAGACAATGTTTTGTTGTTAAATGTGTCATTATTTTGGTGTGCGACCTCTCACACGACCATGTGCACGTTTCCAAACCCGACTTGAGTTTTTGTGTTTTCATGATAAATGTGTGTTTTTGGCTTGGTAGTGTCCGGCGCATGAGCAAGGAACAGGCGGAGCCACCTGGCTTTGTCTGATGTTCATGTGACCTACCATGTGTGCGGGTAATCAATTAATTAAGAAGTTGAATAATACTTTAAACACAAAATAAAATATGAAAAATGATTAATTAAATTAAGAGTTGTTTTAATAATATTTTTAATAATATTTTTATTATTTAAGTTAATGTTTCAATTAATTTATTATTATTATTATTATTATTTAGGTTATTATTTTAACTTGGTCATTTTTATTATTTTGTATTTAATATATTTTTTAGTTTTATTCTTAGTATTAAAATTTGGTACTATTAATTGTAATTTTGTTTTGTTCTTTTATTTTTATTTTATTTTTATTCTTTTATTCTTTTTTTCTTCTTTGATTATTATTTTATTTTATTTTTATTTTTATTATTTTTTCCCTCTTATTTCATCTCCCTCTCCTTTTTTTCCTCCATATTTCTTTCTATCTTCTATTGTGTTTTCTTTCCTCCCCTCCCTTTCGGTCCGTCGCACTGCAGTGGTGTCCTTCGATCCCTAGCCGACGTCCCCCTCCTGCTTCAGTCCACCGCCGACCCTCCTCCCTTCCAGCCCCTCGTTCTGGTGCCCCACTCTCATGATGCCCTCACCAGCCGTGACGCCACCCCCCCCCCCCCCCAGTTGCCTTCGAACCATAGCTGTGCCACACCATTTTCCTCACTGGGCCACCCTCCCACCTTCCCTCCGGCTGCACCCGGCCGACTCCTTCGTCATCCAGTGAATCGGACTAGCAGCCCACCTCGCACCGTTTAGTGTTTCCATGTTTCCTCACACCGCTTATCCCTTGGCCGCCACCTGGATCGGTCAAAGACCCCACGACCCCACTCCCTCCTTTAGCCGCATACCCTTGTTAGTTCGGCTGAAGTTCCGATGACCACTTTTCCAGAGCTGCGTACCTCTGGTAGCCTTCTTTGCATGTTGGAAAGCCTCTCAGACCCCTCTTCGTAGGTGTGTTTTCCTCGGACTCGTTGTTCTTTAATTCTTTTTGTTGTTTCTTTTATGGTTGATTTGTGATTGGTTCAATTTTGGTGTAGTTTGATTGTTGTTTTGATATTATTTTATTTGAGTTGATTGCAGCGAATTCGGTGCACAATTGGAGAATTTCATTAGTGTCTAGGGTTTTCTGACACCGAGGTAGGAGGTTCTGCTCGTAATTATTATCTGATTAATCGATTTTCAAGTCTAATTAATTTATCACGTTATTTAATTAATATGTGTTGTGCGAAGTTGATCTTTGATGTTTGATTTTCATTTTAATTCTTTGGTATCGTGTTTATATCATGTTTGTGTTTTCTGCTAAAAACTCATATCTAGTGGTTAGTAAATTTTAAAATTGTGTGGATAGCTTATTATGTTGTGAAATTGGTGTTTTGGGGTAGCGTCGGTATGCGTTCTGTCATAAATGATCATTTGAGTGGATTTTCATTGTTTTAGTCATGCAACGTATTTTCAAATGGGTTGGCAAGTTTTTCTGGTGGTTTCATTAATTGTGTGTGTGATGAAAATGTGGTTCCTGAGGTGGTGTTGTGAGCGTGTGTTAATGTACGGGGGTTTGGGTCAGTTTAGTGTGTAAAGAGGTGTTTTTCTCTTAAAAGTTTATTTATGAAAATTGGATTTGTTTTATTAAATAATTATTAAGGGAGAAAATTGTTTTGGTTAAATCGTGGGAATATTTTTGGTGCTTAAAGGCATGCGTCGTGTGTGAAATTTGTTTAATAAATTCTATTAGTGGCATGTTTGATAATGAAAGTGATTTCTTTGATTGTGTAGTTGTTTAAATTGGTTGTGTAACTGATGCAGGATTATCTTTGATAAATTTTTAGTGTGCCTCTTATTTCAAATGGATTTTTTTTGTGAAAATGGTGGTTTTGGCGTGCGTAATGTCCTGCTTGGTTTGAGTATGTGATTATGACATGTGACATGAACTCTGGACTACTTGATCACAAATGAGAAGCATGGGTACTAGGTGGGCGGACAAGGACTAGTGTGCTAGTGATACGGAAGTGGCATCAACCCAGTTTCACTTAGCTGGATTTCACGACTACAACAATAACTAAACTTTTGGATGATCGGAGACAACTAGGTTATGGATGTGTTGCCCTGTCTAGTGGCTCATGCACGAGAATGTATATTTTTGTGTTCCTATACCATTGTTCACCGAGACGTGATGTTCTAGGGTCCCACTTCTCGCTAGTATCATTAGGTCCCCACTTATGTATTGTGCTCCTCTTATGATTTGTGCTCACCTTCGGCACACGGTGTGACGTTGGGGTTACTAAGAATGTTTTTGAAGGTGTGTGTGTGTGTGTGTGTGTGTGTTAAGTTATGTTGTTATCCATTTAGAGTAGTTTTCCCTTAAAAACTGTTTTCATTAATTTTCCTTAAGGCCTTATTTATTTTTATTCCATTAAACTGCATATGTATTTGTCATTTAATAATTATTAGTGGAACCTGTCCTCAGTGGCATCCTACTGGGCTTCTAGCTCACACCCCACATACACCCTTGGGTTTATGTAGATTCTGTTTCTTCTGCATTTCAGGTTGAGGCATCATGCACAGCATTGGTGTTTCACATTGTCAGTGACGTCCCCGGGTTGGTTTGGTGAATGTAGCTTGAGGTTGTCGCACATCAATGTACTTGGAGATTTGAGTTACTGTTTTTACTTTTTTCCCTTATTTTTCATTCCTTTTGGGTTTTTCATTCAAGTTGTAAACTTATGTTTTGAATGTAGAATGAGGTTTTGTTTGGTTGTATGTTTTTAGTTTTAAATAATTCGTCTGGTTGTTTGCTTTATGTCTATCTATTCGGGTAAATCATTCCCAAGATTCATTTCTGATACCCGGGCACTTGGGACAGCCGGTGGGGATTGGGAACGCCCTTCAGGACATGTCGCGGACCGGGTAGGGCGTCGGGTTGGATGGTGACCCGGCCTGGTTCGTGAAAGATTGGGATTGGTTGTCGATGGATTCAACCCATTTGGGACTTCGAGTACCAGTTATAGCATTTGGCTAGTTGTTTTGATCCCTTATAATCTGCCTTTGTGGATGTGTATGCAACAAAAATATTTTATCCTTTTGATGATTATTCCTGGAAAACAAATGTCTGGAAATGATATTGATGTATACTTGCAGGCTTTGATTGACGAATTGTAGTAGTTTTGGAGCAACGGTGTTGAGACATTTGGTGCTTCGTCTAAAATAATGTTTAAAATGCATGTTGCTTTAATGTGGCACATTAGTGACTTCCCTAGGCTTGGGAATTTATCTAGTTGGAACACTTACATTGGTTTGTCTTGTTCCATTTTTAACATTTATTTGGATCCCAAATGGCTACCTCACAGTAGAAAATGGTGTTTTTTGTGTCATCAGAGATTTATCGATGCATCTCATATATTTCAGCTGAGCAGATCAAAATTTAATGGTTCCATTGATAGTAGACCACCTCTAAAGTTTTTAAGTGGTTTTGAAATGATGACATAGCTTGAAAATGTTGAATCAGAATTCTGGAGGGTTCATCATTTGAATGATAGTGGAAAATAGGTCCGAAGTGCATCGTCAAGCGAAATCAGAACGCAAAAATGGAAGAAAAAAAGTATATTCTTCAAACTTCCATATTGGGAATTTATTTTTTTGTGGCATAATCTTGATGTGATGCATATTGAGAAGAGTTTCTGTGGAAATTTGATTTTCACATTGCTTAACGAGCATGGAAAGTAGAAGGATCATCTCAATGCTCGTAAAGACTTACAAGAAATGAACATAAAAGGCGATCTCTGTCAGATGAGAATTAAAAGAATCCTCCAGCAATTTTTGCAATGAAAAATAGGGAAAAAATACATTCCTTCGAATTTTAATGAATATTAAGGTATCTGATGGGTATTCAAGTAACATCTTGACGTGTGTTGACTTGAGGAATCGTATGTTACATGGATTGAAAAGTCATGATTCACATATTTTGTTACAACAGTTACTACCATTGGCATTGCGTACATTATTACCTAAAAAATTTACTATTGTTGTACTCCAATTATACACATTTTTTAGACAACTATGTGAGAAATCTCTATATCCATTTCATCTTGACAACCTCTAGGAGAAGTTTTTATTGGCCCTTTGTGTAATGGAGATGATCTTTCCTCCGTCATTTTTTACTGTAATGATGCATTTAACTGTGCATTTGGTTGAGGAAGTTAAATTAGGAGGCCTCGTTCATTATCGATGGATGTATCCAATTTAGATGTACTTTATTTATATGTTTTTCAGTTATGTAAACAATTTTTGGTACTTAATTAAATGCATAATTATGTTTATTTTATTTCACAGATATCTTGGGCATTTGAAATCATACATGAGAAATAAAGCTCAACCAGAAGGCTCTATTGTTGAAGGCTATTTGGATGAGGAGTGTCTTACCCTTTCTTCTTGATACTTGGATGATATTGAGACACGATTTAATAGAGTTGGACGTGTTGAAGACACATCGACTCAATCTCAAATACACTAGAAATCCAAAATATTTCCTGTTATTGGACGATCAGTTGGGAAGACCTCAAATGTGACACTGAATGAATTGAAATTATTACAGGAACATAGATATGTGATGCTGAATAGTGAAATTGCAGATCCATTTATTGAAGAGTTGAGCATACAAACAAAGAGTCGAATGAGAGGCCACACATAAAATGAGAAAGATATAACGAAATCTGTTAATAAAGATCTTGTATAATGGTTTGCATGACGTGTAAGATCATAAATATTGCAATAAGTACGAATATTAGTTTGACACATAGATTTTGTAAATATAATAAAGTATATTTTTTTTTCAGATCATGAATACTTATACTTGAGCAGAGGTGTCATAATATTTAATGTTTCTGGCTAGAGGTCCTCTAAATCAAGTTAGAAAGTTCGACATTTATAATGTGAATGGATTTAGATTTCGTACAGTCAATCGAGAAGTGGGTTTGAAAACACAGAATAGTTGTATATTTACATTTTCTGAAGTGGAATACTACGGAAAGCTGCATGATATTGTTGAAATAAACTACCACAGACATTTTTTGTTGTTTTATTCAAATGAAAATGGGTCGATATTATCAGAGGTGTTAAAAGTGATTCCTTGAAATTTACTTCTGTGAACTTATCTCACTTGATGGATGTTGGTTATCATGAACTGCATGATCCACATATAATATCATTGCAAGAAAAAATGGTATATTATGTGAATGATGTTGTCGATGAAGGGTGGAGTGTAGTTTCACATGTAATACAAAAATATTTGTATGATATGGGTGATGAAGTGGAAAATTTGACATCTGAAATTGAATTTAATCAATAACAGAAACCAGAATTATTTGTCCATCATGTTACTAAAAATATTAGTCTACCAATGATGAATTATGTGGATGAAGCAATGGAGTAGGAAACCGACATGATTTAAGGGGAAAATGATTTTATGTACAATTATTTATTTATTCAGCATCCATTAGTTTCTTTTCTACAGTAATTCATTATCATTATTATATATATTTTTTCTATTAGTACTGGTCATCTATTATCATTTTAAATTTTTTTTTGCATAATTTTTTTGAAATATATATTATGAACTTAATTTTATTTTATTAAATGATAGGAATTCCCAGGAGGAAGCGGTACACTATTTCATCTAGTTCTGCGACAGATGACGATCCATCTGGCTCCATCCCCATGACATCTGAGGCACCAGCTGCCTACACCCCTTCACCATCTCCCCCTACACCATCTCTCACACCATATTTGGATGTCCCATTAGAGGCTGAGTTATCGACTCCGCCTTCAGGAGACTCAGCAGTGGGGCATCGACATGCCCCTTCCAGTTCATCATGGGCATACTGGAGTGTCACTGTCATAGGTACAAATTTTAATTAAATAATTTTTTTTCATTTTGTTTATAATAATTTTTTGCTCATTGAAATTAAAAAATGCAATCATGGAGAAAAACATAAAAAGTGAAGATGTTTGGAATATGACTGGCGAAAAGATAGTCGTTCCATTTGATTCTTATGGGGTCCCGACGGATGACGTTGCGGGGTTACTTGGCCAGATTCTACACCAGCTGGTAGTAGATCCCATTTCCCTTCCTATTTCATATGATGATTGGAGACATATGAATCAAAGCTTGAAAAATGATGTTTTTGATTCTCAAATAAAGTTAAATTTATTACATTATGGTTTAATTTAATTTCATGTTACTAATATGTTCAAAATGAATTTATGTATATAGATGTTCTTCCACTTTATAGTTGCTGATGTGATAACACGGAAGTGGGCATTGAAAAATCTAGGTAATAAATGGAAAGATTTTAAATGGAGATTGTGGTGTGATATCAACGATACCTCATTGACTGTGCAACAGATGTATAAGAAGCTACCCAGTGGGGTACCGAGAGAACAGTGGAATGTTTTTGTTCACAGACATCGTGATGAGAAGCAGATGGTATTGAAATATATATTATTATATTATCCTCGTTTTACATTTATACATTTATATGAAGATGAAATGACATTGAATACATTACTATTAAATTTCATTTTATAAATTTTAGTATCTCTCAAGACAGAATGCATCAAACCGGGCTAAGCAAGTCATCCCTCACACTGTGGGCTCAAAAAGATTTTCTAGAGGCCGAATGACATTTGTAATCTTTTAATTAGTTTAAATATTTATAAGACAATATTATCTTTAAATATAATGAATTTTTTATTTATCTTTTCTTAATGCCGTCACAAAGTTTAGGGAATGAAGCATCCCGAAATGAACTATGGTTGGATGTTCACAAGAAATCAGATGGGTGTTTTGTTAATGAGCCTTCGAAAAAAGTTAGGGTATGAAGTCAATTTCTTATTAAAATAACTTATTATCAGTTTTTACTATGTTAATATATATTGATATTTTATTTATAGGTAAAAATTAATGAACTATGGGATACCAATCCTGCGCAGTCCTACTCAGTCACCCAGGGTGACCCGGTTGCTAAAGTCCTTGGGAAGGAGCATCCTGGTAGAGTGAGCAGGCTGGGTTTGGGACCCGTACCATCTGAGGATTTTAGTATGCCACCGGGGATGGCAACTGCATCTACTCCTGGATTTAGTAATCCCATACTCAAAGATGCTCATAAAGAGATTGTTTCTCTAAGAAATCCCGTTATCCAGCCGGGGGATCAGATATCTTCTTTGCAGAAAGAGATGATTGAAATACATCAACATATGAGAATATATGCCCCCCGGTGGTAGTGCATCGACTGGTGGCATGCAGGTAAATCACAAAAAATCAAAATAATTTAGTTTTCTAACTTTCATTGGTTTTATGTTTTAATTTAAATATGTAACCGTATTAAATTTTCAATATAATGTTCTTACAGGTGACATCAAAAAGTGGTGATGAAGGTGGAGAGGGTGACAATGCATTATCGGACCGTGAGTAGTTGTATTGTTCATGTGTTGAACAAATATGGGAACAGTTGGTTTTTATATGTAATATTTGTGGCACATAGTTTCCACCAAACATTTTCAAGTCCTAGAATTTCCTTGATTTCTCATGTTTCCTTTATTGCATTTAATTGATTTATGATGTTTCTTTTTATGTCTTGATTTCTCAATTGTGGAATACATCATTCCATTTAGGACTGTGTTTGAATTGGTAGTCGAGATTTAGGATGACTAGGAGTTAAACCCATTGTTGATGTGTTGAAAAAAATGGGTCATTTCATAGTGATCAAGGGGATAGTGTTGTGGAAACATTGGTGAGGCCCTTTTAATTTGTCTTACTGGGAGGACCTTGTGATTAGTAATTGACCGCTGTTAAACAACATTTCTCTTGAAGTGAATCCTCTCTTTGTTCTAGGGAACCAATCATTGCGACACATTGGGATTAAAAAAACCTAATATACTTATATAAATCAGCCATTATATAGAATATCAATAAGATGGAGGTTCCAAATATGGGTGGTATAGGATTTGAATCCACACAATCAAGATATGAATTCCAATAAGGTTGTACTCACTCACATCAAAACTCAATGGAATCCATATGAGAAGTGAAGGAATCCACCAACTCTTAAGATACTATGTCCTAAAATTCCATTTGGATATTTTTCTTTATATTGATTGAGATATATACTCCATGAAGGTAACTATAGGTAAAATATTAATGTAGTGGTAATTTTCATCAATTTGTTTGATCCTAATCAACATGGATGTCTTAGATCGACATTTATTGATTGATTAATAAACTATTATTATATAATATTAGATAAATGAGGTATGATACCATCAACCAAATCACCATACATAATGGGTTTTTTCCTTATAGAAATTTAATATTTATTTTCACATGTTATACTATTTTGAATTTGAACTAAGTAATATTCTCTTATGTTGAGATGGTTTTACTATTTTTTAGTGGTGAGGGGGTAGTGGATTCATCCAACCCTGTTTCATACTCAATAAAATCATGTTTCCCAACATCAATTGGGTTAACATTAAATAAATATACTAACCTGTTACCACCAATAGGATACACATATTTACATTGTAAGAGAGATATCATTAATTTGGTTGTGATCCCATTGGATGAATGATACTAGTGATGACCATGAGGAAAAATGATAAAAAAAATTCCCCCACCCATGTGGGTTATGTTTTCCATTGTAATTTTATAGTCACAAAGGCCACTCAGGATAGATTATGATGCTTTAGATATTAGAGCATTGTAACCATCCCTAGTATATTATCTAGATATTCTAATGGGCCTCAAAGGTGTTTAAACTATTAGGGGTATAAATATACTCTTGAGTGTTAGTGGTTGGATATCCCTAGTGGGATCAACTTTTAGATTTTTCAGTATAGAAAATAGGGGAAAAAACCATATATATATTCTTGAGTACTCAAGCTCACATGTTAATAAAAATGACTATAGTGAACATGATACTCATAATTAATTTCTAAGGTGATTTCTACTTTATGGTGGACATATTTATCCAAATCAATATAATAAGAGAAGAATGTGTTATCATGATCTATTGAAAGGATACAAAAAGTTTGGATGTGAAATTATGGACCAATGGTTTTGCCAAAGAATATTTTTTGTTGGACAACCTGTGGGGTATTATTCACTATAGATTACTATGAGTTTCATATAATGTTAGGATAAATCCATTTAGATGGTATTCCTGAAATGATGTGTGAACCGTCATGCACTCATTTAACAAGGGTATGAGACAATGTATTTCAGGGTATGGGGAACATATATTCATAGAAATTGAGTCCTGTGTATAACATAACAATTGTTTTCATGCCTCACCATTGTGTTCCTTATGGGTACTATCATCTTGTTTTTGTTCTTGAACATAATTGGTCCATTTGGTGATTAAATTTTAATTGAAGGATGTTATGAAGGTATTTAAAAGGAAACACAATGAAGAAACCCATCAATACATCATCAAATATAAGAGTTTATAGTTTATCAATCTAATTCCATGTTAATGGATTCACATTAGGTTATATATTTTTTGATGAGAACCTCCAATGGGCTTCCATGTATATGAATATTTGGTATGGATGTCCTTTTATAACTAAATTAAAATGAAAGGTGTTCACTAGTGATTCATACTATAGATTCTTCAAAATAGGTATGGGTAAAATGTGTGATATTTTGGGATCATAAAATATTCTTTTGGTGGAATCATTTGAATTATTGGATTCCCTTATAGATTTATGATTTTTTAATGAATAATATCAATATACTAGTGCTTAACGAGTTACCCCTATTCCTATGTTCTATCTGAATCTGTGTAGATATGAAAATATATGATTTTTAGGTTAATCATACATATAATACATGTTTATGATTCATTTTTTTAAGGCCAAATAGTTAGGAAATTATTAATTTTTCACCATACAAAGAGGTCGTAGGTGTTTACATTGTTGGGATTAGGCCCATGCGATGAGCATCATATGAAGCTCTATAAATAGATTCATAACACACATAGTTTATTAATGATTAGTGGGATACATCATACAATTTATGTTCAATTTAAATAGAAATATTTCAAAAATAGTAAGTTTTTGTGAAGGGGAACACTTTGTGAAAGGTACCTAGAAATAGATAGTGTTTGAATTTATCATGAGTTTCCATTTCAGTTTCATCTTAGTCTTCAATGACTAATTTGGAGAAGGTATGGTTGTGGATTACACCTATTAGAGGGCCCATATATTGTTTTCAATATCATATATGTTGGTAGGATGATAATGGATGAATTCTTAAGAGGCTAGGGCATACAACATGAATGTGGATATGATATTGTGATACTAGGAGGGGTATCTAATATTAATGACTATATAAAGAATCTAATACTAGAGTCTTTAACTATGGTATTTTTTAAAAGTGATTCATATTATTCTTATCGCATAAGAATAATAGCATGTTTCTTGATGTTGGGATTGAACCTCAGAGGGGAATAAATTATATCCTAGTTAAGAGGAACAAAATACAATTTAATTGAAGGCATGCATTTTAAGGTAATGTGACATGATTCATCATAGATTAAAATTGTGTTGAAATGACATGTGTAATGAATTTTAGAGTCATCCAACAAGGTTTAGAAGTTGATTACTATAATGTATCTCAATAATTATTTTAAATTATGATCAAATGGAACAAATTTTTTTTTGTATCATGATTTTTTTATGAAATAAGTTATTAGAAGACTAGTTGTGTTACATAAAAGTGCACAATACGGTATAGAGTGAGGCTAGCACATGAGCTTCTCTAAGACACCTGGTATAGTAGATGTGTGTGGTGATGGTATATTTGGAATATTGAACCAAGTAGGAGGCCCACACATGGTAAATCTAACTATGTTTTACGCTCACTCCCTATATGGGAACACCGACACACATGTAGATCTAATGTTTCATTTTAAAGTGATATATATTATGGGGGATCAAGAAGGACTAGATGTATATTTGGAGCGTAGTAAAATAATGGACCTATGTTTTATAGTTGATTCTATCATATATTTTTTTCAATTTACTCTATACTGATTTCCTAGGTTGATGTTTCTTGTTGTATGTTGGTATGTACAATATGGTTCATTATTATATAGCATGTCAATGTTTACTAATTTTTTTCAATTTATTATATATCGATTTCCTAGGTCGATGTTTCTTGTTTTCTGTTGGTATGTACAATATGGTATTTCTGGCTTGATTTTTATTTTAGGGCAGTGGTGCAGTGGAAGCAAAAAATAATTCTGGCCATCTTTTCTTGGCGGTTTAAACCGCCACGAAATGAACATTGGTGGCGGTTTAAACTGCCGCTAAATGGTGAAAACCGCCGTGAAATGTAAAAAAAATTACGTTTCGTGGAGGTTTTAACCACCGCTATAGAGTAGCATCGTAACTGCTCATTCCACGGTGGTTCTCGTGACTTCAGCGGTAGTTTTATGGCCGCTGGATTTCAGTTTATCCGCGGCAGTTATAACCGCCGTGAATAAACTGATGTCAATGGCTTGTAAAAACCACCTCTAAACTCGGTAAAACCACCATGGAATGAGGCAGCTATGACACTTTCCTTAAACCACCGTGAAACGGAACGAACTGCCACTAATATATTGGCGACGCCGTATTAGGCGGCAGTTTAAACCACCATGAAATGCAAAAATAACGGCCGCTAAACGGCGTTTATATTGTAGTGGTTGTCCGTCATCTGAAGTAAACAAAACAAGATGTGGGAAAAGCCCGTGCAGGGGTGAGTATAAAGATACTCAGTAGGGGCCTCAAGACCCTCAAGGTCTCACAAAATTCATAAAGGATAAACAACATAGCTTGTAAACCAGTGACAATCCTACATAGGTTTATGCCTATAGACATACCTATGTTATCAAATATTACCCATCTCATTCATGAGGAAACACAAGGCCCAAATCCCTAGCCAAAGTACAAATGTTCCCCAAAGGAAAGATTACCATGAAGGTTAGTACCACACAAGTATGCCACACAGAAGAATACCACAAAGGTATCACCACGAAAGTAAGTACCACACAGGTATGCCACACAGAATAATACCACAATGGAATCACCATTAAGGTAAGTACCACACAAATAAGACACCAAGAAGATTACCACAAAGGTATCACCACGAAGGTAATTACCACACATGTACACCACACAGAGGAATACCACAAAGGTATCACCACGAAGTTAAGTACCACACAGGTACGCCACACAGAAGAATACCACAAATGAATCACCATGAATGTAAGTACCACACAGGTACGCCACATAGAATAACACCACAAAGGTAAAGACTCAGATCACACTAGGTATAACATAGGTACAGTAGTAGAGATGATTAGATGTAACTACTGAATAAAATTACTCTATTAATAGGTAGACCCACATAGGACCCAAAATCATCAGACCCACACATGATCCTTGTACATTATCATACCCACACAGGAACCTAGTAAAATAGACCTAGACAGGATTCTAGTACATCATCAGACCCACACAGGATACTAGTACAATAGACCCACACAGGATCCTAGTACATCATCAGACCCACATAAGATCCCAATACATTAGACCCACACAGGATCCTAGAGTAGTCCCACATGGATTCCTAGTGGATCTGTGTGGAATCCTCGAACACAGACCCATGAAGGATCCCTTTATCATGTTACAACCAGCAACGAGGTTCCCACACTTAGCTCACTTGATTCCGGGAGGATCTGCTCCCCAAGAAACAGGTCAATAATCCAACTACCATTTAGTCCCATGAAGAAGTATCCCAAAGGACCACCACGTCAAAGGGGTCTCAATGTAATAGTTTGTGTTTCAATATTTCCTTCTGCCGGTAAGTTATTGACCTTTAAGTCCTGAGGGCTCGATTGGATTCATGATCGATCCAACCCGGCCATTGCCCAAATTTATCCAAAACTCAAGTGGGGTATACCCAAAGGTCCTTCTCACTCCAAGGATTCTGGTACCACTAATGGTTCATCAAACGGACGCTCGTATCTCAAGATATGGCCGAATGATCGAAAATGGGTCGAAGTTGGTTTGGGTCTGGACTGGCCCGGTCGGACCGACACGGCGGGAACCGACCTAGTTCGGGTCGACCTAGCCCACTGGTTCTAGCCCGGATCGCCAGAATGGCCCGCCCTGTGGCGTGGCAGTCCGCGGCGTGGGGCAGCCCTCGATGCGGCAGCCCGCCGCGACTGTCCGGACAGCTGACTGCCTTCTCCGCGCGGCGCGTCGTGTGATGCACCTTCGCCAGCGGCTGGCTTGGATGACTTCCCTCCATCCCCCTACGTGGAACAAGGTCGCAACTCTAACTTTTCGGGCAATGTGGACGTGTGCTGCAATCCCCTATGTGTGGTCGGCCTCCGTCGGCCGCTGCCCTTGATTCGTCCTAGCCCTTCTCCAGCAGCGCAGTCGCACTGTTGCCTTCGTCGCAGCCAGCTGTGGTGTCGGCCGCCTTTCTAGAGCCCCACTGCTATCAGTCCCCATACTTATCCATCACAAAGAACACATCAGGAATCACAAATAATTGCAGAGAGTTCGGGCCATATTTCCTATGCTCGTACCCTCCGAGTTAGGGAGGTAGCAAGCGGCTCAATAATTCTTGAATCAAGAAGAACATCAAGAATTTGTAACAGGGGTATAAATCAAAAACAAAACCTACCTCATGAACGATGGATAAAATCCCACAGTTTAGGAAGTGGTTTGGTGTTCACCGTTCCTACAACAGCCTCCATGATGTCTCCTGATCGTCGATCCTCGTTTGGGGTTTCGTTGTCGATCGCCACCACTTGGTGGAACCAGCTTCATCCTCCAATTGTCGAGTGTCGTGGCACTTTACCAAAGCTTTGTCACTTGGTGAAGCTATGCCAAATCCACCCCCAATATCTATATAAATAGAAGATGGGAGGGTAAGTAATGGTCATGGAATTTATAAAGTTTTATTTAATATTAACCTTCCTAAATTCCAATGATGCTTTTACATAGCATTTGAAAGATCAAGCAAATTAATTTACGTTGGAAAAATTAAATGGCCCAATTTAATTGAATTGTGTTGACCCAATTTAATTTCATTACATTTGAAGAATTTAATTTAATTTCATTGGAACAATTTAATTGAATTTTTTTGGAACAATTTAATTGCATTGTATTGGCACAATTTAATTGCATTTCATAGGAACAATTTAAACGGGAGGATTACAAGTGACTGATCCCACATTAATGAGGGGTTAGGTGGTCCCCAACATTGAATTATAATTTGTAAGATTAAATATTTTGTGTTCCCCACCTCGAAACCCCCTGATTAGGGGTTTCAAAAAATAAAATAAAAAGTTGTTCTTTTTTTTATTCCCACGAAAAACATGAAAACTAACTTTTCCCCTCAGCCAACTACGGTCGAGATGAAATTATCCTTAAAAGAATACTAGCACTGAGAGTTCAAAGGTGTCCCTGGATATCAATTTCGAGCATTGGTTCAAAAGTTACCAAAATTAGCTCTCACGTTTAGAGAACGTACTCGAAAAAAAGCTCAGAAATTCGTTCTGAGAACACCGAACCTCGGAATCATGCGCCGTCAATTTTCACAGACTCATAAAATTATTATATAATTGAAAAACAATTTACATGGAATTTATGAGTCTTTACATGGAGTTTCAAATAAATTGGATAGGAAAAGTTGTAAATTTTCATTAAAATATGATAAAATTTAGTCTGTTGTTAAAGAGCATACAATACAGTATTTTCCTCTATGTAAGGATATTTTTACTATAGTGAAACCATAGTAGAAATCTAAAAAATATCCAAAATTCAAATCTCATAGATGAATTATTTAGTGTGTGGTTACTCTTTGTGATGATCAATCCAAAATTATGGTCCACAATGTATGATTGAATCCATCAATAGATTACTAATGTGTGAGTTTCAATACCAACGTTAGTCAAAAAATCCATAAGTAGTACTACCAAATTGCGGGGGGGGGGGGGTCTTGCCTGAATGTTAGGTTCACCAACATAAAAGTAGGATCAAAAATTAGGTTTAAAAAGTTACTTTAGGTACAAAAATATTAATTTCATTATCAAAAGATATTTTTACAAACAGAACATTAATATTTAACATGGGGTTACAAATGTGGGGTTAGAAACCAACCATGGGTTGCAATATAAATTTTTTAACATTGATTCTAGATTACATTGAAACATACATAATAATATGTAGAATAAAAGTTAATAAAAATATTTAATAAATAACATCCAAAATTTTTGTAATATTAAATATGTATTCTAAAAAATACAATCATAAAATATATATAAATCAACTTCATTAATAAATAATATGGGTGTTTTTCAGTATTAATATCAATGATAAATTATGAAAAATATTGGATCAACATATTTATACACAACAATTCATTTTATCTAAACCCTATTTAATTCTTCCTTGGATACAAATAGATTCATTTATTTTCTTCTAAAAAGGTAGATATCCATATTTTTGTTCATTCTATGAATTACTATTTCACTATTTCTTACCATAATAGAAAACTGTTCT
This sequence comes from Viscum album, assembly GCA_963277665.1. NCBI lineage: Eukaryota > Viridiplantae > Streptophyta > Magnoliopsida > Santalales > Viscaceae > Viscum > Viscum album. The sequence goes on along the minus strand of OY728120.1, from coordinate 650,326,736 downwards.
AGGGGAAATTTATTTCATTCCCTAAAAAACACAATTTCCTAAAATTTATTAAATTTTCACAAAATAATTCTAAATTTCCCTTTTTTAGGGTTTTATTTGTTTTAAAAGTGAAATTAAATTGTTGATACATACTAAAATTAAGGAATTTGTATCCCAAATATCAAGGATATAAAGATAATGTCAACTTTAATAGTAAAAAAAATCATATGTTATTCAACAAGATATATAGACAGATTCATTGATATAAACAATCATATGATTTTTTAGTTAGTCATTTATTTAAATAAATGTTCCAAATCATGGAGATGAACTATCTATAATGTTCAATTCTTAATTTGAATAATTTAGAGCTTTAAAGTTATTGAACCTAATCTAGACGATTTTTATAATCTATATATAACAATTGTCTAACAACTTCAAATTTTTTGGATAAACTAGAAAAAAATAGAGGATTAATTTGTTGAGTTTATAATATATGATTTACAATTTTTTATATGTATACAAATGTGGATAAGGGTTCAAAAAGATCATAGTACAATGAATGAAGATGGAGGAGCTATTGAGAATATTCTATCTTGAGTATTCTATATACTATAATACTTTTGAAAAAGAATAGTTTTATTGAATTATTATTATAATTTATGTAATTTTTTTGGTGTTTTCCTAATGTTATTTGAAATATTTAAGAATTATTTATGTTGAGTTGAAAAATATCATACTTTAAGTGAATAAATATAGAAATCATGTTCTAGAGCATGAATATTGTAAAATAAATTTATCCAATGCAGATAGTGAATAAAAAAATTCATTTACATGAAATTATTTTTTTTTCTCATATATTATAAGATTTTACAAGATTCCTAGTGTAGAGGAGATCAAACTAAAAATGGTAATTATCCAATATGTAAGTGATTTATCTTATATGTGAGTGAATTGAGATATGTGGCATTGTTCTTAAGATGTTTTCGGTGTTTTAAACATTGAAAAAGGAATATGTCATAAGACATATGTGATTTTGGCCTCTCATAATACATTTTATGTAAATATTGAACATGTAAGATATAAATATGTTTAATGTCATATAGAGAAGTATATTTTCTACGATGAATTATATTTTAGTTGGTTGAAATTTTTCAAATGTAAAATCAATTTTGTGTATGAAATATTAAAAATTTGTAAGATATTTTCAATAGATTGTATGATATTTTAGTTTTATAATTATAAAAAAATAGTATATTACGATATTTCTATTACTTTAGGATATTTACGAACCATATATAATATTTTACATAATAAAATATTGAAATCCTGCGAACAAAAAAATGGGTTTTCAAGAATTTTAATATTTTAAGGAATTCAAAAGTGATGGTTCATATAATGATATTCAATGAAAAAAATATAGAAAAATGAATTTAATGAAAACATTGATTAATTTGTCAAATTATTTTTAAGATGATTTATAATAATATCAATGTGTGGACGATTATCTACAACATGGAATTTTTTGAAATAAATTTATCATATTTTCAAGAATAATGCATATGAATTATAATATTTTCTTTAATTTTATATCATAGCTAAAGTGATTTTTTATGAAATTTTCTTGATAATTATAATAAATAGAAAGCTATGTATTAAGATTTTTTATTCCATAATAATAATTCTTCATGAAAAAAACTAATTATTTATGTTTCAGGCTGAGTTCATTGTCAAAAAAGAATGAGTTTTATAGTTTTATACCATACAATAAAATGAAGTTTGGATTAAATGCAGATATTTTTAGATAAATAAGAAGATTAATCTAAGACTACTAATGAATAAAATAAATAATTTATTCAATAATATGAGATTCATTTAATGAGGGTATTTTTTGGAATAATATTTTTGTTTAAGAAATGGTATGAGGGAAATTATGGTAATCAAAAAATAATTACTTGATAGGATTATTTTTGGTTATTTATTTATTTTTAATCATATATTCCATTTATATATATTAAAAATGAAAGGGTTATTAAATATATACACCCATGAACATTAAATTGATAAAATATAGAAGAAATATATAGAAAAGTATGTAAGATTTACTATTATGCGTGTGGAACATAGTGTTAAATGAGAGCCTGAATAAAAAAATAAATATATAATCTCATAGCAGAAGAACCCATTGAAGTACCTGAAACCTATAGTAATAAAATAATAAGCTTGTTTCATTAATCTTTAAATTGATGTTATTTTTTTAATAATAAAACAATAATAACATACTGTGTTATCAAATATTACAAGATCACTAGAGGAAGGTGACAGAAAGTACTCTGAGAGTTAGAGATTCTAATTGAATACCTAAACAAGAGGATTTTTGTTCTAGAATATATTTTTGTACACCGTAAATCTAGTTTTTGAGAAAGGAATAAAGTGTAATTAAGTTTGGATTGACCTATTGTACCTGTTATCATATTTTATGTCATGTCCTCTAATGAATTAGGGTTGACTATTGATATTGTGGCTGAGTTTGATGATAATTTGTTCCGAACACTCATATTTTATCTAACACACTATGATGAGGAATTAAATATTATATTATCATTTTTTTTTTCAAGATATGTGTAGTTAATATATAAATCAAGATGAATAATTTTTTGATGATATCATGGGATATGATTATAAATATCCAATGGGAGAATAATAGTTCAGATGTGAAATATATTGAACCAAACATGTGTAATTTTATGTGAACATGGTTACAGAACTATCCCTATACAAACATTTTAATTGGATATTTAGTTATTTTGGAGAATATTTGAATCAATGGGACTTGAAATTCAAAAGAATATGATTCCCACATTAGTGTCCATAACATATAAAAAATAATTATTCTAGTATCAGGTATATAATTCTACATTGACTGTGGTTTTGGTTTGTTTATTGGAATATGATAGAAAAGTTTAGAATCTAACATTTTAAATGGGTTTATAGATTAAATGGGTTAATTTCAATTTCTTATTTTGTATTTAGTATAAATTTGTCCCAAATTATTCTCCCACTCCCTCTGAATATTTCTTTCACTGGTCAACTAGGAACAACAATTGGTATCCCGACATTTGTTCCCTCTTATTGGGTATTTTGATGTATCATAAATTATATCAGTGATAAAGGTAACTATTAATGAATTTTAAAATTATTAAAAGTCTCCTACATAGATATATGAATTTCATATTAATTTAATCCTATAATAAAGTAATAAAATTATTATAATGATAGAAACAATTTCTATCACTACTGAAATAGATCTTTAAATTAATGTAAACACATTGAAACAAAGGACAAAGAAAGATTCTAAGGATCTAATAAAAATATCCAAGAATAAATATGGGTATACACTAGATTAATTTGAAAATATTGGTGTGTCTATTTCAAAATATATTATTAATAAATCCTATCATTAGTATAACACATTTTAGGCAATAAATAATTTGTAAGAATCACATAGGGACTTTTATTCCAAAATTGATGATTAAAGGAAACATTTCACAAAAATATATTTCATATATATATTTCCCTATATCAAGAAGATAATTTAAGAAAAACTATCAATATGATTAATTTTATGTAATTTATAAAAAAGTAGAGAAAATGAGTTTCAATAGTACTCATATGAAGCTTGTAAAAGATAATACATAATCTAGAAAGAATTAAAATAAAAGATCTACTTTATTTGAAAAGGAGATTAAAATAGTTGTTTGTGTCATAAAATTATTTATGAAGGTTTTTAGGGAAGTGTTCTATAAATTAGATAAATATTATAATGTCTCTATAGATGTTAAGACCACCAATATTTATGGTATGAAAACAAGAATAAAATATCTGAAAAAATTATCCAGCTGCGTTAAGTAAAATGTATGAGAAAAATATTAAAAAAATAAAATAAAATAAGGATAAAATAATGAAATATTTTATGAATGGAAATAATACTCTCAATTTGAGCTATTTGGATTTGGAAGTAAAACACAAAAATATATATTCTAAAAAATATATGTCTTCCCAAATGCATTACAAAACATTTTGTGAACTATATATTTAGAAATGAGTCTTTAAAAAAAGATGAATCAAAATGGTTGCTCATAGATTCTGAGAGAATCTGGAGAATCATCAACCACCATCACATCTATGATGGTACCCCTTAACTCAATTCATTTAATTAGCAATGAATAAATTTTTTCTATAAGGGTATGATAAAAATTCCATTATCTATATATGTGGAAGTGTAGAAATTTTGAAAAACCTTCCAATATATCTAGTGTTTTAATGATCATGTTACAAAACTATTCCCTAATATATTAGTAAATTGTTATCAATATATATATACCCCAACTTCGGAATCCCATAGTAAGTGGTTATTTTACTACATTGATACTGGATACAAGAAATCAAATTTCAAATGAATGAATAGATTAGTATTCTTGGGAGAGTATACATATAAGTATCGCACCATACATTTGAAAATATAAAATAAGAAAAACTATATTTTCGTTGAGAAAATCCCTATTATATCTGGAATGTTTATACCTATCATTTATAAAACACTTCCAAACAACCTATTGAATGGACATATAAAATGATCTGATCTTAGATGATCAATAAAATAATGTGTGGTGTTAATCATATCATATAATAAATAAAAAATGAATATTATGATTGAGATAAAGCCTAATTAAATAATCCTTATAAAAAATACCCAAAATGGAGACTAAATACATTGATAAAAATAAAAACATAAATAATTTCATAGATATTATTTTTTTGATAATTATAGTATTCATAATGTAAGACATCATTACGATTTTTTCAAGGCCTTCTTCTATGAAAATTGTAGTAAAAATATATGGAGAATACCAAATACACCTAATAGTTTGACTCAGGAGGCCTACCAATGAATTAAGGGTCTATAATGGGAAATTCCCATAACTTAATAATTATAATTTGTTCATCATATGATAGGGGTGGATCAAAATTCAATATATAATAAACATTGACATTCATATTGAAAACATAGTTTGTGAAATGTGAATATTTTCCCCAATCAATAAATATAAAATCACAATAATAATCCAACTATAGAAATAAGGTGGATGGTGAAATTTGATTATATCCCTTGTAAAGTATTATATTCATCAAATGATGTTGACATAGAAGAAAATACTTTTAAAAATTCACTATAATAATTTCTTAGAGAAGTACCCTTTTCATTTTGAAATGACATACTTAAAATCTAAAAATTTCAAACATATTTATAAAAACATTTTCCATTTAAATAAAAATATAATATTATAAAGGTAAAATAAAATTAAATAGTAGGTATGATGGAGATAAAATGCATTCTTTTTTTGTATGTTAAAACAAAGACATCATTCCCACATAGGTAAAAAGTGCCTCATTTGGGAAATGGCCCGGTGACTCCATTTAAACCATTTTATAAAAAGTAAAAATGGGTAAAAATTTATTTAATATATCATTGGATAATATTAAATACTTTTTTTTGAAATATGTTAAATAAAATATGTGCATGGATGAAACTTATTCCCACCGAATAGAAAAATAATGTTGGTTTTCCTTAAAAACATTCTTTTAGTATTTCAGAGTTAACAAGAAGGTAAAAATTGAAATAATACTATAAAATCATATAAATAAATATATTAAAAAAATTATTTTGTTAAGTTATAATATCATATAAGTGTAAAAAATTAAACTTAAATATAAATAATACAAAATAAGGATGATATTTTTAAATAAATCCTCTCCCCAAGCCTGAGGGGATTTGTAGGTACATTAAGGATCCATTAAAATAAATTATGTTTTATTATAATCCTATTACATTAACTTATAAATACTTATGAAATATGATATGATCCACTTAAAAAATTCTTAACCAGTTTATTAATAATTTTTTATTGAAATCATTGTTTTCAAGTGTTACCTATTTCATATTTCATGTACTTTTCTGTATGATAATTTTGATACTAGCATATTTATCATGTTTTAATCATATATAAGATTCTAATAATGATATAAATATCAAATATATTCAATTCATACATATTTAGTATCATAATTTTAATTTATATATAGAAAACGTAATTACCCCACTCATGGAGATTGTAGGTTATGTGTACGCATGAACGTTGTTTTCCTTTGTCAGCAGATGGAATGAAAGAATGATAAACAATAAATACACATTATATAATAATAATTATATCATGCATATCATATTTTTATTTATATTTTTATTATAGCTTTCCTTACTCCCATTAATATGAAAAATAAAAGAAAATTGAATCATATCACCTTGGAGAGGTGGCAGTCCAAACGTACACATGAGTGGCATTTTCATTTTGCAACATATGGAAAGGTAATAAGGTATATATGAAATTAAAATTATATAATTAAAATTATATAATAAACATCACATAAATACACATTATTTACATCATTAAAACCATCCATGTAAAATGTTTTTAAAAATGAATTACAGCGCTATGTGAAGATGGTATGTTGTACGTATATGTGATCGATGTTTTTGTTATCCATAGGATGGATAAGAGGTATAAATTTTTTATAATAATTATAATAAAATATTATTACATTTTGTAAACTTAATTTTACATTTTATGATCATTACAACCAATTTACAGGAATTATAATAGTAAGTAATCATGAAACAGTCGATATTGATGATTACCACTACTTTGGTAGAATTGCATTTTATCTCCACTTAAGGACCTTTGAATTTGTATTTGGGGAGGATTAGAACCATTTTAATGTTTATAAGGATTTTTGGGAGTAATTTTATCAGGAATTTATAGAGATAAATTTCTCAATAGGTGTAAAGGATTGAGTAGAGGAAGATCCAGTTTATAACTTGGGTGAGTGGAACAATTGCAATTTTTCAATATTGTTAAAAGTTATTAACTATCATTCATTGAAACTTTATAAAAAATGACTCATATTATAATTTTTAAGTTTAAGGTATAAATAAATCCATATAATGAGTTTTAATGACATTTTTAGGTCACATAATCCCCTATCATTTTAAATTTAGCCTCTAATAAACCAGTTTCGACTGTAGTCGCAGTAAAAACTTCTTCATTCATAATTTGTAATAATTTTAATTAGAATATTTTAATAAGATCATAAATTAAATATGGATGAAATTTAATAGCACTTATGATCTCATTTTTCCTCTTACCATAATTTAATTTATTTTTAAATAGTTTAATAAATCATGGGTTAACATTAAATGCCATTAATATCATTTTTCACACTATTCATTTAATTTGACATTAATGGAATTGATATAAAAATTTAATTTGAATATAAACCACTAAAACATCAAAAATATGTTGTATTCGTTAATAAAAATATTGGGGTATTATAAATCACCAACAAATATTAATATTATCATTTTAAAAAACATATATATGATTTTTCTACTCACTAAAAACCCTATATTGGCATTGTATAAAAATTTTGGGTAATTATTTCACCACTAAAAATTATAAATCAATACCATGATAAAACATTAATTCATATTTAAAATAAAAATTTATTAATAAACTTATCACCATTTTTTCATTCGATAACAAAATTTCATATATTAAATTTAAGAGAGTGAATTTTTGAATCCTCTCGACATAAAAAAATTATAAATTGAATTTTCCTTGTAGAATTAAACAAAAATTAACAATATTTGAATTCATAATATATATGGATAAATATTTCATATGAAATTGAATAATGGAAATTTTTGGTTGTTTTTGAGATTATGTCGTTTTTTAACATTGTTTTACCCATTTGACCCTTACCGAGATGAAAATGATTACAATAGTTACTATTCATAATGACCAAAAATAGAAAGTCCTATTTACAAAATTTTATACTCCAGATTCAAAATATGGTGTTTATTGCTCTATATTTAATCACTAAAAGTTTTACAAAGCAATTTAAATATAAATCCATAAAATTAATGAAAATAAAGTTTTTTGAAAAATGGATTTTTAAGCATAAATATTAACTTGTAATAGTATCATAAATTGTAGATTTAGAAGGAATATAACTATATTATTGTAAGTTTAATGGATCAAATTTCACTTTATTTCTAATACTTAATCTGATTAATAGAGATGAAAATATTTTAAAAATCATTATATTTCACTATCACTGATAAATCATTAATTCCAACAAAAATCTAATTTTCAATCTATCTTAATTTTGGTATTATAATTTAAAAAATTATATACATTTTATAATATAAAAATTCTAAATGTTCCAAAATTTTATTTTATTATTATCTAAATAAATTAATAAAAATAATTTTTTAAGAAAATATTTTTTTAGAATAAAATGACTTCACGAAAAATTGACTTCTTATTTGATAAAATGTAATCGATAAATTTTTATTGAGTATTGAATTTAAATTTATTTCACAATGTGTTTAATCCTATTCATATGTAGATATTAAATATCTAGATTATAACTATAATATTTAAAAAATAATATTTTGTAGTTCATTTAGGCTCGACATTGTGTATTCTATTGGCCATAATACATAGTGTTATTTTAAAATATCAGGGCGTTACAACCCCCTCCCCTAAATAAAAAGTGATAATTCAATTTTTTATTAGGAATCAATTGTTCAATATTTAAAAATAATTTTATTAAAATCCCATGTCATATATGTGGGTAATGAAACTCATTTTGAAAAGAGAAAGTGGTAAGTGTAACAATCCATGCCCTCCTGGGACATTATATTTCTAGTTTTGGTTATAGGAGGTATTTTTTGGGGGATCCGAGAGGTTCCAGAAGAATTTGGAGGTGCATTAGTACTACTGCAGGAAATACATGTAGTGTAAGTTTTTTATGTTACGTGTAATGGTTGTACATGTCTTCTATGAAGCCAATTCACAACCTATATATTTTCAATGTTAAATAATAAAAAGGTGAAACGATGTTCAGTTAAAATGAACCATGAGGATTAGATGACATCAAATGGTATTACACGTTATGGAAATCACCGATGTAGTGCAATATTAAAGTTTATTTTTGGGAAAATATCTTTTTATTCAATAGTGGACACTTATTTAACTTTTTTAAGTACACTAAAGTAACCCCAAGGAGTTATTCAAGCCCTCATATTCTATCTTTTAACCAGTGGTCCCAATTTTTGTTCATTTTTCAATATGTGGTAATCCCTTTTTCTTCTTTTTGATGGGTTTTCTTCCTTTCTTCTCCAGGGGACTCAATGTGGAAATTTTTTTATGTATTGGGGTTCGTGTTGGGTTTCATTTTTATGGTATTTTCTTATTGTGTAGGTTGAACTTTGTTTTATTATAGTTCAGTTGTGGTTACTCGGTGTTATTCTTCTCCCTATAGTGCACAATGAGTCGGTAAAGATTCATTGCAGTAGGGACTGCCTCATTTCTCTTTATTGAGTATTGTGTGAAAGGGGTTTACTTTTCTAAATCTATGGATTATGGTTAATTTGGATTAATAAATAATCTGAAAAATTGTTAAATTAAATTGGAAGGGTTAAATGGTGTTTGATTCATATTCTTTTATAGCTTTTATTTTTATATATATTTTGAATTGTACGAGCTTGATGCCCCACTAAAAATTGTGGTCGTAATGGTATTTTTTTATACTCAAAATATGTGTTAATATTACTGCATTGGTTGTGATTTTTGTGATATCACACTAAAATGGAAATTTGATAACCACTTATATTTTTCTAAAAAACTGTTTCCCTAGGATAATGACTCATGTAATAAAATCCCTAAACTAATGTGGAAGGTGATAGAATTATCTTTTTAAATATGTAAAATGATCTTGATTTGTTGTGACATGTCTTCATTCTTCTGGGAGAGTAATATGTGGTTATGTATTGTGTGGTTGATGGTTGGTGTGTCATTCTTTTGGGGTTGTGAGGTGGTTTATGGGATATTTTTTTGGGCAGTGATGTGATTTGTTGGCTGGGATTTTGGGGTGTATATGTGGTTTGATGTCATGATTTTTGGGTGGAGAGGTGGTTTTTGGCCATGATTTTGGGGTGTTGAGGTTTTTGTTGCTTTTTTCTGGATTCCCAAGATGTGATGGAATAAATAAATAATTGTTTGATAATGTTTGTAATGGATTGGGGTGGTTTAGTTATTGGACTAAAATGGTTAATGAACAGCTAAAAGGTGAGTTGTGGGGTTAAATGTTGTTGATGCTAAATAAATAAAATAATGATATAATCAACTAAAAATGGTTGGAAATATTAAATGGGGTTTGTAGATTGATTTGTGGTGTTATGTATTTGTAGGTATAAGTAAAGGTCATGGTGTGGTGAGTTGGTTTGTTTTTTATCCCATAGGTTCAGTTTGAGAGTTTCGTACTGCATGTATATACATGTATATTTTTATAATTTCTATGTGTACACCACCCACGTCGATCACTATGTGAAAAAAATGGAGTAGTCATGGGGGGGTTGTTTTCCTAAAATCTGGCGAGGTGTATAGATGTCAAGGTACCCTCTCTTTCCCTATATCTCTTCTAGGTGATGTACGTATGGCGTAGATTGTCATGTTTTGAGGTTTTTTATTCATTAGATGTTGTTTGTGATAGCCCATGTGTTTGTGGGTGTGGTGTGATGGACCATGTTTTTTCGGGTGAGACATGAATGTGGTTTTGGGGCCATATCCCATGTGTCTTTGGGAAATATATGATGTGGTTGTGGTTGTGGGTTATTAAGCTTAGGTGCCTTCGATCATGGTGTGTCCTGACCGTTATTGTATGGAAGTGTAGTATATGTAATATATGGGATCACCATGATATACGACTTTAGGTGTGACAGTGGAATACCAGTGGGAATGTGGTCCAGGGTACCATTGTCGATGTGGTTCCTATTATATTATATTACATGTCATGTGTTATTTGGATAGAGTGCCTTAGTGAGGTTGGTATGGTCCGTATACCTTGAAGGTGTTGTTTGTTTCTACTATTTTTCCATAGTATCATTAGTATGATAATTCCACATGTTCATGTTAGCATTTGGTTTTCCTACTGAGTATACTTGTATGCTCACCCAACATATATAGAACTATTTTTAGGTTTCTAGGAAGACTATATAAACCATGAAATATATTACTATCCTAGACCCTTGATAGTTATCATATCAATGCTTTAGAATTACTTTTTGGTACTTACTTTGGATACATGTATCTATATCAGTTCTATTTATACATTCATGTGGGACAGTTTTGGATTTATTTTATATTATGTCATGGATATTTTGGGGGATGATTCATCTAATATATTGATTCTATTAATAGTATAGTGGGTAATGCCTCACATACATGAGATTTTCATACCATCGGTTCTAGTCTCCAACCCAAGGCCTACTAGAGGTGGGACTCTAGGGTCATTACCTATATCCCCTCATTGTGGTATCCTTGGAGGTATGGGGTAGTGACATAGTGGTATCATATGAATGGTTGTGAGATATAATGGTGTTTGTAGTTATTCATAGTGAGTATTTCATGGGTGGGTATGGAAACAGTTCCAGTTGAACTTGGTGAATGAAATAGGCTAGAGATATAGGCTAGGACATAAGATTTTAGGGGCCCCCAAGATCCATTGCATGGAATTTGATCTTATTTTATGGCCAAGTGGGATTTATCTTCTTACAGGGTAGAGACCTAAGAAACAATCTTTCATCATGATGAATTGTGATCTTTTTGAATTGGTTTCATTGCGAAGGTTAAAAAGAATAAAGTGTATTAAAATGAATCTAAATGAAAATTCCACATTATTGGCCTTAGGATATTCTTTGTTTTATTTTCAGGTATGTGTCATGTTCTTCATTTGAGTGTGGCTCATCCAATTTTGGTTTGGCAAGAATATTTGTTTGATCGTCATATGGTTCATCTGATTTAAGGGATGATTAGTGGAAAAGGGTGTTGTGTGGTTTCTAGAGGAAGGAATTAAGGAAGTACGAGCTATGATTTATATATGTGTAGATAGAGAGCTAGATAGAGGTGTTCAATACTTATTTCGACTTTATTTGGTCCCCAATGGAGTACTAGGTCCTATTAGTATTCTGTTAGACATAAGGAGTTGTGTGTCAGTGGTGGATGATGTATCTTAGAGAGTGGAATGAGGAAGAATTTTTGTGGGTTGAATTACTGAAGCAGTTATATGTAGAGTTCCTTTCATTAACCAAGTATACAATAAAGATGCAGGAGATTCTTTCTCTGTAGTAGGTGATCTTGTTAGTATAAGAGGTGGGAATCTAGTTGAAAGACCTTAATTTTTTCCCAGATCATTTTTGAGATGTGGAGTCTCATGTGAGACATCATGAGGAGGAACTACATCATTATATCTAGTATTAAATTACTCCTTTTATGTCTTAAGAATGTTTCGGTGTTTAGAAGAAGGTCGGGGTGATTGAGTGTATGCACTCCCAATGAGGTTTGATGCGGGAAGGGGAATCAATAAGGTTCCTCGGGGAGAATATTTTTCAGTGGAAGGTCTCAATCAATAGGACCTTCTAGGTTTCAACCAGTAGGGAGTCAAACTCATCTTATTCCTCTCAAGACTTTTGGGTCTAATGGTTTCCATGATTTTCTTGGGATCTTTGTGAATGTGTGTTTGGGTTTTGGGGTTCGTGGCAATCACTAGAACCAACTCCCATTGGTTTCCTAGGTGTATAGGTTCAGTGACTTCCTTAGAAGAAGATTCTTGTGAGCCTATTTTTGTAACATCCCAAGTAAGTAATGAACAATATATATTTTTATCTATGTCTATTAATGAAATAGATAGTGTTTTAGAGGCTTAAAATGAAAATAAATCCAATCTTAAGCATGGAATACACTAATATTCTTAAAAGATTGTTCTACTGCCTTTTGATGGAAAACCCTTTTTAAATCAAAATTTTGACAATTTTATAAGCTATGTTTGTCAAAATAAACTTATTCTTTATTATTGGGACCTCAAAATTTACTTTGTGTGAATTTTTGGTATTTTTCTGACAATGTTCATTTTTTAATGAATAGTGGAAAATACTGCATTTTACATCAAAACTGCTTTTTAATCTAATTTATTTATATGATTAGATAATATTTTGAATTGGTTTTTAAGTGAAATTATAATATATTTTTACCATTTAATCCAATGGTGGTCATTAGGATTAGTTTTACTTTAGAATTGGTCATAAACTAATGCCAAACTTTTCATAGATATTGTTTCAAAAAAACCCGCTATTTGTCATGACAGCGAGAATTGATTATTAAATTAATTAATGTGAATTATATGTTTTGAATTTTGTAAAATAGAATTCATTTTTGAATTCGGAGTATCAAATATAGCTTAGGGTGAATTTTTGGTAATTTTCTGAAAAACTTCAATTTTTGATGAATAGTGAAACCACTAAGTGGTACTTATAAAAACTGATTTTTCGTTTAAATGAAATTTTGCCATCTTTGTGTTTTGAATTTAAAAAATCCAACATACATGGTTGTCATTAAGAAGTAAAATGTGGTTAAATGAGATTATAATACGTTTTTGGTGAATAGTAACTTATTAAGTTTTTAATCGTGATTAGGGGTAATTAGTGTAGTTTAAGGTAAAAATAATGTTTTAATAGTATGAGATGGGATTGAAACATGTCCTACCCTCATTGGATGTGTATTGGCCGACCAAGAAAATCCATGGGTCAACTTGGGGACCCCAAGGAGCCACTTTGGTTTGGAAATGACATAAATAACTTTTTATTTAATGTTAAAGTAAAAATGACAGAAACATAAGTTGTTTTACTAAAACAATTTTGACGTGGGGTTATACAAGTCAGATTTTGGACTATAATTATTAATTAGAAATATAAAAAGATTTCCTACATCATAGTAGTTTTTTTATAATATTTAGACATTAAATAAATTAAATTATTTATGACATCATGATGATGTAGCGATGACCTCATTATTTAACGATTTAAATAAAATGGAAAGATAATGTAAAATCTAAAACCTACACATGGACAAAAACAATTGGATGAGTTTATTTAGAACCCTTATCACCTTATCCTCTAATTATATCAATGTGGGTCCTTTTGAATCCGAAACTCATTTTAAAATAATGTAACTTATCTTTACTTTCCAAGAGTGCCCCTCCTCTCCTCTATTAAAAGGCCCCCACCTCTACCTCCTTACCCACACTCCCAAAGCCTTTGGCTCGGAAAAACCCTACTCATTTTGTCTCTCCACTTCCCTCTCTTACTCCTTTAAGCCTCACTTTGGGCATAAGTCTTCCCAAGGAAGCCTTTGAGCTCAAACCAAAGGGAGTTACCCGATTTTAAGGTAATGTCTTCTTTTGAGTCCTTTTGTTTTATTTTGCTTCTACACACCCCTAAACTCTTTTTATTCTTTTCTTTTGTAACAAATACAGTATCCTAAATATACTAGGATGTTTTTATAATAATTATTCGAGCTACACTTACACACACCTACATATAATGGTTAACGAACATACGGTTTCCGTGGATGGTGAATTTATGCCTCCCGAAGTGATGATTGTTCAACATTCTTTTAACACCTTAAAAGGTGGCCATTAAGATGTAACTATATTTATATATGATATATAATATTTTTATGTTTTCCTTAATCATCTGTTTTTTTTGTCATACCTTTATGGTTTCCATTATGGGTAAACACGATATCTTCATTTAAGGAAGTGCGGACTACCGCCCCCTCAAAGTGATTTGATTCGTTAAATACCATATGTGGGATGTATAAAGGATGGAACTATGATATTATATATGATATTATACTGGAATTATAATATATCTTTATATCATTATGATTCCATTCTATAAAATACGAAATAGAAATGAAAGTAGCGTTCATGTGTACGTACGGCTTACCGTCTCCATGAACGGTGCATTTCATTTTTTACCTCTAAATGATTATGTAATATTATAAATGCATGAATGTACTGGATATATATGAAATATATGATATCTAAATCATGAATACCATTCTGGATATAATGGATACATGAACAACTTGTAATTATAAAGGGTTTATTTTTGACTCAAGTACCAATGATCGTTAAAATGACCGTTATTAACTTAAATAATTACATAGTGTTCATGACATGGTAATAAGTGATATAAAAGGAATAATGAACTTGAAAAATGTTCTTAAGAAAGTAGAAAATAACTCATGTTTATTATTCAGGACATTAAAGAACGATCGAGTCAAGTCGGACCCGAGGTATGGGACTTCGTCTCAATCTACTTTCATTGAGGCATATTTTGTTTTATACACAACCTTATTTTGTATGGTGTATAAACCCCTTTGACTTTTACGTTTATCCAAAAGGAATCTTTTTTATACGAAGCGTTTTACTAAACGACAAAAGGGAATGTTTTTGTTGTACGTATGCGGCGACAACGACTTCTCCGCCGCCGTGACCGTTATTTGAGTTTTGACTTCCTCTACAATCCATACCTTCTTTTTAAAAGAAAAATAAATACCATGTTTTAATTTTCTTTTATTTTGGTATTGAAAATGGTTTTCATAATGTTTTTATATCAATGTGTTATATTGATATCTTGTGATTGAAAGGTGGAAATGTTATGTTTCCTTTATGCATGTTTTATGTGATACGATTATGTTGAGGTTCTTGGGCATTTTTATGAAGATGGGTGGTTCCGTGATAGACTAAGGGAGGGTGAGCCCGATATAGCTCTCCAATGCATTGGGTAACACGAAGGAGTGAAACGTTAAGGTTTCTCTAAATAGATTTAGGGAATATACTATGATGGGTATTCCAAACGTAACCAATAGGTTTACTCCCTACGTACGAATGTTATGAATTCCTCAAGTTTCCTTTATGTCTTATGATTTCTATGATTTATTCATGATTTGATGAGGTATGTTAAAGTGCTTATGTTTTATGGGTAAAGTATGATTTCATTCTTATGTATATATGTACCCATGTTTCCATTCCATATTTTTATATCCCTTAATGAGATTTTTATGCTCATCCCAAGTTTTTTTGAAATTTTTTTCACAGGTCAAGGGAAAGGTACATGATATGATGATAGTGTAAGGAAGTGTCAAGAAAGAATCCATGTTTTATTTTAAATATGTTTCCATTGATGGGAAATAATAATACTATCATTAGGTAACCACTTTGTTTATATGTGGAATGTAATGCAAGTTTTATGATCTAATTCTCTAAAACTCTAAACCTGAAAAGATCTTCAATGTGTAATCTTATAATAAATCAAGATTAAGTAAAGTTTAAGGCTGAGGCCTTATAGTTGGTATCAAAGGTCAGTTTAGATAACTTTAGGTGTTAGAATTATATTAAATGATTATCCAAAAATATATTTTTTTTGAAATGATATAGCATTTGAAGATTACAATGTTTCTTCATCTAAGACATGTTTGTTCAGAATGGTTTTCCACAGAGTAAATAGGGAAGCAGTGCTAGGAAGGCATACAGAAGGAAATAACCTTCCGAATCAGCATCCTGAGATGGTCGGAATTGGAACTGAACAGTTTGTTGCAGTAATGGCGCAGTTGACTCAAGCGATAAATGGCGGTGGTATCCATGCACGAGATCAGCCAGATCAACCGCAGAGGAACATGTCAGTGGTGGAACATTTCATGAGGCAACATCCCCCATCATTCAGAGGATCATCTGACCTTGTGCTAGCTGAAGGGTGGATTAAAGCACTGGAGAAGATTTTTGATGTCATGGGGTGTTCAGACAATCAAAAGGTTAGTCTTGCTATTTATCATTTGCAGGGTGAAGTAGATCAGCGGTGGTCGATGGTTAAAAATATCAGGGACGCTGATTAGATTGATTCTCTCGACTGGGATGAATTCAAAGGTATGTTTCTTGAGAAGTATTTTCCTAAGGCTGTTCGACTTAGGATGGAAAAGCAATTCTTGGAATTGAGGCAAGATGAAGACTCAGTGTCTACCTATGAATAAAGGTTCACTCGATTGGCAAGGTATGCTCTAAATTTTATCTGAGACCTTGATAGTAAAATCAATAGTTTTTACTCAGGATTAAAGACAAAATATCTAAGTGCATTAGCTTCTCGTGAGTTTAAAAGTTATGAAAAGCTTGTTCGATGTGCTGAGAAGGTGGAAATGGAGTTTGCCGATGATCAAGTGTTCTATAACAACCAACAGAAGAAGAGACCGAGGTGGCAGGAGAAAGGTAAGAATTCTTCAAAAAAGTCTGATGGTAAGAAAACTAAGTTTCTAGTTTGTGATAAATGTGGAAAAAGGCATGCTGAGGATTGTCTTCTGAATTCTGGAAAGTGCTACCGATGTGGTATGATGGGAAATAAGGATCGTGATTGCACTGAAAACGATTAGGGTGATGGTAAGACCAAATTTGATTTACAGTTAGTGAAATGTTGTAAGTGCAATGAGATGGGTCACTATGCAAACGAGTGTCCGAAAAAGATCTTGAGTGATGGGAAGCAGTTAGACTACAAGCAGAAAGGGGTGGTGAAATCCTTTGCAACTACTTCAGCAGATGTCGGGCCATCAAATGAAGTTGTATCAGATACTTTGTTTGTTTTTTCAGATTATGCCAGTGTGTTGTTTGATTCGGGGTCTACACATTCTTTCATCTCTGAAAACTTTTCTAGTAAAATGTTAATACCATCTCAAGAATTGACTCCTGAACTTTTTTTAAAAACACTTGGGGGGAATGTTGAGGAAAAAATAATTTATAACAATCTTCCTATCCTTATCTGTGGAAAGAACCTACTTGGAAACCTTATTGTTCTACCTCTAGTAGAGTTTGATGTTATCCTGGGTATGGATTGGCTCTCTATTTACCATGCTAAGATTGACTGTAGAGCTAAAGAAGTTTCTTTTCAGAAAGACTTTCAGTTTGTGTACAAGAATGAACCCTTACTGTTGATAACTTATCAAGAGGTCAAGAAACTTGTAAAAGAAGAAAATGAATGTTACCTAGCACACATCGTTGAAAATAAAGGAAATATTCAGATTAATGATGTGCTAGTGGTAAATGAGTATCCTGATGTTTTTCCTGATGAGTTTCCTGGAATAATACCAGATCGAGAAGTTGAATTTACTGTTGACTTAGTTTCTGATGCCAAGCCAATTTCAATACCCCCTTATCGAATGGCTCAAATTGAACTTTTAGAGTTGATGGAGCAATTGCAAGATTTATTAGAGAAAGGTTTCATTCAACCTAGAACATCACCATAGGGTGATCCTGTCTTGTTTGTTAAAAATAAAGATGGTTCAATGAGACTTTTCATTGATTATAGAGCCTTGAATAACATCACTGTTAAGAAAAAATATCCTTTGCCTCATATCGATGATTTGTTTGATCAGATCCAGGGAGCTCAGTATTTTTCAAAGATTGACTTGAGATCGGGGTACCATCAGGTGATGGTAAAGGAAGAAGATGTTCCGAAGACCGAGTTCCGTACAAGATATGGCCACTATGAATTTGTAGTATCGCCTTTTGGGCTAACCAATGCACCTGCTGTATTCATGGACTTAATGAATAGAATTTTCCATGAGTTCTTGGATAAGTTTGTGGTGGTTTTTATTGATGATATTTTGGTGTTTTCTAAAAGTAAAGAAGAGCATGAAATACATTTAAGGTTTATCTTTCAAACCTTAAAAGAAAAGAAATTGTATGGGAAATTCAGCAAGTGTGAGTTTTGGTTGCAACAAACTTCTTTCCTTAGTCACATTGTTTCTAAAGATGGGATAACTGTTGATCATGTAAAAACAAAAGTTGTGGAAGAATGGCCAAGACCCACAAATGTAATTGAGATTCGTAGCATCCTTGGTTTGGCAGGCTATTACCGAAGGTTTGTTAGAAATTTTTCACGGTTAACTAGTCCAATGACTAAGCTAACTCGGAAGGGTGTTAAGTTTATCTGGACAAATGAATGTGATGATTGTTTTCAGGAATTAAAAAGAAGATTGGTGAATGCTCCAGGTTTGGAACTACCTTACAGGAATGGTGAGTTTGTTATATACAGTGATGCTTCATTGAAAGGACATGGTTGCGTCCTAATGCAGAATGATCAGGTAATTTCTTATGCTTCATGACAGTTGAAAACTCATGAGGTAAATTACCCTACACATGATTTGGAATTAGCTGCTGTTGTTTTTTCTTTAAAAATTTGGAGGCATCATTTGTATGGAGTAAAGTGTGAAATATATACCGATCACAAAAGTTTAAAGTATATATTCACTCAGAAAGAGTTGAACGTGAGAAAAAGGAGATGGCTAGAATTAATAAAGGATTATGATTGTACAATTCTTTATCATCCGGGAAAAGAAAATAAAGTGGTTGATGCTTTGAGTCGAAAAAGTAATGCTTCATTAGCAATGTTGCATTTGGAACGTGATCCTTTGTTTAAGGATTTTATGAACATTGGAATAGAAGTTATTGGTGCAGGATGTTCTTCTTTTTTGTTTCAGGTATCAGTGAGATCATCTCTATCAGATAGAATCAAGCAAGCACAGAAGCATGATAGTGAGTTGCAGAAAAAGGTAGAGCTGGTTCAGAAAGGTAAGTTGCCTGAATTCAACATTGATAATGATTGCATTTTGAGATTTGGGAAGAGATTGTGTGTGCCTTGTGATTCACAGTTGAAGAAAGAGTTGTTATGTGAAGCTCATAGTTCTCCATTTTCAGTTCATCCTGGCAGCACTAAGATGTATAGAGATCTGCGGGAGTATTACTGGTGGGATGGAATGAAAAGAGATATTGCTGATTTTACTGTGAAGTGTTTGACTTGTCAGCAGGTTAAAGCAGAGCGGAAGTTACCGAAAGTAATGCTTCAGCCTTTACCAGTGCCAGAGTGGAAATGGGAGAATATATCCATGGACTTTGTTGTGGGATTACCGAAGACATCTCGAGGTAATAATGAAATATGGGTTATTGTTGATCGCTTGACTAAATCTGCTCATTTCCTTGCTATACGAGATACTTTTTCCCTATATCAACTTTCCTGTTTGTATCTTAAAGAGATAGTCTGGTTACATGGAGTTACTCTCTCCATTGTATATGATCGTGATCCCAGGTTCACTTCTAACTTTTGGAAAGGCCTTCAGAAGTCCTTGGGTACTGAATTAAATTTTAGTACAACTTTTCATCCTCAATTAGATGGGCAGCCAGAACGAACAATTCAGACATTGAAGGATATGCTACGTTCTTTCTCTATGGATTATCAGGGAAGTTGGGACCAACATCTTTCTTTGGTTAAATTTTCATATAATAACAGTTTTCATTCCAGTATATAGATGACACCATTTCAGGTATTATATGGGTAGCGGTGTCGAACTCTAGCTTTCTGGGATGAAGTGGGTGAAAGTAAGTTGATGGGACCAGAATTGGTAGAAGAGATGGAAGAAAAAGTTTAGCTGATACAGAAACACATGAGAACAGCTCAGAGCAGGCAGAAGAGTTATGCGGACAACAGGAGGAAGGATCTATCTTTTGAGGTAGGTGATCATGTTTTTCTCAAAGTCTCACCATGGAAAAGTGTGATGCGATTTGGTAAGAAAGGAAAGCTGAGTCCATGGTTCATTGGACCATATGAAATTCTGGAGAGAGTTGGATCAGTTGCATACCTAGTGGCTTTACCTCCGAGTTTATCTCAGGTACACAATGTTTTTCACATTCCGATGTTGAGAAAGTATATGTCAGATCCATCTCATGTTTTGAGTCCAGAGGTAGTTCAGCTGGAAGAGAACCTATCTTATGAGAAACAACCGATCCAGATTCTTGACCACAGGGAGCAAGTGTTACGGAATAAGGTGATTAATTAGGTAATGGTTTTTTGGAAAAACCACATGATGGAAGAGGCAACATGGGAATCTGAAAATGCAATGAGGGATAAGTACCCCCATTTATTTGATAAGTAAATAAATTGCGGGGATGCAATTTTCTAAAGGGGGAAGGATGTAACATCCCAAGTAAGTAATTAATAATAGATATTTTTATCTCTGTCTATTAATGAATTAGATAGTGTTTTAGAGGCTTAAAATGAAAATAAATCCAATCTTAAGCATGAAATACACTAATATTCTTAAAAGATTGTTTTGATGCCTTTTGATGGAAAACCCTTTTTAAATAAAATTTTTGACAATTTTATAAGCTATGTTTGTCAAAATAAACTTATTATTTATGATTGGGACATCAAAATTTACTTTTTGTGAATTTTTGGTATTTTTCTGACAATGTTCATTTTTTAATGAATAGTGGAAAATACTGCATTTTACATCAAAACTACTTTTTAATCTAATTTATTTATATGATTAGATTATCTTTTGAATTGTTTTTGAAGTGAAATTAGAATATATTTTTACCATTTAATCTAATGGTGACCATTAGGATTTATTTCACTTTGGAATTGGTCATAAACTAATGCCAAACTTTTCATATATATTGTTTCAAAAAAACCCGATATTTATCATGACAGTAGGAATTGATTATTAAATTAATTACTGTGACATATATGTTTTGAATTTTTTAAAATAGAATTAATTTTTGAATTCGGAGTATCAAATATAGCTTAGGGTGAATTTTTGTTAATTTTCTGAAAAACATCAATTTTTGATGAATAGTGAAACCACTAAGTGGTACTTATAAAAACTGATTTTTTGTTTAAATGAAATTTTGCCATCTTTGTGTTTTGAATTTCAAAAATCCGACATACATGGTTGTCATTAAGAATTTAAATGTGGTTCAATGAGATTATAATAATTTTTTGGTGAATAGTAACTTATTAAGTTTTTAATCGTGATTAGGGGTAATTAGTGTAGTTTAAGGTAAAAATAATGTTTTAATAGTATGCGATGAGCTTGAAACATGTCCTAAAATCCTTTTATGTGTCATGTCCGACCAATACAAGCCATGGGTCAACTTGGGGACCCCATGGAGCCACCTTGGTTGGGAAATGACATAAATAACTTTTTATTTAATGTTAAAGTAAAAATGACACAAACATGAGTTATTTTACTAAAACAATTTTTATGTGGGGTTATACAAGTCATATATTGGACTATAAATATTCATTAGAAAGATAAAAACATTTCATACATCAGAGTATTTTTTTTATAATTTTTAGACATTAAATAAATTAAATTATTTATGACATCATGATGATGCAGCGATGACCTCATTATTTAACGATTTAAATAAAATGGAAAGATAATGTAAAATCTAAAACCTACACATGGCCAAAACCAATTGGATGAGTGTATTTAGAACCCTTATCACCTTATCATTGAATTATATCAATGTGGGACCTTTTGAATCCGATACTCATTTTAAAATAAAGTAACTTATATTTACTTTCCAAGAGTGCCCCTCCTATGCTCTTATAAAAGGACCCCACCTCTACCTCCTTACCCACACTCCCAAAGCTTTTGTCTCGGCCAACCCCTACCCATATTGTCTCTCCACTTCCCTCTCTTACTCCTTGAAGCCTCACTTTGGGCAGAAGTCTTCCCAAGGAATCCTTTGAGCTCAAACCAAAGGGAGTTACCTGATTTTAAGGTAATGTCTTCTTTTGAGTCCTTTTGTTTTATTTTGCTTCTCCAACCCCCTAAAATCTTTTTATTATTTTCCTTTGTAACAACTCAAGTATCATAAATATACTAGGATGTTGTTATAATAAGGATTCGAGCTACAATTACACACACCTACATCTAATGGTTAACGAACATACGGTTTCCGTGGATGGTGAATTTATGCCTCCCGAAATGATGATTGTTCAACATTCTTTTAACACCTTCATAGGTGGCCATTAAGATGTCACTATATTTATATATGATATATAATATGTTTATGTTTTCCTTAATCTTCTGTTTTTTTCTTTTTGGTCATACCTTTATGGTTTCTATTATGGGAAACACGATATCTTCATTTAGGGAAGTGCGGACTACCACCCCCTCAAAGTGATTTGATTCGTTAAATAACATATGTGGGACGTATAAAGGATGGAACTATGATATTATATATTATATTATACTGGAATTATAATATACCTTTATATCATTATGATTCCATTCTATAAAATAAGAAATAGAAATGAAAGTTTACGTTCATGCGTACGTACGGCTTACCGTCTCCTTGAACGGTGCATTTCATTTCTTACCTCTAAATGATTATGTAATATTATAAATTCATGCATGTACTGGATATATATGACATATATGATATCTACATCATGAATACCATTCTGTATATAATGGATACATGATCAACTTGTAATTATACAGGGTTTATTTTTGACTCAAGTACCAATGACCGTTAAAATGACCGTTATTAACTAAAATAATTACATAGTGTTCATGACATGGTAATAAGTGATATAAAAGGAATAATGAACTTGAAAAAGGTTCTTAAGAAAGTAGAAAATAAATCAAGTTTATTATTCAGGACATTAAAGAACGATCGAGTCAAGTCGGACCCGAGGTATGGGACTTCGCCTCAATCTCCTTTCATTGAGGCATATTTTGTTTTATACACAACCTTATTTTATACGGTGTATAAACCCCTTTGACTTTTACGTTTATCCAAAATGAATATTTTTTATACGAATCGTTTTACTAAACGACAAAAGGGAATGTTTTTGTTGTACGTATGCGGCGATAACGACTTCTCCGCCGCCGTGACCGTTATTTGAGTTTCAGCTTCCTTTACAAGCCATACCTTCTTTTTAAAAGAAAAATAAATACCATGTTTTAATTTTCTTTTATTTTGGTATTGAAAATGGTTTTCATAATGTTTTTATATCAATGTGTTGTATTGATATCTTGTGATTGAATGGTGTAAATGTTATGTTTCCTTTATGCATGTTTTATGTGATACGATTATGCTGAGGTTATTGGGCATTATTATGAAGATGGGTTGTTCTGTGATAGACTAAGGGTGGGTGAGCCCGATATAGCTCTCCAATGCATTGGGTAACGCGAAGGAGTGAAACGTTAAGGTTTCTCGGAAGAGATTTAGGGAATATATTGTGATGGGTATTCCAAACGTAACCAAGAGGGTTACTCCCTACGTAAGAATGTTATGAATGCCTCAAGTTTCCTTTATGTCTTATGATTTCTATGATTTATTCATGATTTGATAAATTATGTTAAAGTGATTATGTTTTATGGTTAAAGTATGATTTCATTCTTATGTATATATGTACCCATGTTTCCCTTCCATATTTTTATATCCCTTACTGAGCTTTTTATGCTCATCCCAAGTTTTTTTGAAATGTTTTTCACAGGTCAAGGGAAAGGTACATGATATGATGACAGTGTCAAGGAAGTGTCAAGAATGAATCCATGTTTTATTTTAAATATGTTTCCATTGATGGGAAAGAAGAATACTATCTTTATGTAACCACTTTGTTTAAATGTGGAATGTAATGAATGTTTTATGATCTAATTCTCTAAAACTCTAAACCTGAAAAGATCCTCAATGTGTAATCTTGTAATAACTCAAGATTAAGTAAGGTTTAAGGCTGGGGCCTTATAATTCCAGTAGAAGGGAAATCATGTTTTGAATCTAGAAAGGGGATATAGAAAAGATAGATTCTGACCCCAGGATGTTCCTAGAATCCAAGAACTGCAACCTTATCATGGTTAGGGAGCTGCTCATCCGATGATAGGTAGAGAGTCTATGTGCGGTAAGTTCCACACAATAGAGGAAGCAGTTCCATAGGGGAAAATATTATCCATGGTACAACCAGTTTGTTAAATAACCTTATTTGTGTCTTGTTTGATTCAAGAGATTTACTCTCCTTCGTTTCACCCACTCCATCCCATGCTCTGGGAATAGATTTGGAGTTGCCTCTCATTCCATAGGGTTGACTATTCTAGTCGAAGTCCAGACCATTTTTTTATGTGTTTCGGGGATGTAGACTTATGATGGGGACGTATCCGTCTCATGAGGATATTTTTTACTACAGATTCAGCCTTACAGTTTCATCCTCGACATCAGCTAGTTGTATTCTGTACATGTTGTTATCGACTAACTCCATAGGGGAGTAATTTTTTTGGATGTAGATAGAAATGTGCAATTTTAATTGGTGAGAGGGGTTTTCAGGTGGGCATCCAATGTGTGGATCCCCTTAATTATTTATTTGATGAGTTTTCAGTGGAATTAGTGGACTATATGATGGTATATGTTCCCATAGTCATTAGTAATTTCACGAATGTTTTTTCTTGATAAGGTTGTGATAAAAACCCCATTATGTGAATTTGATTTTGGGCAGACCTACTACCTATTTCTTCTCTGATTTCAATGTCTCATTTTTTAATGGAACCATCTGAGTGTTTGGAGTTAGTGATTCAAACAGAATGTATGATGTAGAAGGGTTTTATCTGGCCTAGTTTTTAATCATGGGGTGCTCTAGTGTTGTTCTCCATGAGGTTGGATGTTATTATAATTTTTTTTATAGACTAATGAAGGTTGAATCATATGATGGTCAAAAACTATTACCCTATTCCAAGGATAAAAATCATTTTGAATAGTTGAAAGGGACGAGTTGGTTTTCTAAGATCAATCTACGGTATAGATATCACCAGTTGATGGTAAAAGAGGGAGATATCCTAAATAATTCCTTCAGATGTGAGTATGGGAGCATTTATTTTATATTCATTCCATTTGATGTTATGAAAACACCATCCATGTTCATGGGGCTAATGAAATTTTGGTTCAGTGAGTTCTTGTATCAATTTGGAATTTTATTCATTGATGGAATTTTGAACTACCTGAATTCATAGGATGAGTGTGTCAGGAATCTCAGAACTATTATTCATGTTCTTTGATGCCGCCATCTCTATGGAATGTTGTCCATGTGTATGTTCTATACGCAATAGATTCATTTCCTTGGGCATTTTTTGTCTCAAAAGGGTGTGGATGTGGACACTTCCAAGGTTAAAGTAATTGTTTCTTGAGAAGTACCCAATAATGTGGCTTAGTTTCATAGTTTTGTTGGTCTTATAGGCTATTATCGGAGGATTTTACCTGATTTCTCTTGATTTGGAGCCCCATTGCTCACTTTAGATAGGAAATAATAAGATTTTCTGTGGACTAATGAGTGGAGAATGTGTTTATTTTCTTGAAGATTGGTTGGTTTGTTATTCAGTTCTCCAGTTTCGATTGGAAGGGGTGATATTTTTTGTGTACTATAACTCTTACCATATGGTCTTGGGATGTGTATTGATGAAATAGTAGGTAGTAATCTCTTATGTTTATACTAAGCTATATACACATGATCTTAACTACACAACCCATGAGCTGGTTCTAGTAATAGTTGTGTTTGTGCTAAATATTTGGAAGTATTACTGTATTTGGGAGCGCCTTATGGTATTCACTTATCATAATAATTTGATTTAGGTATTTTCCTTATGTGATCTGAATCTATGACAATGAAAGTGGATAGATTTTCTCTTGGATTATGATTTTTAGATATCCTACCCCTTATGAAAGGGGAATTGTTTAGCTGAGAATTTGATTCGGAAGTCATAAAAGGGTGTTTTTTGAGAGTGTGGTGATACCTAGAGATCAATGGGGGTCTGGAATCATTTCATGTTGATTTAAGAGTGGATAGTGTTAGAGGATATTGTATTTATATAATAGTTCAATCCTATCTGATGTAGTAGGCAGAGGATTCGCAGTGGGGAGACACAGTGGCAAAGGTGATGTGTGATTGTTTTTGTTATGGTTATTATCTAGACTGATGATCAGAGGATTCTCATAATAGGATGTTGTTTCATGGGAGTTAGTTTGTTTTGATAGTAATGTGTATGGTATTCCTCCATGAGTATCATATCTCTCATTTATCAATACACCTTTGAGTTTCTAAGACGTACCATTTAGTGAAGATGTAGTTTTGGTGGAATGAGATGAAACAGGTAGTGGTGGAGTTCATGGAGAAATTATAGGTTTTCCTATTGTTAAAGTTTGAGCCTCGTGTTCCTAGTGGTTTATTAAAGCCTTTAGATGTTTTTTAGTGGAAAGGGGATAAAATCTATATAGATTTTATCACAAGGATACAAAGAACGTAGGGATGGTGTGATTCTATTTTGGTGGTTGTGGATTTGATAATGAAATCAACTCACTTTTTTGTGATCAAGGATTTCAGTGTCGTTGATACTTTATCTAAGAGGTATGTAGATGATGTGGAAACGTTTCATAGGGCTATGAGGTACATTATCTTGGATCGTGGTAAACATTTTACCTCATGAGTCTGAAGGGAATTTCACCATGATTCTGGAACATAGTTGTACATCTTCACTATTATCCACCCTCAGACAGATGGGAGGCTAGGTTAGACCATCTAGTATTGTAGGATATGTGTGAGGCATACATCTTGTACTTGGTTGGATCTAGGTATGACACCTTTAGTGGAGTTTTCATACAATATCGGATATCACTCTTCCATTGAGATGGACCCATTTTAGGATTTTAATGGGAGATTGTTTTGTTCTCTATTGTACTGGGCAGATGTTGGGGAGGTAGCCATTCTGGGTACTGATGTGGTCTAGAGCATGATAGTGAATGTTCAGCTTGTTCACAAGAGGATGAAAGAAGAGTAGGACAGAAATAATTATTATGCCAACCACAGAATGAATCCATTATAGTTTAATATTGTGTATTATGTCTTCTTAAAGGTTTCCCCTCGATGTGGGAAGTATAGGTTTGGTAAATGGATAAATATTCCCCCATGTTTCTTTTGCCCTTTGATATGTCGGGATGAGTATTCAAGGGTTCATATTGGTTAGAATTTCCACCGCAGTTGGAGAGGATCCATGATATATTCTACATATCTCAACTTCATCGATATCTTCATGATATATCCCATGTCTATGGCTAGGGAGTGTTAGATTTCGAGAATGATGTGGACTTTGTGTAATAATAGTAGGGATCCAGGATCACCATGAGAAGAAGATGCATGGATAGACCATTTCATTGGTTTATATGTTTTGGAGGCAAGTTGTCATAGAGGAGTGTACTTGGGAGTGAGATATATAGATTCATTCCTAGTACTAGGAGTTGTTTTGAGTTTTTATTTGATCTATTTTTCTTTATGATGTGATATTTGGATTCTTTTATTTTATGATATGAGGTGATTTCCTTGGTTTTTGATGTGTGTGGTGTGATGTGTTAAATTTTCCTGACATATGATGAGTGTTAGAGTGTGTTCCAAATCAATATGAATTATCTATGATGCAATTAAACCCATTCAAGATATTCATTATCATAGAGAGATGACGGTATCTTAACCATGAAGAAAACATTCCCCAATTCGTGTGTTCGGGGTGGTGTAGTTTGTTGGTTGTAGTGGTTGTTGGTTTGCACTGTGTAGAGGATTAAATGGTTGTGTAGTGGTTATGTGGTAGTATGGTTATGTGAGAGGAGGCAGCATTTAGTTCTATTTATGTGGTTGTGCAGTGTGTTTTTGGGTCATTTGGGGTGGTGTGCATGGTTGGTGGTTGCATTTGAGGTATAAAGTGATCCTTGAGAGGTATCTCGTGGGGTGGTCATTCATACC
Source organism: Viscum album (assembly GCA_963277665.1). Taxonomy (NCBI): domain Eukaryota; kingdom Viridiplantae; phylum Streptophyta; class Magnoliopsida; order Santalales; family Viscaceae; genus Viscum; species Viscum album. Next base: position 650,298,124 of record OY728120.1, on the reverse strand, counting down.
CATTTTCTTCTAGGATTGGTTTTGGATTCTCAATGGAGAGAATAATTTTAAAGGTATCAAATGTAAATGTATGTGCCCTCCCGGTTTATTAATTTTCTAGTTTTCATTGTCGGAGGTGTTCTGTGGAGGTTCCAAGAATATCTAGTGGAAGTTGGAGGTGCAGCAGAACTGGTATAGGAAATACACATCATGTAACTGTATTATATGACATGTTATGGTGGTTCAATGTAACGTCCCAGTTCTGGGTTCCGCCCAAAGGTGCCCAGTACCCTGTTGGTCACATGGCCTCAAGCGCATTTCCGTGAACTCTAGAGGCTTCCGACTAAAAGCAAGGGCCTTGGGTGTGATAGTGGGGAAACTATGCCCTCATTTTGATTGTATTCACAAATGAATAACAAATAATAAATTGTAGAAAAAATAATAATACCATGCCACAGGTAAACTACATAATACTGAAAGTAAATAAACAACTTGAGCACATATATAAAATATGCATTTTGTGTATGTCTAGAAAAATAGCCAAACAAGTCACAATGATAGAAATACAGTATTAAACCAAAGTACACAAGAAAAAAATAAACTCCAACCAAATCACAAGCCTCATATTTGTCCTATTCTCTCCAGCTTCACAAAAATCAAATAACTGATGAAGAAGCGTGCATTCCCTTATCTATACCTGTAACCATATAATCTATTTGGGTTCAAAAGCAGGACCCATATAGGGTTTGAGACAAATCCTATTAAGAAACAACCAAAATATTTGTGCCTAAAATTCTCTTAGTATATATAACAGGTAAAAATGGAAATGCATCAAAGAACTACAAGTACAGAAAAGTAATAATTCCTACAGTTTCCATTTACATTCATTACATTTTAATGTTCATCATTTAATCAAGTAATTATCACAAACAGGTATCTCATAAAACTACCTAATACGACTGAATCCAAGCTTGTGCTTTGCCATGGCTGACGCACCACAAACATTCAATATTTACAATAACCCTCTAGGTGTCTCACACAGTCTAAACCCTCTAGCCACGTAAATAAATAAAACATCAAGACACTCTAAGGATGAACTCAAAATAAATTCCCCCTATGGTCTTTCCAGAATAACTGCAGACTCCATTGGGAAGCACTCAATGTCAATTCCCCCTATGGTCTCATAATGTAACCTATAGCCACATTGATGGACCACTCACCATGAATCCTCAATGTGGTCTCGTAGTGTGAAATATAACAGACACTCTGAGGAAGCACTCAATGTCAATTCCCCATGTGGTCTAACTACACTAGGTTCTCACAACCCTGTGAAATTCATTCATGCGTAAACGATATCAAGAATCCCAACATAATATCAACTAAAACTTGGCTAAACAATTCCAATTCATATCACAAGTATTTAACAAGCAGAAAAATTCAAACAGTTCCATCCTATCAAGAAAGTCAAGGAAAATAGGGTATTCCTCATAGGCAACCTGAACAAAACATCCCTAAACATTCAAAAAAGGAAACATACTAATGGGGTGTTCAACAAAAATGAAATTTCACATTAATTCACATAAAACAACCCTAAAATATATAATCAATCTAAGGTAGATAAAATAGGGTTCAATTTAATTAACCCGAAATACCTAAAACTTGGGTAATTATCACTTTGACATATAAAACTGAATGAAAAACAACAAAAGGAAACAAACCATCTACCTCGACATTGTATGAATGATATAGTTGAATATCAACCTTGATTTGACCTAGAATGTCATAGATCTATAAAGATTCCCAAAACACTCAACCACTAATATCTCATGAAAGAAGATTAAACAATAGGAGAGGCTCTAGAAGAAGAAAGAACTCACTAAAGTGATTATATAGCAATCAATGGTGTTAGATTTAGAGAACGGAGGATGGATTGGGGGATTAGATAAGATTCTACGATTCATGTCCCTCCTGGACATGACGAGGCTAGATGAAGCTGTTTCTGGCAATTAGACGTGACCTCGATCCAATTTAACAAAAAAATTACATGATGTGTTCATTTAACATACATGTTGTGTACATTACATAATTGGACACCACTTTAGGAAGTCTCTAGGTCACCTCACATGGCCATGTACATGGCCGTTACACGCCCAGTACACGTCTACCCACGGAAACATGGTACACATCGTGTAATCATAAGTACATGGAGTGTGCTCCTAAGTACATGACATGTACTCCTAAAATTTCATGATTCTTCTATTTTCCTCAAAAACACCCGAAAAAATGATCCATTCCTGAAAATAATATTTGGGTTCTTTAAAACTTCCCCCTTAAAGAAATTCATCGATGAATTTCCATAATAAGATGTTGAAGAAGAAATAGAATCGTTGAAAAGCTCCATCCACTGCCATCGCACATCGGTCTCCTACTCCCATGTATCATCATGTACTCACCCATGATTCCACAACATCCATACTAGAGGAACAGACTGGACCTAGTGAACCTTTGTGTTGCGATTAAAAATATGAATAGGATGCTCCTCGAATGATGCATCCACCTCAAACTCAACCTTCTTAGGTTCAAAAACATGAGACAAGTCTGAGAAATAACATCATAGCTAAGAAATTGGTAAGGTTTCCTGAATAGCATGGTACCACTAAGGTATATGTAATTGATAGCCAATCAATCTAACACTCTCCAAAACCTCATACATCCTGACGTATCTCAGTGAAAGCTTTCCTTGTATCTTAATCCTCCAGTGTACCAAACTCGGTCTGACATGTATGAAGACCTAATCTCTGACTTTAAACTACATAGGTCAGCTCCATCTATCAGCATAAGACTTCTATAATGATTGAGCAGTAGCCATCCTCTTCTGAATCAACTCCACCAGCATTGTGGTCTCCGGGACAAGATGAGGTCCTAGCACAACTTCCACTCCTTCTTCTAGACAACATAGGGGTGATCGGCATGGCCAACCGTACAATGCCTCATATGGTGCCATCTCAATAGTTTCCTAAAATCTATTATTTTAGGAAAACTCTACCAGAGGTATGTGCATCCCCCAAGAACCTCCAAATTCTAGGACGCATGTTTGAAGCATGTCCTCCATCACCCGAATCGTACACTCGGACTTTCCATTTGTTTCGGGATGGTATGTTGTACTCAGAAAATCATGTGTACCCAAATCCCTCTATATTCTCTACCAGACCTGAGAAGTAAAAAGGGTGTCCTTGTTTTAAATGATGGAGTGTGGAACCTCATAAAAACTTCAATCTCCCAGATGTTCAACCGTCCTAGATCAATGACACTGAAGGTCTCCTTGAACAATAAGTAATGTGCAACCTTCGTGAGTCTGTCAATGACAACCCAAACTGCATCATTCCATCGAGGTTTCCTCTTTAAACATGTCATGAACCCCATCATGACATAATTACACTTCCACTCTGGAATGAGTAACTGTTATAGAAGCCCTGTTGGTCGCTAATGATCTACCTTCACCTTCTCACTCCTGGAACACCTCATGAAAAACCTAGCAACATCTCTCTTCATGCCTAGCTATGAATATTGAAGGGGTAGATCTTTATAGATCTTGGTGACACTAGGATGAACTTCCCAAACTGAAGAATGAAAATCCTGCATTAGCTACTTGTGTATGTCTACTGACACCCATATGTTCCCATGGAAATGAAATATATCATCCTCGCATACTATCCATCCAGGAATAGAGTCCTATTCTAACACACTATCCTATAGAACATGGCCTTCAGCATTTGATAGTTTCCTAATTCACACTCAATCAATTTGAGTTGTGTTAACTGCTACATAAGAAATAAATGCAAGCCTCTGTCTATCGTGCACCTCTAAATGTATGTCAAAGAAAATTCCCATAAGCTGCCACTCACTGTTGGCCTCCTGAACTGTCTATATTTGAGTCCTCCTGCTCAATGCATCAGCCACTATGTTTCCATTCCCATGCGTGTAGGGAATCCCAAAGTCAAAATTATGAAGGTATTTGACCCACCATTGTAGTCTCAAATTTAGGTCACACTGAGTAAAGATATACTTGATATTTTTGTGGTCAGTGAACACCATAAAATGCTCTCATAAAAAATAATGCCTTCAAATGCACAAGGAAAGAACCACTGTAGCCAACTCAAGATCTTGTGTTGGGTAATTCCTCTCATGTGGCCTCAATTGCCGAGACCCATACGTAACGACTCCTTCCCTATATATAAGCAATGCACCCATCTTTTTACCTAATGCATCATAGTAAATAGTGTAACTCTTGTTCAGATTTGTAAAAACTAGTATTGGTACTGAGGTTATCCTGCCATTAAGCTCCTAGAAGGATAAATCATAGGAATCTATTTACAAGTAATTTTCACCCTTCTTAGTTGGGATTTCAGTGGCACTTCTAAGCATGGAAATTCCAATATAAAAAGTTTTTAGTAACCAACCATCCCTAGAAAACTTTGTACCTCAAAGGAATTATTTAGATCCTCCTAGTAAACTTCTTCTCTCACTTTATCCGGGTCTACTGATACTCTTGTCTCTGAGATGAAATGACCAATGAAGTAAATATGATTCATCCAAAAGTTTTATTTTGAGAACTTATCATACAAATGATGCTCTTTCAGTGTACTCAAAATGATTTCAATATCTATGGCATGGCCATGTCGATTGTGAGAGAACACCAAGATATCATCGATGAAAACAAAAATAATGGATCCCATGTCATGATGGAACTCTCATTTCATCAGTCCCATAAAAACTACATGTGCGTTCGTGAGACCTGATGGAAAAACCATATACTCGTATAGATCGTACCAGCTTTGGAAGGATGTAAGAGGTATATCTGATGGCCTAATGCACAATTGATGATAACTGGATCTCATGTCAATATTCAAGAACACCTGGGCTCCTCAAAAATGATCAAAGTTATCATCATTCCTTGGCAAGGGATATCAGTTCTTGACCATCAACAAGTTCAGCTTATGTTAATCCATCCAAAGTTTGAGGGTACGGTCTACCTTCTTAGAAAATAGGATAGGTGAACCCCAAAGAGAAGTAATGGGTCAGATTAAACCATTTTTCAATAACTCCTCTAACATCTTCTTGATCTCCTGTAACTCTGGTGTAGCCATCCTATAAGGAGGAATGGACACTATTGTTTCTCCTAGTACAAGCTCAATAGAGAAATCTAACTCTCGCTCCAGAGGTATACAAGAAAAGTCATCTAGAAAGTCATCTCTGAAATTATCTACCAGGTGAGTAAATTCAATCTATGAAGTCCCCTATTCATCTAGATATAAACTAGAAATATACACTATAACACTTCTCAAACCATGATACTTAGGTTGAGAACTGCTTGCTTGTACATCCCATTTTCCTTTATGTATAAAGGACATGCCCTCTACTAACGTGAAACTCACCCTGTGCAGATATCAATCGACAACAGCCTGGAAGGGAACAAATAGGTCCATTAAAAAAATGACGTCATATCCCATCTTGTCTAAGACATAAATTTCCCATAATAATTTACACTCACCAACTTCAAGAGGGTACTCCTTTCACTAATGTACAATATTCATTCTAGACTTTAACGGTGTGTCCAATGTCAAGATATCACCAGAAGTAAAGATACAGAGTCCCAGGCACTCCATAATAAAAAAATATATGAAACTATGGGAATCCCATGTATCGAAAAGTGAATAATCTAGAACAAAGGAAACTAGAATCGTACTTATAACACCCCAATATTCCACAGTACTTTTATCTTTGAATAATGTAGTATCTTGCATTGTATGGAATTTGGAGGTTTAACACACCACGACCAATCAAAGTAGCCATTATAAATAGTAATAACCACTTTTTTCAAATTTATAAATTTTATTTTTCAAAATGGACTTCATTTTTGAATTTGGAATATTCAAATTATCTTAGGGTGAATTTTTGGTACTTTTCTAAAAACATTCAATTTTTGATGATTAGTGAAAAATACTAAATTATAATTATAAACAACTGTGTAAATCAAAATTATTTATAGTGTTAAATTATAAATTTTAGTGCTTTTAAAGTATTATTAGATTATATTTTTATCATATATTATAATGTTGTTCATTATATGAAATTTCACACTTAAGTTGGACATAAACAAGTGTCAATCTTTTGAAAGTTATCATTTCTTAAAAAAACGCTTTTTGTTTCAACAATAAGAATTAATTTTAAATTAATTTCTATGACTTCTGTGTTTTATAATTTGAAAAAATGGATTCCATATTTTGAATCATCAGGTATAAATTTTGTAAATAGGTAAAATTTATTTTAAGAGATTATGAATAATAACTTCTGTAAATATTTTATTTACCATGGTTAAAGGGGAAATACGGTAAATAAGGGTAAAAATTAAAATTATAATAATATTAAATTACCCTAACATGTGTCCTATTTCTATTGGTTGATACATGTCCGACCATGAGAATCCTTGGGTCTATTTTGGGACCCCATGGAGCCACTTGATAGTGATAATGACACTTTATATTAATTAATTTAAAGTAAAGAGAAAAAATGACCTAAAAGTATTTCTTTTAGTAAAACAATTTTTAAATGTGGTTATATAAGTTATCATTTATACTATAAATACTCATTATAATGATAATACAATTACCTAAATTACTTAATTTTCTTTATAATTTTAAGGAATTAAATAATTAAATTTATTTATAACTCAATGGTGATGCAATAATTACCTTATTAATGAAAGAATCAAATAAATAGTATTATAAATATTTAAAATAAATATAAATTAAAATTTTTTATGTATTCCACGAATTTTATAGGTTAATTAGACATGTTAGGGTTGATTAAATGTTTTTTTATTTATTTAATCAACTTTTTATGACATAAAAAAACTAAATACTAAATATTGTCAAAATTGATATAAATGAGTTTTAAAAAATTATTATATTATTAAATTATATAATAGACCTAAACATCTATGTTTCTTCCAAAAAACATATATAATGATAGGTATATCATTAAAGAACCACATGAGGTTATCATGGAATTTTATAGTATGTTTATTAACCAATAATTATAAAAATAGAAGAATACATGGTAAAAGATAAAATATTTAACTGTGAGTTAAATCTAAAAGACAAGGTTAATATTGTCACCCAAACCTATCTAAAATTTATTTACTGAGAGGATTTCTACCCATAACCACCATAGACTTGAAATAAATTATTTTGGAGCCATTATAAACCGAAAATTATTTTATTATAAAATAATATTTCAATCTTTTCCCTAAGTACCCCTCACCTCTCTTATAAAAGGGAGCTTCCCATTCTCTCAAAATCACACCTCAAAATCCATTTGCATCACCCAAATCCTGCCCATATATCATCCAAATTTCCCTCACATTAAACTATAGGACTTAGTTTGATCATAAATCCAACCTAATGAGCCCTTTTGATCAACTAAAAAAGAAACACCCGAAGAAGAGGTAATAATTTCACCACCCTCTTCCAAGTTCTTTTCTTCATCCACTTACTCTTTCTTTGTTGTTTCTATCCTAAAATAATAACTACATTATCTTCTATATACTGTGATGTTATTATAAAAATTGTAAAACCATATTCATTATTTTATCCATCATATTAATGAAAAAGTCCTGATACGTGCGTACATAAGGCTTACCGTCTCCACATCATGGTGTAGTTTGTTATTCAAACACTCCATTTTTTGGATGGGTATAATAATAAGTATAAATGATGTGAAAAAATAAATATAACATTCTAATTATTCTTTATATATTATATAAAATCTAATTATATACTATTTCACCATCAATATAATGATATTCTCGCTCGTGTGTACATGCGGATTGACGTCTCCACGAACGCGATGAGATTCATTCCCCATCGTAATCATTCAAGAATAATTTTTATTTTATGATTAAAAATAATTTTTAAGAACATAATATCATTCTGGATGTGTACAAAATACATCTTATCCATAAAAAGCATGGCTTACATAACCGATCACATAAAGGAAAATGGATTAGTTAACACCTGAAATGATGAAACTACTGAAATATTGTTAACAAAACAATATTAGAGGATCATATATGATATCATATTTATGTATATAATTATTTTAATATTTAATAAAAATGTTTTAACTATTATACATGAGGTTAACATACCATAGACTAAGGAAAATTACAAGGTAAGGGTTAATTTTACAATCTCTTTATTATCTAATGTTGTTTTTAAGTAAGTATCTAATGGGACCTCTATATCATTCACAACAATGTTTTCATAAAAATGTAATTCAAAACATTTTTACTATTTACTATATTATGGGTTAGATTCATGTATACCCTTATTTGACCATATATTTTTTGAAATGAATATTTCCATCATTTTCCAAACAAGTTACTTTATGACCTTTTCTACAAAATTAAGGTAAGCATGCCTTTTTTTAACTTATACACTATGTGTGGATATTTTCCACCGTCATATCATCTTCAAAGCTTCCCGTACATGCTTATAAGAATATTTTCAAAATATATTTATTCTATTATTATTATATGGATTTTAAATGATTTCAAAATAGAAAAATGTATCTATCTAAAAAAGTTTTGATTTCATCTATGTCAACATCGTTTGATGGATTTTATGATTGTTTGAAGTTGATATATTATGATAAAAAATTTATATATTTTATTGAAGGTTTTGTGATATTTTTTACTCTGGATGTGTGATCACACCGTGATTCACTATTTCATTTTCATCCCTACACCACTGTGGTAAACTAGTTTTGTATTGAATATTATAAAAATAATACCAAATTGAATTACATATTTGAATCATTAATTTTTTTTATCACTGTTAAAATGGGCATTGTTACTTGTTTTGAGGATTTGATTGCAGGAGGAGGTGATTTGGAGGCCCTGAAGATAATCCAGAAGGAAAATGGGCCAAAATTGCATGGATACTAGGGACACCTATACACTGTTTTGAACAGTACGCGAAATCCATACATCAAAATGAGATGAAGTTTTTTGGGACTCTCCAACACCTCATGGGATACAATTCATCTCAAATAATCGAATTCCAATACATTCATCTGATGGCCAATCCGAACCATTTTGTCCAGGGGACAGAATCTGCATGAAGTCAAGAGTTTGGTTCGGTTTTATGACTATATCTCCATTTATAGATGTTCAATGGCCGCCATATTTGACATGGGGATAGTCCCGAACTTGTGGAACATATTTTAGCTTTTGTCCGAGTCGAGATAATGCAATATACCAACCCAAAACCGAGAGAAAATTGGTATCAACAAAACTGGGTGCTCAAAACCACTTAGCAATTTGGCTATAAAAGGGCACCAAGGGAACCACATTTGCAAGTTCGACCAGGAGGAAAAGCTCTGGTATTTTGGAGACCCAATAGTGTACTCTCATCATCCAAGAGGTTCTGGAGTCCCATATCCTCATAGGGGATCAAGGATGAAGAAGGAGATTCACCCGAGCCTCCTCCTCCTCACGATGGCGAGCTAAACGATGGGAGATCATTTAGAGGGAGCTACACTTACTTGGGAGGGAGTTCCAGCACTTTTTATTCCACTGGTTTTGTATAATTTGTGTGTTAAATATTTCACTTATGATTAATCTCTATGCTCTTCTCTTATGAATTCATTTGTGTGGTTTAATTTAAGTGAAACACTTTTTATCTCAACACCGATTGGGTTGAGATTTCAAGTGGGGATCTTGGTTTGTTCCGATAGTAAAAGACAACAACCCTATTAATATCACACATACATAAGATTTCAGTATGTTTTGGTAGCTTTAACTCTGTTATTGAGATCCAAACCTTGACAACACGATTGTTTTTTCAATGGTTGTTGCTTTGTGCAACATTTTAAGAGGCAAGAGGAGAATCAAGATCTTGACAACCCTCAACCAAAGAATTGAACAAAACCGTGTCAATATTTTCAGAACAATGAACTATCCAAGTTGTGTAGTGAACATGAAATTATCTCCTTTATCACATAATTTTAAAACACCTCTTTTATTTTTCATTTATTAAACTCTTTAAGTCAATTCATTTTCTTTAAACTGTTTTCAAAAATACCCCCATTTTTAGTTCCTTTTATTAAGAACACATACTCTAAACCAACCAATACTCCTTGGGAGATGAACTAGGGTCTTCCCTAGACTATATATCATCCTAAAAAACATAATCAATTTGACGTGTCGTGATAGAACGTCCAAATTTTTGCGTCGTTGCCGGGGAGCGCTTTGGTTTTTATTGCGTGTTTTTGATAAAGTAGTTGTAAATTTTGTGAATATTTGTTAATTTTTCTACCTTTTTATTTATTATTGTGTTTTGATCCATATCTTGTGTAGGTTCTGTGCATGACACATTCTACTTCGAGAGACTTACCACCTTTCGAACCCGAACCGGAGAGGATCCTACGTCAGCGACACCGAGACGCACAAGACCCCCTTTTAAAGGAGGACACACCACTCGAGACTCTTCTAAACTCATCTTATTCTGGAACCAAATTAGAACCTGAAATAATATTCAATAACATGGCAGAAAATAATCGAACATTAAAAGAATTAACCTCACCTAATGTTGATATCCAACCCACTTACATTCAAATTCAAGGCGAGGCAACTAATTTTGAACTAAAATCTAGTCTAATCCATTTATTACCAAGATTTCATGGATTGCCTGGGGAAGACCCTCATAAGAACTTAAAAGAATTTCATACTGTGTGTTCAGACTTAAAACCTGCTAATGTTTCTTAGGAACAAGTAAAGCTTAGAGCATTCCCATTTTCTTTAGAAGAAACTGGGAAAGATTGGTTGTACTATGTTAATTCACCAATAAGAGGTTGGGCGGACATGAAGTGCCTTTTTCTTGAAAAATACTTCCCAGCCTCTCAAAATGCAACTATAAGGAAAGAAATATGTGGTATAAGACAATCTCAAGGGTAATCACTTCAGGAATATTGGGAAAGATTTAAAAGTCTTTGTTCAAGTTTCCCACACCACCAAATAAGTGATCAACTCTTAATTCAGTATTTTTATGAAGGTTTAATTCCACTTGATCGTAATATGATTGATGCTGCTGCAGGTGGTGCACTGGTAGATAAGACCCCAATTGCGACAAGAACCCTCATTGATAACATGGCACAAAACACTCAAAAATTCGGTACACGGTCCAGTGTTCCCATTCGAGGTGTCCATGAGGTGGAAAGTACTGAGTTTGAGAAGAAGGTGGACACAAAGTTTGAAGAGGTAAGTACCCTTCTACGACAACTTCCTCTCTCCCAAGGGAAATCTCAATATCCTCCTCCCATCCATTATGGAATCTGCTCTTCTGAAACCCACAATTTTGACCAATTTCCTCAATTTAGATAAACTTATAAGAGTTGTGAGGCAATATTTCCAGGACGCCCCTTTAACCAACACTTTATGCAAGAACCATAATATCCATCCAACCAAGGGTGGAAGGAAAACCAAGCCTATAGGCAAGGTGGTATACAAACCAACCTCAACAGCAATGGAACCAACAGGGTCAGAGTAGTCATCCACCGCCACCGAGAAATCCTCAACCACCCCAAAGGTCATTCCAACCACCCCCTCCAAAAACCAAGCCTAGCCTAGAAGATATGATGAAGAAAATGGATGCCAATAATATCCAATTCCAACAAACCACCAAAGTAGCCATACAAGTCCTAAAGACCCAACTAGGCCAACTTTCCAACTCGGTGGGGGAAATCCAAAGTCATGGGTTGGGTAAACTACCATCTCAACCAGTAGTAAACCGTAGGGATAAAGGAAATGTTAGTGCCATCACCCTTAGGAGTGGGACACAACTCAAAAGCCAAATGACCCCTCCATTAGAGTCCACCCATCCAAAGGAAACCACCATCCCAACTGCTAAAAATGGTCCAAGAGAAGAAAACCCTTTTCCTGAGAATCCCTTCTAAAGGAAAGACTGTGGCTGTTGATGAGCCACATATCCCAACCATTCCTCTTCCATTTCCACAAAGGGCTGCCCAACCTAGGAAACAAAAAGAAACCGAACTTGATAAAGAAATCTTGGAAACTTTCAAGAAAGTACAGGTTAACATTCCTTTGATTGATGTTGTGAAGAAAATTCCAAGACATGCAATGTTTCTGAAGGAGATGTGTACACACTGAAGGAGGCTTCATGGTGATGAGAAGGTGAGCCTGGGGAGGAATGTTTCAGCATTGATATATTCGTCACTTCTTACCAAGTGCAATGATCCGGGGACATTCTCGATTCTGTGCACCATAAGGGAGTATTCATGTTCCAACGCTATGCTTGATTTGGGTGCTTTTATTAATGTGATGCCTCACTCTATTTACTCTTCAATGCAGGTCGGTGAACTGAAGCCCATGTGTATTTTCGTTTAGCTAGAAAATCAGAGTACATTACACCCCTCTGGTGTGTTAGAGGATGTTCTTGTGAGGGTGCAAAATTTAATTTTTCCTGCTAATATTTACGTGCATAAAATGGAAGATGATATGATGAATGGACATGCCCCAATTATATTGGGGAGACCTTTCTTGAAAACTGACAACACCATAATTAATGTCCATAATGGTACATTATCTGTGGAGTTTGGTGGTAATACTGTCCACTTAAATATCCTTGATTCCATGAAGCACCCCTCAGAAGAACACTCCTCTCTCTCTGTCAATTCAATTGATGTTCTCCCTTCCCCTGAAACAACTTATTTTCATTCCCCTGATCCCCTTTCTGAGTTTTCATCATTGATTGAAATGTTAGGTAATGAATCATGCATTGATTATTGTAGCGGTCTAGAGAAATGTCATGCATGTTTGTTAATTGATGATTTCTTGAACACAGAGGATCACATGACCATCGATGATACTGATAAGATTGTAAAAGCTCATTCCTCATCTGAGGATGTTACCATTGAATAGTTAGATGAGATCAGTGACTTCTCACTGTCACACACACTTCCTTCAATACAAAATCCCCCAGAATTGGAAATGAAACAACTGACTCAAGATTTAAAATACTCATATCTTGAGAATGGAAACAAGTTGCCCATCATCATTGCTAGTTCACTCCCTCCTGAGCATGAATTGCGTCTGCTAGATATTTTGAAGAAGTATAAACAAGCTTTGGGATGGACACTTTCTGACATTACTGGCATTAGCCCATCAATTTGTACACATCATATTTTGTTAAATGATGAGGCTAAACCAGTGAGGCAATCACAATGTCAACTGAACCCAAACCTACTTGATGTTGTTAAAAAAGAAGTAACAAAATTGTTGGCTGCTGGAATCATTTACCCTATCTCTGACAGCCAATGGGTCAGTCCCGTTCAAGTAGTTCCTAAAAAAACTGGCCTTACTGTAGTTAAAAATTAAAACAACGAATTGGTTCCAACTCGTGTGAAGAATAGTTGGTGCGTCTGTATAGAATATCGCCGACTAAACCAACACACCAGGAAGGACCATTTCCCATTGCCATTCATTGACCAGATGCTAGAGAGGCTAGTAGGGAAATCTCATTACTGTTTCCTTGATGGGTATTCTGGATACATTCAGATCCATATTGCCCCTGAGGATCAGGAAAAGACAACCTTTACTTCCCCCTTTGGTACATTTGCTTATATAAGGATTCCATTTGGTCTATGCAATGCTCCAGGTACCTTCCAACGATGTATGGTCAGTATTTTTTCAGATTACCTGGAGAATTTCATGGAGGTTTTATGGATGATTTTACTATTTATGGATCCTCTTTTGATGAATGTTTGAGTATCCTGGCATCTATCCGAGGTCGCTGTATTGAAAATAATCTCATATTAAATTATGATAAATGCCATTTCATAGTGCGACAAGGCATTGTTTTGGGATATGTAATTTCTGGGGAAGGTATCCAAGTGGACAAATCAAAAGTAGATATCATTTCCTCCCTACCATTCCCTAAAAATGTTCGGGATGTGCGGTATTTCCTGGGTCATGCTGGATTTTATCGTCGTTTCATTCATGACGTTAGTAAAATTGCACTCCCCCTCTCCTGATTAGTCCAAAAAGAAAAAGATATTTTTTTGATAAAAAAATGTGAGGAAGCTTTCAATAATTTAAAATGGAGTCTCACGTTACCCCTGATAATCCAACCACCTTGGTGGGATTTACCATTTGAGCTCATGTGTGATGCCTCTAACTATGCAGTTGGGGCAGTCTTATCACAAAGGGTCGACGGACCTCCACATGTCATAGATTATGCCTCACGTACTCTGGACCCTGCCCAAGGAAACTATTGCACAACTGAAAAAGAATTTCTTTCCATTGTGTTTTCCTTGGATAAATTCAGGTCATACCTTCTAGGGTCCAAAGTCATTGTGTTCTCAGACCATGCAGCCCTCTGGTATCTCCTTAAGAAACCGGAAGCCAGACCACGTCTCATTCGCTGGATGCTCCCCCTTCAGGAATTTGATATAGAAATTAGGGATAAAAAAAGAACAGAGAATGTGGTTGCTGACCATATCAGTAGGATTCTCCCATCCACGGACATTGACTCATCCCCCTGTATTCCCATAAATGAATTGATTCCTGATGAGAAATTGTACCGAGTGCAAGATGTTATTCCTTGGTATGCTGAAATTGTAAATTATTTGGTAGCGTCTTTCATTCCTGCTGATTTCACCAAAAACCAGGTCGACCGTCTAAAACATGAGTCTCGTTGGTATATTTGGGATGACCCCTACCTATGGCGCACATGTAGTGATCAAGTTATTAGGCGTTGTGTTCCCGATAGTGAGTTTCAGTCTGTCCTTAGGTTCTGCCACACACTTGCTTGTGGGGGCCACTTTGGTCCCCAATGGACTGCTCGCAAGGTCTTAGATTCTGGTCTCTTTTGACCCACATTGTTTAGGGATGCCCATGAATTCTTTAAATCTTCTCCTCGCTGTCATGGAATGGGGAATGTCTCTAAAAAAATGAGATTCCCCAACAACACTTGCTCTTCCATAACATTTTTGATGTTTGGGGCATTGACTTTATGGGACCATTCCCCAATTCATTTGGGAACCTTTACATTCTTCTGGAAGTGGATTATGATTCAAAGTGGGTAGAGGCATGATCCACGAGGACAGATGATTCCAAGACAGTTGTGGAATTTTTGAGAACCCAATTATTCTGTATGTTTGGATTACCTAGGTTTATCATCAGTGATCAGGGTTCTCATTTCTGCAACCGCACAATGCAATCTCTTTTGCACAGGTATGGGGTTGGACATAGAGTGTCTACTGCTTATTACCCACAAACAAATGGTCAAAACGAAGTGTCAAATAGAGAGGTAAAACAGATTCTTGAGAAAACGGTTCAGCCAAACTGAAAAGACTGGGGTCTTAGACTCGATGATTCATTATGGGCTTACCGTACTGCATTTAAAACTCTAATTGGCATGTCACCATATCGGCTAGTTTTTGGGAAGAGTTGTCACCTCCCTGTTGAGGTAGAGCACTGGGCCTACTGGGACATTAAACAATTAAATTCTAATCTTTCTGATGAAGGTATTCAAAGGAAGTTGAAAATTCAGGAGTTGGATGAAATGAGAAGGGATTCATATGAAAACTCTCAGATTTATAAAGAGCGAACCAAGGTTGCCCACAACCGTCTCATCCTTCATCGTTAATTCCACATCGGGCAGAAGGTCCTCCTCTACAATGAAAGGCTAAAGATGCACCCTGGTAAGCTTCGTTCCCATTGGTTTGGACCTTACATTGTTACTAATGTCTCTCCATTTGGTGTTGTCCAGGTTCAAAATAAAGACACCAAGCAAACCTTCACTATCAATGGGCTGTGGCAGAAGCACTTCCATGAAGCCATTCCGGAGTCCCCAATGGAGGAACTCCAAGTTCAAGAAGCAAAATATGAATGAAATCCACCTGGTTTTATCCTTCCTTCCCACATTCACTTTTACTATAGTGAGGACACTACATACTCTAGGTGTGGGGGGATGGGTACATTCCTGGGTTAGTTAAGAATTTTCATTGTTTTCTTTCTTTCTTTTTCTTTTTTCTTGCTGAATGGTATTGACACTTACCCCCCTTCCCCCGTTCCACTCCTTAGTTTTGTGTCGGAATGCTAATTTAATCATGGAAAAAGATGCCCCCTGAATTGAATCATGAAAGTTACTGAAAATGCATGATGAATTTCCCTATTTTATGTTATTTTAACATTTTCAAAAAAATCACTGATTGAATGTGTGTTTTAGCTTGAATTTAACATTGTGGTGTGACTTTCTCTTGGAAATTAGTTGTTTTTCGATGATATAAATGGTTGTATCATTTTGAAAACTTTGAGAAAAATAGTACCCTTTACGTGAGTAGTTCAATGGAAAATTATGGCACTTAATTTCTCCACACATTTTTTCACCCAACCAAGAAGTTTGATTTTTACTTACTCAATAGAAGATAATATAAGTTAGGTTAATATTTATCTATTTTCCAAATGATTTTTTCCATACATTCGTTCCTTACCCGGTCTTTTTCATTACTGTACCATATTGACCAATGTGTGTGTACCTGTTATCCGACTATTGTACGCCCTCAAAAAAAAGTTGTATCTTGGGCAGGTCAAAAACCACTCTTCCATGACTTTTGATCTTGTTATAACATTTACAATTAGTGTCGTGAGGAGATCAAAAAAGGGTTGAGAGAAGGGTTTGAGATTTGTTCCATGCACAACATTTCAAAAATATATATAAATAAATGAGGGGAGTGATGAAATGTACATCATATGGGGATATCTAGGTCTGGAGCTTAAGGTTTTACTTCCGGGAATTCTTAAGTGAGTGGGTCTTGAAATTTGATTGCAAAGGGTATAGGACAGGTTCAATAGACATAATCATTTAAACATAAAAATATTAAAATAACCTATATTTACTCGATAGAAAGTGGGTATAATAGCATGAATTGGTTGTCACACACACACGTGGAGATATATTGACATTGTGGACTTTAGTATAACTTTCTCAAATTGGTATCATTAATCTCCCTGAATTTCATGCTGATACAATTTATGAGACACATTTCTGCATGATCATTGAGAATAACTCCATGGTGTGATTTTTTCTTTGATCACATTCCTTTAAAAAATTACATTTTAATTGAATGTTAAATCTTCATGAAGTTTGGAATATCTCTATGCACAATTTTTTGGAAATATCACTTTTCCCAGGAGTGCAAATGTTTAGGTGTGGTGGTGTGATCACACCGCGATTCACTGTTTCATTTTCATCCCTACCCCACTGTGGTAAACTAGTTTTGTATTGAATATTATAAAAATAATACCAAATTGAATTCCATATTTGAATCATTAATTTTTTTATGATAGTTAAAATGGGAATTGTTACTTGTTTTGAGGATTTGATTGTAGGAGGAGGTGATTTGGAGGCCCTGAAGATGATCCAGAAGGAAAATGGGCCAAATTGCATGGATCCTAGGGACACTTGTCCTGTGTTATGAACAGTAAGAAAAATCCGTGGATGCAAATGGGCTGAAATATTTTTGACCTCTCCAAAACTTCATGGGATACAATTCATCTCAAGTAACCAAAGGCCAATTCGTTCATCTGGTGGCCCATCTAAACCATTCTTTCTAGGGGACAGAATCTGCACGAAGTCAAGAGTTTGGTTCGGTTTTAAGACAATATCTTCATTTATAGATGTTAAATGGCCTCCAAATTTTACATGAGGATAGTCAAGACCGCGTGGAACATAGTTTATCTTTTTTCCAAGTCGAGATAATTCCATATAACAACCCAAAACTGAGACTCAATTGGTATCATCAAAACGGGGTGCTCAAAACCACTTAGAAATTTGGCTATAAAAGGGCACCAAGGGAACCTCATTTGCAAGTTAGACCAGGAGGAAAAGCTCAAGTATTTTGGAGACCCAAGTGAGTACTCTCATCATCGAAGAAGTTCTGGAGTCCCCTATCCTCATAGGGGGATCAAGGATGAAGAAGGAGTTTCACCCGAGCCTCCTCCTCCTCACGATGGTGAGCTAAACGGTGGGCGATCATTTCGAGGGAGCTACACTTACTTGGGAGGGAGTTCCAGCACTTGTTATTCCACTGGTTTTTTTATAATTTGTTTGTTAAATATTTCACTTATGATTAATCTCGATTCTCTTCTCTTCTGAATGCATTTTTGTGGTTTAATTTAAGTGAAACACTTTATATCTCAACACCGATTGGGTTGAGATTTCAAGAGGGGATCTTGGTTTGTTCCGATAGGACAAGACAACAACCCTATTAATATCACACATACATAAGATTTCAGTATGTTTTTGTAGCCTTAGAAATGTTATTGAGATCCAAAACTTGATAACACGATTGTTTTGTCAAGGGTTGGTGCTTTGTGCTACATTTTAAGAGGCAAGAGGGGAATCAAGATCTTGACAACCCTCAACCAAAGAATTGAACAAAACCATGTCAATATTTTCATAACAATGAACTATCCAAGTTGTGTAGTGAACTTGAAATGATCTCCTTTATCACATAGTTTTAAAACACCTCTTTTACTCTTCAATTATTAAACTCTTTAAATCAATTCATTTTCTTTAAACTGTTTTCAAAAATACCCCCCTTTTTAGTCCATTTTATTAAGAACACATACTCTAAACCTACCAATGCTCCTTGAGAGACGACCTAGGGTCTGCCCTAGACTATATATCATCCTCAAAAACATAATCAATTTGACGTGTCACAACAGCATGGTCAATGTATTATTTTTACAACATTCATGATTTTTGGATAAATTATTGACATTTCGTATGCTAGTTTTAATATGAATGTTTATGTTATGTATAAACATTTTCATATGAGGATTGAATTGGATGTAGTAAGTGACAGGTGGATCTTGCTATATCTCCTTGATGCATCGGTAGGTCTCATGAGACAAAATAGCATCTTGGAACAATTCCTTGACAAAATCTTATTTGTAGTCTTGGTACAAGGCCTTGACTACATGGTTATGACGTCTGGAATTATGCATTCCATCATTATGAAAGTGGATATTGATATTGCATGTGATTATTCAACTAGTATAATATCCATGTGATTATTTAAATGGAATTATTTGATCTTATCTCTTCCATTTTATTCTGATGTTTATGTTTAAAAGGATTTTTTGAGTCTTATACACTGCCTTAAATTTTTATGCTTATTTATTAAAGTTCCTGCTATATTGTTATCCTTACTAAGAATCTGAACTCACCCCTTTATATGTTTTATTTTTCTCAGGATGTGAAGAAGTATTTTATTGTTGACCTACATGGATAGGCTAAATATATAAGTGTGTTCTAAAGGGGTCATTTTTATTGATGTTTTTATTTCATGATGTAATCTAAAACATATGAATGAATATAGTACTTCCAAGGCTACTAAACTGATCAGTCTTTCAAGACATGATTCCTTGTATCATGCCAATGTTATGTGATAATTTATAGACTCTGGGTAACTGGGGTCAGGGCATTATAGTTGGTATCATAGGAAGTTTAGTACAAACCTTGGAAGATATATTTAGAAAAAAATATTATTAGAGAACATTACCCTATGATAGACTTTGAGGATTAGTGTAGAAGAACATCCTTGAATTTTAATAATGTAGAGATTTTGTGAGTTCTCGAAGAAATACTTCCATGTATGGATACAAGAACGTAGAGGCAAGTTTGGAATATATGTACCTAGGTGTATAACCTGAAAACACTACTTGATCGAGACTCGAATGGGAACTGGTGCACGACAATGGGCCTTGCAGCACTCTTGGTTACGACACTCCCAGGGGATATTCTTAAGATAATTCACATTTTTTGACAAAATATTATGAAGGATTTATGTGTATATAGCTCCTAAAAAAACATTTTTATGATTATGGATTATATCCATAAAATTCTCAAAATATGTTATGTGTTTTAAAAGTTTTGAATTATGTATTGTGATTCATAAACATATATAGTGTATGAAATTGTTTAGAAATGGCGCTTAGTGGAAGGAATGGAAACCATATCAACCCACATAATCCAAGTATGGATTTCCCTTCTACTAAAGATAATTATAGTGGAGCTGGTGATGCAACTATTTCTGACCAGTTTATCTCCATACTGGGACAACTCACTCAGGTTATGAATAATAACCTTGCCAGTATGGAGCACCTTGATCCACAACGAAGAGGAGCAATGTTATACCGCTTCATGAGGCAACAACCACCAACAACCAGTGGGAGTAAAAATCCATTAGTAGTTGAGAAATGGATAAGTTCCATAGAAAAAATATTTCATGCTTTGGGGAGTAGAGAAAGGGGAAAAGTTTTCATAGCATTTTATTGCCTAACGGGAGATGCAGATTAATGGTGGTCATTAATCCAAAATAAAAATGAAGATGAAGAACTATAAAACATGGAATTTGTGGAGTTTAAAGAGATTTTATTATAAAAATACTTTCCTCGTGACCATCTAGAGGATATGGAAAGACGATGTCTGAGTTAGAGGCAAAAGGAGGATGAGAATGTCGCAAAGTATGAGGCTAGCATTACAAGGTTAGCAAGTCATGCAACATATTATATAATTATCCAAATGAGTAATATTGATCAATTATTTGATGGGTTAAATATATTTCTCTATCGATCATTAGTCTCACAATCATTCTCATTGTACGAAGATATTTTCTCATGCACTATCAAGACAGAAAAGGAATTCTTTATGTCTTTCGACTTCAAAGAAAAGCAAGAGAAGAGGAGATCTGATGAACACTCTGGAAATGGAAATAAGGGGAAGAAGGGAAAATTTTAATATCTATCCTACTATAAATGAGGGAAGTAACACCCCAGTACATTCCTAAAGGGAATGTGAGTCTGTTACTAGTGTGGTGAAAAAGGACACCAAGATCATGATTGCAAGGGGAAGAAAAAAGCTGTCAATGTTGAATGATATAATTGTATGGGAAAGAGGAATTATGAAAATTAATGTCCTAAGCGCTAAAATAAAATACCTTAGAAAAATAAAATGGAACAAGGGAAAGCTTATGTGATCCCTACTGCTAAGGTTGAAGCTATGAAAGACGTGGGGGTAGGTAATTTAATGGTTTCCTCAAATTTAGACAATGATTTATTTGATTCTGGATCATCATATTGTTTCATATCTTCACAGTATTCTATAAAAATTAGATATTTTTAATTTTACTTAACAAGGGAGTTTTCTGTCAAAAAACCTAAGGGAAGTATCATCATAACAAATTTTTGTGAATCAGTTCCCATTAGGGAATATAAATTTTGTTTATCTACTGATCTCATCTCCATACCCAAGATTCAATTTGATATAATCCTTGATATGGATTGGCTTTCATACCATGATGCTAAAATTTATTATAAGAAGAAGAAGGTTACAATTTTCGATGATGATAAAGACTACCTTATCCTTTGATCCGAAACATCACCACTGGATTCTTATTTATTTACACCCCCAGTAGCACTACTAAATTCAATTATTAGGGATGAATAGAATGAAATAACTATGGGTGAGGAAAAGAATGTTCAAATACAGGATCCACCTACTATGCAAGAATATGTTGATGTGTTTCCAAAAGATTTACCTGGACATCCTCTAGAGTGAGAAATTGAGTTTTCCATTTAAAGTCGCATATCGAAGCACTCTTATAGAATGGCCACTGTGGAATTAGTGGAACTAGAGAAAAAACAAGAGGAATTGTGTAATAATGGATTTATTTTCACTAGTATTTCTCCATGGGGAGCCCTATTCTTTTTTTTAAGAAGAAATATGGATCTATGAGGTTGTACATTGAATACAGGGAGATCAATTCTATAACAATAAAGAACAAGTATCCCCTACCTCTCATTGATGATTTATTCGACCAAATTCATAGATCTCAATATTTTTCAAAGAATAACCATTGATCTAGATATCATCAGTTTTTTTGTCAGGAAAGAAGATATTCCAAAAACAACATTTCAAACCAGGTACGGGCATTACAAGTTTATAATAATTCTTTTTGGATTAACTAATGCACCATCTGTATTTGTGGATCTAATGAGTAGAGTTTTCAAAGAATATATTGATGATTTTTTAGTGGTAGTTATTGTAGATATTTTTTTATACTCAAAAAGCTATAAAGTTCATGAAAATCACTTGCGCATTCTCTTAGGGAATCTTAGAAGAATTGTATTATATGGGAAATTTAGCAAGTGTGAATTTTGGATTTAGGAGATTTATTTTCTTGGCCATATTACCTCTAAGGAAAGAATCTATGTTAATCCTTCAAAGAAAAAGGCAATACAAGAATGGCCAGTACTGGTGAGTATAAATGATGTACATGGTTTTATTGGTTTAGAAGGTTATTATCAGCATTTTTTTCAGAATTTTTCCAGATTGGATAACCCATTAACCAAACTCACTCATAAAGGGGTTAATTTTTTTTTGGACAGAAGACTGTAAAAATGTTTTGAAGAACTAAATAGAATATTAGATGATGCTCCTATCTTGACTCAACTACCAGGGAATGATGGGTTTATTATTTATAGTGATGCTTACAACAATGGACTTGGTTGTTTCCTTATACAGAATGATAGAGTCATTACCAATGTATCACGATAGATAAAAATTCCTAAGAAATACTATCCATCTAATGATCTTGAGTTAGCAGTAGTAATCTTTGCTTTGATGATATGGAGACACTATCTATATGGTGAAAAATGTGAGATTTATACTGATCACAAGAATTTGAAGTATATTCTCTCATGGAAAGAACTAAACATGAGGCAAAGGTGATGGCTTAAACTACTCAAGTATTATTATTGCACTATACACTACCATCCGGGGAAGAAAAATAAGGTGGCAGATGCTTTGAGTAGAAAGAATCATGGAGTTTTGAACAAGATGAGAGTTGAAATGGGTCCTATTTTCATAGATATAGTAAATATGGATATGGGAATAACCATTTAAGGTGAAACATAAATAATTTTTCAAATGATAGACAAACCATCTTTACTAGATAGGTTAAAGAGTTATTAGACTAATGATGAGGAGTTTCAGAAGAAAATTAAAGCTCTAAATGATTGGTGATTGAGTGACATCATATATGAATATGGAATTTTGATATTTGGGAAGAGACATTGTGTTCCTAAAATACCAGATTTAAAAATGGAATTATTTGATGATTCTCACAGCTCTAATTTCTCTATACACCCTGAGAACACCAAGATGTATAGAGATTTGAAAGAACATTTTTTGTGGGACAACATAAATAGAGAGATTGTTGATTTTGTGTCAAGATGTATGGTTTTTCCACAAGTGAAAGCTGGAAGGCAATGGCCCGGAGGAGCCATGAAACCTATTCCCATAATTGAGTGGGAGTGGGATAATATTACAATGGACATTTTCATGGGGCTACCGAAGACTCCTAGAAGGAATGACGCAATATGGGTCATTGTTGACCATCTTACCAAGTTAGCTCATTTTCATGATATAGGATAAGATTTACCACTTGAACGTATGGAAATACTATATATTAGTGAAGTTTTAAGACTTCATGGAGTACGTCAATTTATTATTTCTGATCATGATCCCCATTTGACATCAAGATTCTGGAAAAGTCTTCAAAAGCCCTGGATACTGAACATCATTTGAGAACTTCCTACCACCCTCAAACCGATGGACAATCAGAAAGGACTATTCAAACAATAGAATACATGTTGAGATCTTTATCACATGACTTTCATGGCATGTGGCATAAATATTTACATTTGGTATAATTTTACTATAATAATAGCTTCCATTCAAGTAATTATATGGCACCATATTAAGCATTATACGGAAAGGGATGTCGCACACCAACTTATTGGGATGATGTTGGAGAAAGAAAACTCTTAGGCCCAGAATATATTGAGGAATTAATGGAAAAAGTGAAGATTATCTAAACCCACATCAAAGAAGCTCAATTTAGGAAAAATATGTATGCTGATAACTGAAGGAGGGATTGGGAATTTCAAGTAGAAGATCATGTTTTTTTGAAGGTATCTCTATGGAAGGGTGTTATACATATTGGTAAGAATGGTAAAATGAGTCCCAGGTATATTTTACCTTTCAATGTTCTAGAACGAATGGGATTTGTAGCTTATCATTTTGAAATGCATCAAAGTCTCTCTAACGTTCATGATGTGTTCCATGTATCACTGTTGAAAAAATACATGCCAGACCCAACGCATGTACTCACCTATGAGGAAATTGAACTAGAACCTGATTTGTATTATTGTTAACAGCCTTTAGAAATTATTTATACCAGAGAAAAAGTGCTGAGTAGTTGGAAAACTCATCTCATAAAAGTTCTGTGGAGAAACCATAAGAGAAAAGAGGCAATGTGGGAACCCAAGGAACTTATGATGAAGAACCACCCGAATATTTTTATGCAGTAATATTCTATAAATTCTGAGGGAAAAATTATTTTATGGAGGATATAATGTAACACCCCAGTCCTCCATAGTATGTTTCCCTTTGAATAATGCAGTAGCTTGCATTGTACGCAATATGGAATTTTAACACACAACGACCAATAAAACTTGCCGTTATAAACAGTAATAATTACTTTTTGAAATTTTATAAATTTTAATTTTCAAAATGGACTTCATTATTGATATTGGAATATTGAAATTATCTTTGGGTGAATTTTTGATACTTTTCTGAAGACATTCAATTTTTGAGGAATAGTGAAAAATACTAAATTTTATTTTAAAAAAACTTTTATAATCAAAATAATTTATAGTGGTAAATTATAGATTTGATTGGTTTTAATGTATAATTATATTATATTTTTATCATTTAATATAAATTTGGTCATTATATGTAATTTCACATTTAAACTCGACATAAAAAAGTGCCAATCTTTTGAAAGTTATTATTTCCTAAAAACACAATTTTTGTTTTGACAACAGGAATTAATTTTAAATTATTTTATATCACTTCTGAGTTTTGAATTTGAAAAAATTGATTCTATATTTAGAATCAGGATGTAAATTTTTTTTAAATAGGTAACTTTTATTTTTAGACATTATGATTAATTACTTCGGTAATTACTTTATTTACCATGGTTAAAGGGTAAATCCGGTAAATATGGGTAAAAAATAATATTATAATAATATTAAATTACCCTAATATGTGTCATATTCCTATTATTTGATACATGTTTGAACATGGTCATCCTTATGTCAATTTTGGGTCCCCCTAGAGCCACTTGAGATTGATAATGACACTTTATATTAATTAATTTAAAGTAAAGACCAAAATGACATAAACATATATATTTTACTAAAACAATTTTTAAATGGGGTTATTTAAGTTATCGTTTCAACAATAAATACTCATTATAAAGATAAAAATATTTCATACATAATGTTATTTTATTTATAATTTTTAGACATTAAATAATTAAATTTATTTATGACACAATGGTGATGCGGTAATTACCTTATTAACGAAAGAATCAAATAAATGGTATTATAAATGTTAAAATAAATATAATTTCAAAATTATTATGACATCCAAGAATTTTCTAGGTAAATATTACATTTTTGGGTTTATTAAATGTTTTTTCTTCTAAGTAATCATGTTTTGATGACTTTCACAAAAACCAAATACTAAATAGTGTCAAAATTGACATAAGTGAGTTTTTAAAACAAATATTATATTATTAAATTATATAATAGTCCTCAAAGTCAAAGGATCTACAAAATATCTTATATAATGATATGTGTATCATTAATGAACCACTTGAGGATATCTTGGAATTTTATATTATATTTATTGACCAATTTAAATAATAATACAAGATTACATGGTAAAAGTTAAACTATTTAAATATAAGTTAAATCTAAATGTTAAGGTTAATATGGTGACACATAACTGTCTAAAACCTATTGTTTGAATGTTTTTTGACCCATAACCACCTTCCCCTCGAAACAAATACATTTTGGTGACATTATAAACTAAAAATTATTTTATTATAAAATAATATTTCAATCTTTCATAAGGTGCCCCTCACCTCTCTTATAAAAGGGTGCTTCCCCTTATCTAAAAATAACATCTCCAAATCCATTTATCTTGGCCAAAAACAACCCAAATATCCTAAAAATTTCCATCACTTCAACCTAGTGTCGTTAGTTTTATTATAAATCCAACCTATGTATCCCTTTTGATCAACTCAAATGGAAACATCTGAAAAAGATGCAATAATTTCACCACCCTCTTTCAAGATCTTTTCTTCTTCCACTTCCTCTTAATTTTTTGTTTAAAATCTAGAATAATAACTCCAGTATATTCTATATAATATCATGTTATTATAAAAATTGTACAACCATATTCATTATTATATCGATCATATGAATGACAATGTCACCATACGTGCGTACGTACGGATTACCGTCTCCACGTCGTGGTGTAGTTTGTTGTTCAAACAATCCATTATTTGGATGGGTATAATAATGAGTATAAATGATGTAAATAATATATATAACTTGTTAATGACTCTTTATATATGATATAACATCCGATTACATATTATTTCACCATAAATATTATCATATTGTCTCTTGTGCGTACGTACGAATTACCGTCTCCGCAAACATGATAAAATTCATTCCCCATCATAATCATTCAAGAATAAATTTAATTTCATGATTAAAAATACTGTTTAAGAACATAATATATTTCTAGATATGAATAAAATACATCCTATCCATAAAAAACATGGCTTACGTAACCGAGCATATAAAGGAAAACAGATCGGTTAACACCCAAAACGATGATACTACTGAAATATTATTAACAAAGAAATATTAAAAGATCATATATGATATCATATTTATGTATATAGTTATATTATAATTTAATAAGAATATTTTAACTATTATACAGGAGGTTAACATATGATCTTTTAAGGAAAAGGTCAAGGTAAGGGTTAATTTTACAATCTCTTTATTATTTGAGGTTGTTTTTACGTAAGTATCTACTGGGACCTCTTTATCATCAATAACCGTGATTTCATAAAATTTTAATTCAATTTTTTTATTCACAATACTATGGTTTAATGTAATTTATACCCATATTTGACCATATATTTTTTTAAATAAATTTTTTTTGTTTTCCAAACAAGGTACTTTATGACCTTTTTGACCAAATTAATGTAAGAATTTCTTTTTTTAACTTATACAGCAGGAGTGGATATTTTCCGCCGATATAACATCGTCGAAGCTTCCCATAAAATCTTATAAGAATATTTTGAAAATAAATGGTTTATTTTATAATTACATTACTTTTAAATGATTTCAAAAAAGAAAGAGATATTTCTCTAAAAAAGTTTTGATTTCATCTATGTCAACATCCTTTGATGGATTTCAAGCTTGCTTAAAGTTGATTTATTATGATTAAACACTTCCATATTGTATTGAAGGTTATGTGATATGTTTTACTGTGGATTTGTTATTTTTACACCATTCATGATTTATGGATAATGTATAGACATTTCATATCCTAGTTTTGATTTGAATGTTTATGTTATGTTTAAACCTTTTCATATGAGGAATTCATTTCACTTAGTAATTGACAGGTGGAGACCGATATAGCTCTTAAATGAATCGGTAGGTCTCATGTGACAAACTAGTTTTGTGGAACAAGGCATTGACAAAATCTTATTTTTAGTCTTGGCACAAGGCCTTGATTATGTGGTTATGAAGTCTGGCATTATGCATTCCATCATTATGAAAGTGGTTATTGATATTTAATGTTATTATTCGACTTGTAGAAAATCTTTGTGATAAGTAAATGGTATTATTTGATTTTATCTTTGCCATATTATGCTGAATTTTATGTTTAAAATGCTTTGTTTTAGTCATATATGTTTCCTTAAATGTTTATGGTTATTTATGAACGTTTCCGCTGTATTGTTATCCTTACTGAGCATCTGAGCTCACCCCTTTCTATGTTTTATTTTTTCCCGGATGTAAATATGTATTTTATGGTTGACCTACAAGGATAGAATAAGGATATAAGTGTGTTCAAAAGTGGAAAAATGTTTTTTTTGTTTTTATTTCATGATGTAATGTAAAAAATATGAATGTATCTAGTACTTCCAAGGCTACTAAACTGATCGGTCTTTCGAGACATGATTCCTTATATCATTCCAATGTTATGTAATAATGAACCGACTCTAGGTAGCTATGTTCGGATAATTATAGTACCTCTAACCGTAGAGTTCCTGGGAGTCTACTCCTAATGGGTTTTCTCCAATGAAAAAGCCAGAAATGCGTTGTGGACCTGTGTAGTTGTTAGAGATTCTTGAGCTGATCCATCCTTCAGCTATCAAAAACCTTTTTTCTGACCACTATGGACATGAACAACACCTCAGCCTGAATGGACTAATGAACACCCTCCCCTAGTCTGATGTGGGACTGGTGGTCCTACTCCGGTATGAGGAGTCAAAAAATATCATCCATCACTAGCTACTGGAAGGAGGGAGTTGCAGAAACGCAGAATATTTCCCATATTTACCAAACATCGCCACTCAATTGGGTCTCCTAGGCACTGAGGTTTATTATGTGAACCCTTCTCACACTAGTATCACACCACCTGACTACCTGAAATAAAATCTTGCCTACTCATATCTCCACATGGAGACTCTCCATGGCGCTTTCTACTTTCAGTTGAAATATTACTTACTCTAGATTCTAAATCGCCCTAGCCCATAGCTCTAGAATCCATCAGGTTGCACATTGTGATCTGTTCCCGGTTGACAATAGAATATATGGCAGTCAATATGAAGATGTTCACCTGAGATCGGATGCCATGCCTGAGACCATCCTCAAACTTCCTCTCCAAAAATAACTCATCACCCCCAGAATGTGTGTAATGAAATGCATCCCTGTGAAGTGATAAGAATACTCTGTGACTGAGAGAGTTCCCTGCTCCATCCTCTGGAACTCTCATGCTCAATCAGCCCTCAAGTTCTCTGGGATGAAGTAGTCATAGACGGTTTGCTGGAAATCATCCCAAGCCATAACCTACTGGTGCCCCACCTGCGATATCACATCCCAACATCTTTTAGAGGAATCTTAAAACATATACATAGTGAGAATTACCCTTCTCTAAAGTGGTGACTCTAGATGCTCAAAGTTAGACAACATGGATTTTAACCATGAATCTACAACCCGAGGTTCTCCATCCCCTGAGAATGTTGGAGGTTGCTACTGCGGAAAAACCAAAGTCGACTCTTCCATAGATGGGGCATGATGAGGTTATACCTAGAAGGTCTACATCATCCTCATAAATCCTTCACGGAAAATGGAATTCACAACATTTTCTATTATAATAGCTGGTGCCAAGACAGGCATGATGGGAGGATCTTCTGGAAGTCCCTGATCTACCATTTTCAGTGTTTGATCGTAGACCTATATCAGTATACAACTAGAGGATGTATCAGTGCCATGACTCTGCAATGTCAAGCACACACCTTAGTTCAGGATTATCAAGGGTTAAAACATAGAATTTCAAAAAATAAGTAGGAGAATAAGAAATTATAGTTTTAAAAAATAGTGTTACACGACATGTATACCATCCACACGGCGTGTTCCCTTATGTTTCAACATGGGTGTGTACTTCTTCCAAAACTAGTCGTGTAACACCCCTACACATGGCATGTTAATCTTACGACATGACATGTACTCAAATTTTCCCTATTATCCAAGTTCTTCTACATGTCTAGAACTACCCGGTTCCCTTAGAACAATATTACACGGTGTGTTTATTTCAGACACATTGTTTACAAGAAGGACTTCTCTGACCTGTGTCGTTAGTCGCATAGTCGGATACATGGTCTCTATAACACGGCATGTACGCCTAGTACACCGTGTGTTCAAGAAAAGATTTTTATATCCCATCTCTCTTCCCACACAGTTGGTCACACGATAAATTTATACAATGCATTTTCAAAATATACATGGCATATCCTACAAAAAATTTCCCCATTCCCATGCCTCTCCTCACACGGTCAAAAACTACACGATATGTACATATAGTACATGGAGTGTACTTAAGAAAAAATTATCTTCCTGAACAGAAAGATACATGGCATTTATTCATCTTTACACACCGTGTATTTTGGATTTTCCAGATAGTAAGCCTCAGACACTACTTTGAAACTCATAAAAACAGTGAAACAAACATTAACATGCCAAATTATGATCTGTAGAAGCCCATACTCCTCATGAATCAAATCATTGCATAATATTCTTATCATATCACAACATAATTCAGTTTTATTTAAATATGACCCACCAAATTCCATTCCATGAGGGATCATAACACCTTAGGGACCAATGTTTGGGGCCCATTCAATTTAAAACTTGAATATTCCAATACCCCATCGAAATAGTAGGTATTCTATAATGGAATATATCACAATGGCATGAATATCTAGCATAACATATACCACAATAGCATGAAATTAGTAATGCACCCTAAATGCAATGACAAGAATGCAAGACATTTAATCCCTATCATGTGCCTATATGATGTATGAGATGACATACCATTATCTCATCGAGTTTCCATAGAAATAGAACCTCAATAATATCAATGATAACATCACTAAACATGTGAATCACCCAATGGTGAAATAAAATCAACTGTAACAATTTAAAAACCAAAATAATTGCAATAATCGAGGAATATTATCTTTTCCCTATACATGGGATAGCTAATCCTACAAATAGCTTATTACCAACTAGTTATTCCTTCATATCCCTATCTATAGGCTCCAAACGGAAATTTAAAGAAGAAAATAATTCCTCTAATACCACTTAGGAATGTCCCAGTTCTAGGTGCCACCCAAAGGTGCCCCGTATGTAGTTTTTCACATGGCCTCAAGCACATTCCCTCGAACGCCAGAGGCTACCGACTAGCAGTGTGGACCTTGGGTGTAATAGTGGGGAAACTATGCCCTCATTGGTAGATTATTCACATCGAAATAAAAAAAACAGTATTAGAATCAATAATACTATACAATAAGTAAATAGGGGAATACTAAATGTAAATACAAAACTAGAACACATGTATAAATGATGCATGATACATATGTCAAGGAAAACATACACACAATTCAGAATGATGTAAATATAGTAGTAAACCCAATTACAAAAGAAAACAAACAAACTCTAACAGCATCGCAAGCCTCGTCTTGGTCCAATTCTCTCCTGCTCCACAACAATTAAGTACCTGATGACGAAGGCTACATTCCATTATCTATATCTGCAACCATATAATCGTTTTGGGTCCAAAATCATGAACCCAAAAATTTGTGAGATGAATCCCATTAGGAAACCACCACAAGATCTGTGCCTAACTGCCAGTGATTTTATATAAAAGATAATAATTGAAATGCCGAACATAACTAGGAGTAAACAAATGTATAAAAATACTACGGTTTCCATTTACTTTCATTACCATATAATGTTAATAATTTAATCATGTCTGTATCAAAAATAGGTATCTCATAAGACTACCTTACAATAATTAATCCAAGCATGTGCTTTGGATTGGAAGATATGTCACAAAAAATCAATAGTTATATTAACCGTATGGGTATCTCACATAGTCGGACCCCTCTAGCCATGTAATGTAATAAAAAAGGAAATTCACTCTGAGTAAGCACTTAACATCAATTAACCCTATGGTATTTCTATAATAACTGCAGTCTCTCTGGGAAACACTCAACATCAATTCCCCAATTGGTCTCATAACTTAAATTGTAGACACTCTAAGGGAGAACTCACCATCAATCCCCCATGTGGTCTCGTAGCATGAAATATAACAGACACTCTCAAAAAGAACTCAACATGAATTCCCCCTGTGGTCTAGCTACACTAGGTTCTTCATGGCCCAATCCAATTAAATATTGTGTAAACAATATCAAGAAATCCAATATAATCTCAACTACTACATGGATAAAAAATTCCAATGAATATCACTAGCATTTGACAAACATCAAAATACAAATAGTTAAATCCTATCAAGCAAGGAAAGGAAAACAAGGTATGCCTCATATGAAACCTGGACCGAATGACGCTAAACATTCAAAAAAGGAAACACACTCATGGGGTGTTCCTAAAACCTGAAATTTCACATAATATCACATCAACCAACCCTAAAATAATTAATCAATCTTAGGTAGATACAATATGGTTAAATTTCCTTCACCCAAAATACCTGATACAAGGGTAATCGTAACATTGGAATATAAAACTCAATGAAAAACAAAAAAAGGCAAAAAAACACCTACTTCAACGTTGTACGATCAATGTAGTTGAATATAATCCTTTTATTCAACCAAGAACGGTGTAGATCTATAATAATGTCGAAAACACTCAACCATAAATATTTCATAAAAGAAGAGAAAACAATTGAAGCATCTCTTGATGAAGGGATAAATCACTAATGAGATTCCAATGTGGTCGACATTGTTTGATTTGGAGAACGAATGATGGATTGGGGGCTCGTAGAAGAGTCGGTGATTCCCATCACTCTTGAATAAGATGGGGCTACAATAAGGTGTTTCTGTCAATAAGACATGACCCGATCCGATTTAACAAATAAAAAAGAAAAGTGCATGGTGTGTTCATTTAATGTAAATGTTATGTACTTGCCTTAATCAGCCCCAGCATTATGTGGTCTATAGTTCACCTTACATAGCCATTACATGGAGTGTACTCCTAAGTACAGTTCGTGTGCTCCTAAAATTTTTATATTCTCCCCTTCTCCTAAAAAACACTAGAAAATAAGATCCATACATGAAAAGAAGATCAGGTTTCGAACATTCACAGCTTGTGAAAGACAAGTTCATGAAATGTATATTTTCAGGGTTAAATAAAAATAATTTGATTCATTTTTTGGTAAAAAAACCTTTTTATTATACGACGTGAAAGGGGATTACACATCATGTAAGTCCCTATTTTAGTGTAGTTTTAAATGTTATTTATTATCAAATTTACACTTATTCAATCATGGATTCATCTTCCTCTCATTTTAGGTGAACCCTAGGCACCCTATGGTGTTCTTTAACACCCTTTACACCATATTTAATCTATTTTTACCGTTGGGTATTCATTTTGAATTATGGGTAATGCATTTCATCTTTTTAATTGGTTTTCTTATCATGGGGATTCATTATGGAAACATTGTTATGGTTTGGGGTGTGTGTTGGGTTGTGTAATGATGTTATTTGGTTATGGTGTAGGTTTATATATGTTTTCTCATGGTTCAGTTGTGGTTTTTGGTCATGCTTCTTCACCATATAGTGTGTAAGGAGTCAGTTATATTTCTTTAATGTGGGAAATACTAGGTTTCTATTTATTGTATGTCTTTCTAGAGGGGTTTAATTATATTATCTATGGATTGTTAATTTGATAGCATAATTAAAGAGAAATAATTTATTAAATTGAATTGAAATGTGAAATAGTGTTTGATCCTTATTATTTTACAACATTGATATTTTTCGGAGATTGGAAATTGCACAAGCTTCATCCCCCGTTGAAAATTTTGGGTATTTGTGGATTTTCTTTCACTTGAGATATGTATTGACATTGATTCTTTTGTTGATATTGTTGCGTTATTACCCAAATATTTAAACTGTAAAACCATGTATATTTTCAAAATAAGATGATTGACAAACAATAATGAATCAATTGATAATATCCCTAAAATAATGTGTAATGGGATAACATACTTTTAGTAAATTAGTATAATAATCTTGATTTGTTGTGATGAGTGGTCATTCTTGTGGGATAGAAATGTGTGGTTGGGGCATGTGGGGTTTATGGTTTGTTGGCTATGATTTTGGGGAGATGAGGTGGTTTATTGGTTACACTTTTGGGGAAGTGTTGTAGTTTGTTTTACATGATTTTAGGTAGGTAATGTAGTTTTTTGGCTATTATTTTGGTGTATCAAGGTGGTTTTTTTTGTTGTGATTTTGGGACTATGAGTTGTTGGTTTCATTGTCCAAAAATCTCGAGTTGTGACAGAATAAATAAATAATTGTTTGATAATGTTTGGGATGGATTGGTTTGGTTTTGTTATTTGGATGAAATGATTAATGATTAATTAAATAGTGGGTTGTGTGGTTGAATTTGGTTGATGATAAATAATGAAAATAATGAAACGATCAAGTGAAATGGGATGGATATGTTTAATGGGGTTTTTGTCTTGATGTGTCATGTTATTAGTTTTGAGGTGGAAGAAATGGTGACAGTATTATGAGTTTGTTAGTTGTTTTGTGGACCCATAGGTTGGTCTTGGGTGTTTGATACCAACAATATAAACTTGTATATTCTTTTTATTTCTATATTCACCCCACCCACTTCGTGCATTGCATGTCGATACCCAAACAGTCAGATGGGGGTATTTTTTAGGACATATGGTGAGGATTATGGATGGATGGGTACACACTCTTTGTTACACTCTTCTCTAGTAGAAGTAGGTATGTCATTGGATATGATGATTGGAGGTCTGTAAGTGCATTAGATCATGGTTGTGATTTCCCATGTTATTCAGGTGAGGTGTAATGGCTAGGGTGTTTTCAGGTGATACTTGACCATACTAATTGGGTGGTATCCTAGGTGTCTTTATGAAAGGTGAGACATGGTCATTATTGTGGTGTGGAGAACCCAGGTGTATTTGGGTGTGGTGCTTTATGACTGTTCTTGTGGGGTGGTGTAGTATACAAAATATATGAAATCATCGAGACATATGATTTATGGTGTAAGGGTGGAATACCAATGGGAATGTTGTGCAGGTTAACATTATCGATGTGATTCCTATTATATTATAATTCATTATTTTTTTATTTGGTGATCATATATTAGTGCGGTTGGGATGGTTAGTATACCATGATATGTGATGCTTATTTCTACTATTTTCTATCATGTGCATTAGTATGCTTCGTTCACATGTGCACAAATGACTTTTTCTTTCCAACTGAGTATACTTGTATGATAACCCAATAAATATAAAACTTGTTTCATGTTTCTAGGAGGAAACAATGGACTGTGCTAGATATTACTATCCTAGATCATTGATAGTTTTTCTTTCATTTATTTATCTATATTTTTTGGTAATTACTTTGGAGACTTTTATCTGTATTTTTTCTATATATAAATTCATGTGTGAGGGTTTTGGATTTGTTTTATATTTTGGTTTTGTGTTATTTATAGATGATTAGTCTTATATTATGATCATATTTATATTATAGAGGTTAATTCCTCCCTATATGATATTTTTATACCCTCAAGGATAGTCTACATCATGGGTCCTACTGGAGGTGGGTCTCAGATGTCATTATCTCTCTCCCCTCATTACGGTATCATTAAAGGGATGGTCATATAATATTAAGGACAATGGTCACCTAAAATGAATCATAATAAAGTTCCCAAATATGGAGAACATTTAAGGGAAGTAAAACTATATTTATGGTGGAGAAATATAACATAAATTAACTAATAGAGAGTTAGAGATAACATGGTCATCAAAAAATAAATAACCATAAAACTATAAATCTGCTAGGGGTAGAAACACCATCAATTCATTAGAAATGAAGCTAAAAATAAAACATTTTTATATCAAGATATTTTTCCTAAGTATTGTGGGATTTATATTAAATATTGACATAAATCACAATTTTATCCTTTGGTAGTGCTTTTATGAATTTCCATTTCACCTTTCTTCCAAGAAGATAATATTCAAGAAACATTTTCCAGGCCTCAAACACAAAAAATAACATTTAACATGTCATAAAATAAATATATGAATATAAATTCATTCATTATTTATGTAAATAAAAAACAAAAAAATCATCTCAGGTTATTTAATATAATCATTAATCTTCAAAAACATCAAAATAACCCCAAAACTACAATTTAATGAATTCTGTAAATAGATAACCTTATGAATCCTCCAAAATATGTCACACCAAATTCAAACCCAAATATCCAAATAATTTGATCTAAAATTTATCCATACCCAACATAATGTAATTCACAATATCACCTACCAAACATCTGAATATATTGATCATATGTTCTCTAGAATATATAATTAATTTCTCAAAATAACCTAAATCACCATAAAACCAATAAAAACATATATGATTCCATAAATAAACTCAATGTTTATCTCTCTAATGAAATATAATCTTAAAAAATTATACTATCTTTACCATAATCATGTAATGATCCTCAAATATATATTTATGTTATACTATAATAAATTTAATAACATAGTGACCAAATCACTTTTTAATTCCTTACTTTTCTATATGATGAATAATATGTTCCCAAATTGTAATAACACAAAACTAACTCAAACAAATATCATATTAACTCTTAGTTTTATCAATACCTTTCATCACATATTCCCATAATTCACTACTTCCGAACCTTCCATACAACATAATTACATTAAAAAATTGCAGAATAATCCTTTTATGTACAAATATCATTAATAAATACTGATACATAATAATTTTAAAAACCCAATATAAATGTAAAATACTCATAAACATACTTAATAAACTTTTAACAAATATTTTTTACATTATTTTATAATATATCCTTCATTCAATTATAAATAGGAATCATATCTCAAATTTCATCAATATCAATCTAGTCATATTTTCTTTTATGGGTAATATATAAAATAAATAATACCTCTTGTATGTTAATTTTATATTTAGAATCTATAGAAATATAAATTATGGCATTTATAATACCTTATTCACATAATCATATTGATCCTTATCTAATGTATTCCTTTTATAAAAATTTATATGGGATTTTTATTTCCTTATTCTGACATTATCCCCATGTAAAACTTATTATTTTTCCTTTAATATATTTACCCAAGATCCTCTTATGATATTATTTAAAAATATGATGTTGAATCTAATTTTATCCAATGTTATTTTCACCTGAACTTCTAGGAAACACCATCATTATCTTATTTAATATGTTAGGAAATTTAGTTTGGATAATATTGTTATTCATGATATGAGATAATTGAATAATAATAAATTTTATTTTCATTCCAGATCCCACTTAATTTGGTTTCTCTTGAAGACTATCATTCCATTTTCTATCGCATTCAGTATTAACATGGTTCCTTCTAGTTGAACCCATTTATTAAAATCAAAATTTATAGAATAAAAAGCATTAATAATATTTAAAAACTTCATTAAAATTTAAATATTTTATTATATATCTTAATCATGAATGCTAATTTTTTATGTAAGACACCGTAGGTTTAACCTAGTTAATTTATGTTCATTTTCAATTCAAATTCTTCACAATATTTTATAATGAAAATGTGAAGTAACCCATAAATATAACTTTGAAGATTCAGACTAGGTTTATATTAAGGGAACACTCACTATAATCTATATTTATGTCAAATATATATTCGACCAACTTTTTTGAAGGTTATTTCCACTATCAGAATCTGTCACAAAACCATATTCACTTGTACTATCCATACAAAAATATATTTCATAGAAAAAATCATAATATATATAGATAAAAAAATTTATGATACATTCCATCAATTATACATATCCTCAAAATTTTCATATAGTAGTGTTCACTACTCTATATTTTCTAAAATAGATTTCCTCATGTTTATTCTAAAAATATTTTGATACCAACTATATATTTCCAAATAGTAGTGTCCTGTATATGTTTTTTATTTCACTATATAAGTACATGATACTAGTTATCGCATCTCAATAGAATGAATATAAAATTAGTGTTGAGTTACTAGATATATACATTAATCTCACATTATAATTAAAAACATAAAATATAAAAGTATATTATCTGTAAACATTATAATTCTCTCTAAAATTTCCTTGAATATCATTCATAGAACACATCCTAACATCCTAGGAAAAGGAAACATAGTAAATGTGTGAACATCGTTGATCATTAAGGTAATTAATACAACATAATCTATCATAGTATAACTAAACCATGAATAATATTTATGACGCTGAAAATAATAAAAAATTGCATTAAAATAATACTGTAAAAAGGGGACTAAATCAATGGAAATATAACAAGAGAAATAATAAAAATTATAATATTAACTACTTTTTTTATTATAGAATTCATAATTTCATTCACCAAAATATTACCATAAAGGTCTCGTGCCATGAAAACAAACTTATGAAGGTAATTTATACACCAAATACCAAAACTTGTTTTCCCCATGAGACCTACCTATGAATAAAAGGGAAATAATTGGAATTTTATATCACATAGTAAGTCTAATACATTCATTATATTAACAGGTTTAATAAGAATTTAGCACATTATCAAAATGAGAATTGAAATGGAAAAACTAGTTGATGAAATGTAAAACATTTCCCTAATGATTAATTACCATAACATTGTCCTAAACCAACCAAAGAAATAAGGTAAATGGTAACATTATATTATATACATATTAGAGTATAATATTCAAAAATCTATGTTAACATAGGTTAAAACAATTTTAAAAATGTCACTAGAATCAATTATTGAAGAAAATACCCTTTTCATTTTGAATTCACGTAATTAAAATATAGATAATTAAAAATATTTAGAAAAACCATTCTTTTGGAAATAACCATATTAATTTTTAATGGAATATTTTAGTTAAATAGTATGCATGATGGTAAGAAAATAATTTCTTATGGAGTATGTTAAAATGAATATTTTATTCACACTCTTTTGTAAAAAGTACATCATTTAGAAAATGGTATGAAAAATTAATGTATCTTTTTTATAATAAATAAAAATGGATAAAACATTATTTACTAAAAAATTATATAATTTTAAAATTATATTTTTTAAAATATTTTAAATCATGTATGGGATCTGAAAAAAATATTATTTATCAAATAGAAAAATAATGTTGGTTTTCATTAAAAACATTCTTTTTGACTTTTTGAGATCTCAATAAGGTAAAAAAGGAAAGAAAACATTAAAACCACATAAATAAAAGATTTAGTAGAAAATATATGGTTTTTACATTAGAAATATCATATAATTATTCTAACCTAAACAAAAACATAAACAACCTTGAATAAAGATGATATTGTGAAGCACAACCTTACCTCAGACCTGACATATTTTTATCTACTTAAAGACTCACGTGTAATAAATTTAAATTTATTATACTTTTATACCATAACCATATATATAATTATAAAATCATATATAATCAATTCTAAAATTTCAATAATTATTTACTAATAATTCAATATTAAAATCATTATTTTTGAGTGTTACTAGTTTCATTTTTCATGTAAATTTCAATTCAATAGTTTCAGTTCGTATATTATTCTAATATTTACATAATCCCCACATGTTAACCATGATATAAATATCATATTAATTAATTGTATATTTATATATTTAATCATCCATGAATGTTATATAAGTAAAAATTAATTACATTATTCATGTAGATAGGAGGTTGTATGTACAAATGAACGTTGTTTTAACTTTAAAACTGATGGAATGAAATTAATATAATTAATAATCCAAATTTATTGAATCATTATTATTGTATATATATTCAGTAAATTTATCCTCATTATCATCCATGTAATTCACAAATTAATAAGGAATAAGATCGCTTCACGGAGGTGGTAGTCCACACGAACATATGATCGACGTTATCATTTTCCTATAAAAGGAAAGGTAAGAAGTTACATATGATATTATAATTAAAGTAGAATAATTATTTAATAAATATTATATATACTCATTAGTTTCATATATATAATCATCAATGTAAAATGGTAATTAAAAACTGCTTAGACTGTTACGTGTATACAGTAAGTCGTATGTATGCACAAGTGATACTTTCACACATTGAATGATGTAAAAGAGGTGTAAAATGTATGTCCTATAACAATAATAACATATTAGAATAATTTTATACTGAATTTATTATTCTAGTATGAAAAAATATTATTTATAAAAAAATATATTAAAAATAATCTTGAAGGAGTCGGTAAGGATGATTACCTCTTCTTGGATAGACTTCCTTTAGATCCCTACGTAAGGACCCTTGGGAGGGTCTTTTGGGAAGACATAAACCTATAGAATTTGGATAATGATTTTGGGGATATATTTTATTATGGATTATTTGAGATAAATTTATTAAAATGATTTATGGAGTGATAGGAGGAGGTTCGTTATTTAATTGAGTTGAGTGGAACACTTATAATTTTTTACATTTTTAAAAATACTATGAAGTCGCATTATTGGAAAAATGGAACTAAAATGACTCAATTTAAAAGATTATAAGATTTAGGTTTAAATAAAACCATCCAATTTGGTTTGATAACGTTTTTATGTAAAACCTTGTGATTTTATGATATATATTTTTTCAAATTAATTCAATTCTTTGATAGCTTGCATTACATGCAACATCATCTTTTAACATACCAGGATATACTATTGATATTATTATTTTAACATGACCAATAAAACATATACTTTAAAATTATTAGTGTGAATGTGAATAAATTTATTAAAAAATTAAAAATATTTGTTTTAAATAAAGGAAATATATTGAGAGATAATTACTCAATTTTTGGTAATGTCATTAAACACTTCAAAAATATTGTCTTCTAAAAAAATATTTTCATTTATTTTTTGAAAAGATAATACAAGTGATTTATTCCAATTTTTAGAATATATATTTCTTTAATAAAACATTTTGAACTACCTTAGGGTGAATTTTGTATTATTTTATGAAAATTTTGATATTTTATTCAATAGTGAAAAGTAATCTTTTTTATTAAAAGTGTCTTTTCATTTTAAGAATATAAAAAGACCCATGTGTTTTTAATAAATGTATTAAAATAAAAAAGAATTTGTATATATTTTTATTAATCCAATTTAGTTTATTATAATCAAATTAATGTTAAATTTTGATATAAAAAACATTGTAAACTTATGAAAACACTCTATTAAGAAAACCACCTTTTCATCAAGCCTCCAGGTTTATTTTAAAATTAAATTCTTCTAAATGTTTTATAGGAATTTATAAAAATTGATTCAATATTTTTAATCATAATAATAATTATTATATAATATTTTGAAAAAAATCATAATTAAGAGTAAAGACATTAATAATTAATTACCGTGTTTAAGGTTAACACGAGTTTATCATCGGTTAAACTAAAGATGATAATGGGTAAAATTACATAAAAACTATGACCCCTCATATTTTTGGGCATATTTCAACCGTATATCATCTATGTTTTGAAAATGACACCTTTTGGATACTTCTCAGAAGTTTAAAACATGGGTATTCATTTTCATTTTCAAAAATACCGAATGTTTCCCCTCCCTTATTTATAAAAGGGAACACATGTACTCTTCTATTTTTTCATCCAAATATTTTTTTTTAAACAATACCCACCCTAATCCCTTACTTATTTCCCAACCAAAATCCTAGAGTGATTTTTTTATTATTAAACCCTCTTATGATTACTTTTAGTTCTAACCTAAAGAAGTTGTCTGAAACCATCGATCATGTCTACGAAGGAATACCACCTCATGAACTAGTGTAATTAATTTTCCATCACCACCTATAAAACATATAGGTAATGATGGTGTCAATTTTTATATATGATATTTATTATATATTTATTCTTCTATAATTATAATTTCACATCTACCTTCTTACCTTCGAATCCATTGGAAAATGATAACATTGCTCATGTGTACGTGTGAACTACCAACTCTATGAAGTGATGTAAAAAAATTTCATTTTATATTGATTTCGATGATAATAAAGATAGATTAAATTAATATATATGATACATATTATATAATAATTATTTTTAATGGTTTATTAATATTTACCTTTCTTTCATTCCGTCAGTTGAAAAATGGTAACAATATTCATGTGTACGTACAACCCCCCATCTCTATGAATGACAAAATACATTTTCTATCTATATCATTAATGGATAAATAAAAAGACATATATAATTAATATATATTATATTTATGTCATTTTTAAATTCATAGTGATTAGAGAAACATGTACAAATTAAAAGGACTGTAAATACAAAACCAAAACATAAAAGAAAAATGTACCACTTATTACCGAAATTAGGATTTTAATGAAGAATTGTTAATAAAAGAGAAATAAATGGTCATATGTAAATAATATGTTTTATGATATATATGATTATGGTTCTGTAATATATTTATAATAAACCAATATTTATTATTAATTTGGATCGAATGTGTACAAATAAATTCAATATAGTATGTAAGGGATTTCAAGTCTCTCATTTATTTCTGGGAGAAATATTCCATATTCACCAATATTTTCTTATATGTGGTGTATATACTACCCATTATACATGTTATATCATGTATATAATTCTTATAATTATATTTAATGTCTTATTTTATGTTATTAATTAATGGGGTTTAAAATTCAAAAGATTCCAAAGTGGTAAGGGATTTTCATCTAACTTTTATTTTTATGGGACGCATTATATATTCACTAAATGTTTATTTTGTGCACCATATATATATTATATGAATGTATTTTAATATAATTACAACGAGAATTAGTTTTACTTACATATCTATATAATTTAATTTCATTCACGCATCTTATGATTCAAACATCACCAATGTGGTAAAGGTTTTTGGTTACAATATCATTATATATCAGAATTATTTATTATTGTTCATATCATGGTCCGGATGGCCTCGGACTCGCCCTACACTCCTTGAACTCTCGAATCTGCCTCGCTTTCCCCTGGCCATTCTTTCTAGGGTTTTGTGGCTCTGTCCAACAACGATGGCACTGCTCACCTTACTTGGTTCTTTTCCCTCTTCCTGATCTTGTCTCTTCTTTGTCCCTTATTTCCTGGTGCATATGCTGGTGTAGATTCCATTCTTCTCTCACCTCCCCCTTTCCACCTATCCCATTCACTTTATACCTCCATCATGGGTCTAGGTGCAGGAGCCTCTGACAGCTGGGGTCGGGGTCAGTGGTGGCATCCCGGATCTTCCTCCTCCTCTCCTCTTGTTGGTCAACCCCTAGAGCTTGACCCCATCTTGGTCGGGCTTGATGCAGGTTTTTAGCCCTTTATAGAAAGGTCTTGGAGGAGGAATGGTAGAGACCACATGCTTCTCTATCTTGGCGTTGGATTCATTTATTCCTTGGTTATTCCTTTTCAGTTTGGACCCTTCTTCCTGATCAATTTGTGTTGTTTTTTGTATCTACTGGGCTTCTTCTAGTAAAAGGTCTCAACCCTATATGGAGACCTTTAATCCATTGTTTCTAACCTCGTTTCATAGCCCATCTCACCTTCCTAGGTCAGTTTGGTATGGGGGTGCCCTCAATCTTTGAGATGTGGTGATTGAGTGACCAACTGTTTCTAGGAGTCATGATCCTCATTTGAGAGCTTGGTGTTATGGCTATTATGGTAGAAGGTATTTTTTTGATTTTGATGGTTGTTAGTTGTTCTTTTGGTGGTCCATTGGTGGTGGGGAGGTTGGACTCCATGACATATTCTCCAGTGATCTGGTGCAGTGATGATTTAGTGATGACAACAGCGGTGATGAATGGTTGTGTGGATGGTAAGATTTCATGATGATGGAGGTGGATGTGATGCGACTTAAAGTAATATGGGTTCTTACAGATCGAGGTATCCTCAGGTTCTGTCATATTTCTGAATTTTGTATCTTGGTGTTTGACACTTGGATTTTGGTTACCACATTTTGTGTAAGGGGTTTTGGGTATTATGCTTCATGAGTCGGTATGTGGACTAATGTTGTGATTGCTTTTTTTTAAAAATTTTTGAAGTTTGTAATTTGAAATTTGAAATGGCGGTGATGGTTTTTTTAAGGTTCCCAGTTTTCCCTACAGTAAAATAAAAAAAATGGATTGTGGATTATTTATATCAATGATGAAATATTTTTATTTATATCTCAAGGAAATCATTTATTTTTTATCCTATATCTAATTATGGATAATAAATGTTTTCATTTTATTTTAATCTATTTTGTTATCTAATGTATTGAGAGAAATTTTTTATGTTAAATTTTATTTCATTATCGATTCAGTTGAAAATAATTTAACTTACATATCAATTTTTTCAAAAAAAATTGAAGAATGTTTTTAAAATTAACCATGTATTTTAAAATTATTCTTGACTCATTTTTTAATTTTCAAAAGATAATTTAAGTTAAATGTTCTTTTCATTTGTTAGACAAGTGTCTTTTGAGTTTTTACCAAAATTTTAAAAAAACCATACCATGGACAACATTAATGGTATTTCCTACCATCAAGATCGCACAATGATTTATCAATTACATTACAATTTTCAAATGTTATATTAAATGAATATAATATAATTAATATTTTGGAATGTATTAGTTTTTAAAAAATTATTTTTAAAGCTGAAAGTTTATTTCATTCAATAAATTTTCCATGTGATCTTTCAATATCATTTTCATTATAAGATGACATCCTTTGATGTTACTCAATATTTACTGGGGATATGATCCAATGTTACCATAATTATTATTTATAAGGATTCATTTTTTATAATGACCTGATTTTTGTG
Organism: Viscum album; assembly: GCA_963277665.1. Classification (NCBI taxonomy): domain Eukaryota; kingdom Viridiplantae; phylum Streptophyta; class Magnoliopsida; order Santalales; family Viscaceae; genus Viscum; species Viscum album. The sequence continues at coordinate 650,253,352 of OY728120.1, read as the reverse complement.
AAACCCATTCCTTTTACAAGGGTTATTCAATTAAAATATGAAATTTTTATGAAATCCATTCCTTTTCCATTGGTTATTATATGATGAAATGATTAAATGATTATGAAATATATTACTATTATAGGGGTTATTTTATGATGAAATGATTATGAAACCCATTTAAGTTATACGTTTTATGATATGGTTAATTTTCTATAATCTTATGGAACACATTTTTTTGATTTTCATTATGTGATGGGTTTGATCTATATCTCAATATAATGTATTTGGAAAATATTGATATCTCATGAGATAAACAATACTATAATGGGGAGTGAACCAACCTCAATAAGATAATTTTTCCATTATGATATTCACGGGAGTAAATCTTGACTACTACGATGGTTTTGGTAGTAAACCCATTCAAATTTGATGTCATTTGAAATGATCCTTGAATACTAAGGAAAAGGTTTTCTATGATTATTTGTGTGCCACAAATCCATGTCTTATGCCTAATTTATACTATCAGGGTTCATGTAATTTTATTATATTATTATTAATATCTTATAAAATTCAATGTTTTATTCCATTAATGATTGTTATGATTTCTGATATGCAGGTTGTGGTTTTCAAATGTTATATCCATGTTTCCATACCCTTATTCTCATTTTATGATTTTTTGGTCATTTATATCTCTATCTTTTACCCTTATTGTGCATCATAGATTATCCTTTCATATGAATCCTTTCCCAAGATTATGATGAAAGTGTTTATGTATGATATGTCTAATAATGGTTAATGTTATGAAAAACTAAGTATGAGATTATGTAGAACTCTACTGAACTAGTTGTTTCTATTTCCATGTTTCCAATGGGACTGTACCTATATGATTTTGGAATGGTTCTATTTTTATTTAATGAATATAAATCTACTAATATTTGATATATATATATATATATGTATATTAAAATTATTTTCCATCATATTTTAGGTCATTTAAATCAATATCCATTTAAATTAACCCTCTAGTAAACTAGTTTTTACCTTAACTGTTGTAACAAATTTTACAATCATAATGTGTTTTTATTTCACATATAAGATAAAAATTAGATAATAAATTATCAAAGGGATGAAATTCGAAACCATTTATTATCCTACATTTTCTATTGATTAATTTTTTATTTACATATATTTCACTAAAATATTATTAAAAATAAAATATCAATAATTTCATTTTGAAACTATTCATTTAACTTGACTTTCAAGAATAGAATATTGTAAAATAATTAAAATATAAATATTTCACTCATATATAATATATTATATTCATTAAAAATATATTAATATATTGTTACCCCACAAAATAATATTAATTTTAGTGTTATTAACAATTATTTACATGATTTTTCTACTACTTTTACATGAAATGTATCGGCATTGTGTATGCATTGAAGATAATTATTTCGTTAATTGAAAATTAAAAAGTAAAATAAAAAGATTTAAAAATTAATATTTATTTCAAATATATATTTAGAACTGAACATATCCTATTTTTAACTTTATGTAAAAAATAGAGATATTAAATTCAAAAGAGTGAAAATTAGGAGTTTTCGCTACTTAAAATATTATAAATTACATTTTCAAGTGAAATCAACCCAAAATTACTATATATTATAATTTGGGATGGATATTTCCATATATATCCAATTTAATGGAATACTGACAAGTTTTTTATTAATTTTGTGACCTTATCTCGTGTTTTAGCCTTGTTGAACCCATTTTACCCTTTCCAAGGTGAAAAATGTTTACTATGGTAACTATTCATAAGGACTAACAACAAATGGGTATTATTTAAAAAAATATGAATCTTATAATATAGAATATGGTATTAATTTTTCATGTTTCAATCTATAGAAGTTGAATAAATCAATTATAGTGTAAATGAATAAAATGTATTAAAATATAATTTTTAGAAAAATATATATTCAAGAATAAAAATTAACTTGTATGAACATCTATAATATTACTGATTGAAATGTTACTTAGTTATGTTATTAAAAATATAATGTATCATAAGTAACTTTTATATAAAATTAAAATTATATTGGAACTTTTAAATTACTTGATTTATTGAATGTAAATTGTGGTATTTGAAAAATCTATATTCCTTACAATTTACTAAAAAATAATTCTTTTCATAAAAATACAAAAATTTTACCTTAAGATAATTTTGATAGATGATTTAAAAAATTATATTCTTTACCGAAAAAACCTAAATGTTCAGTATATTAGTTATTGGTTTCTCATAAAAAAATCAATAATTTTATTTTTTGAATAAAACATGTTTTTAGAAGAAAATAACATTACTAAAAATTGAGTACTTATTTTCTTAGAATTATTAAATTAATTTATATTGATTAGGACCATTATATGTAATTATTAATACAGTTAATCTTATTAACACTCATAAATTAAACAGTAAATTTATAGATGTCCCATTAAAAAATAATATTTTTCTGTTCTTTTAGTCTTTCGGTTGCATGTTTTATGCGCTATCAATCGAGGTGTTATTTTAAATTCTCAATGTTTTATAGTTTTTGACCAATAAAAATAAGGAAAAAAACTATAATGATTTCACCAGAAGTGAAAGGAATTATATTTGTTGGTAGATGTTGGTGCTCCTAGATATTAAGGCATAAGGTTATTGATTGATGGAATGTAATTTAAGTATGTGAAAATCATATAAGAACTAAATAATGGGTAGTAAATAATTTAATAAGAAGAATTTATTTATCCTAGTATTATCATTTATTTTCAATGATGTTCTAATATATTTTTTTCAGAATTTATGATAAAGTTGTGATGCTTGGATAATTGTAATATATTCACTTAATATAATTAGATTTCATGCCTATTCAATTCTCACCAAAGTGGTTATTCTATTAGAATTTAAATGGATTCGTTTAATGTAATTGTGTGTAATGACGAAACAATTATCACTAAATTTATTTTTCTTAAATAATTTTATTGAATTCATTTAATGGCATTTCATTTAACTCTCAAAAAATATTCCCCGATAAATGTGATAACATTTGAGCTAGCTTACATGTCAAATATTTGTCTCAATAATGAATAAATGTTTATAAAAAGTGGGCATCCCATATTTTGGTGAAGATTAACTTAATAAATTCATCCAATATTCACTATGATTATTGTATGAGTAATTTTATCTGAATACCATTGAAATATTAATTTTCTTGAATATTTTTTTATGGAAGAACATTATGAAATCCACAAAGATTATAATTATATTGTAACATCCAAGGTAAATAAAGAATATTACTTTTTCATATTTATTAATTTTGTAATTAAATATTAATTTTACTTTAAAAGGGTTTCTATGTTCGATAGGGTACCCGATACGCAAAAACAGGTTTCTTTGAAATCTTACGTTGCACACTAATAATATATTATTATTCTAAACGGTAGTTAACTCCTAGCCATTGTATTGATGGGAATGAAATAAAATAACTACAACATGATTTTACATGTTTGTTTAATGTATTTACATTTATCCAATAAAAGGTAGAGGCTTAAAATTTGAATGAATCTAATTTTATGAATAATTTACATTAAAAGGATGATTTATTTCCTTTTAATGGAGAACCCTTTTTAAATCCTGTTTTGGTCACTTTAATACATTCTATATGACCAAATAAAATCCTTCATTATAATGGGGACATCAAAATTTAATTTGTGTAAATTTTTGGAATTTTTCCGATAAAGTTCATTTTTAATGAATATTGAAAAATATTGTATTTTAATTCAAAAGTGCCTTTTAATCTAATTTATTTATATGGTTATATTATATTTTCAATTGGTTTTAAATTTAAAATAAAATATATTTTTACCTTTTAATCCAATGTTGGCCATTGGAATTAATTTCACTTTGAAATTTCACATAAACAAGTATCAATCTTTTGATTGTAATTGTTTCTTAAAAACACGCTTTTTGTTTTGATAACAGAAATTAATTTTAAAATTAATTAATGCCACTTATATGTTTTGAATTTTTAAAAATAGAAATAATTTTTGAATTTGGAATATCAAATATATCTTAGGCTGAATTATTGGTATTTTTCTAAAAAAACATCAATTTTTGATGAATAGTGAAACCACTTAGTTGTAGTTAAAAAAACAGACTTTTTCATTTAAATGAAATTCTACAACTTCTATGAAATTAATTTCAAAAATCTGACATACATGGTTGTTATCAAGAAGTAAAATGTGGTTCAATAAGATGAAAATAATTTTTGATGAATCGTAACATTTGACTTTTATTTACCGCGGTTAAAGGTAAATAAGGTAATTCAAGGTAAAAAGAATATTATAATAATTCAAAATTACCTTAACACTTTTCCAATACTTATTGGTTCAGTAATTTACAACCATGGGTATCTTTGTGTCGATTATGGGACCCCATTGAGGCACTTGGGAGTGATAATGACAATTTAGATTAATTAACATAAAGTAAAGGCAAAAATGACAAAAACAAATATCTTTCAGTAAATTAATTTTTATATGGTGTTATATAAGTCATATTTTCAACTATAAATTTTTTTTAGAAATATAAAATGGATTCCTACATGATTTTATTTTTTTTTTAATTTTTAGACATCAAATAATTTAAATTATTTATGACACAATAATGATGTAGTGTTTACCTCATTAATAAATAATTTAAATAAATAAGATTATAATGATTAACATATTATCCAAAACCTGTACAATTCCTATTGGATGATTTTATTTCGACCTTTAGTCATATATTCTTTTAATATAATTATTTTTGGACCATTAGAAACGGAATATCAATATATAATAAAATAATGTTTTCACACTTTCCTAAAGAGCCCCTCTTCCCCTTTATAAAAGGAGACCACTTCTAACCAATTCCACACACCTCTCAAGAATTTTTTATCAACCAAACTCTACCCAATTAAGCTCCCTACATCACTATCATCCTCCTATAATCCTTACCTTAGGCATAAGGCACTTCAAGAAGGTCTTTGGTTCAAACCAAAGGGAGTTACCCAAATTAAAGGTAACAGTTTCTCTTAATTTGTTTTCTTTTATTTTACTTCTCCAACCCCTAAAATCTTTTATTCCTTTCTTTTGTAACAAAACCAGTATCCTCAATATAATAGGATGTTTTTATGATACGTATTTGAATTACAATTACACACACCTTCGTCTAATGGATGAAGAACATAATGTTTCTGTGGATGGAAAACTAACGCCTCATGAAATGATGATTGTTCAAATATCTCCAACATCCTCTCATGGTGGCCATTATGATGGAAATGCAGTTATATATGATATATATTATGTTTATGTTTTCTTTATGCTTCTTTATTTTCCATTTATATCATTCCATTATGGTTTCCATAGTGGATAAATACGATAATCTGATTTGAGGAAGCGCGGACTACCGCCCCCTCAAAGTGATGTGTCTCGTTAATTCCTTATGTGGGATGTATAAAGGATATATTTAATGATATTATATATGATATTATAATGTAATTATAATATAACAATGTATAATTATTTCTTAATTCCATTAAAATAATAAATAAAAATGAAAGTGGCATTCTTGCGTACGTACGGCTTAACGTCTCCATGAACGGTGCATTTCATTTCTTACCTCTAAATGTTATATACTATTATAAATACATGTATATACTGGATATATATGATATATATTATATCTAAATAATGAATATCATTCTGGATATAATGATCCTTTGACCACATGAACAACATGTAATTATAAGAAGTCCATTTTTGACTTAGGTACCAAATATCGACAAAACAAACATTATTAACTTAAATGATTACATGATGTTTATAACATAGTAATAATTGATATAAAAGGAATAATAAACTTTTAAAAGGTTATTAAGAAAGTATATATTAACTTTAGTTTATTATTTTGCAGATTAAAGAACAATCGAGTCAAGTCGGACACGAGGTTAGGGATTTCTCATCTCACTTTTAATTCTGTGAGATTTCCATTATTTGCCACATATTTATTTAATTTGGTGTATTTTGTTCGTCCATTTGATATATAATATCATTTTTCTCATTATATTCAAGGTATTATATGTTTAATTATGTGGTTTTTAAATTTTTTCATAGGACTCGATTGATTACAACATGGTAAGGGATTTTCTTATCTCACTTTTAATTCCGTGAGATTTCCATTGTTCGCCACTTATTCATTACATGTGGTGTATTTTGTAATAAAATTTGATATATATTATCATGATTATAATTATATTCATGGTATTTTGTAATTAATTTTGTGGTTATTAACTTATGGTCATATGACTCAGTTGATTACAACGTGGTAAAGGGTTTCATCTCACTTTTTATTCCCGTGAGATTCATGCTATATTTTCCACTATTTCCTTTTGTGTGGTTTATGTATTGCCCATGATTGGGCTATTCATGTAATATAACTTCATTTATGGGTATTTACATATTCATTTTTTGATCCTTCTTTCATGGCGTGTATGTTTCAAAAGTTACCAAATCGGTAAGGGAACATTTCACCCACCTCTTTTTAAAAGACTTCTTCTTTTTATGTCTTTTAATTTATATCTTCTTATGTTGGGATATTTTATTTTAAAACCTTATTAATGTTAATTTTATGTCCATGTGGGGAGATACCTTTTTTCTCTCATCAACTCATTTTCTGAATTTTAACGTGACGCCATTAGGCTATCGAATTTCTGTAAGGGAACTTATTTACCCAATTTCAATTCATTGGGTTAAACTTCAACTTCTTGGAAATGTCATTCTATGAATATGTTTGAATGACCTATGATTGTTTTACACTTAATATCCACTTATATTGGGTGTATTTATATTCGTCACACATAATTATGTAGTTGATTTATCCTTACCCTAAGGATACTGTCTTTATAGGAGATTTCGTCTCAATTTACATTCTATTGATACTTCTTCGTTTTTGTACACCAATTCACTTTTATATGGTGTATATAATGTACTTTGACATATTATATCATGAATTCCTTTATTCACATGATATTATAAATTTATGATTAAATGTTATTCCTCAGTTATTTGTATTCAATCGTCTCTCATTTTGTTAAAAAAAACTCTTTTACTAAAATATTGTTTCAAATATTTTAAAGATTTATTCTTATAAATATTTCTCATTAATGTCCTTGTTTTCAAAATGGGTTTTAGGATTTATTTATATGGAAATTAATTTTTTTCAAATGATAATTCATTTAAAATCATCATTGTGGTATGAGAAACTTTCATTCAAAAATCTATTTTTAAATGGTTTTGAAAATGATTTGATAAAACATTGTTTACTTAAATATCTTGATATGATATATTGGAATGTGGAAATGTTATATTTAATTTATACATGTGTTATATATTTTTATTATGTTATTGTTATTGGGAATTGTTTATGTATACGGCTGGTTCCGTGATAAACCTAGGGCGGGTAAGCCCGAGATATCTCTCCAATGCATTGGTTAACGTGACAGAGGTAAATGTGATGTTTCTCCTAAGAGATTTATGGAATATACTGTGATGGGTATTCCAAGTGTAACTCATTACGTATCTGTGATATCTACGGTGTAAGTTTGATATGTATTCCATAAGTAACCTTGATGATTTATTATTTGTGTGTGTTATTTATAAATATTATTATTTCATAAGGTATGTATGATTGAAAAGTATGGTTTCATCGATTTGTATTTATTATTGGGCTAATTTTTTCCTTCCTTATTTTATAACCCTTACTGAGATTTTTATGCTCATTCCATGTTTTGAAAAAAAAATTCACAGGACATAAAAATGAATCGGTTCAAGGATGGGATCAAGGAAAAGTCGTGATGTCTAAAACATGGAACTAGAAATGTGTCTTTTTAAGAGTTTTTATTTTATGAAAAAAATGGATACTGAGTAGTAGTGTCTACTTGTAATATTCAATTTGTTTTGTAATAGTTATGTCTAAATTCTCTAAAACTCAAAACCTGAAACTATCCCCAATGTGAATTATTCATTTAACTCAATATTATGTACTTTTTAAGGCTGGGTCCTTATAGATATATTTACATTATATATTACGAAAAATAAGATTTTTTAGAAAGCTTTGGAATTTGTGATAAAAAATTAATAAAATATGAGGAACTTGATTTCATTCAAAAATAGAAGTCCATGAATTGATATTTTCATATTTTATGCATAAAGAAATATTTTTGGAGATTTTGCATTGGCATGGAATATTCTATATAATAATACTTCTATGTGTTGAAAAAAACAATTAGGGGACCAAAAGAGCTATCCAGCCAACTGAACCATGCTTTTTAAGAGGAAGCATCAACCATGAATGGGATCTAGCTAGACTATCCCACATAGTGTCCTGGTGTCAGAGTGGCTCGATGCATAGCTCCTGCATAGTGCACATAAGTGAGTGCACTGGGCATGGGTAGGTGGACTCGCACGGGTCAATGTCACCCATGATCCCAGGTTTTTGAATGTGTGGATATAGAATCTGACCACTTGATACATTCTAATAGCTCAATGATACGTAGAATAATAAATGGGAGAGCTTGAGGAAGCTCAAAACTAATGTGGGTCTTATCCAACATACATACTATTTATGCATTAAAAATTTATGAATAAAACATATCCTTATTAATCTATTTCATCTATTATATCCATTTTTTCATCTTCAACCTCATCCACATGAGGGTTTTCTAGTTGTGATGGAGTACATATTTGACCTAAAGGTAATAAATATCAATACAATCAAGCATATCAAGTGATCACCCTAATGTAATGAGACTTGTCAATCAAACCAAGCACATGTATCCATTCTGTTTCTTAAATGAATTTAATTATTTGATATTGTGAATTATTTTAGAATTAGTAGTCATATAAAAGACCAGATCACATTATTTCTTTGTATCATTCCAGGATGAGATGATCAATAGATCACAAGATTTTATGGGAAAAAATAAATTGTGGTAGTAGACAATCACTAGCATCATTGCATGAACATTGATCTATCACACTATTTTATTTCATGAAGAATTTTTATCTTTGATATCATGATGATTATGTTACATTCAACTTCTATCACGTGATGATTTGCATGATTTTCAAGAAATTATGCACCTTACCGTTTCTTAAAAAAAAGTCAGTCACACAAAGAACCAAGGTGTCTCATGATCATGTAAATAGATCATATGATCACAGGATTACCTCAGCATCCATTGTAGAAGTCGTAAGACTATGATATTGAAATACCCAGGATATGATAGTTTTTTTGGAAATTTATTGGCCCTCGTATCATCTTAATAATAAGATAATATGTGGTGTATCTGTCATGTCCCTTCCCCTGGGGCTCGTGTTGTGACTACCCCAATCCCGCCTTCCATAGGCCAGGGGAAAGTGACTAGCACCAGAATGGAATATACCTAAAATGAAAAGGAATTTTCTTTTAACCTGAAAAGAATCACAGTCCATGAACAAAACAAGAAGCAACCACACAAACTAGAACACAACAAAATTAAACAACAAAGTAAAATGCTGCAGTAAAAGAGTATTAATGGTAAAGGGTCCAGAAATACAATCTCAACTATGTTGTAAAAGTACAACTGAAAAGTAAAAATACAACTGAAAGGTATAAAACAACTCCTGGATAGTCCACTAAAGATCCTACATGAAGGGTAAGTACAACTCACGATAAGTAGTCCCCGCGTCACATAACGCCAAATAGTCCATCTCCGAGCATCGTACAGTCCTAGATCCCTCATACTCAATCAATTTTGTACATCAAATTCACAAGAATCAATAAGCTGCAGGCATAGCCCATGCAGGGGTGGGTATAACGATACTCATTAGGGACCTTGAGACCTCTGTAGGTCTCCTAGAGTTCCACAAAGGAAAAAACCACAAAGAAAGACATCAACTCTACTTAGGTATATTCCCATACATATACCTAAGTTATCAAGATATACTCATCTCATAAATGGGGTATGGATACCACATAGGTAACACCATGATGTAGACGTACCACAGAGGTAACACCACGAAGATAGAAGTGCCACACAGGTAACACCACGATGATAGAATTACTACACAGGTAGTACATGGAGGCTACACCACGAAGGTAGAATTACCACATAGGTAACACCAAAATGTTATAAGTACCACACATGTAACACCATGAAGATACACTAAGAAGGTAGAAGTACCACATAGGTATCACCACGAAGATATAAGTACCACATAGGTAACACCACAAAGACTACACTGTGAAAGTTGAAGTACCACACATGTAACACAATGAAGATATGAGTACCACACAGGTAACACCACAAAGATATATGTTCCACACAGGTAACACCACAAAGATACACAATTAAGGTAAAAGACTCAGCTCACAATCATGTACATCTTATGTAAGGTACAAAAGTTTAGATGACTAGTTGAAAAGCTAGATCATCTTATTCTGTCAAGAGGCATTGCTGTTGATTATACGCAGTCTGACCCACATAGGATCAATAGGTAACTAACCCCTACTAACCCACATAGGATCTGACCCACATAGGATTGGAATGGGCTGACCCACACAGGATCTCTAGGTGCTGATCCACACAGGATCTGACCCACACAGGATCGGTGCTGACCCAAACAGGATCGCTCGGTCCTAATCTTAGTATGATCTGTCTCTAACCTATGCATCACTTCCAGTCACTAGATTACTCGCACCTGGTGTCCTTTAGTTCTATAGAATCTATCCCTCAAGATATTGGTCTTACCTCGATAGCCACTAAGCTCCATAGAAGAGTAACCCAAAGGGCAGCCATGTTGCATGGGTTCCAACACGACCGATGGTGCATCAATCGGATGCCCGATATCTGTGATATAAGAATTTTAGTTATGAGGGCTCAGTTGGATTTAGGTTTGAACCAACCCATCCGTACTCCAACTACCTCTAAAAATCATGTGGAGTATAACAAAAGTACCATCTCGCTTGATGTGTTCCATCATTGGAGACGGTTCATCAAACAGACATCTAGTTCTGAAGATATGGCCCTTTATGTTTTTCTGGTACCAATTGGGCCTAGATCCGGCCCATCCTGGTTAGGCCGAACTGACCAGACCTGGCCTGGCAGACCCAACTGGGTTTGGGTCAACTCGGTTGGGCTAGGCCACGGCGAGCTCAGCCTATGGGGCTGAGGTTAGGCCCAACCCGCAAGGGGGAAGCCCAACCTACAAGGGGGAAACTCTTAAAGGGAGTCCCGAACCACAAGGGGTGGCCCATCCCACAGGGGGGCGCAGCCCACAGGCGCGCGTTCCATCAGGTAGGTGGCCCGCTGGGTTGGCGGCCTGGTCACGTGTGGCTGGTCCCATAGGGGGTATGGCCCGCTATCTATCGGAGCTGACAAAAGGTGGGGGGGTGATTCCCCCTGTATTCTGAAATTCCCTGAGGTCGTTCGTCATATGAAATGGTGGCGCCACGTGGGCACCGCCCAGTCACCATGGAAACTACAAGAGGTGTGGGATCCCCTCCTCCATTTTGGCTTCGTTCGCATCCCCTTTCTCACCTGGGGCACGCTGGTTCCAACTCCCCTCCTCAATAGTTGAGTGCTTCTGGCCACTCTGCTGATAGCCACAAGATAGTGTCGCACCCTCCTCTTGTGGCGCATGATGGCGCGCCACCTCCGTCATAGCCGGTTGGTGCTTTCGGGCAGACAATCTTCCATAGAGGCGCAAAGGTAGAAAGGTAACGGAGGGTCCTGTATGGGTTCATTTGTACCGTGCCCTCTGCATTAGGTTATAATCATGATGGAGGATCAAAGGATTTAATAATCACTTGAAACTAAACAAAATTCAAACCCCTAAATCAAGAAAAATGGAAAATTTCCATGATCAGGGATCTGGGTCATTGTTTTCCGTCCCCCGAAACTAGCCTCTATGATGTAGCAAAATCGTCGATATTTGGTTTGGGATTTCGGTGTCTCTCATCACTGCTCACTGAAACCGGAACCATCCTCCAAGGCTTTGGTATCTTGGCACTTTTTCAGTACTTCTTTGCTTAGGGAAGTAGTGCTGATACCTCCCCCAAGTTTTATATAAATAGGATAGGTGGAGGGAAAGTAACGATGTTGGGAATTAATGAGGGCTCATTAATTAAGAACCTTCCTAATTCCCCAATGGTGCAGTTACATATGATTGAAAGGTCAATCCATTTATTGGCATGACACATAGCTGGTCCCATATTTCCGCATGTCCGTTGGAGGAAAAGAAAGAAAATAAAAATTAACTATGTAAATTTTATTATTTTTTTAAATTCCCAAAATCTACTTTTTTTGACCTACCGTAGTCGATGTGAAGCCTCCATTGAATGAATATCGGCGTTGTAGATTCAATGGTGACTTCAAATATTTTATCCAATACTTGTTCAAAATCTAGAAGATATCGCTCGCGTGTTTATTGAACGTACCTTAAAAAAGTTCGATAAATTATTAATGTTTACCCTTGACCCACACTGGTTGAGGTTAGGCTTTGAATAAGGAGAACATGTCCCAAAGAACTCAACAGTACTCTCATATTTTTAATCTGAGTTACTTTTTGGGAGTTATGTAATTTACAATAAAATAATTATTACTTAATTATTTTACTTATGGCTAAAAACTAACTTTCACCGGTGGCCCGCATCGGCCAATGTTAATATAAGCCTAAGGAATCATACCCTCACAAGTTCATCGGTGGTCTCAGATATTCAATCCAAGTTACCATTTTTGAGTTATAACCATTTGAAAAATAAAATAGTTTTATTTAATTATTTTATTTACAGTTATCCCATTTTCGAGTTTTCTCACCGGAGGCCTGTGAAAACTAAATATAAGTCGCGCCTAGGATAAACCCTCCATCCTTAATACAACAGTTCTCTCAAATTTCTAATCCAATAAACTGCATAATAGTTATTATACTTTTTTAGGAAAACTTCTTACACGTGATAATTTAAACATAACAAAATTTTGATGGATTGTTTTGGGAACTCCAGGCTTCAGAATCATGCGCCGTCATATTTCGAAGTCTTGAAATAATCCAAGGTAATTAAAAAAATATATGGAATTTAATTTTCTTTACCTTGTCCCCACCATAGGGCCTTTTGTCTTCAAAATCCAAAACAAAGGGAAACCAAAAAAAAGAGGGTACAGAGCACGAATCTGAGACTCCTTCTCCCATGTTCTCTACTTGAGATTCTTATTCTTCCACCAAACATGCACCATAGGGATCGACCATCCATGAATTACTCAGTCTTTTCAATCCTCTATCTCCACCGAGAACTCTATTAAAGCCACCCCATCATCAAATTCCATCATTCCCTAGTCAAAAATGTGTGATGGATCATGCATGCAAATCCTCAGCTATAACACATACAAAACATTATGCACCTGGTGTATTAGTTGGGGAAAAGATAGAAGGCATGCCTCCACACCCACTCTGATGAGAATATTGAAAGGTCTGATGAACCTCAAAGATATCTTACCACCCAAGCCAAACCTCTGCAATCCATGCCGGGGTGAGACCCATAAGAATACATGGTCTCCCAACTCAAACATCAAGGATATCTCTCTACAGTCAACATAAGACCTTTGTAAACTCTGTACATTCCTTACATGCTGACAAGTGAGGCATTGTGATACAAACTCTACCACTTCTTTATTCATCTCTGGCCACCTATACTGATGCTGGATGTCCTGATACCCTTTCACCACTACATGATGTACTGCAAAAAAAGATGTAGGGATATCATTCAATAGCTCCACCGAAAGATTCACTGGTTCCATTGTGCATCCTCTAAAAAGGATGGCATGCTGTCCACCTTCATAAAATCCTTAAAAAGACCATCTTGAGGATATCTGAGCACATCAGGCCATGCAATCAACATCCCAATATTTTCTCCTTGAATTGGCTGAAGAAATGGGAAAGAGACAGTCACATATTGGAGGTAATATTCTCCATCATTATCCATGAAGGATATATGCAGCACGACTAGTTGTTCTGATGCCCCACATGGTAGTTGTAGACCAGACCTACTGTTGAGTGTCTATTCTACCACGTTCCCCTTCCCAAAAGTATAGACTATCTCAAATTCATAGTTCTATATGAACTCTAGCCACTGTCTATGTCTCAATCTCATGTCTTTTAATTGGAATTTATACCTGAGACTCTTGTAATCAGAGTAAATAGTAAATTGTTCACCCATCAGGAAGTGCCATGACATCATCAGTGAAAAGACCACTACTTCAAACTCCCGCTCATGGGTAGCATAGTTCTTCTCATCAGTCTCAGTCTCAACTCTTAAAAAATCTGCCGACACTTATCTATCCATAGGAAAGTCTCCCCATTTTTTATCAAAGCTGATAGGGGTGCCACTACCCTGGGGAAGTCTGGTTCAAAAATATGATAGTACCCAGCCAAAGAAAAGGACCCCCTCCCTTTGAGGAGGTATTCCTATAAAAATCTTTTGAAAAGATGTCCCCACACTCTTCCACTCATTTTGGGAACTGAAAAATCAAAACTCTCGCTGCAATGAGGGTAAGGCTGGCCAACTCAAGAGTGATCGACTACACCATCTTATGCATGAGTTTATCCTATGGTGCCTAGGTTTACTTTTTCTCCGAACAAGGAAAAACCCATTCCAACTTGGTAGATAAACCAAAACCTATTTTCCTAATACAGTCAATCTGAGTATGAACTATGGATGCCCAGTCCATACACAGACTTACTTCGTAAGTCCTCAACGCTGCCACCAAGATGTTCCAACTAAAACTCTGGCCTCAAGGGTCAAATCACATTGTCGGCATAAGTGGGTTTTTTAGAGTATCCTCCCAAAGGTATCTTCAGACGTAAGGGTCAAGTCAACGGTTTAACCAAAAACTCTAGGTCCAGAACAAGATTTATGGAATGAATGAATGATTAGTTCCTTTGTCTATTAATACAACAACTATTAGTAAACACATACTCTACCTCTAATCATTCCTGGAGATCCTGGGTCACACTTCTTGAACACATGCAGCTACTCCTATCCCATGTCCTCCATCTCCCTCAGCCTGATGGGGACTACATTGCGGTGGTGATTGTAACATGTCAAAATGTACACCACCCCATGATGCTCTCCTAAATCCACATCAATGTAAATTTCCATGTAGATTCATCTGTCCCTATAACTTCCTCTCCTCAAAACATTTAACATGCCCAAGTCTCTATGACTGGCATCAGTTTACTACTTTCCCCACTGCTAAAATTCACTTGTTGTATCCTCTTATCCAAAGAACATTTAACCACAAAGGTTACCTCTAGTACCCTAACATAAGTAGGAATTCATAGAGGAATAGTGCTATCATGGATGTCCCTAAACACACCTCGTTCGGAGTTCCAATCCCTAAAGCACTGACCGTACTTTATTCATCGAGTACCTAGGATAGTCGATACACCTTGATGAATACCCATATACTGACATGTCGTCCTGTCAAAGCTGTAGAAGCTCTAGGGAACTCCCATCTCGCAGCTCTTTAGGGTAAGAGACCCCCTTCCTTGAGGAAGGTTCTCAATCTAGTCCATAGTAATGTCACCTCTTTGCATGATCAGGGTCATCTAAAACTTGTGATCATCCTTCTGAGACACAAAGAAGGCTCTCTACCCAGACCACCATCTGATCAAATGGTGCCCTGGCTAGATAGAAACTCAGCTACCTCATTAAGCTAGTCCTTTGCCACCTATGATTTGGGCTCACCTTATAACCTGTGGGGTATCTGATGCTGAAACATGTGTAAGGAATTAAGCCTACATGTGTCCTCTACCGGTACCGCCAGTTGTAACTGCTGACCAACGGGAAGAGATATAGCTGGCACACTATCTGAAGGTGCCAACACAGTAAGAGAGCCCTGAACAAAAGTCTTATCGATCGGTGGGCTACCATCATGTACTCTCTCTGGAATACTAGATGGTCTTCTACACAGTGACATCTTGATAATGAATAGGTGATTCATGTTCATTGAGTTATACTTGGTGAGATGAATCAAAGAGATCACAAGAAAAACATTTCAAAAACACACGAAAACTGTTTTCCCGTGCACTGAGTCATAAATCAGAATTCAGGGTCCTGGTGTAAGCATACGTTGGCCGCTGCACCAACACTAGATTCCCAAAACTGAAAACCACACTCGAAACACATAATAATATTTCTTCATAGAAAATATTAGAGTTATAATTCTTCTGTAGAACCTACCTCTAATACCACTTTGTCACGATTCGTCCACCCGTGATTGTTTCATGACTACCCCAAACCCACCTTCCATTGGCCAAGGGCTGGCGACTAGCATCGGAAAGCCATATACCTAAAATGGGAAGGCATTCCCTTTTAACCTGAATAGATACACATTCCATGAACAGAACAAGAAGAAACCGCATAGACTATAATACAAAAAAAATGAAAAAACAACATAAAATGTTGTAGTAAAAGAGTATTGATGGTAAAGGGGCTAGAAATATAATCCCAACTATAAAGTAAATGTACAACTAAAAGTACAAATACAACTAAAAGGTAAAAAACAGCTCCTAGATCGTCCACCAAGGATTCTACCTGAAGGGTGGGGCAGCTCACAATCAGTATTCCCCACATGACATCATGCCAAATAGTCCATCTCCGAGCACCGTCCAGTCCTAGATCCCTCATCCTCCATCAACAATGTACATCATCTATACAAGACACAATAAGGTGTGGGAATTTCCCATGTAGGGGACATTATAACGATACTAAGTAGGGACTCGGAGACCCCCGTAGGTCTCTTAGAGTTCCACAAAGGAAAACCCTCAAAGAAAGGCATCGACTCTACTTATGTTTATACCCATACATATACCTAAGATATCAAGATATACACATATCATAAATGAGGGAAGGAAACCACATAGGTAACACCATAATGGTAGAAGTACCACCCAGGTAACATCACAAAGATAGAAGTACCACATAGGTAACACCACGAAATTTGAAGTATCACACAAGTAACACCATGAAGGCTACACCACGAAGGTAGAAGTTCCACACAGGTAACACCATGATGTTAAAATTACCACACATGTACCACCAAGAAAATACACCACAAAGGTATAAGAACCCCACAAGTAACACCATGAAGATAGAAGTACCAGAAAGTTAAAACCATGAAGACTACACTATGAAGGTATAAGTACCACACATGTAACACAACGAAGATAGAATTACCACATAGGTAACACCACAAAGACTACACCATGAAGGTAGAACTAAAAAAAGGTTACAGCACGATGATAAAAGTACCACACAGGTAACAACACAAAGATACACCACAATGGTAAAAGACATAGCTCATAATCAGGTACAACTTAAGTAAGGTACAGAAGTTCAGATGACTAGTCGAGAAGATATATCATCATATTCTTCCAAGAGGCACTATTGTTGATTATACATTGTCTGGGCCACACAGGATCAATAGGTAACTAACCCCCAATGACCCACACATGATCAGACCAACAGAGGATCGGTATGTATTAACCCACATAGAATCACTGAGTGGTGAACCACATAGGATCTGACCCAGATAGGATTGGTGCTGACCCACACAAGATCGATCGGTACAAATCTTAGTATGATTGGTCTCCAACCTCAGCCTCACTGCCAGCCACTGGATTCCTTACACCTGGTGGCCTCGAGTTCCATAGAATCTGTCCCTCAAGTTATCGGTCATACCTCTATGATAACTAAGCTCCAGAAATGAGTAACCCAATGGACATCCATGTAGTAAGGGTTCCAATGGGACAGAAGGTGCGTCAATCCGACACCTGGTCTGTAGGATATAAGCATTTTTGTTCTGAGGGCCCGGTTGGATTCAGGTTTGATCCAACTTTTCCATCCTACAACTCTCTCCAAAACACATTTGGATTATAACAAAAGGCAGTATCTATCCAAGGGTTCTAGTTCTATAGAAGGATCTTCAAACAAATGTTTGGTTCTCAAGATATGGTCCTTTAAGTGTTTCAGGATCTGGTTGGGCCCGGGTCCGGTCCGACCTGGTCAGAGCAAACCAATCTGACCCCACCTGGGCAGACCCGACCTGGCTCAGGTAGACCAAGCTGTTCTAGTCCATGACAGACCTGGTCCGCTGGGCTGAGGTCTGGATCGACCCGCATGGGGGCGGTGGTCGCGCCCAAATTTACCCTACTGGTAAAAGCTGTCGATGTAGTACATGTAGAGGTCGAATCCATAGGGACCGAAGAAGTAACCATGAGACGCTATGATTTGGTGAAGGATGGGCTATGAAGTAGCCAACTTTGGGTTTGATTTTGGATGGTTTAAAGAACACTAAGAAACCTACATGAATTCAATTCAAAGAATATGGGTTGATCTTAGTATTACGCTTGTGGTGGATTGAATGAATTTTACTTCGTTATACAATTTTAGTTTTATTAATTCTTGATGAATCCATTCTTCAAAAAAACACTACATTCTTCATTTTCTGGTTTGGAACTTACTAAAGATAGTTACTAATCCCCTATACACATAGAGAACCAAATTCATTATCTCTCCAAGGTATATGATAATTTAGTAATTGAATTTAGTTTGTTCAAACACAGTAAAGATGAAGAGTAGAAATAACTGAAGAATGGATGTCTTAAATTAATTATCCAATTAACTACAATTCGTTCACAAAATAACATTCAATCCAGCCTTTGTATACCCCTAAGATCAACCCATTAAAGGGTTAGCCCTCCATTGATGGTATACTCTCAATGGTGGGTGGAATATGGCTAACAAGAATTGGATTGAAGAAATTAATACCGCGGAAATAACCAGCATTCCTCTGTGTGTGTGAATGAAATTCACACCTATGTGTGAACTAATTCACAAAAACACATAGATATCATTGTTCTTTGTGATAATAAAGTTTTAATAAATGAAATGGAAAATATAGAAGATAAATATGTTGATTAAGAACATAAAGATACAAAAAAATAAACTTACATGGAAATGGAAAACATTACAAAGCAAATTTGGAAGCATAACCTTACAATGAAAGAAGCAACAAAAGATGATAAGAAAAATATCCACCCCTATTCCCTTCACCACTACCTCATTATATAGGCATATTAGGAGCCTTAGGTTCATCGCCAAACAATTAATTAACCCTCCAACAATTAATAGTGTCAAAAGGAGAGTGAATAATCAAAAGGAAATTGCTGTTTTGAATTTGACCCGGAAAACTATCCAGATTCGTCCACCATATTGACGTGTGCATTTGTAATTAAAGAAAACAGAATCCGTAGGGGTTGTAGAAGTGACATATAGTCGTCCATCGGTCCTATATGATATGTTAAAATTTCAGGATATTTGGCTTAGCCGTTTGGATGTTATGGTCAAAATGGTGGGACGAATTTCTGTGCATTAATATCGGGTCCACCATTTAAATCTCAACTTCAGATCCCTTTATCATCATGATAAATCGGAATTAGCTCCGGCCACAGTTGAATAAAATGATACTAATATTTTTATGTTTCTACTGTATAAATTTGAGCTTCATTGGGCTTGGTTTATGGGCCCCACATTTGTTTGATGGGACTTAGGCCCATTATGCTTTTTCCAGCAAGTTTCTACATTCAGGCGCAAAATTCTCCATCATCCTTTGAGATTAATCAATCGGACCTAAAAGATAAAATGTTCCAAAAAAAGTGATAAATCATATCCAAAAATTTGAAATTCAGAAAATTAATATAATGTTGTCCACAATCAAATGAATGATTGGGCCCAAATTTTCATTTTAAACATGAATTGCATTTTAGATGAGAAATGAAGTTCTATTTATGTAATGCACTAAACACAATGTTTATGGACTTTAGAACAATGAATATAAAGATATTAACAATTAATATTATCCACTTTCAGTGACTAATCCCGCCCCCCAACTTGAGTTTTTCTAGTCCCGAGAAAAATAAATTACAAATATGAAATTCAAATCCCCTTTTCCAAAAACATTTTAATACACATTGCTCACCCAAATATATAATACCAAAAAATTATTAAAACCTATCAAAATCATTAAAAACAAGCTCGGTCCATAAGTATATCCCAAGACCAAGCCCATTCCTTTGTTGAAATTCATCACCACATTTCATCCAATTCCAATTAAGCATGATAAAGTGTTGTGCATCATAAAAGATATGGGGCACATTTTATTGTTCAAGGGGAAAAAATGGAAGTTCTAGATGTGAATAACATTAAACCATAAGATGAGTATCCATTCTTTTTTTTTTCACCACAATAGATATGAAAAGACTAACTCTCGACAAGAGAACTATGGAGTCATGATCCCCAAGTGTCGGACGCAACACATATTGTCAATTTCATGCTCTACAATATATATATAAAGCCAAACTCTGGGGAAGACAACAATGGAGTCATGATCCACAAGTACCAAACGCCACACATTTGGAAAAAACTTTTCTCTATGTGGTCATTATTTTTTCAATTTTTTTTTGTTTTTTTTTGTTTTGGTTGTTTTTTTTTATACACAAATTAAACTAAAAGTGACCCTAGAACCCTATGCTATAATGAAAGGGACCCAAGAACTCAAATTTACACCCACAATCCAGTAGACGTGCATTGTGGCATTTTTATTAAGAGGATGAAAATGTAAACTTTGAAAAATCACATCGGACAACAGCACATTCCAAAAACTATGCTCATGAACTTAAACTTCCATTAAAATCAGAATCAAGGCATATAAAATTATTTGATATCCAATTTTATAGTTTTCAATGTGTGTTATCATGTTCAAGGTTAATGGAATTTTTTTTTCATGCATGTTCTTATTCACAAAAAAATCATTTTTTAGTTCATCTCCCCCAACTTAAAATAACAATGTCCCCAGTGTTTAAAGAAAACATAGAAGGGGGTATGGGGGGTTGTTCAAAGTTGAAATTTAAAATGATAATCATGGAATTAAGTCACCTGTGGTATATTATAATAGCGCATGCCACAATCTCCCTTCAATCCTGGATTTGAGTCTCAGTGGCTTTGATGGTGGTGAATGGATTTTCCTTATGACTTACGACATGTCCTTTTATATTTTTTTAACCTATAAAAACATAAAAATAAACTAAACAAAATAAACTGATGATAAATTGTCTTCTTTTTAGATTTCTTGGTAAGGTATTACTCAGAGATCACGCCACGTGACACGGATGAATATAGTGCTCCCCTTTCGTACCCATCTATACTCATAAAAGAAGAACAGGTCAAGAGCCTAATTTTTTTTAACCTACATAAAACATAAATAAAATAAAATAAACTGATGATACATTGTCTTCTTTATATTTTCTGGGTAAGGTATTACTTAGGGATCACATCGCGTGACACAGATGAATACGGTGCTCCCCTTTCATACCCATCCTTACTCATAATAGAAGAACAGGTCAACAATCTATTTTTTATTTTTTTATTTTTAAAATATCAAAATGATTTATCATCAGTTTATGGTAATTTATTATATGAAAAAAAATGATTCAAAATAATTAGAAAACATGAAAACCATGGGTTTCCACCCATGAAGTGCTTTTGTTTAATGTCGTTATCTCGACTTAAACCCCCCATCTTATCCAATTCCAACTTTCAAAATTTTAATTAACCAATCTTTCTCCACTTCAACAAGATTGAGATTGATTGTTTTTTTGAAATTTGTTTCGTATGAAATCCTATTTTCTACAATGATTGGTAAAATCCAAGGAATATCTAAAATGGTTGATCGTGTTTTATCTAGAGTATTTCCTAAGATTTCAAGGTTCATTCCTACTTGGTGAGATTATTGATGAAATTTGATGATAATTGAATGGTCTTGGTTACCATAAGTAGAGGGATCATTGAGTTCAGTTTGATTGAATTTTACTAAATAATAATGATAATTTGAATCAAAAATAGTTTCTTCTTTAAACATTTTTGAAAGAATTGGTTCCTTTTGAAAATATGATTCATCCACAAAAGTGTCTAGTTGAATTTGTGGTGTGGGTATGGGCTCAATGTTTGGTATTTCTCCCAATTGTTCAGTGATTTGTGTTTTTGAAAAATCATCAATGGAGAAATATTTATGAATCTCCATCCACAATGTCAAGTTTCCCCCTTGTGAATACAAAAAATCAGTTTCCTCGTGATTTAAGAACCCATCAACAATTCCTTGATTATCTTCAACTATCCCAAATCCAGAGGTTGGTTCTTCAATAAATTCATTTGAGATTTGTGAGAGACAAGACTCTTGTATTAGTGATGAGGAAGAGACAACCTGAGTGGGAATGCGTTCCACAACCATTTCAATGCTTTGTAGTTCTACTCTTAAAGATGAAACCTCTGAATTCATTTTATCCATTTTTACACAAAAATGTTCAAGAATTTTTTCAGAATTAGGATTGATAGATGTTTGGACATCATGAACTTCATTATGTTTGATCTCTTCAATCATCCTCGAGAGGTATGGAAATTGATCCTTTAAACAATCAGCATCCCATTGATGGTACATCTCATCTGGTGTGGTGTATTCAATCATGGTTTGGTCAATGAAATTTTCTATGTGAGGTGATTAAAAATATTAATTTTCTAGTAGATTATAGCCTTGGTATATTAATGGGTATTGTTGAAGATAATCCATTGGAGTTGATTGAAAGTTGTTTTTGGGAATCATTGGACACGCAGAAATAGAAAGGGGAATAGAGAAGAGAAATTAGGGTGAGAATGGAGAATTTGGGTTGAGAAAAGAAGATTAGTATCCATGGAACTTACTTGGGTCCCCGGCAACGGCGCCAAAATTTGGTTGTGCCCAAATTTACCCTACTGGTAAAAGCGGTCGATGTAGTACATGTAAAGGTCGAATCCACATGGACCGAAGAAGTAACCTTGAGACGCTATGATTTGGTGAAGGATGGGATATGAAGTATCCAACTTTGGGTTTGATTTTGGATGGTTTAAATAACACTAAGAAACCTACGTGAATTAAATTAAAAGAAAATGGGTTGATCTTAGGATTATGCTCGGGGTGGATTGAATGAATTTTACTTCATTATACAATTTTGGTTTTATTAATTCTTGATGAATCAACTCTTCAAAAAATAACACAACATTCCTCATTTTCTGGTTTGGTACTTATATGGTCATTTAGTAATTGAATTTAGTTTTTTCAAACACATTAAAGATGAAGAGTAGAAATAATTGAAGAATGGATGTCTTAAATTAATTATCCAATTAACAACAATTCGTTCATAAAATAAAATTCAATCCAGTATTTGCATCCTCCTAAGATCAACCCATTAAAGGGTTAGCCCTCCATTGATGGTATACTCTCAATGGTGGGAAGAAGACGGCTAACAAGAATTTGATTGAAGAAATTAAAACCGCAGAAATAACGAGCACTCCTTCGTGTGTGTGAATGAAATTCACACCTATGTGTGAACTAATTCACAACAACATAGAGATATCACTGTGCTTTGTGATAATAAAGTTTTAATAAACGAAATGGAAAATATATAAGAGAAATAAGTTTATTAAGAACATAAATATACAAAAAAATAAACTTATATGGAAATGGAAAACCTTACAAAGGAAATTTGGAAGCATAACCTTACAATGAAAGAAGCAACAAAAGATGATAAGAAAAATATCCAACCCTATTCCCTTCACCACTACCTCCTTATATAGGAATATTAGGAGCCTTAGGTCCATCCCCCAACAATTAATTAACCCTCTAACAATTAATAGCATCAAAAGGAGAGTGAATAATTAAAAGGAAATTGATGTTTCGAATTTGACCCGAAAAACTGTCCAGATTCGTCCACCATATTTACGTGTGAATTTGTAATTGAAGAAGGAAGAATATAGAGGGGTTGTAGACGAGACATATCTTCTTCTATCTATCCTCTAAGAGATGTAAACTTTTCAATAAATTTGTCTTAGCCGTTTTGATGTTATGGTCGAAATGGTGGGACGAATATCTGTGCATTAATGTTGGGTCCACCATGTAAATCTCAACATCAGATCCCTTTATCATCATGAAAACATCGGAATTAGCTCTGGCCACATTTTAATAAAATGATAATAATATTTTTATCTTTATACTGTATAAATTTGAGTTTCATTGGGCTTGGTTTCTGGGCCCCACATTTGTTTGATGGGCCTTAAGCCCATTATGCTCTCTCCAGCAAGTTTCTTCCTTCAGGCGCAAAATGCTCCATCTAGCTTTGGGATTCATCCATAGGACCTAAAAGATAAAATGTTCCAAAAATAGTGATCCATAATAACCCAAAATTTCAAATTCAGAAAATTAATTTAATGTTGTCCACAAAAAATGAATGATTGGGACCAAATTTTCATTTTAAACATGAATTGCATTTTAGATGAGAAATGAAGTTCTATTTATGTAATGCACTAAAAACAATGTTTATGGCCTTTGGAAAAATGAATATAATGATACTAAAAATTAATATTAACCACTTTCAGTGACTAATTAGGCGGCTTGACCCGCAAGGGGGCGGCTTGACCCACAAAGGGGAAGCTCACAAAGGGCGGTCCAGACTACACGGGTGGCCCAAACCATAAGGTGGTGTAGTCCGATGTTGCGCGGCCTACTGGGTAGTTGGCATACTGGGTAGGTGGCCTGGTCATGTGAGGTGTGGCCCATAAAATGTGTGGCCCGCTATCTGCCCGAGCTGGCAAAAGGGGGGTGGGGGTGATTCCCCTTGTATTCCGAACGAAACTACTTTCGTTCGGCTTGTGAAATGGCGGTGCCACATGTGGTGCCACATGCGCGCCACCCAGTTAATATGGAACCCACAAGAGGTGCGGAATACCCTCCTATGTTACGGATTCTTACAAGGCCCCTTTCTCACCAGGGGCGCATTGGTCGCGCCACACCTCCCCTACGACCAACTGGTGCAGGCCGCTCTGCTGACCTCCTCAGCATAGTGTCATGGCCCCCTCTTGTGGCACGCGATGTCGCGTTGCATCCATCATAGTCGGTTGGTTCCATCGTGCTAACGTTTTTCCATGGAGGCTCAAGGGTACAAAGGTAGTGGAGGATCTAGGTTGGTTTCGTTAGGCCTATGCCCTCTGATTTATCTTGTAATCATGATAGAGGATCAATGGATATAGTAATCACTTGAAACTAAACAAAAATCAAACCCCTACATCAAGAAGTGTGGATAATGCCCGTGATAGAGAATGTGGGTAAGTGTTAATCATCCCCCACAACCAGCCTCCAACGATACCAAAAATCATTGATATTTGGATCAGGTTTCTGGTGTTGCTCGTCACTACTCGCCGAAACTGGCTCCATCCTCCAAGGCTTTGGCGTTTCGCACATTTTCAGCACTTCGTTACTTGGAGAAGCAGTGCCTATATCTCCCTCGAAGTTCCATATAAATATGAGAGCGGTAGGGTAAGTAACAACATTTAGAATTAATGGGCTCTTTAATTATGATTCTTACAAATTCCGTAATGGGGAAGTTACATAGTATTTAAATGTCAATCCATTTATTTTCTTGACACGTCGCTGGTCCCATGTATCCTCTTATCCGTTGGAAGAAAAAAGATAAAATAAAAATTAACTAAGTTATTTTTATTATTTTTTCAAAAGTCCCAAAATGAATTTTTTTCAGACCTATCGTAGTCAAAGTGATGTCTCCCTTAAGAAAATCTCAACACTGCAGATTCAATGGTGCCTTCAGATTTAATAATTTGAGCACTGGTTCAAAAGCTAGAAAATGTCGCTCGCGTGTTTAAAAAAAGTACATTAAAAAAGTTAAATAAATTAATAAATATTACCCTTGACCCATGCTAGTTGAGAATAGGCTCATCCTATGGAGAACACATTTCATCTAACTTAATGGTACTCTCAGATTTTGAATCCGAGTTACCGTTTCGAAGTTATAGATTTTACAATAAAATAATCGTTACTTAATTTTTTTATTTACGGAAAAAAACTAACGGCCATTGGTGGCATGTTCTATCCAATGTCAGTATAAGCCTAAGGATAGAATTCCCTCAAAATTTCAGTGGTGGTATCAGATATTCAATCCGATTTACCGTTCGTGAGTTATATCTATTAGAAAAATAAAATAATTTTATTTAATTATTTTATTTATGGTTATACCATTTTCGAGTTTTCTCACAGGAGGCATGCACCAACTAAACTTAAGTCATTACTAGGGTAAACTCGTCATCCTGAATGCAATGGTTCCTCAGATTTGTTATCTGGGAAACTTTATAATAGTAATTCTACATTTTTAAGAAAAATTCTTATGCACGCTAATTAATGCATGAAAAAACAATGATGGATCATTTCGGGAACTCTAGGACCTAAAATCATGCACCACCTGATTTCATGGTTTGGAAATAATCCCAAATAATTTAAGAAAATATATATGGAATTGTTGGGGCATTACAGTGTCATCCTCTATAAATAATAATGCAAGTATGATGAAATTAGTCAATGATATTTCACATATTGAGAGAGAGAACTCATTTCCTAAAAGTGAGCATCGTTGTGATCCATTAATGTGAGTTACATACATTTAGAACCATAAGTATATTTGATCCTCCAAACTAGGTTATAAAAATGAGAAAAAGATAATCACATAAGCCTTACCCGGCTTTTGTGAATGAGGAATGTGATCTCACGACACACAGTAATGCTCATATACTATGTGTTACATGAATGTTTAAGGATGGACATATTATGTATTATTAGTGCATGAATTTGAATGTGAAATAAATAAATTCACATTGAGACCTTGATAAAGATATGAATAAGATAAAACATACCATGAAATTCATGCATGCCTTGCACCTAATGTGTCAACATTGAAATAGATCAATAACTAGGAAGGACATTCCAAAGGGATGATTAGAGGGTTCCTATGAAATTTTGAGATTAAATAATTGAATTTAGAAATAGCATAGTATAATTGATAATTATAATTTGTTATGTGTAATGGTAATTCAATATGATTTATTTCATTTATGAATGCATTAAATTAAGAATTCATGAAAATTGCGACTTGACATTTTCATGATTTTTATTTCATAAAATAAAATTTTGGAGGTTTTGTGAACCACTTGAAAACATTTAATTGATTTTGGGACACCATCATATAGAATTAAGAATTCCTAACTGATTATTCTAACTGGCTGAGTAATTCCTTATCATTTACTAAAGATAAAAAACACTGGAGTAAAACCAATGGGCGTGATCACTAGCCGCAAACATTCTTGAAGTGTACATAAGGTGTCTAGTTGATCCAAAAAACATGAGGAGGAGGGTCATCATCCATTGGAACACACAAGAGGCTAGGATCAGAATACTATTCTACCAAATTAACAAAACTAATAAGAAAGTGGATCTTGTGATTGGGTGTATAATGAGTTACTGAAGATCCTTGAGGAGAAGAGAAGATAGTTGGGGGTATAACCAACTCAGGCAGAAGAGATGGATTTCAAGGGGAGTAACTAGGTTAAAATGGAGGATTTACTACTGAGGTGTCTAACCATTTTTTTCATAAACCATTTTAATTTATGAATATATTATTATGGATAATCCATTTTTGGGTGAATAACCAACATGAAAAGGAGTATATATTTGTACAGAACCTTGTAAATAATCTGTGTTATGATCTCTCTTATTATTTCTACATATATAGTGATAAAATACGATATCATTGAAAGGATAAATAACATTAACAAGTTCTATAAAAGGAAATCCAAATATATAATCTGGAAAGCTAAACCAGTATTTTTTCTCCAGATTGTCAAAAATAAATATCTGTTCTCAAACATTCTCCCCCTTTTATGATATTAAATTAAAAGGGTATGTTTGGGCCTTTTAAAATCCTCGATATTCCAAAAATATGTTCTCATCTCATTTAATATTATTTATAAAACACTTTTGAGAGAGGGATGATATCACATCATTCTCTTAGATAAGGGCCTTTAGTAAATCAACTCTATGCCTATGTGGTATAATCCACTATAGAAAATTAGAGAGATATAACCATGGTTCTCTATGACTTCCTTTAATTATAATTATTTTATATAATTCTCAAAAATTATCAATTCCTTTAGAGTTTTTATAAATAATATGATTTTTCAATGAAATTATGTATCCCGAACACACTTCAATAAACACATCAAAATGTTTAGGTGAAAAATTTATACTCCACGCTTTGAAATATATTATCACCAACCAATAACTCCCCCTTAAATTATATTATTAAAAAAAATATTGAGTTATTGATGTGATATTGTAATTAAACTTATTTCAATTTTTAAAATTTATTCATATGTTCCTTATTCATTATGTAGTAAAGATTTAAGAGCTTCCTAATTTTAATACTCACCACATGGGTTGAATTAATCTCATTTAATTCCATGTACGTTAATAAAAAAAATTATATATAAAAAAAACGAATAATGAGGGGCCTTGTTTTTTCAGGATTAGCATATATGCAGAGATATTCTTATAAACCTTTGCAATTATTTTATCCTAATCCCAGTTTGGGGAAATTTCTTTAAATGTATCTTCTTATTTTTAGTCTCATCTCCATCATTAGATTATTTGGTACATTTATCTTCTTATTCATGTTAAATAAATTTTTCTATTATAGTAATTTGATCACATAAAAAATTTGATTATTTCATTTTATATTAAATAGCTTCAAATATCCATGAAGGAAAGTCAAAAAAAATTTATATGTATATCATAAATTCTTTCAAATTTTACACAAGGTTTCATATTTATTTAATTTTATAGTGTTTTATAACCTATCAAGGGTTTTAAATCATATTATGAGGAAAAATTAATTTCTTTAACAATATATTGTTTTTCATCTGCCTCTAATTTCTTATATAATTTTAGTTGATTTGGTAAAATAACTAGACATTTTTTCCTGACATTCTCTATATTCCCCAAATCATTAATGAATTTTCTACTTTTTTATATTGAATCATTATCTAATTCATAAAATAGGTAATATATCATATAATTATTATAATTCATTAGAAAATTTTGTTACCCTTCTAGTCACATCTACCAAAATCATCTTCTAAGTATTCATATCAATTCTGAATTGGAAGCTTGGATAGATTTTGGGCCACAACACTCTTTCTCTGAGAATAAATTCTCAAATGTTCACTATGAATTCCTATTAATTCATATTTTTTTCTTGTTGATAACATTTTATACTTATAATATTGTTATTTGGTCCCATATCATTAATATCACCATAAAATACCACATAGCCTAAATTTTTCCACCATTATAATGCCCAATTAAGAAACTTTTATTCGATAGTGTGTATAAAACAGAACACTAAGCTTGTAAGGGACTATAATATTAGGATATTTTAAAATATATTTAATATTCTATATATATTCAATATATTCTATATTGTTAAATTCATGTGACACGGAGTTAGTATACATCACACACAACAACGAGTTTCTTCACTAACGCGTGTTTCAGGTAATAATGAATTTTACTAAATAATAATAATAATATTTAATATTATAATATAAAAACTATATAATATAAATAATATTATCAAACTTTTGAAAATATATGGTTTACACCAATATAAAATTAATACTTTGGTTACATATTTACTAGAAATGAATAGATGAACCAGTTGAATAAAAAGGGAATATTTATTTTCCCATAAAGTTGTCTTATCCTAGTAAATTAAATTAATTAAAATTACTGAGTGATATGAATGTAATATATAATATATATTAAATAATTATATTATATTCATAAAATATACTTTACATTCATAAGATAATAATAACACCAATTTTACAGAGAAAAACCTATATTTTTATTAAGGTATTTTTACCACCTTTTAATGGAGAACAAATTTTAAATAACTTTTTTAGAAATATTGGGGATTATATATTTAAATTTAAACTTAATATTTTAATTATAATCATAAAAATTCCTTTTTTTAATGTTTTTTTTATTTT
The DNA here is from genome assembly GCA_963277665.1 of Viscum album. Lineage (NCBI taxonomy): Eukaryota > Viridiplantae > Streptophyta > Magnoliopsida > Santalales > Viscaceae > Viscum > Viscum album. The sequence goes on along the minus strand of OY728120.1, from coordinate 650,223,216 downwards.
TCTAAAACGTTTTTTAATGACTAGTGAAAAATGATGGGTTTTTAATCAAAAATGATTTTTAATCTAATTTATTTATAAGTATAACTCACATTTAAAATTTATATTAATGTTTAATTAGAGGTAATTTTAATATTTTAATCCAATTTAGTTCATTTTAATCAATTTCATGTTGTAATTTAATATAAAAACATAGAAAAATATTGGATGTTTTTACTTTTATACACAGCATTGTCGTCACATCTACTGGATTAAATTAAAATAAATTTCTTCCACATCTATGAAATGAATAAGAAAAAATAGTTTAAATACTTTGAATAATCATAATTTATAATTTATAAGAATTTCCACCTATTTTTGTCCAAAAATATTTGAGAAAGAAATTAAAATTAATCACAATGATTGTGGTTAAATTAAGCTTATCCTGGGACTAAACCTTAAACTAATGGACCAAAATGACCTAAAACAATTGTAAAAAACAAATTTTATGGAAATATATATATCATATATAAAATTTTATATAATTTTAATAATTATTGGATCCACTTTCAATGGGAAAAAACGAGGGTGGAGTTCCCTTTCCAAGAGTGCCTCTCCTCCACTATAAGAAGGCCTCTTCTCCTCCCACTTCCTCACACCACTAAATCCAAATTGGATTGACATATCTCAGCCAAAATAGATCATATATATTTATATAATAATCTTGTATTCCCCAATTGGTCATAAATCCATCCATGTAAGCCCTTCAGTTCAAACCAAACAGAGTTACTCGATTATGTTGTAACATTTTTCCTTAAGATCATTAGTTTTAATTCCATTCTCTACCCCATAAACTATTATTATTGCATGACTATATAAAAAAGCTAGTATAATAAATATATTAGTATGTTTTATGCTAATTTTTATTCCTATAATTACACATACTTACATCTGATGGGTAATAGATTTGTTGTTTATGTGTACATTGAATTATTCCCTCACGAAATGATGATTATTCATCTCTCCTTTACCACATTTCATGGTTGGAAATTATGATGGAAAATATTTTTATATATATTATATATTATATATATTATTTATAGATGATTATATAATTATTTTACACCACATATATTTATAATTTCTATTTTTTGTAAAAATGATAACATCGTTTGTGGATGTGGGGACTACCACCCCCTCAAATAGATGTTATTCATTAACAAGATACGCGGAACATTTAAATGAAGGTATTAATAAAATATATGATACATAAAAAAATATCTATGACATTCATGAAATAATTAAATTTTTCTAAATATAATATATATCATTTTTTTATTTCTATTTCACACACATATAAAAATAACGTCATTTGTGGATGTGTGGACTGCCACCTCCTCGACACAATGTGAATCATTTTACATCAAAAAAGTTATAAATAAATGTATATAGGATTAAATAATATGTTATTTATGATATAATTATAATTATATAAATATTTATTTTACTTACATTCTTTCCATAGTGATCATTGAAAAATGGGAATGTTGTTTATATGTATATATGGCATACCATCTCTAGGATGGTAGCGTTGGTTCATTTTTCATAAAAATATATAATTATTGGTATTAAAATTATAATTTATGAATATATATGATAATTTTTTTTATTCTTTTTATGTTAAATAATGTCCTCTTTGACCATAGTTGAACTAAAAAAGTTGCTTTTGACACATAAATTGAATTTGGTCCAAACACCTCATGTAAACTTGATTGATTAATTACATTCATAGGAAATGGTAATAAGTGAAATAAAATTTATGATAAACATGAATAAGTTTCTCAATAATGTAAATAATTAACATAATTGTTTTAATTATGAATATATATACACATGAAGAAATTCATATGCAAGGTAAGGTATTTTCATCTCACATTTGAAATATGTGAGATAAATGTTATATTCACCACTTAATTAGTTTTTTAGTGTACCTTCTTCACATTTTTAAATATTATATCATTAATCCTTTTACATTCATGGTATTTAAATATTACATTTAATGTATTCCCCCATGAGTCTTATTATTCAAATGTTTCAAGGTGCTATGGGACACATTAAAATGTCTAAGGATAATTTTCCTCAAGAGTAATTTTAATTATGTTTCAATGGTTTTTATATAATAGGAAATTATATAACCATTATTAAATAAAACCTTCAATTTTTCTATCTTATGTGTTATTTATGAGCTATTTCAAGTATTATTACCATTTTCCCACTCTATGGTACTCAAATTTTTTTATAAAATATTCTTAAGAAACACCGACTTCATTTCTCTCTTTAGTCAAAGAACCTGTTTTCCTCTAAAACCCATGTTTTATCAAGTTGTTATCAAAAATGTGTTTAAAATAATTTTTTAAGACATTTCTACCCCCTTTTTTCTTTTAAATTATTTTTCCAAGGAATCTTATTGTTTCTTTCTCAACAACTCATTAATCATACATTTTTACCATGAAGAAGGAATGTTATTTTTACTTCATACGACATGTATAGAATTACAAGTCATCTTTTCTTTGATGATTCCTTTTTATGTTTAAAAAGTCACTTTATAAGGATATTGTTTTCAAAAGTGATTTTCAAATGATATTTTCTTCAAAATTGTATTCTAAAAAATTGCTTTTTCACTCAATAATGTATTTAAAATATTTTTTACAGTATTTATGTTAATCAATGACAACAACCACTTATTTTTTCCTCGTGGGATATTTCATATTTATACCATCCAAATTATTCCTTTGGATGGTTTATGATTTATTCGACTAAGGATAGTATAAAAATTCAGTTACTCGATTAATTTTTTAGTCCCCTGGAAATATTCAATTTTCAGTGATCAATTGACATTGAATTTCCCCTAAGTATCCATATCATTTCTCATGGATATGTTTATTGTATAAACTATATTACATTTTTTATACAGTGTTCACTTAGAAAATTATTTTATTATTTGGGGAAATAATTATAATTCTATATCCTTTACACAATATGGATATTTGATAAGGTATGTTGTTTATTAATTAAATCGTTTACTTAATATGATGAATGAATTGGACATATAATGATGGTTGGGGAATGAAATTTATATAGCCCCTTTATACATCAATAGTTTCTCATAAGAAAATTTAGATTCTCAAATTAAATAGGTTTCTACCTATAATTTCAAGCTATTTGGAGGATGGATCTTGAAAATATTGTTTTTCATGTTCCATAAACATGACATCCAATAAATAATCATTTTTTTCATTTAGATTCATTTATTATTTTTCTATGAGATTTTTTGTCAACATATTTACGGATGTATTTTTTTAGATCATTGATTAAATTTAATTTGGTTTCAATATTTATTTTTACTTATATAGTGATATGGATGGACGATGTTTCCATCTATTACATTTTTGTAATGTTTATGCACTTGCTTCTCAATTTTTGGATTATATAATATTTGTGTTCATTTATTTACATTTCCATAATTATTATTCTTATTGATTCAATTATTTTTTCCACTAAATTTTTTCTATAATGATCATTTGAGCTCACAATTATTATGTTTCCTTTCCCCCCGGAATCCATGAATATTAGTATGAAATATATGTAGGGATATACTAAATGGAATAAGGTTATCCTCAAATTTTGTTAGAAAACAATTTTTTGAAATTATTTTATTAATTTAAAATATAAGACTCATGTGTGTATCTAGTTTACCAATACTTCAAAACTCTTGGTCCTTATGAATTTGATTCCTTGTCATCATCCCAAAGTATTGGTATCAGTCATTAGATCTGGGCTTTCTAGGGTCGGGTCACTATAGTTTGTATCATTGGATGTGTAGTATCATCCTTTGGAAATAGTTTTAAGAAAACATAGATTATAGAATGTAACCCTAATGTATAATTTAAGGATAATTGTATAATAACAAACTCTAATTTTTGTAAAGTGGATATTATATGGGTATTTATAGAAATAAATCCCTATATAGATACTAAAGGTGGGCGTGGTTCTGGAACAGATGTACCTAGGAGTAACAACTCGGATAGGGTTTGTCAAGCCCGAATCAACATAACCCGATATACAAAAATGGGTTTTATTGTGGACCTGGTTTGATAATCCCAGAGGTTATGCTTAGGATAATTCAAATTTTATTTAGAAACCATTAGAACCTAATTTTATAATGAGCAACCAAAGTTAAACATAAGGTTTTCTCTATTGAAGATTAGGTTCCATGATTTTGAAATCCTATAAATGATTATATATTTTTCTATGATTATTCTTACTCACGCTATGTTTTCTGGTTTCAGTTAATAGATGGTACCTAGAAGATTCAAGTTAACATGGAACATGAAGGGAAATGTGGTCAAAAATAAAAAACCAAATGAGGTGTTAACAAGAGTGAATAATATAATTTTTATGTCTAATATATTTTCCAAAAAGATCATTAACAACATATACAATTACCAACTCCCAAAATCACTAAATGTGATAGATATGGAGATTGATAAAAGTTCAAGTGATGATGAAAATTGAGAGAATAATGTATGATTTACCTATTTCACAAAATATGGAAGGACGCACCTCAGAAAGTGTCTCAATAGAATGGTTAAATGAATTATTTTTGGGAATGAAGAACAAAATACAATGATTTTTTTAAAAGTGAGGAGTGTGATGGAAGGAAATGAAAATTATCATAAGAAATTTTTTATAGATTGTTATCATAAATGATGGAAACCGAGATATTACCCAATCCAATTCTATCTTCTAGAGGATAAACTCTAGACTGAGGAAGGATTTATGTAAATTTAAGTGGATAATGTATTTAGGTATTGGGGTTGTATTGAATCCTTTTTAAAGGATTATTTCATGATTAAAAATATTTCAAGGATATCCGTCATATTTATTTAGAAATTTATATTAATAAGTTTTAGGAAAGTAAAGCATGTATATCGGGGGAGAACCCATAAAATCCAACATGGATTTGGAATAGTAACCCATGATTGAAGGATGATAAGGGTTTGATGTAAACCACTGATCTACGTAATTTCTTGGTTATTATGTCATTATTTTTAGTCAAAATATCTGATAAATATATATTAATGATGATAAAATAGCATAAATGTTGCGGTTTAGAGAAAAATGTGTTAAACATTTCAGTTTTGGGAAATATTATATAAAAGTTGTTAGACTTTTTAATCATTTATGGTCCATATGATCCATTAAAATTAATTTCTGTGCTTTAGGAATCAAATATTATTTTTGGATACCCATTTCATAAAGTAATGGATAAATTGTAATTTTACCAAAGCACAACCAAAATATGGAATTTTTCACATGAAATTAAAATGTATAATGTTAGTAAATTTCCATATATTCTTTGTAAGTAAAGTAATTTCTAAACATGAGAAAAAGGATGTAAACAAAAAAATGTTTTCCTAATTTCATAATATTTATTGAATCAATGGTATTTGAAATCATCATATATTTTATGATTTGAGGCCCCCAAAGTTCAATTGACTATATACATTTTTTATTGATGACTTCAATCACTCCCTATAAATATTTATATTTTTCCTCTAAGTACATATATCTAATTTCCACTAATGTTTTCCTACTTAGAGACCTAGTTACATGTTAGTGCATGCAACTTTTGTAATTCTCATTCTCCATTTTATAATGTATAGTTTATGAACCCTTCACATTACGTGGGATGTCAAAATATGAAATATTAAAAAATATATCACTAATATTTAGTTTAAATTGTACGTACAATATTTAATATATGCGGGTAGAATGTAATGCCCTAAAAATTGAAAGTATAAATGTTGTATTTGATAACGTGTATAACACACAACACCAAATGTGTAAGGGACTGTAATATCCTGATAATTTAAAATAAATTTAATATTTTAAATAACTTCAATATATTCTATATATTTCAATGCACATGACCTGAAGTTAACATACGTCACACACAAAAAATGCGTTTCTTCAATTTCTTGTGTTACAAGAAAGACCAGGTTTTACATAACATTAATATATTATTAAAATATTATTATTTTATATAATAAAAATAATAATAAATAGTAGTAACTAACATGTGAAAATATATGTTTTAAACCAATATAAAATTAATTAATTGGTTACCAAATAATTACAAATGAATATAATAACCAATTAGATATAAAGGAAATATTTTTTTAGAATAGTAAATTTATTATCACAAAGATGTTTTATCCTATCAAATTGAATTAATTACACTTATTTAGTGATATTAATGATATATATATATTATATTCAATAAAATATTTTTTACATTCATCCAGTATATTTGATAAGAATAAAACTAGAGATAGATGTGTATGTTAGTGTAGGCTGAAAAATTATCATAACAAAATCCTAGTATATTTGTTCAACCACATCACAAAATGATGATTGTTAATTTTTCATTTACCACATTTCACAGCTATAAATTATTATGGAAACTTTTTTATATATTTGTTATAAATGATATTTATTATTTATTTTATCTTTTCAATTCATCTTTAACACATATATTTATACCTTCAATTTTTTGTAAAAATGACACCCACGTTTGTGGACGTATGGACTACCACAACCTCCAAGATATGTGATTTATTCACAAAATAAATTAAACATATAAATAATGTTTTTAATTAAACATGTGTGATATAAAAATGTATTTATTATATTAATTACAAAATTACCTTTCTAGAAATATTATATATATCATTTTCTTTATTACCCATTCACACACTTAAAAAGCAATAACGTCATTCATGGATGGGTGGACTACCACCTCCTCGACATGATGTGTTTCTGTTTACATAAAAGGAATTATATATATATATAAGTATATAGGATTAAATAACAGAGTATTTATGATATAATTATCATTCTATAAATATTGATGTTACTTATCTTCTTTCCACAATGATAATTGAAAATGGAAACGTTACTCATTTGTATGTACAACCTACTATCTCCATGATTGTAATGTTGGTTCATTTTTCATAACCTTATTTAATGATTGGTTCCAAAAGTATAATTTATTTATATATATAACAATTATTTCATTTTTATTATTCTGTATATTTTATATAATGACCCCTTTGACCATGGTTTACCTACGAAAGTTGTTTTTGGCACATAACCTGAATTTAGTGAAAACACCTAACATATACTCAATTGTTTAAGTAGTTTTATATGAAATGTTAATAAGAGAACTATAAGTTATAATAAATATGGGAAAAAATTATAATTAAATTAAATAATGAACATAATGTAACTACCCAATGTTTTTCAATAGAAATTCCATTCTCATAAGTATGTCATAAAATAACATGAAAACATATCATAATGAACTAATAAGTGATAAGTGACCTTTAAACATAATATCGTTACTTCTGTGATTGGAATTTTGAATATCCAGCATACACGGTTGTAATCAGTAAGTTATTTGGAGTCCCATAAGGAAAACATAATTTTTGGTTAATAGTAACCTACCCTTATGAATAGTAACATACCCTTATGAATAGTTATATACCCTAATGAATAGTAACCTCACCTATGATAGTATAAAAATAATATTTATGTTGGAAGTATGATATACCTATATTTTAGAATGAGTTAATGAGTGTTTTAAAACTGGGTTTTGATAATAAATTATGATTTTAATTAAATATTAAAATAATCATATTTAGAAAATTAGTTTTGAAAAATGGACTTCATTTTTGGATTCTACACGTTGATAAATGGTCAGGGTGAAATTTTGGGATTTTTCTGAAATACATGAAATTTTGATGAATAGTAAAATACAGTAATTTACCGTATATATACATTATAAGCAAAATAGACTATTTCTAGAATCATGGCTGATGTCACCACCCATGGTTAGAATTCACATGACCCATTTACTATTCATGTTGGGGTAGGGATCCTCTCTCCAAGCGGAGGCTATGGTTATGCTCACCGGCCTCACCTTGTGTTGGAAGCAGGGGCTGGGCATTTATGAAGATGAAACAGACTCCATGGTTGTCCATGATTCCATGAAAGGGTGTGGGGTCACACCTTGGCTGATATGCTATAATATCAAGAAATTCAAAAGTATGCACAATAGAAACAGTAGTGTACAACATACCTGGAGAGAGGGGAACAAGGTGGCAGACTACCTGGCTTCAGTGGGGTACCCTGGTACAGAGGATGTGTTTCTTCATACGGCATGCAGTATTAAATCCAAGGGGATTGATTTCATTAAAGGGGATGCCCTTAGGATACACTACTTCAGACCTCCATATGCCTCCCTTTCAGGGGGGGTATCTCCTTTTGTCCTTCTCATTCTTTGCGTACTCCTTTTGGTTCTCCTTTTTTCAAAAAAATTACAAAAACAATATTGGATGGATGGAAATAATAAATTAAGGATTATAATATCATGAAATCCCTCCTCTCCTCCACTATGAAACCCCCCTTCACTCCCTCTTCTCTCCAATCCTCTCAGGCCTTGTGCCTTGCTATTATTCTACCCAAATCACTCCCCAAGGTCCTTCCCCACGTCCAGAAGCTCTCAGCCTCCTCAAAATACCAAAACCTCTCCCCTTAAGATGTTCTCAAAGGAGGAAGTCTCAAGATGTAAATTCCTCTTCCCAATTTCTTCTTTTCTTTTATGTTTTTTTCTTTATTTCTATCCTCACCTCCCTTCACCATAATAGTATGATAAATTCAATAACATACATGTACTGGAATGTCTTCATTCTAGTTGTATATTTCATTATCTTCGCTTCTTTCCCTACCCTTTTATTTGAAAGAAATGAACGCACCATTTGAGATGTTCTAATTTAGAACATTCAAGGACAATAGTTTATCAATTTCTATTATTATCATTAATTATGGTCATGGAACCATTTGTTTTATGGTTGAGCCAGATTATTATATATGTAATATATCATATTTTTGGTTCTGTAATCCTTTGGTACAATTGAAATTACGTTATAAAGCAAAACACATTCTTTGTAATCAAATCCACCAATTAATAAAGACGGTTATCACTGTGGTTATATATATAATAATTAGACTACACTCTAAGTAACCTAATTATTATTAAAACCATGTAATCTCTTGGATATTAAATAAATAATATAACTTCATCTCTGGAAAACCACTTTTATCTTGCTTATAATCCAAACTTGAATATAAGTGAACTGATCGTTTAAAGCCATGTAAACAAACGAGCCCAAACAATGAAATTGAACCTTGTAACTAATCAAAAATGCTTTGAATGAACTAAAAAGTGTTATAATAAATAAATTAAATATAGAAGAGGTTCTATAATTATTAATTATTAAGCCTATTTTTTTATTCAGGTCATTAATAACAAGTGGAGAACACCAACAGATTTAAGGTAAGGGATCCTCCCCTTTTTACTCTTAATCAAAATTGTTCTCTATGTTGTTCCTTTTTGTTTAATACCAAGTGATGGGTTACATTTAATCAAATTCCCCATTCTGCCCTAATGTTTTATAAGTGATGAGAAACCCCTTATCTCTCTCATCAAGCCCTCTTAGTTACACCAAATACCATGTCCATAAACCATGATGGATTCTACCCGAACATCCATTAATCCTTCGGGTTTCACTATCCTTATTTTTACCAAATTTTTGTTTCCTTTTATATTATTTAGAACATAAAAATTCTGTTTATATGCTCCATACACATGTTCCAAGGTCCATATCTCATTCTCTTTCGGGGATATACATGCTTTTAAGTGAATCTATCTTCGATTCTTCCCAATAAGCATACTCATTTTAAAGGAACTTCCCGAACTCTTACCCAATTTAAAGTGCACTCTATCTTCTGTTTTAAGACACCATTATCTTTTTAAATTATTCATTTTTATTATGAAAACCTTCTTGTTTCAATTTTGGTTTTATATAAAATAATTTATTCTTTACTATTTTAAATGCTCTATAGTATTTTCCTTAAAACCGCACATAAATGTCTTAATACTAATGTTTCTACAATACAATTCTCATATGTTGTCACTTATGTTTGACACCACTTACCATGTTATATTCCTATTTTACCCTATGAACTTCCATGTATTTTCTAATTCTTTCTTTACATGGACACTTTAATGATACACCCATTTGTTTTGATTAACGTCATGATTGTGGTACCCAATTATTTCTATGGGTACCCTTATGTTTGTGTATGGTTGATTATGTATGATTGTATATGTGGTAAGAATATTTATGTGGCAAGAATATTCATGCAAATGTTGAGATGGTTGCACCCAGATAGCGCTCCAATGCATTGGGTAAGGTTAAGTCTCATGAGATGTGATGTGAAACGAGATTGGCAGTTAGCCTTGACCCATACTAAAATGGGAAACAGGATTTGCGGTTATCCTTGACCCGTACTAAAGATATGATTTTTTATTCTGCCACATTTATATGACTACATGTTTATATGATCCCATGCTTATATGAAAAGATTTTATAAGTTTCATACATTGAATATCATTATGCCATGCCCCCTAACACATGTTCTTGATATGTATCCTTATGATCATTCCCTTAATGGTATTTTTAGCTCATCCCTTTGTTTATGTGTTCCCTACGGTACCCTATATAGATGTAAGGGCTCAAAGTAAGTTAGAAGCTATTTATGTAGATTAAATAAAAAAGTTTTTTACCCATGTTTTATGTTATATGTACCTAGTCTTCCAAGACACTAGACTTATCGATCCTTGGCTTCTACTCTGATGATTAATTATGCTTAAAATCATGAAATGTTTTATGTAAAAGACTCGGGTCACTATAGTTGGTATCAGGGGATTGTCTAGTTATTTTTGGAGATTAGGAATATAGCACCTTAGTGAGAACCATAAGGATGAGACGGATTATATGAAAATAGTCCTAAATTTTAGTGAGTATAGTGTAAGTTGTTTATCAAGAAAATACATCCATGTCTAGATACGAGCAGGTAGAGGTGGATCTGGCACAGATGTATCTAAGGGTAAAACCTGAAAACACAGCTTTAAGATAGACTCAAACGGGAACTGATGCACGATAACGAGCCTTGCTGCACTCTTGGTTACGACACTCCTGGGAGATATCCTTTGGTAGATTAACGAGCTTATTACAAACCATTATTAAGGGAAAAAATAAGCCCATAAGAATATAAGTTAATAAATAGATCGAGGATAACCTAGATATAAACCTAAGGAATCACAAGTCACGATATACTTATTCTTTATAAGTTCATACTTTTATGTTCAAAGTTTCTTTTTTTTGATCAATAGTTAAGTATTCAAGACCCCAAATTATATGTTCTTTTTCTTAGTTAATGGAGAAAAATAGAAGAACACATTCCAAAAACCAATGTGATAGGCAATGTGATGATTGCCCTAACGACATGCCTGATGTGATGGAAGCGGGTTCTCAAAACATCATGGCAGTACTTGCTCAGCTGGCTCGAGTTATGAATAATAACATGAATCAGGTGGAAATTCCTCCTCCAAATAAAGAGCAAGTTGTCGTAGAATCCTTCATACGGCAAAGGCCTACCATGTTTAGCAGGTCCTCTGACCGCCTCCTCAAAGAACAATGGATTAACTCCATTGAAAATATTTTCTTTGTCCTCCAGTCCTTAGAAGAAGAAAAAGTTGTACTGGAAGTCTATCGTTTTGATGGGGAAGCTGATCAGTGGTTGAAACTGATCAAAAATACAATGTCCCAAGAATAAATTGATTCTATAGAATGGGAGGAATTCAAGAGGATGTTTTTCAACAAATATTTTCCCCGAACCCTCGATCTCAATATGCAAAGAGAGTTCAATGGACTCAATCAGAAGGAAGATGAGTCCATCGGGGCATATGAAGTGAACATTACAATGCTTGCAAGGTACGCCTCTGACTTTCTCATGAACACTGAAAGTAAGGTGGATCACCCTCTTAGAGGACAAAAGCTGAGTCTAAGAAAAGTGTTTGTGATCTGAGACTTTGACAGCTATGAGGAGATTCTTCGTTGTTCCCTCAAGGTTGAAATGGGGATTGGAGACTCTCAGTGGTTTCATGGGCCTAGTGAAAAGAAGCGGAAAATGGAGAACAACATGGGTGGTTCATCAATAAAATCCCAAGATGGAAAGAAGCCTCACTTTCCCCTTTGAAAAAATTGTGGGAAAAAGCTTCTTGGTAACTGTCTCAAGGGAACCAATAATTTCTTCAAATGCAGAAATTTTGGTCATCTGGACAAGAACTACTAAAGGGATATGAAAAAACCCACTAATGTTGAAGAATAAAGGATGGTTCATATCAACACTCAGCCTAAAGTGAAGTTTTATAACTACAAGGAGCTTGGGAATTACGCGAACAATTTCCCTAAGCCTAGGGTTGTCGGCAGCAATCAGCAACATCCTTTAAGGCAACAAGGAAGGGATTATGCTATCACTATTGATGAGGTGGAGCCGGAAAATGATGTGGTGATAGGTACACTAGTTATTCATTCAAGAATAGAAAACGTGCTATTTGATTCTGGTTCTACACATTCTTTCATATCTTTCAGGTTTTGTAGAACTATTCAAACACAACCTCAACATTTAGAGAAAAAGTTATCTGTGAGAACAGTGAATGGGGAAATTATTGAATCCATGGTTTATAACTCCTCCCTGGTTAATTTTTGTGGACTAAACCTCCCTGCAAATCTTTTCATACTTACATTAGTGGAGTTTGATGCTATCTTGTGCATGGATTGGCTATCTTTGTACAAGGCCAACATTAATTGTCAGGAAAGGGAGATCACTTTTCACATCCCAAAGCATCATTCGATTCATTACATGTTTAAGGATGAATATGAATCTCCTTTAGAATCTTCGCCTCATGTTTGGATATTGATTCCTTGTGAGAAATCATATCTAGCTCAAATGATTGGGATAAAGTATAGAATCATTCTTGAAGACATGCCCATCGTGAGGGATTACAATGATGTATTCCATGAAGATTTACCTAGTCTTCCTCTGGACCGAGAGGTTGAGTTCTCAATTGAACTCATCCCTAGATCTTTGCCAATCTCAAAGACACCTTACAGAATGGCCACCGTAGAGCTAGAAGAGCTGAAGAAGCAGTTACAGGATAATATAGAGAAGGGTTTTATACGGCTGGGTGCTTCACCATGGGGTGCTCCAGTCCTCTTCATCCAGAAGAAGGATGGATCAATGCGCCTCTGCATTTATTATCGCGAGCTCAATAAAATCACTATAAAAAACAAGTATCTCCTTCCACAAATAGATGACATGTTCGATCAGTATCGTCGGGCAAGTTATTTATCTAAGGTGGACCTTCGGTCGGGATATCACCAACTAAAGGTGAGGAAGGAACATATTCCCAAGACTGCCTTTTGAATGAGGTATGGACACTATGAGTTCATAGTGATTCCCTTCAGACTACCTAATTCTCCAGAAATGTTCATGGGTTTAATAAATAGAGTCTTTAGATATTACCTAGACAAATTTATGGTGGTCTTTATTGATGATATTTTGATATACTACAAGAGCAAGGATGAACATGAGGAGCATTTGGGAACTGTGTTGAAGACTTTTCGATGGGAAAATTTTTATAAAAAGTATAGTAAATGGGATTTTTGGATGGAGGAAGTGTCATTCTTGGGGAATGCTATCACCAGGAAGAGGATATCTGTGGACCCTTCCAAGAAGAAGGCAATTAAAGAGTGGACAAGGCCAACTTCGGTAACGGATATCCGCAACTTTTTAGGTTTAGCTGGGTATTATCGATGATTTGTGAAGAAATTTTCACGATTTTCAAACCCAATAACCAAGATAACATGGAAGGGAGTAAAGATCATCTGGACACATGAATGTGAAGACTGTTTCAAGGAGTTGAAAAACAGGCTTGTCACAGCGCTGGTAATCACACTCCCTTCAAGTGGAGAACTCTTTTTGGTGAATAGTGATTCTTCTAAGAAAGGATTAGGTTGTGTGTTAATGAAAAATGATAAAGTGATATCCTATGACTCAAGGCATATAAAAATCCATGAGAAAAACTATCCCACACGTGATTTGGAGTTGGCGGCTGTGATCTTTGCGTTGAAAATCTGGTGGCATTATCTCTATGGGGAAAATGTGAGATATATACTGAGCACAAGAGTCTCAAATATATATTCACATAGAAAGAGATTAATATGTGCCATTATAGTTGGATAGATCCCATCAAGGATTATGACTTCTCAATCCACTACCATCCTTGTAAGGAAAACAAGGTGGAAGATGCTCTAAGTAGAAAGGATCCCGCATCTTTATCAAGGATGAGAATTTAAAAGGATATGATATTCTTATATTTTCAAAGGATGGACATGGGTATCTTTAATGTAGAAAAATCATCAATCCTTTATCAAACGATTTCTCAACCATCCCTCTTGGTGAAAATAAAGGATTCTCAAAGAAAGGATGTGGAAATTCCAAAAACGGTGGAAGCTTTTAAACATGGGAAATCCTTCGATTTCAAAATTGATGAGGAAGGAGGTGTAAGATTTGGGACAGGATTATGTGTACCATCTGATCTAGAGATAAAGAAGGAGATATTGAATGATGCACATAGCCCGACCATCTCTATCCACCCAGGGAGCACAAATATGTATCGAGATCACTGAGAAAACTTTTGGTGGGACAATATGAAAAGGTAGGTTTCTAAATATACATCAAACTTCCTCGTATGTCAGCAAATGAATGCTGAGAGACAAAATTCTAAAGGGATGATGCAACCACTACCCATACTAGCATGGAAGTGGGAGAACATTACCATGGACATCTTTATAGGACTTCCAATGACATCTAGAGCAAACAAAGATATATGGGTTGTTGTGGATCATCTTACGAAGAAAACTCACTTTATCATAGTTTGAGAGGACTTCTCATTGGATCAACATGCACGGATTTACATCAAAGAAGTTGTAAGGCTGTGTGGAGTACCACTATCTATTATATCTGATAGTGATCCGAGATTCACCTCGATGTTTTGGAAATGTCTCCAGCATGCTCTGAGCACTGAACTGAACATCAGAACGGCCAATCATCCTCAAACTGATGGCCTATCTATGTGAAGTATTCAGAAATTGGAAGACATGTTGAGAGCATGTTCAATGGAATTCAAAGGAGGGTGGGACCAACATCTTCCACTGGTTGAATTATCATACAACAATAATTTTCACCCGATAATCTGAATGGCACCATATAAGGCCCTTTATGGGAAAAGGTGCATAACACCAGCATGTTGGGATGAAGTTGGTGAGTGTAAGCTACTAGGACATGAAATGGTCGAAGAAATGGTCGAGAATGATAAAAACATTTAGCAGCATATCAAGGCAACCCAAAGTAGATAGAAGAGTTAAGTAGATAACCTTCGACAAGACCTTGAGTTAAAAGTTGGAGACATGGTATTTCTACATATATCCCCATGGAAGAAGGTCATGTGGTTTGGGAAGAAAGGGATGTTAAGTCCCAGGTACATCGGCCCCTTCGAGATCCTTGATCAAGTCGGAGTTGTGGCCTATCGACTAGAACTTCCACCTACCATGTAGAATGAATATGATGTCTTTCATGTATACCTCTTAAGGAAGTACATACCATACCCTTTACATGTACTCTCTTCAGAGGTGGTATTGATGGGGGGTGATCTCTCTTATGAGGAGCAGCAAGTGAAGATAATGGATCATAGAGATAAAGTTCTATACAACAAGACTACTCATCTAGTCAAGGTACTATAGAGAAACCATAAGTATGAAGAGACAACATGGGAATTGTATGAAGAAATGAAGGAAAAGTTCCCACACCTGTTTTTGGCTTAGAATGTAAAACTAAATTTTGAGGGCAAAATTTCATAAGGGGGGAAGAATGTAGCGACCCAATGTTTTTCAATGGAAATTACCTTCTCATAAGTATATCATAAAATCAAATGAAAACACAACATAATATTCTACTATGTGTTGGGTGACCTTTAAACATAATTTCACCACATCTGTGTTTGGAATTTCAAAAATTAGGCATACACGGTTGTAATCAGTATGTTATTTAGAGTCTGATAAGGATAAATTAATTTTTAGTGGATAGTAACCAACCCTAACGAATAGTAACATACCCTTATGAATAGTGATATACCCTAATTAATAGTAACCTCACCTATGATAGTATAAAAAAATATTCAAGTTGGAAGTACGATATACCTATATTTTAGAATGAGATATATAGTGTTTTAAAACTGATTTTTGATAATAAATTATGATTTTAATTAAATATGAAAATAATCATATTTAGAAAATTATTCTGGAAGTATGGACTTCTTTTTTGGATTCTACACATCAAGAAATGGTCAGGGTGATATTTTGGGATTTTTCTGAAATACATGAAATTTTGATGAATAGTAAAATACTGTAATTTACCGTATATATAAAATATAAGCTAAATAGAATATTCCTAGAATCAAGGATGATGTCACCACCCATGTTTAGAATTCACATAACCAATTTACTATTTTTGGTCATGAAATACTTACTATTCTTTGTCTTGTGAAGAAATAAAAAATTAAGTACTATAATATCATGAAATCCCTCCTCTCCTCCAATATAAAAACACCCCATCAGTCCCTCTTCTCTCCACTCCTATCAAGCCTTGTGCCTTTACATTATTCTGCCCAAATTTCCCCCCAATGTCCTTCCCCCACGTCCAAAAGCTCTCATCCTCTTCAAAATACCAAAACTTCTCCTTTTATGATGTTCTCAAAGGAGGAAGTCTCAAGAGGTAAATTCCTCTTCCCAATTTCTTCTTTTCTTTTAAGTTATTTTCTTTTTATTTCATTCCTCACCTCCCTTCACCATAATAGTATGATAAATCCAGTAAAATACATTTAATGTAATGTCTGCATGCTAGTGGTATATTTCATTATCTTCTCTTCTTTCCCCACCTTTTTATATGAAAGAAATTAAAGCACCGTTTGAGATGTGCTAATTTAGCACATTCAAGGACAACTGTTTATCAATTTCTATTATTATCATTAATTATGGTCATGAAACCATTTGAGTTATGGTTGAACAAGATTATTATATATTTAATATTTCCTATTTTTGGTTCTGTAATCCTTTGGTACAAATGGAATTAAGTTATAAACCAAAACACATTCTTTGTAATCAAATCCACCGATTAACAAAAACGGTTATCACTATATTTATATATATAATAATTATACATCACTCTAAGTAACCTAATTAAAATTCAAACCATTTAATATCCTAGATATTAACTAAATAATATAACTTCAATTATTTACAACCAATTTCATCTTGCATATAATCCAAACTTGAATATAAGTGAATCAATCTTTTAAAGCCAAGTAAACAAACGTGCCCGAACAATGAAATTGAACCTTGTAACTAATCAAGAAGGATTTGAATGAAATAAAAAGGGTTATAATAAATAAATTGAATATATAAGAGGTTCAGGATTTATTAATTAATAAGCCTAATTTTTTTATTCAGGTTTTTAATTACAAGTGGATAACACCAACGGAGTTAAGGTAAGGGATCCTCCCCTTTTTACTCTTAATCAAGATTGTTCTCTATACTATGCCTTTTTTTGTAATACCAAGTGATGGGGTACATTTAAACACCTTCCCCATACTTCCCTAATGTTTTATAAATGATTATAAACCCTTTATCTCTCTCATCAATCCCTCTTAGTTACACCCGATGCCATGCCAATAAACCATGATGGATTCTACCTGAATTTCCTTTATTCCTTCGGGTTTCTCTATCTTTCTTTTTACTGAAATGTTCTTGATTTTTCTATTATTTATAACTTCAAAATTCTTTTTATATTCTCTAAAATCATGTTCCAAGATCCATCTCTCATTCTCTTTTAGGGATATACATTCTTTTAAGTGAATCTCTCTTCGATACTTCCAAATAAGCACACTCGTTTTAATGGAACTTCCCGAACTCTTACCCAATTTCAAGTTCACTCTATCTTCTGTTTTTAGACACCATTATATTTGTAAATTATGTATTTTTATTATGAAATCCTATTTGTTTCAATTCTGGTTTTATATAAATGAATTTCTTCTTTACTATTTTAAAAGCTCTATAATATTTTCCTTAAAACCACACAAAAATGTTTTAATGCTAATGTTTCTAAAATACATTTCTCATATGTTGTCACTTATGTTTGACACCACATAAAATTTTATATTCCTATTTTACCCTATGAACGTCCATGTATTTTAAATTTCATTCCTTACATAGACACTTTCATGATACGCTCATTGGTTATGATTTATGTCATGATTGTGGTACCCAATTCCTTCCATGGGTACACTTATGTTTGTGTATAGTTGATTAAACATGATTGTATATGTGGTAAGAATATATATGTGGCAAGAATATTGCGGAAAATGTTGAGATGGGAGCATCCAGATAGCGCTCCAATTCATTGGGTAAGGTTAAGTCTCATGAGATGTGTTGTGAAACATGATTGGCAGTTAACCTTGACCCGTACTAAAATGGGAAATGTGATTGACAGTTATCCTTGAACCGTACTAAAGATATGATTTATGATTCTACCACATTTTTATGATTCCATTTTTATATGATCCCATGCATACATTAAATTATTTTATAACTTTCAGACTTTGGATATCATTATGTCATTCCTCGTAACTCATGTGGTTGAGATGAATCCTTATGTTCATTCCCTTTTTGGGTTTTTAGCTCATACATTTGTTCATGTGTTCCCCAAGGTACACTATGCAGATGTAAAGGCTCAAAGGAAGTTAGAATCTCTTTATGGAGATTAGATAAATAAGTTTATTCTGCCCCATGTTTTATGTTATATGTACCTAGTCTTCCAAGACACCAGACATATCGATCCCTGGCATGTACTCTGATGATTAATTATGCTTTAAATCATGAAATGTTTTATGTAAAAGGCTCGGGTCACTATACATAAGTTTTTTATTCATGAATATAAAGACACATGATACATGTCGGACACAAGGTATTGTATTTTAATTTCACTTTTTAAATCATGGAGATAAATTTTATATTTACCACTTAATTATTTAATGCGGTATACCTCCTATCCCTTTTGATATATTATATCATTTATATTGTAACCTTAATTATATTTTAAACATTAATTTAAGGGTATTCCATCAGGAGGCTTATGATTCAAATGATACAAGCTGGTATGGGACACTTTGGAATGTTTATGGATTATTTTCCTTAAAATGAATTTTAATAATATTTAAATGGTATTTCTATTTTAGGAGATTATATGACCATTTTTTCAATAAAACATTTCATATTACTATCCTCTAGTTATTTCTTACCTTTTTAAATTATTAGTATCATTTTATCACTCTTTATTAATCATAATGTTTTAGAAAATGTTTTTAAGAAAACCTGACACAATTTATCTCTTTAGTTGAAGAACCTATTTTCTTTGAAAAACTATGTTTGGTTAATATTTTTACATCAATGTATTTAAAATGATTTGGTAAATAAATTGTTACCCCTTTTATTTTAGAAATTTTTTCAAATGAATCTTATTGTAAATTTCTAAAAATTTCATTTTTCTAATCTTTTTTCTATGAAAATTGAATGGTCTATTTATCTCATAAAACTTTTATGTAATTACCCACCATCATTTCCTTTTATATTACTTTTCTTGTTTAAAAGTCCACTTTTTAAAATAAATTTTTTCAAAAGTTATTTTCAATGAAATTTTTCTTCAAAAGTTTTTTCAATGCAAAATGTTATTTTCCTCATAAATATTCATCAATGAAAAAAATCTTTAATTTACTCCACTTAGGATATGTTATATTGATTCCATCCTTATTTATAATCTATTTGGTTTATTGTTGATTTTTCCAAGGATATTATTCACATTCACTTCCTTGTTTAATTTGATAGTCCCATTGAAATATTAAATTTCTTATGATCAGTTGACATTGAATTTCCCCTAAGTATGAATATCATTTTTCATGGATATGATTACTATCTAAACCATATACCAATTTTATATGGTGTTAAATATTAGTTTTATTTTATTGTTTGGGGAAATATTTATAATTCGGTATCCTTTATTCAATTTTTATATTTTATGAGGAATTTTTTTTAAAATTAAATCGATTTCTCAATATGAAAAATGTGTTGTGCATGAAATGATGGGTTGGGTCGAAACTTCATATTCCCCCTCAATGCATCAATATATTCTCATGAGACAAATTATTTTCAAAAATTAAATCTATTTGTACGTGTAGTTCTAAACTATCTAGAGGTTGGATTCTGATAGTATTTTTTTCAATGTGTCTTAGTTATGATGCCCAAAAATTAAGCATTTACATTATTTCGATTCATTTATTATTTATCTTTCAGTATTTTCATTGAAATGTCTATGGAAGAATTTTATTTATAGTTCATTGATTAAATGGAATGTGTTTCAGTTACTTACCATTCTATATTTATTTTTCCTAATCCAGTTATTTGGATGTCATGTGTTTCAATTTATTACCATTCCATATTGTTTATATACTTCATTCTTAATTTTTAGATTATATGGTTTGTGTGCTAAATTATTTAACATTCCATAATTTTTATTATCATTGAATAAATTATTGATTCAGTTATATTTTTTATTTATCAATTACTTTATCTCACAATTATTATATTTCCTTTCACTAGGAATCCGAGAAGGGTATTATTAAGGATATTCAAGAATATACTAGATTAAATAATGTTATCCTTAATATTTTTTAGGGAAAAAATATTTTTATTTTAATTACTGTATTAATTTGAAATACAATACCCATGTACTTATCTATTTTATCAATATTACTAAACTCTCAGTCCAATATGATTTGATTCACTATAATCATTCCATTATAATGGTAATATATATCACTAGGTTTTCTAGGGTCGAGTCTCTATAACCATGATATGTATTCTATATACACATTTTTTGTTTCAATACATCTTAATATTATGCATTATTTTTCCAAGGGGGAGTATTTTCTAAGACATGTTTCTCTCTCCCTTTGATTTAATATGTGATATATAATCCTTCTTCTTGATGTAAATTTGTATAATACTATTCTTATTTTTTAACATATCAAGACAAATATTTCACATTCTTTCCTTATACCCACCCCCTAATATTATTATATTCTCTTCACATTATTAGAAGAATTTTGCATGATTTTTATATACCAGCACTCATAATAATAGTGATTTCTCATGTTTTGTTACTCATAGAAATCTTAAAATCATTTAAATATTTTAGTTTAAGTCTGATTAATTTTCTATATATTTTTATTCTCTGGTGAAGTTCTTCTATTGTCATTATCTTTTCTCACACTATATTCAAGTCTTCAATTATTTTCATGAATTTTCATTTTATTCAAATATTCCAAGTCTTTATGTTAAAACAACCAACAACACCCACAATGAAATATGAATCTCATTATCTTATTTTCAAGTGTATTCTATCTAGATTTAAAATTTAATGAAGCTTTCTATTTTTGAGTGCAACTTCCAATATTTTGGATAATTCTTGGGGAATATATTTCCATACTTTCATTATCCTCTACAATTTATGATGTCATATTATCAATATTTTTCACCATCCATATTTTCCGAATATTTGGTTTAGAACCACAACCAGCATTTAAAACATCCTTATTACATACAACACTTTCTAGGTTATGGGAAAAAATATTTTTAGAGGTTGTTTTATTTTGATTATAGAATATTCCCATGTTCTTTATGGAATCATGATCCTCCTTGAATTTTTTTTTGAAAAATATATTTTCTTAGTGATTTGGGATGTTTTATATTGTAGTAATTCCTAAAACTTCAATCTCACTTCCACCTCTACACACTACATGATTGGAGAATTATTTTCTTCCTCAATTGACCTCATCTTCCCTTCCCAATCACCCTCCAGCTTTATATTTTTTTCTTCCTAGATTTTTCTTGATTATTGTAAAAAAATCAACATCCATTACCCTTTTTGTTTTATCCTTTAATTGAGTATATTTTAAAACAACAAAAAGTTTTTTCGGAATTCAGGTGTGTGGAATGATTCTATAAATACTATTTAAAATTATTCTTTATCAAAAAAATTTATTTAGAAATATTTAATAGTATCAGAATATCATTCATTTAAATGATATACTATTTTATCCATTTATTTCATAATTTCTATGAGAGAGTTGGATATTCCAACCCTTTTAACCAATGCCTCTTATATATAATTATCCCCTTATTACAACTATAATTATTCACCCTGAAGACCATTGACACCTTCAAAAATATGTTTTACATTTTATTTGGAAACATTCATCATATATTCATTAAATTCAAAATTATGATCACCATGTAATTAATTATCATCACAACTTGATCAGGGTAAATCATAAGAATTATAATCAATATAATTACTTCATATAAAATATTAATTAACATCAATTAGTAGTGTTTTTACCTTTATAATAAGATTATTATTCATCTTCCTTACCTATATTTTATTATTTTTCTTATGATTTACGGTAAAAATATCTAAATTATCACCCGCATGTGTAACTTCATTTCTCTTCATCTAAGGTAGCTTAATCCTTTCCATAAATATAAACATTATAAAATTCTATTTGGTCATTATAGGGATACCTTGGCTCTAATACAAATTGTAGAACTTTGGGACGGATTGTCTACTGAGTGGGGGTGAATCATCTTTCAATTCTACCTAGGGTACTATAAAATCATACATTAAAACATTCATATAATAGATGAAATATTAAAATTAGAAAAAATTGATAATTTTATGAAAATTTCTAACTTATGCATCATTATTTTTCAATTATATGAAAAATGATAGTACAAACCTGTCAAGTATCACCCATTTATCAAGAAAATAAATGAACCACCAAATACAGATATGTTTTTAACGGAATATTTTCTCTACCATAAGATATAAATCTATGAAGAAGGTATTTGAAAATGTTTCTCGAATAATGGAAATTAACAAAGTATACTATGATGATCAACCGATCATGAATATGTTTTTCTACTATGGTAAGAGATGACACATCATGGATTATTTTAACATGACAATGAAATTAAATGTAAATGGGAGAATGATATAAGAAAAATAGAATCAATACAGGAAAGAGATAGATGGATTATCTTGGTGGTGGAACCTATCACTGGATAATATATGAGTAATACCAAGAATGATAAGTTAAAACCCAATGATTATGTGTATAGAAGTTGCAACAATCTTGGGCACATTGATAATAAATACAATATATGGCTACCAGATAAAGAAAATCACTTAAAGAATAATATTAAAATACAAATTACCACCACCATCAAGAGATCTACATTGAATAATGTTCCAATACAAAAATAAAATGAAGTTTTTTTTCAATAATTTTCATAAACATGTATCGTGATAAATTATAGTTGTCTAGGAAACTATAAGTAGATAAAAAAACAGGTGATCAATTTTCTCCATTCAGTTAGTATAATATAGCTAAGAATAAATCTATAAGTTATAGTAAATCAATAATTCTATGTGAATTTAAAATATATAACTCCCAAGTCAATGAAATCATGGAGTGTTCTAGACACTCTAGATCATTAAATAATGGAACTGTTAGGTTGAGAAAAAAGTAACAAACATGCTTCTATAAATAATGACATTGTAATTTCAACATTATTCTAATATCTATCTTGATGTGTTGTATTATAGGGATTTTTTAGTGAATAATTTTGGAAATAAATTCTTTATGTGAAATAAAATATTCCAAAACTCCATTCAGTTATAAAATTAATCATAGTCTCTAATTTTAGACAACGTCAATATAATTATATGAAAAGATATGACTTTTTTCTCACATTGATGTTACAACTTATACACATTATGTTTATCAAGGGGGAGTGATTATCTATACAAATGAGGATTATGTTCCTTTAACTTGAATTTTTTTCGTGTGTTTAATTGAATGTAGATAGTTGAAACTTATTTAAAATACAATAGGATATTCCATAAATAGTGAATGTTTTTATTGGTTCCACATTAAAGTGAGTGATTAGATAGAAATTTTTTCAAGATTATCCACTCCTATTTTCTACACCAAGATAAGCCTAGTAGACTTAGAGTATTTTGGTTGGTGGAATATTTATAAGATGTATGTTGTATAATACTTCACTAATGGAATTAATTGAATACATGGAAAGTGGGTAGAATCACATGGGGTGAAAATAAGTTTCTTCAAATTAGAAGAGATTGTTATTAATGGTAAAAACATCCTCTTTGTAATTTCATTAATAGGAAATAAAAAAAAGTTATTCTTACCATATTGTTTCTTTTTGTGAGTGGAGCATGATTCAATTTGAATTTCTAGTCAATAATTGGAAGGTAAAATTCATTGACTTTTAACTCAATGTTTGTGTAGAAAATTAATAAAAATGGGATGATTGAAGTGGAATTTTTATTTTGGTTTAATATATTATTAATGTAAATGTAAATGGGTGATACAAAATTAGATAAAGGAATGATTATCCACCCATTAAAAGATATAAATCTATTGTGATTTTGTTTTTATGAAAGGTAGAATATCATAGATTATTGGAAAAAATAATAAAATATATTCCTTAAATCTGAAAACCAAATGTCTATTGATATAGTTTTCATGTCAAAGATAAGTGTGAAATCTTAGTGACTAATTTTCTATTACATTACTTCCAATTTTGAAAACACAATAAATATTCAGGGGATGAAAAAATACTAATAGTTTGTATAATATGTATTTAAAAAGTGTTAAAAGTATTTAAAGTGTATGGTTGAGCAACCTAAAAATGTAGGATCCATCCATAGAAGTTACAGTATATTAGTTATTGTGTTATGAATTAAAAAACTCATAGATGATCTTTTATAATGTTTGAAAAAGATAATATTGAATTAAGGAAGGAATTTTCTTGATAATACACAATATTTAGTATTTCCTATGCTCCAAGGATTTCAAATATTTTTAAAAGTGTTTGAAATTATTCTACTATTTTTTGGGATTATTTGGATTTTCTCTAAAAACATTTGATATTTTTTGGAATTTCTGATATTTGGTTGATAATTCTTAGACTTCATTTGATGAAATATATAATTCAAGCTTTAGATAGTCAAAAATTTAAATAAATATTTCTAATATAAAAAAATCATGAGAGAATTTAATTATACATAAGAAGTTTTATTATAATGTATGATATTTATTATTTTAATATCCCTAGATAATATGAGTAGAAAACCAAGAAAGGTGATTATCCAATGTGTAAGATATTTTTCCTAAAAATAAGTGAATTGAGCTATATGAGTTGCACGTATGATAATTTGGGAGTGTTGAAATTTAACAACAGGAAACATCATATGGAGTTGGTGATTTGGGATTCTCATAATATATTTCATCTCTATATTAAATTTTAGATAAATAAAAAGGTAAAATTCCACATAGTAAAGGGTTTTCATTATCGTATACGATTTTTGAGTGGACCAAAATTGTTCAAAAGGAAAAATCATATCTTGTATAACATTTCAAAACGTTCTAACATTTTTTCTATATATCGTATGATATTAGAGTTTTCCAATTCAAAGAAATTGTTTTTTTATATTTATAATACCATAGGATATATTTGATCCTCTTACCATATTTTACATAAGAAATTTTATAAAACATGATAAATTAAATTGAGTATTCAAGAATTCATAAATTATAAATAATTTTAATGATACGGGGCTTGGGTGGATCATCAAAATAAAAAATATCATGAAATTAATATGATTTAATAATTTAGTAATTAAGGAAATGATGTTTAATCCAAATGAGAGGAAAATAAACTTGTTTAATATTATATATAATATCTAATGTGATGAAATAAACTTATCATATTTTTAATAATAATGTAGATAAATTCATATTGAGGCTTGAATTTTATGAAACTGATTTAACACATTAATTAAGTGATCAAAATGAGAATAATTGTGAAAAGATATCTAAATATTGATATGTTTTGGCCATAAAAATAAATTTTGATATCGTAATATACACCCCCATGTAGTACACTAAGATCCACACCACAAGATTACACGGTGCATATTTTTATACCATAGTGTAAAATGGTGTTCTAATTTAGTGGAGACATTTTTTAGTTAAAGAATAATATAACGTTGAGCCTATTGAAGAATTAAAAAATAATTTATTTATCCCTATGAGAATTATTTAATAGAGTTATTTTTAGAATTAAATTTTAGTTGAAATATTAGTTTGATGGAGTGTGAATCAAAAAATAGTTATTTCATAATACTTTTATTGGGTTTGATGCTACAATTTTTGACATGTATTCCATTTATGGAAATTGATCATGAAAGGAATGATAAATGTATCCACCCATGCACACGTGAATGGGAAAATCAAGGAAAACGATATAGAAAAGTAATTATGAGTCACTTATACCAGTCATGGACTGGGAGTTTCCCAAGAGAATGTATGAAAATTCTAATTTCAAACTCTCACAAAATAATTACTAGAAGTTATTGTCACTTATAGAGTTGAAAAAATTATTACATCAAGATTGTGTATCTAGATGGTACTAAGGAGTTAAATTGAAGCTAGTTGGATAAGTATTAAAAAATTTCATCACCTAAGTGATGAAAAATAATTGTCACTAATGATCTGAGCCTCGATACATATTTAAGGATCTCACATGAATTATCAAAGAACAAAAATTTAAACAGAAGAGTTACCTTTGTTCAAATCAATGAATAATCCAGAAAAACTCACTACTAAAGATCATTTCTTAATAGATCTGTGTTTGAAACCTCATTTACACATGCTTCAACAATCAATGTGTATGTAGCTTATTGAATTCCATATGATATAATAGAGCTCTAATGATTCCTTCGATGTCATTGAAGAATCTTTAATCTCATGTATTCGGTCCGGGAAGGCATTCTTAGATCGATTTCTCATATAGTCATTTATCTCTCTAGGATGTTGGAGGATATAGGGTATTACATATCATTTGAATTAATAGTGATGTGAGAACATGCTCTTCCATGATTATATATTGGATGTCTAAAATAGCTAGATTGGTTTCTTATCCCCTGTATATTTAACGTCCACTAAAGAATCAATAAATTAATACTTATGAGGAACTAATTTTATCATAAAAATAATTTTTATTTTAACACCTACATATAATATATAATAAATAGATTATGGGATACATATGAGTCATTAAATCAACTTGCAGTTCCTGATAATATTTAACAAACCATTAATATTACAATAATATTCATTCATAAAATATAATTCCATGTACTAACAAAATACATTTTGAATATTTTTATTAAATTAATTATACCCATTTATTCTATGCAATAATAAAAATGAGTTTATTTATTTAGTAGTGATCAATAATACATGTACAAGTCTCAGACCCCAAAGAGGGGTCCACCATGTCAAATGTACATATTCACCAAAATAATGGATATGTTTTGAGTTTGATATTATGTGTAACCCTATAAACCCTTATCTCAAAAGTAGTGAATCATATTCATAGACCAAGAAGAGAGTCTTGAAACCCATTAGTGCCCCTAAATAGATAATAAATATTCATTGAAATGACAACCATTCTAAAAACACACTATGTGTAATATAATATCGTTATTATTAGATATATATAGATTTAATTAGCTTCAACAACCAATTCCATAGATTTATGAAATAACTACTATTTGGATCAACTAAGCTTGATATATCTCTTTATCAACTCTGAAAAAAGAACTATATCTTAACTATTGAGCTAATAATATTCAACCAAATAGTCACCTGATATAAGGTACATCACAAAAACTTCATTGCCATCGATTTTTCCATACATCAAATTACACAATCAAATATAATACAGTGATAATGATATATTGTCAAGATACCAATACACATGTTCATAGATAGGAACTACTAATAACACATGAAATATTTGGTGTTCCTATTAGAGGGTTTTCTCTCATGATCTCACTAGCTAGAGATCACCACAAGAAACAATCATGATAAGATGTCCAAATTCATATAATCTCCCATCACAGGAAAGTTATATATCAACATTATTCTTTTTGAATGATGTATATAGTTCATATATGATATTTTTATGGTAAATTTCATTGTATTTCAATGTTCTAATTATAGAATGGGAAAATTTATAACCTTTTGGTATGATAAATAATCTATAGAAATTACCATTTGAATAGTGGATGTATAAATATCCACACTATTGTAGAAAGAGTACCTCATACATAATATATTGTATACATGCTATGGAAATCGAAATGTATTGTTCATGTAGGGTCTAGGTAATCCACTACTACAACACTCCCACTTAAAATAGATCTATATTTCTAAAAAAAACTTGTTAGCTCTCACATGATAAGATCATGTTTCTATTGAATTCTGGATTTAGTCATGGGACTAACACATATCTTATGCATGACTATTTCTATATCTACGACCTCACCTACTTGAGTAAGAAACTTTAATAGATGTAAATCCCGCATATATTTACCTTTTGTTCACTATAAAAATGTGACATCTTAGTTATTATTATTATAATAATTAAAATAATGATAAATCCTTACATATTACGTAAGATTCTATAAACTACAATAAATCATTGTGTTTTACATTTCTTAATTAGATGCATAAAATTTTAAAATGAAGTTGGTATTTGTAGATATGGTTTCCACTTTGTTGAATATTATTTTCACACTCATTTACTTAGACATAATCTGATATTAGATAATATTTATCTATAGTAAGACTAGTTTAAATCCCCTTTTAACTTCCATAATTTATTCTCCACAATCTCATTATAAATCCCTCATACTTTCTCAAGTATGAAATGTATAGTTCTAACTAATATATGTGTTGTTCTCCTAAATATAACTAATATTTTCCAACCAATAAGTATATAGTGGAAATATCATATATAGTACATAATAATGAATATGTTTTATATCCATTACGCCCACTTAAGGAATTAAATTCACATATTAAATATCATATTATTCCCATGCATGACATTTTGGAGAAATTTATTACATGTGATGTTGGTAAAAATTACCTCTTTAATTGTTCTCGGTTGTAATATTTTAAATATTTCATTAGTATATGTTCCATAGACTCTGTAAAATAAACCGTTATATCAACCTTAGTAGATCATATTTCCCAGAAAATAGTTTTCTATATTAATTCAGTCTCTACAGAGTTACTTTCATCTTGTACATAAATAATTATAAATTTAATAATTATTTTCCCATATGTTATCAAAAATATTTAACTTTGAAAATAGTTGTTCTCTCACTAACCACTTGTAGACACTTGTATACTATTCATTCAGAATGAATAATCCACGATCATGTATCCTAATTAAATCCAAAATAATGATTATAGTGAATTTCTCCCATTATTGGCATTATTTTATGTCTCTAACCATTTCATGTTGAGTCATATAGATTCCTTCCAAGATTTAGTGTCTTGAGAACCAATCCACAAAATAATGATCATAGTAAGTATCTATGAAATGTAATATTCTAATGGATTTAGGTATAATGACTTGGTGTTACCACTCAATACTTATTGGTGACAAACTTTTACCACCCATGTATAATCTCACATGATTACCCACCTTAGTATCCAAAATACTATGCCCCATGTACATTGATACATCGAATCAATTAATGAATTTTAATTGTTCTTTCATAACATATCATTCTACCATTTATGACTTAATTAAAGGATCCATTCTTCTTAATGGAAAATTTTTCACCATCTATAGTGATTACAAAACCATTACAATTTTTTTATTCTTCCAATGTAGTATGTTTCACTATAACATTCTCTCTCCATATACACTTTTGGAACTTTTTCTTATGTTAACTATTTCTGCATCTTCATTATGGACTAAATCCAAGTCAGTGATGATTGTACTATCTAAAATATATATTTTCACCCTTTTATAGAAATATATAAGGTCACATGAATATGAATTTTATATCATGCTGATTTTTGTAATATCAACAATAACTCTAGGATGATTACATTAGATTCATACAAATTTTTTCTTGAGGTATGTCTGTTTATTTCCTTAAAAATATAATTGTATATAAATGCATATTATTATAACATAATGTATTTTTATCATACTAAAACTAATATGATATCCATTTTTCATTATGGATTGAATATTTTTATGGTATAATGCAATTATTTGTGAGTCATGTCTCAAAAAATAATGGATGTTTTAGTAATGATTATAATCCTCAGCAATGATATAATTTTACTTATATCATGGATGTAATGTGTTTAGTGTAATGTAAATTTGTAAATTAATCCATGATTAGTGTTTTTGATTAAATTTTACATGTAAGGATTTCTATTTATTCCATTTCTAACATCATAACATTTATTTGGGTAAAGATATGTACATTATGAAATTACTCTATTATACATTTTATGTGATCTGAGAATGCTTGGTCAGGATATTCTTTGACACACCAGCTTGAAGAAACTATTATCTTCTCACCATGCATATTATGTACTTCACATTTATATTAAATAAAACATTTAATGGAATCTAATTAAGTATATATACCACTAGATTTACATTGAAATAGTTCACACTCTCTTATTGAAGTAACTCCAAAAGAATTGTGGATTACCTTTTTTTATAAAGGGTTCTCTGTCCAAGATAAATATGTATACATATTTATAAAACATGATCTATTTATATCCATAGAGTCTAAATTCCCTACAAAGTATATCCTTAACATCCAATTTTAGTTTTACATGACAATGACTTATCATTCCACGAGTTGGAAATATAGTCTTGAATGAATATTCATAAATTATTATCAATGATTAAAGAATGATTGAACCTTTTATTAAGTATATGACGTCATAGATACTATTAATTCATGAACTATAATAATGTACTATTATTTCTAAATGATACGTTGGAAATTTTTTTGGTAATACATATCCAAATTTTAACTAGAATCAATAAATTGGAAATTAAATTTTGTGTTATTATCACCATTGAGTTAGAAACCACCATTTCCTATTCTCTTAGAAAACACACATTAATTTATGTAAGGTTTATTTTTGTACTTAGTCACTGTATTCAAATAAACAAATTTTATAAGAATATTGTTTTCAATATAAAAAAATATAATAGACACATTAAATTAAAATGATTAATATACATGAAGAAGACTTCAATTAATTATTTTATTGTATTTAACCTTCCATTAACTAATGTGAAGAAAAGATAATCTTATTTGATAACCATCCACATTTCATCGAAATACATTAAAAATATTCCTTTGGTATTACACTTTACACTAGCATTTTCTCCTTATCTTTCAAACTTTTTAATGATAAAAACTAATTATTATAGATTCTTTATGTTTTTCTTTACATAGAGAACCTTACCCAAAAGGTAATGAAAAAATTTCTCCATACTATTCATTTTTTTATATTAAATGAAAATGTAGTAAATTGGTGAAATAGATGTAATAAAGGGATTTCATGAATGATCTTGATCAACCTTTCAATTAAAACATAGCCACTGTAATCATACCTCATTCATATCTCACTTCACATTCACCAAGTAGTCATCTAGGAGACGATACAACCTATGGAATCACCCATGTACTAATGTACTACCAAAAGAACACATCATATTTTAATGATAACATTATGACACAACAGTCATAGAAATCATAAATG
The DNA here is from genome assembly GCA_963277665.1 of Viscum album. Classification (NCBI taxonomy): domain Eukaryota; kingdom Viridiplantae; phylum Streptophyta; class Magnoliopsida; order Santalales; family Viscaceae; genus Viscum; species Viscum album. Next base: position 650,191,286 of record OY728120.1, on the reverse strand, counting down.
AGTCTTCTATAAGTATTTTGTCACCCTCACTTCCTGAGGTGGATCGATATTTATTGGGGACTTCATCACATTTAATTTCATATAACACAGTATATTTCTCATGTTATAATACTATTGTTGTAAATTCATTCCAATTTGGAAATGTTATTTGGGAAAATAATTATTTCACATTACTTTTTGTATTACATGTCATTTTTAAACAAAAAAATCTAAGAAATTATTACTTTTATGTTGATTAAAAATTTGATATTACATAATAATTAAATAATTTAATGTCTCCCAGTATTTTATTGAACTATATTATGCCTCTCTACATGATTGGGTATTCTATTTCACAAGAGTATTCAATTAAAATTGATCCTTGAATATTATCCTCGTTGTCAATAAGTTATTGTACACCACTACTCGAATAGTTCATGATAGGTGTTTAAATGACCATCGCCAATAATATGAAACTCCTTGATCTTTTGATTGATGTCCCAAATTATAAAATCATATAAATTATTTGCTCAATGTTTTCCTCTAATGTTTCAACTAGATAGATTATTCTATACAATCAACAATAGATAAGTCATATCATCACTCTCGTAATAACATCCTAACAGTACGAGGAACCATAAACATTGGTCGATGAGCAACTCATACACCCTATTTTGTCCAAATTTGATAGGCTGATGGTGTTCATGAAAAAATATTTATTTGATGGGTTTTATATATTTCTCGATAAAGATAGTCTTTTTCAAATAATTATGTTCTTACTATGTTTCCATCCCCACAACTGAACATCTTATAATAGTATAAATTCATCATGTCTTTATAAATTTTACAGTTTATTATTTTATGTGCTTCCCATTGACATGAAAATGTATAAAATAATAAAAAACATATCAAGGAAATAAAATTACATAACTGTACTTGTGAATCTAAATGATTTTTACCCATTTAATCACTACTGGAAAACTAACCTATACAACGGTTTGGAACCGTTGGTATAAGACTCCAAACCATTTAGTATAGCCTATACCAACGGTTTGGAGAACCATTGGAAAGTAATCCGTGGGGAATGGTCTGTACCAATGGTTTTTGGAAAACCGTTGGTATAAACCTATACCAACAGTTTTCATAAGTGTTGGTATAATTAATATAAAAATATTTACCAACGGTTCCATAAAACCTTTGGTATATGTATTTCAAAAAAAACATTCGGTGGGATTTGACCCCACAACCTCTGGTTTATCCATGAAAGACCTAACCACTAACCTAACATGACTTTTGTGAACATAATTTTATAAATATATATATGTATTATCATAATTATTTTAAATTTTGATTTATATAATGTTCTCGGTTAGAAGATTCGATAAAAAATAAAAGGAACTATACCAACGGTATTCAAAACCGTTGGTATAGATCCTTTGGATTTCGGAGTAACGTCGGTATATGGGCCACTTTTCCCAACAGATTGGCCAAACCGTTGAGATAGGTACACCCTTTCCAAATGATTTGGCCAAACCATTGGGAAAAGTGGCCTCAAAGTATACTTTTTCCAACAGTTTGGCCAAACCGTTGGGAAAGCCATACCCTTTCCCAATTATCTGGCCATAGTGGCCACAAAGTGGACCTTTCCCAATGGTTTGGCCAAACCGTTGGGTAAGTCATAACCTCTCCCAATGGTTTGGCCAAACCATTGGGAAAAGTGGCCACAAAGTGGAGCTTTCCCAATGGTTTTCCCAAACCATAGGGAAAGCCATACCCTTTCCCAACGGTTTTGGAAGACTGTTGGGAAACATGACCTCAATGTGGGATTTCCCAAAGTTTTTCCCAAACCATTGGGAAAGGTGACCTATACCAATGGTTTTTAAAAACTTTTGGTATAGAAGCGTTGGGAAAGGTCAGATTTCCAGTAGTGAATCTTAATGAATCAACCATTTCATATGGGAATCATACCTTAGTCTAGTCTTGACATAAGAAACAACTCACCCCCAGTCCTTTGTTTGACTTATTATCTATTATATGGAATCATCTGGATGTGGTTCACATTTTATATATTCATTTTCAATATTTCAAATATATACACATATAGGTGAGGGGTTCTCGAGAAGTGCAATGTACAGATAAAAAATGACTGACGGATGTGAAGAGCCTTATACATATTCAATAAAATGGGATGATGTGTAGAACCTCATAAAATTAACTAATTATTATAAACATCATATGAAGTCATTATATAATTAAATAAAATTTCCCATAAAAACCCTGTATCGGTCATTCCTCAAGGCCAGTCAATGGGTAAAGTAAATTTGTTATAAATTAATTTTTAATAATTTATGTTTTAGGGAATTTATATATAAATTAAATGAATTATAATTTAGTCTCCTTTGGACCCAATATTAATTTAATTTCTTCCCCTAATATTATATTAATAAATTAGTTTAATTTAATATCAAAATTAAATTTTTTTTATTCATCATAATAAAAATATTATTATTTTCAACTAAAAATTTTTCGGATTAATTTTTTTTTATTAAATCTTTCTCGATCCCTAGAACCATACACAGTGTCATTGTGGGTCATTTTGACCGTACAGTAGCCCATTATAAGCCTAGAAGACCCTATGTAGAGATGTTATTGGTTAGGAAAACCAATCATGCCCCGTTAAAGTTTGAGATGACCCTCCCAGGCACATTATAAGGATGTTCTTGTAAGCCTGGACCTGAAAGAGGCACTTGATTGGGATAGGGATCCACACTGAATGAAAGAGATGGTGGCCTGGTGATTTTTGGTTTTTATGGAAAAGTAATACATCAATGGTAAAGGGTTTGGATGTGAGATATGTTGGAAAATAATGCATTCGGTGGATGAGGAACAAATGGAAGTGATAGTTCTCGTTGTGAAATCGTTCAATATGCGTAATGTTGACTTCACCCACTATAATGGGAGATGGTAGACATGGAAAAATAGTGCATTATCGTTTAATGAAGAAATGGTGTTTGTCCCCGATGATTAATAAAATCATGGTGGAAAAGTTAATAGGGTAACCTAAACTGGTTGGTTGTGAGGGAGGATAGCGTAGCCACGCATAGTAGTGATTGGGTTCAGTGAGCTCCACCAAAATAGTAAAATAAACAAAATTCACTACCTCCAATTGGAATAAATCTGAAATATTTTTTTAAATCATATATACACTTTATTTCAATTTATAGAAAATAAATTTACTCATACACACGCTAAAGCTATTTTCTTGACCCCTAGGTGAGGATCGGACACCCAATTTAATCTTATTATGCATGAACAAAAAAATAATGCACTTTTAATTTTTCAAATACATATTTAATATTTTTTTTCTTTTTAATAATAAATTAATTTTCAAAAACATATGGAATTACATCTATTTTAAGGTACTGTGTTCGTGACTATAATCTATCCAGATAATCTTCGGAGTACGAGAGGTCACTTGAATTGACACTGGATACTGACATGGATAAAATAATAGATACAACACTATATGTTTTCCAATTTTCATAACCAAAAAACCACAACTTTTGAAGCATAATTTTTTCAGATCTTCATAAAATTAACATCTTAGAAAATATTTAATAATTATCAAATCTTTTGGGGTATAATTAAAATCCTCCACTAAAATTATATCAAAATATTTTTTAATGTCTCAAAAAATACATATGTTCCCATTGTTACCAATTTTTGGTATTGGGCATTATGAAAAATCCATTGGATTAGTGATTTAATATTTTTCATTATAGGAGTGTTGAAAAATCAATCTCTCTAGTTTTATAAGTCCCAGTATATATCCTAAAATCTTTCATGAATTATAAAAGTAAAAAATTAAACAAAATTGTAACCTTGTTCAAATAGAATCACACTCAACAACATATAATTTCCAATGACCTTTTCAAAAATAATCTAAGGCCAAACCCATATATATTATCCACACAGATTTCAAGAATATGTGTATACATAATTTTCAAAATTTTGGTTTCTAGAGTGGAGATATAATGAATCCTTCATTTTCACGATGATCACCTCAATCTTGTGCCTTTGATCTGCACATGCATTCTTGGATTAATTGCTCAGATAAAGAATTTAACACTTTAGGATATAGGAGTTGAGTGTATCTTTAAAGAAATTGGAATAAATTGTCAAGTGTAAATGATCTACTCCATGCTAATATAGTGGATTTCCAAATTACCAAAATAGGGTTCTCTGACCCCCCATATATTTAGCATTCAAAAAATAAGCAACACATGAATAGTTCTGATGAACTAACTTTTTCATAAACATTATTTTAATTTTATCACCTACATTTAATACATAATAAATATACTATGTGATAAAAACATGCCATTAATTAAACTTTTAATTCTTGATAATATTAAACAACCCATGAATATTAAAATAGTATTTGTTCGTATAATAACATTAAACATATTCACTTAATACCTTGTAAATAAATATAATAAATAAATTCAACAAATTATTCAATTCATTAAGAATAATAAATTTATATATTCTATGGTAGTCGTTAAAACATGGAAAATTCTCAAAACCCATGGTGGGGCCCTCCGTGTCCCACGTACCTATTCACCAGAATAGGTTAGAGACTTGAAGAAGTTATTTTGTGTAACCCTCTAAGCACTTAACACAATACTAGATATTAGTATTCATAAACTAATAGTGAATTTGAGAAACCCATCAGGGCCCCTAAAGAGATAATAAATATTTATTATAATGATAACCAACCTTAAAACACACTATGCGTAACATAATCTCTTTGTCTCATGATATCTTATAAATCTTACCTCATATCTTATGTTATCAACCACTCTTTCTTTATTATTATTTTTATCTCTCAATGTGGTCTTTCTGTAAACTACCATATACATTGATTTATGATGTTACTACCATCCTAATCAACTATTCCCATGATATATCCTCCTCCACTCAAAAGCGACAAATTCTATCCTGACATTCAACCAATTTTATAACACCAAAGATGCACCCAACAGAAGATACCTTTCCATGACTATAGTGTCATGTTTATTTCATTGAATCAAAGTACATAAAACCATTTCACATATTGATAATTATTTCAACTCAATAGACCAATATAGATGTACATATATATAAACTACTAATGACACGTGAAACATGTGGTGTTCTAAACGGTGGTTCTATCCTCATGTCCTCGGCTAATAGAGATCAAAAACTATGAACATCGTGAGAAGAAGTATCAATGATTATGATCCCCCAATACCGTATAGTCATACATCAATTATGTCCAGTCATTATGATGTATCTAGACTATAATACATATGTTTAAGATTAATTTAATTGTATCTCTATGTTCTCATTATAACATGGGAATTACTATGAACTTTTGATAAAAAAAATATTCTATTGAAATTACAGTTTAAATAGTGGATGGAAATATTTCAACAAAATTATGGTAAGAGTAAATTATTCATAGCTCACATTATAAATGGTAGAGTAAACAAAAAATTACTATTAAAAGTCAGTCTAGGGAACCCAATATTAAAACATAACTTTCTCTATTTTGAATAAGAATAAAGAATATGATGATTTTAAGTTAGTGGACAGAACCTATGATCTTGAGGAATGTGTAGGGTCCTAAAAATTCTGCAAAGAGGAAATCCAATTACCCAAAATTTGGAAAATGACAGAATCGGTCTGCGTACCGGCTCCCAGCAATAGTACATGGCCAGTTCGGCGAACCGCCCTCCCGGGGACGCTATAGTTCGCGAAATGGGGGTGGAGCGCCTACGCGGGCGCGGACCAAGAAGTAGGACGGACGCCAGGCCGGTCCACTGCCGCGAACTGCAACAACCTGCCCATGCCACGCACGCCTTCATTCATGAAATGGAGGCAGAAGCCATATGCCGCCACGAACCTCATCATTCACGGAATAGAGGCGGATTGGTGTGCCGTCGCGAAGCAACCCCGCATGTCGTGACTCATCAAATATCGATTGACCAAGTCATCCATGGGTGGGGATTCCTTCATGGGCTTCTGAAAAAAGTGTCATGTGCCCATAGATATATCCTCTTCGTGACTCTATAAATAGTCGCTGAGGGGAACCAAAAATACAGAGGAAGGACGGGTGAAAACCCATGGGGAGACACTGGAGAAATCGCTCCCAGCGGTAATGTTCTGCGACCATCCGTGGACCCCATATCATCCACGGATGCACTCTTCCTCATAGAGGAGAAACCAAACCCTAAACCACATGCGGACATCTCCTTCGTGGCCACCCCCTCTGCATACCGGTGTCATTCTTGAAATGGAGGCAGGAACCCCTCCGCGGGTGTGAAGTAGGATGGGTGCCATCTCCTTTGCAGATGCCCTTTACGACCATTTCCTTCGTAGCCATCTCATCTGCAGACACCCTTCGCGGACATCCATCTCCTCCGCGGACACCCTTCACGGACAACCAAACCATGAAACACAGGCGGCCAGCCCTTAGCATCCATTTCCTTTACGAACATCCTAGGGGGCCAACTTCTACACGGCCCACATCCTCCGCGGCCAGCCCCCATTTGACAAACCCCATGCACTCGCTGGTCCATACCGTAGGGGATACACCCCCACTCCCCCACTCGGTTTCAGTGTCAGGCTGTGGTCCTGGCCCTCCAGGCCGATCCCTTCACTACCATCACTCACCCACATGAAAAATGGAGACTCGCACCATGTACTATTCAGGTCGGGTCAATAGTATTTTACATTTCAACCTTATGCTGCTCCAACATCCATCCTATAAATTCCATGAGTCGAGATACTCCTCATGACTCTCGTAAAATCCCATTACATAGCTCCCATGGTATGTTCATCCAGAAATGGACTCCCTTGCGTAAGTCCCACACCAACCATTCCTAGGTATCTCCTAGCTAATCGTCCTGAACATATGACGGTAAACTGTACGGCCCCTGTCCTGACGACATTACATTAAACTCTATGGCCCTCATCCTAACCGCATGACGTTAAACTGTATGTCCATCGTCCTACCCATATGATGTTAAACTATATGGAAATAGTCCTCTCTACATGACTATAAACTGTAGCATTCCCTATCATTCAATAATTGGATGCCTCTTGCTCTATGAAAGAGATGCCTTAAGCTCCAAGCATAAGATGCCTCATTCCATTATTACAGTGGCGTAATTTCAAGAGCATTGGAATCTGTTCAAACATTCCATCACTCCACCTCACGCTTTGCATTTCCTTAATTCAGATCTTCATACTCTTCCATGTCTGAAGGGACCCCCTAATGTCCTGGCCTCATGCCGCATCGGCTCACCTGTCGTCCTGGGCCAACACCCCGATAGACTTTGGACAACACTTCAAGTCAGGCCCTGGGTTTCGGACACGGACAACAGCCGACCCTCATTTTTTTGTCCCCATTTTAGGCTAACATGATATGTATGCTTTGTTTCGAACATGGTCAGCAGTTATCCTCCATCACCATGCCACCCTCATTGTATTTCGAATGTCAGTCATGTAATTCACACTTTTAATCTCCTTTTGTTCGGACTGATTCCAACGCCCTTGGCGTTATCCTGCTTGTGCACTTGAGCATAGGCATTTCCCCCCATTATATTCCTCAACCCACTAATGGGTTGGGATTCCCTCATGTAAAGACATGAGGAAGGCACCTTGGACATCCACCTCGGAGTAAGCCTCGACTTTTTGGGCTACCCCCATGCATAAGCCCCATCACACTTCCCACGGACGCACCATTCGCGACGTGATCTTCTGGTCCATGCTTCCTCTTGTTTCTCACACCGAGCATTACTCACATGGGCTTAGAGTAAGCATCAACCATGAAATCCTCTCTCGGGCCTCCTCAGAGTGTAAGCCCCAATCCATTACCTTGGGCAGCCTCAGAGCGTATGCCCCATGCCAATTCGAACTATGTGGACTTTGATCCCTGTCTCCTAGGGAGGGTACATAGGAAACCTCCCTGAGGTTCAAGCTCAACATCTGAACTATGTGGACTTTTATTCCTCACCAAAGGGATATGTAAGAAGCCTCTAAGAGGTTCAAGACCGATCACCATTAGACCCTGGGGTCCACATTCATGTCGGTTCTTCAATACTCCCATTTGAACTACGTGGACTTTGATCCTTGTCTCATAGGCAGGGTACGTAGGAATCCTCCCAGAGGTTCAAACCCAACAACCGGTTGATCCAACTATCTTCACGTCAGTTCACCGCACCAACCCTGGGCATCCTGGAGTGTAATCCCCGTACCAAACCGAACTACGCGGATTCTAATTCCTCTCACGAGGATACATAGGAATCCTGTATCATAGGTTCGATCCAAACGCCCAAGTCTTTATTTGTCCCCCTGGATGATAATAAACACCAGAGTGCCTGATTACGAGGCTTTAAACTAGTGTCGTCTCAATGAGTCCAAACTCCTTGGGATCATTAATCCAATGAGGGATGGTAAACCTCGGGCATAAATGATTCTGAACCCCTGCGTTCAGCTGACCATTGCCAACTAGGAGTAATCAGTGGATGTTATGCATGGGTATAAACCAAATATTCACGAACATATGAATATGTCTTAAATATATAAGAGAGTCCGGGAACAGGCAATAATTCCCCCCAAAATGGTGCAATGAGCCCGACTTCCCATCCTCTCGACCAATGTGAGTTCTTAAGCATCACTGGTCAAACCACCCAGCGAACGCCTGCCTTTGGAAAGAAGGTCCACATATTGCTGGATATGGAACCGTTGGGCATTTCGAGGCGAAAATAGTTCACCCAATATGAGTGATTAAGCAGAACCCAATCTTCTCTAATCAACTATCGGGTAGCGCACGTTTCTCCCCCACAACCCCATCGTGCGACCCAAGACAGAATGTTATAACAATAGGATGAGAGACAAAGAATCTATGTTAGCACATCAAGTATAGTTTAATACATTATGATATATTTGAATACTCGAGAATACATTATTGGGAGAAGAATAATAAATAGTATATAATAATAATATGGCCTTCTAATCATGTTACAATAGTTGGTTTTGAGACTTAGAGAGTGTGAGAAATTAGTTTTGCCGACAGAGACAAATTTTCATGAGTAGTTTTTAAATAATTTCAAGTAGAAAAAGGAACTCTATTATAAGGAATAAGATATAGTATTTTTTGTGAAGTTTCACCTAGTACATAATGAATGTCTTTTTCATAAGGAGTAATATATTGAATAAATTTTGGGATATGAGTATGAAGAACCTAGAGGATTATACCATCTCATTTGTGTAAAGTTGTAAACCACACATGTGTAATGTTATGTGAAATTGGATAGAAGATGATCCCTAGACAACCATTATAATTGGTATTCGATTATATTGAAGAATATATAACTCACTTGGACATAAAATCAAATAGAGTATGTTTCCAACATCAGTATTGAACTTTGCAAAAACACTATATGATGATATCTTTTTTATATGTATTCAATTATTTTTTTTCCTAGGTTTTTTAGTCATACAAGATCCATTTATTACATAATAGTAAATAGGGGTTCAATGACCAAAGGGGTTAGGATTAAAAAACTATTTAGGATTTGGAATGATGTTATGACACATGATTCAAATCCCCTCTCATGTGTATTTACACCGGTCCATTGGAAAATACACCAAAAAATAATAAGAAATTTGCCATTATCATGTCCTTTACACTAATTATATAGTTTTTTGGGAAAATGATCATAAATCCCTCATTGTTTCTAAATAAAAAAACCCTTTTTTGTAATATTTAATTCATGTTCCTAGATTCTTGTTTATCATTGTATAGTAAGTTTATCTATTATCAAGAATACATACTTTATATTAGTCAATTAGTATCAATGAAAATTTAACTACAAAAACATTCATATCCATTTTCCAATTCACCAATAATGGTTGATTAATCTCCACATGGGGTTTATATATGTGTTATTCTTCCATATATAATGGTCCCTCATCATCATATACTACCAAAACATATTTTTAGTTTTTTTCTTACTCGATGATTCTTCGAGTGATTTTCTTATACCACATTGAGTCCCCTTTTTCACATTCATTCATATCCTTAATGATAAATAAATTATTTTTTCATATCCTTCACACAAAAACCTTATCCATTGAAAACATGTAGATTATATTGTGTTTTATTCATTTTTTTCCTATTTCACTTATCCCTTGATGTGCCAAATTGATATGGAACACATTTTTTTATATTCCATATATTGTCACAAAAACATATCTATTTTTTTGTGTTTACATATGAGTAGTCACTTATACATAGGTAAAATGTTCAATTTCTCTAAAAATATTTCTCCTTTGAGGATTATATTGATGTGGCTTAGTCTCTTCCATTATTGTAATTTTCTTATAATCCAAACACACAATCGGTTTCTCTTTTTTGATAAGACTATTGTTACTATAGATAATATTCGAACTAATTTTTTATATCTATATAATTATTTTTCTTGTTTCTAATACCCATATAATGAAACTTCTCAATTTCGACTAATTATTCAAATATCCTTATTAATAATTGAGCATAAAACTCATTTAAAATAATTCTTATTAAATATATTTGACTCTGTTAACATTTTTTTAGTATACTGGTTAAACTATGATGTTTGTTGGCCTAATTATATACTTGGATCTTAAGATCAATGAATTTTTTTGTTATTAGTCTTATCAAACATAAATTATTCAATATAATTATTAAAATCATCCTTACCCACTCGATTATATTTTATATGGAATTTTGAATCATGTAACACACAATTTAGTAATTCATTTTGGATTTCTAAACCAATATTTATTTCAGTGTAATATCTAACCCCACTTTGAGTTATACCCTTATCCTTAGAAACAGATCCATTGATTTTTTTTCTATGGTAGGTATAAGAACTCCATAATTAGGATATTTATAATAAACATTATCCTCTTCTTTCTTTTAATATAATTCATTTTCCTCCAATAAAATAATATTCCTTTTTTTAGTAAAAATCCTTCTTGGATCCTCTATTTACTTTGACATACTTAATAGTTTTATTTGTGGATACATATTCTTATAAATCATCTCAAAACATATAGGGACACTTATTAATGAGGTACACATCCTTTACATATTTAAATACTGTGGTAAGAATCATCCCTTAGAACATTGAAATTTCCATTTTTTTATTTTATTAATTTTATGGAATGATTTCATCATAATAATTTTGGTCAAAGTCATATTCCACTAAAATATTGATTATTTTTAAGAAATATTATTCAGGAGTTTTTTCCCACTATATTATCATCATTAGTCCTCATCTCATATTCAATAATATTATTATGGAAACTATCCAATGTAACATACTTTATAACCATTTCTCGGAGCACTAAAACCTTCGTACTAAATTGTTGTCGAAATATTCCCAAACTATTCTTCACAAATCCACAATGTATTTCTCCAAGTCCACACATGTCATCCATAATCAAATTCACCCAATCAATAACTGCTTCAATGGATTCATCCATGTGAATCCTAAATTTATCATGGTTTTTTCTTATAACATGAAATATAGTTTCACATGCCTTCAAGTCACCATAATATATTCTTTGAATATATTCCCACATTTCATGTTTTTTATTAAATGACATCAGTTTCATTTAGATTTTGGGGGAACATTATACCCCTAAAGGAGTCATTTATTTGGAGTTGGAATCCATTTTTTATGATCTCTTTTGTAGAGAGATCCACTATACATTTTGACCAAAAATCTATGTGCCATGGTCACATTCACATCAATTCCATGGGATGGGAAGTGGTGTTTTATACAATTAATCTAATGTAAAAATCTATTTCCATCAAATATCGAAATATCATTTCAATTGACAACTACATAACAGGCTTCTCAAGAGGCAAAATTCCTTCAAATTAAACTGTATTCCCCAATACAACTTATATAACATTATAAATTTACCCTAAGAGAGGGAAGAGTTGGTGAAATATGAATTAAAATGTACCATCATAAAAATGTTTTTATGTTTTTAGTCAAAACACTATTTTCAATTAAACAAGTAATTAATGATATAAATAAAAAATATAGAGACTTGAAATTATTTTACATGCACTGGTCTATGTTTATATAGAAAAAACATAAATATCATTTTATGTACAAAATACATAATAAATGAACATATTACTAATAAAATTACATAGTGGACTCAGTATCCCTTTAGGATTACATGCCTCAAAATATTTGTAGAACTAAATTCTCCCCTTAATCACAAATTTCTCTAATACTATAATAGAAATTAATTTATTATCCATAAACCATGAATAAATATTATAAGAAGACATGTGTAGTAATATTCTCCCCCACCACCAATGTGACAAAACCCATGATCCTAAAATTATATGAACTCCTATAATACTCAATTTTACTTCTATAAAATTATGGAATCATGACCTCTATTTTATAACACATATTCTCTATCCTTCTAATTTTTACACAACAACATATCGATTTTTATTCCCTAGAAAAATCCATGTTTACATTAGTAAATACCTTGAATTATTTTTTAATTTAATGAGAGAATTTATTAATTCTTCCTCTTAAAATTTTCCTCAAATAATCTTCATTCAAATCAAAATAGTACCATAAAAATAATGTAAATTTACATTTTATTAAAACTATCAGGACAACGTCCTCATGGAACGACCAGCATCTTTAAGGTACAATGAATTGATACTCTAAAAAATGTGGCATCAGCAAATAAAATATCCTATATTTACAATTTTATTTTTATTTTATAATATATCTTAAAAAAATACTCATGTTTCTATAATAGTCTCACTGTATAATTTTACCAATGTATAAAAATACCAATCTCTAATCGAGACCCCTATTTCGATGAAAAACAACCCTTTGTAACACAACCAAGGATGTTAAAATGTATTCTCTTATCCATATTCAATGATTTTAATCATATAAAACTTTTTATAACGTGTAACCCTTTCTTCTTAACACAAACCATCAATTACCTTGAATGGAGAGTCATTGAATAATCATTGGGTATCCTTGTGTCATGGAATCACTCATCAAAGAACAATCTATAATATTGCCACATGAGTTTGGTCCTTCATTCAAAAAACATCCCCAACATTCTATAAACTCAATGGAATTGGTAATATGTGATTTTTTGAGTCATTTATAAGATTTTCATTATCATCTAAGAGATCCCAAAACGAATATATGTATTTTTTTTCTAACACCAGTCGTGACACAAAATAACATAACCAGCTCTAAAAATCACAAACCCTTAACTATCTTAATTCCCAATACATTTACACTAGATCCTCTACATTACATAGATCATGGATAATATGATTTACATAAGTCTTAGGGGTTATTTATAGGTTATTATTTAACATAACCCCAAGGTGATTTTAGAAACCTTAAATACCTAAACAGTTTCCTAGTCAAAGTGATGTTATCCCCGGAGTGCTCCCTAGTCCCTAAAGGCCTTAGAGTTGTATTTTTAGTCCCATTATAAATTTAAGAACGTATTAACCATATTGTTTAAAAAATAAATTTTTAGATACAAGCTATTGAAAACCTTATAAGACTCATTCATAAGTCATACATTCTAAAAAATAATTCATAACAAAAATAACATAAATTAATTGAAAAGAATATAAACAAACCAAAAATAAATATGAATTCATATCCAAGTAATAAAACGTTAATAAAAAATTACCCAAAATAGTTTTACAACCAAAAAAGGCCTTGAGAATGAATAAAAATGGATGAAAATACCATGTACCCAAAAATTCGTCCATCCTATGGTATACCAGCTCCATCACCATTGGGGGAACTAAACCTTCTACAATGACAATTATAAGAAATGATGAAATGAGAACCCAGTGCCACCAACATACTTATACATATGAAAAACTAAAAGTTTGAAACTATATGTCTACCCTGGTGTCCATCCAAGGATTAAACATAAATAATCAATAGGAAAACACCAATAATGTCTCAATATAATAGTGAATAGATTGTTTTATAAATGAAATTGTCTAAACATATATATAATACATAAAAGAGTTTCACTTGAAGCCACCAATACATGATAGCAATCAGTAAGAACTATAATCAAATATGGATCTAGTATTAATTATATACATTATTTTCAATTTAAATGTTCAATGGAAATATTATTTTAATAGTACACAATATATTTTTAGTGAAATCATCCAGATCCCCATGATCCTTGTTCATAATAAATTTATTATACCTATCTATAATAAGGAACCTATATGTTGAGGATGTTTTTTAAAACCCCCTTTATATAGAAGGCAACATATATATATATATATATATATATATATTAGTTTTTAATGTCCTTTCCCAAGTTCTCTCTCACATGACTAAGATGGGTAGTTACGTGACCCCAAGAGAGCCTCATTGTTTTCTAGAAGATAAAAACTAAAAAAATGGTCTAATGATATATTAGTGAGACTATACCCTCTAGAACATAGTAGTAATAATAGGAGAAATAAAATAAATCATTCATGATAGATAATACTAGGTGATGATAGTAGAATACCAGCAAACCAAATAGAAATAGTAAAACTGGTCATGTCCTATTTAATTTCAACTAAATATCCTTATAAATGGGTACAAGTAAACTAAAATAGTCTCAAAAATAGAGACACTAAAATATCTAGTCTTGAACTCCATGATGTTTCCCATTTTCAATCCCCAATCACATCTAGTAAATAACCAATCATGTATAGAACCCATTCTCCTTGTCTAGAAGTGCGTCAATGATGTCTTCCCGAGTACCAAACAAAGTTTGAACAAGGTGTGAGTAAAACTAAGTATGATAAAAACTATGGTATATAAATAATCCAATTTGAATAATTAGTGCATGAAATAGTATGATACACATGGAAATAAATTAATAAATTAATATATAACATGAAATAAAATCACATACTCTCGAGCACCGAGTTGACATAGGGGGTCATCCAAACTAGATTTAGTATAATTTTATATATCTCTTTCCATGGATGGACTCTCCTAATTAAGAGGAATTTCCAAAACCATTGGAAGATTCTCATGCTGAAGATGAATCATCCATATCATGTTAATTAATCAATATTCTCTCTATCATGCATCAAGTAACAAATCAAAAATGGTTTCTTTGTAAATTCACATTCTAGAGTCTATTACATTTTTATAGGGTTCAATAAAATATCAATAGAAATGGTAATTATGTCATACTAGTATTTATGTGAATTCCATTTTTAGATCCACTTATATGTTCCTATGGCACAATATTGTACCAAGGGGAAATAAAACATTGTCATACAAATAAATATGTAAATTCCCATGAAAAAGTTGCATACATGTTTCCATGGTTCAATAATATACCAATGGAGAATGTTTCATATGATACAGTATTAATTCCCCGAGTATTTTCATTCATGTGATGAGATGACATAAGAACTTATGAAAATGTCCGTCTTAAGTATGATTTTACAATTTATAAAAAATGATACAAGATCCAATTCAAAAAACAATCATGGCATGTAAACGTGTCATGTATTGGTTAATTAACCCAATTTAATAATGATAAACATTTTTATTTCATTAATATATGTTAATAATTTTCATAATAAATTTATTTTTATCACATATCAATTTAGCGTAATTATTTTTTTCATGCCATGATAGGTATATTTCACCAAACTACGTTTCTAAATCTAGTTACAAGATAATGTATTGAAATTCATTCCAAATGTTACCCTATCAAGACAATTATCATAATTAATATGTTATTACAATTCCATGTTAAAATAATTCGACCATTGAAACATTCTAAATTATCATAGGCTCAAGGGTAGGCACACTTCTCTTTTGGCCAACAGTCCTAGTCCCAATGAAAATGGACCCAACAGGATCCTTGGGAGGTCTAAGTATATGGATTTATAAAATTTGATTGTTTTATAATTATCATATTAAAAATTATATTGTAACAACCCAGGTAAATAAAGAATATGACATCTTTATATTTATCCATATTTGTGAATAAAATATTAATATTACTTTAAATAGGATTCTATGATCGATGGCGTACCCAATACGCAACAACGAGTTTCTTGGGAATCTTACGTTGCACTCTAATAATAAAATAATATTATTTTAAATGGTAGTTACCGCCTAACCATTGTGATGGAGGGAATGAACAGAACTAACTACAAAATGATTATATATGTTTGACAAATACTTTTACTTTTTTCAATAAATGTTAGAGGATTAAAAATGCAAATGAATCCAGTTTTTAAAGCGTAAACATTCTAATATTCTTTAAAAGGTCGATTAACCGCCTTTTGATGGAGAACCCCTTTTAAATCCACATTTTCAAATTTTTAGAAGCTATATTTTTCAAAATAAACATATTATTTATGATTGGGACATTGAAATTTACCTTGGGTTAATTTTTGGTATTTTTGTGACAAAGTTCATTTTTCAATAAATAGTGAAAAATACTGCATTTTACATCAAAACTGCTTTTTCATATAATTTAATTATATGGTTATCTTATCTTATTAATTTGTTTTAAATTGTAATTAGAATAAATTTTTACCGTGTAATTCAATGATGGTCATTGGGATTAATTTCACTTTGAAATTAGGCATAAACAAGTGCCAAACTTTTCATAAATATTGTTTCTAAAAAACCCGCTATTTGTTTTGACAGCGGGAAGTTTTTTTAAATTAATTATTGCAATTTATGTGTTTTTAATTTGGTAAAATGAATTAAATATTTTGAATTATAAGGTCCAAATTATTTAATTAAGATTCTTTTGTTTTTGGACATTATGAATATTAACGACGGTAATTATCTTTAATTATTTTGATTAATGAGTAATCGGGTAGTTAAAGATAATAAGATAATATCATAATAATAAAAAATGACCACAAAATGTGTCCTAAGGATACTGGTTGTCTCATGGGAGACCATAGGATTCCTTGTGCCAAACTTGGGGGCCCCATGGAATCACTTTTTTGAGAAAGTGACTTTTTATCTTTTTATTTTTAAAGAATGTTAAATGTAACAAAGAATGTATCACCTAAGTAAAATATTTTTAATTTTGTCTAAATAATTGATCTTTTGAACTATAAATATTTATTGGAAATATAATAAGATTTCCTACATCATAGTATTTTTTTATAATTTTTAGACATTATATAAATTAAATTATTTATGACATCATGATGATGCAGCGATGACCTCATTATTTAAAGATTTTAATAAAATGGAAAGATAATGTAAAATCTAAGACCTACACATGTCCAAAACCTATTGGATGGGTGTATTTAGAACCCGTATCACCTTATCCTCGAAACACATAAATGTGGGACCAATAAAATCCGAAACTCATTTGAAAATAAAGTTACATTTTATACATTTCCAAGAGTGCCCCTCCTCTCCTCTTATAAAAGGCCCCCACCTCTACCTCTTTACCCACACTTCCAAAGTCTTTGGCTCGGCCAACCCCTACCCATTTAATCTCTACACATCCCTCTATAACTCCTTGAAGCCTCACTTTGGGAAGAATCCTTTCCAAGGAAGCCTTTCATCTCAAATCAAAGGAAGTTACCCGATTTAAAGGTAATGTCTTCACTTGTGTCCTTTTGTTTTATTTTGCTTCTCTAAACCCCCTAAACTCTTTTTATTCATTTATTTTGTAAAAAATACAGTATCTTCAATATACTAGGATTTTTTTATAATAATTATTCAAGCTACACTTTCACACACCTACATCTAATGGTTAAAGAACATACAGTTTCTGTGGATGGCGAATTTCTCCCTCACGAAACGATGATTGTTCAACATTCTTCTAACACCTTCAAAGGTGGCCATTAAGATGACACTATATATATATATGATATATAATATGTTTATGTTTTAATTAAGCTTCTGTGTTTTTCATTTATTTCATACCATTATGGTTTCCATTATGGGTAAACGCGATATCTTTATTTAAGGAAGTGTGGACTACCGCCCCCTCAATGTGATTTGATTCGTTAATACCATATGTGGTATGTATAAAGGATAGATTTAATTATATTATATATTAATACATACTGTAATTAAAATACAATTATTTATCATTATTTTTTTTAATTCCATTAAATATGAAATAGAAATGGACGTAGTGTTCATGCGTACGTACGACTTACCGTCTCCATAAACGGTACATTTCATTTCTTAACTCAAAATGTTATGTACTATTATAAGTACATATATATAATGGATATATATGTAATATATTACATCTAAATGATGAGTATCATTCTCGAATTATAATATATATATCTCTCATTTTGTTTTAATTCCATTATTATGGAAAGAAAATGAAAGTAGCGTTCATGCGTGCGTACGGCCTACCGTCTCCATGAACGGTGCTTTTAATTTTTTATCTCCAAATGCTATGGAATAGTATAAAATGAATATATTGGATATATATGATATTTAAAACATAAATACTATTCTGGATATGATGTACCTATAACTACATGGAAAATTATTTTCCAACAACTTCAGTTTTTGACTCATGTACCAAACATCGACAAAAACGTCTGATACAAACTCACTTTATAAACCAATTATTGTAACATTATAATATGTGATATAAAATGAATAAAAATATTTAAAGTAGGTACTTTAGAAATTATTAATTGACCAAATTTTAATATTCAGGAGATTAAATAACGATCGAGTCATGTCGGACACGAGGTAAGGGATCCTACTCCTCTCTTTCTTTTTAAGTACACTCTTTTATGTCATTCCTTCTAAGCTCATATTTATTGTGATTGGGATGTTATTTTATATTACTATTTCTGTAATTTTTTATTTTCATATGATTATAGACCCTATTCTCTCTCATCAATCCATTTTGGATGTTTTTAGTGGCGCCGTTAGGCTGCCGAATTTTCGTAAGAGATCCAACCTCTCTCTTTCTTTTTAAGTACTCTCATTTATGTCATTTATTTTAAGCCCATCTTTCTTATGTTTGGGGATGTTCTTTTATATTACTCAAACGTTACTTTTTATGTTCATATTATGGGAGACCCTATTTGATCTCATAAATCCATTTTTGGAAGTCTTGAGTGGCGTCGTTAGGCTGCCGAATTTTCGTAAGAGATCCAACCTCTCTCTTTCTTTTTAAGTACTCTCCTTTATGTCACTTCTTTTAAGCTCCTATTTGTTATGTTGGGGGATTTTATTTTTTATTCATCTTCCTATAAACTTTACGTTGATATGATGAGAGACCATGTTTCCTCTCATCATTCCATTTTGGAAGTTTTAAGTGGCGCCGTTAGGCTGCCGAGTTTTCGTAAGGGATTTTTCATCTCACTTTTATTCCTGTGAGATTTATGCTACATTTTCCACAATTTACTTTGAGTGGTGTATGTACGGACATTATTATACACTTTTTGTAGTATAATTTCATTTATGGGTATTCACATCTTCATTTTATGACCCTTCTTCCATGGGGTGTACGTTTCGAAAGTTACCCAACTCGGTAAGGGGACCTTTCACCCTCCTTTTTTTAAAAGACTTCTTTTGTTATGTCTTTTAATTCACATACTATTATGTTTTTATATGTTCTTCTATATCCTTATTTATGTAAATTTTATGTCCAATTGATGAGATCCCCTTTATCTCTCTCATCAACCCTTTTTGTAAAATTTTATGGGACGCCGTTAGGTTGTCGAATTTTACCAAGGGAACTTCTAAACCCAATTTCGATTTCTTTGGGTTCAACATGTAGTTATTGAATATGTCATCCTTTGAATATTTGTGAATAACATTTGATTATTTTACACATAATATCCACTTATATTGGGTGTATTTATATTTGTCACACATAATTATGAGATTGATTTATCCTTAATTTAAGGATACCATCTTTATAATGGATTTCATCTCATTTTACATTTCTTTTGAGACTTTATTTGTTGTTATGCACCAATTCACTCTTATATGGTGTGTATACTGTCTTTTTACATATTATATCATGAATACCTTTATTCTCATGATATTATAAAGTTCGGATTAAATGTTATTCCGCTATTATTTTTATTCAAGAGTCTCTCATTTTGTTAAAAGTATTTAACAAAAATATAGTTTTAAATGTTTTAATGATTTATTATTCTAAATATTTATCATTAATGTCCATGTTTTCAAAAAAAAATCAGTATTCATTTATATGGACATTAATGTTTTAAAATTAAAATTCCATTAAAAGCTTCAAAGTGGTATGGGACACTTTGATTCAAAAATCTCTTTTAAATGGTTTTTGAAAATGGATTGATTAATTCAATATCTGGGAATTACTTATTGTGATTGCAAATGAAATGTTGTTATTGAAATGTTTATATTTTCAATATTTTATGTGTAATGATGGTACTTGGACATTTTACGGATGGTTACGTGATAAACCATATGACGGGTGGTGCCGTGAATACCAGGACGGGTGGTTACTTTATAACCTCCAATGCATTGGGTATGGAAGTCGGTCGTATGGCTATTCCATTAAGTATGTGTGGAAGTCGTCCGTATGGCTATTCCATTAAGTGATATGTGTGGAAGTCGACCTTATGGTTATTCCACTTAATTATGTTTATGTCTGAAGTTACCTTTATATGTTATGTGATCTTTATATGGGTTTTATGGTAATCATTTGGTTACAGAAGGGTAAGTAATGAACTTTTATTCAGTGAAGAGTTTTTACTACTTCGAAAAGGTGAAAAGTATTACTTTGATAAAGTATACATGGTTTACTTGTTGTTTTGAAAAACTAACAGTTTTCATTCTTTGTGTATCCCTTACTGAGCTTTTTATGCTCATCACAAGTTTTTGAAATGTTTTTCACATGACTTAACGTGGAATAGGGTCAAGGATGGGATCAAGGGAAAGTCATGCTACCTAAAACATGGAACTAAACACGTTTCTTTTTAAGAGTTTTTATTTTATGGAAACTTAGTAAAAGTTTCTACTTTGTAATCTTTTGAGATGTAATAGTTATGTTCTAATTCTCTAAAACTCTAAACCTGAAAAGATCCTCAATGTGAATTATTCATTTAATTCAATATTAAGTAAGGTTTAAGGCCGGGGCCTTATAGTTGGTATCAAAGGTCGGTTTAGATAACATTAGAGGTTAGGGTATCCTCTAAGCATAAGTGACATTACCATAATGGTTAGGATTTCAGAAAGAGTCCTGGTTTTAGATAAAGTGAATGAGTAAGTATATCTTAGTGTTTACCGTCCTCATTAGTACATGATGTTTTTGTTGATATACTCACACTGACTTTTCTGTTTTTAGTGAATGGATGGATCTAGCAGGCACCAAAGAGACAACAGGTTTGAAGGAAACTATGGTGGTTCTATGATTAAGATACTAGATAAAATGGGGGATTCAATGAGGAAACTCGTGGTTGTTCTAAACCAACTATCAGGGAGTCATGATCAACCACTTGAACCTTGGTATGATCAATAATGCATCATGTACAAGATGACCAATCAATGTGTAAGTTTAGGTAATAATTATAAAGGTAACCATTAGAGTTTATATGATCCTTACTTTTGAGGTAATTATGGGTTATTATATGTTATGATGGAAAATGAAAGGCATGAGATAAACTTGAGGTTAAAATATCTTATGATTATTTTTGAAGATTTTATCTTTTTTTGGGGAATGTTTTAAGAATTATGTAGTTTTGGAAAAAGGACAACATGCAGACCGTGTGACAACCCGTCGCATCGGACAAAGCTGTGGGAATCGAACCCACAACCAAAGTGCAACTGGTATTTATCGCCTACCACTGGACTACGTGAAGTCCCTGGTTAGTTTGACTGATTCTTTTTAGTTAGATGATTTTAGGAATCAAGGGTAAGTTTATTTTGGGTTATCTATGGAAATTATTAACCTATCATCGAGGATATGTTATTAGGTTAATTACTTTTCAATATGAGAATTTAAGAGCAACTGATGTTATTTGGAGATAAAAGTTAATTTGTACCTTGGAAGACTATGTGACTAAGTCCTTAAAATATTTGGGATTCAATATTAGTTTGGCTTACTTTGAAGAATTTTATGGAAAAATTGTTTATCAGATGGTCCTCGTTGAACTTTGGGTTTTTTCGGACAAATTTTAGAGATTAAGAATTTCTTTTTATAAAGGGTTATCCTTTTCTAGATTATCTGATCTTGTACTAACCTTTTTTGGTTTTGGTTTTGTTAAAGTCTAAAGATATGGGAAGTATATAGTTCTCTTTTGTGGATTAGGTGATTCTCTAGAAGTTGATTATAGTACTCTTAATGTGAACAAGTTTTCCTAAATACTCATCTTTTGGAGAAAATATGAGATTGTGTAAGGAATCTAATAAAAGTTCAAAGTCAACATGATAAGTGATTATGTTTCCTTATGAATAAATTCCTCAATAAAAAGTAACTTAAAACAAAAATTTTGTCTATTAACTTTTCCTACTGGGGAATCGAATACCGTTTAACCCATCACAAGTTTGTGATTTTCTTGTGGTTAACTTTATCCTAGACATGTTTATTATCACTCTCCATCAGAACATGACCCTTTGTTTTTTCCTCAATGTCCATATTTTCATACTTGGAATCCTAGTATGGGTTAACTCGGGTGACCTCTGTACTTCTCTTTCATTATTTTAAAGTGATTGTTTTACAAACTCTTGTTCCGATGTGGGACTTTCAAGGATGTTTTCGAGCCCAATTTTAAAATTGCGAGGACGCAATTCCCAAAAGGGGGAAGGATGTAACACCCTAGGTAAATAAAGAATATTACATCTTTGTATTTATCCATATTTGTGAATAAAATATTAATATTACTTTAAAGGGGATGCTATGCTTGATGGCGTACCCAATACGCAACAACGAGTTTCTTGGGAATCTTACGCTGCACTCTAATAATAAAAAAATATTATTTTAAATGGTACTTAATGCCTAGCCGTTGTGATGGTGGGAATGAACATAACTAACTACAAAATGATTATATATGTTTTAAAAATATTTTTACTTTTTTCAATAAATGTTAGAGGATTAAATATGCAAATTAATCCAGTTTTTAAAGCGTAAACATTCTAATATTCTTTAAAAGGTCGATTAACCGCCTTTTGATGGCGAACCCCTTTTAAATACACTTTTTGAAAATTTTATAAGCTCTATTTTTCAAAATAAACATATTATTTATGATTGGGACATTGAAATTTACCTTGGGTTAATTTTTTGTATTTTTCTGACAATGTTCATTTTTCAATGAATAGTGAAAAATACTGCATTTTACATCAAAACTTCTTTTTCATGTAATTTAATTATACGGTTATCTTATCTTATTAATTTGTTTTAAAGTGTAATTTTAATATATTTTTACCATGTAATTCAATTATGGTCATTGGGATTAATTTCACTTTGAAATTAGGCATAAAAAAGTGCAAAACTTTTCATAAATATTGTTTCTAAAAAACCCGCTATTTGTTTCGACAACGGGAAGTTTTTTTTAAATTAATTATTTCAATATATGTGTTTGGAATTTGGTAAAATGAATTACATATTTGGAATCAGAAGGTCCAAATTATTTAATTAAGACCCTTTTGTTTTTTGACATTATGAATAGTAACGATGGTAATTATCTTTAATTATTTTGATTAATGAGTAATCGGGTAGTTAAAGATAATAAGATAATAACATAATAATAAAAAATGACCACAAATTGTGTCCTAAGGCTACTGGTTGTCTCATGTCAGACCATGGGATGCCTTGTGCCATACTTGGGGGCCCCATGGAATCACCTTTGTGAGAAAGTGACTTTTTATCTTTTTATTTTTAAAGAATGTTAAATGTAACAAAGAATGTATCACCTAAGTAAAATATTTTTCATTTTGTCTACATAAATTATCTTTTGGACTATATATATTAATTGTAAAGCTAAAAATATTTCCTACATCATAGTATTTTTTTTATAATTTTTAGATATTATATAAATTAAATTATTTATGACATCATGATGATGCAACGATGACCTCATTATTTAAATATTTAAATAAAATGGAAAGATAATGTAAATTCTAAGACCTAAAAATTTACAAAACCTATTTGATGGGTGTATTTATAACCCTTATCACCTTATCCTAGAAACACATCAATTTGGGATAAATAAATTCCGAAACTCATTTGAAAATAAAGTTACATTTTATACCTTTCCAAGAGTGCCCCTCCTCTCCTCTTATAAAAGGCCCCCACCACTACCTCTTTACCCACACTTCCAAAGCCTTTGGCTCGGACAAACCCTGCCCATTTAATCTCTCCACATCCCTCTATAATTCCTTGAAGCCTCACTTTTGGAATAATCATTTCCAAGGAAGCCTTTGAGCCCCAATCAATGGAAGTTACCCGATTTAAAGGTAATGTCTTCACTTGTGTCCTTTTGTTTCATTTTGCTTATCCAACCCCCCTAAACTCTTTTTATTAATTTATTTTGTAAAAAATCCAGTATCTTAAATATACTAGGATGTTTTTATAATAATAATTCAAGCTAAACTTTCACACACCTACATCTAATGGTTATAGAACATACTGTTTCTGTGGATGACGAATTTCTACCTCATGAAACGATGATTGTTCAACATTCTTCTAACACCTTCAAAGGTGGACATTAAGATGACACTATATTTATATATGATATATAATATGTTTATGTTTTAATTAAGCTTCAATATTTTTCATTTATGGCATACCTTTATGGATTCCATTATGGGTAAACGTGATATCTTCATTTAAGGAAGTGCGGACTACCACCCCCTCAAAGTGATTTGATTCGTTAATACAGTATGTGGTACATATAAAGGATATATTTAATGATATAATATATGATACCATACTGGAATTAAAATAATATTATGTATCATTTTTTTTTAATTCCATTAAATATGAAATAGAAATGAAAGTAGTGTTCATGCGTACATACGGCTTACCTTCTCCATGAACGGTACATTTCCTTTCTTATCTCAAAATGTTATGTACTATTATAAGTACATATATATAATGGATATATATGTAATATATTACATCTAAATGATGAGTATCATTATGGAATTATAATATATATATCTCTTTCATTTTGTTTTAATTCCATTATTATGGAAAGAAAATGAAAGTAGTGTTCATGCGTACGTTCGGCCTACCGTCTCCATGAACGGTGCTTTTAATTTTTTATCTCCAAATGCTATGGAATAGTATAAAATGAATATATACTGGATATATATGATATTTAAAACATAAATACTATTCTGGATATGATGTACCTATAACTAGATGGAAAATTATTTTCCAACAAGTTCAGTTCTTGACTCATGTACCAAACATCGACAAAAACGTCTGATACGAACTCACTTTATTAACCAATTATTATAAAATTATAATATATGATATAAACTGAATAATTATATTTAAAGTAGGTACTTAATAAATTATAAATTGACCAAATTTTATTATTCAGGAGATTAAAGAACGATCGAGTCATGTCGGACACGAGGTAACGGATCCTGCTCCTCTCTTTCTTTTTAAGTACACTCTTTTATGTCATTCCTTCTAAGCTCTTATTTATTGTGATTGGGATGTTCTTTTATATTACTCTTACTATAATTTTTTATTTTCATATGATGAGAGACCCTATTCTCTCTCATCAATCCATTTTGGAAGTTTTGAGTGGTGTCGTTAGGCTTCCGAATTTTCGTAAGAGATCCAACCTCTCTCTTTCTTTTTAAGTACTCTCATTTATGTCATTTCTTTTAAGACCATATTTCTTATGTTTGGGGATGTTATTTTATATTCCTCATACTTTAACTTTTATGTTCATATTATGGGAGACCCTATTTGATCTCATAAATCAATTTTTGGAAGTCTTGAGTGGCGCCGTTAGGCTGCCGAATTTTCGTAAGAGATCCAACCTCTCTCTTTCTTTTTAAGTACTCTCCTTTATGTCACTTCTTTTAAGATCCTCTTTGTTATGGTGGGGGATGTTATTTTGTATTACTCTTCCTGTAAACTTTATGTTTATATGATTAGAGACCCTATTTCCTCTCATCAATCCATTTTTGAAGTTTTAAGTGGCGACGTTAGGCTGCCGAGTTTTCGTAAGGGATTTTTCATCTCACTTTTATTCCCGTGAGATATATGCTACATTTGCCACAATTTCCTTTGAGTGGTGTATGTATTGGACATTATTATACACTTTTTGTAGTATAATTTCATTTATTTCTATTCACATCTTCATTGTATGACCCTTATTCCATGGGTTGTACGTTTCGAATGTTACCCAACTCGGTAAGGGGACCTTTCACCCTCCTTTTTTTAAAAAGACTTCTTTTGTTATGTCTTTTAATTCACATACTATTATGTTGGTATATGTTCTTATATATCCTTATTTATGTAAATTTTATGTCCAAGTGATGATATCCACTTTATCTCTCTCATCAAACCTTTTTGTAAAATTTTATGTGACGCCGTTAGGCTGTCGAATTTTACTAAGGGAACTTCTTAACCAATTTCGATTTCTTTGGGTTAAACATGTATTTATTGAATATGTCATCCTTTGAATATGTGTGAATAACCTTTTATTATTTTACACTTAATATCCACTTATATTGGGTGTATTTATATTTGTCACACATAATTATGAGATTGATTTATCCTTAATTTAAGGATACCGTCTTTATAATGGATTTCATCTCATTTTACATTTCTTTTGAGAATTTATTTGTTGTTATGCACCAATTCACTCTTATATGGTGTGTATACTGTCCTTTGACATATTATATCCTGAATCCCTTTATTCTCATGATATTATAATGTTCGGATTAAATGTTATTACGCTATTATTTGTATTCAAGAGTCTCTCATTTTGTTAAAAACTATTTAACAAAAATATCATTTTAAATGTTTTAAAGATTTATTATTCTAAATATTTATCTTTAATGTCCATGTTTTCAAAATGGTTTTCAGTATTTATTTATATGGAAATTAATGTTTTAAAATTATAATTCCATTAAATGCTTCAAAGTGGTATGGGACACTTTGATTCAAAAATCTCTTTTAAATTGTTTTTGAAAATGGATTGATTAATTCAATATCAGGGAATTACTTATTGTGATTGAAAATGAAATGTTGTTATTGAAATTTTTATATTTTCAATATTTTATGTGTAATGATTGTACTTGGACATTTTACGGGTGGTTACGTGATAAACTATATGACGGGTGGTGCCGTGAATACCAGGACGGGTGGTTACGTTATAACCTCCAATGCATTGGGTATCAAAGTCGGCCGTATGGCTATTCCATTAAGTATGTGTGGAAGTTATCTGTATGGCTATTCCATTAAGTGATATGTCTGGAAGTTGACCTTAAGGTTATTCCACTTAAGTATGTTTATGTCCCAAGTTACCTTTATATGTTATGTGATCTTTATATGGGTTTTATGGTAATCTTTTGGTTACAGAAGGGTAAGTAATGAACTTTTATTCAGTGAAGTGTTTTTACTACTTCGAAAAGGTGAAAAGTATTACTTTGATAAAGTATAAATGGTTTACTTGTTGTTTTGAAAAACTAACAGTTTTCATTCATTGTGTATCCCTTATTGAGCTTTTTATGCTCATCCCAAGTTTTTGAAATGTTTTTCACAGGGCTTAACGTGGAATAGGGTCAAGGATGGGATCAAGGGAAAGTCATGCTACCTAAAACATGGAACTTGACATGTTTCTTTTTAAGAGTTTTTATTTTATGGAAACTTAATAAAAGTTTCTACTTTGTAATCTTTTGAGATGTAATAGTTATGTCCTAATTCTCTAAAACTCTAAACCTGAAAAGATCCTCAATGTGAATTATTCATTTAATTCAATATTAAGTAAGGTTTAAGGCTGGGGCCTTATAGATATTGTGTCGGCATGATATCCTACATTAAGAATACTAGAAAAATAGAACAAACTTTAGGGAGTTGTTCTTGAACACCCACATCATGCAATGAAGAATAATGAAAAATTGGTTGATCATCATATCAAAATTCAATGCATCATTACCCTATGGATAAAAAGTTACACACACCTTAAAGGATGAAATAATAAGATCCAAGGATGAAATAAGAGGATTTCACTAAAGATAAGAGAGACATAAAAATTTTGGATCATCAGTTTGAGGAAAGAAATGAAAAAAACAGAGAGTTGTTGGATG
Source organism: Viscum album (assembly GCA_963277665.1). Taxonomy (NCBI): domain Eukaryota; kingdom Viridiplantae; phylum Streptophyta; class Magnoliopsida; order Santalales; family Viscaceae; genus Viscum; species Viscum album. Next base: position 650,162,925 of record OY728120.1, on the reverse strand, counting down.
GGCCTTGAGAGCCTCAGAGAACCATCAAAATTCAAAAAAAAGGTTTGAATGAGGAATTAATATGAGAATAAAATGGGTTATGGTAGTCTGAAATGTTATTCTAACCCCTCTTAATATTGTCCTAGAACAACACCACTAGTTAGCTGGTGTCCACCACAGGATTGTCGGTGGTGTCCTCCAGCATCCCTGGATGGTTGGGAACCACACCAGTTGGCCATTGGGTTTTTATAGGGTGGATGGTGGGTCTCTTATAAAAGTCCCAATATATCTAGAAGAACTATAAGGCTAGTAGAGAACATCTATCCTTACTAGGATACTTGGGAGCCCACTAGCTAGCTGGTGGGCTACACCTACTAGCCAGTGGTTCTTCAGTTTCTCCAAACATGCTAACATCCAATTGTTGCTACTAACATCATCTATTATATCTTTTTGAATCCCATGATTAGTACTATGAAAACATTTTATGACACTAATGGGGCTCAAAATAGATTTCTAAAACTATTATATAAAAATAAATATGTCAAACCAAAACCTATAAATGAGATGAACCTAGAAAAATATGGGATCTTACAGCCTCCCCACTATATAAAAGCTCATACCTATGTTTTCCAAAAATAATCATTATGGGGGTATCGATGAACATGATGGGAAACTTTGCTACATATCATTCTCATACTCTCATTTCACATCTTGAACATTTCCATGCTTCCACTGCACTCCTACATGAGGAATAGTCCTTCCTCAATGATTCTTCTGACTATGTTCTATGGTACTAATTAGATGCTTCTCAAAGGGAGAATCATGATCATGATCATCATCATCAACATCAATTGTACTATATGGTTCTATGTGATATCTCAAAATGTGTGACATGCAAAAAATATTGGGAATTAAACTATATCATTATGAGAGGGATAATTTCTATTCCACTATAATGACCCTATCTAATATATCTAATGGCCCAATATACCTAGACACCATATTTCCCTCTATTCCACTACAATGACCCTATCTACTATTTCTAATGGCCCAATATACCTACACACCATATTTCCCTACTTCATGATATGGTCTTGAACAAATATTAGATACACTCAAAGAAAAACCTGATTTCTGACCTCGAACTATAGATGTTATCTATGATAGTTATGAATACAATTTATGACTACCCTATACAATTACCAATAACATTCGGATCAACTAAACCTACACAAACACCTCCAACATGAGACTAGGTCCAACAATAACTAAACCACATTCCTCAAACCAAAACATACTATAATTACAAGAACATAAAAATAAAACCTCTAAATGATCCATTTTTATTTATTAGTATAAGCTTTTATTATAAGATAACTCCATGATTGGTAGATGTTTCTCTCATAAACCGCCTAAGTCCAAAACATAGTCTTATTATGTATCCCCTATAATGTGAATCTTACATTTATATTAATCATCAGACTGAGGATGAAAGGATGTACTTATAATAACTCACATTCCCTAATCCATATGAAGACCCTTATAGAATATTGATGTGAAATGGGGATCTTCGTCAGAAATTGTACTCCTTGGAACACCATGTAATAAAACTATATCACGCATATAGAGATTACCAAGATCATTGATGTTGAAGGTATATTTAATATGAATGAAGTAATATATCTTCATTATTTAATAAATGATCACCCATGAGGTATAATTTTTCTATGGTTTATTGATTTATACTATCTTGAAGTCTATTGTGACAAAATCCTACTTATATTTAGAAATGGGAAAAGGATTTTACTACACAGTAGGACTTTGACTCTCATACTTCACTAGATGATAGTGGCAACATCATGGAATAAATCCCACTATATCCTACTCTATTTCTGGATAATAATACTACCTATGTAGATAATGATATATCTATTTCAAAATAATATGTACCACCCATTTAGAAGAATATAATTAGATCATATCATCAAGCAGCCCCATTAGAACCCATAATCATCCATGGATATGATGAACATCACCACTTCCAGGAATCCAACCCGAGATTGGATCCCTACCATATATAATTTCCCTCATATATAATCTATCTAGATAAAATAACATTTCTCTCTTGATTTTTTTCATTAAGAACAGGTACAAAAAAAATTAAAAGTTAGAGTTTCTCATCCATGAGAATCCTAAACATTTATATGCATCTCTGCAAAGAGAACCATCATTCGACACCCATAACATATATCCTTCACTTCATATATCTATATATTCCTGCTCAAATAATTAGAAATGATTTTTACCTTTCCTAAATTATATAAAAAATAGATGTTTAAAGACTGTAGAGACTTAAACCACCTCCGTTTTTTGAAGGTTTAGGTCCCACTATGAAATGTTTTAGATGAGGATCTTTTGATCTACGTACACCACAAACCTATCTCCCATAAAATATTTCCTCCAACATTATAGGGTTTAAACTACTATATATATCTCCAAATCAGGATTAAAATCATTCATCTCCTAATTCCTTAATTTTCAACAGTTTTATGTAACAACTCACCCCTCTAGCATCATGACTTTTCTAAGACAAACTCCTGATACATCACAATTGATTTTATAGTCCTTACACAACTCATGTAGGGTGAGGATCAGTGAAGAAGAAAACATACTATTGAGATACTATAGAACCCTCTCATAAGCTTAAGAACAAAAAACCACCACCACCTTCTTGGCCATCCTACGCATAAGTGTCTCCATAAGGGAGAAGTTCTTGATGAAATTTTATTAATATCCAGCTAGAACAATAATTATCCAAATAATGAATATTTTCTTATGATTTTCTCAATATAAAACCTTAAAAAATAATCTAGGTTCACTAATACTCCATCCTCTGAGATGATGTGAGCTATGAAGTGTAAATGTTCAATCCAAAAACATCATTTGGAGAGCATGGATTATTTTTAATACTCTTTTATAATACATAGGATGATTATAAGATTTTGGGAATGATATTTTCCATATTGAAAGTACATCAATATATATTTTACTAAGACAACCACAAAGTGATTCAATAACAAATGGAATATATAATTAATAAACTCTATGAATACCATCAGTGTGTTATTTATACTTAAAGGTATAAGCATGATCTTATTCCAGATAATCTAGGTTCAAAAATAATTTTGGGGTATGTTATAATATATCACCCTCAATTCATGGTACCCAGAACTCAATTCAGTCTTAGAGTAAATATGGGAATATCTTAGCTGATTGAAGATATTGTTGATGGGAAAAAGTGAATATTGGTTCTCAGAATATATCTAGTTTAGTCTCTGATAATCCATATTTAATTAATAATTATCATCAAACTTATTCAAAAAAATAATATTAGAACACCATTGTGAACTACTATTCAATATAAAACCCTTAAATTTTATATCTTCCAATTGTAATTTAAACTCTTGAATCTATGTTGGTGTCATACAGTTATGCAGGATATAAACTGGCTTGGATCTTGACACCAACTTGATAGAAAACACTATCTCCCACTCAGGTGGTAAGCTAGTGGATTATTCATGAAATTCATCCTAAAAGTGGTCCACTATTGTTGGGAAATTTCTATACTACAACACTATATCATCCAGAAAAATGACTCACCAATTGGGGCATGAGACAATCCAATCAGAACTATATTGGTCCTACACATCCATAGAGAATATCCCATTCCCTCTAATTAATTTACATTCTCCCCTATAGAAATTAAAACGTAACTCTCTTTCAATAATGGTTGATATGAATATCCTATAGAAATAAACAATTCCTTACTAGAATCAAATAAAATACATAAGTTTACTACAAAAACCCCTCCTAAAAGAAAAAATAACCATCATATTCAAGATAAAACTTATTATATAATTTGATACCATCTGGTCGCACCACAAGCAGTGTGTCGACGGTCATAACCCAATCCATGCTCTGCATAGGAAAACCTAATCTATTATAAAATCGATCAGATATAAAGGGGTATGAAACATCTGTATCAATAAAGACATAATAAATAGTAGATGAAATGAGAATAATGCCACTGGCAGTAAAATCTCATATATACAGACTGGCTGGAGAGTATTATAAAGAAAACAATTGACTCATCCCTCTACCACAGGCTCCATTATAAATCCCCAGAGATACTCCATCCTACGAATTGTTTTTATCTTATGTTGGGGTACCACGTCCCCAACCTCATCCAGGTTGTCTAGTGTAAATATAGTAATTTGTTTACTAAGGGATATATGAGTCCATCCCATAGTGTAGTGATTTTCTAGATCCCCTTCCACCGCTCAACTTTTGACCACTTCTTCAAAGCATCTAAATATGTAACATACTACCACAAGTGTTCCACTCTTTATAAGGAAATGGGAACTATAGGTACTAGTGGATAGCCACACCACACTAAATGTACTACTCTGATCCACAATCGTGGGATGATTTTCTTCTCCCATGTATTATCTTCCCACCACTACTTTGGTGGAAATTCTAATAGTGTTGAATCTTTCCAAATGAATTAGAGCTCTATTATTGTCATTCTGAGACTGACTACCCTCTAATCATTTCCTCCTTCAGTTTCCCTTTTATGATGAGATCATAATTCATCACATTTGTGATGTTTCTTTGGACAAATATGTTCACCTATGATTTGACCTCATACTAAAGCCCATACAAGAATCATTTTTTCCTTCGATACCTCATCTATTAGAAAATATAGAGAAATAAATTGTATGTTAGTAAAACATCAAGTATAGTATATCATTAACATTCTTTCTTACATCAAGTATATTAACTCCAGAACCCTATCAAACCTCAACTTACCCCGATAAAATTGACTTGGTTTTTTCACCTTGAATATCTTCTTATTTAGTTCCTCTTATTATATGGATTTATAAATGATATCCCACCAGTTCTTGGTTGGGCCTAGTAACATGAAATAAAAAAGATTCACTCTCCTGTATTTTGGTGCCTCAAGGTCCATGAAGATCATCTTTATATAAATGATTCATACATCTATATCCTGGGGTCCTCCCTCTCCAATAAATATGGGAAGATGTTGGAGTTTGAGATCACTGTTCAGATATAACAGCAAGTGTACAATACAATTAGTCTTCATTTCTAGGGATTGCATGGCTTGTAGGAAACTCTATGAAATCTCATCATCCATATAGTTTCCTAGATCTGAAGGAATGTTCTAGCCTAGTTGTGTTCAGTTGGTACCGATTACCAATCCCCTCTTGTTCATCCCAAAGATGACCTAAAATAATTTTCTCTATAAGGGTCAACACACTCCTTATAACACAAGATATAAGATAAGATCAATCTCAGGAGGTCAAGAAAAAATAGGGAACCACTAACACATTGTTACTCCAAGACATAGATTAACATGTGAATTGAAATGTTATAAATATTCCATTTATTCATTTTATGATATATATCAAGGTATTACCCTTCATGTTTAAGATTGGAAGATTTGTCACATGTTATAAATGTTCCTAGCATGAATAATTAATGTCAATATATTTCACTGCATACCTACCATGATGCATGAGTACTAATCTCATGCCAGATCATATAATTATTAAAATATCAATAAATTGTAACATCACAAAAAAGGGAATCAATAAAGGTTAAATAACAACACAATAGTAAAAAATGAACATCATGAACAACAATCACATCTCAAGAACTTGGGTTCCCCCCCACACATGGGTTAGATACTAACATGAAAGATCTCACTACTAAAACTGACACAACATAGAATCTTTTCAACCTTTCCCAAATATTAATGAAATAGAAAATACCTAGGCCCTATTTAATATTTTAAAATTACCTAGTCTAATTCTCCCTTACGTGAATAAAATGGGTGGTTATATGACCTCATGAACCCCTTCCAATACACTAGAGTCTTCTGACTAGTAGCGAGGGTCTAACAAATTTATTGGGGAGACTATACCAATAGTAATAGAGTAGGAATCACAATGGAAATAATGTAAATCAGGTAATAAATATAAATCATGAAGATGATATAAGAATACCAACAATACTAATAGAAATAATAAAACATTTCATGTCATATTGAATGTCAACTAAATTTCATGCTGAATTTAAACAAGTAAACAAAAATAGAAACCAAAATAAAGAGACTAAAAAACTAGTTATAAACCTCATAACTAGTCTCATCTTGTTGATCCTATCCCATTCATTAAGTAACCAATCAAGCACATGTTCCATTTCACTTGTTCATAACTATAACCATGAAGTATTAGTTACCAAATGGTGCCCAAATAGGGGGTGAGTACATCTTTGTAGGTTGAAACCCATGGTGTCTGAACAATCTAGTCTAAATAAATAGATCATGTAATAGTAAGATAAACATTTGAATTAATTCACCAACTAATTCATAACATCAAATAAAACATATGACCTTCAAGATTTGGGTTGACATTAAGGGTCTTCCAAACCTAATTTATCATAATACTTGTTATCTCTGTCAATGTGTGGATTCCCTTACCAAGTATTAATCTCCCATACCCTTGGTGGATTTTCATAATGAGGATAAATCAACCATTTCAATCCATGCAATCAATCATCTCACCCATGGGAATCATGTAACTAAGAATCATTGGATTATATATAAATTCTCATTCAAGATATCCAAACGTGTTACCATTATGAATAACCATTCCAAGGATAAAAGTGACAATTTTATACATGGATATATGAAAATTACAATGATAGAGATGCTTACCTATTTACATGGTATCAAATTTTACCCTAAAAAATGTAACCTTGTCATATTGGGATCTTTATGAATTCACATGCTAAATCCACTTACTTATTCCCATGGTGCAATACCATAATAAACAAAATTTATCACATGACCTTGTGAAAATTATCATTCTAGGGACACTTACATGGGAGTGGACATCATATAATATGGGAATTCACAAGCTAAGTCTTATTAAAAAATTTACAACAAATGGAACAATATACAATGCGCTCAATTTCATAAAACATTTTATACCAGTAAACATATCTTATATTGGTTAATTTTATGAAATTAACAATTATTAATATTTTCATTCTATTAATCCAAGATTGAAATTATCATAAAAATTTTAATAATTCTGATTCACTTATAAATTTTTATCAATTTTTTGTTGCATGACAATATATCCATATTTCATAACATCATAGTGACAGAGTCATTTACATGCTGATATATTCACCTTCATTATATGTTTAATATTCTCATTACAATTACCATAATTACCATGATATTCCAATTTCAAGTTAAGCTAAAAGAACCATGAGAAATTTCCAAAGAATCTTACGCTCATGGGTTGGCCCACCTCTCGAGTGGACACAAGTCCCGAAATCAACACTAATAGAACCAACAGGATCTTATGGAGGTCTAATAATATGTATTCATCAAATTTAGTGGGTTTCTAATCTGTTTAGGTGACATACATGTAATTCTATCACTATCTAACACATTGAACATACTGAAAACATAATGAAATTTATGGCGTTTTTATTGACCACCCAACACAAATGAAGATGATGAATGAAACTGAGACCAAGTGTCAAATAAATGTGAAATTCCATAGTTCCCTGTAGGAAACATTGATACAGACCATCCAGACTATAAGAAGAGGATCCAAGGAGAATAAAATAGGATGTCACCAAAGTCAAGAGAGACTTGTTGATTTTCGATCTCTAGTTTGAAGAATGAATTGAAGTATCAAACAGAGTTGTTGGATGAACCATTAGAACCTCAGAGAGAATTAATAATTCATTAAACCAAATTATGACCAAATAATTGTTTTAAAGGTTATTAAAAGGGGTTTCGAGGGAAGAAATATGATTTTTATCCATTTAATCTTAGCCCAGACCAACACCATGGGGTATCTGGTGGTTTCTTCCAGTAAACCTGTATGGCTGGGAACCCAGCGGGTTTTCTAGTGGGTTCCCAAATGTGTCAATAGGGTCTCTTTTATGAGACCAATCTACACAAACCCACCGACTAGCTAGTGGAATGTACTAGTGAGATAGTGGTTTGGCATTTTCTCCAATCATTGAAAACACAACTAGTTATTTATAACCAATACCAGTTCAGTGTATCTAACCCCCATAACACCTCTAGTGAAACATTTTAATCCCTTAACAATGCTCAAATTACAAGGAATAAATGGTTTATTGAGACATAATGTTGTTCAAGAAAAACATAATAAGATTCATATGGAAAAAATATGACGTCTTATATAGTATAATCATGTTATCCTAGGAGGTAACTCATATCCTTATAGTGAGGTACTATATATATACCATTAACACCTCATATGCCACTAATATCCAAATTAGATGTGTGTGTGTGTTTGTGTGTGTATTTCCCCCCAAGGAGGTCACTCATATTTTAATAGGAGTGAATGTCTTTTTGTGTATCCATAATCATATACGAATGCATGAACCAACTGTATATGAGATATATATCTATTTATAGGGAATAACTAGTTATATATATATATATATAGGACTCTATGTATCCACTAAATGTCTATTAAGATCGGACAGTGAAGACATTGCTCGGAAACACCCAGAAGTGATTAAGAAGAAAACCAACCATAGTCATATGAAACACTATAAAATGAAACATATAATCTTGGAAATAATATATACATCAAATGATTATTTCATATCACATAATTTTCAAATATCCATAAAAAAATTATTACATACAAGAAATTGACAAGCACTATTTATATGTATTAACATGCACTACATTCAAATAGTTAATTTACATTATGTCAAGGCAGTACGAATTATCCATACTGATGAAAATTTACATACTCTTAAGGAATTCATTTATAAAATGATCACTATTAATTACTATAGTACAACATTAGTTTTTTTTTGAAACAACCATGGTGTCTAAGATCTGTTAAACAAATTAGTTATCTTTTAATAAAATAAAACATTTCCATACTTGATAATTTCAGTCTCAATCCAAATGAATAAAGGGGTATGATATATGCAACATATAAGAAAACCCAGGAATATTCCAAATGATTATATAATTAAGGAATATACTTCAGTTCGAGACCAAGGGTGGGAAATCAAAATGAGGCACTAACTAGAGCACACTAGTATGAGTTCTTGGAATACTGTGAGCAAGGCCTGACCAATTATCATAAGTGAAGGTTTATAAAATACTACACATCATAGATAAGTTTTATAAGGACTCACTTTAATCTCAAAAACATAATAAAATATATAGTACCACCAATTTTTAACGTAAAGCTCGATTTTCCAAGAAACCTCACTTAATATTGAATAGATAGGTAATGATTTTACTAACTTAAAAATCCCATGACCAAGATAATGTTTATAAAACTGCTTCAAAAATTAAAATTTTATTAAAGTGATTATAAAAAAAATTTTAAAGATTGGTTCTAAAGGGATTTGTGGAAATTTAAATGGATAAATTCCTTTAAAAACTAATTTTTTATATAACTTTTAAAACAGATGGACATTTATCCACAAATTTGATTTATAAAGGGTGTATTTTAAACAAATGTTTTTTTAAAACTCCACCAACATAGAACCTAATAATTAACATTTTTATTATTAAATACCAAATATTTATGTTAAAACTAAAATAATTAGACATGTCATGTCAACACACTTACTATCACTTAATCAGGACAACCATTGCATCCCTAATGATGTAACCTGTTAACTAATGATATAGTGAAGTCCATTGACATATAATTTATTTAGGTTCATGTAAGAATAGGTGAATCCAATTTCTATGTAACAATAGATATTAAAGATGATTTATTCAATTGATATTAAATAATTCTATGAAATCATATTATAACTACCCACTTTAAGTTTAGAATATATCCTCATGGTGGAAAAATATAAAAAAATGCATAGGTTTTCCATTCTAGCCACTTTTTTGTATCAAATAAATGCATATGAATATTTTCCACAATGGGGCCACATTCTATAACACAGACATAGACCACCAAATTTATATTTCAATGTAAATATCAATAATAATGTAAGGTATTATAATGGATTAATCATAACCCAATTGGGATACAAAAATTATATAAAATAAAAATATGGAATAACAGGAATTGAATAGTATCATATGATACTTCAATAAAAAAAATTAGAATGTACCAAAATAATCATTGGAAACCCAATCATTTATATCCCCAAAATTTGAGGCCACATTTAATAATAATTTTTTAAAAAATAAAAGGTTGTCATGTCGTAGGAATACCATAAGTATCACTCACAAAATAGATACCACTGAACATCAATAAAGAAAATTGTTCCAAACTCACGCTATCATAAAATATCACTTATGAAAAATTAAAAAATTTCCATAGTTAAATTAACTAAATTAAACTAACAAAATATTATAGGAACAACATAATTTCATGAAAAAATAATGTGATAAACTTATAAAATACATCTAAAACTATAAAAACCAATTGGACTAAAAAAATACCACAATTAATCTCTTTAATTCCATATCGAAACAAGAAAATCAAAATAAAAAATTATACTATTCTTGTATTCCTTCAAAACATATGAATCTATATAAAAACGCTCCCTTAATCCACCATTAAGTAAGTGATGAGAAATCTCTATAATATAAATTGAATTTAACAGTGTCTTAAAATACTTAATTACGATAAGAGATATTAGAGGGAAGGAAAATAACATAGATAATATAAGAGAGGGTATATTTTACATTATATTATGCATGAAAAACACATTAATTATTCCTTTAATGAAGATGAAAATGGAATGGATAAAGAGGGAATAATGGATTTGGGGGATACGGCTATTAGATTTTTAGAGATAGATGTCTCAAAAGGGATGAAAAAATGGTATAAAAGTGATTCTAAATAAAATTAATAAAAAATTAATCCTAAAAAATAATTTTAGGTATCTGGTATGGTTTCTAACCCAACATGCCCAATACCCAACTCCACATGTAATCTATACCCCACAAATGGTAGCTAGTGTCGCCTATAATTCTAAACTATAAGAGGAACTACCACATAACCACTCATGAACACTCTTATAAACGTAAAACCAAAACCAATAACATGTAATATTCCATCCCCAAACTTCCAAAATCAAATCAAAGAACTAATTCATAAAACAATCCCTCAATTGGAATAAAAAATTGTAATGGTCTTGAATTTCCATTGAATAAGTTCCAACTAAAATCTACATTTTCCCTTTAAATTGATTTATTAAAGACATGGGACATTATAATGGTCACAAATAAACCCCTACCGATATGTCATTAAACCTAGTGTATGTATTTAGAAATTATAATATAAGGTAATAAGAATATAATAAAAATAGTTTAATTTTAAGTTTCATAAAAAAAATTTATAATACACTATAGGATAAAATTGATATGTTCTTGTTTCACTTACAAATTAATAGTTTCCCATGTTGAGGAAACAATTTTTTTATTCCTATAATGACACCTTGGTCCATTCATTACATTCGTTTAGGATGGGTTTATCATTTATTTCCCTTTTTGAGGGTTGATTCTGGAGGTTCAATTGTGGTTTCAAAACCATTCACTCCCAGTTCACCATTTTCATATCTTAGAAACTAAAAACGGCTATCACAACCATAGAAAGGTACAAAACTTCTTTCCAAAATTAGGTAGTCATTTGGGGTTTCATACCCAATGGTACTTAAGAACATGCATTAGTTGAGAGAATTGGATGTTAGTATGATCAAAAAAATTATGGGTAAATATTTCTTATTTAGGTACCCTCTTCTAGATATAATACATGTTTAAGAATATCTTCCTAATCAAGATACGGGATGGGTTACCCTAACTAAATGATTGGGTATTGAATCCTCATGCATGTAATGGGGGAGTTCCATTAATGAGACTATTTGTGTGTGTCTAATGTTATTCGTCTTTTTTCTATTATTTCTTAGTAATAGGTAGCTGGTAATATTTTGAATCCATATAACCAGGAACATTGGGGTTACTACCATCAATAAAAGTGATTGATATTTCAAGGATAGTATTAAACTCTCAGGATGTTTCCTATGTTTCCATTATACAACTGGAATAAAAACCCACATAGTTTGTTTAAACTGTGCAATTTAATGTCATTTGGAAATGACATATATTAGGATACTTAGACACCATGTATTGATCTAGATCCTTAAGAAGGTTTTCTATATATCCACATTATAACAGGAATTAGAGTCATCATTGTACAATCAATGATTAAACGAGTGATGAGAGGTGATAGAAAATTCATTCCCATTATCTTTACTACCTCATCCTTTACCAATATGAAAATACATTTGGTACTTACACTGATATGATTTCCCTTACATTGGGGAAATCGTATTGTATCACTAAATTGGGATAACACAATAAGGTTTCCATGGATAGGGGACATTCATGATGTGAATGATATGATTGTTTCAAATCTCAAAGACCATGTGATCGATGATCGGTACAAGAGACAAGGGATAGTAAGTGATCGATCTCACTACATATGAATATGGGATTTATGCACATGGGAGTCCCAAATGGGGTTCTTGATATGGATGTTATGAAATAGGAATGCATCCTAAAAATCCATATTATAGTATGAATTAGATTCCATATGTTTTAGTTAAATCCATAATCCGATGATGGTTAAGGAAGAATGATAAACCCATAGGATAGTTTGGGTCCCATGGGTTATAGTTTTTGAGACATGGGGGGAAATACAAAGAGGATGATACCAATTAGAGCTTCATCCATAGGAAGAATTTCTACATATCTTATTTTTATATAATTAGAGTTTTCATAGTTCGGTGGGGGTATTCCTGGATATGTCTGGTAGAAAAGGTTTTCATGTCTTGAGGTTTCCTCCTGATATGTACAAAGTGCCTGCCAAACATTTCTTGAATGTCTGCCAGATAAAGATGAAATGTATGAGGATGCTTCACATAATTGATGGGTACATGTAGTAGGTCTACCACATTTTTTGAAGGGAATTTATGGATGACTATAATGTGAATCATATAACATTTTTGAGGGTCTTTGTGTGATCAATGCATACATGTCCATGGGTGCTACATGATCAAGGATGACATGTTGGAATTTTATTGTATGACTTGAATGACATATTTAGAGAAAGTCTAATAACCTAGATGATATATCAAGAGGACTTTTCAAGAAATGGGATACATTTATTAAGGACTTTTCCGAACTTTGGTGAAGTGTATAGAGGACTTCGCAAGACATGGGAGACATGTCTGGATGACTTCATAAGAGTTGGTTGAAACGTCCATAAGATATCAAAGAACTTGGGGGAATGTTTAGAGGACTTCACAGGATGTCGATGACATATTCATAGGGCCTCTCAATACTTGGGAAACATTTTTGGAGGACCTTTCAAGACTTTGGATACATGTCCATAGGACTCCGCAAGACATGGTTGATATGACCTAGCATTGTTGCATGTTTAGGATAGGTCATGTTAAGCGCATGATGCCTTTACATGAATATTATCATACCATTATTATCATAATAAATCCAAATTTACCATTCTATATTTCATATGTGCCTCAGGGTTTCTTAATAATTATCTTGTTGAGGTTTCTCATGACCAATCCAACATGTGGAGCCTACATTGAGTAGTCTATCTAGACATCTAGAAGTCATTCACACAATATATATGGAGATCATGTTAAGTTCATATAAATATAGCATGAACCCTTTTGGAAATTACGTAGATTTTACCTAGTTGATCATTATTATGATTATGTTTATTTTTTCTATGAGAAGAAAACTATTTAGTGCTCCCAAGATTATGAATAACTTCTTTTGTGTGTATTCATTGTTTTTTCTCCCAAGGGGATTGAATTTATAATCCTCACAACCCTCATTTATATGAAACCTTTCATGAATCCTATATTGCATATATGAACTGGAGTTAGTATAGGTAGTTTTTCATCATGGATTTTCCACTATCCTTTCACAGGTTGTCCATGGAGTCACGTGATAAAAAAATATTGTGTGAACACTCTATCATCTCTATATTTTTTAGAAATGTCACTTATAAAAGGGATCTATCATTGTCATATTGAAATTAAAATGGTGTTTTCAAGATCAATCCAATATTTCTAATAGCCTTAATGAGTTAAAGACACACAAGGAAAGGCTTTCGCATGATCTTTAAAGTATTTTTCTGGGGTTCTTTGCATGATCATAATGTCTTGTTAGTGGCCTTTCATGAGAATATAATGGATTTTTATGGGCCTCTCATGATATCAGTTGTCTTTTTGAGTGGTCTTTATGTGATCAATGGTGATCACATGAGGTTTCTATCCCTTTCACATGAAAATAAATGTATCATCCCTTTATGAGAGGCTTCCACTATTTTAAACATTTAATCTACTATTTTATAATACCTATCTAATTTTCAAATTGGTTTTCTATTAGGGAATAACATTATTTGTAGATGATCTCATAATGGTGTGAACGAATCTTCACAGACAATCACAATAGTTGTCTTTGATGCATAGTGTGGTCAATGTGTATTACGTAATCGTTGTCAAGAATTGTCAATAATAATACAGCAACTATTCTTTAGAGAATAGGGGTCATAAAAAGATCAAATGAACATGTCTGAGGTCCTTCACATGATGATGGTGATAGGACAATATGATCTCACATGGAAAAGTTGACATGTCACTAGGGGGCTTCATGGGGTATTTGAAATCGTATAAGCATGTTGCATAAAAATCAAAATAATTCTTCATCACATGAATCATCCTCCTTTATCAACATTTATTTTATAAGGGGATTTGGTTGGTTGTTAGGTTCTTATTGATTGACAAGTCACATGATTGAAGGAACTCATATGGAAGCCTTTTCATGATCATAAATGATTATCATGACACCATTTCAATAATAGAATAATTTTTCAGTGGGCTTCACATCATCATTAACAAATTATATACAATTCATAATCCATCTTCATGACCTTATAAGGGTCATTAAATTATATTTCTTACTAGAGTTTGTGATATATTCATTATTAATCCATCTAAAATTCATTTATTAATTCTACCCATTCCTTTTTTTAAGAAAATAATACTCGTGATCTATGAATTTCATAAATTATAGAATTAATGAATCCCATTTGGTGGGAATCTAAGAATACCACCCATGAGTGAGGTCTGAAAGAATAATTATTTGATTATGAAGAGAGTATATTCTTACCTAAGTCCTTGGGTATTCCACTAATTTATTTCTTAGAAAATGATTCTTTATCCAAGAGTCTATTGTGGTTCATTAAATTATCCAATTAATAAGGTAGATATGGGAAATCTAATTCAACTGGTGACTTCAAAATCTTTAGCTCTTGTGATTTCAATAATTTCATGAAAACATCATTAGACCTCATCAAAATATTAAATTCAAAACACCTATTTAAAAGAATCAATCATAAAGATTCATTGAGAGAATGTTTCACAAGATCATGCCAAATGACTAGGTATTCTCAGTACTTTTTCAAACGAATCCTAAAATAATTCTCAAAAACATTCTTGAAACTTAAACTATGTCCTCGACCAAATGTCTATATTGTTGGATTTTAATGATCTGCTAGCTTAGTTTCATGATTTCTTGATCATTATATAGTTTATTTCACCATCTCATAGTCACGTGGTCATAAGTATTTTTGTAGATTATGTGGTTTGGAGATGCTTTGTGGGTCATGTGATTCATGAGACCCATATTAGGTCATGAAATAACGAATACATTTATCATTCATGTGATTTTCATGATGATTTATGAGTCATATAACTCTTATGGTAGGGTTATGAGCTCATCTAAAAGTTGATTCTTATTTTGAATAGATTTCTTCCTATTCTTGTATATCCTTTAGGAAAGATGATATAATATCGAAGGCTCGTCTAAATACCATTTTTGAAAGTGTGGATGTTAGTTTCAATTATATTATGGTGTTATCAAAGGCACACCTAATATTTCTAATTGAAAAAAACCATATGGAGTATCCTCCATCATACATCTTACCTATTTATAGGTTTGGTCATAAAAATGATTCTCATATACTTCCACCACAGTCAGCGATTGTGACTCACTCGTAGATTCTGCATACCCATAATAACTTCCTTGAAAATATATCCAACCAGGGAAATTTCATCACCAAGGATATATTCTTAGATGGTTATATGTTAATATTTAGTCCAGTGTACTTTGGAATTAATTTATGTAAACTTATTTTGGACATCCACATATACCACAAGATAATGAAGAAATCTTCCCCAAACAAGAGTATCATAGGTTTCATATTTGGAACATTCTATTAGGGGACAAAGAATGTTTTGGGTTTGGACCTTATATGCTTAGTGTTTCACCAAGGACTTTTCCATGTACCTGAAGAAGATCAGGATGTATGAAGCCTCCTAGATCACCAAAACCTTCGCCAACATTAATAAGGTCTTGATGGAAGACATAGTGAGTGTAATGACTCAATGTTTTATCTATAAAAATTCCCCACTTATAATTATTTCATATGGTATAAAAACATAATATAACACAATAAAATCTTTATAAATAATGAATGAATTAAATAAGAAAGTTAATTAAATTACAATGATGATATAGTAACTTACCCATTGAAATATTAATGTGACCCTTATGAATAGTAAACCAAACAATTGAATAGTAACCTCACAAATTAAAGTATAAATAAAATCTATCCATCTTAGAAGTGACAATAAGATAAATTATAAAAGAGTGTAAGTAAAAAAATATTTTAAAAAATTATTAATTAAGTGTTTGTAATTTTATAGGTCCTAAATATTAAATTACAATTTTTATTAATATAATAAATCAAAATAATTTTTTCATAAAATTTATTTATAAATTAATATGTTTAAGTCTCATGATTGTGATATATTTTAATGAGACCCTAATTAATTTTTCCAAGTGTTAGAAACCCAGTTTTAATTTTTAAAATTTGAATTTTCCAAAAAATTGATGATTTTAATTAAAAATTAGATTTAAAATATTATTAATGTTATTTTCATTAAATTGAGTTAATTTTTTAATTCTACATGTCAAAATTTTATACGGTTAATTTTTTGAATTTTTATCAAATACTTCAATTTTTGGTGAATAATAAAATACGGTAATTTATAGTATATATTAATTATATGTTAAATAAACTATTCATTGAGTCATGGATGATTTAAGAACAATTTGTTAGAAATCACATGACCTAATTAATATATTTAGTCCCCAAGAATCAGCAAAATTTCTTGCCTTGAGAAAAATAATAAAATATTGAGTAAAATTATGAAAACCACTCCTCTCTACAATAAATACCACCCCTCACCACCTCTTCTCCTCACACCTATCAAGCCTTGAGACATATCGAAATTCTTCCAACTACACTCCCCAAACCTCTACCACATTTCCAAGAGATTTTGGTCTTAAAAAAATACCAAAACCAATTCCCTATGGAGGTTCTCAAGAAGAAGGAATCAAGAGGTAAAACCCTCTTTTGTTATCATTCAATTTCTTTTCATGTTCCTTTATTTTATTTTTCTATCCTCCCCTACCATAATAAAAATGGCATGAAAACATAATTATGTTACTTATAAATTAATTTTATTATGTTTATGTAATATTTATTCATGAAATATCTTCACCACACTCTTTTACATTAAGAATGAAAACATCATCTTTAAGGTGCTGATTTACCGCCTTCATGGATGATGTGCTTTCATATTTCAATTACATATTAAAGGCTGCTCATGAAACAATATTTATGGTTGAAAAATATTATAAAATAATTATTATATCTTATTTAATGTTTGATATTTTTTTCTACACCAGATATTAATTTATAAAACAAAATTAGTTTGTTGTTATAAAAACAGTAAATTAGTCAAAATGATTATAATTAATGATTTATCTACTAAATCAAACTCAAATATATAAAAAAATTGGTATTTTAATATTATATAAGTTATTTAATAACATATAATTTTATTTTTTGGACAACTATACTAATTATACATGATTTTCCATACACATATACAAGTAAATCAATCATGAAAATCAAGGAAATTAACTCTCCCAAATGATGAAATTGAATCATTAAACCCATAAATAAATAAATGAATAAAATAAAGTTATAATAAATAAAATAAATTTATAAATGGTTTTGGAATTATTTATTAAAGAATATAATATGATTATTCATGACATTAAGATCAATTGCAAAATCATTTCGTGCATAAGGTATGGAATTCTACCAGAACCTCCATTATTCTTTTGGGTTACTCTTCCTATATTTTTACCAAAATGAAATTATATTTTCTTGTTATTTAAATATTTTAAATTCTTCTTATATGTTCCAGAATCATTTATCAATATCCATTAATCCTTCTATTTGTTGAGATACATGTTTTTAAATGGTACCTTAATCAATGATTCCAGATAAACAAGAAATATTAAAGGTAACTCTCCAAATTCTCACCAACATAAAGTGAACTCTATAATATATTTTGGGGAATTTTTTTTATAAAATAACATATTTTATTATTAGAATATTTTTGGTTCACTTTGGGTTTTATATAAAACATTATACCCTTTTCTTCTTAAAATTCTCTTTAATATTTCCCTTAAACCACACTAAAATATTTTATTTCTAATATTTTTTAATCACTATTTTCAGTTCAATATGACATAAATATTCAAGATATATTCCAATATTACCTTATGAATGTACATGTTTGATTTAAATCCATCCTTTCATGGACACCACACGGATATACCCTTTTCATATTCCTTTTGACACAATTATGATACCCAATTATTTCTCTAGTTAACCCTTGTGTTTATGTATAATTGAATATGTATGATTCTTTATGGGGTAAGAATATACATGATAATGTAATTATGGGTGTGCCTAGATAGCACTCCATTTCATTGGGTAATTTTTATTCTCATGAGATGTTATGTGTAATAGTCTTGGTGGTTAGCCATGACTCATGTTCCTCTATATGCATTGAGTTTTGACTCGTGCTCCTATATATTCAAATAGCATTGAATCCTGATAAAATAAGGTTTGATGTTTCATCCACATTAATTACAATATATGAATATATGATCCCATGTTTTGTATGTAATGATTCCATATGTCTAATCATGTTCCATTCCTTTTTATAGCATTATGTTATTCCTTTTAACTCATATGTTATGCTTTATTCTTATGTTTATTTAGTTAATGGAATATTTATCTCATCCCTTGACCATGTTACCTATAGGTTATCCTATAAAAATTTATGGATCAAATGATGTTAGGAGATCATAATGGATGATAAATAAATAAATGTTTTATTTAGTCCCATGTTTTCAGTTTTATGTACCAAGTATTTCAAGACGCTATACTATACTATCCTTTGCTTATAATTTGATTTTTAATTATACATTAAAGTCATGTAATGATATGTGTAAATGATTATAGTGACTATATATGATTTCAGATGAAAATCTTCATTATTTTTGGAGACTAGGAATAGATTAATTTAGTAATAACCTTAGGGATAAGACTATGTCTAAGAAAAATACCTAATTTTTTGTAAGTAAATAGTAAGTGGTTTATCAAGAAAATACATCATTCTCTAGATAATACAAGTGATCATGGTTCTGGAATATATGTACCTAGGAGTAGGAACTCTAACAAGGTGTTATGGGCCAGAATCGGGGTAACCAGGTACATGACCACGGGCCTTGCCATGCACCTTGTTTAACACTCCGAGGTGATATGATTTGGTAAATTTATAATATTTTTACAAACCATTGTTAAGAGAAAATTTAAATTCCGATTATTATATATATTAATAAACATATCATGGATAACCTAGATTAAATCCATGGTAATCACAAGTTAGGATATACTTTTCCTTTATGATTTTATCCTTTTATATTTAATGTTTCCTTCTTATGCTTATTAGATTAGTATTCAAGCCCAATAATTTAACAATTTTTTATTAATTGAGGGAAATAGAATAGAAAGTTCCAACAATCAATGTGATATGAAATGTGGTGATTTCCCAAATGATATTCCAAATATGATGGAAATGGGTGCTCAAAACATTATAGAAGTACTTGATCAACGCACTTAATTTATGAATAATAACATTAATAGCATGGAATTCTCTCCAAATCTAAGGAAATAGAGTTTTTCACCTGAATCCATCATGTTTAATAGGCCTATCGTGTTTACTGGATCTTTTGATACCCTCCTTGAAGAATATCGAATTAACTCTATTGAAAATATATTCTCTATCCTCAAGTTCTTAAAGAAGAGAAAGTTGTGATGGAAGTCTATTGTTTTGATGGGGATGCTGATCAGTCGTGTAAACTGATCAAAAATATGAACACCAAGGAGGAAATTGATTCCATATATTGGGAGGAATTCAAGAAAATGTTTTTTAGTAAATATTTACCAAAACCCTACATCTCAAAATAGAAAAATAGTGGCTCAAACATAAGCAGATAGAAGATGAGTGTATCGTAATGTATGAGGAAACATTACTAATCTTTCAAGATAATCCTCCAGCATTTTCATGAACACTGAATGTAAGGTAGATCTATTCTTTATAAAAGTAATTCTGAGTTGATGGGAAGCATTGGCGATTCGAGACTTCAATAGTTATTTTGATATTTTCCATTGTTCCATCAAGGATGAAATGGAGATCAGATACTCTTAACGGTCTCTAGAAAGCTCAAAATCAGGCTAGGACCAAGGGGGTTAAATCCACGAGAAGAGCTTTAATAACTAGGGTAAGGTGAATCTTGGATTATATTTTTTCCCTTAATGGTAGTTGGAAAAAGGCCCCCTCTCTATGGAAAATGTACACACCTCAAGCCATCGACCAGCAGACAGGATTCAGGACACAAGGGAAATGGGTCTCATGGAGTCTTTCGGAGGTTGGAATGGAATTAAAAATAGACAGTTCTTGTATCCAGGGTGAGGTGTGTGGTGGAGAGTTGGTTCAGTACTCAAGAGGTAGTATGATCCAAGATTTCATGGCACATTATGAGCATGGAAATTTTATGCAAGTGAAGTCTGATGCTATTCTTACAAGAAGAACCCTTTTTAGGAAGAGGGATATTTAAAATTTTCAAGTAGAGACTGACTCCATTATAATACATGATTTCCTCCCTAATAAAGGTAACATACCCTTGTCAATAACCAATAACATAACAAAATGAAAATTCCTCCTCGATAGAAGCACTAGTGTCACCCACACTTGGAGAGAGGGGGAAAAGTTGGTGGATCACATAGCCTCTCTAGCATCCCCTGGTGTTCTGGTCATGGGTTTGTCTAATGGTTCTCAATTTAATCCTAAGGGGGTGAACATGATTCAGGGTGATACCCTCAGCCTACACTATTTTTATCCTCCTTAGGATTGGATTCTTCCACCTTTGTATTATCCTTTTCAATAAAAAAATTAATGTCAATGATGATGGGCTGGGTGAAAAAAAGAGTAAAGAAGTGTATAATATGTGTGGAACATCACATAAATCCATTGATGAAAAAAATATTGGATATCTAATGCATCAAAATTGTCTGAAGAATAATAATTGGAACTATCTAAATGGTACCACATATTTCCTAAAATGTAGAAGAATGTGGCATCAGGATAAGAACTACCAAAGGGATATTAAGAATCCCACTAACGTATAAGAAGAAAGGAAGGATCATATAAATGTCCATTTAGTAGTGTAGTGTTTCAACTGAAAGAAAAATAAGAAATGTTTTAACCAATTCATTAAGCTAAGGGTTGTTAGAGGAAATAAAAAAAACCCCATGAAAACAAGGAAGTGATTATGCTATCAATACTATTGATGTGGAGCCATACAACGATGTGGTAACATGTACACTAGTTGTGCATTCAAGAATAGTGAACATACTATATGATTATTCTTCTACACATTCTTTCAAATAAAGAAAGTTTAGTAGAACAATTCAATCACAACCTCAAAATTTAGAGGATGAGTTATCTATGAAAACATCTAATATAGAAATCAGTGCATCCCAATTACATAACAAGTCCCTCATAATTTTTTGTGGATTAAACCTCCCATAAAATCTTGTCTTACTTATTTTATTGGAGTTTGATTCTATTTTGGGTGTGGATTGGATATATTTATACAAAGCCAATATCAACAGTTGGGAAAGTGAGATCACTCTTCACATCCCAAAGAATACCCCAATTCATTACATGTGTAAGGCGGAAGATAAATCTCCTTCAAAATAATCATCTCAATTGTGGATATTATTTCCTTATGAGAAATAATATCTCAATCAAATGACTTAGAAAAAGGATATGACCTTTCTCGAAGACATTCCAATCATGAGGGATTACACTGATGTATTCCCTGATAAATTTTCTGGTCTTCTGCCTGACCAAGATGTTGATTTCTCAATTGAACATATTCCAAGATCTTTGCCTATACCAAATAAACCATATATAATGGACATAGTTGATCTAGAATAATTAAATAAGAAGTTATAAGAGATTCTGGTAAACTGTTTTATATGCCCGAGTACTTCACCATGGGGTGCACCAGTCCTCCTTGTTAAGAGGAAGGATGTATCAATGCACCTATGTATTGATTATCATGAGCTCAATAAAATCATGATAAATAAAAAATATCCCCTTCCACAGATATATGACTTGTTCGATTATCTATGTGAGGCTAGTTATTTCCCTAAGGTGTACCTTCAGTGAGGATATCACCAATTAAATGCGTGGAAGGAAGATATTCCCAGGGATATATTTGGAACAAGGTATGGAAACTATGATTTCATAGTGATGTCTTTTGGACTCACTAATGCTTTAGAATTTTCATGGAATTAATGTATAGTCATGAGATACTACCTCGAAAAATTTGTGATAGTCTTTTTCGATGATATTCTAATACACTCCAAGAGAAGTGAGGAACATGATGATCATATCATTACTATGTTGAAGACTTTGAAATGGGAGAAAATATATGAAAACATAAGTAAATTAATGTTATGAAATTTAAGAATTTTCATTCATGGGTAATGTTGTCACTAGTAAAGGGATATCGGTGGACCCTTCCAAGATAAAAGAAATTGAAGATTGGCCCAAGCTTACATATGTAACGTAGATCGATAACTTTATTGGTTTATATAGGTAATATCAATGATTTTTGAAGAACTTATCATAATTATAAAACCCAATAACCAATATTACATAGAATGGAGTGAATTTTTTTTAGGACTCAAGAATGTGAGGAAATCTTTAATGAGCTCAAAAAGATGGTTACCATTGTGCCACTACTCACACTCCCGAAAATTGGATAAATCTTTGTGGTGTAAAATGATTCTTTAAAGAAAGTCATAGGTTTTGTACTAATGATAAATGATAAATTTATATCTTAAGACTCATGGTAGTTGAATATTCATGAGAAAAAAATGTTACGCATGATCTAGAGTTAGCATCTATGATCATTAAATTGAAAATCTGGTGGCATTATCTCTATAGGGATAAGTAATAGGTATAAACTGATAACAAGAGTGTCAAATATATATTCACACATAAGAAGCTTAATATGCACTATAAAATTTGGTTAGTTCTCTTCAAGTATTATGAATTCTCAATCCACTACCATCCTGGTACAACAAAAAATGTGGTGGATACTCTAAGTAGAAAGGATCTGGCATCAATATCAATTATGAGAATTGAGAAGGATCCAATCTTCTTATACATACAAATTATGGACATGAGAATAATTAATGTGGGAACATAATCAATCCTTTCTCAAATTATGGATCAACCGTCCCTTGTGGAGAAAATAAAGGATACTTAAATAAATGATTTGGAAATTAAGAAAAGGGTGGAAGCTATCTGAAATGGGAAATACTCCATTTTCTATATCAGTGAAGATGGAGTTGTAAGATTTGGGTCATGAATATGTGTATCATCTAATCTATAGATAACTAAAGAGATTTTGAATTATGCATATAGATCAATCTTTTCTATTCACATTGGCAGCTTAATGATGTATAGAGATATCCGAGAGAAGTTCTGGTGGTAGTATATGAAAAATGTTGGGAAAAAATCCCTCAAGTAGTCCTCTAATATTTTTGGGTGTGACTTTGTTTGTTGACAATATAGATGACCACAAATAAGTATAGTTGGCATTTATTGAAGCATGGGTTTAAGGTGGGGTATTTTACCTTTATTTTCCAAATTTGTGGGCCTCAAAATTGTGAGTTTTTTTTAGAAAATGAATATTTTTCACATAGGAGTGAACAGTACGCTGACCATAAATCCAAATTCATAGATCATGAAGGATGGTATGAAATACGCATAGGAAAAATGGTTCCCTGAAGGTGTGTGGTTTTCAGGATGAAATGGGTTCATATAAAGGCATGTGGTTAATGGAAGGAAAATAATTCACGGAAGAAAAATGGATAATTTGGGAGGATCATAGTTCGCAGAAGGAAAATAGTTCCTGGAAGGGAAACATCTCATTGGTAGGCTCATAGACTTTAGAAGGAAAATAGTTAGCGGAATTCAACTGGTTCGTAGGGAGGATCATTATTCAAATAATTCAAATAGTTCACGAGAGGAAAATATTGTCTAGGAGATGAACTATACACAGAAGATGCACATTACATAGGAGATCTTCAGTACATGGTGAAGGGTGTACCACATCAAAAACATAATTAAAAAAGATTATATAGATTTTCCAATCTATTTACCTATATAAGTAGTGATAATTCTATCATTACATATAGATAATTTCATTAGAGAAAATATTCACTCCTTGAAGAAATTTGGAAAAGTCTGAATGATGTTTGCGGGGATTCCACAAAGGGTGAATTGGTTTGAAGAAATAGTTAATGGAAATGGTGATGGTTTGTGGAAGAAGTGATCTGTGGAAGAAGCAGTCTACAGAATATGCATTCCACGGATGAAGGAAGTACACAAAATTGGAGGCATTACACGAATGTAGTACACAGACGTGGTATGCAGAGGCGGTATAAGGATGCAGTACGTGGAGGCAGTATATAGAGGTTCTATAGGGACATGGTATATGGAGGTGGTACATAGACGCCCTATGCGGACATGGTATGTGGATGTGGTGGGTGGAGGTGGTATGTAGAGAAAGTACATAGAAGTGGAGGTAGTCTGTAGAAGTAAAGGCATTCCATGGAGTATAGGTGGTTCGCAAAGCAGCTGGGGTACGTTGTGTAGAAATTTTTGAGGAGGAAGAAGGTTTTTCTCAAAGGGACTTAAACAATTAGCGAAATAAATTTCCACTAACTAAAAGTATGCGGAAGAGTGGATTTCATATATGGGAGAAAAAGGACCTCAACGGAGCATATATCTATAGTTGAGGATGTGTGATTTCATGCAAATAATGTGATCTACAAGTCCATAAACTATGTTTTTATCTCTTCCATGATGAGTAAGTCAAGGAAGAAGAAGACAGTGATCCTTTTCACTAAAAGTGATCTAGATAAAGAGACATAGGGTGTGGACCTAGTGAATGTACTGAGAATACCCTAAATCATGTATATGTAGTGATCCTATTATTAAATTGATCTAGTATGAACCTTGTAATTTGGTAGTGAGACTTAGTGGATATTCTACATCGGCACAATACTGTTATATGCACCGTGGATGTATCCTAGTGAAGACAAACCATGTAAAATTGATGTTCTTCATGCCTGATTTCAATTCTTTTCGTACATTGAAACTAGAAAAATAGATATGATTGTATTGTTTAAAAATGAAATAAGATCTAAAGGGGTGGTAGTTTTAATCTATCATACCATGATTCACACCCCCCCCCCTCCTAGGGTATTTAACCTAATTCGGCTAATAAAAAATAAGATCATTGAATATACATCAATATTCCAATTATGTTAAAAAGTGAAGGATAAACAGAAAAAGTATAAATGGATGATGTAACCATTACAAATAACAACATGAAAATGGGAAAGAATCAACATGCACATTATCAGTGGACATCCAAAGGAATCCATAGGAAATAATGCTATATGGGTTATTGTAGATCATCTTACAGTGACAACTCACTCAATTTCAATTCCAGAGGACATCTCAATAGATCAACATGCAAAGATATATATCAAATAAGTGGTCAGGAAACATGGTGTACCACTATGGATTATATCTGATCGAGGTCCTCAATTCACCTCAAAGGTATGAATAAGTCTCAATATTCTTTAAGCCCTGACATGAACCTTAGTATGGTCTATCATACCCAACCCGATTCCCAATTTGAGATAACTATTATGGAACTAGAATACATGTTGAGAGCATGTTCTATAGACTTCAATAGTGGATGATGCCAAAAACATTCATTGGTCAAATTCTCATAAAAAAATAGTTTCCACTCGATCATCAGAATGTCTCCATATAAATCCATTATGGGAAAAGGTGAAGAACACGGGCATGCTAAGATTAAGTCGGTGAACCTAAGCTGCTAGGACCTGAAATAGTTGAATAAATGGTAGAGAAGGTGAAAACAAATCAATATCATATCAAATAATCATAAATTCAACAAAATATCTATATGGATAATCATCGATGGGACCTGTAGTTTAAGGTTGGAGACATGGTATTCCTCCACATATCTCAATAGAATAGGATAATAAGATTTATGAATAAATAGAAACTAAGTCCTAGGTACATCGGCCTCTTCGAAGCCCATGATTGTGTTGGATTTGTGGCATATCAAATAGAACATACACTAACCATGTCTCATGTACATTATTCATTCCACACATCCCTCTTAATGACATAGAAACAGGATCTTTTCGTGTATTAACATTAGAGGTGGTACGGTGGGGGAATGATATTTCTTAGGATGAGAATCTAGTGAAGATCTTGTATCATAGGGGTAAAGTTCTATGTAACAAGACTACTCACCTAGTAAAAGTACTTTGGAAGAACCATAAGTATGATGAGGAAACAAGGGAAATAGGTCATGTGATAAAAGGGAAGTACCAATACATGTTTCCACCGTAATTTGTAAATCAAAATATTGAGGGTGAAATTTCATAAGGGGAGAATAATTTAACAACCAAAAGTTTTATCTATAGAAATTACCTTATTATATTTATTTCATATGGTATAAAAACATAATATAACACAATACAAGCTCTATAAATGATAAATGAGTTAAATAATAAGTGTTTCAAGTAGATATGTAAACTACACTGATGAAATTGTATCTTGACCTGAAGAATAGTTTTGGGACCCTTCTGAATAGAAACTCTTCCAATTGAAAAGTAAAACTCACCAAAAAAATGTATAAATAAAATGTATCCATCTAATAAGTAAAAATATGATACAATTATATCATATTATTAGTAAATAATTGTTTTAAAAAATTATTAATTATGTGTTGTAAATTTTATAGGTCATACATATCTTATTAAATTTTGTTGAATAATATAATAATTTAGAAGAAATTTTATTTTCATAAAATTTATTCATAAATTTATATTTTTATTTCTTATGATTATTATATAATTTAATTAGACCTTAAAAAATTTCTTAAAGTGTCAGAAAAGTTGTTTTAATTTTTAAAATTTTTATTATCCAAATAAATGATGATTTTAATTTAAAATTAAATTTATCATATTTAGAAAATTATTTTCATAAAATGGAGTTAATTTTTGAATTCTACATGCCTAAAATGGTTAGGTTCAATTTTTTGGATTTTTCAAAAACATTTGAATTTTTGTAGAATAGTAAAATACTATAATCTATGGTATATAAAAATTATATGTTGAATACACTATTCATTGAGGCATGGATGATGTAAGAACAATTAGTTCAAACTCACATGACATAATAAATGTATTTAGTCTCAATAAACAAAACTATTTCTTGACATGAGACAAATAATAAAATATTGAGTCAAATAATGAGAAAACACCCTTATACTCCCCTATAAATACCACTTCTTCTCCCCACACCTCTCAAGCATTGATCCATATTCAAATTCTACCCATTACACCTTCAAAACCTCTCCAAAACATCTATTATCTTTTTGTCTTAACAAAATACCAAAACCAATTCTCTAATGAGGTTCTCAAGAAGAAGGAATCAATAGGTAAACCCCTCTTCTGTTTTCATTCAATTTATTTTCATATTCCTTTATTTTCTTTTTATCTCCTTACCAACCCTTATAAAAATGGAATGAAAACATCATTACCTTATATAAACTTGAATTTATTAATGTTTATGTTATAATTATTTATCAAATATCTTCCCCCCTCTCTTTTTTACTTTATGAATGAAAATATTGTTTGTGAGGTGTCTATTTACCACCTTCATGGATGATGTGCTTTAATATTTCAATTCAGTCTTCAAATTTAGTCATGAAACCATTTTTATGGTTGAAACTGATTATAATATATTTATTACATCTTATTTAATGTTCTAAAATAATTTTTTAATCATGTTATTAATTTATAATACAAAATGAGTTCTTTGTGCTAAAAAACACTAAATTAATCTAAATGACTATCATTAACAATTCATCAAATGAATCACCATAAATTTTTTAAAAGAGTCATTTTAATATTATATTACTTCATTAATAACATATAAGTTCATTTCTTGATAACCATCCTCATTGTACATGATTTTACATACACATATACATGTAAACCAATCTTGAAAACCAAGGAAATCAATACTCCCAAACAATGAAATTGAATCTCTTAGCCCATCGAAAAGGCATAAATAAACCTAATAAATTTTTAATAAATATAATAAATGTATATATTGTTATTTAATTTTTAATTAATGAATCTAATTTGATAATTCAGTACATTAATATCATGTGAATAATTGTTTCAGACATAAGGTATGAGATTCTACCTAATCCTCCATTATTCTTTCTGGTTACTCTTCCTCTATTTATACCCAAATAAAATTATCCTTTACTATTTTTTACATCTTATAAATACAGAAAATATTTTCCAAAATCATTTATCAAGATGCATTCATCATTCTATTCATGGATATACATGTTTTTTAAAGGTTTCCCTACTCAATTTTTCCCGATAAGAAAGCTTGATTAAATTGAACTTCCTAAATTATTACCCAACTTAATGTGAACTATATAGTTTGTTTAAAGACACCATTATTTTTGTAAAATCAATCATTTTATTATGAAAACATTCCTGCTTCATTTATTATATTTATATTAAAGATATTTCCCATTTATACTTAAAATTGTCTTCAATGTTTAACTTAAACCATTCTAAAATGTTTTGTTTATAAAGTTTCTTAAAAACTCTTTTAACAACAGTTTGAAATCACATACCATGATATATTCTTATATTTTATTATTAATTTCCATGTATTATTGAAACAAATCCATTCACAGACACCACAATGATATTCACTTTTGATATTCCCTTTAACATAATTATGATACCCAATTCTTTCCATTGGTAACCATTATGTTTATGTTTGATTTCTTATGTGTGATTCTTTATGTGGAAAACATATTCATGAAAATGATATTATATGTTTTATTTTATAGTTCTCCATTTCATATATTAATTTTTAGTCTCATGATACGTTATGTGAAATCGTCTTGCTGGTTAGCCTTGACACATAATCCTCTATGTGCAACGAGATTTGACTCATGCTCTTTTATGTGAAACGATCCTTAACTCATGATAAAGTAATTTTTTATGTTTCATACACAATACTATGATTCCCTGATTATGTTTTCCCATGTTCTATTTTTAATTATTCTATATTTTTAATCGTGTTCCACACCTTTTTATAGCATTATGTAATGCCTTAACCCATGTGTTAGGCTTTATTATTATGTTTATTTTCCTACAGGGATTTTTAGCTCATCCATTTTTTCTTGTTATCCCCAGGTTAACCTTTCATATGTAAGGTATAAAAGGTAGTTAGGATCTCATAATGGATTATAAATAATGAAATTTTTTATTTAGACCCATGTTTTCAGTTATATGTAACTAGTATTTCAAGACACTAGGATTTAAGATCCTTATCTTGTAATTTGATGTTTAATTATGTTTAAAATCATGTACTGATATTTGTAATATACATGGGTAATAATAGTTGGTTTTACAATAAATAATTTTTCATTTTTGGAGACTAAGAGTATAGAACTTTATTAAGAACCATAAGGATAAGAGTAAGTCTAAGAAAACATCCTATAATTTTGGTAAGTATAGAGTAAGTGGTTTATCGAGAAAATAAATCCATGTTTGGATGATACAAGTGGACATGATTCTGGAATAGATGTACTTAGGACTAATAAATTTGACAAGGTGTTGTAGGCCTGGATTGGGGTAACCAGGTACATGATAACGGGCTTTATTGTGCACCTAGTATGACACTCTTGGGGGATATGCTTGGGAAAATTCAGAATCTCATTACAATACATTAGTAAGGGAATAATAAAAATGACCATAATAATATATTTTATCAAATTGATCATGGATAACATAGATTGTAACCTAGGGAATCACAAGTTATGATATACTTTTCCATTAATATTTTATCCTTTTATGTTTGGAGTTTTATTTTTATGCTTACTAGCTATGTATTTGAGACCCGTAATTTCACTTTTTTAGTTAATAGAGGAAAATATAAGAACACGTTCCAAAAATCAATGTTATATTAAATGTTATGATTTACCTAATGATATTCCAAATTTGATGGAAATGGGTGCTCAAAACATTACTATAGTACTTTCTCAACTAGATCATGTTATGAATAATAAAGTGAATTAAGTGGAACATATTCTTTCTCTAAGGAAAGAGCGAGTTACCATCAAATAGGTATTATGTAAAATAACTCCCATGTTTAGTGTATCCTCTGATCCCTTCCTTGCGGAATAGTGGATTAACTCCATTAAAAAAAATTATCTATCCTCCAGTGCTAGGAAGATGAAAAAATTGTACTGGTGCTCTATTGTTTTGATCGAGAAGCTGATCAGTGGTGGAAACTGGTCAAAAATACAATGTCCAATGATGAAATCGATTCCAAGGATTGGTAGGAATTTAAGAAAATTGTTTTCAATAAAAAAAAATTCCCAAAACCTCAGTCTCACTATAGAAATAGAGTTCATTGGACTTAAAAATATGGAATATGGGTCTATCAATGTGTATAAAACAATCTTTATTGGGATTTCATGACAGGCCGACAACTTTTTCAAGAATGTTGAAAGCATGGTGGATCACTTATTTATTGGACTAAAGTAGAGTCTATAGGAAGCATTGATGATTTTAGACTTCAATAGTTATGAGAATATTTTATGTTGTTCTCTCATGGTTGAAATGGAGATTAGATACTCTCAGTGGTATCATGGGACCAATGAAAAATGTGGAAAATTGAGTCCAATATGTGTGCTTTAGTAAATAAATCTCATTATAGAAAAATGACTGAATATCCCATGTTTCAAAATTGAGGGAAGAAACACTCTGGGAACTATCTAAAGGGAACCCGGAAATGCATAAATCATTGAAGAATGAGGAATCTAGATAATAACATCCAAAGGGATATGAAAAATCCCACAAAATGGAAGAATAAAGAATGTTGCATATAATTCTCAACAAGTAGTGTAGTGTTTCAAAAGTAAGGAACATGGGAATTTTGTGGTTAAATTTCCTAATTTGTGGGTTGTCAGAGGCAATCAACAATAAACATCAATAAAATAAAGAAGGTATTATGCTATGACTTCTATTAATGTGGATATAGACAATGATGTGGTGAAAGGTACACTTTTTATTCATTCAATAATAGTGAACATACTATTTGATTCTGGTTCTATGCAGCATTTCATATGTTGTATGTTTTTTGGAACTATTCAAACACAACCTCAAAATTTGAAGGTTGAGTTATCTATGTGAATAAATAATGATGAAATTATTACATAAAAAGTACATAACTACTCCTAGGTTGATGTTTTTTGACTTAACCTCCAAGAAAATATTGTCTTACATCCTTTTCTTGAGTTTGAGGCTATATTAGCCATAGATTGTCTATCTTTATAAAAATCCAACATCAACTATTAGGAAGGGATATAACTTTCCACATCTTGAAGAATTCTCCAATTCATTACAAGTCTAAGGGTGAAGATGAATCTCCTTTAGAATCATCATATAAAATGTGGATATAACTTCCATGTGTGTATGAATATCACACTAAAATGATTGATAAAAAGGAGATGATCAGGGTTGAATAAATGAACATCGTGATGGATTACAATGATATATCCCCAGAAGAATTTTTTGGTCACTCGCCTAATCAATAATTTGAGTTCTCAAATGAACGTTTTCCTAGATCTCTACCTATACCAAATACACCTTATAGAACAGCCATAATTGAGCTAGAATAACTAAATAAGTAGTTACAGGAGACTCTTGACAAGGGTTTTATATGGTCGAGTTCTTTAGAATGAGGTTCAACAATCCTCTCTTTTAAGAATAAGTATGGATCAATGCACCTCTATATTGATTATAGTCAGCTTAATAAAATCAGGATAAGTAAAAAGTATCCCCTTCCATAGATAGATTACTTTTTTTATCCGCAACATGGGGACACTTATTTCTCTAAGGTGGAACTTCAGTCGGAATATCACCAATTAAAGGTGAGGAAGAAAGATATTCCCAGGACTTCCTTTTAATGATATATAGACACTATGAGTTCATAGTGATTCCATTTTAACTCACTAATTCTCTAAACTATTCCTGGATTTATTGAATAGAGTCTTCAAGATTACCTCAACAAATTTTTCGCAGTCTTTATCGATGATATTCTGATATACTCTAAGAGCAAGGAGGGACATGAGGAGTATTTGAATACTATATTGCATAATTTTCAAAGGGGGGAACTATATTAAAACTACAGTAAATGTGACTTCTTCATGGAGGTAGAGTTATTATTAGGGAATGTTATCACCAACAATGGGATATCTGAGGACACTTCCAAGACAAAGGTAATCGAGGAGTGGCCCAGGCCAAAATCTATAATGGAGATCCATAGCTTTCTTAGTTTATCTGGGTATTACTGATGATTTTTTAATACTTCTCCTGATTTTCAAACCCAATAACCAATATTACATGAAAGGGATTGGTGTTTATCTAGACTTAATAATGTGTGTAATACTTTAAGGAGCTCAAAAAAGGCTTATCACTACACCACTACTCACACTACAGAAAAGTGGAGAACACTTTGTGGTGTACAATGATGCTTCAAAGAAATCCTTAGGTTGTTAACAACTTCAAATTGATAAATTGGTAGATTATTCATCATGTGAGTTTAAAATTCATGAGAAAAACTATCCTACGCATGATTTGGAGTTGGTAGTTGTGATCTTTTCAATGAAAATCCAGAAGCATTAACTCTATGGGGATAAATGTAAGAAATATACTGATTATAAGAGTCCCAAATATATATCACATAAAAGAATCTTAATATGTTCCAGAAAATATGGTTAGAGATCATCAATTATTATGAATTTTCAATCCACTTCCATTCTGATAAGGCAAATAAGGTGGTTGGTGTTCTAAGTAGGGAGGATACTACTTCTTTATCAATGATGATAATTGAGAAGGATCCAATATTCTTAGACATAAAAAGGATGGACATGGGAATCATTAATGGAGGAACATCATAAATATTTTCTCAAAATATTTGTTAACCATCTAATATGGATAAAATTAAAGATACTCAACGAAATTATGTGGAAATTTAGAAATGGGTGGAAGCTATCAGAAATAGGAAATTCTACATGTTCATGATCTGTGAGGATGGAGTTGAAATATTTGGGTCATGACTTTGTGTACCATTTAATCAAGAGAAAACTAAATAGATTATTAATGACACACAAATATCAACCATCTATATTCACCTAGGGAGAATAAATATGTATCATGATCTATGGGAGATGTTTTGGTGGGACAATATGGAAAAGGAGATCACTGAATATAAATCAAAATTCCTAGTATGTCATCAAGTGAATGATTAAAAGAAAAATTATAAAGTGATGATTAATCAATTACCCATACCAACATGGATGTGGGAAATCATCACCATGTACTTTTTCACTTGACTTCCATATACATCCATAGGAAATAATGTTATATGGGTTATTGTGGGTATTAATACAAAGACAGATCACTTTATCACAATTTGAGAAAACATATCACTGGATCAACTTTCACAAATAAATACCAAATAAATACTAAGGCTGTATGGAGTAACACTATTGATTTTATCCAATCGAGATCTGAGCTTCACATGGATGTTTGGGAAAATTCTCAAACAATCTTAAGTAATTTGTTGAACCATAGTATGACCTATCATCCTCAAACTAATTTCCAACCTTAGAGAACTATTCATACACATGATGACATGTTGAGATCATGTTATATGGACTTTAAAGGAGGATGAAACCAACATCTGGCGCTGGTCTAATTCTCATACAACAACATTTTCCACTCGAGAATCTGAATGGTTCAATATAAATCTCTTTATGGGAAAGGGTGTAGAACATCAGCATGCTGGGATGGAGTGGGTGAATGTAAGATTCTTGGACCTTAAATCATTGAAAAAATGGTGGAGATGCTGAAAACCATTTATCATCACATCAAGGAATCCCAAAGTAAACAAAAGATCTATGAAAACAATCATCAATGGGAAATGAAATTTATGGTTGGGAACATGATATTCCTCCACATATCTCCATAAAATAGGATCATGAGATTTAGTATGAATGGGAAGCTAATTCTTAGGTACATCGTCCCCATTGAGATCCATGATTTTGTTAGAGCTATGGAAAATCGACTATCGCTTCCACCAAACATATATTATGTACATAGTGTATTCCATAAATACAACTTAAGGATGTACATATTGGATCCTTCACATGTACTGACATTAGAGATGGTAATATTGGATAATGATCTTTCTTACGATGATCAGCTATTAAAGATCTTGGATCTTAGAGATAAAGTTCTATGTAACAAGACTACTCACAAAGTCAAAGTAATTTGTAAGAACCATATGTATGAAGAGAAAACAAGGGAACCTGATCAAGAAATAAAAAAAAATTTCATTAGCCTATTTTCACCTTATTGTGTAAAATAAAATTTCGAGGGAGAAATTTCAGAAGGGGGAAGAATATAACGACCCAATTCTTTGTCTATAGAAATTACCTTCTTATAATTATCTCATAAGGTACATACACATAAGATAACATAATAAAATACTTATAAATGTTGAATTAATGAAATAAGAGTCGTTTCTATAAGTTAAAGAACTTGTACTTTTGAAACAGTAACTTGACCTTTGTAATAGTAATGTGACCCTTCAGAATAGTAAATCATATAATTGAACAGTGACCTAACCAATGAAATTATAAATAAAATTTATCCATCTTAGTAGTTAAAATATGATGTAATTACATCATATTATACGTAAATAAATATTTTAAAAAATCATTAATTAACTGTTGGAAATTTTACAGGTCATAAATATTTAATGTTGTATTTTTTACAAGTTTAATATTTTAAAATAAAATTTATTATCATAAAATGTCTTCATAAATTAATATATTGATTCCTTTTGATTGTAATAAAATTTAATGAGACCTTAATTAATTTTTCATTGTGTTTGAGGGTGATTTTTAATTTTTAAAATTTCTATTTTCCAAATAAATGATGATTTTAATTAAAAATTAAATCTATAATATGTAGAAAATTATTTCATAAAATGGAGTTCATTTTTGAATTCTACTTGTCAAAAAATGGATATGGTGAATTTTTGTCATTTTTTAAAATTAGGGAAATTTTTTTTAATAGTAAAATACAGTAATTTACAGTATATATACATTATATGAAAAATACACTATTTGTTGAGTCAAGGATGATGTAATAAAATTGGTTCAAACTCACATAACCAAATTATAATTTTTAGTCCCAATAATAAGCAATATTTATTTTCTTGAGAAAACTGATAAAATATTTAGTAAAATAATAGGGAAAACACCCCACTACTCCACTTTAAATTCAACCCCTCACCACCACTTCTCCTCACAAATCTCAAGACCTGATCCATTTCCAAATTCTGACCACTACACTTCCCAAACCTCGCCCCCATGTCCAGATGATTTTTTCATAACAAAAGACCAAAACCAATTCCCAAAAGAGGTTCTTAAGAAGAAGGAATCAAGATGTAAAACCCTCTTCTAAATAATTCTTCTATTTTATAAACTCAGGTATCAAGATCGATTAATCTCTCTATTTGGGTACGTATATGTTTTTAAAAGTTTCCCCACTCAATTCTTTCTGATAATCAAGCCCCATTAAATGGAAACACCGGAATTCAAACCCAACTTCAAGTGAACTATGTATTATGTTTTTTGCCACCATTTTTTTCTAAAATCAAAAAAAAATTTATCAAAAAATTCCTAGATTAGTTATGGTTTTCTATAAATTATCATACTATTTTATGCATAAAATGATTATTAATATTTCCCTTAATCCATACTAAACTTTTTTCTTTCAAAAAAAATATCCACTCTTTTTACATCAATTTGACATAGTTTATCATGATATATTACAATATTCCCTTATGAATGTC
The DNA here is from genome assembly GCA_963277665.1 of Viscum album. NCBI lineage: Eukaryota > Viridiplantae > Streptophyta > Magnoliopsida > Santalales > Viscaceae > Viscum > Viscum album. Next base: position 650,126,121 of record OY728120.1, on the reverse strand, counting down.
CAATTATAATTTAAATCCATCCTTTCAGGGTCACCAATTTGATATTTCCTTTTGATATTCCTTTTGACATAATTATTATTCTCAATTCATTATATGGGTAACTCTTATGTTTATGTTTCATGGATTATGTATGATTCTTTATGTTGAATACTTATTATGGGTGTTCCCAAATAGTGCTCCAATGCTTTGTATAAAGTTTAGCTTTATGAGACGTTATGTTCAACAGTCTTAGTGGTCATCCTTTACTCTTTATTATCTATGATCTATGATCTTTGACTTATGCTTCTCAATGTGAAACGAGCCTTTAATCATTCTAAATTCATGTTTTTTTGCTTACACATTACTATTATTCCATGATTATATGATCCCATGTTTTATATATTATTATTTCCTATGTCTAATAAAGTTCAATTCCTCTTTATACCTGTACGTTATACCTTCTAACCCATGAGGTAAGCTTTATTCTTGTGTTTAATTCCTTACTGGGGTTTTTAGCTCATAAATTTTTCCGGTTATGCCTAGGATATCCTATGTAGATATAATGGTTCAAAATAAGTTTGGAGCTCATAATGGATAAAAAACAAAGAAATTTTTTATTTAGTCCCACATTTTTAGTTTTATGTACCTAGTATTCCATGACACTAGACTTCATGAATATTGGATTTTAATATTTTTTTTAATTATTCTTCAAATAATGTAATGATGTGTGTAAAATATTAGGGTCACTATAGTCAGTTGATGGATTTTAGAGAGATATATATATATATTCCACTTGACACATGCTGATGTGGCCATCGGTCTCTAGGAAGTTGAAAAGATCTATAACACACCAATTTTAGGAAAGATATGTTGTGATTTTCTACTATCATATGTTTGGGATTATGTGGATATGACACCTCCCATTACCATAGAGATGATTAGTATTGTTTACACGGCCCATCATAAGGTCTTTCTTCTATGAAAATATATCCTATTTAAAAATTGGGAGGGGTATTTTACCAAGAATGTTTGTTCAGAACCAAAATTCAAAAGTTTGAAGGCATCTTCCCCGTAGAATTCTGATAGTGATGAGGCTACCTATGAGACCATACTTGATAGGGTTCACTTCCCAACTATGGGTGGGAGGTTATTCCTAACATTTTATAGAATAATCATTTGGATAGTTTTCTTTCTAGTACCTATGTGGGTATCTACTCCCAAAAAAGGAGAAGGGCAGAGTTGGAGTTTCCACCTTTATTATAGTAGCCTCTATGGGAGTAGGGAGGCATATTAGGTTAACTATTACTTTTTTTTCTAATACTAATTTTCTACACAACATTTATAGTAGAAGATCCCCCACAAATAGTTTATTGTCAATTCCAGTTACTATAGGTATAGATGGGTTCTTGTTTGCATGGCTATGAGTACTTGAGAAACTATAACCTCTCTAATGTTTTTTTATAAATATTTTTTAGTTATTTGGTGGGGTGGGGCCCATCACATTATTAGAATAAGAAATGAGGTATTTCGTTATACATCATGATCATTATTCTTCAAACTATATGATATGATTCCCACTAGTTGTATTGTTAATAATGGTGGGGGAATATCTGAGGCTTTGGCCTATATGATTTTAAATCTTGAGGGATTCATTTCATACCACATTTATGGGAGAATTCTCTTTGAATGTTATGAACCATGATAGTACAGTGATAAGTTTTAGTTCACTGAAAAGAATTCTATATGCCTATTTTTGTTTGGTATGAAAATAATTCAATGGTGGTTCACCAATTCTTTTTTACGTTTGTGATGGAGGAGACTCAATTTTAGATAGACTTCCATTAAAATGATTATGAGATCTGTATTCCCTAAAATTATTCCAAAATTTGGATCTTTTTTATTTAAATAATAAATTATCCACATTAGTGTCAGAGGTTTTAATTCTTCCACCAATTATCTAATCCAATTATAAGGCCTGGTAAATTATAAGTTAAACAAGACTCACAACCCTAGAAGTTCCTCATAAGGATGTCAAATGTTTACCATATGTTTCCCTACCTATTGAAGTGTCAACTGCCATAGCTATGTTGGGTGTGGTTCCATTGAGTGAAGTCATACCTTCACTATTATTTCATCCTAAAATTTATAATTGGATGATATATATTGAAGTAATCTCATGTCTTATATTTCTGGAAGAAAAAACCATGAAGAGATACATTTAGAAGGCTTTTCACATGTTACTACTTAATAGGGATTCACATTCAATGACCAACCCATTGAGGATATGGATTTCCTTTCAAACCATAATGTGATGATATAAATCCTAGAGTGTTATATCCACTACTCACCTTTGGTGAAGAGGATGGTGGTTCGGGTCATGAGGGAGGTTTCCATGGAATAAAAGGGTATCACATTGTCGAGGTAGTCATAAGACTGATATTTCCACCCTATTTAAATGTATGTGGTTCTACTGAGACCATACTGATGAAGTTTAAGAATTTATTTATATGGAAGGAAGCTATAGGAGATGGTTCACATCCATTTTCCGTATATTCTCCCTAGGGTGTGCCTACTGGAGCTGATTTAACAGGTGGCAAATGGACTAATGATGAGGGTTCACTAGGTCAACTGGATTTTATGAGGGTGAGATTTTCCATCACTCGAGAATCACAATCTACACATCCATAAATTCTATCCTCAACACCATCGGTATCGACACCTTCTGGGGTACCTTCTTTTGAGAGGAAGGGGAAAAGAAAGGTCTCTGAACTACCATATATATCTCACCTAGAATCCTCTAGTAATCATTTCCCTTTAATATTTCCCTATTTTGGATCATTCATGTAACTCATTCTGATTTTTCTAAAATTCATTGACCCCCATAGATCCCACCAGGAAGAACGTACATCTATTCCTAAGTATAAAGGTGATCATTTTATTCCTCCAATAGAACCTTAACTACTATGATCGACATGTAAATAAGTATAGAAGGTTGAAGTTCCCAGTCAATTAGGCCCATCACCTACTATTGATGTTCTAGTGGTCATGTCGTTTGAATCAAGATGGGTATATAGGATTCTATAGTAATCTAATGATTTTAGTTATTCCACAAGTGATTTTTCTTTGATTGAGTCATGTTTTAGAGAAGGTGATCACTTCTCCATAAAAAGGACACATGGTTCACTTTGTGTCATGTAATCTAGAATTTTTTTCACTCTTGCATCCCTTAATGGTGGTGAGCATAGTATTAAGATAGTGAAAAAACTAGGGGTTCTACCAGGCCTCCCATCGCAAGAGGGAGTTTTCTCTTCTCTGGAATATGAGGATCGAGGAATATAAGTTTCTAGTGATGAAACAAAGAAAGGTATGTTTCCAATATAGATCACATATGTTAGTTATCTGATGGATTCATACCATCTATATACCAAATTATTTTACCTTTTGACCTATTTTTGTAGTTACTTCACCAATGATCTTGGAAGTTATCATCCCTTATTCCTCGATAATTCCTTTGACCGAGTTATCCAATTCCAAGGCCGACTCCACATCCACATCATCAACGACTGTGAGTACATGTCTTTTTCTCAGGGACATAGTCCCAAGATATATTCACGATTTTCAGGTGGGCTTGATTATAGGCTTGGAGTTCATTTCACTCTACCAACTAATTAAAAGGAAAGTGTTGGTAGATATTTGGACCTTAATTTTAGAGGGTCCTTTGTAAGATATAAAGGAATTAATGGGTGATCTTAGATTAATTTTTACCACCCTAGGTTCTGATGGTTTTGAATATACCACTATTCATTTGAGGTTTAAGTAATATTTCCTATTGAGGTCGTGAAATAAGTCCATTTAGTTAGTTTCATTATTGAAATAGGTTTCATCTTTGGTAAAATTAATTCTGGACGTGGTCTTGAATGTTTTCTTCCTAGAATTTGGTGAAGGCCATAGATCACTGACACTTGGTAATCATAGAGAAGTTTGAAATTATCTAATTATAGTATGAAATCAGAAGTATCTATGAATAGATCTCTTAGTGTAATCTTGCACTTCAAATATCAAAAAAAACATATTGGATAAATTGGGCCTACTCGACCTATTTGATATGGAAAAACATGATGTTGTTTCTTTGGAGGAGGAAATACAATGTATTACAATGGTGCTAACTGAATATTTTGATCAATTTCACCAATATATTTCTCTTTAGAGTAGTAGAATTATTATATCAAGGACTCCTTTAAACTCGTTCTATGATATTATTTTAGTCTAAGGATTCTAAAATTATTTGTTTATTCATGGGAGAAACTTATATATGTGGATATTACCCCTTCATGTGTACATAATCAATAAATAAATATTCAAAACAATACATGTAATTTCCTATATTTCATTCATTCATTTTTTTTATGAAATATCATTGATATTATATCATACTGATCATCAAAGATACCTATCCTTTTTCATAAAACCATGTAAACCCAAATGATTGGATTTGAATGAGTAACTCACAATATAATTCTCTTTCCAATTTATCATGAATTCCCACTAACATGAGATTAATCATTGATGTTACTGATATATGTTTTTTGATACGAATTGGTTTAAAAGGATAATTTTGTTAAGATTCATTCCCCTAAGAGATAATTCTCTACCTTTTCCTTATGTTAGTATAATTATTGAGAATATCTTGGTTTTTTCTAGGTAAAAATAATGATCCCAATGTGAATGTATCTTTTTTATTTTTTAGGTGTCCCACAATTTTTCCTAATCTTTATATAGGATAAAATATAGAATATGTGGGATTTTATTTTTCTCTAGTATCCCTTTTATGGGATGTCAACTTGATGAGTTTTTATGCCTTTTCCATTTTCTAAATTCACTATATTTTATGGATCTCACAAACTGCATGTCTAGTGAGCACAGAATCAACTTTTTCTTAGGGTACCCACTTTAGTTGTTCAACATTGAAATCATTTTGAATCTTTTAATTAGAAATTTTATGGTGTTTAAAACTAGACCATTTTTTTATTTTAGTATAGGGTTTTCTAGATCGAACCATCTATTGATTTAGTTCAGGGTCTTCTAGCTTGGCCCTTCGGCTGTTGTAGATTAGGTTTTTCTAACTTGAAGCTTTAGATCCTATGAAGTTTAAAGTATTACTTACATGACTTGAGATTCATTGTAGTTTAGAGTCTTAATTCCATGACTTAAGGCATTGAGCAGTTTAGTTACTACCAGAACATGTGATAATGTGTATTTTAGATTCATGTTACTAGGACTATATGTGTTTTGTAGTTTAGAGTCTTTTTACTAGACATGAGGAATTTTTTAGTTTAGATTATTGACATCAGTACTTGAATAATTTTTTATTTTAGATTATTGCTATTAGGACTTTAGTCACATTTATGTGCAGAGTCTCACTACCATGACTTGAGGCATTATGTAGTTTAGACACTTTCTATCAGGACTTGAAGTGTATGATGTTTTGAATATTCTGACCAATACATGAGTCACAATGTATTTTATTTCCTTTCTACCAAGACTTTGAAAAATATAGAATGGGGAAGAAATGCCGGGGATGGACCAAAAAACCCCAAGGTATAGAGTTATTTCATGGTGTTTCTGAGGTTTATAGGGATTAGAGTTTCTTTATTATAAAGAGGAGATGCCTATAGTTGACAGTTTTAATCCCTTATGTATAGGCCCTTAGAGAATACATGCATGGTTATGTAGATGTTCCCCCACTATTTTCCATGGTCCATCAGTTATTTTGTGGAGATATTATTGGTGGTTGGTAAAAATACTAGAGAAGATGAATACACTGAGATAATTGGAATATGGGTTGTGTAAATCAAGTTTCTATGAGTTTTAATCGATGAATTTTTATTAGGTCAAACATATTATGGATTACCCAAAACACCATACAGTGCTGAGTTCCTACATGGTGTTGTTGGGTCTAATGAGGATTAGAGTCCCATTCCTACAAGGAAGAGATGCCTCTAGTTGTTAGGTTATAATACTTTATATATAATCTCACAGGGAATACATTCATGGTTAAGTAAAGAGGATACCAAATCTTTTACAAGGCCTGTGAAATATTTGTTAACACACAAAATTCTAGACTATGAAATGGGGTATGGAGAAAAGAGCAATCCAATAAGGGTTCTGGCTCTCTATGATAGTTTAGATTTTAGTTGGGCAGCTCGGGAATTATTCCATGTGGCTTCAAGTCACATGGTGTGAATCATAAAAAGTTTTGATAATGGAGTGTTTCATTTTGTGCATGAGAAGGGGTACAATGTAATGTGATGTGCAAACAAGGATGTCGAATATTCTTTAATAATTTAGTTATGGGTATTGTAAAAATTTTCCTAGGTATATCTTAGTTGAGTTAAGGTGGGAACTGGTGGTTATAGGTCAACCATTGGTGATGGTGGAATTCTATAATAGTCGGCGTAGTTTGGAAAATAAAATATAGAATTATGGGTGGCTTCCTAGGACCAAAGGATTGATTTTAATGAATCGGTCCATTTTACTAGTTTACAATAGGGAATATAAAAGGGCTTGAAAACCCTTGGTACACAGGGTTTCAAGGGAAGGATATTGACTTGAGGAACTGATTGTGTAAGATTGGACTTCAAATGCACAAATTTGGTTTATGGAAAATTTATTATTCTAGAAGGGATCGAGCACCCTATCTTTTTTTCGCCACCTAGTGAACACGTTATGGCACAGAATAGATATTAAAAATCATTACTCTATATATTTCTTGTATGATGGGGTCTAGTTGGCATGGAGCGGCTTTTAATAGGTCTATAGGGTAGGCATAATGATATTTGTGGCTTATTTTTTTACACTCTAAATTTTTTATAAAACTTTAGAGATGAAGAGTTTAGTGAGTGGAAGATTGAATTTTTTTAGGAAACGCTTTTTAGTTTTTCAACATAACAAGTACTGTGTCTCTTTCATTAGAACTTTTAGGTTATGTGATTTGGACTATAAAAGGATAAAGTTTTAGGTCATACATCTTTGACAAGACTGCATGTGGTTTTATTATATGACAGATATAGACCTGGTATGAGGGGAATGTTACACAACAAAATAATTAGGATACCCAAGGTTAAGAGTACTCCAACAGCCTTTTGAGAAGTTGATTAAAATTCTATCAATCAGGGATCAAGGTTCTTAGTTCATTAGTAATGATATGGAACAATCTTGTTGGGGATGACCCAAAACACCCTAAGGTGATGATTTATTCTATGGCTATTTAAGGATCATAAGGATATGAAAGACCTTCCTGAATGGCCAATATGCCTCTTGTTGGTAGGTCAAATATGTAATGTATATCCTCTATTGACATGTTAAATTAGAGAGATAAAATTTCCACTATAGGGGTCATGAATTTTTTTCAGAAACCCATGGAACTCACAACATTGAGACTAATTTATGGGTTGATGATCATAAAAGATGATGGAGACATCCCAAACTCTAATTTATTATGGCCATGTTCTTATTGTACATTGATAAGGAATGATTATGGGTGGTGGTATAAAAATGTTCACATAATGTAGTGGGTTCTATCTATCATGAATTTTAACATCATGCATCAATGATGTTTTCCTTGCAATTGGAAATCATGTTGTAAGGATATAGGAACCTACATGAAATTGTACAAGATATACTTGGGGATACATTTCATGGGTAAAGAGAATATAGATGTACGGAACAAAGTCTTTCTATTTATAGGATCATTAATGGGTATCCATATTCTATATCCCTTATTTCGTAGATTTAACATGTCCACATAAATATAATACATAAATTTGACACATGCATTGGAAGAGAAAGCTTGTATGAATTAAACCTTTTTAAAAATAGGTGTAGTCAATTTCTTATGGATGGGATTCCCTAGGTTTTTGTGTGAATGTTGTAAGTGAAGAAATCATTCCTTAACAATATCTTTTAAAGAGATCCCTCTTTGAATGTCTATCTTACATGTAAGGGAAAAGATCAAGATTGGTAGCGACCCGTGGTTGGGATCAAAATGATGGATATTGGTGTTAGTATGTATCATGTGATAGAAGGAATAAATCCATGCATAGTTCTCATATATATCCATGAATAGGTCTAGCCCATATTCATGAGGGGTTATTTGTTATCATCAATATTTTTATAGTACCTAGGATTGGATATCAAGGTTTCACTATGTATCATGTGGTAATAGGAATCAAGCCACATGTAGTTCATTCATAAAGGATCCATGTAATATTTTAACCCATATCTAGGGAGGTGGAAATTTTGACCATGCGGTTAGACCCAGGATTGGTGATTTGGGTGTCACTACATATACTATGATGGTAGGAATCCATCCACATGTAGTTCTTGAATAAGAAACACTCCACGTAGTTCTAACCCAAATGCAGAGGAGGAATTTTTGACATTTATTTTTGGGGTTGGACTTATGATTGGACAACTAGGCATCATAATGTATCATATGATGGAAGGAATAATTCCATGCATAGTTATTTAATGGAAAATTGATCATGTTGTTCTGACTTGTATTCAGAGTGGGAATTGATCATGTTCATTTTTGTGGCTATACTAGTGATTAGAGATCTAGGTGTCACTATATTTCATATGATGGATGTAATCAAGCCACATGAAGTACTCGAATGGAAAACTATCTATCCAGTTCTGACCCATAAATGTAGGAGTGAATTGTTCCCATTGATTATTATAGTTGGGCCCATGATTGGAGATCTGAATGACACAATGAATTTTATGATGATAAGAATCAGGCCACAAATATTTCTTAAATATGAAACTCTTCATTTAATTTTGAACCATACGTAGTGGTGAGAGTGTTTAAATTGATTATCTAGATGGACATAGGATTGGATATTAGGGCATCAATACTTTTTTATAGTGATAAGAACCAAGATACGTGTATTTCTTGGATGGGAAAAACTACACATAGGTTTGACCCACACACAGAGTGGCCAATTGTTCCCATTGATTATTTTGAATAGGCCCAGGAATAAATATTCAAGTGTCACAATGTATCCTTTGATGATAGGAATCAAGGAATGCATAGTTCTTGAATGGGAGACACTACATGCAAGTCTGACCCATCCATAGAGGGGGAATTTTTTCTATTGATTATTATGGTTGGACCTGTGAATTATGATATATAGGTCACTATTTATACTGTGATGGTAGAAATAAATACACCCATAGTTCTCGTACATAGGATTTGTGGATAAAAAACACTAAGTATAGTGGTCCTCTCAGGAGAGGCCTATAGTAATTTTCTATTTTATGTCATGTAAGAGACGCCAATTATTTATTTTAACATCACTAGATAATGATATGTGATTTTTATTTTAAGGACATTCATCTAGGATCATTCTAAACCAATCGGGAATTGATATTTCAATATCCTACAGGGAATCAATTAACGAAATTCCTAAAAAAATATGAGCTATGAATAGTTGGAGAAGAAAGAAATGTAAAAGGATTCATTCATGAATGGGATTAAATTAATATAAATGATATGAGAATTTTCTTCATACGGTAGTTGGTCCGAGATATAGGATCTATTCATCCTTATGTGTCTCATTATAATGAGAATTAATCCATATGTAGTTATAGGAAAATATAGTAGATTAACATCATGTGTAATGGATTTAGGATACTCGATGTTAAAAATAAGGCCTAAACCTCATAAATTCTACCTAGGAATTCGAGAAATCATCCTATGAGAGGGACCTTGTTCTCGTGACATGAGGATTCCTGATCTAGTTTTTGAATGAATCATATTCTTCCAGAACATATTGTAAGAAAACATTTTAACATCATGTATTGAAAAAAAATCATAGTTTAATGTCTTGTGATCGGGAAGAAAAAAATTTTGTTGGACCCAAGATTTCAGTTCTGGGTGTTACTATATTCTTATGATTGTAAGAATCAAGCCACACATAGTTATTGACTGTGGATATTCCCTACGTGGATATGAATCACACACAAGGATGATTTCCCATAATTTTATTCTTTCACATAAATCAACCTCATGTGTAAGGAATCATATGTGAAGTGATGTTCTCTATGCACTTTAATGTCTTGAAATAAGGATGTAAGATGTTGTGTAGTTTAAATTCTACCATTCATGAAATAGGATGTTTTTCAATTTATTGATTTCATTCCAGGACATCTTCCATGTAGTTTAATGTCATGAGGTAAAGGCATATCTATCATGAAGTTTAACTACATGTTACTAGGACGTTTTCCTTATAGTTTAGCATCATGAGTCCTGGACATATCATGAATTTTAACACCATGAAAAAATAAATTTCACACAATTTATCATCATCTGACCATGACATATTGTGTATCATAACATCATGTGACAAGGACGTTTCACATAGTTTAATTTCATGTTACCATGACATTAGATACGTTAAGGAATATTGGAAAAGTATTTATTATGAAAATTGACATTGGTGTGGGTCTAATGCATTCCCCATCCATTATATCTTGTGATTAAGAACTTTTGGAATAATTCTTATGTATGATGTAAGGACATTCTGATTTGGGTTCGAGATTTAGAAGTTTATGTTCTAGTATAAATGCAGTTTTGAGAGACAATACTAGTTATCCTTTAAAAGTTGAGTGGAGGTGAACCTTTTTATAGAAGGCTCTTATAATCCAATTCTAACAGAGTATGAGGTTGTGTAGTGTACACAACCTTTTCCCATAGAGTCATTCTAACTCATTGAGCCTATTTTATGATTTCTCATCAGTTGAGTGATTTAACCTGATATTTATTCCAAAAAAATGAAACTAGAATTTTATGGGAAATACTTCCTCAGTTCTACACACCAATTAATGTAGAGTTTCTTGTGTAGAAGTGCATGTGGTGGTATAGTTGGCCCATAAAGAGTGAAGGTTCTTTTATGTATATGACTTATTATATATTTTTGTGATCTTATAGAATATATTTTATAGAGTCATGTTTAAGGCCTCTATCTATACATTTTAAACCACATGATGATGGTATGAATTATTGGACACAATATTGTACTCCTAGTATAATTTCATCAAATTTGTAGAATAAAAGTAGGATCTTTTTTCAGTCAATATTATGCGAGGGACTCCAAAATTTGTTATGATGTTTGATTTTATGAAGTTCCTGATATTCATTATCCTAACATCATTAAGGGTTATTTCCTCATCAAACATCAGAAAAAGTTTTTATCAATAAGGATGTACTTAAACTGCTCAGATCTTGATGGGGGTTGTGGCCCCACAACATACATTACCCATACAAAAAACATCTAGGATTATTAAACTATATGTAGTAATTTTGGGAGCTGATGTATTATGTTTTCATGAATTAAAAATGCATGAAATTTCTTTGTGAAATCCATATTGACTTTTTTCATTGTTTTCTAGTAGTAACTAACCCTAAAAAATTTATGGGAGAGCCTATTTCATGCCTGATGAGAGTTGAAGGAGCCTACATGGACATATTTCATGATGGTGAGAATATCTCATTATACTATTTATCTAAGGATTATTCCATTGAAGCCACATTTTTAGAGGGATCTTTGATTATGTGACCCATCCTAAAGGGTAAAGTTCACTTCTCAACATCAGTTTTGTTCCCTTTCTGCATGACCCAACATTAGGGCCCCATTTTGGAGATAATCATATATGGGATACATCAATCTAAGTCTATATATCAGTTCATCATGGTCTATGGAGGTTTTAAAATTATTTATTTTATCCATGTCATAGATGATGACCAATGAGACCATTATTTAGCGCGTGATGTTGAAAATCACATTAAACTGATCTTATTCATCTTGGTATATGGATTTTGTAAACAATACATTCAAATGAGAATTTCTTGATCATGGTACATGATTAATGGTGGATATGAAAGGTAACTATTCCATTATTTCTCTACCATATCTTTTAAGAGTATAAAATTCCTACTTCTTGATGGAATATTCATCAATTATTTGTTTTATCTCTAGCTTGGAATCCCCATTGATTTTTAAATAGTCTATTTGCAGCTATAGGGATACTTACTAGCTAGAAATGAGGGTTATATATTCTTCCTCATTATTAGTGTAGCCTTTGGAAACTGAGAATGAGTAAGGAAAAATTTCAATGCCCAAAGAAACAAATATAATACTTATACGAACCCAATTTGGTTATGGTTTTTCCTATCTCTAACTGATGGAACTTTAGGAGGCACCCTCAAAATACAACTCCTGTGTTTGGGTAGTGTCATAAGTGTAGAATAAATAATTTTCTAGAAGTTTGGTGTCTACTGTTGTGATTTCCGTATTAGGATGTTCCGTAGGGAAATATTCTAGGGCATTCCCTTTCCCAAACTTCTATGACATGAACCATATGTCATACTTTTCTAGAATAATGATGCATTGGTTCAAATTCACATTCAATATATAGTGGAAAAGTATGTAATTTAATGTATCAATACGAGATACCAAGTTGACTTCATGATCATGTCTCATTGTTTTGAACTCCAATGATGAGCATGAAGCAATTCTTCTCAACATCATAATAACGAGCCTTAGTATATAGAATCATTATAAAGAGATATTACATATTTTTCTCATTACCTGTACCATTATTTTTGTATGAGGAGAGCACCATGTGATAAATGCATGGGGTCATCATATAATATGATTGACATTCCTTACACTGGAGGAATCAAAACCAATGCTTGTAGGATGTACTACATGACACTCTCAAAGTCTACTTAGCAGTTCTCTTCGCATCAGTAGATGAATCCATTCTTCATTAACATAGTGAAGGAGAGATATTTTCTAGCAAGGATAGATATTAAATAAAAAATGTATGTCAGGTTCCCATAGATCCCCCATAGTTATTTTTTATTCATATAGGAAGGAATTTCTATAATTTCGTTCGTCATTTCTTGGATGAAATAAATTCCAAGATGGAATACAACAAAGACAATGAATTTCCCAAATGTTACCCTGAAATCTCACTTTAGTTGATTCATCATCAAATTGTACATCTCTAACTTTCTAAAAATTTCATGGGGATCTGTGAGGAGATCAAACTAGTTTCAAAATTTTATTACCTGGTCACTAACATACCATTCTTGTATTCATCCAAATATGGTCTTAAAGATATGATGCATGGTGTGTTGGTAAGTAGTGCTAGAATTGTTGAATCCAAAGGGAATGAACATATAGAAAAATATCCCACTGATGTGATCTAAAGGCATTGGGTTCATCGTCTTTAGGGGCCGTATTTATTTGATTATACCCTGAATATCCATCCAAAAAGGAAATGATGTGTAATCTATTAGTTTTGTTGATCAAAATTTCAAAAATCAATAAAGGGGGTCGAACTTAGAAATGTTTTGATTAAGGTCTAAAAAATTATTGTGGACCCTAATCTTCCAATTATTTTTCTTTAAAGGGATGAATTTGGTGATCCACTCTAGTTATTTCAATTCCCATAAAAAGATTTCTGGACTAAATTTTAAGCTTTGAATTCTACACTAGCAGCAAGGTTGTGGTGCATCCTTCTAGCTATCTAAATAAAACATTGATGGTCATCTATTATCCTAGATGGTGTCTAACCCCATATTCTGTTAATGATGGAATTTCCATATAATTCATAGAAAACACATATCAATGTTTCCTTATAAAATCAGTGTACATCACTTGCTCCTTGAAAGGCCTGGAAGCACTAACCAAAATAGGTCGTGGGAGTTATTCTATTTTCATATTCACTAACATGATATTATCAATGGTGGTGGATATTCCTTCCTCAAATATGGGAGGGGTGATCTAGTTTTCATCCTCTTCTTCTCCCACCTTTGAGTCCATAGATGCATTTTCAAGAATGGTGGGTAATATGAGGTCTTCTCTATCAGTTTCAAGGTAATAGAGGCCTTTGGAAGATAAATTTACTCCCAAAACATCCAAATTCATCATAGAGATATTCGGTAGATGATTATTTTCTTATATAATCTCTCTTGGTACTAGAGGAGCATGGAAATTTGGTATTAATTAAAATTCCTCCATCTTGTTTTCGGGTATCACATAATCAACCTTGAGCATACACTAGGGATTTATAGGGGAATACCTAAGAAATAATGGCTACAACCTATATATTTTCATCCACCATGGGTTTTTTTCCAACCCTTTAATAGAAAACTACCTCAGAATATAAGGATTCACAGTACATGAAAGAGGAACTATCACCGTATAGTATTTCGACCTTCGAGTTGATTGTGTATTTCAAAAGTTGATGAAATGTTGAAGGTACATCCATGTGGCTTTGAAGCCAATGTCTTCTAAATAGGAAACTATATTTTTTTATTGCGTGATAACAATTATCTCAGAATTTAATGTGAGCTACTGATGAGAACCATGTCAAAGGCACCAAGTCGATTGCACGAGAGGAAGAGTTGGATTTGAAAGGCCCAATGATGTGAGGGAGATTAAAGAGGCTCAATGCTACAATGGGCACACATATTGCTTCATTAAAGGCCCAATGGATATTTCCTTGCATGGATGGAGAAACTGGGCCTATAATATCACTTATTCAAGCCCAAAATTGATGTTTAGATCTTGGCCCACATGGTTGAACAAATTTGGATGCCTTTCCCATATGGAGGATTCTAGAAATTGCATCTTTGGACACCAAAGTCAAATCCGGTAGGCTATGCACTCAAAGTCAAATCCGGGGGGCTATGTTGGAAAGTTGTGTGCTACTTTTCCACAAGACTTTGTTGACTTTTATCTTTTTGACTTTTAAGGGGAGAAGGTAGGTTTAGACTTTATGACTTTAGGGTATTAGACCCTTGACCATTGTATCACCCCCTTGGTAATAAATAGCCACCCCATGGAATTGTATTGGCATTCAAGACTTAATTGAGATATTATGCTTTTTTCTCCCCATTGTGTGAGAATTATTCCGAATTTCCCCCTTGCTCTTGTGGATTCTTTCCTTGCCAATCTACTAGTTAGATTGGTAATCCAAGATCACAAATCCCCCAATTCTGTGCCTCAACCCAAGTGTGTTGTTGTGTGGATTGGATATCTCATCCCTCCCTTGAGTGTGTTGTCTAATTAGTAGGTCGCACTCCTTATAGTTTTTACTCACTACTTGCACCCGCTATCCATACCCATCATCCACCACTTAGCACTGAACAACATTCTTCATCCGCCGACCGACGCTGTGAAGATCAGGACACCCCGTGTGTCTCACATCAGTTAGTATCAGAGCTCCGGTTGATACGGTAGGTTTCTATCCCTTCATTTACTTTAATTCTATCCATTACCCTCTTTATCATTCCATATTATTCACCCATTCAACAAAAAAAATTCATTTTCTTGAAAGCCTCCCGAATTTTCCTAGTTTTTGCAAGCATGGATTATTATAAATTGAGCCAAATTTTAATTCATCTTCTTTTCTCATTTAATTCTCTATATGTGATTTTTATCCAACAAAAAAAAATCTCTCAACTCATCATTTTGTGCTTTTCAAAATTAAGCACATCCTTAATTTCAGAGTTTTTGAAAAAAAAAAGAAAAAAAATAGTCTTACTCTCCATTCAACCATATTGTGCTTTAAAACTCCTAGCACAACACTTTTTGGGAAGAATTGACAAAAAAAGAGCAAAAAAAAGCGGATAAAATTACTCCTTTGTACTTTACCTTATTATCAAATTCCATTTCCATATATAACTTTTCCATCATTTTACTTCATCCCCATTTTGTATTTGGCTCATATTGTTATTCATTTATCTTATCTTGCACATTCGGGAAAAACCCAAATACCACATTTCTACCCCCTTTTCGATCCACCCTTTATCCATTTTCTACCCTCTTTTCACCCTCTACCCTTTACCACTCAAGCGGGTTGTGGTAAACCAGCCCCCGACATGATCTTGATTGGGTAAGGATTGGTGGCAAGTGATCACCTGAAACAAGGTATCATATTTCATAAGATCTTGGAATTCAAATTCAGTTTTGAGAGTGGAGAGAAAAAAGAAAAAATATATATATCTTGTGTGTGTGAGTGTGTGAATCTTGTTTTGTGCGTGTGTGTACATCTTGTGTGTGTTAGTGTGTATATCTTGTGTGTGTGAGTGTGTATCATTGTGTGTGTGAGTGTGTACATCTTGTGTGTGTTAGTGTGTATATCTTGCGTGCGTGAGTGTGTATCCTTGTGTGTGTGAGTGTGTACATCTTGTGTGTGTGTGAGTGAGTGTGTAGCATTGTGTGTGTTTCCCCCCCCCCCCGGTGTGTGTTTGTGTTTGCATAACATATCATGGCAGAAGATTGTGGGAAGAAAATTGCTCATGTTTGCAATGAAGGAAGTCTAAGTAGATCTCCTGCACCTGAAGCTACGCAATTCCAAATGCAAGCTTTGGTGAGACACTTCGAGAAGCTTCTTGATCGAAAGTTGGAGGTGTTACATGAGAGGATTGAATAATTTTAGAATAAACCAATCCCAATGATGTTCCATGATAACCCATGACGTGCTCTGACACAATGTCGTCCCCACATCATGGAGGAGGAGATGGTGAACTTTGATGATGATCTTGATGATGTCCCACAAAGGAGGAGGTTGTACTAACAACTGAGAGGAGGACAAAGGAGACAACATTGTAGAGTCCCGAAGCCTGACGTACATGGAAATTACATTACTTTTGCGGAATACTTAGTACATAACAAAAACACACACACAAGGATCATAATAGTTTAGTGTCTTTGGAAACTAGAAATATAATCTTATAATAATGGTGAAAGATCTTCATCATATCCCATAAAGATCTTCTTTTTTTTACCTAAAACCTTTCCTTATATCCTTGGGAAAAGAAAACATAAAAGGGTGAGCTCAAATTCTCAGTAAGGTTAAACAAAAGAAATATCAATCACATCATAAGAACATAACATTTTAGAAATCTTAACCTGCAAAAGAGAGCATAATTTCATAACATGCGATAAATAATAGTACTGAAATGTAATCCCAATAATCATAACTTAAAACATGAAACTTTTTTGCATACACACATAATCATAGAGAATCATTTCTTATTAGTCATGACACATTGCCAAGACTATCTTAGTGGACCAAGTCCCTTTCTGAACCGAGTTCACTCCTCATTTCAGTCCTGTTTCACCGAACTGGTATAACCTACCATTCTAGCCATGTCTATCTCATGAGATATAAAATCATTACCCAATGCATTGGAGGGAGATATAGGTCCCACCCATCTCATAATGATACCATTCTTATGTGTGCCACAAAACCATAAACCATACATCATAGCATAACCCATGTAATAAAAATGGGAATCTTAAATATCATGACTTCATAAAACAATTCATATAAGATAAAGGAATTCATAAAAATATTTCTATCACAACATAATCAAATCACTATAAAAATAGTGATAGAAACAGAACCCTATATTATCTTAGATGGAAAATAATTTTGATAAAACACGTGAACTCCATTCTTGAGAAAAATATCCTTTCTACTTCAAAAACATTTTCCTTTATTAAGATGTCATACAATTTTAAACTAAAAGAAGTTGATTAAAAATAAACTTGAAAACTTGTAAAGGAAGCTTCTTGGAAATAATGTTTTAAAAATCCATTCATGCCGTATAAGTTAAAAAAACATTCTTCGTACTTTGTCAGAAAAGTCAAAAAGTACCTCGTACGAAAAACGACAAAAGATTCCCTTCATATCCTTTACTAAAAACTCACCAAAGGGTAAAATTGGATTTAAAAAAATTTAGGTGGATGGAAATAATATTACATATTGAGGGAACATGGATGTGGATGATAAAATACACCCCAGTAAATGCCAAAGAAAAAACAATCTCGGATAAAAATGAGATTGTGATATTTCCCTTACCTTAGGTCTAATTTGCTTTGTAAGTGTCCGAACCTCCTGTATAATGATTTAAATAATGTCATTGACTTATTCCAGAATCATTCTCATTGTTATGATATCATATATTGTTCACTTATGACTTTATATTACCCGTTCTTTTGTAAATTACATGTTAAAGAGCATTTTGGGTAAAATTGTTTCATTTGTCGTCTGTGTTTTGACATGTAATTATTCATATGATTACTTAGATCCTGATTAATTAATTACCGAATATAAAACATGATTTATATATAATATATATTCATAATATACATATATATAATAAATCAGTAAATGGAATGAAATACACCGTTCATGGAGACGGTAGGCCGTACGTACGCATGAACGCTGTTTTCGTTTCCTTATTGAGTTGAATTGAATTAAGTAGATGAAATACATATATATAAACATAAATATAGTATTATTATTATGTCATATATTTCAGGATTAATTATTATATATACTTTATAATCATTCATGAATGGTTAAAGTGGAGAATGAATCTCATCGCGTCGTGGAGATGGTAGTCTGTACGTACGCACGAGCGATGATATCGTTCTCATGATCATGGGACTGTATTGGAGTGTATGTATAATATTTCAGAATCAATATCACTTTAAAATAATCATATATAGTTATTATTTACACCATTATACCCATCCATGTGTGGTGGTGGTAGAAAATAGATTTCACCACGGCGTGGAGACGGTATTCCGTACGTATGCACGCGCGGTGATTTCCTTTTTCCATAGGATGGATAGAAGGTTAATTAGATTTGTTTCATATTTATAATAACATATCAGTATATAAGAAACAGTTATGTTATTACTTTATCATGAAACAACTAAATAAGAAGAAGTTGAAGAAGAAAGAAATTGAAAAAGATCGGTAATGGATATTACCTCTTTTTGACGCACCTTCACTTAACCTCCACTTAAAGAACTAAGTATGGTCTTTGAAGAAGAAAAATACCTCTACGATGATACTAGGGAAGTGGAGAAGAGATTTTGGCAGGTTTTGGCCGAGCATGAATGCTCTAATTCGTGTGAGGAGGAGAGGGAGGAGGTGCCCTTTTATAAGGGAGGAGAGGGGAACCTTAGGGAAATCTCAAAATATTATTTTATATTAAGGTCAAATTCGGTTTATAATGGTTCCAAAGGGTCTTATTTCGAAGATAAAGTGGGGATGGGTCTAAATAATCTCATCCAATAGGATTTAGTCAAGTTTAGGTTATTATTTTATCCTTATCAATTAGATTTAACTCTAAGTTAAATAATTTAACTTTTACCATGTCTTTTTGTTTTCTTACTCTATATGGTTAATAAACGTACCATAACAAGACAAACGAACCCCAAGTTGTTTATTATTAATATATATATCCTTATCTAAGTAATTTTTCCGAACCTTATATTTTTAGGAATTAAATAACAATTAATAATATAATATTTGTTTTAAAACCTAATTTATGTCAATTTTGACACTATTTGGTACATGATTTTTATGAAATTCATAACAGAATGATAAGTTCGAAACAAGTTACTTATATCAACAATTACATGTCATATAAACCTATAAAATTAATTTAAGTCATAAAAAGTCTCAAATTACATTTATTTGGGCATTTATAACATCAATTATGTCAATATTTCATTAATAAGAAAATTACTGCATCATCTTTGTGTCATAATAAATGATAATTATCTAATCCCTAAAAATTCTAAATAAATTACTATGATGTAGATAATTGTATTATATTTATTGATACTATTCATGTTTGAAGTTTCATGAAGTTTATCACTAAATTAAAATTATTATACTTATAAGATTTAAGAAAGTGACATGTTGTCACATTATTTGGTTTTAATAATAATTAAATTATTTTCATGGGAAAAAGTCCATAAAATGAATCTAATCCAACCCTTAGGTCATATGGGTCTACTTTTAGCCATCCAATAGAATTTTTTCCAAGTGTTAGGGTAATTTTATAAACTTATATTTACCCTTAATTACCCGATTTACCTTTAACTATAGTAAATAAAATTTACCGTAGTTACTATTCACAATGCCCAAAAATAAAAAGTATCTTGTTAACATAATTTGGACCCACTGATTCCAAATATGGAATCCATTTTTCTAAATTCAATACACAAAAGATGCAGAAATTAAATCAAAATTAATCTCATTGTCGAAAGAAAACGGGTTTTTCTTTAAAACATTGCAAAAGATTGAATTGATTTAACCTACGAATTCAAGGTAAAATCAATGCTAATGACATAAATTATATTAAATGGTAAAAATATATTCTATTTATACTTTAAAACCATTCAATATTATAATTTAACCACATAAGATATTACGATGAAAAAAGTTGTTTTTAATTAAAATATAGCGTGTTTTTACTATTCATTAAAATATGAAAGTTGTCGGAAAAATATCAAAACTTTATCTAATGTAGATTTTTATATCCTGATTGAAAAGAAGAATTTTATTTTTTCAAATTGAACATATAAACATGTCAAAAACTAGATTTAAAGTGGGTGCTCCATCAAAAGGCGACAAAACTGCATTTTTTGAAAAATACTTATTTTACCAGAAAAGTTTATTTTGTTCTTATACCATGTTCTATAAATGTGTAAGATGAATAATAATGTTATAAAATTCAAAATTTAGTTAACAATATTCATAATGGCTAGTTAATAACAATATTATAATAATATATCGTTGTTTAGTAAAACCTGGTATTGCGTACAAGACACGCTATCGAGGAAGGTCGTGATTGCGTGTAATGCAAGCTAAGTCAGTGTTGCGTGTAGTGCACAACTCCTTTGTTGTTGCGTATAACAGAATCCAACCATATTTTATTTATACATTGAATATATATATATATATACACACACTCAATGTTGTGTAGAATAACTTCTATCAAACGAACTTGAAATTGTGTGTAACAAGAGCCAAGAAAAGTGTTGCGTATACTGCAAACTAATACAGTGTTGCGTATAGCGCAAGATAATCTTGGTGTGTCGTATGATAGAAGATATGAATGAAATTAAAAATAATGTATCTTATAAAATCATGGGTCGTTACATTCTACCCCCCTTAAAATTAATTTCGCCCTCGAAATTCGTCGGGGTTATAAATCGTTTACTAATCATAAAAACCCACATCGTAAAAAGAAATACCAAAACTAAACTTTAAAAACTAAAGTATGAAATATAAAGGTTACCCAAATGAACTCATCATTGGGTTTCCATATAGGTGAAAATATGGATATGAAAGAGAAATCTAACCATCATGTTCTGATGGAGAGTGGTAGAGAACATGGCTATGGAAAAGCCAGCAATCACAAAGACATAAATTTGTGATGATCCAAGGTACCATCTGATTTATCAGATATAAGAGCACTAGAAAAAAAAATTTGGTTTTCAAGATCGTTTCCCTAAAGTTGATGAAATTGTAATTAGAAGAAATACTTTCGTGATTTCGGTATAGTCTCACTGTTGGTCGTTCATTGGACAATTTCCACTTCATCTCTTAAAGAAATGAAGTTGAATTTGTCCTTCGTGATGTGTTAGCAGATCATGTGATAGAATGATGGGTCATTCCATCTGTCTCAAACAAAAGGTTAGAAAAGTTATCAAAAAATACATAAGTCCATATATAGTGAGATTAATGATATATGGTTCCTAAAATGGACTTATAATTCATATATCATACTTCTTATAATAAAACTAGTTTCTACAAAACAGGGACTTCCTGTAGGCCAGTGGTAGGCGATAAAGGCCAGTCGCACTTCGGTTGTGGGTTCGATTCCCACGGCCTTGTCTGACGCGATGGGTTGTCACCCGTCCTGCAGGTTGTCCTTTTTCTAAAACTACATTACTATAACATCCCATCAATAATATCAAAAAAAAATTCATCCTTAAACAATAATAACTTATTTCCAACATAATCCATTCCAATCTTTAGGCTTATCTAAAATACTTCGGTCCAAGTTCATAGTATAAAGAAAATGATTACTTGAAATGTCATCAACCAAGCTTGTGAATACCATCATTTATCCCCCATATATCTTGTTGGTCACATTCTAATCATGTGAATACCTTAATCATGTATTCTCTTGAAAAATGAATACCCATGAACCCTTAGTGAAAACATGAATGCTTTCAAAAGTTAACTCTTTCCACATACCAAAATCCTAAAATTATATATACTCAAACCATTATATAACCTCCTCCTTATATCAGTCATGAGCTCATGAATACAATCAAACATTTAATTTTCTCCTTATCCCTTTATTATGCGCATATCCTCTATATTCCAAAAATATATGAATAACATTTCATGGATACTGGAAGCATTAATCATACACTTTCAAAACTCAAGTAAAGAAAACAATGTAACGATCCTTAGATGTCTCTTTATTCCATTGTACCATGGGATTACTTATAAAACATTACACTTGATAAACGTATAATCAATCCACTACATTTTTAAACCATTGACCGAGCTTCAAAAATTCTTTCATCTCACATATCATTTGTAGTCTCTTCATCATCATCAACATAAATACTACTCATACGACCATACTTATTCTCTTCATGAGACTTTCCCTTAGGGCATTGGTTTGCATAATGCCCGTACATTCCACATTTAAAACATTTAACCATTTTTGATGTCGTAGCAATACCATTATCCACATCCATGGTGTTAACCGAACCTTTTCCTTTGCACATATTGGCTTTATGTCCTTCTTTTCCACACCCAAAGCAGCTTCCTGTTCCTTTGAAAAATTCTCCTTGATGCCTCTTCCCACATGACTTACATAGGGGAAATTGAACTTTCTTTCCTCTATGATCATCATGAAACTCCATCTTTCTCTTATTAGCCGAGTCAGGAAACATACAAAATTTGAGTTTATTGATCATATTATGAGATTGCTGATTCGGCATAATAATGATGTTTGGACTTTCAAATCCAGTTTCATTTGAATATCATTCCATTGTCCATTATATCCTCCATTATCGTGAATCTTCCTGTTTCCAGCCATTTTCTAAAACCCAAAAAGAATAGTGTGAGAGGCAAAAAAATCATGCTAGGTAAAAAAACATTGTAAAGGGGGAGCACCCACAATATCTAACATCTTAGGTTAAATTTTAATATCGTTACCGTAGTTCTAGGACTATATCATATACGTATTCTTATCCTTAGGTACATCCCTAGACATACCTTAGAAATATCTCTACGGATCTCACTAACGTTTTTGCATCATAGTTTCCAAAGGTTGACTAAACCTTTCCTCTAATACCAACTGTAGAGACCCGAAGCGTTACGTACATGGAAATTACATTACTTTTGCGGAATACTTAGTACATAAAAAAAACACACACACGAGGATCGTAATAGTTTAGTGTCTTTGGAAACTCAGAATATAATCTTCTAATCGTGGTGAAAGATCTTCAACATCTCCCATAAAGATCTTCTTTTTTACCTAAAAACTTTCTTTATATCCTGGGGAAAAGAAAACAGAAAAGGGTGAGCTCAAATGCTCAGTAAGGGTAAACAAAAGAAATATCAATCCCATCATAAGAACATAACATTTTGGAAATCTTAACCTGTAAAAGAGAGCATAATTTCATAACATGGGATAAATCATAGTACTGAAATGTAATCCCAATAATCATAACTTAAAACATGAAACTTTGTGTCATACACACATAATCATAGAGAAACATTTCTTATTAGTCAAGACACATTGCCAAGACTATCTTAGTGGACAAAGTCCCTTTCTGAACCGAGTTCACTCCTCATTTCAGTCCTGTTTCGCTGAACCGGTATAACCTACCATTACAGCCATTTCTATCTCATGAGATATAAAATCTTTACCCAATGCATTGGAGGGAGATATAGGTCCCACCCATCTCATAATGATACCATTCTTATGTGTGCCACAAAATCATAAACCATACATCATAGCATAACCCATGTAATAAAAATGGGAATCTTAAACATCATGACTTCATAAAACAATTCATATAAGATAAAGGAGTTCATAAAAATATTTCCATCACAACATAATCAAATCACTGTAAAAATAGTGATAGAAACAGAACCCTATATTATCTTATATGGAAAATAATTTTGATAAAACACTTTAACTCCATTCTTGAGAAAAATATCCTTTCTAATTCAAAAACATTTTTCTTTCTTAACATGTCATACAATTTTAAACTAAAAGAAGTTGATTAAAAATAAAATTGAAAGCTTTTAAAGGAAACTTCTTGGAAATAATGTTTTAAAAATCCATTCATGCCGTATAAGTTAAAAAAACATTCTTCGTACTTTGTCGGAAAAGTCAAAAAGTACCTCGTACGAAAAACGACAAAAGATTCCTTTCATATCCTTTAATAAAAACTCACAAAAGGGTAAAATTGTATTTAAACAATTGTAGGTGGATGGAAATAATATTACATATTGAGGAAACATGGATGTGGATGATAAAATACACCCCAGTAAATGCCTAAGTAATAACAATCTCGGATAAAAATGAGATTGTGATATTTCCCTTACCTTAGGTCTGATTTACTTCGTAAGTGTCTAAAACTCCTGTATAATGATTTAAATAATGTCCTTTACTTATTCCAAAATCATTCTCATTGTTATGATATCATATATTGTTCACTTATGACTTTATATTACCCGTTCTTTTGTAAATTCAATGTTAAAGAGCGTTTTGGGTAAAATTGTTTCATTTGTCGTCCGTGTTTTGACTTGTAATTATTCATATGATTACTTAGATCATTATTACTTAATAAAAGATTATAAAACATGATTTATATATAATATATATTCAGAATATACATATATATAATAAATCAGTAAATGGAAAGAAATACACCGTTCATGGAGACGGTAGGTCGTACGTACGCATGAACGTTGTTTTTGTTTTCTTATTGAGTTGAATTGAATTAAGTAGATGACATACATATATATACACATAAATCTAGTATCATTATTATGTCATATATTTCATGATTAATTATTATATATACTTTATAATCATTCATAAATGGTTAAATTGGAGAATGAATCGCATCGCGTCGTGGAGACGGTAGTCCGTACATACGCACGAGCGAAGATATCATTCTCATGATCGTGGGACTATATTGGAGTGTATGTATATTATTTCAGAATCAATATCACTTTAAAATAATCACATATAGTTATTATTTACACCATTATACCCATCCATGTATGGTGGTGGTGGAAATAGATTTCACCATGGCGTGGAGACGGTATTCTGTACGTACGCACGCGCGGTGATTTCCTTTTTCCGTAGGATGGATAGAAGGTTAATTAGCGTTTTTTCATATTTATAATAACATATCAATATATAAGAAATACTGATGTTATTACTTTTTCATGAAACAAATAAAGAAGAAGAAGTTAAAGAAGAATGAAATTGAAAAAGATCGGTAATAGATATTACCTCTTTTTGACGCACCTTCACTTAACCTCCACTTAAAGAACTTAGGATGGTCTTTGAAGAAAAAAAAGACTACTAGGATGATACTAGGGATGTGTAGAAGAGATTTGTTCAGGGTTTGGCCGAGCTTGAATGCTCAAATTGGTGTGAGAAGGAGACGGAGGAGGTGCCTTTTTATAAGGGAGGAGAGGGGCACCTTAGGAAAATCTCAAACTATTATTTTATATTAAGGTCAAATTCGGTTTATAATGGTTCCAAAGGGTCTTATTTCAAAGCTAAAGTGGGGGTGGGTAGAAACCCTCTCATACAATAGGATTTAAACAAGTTTAGGTTATTATTTTAACTTTATCAATTAGATTTAACTCTAAGTTAAATAATTTAACTTTTACCGTGTCTTTTTGTTTTCTTACACTATATGGTTAATAAACTTACCATAAAAAGCCAAAAGAACCCCAAGTTGTTTATTATTAATATATCTATCCTTATCTAAGTCATTTGTCCGAACCTTATATTTTTAGGAATTAAATAACAATTAATAATATAATATTTGTTTTAAAAACTAATTTATGTCAATTTTGACACTATTTGGTACATGATTTTTATGAAATTTATAACAGAATGATAAGTTTGAACCAAGTTACTTATATCAACAATAACTTGTCATATTAACCTATAAAATTAATTTAAGTCATAAAAAGTCTCAAATTACATTTATTTTGGCATTTATAACATCAATTATGTCAATATTTCATTAATAAGAAAATTACTGCATCATCTTTGTGTCCTAATAAATGATAATTATTTAATCCCTAAAAATTATAAATAAATTCCTATGATGTTGATAATTGTATTATCTTTCTGGAAACTATTCATGTTCGAAGTTACATGAATTTTATCACTAAATTAAAATTATTATACTTATAATATTTAAGAAAGTGACATGTTGTCACATTCTTTGGTTTTAATAATAATTAAATTATTTTCATGGACAAAATTCCATAAAATGAATCTAATCCGACCCTTAGGTTATATGGGTCTACTTTTATCCATCCAATAGGATTTTCTACAAGTGTTAGGGTAATTTTATAATCTTATATTTACCCTTAATTACCCGATTTACCTTTAACTATAGTAAATAAAATTTGCCGTTGTTACTATTCACAATGCCCAAAAATAAGAAGTAGCTTATTAACATAATTCGGACCCACTGATTCCAAATATAGAATCCATTTTTCCAAATTCAATACACAAAAGATGCAGAAATTAAATTAAAATTAATCCCATTGTCGAAAGAAAATGGGTTTTTCTTTAAAACATTGCAAAAGATTGAATTGATTTAACCTACGAATTCAAGGTAAAATCAATGCTAATGAAATACATTATATTAAATGGTAAAAATATATTCTATTTATACTTTAAAACCATTCAATATTATAATTTATCTACATAAGATATTACGATGAAAAAAGTTGTTTTTAATTAAAATATAGCGTGTTTTTACTATTCATTAAAATATGAAAGTTATCAGAAAAATATCAAAACTTTATCTAATGTAAATTTTTATATCCTGATTCAAAAGAAGAATTTTATTTTGTAAAATTGAACTTATAAACATGTCAAAAACTAGATTTAAAGTGGGTGCGCCATCAAAATGCGGCAAAATTGCATTTTTTGAAAAATACTTATTTTACCCGAAAATTTTGTTTTGTTCTTATACCATGTTCTAGAAATGTGTAAGATGAATAATAATGTTATAAAATTCAAAATTTAGTTAACACTATTCATAACGGCTAGTTCATAACAACATTATAATAATATATCGTTGTTTAGTAAAACCCGGTATTGCGTACAAGACACGCTATCGAGGAAGGTCGCGATTGCGTGTAATGCATGCCAAGTCCGAGTTGCATGTAGTGCACAACTCCTTTGTTGTTGAGTATAACAGAATCCAACCATATATTATTTATACATTGAATATATATATATATATATATATATACACACACTCAATGTTGCGTAGAATAACTTCTATCAAACGAACTTGAAATTGTGTGTAACAAGATCCATGAAAAGTGTTGCGTATACTGTAAGCTAATACAGTGTTGAGTACAGCACAAGATAATATTGGTGTGTCGTACAATAGAAGATATGAATGAAATTAAAAAGAATGTATCATATAAAATCTCGGGTTGTTACAAACATGATGATGACCTACTTGGAGGAATCAAGGTGAAGGTCCCCTCTTTTCAAGGGAAAAGCGACCTGAAAGCAAACTTGGAGTGGAAGATGCAGATCGAGCATGTATTTTCATGCCATGCGTATTCCGAGGAGAAAAAGGTCAAACTTTCTTCCCTTGAATTTTATGATTATGCATTAATATGGTTGGATCAAGTTCAAAAGGAGAGGGCTAGATATGGTGGACGTCCCATCAACACTTGGGAAGACATGAAGTTCGTCATGCGGAAGTGTTTTGTTCCCACACATTACCATAGAGATCTCCACAACAAACTTCAACGCCTCACCCAAGGCAGTAAGAGTGTAGAAGACTACTATAAGGAGTTGAAAATTGACATGATTCGGGCAAATATTGAGGAAGATCCGGAGGCAACCATGGCACAATTTTTACATGGGATCAATCGGGAGATTGCAGATCAAGTGGAGATGTACCACCATGTAGATATACAAGATATGATCCACCAATCCACAAAGATTGAACAAAAAATCAAAAGGAGTTGAAACATGAGGAAACCCACTACCCCTTTCACACCGTGGAGAAATCCGAGGAAGGAGATTGGAGATCCATCAAAGGAAAAAGAGGTGGTTGATCACAAAAGTGACAAGGTAATTATTACACCTAAGAAACCTAATTTTGAGGCTAAACAAACCATGAATAGGGATATTCGGTGTTTCAAATTTCAAGGAAGGGGTCACATTTCTACTGAGTTCCCAAACCGGCACACCATGACCATAAACAAGTATGGAGAATGTGAGATCGATGGAGAGAGCTCGGAAGAGGAGGAGAAAGAATATCCAAAAATTAATAATGGGGAATTTGCGGAAGACTATGAGATTCTTGTCACTATGATAGTTTTAAGTACACAAATGACTGTTGGAGAAAAGGAGAATCCATATAACCTTTTACATACACGATGCAAGATCAATGGGAAGGTATGTAGTGTTACTATTGATGGAGGAAGTTGTAGTAATGTTGCGAGAACCGAGTTAGTATAGAAGTTGGGACTTCTTACTTTGAAGCATCGACATCCATATCAGCTTCAGTAGTTGAATGATTGCGGGGAGCTGAAGGTCACCAAGCAAGTAAAGGTATTGTTCACCATTGGGAAGTACAAAGATGAGGTCTTTTGGGACGTTGTTCCTATGAAGGCATGCCATTTGGTGTTGGGACGACCATGGCAGTATGATCGGTGTGTTACCCATGACGGATTCTTGAATCGTCATTCTTTTGTACTCCGAGGGGAACCTATAACCCTCAATCCCATGTCCCCGGAACAAATTCTGGAAGATCACATTCTGAGAGAAATGAAAAAAAAGAGTGATGAGGAAAAAAAGAGTGAAAATGAAAAAGAAAGGAATGAGGGAAAGAGAGAAAATGAGAGAAGAAAAGAAATGGAGAGCGAAGAAAAAACAAGTGGGAAAAAGAATTTGAGAGAATATAAAAGCGTGATGTTGGCAAAAAAGAGTGAGGTTAAGGAAGCTTGGTTTTCACTGCAAGCCCTCCTAGTACTCATGTACAAAGATGTGTTGCTAAATAATAATGACTTTCCCTGTTTTCCAATTGTTGTTGAGTCGTTGTTGTAGGAGTATGATGATGTCTTTCCTGAAGAGGTTCCACCAGGTTTTCCACCCATTAGAGGTATTGAGCATCAAATTGACCTCATACATGGAGCATCACTACCGAACCACCCTGCATATCGCACCAATCCGGAAGAGACAAAAGAAATTCAAAGGCAAGTTCAAGAGATGTTAGATGTGGGATATGTGAGAGAGAGCCTTAGTCCTTGTGTGGAACCAGTGCTTATAGTACCAATGAAGGATGGAACATGGAGAATGTGCATTGACTGTAGATCCATCAACAACATCACGGCCAGGTATCGTCATCCTATTCCTAGGTTAGATGATATGCTAGATGAATTAAATGGTTTAACTATTTTCTCAAAAAGTTGATTTAAGAAGTGGATACCATCAAATTAGGATGAAAGAAGGAGATGAGTGGAAAACAACATTTAAGACAAAAAATGGACTTTATGAATGGTTAGTCATGACCTTTGGTATCACCAATTCACCTAGCACATTTATGAGGTTAATGAATCATGTCTTACGTGCATATATTGGAAAATTTGTGGTAGTTTACTTTGATGATATTATGGTGTATAGTAGAACTTTTCATGAACATGTAGATCACTTGAGAAAAGTACTAGAGGTTTTAAGGAAAGAAAACCTATTTGGAAACATAAAAAAGTGTGAATTTTTTCTCGATAAGATTGTTTTCCTTGAATTTTTTGTGAGTGGAAATGGAGTTGAAGTGGACACAGAAAAGATCAAAGCAATACAAGAATGGCCAACTCCAACCTCCGTTGCACAGGTAAGAAGTTTTCATGGGCTTGCTAATTTTTACAGGAGATTTGTTAAAGACATCAGCATAGTAGCAGCACCATTGAATGAATTGACAAAGAAGAATGTTCCTTTCAAATGGGGGAAAACTCAAGAAAAATCCTTCCATGCGCTAAAGGAGAGACTCACCCAGGCCCCTCTACTTGCACTTCTGGACTTCGGTAAGACCTTTGAAATTGAATGTGATGCAAGCAGAGTTGGCATAGGAGGAGTACTCATACAAGAAAGTAAGCCTATTGCTTATATTAGTGAGAAGTTTAATGGCCCAACTCTAAACTATGCTACATATGATAAAGAGTTTAATTCATTGTTTAGAGTACTATAAACATGGCAACACTATCTTTGGCCTAAAGAATTTGTGATCCATTCTGATCAAAAGCCTCTTAAATACATTAGGATCCATGATAAACTAAATAGGAGACATGCTAGATGGCTGGAATTCATTGAATCATTTCCATATGTCATCAAGAATAAAAAGGGTAAAGAAAATACTGTGGCTGATGCACTTTCACATAGATATTCTCTTTTATCATTTTTGGATTAAAAACTTCTTGGTTTTGAATACATTTAGGATTTATATGCCACTGATAGTGATTTTAGAGAACCTTATGAACATTGTAAACCTGGAGTTAGTTGGGAAAAGTTCTATTTACATGATGGATTCTTATTTCGGATTGATAAGCTTTGCATTCCTAATTGCTCTATCCGTTTACTTTTTCTAAAGAAGTCACATTCGGGTGGGTTAATGGGGAATTTTGGTGTTTAAAAAACTCTAAGTGTTCTTAGTGAGCATTTTTGTTGGCCTCGGATATCTAGAGATGTTGAGAAATTTGTGGGAAAGTGCATTGTTTTCCATAAAGCCAAATCGAAACTGAACCCACATGGACTATATCTTCCTCTCCCTATTCCCAACACCCCTTGGGAGAACATATCAATGGACTTTATCGTCGGGTTACCATGGACCAAGAGGGGGAGAAGTTCCATTTTTGTTGTGGTGGATCAGTTTTCAAAAATGGCACATTTTATTCCTTTTCACAAAACTGATGATGCCACTAACATTGCAACACTTTTCTGTCAGGAAGTAGTCAAACATCATGGAATGTCAAGGTCCATTGTGTCGGATCGAGACGCAAAATCTTTTAGTTACTTTTGGAAGACCTTATGGAGAAAATAAGGTAAAAAGTTACTCTTTCCACTACTTGTCATCCACAAACCGATGGGAAAACAGAGGTGGTGAATCGAACATTATCATCCCTTCTGTGAAAAATTGTCAAGAAGAATATCAAGAATTGGGAGGAGTGTCTGCCACATGTGGAATTTTCATATAACAGGGCCATGCACTCCACTACTCAATATTATCCATTCAAAATTGTTTATGGTTTTAACCCTCTTGCCCCTATTTATCTAGTTCCTTTTCCTTTTCAGGAAGCAACTAATATGGATGCAAAAGGGCGCGCAGAATTCATCAAACAACTCCATGAAAAGGCAAGGAAAAATATCGAGAAGATGACTCAAAAGTGTGTTGATTGTGCAAACAATGGTCGCAAACAAGTGTTGTTCGAGCCCGGGGACTTGGTCTGGATTCATATGTGAAAGGATATATTTCATGACAAGCGGAAATAAAAACTCAATCCACGAAGAGATGGACCTTTCCGAGTGCTCGAAAAGATTAACAACAATGCTTACAAGATAGATTTTCCGGGTGAGTATGGTGTAAGTGCCACCTTCAATGTTTCTGATCTTTCTCCTTTTTTGGGTGTAGTGGCTGAAGAGTCGAGGACGACTCCTTTTCAAGAGGGGGAGGATGATGAGAACCATGTCGAAGGCACCAAGTCGATTGTGCGGGAGGAAGAGTTGGATTTGAAAGGCCCAATGATGTGAGGGGGATTAAAGAGGCTCAATACTATAATGGGTGCATATATTGCTTCATTAAAGGCCCAATGGATCTTTCCTTGCATGGATGTAGAAAATGGGCCTATAATATCACTTATTCAAGCCCAAAATTGATGTTTAAAGCTTGGCCCACATGGTTGAACGAATTTGGAAGCCTTGCCCACATGGAGGATTCTAGAAATGGCATCTTTGGACACCAAAGTCAAATCCGATGGGCTATGCACTCAAAGTCAAATCTGGTGGGCTATGTTGGAAATTTCTGTGCTACTTTTCCAAAAGTCTTTGTTGGACTTTATCTTTTTTACTTTTAAGGGGACAAGGTAGGTTTAGACTTTATGACTTTTGGGTATTAGACCCTTGACCATTGTATCACCCCTTTGGCTATAAATAGCTACCCCATGGCATTGTATTGGAATTCAAGACTTAATTGAGATCTTATGCATGTTTCTCCCCATTGTGTGAGAATTATTCCTAATTTCCCCCTTGCTCTTGTGCATTATTTCCTTGTCAATCTACTAGTTTGATTGGTGATCCAAGATCACA
Source organism: Viscum album (assembly GCA_963277665.1). NCBI lineage: Eukaryota > Viridiplantae > Streptophyta > Magnoliopsida > Santalales > Viscaceae > Viscum > Viscum album. The sequence continues at coordinate 650,093,627 of OY728120.1, read as the reverse complement.
AAGACCCAAATTCTGTGCCTCAACCCAAGTGCGTTATTGTGTGGATTGGCTATCCCATCCCTCCCTTGAGTGTGTTGTATAAGTAGTAGGTTGCACTCCTTATAGTTTTGATTGACTACTTATATCCTCTATACATACCCATCATCCACCACTTAGCCCCGAACCGCATTCTTCATCTGCCGACCTATGCCGTGAAGATTGTGCCACCCCGTGCGTCTCACATCAGCTACCCAAATTGATCCTTAAATTAATCTTCCCAAGAGGTCGTTTCTCCCTCTTATCATGCCCTTTATAGGTTATCTTGGTTATAGATAAGTCTCCCTCTTTATAACCCAAACATAAAAGGGTTTTAATAGAGATAAGGTTGACCAAAGGCAATTATTAACCAGTGCCCTTTGGATGTCAACAATTTCACGTTTACATAAAACATATAGGAGTCTATCATGTCCCTAGATAACTTATTATTGATCCCGATCTGTGATTGATATGGTGATATTTCATTGCATTGTAAAATTCTCCACTCAATAGACCTCAGCTACAGAGAATTATATCTCAACCATTTTTAGGATTTAGAGGGATTTGATGAGTTACAATATTAGTTATTTTTAATAATAGAGATCATATAGGATGTAGAGATTTTTGGGAAAACTATAAACTATTTAATAATTCCATCCTTTTGTGCTAATGTTCTGCGCTTCCCAAGTTGGAGTTTCACCATGTTATGTGGCTCAGAAGTTGAGGTGTTAATAGTGGCAGATATCGTGTTTGAGAAGAGGTTCAAGGAACATCTATTTCAAGTGGTATTGGTCACACCAACATTCCAATTTGTTTGGTATGATCATAAAATCAAACCCCTTTCTGTTGGTCATGTATGATTACTAAGCTTGGATGACAACTAGATTACTCTACGGAACCTCTGTGTTTATAATGAGCTTACTAGAGTCCTTTTACATGGGTATCAAATTCATATATTTTCATTGTGGGGATATAATTAATATATTAGGTCCGACCACACCCCCTCTATCCCTTGTATCCTAGAATCCTATGCCTTCAGCCTCTAGCTCCTAGAATAGGTCTGAGGGACTAATATTCAAATGTGTATTCATCATTGGATATGGGGACTGTTATGTGTATTACATTAATATAACTGAAGATGATCTCATCATCTTATGAGTGTTCCTTTTGGAAGGGAGGTTCCAATTATCTGGATAATTAAAGAAATAAATCTATTAGAGTCTATGTTTGTGAAGGAGCGAACAATGACTCTTCCTCTCTAATTAATAAATTTTTTCATTGATTACGTCCACCTTTAGGAGGTGTTTTAAATTTCACTCCTCTTGGTGATATAATTTTTATGGTTTTTCTAATATATTCTCTTAGGGTTTGATGAGCACGATCAATAGTCTTTTGAGTCATCCAATTATAAAACTTCTATATAGGTAGGTCGAAATCTTTTTTAAAGTCGCTCACTTCAAGTTGTATGAAGGCTACACAACTCACTTGTTCCAAGGAATTTTCAAACATCACATTTCCAAAATAAACCATTCTTTGTATTATATATTAGTTTGAAGAAATACTATATTCTATAACCCATCCTCCTATGGAAAGGGAAGTATTCATGATGATTAGTGAGGTAGACCTCACTGGGTTTCCATGGTTTTGATAGCTGGATTATGTTATTTTCCATGGATATAAGAAAAAAATCAGAGACCAACTAATTTCATAAAAATTATCATTTATTCATACGATACTAAAATCATGGGTGAACCTAGTCTCCTTTTTCCCCTGGTAGATGGAAATTTTGTTGTTTTTTCACTCGATGGGAGGTGTTGAGAAATTCAGGCCCTGATTGTCTTCCTGAATGGGAATCACTATTGGTTTGATGGTAAAAACCACATTTTCTTCCTTACCAAGGCTTTCCCAAAATTATAAAGAAATTGTATGATATTTATCTCATTTCCACTAAGTAAAATCATTTATGAATTGTTTCATTTCTGAGTCATCCTGGATAAATCAGCATCATCAAATATGTTTGTAGCTCATCCAAAATATTTTTAGCACATTTTTATAGTAGTTTCTTTTATGGTAGGGGGATGTTGAGTTAACATGATGAACCTTTATAAATATTGATGAATTAAAAACACCTCTAAATTTTTACTTGTTTTCAATTTGTGAGGTCAAAAAGTATCATCTTTATTACTATATAGATAAACTAATAATGTAATTGAGGTGAAGGTATTCCATTCCTATAATGGATCCTATGGGAAGAATGTTATACCAAAAAATGGTTGTCCATATCATATTCTGTACAAAACTTCTCATCATGGTCACCTTCTACTTGTCTTTATGTATAATCATCGGGATGCATTGGGACACAAAGTGTGTGATGATTTTATTTGGATCTCCTATGTCCTTAATGGTTTATAATATTGGATTCCCAAAATTGGGTTGGGTAAAAGTGTCATCAAATAATTTGATATATGGATTATTCTTATGATAAATAGGTGGGAATCATCCTTCCAAGGATTACATTCAATAAATGAAGGATTTAATTGAATTTATAAGTTCAGAAGGTACAACCCTCTAAGACACATCTTATTTATAGGGAGAAAGTGGGGCTTAGGAAGGTAGCCCAATATTTGTATCCCACTGATTTTTGATCCATGATTAGACTAAGTGTTCACCCAGGAATAGGAGAGGTTGTCAGCATAATAGAGGGAAATTATGATCATATTCAAATTCCTCATTTATATAGACTGTATTCTTGGATCCAAAGTCATCCTGACACATAGAGTTCCCTCTTACGGGAAAATGTTATCTTTTATGTTGTGTGGGAGGAGGGATATTCATCTTTATCTGAAGATGGTACTCAACGCCTATTATTTTCATAAGTTGATCCTTGTTGAGTTGTCTAAATTTTTTTTCTCATTCTCAAATTATGTCAATTGTTCCAACATAGAAGGAATTGTGGCTCTTCTAGGGGTCTAGTGAGATTCTTCTACACCTTTTCCTTTATCATTAGTGGTGTGATACTATAGGGTGGAAATTCATTATCTGGGGGTGAAAACTTCTACCTCCTCCACTAATTCTATGTACAAGAAAACTCAGTTAGTTCACCCAGGTCACCCTCCCCTTGATGTATTTTTTTTTTCATTTCATCCCTCAACATGTTTCTCTTAATTCACATCATATCTTGTGTTGATGGTGATGACATTAAATGAGATGTATCAGTCAATGGTAGTTATACCATTACTCTCAATAGAATAGTATTATTTTATACTTCTTACTCCTCTTTCAGGGGATGAGTGAGAGACATTTCTCTAACCCTTTTCCTTATTGTTCCATTTTGGAATGTAAACCTTACGAGGTTTGCTGAAATTTTTCATATGATTCTCTAGTCTTTCTAAATGAATAATTTCCATAGGGGTGTTTGTTATCTTGTTTAATGAATAAGTTCTAAATAAAAAAGTTTTGCCTTGTGGTGGGAGAAATGAATGAGATTTTGACCATTTATATTTACCTCCCAAACTAGAGAAGACTGGTTCCATTCAAGGTGATGATAATGATGAAAATTACCCATAGCCCAATGGTATGGGGAATATTCTAAACCACTATTGGATCTTGTTGATCCTAATATTGAGGATTTTATGATTCCATTCAATAACTTTGGGGATCCTGAGAAAAAATTGAGTTATAAATTCCTCCAACCCTAGGGGTCGGGTTGATCTAGAACTGTCGCTTATTTCTCTATCACCCTATTGGAGTGTGATGAAGCAGGAGATATATATTGAGATAAAAATTACCCCAACCCTCTGGAATGGGTTTGGTTTGAATCTATCAACAATATTTACTAGATTGTCTCAAGGATTTATTACCCAAGGGTTAAATGTGGTGTGAAAAAAAATCCCCTATACATATGGGTTGGGTTCAGTCATGGATGCTTGTTATAGAAGATACTAATGGGACCCCATTGATTTGGAATATGTCTTATCATGTATGAGCTATGTGCAATGGAATCCGATTATTGGAGTCATTTTATACTATATTTTTTCATGTTGGCTACAACTTCAGCTTCTGTGTCTGATATACAGTACTATTATTTTGAGGGACCCATCATAAAGGTTTGTTGGAAATAATATCCCTTAATTTTTGATGTATTTACATATTTAAAGTGGGGGTATTCTATTTTATTGACCAAAGAGAAAACATATTACTTGATCCACTAATTGGTCTAAAGGATATGAAATTATATGACACTATATATGGGGTGTTCTGATATTCTAGGAATGTGGTGAAGTGTAATGCTCTATACATTCCCAATAATCATATATGGATACCAAAAAAGGATGAAACGATCAATTACCAGAGAGTTGTGGTGAAATGGATGCAAGTGTGTTGTATATTTATTTTGTTATTTTCTAGACTTAAGTCCCAATCCATGTAGATAGCATCTAGGTCCATTTGAAAATATAGTATGTTTATGGTATTATGTTGATCGTCATATTCTTGATAATGGATGTGTCTAACCTTTAACCATTAAGGATTCACCCATATATTTTTTTCTATGTAAGGAATGCACTTTGTCTATGGATCATCTATGGTATCATAGTCTGATGGGGGTAGGGGATACAACATGGTTGGGTAGTTGTTTGTCACTAACATTCTCGATATATTCATTTTGGCTTCTTCTTAATAATATTCATATGCCTCCACTTGGTCATACCACATAGGTTGATTATCTGGTTTTCCTATTTATCATGGCTAAGGGATTCTAATAGTTGACTGGGAACTATATATGGACAACCTCAATGTTTTGAACACCTCTCTATATAAATTATTCTGTGTTTTGAGAACCACTCTATACAGAGGTGTCTGGATAAGGGGATTATTTCCTTATCTAAGACAGATATAATAGTGGGGAGGTTTACCATAATGTATTTTAGGAGTATAGTTCCTATGATCCATATTTATATTATCATGAGGATGACTATCATTTTAATGAAAATATTTTTCTTTGGTTGAAGAGTCCACAAACCCTTAAGGTATTGCAGATATGCATTGAATATACCCAAGGTCACTAGAATTGAGAATATTAGAAATATGACCTCATTCCTACATTGGGGATAGTATATACCAACCTACATTTTGGGGTTGATCAGTGATATAATCCTTCTCCATGATGGTTTTTGGAATATTTTTAAAACCATCATGTGATGTTGGAATATGGGTGTGCTACAAAAAAGCTGCTACTGTATGATGACAAGTACTATATTATTGGAAGGAATATGAGCATACCTAGGGGATTTTTTGGAATATGTTGATCAAACCTAGATGAATTCGGGATATGATCCAGATTCAAATATGTATTCCCTATTATAATATATTTACGGACCTATAGAATGGGAGAATGAATATGAGACTACTCACGTATGGCCTCTGAAGGATGTTGGTGTAGTTGTTCATCAGTGGAAGTAGGTTTATGATCCTAGCATATATGAGCTACTGGAGTATGTCAATTAACATCACTAACACAAATAAGAGCCTATCTTGAGTCATGTTCTTCTCTCACTTGGTGAGACCCATTTGAAAAAGGGATATTAACCAATTCCATTGCCTTTGGACTATGATGTTGGTCTTTTTATATGTAAATATGATCTTTTACCATTGCATGTGTTGCTCTCACATTTTGATCCCTAGTTGTAACTGGGGTATGAGCCTAGTCATGTTCCTTTGTTGTACACCACTGATCATTTTTGATAGGAATGTTCTACTTTCCTAAGGAATGTGCACCTCTTACTTGGTGATCCCTAGTTGGAGAGAGAATATGTGTTTGGTATTATTCCTTGTCCATTACTGGAATATTATAATAATCCTATTATATGTGATTTTTGGGAAAAAATTCCTCAAGAAATCCTCTTTGTGTTTTTGGGTGTGATTGTGTTTGTTGAAAAATCTAGATTATCTTGAATGAGTTTGGTTGATGTTTCTGAAGTAGGCTTTTAAGGGGTCATTGTTTCCCAGTGTTTGCCAGATTTTTGGGCCACAAAATCAGAAGTTTGTTTTTAGTAATGGAAGATTTCGACAAAGGGGTACACATTATGCCGACCGTGAACCATAGTTTACAGAATACAAATTTTTTTACACTGAATAGAAATTAAATTTTAGAAAATTAAGGTATCCACATAGTAGCTCCATGAGGATCATGTAGTGTGATATTCATACTGTATAAAAGGAATAGTTTGTGGAGTGATGACTATTCATGGGAAGGCTAGCAGTATGTAGAAAGCTTTTATTTCATGGGATGGCTCATCATTCATGGAAATGTGATGGTGATTTGGGTATCCAGGAAGGGATTCTATCATGGAAGGTATTGGTTTCCATATAGTAATGATGGTTCTTAGATGAAGCAGTATGCTGTGAAGATTTTACCACATTGAATATTTGAGGAGATCATATTAGAAAGATTTTTGGATATATTTTCCTTTATAAGGAGTTCTAATGAATTCATTACATTGATTTATTTTGATATGAAAACATATTTTCTCCAAGAATTAGGTGAATTCAAAAAGTGGTTAATGGGGTAGAATTACGTGAAGGGTGTAGTATTTTATGTGGAGGATTCTATGAAAGGAGAATAAGTGGTTTGTGGAAGATGGAGTTCATGGAAGAAGAAATTATGTAGAAGTAGAGGTGGTACATTGAACAGATACATGGATGTGATGGTGGAAGTGAAGGTGGTATGTGGAGGTGGTATGTGAAGTTGGTATGTGGAGGCTGTATGCAGTAGTGGAGGCCGAGGTAATTCACGAAGGAGGTGGTCTGTGAAGCATATATGTTATTCGTTGAACTGCATTTTACAGAGGGCACATGTTTTTTGTGAAGATACATAAACATTTAGAAAAAGAAATTTCAACTAACTAACAGAATGAGGAAAAGTGGATTTCATCTATAGGTGAAAAGGGACTTCAACATAGCATCTATCCAAAGATGAGGATCTTTTTTCATGAAAATGAACAGACCAACATGGCCCTAAATTATGAGTGGATATCATCCAATAGTAGTGATAAAAGTAACAGGAATACATATATTCTTTCCACTGGCAGTGAGCTAGAAAAAGAGACATAGGGAGTGACCCATGGGAATTTAGTGAGCATACCCTAAATCTTGTAAAGGCAATGAGCCTAGTAATATATGTAATCAAGCATGTGACATGTGATTGGAAGTGAGTTTTACTATATTTGGTACATCTAAAATCATTTTTCTACGATTTTTGGACATAGACTAGTGTGGGTGAACCATGTAAAATCGTTGTGACATGTTCATGATTTCATTTCAATTCATATATTGTTATGGGAGAAAGACAGAAATTTGTTTTTTTAATGATGAAACATGATCTGAAGGGGTAGTAGTTTTAATCATTCATACAATTATTCCCCCCCACACCTCTAGGTATTTGACCATATGTACCTAAAAAAATTTATCATAGGGAAGATTTGAAAGTTACTGGTTCTTTCATAGTAGAAGAAATGGAGGATTTCATTAACAAATGGATTCTGATCATTGGTGGAAAGAATTTTTAGCTATGGAAGAATCAGATGAAGCACTACATATGATCATTTAGAATGGATGTATTTACAGTATCTATGCATGCAATATTAAACAATATTGACAGTGGTTCTTTATCATAATCTAAGAGAATTTAATGCTAACACTAAAGGGATCAATTATTTAGGGGTAACTCGATCAACTACAATCTATTCAAAGGTGATTTCATGTTAAACATCACATTTTGTTTGGGAAAATCTATTGAACATTTATGAGGGTGACCCAAAAGTCAGAGAAGAAAATCCATAGGTTCTATGTAATAAATATGAGGATCTAAAAATGTACCCTAATGAGTCTACTGATACATTCTTTGATCGGGTGAATGTTGGAGTGAAATACAGGTGTTGTCTCGGAGAAATTATTGAAGATATAAATATTTTCAAGCGCATCCTAAGAAAACTTCCACCTTATATTAAATCAAATGTTTCTATATTTGAAGACAAAGATACAAAGGAGATGAAACAGGATAACTTACATAGTACTCTTGTTACTAATGAAATGAGAAATGATGATAACTATGTAGTGGAAAAGGGGAAGTCCAAAGAAGTGGCATTAAAGTCCTGAAATAATATCTCTATTGAAAATTGTTAGAAGGAAGAAAAATTGGATGATGTCATGTCATTTCCCTCCTCAAATCTGTAAATAAAAAATGGAGATTTCAAAGGAAAACAACTGCTTTCATTCCCATAATATGGAAATATTGGACATTTTTCAGAAAAGTGTCTTAAGAATATTAAAGAAGAAGATGATGAAAATACTCATAAGAAGTATTCAACCAATTTGAAAGGTTGTAAAATTGAAAAGAGAAAATTATTCAGAAATAATAATTTTCTTTCAAAAAATGATGAATTTTTAAAAGAATCTGAGGAAGAAGAGTTTGAGGACTATAGTGATCATAAAGCATATGGATTGGTGGAAGTTGTCATAAATTCATTAAAAAGAGAAGAAATTGACAATTAAGAAGGATATGTAGAAGGAAGGATTGACCATCAGGATGAATTAGAATATAAAGATGTAGAGATAGATATTTGGAGAGAAAAAAAAATAAATCCAACAAAGTGGTTCCTGATGCCAAACTATACTGGTAGCCATAAGAAGAAGATAATTTTGAACTGAATAAAGAAATCGAAAAATAGAAGTCTTCAATAACAGAGAGTTCAAATAAGGTTGTTGAGTAAAATCTTAAAATTGATGAACAAAAAAGAGAGATGGATAGATTGATTGAAACATGAAAACATCCAATCAAATATATCAAAGAACTTGAAGAGTATGTCATTGGTCTATGAAGAAGAGTTAAATATCAAGAAAAAATACTGAATCCTAGTATGACATATGAAAATTAGTTCATATAGACAATAGATATGATAAAATTTGATCATAGTGGTCTAGAAGAATAGAAAAAATAGTCAAATCAAAAAGGTAAGGTTGATATGAGGATTGATCCAAAATAGAAAGAAGTAATAGTTGATGTCCAACCACAAGAACCCAATCCATGATTGATGATTGATTTGGGTATAAAGAAAAATCTTAAAATTTAGATAACCCAAGGGATAACTAGTGGTGAAGTGTTTCCACATAGAAATGTACCCCGCATAAGATGCTATTTCTGTGGAAATATGCGAAACTCACAAAAAAATTTTTCTATAGAAAATAGATACCTAAGAGAATAAGACCAACATAGATAGTCATACAGAGATCAATATTCTAGGTCATCATTTGACGGTCACTATTTCAGGTTTGGTGGGTTCAAAAACATGAAAAGATATTTCTCATCAACAATAGATAGGAATGTGTTGAAGTTGAATGAAGTTGGAAATAAGAAGCAAAAAATGTGTCATAAAATGAGATGAAGATGAAAAATCAATTTTATTCTCTACATGATGATGTTGTTCTGTTATATTCCTAGGAATCTAAAGAGTATCAATCAATACTGGGTAAGAAGTCAAAATCATCGATCAAAAATAATATATCTTAACATTTAGGGGATTTATAAATTGTGTTCAAGGCATTAGATCTCATTAGGATATGGATCATTAATAGTGGATGCACCTCCAATATGATAGGAAATGAGGATATGGTGATGGGAATTCAGTTTGATAAATAATGTATCATAACATTAGGTAATTAAGAAGGGTTGAAAATTATTATCTCTAGGAAAGCAATTTTTGGGGGAAATACATGAGATGTGAAGATGTCTTGGTTGTTGATGGTCTTAGTCAAAACTTATTATTTGTAAGTCAATTGTGTGACTCAGGATATTCCATAATCTTTTACAAAAAAATTTGTGTCTTCAATGAAAAATATAGCGTTGTTTCTTTACCGAGAAATCGTACAAAAGGGAATCTTTATCTCATGAGTGGAGAAGGAGATATGTGCTTTCTTTCCAAGGAAGAAGAAAATACGTTGTGGCATAAAATACTTTTCCATGTGAGATGAAGTTCCTTGTAATATCTAATAAAATATGATGTTGCTTGATATCTCCCTATATAGTCATATTACTGAATAGATATGTGTGATTCCTTCCAATAATGGAATATCATTCGGAAGACATATAATCCAAAAGAGAAAAGAACAAAAAGATTGCTTGAGATTGTTTATGTTGATGTGTCCAGACCAATATCACTAATAGCACTTAATGGGAGGAGATATCATGTTCACTTAATTTATGATTATAGAAAAATGGCATGGTTATCAATCATTGTCCTCAGGTATAAGGTTTTTAATTTTATTACAATATTTTGATGGAATGTTGAAAAGATTCTAGGTTAAAAATCCAGATGATTTGAATAGATAATGGAACAGAGTTCACACAGAGTAAAGTTGAAGATTATCTCATGAAATATGGGATAAGCCGTTATGTTTTAGTGGTGATAACTCTATAAAAAAATGGATAATTTGAGATAAGTAATCATATTGTCAGAAAACATGGCAAGAACAAATCTCGTTGAGAAAGACCTTCCAGATAGATTTTGGACAGAATCATTGATGATAGCCGTCTACACATAAAATAGATCTTTTTTATGTCTAATAGAATAGAAGAATCTATGTGAGATATGGTATGGAATAAAGCCAAAATTTAAGTACTTTTAAGTCTTCGAAAGTAAGTGTTTCATTCTCAATAAGAAGAAACACGGGATGTTTGAATCCAGTGAAGATGAAGGGATGCATCTTAGCTATTCGAAGAAAATAAAATTATATAACCGCTTTAACAAGAGGATAGGAAAGGTATTTGAAAGTCTTGATGTAACTATAGTGGATAATGAGTAGAATATTTAGTAAATAAATTAAAAGTATTAGTAGGATAGTGTTGAAGATGCAACAAAATCAAGGGATGCCCAAGCTCTAGATAATGATTCCAAATATGATTCTGATAACGTAAAGGATGAGCACAATTCAGTATCAGCACAAATATAGAAGTGAAGAGCTAAAATTGATAGATAAAACATAATTTTTCATTATACAGTGCTAGTGAAGACAATGAGGATAAAGACTCTTCAACAAGAATTATAAATATCATAGGTAGAGCCTAAATAATTTAATGATGTAGCTAGTGATGAAATTTGGGTTCATTCTATAAATTAATATCTTGAACAAATTGATAAGAATCAGACTTGGTTGATTTTTTCATGTCCAATAGATAAGAATTTCATTCGGACTAAGAGGGTCTTTCAAAACAGGATTAGTGAATATGGTGTGGTTATTTGAAACAAATCATTACTACTATGGAAAGGGTACTCCCAAATAGGGGGTATTGATGTTGATGAAACATTTTCACATACTTTAAGGATAGAGAGAATCAGATAATGTTTGGGCATTGTAGTTCAATGAAAGTTTAATGTTTTCCATATGGATGTTAAGTCGCCATTTCTAAATGGGGTTTTGGAAGAAGAAGTTTTCATTTAATATAAATATGGGTTTTTCATCCACAAAGATGAAAATGAAGTGTTTTGATTAAGAAAGTAACATTATAGGATGAAGTAAGCACCAAGAGTGTGGCATTCAAGTCTATATCAGTTTTTTAAGAATCTTTTTTTCATCACGGTGGAGTTGATTACTATATATATGTTAAAAATAATAGTAATAAATGTATAATTGTGCTAGTTTATATCTATGACATAAAATAATATGGATCATATGAAGCACAATGCATTTAGTTTTCTGAATTTAGGAAATGTGAGTTTTAAATGTCAGTGATTTTCAAACTGATGTTTTTCCTTGATTTATAGGTAATGTAAAAAAAGAATGGCACATTAAGTTCTCAATAATATTATTCCAAGGAGTTATTGAGAAGATTTTTAATGGATAATTACAAGGAGATGAAAACTAAAGTGGTTATCCAGATGAAATTATCATAGGATGATGAAGGCAAAGTGGTTAATGTTAACGAATATAGGAATGTCATTGGAAGCATGTTGTACTTAACCCTGACACCATTGGATATTGTTTTTTCTCCATGGAAAGAATCATTGTACCAAAGAAATCCCAAGGAAAGAAACTTTCTTGTATTAAAAAATAATACTTTAGTATATCAAGGGAATAGTTTATTTTCATTTAATGTACAATGAAAAATCCCAAAAATAGTAATTGGGATATACAGATGCAGATTGGGTTGGATCAACAGAAGATAGAAAGACAACACCGGGTGGGGAATTCTATCTTAGTTGATATTTTATTTCTTGTCTAAGAAAGAAAAAATATTAGATTTCATTAATCACTGTAGATAGTGAATATATTGTGGCCACTGATTCTTTTATGTAGTTATTGTGGATGAAGCAGTAGGTTGATTATATGGGAGTTGAAGTGACATCTTTGATTAGAATCTATTGCGATAATCCAATTTCTATTAATATTATCAAAAATATAGTCTATCACTAATGATAAAAGTAATTTTAAATCAAGTATAATTTTATTAAGGATATGGTGGAGCAAGGGCTTGTGAAGTTATAGTATGTCCCTACATAACAACAAGTTGTGGATATTATGAAAAATGACTTACCCAAATAAGCATTTGAAAGGCATCGACTAGATGTGGGATTCCAGTTGACTCCCCAAACATGAAAAAGCATGGATGTGTGACCCCCCACTCTCCACAATATGTGGTGTTTTTTCTCTAATGTGATGATATATGTTCTTTACCCTATGGAAGACCATGAAGAAGTGACCCTTGGGTTGGTTGAAAAAGTTGTAGAAAATGACTTAAGTAAGACATGGGGAGAAGATATTATATGGAGATGAGAGATAAGGGGAGTTGAAACTATTATGGGGATAATTAAAGTGATAATATTGTTAAATATGATAATGCTTGAAGTGATCTATCAAAAATTTTATATCATGATAGTTGAGGTTTGTGATAATAGTAGATGAGTGGTGTTGGAATAGAACGAAGTGATTCATTAATGAACTTTTTCATTATACTCTTGTTTTTTATGTTGAGCATGGATCATGTGGGATTAGATTATGTGTTGATTAAATTTTTTTTCGTTATCATCATCGTGAGAATAAAATTATGGAAGAAGGTGGAATAAGCTTTAATGAGGTATCAAATTTTGAACAGTTGTCAATAATCCCAAATGGGAATATTGTTTGGAAAAAAATCCCTCAAGGTTACCTCTTTGTATTTTTTGGTGTGATTTTGTTTATTGAAAAATATATATGACTACAAATGAGTTTGGTTGATGTTTTCTATTGAAGTTTTTAAGGTGGTGTTGGTTCCCATCATTTCCCAAATTTCTAGGCCTCAAAATCTGTAGGTTGTTATTGGAAAATGATGATTTCTACATATGGGTGCATAGTATGCAGACCGCGAACCATATATCGCAGAATTAAAAAGGTTCTTTATAGAATGGAAATGGAATTTTAGCAATGTAAGGATTCCACAAAGCAATGTTGTGTGTCCCATGAATCATCGTACACATACCACATTTTAGGACTGGATCGTAGAGTGATAATAGTTCATGGGAAGGGTATCAGTACCCAGAATTCATGAAGTTCATAGGATGGATTTTCATTCATGGAAAGGTGATGGTGATTTGTATATCTGAGAATGGATTCATTTTTTGAAGAGATCAACCACTACATAGGAAGCACGATTCATGGGATAAGTGGTTGGTGGTGAAGGTTGCACTGCATCGATGATTTGGGAATATCATATTTATGACATTTTGAGATATATTTTCCAATATACAGAGTTCTAGTCCCTTCATTACATATAGTTGTTTTCATAAGAAAAAATCTTTTCTCTGTGAATTCAGTGGATTCTGAAAGTGGTTCATGAGGTAGAATTCCACGAAGGGTGTAGTAGTTAATAAGGAGGATTCCACGAAAAGAGAGGAAGATGTGTGTGGAAGATTCAGTCCGTGGAAGAAGGAATTAAATAGAGACAGAGGTGGTTCACGAAATTGATATGTGGAAGAGAAGGTAGAAGTGAAGTTGGTATGCTGAGGCATTATGCTAAGGTGGTGCACAGAGGCAGTCATGGAGGTGGAATCAGAGATAGCTTAAGGAGGAGGTGGTCCATGAATCATATGTGCTACATGGTGAAATACAGTTCATAGAGGGTTCAGGTTGTTCATGAAGGGACATAAATAGTTCATGAATGCAATTTCCACTAACTAATATTATGTGGAATAGTTGATTTTATCTATGAGTCAAAAACGAACTTCAAAAGAGCATTTACATATAGGTTAGGATGTGTGATTTCATGAAAATGCATGGACCTAAATGTCTACAAACTGTGAGTAAATCCCTTCTAATAGAAGTGAGTAAATGAAGAAGAAGATGATAATCCTTTCCACTAGAATTGAGCAATAGAAAGAGATATAGGGATTGACCCTTGGGAATGTAGTGAGTAGACCCTAAAACTTGTAAATGTAGTGAGTCTAGGCATATAAGTAATCTAGCCTAAACCTTGTAATTGGTAGTGAGCATTAGTGGATTTGGTAAATCGAAAAATCACAATTGTATACTCCTTGGACATATCCTATTGAGGGTTAACTGAGTAAAATCATTGTGTCATGTGCGTGATTTCATTCCTATTCCTAAATTTCTATCAGAGAAAGCGGAAAGTGTGTTTTGTTTAATGAAAATAAAATATCTGAAGGGACAGTTTTTTAATCTTTCATACCTTGATTCCCCCCCCCTCAGGGTATTTTACATAGTGGACCTAACAGAGAGCATGAATGTTCACTCACTCTATATTAACCTCCATTTTTTACTGATCGGGGTTATGTGTTCCTCTAGCTGTTGGGATAGAAACATGTTATTATCTCTATATCTATACCAGTGTCAGATTATAACGACATATTTCATTAGTTTTTTCTACAATGTAGTGACACTTTAGAAAAGTGTTTGAAGGAATGTAGATCAACACATTTTCATACTCCAATATGTAATGGTGGATATCATTTATTGAAGATAGTATATAATACCACCCCTATCCTCCTTGTGTATCGGAATATTCTAATGGTCTTCATGGGTGGGGGGAAGGATATGCTCCTCCCCAATGCGTGTTGTAGGAATATGTGTGCAGAGTTGATACAATGGGGAAGATATATGAGTCATACCACTGGATACTGCTAGAATATTCAAACATGACTTATTGGTTGATGTGGGAATATGATTCCACTCCCATTTATCCGTATATTTCTATAATTTATTGGAAGTAATTGGTATGTGTTCATGAGTTTCCAAGGTAGAAATGTGTCAGGTTGTGCCCTCAATAGGCGACTGAGGGGCACTAGGGGGATGATCCTAGTGATAGTGGTTGATAGGTCACATCCTTGGTGGCCCCTACACTTTGATGGAACCATAGTAAAATCCTTGATCCATCATTATAAGATATGTAAGGTTGTTATTTTCAAACTTTGTGGATAATATTCTAAAGTCATTGGTGGTGGAAATGAGATCCACTAGTTTCACTACATTTCTCCTTGGATGAGGAACACATGATGGTTTTACCATATGAATACAATTACATTTACACTCAAGGGTATATATCATACAATGTCAAGGGTATTCTTGAACAATTGCATTCAACATCTGAAGAAAAAGGTGATAGGTGTGTTAGGTTGTTCTGTAACTCACAAGGTTTCCAGTCATAGCCAATGTTCTAGAACAATTTCTCACTGAAGACGTGATCTTAGGTCCATATTTTTTAGAGAATTATAGGGTGTCACAAAGATAACAAGAAACAAGGTCACGTATATCTTCATAATATCAAATATGAAACAAGATCAATTAGTTATGTATGTGTAATACAATTTTTCTTTATTATTCCTGGTTTGTCCATTTTTCATGTGTGGACTTGTCATGATGAGAATGGAATTATTTCATGGGAAGTCGGGTTATGTAGGATTTCATTTTGGGAGATACCATTTTTTTCATAGGAGATACAAAATTAAATGGTTCATTTCATGATAGATTGATCATTTCAATCCTTTGATATATTCAAATTGGTTTCACCATTGTTGATTCACTCAGAACTCAGTAAAAAAATGGCTCGATGAATTGTCAACTGGTCATTTTATTATATGAGTGATTCACATCGGGTAACCATTTTTTTCAAAGAAATTCATTACAAAATGACCTAACACATGTTCAAATGATCATTTTATTATGTGAGATATTCACATCGAGTTCACCATTTCATTCACTCAAAAATCTGTTCTACCCCAGGTTTAGGAGACAAGGTGTCTAATGAAAATAATAACTTATTTATTCTATCATTACATGCCTTATTTTAGGGATACTCATTTTTGTGTACATTTTTAGGTTTGATTGTCAAGTTTCAAGTGTGGTTTCACAATCATTTACAATAGTGCACTATTTTCATCTCTTAAAAACTACCAACGACTCCCACATCCATAACAAGGTACATACCTACGTTCCCAAGGTAGGAATCCTTTTAGTGTTTCAAGCCTAGTGGAACATAGGAACTCACATTGGTTGAGAGGATGAGAGTTTAAGATCATCACACCCTTTTGGGAGTAATTATATCCTATTCTGGGAATCACTTATAGATTTTAAGATATGTTTGACAATCTCTTCATAAAACTAATGTGAGGCCGGTTACATTAATATAACTATGGGGTTTTCTATCCTTTTATGTGTAACATGTATGTTATATTAATGAGGCCATATGTTTTCATCCAATGTTCTTCGTCCATTTCTCATTATTTCATTAAATGGGTAGATTATTATATTTTAAATCCATTTAAAAAGTACTTTGGGGATTACTTACATCTTGGGAGATAATTGAATTTTCAACGATGTGATTGAATCTTAGTGACGAATCCTACATATCATTTGTATAACTCAAATAAAAACCCATGTAGTTCATTTGAACTATTCAATTTAATATAATTATAAAAGGACATATATAAGAGAACTTAGGAACATAGTGATAAGATTGATCCTTGAGTAATCCTACATATCCTGCTTATAATAAGATTTAGATTCAGTGTAGTTTGACATCTTCTCAATACAAAGATGGGTGATGACAAATAATTATTCCTTGTGAGGGTTATTTCAACATGGTTTACCAATATAGAAATTCCTTTGGTACTTACACTAAGGTGAGTTCCCTTGCATGGGGGAAGTCGTATCTTATCCCCGAATGGAAATAACATATTGGGGATTCCCTAGATAGGGGAAATTCATAAAGTAAATGATATGATTGTTAAAAATACATAATCCCATTTGATCCATGGATCATGTGAGAAGAAAGTGATATAAATTCATCAGTGTCATTATATACAAATATGGGACTTATACAATGGTTTGGTGATAATGGGGTGTTTGATATGGAGCTAGGTACTTAAGAAGGAATCATATATATATTTATTATAATAAGAATCAAAATTCCCATAGTTTAGTGGACTCTTGAATCTGTTTATAGGTGATGATAAATGATAAACCAATATGGGTGTTTGGGTCCCACAGTTTAGAGTGTCTAAGGCATGTAGTGACTTACACTAAAGTAGATTCCAATTGGACATCAATCCATTAGAATGAATGATATGTGAATGGAATAATAGTTCTTGTAGTTCAATGTGGGTGTAAGCCCAAATATATCTAATAGACAAGGTTATCATATCCCGGGGATCCTACTTAACATATCATGAGTGTATATTTTTCATGTTCTAAGTGTCTTCCTGAAAAGGATGACATGTCTCAGGGTGTTTTTCATGATTTAATTAGACATGTTGGAGGTATGTTTCATGATCCAACTCACATGTCTGAAAGACTATCTTATGACTTGGTTTACACATTCTAGGGTCTTTTCATGATCAACACTTATATATCCAAGGGTGTCAGGTGAGGATGGATAACATGTTATACGGTTGTCTCTTGAATTGGGTGAATTTTCTTGAGGACTTTTCACAACCTATCCAATATGTTTGGAGGAATTATCAGGACTTGAAATACATTTCTAGAGTCCTTCACAAGACATTGGAAATATCTCCATAGGACTTCACATGACGTGGGAGACATTTATAAAGTACATTTCAAGACATTGGAGACATGTCTAGAGGACTTCAAGAGACTTTAGAGAAATGTTCTTGAGGACTTACCCTGAATTGGTGTGATGTTTGGAGTTTTTCTAAAGACGTTTGAAACATTTTTGAAGGACTTTACAAGACTTTTTTGACCTGTCCAGATGACTTCCCAAGACTTGTTTGACATGTCCTGGTGTTGTTTAATGATCTGGATTGCTCATGAAAAGCATATAATTCCTTAGAATAAAAATTACCATATTTTTCTTCACATATGTCTTCTGTATTTTTCATTTACAATTTCATAATTTCCTTAATATTATTCAATAATTATCTTGTGGTGGATTCCCATGACCAAGAAAACACGTCGAAGATACTTCACATAATCTGGTTAGATTGTAAAGAACCCTTCACGTGATCTATATTGATATCATAAGAAGCACATATTCATGTAGCGTAATAACATAGTTCATTCCTTAGATTTTCCGTCATAGAAGAACATTATGAATACATGGATTTCTTTTCTAATAATTCCACTCTTCTATTATCCCAATAGTATTACTTACATTTCTAGCGTGTAATCATGGTCATTTTTGTACCAATAGGGATTAATTTATAAACCTTTCCACCCAAGTTATATATCTCTTTCAATAGATCATATATAGAAGTTATGAACTAGATTCTAGGTGGGATTTTTGCATCATGTGCTTTACAAGATCCTTCATCGGGTCATCTATAGAATCAGATGATAAATAGTTACCATGAGAACACTATTTCATCACCATATTTTTTGAACCCATTCATTATCAAAGGGATTTAACAAGGAAATATTTACATGTCAAATAGCCTTAGAAATATTGATCTCACATGTCTAAGAGTCTTCATGGGATAAATAATCCTATGTAAAGGCTATCGCATGATTGAAGAAGACTTGTTTGGGGTCCATTTAAAGATATAGATAGGTTTTAAAAGGCCTTTTGTGAGATTATGTTGTCTTTTCTGGGGCCTCTTATGTGATCAAGTTACATTTTCGAAGGGTTTTCACATGATCAATTGTTACCACATGAGGCATGAAACTGCTTCGCATGAAAATCAATGTAACTTCCCTTTATGATAGGTTTCCTTCTTTTAAAACCATTTATCCATTATTTTCCAAGACCTATATCCATTCCCATTTTCCCCATGATGGTGTCTCTTAATCATTATAGGATGTCACAATAGTCTCTCTACTTGTATAAGATGTGTCGTGTGTCCAATGTTGGATCCCATAATGTTGGGTGATTATTTTCATGGAAAATCCATTCTCTTATCTATGGAGATGAAGGGGCATCACATGATTGAATGTAAATGTCAGAGGTTATTTTAATAATGAATGGGACACGTCAAAATTCTCTTACAGGAAAAGGTAGACATGTCTCTAGTGATTTTCTTGGTTCTACTTGATTGCATAAGCATTTCTTATAAAAATCAATGTAAATATCCATCACATGAATCTTCCACCTTTTTCTTCATTTAATTTATAATGGTATTTGGGTGATTGTCAGGCTTTTATTGATTGTTGACTCGCATGATCAAAGGTACACATCAGGAATCCTTCGCATGACCATCAATTCTTATCTAGATGGATTTCAATGAACATGATGGTTTTTAAAAGTGGATTCATGTAATAATTAAATGATCATGTGCAATGCATGAACCATTCACATGACCTTACCAAGGTCATTTGATTAGGTTTCCTCCTAGAGGTTATGGGATCTCCATCATTCAGACATTTGGACTTCATGTAGTCATGCTACTCCTTCCATTGTTTTTCAAATAAAATATTACTCATGCTTCAAGAATTTATTAAATTTTATAATTACTAATGCTCATTTGGCGGGTGTAAACAAATATTACCAACCCACACTGAAAACTCACCATACCTACTCTAAGACTCTCTCAAAATTCAAGTAGAAATAACAATATTCTTATTGGGTAAACCAAGATGGAAAATAACTATACATATCCTATATATAATGAAAAATATCATATATATATATATATTATGTCCTGTCTTGGGAGGGAAAATAACCATAATAAATAAACATAAAATCCAAAATCCAAAATCAATGTGTATAAAAAGACACACACAAACAAATAAATATATTCATATTACCATATATATATATACACACACAGAAATATACTTATATTCATAGTAATATATATATAAATATGAGTTGAAATTATCCTCATCCTAATCCTTTGAAACCTAGATAACCCATATGCAGCAATATAAATGCCGACATATGAAATATAGCATACAAAATCAAATAAATATATAATAGATAATAGTAATACTAATAAGAAAGTAAAAAAATCAATTAATATTGATAAAATTATATACAAATTAGTATAAGGATATAATTTTGTTGTCTAATATATAATTTTAATAACATTTAAAAAAGGGTTTTATGTGAAAATTACTTTTTCTGTTAGAGTTAAATCAACCCTATATCACTTCTAATAATTACACTATAATAATAAAATATAGATAATTACTAAGCTACCAAATAAATTTCTGAATGCCCATCCAAAATTCATATGAAGAAATATTCCCTCACATCAATGGAATTTAGAAATAGATAATACATTAAGATTTTTTGTTTTTATTAAGTTCTAAATAGGTAACATAAAATCATGGAGGAAAATGATTTTTTTACCATTGACTTTGAAAAAGTGTACTCCCATGGAATCCTGGTGAAGAATCAAATCGAGGTAGAATTTATAACCCACCATAAGGGAACGTAATATGGAACGAAACCTGAAAGATATCTCCTCATTGGTTTTCTACCAAAATAACTAAGGGATTCCTTTTATATGGGATAAAAATGATAATAAAATTTCCATATTTCCCCTGATTAAATTTAATTTTTTGTTCAAAATTATACACAATGGGGGAGGAAAAGACACCCAATAGACCCAAACACAAAGTACTAAACCTCTAGATTCTTTTTAATTAGAGATTAATTTTCTATGATTTCTAACATATTCTACAAGTTATATATTACTAGGCCATCGAGTACACATTTCTCTTCCTATACCAAAATTTAATTATCTTCCTCCAAACATTCATTCTATTTTTCTTTGAATCCCAATAAAAATCACATA
Source organism: Viscum album (assembly GCA_963277665.1). NCBI lineage: Eukaryota > Viridiplantae > Streptophyta > Magnoliopsida > Santalales > Viscaceae > Viscum > Viscum album. The sequence goes on along the minus strand of OY728120.1, from coordinate 650,072,379 downwards.
TACTATATTTAATATAAAATTATAAAAAACATAATTGAAAATATTAACCTAGAAAATTGGATTATTTATCCAAAATCCATATTTTAGTTTGTTGTGAGTATTATTTAGAATTTCCTACATCGTTGTTCCATTTTTTTAGACAATCATATAAGTTATATCATATATAAATCTTTTATTTATCAATAAAAAAATATTTCCCAAATAAATTTATTGAATTATCTTAAATCCATTTATTTTTGAAACTAATAGCCATGTTCAACAACTAAAGAGTAAAAAACTCACATACTGATATTTCACTATAAAATGAGTCAAAATTAATTTTCTCCACAATTAATAATCTTTTTCATGATTTTATTAACATAATATAATCTATAGAAAGTTTTCATTAGTATTACCCATCCATATATAATTATTGATCTCCTAAAAAGTTCATACTTTGTAAATATTTTAAAATTAATTATTTTTCAATGCCTTTAAAGATCTTTCAATTAATTAATATTATTTATTTAATTCCATATCATGTATTTAGTTTATCCATGTAGGGTTATAATGATATACATTATATACAGAATTCTCTTTCAACCAAATTTAACATGCATGGATCATGTTGACATATAAATTTTACACATATAATGATTTTTTTATTTGTGCAAAGTAATAAAATTATAATAAATAATTAATTCCCATAGACATCACATGAATATTGTATAATTGAAAACATTCATATAAATTATTAAAATGATAAGAAACAAAAATCCAACTTAAGATAATAAGTGGTGTAATAAACAATTAACCTCATTTTTTTAATAGAGTATAAACTCCTAGGCTAATGATACGTCCTACCCAAAGTCACATTATCAATATATGATTAACAACATAGATTTTAAGATTAAATAATTATTTAAATTTCAAATATAGAATATAAATTACAAAAAATTATCACTTTTTAATTATATGAATCATTAATATTTTATGAACGAAATTTAATCTTGTAAAATTCATAGTATTAAACTCCATAAATGCATGGTATGAAATATATATATGTGTCTTTGTGTTTGTGAGTGTGTGTGTGTGGATCAAAATGGGTAACTGTTAATTATATATATGTATACATATATATATGGATCAAAATGGGTAACTATTAACATGATAATCAATCTTACTTGACCAAATTAAATAAGGCTCGATTTTCCCTCAACTAGGTTTTGGTCATGATCATTTATTATATGTAATACACATTTATATCCACATTTGGGTTTGGGTACTGCTTTTAGGTTACTTACATCAATAATATATGTATAATAATTCTTATTATCACTTTTTATATAATTAAAAAAAATATTCTGTTACGAATTCATGTTTTAAATGAGTGTCACCCTAAAATGAATTTAAAAATAAAAAATTTAAAAAAATAAGCATGTGATAAATGGTTTTTAGTAATAATTTTTCAAATATTTTTGTGATCAGTCATTGTTATTTTCATCAAAAATAAACCCATTTTGATCCCCATATATATATATATATATTCAATCTAAATAATATAATAAAACATAAAAATATTCATAATACATACATTCCAAATTCATGAATACTATTATATGGAAATAAATAAACATTATATAAATTTAAATATACATATTATAAAAATTTTATAATATAAGTCTAATATTTATGAACATTTTATATAATTTCAACATAAACTATTTTTTATACAAATATATATATATATATGGACTTTCTGTATATAGGATATAACTCCAAACACATCATCTTCATAAATTACTTTTCAAAACTGAACTTCTCATATTATCAAAACATATAATTCATAAAAAAATTATCTCCTCATATTAAATAACATAAAATAAATGAATTTTTATATATAAATATTTATATTGTTTATTTTTTAAATTTAATTATAAATTTTAAAATTAATTTCCATGTACAATACCAACATTATAAAATGTTCAAATATTCTTATACAATTTTCATATGACCTAATTTCATGTGGATTCGGTATGGTATTGTGATAATGAATGTTTTTAATGCTAAGGTGATAACATGAACAATTCATAATTATTAAATATTATATAAATATTCAATTATTGAATTATGAAGGATTCATAATTTAGATACGATGATTTTATAAAGACTTAGTTTTATAAATTATAAAAAAAAATAAAATTTTATTCATTTCATTAATTTATAAATTATTATTTAATTCATTGTAATATATATTTATATATAATATATAAGTATCATTGATATAGGAAACCCTATATCACTGACATATTCCACTTTAATATTGTATATCTTAGCTTGTGTTTATAGTTAATGATATTATATATTTCTCCTTTTGACATATTTGAAGATTATTTTAATGTTACTATCCTTATATATCAACAACCACATTCTATATTATGGTCTATGATATTTTTATATCTCTCCTTAATAATAACATGAAACTAAATAAAGACAATATATTTCACCTGATGATATCACCATATATCTCTTATTGATATAGTGAACTATTTTGGAAACACAAAATTACATATATCATATATAGATATATTTAATATTGTCTTATGTGATATTATGATATGGAAGTCATATCTCATCCACATAAGATAAATATAAATAATGTATAGTTATATCTCGATATCATTAATTATGTTATCCATATTTTTCTTGTTTTTTACATTGTTTCTAAAATGTTTGGATTTCTCCCAAATTCACCAAACTTAGATCTGACAACAATAAATATTTTTTAGATATTTAATAAATATATTTTTTTAAAAAAAATTAAAAAACCGAATTTCCATAATTGTTAAGAGGAAGTCAAAAAAAATTTGGAACATGAGGATTATGGGAACCTTATTTATATTGATTGAAATTGATTTATTCATGGACTTAATAACAATCAATAAAGAATATAAAATTCCATCTTATGTCCATAAATAGTCCACCAATCATATGAATTTATTATTGTCATCCATGGAACCTCCCTCTAACTATGATGTGCTAGTACCACCATAGTAAAAGGAGAGAGAGAGAGAGAGAGAAATAGAGTTCACCCCTTGGGTATTTATTTACATTAAATGTTTATTATAATGTGGAATAAAACTCCGTATATGTCCCTCATTCAATTAATTAATTATTCAACATTTATTTTAACTTCAATGCATTTCATAGATGATCAACATATTAAATAAATTACATTATAAAAATAATAAAAGGGGTTATAATGTTCCCAAGCTCTCCATTAGTCTTTCAAGATTGAAATTATTTATCAAACATGTCAAATACGACTTATAAATCATCATATGGTGTTTCAAAAAATAGAAATGATACATAAATATGAATATTTATGTTGGAAAAACAAGAAATATAATATATTTTATCACTCTAACAACTATATAACTATGTAAGATATAAAACACACATAATATATCATAATATATGATATTAGCTGGAGGGAATAATATCTATTAATGATACCTTCCTACTAAAAATCCCAAAAAAACCATCAATACCATAATAAATAAAATAAATTGAGATATAAAAAATGAACAAATACTTATTGGTAAAATATTATTTACAAATAGAGGCTCTAATAATGTGTGTTCTATAGCGCTTAGCCTTCTTAAGTAACCACACATAAACTGTGGATCACTGGGGTGCATTTTACTCTACCCCAATGAAACAAAAAACATGAAATACACAAAATAATTACACCTCATATCCCCATATTAATGAAATAGAATACAAGAGAGGAGGGGATAATTAATTGAGATACTTTATTTCGATTTGAATATAGAAAATCCACTATCATTCAAAGGAAGATAGAAAAAGGAGGGGAGGGACTTGGGGGTATGTGGGGATCAATCATGGGATGGAATGGGATGAAATAAAATATTTATGGTGAAAATCCCAAAATATTCCACCTCATTAATGATTTCATGGTTTAGATTTTAGTTTTAAAAAAATTATGTGGTAATCATCCATCACTACTATAATGTGATGACTTTGATAGTTGATCCCAAAAAACCTTATTGGACCAAAAAATCCTCATTTACATTCCCTAATCACCTTTGTAAGAAAACTAATACTAATTAATAACAATTAATCATTATATAATGGTTATCCCTTAAATTGGAAAACATTTATATGAAATGAAGAATGATTTTTCCAATTCTATAAAATAAAAACCAAATTTGAAGCATTATTAAAGTTATATAAGTATTAAATAAAATATAATAGAAAACAAAATTACAAACATATCAGACTCATTATTGAGAAAATAAATATAGATAATTGAAACATATCAATCAATGATATTAACACTCCTATAATGATATAGTACTAAACACCAATACATTTCTCCATAATTGAAGAAGACATGATTATTAATTCATGAATAAGTTATCCTTATATTTTCTTGTATCAATATATAGTATACAAGTATACCCGTCACGAGATGAAGGTGTGGGTTAGTAACTAAATACCCAGCAGGATTTCTAGAATTTAATCTAATTAAATAACAAGTATGATATATTTAAAACCATTTATTAATGGGATTTAAAAAATTAAAACCAATTGAAAATAAAATAGTATTAGAAAGAGATAATATAATTTTATTGTTCCCAAAATAATTACATAACAGTTTTTTCAATACAAAGGTGACCCTACATGGTTCTCCCATAATTAAAATAGTTCATTAACCAATCCAATTACTATAATTATAATAAATATAAATTTTTATATCCAAACAATATATACTTAAGACAATAGAATTCACCATCCATGGATCATAATAAATTCATGTTTTTTCCATATAATTTCACTCCAATGTCTAAATTACATATCATGCCACCCACTATCCACCAAAATTACCAATACTACCTATCATCACACATCACATTAATCCATTTACTAATACGTATTCATTATTTGTTATACCCATGTTTTAATTATTAATATAAATATTCCCAAATATTTTTTAGATAAAATCCTTATAAATAAATTATTTTAAATATAAATCCAATTTAAAATATAAAATCCCAATTTATCCAAAAATCACAAAAAATAATGATTTCATAAAAATCCCAAATATCTATTTTACCCAAATCCTAAAAAATCAAATAACATTTTCACAAATATTTAAAAAAATCTATGTTAAAATTAATCAGTTAAAAATAACATGAATCAAACATAAGTAATTATATACAATAAGGTAATGATTAGAAACCATCTTATATTGATAATGAAATTGGAAAATCCCAAAACCCTATATCTATTATTGGGGTTAAAAATCCGATTAATCGAAACATGGAAACAAAGAATAATTATAATGAATATAAAATTCATGATCTAATTATCTAAAATTAAATCACTAAACATAAATTAATCTTGAATGGTATAATATAGTTTGAGAGATAGGTCAAAGATAAAATTAGATATATGATCCCTTTCTTTCAATTTATCATTAATGTATTTGATATTGGATAGATGTTTTTTCTTCTATGTAGGAGAATCCACAAAAAACTCCTAATAATAAATAAGTTAAACCAATTAAAAGATGGATAGTCAGTATTTTAAAAGTAAAATAAAAGTCTTTTTTACTTTAAAATAAGGTTGTAATGAATTTTTTTACAATCATACCCCAATTCATTGATGGTGCACAATCTATATTTCATAAAATTCATAGTTCTATTGAATTGTTTTTTTACCAGTCAAAATAAGCATGAATTTGATCCTACCTCCAAAAAACAATAAAATATCAATACAATAGTCCTAAATACTTATGGAGATGATTACCTTTCGTAACCAATGTTTCATAGTCCTCCACATAATAGGAATAGTCAACCTCAAAAAGGTTCTAGGATTCATCTTTTATGAACAACACCATCCATTTTATGAATGTAAATCATTCTCTACCATAAGTCTCATATAGAATTGTTACATTTTTCTATAATTACTTCTCCCAAGGAATACTTCTTCCTATAAAGATAGTTTCCTTTTTTTAAATAATATTCACCAGTCTTTCAAAATCAGTTATGCTTGGAATCAAGAAAATTCTTCTATATGGAAGAATAAGATAATGATTTGTTACGTATTTATTTTGATGAGAAACATGAAACACATCATAAATTAAAAAATAATTGGTTAGTAACTAAAATTGATTTTCCACATTTATCATCCTTTCAAAAATCACAAATTAACACATATATAAGGGTATTTTGTTTCCTTTTGTCCAAAGTTGTCTTTATCCCTACCACGGAAGAACTCAAAAAATGACTCAACCACCAACCAAAAGATCAAACAATCATCATTGAAGGTAGAATAATACTTTTTTAAGTCCATTTTATCATCATATCATTGAGATAAAATTACTATGATTAGTCATCTCTTGAATCAAACTAGGTCTAAATATAGAATATTATCCTACGTTTTCTTAATAAAATGGTGATCAAAACTATCTTCTATATAGTTCATTGAATAATATATTAAAATCGACTATTGAAAAGAAATTTTATAAAAAACAAATTCCCTCAAAATGATCATAATACTCCCGTGGCCTCCCATAGGTCATCACAGGAACTCAAAACATATCCTATAGAGTTTATATGGTTTGTTCGGATTTCTCATCTACCTTTGTATAATTCAACATACCCATATTTAACTAACTACACATTTTCTAAATAATTACTAAAAATTCACAAAGTAAACGAAATATATTTATCTAAAAAATTAATGAATAAAACCCATTAATCCCATCTACATCCTTCTTATATTGTAGACTCATGTCTTCTACCAATATTGTTTCTTGAATGGATAAGCGATATTTTGGTAACATAAATCATTCCACAATCACCCAGATAGAGTTGTGCTTCTACTGTGACTTTGTAAAACCAAATAAATAACCAATCATGATGTTATTCTATTTTCACATTAGAGTAGGAAAATGTTAAAAAAGCATGATAGGTCATTGATGATATTAAATCACCTTTCAAAAAATTAAACAACATGAGATATAATCGGTTGTCACTCTATTTATTCCTCCCCAATAATACATTCATACGATTTTATTATATATCCATGTTTTTATGGTATACTACTAAACTATAGTTATAAAACACTTTCATAAATTCTTCTATCAAATATGAGGGAAGTAACAAATTCTCTTATTAATAGAGTGCTAAATTATTAAAACCACGTATCAATGTTCTCCCCACACATTAAGGAGTTACTGATTTTCTTATATTTGAAATCATTTACTTACCATTAATTTATATGGTAAAAATTATATAGGTGACATAAATGCAATGAAACACCATTTAATCTCCCTCAACCAAATCCTCTAGATATTAATCCTTTATATATCTCATCAGTTTCCATTTAATATCTGATTATATTACTACATGATTCTACCTAATCAAGGCATAAACTATAACATTACCATTCCATAGTGTATAAGATAACTCAAATTTGAATTATATTAATTCTCTTTCCATTTCTATTCCTCAAATTGATATTTATCCTCAAAAAATAATCTTCAGTATTTTATGATTTAAATATATTGTGAATACCTCACCAAATATGTTATGAATCCAACAATTCAACATATAGATGACTTCCACCAGCACCAAGTCATACATAGAATAATTAATTTTACATGGCCATAGCTGAATTAATAAATATTACACACTCTAATACCCTCAAAGTATTACATATCCAAAATTACCTTGAGAAATAGCATATTATATTTATAATCTATTAGTAGTTTCATTTTAAATTTATACTAGTGAAAAAATTTATCTTTATCAATGATAATTGAAATCCCTTTAAAATTATTTAACTCCCCTTGAAGTTTATAAACTTACTGATAGAAAATATCATAGGTGATTCTAACTTTAAGAATTAATATATGAATTTTCGATTGAAACAAAATAATTAAAGTGTACACATGTATCTAAAATAAATTTTTAGGCTACACCCAATACATTTATAATTTATCTTTATCCATAACAATTGAAACACCCAACATGTAGATGATAATTCCAAAGAAAATTACCCTTTAAATAATTAAAATCATTTGTAAATTTTATTTTATAACCTTTTCTCTCACATTATCTCTAAAAAAATCATTAAATATTTTCTAAAATCCACTTTTAATATTAATAGAACCTGATTATCATCCAAAAACACCCCAAAAAATTATTTAATGTATTTATGAAAGTCAAGAGTTAGGAAGGAAAGAAATGATAGATCATTAGTAACCCCAATGAGAATTACAAAAAATATATAATTCTATACCTACTTCATAAATACACCATTATAATATCATATTCCTTCACCATTAATTAGTGATATACCTATCCCATGTTGATCCTAGAGAATTATAAGGATACCTTACATTAATAAAATATTTCATCAATTTGAGAATGAGGGTATTTATTCTCATTATTTCTTTTCCCGTATTTTGGTAATCAATGATTTCTAACTCGAAACTGCCACCCATCTTGGTAGAATCAGTTCTACCTAAGGTGATATACATAGTCAAACAAACCCCTTTCCTTATATATCCACTAAATGAATCATTATATCTCATATATCATATGTTACATTTAATATAATATCAAATATATTAGACACGTTCATTGAAATATAATGATATGTAATTATGTGTCTCTATCTAGTGAAATTCTAAATAACACACCAAGAAATAAATTTAATAAATGTTGCACCGTTATCATTACCATATGTAAATATATTGATTGTATTGATCTAATAACCATACCATTTTTCTAGAACATCAATGCTTTGAGGTATCTAAAAGTCAGTATTTTTTTACCTATATAAATATCCCACTTTCAAAGAGATGATTGAACGCTTGAATCTAAAGATGTAAACAAAACTATACAACTATAGTTATTTAATATGACCCTAAAAATACCACATCCAATTTATTCCCAATATAACATTGTATGTTATTGTATCTAGAAGGAATAGGCTCTATGAGATCTTCACATCAGTTATCATAAATTAATAAAAATGGTATACAAGACATTGTTTTATCCTTTCTCCAGGTTTCATATAAATAATCATAAAATAAGGGATAAATTCCATATCAAAATTAAATTTGAATTTTAATCCTGAAGATATAAATGAATGAGATACACATTATGAAATATTATAGTGATTGTAATAACATTAAAATATATTTTCAATCATACTATCATAGGTTATTATTCAAACATCTCTAATGTATGATCCACAATAAAAATATTCCCTAATTATTTAGATTTTAACAATATTTTTGATTAAAACCCACATTCATTTTTTATTCAACTAGATATTTATTTACATTCAATCAAATCAACCTCAATTCCCAAAAATATTAGAATTCCAAACTCTAGTCTATATTATTAATGAACTAAAATCCCTATTTTTATTTTTAATCATCCCAAACTAATTAAATTTAATTGGTTTATTTTAAGAGTCACTCATTATATATTTTTTTACACCATACTAGTAACACCAAAGTTTTCTCCTTCCCAAGGTTGAATTTCAACCCAACTATTTCTTATTTTAACCTCCCTAATGGGAATCTACCTTAATAATTTTATATCAACAATATAAATACCATCCTCTTTTAAGAAAAATGATAATGGCACACAATACTAGATTAAACATCATTTTTTCATCCATGGATAATTTATTCACCATCATCATATAAGTTGGAATTTCAAAATCACTTTTGAATAAATATTCAATCAAATAATTATTTTAAACCATGAGACATGTGATTAATTTTTATGATAATATCTAGTTTAAAATAAACTAACTATTTGAAATGATCTTTATATTCAAGTATGTTACGTTATATTAAATATAATTTTTTAAATCTTGATCCTTCCATATATTGAATCCATCTGGGTAGAATTTTTAACTAAAAAACTATTGAAATCCAAATCATGTTATATCCCTCTATAGCAGAAATATAATTATTGTTTCCTTATATGTATGAGTCACTCCCTCCAAAAAATAAGTATCAAACTTCATCTTCAATTTTTAAGAAGTATAAATAAACTATTAGAACTACTTTATCACCTATAACCAATATTTAGATTCACGCACTCCTCCAACACCTTGAAACATTAAAGAATTATTCCTATAGATCTATAAGACTCAGTCTAATTCCTCCTATAAATCCTGATAAATCCTATTTATAATAATTTGAATCTCTTTGGTAAATTAACTATAGGGTTTCAGAATTATTTCAATGTTCAAAACTCCATTCTTAATAATGGTTCTCTATGTGGAGTAGTTTGAAATAACGACACAAAAAATAAAAAAACAATGAGTGACTATATAGATTTTATCTTTTGAAAACTAAAAATGATCTAAAACTAAAACAAAGTATTTTAATAAATCCTTATGTGGAAATTTATCCCTTTTGTGATTATCCCCTTCGCAAGATTAATTTTCTCACAAAAAATGACTATTAATCTAAATAAAATTCATTAGAAACAGTTGAAATTTTATAATACATAAAATTAATTTCAAAATATAAAAATAATTCATGTTATCTCCATTCATGTCAATCGTGGTTTTTGAACACCACTCTTTTCTCAATCCGTTGTAGTTGAGCACCTATTGGGTACAAAAAACCACTATCTTATAACATATTCTCTAATCCTAGGCCATAACTAAACTACCTAACAACTTAACATTCATTATATAGATGTTATATTTAACTTTTTATGGGTGTATATTAAGGTATGATAGACATATTCTTCATGACTACCAATACCATCAAGAGTCGAATTGGAAAATTTCTCTAATAACGTTTTTTAATGAATTGGCATGGATGCATGAGCCCTAAAAACTTATCTTTACTGCAAAATTCCCACAAATTCTTTCCATAATCACTAGAGGACGTATATTAATTGTTAATAATAACACATAGTCATATAGGGATGATTTTACACCAAATTTAACAGCATCTACATGTAATTAATAACTTATTATCTATTTTAAAAAACCACCGCTAAAAACCCATTAATGCCATTTGAGTACCAAATGAAATATAGTGGAAAATAAAATAATGGACATGTCTGAAGAAACATAACAAAAATAACTATAAAGGACCGATACATGTGAATTGAGGGTATTCCAAACCCTATGATAATTCATTTTTAAAAACTAATATGTTCCTCTATAATTACAACAAATATAATCCCTCATAAATAAATAATTCATCATTTTTTTCTTACATCCTAATAAATTAAATCTATATGAATACCGATATATATAGTTATATGTGAGTAATATAATACTAGGTCGTATTTTCTTTAATTACTCTCATGCATTCCTATATATGACTGTTTCTAAAAAAATAATCAATGTAGCCAAAAAAATGTAACATGTTTTAAATACGAAATAGTTTATAAAATAGTTCACGTAAATGAATCATACAGAAAAAATATTATACAAATGGTTTCAAAAAAAAGTGTAACCTTATCTTGATTATCAAAAATTAAATTTTTTTATTATCAATTAAAATTATCAGAAGTATGTTTAATTTAAATCAACATACTAAGACAACATATGCCTCAAATAATATTCTTCAATTTACATAGATTTTCATATAATCATATTTTTTCCAAAAAACCCTCCATGTATATCATATGAAATAAAACTCCATGTTAATGTAGATTCTTGATTCTATAAATCATTATATGTCCCTTCCATTGATTTCATTACACATCGCATACCATTCCCATAGACAAAGTTTATATATTACCCAAAACCATTTTCCATCTACTAAATATTTCTAAAATAATTCCATAGAAATATTTTATATTAAACATATATCAAATTTAATATATAAAATTAAAACATAACGAAACATCAAAAAATTCATTCTTTTCTAAAAAAAATAATCTAAATTTTTCCCAAATCCAAAAAATACATAATTATATCAAAATAAAATTCAAAAAATAATTTGAAAAAATATGTTCTATGTAATGGAATTTTACAATAACACCAATCACATAATATAAAATTACAACGAACCTTGTAAGGAATTGGAAGTTTCTACATTAACAGTAAAATCCAAAACTACAGAAAACAAAGATATAGTATCTGTGTTGACATTATGATACCTCAAAACCTAACAAAAAATAATCACTTTCATTAATTAAACATCAATGATATAATTTTATAATATCTAATTAATCAAGATATGTTCATAATGATATATTAATTTTGAGAGAGAGATAGATTCAGTATCAATAAGATCTATGATCTCTTACAATTAATCACACATTGTTTGTTTTAATCATAAAGTAAATTTTATTTTACTCAAGTGGGGAACCCTCAAAGTACCATTCAAAAATACCTAGGTATGTCCATAATTGTATTATGGATATAATAATGGTCCAATGGGATTATTGATGATTTTAAATTTCAAAACATAAAATTTAAACCTGATTATATAGTAGGGATGAATGATATATCCAATCATGAACATAACCATGGAAGGTAAACATTAATAATTTTCTTGAATGAATGTTAGGGTTTCATGGTTTATCTAATCATGCACCAAATAATTCACTTGTCACTTCCTCAAAAAAATGTCAAATTTTCATCCCTAAATCCATAAATTCTTAATAAGAAACATAACTACAATAAATATGGTGGAATATCCCCCAACTCACATGTTATACCTTTATCTTTTTTGGTATTTCATTATCCAACATTAAATAACTCCAAAGAATAATTTTAACACTATTTTTTCTCATAACATCACTCAATAACTTCCTTAATCATAAATAATAATTGAATAATTTAATTTTAAGATTTTCTAAATATTAAAATTCATAAAAATGAGGATGTAACCTCCATTAAAATAAATGTAAAAAGTGTACCATTAATTTATCCAATATCAATTCCAACAAAAGTATAAAATATAATTACATTTAATTAAATAATCAAGCCATATTAGTAGTAATGATTAATAATATATTCATGATTGTAACACACGCATGATTGATGGTTTTTATTCATGATTCCTTTTATTTATACATGCTCATCTTCAAAATGGATCAACATGATCATTTCAATATAAAAACTATAATAAAATCTCTAGAGTATTCTTGTGACATAATTTTAATGTAATCTATAAATTATATAGCTATGAGAAAACTCTAAAATACTCTAGGAGTCTTTATATCAATCCATAAAACTATAGGGATATCAAAAATTCTTTAGGGTCTTTTAAAATTCTTTACTGATTTAAAACTTCTCTCGGTATTTCTCTTATAATTGATGGGGTTCTATATTATTTTTTAATCATACAAAAACTATATTATGTGACATCAAACCTAAAATCTTACCACTATATAATTGTTTTGGTTATATAAAGTATAAGGGTTGGGAATGATTCTTTGAATATGGAATCTCCACTATAAAAGTTATTATCTTATTTTTATTTATATTACATATATATATATAATTTTTATAATAAATTTCATTAAATATGACCATATTATCCTCTATGGAGATCTATAATTACAAAAACATATATGATAATTGTTACACCAATGGTAACGAGATAATGATAAAATATTCATATTAAAAAGATTAAATTATTTATTAATAAAATAAATATTTAATACTAATTAAATTTATAAAGATATTGATTTAATTATGTCAAAAATATTTTTTAAAAAAACTCCATAACTGAAAATAATTGTTTGTAACTCATTATCCCTTTTATAATGTACATAATAATAATAATAATTCTCATTAATAATTGTATAGAAATAATTAATTAAAATATTACCATGATCAAATCATGAAAGTAATGAATTGGTCATCATTTTAATATTTTATAATGAAATTTAGAATGATTTTCGTATATAGATATGTTAATATATAATAAATCACACTTGAATAAGTGATTTTTAAAAATATATATTTAATAAAAATAATAATATATTTTTGGTTAAAAATGACTTTTTCTAATAGATAATAAATTTTTCTAATATTAATTATTGTTACTAACAATTAATTTGTCCAATAGATTTATCCATTTATTTTAATTGTTTGATACTAAAAAATATTTCACAAAAAACTAAATATATTATTTTATCTTATTATCACCAAAAAATTTTATTGATAAATGAAACAATAATTTTTTTATTGTCACTAACAAAAAATATAACCATTAAAAAAATATGTTATAGTGAAACATTTAATAGTTATAAATATTTTATAAATTATTTAATACACATTAATTAAATGTTTAACATATTATTGAAAATAGACATTATTACAGTGCATCCAAATAGCGAAGATTTAATAATTAAAGAAACCAAATTATTGATAAGTGGCTTCAATCATGCTAGGGATGGAACCTATGAATATAATTGGGGTTGGTGAATGAAAAGTAGAGGTTTTTGTGTACCATTAAAGAGGAAGTTAATCAAAAAATTAAAATAACGATTAGATGAAGCATATGCATTTATTTCCAAAATACATATGGAACTATGAATATATATTCCCGAACACGTTGTATTTATATTTCCATAAACTATTTCAATGTTAACACAAAAGAATTAAAAATATATATATACTACCTGAAACCTCTGATCACATTTATTTAAAAAAATATACACCTCTCTTTATATGAGATCTATCAACTTTAATGAACTTTGAGTTACTTTCCCCATAGATTCATTTTCATTTCTATTTTTACATTTTGAATCAATTTGTTTCCCTATTATAATGCCCACTTTGATCCTAATTCATCAAATAATAATTTTTATTTAATGAATATATTCATATAATTCATTTCATCGGTTTCATCAATTTTTCTATTAGTGGGGTTTGAATGATTGCCCTTTAATTATTGATTTACAATATCATTTAGTATTGTAACTATTATTAAATTATTTTGAATATGTAACTTTGGTCTTTTTATTTGTTTTATAGCTTTAATATTTCCATTGAACCACCATTTGATATGAATGTCATATCAAAAATTATGATACCCAAAATTACTTAGGTGGTTGTGTAGGAACAAGTCAATTATGATTTCCAAATTTATTGATATAAATGTATTTATTCCCTCAGTTTTTGGTATGAAAATTCTATATTCAATTAATTTTATAATCTTGTAAAATTAATATTTAAATTATAGAAATTATTAAATCTCAGCCCCATTTTAAAAAAAAATAATTCCAATTACCTCTTAGATTGCTATAAGGGGATCTTTTAAAACATTATAATGATATTTTCACTTAATTAAATATTATATAGTGATATAGGTTACACTGCATTTTAAATTAAAAATATATTTTTATGAAGTGATCGTTTTTATCATGAAAGCACTTGAAATTTGGTTGAAATTAATCTGATGGATATTAATTCATATAAATATTGATGACGATGATCTCTTATATTTGTTACCAATTTAAATATCTATTCTTTGGTAAATTCATATAGTATAAACTACCACAGATTTGAGAAAAACTCTATATGAACTAGAAAATATTATTTTTATTGAATTGATATCTTTCTATTTTTTTTGTTTCATAATCAAAATTTAAAATTGATTGTTAATAAATATTTATATTTCTTTAATAATATAATTCTATAATTTTTCTTAATGTATGTAATTGACTATGTTTTATTCCTTTTATTCTACTTAATGATTTTATTATTCTTTAAATGTTTCATAAAATTTCTTGAATTGAAATCCCAATGACTTATTTTATAATTAGTCAAATATATATTAAAGATTCACCACTTGGAAGTTATAGAAATTAATTTGTTTTATACATTTCCATCCCAAAATAAATCATAAATATGACTTATTAGACATTTTCATCCTAATGGTATCAAGTGTTTTAAATTCTATTGGGATCTTTGAAATCCAATATCTGCTTCATGAAAAATAATTTGTAAATTTCTTAAAATTTTAAATTATTCATATTGATGGGTCTACGTATGATATTCAAATTATATAACCATTCTAAAATATTTTATGGGCTTATGTATGTTATCCAAAGCTCATGACTGGTAAAAACTCTCCTCAAGAATATCATAAATGCTTAAACAATTATAATGTCTTTCTTTGCTATGTTTTTCCTTTATGTGGTTTCAAATGATTTCAATGAATACTCTCAATACATTTAAATATTTAATTTTATAAAACATGTGTAAATTATTTTTAATTTTACTTTTTTAATTTAACTATGTTTTAATGATTCAATAGATTCTTACATGTGTTTAAGGTTTTAATATTTTATCAAAATATAAAACATTAAATTTTTACTCCACAAATTCAAATAAACTCACAAATAATTTGATCTCTTTTTTAAAAAATTGTTCAAGATATTTTTAAAGAGTTATTGATGTTAATTATGGTATTTTATCATTATATTACCCCCCATGTCCTTATTTCATCTCTTTATCAACTCTCTTCCCCCTCATTTATGTAAATTATGTGCCTTTCATGATCTCTAGTTTTTTTTATTTCTCCAAAAGCTTTAGCCTCTTTTGATTTATAAACATTTTTTACACTATGTGTTTTAGAAGGCCTCATTGTTCCACGATATTACTATAATAAAAATTTAATTAAATATAGGGAATTAATAGATATATTATTGAGTTTTTTTAATTCCACTTAGAGTTTATAATTTTTTTTGATGAATGGTTTACATGGCTAAAGAAACATTATAAACCACTTATTTTCTGGTTGTAATTTCACCTAAATATGGTCCTATGAGTTGTTGTTTTTTAGTAATTGAAGGTTTTGTGTCTTTTTATGGATAAAATATTTTTACCATGGATGAGAGAAAGAATATATAATTTATTGATCTAGTTACTTTGGTTCATTCTACCTTTTTTGACTTCTTTAGTCATAAAGGGTATCAATGAATCTATAGGTTAGCTTATGAATGAAATAATTCTCTCCCTCCATCTGAAGCATCCCATATTCACTATATTTTTATAGGTTAAAAAGTCCAAATATATCCTTATTTATCCTCATTGAAATTCAAATGGAATCATGGGAATTTATAAATAATATATTTATGATTCTAAAATTAGGATCCATTACAGATAAAAACAATATGGTCATTTATAGTCTAATTATTTATAGTTTAGTAGTAAGGTAATTAAAAATCCCCTTTAACAATCTATGTGGTGTTTGGATGAATCATACATTGGGATGGAAATATAAAACTGTAATTTATAACTGTAGTAATAATTATTGATGTTATAACATTTTCTATCCACACTACTACATCAATTTTTTCTACATCTCTAATGGTATTCTTCAATGTTGTTATTAAATCTATGATGTTGATGTGGATGCTAATGGGTGAGTCTAATAGAATATTCTTTTTGGTCGAATCCAGTCAACCTATAGACTAAATCGTTTTTTTATTTCCAATTAATTAAATCAAGGAAAATATTTATTCTTAGTAATATTTTTGAAGATTAATCTCTAGGTGGTGTTTCAATGAATGTGGCTCAAGGGGGAACCCAACACACATCCATAGTCACATAATACTTTTTATAGAGTCTTTATTCTATGTCATATTTATTAATGTTACTTAAATACTTCTTATAGCTTCTTATGGTTATACTGGGGAATCATGTTTTTTATAACATTTACTTAAATTAAACTCACAACATTTTTAATCTTCATCATTATACAAAGAAAAGATATTTGTTTTCAAAAATATTTTTGATGTAGAATTATTAGTGGAGAAAATTATTAATAAGGAAGATTGCACCATAATTTAGGACTACTTTCATACCCAATTAACCAGTTTGTTAAATGAGTATTTGTAATTTTTCTTATATAGTAATATTATCATCCTTCACACTTGATGGATTATCATTCTTTATAATTTATTTGTTTTTATGTTTGTACTATTTCCTTTTTTTCATTAGTTCCTTTATTTGGTTCAATATTTTAGTGTAATATTATATTTAAATACCATAAATGTGACCTTTCCATAAAAAATATATTTGGAAGTAAAGAAAAGTGTTATGGATCTTAACCATTTAATAATTTTTATAATTTAAATGCACTAGTGATAATTTTGTAATGGATTATCATCCATTTATTTCTATTTCTCAAGTGTCTATTTTCAAGTGGAATCCATCTAAAAACTAAACATTATGATCTAAATGATTTGATATATAGTAATTCAAGGGAACTAATATACTAGGTCATATAGCAGATGCAAATTTAAGTAATTATGTCGAAATAAATATTAGGACAAATTTATTATTAAGTCTTAATGTATACTTTATTAATGTTTTTTTAATTGCATCCTTTTAGAAAAATTGACCATTTAATTACATTATATAATATTTTTTTGGATATTTTCATGGATTTGGAATATATTTTTGGGTATCTTTTAGTCGTGATGTTGATATATTAAAATTACTAAAATCTATTAACACATTCACATGAATAAACTCAAAAAAATTGATTATGTCCCCAATAGAACATTGAATAAACAAATTGAGATCATTACTGAATCAAGAATGTGGTATTTAACTAAGGTTTTAAGTAATTTTGATTTGTATAATTTTGTGGGACAAATCACAGTCATGGAATGAAATAGAATGAATATAATAATCAATTAATTAAATTAATTTAATCTTTTTATTATTTTTCATTAAACTAGGTTTTCCCTATTTAATAACCAATATTCTAAAACTTTAGAATTATTAATCTCACCCTTGATATTTCAATAGAGGCAGAGAGAAATTTTTTTGGATTTTACCTTGGTATATGACTTGGGATTTATAAATCACCACTGACAGTAATGCAGACTTCTATTCTCCAACAATCGACCATGGATATTTGTGGATTGACCAACGAAAATTGTGGATCCATCAACTACATCACTAGTGAATGTTTTATTTAGAAGTTATCATTCCATTCTTAATGTATATATTTTATTTTTTGAATTTACCCCCAACTTGGATTTTGTTAAGATTACTGATTAACTCCCAAAAATATAATATGGAATAAATCATAGAAAAGTCTATTAATTTATGTTTTAAAAATCATTTTCCTTCGAATGATTACATTAATATTATTTAAACTAGACTCATTAAATTATATTAATGTGGGGTATCCAAACTGTATATAGTCATTTCACATTTATCACTTATTTGTTTTGTGTGTTCTCCCTTTGTTCTATTTGTATTCATCATTAGTATTTCACTGGAAAATGGTTTGACCATTTATAGGGACTCATTTTATTGTGTTATTGTTCATGGTTACAATGAATTCATGTTTTGGGTTTAGCATCATGATTTTTTTCGCGATAGATTTTTTATGAAAATGATGGAAATATGAAGATGGATCAGGTTTTCGATTTTTTTCCAAGCGATGCATGTGAACCACTTGGGTGCCAACAATGGTTTGACATTATATTGGTTAGTGACCAAAATTTTATCTTTAGTGAAGAATTGATGATTTTTAACATTGATTACATGCGCCTCAAGTTTGATTTGGGTGAGATCAATGGAATGGTTTATAAAATGAATAAGATCTTTATGAGAAGGAGTTAGCAGATAAAACCCGAATATATAGCATGTAGTTAGGAAGGACACAAGTTAGGTATTTCAACGATGTAGTGTTAGGGTTTGCACAGAAGTGAAATATAACACACCACGTTTTTAGACCCACACACCATGTGACCTTAGGTTACTGGTCTAGTTTGTACTAGGAAGAAATGACTAAGGACCCAAAGTTCTCTCCCACAATGTGTGGCAGCCCAGCCACATTGTGCTCAAGAAGGAGCCTATCATTGGAAGAGGCCCATATTTAGTGCTAAGCCAGACCCCCCCCCCCATGTCATGTAACCCTAATACATGTTGTATAGTTTTCATTTCCATGAGATATTATGGTCACACATAGCTCCCCCTCTCATTATTCCTAGGTAAAGTATGTATCTCACTCATTCGAAATGGGATCCTCTTTAGGAGTCAGTATTTGACCCATGTGACAACAAGTTTAGGATCCTCTACATATAAAATTGGATAGAGTTAGTATTTCTAAAAAATATAGGATATGGATCCTATATATGTCCAGTTGTTATTTCTATCATCTATATTTCTCATACTAGAGAGATATCCTTTACTCGAGTCACTATTTTTCTCAATAACATGGGGAAAGGATCCTAGGACATCATCTGAAAGACTGTACATATAATTTTTATCTGGATTGAAAGTTAGGATTTTGTGATTTTTTGATGGTTTCTTGTTTGAGACTGAACACTCATATCTGTATCCTTTTATGATAATATCTAGGTGTCTACTTTATCTTACACTCTTGGTTATGTTCTGGAGCTATCTATTCATATTTTTATGATTTATTTCTCTTTTATTTTAGGGTGTCCAGCTAAGATTGTATATACTCACCCATGAATGGTATTTCCCCACATGTTCCTTGTCTAATGAATATGAAAGGTTATTATATAGATATCTAGGGGTCCTTTTTTGGTGGTTATTAATGCCTAGTGGCTAAAGTAGTTGGATTGATTACAGAATGGTGTTCTTTTCTAATATTTCATTACATATTGTTGTCGGGTTTCACCTACTTATTAGTTTTTTTGTTTGTCTTTTCAATCATTACGTTGACAGTATGTTGTCTTACTCGGTTGTGAGATATTAGATCTTTTGTATGAAATTATTTATTCTATATTTCTACATTATGAATTAATCTAGTGTATATGGATATATTTTTGTGTGAATCTATGTTTATGTATAGTTATAATAGGTTAAGGCCTCCCATATATGTGATATGACTACACAATTATAGTCACCATCCCTTGGAATACTATAAAAAAATTTGAGGTGTGACTTTCGGCATGTCTCTATCCCTGTTGGGGCCCTAGTATGTCATAACTCTAGAAATTGGTATCAAATTAAGGTTATCCTCAGATAGAGTTTTGAGTTTGAATAGTTTTAAGGATTTTTTCTAGGATTTATATAAATTAATTTTTTAGGTGTCTTGAGTTCACCACTCGGGATAAGGACCCCTATGGTGGTGTGATGACTGATGTAACTAATCATCAGGATTTTGATAATGATTTTGTTTCTTCGTTCAACATGTCTCTAGTTATAGTTATAAAAATTGTACATGAACCATATTGGAATGGTTTAAGTTTTCTAAGTCCATCATGATTCAGCACCCTAGGTATTCTATTTTAACTATGTTATTTCTTGGATATTTCAAGATACCTCCATGAAAATAGCTATCCAAGGTATCGTTATAGGTTTGTGATTAGGATAATCTAATTTAGGATGTGTTAATATTGGGCTCATTCAGACGGTGTTACCTCAAAGAGGATAGAGAGTGGAACTTCCACCCACAGATTAGTGAGAATACCAGCCTCTAATAGCATAGTCTAACATATTACCTCTTATTTCATAGTGGATCCTTCCATACTTAAAGGATAAATACATGTATAATATGAGTTCAGATCATGGGTTTATGTTTAATATACCATCTAGGTTACGGGTTGATCCTTACCCTTAAGTGTTAGAGAAATATTTAGAGCACATTAAAGTAATATTATATCTCACCCAAAACCCTCTTTTTGGTATGGTTGTTCTTATAGTGAACCTTCTCCATGGCTTGGATATATGATTTATGATTCTTAAGTCACATAAAAATGATGAGGTGACTCTTCCCAAAATTGATTTTAATAATAATTTCTAGGAGGATTATTTCCGAGATACCCAATGATTATTGTGCTACTTGTATCTTATTGAGATTCATTAGGGGAGTATATTAAGGGATAATTATGTTTTGAGGTTTAAATACACCATGTGATACTCTCATGACATAGTCCATGGTGTGTTTTTTCATGGGAGGATGTTCGATCATGGTCTAATTAAAGATGTTCAAGTCAAATTTATACCTCTTTGCATCCACACCAATGTAGGGGTACAGGAGTGTCCCAAGCTAGTAGAATTTATTTTGGAAGATTATTCCTAGATATCTAGTTTTTATTGATGTCACCTATGAGGAGATACTTTAGAATTCAGTGAATTCCATTAGTCTTTGGGATCTCAACACTATGTGTTAGAATTTAAAATCTCAAACCATAAATTACATAGCCCATGTTCTATAAAGATATTATATTATGTTGAGGGATAGGTGATGATTTTAATATTATTCAAAAGTAAATATTTCCCAAGAATACCCAACCCATTGTATGGAATTGGACATATAGATAGTATATGGATCTTCAGGGTAGAGGAATTAGTGAGAGATGGTGGAGCCATATGGATATGGCCATGGAAGGGGAGTTATGAGAGTATTAATAGTACACTGTTGTTATGATCTGATACCACCACCACCACCTCTAGTGGTTCCTCATTAGACTCATGGAGATGGTTATCTTGGAGATGATTAGTTGTAGCCAGTTGATGCGTATAACCCAAATTCGCCTTTCATGATCCAAGGGTAATTTATGTCCTCTATACCAAAAATTAATTTTTTACAAACATGGGTGGGATCCATTCTATTCAATCCTTCTCCCTTTTTAAATAAATTGAGATTCCAGTAGACCCATTTCTTTACCCTTATGACTAGAGACTCCTACTAGAGAATTTTGTTTGATCACGATCTTCTTTCAGAAGTGTGAAATGGTTCTTAGTGGTAACTGTTTTATATAGGGAACTTTTGTGGGTATGATGAGACCATGTGAAATAATTCTTATTATGGACCATTTATTAAAAATTTGTTCCTAGATGAATTGTATCTGGTGGAATAAATATTGGAACCAGGCAGATAAGATGAGATTTCACTTCCCTAGTGATAAGAAATTTCATCTATAGAATATTAACCTTAGGTTCATGAGAGTGAATCCAATTTATTAGTTATTTTCTAGAATGACTCTTGGTGCATAAAACACAATGGATTTTTTATTTCCTACAGTAGTAAAGAGTACATTAATGTATTTCATGAATATATACCTATGTTTCCTCCTCAAAGATACGTTAAATTATGTGTCTAATTTCATACCATTATATCTTAGATATCTTTAATGGTATATCATATGTTTCTCACTAAGCTTAGAGTGATGAGGGTGTAGTTGGTGGACCTTTAGGGGAAAGTATTTATATGACCTACTATATCCTCTTAGTAATATCTAAAATTATTAACCAATAAGGTTCACATGATCATGAGGTTGTGTTTGTATTATCATCACCTAAACAGGAAGGTAACATATAATAATTATCTTCTATCTATAATTTATAACCCCCTTAATCAATTAAAATGGGAAATGTGGTTCTAAAAGATCAACCTCAGGTCAGGTTATAATCCTTTATTTTTACAAAATTATCACATTCCTATAATGAAATTTAGATGTCACTATAGTCACTACATGTACCTGGTGATGCCCTTTTTTATGATGAACACCCTAGTAGTGTTTTGGGGCACCAAAATAAGATTTTATCCCTTTACTGGATTACTTTATGGTGTCTTTAACAGTGTAATTATTATTTACATGGAATAAAAGGCCAGGAATAAATATAATTTGCATATAGTCCTATATGTACTTCAATAGAATCAACTATATGAAAATATATTGAAGTGTTAGTTATGTATTAGGGGGCCCCACTTTTTGGAAAATTTCATCTCTGATGAGGGATTAATTGTGGAACCAAAAATATTGAGGTAATTGTTACTAGAAAGCCACAAAATATCATGACATAGGTGTGTAGCTTCCTCATTTAGATAGATATTAACAAATATTTAGGCCAGATTTCTCTAGAATTGTTACTCCCTTAACTACATTGTATTAAAAGTGGTAGCCTTTAATCAAGATGGAGAAGTGCTAGAAGGCCTCTGAGGATTTGTGGTAGTTTCTAATGAGAAGTCCCAATATTATCTTTTTTGAAGAAGGGTTTGATTATATACTGTTCTAGGATACCACTATAGTTGGGACCAGGTGTGTGTTTATGTAGTGCCAGGTATTCATAGCTTATAGTTCATGTAAGATAATACCACTTTAGAAAATATATGAAATCCATTACTAGAATCTAGAAGTTTGGTTGTCCAAACCTAAAAACATGATGACACTGCATTTTTTGTTAGTAGTCTATTTTTTATTCTAACCACAAGAGTATAAATTACATCTTCACATAGAGAGATATGAACCTAATATATAAATGAATGTTTTAGTTTCTATAGGTCATTTACATCAAGATAGAATATACACCTATGAAATGTAATTGTTGGTAGATTCTATCAGTATGAAATATCATTCCAATTTGATAGTTGAGTAATTATATAATTTTGCCTCATTGTTGTTATCCTTGGTAGATGAGTGAGGAGAATAATATATTTGATAGATGGTTGTGACTGCTTCTTCTGGAAATGGGGATGACCTTGTTTGTTTAAGTTTCAAACCTTCCAATCAGTTTCTAATGGGTTTATTCGTAGAACTGGAAACATCCAATGATTCTATATCCATCTGGACCTCCTTTCCAAAGGTAGGTGCTCATTAGTTGTCGGCCGATGAGGCTTAAGAGTTTTCATTGGTCGAGTGGATGGGAGTTCAAGCTCATCACACCTTTTTTGGGGGGGATTATTGCCTACTCCGAGACTCTCTCAAATATTTAAGTTATGTTCACGAAACTTTATTAATTTACCAAGAATAAAAATGAGTTTTCCATTAGATTTGTCAAACAATTATTGATATGTATGAGATTTAGAGAATCTTTTATATGTATTTGAGACTCTTAATCGATAGATAATAATCCGTATTTATTAGAGATTCATAGTCATTGGTAACCTTCAACACATTATATAGTAATCTCTTGGTCATTATGATAACCATACTGGTTTTAAAGCCACTCAGTGGGGAACTTGAAGTATATTATCGTTTATAAAGAAAGGGATTATTTTAGAGTTGGGATCATACCCGCAGATGGGGTACCAACATATCCTTGTTAAAGAAGGAATCAGAACCCACGTAGTTCAGGAATTAATATTAGTTTAACATCATATGGGACAGATGAAAATTAATGGGTGATGGGATAGAACCCTAGAAAGGATTCCTACGTACTCTACTTTTAAGTCAGAGATCAAATTCCACGTAGTTCGATTAAGAAATTTGGGGTTTACATATTATTAACGGACCAAAGAGATGTGTTGTAGTTACGTTTACACTCTAAGATCTTGTGAGTCATGCTCGGTGTGAGAAACAAGAGGTATTAGTAAAACTGACGATTTGTGCCATGAAAGATGTGTTCATAAGGAATGATATGGGGATTATGTATGTGTGACTGCCCAGGTAGGTGAAGATTAGGATTTACATTCGGAAATAATCCTAGGAACACGGTCCATAATGGTATTCGTTCTTTATGAAGATTTGGATACTCTAACGTAGGGCTTACTCCTAAGGAGGATGCCCAGATTTAGGAAGAATTTAACTTATGATTGGGGCTTACTCCTGAGAAGGATGCCCACAGTTAAGGGGACTTATGATTGGGGCTTACTCCTTAGAAGGATTAACATATCAAAGATTCTCTCATCTTAAGGGATGAGGTTGAATGAAGGGAACCTCTAACCATAGTGATATAAAGTTATATAAATCACATGGTTTTGGGAGATATTCCCTATAACTCCTTTCCGATAAGGAATCCAAAAAATAAATCATGACATAAGTGTCTTTGAAGAGGGTTTAGAATGCTAGATCTTGAGAAGGAAAGGTGGATTTGAAGAAAAGAGGTGAATAGGAAAAAGGGACACCCAAAAAGAGGCATGCGCACAAGTCTTGATCGGGCGTGCTAGTCTTCATCGCGCAGGTATACTTGTGCGACATGAACTAACTTGGGTGACAGAGAACCTGTAGGGTAATACTTGGGTGAGACTTGGCTCAAGGCCTTAGAATTATCCCTAGATGCTCCCAGAAGGTTGGTGTGCAAGTTTCCATGAGAGGATGAGGCAGCGCGCAAGTGTCTTCATTTCCCTTAAGGTTTGAACACTTAGGCGCGCAAGTATTGATGATTTCTAATACTTAGGCCTTATTCTTCCTCTTTAGAGCTTCCATTCTAGGTAAAAAATTACCTTAGAACTGTTTGGAAGACTTCAGACAAAAACATGGGCGACCAGAGCTTAAATCTGAGTTTTAGATTTTTCGTCCTCGAAATAGGGGGCCCACAGGGGGTATTTATAAGCCACTGAGCACCTTGGGAGAAAAAAGAATAGGGCACACAAGTGACCTGTGTGACCAAAATGTGGCGTGCAAGTGACTTGCGCGACTAGAAAGAAACTTGCACGACACATTCTTGAAGGCTTCCTTGTTCATGCCTCTGTCAATTTTTGATGTTTTTTAAAGTATGACTCTCTTTGTGTTTAAGTAATTTCCCTTTCCCATTCGTTAGACTCCGTGACGGAAAGGAGTGTCAACAAAAGACCCCCCTCAGAGTCGGATCTAAAAAAGGAAAGAGGATTTGACTCTGAGGAAAACTAGAAACAAGGTGTCGCGGCACACATGTAGTAGGCGGGTAGGAATTTTTCTGGAACATAGGTTATGACGCGTAGGGGTACTACTTCGCCTATAAATATGCAGGCGTCACTTTGTGTAAAGCACCCAGATTCAAATGCTTCTGAGCTCTCGGCATGCATGTAGCTTGGATTTCGGTCGTTCATGCATCTTTTTTTTTTTGCATCGCGCTTCTATAGTCTATTTCTGACTTGTACACCAATACTAGCGTGGTAAAACATTCGCGACTGGCTTAGACTTGTGTGCCAATTTTAGACTTGTGTTCCTTAATGCATTAGACATTTTTTTAATTTCTTCACAAATTTTATGAAAAACCAACTTACTTAAAAGTTAATTATTCAATCATTATGCAGATTCAATGTCTCCAAAAATAATTGGATTGGCTGATGAGTTGTCTAGCAAGAGGATTGATGAAATGATGAACATCGTTGGCCACAATTACTATGATATTTGCGATAGCACTCTCCCAGATTTGGCCAATTTCTTGAATAAGTATCATCTTAATTTCTTATAGAGCATTTAATTGCCTTTATATGGCCATGGTCATCTGCAAGGAGTCAACATTCTAGAGCCAAATAACTATCTCCCGCATTCTTGGTTTCATAGTTAAACCAATTTTGCTTCAGCAAATGTCTTAGTTGCAGGATCATTTGTCAATGATGGGATAGTGGAGAAGGCATTCATAATGTATCATAGTCCTTGTTCTCCAGATTTGAAGTCTCACAAGCCTGAGATGTAGCCGCATTGCTATCCCACTATTTTGAATATACTGTGCATTAAGAGCAGCAATAATGGTGTGAACATTCAAATTTTTCCTCCATGTGACTTCCTTACAGATATGAAAATGGAAAACCCATGGGCGGATATGTTTTTTGTTGCCGGTTAGTGGAGAGAATACTATCATGACATTAGAACAATATCTAAAAAGAGTACTCTCTCTAAATGGCTCTTTACATCCAATTCTCTATTCTGAAATCTATGTATCCATCTTCTATGTCTCTTGGATAGAAATAGAGTCACTGTTTGATCAGCAGAAAATTTTATCAAACCGCACTCAAGAACATTCTTTTACAATTGTTCCAAGATAATCTGGTATCACTATGTCTCTTATTATATCTAGTTGAATGAAGGAATTCAAGGTGGCTACTAATGAAGCTCGAAATATCGTTAATCAAATGAAAAGTTATGTTGAAAGCCTCTTGTAATTCTTGAAAATAAGAAGAGACTCCAATCTGTGGATGTCCTTCTAATTCTTGTGCATCAATGAAAAACACTTTCATCTTCAATATTTTTACCTACATTCTTTTGCTACCTGATTTAATTAATTTTACCTAAGTCAATGGGCCTAGTAAGAATTGTTTGATTTTTCTACAGTGATACAAACAACCCCACAAACATTGAATCTTTTTATTGCTCAATATTTCCTAAATCATACAAAATGTATGTTTAGCGAGTTGGGACTTGACTTTTGTTCAGATATCCTTTTACAAGTTCCCAATTTAGTGAGTACCCTGTCTTTTGTTGGCAATTTAAATCCATGCATGTCGGACATAAAAAGGATAATATTTAAGGTCAAATATCTTTGACCTAATGGATTGAAATTGACTCAATTCCTTGATAATTTGTTTGAAAACATATTACCATATTCGGGTATGGAGGGGAAGACATGTAAACTATGACTTAAGAAATTTTGAATCTGAGTTTTGATATGAAAAAAAGGATAAAAGGCATTAGAGGAAGAATTTCCTAAAAGTGAAGTTACCACTATTTGAAAAACCCATTAGGGGGTTGAATTATGCAGGGCCACTTAAGGGCATTGGCTACATAGTCCAATAATAGCATCTTTTTTCTGACAAGTTCGTTATGTATACTACTTATTCAAGGCCACCTAGGGGAACGTGTTGCATAGTCAAGAAAAAGAACTCTCAGAAATTTTACTTTTCTATTGCTAAAAAGTCAGTTGAAGTTTATGGAAATTCAAATTCTCCAAATAATAAAGTTTTCTATATGGAGAGTGGTACATGAATATGGAAAGGATATTCCCAATCAAGATTGTCAAAAAATTGGATTAATGTCACTCCTGCGAAGGTCTGACCCAAACGTAGGGAAGGGAAATATAAACCATAAACGTGAATACTTTTAGATCATAAAAATGAGTATGGGAAAAATATGTTAAGGATGGATATTTTTTGTGGATCCCTACATATTGTTGTTAAGAAAAATTAGCACAAAAGAGTTTTTCCTCCTAAGAACGAAATTACCACCATTTAACAAACCCGTTAGGGGGTTGAATAATGAAGGGACACTTAAGGGAATTGGCGGTATAGTCAAATAATAACATCTTTTGGCTGACATGTATGTTATGTAGACTACTTATGCAAGGCCACCTAAGGGAACGTGCTGTATAGTCATGCAAAAGAATTCCTAGGTGTCAAACATTTTGTGACCAGAACTCAAGAAAAGGGTTATCGAGATCTGGAATTATTTAAGGTTAGGAGTATGAAACATCAAAATTGCCATTGTCCAATGCACGAAGGAGATACACAGACCAATGCTAACCATAATCATGTTGTGGCTGGGTCCTGAATTGAGGTGCTGTATTTAACTACGTATCCCATAAGGATGGGAATCAAGCCATAACTAGTTCTTGAAATACATTTTAATGTCATGTGGGATGAGAGTGTAGGAGATCTTATATTAGGGTCATAGGGATCAGACCATAATGAGGAATACACATTGCGTGTTTTATAAACCTGATGTGAATGAAGACTGGGGTTTTCATACCACATTCATATTTTCACAGGGGTCTTTTCAGCCAAGGGACTAAAAGTGGAATTTAGGGTTAGGCCCAAAGACATAGGGCTAGATTCTAGGGATGCTCGAACATTCCTACGTATCCCATAAGGATGGGAATCAAGCCATACGTATTTCTTGAAATACCATCTATACAAATTTGGTTCGTACATGTGAAGGTTGAAAGGGGACATTAGTGAAATGATGGTTTGACCCAAGATTAAAGGTCTGGGCATTACCATGTATGTAGGTAGTCTTTGAAATATGACATGATTGAAGATCAATATCAAAGATGATTCCCTATCAGGCGAGGGACAATGGGGGACTGTATAGTTTAACATCATATATAAAGGATTATGGTGCTGCATAGTTTAGTGTCATTTAGCAGGGACGATGGTGATGCACAGTTTATTTTCATGTAGTAGGGATGATGGTGACATACATAATTTAACAAAATGTGAGACGAAGGTGAACCAATGTGAATAGATTGGTTTTGGGTTTCTTCACGGATCAACATCGTATGAGCCATAGGTGAAACAACGTGAAGAGATAGGTTTTGGGCTTGAACCTCGGGAGGTTGCCTACATACCTGGCCTAAAAGGCAAAGATCAAAGTCCATGTAGTTCAATTAAAGAATGAATTGGTGATCAAGTTGTACATGAGGAAAACTTGAAGATGGAGTTGGGACTTACGAGTGGTTAGCGACCCAGATAGGGTGTTATGGTTGAATATTACTCTATGCTCATCTGATTCATGCTTGGTGTGAGAAACAAGAGGTAGTAGCAACCATAACGATGCACAGTTTAATGTCACGTAGGACGTAAAAGGGACTGTTTCACAGTTTAAATGGCATGTGTCACAGACATGGGGTGCTTGGCAGTTTAACGTCTTGCAGCTTTGACGAACAATTTAACATCATGTTAGATGACAAAAAGGGGACACATTTTAACGTCATGTTGGACAATAGAGGGTCTATGCAGTTTAATGTCCTACAGAAAAGACAAAAGGGACCATCGAGTTTAAAGTCTTCCTGTAAGGACTAAAATAGTTTAAGCTCATATGCATGGACCAATGCTGCACAGTTTAGTGTCATGTAGCTAGGAAAACATAGTTTAATGTCATGTTGGATGATAATGTATTTGTGTTATACACAATACTTCTTCAATAATCTTGCATTAGTTGGAGTCGTGATGAGTTCTCCATCCATTGAGAATAATTAATAAGCTCCATTGGAGTAGACCTTATGTATTGAGTAAGATCATTCCCACTTTGGCTCAAGCATTGGAGGCTTCTTCCTTGGCAGCATTGGAGTTCTGAGAACCAATATCAATTCTCCTTGAATGAATGAATGGAGATAAACTTTGTTATTGAAATCTCATGTTATTCGATTCAGATAGACTTCCAAGTGATGTAGGGTGCACAATATTTTTTCATATAATCATTCCAATTCATCCAATCTATTTTGAGATTGTTAATCTGTAGATGACTGATCATAAATGGATACTCTAAGTGAATGTAATTGAAACTTAATTGGAAAGACTTCTTATGTTCCATATACCAATGAATATGGATTTGACTGCGTTGTAGTGCGGGTGGTTGTCTGATAAGCCCATAAGCATGAAAATGTTTATCAGGACATGATTTCTTATCTTTATCCATCAACTTTTGTAGTATGTTTGAAAGAGTCTTATTTAAGGCTTCTATTTGGCCATTGGCCTCTGTATGATACCAAGATGAATGGTTGGATTTTATGTTGAATTCTTGATACAACTTCCTTACCTGAGATGAACAGAAGTTGGTGCCATTGTCTGTTAATATGGTATAAGGGACACCAAATTTGGTAATGATGTTAGACTTGATGAAGCTAAAAATGCTTTTAGAACTAACTTCTTTGAGAGTTATTGCCTCTGCCCATTTAGAAAAGAAGTCAGTAGCAGTAAGAATATACTTAAACTGCTTGGATGTAGCCGAAGGGTAAGGTCCCACTACATCCATTCCCAATGTGGCAAATGGCCATGAGTATTTAACTCTATGGAGAAACTCTGGGGGTTGATGAATGAAATTGGCATGTACTTGGAAAGAATGACACTTATTAGTGAAATCAACACAATATTGTATCATTGAAGGCCAGAAGAATCCAAGAATTCGAATTTGATCAGACAGTCTTTGTCCAGACTGGTGGGCACCATAGACTCTTGCATGTACTTATTTAATGACAACCATTGTCTCTTCACCATCAATACATCTGAAGATAATTCCATCAAATCCTCTCTTGTAGATAATTTTTTCTAGGTGATCTGGGCTATCATAAAGAGTAAAATTAACCACATGTCGCCGAACTTGTTCTTTCCCGGCTCTATCAGGTGGGAGTGTTCCATTTTGAAATTATTCCCTGATAGGTGTCATACATCCCATAGTATGACCATATGGTTCAGAAATGGGACTGATTTCATTGATTTCCTCCATTCTGATTTGAAAAAAAGGTGAAACCACATGACGGTGGGAAACACTGAGGATTTTTTTATCCCGGTTTGGATCTTCCAGTGTTGTGGCTATATTATCCAGTGCATCAGCTTGGACATTTTATGATAGTGGTAAATAAGAAAATGTTGGTACCAAGGGAAATTCCTCCATTAACTCTCTGACATAATCATACAAATGGATTAAATCTTCTTTTCTAATGTCATAATCCCCATTCACTTGTTTTATTACCAAATATGAATCACCATTTACCATTAAGTGATTCACCTGTGTCTGAAGCGCCAATTCCAAGCCTATGATGAGAGCTTGATATTCTGCTTCATTATTTGCACCACCTCCCAACAATAACAAGGAATAGGGTAGTACTGCCTTTTCTGGGGAAATAAGTACAATTCTTAACCCAACTTTGTTGAATTTAGGATCATCCATTTTCTTCCCTGTTGGACTTCTGGAAGAACCATCAAAGTATATTTCCCATGATTGAGGATTATCTTGAATAGAGAACACTGATTCAGCAGGAAGATTAATATATAAATATGTATCTTCTACTGAAGGATGTTCAGCAAGGAAATCAACTAGATCTTGTCCCTTTATTGCATTTTGAGACACATACTAGATATCAAACTACTGCAAAATAACTACCCACCTTGTCAGACGTCCTGTATGAATTGGGAAACTAAGGATAAATTTGAGCGGGTTATTTCGAGATACCAATTGAACCTCATCATGTTGCAGGTAGTGTCTCAATTTCTAAACTGTAAATATTAATGCTAGGCAACACTTTTCAATACTTTAATATCGAGTTTCTACCTCAAGCATAGTCTGACTAAGATAGTAAAGGTTGTTTTCATTCCAATCATCATTATTTTGGGAAACTAAGGCACCCAATTACCACTCTAAAGTTATCACATAGAGAATAATTGGTATTCCTTCAATAGGTGGAATTAATACAGGTGGACTCAAGAGATATTTCTTGAGGATATCAAATACCTCTTGTTAATATTCGGTACATTGGTAGGTGACTCCCTTCTTCATTAATTTGGTGAAGGGTAAACACTTTCCTGCCAAATTGACGATGAAACGCCGAATATAGGCCAAGTTTCCTCAAATTCCTATTAATTATTTCAAATTTAAAGGAGGTGAAATACTGAGGATTGATTTTTTCTTCTCAGGATCAACTTCAATACCACGATGGTGTACAACAATGCCAAGAAATTTTCCTATGGTTACCCCGAAAGCACATTTCAAGGGGTTCATCTTCAAATTGTGTTGTCGAAGTTTGTGGAATATGATTTCCAAATCATCCAATTGATTATAACATTGTCTGAATTTAACCACCAAATCATCCACATAAAATTCAACAAATTTCCCTAAAAAGGGTTTGAAGATACAGTGCATGGCACATTGATATGTTTCACCTGCATTCTTCAGGCCAAAGGGAATTACCTGATAGTAAAAAACACATTGAGGGTCTATGAAGGCTGTAGATTCATTATCTTCAGGAGCCATTCGAATTTGATTATACCCATAATATCCATCCATGAAGGAAAGATCTTCATAGCCAGATGTTACATCAATTAAGAGTTTTCTGATCGGAACTGGAAATTCATCCTTGGGACAATGCTGATTAAGATCACTGAAATCAATGTAAACTCTAATTTTTCCATTCTTCTTTTTCAAAGGTACAATATTATCTAGACATTTAGGATATTAAAATTCTCTGATGAAGTTAGATTTCATAAGCTTATCCACTTCAGGTTCAATTTTGGGGGCATAAGTTGGGTGTGTTCTTCTTGCGGCTTTCCTGAATCCTCGATGTTCTTCTAGAAAACCCAAATGATGAGTGGAAACATCAGGATCAAGACCTGGAATTTCTGTATAATTCCCAACAAAGAAATCTTGATTTTTCTTTAAAAATGAAGTATACATTTCTTGCTCTTCAAGATTCATGGCCGCACTAATTAAAGTGGGGCATGGATCTTCTTTTGTACACAGATTTATTTCTTTGAGTTCATCCACAGTGGTAGAGATACCTTCTTCAAATGCTGGAGGTGCATCTCTGAGATCTTCCTCTTCTTGTTCAATATGTGTTATTTCTTTTGTTTCTACATGCATAGTAGATGACGAAGCATAATTTCCATGATCATGAGAGAAGTTAAAATTTGAACATCTTGAAGAAGAGGCTACCATTTCTGACCCTATTGATGGTGAAGGGTTTTCCTTGGGTAATAAAGAAATGATGATGGATTGATAATTGACATCATCTTTCATATCTGCAATTGCTATAACTTCTTCTAGCCTGGTTGATGAGGTATAGAATTTCTGGATTTTAGCAGATGAAATGAAGACATCTCCATTTGAGCTTTCATCATTTCCTGGTGAATCAACAATTTCTACCATGTTGTCTGGCTTGGTTGTTGTAATTGACACTATGGAAGTTTCCATAAGATTATTTGGATTTGGTTCTATCCTGTCAATTTGACTAATAGGCAACACATAATCTGTACGCACATATATGAATGGGTTTACTGGAATCTTTTCCAAACCATATGGAGCATTAATTTTGGTAACCTCCTTTGTCGTGGATTTCTCCTTTCCCTCCATGTGATAGAATTATGCCTCAATGTATTGATATTAACATGTTTTGAATAGGGATTTATCACCATACAATTTCCCAATTTGACCATTGAAATAATATTTGAGACACTGATGGTATGAAAAAGGAACGGTTGCATGTTGATGTATCCAAGGCCTTCCAAGAAAAATATTGAAGGCTATGTCATGACTAACAACCATGAAATCTGAATTGGATACAAGGACTCCAAAATGATTTCTCAGTGTAATCTCTCCTAGAGGTTCTTGTTAATTTTTATCATATCCTTGCAACATCAGAGTAGAAGGAGATAAATCAGATTCAGTGAGGCCCAATCAACGAAGTGTATGAATAGGAATGAGATTGAATCCATAGCCATTATCAATGAAATCTCATCAGATATTTACATCATTGACCTTTCCAGATAAATACAAAGGTCTAATATGTCCATTTACAACATCATCTTCATCTTCATCTGTAAAAGATATCACTGCATGGAATTCTGTAGGATCATTCTCTATATTGTAGTCTTCAGCCGAAAAAAATTTCAGTTTCAAATTCCCGAGGACTTGACAAAGCCTCAATGAGTTCCTCCCGAAGATCCTTTGATAGATTCAAGGCATCCAGAATTGATAACATTGCCGGTACATGGGAAAAATGTTTCAAGAAACCATACTTTTGATCCAAAGGTTTGTGTTTTCCAATAGGAACATGTGGTTTCGCAGATGCCTTATAATTTGATGCTTTGGACGTAGATGCATCTTGTATCGGGGTAGGAGTTGGAAATACTCCTGGATTTGGCAGATTAGACCGAATAGGTCTATTTATATGTTGAGAGGAAGAAGGTGTGACCTCTAATCGATCCTCCAAAATAACTGTTCCAGAACCAAATCTGACATGTTTGGAAGAACATTCTTATTCTTGTTGAGCACGTTGAAGGTATTTTCCATAATTTTCTGCTGTATATAAAGTTCTAGCAGGGGTAGCATTGGAATAGTGGCATCTAAAATATCCATGTCTTCCCTTGTATCCTAGACCTCTGAAACTCCCTCTAATTATGCTGTTTGATATAGGGAACTTAGGCTCATCAAAATCAAAACTGTCACTGGCATAAGGATCTGTTAAATGAATCATGTTAACATAACCAAAGATCAACTCTTCATCTGATGACGAATCTGCCAGATTATCTAGTTCAGGTTGTGCCATTTGGTGGGGCGGTGCCCGTGCTTTTGAAGTAGATGGCATAAAATATTCTAGAGTCAAAGACAATTAATTATTTGACACGAACTCGTCTTCTTAAGATTGTTAAACTTTATTCGAATTATGCCACCTCTTTGAATATTTTCCTTCATATGAAGGGGGTTTTGTTGTCGCATTCATAGTAGAAGACACAAGTGGTTTATTCAATTGTGTTCATAAAATGGCATGAGTTCGGTTGATCGTTTCCATGACCACCCAATCATCATATTTCTGCGCATTTTTTCTTTTTTACTTCATGCCACTCACCTTCTTCCTCTAGATCAGTAGCAGTAACACATGCTACCTGGGCTGAAGAACCTTTCAGTTTTACCTGTCCAGAGTCCACCATTGTTGTAGGAGGTATTTAAATACAAAACACTCTTAAATAGGATGCCCCAACATCTAATGAAATGGTCAATAGTTGGTGAGGTCTTTATCTCCTTCCTTGTTCGGAATTTTGGGCCTTGAAAACTGAACCAGATTATTTTTCAGAGCTGAGATGATGTGGCCAAGAACATGTTCATTCCAGAAAGAATAAAATTTATTCTTCAAATCATCAAACTGTTTCCATATTTGATCTCTTTGATCATCTTGATGATGCGGCCATTATTTTTGATTCTCATAAGGTGGAGCCCTTCGATATGATGATGGTTTGGAAGTGGAAGCAGGTACAAGTGATTGTTTAAGTGTAACTATTGCAGTCTCTTCTTTCCCCATTATCCTTCCTGGAACTGATGGAATTACATGAGTTTTAGATTTAGTCTTAGTAAGATAATATTCAATATTCTATGAGATTTAATTATGGTCTCGAAACCCTCCTGTATATTTCACAGGAATCAACGGGGTGTGTAATTCATCATTCAAATTTTCCACATAGATTGGCAACAATTCTTCTTGAGGGAGTGCTAAACTTAAAGAATATTTTAATCCCTTCCGTCGATCAATTAAATCTAAAACTCTTTCATTTTCCATTTTCTTACAATTTTTAATATTAATAACTGTCATATTTGGCAATGTTGAGCTGAATTGAAGAAGGAATTTATGATGGAGATCTTCCCATCCAGTAATTGACCGGGATTGCAAGCTTGTATACCAGACAAAATAAGGTCCTTGTAATGACTGTACAAAACACCTGAGCTTAATTTCTTCTTTTTTTTAAGGGGTTCCCATCATAGGATCACAATGAGAAACAAAATGTTTTATGTTTTTTTCTGGATCTCCCAAACTATTAAAAATTGGGAATGTGGTACTTGCAAAATTCTATTGGGGTGGAATTACTTCCACCCATTCAGGGTATGCTCTCTTCTCTGGTTGAACTACTGCATGCTTTCCTTCCATAGCCTGAAACCGAGTAGTCAATGACTCAATGGTAGTCATTAATTTTTTAGAAACATCTGTTTGAGCTTGAACCTATGCATGTGCAAGAACTGGAGTTTGGATTGTTGTGGCGACCGGTACTATCACTGATGGTAGTACAGTCGATTTCTGTTGCGTGCGACCCGTAGGATTAGACCTGTGAGGGTGTGCTTGTAAAGGAGTATATTCTTGATCCATCCCAGTAGCTGCAACGAATTCCCTTGACTAACTAACTCCATCACGCTTAAGAGGAAGACTACTTTGAAGTAGTTCTGCATTTAACCTCCTTAACTCTTTCATTTCTTCTTCCTGTTGTGCGAACCTTTTCTATAATAAGAGTTATTTTCCTTCTCTAGAGTTAGTTGTAACCTGACTTTTTCCTTTCCCCTTGTTGGACTCCTTTAGAAGAGGGGGACGTTGGTTTTTTGAAGGAATACCTAAATTATGGGTAAGCATTTGATTTCTGGTACGCACACCCTCTTCATTTTCCTCTGTGTGTATAGCCTCTTGAATAGGAACTTCTTCATCTGGCTCCTCTGAGTGAGTCTCATGTTCTGGGGAATTAGTGAAAATGACATTGATGACATTTATCGATTCATAATTCATTACATCCCTTCTATCGGCATTTCTGTGATACTGTCGTCTTCCATGTCCTTTATGAGACATTTCCCTTTATTGAGTTGATCCCTCAAGAACTTCTTGATGAACCATAATTTAGAGGGAATCTCATCATAATTAGGCTGTGCATTCCTACTTTGGATTCTACCCTAATCGAGTGAAGACTGAATTTCGCTGAGGAAGAGATTGAGGATTTGAAAAAGTCCCCAGTCCGGTGGACTGGGGCTATTCCTGCTTTCGCTGCTCAACTCATTGAATCCCATCTGTTGATCCCAAGGGTTGAGCTAAAAGATTCCATGGTCTTGCAAGTTGAGGTGGCTCTTGAGCTGCTACATATATGACTTTCTTAAAATCTCTCCTGACTTTGCGGACATTAGTCTGGAAATTGGCCTGATTCATCAACCTATATCCACTCAAATCACCTGGCTCAAATGACCATTGGATGATTTCTGACACTTATGTTACCTGATGATGTGTATTCCCTAAATGATAAGAATGTTCGATATTCTCATTTGCTTGATGAAAGAGTAATTCGACAACTTGTTCTTTGTATGCCTGACTTTGTGAAGAACTAGCTGGGACCTATTCCTGAGCAAGCCTTTGATTACACACAAAACCAATTGGTTTTGGCCAACCATGGAAAATAATATTGCATGAGACCACATTTGGTGGGTTTTGTTGACTAGAGAGTACAGTGAAATGTAGTTCTCCATGAACACCCCATCCCTTGATATGAATACCAGATAGGGAATTGGTAATTAACTGGCGCAACCTTTTTAACGTGCCAAGGCATGAACCCTGAAGGGCTCTCTGCTGCTTTTCAACCTTTGGATGTTGGGAAACTGAGATAGATGCCAAATCAATTTGGCGTTGTGACCCTTCTATTATCTTGACATGATGTTTATATTCATCATAAGATAATATTTTCTCTTTTAAATGAAAAAGAGTTTTTCACATGTTGAGATGAATATCGTGAATATAATCTTTTATGAACATTTCTGGAATATCATACTGAGAGTCAGCCAAAGGCCAAAACATCACTGGTACTTCACATTTCGCCAATTTTTTTCTCATATTCAACAATTTCTTCTTGTCATTTGATGAAGATTCTTCTACCTGATTATACCAAAGCTGGTGCTTTTTTGTTTCTTTATCATATTCAACAAGATTTCTGGAGAATTCATTTCTCAAATTAGAAGATGAATGACCCAGGGGTGGTTCGGAGAATGACCTATTCCCTGGGATATCTTTTGATTGAGAAAGTATTTCACCTGCTAGCGGTAAAGCATTAGACATGACTGGCTTCCCATTTGCAAGTGACTCAATATACTAGTTCTTTCTCGTTACTGCATTCTCCTTTGAAGAATTTTCTAGGCAATGTGAATTACTACTGTAGAGAGGATTTTCCTAGCTAAATTCATCATCATGCGGAGGAACACCATGGTGGGTTATAGTAAAAGATGAAACCTCTTGCTCCATGGTCTTCCGGCCATGCAGATGGTTATTGTGGATCTCATCTGACGATGATACTTTCAGATTGACCGAACTGTCATGAAGAAAGAGTTCATGAGAAAATTTCTGATGAAGACCTTCATAATTGTTGTTGTTACTTCTGGAATTTGGAAATGAGAGAGTAGAATCTTGAGCTATAATAGATACTTTTCTGAGTGCATCAAGAACTCTAGCCTCGAGCAAGGCCTTATTGCAGATTGGCTCTTGATTTCTCGACTGTGCTGGATGAGTCTTATTATTAGACTCCTTCTTAATCATATTGGAAACCACTTATTGATGAAAGTGGTTATTATGGGAAATTATATGTGCTTGCTCAGGAGAAATGTTCTAGTTTGGTTGATTATCTCTATTTAAATCGGGTGTATGTGCCCGACTTGATTGTCCATATGACATGGGGGAGTCTGCCTCACGACCCTCCTGGACTGGAATAGAGGTGTTTATCTGCTCCGAAGTGACATTTGGATGAGTCACTCCACTTATAGGGATAGATTCATGTTTCTTTCCGTATGATGTCACTGAATTTGTTATAATATTCTGACTGGCATCCAGAATATGGACAGGGATTTGATTCTACTCTTTCAACATTTTAAGAATGTGCTTGGTGACTTCAGCTTCCAGAACGGGAATATAAGTCCAATTCATGTCTGTAGTAAGTGTATGTTCCGGGTCCATTCCTCATTTTCCTATCAACAGATATTGACAGTACTTATTCATATGGGATGAGAGTTTATTCTGCTCCAAATTTGTCGTATGAGCTTTCTGATTGACTTCTCCAGGTGCTACCAAACAAGACTATTGGAAGAATTTTTTAACATTGTCAGGTGTATGTGCCTACTGAATATTCCCCATCAAGTATGGCTGACATATTTCCTTCAATACTAGAAGATGAGACTGCTGACAGAATTGGTGATTGTAAGCAAGTGTATGTGCCTGTTTACAGGTGGTCACCACATTTGGTTGGTGAGCTCCTTTGGATGTAGTCAGATGAGCCTGCTGACTGGCTGATGAATTATAAACAGGTGTATGTGCCTACCTATAGTACTCCATCAAAAGTTCTTGACGGTATTGGTGGGTTGCTTCCAGACGATTCTTCTGGATAACGGGATTAGAATGGACGGGTGTGTGTGCCCGCTCATTGATTTCCATCAAGTTAGGTTGATGGAATTCATCGGAGGTGGAATAGGTAAGGACCTTCTCCATGATGGCCGAATTTCACCTCTGGCGGTTCGTCTTGTGTTCTTGGGTCTGTGGAACCTGAGCCAAACCCCTAAAGGTGATACCCTCATCATGTTGAGGGTGTACTACCGCACGGGTCTAGCGGGGATTGTTGATGGGAGTCCCCAGGAAGAACTCATGCCTTCTTGGACTGAGGCCTTGAGTTAACTCTTCATTTACCTCCATGTAATATGGGAGGGACTGGTTTTTGCATTCTAGGGATAACAACCTAAAATAGTTGGAGACAGTGGTTAGGACCGCCTGCTTCTTGGTCACTGGTCATCGCTGTCTGGACAACCAGGGTGAGTTGTTAACTTGGAGGGCTTATCGAGAAGCCTCCAGAGTCGGGATGGTACCATGTTGATGGTATTCCCTCACAAACTCATTTGAGACCTAGCGTTGAAGACGCTGAGTAGGTGATGTCTTCCTCAGATCAGACGAGGATCCAGTAGGATTAGTGGCCAAAGCATTCATAAGTGTGAACTTTAATGAAGTCATTTTTTATTGTAGAGAGATCATGGAAAATATTGCATGTTTCATATAGCAGATATAATCAAGATATGTCTGGGTAGACTACATCTTTTGTATGAGCATTCATGTTATTGACTGCTTTGTTGGCCCTCATATTGAGTTTAACAGGGGCCTAACAAAAATGTAAAACATCATTTTAACTTGGTTAAGGATTCACATCGGGTTCACCATTTTTTATTTCTTCTGGAAATGGGGATGAACTTATTTGTTTAAGGTTCAAAACTTCCAATAGGTTTCTAACAGGTTTATTGGTATAACTAGAAAAATCCAATGATTCTATATCCATCTGGACCAACTTTCCAAAGGTAAGTTCTCATTATTTATGGGCTGATGAGGCTTAAGAATTTTCATCGGTCCAGAGGATGGGAGGTCAGGCTCATAACACCTTTTTGGGGGGAATTGTTTCCTACTCTGGGACTCTCTCATTGATTTAAGTCATATTCACGAATCCTTATTTACTTACCAAGCATAGAAATGAGTTTCCATTTAGATTTGGCAATCAATGATTGATATGTATGAGATTTATAGAATCTCTTATATGTATTTTAGGTTCTTCATCGAAAGAGAATCATCTGTATTTATTAAAGATTCTTAGTCAATGGTATCCTTCAACAAATTATATAGAAATATCTTGGTCATTATGATAACCATACTGGTTTCAAAGCCACTTAGTGTGGCACTTGAAGTTTATTGTTGTTCAGAAGACAGGGATTATTTCAGAGTTGGGATCATACCCACAGATGGGCTACCTACGAATCCCTATTAAAGAAGGAATCAAAACCCACGTAGTTCATGAATTAAGACTATTTTAACATCATATGGGACATATGAAAATTTATGGGTGATGGGCTTGAAACTTAGAAAGGATTCCTACATACTATACTTTTAAGGAAGAGATCAAATTCCACGTAGTTCGATTAAGAAGTGTGGGGATTACGTATGATTAACTGCCCAAATAGATGTGTCATAGTTACTTTTACACTCTAAGCTCAGGTGAGACATGCTCGATGTGATAAACAAGAGGTATTAGTAAACATAACGATTTGTGCCACGAAAGATGCGGTCACAAGGAATGATATGGGGCTTATGTATGTGTGACTACCCAAGTAGGTGAAGACTATGATTTATTTCTGGAAAGATGCCTTGGAACAAGGTCTATAAAGATATTCGTTCTTTATGGAGATTTGGATACTCTAACTTGGGGCTTACTCCTGAGGAGGATTCCTGGATTAAGGAAGACTTTAACTTATGATGGGGCTTTCTCCTGAGAAGGATGCCCAAGGTTAAGGGGACTTATGATTGCGGCTTACTCTTGAGATAAATTCCCATAGAAATATTCTCTAATCTTAATGGATGAGGTTTAATGAAGGGAACCTCTAACTGTAGTGATATAAAGTTTCATAAATCAAAAGGTTTTGGAAGATATTCCACATAACTCCTTTCAGATAAGGAATCCAACAAAGAAACCATTCCATAAGGGGATTTTAAGAGGGTTTTGAATGCTATATCATGAAGAGGAAAGGTGGATTTGAAGAAAAGAGGTCAATAGGCAAGAGGGGCACCCAAAAAGAGGCAGGCGTGCAAGTCTTGATCAGGTGCGCAAGTCTGGGTCA
Organism: Viscum album; assembly: GCA_963277665.1. Taxonomy (NCBI): domain Eukaryota; kingdom Viridiplantae; phylum Streptophyta; class Magnoliopsida; order Santalales; family Viscaceae; genus Viscum; species Viscum album. The sequence goes on along the minus strand of OY728120.1, from coordinate 650,029,855 downwards.
TGCAAGTATACTTGTGCGACATGAACTCACTTGGGCGATGGAGAACTTTTAGGGTAATACTTGGGTGATACTTGGCTCAATCCCTTAGTATTATCCCTAGATGCTCCCAGAAGGTCGGCGCGCAAGTTTCCATGAGAGGACAAGGTGGCGCGCAAGTGTCTTCATTTCCCTTAAGGGTTGAACACTTAGGCGATCAAGTATTGATGATTTCTAATACATAGGCCTTATTCTTCCTCTTTAGTGCTTCCATTATAGGTAAACAAATTACATTAGAAGTGTTCGGAATACTTCAGAAAGAGACTTGGGTGACCGGAGCTTGAATCGGAGTTTTAGATTTTTTGTCCTCAAAATGGGGGGCCCACAGGGGGTATTTATAGGCCACTATGCACCTTGGGAAAAAAATAATTGGGAGCTTAAGGGACCTGTGCGACCAAAATGTAGCATGCAAGTGAGTTGCGCAACTAGAAAGAAAACTTGTGTGACACATTCTTCAAGGTTTCCTTGTTATGACTTTTTCAATTTTTTATGTTCTTCAAAGGATGACTCTCTTTGTGTTTAAGGAAATTCCCTTTTCTATTTGTTAGACTCTATGATGGAAACGAGTGTCAACAGTGACAGATTCAATTCAATTTAGCTCGATGGAATCATAGCTTAGGGATGATAATTTTTAGTTATTCCGCAATAATATATTCATAATATATGTTCCTAATGGATTTTATAAAGGTGTGGATCATGTCATCATATTCCAAGGGTGGATGGTGGTAGCATTTTCCTTTTGAGAGGAGGTGTTGATAGATTTCCATGAATCTACCATAGTTCTATATCCAAGAGTGGAAAAGATGAACCATGACATTCAAATATAGTTTTTTTGTCATTGGATGAATTGGAGTGGTTTGGAAGTCATCTCGTGATACCTCACATATAAATAGGAATACGAAAAGCATTTGATACTAGTGTGATTATACCATCCCCATGACGTTACCAAATGTTAGTGGGATAGTATATCCAAGTATTTCATGATGGAATTTCAATGTATGGTGTGATTTTATGACACTATCCCTGGGATCATGGATCAATTTTGTTTAATCCAAATTCTACTCTAGTAGAGAGAATTTTTTGGTTAAAATCTTGGAACACTTCAACGTTCATGAGATTTTATGGATCCATTGTTTCCTAAGAATCTTATCTTAGACTGTGATTCTTGTCTCACACATCGATTGTGGATAGGTTTATATGATGCTTTCAGGACACAATTACGGAAGATCGTGTAATTACACCCCTAGATAGATGGCTAGCCTAAGTAGACTATTCATTTCCTATATGATATTCTACGGGCTTACATGTTAGGCATTGAACTAATATTAAAGGTTCTCTAAACCTCTTTTGACTTATCATACAACACCATATATCAATATATTATCAGTATAGAATCATTAAATTCATTTTATGGGAGCACTTTCATGTAACCTTTTCCCAACTAGATCTATGATAATAAAAAAATATTGGTTAAAAATTAGTTTTAGAAATGATGTAGAAATTTTTGATCATCTAGGAGAGGATGATGATAACTCGGAGCCATAATAAGTCTAATGATAACTAATGGTGGAAGATCTTGTAGTTTACTAGGGGAGACTATATATTCTTAAATACCTTACCATACAATGGTATATAGATATTTAGATAGGATGGACAAATATCATTGTGACTTATTTCTCCCCATTATATATTTACCATTGGATTGGTGGGTTTTCAAACTACATAGATTTACCTCCGTAGTTTGGTTAAGTTCATAACATATTTCATGTTTCCAAGGTGAGTATGCACCAATACAATCTGGGACTTTTTACTGACAAAGTTGAGATAAAAATTGAAGATTGAGCCACATTTTTTGGGTATCATTTTTAGATCAAGGTTCAGTAGGATAATATCCTTATTTGGCAGATGATTCCCCTTGTTTATGTTCTTTTGAATCAAGGGAATCATTAGAAGATCTAATGGTAAAGTAAGAACTATATGTGATCTATGTACTCTCACCTATATGAGTAGTTCCTACTTTATAGGATGAAATCACTAGAAGGTTGGGAGAGATTTTTTGCCCTTGTTTTTCAAACTACACCCTTAAAATATTTTACAAAAAATTTATAGATCTGGTCATATAGTTAGAATAGAGTTTCAGATATCATTTAGCCTATTTTTTGTTATATTAAAAATATCAAAATATACTAATACACATGAATGCATAAAATCATAAATAATGGATTAAATCCTTAATAGAGTATTGTATAAAGAAAATGAGACCTGAGTTGAATCCCTAATATGAGATTTTCCCTTTGATTAATATAAGATTCATTCACATTTGGTTTTGGTATGATGTGCAGTCATGATATAGAATATAATGAATAAATTAAAATATTAATTTAATTTAATTAATTATTTTTCTCAAACTAAAAATTTCCTATATAATCGCTATTATTCGAAACCTATAATATTATTCATCTAAATAAATTTATTTCATGGGATAGATGGAGAGCTACCAGTGGGCATTGACTTTAGCGGGTGACTTAAGATCGAGGAATCACTGATGATGATGCAAGCTTCCCTTATCCAACGGTTAATCATGGATATTTTTGGAGTCAGTGGAAAAATAGAGGATTCTTGGATGGCATCTCTAAAAATGATTTATTCACCAATGATCGGTCTTTAATTAAGGTGGGGATTAGAATTTTTTATTTATCCTCACCTTGGATTTCACCAATATTATTAATTATCACCCAATAATATAATATGAAATTGATTATTTCTAATGGTGTTGATTTATGTTTTGATAATCATTGTTTTTAGAATGGTTATTTTATTCCTATTTCACCCAATATCCTAAAATTACATCAATTAGTGGTTGAATAATAAAATATGGAAATTTATCATTTCACACTTTTGTATTTTGTGAATATCTCCCTCTGTTCTATGTATGTTCATCATCAGTATTCAATTGGCTAGTGGTTCAACCATTTATGAGGACACATTTCATTACATGATTAATTTTGGCCTCCTTGAATTAATTTTATAGGTTTATTATCATGGACTTATTTATGGTGGATGTTCAATGGAAATGATTTAAATCTGAATATGGATTTGGTGTTGTCTGTTTTGAGTAGTAATGCATGTGAATGACTCAGGTGCTGATCACGGTTTGATATTTTGATAGATGTTGGCCATAATTTGATATCTGTATAAACATTAATGATGGTAAATGTAGATTATGGTAATTTTTATAATCATTAGGTTTTATATTGATGAAGATGGAGATGAAATGGAAGACATGTCTAGAGTTTTGGTTTTAGGAAAAATCCTGACTACATGGTGTGTAGTTTTGGAGAACATCCACTATGTTTTTCGGAAATATTGGACTAGGATTTACACATAAGTTAAATATCACACATCATGTGCTTGGGACCACATGTTGTGTGGCCCAAGGTGAGAAACCTAGTGTGTAATGCTATGACACACCCAAGGACCCCAAGTGCTATCACATGTAGTGTATTGGTCCCACATGTCATGTGTTCTATGAGGATTATTACTCAGATAGAGTCCAATATTGAGTGTTGTTCTCAACCCCTCAATCATTTTGAACCCATAAGAGATTCCATGTTGTTTTAATTAACCTAATTTATTATGGAAAAACACTGATTTTTACCCTCATTATTCCTAAGTAGTGTTTGTATCTCACCTATTGGGATAAGGGTCCTCCTAAGAGTTCATATTTTACCCATGTAAGTTTGGATTTAGGATCCTAAACTTGATGAATTAGATAGATTTATTATTTCAACCAAATTATGGTGTATATATCCTCTATATTTATATTTTTGTATTTCCCCCACATATAGAGGATGAACAAGATAAGGATCCTCTAATAGAGTCATTATTTCACCCATAGTATTTAAGAAGGTATCCTATAGAATCATCTAACGAAATGATCTTGTAGTTTTCTTGATACTAATATTTAATGTTTTTAATTTTTAATTGTTTGGTTTTATTTGAGTTTGAGGATTTAAAAATGGGATGTGTATAATTATGTGATTATATATGTCCTTTAAATTTCTTTTTCTCTCATTATTATGGTTTCGATCTCACTCCCAATTTTTGTTTCATTTATTCATAGTGATTCTAAGTTTCTCTACTCATTATGTATATAATCTACCCTTGATGGGGTTTTCCCAAATGTTTCATATCTAATGAAGATGATAGGTTATTTATGGAGAACTAGGGGGACCTCATATGATTGGTACTTAGTGGAACTTGGTGGCTACGGTAGTGGGATTTTCAACACACTGGTGGTTATGTACTAAGATTTCTTTCCCATTTTTTATTAGGTTGGACCTACTTACCTATTTTTGGGAATTTATGTTTCCTAAATAACTTTTAATATGTATTTTCATAAATAGTTACAGGATATTAGATTTTTTTAGTTAATTTATTTATTACATATCTTCACATTCTACATTACACTAGTATGCACAGAGATAAAAGTGAGTATGTATAGGTATATTAGGATACAACCTACAACATTTTTGATATTCATACTTGGTTCAAGTCACTAGTCCAGGGCCTATTAAATCCTATCTTGGGGTGTCACTTTCAACATGTCACCAGCCTGAGTAGGTCCAGGTAGCTCAGGATGTGATATATATTTATTTATATTCTATATATACATATAAACAAACAAAATTTAATACAAATATATTTTATATTAATACTATTGTTTTTTTCTATACAATTGGGTGATGAGAAGAAAAGATACTTCTATCATGCTTATTTCATGTTCTGTTAATATTATTTTGTATGTTTTGATGTTTTTTTATTATTATTACCAGTAATCAAAGTTAACAAATATACAGGGAAAAAACATGAATACATAATGGTATAATTAAATCAAATATTTATTTTTGAAAGTATTGATTCTAATTTTTTCGAATTCCTTAAGAAGTTACACATATTAATTTTAATATCTATAACATTCAAGAGGTCTTTTCTTTTCTGTAAATAATAAATGAGGCTTCAGTCCCAAATTTTTAAAAAAATGGTGATAATATATAGAAACACATTGTTAGACCATTTCCATAAATTGATGTTATTTTTATGAAATGAGATATCAATATGACTTTCTTCCTATAAATATTTTTTTATTGTTAACAATTCAAATTATACCAAATTGTTACAATAAAAATGTTGTAACTATTTTCAAAATTCTATTTTGGATAAATATTTAATTTTATTTTCATTATTACATTTAATTTATTAATTCTATCAAATTTTTTATGAGGCATTCAGAAAATTCATTTATACCATTTTCAAAATTTTAAATTTCCCTTACATATTCACAATCAGAAAATGAATGCATCTGAAAGGCTCCCATATAATTTTTTTTAATTATAATTGTTTTTTATAATTATCAATTATTATCATAATACACTTTCATTCCCTGTTGATTAAAATAAAATATATTTTATTTATTTTTGAAATTATAAATAAAAAATATTCTAATTTGAACATATATTTATCATGTATCCTTGGATTTATCATGGTGATATAGATTTTATCACCTTGTGTCCTTCAAGTTGTGGTAGATATGTTCCCATAATTGGTTTGAATACTTCCTCTACCATGGTAGTGTTGAATCCATATAAATATTTTTGAACGAATTACACTGAAATATTCTTTATTCTCCATTAAAGAAAGTAGTTATAGGTACAATTATTCATCCAAATAGTTAGTATCAATTTTCTTTTTGAGTTCCTTTTTTATTACTTTCAAAATTGAATTTCCATTTTAGGAAAATGATGAGGGGTTTCATTTGGATTTTTAAGGCCCTCATCAATATATAATAAAATATCCTCTATGATCAGGTTATACACTTCCAATTCAATAGAAAATTTCCTTCCATAGTATTTGACCAGCAGTAAAAATAACTGGTATGGATTGTAACCTCTTATTTCTTTATACCATTTCTTCCTATATTGTATCTCATGCTAATTTTATATGAATTCGATATTTTTTTGATGAAATATCATTTTCATTATTTAATTGTGATATTTAATTATTTATGTAAAAAACAATAAGCATCAATTCTTGAACTAATTATTAATGTCTACCTTTGATTTGTGCATTTGTACTGAATTTTGTTAATAAAGACTCAATGTGGGATGAGGGGGTTTTTTAACAAAATAAAATATTCATTGATTTATTAATATTTATCTATATGATAATTAGTTAATATGATAATATTATTCTATAAGTTCTATTTATTAGAAATAAGATATAAATGTATATTTTGTGAAATGAAAATAAAAAACATTATAAATTCAAGATTTAATATACTATAAACCTATTATAGTCTTGGTATTGTCATTTAACTCTTGAGAGAACTATTCAATGTGAGATGTTTATAGTTATATGTTATTTAACCATAAAACATGCTGTTTTTTCTATATGATCCACTCACTTGTATGTTTGAATTCTTGATATCTTGAAATAGTTAATGTCCAAAAATTATATATTCTCTTTAAAATGTAATGTACATTCATAAACTAATGTGTGTTACCATTATAGGAACATTATTATTTTCATAAGAACTCTTCTATGGGAAAAAATTGTAGTGAATTCCCTTTAATGCGATGAATCTATAATGGATAAATATTATTTAGTTATTATTTATACCATATTTTTTTTAATTTTTATTCGAATATTAGAATTTTCATCATAATAATATTCAAAATAATATAAAACTCATTCCATTCCAAAAATGATATTCAATGACATATTTTAAAAAATTAGTTACTTTACCAAGAAACTTATGGTTCTACCTATGATACTAGATGAAAATAATTTTTTGATGAGTTTGTTTACCACCCTTTGAATATTTTGTTATAAAATAATGGATTAAATGGAAACAACATAATTTTTTATACTATGTGAGTTTGAGTCTATAAATATTTTCTTAGAATTTATAATTTTTTTATTATATCATATAGTTTATTATTATTCATAAAATTAGCCCTCTTTTTCTTTGATAGAGTTTGTTGGTCCCAATATTTGGTGATTTATTCATTAAAATGTCACCATTTAATATCAAATTATATTAATTTTTTTATTTTTGACAATAGAATTGTCAAAAAAAAACTTTTACGCTATTCAATTGATGTATATTTTATGTTCGACCAAAAAAATATAAATATGAAGTTAGATAAAAATAAAAATTATTTTTTCATCTACTGATACTTTTTTTGAATAATATTAATGTGGTAGTGATATTATGTATATATGTACTAAATTTTTATATTGAATTCATTCATCCTTTACTTTTATTCAATACATGATTATAATTTTTTTATAATGGATTTAATTTTAGTTAATATTTTATTTAAATTGAAAATATTGTTCAAGAAATTTATTATGTTATATATATTCATAGTTTTATAGGGGATTTATATTTGTCAATTTCCACTCAACGATGAGAATAATGATTTTGGAGAAAATAACAGTGATAGTTCTTGAGAATGAAATGATGGAGAATATTAATTGTATATTAATTTATTATGTTATTAATTTTATGGATTTGAAAGAATTTGAGAACCCAATTGTTTATTATAAAATATTTGTATTTTCAAAGATTATATGTTCTATTTATTATTATTTTTTATTAAGATATTTCTTATAATTTTGTTATATTCTCAATAATTTTTTTTATTAATGAATTTTTGGAATATATTTTGAATAAGTGGATTATGTTACATTTTTTTTATTTTTTTTATATATTTTTTTATATTATCATATATAGTATAATATATATATATATATATTATAAATATTAAAAAATTTATAATAATACCTAAATGTATAGTTATAATATTTATTTTACTACATATATTTATATTAATAAATATAATATATTGTTTTACCAATGAATATAGTAATGTAAACAAAAAATATATTTAAAAAATAACTTATAAATATATATTAATAATTTAAATTACTATACAATAACAAATAAATTCATATTACTAATAATATTTCTAATATATATCTATATATATAAATAATATTATTACCAATAGAAATAAATTGTTGTATGATTGTCTTATGAAAAAAATGTATGAACATATATGTTATATTTTAGTTTTATTATAATTCTAATAGAATAGTTTTATCTATCGCTGTAACTTTTTTCAAAAGAGTCTTTACCTAAAATATATTGAGATGAAAATATTTTTTAGATGAAATGATTTATTGAAAATAAATTTACTTTTATCAATAGATATATCCTTGTTGGATTAGGTTAGATATTTTGTTGTAAACTCACCTTATAAGTATATATCATTGATAATCAATGAGAACACTGATCGTTTTAATCTAATTGAATTTGGTGTGGATAAAGATTTTTATACAATCTCATTCAGGGCCTCAATATCATCATGTTACGATAGTTTTCAAATATCATATAAAGTTTTTGTTTTATTCTACTTATAATAATTTCTATACCAAATGATACCATGTATAAGAGATTCTAAAATTATATAAAAGTAAATTATATGAATAAAAAATATCATTGGAGTACATATATTAAACCTTTCAAAGTGATATAATGAGTTGTTTCACACATGAGATATGCCAAAGACTATAATAGGACCATCCATTTTCTGTTAATTAATTCAAGCCACATTCATTTTACAAGTATTTAGTTGTAACATGTGAAAGAACCATACAATTTAGAACTATATAAATGTCCCACTCATTATAACCATAAATAATAATAAAAATTCCTTTGATAGTTCATAATGGGGAATAGATATTTTCATGTTAATTGTATTAATATAGTTACTGTATTAAATTACATTAATAGTGTGAATTTTTTTAATAATTTATTACATGATAAAAACATTATCACATCCCTTCATTTCATAATTTAGTTATATTACATAATGTCTATTTCCATGAATTTTATTGGTTGATAACTAGTGTTTTGTGTTGATATTGTGTATAGAGTAATTTTTTATTTAATCATTCACGTTATAATATATCCTCCAATACTACCAAAATATTGACATGGTACTGATATATATATGATATTTCTCAAACTTACCAATAGAAAAAACAACTTGATGATTTTTATAATATAATATATTCATAAATCTATAATAAATACAAATTATCCACTATATAAAATGTATATAATACATTTAATAAGAAAAATACATGTTGATATATAACAAAACAAAAATGTATTTCCACAAACTCCAGTAACATGATAACTCCCTATGATAAATCATTACTATTTCACCACCTACTGATATCCCATTCCCCAAAAATTTGATTTTTTTATAATAATGATAATAAATAAAACAAATTATGCTTTTATATATTCAAAGTCATTTTCCTAATTTTACACATGTAAGGGGTTAGTAAAAAAAATAGATGAATACCCTTAAAACCCTAACTCTAATTTGTGACTGTAGATTATGAGAATTCGTATGATTATATAGAAAATGTGTTCTAAAAACTGAACCAAAAAATGGTTCCTAAAACAATTCCATGAAAACAAATCTTCTATATTAATACAAAGAACATATCTCAAGTGACAATGAAAAAAATATATATATTCTTATATAGGTGTACATGACCAGTGGTGTGAGAAATGATAATACATGATTCCCAGGAGACAACACCAAAATAAAACAGAATACATTTACCCAATGGGTTACTTCCTAAATAATAATATACTTTATGTATCCCATGGTTAAAAAATTTGAGAAAAATAATGTAGGGTTTACACCTCATGAGTTGTTACTAAGAGTGAAGAAATTCATAGTTAATATATAAAATCAATTATAATTTTCCACATCAATGTCATATTATATAAATTTAATTCAACCATGGAATATATCAATTTATCAGCCTTGGTAAACTATATATTTTCTTTATTTTCACATTATGTTGTAAATATAAAAACAATTCATAAGAAATATTATTTCATCCTTGAAAATAATTATAATTTCTTTCTTTTGGTCCTTGGTAAAGGAACACATAATAAAGGGTGATCTCAAATTTTCAATGATGGAGAATGTATAATATAATATATCATTATTATGTAAGGAAAATCAATATATAAAAGTTGATATTAGAAACACAATTCATTTTAATCAACAACTCAATTTCAGAGCACATACAAGGATTATATCGACATAGAAATCACATATATAATGGGAAAATAATTCCCAATAAAAGAAATGAATAATTTTAGACATTCATGATATTTCTATTTGGATGTCAAGAAATTTATCATTAATATTACCATCACATCCTCTAAGAAAATACATATTTGATATTTTAAAGGCCTTTATACTAAGATATCTTTTATAATTTGGAAATTCATACAAAAAATAGACAACTATTATGAAATGATATTACAACCACAACCTATACATAATTACAACTTCTTTTGTATCATGATACTTATCGACTCATTAAGGGGATGCCTATAACTAGACTCTACCCATCACATTTATTTCTTCTTCATTTCTCATATATTGAATGATCAGTACAATTAATTCTCAAAATTAATTATAAGTCAATAATTATATGTTTGGAATCATGAATATGAATATTTTCCCATTCAATGAAATAAAAAAACTAATCATAGGAAATATATATCAATAATTTGGTTTTATATTTAGATTATATTCCTAGTAAATTCTAGTTAACATAAAAGTATTTTAACTTAGATGAAAATAACTTTAAAATAATATTTGAGTATTTTGTTGATAACATGAGGAAAAAAATTCTTTTCTCTTCATAATAATATAAATAAATTAAAAAATATTGAGAAAATTCCATCTATTAAAAATAACCATAGAAACATGTAAATGAGGCTTAAATCAAGTACAATAATTATTATTGTAAAATTCATTCATAACATATATGTTAAAATGTAACATTCTTTTTCCACATTTATAAAAATTTGGGTAAATGAATTATTTAGAAAACATTTAAAAAATCATTTTTAAACCTTAGAAAAAATTAAAATATTATATAAAATAATTTTAAAAAATATTTGGAATATAGAAAATAATATTTTTAGAAACAAGTCTAATTAATGTGGACATGGAATAAAATTTTTCATCGACTAAAGTGGAAATAGGGTCATTTTTTGTTAAAAATAATTTCTCAGTCATTTTAAGTACCAGAGAGAGTAAAAATATAATATTACATCAAAATTAATGGAATATATATAGAATAAGAAAATATATATTTTTTAGAGGATAACATCATAAAATTATTTCAATAAAAATTTTGTCATAAACAATCTCTATTAAAAATGAGATTGTGAAGTAAATCTATACTATTTTTGTAACTATTGAATAAAACACCCTTAAAAGAGAAAAATTGAATAAAAAAACTCAGTGCATTTAATAAGTATATATTATTTATATTACATGTCAAATGGCAATTATATAAACCATATAAATCAAATTAGGTGCATAATTTACAACATGTCTCATTTAATTAGAAATGAGATGAAATTACTATTAACTCAAGTCCAACTTGTTTCATATGATATCTTAAACAACATTATAATAAATATATAATTATTATAAATATATATAATAACTTGACTAATAATTATCATACCATATATCATTCACCTCAATCATTAAATCTTCTATTTATTTACAATTTATTATTAAAATCATGATCATGTTTGTTAACTATTCTATTTTTCATATATGTTTCGGTTCAGTAGTTCAAAACCTTGTGTCATGATAATTATTATATCAACTATTAAATTTTAGTAATGAAATAATAATAATTTTTCATATTAAATATATATTTATAATAATTCATGAAATTCATACATGAGAAACAAGTCACATTGCATTGTGGAGGTAGCAGTCTATGTGTACAAATGTACAGAATTATCATTTTCCTATGGATGGGTGGGTAAGAAAGTAACTAATATCATATGTTTTAATAATAATAAATATATAATTAATATCATATTTATTAATTAAATAAATTAAAATAATTGGCTTTATAAGTTTGTTATTAAAAATGAATTTCACTACTACGTGGATAAGATAGGTTGCTTTTATACATGAGAGATGATTTTGTATTCTATGTGATGGAAACGATAACAAAAATGGTTTTTCCTAAAACAAAATAACAGTTTAGTAAATTATAGATATTTATTATATTATATTAACTTTTTTATATGATATTTTTAAGAGTTATAAGATGAAATAAAATGAAAACATTTGGTCAATAGTTATACGTCATCTTAAAAAACCACCATTCCCTTGAAAATTAATCATTCTTAGGATTTTTTGAGGTATAAAAAGGAGAAAAATAAAGAATAAAATGAATCTGCGAATGTATTAGTGAAGTTAATTTTATATCTATATATCAAAATCATTGTGAATATGGGAGGATTGCAGGTTCCCTTTTATAAGTGAGGGGAGGGACACATATGGAATCACTTAAAATATTTAAATATTATTATTATATTTATAACATAAAATGATTAAAAATGGATATATATTAGAATAAAAATATTATATTATCAAAATATCATCATATAAATAAATATATAGAGGTTTTTTCATTTTAAACATTATCTTTTGGTTTAACTTCATTATCCTATTTTAAAGATAATGGAGGTAAATAAATTTTTAGCCTTTAAGAGTCATAAAATTATGTTTATGGTGAGATGTGGCTCAAAAATGGTAAATGGATTAAATCATAGACCATTTTACATTACACATATCCTATTTTAGCATTTTTTTTATTTTTAAATAATTTAATAAAATATTATTTAATATAAAATACCATTAAAGACATTTTTTGAACTATTCATTAAATTTGAATTTAATGACATGAATATAACAATGGATATAGAATATAAATTATATTTCTATAAATTATAAATTATTATTAACAGATAAATTCATCTTTCACTTTAAGTCATCAAAAAAATTAGGTTTTTAAATTCATTTAATATATTTTTCCTTCTGTTTTCAGGACTGAAATAGTGTTTCATAATAATGTAAGGTAATTATATCATTTCCAAAAATTCAATATAAATTGACATAATAAATATTTTTTTTAAATAACAATTTATATTTATTATTAAATTATTTTTAACACTATTAAAACATATAAAATAAATTAATGTCATGGGAGTGACATTTTGTATATATCATTTTCTTAAAATAATATAAATGTTATAACAAAATTAAAGTGGAAATAAAATTCCATATTTTATTATCATGGATGTATTTTGACTTAAATAACTCTTTAAATAAGATAAAATCATGATTTATAATGATTTTAAGTCAATTTCTAAAAGTTTTAACCTTATTTTATAAGTTTTACCCTCACTATGGTGATAAAATTTTAACCAATGATACTATCTACAATGAACAAAAATAAAAGGCACCTATTTAATAAATTGAAATTTAATTATTCAAAATACTAAATCCATTATTCATTATTCAATTTATATAAGTGTATAAATCAATTTTTATATTATTGTGTAAAAAAATGGAAATTAGTTTTAAGATAAAATGTGTTTTTAATCCCAAAAAATCATATCCCAAAATAAATTATATTGTTGATTCTCAATTAAATTATTTCTAATTAAAGGAGAATTATTTTACATCGAGATAAAATTCAAATAATAATATTACTTTTAAATTAATTTATTTACTGAAAATAAATGAAAATTTTACAGAAAAACATGATTTTTTATTATTCACATAATAATTAAATATTTTCATAAAAAGCCAAAAAATTCACCCTAAGATAATATTTACATGATGATTTAAAAAATTATACCCATTTTTACAAATAATATTTATAAAATTGGATTAAATTATTTATAATATTCATCCACAAAATGAAATAAAACCCATTTTTGAAAAAAAAAAGGTATCTTTAAAGCATAAAATAAATTTATTTTTATTCATTGACTACTAATAAAAATTTGATGAATATTATCTTTATTGATTGAACTAATTATTTTCATTAAGGAAAAAATATCTTAAATATACATTATATTTTTTTTATTCTTATTCAAACCCACTAACCAAATAGTTAGGTTATAGAAATGATATTAAACTAATAATTGTTTCATGGTTCATATATGCTCGGGTTTGTGTGTGGTTTATTAAGTCAAACATACTGTTATTTTAAAAGGAAAATATATACTAAAATATCAGGGAATTTAATTTTAAATTTAATGTTTTATCACATTTTCTTATTGTTATATTCGTTATTCCTTATCAATATTCCTCTAAAATTTTTCATGGTTTTTTGAAGAATATCATATGTCCCATTCTTTTAAGGATATGTTATTTTATGAGTTTTCAACGAAAAAAGTTCTTTATAAATATTTTTACATTATGTCCGGAAGTGTTTCTTCATATGTTTTAATCTAAATATTTGATGATATTTTTTAATGGAAATGAAAAAAAATTGTTTTCTACATTATTTGGATTTTTTAAATTTTATATGATAATAGTTATCCCTATATAGATTTTATAATTTGTAAGCCTAATATATCTCTCTAATAAATTTAGGTGATATAATGGGGTTAATGAGTATTAAGTTACTATTAAAGGATACATTATAATTAACTATAATGGTTATTCCTTTGTAAGGTTTCCTATAAGGGTTAATGTAAGGATAATATCTAAATATTCTTATATGGTTTTTCAATTCTTGATATCATTTTTAGAGTAAAACTTTTTATTTGGTAAGGTTAGATAATGAACTCCTTATAGTTACCCACACATTAAATACATAAATATTTTATAATAATATATGAATATTCATTACACAACATAACAATTCTTGAGAGAAACATTTAGGTATAGTTTCTTTGTAATCCTAGACACATAAACAACTGGTAAATAAGATAGATGCATCATCTCCCACTAATTGTTTCATAACTAGAACCCTTCTTAGACATATCATACAAAATACTGTTTTTCATAACCTATGGAATGGAAACATAATAAAGGATGAGATAAGATTCTTGGTTAGGGTAAATATTGGAGATATCAATATAAAATGGTTATAGGGGTATGGAAAAATAAGATTTAATTTTTAAAACCATACTCTTTATATGATAAACATCTGTCCTATCACAAATCATGGTAGTTCATAATACATGATTCATAGTGGAATAAAAAAACATGATCCATGAGTGAATAAAATTAGAATAAGTCAAAGATTTTTGGTATACACAGAGGCATATAAAATCATATGTCAAGGATACCCGCCAAGATATCCATAACATGTTAGGATTGGGCTAACCACTAGTGTACCTACTTTAGGTTTGGTATAGCCTCTCATGTACCCTCTTTCGAGCTTAGGATAACATCTCATGTGCCCTATTTTGGGCTTTTTATAACCTCTTATAGAACCTATTTCAATCTTGGTATAACCTCTTGTATACCCTATTTTGGGCTTGGTATCACCTCCCATGTACCCTTTTTTGGTATTGGGATAACCTTCCATGTACCCATTGAAATTATAAAACATTAATCATTACCCAATGTAATAGAGGTAGATATAGGTCACACCCATCACATATTCCATGTATTCATGTTCCATATGATCATAAAACATTAATCATATCATAAACTATGAAAAATAAGTTGGTTTCATAAAAATTTCATCATATAATAACCCATGGGAATGAAACATGTTTTGTAAACATTTTTCATCATAATCATAAATCATCAAGAGATATAATAAGGACAGTATCAATAGATAATCTCCAAAAAAATCATAAGTAACCTAAAATGATTTCATCTTAGATAGGAAATTATTTTGAAAAATAACATAGAACATTTCTTGAGGAAAATAATATTTGAACCTTGAATAAACATATTTCAAATTTAAAAATTTTCCTAATATTAAAGACAATGAATTTTTGAAAATAAAATTGAGAACCTATCAAGGATTTATCAGATCTTTGAGCAGTTATGAAGAATAAAAAAACATTCATGACATACAAATTAAAATGATCATTCCATTCACATTTTTAGTAAAAATTCAAAAGATCTATGTTTTTAAAATGATAATAAAATTCATTCATAACCGTTTTGTAAAAATTAAAACATAGGTAAAAATGTCTTTAATCAAGATATCACCATTTTATAAAAATTAAAACATGGTAGGTCGTACATACTCTGGAATTATGTTACCATTTTCTCAAAGAATGGAATGAAAGGATGGTAAACAGTATATCAACTTTAAATATTAAATATTATTTATCATATATAACATATATTCATTAAATATATCTTTGTAACCTTACATGTAATTTGTAATTGAAAAATGAATCACATTGTTTTGTGAGGCAGTAGTTTTCTGTATACATGAGTGACTTTATTGTATTCCCAAGTACAGGAAAATGAAAAATGGTATATGTGATATTATAATCACATAAGTATAATTATATCCAAAAAATAATATATATAATTTATATCCATCATTTTATCAAACTGTGATAGGAGTTGATGGAAAATTAATTACATCAGTTCATGAGACAGTATTCTTCAATACACACGATTGTTTGTCCCATTTCCCATTTGATGAAAGAGGAAATGGATATAGGTAATGAAATTCACATAAAAACTTATTATGTCCAGGATACCCACCAAGATATTCATAACATGCTGGTCCGGGTATTACAACTTGTTTAACTGCTTTGGGCTTCAGATAACCTCCCTTATACCATATTTCAGGCTTAGGAAAACCTCATATGTACCCTCTTTATAGATTTGAATAATCTATTGTGTAACCTATTTAGAGCTTGAGATAACCTCTTGTATACCATATTTTAGGCTTGGGATAACCACCCGTGTACCCTCATTCATGATTGGGGTAACCTACCATGTGCCCTTTGAGGTTATAGAACCTTAACCTTTACCTAATTCATTAGAGAGAGAAATAAGTCCTACCCATGAGACAATTAACTCATTCATTTTCTAAAAAATCAGAAATCATTAATCATATAATAACCTATAAAAAATAAATGGGTTTTATAAAAAATTTATCATATCATAACCCATGGGAAAGAAACAAGTTTCATAAACACGTGTCATCATAATCATAAATCATCCAGATAAATAAAAAGGATGGTATCATTGGATCATATCTCCAATAAATCATAATTAAGATCAAAGGATTTCATAAAATATAAAAAATGATTTGGTAATAAAACATAGAACATTTCAAGGTGAACGTAACATTTTCCCTTCGAAAAAAATTATTTAAAATCTAAAAAAATTTCAGATGTAAATGAATCATTTTCTTTGAAATTAACCTTGAAATCTTGTAAAAGATTCTTCAAACCATTAAATAATAATGTCAGTAGAAAATAACATTCATGTTGTAAAAATTAAAATATATATTTCTTTTACATTTTTATTAAAACATAAAAATATTATTGTTAATATAATTATAATAAGTCCACTTTAAAACTATTTTGTAAAAATTAAAACATTTGTAAAAATTTATTTAAACAATATATCAATTTTTTTTGTAAAAATTAAAAGATGGTAGGTCATATGTACGCATGAACGATGTCTCCATTTTCTTGATGACTGAAAATAAATTATGTCAAAAAAGATATTAACATTAAATATTAATTATTATATCATATATATAACATATATTCATTAAATTTATCCATGTTACATTTCATTTAAATTGTATGTGAAAAACACATCACATTGTTTCGCGAGGTGGTAGTCTACCATAAACTTGAGCAACGATATCGTATTCCCATGGAATGGTGTGTAAAAAGGTATATGTGATATTATAATTATAGAAGTATAATAATATAATAAATATCATAAATATCATAAATATATAAATGTTAAATACATTATTTGAACTGACTATGAGTAGCGTTGATGGAAAATGAATTACACTAGTTAGTGAGATTGTAGTCCGTTGTATACACAATTTATGAATCCATTTCCCATTTTATAGAAGAGTATATTTATGTAGGATATAAAATTAACATAATAACAACCTAGTATATGGGATATATTGATATTATAATTTCTTCATTGAGGATGAATATTTTAGGGATGTGGAAAAAGAAATTAAATAAAAATTCCCAGTTAATAATGATACATACTCTTCAGACAACCTCATTAAGTTATCACAAAAATAATTATTATGAGGGTTTATTAATCAAAATAATATATCAATGGAATGGTAATGTATGTATTTATTATATTTTGTAAGATATTGGATAAACCAATGGGTTTTTAAAGTGTGAATATGAGAGTAGAGGGGGTTCCCTTTTATAAATTGGGGAGAGCGAACACATAGAGTTGTTGTACCTCTCGTTCCCCTCGTTGTTTGATTTTCATGATCACAATCACCTTATTATTTGTCTAAAATTGTTTTTAAGTGTTGTGGATGATAGGCAAAAGATTGCCAAAGGATTGGCCCAAGAAAGCTGGCAAAAATGGACTGAATTGCAGTCCACCGGCCAACCGGTGTGATAGCACCGGCCCGCCGGTGGACCTGGCAGAGGCATTGCCCACTGCCAGGTTCCACCGGTCAGCCGGTGGCTCTGTCACCGGCCAGCCGGTGGCACCCAGACCAATTGGCCAGCTACTGTCTCCCCACCGGCCAGCCGGTGGCTCATCCACCAGTCAGCTGGTAGAGCCTGGACCAAATTCTTCTCCTCTGCCAAGGCACCGGCCAGCCGGTGGAGCTGTACCGGCCAGCCGGTAGCCCAGTCAAACTAGCCGTTGGCTTTGACCAGTCAACTCCCATTTGGCTCCCAACGGCTCTTTAAGCCTCTCCAACGGCTCCGAAGACTCCAAAAGGGTTCCTTGCCTATAAATAAAGGCCAAGGAAGCCCCGGACACCCACCGGATCATATAGGAAGCCCACGGACACATTTTTGATCATTTTGGCGAACCTCCGGCGCATTCCTCCAAGGAACTCCAATAGCTCCAACTCAATTCCACATTCAAGGAGCTCCATCAAAGAAGCTTGGGAGCGCCCTTCCTCAGCTCCATCAATCCATTGGCGCCCAAGTCTTCCCCATTACGGTTTTTCATTATTTATTTATTTTGAGGATCAATTTGAGTTTGTGCCTACAAACCCCTCTTTCTCTCATCTCCCCTTCATTTGGGTTTTTCACACCACCTTTAAGGTGTGAAGAGGTTAGTCAAGCCTTTCCTTTTAAAAGGCTTGAGTCATCGGTGAGCTAGCCTTCACCCGTTAAAAAGGCTAGTGGGTTCTTGCTTAACCAATAAAAGCAAGCTGTAATAGGTTCTAGACTAACCTGAAAAGTCTAGTGGGTTTCTTGCTACAACCATTGAAAAGCAAGCGGTAGAATCTCTCAACGGTTGAGTTGGGAGCGGAGACGTAGGCCGGGTTTTTGGCCGAACTCCGTTATCAATTTTGTGTCTTGCCTCTTTTATTTCCGCTGCACTTTCACTTTGATTTTTAATTTGTTAATCTTTTTTTTAAAAGGCAATTCACCCCCCCCCCCTCTTGCCATCACTCCCTTTTTCTCCGCCTAACAATTGGTATCAGAGGAAAAATTTGAGTAATACCCTAACCGGTTTCAAATTCAAGATCTTTTTGATGGCTTCAACCTCTTTCGCCCCCGAAGGCTATTCTTCTGGTCGTGCTCCATTTTTTGATGGAACCGACTATTCTTTTTGGAAAACCCGCATGACCACATTTCTTAAAAGCATTAGCTATCCTATTTTTAGAATTGTTATTCATGGTTTTACGCTCTCTTCTCACGATGAGTCTAAATGGACCCCCGCCGACATTACAAATTTTGAGCTTGATGGCAAAGCCATGAACGCTCTTCATTGTGGTCTTGACCGTAATGTTTTTAATTGCATTTCTTCTTTCTCTACTTCACATGATATTTGGAAATGTTTAGAACTTACCCATGAAGGCACTAAGAAGGCTCAAAAGCAAGAACCCAACAACAAGCAAGAACCCGATGAAAAATACGTGCCCAATTGCCCACTCCACAAGAAAAGGGCCAAGAAAATGGAGAAGAAGAAGGCTTCAAAGGCATCTTGGAGTGATAGCTCCTCCTTCTCCTCCTTCTCCTCAAGCGACCAAGGTAAAAAATGCCTAATGGCAAATCATGAGGTATCATCTTCCGACTCTTCTTCCTCGTCTTCTAGTTCTTCAAATTCTTTCAATCATTTGTCTTATGAGGAACTCTCACACGCTAGAGACCAACTAGAAAAAGGTTTTTATGCTTTATCGTCAAAATTTGTTGCTTTAAAAAAGTCTTTCAAAAAACTCTCCTCCGAAAAAGAACAACTTCTCAAAGAGAAGGAGGAGATGTCCCTCAAAATCCAAAATTTTCCCGATGTTGATTCCATGGAATCAACCATCAAATATTTAAGGGAATCCCTAGCTAAGTTCACCCAAGGGGAACAAAATCTGACCAAACTACTAGGTTCCCAACGCATTTCTAGAACCACCGAAGGGCTTGGCTATTCCAAGCAAGCTTCCTCCTCCCATGCTCCAACTATTTTTGTAAGGGGGAGCTCTCAAAACAAATTTTGTAATTATTGCAAAAAACCCGGGCACTTAATTTATGAGTGCAATTGCAAAAACGCCCGGTATGGTAGGCCCAAAAGTATTTTCTTTAATGATGAATTTTTTAGGAGAAGACCCGCCACTAGACAAGTGTGGATTGAAAAATCCCTTCTAGCGAGTCTCACCGGACCGAAATTTGTCTCAGTTTCAAACACCTCTCCCCGGTGATTTGTTGTTTTTATTTAGGGGGAGTTAGGACCATTTAAGCCCTTTTAATTTCAATTTCAAAATTCTTGATTGAAAGTTTCAACACTTGGTTTCAAATTTTTTTTCAAAACTCTCAATTCAAATAGTTATTCAATCTTTAAATTTCAAAACTTTCAATTCATTTTTTAATTTAAACTTTCAATTCAAACTTTCATTTCAAATTTATTCAATTTCAAATTCTCATTTCAAAATTTTATTCAAAACTTTCAATTCAAACTGTTATTCAAATTTTTCAATTCAATTTTCAAAAATTCCAATTGATCTTGATTTTCAATTTTCCCTCAATCATGTTTTATGCCCCGTGCTATTTTGATAATCACAAAGGGGGAGAAATTCTTGATTGATTGGGGGAGAATCCTTTTGATCATGCTTAGCATTTAATTTCTTTATCCTTTAAGCATGTCTTTCATTTATGTTTTTACTTTAATTGTTTTGGTGATTGTGATCATCAAAATAGGGGGAGATTGTTGTACCTCTCGTTCCCCTCGTTGTTTGATTTTCATGATCACAATCACCTTATTATTTGTCTAACCTTGTTTTTAAGTGTTGTGGATGATAGGCAAAAGATTGCCAAAGGATTGGCCCAAGAAAGCTGGCAAAAATGGACTGAATTGCAGTCCACCGGCCAACCGGTGTGATAGCACCGGCCAGCCGGTGGACCTGGCAGAGGCATTGCCCACTGCCAGGTTCCACCGGTCAGCCGGTGGCTCTGTCACCGGCCAGCCGGTGGCACCCAGACCAATTGGCCAGCTACTGTCTCCCCACCGGCCAGCCGGTGGCTCATCCACCAGTCAGCCGGTAGAGCCTGGACCAAATTCTTCTCCTCTGCCAAGGCACCGGCCAGCCGGTGGAGCTGTACCGGCCAGCCGGTAGCCCAGTCAAACTAGCCGTTGGCTTTGACCAGTCAACTCCCATTTGGCTCCCAACGGATCTTTAAGCCTCTCTAACGGCTCCGAAGACTCCAAAAGGGTTCCTTGCCTATAAATAAAGGCCAAGGAAGCCCCGGACACCCACCGGATCATATAGGAAGCCCACGGACACATTTTTGATCATTTTGGCGAACCTCCGGCGCATTCCTCCAAGGAACTCCAATAGCTCCAACTCAATTCCACATTCAAGGAGCTCCATCAAAGAAGCTTGGGAGCGCCCTTCATCAGCTCCATCAATCCATTGGCGCCCAAGTCTTCCCCATTACGGTTTTTCATTATTTATTTATTTTGGGCATCAATTTGGGTTTGTGCCTACAAACCCCTCTTTCTCTCATCTCCCCTTCGTTTGGGTTTTTCACACCACCTTTAAGGTGTGAAGAGGTTAGTCAAGCCATTCCTTTTAAAAGGCTTGAGTCATCGGTGAGCTAGCCTTCACCCGTTAAAAAGGCTAGTGGGTTCTTGTTTAACCAATAAAAGCAAGCTGTAATAGGTTCTAGACTAACCTGAAAAGTCTAGTGGGTTTCTTGCTACAACCATTGGAAAGCAAGCGGTAGAATCTCTCAACGGTTGAGTTGGGAGCGGAGACGTAGGCCGGGTTTTTGGCCGAACTCCGTTATCAATTTTGTGTCTTTCCTCTTTTATTTCCGCTGCACTTTCACTTTGATTTTTAATTTGTTAATCTTTTTTTTAAAAGGAAATTCACCCCCCCTCTTGCCATCACTCCCTTTTTCTCCGCCTAACAAGAGTTTTTGAAAAAAAAAGGTGTAATATCATTTTAAATAAGCCATAAAGATCCAAAATCTATCATTATTGAACCTTATATGATATGAGGTAAATAAATTTCTATAAAATGAGGTTTGGAAAAGTATTTATTCCATTTTAATCCTTATTCTTTTATTTTAATCCCATGGTAAACATGTTCCAACATTAACCATGGTAATTAATATTCATAGTTTTTACTATATGTTTTGAAAAAAAATTAATGATATTATGAAATATGAGTTATTATTATTCCTAATATGAAAGTACTTTTTCCAAATTCTATTTATTGAAGTTCAAAATTTTAATTAAAACTTAAACTTATATAAGAAATGAAATTATAGTTTTCTAAAGAGAAAAAATGCATAAGTATATAATGTTTTAATATCATGATTCGATACGAATTTGACTAAAATATCATAAATTAGTTTAATCATAACATAATTTAAAATATAATTTTTAAATTTTTTTAAATAATATCATACTTTGTATGTTCTTCAAATGAAAAGGTTGTTTTTATTAAAAAAAATTATTATTCATTATTCATTGAAAATTTAATATTTTTTGAAACTCTCAAATATTCACACAAATATTTTTCAGAAATTTTGACTCAAAATATGATGTTAATTTTATCAAATAAATTTTATATAAGTGACAAAAATTAATTTTATTATTTTTTAACACAAATAAATTAATATCATTTTTTTGAGATGAATTATTTTTCAAGCACAAAAAGTCATTACCATAAATTAAGTACTAATTTAAAAATAAATTTATTTATCTAAAACCATATTTATTATTTTATTAAAAAAATTAGTACTATAATTATAATAAAATTTTACATATTTGTTAAAACAGTATTATTTAAGTCATAATATTAATAGTATATCACAGTTTATTAAAACTCGGTGTTGCATGTAACATAACCTATCCAAGAAATTAAATATATTTGAAACAAATACATGAAATCATTTGTTTTACATTCTACCCATATTGAAATTAAGTTATCCCTAAAATTCCATCACATGGATAATAAAATTGATGATACTTGTGCCTCATTACATCTTTAGTTTCCCATGTAACATCATCAAATTGGTGGTTTTTCCATAAAACCATGACCGAGTGTGTGGTATTGTTTCATAGAACATTATCTAAATGATCAAAAATCTCCCTCAGTTGTTCCTCATAAAAAATATAATGATCTATTATACAATCTATGAGTTTGATACATGTGAAGTATCAGGTATATACTACCATAGGAGAGATACATGAAACACATCATGGACTTGAGAGAGGTTTGATGGGAGTTCCAAAAAATAAGCAAACATCCCAACATGATCAAGAATAATGAAAGGTAAAATAATCCTACGACTCATATTTCATTTATTTATAAATATAAGAACCTTATTCTGTTGATAAATTCAAAGAAAACCCTTCTCACAAGCTTCAAACACTAAATCATGCCAATGATTTCTTTTATAACATTCATTTCAAATTTGATATTCCTTCATGTTTAGTTAAATGGATATAACATTATCTATAATTTAATCATCTAGATAAAGTCATAATAGCTTTCTTTCCCCAACATTATCATAGAAAATTGATGTTTTAGGCATCATTCTATAGAGGTCATTATAAGGATCCATAGGAATTCTCGACTGAAATTTGTAGTTATAAGAATACTCAACCATATGAAGGATTTTCCCACAACCACCATTGAACACTATAGATAAACCTCTCAAAATATACTCTAGGGATTTAATTATCATCTTAGACTACACATCTATTTTATGATGATAAATAGTTCTAGAATTCAATTATGTATCAGGGGATTGGTGAATACTCTTCTTAAATAATAAAGTAAACTTAAAATGTCAATTAGATACAAAAAAATGTTGTACTCCATGAAACCATACCACCTCTTAAATATATATCCTATAAATATTATCTATAGAAATATATTATCTAATATTTATTAATTTTTATGACTTTTTAATTAATCTACTACAACCCATAAATCATTATTCCCATTAGATGTTTTGGAGATTCTACTGACAAAATACATGGTGTTGTTTTCCCATTTCCATTATGGTATGAGTTTTAGTTTTAACATCCCAATAGAAAATTTTCTCTTAGCCTTAACTTTCTGATATACCAAAACACTAAGATTCAAACTCTGAAATATCACTCTTTATTTTATCCAATAAGAAATATTATTTTATATCTCTATACATCATTGTATTTTTAGGATGAATATTTAATGAAGAACTATTAGGTTCCTATAATATTGATTTATTCAAATATGGTATGGATTGAACTCATACATAGATCTTATTCCTTATCATTCTATCATGATTGAAGTTAAACTCAAGAAAATTTATCACCTTCTTTTGTAGCTCTATATCTCCTTTTTATACATGTTCAATTATCGCATTAATTGGTGGTTGAACACTTATTTGATATTGATAATATTTATCACATTTCTTTCATGATTTCCCAATCTATACTTTGTAAATAAATAAATATTATAACTTTTATTATTTTCATCATTTATAATCTATAATGATCCTTTCTATTAAATGCATCAACCACCTTGTTCACTTTCTCAAAGTGGAAATGTATTGAGCAGTGATAATATTTAATCAACAATATCCATCTTATTTGGTTCTTGTTCAAATTTTTATGTGTGAATATATATTTTATAATATTTTTATTAGTATATATATCACACATTTCCCAATAATATTAATCCCTTCATATGACTAATAAAGAAATTATTGTCATTAATTACAAATTATGAGTTGGGTTATTTTTCTCATTAACCTTAAATTTTCATGAGGAATAATCTATAACCATTTAATTCTTTATGATAATTAATTATAGTATATTTCTAAAAATATCACTATATATTATAAACCGTTATACACTGTAGGGTAATGTAGTAATGAGAGTGGTAAAAAGCCTTTTATTTAGTTAGTTGAAACTTTCCTCACATTCATCTACCCATAGTGTAAAGACCCAAATTTTCCATGTAAATTTTCTTAATTATATGGAATTATTACGAGTCTGAAAAAATTGATGGCACGTGATTCCAAGGCTTAGTGTGTATAGAATGAATTTATGATTTTTTTTAAGGTACGTTTAGTAAACATGCGGGCATCATTTTCTATCTTTTGAAAAGTTGCTCATATTAAAAATCTGAGGGCACCATTGAATATGTAGCGCCGGGATTCTCTTAAGGGAGGCAACACTTAGATCGTATAATTTTGGGAAAAAATATAGTTTTTTACATTTAAAAGAATAAAAAAATAACAATTTTATTTTATTTCTTTTTTTCCTTTCCTCAAATAGACGAGCGATGGTGGTGGGACCAACGACATGTCAAGCCATTAAATGGACAGTCTCCCTTTTACTTGTAACTTCACCATTGGGAATTTGGGTGGTCCATTATGTAAATGAACCTAAAAAATTCCTCGAAGCATTACTCACCTCATCCCCCTCCTATTTATTTGAATCATGGGGTGGGGTGTTGGCACGAGTTCACAAAGCGACGAAGCTCTCGAAAAGTACCATGACGCCAACCACTTGGAGGACGAGACCAATTTCAGAAAGCGGTGATGAGAACAACCAAATCATGAACTGAAGACAATGAAGAAGGAAGTTCCTTCAATCGTTGTTAGCGGACGTCTTATCTAGGTAGTGGGGATTATTGTAAATTTCATCTTTATGAGATAACTTGTTGAATTCCTGATATGATGCTAACACAGAGGGCCTGGGAAAATAGAACAAGGCTCAAACCCTCCGACTCTTCGGTATTTGTCTCATATTTCTAGAACGGTTTTCCAAACTTAGCTTTCATATGAAACCAGAGGATACGCAGCAGCGAAGGGGACCTGAGAGCCTCGTAGGAACCGACGACACGAAAAACGAACCACCGAAGCATATTGGGTGGCCCGTAGAAAAAACCGTTGGTTCACAATGTCAGTGGAAGCCGGCGGTGGATGAAGGATACCTACAGAAACTGGATGTGGGAGTTCGTAAGTGGAACGTCGTCATGCGCCTCTATGGCTAGAGGCCATTAGCCCGACCCAGCCACATGGGACAAGGGCGGCTCCCGCAAGCACCGTCGTCGGAAAAAGGGTGTGGCACTGCCCCACACCATGATTTGTTGGTTGAAGTTGGTTAGCCAAATGGCTGACCATTTCATGTGGTGGGGCAGTGCTCCACCAGTTGGGAGAAACGGTCCTACAACCGCAGGGCTAGCGGAGAAGGAGGTCCACCTTCTGGCAGACCATGCCGGACGCATGCCGGCCAAGGGGGTCGGACCCGTGGCCCAGCGGGCCAGAGTGGGTGGTCCTAGCACCACCTGGTGGGTTGGGCCAACCGTGGCTCATGCCCTCAAACCAATGGGTCGACCCGGACGGGCTGGACCCATTGAACTGGGATGGACCATAGGCGGGGTCAGGTAGACCCTGGGAACCGTTACATTGTACCGATCAGACCGAGTCAGACTAGGCCTAGTCCTAACTAGCCCACAAATAAATAAATTCCCATAATTGATGAACCAGGTGTCTGTTTGGAACACCCTCAGTGGATTTGGGACCTCTTTTGGGAAGAGGTCCCTTTGCATATTTTGGCAGGCCCGACTGAGCTAGGCCGGACTGAGGTGTGATCACCCCCCGTTCCATGGAAAGGCATGTAACTAACAGACCGAGTTTCTAATATATGTTTCATCTATGGAATAAGGACCCTTGTGACAAGGCATTCCTTTGGAGATACTCTAAGTGAGTTTTTGATGGAGTTTGACATGCAACATGGGTTGGGTCATACATGTATCCAACCGGTCTCTTTCTAAAAAAGTTCCTACATCTCACAGATCGGGTGTACGATCGATGCGTCTTCTATCATGTTGGGACCCCTTTAATGGGGTGGTACCTTGGGTATGATTTTTGTGAGACATCATATCAGTAGAAATATTACTGATGCCTTGCATAGAGGTTCTCCCATAATAAAGCAATCTATGAGCAGGAATATAGTGACCGACTTTCTTTGAATTAGCTACCCTGTGTGGATCAGCGTCATAGAGACCCTATGTGGATCAGCATCTAGAGAGCTATGGTGTATCAGCAACATAGTGACCATGTGTGGATCAGCGACATAGAGACCCTGTGTGGATCTGCATTTAGCGACCCTGTGTATATCAGCATCATAGTGACCCTTTGTCGATCAACATTCTAGAGACCTTATATGGATTAGAAGAGCGTGACCCAATGAGGACTATCCTTAGATATTCCAGTCATGGATTAGTGATATAAAACCCTATGTGGTTTGAAAATGCAACAAATTCATCGTGGTTCAGTTGTGGTAACATCCTAATGGAAAAAAATGATATAGCTTTAGGCTAATCATCATTATTCTTGAACTCTGAGTTGTATATTTGGTTTGTGCTGAGCCTTTTTCTTTGTGCTTTTTTATTGAGAACATGCTTTTTTATTTTCCTTTGTGGAATTCTGAGAGACCTTCGGGGGTCTTCGGGTCTCTACTGGGTATTGTTATACTAACCCATGCACGGGCTTCTCCTGAAACTTATTTTTTCCTGTGCAGACAACGAGCAGTATGGCGTAGAATATAAGAGCTAGGACCTGGTGGTACATGGAGATGAATGGTTGACGTGGAGAGTTGGGGAGATGAGATGTACCTACCCTTTAGGTGTGATCCTTGTTGGATGATCTCATGAGCTATATTTTGTTTTTCATTTTCATTTTTTGTTGTAATTTCCAATTGGGATTGTATTATGACCCCCTTTACTTATAGTACTCACACTTTTTACATTCATTACACATATTTTTACTACTGTAGTTTTACAACATGGGTTGTTCTCTTTGTATTCTTAGACTATGTGTTTTCTAGATAAAGGAAATTCCTTCCCATTTTCCAGGGTTATGCATTTCTGTTCTAGTTGACAACCCTTTACCTATGGAAGGTAGGCTTGGGGTAGTCATAAAACAGGCCCTGGGGGATGGGTCATGAAAAAATGGTATCAGAGGATTCAGTTCTACCAAATAACTAGGACCTTGATCTTTTAATATATCAATGTTGTTAAGTGTTTTTGGTGTGGTTTTTAGTTTGGGAAGTCCAGTGTTGGTGCGGAGACCATCTTATCCATACACCAGGACCCTGAATTCTTATTTCCAACTCAGTGCATGAAAACCCTAATTGCATGTGTTTTGGAAATGTTTTACTTTTCAAGTCAGCTCACCAGGTATATCATATTGACTGTGGTTCACCTGTTTTCATTAAGGATGTCGTCACATCGACAGCCAGCTAGGATTCTCGAGAGAGTACACGATGACAGCCCACCAAGTGATGAGACCTCGGTGTAGGGCCCTCTTACGGCGTTAACACCTTTGGGTGGTATACCAGCAACACCACTACCCATTGGGCAGTCATTGCCACCAACCCCACAAGTAGATGGTGCATGCCGATTGACCATGTTCCGCATGTTTCAACGGAAGAGGCCTCTTAGGTTCTGAGGCAAGATGGATCTGCAGGAGGCTGAGGACTGGTTGGCGGTTATGGATGGAGTTTTTCACCTTGTTGGGACACTAGCTGACCAGATAGTGATCCTAGCTAAAAAACTTTTTTAGGGCATAGTAGGGAGATGGTGGGGCCTGATTCTCCAGATATACGATGAGGTAGCATCACCTGGTATGATTTCGAGGGCCTCTTCAGGGAAGAGTTCTTTCCAGTGACTCTACGCTCTGCGCGTATACAGGAGCCGCTACACTTGCAGAAGGGCAGCCTGACCATCGTCCAGTACTCGATGAGGTTCACTGAACTCTCGTGCTACTCCACCGGCATTATGTGGGACCCTTTCTTTAGGGGACAAACCTTCAATCAGGGACTCCAAAGGGAGATTAGTTCTTTGATGGCATCTCTCAACATCCCAACACATGCTGAAGTGATGGAGAGAGAACTCTTGGTGGAGAGATTCCTTTATGAGTAGACACCGACAGTGAGACCCACCACTGGGTGATACATAGAAGAGTCATCTGAGGCTGGTATTAGGCAGATGACATAGAGGAACAAGAGGACCAGACCATCTGGTGGATGACCCTGGGATGTTGGGTCAGAGGTCCGAGGCTCACGAGGTAGAGCAGGCCAGTAGAGGAGAAGACTATGCTTCACATGTGGCAGGCAAGGTCACATGGCTTGTGATTTCCCGACCAGCCACATTGATTACCAGCAGATGGTCAAGGGACCATTGAGGCAGAGGCAGAGATTCAAGCAAGTATATCCATAGGGCAACAAACATGGATAGGAGCAGGTCGTCCAGTAGGTGGTGGATGATGGTTTGAGGTTCTACCACCACCACTTCCAGGTGGTCCACCCCGACCATAGTGAGTAGGTGGACAGGGATGAGCTCAGCTCCATGCAGCTGAGGCCTATGACCACGGTGCTCCAGAGATGATTTGAGTTATGATATATGTCTAGTACACCATATCTTCAGTTCTTATAGACACGGGTTTCAATCACTCTTTCATTGCCACGACCCTAATATGAAGCTCGAAGATTCTGGTGGAGCTATTGTCTTGATCCTTAGTATTATGTCGATGTCTTCCTTGATGATGTTATGTGACTACCTCATCATAGAGAGGAGGACTTCTACATCGATTTTTACACTAGGACGACACCGATATCTACACAAGAATATTGGATGGATTCTGTAGAGCTTCATGGGTTACATATATAGATGGAGGACTTATAGAGGAAGGGGTTCAAATAGGCCCAAACTTTCTCCATGGTAAAACCAAATGTTTTTTCCAAGAAGGAAGATGGGATTTTGAGGCTCTTTTTGGATTATCGGTGCCTGAACCAGGTGACTGTGACTAAGAAGTTTCCACTTCTATGGATTGACGATCTCTTTGAATAGATGAAGTGAGCACGTTGGTTTTCGAAGATAGACCACATATTAAGCTATCATCATCTCAGGGTATGATTTGAGGATGTGTACAATACGACCTTTAGATTTCAGTATGGCTGTTATGAGTTCTTGGTTATGAAATTCAGCATGACCAATGACCCTGCAGTGTTCATGGGACTCATGAACAAGATCAATCATCCATTCCTTGATCGCTTTGTGGTGGTATTCAATGACGTCATTTTGATGTACTTGGCACCGGGGGAGGAGAATTCCTATCATCTGAAGATAGTTTTAGATACACTATGAGACCACCAGCTTTATGGTAACATCTCGAAGTGTCAGTTATGGATACGGTAGGTCCACTTTCTAGGAAATGTTATCTTGGAGGCTAGAGTTCTAGTGGATCCAACAAAGATAGAGGTTGTGCTAGCATAGGAGACACCCCGGAGTTTGAATGAGGTGTATAGTTTCCTCGGTTTGAATGGTTACTACAAGAGATCTGTACCTAACTTTTCCAGATTTGTGGCACCCTTTTCAGCGTTCACAAAGAAGGGGCATCCCTTCGTGTGGATGGAGAGATGTCATCAGAGTTTTCAGGAGATGAGGCAGAGACTAATGAGTGCCCCCATCTTGAGGCTACCAGAAGAGGGAATTGGGTATGTAGTCTACTATGACATGTCAGGGACCTGATTTGGATGTGTCCTGATGTAGGAGCAAGTAGTGATCACTTTTGGTTCATGACAGCTGAGACAACATGAGTGGAAATACGCTACCAATAACCTAGAGTTAGTAGTGGTGGTCTTTTTTGTGATGATGTGGAGACACTACATGATAGCGTAATAGTTTACTATTTACTCTGATTACATGAGTGTTAGGTATATCTTCTCACAGAATGACCTGAACCTGAGACAATGACATTGACTAGAGTTCCTCCAAGACTATGACTTTGAGATAGTCTACACTCCTATGAAGGGGAATGTAGTAGTAGACGCACTCAAGAGGAGGTCTGGTCTACAGTTGTAGTGTGAGGTGATAGAGTAACTAGCCACTTTGTAGATATCCTTTTTGGATAGAGATGGATCTGCATACCTCCAGTATATTCCTATCACTCACCCACTTGTTCAGTGAGTTCGGGAGGCACAGCTTGGGGACATTGACTATGAGGCTCAACATGCTCAGATATCCTCAGAATAGGCAACTGATGGATTTTATGAAGGTGGGGATCACATCATCCTCTTCAAAGGATGCACCATGGTACTAGTGGTGCTACGAGAGAAGTTGTTGAGGGAGTTCCATACATCCCCTCAAGAGGTACATCCGAGTGTGGAAAAGATGTACCAGGATCTCTGGCATTAGCACTGGTGGTCAGTGATGAAGAAAGTTGTGGCAGAGTTTGTTTCATGATGCCTCACTTTTCAGTGAGTGAAGGATAAACATAAGGTTCTAGTAGGCTTAGCACATCCATTAGAGGTAATGGAGTAGAAGTGGGATGTTATTTCCTTGGATTTCATGAATAGGTTACCATGTACGTCTAGGGGAAACAATTCCATCTGGGTGATCAATGAATGACTCCCCAAGTCAGCCCAATTCCTACCCATCTGAGAGCAGGGATCAGTAGAGGTCTTGGGACACCTCTACATACAGGAGATTTTAAGGATTATTTCTATTCCATTGAATGTCGTCTCTGACCGGGATGCACATTTTACATCTTAGTGGTGTAAGGGATTGCAGAAGGCTTTCAGGACTCAGCTACATTGGAGCACCTCCTTTCATCCACAGACAGATGGTCCGATGAAGTGGACCATTCAGATACTGGATGACATTCTTCTTTATTATATCCTATATTTTGGCTGCATTTGAGAGGATCACTGTCCATTTGTGGTGTTCGCATAAAACAACATTTATCACTCCACCATCGATATGGCACCATTTGAGGCCTTGTACGGCCAACCATGAAGATCACCTCTATGCAGGATAGACATGAGGGAGTCAGCACTTATGGGTCTAAAGTTTGTATGGGCTACCATTGAGAAGGTGTAGATCATCCAGGAGTAGATGAAGACTACACAGAGCAGACAAAAATCTTATACTGACAAGAGAAAAAGTCCTTTGGATTTCGAGGAGGAAGTCTATGTCTTCCTACGGGTCACACCTCAATGAGGTTTGCGGAGATTTGGCCAGGGTGGAAAGTTATCTATGAGGTTCATCGGACCCTTTTAGGTTCTTATTAGAGTTGTTGAGGTTGCATATCACCTAGATTTTACCCCACTGATGCATCAAGTGCATGAATTTTTCCACATATCACATATGAGGAAGTATGTGCATGATCCATCACACATTATTGACTATGTCAAGCTGGACATAGATGATGGGGAGACATTTTTGGAGGCTCTAGTGGAGATTGAGGATTGATAGGAGTGGGTCCTTAATTGATTATGGACCTATATACAGAGTGTTTTTTGGAAGTACATGAACCTCCAGGAGAGCACATGGGAGCGGGAGGCTCAGATTTATGCTCAGTACCCCCATTTGTTTCTTAGTTTATGTTGATGATTTTAGGGATGAAAATCCCTAAGGAAGAGAGAATTTAAAGACTTGTATTTTCCATGTAAATTTTTTTTAATTATATGTAATTATTATGAGTCTGCTAAAATTGACGGCGCGTGATTTCGAGGCCATGTGTGCCCAGAATAAATTGTTGAAATATTTTTAAGGTATGTTCAGTAAATGTGTAGGTGGAATTTTTCTATCATTTGAACTAGTGCTCAGATTAAAAATATGAGGGCATCGTTGAATCTGTAACCCCGGAATTCACTTAAGGGAGGATTCAATTCGACCATAGAAGGTCAGGAGAAAAAGATAGTTTTTGGAAATTTAAAATAGTAATAAAATAACAATGTTATTTTATTTCTCTTTTTTTCCTCCAAAGGTCGAGCGGAAGTGGCGGTACTGACAACATGTCAGGCCCTTAAATGTCTTGACTCTCCTTTACTTGTAACTTCACCTTTAGTAATTTGGGTGGTCAATTAATTAAATGAACTTCATAAATTCTTCGGAGCGTTACCCACCTCTTCCCATTCTATTAATATGGATCTTGAGGTGGGGTTTTGGCATGACTTCACCTACCGACAAAGATCTGGAAAAGTACCACAATGACAACCACATGGAGGAAGAGACTAATTTTAGTGAGTAGTGACGAGTGCCAATGAATCAAGAACTGATGACAATGATGAAGGAAGTTCTACTAATAGTCTTCAGTGGACATCTTATCCAGGTAGGGGTTGTTGTAAAGTTCACCATTATGAGATAACATGTTGACTGCCTGATACGATGATAACACAGAGGGTCCGGGCCAAAAGAACAAGGACGGAACCCCTTTCCTCTTCTATATTTGTCTTTTTTATCAATAATGGTTTCAAAATGAAATGGTAGGACGAAACTGGAGGACACACAGCGGAAACGGTGACCTGAGAGCCTCGTAGGCACTGAAGGCACCCAAAACGGACCATCGAGCTCGTCTGGTGGCCCATTGAAGAAATCACTGGTACGCCTTGTTGGAAGAGGAAAATGGAGGCCGAAGGAGACTCACGGTGACCGACCATGGGAGGTCAGAAGTGGTGTGCCATCGCACACCACAGTGGCCAGAGGCGGTGGGCCCGATCTGTCCGCGCGGGACAAGGGCAGTGCCCCGCAGGCGCCACCGGTGGCAAGAGGGTACGGCACAGCCCCTCTATGTGGTTCATTGGTGGAAGAAGATCATCAAAACAGATATCTTTTTCATGCGGTGGTGCAGCGCCCCATCGGCTGGGCAAAATGGCCCCCCAACCATGGGGCCAGCGGAGAAGGCGGTCTGCCTTCTGGCAGACCGGACTGAACCCGCGGCCCAGCGGGCCAGTGCGATGGGGTAGAGCCCCACCTGATGGGCTGGGCCAACTGTGTTCTATGCCCACAAACCAATTGGCTAACCATGGCGGGCTGTACATAGGGAATAGTGCCAATCCATAATGGGCCGGACCCCAGGTAGGGTCAGGTAATCCTTGGGAACCATTGTGTTGGGCCAGTCACACCGAGGTAGACTAGGCACATACCATATAGGCCCCCGAATAAATAAACACTTGTAACTGACGAACCATGTGTCCTTTTGACACACCATTAGTGGCACTGATATGTGTTTTGGGAAGCGGTCCCTTTGGCATATTCTGGTGGGCCCGATCGATCTGGGCCAGACCAAGGTGCGACCACCCCTCATTTCATGGAAAGGGATGTAACTAATAGACAGTACATCTGATCAACTCACCGTCTATGGAATAAGGACCCTTGTGACAAGGTGGTCCTTTAGAGATACTCTAAGTGAGTTTTGATGGAGTTTTATGTGCATGTTTGGTTGGATCATACTTATATCCAACGGGCCCTTTATACAAAAGTGTCCATATCTCACAGACCCGAAATCTGATTGATGCGTCATCTATCACGTTGGGACCCCTATGATGGGGAACTCCCTTAGGTATTCTTTTTTTGGGACTTCTTATTGGTTGAAATATGACTGATGGCTTGAGGAGCGGTTCTCCCATAATCAAGAGTGCTATGAGCAGTAATCTTATGACCAACTGTCTTTAAAGTAGCATCCAATTGTGGATCACCATCATAGTGACGATGTGTGGATTAGCATCTAGCGACCATGTGTAGATCTGCATCATAGAGACCCTGTGTGGATCATCATCATAGGGACCCTATGTGGATCAACATCTAGCGACCCTGTGTGGATCAGCATCATAAAAACCTTGTGTCGATCAACATTCTAGTGACCCTGTGTGGATCAGCAGTGTGCGCCCCGACGTGGACCAGCCTTTGAGCGGACCACTATGGATCAGTGATATATGACCCTGTGTGGATCAACAATGGAACAACTCCATCATGGTTCGGTTTTGGGAACTTCCTAACAGAATAAAATAATATAGCTTTAGGCTAATCATCTTTATTCTTGAACTCTATGTTTTATACCTGGTTTGAGCTGAGTATTTTTCTTTGTGATTTTTGATTGATTAAATGTTTTTTGATTTTCATTTTTCGAATTCTGAGAGACCATCAGGGGTCTCGAGGTCCCTACTTTTTATACTAACCCCTTCCCGGGCATTGCCCGCACCTTGTTGTGTCTTGTGCATATGATAAGCAGCTTGGCTGAGACTATAGAATCTAGGACCAGGTGTTATATGATGGTGACTGGTTGACATGGAGATCCATGGAGAAAAGTTTTAATTACCCTTTAAGTAGGATCATTTGTGGAAAATCTCAGGAGTTGTTCCCTATTTTTCTATTTCTATTGTTGTTTTACTTTTCATTTGGGCTTGTATTCCAACCCCTTTACTTACAGTACTCACCCTTTTTACATTCTGTACACATCATTTTACTACTGTAATTTGACTATGTGGGTTGTGCTTATTGTGTTATTGGACTATGTGTTTACAGGTTTAAAGGAAGTTCAATCCTGATTTTCAGGGATATTTCTTTCAGTACTAGTCTCCAACCCCTAACCTGTGGAAGGCGAACATGGGGTAGTCACGGCACGGGCCCTGGGGGACAAGTCATGAAACATAGGAACTTCACACACTTCCAAGACTACTTTATTAGTTGATTACATAGTCATGAATAATTCTCCACAGACCATCATTAATATCCATACAAACCAAGATAACTTTGGATCTCAATCACAGTGGTTGGTCTTGGACAATTTTTATTAGCATCTTTCTTTGATGGGTCCATGGGTATACCCTCACATGAGATTATATTACCAAAAAATGAACCTTTTTATAGCCAAAATTAACACATTGTAAATTTTTAAAATAATTTATACTTCCTTAGGGTCATCATTACAAATTTCAAATGATCTTCATGATATTCTTTTCCCTTTTAGTATATAAGAATATAACCTATAAAGACTACCACAAACATATCAAGGTAATCTCAAAATACACTATTCATTAAATTAGTGAAGAGAGTTGGGGTATTAGTAGGACCAAATTGAATCACTATATATTAATAGTTTTCATACCTTTTAAGGAATATTTAATTTAGTATATCCTCATTCTTAAACCTCAATGGATGATATCCATAATCAATTTAAATCTTTTAAAAGTATTAATCTCTGCAAAATTTATCAAACAAGTCATCAATATAGGGTATAGGATACTTTTTCATGATTGTGATATTTTTCAAATCCCAATAATCAATGTGGAGTCACATCAATCAACCTTTCCTATTAACAAAAAAAGGTTCACCATATGGTTACACACTATTCAAAAAGAATCCCTTCTTATGATTCCCATTGATTTTCTTCTTTAATTCTTATAACTCAATCACCTTTATTATATAATAATCCTTTCTAATTGGCATAACACCAATTAAGAGTTTTATAGAGAACTCAACATCACGATACCATGGAAGACTGTGAAACTACTCCAAAATGGAATCAAACAACTCCCTCACAATAGTAATATCATTGATGTTTTATTTCTACATAACCATATGAGATAAACACACATTTTAAATTAGAATTAAGATTTATACAATGTATGTGATCTCCATAGGATGTTAATCCTTATAATCATACTGATAGACAATCATATATTGTTTTGGAATATCAATCATGACATCCCTTCCATTGAAATAAATTAGTTATTTATATAGATAATGTGAATCCATGCCCACGAAAACAAAAAAAACAAATAGATGGAGAATAATAATATTTGTAGCAATCACATTCCGAAAAAATTCATATATAGAATAATCATAGACCTGAGTTGTGATCATCATGAAATTATGGAGTTTCACTTCAAGTTCAACATCTAATTAATAGGGATAAGAATTAACATTCCTAAATAATTCTCACAACATAATTTAATTTATATTACGATGATCAGATAAGGTAATTCAATATTTGGGAATTCATTTCATCACCCTAACTTCATTATTATATCTTCAATCCCTTTCTAAAACCTAGATTGTTACCATGACTATCAAGAATCAATAATCAGAGTGATTACTCATAAAAATACTCCATAACATGTCTAAATCATGAAAAAAATTGAATATTTGAATCCTTAGATTTAACCTACATCATTCAGGGTCATTATTCAATTAATATATGATGTTTTATATAGTCTTTGTGAGTTTCCAAAATATATCGCTTGGGAGTATCAAAATAGGTGTACAGAAAGGCCCATTATCGTGCACCAAGTGAAAATTTAGTACAATTATAATGCACCCTTTTCAACGTTATTTCCACTAAGTACAACTATTCTAGAGAAACATCCACTTATAGTATCTAAAATAGGTTTTAATTTTGTGGAAACCATTCACTATATCCTTCACTAAAATTCTATTATATTTTCATATACTTTGACATAACCCTAGAATTATCCTTAAACATATCCCTATAGATCTCACTAAAGTTATTTCATCCTTGTTTATAATGGGTAACTACACATTCCTATGATACTAAATATAGATACCCACACATTCAATGAAAAAATATTACATCTTAAAATAAGAATATTTATTAAATAACATAATTATCTATGCCAAAATCAATTAGTTATAGTGACATTATAAACATGGACACATTAACTATTGCCCCATAAGTGAGTTATGTCATCTCCCACTAAATTATTCAAAACTAGCATCATTCCGAGACATATCATACATAATACCTTTCTTCATAACCAGTTGAAAGGGAATAAAAGAAATGTTGAGCTCAGATGCTCGGTAAGGGTGAACAATGGATATATCATCATCATGTGGGCATAGGGGTATGATAATATAAGAATAAAATTTTCAAACCATACCTTTCATTTCATAAACATGATTCATGGAATAAATATTAATAGTCAGTAAGTCATTAATCATAATTTAATCAAACCACATAATCAATGATATCGTAACATTGGATTAATACATAGATTTATGGAATACACATAAGCTTATAAGATAATATTTCAAGGATACCCACAAAGACTTACATAGAAAGTAAGGCTTATACTAACCACACATGTACCTTCTTCAAGCATATAATATCCTCCATTTTACCCTATTTCAGGATTAGGAGAACCTCTCATGTACCATATTATGAGTTGGTATAACCTCCCATATTCCATCTTTTTGGATCAGTAAAACCTCCCATTTACACTCTATTGGTCTTGGTATAACCTCTCATATATCCTCATATGGTCATGGGATAACCTCTTGTGTATCCTTTATGCTCATAGAAAATTAATCATTACTCAATACACTATATGGATACATAAGTTTCACTAATCACATAATACATATATTTATATTATATAAGTTCGTAAAATAATCATCAAATCATAACCTGTGAAAAGGAAACGGGTTTCATAAATATTTCATCATAAAATCCCCTGTGTGATAGAAATGGGTTCTATAAACATTTATCTTCATAATTAGAAATCATCTAAAGAAATAATAAGAATGGTATCATTGGATCATACATCTAGTAAATCTTAAGTAAATCATTGAGTGATCATGATTTTATAAAATACCTGTAATGAACCGACCCTAGTTACCCAAATTTGGTGCATTATTATATAACATTGGAATGATCACAAGGAAATCATGTCTCGAAAGACCGATCAGTTTAGTATTATTGGAAACAAGATTCATACAGAAGTTCAACTTTACAACTTGAAAAGAAATACAACATGAATTTATTCCATTGGAAACATCCAAGTCTCCTAGATAATGCATGAAAGTCACTAATAACTAACTTATTCATATCCTAGGAAAATGAAACATATGAAAGGGGTGAGCTCAAATGCTCAGTAAGGGTAAGAAATACAGCAGAAGATAACCTAAATATTAAGCATGGTGAATAATTTAAACCACATGTCTTTACCAATAATAAACATGAATACGTTTAAGTACGGAATATGATTTGAGTAAATAATTTCATAATAAAACATAATCATGCGTATTTTACTAGTCAAATGACCACACGAACCATCAATATTATTTTCATAATGAGCGAATGTATAATTCTAGAAATTCTGAAACATTTTGTCAAGGCCTCAGCCAAGATGTCAAAAAAATTATTAAGGCCTCAGCCATGACTATATATAAAATTGGGAAAGGCCTCGGCCAATACCACGTACAGTTGTCTCATGAGACCTACCAATTCATCTATGAGCTATAGCGGGCTCCACCCATCACTTACTAAGTCCAATACATTCCTCATATGAAAATTTTGAAATGAAACATAAAAATTCGTATTAAAACTAGAATATGAAATGTCAATACATTAACCATAAACCATTAATGGTATAAAACTAACACATATATAGTCAAAAATATCATAAAACCTTCAACACAATATGGAAGATTTGTATCATAATGAATCAACTTCAAGCAACTATAGAATCCATCAAAGGAAGTTGACATAGATGAAATCAAAACTATTTGAGGGAAATATCTCTTTCTTTTTTTGAAATCATTTAAAGTTATGTAATAAAAAAAGAAAAAAAACTTATTTCAAAAATATTCCTATAAGATTTTAAGGGAAGCTTCGATGATGTTATAATGGTAGAAAACAGCATCACCTGTCGTATAAGTTAAAAAAACATTCTTACCTTAATTTTGTCGAAAAGGTCATAAGGTACCTTGTTTGGGAAACTACGGAAAGATTCCTTAAAAAATATTTTATAAAAAGTAAAACAAGGATATAAATGACTTTAATCCATATTCTAGTAAATATTAAAAATGTTTTGGAATATTTTTTTAAGAAACATGGATGTGGATGATAAAGAGGCCCCAGTAGATACTTATGTAAAAACAACCTCAGATAATAAAGAGATTGTAGAATTAACCCTTACTTTGTACTATTCCTTGGTGAAGGGTAGGTTAACCTCCTTTATAATGGTGAAATAATTGTTATAAAATTATACAATATTAATATACATTAATATGATATCATATATTATCTTTTAAAATTGCATTGTTAATAATATCTTAGTATTATCGTCATTTCTAGTGTTAACTATTTCGTTTTCCTTTATATTCTTTGTTATGTGAGTCATATATATTATGTATTGGAGGTATCTTATTCATATCCATAATGATATTAAGTATTTAAACTTTATTTTTAATCATCAAATAAAAATTATTCTTGAATGAATATGATGGGGAATGATTCTCATCGTGTTCGTGGAGGCGGTAATCCGTACGTACGCACAAGTGAAAATATAATTCTTTTGACATTAAAATATTATATAATTGGATGTTATGTCATATATAAAGAATAATTATAATGTTATATTTATTATTTACATCAATTACACATCATTATTATACCCATCCAAATAATAATGTATTGAATAACAATTACACCACAATGTGGAGACAGTAAGCTGTACGTACGCACGTACGGTGACATGTCATTAAATGGATGGATAGAATAAAAAATATGGTTGTACCATATTTATAATAACATCACATTATATATAATATACTTTATTTATTATTTTAGAATGGAAACAACAAATAAAGAGGAAGTGGAAGAAGAAAGGAACTTGAAAGAGGGTGGTGAAATCATTACCTCTTCTTCGAGTTTTTCCTTTTGATTTGATCAAAAGGGCTCCATAGGTTGTCTCTATGACTAAAGTAAAGCCTCTAAGATTAAGGGAGGAAAGTTAATAGGGTATTTGGTCATGTTTTAGCTGAGAGAAAAGGCTTTGAAGGTGTTAATTAGAGCTAAGGGGGAGTGACCTTTTATAAGAGGAGTGAGGGGAACCTTAGGAAAAGCTGGAAATATTATTTTATAATAAAATAATTTTCGGTTTATAATGTCTCCAAAGTAGATTAGTTAAAGGATAATGTGGGTATGAGTCTAAAACCACTCAACCAATAGGTTTTAGATAGGTTTGAGTCACTATAGTAACCTTATCGTTTAGATTTAACTCTTAGTTAAATAGTTTGACTTTTACCATGTGTCTTGGTATTTTTATATTATATGATTAATAAAAATACAATAAACTTACAAGAGAACCCCAATAGGTTAATTAATCACACATATAATATTATTTAGGCCCTTTGGAAGAAACTTATACTTTTAGGAATATTATATCAACCAATAAAATTGTATTTTTTTTAAAAAAACTCATTTATGTCAATTTTGATATTATTTAATAATTGATTTTTTTTTAAAGTCCTAACAACATTATTAATTCGCACTAAATAAATTTAATCAACCATAATATGTCATATTAACCTAGATAATTTGTGTATGGCATTAAAAATTTAAAATTATATTTATTTTAGTATTTATAATATCATTTATTTGATTCTTTCATTAATAAGGAAAATACTGCATCATCAATGTGTCATAAATAAATTTCATTATTCAATGTATAAAAATTATAAAAATAATACCATTATGTAGTAAATAGTTTTAGATTTATAATTAGTATTTATTGTAGAATATATAACATGTATAACCCTATGTAAAAATTGTTTCACTAAAAGATCTATGCTTATGTCATTTTTGTGTTTACTTTAACTTAATAAATATAAAGTATCATTATCACTTACAAGTGGCTCTATAGGGTCCCAAAGTCGACCCAAAGATTCCCATGGTCGGACATGTATCATCCAATAGGATTAGGATATGTGTTAAGGTAATTTAATATTATTAAAATATTATTTTCTTACCCTTATTTATCGGATTTACCATTTAACCATGGTAAATAAAATATTTACCGAAATAATAATTTGAAATGTATAAAATTAAAATTTACCTATTTAAAAAATTTGGGCCTCCTGATTCTAAATATAGAATCCATTTTTTGAAATTCAAACCACAGAAGTGGAAGAAATTAATTTAAAATTAATTCCCGTTGTCAAAACAAAAAGCATGTTTTTATGAAATAAAAACTATCAAAAGATTGACACTTGATTATATCCAGTTTAAATGTGAAATTATGTCCAATGACCAGAATTGGATTAAATGGTATAAATATAATCTAATTATAATTTAAACCCACTCAATAGTATAATTTATCACTATAAATTATTTTGATTAAGAATGTTGTTTTTAATTAAAATTTAGTATTTTTAACTATTCATCAAAAACTGAATGTTTTCATAAAATTACCAAAAACTCACCCTAATCTAATTTTGATACTTTGAATCCAAAATTGAAGTCCATTTTTAAAGATAAAATTTATAAAATTTCAAAAAGTGGGTATTACTATTCATAATGGCTAGTTTGATTGGTTGTGGTGTGTTAGAATTTCGAAGTTACGTACAACACAAGATATTACAATATTCAAAGGGAAACATACAGTTGAAGCATGGGGTATTACATTCTTCTATCCTTCAAATAATTTCATCCTCAAAATTTCTAGAATATTACTCCATAAAAAGACTCGGGTGGTCCTTCATCCTAAGTTCCTCAGGTTCCCACGTTGCCTCTTCCATCTTAGGGTTTCTCTATATAACTTTTACCAGACGAGTCATCCTATTTCTCAACACATGTTCTCTTATATAAAGAATCTTGATAGGAATTTCTCAATAAGACAGATCGGGTTTCAATTATAATTCCTCATAAGTGAGAACATGCATTGGGTTAGGTATGTATTTTCTCAACAGTGATACGTGGAATACATCATGATCTTTGGAGAGACTTGGTGGTATTGACAAACAGTAAGCTACAACCCAAATTTGTTTTAGAATTTCGAAAGGTCCGATGTACCTAGGACTCAAATTACCCTTCTTACCGAAACGTATAACACCCTTCCATGGAGATACCATCAAGAAAACATGATCTCCTAACTGAAATTCCAAATCCTTCCTTTGGTTATCGGCATAACTCTTCTACCTACTTTGAGCTGCTTTGATGTGGGTTTGGATTACCTTCACCTTTTCCATTGCTTCCTCCACAAGTTCTAGGACTACGAGTTTTCTTTCACCAACATCATCCCAAAAAGTTGGTGTGCGACATCTATTTCCATATAATGCTTCATATGGTGCCATCTGAATACTTGAATGGAAGCTATTGTTATAGTAAAATTATTCTAGAGGTAAATATTGATCCCACGTACCTTGAAATTCAAGTGAGCATGATCTAAAAATGTTATCTAGGGTTTGAATAGTACATTCTGATTTTCCATCAGTTTGGGGGTGGTAGGAAGTTCCCAAACGAAGTTCAGTATCCAAGTATTTCTGAAGACTTTTCCAGAATCATGATGTAAAACATGTATCACGATCAGAAACAGTCTATAGGGGTACTCCATGAAGTCTCACAACTTCATTGATATATAGTCTTTCTAGACGTTCAAGTGGTAAATCTTCTCTTATAGCAAGAAAATGTGCTGACTTGGTAAGACGATCAACAATGACCCATATTGCATCATTCCTTCTAGGAGTCTTTGGTAGTTCCATGACAAATTCCATCGTAATATTATTCCATTTCCAATCAGGTATAGGAAGAGGTTTCATAACTCCTCCAGGTTTTTTCCTTCCAGCTTTCACTTTTTGACAAACCATACATCTTGACACAAAATCAGCAATCTCCCTCTTCATGTTGTCCCAAAAAAAATGTTCCTTCAAATCCCTATACATTTTGGTGATACGAGGGTGTATAGAGAAATTTGAACTATGAGCATCATCCAGGAATTCCATTTTTCAATCAGGTATTTCAAGAACAGAAAGTCTCTTCCCTAATTTCAAAATTCCATCTTCATACATAATGTCACTCAATCTCCCATCATTCACAGCATTAATCTTCTTTTGAAACACTTCATCACAAGTCTGAGAACTCTTTATCCTTTCTAGTAAATCTGGTTGGGCAACCATTTGAAAAATCATTGATGTTTCACCTTCCATGGTTATTCCCATATACACCATTACTAGATCTATGAAAATAGGATACCTTTCAACTCTCATCTTGTTCAAAACTCATTGATCCTTTCTTCTAAAAGCATCTGCTACCCTATTTTCCTTCCTCGGGTGGTATTGTACCATGAAATCATAATCCTTATGTAGTTCAAGCCATCATCTTTTCCTCATGTTGAGTTCTTTCTATGAGAAAATTTAATTCAAACTCTTGTGATCAGTATATATCTCACATTTTTCAGCATAGAGATAATGTATCCAAATATTCAAAGAAAATATTACAGCTTTTAACTCAAGATCATGGGTTGGATAGTTTTGCTAATGAATTTTT
Organism: Viscum album; assembly: GCA_963277665.1. Taxonomy (NCBI): domain Eukaryota; kingdom Viridiplantae; phylum Streptophyta; class Magnoliopsida; order Santalales; family Viscaceae; genus Viscum; species Viscum album. The sequence continues at coordinate 649,985,139 of OY728120.1, read as the reverse complement.
AGCTGTCGTGATGCATAGCTAACAACCCAATCATTCTACATAAGGACACAACCAAGTCCGTTCTTTGAAGCATCGCTATAAATAACAAACCCCTTATTCCATGATGTTAGAGTCAAGATAAGAGCGTTGACTAATATTATCATAAATTCTTCAAAACATTATTCATACTCTTTTTTCCAAACAGGTTTAACCCCTTTACATGTGATCTTGGTTAATGGGTTAGCCAATCGGGAAATTTTTTTGACGAAACGTTGATAATAACATGCTAAACCAATAAAACTGTATACCTCAGTTATACTCGTCGGTGCTAGCCATTCGTGGATATCCATGGTCTTAGAAGGATCAATAGAGATTCCATCCTTGGAGACAATATGGCCAAGAAAAAAAATCTCTTGAAGCCAGAATTCACACTTGCTAAACTTTCCATATAATTCATATCTTCATAGAGTCTTCAAGACAATGCACAATTGATTTTTATGATCTTCATAGCTTTTGGAGTATACCAAGATATCATCAATAAATACCACTACAAAGTAATCAAGATATTCCTTGAAAACTCTATTTATTAGATCCATGAAGACATAGGGTTCATTAGTCAACCCAAAAGGCATTACTGTAAACTCATAATGCTCATACCAGGTTTGAAATGCTGTTTTTGGAATGTATTCCTTCAACACACACAACTTATGATATCCAGATCAAAGTTCAATATTTGAAAAGTATTTAGCTCCATGAATTTGGTCAAATAAATCATCAATATGAGGTAAGGGATACATGTTCTTTATTGGTATAGCATTGTTCTCCTTGTAGTCAATGCACAACCTCATAGATCCATCATTCTTCTTAACAAAAAGGATAGGGGATCCCCATGGAGAAACAATAGGGTGAATAAATCCCTTATTACTCAATTGATCTAGTTTTTTCTTTAGTTCCACTAATTACATTGTGGCCATTCTATAATGGGTCTTTGATATGGGCCTTGAACCAGGAATTAAATCAATGGAAAACTCTATTTCTCATTCTAGAGGATGTCCAGGTAAATCCTCTGGAAATACATCAACATACTCTTTCACAATTGGTATATCCTCTATTAGAACATTTCATCCCTCACCCATAATTATTTCATTTGCTTCCTCCCTGATAATTGAATTTAGTTGAGCTACTTGGGGTGGATCTAGATAAGAATTAGGTGGCGATGATTATGCTCTAAAGATAAGGTGTTCTTTATCATCGTCATAAAAAATTGTAACCTCCTTATTATTACAATAAATTTTTTCATCATGGTCTGAAAGCCAATCCATACCATGGATTATATCAAATTCAATCATGGGTATGATGATTATATCAGTAGATAAAGAACATTTATATTCCCTGATGGAAACTGATTCTTAAAACTTTGTAAAAATGATACTACTCTTAGGGGTTTTGCTTGACAACTCCCTTGTTAAATAAAATTTGAAATATCAAATTTTCTTAGAAAACTGGAAAGATATGAAACAATTTGATGATTTAGAATCAAATAAATCATTGGATAAACTTGAGGAAACCAATAAATTACCTACCACCACATCTTTTGGGGATTCAACCTCAGCAGTAGTGATCACATAAGGTTGTCCTTGATCCCTTGGCCTTTTTAATTTAAGTTTACTTGACTCTTAGGTAATTAATGTTCATAATGTCCCATATCCCTGCAATTTTAGTATTGAACATTCGTAGCGTATTTGTTTCACATAAAATCACCAACGAGATGACCTTTTTATCCACATTTTTAGCATACTTCTTTTCCTTTTAGACATACACCAGGGTGCTTACTTCCAAAATTATTACAGGGTGGAAATTCAATTTTTCCCTTCTTCCTTGTTTTATTATTTCCTTTTATAGAGTGTTCGGCAGATATCTTCTTATCTTGTTTTTCTTTAAAGTCATAAGACTTAGAGAATTCCTTTTCTGTCTTGATAGCACATGAGACAATATCTTCGTATGATGAGAAGGATTGTGATAATAATGCTCAATGGAGAAATGGTTTTAACCCATCAAGGAAATGGCCGATATTACTTCTTAGGTTACATATATAATCTGCAGCACGCCTCACTAACATTGTAAAGTTATCTTCATACTTTGCGACATTCTCATCCTCCTTTTTCCTCGGACTCAGAAATTGTCTTTCCATATCCGTTTGATGGTCACGAGGAAAGTATTTTTCTATGAAAATTTCTTTAAACTCCCTCCATTATATATTTGATACTTCATAATATTCCTTTGTGATTTGAATCAATGACCACCATTGATCAGCATCACCAGTGAGGCGGTAGACTGTCATGACAACTTTTTCCCTTTCGCTACTCCCCAAGGCGTGGAATATTTTCTCTAAGGAATTTATCCATTTCTCATCTAATAATGGATTTGTAACCCCATTTAATGTTGGTGTTTTTTGCCTCATGAATCGGTTTAACATTAATCCTATGTATTGTGGATCAGGGTTCTCCATACAGGTAAGGTTATTATTCATAACATGTGTGAGTTGTCCCAGTATGGTGATAAACTGATCAGCACCAATGGTATAACCAGCTCCACTATAATTATCTTGAGCAAGAGGGAAATCCCTACATGGATTGCGCTCAATGATATGGTTTCCATTCCTTCTACTATGCGCCATTTTTAAACAATGCAATACACTAGATTAGGTTATGAATTGCAATACATAAATACAAACTTGTAAAACACTTAAAATAAATTGAACAGTTTATGGATATAATCCATAATCCTAAAAATATTTTATTTGTGGAATTATATACTCATAAACCCTTCATAATGGTTTGTAAAGAAAATGAGAATTATCCTAATCATGTCCACCGGGAGTGTCGTAACCAAGAGTGATGTAAGGACCGTTGTCGTGCACCAGTTCCCGTTCGAGTCTAGATCAAAGCGGTGTTTTCAAGTTTTACCCCTAGGTACATATGTGCCAGAGACGCCTCTACTTTCTCATATCCAGACAGGGATGTATTTCATAGAGAACTCAAAGAATCTCAACAATACCAAAATTCCAGTAATTTCTTCTATACTAATCATCATATTCTATCTTAGGGTTATGTGCGCTAATCAGAGTTTATCTAAATCTAGTTTCCAAGGTTTGTAATAAACTTCCTCTGATACCAACTGTAACTCCCCAACCCTAGTTACCCAGATTTTGTGCATTATTACATAACACTTTCATGATCATAAGGAAATCATGTCTCTAAAGACAGATAAATTTAGTTTTATTGGAAACAAGATTCAAACATAAGTTCAACTTTACAACTTGAAAATAAATACAAAAAGAATTTATTCCATTGGAAAACATCCAAGCCTCCTAGATAATTCCTGCAAGTCACTCATAAATAACATCTTCATAACCTAGGAAAATGAAACATATGAAATGGGTGAGCTCAAATGCTCGGTAAGGGTAATCGATACAGCAGAATATAACATAAATATTAAGCATGGTTGAAACCACATGCCTTTACTAATAATAAACATGAATACTTTAATCATTGGAATGCGATCTGAGTAAATAATTTCGTAATAAAACATAATCATGGGTATTATACTAGTCGAATGACCACATTAACCATCAATATCATTTTCATAATGATAGAATGTATAATGTCATACATTCTGAAACATTTTGTGAAGGACTTGGCAAAGATGTCTAAAAATGATTAAGTCCTCGGCCAAAACCATATATCAAATTGGGAAATGCATCTGCCAATTCCATATATAGTTGTCTCATGAGACTATCCGATGTATTGAGGAGCTATAGTGGGCTCCACCCATCAGTTACTAAGTCCAATACATTCCTCATATGAAAAGGTTTAAATATAACATAAACATTCATATTAAAACTAGCATACGAAATGTCAATACTTTAACCATAAACCATGAATGTTATAAAAATAACACATCCACAGACAAAAATAACATAAAACCTTCAATAAAATATGGAAGATTTGTATCATAATGAATCGACTTCAAACAACTATAAAATCCATCAAAAGATGTTAACATAGAGGAAATCAAAACTATTTGAGAGAAATATCTATTTCTTTTTTTAAAATCATTTAAAGTTACATAATTATGAAATAAAACATTTATTTTAAAAATATTATTATAATATTGAAAGGGAAGCTTTGATGATGTTATAATGCCGGGAAAATATTTTCACTCGCTGTATAAGTTAAAAAAACATTCTTACCTTAATTTTTTTGAAAAGGTCATAAGGTACGTTGTTTGAAAAACGACGAAAATATTCCTTTCAAACCGTTTTATAAAAAGTTAAACAAGGGTATAAATGACTTTAACCAATGGTTTAGTAAATAGTAAAAATGTTTTGGAATGTGTTTTTACGAAACATGGATGTGGATGATAAAGAGGACCCAATAGATACTTATGTAAAAACAACCTCAGGTAATAAAGATATTGTAGAATTAATCCTTACCTTGTACTTTTCCTTGATCAAGGGTAGGTAAAAATTCTGTATAATGGTGAAATAATTTTTATTAAATTATAAAATAATCATATACATTAATATTATATAAAATATGTTCTTTTAACATTTCTTTCTAAAAAATATCGTAGTATTATCGTTGTTTTGGGTGTTAACAGATTCATTTTCCTTTATATTCATTGTTATGTGAGTCATATTTTTTATGGATGGGATGTATCTTATTTATATACATAATGATATCAAGGCTTAAATATTATTTTTAATCAAAAAATTAAAATTATACTTGAATGGATACGATGGGGAACGAATCTCATCGCGTTCGTGGAGACGGTAATCCGTACGTACGCACAAACGACAATATCATTCTTTTGATATAAAAATAATATATAATCTAATGTTATATCATATATATATAATCATTATAATTTTATATTTATTATTTACATCAATTACACATCATTATTATACCCATCCAAATAATAATGTATTGAATAACAATTACACCACGACGTGGAGACGGAAAGTCGTACGTCCGCACGTATGCTGACATGTCATTAAAAGGATGGATAAGATAATTAATATGGATGTACCATATTTATAATAACATAAAAATATATAGAATATACTGGATTTATCATTTTAGAATGGAAACAACAAATAAATAGGAAGTGAAAGAAGAAAGGAACTTGAAAGAGGGTGGTGAAATCATTACCTCTACTTCAAGTTATTCAGTTTGATTTGATCAGAAGGGATCATTAGGTGGGATTTCTGACTAAAGGAAATCCTCTAGGATGAAGGTAGGATAGTTTAGAGGGTATTTTGGTAGGTTTGTTCCTATCCAAAAGGTTTTAAGGTGTGAATTAGAGAGAAGGGGAGTTCCCTTTTATAAGAGGGGTGACAAGCACCTTAGGAAAAGCTAGAAATATTATTTTATAATAAAATAATTTTCTGTTTGTAATGGTTGAAATGTGGATCATTTAAAGAATAAGGTGTGTATGGGTCGAAAACCACTAAAACAATAGGTTTTATACAGGTTTGGGTCAATATATAAACCATATCTTTTAGATTTAACTCTTAGTTAAATAGTTTTACTATTACGATGTCTCTTTGTATTTTTATATTATATGGTTAATAATAATACCATAAACTTCCAAGAGAACCCCAATAGGTTCAATAATGACACATATAATATTATTTAGGCCCTTGGGACGAGCCTTAGACTTTTTGGAATATTATATCAACCAATAATATTGTATGTTTTTTAAAAACTCATTTATGTCAATTTTGAGATTATTTAATAATTGATTTTTTTAAAGTCCTAAAAACGTTATTACTTCGAACTAAATACATTTAAAAAACCCTAATATTTCATATTAAGCTAGAAAATTTTTTTATGGCATCAAAACATTCAAATTATATTTATTTTAGTATTTATAATATTCTTTATTATATTCTTTCATTACTAAGGAAAATAATGCATCATCATTGTGTCATAAATAAATTTAATTAATCAATGTCTAAAAATTATAAATAAAATAACATTATATAGGAAATATTTTTATATTTATAATGAATATTTATAGTAGAAGAGATAACATGTATAACCCTATGTAAAATTTTTTTACTAAAAGATATATGCTGATGTCATTTTTGTGTTTACTTTAACTTAATTAATATAAAGTGTCATTATCACTTACAAGTGGATTCATGTGGTCCCAAAATCTACCCAAAGATGATCATGGTCAGACATGTATCATAAAATAGGGTTAAAACATGTGTTAGGGTAATTTAATATTATTATAATATTTTTTTGTTATGCTTATTTAACGGATTTACCCTTTAACCATGGTAAATAAAATATTTACCGAAGTAATTATTCAAAATGTCTAAAAATAAAAGTTACCTATTTATAAATTTTGGACCTCCTGATTCTAAATATGGAATCCATTTTTCAAAATTCAAAACCCAGAAGTGGAAGAAATTAATTTAAAATGAATTCCCGTTGTCAAAACAAAAATCGTGTGTTTAAGAAATAAAAACTATCAAAAGATTGACACTTGGTTATGTCCAGTTTAAATGTGAAATTCCCTCCATTGAACAAAATTATATTAAATGGTAAAAATATAATATAATTATAATTTAAAACCTCTCAATATTATTATTTAGCACTACAAATTATTTTGATTAAAAAAGTTTTTTTAAATTTAAATTTAGTAATATCACTATTCCTCAAAAACTGAATGTTTTCATAAAAATACAAACAATTCACCCTAAGCTAATTTCTATACTCCGAATCCAAAAATGAAGTCCATTTTGAAAGGTAAAATTATTAAAATTTCAAAAATTGGGTATTACTATTCATAACATCTAGTTTGACTGGTTGTGGTGTGTTAGAATCTCGAAGTTGCGTACAACGCAAGCTATTACATTTTTCAAAGGGAAACATACCATATAATCTTGGGGTGTTACAATACCATTCATGTTGTACATGTTAAAATGAATATTCCATTCACATTTTCTATAAAAACATAAAAGATTCTTTTTTGGAACATGAAAGGAAGATACTTTTAAAAAAAATTAAAATATCAATAATTGGAAATATTTACCAAAAAAGTAATTTATAATTGTAAAATCATTCTATAAAACATTTTTAGTAAACATGTACTTGGAGTAAAAATTATTTTTGACCTAATATAGAAATGAATTTGATTTATCTTAGAAAACATTTTTTAGTCTCTTTATTACTTATAGAGAGGAATGTGAATAGGAAACGTGTATTTTTTTGAAATAACCATATTAGAATAAAATAAATTTGATTATTGATATATTTAACATCATAATTCATCATCAAAATCATGATCATAAACAATCCCAATTAACAATGATATTGTAACATAAAACCTTTACCACATTGGTAATGTTTGAATATTATTCCCCACGAAAAAAAACTACCTTATATTGATATATAAATACACATAAATTTCATAATAAAAATCATAAATTAAATTCATGTTTATGATATTCACCAAAAAAAGAAATAAGGGGTGAATATGGCATGTGTCCCATGGAAATAAATATGAGATGTAAATCACTTACCTCTTTAAAACATTGGAATAAAAATAATAATTAAATAATAATTAAATAATAACATGAATTGAAACATTAAATATAATTATAATAACTATATTCATGATATTAAATGTCAAAATAGGAAGTATATACACCAAAAATAAATAAATTTGTGGTGAATTTGGCATTAGTCTCACAAAAAAATTTGAAAGTATAAATACATTACATTAAGTCTTTACTTCCTCCACACACATCAAAACCTCTTGTATAATAAATGAGGATTTAATATTCATATATTCCTATAATTTGATAATATATATAATAATAATTTTGATTTACTTATGAAATTTTTTTGTTTCTTTATTAATAATTCCTTTTTAAAATGACATTTTGGGAAATAAAAGCTTTATTTTTCATGCTTGTTTTGGTTTAGTATTTTCAGTCCTTTTACTTTGATCATGGTTATATAATCTTCATAACGCTAACCATGATATAAATATCATATATATTCATTACATATTAGTTATTATTAATCTATTATTTTTATATATAGAAAATGAATTACAGGTTTCATAGATTGATGATCGTACATACACATTAACGGTGATTCCATTTTATCAACAGAGGGAGTGAAAGGAAGGTAAATAAGATAACACATTTCCAGAGTCAATATGTTGTCATATATATCGTATATATTAATTAAATTTACACTTATTACCATACCTGTAAAGTTTAAGAAAAAATGAATCACATTGCTTCATGAGTCAGTAGTATACCATACACATATACATTAAATCCAATATTATATATAACAATGAGAGGTAGATGGAAAATGAATTACATGATTTTGGGAGGCAATAGTCTATCGTACACACAGTCGATGGTTTCATTTACCATTTTATGGAAGAGAAGATGGATATAGGTTATGAAATTAACATAATAAATTATCATAATATGGTAGATACTGATTGTATTATATCTAAATAGTTGATGAATATTTTCAGTATGTGGAAGAAAAAATAAAATAAAAATTATCAGTTAAAAATGATACCTCTTGTTTACACAACCTACTTAGGTTATAAAAAAAGTCAATATTATGGGGGTTTTATAATATAAATAATTCCCCTAGGACATGTGGAAATTATTAATTAAAATATTTGTCATGGAATTGGCCAATTCAATGGGTTTTTTATGTGTAAAATGAATAATATATGGGTGCCCAATTATAAGAGGGGGAGAGGACACACATGGAATTTTTAAAAATTAAAATCTATAATAATATTTTAATTATACAACATGGTTCAAAAAATGACTTAATATCAATTCATCAATTATATAAAATAAAAATATGTCTATAAAATAGGATTTGAACATGTTTTTAGGTAATTTTAACACTTATACTTTTAGTTTAATCACTAATAAATTCGTTTTATCCTTAAAAACAATAATTATTTTTTATATATATATTTAATTTAAAAAAACTTATAATTAACATAATATATAATATTAATTATTCTAATTCCAACAATAAAATCCATTTTTATAAATTCAAATAAAATACTAAAAAAATTAATTTATAATTCAGACCAAGGATACGATGAAAAAATAGTTTTCCAAAGTGAAATATTTTATAGGTATATAAATTTTTAATATAAAAATCCAACATTAATTTGATTCTAATAGAATAAATTAGTTTAATAGTATCATAATGAAACTAATTTTACTTTTAAATCATTTTTATATAATATGGTAAATTTTTAATTCTTTAAATGAAATGTACATTATTAATAAAAATCAGTATTTTTTACCATTCACCAAAAAATTATACGTTTTATAAAATTATAAAAAATCCATTCTAAAATAATTTTAAATTTTTTATTGCAAAAATGATGTTAATTTTTTCAAATATTTTTTCTATGATTTTCAAAAATTAACAATATTATTTTCCCAAAAAAACATTTTTTTGAAATAAGTATTTTTAAAGTGTATAAAAACTTTTACAAAAAATAATTAAATATTTATCAATATACTTTATTTGTCAGTATTTTCTTTTATCTAAAATATTTATAATAATTTTTCAAAATGTTGTTATTTCTATTCATTCCACCATTTTTGATGTCTAGGTTATAACAGTCTTGTCTAAATAATAATATTTAAAGTATATCATGACACATTAAAACTCAATGTTTCCTATAACACAATCTATCAAAGAAGTTAAATATATTATAAAAATAAATATTTTCTAAAATTCGACAGAGTAACACTCTTGAATAAAAAAAAATTAGGATCTTCTAAATTTGAATGGATTTTTTCAGAAGTTCTCTTGTTTTCCCAAGTATCTATCATAATTATGGTTTTTTCTTTATTGTTTCTTATGTTTTAAGAAAAAAATGTTCTTTGAAGTTTATTTCAACAGTAATTAATTATTATTTTATACTAAATGTTTATTATGTGAAGTCAAAAAATCCTTAGGGGTTTTCATGAATTTTCCTAATGAATAAAGGGTTTTATTATTTTATATCCCCTACTAATCTTTTTTTCTCATCCAACATTTTCAACTATTTTTCATAGGGCTTAAGGATGTGTACGTATTATATTATGGTCAATAGTAACATGTTCTAAATGAATAAAATGTGTCATGAATCATTTTAGAGTGTAAACAAAGTAACCTATTTTTGTGGAAAAAGTGTTTACTATTTGGAAATTTCCACTATTTTATGTATTAATTTTCCAAATTTTATTAAAATATAAACCTAAAATATATTTGAATTATAATAAAGTTAAACCATTTTTATTAATCAAGTAATTATGGGGTTATTGTATAATAGGTTGTTATAATTAGTATTAAATGATGGGTTTAGATGAAATTAATGTTTAAGGTGGTATTAAACAAAAAATTTAAGAGATTTTAATTTTTGGTTATATTATCATGAGATATATTTCGAGTATTTACATGTTTCTAAATTTAATATATGTCAAATAAAAAAAATCTATATAGGAAATAGGTAAAATGAAATAGGAATGAGGTAAGAGATTTATAACCTTCTAAATCGGTGAATTTGAATAGTTAGAGTTAGTACTGGGAATATTATAGTTGTTTTAAATAAAATTATATGGGATGTAAATATAAAAACCCATGTGATGGAGTAAATTACTTCTCTAAATAAAAACATGTCTATATTGGAATATTTTATGAAATAGAACCCTTCATTTATCGAAGGATCTTCAGAACTAATGGTATCTAAAGGATTGATCAATGATGTCGAAAATATATTTTATGGTTTGGTATGTTTAAGGAATTATAATTTAACTATCAAGATTTATGTTTTTGAAAGTGAATTCGATCAATAATAGTCCGTAATAAAGAATACAAAGAATAATGATGTGATTGATTCTATAGAGTTGACAATATTTGAGGATATTTTCCCCAGGAAATATTTTCCTAACGTTCTTTGACATAGAATAGAAACTCAATTTCAATAATTGAAAAAATAAAGAGGAAGACTCGTTTAAATCCTATGATGAAAATTTTACAATATTAAAGAGGTATTCACCAAATTTCATTCAGGGTCGTGATAGTAAAATTGATTGATTTTTATCATAATTGAAACCAAATTTTAATGGGATTTGTTTAATACATGAGTTTGGAAGTTATGAGGATATTTTATAATGTATTGAGATGGTATAGATGGATTTTATTGATTTATATATCAAAAATGAGAATATTTGGTCCATGTATATATCAATAGGGGATAATTCATCGATAAAATCCAAAGGTATGAAATTTGAGGTTCCATTTTTTAATAAGTGTGATAACAAAATTATTCTTGTGAGTTTATTTTGGTATATGGAAAGTGCTACCAATTTTGTAAGATGGGATATCAGGCTCATGTCTATAAAGGAAAAAATGGTAACTCTTAGACTAATTGTGATAACATAACCGAAAAATTATTTAATAATAAATAAGTGCACTATTATATAAGTTTGTGTCCAAAGAAAAGTATAATTGATGGAGACTGTCAAGATAAAAAATGAAATGGTGTTTATAGATCATTCATGAATACCTTGATAAATGAGAAAACTATAAAAGGATGTTATGAAAATTTCAATACTTTTTTTCTCATATTATTCCAATGTAATGTTTGATTTGGGGAATTTACATTATTTTATTTTTTAGTATGTTTCTTGTAAAATGGAGATATCACCTCAAATAATAAAGATAAAATTTATGTTAAAAACTCTAGGTGGAAGTATACAATTAATATTCATTTAAAGGAAACTTCCTTTCATCATATTTATAATGGTATTATTTCTAATTCTAGTTGATTTACCAATTGGGTATTTTGATGTATTTTTGGGCTAGGATCGGATTTCATTTTATCTTATTGTAATTGATTTTAGAGAGGAATATGTCCTATAAAATCCCCATAGTGAGTCTAAATTTGTATATAGGAATGATTTAATACCTATTATAATAAATAAATAAACTGAGTAATTTATTTAATAATGGTTGGAATGTTATCTTTCACAGGTCATTTAAAACAAAGGAATTATTCAGCCTTGTAATGTTCTAGTGGTAAATAAGTTTTTAGGGGTATTTCACTATGATCAACCTATTTTTATTCTAGATTTATATATTGAATTTTCTATTGACTTATTTTGTGATGCCAAGATAATTTCATAACCTACTTAGAAAATTTATCCAATTGAGATTTTTCAACTTAAACAGTATTTATGAGAATTAATTGTGAAGGGTTTCAACCACCCTAGAGCTTTACCATGGGTTATTCCTATATTGTTTGTTAAAAATAAATATGTTCATAGGAGTTTATTCATTGATTATAAATAAATCATTGACGTTAATTTTATGAACTAGCATATGTCACCTCATATTAGTGAATTATTTGATTAGCTCCATGGTTCTCAATAGTTTTCAAATACTAACCTCAAATCCAGTTTCTATCAACAAAAATTTATAGAAGAGGACATTAAAATAATATAATTTTATACTAGTTATATCCAATAGCAGTTTTGGGTAATTCCTTTTGTGTTTATTAATATAACCGATGTATTTTGTGATCTTTTGAATAGAGTTTACATGATTTCTTTGTGATATTTTGGTGGTTTTATTCTATGAAATTATTGTATAATCTCAAATATAATAAGATCATAAAAAATATCTAAGGATTTTTTTTCAAAACCATAAGTGAGAATAATTTTAATGTAAAATTTTGTAAATGTGATGTTTAGATAAATTAGTTTTATTTTCTTAGTAATATGTTTTCTAAATATCAAAAAATGGTTTACCCTTATAAAACTAAAGTAGTGGAAGAGTGTCCAGGACCTATAAATGTCATTAAGATTGAAAATTATTTGCACTATCTGGTTACTATTGATAAATTTTTAAAATATTACTTGGTTATCTATCCCACTTACCACTTTAACTAGAAAATGAATTAAATTCATCCAGAAAAAAAAATGTGATGAATATTTTTTAGAATTAAAAATAATATTTTTTAATGATCGACTGTTATCCTTCCCATCTAAAAATGTGGAGTCTTTTTTAATATTGATAATTCATTGAAGGTATTTGGTTGTGTCTTGATGTAAGAAAATCTGGAAATTTCATATGAACCATGCCAATTAAAACTACATGAGAAGAATAATCCAACACATGATGTTGACCATTTAGAGGTGGTTCATTCCTTAAAAAAAATTAAGCATTTTTATATGGGGTAAAATGTGAAATATATACTAAACATAAAATCTAAAATCATATATTCACCTAAAACCATTGAACATGTGATAAAGTGAATGTATATGACTAATAAAGAATTATAATTTCACAATATATTATTATTCAAGTAAAGAAAACAATGAATATTATTCCTTGATTTGAAAAGATAACACACCATTAACCATGATACCTTTACAACATGATCCATTATTTAAAGATTTAATGTATATGAGATTATAAGTTTTTTATCCAAAAACCACTTCCCTTTTGGATGAAGTTTCATTACCATAATTTGTAGAATAATGAATTAATGTGGCTTAGAATGGAGATCATGGTTTGCAACGGAATGTATAATTGGATAAGGAAGGTAAATTTTATAATTTAATATTGAAAAAGAAGTCATTACTAGAAATAGAAATTTTTTATATGTTCTGAGGGAGTATCATATTCTGATATTATTACTAATTGAGGCTAACAAGTCCTAATTTATAATTCATCAAGAAATAAATGAGATGGATTTTTTGAAATATTATATTTATGAGGGAATGAAAAAATATATTTTCTATTTTACTTGGAAATATTTAAATTTTAAATTGGTTAAATGTGAGTGGAAAACACTAAAGGGTATGCTACAATATTTTCAAGATCCAAAATGAAAATGGGAGAATACATAAATTAATTTGATGTTTACATTTCCAAATACGTCTCATGGTAATAATTTTATTTGGTTTATTGTTTACCATTTTACTAAATATATTTATTTTTGTCAAATTCAAGCTACTATGTATTTATATTAGCTTATTATACATTATTTTATAGAAATAGTATGTTTATATAGAGTCCCTCTCTAAATTTTATATGATCATGACCTATTTATTACATTAAATTTTTATAATGGACATCATAAGTCATTTGGTACTAAGTTAAATTTTAGTACAACCATTAATCCTCAATCGGATTGATACTAGAAGAGACCAATTTATAGAGTCAAGAAAATGATTTTGGCTTATTATTTTTATTACCTGGGAAGCTCAAATCAATAAATTTACATGGTGGAATTTTCTTATAATTAATTTTTTTATTCTAGTATATAGATGAAACCTTTTGAGGAATTATATGGAAAGTGGTGTTAGACTCTATCATGTTGGGATGAAGCAGCCGATAAAAATTTTTTTGGACCATAATTAGAAAAACATATTATTGAGAAGGTAGAAATTATTCAGAACCATATGTGGGTATCAAAATGTAAGAAAAATGTTTGTATAGATAATTGGATGGATAATCTCTCACTTGAAGTTAGATATCCTCGTTTTCTTGAATTATCTCCTAATAAAATGGTTACTCATTTTGATAGAAAGGTAAAAATAAGTCCATAGTATATTTATGTATATAAAATTTTAGAAAATGTGGAATATGTTTCATATTAAGTGGTATTGCCTATTTTTTTATAACAATTATTTGATTTATTCCATGTTTCATTGTTATATAAATATATACATGGTTAATCACACTTTTTGAGCACTAAGTGGTATATTTGAAGAGAATATTTCTTTTAAGGAAAATACTGTTCAAATTCTACATCATAGAGATATAGTTTTGTGTAATAATGTGACTATCCTGGTTATGGTATTACGGAACAACTTATAACGTAAGAAGAAACATGGGAATTAAAAAAACTATGAGGGGAAAATACCTCACATATTTAAGTGATGAATAATATTATGATGTTTAAATTTAAGTGGGGGTGGATTTGATAACATATTTCACATTAATAAGTAATAATTTTAATGTCTTATAAATATTCATGATTAAATTTTAAGGATTCGTATTCTTTGTAATAGTTTTATGTCATTTTTCAATTGCAAATGAAATAGTTTATTTCTAACGGAATTAATTTCCATGAATTATACATCTTTATATAAAAGATAAAATTATAAATTTATGATATATATATTTATAAAATAAAATTATTTTTTGATATCATATTATAAAATAGTTTTAAATTTTAATTTTTAGTATTTTTTGGAAAATATTGATTTTTTTAAATAGTGAAAATACCAATTTTTAAAAATACTGTCATTTATTTTTAATTATTTAAAAAGTAAAATTATATTTTGGATTGGTTTTAAAGTAAAATAACTCCCTTGTGAATAAATATAATCAAATTAATTCCATAATATTTATAATTATAATTTATTTCTATATAAATTAATTTTTAAGCTTAAAACCCCATTTTTCAAGAAACTATTTTTCATAGGGTTTCATGTTCATATATTAAAATTAATTTATTAAAATTCAACAAATTGTACTTTTAAAATTTTATTTATTATTTTTAATTAGTAAGGTCATATTTATTAATGAGTTCAATTTAATTTTTGATCAAAATGAAAAGTTACGACAGTAAGAAATAGTTACGGCGGTAAAAGGTAAAATAGATTAATTAAGGTTAGAACTAAGTGATATGGTAATTAAATCATATATTAATTCTTATTTAATTGGAGTATTTACTAATTTCTCATCTTATCATTATAAATTAATGGTTCTAGTTCCACTTAACAATTATATTCACTTAATATTATTTTAAAACATATAATAATTACAAGAGTGTCTCTCCCCTAACATATAAAAAGGCTCATCCTGCCCTCACATATTCACAAACATTGATAACTCTAGAACAGATATGACCTACCTAAATACTTTTCTAAATTAAATCCCCAAGTCTTAGAGGTTTTGGTCTCACCAAAATACCATCTTAAGAAGTCTTATGTAGCCAACCAAAAGATGGTTTCAAAATAATCGGTATATTTATCATTCTAGTTATTCTGTGTTTATTTATTCTTTTTCATCCTTCAAACCAATCCTAAATAAATATTATATAATAAATTAAAAATATACAATATACTAAAATATTATTGTTTATGATAAACCCCTTTTTAATCTCCTTGATATATAATAGAGATTGAATACATTACTTGTTCATACATGTGGACTACCACCTCTATGGAGCATTGTATTCCATTTTCCATACCTACCATTCTTGAATTATTATAGACATGTAATTAATTAATTTATTAGCTCTTTATGAAATTATTATTATTCTTTAAATAAATATATTACTTACTTTCGTACCCTTTCCTTCTATTTTAAAATGATAATGTTGGTCATGCATATATGTGGACTACCACCTCCACAAAGGTCTGTGTTTCATTTATCATTTTCACCACATATGGTTGTAAAAAACAAGATATAAATAATAAATAAATATTAAATATAAATCATATTTATGATTTTATCAATGTAAAATATTATCTACTTTATTTATTTCTCACCAAGTAAGAAAATAAAAATTTGTTCATGTGTATATATGCACTATTATCGCCATAAAGTGATGTGGTCCATTTTTTCTAATTGCCTTACATGGATGGTTGTAAAAGTATATTTAATGTATAAAAAAGATAATTATATCATGATTAATATTTTAAAGATAAATCCATAGATCTTCCCATTCCTGATCATAAAAAAGAAGTACACGGAATTTTGGGTCAAGAGGGTTAGTCTTCTGAGTGAGAGCTCAGGTGTTACCTGCGCAGAACAGGTCAAGGAGGAGTAAAACATAGAAATTGATCTTTTTATTCTGGAAGATATTCAACAAATGGTGATTGGGGTCTTCAAACTTCATCTGGTTATTCCATCGAAGGATGTCTCAGTCCCTCTGGTTCCTGAAAAGGATGATCCTCTAGTGTCTGAGAAGGATGGGACCGCCCACGATCTTCTACGAACAGATAAGACCCAGAAACAGGCTCATCTATATGTTGATCTTTCAGTTGCAACTTATTCCTCCCCGGTTGAGAAAGAAGATATAGTTATGGATGTACTGGCAGATGTCCCATGAACTATCCAGGTTACCTCTCACGTTATGCTTACTTTGGTTAACTCAATTCCTATTATAAATCACAATATAGCAGTTTGTAATCATTCTGATTATGATATATGCACGGTCTCTCAGAAGCCCCCTCTAATTGTTAAGTCATATGTTCAAAATTTTATGGAACCAACATTTAGTCTACTGGGATAATAGACATGTAGGCCATTCCAATTTTTCCTACTTTACCTCATACTCCAAGCCCATCTCTTGAGCTAGTTGGAGACTCTAAGTCCACTGATAAAGCTCCTAAATCATCCGCTAGAATAAAGAAAACTATTAAATCAGATTTCGTTTACACTTTGTTTGATTCTCCTTTGATTAAGCAGGTTATGAAGACTACTCCAGCCTCTTCTTTTAATCTTAGAATATTGAAGATGAACAAATGCTTGAGTGGTTCTAGGAAGTAAAAAAAGGATCCCCCGCTCCAAACACAGATCTTAATGGATGTTATCTTTTGGAACATTCAGGGTATAGCTAACTATGAAACTATTTTTGTACTTAAAAGAACTATTTTTATGCATAAAACATACATTTTTTCTCTTGCTGAACCCAAAGTTAATTTTTCTTTGAAATTTCTGCTTTTTTCAGCATTTGGTTACAATTTTCTAGGTGCTTTTAAAAATTGTAGTGCGGTAGAATTCCTCGGGATCTTCTATCATACTTCTCTAAAATATGTTAAGGTTCACAAGTTTTCTTATCATATGTTCACTTGTGAATTTATTCTTAATATCCTTCATATTTATTGCACTCTTGTTCATGCTAAGAATAGATACCAAGAATGTAGGACTCTTTGTAAAGACCAATTTCTCTTAGCTAACTCCATCAAGGATCCTTGGTTGGTGATTGGAGACTTTAATGTTATCCTTTATCCCAGTAAGAAACAAGTCCCTTCCAATTCTCACATTTCTTCTAGGGAGTTCCGAGCCACAATATAAGACTGTAACCAGATTTAAATCAATCTTAATGGTGCCAAATTCACTTGGTACAGAAGACTTTATAATAGGGTGGTTTCTAGTAAACTGGATAGGTCCCTAGTGAATGTCTCGGCTCTGGATGCCTAGGTCACCATCTCTAGAATCACCTTACATAAGATAAATTTAGATCACCATCCTATTCTAATTAGTTTCCACTCTAAAAGTTTCAAGGCCATTATTCCTTTAATTTTTAACAATGCTTGGTCAGAGGAATTGGAATTCTCTAATCTTATTCAATGTTTCTTGAAATCAATGAGTTATCATACAGATGTTTTTTCTTGTATCGCAAATATCAAGCACCTCAAACATTGTCTCAAGGGTTGGTGAGGTGGTAAATCGAAACAAATTGATAAGGATATATCCACTCTTGAAAATGATCTCAATCATATTAAAAATAATGTCACCTATACTGACTTCTCCTCTTACCCTCAAAATGATGTCAACATTTCTATGAAGCTCAATTCCCTTTTTTCTTAAGAATAACATTCGAAACAAGTTTTCAAAACTAAATGGCTCTCTAATGGTGGCATAAACACCATATTCTATAATGCCTAGTAAGGGGTTAGTAAATTATTTCTTCCTCTATCATTTCTCAAGGAAAATGATATCCTCCAGGATTCTATGGCCGACATTTCAAATCATGTGGTCTCTTATTTTGACACTATATTCAATGGGTCAAGTATAAACAAGGACCCCCTTCCTGGGGACATTCCGACTTTGATCCATGAGGAAGACACCATTTTTCTCTTGAGAAAACCCCTTGATCATGAGATAAAAGCCACAATCTTTATCCTCAACCCTAACAATGCTCCAGGGCCTGACAGTTTCAACAATGGTTTCTTCCAGCACCTTTGGGAGGTTGTTCATATGGATGTTTGTAAGCTTGATATGATGTTTTTCTATAATGGTGTCATTTCTTATGGTCTTAATGATCAATTACTTATCTTAATACCTAAGTTGTCTAATGCCACTGAAATTCATATGTTCAAGCCTATTTCTCTCATCAACTCCCTTTACAAAATCATTACCAAGCTCTTGGCCAACAGGCTTTCCTATCAGTGTAACAAAATTATCTCTTGGAACCAATTTGGGTTCATCAAGGGTAGTTCTATTTAATACTACATTTTCCGTGCTTTGGAATCCACTAACTCACTTAATAATTCTTCCGTATGTAGCAACATTGCTATTAATCTTGACATTAGGAAATCTTTTGACCTAATAGACTGGAATTTCATTTTCAATGTTCTCCGAGGTTTTGGTCTCAATGATGCTTTTTATTAGTAGGATCAACTCTCTTTTCAATTAGTCCTCTATTTCCATCCTTATCAATGGCTCTCCCAAGGGATATTTTAAATTCTAAAAGGGAGTCTGACAAAGAGATCCCCTCACTACTATCTTTTTTTCCATTTCAGTGGATGAACTTAGTCTACCCCTCACCTCTCTTGTTCATAAAAGTAAA
The DNA here is from genome assembly GCA_963277665.1 of Viscum album. NCBI lineage: Eukaryota > Viridiplantae > Streptophyta > Magnoliopsida > Santalales > Viscaceae > Viscum > Viscum album. Next base: position 649,965,492 of record OY728120.1, on the reverse strand, counting down.
ATCAAACCTCTTCAAGCATCCCAAAACCTTAATGTTTCGACCTAACTGCTTTATGAAGATGATATAATCTTATTCCTTAATGTAGGAAAACACAATATCATTAACCTGAAATCTACCTTATCTCACTATGAAGAGATCTCAGTTCAATCCATTAGTTGGAGAAAATCATTTATTTTATTTTGGAAAATTTACCCCACATTTAGAAAAACCTACATCATTGAGAGTCTTGGTATCAAATAAGGGTCCTTTAGTTTTATTTAAGTGAGTGTTCCCATCTTTTGGGGAAGGCATAAATCTATTTACATTAATGCTGTCTCTGACCAAATCATTAACTAACTTTTTTCTGGGAAAGGAAAATAACTCTTTATGGCTGGTAGAATCTACCTTGTGAAATCATCTATTGTCTCCAAAATTGTTTACTCTCTAATGGTTTAAAGGTGTCCTCTCATCCTCCTAAATAAAATAAATTCCTATATTAAAAACTTTTTTTGGACTGGTAGTATCCTTGAAAGGAAGCTTGTTACCATACCTTGGTCTATCTACTGCAAACCTGTTGAGAGTAGATGTCTTGGCATCAACAAACTCAAAATTTTTAATGAATCCCTCCAATACAGACTCAATTGTAACTTGATAAACAATAAGTCTAACTCAGTTACCTTTCTAAAGAATCATTTTCTAGAAAAACCTAAAAATCGTTGTTTGAGTTATGCTAATTCTTCCCTCTGGTCATCCATTAGGGACTCCTTTTTCAATATCATGCATGCTTCTAGATGGATGGTTAGCTTAGACTCCACCCTAAAATTATAGCATGAAAACTGGACTAGAACCCTCCCCCCCCCCCTTAATTCTATGCTTCCTTCTAATGCCTCTCCGTATAGTATAAACTGCACCATAAAGGAGGTGATGCATTCTAATAACATAGATATCCCTAATCACATCAAGTATATTATTTATGAGTATCCCTTATCAAATGATGATGAATTTATTTTTTGGGAACCATCCCACAATGGTATTCTTGAATAAAAAAATTATTACATCCATTTTTCTACTTTGTGTAAAGATAATTTCTCTTGGCTGAATCCTTTTGATAAACCATAGATCAAACCTTCTATAATTAATCTTGTTTGGAGTATAACCCATAATCGTATTCCTACTGAGGTTTGTCTCCAATCCTTTGGTGTCCAGCTATGCTTGAGATGTCCCCTATGTCATCAACATATGGAGGACATCAATCATTTTTTTTTCTTGTGCCAAGGCCACTAATCATTGGACTTATATTGCTGACATATTTGAATGCAGATGGTTTCTAGGTGACTCTATTTTCTCTCTGCTAAAAGTTTTTGTGAAGCTTAATTCTTCGCAGAAAATCCGAAATATTTTATTATCTGACGTTGCAGATCTTCTCTATATTATCTGGTATGATAGAAATGCCATTATCCACAACAACTACTCATTAAATATTAATTCAAGTCAGACAAGAATTCTTATTTCCATTAGGGATCATGCCATGCTTAAGAAATCCCATTGCGAAAACTTAGTTGGTGACTTTATGATCTTTCACTGGCTTAGAATCAATGGGATTTACAAACAGCTAAAGCTCTCATTCGAAGTGTTCTGGAGAGCCCTGATTCCTAGCTGGATGAAAATTAACATTGATGGTTCTTCTAATGGAAATCTAGGTCCTGCGGGCTGTGAATAATTTTTCAGGGACACTCTTGGGCTTTGTCATGGCTGCTTATTTGGTAGTTGTGGGACTGCCTCTTTTCTGGAGGCTGAGATGGTGGTTGTGATTCACGCTATCCACTTTGTTAATCAAAGAGGCTGGAATAACATCTAGATTGAAAGAGATTCCACAACCATTATCTAAACTATTTGAAATGGTGTGGTACACCTTTCTTGGCCTCTTACAGCGCGTTTGAAAAATTGTCTTAACTCACTCCTTGGGCTCAGATAAATTTCCACACACACCTACCATAAAGAAAACATGATAAATGATTGTCTTTCCAATAATGGAATCAACCAGGACATTATGTGGAGCGATGTGTTGTTGGTTGAGCTTTTCCTTATCTATAAAAAAGACTGTAATAAATTACCTCTTTCAGACTCGGGTAGTTCCCTTTTTAATTTTTAATAAATTGTGTCTTGGTCTTTAAAAAAATGTTTTCTCTCAATATTTTTACATGAAAACCAAAAATTCATTTCATTATGTGTTTTGGAAAATATTTTATGATATTTCACAATTTAAATGAAAAATTTTACGTGTTTTTATCATGATATGGTTCTTTGAAATTTTACATGTTAATGGGTGATCTTGATATATCTCAAATAATTTTTGAACTTGATATAACACTCCAATACATTCAGTAAGGTGATAGAGTTAACGATACATTAGTAACTCCTAAGCTATATATTAGATTTAATGATAGTGGTTATTTCATTATAAGGATTATAATAAGGGTGTATTAAGAAAAATTCTCCAAGATATCTACAAGTTTTTTCTATTCATTCTATGGGTTTTAAATAAAAACATTGATTTCATAAGGTTGAAAATGAAATCATGATTAAAGATATGTTCATGATTTTCTAATGTTTAATGGTTTGTTTTCATGGCTTGTCATGTTTTCCCAATTAACATTCATGATTATGTTTTTTCATGTTTTCTTGGTTACAAATTCGATTTTGAAAACATGGGGATTTGACATTTTTTTCATGATTAATTAATGATTATTTTGACCTCAAATTTTATTTTGTAAAAGGAAACCTTCCATATGGGTTTTCATAAATTTTTAAAATGGATATTCAGTTTCATATATTTTTTGTATCCCTTAATTAGATTTTTTCACTGATCCCACATTTTCAAATGTTTTTTATAGGGATTAAATATGTGTCTGGATTATAGAACACTTAATGGTTAAACGTCCAGAATAAAGAAAAATTGTCATGACTTAAATAAGAGTTTCAATATAGAAACTGGTTTTTGTGGAATGAAATGAACACTATGTTAAAATTCATACTATGTTATATAATGATTGTTCTAATCAACTAAAACTCAAACCATTAAAGATCCTAAAAATATAACAAGGTAAAACCATTTTATAAATAATATAATTATAGATTGATTTTATTACAATGTATAATAGTTGGTGTGGTTATTCCCATATGGGATTTCAGCTCTTGATATTATGATCTCAAGCAGCTTTCGGTGTTGACCTGAGGATATAAGACATGTCCATAGAACATTACCATGAGTTTATGGTTTAGCCAATGTTGAAGGTTATCAATCGATATTCTATCCTCAGATCACTTGTTCTATATGATGGGTTTCTTATATATCAGTATCGGTTAATGTAATGTATTTCCCATATGGAATTTCTAAGTTCCTAGGACTATCTGTTAAGATTTATTTACCTGGTGGGATTACATTTTATGTGATTAAAATAGTCATATTATCAACATTTTCTTATGTTGTTTTTTTATGTGTCATAGTGGAATAGTTAGTGTAATGACCAAATATTTCACATTATATTTTCCATAAATAAACAATGGCTTCGATATATTATTTCACATTAAACACCAAACAAAAATGAAAATGTTCTTTGTCTAGACTATTAAAACATGTAAATTGAATTAATACATATTAATACAAGAAAATGAATTATAAAATATATTAATATATAAAGCGTTTCTTTATAAAAAATTATTAATTCATTATTGCTTTTAAGAATCTATTTTATATTTGTTTTACTTTTTATTAAATAAAACTAAGTATATTATTGTTAAATTATAATGTTAATAAAAAATAATATTTATTGATAAATTATTATAGGTGTTTTATATAAAATAATAATGAGAAAAAATGTATTTTATAAAATATTTTCCAATATTAATATGTTCTTATTATATTTTATGATTTTATTTAAAAGTTGAAATATAAATGTATAAAAAAGGGAATTTTTTTTAAAACAACGTATTTTTATGATTTATAATTTCAATATTAGTTTAATATTAATTTTCTAAATTTCCCTAAATAGAATGATCATTAGGTGGAGAGTGAAAATACCATTTTTTAAATAAAATATGTTTTATAAAATTATTAGTGTATAATTATGAATTATAGATTTATAAAAACATACTCTAAGACCAAATTTGTGATTTTTATGGTAAATTTTAATTCTAATGTTGTTTTCAAAAAACATTAAACCCATATTTGACATTTTGTAACTTAAATTATATTTATTTTAAAAAAATGTGTTTAATACATTATACATTTATTATTTTAAAATTAAGTTTACCACTTTTACAAATTCAATACTATTAAATAGAATTAAAAAAATTTAAAAATTTGGCCACATTTTTTAAAAAGGATATTATTATATTTAGGCATAAGATATAAATCACTTAGTTAAAAACTAGTTACCATAGTAAAAGTAAAAAAGGAAAAGGTACAAAATCTATTAATAAAAGACATCAAACATGTTTAAAACTTGTGTGGTAATGTTTGGATGTGGAAATTAAAGACCTTATAACTTCTCATCTGTATTATTTCTAATTTTTGGATTAACTTTCCTTGAGATTTACTTCCCATTGTTGAAATTTATTTAGTATTTATAAAAATACCATCCCTTTTAACTTATAAAAGGGGAACTCCTCTCCTCACATCCCCACACACCAAAACAGAATTATTTAATCTAAAAATCAACCCAAACCTCTTTATAATTTTAACATAAACCTTCAAGATTCTATTTTTATCTTAAAATATCATACCTCATAGTCATAATCCCCTACACAAAGGAGAAAAACCAAGTAGTGAGGTATTAATTTCATACCTCTCCTTTCGTATTTAAATTTCATTATATGCAATTATTTTTACTATAACTCCATTAGACATATAAAAATCATTATATAAGTATATTTATTTTATATTTATGTTATTATAATGTTGGTAAAATCATTAACCTACTATACATTTTCCTTTAATAATAATGAAATCATCATTCATGTGTTGTGTGGACTACCACCTCTATAAAATAAAATATTCATTTAATTTTACAAACTAACATGTAAGGTTTAAAAATTTAATTTAATATATAATTTTTATATCTATAAAAAATTTAGACTAAAATATATTAATCAATTCTCCAGTTCTATAGAAAATTAAATCATCATATGTGGATACGTGTGGACCACCACCACCATGGAACAATGGATTTGTGTATTTCTTTTCACCACACCCATATAGGGACAGTAATGAGAATTGTTTTAATGGATAAGAATTATTCTTACTACATTATTAAGGTCTTTTAAATAAAAATTAGACAACCTATTAATAAAATTATCAATAAAAAATCGTTGTAAATTCAAACATCCAAAAGAGCATTCTAAGACTAAAGTTGATTCAATATTACAATGAAATAACTTAATTTATGTAATATTTTTACTATAATTATCTCAAATTACATTATAAAATACTAATAAACATTTAATAAAATCATTAATCTTTTTTTGTAATGATATTATGAAAAAAAATCACTTCCTAATCATCAATAAATTATTGTATGTTTTTATTTGGGTTGGTTTAATTGCCTAATTAAACAATGTTATAAATTTATATCATGGATGAATAGGGGAATTTAATTTATGGTAATATATTACATACATAAGTAAATAATTATTTTTTATTTCTCATTTAAATTTAATATGAAAACATAGCTCATTATTTATGAAAATAAATTTTGTTCGCTAAGAATCCTGGAAACATACTCATCACCAAATTCATATTTAAAGGTCCTAACCAAATATCCCATAGAATTAAATTTTAATATTATAAATAATTATAGAATATAATTTCTATTACATTTTATGATCTATAAATGATGAAATCTTGGAGAATAATTATATAAAATAATATTGTTATAAAACTAGTTCAAAATGATTAATATTACTACACCTGATATCGAAATTAGATAAAACATACCAATATATATATAGAGAAAAAATATAAATAAAATTTATATAACGTTATGTATATGAAACATGTCCCAAAAAAGTTTATTAATATATTTCTGATTATTATAAAGAATATTATAGTTCATTCGACTAAATTGGGAAATGAGTTAATGGTTTCTCTATCTCATTTTCAACTCCATGTGACATGTTTGATATTTTTTACTATAATTTGTTTTATATGTTTTATTTACTACCATATTGAATAAAAATAATAAAATATATTCCATTTAATGATATTTAAATTATCATTTCATGATATTCTTCTTAATCCATTTTTATTCTTACATCACCAATTCTGTAATAATTTCATCAAATAATTTTGGATTCATTGGGTAGATATATTCCTTGAATGAATATACTATTCAATATTTAATTCACCATAAAATTCCAATATTTTCTATAGTATTTTCTTTTGTTCTCTATTTAAATTACTTTTTATCATCAATAACATCTTATTTGATAAAATAATTTCTGAAATTAACATGCATTGTTGTTAAGAATAACTCAAATACATACAAAATGAATCCTTTATTCAATGTCCATATTTCTGTAACTATCAATGATATCCACTATTTTTTGGAAATTTAATATATAATATTTTTTATTATTTAAATAATTATGTTCACCCCTTTTAAAAAGTAAAATTTAGTATGCTTTTTACGATGATGGTTTTCAAATAAAGGTAGTTATAAATATATTTTAAAAAGGGTTTTGAATCCTTTAAAACGAAAATGTTTTATTTTCAACCCCAAAATTTATTTTATAAATTTTATGTCTTTTTAGTAATCCATTATTTAAGTTTATTTTCCAAAATAATATATTTTAAATGTTTTCAATTAAAAATTTTTTAAAACAACTTTTAAAAGTGACATGTAACATTATATGTTTTAGAAAATGTTAATAAAGTTTTCTAAAATCCCATTTTCAGTTTCATTCCATGTGAATACATCATTCCACTATCTTTTTCTTATATATAAATATGTCTCACTGAATGTTTCCAGAAAGAAATTATCTTCCTCTCAGTCTTAAAACAATAATTCATTTAAAATTATTTTAAAAGAACATAAATATTTCTTATTTGAAAAGTTGTTTTTCTAAGACCTATTAAAATTATTTTTAATCTAAGTTGTTCTCGTTTGATAAACCTTGTGATTATGATAACATACGCTTTATTTCTAAAAATAGTTTATAACTATTTTCTTCTATCATATTTACATGATCCATCACTATTTATGTATTTCCTAGTAATTGATGGTTTATAAACATAATTTTTTCCAATTCATTTGTAACACCACATAATGATAAAGGATTAAATGACTAAATGATATGACACATGTCAATAAGGTGCACCTTCCTTTTTAGGAGCCTGCCTAATTAGAACTCCCTAGTTAAGCGTTCTTGGCCTCGAGTAGTAATCAGGATGGGTGACATTTTGGGAAGTTTCATAGGGTGTGTGTGAGTGAGGAAAAAAACATACTGGAAAGGACATTTGTTGACCTATGGGGACAATCATTTGTTAGATGACCCGTTCGTGCATGTGGGTGGGCCTCAGGGTGGTAACCACGTGTCTGTGGGGAAATGATTGATACCTAGAAGGCCAGGACCCAAAAGCCATGTTAAGGTGGGGTGTCTGTAATGTCATCTGGTCCTAGTTTTTACAACATTCCCTATATGAATAGACACTTTTTATTACCATGTTTAAAGAGTTTCCAACAATATTCCATATATCAATCGATTGGGTAAATTATTATCTTAGTTTTATAACTTTTATCTATATGGGGTAAATACCATTTTGTTTATTACCTTTATTTAAATTTATTTAGATCATATATGAGGTTATATATTTAAGTATTGATGGAATCATACTCTCCCAGATTTTCTCTCACCCTTGGTGTCTCCCCCTCCAGATTTTTTAAAACACTTATTTGATGTTGAGGCACTATTATTCAAGAATCGTTATCCCTTATTCATTATCTATCCTCATGGTTTTTACCGTTTTTTTCTTACTTTATCTTGGCTTGTGAATCCTTCTTTTGGGACTTCAACTATGATCCAAGAATACTTTACTGACTGAATCTACCATATTGGGCCCCATTTTTATGCATGTTTTTAGTTCTTCATGGTGGTTTGGGATGTACTTATGGTTACAGTCGGTTCTTATTTCTTTTTTTAGGGGAGGTGTGTGTTTGGTTTCTTATATTCACTCCATGGTTGTGGCTCATTACTAAGGCCGTTGTATTGTTCAACCAATTATCTTTATTCTATACCTATTACATAAGTCTCTATATTGGTCTAATGTAGTGGATTTTATGGGGGAGGAAGTAGGTTTTCTCCCCAATCCCTTCATTGTTATGTTTTCCTTCAGCGGTGTTTTATGAGGGGGAGGTATGTGTGAAACTTTTGATATTGTCTCCCCCTCCCTGTTCCCTCCTCCTAAATTCTTTTTTTCCATGTTATCTTCCCCTATGGTCTCCTAAGCCTGGTAATATTTTCTTATACGTATTTTGATTCAATTCTATGATTTTCCTTTGGGTTTATTTCTTATCATGGATAAGGAACTTACAATATCGATGGCAATGGATAGTTTGTATTTCACTCACTCAACTCTTCTATGTCTTCAAGCTCTAGTACCCCTTCTAGGTTGGTCTAGTGTATTAGTTATTTATGATTTTTGGTACGTGTGGTTTGAATGGTTGTCCCTATTTTTGGAATCCCTAATGGCACAAAAATTTTCTTCTTTAGAACTCTGTTTCACTTAGATGATTATCAGGGGAGTTTTATTTTGGTTGGATAATTTTGGTTCGATGATTATAGATTTCTATTATATAGATATAATTCAATATATGTGGTGTTTTCCATCATGTTCAATGTATGTACTCAAGAAGTTCTACATTTATTCATGGTTTTTTATCCTCAGTGACAATAGAAATTTTCAGTATTGGTGTTCCTGTTCCACGGTTCCCATTCATACTCTACTCTTGCGCCATGATTCCTCCACTCTCCCCTTGGTCAGTTATTTCCAAAGGCATCGATGATCTTATCCAATGGATTCTGATTTCCTACAATTTTGATGATGATATTTGGTTTATTTAGAATCAAGGTTGTGATTTGGGGAGCATGGCTCAAGACGGATTGTGGCCCGAGGTGTGTAAAATTCATGTTTTTTGAATGTTGGGTCAAATTTTTTGAATTTGATATTTGAAATTGAATTTTGATGTTTTGAGGTGGATTTTAAAGATTTTATGTGTTAATGTTTATAGTGTTTTATATTTGGTATCTTGTATTTTGAGGTTCGCACTCAAGAAAATGTGCTTTATTCAAAAAATGAATAAAAAGATTCAAAGTAGTGGATTTCATCGGGGTTTTCAGATGTTTTTTATGGGTTCTCATTAATGTTCCTATATTCATGAATAATGTGGGTTTTTTTATTCCCTAGGGTTTTAGTTTTCTTTAGAGTTTTGTTTTCGGACATTTCTATTTTTTGGATGTTTTTTATCATAGAGGTGTGGTTCTGGATTGAATGACATTTAGTTTCAGTTGTATTGGTACTATAGATGGTTGAGCTTATGGAGGCTTGATATTTCTTACCCATATATCCTTGTGATTGTTTTTTGGATTTTTGTTTTCATCATTGATGTTTATTATGATATTAATTATTGATGATGTTTTATCTCATTTACAATGGTATTTTTGTTTTACAGGTTCTATTCATGATGGATAGAACTATTTTTTATTTGGTGCGGTCTTTTCTGACAGTGAACATGGTGGTTGACTGGTCATTTACATGGTACCTCTATGATTTCTTATAGTTATTCCTCATTTTGATTAGGATGTTATGGTTTTGTGTTGGTTATTAATGCATCATACTATATCCAGAGATGTTTGTTCCAGTGGTTATGGGGATGGCATTGGGAGTTCTTGTTGGTTTCATTATGTCATGGGAAAGTGATGTGACATCAAATGACATATGTGGTGCAAGACTCATGTCCTTTATGAGTTCAAAATTATGAAGTGTTTGTTATAAATTTATTTCATTAATGAATCTTGTTTTTTTTAATTTGGAGTCTATTTGGTTCCCACTCAACCTTAAGGAAGATCATTTTTAAATAGAAATATATTTTTTTGGGAATTTTATTTACATAAAAAGTTTCTTGATGTCATTTGCTACAAATTTTTAATCCATGGGTTTATCATGTTATGATTATTTATGAAATTATGAATATTTTCATTATGTGAATGTATTTAAGAAATATTTGAAATCCATTTTATTTTCCCTAGTTACTTAGTATACAATTGATTTTATGTTGAATACATATGTTAGGGAGATGACAGGTGGGTTCCTATATCATCCTCCAATGTGTTGGTTTTGAGTTTATATATCAATAGATAGGTATTCCTGACTATATTTTAGTTTCTCATAAGCATGGGAACTAATATTGTGCCTAATAAAAGTTGTGTTACCTATAATAATGTGTGTTCCATATTCAAAATATGTTTCAATGGTTTATAGTTCTTCTCATAATTGTGTTGTCCTCTCCTAGAGCATATTTATTGTATGGTTATTTTAATTCATATCTTATTTTATGTCAATATTTCCCCCATTGTTTATGACATAATATTTTTTGTTTTTTTATGTATCTTTATTATACACATCTTTTCATATTCTTCTCACTTATTTTCTTCGACTACGATCACTTATATTTACCCTCACTGAGCATCTAAGCTCACTATTTTTTTATATTTCTATTTCCTTAGGTTATAAAGATGAGAAAAGTATGAACAATCTAAAATAGTAACATGTGTAGATAATAAGTGGGAAATGTAGAAGATTTTTTATGTATTAAGAAGTTTCTTATATAGTGGGAAAAACTGAATTAGTTAAAAAACAATGAGTTTTATTAGTTAATGTTTTTCTTAATTCTATAATACTCTAAAGCTAATATGTCTTATAAATGTGTTTTAATGAAATATTTACTTTAATTTATGTGATTTATATGAACACATATATGGGATGATTTATATGGTATCAGATCGGGTTTTATATAACATTAGATATTATGATCATATTGGTTATAGTTAAATTGTGAGTTTTAAATGTTATAAAATTTTGATAAGTTATGTTTGACATTAATTTCAAATTTATATATTACCCTTTAGGTTAATTAAGATAATATTATAGATATTTACATAAGATAACAATAATGAAAATCTTTGGGATAAGTCTACTTATAAGATAACATTCTAAAATTTTTGTAGAATATATATTTTCTAGTTTTAATAAAAATTACATCCAATTATGGATACTACAAGTGGATACAGAATTGGGAATAGATTTACTTAGGGTAATAACCCTAAAAAGGGTGTATTGGGTATTATCATAATGTTCACCCACTGCATGAAAAAGAGGCTTAACCTTGTATTGTTTTGTCATTCCTAAGGGATTTGATTTGTTCAATTACATTCTCATTACAAACCATTGTGAATGATTTTTTCCCTAATTACTTTAAGTAATTAAGAAATTAACTATAAGAGAACATAACTTGAATAAAATTTTATATAATTGAATATATCAAAGGGTGAAATGAATTTTTAATTAGAAAATACATATTGTTATTGAGTTTTCATATGATCATTTACTTTGATTTTATTGAAAAACAATTGGATCACGAAAATGATGCTGAGAAAGGTATGTCTCTAGAAACCTTTATTTCTTATAACAGAATCAGATAGAATACCTAAATAGTTAAGAATATTTTTATACTATAATTATTATATACAATATTTGTATCCTAGTCTTACCACAGGTAGTGGGGATAATGTATTAGTAGAAATTACTTATTGATACCCACATATATTTTTTTAGAATATGATATTTATGAATGATATTCTGATATATTCAAAAATATATGAGGATTATGTAAAATATATATGGATATTTCTTTAGGTGTTATGATTTAATGGTTTGAAACATATATTAGATTATATAGATAACCTTAAAAGAAATTTTATGATAAGGTTATATTTTTTGGGATAACTATTATAGAACACATTATTGATCTATGGATATCTCTTAGGTTTAATATATGATAGATGTATAGGTAAAAAAGGGCTTATCAATTTTTTGAAAAATGGCTTAGATAGTATTGAAATCTGTGAAATTTATTATTTATTTAATGAAAAATTGAACCTTGATACTTTTTGTAAATTTTATCTATTTTTTTGGTGATGTTGATATATATATTTATTAGTTTTTAATTTTATAAACTAGTGATTAATACCATTAAGGGTAAAAGATAGAGTTTATTTTTTAGGAATATATAATCTCACAGTACTTTAATCTATTAAATATTTAAACGACATTGGGTGAGGTATGTATGAAAGAATATATTATTATGGTTTACACATACTTGGGTATATGATTATAATAATGGATAATTTTTTTCGAGGAAATATTAATATCTTGATATAGTCTAAGAGAGTAAGGTAGATTCCATATTAGACGTTATATCCCAAATGATTAATATGTTAATAATACCCTCACATCCATTTTCCAATCGAACCTAAACCTGACCCTTCATATTTTGGGAGAAATCTAGAGCCATTTGAGATCTCTAAACCTTATTTATTTTCAGATCGAAGTGCGGATCGAAGTAGTGATCCTCTTTCGGTGAGTTCTTTTATTCTTGATATTAAATATCTCTTCTTATATTGATTACTTATACCTATAGGATATGATGGTCTTGATTTCTATTATATCTTGGGAGATTTATTTGGATTTTTAGATTTGGGGTATCATCTCTCTTCTTTGAGGTTCTATCCTCCAAGATGCAGTGATAACCAATAGATGTAACACATCTCAGATTCAATGTGGTTGGATTCCAAATATTCCAAGTAGGTGTTTCTATTCTTATCATTAATATTTTATTCCATTGTCTATTTATAAATTCATATATGTGTGTATATTAATCACTAACACTTAATCTATGATGTTTCTCCTGGAAATTTATTATATAAGATTTTGTGACCAATTTTCCTTTGAATTGAGAATGGAATGAATTTAAGGGATTTAGTCTTCAACTATCTCACCTTTTTTATTTTTTTAATTCCATGTTTGTTTTTTATTTATTTTCAAATAATAATTAAAGGTTTTTTTGGTGGAATTGAGGGATTCTTTTGGGTTTTGATTTCTAAAGTGAAATTACTTGATTTTAATAAAACGATTGAACTATTTGATGTTTTATAAATAATATTAAATTATTGAATTTTTGAAATGAACAAGACCCCCATTTAAGGATTTTACCTTTGTAAAACGGGTTTTGTTTTATTATTTAAAATAAATGATTTATTTACATGGAAAGATGGTCTAAACCCCTATTTTTAAATGCACTCAAAGCATTTAAAATTTAATAATTATTTTTAATTCTCTATAGATTCTTTGAACTAAATTATTATTTTAAATTCATGTTTGGAATTATTATGATGACTTTTGAAAGTAAGTGGGTATCATAACCCTTTTTATTGTATAATAGTATAAAGGATTTCAATTGAATGGATGATTCTTGATAACCCGGTTTGAACATTATGATGATTCTATATTGTAATAATTCATTAATTTGACTTTATTGATTTTTTTATTTCCATTTTTTGGTGTTGGAAAAGGTATTATTCACATTGAGGCAGTTTGAGGGCCAGAGTAAGATATGATTTGAGGGGAAATGCCCATGATTGATACTAATAAGGATCAATGTTGTGATCCTCATAAATGTATTATCTCTCTCACCTATTTTGACTCTTCATGGGAATATGGAAATTTATATTGGATGACATAGATATATTCTTCACTAGAGGACTCAGACCCTTCTAGTGGATCCTTAGGGAATATTAAAGGTTCGGTCTATGGAAATGTAGCTAGGAAAGCGGGTGTGCATGGGACTGGTTTTCTTGAAACCCATTAGACTATATGTAATTCAGAAAATTGGTCATTTTGTAATTTGATTATCTATTATGAGGTGAAATCTCTATCATCCCTATGTTATACCCACGAAATCCATATAAATGATCATGATACATGACAGTGTTCATTGTCACTATTTGGCACTGGTGTTGCCTTGCTCGATTTATCTGTTTTTATTATGCACCTTGACTCTGTTGTATTGAATCTTGTTCATATTTATATATCAGATCTATATTATCATCATTTATTTATTATCTGTCTCTAGCATTTGAAATAGTTTTCTATGCTTTTAAATAAAATGTTTAGTTTTTGTATGGTGAAATGATATGTTTTATAGGTTTTTTTAAAAAAATATTTTCATATTTTTATAACATTATTTTTTAAACTAAGACAAATACTCACTTTATTGTACACATATTTTATCATGTTTGACTTAGCTTATGAAGTAACTTCATATAATCTTTGGTGGAATCTTACTGGGATCTTCATCTTACACCATGATTGTATCATTTGGTGTTTACAACCATTATGATCTTGTAGTAGGTTTTGGTTCAATTTACATCCATTATGGTTTTGAGTTACTATGACCAAGGGTGGGTGAAATTGGACATAGTGGGTAGTCATGTTCCACCATGAGATTGGTTTTTGATTGATTTTTTCTATTTTTAGTTTTTTATTGTCTCCATGTACATGTTATGATTATATTGATATATTTATTTGATTATATTTCCAATGTGTAATTTTATTATTGTAATATTTTTGGCAGATATCATTCCGAAGGGTTATATATTTATTCCCATGTTCTTGTCACCATCCTATATATATGAGGAATATTCTATAGGTTAGTGTTGAATCATCTCGAAAATCATTTTAGATGGTATTCTGGCTTGGTTCGACACAAATGGTATCAGATGAGGTACTTGCAAGAGTGGAAGAACTTATCCTTGTAATACTATATTCCTTTTGTATTGATTTATGGTAAAATTGAGATTAAGAATGTTTTGGGACTCAATATGTAGATTTTGAGTGAGTGATTGATCACCACTTCCACGTGAAGAGACTTGAGTTTCAAGTGATGTTGGGAATTAACTATTTATTTTGAGTTATTTATTTCTCAATGATAAATGATATTTAGATTCCCAATGAGGCTATATTTGATTTTTGGAAACTATTATGAGTTTTGGATCTGGAATAGAAGGATGACCATTGTCGGACCATGTTTTCATGGTCTAGTAAACTATCTGGAATTGATGTGATTAATCTATAAATCAGTCAATGAATAATTTAATGGTTGGTTTATAGTTTACCATCCTATACGACCAAGGAATGTGTAGTTATAACCTATACCTAAAGTTGAAACCATTTCTATTTACATATAATTGAATTCACTTATGTGTGTTTGGTTATGTATGATACGAATTTGGGTTGTTTCATGCTCTTGTGTGGTTCCTTCAGCATTAATCCATTATTTAGGATTTTAAATCCTTTTTTAAAAAATTATGGATTAAAAAAAGTTTTTTTGAGTTTTTGAAAAGTGTTTTCAATTAAAATAAAGTTATTTTTAAGGAAGGTTTGGTTTAGAAAACTTATTATCAAAGAATCTTATGTGATTTTGATACAAAAATGTTTTAAGGATAATTTTTTCAACAGATTTAAATGGAAATGGTTTTGATGATAAGGAAAATGGGTTAATGGTATTGAAACCATGTAATAATTTGAATTGTGGTGGTAAAGTATTTTTGGATCTTTGATGGATTTATATCAAGATTTATTATTTTTAAGTGAAAGTGTCAAGTTTTATAAGTAGTGAAGTCTTGTGTGTTTTTAAATTAATGATGCTTTGATAAAGTAGTTTATGTATTGTTTGAATATTGTTGTCCTATTTGTTTTTAGAATCAATTATTCTCGAGTTTATATGTTTATGTTTTTTTATGTTTATAAATGAATAGTAAAATGTACTTCAAGAATGATAGAATTTAGGTCCAATGGTCTGGTCCTCAGCAAAATTATCCATGTTTTGTAGAGGTTGTGTCTAACATTGTTTCCCCTGCATAGTCTCCATATCAAGTGGGCGATCTAGAGACCTTATAGGCTTTTAAACCCATAATTTAATTCTTTTATTTTCATCCACCTTCTTATAAAGATGAACAAGGTTCTCTTAAGGTAGTACTGTGGCTTGAAAAGGTTGATGTGATTTTTTATTCTCTCAATACTCCTGATATTTAGATGGTTAATTATTTAAACTTGTTATTTAAGGGACCTTACCAAGAACATGAATCTGATTGAGGATCGAGAGATCAACAACTTAGTTACTACATTTTTTCGTATGTAGAATATTAGCATACTTCACTACACCATATATACATCCCATTGAAAAATCACCTTTCAAGTGCTCCCTGTTGTGGATAGCAGTGTTCCGGCTCCTCCATATAATGTTTACCAGTTCATAACAAGCGAATCGGAGGATAACCATGAGCTTATTTGAAAGAAATGCACTTTGAATTTTAGTAAGAAAAGTGCAGACCGAGTCTGTTTTCTACAACCTGATATAAAAAATATAGAAGTTTATATCACCTTAATATATTTTTTAATTTGGTCTACTAGAAAGGGTAGATTTTTTAAATAACGTGATCTCTTAATTATGGGGTATAAAATTATTCCTCGTAATAGGGATCCATCCATAGGCCTCAGAGCGAAGCTTGTAACATAGTGGAAGAGATTCTGGTTATTAGCAGTTAGTTGCTAGATATGGTTTATGTTGATCTAGCTTTTCCTTCCATCGTCGGAGTGTAAACTATATGAATTTTCCCTTATTATGGCTTGTCTATTTTTGGAAAACCTTTGATTTGGGATCTTTGTGAATGATAGATTATAGACCTTGTCTTGGTTCTTTTTTTTGACTTATAATGTAATAATGGTTTCCTTTTATTAAGATCATGATTGGTGTTCATTGGTGTTCCTAATGTTTTGTCATGATGTTTAAATCTCAACTTTGATATGTTGGATGATATCCATTATAAGATTACATTGAACTATTATTCATTAACCTAGTTCATTGAGCTCTTTCCAATTGGACTTGGATAAACTATTGTAATATACATGGGTGACTTAGAGAATGTGAATTATTTATGGACCGGTCACCTAGTGGTGATGGTGTTTTCTTTGATGAGATCATTGATGTATGAGGCTCATTTTTTAAAAATTTTGTTACCATTGAGTACACCCCCAGGGTAGAAATCTTTATTAGTTATTTACATTTCATGTGTTTCTTGATCATAGATATTTATCTATTGTGAGTGGTTGAAGCCTCTTCTTTGGGTCTAAAGGACACGATTTTCTTATGTTACACCATTTTAGTGAACATTTGAATAGTAGGGAGACCTGTGATAGGACTCTGATATTTCTCCTATTTGGGGACATGAGATGATCTTGGTGTGTTCATCTTGGACTTTTTTGTGAGTTTTTAACCTTTGATTGAGTCTCAATTCTAGAATGCAGACCTTCCATCTCATAAGATGAGTGATGGATTTATTCTTGTCCCATTGTGTTATATATTTCATATTGAAATATTTTTGGGTATAGAAATTCTCATGAAGGGGAGTTTGTAACATCTGATTACATATTTTTTTGTGCTTTGATGAGTAGATTTGAGTACCCAATGATTGAATCTCTTTATAGGTTGTTTCTGGTGTTTTTGTAGACTTTTTTGATGGTTTCTAGGCATGTACATAGTTTATTTAGGTTTTGAGAATAGTTTGAAAAAGTGTGAAACTAGGACCATAGGGGGTCACATGGTTTGCACATGGTTAAACTATGTGTGAAAAAAACTATGAAAAACATCCAGGGGATTTGTTTTAGCACACAGTTTGTTGCACGGTTAGTACTAACCATGCGACCCAACCTAGAAAATCACATAAACGGTAATTAAATCTTTAAAAATATTAATTAAAACCATTAAACTCTTTTAATTAACACTAAAAAATCCACTAAAACCTCAACCCAATCCTATGGATTTGTTGAGAAATATAGATCTGTTTTGGATCACAATCCCTATTTCCTTTCAGTTTAATGTGTCGATCTAAGTGGTGATCTTATTTTAGTGAGTTTATTTATTCTTGATCTTCAATCTCTCTTCTCCTCTTGATTCTTTATTCCTAGAGTTTTTTATGGCCTTGAATATTGTTGTATCTTGGTACACTGGAGTGGAATTGTGGATATATGATATCTTCTATCTTCTATGAAGATCTATCTTTTAAGATTCGGTGATCGCCAATAAAGGTTACAAATCTTTAATTCATTGTGGTTGGATTCCAAATATTCTATGTACATGTTTCTATCCTTTTCCTTTATTTTTTAATTCATTGATTCTTGATAAGTATATAGATGTGTTTTTATTAATTTCGAACACTTATTATATGAAACTTTTCCCTAATATTACTTTTATAATCTTATTTGACAAATTTCCCTTTAAATTTAGCATAGAATGAATTTAATGGATAAAATATAGAAAATTCAAACCTTTTTTGAATTTTTTAATTCCATTTTTGTTTTTGATTTATTTTTAATGAATTTTTAAAGTATTTTGTGTCAGAATTGATGAATTTATCCTAGTTTTTGATTTATATAGTGAAATTTATTGATTTGAATGAAATGAGTGAACTATTTGATGTTTTCTAAATAGTCCCAAAGGCTTGAATTTTTTAGATGACCAAGAGAATGATTTTAATTATTTTACCTTTGTATTGAAATGGGTTCTCTTGGGTTATTTTAAATAAATTATTTATTCACTTGGAAAGTGGGTGTAAACCAATGTATTTAAATATACTGAAATCTTTTAAAATTATTATAATTATTTTGAATGATTTATTTTTTATTTGAAATAAATTATTGTTTTAAAGTTATGAATGATATTATTATTATGACTTGTTAAAGGAAGTGGGTATGATTACCCTTTTTGTTGTTTAATTGTATAAAATTATTTGAATTTAATGGGTGATTCTTGATGGTTTAGTTGGCACTTTATTGTGACCATATCTTGTAATAATCCCTTATTCTGAAATTATTTATTTTTTTAATTCCCACTGAAATGTTTTTAAAAAGGTATCAATTACATTTAGGGAGTTTGGGGTTAATATTGAGATATGATTTAATGGTCAAGGCCCGTGATTGATACTTATTTGGATCCCCATTGCGATCCTCATAACTTTATTATCTCAATAACCTCTCTTGACTAGTCATGGGAACCTATATAGTTAGATGTGATTACCAAGATATATTTAATACTAGTAGACTCACACACTTCTAGTGGATCCTTAGATAATATGAAAGGTTCAGTCAATGGATGAATGACCACAAAAGCGTGTGTGTATGGAACTAGTTTACTTGAGATCCATGAGACTAGATATAAGCCTGAGTATTGGTAATGTTGATATTTGATTTCATATTATGAGTTGGAATCACTATCATACCTAGGTTACACCCATAACATTAATATAATTGATCTTGATACATGAAAACGTTCATTCTCACTATTTGGAACCAGAGTTTCCTTGATTGGTTCAATTATTGTTATTATAAACCATGACTCTGTTGTATTTACTCTTGTTCAAATTTTTATATTCAGTTCATATTATCATAATTTAATTATTATATGAATCAAGGTTTTAAAATATATTTCAAATCTTTTCAAGAGAATTTTGTGTTTTTTAATGGTGAAACGTGATGTTTTATAGGTTTGGTTTGATAAAAGTTTTTTAAATTTTTAAAACACTATATTTAAACTAATCCTAATATTCCCTTTATTGTAATCCTATTTTATCATGTTTTACTTACCTTATGAAGTAACTTCATATAATATTTAGTATAATCCTACTAAGATATTTATCTCACACCCTACTTATGTCATTTAGTTTTTGCAACCATTATGATCATAGAGAATGTGTTCATTATCTCACCTTCCTTCATGGTTTTGGGTTACCTATACCAAGGTAGGGTGACATGGGACATGGTGGGTGGTTGTGGACAACCCAAAGATGAGTTTTTTGTAGCTTTGTTTTATTTCTGATTTTGTATTGTATCCTTGTACAAGTTATGATTATATTGATTTATGTATCTAATTATGTTTCTATAAGGACTCGGCCTTAAAACATTACATAATCCTAAATTAATTGAATAATTCACATTGAGGATCTTTGTAGGTTTAGAGTTTTAGAGAATTAGGTCATAACATTTACATAAAAATAGGAATATTACAGGTAGAAAATTCTACTTAGTATCCATTTTTTTCATAAAATAAAAACTCTTGAAAAAAAAGTCACGCCTAGTTCCATGTTTTAGATAGCAATACATTTCCTTGATCCCATCCTTGACCCTATTCATCTTTAAGTCCTGTGAAAAACATTTCAAAACATGGGATGAGCATAAAAAGCTCAGTAAGGGTTATAAAAAAAAGAAATAAATCATTATTCCATCAATACATACAAAAAATAAACTCTTTTACATACCTCATGAAAACATAAGATTTATGAATAACATATAGTAATCAAAAATCAGAAAGGTACTTATGGATTTCATATCATACTTACAGTACAGCTATCACAGCTACATAGGGAGTTACGTTTGAATACCCATCATAGTATATTCCATAAATCTCTTAGGGTAAACATTAAAATTTACGTCTGTCACATTACCCAATGCATTGAAGAGATATCTCAGGCTCACCCGCACAAGGTTTATCATTGAACCACCCATATATGTAACAATTCCCAAGAACCATAACATATTCGTAACACATAAAACAAACATAAAGGAAAGAAAACTTTTCCACATTTCAATAACAATATATCATTTAAATATATTGAAATAATAAATCCATTATCAAACCATTTTCAATACCAAAATACATAAAATAGTATATGGTATTTATTTTCCTTTTAAAAACATTACGGCTTATTAAGGAAGCCAAATGATCAAATAATACTCGCGGCGGTTGAAAGGTCGTTGTCACCGCGTATGGTAAAAAGAAACATTATTTTTTTGATAATTTGGTAAAATGATTCGTAGAGAAAATATTACTCTTGAATAAAAGTAAAATTCAAAGGTGTTTATACAGTATATAAAAAAATCATGTATTAAAACAAAATATGCCTCAATGAAAGGAGATTGTGATGAAGTCTCATACCTCGTGCCTAACATGACCCATTAGTTATTTAATCTCAGAAATAATAAACTAAAGTTAATTTATAATTTATTGAGAACCTTTTTAAATATTATTATTCCTTCTATATCACTTATTACCATGTTATAAACAATATTTAATCATTTAAGTTAATAATGGTTGTTTTTTCAATATTTGGTACTTGAGTCAAAAATGAACACCTTATAATTACAAGTTATCCATGTGGCCAATAGTCCATTCTATCCAGAATTATATTCATGATTTAGATATCAAATAAATCATATATATCCATTATATATATGTATTTATAATAATACATAACATTTTTGAGATTAGAAATGAAATGCACCGTTTATGGAGACGGTAAGTCGTACGTATGCATGAATGTTACTTTCATTTATATTTCATACTTTAATGGAATTAAAACATAATGATACATAGTTATATTATAATTCAATTATAATATCATATATAATATCCTTAACTCTATCCTTTATACATCCCACATATGGCATTTACGAGTCATATCACTTTGACGGGGCGGTAGTCCGCACTTCCTCAAATGAAATTATCGCGTTTACCATTAAGGAAACCATAATTGTAGGATATAAATGTAAAATACAGAAGAATAAATAAAACATAAACATAATAAATATAATATATAAATATAGTGACATCTTAATGACCACCGTGAGATGCGGTAGGAGATAATCGAATAATCATCCTTTCGTGCGGCGTTAGTTTGTCATCCACAGAAATATTATGTTCTTCACCCATTAGATGAAGGTATGTGTAAGTGTAGTTAGAATACTTATCATAACAACATCATATTTTATTGAGTATATTTTTATTTTCATAAAAAAGAATAAAATGATTTTAGGGGTTGGAGAAGTAAAATAAAAGGAAAGAATTTAAGAGAAACGATTACCTTTAATTAGGGTAATTCCATTTGGTTTGAACCAAAAGGACTTCTAGAAGTGCCTTATGCCTAAGTTAAGGCTTCTAGGATGAGTAGAGGGATCTTGAGAGCTTATTTTTTAAGGGGTAGGATGAGACTATGGGATTTATAGGTTTGAGGAATGAGTTAGAAGTGAGGACTTTTTATAAGGGGGAGGAGGGGCTCTTTAGGAATGTGTGAAAATATTATTTTATTATATAATGATATTCAGTTTTTAAAGGTCCAAAAATAATTAAAGTCAAAGATAAGATGAAACATGATTTAAAGAAATTCATCCAATAAAAATAATAAAGGTTTTGGATGTTATTTTACTATTTATAATCTTATTTATTTAAATGATTTATTAATGAGGTAAACACTGCATCAGTATTGTGTCATAAATAATTTAATTTATTTGATGTCTAAAAAATATAAAAAAATACCATGATGTAGTAAATAGTTTTATCGTTCCAATTAATATTAATAGTATAAAACCTAACTTATATAACCCCATGTAAAAATTAATTTACTAAAAGATATGTTTTTTATATCATTTTTGTCATTACATTAAATTAATTAAAATAATATGTCATTATCAATCTTAAGTGGCTACATGGGGTCCCAAAGTCGATACAAGGATTCCCATGGTCGGTCATTACTCATCCAATAATGTTAGGACATGTGTTAAGGTAATTTTGTATTATTATATAATTCATTTTACCTTAAACTACCCTATTTACCTTTAACCGTAGTAAGTAAAAGTCAAAATTTACAATTCACAAAAAATTATTTTCATCTTAATGAACCAAATTTTACTTAATAATAAAAACCATGTATGTCATATTTTATAAATTCAATTCAAATAAGCCGTAAAATTTCATTTAAATGAAAAGTCGTTTTTTTAACTACTATTAAATGGTTTCACTATTCATCAAGAATTGAAGTTTTTCAGAAAAATACCAAAACATCAGCCTAAGCTATATTTGATATTTTGAATTCAAAAATGATCTCTATTTTACCAAATTAAAAACATAGAATTTGGATTAATTAATTTAAAATTAATTCCTATTGTCAAAACAAATAGTGTGTTTTTAAGAAACAATAATTGTCAAAAGTTCGACACTTGTTTATGTCAAATTCCAAAGTGAAATTAATTATAATGACCAAAATTAGATTAATTGGTAAAAATATATTCTAATTAAACATTATAAACGATTAAAATGATAACATAACCATATAAATAAATTTTATTAAAAGAAATTTTTGAATAAAAATACAGTATTTTCCACTATTCATTAAAAATGAACTTTTCTAGAAAAATAACAAAAATTTACACAAATTAAATTTTGATGTCCCAAATCTAAATAAGAATATAATTTTGTCAAATATAACAAATAAAAATTACCAAAACTAGATTTAAAAATAGTTCACCATCAAAAGGCGGTAAATCTCCCTTTTAGTGAATATTAGAGTATTTATGCTTAAAATTAGATTAATTCATATTTTAAACCCATAACTTTTCTTGGATAGATATAAAACATTTAATAAACATGTATAATCATATTTTAGTTAGTTCTATTCATTCCCTCCAATACAACATCTAGGTGTTAACTGCCATTTAAAACAATTATATTATATTTATAGTGTGCAACGTAAGATTTCAAAGAAACCCCTTGTTGCGTATCGGGTAAGCCATCGACATAGAATCCCCTTTAAAGTAAAATTAATATTTAATTCATAAATAATAATAAATATACAAATGTATTATTCTTTATTTACTTGGTATGTTATATCATTCCCCCTTTTTGGGAATTGCGTCCTCGTAATTTTTTTCACTTATCAAATAAATGGGGGTATTTATTCCTCATAGAATTTTCATATTCCAAAGTTGCCTCTTCAAACTTATGGTTTTTCCACAAAACCATTACCTGGTGAATTACCATATTTCACAATACTTTCCTCTACTATGAAGAATCTGGACTGGTTTTTCCTCATAAGAGATATTCTCTTCCAACTGAACTACCTCTCGGCTCAAAACATGAGATGGATCTGGCATATAATTTCTCAACATTGAAACATGAAAAACATTGTGTACCTGGGATAAAAATGGAGGTAATGACACTCTATACGCAACTAATCCAACATTCTCTAGGATTTCATAAGGTCCAATTAACCTCAGACTCAACTTTCCCTTCTTACCAAAAATCATCACACTTTTTCATTGAGAAACTTTGAGAAAGACATGATCTCCTACCTCACAAGATAGATCCTTCCTCTGGTTATCCGCATAACCTTTCTGGATACTCTGAGTTGTTCTCAGGTCCTTCTGAATCAACTGAACCTTATCTGTCATCTCTTCTACCAATTCTGGTCCCATCATCTTCCTTTCACCTAAATCATCCCAAAATGTTGGAGTTCGACAATGCTTTCCATATAATCCCTCAAATGGATCCATCTGTATACTGGAATGAAAAATTTTATTATAAGAAAATTCAACCAAAGAAATATTTTGGTCCCAACATCCCAGGTAATATAGTGAACAAGTACGTAGCATATCCTCTAAGGTCAGAATTGTTTGTTCTGACTACCCATCTGATTGCGGATGAAAATCTAAACAATAATTAAAATTTGAACCCAACAACTTCTAAAGGCCTTTCCAAAAGTTAGAAGTAAAACTGGAATCACGATTGGATACAATGGAGAGGGGAACTCCATGCAACCTGAATATATCTTTAATATACAACCAAGAAAGTTGATCTAGAGATAAAGTATCCCGAATAGGAAGAAAACGAGTAGATTTAGTCAACTGATCAATAATAACCCATATTGCATTATTACCTCGAGATGTCTTTGGAAATCCCACAATGAAGTCCATGGATATATTTTCCCATTTCCACTCTTGCACTAGTAAATACTTAAGAATCCCTTTTGGTAACTTCCACTCTTCTTTAACCTACTGAAAATTTAAAAACTTCACAGTAAAATCTGCAATATCTCTTTTCATTCCATCCCACCAGTAATACTCCTGAAGATATATGTACATCTTAGTACTACCAAGATGAACTGAAAACGGAGAACTATGAGCTTCACATAACAACTCATTCTTCAACTGTGAATCACAAGGAACACATAATATTTTCCTAAACCTCAAAAAATAATAATTATCAAAATTAAAATCAGGAAATTTTCCCCTCTGAACCAACTCTACCTTTTTCTGAAACTCACTATCTTCTTTCTACGCTTGCTTTATTCTGTCTGATAGAGATGATTTCACTGACAACTGAAACAAAACAGAATAATTTCCTACACCAACAACTTCTATTCCAAGGTTCATCAAATCAAAAACCAAAGGATCTTGTTCCAAACAAATCATGGTTAATTAAGCATTACTTTTTCGACTTAAATCATCTACCTCTTTATTTACCTTTACTGGATGGTAATGAATCATGCAATCATAATCCTTGATTAATTCCAACAATCTTCTGTTCAATTATTTTTGAGTGAATATATACATCAAACATTTTTGGTTAGTATATATTTCACATTTTACTCCATACAAATGATGCCTCTAAATTTTTAAAGAAAAAATAACAGTAGCTAATTCGAAATCATGTGTAGGGTAACATAACTCATGAGGTTTCAACTGACGTGAAGCGTAAGCAATTACCTGGTTTATAAGGACACCACCATGTACTTTCAAAGAAGCATCACTATAAATAAAAAACTCACCATTTCTGGAAGGTAGTGCAAGAACTGGAGCATTCACTAATCTTCTTTTCAATTTCCTGAAATCAATCATCACATTCTTTTGTCCAAAGGAAATTAACACCTTTTTGAGTTAACATAGGCATTGGACTACATAACGTGCAAAATTCTCAACAAAGCCCCGGTAATATCATGGAAAACCAAGAAAACTATGAATCTCATTTATATTTTTTGGTTTTGGTCATTCTTCAACAACTTTTATTTTATCAGGATCAACTGTTATGCCAATTTTTGAAACAATGTGACCAAGGAAAGAAATTTTTTGTAACCAAAACTCATACTTACTGAATTTCCCAAACAGTTTTTTTCTTTTATGGTTTGCAATCCAACTCTTAAATTACTTTAATGTTCCTATTAACTTTTGGAATAAGCCAAAATATCATCAATGAACACAACCACAAATATATCCAAGAACTCAAGGAAAATTCTATTCATAAGATCCATGAATACAAAAGGTGTATTGGTTAACCCAAAAGGCATAACTAAAAATTCATAATGGCCATATCTAGTATGAAATGCGGTCATCGGAGTGTATGCTTCCTTTACTTTCAAACGATGGTACCCCGACATCAAATCTATCTTCGAAAAGTACTGAGCTCTCTGGAGCTGATACTACTTAATTTGATGGTCCAACATCTACTGAAGTAGTTGCAAATTATTTCACCACCCCTTTTTGCTTGTAGTCTGGATTCTTTCCCTCAGTTGAGTTCTTCATTGGACACTCATTTGTATAATGACCCATTTCATTACACATAAAAAAATTTACTGACTGTAAAATGGATTTTGACATACCATTAACCAGATCTTTTTTAGTGCAATTTCGAGCCTTATATCCCATTTTACCAAATCGGTAGCACTTACCAGAATTCAAAAGACATTCCATAGCATGATTTATACCACAATTTTCACAAACTGTAAACTTAATTTTCTTACCATCAGACTTTTTTGAAGAGTTATTCTCTTTTTCCTTCCACCTCGACCTCTTATTTTGTTGTTTTTCAAAGAACACCTGATCATCAACAAATTCCATTTCCACCTTCTCCGCACAACGAACAAGTTTTTCATAACTTTTTATCTCATGAGAAGATAAAACCCTTCGATACTTTGGCTTTAATCCTAAGTAAAAACGGTTGATTTACCTATGAGGATCTCAAATGAAATTTGGAGCAAACCATTCCAATAGAGTGAATTTTTCTTCATAAGTATTCACTGAGTAATCCTCCTTCCAAAATTCCAGGAATTGTTTTTCCATTCTACGATGAACCACCTTAGTAAAATATTTCTCAAGAAATATACCTTTGAATTCATCCCAATCAAGAGTATCAATCTCCTCATTATCCCGGAAATTTTTCACCATCGACCACCACTGATCAGCTTCACCTTCAAAATGGTAAATAGAGAGACTAACCTTTGGATGTTCTGAACACCCCATGACATCATAAATTATTTCTAGTGCTTTAATCCACCCTTCTGTTATCACAGGGTCAGATGATCCTCTGAATGATGGGGGATGTTGCCTCATGAAATGCTCCACTACTAATAAGTTCCTCCATGGTTGATCTGGTTGATCTCGTACATGGATACCACCACCATTTATAGCATGATTCAACTATTTCATCATTGCAACGAACTGTTCAGTTCTGATTCCAACCATCTTCGGTTTCTAATTTAGAAGGTTTTCTTCCTCCTGATATTGTCCCAACATAGTTGCCTTGTTTCCTCTGCGGAAAACCATTCTGAACATAGAAATATCTTAGGTGAAGAAACATGATAATCTGTAAATGATATATCATTTCAATCATAACATAAGATAACAGTAATTTATGGATATTAATTAAACTATATTCTAACTCCTAAAGTTGTCTAAATCGACCTCTAATACCAACTATAAGGACTCTTCCTTGAAATATTACATAATCTGGAATTAAATGAATAATTCACATTGAGGATCTTTTCAGGTTCATATTTTTATAGAATTAGGTCATAACATTCACATAACAACATGAATATTACATGTAGAAAATTCTACTCAGTATCCATTTTTTCATAAAATAAAAAACTCTTGAAAAAAAGAGTCATGTCTAATTCCGTGTTTTAGATAGTAAGACTTTTCCTTGATCCCATACTTGAACCTATTAATCTTTAAGTCCTATGAAAACCATTTCAAAACTTGGGATGTGAATAAAAATCTTAGTAAGGGTTATAAAATAAGAAATAAATCATAAGTCCATCAATACATACAAAACATAAACACTTTTACTTACCTCATGAAAACATAAGATTTATGAATAACACATAGTAATCACAAATCTGAAAGGTACTTATGGTATTCATATCATGCTTACATTATAGCTATCAAAGCTACATAGGGAGTTACGTTGGAATACCCATCAAAGTATATTCCCTAAATCTCTTAGAAGAAACATTCATGTTTACCTCCATCACATTACCCAATGCATTGGAGAGCTATCTCGGGCTCACCCGCCCTCGGTTTATCATGGAACCACCCATATATGTAACATTTCTCCAGAACCATAACATATTCGTAACACATAAATCAAACATAAAAGAAATATAAAATTTCCATATTTCAATAACAATATATAATTTAAATATATTAACATCAAAAATCAATTATCAAAACCATTTTCAATACCAAAATACCTAAAAAAAGTATATGGTATTTATTTTCCTTTTAAAATCATTACGGCTTAATAAGGAAGCCAAAAGATCAAATAATACTTGCAGTGGATGAAAGGAAGATGTCACCACGTATGCTAAAAAGAAACATTATTTTTTTTGTTTGGTAAAAATATTCGTAGAGAAAAGATTCCTTTTCAATAAAAGTAAAATTTAAAGGTGTTTATACAGCATATAAAAGAAAATAGTGTATTAAAACAAAATATGCCTCAATGGAAGGAGATTGAGACAAAGTCCCTTACCTTGTGTCTGACTTGACATGTTTGTTCTTTAATCTCTGGAAAAATAAAATAAATTTATTTTCTACTTTCTTAAGAACCTTTTTCAAGTTTATTATTCCTTTTATATCACTTATTACCATGTTTTAAACATTATGTAATAATTTAAGTAAATAATGGTTATTTTGTTGATATTTGGTACTTGAGTAAAAAATGGACACTATATAATTACATGTTGTCCATGTGGTCAATAGTCTATTATCTCCATAATTATATTCATGATTTAGATATAATATACATCATATATATCCAGTATATATATGTACTTATCCTAGTACATAACATTTTTGAGATAAGAAATGAAATGCACCATTCATGGAGATGGTAAGTCGTACGTACCCATGAATGCTACTTTCATTTCTATTCTGTACTTTAATGTAATTAAAAAATAATGATACCTAAGTATATTATAATTCCAGTGTAATATGATATATAATATCACTAACTCTATCCTTTATATGTCCCACATATGGGATTAACAAGTCATATCACTTTGAGGGGGTGGTAGTCCGCACTTCCTCAAATTAAATTATCGTGTTTACCCATTATGGAAACCTTAAAGATATGATATAAATGTAGAATAAAGAACCATAAAGAAAACATAATAATAATATATATATATATATATTATATAAATATATTTCCATATTAATGGCCACCATGAGAGGTGGTAGGAGATAATCGAACAATCATCGTTTTGTGAGGCATTAGATTGCCTTCCATAGAAATAGTATGTTCTTCACCCATTAGATAAATGTGTGTGTAAGTGTAGTTATAATCCTTCTCATAAAAACATACTAGTATATTGATGTTCCTGGGGTTGTTATAAAATAAAAGAATAAAAATATTTTAGGGGTTGGAGAGGTAAAATAAAAGAAAATAGTCTAAGAGAAACTATTACCTTTAATTTGGGTAATTCTCTTTGGTTTGAACCAAAAGAACTTCTTGAAGTACCTTCTTCCTAAGTTAAGGATTCTAGGATGAGTAGAGGGATATTAAGAGCTTATTTTGGTAGGTTTTAGATGGGCCAAGGGTCTTCATAGGTGTAAGGAATGAGTTAGAAGTGAGATATTTTTATAAGAGGGACGAGGGGATCTTTAGGAAAGTGTAAAAATATTATTTTATTATATAATTATATTCGGTTTATAATGGTAAAAAACTAATTAAAGTTGAATATAAGATGAATAATGTTCGAAATAAATTCATCCAGTAAAAATTGGATAGGTTATTGATGTTATTTTACTATTTATAATCTTATTTATTAAAATGATTTATTAATGAGGTAAACACTGCATCATTATTGTGTCATAAATAATTTAATTTATTTTATGTCTAAAAATTGTAAAAAAACACCATAATATATTAAATATTTTTATCTTTATAATGAATACTTATAGTAGAAAACATAACTTATATAACTCTAGGTAAAAATTAATTTATTAAAACATATTTTTTATGCCATTTTTTTCATTACATAAAATTAATTAAAATAAAGTGTCATTATCACTCTTAAGTAACTCCATGGGGTCCCAAAATAAACCCAAGGATTACCATGGTCGGCCATTACTCATCCAATAAGGTTATGACAAGTGTTAAGGTAATATTGTATTATTATAATATTTTTTTCCCTTAAATTACCCTATTTACCTTTAACCGCGGTAAATAAGTCAAAAGTTACCATTCACCAAAAAAATATTTTCATCTTATTGAACCAAATTTTACATACTAATAACAACCATGTATGCCAGATTTTAGAAATTCAATTCCTAGAAGTGGTAAATTTTCATTTATATGAAAATCTAGTTTATTAACTACTACTAAGTGGTTTAACTATTCATCAAAAATTTAAGTCTTTCAGAAAAATACCAAAAAAACAGTCAAATCTATATTTGATATTCCGAATTCAAAAATGATGTCTATTTTATCAAATAAAAAACATAGAATTTGGATTAATTAATTTAAAATTAATTACTGTTGTCAAAACAAATAGCGTGTTTTTAAGAAATAATAACTATCAAAAGATCAACATTTGTTTATGTCCAATTTCAAAGTGAAATTAATTACAATTACCAACATTGGATTAATTGGTAAAAATATAATCTAATTACACTTTAAAACCAACTAAAAAGATAGTATAACCATATAAATAAATTAGATTAAAAGGCGATATTGAATAAAAATGCAGTATTTTTCACTATTCATTAAAAGATGAACTTTATCTGAAAAATACAAACAATTTACCCAAAGTAAATTTTGATGTCCCAAATATAAATAAAAATTTTATTGTGTCCAATAGAACATATAAAATGACCAAAACTAGATTTAAAGATGGTTCTCCATCAAAAGGCGATAAATCAACCATTTAGTGAATATTAGAGTATTTATGCTTAAAATTAGATTCATTCATGTTTTAAGCCCCTAAATTTAATTGGATAAATTTAAAAACATTTAAAAAACATGTATAATTATATTTTAGTTAGCTCTATTCCTTCCCACCAATACAATGTCTAAGCGTTAACTACTATTTAAAATAAAAATATTTTATTATTAGTGCGCAACGTAAGATTTCAAAGAAACCCATGGTTGCGTATTGGTTAAGCCATTGAACATAACTTCCCCTTTAAATTAAAATTAATATTTAATTCACAAATATTAATAAATATGAAAATTTATTATTCTTTATTTACTTGGGATGTTATAGTTTCCAAATAGTACATTGATTATTGTAATATTTTAATGGAGAAATCATTTCTGAATATTATTTATTGATGCCCAGGTGCTTTTTACTATCCTTTAGAGACTGGTAACACTCTTCGGATTAATAGATAATCAGATCAGATATCGGTTTAGATGGTATTCTGGGTTAGTTTGTAATAATTTCAAAAAGTTATTTTCCTATAAAAACAACTTCATATTAAATTTTATGATTTATTTAAAGGAAAAAATATAATATTCTAAAAATTTAATTTAATAAAATAAGACTAGTTTTTTAATTTAAAATATAAATGTTATTTTTACATAGATTTTTTGGATTTGTCTGAATAGATGTTTTTTAGGTGAAAGTGAAAAATACAATTTTTTACAAATAACACGACTTTTATGAAATTATTATTATATAAGTATGAATTTTAAATTCATGAAACCTTATTATAGGAAAAAATATATGTTTTATAATATAACATATAATTAAAAGAAAGTCAAATTTATTAACCAAATTTTTACATTTTAGAACAGAAGTTATATATTTTTCAAAAAAAATTAATTATTTTTACATTTATTATTATAAAATAATTTTTTATCACGTTAATAAATTTAGTATTTTAAAATTGATTTAAAATTTGAGATCATTTTGTAAAAATTATGTAAAAATTTAATTTTTTAGGCATAAAGGATAAATTAATTTCGTAAAAACTGGTTGACATTGTAAAAACTAAAATGGAAAAAGTAAAGAATCTAAGAGTAAAAAACCACATACATGTTTAAATTATTTATGAGAATGTGAGTTTGGGGAGTTAATAAACCTTATAAATTCTCCCATTTTAATTATTCCAATTTTGGTACCACATTAAATGAGATTTACTTCCCTTTATTGAAAATTTTTGGGTATTTTCAAAAAAAATTATTCCCTTTTCAATTATAAAAGGTAAACTCCAATCTGCACAAACCCTCACACCAAAACCATCAATTTGGCCCAAAATATGCATAAACATTTCATAGATATTAATATATACATTTAATAGTTTATATTCCTCTAAAAATTCCATACCTCAATGGTTTAACACCCATTCTAATGGATATAATCCAAGATGTGTGGTATAAATTTAAAATAGATCCTTCATAATTTTTATTTCTTTGTATGAACTTATTATTCATAAAATTATATCACACCATATTAAAAATATAATATTAGTACAATAATTTTATTTTTATTTTATTATAACTATTTTCCAATCCTTAACCTCATTTCCCTTTTCCTTTAATTGAAATGAAACTATCATTCATGTATTATGTAGACTACTGCCACTACAAAATAACGTGGTCATTCTCCATAACCACATAACATGGAAGGATTATAAAATTTAAAAAATATATAATTCTGATATATAATACCTATTTAATATTATGAAATGATTAACCATATTACACCTCTCCCATTATATAGAAAATTATATCCTTATCGATACATATTTTTGGACTACAGTTACCATAGAACATTTGTTTTTCATTTTTTTTTCCATCACCATATTACATGGAAAGACACAGTAATGGTTTTAATGGAAAAAATTTGATTCTTATGAAATTTTTAAGGTACTAAAACAAAAAAAATTAAAACATATTAACAATATGATAAAAAACACCCATGGTAAATTAAACAGTCCAAAAAAGAGTTCTAAGTGAAATACAAGTATTTCTTCACACTATGGAAAAAATCATATATGATATATTATTCTTAAAATTATTTCAAATTATAAAATAAAACACTAATAATAAATAAATAATATAAGTGTTTCTATTATAATGATATTGAAACTAAATCATTTTAAAATCGTTCAATAATTATGGTATGTTCTTATTTTGGATGGTTTGACCAACAACATGAAAATTTCTATAAATATATATAATGGATGAATATGGGAATTTTATTTATAGTAATATATTATAAAAATAAGTAAATAATTATTTTTCCTATAATTGTAATATAAAAATTTAACTTATTGTCTAAAAAATGCCCTTTATTCGCTAAGAATCATCAAAACATGCTCATTGCCCTATTGTTTCTTAAAGATAATAATTAAACTATAATAGAATGAATTTATAACATTATAAATATTAATAAAAATAAATTCAAGTACCTTTTATAGTCTATTAATGATGCAATTCTTCCAAATAATGAATGAAAACACTACTATGATATGTTATTAGTATATTTATTTTTTTATGTAGGATTTTTGATTTCGTTCAAATAAACGAGGAGAAATGGTCTGTGTTTCCTTGACTCATTTTCAAATCCATGTTACATGATTAATAATATACAACATAATTTATTTTATATGGTACATTCACTACCCAATTTATTTTCTCTATGAAAATAACTTATATTTCATGATCTTTATCATAAAATCCTCTTATTCTTATGTCACATATTCTTTAATGGTTTCATAAAATCTATTTTTTATTCATAGGGTCATATAATTTCATGCATGAATATGATTTTCTATATTTAATTAGTCATACCATTCTCTTTTATTATAAGGTATTTCCTTTCTTTCTCAATGTAAATTAATACACATAATCAATAACCACATCTTTGATAAAAAATAATTTAATTTAATTTTAACATAGGAAAGAATAACTCTCATTCTTACCAATAACTATTTTCATCCATGAACATATTTTAGTTCCTTCCAATGTTCTCCGATATTTTTGGGAATAATAATTTAGATTATTTTCCATACTTATCATAATTTTATTTTCCCCTTTTCAAAAATAAAAATTAAACAATCTTTTAATGATCTAGGTTTTCAATTAAATTTATTTCAAAATATTGTTTTTAAAAAACATCCACAGTTTCAAAATAAAATATTTTATTTATCACTTGAAGTTTATTTTGATAATATTTGGGTATTTTAAAGGATCTGTTATTGATTTTTATTTTTTAAAATTAAATGTTTTCAATGATTTTAATTCACCCTTTTGGAAAATAACTTTTAAAAGTGACCCATACCATTTTCTTTTTATAATAATGTAAAAAATATTTTCTAAAATAACTTCTTCTACTTACTTACATGTGAACACATTATTCCACCAAATTTTTCATATTAAAAAAACATCCACTCTACATATTCCTTAAAAAATTATTTTTCTCATTTTTAATAAAAAAATATTTTAAGATGATTTTAAATGATCAAGAATGTTTCTTTTTTTAAAATTGGTTTTCATAAAACCTATAAAATGTATTTTTCATCTACTTAGTTATGAATTGAAAGGACTCATTATTATGATACAATCCGCCGTCTTTATCTAGATAGATTAGGAATATTCAATTATATTATGTAAATGATCTATCAATACCATTATCTTACATGTTCATTGAAGGTTTATAAACCTCATTTTTCTTCCAATGTAATCCCTCTATGAATACCCTAATTTTTTATTCCTTTAATTAAAGTATTTTCATCTAGATTCCCTATATAGATTGATTGGGAAAATTATTTTCTTAACCATATACCCATTATTTACATGGTGTAAATACCGTGTTATTTATTTTATTTATCAAATGTTATTTACCTATAGAGTTAATAGATGTCATTAGATAAACATTTATTACCCATGGTTTTATCATGTTATAATTATTAATGAATTTATGAATATTTTTCATAGGGGATTCTATTTTAAAATGATATGAAACCCATTTTCCCATTAGATTATTTATGATATGATTGATTTATGTGGCACAGATATGTATGGATGATGACAGGTGGGTTCCTATATTACCCTCCAATTCATTATTTAAGAGTTCATATCTCATGGGATAGTTATTTATGACTACATTTCATTTTAACATAAGTGTGTGAACTGATGGTGGGGATCATGAAATCTATGTTCCCTATAGTAACGTTTATTCTATATTTAGAATATGTTTCATAGTCTTATGTTTATTCTCATGACTGTGATATGCTCTTATGGATTATGTTTATTAACTTTTTATTTTAATTTATATCATATTTTATATAAATATTTGTTCCATTATTTATGACCTAATATTTTTTGTTATTGTTCTTTTATATATCTTGATAATACCAATATAGTTATTTTATGATCACTTATGCTCTTTTATTGTTATCACTTATCTTTACCCTTATAGAGAATTTGAGCCCACACTATTATTTTGTTCCAATTTTCCCAAGTTATGAAGACAATAAATAGATGAAATATATAGAATAGTAACTTATGTGATGAATAATTGGGAGATGTTGAATATTTTTAATGGGTTAAGAAGTTTTTTATATAGTGGGAAAAATATACATTGGTTAAAAAAGGAATGAGTTTTGTTATGTAATTTTTTCCCTTATTCTATAAAAATATAAAATTAATTTGTATTGGGAATATATTTTAAGGACATATCTACTTGGATATATTTAATTTAGATATTCACATTTTCAGGCTATGACACTTAGAAAATGTTGAATTGATGTGTTCCCTTCCCTATGCATCTTGTGATATGTTTCCCCGTGCGTGTGTTTCATAGGAATAGATTTCACTACTTACATATATTTCATTGTCCTCTAGTAGATTACATCAGCATTAAATGTGTTAATGAAACCAATGGAATCTCATTAGGCCATTGGATTCAACCATACCCGTATACATTGTATGGTTTTCGATATGGATGGGTAAGCCTTCAGTTTTCCTTTTATAAATACGTATCACTTAGATTTGGAAATATGGTTTGGGTCTTGTAGGCTGGTGAGAACACGGATTTTACGTGGATAATTATTTATGCTGGGTTGGTGACTATTATAGTATACTTTCCTATTATTATTCAGTATAAGTGCTAACTAGTGAGCCACTATTGCTTTATATTATGATGCATGTTATGCATTGTGTTCTCTACTAATAATTTTTTTATTTAATTCATCATACAATCTATTTATTGATTATTATTCTTTACAACGGGGGCCATCTTCACTCCCAGATTTTGAATATAGGGTTTTTGGATGTCTATTATATATGGGAGTCGTGATAAAAAATTTATAGACATAGGCATAATCCTAAGGGATTTACATTTGAGGAAAGGGTTTCCCTATTTATTTTTAGTCCCTCCCCACTAGTCTAGATCCTCTATAATATGGGTAGGTCCACTAGAGGTCTTGTATTTCCTCTTATTTGGTTTTTTTGTGTGATCTAGGGTGGGTCATTACAATTTTTAAGAGTTAAGGTGTTTCGTAATGGATAAAGGTAATTTTTCAAGAAATACATTTATAACTTTTCTTGATGATTTAATAAAAATATTTACTCCCTAATAACTAAAATATAGTTGTTCACATAGTTTTCTCTAAAAAATATATCACTCTAATACTTCATGTCACATTTCTTTCTTTTCATTAATTTGGAAAATTTGAATCGTGATTTTGATGTAAAGACTAAAAACGAATTAAAACCAATAGAAAAGTATCAAAATCAATGTATTAATGATTATGAAATAGTGGTTATCATCTCTTATCAAAAAATTTATATTTTTTTAATTTTCATATTTTGTTTCAATTACATAAAATCTTTTAACATAAAATTTATAACCAAAGATTAAAAATCTAATAAAACATGAAAAATAACACACACAAAAACTCAATGTGTAGGGAAACTCTATAAATTAAATTATATAATTGCTTATATACTAATAAGAAATTAA
Source organism: Viscum album (assembly GCA_963277665.1). Taxonomy (NCBI): domain Eukaryota; kingdom Viridiplantae; phylum Streptophyta; class Magnoliopsida; order Santalales; family Viscaceae; genus Viscum; species Viscum album. The sequence continues at coordinate 649,928,265 of OY728120.1, read as the reverse complement.
ATGTAATAAAATTCAATGTTATGTTAATTATTTCCCAATAATAATATTTTTAAACAATAAAAAAACATAAAATTAATCATTGAAAAAAACATAAATAACGATTAAAAAATATAATAAATAAAACTTCTTTAATTAAATTATTATAGAAGAAAATAATTTTAATAGAATTAGTAAAATATAACTTCCATGAAAAATAAAAACATGAATTATGAAATATAAAAAATAAATAAAAGAGATTAATAAGGGAATATAATAGGTATTGAATCATCATATTTCACTGCATGGATCACTAACTCATCAACATAAATGTATTAGACCCGCGTGGTTGAACAAGTTGTACACTCCATTTTCCTAATTCATCATTATCAAATCCTATCAATTATAAAATTTTAGTTAATAGATTAATAAGTTATATCTAAAAAAATATAAAATAAATTATTTTAATATAATTCTATCATCATATGTAAATGTTTTAATCACCTTGAATTTACAACTAAATACTCCATGCGATATTTGGTATTTTTTTACTCTGAAATAGTTACTTGATCTAATCCTCCTATACCAAATAGGTTCATCCATGTGGTTCCTTGTCATTTTTACCTAGACATGATACTACTCTTGGGTTAATTTATAAATAATTAATTGATATTTATCTTGTTGTAAATTTAATCAACCCAATTATAGCTCCTTCCTTTTGAGAAAAAAAATTTCTCAGTCTTTAATTTGTTTTAGAAAAACATTATATCCCATAAATGTTTCCTAAATTTAAATAATACCCAGTTAAAGGTCAAAATTATCATCTTCCATCACTATTTCAACCTTTAATGATACTATATTATATAATAAATTTTTTATATATTTCATTAAATCAACTTTTCTTATATTATTTCTAGTTTTCCCACCAATTTTGACTCATCCATTTCGTAACTTTAGCTGAAAATGTATCTCTCACTTAGTAATACTCTAGTAGATTAATTACATTCTTTATTTGAAATATTAATATCATCAATAAAAAACTAAAACAATCTCAAATGCATACCTTTAAATAATCAATGATAATAATATCTATGAAATCATACTACATCCATCTTTCATTTACCTTCATTTTGGAGTCGCTCCACTTAACATCAATCAATCGATCAACATATATCTGTAATTATATTAAATAAATCAAATAGTTCTAGTGTTTTTAAGATCATAGATCTTCTAAAAAATAAATTCAAATAATATTTATAGCTTCGGGTTACTATATTCCAATACACCAGAAATTCTTGATGCTTCTGAAATAATCATAACCCGTATTCAATAATTAATTTATCCATCATAGATAAAATAAGCTCCACTAAACATCTCAATTATCCCAACCCTCATTTATTCCCATTTATCATTATTTATAGACACCCAATATGTTTATTAATCACATTATAGATTAGTATCAACTCAAAATATCTTTTGTTTTTCCCTTTATAATAGCTCAATCGATGTTTCTTCAATCATCCCCATTTTCAAAACATTCAATCAAACATTAATATAAATTACTTGGGAAGTTGATTGACAATATATTCCTACTTGACCATAATTGAAATCATTAAATTTACAATCCTTGTTATTCATACTCAAATGAACCATATTATTCCATCTATTTTTTTAAAAAAATAAATTTTTTTATGACCATTTATTTAATCACATCTCCTATTCAATAAATCATATCAACATCATATTTATTAATACATTATCTCAGTGTTAGGTCATGGAATGGGTCACTTTATATAAAAATATTACTGATCTACCAATATTCATCTTTAATATTAATCATCTAGGGAGGGAATCACTTATCCTTTTATTTAACTTTAATTATAACAAAAAATAGTCTTGATAATAAATCTATTTTCTTGTTTACTCTTAAGTGAATCTATTTGAAATTATTACATAGGCCAAAATATTTATTATATTCACACATCATCCAATATTCCAAAATAAATTTATTACATGACTTATAAAAAATAATATACTTATAAATTATTATGAAAATCCTTAGTTATCTTTGAACAGTTTAAAAATATCTTACATGATCCACTATTCATTATAAATTTCAAACATACTTGTTTGAAAAACTCATTTATTCATACAAAAACTTTCTTATTATAACAAAGTAAAATGAACTAACTAGATTTATTTATATGAATAACTAGATGTTATGTATTATTTTAGTTTCACTTATGAAATTACGTACATTCAACTATTTTTTTAAACTATACATTTTTTAATATGAAATATATATACACAATTTAATAATTAACCATTATTAATCATAGAGATAAATTATTTAGATAAATCCCTTAAAAGTTTAATGGATTATAGATTTCAAGTAATAAATAATAGCTCAACATTATTAAAACAATCATATCCATAAACCCAAAGAACCTTTAAAATAATCCATGTATTAGAATTTTATTCTCTTTTCTATAAGAAAGAATAATTTAAATGTTTAAATCAAATCATAAATACCTAATATACTTGATTATATAAAACAAAATTTTATATTATCTTCTAGAATGAAATTTTAATTGATTCACATAAATATTATTTAGACTAATTCCAAAAATATAATACAATAAATTAATCACTTTAAAGGATTCAAAAACATATTTCATATTAAAGAAAAACTCCTACACAACTAAGAATTCTAACCATTTATTTAAAATAATTTTTTTTAAAAACAATAAGGTAAATTTTGATGTGTATTTCATAGGATTCAATGAAAAATTTTATTATAGACCCTTCACCCAAACATAAAACTCAACATTTTCCCCAATTATAAATCCTAAGGTGGAATATTACATTTTATAATTCAATTTTTAAAGAATTATCAATTTAGTGTTGTTAAAGAAATATATAACAATAATATGAAAGTCAAAGTAATAATATGTTTTCTAATAATTAGCATCCATGTAACTAATTCATGATATGAAAAAATATCCAATATTAAACATATATTTAGTATTTTACATTAATTTTATCTTAGTATAATAAAATAAGTTCAAAATAATTTATAAATAAATAGAATTCAATTCATCTCTATTAGCAATGTAAAAAAATAACAAAAAATAATGAGAGAAAACAAAAAAATAATATATTCATGTATTTTCCTTCTCATTCACTTATTTTATGAAATTCATTTATTTTACATTGTTTATATATGATTATTTATAGTAGAATTTAAATTAACAGCAAAAACAATTGGGGGGAAGGATACAACCTAATATAAATTTTACTTAGCATTTTAAATAATAACCTTATTCACATAAGGTGTATGAAAAATATCCCTGAATAAATTCAATCTATATCTATTGATTATTAATAGATAGTTATTCTTTAAATCGTTTTCACATATAACACCAAATGAAAAAACAGGAATAACAAGAAAAAATCTAAACAATTTAGAATGAAATGTACATGGAAACAGCTTTATGGTTAAATAAAATAGAATATATTTTTTTCCATTTAAACCTCTATTTTTAGGATCCCCTCAACATTAATAGATTTGGTTTTCCCTTATAAATTCTATTATATTTGACAATCATTTTTTAATTTCCTTTAACTCTTACAAATATAATGTTCTCACATTTCCATCAATAAAACAATCCATGTAAGAACACATAATCCCCCATTAGGACATATATTATTTCTCCGTTATCTTGTGTTATGATATCCTATAAATTAGAATATAAGTGTGTATCACTATTATATATTTAAAAGTTATTCTATATTCCTAAGTACCATCATCTAATCTCGAACACCAATATTTTTATTATGTGGGTAATATTTTGTAGTATGTGTTTTTTCCCTATTAGAAACTATAGCCATAACATTTATTTATATATGGAAATTTATAACCTCATTATATTAAACTCTAAATATTTCAAAAAATATAGATTTTAGATATGTAAAATTTAAGGAGAGGGTGAATTTCCCTTTGAAAACTAAGGGAAAAGAATGAAATTTTAAGAATCTTCTTTATTGAAGGAAGATGAAATTAAAACCTTTTGAATATAAAAATTAGATATTAAAATTTTGAAAGAGAAAATATTATTAAAAAAATAAGATGATTAAAAAAAGAGAAATTTTATTAAGCAACCTAAAAATAAAATGTTTAAGAAATTCAAAAAATAAAAATTATTAAGCGTTCATTGAGGTATTGAGTGATTTAATAAAGAAACTATTGAAAGTGATAAATAAACAAAGATGAAAAAAATTAAATTATATAACATATTTGTTATGTAATTATGGAAAATGAACTCATTTTTACCCTCATGAATCCCACCTAAATCTCTTGATGATTAAATTTATTAGGCTATTGGCATTAATGGTAACCAAAATACCAAAACTATCCCCTGCTTTTATTATTATAGCATGAAATCATATACAGTAGACAATAGATATTTTATACTTCGTCTAGAAACCACCAAGGGATAGTATATTTAATTTTTAAATGAAATTAAATTAAATCCATGGCCGCTTACTTTAATTATAGTGTGAACCAAATATAAAAAATATATAAAAGAGGAGATTTCTATGAAGAAATCACATTTAATTTTAGTCTAAATTCACACAAATAATATGATGAATTATAGGATGAATGATAACAAAATAATATATTGGTTTGATATTATAATTAAGTTCACACTCTAGATGGAGAAAGTAGATATTGAATGAAATGGCTCTTAGAGATCAATTGATTACATTAGTGATTGGATGGGCATTTTTTTGTTTGTGTATGTAGATTGACAAGGAAATAAAATGTCTCTATTAATAGCCTTAAATTACTTCAATAAAGTTATATAATATATTAGGTGTATTTAATCTAAATCTTTCTATGTTAATTTTATATTTACCAACATTTAAATCATTCAGAATAGTAGCATTTTTTGTCATGGAAGGGATCACTACGTCATGGGTGAGATCTTTGTGGCATGAGCATAATCACAAAAGCATATTGTCAGGAAGATAATTATTATAGTTCTTAAAATATTTATGTATTTATATCATTTTAATGACCCAAACTATCAGGTTCTTCTTAGCCAATGGAAGACAAGGATGCTACAACCCCAAGCCTGCCTCCATAGCCCAGGTGCTAGCAACAAGCGTTTAAAAGGAATAACTAAAATGGGTGACCTTTCCCTAAAGTACTTATAAAAACAAAAACAAACATCTCTTTAAACTCACTAATCATAATTATACATTAGTTATTTATTTGTTACATTACATTTGGGTCATTATGATGTCATAATACACAAACTATATTTATTCAACATTTAATTTTTTTCTCAAAAATTCAACTGTCTTAGAAAATTATGAAAAAGTAAACATTGGATAATTTGGAAAATATTATTCAGAAAATTATATTCATATTATCTAAAAAAGAATCTAAATATTTTAATTGTCACTTTTAAAATAATATCTAATTCTTATTGAAAATGATGGATTATTTTACAATAATAGTTTTTTAACCCTTATAAAAATTACATTTTACTTCATAAAAATTATATGAACATTTATATTAATAACAATTATTTATTAATAATATTTTAAAAAATTATTATTTATTTCATAAATCCATTAATTCATAAAAATAAATTCATTATTTTTATTTTAATATTACCTAAATAAACTATTTGTGTTTTATTATATCAAAATAAAAATATTATATAAATTAACAATTATATGATGAGAATGTATTCTTTATTATATAATGTACATACTCATATTTATAGAGTATTGATATATATACCTTTACTATACCATTAAATTCCCTAAGAGTAATGTGCACGATGACGAGACATTCATGGGGTGGTTTGGCATGCATGGTCTGGGTAGTGATCTCAATGATCATTAAATTCTCCCATAAATGGTTGTTTTTATGCATAACTTATTGGATCCAATATTGCGCTTGGTCAAGGGTAAAGACCAGTTATGTTATCTCCCTTAGAAGAGCTTATTAATTGTCTTCATAGGGTATAATCCTAGTGGTTAAGGATTTCACTTCCTTTGTTTATGTTAATTATATTTTTTTAAACCCTATATTTATAATAATCATGTTATCACTTTTAAATTTCTATTTTATCAATTTTAAAGATTATAAAGGGTCATTTAAATATGATAAGACATAATGAAACCAAAAAATATCATTTGTTTTTTATAACCATATTACAGAATAATAAATTTAATTAAATCCTAAGGGAAATTTTATTTATAACCATTCAGGTCATTACAATCTTCCGCCTTAAGAAATTTTTCCCTTGAAATTTTCTTTTCACACTATAAATTATATGATGTTAATAGTGTTTCATCACTTTATTTGGTTCCAACACCACTTCTTCAAAATTGTTGTTTATCCCTAACACTTTGACTAAGAGCATTGTCTTATTTTATAGAACGTTTTCTCTACAATCTATGATCTTCCCCAGATTACCTTTATATGAGAGATAATTTTACAATGGTAACACCTTTAAATTGAGTAAATTTTATTGGTTTAGTAAGTACATTATCAAGAGGGATATATGGAATACATCATGTACTTGATATTGGTTAGGTGGGAGTACTAGTCAGTAGGCCACCACTCTAATGCAATCAAGGATATGGAAGGGGTTGGTGTATCTTGGAATACTATTTACCATCCTACCAAATATCATCACATTCTTCCATTGGGACATATAGAAGAATAACATGCCTCAAACATCATACTCTATGTATCATTGATTATTATCAGTGTAACTCTTCTATTGACTTTGAACATCCTTAGTGTTCCGCTTAATGGTCTTAAATGATTCCAAGAATTCATCAACCATTACAAGAGCTAGTGGTTTTTGTTACCTAAATGCATCCCAATATGTAGGTTTTCTACACCTCTTCCCATAAAGGGATTCATATAGATCCATTTTTTTCCTGGAGTGGAAACTGTTATTGTATGATAACTTGGCCAGAAGAAGATGAGGGTCCCATCCTCCATTGAGGTCAATTGAGAATACTCTTAGCATTTCTTCAAGTGTCTGGATATTCTGATCATATTATCCATCAGTTTAGAGGTGATAGGATGTGATTATGTTCAAAGAAGTATTTATAGAATTTTATAGACTTTTCCAAAACATGGAGGTAAATATTTTATCTCCATCAGATACAAACATCAGGGTTGTTCTGTGTACCATCACCACTTCTCTAATGTATATCATTATAAGTTGATCGAGTGAGAAATACTCTAAAATCATAATTAACTACATAATCATTGTAAGAAGATCCAAAATAACCCATATATCATTATTCCCACAATATTTCCTCTGAAGACCACTAACAATTTCCATGGTGATGTTTTCCCATTTCTATGTAGGTATGGGTAATGGTTGCATCATCCCCTTAGATTTTTTTCCATTCTAGTTTCACTTTATAACATACAAGATTTATTTATGTATATTATATGATCTATTTATTCATATTTTCCCACCAATAGTGTTCACCAGGATCTCGATACATCCTTTTTCTACATGGGTGGATGGACACGGTTGACCGATGTGCATTATCCAACAGATCCTTCTTTAACTCGTGATTTGATAGTACATATAGTCTTGACCCAAATATCACATCTCCTTTTTCATTAACATTGAACTCCAAGGACTTATTGGTTCTCATTGTTTCCACTTTCATCTGAATTCACACATCATCTCTTTGAGCATATTTTTTCTTCTCTGGAATGGATGGTTGACAAATCATTTGTGAATGTATTGATGATGTTTCCTCCTTTATTTTTTTTAATGGTTGGGCCCAAAGACTCAATTTAAAATTTAAGGAAAATACCTCTTTAATACTAGGTATAGGGAGACCCATTACATAGCCCGAAGGCTCAAGGCCATGTGGCCTGAATACAAGGCTTAAAAGCCCATTTTTTTCCCAAAGGACCCCCTAGTGAATAGTACTGCTATAGTACCCGCACTGCTATAGTACCTGCTAATGATGCTCCCTCCTTTATGATTCTCATGTCCATAATTTCCAAATATAAGAGGATTGGATCCCTATAAATTATTATCTGTGATTGAATTTTTGGATCCTTTTTACTTAGAGCATATTGCTCTTTATTCACTTTCCCTGTATGGTAGTGAATTGAGAAAAATATTCCTTGATCAGCTCTAACCATCTTCATTAGTTCATATTCATCTCTTTTAGTGTGAATATATACTTTAGACTTTTTTGATTCCTGTATATTTCAAACTTATCCCCCAATGATATAATTTTTCCATATTTTAAATGATAAGATCGCTACATCCAACTCTAGATCATGAATTGGGTAGTTATATTCATAAACATTCAAATACCTTGAAAAATAGGCTATCACTCTATCATTTTTCATTTGCACATATCCCAATACCGTATTCAAAGCATCACTAAATACTAGAAAATGTTATCCACTTGTGGGTAGTGTAAGAACAGGTGCAATGATAGTCCCCATTTTCATCTACATGAAGCTCTCTTCACATTTATCATTCCAAGAAAATTGGACTCCCTTCTGAGTTATCTTGGTTAAAGGGTTTGAAAATCACGAACATTTCTCATAAATTAGCAATAATACCCATATTATGCATAGAAACAATGAATATATGTCCTATATATTGACCTCAAACATCCTCTAATTTCTTCATTTTTTGAAGGGTCCACCAATATCCCATTACTTGTTATGGTATTGCACAAAAATGATACTTCCTTCAACCATAACTCATATTTTCTATTATTGGAATAAATCTTCTCCTTTCACAAGGTTTTTAGCATTGTTATCATATTCTCTTGATGCTCTTCATTAGTTTTGGATAATATTTGAATATCTTCAATAAATACTAACAAAAATTTGTCGAGTAAATCTCCAAAAAAACTATTCATAATTTCCATGAATATTTCTAGAGAATTAGTGTGTTTTTATGGAATTAATATGAAATCATAGTGCATATACCTTGTATGAAAGTATTATTGTGGATATCCTCCTTCTTCACCCAAGTTTGTTAATATTTATACCATATATCCACCTTAGAGAAGTATTGTGCTTCACATAGCTGATCGAACAAGTCATCAATCTGTGGTAGGGGATACTTGTTCTTTTTCAAGATCTTGTTGATCTCACCGTAATCAATACAAAGGTATGTTGACCCATCCTTCTTCTCAATGAAGATGACCGGTGAACCCAATGGTAAAGCACTTGGGAATGTTAAACCATTATACAAATTCACTTGTAGATGTTTCTTCAACTTCTAATGTTCTAAAACCACCATTCAATATTTATTCTTGGATAATGGTAACGCACTAGGTATATGGTTGATTTAAAATCTAACATGTTGTCTAGGAGGAAGACTAGGAAATTTCTGGGGAAACACACTAGAGAATTCTCTCACAATAAGAATGCCTTCAAGGATGATTCTTTCCATAGACTCAATCATTTGAGTTGTATATGCTTTCTCATAGGTAAATAATATCTATTATTGAGATGTTATTGATAAAGAATATTCATCCCCCTCCTTGAACTAGTACATAATAGAGGGATGATTCTAAATATAGATAGTGATTTTCTTCTTATAGAAATTTATTTTGACACTATATAGGTAAATCCAATACATACACATAATTGCATCAAATTCCACCAATGGGATTATGAAAAATTTCACTGGGAAGTTCTTCCTAAAAATTTTGATAGGGGAGGAGTTATATACTTGGGGTGATATAATTTCCCAATTTTTCTTTTTCACTGACAGATCTAATTCCATGATTTTGGGTGGTGTTTGAATAGTTCTATGTAACTTTCATGATATGAATCAGTGAAAAGAACTAGATTCAAAAAGTAAATTCTCTATTTTTGAATGAATAACTAGCATACCAATCACCACATCATTATCAGGATCTACCTAAGAAGTCGTGATAAAAAAATCACCCTTGCAACAGATGAGTTTATTGGGTTCTTCTAAAAACCCTTTTCTAAGTTCATTAATTTATAAATTCCATTGGTTCTTTAAATTTGATTTAATTAACAATGAACTGAGGGTTTAATGGATTATTCCTTTCCTCCATTGCATTAGTGGGTTTCTCCTATCATAAATCACTAGCTAGGTACCCTTTCTTACCACGCCTAATTCATTTTCTTGCCCATATTAGGAAATTTATAGGGTGATTCTTTCTACACCTTTCACAAGAATTTTGTTGAAATTTCATGGCACTATTAGACTTCTCCATCATACCGTGGTAATTAAACTCTAATTTCCACTTCTTGTCCTCATGATACCCTTGAGATTCACTGATCTCTATTTCGACTTTGAGGGCACATCAGAAAATTTCCTCATTTCTATCAAATTCTCAGATCTCTATAGATTTTCATAGAAGGGGTTTCGGCCCACCAAATAATGGTTCAACCTTACATTTGGGATTAACAACAAAGATAGAGGTGTATCGTGTAAGTATTTTGAAGTTTTCCTCATACTCCACAACAGATTTTGTGCCTTTTTACTTGAGGGAAAATAAATCACTTTCCATTTCAAGTCAAAGAGTGTGAGGAAAATATTTATTGAAAAAAAAAATTAAATTCCTTCCACCTCATCAATTTGATATCATCCTCATGCTTTATATTTTTTATAAATTTCCACCATAGATCGACTTCTCCCTCCATATAATAAATAGCCAAGAGAACCTTCTCTTGTTCAAAACATAGAATGATGGAGAATATTTTCTCAATGGAGTTGATCCATTGTTTAGAGTTTAAGTGATTGGATGATCTATTGAATGTTATAGGACTTTGTTGTAGAAATGTCTCAATCATATCTTTTTCTCTCTTGGAGGGATTTGGACACTCCTCCTGGTTGATGTTTCTATTCAAAACTTGTTTCAGTTAAGGGAGTTTCATCATAAAGTTCGTAATTCCTGCTCCCATTGGGTTGGGAATCTCATTGGGGAAGTGATCACATTTCCCATAGAATTAATTATTTACCTAATTACTCGTATTTATATACATTAGATAGAATAAATGAAAACTAGGGAGGAGTATTTTTAAACTATTAAACACATAAAAGGGAATCTAGTGACATTAAAGAGATAACTTATAAATTACAAGTATTTCATTAACTTATGAATTTCTAGCCTTAAATCTATGTTATCCATCATTTATTCCTTAACATATATTATTATAGGAACTTTTTTTCTTAATAATTGTTTGTAATGATATTATTAATTTTCCAAATCATATCCCTTTGGATTGTCAAGCCGAGTGTGCATCAAGGCTCATTGTCATGCACCAGTTCCAGAAGCTCAAATGAATGTTTTCAGGTTTTAACTCTATGTACATTTTTTATATACTCACATCCAATTGTAGTATCTTGAAATGAATTTATTTCCTTTATAAACCTCTTACCCTATAATTAATAAGATTTATGAATGTTTTCTTATACATTATTTTATATATAAGGTTTTCTCTATAATTTTCTAATCCAAACCCTAACAATAACTCAAATTTTCCATTTATGTCAAGTATAACAACCTCCTCTTTATTAAACATTAATTATTGACTTATTACATTAATTTTGGGTCATTATGAAGTCATAATATACAAAGTATATTTATACGATATTTAAATTTTTACCCAAAATTTTATTATATTAGAACCTTATCAAAAATTCACCAATAGATAATTTCAAAATTATGATTCCCAAAAGAATTTAAATTTTATTTAAAAAATTTTCTAAATATTTTAATTATCAATTTTAAAATAATAACTGGTATTTTTAGAAAATGTTGGGTTTTCTGAAAGTAACAGTTTTTAAACCCTTTTAAAAATTACATTTACATCATAAAAATTATATAATCATTTATACATAATAAACATTATTTAATAATAATATTTTATTAAAATATTATTTATTTCATAAATCCATTATTTCTTCAAAATAAATTTCTTGATTTAATTTGAATATTACCCAAAAATATTGTTCATGTTTTATTGTATTAAAAAAAATAATTTATAATGTAACAATAATAAGATGAAAATATATTCATTTTTCAATAATTTAAATACTCATATTTCTAGGCTATTGATATATATAACTTTAATATTCTATTAAACACCCGAGGAGTAAGGTGTGCGACAGTTAGAATTCCATGGGGTGGTTCGGCGTACGTGGTTTGGTTCGTGATCTCGATGAGCTTGAACTTCTCTTGTAAATGGTTTTTATTATACAGAAATTTTTTTATCTCAGCATGGGATTAGTCAAGGGAAAATCCAAAAAATTATATATCCTTCAGAATATATGATAAATTGACTTCATAGGGTATGATCTTACTAGTTGAGATCATCACTTCCATTGTCTGTGTCAATTGGATTTTTTAAAACCCTATATTTATACTAATCATGTTATCACTGTTCAACGTCTATTTTATCAATGGTAAAGATTATTAATTGTCATTTAAATATGATAGGAAATAATAAAACCAAATAAGTGCATGTTTTTTATAAATATATTACATAACAATAAATTTAATTAAATCACATGTTATATTTTATTTATAATAGTTTGCATTGTTACAATTTCCATGTAGAAGTATAGAGGAATAATAGTAAATGATTGTAACATCTAGAGTAAAAATCTTGCATGTTGTAATGTCTATGGTATAGAATACACTCAATTGTTACCTCGTACCCATTTGGCCACATGGACTCAAGCACATTTCCCCAAACACCAGAAGCTGCTGACTAGCAGCGAGGGCCTAGGGTGTGATAGTGGGGAAGCTATGACCACATTGGCAGAGTGTAGCACAGCGGAATAAATAATAACAATAGTGGAAGTAGTAAACCACATGCAACTAAAGTAAACAACTGAAGACTGAAAGATAAACATATAAAGAAGGCATATAATATAAAAATGATATAGCATATCACATGTTCTAGGAAAACAATAAAAACTGGTTACACTACAATCAAGTACAATACATTAACAAGTATCGTAAAACATAATGAAACTCAACAGCATCATAAGCCTTGGCTTGGTCTCATGTTATCCTAATCCTAAGAAGCTTTCAAAGACCAGAAAAAGGACCCTTACCCCTATCGACACCTACAGCAATATAGTCTTTTTGGGCCCAAAAACATTACCCAAACAGGGTGTGATAAATAAATCTCAGTAGGAAACCACTTAAGGTTAGTCACAATCTATCAGTGGGTATATGAAGCAGTAGTTTATAATAGTACAATGTATTAAACTAGAAGGTACTCAAAATTAAACAATCCTACAAGTACTTAAATTCATTTACATTAGTTTCATGATCTTTAATCAATTCAATTTATTGAATTATATAATTATAGAGGTTTGGCCTAATATCTTCAATCCTATATATAAAGTAAACATGGAGGATACCTCAGAAGGCTATATAAACGAAAGAAGTGAATACCAAATCTGAGCATGTTATTTGTCTTGGCAGATGCATCATAATTCATTCCATCTTAATATGTATTAGGGAAAATTGTGATGTATAATAATTTCAGCAAATTCAAATCAGGGAAAATCCCAGTGTATTATCATTTCCAGATATTTAGAATCAGGGACAAGCCCAGTGTTTCAGTATTTCTACATGTTTCAGGGCCAAGACCGATGTATAATAATTTTAGCATATTCAAATCAGGTACAATCCTGGTGTATCATAATTTCAGCATATTTAGAATCAGGGACAAGCCCGTTGTATCTATATTTCGCCATGTTTTAGGTCCAAGCCCGTTATATCGGCATTACAGCATGGTAAAAACACATTTAAATTACACTATCAGATGGTTAACAATAATCAACACATGTGGTCACATTTCATTTATAAAGAAACACTTGATAATTAAACTATAGCATGACTTAGCATTTAATAACTCATATGAAAAAAAAGTATATAACAAGTCTAACATGAAAATTAAACTATCACAACACTTTAACAAAAAATTACACATGGAAAAAAATTAATTAACCAATATCATTTTAAATTTCCCTTAAAATGGAAAACAAAGGCATGCTCATAGGCATCCTAAGACACACTAATAAATAATGGTCATCTGAGGGAAAGCTCACCCAAGGGCTGACCCTTGATCAAACACTCAAACATGCTTTAATAAATGTGTTCAATCACCTAAATTTCTTTAGGTATTAACACATGCAAATTTCTCAATCAAGAGATACCCTAAACATGGGCGTGTGGCACTACGGGGCATATAAATAACCCAAAATTTAATGAAACTCCCAAGACCACCTACCTCATCTTAGTATGACTCTCCTAGTATAGTCTTGACTTCCAATTCAAGATATAATGGTATAGATCTATGAAACAAGTATATCCATTAATACTTACATAACTTCTTTGATAAAATAAATTACCATGAATGGCTCGAGAGTAATATACCACTCACTGAGAGGATTCAAACAATACTAACAGCGATTGATTCGGAGTTTGGATGATTAACCGAGAAGGGGTTGAAGTTCTGGAGATCCTCTTGAGTTTCCTCAGTGAGACCACTGTCCAACCTACTGAATGGAGAGGTTAATTCCCATATTAACAGAAAAACACAAATTACCCAGTGTGTAAGTCTATATACATGACATGTATATCATTTTACTATTCATTTGCTGATTGAATTTCACTGAATTACTTTCCAGGAACTGCCGACATGAATACAGATCATGTACCAAGAAGTACATAGTGTGTGGTTGGATTTTCCTCATTTCCTTGCCGACATGCCCACACGCCATTTATTCCCAACATACATGGCCAAACTACACAGCGTGTACTTGTAATTATATGGAATGTAACCCTAAATCAGCATGGGTAACAATATGATTCTATTAAGTGTCTAGTTTTCCCCTATTTTCACAAAAACAACTCAAAAGAAAAAAGAATAAAAGAAAACTATACCTTATAGTAAGAACTGGGTTCCTACAAACTTCCCCCCTTATAGAAATTCGTCCCCAAATTGACCTTCCAAGGGTGGTGAATAAATATCTAAGAATAAGTTCGACCACTGAGTACATATGTTGGCCTCCTTCACCCAAGTCTCATCTTGTACTCAGTCGTGTTTCAATAGAACTTGTACGAGAGGAACTGTCCGACCTTAGAGAACCTTCATGCTCCTATCAACTATATGAATCATATGCGTCTCAAAGTATTAATCAACCTGAATCTCAACCTTCTAAGGTTGAAAAACGTGAGATGGGTATGAGTGATAGTGATATAGCTAAGACACATGGAAGACATCATGCATGGTTCGGTGCCTCTAAGGTAATTATAACCGATAGGCGACCAGGCCAAATCTCTCCAGAATCTCAAACATTCCGAAATATCTCAGTGAAATCTTACCATGTATCATGATCCTCTTGTGTCCCAATATCGGTGTGACACGTAGGAAAACTCGATCCATGACCACAAAATTTGAAGGTCGTCTATGGATATCAGCGTATAATGTCTGATGAGACTGTGCAGTATCCATCTTATTTTGAATCAACTGAACCTAATCAGTGGTCTCTTGGACAAGGAGAGGTCCCAGCATAGCTGCCTCTCCTGCCTCTAACCAACAAAAGGTTTATTGGCATGACCTCACATACAAAGCCTCATATGAAACATCTGAGTAGTAATATGAAATCTATTATTATAGGAAAACTCAACTAGGGGTATATGTTTCTCCCATGATCCCCCAAATTCTAGGAGACAAGCACGCAACATGTCCTCTAGAACCTGTATCGTACGCTCTTACTGGAAATCAGTCTGAGGGTGGTATGTTGTGATCAGAAGAACATGTTTACCAAGAACCCTCTGAAAACCTTTCCATAAATGAGACGTAAAGTGGGAATCCCTATCTGAAATGATAGAACAATAGACCCCATTAATTCGTTCCACCTCTCGGATATATAACCTTCTCATCTCATGAACATCAAAGGTCTCCTTAATTTGAATGAAATGAGATACCTTTTTAATCCTATCAACCACAATCCACACAGCATCATTGCCTCTAGGTGACCTTGGTAACCCCATCCCAAAATCGATCACGACATCATCCCACTTCCACTCAATAATGGGTAGATACAGTAAAATCCCAGCTAACCGCTGATGTTCCTCCTTCACTGACTAACAGGTGGAACACCTCATAACAAAACCAACTAAGTCTCGCTTCATGCCCGGCCACTAGTGCTGATAGTGTAAGTAATAGTAATTCTTGGTGATTGTGGGATGCACTTCCCACACTACAACATTATTAGCCTTTAGCGGAGCTTCTTTAGAAGCGGTTTAATAATCCACCGCTAAATTTTTTTAAAATACATTAGGAGCAATTTTTAATAAATCACTGTGAAATGTGGTTTTTTACAGCAACGACACTTCTCCACCCAACTCCCCCACCCCCCACCCCCCGACCCCTGCGACCCCCCGAAACCCTAGGACCTTGAAGACCCACGCGACCTAGATGACCCCGATGACCCCTCGAAACCCTCACCCTGCATCGCCACCCCCTCACCATGCCTCACCTCCCATCTTAACCCTGTGACCCCCCAAATCCCTAGGCACCACCAACCCCGGAAACCCCCACAACCCCAGCGGCCCCCCGAATCCCTCGATAAGATAAAACTGTATCATTAGTTTGGTTCATCTATATCATTTTCTTCATATGTCTTGTTAGTGTAATTTAAGTCATCAACATCATCAGTTTCATTTATTTTATAATATTCATTAGGGTTGTTAGAGTCACCCATTTCATTTATACATTAAGTTTCATTAGGTAAAAATATATATTTATCTTGGATATTATCCTCTATATCATCAATGTACTCAGTGTCCTGAATTTCACCCATGTCGTCATTATTATATGGTTCATAAGTGATGGAGATGTAATTGGACTCTTCTATCTCGTCAATATCTTCAGTGTATCCAGCCTCATTGGGTTTATTAGTTTTTCTAGAATTTATTGTTTCAATAGATTCATCCACATCATTGATGTCATCATTGTTTTCACATTCATTATCATATTTGGTTGTGTTAATGTTATCATGGAAATAAGTGTCATCATTGTGATATGTGTCCTCAATTTCTTTAGGTTAATCGGTTTTATTTGTTTTATTTGTATCAAGATTTTATTATGTATGGTTCATCTCATAGGTGTCACTAATGTTTTTTTTCTCATAGATGTATTCAATTTCACTAGCATCATTGAAATTTAGGTTAAAATTTCTATTTGTATGGTCCATCTCATCAATTTCATTTGTGTGATATATGTATTTAGTGTCACTGTGGTTATTAGTTTTTTCATCAAAATCATTGTTTCCTTGGTTCTTCAGTTAATTGGGGTCTTCATCATCAGATGTTTTTACTACATCACCACAATCATTGTAATTGTTCTTGTTATTGGAATCATCAACATTGTTAGTGTTGTTTTTAATAACCATATAATCCATGTCATCCATTTAATTGGTGGTATCTAATTCGTTGATTTCATCCAATGTGTCAATGTTTTTAGTGTCATTTTCATCATATATACTCTTGGTTTCAGCAATGTCATTGGTTTCTTATATGTATTTTTTATCATTAGTTTGATCGATAATACATGCAATATTTTTATCATTAGTGAAATGTATTACATCCATATATTTATTACATTTTCTTTCACAGGGGGTATTTTTTTATCATCTTCTCAAGTGTCATCACATAGCTCGATAATTAGTTGTTATTTACTACCTTTTAATTAAATTATAAATTTTTTATTTCTACCACTTCTACATGTACATTATTATAATCTGGTTATATTTAGGGATATAATTGGTGGTGTCCTATTTAATTATATTCACAACTTTCTAAACATACCACATAACTTCGTACCCAAGTTGATGACACTTGATTATAGGCTTGGGTTTGGAAAAGGATCAATGCATGATGATTGGATTACATGGAAAAATCATGAGTGTTTCGAACTAGGATTTGACTTGGGACCATCTTCAAGGTTTTTTCTTAGTTTTGTCTTTTGAAAATTTGGTTTCTGATGTATATGATCTGCTACTGATGTATTCATTTCCTGACATGTAGTATATAGTTCATTTGTTATATAATAGTTTTTTTTATTATCTATATATTCTTTTATTGATCTTTTTAATTTTCAGGCTTTAGTTTTCTAGTTGGTGGGTTCTTTATTTACCATATGCATTTATATAGGAAACCCTTATTTAACATATTTATATATCTTTTTCAACTAGTATATATGAATCTCTATCCCTATTTAGTAACTGTTTTGCGTTTAAATTTATTTTAATAGTGTATAGGCACATTGTGATATACATGGATGAAATATATATCACATTACCGAGTAACACACCTCAGTATGCTAAGGGTTTGGAGGAGGTTTTAGATTTTTTTATTTCCAATAGATCTGTTGAAGTTATAAAAATGTGTACATGTCGTAAATTTATATTTGGAAGATGGTTGAAGAGAGATGAAGTTTATGAACATTTAATATTGAAGCAATTCCCTAATCAATATTTTTGTTCTATTTGGCATGGATAATTGAGCGTTATAGAAAGGTTGAACACTGATGTAAATCCACAAAATGAGCTCTAAACTTATTCAAAAATGAAAAATGAAATGAAAAACCTTATAAATGATGCACTAGGCATTGCAAGTCCCCACCATCGACATCAAAACATATCAAAACAACTAGATGAGGGTGATACAAATTACAAGGTGACAAGTGATGTTTTTTATATAGTAGGACAACTAGATCAATATTGTAACAAATCATTGGATTCTCCTCTTGATTCTATGGAGACCAATGTAAGAGAAAAAAATCACTAAGGGAAATAGGTTTCATGGTTTAGTTGACTATCGAAATCAGGAGTTGTATAGTGGATGTTTGAAATATTCAAATCATTTTTTTTCACTGAAGTTTTACCATATCAAATGTCTATGTGGAATTGAAAATAAGGTAATTTCCCTAATATTAGAATTGTTGCATGATGCATTTCCTGAAGAAAACATCCCTGGGTATTTTTATGATATGAAAAATGTTATTAACAGGCTTGGTCTGAATTATACAAAAATACATGTGTGTCCCAATGATTGTATGATTTATTGGTGAGAGGGTCTAAGTAGAGAGAATTGAAAAGAATGTTATTCTTCTAGATGGTAGTCAATGGGTGATATTTTAAGTCTTAATCAACCTACTACCATGAAGAAGAATAAAAGGAACACACCTATAAAGGTTTTTTTCTTTCCTCTAAAGCCTCGATTGTAAATATTATTCATGTCATCGAAAATCATTGAACACATGAAGTGGAATTCTGTAGATAATAAAAATGATGGGTTAATGAAACATCCACGAGAGTCATAATCATGGAAGAAATTTTATTCATTACATCCATTTTTCTCATCTGATCCTAGGAATGTTCGATTGAGATTTTATTCTAATGGATTCAACCCATTTGGGACATTGAGTACTAGTTATAGCATATGTCCAGTTGTTTTGATCCCTTACAATCTTCTTCCATGGATGTGTATGCAACAAACGTCTTTTATCATTTTGATGATTATTCCTGGAAAAAAAATACATGTAAATGATATTGATGTATACATGAATCCTTTAATTAAATAATTATAGGAGTTATAGATCAATGGTATTGAGTCATATGATGCTTCTTCAAAAACAATGTTTAAAATGCATGTTCCTTTAATGTGGAACATTAATGACTTCCCAGGAATTGGGAATTTATCTGGTTGGAACACTTACACGGGTTTGGATTTTCCTACTTGTAACATTTATTTTGAGCTCATTAAGATACCTCACAGTAGAAAATAGTTCTTCTTGTGCCAACAATGATTTCTAGATGAATCTCATATATTCTGACTAAACATATCAAAATTCAATGGTTTCATTGATCTTAGACCACCTCAAAAGTTATTAACTTGATCTGAAATATTGGAACAACTTGGAAATGTTGCAACATGATTTTGGAAGGTTCATCATTTTAATGATAGTGGGAAATAAGTTTTAAGTGCATTGTCAAGTGAAATCAGAATGCAGCAATGGAAGAAAAAAAGTATATTCTTCAAACTTCCGGATTGGGAATTTAATTTTTTTCGGCATAATCTTGATGTGATGCATATTAAGAAAAATTTCATTGAAACTTTGATCTTCACATTTCTTAATGAGCATGTAAGGTTGAAGGATCATCGCAATGCTCATAAATATATACAGGTAATGAATATAAAACATGATATTTATTGAGATGAGAATGAAAAGTATGCTCTCGAAATTTTTGCAATGAAAAGTAGGGATAAAGATACATTCCATTGAATTTTAAAGTATGTGAAGGTATCTGATGGGTATTCAAGTAACATATCGAGGTGTGTTGACTTAAAGAATAGTTGGTTACATGGATTAAAATGTCATGATTCACATATTTTGTTACAGTAGTTATTACCATTGGCATTGCATACATTGTTACCTGAAAACATTTTTGCTATTATACTCCAATTATGCACAATTTCAGACAACTATGAGAGAAATATCTACATCCATTTGACCTTAAAAAACTTTAGGATATGTTTTTATTGACACTTTTTTCAGTGGAGATGATCTTTTATCCATCGGTTTTTACTGTCATGATGCATTTAACTGTGCATTTGGTTGAGGAAGCTAAATTAGGAGGCCCCGTACATTATTGAGGGATGTATCCATTTAAGAGGAAAATTATTTATATGTTTTTTAGTTATGTAAACAATTCTGGAAACTTAATTATATTCCAAATTATGTTTGTTTATTTTATTTCATAGATATCTTTGGAATTTGAAATCATACGTGAGAAATAAAGCTGAACCCAAAGGCTCTATTGTTGAAGTCTATTTGAAAGAGATGTTTCTTACATTTTGTTCTAGATACTTGGATGATATTGGTAAAATATTTAATTGAGTTGAACATTTTGATGACACTTCGAATAAATCTCAAATACATGGGAAATCAAAAAAAAAATACTTCTATTGGCCGACCATATGGGAGGACCTCAAATGTTACCCTGAAAGAAATGGAATTATTAGAGGCACATAGATATGTGATGCCGAATAGTGAAAATGTAAATACATTTATTGAAGATTTGATGATACAAACAAAGATAAGAATGAGAGGTCGAACGTAAAATGAGAAATATATAATGAAATCTATTAATAAAGTTCATGTAGAATGGTTTTCATGATGTGTAAGTACATAAATATTGCATTATATATGGATATTATGTTGACACATATATTTTGTATATATAATAATGTATATTTTTTTGATCATGAATACTGATACTCGAGTAGAGTTGTTAGAATATTTGAATTTTCTTTCTTGAGTTCCTATAAAACAAATTATAATGTAGATGCTTACAATTTTAATGGCTTTAGATTTTCTATAGTCGATTGGGAAGAGGGTTTGAAAACACAGAATAGTGGTATATTTACATTTGACGAAGTGGGATAATATGGAAATCTGACTGGTATTATTGAACTAAAATACAATGGGCATTTTTTAGTTGTTTTATTCAAATTCAATTGGGCCGATATTATCAGAGGTGCTAAAAGCGATTCCTTACAATTTAATTCTGGGAACTTGTCTCACTTGATGGATGTTGGTGATTGTGAACTACATGATCCATATATCTTATCATCTCAAGTTAAATGGTATATTATATGAATGATGTTTTGATGAAGGTTAGAGTGTAGTTTCTCATGTAAAACAACCCGATTTGTATGATATGGGTTACAAATAAGAATATTTGACCTCTAACATTGAATCTCATCAAAAAAAAGAGGCGGACTTATTTTTCCATCATGAAATTGAAAATATTATTCTATAAAGTATGGATGAAGTGGATTAATTAATGTAGTAGGAAACTAACATGATTGAATGGGAAAATTATTGTATGTATAATTATGCATTCATTTATAAACCACTTATTTCATTCGAGGAGACATTCATTATCATTTTTGTGTATATTTTTTTTTTAGTAATGTGCATCTTTTTTCATTTTTAATTCTTTTTCTGCAAAAAATTATTGAAATATATGTTTTGAAATTAATTTTATTTGATTAAATGACAATAATTCCAAGGAGGAAGTGCTATATTGTTTCATCGACCACTAGGAAAAAATGACAATCCATCTATCTCCCTCCCTATGGCATCTGAGCCACCATCCTCTTACCCCCTGCACCA
This sequence comes from Viscum album, assembly GCA_963277665.1. Taxonomy (NCBI): domain Eukaryota; kingdom Viridiplantae; phylum Streptophyta; class Magnoliopsida; order Santalales; family Viscaceae; genus Viscum; species Viscum album. The sequence continues at coordinate 649,906,004 of OY728120.1, read as the reverse complement.
TCTCCCCCTCCACCATCTCCCACACCCTTTGAGATCATCCCTTCAGTAGCTCAATTATCACCTCCCCCTTCATGAACTTTAGTTGTGAGGGAGTAGTGTTCCTGTTCTAGTTCTTCATGGGGATATTAGAGGGTGACAATTATAAGTACAAATTTTAATATGAATAAATTTGTTACACTTTTTTATACTAATTGTTTCTTCATTTAATATGGAAACAATTCAAGTATGGATAAAAATATAAAATGTTCATATATATGGAATTTGACCGGAGTGAAGATAGTTATCCCATTTGATTCATATGGGGTTTCTATGGATGAAATCGTAGAATTACTTGATCAGATTATAGGCAAGTTGGCCATGGATCTAGTTTCCCTTCCTATTTCATATGATGATTGGAGGAATATGCATTAAACATGAAAAAATGAAGTTTTTGACTCCCAAATAGAGGTAATTTTAATACATTTTTGTGTAATTTAATGTCATGTTATTAAATTATAATATTTTTAAAATGAATTTTTGTGTACATATGTTTTTCTAATTTATGGTTGTTGGTGTGCTAGCATGAAAGTGGACATTGAAAAATCTAGGTAAAAAATGGAATGATTTTAAATGAATATTGTAGAGTGATTTCAATGATATGTCATTGACCACCCAACATATGTATGACAAGCTACCCGATGGGATACCCAAAGTGCAATGGAATGTTTTTGTTGACAGACATCATGATGAGAAGTAGATGCTATTTAAATATATATTAATATATTAATATCATTATAAATTTATATATGTATATGAAGAGGATATAACATTGAATAAATTACTATTAAATTTCATTTTATTTATTTTAGGATCTTTCAAGCATGAATAAATCAACCTAGGCTAAGAAAGTCATCCCTCACACTGCGGGGTCAAAGAGTTTTTCTAGAAGTCGATCGACTCTAGTAATCTTTTCATTAGTTCAAATATTTATAAAAAATATTATCTATTTAATATATTACATTTTTTATTGATCTTTTTTTAATGTAGACATATATTTTAGGGCCCCAAGCATCCCAAATAAAAGTGTGGTTGAAAGTTTACAAAAAAATTGATGGAAGTTTTCTTAATGAGTCTTCCAAAGAAGTTGGGGTATGAACTGATTTTTCATTATAATAAGTTATTATCAATTGTAACTATGTTAATATATTTTTCTTATAATATTTCGGATATTTGATTTATAGGTAAAAATTAATGAACTATGGGATGCCAATCCTGTGCATTACTACTTTGTCTCCTAGGATGACCCAGTTTCTAAAGTCATTGGGAAGGAGCATCCTAGTAGAGTGTGTGGGGTGGGTTTGGTACCCATACCATCTGTGGTATTCGCTAGGCCATTGAGGATTTTATCTACATCTACTCCTACTTGTAGTCAGTCCATACACTGAGATACTCTGAGAGATATTGTTTCTCTACGAAACACAGTTCAAGAACAGGGGGCTCAGAAATCCAGTTTGTAGAATTCATTGATTGATTTATATTAGAAGATGACTGGATCTTCCCCTGGTGATATTTCCTCGGCTAGTGGTGATCAGTTAAATCAAAAAAATTAAAAATCATTTATTTTTCAAACATTTATTAGCTTTATGTTTAAATATAAATATGAAGAATTACTTAATTTTCAATATAATTTTCTTACAGGTGGTAGCGGGAAGTATAGATGGGGGTGGAGAGGGTGATGAGTTGTGTTCATCATCTTATAGTGATTAGTTTTATTATTGATATGTTGTAAAACTATGGTAATAGTTGGTTTGTATATGTATCATGTGTGGCACATAGTTTCTACCAATCATTTTCATGAACAAATATTTTATTAATTTCTCATGTTTCCGTTTATGTATTATGAACTTAGTATCCCTAAGACATTAGGAATTTATGATCCTTATGTTGTATTAATGGATATTTATATTTATTAATCATATAATAATGTGTAAAAATTTCTAAGATGATATATCTATGGTGTAGAGGATCAGGAGGAGGTTTTTTGTCCTATTTCTAAAATCATTAAAATGTCTTCAGGTATATTTGCAGCCTTCTTGGACTTCACACATGAAATCTTCTAAGATTATTTATTTCCATGAATCATTTTTTATGATTAAATTTTCCTAAATTTATTAGGTTTTTTTACTCAAGGATGAACGATCAACCTTCTTATTGATTTTCTTGGGAATATCCAGTTTTGTAACTCCCTTCAACTTGTTTTAGGTGAATAGCCCTTATTTCTTTAAAATTTTATAGTAATCTCTTATCATGTTTTATAGTTGGCATGTAATCACTCCCACTTATGATTTCCTCTTATTCAAAATAGTTTTGATAAGAATTTACAAATATCTGTTGAACACTTGAGTGACTTGATCATATTAAGGAAGATGGACTGTCCACTTCATTAGTAGTAGAATAAACCAACATCATTTATCCTTATAAACTAGATCTATCATATTTATCATTATATAATGAAGAAACCTATTCCTTACTAAATAGGAAAATCGTTATGATTTTATTCTTCTAATTATTTTTTGTATTTATCAAAGTTATGGAAGAAACTAAATTTTGATCAATGTCAAATCATTCTTATCCAGAACTAAAATTCATCATAAATCATGAAAGAAACTTCAAACATTAAAAAGAGAATAGATTTCCTATAGATAACCCAATCAAATATAAACCTACACTCTAATACCAATTTATAGGATCCACATAGGGATATGATCAATACTTATAGTGGGATTCAATCACTGTTGGAGTCCAATTAATAATTTTTAATCCCTATTAATTTTTCATTTTTCACATTTAGGTGAGTGATTCTGTTATTCTCTCGTTCACTTTATCTTTTTTATTTCTATCAACACAACCTAATACACACACAAAAGAGACACAATTATTTAAAATATCCACCTTTATAAATAAAAGTCTAGTCCTTGGAATGATTTATAATTTCACCAAGATTATGTGATCCACTAGTGCCATGTTATGAATATAATAGGGAAAATTTATTCATGTTGCCATGTATGGTGAATACCACACTCGACATCATCCCACTGGATCATTATATTGTCATCCTAATAGTTTCATAATTTAGATAAAACAAAAAATTTATCCCTCCACTAGTACAACATGATGCGGGTATTGAAAAGATATAGAATGAATAGTTTGTGCATGGTTTCCCAATTTTTGCTCATGAACTGTGAGAACACCCTCCATAATCCGTGGAATTATAATGGCTGGAACACAGTATTTCTATCCCTGTAGAAAAACTATATGTCTCATTAAACAGGCTAGAAATTAAAAAAAATTCCCTCTGTCCTTATTTCTTTTCACCTTGTCTTTATTTCTCCTTCGTCTGCTCAAGGGGGCTCCTACCCATGCTCCTCCTATCCTCTCCTCTCAAGGGTTTGATTGATCCCCATTATATAGTGTTTAATTAAACCTCTTTCATGTGATTTTTATATCACTAATTTAGTCTAGGAATATTCCTCTCTCCTTTATAAATTTTTCTCTTCTCTAGATGCATTATATTGGTGCAACTAAATTCACCATATTATAAGGGAATTCACTTATTTCCAGAATTTCTCTCGATATGGATAGAAACATGCCTTGATATTGGTCATGTTGGTCATCCATTTTATTTGGTAGGTGGTCTGTAGCATTTTCATGTCATGATGTTTTATAAATTGTCTCACTATCATTTCTGGTTGGACTTCCATATGGAGGATTTTGAATTTCTTGTTTGATTTTTTGAACATAGTTTATTAGTATTAGTATACCTTGTTTATTAAATTGGCTATGTTAAGGACCATGAACTGAAAATTTGAACTGCGCATAATGGTGTAATCCATGAATGACTTAATAAAATTACTTTTTTCTAAAAAATCCCCCTTTTAAGTGTATTCTTTTCTAAACTATCAAAGTGAAGTTCAAATGAATTATGGGAGGATGTGATAACCCCCTATGTATGCCTTAGTTACCAAACCCTATTTTAGGTGGTTTGGGCTTTTGTATTCTTGAGCGAACTAGATGTTCTCATATGGAATGCATGATATCATGTTCTACCACATACCTTTTCATGTATGGTGTTAACTACCATGGGTGGCCCACATGGACCTATTACTTTTATTCAATTCTCAAAAACCATTTATTATGGAATGAACTACTTAATTAATTAAATGAAATGGTGTGAGTTATGGATTCATTACTACATGTCCCTTATGAATTCATAATTGAAATGGTGTATGGGTGTGAACCTCATTATAATCCACTTGATTTATAATATGTAATGACTCTACACATGGCATCATTAGTATTTCAAACTTGAAGAAAATTCATGTATTAGTTACACCTTGAAAGACACTTGTTTTCTTATTTATAAAATACTAAGGATGCGATCATACGTTTTTTATTATTTTTATGTTAGGGGTGATACACGTTATATCATGGATGATCACATAGTTTGGGTTAGTTAGCTTCATATGAGTAACACTGGTTCCTAAGGGGGAACACTTGGATGGGATCTACGGCAAGATTATTACACCATGCAATTAGTGATACTCAGAAAAGTGTGTGTGGATTTGAAAGTGATATTTCTAATGAAAATGTTAGTTTCCTGGTATTATTTTGGATGTAGTATGTATGTTCATGTGAAATCAGAATATTTTTTTTTCAGGGCACTGGTACTACAGTTGCAGAATCAGCTATGTTTTTTGTAAATCTATATTTAGTGGTGATTTAAACCATTTCTAACTAAATGGATCATATTTAGTGGTGGTTAAAACCTCTACTATAATTTGGTATTTTAATATCATAGGTGCTTAAATTTGCTACTAAATACAATAATTTTTTAGTGGTTTTAACCACTACTACCCAGTTTTTATCTTCTGTTATCATTTCACAACGGTTATATTGGTTTTACCAAGAGTTTTCCAAGAGAAAATGAAATTATTTTTTGCGGCGGTTTAAACCGCCACGAAAAAAAATCATTTTCATGTTGGAAAACCACAGTGAAATGCCTTCACTATGATGGTCACCATAACCCACCACTAAATTGAATAGACTTACGTATATTGTATTCTGACATACAATTAAGGATCTGTTTTTTGAAACCACTGTAGCAGCATATTGCGGCAGTTTAAAGTGCCTCCATATCTCAAACAAACTGCTGTAATGTGGTGATTTTATTATAGTGCCAAGATTGTGCATGAAACTCTCCTATTTTATATCCCCTATAACATACACGCATCCATGGATACACATAACTTCATCCTCACCCATCGTCTGTCCAGGAGAAGGGTCCTCACCAACCACACTCTTCCGTATAACGAGGCCTTCAGAAGCTGATTGCTGCCTCACCCTCACTCTATCCAGTAGGGTAGAGGTAACATCCAAAGATGATAGATAACTATATACCTGACTATTGTGAACCTCTAAATGCTTCTCATAGAACAAATCCATAAGCTTCCATTCACTATTGTCCTCATGTACTGCATGTATCTGAGTCCTCCTGCTCACTGTGTCAGCCATTGCATTGCCCTTGTCGGGCATATATGAAAGTTCAAAATCGAACGACTGATGGTATTCTACCCACCTTCATTGTCTCATATTCAATCAATGTTGTGTAAAGATGTATTTGAGAATTTTTTTGGACCGTGTACACCAGAAAATGTTCTCCCAATAATTAATGTCTCCAACAGCGCAAGGCATGAACCAGTACAACCAAGTAGAGATCATGCATCGAGTAATTCCCCTCATGTGGCCTCAACTATAGAGACTCATATGAAATAACATGATTCCCCTACATAAGCACTTCACCATCCCAATTCCTAATGTATTACAGTACATATTGTAACTCTTTCTCAACTCTGGTAATATCACTATTGGTGCTAAAGTCAAACGTCCCTTCAACTCCTGAAAAGATACTTCACAATAATCATACAACTCAAACATCACACCTTTCTTAGTCAATCATGTCATCAGTGATGCTAAGCATGAGAATTCCTGTATGAATTTACTATAGTAACCAGATAACCCCATGAAACTCCGCACCTCAAAAATTTTCTTGGGATGCTCCCGAGTAAATACTGCTCTGACCTTATATGAGTCCACTGATACTTCAGTCTCTGAGATGACGTGAGCTAATAAGTGAATCTGATCCATTTAGAAGTGGAATTTTGCGAGATTATCATATAACTGATTCTCTCTCAGTGTATTCAAAATCATCTCACTGTGTTTTTCATGGTCATGTAGATTATGAGAATACACCAAGATATCATCAATGAAAACCACCACAAAAGAATCTAGATAATATGGAACACTCGGTTAATCAGAACCGTGATAATGGTTGGAACGTTCTTGAGAAGAAACAGTATATCCATGTACTCATATAGTCCATACCTACTAAGAAATCTTTTAAAAAGTATTTATGCAGGTCGAACACATACCTGTTGATATCCTGACCTCAATTCAATCTTCGGGAACACTTGAGCTCCTCAAAGCGGATCAAACATGTCATCTATCTGTGGAAAAGGATATTGGTTCTTAACCGTCAACTGGTTCAGTTTCTGGTATTCCACACAAATTCTAATGGTATCGTCTGCCTTTTTCACGAAAAGGATCATCGAACCCCAAGGTGAAGTACTAGGTCAGATAAAACACTTAACTTTTATATCTTCTAATATCCCCTTGAGCTCTTGCAACTTTCTCATGGCCATCCCATAAGGAGGAATGGATACTGGTGCAGCTCCTAGAACTAGCTCAGTAGTGAAATCCCCCTATCTGACATGAGGTAATCCTGAGAATTCATTTGGTAAATCATCCTTGAAATAATCAAACACTGGAGGGAAATCTGCCAGACTTGTTCCCTAGTCATCCAGATATAAACCTACAATCTAGGTTGTCATTCTTCCCAGCCCACAATGATTGGGTCCAACTCGGCTCTCATGGACATCCCATTCACCCTTATGTAAAAACTTTCCACCCTCTGGTGATGTGAAACTCACCCTATGGTTATAGAAATCAACAAAGGCTCGAAAAAAAACCAACCAGTCCATCTTGATAATGACATTGAAGTCTGTCATCTCTAAGACATAGAGGTTCTGTAGAATGCGACACCCACAAATCTCAAGGTGGAACTCCTTACACTGATGCACACCTACCATTCTAATCCATAATGGAGTTTCTAGCATAATAACATCAGAAGTAGTATAAACACATATCACAAGGCTTTCCACAATGGCCATAGATATAAAACTATGTGAAGCACCAGTATCAAAAAGTGAAAAAGATAAAATTGAGGCAACTAGAATAGTAACTCTGATAGTAGAAGGTCTGAGATCTTGCCCATATTTGGTCTATTGCACTGCATAAGTCTGACCATTACCATGGCTTTGAGACACCGCTTGGCTACCCTGAGCTGACCCGCCCTGCTATCACTGAGATCATGGAGTCTGGCTACCATGTCCACGACCACCCCCTCCACCTAAAAAACCTAAAATATTCCAATTTCATGACTGTGGAGAAGCCACAGACCCCACATTTGAATGTGGAGTTTTTGTTGACCCTCTCTCACTAAATGCTAGATGAAACATCCTATATAACTATTATAAATAAACCATCTTAACGCAATCTTGGCATTCAACCAGGTCCATCAGGCAGTGATGTTTAGTATTCCCAATGATTCTTCACTAGTAGAACCTCACCTGGATACTAGAGGAAATGTTATTTATGCTCGTATACCTATGAGAAATATTAATATGATGCTTCTTGATTCTGGTCGAGACAGTACAAAATCTCAGCGTTGAACTTCCCTGGCTCACACCCTCATATTCCCATAGGTTGCACACAGTAATCAAATATTTATTCATAATAAAGAGAGAGAAGGAAACCTGAATAAATTCACCAGTGACCAGATGTTAATCCTGAGACCATCCTAGAATCACCAAGCATTCGATGTCTCATCACCCATCAGAATAGGTGTGAATCTCTAAAGATCAGTAAACCAAGAAGAATAGTCCATAAATGACTATGTGACATGCTCCACGTGTATGAAATCCTGAGTTCAGTCATCCCTTAGCATCTCGAAAAAATAGTAATCATAGAAGGATTCCTGAAATTCTTCCCATGTCATATCCTGATGACGCCCTACCTGAGTGATAACATCCCACCATCTATTGGTAGAATCACATAGATTATACACTGTGAGCTTGACCATTCTTTCAAGAGTTGTCTCTAGATGATTGAAGATATTAATCACTGATTCCAGCCATGATTCTATAGCCTATGGTCTACCATCCCCTAAAAAAGTAGGTGAATGCTGCTTCTAGAAGATATGTTTCAGCTCTGCCATAGATGTGGAATCATGCGGTTCTCCCTGAAAGGTCTGCATGAACCTATCAAAATCCTCAGAAAAATGTGAATATTGACTTGTGTTTGGTATAATGGCTAGTGTCGTAACTAGAATAACTAGAGGATCCATCGGTATACAATGGCCTACCATTTCTGTAGTACAACCATCACTGCTCTCCTGGTGTACAGCTCATGGTCATCGAGGTGGCTTGAGTCTACATGGTCAAGAACACACCTTATTTCAACTTATTTTCAAGGATTTATATTTAAGAGTTCCAAAAAGAAATAAGAAAATTCCCTCAAATTTTGGAAAAAAAGAGATAAACGACATGTAGTAATCATACACGATGTGTACTCTTAAGTCTCTACATGAACGTGTAGTCTCATCGGCCAAGACATGTATCAACCCCAGGTACACGGTGTATTCCATGAGTACACAACATGTATATTGGTCTACCCTCCTCGCCATGCACTTCCACATGGTTAGGACCACATAGGTTATACCTAGGTAGTCTACACAGTGTGTACCAAAAGTACGTAGCGTGTTCTGATCAAAACTCAACAGCCCATGTTTTATCTCACAAGGCTCGTTACACGGTCAAATAATACACGTCATGTACACATGGTACACGACTTGTTCTTAAAACATGGAACATCATCTTCCCAAAATAGGAAGAATGCACCGCATGGTTAGATAAATTATACACCATGTATACCAGGTTTTTCTGGATAGAACCTCCAGATTTCCTAGAAATCCCTTTTTTAAGCAAAAAAAACAACTAGTGGAATGCCAAATTCTGATTCTTAAGGGCCTATACATCCCGCGAATCAATGTTTGGAACCCAAGAATAACATATCACAATATAATTCAATATAAAAGGTTTAATAATGATCCACAAAATTCTAATCCAAGAGGGTTCATACACTTCAGAGATTAAATTTTTATGTCCATCCAATTCAACCCATATCACATACCAATACACCTATCACAATAGAAGGTATATCTATCCATGTACTATCACAACAACGTGCATCTCTAGAACGGACTCTATCACAACAACATACAATATCTAATGTATCTTAGGTGGCATGGAATTTGGTTCTAAAAAGTGTCTATATGAGGCATTATATGGAATAACATCATCTTATCGAGTTGCAACAAAAATAGAACCATAATAATATAAATAATAATAGCACAAAACATGTGTGTCATCCAATAGTGAAATCGAATCAACTGTAATAATTGAAAAAATAGAAAAATTTCATTATTCATGGTAACTTGGATTTTCCCTATACACGGTTTAGATACTCCTAAGAATAGTTTATTAACAACTATATATTCTTTCCTATCCCTATCTATAGGATCTAAATAGTAAGACAAATCATAAAATTACTCCTCTGATACAACTTTGTAATGTCCCAGTTTAGGAATCCACTCAACTGGTGCAATGTACCTATTTGGCCATGTGGCCTCAAACACATTTCCTTAAACACAAGAGGTTTCCAACTAGAAGTGAGGGACTTGGGTGTGATAATGGGGAAATTATGCCCTCATTGGAAGAGTGTATCATAGTGGAATAAATAATAACAATATCAGAACTAGTAAACAACATGAAACTGAAGTAAACAACTGAAGACTAAAAGATAAAGATAACCAGAAGACATATAATACAAAAATGATGCAGCATGTCACATGTTCTAGGAAAATAGTGAAAATAGGTTACACTGCAATCAAGAACGATACAATACCATGTTTAGTAAAACAAAATGAAACTCAACAGCATTGCAAGCCTTTTCTTGGTCTCATTATCTCTTTCTCCTAAGTAGTAATCAAATACCTAAAAAAGGGCCCTTACCCCTATTGACACTGACAACAATATAGTCTTTTTGGGACCAAAAACATGACCCAAACAGGGTGTGAGAAATAAATATCAGTAGGCAACCACCTAATGTTGATGCCGATCTATTAGTGAGTATATGAAGCAGTAGTGTACAATAGTAGAATATATTAAACTAGTAGGTACTCAAAAGTAAACAATACTAAAAGTACTGTAATTCATTTACATTCTTCTCAGGTTGTTTAATCGATTCAAATTCACTAAATAATATAAGTCTCGGGGTTCGTCCAATGACCTTCAATCCCATATATAAAGTAAAAATGATGGATACCTCAGTGGTATATCTAAATAAAAGTGAAGACCGAATCTAAGCTTATGATTTGGCTTGGAAGATGTGTCATATGTCATTCCATCTCAATATGTCTCAGGGAAAAACATGATGTATAAGTATTTTTGTATATTCAATTCAGGGAAAAGCCCGATGTATCAGCATTTCATCATGTTTTAGGGCCATGTATGATGTATAATCATTTTATCATATTGAAATCATGGAAAACCTATGGGTATTAGTATTTCATCATATTTAGAATCTGGTACAATCCTGGTGTATCGACATTTCAGCATGTTTTTAGGCCAAGCATGGTATATCAAAAATTTCAGCATAGTAAACAACACATGTAAATTACACTATCACATGGTTACCAATAATCAACTCACGCGAGCATATTTTATGTATCAAGAAACACATGCTAATTAAACAACAGCACGACTTTAGCATTTAATAACTCATGTGGAAATTTTTATATAACAAGACTAACATATGAATTAAACTATAACAATGCTTTAACAAACATTTTCACATAAAAACATTTAATTAACCAATATCATTTTAAACAACCCTTCAAAGGGAAGACAAAGTCATTACCATAGGTAACCTAGAACAAATGGCTAAACAATGGTCATACAAGGGAAAATAAACCCATGGTTGACCCATACTCACACCAAATAAGCTCAAACATGATTCAATTAATTTACTCAATCACCTAAATGTCATTAGGTATTAACATGGTTCAAGGTCTCAATTAGGAGATACCCTAAACAAGGGTGTGAAACACTACAGTGCATTTAAAAACCCCAACATTTAACGAAAGGCACAAGACCACATACCTCATTGTAGTATGACTCTCCTCATCTAGTCTCGACTTACAATTCAAGATAGAATGGTATAGATCTCTAAAACAAGGATATACATTCAACCTTAAATACTTCTTCGGGAAAATAAATTACCAATAGTGGCTCAAGAGTAATCTATCAATCACTGATAGGATTCAAACAATACCAACGATGGTTGATTTGGAGTTTGGATGATCAACTGGGAAGGGGTTGTTGTTTCGGCACTACTCTTGAGTTTCCCTCATGATCCCATAGTCCAACTTTCTGAATGGAGAGTCTACTACCCATTTTAAGAAAAAAACAAAAATTACATGGCATGTAATTCTATATAAATGGCATGTATATCATATTACTGTTCATTTGGTGGCTAACATCTACAGACATACTTTCTAGGACCTTCCAACATGATTACACATCATGTACCAAGAAGTACATGGCATGTGGTCATCTTTTCCTGTTTTCCTTGTTGACATGCCCACATGCCATGTATTCCCATAATACATGGCCAGACTATGCAGTGTGTACTTATAATTACACGACATGTAACCCTGAATTAGCATGTGTGATAGTATGATTCTGGTATTTGTTTAGTTTTCCCATGTTTTCTCAAAAACAACTCAAAGGAAAAAAGAATAAAAGAAAATTGTACCTAAAATTAAGAATCGGGTTCTTACACATTTAATAAAATCTATGTGATACAAAATAGTGTTCTAATTTAATCTTCATTGAAAAGGTAAAAATACACACCCACCCAAAAAAGATGTTCCAACCTGAAAACAATTGGAATAGTAAATATCTGAGATATCTTGATTACTGATCTCCAACCCTATCCACCATATGTGGCATATTCACCTAAGTATCCCTATGGTCCTGTGAAGTCATTTATGATATATTTTAATTCTTCATAATCCATGACACATGTGGTAAAATCCCATTCATTACTGAGTATATATATACCTTGTAGGATACCTTGAAAACTATATAGGGGGAAATTGAAGAAATGAAAGATGTATCCAAATTAGACTAAATAAAGAGAGAGATAAAACCCTGAAACACATATATATTCTCATTAAATAAACCCAGATGAAAGAGAATTGGGTTCTATATCTCATAGAATAACCCAATATGTTGATTCTTCCTGTAGCTCCAAAATGTGCATCTTTGATTCCCAACATCTCATGTGTTTGAAGAAGTGACAGTGTGGAGGACCCACAACTCATCATTATGCCACATAGTCAAGGAGTAAAATATCAAAGTATAGGACCCATTACCTAGTACTATAGGGGTTTCTACTATGTGTATTACTCATGCACTGGTGTTTTAGGGGGTTCCACTAATTAGATAGAAGACCCACACCTGAGTACGTCAGGGGGTACCAATATATATATATATATATATGACACATTTTCTAGTGAATTATGGGGGTTCTACTCAAAGGTTAGAGTACCCATGCCCAACTAAATCATGGGGATCCACTTAAAATATAGAGGATGCATTCCCTAGTGATTTAGGGGGTTTCACTCAAAAGGTAGAGGATCCATGCACTAGTGTTTCCGGGAGTTCCACTCAAACTAGTGTGAGGAGTATGGGGGACCCACACCAGGGTAGTATAGGGGGGTTTCCAACACCTAACTCTCTCTAATGACCATTCCTTGTGACTTTAATTGTCAATAATCACCTAATTGAAGCATCACACTTGAAAAATTCCAAGTCATATCTCAAAATTACTATAAAGGATACCATGGCATTCATTGTGGAAAAATACTTAGGATAGGCTACTTACGAGCTAAAATATGAGTCCAAAAAAGGGGTTAAAAAATTTTTAAGCTTCTAAAAATGGGATAAATTATCATATAAGGGGTACACACATTATGTGGTCCCTCTCCACTACTTTTCTATTTTCTCCTCTAGACATGGATCGATGTCTATGTCCATGTACACATCATGTAAAGGGACCACATAGAGTATCTCAACCACCTAGGGCCTAACCGCATGGTCTTTTCCATAAATGTGTTTGTTAGTCCATGTGTGGTGCCTCTTTGTGTACCCAGATATGATCGGGTACTCAAATATTCATATCTACACTCAAAGTACAAGGTATTTTCTCCTCCAAGGGGTCCTACGATTGTTCTATAGAAACATGGCCTTTCTTCTCATGGAGGTTCACATAGAATGGGACCCATCCACAAGGCATGTGATCCTTAAATTTTACCAAACACTAGCCATTGTAGTTGGGTGGAGATACATGGAATGTGTTCTTGAACCACATGCCCTCTAGTCGATTTTTTTATAGAAATTTAATTTCTTCATCTGAATCCTATATTTGGAACTTCAATAGTAATTCTTGACCATTGGATACTTAAAACCCACCATAATAAATGTTATAAATGTCATAAATTGATTTCCCATATTCTAGTGGTCAAAAATTAAATCACTATCATCCATGATGGACCGTCGTGCATCTTGTGCTCCTTTTTTGGACACTAACACTCAATCCCATCATCACTACAGACCACATATCCAGGTATCATAACCCACAACATACAATATACCCCAATCCATTCTCAATTTTCCAATCCATCCATCCTACACACAACTTCTTGGAATTTAGGGGTTTAATAACACTCGAACCTACCCTGTTAAGTTTGATCCATTGCCATATAGTTCAATGGTGGATAACATGAAAAATAGAGAGAGGATGAAGCACATAATCCAATTGAATCTGTCATTGGATAGGCATTTTTGGCTAGCTATCCCAAGTTAAGGATTTTACAATGGTAACAATATTTGTAACTAGTATATTAAATTGAATGAAATAATTTAATTCAACAATGGACTCATGTGAAGGGTGGGAATACATAGAACAAAATAGGATAATAAAATATCCATGATCAATGATTTTACTATGGTGTAAAATATAAATTGATGATTCCTTATAAGATTATGGATTTATTTTTGGTGAATAACTCATTTTATAGTGATTAGGATGATCTGCAACATCTTTTTCCTATTGATACACCTTAATATGATCACTGATCATTGTATGATGTTGAGTCACTTATAAAGGTCATAAAAGATCCTCTCAAATTTCTAAGGGTTTATCCAGAAAACCATAGAGAATTATTATAATAGAGTATTTATAGAGGATTTAATTATTTCATTAAATAAAAAAATAACTATTTTATTTTTTTTATTTTTTTTAATTAAACACACCATCCAACAGCTACATTAACCTGATAGATGTCGTAAACTAATCTTCGGTCACACCTAGGGAAAACTCCACACATAGGATTCAAAAGGGGTTTCATAGTTTTTATTCCAGACTCTATTATGGAGATATTCCATTATTTCGGAAAAAATATTCACATGTGATATAAATATATTTAATATTTTTATAAAATTAATTATAGGCTGACCAGGCCTCATATTCTCTTATTGTCATAGAGACTGGCTCTGAAAATATTCCTTTATATATTTAAAAGTATTATAAGGAAAAATAGGATCTCTTCATTATTCCATCCTTCTACAATTTTCTCCCATGAAAATCACAATCTAAACTAAATGATGGAGGTATTGAGCCTGCATTTAACTCTCTTTCTCTGAGGAGCTCCTCTACATGCTCCCATGTTTACACAAAACTTGAACCAATGGGGTGGTTTTTCCATATAGGACTCTCTCATACGAATCCATTATCACCATTAGGTACTCCCAGAAGGTTGCTCTATCCTTGATATCCAACACTCCCCAGTCAATAACATGCATAATATCATGCATGTATTCTCTATATTGTGACACATAAAATATGTCATTCACCTAGTACAACTATAGTGGTCGTGGTAAGCAGAAATAAACCACACTAACCCTATAAAAGATCTCGAACGAAAAAATAAACCTTAAGTATATCTTTCTTTCATGGATGAATCTCCACAATCGTCATCATGGGGAAATCTCTGGAAAATTTGTTCTCCTACCACAAACTCTAAAATCCTATATAGTTGGTCAAAATAAGATTTCTACCTGCTCTAGGCTATCCTCATACTCTTGTGGATCACCTGGACCTTCTCCATAATCTCTCACACCATAAATGACTCTATAAGAGATGCATCACAGATAACATTCTACTATAATTGTGACCTGTAGGGTCTCCCATACATGGCCCCAAAAGGTTCCATGTCAATAGTAGAGTGATATCTATTCTTATAAAAAACTATACAAAATATAATTGATCCTTCTATCTTTGGTTAATGTATAACACATAATATCTCATTATATCTTCTAACTCCTAGATAGTGTGCTTGGTTTTCCCATCCATTTGGGGGTGAAAATTTTACTAATCTTCATCTGGGTTCTAAATGACCCCTACAAGCCTCTCCACAACTATCAAATTAACTTCACATCATGGTTTGAGACAATTTTCAAGGGAACCTAATAAAGCTGAATGATATCCCATGCATACAAGTACCTCGAAATTTCTAATGAATTGTGCTCTCTAATGGGAAGGAACTATGATGGAATGTTATGTTGGAGAAAATCACCCAGACGGAATCATGGAATCTCATTGAACATGGAAGCCCAATAAAAAATTATATGGATATTCCATATCATTTCCAAAACATTATCTCAATAAGCTACTAAATAACTATTAGAACCTGGTTCTCATCCTTCACCTACTAACATGTAATACATCGAGATGAACTCATCAATGTTATGCCTCATTCCATCACACCAAAACTGCTATAGATGGTCCCAATACATCTTCACTACACCAGTATGTATAGACAAAGGAGAAGTGTTGAACTCTCTCATCACCCCATTCCACAACATGACCGGAACCACTGTACATGCCTAGAAAAGTATGACATGATTCAATCCTTCATAGATTCCATCTAGTTAATCTCTTGAGGATATCTAGTCACCTCATACCTTAAAGTAAATGTATCACAAATGAGCCTCCCTCACACACTGAAGAAGTGGAAGATTCAAGACCATCGACTAAAGAAAAACTACACTCATCTCCTCTACCAGGGTTATCTATAAATAATCCAACTACTTAGACACTTACTCCACAAGAGAAAGGAATGATACATCCTACTAAGGTTATCTTCCACCACATTTTCCTTACTAGGAGAACTGACTATCTTAAAGAAATAGTTCTATAGGAATTCCAACTAGTGCCTATATCATAGGTTTATATCTACTTGTGTGAAGACAGGAATGAGACTTTAATGGTATTAGTAAAAAAACTAAGTGATATTCTATAAGATAGTGTCTTCACATCCTTAGAGTAAAGACTAGAACTACCAACTCCAGCTCATCAATCATGTAGTTCTACTCCTGTGGTATTAACTACCTTAACCCATATGTGATCACTACCAGCCACATCATCACCATTCAGCCAAGTCCAGCTCAAGGGGAATTATAATACATTATGTACTCCATGCCCTCCTATGGTATTCTCAATATAGGGGAACTATTCAACCTAATACTAAACATCTTGAAGGATCTATAATACTGATCGGTCTTGGTAAATGGATACTCCTTATGTGTTAGGGTTGTCAAAGGGAATGAAATCCCATAACGGTCCCACATGAAACTTCTGTAATACCCAAAATATTTATGAAATCTATGTACCTTTGATATGCACAGAGGATGCTACCAAGAAAGGACAATATCAATATTCACCAGTTCCATAGATAATCCTTGGTTAGAAATAACATTCCCCTAAAATTTAACCTCGCAAATCCTAAACTAGAGCTTATAGATATTACCATAAAGTCGTTTCTCCCGAAGAAAGTCTAGGACCCTAATCAAGTGAAATTCATGCTCCTCCTCTAATAAAGTGTAGATGAGTATGTCATCAATAAAGACAACAAAAAATCATTCTATGTATGGCTGGAAGATCTAGTTCATAAATTTTATAAGCATAGTGAAGGAATTTGTTACACTGAAGGTAATCACCAAGAACTCATGGTGTCCATAATGATATTGGAATGTAAACTTTGAAATATTAGCCTCGTAAACCCTCAAATACTGGTAGATAGAACTAATATTGATATTTGAGAACTATATCCTACATTACAACTGATCGAAGTGGTCATCAATTCTCAAAAAATGGTAGTTATTCATTATTTTGGAATAGTTCATGTGATAATAAAAAATGCAAATCCACAATCTCCCATCTACATTTTTCACGAACTAACCTAGAGTAGCCTGTTAGGACACACTCAGTCTGATAAAACCCTTCTCTTAATGGTCCATCAACTCCACCTCAACTCATGGATCATGGTTGGGGTAGTCTAATCTATTATAGAAGATATAAAAGTGGTTATACGGTGTAAAGAAATGAAAAACTACATCTCTTACATTGGATTTAGTCCTAGAAAATACTCAAGGAAGACGTTTATATAATCATCCATGATTGAAGGAACCCATATGCATGAATATCCTACAACACCAAAGGATAAACTCTCCAAATAATGGTGATGTGTTTCCTTTTACTACTTTCAAGTCTTACTCGTTCCTCCATGAGATATCTCTCACCCACAATGGAGAATATCACCCCCTCTATCTGAAGTAATTTGAATCATCTATGATGACATTCAATCTGGGATTGAATCATGAAAAACTAGTTCATACCCATGATGAAGTTATAAGGTTTAATCATGATAACTGATAATTGTCATGGAAAAATCTCTCCATCAAGTTATCACTCTCACTATTGGAAGATAAGTGATGTAGAAGAAGAAATCTTTGTAAGAATATTAAGACAAAGACAATGGGATAAAGTCTCAAAGGGGAGATCCATCTCTCACACAAAATATAAGGACATGAATGAATGAATTGAACCTATTTCTACTAGTACTAAATAAAGTGTAGAAAAAACATAGATCATACCTTTGATCATCTCATGTGTAGCTTAGTCTTTAGACACCATAGCTAGAAACATCTTGAAGAGCCAACCACTATCTCCCCAAGACTAGTTTTAACCACCTAGTGGTGGTGGTGGGAGTAACACATAACTTCACCTGCACTAAAATATCCACTCTTTGGAGCTACACCTACTCCCCCTCCTGTAAAACCTCCCTGGGGAGCTTTCGTAACCTCGCCTGGGATATCCCTAATCATTTTTTTTCTATCTCCTAGCATTATATCTGCTATCTTCCTACCCACCTCAACATATTTGGACAGTAAATAATCTTATATATAACATCGCCTATCACATGAATAACATTTACTCTATCCAGGATACCACAATATTCTATACAGTCCATATTCCCTATGAACATATTCCTAAGTACGTACATGACAAGATATCCTACGTCAAGACCCTTCTGACTAGAATGTTCTAGCTACTGCAGACAAGTCACCCCCATGATAGTTACTACTAGATTTACCTGCATGTATTCCCTAATATGAGAATCTCTACATCACTAGTTCTTGCTCAATCACCCTATAATATGTGGTAATTAATAGAGGTACCACACTAGAATAGATATATTTGCAAAGACCCTTCTTGAACTTCCATTCCAAAAGTAACCATCTTGAATCATGTTCAAGGAGTACCATCTATGTTATGAGATCCTCATGGAATAATTAACTATTTTCATACTACCCTACTATAACTCCATAAACACTTAAATTCACATTGATTATAAGATTGAGTTGTAGTAATCCTCATA
The DNA here is from genome assembly GCA_963277665.1 of Viscum album. NCBI lineage: Eukaryota > Viridiplantae > Streptophyta > Magnoliopsida > Santalales > Viscaceae > Viscum > Viscum album. The sequence goes on along the minus strand of OY728120.1, from coordinate 649,886,944 downwards.
AAATAGATACTAGATGTCAAGCTATGAGGATGTCAATTCACCATTCGTCAGTGTGACTAAAATACACATATTCTCTACTGATCTATGGAAAAGACAGTCTTCCAATGAAACAAACTGATTGATAAGGTTCTATACAAGTCTGAAAGCTCAGATCACTTACTCAAGACAATCACCCACCACCTAGGTATCTTGATCACAATGGAACCTCAGTGGGCTCTAGTATTGGAACTCAGGAAGTTCGTTTAACATTCACACATCCTTATCTTTCCCTGCTCAAACAATATGTTACTAAAAACGAAGGGGTATTAATACCTACCTACCTGGAGGAAGGATCCCATGAGATGGACCCTACATAGAGGCCTCATCACTCATCATATAATTATTATGTTACTGAATCGACATTCTAGATGGCCATCATCATGGAGGAATCCTAAAAGATATCAATATGTACTATGGTCAAAGGGGAATATATATATATATAGATATATATATGTAGAGATCTATATATTGAACCTCGATTCTATAACATTAACATTACTTTACTTTTTAGAAATATATCAGACATTATAGAACTATATGCTTGAGGATTGTACTAGTCTATTGCCTTTAGAAACATGGAAACATAAACACTGGTACATAATTGAGCTAAATCATCTCCCACTAGGTTCTTCTTGACTTGAATCCTTTTTAGACACGTCAAACATAATACATATCTTCATAACTAGGTGTAAGGAAAAATATAAAGGGGTGAGCTCAGATGCTTAGTAAGGGTAAACAAGAGAGATACAAAGGAATAATCATGAGCATAAGGGTATGATAACATGAACGTAAAAATAGAATATCATACCCTACATATCAAAGATAATAAACTTTAATCACGACATACAACTTTTCAATTCATAAGATATGTATCAGAATGAAAAAAATAACATAACCCAAGAAATCATAACATAGGAATAAAATTTAGAATTTTATAAGACACGTAAGAATATATAATGATTTCCCTTCCAGTAAAGGCATTACTGGTGAGGCCATATTAGGGGAAAAATTCCTTTACTGAACCTGGTTCACTCCCCATTCTACCCATATATTACTGAACTTAGTTCAATCCTCATTCTAGCCCTGTAATACTAAACCAAGTTTGTTTCTTGTTATATCCATGTCTATATCATGAGATATAAATCATTAGCCAATGTATTGGAGGTAGATATAGGTTCCACCCATCTCATAATGAAATCATAGATACATGATCCATAATATCATAAATAATCATATCAAGACCCATGAAATGAAATGGGTGTCATAAGCATGTAATCATATCTTAACCTAGGTAATAATACAATTTTCATAATCATTTCATCATGGCATAACCTATGAAAGGAATCGAGATTCAAGATCTTATAACCCGTAAAAGAGAAACGTGTTTTATAAACGTGGTTCCATAAAAACCTAAAACATTAATAGAAAGAATATGAATTCAAATATTGAATAATTTCCTTATAAAGTCATGAATAACACTAATGGATGATATCTTACATGGAAAATAATTTTCAAAGATATTTTAAAAACATTTCATGAGGAAAATATCCTTTTTACATTGAAAACACTTTTTAAAACACAAAAGATATTCAAAACCCTTTTTCTTTAAAAATATCTTTGAAAAAATATATAGGAATCTGGAAAACCATAAATTATTTTTAAAATAATTTTCCTTGAAAATTATCATCAAGGATTATTTGAAAACATTTTTGAAAACTTGGTTTTTGAATAAAACATATTTTCAGCTGAAGAGAGAAATAAGGTAATTTTTTATTAAAAAAAATTCATATTTATATTAAGTACCAAAGAGTGGAAAATGGTACTAAACCATGAATATATATTGATTAAATAGATTATAATGAAACTCATGATTTTTCTTGATATATGGATGATAATATTTCAATAATGGAAGCATGATCATAAACAATCTCGATGAAGGATGAGATCATTTCAATAAACTCTTACCACATGGTAACTTTAGATAATACTCTCCATGTAAGGAAAATAAATTAAATAAAGATTAAAATATCATTAAATGAATTATATTCACTATATAACATGTTATATTGAAGTATATACACCTCAAAAAAGAATATTGTTGCATAATAAAACATGTGTCTAAAAGAAGTAAAATTGAGACAACATTGTCTTACTGATTTTGATGCTTTTGAAACATTAACCCATTAAAGTAAATATAATATAATTTATATTTCAATACCAGTAAATTTATGTATAATAATAATTTAATATATTCATGGTATGTATACAAAAGACACAAAGGGAATGTGTGGTGAATAAATCATGTATCTCATGAAAAAAAAATGTGAGATGAAATCCCCCTAACTTGTGTCTTGACTCTTAACGTACTCGTAAAAATATTTTATAATGATTATAATTTTATTATAAATATATAAAAGAACCATATTATTATAACTAATACCTTATATGATTTTATTATGACATTATATTACCCTCTTGTTAACAATTCTATGTTGCGGTTTCACTTCGGGTAATATCGGATGTGTTCTTCGCATGTCTCTTAATTTTTTAAATATTTGGCCCTTATACTTATATAATGATTTCCAGAATTTACACTATGATATAAATATTATTTATATTCACTATATGTGTATAATAATAATCGATATAATATATAATTATGAAATGGAATTCACCATTTAGGGAGATGATAAGTTGTAAGTACCCATGAACGTTGTTTCCATTTTTATTGTCATTTTAAAAGAAGGAAATAAAATTAAATATATATTATAATTAAATTATTATTATTATTTGACATATATCATATAATTTTAATAAAATAATCCTTAATACATTCCATGTAGTGTGTGGATTATTCACATCGCTTTGAGGGGGTGGTAGTCCACACTTCCACAAATAAAATTATGGTAATCACAACAAATGGAAAGTATAAAGACATGAGTTATAAATTGATTACATAAGATTAAGTACATAATAAATATAATTTATAATATATATAAATATATTTTCTATCAAAATGTACACCTTGATATTCAGTAATGGAAAAATGAACAATCATCATTTCTTGAGGCAGTAGTTTGTTGTACAAGTAAACAATATATTTGTTACACATTTGATGGAAGTGTGTGTAAGTGTAGGTTAAAACCTTAACAAAACAATATATCAGTATTATTATTATACTGGTGATATTATATAAACATAAAATATGTATATTTGAGGTATTTTATGAGTAAATTAAATACATGTGATCGTTGGATGGCCTCACATATTAAATCAGGTAACTCCTTTTGGTTTTCACCAAAGGGATTCCATATATTACTTTATGAAAAAGGGGAGGCTTCAAGGGGGAAGGTATTGATTTTTGGAATTTTATTCATCAGATATTTTCATATCCTAGTTGGTTTTAGATGTGTGAAGAAGAGGGATAGATAATGGCCTTTTATATGGGAGGGAAAGGACACACTTGGAACTTTTTAAAACAAGTTAGGTGTGCCCACATTTTTACATAAAAAGGGTCATAAAAATATAAAAAATTCCTTAATTTAAGGTCAATGTATGAATAATTTCCATAAAATTAGTGTTTTATAGGTCATTTGGGTGCTTATATTTAAGGTTTATTCCCTTTTTAAGCTTAATTTTACATTAATCATTGTAATTATGTTTAATTACATTCACTAATATTTTTGGTTAAATAATAAGCTTACCATATTATAAATTATATATTATTTTTGTTCTAAATATAGAATATAATTTTTAAAATTCCAATAATATAAGTGGTGGAAATTAATTTATAATTAATCCCATTGACGGAACAATAGTGCGGGTTTTTAAGTAAAAATGATCAAAAGTTTGCTAACTTTTTATATCCAGTTTCCACGTGAAATTGGTTACAATGAGATAAATTTGATTAATTGTTAAAAATATTATCTAATTATAATTTCAATACAATTTAATAAATAATTTTTCTTTATAAATTAATTATATGAAAAATCAGTTTTGAATTAAAATTTAGTATTTTTCACTATTCATCCAAAAATGAAGTTTCTCAGAAAAATCCCAAAAATTAACCCTAAGATAATTTCAAAATTTTAAGTACAAAAATTAATTTTATTTTATAAAATTAAATTTATAAATGTTTCCAAATTAATTTCATTATTTTTCAGATAACATCGTTAAAAGAAGCTCATTTGATAAAATATTATTTTCATACATATAAAGACATTACCAAAAAATATATATATTTTATTATAAATATGTATTATTTATATAAAAAATTTATAAAAAAATTTTAATACTATTTATTTCTATTCATATTACTAATTTTAATAACTAGGTTATAATTATCCCATTTAAATAATTATAACAATAAAATGATATTTTGTAGAAACTCGGTGTTTCGTGTATTGTATTCCAAGTTGGTGTTGCATGTAACGTACACCAAGTCGATGTTCCATGTAACACATAATGATTAGAAGACATGTGAAATGAATTTTTTAGTTATTTTATTATGATACATAAATGAAAATTTATTTATTTGGGAAAAAAAGTTCTATAAAAAATCAAGGTGTTACATTCTACCCCCCTTAAAATGAATTTATCCCTCAAAATTCATTACTTGGATTAAAAAAATGAGTATAATTATGCGTAATATTATCCCCAATTTCCCACATAGCTTCCTCTAACTTTTTATTTCCTATAAAACCTAGACCAGGTTTGTTGGCATGTTTCGTATAACATTCTTTGTATGATCCAGAATTTCAACTAGTTGTTCCTCATAAGAAAGATCATTCTCCGGGGTTATAACCTCTATGTTTTGTACATGTGAAGGGTCGAGTATCTACTTCCTCAGTAGATATACGTGAAACACATCATGTACTTGAGAGATATTTTGAGGAATATACAAGTGATAGGCTATCATCCCAATCCAATCAAGAATTTCAGACGGACTGATATACCTCAGTATTAGTTTCCCTTTATTCATGAATCTCTTAAATTTCTTCGAGGGTGAGATTCTTATAAACACCATTGCACCAAATTAAAACTCTAGATCACATCATTGATCATCAACGTAACTTTTCCGCTAACTTTGAGCTTCCTTGATATGCTGTGGAATGGTTCTAAAATTCGGGACCATTTCGGCAGTGGTCTTAGGTCCTAATAGCTTTCTTTCTCTAAACTCATTCCAAAACATTGGATCTATAAATATCTTACCATATAGGGATTTATAATGTGTCATATTATTTCTTGATTGAAGTTTATTGTTGTAAGAAAACTCAACTAGAGGGATTTGTTGATCCCAAACACCCTTGAAATCTCAAGAACATGATCTCGATATATCCTCTATGGATTGAATTGTTCTTTTAGACTAACCATATATCTAAGGATGATAAGTAGTGTTGAAACACAATTCTGTATCAATTTATTGTTTAAAACATCACCAGAAATTTTAGGTTAACCTTGGATCTCAATTTAATACAATAAAATCTGGTACTAAATTCAACATTACCACTTCCTTAATGTATATCCTTCAAATCTGATCCCAATAGAAGTCTTCTATAACAGAGATTAATTGTTTGGTCTTAGTTATTTGATCGACTACAATCCATATAGCATTAAACCCTTTATAAGCTTTAGGTAGTCCGTTGAGAAAATCCATACTGATGTTCTCCCATTTCAATTAGGGTATGGGTAATAGATGCAGCATCCCCTTTGACTTTTTTCTTTCAGCCATAACTTTTTGACATACCATGCATCAAGATAAAAACTATGTGATATCTATCTTCATTACATCACCCAAAAAGTATTATTTTTTATCCCAATACATTTATTTTTTTTTATGATGAATAGAGAATGAAGAACTATGAGCATCCTCTAATAGATCCTTCTTCAAACCTGGGATGGAAGGAACACATACATGGTTCTTGAACCTTATCATACAATCCTTATCAATGTTAAACCCATTAACATTTCTAACTTTCTTTTTCATCTCTATATCTTCTATATGAACCTCCATAATATTTAGTTGTATAGAGGGTTTAACATTTATTTGATAAAGATAAGATTTTTCCCTTCCTTTATAATTTCAAGATCCATCCTTTACAAATCCAGAAATATTCGACCTTTTATGATCCTCATCACAGATAATCAAGAATGATCCTTTTGACTCAAATAATTATCCACCTTATTCTCTTTCCCATGGGGGTAATGTATGGAGCAGTCATCATCCTTTATTAACTCTAACCATCTTCTCTGGCACATGTTCAACTACTTATATGTGAATATATATTTTATAATTTTATAATCGATATAAATATCACACTTTTCTCCATAAAGATAATGCACCTATATCTTTAACAAAAAAATTACTAATGTTAACTCCAAAACATGAGTTGGGTAATTTCACTCATCAATATTCAAGTACCATAAGGGATAATCAATAACCATGTTATTATACACAAGAACACATCCCAATACCATCTTGGATGCATCATTATATATTTGAAAACCTTATCAACTATAGGGTAATGTAATCATAGGTTTACTAACTAACCTTCTCTTTAGTTCCTTGAAATATTCCTCACATTCATTTGTACAGATAAACTTCACATGCTTCCATGTTAAATTGGTCATAGGATTAGATAGTCGTGAAAAAATCTCCACAATCCTTTGATAATATCCATATAAACTATGAAATCTTTATATCTCATTCATTGTGTTTATTCAAGAACAACATTTAATAACCTCCATATTTTATAGATCTATTTTTATTCCATCTCTTTAGATTATATTACCCAAAAAAGAATCTTTTTTCAACTGAAATTGATTATTTTTAAATTGTTCATATAGTTTCTCCTTCCTTAGGGTCTTTAGTAAAATTATCGAGTGATATTCACGATCTTCCATTATCATTGAATATATAATAATATAATTTATAAAGACTACCATAGTCGAATTGAGGTAATATCAAAATACTCTATTCATTAAATCCATAAAGATATCAAGTTTATTTGTAAGACCAAAAGGCATCACTATATATTCATAGTGTCCATACCTTGTATGGAATGTCATATTTGGTATATCCTCCTAATTGACCCTCAATTGATGACATAAAAAAATAGATTTCAATCTTGTAGAAGTATTGAACATTGTGTAGTTGATCAAATAAGTCATCAATGTAGAGAGGAGGATACTTGTTCCCAATTTTAGTATTGTTTAACTCAGAATAATCATTGCTGAGTCTCATTGATCCATATTTTTTTCCCAAAGAGAACAAGTGAACCCTAAGGTGACACACTTGGATGAATGAATCCTTTTAATGGTTTTCTTATAGTTTCTTCATCAATTCATACAACTCAACTGGGTCCATTCAATAGGGAGTCTTTCAAATTGTTGTGGAACCAGGTATGAGTTTTATCAAGAACTCATCTTTATGTTTTGGTGGAAGTATATGCATATAAAGACCCGCACTTATTACATACATAATCTTGAATTTATTCAAGAACAAACTTCATTTTACATTGAGGATCTTTTCATGTTTATATCTTTAGAGAATTAATACAAAACATTCATAACATTGAACATTGTTACATAGTGGATATCATAAAATAAGTTTCCATTTTCCTCAGAATATAAAACATTAAGACTTAAAACAAGACTCCATGACAATTCTTCAACATTTAAAATGTCTTCCTTCCTTGTATTACTCATCCATTAACCTGTGAAAATTCATTTAAAAACTTGGTATGAGCACAAAATCTCAGTAAGGTATGAAAAGGAAGGAAAAGTCACATTAGTCCATGAATACTCATGACGTATGAAAATTTTTTCAAAAGACTTGATTTCCACCAATAAATACTTACTTTGAGTAACAGGAGATTTACACAAGATCCACACAAACATAATTATAATCATAGAGTTATCTTGGGGCATTACTTACATAATCTTGTAACTATCTTGGCTACCTTAAAATTTGAAACCATCATGGCTACCTTACTTTGTGTAACCATCACAGTTACACTTGGAGTAACCATATGGCCGACCTCCAACATACTCATACCCAATGAATTGGAGAAAAATATAGGTCCCACCCTTCATCATAAACAATTCCCAATAACAAAACATAATCATACAACATAAATAATAGCATAAAAACATTGCTTTTGAATCTTGTAAAACAGAATTTTAAAAGAGGATTTTAGAAGAAAATTCCCTTATAAACATCGTATACTTGAAGTGAGACATAATAGAGTGGATGGAATATGTATATACTCTATAAATACACATAATGAAACATAATATAAATAGAACCCATCACAAAAACAATTTAAATAGCACACAAATAATAAAGTATAAGGTTAACCCAAAGAATGGAAATCGGGCTAAGAATTCCCTTACCTTAGGCTTGTCTTACTTTAAAATTGTTTAAAACTCCTGTATAATGGTTAAAAGAGTGTTATTAGTATTTTACAGAAACATTTTCACATTTATAACATTTTAAATGGTCATTTCATAACCTCATTTCAGCCCTTAAGTTTTAGTATTTTGTTCTGTGCATTATTTTGGGTGAGTTCTTTTGTGATTTTCACGATCGGTTCATGATGAATCGTTCTTATTGATTGGAAGTGAAACTCCATAATTGGAATGGATTAGTATTTAGATATTTCAATTACCATAAATTTCACCATTTATCACTTTTATTTCTTTATATTAGGATGATTCATTAGATAAAACATTAATGATGTTCGTTTAGATCATTTAAGTGGTTCTTTGATAATAACAACGTCATTTTGCCTTTTAAATTAGAACCATGAGTACAAAAGAATTAAAGAACCTTATATGAGTCATAAAACATATATTATAAACTGGTTCAACCATATAAATGGTTTCATGACCAGACTTGAAGTAATTAATGGAAATTGAAAATACATCGTCCACGATATCGGTAATTCGACACAAATGGACAATGTTTTTTGATTCTTTAAATAAGTGGAAGAGGAGAAGAATATTGATGAGGAATTTTCCATAATCATGAGAAAATAATGAATATAAATGATTCTGGAGATTTCATGCCTCTTGTATAAGAGGGTGTGAGGAAAGAAGAAAAAGGAATCATGAAATAGAAGAAAATATTGAGAAATTTCTCACGAAAATTCGGCAGCCTAACAGCGTCTCTTAAAATTTCATAAAAACAAGATTGATGAGAGGAATGGAATATATCATCATTCATACATGATATGGACAGTAAGGGGGAATATTTAATGAAATATCCCAACACAAGACAAAGGGAACGGAAGATAATAACAAAAAATGAAAGAAAAGATAGAAAATAAAAGAGGTTGTTTACCTCTTGATCTCTTCTCCTTGAGATCCTTCTTAGGGGCTTTGATTTTGGTCTTTTGGTGAGACCAGAACCTCTAGGACGTGGGGAAGAAGACTGGAGAGGGAATTTGGCAGAAATTAGATAATGCTCAACGCTTGAGAGGTGTGGGAGGAAGAGGGGAGTGAGGGTGATATTTATAGTGGAGGAGGGGAGGTATTTTAGATTATTTTAATTATTATTATAATATTTTTATCAAGACTATGAATAATCTCAAATCAAGTGGCCCCAAATAGTTAAACTGTCATGTTAGTTTGAAGCAAGTGTCCTTGCATCACTTATGATGTCATAAATAGTGCATTTTTACTGATAAATTGATTATACGGTATTTTATCGTATTTCATTATTCACCAAAAATTCAAGAGTTTCAAAAAAATACCAAAAATTTACCCCAACCATTTTTCAACTTGTAGAATTCAAAAATGAACTGCATTTTTCAAAAATAATTTTCTAATTTTATTAATTTAATTTTTAAATAATGTCACAGTTAATTCGAAAACTAACAATATTGAAGTGCAATTAGTTTTATGTGACATTGGAAAATTAATTAAGATCTCATTATCCTATTGCCTTGGGAAAATAAAATAATATTATTATTTACTATTCATGAGGTCATATTACTATTCATATTACTATTCATAAGGGCATGTTACTATTCACCAAAAAAACAAGTTTGTTTCATCAGACTCTAAATAACATACTAAACACAATTGTGGATGATAGTTTCTTGAAATTCAAAACATAGAAGAAATAAAATTATGTTTAAAGGATACTTATAAATATGTACCTTAAACAAAATTTCAAGCATTTTCAATTTATTTTTAGAAAACCATGGGATGATACATTATCCCCACCTTCTTGAAATTGCATCCTCGCAATTTTATTTACTTATTAAACAACTGAGGGTATTTTTACCTCATAGCATTTTCAGACACCCATGTTGCTTCTTCAACCATGTGGTTTCTCCACAAAACCTTTACCTGGTGGATTACCTTATTCCACAATACCTGTTCTCTTCGATCAAGAATCTGAACCGTTTTTTCTTCATAAGAAAGGTTCTCTGCCAGCTGAACTGCTTCCGGCCTCAAGACATGTGATGAATCTAGAACATACTTTCTCAACATCAAAACATAAAAAACATTGTGTACCTGAAATAAGCTCGGAGGCAAAGCTACGCGATATGCAACTGTTCCAACTTTATCCAAGATTTCAAAAGGACCGATGAACCGTGGACTTAGTTTCCCTTTCTTACCGAAATGAATCACACTTTTCCAATGAGAGATTTTAAGGAAAACATGGTCACCTACCTCGAAAGAGAAGTCTTTCCTTCTGTTATCTGCATAACTTTTCTCCCTGCTCTAAGATGTCCTCATGTGTTGCTGGATCATCCTCACTTTCTCAGCCACATCTTCTACTAATTCTGGCCCCATAAACTTTCTTTCATCGAATTCATCCCAAAATGCAGGAATCCGACACCGATTTCCATAAAAGGCCTCAAAAGGTGTCATCTGAATACTGAAATGGAAACTGTTATTATAAGAAAACTCAACTAATGAATGATGCAGATCCCAACTTCCCTGATAGTATATTGAACAAGATCGAATCATATCCTCCAATGTTTGAATTGTTCGTTCTGATTTTCCATCTGATTGGGGATGAAAAGCTGTACTGAAATTCAACTCTGTGCCCAAAGACTTCTGAAGTCCCTTCCAAAATTTTGAAGTGAACCTGGGATCTCGGTCAGACAAAATGGAAAAAGGAACTCCATGTAACCTGACAATCTCCTTGACGTAAAATCGAGAAAGTTGATCTAATGTCATTGTATCTCAAATAGAAATAAAATGAGCAGACCTTGTTAGCCGATCAACAATAACCCATATCGCATTATTACCTCGAGAAGTATTTGATAACCCCACCACAAAATCGATGGATATATTCTCCCATTTCCATTCTGGCACTGGAAAAGGCTGAAACAACCCCTTCGGTAACTGCCGCTCTGCTTTAACCTGCTGACTTGTCAAACATTTCATTGTAAAATTAGAAATATCTCTTTTCATCCCATTCCACCAATAATACTCTCTAAGGTCTCTGTACATCTTAGTACTTCCAAGATGAACAGAAAATGGAGAACTATGAGCTTCACACAAAAATTCTTTCTTCAGCTGGGAATCACAAGTCACACACAACCTTTTTCCAAATCTTAAAACACAATATTTATCAAGATTAAATTCTGGAAACTTACCCATTTTAACCAATTCTACCTTTTTCTGTAGCTCACGGTCTTCCCTCTGCGCTTTCATAATTCTGTCTGACAACGAAGACTGCACTGAAACCTGAAACAAAACAGATATATTCCCTGCACCAACAACTTCTAAGCCAAAATTCATCAAATCATTAATCAAGGGATCATGTTCCAAACGTAGCATGGTTAATGATGCATGATTTTTCTGACTTAATCCACCCACTAATTTGTTTTCTTTTCCAAGATGGTAATTGATCATGCAGTCATAATCCTTTATCAGTTCTAGTCATCTTCTTTGCCTCATGTTTAATTCCTTATGAGTGAATATATACTTAAGACTTTTATGGTCAGTATATATTTGGCATTTGGTTCCGTATAGATGATGCCTCCATATTTTCAAGGAAAAAACCATATCTTCCAATTCCAAATCATGTGTGGGATAATTTATCTCATGAGGTTTAAGTTGTCTCGAAGCATAGGCATTTACCTGATCATTCTGCATCAAAACACAGCCAAGTACCTTCAAAGAATCATCACTGTAGATGAAAAAATCACCATTCCAGGAAGGTAAGGTCAAAACTGGAGCATTCACCAATCTCTTCATTAGTTCCTGAAAAAAAACATCACATTCCTTTTCCCAAACAAATTTAACCCCTTTCCGTGTTAACTTAGTTATTGGGCTAGATAACCATGCAAAGTTGTTAACAAAACGTCAGTAATAACTTGCTAAGCCTAGAAAACAATGAATCTCTGTAACATTTGTGGGTCTTGGCCATTCATCAACTACTTTCGTTTTGGTAGGATCAACTGTTATTCCATCCTTATTTACAATGTTCCCAAGAAACGAAATCTGTTGCAACCAAAAATCACAGTTGATGAATTTTCCATATAGTTTCTTTTCTTTTAAAGTTTGTAAAACAACCCTTAGATGTTTTTCATTCTCCTCTTTATTTTTAGAAAAAAACAGAATGTCATCAATAAATACAACCACAAACTTATCCAAGAACTCATGAAATACTCTATTCATAAGATTCATTAATACAGCAGGCAAATTAGTTAACCCAAATGGCATAACAACAAATTCATAATGCCCATATCTAGTAAGAAAGGCTGTTTTTGGGATATCATCCTCCTTCACCTTCAGATGATGGTATCCGGATCTCAAGTCAATCTTGGAAAAGTATTGAGCTCCCTGGAGCTGATCAAACAAGTCATCAATATGAGTCAAAGGATACTTGTTTTTTACAGTGATGTTATTCAAAGCTCTATAATCAATGCAAAGTCTCATGGAACCATCTTTATTTTTAACAAACAAAACAGGGGCTCCCCATGGTAAAGTACTGGGACGAATGAAGCCTTTGAAAAGAAAATCCTGTAAATGATTTTTCAATTTAAGAAGTTCTATTAGAGCCATACGATATGGGGGTTTTGAAATTGGGTTAGCATCAGGAACTAAATCAATTTTGAATTTGACTTCTTGTTCAGGTGTGACACTGGGTAACTCCTAAGGAAAAACATAAAGGTATTCATTTACCACTGGCACATCATTAATTTCAATAGTTCCCTTTTTTTAACAATATGATCAAGATAACTGTCACTTCCATCTTTCAGTAGTTTCTCAGCTTCCTGATATGTTATCAATTTTATGGGTTCATTCTTGTATACAAACTGAAACTCTTTCTGAAAAACAACTTCTTTAGCTCTACAATCAATATTAGCATGATAATCAGAAAGCTAGTCCATCCCCAGAATAACATCAAACTCAACTAAGGGTAAAACAACAAGGTTTGAAGGTAAAGTATTTGTACATACCACAATATAAATATTCTTATAATTCCTCTTTGCTATAACATTTCCCCCTGGTGTTTTAACAACAAGTTCGAGTCTCATTTTTCGAGGTGATATTTCCAATTTACTAGAAGATTTCTCCTAGATGAAGGAATGTGTAGAACCCGTATCAAAAAAAACATTAGCAAAATCTGAGTGAACAAACAAAGTACCTGATACAACTTCATTGGATGGCCCAACACCTGCTGACGTAGTCGCAAAGGATCTCACTACACCTTTCTGCTTGTAGTATGGCTTCTTTGCATCATTTAGATCCATCTTTGAACAGGCATTTGCATAGTGACCCATCTCACCACATTTAAAACAATTTATAGTTTGCTTATCAGGATTAGTCTTTGGATCATTTTCATTTCAATATTAGGCCATATGTCCAAACTTACCACCTTTTAAACACTTCCCAGTTTTGATAAGACATTCCCCAGGGTGCTTCTTGCCACACTTTTCACAAACTGGAAACTGGATTTTCTTACCATCAGATTTCATTGGTTGATTCTTACCCATTAGTTGCCAACGGGACCTCTTCTTCTCTTTGTTTCCAAAATGCATGTGATCGTTAGCAAATTCCATCTCTACCCTCTATGCACATCGGACAAGTTTCTCATAACTTTTGAATTCACGAGAGGCCAACGCCCTTCGATACCTTGGCTTCAATCCTGAGTAAAAGCGGATGATTTTTCTATCGATATCTAGAATATGATTTGGAGCATACCTCGCCAGTCGGGTGAAGTTCGATTTATACATAGCCACTGAATCTTCCTCCTTTTGTTTCAATTCAAGTAATTGTTTCTCCATTATAAGTTTCAGCACCTTAGGAAAATATTTTTCAAGAAAAAGACTTTTAAATTCATCCCATACTAAGGCATCAAAATACTCTCTACCCCTGATATTCCTTACCATTGACCACCACTGATCAGCTTCCCCTTCAAAATGATAAATGGCACGACTTACCTTTTTATTTTCCGAACATCCCATAACATCAAATATGTTTTAAAGGGCTTTAATCCATCATTTTGCTGCCACTAGGTCAGAAGATCCATTGAATGCAGGAGGATGTTGTCTCATAAAATGTTCCACCACTGGCATGTTCCGTTGGGGTACCTCTATTGGTTCTCTTTCATGGATGCCATCACCATTTATATCCTGCGTTAGCTGATCCATTACTGTCACAAACTTCTCGGTTCCAATCACTACCATTCCGGGCTGTAGGTCAGGAAGGATGTCATTCTATCGGTGCCTCTCCTCTTCAGCATCCATGTTCCTTCTGCGGAAAACCATTCGGAACAAACATTTCTTAGATGAAGAAACATGGTAATTTTTAAATTCTATAACAAATTAAACATAGAGTGAAAATTATTTATGATATTCTATTTGCATCACCTTAACCCCTAAACTTATCTAAACCATCCTCTGATACCAACTATAAAGACCCGCACTTATTACATACATAATCTTGAATATATTCAAGAAAACACTTCCTTTTACATTGAGGATCTTTTCAAGTTTAGAGCTTTATATAATTAAGACAAAACATTCATAACATTACACATTGTTACATAGTGGATACCATAAAATCAGTTTCCATTTTCCTCAGAATATAAAACATTAAAACTTAAAATAAGACTCCTTGACAATTCTTCAACATTTAACATGTCTTCCTTCCTTGTATTACTCATCCATTAACCTGTGAAAAATCATTTAAAAACATTGGATGAGCACAAAAGCTCAGTAAGGTATGAAAAGGAAGGAAAAATCACATTAGTCCATGAATACTCATGACGTATGAAAACATTTTGAAAAGACATGCTTTCCACCCATAAATACTTACTTTGTGTAACATGAGATTTACACAAGATCCACACAAACATAATTATAATCATAGAGGTATCTTTGGGAATTACTTACATAATCTTGTAACCATCTTGGCTACCTTACAATTTGTAACCCTCACGACTACCTTACTTTGTGTAACCATCACAGTTACACTTGGAGTAACCATACGACCGACTTCCAACTTACTCAAACCCAATGCATTTGAGGGAAATATAGGTGCCACCCTTCATCATAAACAATTCCCAATAACCAAAAAATAATCATACAACATAAATAATAGCATAAAAACATTGCTTTTGAATCTTGTAAAACAGAATTTTAAAAGACGATTTTAGAAGAAAAGTCCCTTATAAAAATCATATACTTGAAGTGAGAAATAATAGAGTGGATGGAATATGTATATAATCTATAAATACACATAATGAAACATAATATAAATAGAACCCATCACACAAACAATTTAAATATCACACAAATAATAAAGTAGAAGGCTAACCCAAAGAATGGAAATTGGGCTAAGAATTCCCTTACCTTAGGCTTGTCTTAGTTAAAAATTGTTTAAACCTCCTGTATAATGGTTAAAAGAGTGTTATTAGTATTTTACAGAAACATGTTCATGTTTATAACATCTTATATGGTCATTTAATAACCTCATTTCACCCCTTAATTGTTAGTATTTTGTTCCTCACATTATTTTGGGTGAGTTCTTTTGTGATTTTCACGATCGGTTCATGATGAATCGTTCTTGTTGATTGGAAGTGAAACTAAAAAATTGTAATGGATTAGTATTTAGATATTTACAGTACCATAAATTACACCATTTATCACTTTGATTTCTTTATATGAGGATGATTCATTAGATAAAACATTAATGATGTTCGTTTAGATCATTTAAGTGGTTCTTGGATAATAACAACGTCATTTTGCCTTTTAAATTAGAACCATGAGTACAAAAGAATTACAGAACCTTATATGAGTCATAAAAAATATATTATAACCTGGTTCAACCATATAAATGGTTTCATGACCATAATTTAAGTAATTAATGGAAATTGAAAATAAATCGTCCACGATATCGGTAATTCGACACAAATGGACAATGTTTTTTGATTCTTTAAATAAGTGGAAGAGGAGAAGAATATTGATGAGTAATTTTCCATAATCATGAGAAAATAATGAATATACATGATTCTGGATATTTCATTCCTCTTGGATAAGAGGGAGTGAGGAAAGAAGAAAAACGAATCGTGAAATAAAAGAAAATCTTGAGAAATTTCTCACGAAAATTCGGCAGCCTAACGGCGTCTCTTAAAATTTCATAAAAACAAGATTGATGAGAGGAATGGAATATATCATCATTCATACAAGATATGGAAATTAAGGGGGGAATATTTAATGAAATATCCCAACACAATACAAAGTGAATAGAAGAGAATAACAAAAAATGAAAGAAAAGAAAGAAAATAAAAGAGGTTGTTTACCTCTTGATCTCTTCTCTTTGAGATCCTTCTTAAGGGATTTGATTTTGGTCTTTTGGTGAGACCAGAAGCTCTAGGACGTGGGGAAGAAGATTGGGGAGGTAATTTGGCAGAAATTAGACAATTATCAAGGCTTTAGAGGTGTGGGAGGAAGAGGGGAGTGAGTGTGATATTTATAATGGAGGAGGGGAGGTATTTTAGATTATTTTAATTATTATTATAATATTTTTATCAAGACTATGAATAATCTCAAATCAAGTGGCCCTAAATAGTGAAAATATCATTTTAGTTCTAATCAAGTGGCCTTTAATCACTTATGATGTCATAAATAGTGCATTTTTACTGATAAATTGATTATACGGTATTTTATCGTATTTCACTATTCACCAAAAATTCAAGAGTTTCAGTAAAATACCAAAAATTTACCCCAACCATTTTTCGATGTGTAGAATTCAAAAATGAACTTCATTTTTCAAAAATAATTTTCTAAATATTATTATTTTAATTTTTAAATAAGGTCACAGCTAATTCGAAAAATAACAACATTGAAGTGCAATTAGTTTTATGTGACATTGGAAAATTAATTAAGATCCCATTATCCTATTTCCTTGGGAAAATAAAATAATATTATTATTTACTATTCATGAGGTCATATTACTATTCATAAGGGAATGTTACTATTCAATAAAAAACTAGTTTGTTTCATCAGACTCTAAATAACATACTGAACACAATTGTAGATGACGGTTTCTTGAAATTCAAAATAAAGAAGAAATAAAATTATGTATAAAGGATACTTATAAATATATACCATAAACAAAATTTCAAGAATTTTCAATTTATTTTTAGAAAACCTTGGGATGTTACATTATCCCCACCTTCTTGAAATTGCGTCCTCACAATTTTATTTACTTATTAAACAACTGAGGGTATTTTTCCCACATAGCATTTTCAGACTCACGTGTTGCTTCTTCAACCATGTGGTTTCTCCACAAAACCATTACCTGGTGGATTACCTTATTCCGCAATACCTCTTCTCTTCGATCAAGAATATGAAATGGTTTTTCTTCATAAGAAAGGTTCTCTGCCATCTGAACTGCTTCCGGCCTTAAGACATGTGATGAATCTGGAACATACTTTCTCAACATCGAAACATGAAAAACATTGTGTACCTGAAATAAGCTTGGAGGCAAAGCTACGCGGGATGCAACTGTTCCAACTTTATCCAAGATTTCAAAAGGACCAATGAACCATGGACTTAGTTTCCCTTTCTAACCGAAATGTATCACACTTTTCCAAGGAGGGATTTTAAGGAAAACATGGTCACCTACCACGAAAGAGAAGTCTTTCCTTATGTTATCTGCATAACTGTTTTGCCTGCTCTGAGCTGTCCTCATGTGTTTCTGGATCATCCTCACTTTCTCAGACACTTCTTCTACTAATTCTAGCCCCATCAACTTTCTTTCACTGACTTCATCCCAAAACGTAGGAGTCTGACACCGCTTTCAATACTAGGCCTCAAAAGGTTTCATCTGAATACTGGAATTGAAACTGTTATTATAAGAAAACTCAACTAAAGAAAGATGCTAATCCCAACTTCCCTGATAGTCCATTGAACAAGATCGAAGCATATCCTCCAATGTTTGAATTGTTCGTTCTAATTTCCCATCTGATTGGGGATGAAAAGTTGTACTGAAATTCAACTCTGTGCTCAAAGACTTCTGAAGTCCCTTCCAAAATTTAGAAGTGAACCTGGGATCTCGGTCAGACATAATGGAAAGAGGAAATCCATGTGACCTAACAATATCCATGAGGTACAATCGAGAAAGCTGATCTAATGTCATTGTATCTCGAATAGAAAGAAAATGAGCAGACTTTGTTAGCCAATCAACAATAATCCATATCGCATTGTTACGTCGAGAAGTCTTTGGTAGCCCCACCACAAAATCCATGTATATATTCTCCCATTTCCATTCTGGCACTGGAAAAGGCTGAAGCATCCCCTTCGGTAACTGCCGCTCTACTTTAACCTTCTGACATGTCAAACTTTTCATTGTAAAATCATCAATATCTTTTTTCATCCAATTCCACCAATAATACTCTGGAAGGTCTCTGTACATCTTAGTACTTCCAGGATGAACGGAAAATGGAGAACTATGAGCTTTACACAACAATTCTTTCTTCAGCTGGGAATCACAAGGCACACACATCCTTTTTCCAAATCCTAAAACACAATCTTTATCAAGATTAAATTCTGGAAACTTACCCATTTTAACCAATTCTAACTTTTTCTGTAACTCACGGTCTTCCCTCTGCGCTTTCATAATTCTGTCTGACAACGAAGACTGCACTAAAACCTGAAACAAAACAGATATATTCCCTGCACCAACAACTTCTAAGCCAAAATTCATCAAATCATTAATCAAGGGATCATGTTCCAAATGTAGCATGGTTAATGATGCATGATTTTTCCGACTTAAGGCATCCGCTACATTGTTTTCTTTTCCCGGATGGTAATTGATCGTGTAGTCATAATCCTTTATCAGTTCTAGCCATCTTCTCTGCCTCATGTTTAATTCCTTCTAAGGGAATATATACTTAAGACTTTTATGGTCAGTATATATTTGGAATTTGGTTCCGTATAGATGATGCCTCCATATTTTCAAGGAAAAAACCATAGCTGCCAATTCCAAATCATGTGTGGGATAATTTAGCTCATGAGGTTTTAGTTGTCTCGAAGCATAGGCAATTACCAGATCATTCTGCATCAAAACACAACCAAGTCCCTTCAAAGAAGCATCATTGTAGATGACAAACTCACCATTCTGGGAAGATAAGGCCAAAACTGGAGCATTCACCAATCTCTTCTTTATTTCCTGAAAACAAACATCACATTCCTCTGTCCAAAAAAATTTAACCCCTTTCCGTGTTCACTTAGTTATTGGGATAGATAACCGTGCAAAGTACTTAATAAACCTTCGGTAATAACTTGCAATGCCCAGAAAACTACGAATCTCTGTAACATTTTTGGGTCTTGGCCATTCATCAACTACTTTTGTTTTGGCAGGATCAACTATTATTCCATCTTTATTTACAATGTTCCCAAGAAATGAAATCTGTTGCAACCAAAAATCACACTTGCTGAATTTTCCATATAGTTTCTTTTCTTTTAAAGTTTGTAAAACAACCCTTAGATGTTTTTCATGCTCCTCTTTATTTTTAGGAAAAAACAGAATGTCATCATCAAATACGACCACAAACTTATCCAAGAACTCATGAAATACACTATTCATAAGATTCATGAATACAGTAGGTGCATTAGTTAACCCAAATGGCATAACAACAAATTCATAATGCCCATATCTAGTACGAAAGGCTATTTTCGGGATGTCATCTTCCTTCACCTTCAGCTAATGGTATTCGGATCACAAGTCAATCTTGGAAAAGTAATGAGCTCCCTGGAGCTGATCAAACAAGTCATCAATATGAGGAAAAGGATACTTTTTTTTAACAGTGATGTGATTAAAATCACTATAATCAATTAAAAGTCTCATGGAACCATCTTTCTTTTTAACAAACAAAACAGGGGATCCCCAAGGTGAAGTACTGGGACGAATGGGGGTTTTGAAATTGGCTTAGCATCAAGAACTAAATCAATTGTGAATTCAACTTCTCGTTCAGGTATGACACTGGGTAACTCCTCAGGAAAAACGTAAAGGTATTCATTTACCACTAGCACATCATTAATTTGAATAGTTCCCTTGTTTTCAACAATATGATCAAGATAACTTTCACTTCCATCTTTCAGTAGTTTCTCATCTTCCTGATATGTTATCAATTTTATGGGTTCATTATTGTATACAAACTGAAAAACATTCTAAAAAACAACTTATTTAGCTCTACAGTCAATCTTAGCATGATAATCAGAAAGCCAGTCCATCCCCAGAATAACATCAAACTCGAATAAGGGTAAAACAACAAGGTTTACAGGTAAAGTCTTTCCACATACCATAATAGAAATATTCTTATAATTCCTTTTTTCTATAACATTTACCCTTGGTGTTTTAACAATAAGTTCGAGTCTCATTTGTTGAGGTGATATTTCCAATTTACTAGAAAATTTCTCAGAGATGAAGGAATGTGTAGAACCTGTATCAAACAAAACTTTAGAAAAATATAAGTGAACAAAAAAAGTACCTAATACAACTTCATTGGATGGCCCAACACCTACTGACGTAGTCGCAAAGGATCTCACTACACCTTTCTTCTTGTAGTCTGGCTTCTTTGCATCATTTGGATCCCTCTTTGGACAGGAATTTTCATAGTGACCCATCTCACAAAATTTAAAACACATTACAGTTTGCTTATCAGGATTAGTCTTTGGATCATTTTCATTGCAATCTCGGGCCATATGTCCAAACTTAGCACATTTAAAATACTTCCCAGTTTTGATAAGACATTCCCCGGGGTGCTTCTTGCCACACTTTTCACAAACTGGAAACTGGATTTTATTACCATCATATTTCTTTGGTTGATTCTTAACCATTGTTTGCCAATGGGACCTCTTATTCTCTTTGTTTCCAAAATGCATGTGATCGTCAGCAAATTCCATCTCTACCCTCTCAGCACATCAGACAAGTATCTCAAAACTTTTGAATTCACTGGAGGCCAATGCCCTTTGATACCTTGGCTTCAATCCTGAGTAAAAGCGGTTGATTTTTCTATCGAGATCCATAATATGATTTGGTTCATACCTCACCAGTTTGGTGAATTTCGCTTCATACACAACCACTGAATCTTCCTCCTTTTGTTTCAATTCAAGGAATTGCTTCTCCATTCTAAGTCGCACCACCTTAGGAAAATATTTTTCAAGAAAAAGACTTTTAAATTCATCCCATACTAAGGCATCAAAATCCTCTCTACCCCTTATATTCCTTACCATTGACCACCACTGATCAGCTTCCCCTTCAAAACGATAAATGGCAAGACTTACCTTTTGATTGTCTGAACATCCCATAGCATCAAATATCTTTTCAAGGGCCTTAATCCATCCTTCTGCTATCAATGGGTCAGAAGATCCATTGAATGCAGGAGGATGTTTTCTCATAAAATGTTCCACCACTGGCATGTTCCGTTGGGGTACCTCTACTGGTTCTCTTTCATGGATGCCACCACCATTTATAGCCTGCGTTAGCTGAGCCATTACTGTCACAAACTGCTCGTTTCCAATCCCTACCATTCCGGGCTGTAGATCAGGAAGGATGTCATTCTGTCGGTGCCTCTCCTCTTCATCATCCTTGTTCCTTCTGCGGACAACCATTCTGAAAAAACATTTCTTAGATGAAGCAACATGGTAATATTTAAATGCTATAACAAATTAAACATAGAGTGAAAATTATTTATGGTATTCTATTAGCATCACCTTAACCCCTAAATTTATCTAAACCGTCCTCTGATACCAACTATAAAGACCCGCACTTATAACATACATAATCTTTTATTTATTCAATAAAACACTTCCTTTTACATTGAGGATCTTTTCATGTTTAGAGCTTTATAGAATTAAGACAAAACATTCATAACATTACACATTATTACATAGTGGATACCATAAAATCAGTTTCCATTTTCCTCAGAATATAAAACTTAAAACTTAAAACAACACTCCTTGACAATTCTTCAACATTTAACATGTCTTCCTTCCTTGTATTACTCATCCATTAACTAGTGAAAAATCATTTAAAAACTTTGGATCATCACAAAAGCTCAGTAAGGTATGAAAAGGAAGGAAAAATCACATTAGTCCATGAATACTCATGACGTATGAAAACATTTTCAAAAGACATGCTTTCCACCAATAAATACTTACTTTGTGTAACATGAGATTTACAAAAGATCCACACAAACATGATTATAATCATAGAGGTATCTTGGGTCATTACTTACATAATCTTGTAACCATCTTGGCTACCTTAAAATTTGTAACCCTCATGGCTACCTTACATTGTGTAACCATCACAGTTACACTTGGAGTAACCATACGGCCGACCTCCAACTTACTCATAACCAATGCATTGGAGGGAAATATAGGTCTCAACCTTCATCATAAACAATTCCCAATAACCAAAACATAGTCATACAACATAAATAATTGCATAAAAACATTGCTTTTGAATCTTGTAAAACAGAATTTAATAAGAGGATTTTAGAAGAAAAGTCCCTTATAAACATCATATACTTGAAGTGAGAAATAATAGAGTGGATGGAATATGTATATAGTCTATAAATACACATAATGAAACATAATATAAACAGAACCCATCTCACAAACAATTTAAATAGCACACAAATAATAAAGTAGAAGGTAAACCCAAAGAATGGAAATCAGGCTAAGAATTCCCTTACCTTAGGCTTGTATTACTTCAAAATTGTTTAAACCTCCAGTATAACGGTTAAAATAGTTTTATTAGTATTTTAAAGAAACATGTTCATGTTTGTAACATCTTATATGGTCATTTAATAACCTCATTTCACCCCTTAATTGTTAGTATTTTGTTCCTTGCATTATTTTGGGTGAGTTCTTTTGTGATTTTCACGATCGGTTCATGATGAATCGTTCTTGTTGATTGGAAGTGAAACTTCAGAATTGGAATGGATTAGTATTTAGATATTTCCAGTACAATAAATTACACCATTTATCACTTTGATTTCTTTATATGAGGATGATTCCTTAGATAAAACATTTATGATGTTCGTTTAGATCATTTAAGTGGTTCTTTGATAATAACAACGTCATTTTGTCTTTTAAATTAGAACCATGAGTAAAAAAGAATTCCAGAACCTTATATGAGTCATAAAACATATATTATAACCTGGTTCAACCATATAAATGGTTTCATGACCAGACTTGAAGGAATTAATGGAAATTGAAAATACATCGTCCACGATATCGGTAATTCGACACAAATGGGCAATGTTTTTTGATTCTTTAAATAAGTGGAAGAGGAGAAGAATATTGATGAGGAATTTTCCATAATCATGAGAACATAATGAGTATACATGATTCTGGAGATTTCATGCTTCTTGGATAAGAGGGAGTGAGGAAAGAAGAAAAATGAATCAAGAAATAAAAGAAAATCTTGAGAAATTTCTCACAAAAATTCGGCAGCCTAACGGCGTCTCTTAAAATTTCATAAAAACAAGATTGATGAGAGGAATGGAATATATCATCATTAATACAAGATATGGACATTAAGGGGGGAATATTTAATGAAATATCCCAAAAGAGAATAACAAAAAATGAAAGAAATTAAAGAAAATAAAAGAGGTTGTTTACCTCTTGATCTCTTCTCCTTGAGATCCTTCTTAAGGGCTTTGATTTTGGTCTTTTGGTGAGACCAGCAGATCTAGGACGTGGGGAAGAAGATTGGGGAGGGAATTTGGCAGAAATTAGACAATGCTCAAGGCTTGATAGGTGTGGGAGGAAGAGGGGAGTGAGGGTGATATTTATAGTGGAGGAGGGGAGGTATTTTAGATTATTTTAATTATTATTATAATATTTTTATCAAGACTATGAATAATCTCAAATCAAGTGGTCCTAAATAGTGAACATATCATGTTAGTTCGAAGCAAGTGGCCTTGCATCACTTATGATTTCATAAATAGTGCATTTTTACTGATAAATTGATTATACGCTATTTTATCGTATTTCACTATTCACCAAAAATTCAAGAGTTTCAGAAAAATACAAAAAACTTACCCCAATCATTTTTCGACGTGTAGAATTCAAAAATGAACTCCATTTTTCAAAAACAATTTTCTAAATATTACTAATTTAATTTTTAAATAATTTCACTGTTAATCCGAAAAATAACAATATTGAAGTGCAATTAGTTTTATGTGACATTGGAAAATTAATTAAGATCCCATTATCCTATTACCTTGGGAAAATAAAATAATATTATTATTTACTATTCATGAGGTCATATTACTATTCATAAGGCTATTTTACTATTCACCAAAAAAACAAGTTTGTTTCATCAGACTCTAAATAACATACTAAACACAATTTTAGATGAAAGTTTCTTGAAATTCAAAACATAGAAGAAATAAAGTTATGTTTAAAGGATACTTATAAATATATACCTTAAACAAAATTTCAAGAATTTTCAATTTATTTTTAGAAAACCTTGGGATGTTACAATGAAACTCCTCCAGAAAGACTTTAAAAAATTATAAAATAATAGGTATATCATAGATGTTAATTTTCTCCCCAACCATCTAAGAAAAACAACCATTTTGAGTGGGAATTAAGACCCATACACAAGATGTAATCTCTATGGGAATTTCATTCTTATCATTACATTGATGGATGATCATATAAGGGTTTGAAATATTTAATGTAACTTCCCTTAATAGAAAAATGATTTAGAATATATTTAGAGGAAGTAAATACATGCCTAAGATGACATCAAATTCAACCAACAGAAGAATGATAAGATTTATAGGAATCACATTAACACAAACTTCAACTTGAGAGAAATAATATAATTGGGATGCAATCATCATTCCATCAGGGGTTTGCACTGCTAATTTTATTTCGGATTGTTTTGGTGAAATTTAAATACCCTTTTAAAATTATTTAGATATGAAATTGTAGGTATATTTATAATCCAAATGACATTATTAGTTCTAAAGTGGATGGTAAACATACCTTTAATCACATAGTTATCATACCCCTCATCAGAAATAGTGATTTCATGAGATATCCCCTTATCCCATGACTTAAGAGGTTACTGACACCATTCGTCATCACCAGCCTTTTGGTTCTACTAGTGGTTATCATAGTTCTCATTCTTCTTACACTTGTAGCATTGGATCGTGGGAGGTTCATTCTGTGACACCTTTTATCCATTATAATTTTGAGATAACATCTTTCCATAATTCCAAAAATCTATTTCTTGATGACATTTCATTATACACCTAAAACATTTACTAGACCCCTTAATAAAAATTTCTCCACGATTATTCTTAAATTTATAGCATAAAGGAAAACTCATCTTCTTTTCTCCATGGTTTTTATAATTTCCTTTGAACTCCATCTTTATTTTCTTATAAAACCCATGATTTTGATACATAAATTCAACCTCTATTTCCACCATGATTGCACAACACCCAATATCTTCATAGCTGCTAAATTATCTTATGTCCAATTCCCTTCAGAGACTAGGATTTAATCCAATAAATAACTTTTAAACTTTACTTTTGGTTTGGATGATAATTCTTGAAGTTTACCTCACAAGTCTAATTAAATTAGCCTCATCTGTACCAAAATATTTGTTATACCTATACTTAAACTCAATGAACTCTTTCTACATATTTTTCTAAAGAATTATAAGAAAGTACTTACTGAAAAATAATTTCTTGAACTCATCCCAATCCATGTATTCAATATCATATTACTGCCATGTATTCTTGATTAGATTCCACCAATGGTGTTCTTCACCTCCTAAATGATAAATATCTAGAAAAAATTTCTCATTATTCGAACACTGGTTAATTGAGAATATTTTTTATTAGTACTGATACACTACTCAACAACAAGTGGATCATAAGATCTTTTTAAAGAAGGAAGCAGTTTCCTTATTAAGGACTCAATATAATGTTGTTCCCTCCTTTTCTATTTTCTAATTCCACCATGATTTATAGCTTGAGAAATTTGTGTGAGAATAGAAATGTGGTTGTGCATTCCATCTCCCATATAATTTAGTTTCTCATGAGGAAAATTTTTTCATTATATATTTCAATCACAATTAACATAGTTCCTTTGGGTTCTACCCATTAAATAAAACCAAAATTATAGAGTAATAAATAGTTATCATAATTAAGAAACACATAATCATGAAAATTCGCTTATAGAATGACTAAATTATGAAACCTTATTTAATATATGACACCTTAAGTTTATCCTATAATATTCATAGCCATATTATATTTAATTCCATTGGGATAGTTCATAAAGAGTTTGTGAATTCCCAAAGACTATCCCTAAAGAGTGTCAAATTAGGGGTGCAGTAAGGCCTATTTTCATGTACAATATTACCTCAATTCATGCCCAGAACAACCTGTTAGATTTTTTACCCCTAGGTACATTGGTTTATATCCACATCCACTTTAATATCTAGAAATGGATATATTTATAGGAAACCACTCACTTTATTCATTACCAAAATTCTATGAAAATTTCTTATACGTTCCCTAATCAATAAAATTATCCCTAGACATATACTTAGAGTTCTCAGTATGTTTTTCTCACCCTAGCATTAAATGATTAAATAAACCTTTTCTTTGATGCCAACTATAGATACCCACACTTTTATACATTAGCATTTCATAAATTTTATAGAATACATAAAACATTATACAAATAGATTACAAAAGACTGTACTATTTCAGTGCCTTTGGAAACACAAAAACATAAAAACTAGTACATAAATGAGCTAAATCATCCCCCACTAGCTTATTATTGACAATAACCCTTCTTAGACACATCAAACATAATACATATCTTCATAAAATGGGGGAAGAAAAAAGGGGGGATCTTAGATGCTCATTAAGCATAAAAAATGGAGATACATATACATAATCATGAGCATAAGGGTATGAGAACATGATCATGAAAATAGAAGATCACACTCTGCATATAAAAGATCATAAACAAGATTCATGGAATAAATATTAGCATTTCATAAGATATTTATCATAATAAAATTAAAAACATAATCCATGAAATAATAAAATAGGAAAAAAACATGGAATTTTGGAAGAAACATAAGAATATATAATGATTTCTATAGTAGTCGTTACATTGCTTCTGAGGCCATCTTAGTGGATAAAGTCCTTTATTGAACCGAGTTCACTCCCCATTCCTACCATGTATTACTGAACTCACTTCACTCCTTATTCTAGATCTTTAATACAAAACCAAGTTCATTTCTCACTCCATCTTTGTTTATCACATGTGATATAAATCTTTACCCGATTCATTTGATAGGGATATAGGACCCACCCATATCATAATGAAATCATATATACATGTTCCACAAGATCATAAAGAATCATATCATAACCCTTGAAATTTAATGGGTTCCATAAACATGTAATCATATCATAACCTATAGATAAAGATAGGTTTCTTAATTATTTCATGAAAGCATAGCCTGTGAATGGAAGCAAGTTTCAAGAGAATATAACCCATGGAAGAGAAACTAGTTTCATAAACATTATGATATCAAAACATTATACATTAAGAGAAATAATATGAATGAGAACATTGAATAATTTTCCCATAAAGTAATGAGTAACACCAATGGATGATATCTTAGATGCGAAATAATTTTGAAATATCTTTTAAACCTATTTCTTAAGGAAACTATCATTTCTTCAATGAAAAACGCTTTTTAAAATATAAATCATTTTGAAAAAAAATCCTTCAAAACTTATTAAAAACATATAAAGTAAAATTGAAAACCATAAATCATTTTTAAAATCATTTTTTCCTTGAAAATTATATTCAATAATAATTTTAAAACATAGTTTTTTATTAAAAAAGATATCCGACCAAAGAGAGAAATATAGTTATATTTTTATTAAAAATAATATTAATTATATTAAGTAATTAAGGTTTGGAAAAGTTAATAATAAATGCATATACCTGAATAAAAATATTATAAGAAAACTCTTGAGTTTTCTTGAGGAATTGATTATAATATTTCATTAATGGGAGCATAATCATATAGAATCTCTATAAAAGATAAGATTGTTTCAATAAACTCTTACCACAAGGTAACTTGGGATCATACTCTCCATGTAAGAAAAATAAAATTTTTGAATATTATAGTATAATTAAATGAATAATATTAAATATATATAATATTTTATTTAATTATATACACCTTGAAAAGTAATTTAGGTGCATAATAAAACATGTGTCTCAAAGAAGGAAAATTGAGACAAAATTGTCATACCGATTCGGTATCTTTTGAAACATTAAACCCATGAATTAAATATCTTAGAATATATATTTAAATTCCAATAAATTATATTATAATAATCATTGAATGCATCTTTTGTCAGTATACACACCACACAAAGGGAATGGGTGGTGAATAAAGCATGTATCTCAGGGAAATAAAAAGTGATAGGAAATCCCCTTACATTGTGTCTTGACTCTCATTGTACTCATACAAAAATCATGTATAATAAATATAATTTTATTATAAATCTATCACAGAACCATATTCTTATATCTAGTACATTTTATATCTTTATTATGACTTTATATTACCCTCTTGTAAACAATTCTATGTCAAGATTTCACTTCAGGTAATATTTTCTTTGTTCTTCGCATGTGACTTAATTTGTTATATATTTAATTCTTGTACTTATATCATGAAATCCATAATTTACTCTATAATATAAATATCATATATATTAATTATATGAGTATTATAAAATATATATATAATATATTTATTAAATAGAATACACCATTCATGGAGACGTGAAGTCGTACTTACGCATGAACATTTTTTCATTTTTATTATCATATTAAAAAAGTAAAGAAAATGAAAAATATATATATATATATATATATATTATAGTTCCATTATAATTATTTTTGACTATATATCATATACTTTCAGTAAACACATTATTAATAAATTCCATGTAGTGTGTGGATAAATAACAATGCTTTGAAGGGGCAGTAGTCCACACTTCCTCAAAAAAAATTATCTTATTCACATAAAATGGAAAGTATAAAGATATGTATTTTAAAAGTATTAAATAAGATTAAAAACATAATAAATATATAATATAATAAATATAAATTTATATTTAATCATAATTTCCACCATGATAAGGGAAAATAAATAATGAACAATCATGATTTCGTGAGGCGGTAGTTCGTCATACACGTAAAGAGTATGTTTATTACCCATTAGATGGAAGATTGTATAAGTGTAGGTAAAACCCTTAATAAAATAAAATATCAGTATATTTAGGATACTTTTTTTAATTTATGAACTTGGTATAATAATATTTTAAGTATATCAGAAGTAAATGAAATACATGTGATCGTTGGAAGGTGATACCATTTAAATTGGGTAACTCCTTTTGGTTTTCCCCAAAGTGCTTCCTTGGATTACTTTGTTCCAAAAGGGAGTCCTCAAGGAGGAAGGGATGTATGTTTATATTTTTATTGGATAGATCTTGTGCTAACCTAAGTGGTTTGAGAAGTGTGAATAATAGGGAGATGTGGTTGCCTTTTATAGGGGAGGGAAAGTGCACACTTAACATTTTTGAAAACAAGTTAGGTGTACCCATGATTTTACCTAAAAAGTAATTAAAAAATAAAAAAAACAATAATGAATGTTTAATGTCATAATCATGTACATTCAATTGTTTTTGGAAACTTTTGTGGGCCATTTGGTCCCTTAAGCTTATAGTTTTTTCCTTTGTCAAGCTTAATTTTACCTTAATCATTATAATTAATTCTAATTACTTTCACTATTATTTTTGGTAAAAAAACTAATTTGACCTTATTAGATATTATAAATTATTCTGATTCCAAATATTTAATACATTTTTTCAAATTCAAATCATATAAGTAGAATAAATTTATTTAAAGTTAATCTCACAGAGAGGACGACACTACGGGTTTCTAAAGTAAAAATGATCAAAAGTTTACTATGATTCAATATCAAATCTTATTGTAAAATTGGGTCCAATGAAATTAATTATATTAATATATAAAAATAATTTCTAATTAAACTTTGAAACCAATTTTAAATATAATTTTACCTTATAAATAAGTTATATGAAAAAAGATGTTGTGAATTAAAATTAAGTATTTTTTACTATTCATTGAAAAATGAGGTTTCTTTGAAAAATACCAAAAAATCACCCTAAGATAATTTTGAAATTATAAATTCAAAAATTTAGTATATTTTATAAAACTAAATTCTCAAATTTTTCTCTAATTAGTTTTATTTTTTCACAAAATGACATTAAAAGCATTTCATTTAAGAAAACAACATTTTTAATCATATAAGGACTATACCAAAAACTATATATTTAATTATCAATTTGTTTTATTTATATAAAAACATTAAAAAATATTTTATAAGTATTTATTACTATTTATATTACTATGTTCAATTTCTATATTATAATTATCTCACTTAGATCATTATAACAATAAAGTGATGTTTCGTAGAAACTAAATGTTGTGTGTAACGTACGCCAAATTTGTTTTTTGTGTAACATAAGCCAAGTCAATGTTCCATGTAACATATTTTGAATCATTTTTCAAGGAATGTTTTACATAGTGTATTGTAATATATAAATGGAAATTAATTTATTAGAGAAAAATAAGGTCTATAAAAACTCGGGGTGTTACAATCTGACTCAAGAAGGACAATAAAAAGACTCAATCCTATAAAATAAATGTTTTAATGTTCCATAAAAGAATTTTATATGTATGAAAAGTAACAAAGTCTATAATCATATTCTTGGTGAATGGATATGTCATCCACCCCACTAAAATGGGGTTCTTTGGCCTGAAAGTCACACTCGATATGCTTTGACATTGTTTCCATAAGTCCCAACCAATACTCATAAGGGGAAAACTCAATACACCATCCCAAGTAATAAAAATTCTCTAATAACACTCTATAAAGTACCAAACCACATGGGCATGCCTTTTTAGTAGAAGACCAGGCATCCATAACCACAATCTTTCTACCATAGGCTAAAGGGATGGAGACAAGCACTGATAAATAATAACAAAAATGGGAGGCATTTCCCTAAAGTACCTATATACACGCACACAACCATTTTCATGCAGAAGTGTAGATGAATAAAAATAAAATATAGTAACTGATATATTAAAAAAGCATGTAATAACCTCTAGGGAATAATAAAGAGGGTGATAGTATAATCTGAAATGAAATATAAAAGATACACTCTAAACCAAAAATTATCTCCAAACCTGATAAAATTGGAATAGAAAATTGCTAAGAGATCCTATCTTCTGATCTCCAAACATGACCACCATATATGCTCTATGCACCCAAGTATCCCTATGAACCCCTAAAATCACCACTGGTTTGTCCATCATCTATATATGATAGAACACGTGTGTAAAAATCTCATATAGGGGTGAGTATATACATACCCATTAAGATGCCCAGAAAACTAAAGGGGAAACAATAGAAGAAATGATAGATGGAGTCATCTCAACTAAAATATATAGGGAAACAAAACCTAAACACACACACACACACACACACACATATATATATATATATATTATCATAAAAGAACCCTTTATGAGAGATAAATTGGATCCTCATCTCACATCCCAACACAGGATAATGATTCTTCCTACATCTCAAAAACATCTATCTTTGATTCCTAGTATCTCATGTGTTTAGAGAAGTAATTGTGTGGAGGACTCGCACCTTTAAACTGTGTCACATATTTAATGGGTCAAAATATCCATGCAGAGTACCCATTCCTAGGTGTGTCTGTTGGTTCCACTCAGTATATATAGGACCCATGCCCAACTGCCCAATGGGGGTGCCTCTAAAAAAGAAGTGGACCCACTCCCTAGTGTGTCAGGGTTTGCACTCATAAGGTAGATGACCTACTCCCTAGTGAATCAGGGGGTGCTACTCAAGAAAATAGAGGGATCTCACCCAAGTGTGTCATGGGGGTTCCACTCATAAGGTATAGGAACCAATACCTAGAAAATTAGGGGGATCCCACATAAAATAATCAATGAGAATAGGGTACATTCACCCTAGTATGATAGGGAATTTCCACCCCCATCCTTTATAATGATCCTTCTTGATCACTGTCATCATCAACCATCTCCTAGTAGAAGCATCATCCAGGGAACATTTCATATAGTATCTTGAAATCCACTATGAAGACTACCATCATGATCTATGAAAAAAACTTCTTAGGATATGCTAATCATGGGCCAGAATCTATGTCCAGACAAAGGGAATACAAATTAAGTACGTTTCTCCAAAAGGGAGTACATTAAATTTAAGATTTCACACGACATATGGCCTCGCTCCGCTTCTTGGAAATGATATCCTCTGTACATGGATCAGAGGCCATGTCTCCATACATGGAATGTAAGGGGCCAACACAGCATGTCCCAGATACCTAGGTTCGGACAATGTCTTCCTAGTTGTTCTTGTGTTCTTCAGTTTATTTCTTATACATATACATATACCTATCCATGCGGGATTACAAACAAATTCCTATATACTCCCATAGTACACGGAAAATCCTCTCACATGGGATCCTATGAATGATCCGTTGTAACACAACCTTATTACCTGAGGAGGGTCATATTGAATATATCCTAGCTACATGGCATGAGATCCATAATATTTACCAAACCCTAGCCACTATAGATGGGTGGGGATATACAGTGTTTTTTTCAACCCCACACCATGTAGTCAAAATTTTCACAGTAAGTCTAGTTCTTCACACGAATCCCATATTTGGAACTTCCTCCAAGATTCAATGAAATTTACCACTAAAAAACTACTGTAATAAAATTTTGTGTCACTAGATATTGATTTTTCAACCTCCGATGGTGGGAAATTAGATCTTCATCAACCATGGTGAACTGTTATGCATCCTACACACCTACCTTCACCACTAATTCTCAATATCATCACTTATATAGTTCCCATATCCATGGATCATCAACTAAAACCCACTATATATCCTCATACACCCTCAATTTTCCAATCCATATATGATATGTGTAACTACCATAAATACAGGGTCTTGATCTCACTCGAACTCACCCCAAAAAAGTCTAATCGCGATGTTGAAGGATGAAGATGAAGATCGGGAAGAACGAATGGGGGTATGAAGCACATAGAAAAGGGAAACTATCATTTTCCATGAATTTTTTATAATGATCAAAAAATTTGAATTTTCTATGGGTGAAAATATGTTCAATAGGGAAAATAAATTAAATAAAATAATTTAGTTCAATAATAGGCTCAAGAAAAGGGTTGGAATACACATATCAAAAAATAATAATCAAATATCCATGATCAAACATTTAATATAAGTATTAAACAAAAATTGATGAGACTTAACTCAATTATATATCAATCACTAGTGAGGAACATGTTTTCCATTGATGAGGGTGATTTTTTTATGCCTAATGTCAGTCGAACTACCTTGATCTGATCATTGATCGTTGTATAATATTAATTAGATAATTAAGGTCATTAGAGATCCTCTAAATCATACCATGTTTTATGTATATAAACTTATAAAATTTATATATTTGAGTATTTATAGTAGATTTAATTAGGTCATTTAATAAAAAAAATATTTATTTATTTTAATTAAATGCACTCACCAACTACTGTATCAACCAAACATCTGGTACTTACTAATCTTATATCGTGTCTAGGGTAAACGTTGTCTTTTAGATTCAATTGCAGTCTTTTATTTTCTATTTGAGAATGCGTACGAGAGATATTACATTATTTTAAAAGAATTGTACATGTTTGATATACTTATATTTAATATGTTATAAAAATCATTTTGGAAACCTCAGGCTTCGAAATCACATATTTTCTTAGTGGTTGGATCCTAAAATATTCCTTGATATATTTCAAAGTTTTAAATGGAGAAAATAGGTTCACTAAAATCACATACTCTAGGACATGACATAGATTATTTTTGAGGTTCTACAAAATTATAGGTCGTTGTCACATAGCCTTTAGGCTACGATGTGGACATATCCTACAATTAAAACATTATTACATAGTGTGTACCTTATAGTGTCAATATGAATAAGATTATAGGAACTAAATAATGACTTTTGTTTGGCCCCCATAAACATATTTATAATTCTAGATGAATAATTTTTACCAGGATAGGTTGTGGATAATGGTATTATAATAGTTTCGTAATTATAACCGAATATTTCTAAAGATCATGTAAGGGTATAATTGTAGCTTTATAAGGATATAATGATAGTTTTGTAAGGGTAAAGTGATATTTTCAAAAGGGTATACTTATTTCTACATAAAGGTAGACTGAGGGTTACACATTAAAACATGGTTCCGGTTGTTTTATATAGCATGGTTATTAGGGTCGTTCTGTGTCACTTGTTTTTTGGCATGGTACAATATTTTTAACCATAATCCTTGTTTAAGGACTCTCAAAATGACTTCAAGAATAACTCTTCAAAGACTTCTATCATGATCAAAAAAATCTATTTTTACATCACTTTAGAGAAAATATTAAACACTTTGTGTGTGTTTTTGAATAGTAAACTCAAAAGACCGATGAAAATCACAACAATGTCCCCCTTTTGATGATCACAAACACTTGAATTAAAATTAAATTAAAATAGAGTATAAAAAGAAACATAAACTTCTCCCAAAACAATAAACCTCCCCCATTGAGAAAAATACTAAAAATTATCACCCGTTGAGAGAATAAATAAAAAACTATTTTAACCACACAACCAGAATTTCTCCCCCTCTGAGATTATCAACATGTAGTTATATATGGGGTTTGATAATAATAAAATAGACAAAACTATTTTTATCATAATTAATGATCTTTTAGAGTTAGTAAAATAAGGGTTTAAAAAATAAAATTTTTAAAAAAATTATTTTAAAATTAATATTTTAAATAAAGATTAGGAGAATAAAAAAATAATCATTTCTAAGAGAAAATCTTTAAATGATATAATATTGAAAAAAAATTTTATTGAGAAAGATAAATAAATTTGTTTGAGAACAAAAAAAAATTTAAAAATGAATTTGAAAAAAAATGTATCTTCTAGGATCTTGTCAAAATTGACAAGATTAATTCCCCATTAATTAATTATTTAGGGATTTAAATGTATGATAGGCATTAAAATAAATATAAATAAAGAAAATACTTAGGAAATAAATATTTTATAAAGTAATTCCATCATAATTGTTAAATAAAGTTTTAATTAATAATCCAAAGAAAATTCTATAGTAGTGTCAAACCATGTTTGTAGTAAGTCCCACTCATCAAGCCAAACTTGGAGAAAGGGTAAACAAAACCAATGAACTCTTTTCAGGATAAATCCCAAAGGGAATCTGCAGCAGAATAATATCCACTTTCTTATATCCAAATATGAATGTTTTACATTGAGTATCATACTCACTTTTCTTTAAAATTTTATTAATGGTTATGAAAAAAAACATTATAAATTTAAAATTCATTTTGAAAATTGTTTTTGAAAATAAAATTATAAATTATAAATAATTCCAAGTGATTTATAGATAATTACCATAAGATAACCATACCCAATCACCATTTACAAAGTCAAATTTGTCAAGGGTAAGGGGTTTAGCGAATATATTTATAACACCCCAAGATTTTATGAGATATATTATTTTTAAGTTCTTCGATTTCTTCTATTTTTCACTACACCAGGATTAGCTTGTACTATATGCAACACCATATTAGCTTGTAGTATACGCAACACTATTCTTGGCTCATGTTACACACAATTTCAAGTTCGTTTTTTAGAAATTATTCTACGCAACATTAATTATAGATTTTATTTAATGTATAAATGAAATAATTTTTGATTATGTTATAAGCAACACCAAAGGGAGCTTCCACTACACGTATCCCTGACATGGCTTTCATTACATGCAATCACGACCTTCCTCGATAGCATGTGTAGTACGCAATACCAGGTTTCACTAAACAATGATATATTGTTATAATATTGTTATGAACTAGCCGTTATGAATATTATTAACTAAATTTTTAATTTCATAACATTACTATTTATCATACACATTTTCTAGAACATGGTGTGAGAACAAAATAAATTTTTCAGGTAAAATAAGTATTTTTCAAAAAATGTAGTTATGCCGCCTCTTGATGGCACACCCACATTAAATCTAGTTTTTTAAATGTTTATAAGTTTAATTTTATAAAATAAATGACTTATTTTGAATAAAGATATAAAAATTTACATTGGATAATGTTTTGATATTTTTCTGACAACATTCTTATTTTGATGAATAGTAAAAACACGCTAAATTTTACTTAAAAACAAATTTTTTCATCGAGATAATTTATATGGTTAAATTATAATATAAAATTGTTTTAAAATATTAATATAATATATTTTTATCATTTAATATAATTTATGTCATTAGCATTGATTTTACATTGAATTCAAAGGTAAAATCATTTGAATATTTTGCAATGTTTTAACTTTTAAAACTCGTTTTCTTAACAATGAGATTAATTTTAAACTAATTTTTGCAACTTCTGTGATTTGAATTTGGAAAAATTGATTCCATATTTGGAATAATTAGGTCTAAATTATGTTAATAGGCTACTTTTTATTTTTGGGTACTATGAATAGTAACTACAGTAAATTTGATTTACAATAGTTAAAGGTAAATCGGGTAATTAAGGGTCAATATAATATTATAAAATTAAGCTAACACTTGTATTAATATAATTGGATTATTATATTTCGTCCTAAGGCATATTTGGGTCGAAATGGAATCCATTGGAACCCACTTGGATGTGTTTGAGACCTTTAATTTATTTTATTTTAAAGAAAGTGAAATATGTCTCACTCAAACTTTAATAATTAAAGTATTTTTAATATAAGGTTATACTGAATATAAATTAGATTAAAAATATTCATTTGAAAGATAAATTTTTTTTATTTGTTATGGTAATTTATTTGTAATTTTTAAGAGATATTTAATTATCTTAATATCTTTTACATTAATGATGCAGAAATTATTTATTTTGTGAAAAATCAATAATATAGTT
This sequence comes from Viscum album, assembly GCA_963277665.1. Classification (NCBI taxonomy): domain Eukaryota; kingdom Viridiplantae; phylum Streptophyta; class Magnoliopsida; order Santalales; family Viscaceae; genus Viscum; species Viscum album. The sequence continues at coordinate 649,849,224 of OY728120.1, read as the reverse complement.
TTTATTAAAATAATAATACCCATCAAAAGGACCCGAAACCTGACCAAAACTTATTTTTCGAGTATACCAAAGACCTAAACATCCAGGGGTATAATTATGGACCATTTGGAGCCTTATAAGAAATATTATGACATTTATATTATTTTATTTTAAATGATGTCAAAGTTGTCACCTTCATACTTTAATAAAGATAAAATTTTAAAAGTTTGTTTTTTTAGAAGATAAATTAGACTAAAATTATTATTATAAAATAAATTATATTTATATTCATCATAGTATTTTATTTTTAATTCGTATACAACAAATAATTATATTAAATAATTATACAAAAATGTTGTATTAATTATTTTATTAAGAGAAATATCAAATAACTGGTTTTAAAAGTATTTAAATAAATATTATATGAACTAATTAATGTTCTACATGAATTTTCTAGATGAATATGACTTTTTGGTAATCTATTAAATAGTTATTTTCGAAAATATATTATCTTGGTATTTTATTTAAATTCAAATAATTGAATTGTGTCAAAATTGACACTATTGATATTTTATATTATTAAATTGTTTAAAAATCACAAAAATATTTATAAATTAAAAATTAAAATTTATATGGTCTAAAATTTCCTATATTATCTAATTTTGTATAATTAACAACACATAAGTAAGTATTTATAACCATATAAAATTTATAACATTATTACTGCAAATAAAATTAAATAGATTAAATAAGGATAAATCAAAATGATAAGGATTAAAATAAAATCAAAACATGTATAAATTTAATTTTTTTGATGATATTTAAACCTTATATTATCTAATATCCTAATTTTAGTCACTTTTAAAGTTTTTATGTGGGGTTTGGGTTTATTATAAATTAATATTTTAGAGGTTTCCAAAAGTGCCCCTCTCCTCCCTTATAAAAGAGAACCTCCTCCATCTCCTCTTCACACAATTTTGAGCCTTAAATCCCGGCCAAACCCTACCCATTTATCATATAAACATATCTAGTTATATCATAGAGGTTTTTTTATACTCAAGAGACCAACTCTAGTGCCCTAAGAGGATGTTTAAAAGAGACACGTCAAGGAAGAGGTAATCTCTTCTAACAATTCTGTCAAGATTCTTTCTTCTTCAACTTGCTCTTATTTATTTGTTTCATTATCAAGTAAAAAAATATGTATCACTAATATATGGATATGTTATTATAAATATGAAAAAACCATATTTCACCTTCTATCCATCCTATGGGAAACGAAATCACCGCGCATGCGTAAGTACGGAATACCATCTCCACGACGTGGTGTAATCTGTTTTCCACCACCACCTTACTTGGATGGGTATAATGGTGTAAAAAAATAAATATATATGATTATTATAAAATTATACTGATTCTGAAATATTATATCATGAACTTCAATTCCATTCATATAATTATGGTAACGATATCATCGCTCGTGCATACATACGGCCTACCGTCTCCACGATGTGGTGTGACTCATTCTACATGATCTTCATTGAATAATGATTATATAAATGAACTGAATGAATAAATATGATATATATTACACTAATAACATTATTTAAATGAGGTATCTATAACCTAAAAACAGGAATAAGAATCTATTCGACAAAACACGCATAAGAAAATAAAGCAATGAACACCCGAATAACAAGTAGTAATGAAATATTACTAATAAGAAGATAATAATATGACCATATATGATATCATAAAAATGAATATGATTCTGTAATAAGTAAATGACATTATTTAAATCATTTTATAGGAGTTTCGGATACGTATGAAGAATATCGGACCTATGGTAAGGGATAATTTTGCAACTCTCATTTTGGGTGTCTGTTTTTTCATCTATTAAGTATTTCACAAAAGTAACGTAATATGTATATACGTCAATCTATGGGTCTATACAGTTGGTATCAGAGTGAAGGTTTAGTTAACCTTTGGAAACTAGGATGCGAAAACTTTAGATCCCTAGAGATATTTCTAAGGCATGTCTAGGGATGTCCTAAAGGTTAAGTATGAGTATATGTTATAGACCCAGAATTACGGCAACGATCATAGAATTAAACCTAAGATGTTAGATATTGAAAGTAATCCCCTTTATTATGTTTTTTCCAAGCATGATTTTTTCCTCTCACACTATTCTTTTTGGGTTTTATGAAATGGCTGGAAAGAGGAATATTCATGTTAATGGAGCATATGATGGACAATGGAATGATATTATTCCTGAGCATCCAAATGAAATGGGATTTGGAAGGTGAAACATCATTATTATTCCTAATCAGCAATCTCATAATATGATCAATAATATCAACTTTAGTAAGTTTCCTGACTCGGCTAATAAGAGAAAGATGGAGTTTGGTGATGATCATAGAGGAATGAAAGTTCAATTTCCCTCATGTAAATCATGTGGGAAGATTCATCAAGGAGAATGTATCAAAGGAACTAGAAGATGCTTTGGGTGTGGAAAATAAGGACACAAAGCTAGTAATTTCAAAGGAAAAGGTTCAGTTAGAAAAATGGACAAGGATAATGGTTTTTCTAAAACGTCAACCAAGATTAAATGTTTTAAATGTGGAATGTACGGGAAATATGCAAACCAACGCCTTAAGTTAAACGCTCATGAAGAGAATCAGCATGGTCATATGGGTAGTATTTATGTTGATGATGATAAAGAGACTACAAATGATATATGAGATGAAAGACGTGTTGAGGAATAAAATGAAGAAGTTCAGCCAATGGTTTAAGAATCTAGTGGAATGATTGCATTTTTATCAAGAATAATGTATGGTACTATGGAATAAAGAAAAATCTAAGGATTTTTACACTGTTGTTTTTTCATTAGTATTTTAATGTATATGTTGAATGGTACTGGTAACCATGAAAAGTGATTGAAATATTTTTGGAAAGCACCTAATATGCGCATAAAGAATGGATAAGGAGATAATGAAATTTTTGATAGTCTTAATGAGATATTGACTGATATAAGGACAAAGTGATATCATGGTTCGATTATATAGAATTATTGGGATTTCGGTATGTTGAAAGAGTTACCTTTTGACAGCATTCATGTTTTCACTAAGGTTCTATGGTAATTTATGTTTCAAGATAATACATGATTAAGGTATTCACATGTTTGGAGTGAGTTCAAAAAAATATATCTTATGATATATGGGGGATAAATGCTGGTATTCATGTGCTTGTTATGTGACCTTCCCAGAAATCGTTTTAATTATACTATGATATTGGACATATGTATCTTGGATAAGTATAAATATTGGAATGGATTATGTCGGACATCAGATAGTATTGTTTAAGGCTAGAACATTTTTTGATATTATTCCTATAATTTTATAATAGAGTAGTTTTAGAAAAAGTACAACCTACAGGATGGGCGACAACCCATCGTGTCGGACAAGGATGTGGGAATCAAACCCACAAACGATGTACGACAGGCCTTTATCGCCAACCACTGGCCTATAGGAAGTCCCTGGTTAGTATAAATTAGTTTTAATTTATTAAGTGGTATGATATATGAGATATAATTCCATTTTAGGAACCATATATGATTAATCTCACCATAGATAGACTTATGTATATTTAATAACTTTTTCTAACCTTTTGTTTGAGACAGATGGAATGACCTATCATTCTATCGCATGATCTGCTAACACTTCACGAATGACAAATTCAACTTCATTTCTTTAAGAGATGAAGTGGAAATTGTTCAAGAAATGACCAATGGTGAGATTGTACCAAAATCAATTAAGTATTTCTTCTAATTCCCATTTTTTCAACTTTAGGGAAATGATCTTGAAAACCAAAAATGGTGTCCAAGATGGTACCTTATATCATCACAAAATTTTGTCTTTGTGATTATTGGCTTTTTCATAGCCATGTTCTCTACCACTCTTCATCAGAACATAATGGTTAGATTTATCTTTCATATCCATATTTTCACCTATTTTCTCCTATATGGAAACCCAGTAATGAGTTAATTTGGGTAACCATTACGTTTCATACTTCACTTTTTAAAATTAAGTTTTAGTATTACTTTTTACGATGTGGGTTTCTATGAATGAAACTTTCAAGTAGTAAACAATTTATAACCCCAATGAATTTTGGGGGAGAAATTCATTTTAAGGGGGTAGAATGTAACACCGCAAGATTTTATGAGATATATTATTTTTATGTTCTTTGATGTCTTCTATTTTTCACTACACCAATATTAGGTTGTACTATACGCGACACCTTATTAGCTTGCAGTATACGCAACAATATTCCTGGCTCATGCTACACACAATTTCATGTTCATTTTGTAGAAATTATTTTACGCAACATTAAGTAGAGATTTTGTTTAATGTATAAATGAAATAAGTTTTAATTATGTTATACGCAACACTAAAGGGAGCTTCCACTACACTTATCCCTGACTTGTCTTGTATTACACGCAATCGTGACCTTCCTCGATAGCGTGTGTAGTACGCAATACCGGGTTTCACTAAACAACGATATATTTTTATAATATTATTATGAACTAGCCGTTATGAATATTATTAACTACATTTTTAATTTTATAACATTATTATTTATCTTACACATTTTCTATAACATGGTATGTGAACAAAATAAATTTTTCAGGTAAAATCAGTATTTCTAAAAAAATGCAGTTTTGCCGCCTTTTGATGGCACACCCACATTAAATCTAGTTTTTGAAATTTTTATCAGTTAAATTTTATAAAATAAACTTCTTCTTTTGAATCAAGATATAAAAATTTACATTGGATAAAGCTTTGATATTTTTCTGACAACATTCTTATTTTGATGAATAGTAAAAACACGCTAAATTTTACTTAAAAACAACTTTTTTCATCGAGATAATTTATATGGTCAAATTATAATTGTAAATTGTTTTAAAGTATAAATAGAATATTTTTTTTCCATTTAATATAATTTATTTCATTATCATTGATTTTACATTGAATTCATATGTAAACTCATTTGAATCTTTTGCAATGTTTTCACTTTTAAAACTCGTTTTCTTAACAATAGGATTAATTTTAAATTAATTTTTGCATCTTCTGTGATTTGAATTTGTAAAAATGGATTCCATATTTGGAATCAGTAGTTCCAAATTATGTTAATAGGATTCTTTTTATTTTTTGGCACTATGAATAGTAACTACAGTAAATTTTATTTACCATAGTTAAAGGTAAATCGGGTAATTAAGGGTAAATATAATATTATAAAATTACCCTAACACTTTTCATAATATAATTGGATGATTATATTTCCTCATAAGGCGTATTTTTGTCGAAATGGAATCCATTTTAACCCACTTGGATGTGATTAAGACCTTTAATTTATTTTATTTTATAGAAAGTGAAATATGTCTCACTCAAACTCTAATAATTAAAGTATTTTTAATATAAGGTTATACATAATATAAATTAGATTATAAATACTAATTTTAAATCTGAAATGTTTTTATTTTTTATGTTAATTTATTTGTAAATTTTAAAAGATATTTATTTACCTTAATATCTTATACATTATTGATTTAGAAATTATTTATTTAGTGAAAAATCAATAATATAGTTTTTATTAAACTACTAATACCCATAAAAAGGACTAGAAACTTGAAAAAACCTTATTGGTATATTATAACTATGCCCTAATCAACCAAGGGTCTAATTATGGACCATTTGGATCCTTATAAAAATGATTAGGATATTTATATTATTTTATTTCAAAAAATGTCAAAGGTGTCACCTTCATACTTTAATAAAGATAAAATTTTAAAAGTTGGTTGTTTTAGAAGATAAATTAGAATACAAGTATTATAATGAAATATATTATATTTATCTTCATCATAGAATTTTATTTTTAATTTTTATACAACAAATAAGTATATTAAATAATTATACAAAAATGTTGTATTAATTATTTTATTAAGAGAAATGTCAAATAAATGATTTTAAAATTATTACAATAAATCATATATGAACTAATTAATGTTATCCACGAATTTTATAGACTAATAAAAATTTTTAGTAATCTATTAAATAGTTTTTTTCAAAAATATATTCTCTTTGGATTTTATTTAAATTCAAATAAATGAATTGTGTCAAAATTGACACTATTGATACTTTATGTTATTAAATTGTTTAAAAATCACAAAAATATTTAAAATTTACAAATAAAAATTTATATGATCTAAAATGTCATAAAGTAACAAATTATGTGTAATTAACAACACATAAGTAAGTATTTATAACCATATACAATTTATATCATTATTACCACAAATAAAATAAAATAGATTATATAAGGATAAATCAAAATTATAAGGTTTAAAATAAAGACAAAACATGTCTAAATTTAATTGGTTGGTGATAGTTCAACCCTATATTATCTAATATTTTAATTTTAGTCACTTTGTAAGTTTTTAAGTGGGGTTTTGGGTTTATTATAAATTAATATTTTATAGGTTTCCAAAAGTGCCCCTCTCCTCCCTTATAAAAGAGAACCTCCTCCCTCTCCTCTTCACACAATTTTGAGCCTTCAAGCTCGGCCAAACACTGTTCATTTCTCTTCTAAACATCTCTAGTTATATCATAGAGTTTATTTTTTCTCAAAAGACCAACTCTAGTGCCCTAAGAGGAAGTTTAAAAGAGACACGCCAAGGAAGAGGTAATCTCTTCTACTGATTCTTTCAAGTTTCTTTCTTCTTCTACTTCCTCTTCTTTATTTGTTTCATTATAAAGTAATAACATAATTATCACTAATATAATGAAATTTTATTATAAATATGAATCAACCCTATTTCACCTTCTATCCATCCTATGGAAAATGAAATCACCGTGCATGCATACGTACGGAATACCGTCTCCACGTCGTGGTGTAATCTGTTTTCCACCACCACCTTACTTGGATGGGTATAATGGTGTAAAAAAATAACTATATATTATTATTATAACATTATACTAATTCTGAAATATTATATCATCAACTCCAATTCCATTCATATAATTATGGGAAAGATATCATCGCTCGTGCGTACGTATGGCCTATCGTCTCCACGATGTGATGTGGCTCATTCTACATGATCTTAATTTAATAATGATTATATAAATGAATTTAATGAATAAATATGATATATATTACACTAATACCATTATGTAAATGAGGAATCTATAACCTAAAAATAGTAATAATAATCTATTCGACAAAACACGCATAATAACATAAAGCAATGAACACCCGAATAACAAGTAGTAATGAATATCACTAATAAGAAGATAAGAATATGAACATATATGATATCATAACAATGAATATGATTCTTTAATAAGTCAATGAAATTACTTAAATCATTGTACAGGAGGTTTGGATCCGTACGAATCATATCGGACCTAAGGTAAGGGATAATTTTGCAACTCTCATTTTTATCCGAGATTGCTTATACGTAAGTATTTACTGGGGTTATATTTTCATCCATGTCCATAAAAATGTTTTTCATAAAGTGTTTAAAATTATTCCTTGTATGTATAAATTCAAGTTTACCCCTATTTGGCTTTTACATTGTGTTATGGAAGGAATATTTCTTTTATTTACCATACGAGTAACTTTTTGAATTTTCCGGAAAAAGTATGAGGATAATTTTTCTTAACTTATAAGACATGAAAGAATTTTTACGGTTTCATAATGCCTAATTTTCATAAAGCATCATCTAATAGATTTCATGTTTATTTTGAAAAAAATTCTTTTCTTTTAAAATTGCTTGTAATTTTGGGAAAAGAAAATGATTTTGAAGAAGAAAGGATATTTTCCTCAAGAATTCATTTCAAGCGTTTTATCAAAACCATTTTCCATCTAAGATGACATTATTTAATATTTTTACATTTCAAGTATAATGTCTCTATTATATACATGGAATTATTCTTCTTATGATGAAATGATATCCATTTGTTTTATATGGATTATGTTATGATGGGATAATGTTTATGAGGCCCATTTTATTATTTGGGTTATGATGAATGATTTATGTTTATTTTGTGGCACAAGTAAGAATGGTTTCATTATGAGATGGGTGGGACCTATATCTCCCTTAAATTAATTGGGTAAAAAATTTATATCTCATGAGATAGACATGGCTGGAATGGCTAGTTAATCTGGTTCAGTGATACAGGACGGGAATGAGGAGTGAACTCGATTCAGTAAGGTACTTTGTCCACTATGATGGTCTTGGTAGCAATGTCTGGGTTACTATGGAAATAATATCATGTGATTAATGGTTTTCCCCAATTAAATGTTTTATTCCCCATTCTATTTTAGCATTATTGATGTTCCATTATGATCTATGCCATACATACTGCCATGATTTATGTCATTTCTCAATATTTTGATGTTTAAACATTATATTCATGTTTTTAAATTCATATGTATATGGTTTGTTTTATTTTCTCCATGATTACCCTTACTGAGAATTTGAGATCACCCTTTATATGTTTTCTTTTCCCCAGGATATAAAGAAAGGTTTTAGGTAAGAAAACAAAAGGGGGAGATCTTTATGGGAGATGTTGAAGATCTTTCACCGTGATTAGAATATTATGTTTCGAGTTTCCAAAGACACTAAACTAATACGGTCTTTGGGCGTCTGTTTCTGTTATGTATTAAGTATTCTACAAAATTAATTTAATTTCTATGTACGTCAAGCTATGGGTCTCTATAATATTGGAATGCTTAATGTTTTTTCTGACAAATTCAAGAATAGTATCCTCAATTTGAAAGTGATATCATATAAAATGGTGTCTCAAGTAAATGTTCTTAGTGTGTGTAGTAGCCAACTTATTCTCATTGGTATGAGAATAAAATGAATCCTTACTATGAATTAAGAGAAATCCCCAAGGCACCAAATTCTAGCAATAAATTCCTATGTCTCTCAATGAAAGTAGGATATTATTTACTCTTGAAGAATTAAACCCCTAATCAAACCACCATAACTAAAAAACCAGTATTTGATGTATGATAAAAAAATACAAATCAACCATTATCTTTATAACAACCCAACCAATGTATAATAAAATTAAAGTCAAACGAATATCAAAGTAAACAACGGAAAGACAACTAAAAACTCCAAGATGACCACAAGACTCAATGAACCACAAACTTTGTACTCCAACATCACCAAACATCCCATGTATCATGAGGTGGTGCTAAAAATAGGTGATAATTGACCTTTTCCCAAATCCTAGAAGATATAATTTTAAAAGCCACAAAAGTTTCAAAGAATGGGTGAGTATAAATCTCAGTAGTTTTCCCCAAATGACTTACCTACTCACTCCACTAGGATATTAAAGTTAGAAACATTTATATAAAATATTCTATATAAAACAATTTCCCAAAACAGTTTATAAATAAATATAAAAAAGTTTGAAAACAATTTATAACCAAATGTAAATAAGTGATGTGTTAACCCATTTTCTAGAAAGTCATAATTCTATAAAAACAACCAAACAAATATTTAAAACCATTTGTCAATATCATTTAGCGTAAAAATTCCATTCCACTTCCTCATGCACCCAACCATGCATACTTATTTAGGACAGTTACATACTCATGAGTGGTCTCACATCCAATTACCTTAAGTCCCAATGTCACACACGCCCAATCCAGGGTCGTGCACCTCATACTCCAATGGTAGATGTACCTTATTTATGGGCACATAGAACATGAACTCACACAATCCAATGTATGCCAAAACCATTTCAATAAATTCTTTTATTAATTGAAAACTATAAAACAAAACAATTATAATCAACCATTCTATTTCATAAAAATAATTCCTTTTTTTGAAAACACATAAATAAATCAAATAATCACAATTCTATAAAAATACCATTTTAAAATCCTCATTTTAAAATCAAGAATCAAACACTTAATTCAAAGGCACCAATTTTCTAGATTTCCAAAACCATCACCAAAAAGGGTTTCTAAAGAACATAAAGTATCCTATTCACAATCAAATCCACAGAAAGTAATAAATTTGAAATAATTCCATTCAGTTCTACTAAGAAGAGTTGAGAGTGAAGCCAGCTACCTCAACCTTTTTTTTTGAAAACCGAAAACGGACGAAGAACGCTCAAGAAAACTAAGTCGATTCTCCATGAAGCTGCAATAGATCTCTTCTCATACCAACCAAAAGACCAAATATCATCATATTTGGAATCCAAAATCATAGATCTACCCATAATGATCATAGAAATGAGAAACCAATCGGAGAGGATATGTAGATCTAAGTAGATCTAAGAAAACATGACAAGAACGATGAAGAACAACACTCACTACAAGAATCGGGCATAAAACGCCAGGGGAGGGATCTTGATTGATTCAAAATAACTTTGGAGTGGTTATCAAACATTAACGAGGGAATAATACTAAGTTAGGTCCACCAAGAAGAAAAAAAGAGGGAGTTAGAGGCAAAATGAGTGAGATTCTATATTTTAGGATCTAACTTTAACTCTACGCATAGTTAGTTTTCCCAGTTAGACAAACTATGCACTAATTGTGTGTTAGATACTACCTTAAATAAACACTAACAAATCCTCCCCACATGGTCTCCCTAACTATATAGACACTATGTAGTCTCTATGTCCTCAAAACTACTATTGTTCGTGGTTTCTTCTTGGATTTTCCACACAGTTGATAAAAACTATGCGCAGTCTGTGCGCATACCCTTTTCCCAAAAAACATATTTAATGTTCACCCAAATATCCCATACTTCACCCCTAAACTATATAAGCATAAAAATAATAAATTAAGGGTTACATACTAGAAACTGGGGGTACTACATTCTCCCCACCATTTTTCTTTCCTTCCTTGGAAATTAGAAAACCACAACTACCCTGAAAGAGTTCTGACCATTTCTCTTTTGTTTCCTTCTTATGTTTCCAAGCCTCTTTCTAAATGTGACCATGTTTCCATAAAACCAACACTAGAACAATTTTTTTCACCCAAGTCTTTCTATTTCCTATCCACAATCTTCACTGGGATATGTACCAAAGAGGCATTCATCTCTAGGTCAATGTGATCTCATCTGATCACATGGTTAGGATCTGGTTGATACTTTCTCAACTGAGATACGTGGAACACCTTGTGCACTGGACCCAACCGTGGTGGAAATTCCAACTGATATGACACCTATCCAACCCATTTCATTATCTCAAAAGGTATAATATATCGAGGAGAAAACATTCTCTAATTCCCACAACGATGATGTCCATTCCTTGAAGAGATCCTTAGAAACACATGATCACTCACCATGAATGACAACGGTCTTCAGTGATGATCCGTATATGATTTATGATGAATCTGAACCATATCCATCCTTTTCCTAATTAATTTAATCTTCTCCATTTTTTCTTGGAAAATGCTTTGCCAAACTAGTGAAGTCTCACCTATTTCCACCCAAAATAGTGAAGAACAATAAGGAAGCCCATATAATGCTTCAAACGGAGCCATATCTATCGAGGCCTGATAGATATTATTATTCAAGAACACCACTAAGTTTATATGTTCCTCCAATTGGCCACCAAAATCCATTACAAAAGCCTGAAACATGCATTACAATGTTTTTATTACCCTTTTGAATTTCCCTTCCATCTGGGGATGATACGCCATACCCATAGTCAACTAAGTTCCAAGGGATTTCGGTAATAATTTATGTAAATGAGATGTGAACCGAGAATCTCTATCTAAGACTATCAAAACTATTTTCCCATGTCCATTTACCACTTATTAGATATATATTTTGGATATATCCTCTATCGTATGGGTTTCATAAATAGGGATGAAATGGGCCGACGTGGTGAGCTGATCTAATATCACCCATATGGCATCAGGTTTCCTGAACATTCTTGCGAGACCAGTAACAAAATTCATCACTATATTCTCCTATTTCCACACTAGAATAGGTAAAAACTACAACATACCCTATGGTCTCCAATATTCTGACTTAACTTGCTGACAATTTAATCACCTTGAAATGGACTCCGTCACTTTCCTTTTTAAGCCACTCCACCAAAACTACACCTTCAATGCCTTATACATTTTATGTATTATTGGATGTAAAACCCATATTGAATGGTGGTAAGCATGAAGAATTTTCTCTATAAAATATATATGTATAACTCTCCGATCTCTGAACCACAAAATTGAACTACCATCAAGTTTCCATCCCTCAATGGTCTCCCCACCATTTAGTTTTGAACTCATAACAAGACATTCTGAATCACATGTTTGTGCCTCTTTGACCATATTTACCAAATTAGGAACCACATATACTAGAAAGAAAAGTGAAACACCACCTTGGTCTTTACATTCCACATGCTTGTAGTCTAGGACCAACATTAGATACCCCTCATATGAAGCTTCATTTTCCCACTGAGTGTAAGACTTTCTACTAAATGCATCTTCCACGGAATTACTTTTGTCCAGTGCATACATCCATTCAATGTAAAAAATATGAAGATACTTCATCCATATCCTTTTCCTCAGATTCAAATACCATTGTTAGAAATTTTGTTTCAATCTATTATGATCTTTAAACACAGTAAATTTCTCACCAAAGAGAAAATGACACACACTCTTAAAGTCATGGAAAACTGCAGCTAACTCCAAATCGTGTGTTGGGTAATTCTTATCATTCACTCTCAACTCCCTTTAACCATATGAAACCACATGGTATCCCTGAATGAAAACACATCCCAACCTAGATCCCGCAGCATCGTATTACACTACATGCATCTACCCTGATTCAGTAAAAATCAATATCGGTGCTGATGTAAGATGGTCCTTTTGCTCTTGTAAAGAATTCTGTCATTCCTCAGTCCATCAAAATGGAATGTTATTCTTTTTCAAATATTTCATAGGTTAATCTAGTATTCATAATTTGTGAAAAAAGTGTCAGTAATAACCAGTTAGACCCATAAAACTTCATATATCAAATACATTCATTGATTGTTTCCAAGATATAATGGCTTATATCTTTTTAGGATCTAGAGGAACACCTTTTTCATAAATTACATGGCCATGAAATAATACCTATGGTATCCAAAAATCATACATTGATATTTTGGAATAAAAAATATGTTCTCTATATATTCCCAACACTATCACCAAGTGTTTATTATTCTCATCCTTTGTCCTTGAACATAGAAATATGTCATCAACAAACACCACAACAAAAGAATCCATATATCCCTAAAATATTTGATTCATCAATACTATAAAGACCATTGTTACATTCATAAGAACGAAATTCATTACTACATATTCATAGTGACAATATCTACTTCTGAAATCTATTTTCAGAATATATTCCTTTCTAACTCACAATTAATGATATCCTAATCGCAAATTAATTTTTGACAACCACTACGCACCCCTCAATTTATCAAACATACCATCAATGCATGGAAGTGGATATCTATTCTTTATTGTAACTTGGTTAAGATTATGATAATAAACTCACAATTGAAGAGTTTTTTCTGATCTCTTTATAAACAAGACCAGGGCTACTCAATAAGACATACTTGGCCTAATGAAACCTTTTCTTTCTAGCTCCTCTAATTTTACTTTCAGTTACCTTAACCTTGTTGGTTCCATCATATAAGAAGGAATGGAAATATGACTGGTCCCCGAAAGGATATCAATCATAAAATTCATTTCCATTAAGAGTGGTAACACTGATAAGTTCTTGGGAAAGACATCTGTAAATTTTTCCATGACTGTTGGAAAACTATTATCCTTGATCTCTTCCATAGATTCCAAATTCAAAACTGCCGACTATTAAGATATCATTCCCACTACTGGTGTTAACAAGCCCATTGCACTTGTCTTTACAACCCTTTATCCTCCTAAGAGATGTTTCACACCATCCCCAGTTGTGAAACTAATCATTCTTCAATAACAGTCGATGTGAGATTTGAACATTATCAACCAATCCATACCCAGGATTACATCAAAGAGATCCATCTCTAATACTGGGAAGTCACACTTCAACTAAACTCCATCAACAGTTATAGAACATTCTTTACACACAAATTCATGACATTATCTTTCACTGTTAATAGTTTGATGTTTTAAAAAATATGGAATAATATCATGTTTTTAAACATTGAAAATCAATAGCACAAGAAGGAATGAAGGAATTTGATTCACCAGTATCAAATAGAACCTTCATAAGAGTATAATTAAAAAGAATCATACCTATCACCATAGATGGTCTAGCCTAATCATCTACATCCATCTACTCAACTCCATACAATTGTTTTATTGCTACACTCTTCTCCTTTTTTCCTTGTTAAGGATTCATGGTGTTCTGAGAATCACCATGGATATCTATACTCTACTAATGAGTATGATTATGTTGGCCTCATCCAATCAAATCATAAGATTCTTGCGACACCTAAGAAGTGTCTCGAACACATGACCTTGGAGCACTATGACAACAGCGTTGAATAAGCACCATCTTCTTTATGTTATGTCATGATATAGGTTGTTTCATAGACTCTCAATTCATATGGTCAAATAAACCACATTGGAAACATCCCTCTTGGATCTTTGGTCATGGAGGAAGGATCACTGATCCAACCATCTGATTCTTCATCCCAATCCAACCATGGAAATAGGTTTCCCTTTCCCTCTTGCTCCCACTATTATAGTTCCCATAATTTCTTTTAGGTATTTTCATAATTTCTCCTCCCATATTTCCTGATATATCACGTTCATCTACAGTCTCTCTATTAACCATATTTGTATAATCTATAATACATAGCATCGCAGTCTTCAAGGGAATCACCTGCCTTAGCTCTACTTCAAAGATGTGTTCCTTCAAGGGAGAACTAGCCAGAACCACTAGTGAAAATCACAATAAATACATGAATTAAGTCAAATATTTGGTGATAGAATTATTTTCCTAATTTAGTCTGAATAATTCCATCATTCTCTGGGTCCTAAACATGTGAGGATAGAATTAATTGTTAAATAAATCCTCAAAAAATTCCCAACTATGTTTATAATCCATTTTAGCCTACACTGCTAGATCCAACCACTTTTGTGCAAGATCACTTAGTATATACTTTATTATCATGACCTTAAACTTCACTGGTCAGTTGATGAAATCGAAGATACGATTCATTCGATTCAACCACACCTACACCTTTTTGGGTTCAGAATTAACCTAGAAGATTGGTGGAGTCTATTTCATGAACTGGATATAATGATCCACATTCCTTGGATCATAACTTTGGTTCATAATATCCAAAGCTTAGAATGATTTGAAGATACTCAAAACTATCTCTTGGTTCACCTATGGCTTAGATGAAACCACATTCTCTGCAGCTTCTTCTTGTTGGTTTCTATGATGCCTATTAGGTTCCATTTCCTAAATTCACAACAAACTCTATAAGTCTCACTCTCTGAAAACTGATTGCTTCAAATTTATAATTCTATCATATCAAATATGACATCATTTCTTCCCAAAACAACCTCTTCTACTTTTAACTGTTTTTGAAAAATTATATTATTTCTTTCAAAAATTAAACTATTTCTAAAATGCATCAACTTTTCTCTTTTCAAAATCATTCATTTGAAAACAATTGTAATATTTTTAAAAAATTCCCACCTTTTAAAAAAATCATAAATCTTTTCTAAAAATGAAATATGAAATCCTAGGGGGAAGTCATTCTTCTATAATGCATGTCATTATTATCTCATTGTTTAAATCCATGAAAATTAGATTCCAAGATCCTATAAGGGTCTCCAAAACACTTTTGTACCAAACACCCTGCTAACATGAAGTTCAGCATAAAAAGGCTAGATACGTCTTTTTACGCTCTACATTATATGTTCCTAAAATAATACTCCTTTATAATATCACAAATCAAAGAATAGGCGTGAATAAATTTCAACTCCACGACCAAGAAAATTGATAACCACTTCTTCCACGAAAGAAGGAACAATATAATACCACATATCTCAAAGAAACTTTTGGATTGAATAAACTAATACCATTTGTAATGAACCACTTATTCTCATTGGATAGAGAATACAATGAATCCTTACTAGGCCTTAAACAATATCCCTAAGGCACCAATGGTTGGTAATAAATGTGGAAGGGTCTCAATAAAAGTGGGGGACAATTTACCCTTTATTAATTAATCCACCATAACCAAACAACCACTATATGATTCATGATTAAAACAAGACAACTCAACCATTATCTTTATAACAACCCAACCAAGTTATTCTAAAGTATAAGCTAAACAAATATCAAAGAAAACTGCTAAAGTCAACTAAAAACAACACAATGACAACAAGACTCCATACTCCACAAACTTCATACTCCAACATCACCAAATAGACCAAGTATCATGAGGTGGTGCTACAAATGTGTGATACATTACCTTTTCCCTAGTCCTGGAAGATAGCATCTTCAAAATCACCAAATTTCCAAAGCAGGGGTGAGTATAAAACATAGTTGGTTTTCCCCCAATGAATTCCCTACTTAGTAAACTAGGTTATAAATGTTAGAACATTTATTTAAAACGTTTGATATAAAATAATTTCTCAAAACTGTTTATAAGGAAATATAAACAATTTCCAAAAACCATTTATTACCAAATGTATACTAGTTATATGTTAACCCATTTTCCACCAAGTTATAATTTCATAAAACTACCAAACAATAAATTAAAACCATTTTTCAATATCATTTTGGCACAATCATCCCATTCCACATCCTCACACACCCAACCATGCACACTTCGTTATGATAGTTACATACTCATGGGAGGTGTATCTTCCAATTACCTTATGTCCCAATGACACATTCCCCCGATCTAGGTTCACAAACCCCGTACCCCAATAGTACACATTCGTTATTTAGTGTCATGTTGAACATGAACTCACACAACCCAATGTATGTAAAACCATTTCAAATCATTTCAATGAAACCATTATTTTAATAAAAAACATAAAAATAACCCAATTCCAATAAACCATTACCTTTCAACAAAATCATTCCTTTTATTGAAAATAAATAAATCAAATCCATTCATCACAATACCAAAAATATCCCAATTCAAAATCCTCATTTCAAAATCAAGAATCCAACACTTTATTTAGAAGCACTAATTTTCCAGATTTCCACAACCATCACCAAAGAGGGTTTATAACAAACATAGAAGACCCAATTCAGAACCAAATCTAAAAAAAGTAATAAATTTGAAACTATTCCATTTAGTTTTACTAATATTAGTTGATAGGGAAGCCACCTACCTCAACTATTTTGACGAAAACTGAAAATAGACGAAGAACGCTCAAGAAAATCGGTTTGATTCTCCCCAAAACTACCATAGATATCTTATCCTATCAAAATAAACACATAATATCACTATATTTGGAATAAAATATCTTATATATACCTATAAAGATCATATATATTAGAAACCACGAGTAGAGGATAAGTATATCTAAGAAAACGTGACAAGAATGATGAAGAATGGAACTTATCACAAGAATCGGGTTTTAAAACACCAAGGGAGGGCTCCGAATGGATTCAAAATCACATGGGAGATATTATAAAACATTTAATAGATAAGAATATAGATTTAGGTCCACCATGGAGAAAAAACAAGGGGGTTAGAGGCAAAATTAGTGAGATCTTCTTTTTTAGGATCTAACTTTAACTTTGGGCACATTTAGTTCGCACAGTTAGACAAACTGTAAACTAAATGTACGTTGGATACTTCCTTAAGTAAACCATGACATGGCCTCATCACATGGTCTCCCAAAATATGCTCTCACTATTCCGATTCTACTTCCTCAAAACTAATACTACTCATTGTTTATTCTAGGATTTTCCACACGGTTTAGACAAACTGTGGGCAGCCAGTGTGCATCCCACTTTTCCCCAAAAAGTTATTGAAAGTTCACCCAACTCTACCATACTCCACCATTACACTTTATAAATATAAAAATTACAAATTTAGTGTTACATATCATAAATTGGTGGTAGTACAATGTGATAGTGTCAGATAGGCTTTTTTAGAAATAAAATGATCACTAGTATTGTAACACTTGATAGGGATAGAATAATATGTCAAACTTGAGTCAAAGAGTTCTTGTTTCATCTATATATAATGGAAAAAAATCCTATAAGTTATCTATTCCACATCGGATATAGAAATTTCACTAGAGTGTTACTTAATTCTACACCAAGAGTATAGTAATTTTTAGATAAGATGGAAAGTTCCACTAGTACTTTTACTATCTAGTATGAATCATCCAAAATAATATTTGGAAAAGAAATAAAGTTCAAAAGATATTTCCTTAGGATAATATAGTACAATTTTCTTACTAGTTTTAAAATAATGAAAAAAATTAGTAATTTTGAATGAGATTCTTTTAAATTGGATTGAAAATGAGAAAAGGTGACACACTAAACATGATGTCAATATAGGTCCCAATAAGTTAAAGTATACTTCCAACCACACTTAAATAAATCTGGTTGTGAAGCCATTGACTAAAATAATCCATTATTATATTATATGTTTTACTCATGGGTGTTTTAATTTCATTAACATTATCCATACCAGACTTTTTTATAACTTCATTTGTGTATTTAATTTTGTTTCAAAAGGTTCCCTCAAATTTTGGGTAAATTTCAAAACAAAGGAAGAATTTTAGTTCTCCCATAAAACCCATTTCAACATATTTATTTATTAAATCAGAAAAATCATTCCAAATAGTATCTTTTTACTATTCAAAAATTATATAATCAATTTAAATTTAATATTTTAATAAAACTCTTGAAATGTTTTTGAGAAAAAGCTGTAATCGGATTTTCCTATTATGAAATCATTTAGAAAAATGAAATTTGGATACCCTCTCATACTAATCCAAGGGGTATTATTTTATATTGGATATATATATTTTAAATTTAAAAAGATATTTTTTAAATTCATTATTTTCAATATCAGGTGGTTGGTCCACAAAAACATTTTCATCAACAAAACCATTCAAAAAATAAATTTTGAAATCCATTTTAGAAAATTTTAAATTAACATGAGAAGAAAATTAAAACAAGATTCTAGTAGATTCGAGTTGAGAAACATGTGAAAATTTCTTAGTATAATCAATACATTATCTTTATTATAGCCTTTATAAATAATTTGTGCGTTTTTATAGATAATATTTCCTTGGTTGTCAATTTTATTTTTAAAAACCAACATGGTGCATGTAATAGGATAACTACCGGGATGTTCCATGGGAGTCCAAAACTTCGTCTAAAATTGGTTCAACTCCTCTTGCATGGAAAGTGTCCAATTTTCATTATTAATGTTTTAATTAACGTAATGAGGATCATGATGTGTGAGGAAAGATTTATTTTCGACCTCATTTAATACCAACCCTCTAGTATGAGTTCTGTATTATAATTATTTGATAAAATTATAAAGAGGATAGTATTTAGATTGAGTCCAAGAATTGCGTAATGGAGATGATCAGGATTACAGAGCATCATAATTTATTTTAGAATATTGAGTTTTAGTAAGGTTCAAACAAGGTTTATCAACATCATTATTCCTTTTTAGATGTGTTTTAGTAATATTTTTATCAAATTTTATAAAAATTGGTATTGGTTCTTTTATTAAAGACTCAAAAGGATTTACATGTGTTAGATTACCCAAGGAACATTCCCTAATTATATTTAGGGTCAAAATTTATTATATTATTATTGTTATTAACGATATATAATTTATAATAAAAGAGTATAAAGAATCCAATATTTTGAATTTTTCTTTAAAATTTCATTAGGGATTTTTTTAAAATGGGTCATACGGTTAAGGATAAAGGATATGGTCTTTACAACCTTAGTCCAAATGTATTAAGGAAGGGAAGGACATTAAGAAGAATAAAATACATTTCTTAGATGGTCATATTTTGTCTTTCGACAACACCATTTTGTTTTGGTGTTATATGAGAGGAGAAGGAGTAATGATAGTTGTGAGAAGAAAAACTTCATCAAAGTATTTGTTATAGAATTCTCCACCATGTTTGATTCTAACGGTAAAGAGTTTACAGAATTTTTAATTTATGAATTTCCTTGAAATGTTGATAAATACATTACAATCCTCATTCTTATGATATAATAATAAATCCATGTAAATCTAGTAAATTCATGGATAATTACATAGGTGTAATGTTCACCTATGATACTAGAAAATTGATTTGGTTGAAAAAGATCAATGTGCAAAAAATCTAGGGCATTAGAATAAGAAATAAGGTTTTTCAGTTTGAATGAAGGATTTTTTTACCTTCTATGTTGGAAGGGTTTACATACTACATTTTCATTGAAAGAAAATTTTGGTAAATATAGTTCTAGTCAGTTATGGTTTAGTTTGATAAGAGAGTGAATATTATAGTCACCGAATTAACCAGTGCCAAACCAACGAAATATTATCATGTGTACTTAAAAAATTAACATTTTGACTTGATAGAGTTTTTAAATATATAATAAAAATATTTTCAAAATGGATTGTGGTAAATATATGTACTAATTTATAATTAAAAACATTACAAAAAAAGTTTAAAATTCATTTTTGAACTGCTATCAAATAATTGACTTATACATAGTAAATTACGCTTAATGAATTTAAAAATTGAAACAACTATGATTAGAGTAGAGTTAGAGAGATCAATTTTACATATACCAATAATTTTAAATTTTTAATATGTCTCAAAAATGGGTGTGTCATCCATACAAATATTCAACATTGTTGAATTTGGAAGAATTAACACACATATTTCTTGAGCACCCATTGTCCATATACTATGTAGCTTTTGATGTTTTTCTTGTTTTCTAAAAAAATATCTAGAAAATATTAATTTTTATACCATGATTTTGGATCGGGTAATGTGATCTGATATGTATTGAGATGGAGAAACAATATTGGGTCCACTAAGATTGGATAATAAGGATTCTGGAACGCAAATTCCTATAGAATGCGATTTTTTTAGAAAATTGAGAGTGAAGATGAATTATTTTTTACTATATCTAGATTTTTTAAAATTTCATTCATGAACAAGACAATATAATTTCTTATAAAAATTTCTAAAGTCATTTTTGAGAAATCCACATTATAAAATTAGACTTTTTAGAAGTTTTTTGATAATAGTATTGATTTAAAATGCCAAACCCATAGAAATTTTTAATATCTTTCTGATAACACAAAATATTATTTAAATATTCTTTCCATTAGGTAAAATTAGAAATTATAATTTTAAGATATTTAATTTCATATATCAAATTCTCAATATTTGTCCTTTTTTTAATTTTAAAACAAAATCTATTTTTCTTATAAAAGATGATATTTTTCAGATATAATAAGATTGTGTTTTATTTTATGATCTTCATATTTATAAAAAAGGCTAAAAAATTCATTTTGAAGTTATTTTTATCATGAATAATATTTTCATAATTTAAAGAAGATATAGATTATGTATAATAGTAAGAAGAGGAATGAAAAGGAGAGATATAAATTTTATAACTAACCTTAATTCCTTCCTTAGCATGTGTTATGAGACAATTAGTACTTTAATATATTGATTCATATGGTTAAATCAATTCTAGACTTATGATTCATGTTGAGAACTCTAAATATTTCTTAACATACTTCTGGAATTTTTTTATTATTTAAGGGATAATGGTCCTTATTTTTACCACCAAAACAAGTTACCAAAAATTATTGATTTTTCATTTTGATGTTTTTAGTTGATCTCTTATTTTCTTGTAATTTTTTATTATATTTCATAAGTTGGTAATGTTGGAGTCAATCAGAGATGATTCATTATTTTTTATTATATGAAATTTTTATTTTCAGTTTCTTTAACGTTTTTACCCTCCTTTGAATCCTGTCTCTTTATAGTTATCTCATATGTCATGAGAGAACCTATGAGTTCCTCAACTACCCTATGTTTAACATATTTAGCTTCTTTTATTTTGGTTTTTTTACCTACATATTTTTAAAATCCAAATTATTTTCTTGAAAGAAGTTTTGATATAATTATTATCAATAAGGGATTTTCTTCTATTAAAAATTTTAGTAAATTTAGTGAAAATAACCATGATATATTTGTTATGATAAAAAGAAAAACTCTAAATGTTTTTTCTATACATGTAAATATATTATATTTAACTTTATATATTCCTTGATGCATAACTTATAATAATTTTCATATCTCATGAGAAAATTTTCATTTAAAAATATGATAAAATGCATTTTGATCCAAACTGCAGTGAAAGGAATTCATAGCCTTACTATCAAATTTAAAAGAGGAAAAATAATATTGGGTAAATTTGTTATATTCTTATATTTTAGGAGTATAAAAATGTAAAACAATATTATAAATATGATATATAATAGATGTTAGAAAAGTATTCTTGTGATTTTTTCATTAATGATAATTACTTCCATAAAAATGTAGCAACACCCAAGGATTATCCTTCAGAACCGCCATGGGTGTTTAAAAAATCAATTATAAACAGAGATATTTATTTGAAAAAATGGTTAGAGATTTTGAAAATAAAAACATTGAATGATTTTGAAATAATAAGTTAAATAAATTAAAAAATATCTATTACACAAAATGTAGGCTGGAGATAGTTAAAAGGGAATAAGGGGTAAATTTGCATTAAAATTTTAAAGAAAAACAATCTAATTTTAAAAAAATCTTTGTAAAAGAATGAATAAATTAGAACAATTTGAATATAAATATATAAGAACCAAATTTTGAAAGTGAAACAATATAATTAAAGAAATAAATATCAATGGTTGAGTATTACAAATATTTTTTTGATTAAAAAACATGAAAATAACTCATTTACGAAATTATAAAATAAAAATGAATATCCATTGATTGATGAATTAAATAATTTAATAAAATAGTAATTGAAAGAGATAAATAAATGGAAGTACTAATAATTAATGGGACAAGATATTTTTTAAGTAATTTTTATAATAGTGCGTATAGGTAACCATAAATCTACCACCTAAATCACTTCATAATTTAATGTATTAGTCTACTAGATTTAATGGTGGAAAAATATTCCAAAATTATCCCAAAAATTTATGTTATAGAATAAAAATATATACAATAGAAACTAACTCTTTAATTGTGAAGTTAGAAACCTCAAAAAAATATTCCCTATCCTTTTTAAATTAAATGGAAAGAAACCCATTACCCCTTACATTAATGATAGTAATCCCAAAATATGGACTAAATAGGGAGAGAGAAGATTTATAGGAAGCATTAAATTTAAATATTAGCAACAATTCTCTCAAATAAAATGATATATTATAAGAGGTAATGATAATATATGAAGAGATTGATTGTATATTACAATTTAGTTCACACTCTGGAAGGAGAAAAAATATATTTATGAATAGATAACTTCAAGTGAAATTGATCACATTGGTGATTAGATGAGAAGGTATTTTCTGATGTGTATGTATATTTTAAAGGCCTCCAAAAATATCTATTTATATCCTTCAATTCATTTGATAAATTTATGCAACCTATGGAAATTCGTTAAGCTTAGTACATCCAGGTTTTTTTGTATTCTGACCAGTAATTAAATCATTCTAATTTGTAGCATTTCCACTATATAAGGGATCACTACGTAGTGGAGGAGGGAATTTTTTTCATGATCATAAACACTATGTAATTTTATTACGAGGAGTATTTTTATATTTTTTCCAATATTAGTATTTTTTTAGTATCCTCTAAGCTATGGTGGGGTGCCTTTTGGGGTTTTTAAGAATTGAAGTTTGTAGTATAATTACCTATGGGTTTTGATGTGGAAAAATCCTATAAATAAAACATTGTTGTATAGAGTGTAACATGCATCCTAGAGCTGACTGATATTGTAGGAACTAAATATTGACTATGGTTTAGCCTCTAGAAACATCATTTTAATTCTCAGTGAAGAATATTAGCTAGTCTAGGGTTTAGTAAAATGGTAGTATGTAAGTTTCTTAAAGGTAACATGATATTTCCATTTATTTATTAAGGGTTGACTTATAGTTTTTCCACAGTATACCGATTGGTGTATAATAGTAAAATAATAGTTGCACAGGGTTAAACTCATTTTTATATAAGGGAAGACTGAGGATTACACTTTAAACATTATTCCTTCAGTTTTCATCATTTTTTTATTAGGGATGTTCTTTAATACTTATTACGTGGTGTGGTGACATGTTTTATGTTTTATTTCTTGTTAAAGGTATCTAAAATTGACTTTAATAAGGTCTCTTCAAAGAGTTCTATTATTATGAAGTCAATATAGATGTACATAATTTAAGAGAGATTATTAAACACTAATAGTGACTGTGATCATTAAAATCAAAATGTTGGTTATAAGAACAAAAAAACTACCTATAATGTTCTATTGAAAAAGTGGGTTTTTTGGTCAGTTATGATGATCCTAAGTAATCCAAACCAATGAAACAAATTTTTCACCATAAAATTTGATTCTACCTCATCATAATATATTCTACTATGAATGGATTCTACCATATGCTCACATATTATATATCATGTAGTATATAAATTTATCTATAAGAATTATGAAATAGATCCATAAAGTACATCCCCCAAACATAAATTAAATCCCAAAATAAGAGTATTTATCATGGAATTTAATTCCTCTAAAATATGTTTCCTTAAAACTAGTCAATTAAATAGATTTTACTAAACTCACAGGAAATAATGATAATAATAAACCAAAATATCACTTAATATAGGTCATTCTTAGTAGTTCATTATAGAATAAAGTAGCTAACATAACTCCAAATATGACGAAAACTCAAAACTGGTTGCATTTCAAAATCAGTAATATGTCACTTATTATTTTGATTCCTTCAATGTTCCATAAGTAAAAATAATACCACATGTATTTTATAGATACACTAACCAAATTAGAATTCAACTAAATTAAAAAAACATTGGAGTATTTCATTTTATTCCAAGTATATAACAATGTTAGAAAAAATGGTTTAATACTCTTAGTGGTATGCATTTCTTCATCAGGGAAGAATTCCCTAATAGGTTAACAATTTAAAGAATCGTTTTCTGAAACTGAGGGAAAAATAATTAAATATTCCACAATAAATTTATCATTGCCCATATATATTTTCTTTCAACATTAAATTCTTATAGAAATAAAATCCACCAATATATCCCTGGATTTATTTCATGTTTCCTCAACAAATATCGAATTGAAAAATGGTTAGTGAACACTATGAATTTGGATCCCAAAAAAATACCTAAACATTTATAAGAAAAATATAGTAGATAAAATATTATTTTCTAAGGTTTTATAGTTATATTGTAAAGAATCTAGATTTCTGGTTGCCTAATCTATGACATGATATCTTTTCTCTACCATTTTACTCAAAAAACCCTTAAGAGAGAAAAATCCATAAGTCATCAATTTATATGGAATACACCATATAGGTGGATGAAAAATGGGTGGTGATATTTTTTCGACCAAGGGAAAAATGTGCACTGCCCGATGGTTGATTAGAGAATGTTGGGTTCTGTTTAATCACTCATATTAGGCGCACCATTTTCGTTTCAAAACACCCAAAACTTCCATATCCAGCGATACGTGGACCTCCTTTCCAAAGGAAGGCGTCTGCTGGGTGATTTGTCCGGGGGAATTTAAGAACTCACATTGGTTGAGAGGATGGGATGTCGGGCTCATCGCAACCTTTTGGGGGGAATTATTGCCTGTTCCGGGACTCTCTTATAGATTTAAGACGTATTCATATGTTCGTGAATATTTGGTTTATACCCAATGATAGTATCCACAGATTACTCCTGGTTGGTAATGGTCAGCTGGATGTAGGGATTCAGAATCATTTAGGCCCAAGGTATACCATCCCTTATTATATTAATGACTACGAGGAGTTTGGACTCATTGAGACGGCACTGGTTTAAAGCCTCATAACTAGGCGCTCGGGATTTTATTGTCATCCAGGGGGACAGATAATGACTTCAGTGTTTGGATCGAACCCGTGATACAGGATTCCTATATATCCTCGTGAGAGGAATTAGAATCCAAGTAGTTCAGTGCCACTTTACGGGACACAACACCTTTTAAGGTTGTGCGAAAAGGACCCAACCATTTAGTTTAATGTCTTGTGGGAAGGACACCCAGGAGATAGAAGCCTGGTCAAAGTTGGTGCGGGACTTATGCCGAAGCGGCTTGGAAGACCCAAGGGAAGCGATTTCCTGGGCCTAGATACGGTCTTGCTGGGGTCATGAGGATATGGTCTGAAAGTGACGGATGTGTATCAAACTGAGTTATTGGGCTTGCACCTCGGGGATGTTTCCTACATATCCTGGTTGCTTGGGAATCAAAGTCCATGTAGTTCTAGGAGATTAGGGCTTATACGTGAGAGTTTTCTATTGTTGGGATAGAACCTCAGGGAGGCGTCCTATGTACCCTGTTTTACGAAACAGGGATCAAAACCCACGTAGATCATTTTGAGGGGCATGATTGGGAATTACACATGGTTAGTGGTCCGAATTGGGATTGAACCTCAGGGAGGATTCCTACGTACCATGCTTAGGAGACAGGGATCAAAACCCACGTAGTTCGTTTTGAGGGGCATGATTGGGACTTACACATGGTTAGTGGCCCGAATTGGGATTGAACCTCGGGGAGGCTTCCTATTTACCATTATTAGGAGACAGGGATAAAAACCTGCATAGTTCATTTTGATGGGAATGATTGGGACTTACACATGGTTAGTGGCCCGAATTGGGATTGAACCTCGGGGAGGCTTCCTACGTACCCTACTTAGGAGACAGCGATCAAAACCCGTGTAGTTCATTTTGAGGGGAATGATTAGGACTTACACATGGTTAGTGGTCCGAATTTGGATTGAACCTCGGGGAGGATTCCTACGTACCCTGCGTAGGAGATAGGGATCAAAACCTGTGTAGTTCATTTTGATTATCGTCATTGTGCAGATGTCACGGCCATGACAAATATCTGAGCCCATGTGAGTCATGCTCGGTGTGAGAAATAAGAGAATTTGATAGACTTGGAAAGCCTCTCACTTTCTCCCTATCGAGGGAAGGGGAGGAAGACGAAGAGCGGAGGATAAGGTCGGGATAACTGGAATCTCCTTCTCCCTGATGTTGGGGGAAGGTAGGAGTCGTGAAGCGGAGCAATGAACCTTCCGTGGTGAGAGGGGAGGGTCCATTAGCTTCCGGTGAGGATGGTGTGGGGCATACTCCAGGAGGGAGGCCCAGCCACTCCCAGGAGATGGGAGAAGTTCTCACTACTGGTGCTCGTCAAAAATAAATGCAAGAGGGATCCCACGATCTTGGTAAGTGGAGAGGCACGAAGGGGACTCTTGGGCTCGGACCCTGCACTACTGTGGGAATGTGAACCCAAGAATGCTCCAGGAATCCTCTCAAGGGTTGGGGAAACCCCTTTTTCCTCGCCTACCATGGGTATGTGAACTCAAAGTGGCATGCTGATGCGCTTAAAGGATTCATCATATGGGTCTTGTGGCTTCAGTAGAGGTCATGGCTCGGGGCTGGCGAACAGGCCAGAGAAGGGATTGTAGAAGATCGGACCAGATTGGAAGGGTTTTATCTCGCTCAGGGAATGGAAACACTGAAGGATTTGGCGGGCCACATGGGTGAATGAGGAGTGGCTCTCTTCGAATAGGGGGTGCTACGTGGCTGGAGAGGTCGTCTGCATACCAGGGTGGTATGTGGACTGATAGGTATCCCGCGTACCAGGGCGGTATGTGGCTTTGGGTTTGGCCCACGTACCAAGTTGGTATGTGGTGGAGTCCACACGAGCGGCGGCGGTCAGGGGAATCGCTGGTCGGGGGTTCATCGGCCAGGGTTTTGCCCACATAGGAGGGTGCTACGCGGTGTGTCGAATCGAAAAAGGGGGCATAAACTCCCTGGTCCGTGGGGAGTACATCCGCAGAGGGGCCATGGATCATGGTTTTTATGTTTAAGTTCTCAGTTCACAAATTTGTTATTTGTTTTTAGGTTCCTTATCAATTAGTTTCCAATTTTATACCAGTTCTGGTTCGTGAATAGGAAATTCTTTGTTCGAAAAATCCTATGATCCTTCCTTTGGAATCCTTCCTTCAGAAGTTGATCTCCAAACCTTCTTGCTGATGGAGTACGATCAATCGATCCCCCGATCTCCAAATCCTTCTTCCTGAATCTGATCCCCTATTCTCCTCCCCCTCTATGTCCATTTATAGAGGGGGGAAAGAGATGTATCTGTGGTCATGCAACACCTTTTGTAGAGTCCCATGACTAAAAACCCGGTTTTCAAATGACTTGGTCAATCCACAACTCATGGGGGAATTGAATACACCTCATCCATGAAACAAATCGGTGCTTTGCGGCCGCGCAGGGCTCCGCCTCTATTCCGCAAATGATAGTGCATGCGGTCTGGGCCGGTTGGTACATTCCACGGCTGGGGTGGTTCGTGACGGTGGACCGGCCTAGCGCCCGTCCTAATTCATGGCCGCAGAGGGGTTCCCGCCTCCGTTTAGCGAACGACGCTGGTCCGCGTAGGGTGCATCTCGCTATATCAGTCGCGTACCACCACTTTTGGACCGATATGCGGACCAGTCAGTACTTTTCCGATATTGAGTATTCTTTGTGGGAAATTGGGTTGAATCCTTTCTCCAATTAAGGGGGGATTCCCATTCTCCTTTGTTGATTTTTCAAGACCCTACAAATTCCCCCCATTAGAATGGGGTCCGATCGGAACAAAGAGGAGGCTATTCCGATGTAGATTGGTCCTGAAATTTGATAGTTTGTTATAGATGAGTGTATATGGTAGGGGGAACGCCTATAAATAAGGGGGCCCTTAACCTTGACTTTTACTAGATCCCTCATGAAAACGGAGCTCTTGCTCTTTGTCTTTGTGAGCCTGCTCCTTCGTGAAACTCCTCATCCGCGAACTAGCTTTAGTTTCTGCGAACCGTTCCTTGTTCGTGCTTGCATTCACCTGGAGACCAATCTCCAAGCTACGAAATAAAAATGTGAATCAATTAAAAAACAAGTCACGACAGGCCACATAGGAAATATCTACACGGTTTTGGATGGTCCGCGGACCGGAAATCTTCTAGATTTTGAAAAATATTTTAAGTTTTCTAAACATAAACATTTAAATTTGGAATTGAGATTCTGCAGGGTAGACTGGTTTGAAGCTTTTTGGACAATGCTCCGCGGGCCAGAGTATCGCGAACTTCTTCCGCGTAGGGATGGTTCATGGGATGCAGCTGTCATGGACCACCTTTTGAGGCCAGCCTGTGGATTTTTTCATGAAGACTCCTTGAGAGATTCCTTTCTCAAATACTTGGTGTTTTGTCCAAATTTTATTATTTCGGACAAACCATTTGCCTCGTTTCCATGATGCAGGGAAACAATATGGTTCCTCCTTGACCCACACCCAAGACTACTGTCGAACCTCTTCCAATCAGTGATCGCCGCTTAAAGGATGTGGCCAGCTCTATTCATGATGGAGTCTGCCACACTCCACTGTACCCCCTCCTTGCAAACTTGCTCTCTGAGTCACATCGAGAGTACCCCTTTTTCAATAGACTTCCTACCTACATCTTTGGTTTATTGTTTGATACATCGATTCCAGTTCCATATCGTGACAACAATCCCACAGCATGGATATTTACCAGTACTATCCCTCGAGTTGTGATAACCACCAGAGGGTGGCCTACCCCAAGGGATACAGCTTCCAGGTCTGTGCTTAATCACCTTCCTGTGTCCCCGATAAGAGAACAATGTCAGCAGGATGGGGTAATTCACTATTACCAGAGCATTTCATGCAATGCTACGGTAAACAACCAACGTGGATGGCCAACGGACCAGGACCTCTGGCCTAGAGGGCGTTTAAATCTTTGGATTGGGGGTGTCCCTTCTGGGTTCGCTAGAGATATGTGGATTTTGAAGTAGAATTGCGAGCCGTGGGTATATATGAAGCTACCTTGTTGTCCCAGACCTATACCCATCATCCCCATGCCCTTTCCAAGCAGTTTATGAGCTGTTGGAGTCCAGATACCAACAAATTCAATCTGGTCTATGGGGAGTTGGGTATCAGTCTTTGGGATGTCTCCTAGATTTCTGGGGTCCCAATTGTTAGAGGCATGTTGATGTATTCCTGGATCCCCCTTCTGTGTGGGATAATGAAGAGAGGACTCCTCCCTTGGTGAAGCAGCTCATTGATCGGACCCAGAAGTATTCGAAGGATATATCTCTGAAAGAGCTCGTCCCATATCGTGAATGGATCAAATCTTTTTCTAGAGAGAGCAAGTCCATGTCTCTTCCACGCAGGCCCATGACCTGTCCTCCGATGGAGTCCTGAAGGCAGAGGTGCAGTTATTGGCTGATCCTGGAGGAAGGCTAGTTCAATAGCTGGGGCTAGGAACCAGTGTCAGGCATTGACTGGCTGCTCCATCTAGCGTCGTTTCTGGCCGTGTTCTTGAGTGGTTGGTTGTTTCCCGTACGCGAGACTGGTGGCGTTTGGATCTCTACTTTTGTTATGGCAGCACAGTTTGCCACCGACAATTTCATTAACTTGTTCATCCCAGTACTGGCTACGATTTATTGGTTGCTTGGAAATATTACCGAGGGGAGTCAGCCAAACCAGGTAGCCGGCCCTTTTCAAATACTCTTGGGATGGTTGGGAGAACATATTAAGAATTTCTATACTTTCATCAATATTTTTCAGATTTTCGGTACTGTAGTGCTTCCATATTTTCAATTGACCAGTGGGGTTATGCCCGAGGAGTGGGTGGCCTAAGAGAATGATGGAAAACAGACAGATCAGCATGTGCATCTGTTGTCGATCCAGATATCTAGCTACGATCATTTCAATTTTCGACCATATCCCTCCCCAACCGATGCAATCACGAACGCCGTATCAGAGGAATTTAGCAAGTGGGGATACCTTTTTTCCCTCCGAGAGTGTATTCTGGTGGCTCGTATCGGTGTGGGACTGATCTATGAGGGGTATGTGCCTTTCCGATTCAGACATCAATTTGGCTGCGTCCATGCACTGTGTCCTCCTGATCTCAATGGCGCCTGCGGGAACCGCCATCTGATGGTGTCCAGACAATTATGGAAAATTTTCACCCGGGAGGACACTGACTGTGATGTTATGACCCCCGCGCTTGCAGAATCCATGCCTTTCTTATCAAAAATCTATTCCAACTCCTAGGCACAATCGCACCTGAATGGTTGGTTAGGGTTTTCGGTGCCCACTATCTCGAGTCCTAAGCCATCGAATAGCAAGAGGAAGCGGAAGGGGGGTAGTTCTTCAACCAGGATAGGAAAGGTTCTCCATAACCCTGTTGGTCCCATGCTTTCGGGGAAGGTTTTAGCAGATAGAGGTGTCTCCTCACATGCCCTCGAAGCTGCCCATAGAGGGTTGTCCATTCATGCTAATGCTGCCTTCCCAACGGTCGGGGGCCAATGGGACGAATTCCCAGGCTGGTCATCCTTTCGCAACCAGTTCCCCGTTCTTTGTGGCAGCATCTCCAGGAATCAGAAATGGCATTCGATGGGTTGGTCTATATATCTGATCATGCTAACAACATTTACGATGTGGACCCAGAGAGGTTCAATCGGTATCTCCGGGACCTCGAGGCCTACGTTCATGCATGCCAGGGTTATGCAGTGTTAACTCACCGAGTCCAGGCCTTGCTGCGATTGATGAATGATGAGGAGGAGGAAGAGAGCGATCACTCTTCAGGGGGCAATGATTCCACTGGTTCCTCTACTGCGGCTGAGGCAAGGGAATTTCCCCCCTGCCCGTGAGGTCCTGCCCACAGGTAGCTTCCGAGAGTTCTAGGGCAGTGGTGAGACCTAGAAAACAACCACCGCTATTGGTGCCTCCACCAACCCCTGTCGATTCCTGACCCTCTCAGGTCAACCCCCCCCCCCAAGCTAGTTGTTCCTATTACGGCCGCATTTCCAGATGCATGGAGGATTTTGGATGAACTGAGGGTCAGTGGATCAGATGAAGTGGTTTAATAGTTCCTCCAAATGATCTCTCTCAAGCATCCGAGTATTGGGAGTATCTTTGCTCCACCTCACATGTTTTTGGAAGAGGATCTGGTCGAAATAGTTACCTCTTTGAAGGAAATGGATGAATATGTGAATTCACTCCAAAACTGGCTTTATGGGTATAATCGGTTGTCCATGATGATTAAGTATCCCGAATCGTCAGATCACGAGGAAGAGGTTTCCCTGCTCATCCATCCCGGCATTCTTCCTTCTCTACTATAAAGGTTCTAATGTTTCTCCTCTTTATGCAGGGTGCCGAGGAATCCCAGGGGAAATTCCTTCCCTGGAGTAAACTCCCCGGAGTACCGCAGTAGGCGAATAGGCACCTTTGACTATCGGGGTCATCGAAGAGGGGTCTCCTGGTGCAGTTGAGAACATGGAAGCGACCATCACGGATCGGACTAGGGTCTTTCCTCCTCCAGCTCCTCCCAGCGTTCCAAGTGGAGAATTTTCCACTGGGTAGATCTGGAGATGTCGGTAGGCATCCTAATTATCGGAAGGGCTCAGACAGGGAACGATGGGTAATCACAATTCCCATTTCCTCTATTTCCATCTCATATGTTCTGACTCTTCCAATTATTAATTGTTTTGGTGCTATGATGCAGGGCCAATCAGTGACCTGGCCATGGCTGCCCAAGTGGTCATACCTTCCACCCCTTTATTATTTGAGGGACCACCTGCGGCCATACCAGAGCGCGATGAGATGGAAGGCCCTGCTGAAGGGGCTAGTGGTACGGACGCTTTCCTTCCATCTTCAACGATCAGGGATATGTCAGAGGAGGAGCAGCTGGAAGATGAGACTCTTATTGATCACACAGCCTCTCTAGCTGCGGGGGAGGCTGGGGCACCCGTGATTACCAAGGAGGCCCTAGATACGATGGGGTAAACTGCCTCGGACCTGATGGATCCTATGGTAATGGAGGAAGAGCTTGTTATCAGGCTAGTTGTTGAGAACCTAGGGCGGTCCATCATTCTGTTTACCGAGGGAGTAATTTCCCAAATCCTGATCTCTGTGGATGACAGCTTGGATACAGCTTTGGAAGTTGCGGGCCTTGGGTGTGGCCTTAGGTCTAGGGCACCTCTAGGGGTTTCCAGGACTCCATTGCCCATTTAAGATGTAGCATCTTCCTCAAGTGGTAGTGGTGGCGTAGAGCTTGATGGTACCAACTCCATGATGATCGAGGGTAAGCTTTTCAATATCTTTCCATTGAATCCCTTCTCTTCCCTTTTCTGATCAGTTATAATTATCTTTCTTATCGATTTTCGGTCTTTAGGACCACAACCTCCGGCGCTGGCGATTGTGCTATTGGATCCAATCGCGCCCGTGACCACAACAGTCGGGGGAGAAGTTGCCATAGTGTCGGAGCTTGCAGTTGAAGCTGTATCGGGTCCCTCCTTGGTGACGTTTATCCCAGAGTATGTATCTTCATCTGGGAGTGACTCTGAGCCTGATCAACAGGTCCTTTACAGTCTTTGACCTTCTCTCCAAAGAGAATGTGAGAAAATCTGGAAGTTGATTTCTCAGACGCCCTTGGCCGAGATGCCGACTAAATTATCGAAGCTGCATGATCTGTTTATACTGTTGGGATTTGAAAGCATTGAATACCATGGAATTTGTGATATATTCTTGTAGGTGGTCACTGACCAGGAGAGTCTTGGAAGTTTTTAATCTCACCTTTCTTCTTCTTAGTGTGAAGCCTTCCTTTCCACGACCCAACAAATTTTCCTAACAGAAGTTCATAATCATGTCGGGGTAGTCGCGAGACTTCAGGGATAAGTCCTTGAGCAGCGTGCTTGAATGGAGGTGCTGAGGAGTGACATAAAACGGCTATAGTAGGAATATTCTAATTTTATATCCATAATTGAAGAAGGGGATATGCGGATGGAGGAGGAGATGAGGGTGAGCTTAAAGGAGGAACAGGAGGCGAAAGCACTGCGGGATGATGCGGAAGCTGAGACGGATTTGCTACAGAATCTTCATCAAGCGAACGAGGATTCTCACCAGGTCTTGATACAACTTTTTGAATCCACTGAAAGTCTTCTGTAATAACATTTCACTACTAGAGGAGGCTCCATATTATGGAAGCCCTTCTCATCAACTCTGTTATGAAACAAAAAGATGTTTCTCCTTGGCACTCTTTGCTACCTTCTCCTGTGATAGAAATTATTTTACATGGTTGATGTATATGATAATTCACCGAACTTAGCATAATCAGAGTTCAGGTAAATTGATAAAATATAAACGATCTCTAATTTTTTCCTGGACTATGGGATCCAGCGAGCATAGTTTGACTATTTCTAGGGTTTTGTAGAAAAACCCAACAAACATTTAGTCTTTTCCATCAATACCCTAATTTTTCCTAGGCCCATTTGGTGTGGGCCCAGTGGGTATGGATCGGATTTTTCTTAGGTCACCTTTTTCGGGATTTCGTCCTAATGGGCTCTGCGCCTCTTTTTGTGAGCGGTTTAAAGTCCCACCGACAAGACTATCATTACTAATGTTTTAGGTTGAACAGCTTTGACCAGATTTGGTGGGGTGAGGGCCTCGATGAGGTCTAGTTGATTAAAATATGTCTCAATACCTTTCAAATGCATGTGGGGGGAACATGTTTAGATTTGAACAACATGCACGACATGTCACAAGGCATGGGAGCCGTATCGGCAGGTAGAGGTAGGAAAGGCATCACCTAAGGAAGACTTTCCCTTGTTAGACGAGCCAGGGGCGATCAATATGCAGATCCGTTGAGGGCATGGTATGCATAGTCATGCAAAGGTGTCCTTAAGTCAATGATTGTCCATTTCTGATGGCCTGAGGACTTCATGGAAGTCTGGATTATGGAGACCACCATGGGTGGCTTAGAGAATTATGGAAACCACCAGGGGTGGCTTGGAAAGGGTATGTGATGTTAGAAAAGGTTTGGGAACATCTGTATTAATCAGGAGTGTGGAAGAAGGGTCCATATCCTATGCATTTAGCTACTGTGAAGGATGGTTGGAGCTTGGCGCAGTTTAAAGTCATGCAGTTGGGACATTCCTTAAAATGGAATGGCTTCTTCTGGTTCTCGTTAATCTCATCTGAGGCATTCCATCATATTCAGGCAGGGTTGTGAAAGAGGTTGTTAAACTATAGCTTAGAGGGTTTTTGAATCCTGGGATGGATATGGGGGCTTAGAGGCCAAGAGGCGTATGGAGAGAAGCATTGCATAAAGAAATCTTTCCTTTGGTAGATGGATCAGGGGTAATCAATATGCAGAGCTGCTAAGGGAATGGAATACATAGTCATGAAAAGGTGTCCTTAGGTCAATTATTGTATTCTACCGATAGCCGAGAAACTTTAGGGAAGTTGAGATTCGAGACCACCAGAGGTGGCTTACCAGAGTTCGGATTTTTCTGAGTACAGAGTATGGTTTATGAAAAGAGGGTGCCTGGATACGGGAGAAACATATAGGCTGAACTTCCCAGGAATGGGTGAATTCATCCCTTCTCATGCTGGTGTGAGGCGGTGGTTTCTACAGGCCTGGCCCGTGCACTGATGGATAGTGTAAAGCCTCCATTCCTGACTGAACCCATGACAGGTTTTCCCGTGTTGTTTAATGTCATGTGGTGAGGATGGCTTCCATGCAGTTTAACGTCATGCGGTGAGGAAGGGAAGCATTTATATAGTCTGTGAAAATAGTTGTAGTTGGAGGAATTTCCCTAGATGTTTAAGGCTCAGTCCTTGTAGCTTCATGCCAAGTGGCAAAGACATGCTCCATGCAGTTTTAGCATCATGCGGTAAGGAAGTTGTTGCAAAGTCCACTCTTAATTAGAATGTAACTTGGCTCAAATATCTAGTAATGTACAAGATGTGGAGAGGGATTGATGGTGTAAGTCATGGTCCCGGGGCTTCTTGGATTGGGAGAAATGATAAGGGGTCTCTGAGGCTGGTAAGCGTATGGATCTAGGAAGAGTATCTCCTGAGGAAATATTGCCTTTGGTAGACGGTCTAGGGGATACCAATATGCAAATCCACTGAGGGCATGGTATGCATAGTCATGAAAATCTGTCCACGGGTCGATGACATTCCACTTCTGATGGTCATGAATGATTATGAAGATCCGCAATTATCCTGTCTGCGAAGTCTGTCATTTAGTAGGGAAATATCCGGACATGTCGGAGTTGTTCGTCCCTGGTTTCTGTTAAAGCTCGAGGAGTTACCTGCGCTGATTTATCTTGCACATGGCATGTAACTTTACTCCATGTAGTTTAATGTCGTGTGGTAAGGAAAAAGTAATCTTAGTTTAACATTCATAGAGTTCGTACCATAGGTTGACTATTGCTACAATCCCCCAGAGGGCAATTGAGTTTGGATGGTCTGGTATACTCTGAACAAGTGTAAGAGAATGAGGGTGTAAACTGTAACTCTAGGGTTTCCCAAATCAGAAAGTATGGTGTGGGGCTCGGAGGCCGGTAAGCGTACGGAGCTAGGAAGAGTATCACCTGAGGAAATCTTGCCTTTGGTATATGGGTCTGGGGCTATCAATATGAAAATCCGCTGAGGGCACGGTATGCATAGTCATACAAAGGTGTCCACGGGTCGATAACTTTCCACTTCTGATGGCCATGGTTGGTTATGAAGATCCGGGATTGCTCATAGCAAAGAGTTAGGCATATGGGGATAATGGTGTCCAAGTATACAAGAAACATCTTCACCTCAATTTATCATTGAGTCAAAGTAGCCTAGCCCTGGATTGATGTTTGTAGATACATATCTTCATGTGAACCATGGGTGGATACATAGGCTAACCAGGTAGGGATACCCCGGAAACGTTTGGATGTGATAGGGGAACGAACATGAAAACTATTGCCCCATAAATTTTTGGATCGAGAGATATGATATGGGGGCTTTGAGGCTAGTATGAATACAGAGATAGGAAGAGAATCGCCTGAAGAAATCATGGCTTTGGTAGCCGAGCCAGGGGCTATCAATATGTAGAGCCTCTGAGGGCATGGTATGCATAGTCATACAAAGGTGTCCACGGGTCGATAACATTCCACTTTCGATGGACATGGGTGGTTATGAAGATATGTAATTATCAGGGTCGCAGAGTCTGATGTATGGAGAGGATGCACCCAAATGCGTAAGGATTATTCCCATCCATTTTCTCCATATATCTTGGGTGGGTCACGACGAAGTCCCTGCAGTTTTAACTTCATGCGGTGAGGTCTAAGT
This sequence comes from Viscum album, assembly GCA_963277665.1. Taxonomy (NCBI): domain Eukaryota; kingdom Viridiplantae; phylum Streptophyta; class Magnoliopsida; order Santalales; family Viscaceae; genus Viscum; species Viscum album. Next base: position 649,811,789 of record OY728120.1, on the reverse strand, counting down.
TCGTGCAGTTTTAACGTCGTGCGGTGAGGACGAAGTCCGTGCAGTTTTAACGTCGTGTGGTGAGAATGAAGTGCATGCAGTTTTAACATCATGTGGTGAGGACGATGATGAACCGATGTGAAAAGGGGATTCCATACAGTTTAACGTCATGCGGTAAGGACGAGGGGTATATATACCTACATTTTATTTTATCAGTGGCTGGCTAGGAGATAAGATCCCGGCGTCACTACGTATCCTACGAGGGCAGGAATCAAGCCACATGTAGTTCTTTTGGGGAATACACCCCGTGCAGGTCTGGTCCGTACAAGGGAAAGGGGAAAAAAATTTCTTATCCATGTAGTTTAATGTCATCGATAAGGATGATGAATACGCCCCATGCTGGTCTAGTCCTTACACGGGGGAAAGGGGAAAAAAGTTTCTTATTTGTGCAGTTTAACATCGGGCGGTAAGGACGAGCAATACACCCCGTGCAGGTCTGGTCCTTAAATAGGAGAAAGGGGATATTTTTAGCTTCATTTGTGGTGGCTGGGCCAGGGTGTGGAATTATGGCATCACTACGTATCCTGCGAGGGAAGGAATCAAGCCGTACATAGTTTTCTAGAAGACAATACACCCAGGTAGGTCTGGTCCATACACGGGGGGAAAATGGCATTTTTTATCTTCATTTGAGGGTGGTTGGCCCAGGAAGGGGGGCCCTGATGTCACTATGTATCCTACAAGGGCAGGAATCAAGTTGCACGTAATTATTTAGAAGACAATACACCCCATGCCGTTATGGTCTGTACATGGGGGAAAAGTTCGTTTTTAACTTTATTTGCGGATGGATAGGCCAGGATATAGAATCCTGGCATTGGTACGTATCTTGAAAGGGAATAAATCAATCCGTACGTAGTTATCTGAAATCCATGTAGTTTAACGTCGTACGATGAGGACGAAATACTCTTACTTTAGGGTCATAGAGTTTGGACCATTGGGGCTTGGTAGTTTAACGTCCTGCAACTCGGACGATAAGCACTTGGAAGTTTAATGTCCTATAGCTCAGACGATAGGTGCTTGGTAGTTTAATGTCATACAACTCAGACGATAACTACTTTTGGTTATGTGAAATACTTCTTCAGAAATCTCACATTCATAGGAGCGGTAGTGAACTGCCCATCCACGGAGATCAGGGCCTAGGCTTCGTTGGAGTAGACCTTGTGTATAACATATGGTCCCTCCCACTTGGGCTCCAGCTTTGGAAGTTTCTTTCCATGTATCATTGGGTTCCGAAGGACCAACACCAATTCTCCTTCCAAGAAAGACCGAAGACAAACCTTTTTATTGAAGGATTGTGTGATCTGGTTCTAATATACTTCTAGATGGTGGAAAGTGTGAAACTGCTTCTCATCCAGTTGTTCCAATTCACCTAGCCTTTTTTCTGATTTCTTGTCATTGGATAAAGGATCACAAATGGAAATATAGAGTGAGGGTAATTGGATCTCAATGGGAAGGACCGCTTCAGTTCCGTATACTAATGATTACGGAGTTGCCCGAGTAGCGGTGTGGATTGTGGTTCGATAATCCCACAATGCATGAAGGAGTTTATCCATCCATGATTTCTTGTCTTTGTCCACCATTTTCTGGAGAATGTTGGATAGGGTCTTGTTGAATTCCTCTATTTTTCCATTGGTCGCTGCATGGTAGTGGGATGAGTGGTTAGCCTTGATACTATATTCTTGGTACAGTTTCTCCAATTCAGCAGAGCAGAAGTTGGTGCCGGTATCCGTCAGTATGGTATGAGGGATGCCAAATCTGGTGATGATATTGGCTTTCACAAATCTGACAATGTTTCTTGCCCCGACTTCCTTGAGGGGTACAGCTTGTGCCCATTTGGAAAATAAGTCGGTTGTTGTGAGGATATACTTGAGTTGTTTAGACGTGGCGAGAGGATATGGTCCCACGACGTCCATTCCCTAGATGGAAAATGGCCAGGAGTACTTGTCCTGATGAAGTAACTCTGGGGGTTGGTGAATTAAGTTAGCCTTGAATTTGGCAGGAGTGGAATTTTGAAATAAAGTGCTCGCGATCTCATGCCATGGTGGGCCAATAGTACCCAAGCCTTCAAACCTGATGTAAAATCTTATACCCCGACTGATAAGCTCCACATAACCCAACATGTACTTCATTTATGACAACAGCGGTTTCTTCTCCATCAATGCATCTAAGGAGGACCCTCTCTTTTGTAGAGGACCTCTTGCTAACCCGTGCCACCATATAGGACAATGTTGATTTCCCTTCTCCGTATTTTCTCTTGTTCAACCATGTCTGATGGAAGTTCTTCCATTTGAAGGTAGTTTTCAATGGGGGTCATCCAGCCGGTGGAAGGAGCATATGGATCAGGGACAGGACTGACTTTGTTGATTTATTCCTTATTAGTCTGAAAAAATGGCAAGACCATTCGACGATGAGAAATATAGATAATTGTTTCATCTCGGTCTCGGTCCGATAGGGTTGTGGCTGCATTAGCTAATTCATCGTCCTGGGCATTTTAAGACTGGGGGATATAGGTCAATGTTGGTTCTGTGGAGGATTCTTCCATTAACCCTTGGACATAGTCAAACAGGGGAATCATCTCCTCCTTTTTAATATCATAGTCACCATTGACTTTCTTGATTACCAGTTCCAAGTCACCTTTTACCTTAAGGTGTTGTACTTGTGCCTGGAGTGCGAGATCAAGGCCTGCAATGAGGGTTTGATACTCCTCTTCATTGTTCGTACATCCTTCTGACAGGAGGAAGGAATATGGAAAGACTACCTTTTCTGGGGACATGAGTATGATCCCCAAACCCACCTTGTTAAATTTGGGATCCTCTATCCTCTTCCCTGTCAAGCTTCGGGATGCACCGTCAAAGTACATTTCCCATGCTGGGAACTCCTCTTGAACTGAGAAGATGTCTTCATCAGGTAGCTCGACGTCTGGTGTGGTGGTCCCTGTCGAGGGGTGCTCTACCAGGAAATCTGCTAATTTCTGGCCTTTGATGACTTTCTGAGGCACAAACCGGATGTCAAACTGTTACAGGATGGATACCCATCGGGATAGGCGGTGGTCAGCATCGGGCGGCTGAGGATGTACTTGAGCGGGTTACTGCGCGAGGCCAAATGGACATCATGATGCTGCAGATAATGTCCCAATTTTTGAACTATGAATACCAAGGCCATACAACTATTCTCTATGTTTGAGTATCGAGTTTTAGCATCAATCAGGGTTCGACTGAGGTAATAGAGACTATTTTCACTAACGATGTCATTTTTCTGTGCGAGGAAGGCTCCCAATGACAACTCTAGGGCCATCACATATAGGATAAGAGGTCTTCCTTCAACCGAGGGTATGGGCACCGGTGGGCTTAAGAGGTACTTCTTTAGGCTGTCGAATGCCTCTTGGGAATCATCTGTCCATTTGTATGTAAACCCCTTTTTCATTAACCTGGTGAAGGGAAAACATTTACCCGCCTGGTTGGCTATGAACCAAATAATGTAGGCCAGGTGTCCTTAGAATCCATTCAACTCAGTGAGATTTTAGGGAGTTGGTAAAACAAGGATAGCCTTTTTCTTTTCAGGGTCGACTTCGATGCCACGATGGCATATGACGAAGCCAAGTAATTTCCCTGAGGTAACCCTAAAGGCACATTTCAAGGGGTTCATCTTCAGGCTATATTGTCGACGTTTGTTGAAGACGGTTTCAAGGTCTGATAGGTGATCTAAGCGCTATCTGGATTTGACCACCAAGTCATCCACATAGCATTCGACGAATCTCCCCCAGAATTGTTTAATGATACGATGCATGGCGCATTGATATGTGGCGATAGAGTTCTTGAGACCAAAGGGCATAACCTTGTAATAGTATACTCCTTGAAGGGCCCTGAAGGCATTGGATTCTTCATCTCCTCGGGCCATCCTAATTTGATTATACCTAGAATCACCATCCATGAAGGATAGATCCTCATACCCAGCCGTTGTGTCGATTAATAACTTGATGATCGGGATAGGGAAATTATCTTTCGGGCAATGCTGATTAAGATCTATAAAATCAATGCAGATGCGGATTTGTCTGTTCTTTTTTGATGGGGAAAATGTTGGCTATCCAGATGGGGTATTGGACCTCCTGAATGAAGCTTGATTTAATAAGCTTATCGACTTCAGCCTCTATTTTGGCAGTATGTGTGGGGTTTGTCCTTCTGTCGGCTTTCTTATATCCCCGGTGGTCTTCTGGTAGACCTAAGTGGTGTGTCGCCACTTCGGGATCGATTCCTAGCATTTCTATGTAATTCCAGAAAAAAAATCTTGATTTTTCCTCAGGAAAGAGGTATATACCTCGCACTCCTCATGAGACATGGCTGTACTAATGAGAGTGGGCCTTGGGTCTTGCTCGGTACCCAGGTTTATTATCCTGAGCTCGTCCATAGTGGTGGAGATACCTTCCTCAAATGCGGTAGGTGCATCCCTGAGATATTCCTCCTCTTCTCCCCCCACATTCTCATATTCTTGATCTGACGGGAGGATAATTCTCATCACGGGATCTTGGGAGTCTGGAGGCAAGGCATTGTTGACGTCCTCACTCAAGTATTCTCCCCCAAATTGAGGGTTAGCGGTCGCTTCTGCACTTCTATGCTCTGGCATCATGGATAAAGTCATTAGGATAGCTGTGTATGCGTCTGGACTTGAATTCCTACTCTCAACATGGTTGATGGGCAGTACGTAGTCTTCATAGAGCTGCTTGAGGGGGTCATCAGGAACCATTTCTAGTCCATTTGGAGTGGGGATCCAGTTGATACCATCGATCGAAGGCTTCTTCTTCTTTTTCTCATAAAACCTGGCGTCAATGTAGTGTGACTCGGAAAGCTCGAAAGGGGCCTTGTTAGCATGAAATGTTCCACCTTGTACATTGATGCAATACTTAATACACTGGTGGTAGGATGATGGAATGGCCATTTACTTATGGAGCCATGACCTTCCCAGCAAGGCATTGAATGTTTTGTTCTGCCAGACCACCGGGAATTCCGATTAGGCCACATGTTCACCAAAATGGGTTTTTTCCTTGATTTGTCCCATTGGTTTCTATTCACTCTTGTCGTAACCCAATAGAGTTGTGGCTGAGGGTATTAGATCTTCCTCACTGTAGCCCAACTTACGAAGTGTCCGTAGGGTAAGGAGGTTAACTCCAAATCCATTGTCAATAAATACTTCCCGGATCTCAACATCATTTGTTGTACCGGACACATATAGGGGTTTGATGTGTACTTTAATGATGGAATCTTCATCCTGATCGGTGAAGGAAATCACCAAATTGCATTCAGTTGGGCCAGTCTCCATCTGGTAAATCTCGGCAGCGGCTACCTCGGCTTGAAACTTTTGGGGGATGAGCAAAGATTCTATAAGCGCCTCCCTGAGAACTGATGACAAACTCAGGGCATCCAAGATTGATAGTTTGGCCGGTACTGATGCCAACTTCTTACGGATATCATATTTCTGCTCTAGTGGCCGAAGCATCTCCATTGGCAGGAGATTTTTAACAGGACATTTGGGAGCTGGAGTATGTGACGAGGAGGGACCGGCCATGGGGTCTGATGTTGACGGTGTTCCCGCGTTCTGGGGACTCAGCTCGGCCGGTCTGTTTGTGCGCAATAGGCAGATAGACACTTGTTCCTCCTCTGATGGGTACCACAGAATGACGGGGCTAGAGTGGCTGCTTATGGAGGTGGAGGGATATTCCTTCTCCTGCTAAGTCTGTTGAATGTCTCTCCCATGGGTTTCCGCGATATTAACTATTTGATCCGGGGTAAAACTATAGGGTTGGTTTCGGCCGCGATTGTGCCTGCCCTGGTATCCCCTACTTCTGTGATTCCTCCTCCTGCCCCTTGTGTTGGGAACTAGGGTTCATAACCATACCCTTCATCAGGGAATGATTCCATTAGATGGATGACATTGGTGGAACCAAATATTATTTCCTCGTCCTTTGACAGGTTAACCTCATCGGTTGTCCCTGATGGTGTCGTTTGGTGGGTCGGTGCCCGTGGCACCAAGTTTGAGGGCATAAAATCCGACAGTTTTTGGGATAACATCGGCCTTGTTGCGAACTTCTCCTCTTGCGCTTGTCTCCTACCTTTTTTATTATTCCTACATCACCAGCTCGTGGAGGGTTTTGAGGCCGATATTGTCAGTTGTGCGGCATTAGGGGATGTTGGCGGCAACACCGGTTGTTGTAGTTGAGCTCAGAGAATTCCCTAAGCTCGATTGACAGTCTTCTGAGTCCTCCAGTCATCAAAATTATACACCTTCTTGCTATTAACTTCCTTCCACCCCTCCCCTTTGTCGGAGTCGGTGGTATAAATATATGTCACATGTGCTGGGGGTGGTCCCAGCTCGACCTGCCTGGAGTCTACCATCCTTTGCAGGAGGTCCTTAAAGATGAAGCATTCCTGGATATTGTGCCCCAACATTCGATGGTAGGGACCGTAATCTGGCCTATCATCGCAACCAACTTCTTCGGGCTTCCTTGGATCCAGGAGGTGGAGAAAATTGCAATTCATGGGGGTGATGAAGTATCTGTGGACTTGGTCCTCTCGGAATGAGTATACTTTGTGTCTTCATTCCTCAAAATGGTTTCTCTTCGATCCTCTTTGATCATCCCACTTAGGCGGAGGCAGACGCTGATATACATGGGGCCCTTCATGATTTGGTGGAGGCCTAGGTGGTTGAGCAGGCGTAGGGGATGGCTTGAGCATGACAGAGGATGCTTCAGCTCTAACTGTTCTCTTTGTAGGAGCTTTTGAGGCTATTCGGGACTTCAGATTAGTCCGCTGCAGGGAGTCTTCAATTCTTTGGGAAATGGCAGAGAGATTATAAAAGCCATTGGTGCACTCCACTGGTATGAGAGGTGTTCGTAGCTCATCTTGAAGGTTATTGATGCATATTCCACGCATCTCATCTTGGGGCATTGTCCTGTTCAGGGAGTAGGTCAGACCCTTCCATCTGGTGATGAAATCTGAGAACCTATCATTCTCCCTCTGTTTTCAATTCATGAGGTCGCTGACCATTGTTTTAGGTAGCGTTGAGCTAAAGTGGAACATGAACTACTACCGAAGGTCTTCCCACCTTTTTATTGACTGAGCGGGCAGACTTGTATACCAGAAAAAGGCATATCCTTGCAAGGTCCACACAAAGCATCTGAGTTTCACTGCTTTTTGTTGTTCTGGAGTTCCCATCATAGGTTCCCAATAAGATGCGTAGTGCATCAAATACTGTTTGGGATCGCCTAATACATTGAAAATAGGGAATATATGACTCCCAAAATTGGGTGGAGTAGGTGTGTTGCTTACCCAATCTAGGTAGGGCTTTCGCTTTGGCTGTACCGGAGCGCGTCGACCTTCAATTACTTCCAATCGAGCTGTAAGTGCCTTGATGGTGTTGGAGAGACCCTGGTTTACATCCTATTGGGCCCGGTCTTTGGTAGGTGTATCTTGAGGAATTTCATGAGGATCCATCTTGGCTGGCACCAAGGGTGCATATGCCGTTTGTGAAACCTTCGGAGGGTTCAGACGTACTCGTTTCGGTTGCTTCCTGAGTGGAGGGAAGTATTGGTATTCATTTGAATCCATGTTTAGGTAGTTGGATGAGCTAGGTGTTGCATTGGGTGGGGTCCCTGACCACGCTTCGTTTGCCAAGGAAAACCTTGGTATTTGAGGTTCACTTTCGGGGAGTGCATGGTGTGGCTCTTCATGGGAAGCACTTTCAATAAGACAGTTCCTCTGGAGTAGCTCGGAGTTCAACTACCTCAATTCTTTCATTTCCTCTTCATGTCGATCGAATCTTTCTTCAAGCATAAGTGGCTCATTTTTATTGAGAGGAGGAGGCGGGTTAAGAGTAATCGGTCCTTTGTTTTTATCCTTGTTGGAAGCTCGCAGGGTAAGTGGAGGAGGGTTAGCTGGAGGGGCGGCCATAATTAGGGAGCCCTCTGGTTCTGGGTGTCCACACCTGATGGTTTGTTGTGAATCATAGCCTGAACGGAACCATCGTCCCCCGATCCATCCGGATTTTCATCATATTTGGTGTCACCTGTGGGGTTAACCTCCATGGAATTGATGGATGCATATAGCGGGGTGGTGGAGATGTCATCTTCCAAATAGGAAGAGGATCTCTCACGCCTTTTACTGGTCTTCCACTTCCTGCCCCGGGATTTCCTTCGGACTCCGTGATGAAGGGTGATGCGGAGAGTTCTTTGATACGACCTTATGGTACACATCCCTCTTGAAGGGGATGATGATTCAAAGGATGATATAGGTAATGAACTCACTCTTCTGACGGTCCTCCCTAGATGAGAGAATACTTATTCTCATGGAGGAGGTTGTTGTTGAGGTGGTAAAAATTCCCCTAGACCTGAGGGCTGGGGTTGGATCCATTCCTTGTACTTTGAGTATCTTCCCGTTTTTTTTTGGTTTTACGGGGGAATTTTTTGTTAAAAATGCCCCCAGCCCTATAGGCTGGGGTTGACCCTGGATTGTGGCAGTTGCTGCTGATATTACTACCTGCCTGATCGTGCGTGCCCCTATTTGAGGGTGAATTGGATCTGATGTTGAGTTCTCCTGTGAATCATTCCCCTCTAGGGAGGAAAGCAATGACTGCTGATTGTCATATCTTAGGCGAGAGACCTATTTTATGCTTTCGGTGGCCTGATTAAGGAGCTCATGAATGACTTGTTCCCATCAGGTCTGACGCCTCTAGGACATACTCAAGGCATGTCTCTATTTGGTGTGTCCCCTTTCCCAAACAGGGACCCCACTCAATTGTTGTCTTGACGTGATGACGTTGCAAGACATTATTCCCAACGGGTTCTTCTGGGTAGGGAGTAGAGTGAAATGCAGTGCTCCATGTTCTCCCCATCCTCTGATAGGGACTCCCATCGAAGCATCACCAATGATGTGGTGCAACTGGTACAGTGCACGAAGGCAGGTGAACTCAAGGTTTCCTTTACGCCTCTCAGTTCACGGTTGTCACGCCGAAGGAAGGGATTCCTGGTCGATGTGATGCAGGAGGTCTCCTACTGTCTTGACATGCTCTATATACCCATTGTAGGGCATGAATCATGATTTCAGCTGGCGGAGGGTTTTCCATATATTGGAGCGGATGTCGTGCACACATTCTACTGGAAACTTTCTGGGTATATCGAATTGAGAGGTTGTTGAGGGCCAAAACATAACTGGTAAATCATCTTTGGCTAGTCGTTTCCTCAGGTGCAGCATGTCGGCATAATCCTCTTCTAGGTATTCCTCTACACGGTCGTCCCAACTAAGATGCTCACCGATAGTGTGGTCAAGGGCAGTGGGGCCGGTAGGTATTTAATTATCATGTGGGTGGTTCTGAGGTGGTTCAGAAGACGAACGTGGCCCCAAATCGTCTTCTAATTGATGAAGGGTATTGTTTGGGACTTGCTGGGAATATAACATGCTTGATCCCGTCCTTTTAAGTGCCTCAGCATATGAGGGATTTTCTGTACTTGATTCGGAATGGGGAGGACCTTCCTGTTGATATGATATGTCACTGTGGGGAGGACCTTTGCAATGGCGGCTGCAATGGCGAGGACTACCATTACAGCTTCCACATGGAGAGAACCTACGGGGTACACCCTGGGGAGGGCCTTTAGAATGTACCGTAACAAGGGTAGGGCCTTCTCGTTGCTCAGAATCTAGGTGGGGAGGGCCTCTGCTATTCATTTCGTAATGGCGTGGGCTACCATTACTGCTTGACACCTCACTTCATAGAGGACTTTTGCAGTGCATACCCTGGGGAGGACCTCCAAGGCGTGTCGCGGCAAGGGGAGGACCTTCTGGCTATGTAGCGTTGTAACGGGGAGGGACTTCACAACAACTGTCATCATTGTGAGGAAGACCGTCATGGTTTTACATTCGATGTGTATCCTAGGGAGGACCTTTAAGACACACTGCGACAAGGGGAGGACCTTCTTTTTTCTTGTGGCTATTGCGGGGAGGACCTTTGCAATGGTGGTCTTGGTGGCGAGGACTACCATCACAGCTGCCGTAGGGAGAATTTCTATGGGGTACACCTTATGTAGGGCCTTTGGAATGTACCACAATGAGGGTAGGGCCATCTCATTGTTTGACGTCTCTATGGGGAGGACCTCCTTTATCAGAGTGGCGAGGACTACCATCGTGATCTGATGCTTGGCTGCACGGAGTGTCATTGCAATGTAACCCTAGGGAGAACCTTTAGGGTAGGTCATGACAAGGGGAGGGCCTTCTTGTCGTGATGAGACGTCACTGTGGGGAGGTCCTCTTCAGTTGCAACTACGGTAGCGAGGACTACTATCATAATCTATGGTCCCAATGCACGGAGAGTGTTTGCAGTGCATACCCCGGGGAGGACCTTCAGGGTGGACCACAGCAAGTGGAGGGACTTCTTGCTGCTTGATCTTCTGGTCACATGGAGGGATTCCGTGACTCGCATCAAAATAGAAGATCTCGTGATCGATCGTTATATGCCCTTGGGGGAGGCCCCCACAGGTGCTCTGGGGAGGACCTTCAGGGCTGCTGGTAGTAACATTGTAGGGAGGACCTTCACAACTACTACTACCACTCCCCTAATATGGTAATGGGTGGGCAGGGTTCTGAGCCTTCTATATGTGATTAGTGGAATTGGGAACCCTGGATTCTATTAGAGTGGAGTCATGAGCCCACTCTTTATTTTACAGCTGCCTTCGGTGCATTCGGGGCGCTTTCTTGCAGGCAGTAGGGACCGTCTGCTGTTGATAATAGCCTTCACCTTTGGTTACCTTTCTAATTTGGTCTGGTGATGCTGTTGGGATATGCCGACAAACATCTTTACTTTTAGCAGGGATATATGCCTGCTCTGGAGCATCCACCTTGATGGACGGGTGTCCCCCAGTTGGAACGAGTGAGACTGCTTGATCTGGTTTCCCTTGTATTGCGGAATATAGTCGACGACCCTCTTGGGTGGAAGCAGGGATGCAGATCTACTCCGAAGTGGTTATCTCGTCTCTTAGATGAGTTGCCTCAATTGGGGAGATGGGCTCACGGGCCAGAGTCCTTGCTGTTTCCATTGATGCAAATACATTTTGGCAAGTCTGCAAGATATGATCTGGGATTGATACCTACTCCTCTATCATTTTTGGGATATGCAGAGAGACATATTTGGGTGGAATGGGTATGAAGACCCATTCTAGTATCAGAGTTGGAATATCCTGCTTCGGTCCTCCAGTGGTGAGTGGGTACTGACAATTCTCCTGTGTCGGGGCAGGTGAACGAGTCTTCCCCTGTACCGGGATATGCTGATTTATCTCTATGTTTGCCTCCACATCGAGATGACGGACTTTACTTGCATCCACAGGGATCTGTCCCTGCATATGTTGGTTCCCCACCATATTGAGTCAGTGGATTTTTTTGGTAGGCAGACGTGTCCCCCTATTAATTTCCACCACATATGGATGGTGGGATTTGTTGATCGCCACCACATCGGGATAGTAGGCGTCAGGAACATCTGCTAGGAGTTGGTCCTACTGGCGTTGGGTTGCCACCACGTCTAGTTGGTGGGCTTCATGACCCTGGGTAGGGAGAGGTGCCTGCTGGGTAGGTGTCGTTCTGTGTGAGTGACAGGCTTGATAGAGCTCGGTGGGGATGCACGTCTACTCGTATGATGACGCAATGTCTAGATGGTGGACTTTGGAGGAGCGGATCGGTGTATGTGCATGTTCGCAATATGTCTATGTGACTGGGTAGGAGAGCTCCTCCTAAGGGACAATGGTGATGATCGGTCCATGGTTGTACATTTTCCTCCCTCATTGGGCGGTCCGAGGGGCCAGATCTTGGGGAGCGTGGGCCTGTATCCTCGGGTTGACATCCTCCTTAGTGTGAGAATATTGTTTCGCGGCGTAACCGCAATGACGTCTTCCAGCGGGGGCCTTAGAGAGGAACCCCCGTTCAGTGGGGATAAAGTCATCAGTGTCGACCTCATCCGCCTCCCTAAGATATGGGAGGTATTTGTTGTCTCTTTCCGAGGATAGAATCTTGAAATGGTTTGAGACGGAAACCGGAGCTGTCTAGTTCTTCATTCGTGGCCGCTACTGGGCAGGCGACCGGTGGGTCTTGACAGATTGGAGGGCACGCATGGCTGCCTCCACCATCGGGAGAGTACCGTTCAAGTGGTACTCTCGGATCAACACATCTGAGACCCAGAATTGAAGGCGTTGAGTAGGTGACAGAATCCTTCATTGGTGAGGATGTCCAGTCATTGCGCTGCTTGGAGTACGCGTCTGTGAGTTCCTCTGTGATGCCATTGGATCGAAGGGAGTTCTGATTGGTACCTGTAAAATTTTTTAACAAATACAAATAGCAAACCTGTCAAAGCAGAATCTCATGATCCCATGCGTAATTAATGACCTTTCTTGGCCCTCCATGTGAGTATAATGGGGCACATAGTGGGATTAGGTTAAAGCTGTCATGCTTGGTTAAAGATTCCCGTCGGGTTCACCATATTTGTTTTGACTGAGGGAAAAATGTACGCTGCTCGACGGTTGATTAGAGAAGGTTGGGTTCTTATTAATCACTCATATCAGGTGAACCATTTTTGTTTTGAAATTACCAATGGTTCTATATCCAACGATATGTGGACCTTCTTTCCAAAGGCAGGTGTTCGCTTGATGATTTGGCCTGCGGCACTTAAGAACTCACATTGGTCAAGAGGATGGGAATTCGGTCTCATTGCACCCTTTTTGGGGGGAAATATTGCATGTTCCGGGAATCTCTCATAGATTTAAAACATATTCATATGTTTAGGAATCTTTGGTTTATACCCAAGCATAGTATCCACGGATTACTCCAGGTTGGAAATGGTTAAATGAACGCAGGGATTCAGAATCATTTAGGCCTGAGGTTTATCATCCCTCATTAGATTAATGACTCTGAGGAGTTTGGACTCATTGAGACTGCACTGGTTTGAAGCCTCATAACTGGGTGATATGGTGTTTATTGTCATCCAGGAGGCACAGATAACGACTTGAGCCTTTGGATCGAACCAATGATATGGGCTTCCTACGTATCCTCATGAGGGGAATCAGAATACACGTAGTTCGGTGCCACTTGACAGGACACATCACATTTTAAGTTCATTCAACAAGGACCCGACCATTTAGTTTAACGTCTTGTGACAAGGACACCCGGGCGAGAGATGCCCGGTCAAATTTGGTGCGGGACTTACACCGAAGCGGCCCAGAAGACCCAAGGGAAATTATTTCCTGGGACCAGATACGGTCCTGCTGGGGTCATGAGGACATGGTATGAAAGTAACAGATGTGTATCAGACTTAGATATCGGGCCTGCGCCTCAGGGAGGTTTCCTACATATCTCGGTTGGTTGGGAATCAAAGTCCATGTAGTTCTGGGAGATTAGGGCTTACACGTGAGAGTTGACTGTTGTTTGGATTGAACCTTAGGGAGGCATCCTACGTACCCAGTTTTAGGAAACGGGGATCAAAACCCACGTAGTTCATTTTGAGGGGCATGATTGGGACTTACACATGGTTAGTGGCCCGAATTGGTGTCGAACCTCAGGGAGTCTTCCTACGTACCCTGCTTAGGAGATAGGGATCAAAACCCACGTAGTTCGTTTTGAGGGGCATGATTGGGACTCACACATGGTTATTGGCCCGAATTGGAATTGAACCTCGGGGAGGCTTCCTACATACCCTTCTTAGGAGATAGGGATCAAAACCTATGTAGTTCATTTTGAGGTGCATGATTGGGACTTACACATGGTTAGTGGCCCGAATTGGGATTGAACCTCAGGGAGGCATCCTACATACCCTGCTTAGGAGACAGGGATGAAAACCCACATAGTTCATTTTGAGGGGAATGATTGGGACTTACACATGGTTAGTGGCCCGAATTGGGATTGAACCTTGGGGAGGATTCCTACGTACCCTGCTTAGGAGACAGGGATCAAATCCCCATAGTTCGTTTTAATCACCGCTATTGTATGGATGCCACGACCATCAAAAATCTCTAAGCCCACGTGAGTCATGCTCAATTTGAGAAACAAGAGAATGTGATAGAATTGGAAAGCCTCACACTTTCTCCCTACCGAGGTAAGGGGAGGAAGATGATGAGCGGAAGAAAAGGCCGGGACCATTGGACTCTACTTCTCCCTGATGTTGGGGGAAGGTAGGAGTCATGCAGCAGAGCAATGAACCTTCCGTGATGAGAGGGGAAGGTCCACTGGCTTCCGACGAGGATGGTGTGGGGCTTACTACAGGAGGGATGCCCAGCCACTCCCAGGATAGGGGAGAAGTGCTCACCACTAGCGCTCATCAAATGGAAACACAAGCAGGATCCCTCGATATTTATAAACGTAGAGGCACAAAGGGGACTCATGGGCTCGGATCCTACACTACCGTGGGAATGTGAACCCAGGAATGCTTTGGAAATCCTCTCAAGGGTCGGGGCATCCCCTTTTTCCTCGCCTACTATGGGTATGTGACCTCAAAGTGGCGCACTGATGCGCCTAGAGGTTCCATCATACGAGTCTGGTGGCTTCGGAAGAGGCCTTGGCTCGGGTTCGGTGAATAGGCCAGAGAAAGAATTGCGGAGGATCGGACCGGATTGGAAGGGTTTTATCTGGCTCGGGGAATGGAAACACCGAAGGATTTGGCGGGCCACATGGGTGCATGAGGAGTGGTGCCCTTCGCATAGGGGGTGCTACGTGGGTGGAGAGGTCATCTGTGTACCAAGGTGGTATGCGGACTGATATTCATCCCACGTACCAGGGCGGTAAGTGGCTTCGGGTTCGGCCCATGTACTAGGTTGGTACGTGGTGGAGTCCGTGAAAGCAGTGGTGGTCAAGGGTGTCACCTATCGGGGGTTCACCGGCTAGGGCTTCGCCCACATAGGAGGGTGCTACGTGGTGTGTCAGATCGATAAAGGGGGCATAAAATCCCTAGTTCGCAGGGAGTACATTCTTAGAGGGGCCATGGCTCACGGTTTTTATTTTTAAGTTCATGGTTCACCAATTTGTAATGTGTTTTTCGGTTCCTTATCAATTCGTTTCCAATTTTATACCTGTTCTGGTTCACGAATTGGAACTTCACTATTTGCGAAATCCTAAGCTCATTTCTCTAGAATCCTTCCTTCAGAAGTCGATCTCCAAACCTTCTCATCGATGGAGTCTGATCAATCGATCCCCCAATCTCCGAATCCTTCTTCTCGAATCTGATCCCCTCTTCTCCTGCCCCTCAATATCCTTTTATAGAGTGTGTAAAGAGATGTATGTGTGGTCATGTGGCACCTTTTGCGGAGGACCATGACTGAAAACCCAGTTTACAGATGACTTGGTCAATCCGCAACTCGTGGGGGGAGTTGAATTCACCTCATCCATGAACCAAATAGGTGCTTTGTAGTCGCGCAGGGCTCTGCCTCTTTTCCGCGAATGACAGCGTGTGCGGTCTAGGCCAGTTGGTGTGTTTTGCGACTTGGGCGGTTCGTGACGGTGGACTGGCCTGGTGCCCGTCCTACATCGCAGCTACTGAGGGGTTCCCACCTCCGTTTCATGAACAACGCCACTCCGCGGAGGGGGTGGCTCGCTGTACCGGCCACGTACCACCAATGTTGGACCAGTACGTGGACTAGTCGATCCTCTGACAATCGTGAGTATTCTTTGAGGGAATTTGGGTAGAATCCTTTCTCAAATTAAGGGGGGATTCCCATTCTCCTTTGTGAATTTTTCAGGACCCTACAATATTATATTAAATTTATACTCATTAAAGGATTCATTATAAATCACATCAAATATAAATTGTGACACTTTTAACGAAATCTCAACAAGGGTAGAGAAATATTGTTAAAATTATTTATATACTTCCAATAAAGTACCACATTATTAAGAAAATATCATACATCCTTCACTATCTTTTGGTATGGTAATGAGGATATAACATCAAACATAGACATAAAAACTTGATTCTCATCCCAATAAACCACATCTTTAGCACAATACCTCCCTCAACTATAAAATGACACTTTCTAATGATGAGAACAAGGATTTTCTCAATACAGGTTTCAAGGATAGAACAAAAAAAATTAAAAAAATATCTAATTATAGTCCACCAACATTGAGATAGTCTATTTAATAACTAATAAAATATTATCAATGATTTTCATCAAACACATTTGAAAGGTGGACATATAATTACGTAGTTCAAAGTGAATTCTTCTAAAAGAAAAAATTATCAAAAGGACTTGTAAAAGTGATATTTTCCTAATACTCGGGTGCTATGTGGGTTTGAAAGTAACCCCTAAATCCTTCTAAAATCAATAGTTGGATTATCCAGTAATACTCTTCATGATTTAATTATTAAATAGAATAGGTAAGTGGTATTTCCTAGTAACAAACATGGGATTCTTATAGTCTATAGACACCCTCCTTTTAATAAGGACTCTAATTGTTAATACATCACCAATATTATTCTTATCCATTATAAAAACTCTTTTAGAAACTATTTATACTTGACTAACCCATTAGATATCAAAAATTAAAAAAAAATTATATCATAGCCCAAAAAAATTGTAACTACCTTTTAAAACACCTCTAAATGAGTGGGCTTGAGTATCTTTAACACTACCTAATTGATTTATAGTTTTATTCTAAAAAAATATTATACATGTATATTTATGGACTAATTCTAGATAGTTAATCTACGATTTATCCTATAGGTTTATTTTTTTCCTTAATCATCACCATAAGTTGTTTTTTTTTCTTATGGATAATACCATTGTAACGATAATAAGGAGCTTTTCAATTTCCACTAAGAAATCATACTTGAGGTTCTTAAGAAATAGTTCCAGTTCAAATTTTAGGGGATTCTATATACATGGTAAAATGATACTTATTAAATCATTGGCACTAAATTATCTCCTAATACACTCTCAAAACAACTAAAATTATTATTGATAATAGTAGTAATTAAGTGTTTTTATGTTGTGTACAAGTGTCATGTTGGAACCCGGCTTGGCATCGGTGTGGTACGCTATTTATTCTAGTCTGTGGCATGGATTGGATCTCGTCTCGGTGGGCTCCCAAGGTTTGTATCATGGGTCAGATTCGCGGCTGGATCTCATCAGTACGATGTGCTTTGGATTCGGGTGCCTTGGCTTTGGCGCGTGTCAGTGGTCGGCGATAGCTTCCGGCCTCATGTCCTGGTCTTGGCTGGACTCCAACATCGGGTGTTCCAGTGTGGCTCGGCGTCGGCGACGTGCAACTCAGATGGGGGAGGTGTGGTTTTCTTTAAAAAAAATTAGTTTTTGATGTGTTGTTTTTGCCTTTATGGAGGGGTTGTGGCTGGAGGAACCCTGATTCTCTGCAGGATTCTTTTGGCCTCCTACAGCTTATTGGGTTGCTCCGGATGTGTAGGATGAGTGCCTTGCGGTTGCGTTGTGGTTTCTCAACCTTTGGTTCTGATGATTTCTTCGGGGGAGTTTTTCTTGGCTCTACCGTATTGGTTGTTCTCATTTGTCATGATGGTTTTGATGTTTTGGACTGGTTGTTGTTGTTTGTTTGAATGGTTCGTTCTTGAAGGTGGAATGTTTGTGATACAATCTCGACTTCGTGAAACATACTCTATTGGTGGTTCCAGAGCTGGCGGTTCATCTTTGCAGTGTTCTTTGGATTTTTTTTTTGAGAGGGTATGGCTCCAGCCATCGGATCGGGCCTGTGCTTTGACACATGAAACTTGTTTTCCGAACAGCTTTGCAATGGTGAATAGCTACATTGATTAAATGCTAGGAGGAGTTGTACTATGATGTCATTCTGGTTTTACTCTTTCTATCTGTTTAGTGTAATTGTCATATGTCAATGATGTATGTTCGGGTTTCCACCCCCTTCATCCCTTAAATTGGGGCTTTATCATTTAATAATAAAATTGAAGGCCTTCAGGCCATTGGATGGATGAAAAATACTCTTCATTTTCCAAGAAATAAATAGAAAAAGATTAATTTTTAAAAATTCCACAATTATAAATGTAAAAAATTAAACCTAAATTGTATGAAATAGAATCTTGGTTATTGAAAACAATTTCAATGATAGGAAAAATTTTGTTTTAAGAAGTTTTTGATGGGTTTTTACTACTTGTAAATTATAGATATATATTAGTGGATAACAATTCAATCATATCAATTAAGGGAGAGGAGTTATTATCCACTAGATATTTCATGAATTCAAATATGTTATATTTAACCATTTTTCATCCATATTATATTAAAAGTACACCTTTATAAGAATTTATAATTTCCTTTATAGTTTTATGAAAATGTAAACCAAAAATCAGTTCTATATGTCTAGGTAATCTATTATATTATATATCTAAAACATAAAAAATAATATAAATTTCCATGTAATTAACTCTTAATAGAGCATCCTTAATTACCCCAATAGTTTTAGATATGATTCTATTAGATATCTAAATCATAATACCTATACGTTTATAATTAATTTCTATACTCTATTCAAATTATTCTTGGGGGTGCACACTTCCTTTAAAAGTGTGGAATTTTTTTATCTATTTCACTATATCTCGAAAGTTAATATTAACTTGAACTTTCCTAAATGTTTCTAAAATTTAATTAATAGTCTCAATTTTAGATATTTTCTTCACTGAGGGATTTCCTTGAGGGTTTACAAATGGTGGTTAGGGTAATATATGGTTATTTGTAACATTATTTTCATTATTTCAAGGTTCCATTAATTTTCTAAAATCTCTTTGGTTCTCCAAAGCTGGAAACTCTCATTTTCATATTTTTTTTCTCCTAAAAGTGTGTTCAATAAATTTATTGTGATATCATGGTATTATTATCCCTATAATTAATTATAAATCAAGTACTAGGACTATGAAACTCTCTTTAATGGGTATAAAATTAGAATTTATAGCCATGAGAAAATAATTTTAGTACCACTTATAAAATGAAATGCATACAAATTTTGTTTTACCATTGGGTTTTCCCAACACTTGTATACTAACGGTTATCAAGAACCGTTGGTATAAGTTTTTTTTACCAATGGTTTTTTCAAACCATTGGTAAATCTTGGTTTTGTGAAGGATTTTCCAATGGTTTGAAGAAACCATTGGGGAAGCAAAAAAAATTTCACCCTTTACCAACGGTTTCTAGCAAACCGTTGGTAAAGGCCATTTTTTCAACGGCTTTTACAAACCGTTGGAAAAAGTCCTGAGTTCCCAACAGTTTTTACAAACCATTGGGAAAGGTCTCCTCAAATAACCATGATTTCCAGAAGCCCTCGTAGCACAACACAGAACTCGTTTCCCCCAATTTCCAGAATCCCCGGTGCACAGGTGAACCCTAACATGTGTTCTTCCATCCGATAGGATGCAACTCCCCCATCCAATTTAGACTCTTTAAACCTCTTCCCAAATAGAAACATAAAATCCCTCTTTTTTGGATTTATTCATTTATTTCAATATCTAGAAAGCTCGCGTCATTTTTTCCAATTTTAGGGATTTTAGAAAATTTTATGATTCACACTATTTGATATTTAATCAATGGATAATACATGATTGGAAGATGTCTGTGAATGGGGTTGACTTTGGTTTCATATATCATTTTTAACTAAACATATGACATACTACCACTAATATGGTGATTCCACCTAAGAATGGTGGAATTTTACTAGGATCATGGGGCATCCTTTTCTTTTGTTATATTGAGTTTGTAGTGTTGGATTTTAATGTATTTTATTTTCCTATGGATTTATAGTGATTATGTATTGGGTTCCTTTGGTCATGAATTTCGGGTGAGTTATTCTTAATTTCTTCTTAGAGATCATTGTATTTATAAAGTGTGCCTAATTTTTTTATTGGTGGTGTTGACTCACTAAGTGACTATTTGGTTATGATTTTATGATGCCAACGATCGATTTTTTTTAAAAATGAAACCTATTTATATTTTAATGATATAAATGAGTGGTTTTTAAGTATATGTTTATAAAATATGTAAAATGTTTTCTAAGTGTTTTATTTGGAACTATACGAAGAAAGATCCCATTTTTATTGTATTCTAAAATCTCATTAAACATATTTATACTTAGTAAATCCTTTATAAGTTTGGATCCATGTTTGAGAATTACCACTAATATCCCATAGCTTAATACCATTTTTATATTGTGTACATATGATTTTATTTTTTAATGTGTTCACTTCTTCCTTCATTCATGTCTTCCAAGGATGTCTTAGAAATCTAATAGCCACTTGAATGTTCTTACTTGCTTAAATAATGTAATGTATTCATGGAATAGACAATTAATTTTTACATTCTAGTAAACCATGTTGATAACCTTCATGATTAAATGATCTCATAGGTGGGTGTGGTGAATATGGATATTATTTTAAACATTTATATTGAATTTTGTTTTTATCTTCCAGGGTTGCGAATTCTGCAGTTGGTTTTTTTTAAAGTGATATATAGCAACGTTTTAAACCCTTGTTATATATGCCTAATGGTTGTTTAGTAGTGGTTTAAACCACCACTTTTTAAGGTCTATATTTGTTTACCATTTTTGTTTTAGCAGTTGTTTTCCATGACAAAAAATGTGAGGATATAATGGCGGTTCAAACCACTACTATATCTTTTCCATTTTTTGGAAGGTGAAACTGTCGCTAAAACCAAAAACGCCACTAAAAAACATTCTATGATGATTCCCCACCCCCTGGAAATCCCCCCACCCCCTGGACACCCCCAACCCCCTAGAAATCCCTGCCACCCCTATGGACAGCCCACCTACCCCCTGGACAGCTTGTGCCCCCCTGGACAGCCCCCCCCCCCCACCCTTGTTGACAGCCCATCTACCCCACCACCAGACACTCGCCCACCACCCCCAGACACCCCCCATCCACCCGAATTCCCCCACCCCCTAGAAAGCCCCCCCCCACCCACCCCCTTGACACCCCCGACCCCACTGGACAGTGCCACCACCCCCGTGGACAGCCCAACCACCCCCCCCCCCCCCCGGACAGCCCGCCCACCACCTTGGACTGCCCCACCACCCCCATGAGCAGCCCGCCCACCCCCCTGGACACCCCGTACCCTCTGGACAGCTCCACACACCCACTGGACACCCCGCTCAACTCCTTGGACAGACCACCCACCCCCTGGACTCCCCCTACCCCCTGGACAGCCTCAACACCCCCGTGGACAGCCCGCCCACCTGGACACCCCGACCCCCTAGACATCCCCTCACCCCCTGGACACCTCCGACCCCCCAGACGACCCCCCGGACGACCCCACCTCCCCCGAGGACACCCCGCACCCCCCTGGACACCCCGCACCCCCCCCCTAGACACCCCCGCCACTCCCCTAAACCTCATCCTACTCCTCATCCTGATCTCCCTAAAGAAGTTAATGTATAAAACTCATGTACTCCCAACAAGACCCTTAAGGATTACGTATTCCTTGATCCACTTCGAATATATTACTGTGAAATCCTTTAATATAGGCATTATAAATTCTGTATCTTATTTTCTTATATACATTGTATTTTGTTTTATTTCTTAATATGATTCTCATATAGAGTAATGTGTCAGTTATGCTTTTATTTAAAGTAAACAATTGTCATTTACCTAAATATTTTTTTATTGAACTTCAATATTATTGAATTGCTTTGAAATGACTTATTGCAATTTTTTTACAGAATGGATAGAAGTTGGATGTACGAAACTGATCGGATTTCAACTAATTTTCAAAATAATTTGAAGAGATTCTATATTTTTCATTTGACAAGGCTTCAGATAGTGGTCGCATACACTGCCCATGTTTTAATTATGTTGGAAGACCTTGGTTGATTCATGAAGTAGTTAGCTATCATATAACCAAATATGGTTTCCAAACAAACTATTATGTGTGGTATCACAATGGAGAGAAAATGGAATCTAAAAATGTTGATGCTCCAAATGATAGGACTGAATTGGAGTGTTTGATATATGATCGGTTTCCATTTATTCGGAATCATGAGAAGGAAAGGATGTCCATCCAACAAGATTCTGATACAAGAACACACGTTACGTCCAATTAAAATGATGATGTTGATAGGGTGAAAAATTTGAATGATGTTGCGACGACTCCAGTATATCGTAAATGTGGTAAAATGAAAAAGTTGGAATTTTTAATCTGATTGTTTCATGGGAAAACTATGTATGGGATTTCAAATACTGCAATTGATTACATTCTTACCTTCTTGAAGGACTTACTTCCAGATGATGCAGATATTTCCTAAAACCACTATATGTCAAGGAAGTTAGTTTATGAACTTGGATTCTCAAAAACAAATTCATGCTTGCTCGAATGATTGCAGCTTATTTTGGGAGGAAACTGCTAAAAGAAATGATTGTATCAAATGTGGAACCTCCTGATGGAAGCCAAAAGAAGTTGTAACACCATCTCGTATGCCACAAAAATTAATGTGGAACTTTCCATTTATCCTCAGATTATAGAACATTTTCATGTCTGATAAAATAACAGTAAAAATGTGATGGTATGACACCGAGAGGAAAATGAATAATGAATATTTGGTTTACCCTATAGATGGATTTTCATGGCAGAGATTTGATGCTCAATATCCTGGATTTGTAGTCGACATGCGTAATTTGAGATTGGGTCTTTCATGTGACGGTTCTAATCCATTTGGGCAGATGCTTACTTCGTACAGCACATGTCTGGTTTTCATACACATTTATAACCGTCCCTCATGGTTGTGTATGAAAAAGCCTTACACTTTCTTTAGTATACTGATATCTAGCCCTTCTGATCCTGGCAATGATATAGATGTATACATGAAACCTTTAATAAAATAGTTGAAACTTCTTTGGGATGTGGTTTTTCCCCCATATGATGCATGTTCGAAAGAAATATTTCAGATGTGTGTTGCGCTTATGTGGACGATCAATGATTTTTCTGCTTATGCAATGATGTCTGGATAGAGCACAAAAGAAAAAAATTCATGTCCTATTTGTATGAAGAATACGCAATCTAGAAGAATGAAATATCGTCGTAGTTTTAGTTTTATGGGACATCGAAAATCTTTTCCAATGAACCATCTATATAGAAACAATCGTCAAAGATTTGACAATACCATGGAGACTGACGATCCACCTCAGCGTATGTCTGGAACTGATGTGCTTAATGAATTAAAAGTTTTCATTTATTCATTTGGGAAGGGTGTAATTAAATCTAGAAATATAAAAAATGTATTCAATGATACCTGTTATAATTGGAAGAAGAAGAGTATATTCTTTGAGTTGTTGTATTGGTCAACCAACTTGTTACGTCATTACTTAGACGTAATGCACATTGAAAAGATTATATGTGAAACGTTGCTTTTGATTCTTCTAAATGTCAAGGGGAAGACAAAAGATGATTTATGATTTCAGCGTGACTTGGTAGATTGGGAGATCAGACCATAATTACATCATGTCTGTATCAGTGAAAATAAATGGCAAGTTCAATGTGCTTCTTAGTGATGAAACCTGCTGAAAAAAAATCAATTTCTGGAAGTGCTAAAGACTATTAAAGTTCCTGATGGATATTCAAGAAATATATCAAAATGGGTCAACAGAAAAGATTTGAAGTTGAAATCTTTGAAGACTCATGATTATCACATCCTTTTGCATGAGTTGATTCCAATAAAAATCTTTCATATATTGTCCAATAATGTAAGAGTCTCGGTTATTTTGTTGTTATATTTTTTTAGAGATCTTTGTGCTAAGAGGTTTTCCAAATCCTTCTTACAAAAACTATTGGTAGAGACACCATTAATTTTGTGTGAGTTAGAAAAAATATTCCCTCCATAATTTTTTACATGCGTGTTGCATTTGACTGTCTATCTTCCGACCGAAATACTTCTTGGAGGACCCGTTGCTTTCCTTTGGATGTATCCAACTGAAAGAAACATGTTCACATTTAAATCATATGTTCGGAATAGGAATTATCCCGAAGTTTCTATTGTGAATGGTTACTTGGCTAAAGAATATATGGATTTCTACTCAATGTATTTGTCTGATCTTACTACGAGAATAAACAGAGCAATGAGAAATAAAGAAGAATAGTATGGGAAAATTGAACCCATTTTTCCATCACTTCCTCAGAAAGGAGGAATTCTGGGATCATATGCATTGATTACATTAAGCCTTGAAGAGCGAGAGATGGCACATCGCATAGTGTTGTTCAATTGTGATTTGTTTGATGAGTATATCAAGTAAGTAAATTGTACATGTATCTATTATCTTATCTCTTGTAATTTTAAATATTTTTTAAACTATTATTATTTTTATCTACAGGTAACATAAAGAATTGATATATAGAAATCATTGTTATTTATCTTTGAGAAGGAAAGAGACTTTGCATAGAATAGGTTTTTCTGCTTGGTTGAAATTGAAGGTAAAAATATTTCTGTAATAACTAAATAAAAATAATATTTAATTATGTTTGTTGTTTGTTTATATTTCAGGTATCGATTTTTCCTATTGACTCTGTTTATGAGAAAATAAGAGCTTTGGCATTTTGTCCTAATACCATGGTTCATTCTTGTAAATCACTTATGATCAATGGATACAAATTTATTATCACTAAACAAGTAAGAAACATGATAACACAACATGATGGTGTTATTCTAACTACCACAACAGACTGTTATGCTAGTTCATCTGATAATAGACCTCATTCTAAAAATTTAGATTATTATGGAGTTGTGGAGAAAACAATAATTTTGGATTATTACTCGCATGGTCAAGTCACGATGATGAATTGTCAATGGTTTGATTCAATGACGAGGCAAGGCACCATTATTGATGATTTTGGATTTTGAGTTATTTACATGACTCGCACTCTTTCCACCGATGAAACATATGTATTGGAATCAATGGTGAAACAAGTTTTTTATGTCAAAGATCATCGTCATCCTAAATTCAGTGTAATTATTGAAGTAAATACCAGACATGTTTTTGATGATGGTGATGAAGAAGTTGACACTATCCCTACTGCAATTGGAAGCAATCCGTTTATTACTTATGATGACTCCAATAGCTCAATTTTCAGAGTTGATTGTGAACCCGAAGTTGTGGTGGGAAATATATAGAATCACACAGTCATGTTCTCACCTACATGTTTCACCTACATCATTCAGAGTGTTTATCCTAGTACATACCTTCAAACAACCATAAATCTTCTGTTTCTTTATGTTTTTTTATCAGAATGGTTTTTCTATATATTTTTTTGGTTTACACATTATTTATATGTTTCTAATTACTTCCATATTTGTTTTCATTGCAGGAAGTGACACCCATTGAAGAGAGGTGGTGGAAAAAGATGACAGAAAATAGTCATCGCATGACACAGATGGGAATTCTTCCACTCATCCCTATTGTGAGAATTTTATTTCAAATATATATATTTCAATAACTTATAAGAACATGTGTTTACTTTTGTGTTAAACTTTTTTAGGATCCACCCCCTATATGAGAGATATCTATCGAGGAGCCTGATATTACTCCCAGTACAGAGGCTGGTGGTAGGAGGGGGTGGTGTCAGAGGTAAACGACCATCTGGTGGTCCCGGTACTGAGGATGGTGGTATGAGGGCTCGTGGTGAGAGAGTTAGACTATCCACTGGTCATACCCGATTGGATTATTCCCCTACCACAGACGTAACATCTATGCCCCATTTTGATACTGGTGTGTCTTTAGGGACACACGGGATATTTAGGCCTCTAAGGTTTAGACTACCTGTTGGCCAGACGTCTGTGCTGTCATCTTTTACTTCTGGTTCATTATCTCCGGGCTATTATATTCCACCTTCTTCGACTCATACTCCGACACAATATGTGGATGAAGAGCATACACTAAGGGACACTCCACCTGTACAGGATATTCCTTCGGCTTCTGCACATCCAGTGACACCCATTGATCTGACTACCACAGGTATATTTATATAACTCTAACAAATTTTTATACCAAAATTTTATTATTATTATAAATTATACTGAAATTTTTTTCATTAATAACATATTCATCTACTGATAGGAGGCAGGGAGGGGGTGTACTCACTTGCGTGCGGTATAGAACTTCCAGACATAGTTGATGGTTGAATAAAATGATGATGGACAGCTGATTGATAAATCTGGGCAGGAATGTCGGGGTTTTTTGGCGACGCTAGCCAAATACTCCGACATCATTCTGGTCATCCCTCTATCTTGGAGACATCTGCCACACGAAGTCAAGGATAATACGTGGGCACAAATATGGGTAAAAAATATATTGGATTTAATATAGTATTTTTTTGTATTTATATGAATTAATCTATTGGGTGTCAGCTTCGATATAACTTCCTTGATGGAGAAGGTGCACGACCGGTGCATTTAAAGGAGCTAGCAGAGTTTTGGGGAGCTTATACGCATGATCTGTATGTTGTATGGTGTGATAGAGTGGGCACAGAGTTGGAGACATTACCTATCGTGGATGACATACCTATAGAGAAATATTACCAAATGATTACCCATTGGGCGACTGTCAAATTTAAGGTATTAATCCCATTTGAGTTATTTAAATGAAAGTTTTCATATTTTTCATTAATATTATTTAATTTAATATTAAACATTATTTAGGTATCTTCTGAAAAAAACAAAAAAAACATCGATTCAAAGCAATACCTCCACACTTTGGGGCGCACTACTATGTCAGATCATGAGAGGCAGCTGGTACGATATAGTTTTTTATAATTTTTTTTAGGACTTGCCCTTTTTATTGTTTCTACTTAAATTATTTAATTTATTGAATATTGAATATATGATTATACTTGAACTTTATATTGTTTCAATTTCATTACAGAAGCACAAATTGAATATTGAAGGACGTATCCCTCGAGCAAATTTTTTTTTCTCGAGTAGAAGGAAAAAAGATGAAACTGCAGTTAATGAACCGACACAAGAGAAGATTGTAAGTTTTAATTTATTTATTTCAAATTTTAATATCTATTTTGAAATTTAATAATATATTAATATTTTTAACAGGCTGCTTTAGAGGCCCTTGATGCCCAGGATCCTGACAATTTTGGGCCACACGATCATTTATATCAGTTTTTGGGAGATGATCACTCTAGTCGAGTACGCTGCCAACCTGGTAAGAATATAGTCTCAACGAGGTATTGGTACTCTCCAGGTATCCATTCTAGTACCATCAAGTTAGAATAGGTCAAGGAGTATGTAAGACAGTCTGATAAAAGGGTCACAGAGTTGGAAGAACAATTTCAAATGAGGGACAAAGAATTTATGAAACTGATGAAAGCTTTATCTTCATCACTTCCACCAGAGGCCAGCGTGGCTTGTTAGACATTTATGTCATTGATGGGTGCATTATCCAATGCACCGGGTATCATTTCTAGTGGCATTAGAGATGATGAGGTTCCTGGTGATGATGAGGATGCTGCAGAGAACGAGGACGAGGATGCGGATGAGGATGGGGGTGAGGATGGGGTCAAGGGCAAGGATGGGGCCAAGGGCGAGGATGGGGCCGACGAAGAGCATGGGTACGATGATGAGGACGACAACGAGGACAGAGATGGTTGAAAGGATGATAATGATTATGATAGTGGTGATGGTGATGGTGATCAGGGGAAGATTTATCCATTACATTTTTGAATTCTATATAACTCTTTATTTTTGAACCTGGTTTTTCACTCTGGTATGGATATTTTTAAATTCAGTATAACTCTTTATTTTCAACTAAATATGGATCCTAATGATTTTATAATGTTTTGGAGGTGAGTGATGCAATATGAGATTTTATGGGTTATTGTTAGGAGTTTCTTTCCCTTTAATTGATTGGTTTATAAAACATAAGTTGGTGCTGCATATATTATGTAATTGGAATTGGTAAAGTAAAATGTTGGTCTCGGATTTTCGAGTTGGTTATTTGGATGGTATTCTCTATAAAAAAGTGGGTATGTCTCTATTGACTATGGGTGTATTTTCTAATTGACTAATTTATTTATTAAACTAACCATGAAATACACATTTCCCATAATATGAAAGCACCACAAAAATCATAGATAGACACTACACACCACAAGACAGCCATGGGAGACACCCCTTGAGGTAGAGTCCCTCTCGTAGCCTCTTTAATTTAAGAATGCATTAAATTGAATTTATCTTCCTCTTAATTCAGATTAATTATATTCAATTGCATATCTTGAATAAGTTTTCTTTAATATAATTGTTTCATTTGATAAATAAAGTCTTGTTTTTATAATAAAACCCCTCCAACGGAGGTGTTCTATCTACAAAAACTCACAGTGATAGTTTAGGGTGTGATAATTTGACTCTCAATCAGTAGTTTTAAATACCTAGTACCACTTTTTAAAACAAAAAATATAAAATATATATCTTTATCATACCACAATATTTAATCAAGAGTTTATTTTTTATAACATAAGATCAGTTTTTATAATGTGACGGACAACTACATAGGATTTATTTGGAATCCTGGCCAGAAGATGCTGCCCTGCGGATGTTGTTGGATTGGGCCAACATGTCACGGTCATGCCGCGGTCACACCACGGTAATGCCGTGATTTGGCCCTACACCTAGACAGCCCCCCCAACCCTCCTCCCTGGACCCCAGATCCCAATCTAATCTGTCTTAAAATGGATACGCTTTTATGTAAAAACAACTGGAATACGGAAAACCGACCAAACACATTAGTATAGTGTTTATGCTTTAGGAAAATGATCCATGGGTCATTTGTGACGTGTATGATTCAACCCTGCCTCAATCTAAGGCGCGGTGTGGCCGGAACCACTCAAAATTTATCTCTTTTGTTTCAAAAGGACATCATTTTAAATGAATACAACAACTGACATACAAAAAACCGACCAAAGAAATTCGGATTCTATTGAAACTTTAGGACAACGATCCATGGGTCATATGTGGCATGTACGAGTCGAATGGATTCTGTATAACTCTTTATTTTTGAACCTGGTTTTTCTCTCTAGTATGGATATTTTTGAATTCAGTATAACTCTTTATTTTTTACCAAATATTGGACACTTTTTTACTTCCTTTTATAACCAAAATAAGAACTTTAAATAATTATTGCATCCACTAAAGATCCTCCCAAGTATATCATTACAAATATGTCTTCTTTAGCAAAATAAACATCATAAAATACCATCAGAATTTTGGAAGGCTAAAAAGAACTAGCATCAATCCGAGGTACGATGTGGAAGGTATCACTTGAAGTGTCATTCAGACGCGCGGTTTGCACGGCACGACTGAATATGTGTTGTTTAGGCATTTGGTGTGCTTGAAAAGCGTGCATGGGGTATTCAAAACTAGCCAAATGACCTTATAATTCCATCAAATCAGATGAAAACAAAGGGTGGGTGAATTGTAAAATTTTCGGCCAGACGGAACATCAATCGGAGTTGTCATGTGACCGCGCTGGCCGAAAACGCACTCGGCGTGTCGTAAATGTCCAAAACATGGGTTTTACATAAAAATGCATGTCGAACGACATTGGAATGATTTTAAATCACACAAAAACACCCTAATTATTATTCCTGAGGTGTACGAGGAGACGACACGTCATTCGGACATGTGGTTTGCACGGCACGGCTGAATATGTGTTTTTAGGTGTTCGGCGCGCTTGAAAATCGTGCGTGGGGTGGTCAAAACCGTCCGAACGACCTCGGAATTCCATGAAATAGGATTAACACAAAGGGTGGGAGAATTGTGAAATTTTTTTCTAGACGGAACGTTAATCGAAGGTGTCGTGTGACTGCGCTGGCCGAAAACGCACTCGGCATGTCGTAAATGGCCAAAACATGGGTTTTATGGTCAAATGCATTCCGAACGACATCAGAATGACTTGAAATCACACTAAAACACCCTAATTATTATTCTTGAGCTGTACGAGGAGACGACACATCATTTGGATGTGCAGTTTGTGCAGCACGGCTGAATATGTGTTCTTTAGGTGTTCGGCGTGCTTGAAAAGCGTGCATGGGGTGGTTGAAACCGGTCGGACGACCTTGGAATGAAATGAAATTAGATGAAAAAAAAGGGTGAGTGAATTGTAAAATTGTCAGCTAGACGACATGTCAATCAGAGGTGTCGTGTGACCGCCCTGGCCGAAAATGCACTCTGCGTGTTGTAAATGGCCAAAACATGGGTTTTATGGTCAAATGAATGTCGAACGCCATCAGAATGACTTAAAATCACCCAAAATCACCCTAGTTATTATTCGTGATGTGTACTAGGGGAAGACATGTCATTTGGACACGCGGTTTGCGCGACACGGCTGAATATGTGTTTTTTAGGTGTTCGACACGCTTGAATAGCGTGCGTGGGGTGGTCGAAATCGGACGAACGATCTTAGAATGACATGAAATCAGACGAAAACAAAGGGTGGTTGAATTGTGAAATTTTCATTCAGATGGCACATCAATCGGAGGTTTTGTGTGAGCACGCTGGCCAAAAATGCACTCGGTGTGTCATAAATGGCCAAAACATGGGTTTTACGGTCAAATGCATGCCGAACGACATCATAATGACTTAAAATCACACAAAAACACCCTAATTATTATTCTTGAGGTGTACGAGAAGATGACACATCATTCGAACATGGGGTTTGCGTGGCACGGCTGAATATGTGTTTTTTAGGTGTTCTACGTGCTTGAAAAGCGTGTGTGGTGTGGTCCAAACCCGCTGAATGACCTTGGAATTCCATGAAATTGGATGAAAACAAATTTTGGGTGAATTGTGAAATTTTCGACCAGACGGTACGTCAATCAGAGGTGTCGTGTGACCACGCCGGCTGAAAACGCACTCGGCGTGTCGTAAATGGCCAAAACATGGGTTTTACGGTCAAATGCATGCCGAACGACATCGGAATGACTTGAAATCACATCAAAACACTCTAGTTATTATTCGTGAGGTGTATGAGGAGACGACACATCATTCGGATGTGTGGTTTAAGAGGAACAGCTGAATATGTGTTTTTTAGGTGTTCGGCGCGCTTGAAAAACGTGCATGGGGTGGTCGAAACCAGCTAAACGACCTCATAATGCAATGAAATCGGACAACAACAAAGGGTGGGTGAATTTACAAATTATCATCCAGATGGTACGTCAATCGGAGGTGTCGTGTGACCGCGCTGGCCGAAAACGAACTCGGCTTGTCGTAAATGGCCAAAACATGGGTTTTACAGTCAAATGCATGCCGAATGACATCAGAATGACTTAAAATCACACAAAAACACCCTAATTATTATTCTTGAGGTGTATGAGGAGATGAAACATCATTTGGACACGCGGTTTGCGCGGCACGGTTGAATATGTGTTTTTTAGGTGTTCAGCGTGCTTGAAAAGCGTGCGTGGGGTGGTCGAAACCGGCTGAACGACCTCAGAATGCCATGAAATTGGACGAAAATAAAGGGTGGGTGAATTGTGAAATTTTCGGCCAGAAGGAATGTCAATCGGAGATGCTGTGTGACCGTGCTAGCCGAAAATGCACTCATCGTGTCGTAAATTGCCAAAACATGGGTTTTATGGTCAAATTCATGCCGAACGGCATAGTAATGTCTTTAAATCACATGAAAACACCCTAATTATTATTATTGAGGTGTACAAGGAGATGACACATCATTTGGATGTGCGGTTTGTGCGACACAGCTGAATATGTGTTTTTTAGGTGTTTGGCACGCATGAAAAGCATGCATGGGGTGGTTGAAATCGGACGAACGACCTCAGAATGCCATGAAATCAGACGACAATGAAGGGGGTGAATTGTGAAATTTTTGGCCAGACAACACGTTAATCGGAGGTGTCATGTGACCGCGCTGGCCAAAAAACGCACTCGGCGTGTCGTAAATGGCCAAAATATGGGGTTACGATCAAATTCATGCCGAATGACATTGGAATGACTTGAAATCACACTAAAACACCCTAATTATTATTCATGAGATGTACGAAGAGACAGCACGTCATTTGGATGTGCGGTTTGCACGGCAAGGCTGAATATGTATTTTTTAGGTGTTCAGCGCGCTTGAAAAGCGTGCGTGGGGTGGTCGAAACTGGCTGAACGACCTCAGAATGCCATGAAATCGGACGAAAACAATGGGTGGGCAGATTGTGAAATTTTTTGCTAGACATCACATCAATCTGAGGTGTCGTGTGACCGCACTGGCCGAAAACGCACTCGGCATGTCATAAATGGGCAAAACATGGGTCTTACGGTCAAATTCATGTTGAATGACATATAAATGACTTGAAATCACACGAAAATACGCTAGTTATTATTTGTGGGGTGTACAAGGAGACGAAACGTCATTCGGATGCGCGGTTTGCACGGCACGGCTGAATATGTGTTTTTAGGTGTTCGGTGCACTTGAAAAGCATGTGTGGGGTGGTCGAAACCATCCAAACGACCTCGGAATGCCATATAATCGGACGACAACAAAGGGTGGGAAAATTGTGAAATTTTTTGCTAGACGACACGTCAATCAGAGGTGTCGTGTGACCGCGCTGGCTGAAAGGGTTCTCGGCCTGTCGTAAATGGCCAAAACATGGGTTTTACGGTCAAATGCTTTCCGAACGACATCAAAATGACTTGAAATTACACGAAAACACCATAGTTATTATTCGTGAGGTGTAAGAGGAGACAACACGTCATTCAGATGCGTGGTTTGCGTGGCATGGCTGAATATGTGTTTTTTAGGTGTTCGGCGCGCTTGAAAAGCATGCGTGGGGTGGTCGAAACCCCCCAAACAGCCTCGGAATGCCATGAAATCAGACGACAACAAAGGGTGGGTTAATTTTGAAATTGCTAGCTAGATGGAACGTAAATTGGATGTGTTGTGTGACCGCACTGGCCGAAAACTCACTCGTCATGTCGTAAATGGCCAAAACATGGGTTTTACAGTCAAATGCATGCCGAACGACATCGGAATGACTTGAAATCACACAAAAAAATCCTAGTTATTATTTGTGAGGTGTAAGAGGAGACGACACTTCATTCGGACACGCGGTTTGTGCGGCACGGTGGAATATTTGTTTTTTAGGTGTTCGGCGTGCTTGAAATGCGTGCATGGGGTGGTCGAAACCGGCCGAACGACCTCAGAATGCCATGAAATCAGACGACAACAAAGGGTGGGTGAATTGTGAAATTTTTTCTAGATGGCACGTCAATCGGAGGTGTCTTGTGACCACACTTGTGGAAAAAGCATTCAGCGTGTCGTAAATGGCCAAAACATAGGTTTTGTTGTCAAATGCATGCCGAACAACATCCTAATGACTTGAAATCACATGAAAACACCCAAGTTATTATTATTGAGGTGTACGAGGAGACGGAACGTCATTCGGACGCACAGTTTGTGCGACACGACTGAATATTTGTTTTTTAGGTGTTCGGCAAGCTTGAAAAGCGTGCGTGGGGTGGTCGAAACCAGCCGAACAAAATCAAAATGCCATGAAATCAGATTACAACAAAGGGTGGGTGAATTTTGAAATTTTCAGCCAGATAGCACGTCAATCGGAGGTATCGTGTGACCACGTTGGCCAAAAATGCACTCGGTGTGTCGTAAATGGCCAAAACATGGGTTTTATGGTTAAATGTCTGCCGAATGACATCAGAATGACTTGAAATCAGACAAAAACACCATATTTATTATTTGTGAGATATACGAGGATAAGACACGTCATTCAGATGCGCAGTTTTCATGGAAAGACTGAATATGTGTTTTTTAGGTGTTACGCGTGCTTGAAAAGCGTGCGTGGGGTGGTCTAAACCGGCCGAATGACCTCATAATTCCATCAAATTAGAAAATCACAAAGGGTGGTCGTATTGTGAAATTTTCGGCTAGACGGCACGGAAATCAGAGGTGTCGTGTGACTGCGATAGCTGAAAACGCACTCGGCATGTCGTAAATGGCCAAAACATGGGTTTCACAGTCAAATGCATACCGAACGACATCAGAATGACTTGAAATCACATGAAAACACCATAGTTATTATTTTTGAGGTGTATGAGGAGACGACACGTCATTCAGACATGCAGTTTGTGCAGTATGGCTGAATATGTGTTTTTAGGTGTTCGACGCACTTGAAAAGCGTGCGTGGGGTGGTCAATACTGGCCGAACGACCTCAGAATTCCATGAAATCAGACAAAAAAAGGGTGGGTGAATTGTGAAATTTTCAACCACAAGGCATGTCAATCGAAAGTGTCTTGTGATCGCGCTGGCCGAAAACGCAATCGGTGTGTCGTAAATGGCCAAAACATGGGTTTTACGGTCAAATGCATGTCGAACGACATCAAAATTACTTAAAATCACACGAAAAAACCCTAGTTATTATTCATGAAGTGTACAAGGAGACGACATGTCAGTCGAACGTGCGGTTTGCATGGCACAACTGAATATGTGTTTTTTAGGTGTTCGGCGCACTTGAAAAGCGTGCATGGGGTGGTCGATACTGGCCGAACAACCTCGGAATGCCATGAAATCGGATGACAACAAAGTGTGGGAAAATTGTCAAATGTTTGGTTAGATGGAATATCAATCGGAGGTGTCGTGTGACCACGCTGGCCGAAAATGCACTCAGTATGTCGTAAATGGCCAAAACATGGGTTTTACGGTCAAATGCATGCCGAACGACATTGGAATGACTTGAAATCACACGAAAACACCCTAATTATTATTCGCGAGGTGTACGAGGAGAAGCCATTTCATTCGGACTCACGGTTTGCACGGTACGGCTGAATATGTGTATTTTAGGTGTTTGGCGTGCTTGAGAAACGTGCGTGGGGTGGTCCAAACCAGCCGAATGACCTTGGAATGCCATAAAATCGGAAAAAAACAAACAATGGGTGAATTGTGAAATTTTTGGCTAGACGGCACGTCAATCGGAGGTGTCGTGTGATCGCTCTCGCTGAAAACACACTCGGTATGTCGTAAATGGCCAAAACATGGGTTTTACATTCAAATGTGTGCCGAAAGACATCGTAATGACTTGAAATCACATGAAAACACCCTAATTATTATTCGTGAGGTGTACGAGGAGACGACACGTCATTCAGACATGCGGTTTGCATGGCCCGGCTGAATATGTGTTTTTAGGTGTTCGGTACGCTTGAAAAGCGGGCATGGGGTTCTCGAAACCGGCCAAACGTCCTCAGAATTCCATGAAATCGGATGACAATATAGGGTGGTTGAATTGTGAAATTTTCAGCTAGACTGCACATCAATCAGAGGTGTCGTGTGACTGCGTTGGCCGAAAATGCACTTCGCGTGTCGTAAATGACCAAAACTTGGGTTTTACGGTCAAATGCATGCCGAACGACATCGGAATGACTTGAAATCACACAAAAACACCCTAGTTATTATTCTTGAGTCGTACAAGAAGAAGGAAAATCATTCGGAGGCGCGGTTTGTGTGGCACGATAGAATATGTGTTTTTTAGGAGTTAGGCGCACTTGAAAAGCGTGTGTGGGGTGGTCGAAACCGGCCGAACGACCTCAGAATTCCATAAAATCAGACGACAACAAAGGGTGGGTGAATTGTGAAATTGTTGGATAGAAGGCATGTTAATCAGAGGTGGTGTGTGAATGCGCTGTCTGAAAATGCACTCCAGACTGTCCCCCCCACCCCACCCTGGACAACCCCCCTCACCCCCGGAGATCCCCCCGCACACCCCAGACACCCCCCCCACCCCGGACAGCCCCCCCCCACCCACCGTACAATACCCCCGGATAGCCCCCCACCCCGGATATCCCCCCACCCAATGATCCATGGATCATTTGTGATGGGTACGATTCAACCCCACCTCAATCCAAGGCACAGTGTGACTGGTATCACACAAAGTGTCTCACTTTTTCTTAAATGGACAACATTTTACGTGAAAACAACAACTGATATACGGAAAATATTTACAAGGCTACACATAGATTCTTGAAATTAAGGGATAAAAAATAAAATATGGTTTATTGGTCATACATTATTAGATGAAAATATTCACAAGGCATAGATAGAAACACAATGGGTCATAGTATATATAGAAAAACATGAATTACATTAGGAATGAGTCTCGACGTCCCATCATGAACATGCACCAACACTCATGTTCTAATTCTCAATCATGGGTCATTCATTTTATACAATAAGAAACAAAAAATAAATATCATATAGTGATTTCATATGAATCCTATGAACACTCAAGCATACCATATAAAAAATTGGTCAATAAGGATGCACATAGATTCTTGAAAAATAAGTTTCAAAGTCTCATAAAAATACCCCAATGGTGAGGAATACATATGGTGACACCATATCTCCATGGATCACCTCAATCCCATCCTCAAACAGTGAGTTCTAGGACCAAACCAAATTCCCTTTGGGAACCCAATACCAAAGACTTAATTGAATATTCATACCCACTACCCAAGATGAGGATTCATCTCACATCACACCTAGGAGAGAAAATTACAATTAGCCACATACCCCCTTATTCTTATTGAAAAATATATGAAAAACATGTAGGCTATTCCGGTAACCCATCTCATATGTCGAGATTGGCCAATGTTTCCCACTAACACATTAGGAACCATTTATACATGGATACATAATCATTATACGAATATAAACATCTTATGTGATTCTTATAACTCATCCTAGGTCTAAGAACATGAGCACTACCATTTTCTATCTTATGGGATTCATGATCCTTGCCACACTACCCATGTTTTTCTGTTAGTTTTAAGATACTCAACCCAAGACCATGACTAAACATCCCATGTGCTTCCTATACCATATAGGTTTTTTCTCTTATGTGTATTGGTGTTGTGGTTTGAGTGTGGAATGAATTCTGAATTTTGAATACTCTTATGTGTGTTGGTGTTGTGGTTTGAGTGAGGAATAAATTCTAAATTTGGAATACTCTTATGGGTGTTATTGCATTTCCTATAACATATAGGTGTTTTCTCTTATGGGTGTTATTGAATTTGAATTTCTAAATATCTAAATTTTGGAATGAATTCTAAATATTGAATACTTTGGATGGGGATTATGTATTGGTGTTGTTGTAGGTCTGGAGAGGGGTTGTTGTGTTGTTGTAGGTCGGGAGAGGGGAGAGGGGCCTGCTATTGTGAAGTTGTGTAATTGTATACCAACGGTTTGTTATAACCGTTGGTATAGGTTTATACCAATGGTTATAACTAAACCATTTATATAGCCTTATGGCTTGTCATATTCCCTCTATACCAATGGTTATAAACCGTTGGTAGAGGTTTCACACACATATACCAACATTTTACAAACCTTTGGTATATGTTATACTTTTACACAAATATACCAACGGTTTATATAAAACCATTGGTATACCTCCTATTTTGACACCTATACCAACAGTTTTCATAGAATCTTTGGTATAGGCCTATTTTCACTCCTTACTTTCCCACTATTGAGGGAACCATTGGTATAATATATACCAATGGTTTCCAGGACTTTACCAACGGTTTTGAACCATTTGTAAAGTTTAATATTTTAGTAGTGTAAGGGGAAATTCCTTCGACGGAGTATACTCCTCGGGGTACCACAGTTGGCAAACATGCGCCTTTGACTACGAGGTTCATCAAGGAAAGGTTTCCTGGTGCATTTGAGCACATGGAAGCGACCATCGTGGATCTGACTAGGGTCTTTCCTCCTCCAGCACCTCCCAGTGTTCTGAGCAGATAATTGTCCCCTGGGAAGATCCAGAGACGTCGAAATGCATCCCGATTTTTGGAACAGCTCATACAGGGAACGTCGGGTAATCATGATTCCTGTTTCCTCGATTTCCAACTAATATGTTCTTAATCTTCCAGTTATTAATTGTTTTGGTGCTATGGTGCAAGGCCAATCAATGACCTGGTCGTGACTGCCCAAGTGGTCATACCTTATGCCCCATTATTATCTGAGGGACCACCTACGGCCATACCTGAGTGCGATGAGATGTTGGGCCCTACTGAAGGGGCTAGTGGTACGGACGCTTTCCTTCTGGCTTCAATGACCGGAAATATGTCATAGGAGGAGCAGCTGGAAGACGAGACTCTCGTTGATCACACAGCCTCTCTAGCTACGGGGGAGGTTGGGGTGCCTGTGATTACCAAGGAGGCCCTAGATCCGATGAGGTCAGCTACCTCGAACCCGATGGATCCTATGGTAATGGAGGAAGAGCCTGTTATTAGGCCAGTTGTTGAGAACCCAGGGCAGGCCAATGTTCTGTTTACTGGGGGAGTAATTTCCCCGAGCCTGATCTTTGTGGATGACATCTTGGAGAAAACTTTGGGAGTTTCGGGCCTTGGGCACGGCCTTAGGTCCTGGGCACCTCTATGGGTTTCCAATACTCCATTTCACATTGAAGATATAGCGTCGTCCTCGAGCGACAGCAGCGACTTAGAGCTTGATGGTACCGACACCTTGACGATCGAGTGTAAGCTTTTCAATCTCTTGACACTTAATCCCTTCTCTTCCCTTTTCTGATCAGGGATACCTATCTATCTTATCGACTTTTGGGCTTTAGGACCACAACCTCTGGCACTGGTGATTGTGCTGTCGGATCCAATCACGCCCGTGACCACAACTACTGGGGACGATGTTTCCGCGACGTCAGAGCTTGCGGTTGAAACCGTATCGGTTCCCTCCTTGGTGAAGTTTATCCCAGAGTATGTATCTTTTTTCGGGAGTGACTCTGAGCCTAATCAACAGGTCCTTTGCTGTATTCTACCTTCTTGCCAAAGGGCATGGGAGAAAATCTAGAAGTTGTTTTCTTAGACGCCCTTGGCCGAGATGCTGACTAAATTGCCGATGCTGCACGATCTATTTATGTTGTTGGGATTTGATGGATCTGACTACCATGTCATTTATTATCTAACACCCGAGACTTTTATGAGAAATATTTTGTTTTTATGTTATAGAAATCATCAAATGAATCTTTCACTACACACAACACTAGCTTGCCTTTCTTTACACGCAATCGCGGTCTTCCTCGATAGCTTGCGCCATACGAAATACCGAGTTTTACGAAACAATGATTTATTATAATATTATCCATTATGAATAGTATTAACTGAATTTTGAATTTTATAACATTTTAATTCATCTTATACATTTTCTAGAATGAAGTATGAAAACAAAATCAGTTTTTTTGGATAAAAGAAGTATTTTTCAAAAAATGCAGTTTTACCGCATTTTGATGGTGCACCCACATTAAATATAGTTTTTGAAAAGTTTATAAGTTCAATTTTACAAAATAAAATTCTTCTTTAGAATCAATATATAAAAATTTAGTTTGGATAAATTTTTCATATTATTCTGATAACTTTCATATTTTAATGAATAGTAAAAACACACTATATTTTAATTAAAAACAACTTTTTTCATCGCAATAATTTATATGGTTAAATTATAATATTGAATGTTTTTAAATTATAAATAGAATATATTTTTACCATTTAATATAATTTATGTCATTATCATTAATTTTACATTGAACTCATAGGTAAAAATATTTCAATCTTTGGCAATGTTTTAACTTTTAAAACCCGTTTGCTTAACAATGGGATTAATTTTAAATTAATTACTTCAACTTTTGTGTTTTGAATTTTGAAAAATTGATTCCATATTTGGAATTAGTGGGTACAAATTATGTTAATAGATTACTTTTTTTTTGATATTATGAATAGTAACTATAGTAATTTTTATTTACTATGGTTAAAGGTAAATAGGGTAATTCAAGGTTAAAAGAATATTATAATAATTCAAAATTACCTTGACACTTGTTATAACCTTATTGTATGAGTATTGGCTGACCATGGGCATCCTTGGGTCGATTTTGGGACCCCATTGAGCCACTTGGTAGTGAAAATGACAATTTGGATTAATTAATTTAATGTAGAGACAAAATTGACATTAACAAAAATCTTTTAGTAATTAATTTTTATAAGGGGTTTTATAAGATATATTTTTGACTATAAATAGTCATTGGAAAGAGAAACATATTTCCTACATAATGATATTTTTTTATAATTTTTAGACACCAAATAAATTAAATTATATATGACACAATAATGATGAAGTATTTACCTCATTAATAAATGATTTAAATAAATAAGATTATAATGATTAAAATATTTTCCAAAACATGTACAATTCTGATTGGATGATTTTATTTCGACTATGAGTCATCTTATATTCATCTTTAATGATTTTCGGACCTTTTGAAGCCGAAGATAAGTTTATAATATAATAATATTTCCACACTTTCCAAAGGTACCCCTCTCCTCCCTTATAAAAGGGCACCTCCTCCCTCTCTTCCTCACACCAATTTGAGCCTTCAAGCTCGGCCAACCCCTTCCCATTTCACTTCCCCACTTCCTTAGAAACCTACTAGATGTACTGGTCTTATCAAAATACCAACTCTAGTGCCTTAAGAGAAAGTTTAAAGGAGGCACTTCGAGAAAGAGGTAATACCTTCTACAATTTTCTTCAAGTTCCATTCTTCTTCTACTCCCTCTTCTTTAGTTGTTTCATTATGAGTTAATAACATCATTATCCCTCATATACTGATATGTTATTATAAATATGAAACAACCCTATTTCACCTCTTATCCATCTTACGGAAAACGAAATCACCGCGCGTGCGTACATACGGAATACTGTCTCCACGTCGTGGTGTAATCTGTTTTCCACCACCACCATACTTGGATGGGTATAATGGTGTAAATAATGACTATATATTATTATTGTAAAGTGATATTGATTCTTAAATAGTATACATACACTTCAATACAATTCCACGATCATGGGAACGATATCATCGCTCGTGCGTACGTACGGCCTACCGTCTCCACGATGTGATGCGACTCATTCTATATGATCTTCATTGAATAATGATTATATAAATGAATTGAATGAATGAATATGATATATATTACACTAATACCATTCTGTAAATGATGTATCTATATCCTATAAAGAGTAATAAGAATTTGTTCGACAAAACACGCATAAGAACAAAAAGTAATAAACACCCGAATAACAAGTAGTAATGAAATATTACAAATAAGAAGCTAAGAATATGACCATATATGGTATCATAACAATGAATATGATTCTGTAATAAGTCAATGACATTATTTAAATCATTATACAGGAGGTTCGGATGCGTACAAATCATATCGGAGCTGAGGTAAGGGAAACTATCACAATCTCATTTTTATCCGAGATTGTTTATACTTTGGTATTTACTGGGGTGTATTTTATCATCTACATCCATGTTTCCTCAATATTTAATATTATTTCCATCCACCTACAATTGTTTAAAACCAATTTTACCCTTCAGTGAGTTTTTAGTAAAATATATGAAAAGAATCTTTTGTCATTTTTCGTACGAGGTACTTTTTGACTTTTCCAACAAAAGTACGAGAAGAATGTTTTATTAACTTATACGACATGAATGGATTTTTAAAACATTATTTCCAAGAAGATTCTTTTACATGTTTTCAAGTTTATTTTTAATCAACTTCTTTTAGTTTAGAATTGTATGACATTTTTAGAAAGGAAAAGTGTTTTTGAAGTAGAAAGGATATTTTCCTCAAGAATGGAGTTCAAGTGTTTTATCAAAATTATTTTTCCATCTAAGATAATATAGGGTTCTTTTTCTATGCCTATTATTAAATTGATTTCATTATTTTGTGATGGAAATATTTTTATGAATTCCTTTATCTTATATGAATTGTTTTATGATGTCATGATGTTTAAGATTCCAATTTTTATTACATGGGTTATGCTATGATGTATGGTTTATGATTTTGTGGAACACATAAGAATGGTATCATTATGAGATGGGTGGGACCTATATCTTCCTTCAATGCATTGGGTAAAGATTTTATATCTCGTGAGATA
The DNA here is from genome assembly GCA_963277665.1 of Viscum album. Lineage (NCBI taxonomy): Eukaryota > Viridiplantae > Streptophyta > Magnoliopsida > Santalales > Viscaceae > Viscum > Viscum album. Next base: position 649,769,752 of record OY728120.1, on the reverse strand, counting down.
GACATGGCTGGAACGACATGTTAAACCTGTTCAGTGAAACAGGACTAAAACAAGGAGTGAACTCGGTTCAGAAATGGACTTTGTCCACTAAGATAGTCTTGGCTATGAGTCTTGACTAATAAGAAATGATTCTCTATGATTATGTGTTTATGCCAAAATGTTTCATGTTTTATTTTATTATTATTGGGATTACATTTCACTACCATGATTTATCCCATGTTATGAAATTATGATCTCTTTTGCAGGGTAAGATTTCCAAAATGTTATGTTCTTATAAATTTGATGTGATTGATATTTCTTTTTTTTACCCTTACTGAGAATTTGAGCTCACCTTTTGTATGTTTTCTTTCCCCAAGTCAGGAAGAAGGTTATTAAGTAAGATATGCCAAAAAGGGACTATAGATATGATGAAATAAATGGGAGACAGTGTAGATGCTTTATGAACCAGTCGTTTATGTTTCCCAGTTTCTAAAGACACTATACCTATACAGTCCTTTCATGGTTTTGTTATATGTTGAAATAAGTATGCTTCAATTTTGAAGTATTAACCTTGTGTGTAATGTATGGGTTGTTATAGTTGGTATCAGAGGAAAGGTATAGTCAACCTTTGGAAACTAGGATGTGAAATCCTTAGTAAGAAACCTAAAGATATGTCTAAGCATAGAACACAATATTAGTGTTTTAGAAATGGCCATGAAAACCCTATGATAAAACCTTAAGTGTGAAATTTTATTATTGATTATGTGGTTTTCCTATTATAATTAGTGTTGCTCACACTATTCTTCTTGGTTTTAGTCAATGGCTGGAACCCAAAGAAACTGTGTTAATGCGGAATGCGACGGGCAATGCAATGATTGTCCCCCTGAGAAACCAAACGTTATGGGAGTTGGAATGCAAAATCTTGTAGCCATGCTCACAAAACTTTCTCAATCTATGAACCATGTTGGACTTCCAAATGAGCAAAGGAAGGAGAAACATTCTGTCGAATCCTTCATGAGGCAGCGTCCACCTTCATTCAGCGGGTCTTCTGATCCATTAGTGGCTGAACAATGGATCAGTACCACTGAAAAGATATTTTTAGTTCTTCAATGTTCTGAACATGATAAAGTCATCTTAGCAGTATATCGTTTGGAAGGTCATGCTGATCAATGGTGGAATCTTATTGAGAATATGAGGCAAAGGGATGAAATTGATTCCGTGGAATGGGACGAGTTCAGGAACTTATTTTTCAATAAGTATTTCCCTCGTATTCTTCGAACAAAGATGGAGAAGGATTTTCTTGAACTAAAGAAAAAGGATGATGATTCTGTTGGTACCTACGAAGCAAATATTACAAGACTTGCAAGGTACGCTTCCAGAATTATTATCCAACCTGAGAGTAAGATCGATCGATTCTTTAGTGTCTTAAAACCAATTCTTTGAAGGGCGTTAGCCATAAGGGACTTCAATAGCTACGAGGAAATTGTTCGATGTTCTCTCAAGGTTGAGATGGATATTGGTGTAACCCATCAGTCACATGGATTTGATAAGAAGAGGAAAATGGAATTCAAAGGAAAATATAAACACCACACTGAAAAGAAGATGACTTTTCCCTTTTGCTTAGAGTGTGGAAAGAAACATGGAGGAAATTGTCCTAAGGGGACAAGAAAATTTTATAAGTGTAGAAAAGAAGGTCATCGAGCAATTGAATTCCAAAATAATGGGAAGAAGATGTCTAATGATGCAAACAAAGGAAGGGATACACATAATGAACCTACTACACTTCAATGTTTCAAGTGCAAGGAAATGGGGCTTTACGCCAATCAATGCCCAAATCCAAGGGTTGATGATGATGATCGACGTCAATAAACTCTTAAGTCCAAAGACAAAGGAAAGTCACATGCAATTACTATCGGCGATGTGGAGTACGACAACGAAGTGGTGAGAGGTACACTTTCCATCCACTCTAAAGTAGGAAATGTTTTATTTGATTCTGGATCCACCCACTCTTTTATTTCTGAATAATTTTCTAAGGGTATCACCGTATTACCTCAACAATTAGATGTTGAGTTGGCTGTGACAACTCCTAATGGCACAAAGGTCACATCAAAAGTTTATAATTCTTCTCCGATTGAAGTTTGTGGGAAAGTGCTTCCTGCAAATCTTGTGATCCTTCCTATAATGGAATTTTATGTGATTCTTGGCATGGATTGGCCTTCTTTATATGGATCTCATATCAATTCCCAAAGAAGGGAAGTCAAATTTCATATTCTAGATCAATCTATGATCGTCTATCGATGCAAGGATGAACATAACCTTCCAGTGGAAATTTCTCCCATCTTATGGGTCTTGATCCCACTAAATGAAGGTTATTTATCTCAAATGGTTGGTGAGAAACTCACAATTAAGAATATTTCCATTTTACGGGAGTTTGACGATGTCTTTCCAGAGGAATATCCAGGTCTTCCACAAAATCGTGAAGTTGAGTTTTCAATAGAAATCGTACCGGGTGCTTTGCCTATTTCAAAGACACCTTATAGAATGGCCCCAATTGAGTTACAGGAATTGAAGAAGCAACTCCAAGAGAATCTTGATAAAGGATTCATATGCCCTAGTGCGTCACCTTGGGGAGCACCTATTCTGTTTGTTAAGAAGAAAGATGGATCAATGAGACTCTGCATTGATTATCTAGAACTTAACAAGATCACTATCAAGAACAAATATCCTCTCCCACGCATTGATGACCTATTTGACCAACTACACAGAGCTCAATACTTTTCCAAGATTAATCTTTGTTTAGGGTATCATCAATTAAGGGTCAAAAGGGAGGATATACCAAAGACGGCTTTCCGTACAAGGTATGGACACTATGAATTTATAGTGATTCCATTTGGTCTTACTAATGCCCCTGTTATCTTCATGGATCTGATGAATAGAGTCTTTAGAGACTATCTTGATCAGTTTGTGGTAGTCTTTATAGATGATATTCTTGTCTATTCAAAGAGCAAGGAAGAACATGAAGATCACTTGAGAATTGTATTAAAGACCCTAAGAAAGGAGAAGCTTTATGCCAAATTTACCAAGTGTGAATTATGGCTTCAAAAAGTTCAATTTTTGGGTCACGTAATCTCAAAAGAGGGGATATCTGTGGATCCAGCAAAAACAGAGGTTATCGAAAGATGGTCGAGAACAACAACAGTAACTGAGATCCAAAGTTTTCTTGGTTTGGCTGGATATTACTGACGTTTTGTGAATGATTTTTCAAGGTTATCTAACCCACTCACCAAGTTAACTCGAAAAGGAGTTAAGTTTGTTTGGACGGAGGAATGTGAAGAAAATTTCAACTAAAAATAAGGTTAGCCAGTGCACCTGTGCTCACACTACCTTACAGTGGACAAAGGTTTGTGATCTATAGTGATGCATCCAAGAAGGGACTGGGATGTGTTCTCATGCAAAATGATATAGTGATAGCTTATTCCTCACGACAGTAGAAAATCCATGAGAAAAAGTACCCAACTCATGATTTGGAGTTAGCTGCGGTAATCTTTGCATTAAAGATTTGGAGGAATTATCTTTATGGAAAAAAGTGTGACATTTATACTGATCATAAAAGTTTAAAGTATATTTTCACACAAAAGGAGCAGAATATGCGCCAAAGAAGATGGTTGGAGATGATTAAGGATTACGACTGCTCAATTCATTACCACCCTGGGAAAGAAAACAAGGTGGAAGATGCATTAAGTCGACAAGACCATGCTAGCTTATCCATGATGAGGATCACAAAAGATCTAATATTTATGGATTTACAAAGGATGGATCTTGGAATTATAATGAAAGGGGAAAAATCATATCTTTCTCAAATGAATGTTCAACCATCTATACATGTGAAGATTAAAGAGGCGCAGAAAGAAGATGTCGAGTTACAAAAGAAGGTGAGAAATGTTCTTGAATTCAACCTTGATTGTGATGGGATAATAATGTTCAGGAATCGGGTTTGTGTTCCTCCCATCCCCGAATTAAAGAAGAAGCTGCTGGATGAGGCTCATAGTTCTTCATTCTCTATTCATCCTGGAAGCACGAAGATTTATAGGGACCTGAAAGAGTACTTCTGGTGGGATGGCATGAAAAGAGATGTTGTTGAATATGTCTCTCGATACTTGGTTTGTCAGCAAGTTAAATCTGAGAGACAGAAGTCTAAGGGAATGTTACAACCATTACCCATACCTGAATGGAAATGGGAAAACATCACTATGGACTTTGTCACTGGACTTCCTAAAACATCCAAAGGCAATAGCTATCTGGGTCATAGTTGATCATCTTACAAAGTCTGCACACTTCATTTCTATTAGAGAGGATTTCTCTCTAGATCAGCTTGCCAGGATATATTTAAAGGAAGTGGTAAGATTGCATAGAGTACCACTTTCTATTATATCTGATCGGGATACGAGGTTTACCTCAATGTTATGGCGAAGTCTTCAGCATACTCTAGATACAGAGTTGAGTTTCATCACTGCTTATCATCCTCAGACAGATGGTCAGTCTGAGAGGACAATTCAAACTCTAGAAGATATGCTGAGAGCTTGCTTTATGGATTTAAAAGGTGGTTGGGATCAACACCTACCTTTGGTGGAATTTTTTTATAATAATAGCTTTCACTCCAGTATTCATATGGATCCTTATAAATCTCTCTATGGAAAGAAATGCAGGACTCCAACTTGCTGGGATGAAGTTGGGGAAAGAAAGCTAATAGAACCTGATCTCGTTGATGAAATGGCAGAAAAGGTCAGATCTATTCAACAACACATAAGAGGAGCTCAGAGATGACAGAAAAGTTTTGCCGACAACTGAAGAAAAGACCCAGAGTTTGAAGTGGGTGATAAATTGTTCTTACGAATATCTCCCTGGAAGAGGGTCATGAGATTTGGAAAGAAGGGAAAGTTGATCCCTAGATATATCGGTCCTTTTGAAATTCTGGATCATCTTGGTAAGGTAGCTTACCGATTGGAACTTCCACCGAATCTCTCTCAACATCACAATGTGTTCCATATATCTCTACTGAGAAAGTACATACCTGATCCTTCACATGTACTCATCTCAGAATTTGTACCGCTGGAACAAGATCTTTCTTATGAAGAACAGCCGATAGAGATTCTGGATCGTAGCGAAAAAGTCCTACTGAACAAGACCACTCGCTTGGTGAAAGTTTTATGGAGGAACCACCAATTTGAAGAATCTACATGGGAACTTGAGGATATGATGAGGGAGAGGTATCCTCATCTGTTTGTTACGAAGTGACGAATTTCGAGGGCAAAATTCATTTTAAGGGGGGTAGAATGTAACACCCGAGACTTTTATGAGAAATATTTTGTTTTTATGTTATATAAATCATCAAAGGAATCTTTCACTACACACAACACTAGCTTGGCTTACTTCACACTCAATCGTGGTCTTCCTCGATAGCTTGCATCATACGCAATACCGAGTTTCACTAAACAATGATATATTATAATATTAGCCGTTATGAATAGTATTAAATGAATTTTGAATTTTATAACATTTTAATTCATCTTATACATTTTCTAGAATGAATTATGAAAAGAAAATCATTTTTTTTTATAAAAGAAGTATTTTTCAAAAAATGCAGTTTTACCGCCTTTTGATGGCGCACCCACATTAAATCTAGTTTTTGAGAAGTTTATAAGTTCAATTTTACAAAATAAAATTCTTCTTTAGATTCAATATATAAAATTTACTTTGGATAAATTTTTCATAATATTTTGATAACTTTCATATTTTAATGAATAATAAAAACACGCTATATTTTAATTAAAAACAACTTTTTTCATCGCAATAATTTATATGGTTAAATTTTAATATTGAATGTTTTTAAAGTATAAATAGAATATATTTTTACCATTTAATATAATGTATGTCATTAGCATTAATTTTACGTTGAATTCATAGGTAAAAACATTTCAATCTTTAGCAATGTTGTAACTTTTAAAAACCATTTGCTTAACAACGGGATTATTTTTAAATTAATTACTGAAACTTATGTGTTTTGAATTTTGAAAAATGGATTCCATATTTGGAATCAGTGGGTCCAAATTATGTTAATAGGTTACTTTTATTTTTTTTGATACTATGAATAGTAACTATTGTAATTTTTATTTACTACGGTTAAAGGTAAATAGGGTAAATCAAGGTTAAAAGAATATTATAATAATTCAAAATTACCATGACACTTGTCCTAACCTTATTAGATGAGTATTTTCTGACCATGGGCATCCTTGGGTCGATTTTGAGACCCCATTGAGCCACTTGGTAGTGACAATGACAATTTGGATTAATTAATTTAATGTAAAGACAAAATTGACATTAACAAAAATCTTTTAGTAATTAATTTTTATAAGGGGTTATATAAATTATATTTTAGAATATAAATATTCATTAGAAATATAAAAATATTTCCTACATAATGATATTTTTAGTATAATTTTTAGACACCAAATAAATTAAATTATTTATGACACAATAATGAAGAAGTATTTACCTCATTAATAAATGATTTAAATAAATAAGATTATAATGATTAAAATATTATCCAAAACATGTCCAATTTTGATTGGATGATTTTATTTCGACTATGAGTCATCTTATGTTCATCTTTAATGATTTTTGGACCTTTTGAAACTGAAGATAAGTTTATAATAAAATAATATTTCCACACTTTCCAAAGGTGCCCCTCTCCTCCCTTATAAAATGGAACCTCCTCCCTCTCTTCCTCACACCAATTTGAGCCTTCACGCTGGGCCAAACCCTGACCATTTCACTTCCCCACTTCCTTAGAAACCTACTAGAGGTACTGGTCTTATCAAAAGACCAACTCTAGTGCCTTAAGAGAAAGTTTAAAGGAGGCACTTCGAGAAAGAGGTAATACCTTCTACCATTTTCTTCAAGTTCCATTATTCTTCTACTCCCTCTTCTTTAGTTGTTTCATTATGAGGTAATAACATAATTATCACTCACATACTGATATGTTATTATAAATATGAAACAACCCTATTTCACCTCTTATCCATCCTATGAAAAACGAAATCACCGCGCGTGCGTACGTACGGAATACCGTCTCCACGTCGTGGTGTAATCTGTTTTCCACCACCACCGTACTTGGATGGGTATAATGGTGTAAATAATAACTATATATAATTACTGTAAAGTGATATTGATTCTGAAACAGTATACATACACTTCAATACAATTCCACAATCATGGGAACGATATCATCGCTCGTGCGTACGTACGGCCTACCGTCTCCACGATGTGATGCGACTCGTTCTTTATGATCTTCATTGAATAATGATTATATAAATGAATTGAATGAATTAATATGATATATATTACACTAATACCATTATGTAAATGATGTATCTATATCCTATAAAGAGTAATAAGAATTTATTCGACAAAACACGCATAAGAACAAAAAGTAATAAACACCCGAATAACAAGTAGTAATGAAATATTACTAATAAGAAGCTAATAATATGACCATATATGGTATCATCATAACAATGAATATGATTCTGTAATAATTCAATGACATTATTTAAATCATTATACCGTAGGTTCGGACGTGTACAAAGCATATCGGACCTGAGATAAGGGAAAATATCACAATCTCATTTTTATCCGAGATTGTTTATAATTTGGTATTTACTGGGGTGTATTTTATCATCCACATCCATGTTTCCTCAATATGTAATATTATTTCCATCCACCTACAATTTTTTAAATCCAATTTTACCCTTCGGTGAGTTTTTAGGAAAAGATATGAAAGGAATATTTTGTCGTTTTTCGTACGAGGTACTTTTTGACTTTTCCGACAAAAGTACGAGAAGAATGTTTTTTTAATGTATACAGCATGAATGTATTTTCAAAACATTATTTCCAAGAAGCTTCATTTACAATTTTTCAATTTTATTTTTAATCAACTTCTTTTAGTTTATAATTGTATGACATGTTAAGAAAGGAAAAGTGTTTTTGAAGTAGAAATGATATTTTCCTCAAGAATGGAGTTCAAGTGTTTTATCAAAATTATTTTTCCATCTAAGATAATATAGGGTTCGGTTTCTATCCCTATTATTACATTGATTTGATTATATTGTGATGGACATATTTTTATGAATTCATTTATCTTATATAAATTGTTTTATGATGTCATGATATTTAAGATTCCCATTTTTATTACATGGGTTATGCTATGATGTATGGTTTATGATTTTGTGGAACACATAAGAATGGTATCATTATGAGATGGGTGGGACCTATATCTCCCTCCAATTTATTGGGTAATGATTTTATATCTCATGAGATAGACATGGCTGGAACGGTAGGTTAAACCGGTTCAGTGAAACAGGACTGAAACGAGGAGTGAACTCGGTTCTGAAATGGAATTTGTCCACTAAGATAGTCTTGGTTATGAGTCTTGACTAATATGAAATGACTATATATGATTATGTGTGTATGCCACAAAGTTTCATGTTTTATGTTATGATTATTTTGATTACATTTCACTACCATGATCTATCCCATGTTATGAAATTATGATCTCTTTTCCAGGGTAAGATTTCCAAAATGTTATGTTCTTATAAATTTGATGTGATTGATATTTCTTTTGTTTACCCTTACTGAGCATTTGAGCTCACCCTTTTATATGTTTTCTTTCCCCAGGTCTGGTAGAAGGTTATTAAGTAAGATATTCCGAAAAGGGACTATAGATATGATGAAATAAATGGGAGACAGTGTAGATGCTTTATGAACCAGTTGTTTATGTTTCCCAGTTTCTAAAGACACTATACCTATACGGTCCTTTCATGGTTTTGTTATATATTGTAATAAGTATGATTCAATTTTTAAGTATTAACCATGTGTGTAATGTATGGGTCGTTATATATGATATAGTCAAGTAGGTGGTCGCTGACTATGAGAGGCTTGGCAGTTTTGAATCTCACCTTTCTGCTGCTCAGTCTAAAGCCTTCCTTTCCACGACCCGACAATTTTTCCTAACAGAAGCTCATAATCATGTCGAGGTAGTAATGAGAGATCGGGGAGAAGTACTTGAGTATCATTCTCAACTGGACGTGTTGAGGAGTGACATACAGCGGCTGCAGTAGGAGGAGGATAATGTTATAGCCATAATTGAATAAGGGGAGTGGCAGATGGAGGAGGAGATGAGGCCAAGCTTAAAGGCGGCATAGGAGGCGGAAGAACTGAGGGCTGATGCGGAAGCTGAGATGGCTTTGCAACAGAATCTCCGTCAAATGAACGAGGATTCTCACAAGTTCCTGATACAACTTTGTGAATCCGTTGAAAGTCTCCTGTAATAACCTTTCACTGCTAGAGGAGGCTCCGGATTGTGGAAGCCCTTCTCATCAACTCTGTTATGGAACAAAAAGATGTTTCTCCCGGGCACTCTTTTCCACCTTCTCCTGTGATAGAAATTATTTGACATGGTTGCTTTATATGATAATTCATCGAACATAGAATAATAAGAGTTCAGGGAAATTGATAAAGTAGAAATGAGTTCTAATTTTTTCCCGGACCATGGGATCCAGCGAGCATAGTTTGACTATTGAAAGGGTTTTGTAGAAAAACCCTACAAAATTTTTTCTTTTTCGTCAATACCCTAATTTTTCCTAGGACCATTTGGTGTGGACCCAGTGGGTATGGCTCGGATTTTTCTTAGGTCTCCCTTTTTGGGTTTTCGGCCTAACGGGCTTTGCGCCTCTTTTTGTGAGTGGTTTAAAGTCCCACCGACAAGGCGGTCATTACTTATGTTTTAGGGCGAACTGCTTTGACCAGATGTGGTGGGGTGAGGGACCTAATGAGGTTTGGTTGATTAAAAGATATCTCAATACCTTTCAGAAGCGCGTGGGGGGGAACATGTTTAGATTTTAACAACATGCATGGCATGTCACAAGGCATGGGAGCCGTATCGGCGTGGAGAGGTAGGAAAAGCATCGCCTAAGGAAGACTTGCCTCTGTTAGATGAGCCAGGGGTGATCAATATACAGAGCCACTGAGGGCATGGTATGCATAGTCATGCAAAGGTGTCCTTAAGTAAATAACTGTCCATTTCTGATGGCATGAGGACTTCATGGAAGTCCGGATTATAGAAACTACCATGGGTGTCTTGGAGAATTATGGAAACCACAAGGTGTGGCTCGGAAAGGGTATGTGATGTCTGAAAGGTTTTGGGAACATCTGTATTAATCAGGAGTGTGGACGAAGGGTCCATGTCCTGTACATTTAGCTAGTGTGTATGATGGTTGGAGTTTGGCGCAGTTTAAAGTCATGCAGCTGGGACATTCCTTAAAATGGAATGGATTCTCCTGGTTCTCGGTAATCTCGTCAGAGACGTTCCACCATATTCAGGCAGGGTTGTGAAAGAGTTTGTTAAACTATAGCTCAGAGGGTTTCTGAATCTCGGGATAGATATGGGGGCACATAGGCCAAGAGGCGTACAGAGAGAAGCATTGCCTATGGAAATTTTTCCTTTGGTAGATGGGCTAGGGGTGATCAATATGCAGATCCACTGAGGGAATGGTATGCATAGTCATGAAAATGTGTCCTTAGGTCAATGATTGTATTCTCCCGATAGCCGAACAACTTTAGGGAAGTTAAGATTCAGGACCACTAGGGTTGGATTATGAGAGTTCGGCTTTTTCTGAGTACAGAGTATGGTTTATGAAAAGAGGGTTCCTGGATACGGGAGAAACATCTAGGATAAACTTCTTGGGAATGGGTGAAGTCATCCCTTCTCATACTGGTGAGAAATGGTGGTTTTTACAGGCCTGGCCCGTGCACTGAGGGACAGAGGAAAGCCTCCATTCCTGACTGAACCCATGACAGGTTTGCTCGTTCTGTTTAACGTCATGTGGTGAGGACAGCTTCCATGTAGTTTAACATCATGTAGTGAGGACGGGGATCATTTAGATAGTCTGTGAAAATTATTGTAGTTGGAGGCATTTCCCTGGATGTTTAAGGCTTGGTCTTTGTAGCTTCATGCCATGTGGAAAAGACATGCTTCGTGCATTTTTAGCATCCTGTAGTAAGGACGTTGTTGAAAAGGCCACTCTTAATTAGAATGTAACTGGGCTCAAATATCTCGGTATGTCCATGATATGGATAGGGATTGATGGTGTATGTCGTGGTCCAAGGGCTTCTTGGATAAGGATAAATTATATGGGGGCTCTGAGGTTGGTAAGAGTACAGAGCTAGGAAGAGTATCGCCTAAGGAAATCTTGCCTTTGGTAAACGGGCCAGGGGCTATCAATATGAAAAGCTGCTAAGGGCATGGTATTAATAGTTATGAAAAGGTGTCCACGGGTCGATGACTTTCCACTTCCGATGAATGATTATAAATATCTGCAATTATCCGGGCCACAAAGTCTTTCATTTGGTAAGGAAATATCTGGAAATGTCAGGGATGTTCATCCAGAGTTACTATTAAAGATCGAGGAGTTCCCTGTGCTGATTAATCTTGTGCATGGAGTGTACCTTTACTCCATGTAGTTTAATGTCGTGTGGTAAGGACCAAGTACTCTTGGTTTAACGATCATAGAGTTCGGACCATTGGGTGACTATTGCTATATTCACCCAGAGGGAAATTGAGTTAGGATGCTCTGGTATACTCTGAAAAAGTGTGAGGGAATGAGGGTGTAAACTATAACTTTGGGTTTCCCGGATCAGGAGGTATGGTGTGGGGCTCTGAGGCCAGTAAGCATATGAAGCTAGGAAGAGTATCGCCTGAGTAAATCTTGCCTTTGGTAGACGGGCCAGGGGCTATCAAAATGCAGAGCCGCTAAAGGCATGGTATGCATAGTCATACAATGGTGTCCATGGGTCGATAACTTTCCACTTCTGATGGCCAAGGGTTGTTATGAAGATTTGGGACTTCTCGTAGCACAGAGTTCGGCATATGGGGATAATGGTGTCCAAGCATACAAGAAACATCTTCACCGCAATTTTACATTGAGTCAAAGTAGCCTAGCCCTGGATTGATGTTTGTATATGCAGATCATCATGTGAACCACGGGTGGATACATAGGCTAACAAGGTAGGGATACCCTGGAAACGTTTGGATGTGAGAGGGGAATGAACTTGTAAACCACTGCCCCATAAATTTTTGGATCGAGAGATATGATATGGGGGCTTTGAGGCCGGTAGGCATACAGAGTAAGGAAGAGCATCGCCTGAAGAAATTACGCCTTTGGTAGACGGGCCACGGGATATCAATATGAAAATCCGCTAAGGGCATGGTATGCATAGTCATACAAAGGTGTCCACGGTTCAATAACTTTCCACTTCCGATGGCCATGGGTGGTTATGAAGATTCGCAATTATCCAGGTCATGGAATCTGATGTATGGAGAGGATGTATCCAAATGAGCAAGGAGTATTCTCATCCAGTTTCACCATATATCTTGGGTGGGTCACGATGATGTCCGTGCAGTTTTAACGTCGTGCGGTGAGGATGAAGTCCGTGTAGTTTTAACGTCGTGTGGTGAGGACGAAGTCCATGCAGTTTTAACGTCGTGCGGTGAGGATGAAGATGAACCGACGTCACAAGGGGATTTCGTGCAGTTTAACGTCATGTGGTAAGGATGAGGGGTATATATACCTACGTTTTCTTTTATCATCGGTTGGGCTAGGAGATAATATCCCGACATTGCTATGTATCCTGTGAGGGTAGGAATGAAGCCACACGTAGTTCTTTTGGGGAATACACCCCGTGTAGGTCTGGTCCGTATGGGGGAAAGGGGAAAATATATTATCCATGCAGTTTAATGTCGTGCAGTAAGGACAACAAATACACCCTGTGCAGGTCTGGTCCTTAAACGGGGGAAAGGGGAAAACATATCCTTATCCGTCCAGTTTAACGTCGTGTGATGAGGATGAGGAATACACCCCGTGCAGGTCTGGTCCTTACACGGGGGAAAGGGGGAAAAAAATTCCTTATCCGTGCAGTTTAACGTCGTGCGTTAAGGATGAGGAATACACCCTATGTAGGTCTGGTCCTTACACGGGGGAAAGGTGGTATTTTTAGCTTAATTTGGGGTGTCTGGGCCAGGGTGTGGAATTCTAGCATCACTACGTATCCTGTGAGGGTAGGAATCAAGTCGTACGTAGTTCTCTAGAAGAAAATACACCCCGTGGAGGTCTGGTCCGTACACGGGGGAAAAGGGAATTTTTTATCTTCATTCGGGGGTGTCTGGGCTAGTATGGGGGGCCCTGACATCACTATGTATCCTGCAAGGGCAGAAATCAAGCTGCACATAGTTCTTTAGAAGGCAATACACCTTGTTCAGGTCTGGTCCATACACAGGGGAAAAGGGCATTTTTAACTTTATTTGGGGATGGTTGGGCCAGGATAAAGAATCCTGGTGTCTCTACTAATCTTTGTAACATCCCCAAATGATAAAGGGTTAAATGACTAAATGATATGACTCATGTCAACAAGGTGGATCTTCCTTTTCAGGAGCCAACCTGATTAGAACTCCACAGTTAAGCGTGCTTGTCCTTGAGTAGTGATTAGGATGGGTGACCTCCTGGGAAGTTTCTTAGGATGTGTGTGAGTGAGGACAAAGCACACTGGAAAGGACAAGTGGTGGCCTGTGGGGACTATCATTAGTCAGATGACCCGTTCAGGCAGGTGGGTGGACCCTCGGGTGGGCCCCACGTGTATGTGGGGCAACTGGTGGTACCTGGTAGGCTAGGACCCGACGACCATGTTAAGGCGGGGTGGTTGTGCTGTCACTGGGACCTGGTTGTCACATTTGGTATCAGAGGTGGTACCCATCCTTAAGTGTGGTGCACTACCTGGGTTGAGATGTAGGGCCCACAACGAGGGCGTTGTGCTCTAAAGGGGGGTGATTGTAACATCCCCAAATTATAAAGGGTTAAATGACTAAATGATATGACTCATGTCAACAAGGGGCACCTTCCTTTTCGGGAGCCTACTTGATTAGAACTCCATGGTTGCTTGGCCTAGAGTACTGATTAGGATGGGTGACCTCCTAGGAAGTTTCTCAGGATGTGTGTGAGTGTGGACAAAGCACACTAGAAAGGAAAAGTGTTGGCCTGTGGGGACTATCATTAGTCAGATGACCCGTTTAGGTAGGTGGGTGGACCCTAGGGTGGGCCCCACGTGTCTGTGGGGCAACTGGTGGTACCTGGTAGGCCAGGACCTGACCACCATGTTAAGGCGAGGTGGTTGTGCTGTCACCGGGACCCGATTGTCACAATCTTGCAATGGCATAAATCAAGCCATACGTAGTTCTTTGAAATCCTTGTAGTTTAATGTCATACGGTGAGGGTGAAATACTCTTACCTTAGGGTCATAGAGTTTGGACCATTGGGGCTTGGTAGTTTAACATCCTGCAGCTCGGATGATAAGCGCTTGGCAGTTTAATGTTCTGCAGCTCGGGCGATAGGCACTTGGTAGTTTAACGTCCTACAACTAAGATGATAATTACTTTTGGTTTTGCGAAATACTTCTTTAGAAATCTCACATTCGTAGGAGCGGTAGTGAACTTCCCATCTATAGAGATCACGGCATATGCTCCGTTGGAGTAGACCTTGTGTATAACATATGGTACCTCCCACTTAGGCTCTATCTTTGGAGGTTTCTTTCCGGGTATCATTGGGGTCCGAAGGACCTACACCAATTCTCCATCCAAGAATAACTGAAGATGAACCTTTTTATTGAAGGCTCGTGCGATCCGGTTCTGATATACTTCCAGATGGTGGAAAGTGTGCAACCGCTTCTCATCCTACAGTTCCAATTCACCTAGTCGTTTTTCTGATTGCTCATCATTGGATAACTGATCACAAATGGAAACACAGAGTGAGGGAAATTGGAGCTCAATGGGTAGGACCACTTCTGTTCCGTATACTAATGAGTACGGAGTATCCCGAGTAGCGGTGCAGATTATGATTCGATAAGACCACAATGCATGAAGGAGTTTATACGGCCATGATTTCTTGTCTTTGTCCACCATTTTCTGGAGAATGTTGGATAGGGTCTTGTTGAAAGCCTCTATCTATCTGTTGGATACTGCATGGTAGCGGGATGAGTGGTTAGCCTTGAAACCATATTCTTGGTACGGTTTCTCCAATTCAGCAGAGCAGAATTCGGTGTCGTTATCCTTCAGTATGGTATGAGGGAATCCAAATCTAGTGATGATATTGGCTTTCACAAAGCTGAAAATGTTTCTTGACCTGACGTCTTTGAGGGGTACAACTTCTACCCATTTGGAAAAGAAGTCGGTTGATGTGAGGATATACTTCGGTTTTTTGGCCGTGGAGGGAGGATATGGTCCCACGACGTCCATTCCCCAGATGGAAAATGGCCAAGAGTACTTGTCCTGATTATGTAACTCTGGGGGTTGGTGAATGAAGTTGGCATGAATTTGGAAAGAGTGGCATTTTGCAGTAAAGTTCTCGTAATCTCGTGTCATGGTGGGCCAATAGTACCCAAGCCTTCGAACCTGATGGGAAAGCATAGACTCTGACTGATGTGCTCCACATACCCCAACATGTACTTCATTTATGAAACTAGTTGTTTCTTCTCAATCAATGCATCTGAGGAGGACTCTGTCGAGGCCTCGTTTGTAGAGGACCACTTTCTGACCCATGCCTCCATATAGGAAAAAGTTGACTTCCCTTATACGTATTTGCACTTGTTCATCCCTGTCTGATGGAAGTTCTCCCCTTTGAAGGTAGTTTGCAATGGGGATCATCTTGCCAGTTGTAGGAGTATATGGCTCAGGGACAGGAGTGACTTTTTTGATTTCTTCCATTGTAGTATGAACCAATGGAAAGACCATTCGACGATGAGCAATACTGATAATTGTTTTATCCCAGTCTGGGTCGGCTAGGGCTGTGGCCGCATTAGCTAATGCATCGGCCTGAGCATTCTGAGACCGGGGGATATAGGTCAATGTTTGTTATGTGAAGGATTCCGCCATTAACCCTCAGACATAGTCAAATTGGGGAATCAACTCCTCCTTTTTAATATCAAAGTCACCATTGACTTGTTTGATGACCAGTTCCGAGTCACCTTTTACCTTAAGGTGTTGTACTTATGCCTGGAGTGTGAGATCCAGGCCTGCAATGAGGGCTTGATACTCCACTTCATTGTTCATACATCCTTCTAACATGAGGAAGGAATATGGAAAGACTGCCTTTTCTAGGGACATGAGTATTATCCCCAAACCCACCTTGTTAAATTTGGGATCCTCCATCCTCTTCCCTGTTGGGCTTCGAGATGCGTCGTCGAAGTAAATTTCCCATGTTAGGAACTCCTCTTGAACCGAGAAGATGTCTTCACCAGGTAGCTCGATGTTCGGTGTGGTGGTATCTATCGAGGGGTGCTCTTCCAGAGAATATGCTAATGTCTGGCCTTTGATGGCTTTCTGAGGCACAAACTGGATGTCAAACTGTTGCAGGATGACTGCCCATCAGGATAGGCGCCCGGTCAGCATCGGGCGGCTGAGGATGTACTTGAGCGGGTTACTGCACGAGACCAAATGGACTTCATGATGGTACAGATAATGTTGCAATTTTTAAACTACAAAGACCAAGGCCAAATAGCGCTTCTCGATGTTTGAGTATCGAGTTTCAGCATCAATCATGGTTCGACTAATGTAATAGAGACTTTTTTCACTTCCGGCATCATTTTTTTGTGCGAGGAAGGCTCCCAGTGACCGCTCTAGGGTTTTCACATATAGGATAAGAGGTCTTCCTTAAACCGGGGGCATGAACACCGGTGGGATTAAGAGGTAATTCTTTAGGCTGTCGAATGCCTCTTGGAAATCATCTGTCCATTGGTACGTAACCCCCTTTTTCATTAACTTGGGGAAGGTCAAACATTTACCCACCTGGTTGGATATAAACTACCTAATGTAGGCTAGGTGTCCTTGGAATCCTCTCAACTCAGTGAGATTTCGGGGAGGTGGTAAACCAAGGATAGCATTTTTATTTTCCGGGTCGACTTCGATGCCACGATGGCTCACGAAGAAGCTAAGGAATTTCCCTGAGGTAACCCCGAAGGCGTATTTCAAGGGGTTCATTTTCAGGCTATGTTGTCAAAGTTTGTTGAAGACGATTTCAAGGTCTGACAGGTTATCTGAAGGCTGTCTTGATTTGACCACCAAGTCATCCACGTAGCATTCGACGAATCTCCCCAGGAATGGTTTAAATATAAGATTCATGGCGTGTTTATATGTTCCGACAGGATTATTGAGACTAAAGGGCGTGAACCTATAATAGAATACTCCTTGAGGGTCCGTGAAGGCTGTGGCTTCTTCGTCTCCTAGGGCCACACTAATTTTATTATACCCAGAACAACCGTCCATAAAGGAGAGAGCCTCATACCTGGTCATTGCGTCGATTAATAACTTGGCGATCGGGACTAGGAAATAATCTTTCGAGCAATGCTGATTGAGATCTCTGAAATCGATGCAGACGTGGATTTGTCCGTTCGTTTTATTGAAAGTGAAAATGTTGGCTAGCCATATGGGGTATTGGACCTCCCGAATGAAGCCTTCTTTAATAAGCATGTCGACTTCAGCCTCTATTTTGGAAGCATGTGTGGGGTGCATCCTTCTGGCGGCTTGTTTATAGCCCCAGTGGTCTTCTGGAAGACCTAAGTGGTGTGTCTCCACTTCGGGATTGAGTCCTGAATTTCTGTATAATTCCAGGAAAAAACATCTCGATGTTGACTCAGGAAAGAGGTATATTACTCGTGCTCCTCGGGAGACATGGCTGAACTAATGAGAGTGGGCCTCTGGTATTCCTCAGTACCCAGGTTTATTTCCCTGAGCTCGTCCACAGTGGTGGTGATACCTTCCTCAAATGTCGAAGGTGCATCCCTAAGATATTCCTCCTCTTCTTTCCCCACATTCTCATATTCTTGATCTGACGGGGGGAGAATTCTCAGAATGGGCTCTTGGGAGTCTAGAGGTAAGGAATTGTGGACGTCCTCGCTCAAGTATTCGCCCCCAAATTGAGGGTTAGCGGTCGTTTCTGCACTTCTATGCTCAGGTGTCATGGGTGAAATCATGAGGATAGCTGAGTATGTGTCCGGACCTGAATTCCTACTCTCAACATGGTTGATGGGAAGTATGTAGTCTTCGCCGAGCTTCTTTAGGGGTCCATCAAGAACCATTTCCAGGCCGTTTGGGGTGTGTGTCTAGTCAATACCATCGATCAAAGGCTTCTTCTTCTTTTGCTCATATACCTCGGTGTCAATGTAGTGTGACTTGGAGAGCTCAAAAGGGGCCTTGTCAGCATGCAATGTTCAACCTTTTCCATTGATGCAATACTTAATACACTGGTGGTAGGATGAAGGAATGGTCATGTGCTTATAGAGTCATGACCTTCCTAGCAAGGCATTGAATGTTGTGTTCTGTCAGACCACTAGGAATTCTAAGTAGGCCACAAGGTCGCCAAAATGGGTTTTTAGCTTGATTTTTCCCATTGGTTTCTGTTCACTCTTGTCATAACCCAATAGAGTTGTGGATGAGGGTATTATATCATCCTCACTTTATCCCAACTTACGAAGTGTCCGAAGGGGAAGGAGGTTAACTCCAGATCCATTGTCAATAAATAATTCCTGGATCTCAACATAATTTAGTGTACCAGACACATATAGTTGTTTGATGAGTCCTTGCATGATGGAATCTTCATCCTGATCGGTGAAGGAAATCACCGCATTACATTCAGTCGGGCCAGCCTCTGTCCGGTAAATCTCGGCGACGACTACCTTGGCTTGAAACTCCTGGGGGCTAAGAAAATCATTTATAAGTGCCTCCCTGAGATCTGCTGACAAACTCCAGGCATCCAGGATTGATAGTTTGGCTGGTACTGATGCCAGCTGCTTAAGGATATCGTATTTCTGCTCCAGCGGCCAAAACTTCTCCATTAGTGGGAGAGTTTTAACAGGCACTTTGGGAGATGGATTACATGATGAGGAGGGACCGACCACGGGGTCATATGTCGACGGTGTTCCCGCGTTCTGGGGACTCAGCCCGACCGGTCTGTTTGTGCACACAAAGCGGCTAGGCACGTGTTCCTCCTCTGATGGGTACCACAGAATGACGGGGCCAGAGTGGCTGCTTGTGGAGGTGGAGGGATATTCCTTCTCCTGCTAGGTTCGTTGAAGGGCTCTCCCATGGGTTTCCACGATATTAATGGCTTGATCCAGGGTAAAACCATAGGGTTGGTTTTGGCCGCGACTGTGCCTCCCCTGGTATCCCCTACTTCTACGATTCCTCCTTCCATCCCCTTGTGTTGGGAACTCAGGTTCATAACCATACCCTTCGTCATGGAATGATTCCATTAGATAGAAGACATTGACAGAACCAAATATTAGCTCCTTGTCCTGTGACAGTTTAACCTCATCGGTAGTCCCTAATGGTGCCATTTGATGGGTGTGTTCCCATGGCGCCAAGTTTGTGGGAATAAAATCTGATAGTGTTGGGGCTAACTTCGGCCATGTTGCAGACTGATCCTCTTGCGCTTGTCTCCTTCCTTTTTGATTATTCCTAGATGACCGGATCATGGAGGGTTGTGAGGTCGATATTTTCGGTTTTGCGACATTAGGGGCTGTTGGTGGAAACACCGGCTATTGTAGTTGAGCTCGGAATATTCCCTAAGATCGATTGACAGTCTTCCGAGTCATCCAGTCATCAAATTTCTGCCCCTTCTTTCTGTTGACTTCCTTCCACCCCTCCCCTTTGTCGGAGTTGGTGGTAGAAATATACGTCACATGTGTTGGGGTGGACCCAACTCGACCTTCCTGGATTCTACCATCCTTTACCAAAGGACTTTGAAGACGAATCATTCCTGGATATTGTGCCCCAACATTAAATGGTAGGGAAATTAATCTGTCCTATCATTGCGGCCGACTTCTTCGGGCTTCCTTGGCTCCGGTAGGTGGAGAAAATTGCAATTCATGGCGGCGATGAAGTAGTCGTGGACTTGGTCCTCTCAGAATGAGTATACTTTGTGTCTTCATTCCTCGAACTGGTTCCTCTTTGATTCTCTCTGATCATCCTGCTTGGGCGGAGGTGGCCACTGATATATAGGGGGCCCTTGACGATTTGGTGGAGGCCTAGGTAGTGGAGCAGGTACAAGGGCTGGCTTGAGCGTGATAGAGGACACTTCAGCTCCAAATGCTCTCTTTACAGGATCCTGTGGGGCTATTCAGGTCTTCAGATTAGTCTGATGTAGGGAGTCTTCAATTATATGGGCAATGACAGAGAGATTGTGGAATCTAGTGGTGCACTCCACTGGTATAAGCGGTGTTCGCAGCTCATCTCGAAGGTTATCGATGCATATGGAAAGCATCTCATATTGTAGAATTGGAATGTTCATGGAGTAGGTCAGACCCTTCCATCTGGCGATGAAATATGATACCCTATCGTTCTACCTCTGTTTTAAATTCATGAGGTCGTTGACCATTGTTTTAGGAAGCGTTTAGCTGAAGTAGAACATGAACTGTTGTCGAAGGTCTTCCCAGATTTTTATTGACTGAGAGGGCAGACTCGTATACCAGAAAAAGGCATATCCTTGCAAGGTCCACAAGAAGCATCTAAGTTTCACTGCTTCTTTTTGTTTCAGAGTTCCCATCAGAGGGTCCCAATAAGATTCGTAGTGCATCAAATTCTGTTCCGGATCGCCTGATCCATTGAAAATAGGGAATACAAGGCTCCCAAAATTGGGTGGAGGAGGCGTGTTTCTTACCCAATCTGGGTAGGGCTTTCTCTTTGGCTGTACCGGAAAACGTCGACCATATATTGCTTCTAATCGAGCTGTCAGTGCCTCAATGGTGTTGGAGAGACCCCGATTTACATCCTGTTGGGCCCGGTCTTGGGCAGGTGTAGCTTGAGGATCCGGCTCGGTCGGCACCAAGGGTGCATATTCCGTTTGTGACACCTTTAGAGGTTTCATACATACTTGCTCCAGTTTCTTCTTGAGTGGATGGAAGTATTGGTATTCATCTGAATCCATGTTCAAGTAGTTGGATGGGTCGGGCACCGCATTGGGCGGGGGCCCTGACCGGGCTTCGTATGCCGGGGCGAAACTTGGTCTTTGAAGTGTACTTGTTGGGAGTGCATGGTGTGGCTCTTCTTGGGAAGTGCTTTAAATAAGACGGTTCATCTGGAGTAGCTCAGCATTAAGCCTCCCCAATTCTTTCATTTCCTCTTCCTGTCAAGAGAATCTCTCTTAGAGCGTAAGTGGCTCGTTTTTATTGAGAGAAGGAGGTGGGTTAAGAGTAATCGGTCTTTTTTTCTTACCCTTGTTGGAAGCTCACAAGGTAAGAGGAGGAGGGTTAGCTAGAGGGGTGGCCATATTTAAGGTGTCCCTCTGGTTCTGGGTGTGCACACCTGATGGTTCATTGTGAGTCATAGCCTGAACGAAACTGTCATCTCCCGATCCATCCGGATTTGCATCATCATCGGTGTCACTCGTGGGGTTAACCTCTATGGCATTGATGGATGCATATCGTGGGGTGGTGGAGATATCATCTTCCAAATAATAAGAGGATCTCCCACACCTTTTATAGGTCTTCCCCTTCCTATTCTGGGATTTAATTTTGACTCCTTGACGAAGGGTGATGCGGAGAGTTCTTTGATGCAGCCTTATGGTATGCCTCCCTCTTGAAGGGGATGATGATTCAAAGGACGAGATAGGGTGAGAAACCCCCTCTTCTAACTATCCTCCCTAGATGAGAGAATACCGATTCTTGTGGGGGAGGTTGTTGTTGAGGTGGTAAAAATGCCCCTAGCCCTGAGGGCTGGGGTTGGCTCCATTCCTTGGACTTTGAGTCTCTTCCCGTTTTTATTGGTCTTACGGGGGCATTTTTGTTAAAAATTCACCCAGCCCTACAGGATGGGGTTGACCCTAGATTGCGGCAGTGGCTGCTAATATTGCTACCTACCTGATCTTGTGTGCCCCCATTTGGGGGTGAACTGGATCTGATGCCGAGTTCACTTATGAATCAATCCCCTCTGGGGAGGCAAGAAATGACTGCTGATTTTCCTCTCTTAGGAGAGAAACATGTTGTATGATTTTGGTGGCCTAATTCAGTAGTTCGTGAATGGATTGTTCCCATCGGGCCTGATGCCTCTAGGACTTACTAAAGGCCTGTCTCTTTTGGGTGTGTTTCCTTTCCCGAATAGGGACCCACTCAATTGCTATCTTGACGTGATAACGTTGCAAGACATTATGCTGAATGGGTTCTTCTGGGTAGGGAGCGGAGTGAAATACAGTGCTCCATGTTCTCCCCATCTTCTGATATGGACTCCTGTCGGAGCATCACCAATGAGGCGGCACAACTGGTGCAGTGCATGGAGGTAGGCGAACTCAAGGTTTCATTCACGCCTCTCAGTTCGCGGTTGTTGCTCCGAAGGAAGAGCTTCTAGGTCGATGTGACGCAGGAGGTCTCCTTTTGTCTTGACATGGTCTACATACCCATTTTTGGGCAGGAATCTTGATTTTAGATAGTGGAGGGTTGTCCATATGTTGGAGTGGATGTCGTGCACAAATTATATTGGAAACTTTCTGGGTATATCTAATTGAGAGGTGGTTGTGGGCCAAAACATAACTGGTACATCATCTCTGGCCAGTCGTTTCCTCAGGTGCAGCATGTTGGCATACTCCTCCGCTAGGAATTCCTTTACCTGGTTATCCCAACTGAGATGCTCACTGATAGTGTGGTTGAGGGTAGTGGGGCCGGTAGGTATTAAATTATCATGTGGGCGGTTCTGAGGTGGTTCAGAAGATGAACGTGGCCCTGGACCGTCTTCTGATTGAAGAAGGGTGTCGTTGGCGACTAGCTGCGAATTTGACATGCTTGATCTCATCCTTCTGAGATCCTTGGTATATGAGGGCTTTTCTGTGCTTGATTCGGAAGGGGGAGGACCTTCCTGTTGATATGATATGTCACTGCGGGGAGGACCTTCGCAATGGTGGATGCAATGGTGAGGACTACCATTACAACTGCTATAGGGAGAGAACCTATGGGGTACACCCTGGGGAGGGCCTTTAGAATGTACCGCAATGAGGGGAGGTCCTTCTCGTTTCTTGGTGTCTAGGTGGGGAGGGCCTCCGCTATTCATTTCTCAATGGCGAGGGCTACCATTATTGCTTGACACCTCACTGCATAGAGGACTTTTGCAGTGCATACCCTAGGGAGGAACTCCAAGGCATGTCACAATAAGGGGAGGTCCTTCTGGCTATGTGGCGTTGTTATGGGGAGGGCCTTCGCAACAACTTCCATCATGGTAAGGATGACCATCATGGTTTGACATTCGATGTGTATCCTGGGGAGGACCTTCAAGACACACTGTGACAAGGGGAGGACCTTCTTGTTTCTTGGGGCCATTGCGGGGAGGACCTTCGTAATGGTGGTCATGGTAGCGAGGACTACCATCATAGCTGCTGCAGAGAGAATGTATGTGGGGTACACCCTGGGGAGGGTCTTCATAATGCACCGCAATGAGGGGAGGTAGTTCTCGTTGCTTGACGTCTCTATGGGGAGGACCTCTGTTATAAAAGTGATGAGGACTACCATCATGATCTGATGCTTGGCTGCGCGGAGTGTCGTTGCAACGTAACCCTTGGGGAGGACCTTCAGGGAAGGCCACGAAAAGGGGAGGGCCTTCTTGTCGTGATGAGACGTCATTGCGGGGAGGGCCTCCGCAGTTTCTACTACGATAGAAAGGACTACTATCATAATCTATGGTCTCACTACACAGAGAGTTTTTGCATTGTATAACCCAGGGAGGACTTTCAGGGTGGACCGTAGAAAGTGGAGGACCTTCTTGTTGGTCGATCTTTTGGTCACGCGGAGGTCTTCTGTGACTCGCATCAAAAGATAATCTCTTGTGATCGATCATTATATGCCCGTGGGGGAGGCCCCCATGGGTGCTCTAGGGAAGACCTTCAGAGCTGCTGGTAGCGACATTGCGCGGAGTACCTTCACGACTTCTACTGCCACTCCCATAATATGGTAATGGGTGGGCAGGGTTCTAAGTTTTCGATATTTGATTAGCGGCATTGGGAACCCCAGCTTCCAGTAGAGTGGATTTATGAACCCACTCTTTATTTTTCGGCAGCCTTCAGCGTGTTTGGGGCACTTTCTTGTGGGCAGTGGGGACCGTCTTCTGTTGATAACGGCCTTCACCTTTGGTTCCCTTTATAATTGGGTCCTATGATGTGGCCGGGATTTTTCGATGAACATATTGACTTTTAGCAGGGATATATGTCTACTTTGGAGCATCCACCATGATGGACGGGTGTCCCCCAGTTGGAACGAGTGAGGATGCTCGATCTGGTTTCCCTTGTATCTCAGAATATGGTCAACGACCCACTTGGGTGGAATCAGGGATGCAGATTTGCTCTGAGGTGGCTATCTCGTCTCTTAGATGTGTTGCCTAAATTGGGGAGATGGGATCACGGGCCCGAGTCCTTTCTGTTGCTGCTGATGCAACTACATTTTGGAAAGTCTGAAATATATGATCTGGGATCGACACCTGCTCCTCCATCATTGACAGGATATCCAGAGGGACATATTTGGTAGGAACAGGTATGAAGACCCATTCCAGTATCAGAGTAGGAATATCCTGCTCCGGTCTTCTAGTGGTCAGTGGGTACTGACAATTTTCTTGAATCAGGGCAGGTGAATGAGTCTTCCCCTGTTCTGGGATATACCTGTTTATCTCTCCATTTTCCGCCACATCGTGATGACGGACTTTACTTGCATCCACAAGGAGTTAGCCCTGCATATGATGGTTCCCCACCATATCGAGTCAGTGGCTTTTGTTGGCAGGGAGACGTGCCCACCTATTAATTTCTGCCACATCTGGATGGAGGGATTTTTTGATCACCACCACATCGGGATGTTAGGTGTTAGGAGCATCTTCTAGGATATGGTCATGTAGGCTCTGGGTTTCCACCACGCCTTTGTGAGTGATGGGATTGATGGTGCTCATTGGGGATGCATGTTTTCTCGTATGATGCCTTCATGTCCAGATGTCGGACTTTAGAGGAGTGGACAGGTGTATGTGCCTACTCGCAATATATCTCCATGACTGGGCAGCAGAGCTCCTCCTAAGGGACATGGGTGATTATCGGTCCCTAGTTGTACATTTGTCGCCCTCATCGGGCGGTCCAAGGGGCTGAATCTCGGGGAGAGTGGGCCTATATCCTTGGGGCGACATCCTCCTTAGTGTGATAATATTGAGTCGTGGTATAACCGCAACAACGTCTTCCGACAGGGGCCTTAGAGCGGAACCCACGTTCAGTGAGGATTATGTCCTCAGTGTCGACCTCATCCACCTCCCTAAGATAAGGGGAGGTACCTGTTGTCTCTTTCCAGGGATAGACTCCTGAAATGGTTTGAGACGGAAACAGGAGACATCTGGTTCTGCTTTCGCGGCCGCTGCTGGGCAAGTGACCGGTGGGCCTTGGCGGATTGGAGGGCGTGCAAGGCCGCCTCCACCGTCAGGAGAGTACCGTTCAAGTGGTACTCTCGGATCAACACAACTGATTCCCAGCGTTGAAGGCACTGAGTAGGTGACGAGGTCCTTCATTGGTGAGGATGTTCGTTCATTGCATTGCTTGAAGTATGCGTTTGTGAGTTTCTCCATGATTCCATTGGATCGAAGGGAGTTCTGATTGGTACCTATAAAATATTTTAACAAATACAAACAGCAAACCCGTCAAAGCAGCATATCATG
Organism: Viscum album; assembly: GCA_963277665.1. Classification (NCBI taxonomy): domain Eukaryota; kingdom Viridiplantae; phylum Streptophyta; class Magnoliopsida; order Santalales; family Viscaceae; genus Viscum; species Viscum album. Next base: position 649,743,960 of record OY728120.1, on the reverse strand, counting down.
ATCCCATGCGTAATTAATGACCTTGCTTGGCCCTCTTTGTGAGTATAAGGGGGCACATAGTGGGATTAGGTTAAATCTTTCATGCTTGGTTAAAGATTCACATCGGGTTCACAATTTTTTTTTGACCGAGGAAAAAACGTGTGATGCCTGACGCTTGATTAGAGAAGGTTGGGATCTTCTTAATAACTCATATCAGGTGCACCATTTCCATTTTGAAAGTCCCAATGGTTCTATATCCAATGATACTTGAACCTGCTTTCCAAAGGTAGGTGTTCGCTGGGTGATTTGGCCAGCGGCACGTAAGAACTCACATTGGTCGAGAGGATGGGAAGTCGGGCTCATCGCACCCTTTTGGGGGGAATTATTGCCTATTCCGGGACTCTCTTATATATTTAATACATATTCATATGTTCGTGAATCTTTGGTTTATACCCAAGAATAGTATCCACATATTACTCCTGGTTGGAAATGGTCAGCTGAACGCAGAGATTCAATATCATTTAGGCTCGTGGTTTACCATCGCGCATTGGATTGACGACTCTGAGGAGTTTGGACTCATTGAGATGACACATGTTTAAAGCCTCATAACTGGGTGCTCTGAAGTTTATTGTTATCCATGGGGGCACAAATAACAACTTGAGCATTTGGATCTAACCCGTGATATGGGTTTACTACGTATCCTCATGAGAGGAATTAGAATCCACGTAGTTCAGTGCCACCTGACGGGACACATCAATTTTTAAGGTCATGTGATAAGGACCCGACCATTCAGTTTATCATCTTGTGGCAAGGACACCCAGGTGAGAGATTCCCGGTCAATGTTGGTGCGGGACTTATGCCAAAGCGGCCCAGAAGACCCAAGGGAAGTGATTTCCTTGGCCCAGATACTGTCCTGTTGGGGTCTTGAGGACATGGTCTGAAAGTGACGGATGTGTATCAGACTTAGATATCGGTCTTGCAACTCGGGGAGGTTTCCAACGTATCCCGGTTGGTTGGGAATCAAAGTCCACATAGTTCTGGGAGATTAGGGCTTACACGTGAGAGTTTCTTGTTGTTGGGATTGAACCTTGGGGAGGTTTCCTACGTACCATGTTTTAGAAAATAGGGATGAAAACCCATGTAGTTCATTTTAAGGGGCATGATTGGGACTTACACATGGTTAGTGGCCCGAATTGGGATTGAACCTCGGGGAGGCTTCCTACGTACCCTGCTTAGGAGATAGGGATCAAAACCCATGTAGTTCATTTTGAGGGGCATGATTGGGACTTACACATGGTTAGTGGCCCGAATTGGGATTGAACCTCGGGGAGTATTCCTACGTACCCTTCTTAGGAGACAGAGATCAAAACCTATGTAGTTCGTTTTGAGGGGAATGATTGGGACTTACACATGGTTAGTGGCCCGAATTGGGATTGAACCTCGGGGAGGCTTCCTACGTTCCCTGCTTAGGAGACAGGGATCAAAACCCGCGTAGTTCGTTCTGAGGGGCATGATTGGGAATTACACATGGTTAGTGGCCTAAATTGGGATTGAACCTCGAGGAGGATTCCTACGTATCCTACTTAGGAGACAGGGTTTAAAACCCTTGTAGTTCGTTTTGATCGCCACCGTTGTGCGGATGTCGCGGTCATCACAAATTTCTAAGCCCACGTGAGTCATGCTCGGTGTGAGAAATAAGAGAATGCGATAGACTTGGTCAGCCTCACACTTTCTCCCTACCAAGTTAAGGGTAGGAAGATCACGAGTGGAGGAGAAGTTCGAGACCACTGGAGTATCCTTCTTCCTGATGTTGGGGGAAGGTAGGAGTCGCATAGCAGAGCAATGAACCTTCCGTGATGAGAGGGGAAGGGCCATTGGATTCCAGCGAGGATGGTATGGGGATTACTCCAGGGGGGATGCCCAGAAACTCCCATGTTAGGGGAGAATTTCTCACCACTGGCGCTCTTCAAACGGAAACGCAAGAGGTATCCCTCGATCTTTGTAAGCGGAGGGCCACAAAGCGGACTCCCGAGCTCGGACCCTGCACTACCATGGAATGTGAACCCAAGAATTCTTCGTGAATCCTCTCAAGGGTCAGGGAAACCCCTTTTTCTCACCTAATGTGGGTATGTGAACTCAAATTGGTGCGCTGATGCACCTGGAGGTTTCATCATACGGGTCTGGTGGCTTCGGTATAGGCCTTGGCTCGGGGTCGATGAATAGGACTGAGAAGGGATTGCAGAGGATCGGACTGGATTGGAAGGGTTTTATCTAGATCGGGGAATGGAAAACCTGAAGGATTTGGTGGGCCACATGGGTGCATGAGGAGTGGTGCCCTTCGCGTAGGGGGATGCTACGCGGTTGGAGAGGTCGTCCGCATACCAGGGTGGTACACGGACTGATAGGCATCCCGCATACCAGGGTGGTACGCGGCTTCGGGTTAGGCCCGCATACCAGGTTGGTACGCGGTGGAGTCCCCGCGAGCGGCAGCGGTCAGGGGCATCACCGGTTGGGGGTTCTCCAGCCAGGGCTTTGCTCGCATAGGAGGGTGCTACGCGGTGCGTCTGATCGAAAAAGGGGGCATAAACTCCCTGGTCATCGGGGAGTACATCCGCTGAGGGGCCATGACTCGCGGTTTTTATTTTTAAGTTCATGGTTCACCAATTTGTTATGTTTTTTTCCGATTCCTTATCAATTCGTTTCCAGTTTTATACCTGTTCTGGTTCGCGAATTGGAACTTCTATGTTCGCGAAATCCTAAGCTCCTTCCCTCAGAATCCTTCCATCAGAAGTCAATATCCAAACCTTATCACTGATGGAGTCCAATCAATCGATCCCCCAATATCTGAATCCTTCTTCCTGAATTTGATCCCCTCCTCTCCTCCCCCTAGATGTCCTTTTATAGAGGGGGGAAAAAGATGTATCTATGGTCATGTGTCACCTTTTGCAGAGCCCATGATCGAAAAACCGGTTTACAGATGAATTGGTCAATCCGCAACTCACTGGGGGTATTGAATGCACCTCATCCATGAACCAAATTGGTGTTTTGCGGTCGCATAGGGCTCCACCTCTGTTTTGTGAACAACAGCATGTGTGGTCTAGGCCAGTTGGCATGTTTTGCGGCTGGGGCAGTTCGTGATGGTGGATCGACCTGGTGCTCGTCCTGTTTCGCGGCCGTTTAGGGGTTCCTGCCTCTATTTTGTGAATGACACTGGTCCACAGAGGGGGCGGCTCATTGTACCAGCTTCGTACCACCAATGTCGGACCGGTACGTGGATCGTTCGGTCCTTTGACAATCTTGAGTATTCTTTGAGGGAAATTGGGTAGAATCCATTCTCAAATTAAGGGGGGATTCCAATTCTCCTTTGTAGATTTTTCTGGATCCTACAATATTATATTAAATTTATACTCATTAATGTATTCATTATAAATCACATCAAATATAAATTGTGACACTTTTAAAGAAATCTCAACAAGGGTAGGGAAATATTGTTAAAATTATTTATATACATCTAATAAAGTACCACATTATTAAGAAAATATCATACATCCTTCACTATATTTTGGTATGGTAATGAAGATATAACATCAAACATAGACATAAAAACTTCAATCTCATCCTAATAAACCACATTTTTATCACAATACCTCCCTCGATAAAATGACACATTCTAATGATAAGAACAAGGTTTTTCTCAATACAGGTTTCCAGGATAGAACAAAAAAATAAAAAATATCTAATTATAGTCCACCAACATTGAGATAGTATATTTAATAACTAATAAAATATTATCAATGATTTTCATCATACACATTTGAAAGGTGGACATATAATTACGTAGTTCAAAGTGAATTCTTCTATATGACAAAAGTACCAAAAGGACTTGTAAAAGTGATATTTTCCTAATACTCAGGTGTTATGTGGGTTTGAATGTAACCCCTAATTCCTTCTAAAATCAATAGTTAGATTATCCAGTAATACACTTCAATATTTAATTATTAAATAGAATAGGTAAGTGTTCTTTCCTAGTAACGAACATGAGATTCATATAGTCTATAGACACCCTCCATTTAATAAGGACTCTAATTGTTACTACATCACCAATATTATTCTTATCCATTATAAAAATTATTTTAGAAACTATTTATACTTGAATAACCCATTAGATATCAAAAATTAAAAAAATTATATCAGAATCCAAAAAAATTGTAACTACCTTTTCGAACACCTCTAAATGAGTGGGGTTAAGCATCTTTAACACTACCTAATTGATTTATAGTTTTATTCTAAAAAAATATTATACATGTATATTTATGGACTAATTATAGATAGTTAATCTAAGATTTATCCTATAGGTTTATTTTTTTCTTAAGAAGCACCATAAGTTGGGTTTTTTCTTATGAATAATACCTCTATAATGATAATAAGGAGATTTTCAATTTCCACTAAGAAATCATACATGAGGTTCTTAAGAAATAGTTCTAGTTAAAATTTTAGGGGATTCTATATACATGAAAAAATGATACTTATTGAATCATTGGCACTCAATTATCTCCTAATACACTCTCAAAACAACTAAAATTATTATTGATAATAGTACTAATTAAGTGTTTTTATATTGTGTACAAGTTTCATGTCGGAACCCAGCTTGGCATTGGTGTGGTGTGCTGTTTCTTCTAGTCTGCGGCGTGGCTTAGATCTCGTCTCGGAGAGCTTCGGAGGTTTGGATCATGCATCGGCTTCGCGGTTGGATCTCGTCAGCATAGTGTGCTTTGGATTCGGGTACCTTGGCTTCGGCGCGCGTCAGTGGTTGGGGACAGCTTTTGGCCTTGTGTCCTGGTCTCAGTTGGCCTCCAACATCGGGTGTTCTAGTGTGGCTTTTCATCGATGATGTGCGACTCAGAGGGGGGAGGTGTGGTTTTCTTTCAATTTGTTTTGTTTGTGGTGTGTGGTTGATGCTCTTATGGAGGGGTTGTGGCTGGAGGAACCCTGATTCTATGTAGGATTCTTTCAGACTCCTACGGCTTGTCGGGTTGCTGCGGATGTGTCGGATGAGTGCCTTGCGGTTGCATCGTGGTTTCTCTGCCTTCGATTCCAATGATTTCTTCAAGGGAGTTTTTCTTGGATCTACCCTATTGGTTATTCTCATTCGTCACGATGGTTTTGATGTTTTGGATTGGTTGTTGTTGTTTGTTTGAATGCCTCATTCTCGAAGGTGGAAAGTTTGTGATCCATATTGGACTTCATGCAATAGACTCCATTGGTGGTTCTAGAGCTGTTGGTTCATCTTTGCAGTGTTCTTTGGATTTGGTTGTTTGAGAGGGTATGACACTAGCCATCAGATCGAGCCTGTTCTTTGACACAAGACACTTGTTTTCCGAACAGCTTTGCAATGGTGAAGAGCTACATTAATTAAATACTGGGACGAGTTATACTGTGAGGTCATTATGGTTTAACTCTTTCTATCCATCGAGTGTAATTGTAATATGTCAATGACGTCTGTTCAGGTTTCCACCCCCTTCATCCCTTAAAAGGGGGATTTATCATTTAATAAAACATCGGAAGGCCTTCGGTCCATTGGATGGATGAAAAATAATCTTCATTTTCCAGGAAATAAATAGAAAAATGTAATTTTTAAAAAGTACACAAGTATACATGTAAGAAATTAAACCTATATCGTATGAAATAGAATCTTGGTTATTGAAAACAATTTCAATGATAGAAAAAATGTTGTTTTAAGAAGTTTTTGATGCGTTTTTACTACTTGTAAATTATAGATATATATTAGTGTATAACAAGTCAATAATATCTACTAAGGGAGAGGAGTAATTATCCACTAAATATTTCACTAATTCAAATATGTTGTATTTAACCATTTTTCATCCATATTATATTAAAAGTATACCTTTATAAGAATTTATAATTTCCTTTCTTGTTTTATGAAAAGGTAAACCTAAAATCAGTTCTATAACTCTAGGTAATATATCATATTCTATATCTAAAACATAACAAATAATAGAAAATACCATGTAATTAACTCTTAATAGAACATCCTTACTTACCAAAATAGTTTTAGATATGATTATTTTAGATATCTAAATCATAATACCCATACGTTTATAATTAATTTCTATTATCTATTCAAATTCTTCTTGGGGGTGCACATTTCCTTTAAAAGTATGGAATTTTTTTGATCTATTTCACTATATCTAGAAAGTTAATATTAACTTGAACTTTCCTAAATGTTTCTAAAATATAATTAATAGTCTGACTTTTAGATATTTTCTTCACTGAGGGATTTCCTTGAGGGTTTAGAAATTAATTTTAGTACCACTTCTAAAATGAAATGCATACACATTTTATTTTACCTTTGTGTCAATCTCATTTTTAAAGGTATATCACCATTACAATAATATTTAAGGTTGTTAATGTATGTTTCCATTTTCTATATTTATGTTGTAATTATTTGGAAAAAAATTATTATTACTTATTTATGGTAAGATTAATATTTTTATGTCTCTAAGGGTTATAAATTTATGGAATATTGTTTATATTTTTTCTAATGTTACTAGAAGTTCATAATAGTATGAGGATTGGATTTATCTTGATAATACATTGGTTTTTTATTACAAGATTAGTTTTTTAAAATCGATAGATGATATTCAACTTGTCTAAACCTTGCATTTTTCAGTCATTCCACCCTTGGTTGTATGTTGGTTATGATTTAATATTCATGGGTTGTGTATTAGTATTCAAAGGTCTCCATAGAAAAATTCCATAGTAAGCTCTAATTGAGTCTTGTATTATAGAGAACTGATCTCTAAAGTGGTCTTTTAATGAAACAATTACATGTGGGATTTGAGGTTGGATGTTTTTTTGTTGGGTTTTCACTAATGAAGAATTTGATAACATCATCAACCTCGCCCCTACAATAACATAATAAAATTTATACTTAATAAAACTATTTTTAAAACTAGAACAATGAACTTATTATGATTTTCAAATTAATTATTCCCCTAGTTCAAATTTTTTGAGCATTTTTATCCATCATATATATTTAATTTATACTAATAAATGAATTTTTATCCAAAAAATAATGCCCTAAAGAAAAATCTATCAAATTTTTATCAATATGTATTAGACAGTCATAGAAATATAGAATCAATGTCTAGTCACTAATTTGATAGTGGGGACAATAAGAAAAAATCCCTTAAATCCCTCCTAATATTCATCTATGGTTTCCCCTTGTGTGTTTTTTTATATATAATTCTCACCAAAATGATTTTTTCCTAGAATTCGAAAAGAATTATTTTAAAAAACCTATCTTAATGTTATTCAAATTTATTATTGGAGTGTATAATGAGTTGTAAAAACACACCTTTAAAAACTCAAAGGGGTTTGATTATGGGAAATACATGGTGAAATTTTTTGAGGTGTTTATGTGAATAATATCCAACAAGTGCATGGATCTTTGGTAGTAAATCTATATTCCCTAACATCAACTCAAAACCATCAAAAAAATATAGGGTATTATATAAGATCTGGACCTTTCTAGATATTTCCCTTTCATATTTTCATGTATTTATTTACCCTTGTTTTAACAATACCTTGTTTTAACCATAGCTTGGTTTGATCTTTCATTGGGATAAAATAGTACCCATAATGAGGATTTGGGGTGTTGAATGAAATGTTAATTAAATGAATAATGAAACCCATGAATGAATAAATTTGGATAACCCTATTTTTGTATGGTTTAGACTTTGTAATGAGATAGAGTAGGTATGATATGGTTGGTTGATGAATAATAAATGTGAAACCTGTTTACTTAAGTCATTTGAACTATATTATTTATAAAACTTTAAACACTATTATAGGATGGAAATTACATTATACGCTAATGTTGGTGGCCTAATGAGGTATTCTCACACCCTACTTGGGCCTCTTTATTGGTACCTGAATAGAAATCATGTTTTAGGATTGGATAAGGGCAAGGTGTTACAGCCCAGAATTTTTAAATGATATTTGTTTCTCGAATTATTTTTTGTTACATATTATAAAATATTATACATGTACAAACTAAAGAGAAGCCAACAAAATTTTATCTCATTAATAATGATCAGTTCAATATTTATCTACAAAAGCAATTAAAATTACAAACATTAAAACTAAAAAAATAGGATAGCAAAAATGGGAAAGTATGGATTGCCCAGTCTGATAGAATCATATCCCCAACATAAAATTATATTAAATGAAAAAAAATAATAGTAGAAAAATTAATATTTTTGGAAATGAAAAAATAACCTTAGGTTGAAATTGTAGTGAATTTTGAGTAAATGAATGAAGTGTATTTGTTGGGTATAAATGGAAATAGATCTATTGGGATTTGACCATTATATGACCATTAGTCAATATGAATATTGAAATCTATACCCTTGGTTAATAATTTTACCATTCTAATTAGTGTTTATAAGTAATAATGATAAAGTATAATTGATACAAGAAGAAGGATTGATGGCCGCATCTAGTAGATTTGTGTCGTTTGAAGAAAAAAATTTCAAACTTAGGAAAGAGGTATTTTTTATTAGGGTTCTACCTTAACTAATCCCAATGATGGTTTTAACAAGTGAAGCTTGAATGAATTTTCCTTTGATATAAGTTCAATTTAGTGTTCATTACCACCTGGTTTATTTTATCTCAGCCACCCAATGAAACAACCAACTTCACACACCTTACCCTTAGGGAATACGTGGGTGTAATAAAGGGTTACATGTCCATACCTTAGTTAATTAAAGTATTAATACCTTTGTATATATAAAATTTTTATTGCATAAATTCCACTTCCAATTTTTTTTCTTAATAAAATATATATTTAATTGAGATGAATGTCATAATTTAATTTTTAGAAGAAAATGAAACATAGTTTTATTTTTATAGAAAATATACGATTTTTAATAAACTCAGGTATTATGAATAATTTTTTTTAAAAAAATAACCTTTTAAAAAAAACCTAAAACTTTATAGATGATAAACTAATTTCATAATGGACTATGGAATTTTTTTATAAGCGTCAGAAATTTGACTCTCCCTTACAAAATTATTATTTTTTAATAAATAATTCATTTTATATTTAAAAGTTAAAATTCTCATATTTACAAAATTATTATAGAAAAATAAAAAATTATATTTGAAATCTATCATGTCAAAATTATCTTAGGGTGAATTTATAATAATTTTATAAAATAATTTATTTTTTCAAGAATAGTAAAAAATACAATTTTATGTTTTTTGTATATTTTATGAAATCGTATTTATGTAATAATGATGTAATAATTAATTATTGACAATCCATGATCTAAAATATGTTATTTTAGATATATTAATTATTTTAATATATTTTTAACAAAATTCAAAAACCTATAAGTGGCTTTGGAAAGCTTAAAAATGAAACCTCGACTTTGAAAACATTACTTTGTGAAATATTTATTTTTAAATGCCAAAAGAAGTATTAAAATTTTGTGTTAGGTTATTTAGGATTAAAATATAATATAATTTTACCCAAATTTAAAAAAACATGAGAAAAAAATAAGGTTAATCCAATGGTTTTACATTTTCCGCAAACTAGTTTCCCAAGACCTATATTTAGAAATTATTAAAAAATTCCTCCACTTTTTCTATAAATACCCACCCTTTACACAATTACCTTTCACTCCCAATACATACTCCATGATGTTTTGATTATTGTTTCTCCCTATGAGTCCTCCAATGTGTTCTCAATCCCCCAAGTATTTATCCTCATTTTTTAGGAACAACTCTTCACGGTAAGGGAAATATCCACTTCTCCTTTCCATTCATGTTCCATTTTCATGTTTGATTTATTCTAGTTCCCAAACTAAGTAATTATTTCCAATTAATATCATACCATTACTATAATAATAGTATTTAATCAATTGGTGACCTTCGTTCTCCCCCATTTTACCCTTTTCTAAAAAAATGTTTTATACTTGTCATGTTACCGAATTTACATCTCAAATTTACCTCTTTTACATGAGAAATTATCATTTTATTTTTTCATGAATACCCATTCCTATTTTAATTTAATTGGGTAACTATATTTAAAAATTAATTTTTGATTCAGGTATTTACATATATGTAACCAAAATTTCTTATCATGGGTCAAAAATGACATAATGATCATGTCTTTAAGCTCTTTTGCATGCCAAGATTTTGATATGAAACACATTATTTATTCTCCAAAAGTAATTAATGAAATGATTTATTATTATATATGTGTATTAACTTAAATTAAGACATATTAAGGTTATTCCCTGATATAACTCTAATTAATTGGGTAAAGAATTTAATCTGTATAGATGACATGTTTTACAATAACTTGGTGAATACCTTGGTAATTTTCATTTACGAAATATGGGTGATAAACCATGGTGATATGATTATTAATATATCATTTAAATATTGTATCCACCTTTCCATGTTATGATTCATGTTTATATTGTTATTCTATGTATCTTGTTAATTCCTTTTTGTTTATGCCTCATGTTCTTATTGATATGTTTCATGATCACATGTTCCTTGTATCCCTTTCTTATTCCCTTGCTAGGATTAATTATCAAACCTTTACTTTTGTGTATGTCCCTAGTATATGATATGTAGTAAAATTAACTTATTATTAAACCATTAATATGTATATCAATTGGATATAGAATAATGTTTTATCTTTTCATGTATTATGTAACCTATTTACAACAAGCTAAACTTTAAAATATCCTCTGTTTGTACCATATAATTAAAAGTTATAGAAAAGGTGGGATTATATAGTTGATATCAAAGTATGGTTTAGTTATTTGTGGAAATTAGGACTTATAAACTATAGTATGAACCCTTGGGACAATTCGGTATATAGGAAAACAACATGGTATTTGGGTAATTATTAAGTTAGTGGATTCCAAAAAATACATATTTGTATTGATAATACATGTGGATGTGGACCTAGCACAAATGTGCATAGGGGAAACACCTAAGAACACCACATTCATCGAGACTCAGATAGGACTGGTTCATCAAAATGGGTCTTTCTACACACCTGGTTTTAAACTCCTGAGGGATATGTTTGGTTAATAACAAACTTTTCATGAACCTTTATAAAGTACATATACGTAATCTAATTTTTATTATAGGAGATTAATAACATATTTAATCATGATGTTGTAAGAAATAAAATACCTTTATAATTATAAAAATCATAAAAGTAACATGTTTCTCACTAAGGTTTTATTCTTCTAGAAAAATGCCATGAAATAGGTGGAACTGCATAAATGATGAGTGAAACATATGATGGACTAATGGTGTTATGATGGAAGATGGAATGAAAAACTTCATGAAGATTACGTATCAACTAAATCTAGTTATGAAATTTAACTTCAATCATGTTGATATACCATACTAAACTCAAAGGGAATAACATTCTATTGAGTCCTTTACGCATCAGTGAACACCTTCTTTTAGAGGATCTATCGACCCATTGATTATAGTTCAATGGATCATCTCTATAGAAAATATCTTTTCTATAATTCATTTTTCAGATCTAGAAAAATTCATCGTGGTATTATAGATCTTATAATTAGAAGATGATCAGTGGTGGATGCTAATTAAAAAAATGAAGCTAAGAAGGGGGATTGATGCATGGAGTGGGAAGATTTCAGGGGAATCTTTTTCAATAATTACTTCCCACATTCGATGTGAATGAAAATGGAAAAAACATTCTTAGAACTGATGCATAAGGAAAATGGATTGTTGGGAAGCTATGACATGAAATTCCCAAGAATCGCTTGATACTCCTCTAACTTTTTTATGGAACCTAGGCGAAATGTTGATAGATTCTTTAGTGGAATGAGAGCCCATATGTGGAGTAATCGATCAAATCAAGACTATGAAAATTGTGAGGATATTTAATTAATTCTATTAATGTTGAATTATATTTTTTATAGATGAAATGGTCACATATATCAAATGAAAAGAAAACTGAAATGGATCCAAACATAGGAAAAAATTTGATCTTGGAAGAGAAGTAAATAAAGTTCAACTTCCCATATGCAACAAATGTGGGAATAAGTATTTGGATTACATATTTATTGGGAGTGGAAAGTGATAAAAGCAAGAAAGAGATAGGAATATAGATCATAACTATTGTGGTGAGGTGAAGCCTTAACTTCACAACACTAATGAAAAAGGTAAGATGGTACTGGCCCAACTGGAAGTTCAATGCTTCCACTGAAGACATCTTGGACACTTTTATAATAAATGTAAAAATCACAAGATAATGGATGGTAACCACCATAAACCTATAAATAGGCCCTGGGAGAAAGGTTATAATGAACTAGTCTTAATTTAAATATACATTACATAACTTTTTCGGAATACTTAAAACATTATTCAAACAGATGCCCACACACCTTACTAGTTTAGTGCCTTTTCAAACATCGAAACATAAACACTAGTACATGAATGAGCTACATTATCTCCCACTAGGTTATCTAACACTATAACCCCTTTTATTAATATCATAGAATAAATATATATTTATAACCTAGGGAAGAAAACATAAAAAGGGGAGAGCTCAGATGATCAGTAAGGGTAAACAAGGGAGACATATAAGCATGAACATGAGTATAGGTGTATGATAACATGATCATAACATTAGAATATCACACCATTCATATCAAAGATCATAAAAATGAATCATAGAATACATCTTGGAAGTTTATAATAAATGAATCATAAGTATGTAAAGAACATAATACATGAAATCATAACATAGGAACAAGATATGAAATTGTGGAAAACACATAAGAAGATAAAGTTCTTTCCATAGTATAAAAAAATTTCTACTAAGGTAATATTAGTAGAATGGTTTCACTCCTCATACCATCTTGGTATTCATGGTTCACTACCATTTCCATATTAGTATCACGAGTTCACTACTAATACCATATTGGTAGTCATGATTCATTCCCATGGTCATCTTATTAGTTAGGGTTTACTCCCAGTACCATCTTAGTCTATATCATGAGATATAAATATTTACCCAATCCATTGGAGGGATATATAGGTCCCACCCATCTCATAGTTAATTCATGCATACATGTTCCACAATATCATTAAAAATAAAATCATAACCCATGAAATGAAATGGGAATCATGAACATGTAATCATATCACAACCTATGTAAAAAGATTCAGGTTTCATAATCATTTATTCAAAACCATAACACATGAAAAGAAGAAGGTTTCAAAATAATATAACATATGAAAAATAAATGGGTTTCATAAAAAAATTCATCAAAACATAAACCATTCAGAGAAAAAATATGGATGGAAACATTGAATCATCTCCCCATAAAGGTAGTAGTAACACCAACAGATGTCATCTTATATGGAAAATAATGTTGAAATATATTTAAAAAAAAATCTTGAGGAAAATAACCTCTCTTATTTAGAAATTTTTTTAAATTTAAAACATTTTGAAAACAATTTCAATGAAAATGGACATGAAAACTTATAAAATACGATTTAAAAACATTTTTAAAGATTTTTCCTTTGAAAACCTTTTCAAAATATATAATTAAAGCTTGAAAAAAATTAACTCATTTCATTGAAAACACTTTGAAAAATTATAAATAAAGATTAAATTTTTTTTGAAAATAATTTAGTTAAAAATAATTTGAAAAATTATGAAGAATTATTGAATATGTTTTGAAAACATTTTTACTTGAAAACTTATGAAATAATCTTGAAAACATTTTGAAAACCATTTCATTGAAAATAATTTTATAAAGTTATAAATAATGCATTAAAACCTTTTGTATTCCATTTTCATGAAAAATAATTTAACAAAAATAATTTAAATAATATTATGAAAAACATTCTTTAAAAAATAAATTTTTAATCTTATAAATTATGCTTTATTGGAATGACATTCATGATTGTGAGTAAATCTGTATGTGCCGAACATTCCTTTTGCACCGAATTTTTTTTAGAAATTTCCTCGATCAGAAAACAACAAGAATATTCATTTTTAAAAACCCTTTTATTTTAAAATTTTGAAATATGGGTAAATTTTAATTTAAATATAATAGAGTAATATTATTATATTTTTTAGAGACCTTTTGGAAATTATGGTTTTGAAAGAACATATATTTCCAACCAAGGATATAGGTAATTTCAGACTTTATTAAAAACACATTATTAATAATATTATGTATCAAAGAGTGGAAAATGGTACCATAACATGGATATAACAACAATAAATAGAGGTTCATAAAATTATAGATATCTCTTGAGATATGTTTTGTAATATTTCATTAATTAAATAATAATCATAAACAATATTGATAAACGATGTTATTGTTTCAATAAACTCTTAACACCTGGTAACTTTGAATAATACTCCCCATGTAAGAATATAAAAATGCATTAAGATTAAAATTTAATTAAAATAAGGATATTAATGATTTAAAATGATAAATGTAAGTATATACACCTCAAAAAATGTTGCGGTATAACAAAACATGTGTCTCAAAGAAGGAAAATTGAGATAAATTCATCTCACCGATTTTGTATCTTTTGAAACACTAACCCCATGAAATAAATATAATTTAATGGATATGTTAATACCCATATATTTAATAATAAATTCATATAATACATTCATATTAATTATACACACCACAAAAATGAAATGAGTAGTAAATAATGTATGAATCTCATAAAAATAAAATGTGAGATGAAATTCACTTACCTTGTGTCTTAACTCACATCACACTCGTACAAACATCCATTATAATAAATATATGATTATTATAAATCTAAAAAATAACTATATTAATATATATAATACCATATATTATTTTATTATGACTTTATATTACCCTCTTATTAATAATTCTATTATAAGGTTTCACTTTAGGTAACATCTACTTTGTTCTTCGCATGTGTCTTAATTTTTTATATCATTGGTCCTTATACATATATCATGATTTCCATAATGTAAAAAACTACATATATATTTTTTTTATTAAGTATATTTTTATTATTATAATCTATATAATATATATGTATGAAATGGAATACACTGTTCATGGATACAGTACGTCGTGCGTATGCATGAACGTTGTTCCCATTTTTTATTGTCATTTTGAAAGAAAGAATGAAAATTAAATATATCAATATATGTATATAATATACTTAAAATATAATTAAAAGGTTACATATATCCTATAATTCCACTAAACTCATATTTAATACATTCCATGTAGTATGTAAACGAATCACATCGCTTTGAGGGGGTGGCAGTCCACACTTCCTCAAATGCAATTATCATATCTACAAAAAATGGAAAGTATAATGATATTTGAAGTAAATTAATTAAATAAGGATAAATAAATTATAAATATCATATATAATATAAATAAGTATTTTTTCATCATAATTCCTACTATGAGATTCGAGAATTGAAAAAATGAACAATCATCATTTCATTAGGCGATAGTTTTCCATACACTTAAACAGTATGTTTGATACCCATTAAATGAATGTGTGTAATTGTAGGTTTAAAATTTATTATAAAAATATATATCAGTATATTTAGGATACTTTGTTTTGTGTGATAATGGAATAAGTAGAGTTTAGGGGGTGGATAAAGAAAATAAGATAATGGAGCTTGAGGAAGGATGTTACCTCATCTTTGGGTAATTCCTATTGGATTTTACAAAATGGATTCCTTGAATTTAATTTTTCAAGATGTTAGGCTTATAGGTTTATGGGAGGGTTTTTTATGAGATATATGGTTAGATATTTACTGAGCCAAAGTGGCTTTAGATGTGTGGGGAAGGGGTATATTTCTTTCAATTTTATAGTAGAAGGGGAGTGGCACTCTTGTAAATATCAAAGGTATTCAATAATGGGATGTCTATTTTACATAATGTGTATAAAAATGAAACACTAATGGATTAATGTGAAATTATGGTATAAAAAAATCTGCACCACACAAAAATATGTTCATTTTAATAATTTGGATCCTTAACTTCTAAGATTACCTAATTTTATTATTTTGGTTTTTATTAAATCAACTAGTTTTATAACCTATGTAATTTTACCATTAAGAATAAAATAAATTAATATTTATTATAATATATATTTATATATAATTACTTTTAAATATTATACATGATTTAAAAAAATCTCATTTTATTTGGAAATTAATTGTTAAAACAAGCACATGTGATGCATAAAACATTGTTTAAACCCAAACCATACTAATAATGTTTTTACAATCTATGGGTCAATATGTAAATTATAAAAGATAAACTGGTCCATTAATAGACCATATTTTCTATTTTTTATTCTTAAAAATCACTTGTAATACTATAGTAATTTTATTAATTTTATGTCATTTAATAAAATATCATTTATTGTAAAATAACAATAATGTCAATTTTGACATTATTTATTTATTTTTAATTTTAAAATATCAAAAGAATATTGGAATTCAAATATACAAATTTTAATATGTGTAAAATTATATATTGATCTTCAAAAACAATTAAATACAATAATTCAATCAATTCACTTCACTTTTAATATTTATATTATTAATTATTTTAGTTAATTATTAACTAACAAATCACTACATTGGAATTTCTTAAGTATTTTATGCATCTAAATAATATATAAAAAATATTTATGAATTATTATGATTACAATAACCAATTTAATTTTAAAAATTATATATATAACCTAAAATATGACGTCTTTTTAAATATCTTAATGTTATATAAATGTTAAACATAAGGAAATTTCTTTTTGGTCTTTTTCCTTACTTAAACTTTTATATAGGGAAATTCCATTTAATAATATCCCAATAACCCATAAAATTAGAAAAAAGATGAGATATGGTCTAATTAATTGAATACAATGGATTTTGGACAAGTTTCCATCTCATTTGGGTCCTTATAATTAAGGTTTAGTCCATTATTAAAATTAATTTAACCTTAATCGTCATAATTAATTATAATCACTTCCACTAATCTTTTTGGAAAAAAATTAAGTTGATATTATTAGAAAAACTATATTATACTTATTAAAACCCTGTATATCCATTTTTCAAAATTGAGATCATATAATTGGAAAATTTAAGATTAACGCTAATCCTATAGACGTGATGAGAAAACATGCTTCTAAACAAAAATCATTCAAAAGTTTAATAAGTTGTTAAATCTAATTTCAGTATCACAATTATTCCAATGAATAAAATTGGATTAATATATAAACAATTTTAATATTGTGACTTTTAAATCTAGTTTAAAATATAATTTAACAATAATCATAATTTAAACAAAATGTTGTTTTTAACTAAATTGCGTCAATTTTTATTATTCATCAAAAAATTGAAACTTCTTATTCAAATATGAAAAATTCACCCTAAGCTAATTTTGAAATTATAAATTAAGAAATTATTTTTATTTAATAAAATAAAATTTCTATGAGTGTATGAAATTAATTTTATTATTATTTATAGAATGACATAAAAAGAATTCTCTTTAAGAAAATAGTATTTTTAAATATATAAAGATTTTACCAAAAATTATATATTTCATTATCAATATGTTTTATTTATATGAAAACAATATAAATAATATATGAAAATTATTTATTACTATTCATATTACTAATTATGACATCTAGGTTATAATTATCTCATCTAATAATTATACCAATGAAATGATATCTCGTAGAAACTCGGTGTTTTCGTGTAGTGCAAGCCAAATTAGTTCCACGTGAAAGGAATATTTATCATATTCCAGTCAAATATATCAATTAAAATTAATTAATTCCAAAAAGTCCATAAAAACATGGGGTGTTACATTTTACCACCCTTAAAATGAATTTCTCCCTAGAAATTTGTATGGGTTATCAATGGTTTAATACGTGAAGTTTCATTTCATTGAAACACAGATCATAAGAATTATTAAAAAAACTAACTTTAAAATTGTAAAGTTGGAAGAATAATGTTTACCCATAGTAAAACATAAATAGGAGAACATATGAGACAAGTAAAGACATGAACTTGGAGGAAATCGTAAATATTCAAAGGGAGTGATTGAGGTCATCATTCACAAACAAGTTAATGATCAATGAAAAGTTGGGGGACTCAAAGACTTTAATATTTGATGATTTAAAATTCCATCGATTCAATAAAATATAAGGTATTAGGACAACATTGTTTTTTTATCATTTCCAAATGTTGAGTAATTATTTTATTAACCAAGAATATAAAAATATATACTTATTTGATATATTTATATATAAAAAATTCATTATTTGGTTGTGCTTTTATAAATTTATAATTCATCCATTACTTAATGAAATGGTTTTTTACAAATTAACTTTGATTCCCAAATTACTTAAATACACTTTGAGTAGATATTAAGGAACATAAAAGAATGAAAATTATAACTATTTGTATATAATTATTCTTCAAAATCAATATGTTCAATAACTTAAACTCTAAACATAAAAAGTAACTCTACTGGTTCATAATTAATATTTATTCATAAAAAATAATTACACCTTAGCCATGACATCATGTAGTCCAATGGTAGTCTTGAAACCCTTATCGTCCTTCGGTCATTGGTTCAAAACCTACGACATTTTCATACTTGATTGGTTCTCAGCCGAAGTACATGATGTACTTTTCTAAAGCCAAAATAATATAATTTTGATATTAAATATGATTTAAATCCCTAAAACAAGGTTTATCACTAAATAAACTTTTAACATAGGTTTTAAATACAATATGTACATAAATAATTCCTCCTAATTTTAACTTAAACTTTTTATGAATGTTTAATATTACAACCCTTAAAAAAGATGAAAATCCATAACAGTAGAAATAGGGTCAAGAAATAATATTAAAAGTAATCCCTTGTATATCATAAATCACCACATTGTTGACACATTCCAAACATGTGAATAACCTCGTCATATATTCCCTTGAATAATTTTAATAACCTAAATTACCATAAATACTTTCGGAAAACATGCTTGGTCCCTCATTCCAATGATTACTGGACACATTCATTAAATCCAAGAATTTTTAAACTTCATCCTTGATGACATAGAACAGTTTTTTTCAATAATCATATCCAGGGTAATCTACTCCATCCAATTTACTTATTCATATCCAATATATCTTTATCCAAACATCATAATCTCAACATTAGGAATTAATTAAGGGTTACATTACCCTAATCAAAGTATCACCTTTCTATGAAAACCATGTAATCTTGAAAATTAATTACTTATAGGATGTTTAAATTATGACTCCTTACTTAAAAGATGACACCTCAGGTGTATCCTAGGTCTTTAAAAGCCAAAATATATTTAAATACTTCATGAGGGTTCATGAAGAGATTGTGAATTCCAAAAGCATATCCCCTGAGAGTGTGGAACCAATTGTGCAACAAGATTCATTGTCATGTACCAGGTTACACCGAGTTAATCATGACACACCTTATCGAATTTGTTACTACAAGGTACATATATACCATAGAAACATCCAACATTAGTATAAATACATGGATGTATCCCTAGAAACCCACTTTCTCTATCCTTTACCAAAATTATAGGACATTTTCCTAAAGGTTAACTCTTGCTTATACTTATCCTTAGACACATCCCTAGAAATATCCTTAGAAATATACCCAGGGATATCACTAATGTTTTCTCATCCTAATTTAGAAAGGTTTAATAAACATTCACTATGGTGTCAACTATAAGGACCTAGTCTTAAAATACATAGACATTACATAACTTTTTTTGAATACTTAAAACATTATAAAAACATACATCCAAATATAGTATTTGTTTAGTGCCTTTGAAAGTATGTAAACATAAAAATTGGTACATTATCAAGATAAAATATCTCACACTAGGTTCTCTAAGAATATCACCCCTCTTATAAATATCTTAGAAGAAATATATATTCATAAACTAAAGAATTAAACATAAAAGGGGTGTTCTTAGATGCTCATTACGGGTAAAAAATGGAGATATATAAGCATAAATCTGAGCATAGGGGTATGGGAATGTGATCATAACATTAGAAGATCACACCTTAAATATCAAAGATCATATAAATGAATCATTACATACATCATTGAAGATCATAAGACATGAATCATACGGTAATAAAGAACATAATCCTTGAAATCATAACATAGGAGTAAGACACGGAATTGTGGAAAACACATGGGCAAGTAAAATGATTTCCATAGTAGTCTTTGAATTGTTGTGAAGGACATCTTAGTATCATTTTCCACACCCTGTACCTTATTTTTATTCATGGTTCACTCCAATAGACATATTAGTAGCATGATTTCACTCCTCATACCATCTTGGTAGTCATGGTTCACTCTCATGGCCATCTCAATAATCAAGGTTCACACCCAAGACCATCTTTATCTATCTCATGATATATAAATATTTACACAATTCATTTGATGGAGATATAGGTATAACCCATATCATTGTTAAATCGTACATACTTGTTTCACAATATCATTAAAAATCAAATCATAACCCATGAAATGAAATGGGTATCAACAACATGTAATCATATCATAACATTTGGAAAAAGATGCAGGTTTCATAATCATTTAATCAAAACCATAACCTATGAAAGTAAGTGGGTTTCAAAATAATATAACCCATGAAAGACAAATGGGTTTCATAAATAACATTAAATCAAAATAGAAACCATTTAGAAAAATAATATGTATGGAAACATTGAATAATTTCCCTTTAAATGCACAAGTAACATCAATAGATGTCATTGTAGATGATAAATAATTTTAGAATATCTTTTAAAAATATTTCTTGAGGAAAATAACCTTTCTTATTTGTATTTTTTTAAAACATAACACCTTTTGAAAACCATTTTCATGAAAATAAAACTAAAATATATATATAATAATCATGGGTATAATGTTGAAAACATTTTCCTTTGAAAACGTATTAAAAACCTAAAATGAAATCATGAAAATTTTTTGAGAGGAATTTCATTTAAAATAATTTTAAAATAACAATAAATATTGAAAACGTTTTAGAAAGAATTTATTTTAAATACTTAAAAAAGTATAAATAAATCATAAAAAAAATTCAAAATCATTTTACTTGAAATTTTTTAAAACCATTTCATTTAAAATACTTTTAAAAATTATAAAAATATTGAAAACGTTTTGAAACCCATTTTCATAAAAACTACATTAAAATAATTAATTTTCATAACATTATCAAAAAAAATTATTTAAAAAATAACTTTTTAATCTTTTAAAAGAATATTTAATGGAATGCTGGTCATGATGGTGGGTAAATCTATACAAGTTGAACATTTCCTTTACACCATAAAAAGTTTAGAAAAGTATTTCAACTGCAAAATGATAAGAATATTTCTTTTTAAAAACCCTTCTATTTTAAAAGGGTAAAACATGGGTAAAATGTTATTTAAAAATCATGGAGGAATAATATAATATTTTTGGAAACCCTTTTGAAAATATAATTTTGAAGGAACGCATATTTTTGACTGAAGAGAGAGGTCAATTCAGACTTTCTTAATAACACTTTCTGGATCATATCATATACCAAATAGTGTAAAATGGTAACATTAGTTGGATATAACATGAATAAATATAGGGTAAGAAAAGCCTTGAGAGTTCTTGAGATATGGACCATAATATTCCATCAATGAAAGAATAATAATACACAATCTTGATAAATGATGATATTGTTTCAAAAAAAATCTTATGAACTGGTAACTCTGAATCATACTCTCCATGTTAGAAAATTAAATCACATGAATCTTAAAATATCATGAAAAGAAGGATCTTCATGACATAACATGTCAAATAAAAGTGGATACACCTCTAAAAAATGTTGATTTATAAAAAACATGTGTATAAAAGATAGAAAATTGAGACAAAACTGTCTTATAGATTTGGTAAATTTTGAAACACTAATACATTCATGGGTAGTACAAACACCAAAATAATTAAATGAGATGCGAATAAGGCAAAAATCTCATGAAAATAAAATGTAACATGAAATTACCTTACCTTGTGTCTTGACTCTCTCCATACTTGTACAAACATCCTTAATAGTAAATATAATTTTATTATAAATCTAAAACATAACAATATTATTATATCTAATACCATATATGGTTTTATTATTACTTTATATTACCTACTTGTAAACAATTCTATGTTAAGTTTTCACTTAGGGTTATATTCATTTTTTTCGTATGTGTCTTAATTTGTTATTTATTTATTAATTATACATATATCATGATTTCCATAATTTAAACTATGATATAAATATCATTTATATTCATTATATTTGTTTTATAATAATCTATATAATACATAAGTATGAAATAGAATACACTATTAATGGGGACGGTAGGTCGTACGTATGCATGAATGATGTTTCTGTTTTGTATTGTTATATTGAAAAAAGGAATGAAAATGAAATATATGTGCATATATAATATAATTAAACTATAATTACAATGTTATAAATATCATATAATTTCATCAAAACCATCCTTAATACATTCCATGTAGTGTGTGAATGAATCACATCGCTTTGAGGGGGCGGTAGTCCACACTTCCTCAAAAGAAATTATCTTTTAAAAAAAATATAAAGTATAAATATATGTGTTGTAAAATAATTATAAAAGATTAAATAAATTATAAATGTCATATATGTTATATAAAAATATATCTCCCATCATGATTCCCACCATGAGAGGCATTAAAGGAAAAATGAACAATCATCATTTCGTGAGTTGATAGTCTGTCGTATACATAAAAAATATTTTTTTACACACTTGATAGAAGTGTGTGTAAATTTAGGTCAAACAATTAGTATAAAAACATATTAATATACTGAGTATACTTTTTTTATAATCATGTAATTAGTAGCGTTTAGGGGTGGAGAATGAAAATAAGTTAAAGGAGCACGAGGAAGGATGTTACCTCTTCTTTGGGTAACTCCTTTTTATTTGAACCAAATGGATTCCTTGGATTGATATTTGAAAAAGGTAGGGTTTCTATTTTTAGGGTATGTATTTTTAGGAGATATTTTTTCATATCTTGGTCATGAAAAATTTTCTTGATAGGTGTGAGTAAGGGGTAGAGTGCTTTTCTTTTTTATAAAGGAAGAGGAGTGGTACTCTTATAAATACCAAAAGGTATTCTAAAATGGCAGGTATTATTTACCTAATGTGTGTCCAAAATGGATAAATAATGTACTAATTATGATATTATAGTTGAAAAAAATCTACACCACATAAGAATTTGTACATTTTAATAATTTGGTTCCTTAACTTCTAAGATTACCTAATTTTATTATTCTGCTTTTTATTAAAGCATCTTGTTTTCTAACATAATTAATTTAACCAATAAGACTAAAATAAAGTGAGATTTATTATAAAAATATAACCAATTAATTATAAATATTATACCTAATTTTTTCAAAAAACAATCTTGTGTTTTTGGAAATTAATTTTTAAAACAAAAGCATGTGACGCGCAAAACACAACTTAAACCCATACTTTTCTCACAATGTTTTCAAAATATATTGGTAAATATTTTAATTATAAAAGATAAATTTTCCCATAAATATACCATATTTAAAATTTTTTAACACTTATATATTAATTGGTAGAATATATGATTTTTAATAGTTTTAAATCATTTAATAAAATATAATTTATTCAAAAATAACAATAATGTCAATTTTGATATTATTTCTTTAATTTTAATTATAAAATATAAAAAAAATATTGGAATTAAAATATATTAATGTGTAAAATGATATATTAACCTTCATAAATAATTAAATATAATAATTCAATCAATTCACTTCACTTTTAGTATTTATAGTATTATTTATTTTTTGTTAATTATTAACAAAATAATCACTACGTTGGTGTTTATTACGCATCTTAAGTAACTAAATCATATCTAAAAATTATTAATAAACTATTATGATAAAAATAACCCATTTATAATTAAAAATGATATTTATAGCCTAAAATGATATGTTTTTTACATAAATCAAATTTTTATAAATGTTAAAGGTAAGGAAAGTTCTCTCTTTTTTATTTTTCCTTACTAAAACTTTTATATAAGGAATTTACATTTAATTATATCTCATTAACATGTAATATTAAAAAAAGATGATATGAGGTCTAATTATTAGTATCCAATATATTTTGGACAATTTTCCAGTTCATTTTGGTACTTATGATTAATGTTTAGTCCCTTATTAAGCTTAATTTTAGCTTAGTCACTGTAATTAATTTTAGTCACATTCACTAATATTTCTTTGTCAAAATTAAGTTGATATTATTAGTAAAAAAATATTATATAGATTAAAAAGCGGTATTTCTATTTTTTAAAATTCAAATCACATTAGTGAGAAAATTATGATTAACACTAATCCCGCAGACGTGACGAGAAAACTGGTTTTTAAAGTAAAAACATTCAAAAGTTCAATAAGTTTTTATATATAATTTAAAAATAAAAATGATACCAATGACCTAAATTGGATTAATATATGAATAAATTATCTATTATGACTTTAATATCCAATTTAAAATCTAATATTTCACTGATAATTATTTAAACTAAAATGTTTTTTTAAACTAAATAGCAGTAGTTTTTACTATTCATTAAGATATAAAACTTTTCAAAAAAACCAAAAAATCACCCAAATATAATTTTGACATTCATAATTCAAAAAAATATGAAATTAAATTTTTATGAGTGTCTAAAATTAATTTTACTATTGATCACATAAGGATATAAAAAAGAGTTTCTTTAAGAAAATTTAATTTTTAAACATCTAAATACTTTACCAAAAAATATATATTTAATTATCAATATGTTTTATTTATGTGAAGAATTTATAAATAATATATGAAAAGTTTTTATTATTATTCATATTACTTTGTTTAATGGTTAGGTTATAATTATATCATTTAAAAAATTATAACAATAAAATGATGTTTCATAGAAATTTGATGTCTCATATAGCACAATCCAAGTAGGTTTCATGTGAAAGGAATATTTAACATATTTTAATGAAATATATTAACAAAAATTAATTAAATAAAAAAAATCCATAAAAACTCAGGGTGTTATAAATTTCATGCAATTTTTGTCATGACGGCTGACGTATAAGCTCCAAATGATGTGGTGGCTGGCACACTCATCATGACATAAAAGAAATCAAGTACTTTATTTGAATCTCGTTCTAAACATTTATTTATTTCATCCATGTTTTCTAAGAATATAGAATAAATACCTCAAATTATATAAGTAGAGTTATCAGTAAGGACTCCAAGAGGGATTACCCTAACATTAATAGTGTATGTAAACTCTAGTATAGACTTTGGTGACTATAATCTCATCAAAAATCTAGTAATCATTATCGTGGAGGAATTAGACACTATACTAAGAATAGAATAGCGCTCAAAGTATAATGCTATGTTCAACTATAGAATCAAGGAAATTTCATTACTATTTAATAAAAAACCTAGAGTTATTTTCAATGGAGAGATATACTAGCCTAATATTTGTCTAGAATCTCCTCCCATAACCTTCTTTATGGAGATGATTAGTGGAAAGGGAAAAAGAAATGTAAGTTTAAAGATAGATAATGTCCCCATAATTTAGGAATACATTGAAATATTTATTGAAGTGTTATCTCGACCTCACCCAAAAATATATGTAGAGTTCTCCACTGAACACATACCTGGATCCAAGATGATATCAAAGACCCCATAGAGAATAGAAACTATGGATTTAGAGGAATTAAAGAAACAAATTCAAGATATTTTAGATAAGTGATTTATACAACCAAATGTGTATCCTTCGGGATCACCTTTACTTTTTGAAAAGAATAAATATGGACCAATCCAGTTATGCATTGATTATAGTGAACATAATGGGATCACAGTGAAGAACAAGTACTCTCTCCCAAGGATTTATGATTTATTTGGTCTGATTTGTGGGGATCAATTCTTATCCAATATTTACCTATGATCTAGGTATCGTCAATTTAGGGTGAAGAAACAATATATTCCAAATACTTCCCTCCAAACAAGATATGGGAATTATGATATTGTTTTTATTCCCTTTATATTGACTAATTCTCCTTCTATATTTATGTATTTTATTAATAGAGTCTTTAAGGACAACCTTGATAAATTCATGGTAGTTTTTATTGATGATAATATGATATATTACAAAAGTAAATAGAAGCATTAGGATTATATAAGGGTTATTTAGGGAACTATTAGGAAGGATAATCTATTTAGGAAATATAGAAACTGTGAATTTTGGTTTCAAAAAGTTGTATTATTGGGGAATATTATAAACAATGAAGGAATATTAGTTGACCCTGTGAAGAAAAAAGTTGCAAAGGAGTGGCCTCATCCTATAACAATAACTGAGATTTGTTTTTTCCTTGGCTTATCAGGATATTATAGGATGTTTGTGAAGCAATTTTCATGACTTTATAAACCACAAACCAAGTTAACTCAAAAATGGGATAAGTTTATCTGGAAAAAGTTGTGGGAAGAATATTTCTAAGAACTAAAGAAGATATTGGTTAATTCACCTATGTTAACTCTACCCTATTTTGGAGAAGGATTATTTATTTATTGTGATACATATCTAAAATGGATTGGGTGCATCCACATGAAAAATGAAAATGTGATTTCTTATGAATATCGATAGTTAAATCCACCTAAAATGAATTATCCTACTTATAATTTAGAGTTAAATGCAGTTATTTTTGTTCTAAAAATTTGGAGGCACTATATTTTTAGGGAGAAATGTGATATATATAAAGACCAATTTTTTTTGAAGTATATATTCATGCAAAAGGAATTAAACAGCAAAAGGAATTCAACATGAGACAAAGGAGATGGTTGGAACATCTTAAATATTATGACTATTCAATTCATTATCACCCCAGTAGTGAAAATTTTTTTTGATGCATTAAGTAGGAAAGTCCCTATTGTGCTAGAAATTATGACAATTCTAAGAGGTCCATTGTTCAAGGACCTAGTAAAATTGGATGTTGTAATCCTAAGGGAAGGAACATCATAAAACCTATCACAAATTATCTCTCAACCATAATTACATGATAAGTTCAAGAAATCTCAAAGAGAAGATCCTTTGTTATAAAGGAAAATGGAGGCTGTGAAGAAGGGGATTTTTCATGAGTTCAATATTGATCGAGAAGGTATATTTAAACTTCATAAAAGGTTATATGTTTAATTTTTCCTAGAAATAAATAAAGGGTTGATGGATGAATCTCATAGCTCTACATTCTATATACATCTTGGAATCACTAAAATTTATAGAGACCTTTGTAATCATTATTGGTGAGATAATATGAAAAGTGATATTTCGAATACACTACAATGTTCTTGGTGTGTCAGCAAGTGAAGGAGGAATGATAGAATCTTGAAGGGGTATTGTAACTACTACCCATAACAACATGGAATTGGGATGGTATCATTATAGAAAACATCACCAGTCTCCCAAGAACATCCATAAGAAACAAAGAGATATGAGTTATAGTGGATTGTCTCACCAAGAATACCCATTTCATTTTTATTTGGGGAGAATTATCTCTTGAAAAACTTCCCAAGATATACATAAAGGATGTGGCGAGGTTTTATAGGGTGTAAATTTCTATCACTTCTGATCAGGACCCAAGTATCACATAAAAATTATGAATATTTATTTAATATTATCTAAATACTAAATAAAATTTCATCATTTCCTATCACCCCGAAACAGATTGCCAATCTGAAAGAACTATTCAGACACTTGAGGACATATTGAGAACATGCTCAATGGAATATAAAGTTATATGGGATCAATATATCCAACTATTTTATTTTTTATTTAACAATAGATTCCACTCGAGTATTGAAATGGTACCACATTATGGTCTATATGGAAATTGATGTATAAATCCTACTTTTTTTGATGAAGTTAGTGATAGGAAGTTTATTGGGTCTGATATTCTACAATAGATGATATAAAGGGTTTATTCAATCAAACAACATATAAAGTCAACTCATAGTCAGAAGAATATCTATACTGACAACCTTTAAAGGGACATTTATTTTGGTGTTTGGGAAAGAGTTTTCATTCAGATATCACCATGGAAGATAATCATTCAATTTGGAAATAAATGGAAGCTTATCCCTGGGTACATTGGCCCCTTTGAAATCATTGATCAAAAAGGAGTGATATCCTATCATCTACCAATTCCACCAAATCATTCTCAATTTCTTGATTTATTCAATGTATCTCTCATGAGGAAGTAAATACATATTCCCTCACATGTACTCAATTTGGAGTTAGTATAACTAAAACATGACCTCTCATATGTGAATCAGTCGATGGAGATCTTGGACCATAGAGATAAGTTTATAAGAAAAAACCCTACCCAACTTATCAATGTTTTGTTAAAGAAACATAAATATGAAGAAATGACATTGGAACCAGAGGAAAAAATAAGACTAAAGTGCCCTCACCTTTTCTCAACTAAGAAAAAGAGTTGAAATTTTAGTGAATAAATTTTTTTAGGGGGGAAGAATGTAATGACCCATAATTTTTAAATGATATTTTTTCCTAAATAAATGTTTGTTACATATTATATAATATTATACACATAAAAAAAATAAACCAAAAAAATTATCTCTTTATCAATTATAATTACATTATTCATCTATGAAACTAATTAAAATTTCATGCATTACAACTGGACAAAAAATATAAAATAAAATATCCAAAATGGGAAAGTATGGATCACCCTAGTCTGATAGAATAATTTCCCCCACTACAAATGCTATATAAATGAAAAAAATATAATTAAACTAATCAGTATTCCATGAAAGGGAAATATAACCTTAGGGTTAAATTGTAGTGAATATTGAGTGAAATAATGAAATGGTATGTATAGGGTATAAAGGGAAATGTGGTTGTTAGTATTCAACTGTTATATTAACTTTATTCAATATGACTATTGGAAACTATACCCTCGGTTGATAATTTTACCATTATAATTAGTGTTTATAATAGAAATGAGAAAGTATAATTGATAAAGAAAGGATGATTAATGGCCTCAACCAGTATGTCCATGTCGTCTAAAACCCATTTGTCAAATCTTGGGAGGGAGGTATCATCATTAGAGTTATCCCTTGAACAAGACCAAGATGAGCGTCAAAATGTGAATCTTGAACACAATTTCTTATGGTAGATAATCAAGTCGATGGATTTTACCACTCGGTCGATGTTATCTGAGTTACCCCATGAAATTACTACCATTTTACACCTTACCCATAGGGAATATGCGGGTGTAATAAGGGGTGACATGTCTAAACTTAGTTACTTAAAGTGTAAATTTATTTGTATAAATAAATTTTTTATTCCAACAATTCCTCTTAAGAATTGTTTTTCTTAATAAAATATATGTTTAATTGAGATGAATTTGATAAATTAATTTTTGGAATCCAATAAAACATAATTTTATTTTCCTAGAAAATATATAAAATTTAATATAAACTCAAGTATTATGAATAATATTTTATTAATAAAATATTCTTTTAAAAAACACTTCTCGAAATTTAAATGATAAAGTAATTTTATAATCACTGAGGGAAATTTTTATAAGGGTCAGAAATTTGACTATTCATTAAAAACTGTTATTTTAAATAAATAAGGATTTTTATAATTAAAAGTTAAAATTATCATATTTAAAAGAATATTCAAGAAAAATAAACATTATATTTTAAATCAAAACATTGAAATTAGGTTAGAGTGAATTTACAAGAATTTTCTAAATAACATTATTTTTCATAAATAGTAAAAAATAATGTTTGGAGTTTTGTTATATTTTATGAAATATATATATATATATTCCATAATGATGTAAAAATTAATTTACCATAATCAACGACCTAAAATATGATAATTTGTTAAAATTATTTATTTTAATATATTTTAATCAATTTTTGAAACCTATAAGTAACATTCCAAAGTCTAAAATGGAAACATTGAGTTTCAAAGCATTACTTTGGGGAATCTTAATCATTTCCATGCCAAAACAAATATTAAAAAAATATGTTATGGTAGATTAAAATATAAAAAAAATTGAACCAAATTTCCAAATCCATGAGCAAAACCCAAGGGTAATCCAATGGTTTTTCTTTTTCCAAAACATAGTTTTCCAAGACCTATATTTGGAAATTATTGAACAATTCCTCAAATTTTTCTATAAATACCCACCCATTTCACCATTTTCCTTCAATACCAATCCATACTCAATGATTTTTTGGTTATTTTTACTCCCAATTATTCCCCCATGGTTTTCTCAATCCCCCAAGTGTCTATCCAGAAGTTATAGAAACAATTCTTCATGGTAAAGGATATATCTACTTCTCTTTTCCATTTAAGTTCACTTTTCATGTGATATGTATTCTAATTGCCCAAATGAGTTCCTAATCTCCACTTTATATCATCTCATTACTATAATAGTATTATTTTATCAATGGGGAACCTTTGTTCTTCCTCATTTTACCCTTTTCTAAAACCATGTTTTATACCTGTCATGTTTCCTAGTTTACTTCTCAAATTTCCCTAATTTACATGAAAATTTTATATTTTACTTTTGATTACCTAAACCTATTTTATTTTCAATGGGTATTAAACTATATTTAAAAATAAATTTTTTATTCAATTATTTACATATATAAAACCCAAATTTTCTTTTGTGTGTTAAAAATTAAGTAATGAACATGTCTTTAAACTCTTTTGTATGCCAAGATCTTGATATTAAGCCCATTATTTTTTATCCACAGGTTATTAATGAAATGATTCATTATGATATTTGTGTCTTACAAGAAATTAATACATATTAAGGGTGATATCTAATACCTCTTAAATGCATTGTTTAAGAAATTTAATCTCTACGGATGACATGTTTTATGATTCCTCATTTAATAACCTTAGTAATTTGTATTTACGATACCTTGGGAATAAACCTTGGTGATATTATTATGAATGTATCATTTAAATATTTTAGACACCATTAAATGTTATTATTCATGTTATTATTATTATTTTTTGTATATATTTGATTCATTATTTTTATTCTTTATTTTTTTATTGATTTTTCTCTTGATCTCATTATTTTTGTCTCCCTTGCTTATTCCCTTACTGGGTTTCATGGTCACCCCTTTCCTCTGATGTGTGTACCTAAGAGAAGAGATTTATTAAAAGAAACTTAGGTCCAACCTATGAATATATCCTTAAAGTGGATTTGGAAGAATGTTTTATGTTTTAATGTATTATGTAAATTATTTCCAATAAACTATACATTAAAATATCTTCCGTCTATTCCATGTAATTAAATTTTATGTAATAAAAAGCTATAATTCCATACAAGATCTCTATGTTAGATGACTGAGTTGGGATTCAGGATGGAGCATTGATGAGGGAACTAGACATGATACCAAGACCCACTTGGGAGATGCTAGTGTGTCTTTATTTTGGGTTTCATTAGACACTTGACTCCTGTATTACATGACATATTTATTGTATTAGTTTATGTCCATTTTCCTAGTTTTAGATTTATAATGATTTGTTGGTATTTATTGGTAATTTTTTTATTGTTTATTTTTTCCACATAGATAAAGAGTATATAGTTTCCTTCTGTTACTTATTAGACCCTCTTTTCTCGTCATTAGCCTCAAGAATATGGGGAGTCATCCCTAAGGTCATCCGGTGAATCGGCTCGGGGCACTGGCATGCCAAAACTGGGTTGAGATGTTACATATTATAAGTAGATTTTTTACTTTTATTCATATGGTGGAGCTAATTATTTCAATTTTCATTGGTTATCTATGTTCATACAGATTCTTGAAACTCTTTTTTTTATTAATTAAAGTTTTAACTAGAAAAAAATAAAAAATTTAGACCATTTTATTACATTTTAACTCTAACGGATTCAATAAACGGTTATTTTCTTCTTCTTTACTCACTTCCCAAACAATAGAATGAAATTTTATATCTATCTCAGGGTTTAGGGAATAAATAAGAGATTGAAAAATAAAATACAATTTTAGAAAGGCTAATAAAGGTTATTCAATTATCATAGTATTAAAAAAATTAAAACTAAATTATAATAGAAAATTTTATTAGTATATAAGATGTTATGGATTTAAGGAATAAATGAATCAAAATTTTGAAAAAATAGTAGTGACATCTGAGAAACCACCCTAGAAACAAGTCCAATTTGATAATTAAGCCTAGGAATGAGAAATTAATAAAAATATTTATCCCATATAAAATACAATATCTCAAATGGTTTTCTCTTGAAGAAGTTTACTCTAGGATCGACTATCACCTTATTTTTATTTTTGTGAATTTTAGAATATTAAATGGGTATTTTTGTGTAATAACTAATAACTAATAAAAAAATATAAATGTATCAAAAAAAGTGATAAAGATGATGAAAAGGTGTCTAATAGCCAATTTATATATTCTACGCTTATCTTATTTATTGAAAAAATTTATCTTTCTTAATTTAAATCCATTAATATAAAATCTATAATAATATATTATACCACTAATAATACATTAAAATAAAAACTAAAAAATCAATGTGTGCATGATATAGAGAGTGTAAAATCCTTTAATAAAATGATCCAATTACATTGTGAATACTAAGAAATTAAATGAATTCAGGACTCATTATGCTCTTAAATCTTGACTAATTTTAGGGTGTTTCAAAATTGACACATCATCATTTTAAAATATATAAAATTCAACAAAATATATTAAAAAAATAAAGAATAAAATATTTTTAATTGTATTGGGAGAATGTGTCATCTACGAACAATTACACATAGAATTATCCTAATGAAATAATCCTAGAAAAGTGATTAAAAAAGGAATAAAAAATTATTGACTCTGAATATTCCACTATTGGGACCACAATCTCATTAAAACAAATAGTTTATCTTGAAATTATTAAAAAGGTTGAATACTAAATATTCCATATTCATGTCTCTGAAATTATATAAATTCTATAATTTTAGTAATAAAATGGAATGAATTTTCACCACATACAAAAGTTAATAATCAAGGATTTTTAAATACAATATTAATGTACTTCAAGGTCATAATGACCATGACTTTATTCTAGAAGATTTCATATAGAATTTTTTTATTTTTCTTTAACTCCAAAATAGTGACATGATATCAGCCTTCTTAACAAAGGAAGGTCATCAATGTGGTTCTATGTCATCATCACAAAGATGTAATTATAGTTTTGGTTCATGTGATAATGACTTCACCCAACTTTATCCCATTATATATATAATCAATCTAGGTGAATCTCCTTCCACTATAGAAATCCATTTTCATTGTCTTTGTTGTTTTATGGAATAAAATTCAACCCCCTTAAACATTTCTTAACACTAAATCAAAACAACTCAAAGTCCAAAATTATAATCTTCCTTTATTATGGACACATGTAATGTTATTATTTGTTATCATAAATTTTTTATATATTTTTTAATTTTATTGTTTACTTATTCTTCATAATTTACCAACCCCTTTTCACTCATCTATTTTTACATCTACCCTATAATTTGTCTCTCGCTCAGTCCTGATCCTTAATCTTAACTACATTCTCCATTCAACCTATTCATCTCCTCTGTCAAACAATGAAACTAACTCCAATACATTTCTTCAACTAACAAATGATAACAATCTTGATTCAATTACACTCTATATAGATTTTATCAGTCTCCCTTCTTGATTTTTTTCACTGAATTCAATAAATCTATTGATGGCCACCTCTAATTATATTCAATCAACTTGTACTTGGGTCTTCCCAATATTCACTCAACTTGACATATTACCAAAAATAATTTATATATATTTAGGTTACATTTTTTAAACCCACTAACAACTCTATATAATTTTAAAACATTAAAAATGGATTTCAATATTTCATTACTCTATCCATGACTGATGTATCTCCACTCAACATCTAGATAATTCACACCCCCACCAACCACCACTTTTATCAATCAATCATCGCCCAATAAGTTTTTCACTATCATCTTGATGGGAATTATCACTATATATATTTTTTATTCTATTCAAAATTACTCAGCTAAAGTTTATTCAATCATCACTTTCTGTATAAAATTATTTGGAATTCAACCAATATATCTTATATAATTGATCAAAATTATCTTCTAACCTATTTATCATATAGATAATTTAATAAAAACATAAATTTGTTTGAAATCACATACACTACACTCTATAATCAGTTATTTCTAGGAATACCCATTTTAAAATTTTATAAATTTCATTGTGATCATGGAATAACTATTCATTTATTGAACTTATTCAATGCCATAGTGTGTGGTTCATCAGTTTTCAGAAGAAATTAGTATAGTGGTATACTTAATATCATTTTTCATGAGATCAGTGGTGAAGATGTCAAATTAAAATCTTGCATGTCACTCAAGGAGAGAATTATCTATGTAATGGTATTGAGTAAGAGGTGATTAGTGTTTTCACATCTCAATTATGTTAGTATTCCATGACTTGTATAATATCCTGAAATAGGAGTATCCATCATATCATAGTGAATATCATTTTTTATAGAAGATTCATAGAGATAATCCTAAATGATAATGAGTAGTATGGTTGGGAGTTTATATTTTTCTTTGATATTTAATTCCAATAGAATATGTATAAAAACTATACTCTAATGAAACTAGAGTTGAAGTGTATTTTAAATATTGGATTTAGATTTATTTTTTACGATATACACTTAATATTTATTGATGTTTTTTGTATTTATAGGTTTTAGATGAGTTTTTATGATTCAGGTGATGAGAATAGGGGTGGCATAGTTGTGAAGGTAAATCAATACCGCCAAGTTCCCATTGGTGTAATATATACCAGGGGTAATCGGGTAGTTTATTTTAATCATGAAAAATACCACCATGTACCCAATGTTAGTATACTGAGTACCCGATGGGGATTCCAAAAAAGAGTAAACTCATTGGATGTCCATCGGGTACCTAATAGGCACTCAACACGAACTTGGTTGGCCTATAGCCTACTATTTTTAAAGGTGGGGAATAACCATTTTCTAAAAGTACCCATGTTTTGGGTTTTTAATCCCGTGGGAGAGGTCATTTCAGTTAACATTTATCCCTATCTTCCTTTTCTTCCCCTTTTTTATTTGTGGATGTTTAAAGAGAATTCGTTCTCATGATTGAGGTAAAAATACTCCCCTACTTTTTATATTTTCCTCTCCCTAATGTTCCTATAATTTTATGGACATCATTTTAGTTATTTCAAGTATAATTACACTTTTGATTTTTTAATTCACATTAGAACAAAGGGTATTTTATGTGTAGATGGTAGATTATGTTAAGGGAGGAGAAACTCACCAGGTTTTGTGGTGTTTTATAGGGTTTAGGTGGCCTAAAAATTTTAATTATGTATTTTATTTAAATTTATGGTCAAATTAGAATGAAAAAACGAGAGATAAAACTACAGTATGTTAGGGTGTGTATCGAGGATTGATATCACCTTTTTTCTCAGTAATTCAAAAAGGTACACCACTTGGATAGTGTTCCAATTTTATACATTTAAATTAATTAAGGAAAAAAATAAAATTATTTATTTATTTTATTTAGTTAATTTCATTGAGATTTTTGATAATATAGAGGATTGGGGACATAGAGAATGGTCAAGTGGTCTTGGTAGATGATAGAGTAAGCATATTAAAAGTAGCAAACCTATGGTTTATGTAGTTTGTCCTCTACATTCTCCTTTATTTACATGTGTTCACCTGGAAAACCATGTGGGTTTTATGGGTTAGTGAGTTGGTATTTATAACTTCACTAGGATGAATGGGTGTGGTATCTTAATGTATAGATGATATATAGTATGAGAATAGGGTTTGGTACATCAGTTTCCTTAATCTAAAAGAGGTCAGATAATGGTATAAATACTTTTTTAGTCCTATAATATAGGAATGGGCACCATGTTGTGTATCCAGGAATGTGAATGTTTAGTTTGGAACCTATTATAGTATTATTGATTCGCTTTTGGTTATTATTCCATGTGAGGGTAGTGATATTTAAAAAGAAAACATGATTTTGATAGAATGTGAGGCACGAAGGGTGTTTTTTACGAATGGTTTGTGACATTTTGGGTAAATAAGTGATGGTTGTGTGAAATATCAATCCATATATGCTTATACCAAAGACAAAGAATATTAATAATGTAACACTATGGATATTTAGGTGGTGTTGAAGATTTATGTTGGATAGTAGACTCATAAGGGGTATAATTAAAGATTTTATTTAAAAATATTGATATTGGGTGTTTTTATGGGGAAATAAATGAATTGAAATATTGGTAAGGGATCATGTAACATAGTTTATTGTGTGAAAATATATACTAAGGCTGATTGGACACTATTTTGAGCATGTGGAAGGGAAAATAATGGATACATAGATTTCATTTTCATTCTAGATTTTTGTGTTATAGTGTCAGCATAAAGTAGATCATGTGTTGGTGCCTAGTAGATATCTTTTTGAGTATGATAAATGTTTTTATGTTATTAACATACTGTTATGAATGTATTTGTTCATGGTGGGTGTATTGATGTATTATCATATAGAATTGTTAAATGTAATTATTTTATTTTCCTACAATTGGCTCAGTTATGCGTGGATAGGATCCAGTATTTTAGGAGTTAGTATATGTGATCAACTATAGATTCTTAACTAAAGTATGAAATATTATATTACTCCAATAAGAAGGGGTGGATAAATCAGTGGAGGTCAGTTTTTATAATTTCTTCTTAATTAAATCAGAGTTTAAAACCTATTAAAATTTGATCCACTCAAATGAAAAATCTCAACTTCTATCATGCATATAAAAAATAAAGGAATAATGAACATGAGGATTTTAACAAGGTTTGTTCCCTTTATGGGAAACATACTCCTTGTTCTTGTTGGTTAGTCTCCAAAACCAAATATTATTTACTATAATTGTAACTATTTACAGGAATAAAATATTGTTATAAATTCACTATGCATGTCCACTGTCACTCAGGACAATACATTTTCACACTGCCTTCCTATAGAAAATTTAACCAAAGATTTCATTGTGGGAGTTTGGTCACTTTAGAAACTGAAAATATAAATACCCCTCTATTATCCTCCTATATATTCAATAGTAACTAATTAATTCATGAAGATTATAATGTGGAACTACTTCATGATATAAGAATTATATGAACTCACTAGAATATCAAACTCAAATGATGTTGGTGATAACTTCTAAACTTTAGATTATGGCTCTCTCTTATTCTCTTAGTATTTCAATGAAATATATTTCTAAAATTCACTATATAAATATTATCACCTCATACTCAAATAATTAGTATCATTGTTTATTATTTCATAATTAATCGGTGATATTTTCCCAATATCAAAATCTTACCTTCATTTATTTTCAATAAATAATATCATTAAAAAGTATTTGGTTCTATATTAGTCAGTATCCTCAAATTGAAAAAATGATATAACCTATTTTTCCTATCAAACAAAATAGTGATTAATAAAAACCAAATTTATGATGAATATTTTTCAAAAATATCTCCATTATGTATAGTGTCTCCATATGAGTTGACAAGGTACCCTTCCACACTTAAACTTCTAAAACCATTAACTTCAAACTTTACATGAACTAAAACTCAAAAAACTACTTGCAATATGAAATAGTTTTTTGAGGTATAAACTATACCAAAAATTCAACTAAAGAAAACTTGTACTTTCAAAAAAAAACATACTTGAATCACAACAATATTTGTAAGTGAATAAACACATGAATATCAATAAATAGCTATAATTATAATAAAATTCAATATTGTAAAAAATAGATAATAACATATTGGTTTTCTCTTAATAGTTTATTATAGACTTTTTAATTTTTTTATTATATAAATATAATCTAATATTAATATTGATTTGATCACAACCTATTTTTGATATTTTAAGCACTGAGGAATATATTTGGAATCGTTTGGCTTTATTTCTTTAGAATATTCAAATCTGGAAACATAGATTTTCACTCAGTGAACTTCCCCAAAATTTCTCTAAGTACAAAATTCATATGAAATTAGTTTAGGATTTGGAAATATTTTAATTCATATAATCCATCTTAGAAGTCATATGATCAGAGAATTCATACATTGAGGGAATACAAACAAGACATCTGGTGAAGTCTCATGAAAGAGACTTACGATCAATCTTAAAAACATATGATCAACAATGAAAACATATAATATAAAGAATCCATAAACTAAAATATTTTTATAAATTTATTTTGAATAAAAATAAATACACTTGAGTCTTAATATCTTCAATGAAGAAACATGCTAGTGAAACTCAAATTCTCACGTCAATGTCATAAGATGGGGACTAATATTAAAGTCTTATAATAAAGTATATTTATGACAACTTATTCTTGTAATCATTGTTATATTAACTCATTAAAATACATATTAAAAGAAAGTGTACATAAAATCAACCCAAAAAATCAAACACTCATTCCTTTTTAAATTTTCATTCATAGCTTAAATCTATATGATCAATGAAGACTTACACATAGTTCCAAAGTCATACACTCAACAAAAAATTTCCATTTCACATCAAAAACTTTCAGAGTTTATTCAATATCAGTCCATCATTACTTAATCATCTCAAAAATATCTTTAAAAAATATAATGGAATCTCAAAAACCTCAAATAACTCTTATAAACTCTTCATGAATGTTGAAAAAACATACAAACCAATAAAAATATCATCAATAACTACATTATCACTTTAATCTATCCCTTTTTTATTTTTTGGAAACACCATTCACTCCATATATATAAAATTATATTTTTAAAAAATCATAATAAATATCATGAGAATCATTAAATCACAACCCATATCTCATGAGAAGTTTCTTACACTACACAACCTGATAAAGTTATGTTTTTTATAGAATTCAACTCCCTAGTGTTAATAAAGTGTTTAAAAGTGACTTAAATGAACTCCCCCATAACTCACACATTCCTTTATTACATAAATTTTTATCCACTATATAAAAATATCCATAACCTCAGATTATA
Organism: Viscum album; assembly: GCA_963277665.1. Classification (NCBI taxonomy): domain Eukaryota; kingdom Viridiplantae; phylum Streptophyta; class Magnoliopsida; order Santalales; family Viscaceae; genus Viscum; species Viscum album. The sequence goes on along the minus strand of OY728120.1, from coordinate 649,704,582 downwards.
TAGTAGTGAAAAGTTCTCAATTAATAATGAATGTCTCTCACCTTTTGGTCAAGAGTTGTGAAAATATTTATTTCCATTTTCAACACAACCAAAATAATAGTGGTTGTAGGTGTTTTTTAATTTGGGATTTCTCAAATCACTTTAGTAATGGTAATTCTATGCAATATAATCTAATTATATGCTCACTATATTTCTCTTGTGAAACCAAAAGAAAACATTCAAATGGAAGTGGTTGAAAAAAACTCAATGATTATCCATGAATTTTTTCTTAATCATTATCCCAGCCCTAGGAAATTTCCTACACCAGTAATAGGTTAAATAGGATCATTCAAAATCATATAGATATCCTTCACCTCTAATGTTAAGGTAACTAGGTGTTTATCTTGATCACTTCCTCAAAAACTCATGGGATATAGAATCTATGATCCTCTAGCTTGGGTTCTTTTCCTCCTAAAGGTGTGGATCTTTGTTGGGGTTCTCTTGGTATCCATTAATTTAGGTCACCATAGTTTATTTTCATTATTTCCTTTTAGTATTTCTTATTTCTTTGTAACATCACTCTCCTTGGAAATTAAAATATATTTTTTGGTTGGTTGGTAATGAGTGTAAATAAATTTCAATTTAATATCTCCATTATCCTCTCTTTCTATTATGAAATGATATATAGTGGATTTTTATTTTTATCTAGAATGTTTAATAGGTTTTATTGATAGATTTATTTCACTCTGATTTTTATAGGACATATTCAATATCCTCTCATTCTCACCTATTAAATCTACTAACTTCATAACCATCCACAAAGCATGTGTACATACAATACGTATTTCGACACACTCTACCTCAGTTGTGATAAGTGTTACTGAGTTCTTTTTCTTACTGTACCAGCTCACATTGTCCTAACCAATAAATAAATACCCAAATTAAATCAATCATTATTTTTTAAACTCACATTTCTAATCTAGATTAGTGAATCAAAGAAACTTTGAATTAGTAATAAATCTTTATACCATTACATAATTCACTATATGATTCATATATCTCAAAACTCTCTTTACATTAAGAATGTATGAATCCATTAGGCCACTCTAAAATTAAGCACAAAGTGTCACTACACAGCCTATATCTGGTCTTGAATTCACAAAATAAAAAAAATATTCCAATGATTCTTCTAAATTCCTTCTGATCAACATTATTGTTATTCTCATCTTGAACCAATTTGGTTCTATCCAAAATTGGTGTTGGAAATTTCATTGACTCTTCCATTCAAAACTATAAACAACTCTTTGGAATATTTTTCTTGTGATAAAAATAAGAATTTTTTTTAATATGTAATCTATGAAAATTGTTCAATTTTTCCAATATAGATATCTCAAATTTATTTTTCAATTACTCAAAAAATACCTCAAAAAGGTACTATTGGTACCTTGAAAAAATTATATCATCAATAAAAAATAATAAAATTTATGTACGTATGGATAAACATTTATATAGAAATTTTTTTCAACATTCCATTTTGAAAAAAATCATTTTCCTTAGGAAACCATCATGTTTTGAATACCAAGATCTATGAGCTAGTTTTAATAAATAAAATTCCAATTATAATATTCACACTTTGTTTCCATAAATCTAGAATAAAAACAACCTTTAATAATAAATAATTCTTCCTCAAGATCACCATTCAAGAATATTGATTTTATATCCATCTGATACACATTATAATTCTTATATTCCAGTGATACTAATAAACATATAAACTATTTTAAGAATTACTACTACAGAAAATTTCTCTTCAATTTTTATTCTTTCCATTTTATAATATCTATTTCATACAATCTTATAATTATTTATGTTCACTTTACCTTTCTAATTCATTTGGTTTATAAACACCTATTTCAGGCCAATCATATTTCTATATTTGGTCCTTATAATTAACTCCTTGGATAATTTATTTTCAATTTGATTCATCTCATTATTTATTTCTTGTGTATAATCTTCTTGCTCAATAGATTTATCCACTTTTTTTTGTTCAGATTTTGATATAAGAGTTTTTTCTGTTATCTTTCTTCTTTTTGTTTTCAATGGTTCCTTTTGATTTCCCAATATTTTCTATTTATCAACATGTTTTTGAAACCATTCATGGATTATGTTCATATAGATACATTAAGTAAAGGCTTATCATTTAGGATATTCCTTACAAAACATGTCACCACCCCCTAGCCTATGGAGACGATCTTGGGGTAATTGCGGGTCAAGCCCCGGTTAGGGTCGATTTTTGACAGATTGGTATCAAAGGGGTTCATTCCTTGGGATGATGTTAAAAGTAGTTACCTTTAAAGGATTTTGTTTGAACTTATGTAAATAGAGTCAAAGTATCTCGATTGTGGCTCTCGGTCCAAGAAATCCATTGATGGTATGGGCGGTTGACATATCCATTCACTAGGACCATGAATAAATATTTTTCAACTCGACATACTGAGGCTATCACGATCCATCCTAGTAGGGCCCATGTTGTGACTCCCCAAGTACACTTCCAATAGGCCAGGGGATGGTGACTAGCATCAAGGGGGCTTATACATAACATGGGAGGCATTTATTACGTACCTATATGCACACACACATTTCCAAGCTCACAAAATTTTTAAATGTAAAAACCACTAAGTAAAAAATGAATGAATACAACTATATCCCACAAACAGAGTAAGATAGGAAGTAAAGTAAAGTAAAACATGGATAGAATACAAACCCACAACAAAGAGTCTAAAACCACAAGTCAAACCTATAATAAAAAGGTACTGGGACTGCTACCTAAAAGCCAAAGGAACACACCTAGGTATACCTAGTCTCACAAACCACTGTTTAGTCTTAGTCCTCCTAGGATACCATTAAAAGTTCGATCGTCTACAAAATACATGACACATGCAGGAAAATCCTGTTTAGGGATGAGTATAACAATACTCAGCAGGAAACCCCAAAACCACAAATCAAAACAAAAAAAATTGAAATTATAGTTATATCTATATAGGTAAATGTCTACAACACATATGACAATAATATTCCAATATTCTCAATCAAAGACACATTTTCTAGAGGTAATCCACAAAAATAGTATACCAGCACTAGTATTTCCATTTTAAAGATTCCAAAAATCACTCATCTAGTTGAACACACTCCTCGGTCCATTAGCACTGATGATGTTCATCCAAGAGGGTATTCTCATCATGAACCTTCAAAAGAAAGATACACTCATAAATTTTAAGATAATATGATACATAGATTTTGATCACAACTAAGGATATGGGGTGATACCAACAAATAAATCTAAATTAAACCACTAAGTAGAGGATTGGCTCCCACATAGTGATGGTCATGTTGATACTAGGAAATCCACATGGAGAATAATGATTAATAAAGGATCTTACACTAGGACTCCCAGTGGATTCTAAAAACTCTATCCAAGAAGTCTTGCTGATGAAATAATTGTTCTAGGAGAAAGAAACAATTCATACAAACCTTCAGGGAATCAATGAAGGGATCAAACCCTAATGAAACGTGTCCCAGAAATAGAGAACAACTAGATAAACCCATGTATATAGGAGTGTATGGTTTTTAGTAGGGCTACATGTCGTGTCCCTTGACCTCAAGTAATTCTCATGTACAATGGACCATGTCGTTCCAAACCATGTTTTGTATAAGAGGGGGTAAATGATGTGTAGAGGAATCACACGATGTGTCCTTACATATGAGGTCCACTCGTGTACTCTAGTCGTGTGTCAGTACATGGTGTCAACCCATGTCTACCTGCCTATGTACCAGTACATGAGGTAGTATGTGTAATTAGTTCATCCAAATCCATGTGAGGGAGTACATGCCATGTGGGAAACACATGTACTCCACCCCATGTATATGTACTTCCCATGTACAGGTCGAGTCATATGTGGGGGACTACATGCAGTGTGTATCCGGTTTTCTAGAAACCCATATTCTTCCTCACACTCATGTCTTTGATCTCCCAGATTATGTTCGGGTGCTCGGTTCACCTCGAAATTCTAGATTCAATCTCATTTTTTCATACTAAAACTAAATCAAAGGGATTCAAGCCTTCAATAGGCTTAGAAAATTAAATCATAGGAATTTTTCATAATTTCAAAATAGCATATATTTGGGACCCATCATCATTTGATCTATGGCCACACCCACCGTTGAACCTCCATCAAGTTTTCCTAATGCCATTTCTATGGTTTTGGATCATTGTTTCAAGAATAGAAGGCACAACGATCGATTGATCACAAGAGCTACAAATACAGTTAAGAACAAAGAATGCATAACAAAGAATGCCAAAATCCGGGGAGAAAATCACAATAAAATTGATTAGGATGAACCTCGATTGATGTTTGTGTATATCTTTGATCTTAACATTTAGAAAGGTAAATGAATCAATGAATAATTTAAATCACATAGATTTAGACATCCTAATAAACCTGTAGAATAATCCCATCCCAAAAAAATTATCGATCTTCTGGTTAATCTATTCATGGATTAGTCCTTGTTCATCGTCGGAATCAGGAACAAAGAAAAAGGATTAAATGAAACACACATCCTTGATTCAGATCACTCGCTGACAAAGAGTTGTCATTGTGTCTTCATTTTTGGAATGATCTATCAATATTGGTGTGTGTTGATCATTGATCTAAAGTTCATCATCTCTTGCTCAATATAATTCACTATATATCTCCCTCCAATTTCTCTACAGGATTATAGGCTTATGAGGATAACCATGGATCTCTGACATAGGAATTATTTTAACTATAGAATCATTTTGTCTATGTGTTAACAAAATAAAATAAAATTCCTTAATTTATTTTATTCATTTAAGCATCTATGAGGACTTTCCACAATCAAACCGTGCTGACCAATGTGAGGTCAAAAATAGGGTAAAATTTCTATTCTGAACCCAAAGATTCCTCTAGATTTCTGATCTTAGCTCCCATTTATATGTTATTCCACTTTTTCAGGAAAACTACACTCATATGATTTTTAATATTTTTATATTTTCAATCATTTTTTTGGCACATTGGGCCTCAGAATTGCATGTCACCTTAGTGCCTAGTCATTAATTTAATCCATATAATATTTAAAAATAATACATGGAAAATACATTTCATTAATTTATCCCCACCATGGGGCTTTACGTTCCCACAAATCCAAAACAAAGGCTACTCAAAAAGTTTAGGGTATAGAGAACAAATCAGAGCCTCCCGCTTCCAAGTTCTCTTGTGTAGATTCTTGTATTTCCACCAGACACACACCAACAAAATCGATCACCCATGAAGGATCATCTTCGATCGATCATTAATCTCCCCTAGGTACTCAGCAAAATTTTCTTCATCCTCGATATCCATCTCACCCCAGTCGATAACGTGTGATGGTTAATGCACGCACCTACTAATTTGTGACATGTGGAATATGAAGTGTAGTTGTTATAACTATGGGTTTAAATCTAATAGGTACTCCACCTCACTAACTATACATAGTATCTAAAAAGGGATGATGATTCTTAGAGATATCTTACCACCCTGACCAAATCTATGTAATCTATGTTGAGATGAAACCCATAAGAACACATGGTATCCTTCCTCAAACTCCAAAGGCCGCTGTCAGATGTCAACATGAGACTTATAATGGCTCTATGTAGTCTTCATCCACAACTGGATGATATTAAATTTCTTTGTACTAGCTCTCACTAACTCTGTTCCCATGAGGTTTGACTCTCCTAGGTATTTCCAGTAAAGTGGGGGCATGTAGGGTCCCTCGTAAAATCCTTAAATGGTTCCCTATGAATGGTGGAATGGTATATGTTGTTGTATGAAAACTCCACTAGTGTTAGGTGATCCTCCCAACTACGACCAAAGTCTAAATTTTGTTCTCATAACATGTCCTCTAGAACTTGAATGGTATGCTCAGTATGGCCCTCAATTTTTTGGTGAAACGTTTTGATCAAGCTTAACTGGGTCCCAAATGCCTCCAGTAATACCTTTAAAAACTAGGATATAAAATAAGCATCATGATCTAAAACAATCATTTTGGACCTCCATGGAGTTGAACTATCACCTGAACATAGAGGCATCCCAATCTCTCTACTGAACTCTACTCTCAGATTGCTAGGAAGTGGTCCGACTAGGTGATTCAGTCATGGATCACCTAGATAGAATCATTTCCCCTATATGTACGGGATAATCCCATCACAAATTCCACCAATATCCCATCCCATTTACATATTGTCACCTCAAGGGATTGAGCTAAACTCAATGTAACTTGGTGCTCAAACATAATTTACTGATAAGTAATGAATCAAGAAACGAAATCAGACACTCCTTTATTCATTCCTAGCCATGAAAATTACGTTGGAGGTCTTAGTAAATATTTTTCACACCTAGATGTACCACCAAATGGGATGTATGAAACTCCCTCAAAGACACCTCCTGCAACATCACTGGTACCATCATGTGTCCTCTGAAAAGAATGACATTCTTACCATATTTTGAATATCCCTCAAGAGAATTCCCATTGTACATCTAATCACGTAGTGTCTCAAAGTCATTATCCCCAAGTTATTACACCCTAACTAACTATAAGACTAGAGGGATGAAAACCATCAACTAGAGGTAATATTCTCCATCTCCATCCATAATTGATAACTACAATGAGGCCAACTTCTCTGACGCATTGTTCAGCAACTGCAAACTAGATCTCATGTTGAGAGAATTTGTGACCACATTCTTTTTCCTATGAGTATAGACAATATCAAATTCATGGTCCTAGAGGTACTCTAACCATCACCTCTATCTTAAGTTGAGATACTTTTGGGATAAGATATACTTGAGACTTCTTTTATCAGAGTAAACAATAAATTTCTCCCCGATTAGTTAGTTTCACAACATCTTCAATGCGAAGACTGCCAATGCTAACTCAATATAATTGGTCACATGGTTCTTCTCATATAGTCTCAACTATCTTGAACCATAGGTAATAACCTCTTTCCCCTGTATCAGGACAAAACCAATCCTGGTTCTGAATGAATCACAAAACACTACGTCCTCGACACCCTCCTTTGGAAATCTCAAGATTGGAGAGCTCATAAAACTCTACCTCAACTACTGAAAAGACTACTAGAACTTCTCTATACACATGAAAGATTTACCCTTTTGAGTAAAATCTATCATAGGTTCTATTATTTTATATAAATCAGGTATTAATCTCCGATAGTATCCTATTAGGCTAAGAATCTTTGCACCTATTTAACTCTTTTACGTGGATCCCGTGCTACAACTGCCTAAAACTTGAATGGGTCCACTTCCACTCCATCCTTTGAGATAAAATTTCCCATAAAGTGTAATTCATGAATCCATAATTTTAAATTTCAGATCTTTCCATAAATATGGTACTCTTGGAGTATGTCAAGAACTATCCTTAAGTGTCTCGCATGCTCCTCCTTGGACACTGAATACACAAGAATATCGTTGATGAATACTACCATGAACCAGTCTGTGTAATGTTTAAATATCTGTTTCATGAGTCCCATAAACACTACTATGGAGTTTATCATGAAAAAGTGCATCATCAAGTACTCATAACGATCAGAACGACAACTGAAGGTCATCTTCGGTATATCCTTGTCTCATACTCATAGCTGGGGATAACCTAATTTGTGGTCAAACTTTGAGAACAATCATTCTCGTCTCAACTGATCAAAGAGTTAATTGATCCTAGGTAGTGGATAATTATTCTTCATGGTCACCTTGTTCAAGAACTGGTGGTCCACACACAACCTGAAGCTCTCATATGCCTTTTTAGAAAACAAAATTGTGGGGTCCTATGGTGAAACACTGGATCTCACGAAGACCTTCCTCTTCTAGTCCTCTAATTATACCCTCGGCTCACGAAGCTCTACAGGGGCCATATGATATGATGGTGAAAATATCATTTTTTTCTCAGAGTTTATATCAATAAAATATTCTAACTCTTGGTGGGGAGATAAACATGGAACATCTTTAGGAAAGATATCCTCATACTCCTCCACCATTGTAGTGAATTGAGAACTCAAAACATCCATTACACCAGGTTTAGGCTAACCAACTAATGAGTACTTCACCCTCATATTAATGAGTCCACCCAATTTATCTTGGGTTTCATTTTCATTGAAAAAGTAAAACCATATTCCAACACTACAGACACACCGCACTCTTCAACTAAAATGGTCAATATGGACATGGATTGTAGATAACCAATCCATACCATGAATTAAGTCATAAGGCCTCGACTCCACCACCAAGATGTTCCAATAGAAACTCTCACCTCTAAGGGGTAGATCATACTCTCGGTATAGGTATGTGATCATTGAGTCTCTTCCAGTAGGTGTCTCCAAGTGTAATGGTCAAGTCAATGGTTCAACCAGAATCTCTAGGTCTCTTACATGTTATGTGGAATGAAAGTAATGACTAGAACCTCTGTCTATCAATACTACAACTAAAGTAGAAAAGACACATATTGTACCTCAAATCATTATGGGATCCCCTGGGTCAAAATCCTTAACCACATACATCTATCCATGCCCTTTTCCCCCAACTACCTGAGCCTGGCGTGGACCACCTAGGGGTGTTGGTGGTAACAAGTTGAAATGTCGACCACCACCTTCTGCTCTCCTAGATCCTCTTCCACATCTGACACCCTATGAATTTTCCTGATCCTATAATTGTCTCTACCTTAGTGGTCCAACCACAGTCTCCCTATTAGCAGTACGTCAATTTTTGCAATCTCAAGGGAGATGTCCCCTCCCATCACATTAATAGCACCACCACACTCTAGGATGAATGAAACCACCCTGTGGTCCTTGATCTGCAGATCATCTATCATGGGACCCCCTCCTGAAATTTCTCTCACATATATGTCCCTAGGACTAATGTCGGGTCCTTAATATTGAGGTCTCTACTCTTTCTTTCCCACTACTTACTGTCATCGGTTGTATCTGCTCATCCAAGAATATTTCAACAACCAATGCCATCTCAAACATCCCATCACACATAAGAATTTATATTGGGATAACATTGGCTTGGATGCCTCTAAAAATACCTCTCTCAGAGGTATTATACCTAAAATAATTATCTCTAACCATATCTATTGAGTACCTAGAAATTATGGTAAACCTTGATGAATAATCAGCTATTATCATGCTACCTTTCTAGATCTGGAGAAACTCCTGAATACGCACATCCCTCAGTGTAACTGGTGAGAACTCCTCTCTGAAGAGGTTCTCAAACTTGGTCAATGAAAGAGTCACCTCGACATGAGTCTGGATAAACAAACTTTACCATAATCCTATTGAACCATGTAGAAGGCTCATCACCCAGACCACCATCTGATCTGCTAGTGTCCTGACTAGATGAAAAACTCAAGTCACCACTTCAAGCCAGTCCTAAAAATCCTTTGGGATGGGCTCACCTCAGAACCTGAGTGGTCTCTGTTTTATAAACCCATGAAGGACTCTCAGAATATTCTTCTCATATACAGGTATTGTGGGTACCATGTGCTTCTCTACAGGTGGAGGTAAGGCTGTTGCACCACCTAGAGGTAACATCTGGAGAACTGGTCCATGTATCGAAGCATCATCCTTGAGGGGTTTATCCTCATGATCAAGCTATTGGATCTTAGTTGGTATACATTTTTGAGTCATCATGAAACAAAAAGATATACCATAGTTAATGACTATATCTATAGGGATGAATCAAGAAGGACATAGAAACCATAACCCATTCCTATTTGATGCATGTACCGCTATTTTCCCTGCAAAAAAATTTATCGTGTACCAAGTTGAAAAGAAGGTTATCAAATTCCTAGTGTATGGATATGTTAGTATTCGCATCAAAACTGGAGTCCCTATCCTAAAATCCAAACTCTAAACACATAACACTATTTCCCTAAACCAATCTCATAGACTCTTGGTCCTATAGTAGAACTGACTAATCTAATACCATGTTGTCAAGACCCGTCCCAGTGGGTCCCATGCCACGAATCCCAATGTATGGTTCCATTTTATGACCTGTCTCAAAGGGTATTATTCAGTGACTACCCAAATCCTTCCTCCAATAGGTCAGGGACTGGCGACTTGCACTGAGTAGGAATATCCCCAAAATGCGATGTATTTTCCTAAGTACCTGTACTGATGCACACATCAACAAACCCAAAATGATAAAATGAAAAAAATCAAGTAGAAAAGGCATAAAAACCACTAATATACCTATAATATAGTTCAAAATTAGAAAATTGGGAATTACATAGGGCCAGAATAAAAATGGGAAAATCCTATTCATGGGTGAGAAAAACAATACTCAGTAGGACACCCTGAAACCACAAATAAATACATGAAGTATACCACAAATAATAGTACATTCTTCTCCAAAAATAAATATGTCTACAATGCATATATCAATAACATCTAGATATAATCATTTTAGACACTAAGTATCATAAGGTTCCAATCTCATAACTAGCAACATGATTCTTATAATAGGATTGAATATTAATATGAAAATTTAAAGGAGAAACTCCATGAGCTCAGCCGTCTCAGATGGCACCCATCCGAGATATGCACTCCACCTGGAACAACTCTACCATTCTTAATGGTACTTCTAAGATAATGTACTCCATCAGGAACATGTTACTTGGTTCAGCTCCAATGACCATCCCCAGAGGTCCTCTCATCACCACCTTGCGTCCAGGGAAAGCTAAGAAACCCAAGTGAAGAGTCCCTCACATCACCACGGCACATGGTTGAGGGAGAAATAATCCAAAAGATGCACCATGTGCATCTTCTCTAGTAAGAGAGAGTATAGGGATCACACCTCAATACTACCCCGTAGTCGAGGGAGTACTTTCCCTAACTAACCTATGAAACTTTTTCCACTCCGGAATAGAGAATCCCACTCATCAGTCCATCTAGGGAGTAATAACTCTTATCTAGGTATCATTTACACCAAGTGAATTAACACACCCCTCAAAACTATATCCAGCAACTGAGGTTGATTCATCTCTATGGTAGTACATACTCCCTCCATTATAATACAAATAGTCTAGATAAGACACCCTTTCTAGACAAGACACTCAGTCTCGATAAGACACTCATTATCAAGGACCTACATCCAAACTATGTAGGGGAGTGCCACTCAATAACCAGAGGACTCATACCCTGGTAGGACAAGGGAGTTCCAACTCATTCACGATAAGACTCCCATTCTCGATAAGACACACAGTCTCAAGGTCACAGCTAGCCACATGATTCCTCTCACGTCATTCTTATTCTGGAAGAACCAATTCCTCAAGCCATTAGGTAATATGCACACTTTCACAGAAACTCATATATATTATCTCAAAAGTACTACCTCATAGTAATGGTTCCAACTCCCAAATGGCTCATCAAATAGACACATGGTTTTAATTTTATGATGGTTTTAGTGAAACTGTTCAACTAGGGTCTAGTTTGGGTTCGACCCAAGCCGCACAGTCCCATCCCGGCCCACTGGCTGACCCAAGCCACTGCCTGACCCAACACTGTCTAGTCTAATTGACCTATCCCATCCTTTTGGGATACTAGTGTGGATTGGATCTCCTGGTTTGGTCATCCTTATGTGGTTCGACTTCACTCATTGCACAGGGTCTACCCTGACTGCATGTGCCTCACACGTCATTCTTTCCATGCGGCTTGGTCATCACTATATCCTCCACATGACCCCCTTCCTCGTACACAGCCTTTATGTCATGTCCCACTCACGGCCCTACCACATTCCACGTGTCGATGTCTCTGCATCTGCGTGCCCCTCATGCTATGATTGCCACGCGGCCTCACCGCCACCACAGGCTACTAACACGACCAATCTGCCTCCTACGAGGCACCAACGCACCACGCCCAATCTCTATGGTTTGTCTATGTTTCTATTATGCTCAATTTTTTTAAACAAATCAAATTATATGATCATTAGGTTGAGTTCTACCCTACAAATGACTCTGATTCATTTTTCCACAACTCCAGGGGTCCAATATTGTTCAGATCCTCCCGGCAAGTCAAGCTTCGACCACAAGGGTCCAACGGTGAAGAGAACCAACAACAGGGGGGATAAGAAGCACAAGAACACCCAAAGGAAAAAATATTTTCCTTTTTTCATGGTATCCTTGATTCTTTCTCATTATAATGAAGAACTAATATAGATAATCACAAAGATATATCACTCTTCAAACCCTGCAACATATATCCATCTTGCAAGAATGAAAAAACCACATCATGGGTTTCTCCACATTCATCATTGAATTAAAATGGGGAATAATCACAAAGAAATAATTCCCTACCCCATTGGGTTCGAACACCAATGAATAATGAAGTTGCACCGTGATCATTGGCGAGATCCTTTGATTTTGTCGTGCGTCGATCATCGATCCCCAATCTGGTTGTCGTTTGCAATGGAAAATCCTCCATGTTCTCCCTAGTAATTTTTCAACATTCCTAGGGTTATATGGATAACCCAAGTATTTATGCATAATGATTATTTTAAAATTAATTGTTTATACATCAATAAAATAATTTATCATTAAATTATTTAATGAAGATTACGTTCTTTTCTGGTTTTTTCACAAAAGACTCATGATGAATAATTTTATGTCGTGCCAAGGGAAAAACCATATTAAAAACTAAATTGGGGTCTCATATTTCCAATTTGAGTCTCTGTTCTTGAGTTATTAGGATTTTAGAATAAAATAATTTTTATTTAATTATTTTATTTACAGTTACATCCAAAAACTATCTTTCACAGCTGACCCATTCCAGCCAATATTAGGCCTTTCCTAAGGTAAATTTTCTTCTCTTAACACAAAAGTACCCTCATATATCTGATATGAGCACCCATTTAAGATTTATTCCACTTTTTAAGGAAAATTGTGTGTGTGTGCTATTAAAAACATAAAAAATTCCAACAAACTACTCTGGGCGCACCGGGCCTTGGAATCACACGTCTTCTCAGCGGTTGGTCTTGTAATATTTCAAAATAATTTATAAAAAAAATCATGAAAATATGATTCATTACATTCTCCACACATTAGGGATTTACATCCCAAAAATACAAACCAAGGGCTACCCAAACAGATGAAGGTACTGAGCATGAATCTTAGCCTCCTTCTTCCATGTTATCTCCTGGAGATTCTTGTGCTACCACTAAATGGGAACTCATTGAATTTTTCACCCATGAATAATCCTACCAAATATGTCTAAAAAATAAATATGCAATCCCATAGAATTACCTCCATAACCAAAATGTTCCACTCAGTCCAGATGTTTGTCTTTGGGTGAGATTTTATGCTCAAGTGTAACTGAGTCCCAAACACCCTATCAATCCATTATATAACCGGATGTAAGGTGGGAATCACAATATGAAACTATCATCTAATGGATTCCATGTATTTGAATTGTATCATGTGCGTAGAGGCATCCCAAGATCTCTACTGAACTCTGCTTCTAAATATCCATGTGGTGGGCCGACTTTTTGAGCCATTAAATTATCACCCAGATAGTGTCATGTACTATGTATGTACATGGTAAAACATCCACTAATTCCATTGTTATCCTTTCACACTTCCTTTCACCCCAATAAAGAAAAACAGTAATCCTTTCTAAGAACAACTGGCTCAACACTATGAGTTTATAAACCAAGAAATGATTCAAACAAGCACCCAACATTCATGTTAACTGGTAATCCCTTCTTTAACCTGTTCAATCACCCCCGGTGTCCCTCCAACACACACATGCATATCTCGATGCATCTCTCCACTCAAGGCATACACTAATGATAAAAACCTAGGCCTCACTTCCCCGAATATCATAATTTCTCTCCCGGATTAGACATCCCAGGATCATGTTACATCATAAGAAAAAGGAAAAAACATAGAAATTGGGATCTCATCTCAAATGAAATGAATTCAGCCTACCCGCACAATGAGGTCTCATGGATCTAAAGGATATTTACAAACCAAAGGGGAAGTATGGAACTTCCTCAGAACATCCTCCCTCGACACAACTGGTACTACGGTGCATCCACTAAAAATAAAAATGTTTCCCCACCATTAGAATGTCCATCAAGGGAATTCCTTATGGATATATGGGCACGTAGGGTCTCAGAGTTGGTATCCTCAAGTTGTACCTCATTGACTCAGTGTAATAGTGGACTGGTTTCAACCATCAACTATAGATAATCTGCTCTATATATATCCACAAAGGATAACTGTAATAAGTCCAACTACTTTTATGTCTCATTTAGAAACTACAAACTTGATCTCTTGTTGAGAGCATTTGTCACCACATTCCCCTTCACAAGAGTACAACGAATCTCAAAGTCATACTCCTGGTGGATCTCTAGAAAATGATTCTATCTCAACCATTTTTGGATCTAGTTCAACTATGCCACCACTTGAGGAAACTCAGGTCTCAATACTCCCACTACATCTAGGGTTAGTCCAAACAATTGATGAGAAATCAGATGCACCCTTCTTTGTGTGAGACCATTATGTACAGCTTGGGTATCCTTTCATCAACAATGAAAACATCATTCCACCACTACAAACACATTTCATTATTCTCCTAAAATAATCAATATGATCGTGAACTATGGATAACTAGTCCATACCATGAATGAATTCTTAGGACCTCGATGCCACTACTAAGGGATCCCAACCGAAACTCTTACCTCTAAGAGTCGGGTCACACAATCAAAAATAATGAGTGATCATTGGGGATCCTCCACTAGGAGTCTCTAAGCGTGAGGATCGATTCAATGGTTTAATCAGAATATCCATGTCTCAAACAAGATTTTTGGAATGAAAATAAGGATTATCACTTGTGTCTATCAATATTCCAGCTAAGGTAGAATAGATACAGATTATACCTAGAATCATTCTTGGAACCCTTGGGTCATATGCCTCAACAGTATGCAATTGTATCTTCCCTATCCTTTAATTACTTGAGCCGAGTGTGCATCACCTAGTGGTGGTGGTGGTAATAGGTAGAAATGTCTACCACCTCCTAATTCTCTCCCAGATCCTCTTCCACGTCTACCACTCCACGAATCTATCTACTCCTTTTTACCCACTGCTAACAATTACTAGCTGAATATCCTTATGTGAGGTAATCTCAACCACAATTGTTCTATATAGCACCCTAGAATGTGTAGGAATTCACATAGGGATAATTTTGGATCATAAATACCTAATAACACCTTGACCGAAGGTTTGTGCCTAGAAGCACTAGTGTGTCATATAAATCGAGTACCTAAATAGGTCAGTATACCTCAATGAATACTCAGATACTGACATGTCCTCCTACCGAAGTTGTAGAAACTTTTGGACATTAATATCCATTAGATTATAATGTGATAACTCCTCTATGAAAATTTTCTCATACTCTTTCCATAGAATATTGGCATCATTGTAAGATCGTTTAACCAAACCCCATAATCTCCATATTAATCCACGTACAAGTATCCCTGTTAGGACCACCGCATGATCTTTTAGTGTCCTGACTATATAGAAAACTCAGGTTACCACCTTAAGACAGTTCTCATCCACCTGAGTGTTTGGATTTCCTCAAAACCTAGGTTTCTCTACTACTAAAACTCAAAAAGCACGCTTAGCCTGCGCATCTCTTCCACTAGTACTGTAGGTACCATGTGCTACTATATAGGCGAGTGAACCTCCTAGAGGTGATATTTATAATGAAAATCCATATATCAATGTCTTATCACCCAGAGCATCATGCTTGTGATCACACGGTGGAATCCTGGTCGGCTGTCTATGTGGAAGAATCTTGAAGTAAAATAAGATGTACCACAGTCAATAGAGTGTATCTAGAGATCTAACATAAGAAGGACATGGAAGACACAACCATTCCTATATGATGCTTGTGCCATTTTTTCCTAAAACTAGTGTTTTCATGTACTGAGTCAAAACAAAGGTGTCCAAAGTCCTGGTGTATGGATACTTTTCCCTCCACAAAAATATTGTAATCCCTGTCCTGAAAGCTGAACTCGAAAAACTTAACAAGGTTTCCCCAAACCAACCTCACAGAATTCTGGTCCTTAAGTATAACTGACCCCTTCTGATACCACTTTTTCACGACACATCCTAAATGGCCCCATGTCGTTACTAACTCAAGCCCATCTACAATAGGCTAGGGGATAGAGACAAGCATCGAGTATGCATATCCCACAAATGGGAGGCATTTTCCTAAGTACCTATACACACACACACACACATCACCAAGCCAAAAATGATGAAACGAAAAACACTAAGTAAACAAGATTGCAAACCACTAAGATATCAACAATAGAGTATGATAGTTGAAAAATAGAAAGTACACAGGTCCAAAATACAAGTCTACTAATGAAAGAGTCTGTAAAATTGATTGCACAAGTTCATGAAACTCATCCCCAGAAAACCCTACCTAATGGGTAGGCATAGGAAAAAACTGTCTAAAGTCGCAGGAGCACACCTAGATTGTCTGGCCTCTCTAATCATCACCAGGTCTTGGTGCACAGAGGGATCTATCAAAGCATCAATCATATTCATAAGAAATGACATGTGCATGCAAAGCCCATGTAGGGGTGAGTAAAACAATACTTTGTAGGACACCCATAAACCAAAAAGGAATTCCACTAAGAAATAAATGAATTATATGAAAACGAATAGTACAATCAGCTCCACATAGATATATGTCTACAATATATAAATCAATAACATCTAGATATACGCATTTCAGACACTAAGTTTCATAAGGTTACAACCTCATAGCCAGCAATAGGATTCCCATCATAGGCTTCAATTCGAATAGTAAAACCAAGAGAACACATTCCACGAGCTCATCCAACTTAGATGGTGCCCATCCGAGAGATTAAATCCATCAAGAAAAACTCTATCATTCATAATGGTACGTCTAAGAGAACATACTCCATCAAGAACATGTTACTATATCTATCTATAGTACCTAGCACCAGAGGTCCTTTCATCGCTACCTTATGACTAGTGCAAGCTAAGAAACCCAAGTGAAGAGGTCCACTCCTCACCACTGCACATGGTTGAGGGAACACTGCTCCAAAATATACACCACCTAAATCTTCTATAGAAAGGGAGAGTGGAGGGACTAACAACTCACCACTATCCTGCATTCTAGGGAGTACTTCTTCTAAATAACCCGTGAAAATTCTTTTGCTCCTGAATGGGGTATCCCGTTCCTCAGTCCATCGATGTAGCACTAACTCCTATCTTGGTATCATTCACACCAAGTGAATGGGAACGCCCATTGTAACTATATCCAACAGCCAATGGAGCTCCATCTCTAAGGGAGGACCCAATCCCTAGATAATAATACATATAGTCCTAATAAGACATCCAGTCTCAATAAGATGCTTTGTCTCGATAAGACACTCAGTCTTGAGGACCCACACCCTAACTCGGTTGGGGAGCTCCACTCAGTACTACAGGAACCACACCCTAGTATGAAAGGGGAGTACCAAATCAGTCATGATAAGACACCCAGTCTCAATAAGAAACTCATTCTTGATAAGACATATAGTCTCAATGTCACAGCCAGACACCGGATTCCACTCATAGCATGCTTGTTCTGGGAGAACCTACTCCTAAATACATTAGGTTTTATGTACTCCTCTGCAAAAACACATTTAGAATATCTAAAAATTACTGTATCACTACAAGGGTCCCATTTATGAAAACAAATCATCAGATGGGCATGTGATTTTAATGTTATGGCCATTGTAGTGAAAAGGACTGACTTGGGTCCGATCCGACCCACCGAACCCGACCCGACCCACTAGCAGACCCAACTCAGTATGGTTTACTCAACCTAAATTGGCCTATTGGGCCACTCTAACTAGCACACTAGGCCACTAGCACGACCCGACACTCCTGGTCTAGCCCACCGTTTGTGGGCTGGCTTCGCCCACCGCACACAGTCCACCCTAACCTTGTGCCCCGCCAGGTGTCGTGATGTTATCGTGTCTGACATGATCGGGCCTCCACCTCCATGTGTTCTACAAATGATGTTTTTTCCCCATGGACATTCATCCTTTGCGGTCTCCACATGGACCCCTATCACGTAGGCGGCCTCCTCATCGTGTCCCCCTCACGGACTTGTCGCGTTCCGCCTATCGACGTCGTCGCGTCCGCATGCCCTGCATGCTCTGCTTTTCCAGTGGCCTCTCTTCCACCATGGACTGCTCACATAATTGAGCCACATCTCATGTGGTTCCGGTACACTGTTTCGCCATGCACTGATGAGTGTCACAGTTCACCGCCACCAACGCTAGTTGTTAGTGCCCTTGTCTCTACGAGCCTCTGATGTTGCTCCAATGCTTCAGTTTTTGAAATTGAGTTAGTTATGTGATACTCGGGTTTTTTTCTACACTACCGGTGTCTCTAATTAATCTTTCCACAACTTCGGGGGTCCGATCACATTCTTAGCCTTTTGGAAAGTCAATCCACGACCATGAGGGTCCAACGATGAAGAACTCCAAGAACAGGGGAGAGAAGAAGCACAAGAACACCCAGAGGAACTGACCATGATCTTTTCTTATGTCGGCCTCAATCTATTCTCATTAGAATGAAGAACGAAGAAACATAGTTACAATGATACATCACCCATCAAACCCCACAATAAATATCCATCCAACAAAGAACAATCGAACTATATATCAACCTATACTTGGGTTGGTCTGTGTTCATATTTGAATTTAAAAATGGGGAATGAATCATAATGAAATAATTTCCTACCTCATTGGGTTCAAGAACTGATGAATAATGAAGTTGTGCTATGATCATTGGTGAGATCGTTTTATTTCATCACACACTAATCATCGATCCATGATCCAATCATCATTTTCCAAGGGAAAATCATCCAATCTCTCCCTAGCGATTTTCCAGTATTCCCAGGGTTATGTAGCTAACCCTGGTATTTTTTCATAAGTATTCTTTTAAAATAAATTTTCATTGCTTCAAAAAAATAATTTATATTTAAATTATTTAATGACTATTACGTCCTGTTCAGTTTTTTTCACAAAAGACCTATGCCAACTAATATTAAGTCGCACCTAGGGAAAACACAACATTATGAACTCAATGGTGGTCTCATATTTCCAATCTAAGTCTCCATTCATGATTTATTAAGATTTTATAATAAAATAAATTTTTATTTAATTATTTTATTTACTGTTGCATCCAAAATATATCTTTCAAAGATGAACCACACTGACCGATGTTAGGCCTCGCCTAAGGTAAAATATTTTCTCTGAACACAACGGTGTCCTCATATTTCTAACCCAAGAACCGATTTAAGAATTATTCCTCTTTTTTAGTAAAACCATGTGCATGTTCTATTAAAAACATAACCTTTTTCAATGAACTATTCTGGGCACACCAGCCCTAGGAATCACACATTTTCTCAGTACCTTCTCTCAGAATTTTCCCAAATAATTTCTAAAAATAAATTCGAAAAAATCTAAGTCATTACACTCCAATAGGATAAGGGTTGGTGACTATCACTGATTAGACACATCACTAACATGGAAGGAATTTACTATGTGTCTGTATACATGTACACACCTCCATGTCCACAAAATGATGAAATGTAAAAACCACTAAGTAATTAATGCATGAATACAACTATATCCCACAACTAGAGTATGACAAGAAGTAATGTAAAGTACAATAGGTCTAGAATACGATTCCACCATAATGATTCTATAACCACAAATCCAAACTGTAAGAAAAAGGTAATGGAACTGCTATCTAAAAGCTACAGGAATACACCTTGGTCTATCTGATATCACAAAGAACTTTCTGGTCCTGGTCCACCTAGGACTCCATCAAAAGGTTAATCATTTGTACAAGACATGACATGAGTGGGAAAAACCCATGTAGGGGTGAGAATAACAATACTCAATTGGACACCCCAAAAATACAAATTAATACAAAAAAGGAGAGAATATTCATCTATACACATGTATATGTATATAACACATATAACAAGAATATTCATATATAATAAATCCAAGACACATAGTCTAGATTTAACCCACAACCATAGTATACCAAAACTAGGATTTCCAGCTCAAAGATTCCCCAAAGAAATCATCTTGGAGAACACACTCTGAATTCTGATAGCACTGATGAAGTCCTTCTGATAGGTAGTACTTTTTGGGAACCATTATAAGAATGATACACTAATAGATCAAAATAAAATATGCTACAAAATTGAGGATCACATCTAGGGACATGGGATGATACCAAAAATTCAATATGTATTAACCTTATAATTAGAGGATTGGTCCTCACATAGTGATGGTCATTTTGATACCAATAACTCCACCTGGGGCACGAATATGAATAGAGGATCCTCCTCTGGACCTCATGGTGGATTCCAAAAACTCTAACCAAGAATTCATGTATAAGGGAACATAGTCATAAGAGTAGTAAATGATTTCTATAAACCTTTAGGGAAAAATAAAGGGAATAAACCATAATGAAACTTTTCCACGATACATAGTAAAAGTATCTCAATCCATTTAGATAAGAGTACACAATGTGTAGTAGGGTCACATGTCGTGTACCTTGACCCTAGGTACTGCCCATGTACAACGGCCCATGTCATTCAAAATTATTTTGTGTATAAGATGGGTACATGATGTGTAGAGGAATCACACACTGTGTCCTTGCACCTAGGGCCCGCATGTGTACTTTGACCATGTGCTAGTACGTGACGTCAACCAATGTCTATGAGCCCATGTACCAACACATGGGGCAATCTTTATAATCAGTTCAGAATAAGCCATGTGGGAGAGTACACACCATATAGGAAACCTATGTACTCCACCACATAGTTGTGCACTTCCCATGTATACGATGATCCTTTTTAGGGGGACTACATGCTGTGTAGTTATAGAGGACATGTCCTATGTACCAGGTTTTCCATAAACCCATATTCTTCCTCCTAATCACACCTTCAATATCCCAAATTCTATTCAGATTCTTATTAAACCTAAAAATCTAGATCCAAGCTCATTTTTTCACTCTAACACTGAATCGATGGGATCCAGGCCTTCAATCGACTTGAAAAATGCAATCATAGGGGTTCTTTATAGTCACTGAAGAATGAATATTCAGCACCCACTGTCATTCAATCCACCATCGTACCCACTTTCACACCTCCATTGAGTCATCCCATTGCTAAATCTATAGTTTCAATTTTTTTCACCAAGAATCAAAGGCACAATGGTCAATTTTTCAAAAAGATTTAAAATACTAGGATGAATGAAGAATGCGTAATGAAGAACACCATAATTTGGGGATAAAAGCACAAGCAAATTGAGAGGGAACAACCTCGATCGATGTTTTTTTATCATGATTCGTCACTATTATAATGGTAAATGGATTAATAAACAGTTAAAATAATAAATATTTAATCATCCTGATAAACCAGTAGAATAATATCATCCCAAAAATATGATTGATCAGTGGGATAATCTATTCATTGATTAGTCTGTGTTAATAATTAAAATCAATAATGGGGAAACTGAATTAAATCAAATTTCCTACCTCAGTTTTAATCACTCTCTGATAAAGAACAGTCATCATGTCATCGTCGTTTGTGAGATCTATCAAGATTGGTGTGTGTCAATCTTTGATATGATTTTCTTCATGGTCTGATCGATAGAATTATCTAGATTTCTCTCTCCAATGTCTCTAAAGGATTCTAGGGTTATCAGGGTAACTATATATCTATGAAATATGAATAATTTTAAAGATAAAATCCTTGTGTCATTTCATCAACAAAATAAAATAAATTTTCTTAATTTATTTTATTCATTTAAGTGTCGGTGATAAATTTCCACAATCGACATGCACCAACCAATGTTATATTGTGCCTAGGGTAAAACAATTGTTCTGAAATCAATGGTTCTCTATAATTTATGATCTGAGAAACCATTTTGAATTTATTCCACTTTTTTACTAAAATTGTGTGCATGTGATATATAATATATTAATATATTTCAAGAATTTGTTCTGGGAACACCGGTCCTCATAATTACATGATGTCTTAGTGAATTTCCTAGAATTTAATCCATATAATGTTTAAAAATAATATATTGAAAATCCAAGTAATTATAGAGACATTGGTTTCACTGATTAATAGTACATTCATAATATATAATTGATTCTTTGACTGTCCTTGTGGGTCAATTCCCTATTGTATATATATATATGATCGGATAATTGTAGTATGTCTTTATTAAATTTTCAGGATGCTTCTTCAATGACTATCATCTAGGACACCAGTTCTATATCATGTTGACATTATAATGAGTGATGATGCATTGGTTTAGGGCCCATCCCATGAGATCCTTCCTCCAGGTGGATAATTATTATCACCACTACCTTTGGAGTATCATATCATCCTTGTAGAGAATGATTAGTATGCAAGTGTTCTTAACACATTCCGTGAGTTCCAACACCAATGGTCATTGAGGTTTCATGGTGATATAGATCCCTTGGTAGTAGCGTATTTTCTTGAATCAGTGGTCTATATCTTAAATATTATCTATATACTGATAGATATAGTGGTTGAACTGGTAGATATCCTTTTCCAAGGTGTATTTGGGCACTGTTAGAGGCTTGTTACCTAGATACACGGTTATTCAACACTCTCATGGATCAAATTCCATCTATTTCTCTATAAATATTTATACCCCTAAATTTTACACTTAGTTTGGATTCAGGATCTTCTAGAGATGAATAAGGGAGGTATGAAAGGGGTTGTGTTTGTGGATTGGTTCACAAACCTTACACGGTACTCCCTTGATATGATCTGGGATGGCTACTACCAAGCATGGAAGCTTGATCAGGGACTCTACTGAGAGATTTTTACCAACATGGTACCCTTTTGAATTCCCAAAAATGTTAGTGTATTGAGTGGGAACTAGGGATAGAGATATTTCTATCAGAGGGACTCTAGGAATTAGGATCTAGAATAGGGCATCATAAATCTACGTTATATGTAGTAGCTAGTATATTTCAGTTGATAGGATCTTGGTGTAGGAGGCCTTCCTAGGATCAGGCTTGGGGACATGGTTAGGGTCCTCGAAGATGACCAACATAGACTACAGAGGTAAAGTTATATGATTTTGATGAGATTTTTCACATAGAATGAGATATCCCAACCAGATGTGCTAAGGAGTGAAGTAAGATAGAATATATACAACCATAGCAGAAGAAACACCATGATCATGGATCTCCCAGGAGAGGGTTGGGAGGCCCCTAGGGAGGAAGTGTTAGTAGAGAATCGGGTGGAGCTCCAAGAGGAGGAATTATGGTTGGTGTATGAAGCAATGATATCCTTCCACCACCACCACCAGACATCCCATGCCTGTTTCAAGGTGCTAGCGGTTGGGGCTATGGACTGTTGTAGTGTATGGAGTCTTATAACCCCACATCACCCGAGATGATCATAGGTATGATCTATTTTTATCCAACACATGCTCCAGTATTAGTAGACATAGGTTAGATTCATTCCCTCATATTTTTACTCTAGGTCAGGGAGTTGGGTCTCCCATTAGAGGATTTATCACAGTAGATTCTTCTTGAGGTTCTTATAGGGAAGGATTCTTCATTATATTTTACTTGATGGTAGTGTGATCTATCTCTTGGTGAACAGATTTTTACATGGGAACTGTTGTTCATTGTGATGGAAAACTCTGATGTCATCTTGGATATGGATTGGTTTTCCATTTCTGAATCCTATATTGATTGTCACTACAGATGAGTCAGATTCATTTGCACTAATGGGATGAGATTCATCTTTATGATCAAGAGATATATCATGGTGGAATAAGTGGGTTCTGTGAGCTGGAGGCTGCATCCCATCACCCATAATTTGGAGATGTTAGGCCTTGGTGCACCATTCTCTTCTGGCATCTGGATTCCTTCAATCATGGAGGATTATATGGACGTCTTCCCTAAGGACGTTCTGGGACTTCCTATGAGTAGGGAGACGGAGTTTTGTATTGACTTGATTCTAGGGATCACTATGATATCTTTTTGTGGTATATATAATGTCCCCTAACGAGATCTAGGAGATTCAATTGCAGTTGGAGGACCTTGGAGAGAAGGGTTTCATCAGGCCTAGTGTGCCCCTCTAAGAAGATCTAGTGTTGTTCATGAAAAAAGGTATACGGGAGCTTTCATATTTTCATGGATTATAATCACCTAAACCAGGCCAGGATAATGAAAAGAGTGCATTTTTTAGGATTGAAAAAGTCTTTGATGAGTTGTGATGCATGATATGGTTTTGAAAGATCAATCTCAGGTCTGGCTTCCACCAGTTGAGGGTTTGTGAGCCTGATATTCAGAAGTTGGCATTCTTATGTCACTACAAACACTATGAGTTTTTTGTGATTCCATTTGGTTTAAAAAATTCTCATACCATATTTTTGGATTTGCTTAACTAGATATTTCATCTATATTTGGACCAGTTTTTAGTTGTCTTCATAAATGAAAGAATCATATACTCTACATCAAAGGATGATTATGAAAAGCACTTGAGAATGGTTATATATTTTCTTCTAGAGAACCAAATTTATGGTATGATCTTAAAGTTACATTTCTAGGTTCATGTGGTTAAATTCCTATGGAATGTAATTTTTTATAATGTTTTATTCATGGACCTGAATGATATCAATGCAATAGAAGATTGAGATCCACCCAAGATCATTTAATAGGTGTGGAGTTTTCTTAACATGGAGGGGTACTACCCAAGGTTTTTGGAAGACTTCTCTAGTATTGTATCCCCTTTGGCCACCCTATCATGGAAATGGATTCCTATTTCCAAGAATGAGTAGTGATAGAGAGCCTTTTGGGATTTGAGACTGAGGATTAAGAGTGCTTTTATATAGAGACTACCAAAGGAGAGAGTGGAGTATGTATTATATTGAGATGCCTCAAGAGATGGGCTCAGATGTGTGTTGATGTATCGGAAGTCTTTCATTGCATATGGGTCAAGGCAGTTGCGACCTCATGAGCATAACAACATGGCTCATGACCTAAATCTAGTAGTGGTAGTATTATCCTAGCTGATGTGGATGAACTATCTTCTAGTAGAGCACTTCATGGTTTACTCTGACCATCAGAGTCTCAGGTATGTCTTCATACAGAGATACATGAACCTAAGACAACAACATGGTTAGATATCCTATAGAACTATAACTTTGAGATAGTCTATAATACAAGGAAGGGAAATTTTGTAGTAGATTCCCTTAGTAAAAAGTCTCAGGATCATTTGGTGTAGGAGGATTTAGATCAGTAGGCTTCCTTGCAGCTAATCCTGGTTGAGAAGGAGGGTACAATTTTTCTATAATAGATGGTGTTGACTCCTCCACTTCTTGAGCATGTGAGTGTGTCCCAAATGGGAGACTTCAAATGTGATGTATTTCATGACCAGATAACCATAGAAGATTCACTAGATCAATATTATGAAAGAGGGAATCACATCATCTTTTTTCAAGGAAGGATGGAGGTCCCAGTTATGATGTGGGAGGAGGTGATGTGGGATTTCCACACTACTCCCCTAGCTATATATCCGAGTTTAAAAAATATGTATAGGGAACTTCAGTGGTAGTTTTGGTGGATCGAACTAAGACAGAGCATGGATGATTTCATCTCTCGGTGCCTCACCTTTCATCAAGTGAAGGCTAAGCACTAGGTTCTGGGAGTATTATTTTAGTGCCTTGAGATCCTAGAGTGGAAATGGGACAACATATCCATGGACTTTTTGATAGGGCTTCTGTAAATAGTGAAGTTCCAGGATTCCATATGGGTTATTTTAGACCAACTCACGAAGTCCAAACACTTCTTTTATATATGGTAACAGTGTTTGGTGGAATGTTTTTGGAAGATGTATGTATAGGATATTGTTCATATTTTCTGGGTTACCTCAATGATTGTCTTCGATCATGATGCAAAGTTCACATCATGATTGTGGAGAGGCTTGCGGGAGGAATTTCAGACCCGAATGAGGATGTGTATACCCTTTCCACAATGGAAA
Organism: Viscum album; assembly: GCA_963277665.1. Lineage (NCBI taxonomy): Eukaryota > Viridiplantae > Streptophyta > Magnoliopsida > Santalales > Viscaceae > Viscum > Viscum album. The sequence goes on along the minus strand of OY728120.1, from coordinate 649,678,391 downwards.
GTTAAATAGAATGAGTGTATTATCCATTTGTTAGAGTATATGTTGATGTATTTCTTGTTATACATTGTCTATAACTGATACGATCAATTTCTCTTGGTATAGTTTTCAAAAAATAATATCTAAAACTCTACTATAAGCATGGAATTTTTTGAGGCCCTATATGAGAGACTCTTAAGGTCACCCTTTTGCTGGATTGATATAAGAGAAACATATCTTGTGGGTCCATATTTGGTGCAGGTGATGATAGATAGGGTATATGTAATCCATGAGCATATGATGATGGCCTAGAGAAGGTAGAAATATTATACGCATCTACATCATAGGTCTTTGGAGTTTGAGAAGGGCGACCATGTTTTCTTGAGAGTCTCCCCATGATGAGGATTATGGAGGCTCATTTAGGGAGGTAATCTATACCTGATGTTCATCAGGACATTCAAAACCTTACATAGGGTTGGTGAGTTTTCTTAATGCCTCTATCTATCCACATAGATAGAACAGGTGTGCAATGTCTTCCAGATGACATAGCAGAGGAGATACGTGCATGACCCTATGCACTTTATCGACTGGGGAATGATGGAAATTGAGGATAGATACACTTTTTTGAATCATTAGATGAAGATCATGGATTGACCAATGTGGATTTACCATTCCCTTGGTTCGCATGTTGTAGAAGTATGGGAACGGGAAGGAGAGATCCTGGGAGTGGGAGAGACTGATGTGAGCTTAGTATTCAGATCTATTTGTATATTTTTTCACTTTAGGGATGAAAATATTAAATTAGGTAATGATTTAGAGTCCCATATTTTTTTGTCTTTGAAATATTTATATTTTTTTAATTCCAGGAGTTGAGACAACATGTAATTTTGATGCCTGGTGTGCCTAGAAATAATTTTATTAAATTATTAAATATATTTTATATTACATGCACATGGTTTCATAAATAATGTGGAATAACTATTAAGAAGAATCTCTAATCATAAATCTGAGACCACAGTTGAGTCTGGAGCACAATTTTTACCCTAGGTGCAACCTAAAATAAGTTGGTGGGGGCGTTTGGATAATCTAACAATTGGAGGTATGTTTTTTGGACTAATTTAAATATCAAATTAATTAATTTATTAAATTAATACAATGGTTTTCATTTAAATAAATCATTGTGGTGATTTTACTAGGGTTAGACTCATAACCCCTATGAGAATACAGATCATTCTTCCTCATTCTGTTAGTGAATCAACATTAAACAATGAAAAATCTTCAGATCTAATAAGATCAAAGCATAGTAAATTAAAAGACTTCCCTTAATTATTAGAAAGCATCTTATTTGATTAAAATGATCCAATTTCCATGTAGAAATTATTCTTTATGGTTTATGTCTCATTTGATGAAATTATTGAGTAATATTATCTCCTTACCTTTGATAAGCGCCAATTATGGGCTTTGGACATGACCAAGTACTAAAAATGAATTTTTTATTCATTTTTTCTCACCCTAGATCTCAAAACTAAATTTATTGAAAAATAACTCACGCCCAAGAATTTTTTAAACCCTTTTGATTGTTCTTTTGTCCCCTGATTCTTCACTTTCTTGTCTTATTGGCCTAAGGAGTCTCGGTTCAACATTTTCTGGTGGTATTATGCCCTATCAGACCCCCATATTCATAGAATAATTGCATATGGAAAATGGAATAATAAATCTAGGATGAAATTGAGGATTTTTGGGTTACAAGTGATCAATTCACTATTTTGGAATCTAAATCGAAGACGGTGGTAGATAGATTACATGCGTGGTGTGAGGTGGTTCCAGTAGGTTTCATGGTTTGAAATGGAAACTGATTTCCCATCCATTAAAGGGCTAGGAATCATCATCCATATAAATATCCTTTATTTTTTGTAATAATGGAAGTTGTATTGAAATCCGGGATGGTTAGATCTAAAGTGCATAGATCAGATCTAGAATTCTATAAAAATCCTAACTACGCATCATGTAGTTCAAAGAAAACAAATAATATTAGGCTCTAGATACGATGGCTAGGGTTTCGTCAATTTATAAGTGTTAACAACTATGTGTTATCCCCAAAAAAAGTGTGGCCTTATGATTACGAGCTCAGTGTGTACTCTAAGAGTACACGAGAATGATCGCAGTCAGGTACACGCCGTGTGCTGAAGTCCATGGGTGCATCTAGAGATACGGGAAGCACCCCATGAGAATAGGTACATCATGTACTAAAGTACATGAACATGGGATAAATACATGGACATGGCTAGGAGAACACGGCTTGACCCTGGGTAGCTTGGGAATTCCTATAGTCCACCTTCATATCATGTACTTCTATATGTGTAGGAATCCATGTGTTGGTGAAGAAACGTCCAAGAGAAAGATCATGACCTCATGTCATGTGGGTCCCCTACATGCCTTGTACTCTTAGTTTTATTTTGAGTAAACTTTAATGACTCATATCTCATCTATTTTGACTCATATTTGAGACCAAGAGTAACTTGTCCTAAGTGTTTTTCTCATAGAATAGGATGGTTTCGTCCATTGTAGATTTTTGGAAATGATATTATATTTTATATGTGTAGAACTTATTTAGGTGATTCAAGAAAATGAAAGTGATCATAAAATATCACAAGAGGCTTTTAGAGTGGCACCCTCTAGATGAGTAGTGCATGGGTCCTCAATGATTATAGTGTCACCCTCCTATGAATACATGGAATTGGACTTAGACCTTCTGAGTGGAACCCTCCAACAAGGATGGGCATTATTCCTCAATGACTTGACTGTAATTATCCTTCATAGATATAGAATGGTTCCTTTACCATATGAGTGGAACCCTCCAACTGAGATGGGCATGGGTCATCAATGAATAGAGTAGCACCCCCTATTGAGATAGGTAAAGGGTCCTTGACCATATAAGTGGTACCCTATAGATGGAATGGTAATGGTTCATCAATGAGTAGAGTGGAACCCTCCTATAGATTTAGGTCATCGGTCCTCGATATTCTGAGTGGCGCCCTCTATCATGGCTTGGAATGGGTTCTTGATGACTGTAGTAGAACCCTTCATTTGGGGTAGGCATGGGTCCTTGACCATCAGAGTGGAAGCATCATATTATACCAAGGCATGGATCTTCTACATAGATATTATGGACCTTATAATTTTTGGATTAGTCGTTAGATGTGGCATTACTAGGATGTTTTCTACTCGGAAGACACACAATATTTTGGTCATCATTGATTGAATTTTGGAACTGATGGTGACTCTTTTCCTTGGCTGGGATGTGAGATAGAGATCTCCTTTCTCTATTATTTTTTTAAAGAGGTATAGAAATATTTTATTAAAAGAAACTAAAAAATAAAGTAGCTCAAAAGAGTTTAGGAAAACAAGGAAAAACATAAATTAGTAACTACTTACTTATATTTTCCACAGTCGTGCACCTAGCCTCTTTTCTTCTTCTTGAAGCGCATTCCAATCAACTCTTCCATGACTATGCCCCCAGCCTCTCAATCTCCCCCTACTTGAAGTATGATATTGAAGCCTTTTGTAAAGTGTCTCTGCATCAGTAATTTTTGAATCTACGTTTTCCTCTTTTCATTCCTCACATTTTTCATCTCTTATACAGATGACGAACAGGTCGACAGTGACTTCAGAGGATCATGGGTATAATGGGTGATTTGGTCCACATACAATGGTCACAATTTAGTGATGAGGATCTGATCTCTCTCTTCATTTTACTTACCAGTTTTTTTATTCCAGGACATCTTTCTAGTAGGGAATGTATTTTTTCCTTTACTTTTCATTTTTCACAATTGTGCTCTTGTACACCCTAGAGGTTTTGTATGATTGGTTTAATTTTTAGTTGTTTTATATTTTTATTATTATTAATATTCACTTATTCATTAATATTTTCATGTGTGTATGTATACATACATTAGGAAAATTCCCCACACTTAGGATATTTCTTTTGGTGCTTGTCGACACCCCTCTGTCATATGGATGTAGGTTTGGGGTCACAACAAGATTCGAAAGGATTATCCTAAATTTGATGAATTTTTATAATGTACCTATATGAAAACACCCAACCGAATAAATGAGAAATTGTAGAGTAATAATAATAAAAATATTAAATAGTAAGAAAGTGAATCAATCATGAAAAACCTCTAGGGTGTATAAGATTACAATAGTGCCAACTAAAAAGTAAAGGAAAAAATACACACCCAACCGGTAAGATGTTCTAACCTGAAAATATAGAAAATAAATGATGAGGTAACCAACTCTTAATATCTAATATATGACCATAGTATGTGTTTTAATGATCCCAGTATCTCTAAGTTCCTCTGAAGTCACTGCTGACCTATCTATTGTCTGCATAAGACATAACACATGCATCCAAATCCCATGCTAGGGTGAGTATATAAATACCCAATAGGATGAACCAAAAGATGAAAGATGATTATTAAGAGACATAATAGAAATTACATACATTAGATATTAAAAACATAACAAACCAACCCAAATTAATTAATAAACCTCATCCAACATTAGGGAGCATAACATCTCATGTAGGTGGACTGCACGTCGCGTATCTGCCACCCATAGTAAGAGAGTATAAAAATACATCAACATGGATACAAATATATATATATATATATTACCAATAAATTAATATAAAATGATATAGAAATGGTATCTATATCTCATAACCCAGTCCAAGAATATAGTCTCAATCAAGTCCAAAAATCTATCAATGATGCCCAGTATCTTGCATGTCTGCCAAGTAGAAAATATCCAAGTCAAGCCTCACCTTTACAATAAGACACACATTAAAGGGGCCACCAAATCTAGGTATAGGATCCATTACCTAGTATAAAAATTTGGTTCCACTCTAATGGTTAAGGAACCATGCCTAGACTAATTGGAGGGTGCCAATCTAGTTATCAAGGACTCATGCCCAACCTACTTGGAGGGTGACACATGGAAGGTCAAAGACCCATTCCCTATCATTTTGGGAGGTTTCCACTACATTACTAGAGGAAGAATGACCATAAAAACTATATGGTTCCATTAGAATGGTAATAGAACCATGCCCTATCTCCGTAGGAGGGTTCTACTCTAGTCATCAAGGACTCAGTCCCAACTCGGCTGGAGGGTGCCACTCGAAAGGTTGAGGACCTATGCCATGTATCTGTATAAGGGTTACATTCCATTAATTTAAGAATTATTCCCATCCAAGGTTGAGGGTTCCACTCAGAAGGTTTAAGACCCATGACCTTTCTCCATATGAGTGTTCCACTCTAATCATCAAGGACCCATACCCAACCCAGCTGGAGGGAACCACTCGAAAAGCCTCTGGTGATCTTGTCTAATCACTGTCATCATCGAGCATCACCAAAATAATCTCCACACTGAGAACATCTCGAATCATATTCAAATATCCAAAATGGAGGTAATCTTAACATTCTACATGAAAAAACACTCAGGATATGCTACTCGTGGTCCAAAATATGAGTCCAAATGAAGGAGATATAAGAGACTGAAGTTTCATTAAAAGGAAACTAAGGGTACACAGTGTGTAGGGGACCCACACAATGTATAGCTCCACTAATTCACCTAGCCATTTCCTCTCCATAACATAGATTCCAACCCATGTAAAAGTAAACGATGTGCAGTTGTGCTACACGGAATATCCAAGCTAATTGGGGCCGAACCGTATTCTCCTGGTCGTGTCTATATATTTATGTTGTTTCTATATACTTTATTACATGGAATTCCACTTCACACAGGGAGTTTCCTATGTATCTGGTTGTTCCCATGTACATCAGAAGACAGTTTGTTCTTATCTATGCCTATAGTGACTCAGGATTAACAAAAATGGATGTTACATAATTATAGAAGAATACCCAGGACATTAAAAAAGTACATGCCTGAGGAACATAATAGTTTAGTTTCTTTGGAAACATGGAACACATTATTATAGTTCGGTTAAAGATATTAAAAATCTACAGTAAATATATTCACCTTTAGTAACCCTAATTAAAACCTTTCTTCATAACTTAGGTAAAAGAAAAAAAATAAATGGATGATCTATGATGCTCAATAAGGGAAAACAAATGAGATACAGAATAATAATATTAAATATAAGGGTATGAGAACATGATCACAACATTATAAAATCATACCCCACACATAAAATATCATAAACAAAAGTCATTTAATAATTATTAGTAGTTCATAATACATGAATCATGAAGGAATCAAAAACATAAGCTAATAAAGCATAACATGGGAATAATACATAGAATTGTGGAAAATACATAAGCATGTAATATCATTCCATATATGTCAAGGGGAATTTTTAAAACATATTAGGGAACTTCATGGGGAAAACCTCTACTAGTTGGGACACACCACCATCCCCAGTATTATTCCTTTCCTTATAAGGGATCAGGTTTCCCCATCTTCCCATAATGGAGAAGGATTCCCCATCTTCCCATAATGGATCGGGTTTCCTCATCTTCCCAAAGTGGATCGGATTTCCCCATATTCCATAGTGGATCCGGAAAATATACTTTATTCCCATCATTATATCATGAGATATAAATCCTTACCTAATGAATTAGAGTGAGATATAGGTCCCACCCATCACATAATAAAATCATGCATTCATGTTCCATAAGATATAAAACATTCATAATATCATGACTCATGAAAAGATATGATTTTTATAAACATCATATCATAATAAATAAAATAAAATGGCTACCATAAAAATTTCATCATATCATTACCTATGGAAAAGTGATAGGTATCATAATCATTTCATAAATGCGTAACCCAAGAAATGAATTGGGTTTCAAAATAATATAACTCATCGAAGAGGGATGGGTGTTATAGGAAACTTTAAATCTTAACTATAAACCATTCAAAGAAAGAATAATAATATTATCTTTATAAAATAAACTATTTTAAAGGATTTCATATTATATGGAAAATATATTTTGAAAATATATCATGAGAAAAATATCTTTTCTTCTTTAAAAACACTTTTTAAAACATAAAACATTTTTTAAACCATTTTCTGTGAATATATCTTCGAAAATTTATAAAGGAAGATTTGGAAACCATAAAATATTTTTAAAATACTTTTCCTATAAAATTAACATAAAATATCATTTTAAAAATATTTTTGAAAACATTTTTGAAAACATGGTTTTTGAATAAAATAGATTTCTGACTGAAAAGAGAATTGAGGATAGATTTTCATAAAAAGATCTTCATAATTATATTATGTACCAAAAAGTGGGAAAATGGTACTAATAAATGAATAAATAATGAATAATCATAAAATAAGAAAAATCATGAGTTGTATTGGGATATGGATTATCATATTTCACCAATGGATGCATAATCATAAATAATCCTAATAATATATGAGATCGTTTCAATAAACTCTTACCACTTAGTAACTTTGAATCATACTCCCCATCTAAGAAAATTAAATTACATGAAGCTTAAAATATAATTAAAGGAATTATATTCACTATATAACATGTCAAATGGTATTATATACACCTCATAAAATAATATAGGATCATAATAAAACATGTGTGTTAAAGAAGGAAAATTGAGACAATACTACCTTACTAATTTGGTAGCTTTTTAATAGTAAAATCCCATGAAATAAAGATCATAAAATAGATATTTAAATATCCATAAATTTAAGTATAAAATAATATAATACATTAATGGGAATTATATACACCACACAAAATAAATTAGTAGTGAATAAGGCATAGGTCCCACAGAAATAAAAGTGATATGAGAAATCCCCTTACCTTAAGTCTTAACTTTCTTCGTACATGTTAAAAAACCCTATATAATAAATATAATTTTATTATAAATATAAAATTTAACCATATTATTTTATCTGATACCATATATTAGTTTATTATGACTTTATACTACCTATTTATTAATAATTACATGTTAATGTTATATTTTAGGTAATATCAGCTTTCTTTTTCATGTACGCTTTGACATGTTATTCTCAATACTATTACATAGAACATGATTAAATTATTAAAATAATTTAAAAAAATATATAAATATAATATATATTCAGTGTATAAATATTTATAATAATCTATAAAATATTTAAATATGAAATGGAATACATCGTTCATTGAGATGGTAGGTCGTGCATACGCATGAACGTTGTTTACATTTTCTTGTCATATTGAAAGATAGAATGTAAATGATATATATATATATAGTTATATAGATACATTATTATAAATATTATTTCATACATATAATAAAAATTTACTAAAATCATCCTTAATTCATTTCATGAAAAGTTTAAATGAATCGCATCACTTTGAGGAGGCAGTAGTCCACACCTCCACAAATGAAGTTATCGTATTTCCATAAAATTGAAAGCATGAAGGTATGTGTTATATAATAATACAAAAATCATAACTAAATCATAAATATAATATAATATAATATATATATATAATTTATAAAAACATAGTTTTTATAATAATTCCCAACACTGATAGGTGGTAAAAGAAAAACAAACAACATCGTTTCTTAAGGTGGTCGTTCATCTTACACTAGAATGATAATTGTATTGCCCATTTGATATATGTGTATGTAGATGTAGTTAAAACAATTATAATTACAAAATATAAGTATATGGAGGATAAATAAATTATTATATAATCATGGAATAAGAATATTTTTAGGGGGTGGATAATAAAAATAAAACAAAAGAGCGTGAGGAAAGATGTTACCTCTTCTTTGGGTAACTCCTTTTGGTTTCCACCATAAGGATTCCTTAGATGGATTTATTCCTAAAGGGTGGATTATATGATTAAGGGAGGAAATTTGGGAGTAGATTTGGAAAGGGTATTTTTGAGAAAAAAGGGATGATAGGTGTAAAGATAGGATAGGAGAGGAGGCCATTTATAAGATAGGAAAGGACGCATTTAGTATTCTTGAAATATTTGAGTGATCCCTACATTTCAAATGTTCTAAAAAGATTAAAAATAGATAATTATAAATAATTAAAGGTTTAATGGCATAAATATTCCCATACAATAAATTTTATACAAGTTAAGGGTAATATTAACACCTTATTTTCTATGTTTAGTCATTTATGAAGCTCGATTCTACCTTAATCGCTCTAATTAAATTTAATTACATTAACAAATATTTTTAGAATAAAAAACTAATTTGACATTATTATAAATTAAAAATTCTGAAAATTAAAAATATTTAATCCATTTATACAATTTAAAATGACATAAGTGGTAGAAAATGATTTAAAATTAATCCCACAAATGTTTTGTGACAATTAGTTTTTTAAGCATAAATGTTTAAACGTTTGAAATTGTATTATATCCAATTTCAATGTGAAATTGGTTACAATGACCTAAATTAGATTAATTTAATAAAAAATTATATAATTAAACTTTAAAACTATATTAAAATATAATTTAACTATATAAATAAATTATAAGAAAAATAAATTCTCATTTAAAATTTTATATTTTTCACTATTCATCCAAAAATATATTTTTTTAAAACTCAAAAATTAAACCTAAGATAATTTTTACATTATTAATATAAAAAATTAATTTTATTTTTTAATATTAAATTTCAAAAAGTGACTAAAATTATTTTTATTATTTTTTACTAAAGGACATAAAAAGTTGTTCTTTTGAGAAAATTGTATTTTCAAATATATAAAGACTTCACAAAAAAAATTTGTTTTTTATCAATGTGTTTTATTGATATAAATACATTAAAAATAATATTTTAAAAGTATTTATTAGTATTCATATTACTAATTTTAATGGATATGTTATAACTAGTTCGTTTAAATATTTATAATAATAAAACATTTTTTCGTAGAAACTCTATGTTGTGTAACAAAATCCAAGTTACTATTTTGGGTATTGAAATATTAAATTGGTGTAGTGTATAAAAAACCTTTACTTGATGTAGAATATAATGAAATAATAACTTGGTACTAACATATAACATGGTCTATATTCAGTGTTTTGTGAAATAAAAAATCTTAAAAAGTTTAAATTAATTTGAAAAAAATCAGAAAATCTCATGGTGTTACATTATACCCCCCTTAAAATGAATTTTTCCATCAAAATTCATCTAGGTTATCAAAGGATTAATTCTTGAAATTTCCTTTCATAGAATCCCACATCGTAAAAATTAATACTTAAACTTCCTTTAAAAATGAAATTTGGAAACATTGTAATTACCCAAAGTTACTCATAACTATGTTTCCATATAAGAGAAAATAGTTGGAAAGTGATAATTTGGACATAGAAAAAAATAATAAAAAATCATAGTGATTGATAAATATCACTGATCACAATAAAGTGTGTGATCCATAGAATTCTAAAAATCACAAAACCATAAATATAAGAAGCATGAAAGAGGTCATTGATGTCATAAAAAATTATGATAATAGAAAAATATTTTAATTCAAGACCCTTTTCATAAAGTTGAAAAAAAAAATACAAGAAGATATAATTACTTGATTTCATTCCCTTACATAAGAAAAATTACACCCTTTTGTTGTGCCTTGATCAATTTCTACTTCACCTCTTACTCCAAGAAATGATGGTGAATTTTCTATTCCTAAAGTACTTACAGATAATGATATCTATACATAGAAAGGAAAGCCACTCTATTTTTATTTAGTTATCATCAAAAAAAGGTTAGCACAGGTTATATAATATTCATAAATCCTCATATAGTGAGATAATCCTTTAATCTATAAATCCTCATCCGAATTTTAACATAATACATTTCGTAAATATTTAACCTTATAACCCTTAAGAAATATAGAAGTTGAAAACTTTATAAATAAGGTCACTAAATTTCTCTAGAACATCTTAGCATTGATCCCCTCTTTATTATAAGGTATCTTTTCATTGTCGCATACCAAACATGTGAATACCTTCATCATGTATTCTCAAGAAACATGGTAAAACCCTAATTTCTAAAAATCCTTATTGAAAAAATACATGTTTCCTTATTCCAAAGTTTATTGGATATATTCCTTAAATAAAGAAATATTGTAAACATCATCATTGATATCATACAACACTATTCAAAAAATGGTTGATTAGTTCCAAGGTAATTAGAACCACCCAATTTACTTATTAATATCTAACATATCTTTATCCAAACATAATTATTGAAAAATTAGGAAGATATTACGGGTTATATTTCCCTTAATATTTTATTTTTAATGAATATAACCTTTTAGATAAATCACTTTTTTAGTTAATCAGAGACATTCAACATATTATTTAATTAATTAGTCTAAAAACATAAATTGAACAATCCTTATATATTTCACAACTAATAACTCCTGAATCCAAATACATATAAACTTTTATTTTTCCAAATCATAATTAAGATATTAACAAGGATACCTTATCCTATTAATAAATACCTTTTTCCTTTCACATTTTACTTTTAATCTCTTAATTAGAAATAATATAACCATTACTCATGTCACCTTGTTGATTCTCTTTAGGATATTTCCACTTAGGACATCAATTTTTATAATTCCCATTCATTCCACATTTAAAGTAGTCAACATTTGATGATAACATAGGTAGTCCATTATTCTCATTCATTGTGTTAACCAAGTTGTTCATTTTCCATTTTCAATTAATTGATTTTTTCCTTCTTTCCCATAGTCAAAACATCTTCTTGTTCCTTTATGACATTCACTTGGGTGCTTCTTTCCACATTCTCAAAACAAATGAATATTAATCTTCTTTCCTCATCAATCTCAATTACCCAAACTCTTAAAGAACTATTTACTTATCTTATTTGTTGAATCCAAGAGTTGGTTAAGGTACACATTGTGAATCATGTTCTATGAAAACTGATTTTACATGATAACAACATTCTTCACTCTAGTGATCATCCCATTTAACCACGCATTAGAAAATTGTCTATCACATTCAATGTTAACCTAGTTTATTATAGTTCCCACCATTGACTAAAACCATAAATCATAGTATGAGAAGAACTTATCAAAGTGTAGAAACACATAATCTTGATAAATAACTTATACGATGTCTAAATTATGATAACTTCTTATGATACCTTAGTTTTATCCATAGAGACATCCATAGACATATCCTTAGAAATATCCCTAAGGATATCACTGAGGTTTTCTCATCCTAGTTCACAAATATTGACTAAAAATTTCCTATGATACCAATTATAGAGACTCCTACTTAACATAAATTGATATTACATAATTTTATATTAACATTCTTCACATTAAGAAAGTACATGTCATAGGACTATAATAGCTTAATGTCTTTGGAAACATGGAACACATTATTCTTGTTTGCTGAAAGATCCTCAAAATCTCCCATAAATATCTTCCATGTTATTTATTCTACTTAAAATCTTTGTTCATGACCTAGTTAAAGGAAATATAAGAAAGGGGTGATCTCATATTCTATTTAAGGGTAAATGAAGAAGATACATAAGAATAATCATGAATATAAGGGGATGAGAACATGACTATAAGATTATAATATAATACCATGCATATAAAATATCATACACCTGAGTCATCAAATAAATAATAGTAGTTCATAAGACAAGAATCATGAGGGAATAAAGAACACAATCCATGAAATCATAACATAGGAATAAGACATATAATTTTGGAAGATACATAAACATTTAAAATCATTCTCTATGAGTCAAAGAGAATTGAAAAAACTTATAAGGGAACTTCATTAGGGATAAAACTAGAAGGAAAGGCACAAAACCATCCCTGGTCAGAGTCCTTTACTTATAAAGTATCGGGTTTACCCATCTTCCCATATTGGATCGGGTTTCCCCATCTTCCCATGGTGAATTAGGTTTCCCAGTCTTCTAATAATGTATATAGTTTCCCCATATTCCCATTGTGGATTAGCTTTCCTTATATTCCATAGAGGATAAAACATGAATAATTTATTAACATCATTATATCATGAGATATAAATGTTTTTCAAATGTATTTTAGGGAGATATTGGTCCCTCCTACTACATAATAAAATCATATATACATATGAAACAAGATAAAAAAATTCTTCATATAATAACATATAAATAGAGTTGGGTTTCATAAACATCATATAATAACCCATGTAATTAAATGGGTATCATAAAAATTTCATCATATAATTACCTATGTAAAATAGATATTTCTTATAATAATTTAATCAATTCATAACCCGTGAAAAGAAGTGAGTTACAAAAGCATATAACCTGTGGAAGAGGAACAGGTGTCACAGAAAACTTGTCATCTTAAACATAAATCTTTAACTTAAAGAATAATAATGGTGTAAAATTAGCATAAAAAGCATCAAATTATTTCATCTTAGATGTAAAATATCATTTGAAATCATTTCTTGATGAAAATATCCTTTCTTATTTTAAACACATTTTAAAATATAAAACATTTTTTAAAACCTTTTTCTTTGAACATAACTTTAAAAATATATAAAGGAATATTTGAAAACCATAAAAAAATTTAAAATACTTTTCCTTGAAAATGATATTAAAATATAATTTTAAAAACATTTTTGAAAATATTTTTGAAGACATGGTTGTTTAATAAAACAAGTTTTCGACCGAAAAGAAAATTGAGGTCAGATTTTCTTTAAAACATATTATTAATTATATTAAGTATCAAAGATTGTAAAAATGGTTCTAATTCATGAATAAATTATGAATAACCATATAAGAATAAAATTAATGAGTTTTCTTTAGATATGGATCATAATATTTTATCAATGGAATCATAATCATAAATAATCCTGATAAAAGATGATATTGATTCAATAAACTCTTACCACTTAGAAACATTGAACCATACTCCCCATATAAGAAAATGAAATTACATAGAGCCTAAAATATAATGAAAATAATTTTATTACTGATATAACAAGAAAAATTATGGTATATTCACCTCATTATATAATATAGGTTTATAACAAAATATGTGTCTCAAAGAAGGCAAATTGAGACAAAACTACCTTACTGATTTGGAAACTTTTGAACTGTAAAACACCATGAAATATAATTCATAAAATGGATATATAAATACCAATAAATTTAATTATAATAATAATATAATATATTCATTATCTGTATATACCCCACACAAAGTAAATGAGTGGAGAATAAGGTATAAGTCTCCCAGAAATAAAAGTGAGATGAGAAATCCACTCACCTTAAGTCTTAACTTTCTTCATACACATTCAAAAAACCATAATATTAAATATGATTTTATTATTATTATACAATAGAAACTTATTCATGTATGTAATATCATATATGATTTTATTATGACTATATATTGCATGTTTATTAATAATTTCATGTTAATGTTATGTTTTAGGTAATAACTTCTTTGTTTTTGGTATTCATTTTTACCAATTATTGATCCTCTTACATAGATCATGATTTACTTATTAAAATAAATAAAAAAATATAAATAGAGTATATATAAATTATATAAATATTTATAATAATCTATAAAATATATAAATATGACACGGAATATACCGTTCATAGAGACAATAGGTTATTCATACGCATGAAAGCTGCTTCTGTTTTCTTGTCATATTTAAATAAAGTAAATAAATTAAATATATATATATATATAATATTAAAGTAGAAATATTATTTCTTAAATATCATATACAGTTACTAAACCCATCCTTAATCCATTCTATGAAAAGTGTGAACGAATCACATCCCTTTGAGCTAGAGGTAGTCCACACATCCACAAACAATGTTATCATATTTACAAAAATTATAAAGAATAAAGTTATGTGTTATATAATAATTATATAAGAATAATAAATCATAAATATAATATATATCCAATAAAAACATAGTTTCCATCATAATTATCAACCATGATTGGGGGTAAAGGGAAAACACACAACATCATTTCATGAGGCAGTAGTTCATCGTATACTAGAATGATAAGTTCATGACCCATTCAATGGAAGTGTGTGTAATTTTAGGTAGAACCCTTAGAATAAAAAAATATCAGTATATTTTGGATAAGTATTTTATTATATAATAATTGAATAAGAAAATTTGATTGGTTTTAGAATGAAAATAAAACAAAATAGCTTGAGGAAGAATGTTACCTCTTCTTTCAGTAACTCCTCTTAGTTTTCACTAAAGGGCTTCCATAGATGGATTTTTTTTCCAAAGGAATAATTATAGGATTAAGAAAGTGAAGTTGGTAGGATTTTTTTTAGGTCTTGGCTGAGCCAAAATTTATTGAGTTTTGTAAATATGGGGGAGGAGAGGAGGCCTTTATAAGATAGAGAAAGGACACATTGGGTATTCTTGAAAATATTTGAGTACTCCCCACGTTTTAATTATCCCATAAGGATTAAAAATGAATAATTATATATCCTTAAAGTATTAATGTCTGAAAAATGGCCATAAAAGATTTTTATACAACAGTAGAGTCATTTTTTATACTTTATTTTCTATGTTTATTCACTAATTATTCTCATTTTTACCTTAATCACTGTAATTAATTTTAACTAATTTCACTAATATTTTTTGTCAAAAACTATGTTTCCTTTTTTACAAATTTTAAATTGTGATAATTCAAAATATAGAATCCATTTCACCTATTTCAAATCAAAAAATTTTCAGAAATGTATTTAAAATTAATCTCGCAGACATGTTGTGACATCAGGTTTTTTAATCATAAATGTTTAAATGTTTTAAATGTTTTTATATTCAATTTAAATTTTAAATTGGTTTAAATGACCTAAATTGGTTTAATTTATTATAAATGGATATAATTAAACTTTAAAACCAAATTAAAATATAATTTAATTACATAAATAAATTAGAAAAAAAATAAATTTTGAATTAAAATTTCATATTTTTAACTATTCATCCAAAAATAATGTTTTTTAGGAAAAAACTAGAAAATTCACACAAAGTTAATTTTGAAATTATGAATTAAAAATTGAATTATGTTTTATCAAATTCAATTTTAAAAGTTTTCTATAATTAATTTTATTATTATTTACTGTTGTACATAAAAATTAGTTCTTTTGAGAAAATAGTATTTTCAACCATATAAAGACTTCACCAAAATTTATATGTCTTATTATCAATATGTTTTATTCATATAAAACATTATAAAAAATATTTAAAAAATATTTATTACTATTCATATTTCAATGTTTTATATAAGTGTTATAACTATCTCATTTAAATAATAATAATAATAATAAAATGTAATTTTGTAGAAACTCGGTGTTGTGTAATGCAAGCCAAGTCGTTGTTGTGTGTATCACAAGATTTAATTCATGTAGAGTATCACAAAATATTAACTTAGTGTATCATAAAAAGAAACAATAACTTGGTACTTTCACATAACCCGAGCTATATATTCATTGTTGCATTAAATGAAAAATATCAAAAAAATAAAATTAATTTGTTTCACCAAATCTCTTGGTGTTATAGTTCCAATGGACGTGTACTCCTGGAGTACACACTGATACCTATAGTATAAGGTTACATGGAATGTGGAGTTTCCACATGGTGTGTGATACTTATAAATTTCTAAAACACTAGTTTCCATATCTAGGTCCTGACATGTCACGTGTTCTTCAAACTGCCCAGCATGTAGTGAGGAATTTTTTAGAATTACAGATTTAGTCTCTATTCTTAAGATCTGAATCCTACCTTTGAATAAAACTTCATTTCTTACTGAAATGAATGATATTTATCTAGAAAATAATTTCTGGCCCTCCAATGGATAGGAAATTGATTCTCATTTCTATGCATGAAACCTGCATGAACCACCTCGTACCGTGCACATAATTAGTCACTCACTGTCTTCGATTTGGATTCTAACTGAGCGAACCAGTCACCTGAAACCCTAAAAACCCTTAATTTCGTCACTATATTGGTATTCTGTTTGTTTTACACAATTATTCCATGAATTTGGGGTTATTATTGGGATAATTTCCACCCAACAATGTTGAATCAAGGCCTCTTAGGCCAATCAGTGAAGAACATAAAGAATCTGGGGAGAAAATCAAAAGAACAAGGGTTTAAACAAATGTTTGTTAGGTGTTCTTGGAAAATGATTTCATTTTTTAGATCTGGGATGAGAAAAAATTAATAAAAAATTAATTTCAGTACTTAGGTACATGAAAATTCCATAATTGTTTAAGATCACAGGTAAAGAAATGATCTTGCTCAACAATTTAATAAAATGAGGTAAAAACCACAAATGAAGATTCCTACCTAGATATTGGAACTTTTTTCATTGAATAGTGTTCTCTCCAATGATTGAGTGGATATTTTGTGTTCATTATTCTTTGATCTTTTTTTATTTATAGATTTTTCATCGTATGATCTCAATTAGTTAATAGGAGGAATATTGATCTGGATTCTTCTAGGGTTTATGCGGCTAACACTATGAAAATCTCTATAAATATTTATTTAATGTAAAACCTTGAGTTAATTTAAAAAATATTTTAATTAAATAATTTAATTAATCCAATAAATGTACCAATAATGGTTGTTTTATTCCAAAACCATGTGTTGAACTATTTTAGGTTACACTTGGGGTATACAACGTGTTCCAGACTAAACCACGGTCTCAGATTTCATATCTGATATTCCTTTTAATATTTATCATATTTTCTTTAAGGAACCATGTGTCTGTAATAGAAAATATTTTTAATATTTTTATAAAATTAATATTTGTAACATTGAGGGTTGTAATCACATTTTGTCTTAGTTCCTGGATCTTAAAATATATATATATTCAAAGTCTCATAAGAAAAAATTGGGTATATACACCGAAGACTGAGTAAAATCAATACCAACAACTTCCTGTCCAAATTTCTCTTATTAGGTAAACTATTTTTCAAAATTATGTTCACTAATAATGGGAATTTACTTACATACAACCTCAATTAACATCTTATATTTATGATAATTTTGTATATTTTATCATCGAAATGGTCAATAAGATTTTGAATCCTTTTACTTAAACAATAGTATCTAATATCACTAGATAAGGTCCATATAAAGATCCCTTCAACATATTTCTCTTAAAACATTCCAATAATGATTTTTATCTTTATAAAGCATTGAATTCCAAATACATAGAAGTACCTGATTATTGGATTCTTCTTGAACCACGTATCATAAAGAGTATAATGCGTCTCAAGACGTGAAATTCATCATTTATGAAAGTGTATATAATTACCTATTTCTTCTCATAAAGATATTTTGACAAATTATTTTCAAGTAACAATTACCTACCCATATCAACTATGCTTATATTCTTCCCCTCCACAACACCAGTTTTTGTGAAGTATATGGTGTAATGAATTGATACATAATTCCAAGTGTCCCTAGAATGAATTAAATTTCATCACGTTTATTAAATCTCAATTTCTTTATGAAGATCCCCAAATCATTTTCAAATTGTCTCATGAAAATTCTAAAACTCTTAATGTCTTCTAACTTGTGTGTTATGAACATCACATTGGTCATTTTAGTGTAATAATGATTGAATGTGATGAAATAAAAAATACCTATTATATAATTTTTACTCGTAGGACAACATAAATCAATGTGAATTAATTTTAGTGGTCTAGTAGAGAGGATTTCAATCTTATTATGATATTTATAAGCCGTATTCACTTTTGACATATTCCACTAACAATATTATTTTTTAATTTAGTATTGGGTAGATCTCTCACAAGAACATGTCTTTTAATTTTTCATAGTCTTCTTTGTCTGAGATGACCTAGCCTCTTATTCCATAGAATAATCCCATCCTTTTCACTCAGTTAACAAAAACTAGTTGGATAACCAATTAAAAATATATTTAGATTTCTTATTTTCTCCTTATGTGATGATACTTATATCCTCTAATATTTTGATTATACAATAATCTTGTTTGAAAAAAATATCATGTACTTTAACACATAGCTAACTAACACTCAAAAGATAGTGTTTCAGCACTTCCACGTACAACACATCATTCAATTTTTTATTTTAGGCTTCAATTTCAATAGATCCAATCCCTTTGATTTTTAAAGGAAATTCATTACCAAATATGAATACTCCTCAATGTTTCTCCAAATATTTAAGAATCATTATATCACCTTCCATGTGAGATAAGTATCCACTATCAAGAACCTATAACATATTTCTTTTTATGTCCTTCAATTTAATTTATACTCAATATGCTTTTCCTTCCATGGGATTCTGAGTACCCTTTCTGTTCTTTTCATAGGTCATGTTTCCTAGTATGATTTCCATAAACTTATCTACACTTTAACCATGTTGTTACCATATTTCACACACTTCCAAAAGACACACAAATATTATAGTAATTGAAGCCTCTTTCTCGTATTATTATTATCTTTTTAAACATAATTTTCTAATAATTACAACCCCAATGACCATAAGGCATGGGGCCTTTGGAAGAATTGTCTCATATTACATAAAATAAAACATAAAGAATTTTATCCTTATTTTATTCTCTATATGGATAACCTAAAATACATTTGAGATACTATATTTATATAGGTTACCTTGGGAATGTATGAAATATGGGGGTGAGCTTAAAATACCCGTAATTTAATAAACATGATAAAGAAACATAATGTGTGAGTTAAAATATAACATTATATAATAAAATATAAAATAAATTATTAATAAAACAGTATAATTATATAAAGGACATGGTATCATAAGATAATTGAAACATGGGAAAGTGGAAAATAAAAAAACATGGGATAATAATAAGTCAAGGATAACTACCAAGACAATATCACATGGTGGGCAGAGTCCCATAATAGACTATGTTCTCTCCCTAATATCGTACATAAAATCTCATGAGACTTAAACATTACCTAATGAATTGGAGGGATATATAATTTTAGGCCCACTCATCACATTAATTTCATGTAAATTAATATGTGTGACACATAATGATATAAATCATAAGTCATAAACATAAAAATTATCCATGTAAATAAATGGGTTGCGTAATCAAGTCTCATAACATAATTAAAAGAGATTCCATAAATAATGAACTTGAGAAATTATCATAAGGCATATATAACCTCATAAAGAAGGGTGAATGACATAGGTATTTATGTAAGGGAAATATATATATAATTTATAAGAATTCCATATAATTAAATAGAAATATAAAGTGAGTTAGAGAGAGAGTAGTCATAAACCGGAGGGAAGGGTGGTTTAAAGAGATCCCTTACCTTGAGCCGAATTTATCACTTAAATTATTTATCTCCGTGAATAATAAACCTAATTTAATTAATTACTTGGTTAAGATAATTTTTCAATCTTATTGTTCCAATTATTTTATTTATTACCATGTTATAAGAAATTACAAAATCCTTTTGGTTCATGTTGTAATTTTTTATGATGTTTGGATCATATATCCAAAATCACTTTAGTAAGTTTACTAAGGTCAATTATATTATTAATTAATCTTCTCCGGAATGGTAATAATGTCATAATTATAGTTTTTGTACATAAATTATACTTTTAAAACCAACCATGAAATATGGTTATGAAAAATGGACTACATTACAATCATGGAGATGGTAGACCATACGAATGCATTAGTAACATTTCCATTTTTAATGATCGAGATGGAAAGTAGGTAAGTGTAATTTTAAATACCCATTATGTTAATTATATCATAAATATCATATTATTATTTAAATAATCTTACATATAATATAATTGTGATGCAGTAATAAAAGTGAGTCACATTGATTCGCAAGGTGGTAGTCTGTTGTACACACAAATGACGTTATCGTTTATTCAAGGGATGGTAAGGTAAGAAATTATATGGTATATTTATTTTAAAGAATAATTAATATATAATTAAAATAATATAAAATTATATATTTAATCTTTATTCCCTTCTATGTTAATCATAAGTGAAAAACAAATCACATCACTTTGTAAAGTGATAGTCTACTATACACATGAGTGACGTTATCATATTCCCTACAGAATGGGAAGTAGGAAGGTAAATGTTTTACTATAATTCCAAAATTATAATTATATCATAAATATAATATAAATATATTAAATAATTCATTATTTCCATCCATGGGAAGTGGTTATAGAAAACGAATTACATCAGTTCGTGAGGTAGTAGTCTGTCGTACACACAATCCACAATTTCCTTTCCCATTTGAGGGAGAAGGATATGGTTTTAGTTCATAAGATTAACATAAAAAACATATCATTATATGAAAAATAAATAAGTTATTATATAATCATGTTTTAATATTATTTTAAGTGTTCATAAGAATAAATAAAACAATATTATCGGTTAATAATGATACCTCTTCTACAGAAATCTTCTTTAGGTTTTCGCTAAAAGTCTTCCAAGATTTGAATTATGATGAAAAAATATCTCTCTAATGATATTAGGGAACTAGGTAAGGAATTTTTAAGGTAATTTATGAAAAAAATTGGTTTTTTGAGTGTAAATAGGAGAGGATATGGGTGGCCTTTTATGATTGTGTTAGAGGATACACTCTAAAGTTTTGAAAAGAAAGAATTAAACCCACGTTTTCCTCATGCCACAAGGCTACCAAATGGACCATTTACAAAATATAGAAGATATAATATCAAACTATGACCATAAAATATGAATTTAACTTTTTTTCATTATTTTTCATCTATATATTTTTAGTTTAACCCCCCAGTAAATAAGTTTGTACCTTAACCGAAGTAAATAATTTTTATTATTTTCACTATTCATTATGGTAATAAATTTAGCTGAAAAAATTAGATAATATAAATTATGATGATTAAAAATATGGAATAATTTTTTCATATTAAATCCACAAATTTATAAGATTTTAATTTAAAATTAAACCCCTAGTCGTATTGAAAAAATGATTTTTTTAAGAAATGCATTTTTCAAGCATAAGAAGATATTATAATGATTATATGGAAAATAATAATAATAAAATTAATTTAAATTTATATTTAAATATATATAATTTATCTATTACATTTAAATAATTTCAATTTAGTGGTAATTTTAATTTGTTAAAATAGAGAAACACTATACACTTTAAAATAGTTTTCCAAATAATGTATTATTAAGACTAAGAATAAACTTAGTCTAAAATTTGTTATAAATATGATTTAAAAGTACATAATTGTATTTAATATAAAAAATAATTATTATGTTAATTTTAAAAAAAAATGGAACTTAATTTATTAAAAATAAATGACAATTTTATAAAAAAATAATATTTCTCACTATTCACTAAAAAATTAATATTTTCCAAAAAATACAAAAATTTTACCCTAAGATAATATCATTTTTATAATTTCAAAAATTATTTTCATTTTTATAAAAAAACTCTATATTTTCCCATAAATAATTATAATATGTTCTCACAAAAAATCATTTTTTAAGAAAATATTTTTTTTTGAAGAATAAATGTATTTATTAAAAAATTAAATGATTATTTTCTAATAATTTAAAATTAGACTTGATCATTTTTATATAATTTTTAAATTAGTTAATACTATTCATACCCACTAATTTAATGTCTATTTTATAATTTTCATGAATAAACATAGTTCTTTTAGGCTCGATGTTTCTTATCGGATACTCTATTAAGAATAGTTTTCATTTTTTTTTAAAAACTCAGGGTGTCAAATTCTCCCCCCCCCCCACACCCATAAATAATTTCACCTTGAAAATTTCATATTACATTCTAAGTTAAAAATAGGTGGGGGACTTCTTCTTCATCTCCTCTTTTGGTTCCCATGTTTCTTCCTCAAATGTATGGTTTCTCCACAACACTTTGACCAGGTGATTTATTTTGTTTCGTAAAAATTTATCTCTATGATCTATGGTATTCAATAGATGATCCTTGTAGTAAAGGTTTTTCTTTAATGGTACCACCTCTAGATTAAATACATGTGATGGGTCTGGTATATACTTCATTAATAGGGACATATGGAACACTTCATGTATTTTGTATAGGTTAGTAGGGAGTGATAATTGATTGGCCACCACTATAATGTGTTAAAGGATCTCAAATGGGATTATGTATCATGAAATAATATTTCCCTTATTCTGAAACCACATCACTTTATTCCATTGTGAAATATAGAGGAACACCTTATCACTAGCCCCAAACTCCAGGTCTCTTCGATGAGAGTATGCATAGATTTTCTGTTGATTTTTTTTATAATTAATGTACAACTAAATGGTGTGAAACATCTATATCTGGTCTTAAGAAAGATTAGATACCATCAACTTTCACTCTCTAACTTCATCCCAACATGTCATAGTCCAAAACTTCTTCCCATATAGAGCCTCGTGTGGTGCCATTTGAATTCTAGAATGGAATATGGTTTTATATTAAAATTATACTAGTGGAAGATAGTGATCCCAAAACCCATGTAAATCCATTAAATAATATCTCATAGTATAATCTAGAGTTATGATGGTTCTCTCATACTGACCATCCATATGGGGGTGATAAGTAGAAATGAAGCTAATTTCTATATTGAATGATCGGTAAAGGCTTCACCAAAACCTTGAGGTAAACCTCGGATCTCAATCACATACAATGGAAACTGTTACTCCATAAAATATTACCACTTATCTTATTTATATCATAGTGATATGGTTAATATAGAAATATTATTTGATAGAAATTAAATTTGATGACTTTGTAATAAGATTTACTTCCACCCATATAACATTATTTCCTTTAGTTTTCATGGGGATTCCTACAAAAAATCTATGGTTATTTTTTCAATTTTCCATATAGGTATGGTAAATGGTTTCATCATACCCTTATAATTCTATCATTAAACCATGACTTGTTGACATACCAATCATTGAGATACAAATTATACAATCTATCACTTTAAACTATCTCACATAATGTGTTGATTTAAATCATTATACATCATTGTTATTCCTAGATGAATAGAGAAGGATTCACTATAGGCATCATCCAAAATATAACTCTTCAAATCTAGTTTTTATTGGACATATATCGAGGTTCCAAGCCTTATAACTCTATATTCAACAAAGTTGAACTCTAGAATATTTTCTAGGTTTTTCTTTATCACCACGTCATATTTATGGTCCTCTATGATCCTCTCAAGAATGAATGGTTTAGCAGTTATTTTAACAGTTTAGGATTAAGTACATTTATTATATTCATATACATTCTTTTCATGTCTAATAATATTGTATCCTTCTCAATTCTTATCATTAATAAGATATATGGATCCTTTTTACATAGAGAATCTACCAGTTTGTTTGCTTTCCCAGGATGTTAATGGATTGAGCAGTCATATTCCTTGATCATCTTTATCCATATTATCTACTGAATTTTAATCTATTTCTCTTTTAATAAATATTTTTCGATATTATAATATTTATATATTTCACACTACTCCCCATAGAGATAATTTTACCCGATATTCAATGAAAATATCACTACATCCAACTCCAGATCATATGTTGGATAGTTATTCTCATGAACATCCAATTTCCTTGAGGATTAGGATATTATTTTATCTTTATTCCTTAGTACACAACCTTAAACCTTATTTGATGTATTTATATATACCACAAAAAAGTTCTCCACTTGAGGGCAGATTGACTACTAGTACAATGATAAACCTCTACTTTAACTCCTTAAAGTTCTCTTTGTATTCATTGGTTTATACAAACATTACTATCTTTTGAGTTATATTGGTTAGTGGGTTTGAAAATTGTGATAAGTTCTTCACAAATAGTTGTTAATACCTATATTTTATAAGGAAACTATAGATATCCTTTAAAGATACTAGTCTGGGATACTCCTTGATTGCATTTATCTTTGAAGGGTACATGGATATCCCTTTACTCGTGATAATATGCCCCAATAATGATACTTCTGTCAACTAGAACTCAAATTTACTATACTTTTAATTGCAATTATCCTTTCTCAGTGCCTTTATCATAGTATCAAAATGCTCCTAATACTCCTCCTTTATTTTGGACTAAATCATAATATCATCTATAAAGACTACCAAAATTTTGTTGAGGTAATCTCTAAAGACTATTTTCATTAAATATATAATTATTTTTGGATCATTACTGAGTCTAAAATGTGTTTTTATGAACTAATAGTGTATATACCTTATTGAAAGGAAATATTTGGAATATATTCCATTTTTAACCTTATTTGATGGTATCCTAACCAAAGTTCTTCCTTAGTACAATAGTGAGCCCCATATAGTTGATCAAATAATTTGTTTATCCTTGTTAGGGGATATATATTATTTATCATGATTTCATTGAGTTCATGATAATCATTGAAGAGGAACACTTACCCATCATTCTTCTTAATAAAGAGGACCAGTACAACCCATGGTAAAGCACTTTGGTATATAAACACTTTATCCACATTCTCTTTTAGTTTCTTCTTTAACTCATCAAGTTCAACAATGGAAATTAAATATAGATTCTTCAATATTATAAAATATACAAGTATAATATCAATTAAAAATTTAACCTCTTGTCTAGGATGAAGACCACGAAACTCTTCAATAAATACATCAGTATAATCCCTAACAATGGTCTTGTCTTTAAGAATAGTCTTTCCTTTAGTCTTAATCGTTTGGTATTGACATATTCTATCATAATGAAATAGTATCCATACTTAAAATAATTATTCCATGAAAGATTAATCATGCTTCTTGAACATGTATAGAATAGGTGGGTGATTCACAATGTAGAGGGTGATTTCATTCTCTCAGAATTTTATGTTGGATCTATATAAGGAAATCTAATCGATGTTTAGAATTACATCAAATTCCACTAAATGAATTATAAAATGGATTTCATGGAATTTCTCCCAAATATGTATATAGGGGATGAGTTATATGATTGGGATGCAATAATTGACCCATTCACAATCTTCACCAATTTCTAAACTTCCATATTATGAGGTGGTTCCTGAATAGTTCTAATAAACCTGCATGATATGAAATAATTAATTTAACTAGAATCAAAATGTATGTTCACTGTTCCTGAATGAATAACTAGTGTACCTATGACCACATAATTATTAGGATCCATATCCATTTTTGTGATGTCATAAGTCACCCTTTCTCTCTAGTGTTTAGAGGGTGTTATCTTTGGTTTTTATCAATAACCCTTGGCTTAGTACATTGGTTCACATAGTGTACATGTTCCTTATAGTTGTAACATTAGAAACAAAAATGAGGGTTTGTTAGACCATTCCTTTCTTCCATCACATTGGAGGGTTTATCCTATCAACAATTACTAGCTAGGTGTACTTCCTTCCTGTGGCTAAAGCACTTCCTAGTCCTCTTCATACAATTTCCAAGATGCTTCTTCTAAAACTTTCAATACGTGGGATATTTTAATTTCTTTCTTCTGTAACATTTATCCATCATATCTACATATTTAAACTCTATTATCAATTTATTATCCTCATAAGAACTATAATATCCCCAAACACCCACTCTCGGATCTGGTTCTAAAATCATAAACATTAAATTTTAAGCATTGATACTAATGAAGGCGACCCAATTTTCTATATCCAAAACATAAAATATCAAAAGTAAATGTTGGATCACTTATATTCTCAAGGTCCTTTTCATTTTAGAGTTTTAGATAATTAGTAAAAACTTTTAACATCATGGATTCATAAACAATTGTTTTATAAAAATGTATATCATCTCCTGCTATACCCAAATTTTAATATCCCACATTATGTTATCATCATCATTAATATATAACCCTTCTATAAATAATTCATTTAACATCATTCAATATAACCTAGGGAGAAAAAACATAAGAAGGGTTATCTCAATTTCTTAGTAAGGTTAAACATAAGAATTAATAATTGAATGTCATTAGTGAGAATAATATGAGAATAATGGTGGAATTATATAATCAAAGTGCATAATAACAACATAATAATGTTTATACCCATCGATGCATGGATCATAAAACAATAAAACATGGAATAAGGATTTCACAATGTAAAAATTCATCATAATCAAGAATCATGTACCATATGATATCAATCTTTATCAAAGGAAACATTTATAACCAACATAAGACATTAAAAATGTGTTCATATATTTGGAAAATATCTTAATATCACTCTTACAAATGGAATAACCATTATGGTAAACATCTATTTCTAGAGTAACCAATTCGGTGGATGGATATCACATACCCACCCTTCCTTGGTTTATCAAAGAACCACTCATCATTAGTTAATAATGTAACCAACTGTCCTTGGTTTATAAAATAACCACACATCCTTCGTTTATAATGAAACCACCCATCATTATAAAACATTTCCAAGAACCATAGCATGAATAAAATACATAGATCATTAATTTCTTCATAAAATCAAATAAATAAAATTTATTCATAATAGAATATTATTAATTCTGAAAAAGAAATGAGTTCTATGACACTATCATTGAAACATTATTAACACTGGGAAAAAAATAGGTTCTATAATAATATCATTGAATCTTTATTAACATGTAAAAAAGAAACTAGATCTAAAAAAATCTCTTGGAAACATGATTAACCTGTGGAAAATAAATGGGTTCCATAAAAATCTATTAGAAACAATCCAAATCCATATAAAGAAAGAATGATGATGGTATCATTGTAAAATAACATCTTTGTATAATTATTAAGAACAAGGGTTGTTGATGATGATGAATGGAAATTCCATTAAAATTTATTAAAAACATTCTTAATAAAAACAACCTTTTCATTTCTAAAATCTCTTTTAAAAACTGAAAAATTAAAAAATATTGAAAAATTACCGTTATTTGAAAATAAACATGGATACATATAAAGGAAAAATAAAGTAAAATAATGGACATGATTGTAGAAAAATATATTCAAGTCATAAATGTTAAAAATAAACATTATTGTCAAAAAAATAAAAGTAATCAAAAGTGACTCATTTAGGAAAACATTATAAAGTTTCCATTTTTTTTAAAAAAAATAAGAAAATATAAAATATCTTGTAAAATATAATTATGAAATCATTTATTTTTCATAATAAATTTTTTGAAAATATTTTATAAAACATGGATATAGAATAGATAGAAATGTAATATAAAAAATACAGGATCATTATCATTTAAAAAAGACATTATTAATGTATCTTTAATCAATAAGGGTATAAATAGAAATAAAACTTTTTAAAAACCTTTATAATTTGTGGATAATAACTATATAATGTTAAATAATATAGGATAATCTGATTTCATCCAAATAAACCTTGAGCTTAAATAATATCAAAATAAAGGATATTGTAGTATAAATCATTTTCCACTTTAGTAACTCTTCAATCATATTTCCTAGAAAATAATAACTTCACATTAAACATTAAATATCATGAAAATAAGGATATTGATGATATAACTTGATAAAGGTAATTAAATACACCTCAGAAATGAATATAGTTTCATATCATAAATTACTGTCTTAATGGAAAATAAAATTAGACGAATAACCCTTAGAAAAATCATACCATTTAATTTGAGAATTAATGAATGAATCGATAATGTGTATCAAAAGTAAACACATATAAAATAGGTGGAAATAAAATATAAAAAAATAATTACACACATAATCTTAGAATATAAAATATAATGAATAATTAATATAAATCAATAAAAATAATTTGAGTTAAGATAATCTTTTACCACATGGTAACTTTCATGTTAAATCCACGTGGATGAAATAATTCAAATTGAAAGATAAAATAACATTATTTATAAATTATTCATGATATTACATGTAAAAGGTGAATTATATACACCATATTAAATAAATTAGTCACATAACATTAAAATATTCCTCAATGAAGGAAAATTGAGATGAAATCCCTTACGGCTATTGTAATCTCTGGATAAAAACATCATGAAAGAGAGAGCCTCATATTGATTATTAAATAAAAATAATTTTCATGTAAATAATCTTAAATTATATTCATGGGAATTATATACATAACACAACAAAAAACAATTGGTTAATCTGGTATATTTATCATATAATTAAAACCAAGATGAGAAATGCTTTCCTCGAGTCTAGACTTTCCATGTGTTTCCTTTAAAAATTATATAGTTATATTATATAAATTATTTTATTTATTAATAAACTATTAAAGTTTTAGTAAATTTTAATTAACTCATTTATTTTATTTATTTTAAATTACATACATAAATATTTAATCAATTAAATCTATATTAGGTGTTTTGAGGATGTTTGGTTCATTATTTCAAAAGGAATTTGGTGTTTTTGCCTTGGAAAAAGAGTTAAATATTTCAACAACTATATAATAATAATAATAATAAAATATTTATAAAATTTTACATAGATTATAATTTTAAAACCAATCATGAATTATGGTTATGAAAATGGACAGTGTTACAATCATAGAGACAATAGGTTGTACATACACATGAGTAACATTTCCATTTTTCAATGATCATTATGGAAAGAAGGTATGTAATATTTTATCTTTCAAAAATTATATTCCTATATTAAATATAATATTATTTCTTTAAATATACTTATATATATGATCTATGTTTTATGGTGATGAAAAAAGGGTAACATTGCTTCGTGGATGCAGTAATCCTCATATACACACGATTGACGTTATCATTTTTCAGTGAGTAGAAATGAAAGAAATAAAATGGTATTTCATTTTTTAAAAATGAAAAATATGACATTAATATCATATATATTTAATTTATATCACATATATTCATTATATTTATCCTTATTACCATCCATGTAAAGAGTTGTGAAAAATGAATCACAACTCTTTGTAAGGCAGTTGTTCGTCATACACATTAGTGACGTTATCGTATCCCCCGTAGAACAGAAATTAAGAAGTTATATGTGATATAATAACTAAAAAATTATAAATATGTTAAAAATATAATATATATATATATATATACTTTAAATCCATAATTATAACAATCCTTGAATGCTTATCATGGAAAACAAATGACTTCGGTTCGTGTGGCAGTAGTCTGCCTTACACACGAATGATGATTTCGTACCCCGTTTGATGGAAGATGAGAAAGATTTAGGTTATTACATTAACTTTAAAGAATATAATTATATTTTAGATAATTTTTTTATTATATAATCATAAAAAGGGTATTTTAAGGAGGTTTAATAATAAATAAAATAAAAGTGCATGGTTATGCATGATACCTCTTCTTTGAGCAACCTTCTAAGGTAAGCAAGAAAATCCATCTTACGATGGATTTAGGAATAAAATAATGGATATAGGATGTGCATAAGGAATTAAGGAAATAAATTTATTGATATTTAATAAACCAATGGGCCTTGATTGTGTGGAGATGAGAGAATATGCGCTGGCCTTTTATAAGTGAGGTGAGAGGCACACTTGTAATTTCTGAAATGAAAAAAGTGTAGCCACATTTTTCACATAATAAAAGGATAAAAAATAAAAAATTATAGATAATTATAAATTATAAGTTCAAAATATTTCTATTATATATATTTTAAAGAATTTTTATGTCATTTTAACCCTTATATTTTTAGTTCAACCACCAGTAAACCCATTTTCACCTTAACTCTGGTAATTAATTTTTACTATTTTTACTATTCAATATGTTAGAAAATTAATTTTACCATATTAGATAATATATATTATTATAATTCAAAATATGGAATCCATATTTCAAAATTAATTTCATATGAGTGAAAATTTTTATTTAAAATTAATCCTACAGATGTGATGAAAATGATGTTTTTAAAGAAGTTTATTTTTCAATCAAATAATGATTCTAAATTAACTTATGACTAGTAATAACCATAATATTAATTTAAATTAATATTTATTGATATATAATATATAAATTTAATTTAAATAATTCCTAATTATTTGAATTTTTAATTAATTAAAAAGGATAAAAATTATGTAATTTAAAACAGTTTTTTGAAAAAATTTGTTATTAAACAAAAAAATAAATTTATACCAAATTACAATATAAATATTATAAATATGTAATTAAGTTGATTAAATAGATATAAATAATAATTATTTTAATTTATTTCATATTCAAAATACAATGGTAATTTTAAATTTATTATGTTTTTGAAAATAAATTATAGTTTTACAAAAATCGGTATTTTTAACTATTCACTGAAAAATCATTATTTTCTGAAAAATCCAAAAAATTCACCCTAATTTAATTTTGGTATTATGATTTAATAATTGTAATTAATTTTATCTAATAAAGTTTCTAAAATTTCCAAATTTTAGATATAATATTTTCTCAGAAAAAAATAGTATAAATCATTTTTGAAGAAAACATATTTTTGAATAATAAAATTACTTTACTAAAAATTAATTTTTATTTATTAAGAATTTATCAATAATTTATATTGAGTATTAAATTTATATATATATATACATTAAATTATTTAATTCTATTAATACCATCGAATTTAATGGATAGGTTATAACGGTTATAAATTTCAAGGGACGTTTAAGCTCAGTGTTGCATGTTGAATACACTATCAAACAAAATGCTCTTCTTTTAAATTTTTTAGGTGTTTCATCATCCACCCCTTTAATAAGTTTTTTCCCAAAAATTTTAAATTTAAATCAATAATCAATTATCAAACATTTGAAAAATTTATTTTTTGGAATCACGCATCATAAAAATATTATAAAGCGTCCTCTTGATATGTGAGAAAATGAAGTTTAAAGGTTATCTCAAATAACACATACTAGGTTTCAAAATATGAGAACATAGGTGGGAATTGAATATTAATATATGGATGAAAATATTATTTTCCATATAAATATGGATATTTATAGAGATTATTGATCATAAGAAAGTAAATGATCATGATAAAATCAACAACCGCAAAACTATAAACCAAAGAGGTGTAAAAAATGTCATTGATTTCATCAATAATAATGGTAATAGAAAATATATTTTTTTAAGATACTTTTACTTTATTTTTGGAATTAATTACCATATATACTATAAAAATAATGAAATATACTTACTTGATGAGTATAATTTAATACTTTTATCAATTTCCACCACAGTATCATCTTCTTCTGCAAATGAAGAATATTCATGATGAATTTTTTTATACCTGAAGCACTAAAATAAAATTTCAAAGTACCACATGACCATAAAAATTATAATAACTCTATTCCAATTATCACTTTACATTAACCAAATTTTTTATCATAAGGTAAGATAATTCTAAAAATTAATAAACCTTCATATGATGAAATAATACATTAATCCCCAAAATTTAGCAGTAGTACCCAAAGTTAAAACTAAATAATTCCATATGTAAATGACCCTTTATCCCAAATAAGATTAATAATATACACATTAAATAGTGTTTTAACCTCAAAGGTTATACCATAAATTTCAGTATACGGGCCTAAAAATATAGTGAGCTTTTTCTGAAATAACATTAATCACTTAGATACCAAATCATTTTTCAATATCATGGTCATGTATACAATAAAACATGTTTCCCCATAATTACCTTAGTACACAAGATCATATTAAACCTAAAGGTTACAAATACTGTAAATTTTTTTTCCAGAAAATGTAAATTCGTACTTCGTGTTTATCGGAAGCTTTATGTATACTTCAACCAAATAAAATTTATCCTAAAATGTCATTAATCACTATAAGATCTCATCAACTAAAACATAAAGGGGTGTGTAAGACTTTGATCTTATTTCCATACTTAATATTATATACCTTTTCTATTATCCATTATTCTTAAGATCAACTCACATGAAAACATCCTAATCTCTAAATTTATCTAAACCCTTACTTGATACCAACTATAACAACCCAAAACTCACACTCTCTGATCTAGTGCTGAAATCATAAACATTAAATTTATGGATGTGATACCAATGAGGATGAAACAATTTCTTTCATCCAAAACATATAACATAAATTATAAATATTGGATCACTTACATTCTCAAGGACCTTTTAGGTTTAGTGTTTTATAGAATTAGGACAAACTCTTAACATTATGGATTCCTAAACAACAAGTTCCTAAAGATGTACATAATCCCCCACAATACCCACCAATTTATATTCCACATTTTTTCATCATTACCATCCATATGAAACCCTTCAATATATAATCCATTTAACATCATTATTTGTGAGCTATATAAATGGAAGTATAATAATAGTGAGCTGAAATTATCAGTAAGATTAATCATAATCATTAATAATCGAATGTCATCATTGATAATAATATTTTCAAAAGGGTATGATTACATAATCAAAGTTCATGATCCTAAAATATGAATATTTGTACCCTTTAATACCTAGATCATCAAACATCAAAATATGGAATAAGGATTTCACAATATCAAGAGTTATAATAATCAATAATCATGATCCATGTGATATCAATATTGATCAAAAGAAATATTAATAACCCATAAGAAGCGAAATGAAAATGTGTTGGTGTCTTTGGAAATAATCCTCATATCACTCTTAAAAATGGAATAATCAATATGGTTGAATTCCATATCTTGATTACCAAATGAATTGGAGAGATATCATGGAACCACCCATATTTGGTTTATCACGGAACCAGCCATCCTTATTTAATAATATTACCACTCATCCTTGGTTTATAATGGAACCAAACATTATTATAAATGTTTTCAAATAACCTTATGATGAATAATGTTCATAGATCATTCATTTTATCCTAAACTCATAGAAACAATATTTGTTCTTTTTAGAACATGATTATCCCTTGAAAAACAAAAAAGGTTCCACGATAATCCCTTTAAAACATGATTAATCCATTTAAAATAAATAGGGTCCCTAAAAATACCTTTAAAAT
Source organism: Viscum album (assembly GCA_963277665.1). Taxonomy (NCBI): domain Eukaryota; kingdom Viridiplantae; phylum Streptophyta; class Magnoliopsida; order Santalales; family Viscaceae; genus Viscum; species Viscum album. The sequence continues at coordinate 649,644,323 of OY728120.1, read as the reverse complement.
AATATTAAACCATGGAAAATAAATGTGATCCATAATAATCTCTTTGAAACATTATTAACCCATTGAAATTAAATAGGTTCCATAACAATATCTTTTAAATAATCAAAATCCACCCCGTGAAAGAATGATGATGGTATCATTAAAAAATATCCATATTGTATTATATATAAAAACAAGCTTTTTTGGATTTGATGAATGGAAATAAAATTAAAATATCAATATAAATATTCTTGATGAAAATCATATATTCTTTTTGAAAATCATTTTTAAAACTAAAAATTCATAAAATATTGTGAAAATAATTTTTTTTCAAAACAACATGCATAAATGTAAAGGAAACTTCAAGGAAAATAATGTAAATTATGGAAAGAAAATATATTCATGTCATAAATGTTAAAAATAAATATTTCTTTAAAACATTTTGTAAAAGTAGTCAAAAATAACTCATTTGGAAAAAGTTTAAGAGATTTAACTTTTAAAAAAACATTTTCAGATAATGTCAAATAACATGTAAAATAGAATAGGAAATAATATATATTTTTAAAGAAAATTTTTGAAAACATTTTATAAAATGTGGATGTGAAATATAAAGATATCTGATCTAAAATAAAATACAAGATCACTATCAGTTATAAACAAATTTCTTGATATTTATTTAATAAATAAGGGAGAAACTGGAAATAACACATGTTAAACACATTCATAAAACAATTAATAAATATATGTGGTTTAATAAGTTAATAAAATATGATTTCCTCTAAATAAAACTTGAATATAAACTATCCCAAATTAAATGATATTATAATATAAATCATTTACCACTTTGGTAACTCTTAAATTGTATGCCCCATAAAATAGTAACTTCAAATTAAACATTAAATATAATTAAAATAATTATATCCCTGATATTAAAAGTCAAATGGCTGCACATGCACCTCAAAAATTAATATATGTGAATATCATAAACTTATGTCTCAAAGAAATATAATTTGAGGTGAATAAACCTTAGAGAAATCATACCATTGAATTTGATAATTAATTAATGAATCTATTACATGTATAAAATTAAAATGCACATAAAATTTGTAATATAACATAAGATACTAAAAATTAATTACACATATAATTTTATAATATCAAATACAATTAATAAGTGATATAACCCAATGAAAAAGGAATTGAGTTATAAAAATATTTTACCAGTTGGTAACATTCAAGTTAAATCCACTTGGAATAAATAATTAAAATTGAAACATAAAATAACATTATGTATGAATTATTCATGATACTTAATGTAAAATTATAATTATATAAACCATATTAAATTAATTTTGTAAACAACATTAAAATGTTCCTTAATGATGGAAAATTGAGATGAAATTCCTTATAGCATTAGTAATCTCTAGAACAAAGCCTCATGAAAGAGTGAACCCAATATGGATTAATAAATCACAATACTTTTCATGGAAAGGATCATACAATAAATTCATGTTAATTATATAAACCCTATAATAAAAACAAGTAGTTAATATTGTATATGTCTCATAGAAGTAAAAGTGAGATGAGAACCCATTACCTCGAGTCTAGACTTTCCATGTGTTTCCATTAACTCCTATATAGTAAGACTATATAAACTATTTAGTTTATTAGAAACCATTTATAGGTTTAATAAATTGTACTAAAATAATTTATTTTATTTATTTTAATGTAATATTTAAATATTCATCCAGATAAATCTGTGTCGGGTGTTTTGAGGATGTTCAGTTCATTGTTTCAAAATCACTTAGGGGTGTTGATCATGGTTAAAGAGGTCATTATTTCAACATATAAAGAATAATAATCATAAAATATTTATCATATTTTTACATACATTTTACTTTTAAAACCAATCTTGATATATGGTTATGAAAAATGAATAACATTTCAGTCATGGAGGTGGTAGGTCGTATGTACGCATGAGTATCATTTCAATTTTTCAATGATACCTATGTTAAGAAATTAAGTAATATATTATATTTAAATAAATATAATAATATCAAAAATACCATATTATTTTTTTAAATATAATTACATATATCATCCATGTGTTATTTTGATGAAAAAAGAGTCACATTACTTGATCGAGGGGGTAGTCTACAAGTACGCACGAATGACGTTATCATTTTTTAGTGAGTGGAAAGGTAAGAAATAAATTTACATATTATTATTTAATAATAAAATATATTTCATGAATATCATAATTATTTAAGTTTTTATAAAATATATTCACTATATTTATCCTTATTACTTTCTATTTTAACCATTAGTGAAAAACGAATCACATTTCTTCGTGAGGTGGTAGTCCACCATAGACACAAGCGTTGTTATCTTATACCCCATGAAATGGAAAGTAAGAATTTATATATGATATCATAACTAAAGAATTATAAATTTGAAAAAAAAATATTATATATATATATATATATAATTTAATTCCTTCGTTATAAAAATATGTGAGAGTTAATGACGGAAAATGAATGACATCGGTTCATGAGACGGTAGTTTGCTGAACACATGAATGATGATTTCATATCCCATTTGATGCAATAGGAGTTGGATTTTGGTAGTGAAATTAACATAATAACATACTAGTATATGATGTTTACTTTTTTTCATATATAATCCTAACTAAAAAATATTTTACGGAGGTGGAAGAAGAAATAAAATAAAAATGCCCAGTAAATCATGATTCATCTTCTTAGGATAACCTCCTTAGATATGCACCAAAATCCTCCATAAAATAGAATTATGATAAAAATAATGTATCTAAAATTTGGGTAGGTAATTAAATAATAAATTTGGTTAGGTATTGGTTGATATAAATGGATTTTAATTTGTGAATGGTAGAGGAGAGGGGTTGGCCTTTTATAAGTGAGGTGAGTGGATCTCTCGTAATTTTTGAAAAGAAAAAGGTGCACCCATGTTTTTCAGATACAAAAACATGAAAAAAGGAAAATTATAGATAATTATAGATTATAACATCTAAATAATCCATCCAAAATATTTTAGATAAGTTTTTATGTCATTTTAACCCTTATCTTTTTAGTTTAACCCCTAATGAACATGTTCTCACCTTAACTGTGGTAATAAATTTTTACTGTTCTCATTATTCATTGTGTTCAAAAATTAAGTTAAACTCATTATATAATATAAATTATTATTATTAAAAATATTTAATCCATTTTTACTAATACCATTAACATTAGTGGAAAATGTTACTTTAAAATTGAACCCCCAGAGGCGTTGAAAAAGTAGTTTTTCATGAAGTGTATTTTTCAACCAAAAGATGATTTTATATTAACTATATGACTATTACTAATAATTATATGAATTTAAATTATTATTTATTGATATATTATATATAAGTTTAATTTAAATAATTAATCATTATTTGTATTTTTAATTAATTAAAAAAGAGAAACATTATGCACTTTAAAACAGTTTTTAGAAAAATCTATTTTTTTAAGCTAAAAATAAACTTATACTAAAACCAAATAAAAAGATAATTAAAATTTAATAAATTGTATTAAATATAAATAAATAATAATTATTTTTATATAAATAATATTCAATACATCATTTTACATTTAAATTACTTAATTTATTGAAAATCAATGATATTTTTACAAAAAAATAGGTATTTTCACTATTCACTAAAAATTCAATATTTTATGAAAAACCCAAAAAAATCACCATAAGTTAATTTTCATGTTCTAATTTAAAAAATTAATTTAATTTTAAAAAATAAAGTTTCTAAATAGAAACTATAATATTTTCTAACAAAAATCAATAAAAATCGTTTTTAAAGAAAACATATTTTTGAAGAATAAAATTACATTACTAAAACTGGATTGATTATTTAATAATAATTTATTAATAATTTATATTTTGTATTAAATTTAATAATATATATTTCATAAATTATTTAATACTATTCATACCGACCAATTAACGGCTAGTTTATGACTATTATAAATTTCACGGTTTATTTAAACTTAGTGTTGTGTATTGAATATGCTATCGAACATAATTATCTTCTTTCAAAATATTATGGTGTTACAATAACCTTTAGATTTGATAGTCACACTTTTTAATTTTAGGGAACATCATAAAACATTCTCATAGCATTTGAAGTCTCTAATTTCCAATGCCTTTTGTGTACTTGGATTTAAACCACCAAAGAATTAGTCAACTATACTTTTAGAGAGATGAAAAAGTCAAAGGCATGTTATGATAGTGCTCTATAGTTTTATTTATACACCAAAAATGGATTCATCATCCTTTTTATTAAGGATAAGTAAATACCTCTCCAATTTATGTTAAAGAGTGTGTAGAAACTATTTATTGAAAACATTTTCTCGTATTCCTTCAACTGTATTTCTTTGATCTCATCCTCAAGCTTCATATTTTTTTTCAACATATACCATTGATCAGATTCTCCTTACATATGATAAATAGCCATCACAACCTTATCTTTTTCATATAATTGAATTATATATTATATATTTTAAATGTATTTGATCCATTTTTAGATTATTAATGGATCGAAATATCCATTGAATGTTGAGACCTTTGTCACATAAAGGTATCAATAGAAACTTTATCTTTCTTAGGGGGATTTGTAAATTCCTCCTAATTCATTTTTTGGTTCAAAACTTTAGTTAATTGGGAGATTAATTTCATTAATTTCTTGAATTCTTATTCTGTTGGGTTGGGAATCTTATTTTGGAAATCATCACATTTAACATCACATTGATTGTAAACTCATTTTTTCCTATTTCGAGCCATTGACTAAAAAAGTAAAATTAGGGATGTGTATTTTTGAACTATTAAACACATATATGGTAAAATATGAACATTAAAGGGATAAATCATAAGTGACATATATTACTTAACATATGAATATATATCTTTAATAAAAGTTATACATGATTTTTTTCCTAATATAAAATATTATGAGTATTTTTTTTCCCTTAAAAATGGTTCATAAATAGTTTGTGAATTTTCAAAACATATCCCCTAGGAGAGTAAAACCATGTGTGAAGTAAGGCCCATTTTCATATACCAGATAACTCTTGAGTCAAGAAAAACATGTCTTTCTCAAACTTATTACCCATAGGTACATCTATGCTAGAACCATTTCCATGTGTACTATCTAGAAAGGGATGTAATTTCTCATAAACCAATATACTTTACTACAATTATTTGATATTTTCCTATACATAGGCTTATCCTTAAACATATTATTAAAATTATTCATAGGGTTCACACTAAAATTTTCTCCTCCTATATTGAAAGGGTACCTAAAAATTTTATTTTATATGAACTATATTTACCCAAGACTTTTAAAAATATTATTACATTATTTTTAGGCATAAATATATAACAAGTAAAACCCCAATGATCATGAGGCCTAGTGAATTTTTAATACTATGTTCATATTAAATTAAATGAAACATAAAACATGGAATCATTATTTTATTCTCCAATATGAGATCTTAAAATAAATTATTTCTCTTAAATAAACATAGGATAACCTATGGAATACATGAAATAAAGGGGTGAGATAAAAATCCCAGTAAGAGAAAAAACAAGATAAGGAAACAGAATGTGTGAGTCAAAGATATAACATGATATCATAAAAGAGAAGTCACACGAGTAATCAATTGTAATCTTGATATAAAGGAAATGGTATCATAATATCATGGAAACGTGGTAATGTGTAAATTACATAAAAAATGACATAAACATAAGTCAAGGATAACTATCAAGACCACATCACATGGTGAATAGAGCCCCATAATGGATTAGGTTTGCTCCCTGACCTCATACATGATGTATCATGATACTAAAACATTATAAAATTAATTTAAGGAATATATAATTCCATTCCCACCCATCACATTCATTTCATGTAAATTAATATGCGTTCTATATAATGATATTAATCATAAGTTATAAACATAATAATTTCTGATAGAAAGAAATGTGTTGCATAATATTGTCACATAACATAATCAAAATATATTCCTTAAATAAGGAATTTTAGACATGGTCATAAGTCATGTATTACCCCATAAATGGAAGGTATAATGATCTAGGAATATATGTAAGATACATATATACATAATTTTTAAGAAATACATATCATTAAAAAGAGATAAAAAGAGTGTTAATGAGATAGTAGCCATAAAATGAAGAGAATGGGTGGTTTAGAAAGATCGCTTACCTTGATTAGGATTCATCATGTGCATTATTTATCTCCCTGAAAAATAAAAATAAGTTAATTATTTACTTTATTAAGAATTTTTTTAATATTATTATTCCTTTTATTTTATTCATTACCATATATTTTTAAATAACTTCATCCTTTAGGTTCATATCGGACGTTTTGATGATGTTCGGATCATATGTCCAAAATCAATTCAATAAGTTGACTAAGGTCAAATATATTATTAATTAATAATATCAATAGTTTTACTAATGAAATAATTATAATTTTCTTACCTAAATTATACTTTTAAAAACAACTGTAAAATATGGTTATGAAAAATGAACTATGATACAATTATGTAGACAGTAGGTCGTACGTACGCATGAGTAACGTTTACATTTTTAAAGATCATGATGAAAATAAGTTAAGTGATATTTTAAATTAACATTATTGTAATTCTATCATAAATATAAAATTATTTATTTAAATTCCCTTATATATTTCATCCAAGTGATGTAGTAATAAAACAAAATCACATCACTTCGTGAGGCGGTAGTCTTCCATACACATGGATGACGTTATCATTTATTCAATGGATGGTAAGATAAGAAATTATTTGATGTATTTATTTTAATGATTTATTAATATATAATTAATATCATATATAAACATAAAATTAGTCATCATTACCTTCCAAGTAAATCACAAGTGAAAAATGATACACATCACTTCGTGCGGCGGTAGTCCATCGTACACACGTACGATGTTATAGTATTCTGTAAAGAATGGAAATTAAGAATTTATAAGTTATATTATAATTAAATAATTATAATTATATAATAAATATAATATAAAAATATTAAATACTTCATTATATTATTCTGTGATTATTATTGATGGAAGACAAATTACGTCAGTTCATGAGGCGATAGTTCTCTGTACATAAGATCAATAACTTATTTTCACATTTAAGGGGGGGGGGGGGTTTAGGTCCTAAATTAATATTAAAAAATATCCCGTTATAGACTATTTTTATTTTATTATATAATCATGTTTTAATAATATTTTAATTATGTCCAAGAATAAATAAATAAATGCTCAGTTAAGAATGATACCTCTTCCTCAGAAAACTTCATTAGGTTTGCACCAAAAGACATCCTAGATTGTATTTTTTTATCAAAACAATACATATAGGTTATTATAATGAAGTAAATTAATGGAATATGGTTTGAATGTACTGATACAATGGGTTTTGGAAGTGTAAAGCGGAGGGGAGATGGGGTGTCCTTTTATAAGTGGGGGAGAGGACACACTTGGAATTTTTGAAAAGAAAGAATTACACCCATATTGTTATCATATTAAAAGGGCCTGAAATAGAAACCTTTAGAAACTTATAATAGAAAAGGTAAAAATATGAAAATAAAATAGGAATTATATAGGTTTTGGGTCATTTTTAATTTTTATGATTTTAGTTTAACCCCCCAGTAAACTTGTTTTTACCTTAATTGTGACAATTAATTTTTATTATTTTCAATATTCATTATAGTTGTCCTAAAATTACTTCACCAATATGAGTAAAGGGACAAAAAACTTCCAGAACCTTCCTTCATCAAGTTGAAGGAGAGATAATGACCCTTGAGTCCCGCCTTTAATAGGCCCTGGGGTGGAGACTAGTACCAAGGGTATAGAATCTCATGTAAAGATGGAATGCATTACCCTTTTTATTTAATAAGATCAGAAGATAATGTGGTAAAAACCCAAAAAACTCCAAAATTGTAGGTAAAAGTAAATCCAAAACTCATTCCCCTATGCATGTTCAAAGATAAACCAACACAAGGTACCAGAAAACTCCATAATAATGTACTAAAAGAAAAGAAAACAACAACAACAACTATCCCAACGTCAGAGCTAATACAGTCCTGAACGGTCCTCGAGGTCCTCCTAGAAACCTAGAAGAAGTTTTATATACGTAGGGTGAGTATGAAGGTATACTCACTAGGTAAAACCAAAAGCTCTCGTGCACAAGTGGGGAGTAATCCTAATTTCTTGTGAGAAAAAATATAGGTAACCAAAGCACCTAGCAAGGAAACTACCCACCGAACGTCACCAAGGCATACTCCCCATATAACTCAATTCAGGTAAGGTAATAGTAATAGCACATCAATATTTGGGTACCCTGTACTGCTTTCCCATTGGTTATTGAATACATCCTATGCATCAGACCTCCCCCACCATTTTCACTACAGCCCCACTATTTCCCCAACAACAACCTTTTGGTCCACCACAACCATGCATCCCACCCACAGACACATAGGCCACCATAACCATAAATAACCACACCGATAGACACCTGGGCTAGAACAACTTCCCCCATGCCTGAAGACACCTGGGCTTCATCCCAAAGACACTTGGGAAACAAACCTTCGTGCACACACATGGGCCAACCACCATAATATACCCTACCCAAAGATTCTTCGGCTATAATGGAACTCAGGCTATGACATCCTATCCAAAGAGTCTTGGGCTACGTAAGAGAGGGATCATAAAAGGGTCTAATAACCATCCACTCATAGTAATGTTGTTAAAAAGACCCTCCTCCATGGAATGGGGGTGATCAGCATGAAGTGATCAATGTGGGTGGGGCTCATATAATAAACAAAAAAAATAAAAATTTTATTTATAGGTAATCAAACACTCATCCCAACCTAATGGTTCTAAAGCATAACCACCCTCGTTACTTTTCCTCAATGCACACACAAAACAGTCACAACTAGATCACAACCCATTTATGGGAAAAAAATCCCACATTATACATGTTATCATTGTCACATTCAAGTGATTATATTAAAATATTCTTCCACTATCGGGCAATTAATAGACATAACCTAAATCCAAGACAACAAATAATTAAAAATATCCAAGCAGCAATTTAATTGTTCACACTCGGTTCTCTTGTAAAGTCACACCAATAAAATGGATTTGTGAGATCCCTCAAAGTACTGGAACTAAACCAAGCCCCAACATACCACTCCACGTGACCTCATATTCACAAACCAACAACCCCCTCAACTAGAGGATCTATTCCCAGCCATATCACTCCACAAATCATCATTCAGGAGAAACATGCATATCACCGGGATAGATCAAGTAAGTTTTCTAACTCAACCAACACCATTCATTACCTTATTTATTTCAGTTCAGCAAACCGGGGTGATCACACAGGGATTCGTATTCATTGGGAATCTATTTAATCATTCGAGTTTATGTTATTAACCAGTTTCCATGTTACATCCATTAAATCATAGGTTTATCTAGGAAAAAAATAGGTTCATTAGTGCACAATAAAGGACCACCAAGGGCCACAATTTCTTATGGGCATAGGCCTATTTAATTAAAAACTCAAAAATTAAGATAAAAAGAATATAGTAACATCATCATCAACCACACCCCTTCATTATTTAAAATTACACTTATTATCTTCATTAATTCTTGGTTTCATATACCTCCTGAAGGAAAAAATTATCACACCCACCCTACAATATGAAAAGTAAATAGATGTGAAGGAAAAACCCCTACTTGGATGATCAATGGTCTAAGTTCTCTCCTCGCTCTAAGAACTAGGGATGCACGACTTGTAGGGAAAGAACATCAAGTACTCCAAGGATGGGCAGGAAGGGCTCCAGCATGGGCGTACTATTATTCTCCAGATTAGGGACTCTAAACACACCAAGGAAAGTAAATAGACTTGGGAAGAAGAAGATCTTGGGTGATAAAAGCTTGATCCAAGAGTTAAGGGATAAGGTATTTCAAAGCGCTTGAAAGACTGGTCATAGCTTGACTACACGTTTGGGAGGTTTCACACATCGGGATTAATTTTTATTTAATAATTATCCTTAAATACGGTGGAGATAATGGATGTGAGTTAGCAGATGTCTTCTAAATAGAGAGAAACCATATAATAGGGGAGAAACTACAAAGCATGGGGAAAGGTGTGACACTGAGTAAAAAAACCACACGTTTTGGAAAGAAAGAGTCACCCGACTCTTGGGGTTTTAAAAAATATTTCACATGACTTAAATGGATTCAAAAATGGTAATAAAATTTTTTTATGTCAAAATATATGTTATGGGGGCAGAACTAGAAACTATAAAAAGGAAAAGGGTGGGAGAAACTATAATGGTGCCACTGTAACAGTGCCACCGGTTCAGTGAGACACTATAAGAGGTGCCACCATTTCAGTGTGCGATTGTGACAGTGAGACTATGACTATGCCACTATTACAGTACCACTGTCATGGTGCCACCATCACGGTTCCACCCTTCTAGTGGAACCATTTGGTGGAACCATGTTTTTGGAAAACTTATGGGCAAGAAGAACCCCTAAGAACACCACCAACACTATATTTTCAAAAATTAAGGGATCAAAAAATGGGTTATTGCATCAGATACATCTCAAACTATTCTAATCCTCGAGAATTTAAAATGTACTGAAAGAAAATATATCTGAACAACCATCCTTAAGATACCTCTCAAGAGTAATCCTCTTTGATATCTATCTTCTGAACAATTGGGCAAACATTGAGGCTTCACAAGGACACCTCCTAAATATCCTAGGAACACCTCTCCCTAATACCAATAAACTTTTGAAGCACTACTACCCCTCTCTCATGAGCAACCACACAAACATATAAAGGTCTCCCCATCTATGTATATGGGTTAGGGAGTCCCTTCCTCCATGTCAAGATACTATCCGCTTTGGGTGGCACTGACACACCTGCATGGGTTTAATCGCATCCTCCTTAATCCGTCTTGATTAGGGATAGGGTCCTCCCCTCCCCATAGTGAGGACATTACACACATTTATAAAATAAAGAAAACATCACATCCCATAGAATTCAAGGTTAAGTATTACACCACAGAAAAGCACAAGGAAAACACAAAACGAAAGCTCAAAACAACTCTGGGGACTGGGAAACATTTTTTCCTCCCATTCTTAGGTACTTTCCTTGAGACCACCATGCCTCCACAACACACGAACCAGGGGAATGGTCCTCCCATGAAGAACCTTCTCCTCGCGATCCTCGGTTCTTACTGGTCGCTTCTCAAATGTCACATCATCCTCGATGTCTAGCTCTCCCCAGTTGAGGATGTACAAATCATCATGTATATATCAACGGATCTGAGACACATGGAAGGTGTCGTGGACCCTCTATAGCGGCAGCAGTAGCACAAGCTGATAAGCCACTATGTAGACCCGTTGCAACACCTCGAAGGGTCCAATGAACCTTGGAGAAAGCTTACTCCCCCTGTTGAACCTCCATTTCTCACTCCGATGGGAGACCTTTAAGAGCACGTGGTCCCCAACCCCGAACTCCAAGGGTCTTCTCCTATGATCGGAATATGACTTCTTCCAGTCCTGAGCCACCTTCATCCTCTCACATACAAGTGGGACCTTCTCCTTTGTGGTCTATACCACCTCTAGGCCAAGAACATCGGCCTCCCCAACCTCTATCCAGCACACAGGTGAACGAAATGGTATTCCATACAAGGCTTCGAATGAATCCATGACAACGGTAAAGTGATAGATATTTTTTTAGAAAAACTCTACTAATAGAAAGTGTCGCACCCATGATCCTCTGAAGTCAAAACACATGCCCACAACATGTCCTCCAATGTCTGGATAATATTCTCTATCTTTCCATCCATATGATGGTGTAAAGTAGTGTTGAGGCATAGTTGGTTTCCAAAATCACACTATAATCCCCCCCCCATACTCATATTTAAATCATGTGTCTTGAATTGAAACAATGATTATGGGAACTCCGTGTAGGCACACAACTTCACCCACGTACTTCTGTGCCAACACATCCACGGTAATCGACTCCTTAATTGCAAAGAAGTGAGCCGATCTTGTCAGACGGTCTACCACCACCCAGACAGCATTATATCCTCCTTGAACCCTAGTTATTCAAATGACCAAATCCATAGAGATGTTGTCCCACTTCCACTCTAGTACATCTCATGGCTACAACAGACCGCCTGGAACACGGTGCTCAACCTTCACCTGCTGGTGCATGAGGCACTTTTCCATAAACTCGGGCACTGCCTGTTTCACCCCAGGCCACCAAAACTAACTCTTCAAGCCCTGGTACATCTTGGAACCTCTTTGGTTTACCATGAGGGGTGAGTTATGGAACTCATCGAGAACTCTCTCACGCATCATCTCTGGGATAAACAAATTTCCACAAGAAAGCATTTTATTTTGACCATCCTTATGGAGAATTTCTTTCGCTAACACGATCACACATTACATTAGACTCTAATTCCCCCCACAAAGAATCCCCCACTTTTTGAACCAAGGAACACTACACAATCATCTAAAATAGGTATCATCTACCATCCTCCACCCTTGCATCCAGATGCAAGGCATCCAAATCCCCCATTGTTTTCCAAAAATCTATCAACTCCCAAACCACATCCTTCATTGAATTCCTACTCAAGGTATCATCCACCACATTCCCCTTTCTTGAGGTGTATAATATCTTGAATTCATAGTCTTGAAGAAACTACATCCACCTATGATGTCATAAGTTCAGGTCTTGCGGTGAAAAGACATACATCAAGCATTTGTGACCTTTGAAGACCACAAAGCATTACCAATGAGATAATGCCACCACAACTTCAGAGCAAACACAACTTATACAAGATATAGGTTGTGGATGGAATAATTACGTTCGTGAGGACATAACTTCCTAGACCCATAAGAGATCACTCTCCAATGCTGCATCATCACACACCACAAGCCTAGTCCAGAAGAATCACAAAACACTTCAAACATTATCCCTTCCTCTAGAAACCTCAATAGTGGGTCATTGACCAGCTTCCCCTTCAGAAAACTGAAGGCTGCCTAGCACTGGTCACTCCAAACAAAATCCTGGTCTTTCTTGGTCAAGGATGTCAATAGTGTTGCAACTCGAGATAAGTCTAGCAAAAAGCTCCAGTATTAACATGCCAATCCTCGGAAACTATAAACCTCTTCCATGTTCTTGGGGTCCACTCAAGAAATAACTACCTATACCTTCGACAGGTCCACTTATATTCCCTACTGGGAGACCACATTTCCGAGGGAGTGCACCAATATTATCCAAAAATTACACTTGGACAACTTCCTATAGAGCTGGTGGTGTCGGAGGACCTTTAAAATCATCTTCAAATGCTCGACCTGATCCTCCTATGATCTTGATTAAATGAGGGTTTCTTCGATGAACATTACTATGAACCTATCCAAATACTCATATAAAATATAGTTCATGAGTCCCATGAACACATCTAGTGCATTCGTAATGCCGAACGTCATGACCACAAACTAAAAGTGCCCATATCTACACCAGAAGGAATTAATTGAGATTTCACCCTCTTTTACCCTTAACTGGTGATATCTAGACCATATGTTGATCTTATAGAACCATCATTCCCCACTTCAACTGATCAAAAAGGTCGCTGATCCTTGTAAGGGGGTAACGGTTTTTGATAGTCACCTGATTCAGTCTTCAGTGGTCTATACACAGCCTGAGACCATAGTTTTCCGTCTTTTCAAACAAGATTAGAGAACCCCATGGTGATGCACTTGGTCAAATAAAAACCTTCTTCATCAAGTCATCAACCTGAATCTATAACTCTCACAACTCAGAAGGCGCCATCCGATAGGGAGCCATCTAAATCATACAGGCACCGGTTTGTAAGTCTATTCCAAACTCAACATCACGTTGAGGGGGTAGAGTCACAACCTTTTCAGGGAATACATCTAGGAACTCCCTAACAATACTTGGAACTTACACCATCTCTGTGTCTACTGAATCTACTGATAGTTTGGATAATAAAGAGAGAAGAGGCTCCACTCGTCGGCTGCCATCATGGCAACCCCGCTCGCCAACGAAAGTTACACACTGGCCTCCCATATTTGAGAATATGACCCTTCTATGGAAGAATTTGATAATGGTGTACACATAAAAAAATCAGTCGATACCCAGGAAGATATTTTATGGTTACATTTGGGAAGAAAGAGGTCCCCACTGGACTGATGTGTCCCCAAAACCAGTCTGCATCCTCTACAAACATCAAACAAGCTAGTCTGACCTCCAACTGTCATACTCCGCACTATGGGAATGGAGAGTCTCTTTATGTCTAGAACCAAGGAATGGGATAGACCAGGTGAAACAAAGGACTGAGAATCTTCTGAATCAAACCATGCATGGGCAAGAATGATAAACAAACTGATCGTACCTTGAACGAATTCTAGAACTGCGGGAACTGCTGCCTCTATGGAATACAACTGCCCACTCACAACTCCTATAACTCTCGGTAGTCAACCACCTCCCCAACCAATAACTAGTTTAGGTCCCTGAGGATCACCCTATAGTCGGCCTCCTTCAGCAGGGGCTTCTCTCAGTGGAGAAGGAGCTCGCTTCCCCTACTGCTACTGTTGAAAAGGTCTGGCTAGAAACTGTTGCTACTGAAGCGGCCGCTGAACCTGCCCACCACCACTGTACTACACTCGTTCTGGGCACTGGTTCTGGATATTCCCATGACTTCCACAGATAAATCACCTCTGTCCTGGGCCCGTAAAGAAAGGGCGATATAACATCCCACCTCTTTATCACATAAACTTTCATTACATTTTACAAAACCGAGGATCTTTAAGGTTTAGTGTCTTGGAAACTAGGAACTTTAAACATGAAAACATAAAACATTCTTCTAAAAAACTTGAAAGGATTCTCATAATGTTCATCCTAGGTTCATTACTGCATCACATAACCTGGGAGCATACATCAAAAGAAAGGGTGAGCAAAAATCCCCGTAAGGAAAACAAGAGAAACATTTTACATGTGAAGTTGAGATACTTCAATAAGGTCATGAAAGGAATGAGAATTAAATAAGGAGGCATATCATAATAAAAATAACATTTTTAATAACTTGAAAATGTGGCTACATAATTTAACATAGACAAACATGAACATATCACCAAGGTCCATCCCCAAGGTGTCATTTGAAAATTACCAAGGTTATTCACCAAGGTATCGTGAAAATTGTAATCTCTAGTGGTTACATCATTACCCAATGCATTGGAGCGCTATCAGGGCGCACCCTTAAATTTTCCTTTATTATAATGTGATCCACATATATCATCATCAAAAATTTCATAAATAAACCATATAGCATAAAATAAATGGGTTTCATTTCATAATCATAACGTTTTAAAAACTTCTTTAAAGACATGATCTTTACGTCACTTTAAACCCACAGAAGGGGAGAGCGGGTTTCATGTATGTAAATCCCAGAATTTAAAATAGAAAATTTTTGTATATATGTGAATAACCCTGTAGAAATAATAGCTTTGAGTATTCACTTAATAACATGAAGTAATTTTGAGAAAAAGAGAGAGGCATTTTGAGACGAAATTTCTGCAGCACAACGGCTACGTTACAGGGTTTTAGAAAACGTTGAAAAGAGAGGGGACATGGGTCAAACAATCATAAATGACCCATAAAATGGTAGAGGGACAGAATATAAGGGATTTAAGAACATGGTAATGAAATTTGAAAATATATTATATGAAATGAAGAACATGAAAGGAAGACAAAAATAAGATTTCTCTTATGAAAATTCGGCAGCCTAACAGCGTTACATAAACATCAACCAAAAATGAATTGATGATGTCAAATAGGGTCTCTCATAATATGAAAATAAAAGATCAGTATGATAGATATAGATATCATACCCCAACATAATAAAAAGGAACTTGCAAGACTTGACATGGAATTAGAACTTTGAAAAGGAGAAGGGTGAAAGAATCCCTTAAAAATTCGGCAGCCTAACGGCGTCACTTAAACTTCAACAAAAAATGAATTGATGAGATCAAATAGGGTCTCTCATAATATGAACATAAGAGTCCAGTATGATAGATATATAGATCATACCCCAACATAATAAAAAGTAACTTGAAAGAATTGACATGAAAGTAGAACCTCAAAACGAGAAGGGTGAAGAACCACTTAAAAGTTTGGCAGCCTAACGGCGCCACTTAAAACTTCAAAATACTGAATTGAAGAGATCAAATGGGGTATCTCATCATATGATCATAAAATATCAGTATGATAAATTTAGAGATCATACCCCAATGTAATTAAAAGGAACTTGAAATACTTTACATGATAATAGATCTTGAAAAATGAGAAGGGAGAAAGAATCTGTTACAAAAAATTTGGCAGCCTAACGGCGCCACTTAAAACTTCATAAAAAGAAATAATGAGAGTAAGAGGAGATCTCTCATTATGTGAACATGAAAAGGTCAGTAAGAGGAGTATAAAAGAACACCCTTTAACATAAGAACATGGAGCATAAAAGAAATTACATAAAAGAGATTTCTTGAAAAGAAAGAGAGAGATCGGATCCCTTACCTTAAAACATAACTCTTAAAACTCAAAGTTTGGGACCTTGAGGGCTTGGGGGAACCATGGGAGGACTCCTTGGGAGGTAATGAGACCAGAACTTCGTTGGGAGAGAGTGGGGAGTCGAATGGATGAGAGGATGGCTTGGTATTTATAGGGAAAGTGAGGGGACAAGGCATTAATGGCAAAGGGACACCTCATTAGTGGTTTTGGCAAAACCATGGGCTTGCCCATGGTATTGGCCACTTGGGACACCTCATACCTTATCTCACTATTCATAATTCGAACATATTGATTACAAACTTAATACATCATTTAATGATGTCATTAAACACCCGTAACTTAAAAACTGTATTTTCACTATTCATCGAAAATTCAACTTTCTCAGAATAATCCCAAAATTTCACCTTAACCAAATATCAACGCTCTGATTACAAATATGAACTCCATTTTATAAAAATAATTTTCTAAATATTTTTATTTTAATTTTTAAATAAAAACACTATTCACCAAAAATTCATTTTTTTTCAGAAAAAACCCCAAAAATTACCATTGAATAATATCGGGGCTCTGAGTTCAAAAATGAAATCCGTTTTATAAAAATAATTATCTAAATATTTTTAATTAAACTTTTAATTAAAAAACACTATTCACCCGAAAAAACTAATACTTGAATAATAATTTATGAAACCGTTATTTAACCATTTTATTGAATCACATTACTTAATCAAGATGCCTAGATTATATTAATACTTTCTTTAAGTGAGATTACTAATCCATTTAGACACATTACTAATCCTAATCATAAAATCACTATTCATAATTTACTATTCATCAAAAATTAAGTTGAACTTATTAGACTCTAAATTTCGTACTGAACATAATTGTAGAAGACCATTTTTCAAAAATCATTATACATTTTTAATTAATTAATGTTTACACAACCATTTTTAAAATATCCTTTTTCTAAAATTCATCAAAAATATGCAAACTATATTTATCTGGTCATTTGAAAATTCATAAACTTCATCATAAGAAGAAATCCCAACTTTTATTTAAAACAAAGGATTACACAAGGTAGTTACGGTCTCCTTACATAGCCCCTTATCACACCAGCATAGGACCTAAGTGTAAGGTGTGCTAAGGTGAGAGAATCCGAGGGAGGCTCGTCCAACATCGCACGAGTAGTAATTTCTATCAGTTTGAACTTCTCGTGAAGGCGATCCCGTTCTAGCTTTATACGATGAAGTTCAGCTTGGGTTTGGTCCAGAGCAAAGCCCAGTGGTGCTACCTCCTTCCTGAGTTCTATTAGATGGGCTTCGATTGGTCCAAGACTACTGGGTGAGGCCATCAAATATTCATTCTATATTAATTAACCAAGATTACTTGTATTTAGAGACAATAATCAAAACGTTTAGTTTCCAGTGGTCATATTGACCAATGGTCATATAACAGTCAAAAACCAACAGTATCATTTTAATTATACTCATGTTATCAAATGAAACATTTTTGTTGAGTTTAAAAATAAAATAACACATAAAATTAGGAAACAAGATTTATTCAAAATTTCGGGTTGTTACAATCTTCCCCCCTTAAGAAATTGCGTCCTCACAATTTTTTAAAATTAGGTTTTGAAATTTCATTGAAAGTCCCACATCGGAAAAGGAGTCAGTAAAACTATTACTTTAAATGAAGGAAAGGGAAGTACGAAGGTCACCCGAGTTAGCCCACACTAGGATTCCATGTAGGAAAACATGGACATGGAGGAGAAAACAAAGGGTCAAGTTCTGAGGGAGAGTGACAGAGAACATGATTAGGAGAAAGTTAACTATAAGAAAATCCCAAACTTATGATGTGTGTAAACGATCTTTGATTACCTAGTAGGAAACGTTAACCAACAACGTTTTTGTTTTACTTTCCTTTTCATAATTTTGAGGAATTCATTTACAACATAGAACAAAACATAAGGAAATATATCTACCTTCATGTAGAGTTTCACCCTTTAATAAGTTTCTACCAAAACTAATCTTTTCTCCCAAACGATGAGCATTCAAAACTACTTGGTCTCATCAAAACAAAAGAATCATCTTCTTTAGAATCACATAATCCACAAAAGATTAACTATCTATTTCTTCTATCTTTAAACATTATCCCAAAAACAGAAAGGTTAAGGTTAAACAACTCTTCAAAAAGGAAGAATCCCATAGGAATGGAAACTAATTTTAAATCTTCAATGTTCCATGGTAATACCCAAAGTTCATTATAGACCATCCCATAAATAACGGTCCTTAAAATTCCTCAAAATAAACCAAACTAAGATTGAAACCCAAATACAAGAAGGATTTTATAACATAGTCTTCCAAAATAAACTTCATTTTTCATCTCCAAACAACATCAACCACTCCTAACATCTTATAAAAAAATTCTCTAAACTAAACATATTTTACCCAAGATAGGTTAATCATTCCCATAAGTAACCTAAATTAATATAAGTCCACCATAAATTCATCGATTATTCAAAATATAAGTCAACCTTACTCCTCAATGAAAATACCGTAGTAATCTATTTACCTCGATCATATAGGGTCCCCAAAATAGTGAACTTATTCCAAAATAATCATCATCTTTTAATCCCCTAATCACCTCTATCATATTAATACGACAATCGTCGCATTTCCTATCACATTTGTTTTTGGGACATGTTCTTCCATTTCCCGCCATTAACTAAGAAAAGAAACTATAATTAGGGGCTTATTTACTTAGCTAATAATCATTAAAAGGAAACCTTAAGCATAAAAGGATAAACATGTAGAATAAAAGTATATCCTAACTTGTGATCCCCTAGGTTCCAATCTAGGTTATCCATGATCATATATTATTATGTGAATCTTTATTTTGTTTTATCCTTGTTCCTTTAATAATGGTTCATACTAAGCTTATGAATTTACCAAAGCATATCCCACGGGAGTGTCGTAACCAAGAGTGCAGCAAGGCCCGTTGTCGTGTACCAGTTCCCGTTCGAGTCTAGCTCAAAATGGTGTTTTTAGGTTTTACCCCTATGTACATCTGTGCCAGAGCCACCTCTACCTGCTCGTATCCAGACAGGGATGTATTTGCTTGGAAACCCCTTACTCAATACTCACCACAATACCAGGAAGATTTCCAATATTTAAACTTTTCTATAGGGTTCTTCCTAGATTTTTCATATCCTAATTTCAAAAAATAACTCAACCTCCCTTTGATACCAACTATAACATCCCACCTCTTTATCACATAAACTTTCATTACATTTTACAAAACCGAGGATCTTTAAGGTTTAGTGTCTTGGAAACCAGGAACTTTAAACATGAAAACATAAAACATTCTTCTAAAACACTTGAAAGGCTTATCCTCATGTTCATCCTAGGTTCATTACTGCATCACATAACCTGGGAGCATACATCAAAAGAAAGGGTGAGAAAAAAGCCCAGTAAGGAAAACAAGAGAAACATTTTACATGTGAACTTGAGATACTTCAATAAGGTCATGAAAAAGAACTTTAAGGCATGAGAATGAAATAAGGAGGCATATCATAACAAAAATAAAATTTTTCATAACTTGAAAATGTGGCTACATCATTTAACATAGACAATCATGAACATATCACCAAGGTCCATCCCCAAGGTGTCATTTGAAAATTACCAAGGTTATTCACCAAGGTATCGTGAAAATTGTAATCTCTAGTGGTTACATCATTACCCAATGCATTGGAGCTCTATCAGGGCGTACCCTTAAATTTTCCTTTATTATAATGTGAGACACATATATCATCATCAAACATTTCATAAATAACCCATATAGCATAAAATAAATGGGTTTCATTTCATAATCATAACGTTTTAAAAACTTCTTTAAAGACATGATCTTTACGTCACTTTAAACCCACGAAAGGGGAGAGCGGGTTTCATGTATGTAAATCCCAGAATTTAAAATAGAAAATTTTTGTATATATGTGAATAACCCTGTAGAAATAAGAGCTTTGAGTATTCACTTAATAACATGAAGTAATTTTGAGAAAAAGAGAGAGGCATTTTGAGACGACAATTCTGCAGCACAACGGTTATGTTACAGGGTTTTAGAAAACGTTGAAAAGAGAGGGGACATGGGTCAAACAATCATAAATTACCCATAAAACGGTAGAGGGACAGAATATAAGGGATTTAAGAACATGGTAATGAAATTTGAAAATATACCATATGAAATGAAGAACATGAAAGGAAGACAAAAATAAGATTTCTCTTATGAAAATTCGGCAGCCTAACAGCGTTACATAAACTTCAACCAAAAATGAATTGATGATGTAAAATAGGGTCTCTCATCATATGAACATGAAATATCAGTATGATAGATATATAGATAATACCCCAACATAATAAAAAGGAACTTTCAAGACTTGACATGGAATTAGAACTTTGAAAAGGAGAAGGGTGAAAGAATCCCTTAAAAATTCGGCAGCCTAACGGCGTCACTTAAACTTCAACCAAAAATGAATTGATGAGATCAAATAGGGTCTCTCATCATATGAACATAAGAGTACAGTATGATAGATATAGAGATCATAACCCAACATAACAAAAAGGAACTTGAAAGAATTGACATGAAAGTAGAACCTCAAAACGAGAAGGGTGAAGAACCACTTAAAAGTTCGGCAGCCTAACGGCGCCACTTAAAACTTCAAAATACTGAATTGAAGATATCAAATGGGGTCTCTCATCATATGATCATAAAATATCAGTATGATAAATTTAGATAACATACCCCAACATAATAAAAAGGAACTTGAAATACTTTACATGATAATAGATCTTGAAAAATGAGAAGGGAGAAAGAATCTGTTACAAAAATTTCGGCAACCTAACGACGCCACTTAAAACTTCATAAAAAGAAATAATGAGAGTAAGAGGGGATATCTCATTATGTGAACATGAAAAGGGAAGTAAGAGGAGTATAAAAGAACACCCTTTAACATAAGAACATGGAGCATAAAAGAAATTACAAAAAAGAGATTTCTTGAAAAGAAAGAGAGAGATCATATCCCTTACCTTAAAACATAACTCTTAAAACTCAAAGGTTGGGACCTTGAGGGCTTGGGGGCACCATGGGAGGACTCCTTGGGAGGTAATGAGACCAGAACTTAGTTGGGGGAGATTGGGGAGTCGAATGGATGAGAGGATGGCTTGGTATTTATAGGTAAAGTGAGGGGACAAGGCGTTAATGGCAAAGGGACACCTCATTAGTGTTTTTGGAAAAACCATGGGCTTTCCCATGGTATTTTCCAATGGTATTGGCCACTTGGGACACCTCATACCTTATTTCACTATTCATAATTCGAACATATTGATTACAAACTTAATACATCATTTAATGATGTCATTAAACACCTGTAACTTAAAAACTGTATTTTCACTATTCATCGAAAATTCAACTTTCTCAGAATAATCCCAAAATTTCACCTTAACCAAATATCAACGCTCTGATTACAAATATGAACTCCATTTTATAAAAATATTTTTCTAAATATTTTTAATTTAATTTTTAAATAAAAACACTATTCACCGAAAATTCATTTTTTTCAGAAAAAACCCCAAAAATTACCATAGCATAATATCGGTGCTCTGAGTTCAAAAATGAAATCCGTTTTATAAAAATAATTATCTAAATATTTTCAGTTAAATTTTTAATTTAAAAACACTATTCACCTGAAAAAAATAATACTTGAATAATAATTTATGAAACCGTTATTTAACCATTTTATTGAATCACATTACTTAATCAAGGTGCCTAGATTATATTAATACTTTCTTTAAGTGAGATTACTAATCCATTTGGACACATTACTAATCCTAATCATAAAATCACTATTCATAATTTACTATTCATCAAAAATTAAGTTGATCTTATTAGACTCTAAATTTCATACTGAACATAATTATAGAAGACCATTTTTCAAAAATCATTACACATTTTTAATTATTTATGGTTTACACAACCATTTTTAAAATATCCTTTTTCTAAAATTCATCAAAAATATGCATACTATATTTATCCGGTCATTTGAAAATTCATAAACTTCATCATAAGAAGAAATATCAATTTTTATTTAAAAAAAAGGATTACACAAGGCAGTTATGGTCTCCTTACATAGCCCCTTATCACACCAGCATAGGACCTAAGTGTAAGGTGTGCTAAGGTGAGAGAATCTGAGGGAGGCTCGGCCAACATCGCACGAGTAGTAATTTCTATCAGTTTGAACTTCTCGCAAAGGCGATCCCGTTCTAGCTTTATACGATGAAGTTCATCTTGGGTTTGGTCCAGAGCAAATCCCAGTGGTGCTACCTCCTTCCCAAATTCTGTTAGATGGGCTTCGATTGGTCCAAGACTACTGGGTGAGGCCATCAAATCTTCTTTCTATATTAATTAACCAAGATTACTTGTATTTAGAGACAATAATCAAAACGTTTAGTTTTCAGTGGTCATATTGACCAATGGTCATATAACAGTCAAAAACCAACAGTATCATTTTAATTATACTCATGTTATCAAATGAAACATTTTTGTTGAGTATACAAATAAAATAACACATAAAATTAGGAAACAAGATTTATTCAAAATTTCGGGTTGTTACAGGCGAGGACCAAGGGATCAAACCCGTAACTATTCAGGCGTGCTTCCCACTGGCTAAAAACTGGATGACCCTTATGCTGGAGGCCTACTACTAACTGCCTTCCGCTTTGATGAGATCAAATATATCCCATAACGTGGCATACCTCCCATAATTTTCATCCTCTCCACCACTTCATCCATCTTCTGAACCTCCAGGTATATTGGTAGAGTGAAGGGAGTGACCTCATACTGAAGGGAGGGTCGGAGCACCTCCTCTAAGTATCTTTATCATGAATCCTCTTCTAGGAAGAGGTCTAGAGAAAAACAAAGGAGATCCTTGAACTTGATCCCCAACACCCTCACTATCATACTTCCTTGTTGGGGGGAGATTGGATCTTGTCTATTTTTAGCCTTTATCATGGAAGAAATGAATTCTTCCCGAAACTCCTTCTCGAAGTTAGTCCACAAAACCTCAGCTTCCATATTCTCCCTGGGGTAGAGTGTCCACCATTGACGCACCGTTCCCCACATCTAGATTACAGCCAAAGGAACCCAGTACTCTTCCAGATCTCGAATCAAGCTGAAAGATATCAATAGATCCTTGAGCCAGCTCTCTGTCTATAGGTCTGAGACGCTTCCCTCGTACTTTCCAAGGGTCTTCCTCTAAAATGCACAAAGTATCTTCTACCACTAGTCGTCTTCCTCCTCCCGATCATCCCTTCTCTTCTCATCCAAATTATCCTCTAGGGACTTGATTTCCTGTACTACTCGTGAAAATCATCTAGGTTCAATAGCTTCAAGGTAAACAAAGAATTCCTAATCCCAAGTAGTGTATACTATTTATTTTAAATTTTTTTAAACTTTTTATTCAATTTAAATTCCCAGAACACCCAGAACACACAAGAACACAAGTTGTTATGATGCATGTAACTTTCATAGGGTCTCTTACTTATAATCAGTATATTCACACATGGTCGTTCGGTAGGTCTAGAGTCCTTGCATCGGATCACAGGGGTCCCTAAAATCATGTGTCTTAGATTTTCTTCCCTGGCCTATTTCACACACCAAGATTGCCTAAAAATTTTCCCTACCATCCCATGGAATCCTCACTATGCCTAACCCGGAACCCCATCCTATATCTCAGAACCTCCTTTGAAATCATTCTTTCATGGCCCGCCTTCACCCAGATGAGGATTGGGAAATCAAATTGCGAGGCCCTTCCTTCTTCAAGTTCAAGGAGAGATAATGACCCCTGAGTCCCACCTTCATTAAGCCCTAGAGTGTCGACTATCACTAAGGGTATATAATCTCACATAAATATGGAAGGAATTACCCTTTTTATTTAATAATATTGGGATATAATATGGTAAAATTTCAAAAAACATCCAAACTGAAGGTAAATGTAAATCTAAAACCCATTCCCATATGCATGTTCAAAGATAAACAGACAAAACGTATAAGAAAACTCCATAGGAAAGTAACAAAATAAAATAAAACAGCCACAAAAATTTTCCCAACATCCAATACAATACAGTCTCGCATGGTCCTTGAAGTCCTCCTAGAAACATGAAAGCAGTTTTATATACGTAGAGTGCATATACATGTATACTCAGTCCGGAAAACCAAAATCACTCGTGCACAAATGGGGAGGCATCCTAATGCCCCATGAGAAAAAATAGAGGTAACCAAATCACCTAGTAAGGAAACTATCTACACAGAATCAAAAAGGAACACTCACCAAAAAATGCAAGTCAGGTTAGGTAATATTAATAGCACATCGATATTTGGGTACCCTGCACTGCTTTCCCACTGGTTATTGAAGAAATCCTACGCATTGTACCTCCCCCACAATTTTCACTACAGCCTCAACACCACCCAAAAACAACCTTTTGGGCCACCACAACCACGCATCCCACTCGAAAACACTTGAGCCATGACAACCATATGTAACCATGCCCACAAACACCTAGTACAGAACAACTACCACCATGCCCAAAGACACTTGGGCCTCATCTCAAAGACACTTAGGAAACAAACCTGCCTACACACACCTGGGACAACCACCAAAACATACCCTTCCTAAAGAGTCTTGGGATATAATGGACCTCAGGTAATCATAGCCTGCCCAAAGAGGCTTGGAATACCTGGGAGAGGGAGCATAAAAAGAGATAATAACCATCCACTCACGGGAATGTTGGGGAAAATACCCTCCCCCATGAAATGGGGGTGTTCTACATGAAGTGCTCAACGTGGGTGGGGCATATATAAGAAACAAAAAAAACTAAACATTTTACATATAAGTAATAAAACACTCATCCCAACCTATAGGTTCCAAAGCATAACCACCCTTGTTACTATTCCTATATGCACATACACACAACAACCAAAACCAGAGCACAACCCATTTCTAGGAAACAAATACCCCATTGTACCCATTCTCGTTTTCATGTTCAAGTGATTCTATTTAAATATTCCTCCACTATTGGGAAACTAATAGAAATAACTGCAATCAAAGACAGCAACTAAAGAAAAACAGCCAAGTATCAATTTAAGCATTCACACTCAGTTATATTGTAAATTCACAACCATAAAAGGGATCTGTGAGATCCCTCAAATTACTGGAACCAAACCAAGCACTAACATACCGCTCCACATGACCTCAAATTCACAAACCAACAAACCCTCAACTAGAGTTTCTATTCCCAACCACATCACCCCACAAAGCATCATTCAGGACAAACATGTGTATCACTAAGATAGAGAAAGGAAGTTTTTAGATTCATCCAACACAATTCCTTGCATTCTTTCTTTCATTTCGTCTAACCGGGGTGATCACATGGGGATTATTATTCATTGGGAATCTATTTAATTGACAAAGTTTATGTGATTAACCAATTTCCATATTATAGTCATTCAATCATAGGGTTATCCAAAAAAAATAGATTCATTAGTGTGTAATAAAGGACCACCAACATCCATGATTTTTAGTGGGTATAGGGCCATACAATTCACAATATAAAAACTAAGATAAAAATAATAAAGTAACATCATCATCATCCAAACCCCTTCATTCTTCAAAAGATCCCTAATTATCTTTGTTAAGTCTTGGTTTCATATACCTCTTGAGGGAAAACATTATCACACCCACCTCACAAGATGCATAGTAAAGAGATACGAAGGAAATCCCTACTTGGATGATCAACGATTGAAGTTTTCTCCTCATGCCAAGAACAGTGGATGCGCGACTTGTAGGGAAAGAAATCCTAGGTTTCTAAGGCTGGGCGGGAAGGTCTCAAGCACAGGCATACAATTCATCTCTAGAGGAGGGGTTCCAAATGAACCAAGTAAAGGAAAGATACCAGGGAAGAATAATATATCGATGATAAAATCATGATACAAGAGTTACAGTATAAGCTGTTTCAATGCGCTTGAAAGAAGGTTCATGGATTGACTACATAGTTGGGCAGTTTCACACATCAGGATTAATTTTTATTTAATAATTCTCCTTAGAGATGGTGGAGATAACAGTTGTGAGTTAACATATGTCTTCTAAATAGATATAATCCGCATAATAGAGGAGAAACTAGAAAGTACGGGGAAAGGTATGACATTGAGTAAAAAAAAAGCCACATGTTTTGGTATGAAAGAGTTTCCCGACTCTTGGGGGTTTAAAAAATATTTTATTGGCCTTAAATAGCTTTGAAAAGGGTATTAAAACGTTTTTACATCAAAAGATACATTACAGAGGCGGAACTAGAAACTGGAAAATGGAAAAAGTTGGGAGACACTGTAACAGTACCACTGTAACGGTGCCACCGGTTATGTGAGACACCATAACTGGTGATACTATTTGGGTGTGCGACCATGATGGTTTGATCATAATAGTGTGACCAATGATAGTGGAACCATTTAGTGGAACCATGTTTTTGGAAAACTCTTGGGCAAGAATCACCCCAAAGAACACTACCAAGACTAGATTTTCACGAAGGGATCGAAAAAATGGTTTATTACAACAGTCAAAAATAAATTTAACCATATTAGATAATATAAATTATTGTTATTCCTCATATTGAATACATTTTTTAAAATTTAACTCACATAATTAATATAATTTAATTTAAAATTAAACCCACATTCGTGTAGAAAAAACTGTTTTTCAAAAAATGCATTTTTCAAGCATAAGATGGTCATATAATAACAATATGACATGTAATCATAATAAAATTAATTTAAATTAATTTATATATAAATATTTAATTTAAATCATTCCACGTTATGGGTTATTTTAATTAGTTAAAATGGAGATACAATATGCACATTAAAACCATTTTCTGAAAAAATGCATTTTTATGCCTGGGAATAAAATTATACTAAAATATTGTATAAATATGATTTTAATGTAATTAATTGTATTTAATATAAAAAAATAATACTTATGTTAATTTTAAAACAATTTAAAATAATAATTGAACTTAATTTATTCAAAATAAATGACAATTTTATAAAAAATAGTATGTTTCACTATTAATTGAAAAAATAATATATTCTGAAAAATCCCAAAATTTTAACCTAAGTTAATATCTATATTGTTATTCAAATAATGATGTTAATTTTGTAAAATAAAATTTATATAATTTATAAAAAATAATTATAATTTTTTCTTGCAAAAATCAATAAAAACATTTTGGATGAAAACTTATTTTTTTGAAGAATAAATATATTTATTAAAATAATTTAGTTTATATTTCATAAGAATTTATAAATTCACTAGAAAATTTACATATATTTCATAAATTTGTTAATCCCATTCATACCCTCCCATTTAACGGTTATGTTATGAAAATCGTAAATAATCATGGTTTGTTTAGTCTCGGTGTTGTGTGTCGTATATGCTTTCAAGAATAGTTTTCCTTTTAAAAAACTCAGGGTGTTAAAAATTATTTTGAATTATTAAGTTATAAGTATTTTCTTCACAATTTTTATTCTCTAATAACTAGATTTCCTATCCTATGGATTACTCCCATTTTCTTCATGCCTCATTATGAGTAGAGAAAAATTATACCATCATGTGTAGGCCTTGTGCCAAAATACTCCATAGCACTAGAGTTTTCCTTAGAATTTGAATCTTCTAGGTTTATTGAAATTTTTCCTAAAGTGTTGTCTTGATTTGTTTTATTACTGTGCAATTTGGGTTTGAATTTTCTTCTATTTTGGAGAAACATGACTTCTATATTTATTTTTTTATTTTAATAATAAATATGAATGTTTCTTTTTATTTTTCATGTTCCATAATTGACTTGATTTTGGCTTTAAACCTACTTTTTAGTGAAAAGGGAATTCCAAGAAGATTCATCAGGTATATATTTAACCTGTAAAGACTCATATTTTCCATGTAGTTTTTTTAATAATTTGGGAATATTACGAGTCCACAAAAATTAACAGCGCATGATTCCGAGGCCCGGTGTTCAAGGAATGAATTTTTAACTTTTTTATGTATATTTAGTAAACGTGTGAGCAGGTTTTTGTAACTTTTGAACCAGTGATCGGAATTAAAATTTAAGGGCACCGTTGAACTCATTGTGCCGATATTCACTTAAGGAGACCTTCACCTTGACCGTAGTAGGTTGAGGGTGGAATATAGTTTTTCAGTTTTTCGTGGAAGAAGAAAAATAAAATAATTAACATTTTATTTTTCTTTTTAAAATCTATCTTTTTTAATTATGGATATGGGGACCACCCGAGCTGGAAAAACTCCCATTTTGAATTCATGATGGTAGGGACCACCCGAACCCCTCTTAATGTGGGAAAACCTTTTAACTAAATTAATTCATTGTGCCAAATTCAATTAATTTATTGTTCCAACATTAATTAACTGATAGAATTATTTTTTAAATAGGTTGGATCCACTTTTCCTGGTTGTAAATTGTTGTAAAAGGAGAGAGTTAGGAGAACTTTGGAGAAACATTTCCTCCAAATGAATAACTCCCTCTCCAAGGAAGACCATACATCAGAATCAAGAACCAGGACGACACATGATCCCGACTTCAGAAGCGTGTTACGGAAGAAAAAATCGATGGCACCCTCATCGCCTTCACTGAATTCATCTCACGACACTTACAACAAGAAATCTAGGTAGGGATTTTTGTTTCAAATACCCCTTACACAATTCTTATTGTTCTTCTTGAATCAAGAACAATTATGCCACTTACTACCGTTCTAACATAGAGGGTGTGGTCCAAACAAACACGGCCTGACCCCTCTACAACCTTTGTGGATTTTGGTGGTCTTGAATCAATGGAGATGTCCCGAGATGAGTGTGGGAGTCTACGGAATAAAAAACAGGCAACCGGGGAACGCCCAGTGACGCGAGGAAAGTCGATAGCGACCGTGTCGACTACCAGCATTGGTGGGACTCGGGAGCGGCGGTCAGCACTCTGACCGGCCACGATGGCGGCGTCAGCCCAACTGCACCACCAGAGAAAGGTTGTGGCCTTTTGGCCACAGTGGAGCAAGGGAGGTGGTCGGCGCACGACTGGTCGCGCGAAGGGGGTGGCGGCATGCATCCGCACTGTCGGGCGTGCAGGAGTTACGGCACGAGGCCACAATGGTGAAAGGAGGGTGGTCAGCTCGCTGAGGCCGCCGGTGATGGCACGATGCGTGACCGCACTATGGAGGAGGGCTAGACGTCCAGCCATCCAGGGAGCAGAGCGGGACCCCCGGTCCCGTGTAAGAACCCAGTTTTTGCTGTGAAAGACTTTGGAATATTCTTGATGATATTCCAGAGCAGAGCCTTCAGACGGCGTGCGATTCCAAGCCCCAGAGTGGCCGGAATTAAATTTTCAGTGCGTTCACATTGGAAACGCCAAATAAATGGGATAACTCCTAAACGGAGTTCCGGATAAGAGATCCGAGTGTACGGATGGGTCCGGAAAGGGGTTTTTTCCCTAGGAACGACATAAAACTTGTTGGTGTGGGATGTTTGGACCCCTCGCCCGCTTCTGGAACGTTAAACGGATTAATCAATCAATTAATTCATTCATTCATTTAATGGCGAAACGCTAGTATCTCTTAAACGGTGTCTCATATTGGAAAGCTGAGGGCACCGTTGAGTTTGGAGCGTGCCATTTACCCTAGGAGGGGTATAAGTTTCGCAGGCGCGGGCCGTTTGTGAAAAATGGCCCCAGAGGCGTTTTCGTAATTTGGCGGCCTCGGACGCTAAGTTTATTATCTTTTGAACGGGGTCTCGGATTAAAATTTTGAGACAACCGTTGTGCTCGGGAGGTCATGATTACCCTAGGGACGCCCTCCTTTTTGTCTGCTTCGGGAGCGGAGTCGGGGGCGTGTCGGGCGGGGTGTTTAAGTGTTTTTATTTAAACACGCACCCCCCTCCTTCCTCTTCTTCTTCTTCCTCACAACCCTTCCCCCTCCCTTCCTCCTTTCTGTTGAGCTCCAGCGAGGCGACTCCGGCGAGGTGGCTCCGGCGAGACGATGGCGCGCGGCAGATCGCGCGGGAAGCGTCGGGCGAAGCCCAACGAGGTAGGCAGATTTGAGTTTTCCTCCCCTTCCCCGTTTTAATCCTCATTTTGGCTCAATCGCTCCATTGGATCCTCGAACAAATCCCGTGGTTGCGTAGCCCCCGTCCCGAGCTTTCCGGAAAGCTATCCGGATCAAAATTTCGACCACCGGATCGTTCCCGGTGGTCCTCAGAAAATTTTTTCCGTCCACGGCCGGTTTCCGGCTAGGGTCGAAGGCGGCAGACGGCGGCGGCGCAGGGCGGCGCGGGGCGGAGCAGGGCGGTCGGCCGGGGCTTCAGCAGGCGGCGGCGGCGCTTCCGGGAGGTGGCGGCGGCTGTCGTAAGCCGGTCGCGGCGCCGGCCGCAGGCGCCGGCAAGCGGAGAGGGGGGGCCG
This sequence comes from Viscum album, assembly GCA_963277665.1. Classification (NCBI taxonomy): domain Eukaryota; kingdom Viridiplantae; phylum Streptophyta; class Magnoliopsida; order Santalales; family Viscaceae; genus Viscum; species Viscum album. The sequence continues at coordinate 649,613,074 of OY728120.1, read as the reverse complement.
CGAAGCGCGACCCCCGTGCACGACCGCGACCCGCGTTTTGCGGGTCGCTGTGGGGAATCAACCGGCCGCGAGGCGGCCGGTCGGCTGAAGCGAGCTGCGGCCAGCTGGTCGCGGCGTGGTGAACCGAACCCGCGGCTGAGCCGCGGGCCGGCTGTGCGGACCGGGCCAGCCGGTGCAGGCCGGCCCAAGCAGGGCGGACCGGCCGATCCGGGCCTGTCCGGCCCAAGGGGCTTTGCCCCTCAGACTTCGGACGACCGTATTTCGGGCTACGGGAGTCCGTTTTGCGCACCGTTTGCGGCAGCACGGAGCTTGCGTCGAGGGGAATGTTTTGAGATGGTTTCGGGAAATTTTAATTCCCGAAACGAGGGGTTGCGGAGGCGCGACGTGTCCTTAAGTGGACGAGCGTTTCTCCCGAGATTCTTGTTTTGGACGGCACGGACGCGTCCGATGTCCGTTTTGAGCGCTGTCAGCGGCATTGCGACCCTGGCATCGCAGCGGGGGTTTCCAGGGCGGTTACGGGCGTTGAAGCCGGAGTTGACGCATGGGCCCCACGGCCCATCTTTTGAATTGCGTGCAGCTTTTAGCGACTTTTTTCTCGGACGTCCGTTCGGGGCGTGCGAGCAGTCGATGTTGGGTGTTTTTCCGAGGGGATTGCAATGGTGCAATCTGCCCGCTCAAATTCGGCACGATGGTGTGGGGCCCACGAGGGCTGTTTGGGGCGTCGACGGTGATTTTCCATCTTTATCACCGGGCGACCGTTTTGGACAAGTGAGTAGTCCATCTTGTGTGCTTTTTCGAGAGGATCGCAATGGTGCGATCCCTTCGTTGAGTTTCGGGACCGGGATGCGGGTCCCACGTGACACCGCTCGTGTGCGGTGTGCCGGAACGCATCTTTTCCTCCGGGTACCCGTTCCACGCAAGGAAGCAGTCAATTTGACGTGCTTTTCCGAGAGCTTTGCGATGGTGCAGTTCGCCCGACCTTTTTCGGGGACGTGGCGTGGGTCCCACCCGACCCGGCTACGGTGAATAGTGCCCTTTTCACCGGGTGTCCGTTTGGGGTGATTGAGTACTCAATCCCCTGTGTTTTTCGAGGGGATAGCAGTGGCGTGGTCCGTTGGTTCAGTTTCGGGATTTTGGGGTGGGCCCCACATGAGTTTGGTTACGATGAATAGTACCTTTTTCACCGGTTGACTGTTTCAGGCGAGTGACTAGTCTATCTCGCGTGTTTTTCTGTGAGGATTACAACGGTGTGATCCGTTTGGCTGTACAGAGACTCTTGCGCGATCTTGAGAAATGTGGAAGCATGAAAGGTGCTCGAGTGGTGGTTCGCCCTACTTTGCTTGTAGTGGACCTTTGGCGAGTGATCGCGTGAACTCCCGTGTGAGTGATGTAAATGTTTGAGGTGACGTGGTTGACCGTTCCTGGGCCTTTGAGGGGGAGTTGTTACGTCATGCCTTCGCACTGACGTTGGGTGCCGTGTGCATGATAGCCTATGGGCTGGAACGAGGTATACTCTGGGAGTATACGGGAGCGCTTTGAGATACGTGTGGTTGTTTGTACCTAAGAATTTTTGTGCGCTCAGTTGGGGTTGACTTGCGGCCACACGTCGTGTGGTCCCCACGTGCGTGTCGTGATCTGCTTTGCGTACTTGGACCTCTCGCGGCATAGAGGATCCCTTTGTGCTCGTTTGTTTGGCTAGCAGGGTGGAGTTTATTTCCCCTGGCTTTGTGCTCGTTTGTTTGACCAGCAGGGTTGAGTGGTCTCCCCCTGATTTCGCTCGTGATGGATTGGCCGGTAGCGGTGCTAGTGACACCCAGTTCTAGAGCAGATGCTGCACCTCTTTTGGGAGAGTTGTTCTGGAGTTGGGTGGTTGCGCGACACCCACTCTGTGTTTGGTTGGCCAGTATTGTACCCTCCCGTAGAGATGGGAAGAGCGGTTCTGAGTTTTACCCTCCAGCGGGGCTGGGCAGTGGGTTACTCATCGACTTCCTCGGGCTTACCCACCAGCAGGGTTGGGCAGTGGGTTGCTCACTGACTTCTAGGGTTTACCCTCCAGCGGAGACTGGGAAGTGGGTCACCCGATGCTATTAGGGTCTACCCTCCAGCAGAGACTGGGCAGTGGGTCACCCGACGACCTCTTAGGGTCTACCCTCCAGCAGGGCTGGGCAGTGGGTCACCCGTCATCTATCTCCAGGTCTACCCTCCAGCAAGCCTGGGCAGTGGGTCGCCTGTCGACTTATTCTAGGTCTACCCTCCAGCAAGGCTAGGTAGTGGGTCTCCTATCGACTTATTCCTGGTTTACCCTCCAGCAGGGATGGGCAGTGGGTCGCAGGATGATGTGTTATGGTTTACCCTCCAGCGGGGCTGGGCAGTGGGTCGCCGGATGATGTGTTATGGTTTACCCTCCAGCGGGGCTGGGCAGTGGGTCGCCTGATGACGTATTAGGGTTTACTCTCCAGCAGGGCTGGGCAGTGGGTCACCCGGTATCATATTATGGTTTACCCTCTAGTAGGGCTGGGCAGTGGGTCACCCGATACCATATTATGAATTACTCTCTAGCAGGGCTGGGCAGTGGGACACCGGTTGGCATTCCAGACTCAGTCCTCTCGACTAGGCTAGTCTGTGGCTTCCCTCCGTGGTTACCGGAGTGAGACCCTTGGGTGTACGGGTCAGTGTTGTGACGGCTTGACTTTGAGGAGACCTCTCGACTGCGGGGCAGTGACGAGGTGTGGTTTGACTTTCCCTAGAACTCTCAAGTTTGAGGCACACTTTCCCCACTGAGACGCATTCTTGTGACACGATCTAAAATCGTGCGGCCGAGTCAGTGCCTCCCAAAGCGGATAGTGTCAAGGTGCGGTGATTGAGCCCCTTGGCTTGTGGTTCAGGGAAGACGTGCGGGATGCTGGGAATCGATGATGGGGTTACTTTTGGGACTGTTAGCGACTCTTTTCTTGGGCTGAGCTACGGGACGGAGATCCCCTTACGAGTTTGTTCGGGCTTCCTGGAAGAGCATAAGGATATGTATATACCCTGTTCGAGTACCCACTTCTTGGGCTTGGTTACTCTCCCTCCAGGAGAGGCGAAGACGCGTGGGGCATGCCACGTGCTTTCCGTGTCTAGCTTCTCGTGTTTGGATGAGTCTACTCTCCTGCTATAGGTAGCAAAGACTCGACGGGAAGTTCATCTTCTCACAGTTTCCATATCCTTGTGCCTGGACGAGCCTACTTCCTTTCACTTGTTGGGTTGAGCTGGACTCTTAATGCACTTTCAGTTGTACTCCTCTACTTTTCTGTTTACTCTACCGCTCACCCTTCGGTACCTCCTTTTGATGCTCCCTCGAGCCTTCGGGGTATCATACTGAGTATTTTTATACTCACCCCTGCTTGGGCTTTGCCCACACTTGGTGTGCCCTTGCAGACGACGGACAGGTGGAGCGTGACTTTAGTGGAGCGTAGAAGCTTGGGAGCTTGGACCGCGTGCGGTGGTCGTGGTCGGGTTCCTCGTGGCAGACCTGTCAGTTGTTTCTTTGCGTTTACCTGTTTCCTGGTTGTGGCACTTTTTGGTTGGGCGCGTGTTTTGCCCCTTTTATTTTCAGCTTGTACTTTGTACTGTTTATAGGTAGATGCACATCTATGGTTTATATATATAGCAGTTGTTCTTTTTACTCTTCTTGTTCTTTCTTTTACTATGCACTTTTGCATTGAGTTTTCTGCGTGTGTGTGTACAGGTGCTTAGGCAAAGGCCTCCCGGTTTTTTGTGCCTTCGGCGCTGGTCGCCAGCCCCTGGCCTATGGAGGCGGGCTTGGGGTAGTTGCGGCTCGATCCCAGGTAGGTTCGGGTCGTGACAAAGTGGTATCAGAGGTGGTTCGTTCCTTGGGGCGTTGTGCGGACGTCCCTAAAAAGAGGAATTGGTTGGGATATAGGGCAACAGTGTTAACGTGTCTCAAGAGCAGCTCTCAGGCCAGGGAGTCCAGTGATGGTGCGGCGGCCGACGTATCTATTCACCAGGACCTTGATAACCTGCTTGTCAACTCTGCATGCTGAGACACTTATTTTAGGGAAATTTGTTTGTGCATCACATAGGACCGAGTCTTTGACTGTCCTTCTTGAGTCAGCTCCCCATCGTGATTAGTGGTATATACATATATGCTCATCTGACCGCGGCACTCCTTGATAATATTCAGGATGTCTCCGCGAGGACAGCCAGCTAGGATACCAGCTTTGGTTCGTGACGACGACCCTATGTGCTACGAGGCCATAGTCCAGGACCCATCGTGTGAGCCCCTTTCTCCAGGTGGGACAGTAGCAGCACCCCCACCTATTGAGCAGCAGGCAGTTTCAGTAGAGTAGGCTGAGCTTGAGCGTAGGATGAGCGCGCTCCGCGAGTTCCAGCGGCAGAGACCACTGAGGTTCAGTGGTGAGCCAGACCCTCAGGTAGTAGAGGTTTGGCTCGAGGCAGTGGTTCGCCTTTTCAGGCTTGTGCAGACGCTGGCAGATCAGAGAGCGGCTTTGGCAGCCAGCCTTTTTCCATGGATCGGCTTGGCGTTGGTGGAGTCTGGTGACTATGTTTCTTGATGAGTCGTCGCTTTCATGGGGAGACTTTCAGTTGTTGCTCCGTGAGGAGTTTTTCCCCTCCTACTTATGCTCCGTTTGGATTCAGGAGCTCCTGCAGTTTCAGCAGGGAGGGATGGTGGTGGCCGAGTACGCGGCTAGTTTTGCAGACCGTGCACACTTTTACCAAGACTTGGTCCATGACGACAACTTCCGAGCGCGGAAGTTTGAGCAGGTTCTCCGCCGAGTGATTCGTGTTGTCATAGTACCCTTGGGCATTCCCACATATTCTAGGGTGCCAGAGCAGGCGTTGGTGACAGTGGGCTTCCTGTCATGTTTTGCGGTTGGTAGTGGCAGTGGGCGTGATGGAGCCGGGACGTCTGTCGTACCTAGCAGGAGCTGGAGGACAGGATCTCGATGCAGGTGTCCTTCCCACTGCCGGTTTCGGAGACATGGTCGTATACCATTGTGGCGAAAAGGAGAAGGGCCTCAGCCGAGGATGCCCTTCCGTGAGTAGATCCCGGGCCATGGTCATACACCACAGTGGCGCCGGAGGGCACCAGGGCAGTCCAGAGAGTGCTGGTGCTATGCTTGTGATGGGCGAGGTCACTTGGCACGAGACTGCCCGACCCGAGTTGCTGGGAGCTTCGGGCGGGCAGCAGGCGCACCACCACGGCAGAGGCAGCGCCGTGATTGGAGTATTACCCAGAGAGGTGGTACTAGCAGAGGAGTGGGAGGAGATGGTAGTGGGGGACGACATTACAAGATCTCCCCATCACCACTAGGTGGTCCACGTCAGGCTCCGGGAGCTGACGGTTGGGACCGTGGGTAGCCGTGAGCTTTAGATGTCTACGATCCTGCAAAGCACGGGATGGTGAGAGGTACCCCTTACGACTCTTCTACTTCTTGCAGTAGAATTGTTGGGCTCTGCGTGTGAAAGTATTTTCTCCCTCCTCCTTGTTTGAGGTGTTACCAGGGTGACGCTGGGCATCGGGTGCAACCCTGTGTTGGTAAGGAAAAAGGCGTGAGACCTTTTCCTTTAGTCGATGTTGTTGACTCTTTCACCTTTCGAGCGTGTAAGAGAGCCTCAGTTGTGGAGTCTTGCATGATCAGATATCCTTGGGTGTTCCACCATATGGATATTCTGAAGGAGGGAATCACCGGGACTTGTTTCAGGTGTGGGCGGTGATCCCAGTCGCGGCGTGCGACGTAGAGGTTGGACCGGGGAGGTGAGCTACCCCCGAGGGCCTTCGGGCCGTTTGAGGCCGTGCAAAGGGATAGCGAGGTACCCTACCACCTTTCCCTAACCCCAAAGTCTGGAGTGGGTGCACGACGTCAGCATGGGCCGACCTCGCATGAACGGATCGACTCTTTGGTCTGTGTGTGGTGACGCAGAGTTGTGCGTGGGTTCTTCTGGGTATGGGAAAGCCAGGTGTGGGCTTAGTACCCTATGTTCATCCCGGGTTTTGGTTTTCATGGAAGAAAATATTGAAGGAGGGAATTATGTAAGAACCCAGTTTTTTTGCGAAAGACTTTGGAATATTCTTGATGATATTCCAGAGCAGAGACTTCAGACGACGTGCGATTCTGAGCCCCAGAGTGTCCGGAATTAAATTTTCGGTGCGTTCACACTGGAAACGCCAAATAAATGGGATAACTCCTAAACGGAGTTCCGGATCAGAGATCCGAGTGTACGGATGGGTCCAGAATGAGGTTTTTACCTTAGGAACGACATAAAACTTGTCGGCTCTGGATGTTTGGACCCCTCGCCCGCTACTGGAACGTTAAACGGATTAATCAATCAATTAATTAATTAATTTGTTTAATGGAGAAACGCTAGTATCTCTTAAACAATGGCTCGGATTGGAAAACCGAGGGCACTGTTGAGTTCGGAGCGTGCCGTTTACCCTAGTAGGGGTATAAGTTTCACGGGCGCGGGCCGTTTGTGAAAAATGGCCCCAGGGGCATTTTCGTAATTTGGCGGCCTCGGGCGCTAAGTTTATTAACTTTTGAACGGGGTCTCGGATTAAAATTATGAGACCATCGTTGTGCTCGGGAGGTCATGTTTACCCTAGGGACGCCCTCCTTTTTGTCTACTTCAGGAGCGGAGTTGGGGGCGTGTCGGGCGGGGTGTTTAAGTGTTTTTATTTAAACACGCCCCCCCCCCTCCTTCCTCTTCTTCTTCTTCCTCACAACCCCTCCCCCTCCCTTCCACCTTTCCGGAGAGCTCCGTCAAGCTCCGGCGAGGCGACTCCGGTGAGGTGGCTCCGGCGAGGTGGCTCCGGCGAGACGATGGCGCGCGGCGGATCGCGCGGGAAGCACCGAGCGAAGCCCAATGAGGTAGGCGAATTTGAGTTTTCCTCCCCTTCCCCATTTTAATCCTCATTTAGGCTCAATCGCACCATTGGATCCTCGAACAAATCCCGTGGTTGCGTAGACCCCATCCCTAGCTTTCCAAAAAGTTATCCAGATTGAAATTTCGACCACCGGATCGTTCCCGGTGGTCCTCGGAAAATTTTTTCCGGCCACGGCCGGTTTCCGGTGAGGGTCGAAGGCGGCAGACGGTGGCGGCGCAGGGCGGCGCGGGGCGGAGTAGGGCGGTCGGCCGGGGCTTCAGCAGGCGGCGGCGGCTGTCGGAAGCCAGCCGCGGCGCCGGCCGCGGGTGCCGGCAAGCGGAGAGGGGGCCGCGAAGCGCGCCCCCCGTGCACGACCGCGACCCGCGTTTTGCGGGTCGCTGTGGGGAATCAACCGGCCGCGAGGCGGCCGGTCGGCTGAAGCGAGCCGCGGCCAGCTGGCCGCGGCGTGGTGAACCGGACCCGTGGCTGAGCCGCGGGCCGGCTGTGCGGACCGGGCCGGTCCGGCCCAAGGGAGTTTTCCCCTCAAAATTCGGACGCCCGTATTTCGGGCTACGGGCGTCCGTTTTGCGCACCGTCTGCAGCAGCGCGGAGCTTGTGTCAAGGGAAATGTTTTGAGATGGTTTCGGGAAATTTTAATTCCCAAAACGAGGGGTTGCGGAGGCGCGACGTGTCCTTAAGTGGACGAGCGTTTCTCCCGAGATTCTTATTTTGGATGGCGCGGACGCGTCCGATGTCCATTTTGAGCGTCGTCAGCGGCGTTGCGACCCTGGCACCGAAGCGGGGGTTTCCAGGGCAGTTACGGGCGTTGAAGTCGGAGTTGACGCGTGGGCCCCACGGCCCGTCTTTTGAGCTGCGTGCAGCTTTTAGCGACTTTTTCCTCGAACGTCCGTTCGGGGCGTGCGAGCAGTCGATGTTGTGTGTTTTTCCGAGGGGATTGCAATGGTGCAATCCGCCCGCTCAAATTCGGCACGATGGTGCGGGGCCCACGAGGGCTGTTTGGGGCGTCGACGGTGATTTTCTATCTTTATCACTGGGCGACAGTTTTGGACAAGTGAGTAGTCCATCTTGTGTGATTTTTCGAGAGGATCTCAACGGTGTGATCCGTTCGTTGAGTTTCGGGACCGGGATGTGGGTCCCACGTGACACCGCTCGTGTTCGGTGTGTCGTAACGCATATTTTCCTCCGGGTACCCGTTCCACGCAAGGAAGCAGTCAATTTGACGTGATTTTCCAAGAGCTTTGCGATGGTGCATTTCGCCCGACCTTTTTCGGGGACGTGGTGTGGGTCCCACCCGACCCGGCTACGGTGAATAGTTCCCTTTTCACAGGGTGTCCGTTTGGGGTGATTGAGTACTCAATCCCATGTGTTTTTCCGAGGGGATCGCAGTGGCGTGGTCCGTTGGTTCAGTTTCGGGATTTTGGGGTGGGCCCCACATGGGTTTGGTTACGGTGAATAGTACCTTTTTCAGCGGTTGACCGTTTCAGGCGAGTGAGTAGTTTATCTCGCGTGTTTTGTCACGAGGATTACAACGGTGTGATCCGTTTGGCTCTACGGAGCTTCTTGCACGATCTTAAGAAATGTGGAAGCATGAAAGGTGCTCTAGTGGTGGTTCTCCCTACTTTGCTTGTAGCGGACCTTTGGCGAGTGATCGCGTGCACTCCCGTGTGAGTGATGTAAATGTTTGAGGTGACGTGGTTGGCCGTGCTTGGGCCATTGAGGGGGAGTTGTTACGTCACGCCTTCGTGCTGACGTTGGGTGTCATGAGCACGATATCCTATGGGCTGGAACGAGGTATACTCTGGGAGTATACAGGAGCGCTTAGAGGTACGTGTGGTTGTTTGTACCTAAGAATGTTTGTGCGCTCAGTTGGGGTTTACTTGGGGCCACATGTCATGTGGGCCCCACGTGCGTGTCGTGATCTGCTTTGCGCACTTGGACCTCTCGCGGCGTAGAGGATCCCTTTGTGCTCGTTTGTTTGGATAGCAGGGTGGAGTTTATTTCCCCTGGCTTTGTGCTCGTTTATTTGACCAGCAGGGTTGAGTGGTCTCCCCCTGGTTTCGCTCGTGATGGATTGGCCGGTAGCAGTGCTAGTGACACCCAGTGCTAGAGCAGACGCTGCACCTCTTTTGGGAGAGTTGTTCTGGAGTTGGGTGGTTGCGCGACACTCACTCTGTGTTCGGTTGGCCAGTATTGTACCCTCCCGTAGAGATGGGCAGAGCGGTTCTGAGTTTTACCCTCCAGCGGGGCTGGGCAGTGGGTTACTCATCGACTTCCTCGGACTTACCCTCCAGCAGGGCTGGGCAGTGGGTTGCTCACTGACTTCTAGGGTTTACCCTCCAGCGAAGACTGGGTAGTGGGTCACCCAACGCTATTAGGGTCTACCCTCCAGCAGAGACTGGGCAGTGGGTCACCCGACGACCTCTTAGGGTCTACCCTCCAGCAGGGCTGGGCAGTGGGTCACCCGTCGTCTAGCTCCAGGTCTACCCTCCAGTAAGGCTGGGCAGTGGGTCGCCTGTCGAATTATTCCAGGTCTACCCTCCAGCAAGGCTAGGAAGTGGGTCGCCTGCCGACTTATTCCTGGTTTACCCTCCAGCGGGGCTGGGCAGTGGGTCTCCGGATGATGTGTTATGGTTTACCCTCCAGCGGGGCTGGGCAGTGGGTCGCCGGATGATGTGTTATGGTTTACCCTCCAGCGGGGCTGGGCAGTGGGTCGCCTGACGACGTATTAGGGTTTACTCTCCAGCAGGGCTGGGCAGTGGGTCACCCGGTATCATATTATGGTTTACCCTCCAGCAGGGCTAGGCAGTGGGTCACCCGATACCATATTATGAATTACTCTCCCGCAGGGCTGGGCAGTGGGACACCGGTTGGCATTCCAGACTCAGTCCTCTCGACTAGTCTAGTCGGTGGCTTCCCTCCGTGGTTACCGGAGTGGGACCCTTGGGTGTACGGGTCAGTGTTGTGACGACTTGACTTTGAGGAGACCTCTCGACTACGGGGCAGTGACGAGGTGTGGTTTGACTTTCCCTAGAACTCTCAAGTTCGAGGGGAACATTCCCCACCGAGACGCGTTCTTGTGACGCGATCTAAAACCGTGCGAGCGAGTCAGTGCCACCCAAAGCGGGTAGTGTCAAGGTGCGGTGATTGAGCCCATTGGCTTGCGGTTCATGGCAGACATGCGGGATGCTGGGCATCGATGATGGGGTTACTTTTGGGACTGTTGGTGACTCTTTTCTTGGGCTGAGCTACGGGATGGAGATCCCCTTACGAGTTTGTTCGGGCTTCCTGGCAGAGCATAAGGATATGTATATACCTTGTTCAAGTACCCACTTCTTGGGCTTGGTTACTCTCCCTCCGGGAGAGGCGAAGACGCGTGGGGTATGCCACGTGCTTTCCGTTTCTAGCTTCTCGTGGTTGGATGAGTCTACTCTCCTGCTATAGGTAGCGAAGACTCGACGGGAAGTTCATCTTCTCACCATTTCCAGCTCCTTGTGCCTGGACGAGCCTACTTCCTTTCACTTGTTGGGTTGAGCTGGGCTCTTACTGCACTTTCAGCTGTACTCCTCTACTTTTCTGTTCGCTCTACCGCTCACCCTTCGGTACCTCCTTTTGTTTCTCCCTCGAGCCTTCGGGGTATCCTACTGAGTATTTTTATACTCACCCCTTCTTGGTCTTTGCTCGCACTTGGTGTCCCCTTGAAGACAACAGACAGGTGGAGCGTGACTTCAGTGGAGCGTAGGAGCTTGGGAGCTTGGACCGTGTGCGGTGGTCGTGGCCGAGTTCCTGGTGGCAGACCCGTCAGCTGTTTCTTTTCATTTACCTGTTGCCGGGTTGTGGCACTTTTTGGTTGGGCGCGTGTTTTTCCCCTTTTCTTTTCAGCTTGTACTTTGTACTGTTTATAGGTAGATGCACATCTGTGGTTTATATAAATAGCAGTTGTTCTTTTTACTCTAATTGTTCTTTCTTTTACTCTGCACTTTTGCATTGAGTTTGTTGTGTGTGTGTGTACAGGTTCTTAGGAAAATGCATCCCCAAGTTGTTGTACCTTCGGCGCTGGTCGCCAGCCCCTGGACTATGAAGGTGGGCTTGGGGTAGTTGCGGCTCGATCCCGGGTAGGGTAGGGTCGTGACATCCCGCGTGCCAGGTGTCGGCACCACGTGGCGCTGGCCAGTTGGTCACCCAACCCGAACGGCTGGGTCGTTCGGGGTACCCAGGGGTAGCCTCCCCCTTAGGTAGTGGCAAGGGTGGACCCAACCATAGGTTCCACTCATCCGCGGGCTAGTGGGCCGCACCGGAAGTCCGGGCTAGGTCGAACCCGGGGCTGGACTCGGGTCGGCCCAGACCGGGTCGGACCAGACCCAGACCAGCTTCGACCCCTCTCCACTCTTTCGGCCATAACTTAAGATACGAACATTTGTTTGATGAACCGTCTACGGAACCGGAAACCTTGGATCGAGATGTTCCTTTTGGTATACCTCACTTGATTTTTGGATAAATTTGGGGTAAGGCTAGGTTTGATCGAACACTAATCCAACCGGGCCCTCAGGACTAAAAGGCCAATAACTTACAGATCGGGCATCTGATTGATGCACTATTTATTGTGTTGAGACCCCTTTTATGTGGTGGTCCATTGGAATATTTCTTTGTGGGTCTTCTTGGTAGTTTAAGTATCGACCTATGTCTTGAGGAGCGAACCCTCCCAGAATCAAGCGAGCTTAGTACGGGAACCTTGTGGCTGGCTGTAATATGAGAAAGGGATCCTACATGGGTTTGTGATTTGGGATATTATGTGGGACTGTGTTCCAGGGTCCCACATGGATCCAATCTAGGAATCCATGTGGTACTACTCTAGGTTCCTATGTGGGTCTACTGTACTTGGATCCTATGTGGGTATGATGATTTAGGATCCTATGTGGGTCTACCTATTAAAATATTAAGATGTTTCAGTAGTTACATCTAATCATCTTTACTACCGTACCAAAGTTATACTTGGTGTGAGATAAGTCCTTACCTTTGTGGTATTCTTCTGTTTGGGGTTACCTTTGTGGTACTTACCTTTGTAGTGATACCTTTGTTGTATTCTTCTGTGTGGCGATACCTTTGTGATACTTACCTTTGTGGTGATACCTTTGTGGTATTCTTCTGTGTGGTGATACCTTTGTGGTACTTACCTTCATGGTGATACCTTTGTGGTATAAGTCTGTGTGGATTTACCTTGTGGTACTTATATTTGAGGTGTTATCTTCATGGTAATCTTACTCTATGGAACAGTTGATCTTTGGGATTTTGAGTTGGGCCTTGTGTTTCCTCATGAATGAGATGGGTATACTTGATAACTTATGTATATGTATGCACATATACCTAAATAGTTTTGACTGTTGTTTCCATGCTTTTTTTTATCCTTTGTGGATGTTTTGAGACCTTTGAGGGTCTTGGGGTCCCTACTAAGTATCATTATACTCACCCCTGTACGGTTTATGCCCACACCTTTTTGTGTTTGGTGTAGATGACGGACAATGCTAACTGAGGGAGAGGGTACCAGGACTGGAGGTAGCACGGAGGTGGACATAGACGAGGCGTACTGCAGAGGCGATCATTCGAGAGATGTACCTACCCTTCAGGTAGGAACCTTTTCGGGTGTTCACATGAGCTATTTTCAGTTTTACTTGTACTTTTTAGTTGGGATTGTATTTTGGCCCCTTTTTCTTTCTGTACACACCCTGTTTACTATATAGTTTTGCCTTGTACTTGTATCATGCTTTGTGCTTAGTTGTGTGAGTTACAGGTTATAAAGTCAATGCCTTCCCAGTTTTAGGGAATACGCCTTTCAGTGCTAGTCGCCAGCCCCTGGCCTATGGAAGGCGGGCTTGGGGTAGTCACGACATGGGCCCCGGGGGACGGGTTGTGAAAAATTGGTATCATAGGAGTCGGTTCTACCATAGAACATCAGACTCTGATCAAGGTCAATAGTGTTATGTGTTATAAGTGTGGTTATCAGTTTAGAGAATCCAGTATTGGTGCAGTGGCCGGCGTATCCATACACTAGGACCCTAACTTCTGATTTATGACTTAGTGCATGAAAACACTGATTGTGTGTGTGTTTTGAAAAGTTTTCTTTGTGATATCTTTAAGTCAGCTCCCTAGGTATAACTTATTGACCCTAACGCACTTGTTTCTTTCAGGATGTATCCATGCAGACAGCCAACTAGGGTTCTGGGTATAGTACCCAATGATATCTCACTGAGCAATGAGGCCTCAGTGTAGGTCCATCTTTCAGTAGAGGAATTAGAGAAGGCACCAGCGGTACCATTACTCATTGGGCCACCGATGCCACCAACCCCAGCAGCAGAGAGTGCACACCGCTTGAGAGAGTTTCACGAGTTCCAGTGCTAGAGGCCACCTAGGTTCAGAGGTGAGATGGACACACAGGCGGCTGAGGATTGGCCAGAGGCCATGGTGAGAGTCTTCTAACTGGTAGGGACACCAGCAGATCTCATGGTGATCATTGCTACCAGTCTTCTACAGGCAGCAGCAAGAAGATGGTGGAGCTTGATGCTCCAGTTTCACAACGAGGTTAAACTTCTCTGGGCATACATTGAGAGCCTGTTTCGGGTAGAGTTTTTTCCAGTAACACTTCACATAGTGTGCATACAGGAGCTTCTTCATCTGCAGTAGGGCAACATGGCTGTGGATCAGTACTCAACGAGGTTTAGCGAACTATAATGTTATTCCACTGATATGGTGTGGGACCCATTCTTCAGGGCTCAGACCTTCGAGCTGGGACTCAGGTGGGAGATCAGGGATTTGATTATTTCCCTCAACATCCCGACACAAGTGGGGGTGTTAGAGAGAGCCCTCTTAGTGTAGAGTTTTCATGCTGAGAAGTCACCTGCAGCGAGACCCACCATCAGGAATCATGTAGCGGAGTATTCTGCAGCTGGTAGCAGACAGATGACACAGAGGTCCAAGAGGACCAGACCTATAGTTGGACGACCGCAGGATTCAGGGTCGGTTGTGTGGGGCACCTGAGATAGGTCCAATCATGCGAGGAGTAGGCAGTGTTACGCATGCAGATGGAAGGGTTAAATGGCTCGTGACTGCCCAAACCACAATATGGATGATCAGAGGACGGTCGAACGACTGCCCAGCTAGAGACAGATGTTCGTCCGAGGAGGTCCGCAGGAAGTAGGAGGACGTGGTAGAGGAGCTGGTCGTGCAGCTGGCGGTGGGCAACAATTCGAGGTGTTACCGCCACCACCACCAGGTGGTCCACCCCGACCACAGGGAGAAAGTGGATAGGGGAAACCTCATCTCCAGGTAGATGAGGCCTATGACCATGGAGCTCTGAAGATGATACGAGGTAAGATCTGTGTCTACTCCACCTTAGTTATATTACTTATAGACACAGGTTCTAGACATTCTTTTATTTCCAATGCCCTTATTCAGAGCTCGGAGATTACAGTGGAGCTGTTGGATCAATCCTTACGGCTAGAGACTCCTACGGGAGAGGATTTGACGATTACATACTGGTTCTGGAAATGTGAGCTTACTCTAGGAGGTGAGATCTTCAACTGGGATCTCCTAGTAGCGGCGTTGAGGCCTTACAACGTCATCTTGGGTATGGACTGGTTATCTACAGTCCATGCTTAGATTGGCTGTATTAGGCACAAAGTGCAGTGTGTCTGCATGGATGAGACTAGGTTTACCTTCACCGATGATAAGGGAGCCTATGCAGCACAAGATGGACTTACCCGGAGGAGATTGCAGCCGATCACTCATCAGTTGGCTAGCCTTACCCTCGGGGTAGATGATGTGGAGAGTCTGAGCTATCCTGTAGTGGTGGACCAGTACGCAAATGTCTTCCCTGAAGATGTTCTGGGTCTACCTCATCGCAGAGAGGTGGACTTTTACATTGAATTGTACCCTAGGATGCACCGATATCTACACCAGTATATCTAATGGCTCTCGCAGATCATTGTGAGTTGCGGGTACAACTAGAGGATTTACAGCGGAAGGGATTCATCCGACCCAATGTTTCTCTTTGGGAAGCCCCGATTTTGTTCACCAAGAAGGAAGATGGGAGCTTTATACTTTATGTTGACTATCAGAGCCTAAATCAAGTGACTGTGAGGAAGAAGTACCCACTCCCGAGGATTGATGACCTCTTTGATCAGCTGAAGGGATCACGGTGGTTCTAAAAGATAGACCTTAGATTAGGCTATCATCAGATTAGAGTATGAGACGAGGATGTGCATAAGATGGCTTTCAGATGTCGGTATGGCCACTATGAGTTCTTGGTTATGTCATTCAGTGTGACCAATGCTCTAGGTGTTTTCATGGGACTCATGAACAGGATCTTTCAGCCATAACTTGATCGCTTTTTAGTAGTCTTCATCGATGACATTCTGATCTTCTTGGATACTGAGGAGAAACATGCATATCATTTGCAGGTAGTACTGGACACACTTTGAGAGCACCATATTTATGGTAAGCTCTCGATGTTCCAGTTCTGGATCTGAGAGGTTCATTTTCTGGGACAAGTCATCTCAGAGGCTGGATTTGCGGTGGATCCAATGAAGATTGAGGCGATACTTTCTTGGGAGCCACCTAGGAGTCTGACGGAGGTATGGAGTTTCATGGGTTTGGCCGGATACTACCAGAGATTTGTTCCACATTTCTCTAGAGTTGTAGTTCCTTAATCAATGTTGACGAAGAAGGGGCAACCCTTCATGTGGTTAGAGAAATTCCAGTGAAGTTTTCAGAAGTTGAGGCAGAGGCTGACTAGTGCCCCCATCTTGAGGCTTCCAGGGAGAGCGTTGATTACATAGTATACTGCGATGCATCAGGGACCAGGCTCAGATGTGTTCTGATGCAGGAGAAAGAATTTATCACATATGGTTCTTAATATTTGAGAAAACATGAGCAGAACTATGCTACCCATGACCTTGAGTTATCAGTAGTGGTCTTCGCTTTGATGATGTGGTGACACTATCTGATGGTTGAGCGTTTTACGGTTTACTCTGGTCACTAGAGTCTCAGGTATATCTTCTCCCAGAAGGACCTTAACCTGAGATAGAGGCGTTGGATTGAGTTCCTCCAGGAACATGACTTTGAGATAGTCTACACTCCTGGGAAGAGGAATGTTGTAGCTGATGCACTTAGCAGGAAATCTGGTATACATCTGCTAGGTGAGGCAACAGAGTAGCTGGCCACTTTATAGATAACCTTTGTGGAATGGGATGGAGAAGCTTTTCTTTAGTCTCTTAGATTCACTACCCCACTTCTTCAGTGAGTCAGGGAGGCGCAGCATGGGGATGCTAACTGCGAGGCTTGACATGTTCTAATATCCACAGGACAGGAACATTATGGATTTTCTAAATGTGGGGAGCACGTCATCCTCTTCAGAGGACATACCATGGTACCAGTGTCACTTTGGGAGGAAGTGTTGAGGGAGTTCCACACATCCCCTCTAACGGTACATCCAAGAGTGGTGAAGATGTACCAGGTCCTCCGACGATAGCACTAGTGGCTGGGAATGAAGAAAGCAGAAGCAGATTTTGTCTCTCAGTGCCTCACTTGTCATCAAGTGAAGGCAGAGCATCAGGTACCAGCGGACATAGTTCAGCCTTCAGAGGTCCCAGAGTGGAAGTGTTATGGGATATCCATGGACTTCATGATAGCACTTCCACGTACATCCAGGTGTCATGATTCTATCTGGGTGATCGTCGATCGACTCACCAAGTTGGCTCACTTCCTACTGATTAGAGATCAGGGTTTATAAGAGAGCTTGGGATGCCTCTATGTGCAGGAGATTGTGCGGATACATGGAGTACCCTTGATGATTTTCTCTGATAATGATTCACATTTCACTTTCTGGCTATGGAATAGGTTGTAGGAGGCTTTTCAGACATAGCTTCATTTGAGCGCCACCTTCCATCCTCATACGAATGTTCAGACTGACCGGACCATTCATACCCTCAAGGATATGATGCGTGCTTGCGTCCTCAACTTCAGTCACAGCTGGTAGGACCACTTTCCCTTGGTGGATTTTGCATACAACAATAGCTATCACAACACCATTGGGATGGCACCTTTCGAGGCTCTGTATGGCCGACCTTGCAGATCACCTTTGTGCTGGACTGACCCAGGGGAATCAGCACTCATGGGACCAGATATAGTATGGGCTACCATGAAGAAGGTGAAGATTATCCAGGAGTGGATGAAGACTGCACAGAGCAGGCAAAAGTCTTATGCTTAAAGGAGATGGAGACCTCTGGAGTTCAAGGATGGTGACCACGCCTTTCTACGAGTCTCACCCCAATGAGGTTTGCGGATATTTGGCCAGGGTGGCAAGTTATCTCTGAGGTTCATCAGACCCTTCCAGGTCCTCAGTAGAGTTGCCGAGGTGGATTTCCACCTAGCACTTCCCCCTCAGTTGCACCAGGTGCACGATGTTTTCCATGTATCCTAGCTGAGGAGATACGTTCAGGACCAATCTCAAATCATCGACCATGGCGAGCTAGACATTGACGATGGGGTGACATTTATGGAGGTTCCAGTGGATATTGAGGATCAATAGGAGAGAGTCCTTCATGGGCGATGGATACCTTTAGTGCATGTATGTTGGCAGCACAAGAACCTCTAGGAGAGCACGTGGGAGTGGGAGGCTCAGATTTGTGCTCAGTACCCCCACCTGTTTTCCTAGTTTTTGTGATGTGGTTTTTGAGGACGCAAATCCCTGAGATGGGAATAATGTAAAGACTCAGATTTTCCATATAATTTTTTTAATTATTTAAAAATATTACGAGTCCACAAAAATTAATGGCGCGTGATTCTGAGGCCCGATGTGCCCGGAATGAATTTCTAAACTTTTTTTTAAGTTCGTTCAATAAATGTGTGAGTGGGTTTTTGTAACATTTGAACTGGTGATCAAAATTGAAATCTGATGGCACCGTTAAACTCACAGCACCGATATTCTCAAAAGGAGACCTTCACGTCAACTTCTCTAGATCGAGGGTGGAAGATATTTTTTCATTTTTTCATGGAAGAAGAAAAATAAAATAATTAAAATTTTATTTTTCCTTTCGAAACCTATCTTTTTGAATTTTGGAGGTGGGGACCACCCCAGTTGGAAAACCTCCCATTTTGAATTCATGATGGTAGGGACCACCCAAACCCCTCTTAATGTGGGAAAACCTTTCATCTCAATTAATTAATTGTGCCAACTTCAATTAATTAATTGTTCCAACTTTAATTAATTGATAGATTTATTTTTTTAATAGGTTGGATCCTCTTTTCCTGGTTGGAAATCGTTGGAAAAAGAGAGAGTTGGGAGAACTTTGGAGAAACATTTCTTCTAAATGAAGAACGCCCTCTCCAACGAAGGACATACTTTGGAATCAAGAATGGGGACGACGCCTGAGCCCGACTTTGGAAGCATGTTGCAGAAGCGACAATCATTGGCACCTTCATCACCTTCACCGATCTCATCTCACAACACTTGCAACAAGCAATATAGGTAGGGATTCTTGTTCTGAATACCACTTACCTCGTTCTTATTATTCTTCTTGAATCAAGAACAATTATTATTCTTACTACCATTCTAACGCAGAGGGTGCGGGCCAAATGAAAATGACCCAACCCCTCCACAACCTTTGTGGATTTTGGTGGTCTTGAATTGATGGCGACGTCCCGAGATGATTGCGTGAGTTTACGGAATGAAAAACGGGTACCGGGGCTCGTCCGGTGACCTGAGGAACGTCGCTCACAACCATTCCAGTGACCGGCACCGGTGGGACTCGAGAGCAGCGTCCGGCACTCCGAGTATCCGCGATGGCGGCAGCGGCACAACCACGCCACCGGAGAAGGGTCGCGGCCCGTCGGTAGTGGCAGAGCAAGGGCGGTAGCCGGCGCACGGCGGGCTGCGCGAAGGTGTCGGCGGCATGCGTCCATGCTGCCAGGCATGCAGGAGTCGTGGCATGAGGCCGCGGTGGTGAAGGGAGGGCGTCCATCTCACTGTCGACTGCCAGTGGTGGCGCGACGTGCGACCGTGCCATTGAGGGTTCGCCATCTGGCCATCTGGGGAGCCGAGCGGGACCCCAGGTCCCATGTGCTAGCTTCCGGTGCCACGTGGCATCGGCCGGTTGGCCACCCAACCCAAATGGATGGGCTGTTTAAGGTACCCGGGGGGTGCCTCCCCCTTGGGTGGCGGCTAGGGCGGACCCCGCTGCTGGGTCCACCCAACCGAGGGCCAGCGCGGGCCAGCGGGACGCCCAGTGGGCCGGGCCGCGCTGGTGGGCCAGGCCGAACCCAGTAGGCCGGGCTGGACCCAGCAGGCCGAGTCGGAACCAGGGATGGACTCGGGTCAGCCCAGGCCAGGTCGGTCTGGGTCAGTTGGACCAGGTCGGACCGGACCCGGACCCGCTTCAACCAATATCCACTCTTTCAGCTATAACTTGAGCTATGGGCGTCTGTTTGACAAACTGTCTATGGCACCAGAAACCTTGGATCGAGACGGTCCTTTTGGTATACCCCACTTGAGTTTTGGATAAATTTGTGGTATGGTCGGGTTGGATCGAACACAAATTCAACCGGGCCCTCGGGACTAAAAGACTAATAACTTACGGACCGGGCGTCTGATTGACGCACCGTCTGTTGCATTGAGACACCTTTTATGTGGCAGTCCTTTGGGATACTTATTCGTGGTACTTCGTGTCAGTTGGAGTATCGACCTGTGGCTTGAGGATCAGACCCTCCTGGAATCAAGCGACCTTAGTGCGGGAACCCTATGGCTGGCTATAATATGAGAAAGGGATCCTACGTGGGTTTATGCTTTGGGATCCTATGTGGGTCTATGTTCTAGGGTCCCACTTGGATACGCTCTAGGAATCCACGTGGGACTACTCTATGATCCTACGTGGGTCTGTTTTATTAGGATCATATGTGGGTCTCATGATTTTGGATCCTACATGGGTCTACCTCTTAAAAGAGTAATATGATTCCATCGTTACATCTAATCATCTTTACTACCGTACTAAATTTATACCTGGTGTTAGATAAGTCCTTAACGTTGGGGTATTCTTCTGTGTGGTGTTACCTTTGTGGTACTTACCTTTGTGGTGAAACCTTTATGGTATTCTTCTGTGTGGTGATACCTTTGTGGTGCTTACCTTTGTTGTGATACCTTTGTTGTATTCTTATATGTGGTGATACCCTTGTGGTACTTACCTTCGTGGTGATACCTTTGTGGTATACTTATTTGTGGCATTAACTTGTGGTACTTATCTTTGGGGTGTTATCTTCGTGGTAATCTTTCCTCCATCAAACAGTTGAGCTTTGGGCTTTTGAGTTGGGCCTTGTGTTTCCTCATGAATGATATGGGTATACTTGATAACTTAGGTATATGTATGGTCATATACCTAATTAGGGTTGACTATTGTTTCCATGCTTTGTGTTTTGTCCTTTTTATATTTTTTGAGACCTTTTAGGGTCTCGGGGTCCCTACTGAGTATCGTTATACTCACCCCTGCACGGGTTATGCCTGCACCTAGTTGTGTTTGGTGCAGATGGAGGACATCGCTGACTGAGGGCAAGGGTACTAGGACTGGAGGTAGCACAGAGGTGGACATTGACGAGGCATACCACAGAGACGATCATTTGAGAGTTGTACCTACCCTTCTTGTAGGAACCTTGGCGGGTGTTCACATGAGCTATTTCTAGTTTTACTTGTACTTTTCAGTTAACTTGTACTTTTCAGTTGGGCTTGTATTCTAGTCCCTTTTCTTTTTGTACACACCCAGTTTACTATATAGTTTTACCTTGTGCTTGCATCCTGCTTTGTGCTTTGCTGTGTCAGTTACAGGTTATAAAGGCAATTCCTTCCCAGTTTTAGGGAATGCGCCTTTCGGTGCTAGTCACTACCCCCTGGCCTATGGAAGGTGGGCTTGTGTTAGTCACGGCATAGGCCCCGGGGGACGGGTCGTGACATAACCTTTTATTTTATTTAATATCTCTCAGATAAAAATTAGGGATCCATCTTTGACTTCAATAAAAAATTTGAAATACTCTGTCAACATCTTTAGAAATTTCTAAAACTTAAGGCATATAGAAAATGTCTTATTATTCTGCTTCTTTGAAATAAAATTGTCCTTAAATATATTTTATCAACTTATCATACTCATATGGTTTCAACCTAAATTTTTTTATTTAACCAACAAGTGTTTCTTCTTTCATTTCAAACTCATTATTCTCTTCTGTTAGATTCTTTTTTTTCTTTCTCTATGTTTTTCATTTATTTTATGAGCATGGTATTCTGATCAAGAAAATATTTAATATCATACTTCAATATGTGTTTCATATAATTTGGTTTTAAATCTTCTTATTCACAACTTTAAGTGTAAAACACTCTTTCATCATTATCTATGAAATTAAAAAATTTCTCATCAGATTCACATTCAGATTCACTGCAAGAAGAGTTATTATCCCCTTATTAATTATTTATCAAATTTCTTCTCTTGGTTTTAGAGTATATATTATTTCTTCTTATATATTTGTATTATTATTTTATAAATTTTTTCACTTATTTTTGTAAGTTATTTAATCTTATTTAGATTTAAAATCTATTTTATTCTTCTTATGATAGTCAAGTGAAAAATTCTTAATCCCATTACATTTGTAACATCTATGTGGAAACATTCCTTTATTTTTACTCTTTCCCTTCCTAAACCACTTTTAAATAAAAATAATGATTCTTTAAAATTATTCATCATACTTTTCATTTTTATATACAATTAAATATACTTTATTAAAATTTATTTGATTTTCAACCTTCTAATGGCCTTAAATTCCATTTCAACTTTAACCTCTTTCTTAAAGGCTATAATTTTCATCATTTCATATGCTATAATAATGTTATAAAATTCATTTAAAGAATGATATTATCTATCTTCTAGATATAATATATGAGGATAAAAACTGTTTGAAAAGATTCTTATGTTCTTCTTAACAGTTTTGGAATATTCAGGTTTTTCACTAAAACCATGGATATTTATAAAATATTATTTTACTCAAGTAAAATATTCATCAATTTTATCTCCTTTATATATATTAATGTTTTAAAATATGATTATATAGATCTATAATTTAACCTCCTTGTCTTTCATATTTCCTTTATAGTGACTTTCCAAATTGTCTGAGCTTTCTTTGGATAAATTAATTTACATCACTTTTGTATAGACTTTTTCTATCATGGAAATAAGAATAGAATTTTATGAATTTCTATAAAACATCATATTTTATTAATCTATAAGGTTAAATAGAAAATTCTCTTCAATAGGTTTAAAACCAAAAAATGAAGCATCTCTAACCTCTAGGACAAGGGATGTAATATATGGAAGCCTTCTATTTTTCAAGTTATGATAATTTTTAAATCAAATATGAGTTCACCCTTACTATTTATATAATTTATATTATCCATTCTTGTCACTTGATTATATATAATATAGGTACTTTTCGATAATACCAATTAGAATTTCTTGGATCGGATTAATCCACTAAAAAGGGTATATGAATCAATAGATTCCAGGTTTTTATAATTTCTTATAAATTAAAAAACCACTAATAATAGTTAAATCTTGATCCAATCAAGTAAAAATTTTCCAGCTCAATTTTTTCTAAAAAAATATAGGAATAATGAACATGAGGATTTTTACAAGGTTTGACCCCTTCACAGGAAACAATCTCCTTATCATTGTTGGTTAGTCTCCCTTACCAAGAATTCTTCACTATAATCACGATTTTTATAATTTTATAGTATTTTCATAATGTCTCACTATTCCTATCTAGAATCATTCCATAGTTTTTAGTTTAACACTACCTCTATACAAAAAATATCTACAATAAGAAATATCATATTGATAGTTTGGTTTCTTTATCAACTGCAATTATATATCCATCTTGATGGGCCACCTAGATATTTTTTAATAGCTACTCACATCATATAGATCCTGATATAGAACTTCTTCTCAATATCAAACATAATTAAACTCATTAAAAGATCTAGATAAAAAATATGTAGATGGTAACTTCTGAACAATGACTATAGGATCTCTCTTCTTTTATAAATATTTCGATAAACTTTTTTTCTAAAAATAATTATCCACTTATTCTCACCACATACTCTGAGAATTATTATTATTCTATATTATTTTGTATAGTACTAGTGATATATTTATTACTAATACAATATTCCCTATTTTGATTTTCCCAAAAGCATATCATTTAAGATCATTAAATTGAATCTATCATAATCAATATCCTAAAATGTAAAAATATGTATCCTATTTTACCTTCCCTATAACGGATATATTATTAAATAACTGAATTTGGAAAATAAACCTCAATACACACATTTTTCAAAAATCTCTCCACTGTGTATAGTGTATTCAAATGAGTTAACAGAGTACCCTTCTACACTTCATCTTCTCAAACCATCATCTTTTAACATAAAATGCAATAGAACACATCAAACTGATAGTGGTATGAAATATTATCTTATAGAGAAACCCATATAAAATTAATCTTAATAAAAATCAATATTTGAAAAAAAAATTGAATCATTGTTCTATTTTAATGTGATTAAACCCATTAATATCATAAAATAATCATCACAATAATACATCTATATTATTCTTGAAAATAGATAAAATAAGTTTGGACATATTTTAGTGGGTTTCTCTAGACTTTATAATTTTTATCATGATATAAATATCATGTAATATTAACTTTTATTGAATAAAAATTTTTTATGATATTTTAATAACTGAGGAAAAACATTGGTATCACTGAGTTTTATTTATTCACAATATTCAAATTCTTGAAATTCTTATTTTCACTCTAGTAACTTCACCAAAAAAATTCTATATAGTGAAGTCATTTGAAATTAGTGAAGGGTTATGAAATATACTAAGTCATACAACTAATCTTAGAAGTCATATGATTAGAGAATATTTACAGTTTAGACATATATTCGATATTCATAATAGAATATCATAATGTAGAATTATAGTCTAGATCAAAGACATATGATTAAGGATGAAGTCTTATAGTCTCATAAAGGTGTATACTAGAGTCGCATGATGAATAATGTTTGAAGAAGAAGACATACTATATAGTCTTATGATCATCCATGAATATGTAATTTGGTATAACTCAATGTATCATGTTGAAGTATTAGAATGAAGAATTATCTTCAAGTATTATGATAGACTCATAAGATTAATAATAATATTAGACTCAAAGTCATAATATCTGATAAAAATAATTATTAGAAAGTATAGAGGCATGATCTTAATCGAAAAATTTATATAATCTTGCATTACTCAATTATTTCCATATGTAGAAGTAATGTGATGAATGAAAAATTATGGTGAAGATTTTTTCTTGGATCCATATTCATATGTTCCACATAAAAATTTCATATCACTTCAAATAGTTACATGAATTCTTTGAAATCACTCTATCCATACTTAGTCATCTCAAAAACACCTCAAAGAATCCAATCACATCTAATAATCCTAAAAAATCTTACAAACTCTGTAATAATGTTAATAAAAAATGAAAACAAATAAAAAATTCATCAACAACTCTGGGAGCACATTATTTAAACTAATAAAGAGTTATGAATTTAATGGGTTCTGTCTAAGAGATACGAATAGGTTTTGTATTACTTGTTAATTTTTTTCATGTTATATATTGTTCACTTACTTACAAGGGATGGATTATGTATGACTTATTCCTATTTATATTTTCAACCATAGTCTATTATCTCCTTAGGGGAGGGCTATATTATTCCCTTCCCTTGAATCAACACCTTTCTTGATAGGTTGTTTATATTTTTATGGCATTGTTTATATGCACTTCCCATTAAGGTATAATCTAAGAGAGATATGAATGAATTATATGTCTCCATTATGTGATTGTAATTTCCTAGTAGGTTGTATATATCAATCCCTCATTCATATTCATATGATATTTTTAAACTATGTAGAGTTGGTTTTTATGTTAGACTCTTTCCATTGTGTTGTTCTAAGTTATTCTCAAGTTTATTTTGGAAACCTCCATCAGTATTCACCAAAGTTAGTCAGTTTGGGGTTAAAGGTGGCCTATTTATTGTATGATGCCCCAAATTATGTGTTTATATTGATTTTTTTAATTTATTTACAGTACAATCACTAATATATAATATTTGGTTTATGTTAAGGCATTATTATTGGTGTCCATCAGTGTTTTGTTTCACACTATATATATAAACCTTATTGTACTTGCACAATTTTTTGTTTAAGGTGTAGGTAAGGGGAATAGCCATATAATAGGTGTCTAAGATAGGATTAGATTAGTATGGATATATGAGGTAGTACAATACTTATTCATAGACTATCGAGTAGTGGTTCCTATGTTTTCTAGTATTTTAATTATTTTATTAAATATTATTGTTATGATTGGTAGGTTATAGATTTCCCATTCATGATTTATCTATTAATTAATGGTCCTACTATAGGATATCATTTTTCAATTATATTGTGATATTATTTATATAGTTATAGTTAAGTTATTACTCTATATTATATTTGATGTTTTTATGTTATATATATATATATATATATTATTGTTGAATAAGTGTGATATTGAGGGTCTAGTATCCACATTATACAGAATAGACCCTATCCATTAATAAAAAACATCTGGAATATAAGAATGAATTCTTAGGTCATGTGTGATCCATCTTATGTTGGAAACCCTAGGTCGAGGTATTATATATTTTTTAGATTTTGAAGAATAAAATAGGTCATTGAATCATCAACAAATACATTTCTATTAATGAAACATAAAGATACTTTCTTAAAATAAATTTCTAAATGAAATACTAGTTTTTAAGTATCTACATTAATTGAAATGTGATGCATATATAAGAGTGAATCTTATAATTGAACTTCATAAACAAAAAAAGAGAGTAAACAGTCTACTTAAACTTGTTGGAAAGGAGTCCAAATTTGAAAAAAAAACATTATTTATTGATTATTATAGTAGAATATCAATCATTGTAGTAATTTAGTTTAAAATATATGTGATGGGCTGTATCAATTGATATTAAATACTTGATCAACACTAGTGTGGAAAACTATCAAAACTCTATGATCAAATAATGTCACTAATTTTACCTCAATCTAGTTTGTTAGATATCATGAAAAACATATATTTAAATATTAAATTTTATCTATTAAAATTCTATAAAAAAAGAATTTTGGGTAAATGGAATAAAATACTAAACATAGTATAAAATACTCTTCTAATTTATAGAATAATTTCAGTGAATAATTTTATAGAATTTTTGCAAGTGATTATTTATATTTAGAATATATCTTTACTCAAAACAAAATAAAATTTTACACATTATGATATTTTTTATAGAGAAAACCTAAATCTAAATAACTTTAGAGGATTTTATATAAATTCATTCATTAAAAATAAGGAAGGGACTCAATATCGTTTTGGTGATTCTATAACGAAAGTATATTTATAGGATATTCATTAAGGATAAAAGCCTTAAATTATTTTAATAATAGGCATGAAAATTATATTTAAATAAATTATATAAATATTTTTTAATAAGAATATAAAAATAAATCCAATATGTTATAATTGAATAAATTTAGGAAAGTGTGTGTGATAAAGAAATTTTTGGATCATCCTATGAATACCACCCATCTCTATCATTTAGATTAATAGGTTTTAATGAACATAAGTCACTGATAATTTTTACTTTATTATTTAACTTATCACGCTTCATTATTATCAATTATAACCCCCTAAAGTGATTCGTTTTAATGATCAATTGGGAACTTTTATTTTTATTTAAAAAATCATCCAATGAATTTTTAATAAAATAATATTAAAATGATAATGTGTGAAAAAAATATGTAGGATTATATATATTTGTGAATTTTTTAGATTTGTATTGAAATGAATAATGATGAACAAATAGTATAACAACCTAAGTATAATCAACAAATACATAACTTGTAGGATGGATCCATGATCAGATGTCATATCAGTGGAACACAAAAAAGAATAGATAAAACACCAAATGGATGAATTGGAAGAAAATAGATTTTAATTATATCTTATAAACATAAAATTCTAGGGATTTATAAAATAATGAGGATAATACACTATAGTGAATTTGAAATAGTTGTGTGATAACCCCTTTGATGTCAAATTCATCATATGAACATCTCTCACCAAGAATTGAAGACCAACACCAAATCTAAATAGAATAATCTTGCAATATCTAAGAAAATTATAAAATTTAATTCATTAATTATATCTAATATGTAAATAATACTTGAAAATTAAATAATAATAGAATATCGTGATTATTTTGATCTTGAAAACGACCCTATGATGACTAGCATTGGAAGTACAATGACAATATTTTTTCTATCTTAGTTCCTCACCTTTAACAATTATATTCCATATGTTCTAAAGTAAATGTAGAAAATATATTCTAGTAATGATTATTAATGATAAATATATATAGTCTTAAATGGAAATATAAATCAATTTTCATAGATTATTCTATAAAATAAACAATGGTCAAATAAATGATGGGTTGAAAATAAGTCATGTCATAGTTCTAATAGATGCATTTGTCAATGTTCATATTTTATCTCAGTATAAAAACTAAGGAATGAACATTTGAAAATGTATAAGAATCACTCATATAGTTAAAAATATATTTCATAGATAAAAAAGAGAGTATTTTAAAAATATCACATTCATCATGGTACCTCCCATTGATCTACTTCTCTCATTTTTCAAATATAATGATAACTTTCTTATATGGTTTCTAGTATTTCTATTCATATAATTCAAGAATAATCCCTTGATATTTTTTTAATTTAAAATTATACATGTAATACCTCTATTGTATTTACTCCACTCATCCTCCAATATCTTATCAATGAAATCCATAGGATATGGACATCGTCCCTTGTCATTCTATGATCGTATAAGTGCTGGGTATAGGAACTTTCCTATTATCTATGAAAGATCAAAAATTACAAGGGATGATGATATTTATATCTCATAAGAAGTGGAAACTAATTTTACTTAGTTCTATCAATATCTTGGTATAAATTTCTCCAACTTATTTAGGTTAGAAGTGAATAATTTTATCAAAATAAGAACATGAACTTTATATAAAATAGGGATCAAGGGTATTATTTATCCTAAACCACATAATATTTTCTCTATCATGTTCATCTGTATATTGATTCAATGTTTTGTTTATCTTATTTAATTTAAATTGTCTCCCTAGTCAGTATAAAATTTATCCTTACCATAGAATATATTCAATTTCAAAGAATGATTCTACAACATTCTTTTTCTATCTTACAATGTTATCTTTAAAAACTAAAATATTTACAAATTTATTATATATCATTCATTATTTATTAATAAAATGGAATGGATTTTTTTTAATTTTAATTGGTTTTAATAGGTTTTTAATTTTTTTATGTAATAATTTTTAATTCACCCCACTTTGGAAGATTGACTACCAGATTATATCTCTTTTCAAATTTTTGGAATAATAATTGATATTAGAACCCCCAAATGAAGAACTATAACTTTTTAAGTCCATAATATTCATATTATTAATATCAAAATAAATTAAATAAGTTATTAATGAATCTAAAAATTCAATGTAAAATTTTAAATATAAAAAAAATCTAATAATATCTTACTTCTGATACAAATAATTCATATTTGAATCCATATCATTTTAGAAAGAAAAAATAAATATGTAATATCCTTTCTTTCAATAGTAATATCAAATTAGATAGATATATTTCCTAGATTTTTTTATTATTGACACTTGGTGTCAATATCTTACTTCTAAAAATTCCATTCTATAAAGTTCTTATTACAGTATTGTTTATCTTCATAAATCCGTCTAAAAATGGCCTTTAGTTTTATGTTCGATGGAAATAATTTTTCCTATTAGAAATATATTAGAATTATTTATCATATCGAAATTTCTAATTAATTATTTATTAATAATATAAATTCCATTAATTATAAATAAATTTGAAATTTTTATTTAATTATATCGGTTTATGATAATATGATATCCAATATGAGTACTGATGTTCACAAATTTGTTTCATAACTTTAAAAAACTCGTGATATATGAAATTTTCATGAGAATAAATTTGGAAAGAATATAATGGTATTTAATATTACCAATAATACTAAAACATATTTAAAATAGATAGTTAAAGATTTATATCAATTTAAATTTTTCAATGAAACTTTCTATAATGGAATATAAAAAATAGATGAACTATATTGAAACTCTCTTATAGAATCATCTATTTATGTATGTTTTGAAAAAGGAGTTTATAGTTAAAAAAATAATCATTACATCATTTTAAAAACTCATTAACAGATAAAAATTAATATTATATACCAATAAAATCTCAAAATAAGTAAAAATTCCATCCTCTGAGAAGTATAAGGAATAACTGTATTTGAAAAAGAGATATAAGAAGATTCAAAAATTATGTATTTTCTAAAGGAATGCATAGTCTATTATATTAATATAAAATAGATTTATCCTTGAATAAGAAAATATAATACAACTTGTTCAACATTATATAACAAAATAGACATATGAATAAATTTTATTTGGATATTGATAAGTAAATTGAATGAAATCCCACACTTCTAAAATATATGGAGTTCTCAAAATTAACTTCTTCTAAAATTAGATCAAATTATATCAATAATTTTATTACATTCAAAAGTATAAAATAAAAGAAAAATACTTTAAATTTTTTTCTAAATATCAAGATAAAATAAAAATCCTTAAGATAGAAATTAAAGATATAAAGTCCCTAGGTGTATTTTTGAATGATTAAATGAACTTATATAAAATCCTTACACATAAAAAACATTCAAGGTACCTATATGGAATTGGATATTCCATTTAAATAAATTTATTCTAAAATAACATTATCCAATTAAATAATATTTAAAATAATTAAATAAAATAAATATTCTAAATACATTATGTGTTATAACCACTCAACCAATGATAATAAGGAATCCAAAATCCATCCTTTATAGATCTCATCATGAATAATTATTTGTAATAGTAAATATATAATTATCAAAACATAAAAATTGGATACCTAACTTGTTAAATTTTATATATTTTTTCTTGGTAACCTAATCAATAAGGTAACATAAAGTCACCTATATTTAATAGTTCCTTATATTTTCAAAGATAAAATTGTTTAATCTTCAAAAACCTTCAAATTTTTTATTTGTATTCATATTTACTGTTAGATTTATAATAATTTAATTAAATGGTCAAGTATAATGAATCATTCCATTTTAATTTGAATAAAAAAATTATTACTATTTTTATTTTATTATAAATCCTTTAAATAGTGGAATTCCACTTTATTTGAGGACACTTCATGAAATATTCTCAATATATCAGCTCTCAAAATATCATCAAAAGTATATATATCTATCTTAGAAAAAATATCAGTTAAAAATCCATTAAAAGTTTAAATTCCTTCATATTATATTTATATTATCATTTCCTACCCCTCTACCTACTTTCATAGGTTATATTTGAAACACTTACTGAATGTGTGGAATCGGTAAATGACTTGTGTAACATGAACATCTAACAAAAAAAGGGATTGGAATACCCAATAGAATAAATAATCCTTATTATATTTTTCTTTATCCCTTATTTTCTTTAACTCAACCTAACTAGATATTTTAATGTTTTTAAAAAAGTACTATTATGGTTCTTAATGATTTGGGTGAGAAATTTGTATACTTTGAGATAGAGAGGATAGCCAATAGGACAGCCCTCTATCCTCTTACACTCACATTTATTCTAAGGAAAATAAGTAGTAAGATAGGAGGATAAATAACTTGCATGATTATAACGTCAATGGAAAATTTTAAAAGTTTATAAAGGAGTTTTATGGATAGATTAAGACAATGGTAGAGAGTGAAATTCATGCTATTTTTTCACATTTCTGTTTCATGTATATTTTATGCATTATAATCCACTTTTAAAATTTTATTGTTCCAAAATTAAATTATTCAAAATTATTATATATTTTACACTAACTATGAAGGACCCAAGAGTTTGAGAACCAGGTTATTTTAAACATGTAGGAACAATAATATATTTTCATAAAATTTTAGTAAAATATTAAGTAGGATTTTTAAAAATGGTCTGTACATTATTGAGCAACATAATAAAAATCTAAATCAAATAAAGTATTTATACCAACACTTGTTTTTTTAAAACTAAGAAAGATGATAAAATATATTTAATATTATACATGATAAAGGATATTTCCTTTTTAATTAATTGAAAATGTTTTCATAGTAATTCATCTTCTAAGCTATGGCTATCTGTGCAATGAATTGTTTTATAAATTTTTATTTTACTGAAATAAATATAAACTCGAATAAAAAACTACCCTCAACACTTGATTCTTAAGTTGTTTATAAAATTGGAATATTTAACTCCTAACAATTAGATAATTCAAATTATTTCTTATAAGGGGATAATTCATAATTTCTTTTTTATAGGGGGGTTGTTATAATTCAATGGGAAAGTTAAATCTAAAAGAAGTGTGTGTTTTTTGGGGGGAAATATTTCTTACCCGTTTAATTTTAAAAATCACAATATGGGTAGTTTAGTTAAAATATTAATCCCCTTATTATCATAGGATAAAACATTTTTATACGTGTAGTTTTAAACAATACATTAGATTATTTTAATAAATTCCATGATCTATGTTATGTATTTTTATGGTTTAAACTATCAAGTCTTGTGATCAACAATAATGTGGAGATTTTTGGGTAATCCTATACACACCACCCTTATCTATAATTTATATAGGTAGGTTTTAATAAACCCAACACACGGATATTTTTTACTCTGTTCTTTAACTTATCGTTCCTCGTGATAAAAAATTATCATCCCCTAAAGTGAAGGGTTATTATGATCATTAAGGAACATAAATTTTTTATCTAAATAATATACCCAATAATTTTTAGTGAAAGAAAATTTGATGACCAATTAATGTTAAAAATAAATAAATGGAGTAGTTAAATGATTAATAGTGAATCAAATTATGATTAATGTAGAAAAATTATGTATTTAATTGAATATATAATAGATAGTTTGTAAATTTATAATGCATAGAAGAAATACACTAACTGTAAGACTTAACTATAAAACATAGAATGGAATCAATAAATAAAAAAATAGAATCAAAGTGATTTGAATTATATTATATCAAATTTATTCTTCTCGTGATATATCAAAGAATAAAAATTATATACTGTTATAAATATTATACTAGTTGGGTGAAGGCCACTATAATGTTAACTGTATCATCCAAACATCTCTGAAAAATAATGGAATATTGAGGAAAAATATAAAAAGACGAATATTGATGTATCTAAAAAAATAAATTACAAATTGATACTTATATCTAATATTAAAAGAGGCCTTTAAACCTATAATAATATTCTAGGATCGTAAAGATTATGATTTTGACAACCGGATTATGATAATTATACTAAAATTTAAAATGACTTTATTTTTTCTAACTTAGAAACACAACTTCAATGATTATATTTCAGATTATAAGATGTAAAAATATAATATCCATGTCTATAATAATTATCAGTGATGAATCAAAGAAGTCTATAATGGACATATAAAAAAATGGTCATGGATAAAGCAAAATCAAATATTTAATGGGTAAATTTATAAATAGTTACTTTTAAAATATATATAAAGAATTTTTTGTATATAATTTAAAAAATAATATGAATCAAGAATATACACTATAGAACAATTTATATAGTTAAAATAGGTCATTTGATAAATATTACAAGAATCGTGACACCTCCCTTTGATCAACATATCTCCTCACTTTTGATGATAATTCATATTTTATTCATAGAATTATAGTATTAATATTTACCTCTATTTATCTTTATCCCTTGATTTTTTATTTTTTAAAAAATAAAATGATGAACCCCTCTGTTTTTTATATTACTTATCCTATAATATTTGATCAGATAATTCCTATGGATAGATACTTGATCATCATATAATATATAATCAATGATATTTTGGGGATATAAGCTTGTCTATTTTTCATCATAGATCAAATAAGTCATATGGATAAGTAATTTTACATATAACAAAAAATTAGGAACTAGTTCTGCACTTTTCATTCTTGATCTATTTATGATATCCTCTAATTATTTTAGGTTAAAATAAAATATGATTTCAGGTATAGAAACTTTTATTTTATATAAAATAGGGGATGTATGGATTTCTTATCCTAAACCTCTAAAAAAAATTTTCCTTTCTATACATAATTTATTAATTTATCTTATATATCATATTTAATCTACATGTCTCCTTATTTTCTTTAAAATTCATCCTTTCCATGGATCATAGCCAAATATAAGGAAAGTGTCCAAAAATTCTCTTTAAAAACTCCAATGTTACCTTTAACATACATAAGATTCATAATTATATTTAAAAATATATATTCCATAAAATTTAAAAGGAATGGATTTAATTATATAAATATCCATTTCCCATACATTAACTATATTTCTAATTACCAAGTTTATGATTTTATTTGTTTGGTATTTCACACCATTCCATTTCCACTTACTAATTTATTATTTTAATAAGATATTTTTTTAAGTGTGAATTATTTTTAAAGGATTTTAATCTATCTTCTATGTAAACATTTTCAATTCACTCCCTATTGAATATTTCCTACTAGTATACATCTCTTTATTAATTCATAAAAAAATCATAGTTTATTTTGAATAAGATAACTACACTTTACATGAGGAAGATTACGAAATTAAGTGAAATGCTGAGGTTGGAGTAAAAAATAATTAGTATAGACTAGAAAGAAAATAATGAGAGATGAATTGTATTTTTATTATATTCTATTTGAAAAAAATAGCACCTACTCAAATTCAAAATGTAAATAATATTTAGAATATTACCCTATTATTATAACTAGATCACATTTATTTTAAATAATCAGTAAGAGATAAGTCTTAGGTTAAATACATGAATGAATAATTAGATAAAATTGAAAAAAATGAAACATAAGATCTTATATAAAGGTCAAATGTGTGTATATATATATATAATGTCCTGGGAAAAAAGTGGGTCCTCAAAAATAGTCCTTATGATAAAAATAAAAATTATAAAAAATATGTTTTTTATTTTTTTACAAGGAATGTTCAAAAATTAAATGAGTTGATGTAGAGGATAATTACACAACAATTTCAAATCATAAATGAATCAGATTATTCCTTGAAATAGTTATATATAAAAAATTTAAAATTATTTAAATGGATATAAAAACAATATTCTTTAATAGATTACTCAAATAGGTTGTCTAGGTTTAGAAACTTAATATATTTTATCTTGGTGGTGATGGAAGTAAGGTTTTTCACTTGAATAAATCATTATATAGGATATAGTAATAAATTCATGCATTATATGCTTTACTTTACTCATATAAGAAAAGAATTGAATCTAAAATAGGTTGTGTTGGCCACAACATAAATTTTAATAGTAAATATGAGGTTTAATTTTGGAAACTTATCTATTTTAATGATATCATATTTTGTGGAAGAAAGGATGAATATTATTAAATGATTAAATATTTGATAAAATATGAATGTGATATTTTCATGATTAGATAAATCACATATTTTTTTATTTTACATTTAAATTAAAAAGGTTAGTACACTTTCATCTCATTAATAAAATATGATAATAATTTATTATATAAATTTTGTGTTCATGATAGAAAATCCAATATTTTATAGAAATGTGATTGAATGTTTATTTTACATGATAGAAACATAATCTAATATTTTATATAGAACATTATTGGATTAAAATTTTTATATTTAAACAAAACAGAAACACCTTATATATATGAAAATTAGAATGATGTGTATAAAAGTAATTATTAACTATATCTTGTTGCATCCATTAGAAAATAAGAAAGATTTACTAGAATGGTTTGATATTTATTTAGATGGAAATATTTTTAGATAAAAAACCACAATTTTATGATATTTTTATATTGGATATAATTGAATTATCTCATTAATAAAGAAAAAGATAATAAGAAATTTCATCACTTAACACTATAAAAGTTTTTATATTTTATCTATAAATTCATGTAACCAACAGATTGGTATAAATAATAAGTGGGATAAACATAGTGAGAATATGATGTTTCTAGTAGTAATTTTAATTAATACTAATCATAAAAAAGAATCCATAAACCATTAAATAACATTGAATATTAAAATTAGAAATCACTTTATTAGGGAGAAGGTAGAAAACGAAGTTATCAATGTTGAACACATTTGAACCAATGATTAGACGGATAATATTATTACCAAACCATTAGAAAACTCTATATTTGATAAGCATGGATTTAATCTTTTCATTCAACCATCAACTTTAACTTGTGAATATTTTAAAGGTATCCCTCTATATAATTTTTTTTAATAATAAGTGGTTTCATGTGATTGCAGACTAAGGGTTGTATACAATCCATTGGGTTTATTATAATGGAATATGTAATATATCTAGGGTTACATAAAATTTTTCTCAAAAAATATATAGATTTAATGATTTAATAGTGAATCAATTCAGGGTTGTTTTTAATGATATAAATTATAATTTTTGTTAAGTATTTAGATTCATTATTCTATTTTTTATCTCATCAATCCTGGACCCAATTGAGCTAATAAAAGATTATGATGACTCGTATTCTAGATAATATTAAACTTTGGTAAAATTTTATGAATTAACCTTTGGATATTTTTTTCAAAGGGAATTAAATTATGAGTATAAAGGGGATATAATTATAATCGTAAAGGTGGATTAATATTTATAATGTAATAATATTTTTTGATTTTTGATGATTATTTCAAAGGGGGTAGATTAAGGGAGAGATAAGATCAAGGGGGAATCATGAGATAACTCATATTGTAAAAATAGTGATGGGAATAGAAGTAAGGTTGGAATAAAAATATATATATATGAAAATTAATTTTGAAAATATTATAAGAGATAGTTCTATGAAATTACTAATTAATTAGTCAAAAGATAAAAAGGGTGTGATTGCTGAAACTAGTGATTCAGTTATTGTATTTGTTGTTAACATAAACAAACGTGATAGATATTGTTGGAGTTAATGACTTAATAAAGTTCAACATTAACCCATTATATGTGGATAGTTAATTTGAATAAAAAATAAGGTAAGTTTGATGTTTTTATAATTGAGAATTTAATTTTTCACGTCCTGTATAAGTATTATTTTTTCACCACATAAGTGAAGTTTGATAAATAAAATAACTACATAATATTTACAAGATAATTTTGAATATTAATTTACATTTTAATTAACTATACATAATAGTTACGTTGTATTTATGAAGGATATCTTATAATGAAATCAGTTAATCATTATTTCATAAGGATTTTTAGTAAGAGTTAATTGTGTAGAAAAATTAATTTATAGTATTGATTTTATGATTTTAATGAATAAGTGACACTGATTTATTAGTTTTATATTAGTGATATGACTTTCTTGAAGTATGTGTGATCATTATTAAAAAGTTTTGTAAAAGTGGTCCTTTTATTACAAGGGATGAGTAATAGAACTTTGTTTGAAATAACGGTAATGTTGTAATTTATTGCAAGATTTTTTATTGAGAATCAAATATATTTTTTTTTGGAATATTTCAACTAGTTGGCTGATATTAAAGGGATTTTAAAATATATATTTTTATTTTTATATTCTAAATAATAATAGATGTAATAATCTAGGAATTGTATTTAAATAAAATTTTATGACCAATTATATTTAATTCATTTTACCAGTACCTTTTCAATCCTCAATGTTGTATATCATTTAGATTATAGAAAAAAAGTTACACTAGAAACATAAGGAATTATCTAAAATGAACTAAAATATAGATAGTTGTGAGATGCATGAAATATTTTGGAGTTATAAAAACCAAAGAAACAAAATGAGCATGTTTTTTATAGAGTTTTTCTGGAGAATTAGAACATATAAGATGGTTTGGATTTTATTTCATTAAACTAAATTCAAACAATATTATTATTTATATTTAAGGGCACTTCATAGGTAAATGGAATGATATAAGAGGGAATTAAATTATTAATCTTAAAAGAAAACACTATATCATCATATCATAGTAAGTTTAATATATAGAATATAGTGGATATAATGATATAACAATTCATGAATAGAACGTAGTAGTATATATTATAGGATGCAGAGAATGAAATTATAAAAAATAATAATAAACTAGAAGGTATATGATTTGTAGATTTTATGTTAAATACCTAATCCACTTTTGGTAGTATCTCAAACACTTTGATAGATGGGGGAATATACTAATATCCCCACTTTTTAAGGTAGTGAAAACCATTTATAATAACTTCATTTTTCATGTGTGGAGGAGAAACCCATATTAATTTGTTTAATTTAAAACTATAAACTAATACCCCTTTATTTTTTAAAAAAGTAACCATAAATCACACCATGCCTTTTTATTGGGATGAGGTTAAACTGTTATCCTATTTTTTGGTTAGGAAAGTATAAACATTACTTAATTTTAATAAAGTCTCAACCAATGTGTGAGTTGGTGTTAGAATTTGGTATGAATAATTTGACACTTTAACCAATACAGATTATTGAAATATAAAATAGATAAAATTATTAAATGTAAATATTTAAAGATTTTATAAGTATATTGTGTATGTTTGGACCATTAGTGTTCTTTATGGAATAATATTGTCTCATGAAACAGTAATGTATCCTTAAAAATATCAAAAATTATAATAATAATGAATGAAAATTTTATTTATTTATATTATTCCTCTAATAATTCAGCTTCATTAAATAGATAAATCATCAATATTTAAATGAAAAATATCAATTATAATGAAATTTTCACCCTTTTGATATGAATTATTCACTACTTTGATCTTTATTTCCATATTTCTCAAAGAATATGAAAACAAATGGTTAGAATATAACATAATATTGAAAGTATTTATTACCCATTTAAATCCCAATTTGACTATTAAATGTTTCCCCAAGTTTTCTCATTTAATAAAAAACACAAGGGAATTATTTTTATGATGATCGCTCATGTAGAAATATTATTCTTAGGTTATAAATGTTCCTTCTCAATATATAATTCCAAATTCAATTATTTTTTTATTTGAATTTAAAATATATCATCAGCTTATTATTGAATACCCACATTGTGATTGAAAGCTATGATATCCTTTTCATAGTCTAGAATAAATTCTCATCCATCAATCATACTATGAAATTATGTGAATCCCCTAGTTTTTTCTACCATTGGTTCCAATGCTTTGTGAATTGAATCTAGGAACTGAGAAATTTATTCAATACATTCTTGAATTCATACATAATATAGAAAACTCACTTAGTTGTATTCTGTGTTCTATCTGCAAAAAATATTATCTTAATGTTAATACCTTTCATTACCATTCATCAAACATTCTCACTTGATTATATATAGAAATCACTATTCATATTTATCCCTTTTGATCCACTACATCTCAAAAATCAAGAAAAAAAACTATTTTTGTACATTGAAGTATGGTTAAGTAATGTTGTAATAACAAAAATATAATCATAAAATGATAATAAGTAGTTATTTAAAGAATAAATATGTAAAATAAAGCCCCATTACGTGTCTTTAAAAACATCCAATATTTTCTTGAAATATATATAAATAAATTTTTTACAACCAAACCTTAGTTGTCCATGACAACTTTGGAGTACCTAAAATATGGATTCTTCTTTTTTCTAGTGGAACATTTTCCTTAAAATTCTCTAATATTTTCAATGAATAAAATATGAATTAATTATATATATATATATCAAGTTATAATAAAAATAAACTTGAAAAATCAATCTAAAATCTATATAATTAGGATATAAATATAAAATTGAATGATGAATAATTAGAGAATCGTGAATGGTGATGGTGATCTCAATGATTATGATGGGCATCACAAATGGTAAATTTCCATGGAGATTCGCGATAAGAGGAGCATCGTGATGACATTTTTAAAAGATACAAAAAATGAACTATGAGGTGGTGGAGAATCGTGAATGGATGAGCCTATAAATATAAGGATACTTATCTTTATTTTACATGAATTTTTCCACAAAAAACCAAAATCACTCAGATTTCACGAAGCTAGGGGAGTTTCATAAATCTGGGTTTCTACACGAACTTGATCATTGTGAAAAGACTATTTTAGTCTTAACTGATTCCAATTATTCTAAATAAAGGGTTATTAGAAATGATGGGGTATTCCACATTGACTCAGTAAGATTAATAAAGGAAGTTTGTTACGTGAAGGCAGTTAGCTTCATGAAGATAGTGACCTTCATGAAATCAGTGATCTTTGCAAAGGATCCTCATGAAAGATAACTTTGAATATTCTTTTTTTAGTGAACAGGGCTTTCAAAGTGCATCAAATCAAGTCTATGGTGAAAGAATATTCTCATTCTAGAGAGGGACAAATACTTTAATACCAATCCATTAAAGTGGCCATCATGTCGATAAACTAATTTAGACTTCTCTCAAAGCAGTGAGCTATGGGGAGTCGAAGGAAGTGTTCTGAGGGACATAGTAATCTATCCCTAGAATATTGTAAAGGTAGTGTTCCTGAAAAAGAGATATTATTTCTGAAATTCTATATTCCCCAATAAGTGAATATTAGTGGATTACGTATGATTGACACACTATCAGTGTATTCTCTTTGGACTAGACCATAGTGGTAAACCAAGTAAAATTGTTGTGTTGTCTCATTGAATGTGATTGTTAGTTTTATACACTTTTCTATTAGATAGTTTTAACAAGTTTCTACCAATGTGGTAATAATATCCTTCACTTTAGGAGAAAAATTTGACACCCTGATTCACTTGTCCCCTCTCAAGGTGTTCTGGGCTCCTTCATCTTTAGCTAGAGATATGTTCAAAACATAGTAAAAAATCTATAACTTTATATCAGATATGGAATGAAATTTTTGGACATCCAATTCATTATAACTATATAAATTTAACTTATTCCAACACACTCCTATGTTATAATCTAATAACACATTTGAGTTTAGGCTTATTGTCGTGGAATATATACCAAAATATGTTAAAATGTTTCCAAATTGAATGTTTTACACAAGGGAACCTTAATAGAACTTATAGAACATGTTATAAGAAATATAAAAAATAATTATCAAATTAAATCATGTAATGAATATTAAGATATAATTAACATGAATCATTATATATAAAAAAAATAAATTAACAATGAATTCTTAAATAATACAACATTACAAAGAAAGGTTTTTGTAATTATTAAAATGAAATATCAAAATGGGTAATAAGATAATCATTATTATATCCCCTTTTGATAACTATAAATAATATAATCACTTCTCCCCATTTTCAGAATTAATTAAAAAAAAATTATAAATCATAAAACAGTATAACCGTCTAAATTTTAAAGAAAATAAAAGTATATTTGATGAAAACTATGAATTTATATACCCTATATAATTTAGTTAAATATAATTAAAAATATATTAAGTATATATTATATCATGACATTAAATAATAATGAATAATAAAAAAGAACATCTCATAAATGATGAAAATTTATAACTCACCCTTAAAATGTACTATCCCCCTTAATAAATAAATATAACCATTAAATCACATCATAACCAATATTAAAAAAAATTATAAATGTGTGAAATAAAAACTATAGTTAAAATTGAAAATTCATATTCTTGTGAATCCCCTCGAATAAAACAATTAAAGATAGGGAGCCAGGACTATTAGTTGATTTTAATGAATTTATAAATATGTGAAATGAATTAAATATTAACATCAATAAATTATCATATTCTAAAAATTCATTATATATAACGATTGTTAAAATTATCATGAGACAAATAATAAAATAAATGGTTTAGAATATTCTATAATTTCATTAAATAAGAAAAATTAAGCACCCTTGGACTTATTGATGAAGTAGTCTAGTTGTTTGAATTTGTTTTCAACTATTATTGCATTAGTGGAAGAGTTTGAAATGTTTTTTAGATGGTTGGAAAGGGACGAAGGTATCTTGGAGTAGTTTTTAAGTTGTTCTATAAATGTGGAAAATGTAATAAAATTGACAAAAAATCAATAATAAATATTTTTTACAAAGCTTAAGTCTTTCACATTGATCATAATATTTTAAATCTTTAAGTATATGACTTTGTGCTGATTATAAGGCACTAAGTCTTTGAGTGTAATCCCTTAAAGCAATGAACATAAGTCCTTGATCAAAAAAGATTACATCATCATAAGTATTAATTATTAATAATATATTGAGTTTCCAACATAAATATTAAGATATGGACAATTTATGAGTTTTTGTGTGGTGTAAAATCATGTTTCTAGAAATAAATTTTTTATAAAAGTAAATTGATAAAGAAATTATCATTCCTCATTGGAAAAAAATCACATAAAATTTTTGAATCAATCTAAATCAAATGAAATTTTATAATTTTTTATTATTTTTCTTATCTATTTTAAATCATGGGCCAGTATATTTGAAAAATATGTTTTTATTGAAGTTGAAGTTGTTTGAGAGTAAGATGTATATATTAGGTCTGGAAATTAATTGTGGTAATGCATTTATTGTCCTAAGATCAAAAATAAATTTCTAATCAATATTTTATTCAAACTAAGTAATTGAGATGTTTTTTTAAAAGAAAATTTGTTTATTCAGTGATATTTTTAAGGGAAAGTGGAATATTGAGATTAGACCAACTGATTTAAGAAGTTTCAAGTAAAGGACATGAGTTTGTCATCTCGTATTGTTCTATATTGAGAAATAAGAATAGGTTTTTTCACTATTTATATACATGAAAGAGTAATTTTGTCAACTAAATTACATCAATGTGAAAAGTGACATCACATGGTTTTCTATATTGGGAAGTGAAAATAAAGAATCAAGAAACCAAAAATAAAAATTCTTTAGAGGATCTTTTTATTATAAGCCTTAAATACTTCATAGCTATCCTTTTGGGGATACTAAATTTTATGGGGTCCATTTAATTCAATTAATTGGATTGAATTTTTTAGAAGATCAAGGATAATAAAATCATGAGATAGTGGAATGAGAAAAGTCATGTGGTTAACTATAAAAAAATAGTATATAGAGAAATTAATTAGGTTTAAGAAGAAGAGTGATATATAAAGTTAAGAATTGATTATATGCATCTCCTTGAGTATGAGTATCCAATGAATGAGTTTTTTAGATTATAATTTTAGAAGTAGATCTACATTAGATACTACTACAAATAAGGGTGTATTCCTGAATATTTTCAAGACTTGTAGAAAATATCATCATTTATTCTAAAG
Source organism: Viscum album (assembly GCA_963277665.1). Classification (NCBI taxonomy): domain Eukaryota; kingdom Viridiplantae; phylum Streptophyta; class Magnoliopsida; order Santalales; family Viscaceae; genus Viscum; species Viscum album. The sequence continues at coordinate 649,570,495 of OY728120.1, read as the reverse complement.
AAAAAAATGTTTTAAGTGATCTATCTAATTTTTTATAACTCTTTGAAACCATTTAGATTATTTGTATGACCTAAAAGATTTTGTGTGTTGGTAGTATCAGGATGATGTGAATTTATTGGTGAATTATGATTCCTCCCTATCCATTATAAGTTCGGATTGACTTATTTTATATAATCAATAGATATAAAAACTAGTTACAATAAGGTGTAGGCTCAAAAATTGTGGTTTAACCTTGTACAAATCATTGTGTTCTGTGTTCTATTTATTTTCTGTATTATAATGTAATTTTGAGAACATTATATTTTTTATGAGAGAGTCACAATCTAAAAATCTAAAGTGGTTTATTTCAAAAACAAAAATAAATTGTAAAAAAAATTATACACTAGTTCTCCCCTCCCCTATCACTGTAGTCATATGAACTAGTAAATATAATAGGTGGTATCAAAGGTAGGTTTCCTTTTTCATAAAACTCTTACTTAATTGACTAATAAACAACACCAAATCTATAAATAGTATATGAGTGTCGTACTTTTGTGGAAAAAATCATGTTTGAAAAAATAGGATATTTCCTTACTTATTATCACTTGGTCTTGAAGTTATAGATGTAGTTACAGTCAGTTTTCCACCCATTCAGATAGGTGATCATATTCCCTCCACTAACAAAATAAATCTTGAAGTTCATGGAAATTAAGGAACTCTATTCTTAAGTTCCTTTATAAAAAAATATTTACCAACATGATCGGATTAAAAATATCCAAGGAAATATAGGACAAGATTCATAATTTCTATGAAGGGAGTTTCAAATTTAAAGAGGCTAACCTATATATTTTTAGAATAAATTTTGAAGATATAAATATGGATGAGGAGAAATACATTTATAACTATTCCATTATAGTTAATTAAATTGTCAGTAACATTAGAGGGGTTGGTTATAATCTAAATTATAATGTAATTATAAAGATACTTGTGAGGAATTTACTAAATAGGTTTAATACCAAAATGTATACTCTATAAGGTATATAAAATCTCTCTATTGATTAATTGTATAACATTGTTATTTACTATGAAATGAGAAAGTAAACCGCATTTAAAATCAATGTTAAATATGAGATGGATTTGATGCTTTAAGAAAGTTGAAGATAAAGAAGAAGAGTCAAGGCCTTCTATTGAATCAGATGGTGATGATGATATTTATGAAGATATAAATATAATCATGTCACTCATATATAAAAAATTAAAAAAAACAAGAGAAAATATAAGGGTAAGAATCCATTGAAGTAACTTAGCTGTGGTCAAATTAGAATTTTTTAAAATTGTACAAAGAAAAGAAATCTTGGATATGAGGTTGATGAAAATAATGAAAATCACAAGAATAATAAGTGTTGTAAGAACACCAAGGATTAAACAAAATATTGTGAGAGTAAAAATAATTTTTTAAGAAGAAATATAAAATTATTAATAATAAAATAAGAAGATAAAGACAATTTATCCTATAGTCAATCTAAGAATTAATATCAAGTTTTTTAAATTTATAGCACATGTTTAAAAGGAAGAAACCTCCTCTTAAAGTAAAGAGTAATTTAGTGAAGAATAATATTTATAAAGCATGCTCAAATATGAGTTAGAATCATTCATTGAGTGAAACAAAAATCATAAAAGGAAAATTGAATAACTGAATTAATTATATGGGGAGAAGTTTTAATAAAATGAGTAATTTATAATGAATTAAATTTAACTCATTAATGAACTCAAGAAGTAAAAAGTTAATTTTTATGGGAATTAAATGATACTAATAGATTTTGAAATTAAACCAGTTTCTAGGGAAGAGGAGATAATAAATTTTGAATCAAAATATCTTGAAACTAAAATGGATCTAAAAATAATTAAGTAGGACTTCAAGAAATAAATTGAATTAAATTATGAAATATTTATAATATCTAAGAGTTCTATTACATTATTTAAGGTGAGACTCTAACTAAAACATTACTAAAGTTTTAATATTTTTTACATAAAATATAGGTTTCAATTAAAAATATTTACAAGATTAGGCTAAAAAAATGTTGATAAATTATAATCTATATCAATGGAAGAAATTATAATTATATTAAATTAATACCCTTGAATAATAAGAAAGTTTTGAGGATATCTATGTAGTAAATAAAAAATAAAAAATTTAGTTTTCAAATAATGTGTACCTTTATAAAATAATATTCAAATTTGGTTGCTATTTCTGGAACTATGGGATTTATGGAAATAAAAAATACACATGTTGGAAAAACATATATCTATTTTTACATAGTAAATAGGAATGGGTAGTAGTTCTTAGATTAAAATAAGTGATTCACTATAGAAGAAATCAATGTAAAAAAGACACATCAAATCAATCTACTCATAACATGTTTTAATTCTTGAATGAAATGTATGGTATATGTGGGAATCCAGGGTATTATAATGAAAATACATGAAAATATACCTAAAAAGATCTCAAATCATGAAAAGTATAATGTTGTTCAAAAATAAAATTCATTTTGAAAGTCGTTATTTGTAGAGGTGTCCTTAAAGGATGGAAATAAGGGAAGACCTTGGATATTAGATAGTATATGATTCTCGCATATGACTAGAGACACTAAAATACTAAAAATCATTGAGAAACATTAAGGATAATAAATTAAATTTTTTAATTCCTTATTTATAAAGATTAAGGGTATTGGAACTACCAATATTGAGTCTAAATTGGTCATGTTCAAAGATGTCTTATTTTCGGTATGGTCGAAACATAATTTTCCAAGTTTTATTCAACTGTATAATGATGTAAATTAAGATTTATTTCAAAGGAAATCAAGTTTTGTAAAAAATCAATGAAGGATTAATTATTAGAAGATGTGAAAAAAAATAGAATATTTTTTCATATTGGTGACCCATCTAACTCTTGCTACAAAAGTGAAAATAATGAAAATGAATTATGTTATATGAGACTTGGTCACCTCATACAAGGAAACATGAGAAATATATACATGAATGAAGTTATTATATACCTTAAAAACTTAATAAAGAATGATAAGTTTTTTTTAAAACATTTTTTAAGGGAATGAAGACTCAAAAAACGTGCAAGAACTGGGATTTAAAAAATCAAAAAACTGTTTAAACTAACACACTCATATATATATATTCCCATGAGAAATGAACCAACCAAGGGTGATATTTATTTAATTATATTCATTGGATACTTTTATTGAATGTGAAATGTTTAATTCATGATACATAAGTTTTGACCTCTATAAATGTTCAAAATCATTAAGACATAGGTTGAGAAGGATCTTTGTATTCATATAAAATTTATTAGGTTAGAAAATGGAAAATAATATAGAATCCATGATTTTAAGGGGTATTTAGTGAAAGAAAATAAAAAACATTAATATAGAAAACAATTCACTCCTCAATATAATGGTGTGGCTAAAATAATAATATAAGTATTGTGGGAATGGGAATAACCATGCTAGTTGAGCCCAAGTTTCCAATTTTATTTTAGAGAGAAGAAATATGTACCATTTTTTATATTAAAAATACGTTATTGTAATGAAATGAAACTCATAATAATCTATATTATATTTGGAGTAATAAAAACCCCCAATAAAATAATTCAATTTCTTTAAAACCCATTATTATATGAAGATTAAAAAAATATCTCGATAATTTTGAAGAAAATGCCAACGAAGTCACCTTTTGGGTATCTTTGAAATGATTCTACTTAAAAATACTTGATTGAAAATAGAAATAAGGTGATGGAATGTTTAGATGTTAAAATAAATGAAAATTGTAAATAAACAAATGTTCTTATTGAGGCTATTGATGAATCTACTAGGTATGAAAACCTACAGAATTTTGGAAATAGATTTTATGATGAAATTATAATATAATATGTTTTAGTGTATATTAATAATTGTGTTACTAGTGAGGAAGTATGGAATAAGAATCAATGTTAGTCGCATCATAGGTTGAGGAATCATGTGGTTTCTAAAAATATTATTTTCTATCAGAATGTATTTATCCAGACTCGAAGAATGATGAGATTAGAGAACTAAACTACACTTATTTCCTAAATTGATCTTTATTCGGTAGTTGAGACAGTTTTCCATGATGAGTTTATTACTAAAATGAATTAATAACTCTATCAAATTGAGAAAAACTACTTTTAAGAGATTATACCAATCCCTAATGATAATAATTTCATTAAGACTAAGTGAATTTTCAAAAAAATATGAATGATAAAGGTGAAGTCACAATAAAAAATCACGACAGGTGTGTAAAGGTTATTCTCATATTGAAGGACTTGAATTAGAATAACAATTTCACCAGAATTGTTACATTTAACCTTTAGTATATTTTTTGGCAGGGGAAGCACACAAAAGATATAAGATCTATCAGAGGATGTGAAATTGGTATTTCTTAATGTTGAGTTGGAAGAGGATGTGTTCAACGAATAACCTAAATGATTATTCCTTGATAAATATGGGATTATTATATGAAATAATAAGAAGGATCCATATTGAATGAATTATGATCCAAAATATTGGTATGTCAAGTTTTATGGATTCATGAGGGGAATGAAGTTTTCAAATTATAAGATTGATATAATATTTATGTGTAGGAGGGTTTTATTGGTACTCTTATTTTCATATTATATTCTGATGAAATAATATTTGAAAGGGACAAAGAGTCTCTCTTTAAGTAATTTACTAAGGAGATGAAAAGATATATTGAAACTTCCATGTTGGGTGATATGACTTACTTTATAGGGTTGCAATTCCTATAAGAATATGAGCATATTTTTCAATCTCAATAAAATTACTTCAAGGAATTATTGAAGTGGTTTGTGATGGAAGAGTGTAATAGGATCTCTACTCCTATAGTTGTTGGAACCAAACTAACTAAGAATAAGGATTTCATAGGTTTCAATTATAGAGACTTTGGAATTGTAATTTTTAGCCTTCTCCACCTTATATAATCTAGACCTGACATTTTTTTCATTGTGGAATACTATTCCTAATTTTATAATGATCCTAAATAATCCCATATAATAGAAGAAAATAGAATCATAAAATACACCATTAGTACATTGAGTTTTGTCTTACTATAAATATTTAGTTCGGTGTTGAACTTACAAGGCTTCACTGATGCCAATTGGGATGGTGAATATTTTAATAATAAATCCACTTTTGGTGGAACATTTTTCCTTAGTTATTGTTTTGTGGAATGGCATTAAAAAGATTCAATGTTCATTGTATTTAAGTACAACTGAATCCAGGTACATTTCTATATCGCATGCCTATATATAGATTATTTCAATGCAGGTTCAACAGTTTGACTAAAGAGTTAAAGTTGAAAAACCACTACACATTTCTTATTATAATAAAATAGTTATATAACTTATGATGAAACTAGTTCATCACTCAATAAGTAAACACATTAATATCATTTATTATTTCATCAAATAAAATATAGATGATGGTGATGTTAAAATTTATTTTATTTTTACTAAGAACTAAGTGGTGGGTATTTTTACTAATTCATTGATAAAGGAAAAAAATTATAACACGAGGATTAAACATCATGTCCATCCTTCCCTGCACACCTGAGGGTATTTTGGAGAACTTACACCCCCTCTGTGCTTTGGATTACAATGAAAAAAGGGGGAAAATTTTCCATAACATATTACAAAAAAGGCAGAAAATTATTATAGGGAGTTTTCATAAATATTTTATTTTCTTACTTGAATATTTAATTATGAGGGAGGTTTTTATAAGTTATAAATATATTTATTAATTGGGTGGAAGCTTATAAGTCACTTTTCCACAGTTTTATGTCACTGATGGGTGAGATTATCTAAAAAACATTACCTCGTCTGATAATGTGGTGTAATATATTTCTCATATGAGAAATGATATTATTTGACATTTATCTTAATAATTTACGAGTTCTATAAAAAAATTAGTTTCTTAGAAAGAGTTAAATGAATTTTCCAACAAATCCAAAAAGGGGATAATGAAGGGCCCTTGGAATTGTTGATGGAGGAGTCTGGTTGTTTGAATTTGTTGTTAACTCTATTTGGGTAATAGTGGAAGTGTTTGAGATGATATTGAAATGGTTAAAAAGGAATAGATGTGACTTAGAGATTTTTTTTTACTATTTTTTAAATCTATACATACTAAGAAAATGACAAAATATATATAATAGATATTCTATATTTGTTGTAATAAATTATAATTGATCGTACAACTTCATGTATCTAAGCTTCAAACATCAGAGTTAATCAAAGTCTTTAAGCCTCTATGCATAATCCTTTGAATAAATTAATGTAATTATTTGGCCTAACATATGTATATCCTCATAATCCTTCAATGAGTGTAAGAATTTGAGTTCACATCTTAAATTTTTAATACTTATAAAAATTTTGAGTTTCTACTAGGTGTAAAATCGAGTTTCTCAAAATAAAATTTTTTAGATTAAATTAAATCAATGTTGCAGGAATCATTCTTCTAGGGATAAAAAATCAGATAAAAATTAGATTTAATAGGTAACAAAATAAATTTTAAAAATGGTGATTACTTATCTTATATTTTCAATCACTTGAGATGGTATATCTAAAAAACTCTATGTTGCTCAAAGTTGAAGTTTTTCAAGAAGAATCCCTATATATTGAATCTGGAATGTAATTTTGAAAATGTATTATTGGTCATAAGATCTTAAATAACTTGTGGATTGAGTAGTGATTCAACCTGAGTAATTGAGACATTTTTTCATAATAAAAATTATTTATGTTCCAGTTTATTTAAAATAAAGTGGAATATTGAGATTGATCCAGTTGAGTCAAGAAGAGACAAGTGAAGGAGAATATTTTTTCTGATAATGTTGTTGTATCTTGAGAAAGAATAAGAGGCCACTACAATGGAAATCTGTATGGAAGGGTTTTTCCATTGACTAAGTTAAATAAATTTAAAAATAAATTTACATAGTTTTCTTTATTGAGTAGTGTAAATAAAGTATCCAGCAACCAAAAATCGGAATTCTGTAATACTTCTTTTCATTGGAAACCTTAAATACATCATTTTTTTCTTTGTTTGGATATGGATTTCAATGGGATCCATTTAATGCTATTAAAAGAAATGAATTTTTTTAGAAGATCAATGCTGAGAAAATCATGAGATGGTGAAAAAAGAAAATATATGTTGTTAAATATAGAGTGTAGTATATATAAAATTTTCTTAGGTAACAGAAAAAAACAATCTGTTGTGAAAATATAAGAACTAATTATCAACATCTTCTTGAGTAAGATTATCTAGTGAATGATTTTTTCATATTAGTATTTGAGAATCATATCTAAATTTTATTCTAAAACAAGTGAGTGTAAAATATATAATATCCTGAAACAACATGGAGAATATTATTATATGTTTCCAAATAAACCAAAGATTCAAGTGATCAATCTCATTTTGTTGCAACTCTTTATGACCAGTGGGATGTTGTGTGTGAATAGTGAGATGTTGTTTTTAGTATTAGTGGTATATTGTGAATTTATAGTTAAAGTTTTATTTCTCCCTACCTATTATATATTGGTGATTGAATTATATTGGATATTTTTTATCCATAAGAAAACTTGTTTCAATAAGGGGTTGGCTCACACAGCGTGGACAAACCTTATAAAAATCATTAGTTTCCTTATTCTATTTATTTTTAGTATTATCATGTAAGGATAAGACAATTATATTGTTATGAGAAATTTATACTCTAACCAATTAATTGTTTTTATTTCATGACCAAATATTAATTGTAAAAATAAAACTCTAAACTAATTCACTCATCCCCTCTCGATATAGTCATATGATTTAGTGTCTCTAACACAAGTACATGTACTAAACAAACCAAAAACAATACATGGGAATATAATCTTCCTTAAGACCAATATGATTTATAATAGATCTTTTAAGAACCCAAAATAAAAAACTGGTAGTCACATCCAAATTAATTATACTCTTTTAACTTAATGCCTTCATGTGAATCTGTGACTATGTAAATATCAAGGAATAGTCTGATGAATAATATCCTTATAATATATAAATGAAATAGTTATCATTATAAATAATTTAATGTGTACATTTAATAAAGTATCTATTATAATGGTTATGATCTTTCCTATAAAATCCAATATAGTTTATCTTTTTTATATCCCTTTACAGTGACATCAATTTACCAAAAAAATCTCCCACTAGATAATTTATCCAATACTTTTTTCAACCTTTCAATGTAATCATTAATTTTCTCATTAAACTTTTTTATAGCTTCTAAACTGTCACATAATCTATTATTGGTGTATAAAGTAACATTTATTATCATTTCATTCTCTTCCCTTAGTTTTTACATATCATATGTCACATCCTTGTGAGTTTTCCTTAGCTTTATATATTTATTAGTAATAGTATTTTTATCCTCAATCAATTTTCTATACATATAATATAACTATATACTAAATAAACTATTAGATTCACTACTAAAATTCCTAACACACAACGAAGAATATTAATAATATACCTCAAATAATTTTTCCATCAAACATAGTTTACCAATGTTATTCTCCCCCTAAATTTATGAATCTATGGATTAATCCTCATAATATTTCCAATATGAACTAAAAAATTATTCTTCCCTTTAATTGAATGATTTTTTTCATTTCCACTAGGAATCATAACTTAAATTATTTTGGTTAGTTACATCCATAACATATAGTATTAAACATTGAAGTCTTTTTTACATTTTTTATACTTTATATCCTTTTTCTTATTTAACCATTTTGTGTTCCTGTAAATCATGTCCCAATTTTTTGACTAGTTCAAAAAAAACCTATATTGTATTAATTAAACCTATATTATTAGAAAAATAACTGGATAGGGTAACATGATTTCTAAAAGAAACATGTTTTTCTTATCATTTTCCTTGTTATAAATTTTTTTCAATTCCAACTCAAGATATAAAATTGAATGTGTAAGATTATCTATGGAATACTGAGTAAAATAATTTATCTATTCAATTTCTAATTTATTATAATGACACTTATTGGGAAGTTCTCTCAAAAAAATTAACATTTACTTAATTATTTATGGTTTCCCAATATATGGTTATTTTATTCAAAATATTTTTTAATCTATGATACATGTCAATAATGGTTTCATTCTTCAATATTCTAAATTCTTGATATTCTTCAATGTAAATACAATTATTTTTTATCTGTAAATTTTTAGTGACTCAATGACTAACTTTTAATTTCATTTTAATGTTAGAACTAGTATTACATGAAAATATATTACTATAAACAAACCTTTTTATAAAAAAATAAAGATAATTAATGACATTTAAATTAAAAATTAACTTAGTGATATCATTACAAAACAATGTATCTAAATCACATTATAGAATCTTATGAGGGTTCAATATGATAATCTAGTTTTTAATACCTATATTCTTTAATAATATCCTTATATTTTCTTTACAGTAGTAGTAATCATTACCATTTAAATTTAGTTCTCTCTTTACATTTTTATTATCCATTAACTCTTGACTTTTCATTAATGAAACTTATCATTAAATTTTATTTTTTAAAGGTATATGATAACAAATCAGTTTAAAAAATATTATATTTACTAAAATATATTTAAATATATTAGAGGTATCCCGATAAGATATTTCTCTGTTACCAATTTCTAGGTGTCACATAGGTATATGTCATGGGACAAGATGGAAGAGAATTTTCTATATTAAAACAAATACAAAACATATAGATCATATTAAATAAAATATATAGAATATAGTTGGTATAAATATATAACAATAAAAGAATATAATTTAGTAATGGTTATTGTGGGCAGTAAAACATTCAATAATAAACAAGACAGATAAATAAGAAGGTACAATATATATAGTAGTTTGGGTAAATATTTAATCCACTCTTCATAGTCTCTATAACTCATTAAGAGTTGTATACATGAACTAATAACCTCACTTTTTAAGGGAGTGACATCATTTTATAGTAATTTTCTTTTTCACACATTGAGTAAAAATTGAAATTAATTTGTTTAAATAGTAAGTATAAACAACTTCCCACTACTTTTTTTAAGTGTGAATCATAATAAAAAACCTTAATTTTAATTAGGATTAGGTATAACCATGATACTACTTTTTTTAGGTAAGTATAAAAACACTTAGATTTAATGGAGGCACAACCTGTGTGTGATTTGATGTTACAACTTATTCATAACAATATAACACTTTAAACAACATATTATATTGAAACATATGATAGATAAAACTTGTGAATGTAAGTAATGGAATATTATTCATATAGATAGTGTATATTTATCCCTTCAATGTACTTTATAAAACAATAAAGTCTCTAGAAATAGAAATTTCACCTTTAGAATCTCAGAATGATAGTAAGAAGAAATATACAATGTAGTTCTTCTTACCAGGCTTCTAATGGTTGGACCTTTATAAATAGATGATTTTTCAATTCTTAAATTCAATGGATTGATTACCCACAAGTTTACTTACATTTGATATGCACGATTCAATCCTTTGATCATTGTTTATATCTTTCTCAAATTATCTACCAAATAATAATTAGAATATAGAATAATATGGAAAGTATTTATTAACCTTTTAAATATATTTTTTTCTTGATCAATAATTTATTAAATTTTATCTTGGGATAGTGAAGAATTGGTGATTATTTTTTTATATTTCCTCATGTAGAGAAATCATTATCATTTTGTGAGTATACCTTCACAATATAGTGAATTAAATACAACACATTCTTGAGTTAGCTTAAAGATGTGGAATTTTGTTATTTATCATTTATCTCATTTTTACAATAAGCAGTAATATAATTTTTTCATAGTATATGATAATTTCTTATAAAGTAAAGTTCTCATGATTTTGTATGAATACACTTGTCTCTTTAGTGTTTACTCTAATGATTTATGAATTTCTTCCATGCATTGGGAACTCTCTTCAATGATATCTTTAATTATTACTTAATGTATTGAACTCTACTTGATGGATTCTATAATCTATCTCTATAAAATGTTATTTCAATGATTCTTCCATTCATAAACATGAATGTATCGTTTTATTAAACACTATATATCAATCATTGTTAATCTTTCTCATTCATACCTCACTATGACTCATTAATCAACAAAAAAACCAAAAACATTTTGTATAATCATTGAAATATGGTTATGAAATGATATAAAACCCATACATAATCGTAAATCTATAATAAATAGTAGGTTGAAGAATAAATATAGAAAATATATGTAATGAGTCTAGATTTTTTGTATTAGTCTTTTTAATATTTATTTTTATATATCTATATTTTTTCTTAGAGTCGGTGTGGTGTTTGGATTTTTTAGGACACTGTAATTAATATAGTAAAAATAGTAATATATTTTAAAATCACACTCATGCACCATTTTCGTATAAATTATTTTACCATTTTTTGGGACCTCATATGAGAAATATAAGACCATTATTGATTCTATACCATGGGTTTTAACCTAGAAATGACCTAAAGTTGGTTTAGATTGGACGTTTAGTTGAGGTAGCCTTTGGCAGGTACATTAAGTGAATTAATTAGTTTATTTTAATTTATTTATTTAATAACCCTAAACCTAAAAAACATATATAAATATATTTTTATGATATTTATTTACGAATAGTCACATAACCCTAAGAGAATTAGAGGAGGTGAGAAAGTTACTCATTATCATTGGTGGATCGAGGATCGATGATGATCAGATCAAGGTGAAACATGATATGGATGATGGACATATTGGATATTATTCTATATAACTAGAGGAAATTTTTTTCACTAATTATTAATCCATAATTATGTTAGGGATCATTATTTTCAATTTTCTCCCTTTTATTAATGGTTAAACATGGATTTAATTATTTTCTTTCATTTTTTTAGTGATTTTCATTCTTCACATGAGTCTAAATATGAATTGTGAAATTAAACTCGGTTTATATTTATTATTCTGTGATTTTACCCCTTTATCATTCACATTAGTTCTATTTTCAAGGATCACATTGGTCAATTATTCCCATCACCTTCGTTTATGTGAACTTCTCCTCACCGTTCATCTTGTTCTTCATTGTTGGCCCATGGGATTGTAGATCGACATTTCTTGGGTGGGTTCATGCATGATTGAACCCCCATATTTATAGTGGTTCTATGAATTATGGAATTATTGATGATTTATTTATGAATCATTATAGATTATTCGTTTTGGGTGATGTCTACATGTTTCAGAATCCCAAGAAGTAGTGTACGAGTATTGGATTCCAACATGGGTGATCGTATTTTCAATGTCCAACCATGAGAGGTTGGATATCAGAGTTTGGAGAAATCTCCTTCTATTTTGAGTGGTAAAATTATATGTTTTGTGGAAGAGATAGTGGATCTTAAAACCATTTTATGACCAGGCTTCACTACCTGTGAAAAAACCCAACTACACATCGTGTATCCTGGAGGGGAACACACTATGTAGTAACCTAGCTATAGAAACATTGGTTTTGAATGAGTTAAGGACCGCACGCTATATTATATACCCACAATCCACATGACCCTACCTGGTTGTCTAATTTTTGTTCCATCTGGACACTCCTAGAACCCCATGTGGTCAGACACACCATGTACCCTGGGAAACATGTCATTTATGTGTACGTGGACAGTCAAGCCATGTGTTAAGTGTACACACCCAAGAACCTAGGTAGGTATAAGCACTATGTTCCCATGTGGAAATTTCTTTTATTATGAAATGGATTCCAAATCCCATTCCAAGGGAGAACAAAACCAAGTGTAAGGTTAGGTCGGATGCCATGTAACCCCATGTACACGTTATGTACTTCTCTCAAGAACTTATACATTATGTATCTCCTTTTTAAGAACTCAAATTGGGGCCTGAAAGTAGAATATTTGAGTTTTTTTATAGGTATAACATGATGGTAGCCTTCATTTTGTAATGTGATATAAGATGTGGTGTTCTATAAGCAAGAAACTAATTCAAGAGTTGTTTTATTGGTGATAGTGATCAGGCGACATCATCAGAGAGATACTAGGGTTAGAAAACCCCCACTTGTAGATGGGATTAGGTTCCCCTTAGTCTTAACCTGATTGGTGTGGTACCACCTTAAAAAACTGGGGTGTTATTCCTTTATATACTAAGTGGACCCCCCCCCCCCCCCCCGATACACTAGGTCACAAGTTCTCTATCTACCGAGTGGCACCCCCTGACACACTAGGGTGTGGGTCTTCTATATATTAAGTGCAACCCCATGAAGAATTAGGGAATAGGTTATCTATCTACCGAGAGGAATCCCATTAACACACAAAGTTATGGGTCCTCTTATGGTGATTTTATCCCCTTGAATGTAGATCATAGTGGTTAGGTTCGGGTCCTCCACATGGATTATAGATCGGTTTCAAATGATGTAGGGAATTAGATATGGACATTTGGTGTTACAGGTATACTCATCATGTTTAGATGGATTGTGGATATGGAGACCCTATTTCTTTCTATCATGGGTTTCTTTATGAGAATTTGTATTTATTGGGTTGATCTAAATTTTGTGTCTTTCTATTTCTCCTTATTTGGATTTTGGGTAATCCTACTAATTATATATATACTAACCCCTGAATGGTATTTTTCTACATGTATCATGTCTTATGCATATGATAGGCATGTCAGAGGTGAATTTAGTAGATAATATCATTACAAGGGTGAATTAACCATGTTTGGTGGTTGATCTTGGAAATCAAAAAGATGAGATCTCTCATCCCCCCTTCTAATTATTTTCAAGTTGGGACTTCTTTTTTGTTCGATTGTGTATTATTCCCCTTTATGTTTTGGCATTATATTTTCATACTCTCTTATATTACCTAGAGGTTATTTCATAAATGTTTATAATTTATATGTTAAAATATTTTTTTATTCCTATTCACTATTTCATGGATATGGTTATGTGCATCCATATAGATACTTTAGGATAAGGCCTATCATTTTAGTTTATACCATCTTGGTTCTTGTCGCCAGCCCCTAGCCTATTGTAGGTGGGATTGGGGTGTCACACAAGGATTACTGTTGACTAGGCAGGACCTAGTGGGTAAACTCTTGATAGATTGGTATCAAATAAGTTCATCCTCATGTTGGTGTTGGTGTGGGACCAATGGTAAGGATTGTTGGGAACATAGGAAAATTGTGTCAATATGTATCAAGTGTGCCTTTTATGATAGGGAACCTAGTTTTTGTGCGATGATCAACGTATCCATTCACCAAGACTTTGAATTCCTTCTTTTCAACTTGTCATATCAATAAATTGGTTGCAAAGAACCAATGGTACATGAATCACATAGTATTGAGTCATTTAACTGTATTTCTTAAGTTATCACCCTATATATTCTCTTCTAAACATGGTACATCTTGATAAATATCAGGATACCATTGCAAGAAAAACTATCTATGTAACACCCCAAGCTTCCACGGTACGTTTCCCTTTGAATAATACAGTAGCGTGTGTTGTACGCAACTTCGAGTTCTAACACACACCACAACCAATCAAACTAGATGTTATGAATAGTAATACCCACTTTTTGAAATTTTATAAATTTTATCTTTCAAAATGGACTTCATTTTTGGATTCATAATATCAAAATTAACTTAGGGTGAATTTTTGGTATTTTTTTGAAAACTTTTAATTTTTGATGAATAGTGAAAAAACACTGAGTTATAGTTTAAAACCGAATTTTTATTTAAATAATTATATATTTTATTTAAATTTATTTTAGGTCAAAATAGATACATAATACCTATATAATTTCAATTTAATTCATTAGATTCATTTTATAATAATTTTAGATATATAAAAATTTTATTGAACTTTTTACCATATTTTACCCACCTCATAGGAGATTTTGCAAATTTGCATAAAACTTACTTTTACCGCTTTTGTGAATTGAATTTAAAAAATCTGAGAGACACGGTTGATATCATTAAGTAAAATTTGGTTCAATGAGATGAAAATAATTTTTTGTGAATGGTAACTTTTTACTTTTATTTACCACGGTTAAAAGTAAATAGGGTAATTAAAGGTAAAAATGATATTATTTTTACCCTAACACAAGTCCTAATTCTATTGTCTAAGTATAATTCGACCAAAAACAGCCTTATAAATAAAATATTATTATTTAGGTCCACTTGGATTAGAATAGGACATTTATTATTATTTTATTTAAACAAGAGTTAAAAGAGCTAAAATCAAAGTTTAAAAACTAAACCATTTTTATTATGGGGTTATACATAAGATAAATTCGACTATAAATATTAATTATAAATATAAAAATATTTCCTACATAATGGTATTTTATTTATATTTTTTTAGACATTAAATAATTTAATTTATTTATGACACAATGATGATTCAGTAATTACCTAATTAATGAAATATTAAAATAATTGATATTATAAATATCAAAATAAATGTAATTTGAGACTTTTTATGCATTATACTAATTTTCTAGGTTAATATGAAATATTAGGGTTGATTATATGAACTTTTTTCGAATTAATCATTCTGTTATTATTTTCACAAAAACAAAATACCAAATAGTGTCAAAATTGACATAAAGGAGTTTTTAAAACAAATATTATATTATTAATTGATATTCTATTCCTAAAAATATAAGGATTGGACCAGATACTTATATAATTATAGGTGTATCATTAATTAACCACTTGGGGTTCTATTGGAAGTATATAGTAAGTTTATTAACCATATAATATAAAAATACAAAGAGACATGGTAAATGTCAAACTATTTAACTAAGAGTTAAATCTAAAAGATAAGGGTAAAATAGTTACCCAAACCTCTCTAAAACCTATTTTTAGAGTGTTTTTAGACCCATCCCCACCTTATCCTTTAAATAATCCACTTTGGATCCATTAGAAACCGAAAATTATTTTATTATGAAATAATATTTCTTTCTTTTCCTAATGTGCCCCTCACCCCTCTTATAAAAGGGCCCTCCCCATTATCTCTAATTCACACATTCAAATCTTTTTGGATCAGACAAAATCTACACAAATATCCTTTAATAATCCCTAACTTCATCCTAGAGGCCTTACTTTAGTCATAAATCCAACCTAATGAGTCCTTTTGATCAACTCAAAAGGAAACACCCGAAGAAGAGGTAATAATTTCACCACCCTCTTTCAAGTTCCTTTCTTCTTCCACTTCCTTTCTCTTTGTTGTTTCCATTATAAAATAGTAACTCCAGTATTTTCTATATAATTTGATGTTATTATAAATATGGTACAAACATATTAGTTATTTTATCCATCCTATGAATGAAAAAGACACCACACGTGCGTACGTACGGCTTACCGTCTCCACGTCGTGGTGTAATTTGTTATTCAAACATTTCATCATTTGGATGGGTATAATAATGATTATAACCGATGTAAATAATAAATATAACATGATAATTATTCTGTATATATGATATACCATTCAATTATATACTATTTTAATATCAAAAGAATGATATTGTCGCTCGTGCGTACGTATGGTCTACCGTCTCCAAGAACGTGATGAGATTCATTCTCCATCATATCCATTCAAGACTAATTTTAATTTGATGATTAAAAATAATTTTTAATGACTTGATATCATTATGGATATGAATAAGATATAAACTACCCATAAAAAATATGTCTTATGTAACCTAACATATAAAAGAAAATGAGTAAGTTAACACCCAAAATGACGATAATACTAAAATATTATTAACAAAGCAGTGTTAAAAGATCATATATGATATTATATTAATGTATATGATCTTTTATAACTTAATAACAATGATTTAACTATTATAAAGGAGTTTAACCTACCCTCAATCAAGGGAAAGTGAAATTTAAGGGTTTCTTTCACAATCTCTTCATTATTCGAGGTTGTTTATCCGTAATTATCTACTGGGACCTCTTCATCATCCACATCCATGTTTCTCAAAAAAGTATTCTGAAACATTTTTACTATTTATTAGACTATGGGATAAAGTCATTTATATCCTTTTTTGACTTTTTATAAAAAATTTAAAGGAATCTTTCCGTCATTTTTCAAATAAGGTCCTTTTAAACCTTTTCAACAAAATTAAGGTAAGAATGTCTTTTTTTTAACTTATACGGCGAGTGCAACTATTTTCCACTGTTATAAAATCATCGAAGCTTCCCTTACAATCTTATAAGAATATTCTCAAAGTAAATGTTTTATTTTATAATAATGTTACTTTGAAATTATTTCAAAAAAAGATATATTTCTCTCAAGTATTTTTGATTTCATCTATGTCAACATCCTTTGATGGATTTTAAGCTTATTTGAAGTTGATTTATTATGATACAAAACATACATATTGTATTGAAGGTTTTGTGATATGTTTGATTGTGGATGTGTTATTTTTATACCATTCATGTTTTATGGAGAAAGTATTGAAATTTCGTATGATAGTTTTAATACGAATGTTTATGTTATGTTTAAACCCGTTCATATGAGGAATTCTTTGGAGTTAGTAAGTGACGGGTGGAGCCCGCTATAGCTCCTCGATGCATCGGTAGGTATCATGAGACAAACTAGTGTCTTGGAACAAGGCCTTGACAAAATCTTATTTTTAGTCTTGGCATAAAGCCTTGAATATGTGGTTATGATAGTCTGGCATTATGCATTCCATCATTATGAAAGTGTTTTTTGATATTTCTTGTGATTATTCGACTAGTAGAATATCCATTTGAATAAGTAAATGGAATTATTTCATTTTATTTTTTCCATATTATTCTGAAGTTAAATTTTAAAAGGATTTTGTTTTATTTATACATTGACTTTAAATTTTTTGTTTAGTTATGAAATTTTCCGCTATATTGTTATCCTTAATGAGCATCTGAGCTCACCCCTTTCTATGTTTTATTTTTCCCAGGATATGAAGAAGTATTTTATGACTGACCTGCAGGGATAGTCTGAGGGGATATGAGTGTGGACTATGGAAACTATGTTGTTTTATTTTTTCATTTTATGACGTAATGTAAACCTTATGAATGTATCTAGTACTTCTAATGCTACTAAACTAATCGATCTTTCGATACATGATCTTTTGTGATCATGCCAATGATATGTAATTATGCACCGACTCTGGGCTTCTGGGGTTGGGGCATTACAGTTGGTATCAGAGGAAGTTTAGTACAATCCTTGGAAGCTATATTTAGATAAACTCTGATTAGAGCACATTACCCTAAGATAGAATTTGAGGATTAGTATAGAAGAACTTCCTAGAATTTTGGTAATGTAGATATTTTGTGAGTTTTCCAAGCAATACATCCATGTTTGGATATGATAATGTAGAGGCGGATCTGGCACAGATGTACCTAGGGGTAAAACCCGAAAACACCACTTTAATCTAGACTCGAACTGGAACTGGTTCACAACAACGGGCCTTGCTGCACTCTTGGTTACGACACTCCCGGGGGATATTCTTAGGATAATTCTCATTTTCTTTACAAAAAATTATGAAGGGTTTATGAGTATATACTTACTCAAAGAAAACATTTTTATTATTATGGATTATATCCATAAATTTTTCATTTTATATTACGTGTTTTACAAGTTGGGATTTATGTATTTTGATTCATAAACTAATATAGTTTATGCCATTGTTTAGAAATGGAACCTAGTGGAAGGAATTGAAATCGTATAAATACATGCACTCCATGTAGGGATTTCCCTCATACTAAAGATAATTATAGTGGAGCTGGTGATCCAACTGGTGTTGATCAGCTTATCACCATACTGGGACAACTCACTTAGGTTATGAATAATAACCTTACTCGTATGAAGCACCCTGATCCGCAGCATGGTGGATCAATGTTAGATCGCTTCATGAGGAAACAACCACCAACATTCAATGGGAGTACAAATCCATTAGTAGCTTAGTAATGGATAAATTACTTAGAGAAAATATTCCATGCCTTGGGGAGTAATGAAAGGGAAAAAGTTGTTATGGCAGTTTACCGCCTCATTGGAGATGCTGATCAATGGTGGTCATTGATTCAAAACAAAAATGAAAATGATGAAGTATAAAATATGGAATGGAGGGAGTTTGAAGAGAATTTATTATAAAAATACTTTCCTCATGACCATCGAGCAGATATGGAAAGGAAATTTCTGAGTCTGAGGCAAAAGGAGGATGAGAATGTCGCAAAGTATGAGGCTAACTTTACAAGGTTCGTGAGGCATGCTATAGATTATATACATAACCCAAGAAGTAATATTCATCATTTCTATTATGGGTTAAAACCGTTTCTCTATCGATAATTAGTCTCACAATCCTTCTCATCATATGAAGATATTGTCTCATGTGTTATCAAGACAAAAAAGGAATTCTCTAACTCTTAGGACCTTAAAGGAAAGAAAGAGAAGAAGAGATCTTCTGATCACTCTTTAAATGGAAATAAGGGGAAGAAGGGAAAATTTTAATATCCATCCTGTAGTAAATGTGGCAAGAAACACCTCGGTACATTCTTTAAGGGAATGGGAGTATGTTACAAGTGTGGTGAAAAAGGCCATCAAGCTCGTGATTGTAAGGGGAAGAAGGAATCTACCAATGTTCAATGATGCAATTGCATGGAGATGGGACATTATATAAATAAATTTCCTAAGCGGTAGGGGAACTTACCTCAGAAAATTCCATGGGATCAAGGCCAAGCTTATGCTATCACTACTACTGAGGTAGATGCTCCAAAAGACATGGTGGTAGGTAATTTAATGGTTTCCTCAAGTTTAGCCAATGCTTTATTTGATTATGGATCATTGCATTGTTTCATATCTTCCCAATTTGCTAAGAAAATTAGATATTTCCAATTTTATTTAACAAGGGAGTTGTCAGTAAAAACTCCTAAAGGAAGTATCATTGCAACAAAGTTTTGTGAATAAGTCCTTATTAGAGCATATAAATGTTCTTTATCTGCTGATCTCATCGTCATACCCATGATTGAATTTGATATAATACTTGGTATGGATTGGCTTTCAGACCATGATGCAAATATTTATTTTAAGAAGGAGTTTACGATTTTTGATGATGATGATAAAGAACACCTTATCTTTAGAGCAGAATCATCACCACCTAATTCTTATCTAGATCCACCCACAGTAGCTCAAATAAATTCAATTATTGGGGAGGAATAGAATGAAATGACTATGGGTGAGGAAAGGAATGTTCAAATAGAGGATATACCTATTGTGAGAGAATATGTTGACGTGTTTCTAGAATATTTACCAGGACATCCTCCAGAATGAGAAATTGAGTTCTCCATTGATTTAATTCCTGGTTCAAGGCCCATATCGAAGACCCCTTATAGAATGTCCACTGTGGAATTAGTGGAACTAAAGAAACAACTAGAGGAATTGAGTAATAAAGGATTTATTCACCCTGGTGTTTCTCCATGGGGAGCCCCTATCCTTTTTGTTAAGAAGAAAGATGGATCTATGAGGTTGTGAATTGACTATAGGGAGATAAATGCTATAACGATAAAGAACAAGTATCCCCTACCTCGCATTGATGATTTATTCAAAAAAATTCATAGAGATCAATATTTTTCAAAGATTTACCTTCGATATAGATATCATTAGTCGTGTGTGAAGAAGGAAGACATTCTGAAGACAGCATTTTGAACCAGGTACGGGCATTACGAGTTTACAGTAATGCCTTTTGGGCTGACTAATGCACCCTCAGTTTTCATGGATCTAATGAACATAGTTTTCAAGTAATATCTTTATGAATTTGTAGTTATATTTATTGATGATATCTTGGTATACTCAAAAAGCTATGAAGATCATGAAAATCACTTGCGCATTATCCTAAAGACTCTGAGAAGACATGAATTATATGGGAAGTTTAGAAAGTGTGAATTCTGGCTTCAGGAGATTTATTTTCTTGGCCATATTTTCTCTAAGGATAGAATCTATGTTGATCCATCTAAGACAAGAGAAATCCAAGAATGTACAACACCAACGAGTATAACTGAGGTACGCAGTTTTATTGGTTTAGCAGGTTATTATCGATGTTTCGTCCAGAATTTTTCCCGATTAGCTAACCCATTAACGAAGCTCACACGTAAAGGGGTTAAATATTTTTGGACAAAAGAGTGTGAAGAATGTTTTGAATAACTGAAGAGAAGATTAGTCAATGATTCCATATTGACTCTATCATCGGGGAATGATGGGTTTGTTATTTATAGTGATGCTTCAAAGAAAGGACTTGGTTGTGTCCTTATGTAGAATGATAGGGTCATTGCCTATGCATCACGATAGCTAAAAATTCATGAGAAAAACTATCCTACTCATGATATTTAGTTAGCAACTGTAGTATTTTCTTTGAATATTTGGAGACACTATCTCTATGGTGAAAAATGTGAGATTTATACTGATCAAAAGAGTTTGAAGTATATTTTCTCACAGAAATAACTCAACATGAGGCAAAGGAGATGTCTCAAATTACTCAAGTATTATGATTACACTATACACTACCACCCAGGTAAGGCAAAAAAGGTGGCAGATGCTTTGAGTAGAAAGGATCATGGTGTTTTGAACCAGATGAGATTTGAAAGGGATCCTATTTTCATGGATCTAGTAAAGATGGATATGGGAATAACCATGGAAGGGGAAACATTAATACTTTTTCAAATGGTTTCCAAACCATCCTTACTAGAAAGGATAAAGGGTTATCAGACCAATGATGAAGAGTTTCAAAATAAGATTAAAGCAGTGAATGATGGGAGATTGAGTGAATTTGTGTATGAAGATGGAATTTTGAAATTAGGGAAGAGACTTTGTGTTCCCGATATACCTGATCTAAAAAGATAATTGTTGGATGATGCTCATAGTTCCAATTTCTCTATACACCCTAGGAGAACCAAAATGTATAGAGATTTGAAGGAACATTTTTGGTGGGATAACATGAAGAGATAAATTTTTGATTTTGTGTCAAGATGTATGGTTTGTCAACAAGTGAAAGCTGGAAGGCAACAACCTGGAGGAGTCATGCAACCTCTTCCCATACAAGAGTGGAAATGGGATAATATTAAGATGGACTTTTTCATGGGACTACCAAAGACTCCTAGAAGGAATAATGCAATATGGGTCATTATTGATCGTCTTACCAAGTCATCACATTTTCTTTCTATAAGGGAGGATTTACCACTTGAACGTCTAGAAAGACTATATATTAATGAAGTAGTGAGACTTAATGGAGTACCCATATTTATTATTTCTAATCTTGATCCCCGTTTTACTTCAAGATTCTGAAAAAGTCTTCAGAAAACCCTGGATACTGAACTTCATTTGAGTACTGTCTACCACCCTCAAACTGATGGACAATTAGAATGGACTATTCAAACCTTAGAAGACATGTTGAGATCTTTCTCACTTGACTTTCAAGGTATGTGGGATCAATATTTACCTTTGGTAGAATTTTCCTATGACAATAGCTTCCATTCAAGTATTCAGATGGCACCATATGAAGCGTTATACGGAAGGAGATGTCGCACACCAACCTGTTGGTATGATGTTGGTGAAAGAAAACTCGTCGACCCAGAACTTGTGGAGGAAACAATGGGAAAGTTTAAGGTAATCCAAACCCACATCAAATCATCTCAAAGTAGGAAGAAGAGCTATGTCAATAATCGAAGGAAGGATTTGGAATTTTAGTTAGGAGATCATGTTTTCTTGAAGGTATCTCCAAGGAAGGGTGTTATACGTTTCGATAAGAATGGAAAATTGAGTCTCAGGTACATCGGACCATTCCAAATTCTAGAACGAATTGGGGCTGTAACTTATAATTTGGAAATTCCCCCAAATCTCTCCAAAGTTCACGAGTGTTCCATGTATCACTGTTGAGAAAATACATGCCTGACCCAATGCATGTACTCACCTAGGAGGAATTAGAACTGGAACCCGATCTATCTTATTGCGAAGAGCCCGTCAGGATTCTTGATATCAGAGAACAAGTGTTGAGAAATCGGATGACTCGTCTGGTAAAAGTTCTATGGAGAAACCATAAGATGGAAGAGGCATTGTGGGAACCTGAGGAACTTATGATGAAGAACCACCCGAGTCTTTTTATGCAGTAATATTCTAGAAATTTCGAGGAAAAAATTATTTGAAGGAGGGGAAAATGTAACACCCAAATATTCCACAGTATGTTTCCCTTTTAATAATACAATAGCGTGTGTTGTACGCAACATTGAGTTCTAACACGCACCACAACCAATCAAACTAGCCATTATGAATAGTAATACCCAATTTTTGAAATTTTATAAATTTTATCTTTCAAAATGGACTTCATTTTTGGATTCGGAATATCAAAATTATCTTATGGTGAATTTTTGGTATTTTTCTGAAAACATTCAATTTTTGATGAATAGTGAAAAACACTAAGTTATAGTTTAAAACCGAATTTTTATTTAAATAATTATTTATTTTATTTAAATTTATTTTAGGTAAAAATAGATACATAATACCTATATAAGTTCAATGTAATTAATTGGAGTCATTTGATAATAATTTTAGATATATAAAAATTTTATTGAACTTTTTACCGTATTTTACCCACCTCTAAGGAGATTTTTGCAAATTTGTATAAAACTTACTTTTACCGCTTCTGTGAATTGAATTTCAAAAACCTGAGAGACACGGTTGATATCAGTAAGTAAAATGTGTTTCAATGAAATGAAAATAATTTTTGGTGAATAGTAACTTTTTACTTTTTTTTACCATGGTTAAATGTAAATAGGGTAATTAAAGGTAAAAATGATATTATTTTTACCCTAACACATGTCCTAATTATATTGGATAAGTATGATTCGACCAAAAACAACCTTATAAATAAAATAGTTTCATTTAGGTCCACTTGGATTAGAATAGGACATTTATTATTATTTTATTTAAATAAGAGTTAAAAGAGCTAAAATCAATGTTTAAAAACTAAACCATTTTTATTATAGGGTTATACATAAGATAAATTCAAGTATAAATATTAATTATAAAGCTAAAATTATTTCCTATATAATTTTATTTTATTTATATTTTTTTAGATATTAAATAATTTTATTTATTTATGACACAATGATGATGCAGTAATTACCTAATTAATGAAATATTAAAATAATTGATATTATAAATATCCAAATAAATTAAATTTGAGACTTTTTATGAATTACACTAATTTTTTAGGTCAATATGACATATTAGGGTTGAGTATATGAACTTTTTTCGAATTAATCATTCTGTTATAATTTTCACAAAAACAAAATACCAAATAGTTTCAAAATTGACATAAATGAGTTTTTAAAACAAATATTATATTATTAATTGATATTCTATTCCTAAAAATATAAGGTCTATCCAAGAGACTTATATAATTATAGTTGTATCATTAATTAACCACTTGGGTTCACTTGGAAGTATATAGTAAGTTCATTAACCATATAATATAAAAATACAAAGAGACATGGTAAATGTCAAACTATTTAACTAAGAGTTAAATCTAAAAGATAAGGGTAAAATAGTGACCCGAACCTGTATAAAACCTATTGGTTGAGTGTTTTTTGACCCATCCCCACCTTATCCTTTAAATAATACACTTTGGAGCCATTATAAACCAAAAATTATTTTATTATCAAATAATATTTCTAGCTTTTCCTAAGGTGCCCCCCACCCCTCTTATAAAAGGGCACTCCCCCTTCTCTCTAATTCACACCTTAAATGACTTTTGGCTCGGCCAAACTCTAAGAAAATATCCTCTAAACTTCACTCAATTCATCCTAGAGTCCTTCCTTTAGTCATAAAGCCAACTTGAGGAGCCCTTTTGATCAACTCAAAAGGAAACACCCGAAGAGGAGGTAATAATTTCAGCACCCTCTTTCAAGTTCCTTTCTTCTTCCACTTCTTTTCTCTTTGCTGGTTCCATTCTAAAATAATAACTCCAGTATCGTATATATAATGTGATATTATTATAAATATGTTACAACCATATTAGTTATTTTATCCATCCTATGAATGAAAAAGTCACCACACGTGCGTATGTACAGCTTACCGTCTCCACATCGTGGTGTAATTTGTTATTCAAACATTTCATCATTTTTATGGGTATAATAATGATTATAACTGATGTAAATAATAAATATAACATGGTAATGATTCTTTATATATGATATAACATTAAATTATATACTATTTTAATATCAAAAGAATGATATTGTCGCTCGTGCGTACGTACAGACTATCGTCTCCACGAATGCGATGAGATTCATTCTCCATAATATCCATTCATGAATAATTTTCATTTAATGATTAAAAATAATGTTTAAGGACTTGATATAATTATGGATATGAATAATATACAACATACCCATAACAAACATGGCTTATGTAACAAAACATATAAAAGAAATCAAGTAAGTTAACACCTGAAATGACGATAATACTAAAATATAATTAACAAAGCAAAGTTAAAAGATCATATATGATATCATATTAATGTATATGATTCTTTTATAACTTAATAACAATGATTTAACTATCATACATGAGGTTAAACTATCCTCAATCAAGTAAAAGTTCAAGGTAAGGTTTTATGTCACAATCTCTTCATTATCTGAGGTTGTTTATACGTAATTATCTACTGGGACCTCTTTATCATCCACATCCATGTTTCTTAAAAATGTATTCCGAAACATTTTTATTATTTATTAGACTATGGGATAAAGTAATTTATACCCTTGTTTGACTTTTTATAAAATGGTTTTAATGGAATCTTTCCATCATTTTCCAAATAAGGTCTTTTTTAACCTTTTTGACAAAATTAAGGTAAGAATGTCTTTTTTTAACTTATACGGTGGGTGCGACTATTTTCCACCATTATAAAATCATCAAAGCTTCCCTTAAAATATTATAATAATATTTTCAATGTAAATTTTTTCTTTTATAATAATGTGACTTTTAAATTATTTCAAAAAAAAAGAGAAATTTCTCTCCAATAGTTTTGATTTCATCTATGTCAACATCCTTTGATGGATTTTAAGCATATTTGAAGTTGATTTATTATGATACAAAACTTCAATATTGTATTGAAGGTTTTGTGATATGTTTGACTATGGATGTGTTATTTTTATACTATTCATCGTTTATAGAGAAAGTATTGAAATTTCATATGCTAGTTTTAATACGAATGTTTATGTTATGTTTAAACCCGTTCATATGAGGAATGAATTGGACCTAGTAAGTGATGGGTGGAGCCCGCTATAGCTCCTCGATGCATCGGTAGGTCTCATGAGACAAACTAGTGTCTTGGCACAAGGCCTTGACAAAATCTTATTTTTAGTCTTGGCACAATTCCTTGACTATGTGGTTATGATAGTATGGAATTATGCATTCCATCATTATAAAAGTGGTTATTGATATTGCATGTGATTATTCTACTGGTAGAATATCCATATGAATAAGTAAATGGAATAATTTTATTTTATTTTTTCCATATTATGATGAAGTTCAATTATAAAAGGCTTTTGTTTTAGTTATACATTGCCTTAAAAGTTTGTGCTTATTTATGAAAGTTTCTGCTATATTGTTATCCTTACTGAGCATCTGAGCTCACCCATTTCTATGTTTTATTTTTCCTAGGATGTGAAGAAGTATTTTATGACTGACCTGCAGGGATAGTCTGAGGGGATATGAGTGTGGACTATGGAGACTATTTTTTTGTAGTTTTTCATATTATTATGTAATGTAAACCTTATTAATGTATCTAGTACTTAAAAGGCTACTAAAATAATATATATTTAGAGACTTGAAATTGTGTGATCATACCAATGATACGTAATAATGCATAGACTCTGGGATTCTGGGGTAGGGGCGTTATAGTCTACGATGCCTAAATGATATTGTGATGAAAACATGTTGCATTATAGGGTCTCAGTTTAGGGGAAATCATATGAGGTGTTTCCTCCATGGGGGTAGGAATAAGTTTCATTATTAGTCGAGAAGTGGATAGTTCTAATAATCCAGGATAATTATATTAATAGGTTCTGCGCATTATGCCAGTTCCAGCGGTAGAGAAAATTAATGTTTCATATAAATATGGACTCCTAGTAAGTATATAATTTTCTTGATTTTATGGCCAGAGTCTTCAAGATTATTTAGACTTTGGATGATAATATGGTGGTTCATGCATTTATCCTTCTCTATGGAGATAAGGGAGCTTGTTTAGTCAGATAAACCAAACACATGGTTATGTGATTCTCTCCTGGTCATACTTTTGGAAACTATTTTTTGACGAGTATTACCCCATGATATTTCACTATTTATGGATTGAGGTGCTTATATAGCTATATAAAGGTGATATTTTAGTTTTTGAGTACATTGATATGTTTAGTGACCTTATGAAATATTCCCTCAAAATGGTGAGAGATGGTTTCTTATCAAAGTGGATGTTTTATTTAGGCATCCAAAGATACATTAATGCTAGAATAGTCTCCTTATTTGTTCATACAAATGTTGGTCTCTTGGAGTGGGATATGGTTATATAGAGCTTACAAATAGAGGGGTAGCGGGAGGCTGGATCTAACAGTGGGCATCATGGGTATGATTTATCTATAGTATCTAGTATAAATTATTCATTGGGGTTGTGGCACAGGAGACCTACCCATTCTTAGACTCATACATGTGGGTCTATATATTAGAGATCATACAAGGGATCAATTTAATCCAAAGAGGGATGATTATATTCTTATAATGGTTGAGGTCACATTGATTATGATTTCTCTACCTAATGTTCTAAGGAGGGAAAGAAAATAGTGGATATATATCCATGACAGAGGTAGTGTTAGGATCTGGGATATCCTAGTCATGTTAGGGGAATCCCCTAGGGAGGTGGTGCTAGTAGGGTAGTAGATTGATCTTTATTATGTGTATTTATTGTTTGTGGATGAAACTAAGATCCACTCCCACCACCACCTCCCAGTAGACCTTTCTAGGATCAGGGATCTATTGGATGGGGTTACTGAAAGCTGTAGGTTATGGAGAGCTATGACAATGCTACATATGAGATAATTCAAGGTACAATCTGTTTCTTTTCTAATATTTCTCCAGTTCTAGCAGAAAAAGGCACTACTCATTCCTTCATCTCTATATCTATAGTGTGAGATCTATAGTTCCCCATTGATACCATATCCTGTAATTTTTTCTATAGGTTCTGATTGGAAGAAATTATTCTATATTACATGTCTTCCAGTAGTTTTATTTTGAGTTTAGTGGAGAGAGATTCTCTTGGTACCTCTTGATTATCATAATGAAACCCTATGAAGTCAACTTGGGTATAAATTGGTTTTCTTCAATTCATGTCAATATTGACTATCATCGCATGAAATTTGGATGCCTTTGGATATATTGGAAGAGATTATACTTTATAGGTGATAGATATCACATGTTTGAGTGATTATATCTTACGAGTAGAAATATACAACCTATAACCCATAATTTTATAAGTGTATCCCTTTTCATATTGGGATATTTAGGAATCTATATTCTTTTAGTAGTAGAGGTCTATATGGAAATATTCTCAAAATATGTTCTGGGACTACCTCTAAGGTGGGATATGGACTTAGGCATTGACTTCCACCCTAGGACTCCAATTATAACTTCTATAGAATATCATCTGAACCATATCAAGAACCAGGACCTGAGGGTGGAGTTTGAGGACCTTTGAGAGAGAGTTTTTATCAGACCCAGTGTGTCTCCCTAGGTAGCTCCAATTTTTTTTTGTGAAAAAGGTATATGAGATCTTGAGAGTTTATTTTCATTATCTTCAGCTTAATGGGGTAATAGTAAAGAAAAAATTACCCCTTTTCAGGATTTATAACTACTTAAAATATTTTATAGGTGTGATTTGGTTCTCAAATATAAATCTTAGGTTTGGCCACCACCAGTTTATAGTTCATGAGGATGATATTTTGAAGATGGATTTCTGATATCACTAAGGATGCTATGAGTTCCTAGTAATTCCTTTTATTTTAAGAAAATTCCACCATTTTATTCATAGAAATTATAAAAAAATATTCCAACCATACTTGGACCAATTCATAGTCATATTCATTGATGACATACTCATTTACTCTGTATCAGATAATCAGTATGAAAAGAATTTAAGGATGGTCCTAGAATTACTATGGGAACACCAGTGTTATGGTAATCTCTCGAATTTATAATTTTGGATCCATGAGGTTCACCTTTTGGGGAATGTCATCTTTTATCATGGTTTATTTTTATAATAGTTGAAGATTTATGTAGTGATTTCTTAGGCGCCACTCTTGAGCATGATGGATGTGTATAGATTCCTTGGTTTGGTAGGGTATTATAGGATGTTCAATAGGTCTTCTATAGGATTGTAAAAAATTTTACTACCTTGACTCAGAAAGGTAATCCATTTTCTAGGACTGATTAGTTTCAGATATCCTTTAAGTATCTTTAGTTGAGGTTGATCAGTGCTCCTATGTTGAGGCTACTAGATAAAGGTTTTGGGTATATAGTGTTCTATGATGCCTCTAAATATGGTCTTAGTTTCATTTTGATGTGGAGGTATGTAGTTATTCTTTATGGGTTGAGAAATTTGAGACCCCACAATCATAAATACATTACTCATGACTTATATTTTATAGTAGTATTATTTTCTAGGAATATGTGAAAGTACTATCTTCTAGCAAGAATTTTTTTTATTTATTTAGAACACTAAATTATTTAGTACGTCTTCATGTAGAGAGATATTAACCTGAGACATAGGTATTGGTATGAGTTCTTGTAGGACTCTAAATTCAAGTTATTATATACTCTTGGGAAGGGAAATTTGGTGGTATATACCCTTAATAAGAAGTCTAATTCTCGATTGATGGAGGTGGTGTCTGAGCAGTTGTCTTCATTGCAGCTGACCCAGGTGGAAGAGAGAGGTGCAGATCTTCTTTGGTCAATGGTGGTGACACCTTCAATTATTCATCATGTGAGAGAGGCTTTGTTAGGTTACATTGACTATGAGAAACTATGTGACCAGATATCCTTCGGAGATTCACCAATGTATTTTTTGAAGTATGGGAGCAGTTCATCCTTTTCAAAGGATGGATAGTTGTCTTGGTCATGTTGTGGGAGGAGGTGATGAGGGTGTTTCATACTTATCCTAGAGTTTTAAATATCAGAATGGAAAAGATGTATATGGATCTTCAGTTTTAGTTTTGGTGAAATGGAATGAGGTGTATCATTGCTGATATTTTCTCTAAGTGTCTCACATGTTAGTAGGTAAAGTTTTAATACCATGTTTTTCTTGGTCTGACACTAGAAGTTGAGATCCATGAGTGGAATTGGGATGGAATATTAAGACTTTTTTACCATACTTCTACATAAATCAAGATTCCATGATGCTATCTGGGTGAATTTTTACAGACTTACCAAGTTTCACACTTTCTTACAATCATGGAGGAGAGTTCAGTTGAGAGTTTGGAACAGTTGTATTTGTGGGAGATCATTCGGCTTCATGGAGTACCCATGATAATCATCTCTGACTATGATTATCAGTTCATATCATAGTTTTTGTGAGGCATATAGAAGTATTTTGGAACTCAATTGTAGATGAGCATGGGGTTTTACCCCCATATGGATAGGAAAATTGAGTAGACTATCTAGGTGTTATAGGATATTCTATGATCCTATGTGTTGGACTTTGGATGGAGTTGGGATGATCAATTTCCATTGATATAGTTTTTTATAATAATAGTTATCACTATACTATAGGCATGGAACCTTTTGAGGCCTTTTATGGGAGACCCTTAAGGTCACCATTATATAGGACTGAGATTAGTGATACATATCTTGTTGGGCCAAAGATGGTGTAGGTCACAATAGATAAATTACATGTAGTTTGTGATCATATGAGGAAATCTCATAGCTGATATAAATCTTACTTAGATTGATATATTATTCCCTTAGATTTCATTTAGGGAGACCATATTTTTTAGATTCTCCCTATGATGAGGATTTTTGTGGTTTGGTAGGGGAAGAAATCAATCCTTGAGGTTTATTGGGCCATTCAAGACCCTATGGACAGTTGATGAGGTTTCTTACCTCTTGGATTTTCCCCCATAGTTGGAACAAGTTCATAATTCCTTCTATGTGTCATATTTGAGGAGATACTTTCATGATCCTATGAAAATTATTGAATTGGTTGAGTAAGAAATCTATTATGGATCCACCTTCATAGAGTACCTGGTGGAAATAGAGGATCGGTGGGAGAGTATCTTTCATGGATATAATATTCCTTTGGTTTGTCTTCTTCGGTAGCATGGGATCATGTAGGAGAGATCTCAAGAGTCTGAGAGTTATATGTAGACTCAATACCCCCACCTTTTGTGTGGCTTGTGTATTTTGGGGAAAAATCCTTGAAGGGAGGAGAATATAATGACTCTGGTTTTTTTGGATTACTCCTTTGAGTATTTCTAAGTATATATCTTGATTTTATCTCAAAGTTGGCATGGTGTTTGGGTGTCTTGGGACTCAATAATTAAAATAGTGAAAATATTAATATTTTTCAAATCACACGCACACATAGTTTTAGTATAAATGGTTTTCTAATTTCTTGGGACCTCAGATGGAAAATCTATGATGGAGGTTGATTCCAAAATGTGGGGTTTACCCTAGGAGTGACCTAAAGTTGGTCAGCACCAGACGTTCAGTTGAGGCAGTCATTGGCGGGTATGATAAGTGAATTATATTAATTATTTAATTAAATATAAACCTAAAACCCCTCTATAAATATATATCATTATGATTTTTTATAGAGTTTTCTACATAACCCTGGGAGAATTAGAGGAGGTGAGAAAGTTCCTCATTATCATTGGTGGATTGAGGTTTGACGATGAAATGATTGAGTTGAATCATGAGATAGATGGTGAATTTAGTAGATCATCTTATCTAGTACTATAAGATACATTCTTCACCAAATATTGATCCATAATCAAGGTAGGTCTTGTCATTTGTGGTTTCTACCCTTGATTAAGCATTAATCATGGATCAAATTCTCTACTTTCATTTTTTTAGTGATTGTCATTCTTTGCATGATCTCGAACATGAATTGTGTAGTTACACCTAGTTTATATTTTTTATGACATGATTTCACTCATTGATTCTAAATTTTATGATTTTTTTCTAGGATATCATTAGACAAAAATTCTTATTACATTCATTTAATTGCATTTCTCCCCACCATTTTTCATGTTCTTCGTCGTTGGAACACGGGATTTCATCAGCCAACGATGCTTATCACCTTAATTAAAGTGAATTTCATGGGTGGGTTTGAAAATAATTAGAACCCCCAAACTCAATTTGGTTGCCTGAATTATGGAAGATTTTCAGATGGATTATGATGGATTCATGGTTATGGGAGATGGCTACGGGTATTGGAACCCCAGGAAGTGGAATACACACGATGGATTCCATTATAGGTGATTGTATTTATGATTACCATCCACCATGGGTTGGAGATCTACATTCAGTGATAACACCTTCAATTTCAGATGGTAAATCACTGAGGTTTATAGTGAAAATGGTGGATCACGAAGCCATATGAAGACCATGCTTCACTACCTATGAAAAAAATGACTAAACACTGTGTATCTTAGAGGAACACACACTATCTAGTCCCCTGGATCTAGATACTACAGTTTTTACCAATTTAAGGGTCACATGTCATGTGGCTGGGACCACACACCATGTGGCCCAACCCAAGTGGATAAGACATGTTCTAGTTACACATTCCAAGAACCCCATGTGGTATAACACATCATATACCCTAGGGGACATGCTATATATTTGTGCATGTTCAGCTGAACCATGTTCTAGGGGTACACACCCAAGACCCTAAGTAAGAGTAAACAACATGCGATTATAAGTAAACATCATGAAAAATGAAATGGATTCTCAATCTCTATATAGGGGAGAACATTCCCAACTAGTGATATTAAGTCACATTCCATATAACCCCATGTACAAACCTTATACTTCTTTCTCCCAAGAACATCTTCCTTTTGTATATACTTCTTCAAGACTCAGATTTGGGACAATGAGTAGCTTATCATGAGTATTTTTTCATGTAGAACTTAATGGTAGACTTCACTGTGGAATCTGAAATATAATGTGATGTTATTTGAGTATGATTATTCTTCAGGTGATGATTGAGTGATTACGGTGATCAGGAAGTATCATGGGAGAGATGTTGGGGTTGGAAACCCCCTTATCGAAGTAGGAAATGGATCCCCATACTCTTTAACAAAGTGTATTGGTACCCCTTAATTAACTAGGACATAGGTCCTCTATCTATAGTGTAGAACCCCCCCCCCCAAAGCACTAGGGAATGGGTTGTTTATCTATTGAGAGGAACCCTCATAAATCACTAGGGATCGGGTCCTCTATCTACCTAGTGGAACCCCCCTAATAAACTAGGGAGTTAGTCCTCTATCTACCAAGTTCAACCTAACTGATGAACCAAGTTGTGGGTCCTCCACTAAAGATTATTCCCCCTCTTCTATGAAGTATAATGGTGAGGTACGAGTCCTCTACATGGATTCTTGTGTGTTTTCATGTGATTTTAGTCATCAGAGAAGGAACATTGGAAATGTAGGAAGGCTCATCATATTTAGTCGGTGTGCAGATATAGAGATCTATTTACTCTCTCTCTCTCTTGGGTTTATTTATTAGGATTTGTGTATATTCTTTTGAGATGACTATTATATCTTTCTATAGCTCCCAATTTGGATTTTGATGCATCCTATTGGTTGTATATATACTCACCCATGAATGGGATTTTCCTGCACGTGTCATGCCTTATATAGATGATAGGAATATCATCAGTGACTTATTTAGAGCATAGTATTACTTGGGCATGTTAAACATGTTTATTGTTCATACCTGGAGATCAATAGTTGGGCTCTCCCAGTTCCCCCCCCCCTACAGTTGTTATCATATTGGGTGTTTATTTCTTATTCGGCATGTATTTATCCACTTTATTATTTGGATTTATATTATCATACTCTAATATATCCTATAGATGTTATTTCGTGCATGTTTATAATTTATATATTATAATACTTTTTTATTCTTCTCAACTTTTTCATGGATATGGTTGTGTGTATGTGTACAGGTACTTTAGGCTAGGGTAATCCATGTCAGTTTATGCCTTCTCAATTCTTATCGCCATCCCCGATCCTATTGAAGATAAGATTAGGGTGTCAAATACAAGATTCTCACTAGCTAAGAAATACTATGTGGGTTGGGTCAAGAAAAAATAGCACCATGATGGAGCTTTCATCACTTCAAATACTACCTTGAAAAATACATGTATAAATTTTGTTGCAACAAGATATCTATAGTTTAGGGATAACCTTTGATCATCAAAAATATGAATTATCCTTTTAGTCCATTTCAATAATATTCATAAAAATATAATATTTAAAATTCATCAATGATAACTTCAAGATATCATCTATAGATCAATTCATCATCAAAATATAGTACCCAAAAAAATTTAATTTGTATAATTTTAAAATAAATATTTCAATGACTTCTTGATGATAAGAATTAAAATGATTTATTCATCCTTTATGATATTTTTAGAAAATATTAGGAACTTATTATCATTAAAATGCAATAAGAAATACATAGTTACAATATTTGTATCCTCAGATATGATCAAAATGCAGTAGTAAACAAAATCTAGAAATTCATATTAGAGAGGCAGTAAACCATTTACAACTCTATAAAATTAAATTGGTCTCACACCTCTTATATTACATCCCAATAAAACATTATATTAGACTATGGATTCATTTTTAAGTGTCTCTAAAACATATATAATATTTTTTAAGTTTAAAACGAAAATTATTACATTAATTAATATTCATAGAAATTATAGAATAAGTTATAATAAATATAAAAATTAATTCCTAAGTTAAATCCTGAAAAAAAAATCATAAGATATAATTAACATGAGTCATTATTTAAATAAAATATAAAAAATATATGAATTACTAAAAACTATAATAATATAAAGAAAGGTGTTTTTAATTATTAAAACCAAGAAAAAGATCCACTAAATTTATATAGTGACCTGAAATTGGAAAATCGATTTCCCATTAGGTAGTAATGTGTAATACCTAAAAAATATAATCATGTTGAGCTTTATCTCATAGAACCTTTATCCAAATATTGTAATCACACATTAATGAGATAGTTATTCGTTGGTAAAGTAGCACACCTTCATGTGTATACTTCTTGTACATATCCCATTTGGGTGAACTAAGTAAAATTTGGTGTGTCTGAATGCTTGCTATTTATTTTTTATATGATGTCACACATGGAAAACCTACATGATAAGTAAATAGTATTATATTTATTCTAATAAGGAAACCAAATCAATTTAAAATATTCATTTTGAGAAAATAATTTAATACCAGAATTTATCCCCACACTCTCAAGGTTTCCTTATGAGACCTTGGTATCACCGATTAAATAGTAAGGGAAGCATGTGCGAGAACCCATCCATGAATAAAAAAATAATTTACCACAAAAATCCTAAAGATGTACTATTAATACCAAAATAGTGTTTTCACCACCCTTAAAAGTAACCACATTTCCTAAAGGTTCCTATATATACCATATCAACTCTCTATACATATAAAAGTTAGTATTTATTATCATAGACATGATCAACAATATGAACTCATTCACACTCATCTGGGTAAAATTGTGCTCCCACCCTAGCACCACCCAATCCACTTTCTTTTCTTATAATCCCTTTGAAGGGATTTTTTATCCTACTTTAGAAATCTATGGGGATATTAGAGAATAAACCTAAGGAATAAATTATAATTTTTTAAAAAGTTTATCTTATATCTACCCTTATATTATACTAAATATTTGGCGTAAAATTTGAAATTTTCATATCTCTACATGAGATTTATTTTTAGAAGTTTTATTTGTCACTTTTTACCTCAAAAAATGGATTATGCGATATAAAGCAGTTTATCTCATTTTTTTATTTTTCATTTTTCATTTTATGGAGATAAAATGAATTCCCAAATAAAAATAATTATGTTCATTTGAAGTTTAAATTTTATTTCCAACTTATTATAGTGTCCCTTACTCTTATTAAGGCCTTAACTTGGATCTAGGAGCATTTCTAGGATAAAAATTGGAATAATATTATGGTTTTAAACATTTTATCATAATACTAACTTGTGTTAATTATTTTTAAATATTGATATAAATTGTAGAATATATATTCAATAATTTTTTACATGTTTCATGGTTTATAAACCATGCCACTATTACTTAAACAATGTAACTTGTTGAAAATTTTCAGTTAATGCCTAATTTCCATAACAACACCAAAAATATTCCCTACAACCCTTAAAATTAATAAAACTATTTATATATGTTATGATTCAGTCTTTAAAATCAATTTCCATAGATATTTAAATGATTTCACCCCTCCTCTCTTATTTTCCTATATAACTAATGTTGCAACTCACCAAAACAATACTCATTTCCATAATTCACATCCAACTCTCATAAAACCAAAACTTGATTTCCCTATTAAATTAATTTATATTTGATCCAAGATTCATTTCCCAATTATGAATTGAAAAATACATCACAAAAACTAACAATCTCACATTATAAGTTTTATATCACCTATAACTAACCACTGTCTATTTAAACCAAACCAGTTACACCCTAAATAAAAAATATATACATTAAAACCACAAAAATATATAATTTAGCCATAAAATACATTTTACCCATTTTATAGGTTTTAGAAACAATGATTATTTAATCAAATAACATGATTTTAAAACCACACTATTCAGTAAAATTTTAGCACATCTCAATTTTAAACAAATTTCTAGAACATGAAATTTAAACCCTAAAAATATATAATTTATCCATAAACTATATTCTAACCATTACATAGGTTTTCAAAACCCCATATTCTGAATCAAATTCCATGATTCTAATACCACACTAAGCTCTATATTTTTAGAAAACTCCCATTTTAAATAATTTCCAAGTCTATAAACCAAAAATTCAAAATAAATACTCCACCATTCCACACATTCATACCTTAATTTAAATTTCCAATACAAATGAACTTATAACTCACTCATAATTTCCCAAACTAAGAAAAAACTTTTTTTAAAATACATAGATCAAAAAAACTAATAAAACCTTATAAAAAAAATTATATTCCATCCAAGACTAAACACATCCCAAACTACGAACCTCACACCATAATTTTGTAAAACATTATAATTATATTAAAAAATAACAAAAGAAATCAATATCAATTATCCACATTCATAATATCCATAATTAAAACATGTAAAAACACCACTATAACATGATTTAATAAACATAATATAATTTTTAAATCAAATAATAACCCATTTTCATAACATTCAAATAATTACACGCTCTAACTTATTTGAAAGTAACTTAAATAAAAAAAACACATACCATGGTTTTCATTAAATAAATAAGTCACAATTCATCTATTTTCATAATAATTATAAGAAAATATCAATACTTATTTAAAATAAAATTCTTTTTAATTATGTATTTATCTAAAAAAATTATTTGAATCTGTTATATTTTTATGTTGAAGGATGTCTTTGTAGCATGAAATTTGATGCTTTCTCATGATGATTAGTGTTTCACCATAGTGTTATACATTAATACATGAATATTCATAGTGATTTTAGGTTATTCTTTCACTGGAGGTGTTGTGGTTTGGTGGTTGTAGATACATTGTGCCTATTTTTGTGGTTTGATTGAGGATACTCAATGGTTTTTCCCTGATAACTAGAGGTTAATAGATTTTTCAATGACACCTATGTTTCACAACAATGTGTTCGAGTTTTTTTATATTAATGGGGGTTATTTTAGTTTAATGGGGATTTATAGGGGGTATAATTATTTTGGTTTTTTGATCTTGGATGATCAAGGGAAATTGTGGTATGATATTCCTTGTTACAAAATGACGTGATCTGACTTTAGATAATTTTTTAGCCAATGGAGTGTGCTTTTTGTTATTGAGATGGACTGTATTTTCATTATAAATGTTGAATAAACCCTATATTATATTATTTATTTTATTTTACTCAATATTCTATCACTTAGTTTTGTTATTTGGATTCCTAGGTAACCCATGTGGTTCTTTAATGATCAGTGATTTAATGGTTATCTCTTGATATAGTTGGAGTTAGAATTTGTGTTGTATTGATAGGGGGATTCTAATGTAGGAATAATTGTATATCCTATTCTTTATTATCAAGTTATATTATAATGATCTTCTTATAGAATATAATTTACTATTTATTCATCATTTCTGTATGCTTTCACCACTATAAATCCTTATTAATTTCTATAAAAATTCCCCTTTTGAGGGAGATCATTGGTAGTATATTATCATGTTATGTAATAAACCCTATTTTTTTAGCCTTCCCCTCAATTTTTATTTTTTATATTTATAGTTTGATCAAATTTAATATATTATATCTAATAATGATCTATAGTGGGGATATTTTACTATTGAAAAATTGGGACATTATAATGGAAATGGTGGAATAATATAAAGTGGTGGGATTGTGCTTTACTAAGTCATGTTGTATCGTGATAATTCATTACACACCGTAAGACATAGCCTCATGATTTTTTTAGTTTTTATAAGATGAATCACGTAGAAACACCCTAGTTTAACCAATTATTACCTTGTCTTAGTGATACATATTATTAATTTAGAGAAAAAATTATGAAAAAATAAGCTTTGTTGATGTGATATGTCATATCCATACCAATATAGATGATGGGATAAAGGTGGGGGATCGACTAGTTTAAAAAACTAAATAAATTACATTATACTAAACATTTACATTCATTAGTTGTAAAAAATAAAATATGAACACATTGATTTTTATAGTATTTTCGATGATAGTGTACTATCTATACTCTCTACTTATCTCTATACAGTAAGAGAAATGGTGCACACTAAAAAGACTAGACTTTTAAAGGGGAGACGTGGCCAGATTACCAAATTCTTTTTCTATCAGAGGCCCAACCAACACAAACTTTATATTTAGAGTGGATTCACAACCTGGTTACACCACGCACCTTTTTCTAAGGTATAAACCAATAAATGCCTTTTTGGAAGTATAAATGCTCAAATAAGAGAACTATATTTGGAAGATAAAATCATAAACCAAAATATAATTAAAACATAGATAAAGGATTAAAATTATTAAGTACAAATACATGAGAACTAGCAAATGAAGATATAGTTAAGTGAGACTATAGTGGTTTTACTAGCCTTGGACAGTACTTCAAGTATTATAATAGCACGACTGTAGTGATCATGAAGGATTTAATTCTTTTCGAGAGATCACGTTGAAAAACTGTTCACATGTGATCAGTTATAAGTGTATAAAAGTTATATTTTCATATCTATAGGTCTTTTTTGTATTATTTCACTTGTTATAACTAATATATAACTTAAATTCCATTAAATTAAGTATGTAATAGACATATTGTTGAAAATGGTCAGAATAATTCAAAATAATGACAATAATGTTGACAACCATTATTTTCACCAAAAATAAAGCACCAATATAAACTCATGAATACCCAGTAAAAAAATCCCTAATATCATCCCTAAAATAATAAAATACTTTAGAGTTATACAAAACTTTAAAAACTCATTAAACATATTCCATAATAATTAGCCATGATTATTCATTCAAACTGATTTGAATAATCCCATAAAACTCATGATTTTGTTTCCTAATGAAATTTTTAAAATTCGAATATATTTCTAAAACCATGAATGAAAATTATTTATAAATAATAGCTTTAAAAATAATTTAAAATAAAATTCTTGGAATAAAATATTTTTTATAAATAAAATAAGTGTATGATTCATTTAACACATAGAAAATTTTGGATATTTTTTTTGAAAACACATGATGAAAAATGAATAACAATGACCACAGAAAATATGATTAAGAAAAAAGTAAATAATAATATGAGAAATCATAATTATCCAATTATAAATAAATAAACTTTTGTGTTATAACCCAACTAATTCTGATGTGTACTTTTATCAAAAATCAATTCAAAAAAAATATAAAAATTTTAAATACTATGATTTATATATCTATAATAACAAGTTAAATAATAATAAATAAAATGGAAAACAAAAACACTGAGTCACATAAAAAACTTATTTAATAAGACTTGGGTTCCATGAAAGTATTTACAGTATTTGTGTTTTTTTGTAAGTCTAAAATATTTTTGTAAAACTTCTTCTTCCTGAAATTTTGGATATCATATGACATTACAAGAATGTAAGTCTTTATAGATTTTATTATACTAAAAAATTGATTATGCAAGACATGAAAACATATATTGTAAGACTTAAGTTTAGTTTAAGACTTTATACTTTGAAAAAAATTGAGCTTCTATAAGACTTTACTAAAAAATATAAGTCTTTCAAATCACTTTTAAAGGAATATATATAAACCATGTAAGACTTCATCCACTATCAAAATTTCATTTTATAGAACTTTTAGAATAGTATTATATGACTTTGAAAATTTTCAATATACTTATTAGTGTAAGATTCAAGCACTTTAATTTTCTCATATTAGAGGGAATAAATTGATAATTTTATAATTATAAAAAACTAATTAGAAATTATTCACTCAATAATATCCTATTTTATAAAATTTAAAAACTATATAAAAGTATTCCCCTTTTAGAATAATAAAAATGGATAAATTTTTAAACAAACTAAAAAACATATATCTATGTTAAAAATATAATTAATTAGATGATATTGTGCTTTAATCGAATTAAAATAAAAAAAATAAGCTATAATTTATCTATATATAAATCAAAACCTCATACTTAAACATATATCATCAAATAAACTTTAAGTTCAAGAATATTTCATTATACTTTTTGTATATTTTAGCATGATAACAACTATTTAAAATGAGAAAAATATATGAATAAGATAATTCCTCTTAAATTTATATATTTTAAAAATAAATATCAATTGAAATAAAAAAAACAATAAAGTTACCTTAAAAAATTTATTTCTTATTTTAAAATAAACAAAACATTTTTTATAAGGTTATAAATTTTGAGTATATAAAAAATAGATAATGCTTATATAAAATATTAAAATTGTAAGGATTTATTAAAGTAAGTTAA
Source organism: Viscum album (assembly GCA_963277665.1). Lineage (NCBI taxonomy): Eukaryota > Viridiplantae > Streptophyta > Magnoliopsida > Santalales > Viscaceae > Viscum > Viscum album. The sequence continues at coordinate 649,528,987 of OY728120.1, read as the reverse complement.
GATATTTTAGTAATCACAAAATGATTTTGGATGAATTAGAAGTAACCAATAGTTAAATCCTATTATAGTAAACTATATAGTATAACAAATTGAATGGGTTAGAAATATAACACTCTTTAAATATATAAAACTCCACTAATATTCCATCATACGAAGTTAAAATTTCATTTTCTAAAATTTCATTACATATAATGATTTAGTAAATATATCATTAAATTGATTAGAAGTTGAAATGAACTCCAGAACAATATCATCTTTATTAACATGGACTCTAATAAAATTAAATCTATCCTGAATGGACTGAAGCCCTTCTTTTTATTCATTTTTTGATAACCCCCCTTTTAAGGGATGAGGGGGAAGCCTTACAAGGCCTGTAGTATTATAGATTACATAACCCGTAGGTCTTAAGAAATATTCAGACTATAACTACATGGAACTGCTCCTCCCCATCTTCCTCATCATGATGTTAGCTCTCCACCTTCGCATGGTTGTTCAGCTAGGCTTCCCATGCATGCATAGGCTAGTCCCAATTGAAATTTCATACCCTCTCTTTCTAAAGAATCATCTTAGATTCTACTCTAGTGAAGGTGCATGCACTGAATCCTCATCTGAATTCTACTCCTTGTAGAGACTGTCTGGTCATTAAGAACAATTTTAGGTGTCCCAAAGGCCTTGATGTGGCCCTAAATCCTTAAGGTGGCCCGAAGACCTTGAGGTGGCCTGAAAACCTTACTGTCCTGAAGGTCGTGGGTGGCTTGAAGGCCTTAAAGGACCCGAAGCCCAAACCAGTGGCCTAAAAGCCTAAATAGATGAATAGTTCTGGATACTACAGTACTGAATAGTACCTTCTATAGTGCCTGCTAAATTACTAATACAGTAACCCATAAATATGTCTCTGCCATGTTTTGAACTCGCATCTCTTGGATGCACTTGTCAAGTCCTCACCAACTAGGTTGAGGCTCATGTGAAAATCTAGTATCTATATGTTTAGACCTGGAATGTTTTAATGGGTTCTTAAAATTTTAAATAGTATAATAGTTATCAAAATAAATAGGGATGTTATTAAAATAAAAATTAAAATCACAAAAAAAATCCTAATACACAAACATCGGTCAAAAAAATTACCAATAGTTATTTATTTAACCTAAAATGCTATGAAATAGACTAAAATTTTATTATTTGAGATCCAATAAATTAAAATTCTTCTTATAAAATGGCACATTCTATGGGTACTCATTCTAAAAATTATACATATTCAAAAATCCAAATCATAATTTCTAAACAAATCAAAACAATTATTTCTAAAATAAAACAATCCATATTTTATAGTTCCATTAATATATCTAATGATTATTTTTATATCCTTTCAGTGAGATTTTTTTGGATAAACGTTTAATATAGAACACATATATACACTAAAAAATATCAAGTATTTAACAAATTAATAAAATTTAACTACTTATCATCCCTTTAAATTATTTGACATCAATAATTTTTTTAGCAGTATCTGAATCCAATTTAAAATTATTACTCATAAGTGTTCCAAAAGTTTTATAAGAATCAAATTCAAATCATTTAAATAATTATTTAGTGTTCTTAGATTGATTCAAATATATTCCATATTTTATTTGATATATTTTATCTCTTATAATTAATCTTAATTATCCCATGGGACTCGTATAAAATTCATTGTCATTAAATTATAAAATTCTTTACAAAAAAATTCACTAGTCGATCTAAATATAATATCATCAACATAAATTTGAATAACTGAAATTTCATTAGAAATATTTTTAATAAACAAAATAGGATCTACTTTAACTTATTAAAATCATTATTCATAAAAAATAATGGCATCCTTTCATTCAAATGTTTAGAATCATTTTTAAATCCATATAAGGGTTTTGATAACTTAAAAATTTTAAGAAACTTTTTATGATCAAATCATCATGGTTTATTAATTTAAACTTCTTCGAAAATAAAACTATTTATGAAATAACTTTTAACATCCATTTTATATAGTTGAAAACCATAAAAAGCAAAAAAAACTCCAAAAAAATTAATTAATTCAATCCTTGTAACAGGTATAAAAAATTTATCAAAATCTAATCTTCTACTTGGGAATAGATTTATGCTACTAATCTATCTTTATTCTTAATATTTTTTCTAGATGCATCCATTTTTTTCTAAAAATATATTTTTTCCAATAATATGTTTAATTTTTGGGAATCAACTAAAGCCTAAAAATTATTTCTTTTAAATTGATTAATTTTATCTTCCATATAAATAACACAATTAACATATTTTAATTCTCTATTAATGTTATTAGGTAAAAACTCAGACACAAAAGTAGAATTTTAATATAAATTCAAAATAGATCTTCTAGTTTAATTCTAGAAACAATATTACCAATAACTTTATCAATATGGTTATCTTTATGAGTTTTCCAAGTTTTAGGATCAGATTGAGTAGGAATATGATCTCCCACAATAGATGCATTATTTTCATTTTTAACTTCCCAAAAAAAATATTTATGATCATCTTCAATGTCTTCTAAACCTGAATCGTTTTCACATTATTTTCATCAAATTTAATATAAATAGATTCATCTACAGTAATAGTTATTTTATTATAAACTATATATGATTTAATAATATTATAATAACCTAAAAAATATTCCTCCATCACATTAATCTTCAAATTTATAAAAATTATATTTTGTATTTAAGATAAAACTTCACAACCAAAACACTAAGATTAATATCTTGAGGTTATATTTCATTAAATAATTCATTATTTGTTTTCATTGAAATAATTCTAATAATTTTCTTATTTGAAATATAAAAATAAGAAAAAATAGATTCATCCCAAAAATATTTAGGTAAATTATATTCATATAACATAGTTTTATCCATTTCAATTATGTTTTGGATTTTTCTTTCAAGAATTTAATTTTTTTTAGGATCCCTAGGTGATGAAAATTTATGTAAAACCCATTATTATCATAGAATCATTAAAATTATATGTACTGAAATCCACCTTATCTATCACTTCAAATATAAACAATCATAAAACCATTCTCTTTTTTCACTAAATTACATAAAAAGGTAAATATATATAATTTTTCACTTTTATGAGAGAGAAATTATACCCATGTGAATATACTATAACAATATAGAATAACTCATATCTTAATTATTTCCACCAAGACTAGTAATATGATTAGGACTAAATAATTAAATATTATCTAACTATAGAGGTTGGTTGTAGTTCAATTATTTAACTGGTCTGAATAGTAATTTGTGTCTTTTTACTTTCATTAAAAAATAAAAAGGATGAAACTTTTCTTTCTTCAAGACTGGTAAATGTAATACATTTTAATTATTTGAAATTTTATGTAATAATATAAAATTAATATGACTGATTCTCTAACTACAAAGTACACTATCGGTCTAAGAAAAATTAAAACACTTAATGTGTTGCACTATAATCTTAACAGGGTTAACATAATATATATATTCTTTTTCATTGGTATAAAATAATAAATAATAATCCTTAAAAACTAAAAATTTATCATTTTAAAAAAAATATCATCATCATATAAATGGGATGTTATAATTAAGTTACATTAAAATCAATAAAAATATAAAACTTTATAAATAATTATAGATTTAGAAATACTAATTTCATTAAAACTATTTACTTTTAAATTATAATTATGTACTAATGTTAGAGTTCCTCCATCACATATATTTTATGAAATAAATTTTAAGGGGTATCTATTCATATATCAAGATCATCCACTATTGATATACCATATATAATTCTTGATAATTCCATGGAATTTTTTCTAAAAAGTTAATTATTAGATGGTTTTTGAACCCAAGATACTTTTTGTACAATGAGATTGGTAAAATAATTTTTAGGTACCTATACATATTTAAAATAATTGTTAAAAGGTAATTTTGATAATAATGATTTTGAATTATAATTATCACTATATCCCAAAGACTATAGAAATATTAGTGAACATTTATTTGTATATTTTACCATTATTGTACACCTTAAATGAATTGTAGTAGAAGAACAAACATTTTTACTTTTCAAAAAATAATTTTGATATGTCTGAGGTAATTCCTTTCATATCTAATAACATATTTATTTCTATTCATCTTATTTATCAACATGTTTCTTATTTTTTCCCTTGTATTTCATTATATAATTCAGCAATTCAAAATATATCCTTTCATTTTCAAATAACTTCATCATTAAATTATTAAACACTTTGATTATTAAAATCAAAATCATTATCATAACATCCAAAATAAAAACCAGAATCATTATTACAATTTATAGATTCTATAAAAAAAAGTTAGATGATCCTTTTCCTTTTTCTGATTCTTTGTTATAATTGGATTATTTATAACAACTCCATATTTTATTTTAATCCATTATCACTTTATTTTTTAAATTTTATAATTCTTTTCATTTTTAAATATATGGAAGTATGGCTTAATATACCCTTTGTTTATATGTTCAAAACATGTAACAACTGAAGTAATATATTTAATGTTAGTATAACCATTATTTTATCCATTTTGATTATCCTTATAATATTTCCTTCTAAATCAGTTTTTAATAAAGTTTATTTTAATTATTTTATAAAAATCAGTCAAAATATGTTCTATTTATTATTATTTTACTTCCATGAAGTTGATAATCAAAAAATTCAAAAGAAATGATATTAAAATATTTGTAATCTGAAACTTTCATTTTATATTTTCTTCTTCAGGAATGTTATTTAGTTTCAATTCATATTGAAGTAGTTAACTTATCATCTCATCAAGAGTGTACTCCTTTGAGTTCTTATTTTCATCAATGGTGACCTTATTTTCATTCCACTTAATTAGTAAAACTTTCAAAAATATTTCAATAAGAACGGTGTTATCAAATGATTCTCTAAGATAATTAGTTACATTTAGAATGCTAGTAAATATGTGGAACAACATGTTGAAATTTTCATCATCTCTATCTAGAAATATTTATATTCATCCAGATGTATTCCAAAAATTTTCCTTATCAACTTATATGAGTCAAGGTGATTAACTTTAAAAATTATCCAAATTTCATGAGTGGTTTTACAAGTAGAAACCTGACTAAAAATACTTGTACTTATAGCATAGTAACTAAAATTTGTAACATTAAAATTTAAAACATATATAGGATCATTAATTCATTTAAGAGTATCAAGTTTATAATCAAGTAATTTAGAATATTTTACGATATTTTTCCAATGATAAATGTTTAGTTTCTTAAGATAAGCATCCATTTGAGTCTTCCAATAGTCACAGTCGTTACAATAAAAGTGTGATGGTTTCTGTGGAATCATACATCATTTAAAATAATGCATACCATATTAAAGATCTATCCCTTATGTTTTTATATCTATAAATAGGTTAGTAACAAAAATATATCTACCGATTGAATAAAAGTTCAATAAAAAATAACTTTGAGAGGGTATGGATTTGATACTAATTGTTAGGCCCCAACCAAGATGGATGATGCCCTAGGGGTGAATAGACTAGTTTAAAATTTTAAAGATATTAAATTAGATTAATACACAATCATGAGTAATGGAATATAAAATATAAATAGATAATTTTTTATATTAGTTCAAATTGATGTGATCTTATTCCCACTCTTTACTTATCTCTACTTAACAAGATAAATGTTATGCATTAAAGAGGTTTGTATTTTGAAGGGAAGTCAAAACCCAATTACAAAACACCATTTCTAATGGAGAAAAAATTAATACAACCATTAATTTTAGAGGTTTTCAAAACCCAATTATAACACATACCTTTTAAAAAGGTATAACATGATGCATACCTTTTGTAGTGGTATAACTGATCAAAGTAGAGAACTAATTTCAGAAGGGAAAATCATAAACCCTAAAAATTTTCAATCACAAATGAAGGATGTAAAAAATTAATTACAAAGAAGCATAAACTTGAAAAGGAAGATAGATGTAAAAGAAATGGTAGCAACTCGACTGGACTTGAACATCCCTTCAAGTATTGCATCAACATTGTAGTAGTTATCTTGAAGACTTTTGTTGTTTTTGAGTTCATAATTTAAGAAATTATCCACATAGAATTTCTTGTAAAAGTGTGAAATTTTTATGTACAAGTCTATATGATTTTTTATATATGTTTACCTATTACAAGAACTAAGAAACTTAAAACCCTTTAAATAGAGTAAGAAATAGCTACAATGTTGAAAATGGTTAGAGTAGTTCAAAATAATGATCATAATATTGATACCTATTATAATCTCAAAAAATAAATATCTAATAAACAGTCATGACCCAATCAAAAAATTTCAAATTATCCTCCTTGAAATAACAAACTACATTATAGTTATTCAATACTCTAAAAACTTGTTGAATTGCCTCCATAATAATCATCATTATTACTCCTTAAAACAAAATTGAATAATCTCACACTGTGGGAAAAATCAATATTTGCGACGGGAATAAATCTCGTCGCAAATAATTGGTTATTTGCAACAGGATTTCGTCTCCCGTCGCAAATAGTTTGGCGCGACCTGCGTGACAAACCGCGCAAGAGTATTTTCGACGGTACCTGTCGCAAATACTTAGCGGCGGTTAATAACTTTTTGCAACGGGATGTCATCCCGTCGCAAAAAGAATGTCGGCAGGAACTATTTGCGACGGGGCCCGTCGCAAATACCCTTTTAACCGCCGACGGTAATTACTGCAGGCGGGGGTATTTTCCACGGGCCCGTCGTAAAATCTCTGCGTGGTAAATACTATTTGTGATGGGAAAAGCTGTCGGTCGCAAATAGTATGTCGGCAGGTGGTATTTGCGACGTGTCCTGTCGCAAATACCCTTTTAACCGCGGACCGTAATTAATGTTGTCGAGGGTATTTGCGACGGGACCCATCACAAATACCACTTTTAACGACAAGAAACTATCGTAAATAACCTCGTCCCAACTAATCTAACCTATATATACTCCCACCCGTTTTTTTTCAAATCACTCAGATCTTCCTCTCTTTCTCTCTTCATTCTCTAGTTTTAAAGGAAAATTTTCTTTTAATTGAAGTTTTTTATACAAGAGCAATTGAAAGGCGTCAATACCTTCAGAATATCAAAGTTTAAGGTATTTATATTTTATTTTTTTATGTATTTATTTTATTTTTTTATATTAATTTTAATTGTTGTTTATTAGTTCCAATTAAATAAGATTTAAATTGATTTTTATTTATATTTATTTTTAGTAAGAAATTGATATTGTTAGTGATAATTATAAATAATTATTGTTAATTTTCAAGAATTAGACATTATTTTAGATAATTAGCGGATTTTAATTAGTTATAATTAGGGATAATTAGTAATAATTAGATATAATTAGTAATAATTAGATATAATTAGTAATAATTAGATATAACTAGTAATAATTAGATATAACTAGTAATAATTAGATATAACTAGTAATAATTAGATATAATTAGTAATAATTAGATATAATTAGTAATACTTACCAATAATTAGTAATAATTAGATATAATCACCAATAATTAGATATAATTACCATTAATTAGATATAATTAGTAATAATTAGATATAATTACCAATAATTAGATATAATTAGTAATAATTATATATAATTAGTAATAATTAGATATAATTAGTAATAATTAGATATAATTAGTAATAATTAGATATAATTTGTAATACTTATCAATAATTAGATAGTTAATAATAATTAGTAATAATTACCAATAATTAGTAATAATTACACATAATTAGTAATAATTACCAATAATTAGCAATAATTAACAATAATTAGTAATAATTATATATAATTAGGTATAATTAGATATAATTAGGTATAATTAGATATAATTAGGTATAATTAGATATAATTAGATATAATTAGATATAATTAGGTATAATTAGATACAATTAGGTATAATTAGATATAATTAGGTACAATTACCAATAATTAGGTATAATTACCAATAATTACCAATAATTACCAATAATTACCAATAATTACCAATAATTACCAATAATTACCAATAATTACCAATAATTACCAATAATTAACCATAATTACCCATAATTACTGATAATTGACAATAATTACCAATAATTACCAATAATTACCAATAATTACCAATAATTACCAATAATTAGGAATAATTACCAATAATTATTAATAATTACAAATAATTAGGAATAATTACCAATAATTAGGAATAATTACCAATAATTAGGAATAATTACCAATAATTAGGAATAATTACCAATAATTAGAAATAATTACGAATAATTAGGAATAATTACCAATAATTAGATATAATTACCAATAATTAGATATAATTACCAATAATTAGTAATAATTATATATAATTAGTAATAATTAGATATAATTAGTAATAATTAGATATAATTAGATATAATAAGTAATAATTAGTAATAATTAGTAATAATTAGTAATAATTAGTAATAATTAGTAATAATTAGATATAATTACCAATAATTAGGAATAATTACCAATAATTAGGAATAATTACCAATAATTAGGAGTAATTACCAATAATCTGGAATAATTACCAATAATTCGCAATAATTACCAGTAATTTGCAATAATTACCAATAATTTGGAATAATTACCAATAATTCTCAATAATTACCAATAATTAGAAATAATTACCGCTAATTTGAAATAATTACCAATAATTCTAAATAATTACAAATAATTCACAATAATTACCAATAATTCACAATAATTACCAATAATTCGAAATAATTACCAATAATTCAAAATAATTACCAATAATTTAAAATAATTACCAATAATTAGGAATAATTACCAATAATTAGAAATAATTACCAGTAATTTTATTATATTTATTTTTTAAAAATTAATTTATTATTTGCGACGGGCCTACTTACCTGTCACAAATACTTTGTTGTGATGGGCCCGTCGTAGAACGTTATATATATATTTGCGATGGGCCCATTGCGAAAAATTTTATGTATATATAATGAATATAATCAGAGACTTATTTGCGATGGTGATGTTTCTCGTCGCAAATACCATTATTTGCGATAGACCCGTCGCAAATAATGGTATTTGCGATAGGGTTTTCTACAACGGGCTATTTGCGACGGGTCCCCATCGCTAAATCTTATTTTCGACGGGATCTCGTCGCAAATAAACCATCACAAATACCAAGAATTCCATTAGTTCCATAAAACTAATGATTTAGTTTCCTTTTGTAATATTTGAAATTCAAATTTCTTTCCAAATTCATCTATGAAATGTAGTTGAAACTAACAATTCAAATAAATAATTTGAAATACAATTCTCATAAAAAAATAATTTTCATTAAAGCATAATTTTTGGGTCATATGGACCATTAATTGGGGTCTAAAATGATTGTGAAATCGAATTGATTCATTGGTTATTTGGGTCAAAAAAATCTAATAAATAGGTCCACTATGTGATTTCCAATCCTTGGGGGAAGGATAGGGCTTGATCTAATGGGGTTCCTTGGGTGTGTGTGAGCTTACATTCTTATTATCCTCCCTACCTATAATAAATAAACAAGAAATAATAACCACATTAAATATGATTAAGAAACAGGTAAATAATGTTATCATAAATTATAATTACCCAATTATAAAACTTTATCATATGATTAATAACCCAACTCATAATGATGTTGATTTTTCTCTGAAATATGTTCATAAGAAACATAAAAAACATGAAAACTTTAGAATTTATAGATCCCTAATATCAAGTGAAATAATAATAAATAAAATAGATAATAAAACATTGAGTTTTGTAAGACACCTTATTTCCCAATACTTATGGTTCACTATGTCTTTTAAGTATTCATGTTCTAGGTAGGTCATTAACATATCTATATGGATGTACACATTGTAGAATTTTCAACTTCATAAATTAGTACAAAAATGTAAGTATTTTTAGAATTCATAAGACTTGAAAAAATATTTCAAAAGACTTAAAAATAAATTTCATAAGAATTTATTTGAACATAAGACTTTATGCTTTGAAAGGAATAGAACATCCATAAGGCTTTACATAATAATGTAATTATTTGAAATCACTTCATAAGACATATATATATATATATACATTTCATAATAATTTATCTTTTATCAAAATTTTCTCTCATAATAATTTCAGAATAGTTTCAAATAACATTGAAATTTTTCAAAATACTAAGTATTGAAAGATTTAAACACTTTTCTTTACTCATTTAAGAGGGAATGAAATGAGGATTTTTTAATTATGAAAATAAATACAATAAAGTGGAAAAATTCATTCAATATAAGTTTAGATTGTGGCATGAAGGTGATGATTACAACATAAAGAATGTGATTAAAGTATGAATAGATTTGGAATTAGCAAATTCATTGTGGCATGAAGTAGACTATTTGATCATTATTTCATGATAGTATGAACTATAATATAACTAGTCTAAATTCCTGGAGGAACTTATCCTGATACAAGCCCTTCGTGGGTGTTTACACATAAATTAGTCCTTGCGTTATATTTTTTTTGGATAAAATAACTATTTCATGTGTATTTCCACATAGAAAGAGAGAGTTTAATTTGGTCAACCTAATGAGTCCATTTCTAGATAATTCAGATAGGATAAGCTCATTAGATTCATAGTATTGATGATGGGGTTAGATCATGATGATCAAAGAATTCATAGGGTTTGGTAATCCCTTGGTTATTTGATGATGATAGAAAATGTGTCCCATAAATTTGTTTCAATGTTCATCCCTCCCCCCACAAACTCTAGGTATTGATTCTCTAAATTTGGACATGGGTTTAGTACTCTTTTTGGCATGACAAGGAGAAGGTTCCCTATGTGATATATAGATTCATAAATTTTCCTACTACCAAAGCATGAGTTCTCTATCTATAGAGTTATGTACTCCCTCATTATGCATCCTTTTCTCACCATGTTTGGTACTCCCTTGAAAAGCGTATGTCCATTTATCAAGGTGAGGGTCCCCACCATAGATTATAAGAGGTGACATGGGTTTGGTAGAGTTGGGTAGCTTTGTTTCTTAAGTTACTCATGGTAAATTATCTTAGTTTATTTGTCTATGAATAATGGTACCCCTCTATGTATTGGGTTCTTCATCTTAAAATCAAAAATTTTTTATTTCTATTTTTATGTGTTTATGAGCTATATAGTATTTCTATGCTTATTTTTTAGTTTTTTGGGCATCATATTGGTTATTTATATACTCACCCCTACATGGATGTTTCACTCGTGTGTATCATGTCTAGTGAAGACAACAAGAAGTTTTATTTTGATCAAGATGGACATGGTATTGGAAAAGCAGGATCCAAGTGGTGTTTAGAGGTGTTAAATGCAGGCCGATGTTCAATGTGGGAGTTATACATTGAGGATTTTTCATGATTTATAGTTACTTTAGTTTGGGTTATATTTGGGATTTCATAACATTTATTTCCCCTTTTACTTTTTGGTTCAACATTTATCATACTATATGGATGATTAGTGTGTGATAAATGTACTTATATATTCCAACTGGTAATTTTTTAGTTTTCATTATTGTTATATCCTATCAGGAGACATGTATTCATGTGTATCTTTTCTATTCTAATTCCTTAGATATTAGGTGATATTTCTACTTGATTATGGTCACCATACCTTGACCTATTAGAGTCAGGCTCATGGTGGCACACTCAGCCCACTGACAACCTATGTGTTATTCTAGTGGGCTAAGTTATGTCAGAGTGGTATTAGAAACATTTTTTCTTAGGGATGAACAATAGATTTAGTAGGCATGTGAGGAATCGATTGGTAATTTCATGTAGTGATTTCATAGGGCCTCAAGTATATTTCTTGGGCCAAATAAACCAATGATCATTTTTTGGATGATATATCTATACAAAAGGATATTTTATAACGTTTTTTACAACTCAGAACTTCAAATCATCCTCTGCATCATATTGATAGGATGGTATTTAATTAATATAGTAGTTTTAGGTTATCTTCCTATGTTTTTATTAAGTAAACATCCTAAGTATAATTTATTAATCATGGTATTATCTTATTTAATATAGTATTCCACCATATGAACAGCTATTTTAGATACAAAGGTAGGGTTGGGACATGACCATTTCACCATTGTATTAGGGTGGTTTTTTTCCCTGTTAAATTTTTTTTATAACTTAAAAAATATCTTTATTTTATGTTTTATACATTTTTAGTTTTATATTTTAGAATGTTTTTTACTCTGATGAATTTTAAATTCATAGTTTATTATTCTTTGTTTGTTATTTTTATGTTGTGCTTCATTTTATATTATAGAATTATTCTAAGTACAATATATTATGCATTGTTTATTCTAGTTTTAAATATCTTACATATGAATTTTCTTGATTTCTAGATTTTTTTAACTTCTTATGTATATGGGGAGTATAATTTAAAATTATTATGTATTGGTAATTTCTTAAAGTTAAATATCTTACATACTTATTTAAACATCTTGTGTGTAGAGTATTTTAAAAAAATATCTAAGTGTAATATCTCGCGTATTTTCTATTATAAATTAAAAATATTAAATATTATAATTATATATATTTAAAAAAGTATATAATATTATATATATATATATATTTATAGTTTCAAATATATTATGTATCATGAATTTCTTCAAATTATAATATATTACATATAAATTATTTTATTATGTATCAAATATCTTCTCGTGTATCATTTTGTTTCAAAGTAAAATATGTTACTTATTTTAAAGAGTGTTTAAACATATTAAGTGTTAAATTTTTAGTTGTATTTTTTATGATTTTTCTTCTTATTAAGTTGAAAGTAATATTATTATTAAAATTATTATTCTATGGATTATAATTCTCATGCAATGAAGACATATAAATATGCCTAAATTAGAATTCATATGTTATGTGAAAATTATTATGAAATTTATGTAAAGTATTAAATTATTGATGGAAAGTATTATGAGATATATGGAAAGTATTATTAAATTAATGTATTACAAAATTGAGAAGTACATTATTATATTTTGATAGATATGGAAAATTATCTATGTATCTCAGTATTAAACAATTTAAATTTAAAATTATGATTTTTATTTCACCCTTAAGATTTTCATAATTAATGTTATTAAATATTTTTTTAATGTTTTTTTTGTTTTATTAAATTAATTACCAAAATACGAGGATATTAAAAGTTACTATCTATGGTTAATGAAAGATACAACTTGATGTTTTTATATGATTCAATCATCATTAAAAAGTGTATTTAATTTTATATTAGTTTTTCTTTATGATTTTATGTTGTTCTATTTAACACATATTTAAATAAATAATTTCACTATAAAATATGGTAACTATTTTGAATCCTAAATTGAAAACTCATAATTTGGAAACCATGATTGATCTAACCATTGAACGTAAAATAGGAAAAATCATTGCCTGAATATTTAATATTATCATTATAAATAAATATTATAGAAACCTGATGAAGAAAAACTATTTTGATTGAAATTTTTATATTATGGTCATTGTGATAGCTTCATCATACTTAAATGGATTGTTGAAAGTGAAAAAAATTGCAATGATTGTTCTACTTTCTAAAATTCTAGTTTATCTTTACTTATTGAGTTATATTTCATTATTATTTTATATTATATTTAAACTGTAATTTGTTTAATAATTTCCCTTAAAAAATCATGTCTTATTTTTTTATTCCCCCATTTTTAAAAAGGTATAATTATATATGGTTATGCTTCCACTTGTAAAAGGAATGGTTTTATCAAGATGGGACTCCTAGTAAAATTCATGTTTCTTATTTCTAGTTATACCTCTATTAAAAAAGATACATTTTAATTTGAGTTGTTACCATCATATAAAATTTAGGTTTAGTGAATAAAATTTCTCTCATAGACTAGATAGAAATAAAGATTATATATAGGATCCTTTTTTATACACCTACTATAAAAATTCTTAAGGATATTGTTTTTATATTTATATTTCACTTGAATTTGAAGTTTATATTTAACTTTGATTTAAATAATAAATAAATATTACAATATTAAATTATCCCCACCCTATTGACCTTCCTAACAATCTCAACCTAGAAAAAAAATATGTCAAAACTTTATATTTGGAAATCTAATTTCTTTATTTGATGATTTTTTTCAAATAATCATTTCTCTAGACTATAAAATTTCTTAGTAAGATCATTTTTGAGATTTCATGTTTAAATTAAAATTATGGATAGATTCCTTATAGTGAACCATATTTTGATGGTAATTATTATAGATAGAGGAAAGAAATAGTGGAATATCTTAGGCCCCATAACATTGATCACTAGATAATAACGGTAAAATGATAAACAAATTCCTGAGACTAACCTATATTCCTTAAATAGTGATGATTTGATAAAGTGTGTCTTGAATTATAATGTAATTAATATTTAATATTGTGTTATTAATAGATGTCATTTTATTAATACACTATATTTAAAAAATAATAAAGATATATAGATAATTATTTAGTTTTAACTCTATGGAATAGACAGGATAAAGAGAACAAACTTGGAATGTTTCATGTTGAATATCAAGACTTAAATATGGGAAAATAATATTCTATTAATAATATATTACATAGATTTATGATTATAGTAAATGGAATGGGTTAAATTAGTGATTCCTTGGACAAAAATAATAAAATTAATTAAGTAGTTATATTTATACCAAATAAATGACATGTAGAAAGGTTTCCATTGATGATATATAAAATTTCAAATAGTACATTCTTGATGAATTCATTGGTTCATTACATCAATACAAACTAGAGCTAAAAATATTTTTAATTAAGATACTATCAAATAGAAATATATTTATTTAAAATTAAATACAAATTTTTCTAAATCTTTGGGTTCTAAAATATCATGACAAGAAAGTGGTGATGTAGAAAAACAATTAAATGGTGTCTACAAGGGAATGAAAAAGAAAAAAATTAAATAATATTTAGAAAATATTATCATAATTAAATCAAAAAGTAAAAAATAATGGTAATTCTAATTCATAAAATGAAACTTAAAAAATAACTTGTTATAGGTGTATAATGAAAGATAATATTAAGCCTAACTTCCTAATATTGAAGCATAAATAAAAGATAAAAAGTATAATAAAAATAAGAGGAGATCTTTTACAGCTGGTTAGAGTTAAATTGAGGGATCAGATTCAGGTGATGAATATGTAATAGAAAACTGGTCTAGTAATATTTTCCTTATGTATATTATAAATTAGGTTAGTAGTGAATCAGTATTTATTTTTTATTATGATTCTGATTTTTAGAAACCTAGTGTTGTTGAATTTAATGATAATATTGAAAAACTATAATTATATATCATATGAATTGGTGAGTTTTATAAGAATCTTAAGGGATAAAATAATAATATTCTTGAATAAAAAAATTATTATTACTCAATAAAATGAAAAACATAAAAATATAACCTCATGAACTAATGAAAATGTTTGTAATAACTTATAGATTTCTCAAAAGAAAAATAAAAAGTTAAATAAGGAAATTGTAATCTTAAAGGAAATTTTTTTAACTTTTGGACAACTTAAATAAATTTATTATAAAATAATTTCAATGAAAAAAAGTGAATAAAAATAAAAGTGGTGTTTTATATGATATATAATTACATAAAATTTAATTTAATTTATTTGTAAAATGTTCTAAAGGAATTATTTCAACTGTAAAATATTTTCGGTGTAAAATTTAAGGTCACAATGAAAGTGAATGATATTTAAGATTTCCACAATATCTATTACATTCTAAATCATTTATTTCAAAGAAATTATATTCAATATTACCTAATATTACATTATATTTTATATTTAACTATTTTTTAGAAGCTTTAAAAGATCTTAATTGGATTTTATCTATTGAATAAGAACGTAGTCAGTTTTCTAGAAATAATGGCTGAAATTTGGTTTAAAAAAAATAAATATCAGGAGATTATTGGAAATAAGTACATTTTCATAAATAATATTGATGATTCTAAATAAATTTTAAGGACTAAAGATATATTAGTAGATTACTAATTTTTTTAAGAAGGAAGTAATTATATTGAGACTTCTGTACATGTTTCTACAATATAATCTATTCAAATTTTATTAGCTTATGTTTCTTATCAAGGATTTAAAATTTATCAAATATATATGAAAAGTTAAATTTTAAAAGGATTTATTTTTAAAGAATATTTTTTCAAAAAAAACTTGTTTTGAACATGAGAGGTTTCATTATCATGTTTTAAAACTTTGAAAATCATTATACGGACATAATAAAGTCCCCTAATCCTGGTATGAAGTATTCTCTCAATTTATTTGGATTAAAGGTATTTTGAAAGGTAAATTAGATCCAAATTTTTCATGAACCAACTCAGGATACCCCCAAACCAAGGTAACCATTCGAAATATGACATGGAAAAATGTAATTCTTAATCTACATGGGATAAAAACTAGTTTCTGGGCATCAAAATACACTTTTGTGGGAATGATTAATAATGATAAAATATTATTCAAAAAAATTATTTCCACCCAGAAAACCTACATAACCATTCCATACATTATAAGGCCACACACATTAGAAATAAAAAATTTCAAAATAAGATATAAAAAACAAGGACTAAGTAAAATAAACATTACTCATAATAATAAATTGAAACCAAAAAAATCATGTCCAATACATTCCAAAATTAAATGAAACTCACTAGATACAAGACTTACCCAAGGAAAAAATCAATTTGGTGATGAATGAAGTGGTTGAGAATAATATGAACTAAAATATCCAAAATAAATCTTAGAACAACGATCACTAATCTCAATGTACAAGTGAATTATCTTTACTTTCCACCTCTATCAAAACCAAACCAAAATATAAGGATCATACACTACATCCAAGTGGTACTAATGTAAAATCTATAATATAATAGTCATGAGTAAAATATTCCTCATAGGTATTCTCCTTGCACCCCATTTATAACCTTTTAAAATTAAAACAATTTCCTACTAGTTTTAAATACTTGTTGAAAATAAGATTTCATATTTTTCATTAAAACAAAAATTTAATTTAATTCTTTTGAAATTATCCCTATTCATATAAAAAAGAAAACCTATTTAAAATAAATAGATTATTTAATACTTTTAAGTGAAAAATAATTAATGGTTTAAAATTGGATAAAATAGTTTTAAATAACATTAAAATTATTCATGAAAGGGAATAAAAATATTATACTTTTATTTTTATACTAAAAGAGACCAAGTAAATCTCAGATATAATATCACAAAGTAATTAGCATAAATAAAACCCAATAATTGAAATCATGGGAACCTAGAATCCTTAGAGACTATCTAGAAAAAATCTAACCTATAACCAATATAGGCCTATGTTGGATATTAAATTACCTACCCTAACACTCAACTTTAACCTACTTGGCCTGACTGAGGGAAAAATCTTCCCTAGTAGAGAAAAGTATTACATGGGGCCACTAGTTATATCATTATACTAAACTAGTGAAGTATGTATCAAAAATATTTTCCACCAAGATACCTGATGTTTTCCATAAAATTTAAATAGATTTGATTCAAATAAATTATCTCATGAAATATAACTACATAAATAAAAAAATTATTTATCACACTCACCTAAAAGCACCCTTCATAGGAACATTCCCATTATTTAAGAATAATAAAACAATATATACTTTTTTATATGAGGAAATAGTCACAATTTAAAAATATTTAATAAATTTTATATAACTTAATAACGTTTATGTTTCACATGTTAACATTTTTAGAAAATACCTTTATTTTAAAGTACCAATTGGGCCCTCAAAATTTCCTTTCAAAAACTAATTTATAAAAAACACCATTAAATCCATATCATATAAATTTAATCATGTGTCTAAAATAATTCAATAATACTTATCAATATTTAAATACCCCAATACACCCATATTTTAAAATAAAATTCATTAAATTTGTTTTAAAACCAAAACATCCATTTAGTTTTAGGGAATACCCATAGAAGATCCATTTGGGCCTTTAATCAAACATATAGTCATCATGGATAATTTAAAATTTATTTCTATATTAAATTATGAGAAAACCACCTTTATTTCAGACAAAAATAAATATGGAAACCAAAAAAATTAGAAATGAATAATTGTATATATATATATATAGCCTTTAAAAATTAAAAATTTGGTAATCAATAATCAAGAAATCATGGTTTCAAATTTAAAGGTTTAGAAATTAAGTAAGCTGCCTAAAATTAATTAATTATATAAACCACAATGTTATTATACCTTAATAAGGCCAAAGTAACCCTTGTAATCTAAGAGTAACTATGAAACAAAGAAAATATAAAATTAAAAAAAAATATCCAAGATAAACCTTAGGTTTTCGAGACCATTCAAGGACAAGAAAAATAAGGATAAGGTTGAAGATGAAGAAAGGTGGATACCTAGATGAAATTAACTTGAATAATTGACCTCAAAATGGAATATATCTTTGAAAATTTCTATTTAGTAGAGAGAAATAGAGTGGAAATCACCAGAGTGTAAAGATAGTCGATTGAGGGGATTGAAGAGGCCCCTGAGGGGTTAAATTCGATCAGTGTAAGATCTATAATTTCAAAAAAAAAGACATAATCACATTAAAACATGACTCGAATTCCCTTGAAACTAATAAGAAACATGGTTCTCAGCCCAGAGTTTCATCATGAAATGACCCTATCATTCATGTCCTAAAGGTTATATAGGAGATCCCTAGTCATGGTGTGATATCACAATCATATTGTGACTCTTATATATTCTAGAACTGTATACCTATGGAATGGATTGGTTTCAGTGTGACTTCCCTATCATAGCATAACACACATGATTCTATAAAATTCACTATGGATAAGAGGGGTTGGTCACAGAATGACCTCCCTTTGTCATGGTGTGGACAACTAAAATTCAAACCTAAATGTTTCTTCGAAACAAAAAAACTCTCAGGCCTCTAAGAAACAAAAAATATATATAAATTAAACCAATAAATAAATAAAATATTTTGGATAAGTGGATATCAGGGTGTGATAATTCTCCCCACCATAAAATTTTATTCCCTTATATATTCTTAAGAGGAATGACTAATCCAAATAGAATGAGGTTTTCCTTCCACATAAAGACATTATATAAGAGACTGGGGAATGTAATGACCAACTAGGTTCAATAATGAAAACTATACATTTGATATTCAATATGAAAATTAAGTATACCACATGATCCAAATTTTATCATACATAGGGGAATTCAAAAGGTTCCAAATCAGGTTATCAAATAATTCCAAAACTAACACAAAATGATTCACAAATAATAAGGATAATTTCATAAAATGTGATTCCAAAAATCAAGGAACACCCTGAATTTAAAATAAATAAAATAGGAAAATATAATGGAAATCCACATATAATATAGGAAAAAAATTAAGTGTACATCCTATAAACAATAATGAATTATGTTTCCCTCGACAGTGTGGGGTCATAAAATTATTTCCAATTAATCAAACTCTACTATATTTTTAAGATATATAAAAAAACATGAGTCCCACGAAATCACATTCATATATCTTCAAGAAAAACAGTCCATTCATCATAGGAATCTCAAATATGGTTTACCCCCTTATATATTAATAATGCTCATTAATTACCAATCTTTAAAATTCAACAAAAGGAGTTATCTATAAAAAACACATAATTTCCAAAACATCATTATTGGGTTTTAGAGTTTACTAAAATACAATTACATCATTAAAATTTTATATTTTAACATTATTTAATTTAATAATTACCAATTATAATACATCCAAATCCTTTATAACCCAAAATATCATGTCACTAGAAAGGATTAGAAAATAGGTATTGAAATACATTGAAAACACCTTAAGAAATTTCTATATCAACATTAGGTTTCTCATATTGAACTTATGGATCCTTCAAAAGGGTATATGTGACTCCTCATTTCTTATAAGAAACTCCTCTACAAAATAATTATAAGTGAGCCAAACTTTTAAAAGTATGAAAAGTCTTAGGATTCTCCCTATATAAAGACTTCTTGTGTCTTGAATTTTTACACTAATGGAATAATAAGGGCCTACTTACAAAATATGTTTATGTAAGGAAGTAATATAGTCTTTTAATTTTGAAACTCATATAATTAGACTTAGTCTACTTCCCTATTTATTTACTATATCTTCTTTCACTTTCACTAAGAATAGGGGAAACTTCAATCATCTCTAGAATTCTATCAATTCTAGCATCAATTCAGAAAACATGCTTTATCACTTATTCCTTGATGTCAAGGGAAAGAGGGGATACCACCAAAAAATATATTTATCAAGACATCTTAAATAATAGTGATCTATAATAGAATTTTCGTTATCCATATCATGGATATGTGGAAGTAGTTCTATATAACGGTGAGACTACCCCAATAAAATTTTATCACCTTAATAGAGGCAATATAATGTTATTGCATTTGGTATCCTCAAAACATCATTGAAGTATTATTGGATTAAAAATTATTTAAAAACATTTCATGAATGGTCCTTTTATGGCTTACTTTGGAAATTAGACTTCCACCACTTCCAACTCGAACCTACTAGTATAAATTTTGTAAACATGAGCTTGAAAGAATTAGGAAGATAAATTTTATGATAATATTCTAAATTTTCCATAATAATTATTCCACTTCATGGGAATCATACAACCCAGGAAAATAATGTGGATTTATATTATATAATTTTCAAATGAAATCACTATATTGAGAAATAAGAGGAAGAATAATAAGAAACATAACTAAAGTAAAAGGAAAAATCAACTTGTATGGCCTTTAATATACCAAAGGTCATTTTGGTAGAGAATCACTAGTATATACCTTGAAATAATAAATTAATACATGGTGGGGGAATAATCTAAAAAGAAATAATAATTAAATACAATCAAAACATCTTTCAAAAACCAAAACAACATGAAATAAATTATAAATCAAAAAAAATTCAAAACACCAAAATAAAATCACCTTTAGAAAAAAATATTTGATAAGAAATAAAATTTTAAAAGATATTTATTGTATTAATAACCCATCAATATAATTTAACACAACCATCCTTTTAATACAAAAATAATTATTTTTCAAAGTCCAATTCTCATTGAGAATCCATAACCTTATGAAAATGATTCATAACTTATGAAATTTTATCTCTTTTAGTAATAGTTCCAATGATTTGATTATAAATACCAAATTATTTTATTCAAATAGAATTAATAACCAAAACAGAACACTTCAAACTACCTCAAATCAATCAAAAATAAGAATAAAGAAACTTAAAATTTTCAAGGGACTGAAATTAAAAAAATTAAATAATTTCCAAATTCATGTGGTTTAGCCACATAGTCGATAAAACCATGAGATAACCATTTCAATTACAATTAAATCTACCTAGACTAGTTTCCATGGTCTATGTATAGTTTTCCATAATATGTATAGTAATGATGTGACCCTTAGTCTCTTCCAATTTCCATTTAAAAAACAAAGGATTCAATAAAATAAATCATAAACCCTCGTTAAAATTTAAAATCATTAAAATAAAATGAGAAATATTAAAAGAAACTAATAATAAATA
Source organism: Viscum album (assembly GCA_963277665.1). Classification (NCBI taxonomy): domain Eukaryota; kingdom Viridiplantae; phylum Streptophyta; class Magnoliopsida; order Santalales; family Viscaceae; genus Viscum; species Viscum album. Next base: position 649,507,160 of record OY728120.1, on the reverse strand, counting down.
TGAATTTATAATACACACACATATCATATGGCCTTGGTAACTCAATTGTTTCCACAAAAGATATTGATCAGGCACCAACTCATGACCTACCTCTTAATTTTTCATGATCCTGTCTATTTTTAACCATAACTCCTATAAAATAGTTTATCATACCATTTTTTCACAATATAACCCATCTTATAAACTAACTTAATTATTCATTTCATCTATAACATGACCTAAAAGAAATTATTGATCACCATGACATGGAAACTTGTTTCAAGTAATTATATTACACAAAAGTGAGAATGATTTTTTCAAATAAATGATTATTCAAACAATGTATTTCTAATTAAAAATTTTATATGACTATACCATACATTGGAATTCCACCCACACTAAAAATATCCATCTTTTAAAAAATAAATAAAACCAGACATGGTATAAGGAAAATAAACATTAATCTTAATAATAAACCAAAATCAATAAACATGTACAATACATTACAACATCAAATAAAACCAACTTGATACACGATCGACCAAAGTAAAAAACTCAAGAGGTTTCAAGCTGAAGTGGATGAGTATAAAATGAACTAAAATACCCAAAATAAATCGATGATCTACATCCACTCATCTCTATATGCAAGTGAATTATCTTTACTTGTTTCCACCATCAAACTCAAACCAAAATTCAAAGATCATACACTACATCCAAATGGTACTAGTGCTAACCTGTAATATAATATCCATGATAAAAATATTCATATAAGGTATCCTCCCCACGCCCCATGCATAAAAATTTAAAAATAATACCATTTCAGGCTAGTTTTAAATACTGGTAGAAAATAAGATTTTATATTTTTATTTAAGACAATAATCAAGATGATTTCTTTTGAAATTACACCTTTCATATAGAAACAAAATCCTCTATTAAATAAATATACTATTTAATATTTTTAATAGAATAACAAATAATGGTTAAAATGGGACAAAAATCCTAACTAAATTTAAAATTATTCATTAAATGAAATAAAAATATAATAATTGTATTTTTAGACTAAAATAGACTATGTAAATTCTATATATAATATCATTAATAAATAGGAATAAATAAAAAATCATAGATATCATGAGAACCTAAGAGACCTGGGGAAAATAAAAAAAATCTAACATATAACCACTATATATCATTGCATGATATCAAAAAACCTACCATAGCACTTGGTTTTAGCCTACCAAGCCTACGAATGGAGAAAATCCATGTAATTAGTGTAAATTCATACTTGGGTCCACTATCCAAAGCATGATACTAAACTAGTATAGTATGTGTACCTAGATTTCCCACTTAGATAGCTGAGGTTTCCGATGATATATGAATGGATTTGAGCCAAAAAAATATATAAAATATAATCATATCAACAAAAAATTAATTCTCAATATAATCTTGGAACACCCTTCCCAGAAACAACCCCTTTATTTCAGAATAATAAATAAATATAAACTTCCCTCTTTGAATAAATCTTTACATAATATCACTATTTTTTAATCTTTTAATAACATAATAGGGTAAAATTTTCATAGGTTTACATTTAAAAAATACATTTTTATAAAGTACCAACCTAGCCATTGAAATTTACATGAATAAAATAAGTCATACAAAAAACCTTTAAAACCAAATAATATAAATATTTTCATGTATCTCAAATAGTTTCTAATGCCCCACCACCTCATACCACTCGACTAGTTCCCTAACATATAGTCACCACCAGAACTCAAGTTCTTCTCCCTATATGCCAGAGGCTGCTGACTAATAGTAAGGGCCGATGGTGAAACATGGAGAGGGTATACAATCATATTAGAGTAAAAAATAGTATAAAATAACCAAAAAAACATCCATAACATCAATAATAATGGTGTATATAATCAATAAATTATTCCAAACAATAATAATGAATACATAAGATTATAGTAAAAAAATGTATGGTCATACCAACATACAACACTAACTTCCTACTTGGATGATCATATAGAAAAAATTAATTATAGAAACATAGTTTATTTAGGCTATATTTCCTCCTCAGGCCTCACCTCATCCCAGTCTTCAATCCCATATGAGTTATCCTAGTCGATCAGTGGCCTCTACCCTACCTAAACCTTTGATAAATGTGGTTTTCTTGGATACCCAAGTTGTATTGATTCCCAAGAAGGGTGTGATTAAAAATTAGTAAGTAACCACCAATGAGGTCCCAAACATAACTATTAAAGAAGTGTATTCACTTTTTCTATGCTTAGATGAATAAATAAATAATCATTGGAAGTATAAATAAATAACCATTATTTATCATTGGGTTATAAAGTGACACATGAGATCGTATATACTTACTTCATCCATTTTTGGAGTGTCTCAAGGCATATCATGGCCATTGGGAAAATACATTTCCTTCCCTGAATCACATGTATATTCCTATGTATAGATACAATATTTGAACCCTAGGTGATACCCTAGGAATTACATGTAGTAATAAGACTAAGCACCAATTCCTGGGAAGTGATCCTAGGTAATTGAGATCATACCTAGCACATAGCCAATTCCTCAGAGGTAATCCTTAGAAATCCATATACCTAAGGCATACTCACCTTATTTAAGGAAATATACTGAGCATCCCACAGTGATAAGGTATAAATAGTGTATTTCAGGTAGTATCCTAAGCATCCTATACATACTAGGTGCGTCCACAAAATCTTTGGAAGTATTCTAGGCATATTATAAAGATAATATTAAGTATAGATCTAAGGAAATATCCTAATAATTACATATAGGAAGCCAATGAATCCCTAATAATATTCTAGACATTCTAAATAATCATAATGGTTGAATCTCTTGTAGTATCCAAGGCATTCCTCATATGAGGTAAACCTTTCTAATCCTGGTGAGTATCATGGGAATTTATATATATATATATATATATGAGGATTCAAGTAAATATCCTAGGAATAATTCGATGAATATTTATATTACTAATCATAATACAGATTCCTCAAAGGTGATCCTAGTAAACCCATTCATAATGTTTATAGAGAAATGAATCCATCCCATAATATCTAATTGGGGCACCCTTCGTGGTCCCCTAGGACTCATCATGACATGGGAACCCTGCATAGGATCCTCATTCTAAATTGCATCTCTCATTTCAAAACCAATCACTGAAAGGGAATAGAGTCCCTAGGAATTATTATAATCATACCACAACCTCAGTATACTCATTTTAATAGCCTTACTGGTGTTACTCTGGAGAGATGGCATGATGGTCATCTCTCATCCCAATATCATCCATGTTCATTCCACTCACACAACCAATTCTCAATCTACACAAGTTATACCTACCCTAGTAACTCACATATATATGGGGAAGGAACACTCTCCCCATTATTATATCAATAAGCCTGATATATTTAGGTGATCTTAAGATCCTCACATGGCATACTCTGACCAATAATCTCAATCCACTACACACCTCTACAAGGAGGTGTCTAAGGAATAATACACTAGAGCCACTATTTTACATTAAAATTATTAATTTATACTCCTTATTATTCAACTATAATATGTAATTCATTTACAATCAAGTACTTGTCCATAGATAGTTGGGGCATTAACCCAGTGAAAAATGTTCCATTATAATCCATGGAAATTTGTTCAGTCTAGGTATTTCATTTTAATTAAATTTTTTTAAAATTAAAAAGTTCAATATCCCTTAGTGGTGAGACTGTATATCACATTCCATTTAGATTTTAAAAAAACTAAAGTTATATGTTTAAGAAACCACATACCTCATTAACAAAGTTATTTCCTTTAAAGCAGGTCAACCACCTTTTGAGCTCGTCCAAGTGTCACATAAACTCCCAAGAACCTATATCAATCCATGGAATCAAATAATTAATTATAAATAGTTAAAATTAATTATTAAAATTAAATTTTAATAATTTATAATGAATTTAAAAATTATATCAGTTGGGAATAATGAAAAAACACACTGTCAACTTATCATAATGAACTCAGGACCGACCAATCATGGAAGGTCTATGTCATTCTCTTAAAAATATCTCAAGGAAAATACATAACATGGGGAACTAGTTTAATATAAAATTAAATTAAATTTATTGAAAACCCCAATAAAATTCATTGAGTGATGTACCTTTTAGAAATGACATGTGACGATGTGTAGACATTTCCAAAGGACATATTCTAGACAAGACAAGAAAAATATTCATCATATCAGGATGATTCCACTATTCTTTGAGGTAATAATCACTAAAATACCTAATTGGTACATCTAAAATTAGTGGTGACAAGGATAAAATAATAATGAAGAAGAAGAGAGGAAATTACATATAGTAACTCATCGTAAAAATGCACTAAAACACCCTAAATTAAGGTGGGAATGAGCGGGGGTGGTTGGACATTACCCAAGAGGGAGGAGGAAAATAGGTATTAGCCTTTTAAAAATTTAAATGGTTTTGAATAATAATTTTTTCATTTTTAAAGGATAGAATAACTTTCACATTGTTAGTCAAACTGTAACCAAAACGTTATCACTATATCGAGTCATCCCTCCTATATGTTTTGGTTGAACAATTTTCCAAACTATGTTCCAGCCATGAAGAACAAAATGGAATTCAAATTATAGGCTTTTCAGGATTTCTCTACAACTATGTACCAACTGTAAACCAACCCATAAATCAAAACCACGTCATATGGTTTTCCTTCATGATTTTATTTAGCCCTATATAAACCAAGAACATGGTAAAAACCCATTCAAAAATATCAAACTTCTATCTGAAGATCCCAAGACTCACCTGATCATTCTAATTAAATCTCATAACTAAATTCATATTTAAAAACATCTCATTGAAATACCCTATCTCTTGTAATTATAATCCAAAACTCAATTCTTAAAATGAATCCCACTCCAAAAGTGTAAAATTTAAATTCACTCTATAATTTCCAACCCGAAATGACATGAGGTTTTACAACCTCCCCACCACAGCACCTATCATCACTGAGAATCCTTGAATGTCCTTAAACACTAAATTAACCAATACTAGTATTTAATTCATAACAATGTCACTGAATTCCACTCAAAAATGAAAATTGAGATTCCATTTTGTGACTCCAAACACAAGGTGCACTATTCAACAAAAGCCCAAGCCACTACTCGCCATAATTATTGAATCATTGAGATGGTACACCATGGGGCCCATATATCCTGAGACAGCATGATATCATCGGTCAATTCATCACCCAAATTATAGTGTCCCCCACTATAAGACTCGTCTCATAAGGGCTTATTCCAATCCATGGTTCTCCCCACTACTATAATCGCTTACCAAAACACATTTTACATGGTTTAATGATATTTTTTATGCTATTTCCATATTCCTACATCCAAAAAAACATAAAAACACCAGTTGTACCTCTTATGGATTAACATTCTCAAAAATTATTGATCATACCTACCAATACACAATTTCATCATCTCCCAATCATGATGTCTTAGCTCTCGAAGACATCTCATGATTTTTCAAACACCCAAACTGGAGTCTGAACCTAAATCCTAATGTAATTTCATGGTTGGGTCACCAATCACACACACCAGATGTCATGCTCTTACCCCAAGAAATAGAACAAATGTGATTATACACACCCATGGATCACATCCAAAACCATCTCAAGCTTAATTTTAATGTATTAAATCCATCCAAAACCACATTTAATACTCAAATGTAGTGTCTACCATGGAACTAGATAATGTTGGATACACTTTCTAACTAGCATATAAAAGTTATATCAACCATAAAATGACCATTCCCATCACAAAAATTTACCTACTCACATGATGTTCATTCCTCCATGTCCCATAATTCATTCAATACCACACATAATGTCTAGATGTAGTTGTTTTTCTCATAACTGAGTTCCAACATAAAACACCAAATGCTACTTATTCCCAAATCACCAAGAACACAGTCCTCAACAGAGGCTGAAATACATCCATAATAATGATCACATACTCCATGGAAAATGTTGAGCTCCCCACCATATGGATTCCTTTATATAGATCCTCAAGTGCAACCTCAGTGGGTTTTAACAACATGCCTTCTTGAAAATTAATGATAAGGAAGAACCTTAGGTTGATTCTATCATAGCACCCCAATCTATCTCTTATGTCACTTCATGCCATAGAGGGACACCCCTCATTTTCATCAAAGATGCAGGAAATAAAACCAATAATAATTTCATCAAAATCATCAGTTATGGGATCATAAATGGATGCTCAGAATTCCACAATTCAATGACATCGTGCATAACAAGAATATAGTACCTCAATATCATCAAAAACTGAAAGGAATATGATCTCATAAAACCCAATCACATAACTTGACTCATGCTATTTTGAATCACAAGTCATAAAATTTTGAATCACACACCTAACCATCAACCATGTTCTTCATGCATGTCAGTCTCATCTTGCCAAAAGAACCTCATTTCTTTCTTTCCAACAAGGCTAAGTAATCTCATTTATGTCATTTCCAACCACACAATCATCCACAACCTAGAAACATATTTAAAAATAAAATAATTTATCATGATCTCAACATGACACTATAATCACATCTATAATCAACATGTTTGTGCATCTTACTAATATGTCCCTTTGAAACCAAACTCTTATACCAAAGCACCTCAAGTAATTCTTATAAAAAAAAGATCAAGGCATATCCATGAATTTACCATATATTTGATAGTACCTCCCATGCATTAATATCACACCCTATATTTTCTACACATACACCTTGTCTCAATGGCACACATAATACGGACTAACCCATTTATTGGGTTACCCTCACAGGCATCACTTGGCTCACTAACACCCTGAGTCACTTCCCAAATGCACTAGGATCTACCATATCACCCAAAAATCAAATCTCAAAACGGTCAAAACTCATAGAAAAACACATATTATTTCATCCTAAACATCATAAGGAAACTCACATATCAAACACCCATGCTAGGGTTCACACATGTACACACCAAGAAACATGTGATGAATCACCTCCCCTCTCAGGCACCCATACTAATTGGGCATTTACACACCAGAATACCCTTCTCAAGGACCATTTCACATACACAAGAATATAATTTAATCATCTTATCATGATTTGTGTCAATTTAAGTCACATTCATATGGTTGAGTTTAGTAAAATTCCACTAAGAAGCTATATTGTAAAACACCATATAGGATTTTGTTTAAACTTTATGTAATTGAACCTATTTCCATTTCAATAACTAGTACCAAGGAATAAAATAATTATACTGACCTACTGAGGTTTATTATAAATACCTTACATGAAGGGATATATATTCCTTATAAGGGAACATCCCTCCGTAGAATCCACAAGTCCTGACATCAAGAGGAAATATGTTGTGGTTCAGCTAACTAGAATTCCACCAACAAGTTACATTAGAAAACATCATATAAGTTTATTTTTACACTTTAAACAATTAAAAACAATCACTATTGATATAAATCACACAAAATCACACATATATCCTGTTAATCCTATGTTCTAATAAAGATGTATGCATATAGTCCTCTTTCTAATGGGATAGGAAAAAAACAAATGAATCATAAATCCACAGCACAAGTGTATCACACTAGGTGAAATTATACATCTGTAAAATCTAAAACCAATAACTTAAATCTCATATACATAGAAACCTAAACTTTATATCAAAAAAATTGTATGTAATAAACCATTATAAGGATTATTATAATCTCTAGTATATTTATATATCAAATTTTTACTATCTCCACAAATAGTAAGACAAAACAAAACATGTATATAAAACTTTTTAATTCTCCACCATCCCAATACACTTGATAGTTTCTAGGTCTTGTGGTCATCACGTAAACTCAATCATGCCTCCTTAAATTACTAATACTTCCAACTAGTATCTATGTTCTAGGGTGTTATTATGGAGAGACTATACCCTCACATTAAAGTAAAAAAGAGAGGAAAATTACCAAACATCATCTTTTACTAAAATAATCAAGGTATGCCAAATAAATAAAATAGGATCAACAATAATAATGAATACATAACCATATATTCATACATAAATACAATCATACCAACATATAACATAGACTACTTACCTAGATGATCACATATATAAAATAATTAAAATATATAAATTTCACTAAGGTTCTAGTACAATCACTTAACTTCTCCTCATCCTATTCTGTAATCTCATATAAGATATCCTACTCTACCTATGACATTGGGCCTCTACCAATACTAAAACTATGAAAAATTTGGTCATCTTGGGTACCCGGTTTCCATGGCTATATGATCATGTTGTGGGTAAAATTCAGTAAGGATCCACCAAGGAGTTCTTAAACATAACTAGTAATATTGTGTATACACATGTGACATGCTTATATGAATAAATAAATAAGTTGTGTAAGTCTAAATAAATATCCACCATCAATCCTAGAGTTCAAATGTGACACTCAAGATTAACTATGCATGCTTAATCCTATTCCATGGTGTCTCTGAGCATGTCATGACCATGGAGAGGATATATTAACTACCCTAAATCATATGGATATGCCTCTCTATATATGCTTTAAAACCTAACCTTGGATTATACCATAGGAATACTATATAGTAGAAAGAGTAAGTAATGATTTCTAGGAAGTATTCCTCAGAAATTAATACCATACCAGACACATGTTCAGATCTTATGAGATAATATTAGGAAATACATATACATAAGTAATATTCATTGAAACCATGGTAATATCATGAGAATCCCATATTCATCTACTATACCCAATAGATATCGAGTATTATCTTGGTAATATGATACATATTAGGTGTATCTACCAAATACTAGGGACAATCTTATGAATATAATAAATTTTGGCCTAAGTCTAAGTCCTAGGGAATGTCATAGGCATCCCATATATTTAACTATTGAATCCCTAGTAATATCTTTGTGATTCTAAATAGGCATAAAGGCTAAATCCAAGGTAACATCCTAGGAATTCCCCATAAGAGACGCATCAACTGGATCCTATAGAGTATCCTCGGATTCTTATATATATATATATATATATATATATATATCATGATCTAAGGAAAGATCTTATATCCTTGGAATCATACCAAACATCATAATAGTATCATCATAACACTCATTATTAGGATTTAATCCTAGGAAGCCCTTGTATATGGTCCAAAGGGTAGTGCATCCCTCTTGTAATATCTCATTGGGGCACCATCCAAGTTCCCATAGGTATCATTATAACATAAACACCATACATGGGTTTGTTATTCTCAATCACATATCTAAGATCAACATTAATCACTCATAAGTAATAGAATCCCTTTACATCATCATAATAATTTCACAGCCTTAGTGGCCTCATAGGTATATCCTTACTAGCACTACTCTAGAGATATGGCATAATGTCCATCTCTCTTCCTAATATCATCCCTGGTTTGGACACTCACATAACCTATACTCAATCTACCTAGGGTTTAACAACCTAGGTAACTCACATATCTATGGGGGAGGAACACTCACCCCCTACTCATCTGAACTAACCTAAAGGCTATAGAGCATCTCACGGTTCTCACTTGTCCTACTCTGGTCAATCTTCCCAATCCACCACTCTTTTATGAAAGGGGTTTTTGAGATCTCCTACACTAAGGACATTATGTTACGTCTACTACATTAATTTATACCCCTCAAGGACCAATTTGTCACATGGAATTCATTTAAAATCATGGCCTCGTCCTTTAGTCATCGATACATCAAGCCAGTTCCCAAGGGTCCATTTTGACACTTGTCACTTTTTTCATTATAGGAATTTCATTTTCTTTAAACAATTTATTTAAATTAAAAGTTCAACCAACCTCATTGGTGAGACCATATATCACATTTTATTTCAAATTTATATACAAAATGGAAAATTTCAAGAGACCACCTATATTATTCATGGAGTTATTTTCTTTAAAGAAACTTATCCACTCTTCAATCTCCTCTAAGTGTCACATCGACTCTCAAAAACCTATCTCAAACCATAAATCCCAATAATTAATTATAAAAATTTATAATTATTTATTAAAATATAATTTTAAAAAATTATAATAAATTTAAAAAAATTCTCAATTAGTCATGATGCCTAAAAAATCACTTGGTCAACTTGTTGCATTGAAACCATCGATAACCACCAATGGAAGGTCTATAGTGTACTCCTAACACCATCCTAGTAAAAATTCCTAACATATATAATATATTTATTAGAAAATTCTATTTAATTTAGGAAAAACCCCAACAAAATTCATTGAGTGATATACCTTCATCGAAATGGCGCGTGACAGCGTGCGTACATCATCTCAGGAAATCTTCTAGATAATCCATAAGAATTTACCTTAATATTATTAAAATTACAACATGATATGGGGGAATTATCACTAAAATCCCTAGATAGAAAATCGAAAAATTATTGATGATAAGTAGGAACTAATAATGAATACTAATGAAGGAAGGAACATACCTTAAATTACCACAAAAACACACCAAAACACACCAAATTGAGAGATAAATGAGAGTAATGAGAGGGGGAGGGACAATGTACCATTCATGAGAAGTATAAGGAAAATAGAGGCTTCCCTCAAAAAAATTTGGGGTAATAATCGTCATTTTTACCTTTTTAAAGGGCCACATGGTTATTTCATGGTTATCCAATCCTTGTGCCAACTATACCGTTAGACCTATCTCAATTCATCTCTCCCACATGTTTTAATTACTCAATTTTATAAATAATGATCTAACCAAAAAATGAATACAAATCCAAATTACATATTTTTCACCATTTCACTACAATTGTGCATAAACTGTGTTCTAAACCCCAATAGGAAATCACATCACACAGTTTTTCCACAAGGTTTACCCTAATCATATGGAAATTTCATACAAGGAAAAAATAATTTCCAAAATTTAAAACTCCACTCTGAAGCTAAAAAGAATCAACTAAACCCCAAATCACCTCTAAGTCCCCAATACATTTCAACAATCATCTTCTTGAAATAACCTAACTCGCATAATTACAATCTAAAACTAAATTCTCAAAATGACTCCCCCTCTAGAATCCAAAAAATAAAATTACATATAGAATTTCCAACCCAAAAGTACATGTGGATTTATATAATTCATAAAGTCCTATTAACCATGAAATACCCCAAAACAATATTATTTTCAAATAAAACATATTATACTAGTTTGAAAACCAAAAAGTTCCTTTATTTTAAGGAATTTCATTAGAGGATCCCTCAGATCATTTAATCAAACACTTGGTGTTCATGGATTATTAAAAATAGATTTGGGTATTCGAATATGATAAAAACCCCTCTATACTAAAAAAACAGAGTTAAAACAAACAATTCAACAGTGACTAATTATATATATCTGATAGAATTTAAAACATTTAAAACATGAGAAGAAATGATAATGGAAGAAAGGTTTTTTGTTTAAAGGTTTAAACATGAAGAAAAATACGTTAAATCCATCACTTTTATAAAATATGATGTAAATACACCTTAATAAGGCCACATGGGCCTTAAAATCTAATATAAACCCTAAAACCAAGAATAACCCAAAAAAAAATCAATACAGTGAAAAAAAATAGGTCACCAAGATCATACTAGGGAAAGAAAAAGAAGGAGGAGTAATATGAAGAGATAAGGAGAAATAAATGATATTATTTTAAATAATTGACCTCGAAACATTAATAGATCCATGGAAATTGATATATAGGAGAGGAAAACTGAGATATTATTTCCTAAGAGTCGAGAGAGTCAAGTTAGGGGAGGGAAGATTCCCCCATGGAGTTAAATTTTGTCAAATGGTGAATCTTGAATTTTTAAAAATTAAAATATGGACATAAGTGCATCATGGTATGACCAAAATTACATGGAATGACTCACCTCCCCCAAAAAACAAAGTAGAAACCAAGTTTATAGCACAGGTCTACATCATAGTGAAACTATGATCTTCATAGAGTGAAGGTTGCATGGTAGATTCTTGGTCAAAGTTTGGCCTCCCTATCATGGAGAAATTGGTCACTAGTCCATAACAATAGAAGTAGAGAATATTCTGGTTGTGAAGAAACCTCTATATCACATTATGAAACACATCAATCTTAAAAACTAAAAAAGGACCAAAAGGGTTGGTTACAGTTCAACCTCCCTTGGTCACAGTATGAACTGCTTCATTTTGAAATAAAAGGATTCCCTGAAACAAAGGAAACTATAAGGAATCCAATAAATAAGGAATACATAAATAAAACCAATATATAAAAAATATTCTAAAGAATTGTGGGTTTGGGTGTGAAACAATTGGTTTATTAATAAGTATTCAATGGAAATTTTAATTATTCATATTTATATTGATGGTATTATTTTGGGATCCTCTAGTAAATTATTTTATAAATAATTTTCATATTTAATGACTAGTGAATTTGATATGATTCTTATTGTAGAGTAAAAATACATTTAAGGAATTTATATTTATAAAATATATGGAGGAATTTTTATTAATTAGTGTAAGTATACTATGGAATTATTTAATATATTTGGCCTTGATTCTAGTGAAATTTTAAGAACACCAATGTGTGCAACTTGTAAATTGGAAGCTAATATTTCTAATAAATCAATTGATATTAATTTTTTAGAGGATTGATTGGTAGTTTGATTTACCTAATATCTAGTTGACCTCATCTTATATTTTGTGTCTATATGTGTACTACATTTTAATATTACCCAAATAAAAGACACTTCAAATATATTTAAAATAGTTTTAAGTATGTTAAAAGTATAGTGGATCATGGATTGATTTATTCTATAAGAACCTATTTTAAATTTATTAGTTATTCTAATTTTGATTTTAGAGGTTGCAGAATTTATAAGAAAAATAATTTAGATATTTTTAACTTTATAGACAAGATTTTTATTTTTTATATTTTAAATAAATGGTTATCAGTTTCTTTATTATAGATAAAGAGGGATATATTGTTTATTCCAGTTTTTGTGCTCAATATTTATGGATTAGAGAGACTTTATTTACTTTGATGTTCATTTTTTGAGGAATATTTATTATTTATATAATTATTCTATTATTTTTATCTCTAAGTATCCATTAAAAAATTCTAGGACAAAGAATATTGAATTCAGATTTCATTTTATTTGAGATCATTTTCAGGAAGGAGATATTATGTTTGGAATATGTTTCTACAAATGATCAGTAGGCAAATATTTTTACCAAAGAATTTGATACAGTAATATTTTAGAAGATTAAGTATGGACTTGTAATGATAGAAGTTTAATATTATAAATTGGTATATATATATAAGCATGATCAAGTATTTATTGTTTTTTATTATTCATTATTATATCTAATTGTTTTTGTGGGTATTTTATAGCTTATTGTTTTCTGATTATAAAAGTTTTGGGAAATATTGTATTTAACTATTATATATATTTTAAAAAGAGAAAGATTACATTTTAGGTAAGTTATCTCTATGTTAATATTTATATATTATAAAAAATTAATAGTTTTTTACATTCTAAAAATTTAATTATTTTTTAGTATGAAATAATTTGTGGTTTGTTATCCTATTAGAGTTATCATATTGAGTTATCTATTTGATTTTGGTTTAATTATGCAGAGATTCACTTTATTATCTTTAAACATGATTAGTGTTTTTTATTCTATTAATTTTTTATGGGTTAGAGTTATTTAAAAAGGTTATTTTTTATTTTTTATTATTTCAAAAAGTGAGTTTTTTTAGGATTTTATATTATTAGCTTTATAATTACCAAAAAATGGGATATTTTTGGAGTGGCTCTTTTCCCTCTTACCTTTTTATTTTCATAATTACAAAGAAAAATATATTTATTTTATGTTTTATAATTATTTAATTTTATATTTTAGAATTATGTTTCCTCTAAATAATTTTAAATTTATAATGTATTATTCATTTTTTGTTATCATTATACTATTGTTCATTTTGTGTTGAAGAATTTTTATAAGTATAATATATTACATAATGTACAATCTAGTTTTAAACATATTATGTATGAGGTTTCTGTAACTCTAGTTTTTTTAACTTATTATGTATATAGGGAGTAGAATTTAAATATAGTATATATTGGTATTTTCTAAAATTTAAATATCTTAAATCCTAATTTAAAACATATTACAAATGATATGTTTTAAAATTTTATTTAGAAAAATATATTACATATTTCATGTTCTGTATTTAAAATATTATGTATTGGAATTATATATATTTGAGAATTATATTAGATTAAATATTGTGTTTATGGTTTAAAATATATTATATATCATGAATTTTTTCAAAGTATAATATATTATGTATGAACTATTTACTTATGTATTAAATTTATTATAATGTATTATAATGTATCAATTTTTTTAAGTAAACAATACAACATATTCTAAAGAGTGATTCAATATATTACATATTGAAATTTCAGTTCATTGTTTGGTGATTTTTTCCTTCTTAAGTTAAAATTATAACATTATTTAAAATTCATAGGATTTGGATTATAAGAATTGTGAAATAAATTTCTATGAATATATTTAAGACAAAAGTATTATGTAATCTTCAAAGTATTATGATATCAATGAAAGGTTTTATGAGATTTTAAAATTTACTTTTAATTTTATAATTTATTTTTTACCCTTTTTATTTTCATAATTACACTTATGAAATTTTTTATTGTGAATTTTTCATTATTTTGGAAAAGTAATTATCAAAAGATAATAAGATTACAAATTAAGAGTTCTGGTTATTATAAGATACAACTAGAAGTTTTTGTAATATATAATCTTCCCACCAAGGGGTATTTTTTTGTATTATATAAATTTCTTCAAACTTTTTTTTATATTTCTCATAAATTTAAATGAAGATTCACAATATTAAATATGGAAATTTTTTTAAACCACCAATAGAAAAAAATCATAATTTGGAAATCAAAAATAATCTAACTCTTGAAAATTAATTAGGAAAATCATTCAATGTACATTGGAAAATTTATTTATAAATAATGACCTAAGGAACCCAATGGAGAATAATTTTTCAGACTAAAACATTGATAATATGATCAATGTGGGAGCTTCATCATGTTAAAATGTATCAATAAAAGTGATTAAGTTGTAATTATTACTCTTCTTTATAATATTAGGTATTTTATTTGATTATTGGGTTGTATTTAATTATCTTTTCATGATGCATTTAAACTATAATTGGTTTATTCTTATCCCTTACAAAATCATGTCTTGTTTTGGTTATACCTCAAATATAAAAGTTAAAAAAAATGGTTATGCTTCCACTTGTAAATGGTAGGGTTGTATTAGGTAGTGACTCCCAAGAAAAGTGAGGTTGTATTGTTCTAGTTATATCTCAATTAGAAAAGTTACATTATAATTTTATTTGTTAATATCATACAAAATTTAGGTTTATTGAATATCATTTCTCATAGAGATTATAGATAAGTGAAGAGTATAGTTAAGATCCTTTTATATCTCAACAAATATTAAACATTATATGTGTTATTAATTTATATTTATACTTAACTTGCATTTGAATTCTATATTTAACAATGATTTAAATAATTTTTACATCTTATACTGGTCAAGTCACCCCCCCCCCCTCCTCTTGACCTTCCTGACTATCTCAACCTAGGGATACACATTGGAGCCTCTTGCCTAGCTAAGAGGTTAAACTTACATAGAGGGTCCTGATTGTGGTATGTCCCCACTGGATGAGCGGGGAGAAGTTCCTCCACCCATAGTATAGAAAATAGACCCTCCACAAACAAAAAAAAATAGATAATTCTCCACATGTTTATAATCAAGTGATTCTACATAATACATGATGAGGATTTTTATAGTTTTTGTGCACTTCATGAGTTCCAACGATATAGGCTACCTAGGTTTTGAAGAAATACTAGTCCTTATGCTATATAGGTTTATCTAGAGGTAGTTTCTCAGGTGTTCCTCTTAATCTAAATATCATATTATAATATGGTATTGCTATCATGTATCCTTATTTACAATGAAATATGTCACAAGTGGTCATTGCTCATCCATACCCATGACAAGGTGAACCATCCAGGGTCATAGTCTGAGAATCACTTTCACTAGGAGTATTGCCCTAATACATTGATCATAGAACACATATAAGAGATATAGAATCTATATCAATGTTTTATATCTATTGTGGAATATGCTTCATGGTTCACTAACCTTGTAAGGTACTCTCTCATTGTGATCTCTGATGGGTTCCTTAATCCATGAAATTTGAGTGAGGCCATTATAGAGATATATAATATACTGTTATCCCTCTATACATCCCCACCTACACAAGGGTCTTAGATTAAGATCTATTGGTCAATAGATTCCTCATGTAGGGATATATATTATTGGGAGATGGTACTAGTTTTCCAGGAGAAGATTCATGAGATGTGATGAGATAATGTCAAGTATCATGGTCAAGATATTGGAGGCATACACCTACATAATCATAGTATTAGGGATCGTTGATAGGAAATTAAAACATAGTATATTGTCATCCAATATATTATATTTACTATTTATATAGAGGAAAAGGAATTAAGGCTTGAGACTACCTAATATGAGATGTAGTAGAGGGAAGTTATGTAAGGATAATGGATATACCCCCATGGTAAAGGAAGCGACAAGATAAGGGGACTACCCATAGTGGAAAGGATGGCCTTCAGGGATAAGGTTTTAGAAAATAAGCAAGTGATGCACCAGGAATATTAAGATATGGATAGAGTTATTATCCACTTCCACAACCACCACCTACAAGTGGTCCATTCCAATATTTTTGAGTAGGACATTAGGGTTTTGGTAAAATGAAAGAAATATGATGCTACAATTATGTTATACCCTACATATTTTAAGGTATGATTTGTGTCTTATTTACACTAGAACCTATACTCATTAATAATATATTTATCCATTTTTTTGATATTATATCACTTGTTTGATAGCTAGTAATTTTTTTGGATCACTTTTCCAAACATATGAATCTAAATACTCCTACTAAAAATAATCACATGCTTACCCATTTCTACTGATGATTTTATCTTGTTCTTAGTACAGAGAGTTTTTTATGGGATCTTATAGTGTTCAGGATAAAGAACTAAAATTTCATCCATGATATGGATCGGTTGTCCATAATCCATTCCTAAATAGACTATTATCATCAAAGAATGACATTTTTTTGATCTAATGGATCAAGGTTTTCTTTTATGGGTGAGTGGGACCATTATTTGAGGTGAAAAAGACCTATCTGTAGTAATTTATAGTCAATGAACCATCAATTATTGAGACTATATTTTTTTGCATTAAAAACATTAAATGGTTATATTCCTACAATCAAGGCGTGGATGTTTTTCCAAAGTATTTATTACTATTTTCCTAATAACATGTAATCAAATTTTTTATTTCTTTTCAACAAGGGACAACACTAATATATTCTACATTCTATCAAATGGACCTAATTGATTTTATGAAGCTAAAGGCATATCCTAAGGACCTTATAAATAAGGTTTTCCTTTGAACCTGTTTTTACCACACCATTTCATGAATAAATTCAATTTTAGTTGATCATTTATTATTAAATAATTTATTTTTGTTTAATATATTTGAAAATGTGGTAGTCATTGAAAAATTTATTGAAAACAATATTTGTAGTGGTTTAAATAATTAATTATAAAATATTTTAATTTTTTATTTTATTGATAGAAATATTTTTTGATATTTTTTATGAACATTAATTAAAATAATATTTTTTGATAAAATTGAATTTTTTCTGAACATAGGATCATTTTAATAGGAATTAAATATTTTTGGAAGCATATTTTAAATTAGAAATAATTGGTTTAATTTTAAAAGTTTATTTTTACTAAATTTTTTAAAATATAATAATTTTATGAATTTTGAATTAAAAATAAATTTCTAGAATTAAATGATTGATTCATTTTTTGATTGATTTTTATTGAATTTAATTATAGTTAATTTTGGTGAGAATTGTTTTTATAAAATTGTGTAAATTTTAGATTTCAGTTTTGTAAGGAATTCTAATTTGAAATTTAATATTAAAATTAAAATATGTGGAAAAGATAATTTTAAATTTATAGTCTATGGAATTGATTTCAAGAAGTAAGTAATAATAATCTATCTATAATTTTCGATTAAGTATCTAGTATCTAATAATAAATAAGATAGAAAACTGTAATATAATATTAATAATAGATTTTAATATTCTTAGCCCTTGTGGAAACTAACAATCTTTGAAGGAAATATTGAATAAGGTAGTTGAATCTAGAATTTGATCTACTAAGATCACAAAAGATAAAAGGATCTATAACTAAATCAGGGGTTCCAAATATGTATCATGATAGATAAAAATTTATTGAGAAGCAAGAACAAAATTCCAATAAGATGGAATCAATCTCAAAAAATTTTGAGTCCTATTAGTGTAAACAAAAGTGTTTACTGGGATGATTATTTGGTATTAGATCCCTAATATGTGGATGATGTCAATTGAAAAAGTGAATTCATGATTGAAATGAATTTTATTGATTGAATAAAATATAATAAAGATTGTTAAACCTTGTGTTGAAACACATATACTATTTAAATCCTACATAAATATTGAGTTTCGGTTTTAGAAGAAGATAGTGTGAAACTGGGGAATGAATTATCAATTCAGTGTGGTTGAGGTTGAGTGAATATTTGGTAGTTTTAAGATTTCACTAGTGTTGTAGAGTGAAACTAATGATTTATCTATGAATGGAATCCATGAAAACCAAGACCATATTTAGAATTTTATCTTTTCGATTCAAGATAGAATTTTGTGAAGATTAATTTTTTATACTTGGGGGAAGTCTAAAAATTAAATAATTTGACCATATACATTGGTTATAATCTATAATCTGAGTTGAAAATGGTGAATTTTGTTCACTGTATTCTTTACCTTGATTATAAATCTAAATTTTAGTGATTCAGTATGAAAGGAAAGATCAAGATTAGTGTTTCATTTGTGTTCCCCTTATTTTCTTGATGAAACATAAAATATTATTTTCAATAAATTTAAAGGAGACAATGAGGTGTGTAATGTTTTTTTGTTTTATTTGAGTAAGTATATTGAGTTATGTCTTAAAAATAAATTTGATATCGGTTTAATGATGTTTAAGAGGATATTCTAGCTAGTTTTTTAGTTCATCAACTGAATTTTTAGGGGGGATTTATAATACACCATAATATCCATTAGGTACATGATATAAAGAATTGATTAAAGAGGTTTAATATGGTTTGAATACAAATCTAATAAAACTTGAGATAAATAATATTATTCTAAGATATTTTCTAATCGAATCAACTTTGGTTGGCATCATGGATTTTATCAATAATGGAGTTGGATGATGTAATCAGTCATAGATTAATGAATAAGGTTTGATCAATATAAGAATAAGATAAGTTTATTTAATCTTGTAACAGAGTGAGGTGAATATGGGAATAGGTTGTCTTGGAGGACAAACCTATGTGGATAAAAGGGAAATATATAACCAATTTCAAATAAAAATAGGAATGAATAATAATAATAATAAATTTGTTAAAATTTAGAGGTATCATCATTATAGTGAGGATAAGTTTTGATTTTAGCATACCTTCAAATGGAACTAGTATATTTATTTTTTAATATATCATGTTTATATCTTCATTATATTTCTCTTCTTATGTTTTTTAATGAATTTTTTCTCCATTTTATACTAATTTTATATCTCTAGAGTTACCATTATGTGAGGTATTTGAGGAACCTTACAGAGCCCTTGTATATATGGTATCATCCTTACACTTTTCAAATTTATGTAGAGGTATAATGACCATTACATTAAGTCTAGATAAATATTTTGTAGGGGTATTTTACCCTTATGTGGGAGTACATCATAGGGTATGACCCTTACAGAGAGGCCCCAAGACCTTTACATGACAACTTGAATCATGATTACATAGGTGTCCTGATAAACATTACATTATAATACCCAAATGTAAAAGGTTCATGACATTTTTATTGATCATTTGTAGTAAAATCATTTTTTATGGGTATTTCTTCCCTAGAAATCTCTCAGATAGAAGATGGTTCATTCAAAGGTTTTGAGAGAGTTGGATGTTTTTGTTTTAGAGAGATATCTTGTGCCAAAGGAGGTTGATCTAAGCTAGTTGTGTTTTCCACTTACAGACTAATCATTTCCCTCCCCATTAAATATTGTATCTTTCTTTAGTTCTATGTTTTAGTAGATATTTTAAGTTTATAACCATGATGCACCTATTTCCCTCCTATTTTTATCACCACTTGAGCATCCCAAATATCCTGATTCTAATAATAATTTTTTAAAAATGAATGTTTGTAATATTTTTTTGTCTTACTTATAATTTGGTTATTACTTATTTTCTGAATTTTCTTCCTATGGGTTCATTTTTATATTTTATCATGTTTCTTGTATGTTTGTTTTGAGTATTAATAAATGGTAGGAATATGGCAGTGTTCTTATCGCAAAGTGGGACCAAAATCATTCAAACCAAGTTAAATCTAATTGTCATTTTATTTCTTCCATTCATCCATAATTATTGGTTACTTAGTTCTAATTGTATGTTAATACATCATCTCTCAACTTATTTACTGACTAGAATATTTTAATATTTAAATTATTATGGGATTTATAAGGTTGTACCCATTTCTGTTTCCCATAAATAGTTGGTATTAAATAATCACTTATACGATGATGGAATCTAATAAGTATGGCATTAATAAATTTAATCATAAAAATGAATTTAATGTGTGATGAATCGGTGTGATACAACTGCCAATTCAATAAGGGCTGTAAGATGTATTTTATGGCCCCAAGAAACCTCAATTAAGTCAATCCACAAATGTATAGATTTTGAATACATATTTTGATGTATCTTATAAAATTTTAATGAAATTCCATAGTTCTTTAACATTATCCTTGGATGATAAATTTCTATTTGAGGTTTATTTTGAAACCTCCATTGCTAGAATTTAATCTATGTGGGAAAAAATATATATATTAAAAATATATTGAAAGTTTATTTTCACAAAAAGCACTAATTATAAATATTCAAGATGCATCTTTGAATTTACATTTATGGATACCTTGATGAGTTTGATAAAATTGTGTTATACATGGACAATATCAATGTTAATGTTAAAGATGATAACCAAGACATTTTACTTTTAATCTCCTTAGATATTTCATATGAGTATATTATAGAAACAATGATATATTGAAGACACTCCATGACCTTAGAGGAAGTAAAATCTGTCGTTATTTCTCATGATTGGTATAAAAAGGATAAGGTTAAGTTTTAATCTAAGTGATTGAGTGTCAAAGGTTTTTCTGTATTTTGGGTGGAGAAGAAAGGTAAGAGTAAAATGGTTATAAATAATCAAAGTCATTCTAGGGAGAGTGGGTCTAAATCATAACCCAAAGAGGTTACCTACTATCACTACTAGTAACCGGTGAATATTAATCCCAAGTTCCCTAAATTGAAGTCTGGTGATCCTTCTAAAGAATCTAGTGATTATTATCTATTTCCTGGTCAACTCTATGGGAGTATTGAAATATTGGCAGTGGCCTAAGACACACTACTAGCCAAGTGGGTTTTAGACTCAAGGTATCCTTTTTATATGTGCCAAGTTAGGAGTTCTTTTTCGGAGTTTACCAAGGGAGTAAAAGGATAGGTTCTTTTAGGATACAACAAGTTATATTATGTGATGGGTAGAATTTTTTAATTTTATAACTCTCATACCATTCACTTGTAACCTTATTAGATGTGATATAGGTTCCATATTTACATAAGAATCTTATTTAATTAGGTGTTTTGGATTAAAGGGGATATACCTTAGAATTTGATTCTGGTTTCCTTATAAAGGTTATTATATGGTTATTAAGGGTTAATTTATGAATTTTTTGTACATTTTTTATGGAAGAAACATGTAAAGTAGTTAAGAATCCCTTACATCACTAAAAATGAGAGTACAGTGAATTGGCATAGAAGGTTGGTACATTTCAGTGTTAAAGTCTTAGAGGAGTTGAGAAGCAAGGTCTTCTTACCCAAGTTACACCAAGTAACTTACCCATGTTATTTTTAACTTTAATAGAGCCTATTTTCACAAATATAGTTTTAAAGCAAGTCACCAACTTGAGGATGATCAATTTGATCTGTGGGGACCTTCTAGGAATACCTCCCATGGTAGAGGTTCCTATTTTGTGACTTTTATAGAATAATTTTCATGTAAAGTATAGATTAACGTATTTTAAAATAAATCTAATGACATTGAGTTACTTAAAACTTATAAATACTCTATGTAATATTAATCTGGAAGGAATTTTAAGGCCCTGATAACTGATAATAACCTTTAATACCTAT
The DNA here is from genome assembly GCA_963277665.1 of Viscum album. Taxonomy (NCBI): domain Eukaryota; kingdom Viridiplantae; phylum Streptophyta; class Magnoliopsida; order Santalales; family Viscaceae; genus Viscum; species Viscum album. The sequence continues at coordinate 649,484,534 of OY728120.1, read as the reverse complement.
TTACCAAGTTTAATAGATTTTGTCAATATGAGGGATGTTTTAGGCATTGAACTATGATTCATTATCCTCATAAGAACGATTTTATTGAATGAATTAACCAAACCATTATTGAGTGGTCTCATAGAATGATTAAATGCTCAATCTTGGAAAATTTATTTTGGTTGAGGCTACCACTATAGTAGTTTATCTGATCAATCTGTTTATGATATCAATTAATGGTTTCAAAAATATAGATAAACTTTGGATTAGTCATCCACCATACTATTAACATCTTAGAGTGTTTGGATATAATTAATATTATCATGTTAAGAATAAAAATCTTGAACCAAGGGATATGATATGTGTCTTAATAGGATATTATTATGGGTGAAAGGATATAAACTTTAGGTAGATGAACTTGATTTTCATAAGTGTATTGTTAGCTGGGATGAGGTTTTTCATGATACATTTCCTCTTATATCCAAACCTCCCACTGATGAAATTAGTAATACTTCCCAAAATAAGAATATTATGGTTGATCCTTCTATTTATATTGAGTCTTCTATGGAGACTTCTCTAATTATTTATCATCCTATTCCAGATTATAGATCTTAATCTGATAGTGCTTCAGATTATAGAGTGCCTAGTGATCTTAAAAATGATTATCTAAATTTGGATATTGAAAGGGGAGTGATTTTATATCTTTATAGGTATATACATTTTGATATGGATTCTTTTTCTCTGTATTTTTTCTATGATCTTGATAGTGAGTATCCCCAAAGATATTAGCAGGTTGTTAATGAAGTAAATTCTCTGAATTGTATTTATTCCTTATAGATAAGATGGAATCCCATAAAAATAACCAAACATTTTCCATATTCAATAAAAAATATACTTATAAATTGATTAGTTTTAAATGGATACATAAAATAAATTAATATAATACTATATGGAATAAAATTTAATGTAAGTCAGGATTAGTGGTCAAAGGTTTCCTTTAAAGAGAAGGAGTTGATTATTTTAAAAAAATATACTTTATTAAATCATTATTATATTCAAATATTTATTTCTTTTTATACTTATATTAATATCCATATATAATATATTGACATAAAATCTTGTTTCTTGCATGGTAATTTAAATGAAAAATTATATATGAATCGTCATGTGGGTTTTGATCATGAATTTAATTTTAACCAATCTTAGTAAATAAAACAATTTATAGATTAAAACAATATTCTAGATAAAGGTACAAAAAGTTTAATTCATTCATGGTTCAAAATTTTTTTAAAATGAGTAATTTTTATTCTTGTGTCTACTTTAAATCCATTAAAAACATCATTCTTTATTTTCTTCTGTATGTTGATGAAATTTTTCTTAGAAGTTGTAATGTGAAATTGATCATTGATATTAAAATGGAATTGAATTCAATTTTTGAAATGAAATATTTGGGTTGTGATAAGAATATTATAGATATGGGAATAATTAGAGATAAAAATAATTTCCGGAATTACTTGTATCATCATGGTTATATCTTTAAAAAATTATAAGAGGTATCTGTTTGATACTCTGAAACCTATTAGTGTTTCTTTTTCCCATGAATTTAAATTGTATTTGTATTAGTCTCATACATATTATTTTTATATTGGATATATGAGTATAATTACATATTCTAATATTATGGGTAGCATTATGTATATTCTGAATTATACTAGGTTGGATACAGACATCTATGTGTGTACTTTGAGAAGATTCATTGGAAACTTGGGTAAGACACATTAGAATGATCTTAAGTGGTGTTTGAGTTATATTTATTATAATTTAACTATATAAATATTTTATGCTAGGAATTTAAATTTTGGAGACTAATTTACTAGTTATGTTGATTATGATTATTCTATAAATATTGATACAAGGAAATCGTGGACTGGTTTTGTTTTCATTCCATATGGGGGACCTATTTCTTGGAAATGAATTATGATATCAGTGGCATCACATTAATCCACTAAATCTAAGTATATTACATTAAGATAATCTATTAATTAATCCATTTGAATCAAGGGTTTGATTTTGAAGTCATTTTATGTAATTTTATTATTACAGTCCATTGTGATTCACAATTTTCCCTACATCTCCCTAAGAACCTCGTATGTCATGGTAGATCTATTAATATCAATATTAAGTTTCATTTTATTATATATGTTATTAAAATTGGAATAGTATGATTCAATAATATATGTAATCATGATAATTCAGTTGATATTTTGACTAAAGATTCAAATTTATCCAAGTTCAAGCATTATTTAGATATTTTTAACATGGATCAACTTAAAAAACATTAAGATCAATGAATTCACACTTTTTTATTTTAGTTTATTTTTTTAATGGTGGATATTGAATGCTTTTATCATACTTATTAATTTTTAAATGAAACTATCCACTTTTTAGTTTTTTATTTCAATTTAGCATGTCGAGATCTTTATTATATTTCTCATCTTGTGTTTTTTACATGCCTTTTTTCTTTATCTAATCATGTCATGTCTTTAGATTTACCATTTTTGATGTTCCTAGGTATCCTTAAATAGCCCATTTTCTTATGGTATCACCTTTATTCTACTTATGCTTACATAGAGGATGAATAAACCTATTTTAAGTCTAGATAACTCTTACGTAGGGGTAGCTGACACTAATTTAGAAGTTTAGTATAAGAGATGACCCTTATATAGAGGTATCCATACCTTTATGTGGACTCTTGAATCATGATTGCATATAGGTCCCAATGACCCTTATAATGAAATCCCTTTACATAGAGGTTCAATGACATTTACATAGTGGATTAAAGTAGATGTCATTTACATAGTATATTTCGCATGAACCTTTATGAAGTGGAAGTCACATGGCCCTTACCTACCATTAATCTAATCCTTACACATGGTCTTTGATTTTTCTATTGTTTTTTAATTATATTGATAAGTTGTTAGGTATTTTATATATATATATATGTTTATTTAATATTTTTAATTAAGACATTGAAATAGCTTCATTTATCATGGTTATTTCTATACAATCTATCTATTGGATGGAAGATGGTTTATTTGAATATTTTAAGAGAGGTGATTATTTTTGTTCCATAGAGAGGGATTTTTTTAGAGGAGGTCACCCATGTTGGAGGCATTTTCTAATACCAAACTCATAATTTTTATCACCAATGAATATTGGAACATTACTCAATTGTGTGTTCCAAATGATATTTGAAGGTTCTTGTCACAAATATCCCATTACTTACATTTTTTCCTCACTGATTAAGATTCCCAAAGATCCTACTTTTGATAGTCTATTGGTAAATTGGTTTGGGTGAAAGATTTTCATTTTTACTAATTTTTTCAAGTTTTTTTATTTATGGAATTTTATTCATGTAGTATCATTTGAATGTTCTCTCGTTTTTCTTGTTTTTTTATTTTTAGCATTAATAAAATTTATGAACATAATGTAATTATTTCTATGGAGTAGGTTCAAAGTGGTTAAGCCCATATTAAATATATATTTCTTTTCATTTATTTTATTCATTGTTCAATATTGGTTTCTTAATTTTGGTAATTTTTTATCCAACATGTATTAGAATATTTATTAACTAGAATCTTGTAATATTCATGCGATTCTAGGATTTATAAATATGTACCTGTGTTGTTCATCCCTCAAGAATAAACATGTAATTTTCTATAGGATTCAATTTACTATTAAATATTAAAAATAATAATATTTTATAAGGATAAAAATTATTGAGTCCATTTGGAGATAGATAATTAGTAACTCTCATCAATTTTTCTGATTCAATAATAACAAACTAAGGTAGTTAAAACAACTTAAATCAGTGGAAAATAAGTTCGTGATTTAGAGAATATTTAAAAATGGAATGATTTGGATATTATATGGGATTTGAGGACATAAAAATATAGGATATTGATGATGCACAAAAAAATCATATTAGAGTTCAAATTTGAAATGAAAGATCATGGTATTTTTTGGGAAAAATATGTTTAGGATAAATATAGGGGATAGATAAAATCTTGACAGAGAATATTAGTTTTCTCTTCTTAATTCTTATTTTTCTTATTTTTTTTATGAATTTTCATCATAAATTTTTTATTTTATTGACCACATATTTCTAAACACTTTTAATAGAAATGGGTGGTGTTAATTGATATGTATTTAAACTATTCTTGCTTCAATTTTTCAGGTTTTTATATTTCTCTACTTATCCTTCACTCATTGTAATTATTCTTCTTTTTATCATTGTTTAAATAACTAATTGATTAAAATGAATGGAAAACTTTTATTTTAGTGTTAAATTCATTTAATCATCATCAAAAAATATATACATTGATGTGATGATTCATTAAAATAATAAAAATATGAACACAACTTTCTCTATCATCACTTTTAATTCATTCATGAGTTTATTCACTCACCACTATAAGAACTGACAAATTATGAGAATTTTTTATTTTCTTGAAAAGTATTAATCGATGTGCCAATATTTGGAGACCAATACTGATATTTTTTCCATTAAAATATTCCACATATTGAATAATATTTGGTAAAATATTATTTTATGAAGATCATAGATCAAATGCTGATTATTAAAGAAATGTTGAGGAGACATCAATTACATTTCATCATAGATTTATCACTTTAATGATTAATATAATTGCATGAAGAGAAACCTTTTATTTAATATTTTTCAGTCTGGTCTCCCCTAACTCATTGATTATCCACTGTCATTATTTTATTTTTTATCTCTTACTTGCTTAATTTTTTTTTTATTTTTTTCTTCTTTACTATTATCCCAAATTTTAAAAACAAAATTTTCATGCCACTGATTACTTGTTTTTTTTAGTTTATATTTTTAAAATACACGAACACATCCACCATTCTTTATGGGATCGACCCTAATCTATCTCTTTTCTAGGTTATTTTAGGTAAATATAAATAATTTTATTCACACAATGAATTATCATTCCCCCTAGGAAGCTTCATTATTTTTCATTGATAATTTGTATAAGATTTTGAGACTTTTTATTGACTATCGTCACTTTAATTATGTAAAATTCAAGAATAAATACCATCAATCGAGGATTAGTGACCACTTAAACCTACTAAAAGGAGGAAATTGATTCTTTAAAATCAATCATGGGTCTTTATATCACCATTATTAAATCTAGAAGTATGATATATAACATTTATGTCCTTTTGGATTTAATTAATGGTGGAATATGGAGATTTTTATTAATGAGGATTTGGGTGTTTTTGAAATTTTTAGTCTGGTTCAACGGTCGATTTTCATTCTGGTCTTCGTTCAAGGATTCCAATGATTGAGAATTTAATTATATTTGTTTTTATATATGGTTTTACTTTCAATTAGTGTATAAGGAGTTTGGGAGAGTCTTGGGGAGGTTTCACTTAAAATAATTCACTACAAATGACACTAGGTAACCTGTAGCCCTGGAAGTTAAGGGGGGAATGGGTAAGTTCCAACGAGATAGCTGGTGGCCCTAATCTAGGTACCTAATAGGACCATTATGTATTTTTACTTTAATTGGATCATTTTTACCATTTCAACCCCATATCCCCCCCCCTCATCTGGTAAAAGGTTTCCCTTGTTCCATACTTCCTCTAATGATTTAGGTAGGAAGTTCAAAACCCTTCAGTGAATTTATAGGTTATGCCTGGGACATGAATGATACAGATTTTTTATAAAGTTAATAATAAATATTGAACAATATTTTGGAAACAGTGAATTTATGTCTTCATATTATTTTACTATATCAAGTGGAACACCATTAGTAAAATTACATGTTATGTTATAAAATGGTTTCTAAACCATTATTTAAACCTATGATTTGTGGTTTCATGAATATTAATAAGGAAATTATTATGAAATCCTTTATTTTTAATATGGATTGAAAAAACTTATTTTCTCTTATAAGGGATGTAAATATTATTTCAATTCTTATTTTTAAAGTTCCATGCGCTTTGAAATTTTCCTCTATTATTCTAACCTTAACATGCTTCCTTCTAAATTATTCTATGCCACAAAATATTAAAAGATATGTTATGGGTGGTATCAAGTAAATATTATTGACCACACAATGCCCCCTTATGTTCCAAATGAGAATATGAAATGATTTTTCACTAAAAATAGTCTGTTAAAAAATTATTTATATAGCTATACACGGTGTTCCTTTAACATTTTTTTATAAAATGGTAACCTCATTTCATAATGACATGAATGATTTATAATTTAGTGATCCAAAATTAATGCTAATTAAAAGTTGCGTCAATGGTGATGAAATGGTTTGGAAAGTTTGGTGGAAGGGGGTGAACATCTCACATAAATTCCTACTTTCCTAAAATAGTTTGTTACCAAAATAAAACCTAATGTTTAAATAATTAATAAAAGACACTTATTTATTTAAAGTAATATGATTGGGATCAATTTATTCAAATCTCATATATATTGTGTTTTTTTAAAATATACCTTTTTTAAAACTTAAACTATATTTCATTTAAATCAAAGAACTATTTTACAATGATGGAAAGTTCAGTTATTTAACTCCGTAAAACATAATATTATATTTTTTACTAACTAAAAAATTCATTTATATAAGGAAAACATTTCTTTTAAATTTATTATTATAAGGTTTAAAATATTAATTTATAATTAAAATATTTCATTAATGGGAAAAGATCCTTAAATTATATTTTAAATGTGGTTATTTTTTAAAGAAATGATATCACTATCAAATCAATTTGTTCACTAAAATATTACACCATGTTTCACCCACCTTTGGGGTTCTCCTTAGTAGGCATGGGTTATGAAAAAATCCATAATTAACACCCTTAATAAGTTTATCCCAATCATGTACTAATGACCACTTCTTAACACTTAGTTACTTGTTTAGAAAGGATTATCTATAACATTGAACATCCATCATACAATTGATTATACTTGATACTTAATACTTCCTTATTATTCTTAGTTCTTATTTCATGTTTTTCTTGTAATTGTTACACTTATTTTGGAATTCATGTTATAGAATTCTAGAAATTTTCATGAATTATTCCTTGTGATATTAAAGTTTTCCTAGAATAGATAAGAATGTTAATATTTCATTTTCATAAGAATTATAATTATTTTATTTGTTTTAATATTTTAGAACAATTATTTATTTTATAATAAGAGTTGGATAGTTTTTTTAGTGAAAATATTTTGAGAATGATTATCAATTTGATACAAAAATCATGTTATAAGTGGTGCTTATTTTCTATATATATTTATCTATATGGTACAACTTGAGTTGGAGTATGATGGTTAGGTCAAGTTCACAGAATCCTGACATTGTATTCCATATCCCCTTATCTCCAAATTGGAGGTTAACTCAACTATCCTAACACTATTATACAAAATTCCCTTTATCTTATATGATATGGGTGTTGACCCTAATTTCACTATGACAAGATATTCATTGACCCTAACATTATTCTTTGATCTTCCTTATATTTTTGAATTGAGGATTGAGGTACTTATGACATATATAGATCCTAATAGTATGGAGAGTTACTCATTAAAGCATTTAATAGAAATCTCTAGTGATGTTTGTTTCCAATTCCTCATTTTTATTTCAGTTTTGTTTGTGAAATATTTTATTATATACATATATAAATGTGTAGACTTATTTATGCATACATTTAATCATTCACATCAACGTTTAAAACCATTGTATGTTCTTTACTAATTATATACATTCTCACACCCTTATTATACACCTATAATGACATAAAACTTCATATTATATATTTTAGGTGCTTCATCAATGATGAATCATTTGTGTTTTATCAATCAAGGGTGTTGTTGGAGATATGATTATTTGGAGTTTAAATCTATGGATGAGAATTATTTATAGGTATAAGTGAGTTCTAAGTATTTTTTTTATGAGTTATGTTTATGGTTTCACTCAAAGAATATAGGCTTATAAAACATTCTCTTTTAGACCCTTAAGGCCAGGATTGGTTTGCCTCTTTATGTAAAGTTAATTTTGGATAGTTTCAATTTCCTATTATACATTATGTCAGACATCGTTTTTATTTGGTAGGTATTTATCTTTCATATAGTAATTGAATTGATTTATATCATTGTATTTTGGCTGGTAGGTGTGCCCTTGGTAGGTAACGGCACTTATGGTCTATATTTATGAAGTCCCAAAGGTCATGTGGGATTTTTGGTAGGTTGTTTTTTTTTCATTTATTATTATTCATAAAGTGGTAAAACCACCTCCCACATATGTTTTTTTAAACCCCATGCATCTATACTAGCCTATAAAAACTATGATGTGTGTATGAGGTGTTATGGAAATCTATATTCGTGTCATACAGCTGATTAGGTCACGATCATTATGAAAATGATATCTATATAGTTTTTTAAGGTAATCTGGGGTTTTGGATTTCATGGTTTATATGGGAGATAGGATGTAAGAACATATGGATACACTATGTGCATTCCTTTCCAACATGACTATAGTTGAAACTTGAGTCACCAAGGTTGTTCAGGTATTTAGGTTATGGTGAGGTATTTTTCAATGGATCACTAAATTCCATTTAGGTTAATTGGGGATGAGTGTTCTAGGGATATATTAGGAGCCACTTATTATATTTGTCCATGCATCATCTTAGGCATAAATGGGTAATTACATATATTTTAATTCCATATTGTATGATTTATTATGTCTATTATATTATAAATATAATAAATTAGAGGTTTTTATTAAATAAAACATCAATAATATTTATATATTTTTTTCATATATATATATATATATTGGTGAGGTATAGGTTAATAAAAATTGATTATTGGTTCCATTGGTTATAATGATATCATGTTTAGGATTTTATTATTGATAAAATCGTTATTCTCTTCATATTCCTCTATTTATCTTATTATCATTTTCTACTAAGAATGTTATTGTTTCCTTTTTATATTCTATATATCAACATGCTACTTTTTCACTATTATATTTTACTTTTAGTCAAAATATTTTTCCTTTGGGTAGTTTTATACTGATAGATTTGTTTTATTATTGGAAAACTAACATGATAGTTGTATTTTGTTTATTAGTTCTTTAATTGAGTATACTACTTATTACCAATTCTAAAATTGGATTATTTCTCAAAATTAGAACTTAAGGATGTTATCAAATTGGGGTAAAAAAATTTAAATCTCATTATTTGAATTAAAAAGTGTTTTTTAAAGGTGATGAGTAATCTAGAATGGATACTTCCAGGTAAAATTATTTTAGGTGGTATTTTCATAAATTGAATCATTGAATAATATGTCCTTTGGGAATGAAGTTTTTTGGAAATTTTAACCCGATTATAAATTTAAAATTGAGATATTTTTTATCAAAATTAATTTTTATAATGAAAAAAATTTGTAAAACCTTGTGTTTCTAAAATGGACCGACAGTTGATTTTGAAATGGGTATGATGTTTTCTTTTGAAAATATGAATTTATCCTTTGGTAAATTTTATTTAATATGTGGATGTTTTAAAAAATTACAACTATGTGGTAGGTCATACATAAGTAAATATAGGATAATTATTATGGTGGAGAGAACCATAATAAAGGGAATATTTTATTATGTGGTATTTTTATAGTTATAGGAATCTTAGTGAGTACTAGATATCATAAAATTGTGGTTAATGGTGGGTTGTCTTTATTTTGGAGGTTTTGTATTGGAATGTTTGAGATTATTTGTGATTTATTTTAGTGATTATGTTAAGTGTTCCTTTTAGGTATTAGAACCTATGTTTATTTAAGAAATTCTATTTAGGTGGGGTTATAGTGTTTGGATACCTTTTGGGGTGATATTAGTTGGTATGCCATTGGTAATCTGAATTGTGACTTTGGGGGATTAAATTTTGATTTGGGATTTATGCATCTGAATCATTGTGAGGATTTGTATAAATATTAGTATTTTAATAGGAAATTGACTATTTGGTGGAATAGTTTCCTTAAAGGTGAGAATTTGGTTTAATTATCAAAGATGTAGGTAATTCAAATAACTGGTCAGTTTGAATTTTTTTGGATGGAATGTTTTATGATAGTGATAATTTTACTTTTTTTTCCTTTTGGATCTGATTAAAGGGGTAATTTAGAGAGCTTGTTCAATGGGAATATAGGCCTTTTAAAATTTGTGAGTCCAGTTGAAGGGTGGGTTTTCATGTTGAGATTCAATTAAAGATTCTATTTTTTAGTTTTGGAATCATAGGTGTTTATAGACATGGATTGATTTTTTGTTGATGGATTACAAGTTATGGATATTCCCATGGTGGTGTCACTTATAAAATTTGTTTATAGATTAAACTAGGTACCTAGTATCTCTAGTAGTGGATGGGGCATTAGAAGATGATAATCAGGTACCTGATGGCCCTTGGTTGCATACTTGGTAGGCATAAGTTGTATTTTAACTTATAGGGGAATTTGAGTCATCTTAAACACTTATTTTCACCCCAAAATGGGATTCCCTTGTGTCATTATACCTCCATCCACCTGGGGATACCTAATTTGGATCATTTGAGGTCCTCCTCCTCCTTCAAATTCATTCGATCAAGGGTGTTCCAAGGGGTATTTATTCCACTAAAACCAAGGTAAATATTTTCCTTTAATCTTCTCTTAACTCTTTTTATTCTCTTTCTTTTTCATATACCTTGGTTAGAGATCTTGATTTTTTATTTCACCATGATATGTATAAATCATCTCTGATCATAGGGATTCCACTTCTCTTACTTAAATAAATCCCTAATATGTAGTTTTACCACCTTTATTAATTGTTTTTATATAAAGTGATATGATTGGGAGTGGTAATAGTTTTATCATAATTTTGGGTTGGAATTAAATTTTGCATTAATGGCTTTAATTGTAATTTTGGGATACTATGAATTTGAATGGATTTTTAAAATAATCTTCTAAAGTTTTTTTCTAGTTTATTAATTATAGAGGATATTTATTTTAGACTTCATGGTTATGGAATTTTACATAATTAATGATAGGGTTTTTCTGTTGAGTTGGAATGTACATTGAGAATTTTTGTATCTCTAAATCTGTCAAATTATTTAGGTAGGGAGCTATCAACTCTTTAATGAATTTATAGGCTATACTCGGGGCTTGGGACATGCATACCATTGATTTCCTCTAAAGTTAATAATTATTCTGGAATATTATTTTAGAAAATATGAATTTATTTTTTCAAGCTATTTTACTATATCAAGTGGATTGCCTTTACTATAATTATAAGCGGTGTTATAAATTAATTTCTTAAGTATTATTTAAACATTTGATTTTTGGTTTTATAAATAAATGGATTTTGATAGGAATTTAATTATAAAATACTTTCTTGTTAATATGGAGTGACAAACTTAATTTATTTTACAAGGGTTATAAAGATTGTTTAATTTCTTATTTTTAATGTTTTGGGTGTTTTGGAACCTTCTTCAATATTGGTAGACTTGTCATGATTCATTTAAAAGGCTTCCACATGTAGAATCCAAGTACCGAATAGTTTCCACTGAGAGGGGTTGAATCAGTGGTACACTAATTTTATGAATTATTTTCCGTTGAACTCAACCTCTTTAACTTATTAAGGTTCATGGTCTACTTAGTAAAATCTCTCAATCACACCTTGTGCGGTGTTATAATAATAGAGAGTGAATCATGCTATATTTAAATGTTTTGATAAAATAACCTACTCTATGACATAATGGTTATACCCCCCCACCTATATTCTTCACTATAATCTAATCATAAAATAAAGTGTTATAGGAAGAAACTAATTATACAACCCAAAATTCAATCCTCTAGTCGATCCTAGTTCTACCCTCCAAAAAATCAAACTCTTCTACCTCAATTGGTTATACCCCCAAACCATCTTCTCTTTTTCTCGACTGGTTATACCCCCCAGTATCGTTCCTCTTTAGTAATCAGTTATATCTCCCAATCACAAGATAATTCTTCTTTTATTTATAATAAATTATCCAATATAGAAATGTCTTTTTATGATCCTCCTACATGATATTATTGGATCACACTTTCTTGTGTAAACATCAAGAAATTTGTAGATTGTTATTATTAGTAAAATATATCTGATCACCTAAGTATAATCAATTGTCTCATTATAAAAATGCTTGGGAAGTTCTTCCTTATATCTGATGAAGTCTTGATTTCACTTGGATGTGTTCAATATATGCATGAAATTTTTTAAAGTTTTATTCTATGCAAGAATAATCTTTCATAATCTTAATTCAATTTTTTCTTAAATTATAAAATTAATACATGAATTCATAAAATAATGCATAGTGTATATTCATTAAACATGTATATTTGTTATATTTATTATTATATATTAATTTTCAATTGTTTCTCAATTTCTTATTTCTTTCTTTTTTCATTGTGAACACATGTATATGCACATGGGGTCTCGCATGTGTATGAATTCTATATCATGCACTATATTTACTGAACCCTTTCATGAAAATAGAAGGTTTGGGAATCAAACTATTCTCATACTCCTTCTCATAAGTGAACATGTGATGTCCCATACCTCCTATTCATGCACACAAAAACAAGTACCCATTATATCATTGGTTTTATGAAAACTATGAAGGGTTTCATAGAAATATTCTTTGTGAGTCACTTTGAGTGTGTATAACACAAGACAAGTCCTATGGGATCTCCTTTTCCTAACACAATCATGTCACATGAGATCTTCTTCACAAATTCTTGAAAATATTCATGGAAACTACTTACCTTTGAATAGTGTAAGATTAGGGAAACAATGTTTCACTCTAGAAAAACAAGAGTCCTAAAAGAATGATAGTAATAATCTTAGACTCACTTCTTCTCCTTTTATAGGTGAGTTCCACCACCTTAGACCCACATTTCATTTTATGTAGAATCACACACAAGTCATTTCAAGTCAACAATTAAATGAATATCATTTAATATCATGATATTTAAATATGAAATGTGGGTTTCCTTATTTTTATTTGGCTTCTATTTATCCTGAAAATAATTGTGTCTTTGTGATAAAATCCTTATGTGCATGTGATTATGATCACCTGCATCAAATCATGCACCAACACTTCCACAAACAATATCCACATTGATATTTTCATTCAGATATGGATCCTACTTTAAATGAAATATTTCATTCACATAGTTTCTTATGTTCATGAAGATCCAATTCTTATTCTTCTCAAGATCTCAAGCATACCAAAATATCAAGCTTGACTTCAGTCATGGAATCTCTTGACATGTATAACTCTAGAGAAAATAAACCTTTGGGTGTAGGTAGGTTGAAAGAGAAGTCCTGGGATGATTGGATGGTGTATATTAAGTTGATGGGGTGGCCAGCATTATTTTCATGTCTTCTTAAATGGATGGATAGTGATATAAGCATCCTTTTCCCACATTGAATTACCACATGGCCGAGCACTTATATATCATACTCTTAATTCCATTTTTCTTTCAAGCAGACACTGGGGTTGGAACCCAAACACAGTTTACACACTTCCCAATGCTATCTTTCTGCCTTTCACGGTGGCTCTTGAACATCCATGTGCACACTCACCCATCCTTGCACCTGCCTACCTATTCAAACGCACTACCTAAAGCTTCCATGCTATCACATTAGACTAGATATCCCATGTGTTTAAGGTATCCTTCCACAATTCAGTTGATTGATCTAGACCATAAATATTGTGTAGTTGGTCATATTTTTTACTTAACTCTATAAAATATTTAATATTCAATAAATAATTATATTCTTTCTTATATCAAATTTCAAACCACAAATCTAAAATTATCCCTTAAATATTCTACATGAAAAAAAAATATTTTATATAGACTTATTTAATCCCTATTATTAATATTTTTGTATAGAATGTATCACAATAAGCACAATTGACACATGTATTTGAAATTAAATATAGGTTCAATAATCATCATTATTTTAAATAATAATTGTTTGAACATTACGTCCAATTAAATAAAATTATTTCATAAAAATTATTTAAGCATCACCACATCATATTAACTCACCAAACATATATTTACACATCATTGAAAATAAATTCAATACTTGGTCTCAACCCCTTACCATAACATATTAAAACATACTTTATGAGTAGTATCATATAATTGGTTTTGACCGCACAATACCCCCTTATGTTTATAAATGTTAATATGACATTCCTTAGTACTAAAAATCTTGTTTTACTAAACATTTTTACCCAGATATTCATGGTGTTACTTTACCATGTTTTTCTATAATATTCACTTCATTTACCCATGCCCTGAGTGAGTTATAAGTTAATAATCCAAACTTAACCCTAATTAAGAGTTGAATTAATAGAGAGGAAATGCGTGGGCTAGTAAGGTGTAAGGGAGTGACCAAATCATCTATATTCTTGGTTTCCTAAACAGGGTTTTTATTATAATAAAATTTAATGTTTTTCATAATTTATAAAATACCCCTCTTTCCTTAAATTAATAGTCTTGGAACTTATTTATTCAAATTCCAAAAATAGTGTGTTAGTTTTACTAAAAATCCATTTTTTTAAAACATAAACTCTCTTTCCATGAAATTAAAGAATTATTTTATGATTATAACCATGTTTAATTCTCTAACTTAATAAAATTTAAGATTAGAGTTTTTACCAATGAAAAGTGAATTTATCTAAGGAACGCATTTATTTTAAATAGATCAGTATAAATTTTAAAACTATAATTTATAATTAATATCATTGATAAAAGGGTTAACTTTCTTAAAAGATATTTCAAATATATAAATTTTATTCTAAATAAAGAAACACAGTATCTAATCAATGTTTTCACTAAAATATTACATTGTGTTTCACCCACCATGGGGGTTTTCCATTTTAGGAATAGATTATGAAAAATACCATGATTAACCACCTTTCTTGGTTTATCCTTATTATGTACTCATGGTCACTTCTTGAAACTTAGTGGATTATTTAGTAAGTAGTATCAATAACATAGAACATTCATCATACCATTATTTATATTGGATACTTAATAATTCCTTATTATTCTTAGTGATTATTTCATGCTTGGCTTATAACTGGTATACTTTTTCGAAATTCATGATATTGAATTCTTGAAATGTGAATGCCTTATGCCATGTGATTTGATAGTTCATATAGCATAATAAGAATTTTTATCTTTCATGATCATAAGCATGATCATTGTCATATTTTTTTACACTTATAGCATAACAATTTATTTTGTGATAAGATCATGATATTTATTGGATTAAAATTATTTTGAGAAATAATTCCATTTTAATATTGAAAGCATGTTAATAGGGGTATATGGTTTCTATATATATTTTTAAAGAATGTAAAACTAGAGTTGATTATAATAGTTGGGTTTTGTGAAAATTTCCATGTCCTTTTCTACCCCTTTCCCTGATCCTTGAATGGGAAGGTTAGCTAAACTAGCTAGATTATATTATAGATTATCCCCCACCCAAATGAGATGGTTATTTACTCTTTATTCACTATGATAGGATGGGTATTGACCCTGGATTCATTCTGTAGTCAATATGAGATTCCAAGAAAAGTCTCAAAGTAGGTATGATAAGTTTGGATCCTCTCATTATAGGGAGTTACTCAGTATGTGCTTTGATAAAACAATCCAGTGATGTTTATTTCCATATTCCAAGTTATACTTGTCGTTTGTTTGTGAATTGTCTTATTATATATTGTTGACGCTACTTTCATCACAGAATATAAAAATCAGAAAAGGGGAATATCTGAGCTCAAAGTGATTCAACCTTTGAAGAAAATATCAAAAATCGACAAATGCATGAACAAAGGATCAAAAGCAACTGCATCACGCAATTTATATCACTGTCACGAAAGTCCATTTGCGTGACTCCCTTGTTCATGCAAGTGACTTGCGTGACCTAAGTGGTAACCGCCCGGTAACCGCCCAGGGTCTTCTCCTGCCTATAAATAGACCCTGTGGGCCCCCCATTCAAGAGGATCTTTTTCCAGAAACTCGGATTGAAGCTCCTGACACCCAAGTATCTTCTAAAAGATTCCGGAACACTTATAAGGTAATTTCTTACCTAGAACGGAAGATCTAAAGAGAGGGAGGAAGGCCTCAGTGTTGAAACTCATCAACACTTGCGCGCCTGAGTGACCAGCCCTTAAGAGAAATGGTCACACTTGCGCGCCGCCTTACTCCTTCAATAGAACTTGCGCGTCCCTTTCCTGGAAGAACCTCAAGAGGATTCTAAAGGCTTTAATAAAGAGTTGCTCAAGTATTTCAATACTGGTTGACCATCGCGCAAGTACCTCACATGTCGCGTAGGTATACCTGCGTGACCAATACTTGCGCGCCGCCGCAGTACCTGCGCGCCTTCCAAGACTTGCGCGCCCCTTCCTTTTTGGGTGCCTTTTTTTCCCATTTCACCCCTCTTAAGCCATTACACCTTTCCTTTTCAAAGATTCAGTCTTCAAGACACTCTTCAAAGCCATTTTTTTCATGATTTCTTGATTTGACTTCCTTATCTGAAAGGAATTCGGTGGAATATCTCTCAAAACCTAGTGATTTAAATATCCTTATGTCACTAAATATGTAGAGTTCATTCATTAAACCTCATCCTTTAAGATGAGAGAATCCTTAACCTGGGTCTCCTTTTTAGGAATAATCCCCAGTCATAAACCTGGGCTTCCTTTTTAGGAATAAGTCCCAGTCATAAATCTTGGGCATCCTTCTTAGGAGTAAGCACCAAGTCCCTTAAATGTTTGGGCATCCTTCTTAGGAGTAAGCCCCAAGTCCATTAATTTGGGCATCCTTCTTAGGAGTAAGCCCCAATCTCAAATATGGGCATCCTTTTCAGGAGTAATCCCCAAACCTTAATCCTTAACCTGGGCCTCCTTTTCAGGAATAAGTCCCAGTCTTAAATTTTGGGCATCCTTCTTAGGAGTAAGCCCCAATCTCAAATATGGGAATCCTCCTCAGGAGTAAGCCCCAAACCTTAATCCTTAACCTGGGCCTCCTTTTCAGGAATAAGTCCCAGTCTTAAATTTTGGGCATCCTTCTTAAGAGTAAGCCCCAAGTCCCTTAATTTGGGCATCCTTCTTAGGAGTAAGCCCCAATCTCAAATATGGGCATCCTCCTCAGGAGTAAGCCCCAAACCTTAATCCTTAACCTGGGTCTCCTTTTAAGGAATAATTCCCATTCATAATTTTGGGCTTCCTTCTCAGGAGTAAGCCCCAAGTCCCCTAACCTAGATCTCCTTTTCAGGAATAAGTCCCAGTCCTAATCTTGGGCTTCCTTTTTCAGGAATAAGCCCCAAGTCCCTTAAATTCTCTTTAACCAGTCCTAATTTATGTTTGATCTGGGATTCCTTCTCAGGAGTAAAACGCAGTTATCAATCCTCTCTTAATTTGGGATTCTTTTTTAGGAATAAATCCCAAGTTAGAGTATTCAAATCTCCATGAAGCACATATACCTTTATGGACCATGTTCCTGGATTTTCTCCCTAAAGTAAATCCTCTGGGCAGTCATACATACATAAGCCCCAAACCATTTCTTATGATTTCATCTTTCATGGCACAATTGTCTAATTTTTACCAATACCTCTTGTTTCTCACACCGAGCATGACTCACGTGAGCTTAGAGTGTAAAAGTAATTGTGACATCCTGCTTTGAGCCATCAATCATAAACATCATACCCTTACTCAAACTACGTGGGTTCTGATTCCTTTTCCAAAACAAAGGATACGTAGGTAGCCCATCTATGGGTTCGATCCCAACTTTTAAATAATTCACGTCCTTCTGAATGACAATAAACTTCAAGTGCCCCACTGAGTGTCTTTAAAACCATCCTGGTCATCATAATGACCAAGAGACTTTTTATATGAATGTTTTTAAGGTTACTATTGACCAAGAATCTCTAAATAGATATAGATGATTCTCTATTGATGAAGAACCTCGAATACATATAAAAGATTCTCTAAATTTCTTACATATTTAATCATTGATTGTCAAAACTAAAGGAAAAGCTCATTTTATACTTGGTAATGTAATAAGGATTCACGAACATAACTTAAATCTATAAAGAGAGTCCCGGAATAGACAATAATTCCCCTCAAAAAGGTGTGATGAGTCTGACCTCCCATCCTCTCGACCAATGCAAATTCCTAAGCCTCATCAGTCCACAAGATAATGAGCGCCTACCTTTGGAAAGTAGGTCCAAATGGATGTGGAATCATTGGATGTTTCCGGTTCTACGAACAAACCCGCTAGAAACTGATCGGAACATTTGAATCTCCCATCCAGGAGGTCATCCCCGAATTCTGAGGGAAACAAAAAACGGTGAACCTGACGTGAATCCTTAACCAAGTTAAAATGATGTTTTACCTATTTGTTAAGCCCCTATTTAAAACTCAATAATAGGGCTAACAAAAACAATCATTGACATGTGTGCTCATCCAAAGGATGAAGTAGCTGAATTTATCTTGATTACGTCTGTTATATCAAACAGGCACTCTTTTCCAAGATCTTCTGTATTTCCATAATGGCTGCTCTCAAATTTGCATCTGTGAATACTGTTGTTGCAAATACCACTGTTGTTATTCCTACTGGATCGTCATCCGCTCTAAGGATGACATCACCTACTCAGCGTCTTCAACGCTGGGTATCAAATGCACTGGTTAAGGAGTACCATCAACACGGTACCATCCCAACTTTGGAGGCTGCCCGACAGGCCCTCCAAGTGAACAACTCACACAGGTCGTCTGGACAACGACGACCAGTGATCAAGAGGTAGGCGGTGCTGACTACCATCTCCAACAGTTTCGGGTCGTTATCCCCGGAACGCAATTTCCATTCACTCCCTTACTTTGAGGAAGTGAATGAGCAGGTCCCTCAGGGCCTTAATTCAAAAAGACAGGAGTCCTTCCCGAGGGCTCCCATAAACAATTGCCGCCAGACTCGTGCGGCAGTGCACCCTCAACATGATGAGGGTACCGACTCCAGGCATTCAGCTCAGGTTCCTCGAACCCGAGCAGGCAAGACGAACCGCCAGAGACGGAATCCGGTTAACAATGGGCAGGTTTTCATCCCTTCCATCTCCGGAGAAGTCCACCAACCTAACTTGGTGGCAAACAACGAGCAAGCACACACAACTGTCCATTTTAATTCCGTTGTCCAGCAGACTCGTCTGGCAGCATCACGCCAATCCCGCCAGGCAATTTTGGCGGAGTACTATAGGCAGGAACATACACCTGCTTATACATCATCAGTTAGTCAGCAGGCTCACCTGACTACATATGATGGATCTCGTCAACCGCGTTTGGCAAAGTGTAATCAGCAGGCACATACACCTGCTAGTACTAATAAAGCCTACCAACAGTCTCTCTTGGTAGCGCACGGAGAAGTCAGTCAGAAAGCTCCGACGACAAATAGGAGGCAGACTCAACTCTCTCCCTCCACACTTGAGTACTGTCAGGATTCACTGACAAGAAAAGGAGGACAGGAGCAGGCACATACACCTACTCCAAACTCGTAATGGACGTATATTCTTGTTTCGGCAGCTGAAGTCACCAAGCATATTTTGTCAATGGTGAAAGAGCATAAGAAAATTCCTGCTCATATTCTGGATGCTTTCCAGGATATCATAACAGCTTCATCATCATCTCAGGTACAGACACATAAATATATCCCTAGCAGTGGAGTGACACATCAACGATTCACTCCGGAACAGACACACACATCTGTTCCAGCCCAAGAGGGTTTTGGGGCATACTCCCCCATATCATACGGACAACCAAGTCAGGCGCATACAGCTGATTTGAGTGGAGATCGTCATCCTAACCTGACCATCTTTCCTGATCAGGCACATACACCTGCTCAGAGCAATCACTTTCATCATCAAGTGGTTTCTAAAGTGAGTAAGAAGGCATCTAAGAAAAAGATCTGCCCAGTACAGTCAGGAGATCAAAGGCCAATCTGTAACAAGGCCTTGCTCGATGCTGGAGTTATTGAAGCCCTCAGACATTTATCTATCGGAATTCAAGATTATACTCCCTCAGTTACCAATAACGGGAACATTAATTCTGAAGGTCTTCAACAGACACTTCCTCATGAAGGCTTGCTTCATGAAAATTCGGTCAATCTTGAAGTTTCTTCTTCAGATGAAAGCCACAGGAACCCTCTGTGTGGTCAGAAGACCAAGGAGAAAGAGATCTCATCTTTTGCTGTAACCAATTATGGTGGTCCTCCCCATGATGATGAATTTCGCTGCGAAATTCCTCTCCGCAGTAGTGATTCACATTGCATGGAAAATACTCCAGTGGACAATGTAGTGCCGAGAAAGCCCTCTTATCTTGAGGCACTTGCAAATGTGAAACCAGTCATGTCTGATGCTTTATCTCTAGCAAGTGAAATACTTTCTCAATCAGAAGATAGCCCAGGGTGTAGGTCATTCTCCGAACCACCCCTAAGTCATGCATCTTCTAGTTTGATCAATGATCTCTCTACCAATCTTGTTGAATCCGATGAAGCAACAAGGAAAAACCAACTCTGGTCAGAACAGGTAGAAGAATCTTTATTTAATGATAAAGAGGAAATGCTGAACATGAGGAAAAAACTGGCGAAAAGTGAAGTACCAGTCATGTTTTGGCCTTTGGATGACTCCCAGTATGATATTCCAAAGATGTTGACGGAAGATGGAGTCCATGATATTCGTCTCAACATATGGAAAACTCTTTGTCAATTGAAGAAGAAGGTATTATCTTATGATGAATATGAAAATCATCTTAAGATAATAGAAGGGCTACAACGTCAGATTGATTTGGCATCTCTATCAGTCTCTCGGTATCCGAAGGCTGAAAAGCAATAGAGAACCCTTCAATGTTCATGCCTTGGCGCACTAAGAAAATTGCGTCAATTAATTTCTAATACTCCATCTGGTGTTCATATCAGAGGATGGGGTGTTCACGAAGCACTACATTTCACAGTGCTTTCTAGTCAGCAAAGCCCGCCGAAAATGGTCTCATGAAATGTTATTGCCCATGGCCGGCCACAGTCAATGGGCTTTGTTCATAATAAAAAGCTTGCTCAAGAACAGGCTTCAACTAGTTCCTCTCAAAATCAAGCATATAGTGAACAAGTTGTTGAATTGCTCCTACATCGAGCAGGCTAGAATATTGCACAAGCCTCTCGTCTGGAGCAAACAAATCATCAAATGAAAGAAGTCTCGGAAATCATCCAACGCTCTGTTGAACCAGGTGATAAAAGTGGATACAGGTTAATGCATCCAGCTAATTTCCAAACTAAGATTCGCAAGATCAAGAGACCTTTTAAGAAAGTCTCAGACAATAGCATGTCAAGAGCCACCCCAGCTTGTCATACTGGGGACTCCTTTAACCCAACCCTCAGAGTCAACAAATGGGATTCGAGGAGTTGAGCAGAATCAGCAGGAACATCCCCAGTTCACGAGACTGGGGACTCTTTCAAATCATCATTCCCCTTCTCAAAGAATATAGTTCTTTTCCCGATTGGGGAAGAAGCCCCAAGAGGAACGAAGAGACAAATTATTAGGAGATTCCCTCCAAATTATATCTCGTCAAGAAGTTCCTAAAGGATTGAATCAACAAAAGGCAATGTCTCATAGAAGATATGAAAGAAGAAAATATCACAGAAATGTTGATAGAAGGGATGTGATGCATTATGCATCAATCAATGTCATCAATGCCGTTGTTTCTAATCCACCAGAGGAGACTCACTCAGGGGACTCAGATGAAGAGCGTCCTGCTCAAGAAAATGTACGCACCGATACAAATGAAGAAGGTGTGCGTACACGAAGTCAAAGAATTACTCAGAACCTAGGTAATACACTTCCCTCTCTCCAAAAAGTATCCAACAAAGGGAGGGGAAAGAATCAGGTTACATATCCTTCCTCTGGAGAAGGTCAATCGCTCTCATTAGAGCAAAGTTTTGCACAACAGGAGGAAGAAATGAAAGAATTAAGAAGGTTGAATGCAGAACTACTTCAGAGTAGTCTTCTTCTTAAGAATGCTGAAGTCCGACAGCCGAAAGAATTTGTTGCAGTTACTAAGATGGATCAGGATTATCCTCCTTTATCAGTACACCCTCAGAGGTCTAATCCTACGGGTCAAACGCAACAACGGTTGGCAGTGCTACCATCAGTTGCAGCACCAACCACCACATATGTCCAAGCTCCATTCATTGCACCTACTCAAGACCATATTCAACCGGATGTTTCTCAAAAGTTAATAACTACTATTGAGTCATTAACAGCTCGGTTAGAAACTATGGAAGGGAAACGGGCGCAAGTTCAACCAGAAAAGAAAGTTTACCCTGAATGGGTAGATTCAATTTCTCCTCCATCTAGTTTTGGAAACCCTGTTTTCCCTACTTTCAATGGATCAGGTGACCCTAAACAACATTTGACACATTACGTGTCTTGTTGTGATCCTATGATGGGAACTCCAGAGCAGCAAGAAGTAGTGAAACTCAGATGCTTCGTGCGAACCTTGCAAGGACCAGCTTTTGTCTGGTATACAAGCTTGCAATCCCGGTCAATCATCGGATGGGAGGATCTTTGGCAAAAAATCCTTCTTCAGTTCAGCTCAACTTTTCCAAAAACGACAGTTTTCTATCTTACAAACTGCAAACAAAGGGAAAATGAAAGAGTCTCTGATTTCATTGCTCGCTGGAAGGGATTAACTTATTCCCTGAGTTTAGCACTCCCTCAGGAAGAGCTATTGCCAATCTGTGTGGAAACTTTGCGTGACAAATTACGCATGCCATTGATCCCTGTGAAATACACAGGAGGGTTTCGAGACCTTACTTTAATTGCTCAGCAAATTGAATATTCCCTTATACAGGCTAAGGTTAAATCTCGTGTAATTCCATCAGCTTCAGGAAGGAGAATGGGTAAAGCAGAAACTGCTACAGTTATGCTTAAACAAGCACCTGTACCTATTTCTACTTCAAAACCTTCATCTTCTCGAAGGGCTCCACATCCTGAACGCCAAAAACAAAGGTCGTTTCATCCAAATGATCAAATAGATCAACGAAGAAAACAATTTGAGGATATGAAGAGTAAAACATACTCTTTCCGAAGTGAGCAAGTTCCTGGTTACTTCATTTTAGCTCTAAAAAATAATTTGGTTCAATTACCAGTGCCCAAGAGGCCAAACAAGGAAGGAGATGAAGACCGTCCCAATTATTGTCCCTTTCATCAAATGTTAGGGAATCCCATCCAGGAGTGTTTTGTCTTCAAAGACCTCCTGCAAAAGATGGTCGACTTAGGACAAGTCAAGTTGAAAGGTTCTTCAACTCAGGTATCATGTGTTACTGCTACAGTTCCAGAGGAGGAAGGTGAATGGAAAGAAGTCAAAAGTAGAAATACACAGAAATATGATGATTGGATGGTCAGAAAGATAATCAATCGGACTCATGCCATTTTTCGAACACAATTAAAGAAACCAATTGTGTCTTCTACCATGAATATTGCGGTAAAACCCTCTTCGTCAGAGGGAAAATCCTCAAAGAAACGGTTTGATTCAAAGAAGGAAAAAGAATCAGAAGAAGATGAGTATGTGTCAAAGCCTAAATTGTCTTTGACTCTGGCAGACTTTATGCCATCTACTTCAAAACAACGGGCACCGCCCCATCAAACGGCACAGCCTAAACAGGCTAGTCAGGCAAAGTCTTTATTAGACGAAGAGTTAATCTTCAATTCTGTTAATATGATTCAATTAAGAGATCTGTACTCCAGTCATAATTTCAATTTTGATGAGCCTAAATTCCCTGTATCAAATAAGGGAATCCGAGGAAGTTCCAGAGGTTCCGGATACAGGGGAAGACGTGGATCTTTCTGAAGCCACTACTCCAATTCTACCCCTTCTAGCACTGTCTATGCAGCAGAAACTCGTGGTAGAGCCCTTTAGCAAGCTCAAAAAGAACAAGCAAGTTTTTCTTCCAATAGTCAACTCAGTCTTGGTACAGTTATTTTGGAAGACCGATTGAAAATTCCATCTTCTTTATCTCAGCAAGTAAATGGATCTAATCGGTCTAATCTTCCAAAACCAAGGATGTTGCCAACTTCTATCCCAATATAAGATGCATCAGCTTCCAAAGCATCTGCTTCCAAGGTACCTGCTAAACCGCATATTCCTGTTGGGAAACACAGACCTCTAGATCAAAAGTATGATATATTGAAACACTTGGCCCAAGTACCAGCAAAGTTATCAATTTTGGATGCTTTGAATCTGTCAAAAGATCTTCGGGAAGCACTCATCGAAGCTTTGTCAAGTCCTCAGGAATTTGAAGCTGAAATTGCTGCAGCTGAAGTCTATCACATAGAGAATAATCCTGCAGAATGCCATGCAGTGATATCTTTTACTGATAAAGATGAAGATGACGTTGTGCATGGGCACATAAAACCTTTGTACTTATCTGGAAAAGTCAATGGTGTGGATATCCGAAGAGCTTTCATTGACAATGGTTCAGGAGTCAACCTCATGCCCATCCGTACACTTCGTCGATTGGGCCTCACGGAATCTGATTTATCTCCTTCTACCATGATGTTACAAGGATATGATAAAAATGAACAAGAACCACTGGGCGAAGTTACACTCAGAACTCAGTTTGTAGATCTTGTATCCAATTCTGATTTCATGATTGTTGATCAAGACTCAGCTTTCAACATCTTGCTTGGAATACCCTGGCTACATCAGCATACAGCTATTCCTTTATCATACCATCAATGTCTCAAATACTATTTCAATGGTCAAGTTGGAACATTGTATGGTGATAAGACCCCGTTCAAGACATGTGAGTCTCAATACATTGAGGTAGAATTTTATCACATGAAGGGAATAGAAAAATCTACAATGAAGGAAATTACCAAAGTTAATGCTCCATATGGTTTGGAGAAAATTATAATAAATCCATTTACACATGTGAGTACAGATTATGTGTTACCTATCAGTCAAATTGACAAAATAGGCCCAAATCAAAATACTCTTATGGAAAGATCCATAATGTCAATTACGGCAATTGATCTAGACAACATGGGAGAAATTGGTAACCTACCAAATAGCGATGAAAGCACAAGTGGTGACGTCTTCATTTCATCTACTGAAATCCAACAGGTCTATACTTCGCCAATCAGGCCAGAAGAAGTTATAGAAACATCGGAGGTGAATAATGATGTCAATTCTCAATCCATCATCTCCTCTTTATTTCCCAAAGAAGGCCCTTTATCATTAATAGGGTCGGAAATGGAAGCTTCTTCTTCAAAATGTGCAAATTTTGACATCTCTTCTGATCATGAAAATTTCGTTTTGTCATCTGCTATGCAAGTAGAAACGGAAGAAATAGCACATGATGAAGAGAAAGAGGAAGATATTAGAGATGCTCCTCCAGCATTTGAAGAAGGTATCTCTACCACTGTGGATGAACTCAGAGAAATAAATCTGGGTACAGAGAAAGATCCACGCCCCACTTTAATTAGTGCGGCCATGACCCTTGAAGAGCAAGAGATGTATATTTCTTTTCTAAAGAAAAATAAATATATTTTCGCTTGGAACTATACAGAAATTCCTGGGCTTGATCCTGATATTGCTACTCATCATTTGGGTTTACCAAAAGAACATCGAGGATTTAAGCAAGCCGCGAGAAGAACACACCCAACCTATGCTTCCAAAATTGAAGCTGAAGTGGATAAGTTGATCAAAGTTAACTTTGTCAGAGAAGTTCAGTATCCCAAGTGGTTGGCTAATATTGTCCCTGTAAAGAAGAAGAATGGACAAATTAGGGTTTGCATCGATTTCAGAGATCTTAATCGGTATTGTCCTAAAGATGATTTCCCAGTTCCGATTACAAAACTCTTAATTGATGCGACGACTGGCTATGAAGTACTTTCCTTCATGGATGGATATTCCGGATATAATCAGATCTGAATGGCCCCAGAAGATGAGGAATCTACAGCCTTCAGAGCCCCTCAAGGTGTGTTTTTTTACCGGGTGATGCCCTTTGGTTTAAAGAATGCAGGTGCAACATATCAACGCGCCATGCATCATATCTTCAAACCTTTCTTAGGGAAGTTTGTTGAATGCTATGTAGACGATTTGGTGGTTAAATCCAAACAACGTTCTAATCACTTGGCTGATTTGGAAGTCATATTCCACAAGCTTCGACAACATAATTTGAAGATGAACCCCTTAAAATGTGCTTTTGGGGTAACCTCAGGAAAATTCATCGGCTTTGTTGTACGCCATCGTGGTATTGAAGTAGATCCTGAGAAGACCAATTCAATCCTTGGTATGTCACCTCCTTATAATTTTAAAGAATTAAGAGGACTTCAAGGACACTTAGCCTATATTCGGTGTTTCATCACCAATTTGGCAGGCAAAAGTTTACCCTTTACCAAATTATTGAAAAAAGGAGTCACTTACCAGTGGACTGAAGAATGTCAAGAAGCGTTTGATGTTCTCAAGAAATACCTCTTGAGTCCACCAGTACTCATGCCACCTATTGAAGGAAGACCACTTATCCTCTATGTGACAGCTCTAGAGCGATCATTGGGTGCCTTTCTCGCTCAAAAGAATGATGCTGGGAATGAAAATAGCCTCTGCTATCTCAGTAGAACTATGCTTGAAGCAGAAACTCGGTATTCAAGTATTGAGAAGTGCTGCCTAGCATTAATCTTTGCAGTACAGAAACTAAGACACTACTTGCAACATCACGAGGTCCAATTGGTATCTCGCAATAATCCGCTCAAATTCATCCTTAGTCGTCCAATGCTTACAGGACGTCTAGCAAGGTGGGCAGTTATTTTGCAGCAGTTAGACATTCAGTATGTATCTCAAAAGGCAATAAAGGGCCAAGCTCTGGCTGATTTCCTGGCTGAACATCCTTCAGTGGAAGACACGTCTTCATATATTGAACTCCCTGATGAGGAAGTTTTCTCTATTCAAGAGAGTCCTAAAACATGGGAAATGTATTTTGATGGTGCTTCCAGAAGTCCAACAGGGAAGAAAATGGAAAATCCTAAATTCAACAAAGTTGGTTTAGGAATTGTACTCATTTCTCCAAATAAGGCATTGTTACCTTATTCCTTTTTATTGTGGGAAGGTGGTACCAATAATGAAGATGAATACCAAGCTCTTATCACAGGCTTGGAGTTAGCACTTCAAGCACAAGTGAATCACTTAAAGGTGAAAGGTGATTCAGACTTGGTAATCAAACAAGTCAATGGGGATTATTCCATCAGAAAAGAAGAGTTAATCCCTTTGTATGATTACGTTAGAAAGTTAATGGTGGAATTCCCTTCAGAATCGACATTTTCTTATGTCCCAAGATCACAAAATTCTCAAGCTGATGCACTGGCTAATATAGCCACAGCTCTAGCAGATCCAAATCGGGACGAGACAACCATCAGTATTGCCCACCGTCGTGCAATTTCACCTTATGTTCAAGCCAGAACAGAGGAAATTAATGAAATTAGTCCCATTCCTGAACCGTATGGCCATACTATAGGATGGATGTCACCTATCAGGGAATACCTTCAAAATGGAACACTTCCACCTGATAGAGCCGAAAAAGAACAAATCCGACGACGTGTGGTCAATTTTACTCTTTATGATGGCCCAAACCACCTAGAGAAAATTATCTACAAACGTGGTTTTGATGGAGTTCTCTTAAGATGCATTGATGGTGAAGAGACAATGGCTATCATGAAAGAAGTGCATGCAGGATTCTGTGGTGCCCACCAGTCTGGACATAGATTGTCTGATCAAATTCGAAGGCTTGGATACTTTTGGCCTTCAATGATACAGGATTGTGTTGATTTCACAAAGAAGTGTCATTCATGTCAAGTACATGCCAACTTCATTCATCAACCTCCAGAGTTGCTTAATACAACTAAATACTCATGGCCATTTGCCACATGGGGAATGGATGTGGTGGGACCTTACCCTTCAGCTACGGCCAAGCAGTTAAGTACATTCTTACTGCTACTGATTTCTTTTCCAAATGGGCAGAGGTAGTACCTCTCAAAGAAGTCAGTTCTAAATTCATTGTTAGCTTCATCAATTCTAACATCATTACTAGATTTGGTGTCCCTCATACCATATTGACGGACAACGACACCAACTTCTGTTCTTCTAAGGTGAAGAAATTGTATCAAGAATACAACATTAAATCCAACCATTCATCTCGGTATCATGCGGCAGCCAATGGCCAAATAGAAGCCTTTAACAAGACTCTTTCAAATATACTTCAAAAGAAGGTGTATAAAGATAAGAGGTCATGGCCTGATAAACTCTTTCATGCTTTATGGGCTTATCGGACTACCACCCGCAATGCAACGCGGTCAACTCCATATTCATTGGTATATGGAACAGAAGCAGTCTTTCCAATTGAAGTTCAATTGCCCTCACTCAAAGTAGCCATTTCTGATCAGTTATCTACAGATGAGCAATCCCAAAAGCGATTGAATGAATTGGAACGGTTAGATGAGAAAATATTGTGCACTTTTTACCACTTGGAAATCTATCAGAATCGAATAGCACGAGATTTTAACAAAAAAGTTCATCTTCGTTCATTCATTCAGGGAGAATTGGTATTAGTTCTCATAACTCCAATGATACCAGGAAAGAAACCTCCCAAGCTTGAGCCAAAATGGGAAGGACCTTATTCAATACATAGGGTCTACTCCAATGGAGCTTATTCATTAATCTCGATGGATGGAGAACTCATTACTACTCCAACTAATGCCATATTTTTGAAGAAATATTTTGTATAAAATACAAAGTATTCCTATATTGTCCCTACAACATGACATTAAACTGTGCGGCACCAGCTCATCCTTGCTATATGACGTTAAACTATACAGCAATGGTCCAGTATGACCTTAAACTCCCCCTTTCGTCCAACATGACGTTAAACTGTATTGTCCCCGCAACATGACACTAAACTGTGCGGTACCAGCTCATCCTTGCTATATGATGTTAAACTATACAGCAATGGTCCAGTATGACCTTAAACTCCCCCTTTCGTCCAACATGACGTTAAACTGTATTGTCCCCGCAACATGACACTAAACTGTGCGGCACCAGCTCGTCCTTGCTATATGATGTTAAACTATACATCAATGGTCCAGTATGACCTTAAACTCCCCCTTTCGTCCAACATGATGTTAAACTGTATTGTCCTCGCAACATGACACTAAACTGTACAGCACCAGAATGTCCCCGCAACATGACATTAAACTGTGCGGCACCAGTTCGTCCTTGCTATACGACGTTAAACTATACAGCAATGGTCTAAGCATATGACCCTAAACTATTTGCACATACGTCCAACATGACGTTAAACTTTTTCACCTTAAATGTCCCCGCAACATGACACTAAACTGTGCGGCACCAGTTCGTCCTTTCTATATGATGTTAAAATATACAGCAATGGTCCAGTATGACCTTAAACTACAACTTCGTCCCACACGACATTAAATTGTGAAAACGTTCCCTAAATGGTCTAGTATGACCTTAAACTGCATCATCAACGGTCCATGCATATGACCCTAAACTATTTTTCAAGTCCCTTACGTCCAGCAAGACGTTAAACTGTGATGTCCTAACTACATGATGCTAAACTGTATAAAAGTCCCTTACGTCCATAAAGACGTTAAACTACATAATCATTAAAGGTCCTGTATGACCTTAAACTACACCACCGTCCAGCATGACATTAAACTGCACCATCCACGGTCCATGCATATGACCTTAAACTATTCTCACTTTCGTCCAACATGACGTTAAACTGTGAAAAAAATCCCTAATGCGTCCAACATGACGTAAATGGTGTGTTATTTTGTCCTTACTGCATGACATTAAACTGCGCAATCCCCCTTTCGTCCAACATGACGTTAAACTCTATTGTCCCCATCGTCCTAAATATATGATGCTAAACTGTACAGAAAATTCATGATATGTCCTACATGACATTAAACTGTATTTTGTCCCTATTACATGACACTAAACTGCACAGCACCAATAGTCCTAACTGCAAGACTTTAAACTGCATAGCCCCTTTATATGTCCTACATGACATTAAACTATGCATCGTTAAGGTTGTTGTTACCTCTTGTTTCTCACACCGAGTATGACTCACGTGAGCTTAGAGAAAACCTCAACTGTAACACTCTCTTTGGGCCGCTAACCATGTATAAGTCCCAACAACATCATTTTTTATTATTATTATTTAGATCATTGTCCCCAAGAACAACTTTATCATTAATTCATTCTTTAATTGAACTACACGGAATTTGATCCTTGCCCTCCAGGCTGGGTATGTAGGCAACCTCCCAGGATTCAATCCCAAAGACAATCTCTTCATATCGGTTCACCACCATCTCATATGATGTTGATTCATGAAACCGCCCCTAGAATCAATATATTTAAATAGATTCACTTTCATCCTTGTTATATGACGTTAAACTATGGAACACTTTTGTCCAGTACGACAATAAACTACAATACTCTTTGATTTACTTATTTGAGAGAGAACTATTATTGACATTGATTTTTCAATCATGTTTTCATTTCAAAAGACTACGTGCATACATGGTAATACCTAAACTTTTTGTCTAAGGTTAAACCATCATTGCACTAAAGTACCCTTTCACCCGTACGAACCAAATTTGTACAAAGGGTATTTCTAGAACTACATGGAATTGATTCCCATCCTTATGGGATACGTAGGAACATTCGAGTGTCCCTCGAATCCAGTCCCAAGTCTTTTGGGCCTAACCCCAAATTTCACTTTCAGCCCCTTGGCTGAAAAGTCCTCATGAAAACACACACTGTGTATTCATTATTATGGTCCGAATTCTATGACCCTAAACTAAAATCTCTCATACTTTCGTCCTGCACGACGTTAAACTGCATTTCAAGAACTACGTATGGCTTGATTCTCATTCTTATGAGATACGTAGTGAAGTCCAAAATTTCAATTCAGGACCCAGCCACAACATGATTGTGGTTATCATTGACCTATGTAACTCTATATACATTGGAAAATACCCATCTTTATGTGTTATAATCCTAACCTTAAATATTTTCAGATCTTCATAACCCCTTTTCATGAATTCTAGTCACAAAAATGTCAAACTTCTGAGAATTCTTTTGCCTGACTATGCAGCACGTGCCCATAGGTGGCCTTGCATAAACAGTCTACATAACAGACTTGTCAGCCGAAAGATGCTATTTATTTGACCATGCAGCCAATGCCCTTAGGTGGCCCTGCATAATTCAACCCCCTAACAGGTTTGTTGGATAATAGTAACTTCATTCTTGGGAATAATGCCTCTTTTTTCCTTATTTGTCTTAAATGACAGTATGTAGGGATCTGAAAAAAATAGTCATCCTTAACATATTTGTCCCATGTCCTTTTTCATGATCTGAAAGTATTCAAGTATATGGTTTATACTCTCCATATTCTCTTTCCCTACGTTTGGGTTAGACCTTCGTAGGAGTGATATTCATTCAATTCTCTGATATTCGTGTTCGGAAATATCTTCTCCATATTCAAGTACCTCTTTCCATACAACAAACTCTATACTTTAGAAAATTTGAATCTCCATAAACTTTCACTGTCTTTTAGCACTAGGAAAGTAAATTTCTGAGAATTCTTTTTCTTGACTATGCAGCACGTGCCCATAGGTGGCCTTGCATAAACAGTCCACATAACAGACTTGTCAGCCAAAATATGTTATTTATTTGACCATGCAGCCAATGCCCTTAGGTGGCCCTGCATATTTCAACCTCCTAACGGGTTTTTGTCAAATAATAGTAACTTCATTCTTGGAAACTACTTCTTCTAATGCCTTTTAGCTCTTTTTCATATCATTCCTCAGATTCAAAAATTCTTAAGTCATAGCTTACATATTTTCCCTCATACTTGAGTACGGTAATATGTTTTCAGATAAATTGTCAAGGAATTGAATCAATTTTAATCCATTTTGGTCAAAGCTATTTCGACCTTAAACATTAGCCCCTTTATGTCCGGCGTGCATGACTTTAAAATGCCCACAAAAGACAAAGGAACTCTGAATAAAAGTCAAGTTCCAGCTCACTAAACATACATTTTGTATGATTTAGGTAATATTGAGCAATTAAAAAGTTCAAATTTTTTAGGGTTATTTGTAATAATCCTAGTAAAGATCAAACTATGCTTACTAAGCCCATTGGATTAAGTAAATTTGAAGCAGGTAGTGAAAGAATGCAGGTACAAATGATTGAAGATGAAAGTGTTTTTCATTGATACACAAGAGTTAGAAGGACATCCACAGACTGGAGTCTCTTCTCTTTTTCAAGAATTACAAGAGGCTTTCAACATAACACTTCATTTGATTTACGGCATCCCGAGATTCATCAGCAACCACCAGGAATTCATTCATTCAACTGGATACAATAAGAGATGCAGTGATACCAACTCTTCTTGGAACAATTGTAAAAGGATGTTCTTGAGTGCGGTTTGAGAAAATTTTCTGCTGATCAAACAGTGACTCTGTTTCTGTCCAAGAGGCTTGGAAGATGGATACATGGATTTGAGAATGGAGCATTGGAAGTAAAGATCTATTTGGGGAGAGTACTCTTTTCAGATATTGCTCTAATACCATGTTTGTCTTCTCTCCACCAACCGGTAGTGGAAAACATTTCAGCCCATGGGTTTTCCATTTTCATATCTTCAAGGAAATGACATGGAAGAAGAATTTGAAAGTTCACACCATTGTTGTTGCTCTTAATGCACAGCATAACCAAAATGAAGGAGTAGCAGTGCAGCTTCATTTCAGGTATATAGTTCTTTGTATCCGGAACATTGACTCCTTGCAGGTGACCATGACCATATAGAGGCAGGTAGATGCTCTGTGGGAAATTAAGATGATATTTCTTCAAGTACTTATCCAAATCTGGGAGAGTGTTGTCACAGATATCATAGTAATCGTGGCCAATGATGTTCATCATGTCATCAATCTGCTTGCTATCCAGTTCATCAGACATTTTAATTCCCTTAGGAGCCATTGAATCTGCACAAAAGTTGAATAAATTAAACTCTTAAATGGGTTTATTTTTCATAAAATTTGTGAAAGAATTCGGAAAAAATGGCTAAGTCATAAAGGCGCGCAAGTCTAAAAAATGGCGCGCAAGTATTCATGTGCCGCGCTAGTTTTTGACGCGCAAGTATAAACTGCGCAAGTACAAATGCCTTTACAGTAGCGCGACATAAAGGAAAACTCTGGAAAACAGAACAACCTGCGTGGCTAAGGTGACCTGCGCGGCGAGAGCTCGAAGATATGAAGTCCGGAAATCCGGATGCTTGTACGGAAGTGAGGCCCTCTATTTATAGACGCGGCCGGGACTCTGCGCGTCGTACCCAGTGCGCTTAAGGCCTGCGCGGAGAGAACTTGTGCGCCGCCCTCTATGCCCGGAAGACTTGCGCGCCCCCTTTTCCTTTGTATGGATTCGATTTCCTCATAGTCAAATCCTCATTTCTCTCCGGATCCAACTCTGAGGGGGGACTTTTTTTGACGCTCCTTTCATCACAGAATCTAAGAATCGGAAAAGGGGAATATCTGAGCTCAAAGTGATTCAAACTTTGAAGAAAATATCAAAAATTGACAAAGGCATGAACAAAGGATCAAAAGAAACTGCACCGTGCAAGTTATATCACTGTCGCGCAAGTCCATTTGTGCGGCGCCCTTGGTCGCGCAAGTGACTTGCGCGACCTAAGTGGTAACTGCCCGGTAACCGCCTAGGGTCTTCTCCTGCCTATAAATAGACCCTGTGGGCCCCCCATTCGAGAGGATCTTTTTCTAGAAACTCGTATTGAAGCTCCTGACGCCCAAGTCTCTTCTCAAAGCTTCTAGAACACTTATAAGGTAATTTCTTACCTAGAACGGAAGATCTAAAGAGAGGGAGGAAGGCCTCAGTGTTGAAACTCATCAACACTTGCGTGCCTGAGTGACCAACCCTTAAGAGAAATGGTCACACTTGCGCGCCGCCTTACTCCTTCGATAGAACTTGCGCGTCCCTTTCCTGGAAGAACCTCAATAGGATTCTAAAGGCTTTAATAAAGAGTCGCTCAAGTATTTCAATACTGGTTGACCATCGCGCAAGTACCTCACATGTCGCGCAGGTATACCTGCGCGACCAATACTTTTGCGCCGCCGCAGTACCAGCGCGCCTTCCAAGACTTGCGCGCCCCTTCCTTTTTGGGTGCCTTTTTTTTTGCCCATTTCACCCCTCTTAAGCCATTACACCTTTCCTTTTCAAAGATTCAGTCTTCAAGACACTCTTCAAATCCATTTATGGAATGATTTCTTGATTTGACTTCCTTATCTGAAAGGAATTAGGTGGAATATCTCTCAAAACCTAGTGATTTAAATATCCTTATGTCACTAAATATGGAGAGTTCATTCATTCAACCTCATCCTTTAAGATGAGAGAATCCTTAACCTGGGTCTCCTTTTTAGGAATAATCCCCAGTCATAAACCTGGGCTTCCTTTTCAGGAATAAGTCTCAGTCATAAATCTTGGGCATCCTTCTTAGGAGTAAGCCCCAAGTCCCTTAAATGTTTGGGCATCCTTCTTAGGAGTAATCCCCAAGTCCCTTAATTTGGGCATCCTTCTTAGGAGTAATCCCCAATCTCAAATATGGGCATCCTTTTCAGGAGTAAGCCCCAAACCTTAATCCTTAACCTGTGCCTCCTTTTCAGGAATAAGTCCCAGTCTTAAATTTTGGGCATCCTTCTTAGGAGTAAGCCCCAATCTCAAATATGGGCATCCTCCTCAGGAGTAAGCCCCAAACATTAATCCTTAACCTGGGCCTCCTTTTCAGGAATAAGTCTCAGTCATAAATTTTGGGCATCCTTCTTAGGAGTAAGCCCCAAGTCCCTTAATTTGGGCATCCTTCTTAGGAGTAAGCCCCAATCTCAAATATGGGCATCCTCCTCAGGAGTAAGCCCCAAACCTTAATCCTTAACCTGGGTCTCCTTTTTAGGAATAAGTCCCAGTCATAATTTTGGGCTTCCTTCTTAGGAGTAAGCCCCAGGTCCCTTAACCTGGGTCTCCTTTTCAGGAATAAGTCCCAGTCCTAATCTTGGGATTCCTTTTTCAGGAATAAGCCCCAAGTCCCTTAAATTCTCTTTAACCAGTCCTAATTTATGTTTGATCTGGGATTCCTTCTCAGGAGTAAAACCTAGTTATAAATCCTCTCCTAATTTGGGATTCCTTTTCAGGAATAAATCCCAAGTTAGAGTATTCAAATCTCCATGAAGCACATATACCTTTATGGACCCTGTTTCTGGATTTTCTCCCTAAAGTAAATCCTCTGGGCAGTCATACATTCATAAGCCCCAAACCATTTCTTATGATTGCATCTTTCATGGCACAATTGTCTAATTTTTACCAATACCTCTTGTTTCTCACACCGAGCATGACTCACGTGAGCTTAGAGTGTAAAAGTAATTGTGACATCTTGCTTTGAGCCATCAATCATAAACATCATACCCTTACTCGAACTACGTGGGTTCTGATTCCTTTTCCAAAACAAAGGATACGTAGGTAGCCCATCTATGGGTTCGATCCCAACTTTGAAATAATTCATTTCCTTATGAATGAAAATAAACTTCAAGTGCCCCACTGAGTGGCTTTAAAACCAGCCTGGTCATCATAATGACCAAGAGACTTTTTATATGAATGTTTTGAAGGTTACCATTGACCAAGAATCTCTAAATAGATATAGATGATTCTCTATTGATGAAGATCCTCGAATACATATAAAATATTCTCTAAATTTCTTACATATTTAATCATTGATTGTCAAAACTAAAGGAAAATCTCATTTTATACTTGGTAATGTAATAAGGATTCACGAACATAACTTAAATCTATAAAGAGAGTCCCGGAATAGACAATAATTCTCCTCAAAAAGGTGAGATGAGTCCGACCTCCCATCCTCTCGACCAATGCAAATTCCTAAGCCTCATCAGTCCACAAGCTAATGAGTGCCTACCTTTGGAAAGTAGGTCCAAATGGATGTGGAATCATTGGATGTTTCCGGTTCTACGAACAAACCCGCTAGAAACCGATCAGAACGTTTGAATCTCTCATCCAGGAGGTCATCCCCAAATTCCGAGGGAAACATATATGTATATAAATGTATAGACTAATTCATTCATACACTAGTTTATTCAATGTTGAGTTAAGGGCCATTGGTGGTTCTCAAGTGAATATGTATATTCCAACACTCTATATGGGCACCTCAGTGTACATGTAGCTTCATATACTATATTTAAGGTGCTTCATCAGCGATGGATTATTCAAGGTTTATCAGTCAAGGTTGGATAAAGAGATATACTTTTTTAGTTTATAGATAGTGAGCATAATTATTAGAGGTATTAGTGAGTTTGTAGGATATTGAAATGAGTTTTATCCATAGTTTCACTCGAGGGGTATCAACCAATAGAACCTTATTTTTTATTCCCTTAAGGCCATGTTTGGTTCACCTCTTTATGCATAGTGTGTTTTTGTTATTTTTAGTCACCTAGTGGACTTTATATGATATTTTTTATTGGTTTGGGATGTATGATTATTTTATATATCTATTGCATTGATTTATATCCATTTTTTATAGTAGGTACACTTGTGGAAGGTAATGACACTTCTGGTCCAGATTGTTGATGACCCCAGTGGTCATGTTGGATTTTCAGTAGTATTCTGGTTTCATTAATTTTTTATTCAAGGTGGAAAGATATTGGGTACATGTAACCTCCTAACCAGTAGTTATACACTAGAAATTACATAGTAGAAATAAATAACCAGAACCATGAATTATAATAAACCCACATTCAATGACTTATTCAAAACTAGCAAAATAAGTTACCCTATATTTTTACCACAATTCATAGATAGACACAAAAAAAATAACTTCTAAAATACAATGATTGAAATAAATGAATTAAAAGAAAAAAATGAATTTTAACATGGTTAAAACTAAGTCTTATTCCATGAGGTAATACTAAAAAAATTTATTAAAGGAATAGAAGATTATTGAAATGAATAGTTAAATGTTTTTTTAGAACAAATATCCCTATCGTATAATTTAAATTAGGGTCCAGTCGGTGATAATGGTTTCACCACCTTTCAATATTCTCATAGAGTATACCCCTTAGATATGGTCCTCATAATAATCCTTTCACTTGGTAAAATGAACCATAAACCTTAACTCCTCCTTCTAGTGAATATTACACACTTCCAGAAACTCTATGTGTTTACCCTTACCTAACCTTATAAACAACCCTTATTCATCCATATTGAATTATGATAAATATTACATAATATCATAATAAACCTTCCTTATCCATAGATTTGAACCTTCTTTAGGACCTTTTTATCTCTACACTTCATCCCTCCAGACATGTTAATTACTTCCAATTGACCTGCATCTATCTTCACTACTTCTGGTCTACTTTCTTATGTACTTCCAAATATTGGTCACTTCAATTCACTATTCACCATCTGGTTTTATAAATTATAATTCTAAAATTAGTCCTTTAAAAACTAACAATGCTAAGCCATAAAGTTGTTTTCACATAGAAGAACCTAACAATCTCCCACTTGAGAATCATTTTTTAGGATTCACCATCAATTCCTCTGTTAGCATCTGAAAATCCATTCCACTATCAATTTTCCATTATAGTCACATGGTTTCCCAATTAGTATTCAGTTTATCCTAACCCAAATGAGTCATATCAACACCCTAATATATCTAAGACTAATACCTTGGTTAGTATATCTATAGGATTCCAAACTCCAACCACCTTTTTTAGATCCAAAACTTTTCCCTAAAACAAATTCTATATTAAGTGATACTTTAAATAAATATGCTTTATACTAGAGTGAACCATCATATTTTTAGTTAGGTGGATATCACTTTATGAATCAAAAAATAGTACTCCATTCACATAAACTATTTTGAGATCTTACAATAGACCATTCAGCTAGATCAATGTTGGGGAAACACAAACCACCAATCCACTGAAAGATACCACTAAAGAATATAAAGGTAGAAAAAAAATTATGGAACTTCACTAATCAAAATTTATCCTAAAAATTTAATGTATTAGAACTTAAGAAGTCTCAACACACCCTAAATCACCACACTGAGTCGAACCTCACACACACTCGTAAAAATAACTCACAAAAAACATTCAAATTGAAATTAAAGAAAAGTAATAGACACAATGGATTTAAATGGTTTTTACATTAAGTCCAACATACATGGGAGAATAGTTCTATACATTTTAATTTCTTTGGAAGCTAAAAATATTACAATTAATTTAGAAAATCAGCCTATAAAATCACTAATATCTAGTTATTATCACACAATCAACATGTATAAGTGGTCTGACCCCACTTTTATAGTATTTTTGAGTCATTTATTTGGTTTCACAAAATTTTTATCATTGTGGAAGTCCCTACATTGAAAATGGTAACCTCTAATCACCTATAGAAATTTTTAATCAACCATTGATATTTTATGAATAGTGTAAGCTACTCTTTCATTCCACTTTAATGACTCTAATATAATATAATTTGCAACAAAACTATAAGAAATGGAATTAAATTATCTTCATTAGTGACCCCAAAATATTTTTTAACTTCTGATTATCCATCTTGAGAACTAACCACCATTCATAGCAGTTTGGGTACATAACTTTTAAAACACCTTCCTCCACTAGATTTTTCACTTCACTTGTCCAAACATCATGCCAAGTCATATGTTCTAAAACATATAATTTTTGTTAACTAGTTGATACATGAAATATATATAAATATTTCTAACAATATCCCTTTTGAAGATTTATTTTTAAGTAGAAAATTGAAACCTCATACATTTAGGAAAAAACCAAGTCTTATATATTCTACAAAAATTAGTGTCTCTGCCACCTTCTTGTTACCCTATTCCACTAAGGAATAAAGTTTCCTCATACATTAATATAATAAAACCTCAGTGAATATATCATTCATATTTTCTCTTCTGAATATATTCTATAGAACAAGATATCTATCCTCTAGTATATTCTTAATGAAATTATATTTCATTTTGATTTGTTTAATCCATTTTTGAAACCCCGGGTTCCTAGATAAATGTATTTCACTTTGACTATCACATAATATAAATATGATTTTTTGGATCCTATTGAGCTCCTTTAATAACATCCTCAACCATATTATTTCTTTCAATGCTTTCTTTGAGGATATATATTATACTTCCATTATAGATAGTGTTACCATTGGTTGTATCCTTAACATCTAGCTAACTATCATACCACTAAAACTAAACACAAATCCTATTTCACTCTTCTGAGTATATAAATCTCCTCTAATTTATTTATCCACATACCCTAGAAACAAATAATATATTCTGAAAAAAATATGTATCATAAAATAATTTAAGATACCAAAATCCACTTCATGGTCCCCTATTGTACTTTCAATAGATTTTCCATGAACTGACTAATAAATCCCAATGAATATGAAATTTTCAATATTATATATACCATGGAATACATCAACCTATATAATTATGATGAAAATATAAATTTATCTATATACTTATCCTCATATGTTTTTGGGCATTTTTCCAAATGGTCATGGGTTTAACTTTTGGTGAAAACATTCATAGAAGTATACTCCTTACTGTTGAAATCCTTTCACCACCAGCCTCTCCTTATACCATTTCCTAATTTTATATTATTTTTTCAAATAGA
This sequence comes from Viscum album, assembly GCA_963277665.1. Lineage (NCBI taxonomy): Eukaryota > Viridiplantae > Streptophyta > Magnoliopsida > Santalales > Viscaceae > Viscum > Viscum album. The sequence continues at coordinate 649,444,593 of OY728120.1, read as the reverse complement.
GGACTCATTTGTTTAGTTACTTCTTCCCTGGTGGTAATTAAATTATCTCTTAGGTATCATTTTCATGAAATTAATCCAAATCTAATTTAATATCTAACTCCCACTTTCAAAAATCAGTGAGATTTATCACTTATTCAGGTCTCTTTGTATCACCTCTATATGTTAAAATAAAAGAGTGAAATTTATGTTGAAGCCATTTTAATTTTTGTATGAATCTAGTAGATCTTCACAAATCAATATGTGACTCCTCTTTCTGAAACTAAAACTTCCAATACTTTACCTTCCTGAACTCTAATATGTGCTTCTTCGGTCCATGATATCTTAGGTACATCTTCTATTGGATTAAATTTAGAACATTTTATGCCCCTTAAACTTTCTATAACTTGTTTCCTTCTTATAATTTTATTCAAATTAACTTATATTTTTTCAATTTATTCTTTTTTCACATGTTTATGTTTAACTCGGTATCAGTCATTCAATAAGACATTATCATTGAATAGAATATTTTTTATTCTCATTACTTGTCTTTGGTCATAATAAAATATTTTAAATCCAAATATTTCATCACTATATTACAAAAAATAACATTTATGGGACTTAGTTTCGAATTTGTCCCTTTCCATGGAATCTAGATGGAAATAGGAAAGACTTATAAAAACATTGAGGTGGTTAGAATCTACTAGTTTTATGTACCATTGTTTTTCTTGAATATCATAACCCATTGGGGTAGAAGGACATATGTTAACTAGGTATTCCACACAATTGAATTCACCCGCCCAAATCTCCCTAGACATTCTGAAAATAGTCTCATACTCCATGAATTTTCTATTAATTTCGGATTCATGAAATCAAAAACATCATTAGGGTTTAGTGTATTGAGTTCATAACTCTTAGTTATTATTTATTTCCTCTTAAAAATCTTTTAAAAATACCTAATACTATATTCACCACAATTATTATACCTTATGAATTTAAACTTTCTTATGATATACCTTTTTAGCATGGAATTCAATTGAACAAACACTCTGAAAACCTCAAATTTTTATTTTATAAATTAAACCCATACTTTTCATGTTTCATCATCAATTAATTTTATGAAGTATAAGGATCATTCATGAAAACTAATTGGTATAGGACCCCAAGAATCCTTGTGAACAAGCTCAAGTTTCTGAGACCTACACTTCATTCTATTCAAGTTTAATGCCACATTTCTCTATTTTCATTGTATAAAAATCTCATATTCTTCAAAATACATGTGATTATGATTCATTATACTCTTTTACCACTATAAAACTCATATTATTCTCATGGAGGTTCCTGAGAATATAATTCCTCAACTTCAATCATTCAGAAGTTGATTCCCTGGTAATTATTTCTCCATCTGACTTTCTCTTCAGATATAAAATTTCATCCTTTAATCCTTTTTACAATACCATAGAACCACAAGTAATTTTATATACTATATTTTTTATGCTATTATTGTATCTTACCATATCTAACTAGAAAATTAAAATTTGGTTCTTCTATATACCTTACATATTTTAAACTTCCTTCAAGTCACAAAAACTTACATTCGATATTCGAACATTAAGATTGCCCATTATCAAAACTTAAATATCCTCATCATTGAAAAATTTAACCTTTATAGACTTTTTATATTCATAATTCACTATGCACACCCTCTCATCCATTGAGTGGAATAAATCCTTAGAGTCAATTATCTCTTATTCTGATGGATAATTAATGTTCAATAATAAATTACTACTACCTCGGTTGAATCAAGAAAACTTGAACTTCAAGAGCCTGATATTCTATAATCCACCCTAGGATCCATGTAATCCTTGTTGATATTACCTATCTTCCTATAGTACAAACATATGGATATGGTTCTAGTTTATTTAATTTTAATCCTCTCCCTAGACTTGGCTTCCAATTTTTATAACTTAACTTCTGATGAGAAGAATATCCTCTACCTTCTACACATAGTTTTATTCTGATAGTTTCTTGGAAATCCATCCATTTTATTTTTTTATTCATAATAAAATTTCTAACATCCTTAATAACCAAGTTATATTTCCAACATGAATTAATTATGGAAGTTACGATCATGTCCCATGATTCTAGAAGTGATGATAATAGAATCAATTCCAACACACAAACTATAAACTTAATATAAATTGATTTGAGATAACTCCAATACATTTTATTTTTATTTAAATGATCTTCCATAGGTTTACTTATAAAAACCACATTCCAAAAAACTTTAAAATCTTTAACACCCTATTCATAGAATTTAGCTTCTCATACATGTCCTCCTTATCATTCATCATCTCTATCATGTACTTCTTCTCCAATATGTTAAAAGAAACATTCCATACTAATGAAATTCATATCAACCCAAGTTCCTTTCTATAAAGCCATTCCCATACCATTTTCTCAATTTTTTCTGGTTTTACCCCTTCAATGGAACTTCAAAATCCTTTTGAATCTGAAATTTTTCCATCTACATACTCTAGGAGCTTAATTTGACCCATCAAACATGTCTATTTATATATTTCTTTATTTTTATGAAATACCTTATGATACACAAACTTCCTATTATTAAAAATAGCGTCAAGAAAATAGTGTGAATTGTACATGAGTCTACTATTTAGAGTGTTGTTAATCCCTAAAATAATCTTTGATACCACTTATGGTAGAAACGCACACCACTAATCTTCCAGAAGATGCCACTAAAATTCAAAAATGTAAAAAAAAAATTTCATAAGTTACCTTGTGATTTCAGTGTAATGGATATTAGAAAGTTACACCATAACCTAAATCACCATACTAAATTGAACCTCAAACACACTCATAATCATAACTCACAAAAAAATCATTTAAACAAAAATTAAAGTGAAGTAAAAAACGTCCATGAATTTACATGGTTTGGATATTAAGTCTAACATCCATGGGAGAACACTACTATACTTTTTCATTTCCTTAAAATTTATAAATATTAAAATCACATTTGAAAAAATATACAATTATATTGATACTATCTAGTTATTTATAAATAATCCATATGTACAAATGATCCCACCCAACATTTATAGTAGGGACCAACTGGTCATCCAGTTGCACTGAATTCTAATATTTTCAGGAGTCCCTTCATTGAACATGGTAACCTCCAATCATATATAAAAATTCGTACCCAATCATTAACATCCGGTTAACAGTGTTAGTTATTCTTATATTCCACTTAAATGACTCTTAAATTCATCATTGTCTATAAAACCTTGAGTAATTACATTAATTTATCATCATCAATGACCGTAAAGTTTGTTATAACTTTCAATAATTTATTTAGACAATTGACTACCATAGACTTTGGTCCTATAATATAACTTCTAGAACACCTTCCTCTACTAAAGTTTCTATTATAATTGTATAAACATAAAGTTGAGTCATATCTTATGAATATTCTCTTTTTTCAACTAATTTTAACTTGAAACATTCTTTATCATTCCTAAAAATCGTCTCATTTATAGATTCTATTATTGTAATGTACTCACCCTTCATTTTCAAAAGTGAAAAAATTGGTTTATGTTTTAACATAAAACTCAAATTTTTTCCTCCATAAGTGAACACATGGATGGTGTTTCTCCTTTGAGTGTCTTCATCTCACCCAAATACTGAATCTACAAACCCCTATAATGATTTATTCATTATAAAACATAGAGACAAACTTTAGTAACCTTTGAGATATTAGAGGATCCACTTTATCACTTCCCATTTCTCACTTATGAGATTATCCATGAAACTTATAACTGCACTCACTACATGTGCAATGTCCAACCACATACAAACCATGAAATACATCAATCTTTTGACAGTAAATAAAAAATAACATTTTCATATACTCATCCTCTGTAACCATTCTATATTCCTTCTCCATGATTAATTTGAAGTGTATATCTGGGGGATTAGTGAATGATTATACCTCACTAATTCTAAAATATTACAACAACTTCTATATATAGACAGATCAAGTCAAGAAAAAAATTCAATACATTAAGTCCCTTACAATCTTTATCCCCATGATCTATCTTCTTGGCTGAGATAATGTATCTCAAAAGTTTTGGATAGTTTAGCTTTCATATCATAAATCCATTCCTTTACTAGACTGGTAATAATTATTTTATCAACATAGAGAAGTAAGATGATGAAACCCCCATTATCGTAACCCGTATGGTATTAGAAATAATATACATTTCTCTGGATGAACTTTCATTCTACCATAAAGGCATTTAACTTCAGATTCCAATTCCTTGGTACTTTCTTAAACCCATATAGGTTCTTATTTAGCTTATATAATATATTCTCTTTCCATTTATCCATTAACCTTTTGGATGCTCTATGTAAATCACTATATATTATTCCTTATGAAGTAATACATTTTTCACATCAAACTAATTTAGATGCAACCTTTCCATTGAAATCATATTTAGTGTCTTCTAAATAGTCATGTGTTTAACAACCATTGAAAAAATATTATAAAAATATATACATTACATTTGTTAAAAACCCTTCAAAAAAATAATTTCCTTATTCCACCTTCTACCATATACTACTTCCTTCATCCAATAAACCCATTTATCCTGAAGTAATATCATCCCAATATTTCAATCCATTAATTACCATGGCTTTAAAACATGAAAGTAATCAATCACATATCTCATTTCTAACTCCAATTGACTTGAGTATTTTAGACTTATAGACTATTCCATCCTTTCGGGTTCTTTATTGTCTATGAGAATAAAATAGTGAAATTCACATTGGAATCTATGCACTTGTTTCTGAATCTTGACAGACCTACAAAACTCATGTCATAGATTATCTCATTTTGGAACCAAAACCTCTATAACTTCATCATATGGAGATCTACCCTAAGATTCTATAGTACCCAATATTTCATGTATGTTGGTATTGGAAATACTTTAAAATCATTACTATCCTTTGGAATAGATTCTGAACTATTTGGTGTTTTTGAAACTATCGTACTCCCTATTCTTTTTTGAACATTTTTAACTTCCAAATTTAAATTATAATGAACCTCATCTTGTGATGAATCTTTGATATCATATATAACTTATTCTTGGTTATGATATATTCATAAGATCTCTTTATTAAATATAACAATATATCTTTTGAAAACCTTTCATAATTTATTATACAATAGATGAAATATAAAGTCTTTATTTCCATACCCTATAAAGAAACACACTCGATAATTAGCCTTAAAATTTTCCCTTTATTTGGAATAAACATAGACATGTAAGAGTTTACTAGGACCATGAGATGGAAAATTTCAACATTCTTTCTAGACCAACATGATTATGGATTTTCATGCACCAATATTGAATAATTAATTCACTAAATAGGTTATATAATTCATATATTATTCTTAAAATTCCTTTGGAAAACTAGTGTGAATATTTATAATTCTTTTATTTTCCAATAAATTTTGGTTCACACTCTCCAAAAAATATTTTTTTATGGAGTTACTAGTATAATTTTCTCAAATTGTATGTCTTTACACAATCAAAACATCTATAACTATCATATTCCATATTCCCCAACATTGTTAGACCTCAAATATTTCAATTTTCTTTTGACCTCTAATTCCATCATGCCTCTCCATTTAATGATATTTTCAAAAACATGAGACTGGTTCTTATGAAAGAAAACCCACACTATTCATGTAATATTTTAAATAAATGTTACATATTACAATGATTCTCCTTGAGAATGGTTTGGAGATGGACCATGTGCATCCGTATAAACTAGCTCTAACTTCTAGTCCTTGGGTGTCTTACCTTATGTTTACAATGACACATTCCACTTATTCCCAAGAAAAAATATTCACATGTTTTGTACTAAATACTTATAATATTTAGTATTCTTTAGAAACCATTATTTTCATCCCTTTCTCAATTAAGTGACCAAGAATTTTATTCTCTGAATTTGTAGAAGTTGTTTTTCCAGCATGCATTGAAAATTTTGAAACTCCCATCAGGTAAAATGTTCCATCTTTCAATCCATGGGATTTCATCATGGACCTATGTGTAACATTAAATTATCCATAAAAAATGATGTATGGATTCCCATATAATCTAATTTTCCTACTAAAATTAAAAAAAATCATAATCTTGATGGGTGTCACACTCCATTCAATTCTAAAAATATTTTATTTTATTTTCAAAAAAAACCATCATTATTTCCCTTTATCTTAAGAGTTTCATTGTTCACAATATGAATCATTTAATATATTCTAGAGTTATAATTTATAATACTACTTCTCTCTGATTTTTTGAGTGGAATGAAGCTCAAAATTCTATAATTTGATACTCAAGTTAACTAGATACACTCAATATAAGACCACTCATATCTTCAAAAATAGGATTCTTGGACACAATTTCATAGGAATATATTCCAAATTTTACTCTTTACTCACTATAATATTTTTTCAAATATGATTTCTTCCCAAAAACCATTACATGGTAATTCCACCTTCTACTAATCTACTATGACTCTTCTGTTCCTAATTATTCTTCTTTTCCCATTACTATAACTCTTATATTCTACAAAATATCCCATTAATTTTTCACTATATTAATTCCTCATAGATTCTTGGATATACTTCTACTAAATATCATCATTTATAATTAAATCTCAAACAACCTTAAATACTATTTAAAATTTAAAATTTGAGTTACTCACTATGGTAACCATCACATCCCATTATTTCATGGGTGATGAAAGTAACATCAACACCTAGCCCAGATCCCAAAATCATACCTTCATCAATTCCAACAAACACTAAATTGTATTGAATTAATTTACATGATTATCCACCATTTTCCTTCCAACATTATCATGTTGAATAATCACTATAATAGGAACACTTTTACCTTTATAGTTAGCATCTAATACATATCAATAAGATTCTTCATAATTTCTAAATCTATTTTCATCTCATGGAAGTTATAATCCATGTTACTTGATAGTGACATCTTGACCATCACTAGTGCTTCCTTATCCAACATTTCCCATTATTTATTCTTCATTTATTTTAGTTTGGTGATAGTCAATGGAATACCAAGATTCTTTTATAGTAGAAAATCCCCTATTTTTTTCTTCCAAAATCCAAAATCCTTCATGTAAAACTTATACACTTGGACCTTCCCATCATCTAATTCCATTCCTTCTTGAATTAATAAACTCCTACTAAATTCTAAAACATATAAGAGGGATTTTGAACTGATTACTAGAATTATACTTCAAGTACAAGGGTAGAATTATTCTACTAAAAAGAGCTCAGAATCACTTTATCCATTTTTTCATCTGAAATACTACAAATAATCTTTGATACAACTTTTTGGGTCCACACAACCTCATGAATGAAAGTCATCCTTAGGAACTTATAGATCGAAATCAAATAAATGGAATCAATGAATCAGAATGAAACTACATTCAATGGTGTACCTAAAACCAAGAAAACAAGCCACCCCAAACATGCATCGTAATGATCATATATTCACTAGATAAGAACTTCTGAAATAAAATGATTAAAATAAATAATGGAAAATAATAACACAAGTTTTAACTTGGTTCAGACTAAGTCCTACTCTATAGGTTAATGTTTTAATACTTTTATTAAAGTAACATAAGATGATTAGAATTTCAATTTTAAAGTCTTTTTTTTTTCTAGAATAAATTTTCCCATATGAAATTTAATTTAAGGTCCAAGAGTTCAAACTTGTTTTACCACCTCCTGATATTTATGAATAGTATTCCCTTTTTACTCGATATTCCTGGTAATTCCTTCACTTGGTCAAAGTAATCCACTCCCTTAACTCCCCCTTATAATGAATAGTGTGAAATTTGATAAATATTATGATTGTACTCTTACATAACCTTTTAAAGAACCCTTATATATCCCTCATGAATGGAAATAACTCTTATGTAACTTCAAAAGAACCCTTACATAACTATAAATTTATTCATTATGCAAGTAATTTGCATCTCCATGCTTCCTCCTTCGAAAATCATTATTTTCTTCTGATTACCATGATTTTATTTTCATTGCTTCTGAGTCCTTGATTCAATACCTCCATAAATTGGTCACACTTTTCCACCATCTACCATCCAATTTAAGAAATTATAATTCTAGGATCTCTCATTCTATAAGTTTCAATGAATTTATTAAAAATGGTTTTCAAACATATAAACATATCAAAAATCACCTCACAAATATTTTTTATTAAACCCTTGGTGTTTACACTAGCCTCTAGTGATTGGGAGGTTTACTTGTGATGTTTTAGTGACCTAGCCTAGTATTGTTTGGGTGATTAGGTCATGGTATTTATAGAATATCCAAAATATTAATTTTAGATGTTTCTATGATCGTTATCAGTTTCTCCTAATTACCTTCTACATGGGGAATGAATTAGATGTGTTCATGGGTTTCATGAAATGAATCTTATATCTTTTCTTGGATTACTTTATAGTGTTGTTCATCAATAAAATTCATTTATATTAAGTGTTAGAGGACTAGAATGGTAATCCTTAGAGGATTATCCTGGACTTATTTCTTGATCACTGTCTCAAAGGTAAACTCTATAAGTATATTTTATATTTTTATGAGGTATAATTTTTTTGTTATTTCATCTAAATGGGAGGTGTTTATATAGATCCTATGAATATTGAGGTAGTTTGTACTTTTTAGTCTCCCAATAATGTGCTTTTGGAGTGTAGATTTATTTGGTTTGGGATATTACCATATATTTTTTATATATTTCTACAAAATTGAAAACCCCATGACTATCCTTAATTGAAATATTTATCCATTTTTTTGTTTAAAATGGTTTCATGGGTCCTTTGAGGAGATGAAGAACATATGACTAGTGCTTTTGGTCTATGGTTTTAGTAGGATATAGTTGAATAAATGGTGTGATATGATTCTTCTAGAGCTAGAATTTATTATGTGTTGATATAGAGGTAGGTGGTGATTTCGTATAGGTCCAAATAGTTGATATATCATGAATAAACTTATGAAAACCATTATTTTTATATCACAGTGGAAGTGTTTTACCTAAATACATAAATTCATTACCTTCATAGTGATCTGTTTATAGTCAATATAGACCACAATAGTCTCATGTAAATATTATCTCAATGAGATCTCAACCTGAGGTAGAGGTGATGCTAGGAGTTCCAGAAAGATTATGACTATGAGATTCTATATACTATGTGAAAAGAAAACATGGTATAATATCACCAAATCTAAAAGTCTAGTGATCAATAAAAGTAGGATTATTATAATCAGTTTTATTTAATGCAGTTATCCTTTGTGGATGAGAGAGTTTTTATATATTTGATCGATGGTGGTGTCCCCTCCACTCCTTTATAAATTGAAGGAGGCTCAACTCTAATATATAAATTTCATGTTCTATTAATATTATATTTCCTTAGGCGATGTTCCTAAAGGATCCTCTCAAATTTTGGAACATATCATATTCTTTCAAGGGTGGATAGTGGTTATAGTTGTCCTACGTGAGGATGTGGTAAGGGATTTCCACATTTACCTTTTAGTGATATATCTAGGTGTGAATAAGATATACTAGGATCATAGGTTTTAGTATTAGTGTCCCAATATGAAGAAATCTTTTTATAATTTCATACCATAGTTTCTCACCTTTCATCTAGTGAAGGTTGTCCATCAATTTCAAGTTGGTTTATCTAAACCCCTCGAGGTTACTAAAGGAAGTGGGATGTAATAAAAATATATTTAATGATGATAATTCCATGTTCATCAATGATTCATGATTATAAATGAGTTATCATCAACTAAATAATTAAGTAATATAATTTTTATCTAATTCAGGATTAAATTTCTATGGAGGTCTTGTCATACTTGTACATGGATGAGATCATTTGATTTCATGGGGACCCTTTAATGATTTTCTCTAATTTACATGATCAATTCACATAATAGTTATAGAGTATCTTGTAGTTGGAATTCGAGACTTGTTTTTGATTGATTATGATGTCCCATCCGTAGATGGATGGCCAGACCAAGAGGACTACTCAATTTCTCAAGGATATATAAAGGGATTATGTTCTTGATTTTTTCCGGAGTTGGGAGGAACACATTCCACTATTAGATTTTATGTACAAAAAAAACTATAAATCATACTCTATAATAAAACCTTTTAAGTCATTTTATAGTAGACCCTAAAAGATCACTATTATATTATATAGGGATTGGAAAGACATATCTAATGAGGTTGAGGTAGTTGTAGTTGATGATGGAAAATGTGCAAGTGATCCATGAGTATAGGAGGAAAAATCAGACCCATTAGAAGTCCAAAATAGAATGACGATTGAGAAATTTTGAGTTTGAGTAGGGAGACATTTTTTTATTAATGTTATCTCCATGAAATTGTATATAGAGGTTTATTTTAGGGATTAATCATTCCTAGAAGTTCAATGTACATTTATATATCCAGTGTAGGGTAGCAAAGGTTTCTTACCACCTAACAATAACCCTAATATTTTAGCTAGTTCATATCATATTCCATGCATCATGACTAAGGGGATACATGCACAATCCATCACATATTATCAATTAGGGTGATCTAAATATCTAGGATGATAATACCTTCTTATAGTACCTGGTAGCGATCATGGACTGGTAGTAGATGACCCTCGATGGTCAGGAAATACTATGGTATTGTTCTATGGAAGAATGGTAACTTTTAGTAGAATCATGGGAATTTTAATGCTAAATACAAGATCAGTGTTCTAACTCTTTCCATGGGTCATGCTTTTTATGGAATAAATGCCTTGAAGATGAGATATATGTAAAAATATGAAATGTTTCATATGAATCCTTAAAATTTTATGTTAAAGTATTTATTTATGATGTGTTATATGAAGTTTCATCATAATGGTTGGAACAACACCTTGGTTTTATAGGTTTTTACATGAATGTACATGGTTATTGGGGTTAAATATTTAATAAGAGGATTTGTGTTGTGGCGGTTGGTGTTTCATCATCTATATTGTCTGGGTATGATTGAGTATGTGTGAGGTTAACACCATGATAACTCAAGATTCAAGGATTACACTATGACACCTTTTGTTATGCCACAATGTGGTTGATCCATGAGAAGTTCATGGGGCTTTACCAAGTTTAGAATAGAGTTTTGAGGGGTTTGAATATGTCATGGTTTCCATATATTAGTTGATCAAGGACTGTTGTAGCATTAATATCCTCGGTCCATTGTCACTGGGTCCAATTTTGAAGAAATTATGGTGCAATAGAGTGTGTTTCTCCATTGTTAGGCTGGAATATATTTTTATTATAAATATTTTTCTAACACTCCCCTATATTATTTTGTTTTATTTTCTCCATATCTTATTCCTTTGGGTGTTATCTTGTATTCCTAGAAAACATGGATGGTTCATAAATAATTCTTGATAACTTGGTGATATCTTAGAACGTTTGGAGTATAGATTTGTATAGTGTCGACAGGATGGTTTTGAGGTAGGACTCACTATTTATCATATTCTCCTTTATTATATAATATTATTATGATCCTTTTATAAAAAAATTACTTTTTATTCATCATATATTTAATATTTCACTATTTTGAAGCCCTATTTATTTTTTAAAAAATACCTCCTTTGAGAGTAATCCCTTATAGTATATTATCATGTTGTGTAATAAACCCTATAATTGAGCCTTAACCTAAATGTTTCTCCTTTAATTATATGGTTAAATAAAATGAAATATTTTACCCTAATGATGAAAAATATTGGTGATATTTTATGGTAGAGGTGGTGTGACATGTTGAGAGAATTCATGAACTGAGATGATGATGGAAATGATATTGTACTAAATTGAGTTATATTGTTCCATGACACATCATGTTACACAACAATTCATGACCTCATGAATTTTATAGTTTTAAATAGGTAATATCATGTCCTAACACATTAGTTTGTGTCATGATTACCCCATAAAAATGATACATTTGATTAATTTATAGAATCACACCATGAAGAACAAGTTTCATTATAACCTTGATACCTCAAGACTAAAAATTTGGTTTAGATTTCAGTATAAAGGTGATACTTTTTGTGTAGATAAGGTTACTAAAATATTATTGGATATGGAATAAGTATATTTATTTAATTATGAAATTGATGGGTCGGTCATTGCATCATTATAGAATGCACTATGCTATAAGTAAGTTAAAGACCCATAGGAACATACCTAATATTATACCTTCATGGTATTTTACACATATATTAGTTCATGTGTCAAATATGAGTAAAAAAATAGAAAATATCAAGGTTATTTACATTTAAAATGTGATGGTGTGATCTTGTTGACCTTATGGGTCCATTTTCAAGATGATTTTGGAAGGGATTATAACTTTAGCTCTGTATGGATAATGAAGAGGTTCGAGTGTGATGATCTGAGCATGCATGGGTTTTATAACTCCTCTAGTTATGTGTTGATGATAGGGAATGTGTAAAGAGTATTACTTTAGATTTAAGAACTCCCACACATACTCAAGGAGAAATTCCTTCAAATTTGGGAAAGGATTCGGTACTCCCTTATTCATGAAATCTTGTGATCCCCTATATGACTGATAGAGTCAGAAATATCCCACTACTGAGGTGTGGCTCCTCTATTAATGGGATTAGGTACTCCATAACTTTATTTGATGTATTCTATGATTCATTGGTCCCCCAAAGAGGTCAGTGATCACTTGACCATTACACGTTAATTTGGTGTGGTGTGGGTCCCCCACTATAGATACTAAGAGGTGAAATGGGTTTAGTATAGCTAGGTACCTTGGTTTCTTAGGTTTCTAGCACCAACTGATCTTAGTGTAGTTGAGTTTTGAAGAAAAAAATCCCTCTATGTCCCATGTTCTCTATCTTAAATGAATATCTGGGTTATTTTTATTCTTATGTAATTATAATTAAAATGGTTTTTTCCTTTATTTTTGTTTTCTGATGCCTACTGTTGGGTATGTATATACTAACTACAACATGGGAATGTCTCTTTAATGTATTTTGTCTTAGGAATATGATTGTTTTCTCATTGGTGGTCAAGGTGGACATGATATTTGTGGAGAAAAAGCTTACAGGTTCTTGGGGTGTCATACATGGAACAATGTTTATGATAGGATTTGTGCATAGAAGAGTCTCCACCATTTCTATTTTTTCTAGGTTAGTTTAAATTTTAGATTTTTGGAACATATTTCCACACTTTACTTTTTAGTTCTATTTTTATCATACTGTACGGACGATTATCATGTTTCATGTTCAATTATATATTTTTGTTGGTATATTTTTTTATTTTTTATTAATTTTATATATTTTGTGGAGACCTATGGTCATGTGAAAGTTCTATAGGTTAAATTCCCTCATACTATGAGATATACCTACTCAGTTCTAGTCATCAGCCCCCAAAATATTGGAGGCAGTCTTGGGGTGGCACACTTAGCTTACCATAAACCCATATAGGTTCTTGGTGGGCTACATCTTTTCAAATTAAAACTCTTTCAATTAATTTTAAAATAAATATCATGGAAAAAATAAACATACATTAAATGTTTCAAAAACAAAAAAAAACATATAGATTATTTCCCCATATAACTGATCTTTGTGTAAATAAAACATATTTAGAAAAACTACACATAAAATAATTTTACATTAATAAAACAAATCCCATGATATAAAAAATGTTTCTAAATAGAACATCTATTTTAAAACAATTAATATGAATGTTTTCATTGATTTTATAAAACAAAAAAATAGATTATGTAAAATATTGAAAATAAAAAAGATTTATAATAAAACAAGATTTATAAAAGGTGTTGGTATTCTAATTGTGGTTTTAAAAATTGAATCCCTTTTTAAAACCTCACTTTCCTAAAACCATAATATATAATTCTTTGTTAAACCTTTATAAATTTACTTAATCATAATGAAAATGTTAAAATTACATTTTAAGGAAAATAATAAGGTTGTTTTCACTATCCTAACTAACCCAAAAACTTTACTTAAAAAATAATATTAATAACATGATAAATAATTTTATTTTTTAAAAAATATATTTTAAAACCATTACCAAAATAATTGAATTTATATGATCATTAAAATTTAATAAAAACAAAATATACCAAAATATATTAAACGTGCTTATATATTTAAAACATTAATAAATCTATATTACTATTAAAAAAATATAACAACAAATTCCTACATGATAAAATGACATAATTTCATATAAACAATGTCAACCAAAAACACTCCAAATTACCATAAACTAAAACATGTTTCTTTAAATATTTCATACCTTTTAAATATTAATTTATTAAAAAAATTAAAAAGGGTTTAATCTAATTCCACGCAAATTTCAATAAAAAAACCTTATTCCCTATTCCTGATACTTAAACCTTGTAACACCCTAGTGTTGCTATTTTTTAAAATTTTATTTAATTATTATATTATATTAAATTTTTGGAGATTTTGTCCATAATTTTGAATTTTTCAAGGTTTTCCTTTTTCTATTCAGTTTCTACATAGTTAGGTAAAACCATGTGGATTATAGAGTAAGATATAAAAATGTTTTAATTCCTTAATAGTGGGATTTTATACAGTTGGAGCATGGTTTTTTAACCTGTTTAGAGTTATATAGGTGATTGTGTGTCTTTGTTAGTGTATAGGGGTGTCTCACATGGTCGGTGCATGGTTAGTAAAATTGTGTGACCCAAACTGTATAGGGTGTGTGTATCGGTAAGTGGATCTAACATATTTGGAATATAGTTTGGAAAAGCATATGGTCTATCGATATTCACTTAAAATGTGAAATGTATATTTTCCCCAAAAATTTTAAGGGAGTTTATTTTTTTTTTCTCTTCCATTCTATATAGATGAATCTCTTTATATCCCTAGAGAGATTTCCTTCTCAATTGTCTTCAATTATGGCTCTCCTTCTCTATATTTAACGTTGTTTCTAAGGTAATTTCTTCATTATTCCCTTATTTATTCCCTTCCCCCTTCCCTCTTCTATTATTATTAGGTTTCTCTTTCTTATAAGAACCATAATTCAATTTGTATGGTAATTTAGTGGTTCTAGTTTTCTATAACCTATGGTTTTGGTTGTTTAGTGTCTATAAATGGTGGTACCTTATTTTTTGGGTATTCACCATGAAAGGTGACACATTGGGACTTCATTCCACTTGGTTTGAGAGAGTTGTTTCTATGTCTTTACATTATGTTTCATTTCATGAAGTTCCAAAGATTTTTAAATCCCCTATTTATGAAATTATATCCATTTCTGACATTTTTGATAGATTTATAAATTATTTTAATGAATTTTGTGCATAGAATAAAAGGTTTTCTTTATGAAATTTATTTCTCACCTTGAAATTAATTTTTTTCATTCCAAGTGTTTATAGAAATTTCTATAAGTGTCTTTAAATTTGTTTGGAAATAATTCGTATGCATTAATCTCCATTATTAATTTTAATGAAAGGAAAACATATTTTAAATATTTTTTTCTAAATGGGTTGTTCTATAAAATGGTTTATAATAAGTATTTTAAAGAAGGATTTATAATAAATGGAATATAATTTAAATTCCAAGTTATTTTTCTTAAAAAATCTTGTTTATCACTTTATAAAATGAGATTCTTAATACTTGCAAGACCCTCTTTATTTATCCTTGTGTAATAACTTTCAAATGATTTTTACCTTATTGGATTTTTATTATTAAGTGATGATTATATAGTGTGAATTTTTTTTTTCAAGGGTATTATAAGTGACATGAGATTTATTATTTATGCTTTACTGATGCATGTATTGATCATTGATTGATTTTATCCTCACCTTCATGTTAACTTGGTCATGGGAACCTAGGTAACTAAGTGGGATACCATGATTCATGCTACACTAATTAGCTCACACAATATCTAGTGTCCCCGAGTTTTTTTGTTTGATCATGCTAGGGTTAACCCTAGTAAGGATTATGTGGGTAATACAGGTGGATTTATATATTTATTTAGACACAATATTGGCCATCAGTTAGTCCTATATTTATTATATCATTAGGGTCATCTCACTTTACTATATAATGAGTGTCCCATGATAATCAATCAATTATTGGTGGTTTATGTAGGGGATTAATTTATTTATATATAAATCTCATTGTGATTATTTTACTTGTTCCGCCACTTATTTTACTTTTGTTTATTTTTGTGATCTTCCATTTATTTACCTGTGGATGCTTGGGTTATGTATACTTCCTTATGGTTGCTTCAGGTTTCAAAATGGTTTTAAATCTAACTTTTTTTAAGTTATTATAAAATAAAATGAGAAATGTTTAATTTTACAAAATGGTTTTCATGAATGTTTTTTAAATGAGGAAAATAGTGTTTTATTTGGTTTTCAATATTTAAAATCTAATCTCTTCAGAAGTTATAAATAAAATTCATATATAAAGTAGAGTTTTCGTGTGGTTTTATAGATTATAAAGTGCATACTTATGATTAAAATCATGTGTTTTGGTTTTATTTGGTATTTATGATATATAAAATATAAATTTCTTTTGTATTTAAAACTATAATTTATGAACTATTTATATAAATGAATTGGATAGAATCCTTAGTGAGATCCTATTAAGACTATTATCTCACCCCCTATATGTGTATATTTACATATCATGTTTTATACATGTTTCAAGTTCCATTTCATTTTTGGATATTTTTCTCTTCAACTACCTATAGTGAATTGGGATTTGGTGAGAAACTATGGGTCATATAGAGGGGATCTTATAGTTTGGATCAGGTTTTGTTTTATTTTTGGATGTGTTGTTGTATCATCCATGATATCTATTATTTTATTTGTACTTAGTTTTTGATTTTTACATCTTGATATATTTATTTTAGATAATATATGTGTAATGATACAAATAGGTTGAATCATATTCATTGGTTATGACTCATTTTGTTCATTATTTAATTATATAAACTTCCTTTATTATATATGGGTGTCTAAACTATAGGTGGACCATGTCAAATTTATGGTATATGGTCCACTATCTATTACTCTTATTAATGGGAAAACCCATTCCCAGTGTGTATTTTCTAGATGCTCAAGAATGAAGATAGGGATGTTGGGACTTGAGAAGTAGGTGTGGGGAGATTCTAGCTAACTCTTTCCCACTTGGAACCTCGAGTTGACATGGGTATTTATGGCTTGAGTCTTAGATATTGATTTCTTTTTCTTGATCATTTTTGTGTATTTTGATGTGGAATTATGGTATTTGGATCCCCAATTAGTTGTAAGTGATATTAGGGATTATTTTATATTTTTGGTTAACAGTGGATGAAGAATAAGAATTATACAATGATCTTTTATAGTTCAATAAACCATTTGGATCCCACGATAAATCATTCTAAGGACTTCACAAAGCCTATTTCATGTTTGGTTTATAACCCACCAAATTTTGTGGACAAACCATACATAACTTTTCATCCCTCCCATTTTTATTATTTTTACACCTATTCGTTTTATATTTCTGAAAAATTGGTTCTCAATTGTTTTAGATTCATTTAAAGAGGTTTTGATTTTTGTTGAAGTATATTTTTTTATATATGATATTGTGAATTATTTATGCATAATTTCTTAAAGGTTTGTTTTGAATGAAAAATGGTGAATTTTATAAAATAGTGATATTAAACCCAATTTTTAGTGGATTATTTTAAAATTTAATTCCTTATTTCTTATGTGATATTTAATAAATTGGTTTATTTCATTATGGTTTTTATAAGAAGAAACTTTTTTAAAAAAATTAGGTGAATTCATTAAAAAGTGATCCCATTTATTTTGATTATGATTTTAAATTATAATAAAATTGTGAAATGATTTTTTTTTAAATTTTAAAAATGGAATGAATTAGTTTACTGATGTTGGTTTATTTTAAAAATAAGAAAGGTGTCCTATTTTTTAGTGTATTCATTTATAAAAAAAAGATTTTGAATTTTTATTTTATGTGGGTGGTTTTAAAGGAAAAGTAGTTTTGTGATGTTTAAATGGTGTGTCATTATTTGGGGGGTTTTATTTTGATTCATCCTAGAGATTATAATGGGTCATTTGGATGAAATTCTGAGGCATGGTTTGATGATCTTCATGAAATTTGTTATTTATAAAATGCTTCATAAAATTATCAAGAAATAAATTAAAAGTATTTTTCTATGGATGGTTATCTTGGTGAATCATATCATTGCTTAGAGAAAATACCTTCAGTTTTAGACTATGTCTAGACTCCAAATAGAGTGGTGGAATCTGAATATTCTTTTCTTATAGATACTATATCATAATTATTGAATTAGGATCTTCTCTCTATTATAAGGGATAAATCTTTATCTAAATCAGTGGAGTGTCTAGAAAATATTGAATTCATCCTTAGTTCTCTCAAGACTCATAAGTCTTCAAGAGTAATAGTTTCCATAGGTTTTCCTATTGGACCAATATGAGTGTGGTGGGTGTTGATAGTCCCTTTCTATTTACACATAGACATTCCTTTGGAGTTATTAGATATGATTTACATTCAGTGGTTTTTTAAGAGCATGAAATTAAATAAATCTCTTGAGTTCATGAGCCTTCACTAGGGTGACTGATAGTGAAGGAATATGTCAATTTATTTATAGAGATAGTAATAGTCTATACCAAGTTATTAGTAAATGACTATATGAAATATAATTTCATTAGAATAGGTATTCACCCATATTTCATATCAGTAATTATAATTCCTCATTCCTATATAGGGTTTGAAATTCAATAAAAATTTGAATTTTTGAATTAGTTTATGGGCCAGATATTGAACCAGAGTTTGGAAATGAATTATAAATGTTGTAACCCATTAAAAAATTAATTTTAGACATGTAATGGATCTTATATGGTGGTAAAATGTATAAAAAAGGTTTTAAAGGGAATTTCGGCTAGTCGAGCTGCAATATGCAGCCACTGGCTAGCCAGTGGTGCTAGTAGTGGCCTAGGAGCCACTATAGTGCCCACCAAGTAGACTATGGGAATCATGGTGTTTTTTATTAGGTTTAGGCTCTTAATTTTTTATCTAGCATCTAGTTTTATCGTGGTGATGATGATGATATGTTCTCTTTATACATGAAGTAAACAGATTTGTTTAGACAATGGTTAAATCTATGGTAAACAAGATCCCCTAGTGGACCCTGTTAAACCCAAAGTGAACATGGATACTAAGTGGATTTTTATTGTGATGGTTAAAATATGGGTGAGTATAGCCCCAGGCGGATACTGGATGTGATGGTTTAACTCTAGGTTAACATGTCCCCCAGGTGGATGTTGGTTGATGGTTAAACCTAGGGTGAACATATCCCCTGGGTGGATGCTAAGGATTCGGGGATGGGTATGATACCCCTGGATGTCATTTGTCTAGCTGGGGATGGGTATATTACACCCACCAGGAGTTGGATTGGCATGGTCATCAAAACATGCTCAGAGATACCCTGAAACTAGTTGAAGCTGGTATGTACCATTCTTGGGGTGAACCTAACCCTCAAGTTCAGAGTTTTTTTTATGATTTCAGTTTTAAATGTTTTAATTCATGTAATTATAACAGTTATCTTATAAAATTAGGCATGATATTTTTATAGAATGGTTAATTTAGGGACACCATTGGTGGTGGCTTATTGAATTGTACCCAAACCCTACTCAGGATGCCATGGCACTTGGGTAATTGGGAAGACACTGAATTGGTTTTCAGTATAGGTTGGGATGAGGATTGGGGTTGATCAAGAAAGGAATCTCTGATGAGTATATGGAACTTGGTATGAGTAATTTCTCAGAGCAACAATGGAGCCTAATATTTTAAATTATTTTTTATTTGGGTTTTTATAGGTGATTGGCCTAGTGGGCGATCGATTTTTGTATCCCAACATGTACTGCATTTCATTATTATCTATACTATTTATGTTTATTTCTTACTCATTTATAAAGTTGTGATGGATTATATTTAGTTATTTATTATTATACTATGAAATCTGATATAGTGGGTATATCCTCCCCATAATGTCTACTTAGACCCTCTCCGCCTATCAAAAGCCTCTAGAATTCATGGCGGTGTGCCTGAGGTCATGTGGTGAACTGGTCTGGTTAATGTTCATAATGTGATTTAGGTTATAACATTATATTTGTTCATGATTTTTTCACGTCAACCGTTAAATATGTTATCATAAGGGAAATAAAATTAATGGTTGATCATTCTAAGAAATTGACGATGGTTGGCACCTCAGTTCTTCATAGTGTGGCGAAAGGAAACCCATTAGATATGGAGCTCAATCTAGATAAGACAAAATTCATAATGTAGGTGGGTGAGGTTTAGTTATAAATGAAATATTTTTTCCCTTGTGAGAATAAAATACCTCTCGCGTGATTTTATTGTGGGGCTCGATGGAAATCTAATACCTCTTGTTGGAAATCTCTAGGGACTTATCTGCATTGGGGCTGTTTGAGTTATCTTTAAAGGTTTTGTAAGTTGGTTTTTTAAAAGAGTTATCAACTGAAATTTACATTGGGATGCTTTTATTTTCATTGGTTTTTAGTTCTAGTGGTTTCCTTTTGTGTATTTGGAGTTAATTAAATATTTTGGTTAAATGTTTTGAGATAGTTCTTTTTGGGTTATCCTATGACAACCCATATTTTAATACACCATAATTGATGATTGATTACATAAAACACACTTAATATAATCTTGTAAGATCATCAGACCTAGTTTCTTTATTAAATTAGGTACATAGCACAATAACTTGAAGGATACAATGAAATTATTTAAAACTCCTTAACATGCTCTTAATATTACATCGCTCTTCTAAAACTGCATGATATAACCTAAGGGCATACATAAGAAATTTTTTGATATATAAAGACCTATAAGGAAATAATAAAAGTATTACATTATGAAAGAAATACATTTTAGTCAATAGGAATGTCAAGGTGACATAAAAGGGTAGAAACCCATAAATACGAACATTTACACATGATACAAGATTATAACATGAAGGAAATATAGGAATGTGGAAACAATATAAAACATGACATCATAAACATAATTCAAGACTAACCACTATGATATCATAACATATTATACTTATTATTGCCTCTCATTCACCATATAAGGTATATCATGAGATAAAAATATTACCCAATGCATTGAAGTGTTATATAATTCTCATCCCACGTGTCACATTCATATCATGCACATGAATTTGTGAGTCACATAGATCATAAAAATAAGGATGAATTTCTTGAAATTTAATCCCACGATTAAATATTATGATTAATATAAATGGAATTCTCCAATAAATGAATTATAGGTATATCTATGTGAATATCCTCATGTGGAAATGAGGATGGGTATTGACTACACAAATGTCTGGCATGGAAAAATTGTAGAATAGTTTCAGCAGCAAAATGGGTGCACATAAAGGTTAAAGGGAGGGTTTAATAAGAGTGAAATGTGACCAATAATTACTTAGTAATCATAAGGAAAGTAAATGTATGTGTAAAATATTATTCCAACATGAATAATTGGAAATGAAAATAAATAAATCAAATAAAGTGGTTGAATAAACAGGAGGAAAAGGGAATCCATTATGTTGAGAGGGAACTTCTAAAATATTGGGAAGATCTTATTAGGGTCTTGAAAAAACCTTGGTAGGGATTTAAATATAGATATAGAGAGTAAATTCATTCTCAAATTGTTTTTAGTGAATAGGAATGGGTTTTTGGTGGGTTTTTATAGCAAAAGACAGTGTAATTATTTATTAATTTCTAAACTTAGGTTTTGGACTCTATATGATTAAATAATTCAAACCAGAAACCTTTTAATGGTTTTCCCCCATGGATTCAAAAAAATGTTTTTTTTTAATATTTTATAATTATAATAACTGAACTCATTCAAATAATATCCTTGGTGATGTGGAAGTGAGTCATGATCATAATGAATTAATTTCAAAACCTTAAAATACAACATTTTCTTTGGAGGATTCTTTAAGGGTTTATAAAATTAATAAAATAAATTTAAAAATACAATATTTTAAAGGTTAAACATAATTTTTTTCATGTATACTCTATATTATTTATTACATTAGTTTTGGGATTTTATGAAAGGTAAGGCTCCTGTAGCTAGTGTTGAAACTGGCCCGTCGCAGAAGGAAATCGGTGGAGGCAGTGATAGGGACTTACACTCTCATTAGATGGTAGAGATGGAACAACAAAAAGGAGACTGCAACAGGTCAGTCGAGGTTTCACATGGGTTGGAATTGAGGAGGAATGCTAGGGAGATCCCAGCTGAATTGGGAGGACCATCTGAACCTGTGGGAGGTCCACTGCAGCAGACTGAGGTGCAAGTTTTGACCCAGATGGTGGGGACAAAGGACACAGTGGATCATAAGGCAGGCAGTGTAGTGACCTGTCATACTGAGACTTCTAGAGCAGATAGTGGTGGCTCTCAGAGGGGAGTGGGAGGTGAAATAGAGGTCATGCAGCCAAGTGATGGGGAATTTGCACAGTATAAGGTTGCTCGGAGTGATGGTAGGAAAGCATAGGGTGAGACCCAAGTGGAAGATACTGAGAAGGGAACTAGCAGAGCTTTTTGTGGGGATATGGCCACAGTCAGTGAGGACCTACACAAGGAGAAGCAGGGGCCTTCATTGGATGAGGAGGTCCGTAATCCAGCTGGTAAGGAAGGGAGCTATTTTTCAGAGACCCAATATTATATTTTGGTGAAGAATAGCTTTGTGGGCCTTGGTACAGTTGGGGAGTGTATGGAGGGGACCATTGAAGGTGGTAGGAGTATTTACATAGGGGAAACCAGCCTGAGGAGAAATAGAGGTAGCAGGGGGAGTAAGGGTAAGAGGGACTACTCCTCCGTGTCTCCCCCCTTGAAGACTCGGTCAACAAAAAAAGAAAATGGAAGAGAAGGTAGATAGTGAGGCCAGGTGCCAGGACCCACCTGACCAACCTGATCTTTCCTTGGATTTGCTTCTGTGTTCAGAGCATGAGGTGACAGAGCAGGTGCTGTTTCTAAATGCCTCGGAAGAGGAAGCAGCCAAGATGATGGTTCGTGACATTGGAATGAATCTAAGTGAGGATCAATATTCCTGGGTTCACAAATAGGACACGATACTAGTAGGGTGTTTTAATAAGGGGTTGAACGGTCTTGATGAGTATATAGAGGTTTGGGATAAACTAACCTCTGCATTGGAGGTTCTCTTAAGTGATGAGCCGCACTCCAAGGTAATAGCTATTTCCTAGAATTTGTTCATGGATATGGATACTGGAAGAATTATACTTTTCTTCAATGATGTTTCTTTAACTTTATCTATTTAATACTTGGTTTTTCACTCTCACCTTCCTTGTTCCTGTGATGAGACTTTCTCTCAGATTTTTCTACTGGGGATGTTTTGGTGTTTTGTTGCTTGTTACATGGACTTAATTCAGATGAGGTTTAGAGCGTAAGGCCGCCACTTCTGCGTGACACTTGGAGTGGAATACTTAGAGGGTATGACCTGGACATTGGTTTCGTGCCCGTGCATCCTTTCACGGGACTAGTTGTCGAGTCTCATGCTTGGTGGGGTCCTAATCTTGAGGTAGCTGCTGGGGTGAGGCAGGACATGTGTTGTTTGGGTAATTTTATGTTGTTCTTCTAGTTTTTTGTTGGACTCGGGGGCTCTCACTCTGCCATTAAAAGTGATTCAATAATCAAATAAAAAATAATTTTCAGTCAGTCATATTTAATTTTTACCCAAAAATTTGACTGTTTCAAAAAATTTTGAAAAAATAACCATTGGAAGATTTTGGTGTGATGATTTCAAAAAAAATTGTTTTAAAAAATAATTCTATAAAGATGAGAATTTATAGTTTTAAATCAAATAATCTCATTTATTGAAAAATACTAGTTTTTATGATGATAACAGTTTTCGAAACCTTAAAAAAGATTATACTGGATGTCATTCAATTATATTACAATTTATATTCAAATATATATAATTTAAAAATAATATTTTATTAAAATAACATTTATTTCAAAAATTATTTAATTTATACAAAAAGTGTGTCTTAATTTAAACTATACATATTTCCCAAAAAAATAAAATTTTGATTTCTTCATATAAAAATCAAATTTTTATCAAACTCATTAATAAAAGTGTTAAATACAGTCATTATATTATTAAAAAAAATATTAAATAAAAAAAATTGTCTAGATAAAAAACCCCTTATTACACTAGTATACTCCCTAATGGTATGGTGTGCAATGGTGACACTTTCTTGGTGTAGTTTGGTGAACGTGTTTTGGATCTTGATTTCGATAAACTTGAACTTCTCTTATAAATAGTTTTTCTCATTCTTTATTTGTTGATTTTAATCTTAGTCTTGGTCAAGGGATAATCCCAATGATTCTATATAACTCAAAATCTCTAATAAATGGGCTTCAAATAGTATGATCCTGCTAGTTTAGTCTATCACTTCTTTAATCTTTATCAATTGAATTTTATCAGCACCCTTAATATATACTAATCATAATGGTCACTATAAAATAGATATATTATAAATGGTTATGATGCTTATTGATATTTTAAATTTTACAGGATATATCTTATAATGCTCTAAAATAACCAAAGTAGTGCATGTGTTTTTTATAACTTCATTACTAAATAAAGAACTTATCCATTTGAAAAGAAAATTTCATTTATAAAACTTCGGGTTGATAAATTATTTCCCCCTTCGCAAATTTATCCCTCATAATTTCATTTCATACACTAAAACTGATGAGGGTGCTTCTATTTAATTTCCTATTCTGGTTCCCATGTTTCTTCCTTAAACTTTTTATTCCACCACAGCACTTTGATCAAGTGAGTTGTCTTGTTTCATAAAACTTTGTCTCTATGATCTAAGATCTTCACCAGATACTCCTCATATGAATTATCATTAAATAAGGGTACCACCTCTAGATTTAGTACATGTGATGGGTCTGTTATTTATTTTCTCAAGAGGGATACATGGAACACATCATGTATATGATATAGGTTATTTGGGAGTGTTATTTGATAATCCATGAGTCTAATTTTATCAAGGATCTCAAAGGGGTTGATATATCTTGGACTAAACTTTCCCTTATTTATAAACCTCATAAATTTATTACATGGTGATATACAAAGGAACACTTTATCTCCATCCTCAAAATCTACGTCATGTCTAAAATTTTCTTCATGTCTTTTCTATTGACTTTGGGAGTATTTCCTATGATATCAAATGGTTTGGATCTTATCTATCATCTCTTGGACAAGATCAAGTCCCATAAACTTCCACTCTCCAAATTCATCCCAACATGTCAGAGTATAATACCTCTTCCTATATATATCCTCGCATGATTCTATTTGAATGCTACAATGAAAATTGTTGTTATATGATAACTCTACTATGGGAAGGTGTAGAGCCCAGCATCCTCGGAAATCCATTGAACAAGATCTTAGCATATCCTCTTGAGTTTGAAATGTTCTTTTAGATTAACCATCTATATGAGTGTGATAATGAGTACTAAAACTCATATCTATATCCAACTCTTATTAAAGGATTCTCCAGAACATTGAGGTAAACCTCATATCTCGATCAGATATAATGGATAGTTTCACTCCATACAGTTTTACCACATACCTTATGCATATCTTTGTGAGTTGGTCAAGAGATAAATCTTCATTGATGTCAATGAGATGTGCCGACTTTATAAGGTGTTCGACTACCACCCAAATATTTTTATTACCTTTATATGTCCTGGGGATTCCAATGATGAAATTTGTGGATATTTTTTCCCATTTTTATACTGAAATGAGAAATTATTTCATCATTCCCTTATACTTATACAATTCATCCTTGACTTGTTGGCATTCTAAGCATCGAGATAAAAATTATGCAATCTCCCTCCTCATGTTATCCCACCAAAAGTATTACTTCGTATCTCTATACATTATAGTGATTCATGGATGAATAGATAAGGAAGATCTATGTGCATCATCCATAATTTCCTTCTTTAACTATGGTTTTTATGGGATGCATATCAAGGTTCCAAACCTTATAACTCCATCTTCAGCAAAGTTGAAGTTTAGAATATTTTCTACCCTTTTCTGTAGCACCTAATCATCTTTTTAGACCTATTTGATCCTCTCAATAATAGATGTTTGATGAGTTATTTAAGTAAGGTAGGATGAGTATCCTTTTATTAGTACCATGACCATCCTATGAATGTACAAGATGATTAGATCCATTACTATCATCATCATGGATAGGTTTGCAGTATCCATTCTACTCAAAGCATTTTCTACTTTTTTTCTTTCATAAGTTGGAAATGTATTGATAAATAATCATCCATGATCAGATATAACTACCTTCATTGGTTCATATTGATCTTATTTTTTGTGAATATAGTGTTATGGATTTTATGATACATATATATGTAACACTTCTCCCCTCAGAGATAATGTCACCAAATATTCAGTGTGAATATCACCATAGAAAATTCTAGATCATGCGTTGGGTAGTTTTACTCATGTACCTTTAATTGGCATGAGGTATAGGGTATCAATTTGATATATGTATTTCATGCTTATAATTCATGGTGTTTTAATATATTTATTCCTATATTTAAATGATTATCTTTCCAAATATTGAATATTTTGACATGTTTTATGTTTTATGGTAGGAACAAAATATATTTAAAAAGGGAATGAAAAGAATTAAGTATTAGAGATAAAAGACACATCACACTGTGAGCAATTAGAATTTGTGAGACAACATGTTTTTTAGGATTTTTTGGAGCTTGAAAAGTGGATCAAGGCAATTACAAGTCATGTATTCCATTTACAATATGTAAATTTTTTCAGGATAATTTTTTGAAGAGATACATTGAAATTTTTTACACCTTCTAACGCATTGAAAATTAAAAATATTACATGATGTGTAATATTTACACACCTTGTAAGTTTTAGAGTACAGAAAATTAAATGATATGTGGTCATGGTTTTGATTGAAGGGGTTATAAAATATGACCCTTTCCCACTGATTTATAATATTCTAGAATGGGAGATGGATGAGGTGAGATGAACTAGACTAAGAATCATCTATGAATCCCTATTATTTTTGAATTTCTGTTGGGTTTTATTCATTCATTTTTGCACCCACTCATGGATATAATGAGTTGGTGGTTTCGTTATGTCATAGAATTCATGATGAATATGGATTTATTGTATTAGGTATTTTATATTTTATTTTAATTTATGGTGGAATTTCACATTTATTCTTAAATTTTATCTCTTCCCTAATTATCCTTTCATGACCATTGTGATCAGGGTTAGGAAAAGGGTTTAATTTCTTTTTTTCTTTGATCATGACCGCTGCCTAAGTTGATTGAATGCATTTTTCTAATGTGAGATCTAGGTTTTATAATTCCACCATGACCATTGGGTTTTTCTTTTACTTATGTTTAAATTAGGTTTTGGGTTACCCATTATTTACCATCTAAAGTACTTAACCATGAGAAAAAATGAGAACATAGGATGTGGGGCATTTACCATGACCATTGGACTCACTAGGACTTGATTCTGAAGACTGAAAAAAAAAAAATTGATTATTTCATATCTTTTCATCCCATTACCCCATATTCATAGCTACCCAACATCTTTTTTTATTCTCCCACATTATTCACTAAAAATTTCTCATTAGTTTAGATATTATTTCTTCAAATAATAATTATTTTAGGTCTCTGTTATTTAATTAATATTTTCTCTAACCCTATCTATGTGGGTTTAAACTCGAACTTGAAATTCCTATACTACCCTGTATTTTAGTGACTTTTTGTTCATGTGATAAATTTTAAAATTTGGTAACCATAAGGGAATTAATTATTCCCATGGGTATATCACACTTTTTCATATTTCATGAGTAAATAACCCAAACCCTTTTTGGATACATCATTATATATCCAAAATACTTCCCCACTGGTGGGAAATGTGAGCATATGTGTAGTTATTAGACTCTTAGTTAATCTATAAAGATCTATTCACATTAATGAATCTTGATAAACTTAATTCCATTATGAGTTATCTTTTTTAGTGGGTATAACAATCATGAGAAGTTTCTTGCAAATCAATTATAGTACCCATCTAATCCAAGGAAACTACAGATTTATGTCATAATGTTGGTCTGGTCAATCCTTCAATTGTCTCTTTTTCTTAAGGATCTATATATATTTCTTTACTGGTGGTAACATTCCCTAGGAATGTTACTTTATCCATCTAGAACTTTTATTTAATACTCTTTTCATATAAATTTTCCTTTCACAAGGATTTCAATATAACATTCAAATATTTCTCATGTTCTTCCTATTTTAGTGTAGATAAGAATATAGTCTATAAATACTACTATAAATTTTTTAAGTTAATCCCTAAAGAATATATTCATAAAGTCTATGAAGATATTTATAAAATTAGTGATTCTAAATGGAATCACTAGAACTCATAGTGCTCATACCTTTTACGAAAAGATGTCTTGGGGATATCCTCCCCCTTCACCTTTACTTGATAATATCCCAAATAAAGATCCACCTTAGAGAAGTATTAGTATCCATGTGATGGATTGAAAAATTAATCAATACATGGTAGAGGATTCTTTTTATTTATTGTGATCTTTTGGGTCCCACAATAATCAATGCAAATGTGAATTGACATGTCCTTCTTCTTAACAAAAAGGACTGGTTTACCCCACAGTGAAGCACTTGGGCATATAAACCCCATATTCATATTCTCTTGTAGTTTATTCTTTAACTCTTCAAGTTCATAAATTTTCATTATATATATAGTTTTGTTTATTTTCAAATATCCAATTATATCTTTGATTGAGAACTCAACTTCTTATCTAGAAGGAAGACCGGGAAATTCTTTGGGGGGAAAATCATTGAATTCCCTTACAATGAGCATGTTATCAAGGATGATATTTCAATAGTATCATTCATTTTATCTAAATACTCTTATTCATAATGTAATAATATACGTGATTAATATGATGACACAAAAGGATATTCATCCTCCTCCTTGAAATCATATGAAATCAATGGGATATTTTTTATACATAGGGTCATTTCCTTCTCTCGGAAATATATATTGTCTCAATACAAGGAAATTCAATCCACTCCCATAATAGTATTGAATTCTTCTAAAGGGGGTATCAAAATTTTTTATGGGAAATTCACCCCAAAATTTTTCATAGGGTATGAGTTATATTTTTAGGATGTAATAATTGACCCATTTTCCATCTTCACTAATAACTCAACTTCCATGTTTTGAGGGGGTGATTGAATTATTCTACTATACCTATATGATATTAAAGAATTAATATATCCATAGTCACATAGGACATTTTATGTTTATGAATAGATGATAAAGCTTACTTTAATTATTTTATTCTAGTTCTGATTATTTACATCATCCAAAATATACTTAAGGATGATAATTTTAAAAATATTAAACACATAAAAGGGAAAATATATACATTGAAGGTATTAATCATAAATGAAATATATTTCTTAACCTATGAATTTATATGTTTCAATATAATTTTTCCATTATCTATTTCCTAACATAAGATGTTATGGTCATTTTTGTTCCCCTCATAATGGTTCATAATGATCTTGTGAATTTAATAAATCATATCCCATGAGAGATTCATGCTATATGTGTAGAAATTCATCTTTTTCTTACACAATGTGACAATTAAATTAATCCCAATGTTCCCTTTTTGGGTTTATTACCCCTAGGTAAAACTGAGCTAGAGCCACATCCACTTATAGTATCCAAAAAGGGATTTTATTACATAGAATCCATATAATCTAAATTAAACCAAAATTTTGGGATATTTTCTTATTTTTAAACTTATTCATAAGGATTTAACTAAGTTTTTCTAATCCTAATCCAAAAAAATAACTAGGCTTTCCTCTGATCCCAACTATGACAACCCATATTTTAATACACTTTATTTCTTAATTTATTACATAAAACACACTTAATATAATCTCATAAGATCATAAGGACTAGTGTATTTGGTAAATTAGGTATATAGAATAATAACACGAGTAGGGATATAATGAAATTATTTAAAACTAATTAACATGCTCTTAAAATTCCATCACTCTTTTAAAACTACATGAGATAACCTCAGAACGTACATAAGAAAATGTTGATCTATAAAGTCCAACAAAGGAATAATAAAAGAATAACATGATGAAAGTATTACATGTTATTCCATAGGTATATCAAGGTTACATAAAATGGGTGATAATCATAAAAATTAACATAAAAGAATGATATAAGATGATAAAATCAAAACAATATAGGAATGTGGAAAAAACATAAAATAGGACATCATAAAAATAAATCAAGGATAACCACCAAGATATCATAACATAGTGTTATTAGAATAACCTCACATGAATCATACAAGGTATATAATGAGATAGAAACATTTACCAATGAATTATAGTGCTATATAATTATGATCCCACCACTTTCATTCATATCATGTACATGCATTTGTGTTGCACATAGATTATACAATAAAAGGACACATTTCATCACTTTTAATCCCACTATTAAAGAATGTGAGTATCATACATGGATTTTCCCAATAAATTAAGTATAGGTACATCTATTTGAATACCCTTTAGTGGAAATGGTGATGGGTGTTCAATACATAAATTTTTGGCATCAAAAAATCATAGGATAATTTTTGTAGCATAATGTGTGCACATAAAGGTTCAAGGGAGGGTTTAATTAGAGTGAAATGTGACCTATAATTACTTGGAAATCATAAGGATTGTAAATGGATCTTTAAAAATATATGAAAACATGAATAATTGGAAATAAAAATATATAACTCAAATAATGTGCTTGAATAAAAATGAGGAAGATAAAATACCTTACCTTGAGAGGGTGATTATAAAAGCTTGGGAGGAGCCACTTATGATATTGGGAACACCTTGGTAGGGCTTTAGAGAGAGATATGGAGAGTAAATTCTTGATAAAAGGGTTTTTAGTGAAGATAAATGGGATTTTGGGTGGATTTTTATAGCAAAAGAGGGGAATTATTTATTAATTTCTAAACATAGGTTTTGTACACTATATGATAAAATAATAAAAACCAAAAACCTTCCCATGGTTTTTTCTAAAAAAATTCCAAAAAAAGTGGTTTTAAATATTTTATAAGTATATAAAACAAACTCATTAAAATAATATCCTTGGTGATGTATAAGTGAGTGATGTTCATAAATAATTAATTTTAAAAACATATAATATAATATAGGTATTGGAAGATTTATTAAGGGAATAAAAATTTAATACAATAACATAAAAACATATTATTTTATAGGGGAAACATAATTTTGGTAAAGGATACTCTTTATAGTATTTATTTCATCACTTTTTGTCTTTTATGATGTCATAATACATATTTTATATTTATAATGTTTTTAATTTTTACCCAAAAATTCAACTATATTATAAAATAATGAAAAAATAATTGTTGGATAATTTTAACATGTTGATTTAAAAAATAATAATTTTATAAAAATGATTCTATAAATATTATAATTTACACTTTTAAATCAACGATACTTATTTATTAAAAAATATAAGTTTTTACAACAATAACAATTTTCAAACCCTTAAAGATTATATTAGAATTCATTAAATTATAATACCATTTATATTCATCTATATATTATTTAATAATAATATTTTATTAAAATAACATTTATTTCATAAATTTATGAATTTTTCTAAAAAATAATAATTCAATCTATATATATTTCCCAAAAATACAATTTTGATTTCTTCATATCAAAATATAATTTTTATCAAACTCATTAATAAAAGGGATAAATATAATTTTTATTTTAATAAAAAAATATAAAATTTCATAATATTAGGGTCTATTCACCTAACCCCTTATTACACAATCATACAACCTAAGGTTAAGGTGTGCAATCGTGAAACTTTGTTGGGGTGGTTTAGGAAACATGGTTTGGGTTGTGATCTTAGTAATATTAAACTTATCCCAATCAGAGTTTCACCCATGATTTAGTTGTTAAATTATAGCTTGGTCTTGGTAAAGGAAAAATACTAGGGATTAAATATCCCTTGAAAGATTCAATAAATGGGCTTCATAGGTTATGATCCTACTGGTCAAGCCCATCACTTCTTTCGTCTATGTCAATTGAATTTTATCATCACCCTAAATATATACTAATCTTAATGGTCAATATACAATGGATATATTTTAAATGTTTATAATGATTAATGGACTTTTAAATATAATGGGATATAACTTATAACAATACAAAATAACCAAAGTAGTTCATTTTTTTTATATAACTTCATTACGTAATAATATATTTATTCATTTGAAAATTGAATTTTATTTATAAAAATTCAAGTCAATATAGATCCCTATGGGTATCTATTGGTCATTTCTTATGGTATGTTTCCATTTAATGTGTTTGATTTTTAATGGTTAGTTAAATTGTATTTATTTAGGTTTTTTAGTGTAATGTTAGTTTTTATTAGGATGGTGTTGATGATTTGAACATGGGAGGCCCCCGGGTCTGTGCTTGGGTGACTAGGGCTAGTGTTTCTTTTGTATGGAGTATATGTGATTGTTAGTTTTGTTTTCTTGTGTTCATCATGAAATTTTGTTCCATGGTTGAGTCCCTATTTTATATTTATATAGTTTTTTGATCCAATGTGGGATATCTTGTTGTTTCCTAATGTGCATTTTGGTGGTTTTTCATGTGTCCTTTGATGGGGAAGATATTTGTAGAATCATTTATGGGTTTGATGAGATTTTTTATATATGTTTGGGAATTATTTCAAAGGGTTTCTTATTTAATATGTAAAAATTTAGCTTCTCTTGGTTGTTTCTTAAATGATATGTTTTTATGTGGTGGTGGTTTTTCCTTAGGAGTGTTCTCCCATTATCATATCATTTAAGTTGTATTATAAATGGTGGGGAGACTTGTGCTAGGTCTCATTTCTCTTAGGTGACTAAGTTCATTGGTTGTGGTTTAGTTTACACTTATAGATTCTTGATAGTATTTTTTTTTTGGTTTTCCATTGATGGAAGTTTTGTGTTATATTTTTAAAGCTCATTTTCCTAGGATACTCTTTAATTTTTCTTCATCCCACCCACCTCTTATACTAAGGTGTGTAGGTTTTTTTTCCTTTTCCTTCTACTTGACTAAGAACTTTCTTTGTGTAGAAAGTGTAATGTTGTAGATAATTTTAAGACCTTTGTGTCACTATTTTTTTAATTTTTTTTTTAGTTTTGGTATTATTTTAAATTTTTATATTTTAAAGATAAAATTGTGATTTTTTGAAGTTTTTTATATTGCACGTTTACCAAACTATAAGGTAAAACTATGCAGATTCCAGAGTAAATCATGAAAATGATGTAAATACTTAACAATGGGATTTTTCATGTTTTCTATATAGTTTTTAAAACTATGTTAAGTTATCTAGGTGTATGTGTGGCTTAGTTTGGGTATGGGGTTGACCCGTATAGTTGTCGTATTGTTAGAGGAAATAGTGTGGACCAAACCATGTAGGGTTTGGTGAGATAATTAGTGTCTTCTACATGGTTAGTCCATGATTTGAAAAACCATATAGCTAAACCATGATATCTATAAAAATTCACTTAAAATGTTAAATTTCACTTTTCCCCTTGATTTTAAGAGATGTTATCCCCATATCCTATTCCACTCCACATGGTTAAACCTATTTGGATCCCAACGGAGAGTTCTTTCTCCCTACCCACTGATTTTGGATCTTTTTTAATATATTTAAATTGGTTTAAAAGGAAATTTATTCTTCTTTCTCTTTTTCCATCACTTTTTCATTATTCTTAGGTTTATTATTCCTCTAAGAATATTAATTATCTATGTATGGGGATTTAGAGGTTTGGGTTGGCTCTAACTTAGGTTTATTGTTCTTTAGGTTCTATATAGGTTGGTTCCTTCTTATTTGGGTGTCTACCATGGAAGTAAAAATGTTTTAACTTTGTTCTTCTTGGTTTGAGGGTAGTTGTTTTTATCTATTTCCTATATTTTTAAATTTATAATGTGATTGAGACTTATAAATTCTTTCTTTATAAAGTATATACATTTATTACATTTATTACATTTATTATGATTTTATAAAAAATATTATTAATTTTTCAATTGGAATAAATGGTTTTCTATATAAAATTTATGCATTTATTGAATATTAATTGTTTTCACATGCTAAGAGTTTGTAGAAATGCTTATGAGGCTCCTTGAATTGGTTTGAATGTAAATTATAGGGATTAGAACATGTTTTTTGTATAGAAAAAGAAAATATTTGTTTAATTATTTTTTTAAATTGGAAGTGTGTTTCTAAATGGTTTACATAGAGTTTTTTCAAAGTGTGATTTATAAGAAATGGAAAGTACTTGGAATTCCAAGTCAATTTTATTGACAAGTCATGTTTGGGAATTCATAAAATGGTTGGATTTATGCCTATGAGACCCTATTTATTTCCTAATATGTTATGAATTGTATAGTCTTTTTACCTTATGGGATATTTATTATTATCTAATATTTATATGATGTGAAATGCATTATTTTATGTGAGGGTGTTAGAGGTTTGGTGAGATTAATTCATTATGATTTGCTAATGAATTTATTGATCATTATTGATTTTATAATCACTGAAACATTGGTTTGGTCATGGGAACTTAGGTAACTAAGTGGGAGACCTAGATTAATGTATACTAGTAAGCTCACACACTATTTAGTATCCCCTGTTTTTTTTTGTATGCTCAAGCAAGGGGGTTCCATGATGAGGCATATGAGGGTAAGCTAAGTGGATTGTGTATTTTTTGGATTAAATATAGGCAAACATTTAGTCTTGTGTTTATAGTATTATTAGGTTTATCTCACTTAGTACCTAGGTAGTTTCCCATGACACAGATTCATTAATTGATAGTCTATGTAGTGAATTCCAATAATTATATACGAAACCCCTTTATGCTTTTTTTAAATGAGGAACAGCTTATTTTACCTTTTTTATTTTTATGATATTTCATTGATTTAGTGGTGTCGATTTATATTTTTTTTCTTCTTTATATTTGGGTTGGATTTAAAAATGGTTTTAAATGTGGCTTTTGGGAAGATGTTTTAAAATGAAAAGAGAAACATTTAATTTTATAAATTGAATTTCAGGAATAGTTTTAGAATAATGATAATGGGGTTTTATTTTTTTCATTATTTCAAAGGCCTTACCTCTAGATGTTATAAAAGTAATTTCATTTATAAAAGTAGGGGTTTCACATTTTTTTTATAAAATTGGAAATTATTTCCATCCTTATGATTAAAATAATTTGTTTTTTTTTCTTCAGCACTTATGAAATCTAAAACCTTACATTCTAAAGTATTTAAAACTAGAATTTATGAATTGTTTATTTAAGGGAATTATATAGATTCCTTGGTGAGATCCTAATGGGTCTATTACCTTACACCTTACATACACACTCTTATATATATATTCAACTCTCATGTTTTATATAGGTTACGGGATCCACTTTAGTTTGTATATCATTCTATTAGGTCATCGATGGTGAGTTTGGATGTGGTGAGTGACTATGGGTAGTATAGTGGTGATATTACAGTTTGGATTATGTTTTTCTTTATTTTTATATGTTTCATTGTATTGTACAAGGAGGACCTTTTTTTATATATATTTATTTCCCATTTTTTATACCTTGTTTTATTTATTTATGATGAAATATGCATGTTTATTCAAATGGAATGATTCATATTCATTAGTTGTGAATAATTTGGTTCATTGATTAATTATGTATGATTATTTTATTTTCCATGGGTTTCCAAAGTATGGATGGACCATTCTAGGTTTATGGTAGATGATATGATAACTATTTACTCTGATTTGAGAGAAACAACATTCTCAAGGTGTATTTCCTCAAATATTAGGCACTGTTTCTAGCCTATGTGGATTAATA
The DNA here is from genome assembly GCA_963277665.1 of Viscum album. Classification (NCBI taxonomy): domain Eukaryota; kingdom Viridiplantae; phylum Streptophyta; class Magnoliopsida; order Santalales; family Viscaceae; genus Viscum; species Viscum album. The sequence continues at coordinate 649,408,345 of OY728120.1, read as the reverse complement.
ACTCTCTTTTAGCCTTGTTGTGGGCCAATTTTGGTGTCACGGTAGGTTGACCCAGACTAGTTCATGACAAAACTTGCATGAAATAAACACACTAATCATAAAGTGAACCATTAACACCATACAAATCATGTCACTTGTAGAATGAACTATTTGACCTCATTTATATTATTTCTCAATGACTCCTCCTATTTTACAAATTCTCAATACTCATTATAAATATAGAATAATAAAAATAATACTAATTCTTGAGAAATATAAAACTACCAATCAAGAGGTATCAATTTCAAAAAAAAAAATATTCAAATACCAAACAAACAATATAAGAACACTCCATGGGATGTTTTTCCCTCCAGAACTAATCTAAATATCAAATAAAAAACTTTATGGTTTAAAAAAACAAATAAAACTATGAACTATAAATGGATAAGAAATATTGGATATCTAAAAACTCCCAATAATGGTGTATCTAACCAAGATTCCACTCAGAATATTGACCATCCACACTAGACAAGTATTTGAAAATAAAATGGATATTGGAAAGATAACAATGAAATAACTCACTCCCTCAAAAAATTGAAAAACAAGACTTTAACATGTTTTGATAAATTCCTTAGGTCCATAGAGAAATACTATATTCTATTAAAATATATTGGATGAAAAAACTCCCATGTTATAAGTGATAAACACTACTCATAAGAAATATAATCATCTAGACTATTCCACAATCACATGATGATAACATATTTATTGAAAAAACATGGAACCTATAACCAATCATCATTTCACACATCAACTAGATATTATTAAATTTTTTATGAATATTCTAATAATATTCCTTAATCATTGGTTACTAATTTAACTAGTTTAATTTAAATTCTAGTAAGCACTATAGAAAATGAAACCACACCACCCAACTATATCTATCCATTTATTAGTTTTCCTTTAGTTCCCTTAGTTATTTTCAATTTCCAAAAGTAATCCCTTCAACTATATCAACTCCTTCCAAATCCTCATTGTTTTCATATACTACACTTCTATAATTAATCATGAAAATACCAATTATAGTTAGGGAATCTAACTCACAATCGTTCCTCTATAAGTGAACACGTGCCTTATGGTACTTCACTATCTATAAATATTTCTTGTTATGTATATATCCACATATCCCTACAATGAATCAACTATTCCAGAATACATATATAATTAAATACTTCCTTCAAGTTTCAAGAGTATCCACTTCACAATTTCCCAATTTTTCTTCCCTAAAATCTATAGGAACCTACATACAACTCCTAATGCAAATAAATTGTTTGTCATATTAAAAAAAACATTCTATAAATCATTCTTCTAACTATTAATTCATATAGTATCATTTCCAAGTATTTTTTCACATCATCTTTTTGAGTTGAACTCTCATTATAAAACTTGAAATGATCGATCAATGGGGTTGAAATAATATTTCATTTGGACATTTTAAACCTTTCTAGAACCTTCCAAATGTAGTCATGTTGAGGCAACATCATAGTTCTTATCTTTGAGTCACTATTGATCCTCATCCCAAAAATCAACACTTATGATCTAAGTTATTTCATATAAAATGTTCTGGATATATCTCACTTCATTTTTAAAATCCATTCCATCTTCAGATATACCAAGAATATATTTTCCATATAAAAGATAATCATGTTGAAAATTTATTCATCAAACACCTTAACATAACATCAATGATATACAATGTACAAAAATAATATTTCTTTTTGATATAATAAAAAAATATTATATTCTATTGTCTAGGTTCCTATTTTAACCTATATAAACTCTATTTAATCCTACACACTTGACTCTCCTTTCTGGTTCCTTTAAAGTCTACTAGTTTCTCCATGAAAATTTCCTCCTTCAAATCACTATCAAGAATTATCATCTTCATATGTAATTTCTCCAGATGAACAACTTCTAATTATTCTATTTTGATCACACTCTAGATAGTTATATTTCTAAAAAATAAAGAGAATATTTTATAAAATCAATTCCTTGATTTTATTAATAGTCTTTTGCATCCATCCTCGCCTTATATTATTTATTATAAGTTTATTCTTACTTCAACCTATAGACCAATTTATTTTGAAGTGCTTATTTTCCAAGTGGTAAATCTATTAGATTCCATATTTCATTCACATATAAGAAACCTATCTCTTCTTTCATTACTAACTCCCACTATTTCAATATAATTAAACTTTATGTATATTTTGGGATTTTAGGTTCCACACCATTAATTATAAGAAAATAGTTAAAGTTTGATTCAAACCTTTACACCATCCTTTTAACCTTGGTAGATGTCCTAAAATAAGACCATGGCTCAAATTCTTTTTTTATAACTCTCATCCATGCTTCAATAGTCTTTAAACATTCTATTACATCCATATTTTCTAATACCTATAAAACTTATCAATCTTTAGATATTTTTAAATTTTCTAGTACCAATAGACAATCAGTACTCCACAAACTAACCAGTATTTCTGGAATTCTATTCAACTCAACTTGGAAATGATTCATTTATTATTTGTTTTCAATAGTATCTTTCACCAAGTGAGGATCCTTATTCAAGAATCCATTATTAAGTAATAAATTCCAAATTTTAATAACTCTCCCTTAATCCAAAACATGTCTTGGACTTTTCTTATAACTTATCTATTTCACTAGAATCGATAAGAACATAGGTGATACATCTAAATACTTTCAGGTGTGAAACATCCACTAGATTATTAGTCCATAGTTCCTTTGGTAACTCATTCCCCATTAATATGAATAAACACTTGTTGAACAAAGAAGTCATGTAATTTATTACTTCTAGCCAAAACTCCTTTATAAAACCACAATGTTGTTATAAACACTTGCCTTTCATATTTAGTGCCCAGTTCATCTGTTCCACCATACTATTCTATTGTGGTGTTCCTGATACAATATTTTTAAACATGGTTCCCTTATTTTAATAGAATTTCTTAAATTATTTATTTTTGTATTCACCACTATGGTCAAAACTCAAGAATTTCAACTTCAAACCAGTCTCATTTTTTACCATTTCTCTCTATAAGATTAATGTTTTTAAAAATTATAAAATGTTATTCAAAAATACACATATACATTCCCAGTACCATCATTAGTGAAGGTGAAATAGTATATTGATCTACTACGAAAATATACTAAAGTTTTTCCCCATGAGTTTGTATGCACATGATCGATATTTTAAGACATAAGTATCATTTTTTTATAGAAAAAGACATTTTTTTACTATTTTATAAGTATACATGCATAAAAAGTCCCATACTCTATGTGTTTGAGTGTCAGAACACATTTAGTATCTAATTCTCTCATCCCCTTCTCATACATATAACCAAGATGTTAATACCATAAGTGGGAATCTTCGGTATACTTACTAATAACCATTTTACTATATAATATCCCCAAAAAATATAATTTTAAATATTTCAAATATTTGGACATGGTCATGGTACACTATGTGATTTTCTACACACCTTTCACAAATTTTATACAAATCCCTACATCATTTGGCTTCCCCATCAAAATTTGATTCTTCCTCAATCCAAATATGTGTCTGAATCTTTCAAACATCAGAAAAAAATTACTTACCTAAACATCCACATCACCATTTCCTATAATCTTTAGGGATTAATTATTGGAAATTTAACCTTATAGTAATTTCTCAGAACATAATTTTTCATGAATCCTCTCTCCAATATATAGTGAAATTATACTCTAATGTTAATGATTCATGAATTCAATGGATTTTTAATGCTTGGAAGAAAACTATTTTTACCTTTTTCAACTATAGTATTTGTATATTAACTTCCATAGTTAACCCTATTATCCTTATAATATTTATTTATATGTCCTTTATTATCATATGACCATCATATAGGAATCAAACCTACTAATTTACCTTGTATCATTTCTCTTGATGCATTTATCTTTTTTTAACTCATCTTCTGAGTCAGTCATCCTATACCTTCCACACAATATGATATTCCTATAGAATAATTGACTTATGTATAATATTTTAATTAAAATTTAAATCTAAGATATCCTAAAATACTATGTTGGTATTACCACTTGAACTACTCACAATGATAACCATCGAAACCAAAGATTATAGAAGTTATGAAAATAGGACCAAGGCCCACACTCCATTATCAAACTTCATGTCCAAGAATTCCAAATTTCTTATGATCATGTTTAATTTATTCAAATGATCATCTATCAACTTTTCTTTAATTATCCTTATAAAAAATATTATCTATATTATAAACTCGTTATTCATTATAGTATCCTTATCATATATATTTACAAGTGTATACATCAACTCTATTGTGGATTTAATCACCCAAATATTGGAAGAAATATTATATGTTAGCATCATTAGTATAACTCCAAATATTTTATTTTTAATATTTTCCTATTCACTTTTCTAAAAAATCATTTAAATAACTCCAGTTAATAATATATTAATATCTCTCTAAAATATATGATCATTTATCTATATATTTTAGAAACCAAAATATGATTTGTATAACCTAGGAACCCTTTACGTTTCTTATTCCAATATTATATACTCAAAATATAGAACCATAAATATAAATTGATATATAAAATAAACAATATAGACACATACCTGAAGACTTAAACTCTCGTACATAGTGTATCTTCAAGAACCAACTGCTCAGATACCACTTCTTGTGCCTTTTGAAACTAATTTAAATCTCAGATCCAAAAATTGAATGTCCAAAAAAAATATCAATCTTATGAATTAAAATTTAGAACAAAAAATATATATCCAAAGGAACTCAATAATGGTTTATCTGATAAATATTCCAAACATCATATCAAAAATCCATAACAAACAAAACTCTGAAAATGAATAATGGATCGCAAAAAAAATTAAAGAACTCATGACCATAAAACACTAGTAGAAAAGAAATTTAATGTGGTTTAGGAAATTTCCTACATCCAAAAATAAACACTATAATTAACTATAAAAAATATAAGTGAAAAAAAAACTCTTGTGTTACATGTGGTAAACACTAATTGTAAGAAATATGATTAATTAGATTCCTCCATAATCCTATGGTGACCACTAATTTATACAAGAACCTTAGAACCTCTAAACAATCACCATTTATAACATAGACCAAATATTCCCCAAATATTACTAAATATTCACAAAATAGTCATTCATCAATGGTTTATCTTCAACTGATTTCACTAATATTAAATTAATACTATAAAAATTTGAACCCCATCACCCAAATACAACAATTCATTGATTATTTTTCCTTCCAATTCCCAATAGCCATTTACTGTTAATCTTTTGGTTGAAACAATTCACCATCATTATTGTTACACCAGTTCTCTAGGTAAACCCATTGACACTTTAATATTATCTTGGATAATAAATAAGATTCATGCCATAATATATAATTCATCAACTAGAATAAATTCCATCATCCCAAACAATTTCGAACACTTAAAAAATCATTTTATCAAAGATTAAAACCATTTAAATTTCCCTCAATCCATTATATTTTCCAATTAATAACATATGATACCTTTTAAATAGTTCATGTATAATTTTTAAAACCAACAAAATATAACCCTTATAAGAATAATTGTTAAAACATAAATTTACACTTTCAAATAATTTTATCAAAACGCTAAAATCATTGTTAACCAATTTAAATTATCATGTTCAAAAAAAATAACCAAAACACATGTATGCAAATCACATTAACCCAAAACCTTTAGAAAACTTTCCTTAAGTAAAAATAAACTTCATCATAACATTCATTTCATAAAATCAAAATTCATACATGTTTGTATATAAAACCACCTTTTTTATTTAATAAATAAATAATAAATATATTTATCAAGTATCTTTTTTGTTTTAAAATACACTTTTCATTGAAAAATATCTTTTAAATTACATAAATTCAATCATATGCCATGGTGTTTCCCTACCATGTCACTAAATGATGCATGAAATACAATGCATGTATTAATCCTCCTTGGCCAAGACACCTCACTAGGGTAAATATAGAATAATATAACCTATGTTTGGATAACTAACACCTCATTTTACTCAATAATATTTGGTGACTCAAGTATCGCAATAAATATTGTGATTAATAATTTTAATAGGAACCTCATTAGTCTTAACCAAATTATCACTATCCCTACCACTAACACACATCTCAAACATTCTTTGATACCATTATATAATGACTCAACCAAGATTTCCCCAAAACCAAACTAAAAAACTATTGAACTTTAATAAATTCCCCTAAATCATCAATGGTTACCAACACGTGGTGAGAGAAGAATTCATTCTGTGGTGGGAATGATTTCCATCAAACTCTTTTCTTTAAAATAAAATAAAATATATATATAATTTTAAATAAATAAAACATTTAAATGAAATGTATAAAATATACAAAATAAATAAATAGACCGCATACAATTAATTATAATATAATCATTATAATAATTTATAAAAAGAAAAATAAACTAAAAAGGGTGTATAAATTATAGGCCTAGATGGTTCACATCAACTCCCCCAAACAACCACCACTTATTAATATCTCTAAACTCCTAGGTAAAATCTAAGTCTCAGACCAATTTCAATGGTGGCATCACTATCCAACCTGAAACTCAAATAAAATGGTTTCATTTTCATTAAATTTCACATGTAAGGAGTAATTATAGTAAACCCAATATGATTTACCTAATAGCTCTAATAATTTATCATTCATGTGTAATTAAAATATTCTCATGCTATGAATATTTAAGAAATACATATTAATTCTAAAAAAATATTCCTGTGATTTTAAAAAAAATAACCTTTAAAACTTTTAACACAGGTAACACTTTATTTCCTAATATTTAATTTATAAAACTAATTCATTTATAAATCATTATAGTTTATATCAATCTAATTTGTTTGCCCAATACCATCACTTTTCTATAACACAACACAATGGAATAAATAATACAATGGATTTTTTTCAAACAAATCAATACTCATGAGATAATAGAAAAATAGTTCATTTCATCTATGGATCCACTAAAATTAAGCAAATAGACCATGTTCTTAGCTCATTCATCTCACCTATGAAGTTGTAACATATAAGAAGTCAGTAGGATCCACTATTGACTATACCTTAACCCAAAATCATTCATACTATAATTCCTTAGCTTGGCTCACTCCATAGTAATCATATCATTGTGTGATTAGACCTTAGGCATCCCTCCCCATATGCCAAAGGATGATTACAAGAAACGAGGGTCTACAGGGTGATAGTGGGGAGAGTATAACCTCTAAAGATAAATGATAATAATATCAAAAAAACATATAAGAATTAGTTTAAATAAATAGAAACAATAATATGAAATATAAATATAGATGATTCAATAAAGTCATCCACCATATCATGATAGTCACAAAAAGCTCAATTGGTTTCCATAGGAAAACCGCATATGTATAAGTAAAAAAAGTAATAAAAATAACTACTATCCCAACATAGAGGAATCACTAGAACCATATTTAAAACCATTCCAGCCAACTCATTCACCACCTTCACTCCCAACTCCACTAGGTTCTTGAAATTGAACATTTACCCTTACTTATACCAAGAACAATAAAGTCTTCATGTTTCTTGGAGGTCTCATGTGGGGTGTGAGTATAAACACAGTACGACACCAATAATGAAGTGTATAACTAATATTTATGTGTATACCAGTGCATTAAAAGAATAATAAATATATCCAAACCCTATTACACAACCTAACTCTACTCATTCCCAACCATCCCCAAGTAAGCCTTTACCTACCTCAACTAGTGTTAGAGTGGAATGATACATCCATAGTCTGGAATACTAAAAGCACCTTTCTCCTTTAAAAAAATTCCATGTAATAAGGAATCATGGTCCCAAATCAATTTTGATTCCCTAACAATAAATCGACAACTATATCTCACATCCCAGTGGATTTTTCATACCTTTTCCAATTATTGACTCACTATCCTGAAAAATCCAAGGTATAAAGACACCCATCTTTACCAATTTCATCCCATCATATCTAATATATATGGAAATCCTTGTACTCTCATCTAGTGGTCTAACACACCAAAATATATAGAAAACTATGGTGTGCACCTCCTCTATACTAATATTCAATACCATCCGCCTAATTTTCTTACTATATAGAGGTCACTACCCATAGTGAGTAAACTAAATTGCCTCATGGGACATATATTGTATGAAGATGACCCCAGAAACTTTATCCCCTATAGTGAGTAGCATCATCGATAACCTAGGTCACACAATCGTCAAGCCTCCATTAGCACCTGAGATAATAGTCAACACTATTAACACCATGCCAATAAAATGCATCACCCCATATCCGTGGATTAGTATAACACATGGAAATATGAGTTACACCCAACACATTCCCAAGGAACCATGTAAAACAATATAACTCAAGAATCACCACTTTACAACACACATCATCAAGCTCATCGAATCATAAACCCAAAATATTGGGAAAGAATTCCATACCAAATTATATCACTTTTTCCTATGTGATACTACACCTAGATATTTATTATAAATAATAGAAACCGCGGGTGGTTCCATTTTTAGTCACACATAAATAAACCTACCCATTCCAACTTATTACACATGAATAAAAAATGTATAACACAATAAATAGTTAGGAACCACCTACCTGAAGTATAGAGGGAGCCACTCATAGAAGAACTCCAACTAATCCATATTTAATTGTAATATTCACCAAAGATTTGATAAATACCCTATTTTATATTATAACCAACAAAAAAATCATAGTGGTGAGAAGAACCAGTAACAACCAACCCATGGTAGATACCATTACCCCTATATCTACTCCCTACTTTAGACTACATGAGATTCTAATAAGAATCAATAAAAATCCATCAAGAAGGAAATAGGGATAGAGAAGAGGTGAGAAAAATGGGTTCACATATTATTCTTGTCAAAATACTATATTTCACCATTTTATAATCATATTTACCATTTAATATTTCATTTATAATTTTTTTGGAAAAATATAGAAAAAGTCCATCATATTCAAAAAAAATTCAAACATCAGGACCTTTACTCAGAGAAAATTTACCCATACATTTTACCAAATTTTCCCTTAGGTTTTTGAAAATTTAACCTTATGTTTTATAAAATTTACCCTTGAATTTTTCCATTACTAAATATTTACCCTTTCTCATTCAGGGTGACTTAAAATTTATCCTTGTAGATTCTTGGTGTAGTGGAAGCACGTGGATGGGTGTACCCAACTTTAATTTTATCGTTAACAACAATAAATCTAAGATATGTCATGATGATAAAATGTCAGATCTTCGGAATAGAACAAAGAACGAAAAGGAAATAGGGAAGCCCTGTAACTATATAGAGGATCATCATATGTTGGTTATAATTAATTTAATTAAAATATAAGAATTACATTGATGGAATTATCTGTCTGTTGATGTTTCTGGTCATGATCTAATGTGATCCATCATTGTGTCATAGAATCCAAGTGTATTATTCCTCTAGCAGTGATCCACATGTGATCCATGTATCTATGGACATCACCAAAGGGATCTTCAAGTGATAGTGCAGAAGAGACTTCGCTTGCGATGTCCTCCTTCAATCACCTTGAGAGCCGCCTCCAAAGCACACTCCTCGATCCGATGGAGGAGGATCTCTCTCATAACTTGAGAGAATTCTTAGAGTAAATTAATTCTCTCTTGTCTTAAGATCTTTCTACAGATCTGTTCTTCACAACCAAAAATAATGGCTAGGCTTAATGAGAATAATGTATTTAGGATTTATAATACTTAGAATACTAAAATAATTACCCATAGATATTTATTTATTTCATTTAATTCTTAGTATGACCCCATGTCTAATAATAGAATTTGACTATTATTATTAATTTACATGCACCCAGAAAATTACACCTAATATTATTTAATTAAATAAATATTATTATTTCTCACAAATTTCCAGAAAACCCACACGGCATGTATATTAATATACACAGTCTGTACTTTTGTTTTTCTATTTTCCTTTATTTACTCCACCACATTTATTGGACCTTGAATAATGACTATTTATTTCTTAAATAAATATAATTGCATTATTCACTAATAAATATATTATTTTTTACACAATATATTCTCTCAAATAACTATTTTTGAAATAAATGCGATCAGGCATCCTTGAATAATTATTAAACCACTTTCTGGAATAATCTTTATTCAACTTGTTAAATTCATATTTAACTGAGATACTTGGATATACTTAGTGTGTGATCCTCTAAGACTCTTTCTCAGTGGCATTAGTTGGAGCCTGCCTAAAGTCTAAGGTTAGCGTCTAGCAACATTTCAAGGTACCCATAGAGAATGAATTTAACGCTGCAATTACGTGTCACCTCCTATGAACTCTTATTGTGTAACGTAATCCCTTTGTCATGAAATCTCCAATCAAGCAGGTTGTATTCTAGTTCCATCAACCCATGTGCTCAATTATTCTTTCTTTGACTTACCGTAATTGAACTTCCCCATTCCTCACCATGGTCATGGATTTATTTAGGCTATATCAATTCCATAAAAGGTACTGAGATATCAACTACTATTATGGAACAGAATGTAAAAATCCTTTCTTGCATTATCTATTAATGTAGTATTACTTGTGATGCACCCAACATATCCTACCTCACTGTGAATAGTGTGTCGTTATAGTTTTCATCAATACATATAAGTGTGTGAGTTGTAATACCCATTAATAATAATATTAAAGTCTGAGGACCAATACACATTTCCACTGATAGGAACATCCAATGACACTATGAAATGTGGATTTTCTATTGGTGGGTCTTGTTCTCATAACATCAACAAGGATATTACCAAGGTATCACACCATGATAAGGTGCCTCAAAGTTTTATGAGTCCTCACCCCTAATGTACTATATTATTTATTTTTCTCAAATAACATCATCCAGCCATAGAACATATATTCAATAATAGTGTTATGGCACTTCTGGATTCTCATCATAGTAGGGATCCACTATGACCCTTCAGTGCAATATCTATACATAATACATTATCACATGCATTGTTACACAAACGAACAATCAAGATATGATAAGGTATTTATTGATATTCAAATCCATGAATACAAGTTTATCATAAAGTAAAAAAGTAGTTGCTTCTAGTCCACCAACTCCAACAGAATCCCACTTAGACTAGATCCAACTACTAACAACCTTTAACCCACTAGATCTCACATGATATTCATGCTTCTACTGAAATAGGCCTTTATTCATGGGTTCCACCACGTTCTCTTTTGTGGACACTCTTCTCACTGCAACTTCACCCCTTTTATAGAAATATCTCAAGAGGTGATACTTTTAGAGAATGTGATTTGTTTGTTTTTGTAACCTTGATTATTTTACAATATCTACTATTGTAGTATTATCACTATATAATGTGATATGATTTTTAATGCTAGGAACCTTATCAAGATCTTGGAAAAAGTTCTGAATCTAGATGACTTCCTTGGATACATCAGAAGCCACTATATATTAGGACTACACTGTAGAATCGACGACAATTGGCTGGTTTGAACTCTTCCAGCTCACAGCTCCTCCGTTGAGATAGAAAACATATCCTTATTGTGAATTCAGATCATTCTGATATGTCTTAAAACCATCATTAGCATACCCTCTGAAGACAAGATCCTTATCTTCTCCATAAACTAGGAACATATCCTTAGTTCTTCTCAGATACTTAAGGATGGTCTCAATAGTAGTCCAATGTTGTTCTCCTGGATCTGCTTGATATCTTCCTACCATGTTTAGTACATAGGTAACATCAAACCTGGTACATAAAATGGAATATATGATGGATCCTATAGACGAATCGTATGGGATCTTAGTCATCCTATCTTTCTCATGTTATGTCTGAGGACACATTCTCTTAGAAAGATGTAGGCCATATGAAACTAGAACCAATCCCCTCTTAGATTGTTCCATACTAAATCTCTTTAGTATCTGGTCAATGTATGTACCCTAACTTAGTCCAAGCAGCCTCTTCGGTCTATCATGAATGATCTTGATCCCTTTAATGTAGGTTGTTTCACCTATGTCCTTCATGGAGAAACACTTATTCAAACAATCCTTAACTGACTGTAAGAATGGTACATCATTTCAAATAAGTAATATTTCATCAATATATACTACTAGTATAACAACCGCATTCCCATTAAACCATTTATAAACACATGGCTCACATTCTTTCTTAATGAAACCAAATTCCTTTATGGCTTCATCAAATTTAATGTTCCATGACCTGGATATTTTCTTTAATTCATAAATGAATTTATGAAACTTACAAACTCGTTTAGATTCACCTAGTGTCACAAACCCTTCTAGTTGTGTCATACATACATCTTCCTGAAGGTTCCCATTAAGGAATTTTTTTTTGACATCCATTTTCCAAATATCGTAGTCATGGTAAGTTGTTATGGAAAGTATGATTCTAATGGATTTAAACATGGAAACTAGTGAGAATGTTTCATCATAGTCAATTCCTTGATGTTGTCTGAATCCTTTAGCCACTAGCCTTTCTTTATAGGTGCTAACTTGACCTTTTATGTCTGTATTTCTCTTGAATACCCATTTTCATCCAACTGGATTTACATCAACTGGATCATCTACCAGAACCCAGACTTGGTTCTAATACATGGAATCTATCTTAGAATTCATAGCTTCTATCCATCTTGCATATTTTGAGCTCTATACTGCTTCCTTGTAGGATATAGGTTCATCATTGTCCAAAAATAATGATTCACCATCCTCGGTGACTAGGAAACCAAATATCTCTGGTTCTCTTACCTCTCTTGAGCTCTTACGTAGTACTTGTGTTTCTGGAACCTCTTATATGGGGACCTATGGAACTTGTTCCTCTACCAACTCCTATGTATCTTGAGCATCAACTTCTTGGAATTAAATCTTGCTCCCACTATCCTTTTTTAGGATGTTCTCCCTCTCAATAAATATGGCTTGTATAGCGACAATAACTTTATTCTATAAAGGGTTATATAGGTAATATCTTTTCATTTCCTTAGGATATCCCATTAAGATACACCTCGTGCCCTGGGGTGCTAGTTTGTCTCCTGAGAAGGCCTTAACAAGTGCCTTGCATCCCCATACACGTGTGTGCGCCAAAATGGGTTTCTTTCCATTCCATAACTCAGAGGGAATTCCATTTTCCACCTTATTTGGTACTCGGATTAATGTGTATGTTGTAGTTTTTAATGCATATCCCCAAAAAGATAATGGAATGTCTGCATGACTCATCATCAACCTCACCATGTCCAACAAGGTGTTGTTCCTACTTTCACTAACACCATTTCATTATGGTGTATAATGAGGAGTGAGTTGAGATAGAATCCCAGACTCCCAAAAAATGTCGATGAACTCTTGGTTTAGATATTCTCCACCTCGATCTGATCGAAGCTTCTTTATCTTCTTATCAAGCTGATTCTCTACTTCATTCTTGAATCCCTTAAATTTCTCCAAGGACTTTGACTTATACCTCATTAAGTAGATATAACCATATCTACTCAAATCATTATTAAAATTAATGAAGTAATAATATACACCTCTAGCTTCTACTAGAAATGTTCCACATGCATTCGTGTGTACTGATCCTAGAAGCTTTGTGGCCCTTTCACCCTATCCACTGAAAAGAGGCTTGGTCATTTTCCCTTGTAAACAAGTGTGACATCTATCAAGTGTTTTTAGCTCATTAGAGTCTAAATAAACATCTTGGAAGATATTTTTCAAGTTCTTCTTGTTTATATGACCGAGATGGTGATGCTGCAACTGGGTGTTGTATGAGCCATGTGAGTTTCTTTTGTTATCGATTTCCAATAATTTGTTTTCGTAATTTAATACAACAAACCATTATTTAAATGCATCATACCATAACATACGTTTTTCTTATAAAAGAAACAAACATTATTTCAAAACAAGAAAATAAATCTATCCATATCCAAACATGATATAGAAATTATGTTTTTGGCAACACTAGGTACATAATAATAGTTATGTAAAAACAAAAGCATCCCAGTTGACAATGAGATATGTTAATTTCCAATGGCCAACACAGCCATCCTCACGCCATTGGTAGCTTGAAGATCCACCTATCCTCTGTAAATATTTCTAAATATACTTGGTTTCTATATTTGAATATAGTTTTGAACCCCTCAAGCTGTATATAATACCCAATGTGTAGAAATGGAAATATTGCAATCGATAATGAATGCACCTTTGACATCCCCATGCTTATGGGTGCAGTTCCTCTACTAGTGTCCTGGGATTCCACACGATAAACATACCACCTCATGTTCCTTTCCCTGCCTCTGTATCTTCCCCTTCTTGGAGGGATGGTGCTCGGGGGCTTCAGACTATTTATAAACCCTTGGCCCCTTTTCCTTGTCCTTCCTCTTCTTATTCACCGTAAGGATTGTGGGATTGACACGCCCCATGTTATTATCATTATTTCTCATATTATAGTTGATAGTAAATCTAGATAAGGTCTTGGGCAGTGATGATAGGATGTGATCTGATGCAACTCATCTAGAAACTTAATCTCTAAGATGTGAAGGCGTTCAATGGAGCCAATAAGCTTGACTACATGAGTCCTATCTTGCACAGACTCTCCAATATTAGTTTTTTAAAAAGATTTGGAGATCTCATATCTCTTGTGTCTCACCTTCTCTTGATATATAACCTTAAGGTGAGACATCATGTTATACACTTCCATGTTTTCATGTTTCTTTAAGAGCTCATTAGGCATGGGCAATGGCATGAAACATTGGAAATATGTGGCATAATCAAAATTTTTTATATAGAGAGATATTTTCTTATCGTTGGCCTCATTTTTAGGTGTAACTAGAATAGGATCCTCTAGCACATACAATTTCCTCTCATGGTGAAGGATGATGCATAAACGCCTCTGCCACTCCTAGAAATTGGTGCCGATGAGAAGGTTTTCTTTCTCGAGTATGGTTCACAGTGATATGTTTGATGTGATTTTCTTTACATTTCTAAAAATTAAGATAAGAAAATATTTATTACTTTATTATGATAAAACTGAGACAAATAAATAAATTAATACTTATTATTCTCCCACTATTTTATTGAAATCCAATATCCCTCACCATTAACTTCAGAATATTCTGTTGCCTGGATATTCTAGTGTAAAGGATCCATATTTCCCTTCACATTACCCTAAATAGGTTTGGTCAAGAAACTTGAATGGTTTAAAGTATGAATTATAAATTCCAATTTCATTAACTCATAGATCCTTGATCCGCTGAGTGGACTCCCCAATTCTGAAATCCTTTTATTTTGGATTTCCTCAACCTTTCCTATGGGTCACACCAAGTCCTATTGTGGTAGTCAAAACTTGATGTGAACCAATTCAAGTCAATCCAAAACCTCTAATTATAAGTCCTCGATAATTGAAATCACCCCAAATAGGGTTGGTCAAGCACTTTGAACTATGGTTCGATTCTAACCAAGTTTATGGAAGGCTATACTGACTTAATATTTACTTGAGGGATTTTATCCTTATACGTAAATTTCCATTTTATTATATTTATTACATTCTTTTTAATATTAATTGGGATATAATTAATTTATTAACCATGTCTAAGATAATATTTACGTATAATCTGGTCTTATTATAGTTTCATCATTCATTCTTGTTTAATTCATTAATTGTGTGATCGCAGAAACACACCCACAATAAATAAAGCATGAAACTAATAGAAATAAAATAAACAACATGATCATGATCTTGTTCTATTGGTTATTTTATCTAGAGGTTTATAAACTAACCCAATACCTAGGGGATAAAACACCTTGAACCTTTTGGGTTCGTGGTTATAGCTTTCCACATGTCCACCTTTGCATCTCCTTGGACTAGTTTTTCCTTGGCTCCTAACTTTAGTCGGCTCTACTAGCTTGGGAACTCTATCTATTACATATGATTTTATCTCACATGAAGGTGAGGGGTAAAAAGGGGGTTTTCATAAAATAAACCTTGGGCACATAGGCCCTAAATATTAATGAGTGGAAGGCTCACAGACTAACAATTTTAATTTAAATAAATTAATTAACAGAAACCATCCACATAAAAAGGTACTGGTCTAGCTCATGATCATCCATACATGCAATGATATTTACACATAAATAAAATTAGTATTCAATTATTTAATTGTTCTTTTTTAAGATAAATCACGCTAGAATCAATTAATTATTATCTTTAATTAATCAATCATTTTATCTTAAACCCTTTTCTGAATTTCCTTGATATTATCATCCATCATAATTTTAAACAAATAAATTCATTTAAAATTATATTTGTACATAACTTGTACCTTGGAGGAAACCCAGTAAATTCTCATTCATAACTACCCAATGAGTAGAAATGAACATCATAGAGATGTTAAATTAAACACATATGTATAAAACACGTATCACGTGTTGTGCCCCAGCTTTACACATGCACTATGGTACACGTCTCAAGGGTTTGTATAATATAATAATAAATTTTAATAAACCTGCATAATTTGGATGAGTACATAGCATATAGTTCATACTACACTCTGTGTACTATCATTCACCACCCATTCGAAGTACACACCTAGGGATACGTTGTGTATATGTACTTGAAAAATCTTTCGAGTACACGACATGTCCAGTGGGCCACATGTCATGTAGTATCTGAGTTACATGGTATCCATCCAGGAAAGACATGTATGGGGTACATGGTCCAACCCTAACCCAAAGGGACTACACACTGTGTATAGTGGGCCACATGATGTGTAATCTGGAAACCATGTTCCACCTATTCCTGGTTAACACACTGAGTCATTAAGACTTAGAGAAACTCTAATCACACGGCTTGGTTTGGAGGACCAGTCATGATGCATTGAACCTTGACTACATGGTGTGTACTGCTGAATACACGTCATGTGTTCTATTATTTTACATCCAGGAACTTTTTGCACCTCTAGATGAGATCCTCTATTTCATTTTAATCAAAATTAAAATAAAAGATCATTTCTGTAAGGTGAAAGATAAATGAAAGAGGGGGAATAGATCTCGAGATTCAGATTTACAGAATTATTAACTTGAATTCAGACAACTAAATTATTAAATGCATAAATCATCAACAAAAAAATAAATAATTATAATCAATGATATGACCCCTTTGATACCACTTGTAGGTTATGGGCATAGCAGAATCACATGGATGGGTGTACCCAACTTTAATTTTACCATTAACAAAGATCAATTTGAGATCCATCGCGATGATAAAATTTCAGATCTTCATAATAAAATGAAGAATGAAAAGGAAAGAGGTAAGTCCTGGAACCATAGACAGGATCATCATATGTTGGTTATAATTATTTTAATTAAAATACAAGAATTACCTTGATAGAAATCTTTCGTTATTGATGTTTCTTATCATGATCCAATGTGATATGTCATTGTGTCGTAGAATCCAAGTATAGTCTTTCTATAGCAGTGATCTGAACATGCTCCAAGTATCTATGTACATCGCTAAAGGGATCTCCAGGTTCTAGAGCGGAATATCCTTTGCTTGTGATGTCTTCCTTCGATCACCTTGAGAGCCGCTTCCAAAGCGTTATCCTTGATTCGGTGGAGGATAATCTCTCTTGTAACTTGTGGTCATTCTTGGATAAAAGGAATTCTCTCTTGGATTGAGATCTTTCTTCAGACCCATTGTGCACAACTAAAAATAATGGATTGTCTTAATGAGAATAATTTAATTGAGATTTATAAAACTTAGAATAATAAAATAATTACTCATAGGTGTTTATTTATTTCATTTAATTCTTAGTAAGACCACATGTTTAATAATAGCATTTGACTATTATTATTACTTTACATGCGCCTAGTGAATTACACATAATATTATTTAATTAAATAAATAATATTATTTCTCACAAATTCCCATAAAAACAACACGATGTGTATATTAATATACACTATGTGTAATTTTGTTTTTCAATTTTCCTTTATTTCCTCCACCACATTTATTAGACCTTGAATAATAACTATTTATTTATTAAATAAATATCACTTCGTTATTTGCTAATAAATATATTATTCCACCCACAATATATTCTCATGAATAACTAGTGTTGAAATAAATATGATCAGGCATCCTTGAAAAATTATTAAACCAATATTAGAAATAATCTTTATTCAACTTGTTAAATGAATATTTAATTAAGATACTTGGATACACTTAGTGTGTAACCCTCTAGGCCTCTTTCTTAGTGGAATTAAGTGGAGCATACCTAAATTCCAAGGTTAGCATCTAGAAACACACCAAGGAACCCATAGAGAAAGAAGTTAATGCAGTAATGATGTGTCACCTCCTATGAATGCTTAATGTGTAATGTAATCCCTTTGTCACGATATCTCCAATCAAGCGGGTTGCATGTTAGTGTCATCAACCCATGTGCTCGATTATTATTTCTTTGACTTACTAGAATTGAACTTTCCCATTACTCACCATGGAAATGGATTTATTTAGGCTATATCAATTTCATAAAAGGGCCTAAGATATCAACTTCCTTTATGGAACAGAAGGGAAAAATCCTTTCTTGCATTATCTATTAATGTAGTATTACTCGCGATGCACTCAACATATCCTACCTCGCTACGAATAGTGTCTCTTCACAGTTTGTGTCAATACATATAAGTGTGTCAGTTGAAATACACATTAATAATATTCTTAAAGTTTAAGGACCAATAAACATGTTCGTAGATAGGAACATCCCATGACACTATGAAATGTGGATTTCCTACTAGCGGGTCTCGTTCTCATAATATCCTCCTGGATATTACCAAGGGTGCACACCATAAGAATGTGCCTCAATGTTTTATGAGTCCTCGCCCCTAATGGCCTGTATTATTTTTGTCCCTCAAATAACATCATATGTCCATAAAACACATATTCAAGAATAGTGTTATGGTACTTCTGGGTTCTCATCATAGTAGGGATCCGCTATAACCCTTTAGTGCAACAGCTATCTTTATGAAATTATCACATTCATTGTCATGCAGAAGAACAATCAAGATGTGATAAGGTATTTATTGATATTCAAATCCATGAATAGAAGTTTATCATAAAGTACAAAGTAGTTGGTTATAGGCCACTAACTCAAGCAATCATTACTTTTTTTTCTTTACCATTTTTCTTTCAACCACCCAGGGTGGCTCTTATTCACTATAAAATAAACCTTTTATAACATATATTCAAAAATTTCATGAAACCTACTAGAGGTTTTAAAAATACCCAAAATCTTTTTGAACTACTTTTATCCCTATTTAACTTCTCTAAATAGGAATATAGTTGAAATATAGTAAAATATTAGTCAATAGCATGGGATAACTCCCAGGACTCATTCCCTAGCCCATACTGACTCCCCTAATACCTCTATAAGGTCTCAAATCACAAGGTTGATCCATGATCTTACCCAAATCACTTTTTCAAATACCTAAGACCTTACAACCTCTCCACCATATAATGGATCATCCTTGAGTTATCATGACCATTTACTGATCAACTATTACAAAAACATGAGCGCCTCGATCACCACATTCTCAAAACACATAGATGGTGATGAATTAATCCATCTCTTCCCATCATACCCTAAATACCCTAAATACCTAACTCAAATAGAATTATTCCTTCTATATATACTCCTCATCATAAGAATTACCTACCTAGTCTCATCTCAACCAAACCATCCAACACAAAGATGGTATCACAATCTTCCATTCTGTATAAACTAGTTATTCACATATAGCCCCCAACCCTTAGTTATTATTATCCTACATTCTAAAGATTACTATTTTCATCTTGAATCATTCCATATTCCTGATTTTATCTTGTATCATACTAATAACCAATTTAATACTTGATTCCAACACAACCCACATATACCATGCATCATATTCGATTCTTAAATATATACTAGTTCCGGGTTAATCCATTTATCATATATGCACCTCATGCATAAATATCCACTATACCAAACAAAGAATACCATTATTAAGGAATAAATCTAACTATCAATGGTTTTTCTAACTTGATATGTATCCATCAGTTTGATCACATGCAACTAATCTAAATCCTTATTAACCCATGTTTTTCATACCTACAGAGCCATACTCGTAGTCAGTCGTTATCCCCCTATTAGGCATGAAATCCACTATCATATCCCAAACATGCCATAATATCCAAGCTATTGGATCTCAATATTGTTCATGATCCTACCTCGTATTTCTGAGTTTATTCTTATCTATGACCCTAAGATGACTACAAGGTCATCTAACAAAACCTCTCTTGATGTCCCATTTGGCCTCATCCCTTTCACTCGTTCAGCAACTGATCATAGAGCACCTGAATGTGTCATTTCTACCAACACTAAAAACATGCCATAAATGATCCACTCTATGGTAGTATCATAGAAAATCTACTCTAACTACCATGTTGGGTCTCCTCATATATCCACTTTCAGCTACCAAGATATCCATTACCAATATATCTCATCACCATTTTCAGTCATGGTATATTCCCATTTTCTAGGTTCAACTATGTTATCAGTGCCTAGTTCACTGCCTCTGAGAATAAGGTCAACCAAAAAAGTATTACATATACCTAAATATTATACTATAAAACATATTTAAATCACTACACCTTAGAGATCTCATCTCCCTATAGTGTTAGTTTCAATAATAACAAGCCAATAAACCTCGATGCATAATCCATAACTAAAGTCTAGCTATATTTTAGGTGTATGAACTCACAGGCTCTATATGCCCTCAATGTATTATTAAATAATTTATATCCTAGATAAATATGGAAAACATGGGTGTGAATTTCACTTTTAAAAATTTAAACAAATGAAAAAAAGAAAATTCAAAACTAAAAGATATTGATATGATAGAGAGATAATTTTGATGTGTATTATAAAAAAAGGTTAATATCAATATTTATTAAGAAAGTATGAATATTGAAAATATGCATGTAAATTTATGCAAATATGTGAATCAAGTTTGATGTGTAGCATAAATTAAATAATCTATGCATAAAATAAAAGAAGTGGTAAACATAGTTTGATAAAGATGTTCGATAATAGCTCAATGTGATCCCCTACATCTCATCTCCTCTAGTTGAGAGGTTTTTATTATTTATCCATCAATATTTTTGGTGACTAAGTACCCTATCCATCACTTTTATGGTTTTGACAACCCTCTTTAACTTCATAGGTATTCAAGGAACATGTCCCTCGCTTTTGTGGTAGTGAGCACCCATTGATGAAGGTGATGAGAAGAAGAATGATTTTTTGGATGGAAACCCATTACAAATCTACTTCATAATATCTCATAAGTATTTTTATAAAATGAGATTATATATAGAGATATTATAGAAGAATAGAACCTAATATATTGATATAGAAATATAGAAGTCTCTTTTGAGAACTTTGATATTAGAGAGAAATTTCTAGAGATTATTCATTGGTATGGAAATGAATTGATCAAAGATAAAGAAAGAATACAAGCCTCAAAGGGATACTTTTTATTGGATTTAACAAGAAAAGGAAATTTCTAAAATTCAAGGGATTAATTAAGCATAGTCAAATGAAAATTAAAAATTATGGGTTCTACCACAGTTTGAATCTTGGAATTATTATTTAAACACCATCGGGTAGCCAATAGCCTCCACCGAGTGACCAATAAAACAATTGGGATCAAGTGATTATGTAAATTATACATCATTAAGATTTTATTTTCTACTAAATAGCCAATATAAATCCTATAGATTCAATAGTTCTACCTGCTTCCACCGACTGGCCAGTGGACCTTAATTGGGTAGCTAGTGGACTCATGTTGCCCCTTGATATTCTACCCATGTTGAACCAGCTAATAAGTGAAGCCTTCAGTTTCCCAAACATACTTTGGACCTTCAATTATCCCTTTGTTTCCTCTATATAATCCATAAAATTCATTCCACAATTCCACAACATGATATTATTCACTTCAAGACTTCAAACAATATCCAAAATCGAATCTTTAAAGATCTTTAATATGTCATTTTACTGAAAAACACTCAATGAAATTTTTAGAACCATAAATGAGTGTTTGTGATCATGAAAACACCATGAGAGAGGTATTGTCATGACCCGACCCATACTGGGGCTCAAGCCGCAACTACCTCAAGCCCGCCTCCATAGGCCAGGGGCTGGAGACTAGCGTCGAAGGCACAAAAAACTAGGGGAGGACTTTGCCTAAGAAACTGTACACACACACGTAACCAACACAATGCAAAAGTGCAGAGAAAGGAAAGAAAGATACAACACTGCTACAAAATGGGAACCAACATGCATGCATCGACCTCTAACTAGTACAAGAAAAGTGCTGAAAAGTACTGACAAGTAAACTGAAAAGTAAAAGGGGAAAAAACGCGCCCAACCAGAAAGGTGCCACAACCCAGCAACATGTAAAAAAAAGGTAAACCGCTGGTGAGTCTCACACCCAGAAATTCCTACTATGGCCATTGAATGCAGTCCAAGCTCCTGTGTCCTCTACGCTCCTCCGTAGTCTCGACTGACCTGTCTGTCGTCTACAAGGGAACACCAAGTGCGGGAAAATCCCAAGCAGGGGTAAGTATAAAAAAACTCAGTAGGATTCCCCAAAAGCTCGAGGGAGCAACAAGTGAGTTACTAAAATGGTGAGAAGTAGACAGATCAAAGAACAGTGTAAGAGTGCAAAAGAGAGAGAGAGTGCAGCTCAACCCAACCAGAGAAAGGAAGCGGACTCGTCCAGACGTAAGGAGCTAGAGACGGTGAGAAGATGAACTTCTCGTAGAGTCTTCGCTGCCTATAGTAGGAGAGTAGACTCGTCCAACCAAGAGGATCTAGACACAGAAAGCATGTGGCATACCCCACGCGTCTTCGCCCCTCCTAGAAGGAGAGTAATCGAACCCAAGGTGTGGGAACAATAGTAGGGTGTGTATATATATGCTCAACGAGAAACCTGCATGAGTGTGTAAGGGGATCTCGATCTCCAATCTCAGCCCAAGAAGAGTCACCAACAGTTCAAAGGACATCCAACACTGAACCCAAACGTCTTGCACGTCAACTTAGGTGGTACAAGTCAAAGGGGCACAATTACCGCACCTCGATACTATCCTCTTTGGGTGGCACTAACTCGCATGCACGGCTTTTAGGTCGCGACTCAAGGACACGCCTCGGTGGGAAAAGCACCCCTCATTCTCGTATGTCCTAAGGTCACATCAAAGCTGTCAAATCGCCAATCCATACAACCAAGGATCCCGCTCTGGTATTCACAGAGAAAAATTCACTGACTAATCTCAAAGATAAGGACTGAGTCTGAAATTCCAACGGGTGACCCACTGCCTAGCCCGGCTAGAGGGTAAACCTTGATAACACATCGGGTGACCCACTTACCAGTCCCGCTGGATGGTAGACCCTAATAAGTCAACAGGAGACCCACTTCCCAGCCCTGCTGGAGGGTAGACCTGGAATAATTTGACAGGCAACCCACTACCCAGCCCTGCTGGAGGGTAGACCCTAAGCAGTCGAGAGGTGACCCACTGCCCAGCCCTGCTGGATGGTAGACCTGGAATAAGTCGACAGGTGACCCACTGCCCAGCCCTGCTAGAGGGTAGACCCTAAGAAGTCGATAGGCGACCCACTGCCCAGCCCTGCTAGAGGTTAGACCCTAATAAATTGATAGGCAACCCACTCCCCAGCCCTGCTGGAGGGTAGACCTGGAATAAGTCAATAGGTGACCCACTGCCCAGCCTTGCAGGAGGGTAGACCCAGAATTGGTTCGATAACTCAGCATTGCAACTGACATCACCGGGTGTTACCAACATCGCTATCGTGCGTTGGTTTGGAGTTCATAAAAGGTACCTCCATCCAACACCCTTTCATGTTTCCACATTTAATAAGATCTCAAAAAAGGCTCCACGTGGCCAAATGGATCACACCATTTCAATCCTCATGAAAAAACACGTGAGATAGACCATTTACTCACCCGAAACGGCCAACCGGTGAATATGGTACTATTCACTGTAGTCAGCCCGTGTGGGGCCCACCCCACGATCTCGAAAAAGGTCGGGCGAACTGCGCCATCGCAATTATCTCGGAAAAACAAGTCAAAATGACTATTCATTCGCCCCGAACGGACGTCTGATGAAAAAGTTGCAATATGCTGCACACTATTTAAAAGACAGCTCGTGGGGCCCACACCTCAACTCCAATTTAGGCGGGTAGAATGCACTATTGAAATCCCCTCAGAAAAAACACACGAAAATCATTTCTCAAACGCCCCAAATGGATTTTGGGTGAAAAAGTGGTGTTTCACCGTAAAACGTGCGAACTAGGCCCTGTGGGGCCCGCAACTTGTCTCCAACCTGAACGCTTCAAAAAGCATCTCAAAAATTCCGCACGAGGAATGGGGTCTCTCTGCCGCTGACGGCGCATCAATCGGACATCCCAAGAAGGAGTTAGGTCCGACATAACAATTAATTAATTAATTAATTTACTAATTAATTAATTATTTGTGTTAAGCATTTCATGCCTACGAGCAACGAAACCAAACCAAAAAGGTTCCAAACGAACTTCGGAAGTTCTGTCTCAACTCCAGGGCCACAGTGCCTCTGACGGCACATCAAACGGACGTCCGGGTCGCGAAGTGCGTCCATCACGGGCTTTATTTAATAATTTATTGTTATTAAATTAAACCCCTTCGGGTCACCTATCTTTGGGCACGGAATCCAAAAACCCTGAAACCCACTTTAAAAAGAGTGCCTCACCGACACGATTTTGTTGCCACAAAGGCGCGTCAAACGGACGCGCCATTTAGAAGATACGGCCCCCCGAACGCAAGGAGGCCTAATCGGGCCGGTTCACCCCGGCCGGCCCGGTACGAAACGCTGGCCCATGGCCCAGCCGTGGGTCCGGCCCGTTACGCCGCAGCCTGCTGGCTACGGCCCACCTAGCGGTACCGGACCTGCGCGGGTCCGATTTTCTCCACACAGACCGGCCAATTGGCCGGTCTTCCGCGTCGCGCAGCAGGACCCGCATTCGGTGGGTCCTTGTCTTCCCCCC
This sequence comes from Viscum album, assembly GCA_963277665.1. Taxonomy (NCBI): domain Eukaryota; kingdom Viridiplantae; phylum Streptophyta; class Magnoliopsida; order Santalales; family Viscaceae; genus Viscum; species Viscum album. Next base: position 649,382,987 of record OY728120.1, on the reverse strand, counting down.
AATAGACCGGCTTTGGTCGGTCTTTGTTGACACGCCAGGAGGACCCACGCGGCGCGGGTCCTGGCTCCTCCACATGCCCGAGGCCAGGTCTCGGGCTCCCTTTGACCGCGACGGGCCGTGGCCCCCGGCCTCCTGCAGCATCGCCATGCTACGCCGCACCCCGCACCGCCCTACGCCGCGACCGCCTGACGCCATCGCCCCCTCCGCCTGTGCCGCTCCGCCTGGGGCTCCCTGCCCCGCCGCCTAGTATCCGCTCGACTGACGCCTCCACCTGCTACCGCAGCACCCCTCTACGCTGCCCCGACCACACACCGCACCGCCTTCGGGGCTTCACCCACTGCCCCGCTGACCCAGCTTCACCAGCCACACGAACTGGCATCACCCCGCTTCTACCTCCTCCGCACCGGGTCGCACCCCCGGTCCCACTCAACTCGCCGCGTCCACCGCGAGCAGCTGTTGGCCGCTTCCACCGGCCCACTCCGGTGGTTCCTTCCGCGGACCACCGGGACCTCATTGGAGGTCCAATTTCGATTCTGAGGCTGGAATTCGGGCCCTCGGGACAAGGCCTTCATAGCGTTACCCCTTACTCGTCGATCTGTTGAGAATTTACACATCCAAAATTCGGACGAAGAACGCCCAAGAACGGAATAAGGGACGGGGCTCGGGTGATGGTCATGTTCGTTCGGCCATCGCCCCAAGTTCTAGAATTATAGAATTTAAAACGATGAAAAAATTGATGAAAACTCCAGAAATTTACGAAGGTGCGGAAATTCAACAAGAATCCTACCTCGATTTTGATGTGCGTCGTAGGCGATGCGTCCGTGAGGCTCCACCTTCGAACCGTCAAGGTTTCAGCAAAGATCGCTCCCCAATCTAGCGAAGAACGGTGAAGAAGGGATAGAGAGAGGGGAACAGGGGAAGAGGTAGAGAGAGAGAGAGAGAAGAAATAGGTTCTCCCTTAGCACTTAGTGAATTTATAGAAATTCACTAACACCCTCCCAACGGGCGCGGATCCCAAAACTTCTGTGCCTGCCTATTTTATACTGCACCTAGATAAAACGCCCCATTTCGAACTCAATGGAAGTCTCGGATTTCAATTCCGAGACTTCGTTCGAAAGTTATTGGAAAAGAACACCAGTGATAAAAATCACTAATTGGTAATTTTGAAATGACCATTTTTCCCCTGAATGAAATCTCTCACAGAAGGCCCGCGCCCACAAATTTTACACCCTGCCTAGGGTAAACAGCATGCTCCAGACTCAACTGTGCCCTCAGCTATCCGATTCGAGCAACCATTTAGGATTTATTCAATTTTGAGCTATTAAATGGATAATTTGATAATTTAATCATCCATTTAACACACCGCCAATGAGCGAGGGGTCCTAAAGTCCCGCGCCAACTCATTTTATGTCGCACCTAGGGTAAACACCGTGTTCTGGACCCAACCGTGGTCTTGGAATTCCGATCTGATCAACCATCTCAGAGATATCACATTTTCTTTAGTTAACCACATGTGTGTAATATAAAAACACTTAACATTTTTATATAATTAATTTCGTGCACACCGGGCCTCGGAATTGCATGTCGTCTGATCACCCTGCTCTGGAATGACATCAAGAAATTTTTCAAACTCTCAGAGTCTCAAAACCTGAGTTCTTATAGGTATAATAATATCTCCCCTTTTAATGATGACAAACACTTAGTATAAAAAGATATATCCATATTTAAAGATATAGAAAGTAATTCAATATATTTCCAAAAATACATTCAATATGATCAAGAATTAAGTGTATTAACATTCCATTTATGATTTGACACAATAATTAAAAATAAAAACATAATCACCCCTTTTAAAAATAATAAGTAATATATTTAAACAAGAAATAAACTCCCTAACACTCCCCCATTATGATATAAATTATCCCAAAATATATATAAATAATATTCAAATATTTTCTCACCCTTTATGATTATCAAAAATAAATCATCGAGGGAAAGAAATATTTTAACAAAAAATCAATAAAATTTTTAAGTATATTTTGAAAATAAAAATTGAGATTGAAAATGAATTTCAAAATAAAATAAAAAAGATTTTGAAAAATATAAGTGAAATAAAAATATAAACAAAAAATTTGAAACATGTTTTAGCTTCCAAACTCCCCTTTAATATAATAATTTCATATAGAGTGAAGTAAAATTTTAAAATAAATTTAAATAGAGAAACAAAAGGAGAATTGGAAATTAAAAATAAAAAAAATAAAATAAAAGAGAAAGGAAAAAAGTAATGAAAAGGTAAAAAATTTAACTAAAAAGGAAAGTGATAAAAAGATAGATAAAAATAGAAAAAGAAAAAATAAAGAGAAAAGGATATTGAAATTTTGGTGCATACTTTTTTCAAAACACTCATTCCCTCAAATAATGTTTTCTCCACTATTGAATGATTAATTCATTTAAATAACTTCAAAAAGTACCTTTGGATGTGAAAACATACCTCAAAAGTATCCTACCATTTTAATTTTTTCAAAGAAAACTTAGAAAACATTGTTAGATTGAAAATTATATGTACATTTTTTACACGTCATTAATCTTCCCTTAAGAGAGATAAAATTTTAAAGTGGATAATTTATATAATTTCTCATATAAGTTTTGTAAAAAATCCAATAAAATGGATTTAAAACCAAAAACAACACATTAAGTGTATTTAATTTTTGAAAAACAAAATTAGTTAAAAAAACTCAAAATATTAAAATAATTATAAAAATTACTTATTTTATAAAATTGGACATTGAAAAATAAGATAAAAATTTGTTTGATATAAAAACTAATTTAAAAAAATGTATCTTCAAAGGAAACTTTTAGAAAATAAGATATAATGATCGCCCTAAAATTAATTAATAAGTGTGATATAGGGAACATATCCAAAATAGAAATAATATAATATAATTTAAAATAAATCAAAAATATCAAAATTTTAAGAAGAAAGAGAATAACATTTAAAATAAATTATGAAAGGATTATTCAATCTAGCCCTAAATTGAGAGTGTCACAAGCATAACATTCCTAATTCCCCCTAATAAAATAAAAATGATCAACTATTTGAGGTTTAGTGAAAATATATTCTAGTTAAAATCTCATCCTAACAAATTTCAATAAGATATCACCCTTTTGGAAGTGATCTCTTAAGAAATAGTTCTTAATATCAATGTGTTTACTGCATTAATTCTATATTGGATTACTATAAATATTTATGGAATTATTATTGTCACATATAAAAAGGATATGGTCATATGTAGGCCCAAATTCTAAGAGAGTGTTTCATCTATATTATTTGGGTGAAAAAATTCCTAATGGATATGTATTACACTTTATATATAGAAAGAGAAATCTAGTTTTTCTTTTTACTACTCCAAGAGATGATGTATTTTCCAAGTAGGTATAAATCCATGCATGTACTTTTCATATATATTTGGTATCCACCAAATTAAATGTTATAAAAAATAGTTAATTAAAAATAAATTCCATTTGGATAAAACAAACCAATATTTTTAGTTCCTTTTAAAAACAAAAAAAAATCATTTTAACATATTTATGATTTTAATCCTTTAGATTTTATTGAAAATGAGCGCAAATAAAAACATTGAACATGATGTTAGTTCAAGTTGTAGTATGATAAAGTATACTTCCAATCATACTTCTATAAAGTTTATTAATGACCAACTTACTGGGTTTATAAAATTTTATCTTACAAGTTATACTTGAGGGTGAGAAAATAAAATTTTCTTGATACATGCCAAATATTTTTAATATTTCATTAGTTTTTTCCTTAGTTAAGAAAAAACCATAATTCCTTTGAGAAATTTGAAATCTGAGAAAGAATTTGAGTTCACCCATGAATCTAAATTCAAATTCCTTTTTAATTAAATAATATAGTTAGAAACAAATATATTCATTGTTCATGATTAAAATAACTTCATTGTCATAAATTTGGAAAAGTAAAAAATCATTTTAGATGTTATTTTGAAAAATATTTGAACCCACTTTTCCCATTTTAAAACTATTTGATAAAATAAAATTACCTGAATGTTTATAAAAATCCCAATAGGATTTTTTTAAACCATAAAGTGATTTATTCGATTTGAAAACATCATTAGTAAAATTAAGATCTTCAAAATCTATTGGTTATTCCACCAAATAATTTTTGTTAACAAAACCCTTTAAAAAGTCTCTTTTAACATCCATATGAAAGAGTTTAATATTAAGGTGCATGGAAAATACCAATAAGATCATGATGGATTATAATTGATAGATAGGTTTAAATATTTCAATATAGTGAACTCAATATTCTTGGTTATAAACTTTAGTAAATATATATGATTTATTTCTAGAGATATTATAATAGTCATATAACTTATTCTTAAACACCCATTTAGAGCCTATGATAGGATGATCATTGAGTATTTTCATAATGAAACATACATCATTTATAGAGAATTGATTTAGTTCTTATTACATGTAAAGAGAATAATTTTCATCTATAAGATGATAATTAATATATAGGGGTTATAATAGTGAGATGAAATCAATACGTTCAATTTCATTTAGGACTAATATTCTAGTAAGAGTTACTAGTTTAAGATATCCAATGAAATTCAAGAGGATTCTCTTTATATTTCTTAAAATATTTTGGTAAAGAACTTAGAGGAAAAACTTTTTTTAAATTCAGATTATTTATATTGGAATGGTTTATATGAAGTGAAAAAATCATTTTCAAAACATTTTTAGAAATATATTTTGGTATATTTTCATCAAAAACAACATGAATTGATTCTTTCAATATTTTAGTCCTTTTGTTAAAGACTGAGTATGCCTTTCTTGAGTTTTTATGCCAAAGAAAAATACCTTTATCATATTTTTAGCCAAATTTTCCAAAATTATCTTTTTTATTGAGAATAAAACATTTAAATCCCAAAAAAACTAAGAAATATAACTTTATGTTTTTTATTTTTCCAAATTTAATAAGGGTTTCTTTTGAGAAAATTTATTACAGGAATGCTGTAAATGATGAAACAAGTAGTATTTTCAGCCCTAAAAAAATATTGAGCCAAATTAAATTAATTTAAAAGAGTTTAAGAGATTTCTTAGAGATTTTGATTTTTTATTTATACTACCCCATTTTTTTAGGGGGTTTAAGGTTCAGAATAGAAATAATTTGGTAACTATTTTTATTTTCAATATTTTTAGAAAACTTTATAAAAGATTTACATGCTTCACTTTTATGAGATAAGAATATAGTCTAAGTGAATCTTGTAAAGTCATAAACTATAATAAAAGGATATGTTTTACCTTCAAGAAAATAAATTTGAGAAGTTTATAATAAATCAAGATGAAATAATTTGATATCTCTAGAAGAAGAACTTGTTTTTTCGATTTAAAATAATATGTGTATTTCTTACCATATTTGCATGCTTCAAGTACCATGTCATATTTGAAATTAATTTTGGGTAAATATCATACCAGATGATAAAAGTTTAGTTTCACAAGTGTGCGTGTGTGTGTGTTACATTGACCAAGGAATTTATGAAAAATTCAGGACTCACTAACTTTCGCACTCAAGCATATGAAATTTTGTATAGTGAGAGATTTTAAACTGATTATAGAAAAAATTGAAAACAAAAAGTGGTAAATAAAATATTTCTTTTAAAGTTAAAAACTTTTCAAAAATAATTTTTGAAAGTAATTTTATGACTAATATCACAAAATTGGATAATACTTAGAAAATTTCATTTCTATAATCTTAGAAATAAAAAAATTAATAAGAGTTGAGTTAGAAAAACTAATGGTACCTTAAATGATTATCATATCCTTAGTCTTATCACCAAAGGTAATAGGACATCCATTTAGTTTATTGATTTGATTGAATTTAGAGAGGTATCCATGCATGTTTCTTGATAAAATACTATCTATTTGCTATAGTGAATATTGGTAATTACTATTAATACAATTTTCCTATAAAATCAAAATACTAAAGGTTTTGGTTCCGAAACAATTTTGGTTTTATTGATTATATCTAATAATGATATAGGTATCAATATTTGTTTATTAAGTGATTTTCTATTGGAAATATTAGATAAAATATGGATTGATTTTATTCTCCCATATATTTCATTCTTAAAATCACATTCATAAATTAAATTTCCAATTCGTTTACAATAATTGAAATACTTATCTTGTAATAAACCTTTAATAGAAGTGTTTTTTAATGGATTTATTGTGGTGATTGTGTGATTTGAGAAACCAATACCAAAATATTCTTTACCAGATCTTTGAGAGCATAATATTTTATTTATATTATTTTCACCTTGGTTGAATTTGGAGAGATATCTCTTTAGTTCATTGATTATAGACTTGAGCTTATCAAAATTTGGTTGATTCTTAATTTTCATGGATAATTATTCCTTCTCCATGATGATTTTTTCCTTATATTTTAGAGGTTATTCCTTTTCATTAATGAGTTTATTATTATCAATAAGTACTTATTTTTATTTACTATTAAATTATTTTTATAATTAAGTAAGTTCATGAAACCCATTTTTTTATTTGATCATAAGTGTATTTAATGTCTTCATAATTAAGGTGAATTGAGGAATAAGGGGAATAATAAGAAGAAGTGGGAAGAAGTAAGAGAATAAGAATAAGAGGAAATGTTAATAGGGTAGATAGATTTGATACTTTCTTCCATATATTCCATAAGGCATCTAGCACTTGAGTCACTTGAAGAGAATTAAGAATTTGAGTTCATGTTTCATAACTTTCACTCCATGTTATAACTTTGAGATCCTTCTTACCTTGTTTCTTTTATTTAAACTTCTTTATATAGATGGGGAATTGTGGCTTGGTTTGAACATTTTTCTTCATTTATAGCATGTCACTTATGGTTCCACCTTTTGATAAACCTTATTGTTTTGATTTGAAGATTTATTTTTATTGAAGAATTTATTCATGTTCATTCTAAGTTGATAAAAGTATTGAACATAAACTCTGTAATATTCATCATTGGTAGCTTTGAAAGTTATTGTTTTTTACATCTTGTCATCATTGGACTCTTTCTTATCTTGTCACTTCATCATAATTTCATAAGCCATTATAGATCTCATAAGTTGTAACGACCCAACGTTTTATCAATGGAAATTCCCTTCTTATAATTATTTAATATAGTATAAATCACATTGAATCACATAAATAACACAATATAAACTTTATAAATGAATAATTAATGAAATAAAAAGTATTTCAAGAAGTTAAGGAACCTATACCGATGAAATAGTTACTCAACCTTTGGAATAGTAATGTGACCCTTATGAATAGTAAACTATAAATAGAATAGTAACCTCACCAATGAAAGTATAAATAATATTTAAGAATCTTATAAATGGTAATATGATATAATTATATCATAGTATAAGTAAATAAGTCTTTTAAAAATTATTAATTAAGTGTTGGTATTTTTATAGGTCATAAATATTTAATTAAAATTTTGTGATTAATTTAATAATTTAAATAAATTTTATTTTCAAAAAAATTATTCAAATATTAATATTTTTTTCTTATTATTTTAATATAATTTTATGATATCTTGATTAATTTTTCAAAGTGTTATAAAAGTAGTTATAATTTTAAAATCTGTATTTTCCAAGTAAATTATGATTTTAATTAAAATTAAAAATTATCATATTTAGAAACTTATTTTCAGAAAATGGATTTCATTTTTTAATTCTACATGTCAAAAAATGGTTAGGGTGAATTTTTGGTATTTTTCTAAAATACTTGAATTTTTTTTGAATAGTAAAATACAGTAACTTACAATAAATACTAAATACATGAATTATGGAGTCATATATGATGTGTGTATGATTTAAGCACAAAATCACAGACCATAATTCATTATTTTATAATATTTTATGATAATACTCAAACTATTCATATTATTGATCCAAAATAATAAACTAATGAATAAAATAATGAGAAAACACCACCTCCTCCACTATAAATACTACCAATCACCATGTCTTCTCCTCACACCTCTCAAGACATTAACCTTGTCAAAATTCTACCCAATACTATTCCCAAACCTATCCCCCATATCCAGGAGCTTTTGTTCTTAAAAAAATACAAAAAACAATCCCCTAAGGAGGTTCACAAGAAAAATGAATCAAGAGGCAAAACCCTCTTCCTTTTCTTTTAATTTCTTTTCAAGTTCCTATATTTTATTTTTCTCTCATCCCCACCCCTCACCCAAATGGTATGATAACTATAGTATCTTAAATATACTATAATTTTATTATTATAATGGTATAATTCATCATTATCTCTCTTTCCCCCTCCTTTTATACTAAAAATGAAAACATCGTATGTGATGTGTTAATTTATCACATTCAAGGACGACGAAGTTTTAAATTTTCATTACCGTATTCAAGGCTGGTCATGAAACCATTTTTATGGTTGAACCAGATTATAATATATTTATTATAACTTATTTAATGTTTTGTAACCATCATATATATAATATATTAAATAATATATCAAAACTAGTTCATGGTGATTGAAAAAACCACTAAAATTAATCTAAACGATTATCATTAACATGTTATCTAATGATTATTACTCACCCAAAATGACCAAATATATATATAATAAAATTATAATAAATAAAATAAATTTATAAAAGGTTATTAATTAATTAATTAATGTATTTAATTTGATTATTTAAGAAATTAATATCGAGTATAAAATCGTTTCAGACAAGGTAAGGGATCCTTTATGAACCTCCATATTTCATTCAGGTGAAGTTTTCTCTATATTTTACCAATGTAACTCTTATTTATTTTTATTTACTCTATATAAATTCTATTTATATTTCCCAACCTCATGTATCCAGATAATATTATCCCTCTTTGATGAGGTAATACATGTTTAATAAGGTTCCCTTATCAAATATTTCTGAAAAGAAAACCTGATTCCAAGGAACTTCTGGATTTATTACCCATTTCCAAGTGCACTCCATAATTTTTTTTAATCCACCATTATTTTTATATTCACTCATTTTTTCATGAAAAACTATCTTTTTTAAATTCTAGTTTTATAAAAATAATTATTCCTTTTCAATTTTAAAGAATCTTGGATTTTTATTTAAACTGTACTAAAATGATGTATTTCTAAAGTTTCTTAAACACTCTTTTCACTTAGATTTGACATCACTAATCATGATCTATGCCTATATTCCTTTATTAATTTCCATGTATGTTTTAAATACACCGTTTTATAGACACCATTATGACATTCCCTTTTGACATTCCTTTTGACATGATACCCAATTCTTTCCATGGGTAACCCTTATGTTTATATTTGATTACTTATGTATGATTATTTATGTTAAAAACATATTCATGAACATTTTATTATGAGTGAAACTAGATAGGACTCCAATGAATTGGGTAATATTTAGTCTCATGATACTTCATGTGCAATGGTCTTGTTGGTTAACCTTGACTCATGGTGTAATGTCTCTTATTTTCTATGTAAGTTTTTTAAATATTATATGGAATTATTTCAAGACCAAGCATAGAGAGAACACATCATTCTGAGGCCCGGTGAGCCCAGAATGGTGGCTCGAACTTTTTTTAAGTTAAGTGAGTAGGCATGTGTGTGCAGTTGTGGCAGTTTACAAACTGATTCCTCGATTAAAAATATAAGGGCATCATTGCGACTAGGATGATGACTTTACCTAAGAATGGGTGTAACCTCGACCAGCATGGGTCGAGAGAAAAATTAATTTTCAGACATTTTAAGCAAAATAAAATAAAATTAAAAGTTTATTTTATTTGTAAATGTTCTCTGCAGTGTAATGACGGGGAAGATTTTTTGATAATTAATGACACATCATAATCACTCTGAAACAAAAATTCTGAATCATTAATGTCACAGCATAATTATAGCGACTCAGTGTGATGGAATGATGAAAGGTGTTCCCTCTTTTTAATGGTTTAATCGAATGTTGTTAGTTGTAAGAAGATTGAGAGAAACTCTGGAGAATTATTATAGATTTAAAGAGAACTCTCGATAATGAACGATGATGAATCAAAAGTGTGAATTGTTATGCCAACAGAGTTGAAGGATCTTGGAGACTACGGTAGTGTGATCCCTTCATCAGTGATCAATCCCTCCTTGAATTAAGGGTTCTGTTTTAAGTTTTTTGTCTTCCCTATTCTTTAATTAATCGATGAATGTGGATCAACCCACGAATTGGTTGATCCATGCATCTTCGTTCTTGTAGGAGGGCTTCATCAGGTTCATTCCTGGGGAATTTATTATTCTATTTTTTATGCTTTTAATTTACCTCGTTTAAACCTTCTAACGGGAGTAGATTAACTCTGTGATGAATGAAGGCAGAGGTTTGTTCCTCTTTTGTTTATTGGATTTCTTCCTCCCTCTTCCCCACATTCTTCATGTTCTTCACGAGGATACAAACGAGGAATCGTTACATACCTATTCCTTGGTGAAATGATCCCAAACCATAGATTTGACATCGTTATGACCCAACATAGATGCGACGATGATGGCGGAGGACGAATCGACATGGTTTGGGAGTTCTCGTTCTTCTAGTGTTCTTCATGTTGGTGGATTGGAATGCATTTTCGGGGCCGATCGAAGAACTGAAATTAGTGGAATCAGCTTTAGGGTGTTGGGGAGACCTAAACCCTTTATTTTTGTGGTGATCAGATGATCGGATCAAAGAACGGGCATCATTGGAGGCACACTGGTGAAAAACTAGTGATTCTGGAAATTTTTGAAGAACACGGCGTGTAACCTGAAGAACACATCGTGTGGGACCAGCTATATAACGGATAGGGTTTCAGAAGATAGACAGTTATCACATGGAATTTGACCCCTATCACAAAGCATCTGGGTCCTTCCCAGAATCTCTGTGTGTATCTAGTGTATACACGGACATGTGGTGGAGTACATGGTCGTGTACTCCACCACACGGACAGACCAGGCCGGTTACGCGGGTTACCCCATGTACTGATTACATGGGATGGCCCACACAGGTTGAAGCCATGTATGGTCACATGGCTTTATACATAGAGGGAACCCTAATTACTCAGACATGGCATGTGGTCTTCCCTACATGCTATGTATATACCTTTCTACACAACATGTTCTTCTGACTCAAGCCGTTTTACACGGGTAATACCTAGAGTCGAGAGACACGTCGTGTGACCCTTCTACACACCATGTATATCCTGGAACATGGATTTATCCTCTTGTCCACTATTCCTTGGACATGTTTCTTTTGGGTTAGTTCCCCTTTTTTCTCATTCCCTTGAAGGTCAGGTATCATTTCCATCCACATTAGTATGATTCCTTTAGCAGGAATTTCCAGGATAAAGTCAGGTATCCCTATGAGAGGCCCGAAGCGATATCCTTTATCCATTCTTGACCTTAGGTAGAGTCAGGTATCAACGTAACTAATCTTACAGGACATTGATCCGATACTTAGAAGGTGAATCGAGATGAGTTTCGGTATTATCCAAGGCCCTGGTAGTGATCCTCATTTGTGTATCATGATCTTTCCCCACTCATGAGTGTGTTCTACTAGAATGAGTGTACCTCTCTCTCATAGATTTTCCCCAAAGAATAGTACTTCTCAAACAGACATCATCAGATCTATCAGACTCATAGAGTGAGTTCTCCCGGATGAGTTCTTCATGGAATCTTCGAACTAAATCCATATTAGGGATATGCGGTTGTGTGACTTGTCTCTAGACTATGGGTCTGGGTTTTGAGTATATATGGATGTATTTATCTTGTTATATTTTTAGCATACATATACTATTTAGATCTTATTGTACCTTTTTTGCATATTACTTTGTGGTTTTTTAGGTCCTCTACTGAGTATTGTTATAATCACCCTTGCATGGGATTTACCCGCACGTGTCGTGTCTTGTGCAGACGAGCGGCCTTTTGACGGAGTCTAGGGTGGACCAGAACCGAACCAAGATTTCTGAGTTCCCGATAGTCTGAGGTATTCTTATGGCTACGAAAAGTAGTCCCAATACCTCTTTGTGATTACAGGTTGGACTTATTAGTTTACAGACTCTTGTTTTTTGTGGGCTTGTATTATGTCCTAGTTTTACTTTACTCGATTTACTTATGTTGTACTCTGTTGGTTGGGTTTAGTTGTATTCATGCATTTTTTTCCTCATTGGTTTTGAAATTTCAGCATTTATGGGCTTGCAGATGTGTGTGCGTGTACAGGTACTTAGCCAATGCCTCCCATGTTAGTGATATTCCTACTCAGTGCTAGTCACCAGCCCCTGGCCTATTGGAGGTGGTCTTGGGGAGTCGTGGCACGAGCCCCACTGGGACGGGTCATGACAGAGTGGTATTAGAGGTGGTTGGTTCTACCTTAGGACCAAGAGTCTGTGAGATTGGTTTGGGGAAATAGTGTTAAGTGTTTCGAGTTCGGATTTCAGTCCAGGGACTCTGGTGTTGGTGTGGGCAGCCGACGTATCCATACACCAGGACTCTGATAACCTACTTTTTGACTTGGTACATGAAAAAAATAGTTTTGGGGAAGTAAAATAATAGTGAATTCATCATATAGGAATGGGTTTTGTTTTCCATAGCCTTTGTGTCAGTTATCTAGATATACTCGTTGACCACGGTACATATTGTTTTCTTATAGGATGCCTCCATGATGAATACCTACTAGGATTCAGCAGTGCGATCTAGAGGATTACCCCCTCAATGACGAGGCTTCGATACAGGGACCAGTTCCCCATTCGTTACCTCCAGGTGGTGCACCTTCTATAACACCACCAGTGGAGCATCCCATGGTACCTGTAGTACTGACAGATGAGGGGTGCAGGATAAGAGTTCTCCATGAGTTCCAGAGACAGATACCCCTCAAGTTTCGAGGTGATCCTGACCCTAAAGCGGTTGAGGACTGGCTTGAGGTAGTGACCAGAGTTTTCCTTCTAGTGAGGACACCTGATCGCACCGTGATTCACTGTTTCATTTTCATCCCTACACCACTGTGGTAAACTAGTTTTGTAATGAATATTCCAAATATAATAATAAATTTCACTTTATTTTTCAATCAATTAATTAATATTATAATGGGAAATGTTACTTGTTTTTATTATTTCAATGTAGGTGGAGGTGATTTGGAGGGCCCTTGATGAAGTGGAAGAAAAATGGGCCAAAATTGCATGGATCAATGGACATTTGTCCACTGTTTTGAATAGTAATCGAAATCCGTGCATCCAAATGGGCTGAAATTTTGTGGCATAGTCCAAATTTAGTAGGCTACATTTTATATTAAGGAACCCAATCCTGATTCGTCCTATAAGGGTCCCATCTGACCTGATATGTCCAAGACACTGAATATTCACAAAGTCAAAAGTGTCGTTATGTATTTTATCAATATATAGAGCTTTAGTTGTCCAAATGGTTCCAAACTTTCGGTGGATACATCCAAGATATGGGGATACAACTTTTATATTTTCTCCAAAGAGAGATAAGACTGTATGAAGGCCAAAAAGCGTGGTACAAGTGGATTGAAGAAATATGTATTCCTAAAACCACCTTCCAATTTTCCTATAAAATGGAACCTTGGGCTCCCCATTTGCAAGTTTGAACAAGAATATATACTCTGCCATTTTTTAGTCCTATAGGAGTCTCCTAATCACCTTGGAGGTTTTGGAGGCCCCTATCCTCATAGGGGAATCAAGGATGAAGAAGGAGTTTCACCCGAGCTTCATCCTCCTCCCGATGTCGAGCTAAAATTTTGGTGTTCGTTGTGAGAGAGCTACACACATGTCAATGGAGTTCCTATGCATACACTAGCTACTGGTTTGGAGTAATTTGGGTGTTTAAACATTTCATTACATGTATCTTATTTTATTTCAGATTTGAATGCTTTATTTGATGCATGTGAGTGTTATGATCTTAATTTCTAACCGATCGGTGTGAGGTTTTGAGTGCGTGACTTGTGTTGTTCCAATTGGACAACACAAGAATCATTTTCTTCCCCACTTTATTTAGATTTCAATATGATTTGGAAGCTCTTATTCCATAAATAAGTTCTGGACCTTGGAAATACTATTGTTATGTCAAGGTTTGGTTCTTCAAGCATTGAAATAAGAGCTTAGGAATTAATCGGGATTCCAATTAATTCCAACCAAAGAATTACTCTAAACCTAAAATGAATCTCTATGAACAATGAAATTGATATGTGTGTAGTGAAATCACATCGACCCTTTTATCTCATATTTTTTAAAATCCGCTTGGTCTTTCATCTTTTAAACTATTTTGATTAAGTTACTTTCTTTAAGTTGTTTTCAAAATCACCCCCCTTTTTTAGTAGACTTAATTAAAAATACACACTCTAAACCTATCAACTCTCCTCAAGAGACAACCTAGGGTCTTCTATAGACTAAAAATAAACCTTAAAAAGCATAATAAATTTTACGTTTCACGACAACGCGGTCAAATTTCGGCGCCGTTGTCGGGGAGCGTTTTTATTTTAGTGAGTGTTTTTTATAAGTTATTTGTAAAAAAATTGTGAATATTTATTTGTTTTCTCTTCTACCTTTTCAATCCTTTTGTATTATGATCTATTACATGTGTAGGTTTGGTGCATGAAGCGTTCTAATCTGGGAGATTTACCACCTTTTGAACCCGATCCATAGAGGATCCTACGTCAACGACACCGAGACACACAAGACAACAATTTGAAGGAGGACACACCACACACTGAAACATTCCTTAACCCTTTTTCTTCTTCTTATTCTGGAACCCAAATAAAAACTAAAATAAAATTTTATAACATGGGTGAAAATAATAGAACATTAAAGGAATTAACCTCACCTGATGTTGATATCCAACCTGCACACATTCAAATACAAGGAGAGGCACCTAATTTCGAACTAAAATCTGGTTTAATTTATTTATTACCAAGATTTCATGGTTATCCTAGAGAGGACCCACATAAAAATTTAAAATAATTTCATACTGTGTGTTCTACATTAAATCCTGCTAATGTTTATGAGGACTAAGTAAAACTTACAGAATTTCCATTTTCATTAGAAGACACTACTAAAGATTGGCTATACTATGTTAATTCACCAATTAGAGGTTGGGCGGACATGAAACGCCTTTTTCTTGAAAAATATTTCCCAGCCTCTCGAACTGCAACAATAAGGAAAGAAATATGTGGTATAAGAAAATCTCATGGTGAAACACTTCATGAATATTGGGAAAGATTTAAAAGATTTTGTTCAAGTTGTCCACATCACCAAATAAGTGATCAACTTTTAATTCAGTGTTTTTATGAAGGTTTAATCCCTATTGATTGAAAAATGATTGATGCTGCTGCAGGTGGTGCACTAGTGGATAAAACCCCAATCGCTGCAAGGAACCTAATTGATAACATGGCACAAAACACACAACAATTTTGTTCAAGGTCCACTGTACCAATTCGAGGTTTCCATGAGGTGCAAAGTACTGAATTCGAGAAGAAGGTGGATACAAAGTTTGAAGAGGTAAGTACCCTTCTACGACAACTCACTCTTTCCCAAGGGCAATCTCAATATCTTCCTCCCATACATTTTGGTATATGCTCTTCTGATACCCACTATTCTGACCAATTCCCCCAACTGAGATAAACTTCTGAGAGTTGTGAGGCGATATTTTCTGGACGCCCCTATAACCAACCCTTTAGGCAAGAACCATATTATCCATCCAACCCTGGGTGGAAAGACAACCAAGCCTATAGTAAAGGGGGGTATCCAAACCAACCTCAACAAAAATGGAACCAACAAGGTCAGAGTAGTCATCCACCACCACCCAAAAATCCTCAACCACCCCAAAGGCCTTTCCAAAAAAAACCCTCCAAAAACTGATCCTAGCCTAGAAGATATGATGAAACAAATGGCTACCAATAATCTTCAATTCCAACAAACCACTCAGGCAGCCATACAAGACCACAAAACCCAATTAGGCCAACTAGCTAACTCGGTGGGTGAAATCCAAAGCCATGGGTCTAGTAAACTACCCTCTCAACAACTTGTAAACCCTAGGGATAAGGGAAATGTTAATGTCATCACCCTTAGGAGTGTAACTCAACTTAAAATACAAATAACACCTCCATTAGAGTCATCCCCTCATGAGAAATCCACCATTCCAACCATTGAAAAAGTCCAAATATTGAAAAACATTGTCCTAAGAGGAGCCCTTCAAAAGGAAATAGTTTTTCTATTAGTGAACCACAAAGCACACCCATTCCTCTTCCATTTCCCCAAAGGGCCACCCAACAAAGAAAACAAAATGAAACTGAACTTGGCAAAGAAATATTGTAAACTTTCAAGAAAGTGCAGGTCAGCATCCCCTTGATTGATGCCATCAAGAAAATTCCATGATATGCCAAGTTTCTGAAGGATATGTGTACCCACCGAAGGTGACTTAGAGGTGATGAGAAGGTGAGCCTGGGGAGGAACGTATCAGTATTGATACAACCATCACTTCCCACCAAGTGCAATGATCCTAGAATATTCTCGATTCTTTGCACCATAGGGGAGTATTCTTTATCCAATTCTATGCTTTATTTGGGTGATTATATTAATGTGATGCCTCACTTCATATACTCTTCTTTGAAGGTCGGTGAACTAAAGTCTACAGGAATATTTGTTCAGCTAGAAAATCGGAGTATGGCACACCCTTCTGGTGTGTTAGAGGATGTTCTTGTGAGGGTTAAAAATTTAATATTTCCTGCTTATTTTTATGTGCTAAAAATGGAAGATGATAGGATGAATGGACACTCCCCAATCATATTGGGGAGAACTTTCTTGAAAACCGCCAAAGCCATAATTAATGTCCATAATGGTACATTATCTATGGAATTTTGGGGTGACATAGTCCATTTCAACATCCTTGATGCCATGAAGCACTCCTCATAAGAACATTCCTCTATCTCGGTAAATTCAATTGATGTAATCCCTTCCCCTAAAATCACTTCATTTGTTTCCCCTGATACCCTTTCTGAATTTTCCTCTTTGATTGAAATTATTGGTAATGAATCATGTGTTGATTGTTGTAGTGGTCTAGAAAAGTGTCATTCATGTTTATTAATTGATAATTTCTTAAACACGGAGGATCACATGACCATAGATGATACTACTATGCTTGTAAAAGCTAATTCCTCATCTAAGGATGATACCATTGAGAAGTTAGATGAGATTAGTGACCTCTCACTTTCACACACACTCCCATAAATACAAAATCTACCTGAATTGGAACTAAATCAATTTCCTCAAGATTTAAAATATTCTTATCTTGAGAATGGAAATAAGTTTCCCATCATCATTTCTAGTTAACTCCCTCCTGAGCATGAATTGCGACTGTTTGAACTTTTGAGGGAGTATAAACAAGCATTGGGATGGACACTTGCGGACATTCCTGGTATTAGCCCATTAATTTGTACACATCATATTTTATTAACTGATGAGGCTAAACCAGTGAGGCAGGCACAATGTCGACTGAACCCAAACATCTTAGAAGTAGTTAAAAAGGAAGTAACAAAATTATTGGCTGCTGGAATCATTTACCCCATCTCTAACAGCCAATGGGTCAGTCCCGTTCAAGTAGTTCCTAAAAAAACTAGTCTAACGGTAATTAAAAATGAAAACAATGAATTGGTTCCAACTCGTGTGCAGAATAGTTGGTGTGTCTGTATAGATTATCACCGACTAAACCAACACACTAGGAAGGACCATTTACCATTTCCATTCATTGACCAAATGCTAGAGAGGCTAGCGGGGAAGTCCCATTACTATTTTCTTGATGGGTATTCTGGATACTTTCAGATCCATATTTCCCCTGAGGATTAGGAAAAGACAACCTTCACTTGCCGCTTTGGCACATTTGCCTATAGAAGGATGTCATTTGGCCTGTTCAATGCTTCAGGTACTTTCTAGCGATGTATGGTTAGTATTTTTTTTTGGATTGCCTGGAGAATTGCATGGAAATTTTCATGGATGATTTTACTGTTTATGGATCCTCTTTTGATTAATGTTTAAGTAGTCTTGGTTCCGTCCTACATCACTGTATTGAAAAGAATCTTGTATTAAATTATGAGAAATTTCATTTCATGGTGCGACAAGGTATAGTTTTGGGACATGTCATTTCTGGGGATGGTATCCAAGTAGATAAATCGAAAGTGGATGTCATTTCTTCCCTACCATTCCCTAAAAATGTATGTGATGTGCAGTCTTTCCTAGGTCATGCTGGATTTTACCGTCGTTTCATTCGTTATTTTAGTAAGATTGCACTTCCCCTCTCTCGCTTACTCCAAAAAGAAAAAGATTTTGTTTTTGATAAAGAATGTGAAGAAGCTTTTAATAAATTAAAATGGTGTCTCACATCACCCCCGGTCATCCAACCACCTCAGTGGGATTTACCATTTCAGATCATGTGTGACACATCTAACTATGCAGTTGGGGCATTCTTGTCACAAAGGGTCGACCGAGCTCCACATGTCATAGACTATGCCTCACGTACATTGGACCCTGCCCAAGAAAACTACACCACAACTGAAAAATAATTCCTTGCCATAGTGTTTTCCTTGGATAAATTCAGGTCATACCTTTTAGGGTCCAAAGTCATTGTGTTCTCAGACCATGCAGCCCTCCAGTATCTCCTAAAGAAACTGGAAGCCAAACCACATCTCATTCGTTGGATGCTCCTCCTTCAGGAATTCAATCTAGAAATTAGAGATAAAAAAGGATCAGAGAATGTGGTGGCAGACCATATCAGTAGGATCCTCCCATCCTCGGACATTATCTCATCCCCCTGTATTCCCATTAATGACATGTTTCCTGATGAGCAATTTTACAAAGTGCAAGATGTTATTCCCCGGTATGCTGGAATTGTAAATTATTTGGTAGCATCTTGCATTCCTACTGATTTTAACAAAAACCAAGCCAGTCGTCTAAAACATGAGTCTCGTTGGTACATTTGGGATGACCCCTACCTTTGGCGCACATGTAGCGATCAGGTCCTTATGAATTGTGTTCCCGATAGAGAGTTTTAGTCTTTCCTTAGATTCTGCCACACTCTTTCTTGTGGGGGCCACTTTGGTCCCCAACAGACTGCTCGCAAAGTTCTTGATTCTGGTCTCTTATGGACAACACTTTTTCGGGATTCCCATAAATTTTTTAAATCTTTTCCTCGTTATCAAAGAATGGGGAATTTCTCTAAAAGGAATGAAATGCCACAACAACCCTTTCTATTTCATGACATATTCGATGTTTTGGGTATTGACTTTATGGGGCCATTTCCCAATTATTTTGGCAACTTATACATTATTTTGGCCATTGATTATGTATCAAAATGGGTAGAGGCGTGAGCCACAAGGACAGATGATTCCAAAACAGTTGTATAATTTTTGAGAACTCAGATCTTTTGTAAGTTTGGATTACCTAGGTTCATCATCAATGACCAGGGTTCTCATTTTTGCAACCGAACAATGCAATCACTTTTGCGTCGGTATGGGGTTGTTCATCGAGTATCTACTGCATATCACCCATAGACTAATGGTCAAACTGAGGTGTCAAATAGAGAGGTAAAACAAATTCTTGAAAAAACGTTCCAACCCAACAGGAAAGATTGGAGTCTTAGACTCGATGATTCATTATGGGCTTACCGTACTGCTTTTAAAACTCTCATTGGAATGTCACCTTATAGGCTTGTTTTTGGAAAGAGTTGTCACCTACCTATTGAGATTTAGCACCGGGCCTACTGGGCCATTAAAAAATGAAATTCTAACCTTTTTGGTGTAGATTATCAAAGGAAGTTATAGATACAGAAGATGGAAGAAATGCATAGAGATTCTTATGAGAACTCCAGGATTTATAAGGAGCGAACCAAGGCTGCCCATGACCACCTTATCCTTCATCGAGAGTTCCAAATTGGGTAGAAGGTCCTCCTCTACAATTCAAGGATGAAATTTCATCCTAATAAGCTTTGTTCCCACTAGTTTGGACCATATATTGTTACTAATGTCTCTCCATTTGGTGTTGTTCAGGTTCAAAATGAAGAAACCAAGCAAACCTTCACTGTCAATGGGCAGTGGCTGAAGCACTTTCATGAAGCCATTATGGAGTCCCCGATGGAGTAACTCCAAGCTCAAGAAGAAAACTATGAATGACATCCACCAAGTTTTATCCTTCCTTCCCACATTCTATTTTACTATAGTGAGGACATTTCATACTCTAGGTGTGGGGGATGGGTACATTCCTGGGTTAGTTAGGAATTTTCATCATTTTCTTTCTTTCTTTGTCTTTTTTCTTGATGAATGGTATTTTCACTTGCCCCCCCCCCCCCCTCCCTCGTTCCACCCCTTACTTTTGTGCCGGAATGCTAATTTTATCATGGAAAAAGATACCCCCTGAATTGAATCATGAAAGTTACTGAAAATGCATGAGTAATTTCCCTATTTTATGTTGTTTTAACATTTTCAAAAAAAATCACTAATGGAATATGTGTTTTAGCTTGAATTTAACATTGTGGTGTGACTTTATCTTATAAATTAGTTGTTTTTTGATGATATAAATGGTTTTATCATTTTGAAAACTTTGAGAAAAATAGTACCCTTTACGTGATTAGTTCAAAGGAAAATTGTGGCACTTAATTTCTCAACACATTTTTGCACCCAAACAAGAAGTTTGATTTTTACTTACTCAATAGAAGTTAAATATAAGTTAGGTTAATATTTATCTATTTTCCAAATGATTTTTCCATATGTTTGTTCCTTATCTGATCTTTTTCATTACTGTATCGGATTGACCTACGTGTGTGTACCTGTTATCCGACTGTTGTACACCCTCAAAAAAAATAGTTGTGTCTTGGGCAGGTCAAAAATAACACTTCCTTGACTTTTGATCTTGTTATAACTATTACAATTAGTGTCGTGAGGAGATCAAACAAGGGTTGAGAGAAGGGTGTGAGATTTGTTCCATGCACAACATTTCAAAAAAAATGAGGGGAGTGATGAAATGTACATCATATGGGGATATATTGGTCAGGAGCTTAAGGTTTGACTTCTGGGAATGCTTAAATGAGTGGGTCTTGAAATTTGATTGCAAAGGGTATAGGACAGGTTCGGTGGACATAATCATTTAAGCATAAAAATATTAAAATAACCTATATTTACTGGAGATAAAGTGGGTAGAATAGCACGAATTTTTTGTCACACACACATGTGGAGATTTAGTGAAATTGTGGACTTTAGGATTACTTGCTCAAATTGGTATCATTAATCTCCCTGAATTTCATTCTGATACAATTTATAAGACACATTTTTGCATGATCATTGAGAATAACTCCATGGTGTGATTTTTTCTTTGATCATATTCCTTTAAAATTTTAAATTTTCATTGAATGTTAAATATTCATGAAGTTTGGAATATCTCCATGCATAATTTTTGGAAATATCACTTTGCCCAGGAGTTCAAATGTTTAGGTGTGGGGGTGTGATCGCACCGCGATTCACTGTTTCATTTTCATCCCTACACCACTGTGGTAAACTAGTTTTGTAATGAATATTCCAAATATAATAATAAATTTCACTTTATGTTTGAATCAATTAATTAATATTATAATGGGAAATGTTAGTTGTTTTTATTATATCAATGTAGGTGGAGGAGATTTGGAGGGCCCTTGATGAAGTGGAAGAAAAAAGGGCCAAAATTGCATGGATCTATGGACATATGTACACTGTTTTAAATATTACGCGAACTCCATGAATCCAAATGGGTTGACATTTTTTGGAAAGGTCCAAAATTTAAAAGGCTACATTTCATATTAAGGAACTCAATTCGGATTCGGCTTATAAGGGGCACCTACGAACTAATCTTTCCAAGACACCGAATATGCACAAATTCAAAAGTGGTGTTCTGTATTTTATCAATATCTAGAGATTTATTTGTCCAAATGGTTCCAAACTTTCGGTTAAGACAGAAAAGAGGTGGGGATACAACTTTTATATTTTCCCAAAAGAGAGATAAGACTTTCTGAAAGACGAAACGCATGGTACAAGTGGATTGAAGAAATCTATGTGTCTAAAACCACCTTCCAATTTTCCTATAAAATGGAACCTTGGGCTCCCCATTTGCAAGTTCGAACCAGAAGCTATACTCTGCCATTTTGAAGTCCTATAGGAGTCTCCTAATCACCTTGGAGGTTCTTGAGGCACCTATCCTCATAGGGGAATCAAGGATGAAGAAGGAGTTCCACCCGAGCTTCCTCCTCCTCCCGATGTCGAGCTAAAAGTTGGGTGTTTGTTGTGAGGGAGCTACACACATGTAAAGGGAGTTATGATGCATACACTAGCTATTGGTTTGGATTAATTTGGGTTTTTAAACATTTCATTCCATGTATCTTATTTTATTTCAGATTTTAATGCTTGATTTGATGCACGTGAGTGTTATGCTCTTAATTTCTAACTGATCGGTGTGAGGTTTTGAGTGTGTGACTTGTGTTGTTCCGATTGGACAACACAAGAATATTTTCTTCCCCAATTTATTGATATTTCAATATGATTTGGAAGCTATTATTCCATGCATAAGTTCTGGACCTTGGCAATACGATTTTTATGTCAAGGTTTGGTTCTTCAACCATTGAAATAAGAGCTTAGGAATTAATCGGGATTCCAATTAATTCCAACCAAAGAATTACTCTAAACCTAAAATGAATATCTATGAACAATTAACTTTATATGTGTGTAGTGAAATCACATCTACCCTTTTATCTCATATTTTTCAAAATCCACTTGGTCTTTCATCTTTTAAACTATTTTTATTAAGTTACTTTCTTTAAGTTGTTTTCAAAATCACCCCCCTTTTTTAGTAGACTTAATTAAAAATACACACTCTAAACCTATCAACGCTCCTCGATAGATGACCTAGGGACTTACCTAGACTACAAATCAACCTTAAAAGCATAATCAATTTGATGTGTCATGACAACGCGGTCAACACCAGCGGACCAGATGATGATCCTAGGAGCGATCCTTCTTCAGGGTTCAGCGGGATGATGGTGGAGTCTGACCACACAGACTCATAAAGAGGAGACTCTTTTGTGGATAAAGTTTGAGAAACTCTTTAGGGAGGAGTTATCTCCAGTTACACTAAGATCAGTTCATATCTAGGAGATTCTTTACCTCCATTAGGGCAGTTTGACAGTGGCTGACTATTCATCGAGGTTCACCAACCTCTCCAGGTACTCGATGGATATGTTCAGGGATCAGTACTTCAAATCTAGGACCTTCAAGAAAGGTCTACGACATGAAATCCAAGATAGTTTCATGCCTCTATGAATTTAAAATTATATTGGAGTTCTCAAGTGGGCCTTGGTAATTGAGATCTTCTTGGCGGAACAGAGGCATCCAACAATAGTCAGTAGTAGGAAGACATGTGTGGAGTCCTCAGTAGAAAAGAACTGACATCAGGCATAGAGTTCGGGATGTGGGAGACATCAAACGAGGACCCAGTATAGGGGATCGATAGTCCAGGGCTCTTAGGCTAGATCCATTCATCCTATGGGAGAGGTGATGCTACTCGTGCGATGGTAGGAGACATCTTGTTAGAGATTGTCTGACCCATTGAGCTGCTGACATAGAGGTGGTGGATGGACCACCGAGGTAGAGGCAGAGAGTGGATCAGACAGACCCACCAGGGTGGAAGACGTGGAAGAGGAGTAGGGAGAGCTATATGTGGTGGAAGACGCTTCAATCTACTTCCACCACCACCCCCAGGAGGTCCACACCAGGCTTAGGGAGCTAGGGGACAGGGGTAGGGATAACTACATGTAATCGAGCCATATGAACCAGGGACTCCAGGTATGATCCTAAATACAATATATGTCATATCTACCTTAGATAATGTACTTATAGACATAGGTTCCAGTCATTCATTCCTCACTGCATGTCTTGTGCGAAACCTTGAGATTCTGGTAGAGTTGTTGACTCGACCCTTATGCTTGGAGACACCTACGGTAGGGGACTCGATGATCAAGAACCTTTTTAAATAGTGTGATATTACCCTTGGAGGTGAGAGTTTTTTTTGGAACCTCTAGGTGGTAGCATCGAGGCCTTAGGAATTAATTCTCAGGATGGATTGGTTATCTTCAGTCCATTCTCAGATTGACTGCTTTAGGCGATGAGTGTGGTGTATCTGCAGCAATGGGATGAGGTTTTCCTTTTTCAATAAAAAGGATACCCAGGTAGCATAGGATGGGCTCATGCATAGGAGGGTGTAGCTGATCACTCATGAGTTGGATAGACTTACCCTCATAGAAGTAGATGTTGTGAGCTTCCAGTTCTCAGAAGTTGTGGCGGAGTACGAGGACATCTTTCCCGAAGATGTTCTAGGACTACCTCCCCACTGGGAGATCAACTTATGCATCGAATTACACCACGGGATGGAACTGATATCCTCACTATTGTATCGTATGTCTCCTGCAGAGCTTCGTAAGATGAGGGTGCAGTTAGAGGATTTTCAAAGTAAGGGCTTCGTAAGACCCAGTGTTTCACCCTGGGCAACCCCTGTTTTGTTTTCCAAGAAGGTGGATTGGAGTTTTAGGTTGAGCTTGGATTACTGGTGCCTAAACTAGGTGATGGTGAAGAACAAGTATCCACTACCTAGGATCAACAACCTCTCCAATCAGCTAATAGGGACACAGTGGTTCTCGAAGGTTAACCTTCAATCAGGTTACCACCAGTTATGAGTACGGGACAAGGATATACCAAAGATGGCTTTCAGATGCCTCTACAGTCACTTTGAGTACTTGGTGATGCCTTTCATCATGAAAAATTCCCCTACAGTGTTCATGGGACTTATGAAATAGATCTTCCATCCGTATTTAGACCAGTTCATAGTGGTCTTCATTGACGAAATCCTTGTGTACTCATCATCAGAGAAGAAGCATGTGAGACACCTGCAGATGGATCTATATGTACTCTAAGATCACCAGCTTTATGGGAAGCTCTCAAAGTGTCAGTTATGGATTCAAGAGGTCCACTTTTTGGGACATGTCATCTCATCAGATGGAGTAGCTGTGGATCTATCCAAGGTGGAGGTAGTGTTAGCATGGGAGCCACCTCGGAGTGTGACGGAGGTGCGAAGCTTCCTTGGGTTGGCAGGGTATTACCAGAGATTCATTCCTAATTTCTTCCGGATATCATCACTGATGATAGCATTGACTAGGAAGGGGCAATACTTTATGTGGATAGATAAGTTCCATAAGGATTTAGAGTAGTTGAGATAGAGTTTGATGAGTGCCCCGATCTTGAGATTGTCAGAGGAGGATGTTGATTACATAGTTTTCTGCAATACATCAGGGACCGGGATTGGTTGTGTCCTGATGAAGGGACAGGCATTGATTACATATGGTTCGCACCATCTAAGACTGCACAAGAAGAACTATGTGACCCATGATATCGAGTTGGTAGCGGTAATATTCATATTGAAGATGTGGATATACTACCTTATGTGAGAGAAGATTATCATCTACTCCAACCACAAGAGCCTCAAATACATATTCTCATAGAAGGATTTGAATCTAAGGTAAAGGGGGTGGCCATAGTTCCTCCAGGACTATGATTTCAAGATCATCTATACTCCTGGGAAGGGGAACAAGGTGGAATATGCTCTTAGAAGGAGATTAAGATTGCAATTGTTGAGTGAGGCAACGAAGAAGTTGGCCTCGTTACTATTATCCTTCGTGGACATAGAGGATGCATCTTACCTTCATTCGATAGTTATCACCCCTCCACTCTTATAGCAAGTTAGGGAGGCATATCTTGGGGATGTCGGCTATGAGTCTTTACATGCTCAGTTATCCACAAAACATGCTCCTGATGGATATTCTCAAGGTGGGGAGCATGTTTTTTGTTATAGAGGACGCATTGTTGTACCAGTGGAATTGTGGGAGGATGTCCTGAAGGAGTTTCATACACCCCCCCTAGTGGTATTCCCTGACATGGAAAATATGTACCAGGATCTCTGATGATAGTTCTAATGTTGAAGCATGAATAAGGTAGTAGTAGAGTTCATTTCTTGGTACCTTACATGCCAGCAGGCGAAGGATGAGCACCAGGTTCTAGCAGTGTTAGCTCACCCCCTAGAAGCGCTGGAGTGGAAGTGGGATGGGGTATCAATGGACTTTGTGGCGGGCTTACCACGAATTTCCAAGGGACATGATTCTATATGGGTGATTGTTGACTAACTCACCAAGTCGGCCCACTTCCTAGATATTGGGGAGTAGACTTTCGTATAGAGGTTGGGAAACCTATATGTGTAGGAGATAGTTCGGCTTCATGGCATCCCTTAGATGATAGTCTCAGATCTTGATGCTCGTTTCACATCCCGGTTATGGAAGGAATTAAAGGAGGTGTTTGGGACCCAGTTACACTTGAGCACAGCGTTCCATCCCCAGACGGATGGCTAGACTAAGAGGACCATTTAGGTTTTGGAGGATATGTTGTGGGCCTATACCTTGGACTTTGGTCATAGTTGGGAGGACCACCAACCACATGTGGATTTTTCATACAAAAACTGCCACCACTCCCCCATTGGTATGGCACCATTCGAGGCTTTATATGGGAGAACATGTCGGTCACCATTTTGCTGGACCGATCCTGGAGAGTCAGTATTTATGGGTCTAGAGCTGATGTGAGCTACCACAAAGAAGGTGCAGATCATCTGGGAGCGGATGAAGACTGCGTAGAGATGGAAGATGTTTTATGCTAACAAACTATAGAGACCTCTAGAGTTAGAGGAGTGAGACAATGTCTTCCTTTGGGTCTCACCTTAACAAGGTTTGTGAAGATTTGGTTGGTGCGGCAAGATATCTCTGAGGATTATCAGACCTTTCTGGATACTACACAGAGTTGGAGAGGTGGCGTAATGCTTATCCCTACCACCACAGTTTCACCAATTACATGATTTCTTCCACGTGTCATAGCTGAGGAGGTACGTTCATGACCCATCGGACTTCATCGACTGGGGCGAGCTGGACATTGAGGATGGAGAGACCTTTGCTGAGTACCTGGTGGAGATTGAGGATCAGCAGGAGAGGATCCTTCATGGGTGATCAATTCCCTTATTGTGTGTCTGATGGAAGCATGGGAACCTTTAGCAGAGCATGTGGGAGCAGGAGGCTCAGATCCATGCCTAGTACCCACATCTTTTTTAGTAGCCCTTGTTTTGGCTTTTCGGGGACATAAAGCCCCAAGGTGGGGAGAATGTAATATCTCATATTTTCCGTGTATTATATTTAAAAATTATATGGAATTATTTCAAGACCAATCATAGATACGAAACATCATTCTAAGTACCGGTGAGCCTGAAATGGTGGTTTGAACTTTTTTTAAGTTAAGTGAGTCGACGTGTGTGTGCGGTTGTGGCAGTTTCCAAATGGATACCTGGATTAAAAATATGAGGGCACTGTTGTGTCTAGGAAGACGAATTTACCTAAGAACAGGCCTAACCTCAACCAGTATGGGTCAAGGGAAAAAGTTAATTTTCAAACATTTTTAAGTAAAATAAAATAAAATAAAATAAATTCAAAATTTTATTTTATTTGAAAACATTCGCTACAGCCTAATGACGGGGTAGTTGTTTCAATAATTAATGACACAGCATAATCACTCTAAAATAGAAATGCTGACTCATTAATACTGTAGCTAAATGGTAGTGACTCAATTTTATGGAATGCTAAAATGTGTTCCCTCCTTTTAATGGGTTAATCTAATGTTAGTTGTTGGCAGAAGGTTGAGAGAAACTTTGGAGAATTATTGGAGCTTTAGAGAGAACTCTCGACAAAGAACGATGATGAATCAAAAGTGAAAATCTTTATGAAAATGGATTTGAAGGATCTCGGTGACGAAGGTAGAGCGATCCCTCCATCAGCGATCGACTCCTCCTCGAGGTAGGGGTTATGTTTTATGTTGTTTTTCATCCCTGTTCTTTAATTCATCGATGAATGTGGATCAACCCATGAACTGGTTGATCCGCGCATTGTCATTATTTTAGGAGGGCTTAATTGGGTTTATTCCTGGGGAATTTATTATTCCATGTTTTATTATTTTAATTTACCCCATTTAAACCTTATAAAGGGGTAGTATTAATGTTTTCATGAACGATGGTAGAGGTTCATTCCTATTTTGTTTATTGGATTTCTTCCTCCCTCTTCCTTGTGTTCTTCGTGTTCTTCACAGGGATAAGAACAAGGAATCGTTGCACACTCGTTCTTCAGCACAATGATCCCAAACTGAATATCTGATATCATGAAGACCCAGTGGAGGTGTGACGGAGATGGTGGCGGACGAATTGACATGGTTTAGGAGTTCTTATTCTTAGTGCGTTCTTCATGTGGGTGGATCGAAACGCATTTTTCAGGGCCGATCGGAGGACCAAAACTTGAAGAATCAGCTTCGGGGTATCGGGGTGACCTAAAATCTTGAGTTTCCTAGAGATCAGATGGATGGATCAAAGAACGGGAATCACTGGAGGTGATCCGGTGAAGAACTAGTGATTCTGGAAAATTCTGAAGAACACGGTGTGTAACCTGAAGAACACGTTGTGTGGGACGAGATTTGTGGTGGATAGGGTTTTGGGAGATCGACCAGTATCACATGGTATGTGACCCCTATCACACGGTGTTTGGGACCTTCCCGAAGCTCATCATGTATCTAGGGGATACACAGACACAGGGTGGAGTACACGGTTGTGTACTTTACCACACAGCCAGACCAGGCCGGTTATGCGGGTTACCTTGTGTACTGGTTACATGGGATGTCCCACACAGGTTGAAGCCATGTACTGGAACACAGCTACATACATGAAGGTAACCCTAGTTACTCGGACACGGCATGTTGTCCTCCCTACATGTCGTGTACAAACCTTTCTACATGGCATGTTCTTATGACTCGAGTCATTTTACATAGAAAGTACCCACATTCAAGAGACACGACGTGTGAACCTTCTACACACCATGTATATCTTGGAACATGGCTTGATCCTCTTTTCCGCCATTACTTGGAAAATTTTCGTTTGGTTTAGTTCCCATTTTTTATCGTTCCCCTAAAGTTCAGGTATCGTTTCCATCCACAGGAGTATGATCCCTTCAGCAGGACTTTCCGAGATAGAGTTAGGTATCCCTCTGAGAGGCTTGGAGCGAGATCCTATATCCATTATTGTCCCTAGGTAGAGTTAGGTATCGACAATACTAATCCTATAGGACAACAATCCTCTACATAATAGGTGAATCTGGATGAGTCGTGGTATCCTCCAAGGCCCTGGAAATGATCCTCGTTTGTGTATCATGATCTTTCCCCCACTCAGGAGTGTGTTCTCCCAAAATGAGCGTATCTCTCTATCATGGGTTTTCCCCGATAAACAATACTTATTAGACATACATTATCAGAGTTATCAGACTCATGGAGTGAGTTCTCTTGGATGACTGCTTCATGGAATCTTCAAACTAAATCCCTAGCGGGGGTATGCGGTTGTGTGGCTTGTCTCTTAACTACGGGTCTGGGTTTTTAGTATATCTAGATGTGTTTCTCTTATTATATGTTCAAAAAACATATACTATGTAGAGATAATTATAGCTTTACTTTGCGTATTTATTTGTGGTTTTTGGGGTCCTCTACTGATTATTGTTATACTCACCCCTACACGGGCTTTTCCTGTATGTGTCATGTCTTGTGAAGACAAGTGGACTTTTGATAAATTCTAGGGAGGACGAGGACCAGACTAAGATTTCTAAGTTCCCTACAGGATGAGGTGTTACTACAGCTACGATCAGTAGTCCCAGAACCTCTTTGTGCTTACATGTTGGACTTAGTAGTTTGCAGACTCTTGTTTTTGGTGGGCTTGTATTCTGGCCTAGTTTTACTTTCTTCACTTTACTTTTATTGTATTCTGTTGGTTGGGTTTAGTTGTATGCATGCATTTTGTTCCTCAGTGGTTTTTACATTTCAGAATTTGTGGGCTTTGAAATGTGTGTGTGTGAGTATAGGTACTTAGGAAATGCCTCCCATGTTAATGATATGCCTACTTGGTGCTAGTCACCAGCCCTTTGCCTATTGAAGGTGGGATTAGGGAGTCGCGGCATGGGCCCCACTAAGACTAATCGTGAAACATGCTCCATGTGAAACAGTATTAGTGGTTAACCTTGATTTTTGCTCCTCTATGTGAAACGAGCCTTAACTCATGCTAATTTCAGGTTTTATGTTGCTATCACATTACTATGATTCCATTATTATGTGGTCTCATGTTCTGTATGTTATTATTCCATATGATTAATAATTTTACATTCATTTTTATATCATTATGTTATTCCTTCTAACCCATGTTATAATATTTATTTTAATGTTTATTCCCTTACTGGGATTTTTATCTCATCCCTTTGTTCATGTATTCCCCAGGGTATCCTATGCAGATGTAAGGGATTTAAGGGAGTTAGGATCTCCTTATAAAGATTAAATAAAATATGTTTATTTTGGTCTCATGTTGTTTGATTATGTATCTAATCTTCCAAATACTCTATACATTACAATACTTGTCTTGCAATTTGATGTTTAATTATTCTTAAAATCATGTAATGATATGTGTAAAAGGATAGGGTCACTATAGTTGGTATCAAAGGATAGTCTAGTTTTTTTAGATATTTTTAATAGAGAACTTTGGTAATGACCCTAGGGATAAGAATAAGTATGATAAATCATCCATAAATTTTGGAATTTATAGAGTAAGTGGTTTATCAAGAAAATACATTCATTTCTAGATACTACAAGTGGATGAGGTTCTAGAACAAATGTACTTGGGACTAACAACTCTGACAAGGTGTTCTGGGCCTAACTCGGGGTAATTTGGTACACGAAAACGGACCTTACTACCCACATGGTTTGACACTCCCAAGGGATATTCTTTTATAAATTAATAAGATCATTACAAACCATTATTAAGGGAGTAAAAAAATCCCATAAGAGAATATATGTTAGAAAACAGATCATGGATAACCTAGATTGAAACCTAGGGAATCAAAAGTTAGGATATACTTTTCCTTTACATGTTTAACCTTTTCAGTTCAAATTTTACTATTATTATGATTATTAGTTAAGTATTCAAGCCCCCTAATTATAATTTATTTTTCATATTTAATGGATGGGAATAGAATAACTCATTCCAACAATAAATGTGATACTAAATGTGACTATTTCCCTAATGATATGCCAAATATGATGGGAAAAGATGCTCAAAACTTCATGACAGTACTTTATCAATTGGATAAAGTTATGAATAATAACTTGAACCATGTGGAATGACCTCCTTCTCCTAAGAGATATTAATTTATGGTTGAATCCTTTATGTGGTAAAGGCCTCCCATGTTTAGTGGATCTTATGATCCCTAACTCATGGAACAGTGGATTAAATCCATTGAAAAGATATTATTTATCCTCTAATGCTCATAAGAAGAGAAATTTGTGCATGTGGTCTATCATTTTAATGGGTAAGCTGATCAATGGTAGACACATATCAAAAACACAAAGTAAAAATAGGAAATTGACTCCATGGATTGTAAGGAATTCATGAAAAAAAATTCAATAAATATTTCCCCCAAACCCTCTATCTCAATATGGAAAGAGAGTTACTTTGACTTAAGAGGAAGAAAGATGAGTATATCAGGGTGTATGAAGAAAACTTTACAAGGATTATAAGATAAACCTCCATATTTATCATTAATAATTAAAGTAAGGTGGATCGATTCTTTAGTGGACTAAATTTGAGTCTATAAAAAGTGTTAGAAATTTGAGGTTTTGATAGCTCTAAAGAGATTGAATTTTGTGCCCTGAAGGTTGAAATGGAGATCAAAGACTCTTAGTGGTCTCATGGGCCTGGTAAAAAAAGTAAAAAAATTAAGTCTAATATGGATGGATCAACAAATAAATCCCATTATGGAAAGAAGACTGAATGTCCCACCTGCCAAAATTTTGGGAAGAAGCATCCTGGGAACTATCTAAAGGGAACCATGAAATTCTTCAAATGTGGAAGAATGGGGCATCTAGCTAAGAACTTTCAGAGGGATATGAATAATAACACTAATTTGGAAGAAGAAATTATTGTTCATATCAACTCTTATCCAGTAGTTTAGTGTTTCAACTGTAGGGAATTTGTGAATTTTGTGAACCAATTCCCTAATCCCAGGGTTATCAGGGGAAATCAACAATAACCACTAAGGTAGAAATGAAGGGCATATGTTATCACTATGGCTAAGGTGGAACCTGACAATGACATGGGGGAAGGTATTATGGTTATTCATTTAAGAATAGTGAATGTGCTATTTGATTCTGGTTCTATGCATTCTTTCATATATTCCAAGTTTAGTAAAACTATTCAAACACCACATCAAAATTTGGAGGTTGAGTTATCTATGAGAACAACAAATAGGAAAATTATTGCATCCAAAGTACATAACTCTTCTCCGACTAATTTTTGTGGAATTAACCTCCTAGAAAACATTATCATACTCCCTTTGGTAGAGTTAGATTTTATATTGGTCATGGATTGGATATCTTTATACCAATCCAACATCAACTTTCGAGAAAGGGAGGTCACTCTTCACATCTTGAAGCATCCTCAAATTCTTTACAATTGTAAGGAGGAAGATGAATCTCCTTCATAATAATCATATAAAGTGTGGATATTAATGCCTTATGAGCAATCATATCTCTCTAAAATGATTGAGATAAAGGATACGGCCATGCTCGAATACATGCCCATCATGAGGGATTACATTATTGTATTCCCTAAAGAATTTCCTCATCTTACTCATGATTGATAGGTTGAGTTATCAATTGAACTTATTCCTGGATCACTTCCTATATCAAATACACCTTATATAATTTTTACCGTTGAGCTAAAAGGACTAAAGAAGCAGTTACAGGAGAATTTGGACAAGGGTTTTATATGCCCGATTGCTTCACTGTGGGGTACACCAGTCCTCTTTTTCAAGAATAAGGATGGATTAATGAGAAAGTTAATTTATTTTCATAAACTTAATAAAATAGTGATAAAGAACAATTATCCCCTATCATTAATAGATTACTTGTTTGATTAGATATGTGGGGATAGTTATTTCTCTAAGGTGGAACTCTGGTCGGGATATCATCAATTAAAGGTGAGGAAGGAAGATATTCCTAATAATTTCATTCAAATGAGGTATGGACACTATGAGTTCATAGTGATTCCTTTTAGACTCGCTAATGCTCCAAAAATATTCAAGGACATAATGAATAGAGTCTTTAGAGATTACCTAGACAAATTTGTGGTTGTCTTTATTGATGATATTCTGATATACTCCAAGAGAAATTAGGAACACAATAAGAATATAAATATTTTGATAAAGACTTTTTGAAGGGAGAAACATTATGAAAAGTACAGTAAATGTGTGTTATGGATGGAGGAAGTATCATTCTTGGGGTATATTATCATCGGAAAAGGAATATTTTTGGACACTTCCAAGATAGAGGAAATCAAAGAGTGGTCCAGGCTAACATCTGTAATGGAGATCTGTAGTTTCCTTATCCTAGTTGGGTATTTCCGATGATTTGTGATGAAATTATCACAATTTTCAAACCCAATGACCAAGATGACATGGGAGTGAAGTTTTTCTAGACTCAAGATTGTGAGGAAAACATTAAGGATCTCAAAAAATAGGCTTATCAATATGTCATTACTCACATTCCGGACAAGTTGAGAACTCTTTGTGGTGTACAGCGATGCTTCAAAAAAGTTCTTAGATTTTTTACTGATGAAAAATGATAAAGTGATAATATATGCCTTATTTAAGTTGAAAATACATGAGTAAAACTATCCCATGCATGATATGGAAATAACAGTTGTGATATTTTCATTGAAAATCTGGAAGAATTATCTCTATGGGGAGAAGTGTGAGATATATATTGATCACAAAAGTCTCAAATATATATTCACATAGTAGGAGCTTAATATGTGTTAACAAATATTGTTGGATCTCATCAAATATTAATAATTCTTAATCCACTACCATCCTAGTAAAGATAATAAGGTAGCAGATAATCTAAGTAGAAAGGATCATGCATCGTTATCAATGATGATAATTGAGAAGGATTCAATCTTCTTAGACATACAAAGGATGAACATGGGAATCATTTAGGAAGGAACATCATCAATCCTTTATCAAATTATTTATTAACCATCCCTTTTGAATAAAATAAAGTATGATCAAATAAATGATGTGGAAATTCAGAAAAGGGTGGAAGATATAAGAAATGGGAAAACCTCAGAGTTATAAATGGATGAGGAAGGAGTCGTGATATTTGGGTCATGATTATGTGTACCATCCGGTCCATAAATAAAGAAGGATCTTCTAAATTACACACATAGCTCAACCTTCTCTATTCACCTAGGGATCAAAATGATGTATCGATATTTAAGAGAGAACTATTGGTGGTAAAATATAAAAAATGAGATCAATGAATATACATCAAAGTGCCTGGTATATTAGAAAGTGAAGGTAGAAATAAAAAAATTCTAAGGGGATGATGCAACCATTATCTATACCAATATGGAAATGGGAAAAATCACAATATACTTTTTCACTAGACTTCAAAATAAATCTAGAGGGA
This sequence comes from Viscum album, assembly GCA_963277665.1. Lineage (NCBI taxonomy): Eukaryota > Viridiplantae > Streptophyta > Magnoliopsida > Santalales > Viscaceae > Viscum > Viscum album. The sequence continues at coordinate 649,348,195 of OY728120.1, read as the reverse complement.
ATAATGATATATGCATTAGTGTGGGTCATCTTACAAAGACAGATCACTTTATCACAATTTTATAGGACTTATCACTTGATCAACTTGCAAGGATATCAATCAATGAAATGGAAAGGTTTCAGGGAGTACCACTATCAATTGTATCTGATCGAGATCTGAGATTCACCTCCAAGTTATGGAAAAGTTTCCAATAGGATCTAAGTAGTGATTTTAACTTTAGTACGGCCTATCATCCTCAAACTAATGTCAAATCTAAGTAGACTATTCATACACTGGAATACATGTTGAGAACATGTTATGTGGTCTTGAAATGAGGATGGGACCAACATCTATCTCTGGTTGTGTTCTCTTACAACAATAGTTTCCACTCGAGCATCCAAATGGATCTATATGAAGCCCTTTATGGGAAACGGTGTAGGACACCTACATGTTGGGATGAAGTCGGTGAGTGTAAGAATCTAGGACCTAAAATGGTCAAAGAAATGGTGGAAAAGGTGAAAACCATTTAGTAGCATATAAAGGTAGCCCAAAGTCGACAGAAGATTTATGAAGACAATCATAGATGGTACCTCTAGTTTAAGGTTGGATACATGGTATCCCTCTGCATATCTTCATGGAAGAGGATCATGAGATTTGGGAAGAAAGGGAAGTTAATTCCCAGGTACATTAGCCCCTTCAAGATACTTTATTGTCTTAGAGTTGTGGCATATCGACTAGAACTTACACCAACCATGTATCAAGTACATAATGTATTCCATGTATTCTTCTTGAGGAAGTGCATACCATATCCCTCACATGTATTGAATTCAGAGGTGGTACAGTTGTAGAATGATATCTCCTATGAGGAGCAGCCGGTGAAGATCTTGGATCGTAGATATAAAGTTTTACACAACAACACCACTCACCTAGTCAAATTACTTTGGCAGAACCATAAGTATGAAGAAGAAAAATGGGAACTAGGTCAAGCGATAAAAGAGAAGTACTCACACATGTTTTCACCTTAGTGTGTAAAATGAAATTTCATGGGAGAAATTTCATAAGGGGGGAAGAATGTAAAGATCCAAAGATTTATAAATGGAAATTCCATTCTTATAATTATTTCATATAGTATAAATCACTTTAAATCACATAAATAACACAATATAAACTTTATAAAAGAAGAATGAATGAAATAAGAAGTATTTCAAGAATTTAAGGAACCTATACTGATGAAATAGTTACTTGGCCTTTGGAATAGTAATGTGACCCTTATAAATAGTAAACTATATAATGGAATAGTAAACTCACCTATGAAAGTATAAACAAAATTTAAACATATTATAAATGGTAATATGATATAATTATATCATAGTATAAGTAGATAAGTGTATTAAAAATTATTAATTATGTGTTGGTATTTTTATAGGTCATAAATATTTAATTACAATTTTACGATTAATTTAATAATTTAAATAAAATTTATTTTCATAAAATGTATTCATAAATTAAAAAAAATCTTATGATTTTAATATAATTTTATGTTACCTTAATTAGTTTTTCAAACTGTTATAAAAGATGTTATGATTTTAAAATTTTCATTTTCCAAGTAAATAATGATTTTAATTAAAATTAAAATTTCTCATATTGAGAAAATTATTTTCATAAAATGGAGTAAATTTTTGAATTATAAACATTGAAAAATTGTTATAATTTCCTTTTGTTATTTTTCTATAATACATGAATTTTTTGTGAATAGTAAAATACGATAATTTGCGATAAATGCTAAATAAATAAATTATGGAGTCATATATGATTTATTACTGATATAAGCCCAAAATCTAGAACCATAATTCATTATTTTATTATATTTTATTATAATTCTCAAAATATTCATATTCTTGATCCAAAATAATAATCTAATGAATAAAATAATGAGAAAACACCCCCCTCCTCCACTATAAATACCAACCCTCACCACCTATTCTCCTCACACCTCTCAAGCCTTAAGACTTGTCCAAATTCTGACCAATACTCTTCCCAAACCTCTCCCACACATCCAGGATATTTTGGTCTTACCAAAATACCAAAACCAATCCCATAAGGATTCTCCCAATAAGAAGGAATCAAAAGGTAAAACCCACTTTATTTTCTTTTAATTTCTTTTCAAGTTCCTCTATTTTATTATTCTCTACTCACATCCTCTCATACAAATGGTATGATAACTCCATTAACTTAAATTTATTATAATTTTATTATTCTAATTTAATAATTAATCATCATGTCTCTTTTCCCCTCATTTTATACTAAAAATGAAAACATCATCTGTGATGTGTTAATTTATCACGTTCAAGGACGGTGAAATTTTCAATTTCCATTACCATCTTCAAGGATGATCATAAAACCATTTCTATGGGTGAAAAATATTATAATATATGTATTATACCTTATTTAATTTTCTATAACCATCATATATATATGATATTAAATAATATAACAAAACTATTTTGTTGTGATCGAAAAAACCGCTAAAATTAATCTAAATAATTATCATTAACATGTTATCTAATGATTCATCCTCTCCCAAAATAACCAAACAACTTATATGATAATTTAATATTATTTTTGTTCATTAATAACTTATAAATTCAATTTGGGACAATCTTTCTCATCTTACATGATTATTCGTACATGTATATAAGTAAATTGATCTTGAAAATCAAGGAAACTAACACTCCAAAATGATGAAATTGAATCTCATAACCCATCAAAAGGGACATAAATGAACACAATAAAATTATAATAAATAAAATTTATGTATAAAAGTTTATGAATTAATTAATTAATGTATTTAATTTGATTATTTAAGACATTAATATCAAGTACAAAATCATTTCAGATATAAGGTAAGGAATCCTTTCCGAACCTCCATAATTCCTTCGGGTTAAGTTTTCATTCTATTTTCCCAATTTAAATCTTATTTATTTTTATTTAATCCTTATAAATTATGTTTATATATCCAAAAATCATTTATCCATATCATATCATCCTTATTTGATGGGGAAATACATGTTTTAGTAAAGTTTCCTTCTCAAATATTTCTGAAAATCAAACCCAATTCAAGGGAACTTCCCAATTTATTACCCATTGTCAAGTGTACTCCATGATTTTTTTAAGCCAACATTATTTTTATAGAATCACTAACTTTTTTCATGAAAAATTATCTTGGTTCAATTCTGGTTTTATACAAATAATTATTCCTTTTCCATTTTAAATAATCTATTAAGTTTTACTTAAACCATACTAAAATGTTTTATTTCTAAAGTTTATTAAACACTCTTTTAACTTAAATTTAACATCAATTATAATGATATATGACTATATTCCCTTATTAATTTCCATTTATTTTTTAAATCCATAATTTCATGGACACCATTGTGATATTCTCTTTTTATATTCCTTTTTACATGATATCCAATTCTATCAATGGGTAAACCTTATGTTTATGTTTGATTTATTATGTATGATATTTTATGACGAAAAAATATTCATGAAAATTTTATGATGGTTGAACCTAGATAGTGATCCAATGAATTGGGTAATGTTTAGTCTCGTGATACTTTATGTTCAATGGTTTTGGTGGTTAGCCTTGACTCATGTTATATGTGCAACGGTCTTGTTGGTTAATCTTGACTTGTGATCCTCTATGTGCAATGATCCTTAAATAATACTAAATTCATGTTTTACTTTTATTAAAAATTACTATTATTCCATGATTATATGATCCCATGTTCTATATGTTATGATTTCATATGTTTAATCACTTTCCATGCCTTTTTATATCATTATGTTATTCCTTCTAACCCATGTGTTAAGCTTTATTTTAATGTTTATTCCCTTACTAGGATTTTTAGATCATCCCTTTGTTCATGTATTCCCTAGGGTATCCTATGAATATTTAATGGCTTGAAGGTAGTTAGGATATCCTTATGAATATTAAATAAAATTTGTTTTATTTTGGTCTCATTTGTTTAATTAAGTATCTAATCTTCTAAAGACACTAGAATTTACGATCCTTGGATTTCAATTTGATGTTTAATTGTACTTAAAATCATGTAATGATATGTGTAAATGTCTAGGGTCACTATATAAGCTCGTTGACCACAATTTTCTTCATTTACTTTGTTTCTTATATATCCATGACCTTCACTCCCCAATTTCTTGGAAACACCCAGAGTATCTTTATTACTAAGGTTTACATAGAAAAATCATCACAAAGAGAATTTCGACCATTTTATATGTCAGTAAATTTTGTAAACATACCATTAATGGATTCATTTATTTGTATATATAATCTTTAAAAATATTTCCTATACATTTCTAATCTAGTATCTTCAACTTTATTGGTTCCTCTAAGAGTGACTTCTATGAATTTCTATATTTCATTCACAGTTTTTCATATAGAAACATGATTAAATTCATTTCTATAAGGAGAATAGTATAGAGAATTAATTTATTTTCCATTAAGTTTATAGGATTTAATATAATCTATTATCCACTTGCCTACTAGTTCTTTAGTAGGATTATATTCATGCATAACCATTTTCTAGAAAGGGTGACCTATACTACTAAGAAAAATGATAGGTGATTTTTCTAATAGGAAAAATCTATTCCATCAAATATAGAAGAATGTAAAAAATATTTAGATTCCATATTATTTAAAAGTTAACTTAAAACTAGTTAATATTAAAAAAATATCTAATACCAATTGATGGCCCAGGTAAATATAGAAATAGTTAGTGAATTTTCCTTTTAAAAAATAAATCAAATATAAAAATTAAATTCAAAACTAAAATTTATTAACATGATAAAGCAATAATTTTCAGGTGTATTATAATAAAAGTTAATTTAAATATTTATTAATGGATTTTTCATGATAGAAATGGATGTATTGAATTTATGAAAATATTCATATTGAGTTTTATTCATAGAAAAAAATTAATTAATGTATAAAATAAATGAAGAAGAAAACATTGTTTGATAAATGAGTTCAGAAGTATCTTGATGTAAGCCCCTATGTATCCACCCCCCATGGATTAATATATATTTTTTATAACTTAAATTATACTATGGTAAATAAACATGTCAGGCACTTTTACGGTTGTGAGCACCATCTTTAACTTCGTCGGTAGTTAAGAAACTTATCCCTCACTTTTGTGGTAGTGACCAAACATTAAAGAAAGATATGGTAAGAAAAAGGTATTTTTTATAAAAACCCACTCCTTAATATATTTTAACGGTTTTTATAAAATGATATGATATAGAGAGATATAATGGAAGAATATATCCTAATATATTTATGAAGAAATGCAGAAGCCTCTTGAGAGAAATTTGATATTTGAGAGAAATCGCAAAATCTTTTTCATTGATGTGGTATTTCTTTGATCAATAATTGGGTATCTATACAAGAATATAAGGTATATTATTTATAGGATACAATAAACTAAGTAACATTTTGGAATTTAGGGTCTTCATTAAGAATCATCAAATAAATATTAAATGTTGTAGGGTCTACCATAGTATGAATCTTTGAATTACTATTTGAATTCCATTGGGTAGCTAGTATCCTCTACTAGGTAACCGATGGAACACCTATGATCAAGAGATTCTATAAATTATCTATTAGGTAGTCATTGTTTTCTACCAATTTGCTGGTGGACCTCCTGTAGGTTCATTGGTTCTACCTACTTCCACCAACTAATTGGTGGACCTTCACGGGGTATCTAGTGGACTACTGTTGTCTCTAGAGGTTTTATCCATATAGTACTATCTAGCTAGTGTATCCTGAAATTACCCGAACATAATTTGGCCCTTCTAGAATCTATGTTTTCCTCTATTTGATCCATAAACTTCCTTCCATAATACCATGACATTATATTATTCACTTCAATACTTCAAACAAGATCCAATAATGATTATTCAAATATCTTAAAGAATTCAACATGAACTTATGAAATAATCATTGAGATCATTAATCTCATGACTTCGAGTTTAAATCATATAACTATGAAAAACTGAATGAAATTTCTAGAACCATAAATGAGCATTTTTTATCATGAAATCACCGTGAGAGAAAGATTTACAATAATAAATACTCAAAAAATATTACATCAAAGCCCTTTTATGTCAACCCCTTGTGTATACCTACATGCACCTATACTTCCCACCAATGATTCACTGGTCCTATGATTATATTCGTATCAAATTTAACACTACACCCTAGTGGAATCTCAATATAATCAAAATTAGTTTTCACTAACTCAATCCAATAATCAATTATCTGGGGTTTACTCTCTACCGAAAATAAAGGAAGATTTTGTGATTGTAACTCCCATGACAAGTATTAAAAAAATGGACCAACTTCTTATACTCCTTTATTAATACTCTAGATAACTTGAACTAAGCTTTACTTAAGCTTTTCATTCAACCCTTTACAAAACTCCTTCAACCTTGGTGGATGACCTTCCTACCTCAGAGCCTCTACCTATAGCTCATTATCACCTCCACCATTAAGGGCCTCATCTTGTGCATGACTTGATGGAACCATGTATCTAACATCCTGACACTTCAATGGTGGTTATTTAAGTGGCATCTTAGATAAGAATAAAATATCATCATTGATATATATATATATATAATAGTCTATATAACATAAATAGGTAAATCTATAATATGTAGCATAGCCCACTATACCTTATACTTATATACCTCATCCAAGTCCCATACTATCCAACCTCATGGCCTCACCTTCCCATATCAGTTCCAAGTATGACACGCATTATACACACATGAGATCACATACTTATGATACCAAGAATCACTTACTTTTCTGTTTGAGTAGAATGAAACCAAGAATCAATATATGAAAACACCATATAGGTTTTTTTTTAAACTTTAAATAGCTAAAAAATCCATTACAAAACTACTACCCTTCCAAGTTTATCATAGTAGAGTTCTACCAAGATACTATATAGGAAAAAACTATTTATCCTACTATAGAAACTTTAAATATATAAACCCTTTTTTATTACAGAACTAGAATAAAAATCACAATAAGAACACACATTTCATGGGATACATACATGGCTAAAATTATTCATGATTACCACATCTTGACTCTCAATTCTAAGATACCAAGACTATAAATCAATGACATCAAATACTAATTTTTCCAAAACAAATAATTTGACTGTAATCACAAAATCCAAATAGTAATTCTTGTTTTCATATTAACTATTACATTATCCCATACTTATGCTGGTAATACAAAAACATGACATTTATACTAAGTTACAACACATTCCTAAAAATCTATTCTACCATATCCCAAATAAAACTCAAAATTATTGCTTTGTACCACCTTATACCAACATTCAATGATAGCACTTGTAACACCCTAGACCGGCTCACTCCACAGTAACTGAACTGGTGCGAAACTTGACCTTATGTATTCCACCCTATATTTCAAAGGTGTTTTAATAGTAATGAGGGTGTATGGGGTGATAGTTGGTATACTATACCCTATGAAGATAAATAATGATATCAAAAAACACATCAAAATCAGTTTAAATAAAAGGAAATAACAAGAAAAAATATACATATTGAAAATTTAATATAACCATTTACCATATAATGATAGTCATATAAACTTCAACTGGTTTCCATAGGTGAACTACCTATATAAAAGTATAAAATTAATCAAAATAACTACCATCTCGGCACTAAATAACCACCCTACCCATCTATAAAACCATGCTAACTAGATTGTTCACCACATGCTCTCCCAACTTCACTAGGTTCCTAACATAAAACCTTTACACTTACCTATGCCATGAATCATATGGTCTACATGAATCCTAGAGGGACCATGCAGGGTGTGAGTATAAAATAATTAGGTATATACTAATGGTTTAATTAAATAATATCCATACATATACAAATGCATGAAAATCATAATAAATGACAACCAAAACATATTATACATCCTACTCCACTCATGCACAACCAACCCTGAGTAAGCCTTTACCTACCTCAACTAGTTCCAACATTGAATGATACATCCACAGTCTATCATATTTGAAGTACCCCTATCCTTATAAACAATTCCATGTCATAAGGAATCATGATCCCAAGTCAATTCTGATACCCCAATGACACATTCACAACCATATCACAAGTCCCAAAGGATTTTCACCTTTTTTCTAACCATTTCATCAGCAACACAATGAATCCAAGGCACGGAGATAGTTATCCTTACCAATTTTGAATCATAGATCCTAATATATATAATGATCCTCATTATCTCATCTAGTGGTCTCACGCACTACCAATTATGGACAACTATTTTTTGCACCTTCTCAATACTAATGGTAAACAATATCACACTATGTAACTTAATCTACAGAGATTGCCACCCATAACTATTAAACTAAACCACCCCATATCCCTTTTACTATATGACAACAACCCCAATGGCCTCATCCCCCATTGTGAGTGACATCCCCAATAGCTGAATCCACACCATCATTGACCTCTATCAGTACTTCTATTAACGATTAACATCATTTTGACCATATCGGCGAACCATGCCAACCCATATTCAATGATCGAAATCACCCACATTTATATAGGTTACACCAACCATGTTTCTAAGGAACCACATCAAACATTAAAACTCAAGAATTTCTATTTTACAACACATGAAAACAAGTTATTCATATCCTAAAAACATAATACCAATAAGTAATTCCATACTAGATCATATAAACTATTCCCCCATGTGATTCTACCCCATGGTATATCTTTTGAACAAAGAAAATCCCTTGTGGTTTTGTTCCTGATCACACATATAAAACCCTACCCATTTCTATTTATTACACACACATAACACATGTATAAAATCAGAAATAATAAGACACACCTATCTAGTGTATACAAGACTCCACTCATATAATAAATCCATTCAATATAAATTCAATTGGAAGATTCTAAAAAATCTAACAAGAACCCTATTTTAGGGATCAATTAACAAAAAAAAGATGTGAAATGAACTAGTAATAACCACCCTCTGGGGGATATCCTTTCCCTTGGATAATCCTTGCTTGAAACCACATAATATTCTGGTATGAATCAAATAATATCTTTTAAGAAGGAAAAATTAATGATGAAGTGGTGAGAAAATTGGGTTCATGGGTTATTCTAGTCGAAATACCCTATTTCTCCCTTTTATAAATTCATTTCCATATTAATAAATCATTTTTAACATTTTTTTAAAAAATTGGAAAAAGTTCATCATATTGAAAATTTTATAAACACTGGGACCCTTACTCATGAAAAAATTTTCCTTACATTTTAGATAAGTTACCATTATATTTTGGAAAAGTTTCCCATAAATTTTTGTCTTTATCAAATATTTACCCTTACTCGTATATAGTGATTCCAAAGTTACACTTTCATATTTTTCCTATTACCATTTTTCTATTGACCACCAAGGGTGACTCTTATATACTATAAAATGACCCTTACATACCAAACTTTTCCAAATTTCATTAAATATTATGAAAATTTTAAAATTTCACAAAATCATTTCTGATTGATTTAAACCACTATTGATCTTCTCTAAATAGGAATTCTATTGAAATATAGAATAAAACATAGTCCCAATCCCAAACCAACTCTCAAAACTAGTTCCACAGACTATACTAACACCTATGATACCTTTATAAGGTCTATAATCATAATTTCAATCTAAGATTAAACCCCAAATCACATTTACAAATATCCAAGACCTTACACATACCAAAGAAAAAACACTCCTAAACATCTCACATGAAATCCAATATACATAAATTAATTTAATCATTACAAAAATAAATATCAAATAAATATTTATTTAGTCAAACTCCATAGAATAAACCAATAAGCACTTTAATAATTTATTTACCAAGAAAAACACACTTTTTTAATAAAATTTTGTTTTTATCAAACAATATCATGGTGTAAGAATAACCAAACAACACTTACAAATTCATTAAACTCGCTAAAATGTTTATTTATAAGAATCTCAATATAACATTAAAAGATTAACCATAAAATGAAAAATCATTAGAGTCTCTTACCTTTTAATTTCCATCATAAAAGTAATCATTGAGAATAATAGTTGTGTGTTTATTTAATGACACCTAAAACATAAGTAATTTATTTCATAAATTAAACACATTTTTAAGATGATAAAAAATTGGTCTTAAGGCCCAAAACACTCAATAACAGCTTGAAAATGATGTCTAACTACCTAATTGTATATATTTGACTTGTGTCAACATTGTTGAGAATATTATATCCTTATATCATGAAAGTCCTATAAATAACAAGGTTTTCATTATAAATTGGTGAAACCTCCATGTTGAGTCCAAGAATAGTTAGTAAGTTTTTGAGAACTTCTAAGAGATTAATAAGGCTTGAGTGATGTCTATTTTATTTAAAATTTATAGAAGGAACCTATTTTATGTGGTATTTTTCTAGGAAATTTTTATTAGATATGTGTATAAGTGGACATGTTTAGTTTTTTAGATTTTGTTTTCAATGCATAAATAATTTTCAAACTCACATAAAATAAATTATAATATGTGAGGTGAAGGATTTTTGGAAGTTTGAAGGATTTTGGAATAATTTTGGAGGTGTTTTGAAGTATTATGGAATTCTACAATTGGAAGATGAAATTTTTCTAAGTCCTAATAACTTCATAATTTTCGTACAGTGTGGAAGATATTGAAGATAATATAATGATATTAATTCATAAGAGTAACTTATTACTTCATAATAGTATCTTATAACTTCATAAGTGTATTTGGATACTTCGTAAGAGTTTTTTGATACTTTTAAAGGGTAATTAAAACTTTTAAAGAGTGTTTAGACACTTTATAAGAGTATTAATAGAGTTAAAAAATTAATACATGACTTCAGAGGAGTAATGAAGAATTAAAAATAGTAATCTCATACTTTGTAATAGTAATTCCATAATTTGGAAGAGTATTATTTCATTTTATAAGGGTAAGTCCAACTTTGTAGGAGTAAGTTCATGATTTTATAAGATTCATTTAGACTGTTAAATAAAAATTATAAAAGTTTTTTGAATTTCATATGGATTCCTAAGGAGATCATAAGAATAATCCAATAGTTTTTATAGATCATTTGTATATTTAAGGATAAATCATAATTTTATAAGGATGGATATAGATTTTTTAAGTATGACTGCATACTAAAAGGATGATTTAAGTTTCCATAAGGATCATTACTTTGGGAAAATTTCAACTCCATAAGGATCATTCAACCTTACTAAATGGTTGTTTTTTATTATTTTATAAGTAATGAGAGTGTATAGAAATTTCCATCAGTACTAGGCATGTGCATCTTTTCATAGGATATCTAGGAAAACATCCATGTGAAGGTGAAGAGCTAAAATCATGATGTAGACATTGGGGAGTGGTAGTTCCTAGTAGTTATAGTCAGTGTTGAATTCATCTATGACCTTTGAGTCATGTGATTTCACAAATTCTACAGGCCATGTAAGGGTTCCCCTTCAACCATTAAAATTGGGATTATCAAAATTGAATAAAAATATAAGGCCTTCAGGCTATTTAGGAATAAGGATTGATTAGGATTTCATAAGGATCATTATTTTACAAAAAATAGTTAACCAAATAATATATAATGAAATAAGTCATAAAGAATAATAAATGAGGTAATTTTTAGTGGACTGATCTTTATCTAATAAAATATCATAATAAAAAGTTATTATTCAAGATGGTGTTGGAAAATTCTATGATATAAAGATGATCACCATGTTTTGGTGTTGCGTGTTGTCATTCACATATGGATGAAAATAAAAATAATTAAGTGTCGTGGTTTTGGTGGAGTGTTTTGAAGAGAATATTATGTTAATATTTTTAGAATAATTGAAAGAGAATATTTTTATGAAATATTAGTGGAAATTTAAAATTCAATATTTGAAATTCAATATTATGATAATATTGTTGAATAATTTAGGAATGGTTTACCCAAGTTATGGATGTTATTGAAGGTTTTGGGGATTTCCATACAAAATTTAGGGAAATAATATTTATGAAATCCAATGAATATAAAAGGAGAAAAAAATTAAGGATATTATCATCGAAAAGTTGAGAAGATAAGAAAAATATTCATTGATACCTTTATATGTTGAAAACATTATATATCAAAGAGAGAGAGTATAAGGAGTATGAGGAGGAATAGGAGGAGAATAATAAGAATAATAATATACTTTATTTTTGTTGTAAAAGTAGAAGAAAAAGAAGTGGAACAAGAAGCACTGTTATAATGAGAATGAAATATTAAAGTGATGAAATACACTTATGATGTTGTGAAACACTATTGTATCATTATAACTACATGGTATTCAAAAACATAGTTGAGAGACTTTTAAAAATATTTTACGGATAAAATATTATTTTTATAATCCATAGGTTAATTATAGTATACCATGTGATCTCGGGTGATTATGAATCATGTCATGACTAGCTACTCATGTTCAGTAGTGAACCTTGTAAATCTATTGTGCATTTCTTTTTTCATGCATGTGTGTTAAAATGGAGAAAGAAAACGCTCTAAAAAGTGTCTAAGTTTTTATTTAATAAGGAAAACATAATGATATTTCTAAATCACCAATACCACCTCATTCTTAGTGATTTCACTGATCCTATGGGTGGATTTTCAAATGGTATCAGAGAAAACTAGCTATCCTATGATTGGAACTACTTTTATATCCCATTTTTTATCAGACTCACATGAAGTGAATATTTAAACAAATTACATAAGTTCCTCTAATGGATAACTCAACCTCCATTTCAAAAAAATATAAAAATGTTTTTTATCTAAAACATTAAAGAATATGAAGATAAGGGAGGAAAAATATCTGAAAAATATTTCAACTAAGGAAAAGAAGTATTTATCACCACATGAATCTAATCAAGGTGATAATATTTCATCTGTTAAATCTACTGAATATGTTCATTTTGAAGAATAAATTTTAATATATATGGTGTGTAAAGACCCAAAAATTTCAAGGGAATTTTTTTCTTAAATTCTTTGGAATTTTACGAGTTCGTAGTTTCTGACGGCGCTTGATTCTGAGACCCGGTGTGCCTGGAATCAATTTCTGAAGTTTTGTTCGGGTACGTTCAGTGAGCGTACGTTCGGAATTTTATAACTTTTGAACCGGTGCCCGGAATTGAAATATGAGGGCACCGTTGAGCTCTCAGCGTCGATAATTTCTTAGTGAGACCTTCACCGCAATTGTGTTCTGACGTGGATGGAAGATAGTTTTCGGGGTTTTAATATAGTTGGAAAAAAATAAAGTGTTAACTTTATTTTTTTTGTGGTGGTTAAAACCACCAAGTGGTGGTTGTTGGTGGGGGGAAACCACACCATAACCTCCCATAAGAGGTTATGGTGGTGGGTACCACCCACACATAACCTCCCTTAGGAGGATAATTGTGGCGGGGACCACCCGGGCATAACCTCTCCATTAAATTTTAGGGGTGGGGACCACCCGACCCCTATTAATGGAGGAGGATAAAAACCTCCTCAACTCCCCATTAAATGGGTAGAAACTCCTAAACTCCTCTACTTAATAGTTTTTCAAACATTTATGGAGAGCCTCTTGACTTCCTCCCCAATTAATGTGACACCACACAACAATTAAATTGGTGGAGCCGGGTTTTAATTCTCTCTTTTGAATTTTTGTTCCAACATTAAAATAATGAGAAACTCTTATTATTTCATTGGCATAATTCTATATGGTGGGAATTTCTTTTGTGGAGAGATAAGGAGAGGAAAATATCCCAACGAAGAACCGTTCTTCCAGCAAAGAACGCGAAGAACGCTCCTTCCACCGAAGATCGATGCAAGCTTCTTCTTTCTTCAATAGAGGCAAAGGAAGGGGAGACGCCGCCCGCGACGAACATCGCCAATGACAACATCACCTCCTCTCGATGTTGACGAAGAAACGCCACCATCCCTCAACTTCGTCAAACGACACTGATTACAAGGTAGGGGATTTTTTTGTGTTATTTTAATTATGAGATTAAACCATCGTTCTTATTCAATCAAGTTGTGGTATGAGAATCTCCATTTTCAGTCACCGTAACGAGGAGGGTTCAGGCTGAACGAACACAGTCTGACCCTCCCCTTGTTTGTTCTTGTTTGGTGACGACGAAGGCGATACACCCGGTGATGGCCACGAAGGCGGAAAACAAAGGTCACGCTACCCGCGGCCTCCGTGAACTACGCCGCCCCCACGGCGCCCCGGTGCGCTACCCGCACCCTCGTGCCCCTGCCAGCGCGCTGCCCGGCTCCTGCCGCGGCCTGCCCGGTGCACCCGGAGCCCACCGAAGCCCAGCCGGTCAGCCCGCGCCCCGCGCGGCCTGCCTTCTGGCCTCTTGGTTACCGGATTCCTGAGCCAACCCGCGGCGTCCCCTGTGAAGTCGTTGGCCGAACCGGCCCGGTCTCCTAGGCCAAGTTACCGAGCTGCCTACGTGGCGACTATCGGGTCGACCGCCCTCGCGGTCCGCTGGGTCGGGCCCAGCGGACCGGGTCAAAACTTAGCAGGCTGACCCGCCCAATGGGCCGGGTTGACCCAGACCGGGTCGGCCCAGACTGTGTTGGGCCGAGTTGGTCCGACCGGGTCGGACCAGACCCGGGCCCATTACTGACCCCTTTAACTTATTGGGCCATATCTTTGGCACCTGACGTCTGTTTGAAGAACCGTAAGTGGCGCTGGTATTCTTGGAGCATAGTCGTCCCTTTGAGTATACCCCACTACATTTCAGGGTATAGTTGAGTCACGGTCAGGTTGGTTCGTACTTGAATCCAACCGGGCCCCCGGGACTAAAATGCTAATAAATCATAGACCGGGCGTCCGATTGATGCGTCGTATGTTGCATTGAGACCCCTATGACGAGGCAGACCTTTGAGATACTTATACTTGGGACTTATTGATAGATGGAGTTAAACTAGTATCTCGTGTATCGGATCCTTCCAGAGGCGAGCGGATAGTGTATGGAGACCTAGTAGCTGGCAGTGAGGTGGAGGTTGGAGACAGAACATACGGAGGTTTGTACCGAGCGATCCTATGTGGGTCAGATCCTATGTGGGTCATCACTCAGTGATCATGTGTGGGTCGGTGCATACTGATCCTGTGTGGGTCAGATCCTATGTGGTTCAGCGCTCATCGATCCTATGTGGGTCAGCGCATACCAATCCTATGTGGGTTAGATCCTGTGTGGGTCATTGCGGGGGTTAGTACATATCGATCCTGTGTGGGTCAGACTCTACATGGTCATAAGCAGTGCCTCTTGACAGAATAAGATGATATATCTTCGCAACTAATCATATGTACTTTTATACTTCACCATCCATGGTTTCGATAATAAAAAAATCCTAGTTTGAGCTGAGTCAATGGCCTTTGTGTTTTCCTCATGATTGAGATGGGTTACTTAATAACTTAGGTATATGTATGGGCATATACTTAAGTAATGTTCATCTATTGATTTCATACTTTGTGGTTTATCCTTATTGAATTTTGTGAGACCTTGAGGGTCTCGGGGTCCCTACTGAGTATCGTTATACTCACCCCTGCACGGGTTATGCCCCCACCTCATTGTGTTGGATGTAGACGACGGACAACACTGACGGAGGCTGAGAGCGCCAGGACTGGATGGTACCTGGAGTAGTACCTTTCGACGTATCGGTACATGGTGGAGTCTAATGGACACGGATTGCTGAGGAGGTCATATATACCTACCCTTCAGGTAGGAACCCCGAAGGACGATCCAGGAGCTTCCTTCACCTTTCAGTTGTTTTTCCCTTTTCAGTTGTACTTGCTTTTCTGTTGTACTTTCCTGTTGGGATTGTATTTTGGCCCCCCTTTACTTTCAGTACACTTGTTATACAGTTTTTACTTATTGTTTTCTTTCGCTTGTACTCTGGTTGTGTGAGTTTACGTTTTATAAAGGCAATGCCTTCCCAGTTTTAGGAGATTATGCCTTTGGTGCTAGTCGTCAGCCCCTGGCCTAAGGAAGGTGGGCTTGGGGTAGTCACGATGCGGGCCCTGGGGGACAGTTCATGAAAAATTGGTATCAAAGGACGTCGGTTCTACTGCAGAACTTAGGACTCTGATATTTATTTTCTACGAAGCCATAGTGTTAAGGGTACTAAGTGTGGTTTTCATTTCAGTGAGTCCATTGTTGGTGCGGGCGACCGACGTATCCATACACCAGAACCCTGACTTATGATTTCTGACTCAGTGCATGAAAACACTAATTGCGTGTGTGTTTTCAAAAGTTTTCTTTAAGTCAGCTCAAATCATGTTAGCTCATCAGGTATAGTCTTTTGACCGTGTAGCATCTGTTTCTTTCAGGATGCCTCCCCACGGACAACCAGCTAGAGCCCCGAGAGTTGTACGAACTGACAGCCCGCCGAGCGACGAGGCCTCAGTATAGGGCCCTCTCCCAGTGGAGGCACCAGCGGTACCACTTCCCATTTGGCCACTGATGCCACCAGCCCCAGTAGCAGATGATGCACACTGCTTTAGCACGTTTCACGACTTCCAGTGCCATAGGCCACCTAGGTTTCAGGGAGAGACGGACCCACAGGCTGCTGAGGATTGGATGGAGGTTGTGGTGAGAGTCTTCAGGCTAGTTGGGACACTAGCAGACTTCATGGTGATCCTTTCTTCCAGCCTCCTTCAGGCTGCAGCAGGCAGATGGTGGAGCCTGATGCTCCAGATTCATGATGAGGCGACACTACTCTTGGTAGACTTTGAGAGCCTATTCCGGGCAGAGTTTGTCCCAGCCACCCTTCGAGCGGTGCAAATACAGGAGCTACTTCATCTGCAACAGGGCAGCATGATAGTAGCGCAGTAATCAGCGAGGTTCACAGACCTCTCGCGCTACTCTATAGATATTGTACGGGACCCATTCTTTAGGGCCCGAACCTTCAAGTAGGGGCTCAGCCGAGAGATCAGAGTTTCAGTTATCTTCCACAGCATCCCGACGCAGACGGGGGTGTTGGAGATAGCCCTCCTGGTGGAGAGTTTCCTTGCTGAGCAGTCACCAGCAGCGAGACCCACTACTAGTCAACATGCAGCAGAGTCTTCTGAAGCTGACAGTAGACAGATGACGCAGAGGTCCAAGAGGACCAGACCCACAGGTGGTCGACCGCATGACTCAGGATCGTATGTGCGAGGCACCCGGGGTGGAGATAGAACTACCAGGAGTGGGCAATGTTACTCATGCGGTGGACATGATCACATGGCACGTGACTGTCCGACCCACCGTACAGATGATCATCAGTTAGTTGAGGGACCTCCTAGACAGAGGCAGAGGTTCGATCGAGGTGGACTGCAAGGAGAAGGCGACCGTGGCAGAGGATTTGTTCGTGCAGCTAGTGGTGGATGACACTTTGAGTTGTTTCCACCACCACCACCAGGAGGTCCACCCCGACCATAGGGAATGGGTGGACAGGGGAGAGCACAGCTTCAAGCAGCTGAAGCATATGACCATGGAGCTCAGGAAGTAGGTGGATAGGAGCGGGACTAGTTCCAGGCATAGAGTCCTTTGTTCATGATGCTTCTAGCTTCTTTAATGTCGTTGTTGTGGTTCCTTTGTATCTTTGAACTTTGAGCTGCAGTAATAAAAGACACTTGTCCTTGTGGCGTTTTCTTTCCTTCCTTTTGTGTGGTTAATACTAATAGGTTCCAGTTAAAACCATTAACTTGACCCTCACTTTCGATATTTCTACTGGAGGATACCTAGTGACCACACACTGATGCCGACAGTGTGACTCAACCCTTGGAGGCGAGAGTAACAGTTGGATCTCTTGGTAGTAGCATCGAGGCCTTATGGTGTCATCCATGACATGAATTAGTACCGTTCATGTTAGGATTGACTGTATTAGGAAAAGGATTTGGTTCATCCAGGGGATGAAACGGGATTTCTCTTTTCAGTAAAGGAGAAATCTTAGCATCTCTTGTAGAACGTAGGGAAAAAAGGGTGAAGTCGAGTCCTTACAATTGGCTAGTCTCACCCATAGTTCATTGGGTGAACATTTTACCATGTACTCTAATCACAAGAGTATTAGGTATATCTTCTCTCAAAAGGTCTTAAACCTGAGACAGTGGTTATGGCTTGAGTTCCTCCAGGACTATGACTTCGAGACAGTCTATACTCCTGGGAAGGGGAACATGGTAGCAGATGCGCTTAGTAGGAGATCTGGTATTCAGCTGCTAGGGGAGGTGATAGAGCAGCTAGATGCCTTATATATATCCTTTGTGGATAGAGATGGAGCAGCCTATCTACAGTCTCTTGCAGTCACTCCCCCGGTTCTTCAGCGAGTCGGGGAGGCGCAGCATGGGGACGCTGACTGTGAGACACGAAGTGCT
Organism: Viscum album; assembly: GCA_963277665.1. Taxonomy (NCBI): domain Eukaryota; kingdom Viridiplantae; phylum Streptophyta; class Magnoliopsida; order Santalales; family Viscaceae; genus Viscum; species Viscum album. The sequence goes on along the minus strand of OY728120.1, from coordinate 649,329,684 downwards.
CAGATATCCATAGGGCAGGCACCTAAGGGATTTTCTGAATGTGGGGAGCATGTAATCCTCTTCAGAGGACGTACCATGGTACCAGCTTCACTACAGGAGGATGTGTTGAGGGAGTTCCACACATCTCCTTTAGCGGTACATCCAGGCGTGGCGAAGATGTATCAGGACCTCAGACGACAGCACTGGTGGATAGATATGAAGAAGGTAGTAGCAGAGTTTGACTCTCGATGCCTCACTTATCAACAAGTGAAGGAGGAACATCAGGTACCATCAGGCTTGGTTCAGCCTTTAGAGGTCCCAAAGTGGAAGAGGGATGGGATATATATGGACTTCGTGATGGGTCTTCCACGTACGTCCTGGGTACATGACTCTATGTGGGTGATCATCGACCGAATCACCAAGTCGGCCCACTTCCTACCAACCAGAGATGGTGAGAGCTACCACAGAGAAGGTTCAGATCATCCAGGAGTAGACAAAGACTGCACAGAGTAGACAAAAGTCATATGCGGACAGGAGACGGAGACCTCTGGAGTTCGAGGATGGCGACCACGTCTACTTACGGGTCTCACCTTGATGAGGTCTACAGAGATTTGGCCGAGGTGGCAAGTTGTCTCCATATTTCATCAGACCCTTCCAGGTCCTCAGTAGAGTAGGCGATGTGGCTTACCGCTTGTCTCTTCCACCTCAGTTGCACCAGGTGCATGATGTCTTCCACGTATCTCAGCTGAGGAGATACATGCACGACCCGTCACACATCATCGACCATGGGGAGCTGGACATCGATGACGGGGTGACTTTCACGGAGGTTCTAGTGGAGATTGAGGATCAACAGGAGCAGGTCCTGCGTGGATGGTCGATTCCTCAGGTGTGAGTTCGCTGGAAGCACGGGAACCTCCAAGAGAGCACATGGGAGCGGGAGGCTCAAATGCGTGCTCAGTACCCCCATTTGTTCCCCTAGTGTGTGTTGTAGCTTTATAGGGACATAAAGCCCTGAGGAGGGGGTAATTTAAAGACCCGGAAATTTAAAGGGAATTTTTTTCTTAAATTCTTTGGAATTTTACGAGTCTGTAGTTTCTGACGGTGCTTGATTCTGGGGCCCAGTGTGCCCGAAATCAATTTCGGAAGTTTTGTTTGGGTACGTTCAGTGAGCGTATGTTTGGAATTTTATAACTTCTGAACCGGTGCCTGGAATTGAAATCTGAGGGCACTATTGAGCTCGTAGCGTCGGTAATTGCTTAGTGAGACCATCACCATAGTTGCATTCTAACGTGGATGGAAGATAGTTTTCGGGGTTTTAATTTAGTTGGATAAAAATAAAGTGTTAACTTTTTTTTGTGGTGGTTGGTGGTGGGGGCCACCACACCATAACCTCCCATGAGAGGTTATGGTGGTGGGTTCCACACGCACATAACCTCCCTTGGGAGGATAATTGTGGCGGGGACCACCCGGGCATAACCTCTCCATTAAATTGTAGGGGTGGGGACCACCCGACCCCTATTAATGGAGGAGGATAAAAACCTCCTCAACTCCCCATTAAATGGGGATAAACTCCTCAACTCCTCCACTTAATAGTTTGCCAAACATTTATGGGGAGCCTCTTGACTTCCTCCCCAATTAATGTGACACCACAACAGAATTAAATTGGTGGAGCTGGGTTTTAATTCTCTCTTTTGAATTTTCATGCCAACATTAAAATGATAAGAAAATCTTATTATTTCATTGGCATAATTATCTTTGGTGGGCATTTCATTTGTGGAGAGATAAGGAGAGGAAAAGCTCCCAAAGAAGAACCGTTCTTCCAGTGAAGAACACGAAGAACGCTCCTTCCACCGAAGATCGACGCCAGCTTCTTCTTTCTTCAATTGAGGCAAAGGAAGGGGAGATGCCGCCTGCGAAGAACATCACCAACGACAACGTCACCTCCTCCCAACATTGACGAAACGACACCACCATCCCGCGACTTCGTCAAACGACACCGATTACAAGGTAGGGTATTTTTTTGTATTATTTTAATTATGAGAATAAAACCTCATTATTCGTCAATCAAGTTATGGTATGAGAATCCTCTTTTTCTGTCACCGTAATGAGGAGGGTTTGGGCCGCACAAACACGGTTCGACCCTCCCCTTGTTTGTTCTCGTTTGGTGATGATGAAGGTGGTACACGCAGCGACGGCGACAAAGGCGGAGAACAAAGGTCGCGCTACCCGCGGCCTCCATGAACTGCGCCACCCCCACGGTGCCCCAGTGTGCTACCCGCACCCCCACGCCCCTACCGACGTGCACCTGGAGCCCCGCGCCCCTGTCGGTGCACTGTCGGCGCCCCACGCCCCTGTCGGCGCGCTGCCCAGCACCCGGTGCGCTCCCCGGCACCCCGCGCCCCCTGCCAGCGCGCTGCCCACCTGCCCAGCTCCTGTCGTGGCCTGGCCGGTGCGCCCGAAGCCTGCCGGAACCCAGTCGGCCGTCCCGCACCCTGCGCGGCCTGCCTACTGGCCTCCTGGCCACTAGCCTCCCAAGCCGACCAGTGGCATCCCCCGCGAAGTCGCTGGCTGAACTGGCCCGGTCTCCTAGGCCGAGTTACTGAGCCACCTACGTGGCGACTATTGGGCCGACTTCCATCGCAATCCATTAGGTCGGGCCCAGCAGACCGGGTCAAAACTTAGCGGGCTGACCCGCCCAATGGGCCAGGTCATACCCAGCGAGTCTAACCGGGTCGACCTAGACTGGGTCAGCCCAGACTGGGTTTGGCCGAGTCGGTCCGACCGGGTCGGACCGGACCTGGGCCCATTACTGACACCTTTACCTTCTTGGTCCATATCTTTGGCACTAGAAATCCGTTTGACGAACCATCAGTAGCGCTGGTATTCTTGGAGCATAACCATCCCTTTTAGTATACCCCACTACAGTTTGGGGTATAGTTGAGTCAAGGTCAGGTTGGTTCGTACACGAATCCAACCGGGCCCCGGGACTAAAATTCTAATAACTCATAGACCGGCGTCCGATTGACGCGTAGTCTATTGTGTTGAGACCCCTATGACGAGGTGGACCTTTGAGATACTTCTACTCGGGACTTCGTGACAGATGGAGTTCGACTAGTAGCTCATGGAACAGATCCTTCCAGAGGCGAGCGGATAGTGTACGGAGACCTAGTAGCTGGCAGTGAGGCGGAGGTTGGAGACAGAACATATGGAGGTTAGTACCGAGCGATCCTATGTGGGTCAGATCCTATGTGGGTTAGCACTCAGTGATCCTGTGTGGGTCAGTTCATACTGATCCTGTGTGGGTCAGATCCTATGTGGGTCAGCACTAAACGATCCTATGTGGGTCAGTGCATACCGATCCTGTGTGGGTCAGATCCTGTGTCGGCCATTGCGGGGGTTAGTACCTATTGATCCTGTGTGGGTCAGACTCCATATGGTCAGAAGCAGTGCCTCTTGACAGAATAAGATGATATATCTTCATGACTAATCATCTCTACTTCTATACTTCACCAGCCATGGTTTCGATAATAAAAAAATCCTGGTTTGAGCTGAGTCAATGACCTTTGTGTTTTCCTCATGATTTAGATGGGTTACTTAATAACTTAGGTATATTTATGGGCATATACTTAAGTAATGGCCATCCATTGATTTCATACTTTGTGGTTTATCCTTTTTGGATTTTTTGAGACCTTGAGGGTCTCGGGGTCCCTACTGAATATCATTATACTCACCCCTGCACGGACTATGCCCGCACCTCGTTGTGTTGGATGCAGACGATGGACAGCGCCGACGGAGGCTGAGAGCGCCAGGACTGGATGGTACTCAGAGGAGGACCTTTCGACGTATCGCTACACGGTGGAGTCTGACAGATGTGGAGTGATGAGGAGGCCATTTATACCTACCCTTCAGATAGGAACCCCGAAGGATGATCCAGGATCTGATTTCACCTTTCATCCGTTTGTCTCTTTTTAGTTGTACTTGCTTTTCAGTTGTACTTTCTTGTTGAGCTTGTATTTTAGCCCCACTTTACTTTCAGTACACTTATTATATAGTTTTTACTCAGTGTTTTCTTCCTCTTGTACTCTGGTTGTGTGAGTTTATGTTTTATAAAGGTAATGTCTTCCCAGTTTTAGGGGATTACGCCTTTGGTGCTAGTCGCCAGCCCCTGGCCTATGGAAGGTGGGCTTGGGGTAGTCACGATGTGGGCCCTGGGGGACAGGTTGTGACATGGTGTATGTGGGGTATGAGTCAATTAAAATAATTAAAGACCTCTACTTTGAAGTCAAACACTATTTAAAGAAAGTTCCCATTGAATTGGTCACCTATTTATTTGGGTTTAATAAGTGACTTCTTGATGAAAAGTAACAGCTAGAATAGGAGGCTAGAGAAATGGAGAATGCTTTGGACATGAATTTTCAAAGATATAAAACTCTCTCACAAATTTTTCAAACCAAAGAATAATTTATACTAATTTTAAATGGACATTTATCTCTTATTGAAGAAGAGTTTCAAATAAATATTTGTAAGAAGGTTGTGACTGAAAATTTCTTTAGAGAAGTGATATATGCATTAGGAAAACTACACCAAACCTCTATAAATGTCAAATTTTCTCATTTTTGGGGAAAAATAAAAGATAATAAGATATATTAATAAATATTTAAAATATGTAAGTAGAATACATGAATATAATATTCAAAATATGTGTCACGACCTGTCCTCAGGGCCTGTGCCGTGACTACCCCAAGCCCGCCTTCCATAGGCCAGGGGCTAGCGACTAGCAGCCAGGCGTAAATCCTGGTAAAGAGGGAAGGCATTGCCTTTGAAAAGTAAAAAAACACCACAGAGCAAGCAAACAGAAGTAAACACCAAGTAAAAACTGGGTACAATAGTATGTGTGGAAAAGTAAGTGGGCCAAAATACAAACCCAAACTGAAAGTAAAGTACAACTGGAAAGGGGAAAACAGCAACTAAAAGTAAAGCCACAACATCGATCCGTCCACTAGAAGCCCCACCTGAAGGGTGAGTACAGATAGCCTCCATAGCTCCTCGGGTCCAGCCGTCTGCTCCGAGTACGTCCCGCCTAGTGGTCCACCTCCGGGTATCGTCCTGCTCCACAGGCCTCAACCACGATCAGCGCTGTCCGTCGTCTGCAACCAACACAACGTAGTGCAGGCATAGCCCATGTAGGGGTGAGTATAAGATACTCAGTAGGGACCCCGAGACCCCCGAAGGTCTCCCAGAATCCACAAAGGATAATCCACAAAGGAAAGACACAATCACGAAGTAACATTCGACACTGCTTAGGTATATGCCCATACATATACCTAAGTCATCAATTCTCGTTCAGCTCCAACATCCGAGATCACATACAACCCAGTCCACACAGGAAAACAAAACGTAAATCCACACAGGATAGCACAATACAATCCACATAGGAAAGTAAAACAGGATTCAGCTCACACAAGTATACTTCTTCGTATGACGATAGAGATGATCAGATATATCCATTGATTCATCTAAGCCGTCGGACCCACAAAGGATCAATAGTTACTAACCCCCACAATGACCCACAAAGGATCTGACCCACAAAGGATCGATAGGTACTAACCCCCGCAATGACCCACAAAGGATATGACCCACAAAGGATCGATAGGTAACTAACCCCCGCAATGACCCACAAAGGATCTGACCCACACAGGATCGATAGGTAACTAACCCCCATAAAGACCCACACAGGATCGGACCCACACAGGATCTGTAGGCACTGGCCCACACAGGACCATTGAGCGCTGACCCACACAGGATTAGACCCACACAGGATCGATAGCACTGATCCACGTAGGATCGTTGAGTGATGTAGTCGTCGCTGTCGAATCCACTGAGGATCTCTGTACAGTCGTCGTCGCAGCCAGCTCTAGGGTTCCCGCACACAGCAAGCTCGTTCGGGAGGGTTCGATCCACGAGCCGAGAGGCTGATACATCAACTGACACATAGTCCAGAGTTGATGTATCCAAAAGTTCCGTATCGTCAACAGGAACTCAACGCCACAGACGGCGCGTCAATCGGACGCCCGGTCTGAGAGTTATTGGCTTTTTCGTCCTAGGGGCCCGGTTGGTTTTTAAGTCAAAACCAACCCGACCATACTCCACCTATGTCCAAACCTCGGGTGTAGTAAGCCAAAAGATCCGTCTCACTTAGAGGAATCCATCAAAGTCGACGGCACGTCAATCGGACGTCCGGAGCTCAAGTTATAAGTGTTTCCTCTCTGAGGGCCCGGTTGGTTTCGTGTACGTAACAACCCGGCCAAACCCAAAGTTCTCCGAAACCTTGAGTACGATATACCGAAACGACTGTCTCGATCCAAGGATCTCATCGCAACTGACGGTGCGTCGATCGGAGGCCAGTAGCTCAAGTTATGGGCAACAGACCGAAAGAGGCTCGGTAATAAGGGGTTCGGGCCCGGTTCGACCCGGCCCGATACCCCCAGGGTCGGCCCGAACCGGGTCGACCCGAACCGGGTCCGGGTCCAGCCCTCTTGGGCACGGCCCAGCCCAGCTGGCGCGTTTCGGCCCGGCCTGGGTGCGGCCCAGCCCGGCTGGCCCGGTCTGGCGGACCGGCCAGGGCAGCCGCCCGGCGCGCAGTGCGCTGGCGCGCTAGCCAGGGGCTCGGCCGAACGGACGAGCCGTTTCGGGTGCGGGGGCACTGCCCCCGCGTGAAGGAAACCGCGGCCCCTTTATGGGGCCGCTCGGCTGGCCGGCCGGGGGTTATGACCCCCGGCGTTTTCCTCGAACTGGTCGGTCGGCTGTGCCACCACGGGACCGGCAAGGGCCGGTCCCCTTGCTCCGACGCCGGCGGCCGGGTACCGGCCGCCGGTTCCGTTGCTCCATCGCGGCCCGGAACTGGCCGCGGCCTTGGTTCGTCCAGCGCGGCGTGACGGCGCCGTGCCCCTCTGCCGCGGCCCCACTCCGGCTGCAGTGCTTTAGTGGTTCTCCGGTGCAGCGCGACGGTGCCGCATCTTTGGTTCATTTTCAACGGCACGGCATGACGGCGCCACGTCTTGGTTCGTCTTCAACGGCGCGGCGCAACGGTGCAGCGCAACGGCACGGCGCGATGGCGCCGTGCTTCTCCTCCTTTCCTTATCAAAATTCTGCGCGGTGCTTCGGCACCGCGTTGCCTTGATCGCCGCAACAAAACCAACAACCAAAAAAAAGGGAAGGAGTGTCGGCCATGTTTGTGCGGTCCGACCTCCTCCCGTTATCACGATAACAGGTGGTTCAAGGAAGGGAAGATAATGAAGGAAGAAAACACAAAAGAGAAATGCATAAAACCCCTACCTCAACGTTGTCGTCGAACAAGCGTTCGTCGCGGAATTAACCGTCACAGAAGAAGAGGGTCGTCGCGGAAGAAGAGGATCACCGCGGAAGGAACGTCACTGGCGTTAGGTGATCTCCGAGGAAGGCTTCTCTCGCCGACGGATGTTGGCATTCTCCGTTGGAGGTGGTGCATTCTTCGCATTCTTCGTCGAAGAACGAAGAATATTCTCTCTTTTTTTCTCCCAAAGCTTTAACACAACACAAACCCCAACAATAATAAAATAAGTCCTCCTCTTATTTTATTATCAACTTAAGAATTTGAAAATCAAAAGATAAGAAACGAACAATTAATTATATGAATTAATTGTAACGATTTAACTGCCCAATTTAATGGGGTGTTTCTTAACCAGAATAAACGTAAGGTTTTACATTCATTAAAAGGGGGGTTGCGGGTGCGTTACTTAGGAGGGAAGAAACAGTGGGGCTCGTGCGAGCCCCACCTCACAAATATCCTACCAAGTGGGTAGGATATTGTGGGTTCAACCTTATCCGCTTAACTTAGCTAAGTGGCTTTAAGTGAAATAAATTAAAGTGTCACACCACTTTTATTTTATTTCTTAACTTAACCCCAAAAATTAAAAACCACACCCGAGAAAACGCAACTCTAGAAAAGGCATTTCTAAGCAAATACTGGCGATGCGATTCCATCGGTTCCCTTGGAATTCGATTCCGAGCACCGGTTCAAAAGTTAGAAAAACACGCTTATTCGTTCATTGAACGTACCCGAGCTAAACTTCGGGAAATGATTTCGGGCACACCAGGCCTCATAATCAGGTGCCGTCAAAAACTGCGTTCTTGTAAAATTCCAAATAAAATTAAGAAATAACTTTCCTTGAATTTTACAGGTCATTTAATCACTCCCACCTCAGGGATTTACATCCCCGTAAAGACACATCAAAAACTAGGGAAACAAATGTGGGTACTGAGCACGCATCTGAGCCTCCCGCTCCCAAGTGCTCTCCTGGAGGTTCCCGTGCTGCCATCGGATGAGCACTAGAGGAATCGACCGTCCATGTAGGACCCGCTCCTATCGATCCACGATCTCCACCGAGACCTCTGCAAAAGTCGCCCCATCATCAACGTCCATCTCCCCATGGTCAAAGATATGCGTCGGGTCGTGCACGTATCTCCTCAGCTGAGATACGTGGAAGACGTTGTGCACTCGGTGCAACTGAGGTGGTAGAGCCAGGCGATAAGCCACCTTTCCAATCCTACTGAGGACCTAGAATGGTCCGACGAAGCGTGGAGACAACTTGCCACCTCGGCCAAATCTCTGTAATCCACGTCGAGGTGAGACCCGCAAGAAGACGTGGTCGCCATCCTCGAACTCCAGTGGCCTCCGCCTCCTGTCAGCATAAGACTTCTGCCGGCTCTGAGCTGTCCTCATCTTCTCCTAGATGACCTAGACCTTCTCTGTTGTGGCCTGGACCATCTCTGGTCCCACAACTGCTGACTCCCCAGGGTCTGCTCAGCACAAAGAAGATCTGCAAGGTCGGTCGTACAACGCCTCGTATGGTGCCATCCCGATGGTGGAGTGCTAGCTGTTGTTGTACACGAACTCCACCAAGGGTAGGTGGTCCTCCCAACTGCGACCAAATTCTAGGACACATGCGCGGAGCATGTCCTCGAGATTCTGAATGGTCCTCTCCGTCTGACCATCTGTATGAGGGTGAAAGGCAGTGCTCAGACGTAGCTGCATCCCGAATGCCTCCTGCAACCCCTTCCAAAGCCGGGAAGTAAAGCGATCATCTCGATCGGAGACGATAGATGATGGAACACCGTGAAGTCGTACAATCTCCTGAACGTAGAGACGTCCCAAGCTCTCCACTGAGCCCTACTCTCTGATGGGTAAGAAGTGAGCCAACTTGGTGAGTCGGTCGACAATCACCCAAATGGAGTCGTGACCTCTGGAAGTGCGTGGAAGTCCAGTCATGAAGTCCATAGATATCCTGTCCCACTTCCACTCCGGGACCTCCAAGGGTTGTACCAAGCCTGCTGGTACTTGATGCTCTCGCTTAACCTGCTGGCAGGTGAGGCATCGAGAAACGAACTCAGCCACAACCTTCTTCATGCCCGGCCACCAGTGCTGTCGTCTAAGATCTTGGTACATCTTCACCACTCCAGGATGTACCGCCAAAGGGGAAGTGTGAAACTCTATCATCACCTCCTTCCGTAAAGCAACTGGTACCAAGGTACGTCCTCTGAAAAGGACGTCGTGCTCTCCTCCTAAGGAGAAACCATCAGGTGCCTGTCCTGAGGATATCTGTGCACGCCGCGTCTCACAGTCAGCGTCCCCATGTTGTGCCTCTCTGACCCGCTGCAGTAGTGGAGGAGTGACTGTGAGTGACTAAAGGAAGGATTCTCCATCTCTATCCACAAAGGATATCTGCAAAGCGGCTAGCTGCTCTGTCGCCTCCCCAAGTAGTTGAATTCCCGTCCTCCTGCTGAGACATCGGCTACCACGTTCCCCTTCCCATGAGTATAGACTATCTCAAAGTCATAGTCTTGGAGGAACTCGAGCCATCGCCGCTATCTCAGGTTCAGGTCCTTATGAGAGAAGATGTACCTGAGACTCTGATGGTCAGAAAAGACTGTAAAGCGCTCGCCCATCAGGTAGTGTCGCCATGTCTTCAGAGCGAAGACCACGGCTGCTAACTCTAGGTCATGAGTAGCGTAGTTATTCTCATGCAGCCTCAACTGGCGTGATCCATAGGTGATCACGGCCCGCTCCTACATCAAGACACACCCGAGTCTAGTCCCTGATGCATCGCAGTAAACTACGTACCCTACTCCCTCCTCCGGAAACCTCAAGATAGGGGCGCTGGTCAATCTCTGTCTCAGCTCCTGGAAGCTCTGCTGAAATCTGTCTGACCACACAAAGGGTTTCCCCTTTTTTGTCAAAGCTGAGAGTGGTGCCGCAACTCTAGAAAATTCTGGCACAAATCTTCGGTAGTATCCAGCTTGTCCCAAGAAACTACGCACCTCCGTCACGCTTCTGGGTGGCTCCCAAGCTAGCACTGCCTCGATCTTTGCAGGATCCACCGTAACTCCCGCCTCAGAGATGAAGTGTCCCAAGAAGTGGACTCTGCGTATCCAGAACTGACACTTCGAGAGCTTTACATAAAGCTGGTGCTCTCGGAGTGTGTCCAGTACAACCCGCAAGTGGTAGGCGTGCTCCTCCTCAGTCGTCAAGTATATCAAAATTTCGTCGATGAAGACCACGACAAATCGATCGAGGTATGGCTGAAAGATCCTATTCATGAGGCCCATGAACACTGCTGGAGCATTGGTTATGCCGAAGGGCATAACCAAGAACTCATAGTGTCCATACCGATATCTGAAGGTCTTCTTTTGCACGTCCTCATCCCGAACTCTGAGCTGATGATAGCCTGACCTGAGGTCTATCTTTGAGAACCACCATACTCCCTTGAGCTGATCGAAGAGGTCATCAATCCACGTATCTGTGGGGCAACTGGTGGTACCTAGTGGGCCAGGACCCGATGGCCTTGTTAAGGCGGGGTGGTTGTGCTGTCACTAGGACCTGGTTGTCACAATATGAGAAGTGAATAGTAATATATCTTAAGATCAATTGAGGATGAGAAAAACTCCCTCAATCTGAAGTTTATTGAACTGGATGTTATAATGAAAAATCCAGAAGAGACACATGCAAAGACTTCCCAATATAATGTAATAAATGATGTTTCCACACAAATTTTTGAAGAAAATAATTCCTCAAAAGGGACTCTTATTGATGTTATTAAGAGCTAGGAATCATCCTAGAATATATCAAAAATAAGATCTTGGAAAAAGTAACCCATTATCCTATTAACTTTTCTTTCACTAATGTAGTTTCATGTAAAATTGAGGGTTAAAAATTAAAAATTAGACAAATATGTGTGGATAATTATTATAAGAATACCACCAATACATCAAAGGTGGATGTTATCATATCCAATAAGTGCATATCCCTAAGAAGATCTTGGAATAGTTGTACTTCCATAAAAAATATCAAGGTGTACAATTATAAATTCATGGATGAAATTTATATATAAGTAAGAGAAGTAAATTTATTATCCATTTTCGGTTCTACTATATTTTTTTAACCATTAATTTTAGTTTTGGAACAATATACCAATTCCTATAGTTTATATAATTCCTTGGTTAAGAGGAATGGGCCGAAAATCAGAAAAAAGAACATGTTGTAAAAAAACAATGTAGATATAATAAGAAGAATATATCTATAAATAATAGATTTATTTTATTAGATAAATTCTATTATTATTGTAAAAAAAGTTTTTTATATATATGAATAGTATTTATGTGTACTTCCCATGAACAAATCATATGTTGATGTAAAGATAAGTCCTCAATAGAAAAAGAAACTAGTGAGAAATGAATGGGTTTCTACCTTAAAGAGTAAATAGAAGAAAGGATATTAGTAAAAATAATCCCATAAATTCAAATAATTTCATTAGAAAGGATGTCAAAACCCATGTGTAAATTATTATATTATGGAAATAAGGTCCACACAATGGACCATTTTAAATAGACCATAGAATGAATAATTGAAATAAGAAACTTGAATTCATGAAGGGAATCAATCCATGAGAGGGATAAAAGGATTATCTTAGTGATTGACATCCCAAAATAAGAGTTTAAATAGTTTCCTAACAAAGGTAACATAAAGGCTATGAAAAGACCATATAGAAATTCAAAGAAATTTGAGTATATTAGGAAGGAGTACCTAGATATTTGGAAAAAACAACCAGAAATATATGTACATATAGTGAAATCCTAAGTGTATGTGATAAAGATTAATAGGTTGTTCTATATGAATAGATCTAATTTTATGAGAGGTTTTCCAATAGTCATAACCATAAAATCTATGAGAATCTATGTAGAAGATGAAAGTAGTATGGACATGTTTCAATGGATTTTATGACTGTTTTACTATCTCAAGAAGGAATTATTAAGAAGATAAAAGACAAAGTCAAAGCACTATTTGCTGTAATTTATTTATTATAAAAGATAAATAATCATATTCCATACAAGATAAAATATAAATACCGGAATAAAACCATGCTTCCTATAAGGACTCATGACATAAAACTTATTCTTAGAAGCATGAATAGTTCTTCTAATGCTAAAGATGGAAGATCAAGAGGATCTTGGTTGGTCAGAAACTCTCAACTTTTCTTCTCGCATTGAAGATCAAGGAACATCATCCATATTCCCTTATTTATTTTTTTACTAACATATAGGTAATTAAAGGACATAAAATAATGGGGAGTTGTATGAGTTTTGTGTTAACTATAAAATAGTGAGAAATATTTTTTCATCCTGGTGTATTATTGAATAAAATCAACCATGATAAAGAAGAGAGTGAATCACTTAATGGGGATTCAAGGAAATAAGATTTTGAAATGTTATTTTATGAAAATAAGGAATCTAGACAACCTATAAAATCAAAATAAATGTTATATAAAATACATTACAATTCAATATTTTATTGAATAAAATATTATTTATATAGGGGTGATGATGAGTTGAAAAGGGAGAAGAAATATTATTAATACTTGAAATTTATGGTGTATTTGATAAATATGATGTAAGGTTATATATTTCATAATGAATCTATTCATATATCCCCTATAATGATAAATCTGAAGTGGTTTCACATACTAGATAGATTAATATAAAGATTTAATTATCTAGTTAAATCACTCGTGTTTTATACACTAGGTTATCCAATGTATTCTTAGAGTTGACTTACTAAAGGATAATTTCTAATAAATCATGGGGTGTTATCCTTCTCTTAAAAATTAGATCAAACTGCAAATCAGAATGAAAGAGGGAGAAGAAGTTGTTTTGAAAATTATGGAAGAATCGTGGAGATAAGATTAGAAGTCCTTCCATTAAATGTACATGTTTTCATTTACTGTAAAAAAAGGGAAGTATAACATTGATTTTTTAAAGTGAAATGGTATTGATAAAAAATACAAAGGGTTATATTGAAGAGCCCAAGTGAATGTTGAATATTGGTATTGTATTTGTTGACAATGCATCTATGAGAAGTAAAGTCAATGTATGATGAAGATTAGGTGATGTGAAAGAGCCTAATAAATGAATAAGTAATTACAAGGTGTTTCTCATACATTAAAGAGAAAAGTAAGTTGATTCCTATGAATAATTAAAAAACATTAATGGGAAAAGGAATTTTTTCCTATGCGTGTGTAGGAAAGAGAATGATGATTGTTGAGTTATTCATCAGGGAAGAAAATTAAAATTATTAAAATAATATTTCTATCACTATCAATAACTATTTATATTGGAGTTATGGAAGTTGGTTGTTGAATTATCTATTGAAAAGGTTATAAATATGTGATTATATATGTAAATTAGGTTTAAATATTTGATAAAAACTAGATGGAGGTGAGAGAATCCATTATTGTATTATCTTAGAATTTTGTATTATGACATACATGATGGATATAAACTAGGTGAAGGTTTGGATATGTCTAAAATAAATATAGAAATGTAGTGATAGTGGAGGTAATTTAAATACACTATGTTAATTATTAAATATGTTTTAGTGCTTTATAAATAATGCTATCAAGGTTAGAGATGATTTGATAAATTACCTAAGTTATTTGAATTTTTTATAAAGTGTTTGAGAATCTGTGAGATCAATTGAAAACGTTTTATGATTGTTTGATAATTTTTGGAAATTTTTTGTTGAGACTTGTAAAAATAACTAAGTCTTACAGACTTTGTAAGGATAATGTTGAGAAGAAATTTGAAATAAAATGAAAAATGAATGAACCCTCCCTGTGTTCATAAGGATAATTTTCCTACTTCATAATGATTCCTAATGAATTATTGATCATGTTCCAATAGTTTATAAATATCATCTAGATCCCATAATGATGAATCTAGATTTTGGAATGTTGATTCATATTTCGTAAGGATGACTATAGACCATAAGTATGATTTTATTTTCTATAAAAATCATTACATTGAGAAAATTATAACTTCATAAGGATTATATTAATCTCATAAAAATGAATTTATCATCATATATAGATGATTTAAAAGTGCATAAGGATGATTTTGAGACTGTAAAGATCATATATCCTTACAAAATGTAATCCGGGCTAAAATCTGACAAAGTATTCACAAGGAACTTCATTGGGTTACCTCTTTGAAAAATATATGAGTTTTAGAATTAAATATTTTGAGTAATAGGAAAATAATATTAAAATATTATGATACTTTTATTAATCCATGATTCAAGATTTAATTTGAGGAAGTTTAAGAGGGAAAAGAATAAGGATATCACTATTCTATTGAGTTTTTATTTTTCAAATGTATAAATCTAAAAAACAATATTGGTGATCCAAATTTGAAAATTAATCAAATACTTTAGAAAATCAAATTTCCACATTGGAAGAGTACACTAGTAGTTATGAGGAGTATTTTAGACTTTGGAAGTGTAACATGTAAGTTGGGAAGAGTAAGTCTCAACTTTGGAAGAGTAATGTTGAACTTTATAAGAGTACTTGGAAACATCATAATAGTATTGGAAATATGTCAGAAAAGTATTCATAGAGTAAAGAAAAGTATTTACTATCTTCATAAGAGTATTCGGTACTTTTTAATATCATCTAGTAAGTTTAATAGAGTATCCAAAAACTTTAAAAAAGTAATACAATACTTTAAAATATTAATTTCCATTGAAAATTTATGATATTTATAAGACATGAAAATGATGAGTTTTCTATAACTGAGAATTATGGAGAAAGGAATTAAATAATATGATGTTGTATTGTTTTTATTCATATAATTAATACCATAATTAATTAGAATAATTATAATTCAAGTTTAGATAAGGAATAAATACCAAGTTGATTCTGAGAAGAGTGGTTTTCTACATCGTAAAAATATTCTAGCATGGAAAAGGTCCAAAATGTATTAATAGCCATAGATTTTCTGTAATATTTTGAAGAATAAAGAATCCTAAATATTTTGGGATATTTAAATGGGGATGTTGACTGGTATTTTTATGAGAATTCAAAATGGAAATTGTCTACCATATTTTAATAATAAGATCACATTCCACTGCTATTTAAGGAGTTTATAACTAAAAATTTGAAATTTTTATTATGAAAAGAAAGGGGTGGGGAGATATAGGAAAAAAATAAAGGGGTATGAATTAATGAATACCTAGGGTTTCACCATGAATAATTTTCTTAAATTCTATGGGTAAATAATAATCACTCAAGTAGGTAATAAATTCCACCTTCTAGGATCATTTGGAACCTAAACAATCCTCTGTAAAGTTCCCTTCATGCCAGGTGTGAAGAATCTTCACTCATTGGGGTAGAAAGCCTCTATAGCCTCTGATAATATAGGATATTATCAAGTGAAAATGGGAGAGCCCTGAAAATAATTGAACTACCAAATCTGAATCTAGCTCAATCATAGATAACATAATATTCCACGTTGTGAAAAGATTCAAGCTAGTTTAAAAATAATGGGCTTAAATAATGAGATAATTCCTCTCTAAATAATAAATAGATAAATTCAAAATCAAGGATCCCATTTGATATTGAATAAGACCTCCTCCATGCATAATTTCTTTAATTAAAAATCTATACAAGTTGAGTTTGAGGCCCTTTCTGGATGCTTTCCAGCACACCCAGTGGTTAATTCATTCCCTGTAGGTATATTAATTCATTAGATAAAATGATTTTGTCCAACTATTGAAAAAATGAGCGATGGAAATACTAATATAAAGCTAAAAATTGACTAAAATATGAATAGTCTTTCTTTAAGGAGGCCTTCTGAAGGTCTTCCTCCATTTTGATAGGCTTCATTACACATCTCCCAAAACACTTAGCAACCAATAATAAAGATGATATAATGGACCTAAGAATCTATGAACCTTATTGAATTGATTTAAAAAAAGTAGAAATAAAATGGTCAATGAAAAATGAAATGTATTCCATCCCCCATGCATCCTCCAAGATGGAACTAGATATATTTTTTCCACTCCCATTTGATAAAAAGGTGCGATATAAATTCCATATTATTTCTAACATAGAACATTTATTTTGAATAAATTTGGATACCTTTCTTATACACATCAACTTCCATAGACACTTCTCAATTCCAAACACACTACACAAGAAAGTTCATCTTGATGGGAATGGGTTTACACCAAAGGCCACTGGCCCTATCATCCTCACTATGATGCACATTAATAATTTCTATGAATGTTGGAGAAACTAAATAATCCTAAATATCATGGATTTAATATGCACACATATGGATCCTCAACTAGTTAAATAGATGGAAGAAAAGACATTTTATCATTATTTATAATAGCTCCAATGAAATTTGGGTGTAAAATACCCTACCTAAAGCTTATTTTTTGGACTAGAAATCCTGGAAGTAATAAGTTTTTTCCAGAATAGTTGTCACTCTATAAAGTGATATCAATCCTTCCAATAATCCATTAGTAGTTTTCAAGGATTATGTGGATGGTGTCATGAAGGCTATTCCAAATTTGGGATCCCTTATCTTTTAGCTCAAGCCAGTATGATGATATATTCCCATATTTCCTATAAATAAACCTAGCCCAAAGAGATTTCCCTAAAAACACTTCTAAGAATAATTTTTCTTTCATGAATTGAATGTTCTTGTTGATTATTTAATGGTTTATACCTCCTTTATTAATGGGTTTTTCCATCCTAGACCAACTAGACTGATGATTTCTTTCTACCTACTAAGAATCCCATATGAATCTGTTGATAATGATCTCGATTCTTATGATAATGTATTTGGGATCCTAAATGAATGACAGACCATTCATGGAGATGGATAATAGAACACTATTAATGAGGTTTATCCTACTTCCAAAAGATAGAAAATGGATATTCTAGTTGGTTATTCTGTTTATAATTATATTTATGATTTCATCATAAGATTAGTATAGACTCTTTTGTTTAACAATGGGGATCACATATATTCCATTGTTAAGCTTCTTCTAATGATACCAATCCAATATTCAAATGAATTATCTTGACTTCCTAAGCATATATTAGAAATATTGACACTTATCTTCAAAACATTGATTATTTACCACTCCAATTATTATAGTCCTTTAATATCACTTTAAACCTTTGAATTGAATTACTTATACTATTGATTAGGAATATCATGTTATCCATGAATAATAAATGAGAGATAATATTGAATCTATACCAAACTTTTGAATGGGTGAACCATCCCTCTTGAAATTATAGAATTAATTTTTCTACTTAGAGCATTTTATGTCATGATGAATAAACTCAGATATAGTGGATATCCTTAGTGAAGACCCCAAATCAACTTGAAGAACCCAAACCTTTTCCCCAAAATAGAGATCGTAAAACATAGAGAGGAGAAACAGTGAAATAGGAGGTCCCATACCCATTCTAAGAATCCATGCCACATAAGAACAATAAAATAAAGGTTCTGTCCCATTATATAATAATATTAATATACATTTATTTTTATCATTATTTTAGATCTTGTCACTTTCCTATCAAAATCTTCTAATATTTCTTAATCTAGGTCAATCACCCCTTGAATGTTCTTTCCTTTGAGGAATATATACTGTTCATACAAGATTTTATAGGGTAAGATATTGTAAAACCACTTGTTGAGAATGGTAGAAAGAACCTTATAAGAAAAATTAAATAATCTAATGGGTTGAAGTTGTAAAAAATTGCTAGTATGGCTCACTATAGGTATGAGAAAGAAAATAGGTACAGTGGTAAGTCCCACAAGAGGTCCACCTTTGAAATTGTAATGCACTACCTATTTCAGATATTTTTTGATGTAGTCCCAATATGAAATATTTAAAAAAAATTGAATATAAAATGGGACACAAAGAAAAATTAGGAGGTTAGAGGGAGAGAGAGAGATAGATAGAGACTGATACTAAATTCTGGAGGTGAGAGCTTCTATGAATGTAACTGGAGAACCCAATACAACATTAATCAAAAATATTCCAAGTATAAAAGGATAATTACCCAAAAAAATTCATGAGAACATGTTCATTGAGGAAGAAGGAAGTCAGTATGGATACCTTACTACTTTGCAAACTTTCTATATTTAGGAGAAGAGAGGATAAGATTGACCCATGCTGCTATTGGTGAGATAATATTTATTGTTTTGTGAAAATATTATCAAGTGGAGAAAAGATGAAAATTTGACCTAATACAAAAACATACAAATATTATTGAAGAGAGAGAATTAAGAGAAAAAATAATATATTTGATATTGTGCAAATAGAAGAAGAAGAAGCTACAATTCAGTGATAACTTGAAGAAAGTCTTAGTTGTTGGAAGACTCTTTTATTATTAAAATCACTTATACCATTGTACCTATGTAGGATTCACATTATACACTGTAGAGAGACATAAGTGTAGAATAATCTCAAGGATAATCTCTTCCCATTGTGATACACATGTTGATAGTAGTTGACTGTATGATCTTGGGTGAATTACAATCGTACCAAGGATTAGTCTTCTTGTTTTGAGAGGTGAAACTTGTAAAAACCCTTGTGTGCTTTTTTGTTTCATATTTGTTTGTATATGGGAAAGGGGGATATTTTAAGAAGAGTGGATCAATATATTAAATGTTCATAGAGTTTTATTTAAAAGAAAT
The DNA here is from genome assembly GCA_963277665.1 of Viscum album. NCBI lineage: Eukaryota > Viridiplantae > Streptophyta > Magnoliopsida > Santalales > Viscaceae > Viscum > Viscum album. Next base: position 649,310,616 of record OY728120.1, on the reverse strand, counting down.
AAATCCTAAAATAAAGGTATCACTGGTTCACCTCCTCCCCCTCTCAGTGATACAGCCGGACCTAGGTACTTCACTCCCAAAAATCAAATCTCTAGTTTCAGAAAAAACAAAAACACCCAATGAGAGGAGGATGAGGCAAATAATAATAGGAATATTAAAGATATACCACCCTTATCTATATCATATAATCCTGTATGGAATAATAAAATTATAGGATAATGACATTCTCCCATGGAGGGGCTGCTCGCATGAATGAATGGATGGGGTATTTCCCCCCTTTTTCTACTTATATCATTAGTACCACCAATAAGAATAATAATTACAACCAATTTACTTATATAACTCATTAAATCACAAGACCATAATCCATTGACCAAATATTTATCTTTCACACTTTATAATATACCCATATAACTTCATTAATAATTTGAAATAATACTTTAAAATATATGAAATGAAAAACAAAAAAATCATAAAAATTCCCACACATGCATGGTTTGTGTGTACTATTTCTAAACCACACACTAAACCATGAATTGGTCAAAAATTTTCCAAATTTTTAATATTTAATCCAAAATTATAATTTAAAACATTTATTTATTTATATATCAAAATCAAGACATTAAATTTCAAATAAAATGATGTATTAAGATTATTAATATATCAAATATGAAGTCTCAAATCCTATATTCTCTTTTTTGACATGAATTTTTGTAGTCATAAAAATATATAATTTAAGTAACATATGGTTTATAAAAATTATTATTAAAATAGATATTCATATAAATATTTTAATATAAATAAAATGAAATTTGTACTAATTTTATAAAACCATGTGTTGACTGAAGGTGTTCAAGTCAACATCCATATTTTCCTAGTACATAAAAATTTAGAACTTAATCAAAATTATTCATAAAATCCACCAAAAATTTCAAAAATTTCATTGGTAATTTTTTTATCTCTAACATAAAATGTACCAAAAATAGATTATATCATATAGGATTTCATATTTATTCACCAAACAAGTCATAAAATGATAATGGGTTTGTATGAATCAATATACATATGTATATATAAAAAAATGAATAATGAATACAAAATAAAAATTCTAGGTGTTAGGTGCATAGTTTTTTATTTGTATGTAATAAATTAGTTTTGAAGTATTATAAATTGTAAAATATATATATGTTCATTTTTTATAATTTTTTATTTTTTATTTTTTATTTTAATAAAAAACACAACTTTATTTATAAAAAAAACATATTGTTCTTAATGTATTCCTCCCTGAGGTGCTTAAAGGACCAATAGACTACTAAGAAGGGATGGGTGAATCAGGGGTTGCATAAAACTTTTATTAATTTCTTTTATTTTAAATTTAACCTCTAGGAATTATTCCATCTCGATCCACTCTATCTTTCATCACACAACCTCACTCAGATAATGTAGTAAATAAAGGCACATGAACACAAGTATTTTCATAATGTTTAGTACTAATTTATACTTGTTTCATTTATTGCACTACCACAAAATAGGGCAAGGGAAGTGCTGTCTTTTATCAGTGCTAAGAAGAAAGTGTTGATAAAGGGGTGGTCTTTTATCAGCGCTAGCTAAAAGAACTGATAAACGTTCCCTTTATCAGCGTTAAAACAAGCGATGATAAAGGTGTACTCTTTATTAGCGCTTTTCTTAGCGCTGATAAAGGGTACATTTATCAGCACTATTATTAGCACTGATAAAAGTTTTTATTATTAATTTATATAAAATTATTATATTTATATTCAAAAATAATGTTTATTTGTATACATTAAATAAAAAACAAATTTTTATAATTAATATATTTTTTTAAATATTTAAAAATATATATATAAAGTTTTAATTGAAAAAATTATTTCTAAGATTATAATTAAATAAATATATATATAATTAAATAATTATAATATTATAATAAATTACATTAAATAACAAATATATTTATTAGATTTATTATATTTATTAGAGATTTATTAGATTTATTGGATTTATTGGATTAATTCATTGTATTTATTATATTTGTTACATTTAATATATTTATTTTATTTATTTTATTTATAAATATATAATACTTTTTAATATATATATATATATATTTATAATTAAAATTATTGAATATATATGTGTTTTCCAAAGAATTTGGTTAACGAATATATTGATCATGCGTATATGTTATGTATCACATGCATGAATGTTCATTTATATATTACATCTCAATCTCCATTGATGTGGTATGTTGATTAATTCATAATGGTACGCATATGAACTATATATGTTCTAAAAAATGTACTTATAAAATTACATTAAATATATTTAAATATTAAATATATTTTATTATATTTTTAATGATATATATAAATACTTTTCAAATACATTTGTAATTATAATTTTATTAATATATATATATTAACAATTATATACCAATATTTATAAATATATACTATTTATAGTTATAATTATTAATAAATAAATATATATTTATCTTATATATCATTTTAAATAAATATATAAGAATATAAATAAATTATTAAAAGTATGCCTTTATCAGCGCTTTTTTAGCATTGATAAAGGCCTATATTTATCAGTGTTAAAAAAGTGCTGATAAAATAAGTCTCTATCACTGTTATAATTTTAGCACTGATAAAGGTATGTTTTATCAATGCTTTTTATTTTATCACTGATAAAACATACCTTTATTAGCACTTTTATCTATCACTGATAAAGGTTCTGATGGTTTTTATAAAATAACCCTACTAGGGTCCTCCCTCACATCCTTTCAAGCTTTCACGGAAGCTGGACCCAATGCCATCGACCCCTCCTCCACCACGACCCCTCCTCCTCCTCCTCCTCCACCACCGCTACCTTTTCTTCCTCCTCCGTCGTGACCCTCCTCCTCCTCCTTTGTCGTCACTTCCTTCTCCTCCCCCACCATGACCCTTCTCCTCCTCCTCCTCTTTCGCCACTGCCTCCTCCTCCTCCTCCTCTAGTCACCAACTCATCCTCCCCCATCGTTGCCTCCTCCCCCTCCTCCTCCTCCTCCTCTACCTCCTTCTCCTCCTCTTCATTGCATGGTCCCCTTGTCCATGTGACCTGCTCCGGCGTGCCCTCCTCATCCAACGACCTTCCCAGTAGCCTCCTCTACAGCACAAAAATTTCCCCTAGAGAGTCTCTTATGTAATGAATTTTTACTCTTCTGTATTAGAAAGGAAGTTTGTGTGAAAATCTATTATTTGGGTCACTGTGAAAGCACTGGATACTGGTGCACATGTGTTTTTTATGAAATCTAGATTCCTTTTGGAATCCAATAGGTTGTTTTTGTTTGGTGATGATTAGAGTCTGAGAGGATATTTTGAGATGGAGATATATGACATGGTCTAGTAAGGATTCTATTGGTTGCACATTGTTTCTTAGGTGATAGCATAATGGCTATTTTAATTGGGTCAGTTTTTGACTGTGGAATCACATTAGGGGTCAGATTAGACCATGATATATGAAGCTGAGCATGAGATTCCCCTAATGAGCAAGGAATCATGCTCTAGTACTGAATGGAATATTGGTGGTGGAAGTCGAGAATTATTTAGTTTGGTTATATGGGATTTTAATTGTAAAATGACATAATATGTTTGGTTCAGACTATGATGTGTATACTTGGTAGGTTTTTGGATTCCTTCAGAGTTAGTAATTTATATTAGAAAGTGAGATAACATGTTATTGGCTACCAACCCTTTTGAGGTAGTTCGGGTGGAGGATGTTTGACTTATGCTATCATGTGATGTTATATGTAATGATTTGACACATGCATTTATTATTTAATTTTTTTTTGGTGAGAAATTTTTAGATCTATCTAAGGATTTACAAGGAAAATATTTGTGTTTAGTTTGTACTTGGATGGTGGAGGTGTATCTGTAGAGTTCATAAATTTTGGGATGAAGGAGAAGACCAAAATTTTACTGTAATTATCATTTTTGGTTAGGTAAGTTTCATTGTAAGTGGCACTAGGTGTGTCATTAAAAACATGAAAATGGATTTTGGTATTTAATTTTGTAGGTGGGAGGCACCATGGATCGAAATTGGCTTTAATGAGTTAAGTATTATGGTGGGGAGTGTCTTAGACTGGGTGATTGACTAAACATTGACATGATCTTTTTTCAAGATGTGAAATGTTAAGTAAGTACCATCTCATCATCTCATTGATGGTTATGAGATTTGGCTCAGTATCAGGTGGCATTATGTCTTCTGTTGGGTGCTACAATTTGAAAGCATATTGGTAGTTCAGAAATAGAATGTGTTTGTTTGAATCCAAATATATAACTGATAGTGGTGAGTAAATAGTATTACCACTAGTACATATTGAGTATGATAAGCACAATAGTGGAGAGTTTTTAATGTCTCGTCCATATTGGCATTTGAGTTTTTAGGAGGAGATGGAATTTTTTCAATTAGTGGACAAACCATTTTTAAAAGTGAGGGTTGGATATAGAACATGGATATTGGGAAATCTTAAAGGAGTTTTTTTATATAGTTTGAGGATCGAGATGTGTCTTAGGTTCTTAAACAAGTCACAGAAGCTTTAGGAGTTGAAATTATGGTTTTGGGGGTAGGAGCCTAGGGAGCATGGTTTTCACATGATTAGTGATAACCATGCACCACAATAGAGAAGATTGGTTTTTATAGGCACACATTTTGTTTAAATCATGTGAAGGGCCTTATAAAACCATAAAAAATTAATTAATAAATTTTAAATGCATTTCTCATGGTTTTCACACTATTTGTTAAACCATGCACATTAACCATGTGAAATGGTGTGTCCTAGATAGTGAAGACAGTATAGTTTGCACATGGTTTTGAAAACCATATGAACAAACCTTAGTAGTGACTACTCTAATGTACAATCTATAAAAGATTTATCAGATATGATACTATCAAGACCCACCCCCATAGGAAATCTAGTGGAGTTGAGAATATATTAGTGTCTAACCCCCCCCCCCCCCCAATCCTATATTTAAATGGACATGGGTCAGTTACAATTTGAAATGTAATGATACGACCCAAGTTGGTATCATAACCAACAACTGACCTGAATTTCCACTAACCTAAGAGGCTTTCATGATCCCTAAGGGATAGAAATGATCCCCTGTGAAAAAAGATACAATTAATGTGGAATATTTTACCCCTAAATTAGAGTAAATTAAAAATGATCTTTCTCCTAAAAATAGACATGTCCCATTCATAAGTTGAACATCTAAGAAAATAGTATATGCGTAAAAAATAAATAAATAGGAATTATATATCATAGATGGAAAATAAAATCCTACTAATGACCAATAAATTTTTTTAACCAGACATGTCCCATTCCTAAATCTCATTGGACCTATTTTGGATAGGTATAACATATGAGTTCTCATTTTATGTTTTCTTTTCAATTGGAAATATCCTCTATTGTGTGTCTCTCCTTTGTCGTGAATGTACCTCTGATGTGCACTGAAAGACACCTTCGCAGTGAGTTTTCTCCTCTTACTCATTGGTTTCCTCTTGTTCACATGTTATTACTATTTGATATTTATGGTTATGTTGTGAAATGTATGGACTAAACACCCCGCTTAAAATCATGACTGTTGGTTGTCTTTTTTTGCGCACTAAATGATTTGCATGTTGGTTGGTTCCTATTGAACATTTGATTATAAAAATTGGTAATTTACGTATACTTTGATAATTAATGAATGCCCTGAGATGATAAAACTTATGTTATAACCCCTTAATTAACAAAAGGAATTGAATAAGGGATGATTTGTAAAATATAAAATTGTGTTTGTTTGGTTTGTATGGTGTTGCGATTGTGATCAAGATTGTGTGTTTGTATGGTGTTGTGGTTGTTGGAATGATTGGTATGCCATTTGTTTTCCATGTTGTAGTTTTTCCTAAAAATAGACATGTCCCATTCATAAGTTGAACATCTAAGAAAATAGTATATGTGCAAAAAATAAATAAACAAGAATTAAATATCATAGATGGAAAATAAAATCCCACTATTGACCAATAAAATTGTTTAACCAGACATTTCCCATTCCTAAATCTCATTGGACCTATTTTGGATAGGTATAACATATGAGTTCTCATTTTATGTTTTTTTTTCAAATGGAAATCTCCTATGTTGTGTGCCTCTCCTTTGTTGTGAATGCACCTCTGCTATGCACTGAACGACACCTTTACGGTGAGTTTTCTCCTATTACTCATTGGTTTCCTCTTGTTCACATGTTATTACTATTTGATATTGATGGTTATGTTGTGAAATGTATGGACTAAATTCCCCACTGAAAATCGTGACTGTTGGTCGTCCTTGTTTGTGCACTAAATGATTTGCATATTGGTTGGTTCTTGTTGAACATTTGATTATAAAAATTAGTAATTTACGTATACTTGGATAATTAATTAATTCCTCGAGATGATAAAACTTATGTGATAACCCCTGAATTAACAAACGAAATTGAATAAGGGATGATTTGTAAAATCTGAAATTTTGTTTGTTTGGTTTGTATGGTGTTGCAATTGTGATCAAGATTGTGTATTTTTATGGTGTTGTGGTTGTTTCCATGATTGCTATGACATTTTTTTCCATGTTGTAGTTCCTCCACCATTGAATATCAATCCAAACCTTACCCATTTCAATGGCACCACCACTTTGTTACTAGTTCAATTCCACTGAATCTGAGAAAACTAATTAACTAGAGGACTCTATGGGACACTTTATGGACACCCTAGTCAAATAACAATTTTTTTCCCATGTTGTAGGTTTGTAGGTTTTTGTACATGGAAGAGGAGATGGGAGAGAATCAGGAGGTGGTCGACATTTCAACATGTTACCAGCACCACCGCCAGGTAGTCCACACCAGGCTCAAGGAGCTAGAGGAAAGGGGTGGGGAAAGCTGCAGGCAGTCAAGGATTATGACCCAGGGGATCCAGGAATGATTCAATGTATGATATGTGTCTTTTATACCTTATTTTTAGTACTAATAGATATAGGTTCTAGTAATTCCTTTCTTTCCACATATCATTTTCAAGACTTAGAGATTCTGTTTGAACCGTTGACTCAACCCTTATGCTTGGAGACTCCTACTAGTGAAGACTCAATGATCACACACTTATTCCGACAGTGTGACTTGACTCTTGGAGATGAGAGTTTCTGTAACATCCCAAGGTTTTCTAAAAATAAATTGAAAATGCTTGGAATTTTGTTTAAGGTATATATTTATAAGTATCCTTTAAACATAATTTTATTTCTTCTATGATTTGAATTTCAAGAAACTGTCATCTAAAATTGTGTCCAGTATGTTATTTAGAGTCTGATGGAACAAACTTGTTTTTTTGGTGAATAGTAACATGCCCTTATGAATAGTAATATTAATAGTAATATGACCTCATGAATAGTAAATAATATTATTATTTTATTTTCCCATGGAAATAGGATAATGGGATCTTAATTAATTTTCCAATGTCACATAAAACTAATTGCACTTCAATATTGTTATTTTTCGAATTAACTATGACCTTATTTAAAAATTAAATTAATAATATTTATAAAATTATTTTTGAAAAATGGAGTTCATTTTTGAATTCTACACATCGAAAAATGGTTGGGGTAAATTTTTGGTATTTTTCTGAAACTCTTGAATTTTCGGTGAATAGTGAAATACGGTAAAATACCGTATAATCAATTTATCAGTAAAAATGCACTATTTATGACATCATAAGTGATGAAAGGCCACTTGCTTCGAACTCACTTGATATTTTCACTAATTAAGGCCACTTGATTTGAGATTATTCATAGTCTTGATAAAAATATTATAATAATGATTAAAATAATCTAAAATACCTCCCCTCCTCCACTATAAATACCACCCTCACTCCCCTCTTCCTCCCACACCTCTCAAGCCTTGAGCATTGTCTAATTTCTGCCAAATTCCCTCCTCAATCTTCTTCCCCAAGTCCTAGAGCTTCTGGTCTCACCAAAAGACCAAAATCAAAGCCCTTAAGAAGGATCTCAAGGAGAAGAGATCAAGAGGTAAACATCCTCTTTCATTTTCATTCTTTCCTTCCATTTTATGTTATTCTCTTCCTTTACCTTTGTATTTTGTTGGGATATTTCATTTAATATTTCCCCTTACTGTCCAAATTTTTTATGAATGATGAGATATTCCATTCCTCTCATCAATCTTTTTTTTATGAAATTTTAAGAGACGCCGTTAGGCTGCCGAAGTTTTGTAAGAAATTTCTCATGTTTTCTTCATTTCAAGATTCCCTTCTCTTCGTTATTCACCCCCTCTTATCCAAGAGGCATGAAATCTCCAGAATCATGTATATTATGGATGTTTTCATGTTTATGGAAAATTACAAATCATTATTCCTCTCCTCTCTCACTTATTTAAAGAATCAAAAAACATTGTCCATTTGTGTCGAATTACCGATATCGTGGACGATGTATTTTCAATCTCCATTAATTCTTTCAAGTATGGTCATGAAACCATTTATATGGTTGAACCAGGTTATAATATATGTTTTATGAATCATATAAGGTTCTTGAATTCTTTTGTACTCATGATTCAAACTTATAAGACTAAATGAAATTGTAATTATCAAAGAACCACTTAAATTATCTAAACGAACATAATTAATGTTTTAACTTATAAATCATCATCATATAAAGAATCAAAGTGATAAATTGTATAATTTATGGTATTTAAAATATGTAAATACTAATCCATTCCAATTCTGGAGTTTCACTTCCAATCAACAAGAACGATTCATCATGAACCGATTGTGAAAATCACAAAAGAACTCACCCAAAATAATGCAAGGAACCAAATACTAACAAATAAGGGATGAAAGGAGGTTATGAAATGAACATATAAGATGTTATAAACATGAACATGTTTCTGTAAAATACTAATAACACCCTTTTGACCATTATACAGGAGGTTTAAACAGTTTTGAAGTAAGACAAGCCCAAGGTAAAGGAATTCTTAACCCGATTTCCATTCTTTGGGTTAACCTTCTACTTTATAATTTATGTACTAATTAAATTGTTTGTGTGATGGGTTCTGTTTATATTATGTTTAATTATGTGTATTTATAGAGTGTATACATATTCCATCCACTCAATTAAGTCTCACTTCAAGTATATGATGTTTATAAGGGACTTTTCTTCTAAAATCCTTTTTTAAAATTCTGTTTTATAAGATTCAAAGGCAATGTTTTCATGCTATTGTTTATGTTGTATGATTATGTTTTGGTTATTGGGAATTGTTTATGATGAAGGGTGGGACCTATATTTCCCTCCAATGCATTGGGTATGAGTAAGTTGGAGGTCGTCCGTATGGTTACTCCAAGTGTAACTGTGATGGTTACACAAAGTAAGGTAGCCGTGAGGGTTACAAATTTTAAGGTAGCCAAGATGGTTACAAAATTATGTAAGTAATTCCCCAATATACCTCTATGATTATAATTATGTTTGTGTGGATCTTGTGTAAATCTCATGTTACGCTAAGTAATATTTTATGGGTGGAAATCATGTCTTTTGAAAATGTTTTCATACGTCATGCGTATTCATGGACTAATGTGATTTTTCCTTCTTTTTCATACCTTACTGAGATTTTGTGCTCATCCCAGGTTTTTAAATGATTTTTCACAGGTTAATGATGAGTAATACAAGGAAGGAAGACATGTTAAATGTTGAAGAATTGTCAAGGAGTCTTGTTTTGTGTTTTAATGTTTTATATTCTGAGGAAAATGGAAACTGATTTTATGGTATCCACTATGTAACAATGTGTAATGTTATGAATGTTTTGTCTTAATTATCTAAAGCTCTAAACTTGAAAAGATCCTCAATGTATAATGAAGTGTTTTCTTAAATAAATTCAAGATTATGTATGAAATAAGTGCGGGTCCTTATAGTTGGTATCAGAGGATGGTTTAGATAACTTTAGGGGTTAAGGTGATGCTAATAGAATACCATAAATAATTCTCACCCTATGCTTAATTTGTTATAGCATTTAAAGATTACCATGTTGCTTCATCTAAGAAATGTTTGTTTAGAGTGGTTGTCCGTAGAAGGAACATGGATGCTGAAGAGGATAGGCACCGACAGAATGACATCCTTCCTGATCAACAGCCTGGAATGGTAGGGATTGGAACCGAGCAGTTTGTGACAGTAATGGCTCAGCTAACGCAGGCAATAAATGGTGGTGGCACCATGCAAGAGGACAAATAGAGGTACCCCAATGGAAGATGACAGTGGTGGAACATTTTATGAGACAACATCCTCCTGCATTCAATGGATCTTCTGACCCAGTGGCAGTAGAAGGATGGATTAAAGCCCTTGAAAAGATATTTGATGTTATGGGATGTTCGGACAATCAAAAGGTAAGTCTTTCCATTTATCGTTTTGAAGGGGAAGCTGATCAGTGGTGGTCAATGGTAAGGAATATCAGGGGTAGAGAGGATTTTTATTCCTTAGTGTGGGATGAATTTAAAAGTCTTTTTCTTGAAAAATATTTTCCTAAGGTGGTGCGACTTAGAATGGAGAAACAATTCCTTGAATTGAAACAAAAGGAGGAAGATTCAGTGGCTATGTATGAGGCGAACTTCACCCGACTGGCGAGGTATGCTCCAAATCTTATTCTGGATCTCGATAGCAAAATCAACCGCTTTTACTCAGGATTGATGCCAAGGTATCGAAGGGCGTTGGCCTCCCGTGAATTCAAAAGTTACGAGAAACTTGTCCGATGTGCTGAGAGGGTAGAGATGGAGTTTGCTGACGATCACATGCAATTTGGAAACAAAGAGAAGAAGAGGTCCAATTGGAAAGCAATGGGTAAGAATCAACCAATGAAATCTGATGGTAAGAAAATACTGTTTCCAGTTTGTGAAAAGTGTGGCAAGAAGCACCCTGGGGAATGTCTTATCAAAACTGGGAAGTGTTTTAAATGTGGTAAGTTTGGACATATGGCCCGAGATTGCAATGAAAATGATCCAAAGACTAATCTTGATAAGAAAACTATAAAGTGTTTTAAATGTGGTGAGATGGGTCACTATGCAAATGCCTGTCCAAAGAGGGATCCAAATGATGCAAAGAAGCTAGACTACAAGCATAAAGGTGTAGTGAGATCCTTTGCGACTACGTCAGCAGATGTTGGGCCATCCAATGAAGTTGTATCAGGTACTTTGTTTGTTCACTCAGATTTTTCTAAAGTCTTGTTTGATACGGGGTCTACACATTCCTTCATCTCTGAGGAATTTTCTAGTAAATTGGAGATATCACCTCAAAAAATGATACCCGAACTTGTTGTTAAAACACCAGGGGGAAATGTTATAGCAAAGAGGAATTATAAGAATATTTCTATTATGGTATGTGGAAAGACTTTACCTGCAAACCTTGTTGTTTTACCCTTAGTCGAGTTTGAAGTTATTCTGGGGATGGACTGGCTTTCTGATTATCATGCTAAGATTGACTGTAGAGCTAAAGAAGTTGTTTTTCAGAAAGAGTTTTAGTTTGTATACAAGAATGAACCCATACAATTGATAACATATCAAGAAGCTGAGAAACTACTGAAAGATGGAAATGAAAGTTATCTGGCTCATATTGTTGAAAACAAGGGAACTATTCAAATTAATGATGTGCCAGTGGTAAATTAATACCTTGATGTTTTTCCTGAGGAGTTACCCAGTGTCATACCTAAACGAGAAGTCGAATTCACAATTGACTTAGTTCCTGATGCTAAGCCAATTTCAAAACCCCCATATCGTATGGCTCCAATAGAACTTCTTGAATTGAAAAATCAGTTGCAGGATTTTCTTGTCAAAGGCTTCATTCGTCCCAGTACTTCACCATGGGGAGCCCCTGTTTTGTTTGTTAAAAAGAAAGATGGTTCCATGAGACTTTGCATTGATTATAGAGATTTGAATAACATCACTGTTAAAAACAAGTATCCTTTGCCTCATATTGATGACTTGTTTGATCAGCTCCAGGGAGCTCAGTACTTTTCCAAGATTGACTTGAGATCCAGATACCATCAGCTGAAGGTGAAGGAGGATGACATCCCTAAAACAGCCTTTCGTACTAGATATGGTCATTATGAATTTGTTGTTATGCCATTTGGGTTAACTAATGCACCTGCTGTATTCATGAATCTTATGAATAGAGTATTTCATGAGTTCTTGGATAAGTTTGTGGTTGTATTTATTGATGACATTCTGGTTTTTTCTAAAAATAAAGAGGAGCATGAAAAACATCTAAGGGTTGTTTTAAAAACTTTAAAAGAAAAGAAACTATATGGAAAATTCAGCAAGTGTGATTTTTGGTTGCAACTGATTTCTTTTCTTGGGCACATTGTAAATAAAGATGGAATAACAGTTGATCCTGCCAAAACAAAAGTAGTTGATGAATGGCCAAGACCCACAAATGTTACAGAGATTCGTAGTTTTCTAGGCTTAGCAAGTTATTACCGACGCTTTGTTAAGAAATTTGCACGGTTATCTAGCCCAATAACTAAGTTAACACGGAAAGGTGTTAAATTTGTTTGGACAGAGGAATGTGATGTTTGTTTTCAGGAACTAAAGAAGAGATTGGTGAATGCTCCATTTTTGGCCTTACCTTCCCGGAATGGTGAGTTTGTCATCTACAGTGATGCTTCTTTGAAGGGACTTGGTTGTGTTTTGATGCAGAATGATCAGGTAATTGCCTATGCTTCAAGAAAACTTAAACCTCATGAGCTGAATTATCCCACACATGATTTGGAATTGGCAACTGTGGTTTTTGCTTTGAAAATATGGAGGCATCATCTATACGGAACCAAATGCCAAATATATACTAACCATAAAAGTCTTAAGTATATATTCACTCCGAAGGAATTAAACATGAGGCAGAGAAGATGGCTAGAACTGATAAAGTATTATGACTTCACGATTAATTACCATCCTGGAAAAGAAAACAAAGTAGCGGATGCCTTAAGTCGGAAAAATCATGCATCATTAACCATGCTACATTTGGAACGTGATCCCTTGATTAATGATTTGATAAATTTTGTCTTAGAAGTTGTTGGTGTAGGGAATATATCTGTTTTGTTTCAGGTTTCAGTGCATTCTTCGTTGTCAGACAGAATTATGAAAGCGCAGAGGGAAGACCGTGAGCTACAGAAAAAGGTAGAATTGGTTAAAAAGGGTAAGTTTCCAGAATTTAATCTTGATAAAGATTGTGTTTTAAGGTTTGGAAAAAGGTTGTGTGTGCCTTGTGATTCCCAGCTGAAGAAAGAATTGTTGTGTGAATCTCATAGTTCTCCATTTTCTGTTCATCCTGGAAGTACTAAGATGTACAGAGACCTTCAGGAGTATTACTGGTGGAATGGGATGAAAAGAGATATTGCTGATTTTACAATGAAATGTTTGACATGTCAGCAGGTTAAAGCAGAGCGGCAGTTACCGAAGGGGATGCTTCAGCCTTTGCCGGTGCCAGAATGGAAATGGGAGAATATATCCATGGATTTTGTGGTGGGACTACCAAAGACTTCTCGAGGTAACAATGAAATATGGGTTATTGTTGATCGGCTAACAAAGTCTGCTCATTTTCTTTCTATTCGAGATACAATGACATTAGATCAGCTTTCTCGATTGTACCTCAAAGAGATTGTCAGGTTACATGGAGTTCCTCTTTCCATTGTGTCTGACCGAGATCCCAGGTTCACTTCTAAATTTTGGAAGGGACTTCAGAAGTCTTTGGGCACAGAGTTGAATTTCAGTACAGCTTTTCATCCTCAATCAGATGGGCAGTCAGAACGAACAATTCAAACTTTGGAGGATATGCTTCGAGCTTGTTCAATGGACTATCAGGGAAGTTGGGATCAGCATCTTTCACTAGTTGAGTTTTCTTATAATAACAGTTTCCATTCCAGTATTCAGATGGCACCTTTTGAGGCCTTGTATGGAAAGCGGTGTCGAACTCCTGTGTTTTGGGATGAAGTCGGTGAAATAAAGTTGATGGGGCCAGAATTAGTAGAAGAAGTGGCTGAGAAAGTGAGGATGATCCAGCAACACATGAGGACAGATCAGAGCAGGCAGAAAAGTTATGCAGATAACAGAAGGAAAGACTTCTCTTTCAAGGTAGGTGACCATGTTTTCCTTAAAATATCTCATTGGAAAAGTGTGATGCGTTTCGGTAAGAAAGGGAAACTAAGTCCACGGTTCATCGGTCCTTTTGAAATCTTGGATAAAGTTGGAACAGTTGCATACCGCGTAGCTTTACCTCCGAGCTTATTTCAGGTACACAATGTTTTTCATGTTTCGATGTTGAGAAAATATGTTCCAGATTCATCACATATCTTGAGGCCGGAAGCAGTTCAGCTGGCAGAGAACCTTTCTTATGAAGAAAAACCGGTTCAGATTCTTGATCGAAGAGAACAGGTATTGCGGAATAAGGTAATCCACCAGGTAAAGGTTTTGTGGAAAAACCACTTGGTTGAAGAAGCAACATGGGAGTCTGAAAATGCTATGAGGGAAAAATACCCTCAGTTGTTTAATAAGTAAATAAAATTGCGAGGACGCAATTTCAAGAAGGTGGGGATAATGTAACATCCCAAGGTTTTCTAAAAATAAATTGAAAATGCTTGGAATTTTGTTTAAGGTATATATTTATAAGTATCCTTTAAACATAATTTTATTTCTTCTATGATTTGAATTTCAAGAAACTGTCATCTACAATTGTGTCCAGTATGTTATTTAGAGTCTGATGGAACAAACTTGTTTTTTGGTGAATAGTAACATGCCCTTATGAATAGTAATATGAATAGTAATATGACCTCATGAATAGTAAATAATAATATTATTTTATTTTCCCATGGCAATAGGATAATGGGATCTTAATTAATTTTCCAATGTCACATAAAACTAATTGCACTTCAATATTGTTATTTTTCGAATTAACTGTGACCTTATTTAAAATTTAAATTAATAATATTTAGAAAATTATTTTTGAAAAATGGAGTTCATTTTTGAATTCTACACATCGAAAAATGGTTGGGGTAAATTTTTGGTATTTTTCTGAAACTCTTGAATTTTCGGTGAATAGTGAAATACGGTAAAATACCGTATAATCAATTTATCAGTAAAAATGCACTATTTATGACATCATAAGTGATTCAAGGCCACTTTCTTCGAACTCACTTGATATTTTCACTAATTAAGGCCACTTGATTTGAGATTATTCATAGTCTTGATAAAAATATTATAATAATGATTAAAATAATCTAAAATACCTCCCCTCCTCCACTATAAATACCACCCTCACTCCCCTCTTCCTCCCACACCTCTCAAGCCTTGAGCATTGTCTAATTTCTGCCAAATTCCTTCCTCAATCTTCTTCCCCACGTCCTAGAGCTGCTGGTCTCACCAAAAGACCAAAATCAAAGCCCTTAAGAAGGATCTCAAGGAGAAGAGATCAAGAGGTAAACATCCTCTTTCATTTTCATTCTTTCCTTCCATTTTATGTTATTCTCTTCCTTTCCCTTTGTCTTTTGTTGGGATATTTCATTTAATATTTCCCCTTACTGTCCAAATTTTGTATGAATGATGAGATATTCCATTCCTCTCATCAATCTTTTTTTTATGAAATTTTAAGAGACGCTGTTAGGCTGCCGAATTTTTGTAAGAAATTTCTCATGTTTTCTTCATTTCAAGATTCCCTTCTCTTCGTTCTTCACCCCCTCTTATCCAAGAGGCATGAAATCTCCAGAATCATGTATATTATGGATGTTGTCATGTTTATGGAAAATTACAAATCATTATTCCTCTCCTCTCTCACTTATTTAAAGAATCAAAAAACATTGTTCATTTGTGTCGAATTACCGATACCGTGGACGATGTATTTTCAATCTCCATTAATTCTTTCAAGTCTGGTCATGAAACCATTTATATGGTTGAACCAGGTTATAATATATGTTTTATGAATAATATAAGGTTCTGTAATTCTTTTGTACTCATGATTCAAACTTATAAGACTA
Organism: Viscum album; assembly: GCA_963277665.1. NCBI lineage: Eukaryota > Viridiplantae > Streptophyta > Magnoliopsida > Santalales > Viscaceae > Viscum > Viscum album. The sequence goes on along the minus strand of OY728120.1, from coordinate 649,294,543 downwards.
AATGAAATTGTAATTATCAAAGAACCACTTAAATTATCTAAACGAACATAATTAATGTTTTAACTTATAAATCATCATCATATAAAGAATCAAAGTGATAAATGGTATAATTTATGGTATTGAAAATATGTAAATACTACTCCATTCCAATTCTGTAGTTTCACTTCAAATCAACAAGAACGATTCATCATGAACCGATTGTGAAAATCACAAAAGAACTCACCCAAAATAATGCAAGGAACCAAATACTAATAAATAAGGGATGAAAGGAGGTTATGAAATGAACATATAAGATGTTATAAACATGAACATGTTTCTGTAAAATACTAATAACACCCTTTTTACCATTATATAGGAGGTTTAAACAATTTTGAAGTAAGAAAAGCCCAAGGTAAGGGAATTCTTAACCCGATTTCCATTCTTTGGGTTAACCTTCTACTTTATAATTTATGTACTAATTAAATTGTTTGTGTGATGGGTTATGTTTATATTATGTTTAATTATGTGTATTTATAGAGTATATACATATTCCATCCACTCAATTAAGTCTCACTTCAAGTATATGATGTTTATAAGGGACTTTTCTTCTAAAATCCTTTTTTAAAATTCTGTTTTATAAGATTCAAAGGCAATGTTTTCATGCTATTGTTTATGTTGTATGATTATGTTTTGGTTATTGGGCATTGTTTATGATGAAGGGTGGGACCTATATTTCCCTCCAATGCATTGGGTATGAGTAAGTTGGAGTTCGGCCGTATGGTTACTCCAAGTGTAACTGTGATGGTTACACAAAGTAAGGTAGCCGTGAGGGTTACAAATTTTAAGGTAGCCAAGATGGTTACAAGATTATGTAAGTAATTCCCCAATATACCTCTATGATTATAATTATGTTTGTGTGGATCTTGTGTAAATCTCATGTTACGCTAAGTAAGATTTTATGGGTGGAAATCATGTCTTTTGAAAATGTTTTCATACGTCATGCGTATTCATGGACTAATGTGATTTTTCCTTCTTTTTCATACCTTACTGAGCTTTTGTGCTCATCCCAGGTTTTTAAATGATTTTTCACAGGTTAATGATGAGTAATACAAGGAAGGAAGACATGTTAAATGTTGAAGAATTGTCAAGGAGTCTTGTTTTGTGTTTTAATGTTTTATATTCTGAGGAAAATGGAAACTGATTTTATGGTATCCACTATGTAACAATGTGTAATGTTATGAATGTTTTGTCTTAATTCTCTAAAGCTATAAACTTGAAAAGATCCTCAATGTATAATGAAGTGTTTTCTTAAATAAATTCAAGATTATGTATGAAATAAGTGCGGGTCCTTATAGTTTCTATTATAACCTCTTAGTAATGGCATCGAGACCTTATAATTTCATTCTTGGTATGGATTGGTTATCTATAGTTCATGCCCAGATTGACATTTTAGGTGAAGGGTGCAGTGTGTCCGCAGTGATAGAACCAAGTTCTCTTTTTTTGGTGAAAAGGAAACTCAGGCGGCACATGATAGACTTATGCATAGAAGGATGCATCTGATTACTTGTTGATTGGTTAGCCTAACCCTTGGATCAGTAGATGTTATGAGTTTCCAGTTCCCTACAGTAGTGGTAGAGTACGATGAAGTCTTCCTCAAATATGTTCTAGTTTTACCTCCCCGTTGATAAATAGACTTCTACATTGATCTGCTCCTCGGGAGGCACCGATATCTTCTACAAGACATTAGATGTCTCTCGTATATCTTCATGAGATGTGGGTGTAGTTAGAAGACTTTCTGAGGAAGGGATTCATGAGACCCAATGTTTCACCTTGATCAGACCCAGTTTTTTTCCCAAGAAGGTAGACCAGAGCTTGAGGTTGTGCGTGGACTACCAACGCTTGAATCAGGTGATCATGAAGAACAAGTATCCACTACCAAGGATCTCTGACCTCTTTGATCATTTTAGAGGGGCGTGATGATTCTAAAATATTAACTTCGAATTGGGCTATCACCAACTACAATTAAGGGCCGAGGATATACCAAAAATGACATTCAGATGTCACTATGGTCACTATGAGTTCTTAGTGATGCCCTTTAGCATGAAAAATTCCCCAACAGTGTTCATAGGAATCATAAACCAAATTTGTTATCCTTACTTAGTCTCGTTAGTGGTAGTCTTCATCGATGATATCCTAATATACTTGGTATCCAAGGAGGAGCATGTGAGAGACTTAAGGATAGTTTTGGATGCACTCTGAGAGAAAAAGCTATATGAAAAGCTCTCAAAGTGCCAGTTCTGGATTTAGGCAGTCCACTTCCTGGGACATGTTGTCGCAACAGATGGAGTGTAAGTGGACCCTCCAAGTTCGAGGTAGTGTTAGCTTGGGATCCACCTAAGATCACGATAGAGGTGCATAGATTCCTTGGGTTTTTAAGCTATTACTGAATATTCATACTTGATTTTTCCAGGATATCAGCACCCATGACATCTTTGACTCAAAAGGGGCATCCTTTTGTGTGGACAGAGATGTGTCAGCATGATTTTTGGTAGTTGAGGTATAATTTGACAAGCGCTCTGATCTTGATATTTTTAGAGGAGGGTGTCAAGTATGTAGTGTTTTGCGATGCTTCAGGAACTAGTCTTGTTTGTGTACTGATATAGAGGAAAGTGATGATTACCTTTGGTTCATGCTAGTTGATATTATATGAGCATAACTATGAAACCCATTATCTTGAGTTAGAATTGGTAGTCTTCACTTTGTATATGTAGAGACACTACCTGATGGATGAGTGGTTTATCATCTACTATGTTCACAAGAGTCTCAAGTATATCTTCTCATAGAAAGATCTTAACTTGAGGCATAGTAAATTGATAGAGTTCTTCTAGGATTATGACTTTGAAATTTTCTACACTCCTGGGAAGGGGAACATGGTAGCACATGCTCTCAACAGGAGATCCCGTTCACAGTTACTGAGTGAGGTGTCAGAGCAGTTGGACTTGTTGCAGTTATCCTTTATGGATGGAGATGGAGTAGTTTACCTTGAGTTGATATTTGTCACCCATCCAATCTTATAGAAATTCAGGGAGGCACAACTTAGGTAGGTCGACTATGAGGCCCTACATGCTCAGATATCCATAGGGTATTCTCCTAATTGATATTCAAAAGGTGGGGAGCACGTCACTCTTTTCAGAGGATGCATGGTGGTACCAGCAATGTTGTGAAAGGAGGTTCTCAGAGAGTTTCACACATCTCCTTTGGTAGTATATCCAGGTGTGGTAAATAAGTACCAGGACCTCCGATGTAAGTTTTGGTGGTCAGGGATGAACAAATGAGTTACAAATTTTGTCTCTTGATGCCTTATTTTTTAGCAAGTGAAGGTTGAGCACCAAGTTCCAGCAGGTTTAGCTCAACCACTTGAGGTTCCAAAATTGAAGTGGGAAGGAATATCTAGGGAATATTTGATAGTATTACCATATACATATAGGGGACAAGATTCCATATGGGTGATCATAGACTGACTCACCAAGTTGGCTCACTTCCTAGCTATACGAGAGAAATTTTCAGTAGATATATTTGGATGCCTCTACATGTAGGAGATAGTTCATATCCATGGAGTTCCATCAACAATTGTTTATTATTGGGATATTGTATTTACATCCCAGTTGTGGATAGGGTTACAGGAGGCTTTTGGGACCCAGTTATTATTGAGAACAACATTTCACCCCCAAACTGACAGCCAGACTGAGCGGACCATTCAGGTTCTCGAGGACATGTCGCGAGCTTGCATGTTGGATTTTGGCCATATTTGGGAGGATCACATACCACTGGTGGATTTTGCGTACAAAAAAATCTATCATTCCACCATCGGTATGGTGCCATTTGAGAATTTATATGGGCGACCCTGCAGGTCGCCACTTTGTTGGACTGGCCTAGGGGAGTTAGCACTCGTGTGCCTGAAGTTGGTACAAGCTACACAAAGAAGGTACATATTATCCAAGAGTAGATAAAGAGTGTACAGAGCCATCATAAGTCTTGTGTTGACAGGAGAAGAATGACTTTGGAGTTCAAAAAAGGAGACCATGTGTTCCTATCGGTTTCACCTTGATGTGGATTACAAATATTTGGTCGGGGTGGCAAGCTATCTCCAAGATTAATTGGCCCTTTCCAAATACTGTGTAGAGTTGGTGAGGTGGCGTACCGCTTGACTCTACTATTTGAACCAAGAATTTTCTTTTCTATAAATGGGGTTTGTTTTGGGGTTTTTTTCAATCCTCACATGAAATACTAATAGATGATTAGGGAGATTGTAGGGAAAGGGATCATACAGTTCAGTCCAAAAGTAGTATTAAAGGTGGCGTTGTTTCCTAGTGTGTGCCAAATTTTTGGGGTCCAAATTTTGGAGAATGGAAATCATTTTGAAAAGTGTATTTTCTTGAAGGCCTTTAGAAAATATGAAAAATGAATGAGTTTTGCAGTGATGGGATTTATGAAGTGTGTTTTGAAAATACATGAATATTGTGACGGTGTGCTCTGCAATTACGATAATGTGAGCTTTGAGCTTCATGAAAGGTATTCTTCTGTAATCAAATTTTCATAAATATATTAAAGGCATGGATTTAACAAAGACTGTCTTGAGGATTTCAATGAAATGAATCATTTCAATTTGAGACGGTGTTGCTTCGTGATTACGAGAACTGGAGCATTGCGGAGGTGCAAAGGGATTTGACAGAGAGCTCTGCAGTTACGATGAGCATTAAGAACAGGGAATTTCCATGGAAATTTGCGAAGTGAGATGCACTAAAAAGAAGTTTTTTACCAATTTTGAAATTGAAGTGGAAGAAGTGGAGCTCGACATTCGACCGCACCTATAAATAAGAGGCCACCCCTCTCCATTCCACATGAACTTGAGAGAGAAAATCCAGAGTTGCTCTGATTTTGTGAAAAAAGGAGTGCTCTGTAGATCCGATTGTCTATGAAATCTTGTGCTTTGAAAAAAAGACTATTTTGGTCTTGAACGAAGTCAATGATTCCAAGTATTGAGTGCTTCGCGAAGATGGGATGTTCTGCATTGGCTCAGTGAGCTTCACGAAGTAAGGTGTTCCACGAAGGCAGTGTGCATCGCGATGATAGTGGGTTCTGCAGAGGAAACTGAGCTTTACGATGGTGTTTTCTCTGCAAAAGACTAAGATTTGTGAAGGGTTGAGCTCTGCGAAGCAGTGATCTCTATGAAGCAGTGAGATCTATGAAGTAGTGTGCTTTGAGAAGGTGTGTGCTCTGCGAAGGGTTGTGCTCTGCGAAGGGTTCAGCTTCGTGAAGGGGGTTCACAAAGGACAGTATTGAATATCAGTTTTAAGTGGATAGGGATTTTAGTGTGCATATACTCAAGTCTTTGATGCAAGTAGTGTATCATGCTGAATAGAGACAAATACTTCAATTCCAAACTATTCAAGCGACCTTCAAGTCAATAAACTGAGTAAGACTTCTCCAATGGCAGTGAGCTAGGGGGATTCAATGGAAGTGTTCCATGGGAAGAAGTGAACTGTCCCTAAACCATTTTAAAGGAAGTGATCCTGGCACATAGTGACTGTGACTAAACCTTATAATCCAATGATAGTGAAGATTAATGGTTTTTGGTACGAATGACACACTGTCGGTGTATGCACCTTGGACGTAGCCCTTTGTGGTGAACCAAGTAAAATTATTGTGCCCTCTCTTTTCTTGTATTTTTATTACAAGTTTAACAGGTTTCTACCAACATGGGAATAAGATCTATCAGTTTAAAAGAAAAATTTAACACCCTGATTTACCCCTCCCCTCTCAGGGTGTTCTGGGTTCCTTCATCTACTACCACAATTAGATCGGGTACATGACGTCTTCCACGCGTCATAGTTGAGGAGGAATGTGCATGACCCATCACACATCATCAACTAGGGAAAACTGGACATCGAGGATGGAGAGACCTTTGTTGAGTACCCATTAGATATCAAGGATCAATAGGATAGGATCCTTCATGGGTGATCGATTCCATTTGTGTGGGTATGTTGGTAGCACGGGAATCTCCAGTAGAACACATGGGAGTGGGAGGCTCTGATTCGTGCTCAGTACCCACATCTTTTTGAGTAGCCTTTGTTTTATATTTTCGGGGATGTAAAGCCCAAAGGTGGGGAGAATTTAATGTCTTGTATTTTCCATGTATTATTTTTGGATATTATATGGATTAATTTCAAGACCATGCGTTGAGATGGCATGTGATTTTGATACCCGATGTTCCCGAAATAAATGTTTAAAATATATTAAATAGCACATGCACAAAGTTTTCCTAAAAAGGTAAAATAACTTATAAATGGGTACCCAGATCAGAAATACGAGGGTGTTGTTGAACTCAGAATGTGGGTTTTACCCTAGGTGCAACTTAACTTTAGTCGGCGCGAGTCGTTTGTGGAAAAGTCATCACGGATGCGGAAATGAATAAAATAATTAAAATAAAGTATTTTATTCTGTTTTTTTCCAATGCATCGATTTACTCATCTTTAAATATATTATTAAGGGGAAATATTAGGGTTAGATTCATAACCCTAGATAATTCAGAGGACCATTGGAGAGAGATCTGGAGAATCCTATCAGTCGAACGACGGTGGATCATGGATTAATGATCGACTCGCATCGATTTTGAAGGATCTCTCTAACGAACATAGTGCAGATTCATTCTTCATCAGAAAACGATCCAAATTGAGGTAGTTCATGTGTTTTAATTAATTTATTCCTCATTCTTTATTTCTATGATGAACATGAATCAATCGACGAACAGATTGATTCACGGATCATGCGTGTTGTGGGATGAGATTATAATTCCAGGGTTTTGATGGGAGATTAATCTTTGTGATTATTTATTTATTTTATTGTCATTCTAATAGTTATGGATAAATATCTACATGAACATAGATCAAGGTTCATTCCTCTCTTTGATTCTTGTGCTTTTCTCCCCCGATTCATCGTTCATCACAGGCGTTCTTCGTTTGGCCTGCGACTCAACACATCACAATCAATCGATCATTGAGCACCTGATTCTTAGCACAATGATCTTCTATCACAGATCTGGGATCAGAACGACATGGAGGAGGTTCAATTATGGATATGGGGTGATTCAGACAATGGTAGATCCCTGAATTCGTATTCTTCGATGTTCTTCAGTGCGGAATGAAGAATGGTGATTTGATCTGTTTTGAGAGAAGATATGATGATGAAACACATTTTTCGATGATGGAATGACTTTGAAGAGATTGGATATTTGTTTTTGTGGAGGAACGATCATCAGATCAAAGGTTGGAGGCACCGAATCAAATGCGGAAGGAAGAATGGGATTTCTGGAAAATCCAAAACAACACGGCATATAAACTGGATCTACACATTTTGTGGGGGGGCCTGAGTAGTGGATAGGGTTCCGGAGGAATTTAAACATCACACTGCGTGTGACCCCTATCACACGGAATGTGGTCCATCCTAGGATACTCGAAGTGTACTTTGGGAAGTACACGAACACGGGGTGGAGTACATGGGTTGCCTACACGGTGTGTACTCCTCCGCATGACATGGCTTGGACTAGGTACACGGGCGAAGTCATGTACAGCTACATGGTAATATGTATATGGGATGAAGTTGTGTACTGATACATGGGTATACTACACAAGAATTCTACATGCCATGTAGTACTACACAAACACAGTTCAAATGACACAGGCCATTTACACAGGCAGAACCTGGGGTCAATGGACACAGTGTGTAACCCTTCTACATGTCATGTACTCTTTATTACATGGATTATATCTCTTTTCCTGTATATATTGAACAAGTTTCATTAGGGTTTGTTACCCTTATCCTTTCCCTGGAGGTAGGTATGAATCATTTCCTACTCCTAGGACTATGATCCCTTTAGTAGGAATTCCTAAATAGAGTCATTGGAATCCTTCCAAGAGGCCTAAAGTGAGATCCTCTATTCATCTTTGTGCCCTAGGTGGAGTAATGGGTATCGATGTGACCAATACTATTGGTCTCTGATCCTCTACATAGCGGTTTAATCCAGACTGAGTTATTGGTGTCACCCCATGGCCCTGGTAGTGATATGCATTTGTGTATCATATTCTATTTGGATCAATCAATATATCTTTCTCATGATGAGACCCGACGAGTAGTACCTCTCAGACAGACATCATCAGTGATATCAGACTCAAGAGTGTGTTCTCCCAGATGAGTACTTAGTGGAATCTTTGAGATGGAATCTTATGCTTGGTCTACTATGGTGGTGGATTACTCCTGGACTATGTGTCTGTATTGAGTATATCTAGATATTCTTGTTATATGTGTTGTAGAAATATAACTATGTAGATATGACTGTATTTTATTTGTTATATACTTTGTGATTTTGGGGTGTCCTACTAAGTATTGTTATACTTATCCTTGCACAGGCTTTGCCCGCACATGTTGTGTCTTGGATAGACGATCAACCTTTTGATGGAGGCCTATGAGGACCAGGACCAGACGGTGTTTAGTGAGACCGAACAGACTGAGGTGTGTTCTTGTGACTTTTAGACAGCATTCACAGTACCTTTACTTTCATGTTGGACTTGTGTTACAGACTCTTTGTGGTGGGCTTGTATTTGGCCATGTTTACTTTGTTTAATTCTTGTTGTACTCTGGTTGTGGGATATAGATGTATGCATACATTGGTTGTTTAGTTGTTTTTACATTTCAATATTTTGTGGGCTTGGAGATGTGTGCATGTGTACAGATACTTAAGCAATGTCTTCTATGTAAGTGATATGTCTGCTCGGTGCTAGTCACAATCCCCTGACCTATTGGAGGCGGGCATGGGGAGTTGTGGAATGGGATCCACTGGGATGATTCATGATAGTTGTTCTATTATATCATTTTCTATGAGGAAGGTGGTGATACAGGACTATCACCAGTCTCATTGGTCCATTCATCCTGGTGCTACCAAGGTGTTTTATGATGTTCGATGTTAATTTTGGTGGCCATGTGTGAGACATGAAATCGTTGACTTTGTCTCTCGATGTTACAATTGTCAGGAAGTGAATGTCGAGCATAAAAATACCTTAGGATTACTTCAGCCTCTTCATATTTCTATCAAGAAGTGGGATGAGGTATCCATGGATTTTATTTTTGGGTTACCCCATACACCCCAAGAAAGGAATTCCATTTGGGTGGATAATGATTATGTGTCCAAGTCCTCTCATTTTATCCCAATCAAGGACACCAAAAAGGTGCATGAGTTGGGTAGGTTGCATGTCCAGGAGATCGTGAGGCTGTATGGTGTGTTGTCTATTATTTTTTCTAACAGGGACCCATGTTTCACCTATCATTTTTGGGCATGCCGTAAAAAAGAAATGGGGTTGTAGATCAAGATTAACATGGTATACCATCCCCAAAAGGATGGCCAAACAAAGCAGTTGAACTAGATTTTGGAAGGCATGATTCTTGTCTGCGTGTTAGATCTCGTTGGTTTATGGGATAACCATCACAGTTTGATAGAATTTTCCTATAATAACAATTATCATTCTTTGATCATGATGGATCCATTTGAAGCTCTATATATTCGGTCATTCCGGTCCCCTCTATGTTAGATGGAAGTGGGTGAGACTTCCTTAGTGAGACTAAGCATTGTGTAGGAAACAACCAATAAGATTCAGGAAATTAGGCAGCATTTGATGACCGCTCAGAGTCGATACAAGTCTTATGCCAATCATCGACACTGATCCTTAGAATTCTTAGGGAGTGTCCAGGTGTTTCTAATGGTGAAACATCATTTGGATCATCGTCATCTCATGAAGGGAAGCTTACTTTGAGGTGTGTCATACTTTCATGATCAATGATAAAATAGGTAATGTTGTATATGCTTGGCATTTCCTTCTTAGTTGACACCAATTCATGATGTTTTCCACATATCTCAGTTTAAGAATTATAATTTGAACCCTTCTCATGTATTGAGTTGGGAAGAGATTGAGTTAGAACTCAGCTTGTTAGTGACCAAACAACTAGTCTAAATTTTTGATTCCCAAGTGAAAGTACTTTAAGGAAAATCTATTCAGTCGGTTTAGGTCTTATGGTAACATGGGAATGAAAAGCATGAAATGTAGGAATGGAAGTCTTGGGTAGAAGAGCAGTGGCCTCATTTAGTCTCTAATCAGGCTATGAATTGGCTTTCTAAGGGTATAAAGTGATATGGTGGGGAGAATTGTCACACTCACGGTGTCATTTTTAGGTATTTATAAAAAAAATGGTATTTATTTCCATCTATGGCTTTCTTGGGACTTTTTCTTTAAAAATATAAGTTTTTTGGGAAGCAAAGGATGGCGCATGGTTGGTGAACGGTTAGGGGAATCCATATGCCAACCCCTAAAAACCGTGTGAGTAGGGATAGTGGCACTAGAGTGTCTACACGGTTAGGCACATGGTTTGTGAAACTATGTAACCCAAACCATGCAGCCACACCCAGTGTAGCAAAAAGCACCTTCATGGTTAGAGCATGGTTTGAAAAACCATGTGACCTACCCAATTTTTAAAAATAATGAATTTCCTAAACTACCCCTCCCAGATCTAACCCCCCTCACCCCTCATTTTACCCCAATACCAAATCATCTATCCCTAGATGCATCGCCCCCTTCTCCTCTCCCCTCTTGACTCAATTTTGGGTGGATTTTAGCTTGGATTCTTCAAAGAAACTCCAAGAAAGTGAGTCCTCTCTTCCCTCATTGGTTTCTCATCTCTTCTTTCATGGGTTTTCTTCTACCTAGTGGTTTTGTTAGCCTAGGGGTGGTCTAATCTGAATCGTATGGTATGGATCTTGATGTTTGGGGTTTGTTCTTGCTTCTACAAGATCTCCTCTCTTCTTGGCTTGGGGTTCTCAACCAGTTCTTGGTGGTTTCAAGGAAAAAGGTACATGGTTTCATGTTGTACCATTATTTCATGATTTAATCATGCTTGATTTTAAATCAATGTTTTCCTAAATGGTTTTGTGTTTATAAATGGTCAATTTCAAAGGTTCCATGGTGTGTGTGAAATGGATTTCCCCTATGGATATGGTTGGAATGTTACGTTTTAGCATGTGATGGTAAGTTTGTGATGAAAGTGGATTTGTGTGGTTTGATAAAGGGGTAAAACTCATGGGAATCTTGGGTACCTAGGAGGGAATACTAGGAAAAGTATATTAGGCATGTCCTACCCTACCTAGCAGGATTATGTTACAACACTAACTAAACTATTGATGATGATGTGGTTTGGTGATGGGTCGAGCATGGAACAGACCTTCATGTCCATGGTAGGATCACCGAGAGTACGAGGATCCTAGGTCCCCACTGACCCTATCCACATAGGGATTTCCCATGGTTCTTGTGTTATGTTTTTACTTATGAGTTATCCTTGTTTCATTTAATTGTAAAGCTAAAGAACATTTTAAACTCAAAACTATCTTCTTCATTTTTTTTAAAAAAACTAGCACCTTTATTTGTCTAATAATGGTTATGCATGGAATACTTTGTGGGGTCCTATTGGGAATATGATCTCACACCCTATATATACCCAATGGGTATATGTAGAGCTGGTTTTGTCAGACTTGGGTAAAGGCAAGGCTTCATACGGAGTTGGAGGATATTCTTTCTATTGGTTTCTTTTTGGGAGAAGGTATTGGTGATGACATGCCAGGTGGTTGGCCCTCATGACATGAGGAGATCTTATGGTCCTTTTTTTGGTCACTTTTCCTTTTATTCGTTTTTGGGTACTTGTATATAGATGTAACTGTTAAACTTGTATATGGTTCTTTTGTTCTAACTTCTGTTATGGATGGATGTTTTGGTGATTCATGTTATGTTAAAGATTGTGATGGAAAAAATCATTCCCAAAGGAGTTCCTTGATGCACGGGAATAGGTTTCCATCCTATGGAGATCGATAACTCCCTTTGTGTCATGCCATGGGTTGGGTCGGGTGTTGGGATTGATGGAAGCCCAGACCGGTTTGTGATAGTATAGATCTCCTTATACTCAATGTAGAGTCTTTCAATGCCAGTAGGTCTTTGCAATACATTGTATGCAACTCGATCTCCACTTGAAACTCAACTTCACAATTCTTCAATAGAATTTATTTTATCTGGATTTCTCACCACTTCATCTCTCTCAAACTCATCTCATATTGATGACTATTTCCTCTTCTTCTTCACAATTTCGTATAGTGGATTCCTCTTAATATTCTTTGAGAGCTTAAATTCTTTCGAATTCTCAGTTTTCCCACTCACAACAAGCAGTACAATAGTAGCTTTCTTTTTTCTTTTATTCTCATCAAGTCACATGCATAGGTGTCCATATTAATTACACCTTTCATTTCCAATTTTCCATAAATGGAACACCTGTTGAAAAAAAGTATCTTCATAGCCAAAAGAACGATAATAAAATTCCCCATTTGGGTTCCATGAATTCATGTGCACAAAGTTTTCTTCTCAATGAGTATTCCACAAATACCACTCATAAATGCTTCTTCTCTTGAAATGCGGTCGAAAAGATCTTCAAAAAATATCTTCAGTAAGAACGAATTCTTCTTCTCAAAAGATTCCAAAAAAATCCGCACATCAAATCTTCCAGTTGTATCAGCAATACATAGTATACATATGCGGTGTGAAACTCATATTCTTTTCTAGATTCATGAAATCTGGAAGTCGTATCTTTTCTCAAGTCATGGGAAAATTCCCAGACTTCCATCTCAGATCCTCAAAAATACTCAAACAACCTCGAATTAAACTGATGTAGACTTGATAAACAGTGGCTTGAGCTTCGATAGTTCTTCATCTGCATTATTCTTGAAAACCCTAAAAGTTCATTTTTTATTTCAAGAAATAAAAATAGTGTAAATCTCCTTTCAATATTCTCAAAATATGCTCTGATCATGATTTTTCTAAGCATCATGATATTCTGAAATCAAAAAGTGCAACTCAAGCATCTTCTTATTTATATTTCCTCGAAATTAAAGAATTCTGGAAAGTCTATTTTTCATTTTTCATTGATCATCCCTTTCCATGGATGAAGATCAATTTCTCTTTCTTCTCATGCTTGGTTCAAAAACCTTTCTTGGTTTTTGTGATGTTAATACCATGAACGAATGACTCTTGCATCATCCCAAATAATTTCATTTTCATCAAATTAAAAATCTGGAATCTCAATTTTTCATCCAGCATCAATTTTGAATTTTCCCAAGTATTGAAATATTACACTAAGGACTTTGAAGTCTTACAATCGCAAAGACTTGCAATTAAGTTCTACGTTCTACTCCAGGTACTTCATTTTCAACCATCGGCTTTTGGGAATTTTCACTAAATGTTGAAGTGTTACGTTCAGCCAAAGTTTTACGCTAGAGACCTCTGAGTCTTGTGCTCATGATGTCTTACGATGGAGACATATGCTCGTATTTCGTAGACTAACTCTGCATTATCTCAAAGTCATACGTTTCAGAAAAGCTATACAGTTGGCTCAAAGACTTATGATGAAGTCTTGCGATTAGGACTTATGTCACAGTTGAAGTTATATAATAATTTCTTTGCCAATCTTCAGCAAACTTCAAAGTTGTACGTTTAGCGCCTGAAGTCTTACGTTCAAAGTGAAGTCATACAATCAATAGGCAAAGTCTTATGCTCAGTCCTCAACCATTTTTTTCATGAACCCCATAATGAAAATTTCTACCGTAAGCTTCAAAACGACTTCTTATTGCCTCCAGAGCTACTCCAACCTCTTCAAATCATCTCGGAACTTCAAATGATTGTTGTAATAATTATAATAATTTCAAACTCCTTCCAATGCATTTATGAGGTATTGCACCATATAAAATACTCAAATAATAGTATTTCAGTGAATATTTCTTCCAGCTCAGGTGCGACTCCACTTCAATCAATCTCAAATCATCTCTATTCACTTTAGCCTTCATCCAAGAGAAGCATAACACTGATTGCAGCAGTCAACATGTTTTTTTCTCCTCAGATGGGGTTATCCTCTTTCAGCTAGTTTCGCCACTACCTAGAGGTTGTCCAGACAAATCTCCATAGGCAGTACCAGCCTCCACTTAACTTGTTGAAGATAAGGCTCTTTACCTTTTGCACATTTTATGGGCATGAAGATCAGCGCTTCCAACCGGGTATTCAAAGGTAGTCATCTCTACTTTTCTCTTTTCCCAATATGTGGGAAACGACTTTTTCATATCACTTTCTCATGTACCCATCATGGGAGTTTCACTTATTCCTTAATGGGTGGATACTTCAATCCATCACTCAACTATCACCTCTGCATAATGACATTGACAATGACAACAAGAATATGTGATAACAAATACTCCAAATCCATATTTTTGTATTTTTAAAAATCCATTTTAAGGATAAATGGTAACCGTACATTCCAAATGCAAAACCATACAACAACTTGACAGAAAACCAGATTCAGGATTCAAAAAACGTAGACACCAAAGCGCCAAATTCAAAATTTGAAAATGCTGCATCAATCCCCGCACCACCTAATCACCTCGGTCTGCAAGATCCTTGATCCACGCTCTCGGCCATCGTCCTATCGAAGCACCTCGAGCCGCACCCCTTGATAGTCGAAATCACCATCGTCGCCTCCACTTCGCCGGAATGAGAACCCATCGCCCATCATCCCCACAGCATCAAACCATCATCACATAATACACAGGACTTTAGAACACTGAGCCTCACATCATGAAAACCTCGTACAACGTCGGTCGTTGCCGCTAAACCGATGATTGCTGGATGCCGGAAAACACCATGCCAAATCCAACAACACCTGAAATTCCTATAGCTTCTTCAAGGGAGAAACACCAGCAAGAAACATCACTACATATTTCAAACACCCAACACCGTTGAAACCACCATCATCGGCCGCACTAGTTGAGCCTCCTAGATCACCACGGATCGCTCGAACAGCACATCCCAAAGCCACTTAGAGAACTGTCGCACCAAACCACACTTGTGGGGAGCGATGGAACTTAGGATCCAGTGCAGAGTGGGAGCGGCCAATTGAGCCCTATGATGCACCAACACAACACGGGATGTCAGAAAAGAACCAGAAAAATTAGCAAACATGTCACGACCCGTCCTCGGGGCCCATGTCGTGACTACCCCAAGCCCGCCTTCCATAGGCCAGGGGCTGGCGACTAGCACCAAAGGCGTAAATCCCGATAAAAAGGGAAGACATTGCCTTTATGAAACGTAAACACACACACACACCCAGAGTACAAGCGGAAGAAAACACTAAGTAAAACTGAAAACAAAAGTAGTGCTGAAAGTAAGGGGCCGGAAATACAAGATCAACTGTAAAGTACAAGGTAAAAGACAAAATAGCTGGAATGTGACAAGCAGCTCCTGGATCGTCCACCACGGAACCTACCTGAAGGGTAGGTACAGATAGCGCAGCTCCAAGATCGTCCACCACGGATCCTACCTAAAGGGTAGGTACAGATAGCCTCCTCAGCACCCTCGTCTGTCAACCTCCACCGGGTACCGACTCGTCGTGAGGTCCACCTCCGGGTACCAAATCGTCGTGAGGTCCACCTCTGGGTACCGTCCAGTCCTCGTACACTCGGCCTCCGTCAGCGTTGTTCGTTTTCTGCATCCAACAAAACGAGGTGCAAGCATAGCCCGTGCAGGGGTGAGTATAACGATACTCAGTAGAGACCCCGAAACCCTCAAGGTCTCACTAAAACCAACAAGGATAAACCACAAAGAAAGATCTCAACAGATAACCTTTACTCAGTTATATGCTCATACATATACCTGAGTTATCAAGTAACTCATCTCAATCATAAAGAAAACACAAAGGTCAAAGACTCAGTTCAAACCAGGATTTTATTCATTATGTCGAAACCACGGCTGCTGGAGAACTCCTCCTCTGTCGAGCACAGTAGTCATGTCACGGCTCTGAGGTGCTACTCACTAACCTTAGACTGCTGAGGTACTCCTCCTCTGTCGAGTACCATGGTTATGTCGCCCCAACACAGTAGTGATCCCCGTCATGGGTCTGCTGCCCCAACACAGTAGCGTTCCCCCTAATAGCCTACAGAGGTACTCCTCCTGTCGAGTACCGCGGGTCTGCCGCCCCAACACAGTAGCGCTCCCTGCCATGGGTCCCCCACCCCAACACAGTAGTACTCCCCACTGGGCTAGTCAAGTCACTCTGATACGAATCGGACAAGCATTCATCAGGTCTCAGCCAGCAACAAGGTCTTCGTACTCCGTACGCTCGTCTCCGGGAGGATCCGCTCCACGAGCTACTGGTCGATACTCCAAGCGTCAAGTAATCTCATGTGGAAGTATCTCAAAGGACCGCCTCGTCATAGAGGTCTCAACGCAACAGACGGTGCGTCAATCGGACGCCCGGTCTGTGAGTTATTAGTATTTCCGTTTCAGGGGCCCGGTTGGTTTCGTGTACGAACCAACCCGACCGTATCTCAATTGTACCCCGAACTCCCATAGGGTATACTCAAAGGAACCGTTTCTCAACAAGATTACCAATGCCGCTGACGGTTCGTCAAACGGACGTCCGATCTGAGAGTTATTGGCTTTTTCGTTCCAGGGGCCCGGTTGGATTTCGGGTACAATCCAACCCGGCCATACTCCAACTGTGTCCAAACCTCGAGTGGAGTGTGCCAAAAGAACCGTCTCATCAAAAGAAATCCAACGTAGTTAACGGCACGTCAATCGGACGCTCGGTCCTTATGTTATAAGTGTTTCCGCTCCGAGGGCTCGGTTGGTTTCGATTTCGAACCAACCCGACCATTTTTCCAAAGTCATCCAAAACTCACTTAGAGTATCGCAAAAGGACCGCCTCATTGAAAGGGTCCCAGTGTCGTAGACGGCGCGTCGATCGGGCGCGCGGTATTTAAGTTATTCACGTTTAAGTGAATAACGGGCCCGACCCGATAAGCCCAATGGGCTGGCGGGTCGGGTCACCCAGTTTTGGCGGGTCCATACCGGTAGGGGTGTCGAACCGGCCAGAAGTTTCGCGCGGTCCAGCTTGAGGGGCGCGGCCCGGCCCGACGTGGCCCGGCTCGGCCTGGCCCGGCGCGGCTCGGCTGGGCGTGCGGCCCGGCTGGCTCGGCCAGCTGGTCGAGCGGTCCGAGGGGGCGCCCCCCCCCCCCCCCCCCCGGTTATCCGAACCGGCGGTACCTTATGGAGACGCCCTCCCAAACCGGCCGGCTAGGCCGGCCGGCCTTCTGGCGCAAGCGGCCCGCACGGGCGAGCCGCGGGTTCTCCAGCGCGGCGCCCTCCTGGCGCCGCGGCCTTGCTCCGCCCGGCCGGCTGACAGGTCGGCCGGTCCTTCCGCCGAAGCGGCCCGCAATGCGAGTTGCGGTTCCTGCTGCACAGCCGGTGCGACGGCGCCGACTTCCTCCGCCGCGGCCTGCGCTGGCCGCGGCTCCACGTCCCCGGCACGGCGTGGCGGCGCCGTGCTTCCTCCATCGCGGCCCACTTGGCTGCGGCTTTTCCATGCGTGTGCGACGGCGGCCCTTGCGCCGCCGGTCTCTTCCGCGTTCCGCCTCCGATCGTCAAGTCCATATAATTAAACAAGAACAAATGGAGGGTCGTCGGGCTGTGTTCGTTCGGCCCGCGCCCTCCGCATTAAGCGATAGCAATAGGCCGAGAAAAATCTAGGTTATACAACGACAAACCGAGGCACAATTTTAATCCATTAAAATTGAACTTAATCCCCTACCTCGATAATTGACGTCGCACGTCGGGCGTTGCGGAAGACTGCGTCGTGGGGAAAGGATTTGTAGGCGACGTCGGAGTGCGTCCGAGGAGGAAGCGGCGTCTCCTTACTTGTCGTGGAGAAGAGAATGGTTGGTGCGTCGTCGTTCTTCGTGGAACTGGCATTCTTCGTCGAAGAAGTCACCGTTCTACGTCGGAGAAGAAAACTATCCTCTCAAGAGCTCTCTCTTCCTTAACACAACGAAAGCCCTCCCAAAATAAAATAATAAGCTACCCTCATTATTTTATTAACACAAGCCATCTAAAATTCAAACATTCAAACACGTAATTAATTAAATGAAGAGGTTTCATTCATTAATCAAGGTATGTTGGCAAGAGTTAAAGAGAGGGAGAGGGAGAGGAAAGGTCCTCATAAATTAAAGGAGTTGTCAAGAATTAATGGAGTGAGGGAGGTGGAGAGTTTGGCAATTAAAGGGGTGTTGTCAATTTAATGAAGGGGGTTTAAGGAGTTTAGGGGAAAATGAAAGGTTGGGGCTCATGTGGGCCCCACCTCTCAAACATCCACACTTGGGTTGTTTGGCGGTTGTGGGTCTCACCCTTAACTCCCCTTTGTAGGATATAACTACCTCAGCTATAAATAAAATTGCACACACCAATTTTATTTATTTTAAGCTAATTCCCCAATTATCAACTTTCGACCCGCATAAAACGCAACTGCGGTGAAGGTCCCCTTAAGCGAATACCGGCGCTGCGAGTTCATCAGTGCCCTCGGATTTCAGTTCCGAGCACCGGTTCAAAAGATAGAAAAACCCGCTCGTTCGTTTACTGAACGTACCCGAGCTAAACTTCGGAAATTAATTCCGGGCACACCGAGCCTCAGAATCGAGTGCCGTAAGAAGCTACAAACTCGTAAAATTCCAAAGAAATTAAGAAAGAAATTTTCCTTGAAATTTTTGGGTCTTTACATTACTCCCACCTCATGGCTTTACATCCCCGTAAAGCTACAAACACAAACTAGGGAAACTAAAGGAGGTACCGAGCACGCATCTGAACCTCCCGCTCACATGTGCTCTCCTAGAGGTTCCTGTGCTGCCAGCGAAAGCGCACCAGAGGAATCGACCGTCCTCATAGGACCCGCTCTTGTCGATCCTCAATCTCTACTGGAACCTCCGTGAAATTCGCCCCGTTATCGATGTCCAGCTCCCTGTGATCGATGATGTGGGACGGAACGTGCACGCATCTCCTCAGCTGAAATACGTGGAAGACATCGTGCACCTAGTGCAATTGAGGTGGAAGGACTAGGCGGTAAGCCACCTCGCTTACTCTACTGAGGACCTGGAAAGGTCCAATGAAACGTGGAGATAACTCGCCGCCCCGGCCAAATCTCCATTGACCTCGTCGAGGTGAGACCCGTAGGAAGACGTGGTCGCCATCCTCGAACTTCAGTGATCTTCGTCTCCTATCAGCATAGGACTTCAGTCTGCTCTGTGCTGTCTCCATCCACTCATGGATGATCCGCACATTCTCCGTCGTAGCCTGAACCATCTCTGGTTCTACACGTGCTGACTCCATCACTATCCACAAAGGATATCTGAAACGCGGCCAGCTGCTGTCTCGCCTCTCCTAACAGCGGAATGCCCGATCTCCTACTAAGAGCATATGCTACAACGTTCCCCCTTCCAAGGAGTATGGACTATCTCGAAGTCATAGTCCTGGAGGAACTCAAGTCATCACCGTTATCTCAGGTTCAGGTCCTTCTGTGAGAAGACACACCTAAGACTATAGAGTTTAGAGTAAACTGTAAACCGTTCGCTCAACGAACAATGGTGAGACTAGCCAATTGTAAGAACTCGTCTCCACCCTTCTTCGTCTACGTTCTACAAGAGCTGCTGAGATTTCTCCTCTGCCGAAAAGAGAAGTCTGGTCTCATCCCCTGGATGAACCACGTTCTTTGCCTAATACAGTCAATCCTGACATGAACGGTACAATTCATGTCTTGAATGACGTCGTAAGGCCTCGACGCTACTACTAAGAGATCCAACCGTTATTCTCGCCTCCAAGGGTTGAGTCACACTGTCGGCATCAGTGCATAGTTATTGGGTCTCCTCCAGTAGGGATCTCACAAGTGAGGGTCAAGTCAACAGTTTTAACCGGAACCTCTTAGTATCAACCAAAAAGGACAGGAAAGTAAACGTCACAAAGATAAGTGTCTTTTATTACTACAGCTCAAAGTACAAAGACACATAACAACCACAAACAACAACAACACAGAAACTAGATGCACCAAGAACAAAGGCCTCCATGCCTGGAACTAGTCTCACTCATGTCCACCTGCTTCCGAAGCTCCATAGTCGTATACTTCAGCTGCCTGAAGTTGTGCTCTCTCATATCCACAAGTTCCCTGCGGTCGGGGTGGACCTCCTGGTGGTGGTGGTGGCGACACCTCGAAGCGTCGTACACCACCGGCTGTACGGCCAGCTCCTCTGCCCCGGTCTGGTAGGTTCCTCTACTGCCTGCTGCTCATCTGCTGGACAGGTTGGGCAGTCTCGAGCCAAGTGACCCTGCTTTCCGCATGCATAGCACTTCCTACTCCTCGTATGGCTGGCTCTGTTTCGTGTGTCTCGCACAACCGAACTTGTATCCCGAGGTCGCCCACCTGTTGGCCTAGTCCGCTTGGACTTTTGTGTCATTTGTTTACTGTCAGCTGCAGAAGACTCCGCTAAGGTCGGAAAACCCTGTGGCAAGGGCAGCAGCTCCTGAGCACGCTCAGAGTGTAGAGTCGCCGGTATAAACTCCACCCTAGAAAAAGTCTCGAAGTTTCCCCAGGTGAAGGTCGTCTCGTCGCAAAACTGGAGCATCTGGTTCCACCACCTCTCAGCTGCTCTCTGGAAGAGACTAACAGCTAGGTACACCATCAAGTCAGCGGGTGTCCCAGCGGTGTGGAAAGCTCGTGCTACAAACTCCAGCCAGTGTCCAGCCGTCTGAAAATCCGACTCGCCTCGAAACCTCAGAGGCCTCTGTCGCTGGAACTCGTGCAGTGCGCTCAAACGGCGTGCACTCTCTGCTGGTGTGTCAACTGGGATAGGGCCCTGTACTGAGGCATCGCTGCTCGGTGGGCTATCATCGCGCTCTCCACTCGGTACCCACGCTGACTGGCTGGGTGAAGACATCCTGAAAGAAACAGATGTGACATGGTCAAAAGTCTATACCTGGTGAGCTGACCTGGTTTGAGCTGATTTAAAAGAAACTTTTGTAAATACACACACAATCAGTATTTTCGTGCACTGAGTCAGAAATCAGAAGTCAGGGTCCTGGTGTATGGATACGTCGGTCGCCTGCACCTACACTGGATTCCATGAACTGAAAACCACACTTAGTACCCTTAACACTATTGCTTCACAGAAAGAAAATATCAGAGTCCTAAGTTCTGCGGTAGAACCGACTCCTCTGATACCAATTTGTCATGACCTGCCTCCTCAGGCCATGAACCATGTCATCTGACCTCATGGGTCTCCTGTAATACCTTGGTTGCCTTCCCAGCACACTATAGGCTATTACTCACTAGGGTCGCTTATCAGACTAATGACTATCCCCACAGGTCAACACATGTTCTTTCAGTGTGTTTTGTCCTCACTCACACACACCCTGGGAAAAACTTTCCAGAAGGTCACACATCCTGATCACTACTCCAGGCCAAGCATGCTTAACTGTGAAGTTCTAATCAGGTAGGCTCCCGAAAAGAAAGGTGCACCTTGTTGACATGGGTAGTAACATTTAGCTTTTTTAAGTTTCACTTTTCCAGGGGTGTTACATTATCCACCCCTTTAAAGCACAACGCCCTCATTGTGGACCCCAAGCCTCAAACATCCACACTTGGGTAGTTAGGTGGTTGTGGGTCTCACCCTTAACTCCCCTTTGTAGGATATAACTACCTCAGATACAAATAAAATTGTACACACCAATTTTATTTATTTTAAGCTAATTCCCCAATTATCAACTTTCGACCCGCATAAAACGCAACTGCGGTGAAGGTCCCCTTAAGCGAATACCGGCGTTGCGAGTTCATCGGTGCCATCGGATTTCAGTTCCGAACATCGGTTCAAAAGATAGAAAAACTCGCTTGTTCGTTTACTGAATGCACCCGAGCTAAACTTCGGAAATTGATTCCGGACACACCGGGTCTCGGAATCGAGTGCCGTCAGAAACTACAGACTCGTAAAATTCTAAAGAAATTAAGAAAGAAATTTTCCTTGAAATTTCCAGGTCTTTACAAACCAGACCGTCAAAACACAAAAGAACACCAGAATCGAAGCACGAAACACTGTAAACAAAAACCAATAAAATCGTAGACAGAACCCAAAATGCACACACAAGAGCCACCAACAAACGCACCCCCTACACAATCCCAAGCCACCAAGAGAGCCACCACACCAGATCAGAATGGAATCCAACGGGATGGGTTAGGAAACAAGGGCAGAGGAGAAGCGAGAGTGGCAGAGACTGTGGCGGCGACAAAAAGAGAAAAACCCACCCGACACAAAAAAAAACCCCGAACCAGAATGACAGAAGCCCCAAACCAACGCTCCATCGTCACCATCCTAAATCGTCATCAGAACCATCGTACTGGACCAATATGGGGTCTGGCACAACAGGGAAGACGAAAAGGGCAGAGGAGGGAGACTGAGGCTTCGTTCACAAAACACACCAGAAGCAACCGAGAAAACCCGCAAGGCAAAAGAACAAACACTGAAAAGGAGAAGAAACGAGACTGGAGAAGAAATCCTCATGGAGAGGAGGAACCAACGCAGCCGCCCGAGGTTTCAAGGAAAACCCTAGCTGGCGCTGAGAGGGACGAGAGGGTTGCTCCCAAGAGAATGCGGAGCATATTATGTGATAACAAATACAATCATCAAACCAAGGGCATTTCACTCCCCTCATAGTAACGGGTACTAAACCCCAAATCTCTAATGCGCTCTACAAATGGATCTGGTAAAATTGTTCTCTCTACACTGCCATGAGTTGTCGATGTCTTAAATCATTCAAGCATGAAATTACAACATGGTGCGCACTCAATCTCTTAAAACCAATCGAACGACCCTAACCATTAAACCACTCCTGAAAAGACTAAAAGATGGGACCCCTACCGGGATTCCATAAAGGCACACATCCTAAGATGAATGGAGAGGACATGTCAAATGTTACTATCAAAGCATAAATTCAATGCTAACACCACCGGAACCGGAACCTCAAACATTGCGGGGAATGTCATAATAACTAGATACCTCCAAACGTGACAGTTTTTTTTCTATTATTAAAATTCACAACCAACACTGAACTGAAAACGCATCAGTTCGCCAAAATCAAACTTATATTTCATCAAAATCAATCAAAATAACAATTCGATTATTTTTATGTTGGTTCAAGGTTTATCATTTAGTTAAACCATCCAATCAACATCAAACACTCCCCGCGTTTGATAAAGTATGATTCTTTTTATTAGAACAACTACGATTACAATGAAAAATGCCAACCAGTAGAGAAAATGGGACCACAGCATAACCAATTTCAAATATATATGAATAAAACACATATTACAGGATAGTAGAGTATGGTAGAATTCAGTCTACATGATCAGAAGCATTATCAGTGGCCATTTCAGATCAATAAACTAACAGGAATTTAAAGAACCCACACAAGTAATCCTATATCCTTCCCCCCGGTCAATTGAGCTCAAGGCCTGCTTTCCCCTGAAAAAGAAAAAAGGAACGATCCCAGCACCATAGCAATCCCAGCTATGGCTACCGCAAATAGAAGGCGCCTCGGAGAAAACCGTGAAGGTGACGAACGCCGAGGCTGTCTCCTCGGAGGAACACTATCACTTTCACCAGCCCTCCCATGCCGCCTGCAAGTTTAGAATGTACCCGAACCACACCATCATAAGGTCCATTCCGTTTTAGTGATTTCTCAACCATACGGAATTCAAATGAAGGGAATGGGGATGGTGACAATGAAGATGATATGAATGACAGCAACATACTCAGAAGGTCCAATGGAAGTGTCGGAGGCACCAATGCATCTTGTTGGATGGTGAATTTGTTCATGCAGTCTAATATACTTGCCACACGATCTACACAACTCCGTCCTATTCCCACATACTTCCTGAGAAAAGAAAAATAGATATAACAGTCCCAAAGCCCAACAAAATATTTTGTGTTCAACTTCTTTTACTATAAAAAATGTTGAAAGTTTCATACCTGGTGTTCAGATAGGTCAGTTGCAGGCAATGGGAACTCACAGAAAACACACGTGACAATCCTCTTGGGACAGCTTTCACCTTTATGGCCTGCTAAGCATTCTCGACCCATTGTCTCGCTGCACAGCGAACACGATACCTGTTCCAATATAAAAGGAAGCCTTTCCTTTACAGACTTTGTAAAAGAGGATCCAAAATGTAATGAAAATGGTTTTGAATAAACCCACGTACCGGGGCATGCGTGTTCAAAAAATGCTCCTCTGCCAGCCTTTTTGGAACCATATTACCACAAATTTTACATCTTTCAAGATTACGGGAACAGTGAGCAAAGTGCAGATCGATATTTGAAGATGGAACATGTCTTTTACTGCACTTAAGAGGTAGTGATGAATGTAAGTATAATTGTTGAATTACTCCACCGAAACAGATTCTATCAAAACCTAATAAAATATCCCTAATATTTAAAGATAACAGGGATCCCAAATATCCTAATATTTACTGTTGAGAGGTGACTCGAATTTTAGCGAACAGTAACTGATCACAGCCAAACAATTTTGGAATCTTGACCCACAAAGGAGAAAAAAGGGGAGGTCGGTGGTGCAAGCAGAAATTGGGCTGACAGGGTTCTTAGTTTTTGGTGGCAGCCCGAACTGGTTGGGATATATGTATATATTGCTAACAGTTTTAGGGTTTCGGCGTTTTGTACAGTTTTGCTGTCGAAAGAATAAGATTTCCCTCCTGTCCGTGGACATGTATTACATTGATCGAACAAACAACGTAAATCTCTTGTTCTTGTTCTTGATTTCCTTTTTTCTTAGCTCGATTTCATAACATCTGCAAACAACAGATATCTAAGCTTGGCTTCCTACCATTTTTCAAAATATAAATAAAGAAATGAGCTGGTAATCATAAAATGATGGATGAATATATCAGTTAATTGAGAAAACCCCACCTCAGGAAAGAGAAAATAAATTATAGAGATGCAATTACTGCACTTCACAGTTGAGCTTCTGCATCACCCTTCAGTGAGAACCGTTAATTATGTCAAAGCAGTAAGAATTTTCCTTGTAAACAACCAATAGACAAGATATAAATTTATTCGCGGCAACCATACTACTTCTAGAATGTGAAGGTTTGGTATTGTAGACTATAAAGGTAGATAGGAAACAATACAATATGTGAAGAAGCATTGTTCTAAGAAAAGGGAGCTAAATTTCACATTAATTCTCAATCGCTTCAATCCGCTAAGAATAAGAACGTCCCACGAAACCTCCCCTTACTAAAACTACAAGTGAAAATCGAGTTTCATGGATCGTGAGTGAAGCCAACGAAGCTCACATGACTGTTTTGTGACTTAGACAAATTTTGGAAACAACAATAAGCAGAGAACAAGAAAGAGATCTACATAATCACAGTAGTTTCACAAACGAAAGGGCAATCATGACAGCCCCTCTAAAGCCTGCAGGAGAAATAAACAAAAGAGGAAGCAACAAGAACTTCAGCTGGAGAAAAGGGCATTACCAATGATCACAGATGGTCGTGGGTAGATCAGATTCAACTTCCATATCACTTCATGCGCTTCGATCGAGTTTTCTGCATTGCGCAACGTACAAAAACGAAAGGGGGTTTACGAACAAGTCGATCAAGTTTCATATTAAAAAGGTAAATGGATCAAGTCGACGACTACAGAAAAAACAAAAACAACGGAGAGGCAAAGAAATCAGCTCTCGTTACAAACCAGAGATGAGAGCACCTACTCCCAGGATTTTCAGGACGCGCCTTCAGGACGGAGAGGGGATGGTGAAGCAAGCAAGGACGCTCGAACGACGGAGGTTTTTTATGGGAAAATTTAATTATTACAACCATTCAATTACTGTTGAAATAAAATCAATCATTCTAAATATTAAAAGATAATTGCCATGAACCTTACAAAAGGTTACAATTAATGTGTTAAAAAAAAAATCAATTACTCTATCATTCAGAAATCTTTATTTGCTTAAATGATATCATTTTGTGATATTTTAATGAATGCCATTAAAAAAAAAAATCATTGCTCTTACATGATTTGTTTTATGTTTAAGATTTTTGCTAATTAATAAACTATGTTGGAACCTTGTCAAACATTTTTTTAAAGGTGGTTCCTTCACTCATGGGTTCAATGCTCAATTTATTGCCTTGATTAAAAAAATGGACAATGTCAGTGATATCACCCAATTCAGGCCAGTTGCTCTTGTTAACACCATTCATAAAGTGATCACCAAAATCTTTGCTAACAGACTTGCCGGTATCTCTAACAGAATTAAATCCTGGAACTAGTTTGGTTTGGTCAAAGGGAGAAACATTCAGGATTGCCCGCTCACTGCCTCGGAATGTGTCAACCTCCTTCCCAAATCCCACCAGGGGAGGCAATGATGGTCTTAAGTTTGACGTAAAGAAAGTTTTTTATACAATTGACTGGGGCTTTATAGAGGATGTTTTTCACAACTATGTTTTTAGTGCAATTTTTATACAGTGGATTAAAGGTTTGCTTGGGTCAGCTCATATCTCTATTCTCATTAATGAGTTTTCAGAGGGATACTTCAAATGCTCCAAGGGCATGAGGCAAGAAGATCCTCTCTCAGCTATCATATTTGTCATTGCAGAAGACTACCTTAGTCAGCTAATACTTCACATGGTGGACAAGGGTGAACTCACTGCAATCAGGGCAGTAAGAGGTACTTCTGCTCCTTCGCATCTCTTTTTTGCTGATGACATTATCATTTTTGCTCAGGGTCACAGGAAGAACATCAACAATAGCAAGAGTGCACTCTCACATAATGAGAGTGTGTCAGGCCAGGAAATCAGCTGGAACAAATCTTTTATATAATTTGGCAAAAGAATTCCAACTTCAAGAAAGGCCTCCATCATTAATGGTCTTGGCATTTGAGAGGGCTCTCTTCCTTTCACTTACCTCGGTGTCCCCCTGTTTTGGGGCTAGCCTCGGGCTTCTCATTTTGTTGATATCTTGGGTCAGATTAGACGAACCCTCACCTCTTGGAAAGGCAAGTCTCTCTCAATAGCAGGAAGAGTGTGCTTGGTGAAACATGTTGTGGTTTCAAAATTGGTCTATTCCTTCATGGTATATTCTTGTCCAGCCTCAGTCATCAAAACCATTAACTCGATGATGAGGAACTTTATTTGGAGTGGAAGCATCTTGGAAAAGAAAATCCTCACCGCATCTTGGAAAAAATGTCGCTTGCCACACGCTTTTGGTGGTCTTGGCATCAAGAACCTTGAACTCTTTAATCATGCACTGCTTGCTAAATTCATATGGAGGATTCTCAATAGTCATTCTGAATCTCTAGGCTTCCTTAGATCCAGATTTCTTGAAAAGCTGGTTGCAGGGAATTCAGGCTACATGGAATCTTCCATCTGGCCTGGTTTGAGGAAGGTTTCTCAAAAGATCCACACGCACTCCCATTGGCTTGTTAACAGGAATTCCACCTTGAGATTTTGGTATGATAACTAGTTTGGAACTCCTTTGATTGAATGTATTAATCCCACATGGCAAGATATTGACCACAACATATCAATCAAGGATCAGATGGATAACCCGAAACTTATCCCTGAGGATATTGCTGAAGCTGTCTGTAAATATAAGTTTCTCAACCAGGATGACATGCTTATTTGGGAGCCTTCCCCCAATGGAATACTTGACTCCAAGAACTTTTATATGCATCTGCTCCAAGAAAGCTGCAAATGGATTGGAGATCATAGGAAGTGGTTACTGTCTTCAAGATTTACACTCATATGGAGGCTCTCTATGAATAAATTACCTATTGATGCCAACCTACAACATGTGGGTATTTCCCTTTGCTCCCAATGCGTACTCTGCCATCAGCATAGGGAGGACATTAACCATCTCTTCCTATGCTGTAAAACAACATCCTCCCTTTGGAAAGTTGTATTTGATTTATTTGAGGTGTGTCCCTAGCTGCTGCTTATTTTCAGGATTTCTTGGGGGTTGTCCTTGTTGTCCAATTCTCAAAGCAGATCACTCTTTTATTTTGGGTTTCTTGTTCGGAGCTGATATATGTTGTTTGGAGAAGCCGTAATAGGGTTGTTCACGAGCAGAAGAAATTCCAAAATTGAGTCGTTGTAGCTGAAATCGTGGAGGTTGTCTGCACTACTAACCTACTACATGTCTTACCCTGCAGCAACACAGTGTGAGATCTTTTCATCCTCCGTAAGCTGAATATTACAGGGAGATTTCACAAACCTCGTGGCACACTTGAGGTTTTTTGGACTCCTCTATTCCCTGGCTAGCTGAAATGCAACATGGATGGCACTTTGAGGGAAAATTCGGGACCTGCTGGTTATGAGGTTATCTTTCGTGATTAGAATGGTGACGTGGTGGAAACTCTACATGGCTCATGCGTCCATGAAAATGCTCTTGAAGCTGAAATGACTGGATTTATCAGAACTGTTTGCCTAGCAAGGTAACGAAATTGGAGCAACGTCTGATTTGAATGTGACTTTACCACCATTTTCAAGCTGTCGGAATGAGAGTGATTCACCTCTCATGGAAGATGATAGCCGAATGGGCCAACTGTCTGGATGTGATTTCTTCCATGAGCTACATTATCACACACATCTTCCATGAAGCTAATTACCTTGTTGATGGTCTTGCTAACAAGGGAGTGAACAATGATCTTTGCTGCCATTCTAACTCCCTCTTTAGTGACTTATTTTCCATCTTTCACTGAGAAAAATGTAAAATACCTTATTTCAGACTTTTTTAATTTCATTGCTTATATTCAAGAGCATTTGAGCTCACTTTTTCAAAAAAATAAACCATTTTGGAACATGACACATGTCATTTGAATCATTGCTACATATGCACTATCTACACAATTTCATTTTTAATATCTTTATTTGTTGTCAGATGTAAAGACTCACGCATGAACAGACCATTATTACATCATTTATTTTCTCAAGATCTCCATTTAAAGTTTTAGAAGATTAGAAAAATACATCAATACCTTAAAAATTGTACGACAAAACCCATATTGTTTACATTCATTGAAAATTCATTTTTTCCACAAAATATATTCATAAAATTTTCATTTGATTCTTTCATGACCAACGAGCCCCTTATCAATCATATTCATTCATGGATCTTGAGATTTTCATTATGAAGAAAAGTATAGTGAAAACATAAAGCTCAATAAGGAGTAGATAAGTATTACACATGAAGTAAACTATAATCCCCTTCAATAACATAAGGAATGAAATTCAACTCATATGAGACCATTTATAAACATATATGTAGACATAGAATCAATTAAATGATCATAATCATATAGCCAAAGATTTATCCATTGGCATGCCTCCAGGCCTTATTATTTCTTATGGATGTTCACTACTAAAAAACTGGGTTTTCGCAGCGCCATCCTTTATCAACGCTTTTTTTAGCGCTGATAAAGGCCCCCCCTTTATCAATGTTTTTTAGCACTGTTAAAGGGGACCCCTTTATCGACGTTTTTTTATTAGCATTGATAAAGGGGGGGGAGGGGGCTTTATCAGTGCTTTTTACTAGCGCTGATAAAGTTTATATTTCAAAAAAAAAACATGAAAAATAATATATTGTTATATAAGTATATTTATATTGATATAAATATAATATATATATTTTAAATATGTTTTAGATAAGTATAAGTAGACTATTATATTTAATATATAAGAAATTTAGTGAAAATGACTTTAAAATATTTTAAAAAATATTATTAATTAATAATTTTCTAATTATCAAAGATTAATAATCATTTATAACAATTTTAAGGCACAAAAAATCAAAAACAATTAATAAAAGATCTAAAATAAGTTGAAAATGTAACTCAAACTTCAAACGACCATAACTTTTGATCCATGTGTCCGTTTGAGCTCGACAACACATCAAATCGAAGCTTGAGACGAGTTCTACGTGCTCATGACTTAAGGGAACGTTTTGTCACATTTTTTGAGACCCAAAAAGGCTCATAAGGCCTCCAAAACTGAGTTTTTAGTCGGGATACCCTGCTTTTTTAACATTCAAATAGATATAACTTCTGATCCGGATGTCCGCTAGGCCTATACCCCATATCATATCGAATATTGTTTCATTTTCTTCTATTTTAATAGTTGTGGAGTTGGAAAAAACTTCTATATTAGAAGTTATGGTCGTTTTAACATTCTATGGCTTTTCAAATACACAAATATATGTATTTATTCGTAAATGTGTGTGTGTGTGTGTTGTATATATGTATGTTTGTATTTATTTATTTATTTATAAAAAAACATAAAAAACATATTTTATAAATGTATTTAAAACTAATCTTATAAATATATATTAATATACAAATAAATATACGGATAGAAAACTATAACTAAAAAAATATATATAAATAAATATAAATATAAATTAATATATGAATAAATATATATATACTAATATATGAATAAATATATATATATATATGTATTAATATAACTAAATATATTTATATTAATATGAATCTATATTAATATACTAATAAATATAACTATATATATATATAAATAAATATAAATATATATTAATGTACAAATATATATATATATATTAATATATGAATAAATATATATGTATTAATATAACTAAATATATTTATATTAATATGAATCTATATTAATATGTGAATAAATATAACTATATATATATATAAATTGATATATCATTAAATAGAGAAAAAACTAAATAGCTTAGTGGTAAAGGTGCAGGCGTGCAAGGGGGGAGGTCTCGGGTTCGAGTTCGGGTGGAAACAAAGAGGGGCGCATGGGCATGTGGGGGATGCGCGGGCATGGGTAGCGTGTGAGAGAGTGGGAGGGGGGTCCACCTAGTGCTGATAGGGGGGGTCAAGCACTGTTAAAAGCTCCCCCCTGCATTATATATTCTTTTTAACTTTTTTTTTAATTTTTTCAACTTTTATTAGTGTTTTTTTTTAGCACTGATAAAAGACCCCTTTTATCAACATTTTTTTAGCGATGATAAAAGGGGCCTTTATCAACGCTTTTCTGAGCGCTGATAAAAGGGACCCCTTTATCTTCGCCTTGATTAACAACGATTTTTTATCACTGTTAATTCCATTTTCTAGCATTGATAAAGGCCATATTTGTTGTAGTGGTTGGCCAAAGTTCATAAATTTATTACTTACTCTTACTAATACTTAAACTACTAAAATGTGGTAAAGTGATTAGTCCAACCGACACTTCCTCAGTCTTTCTCAATCGAGGGCTCAGATTTCATACTCATCATACAAAAGGAAAAATTTCATATTGGTTAAGCTTCAACTGATGACATGATCAACAACATGTCCAGCCACCCCATTATTAGATAAGGCTCAAAGCTTGCATACAAAAGGTATCAAACCATAATGGATCTCATGCTTGGTATCTCACAAACCTTAGGTATTAGAGACTATAAATATGAACCATGTACCCCTATTATATCAAAGATATAGTGTATGACATTCCATGTGGTATACTTCGTGGGCTATCAAGCACATAAAACCCATCTTATGCCTCATGATCATATTCGACATCCCGATAAAATAATTCTACTCACACTAACCTTAAAATTTTATCTCAATCTATAATACTCCATAGTGAACATTAGTTAGGGATAACTCAAAGTCATACCTTCAGAGGTCTATTATCATTTCGCATCATGATATATATACATCCAATGTGAAAGAATGACATAATAGAGATTGCCTTTAGTATAACATGATACATTTTATATTCTTAAACTCCTCTATGAATACTTAACATAACCATACATAAGTGTCTGTTTAACATATCACATATGATGGACTGCTAGCTCAACCTTATGATTACTTCACTTTCAAAGATTTTGCTAAAATCATTTAATTTCTATGTAATTTTTGGTATACCTTTATGTGATTGTCTTATAAAACTCTCCCACTAAACTCTTTTATTAGTAGAATCTATGAAGTTGTTGAGACCAAGTTGGATGGAAGTTGTTTTCGGAAGCTGGAAGATGTTTAGGTTGTCTTTTTTTTGTCAAACAAGAAAGAGAAGAAAAGAAAATCACCTCACTTTTTATTTTTTGATGATCAGACTCCCAATCGTATTGAATAAATCAGACTCAAAATGCTCAAGAAATTCCATCAAACTGAAAAGAAGTTTTCTATAAGAAAAGTTTCATCAAATTCACCTTGGGTCTAGAATAGTTTAAGGAAGTTAATTAGAATCTGCAGGGATCTGATGAAAACCTAATGATGCTTTTATATTTTTTAATTCATAAAAATTATAAGTTGTCTAGAGAACTTGTGATGTAAGGATTATGAAAGAATTAGGGGAGAACTAATACTACCAATCGTATTGAGGATTGGTTTGTAAGAAAGATATTGATGGATGATTGTAAAGTTACAATACATTCCATCAAAAGTTATATGATGCTGAATCCAATCCTAAATATATTCAAAGTCATGTGGAATTCATGATACAAGCAGAAGTTTTTGAAAGAAGAAAGTTGATGAAATAAAATTTTTCTGGTCTCAGTCCATCAATGTGATATCATCATATGTAGAATTGTTTGAAGGCTGAGATGGTTTTTTGAAAACATAATAAGACCAAGATTCTGATTTTTAGTCATACCAATAAGTCAAAAGATTTAAATCTTCAAAGAAATAAGTTGATGTGAACTGTATTTAGAAAATAATAGAAGTTGCTGAAGCCAAAGCTTTTGATACTGGTCCATCAAACACAGTGTGCCACCGATCATCGAAGGTAGAATCATTTGTGGTTGGAATTTTTGGGACCTTTGAAGAAGAAAAGAAGATAAGTTTTTTGGGACTGATGTAAGAAAGTCAAAAACCAATCAAAAATGTAGTCAACCATTTACATCAAGATGGATTGCTGGTTTCTTTCAATTGAGTCAAGCCATCAGATTGAATATGACACCGATAACATCATCAGATGTAGGATCATTGGTATGAAAAAAATAAGAAAAGGATAAATACATAAAAAAGTTACAAAAGTGTTGTCAAGGGGAGTTTTAATCTTGAAGAGTTTAAAGAATTTTTTTTCAAAGAACTGTGAAGTTGATGCTGATGAATTACCAAGAAGTTTTGGAATCTTTATAAGTTTCCACTATGATAATGGAAGAATTTTTTCAATGTCTTATGTTTATAAAGTTAGTACGGAACATTGAGATGGTTAGTGTATTGACATATGGTTTCGATAATCATAATGATAAGACAATTGATTTTCATATGTTTCATTTGGTATTGAGAAACGTAATGAAGAATCCATTGTCTTTATCCTAATAGGAAAATTAGAATGAAAATCAAAACTGGACTAAAGTTTGTAAAGAAAGACTGAAGTGATCTTAAGTTGTGAGGATTCAAGAAGGTTCAAGAAGAGTTGATAATCATTGAAGAAGTCAAATATGAAGTTGATATTTAAGTGAATTTGAAGATTTTGAGAAATTTGGTTGAGCTGGAAAACATTTTGGAATCCTACCTAAACCATATTTGGAACACCTATAAATAGAGGAAGTAATTTTTACTTTACAGACACTTGTAATATTCAAAAAGAAGAGATAGAAGCTCTGAAGTTCTAGGGAGAAGAATATTTTGTATTGTGATTTCCTAAGGAAGTTTTTTAGATATAATAAGGAAAGTAGAAGAGACAAGATCATAATCAGAGTTTCCAGACCATACTTAGCAATCAGACTGGGGTTTCCAAACTCAAAAAGAAGCAGTTTAGAATTGTTTCAGAAGTATTATTTCTAATTATTATTTCCGTATCAAGTAATCAGACTGACAAATCGGATTGGGAAAATCAGACTGAGTGTCATTATGAAGTTCAGAAGAAGTTATTTCTTGCTTCTGGGTAAGAAAGTGAAGAATTATTTTGAAGATCATATTTGTGGAAGTTTACAAGTTAGCATAGTCACATGTTTCTTAACATGTTACACAAAATTGGATTACATCATTTCATGACAATTGAAGCAAATTCACTATTGTGTTGAACATAGTGCTACACAAGTGTAAGAGAATTTCTTACTCATTATATCCACACAAAATGATTGTTTTCTAGTGGGTTGTGAGGTATTGGATTTTTTCCAAACCATACCAAGGACGTAGATACTCTTGTTGAGTAGTAAACCTTGTAAATTATTGTGTTCCTATGAATGTGTGATTGTTTTGTTTTCAACAAAGTCGTAACCCATTTATAGGAGATGAAGGTTGTTTTAAAAGGGAGAAAAATTAAAAGAGAAGATATCACTAATTCACCCCTCCCCCTCTCAGTGATACTTGGATTCTGGCTGGGTAATCTCAATTGGTATCATAGAGAAGGTTCCATTTATTTAATATTTACTCAAGTTTTTGAAAATAGAAGTTGTTATGGATAATCTAAATTGTGTGAACAGTAAAGGGATTCTGGTTTTCGATGGTAATAACTACCATATCTGGATAAATAGAATGTTTCCTTATATTATGTCTCTTGGATATGATATTCTTGAAGTTGAAATAGATGGATTTCCTCCTATTGATGATAAATTTCCTCTTATATCTATTGATAAGAAGAATCTCGATAATGATTTAAGAACTAAGAATGATTTACTTTAATCACTTTTTGAAAGTGAGTTTTTAAGAGTGAAGAGTGTTTCCACTACTAAAGGTATTTGGGATAAGATGAAGAACATTTATTAAGGCAATACCAAATTTAATAAGGCAAAGTTACAAATCTGGAGGCTGAAGTATGAATATCTTAAAAAGGATGAATATGAATCCATTGATGACTTCTTTAACAGGGTTAATGACATTGTTAGAGCCATTAGATGTCTTGGGAAAAAATTTGAAGATTCAACTATTGTTAAAAATATCTTGATAATTATCCTTAATAAATTTGATGCTAAAGTTTCATCATTTAAAGATACAGATCCCAAAACTCTATCTCTAGATGATCACCATAGTACTCTCATTACTTATGAAATGAAAAGGGAGAAATATATGAAATTAAAAAACAAAAGTTGGTAAATAAATTCCCTTCAATGATGATAAACAAGGAAAGTCTAAGAAGGTTCTTGAATAAGAAGATGTTGTTGACTTTGACTCTGAAAATTAGGTATGTAAAAATCTTGATGAATTTTTATCCTTGTTTTCTAAAAATGTGAAAAGAAGTACAAGAAATTATAAAGGGAAACTTCCCTTAAAATGTTTTGTATGTGAATATATTGGGAATTTTGTGGCTAATTTTACTCAAATAAATAAAGAATAGGATTGTGAAAAATATGATGAAGGAAGAGGAGACCATGGAATAAAATGTTTTGTATGTGAATATATTGGGAATTTTGTGGCTAATTTTACTCAAATAAATAAAGAATAGGATTGTGAAAAATATGATGAAGGAAGAGGAGACCATGGAATAAATATGGTGATAATGGTAAATATTTTTCAAAAGGGAAAGATAGAAAGTTCTCCAAATATAAAAAGAGAATATTTTTGTCTAAAGATGATAAAGAAGAAGGTAGTAAATCTGAATCTGAAAAATCTTCTTAAAATGATGGAGAGAATAATTTCATTGAAATAGTTAACAATGAAGATTTCAGAAGTATTAGTTCTGAATAAGAAGAAACCCAATTATAATTTCACTAGAAATAATGATTGAAAGAATGTCTGAGAAATATTGAGAAGCTTGAAAAAGAAATCAGGAAGTTGAAAAATAAAAAATATTTAGCAATCAATCAAAAATGTTTTCCTGATAAGATAGTTATTCTTCTAGAAGAGATTGATGATTTGAAGAAATACCTTGAGAAAAATAATCATAATGAACATCTGTAAGTTATGTTAAAGTAAAAAAGAAGAAGATTTGGAACTAATCCAACAAAAAAATTCTAAAGTTGAACAGAGGGTTACACGTTTCAATAATTCTATTTCTTAAGTTGTTGAAATCTCTGGAAAGGGTAAACCCAAGAAGGATAAAAAATTACCTTCAAAGGTTGAAAATAAATTTGAAATTATTCTTAAAAAGAAGAAATATGGGAAAGCCATGTATGTGGAATAACCAACAAAGTGGAGAAACTAAAAGTTATTAAAAATTATGAGTCTAAAAAAGTTTCCATTACTTCTAGTTCTAATAAGGATAAAAAGAAAACTGATCTTAAAAGGAAGAATCCAATTGAAAATAAAAAGGTTGGTGGTTAATAAAGTGTTGTTAAGAAAGATAAAAGTTGCTGAGAAACATTCTCACAATTTTGGACAATATGGAAGTTACAGAGGTAAATACTCTTTCTATGGATACTGCTGGTATTGTGGTGGATTCATACATACATAAAATATGTGTTGGTTAAATAAATAACATTACAATTATTCCACAAATTACAGAAGGAAAATATTTAGGGGGAGTAAATACCCTCAAAGGAATAATTCTAAGAAGGATGTTTTGAAGAAATCTGAGAAGGTTGGTGTAAAGGTTGAAAATATGTTCCAACCCCTGGAAACTATTTTTGAAATATTTGAACAACATGGACACCTTTCAAAAGTATTTCTAGTTTTTTTACCGACATGACAAAAAATTCTTAACAACTCTCAAAAGTTGATTGTGAAGAAAGAAAAAGGGAAGAAAAATGCTATTGTTGTCGAGACTTCTCAAAAAGATACCAAAGGTGAACAAACTTGGATCTTGGATAGTGGGTTTTCTTCTCATATTACAGGAGACATAAAATAATTGAAAAAATGTGAAAGAATTTATAAAAGTAATAGTGATATATGGAAATGATGAATCACTCAGAATTAAAGGTGTTTGGTTAACTATAATTGAGGAAGAAAAGTTGAAATCTAAAAGGGATTTGTTTGTTGATAGTTTGAAACATAAATTGAAAAGTGTTTAAAAACTTTATGATTAGGGAAATAAAGTTGTTTTCAAAAAAGATGTTTTTTTTGTGAAAAGAGAGGAAGATGAAAAGATAGTCACAAGAGGCCAATGTACAAAAGGAAACTTGTTCCAAGTTGGTGATATAAAATACTCTTATTACTTGGGCATGATAGAATAAAATTAGATATGGCATAAAAGGTTGGAACACATGTTTCATAGAAACATGAGAAGTTTATCAAAATGAGATAGTGTTTGTGGTATTCCTGATATGTCAAGAAGAAGATATTGTTGTTTCACAATTTTCAGAAAGGGAAGATTAGAAACTTTGTGCATAAAAAAGTTGACATTTGTTCAAAATGACCCATAAAACATATTCATTTTGATATCAATGGGCCAATATAAAACAATAAAATCATGGAGATAAGTACTTAATTAATTTTATTGATGACTTTACTGACATTACTTATGTTATGTATACGAAACATAAATTAGATGCCTTGAAGAGTTTAAAAGTTTCATGAGGAAATTTGAGAAGGAATGTGAGTATTTAGTGAATAAGTTGAGAATATACAATGGTGGGGAATACAAAAAATGAATAATTTGAAAGTTATCTTGAGAAGCATGGAATTTGGAATGAGTTCATTATACCTTACACTCCTTAAAAAAATGATGTTTTTGAAAGGAAAAATAGAAGTTTGGTTGAAATGAGAGGAACTATGTTACTTGAACATGGTCTCTCTCATTACTTTTGGAGGTAATCCATGAGAACTTTTGTTTATATTCAAAATCGATGTTTCTACAGGACAAGTTTTGACATGACTCCTGAATTTTTTTAGGATAAAACTACAAATTTGAAACTCATAAGAGTTTTTAGGATTCCATGAATCAGGAAAAAGGTAGAAACCTTAGAAATTTTGAGGAGAGAGGTGAATAATTTTTTTTCTTAGCTATGATCCTCATGGAAGATGATACAAATATTTCAACCAAGATTTAGGAAAATTAGTTGACTCTGTTTATGTGAAAGTTATTGAAAAATATGAGGAATATAAACAAACTCATACATATAAGGAAGATTAAAAAATAAAAGAATTTTTTTCGAATGTTATGATACAAATACCGACAACGGTAATCCTACTCAAGAATAAGAATCAGACTCAACTATTTCTAGTAATGAGGATGAATTTTGAAAATATCATTCCAGGATGAGGAAACAAGTGGAAGCTCAAAACATTATTACTGATAAACATAAAAAGGTTCTAAAAAGAAGAATATAAAATACTATTACACATACTTATTTGTATTCAAAAGTTGAGACGAAATATGTGAATGAATCTTTTGAGAATCTGGAATGGGTTCAATCCATGAATGAAGAGCTCGATCATATAGAAAATAATGATACATGAGAACTCATACCCAATCCAGATAGAAAAAATTTTATTGGTACAAAATGTGTTTTTTCAGATTTAGTTGAATGAAGATAGTGAAGTGATAAGAATCAATGAAAGATTAGTGTGTAAAGGTTAATAAAAAATTAAAGGTATTGACTTTGGTGAAACTTTTCTATTGCTGGAAAGGTTAGAAACAATAATAATATTTCTTTGTATTATTGCACAATGAAGTTACAAGATATTTCAGATGGATGTAAAGTCTGTATTTCTAAATGGGGATCTTGACAAGGAAGTATATATTGAACAACCATGTAAGAACTCAGATCTTCATTTCAGGTATGTTTTTCCTTTTCTGGCCATTTTTGAGAAAAAGAGGAAAATATGGAAATTTTCAAAGTACACGTCGTGTACTTTATAAGTACACTCCATGTACTTCGATGCCGTGCAAGGATACGTGCTGGCCATGTCTGGGCCACACACATGATGTGTAGGGACGATGTGGAGGCCACTTAAAGTGGAGTAAAAAAAATCCAAGTACATGCCGTGTGCCCCAGAAGTACACGCCGTGTACTTTTTTTTCATTAAACGAACCGGGGTCGCGCCTAATCGACAAAATTTTCTTCTTCTCAAGGTTCTTAGACCGGGAGTGTCCCATACGGTTTCAAATATTCTCTGAGCCCCCGAGCCTCTGTCTGTTTTCTGAATCGACCGCCGTCGATTGCGTTGGAACCGTAGCAGTGAGATCTTCCTTCTTCTTGAGTTTCATTCCATGATTTTTCTTCTTTCTCAAGATATCGTGGGTTGAAAGTTTTGTGCATTTTCATAGATCTATGTCGTTATAAGGAGAATCAAGACTTTTGGTTCTAGTATTTTTATATCCTAGCATCAAGGTAGGTGGTTTGTGCCTTACCTTTCGAAGTCTTTGAGTTTTATGTGAAAATTCCACCAATACTTGTGAACGGGGTATTGCGTGTTTACCTTTTTTCCCCTGTTGTTTTTCCTGCCTTGGTTGTATGATTATGTAGAGGTAATTTGATCATGTATGAGGATAATTTCTATGCTTGGATGTTTTTCCCATGCCTTGTTCTATTTACGACCTTTGGGTCTTGCTTAGCCTTTGGCCTCTGTACCTGTTTTCCATGCCTTATTACCATAGGATGGAATGATATTCTTGACATGCTTGTTATGCTATAGACTTGTTAGACAAGTATCTCTATAGGTGTACTTTGTCCTTGTAGAATTATTATGCACTGACTGGCATGAGACCGTGAGAACCTAGTGCTATAGACTATAAGGGATAGACCGAGTGAGATTCCCAGAGAGTCTTGGATATTATAGACTATAGGAGGGTAGACCGAGTGAGCTTCCTTAGAGAGTCTTGGACATTATAAACTACAGGGGATAGAACGAGTGAGATTCCCAGAGAGTCTTGGATATTATAGACTACAAGAGGGTAGACCGAGTGAGCTTCCTCAGAGAGTCTTTACTTGTTTGAATTTCATTAAACCATTCCGGGATAGAGGAGGAATTGACCAAGAGAGCTTCCTTAGAGAGTATATGATAGACCTAAGACTATATGAGGAATTGACCGAGTGATCTTCTTCAGAGAGTTTCTAGAACTTGGGGTTATAACAGGGTTAGACCGCATGATCTTCCTTAGATATTCCCTGACTACCCTAGACTATAAGGGGAATTGACCGAGCGAGCTTCCCCAGAGAGTCTTATAATTTCGTATGATCAAACCAGAGGG
Organism: Viscum album; assembly: GCA_963277665.1. Taxonomy (NCBI): domain Eukaryota; kingdom Viridiplantae; phylum Streptophyta; class Magnoliopsida; order Santalales; family Viscaceae; genus Viscum; species Viscum album. The sequence continues at coordinate 649,254,502 of OY728120.1, read as the reverse complement.
GTTAGGCTAAGTGCACTGCCCAGAGGGTTGTGGTTACTTCTTGGATAGGACCAGAGGGGTTGTCTATGAGTACTTCCTAGAGGGGTTCCTGTTGTGGTTAGTTCTTTGCTTCATTGCTGCTTGTTGTTCTGTGGATTGATTACTGTTGTATATCATCCTATTACTGCTTACTATTTACTTCCTGCTGTTTACTGTTACTATTACTGCTTACTGTACTATTACCTGCCATATGCTCACTGAATGTTAGGCACAAATCTTCAGGTGGTTGCCCACTAGGATTTAGTCTCACACCCTGTTTGGGCCATACTTTTGGGCCCAAACAGACTATATTATTGCAGGTATAGGTAAGGGAAAACACCCTTCGACTTCTGGCACATGATTACTTTGGAGCAGGAGAGCATGGGACCAAGCTTAGTCTTGCGATGCTGAGGAGCTGTTTATCTTTTCTTTTGTACTTGTTTTGGTACTGTTTGTATTTCCAGAATTGTGACATGTTTGGCTGTTTTTCTAGATATGTATCATGCATCATTCCATATATACATGTGCTATAGTGGTTTATTGTTTTAGTCTTCCGTTGTTTACTTGTGCATTGTTGTTGGATAATTATTACTTCCACTGTGTACTCTACCAATGAGGGCATAGTTTCCCCACTATCACACCCAAGGCCCTCGCTGCTAGTCGGCAGCCTCTGGAATTTGGGGAAATGTGCTTGAGGCCATGTGACCAACCAAGTACGGGGTGCCTCTGGGTGGCTTCCGGACCTGGGACATTACAAAGTGGTATCGGAGGATTATTTTCTCTTGATTTACTGTTTGGATCCATTATCCAGGGATAGGACGGATTCGGTACTTGGTAATAAGCTGTGCCCGGGAGTAGCTAACCCGTGTATAGGGAAAATCCAATCTACCTCGTTTATTGTAGTTTTCTGGTTTTGAGATTTTACGGTTGATATGATTTCACCTAGATTGATTCACATGCCTTGTGTTGTTATTGTTGTGCTATTGCGGTTCTATTTCTGTCGCAACTCGATGAGATGAGGGTATGCCATCTCATGCATCATATAGGCACTTTTTAGAAATCACATGACATGCATTCTTTCCATTCTATCTAAGGTGAATTAGTGATTGCATGTTGTTGTGATAGACGTTGTGTAGATTATGCATGCTATTGTGATATATTCTTTGATAGAATCCCTGCAGTTTGATAGAGAAATTGTTTGTGTTGTACCTTTCTTAAATGAACGCCAAATTTTGGTTCTTGAGGTGTTATGGGACCTCATGAATCATAACTTGGCGGATCATTGACTTGTATACCTTATATATGATATGTAGGAGGTGCCAAGATTTGATTTGCAGGGAGTATGGGCCCTCACAGATTGAAATTTGGCACCTTCATGTTTGTTTTTCAGTGTTTTCTAGGCTTCAGTGTAGTTTCTGAGCTACTGCCCAGAAAAAAACCCAGAATACACAGCGTGTACTTTATGACTACATGCTGTGTAGTTTTAAACCGTGTCACTGACTGTGTGAGCAGAAATACGGTGTTGTGAAAAAGTCTTCAGGAACACGCCGTGTATGGTAGGTACATGCCGTGTAGTAATGAGCAGTGTACCCGACCGTGTCACTAACAACACGGGTCGAAAAACTCATGTAGTACATGCCGTGTTTGGGACGAACACATCGTGTAGTCTTATTTTAGGTGCCCGACCATGTCACGAACAACACGGTACGGTGTTCTCTCCCCTATACATGCCATGTTTGTTCGGAACATGCCATGTAAGGGTCAGCCGTGTAGCCGACCGTGTAACTAAAAACACGGGTCGCTGAAACCTTGTCTAGTACACACCGTGTTTTTAGTGAACACGCCGTGTAGTCTAGGGTTAAGAAGACCGTGTGGGTTAGTCATGTCAAGAGACTTGGGTAGGAGACTAGAGTTCAAGTATACACTATGTGTGGGGACAACACACCGTGTAGTCTAGGGTGTTACATGACCAGCTGTGGCAGAAGTACACGCCCATGTGTATGGCCTTAAGAAATACGCCGTGTAGTTTTTATACATGCCGTGTATTCATATTTAGTAAACTTGAGTGTTTATTTCTCCTGTTCCCATTTTTTACTCTTGTTTTCTCTATCCTTGATAATCCTGATCTAAGGTGTGCTTTTGATCTTTTAGAGTTATGCCTCCGAGACGTCCTTCGGTCGTACGTCAGCTGCTAGACGGTGATCAGACACCAGATATGGCCGATCAGGGACCTCCTGCAGATCCTCCTACTATTTTAGCCTTGGCACCAGCAGTTATACCCATTGTAGGTGCCGATTCATAGTTCAGGGAGGACTTCCTGAGGATGATGCAAACCTTTCAGGGAGCGCCGCCTCCTGCCCCATCGATGACTGAATTGACGTGGGTTTTCCAGTAGCCGCATCCTCCTACTTTCTCAGGGGATGGGGGACCCCAGGCTGTAGAGTCATGGTTAGAGTCCACACTGATGATCTTAGAGCATCTGGAGATACCCCCATAGAAGAGGGTGAAGCTTGCTACTTATATGCTCTGAGACACCGCCAAGAGGTGGTGGGAGGTGATCTCGCAGTCAGGGCGCCAACAGAGTATGACTTTGGAGGAGTTTCGGTGCATCTTCTAGGATTAATTTTATCTGGAGACATTGAGGGCCGACTGAGCCCAGGAGTTTATGAGTCTCGAACATGGTACTCTTTCTGTTATGGAGTACTCGTCTCGTTTTACCGAGCTGCAGTGCTTCACGGTGATTATAGCAGGTGATGAGTTATTCCTTGCTAGGAAGTTTGAGGATGGTCTCAGGAAGGATATCTATTCCTAGGTGAATATTTTCAGGTTGACTTCTATATAATCTATCATCAACTAGGCGCTGATCACTGAGCACAATCTGAGGGATTCTGGAGCAGTGATCTAGGGCGGTTCGACACCCAGAGTCAGTGTTCCTCCCACTGATAGCAGGAAGTGCCGCAGGGAGTCTGCTCGAGGAGATCAGGGTAGGAGGAATGCATCTTCAAGATACCAGGTTGTATGATACTAGTGTGGTAGGAGTGGGTATACTAGGCCTCAGTGCCATAGAGACCCGATGGAGTGCCGATCTTGCGGCAAGATGGGCCATATTCAGAATTTTTTTCATATCTTCTCGCCTACAACTGGTGGTAGGGGTTATTCTATGACCCCAGGTATAAGAGATGTATCGCCAGTTTCTCAACAGTTTGTGAACTGGAGTTCTTCCGGCCATTCGGGCCGAGGTGGAGGTCACGGCCGTGGTGGTCAGTCACCAGGTTACCAGTGACAGCAGAGTGGATCAGCTCAGAGTGGTCAGCCAGGGGCGTAGGGCCGCGGTACAGGCCAGACTTTCGCTGTGGAGCAGACCCATCAAGAGCAGGATCCCGACCCTTCTACAGTTCGAGGTACGATCTTAATAGCCTTAGTTTTATCTTCAGCCCTTTTCGATACTGGTGCTTCACATAGCTTTATCTCTGTTACTGTTGTGGAGAGCCTTGGGCTCTGTATCTTTTCGTCTGCCAACATGTTGACTCTTGATACACCGTTGGGAATGAGGAAGTCTAGCATACATTAGTGCATAGAGTTCCCTATTGAGGTTGCAGGGTGTCACTTCTTATGGGACCTCTATGTCCTAGAGATGACAGGCTATGATGTCATTCTTGGTATGGACTGGTTAGTTCCCTTCCAAGCAGTCGTAGATTTTGATTGCCGCATGGTGAGTTTTGTATCACCAGAGGGCAGATCTTTTCTTTATATAGGCGAGTGGGATGTCCAGGCGGGTAGAGCTAGACCAGAGCATCATGGGCTAGGAGGAGTTACAACCCATATTTATAGTCTTTATCTGGATGACCAGGGGACTTCGTAGTTAGACTTTCCCCCAGTGGTGGATCTTTTCAGGGATGTCTTTCCAGAGGACTTTTCAGGTTTGCCTTCAAAGCATGAGGTAGACTTCTTGATTGAGCTCGTTCTAGGAGTGGCATCAGTGTCCATTCCTCCTTATAGGATGTCTAAACCTGAGTTGCAGGAGCTCAAGAAGCAGTTGGAGGAGTTGCAGGCAAAGAGTTTCATCTGACCCAATACTTCTCCTTGGGGTTCGCCTATCCTGTTTGCAAAGAAGGAAGATGACACCCTTAGGATTTGCGTGGATTATCGGAAGCTGAACCAGTTGACGGTCAAGAACCGATATCCTTTACTGAGGATCGATGACCTCTTTGATCAGCTTCGAGGAGCTCGGGTGTTCTTGAATATCAATTCGAGGCCCGATTATCATCAGCTGTGCATTAAACCATCAGATATACCTCTTACAGCCTTTAGGAGAAGGTATGGTCTATACGAGTATACGGTCATGCCATTCGGTCTCACGAATGCGCTAGAAACTTTTATGGAACTGATGAACCGAGTGTTCTATCCATACTTGGATTCCTTAGTGGTGGTTTTCATGGATGTCATCTTGGTGTACTCTCACACTAGAAACGACCATGCTACCCATTTTGAGATCGTTCTGAGTACACTGAGAGTGCATCAGTTATATTCTAATCTCTCAAAATTCCACTTTTGGATGGATCAGATTCACTTCCCAGGTCATGTTATCTCAGAGACGGGAGTGTCAGTTGACCTAGAGAAAGTGAGAGCTGTAGTTTCTTGGGAGCAGCCGAAGAATGTCTTTGAGGTGCGGAGTTTTCTAGGGCTAGCTTGATACTACAGGCATTTCATACAGTACTTTTCATGCCTTGCAGGACCGTTGAAAGGTCTGACCAAGAAAGGGGAAAAGTTATTATGGTCAGATTCTTATGAGACAACCTTTAAGGAGTTGAAAGGGAGGTTGACATCAACACCGATACTAGTCTTTCCAGAGCCAGGAAAGAGCTATACCATTTACTGTGATGCTTCAGGTATCAGGCTGGGAGCTATGATTATGTAGGGAGATGAGGTCGTTGCTTACAGATCTTGGCAGTTGAGGCCACATGAGAGGAACTACCCGACACACGATCTGGATTTGGCAGATGTTGTTCATGCCTTACGCTGTTGGAGATATTACCTTCTGGGAGAGCACTTTGTGGTTTTCACCAACCACAAGAGTCTCAAGTACATCTTCACTTAGCGTGATCTGAATATGAGACAGCGTAGGTGGGTCGAGTATCTTCATTCCTTCGACTTTTAGCTCGCCTATAAGCTGGGAAAAGGCAACGCAGTGGTTGATGCGTTGAGCAGGAGAACACATATTCTGGCAGTTCAGGAGGCCAACAATGAGTGGAAGCTTATGGCTATGTTCTCTGAGATGCATTTGGAGGTTCACGACAAACAGGGGCATACTTTTCTATCTTCTGTAGTTGTTACCTCTACCCTTCTTGATCAGGTACGGATGAGGCAGCTATCAAAATCAGAAGGCCTAGTCCTGCGGGAGAGTGTGTCAGGAGAGGACCCTCTTCCTAGATGGACAGTGGGCGAGGATGAGATCTTGTGTTTCCAGGGATGTGTATGGGTTCTAGTAGACATATGCGAAGAAATGATGCAGGATTTTAATTCTTTAGTTTGGGAAGTTCATCCTGGCATCACCAAGATGTATCGTGATCTACACCGCCAGTACTGGTGGCCAGGTATGAAGAGAGATTTCACTGGGTTCTTCATGAGATGTTCTACTTGTCAACAGGTGAAAGAAGAGCATCAACGACCAGCAGAGATTTTTCAACAATTACCCATCCCTGAGTGTAAGTGGAACGATGTCATGATGGACTTCATAACCGGGTTACCGAGGTCACCTTGAGGGAGTGATGCTATTTGGGTTGTCATCGACAGGCTTACGATGGTTGCTCACTTCTTGCCGATCAATGAGACCTTTAGTGTTGATGATCTAAGGTGGTTGTACATCCGAGAGATTGTACGTCTACATGGAGTTCCATAATCCATTGTTTCAGACAAGGATGCACATTTTACTTCTTGGTTCTGGCAGGGACTTCAGAAGGCTTTGGGTACAAAGGTACTTTTGAGTACAATATACCATCCCCATACAGATGGCCAGTATGAGCGTACGATCCAGGTGCTTGATGATATGCTCTGATCTTGAATTCTAGACTTTGGCGGTTCTTGGGAGAAGCACATTAATCTTGTGGAGTTTTCCTATAACAAAAATTTTCAGGAGACTATTCATATGGAACCTTACGAGGCTTTGTATGGTAGGCCATGCCAATCACCTTTGTGTTGGATGGAAGCAGGAGAGGCAGCCTTTCTAGGACCTCATCTTGTTCAGGAGTCCTCAGAGCAGATAGAGTTGATTTGGAAGAGGATGGCTACAACACAGTCTCGACAGAAGTCTTATGCTAATCAGTGAAGATGACCTCTGGAGTTTGAGGTCAGGGATCAGGTTTTCCTGCGTGTTGCACCGAGGTTGGGACACAAGAGGATTCGGAGATAGGGTAATCTTTCACCACGATACGTCGGACTGTTTGAGGTGTTGGAGAGAGTTGGTCCAGTTACCTATCGGTTTTAGTTACCTCAGAGGTACCGGGCTATGAACAACGTCTTCCACATTTCTCAACTTCGACGTTACTTTTCAGACCTGTCTCATGTCTTTCAACCTGAGGAGGTTGAGCTCGAAGTGGATGCATCTTTTGAGGAGCATCCTATCTGGATTATCGATCGCAGTACAAAGGTTCTCTATGGCAGGTCTGTTCCTCTAGTACGGGAGCTATGGCAGCATGGGCGAGTACAGGACAAGACCTGGGAGAGGGAGGCTGATGTACGATCGTAGTGGTCGGAGCTGTTTGGGGTTTCTTCTTCTATGCCTCGCTAGGGAAATTCAGGGACAAATTTATTTAAGGGGTGAAGTTTGTAAGAACCCGGATCTCCATTTCAGGTATTTTTTTCCTTTTCTGGCCATTTTTGAGAAAAAGAGGAAAATATGGAAATTTTCAAAGTACACGCCGTGTACTTTATAAGTACATGCCGTGTAATTCGATGTTGTGCAAGGCCGTGTGCTGGCTGTGTCTGGGCCACACACACGGTGTGTATGGGCGATGTGGAGGCCGCTTAAAGTGGAGTACGAAAAAGCCAAGTACACAGTGTGTAATTTTTTTTATTAAACGGACTGGGGTCGCACCTAATCGACATAATTGTCTTCTTCTCAAGGTTCTTCGACCAGGAGCATCCGGTACGGCCGCGAACGTCCTCCGAGCGCCCAAGCCTCTGTCTGTTTGCCGAATCGACCGTCGTCGATTGCATTGGAACTGCAGCGGTGAGCTCTTCCTTCTTCTTGAGTTTAATTCCATGATTTTCCCTATTTCTCAATATATCATGGGTTGAACGTTTTGTGCATTTTTGTAGATCTACGCTGTTCTAAGGAGAATCAAGCCTTGTGATTCTAGTATTTTGATCTCCTAGCATCAAGGTAGGTGGTTTGTGCCTTACCTTTCGAATTCTTTGAGTTTTATGTGAAAATTCCACAAATACCCATGAACGAGGTATTGCGTGTTTACCTTTTTTCCCCTATTGTTTTTCTTACCTTTCTTGTATGCTTGTGTAGAGGTAATTTGATCATGTATGAGGATAATTGTTGTGCTTGGATGTTTTTCCCATGCCTTGTTCTATTTATGACCTTTGGGTCTTGCTTATCCTTTGGCCTTTGTACCTGTTTCCCATGCCTTATGACCATAGGATGGAATGGTATTCTTGACATGCTTGTTATGCTGTAGACTGGTTAGCCAAGTAGCTCTATAGGTGTACTTTGGCCTTATAGCATTATTATGCATTGACTGGCATGAGACCGTGAGAACTTGGTGCTATAGACTATAAGGGATAGACCGAGTGAGCTTCCTAGAGAGTCTTGGATATTATAGACTACAGGAGGGTAGACCAAGTGAGCTTCCTTAGAGATTCTTGGACACTATAGACTATAGGGGATAGACCGAGTGAGCTTCCCAGAGAGTCTTGGATATTATAGAATACAAGAGGGTAGACCGAGTGATCTTCCTTAGAGAGTCTTTACTTGTTTGAATTTCCTTAAACTATTCCAGGATAGAGGATGAATTGACCGAATGAGATTCCTCAGAGAGTCTGTGATAGACCTGAGACTATATGAGGAATTAAACGAGTGAGCTTCCTCAAAAAGTTTCTAGAACTTGGGGCAATAAGAGGGTTAGACCACGTGATCTTCCTCAGAGAGTCCTTGACTACCCTAGACTATAAGGGGAATTGACCGACCAAGCTTCCCCAGAGAGTCTTATAATTTCGTATGACCAAACCAGAGGGGTTAGGCTGAGTGCACTGCTAAGAGGGTTGTGGTTACTTCTTGGATAGGACTAGAGGGGTAGGCTTCGAGTACTTACCAGAGGGGTTCCTGTTGTGGTTAGCTATTTGCTTCATTGCTGCTTGTTGTTCTGTGGATTGATTACTATTGTATATCATCCTGTTACTGCTTACTATTTATTTCCTTCTGTTTACTATTTACTGTTACTGCTTACTATACCATTACCTGCTGTATGCTCACTGAATGTTAGGCACAAATATTCGGGTGGTTTCCTACTGGTATTTAGTCTCACACCCTATTTGGGCCATGATTTTAGGCCAAAACAGACTATTTTGTTACAGGTATAGACAAAGGAAAGTTCCCTTCGACTTCTGGCACTTGATTACTTTGGATCAAGAGAGCATGGGACCAAGCTTAGGCTTGCGATGTTGAGGAGCTGTTTATATTTTCTTTTGTACTTGTTTTGGTAATGTTTGTATTTCTAGAATTATGACCTGTTTGGATGTTTTCCTAGATATGTATCATGCATCATTCCATATATACATGTTCACTAGTGGTTTATTGTTTTAGTCTTTCGTTGTTTACTTGTGCAATGTTGTTGGATAATTATTACTTCCGATGTGTACTCTGCCAATGAGGGCATAGTTTCCCAACTATCACACCCAATACCCTCGCTACTAGTCGGAAACCTCTAGGGTTTGTGGAAATGTGCTTGAGGCCATGTGACCAACTGGGTACGGGGTACCTCTGGGTGGCTTCCGGACCCGAGATGTTACAAACCATGTGTCTTTTGTTATTTGGAAAGATGAAATTTATGCGTGTAAGTTGAAGAAATCCTTTTATGGGATAAAACAAGCTCTGAGGTCATGGTATTCTAAATTGGATACTTGATTTAGGAAGACGATTTTCAAGAAAGGAAGATTTGATAACAATCTATATATTAAAGAAATTCAGGAGTTTTCCCTCATTATAATTTTTTATGTCGATGACATTATCTTTACTGGGAATGATGAAAGGAATTGTGAAATATTTTTTAAATAAATGAAAACGTTGTTTGATATTTCCATGATGGGTGAAATAAAATACTTTCTTGGGTAATAAATCTCAAAAAATAAGAAACACATTTTCCCTTCTCAAGAAAAGTATGCTAAGGAACTTCTTAAGAAGTTCGACATGAAAAACTCAAAACTAATTTCTGCACTAATCTCAGTGAGAACCAAGTTATCTAAATATATATAAGGTAAAGAAGATAACTCTAAAAAGTATTAAAAGTTGATTGTATGTTTTTTTATTTGACTACCTAAATACCCAACATTGTTTATTTTTTTATTTTTTTATTTTTTTTGAGAAATTCCCAACATTGTTTATGTTTCTACCTTATTTGAAGTATTTTAGAGTGCTCCAAAAGAATCACATCTATTTTATGGAAAAATAATTATCAAATGTATCAAAGGCTCAAAAAATTTCTGAATCAAGCATGATATATCAAAAAGTATTAAATTGTTTGGGTATTCAAATGCTGATTGGGTTGGAAATGTTGATGATAGAAGATCCACATCTAGTGAAGTTTTTTTTCTGAGAAGAATTTTATTAGTTAGAATACCAAAAAAAAAATTCAATAACTCTTAATATGGATGAAGCTGAGTATGTTACTACTACTCAAGCCACTATCCAACTTATGTGGATTAAGACTCAGTTTGAAGACTTACTTGTTGAAGTGAAGTTACCCTTTCTCTTAGGTTGTGATAATCAAAGTTCTATCCAACTTACTAAAAATATAGTTCAACATTATTGTTAAAAACATATTTATATCAAGCACCACTTCATCAAGAGCATGTGGAGAAGAATTAATTGAAGCTGGATATGATCCTACTTTGGAAAAAGTTGCTGACATTTTCAAAAAACCTTTACCAAAGGAAGTTTTTTATAAAATGAGGTTGAACATGGGTGTCCAACCTCTTTCTCAACAAGGTTGAGGTATGTGTATTTTTTCCCTATCTCATCTAGTCTTTGTATAGTGTTATCAAAGGGGGTAATTGTTTCATAAATCTATACATTGATATATGATAAACCTTTTAAGGAAGCATGTATATAGGGGGAGTTATGGATAAGGTGTGAATCTAGCATGTAAGTGTGTGAACTATTCTAACTATTTGTTGGATTGGTTGTAGGAAACTTTTGTTGAAAGGAAAGTTTAATAAGAAAAAAAGATGTGAAGGAAATCTAAAGATGTTTCACAAGTCATTACTTTTGGACAACATGGTTTTTCTGTCAATAATTATTATTTATTATAATGAGTTCCCTAACGTAGGATTATAATTGTGGATAAGTAATTTATTTCTTGAGGTTACAAAGTTTAGTGATTTATGAACCTTGGTTGACAAAAAAAAATACAAAGGGGGATATTTTTGGGACCAATTTGGTTGGAAGTTTTTTTAGAAGCTGGAAGATGTTTGTGTTGCCTTTTGTTGTCAAAGAATAAAGAGAAGAAAATAAAATCACATCACTTTGTATTTTTTGATGATTGAACTCACAATCGTATTAGAAAATTAGACTCAAAATGATCAAGAAAGTCCATTAGATTGAAAAGAATATTTCTAGAAGAAAAGGTTCATCAGACCCACCTTGGGTTTGAAATTATGCAAGGAAGTTAATTAGAATTTTCATTGATCTAATGAAAAACTGATGATGATTTCTATTTTTTAATTCACAAAATCATAATTTTCCTATAGAACTTGTGATATAAGACTTATCAAATAATTAGGGAGAATTGGTACTTCCAATTTTATTAAGGATTGGTTTGTAAGAACAATGTTTTTGGATGGTTATAAAGTTACAATAAATTCCATCATAAGTCAGATGATATTGAAGCTGATCCTAAACGTATTCAAATTCATGAGGAATTCATGATACAAGTAGGAGTTTTTGAAAGAATAAAGTTTTTGAAATCAAAGTTTTCTAGTCTTAGTCCATCGATGTGAGATCACCGAACACATAATTGTTTGAATATTGGGAAGGTTTTTTGGAAATGTAACAAGAAAAAGATGTCAGTTTTCATTTAGAATAATAAGAGAAAATATTTAAATCTTCAAAGAAAGATGTTGAAATGAATCATATCCATAAAAGAAAATATGTTTCTGAAACCAAAGCTGCTGATACTGGTCTATTAGATGCAGTGTAACATCAATCATCAGAGGCACAATCACTTGTGTTTGGAATTTTTGGGACCTTTGAAGAATAAAGTAAGATAAGATTGTTGGTACCTAGGTAAGAAAGTAAAAGCCCGATCAACAATGTAGTCAACCATTTTCATGAAGATGAATTGCTGGTTGATTTCAATTGATTCAAGACTATAAGACTAGATCTGACACCGATAACATCATTGGATGCGAGATCATTAGTATGAGAAAATAATAAAAGTTTAAGTGTATAAAATTGTTACAAAAGTTTTTTCCCAGGGATATTTAAGATTAAATATTTTAGATAATTTTTTTTGTCAAAGAAGTGTGAAGTAGATGATAAAGAATTTCCAAGAAGTGTTGGAATCTTTGGAAGTTTCCACTATGATAATGGAAGAATGTTTTCAAAGTCTTATGTTTATCAATTTGGTATAGAGAATCATAATTTGAAGTGTATTGAAATATGGTTCTGATAATCATATTGAGAAAACAATTGTTTTTAATATGTTTCATTTTGTGTGGAGGAACGTAATGAAGAATCTGTTATCTTCATCATAATGAGAAAATCATAATGAAAACCAAAATCAGACTAAAGTTTATAAAGAAAATATGACATGATCTGAAGTTGTGAGGATTTGAGAAGGTTCAATAAGAGTTGAGAAGCATTTAAGAAGTAAAATATAAAGTCAATATTTAAGAGAATTTGAAGATTTTGAGAAATTTGGTTGAGCAGGAATTTTTTTAGAATACTACCTAAACCATATTTAGAACACTTGAAAATAGAGGAAGTAATTTGTAATTTCCTAATGCTTGTACTATTTGAAAAGAATATAGAGAATATATGAAGTTTTTGGGATAAGAAGTTTCCATATTGTGCTTTCCTGAGGAAGTTTTTCAGACAGATGAAGGAAAGGAGAAAAGACAAGATCATAATTAGGGTTTCTAGACTAGAATGAATAATCAGACTGGGGTTTCCAGACTCGAAAAGAAGTAGTTTAGAATTGTTTCAATAGTATTATTTCATAGTATTATTTATATATTTAGAAATTGGACTGGTGAATTAGACTAGGAAATCAGACCGAGTGTCATTAAGAAGTCCAGAAGAAGTTCTTACCAACTACTGGGTAAGAAAGTGAAGAATTATTTTGATGATATTATTTGTGGAAGTTGACAAGGAAGAACAGTAACATGTTTCATAACTTGTTACACAAAATTGTATTGTATCATTTCATGCTACATGAATCACATGCACTATTGTATTGAACATAGTGCTACACGAGTTTAAGGGAATATCCTACTCATTGTATCCACACAAAAGGATTGTTTTTAGCAGATTATGTGGTATTAGATTTTTTATAAACTAAGGACATAAATACTCTTTTTGAGTAGTGAAACTTTTAAATTATTATATTCCTATGTATGTGTGATTGTTTTGTTTTTATAAAATTCATAACTCTTTAACAGGAGGCAAATTTTTTTTCAAAGGAAATGAAACTTAAAATAAAAGATATCACCAATTCACCCCTCCCCCTCTTAGTGATACTTGGATCCTAGCTGGGTAATCTTAAAAGTAATATAGTTTAAATAATTGTGAGACTTAGGGATCATATTCTTAATGTTCAACTCATTGAACACGTATTCAAATTCCTTAACTTCACAACATCCAAATTTATAATGTTAATAAATTTTTTATCTACTTAGAACTATTTATAAGGATTTATTAACACTTAATCGATATAGAAAAAATAACTATAAAACCAAATTCCAAAGATTAACCATGATAGAAACCAGCAACCATTCATGAATAGTAAATAAAGAAACACATTGTACATTTCACTAATCGAGACACTACTATTTCCTTCATCTCTGTAGTTTAATTAAGATCTATTAGAGTTATCCATAATAACCCCTCCTCCACAATGTATTTATGGGATAATTTGAACCATCCATTTCATGGGTGGGACTCTCCTTCACCCCAAGACATGCTAGGGACTATCATGGAAAGAAGGAATAATAAGAGAGTTTCAGAGAGTGGGATAATCGACAATGGCTTAGGCAAGAACAAACACATGCTATCTCGATGGAATTTACCTTTTTATATATCCCATGGACAAAATTAATGAATTAACTCATATATTTATAATGCATGAGTTGTTTCCTTGTAATTACAATGTCTGTAACCTCTCATTTGAGACATTTCTCCTATACATTTCATCTTATGAAATGAATTATAAATGATAGAAAATGTAGGAATATTCCTAAATGATAACACTTATTATTTAGTCACCCATTAATCATAGTTTATGATTTCTGATATGTCCATGGTAGTAAATCCTTACAACATCCCTATATCATAATGAATGATATACCCAAACAACATGATGCATGTGAGAATATCACACCATATGATATATCTTACCATCTTATATGATATGTGTCATATATATATATATAAGGCTTTAAGGGAATATCTTCATGAATATATTATTTACACTAAAGCCTCATATATTTAGTTCTATTTCACTTTATAATGTATCATATATAATAACATCTAAAATAATATCCAGAAACCCTTTCAGATATCTTCCAAAACACTTTTGGAAAGTGATAATCAACTTTACCTTGTATCACATCATATGAAATACCTTGTGAATACCTATAAAAAAATCCATTAAGATAATATCTAAAACACTTTTTGAGAATATCTCTGAGTAAAAATCAATCCCCATTCAATCAACCATAAAGAAAGATCTCATAATATTTTTTATCTTTGAAAAATATGAATCACCAAATTCATAAATATAATAATAGAGTGGACTCTAGAAAAGAATCAATAATAATCAAGTTATAAAGGGATCAAATGTGATCTTTATCAAACACAAGTATCTATATACTTGTGTCTACCAACTACATCACATAAAATAACACATTTTCATAGGATCCCTTTGTCCAAGTCATCAAATAACCATGAGACACAGAGTATGTTAATCTTTTATGGCTACTCAGACATTCTCAATTCTCTAAGTATAGGTTGACTAGGTCGATTAATATATCACATGTCATTCATCTTTATATATAATAACACCACATGTCCTTCCCCTGATATATAATAACATCATATGTCATATCTAGGTATTTCTATACACTTATCAGTCTATCTGAATTGAGGGATCAAATGTCATACTCATCATACAATATGAAAATTCATATATTGGTTAATATCTAACTGATTAAATGAACAAAAATATACCCAATAACCCCTTTATTATCTAATAATCAAGTATTTCATAAGATAAGTATGAAAGTATAAAGGTTTTTATGTTAGTTATCTTTCAAACTTCAAGCACTGTGGACTCCAAATATAAACCATACACCCATTGTATACCAAATAAGTATATGTGGTATACTTCATGGGTTATCCAACACACAAAACCTATTTTGTGATTCATGATTATATTATGTATCTCGATACTAAAATACTACTCATGCTAATGTTAACTTTTCATCATAACCTATAATACTCCATGATGAACATCAGTTAGGTATAACTCAAAATCATACTTTTAGGGGTCATTATCATTTCAATTTATGATGTGTGTGTGTGTGTGAATCTGAGATGAAATAATGATAAATTGGAGATTTTATTTTCTATAACATGATAAATTTTATATCCTTAAAATTATTTTTGAATATTTATCAAAACTATACATAATTACCTATAAAAAATATTACATATGATAGACTACTAGATCAGCCTCACGTTTGCTGCACTTTCAAGGGTTTTGTTAAACTCATTTAATCTTTATGCAATTCCTACCACATCACTATGTTTATATATAATAAAACCCTTCCACTAAACTATTTATTGAATAAAATTAATTAATAAATCCATTTTTAATAATTATAAGACTTAGGAACCATATTATCATTTGGTTTGGTGAACTGGGAACCTCAACCTCAAACCTGGAATCCTAAAGATATCTTAATGGGACCCAAACTTCAATCCTCATAATCAAAGACTCTCTTCTTCTTAGGTATGGACTAAAATTCACAGGCTACCTTGGGTTTATTGGCACTTTAAAATACTTAATGATCTAGCCATTGGGTTTGGAAATCCTCTCAAGATTGACCAGAGAACTCTCAATGGGGATCTTGGATTGTGTGCAAGGATCCTGGTTGAGATCAATATGGAGTTCCCTCCATTGAAGCATATATATCTTATTGTGGGTGATAACAGGATGGAGGTTAAACTATAATTTTAGCATCTTCCAAAATTATATGATCATTGTAAAATTGTGGGACACGAAATCATGACCTATAGAGTTCTTAAAAAGATGGTGGCACCAGCTCCTAATGCTACATTTTGGAGAGAAGTGTCTAAAAGTAAGCAGGGCAGCTGAAAGGACTAGTTTGATCAGGTCAAGGAGGTAAAATGGAGCAATGGGGCCAGCTCTAGAAAGTATTGGGATGAATTGGATGAAGAAGAGGAGCAGATTCATGACCCATATAATCTAGAGATCCATACTAGGGATGACGGGCTGAAAATTCCAATTACTTAAGATTCCTTAAAGGATAGTGATGATTCAAACCTCCTTGGGCTTGCATCATAGATTCTATCCACTGTATTCTGCTTCCAATCCGAGGATTTTTTGTTGGATTTCATTAACATTGAATTAAATTCTATTTTACAGGAACTTGAAGATCAGGGGCTAGATTTCAGATGGGAATCTAGCCTAAAGAAGGAGCATCATGTTTTCCCTTGTCTGAAAAATGCTGGTTAAGAAGTTAAATATGTTGAATATTTTTCTACAACAAACATCTAACCTAACAGAAACGAAAACACCTATAAAGATGAAGGAAAGTGGGAAATATGATACTATGGAATTAGTTTATGTTAATATGACTGAAGATGAATTGGCAGTTAACCTGAGAAGATCTGGAATAATGAAAAAACTTGATATGAAGGAGAAGGGGGAAAACACCCCAAGATAAATCCAAAACGTGGATTATGTTTTGGAACTTCCAAGGAATATCCAACCTTGGTACTGAATGTTCCTTATAGTTACTTACATGAAAGAATAAGACTGATATTATTGGTATAGCTGAACCTAAGGAACTCCTATCTAGTCATGAAAAATTTCTTTTTGGATGTGGATACAATCTTTTAGAAAAATATCAATTATCCTCCTCACAAGATCGACTCTGGATTCTGGCTCATAGTTCAGTTGATAATCCCACACTTGTTTTTGTGGAGGACTAAGCCCTTACTTGTTGCTTCTCTAAAGATAATTTGAGGATCTTATGAACTATGATATATTACTTCAATGACTATGTGGAATAGAGATCTCTTTGGGATCATGTGATAGGCCTATCTAGAATTATTATGGATCCATGGGTTATTGTGGGAGACTTCAACTCCATTATGAATTCTGATGAAAAAATTGGAACCAATTTCAATTCAATCTCCACCAAGGAGTTCAAAACTTTCATTGAATATTCCAACCTCACTGAAGTCAATATGACTAGGTATAAGTACACTTGGTACATAAGTTATCTTAATGGAATGATATCTAGTAAACTGGACCATGATATCGTTAACGATGCCTCCCTGGGAACTTGGAGATCCATCGCTTGTTTCATCCTTGCAAAGCATAATTCAGATGATTATCCAATCCTGTTAAGCCTCCTTCGAAATGAAAAACAACTGCCCACCCCCTTCAGGTTCAACAATTCTTGTACTAATATTTTGGAATGCCACAATATTTTTTAGCTCACATAAAATAGATCTGGCTAGAATGGCAACCCCCTTGCCTACATCTTTAAGCTGAAAAACCTAAAAATTACTATGAAAGATTGGATCAGAATTCATTTCATCCAAATTGATGTGGAAATTGATGCCTTGGAATATTATCTACATTATCTTTAGGAAGATATCACTAAGAAGAATTTCCCTGAATTTCTTACTCAGGAGGCTGTAATGGCATCAAAACTCTAGGATCTCATTAGACTTAAAAGTAGCATTCTCAAAGATAATTTCAAAGTTAAGTGGATTAATGATGGTGATAGGAATACCAAAATTTTCAATTCTATTAAAATGATCAAAAGGAATAATAAACCCCTCTCTCTATTGACTAATGGATATCAAATTTAGAGTGACATGCAAGCTCTCACTACTCACATTGTTTCATTTTATGATAATATTTTTAATGGATCTCTAAATATTGAGAAGCTTAAAGAAGGTATTATTCCAGAAATAGTCACTAAGGATGAAAATATTTTTCTCACCTCTCCTCCCTTTGGTTTTGAAATCAGAGATGCTATTTTTGGTCTCAACAAGGGAAGAACTCCTGGGATAGATGGTTTCACCAACCTCTTCTTTCAATATTTATGGGAAGTCATTCATTTTGATGTTTGCAAACTCATCAAGAATATATTTAATAGAGGATATCTACCACATGGTTTCAATGCCCAATTCATAACTCTTATTCCTAATATTGAAAATGATAGTGACATTATCCAATTTAGGCATGTTTCCTTGTCAACACTATTCAAAAAATCATCACAAAGATCCTGGCTAATAGACTTGCTTGCATCTCTAACAAGATTATTTCTTGGAATCAATTTGGATTTGTTCATGGAAGAAACATCCAATATTTTTTGATTTATGCCTCGTAATGTGTAAATATTCTTAGGAAATCCATGAGGGGTGGAAATATAGCCATTAAAATTGACATTAAGAAAGCCTTTGACATGTTGTATTGGGGATTCATCTACAAGGTGCTTAATCTCTTTGGCTTCAATGGGAAATTTATTAGTTGGATTGAGGCTCTTCTTGGGTCAACTTGTATTTCTATTCTAATCAATGGTTCCTCAGAGGGATACTTCTAGTGCTCAAGAGGGGAGAGGCAAGGTGATCCTCTCTCAGCCATCACATTTTCCATTTCTAAAGACTATCTCAGTCGGCTCCTTCTTTATATGGTGGAAAATGGTGATTTGAAAAAATTCAGAGCAGCATGAGGTATATCAACTCCTTCTCATATTTTATTTTCTGATGATATTATCATATTCACTTAGGGGGACAAGAGAAACATTAGGAATATTAAGGAGGCCCTCCTCTATTATGAAAGAGTCTCTAGGAAGAAGGTCAACTGGGGGAAGTCATTCATTTATTTTCGTAAGATCATTTCAGCTTCTAGAAAGTCAATCATGATAAATGAACTTATTATTAGGGAGGGTACCTTTCCTTTTACCTACCTTGGAGTGCCAATGTTTTGGGGTAAGCTGTGTACTTCACATTTTATCAATATCCTTATCCAGGTATGAAGAACTTTAGCCTCATAGAAAGGAAAATCGCTTTCTCTAGTTGGGAGAGCTTGTCTTGTTAAGGATGTCATTATATCAAATATTGTATACTCCTTTATGGTATACTCTTGACCTACCTCTATTATTAAATCAATTAATTCCTTAATGAGAAATTTCATTTAGAGTGGAACTATCTTAGAGGGAAGGATTATCACAGTTCCATGGAAGAAATGTTATCTAGCTTATGCTATTGGTGGATTCGGTATAAAACATATTACTCTTTTCAAACAAGATCTATAAGATCAATTATTTTGGAAACTTCTCAACTCCAAATCAGAATCTCTGGCATTCCTTAGACAAATATTTTTTTCAAAAATTAAAATCAAGATACTCCTCCTATATGGACTCCTCAATTTGGACTGGATTGAGGGAAGTATTCATTAAAATATTCCAGAACTATCACTTGTGGGTTTCTTCTTCTTCATCTTTAAATTTTTGGACTGAAAATTGACTTGGTATTCCCCTTATTTATAGGTTAACACCAGGGATTAGAGTATTTATCAAAGCATTTTTATCAAATATCAAATGAGAAGCTTGCACACCCTTCCACTTGATATTCAACAAGCTATTTCAGGCTATGATTTTGCATAGAAAATGGACATTCCCATCTAGGAAAAAACTCTTGATGGGTAGATTGAATAAAATTATTTTTACAATCACCTAAACCAAGGCCTTCATAAATGGATAAGGGACTTCAATAAAGGCTGGATCTCACCCTCCAAATTTTCACTGCTTTGGAGGCTTAATTACAACAAGTTTCCTATTGAGATCAATATCCAAAAAACTGGGATCTCTCTTTACTCCAAATGTGCACTTTGTAATTAGAAACATGAAGATGTATATCATCTATTACTATACTTACAAATTTCTTCCACTATATAGAAAACCATATTTGATACGTTTGAGGTTTGGATACCGTAGACAACTAATATCAATGACTTCTTACATGTACTTATCAACATCCTGATGTCAAAGTAGGTATATTTCTTATTCCATACAGCTTGTAAAAAACTGGTACATGTGATATAGAGAGGCCTCAAAAAGGTATATCATGATCAGGCCCACTTTAGTATAAAATCTATTGTTATGGAAATTATGTTGGTAACTCAACATGCCAACTTGAAACACTCATTCCACTTCAACAATTCAGTGCAATAATTCTCAGTTCTCAGGTGATTAAGGTTTATGAAAGATTTAATCCTAATCACTACACTATTCAGGTATACTGGACACCTCAATTTTCTAACTAGATCAAATATAATACAAATAGGGCCTCGAAAGGGAATCTAGGACTAGTAGGATTTGAGTTTATTTTTAGATATTCGGCTGGGGAAATCATTGTCTCTCAACATGGAACATGTGGAATTTATTCAACATTAGATGCAAATATGATAGGCCTCATAAGTGATACTTATTTTTATCAACAAATGAATATTAATAATATATGGTTCGAGTGTGACTCCACTACTATCGTTCAAGTGATCAGGAGTGGACAAATCCATCTTTCTTAGAAGCTGATCTCAAAATGGTACAAATTCCTTGATCAAATCTCATCAATGAATTACATCATCATTCATATCTATTGGGAAAGAAATTCTCTTGAATATTCACTTTCTAATAAAGTATTACACGAATCATCTTGAGTTTTTTCAAGAACCATTCCTGATGATTTTTTACCTTTTTCTAAAAGGATAAATGTAGGATTTCTAATTTCAGACTGATGTAAACTTCCTTTCTATTTTAATATTAGAGTGAACGTTCTCACCCTTTTCAAAAAAAAAATGATATTAATATATTCTATTATATACTTATAAAAATTTCTATGTTCATAATAATCATTATCCTTGGAACATTTTCCATAAAACTTTTCAAATCTTGTAGTAACTCATGTAACTCTTTATATTAATATTCTTCCAACACACCCTAAACATTTTAGGATATTTAAGTGACATTCAATTTTACTAGAATAATCTTTCATTTATTAACTTTTAACTTCTCATAATCCAAACATACTCCCACTAGCATCTTAGACACTATATTATGTTCATAATATCATTTTAAGATATAAAAATTCCTTTATATTAGGAAATAACACTTATTTCCATTAGTGTGAATATTTAATAAAAAATACATTGTATCCATATAATATATGGTATTCAATGTGTTTAGAGGATTTTTCAAAAAATAATATTTTATTCATTAAAATATTCTACTAATTATGGTGGGATTAAATCCCTTATATTTTAACAAACAACTAAATAAACACTTCTATCATGGAAAAAACATTTTTTTTATCCTTGTCTTATTTTATTGTTTGTTATAGAATCTGATGAATCATAAACCATGTGTATAACATTTATCTAATATTTCTCATAATGAAACTTTATTAATAAACAACTACTCTTATCATATATAAGAAAATAGATGAATATACAAACCTTTTAATTAGATCCATCTGAGCTTGATATATTCTTTTATATTCAAATATATGATTAAAAAACCCTTCATCATTTGAATTTAAACCACATGATCTATCAATTATTTCATTTATTTTGAAACTTATGTATATATAAAATACTTATAAAGTATAAATTTGGTATCATATACCCTTAAAAATTTATGAATTGATTTATATAACATAAAAACCTAACATGGACATTCCCCATGGTTTCTTAAAATCCTTTAGGTATTTTAGAGAAATCTATCCTATGGAACCGCGACTCATCCTTTATGATAACATATTTAGATTTCAATGACCTTTCCTGAATACTTGAATAAATATTTCAGTGTTTTCCAACTAGCTTTTCTTCTTCTGATTTTAACTTTTACCCACTTTTATATATGATCCATCACTATAACTTGAACATCACATGCTCTAGTCTAAAAATACTACGCACATTGAGAATATCAGATAAACTTTTATTGAACTCATTCCCATTTTTATAAAATTTCCATCACTGACCAGAACAATCCATAATTAAATATTTATTAAATTATTTTATATTTCACATAAGAATATATATCTACTTGTTGAAAAAATTCAATAGTTTTTTACTCAACAAGGATTTTCTTTGAAATATAAATTTTTATTTCTTAAGAAAAATTCTTAAATTTTTACCAATATAAGAAGTTTCTTACATTAAATTTCTCCTTTCAAAAATTGATCTCAAAGTTTTGTTATATATGATGATATTATTTATATATAACAAAAGGTTTTATCTAATGAGTATATTATTTTACAAACATTTAAAATGTACTTTTATTAAATATTTTTCCACCAAAATGATAACCCATTTTAATATAAATTATATCTATTAGTGGTCCAAGATCCATATTTCACTATGAAATGAGTCTTCTTTGTAGTTTCCCTCACCACTTAGTTATTTAGGTGGGTAATCATCCCAATCATTATTAGTAATGTGAATCCCATTAAATTTATTAGTCAATCAACCAAAAGGATAAATTCTAGAAGATATCCCAACCTTAATGTTCAGACATGTAGTAACATGGAGCTCTAGTGATGATAGTTTGATCCGAAGTTTTTAACTTATAATAGTGTTCCAATAGTGGTTTGACTAGTAGAAAATAGAAGTTATGAGTTTTGTATTGAGACCACTCATGATTATTCATTAATATAAATCTTGGCATGGTTTTGTGGCAAATGATGGAACATAGGAGTTACTCAGAGAAACATTAGGGTAAATTCTCCTATTAATCAGGAGTTGAAGGTTATAGTTGGTATTTCTATAGGAGATCGATATTCACCATGCTCAAGGGATGATATTATTCAAATATTGAAAGTTAGTACTTTTGTATAATTAGCTGGGAACCACTATAAGTGGGTGGGACCACTTCTAATTGTTATGGAATGTGATTATTAGATTACTTATAATTTGTGATATAATTTGATACCTGTAAAAATTGATTGTAATACTTGTATCTCCAAATTGTAATGTGAATAATAACAATATTTTTCTTGTGGATGTTGGATGAAAGTCAAAACCAAATGAACCCAGGTTTTCTTTGCTTTACTATTTTCTCTTTAATGTTTTTGTGAGTAGTGAGTTTTTCTCATGGGTGCGGGAGATTGATATGGTGGGTGATTTAGGGTGAAAGGTCTTTCTAAGTTTTTATATTCCATGATTGAGGTATTCCTTCTTATTTAGGAAATTATTGATCCTCTATTTTCATTGTATAGAAATTTTGGTTGACGACTTCTATAATTCAATGTTTTTATAATATTCCCATCAAGTGGTATAAAATCTTGTGTTTTTTTTCAAATTTTTCATCTACACACTCATAGGTAGATCGGATAATGTTCACTCTCTTTCCTTGATATTATTTTAAATTTTAGTTTGAGTTTACTATAATCAAAAGGTATGGAATTTTAAGAAGGAAAGTTCTATATAAATAAGTTTGATGGAATGAATTTATGACTCTAGAGAATGAAAATGAAATACTATCTCATTCAAAAGGATTTGTAAGTTTTATTAGCTAGAGTCAAACTAAAGAAGATGGATCAAGAAGAATGGTAATGGTTAGATATGGAAGCTCTTAGGATGGTTTGGATTCTAGTTTCCTAAAATGTAGCCTTTAACATCTGATAGGTGGAGACAAAAGTTGAGTTGATGAAGGCCTTGAAAGACATGTACGAGAAGATGATGACACATACTAAAGTGTTCATGATGTATAGGTTGTTCATTATGAGTCTTTAAAAAGTTATATGTCATGACATGACCCACTGGGTCCCACCTAGTGGTCATTATAATGAGAGTGACATCTTAAACTCACCTCAAATAGGCAAAGGGCTGGTGATTAGTGCTAAGTAGTCATATCAAACACATAGGAGGCCTTATAATAAAACAATTTCAATCACATACACATCTCCATAAACCAGTATAATGAGTTAAGGTAAATAATTGATACTGTAAATACATGCATAACATTTAATCCCAAATTAGAGTATGACAAAGGATCACAAAAATGTAAAAAGGGGCCAAATACAAGCCCACTAACTAGAAAAAAGGTCCAACCTGCAAACGAGGGTATTTGTCTCTAAAGGAAAAAACTACTTATCAGCTATCTCCATTGTATAACACCACTATGCTCCACCTTCTATTGGTCCTCCTAGGACTCTGTAAAATGGCCTATCATTTTCATGAGACATAACATGTATAGGAAAATCTTATGAAAATATAAGTATAAAAATACCAATTAGGTCACTCTAAAATCACTAAACATAAATAATTAAATGGGGTTTCATATCTAAATCAGAAAAGAAAGGATAATAATATGTTAACCAAGATATGATCATATAAGGTAATCAAGACTCAAATTACGATTTTTCTTAATTAGTTACATGTATATTTTTATCCCATCTCTCACTTTCTGTAGTATCAAGAATTCTCATAGTCCCTTCACTCTGGTAATACTAAAGGATCCCTACCTTATAAAAGTGGGTGAAATACCAAACCCCCATTCACTCTAATAATGTTTAAGGATCCCTCCCTCATAAAAGTTTGTGAAATATTAGATTCCAAGGGAGGATCCCTCTCCCTTCTGAGCTTTATAGATGGGGAAATTTCTACTCTGTAGATAAAGTAACCCTAATCTGATAATGTGGGTGAAATACCAAACTCTATCTGAATATTACACTTCAATGATACCTACCCCATTCATACTCACATGGATGAGATTATACTCTTTAGGTGGGTCCTTATCCCATATCCTTGGCGATTAAGAGGTTAAAATCAATTCTTATATTTTTTCCCAAGTTCTCTAGAAGTACATGATGTGTCTAATAGGACACACAACAAGTCTTACTAAGCCCAGTTCTTCCCGTGCTCTTTCATCTCACATGGAAAATTCTTCTCCATATACACAGTGTGTTGGTGTCATACATGGAATGTAGAGTTCAAGTTAGGAACTCGAGCATGTGTTCCTTCACATATCCGTGTACTCTACCTAGGTCTGTGTATTATGCCTATGTTTTTGTTCTCAACCCATGTATGTTTACACTATCTATGTACGTGTCTGTGTACCCTAGATGGTACATGTTGAGCTTCTCTCTTAGGGTTCACATGACATGTGGATATGACACACTATGTTTGATACTTAACTTCACGAGAAACCATAACACCTTATTATAGTGGCTACATGGTGTGTATTATTTAGAACTACATGACATGTAGATTGAGATTCTAAAGAAATTATATATCTCCACATAAATTCTCTCATGAATACTTCACATCCTCTTCCACTAAAAATCATAGATTCAATGCTCAAAAATGTGTTCACCAAGCCTGCATCATCATCGGTGGCCAAATTCTAGACACCGATTGCTCAAAGATCGACCCCGCCACACTGCATTCCTTCCACATTCCAAGAAACACATCACCAAAATTCATCAATCCACCATCAATCTTAAATCTTTGTCACCAAACCTCTATCACATCTCTAATTATGACACCAAAACCATATAAAAAATCCATATAAATAGTGAAAAATCATGACATAAAATGGGTTTTGGATATAGTTGAATAATCATCCAATTGAATTATGGTGATGAACATAAAATAGAGGGAGGAATTCACAAAACATGAAAGTGAAAATGAATTTTAGTTGTGTTTGGTTGGACTTCATTCATTAATGGATTATGATTTACAATTATCAAAATAATAAAAACCAGATAAAACCCGGGATTGATGGAATGAAAAATGTCAGTTATAGATTATTTTTTTGGGGATAATCCATAATTAATGTTTCCATCAATAATGGGGAATAAATTCAAATAAAAAAAATAACTACATTGAGTTTGGATAAATCGATGGAAAATAACATATCTATGTTTATGTCGTTGATGATATCTACTACATCCATCATTGGATCCTCAATTATCTATATTAATTTGTCGTTGATCCTCAATATTGTGATCGCCTACCAATTCACTTTCCACCAAAGGTACCTATATCCTCTCAATCCTCTAGGGTTATGTGGCTAAACCTAGGTAATTATCTATAGAGGGGTTTATATAGAGGAGTTTCTAAGGAAAGTTAATAAATAGACATTAAATTAATAAATTAATTTAATCCATTTAATCAACCCACGAAGACACTCTACCAGAACATATGAAACTGACAATAATTATATTACACCTAGTATAAAACCCATATTATAGATTTAATAGCAGTATTATTTTTTTCCATATGAGAAATCATTTGAACGTTATTCCATTATTTCTAAAAAATAGGGCACATGTGATATATGATATTTAATATTTTAATATATCAATATCATTCCCCCACAAGACTCATAATTCCATGTATAATTTATTAATAACTCTAAAAATATTATTTAAAACATTAAAAATTATTAAATAGAAAGAATAGTGTCATTACATTCTCCTAATGTTTATGTTTTTTTTACTAAAAAGAAAAAACAAATTCAAATAGATGAGGGTACTGAGATCACATTTGGTTGTCCTGCTCACAAAATCTCTCATATAGGTTCTCATGATTCCAAATAATTCCCACTAAGGGAATCAATCGACCATGGATGATATTCTCTTGTAGATCCATGATCACAACTGGGTACTCTATGTTGGTGTCTCCATCCTCGATGTCTAGATCACTCTATTTAATGATGTGTGATGGTTGTGCACATATCACATTAGCCGAGACACATGGAAGACATCATGCTCCTGGTTTAACTATGGTGGCAAGGCTAAGTGGTAATCTACCTCTCCAACCCTCTATATAATCAGGAAAGGCCCACTGAACCTCAAAAATAAATTAACACCCAGCCAAATATTTGAAAACCTCATCGAGGTGATATCTTGGGGAACACATGGTCTCCCTTATCGAACTCCAAAAGATTACATTGTCAGTTTTCATAAGACTTATGATAGATCTAGGTAGTCCTTATCCATTATTAGATGATCTTCACCTTCTGTTTCATTATTTTAAAAAACTCTGGGACCATAAGTACTGACTCTCCAAGATTCGACCAGTATAATAGTGACCTATAGGGCCTTCTGTATAGGGCCTTAAATGGTTCCAAACCTTTAGTAGAATGGTAGTTGTTTCTGTATTCAAACTCCACCAAGGGTATATGATCCTCAAAACTTTGGAAAAAATCTAATATGTAAGCTTGGAGCATGTCCTCTAGGACCTAAATTGTCCTCTTAGTCTAGTTGTCCTTTTAGGGGTGGAATTATATGTTCAAATGCAATTGAGTCCCAAAATCCTCTTGTAATCCTATCCACGATCAAGACATGAAATTAGAATCACAGTTTGAAATAATCATCGAGGGAAATCCATGAAGTTTTACTATATCCTACATGTACATGAGTCTCAAACTCTCCACTTTACTATGATCTTATATGGATAGGAATTGATCCGAATTGGTGAGTTATTCTATGATCACCTAGTTGACATTGTGGACTCTCATTGATCATGGAAGTCATATCACAAAATCCATGGATATTCCATCCCACTTCCACTATGTCACCTTAATGGGTTGGGTAAAACCAACTAGAACCTATTTCTTTGTGTTCAACTATTGGTAGATGAGATATTGAGAGATAAAAACTACAACACTCCTCTTTATCCCTGGCCACAAGAACTGACACTGTAGGTCCTAGTACGTCTTCTCCACTCCTAGATGTATCTCTAAGGGGTGTGTATGAAAATACATTAGCACATTCACTCATAGAATTACTGGTACCATCATATATCCTCAAAAAATCATGAAAAACTCCCCACCTTTATAAAATCCATCAAAAGCATGTCCTATAGATATTTGGTCCTGAAAGACCTCATAATCGATATCTCAAAGTTTTCCCTCCCTAATATGCTAGAGAATAGGATGAGTAACAACCATCTATTGGAGATATTCTAATCCACCCTCATCTATGAAGAACCATTTTAATGATAATAACTTCCCTAATTCATTACTCAACAATTGAAAATGTGATTTCCGGATGAGAGATTCTACTAAAATGTTCACTTTCCATAGAGTATAGAATATCTCAAATTCATAATCCTACAGGAAATCCATTAATTTACACTACCTTAGGTTGAGATATTTCTGAGATAACATATACTTGAGAATCTTGTGATAAAAAAAGATGATGAATCACTCTCCTATAAGATAATATCGTAAAATCTTTAGGGAGGACACTATAACTGCTAGCTAAAAGTCATAGGTTACATAATTTTTCTCATGGGGTCTCAATTGCTAGACCCATAAGAAATCACTACTTGACTCTACATTAAAACACAAACAATCCAAGCTTCGGAGGTATCAAATAACACTATGCACTCAACATCATACTATGATAGTCTCAAGATGAGATCACTCATAAACCTCTATCATAGATCTTGAATAGCCTTTTGATACTTCTCCATCTACATGAAAGGTTTCCCCTTTTACTTCAAGGTAGTCAAAGGTTCCGTAATCCTGAAGAAATTGGATAGGGATCTCTGATAATATATTTTCAACCCATAGAATCTCCATATCTCATTCACGCTCTTGGGTAGATCCCAAGATAGCACCACCTTTATTTTCTCCAGATCCACAAATACTCCCTCCTCTAAGTTGAAATATTGTAATGATTCCAAAATTTCTATTTGAAACTTTAGAATATTTAAAATAATATATTTTGAGTAAGGTATGAAGTGGGTGGGGGATTCTAGGTCCCATGGAGCCTCAACTTTGATATGTTAAAAATATTAAATATAATATATCATGAATGCATATTTAAAAAAATCAATGGAATAACACTATAATGGTGTCTTATATGGGAAAAAAGAGGCTACCATTAAATATGGAACGTAGGTTTTACCATAGGCATAACATAAGTCATGTCTTTGTTGGACGCTTTGATAGAGTGCAACTATGGGTGGGTTAAATGAATTAAATTAATTTACCAATTTAATTTTAATTTTATTTTAAAACTATAAAAACTTCTATATTTAACCCCCTTTTTGGAGAATTCCCTAGGGTTATACGCATAACCCTAGAGTATAGTGAGGATGGATAGGGGGAACTCTGGTGGCTAGTGTGTAGGGGGTGATCATGGGATTGTGGATTGATGATTGAAGTACCACAGAGTTTATCATAATCGATGGAGTTCTTTAATCTCACCAATGAAAATGACACAAAATCACTCTTTATTGGTGATCAATCCAACCCATGTTAGGGCATTTGATTTTGTGGTTTAATTACCCATTCATGTTTTTTGAGATGAAATTGAATTAGTTCATCATAAATTAATTCACAGACCGTTCTTCATTGGGTTTTCTATAGTTTATTATTTATTCATAGATTTTGGATTTTGAAATTTATTATTTATTTAATTTATTTATTTGATTACCCTTATTGTCCTTTGGATTATGTTGATGATTGAAAAATGAATAAGACCTTCATTCGAATCTCAATTTATGTTTTATGACTTTCTCCCTTTGTCTTCAATAATAATCATCGGTGGTCTAATTGGCTGATGATTAAATAATGATTGGGGTAATATTCATTGTATAATCACCCTTTAGTGAAACAGATCATGGTTATGATATTGGTTTTGGGATTTATAGATTTGATGGAGGCATGGTTGTGATGATGATAATCCAATTATTTCTCTAGTGACGATGGATCCATGAGGAGGATTTAGAAGGTATCTCCTAAGGTGTGACTACAGGTGATTATGAGCTATGAGTATCTAGAATCCAGCCATTGGTGATAATGGTGAGTCTTTAGTGGAGCGATTGATACATATTTCATGACTTGAACTATGTAGATTCTTTGAGATGGTGATGATGGGAATTTTTAGACCAAGGGATAATTGAAATATGGTCTTTAGTAATGTTTCACAACTTATCAACATATATCTAAGAATTATGGTGGTTTTAGTGTAATAATTAAAGGTGGAGGTGGTGTGGGAGTGCAACATGAAATAGGTTAGAGTTTCTATGAAATTATGCTATATAAAACATTTAAAATGGAAAAAAACCTGTCGTGTGGATCCCTATTTATAGAATATAGGGAAATGAATTGAGTTAAATATCACATTCTAGGTGAGAAACCCACATGATATGTGAAACTTATCTAGTTATCTTAGCATGTATATGAAGCATACTCCCAATAGTCCATGTGGATCTACATACCATGTGTGTTGGACTGTGTACTTTAGAAAGTGCATGGGTTTGAACATACAACACACAATGAGTTCCAGAAAAATCTCTACATGATGTGTGTTGTAACAACATGCCATGTATCTCTAAGAATAAATTATGTGTGAGACGATGAAAAACAGGCAATGCCATAAATAGTGAGACACATCATCTACCCCATGGGACACACCGTGTACTTATTTTAGGGTAGGTTAAGCCCCTTTTATCCTTATACCATATTCAGTATGAGCTTGTTTTAGTTATCTTAAACCATATTTGTGTGAGTGTATTCCATTAGTCCATCCATAAGAGGGTACAATGAAGCATCCATTATTGAGAACATGATGAGAGATCCCCTCTATGGGCTAGTTCTGGGTATATTCAGGTATCCCTCCATTTGTCTTGAGGTGCGATCCTCTATCATTGTTCCCTAGGATGGGTCAGGTATCCTGTTTTCAACATCCAGGGCATGTGATTCCCTTCATAGTGGGTTAATCCAGTTAGGGTTAGGTATCCCCCATAGGCCCTGAGCATGATCCCCTATCTATGTATCAACATCTATTATCTTCTAGCATGGTGTAATCCGATTGAGTGAGTATCTTGGAAGATACCTCTCAATTACTTTGTGCTTATTCATGAAAAAACCTAATGAGAATGTCCTCTAAGATGAGTATAATTAGTATATAGAGACCCGATAATTGGGTTCTCTTGGTTTAATATTACCTATGAGCCTATGGTATAATCCTAGGATGACAGTGAGTATGTAACCTCACCTTGAGACTTAGAGTCTCCCTTTGAAAATATCTGGGTCATCTTGTTTATTCCCTTGGATTTGTGTTATAAAGCTGACTCCCTCTTTGATTATTTGTGTTTGGTGATTTTGGGGTGTCCAACTAGGTATAATTATAATCACACCTACATGGGATCTATCCACATATGTCTTTTCTTATACAAACAACAAGAATTTTTATGGAGTCCTAGGAGGACTTGGAGTGGGTGGAACTTAGTCACGTCAGAAATACCAAAAATGGTTTTAGAAGAAGAATTTTGATAGAAATACCCCTTTTTATTAGCTAGATGGACTCTTTTGTAGATTTGGTGGTCTTGTATTTGGAACTTTTTCATTTTTTGTACCATTTTTCATAATCTCATCATGTATCTAGGTCACCAGACTCCACCATTACCCCACTTAGCCTTGGAGAAGGATCTATTCTAGGATGACCATCTGATCAGAAGGGGTCCTAACCTAAATAAATACTCACACCCTAGACTTTAGAAAGTCCTATACTACTTGGGGGTCTAGATCACCCTAAAACTTGGGTGGTCTCTACCTCTAAAACTCATCAAGTGCACTCAGCCTATATGCGTCATCTTCTGGTACTTATAGGACCAACTATCTCTCAACCTAAGGGGGGTCATCCATCTAAATCATCAGGGGTGGGTCAATATGATACTTAATGGATGGAGGCACCAAAAATGTCTACTAGAGGATCCATCTCACGATCAGGTCCCAATACTGAGGCCTCGTCTTTAGGTAGGTCATCATCATGATCCTCCATAGTATCTGTGCTGGCTATTGCTGTGGATACATCATGTAGTAGTCAAGATGTACCATGGTGAATGAGTATATCTAGGGATATTACTCAAGAAATACATTGAAACCAAAACTCATTCCTATATGATGCATGTTCCAATTTTTTCCCTATAACCAGTGTCCTTAAGTGCTAAGTCAACAAGCATTCTATTAGAATCCTGGTGTATGGATACATCATCCACTGCACCGGAACTAGGTTCCTTGGCTTGAAAGCTGAACTTGAGACACTTCAACACTATTTCTATAGTCCTAAATCAATCCTCATAACTAAACTATTCCCAAACTCTTGTCACAAGACAACCTTATCCCTGGTACAAATTTTTCATGAATCGATCCATTAGGGCCTGTCTGGATAGTAGAAAGCTAAGAGTGATACCCCAATCCTACCTTTAATAGGCTAGGGGATAGAGACTATCATTGATTAGGCATATCACACACATGGAAGGCCTTATTCTAAAGAACCTATACCCACACACACATCTATATACACCTGTATAATGTGGTAAAGTAAATAAATGATACTATTAATGAATTCATAACATCTAATCCCACATCAGAGTATGAAAACAGAGTATGTAAATGTTAAAAGGGGCCAAATACAATTCCACCAACTAGATAAAAGGTCCAACCTAAAAAAAGGGAATCTATCTCTAAAAGAAAACCACTCACCAGATATCTATGCTACATAACACCACTATGCTCCTCTAGCTCTTGGTCCACCTAGAACTCTATAAAAGGTCTTATCACATGTATACGACATGTCATGTGTGGGAAAAGACCATACAAGGGTGAGTATAAAATACCCAGTAGGACACCCTGAAGTCACCAAATACAAATCATCAATGGGGGAGCTATCTCTAAATCAAAAAATTAAGGAGAATAAAAGGGTAACCCAAATATTCTAATCAAAGGTACTCAATCCTCATAGCAAGGTCTATATCATCCATCCACATGCATAATGTTATCTTATCTCTAGATTTCAATAGTATCAAGCATTATTTATGGTCCCATACCTCTGATAACATTGGAGGATCCATGCAGTATAATTTTTTTTGGAATAAAATACTCTAGTGGAGGATCCCTATAGTGACCCAACTTCTCCTTACATGACTATTATATCACTTTTAAGATAAACAACATAATAAAGATACAATTCATGATCCAAAGGTCTAGTGTTTAGGGAAAATTAGGATCATACATCAATTACACATAAAAAATATAAAAAATATTTAAATTCCGATTCTTTATACTTCTAAATATCTCACGATCTCTTTAGTGCATGTAGTCACCTGAGGATATACATCGAATAAAGGGGTGATCTAAAATCCCATTAAGGGGAGGAATAAGGGACATGAATTAATAGTACATGGGTGAGAATAAACATCATAATTATATCACAAGAATAGTATTATAATCATAATAACAAGGGAGACATTTGATAAATTCATGTAATTTGGAATATGCATAATAATTAAACATCATAAAATAGTGGTCAAATACCACAAATATCTATGAATAAATCTAGCATCATGTTCATGCATAACATATGTTCATAATCATAAAATAATAATTGTGAACAAAGATAACCTCATGTTCACATATAATACAAATTATCTCATGAGATACATCACATTAAAAAATTCATTAGAGGGATATATAATTTTGGGACCACCCATCACATCATAAAATGCTCATAATTATACATGCCACATAATCATGAAATAGCCCATTGAAAGGAATGGATTTTGTATAATATTTCACATATCATACTTCATGAAATTATTTTTAGGATTCTGAAATGAATAAGTGATATCATTATTTGGATTAAAAGATCATTTTCTTATTTTAAAGGATAAAAAACTCATGTTGATTCAAGAGATATTTTGGAAATTGATTTTTTTTTGAAAAAAACCATTGTAAATGTATTAGAAAACATTTTGGATGGTTAGAAACATGTATATCCACGAAATAAATGAGAAATAATATTGAAAGGACATATTTTGGATATTATAGGAACATTAATACAAAAATTAGTGTGATATAAGAGATAAACCAAAAGAAGGATTTTGAGTTTGAGAATCCCCTTACCTTAAACCCCACTTTATTTCATCACTTTTACCCCTACGAAATAATAAACATAGGTTTATTAAAACATTGAAACATAATTGAATTATTTATATTTTTTACACTATTTATAAATTAAAATCATTGGATTATATTTCTTAATTCCCTCAGTTTTGTTGGATTCACCTATTTTGATAATCCCAAATCATGTTTTGATAACCCTAAATCATGTTTTAATAACCCCAAATCATGTTTTGATAATACCAAATCATGTTTTGATAATCCCAAATCATGTTTTATTTATATAAATCCTCTTGTTTCTCCTACAGAATAATCATTTATGTGCAAATCATGCTTATCTCAAAATAATACCTATGTACTGATTAATATCACTGCTCTAATTTTAAGCTTATAGTTCATAACTTATCTAAATACAAGGTCACCAATACAAGGTCACTGATACAAGGTCACTGTTACAAGGTCACCGTTACAAGGTCACCGTTACAAGGTCACTGATACAAGGTCACTGTTACAAGGTCACCGATACAAGGTCACCGATACAAGGTCACCGATACAAGCTTGGTGTTGAAGGTTTCCGATGGAAGGTTACTGATGAAAGGTTACAGTTGGAGGTTGATGATGTGCACCTACTGTTGAAGCTTACCGATGTGAAGGCTACCATTACCAGTCTACTGATACCCTTACT
Organism: Viscum album; assembly: GCA_963277665.1. Lineage (NCBI taxonomy): Eukaryota > Viridiplantae > Streptophyta > Magnoliopsida > Santalales > Viscaceae > Viscum > Viscum album. Next base: position 649,220,172 of record OY728120.1, on the reverse strand, counting down.
TTTTCAAATTCTTATGATTATTCTAATGGTCATATTTTATAACTTTAATGCTTCTAATTTAATTAATTCTTATTGTAGACATATCAAGAGACCATATCTTGATAGTACGAGGTATGAGAAACATTGAACATGATGAAATTAATCCTATTTTTGTAACTCTAATATGAAATAGAAGACCGAAGAATAAAGATATATAGAGGAAAAAAGAGACACAAGATATAATATAATTCCAGAAGTTAAATGCACGAGGAAGAAATTACTGAAGAAAAAGGAAGAACCATTCAAGAACCTTCACTACGAACCCCAAGAACTTCAAAAATATCATTTTGGGAAAACAACTTGAGGTTGAATTCTATGTCTCATAAACCTATAATCAAATCAAGAAGCAGAACACTCAATTCCTAAAAGATAGTACCTGGAGTTGGGACACTCTGTTTTGGAGACAATTTCTAGAGATAGATTCAAACCTCAAATTCTTCACTTCAAGGAGTCAGGAGATGAACTGGAAACACATAGAGCATTCTAAACTCTATCTCATCATAATTTCTCTATTGTGTTTCTTCTTTTTACATTTCTAAGAAGTTTGTGTGTCTATCTGTTTCACACACTGTCTCCTGTGCTTAAATCGTAGGATACTAAATATCATCACATCAAACTTCATCTATTTTTTCCCACTTATAACTATGGAAGATACTGTGTGTGGTTTGTACTATTTGTTTTTCCCACGAAGAACTGTGGAAGAGGGTGTGAACCCTGGACAGTTTGTGAAAACTGTTGTAAATCCTGATACAAGCTGTGTATCATGTTTATTGCTAATATAAACTGCTTGGTGGCAGGTGATCACCAAGTGGAGAGGATTACGTCTCGTCTTGAGAATGAACATCTTGTTTTACTTCACTATGAACTATATTTTTTTATACTCTGTCTTATCTATTTTCCGCTTCTTATAATTTTCTAAAACATAAAACTGTTTTTCTTTCACCTTGATAGTTAGTTTTGGTTAGTGTGTGTATTTGTTTAATTCAGTAAACTTGTTTCAAAAGTTGAAGAAGTGTTATACACTAATTTAACTAAGGAATAATCACCCTTTGAGAAACCTATTGACCAATTAGACATCTATATATCTATTTCCTTAATTAACTGGGTTATTTTCAAAATTTGGGGGATCTTTATAATAAATTTCTTAACATAAATTTTAAGTAGGAAATCAATTCACCCCCCTCTTGAGATTCCACTTCGACCAACATTTGGTATCAGAGGGATAATTTAGTCTGTTTTTCTACTACCTATACTAATGTGAAACCTATCAAATTTTTTAACTATGATTTTAGTTGTATCTTAAAGATCTTAAGATTTCTATCATATCTAAATTTTCAGTTCTTTAAATTCTAATTAACTATGGATAACATAGTTTAGGGTGCTGCTACTAACATTCCACCTTTCTTTAATGGTAATAACTATGATCAATGGAAATTAAAAATTAAAATGTATCTAGAGAGCATGAGACCTGAAATCTGGGACCCAATTGAAGAAAAACATGTATTGCCTACTACTACTAGGGACACATGGTCTCAGTTGACTAAAGATACATATAATAATAACTGTAAAGAAATGAATTCCTTATACTATTCTTTAGGTGATGAAGAATTCAATAGAATATCTGCGTGTAAAACTGCATATGAAATTTGGGATACTTTAGCTGTTTCACATGAGGGAACAACCAATGTTAAGGAAATGAGATTAAATACCTATACTATTAAATATGACAATTTTAAAATGAAGCATGATGAACTTATTTATGAAATGTATCTTAGGTTCAATGAAATAGTGAATAACATGAGTCTGATTGGAAGACCAGTGGACAACAAGGACTATATTATGAGGTTGCTTCGATGCCTACCTGACAAATAGAGAAGAAATTCTGTTTCTATTCGAGAATCTTGTGACATAGGCAAAATACCAGTGAAGGAACTAATTGGAAAACTTATAATGTACGAAGAAGATATTAAGGTTAATCAAGAAGTAGATGAATAACTAAGGAAGAAATCGGTAGCATTCAAGACTACTACCTCAAAGAACAAAGAAAAAGAAAAAGTGCAAGCTCCTGTAGACACTTCCACCAATGAAGGCTCATACTCTGACAGTGATGATGAGATGACTCATCTTGCTAGTAGATTCAATAAGTTCTATCGAAATAAAAAGTTCTTTAGAAAATCAAACTACAAAGGAAGGTATTATAATAAAGGACAGTGGAAAAAGGACAGGAAATTAAATGATAACACAAATGAGATAGTCTGTTATAAGTGAAAACGAAAAGGTCATGTGAAAGCTGATTGCCCTAAGCTGAAATTTAAGAAGAAGTGTGAAGAAAAGGGAAAAGGATATAAAAAGGCTATGAAATCAACATGGAGTGCCTCAAAAGATATCTCAAGTGGATATGAAACTTCTGATATTGAAAAGAACAAACATGAAAACCTGTGTTTCATGATAGAAACATCCGAGGTAACACCCAATTCTCCTATACATAATGCTTACTATTCTGAGAATGAAAGTGAATCAAACAATGATGAGAATATGACTAAGGATGAACTATTTGAATACTGTGGAATGCTTAAGGATACCTTTAATGAACTCAAGGATAAATATAAATTATTGAAAAGGAAATATGATCTAAATGTCAACCATAAGTCTGATCTGGATATTGAGAAAGAAAAATGTGTTCAGCTATTAAAAGAAAATACTGAACTCAAATTATGAAATGAGAAATTAAAGAGAGATCTTGAAAAATTTATTACTGGTAGAGATACCTTGACTCAGTTACTAGGAAAACAGATTACTCCAAAATATACAACTAGTCTAGGGTATCAACCAGGATAGAGAGGGATCATTAAAACTAAATTTGTTCCAAAATCTGGACCATTCATAGCTAGTTCAAGTTCTGGACCATTTCTTGAAAAAAAATTCACTAAAGGACCAAACAAAGTGTTTATGTCTCAAAATATATATTTTGATTATAGGAAATATGTGAGACAAGTATGGTTTCCCAAAGTTTTACTTGCTAACCTCTCTGGACCCAAGAAAATCTGGGTACTAAAGTTACCCTGCATTTAATCTGTTTTGCTGGAAAATTGTCTGAAGAGATCCTATAAAACTCTTTGTTACTTGGACAAAATATGTTCAAGACACATGATAGGAGACTACTCATGCTTCAAAGGCCTAATTAAAGTTGATGGTGGACATGTCACATTCAGTGACAATTCAAAAGGGAATATCGTCGGCTTAGGCCAGATTAGTAACCCTAATACTGTATTAATTTAAAAAGTACTTTTTGTTGATGGATTAAAGTTAAATTTACTTAGTATCTATCAATTGTGTGATGATGGATTCAATGTTAAATTTTAAAATGATGAATGTAATGTTTTTAATTCTAAAAATGATTTAATATTTACTGCTCTTATAAATGAGAATGTATATGCTATTGATTTAGATTATTTAGCTAAGAAAAAATGTTTCTTGTTTAAATTCATTTCATAAGGAATCCTGGTTGTGGAATAGAAGATTAAGACATTGCAATGTGCATTCACTTAGGAAAATGACTAGGAAAAGTTTAGTTAGAGACTTACCTAAATTGGAATTCCCACTTAACAAAGTTTGTAATCCTTGTAAAAAGGGAAAACAACACAAATTTTCTTTCAAACCAAAGAAAGAAGTTTCTACTTATCAACCGCTTGAGTTGGTTCACATTGATTTGTTCCAACCATCAAGAGTTTCAAGTTTAAATGGGAAGCACTATGTTTATGTTCTTGTAGATGATTTTTCTAGGTACACTTGGGTATACTTTCTGACTCACAAAAGTGAATCTTGTTCTTATTTTATCAAATACTCCAAGTCTGTAGAAACTATTAGTGGACTTAGAATTAAGACCTTGAGAAGTGATCATAGCTGTGAGTTTAAAAATCAATAATTTGACTCTTTTTTTCTCACAAAATGGCTATACTCACAATTTCTCTACTCCTAGAACATCTCAGAAAAATAGATTTGTGGAAAGAAGAAATAAGACTCTACAAGAGATTGCCCGGAATACGCTCAATCAGTATAATCTACTTATCTATTTTTGGGATGAAGCTGTTAATACAACTTGTTACATTATTAATAGAGTCTTGATTGGACCTATTCTTAAGAAGTCCCCTTATGAGATTTGGAATAATAGAAATCCTAAGGTTAATTACTTTAAAGTTTTTGGTTGAAAAGTCTTTATCCTTAACAATAAAGATAATCTTGACAAATTTGCATCAAAAAGTGATGAGATAATTTTCCTAGGTTACTCAATATCTAGTAAATCCTATAGGGTATTTAATAAGAGAACCAAATGTGTGGAAGAATCAGTTCATGTCAAATTTGATGAGACTGATCCACATGAACCCATAACCTCTCTTGAACATCTTTAGGAAGACATGTCAATTCTGGACCTTAATAATAAAGATAGTGAACCCCCTGTAAAAGAAACCAGTTCTGGGAATCTTCTAGAATCTGCTCATGTTGAGTCTGAACCTATATAAAACCATGAGGAGTCTAATTCAACTCATTCTAGAGGTATTAGAACTCTCAAGGATCATCCTTTAGATGCTATAGTAGGTGATTTAAATAGAGGGACATAAACTAGAGCTTCTCTGAGAAACTAGGTTGAACATCAAGATTTTCTTTCACAACTTGAACATAAAAATATCAATGATTTAATCAGTGATGAATTTTGGGTGATATCTATACAAGAATAATTGAATCATTTTGAAAGAAACAAAGTTTGGGAATTAGTGGAAAAACCTAAAGACACTTTGACTATAGGCACTAAATGGGTGTTTAGAAATAAAGTTGATGAATATGGAAATATAGTTAGAAACAAAGATAGGTTAGTTGCACAAGGATATAGTCAAGAAGAAGGGATAGACTATGAGGAAACCTTCGCTCCTATAGCTAGACTAGAAGCCATTAGGATACTACTTTCTTATGCAGCTCATCTAAATTTCAAACTTTATCAAATGGATGTCAAAAGTTCATTTCTAAATGAGTATATAGTTAAAGATGTATTTTTTGAACAACCCCCTGGTTTTAAAAATTCCCATTTTCCAAATCGGGTTTTTAAACTATCAAAAGCCTTATATGGTCTGAAACAAGATCTAAGGGCTTGGTATGAGAGACTTAGTTCTTTTCTTATTTCAAAAGGTTTTACTAAAGGAGTAGCATATCCTACTTTGTTTATTAAAATGATTTCCAAAGATGTTTTAATAGTAAAAATTTATTTAGATGATATAATTTTTGGATCCTCTAAAAACTCTTTCTATATTGATTTTTCAAAAATAACGCAAGACGAATTTGAAATGAGTTTAATGGGGGAACTTAAATTTTTCCTTGGATTTCAAATTTTCCAAAATAAAAATGGTATTATTCTAAATCAAAGAAAATATACTAAGGATCTTTTGAAACATTTTGTTTTGGATAGTAATAAAGGTAGTGACACACCTATGAGTACCACTTGTAAGTTGGATGTTGATGAAACTGGTAAAATAGTGGATCAAACAAATTGCAGAGGTATGATTGAGAGTCTGCTATACCTTACTACTAGCAGACCTGACATTATGTTCAGTGTATGCATGTGTGCTCATTTTTAATCCAATCCCAAAGAATCTCATTTAATTGCTGTTAAAAGTATTTTTAAATATCTCAAGTTTACTATAAATTTAGGACTTTTTTATCCAAGAGGACAACCGTTTGATTTAATAAGTTATTTGGATGCTGACTATGATGGTTGTAAGTTAGATAGAAAAAGCACCTCTGGAACATGTCACATGTTAGGAAAGTCACTAGTATCATGGTATAGGAAGAAATATAATTCTATTGTATTATCTACTACTGAAGCTGAATATATAGATGCTGGTAGTTGTTGTGCTCAAATTCTGTGGATGAAACACACTTTACTAAACTATGGATATCAATTCAAACATGTCTCTATAAACTGTGACAAAACAAGTTCTATTAAAATTTCTAAAAATCCAGTATCTCATGTTAGGACAAAGCATATTGATGTAAAACATCACTTCTTGAGAGATCATTATCAAAGAGGTGATATCACCCTTGAATTCATTGGTACTGAACACCAATTGGCTGATATATTCAAAAAGACTTTGAATTCTGAGAGGTTAAATTACATCAAACATGAGTTAGGTATGATAAACTGTTGAGTTAAGAACCTCACCATTAGAACCTTACCGTTAGACCTTACCGATAGAACCTCACCATTTGACCTTACCGATAGAACCTCACCGTTAGACCTTACCGATAGAACCTCACCATTAGACCTCACCGTTAGAGACCTCACTATTAGACCTCACTGTTAGAGACCTCACTATTAGACCTTACCAATAGGACCTCACCATTAGACCTTATTGATACCTCCTTACCGATAGATGACTTGAGTCTAGGACTTTGCATTTTTGTTCTCAGCTAGAATCTAAAATTTTTTCTGCATATTACTTATTTATTTCATTTTTCGATCCCAAAGTGATAAAAATAAAACACAGATCACATTTTGATCCACATAAAACCCTCTCCCAAACCCTTTTCTCCCCAATCTCAGAACCTAAACCTCTACTGAAACGTTGAACCAATCCATATCGATGGTAAGAGTCAAAAGGCCATTGGTTGCTGATGAAGGCAATACACCCGATCCTAAGAGACCTAGAGTCAAGTCGAGTAGCGGAAGCTAGACAGTGGAAAAGGTTCTTAACCCACATTTATCGAAGAGGGAAATAGTGTTTGAGAAGGAGTTAAGTTCAGAATGGATTCTGTTGAGCCTATCTTTAATACTAAAGGCACTCGAAGCTCAGGGATGGGTTGAGTGTTTTGAAAACAATAATGGACTCTATTACCCGAAGTTAGTGAAGGAATTTTATGATTATATCAAGTTTGAGCAGTCTATGGATGAGCACCAGATGAATTCTAGATTAAATGGAGTAAGTATGATTTTTTCCTCTACTGAATGGACTAAATGTTTGAGAGTACCACATGAAGTAATTTTTAACTATTACTCAAAAGTGGTTCATCCCACTAGTGAGTTATTCTGCTATGAAGAAGCATTGGCTGAATTGAAAGGGAATGAAATTACAAGGAAATTAATTGCTGTTGAGATGGAAGGAGAAGAAAAGCTACTATTTAAGTTTGTCCAACATTTTTTGAGTCCTAGGAAAGGGGACTTTGCAAATTTAAGGTTTCAGGATGTTTTTATTTTGTATCTGTTAAAGAATTAATATAAGATCAACTTATGTAGGATATTTATGATTCAACTAGACGATATGACCAAGCCTAATTCCAAATATGATTCTCTATTTCATACTAAGTTGATATCCATTATGTTGAAAGTGAAAGGAATTTCTGGAGCTAAGGAGGAAACTGTTGTTGTTTAAGATAACCATTTCATCACCAAAGTGATTTTCAAGATGATGAAGATCAATTAGAATCCATGGATGAGGAGATGGGTGAATGATGAGGCTAATATATATGAAGAGTTTAACCATGTGACTCATCCCACTAGGCCTAAGAATAAGAGAGACCCTGGTTTTAAGCCTGATGAAGTTGAGATTTCCTATTCATATGAAGAAGGAGAAGTAGTTGCTGTTGTGAAAGAAAGAGAGGATTCTCCTATAGATGACAGGAGTGATCCTGACCTTCCCACCAATCCTTATACTAGTACTGTATCCTTTGGTGTGCCAAGTCCACCAAAAATGTTTCCTAGAAGGGAGACTGTCCTAAGGGACAGTGATACAGAAACCATGAAGAAGAAGGGGCTGAAAATGTATTAAGAGACATTAGAGATACCTCAGACGAGGATAAGGACTCTGAGTCAAGTCATGATGACTTTGAAACAGATGCTGCTAAAAGTGAAGAGGAATGTATAAGTATTAGACCTCTAATAGGACATACATAAAGGGTGGAAAGTGGAGTTGAAGAAGTTGCTGATTCAGTTGAATCTGGACTTGTTTTAGAAGTCGTTGAAGATTCTGTGGAGGAAGTGGAAATGGACCTTCCTATTAATGAAGTTGATCAAGGAGGTCTGATGGAGATAGATGCAGCTGATCAGGAGAATTCCTCATCTGAGGGGGAAAAACCTATTGCTATAGGATCAGTTACTGTTTATCATGGAATAGAGGTCTGGATAGAAGATCTTGTATTTGTGGTGTTAGGTTTAGATTATGGAGATTCTGAAGATGACTATCCTATCAGAAGTCCTCCAATTCCTACTGTCTCAAAAACTACCATTGTACAACCAATGGTTCTGTTACTTCGAAACTATGTAAAGAAGGATTAATTAGATTCTTTTAAATCAGACCTAAAGAGGTATATTGATGATCAAAACACTGATATAGAGAGAGAAATAGCTCACAATCAAGGAATCATGACATCTACAGTGGAAAGGATAGTCTCTACCTCTCATTCAGCTATGTTACATGAGGTCAAGGAATGTCAGAATTAGGTAAGAACTTTGGCAGATTATATGGAATTAGTAAAGCAGTTTATTTCCAGCATAGAAGAATATATGTCTTCAAGAGTTCAGGTGGATAGAGATCTCAGATATATCAAAAGTGTGGTTTAGTAGTTGGTAACAGTGTTTGAGGACTTCAATAAGTCTATAGAAACACATGTCAAAGGCCAAGATGATGATGTGAAAAGGCTCATCAGTGGGATAACCAAATCTTTCAAGGAGACAGTGGCTTTCTCTCTAGAACCTCTAGGTACATATACTTCCACTTCAACCTCTCCTCCAGTTTATATAGAGTATTTCAGATCTGTTGTTAGAGAAGAAGTAAAAAGATTTTCCAGTGCCAGTACCCAGAACCCTCAATCTGTGACTCAAGTCATTTCCATTACTAGGGAAATTCATAAGCTTGTGGGAGATTATTTAAGGGAAGCTACTCAAGATCAAAAGGCCATCAAGGATCAAGTTGAATTTTATTACAAAAGGGTATATACTAAGCATCATATGGATGACCACTTCAAGTTGCTGTGGGAGAACTTTAGGATTCCACCTATCACTCAAGACTTTAAAGATCAGGTTAGCAGGCTTTGAGAGCCGACTCCTGCCTTAGAGAAATTTATGGAGAATAAGGATGATTTTATCTCTGCCATGGAAAGAGGGGGAAGTATTATTATGGACTTCAAAAATCTTCTCTCGCCTTTCCTCCATGTGGAATGCACTCCCATCATTGTTCCTCCAACCTTGCCCTCCACCTCAGGTGCTTCAGGTTCCACCAATGCTGCTCCTTTAATGACTCATACTCTGGCCATCAGAAGCTTGACCACCATGATTCCTCATATATCTACTCACTATAGGTCTATTGATGCCCCAATGGCTACTCCTCCTACACTGCTAACTACCATCCCTCAGCCTATCGCTCCACCTTCAAAACCTGCATCCTTAGATTCCAAAGCCAAATCTCCAATAGACATCTCTGACGTGGATTGAGTGTGAACTATCTTAGCTGATAGGGATCAGTGTATCTATTTTTGTATACTTTACTACTGTTTTATTAATACAAACACTCTCTTTTCTGTATTTTTTTATATACAATTTTTGTTAATCACAAAGGGGGAGAAAATATTTCAACTTGAATTCTCTCAGTTACCCAAAGGGGGAGAAGTGTTTAGTGGTTCAGTTGTCTATCTTCAATTTATATAAGTTTTGGATTCAATTTAGCTTTAATGATATAATAGTATATAATAATATGTGTATTCTAACATTAATAATGAAATTAGAAGATGTGTTTAACCCTAATTCAGAAAATACTGACATAATTTGTGATTATCAAAAAGGGGGAGATTATTGGACTCACCTATTTTGATAATCCCAAATCATGTTTTGATAATCCCAAATCATGTTTTAATAATCCCAAATCATGTTTTATTTATATAAATCATCTTGTTTCTCCTAAAAGATAATCGTTTATGTGAAAATCATGCTTATCTCAAAATAATACCTATGTACTGATTAATCTCATTGCTCTCATTTTAAACTTACAGTTCAGAATTTATCTAAATACAAGGTCACCAATACAAGGTCACTGATACAAGGTCACCCTTACAAGGTCACTGTTACAAGTTCACTGTTACAAGGTCACCGTTACAAGGTCACCGATACAAGGTCACCGATACAAGGTCACCAATGCAAGGCTAGTGTTGAAGGTTACCGATGCAAGGTTACTGATGGAAGGTTACAGTTGGAGTTTACTGATGTGCACCTACTGTTGAATCCTACCGATGTGAAGGCTAACATTACCAGTCTACCAATACCCTTACTTTGTTAAATTCTTATGATTATTCTAATGGTCATATTTTCTAACTTTAATGATTTTGAATTAATTAATTATTATTGTAGACATATCAGAAGACCATATCTTGATAGTAATAGGTACACAAAATATTGCACATGATGAACATACTCCTATTATTGGAACTCAAGTATGAAATAGAAGACCGAGGAATAAAGATATATAGAGGCACAAAGATGCACAAGATATAATAGAAGTCCAGAAGTTAAATGCACAAGGAAGAAATTACTGAATAACAAGGAAGAACCATTCAATAACCTTCACTGTGAACCCCAAGAACTTCAAAAAGATCATTTTTGAAAAACAACTTGAGGCTACATTCTATGTCTCATAAACCTCCAATCAACTCAAGAAGCAGAACACTCAATTCCTGAAAGCTAGTACCTAGAGTTGCGACACTATTTTTTGGAGACAAATTCTATAGAAAGACTCAAACCTCAAATTCTTCACTTCAAGGAGTCAAGAGATGAACTGAAAACACATAGAGCCTTCTAAACTCTATCTCATCATAATTTCTCTATTGTGTTTCTTCTTTTTACATTTATGAGAAGTGTGTGTGTCTATCTGTTTCACAAACTATCTCTTGTGCTTAAAATGGAGGATACTGAATATCCTCACATCAAAAGTCATATATTTGTTTCCCATGTATAACTGTGGAAGAGACTATGTGTGGTATGTACTATTTGTTTTTCCCATGAAGAACTGTGGAAGAGGGTGTGAACCCTGGACAGTTTGTGAAAACTATTGTAAATCCCGATACAGGATATGTATCATGTTTATTTCTAATATAAACTTCTTGGTGGTAGGTGATCACCAAGTGGATAGGATTAAGTCTCAACTTGAGACTGAACCTCTTGTTTTAATTCACTGTGCACTATATTTTGTTATACTATGTTTTATCTATTTTCCACTTCTTATGATTTTCTAAAACATAAAAATATTTTGCCCTCACTTTGATAGTTAGTTTTGGTTAGTGTGTGTACTTTTTTAATTCAATAAGCTTGTTTCAAAAGTTGAAGAAGTGTTATACGCTAATTCAACTGAGGACTAATCACCCTTTGAGAAACCTATTGACCAATTAGACATCTATATCTCTACTACCTTAATTAACTGAGCTATTTTCAAAATTTGGGGGATCTTTATAATAAAGTTTTTAACAGAAATTTTAAGTAGGAACTCAATTCACCCCCCTATTGAGATTCCACTTCAACCAACAAGTTTAATGGGAAATGTTTTGATATCATGTTTTCCATAAAATTTTTCCATTTTTCTTTAATTTCACATTTTTTGTTCAAGGTCATTTATACATCAGTATAATTAATTATAGAAGCATAAAATTCATATATTTATAAATTTATATATAATAAATAATTTATTATGACTATACATAATGTTGGTGATAATAAAAGAATTGGAAACATCCCCATTGGCTGTTAACCAAATATTAATGAGATATTATCCAAGGAGGAGGTTTGAGATTATGAAATATAATTATATAGTAGATATATCTATTTAAATAGGCTAAAACAATTAATAAAATTTTACCATACTACTAAATTAATTCTAGAATATTTTATTTTGGAAGGTATAGAGAAAATGAGAAAGATAATAGGAAAGCATAAAGAATATTTCATGAAAACATACCTTCTTATCGGCGTTGCTTCTCTTGTATGACACTAGACTCCCTTGATTCTTAAGGTTGGTTAATATAGAACATCCATAATGATTATAAGGGGTTTGGGGAAGAAGATTTTGGTTGAGGTTTTGATTTTTTAAGTGAGGGAGGAGTGGTTTTATAAGGGGATAGAGAGGGGTTATTTATACAAGAGGATAGGGATATTTCTAGAATAAAATATTGAATAAAAGACTATATAAAAGGAAAAACTTGTAATAGTGATATTAATTAAATTATAGATCATATATCAATAAAATATAATGGTTTTGGACTTTAAACCCCTTTATAATTCTAATTAAATAGTTTATTAAAAAGGAAAGTAGAAAAAAATGAAAAATTGCTATTTTAATGGCATATGTTAGACTTTAGACTTTGAAAAATACTTTTTAGGTTTGGAAAAAATATTTATTATGTTTAAATGACTCATTTACAAAATTTAATATGTTATTGTATGATAACAATTTTCTATAATTTATTTGGTCATTATTATATCATGAATTATGTAATTTTAAATACACTAGTTAAGAAAAACTATACTTTTACTATTCACCTAAAGATTGAACTATTTAAGAGAATTACCAAAAAATAACCCTTTGAAAATTTTAATGTGTTTATTCCAAAAATGTCATTAATTTTATCTATATAATTTTATAATATAGTTTATTTTAAATTTTAATATAAAAATTATGATTTTTATGAAATACCTTAAAATATAGTTTATTAAAAATATTATTATATTTTCATTTAGTTTTTAATATTGATATTTATTTTTTGGAATTATAATATTTATATATACTTAAATTAATCAAGATAAATATTATTTATAATACATTTCATTATTTTGAGGTCAAATTACTATTCCAATAGTCAGGTTACTTTTTTAACAGCCAGGTTACTATTCCCAATGGTCGGATTACAATTCTAATGGTCACATTACTATTAGAAAATTCATATTACCACCTATAAATACCAATTCATTACTTCATTAATTATTCAAATAAATTCCTCTTAAGGTTATACATTTCTATTTTCTAAAATTTTGATTGGTTTACTAATATGTTGTTTTATTTCTACAGTGTTGGCCATGGGGGAAATGATTCTAGTAGATTGAGGTGATCCAAAATTTCCCATTATACTTTTCTTAATTTATATTTTTTCTCCCATTTTAATGTTTAGATTTTTATGGGCTTAGTTACTAATTGATGTAAAAATATTTTTTAATGAAATATTTTTTTTCAGTTTCTTTATGTGATATATGAGTATAATACTATATAATATAATACAACACACATTTATTTCAAGAAAACAATATCACTTATAAACTCTAGGTTGTTATATCTCCCATTAGAGAATTAATCCATGAAATTTCAACTCATATTCTCAGTTGAGAATAGATGAGGGTACTTCTATTTCATTGTTTCATATGGTTCTCACATTACCTCTTCATACCTATGGTTCCAAGATGATACTTTTATAATGTGAACTATCTTGTTTTGTATAATTTTATCTCTATAGTCCAATATCTTCATTGTATGGTCCTCATTTGAGAGGTTATTCTATAGTTGTACCACCTCCATATTCAGTAAATATGAGGGATCAGGTATGTACTTCCTTTAGAGAGATATATAGAACACATAATAAAATTGATCCACATTAGATAAAAGTGAAAGTTTATAGGATACTACTACTACATGATCAAGGATATAAAAGTGGACAATATACCTAGGGTTAAGCTTCCATTTCATTCCAAACTAAACGACTCTCTTCCATAGTGATATTCAAAGGAAATTGTTTTCTCCAACTTCAAACTCTAAGTCCCTTCGATGGTTGTTAGCATAGCTCTTTTGACAATTCTAAGTAGCTATTATATGAAGTTAGATGACTTGAACCTTATTTTTAATCTCTTGTACAATATCAGGTCCAATTAGCTTTTGCTCCCCAAATTAATCCCAATGAGTAGTAGTTTAACATCACTTCACATAAAATTCTTTATATGGATCCATTTGAATACTTGAGTGGAAAAAATTATTTTATTAGAACTCAACTGATGGGAGATATTGATCCCATCCCCCTTTAAATTACATTGAGAAGGCTCTCATCATGTCCTTGAGTGTCTGAATAGTCCATTTAGATTGGCCATCTATTTGGGGGTGATAGGGTGTGCTGAAATTCAATTCAATATTTAGAGTATATTGAAGACTTATCTAAAATTTAAAAGTGAACCTTGGATCATGATCAAAGATGATCAAAAGTGAAACCCCGTATAACCTCAACACTTCCTTTACATATGTATTGGAATTTTATTAAAGTGAGAAATATTCCTGAATAGAGATTAAGTGGGTATTATTGGTGAGTCTATCCACCATAACCCATATCACATCAATTATTTTGGATGTATTTAGGTCACCAGTGACAAATTCCATGGTTATATTCTCCCATTTCCATGTGGGTATAAGAAATGGTTGAATCCTACCCTTATAATTATGTCACTCTACTTTAACTTTATGAAATACTAATAATTTTGAGGTGTACACTGTGATGTCTTTCTTCATGTTATTCCACCAGAAGTGCTCTAAGAGATCATGGTATATCTTGGTAATTCCTAGATGGATGGATAAAGATGAGCTATGAACATTATCCAATATATCCTTATTTATCTAAGGTGATGAATTCACACAAATTGTAGTTCCAAATTAAATCACACCATCATCATCTATGTGGAATTCATGAAGATTCCTTTCCTTTACTACTTTCACCCTTTATTGAAGCTCCAAATCGTCCCTTTGTGCCTCCTTGATCTTCTCTTGGATAAATGGTTGGGAAATAATTTGGGAAATTTGTTATGTATTCCTTACCATTATGATTTATAGATACATTATTTTCATATCAATGAAGATATCTCTTTCCCAATCCACATCATGGATAGTGTATCGGGTTGTTTTCTACTAAGAGCATGAACAACCATATTCTACTTTCCTAGATGGTAGTGAATAGATAAATTGTAGTCCTTGATCAGATCTAACCATCTCTACTAATTCATATTGATCACCTTCTATGTGAATATATAATGCAAACTCTTCTAATTGGTATATATGTCACACTTATCTCTATAGAGGCAATGTTTCCAAATCTTCAAGGAAAAGATCATAGCTACTAACTCCATATCACATATCGGGTAATTCTGCACATGGATCTTCAGTTTTCATGAGGCATAGGCTATTAATTTGTCATTATTCATGAGTACACAACCTAATTATTTCTTTTAATCATCACTATATATCAAAAAACCATATCCACTTGATGGTAGGGTGAGTACAAGTGCAGTGATTAACATATTCTTGAGCCCCTTAAATATTTCATAACATTCCTCCATCCAAACATAATTTTACCCTTCCTATGTTAACTCAGTTAGTGGGCTATAAAATCATGATAAATTTCTCACATAACATAGGTAGTACCCAATTAAGAAGAGAAAACTATAGATTTTAGTGAAAGTAGTGGGTCTGGGCCATTACTCAATTTCCTTTATCTTTGAAGTCTCCATAGAAATTCCCTCACTTGTGATCATGTTCCCCAAGAATGTGACTTGCTGTATCTAAAATTCACACTTTATAAACTTAACATACATTTTATCCTTTATTAATGTCTCTAGTAAAATCCTTAGATTCTCTTCATGCTCTTCTTTACTAGTGGAATAAATGAAAATATCATCTATAAAGACTACCAAAAAATTGTCAAGGTAGCATCTAAAGACCCTATTCATCAAATACATGAATATTTTAGGGGAATTATTAAGTCCAAAGGGCATAAATATGAACTCATAGTGTCCATAACTTTATTTAATACTGTCTTTTGAATGTCTTCCTTCTTCACATTCAACTTATTATATCCAGAATGAAAATACACCTTTGAGAAGTACCAAGATTCTCTTAGTTGATCAAACAAGTCATCAATCCTTGTTAGAGGATACTTGTTTTTTATAGTGATCTTGATGAGCTCATGGTAATCTATACATAGCTACATTAATCCATCCTTTTTCTTTATAAACATAATTGGTGCACCCCAAGGCAATACACTAGGGTGGATAAACCCTTTTTTCAAATTCTATTTCAGCTGTTACTTTAACTCCTCTAATTTAATAAGGGAAATCCTATAGGGGAATTTGGTTATATGAGTGTCTATAGGTATAATTTATATTGATAACTCTACTTCATAATCTAGTGGAAGTCTCAGTAACACTTCAAGGAATACATTAGTGTATTCCTTAACAATGGGAATTTACTTAATGTTGATGATTTCCTTCGACTCAACCATTTGTTCATGGTATGCTTGTCCATATGGCATCATAACACAAACCATTGATGGATTATTATAAGGAGATTCATGAAATTCCTTGAATTTTATAGTATCTTGGGATGGTTCAAAATATAGAAATATATTTCCTTTTATAAATAGTTGATGTGAGCTCTATATAATGAGAGCCAATCCGTGCCCAATAATGCATCAAATTCCACCTAGGGAAGGATTATGAGATTCATTGGAAAAATATTCCCAAATATTCTAACAGGATAATATTTCACACTTGAAATGATCATAAAACTATATGTTTTTATAGATATATCGACTTCAAGGTATTAGGGCTTCAAGCAAATAGTTCTAGAAAAAATTAAAGACATAAAGTAATCTTTAGAACCAGAATCAAATAAAACTTTTTCCATTATTGAGTGAATAGTAAGTGTACCTTATATGAATTCATTTTCATGCTACACTTTAGCAATAGTGATGGCATAATATTTTCTTTTCTCCTTTGTTTTTTTGTGGTTTCTCCTTTGGATTTGGCATAGGATTTACCTTGATCCCTAAATTTAAAGCATTGAACTAGGGGTGGTGTATTAGGAGGTTACTTCCTTTCCTCCATCATGTTTTCCATTTTCTTCACGTCTCTTTGATATTCATGAGCTTAGTGTACTTCTCTCCCACACTTGAATCATTTACCCATCCCTTTAAGGAAATTCCCATGATTCTTCTACCCAAATTTTTGATATGTGGGTGGTTGGATCCTCTTTCCTCCCTTTTCATTTGACCCAACTTCTTGAAACTCCATTATTATCTTCTTATATCCATAACCATGGGAACATTTTCCAAACTCTATATCTACTTTGATATCATATCAAACTACTTCTTCGTAACTCCAAAAGTCCTAGATAGCTAGATACTTTCAAAGGTTTGGTTTTAAACCACTAAAGAATCTATATATTTTTCTATCATTGTTAATAACAAATATCAAGGAATATCTTTCAAGCCTTGTGAAGTTTTCCACATAATCCATGATAGATTCACCTTCATTTTTCTATAGTTATAAGAATTTTCTCTTTATCTTTTTTTGAAGAGTTTCAGGGAAATACTTATTAAGAAATATTTTCTTAAATTATTCCCACTACATATATTTCATTTCATCAATCATCTTGGTGTTATTTATCAATTCACACCATTGATCACCTTTTACATATAAAATATATATTTATATAGTCAAATTCTCCTTCTCAGAACCATGGATCACATAAAATATATTTTCCATTGAGTTAAACCACTATTCCATGATAAGTGGATTAGAAGACCCACTAAACGTCATTGATTGTTCCTACATGAATGACTCAATGGATAATTTCTCATTCTTGGGTGAAGGATTATGTTTAACATGTTTTAGTTTATTGTTCATAGCCAAATAAAGGTGGGTAATCATCAACATGAAGTTTTGAACTCAATCTCTCATTAGATTGGAAATGTAATTCAAACAATCATTACACTTTCCCTCACATGGGTTGCTGACCTAGTTTCTCATGGTTCCCACAATTTTCTCAAATGTAAAAAGTATAAATAAAATTAATTTCAATAAATAATGAATAAATAACTTATTATTATGTGAAAATTAACTCTAAAGGCATATCTTATGGTATCCCTATGTTTATTCTTTTTCTAAAATGATTATTCTAGGATGTTTGCCTATATATAGACTTATACTTAAGGTTTTCACTAACGTTTTGTAATAATAATTCTAAAATTAATTAAAACATGACACAATACCAAATATAGAAACCCAACTTCTCATAACATGACTATTATATCATTTTAAATATAAACAACATAATAACGATACAATCTAGGATCCAAAGGTTTATTATCTTGAGAAAATTAGGATCATACATCAATTGCACATAATAAAAATTAAACATTTTTTAAATTCTTATTATTTATCCTTATAAATCTCTCATAATCTCTTAATTACATATAGTCACTTGATGATATACATTAAAGAAAAGGGTGAGCTAAAATCCTCATAAGGGTAGGAATAAGGGACATGAAATAATTATACACAGGTGAGCATAATAATAATAATCATCATATAATAAGAATAAGATTATCATAATAATCACAAGGTATAAATTTGATAAATAAATGGAATGAAACATATGAATAATAATGAAACATTATACCATAGTGGTCAAATACCACACATATTTGTGAACAAAGCTAACATCATGTTCACACATAACATATGTGCATAATTATAACATCATTATTATGAAAATATATAGCCTCATTTTTATGAAAAATACACATTATCTCATGAGGTACATCACACAAACCAATTCATTGGAGGGATATAGATTTCCAAGACCACTTGTCACATTATAAAATTCTCATAATCATACATGCCACATGGAAGGATAACAATTGTAGTCATGAAATATCCTATAGAAAGGAATGAGTTTCATGAAAGATTTCATATATCATACTTAATGAAATGATATTTATGATTCCCAAATTAATAAGGGAGATATTTATTTGGAATAAAATATCATTTTATTCTTTTAAATGAGATACAACTCATGAGTATTCAAGAGATGTTTTGAAAATTGAAGACTTTCTGAAAAAAATTTAAAATGGCTTAGAAAACATTTTGGAAGGTTAGAAACATATATATCCACGAAATAAAAAATAAATAATTTTAAAGGAAATATATTAGATATTATAGGATCATTAATACTTAAATCAATGTGAAATAGGAGATAACCCAAAAGAAAGAGTTTTTGTTTGAAAATACCCTTACCTTAAATCCCACTTTTTTTTGTCACTTTTCCACCTCTTGAATAATAAAAATAGATTTATTAAAACATTGAAACATAAGTGAACTATTTACATTTTTTCACTATTTATAAATTATAATAATTGGTATATATTTCTTAATTCTATTAGTTAATTTTTTTGATATCTTTTTTTCCTAAAAAATTTACCATTTTTCATTGATTTCGCATGTTTTGTTCAGGGTCATTTATACATTAGTATAATTAATTATAGAACCATAAAATAAATATATTTAAAAATTTATATATCATAAATAATTTATTAAAACAAGCCATAAGGTTGTTTATAAAAAATTAATTGGCAACATCCTCTTTGGAGGTTAACCAATCGTTAATGGGATGTTATCCAAGGAGGAGGTACAAGATTATGAAATATGATTACATAGTAGATATGATTATTTAAGTAGTAAAAAATAATTAATATAATTTTAAGATACTAATTGATTAATATTATAATATTTTAGTTTGTTAGGAATAGATAAAAATAGGATGAGAAGAGGAAAACACAAAGAAGAGTTGATGAAAACATATCCTCTTCTCTGGGTTGATTCTTTTGCACATCACTAGTCTCCCTTGATTATTAGAGATGGTTAGTCCAAAAAATCCATAAGGATTATAAGGGGTTTTAGGGAGATTATTTTGGTAGATTTTTATCTTTGGTAAGTGAGTGAGGAGTAGATTTCCAATGGGAGGGAGGGAGGTTATTTATACCTAAGGAGAGGGGTATTTTTAGAATAAAATATTGAATAAAAAACTATATCAAAGTTAAAACTTGTAATAGTAATATTAATGAAATTATGGATCATAAATAAATAAAATATAATGGTTTTAGGACTTTAAACCCCTTTATAATTGTAATTTAATAGTTTATTAAAATGGAAAGTGGAAAAATGTTTTTTTTATTTTAATAGAATACTTTAGACTTTAGAATTTTAAAAAATACTTTGTAGGTTTGGAATTTTTTTTATTATATTTAAATGACTATTTTATAAAATTAAATATGTTCTTGTCTAATTCAAAATTTATATAATTGATTAAGTAATTTTTACTTCATGAATTATGTAATTTGAAATACACTGATTACGAAAATTCTATATTTTTACTATTCACCAAAAAATAGAATTATTTTAGAAAAGTACAAAAAAAAAACCCTTGGAAAATTTCTATGTGATAATTTAAAAAATAACATTCATTTTATCAAAATAATTTTCTAACACAAGTAATTTTAATTTTTAATATAAAAAATATTATTTTTATGCAATACCTTAAACTAAAGTTTATTAAAAAGGTTCTTATATATATATTTTTTAATCTTTATATTTATTTTTAGAATTATAATATTTATATTTATTAAATTCATCATGATAAATATTATTTAAAGTACATTCTTTTTTGGGTCAAATTACTATTCTAATAGTCATGTTACTATTCCAATGGCAAGATTACAATTCCCAATGGTCAGGTTACTATTCCAATGGTCACATTACTATTATAATGTTCATATTAACTCCTATAAATACAACTTAATTACTTTATTTATTATTCACTTAAATTCCTCTCAAGGTTCTTTGTGTTCATTTTGTAAAATGATGATTTGTTTACTATTTTTTTCATTTTGATACTACTAGTCATGGGGGAGATGATTCTAATAGATTGGGGATATCCATATCTTCCATTATACTTTTATTAATTTATATTTTTTCCCATTGTAATGTTTTTCATTTTCATGGGTTTAGTTTCTGATTGATGTAACAATATTTATTAATAAAATAAATTGTGTTTGTTTTCTTTATGTGATGTATGTGTATAGTACTATATAATATAATATAACACATATTTATTTCAAGAAAAAATATCATTTATAAACTCTAGGTTATTAAAATACCTATACTATATGAGATCTATATATTGGTAAAATTCTACTCCATATAGATAAGATCCCTACCCCGGTAATGTGGGTGAAATACCCAACTCTATCTAAATCTCATTGGCTGAGAATCCCTACTCCAATCATACTAACATGGGTGAGATTATACTATTTAGAAGAATCCTTGTCCTATTACATGAGATACCTGACTCTCCCTAGGGATTAAGTGGGGGAAATCAAATCCTAAATGAAAATTTTCAAGTTCTATAGAAGTAAACTCCATGTCCAATAGGGCACATGATGTATCTTACTAATCCCGGTTCTTCCCATTTTCTTCCATCTCAAATGAAATTTTCTTATCCATATACCTGATGTGTAGAGGTTGCTCTATGTACTTGACTATGTGTCCCTACCTATATCAATGAACTCTGCTCGTGTCCATGTACTATTCTTGTATCAATGTACACTTCCCATGTCCATACCCTTATACCCTAGATAGTAAAAGATGAGATACCGATATAAGGGTAACATAATGTGTGGATATAACAAACAACACATGATACTTGACTTCAACTGAACCCCAGTGCTACATCATTAGGGACACATGATGTCTGTTCTTCCAAACAACACACCATGTCGATCAGAATTTTCAAGAAATTATAAATCTCCACATGCGTCTGCTTCTGATGACATCACCTCCTTTTTCGCTACCAATCATGTCCATAATAATGAAAGCCACATTCAATAGGCCTATATCATCACTAGTGGACATATTATGGGCACCCATTCCTTGTGAACCGAACCCTGTCGTATCGTGCACCTCTAGTATGGCAAGAACCACATCATCCAAATTTTTCGATCTACCATCAATATTACACCTTCAGCATCATTACACCTTAAGATATTCAATTTTGACTGTAAGATCCTGGCTTTTGGAAAGGTATGTTTTGTTGTGTTTTGGGTTGAACCCTTTCTTTTGGGACTTTAAAAGGTTTCTTGAAAGTGTGAGAGGCCTTGGGGGTGTTCTGGGGGCTCAGGACACGGAAGAAGGGAAGTCTGGGAAAGCAGACTAAGGCGCACGACCTGTGCACGGTCAGCTAAACCGTGCGGCCTACCCAGGAGAAACTGTGCGACCCTCCCTCCTATGGACAGAGGCAAACACATGGTTTGTGCAGGGTTTGCCAAACCGTGCAGCTAAACCGTGTGACTCTCCCTCCCCTAGGCAGTGGCATGTGCACGGTTTGCACACGGTTTGCCAAACCGTGCGGACAAACCCAACGACCACTTAAAGTTGAGAAAATTTACAAAATTGCCACTCCAGGCTTTTTAAAACCCACTCGGGATTTTCATCTCTTCCTCCTCTCTTAACCTTAGGCACGAACCAAACCTCCCAAGGACTTCAAGAGATCAAACTACTTCAATTATAAGGTGTTTTTGGTGCCGTTGGTTGTGGATCGAAGCTCTGGGTAAGGCTAACCTCATCCTTGCTTCTCTTTTCGGTTTAGGGTTAGTACCTTCTCTCCCTCTCGTTTTGAAGCTATAAAACCCTATCTTTTGGGTGATTTTTAGGTTGAAGCTCCAAGGGTTGGTCGGATCATGGTCTAAGGACTCATTTGAGAGTGCATTCAACCGCGGTTTCGAGGTAGGTGGTCTACAAGTGATATCCCATAGTTATTTGGGTATTAGTGCATGTTTAGTTATGTTCTTGTTTCTACTTGGTTATGTTTTGGATAAACTTGGCATGTTTGGTGATAATGATGTTTAAAATGGTAAATGGGAACCCTCACGATCCCCGTGGGATGTGTTGGGATTGACTAGACCAAATTTAGGGCCATCCATGGGATGTGATGGATTTTCCCAGATTAGGGTTTGATATTAAACAAATGACCTTGTTATAATGAATTATAGATCCCTTGATAACTATGTTGGCATGATTGGTTGAAATTGGAATAGAAGTTAGGTGATGCACCTAGACTTGGCAATAACCTGAGTGTTAAAGTGGAATGTGTTAACTGTTGATTCATGGGAATGGTGAATGAGTTAAATGGGTTAATGTGTAAACCAATAAAAGACCATAATGGGATAGATTATGGGTTTAATGTTAAATTCTTAGTGAGATAGGCATAACACATGAGAATTGGGTGAATGGTTAAATTATGTGAAATGGTAATGTGTTAATGGGTTAAGGCATGATGTGGTTTCCCATGTGGGTTGTTGTGAATAATTTTTTATGAAGGGAAATGGTTTGGATGGTTGATGGTTACTTATATATAAGCATGTGCACATGGATTCGTAGAGTGGGGAATGACATGAGGATCTACGCCCACGGGTCGAGTGAAGATTGAGGTTCTAAACTCCACCCTAAATGCACGGGTTAGGAAAGGGGACTGAGGGTCTATTCTCCTAATGGTTGCATCCACCTGGACCGAGGCTTCGAGGTGAGGATATGGTTGCTATGAGGGGTTATTCCTAGTGAGATAGGATAAAATTATGTTTACCCTCTTTCATGTGATTGTTGGCCTTAGACCCATGTAACATGATGAATGTGATTAACCCATGGAAATGTGATGAAATGGTAAGTAATGGTATTTGTTGTGAAATGAATGGTAATATAAGTGGCAATGGATTTTCTTTGAACTTGTTAATGGCACATTAATTAATTACTTGGAAATTATCATTCATATTCCTTTTGCATGCACTATTTGTTTATACTGGATATTTTGTAGACACCGTTGGTGGTGGCCTACTAAGTTGTACTCACACCTTGCTCGGGCCGCCGTTGGGTACCCGAGCAGACTTCATGTTTGAAGGTCAGGAGAAGGGAAAGGGTCCTTTCTAGATAGTTGAGTGGACATGGGTAGCACTTGGTGGAGGATCCAGACTTAGAGTCGAGACCATTTTGGGGATTTTGGTAGTTGTGTTTATTCTGGGATTTGCTCACTTTTTCACTTGTAGTATGACATGACATATTTACCATTGGAAATTTTTGTTATATTTGTTACATGTTGTTGGTTATTGTTTCCGCTATTTGGTTTATTCTGTTGTGGCTTACTCTGATAAAAATGGGGTATAGTCTCCCCACTTGACTACATAGACCCCCGCTGCTATTCGGCAGCCTTTGGCGTACAGGGAGGTGCACTTAAGGTCATGTAACCACCCGGTTCGGAGCACTGGTTTAGTGGATTCTGGGTTTGGGACTTTACACTGACACTAAACCCAGATATAAAATATATAGAAACAACAAAAGTGAATTGGTTTCCTAATATAGTAGAATCACTAACCAATCAAACACTAATGATGAATGAAAAATAGGGGGATGAATATACAAAAATAAAGTGATAAAGAATATTGAACATGTTATTTTGACCTTTTTTCATTGATATAGGATGATAAAAAATTATCAATATAATCAAAACTAGATAAAACCAAGGATTGAAGGCATGAAGAACCTCGGTTCTGGATTAGTTTTTTTGGGGATAATATATAATCGATGTAACTATTTTTAATGGAGAATAAACCCAAAAAAAATAATCCCTAGCTTGGATTTGTGTTTATTGATGTTAAATAACATATCCATGTCAATTTGGTTGATGAGATCCATTATGTTTGTCTTTGGCTACTCAATTATCCATATTTTTTCATCATTGATCCTCAATCCCAAAATCACCCACCAATGTGCTCACCACTGAATCTCCCTCTATCCTACCAATCCTTTAGGGTTATGTTGATAACCATAAGGAATTATCAATAGAGGGTTTTATATAGAGGATTCACCAGGGTTATAAAATAAATGGAAAGTAAATTAATAAAGTAAATTAATCCATTTAATCTAACCACGATAACACTCTACCAAAATGTCTGATACTGATAAGACTTATTCCACACCCAGGGTAAAACCCATGTTCTAAATATAATGGCGGTCTTTGTTTTTTCCATCCAACACACTATTTTAAAGTTATTCCAATATTTATAAAAGAATATGCGCATGTGATATATTATATTTAATATTTTTAATATATTAATAACATGCCCCCACAAGGCTCAGAACTCCACACTAACTCTGTACCTATCTTTGAAAATATTATTTAAAATATTCCAAATTACTGAAAAAAATAAAATCATTATAGTATACCTATGTTAGATTGTGTGAACAAATTTAATATTACCCAAGGTTAGTTAGAATCAGTCAAAGTAATGTTTATGGATTATTTATAGGATATTATACTACTCTCATCAAGGTTGGAGTCATGAGATGTGATGTTTATGATAGTTAGAAATTATTATGATAAAGTGGAATTGGTATTTTGAGGATGTCATAAACTTAATACTAATTCAAAAACTCAGATGGATGTAGATTCAAGGTGATTCTGAATCCATGATAAATACTAAAGGAAGGGGGTGATCAACTCAATAGAGAAGTTAGTGAATATTGGATGATAAGTCTAGAGAAAATATTTGAGGTAAATTGGAAAGTCCAATACCCACATGATATAAGTGTAGGAGAATATGAAATATTAGGTTGGATTAAAAAAATTTAAAGAATAATTATATAAGGATATATTTTAGAAGTTCAAGTTCTAAAAATCCAATTAAGTGAAGTATCATCTTGCTATTTATTTTCAAAGTTTTAGTGGGGCCATGACTGATTGAATTGGGTGAATCCTTTCATTCTACAGAAGAGTAAGGGTGCATGATGAAATATATTTCTATTAAATTCAAAAAGTGAATTTGGTGGCTAATGAATATATTTATGTTTTGGGAAAAGGTTCTTTCAACATCTAGATAAATAATTGAATCTTCTTGAAGTTGAAAGAAGTGATACAAATTCTAAGGCTATGGAAGAATCTAATTTTCATAAGGAAACTTGATGAGGTATTCCATAAAACTAGGTTTTACGATGGAGTTTGGAAGGTGACTCAATGATCCATGGTGGTGGGATAAGTATTCAAGTATGAAACCATATATCTAAATAAAATATTAAATAGAGTGGTTATTTATGGAGTAATAACTTTCAAAATTTTAGAGTTGTGGAATTAATAGCTCGAGAACCTTAGTAAAAATAATATGAGGGTTTTAACAGTAAAATATGTGTTGAAACTCAATCATAATGATTTTGAATGTTATGAGTGTTTGGTACTTGGAAAGTTTAATTGGGTGTCATTCAAAATATGTTGAAGGAAGTCCAGAGATTGAAATTTAGAACTTGTTCACTCAGATATTTGGGGGCTATCACCATTCAAATATCATTGAGGGTCACTATAATTTGTTTTATTTTAATTGATGATTCAATGAGGAAAGTATGTGTTTAAAATATGAATCAAATGTTTTATGCCTTCAAATATATTTTTTCAATTGATGACCATGGTGGAGAGGGAAACTGGTAGGAATTTGAAATGCCTTTGATCAAATAATAATGGTTAGTTAAACTGAAGAAACATCTAAAACTTCTATTATAATAAGGGTATCAAACTAGATAGGATTTTTCCCAATACACCCCAATTTTTTTTGTTTCAAAGTGAATTAATTGAACTTTAAAAGAGACTAACTGGATCTTATAGTTGAAATCAAGAATTCCAAAGGCAATTTGGGTGGAGGAAATCAACATAGTGACATACCTTGTTAAAAAAGTTCATTATATTCATTGGGGAAAAATTAAAAGATAGATATCCAAAAGAAACTAGATTTTGGCCACCTAAAATTTTTTAGTAGCCTCACCTACATCCATGTTGAAGAAAATGATATAGAAAAACTTGATTTAATTTCCTAAACATTTTTACTTATGGAATATGGAATTGAAAATTTTGGTTTTTTATTCTAGAATGATTTTTAATGAAAGATAATCAAGA
Source organism: Viscum album (assembly GCA_963277665.1). Lineage (NCBI taxonomy): Eukaryota > Viridiplantae > Streptophyta > Magnoliopsida > Santalales > Viscaceae > Viscum > Viscum album. The sequence goes on along the minus strand of OY728120.1, from coordinate 649,193,263 downwards.
TTCAATATGATCTATTATATGAGAAGGTCATATAGAATGATAAAATAATGGATAAATTAGAAGTTAAGAATATGGAATCAGCTAACCAAGTCCAAGTTGATCTGATCAACAATACCTAATGAAAACAAGTTCTGAAGAGTTTAGATGGGAACAAACTAAGAATATATACAAGACTAGAGTAATATGTTTTTGAATTATCAAAGGCTATAGAGGCTCAAATAATATCTCTGAATATAGGGGCTCTAGAGTATAGAGCACCGAAATATGCAGTACTATAAGAAGATGAGATACAAGTCAAATTGTATGGATATACTAGAGTTAGGAAAACAATCCAAAGGTTTAGAGTTGATATGAAATTATTAATTCTAATGGATAACAGAGAACCTGAAAGCTCGGAATTAGTTTCCACTCTCATTGACTTTGGAAAGCGGGTGTTAATGATAAAAGGATAAATGTTTTCATTTTATTTCAATGTAACATGAGAGCTGACTGAGATACCATAGGGGAATAATTCATTGTATAACAAATAGGTTTTCTATTTGAAGGAGGTGGCTGATGGTATGAAATAGTACAAGGTACAATTTTTGGATAAGGTATTTCAATAGAATGTGATAATCAACATCCCAAAAAGTTTTCTCACTAGTAGTTAAGAATGATACCATCTAGATAGTATTGAAATTAGTTGTTACTGATAATATTCTCTTAGAGAAGATGGATGTAAAGATATCCTTTCTTCACGGTGACTTGGAGGAATATATTTATATGAAGAAACCAATAAGATTTGATGAAAATAAAATCAAAGGATTAGTGTATAAGATGAAGAGGAGTATCTATGGATTGAAGTAGGTGATACAAAAATAGAATCAGAAATTCGATGCTTTGATATTCAAGGAAGGTTTAAATTGATATAATGCGGATAAATATTGCTACTACAAGGCATGATAAGATGAAAGTTTCATTATACTTCTCTTGTATGTTAATTACATATTACTAGATGGTCTATAAATTATACTGACTTAGGATTTGAATCATGGATTATCTTAAATATTTGATATGGAAGATATTAGATAGGACAAAAATATTTTGAGAATAAATATTGAGAGAGATAGGGAAGTCATGACTTTGGTTTTATCTCAAAGATACTAGATCTAGGAGATCATTGATAATTTTGGAATTTTTGGATAAAATATAGTCTCAAATATATTATTTGGGAACTTAAAATTGTACAATGAGAAGGTTATTAAAATAAAAGATAAGGTCAAGTACATGGTGAGAGTCCTGTTTTCATTAGTGGTCAGTAGACTGATGTACACCATGATATGTACTCGACCATACATTTCATTTTTAGTGGGAGTGATGATCTATTTCATGAGAAATTTAGAAATGGAACACTAGGAATTTGTGAATTGGATCATCTATTACTTGAATTTATCAAAAGATAAACCATTGTGCTTTAGAATTGATGATCGATTGCAAGATTACATTGATGTGGAATTTTCTAGATCTTATGACACCCGAAAGAGAACCATATAGTTTTTATTCACCTACATAGGTAATAAAATTATCTATATATCATAGATACATTTTTTTTAATTTTTCTCTAATGGAATATGATTATATTGAAGAAATGGAAGTAGGGAAGGAATTGGTATGGTTTATGTACTTATTAGAGGGTCTTAAAAGGAGTCAAGAGGGTGGTTTTCTTTACTGTGACAATTAGAGTGAAATTCACTTAGACCAGAATACATCATTTCATGTATAGATGATTTACATTGACCTAAAATAAAATTTCATCAAGAATATTCTAGATGAAAAGGTACTAGAGTTTTGGAAGATATTCAGGAAGTATAATCTAGTGGAAATATTCACCAAGGTGTTAGTACAATAAATTTTGAGGCAAATCTATGCCTCAATTAAACTTGGATGAATGAAAGTTGATAAAGAGTACCAACTATTATTGTTTTTGTATATTAAAGGATGTTTCAAAGTGTTGGAAGTTTCCAAGAGTACCATGAAGTGGTTTTTAAGTTGGATATTTTTTGGAATGTGAATCTTATTCACATTCTGAGTTAGTCAACTAGAAGGAAAAATTCAATAAGATAGGATGACCTTGATTTTCATACATGCATTAGCATGAAACTAAAATGATGTCAATTTGATCAAAAGATGGTAATGTTTGACTGTGTTTTGGTAGTGGTCTAGAAGGAGGAAAAAAGAAGTTATGGGTTTTGTATTGATAACTCTGATGATGATACATTGGGATCACTTTGAGAATATTTTTTTAAATAATGGATGGAATGAGGGAGTCACTCAGAGACACATTAGTGTAACTTCTCATGTTTTATATGAGTCAGAGGTTATAATTGGACTTGATAATGGAGATAAAAAATCACCATTATCAATGGAGGGACTTCTACAAATATTAAAAATTGGGGCTACAAAATGAATCATTATGACCCACTATAAGTGGGTGGGATCACTTACACATGATTAAGAATGAAATTAATATATTAATAATAATCAATAATCTAATTTGAATACTTAAAAAAAGTGATTTTAATTATTGTATCTTTAAATTTTAATGAGAATGAAAGGAGTGTTTCTCTTATGGATGTTGGAGGCCAGTATGAACCATGTAAAATGAAGTGTTCATCTATTTATTATTTCACTTGAATGTTTGTGTGAGTTGTGAGTTTTTAGGTGTGTATAGATCCAACTTGGTGTGTGATTTAGAGTGTGAAGTATTTTTATGTTTCAAAATACCAATCTCAATGGAGTCAATAAAATTCATAAAGTTATAGATTATTTATTTCCATTATTTAGTGCTTTGAGTAGAAAACTTCTAGAAAATAGTGGTTTTAGTGGATTCCCAACAATCATATCACATAATACTCTTAGGTAGTTAATTGGAAAACTATTTTCCCAATTCATCGTATGGATAAAATTAACTTTATTACTTTGATAAATTAATCTTATTAGGGTCTCTTGACTGAGTGTAACCTAAAAAAATTCCAAAAAAACACTTAATACTATTATGGTCACCCATTACATACTTTCCTTACTCAAGAATCACTGGCATTGAGCTATGGAATGACCTACCAAATTGGATTATTGAGATCTTGAGAAATTCCACTTTGGAAGGAATATAATACTTAGTATCTTGATTAGGATTTAATTCTCACCATCTAATCTCATGTTATTTCCTTCACAAGTATACATGCTTCCAATTATTTAGATTGGAATCATATAACTTTCATCAAATCAATGTGTTCAAACCATATTGATGGGCAACTCTTTACATGACTCGTAACTCGTGTTACTAAACCAAAATAAAATCCAAATATATTTACACATATCCAAATTCATTATATCAATAAGTTACATAAAACCATTTCATGTGAAGGTTTTGAATCATTTTAAATCAACACTCACTACTAGAGTAAGCCTGGAGTGACAGGTATCCAACCCCCAATTTTTTAGATAAGGCATAAGCCTCTAATCCTATGAGCTGTTTGACCCAAAATCCCTCTACCCAAGGATACTTAACTAAAGAGTGACATCAATTAAATTAAAATTATAACATCACACACACACACAAACACACAAGTCATAATTAACTTCTTAATTCAAGCTCATAACCTATAACAAACCAAAGTCATGGGAGAAGAAAATTAAATCATTTTACATACCTAGCATGTAACTCCTTATATGCATATATGAAAATTTATAGAAGAAATTTGAAATTTAAACTAAATCATACATAATATTTCATAATACAATAATTATATATTTGAATAAATTAGGGAAGTAAATTAAATAAATTAATAATTCATAAATTTATACATGGGAAAAAATTATTAATAATTAATTAATAAGGAAATTATAATAATTTTATAATTTTTCTATGCATTATGGTAATCCCATAATAAAATAAATATAAACAATTTAAATTTATATTGAATATAAACTCTTTCACATTCTTCATTATTTGAAATTTACTTTTAATATATCATATTATTTTAAATATAAACAATTTACATTAAAATTATATTATGTAAAAAAATTACATAATATAAATATCATATAATTAATATTATTTAAACCTTGATCAAATCAATTATAAAACCCCTTTTGATATGGTTTAAATAATTTCTTAAATAAGGCATTTAAATTGAACAACTCAAAATAATTAATTATGAACAATTCATAATTTTAAATATAAACACACCTTCTTTTGTAATTTATAAACACATTATAAATTACCCTTATAATTTCCATATAAACATTTTATATCTAAATTATAAGTCATGTAATGTAATTCAGAAAAGTTATTTCAGTATTAACTTTTATTATTATGAATATTTATTTATTAAATATTTCATAAACTTTTAATTAATTTATTAAAAAAAATTTATAATTATTTAATTTATAAACACCATTTTAAATAAATAAATAAAAAATTATCCCTTTCAACATGATTTATAAACAATTTATAAATTACTGAAATCAATTCATAATTGAAATTTAGAAATTTAAATTTTTTTATAATATATTTTGTAATGATATAAGTCACAACACACTTGAAAAATATCAATAATAATTTAGGATTAATAATGTATTTTGTGTGAGATAAAACCAAAAAAGGCCTAGTGTAAGGTTAACTCATGTGGAACTTATGAATCACAACCTATGATATATATATCCCTCAAAATATTAACACAATGCACCAAGGAGACCCATGTAAGATTAACTCAGTACGCAGGGGTCGGTGTAATAATAATATCACTCTGCAACTAACACAACTTACGTTTTGGTTATAAAATAATGCCATAATATCACCTTATACACCTAGTATGTCATAGCCTATGATATACATCAATATATTCTATATGATATGGTGCTTTGTTTTAAGGCCACATGAACAGTTCACACCGACACCTTTGTAAGACATAACCACTCATATCATATGCCATGATATGTTGAAATAGAAGGTTTTGTTCTATATAGCTACTTATGATATCCCATATCATAGGGTTTAAATCCAATGTAACTTAAATTATTAGATAACATAAGGTTGAATACAGAATAAAATATCAGCCATATTTTATAGCAGGCATTAAGACATTAATACAATATTCTGTATTCTTCATTTTAAACATGATTTCATGAATCAAATCACATGGAATTAATTTGATACCATTGTTGGGTTTCTAAAAATTGATCGACACATAATAAATGTTATAGAAATGACTAGAAACCAAAATTCCTAAGATCATCCATGCTAGAAACTCAAAACCCTGTATTAACTATAAATAAAGAAATGTAGTGCACCTTTCACTAGTTAAGACACTATTACTACCTTCATCACTCTGATAAGTGTTATCATTAGATAATATTCATAGGTTGTATGTTATTTTTAAAGTGTTTTATAAGATGATCCAGGGGAGAAATTTCTTTGATGATAGGTTACAAACATTGCAACCACAAGGTATTAACTCATACTTTATAAACATACGTGTTAATAAATGAAAGATGGTTGAGGTATACATAAGGATTTAAACACAACTAATATATTGTGTGTTCATTATTTTATAATCCTTTTTTAATTATCCCACTCCTTGATAAAAATTCCCAACTAGGATTAATGTATCACTAATATGGGGATGGGGTGAATCAATGACAAATTTCTCTTTTATGTTAACTTTATTGTGCAACAACCTTCACCTCCTATTAAAGAATTATCAATTTTCTAAAAAAAACATTCACACATCTATAGGAACAAAAATAATTTACAAGGTCCACTACTCAATAAAAGTAGCTAGTCTTTGGAATGGATTGGGAATAATCCAACTCCACACAATCCACTAGAATATGATCCTTTTGTGTGGATACAATAAGTAGAATATAACCTTACACTTGTGTAGCACCATGATCAATAAAATAGTGAATGTTATTCTTCGAGAACAAATTATGTAAAACATGTTTGTGTAACAAGTTAAGAAACCTTTACCAGTTGGTTAAATAAAATTCACTATGCTGATTCAATAAATTTTCCTTTTTCAATTCTTCAAAACACAATTTCTCACTTTCCTAATCAACATCAGATAGAAACAATATTTATGGAATTCATAAAAAAATGTAGTCTGATGTCTCAGTCCGATTCCTCTATCCAATTTCACAGTCTGATTATTTAATCAGAAAATATATAAGAAATAATACTCTAGAAAAAATTCTAAACCACTTCAACTTCCCCCATAAATATTAGTTCGATGACCCGTTCTGATCTGGAAAAATATAATCACTATTCTTTCTTATTCTTCTTCTTTCCAAAGATGTTTCCCAATAAAACTATGTCTGGAAACCTTCTTCTCTCTACTAAAACCATTAGTGCTCTAGTTCTCTCTCCACATGTGAATAGTGTTCTATCCTCAGAAAGTAAAATATACTTTCTTCTATTTATAGGCGATCCAAAATTGGTATAGGTGGGAAACCAATTTCACTTTCCCACTCAACCAAATTTCCAAAAAGCTCAAATTTCATTTTTATTTTGAATTCATATTTGACTCTTTCAGTGCATCTTAAATCTTCTTGATTCTTCTTGAAAGTTATAAAATTTTCTCACAACTTTATCCGGCTTCAAATTTACTAATGTTTCTTCAGTTTGATACAATTTTGTTACAATACAATCATTATTACGATGAAACTTATGGTCACTCCAATTTTCCTTAACCAACTAAAAAAACACAGAAACTGAATATTTCTCATTTTTATTCTATGTACCATTCGAAATATGAAGAAAGTTTCATTATAAATATCTATACCAACTGAAATACATAAAACAATTCTGCCATAAACATTACTGCAACTTTGTTAGAATTAAATTACTTCTCCTAAAAAAATGCATCACACCTTATAAAGATTCCAAGACCCCCTTGAAAACAACTAGACAAATATCTTTAAGAAAATTCCCCTTTTCTTCATTTTTTCAACAACTCCTCAGACCTATGTTCATGCATCGGATGAAGTACAATGTTCGATGACTCATCGGTGCCAACATGTGTCTAATAGATCAGTCTCTAATTCATTATGATATATCAATATCACTTCTGGTTCGATGAATCTTGAACATATTGAAGTAAAATAGAACCTATTTCTATTTTTAAACACTAAAAAACAAATAAACATTAATTATCATTCTAATGAAAATGGTTGACTACATTGTTGAACATCATCCGGTTGATCAAATTTAGATCTCATTCATCAGTCCCAACAACTCTAACTTTTTAACCATTCTACCACCAATAAAACTCTGCATATGATTCCTTTTTTTAATCAAAATTTTGTTTGATGGATCAATGTAAGAATTAATCTAATGGATCAGTGGTACACCATGTTTGATGGATCGATCATAGTAGGTACTTATTTCATTCAAAATTTATGCAACTTTCGATCGATCCTATGAATTGTTCATTTGGTGAATTGGATAGTCTGATGAATCTACTCATCTGATGGATCAGTCAATCACCACTTTAGTAACTTCAAAACTTATCTACCTTTAAAAAAATTATGTGTTTGGTGACTCACACACCAATTATTTGAGACTGGAATACTTTAACTTCATAACCTTTATTCTTCTATAAACTTCTTCTTGTATCTTGACTTTATGATGACTTTGAGAACATTAGGATCAACATAGAATCACCAGGATTATTGTAAAAAAACATCTCCCCCATTTATTTCACAAATCTTGGATCATAATTTTTGTAGAGAACTTATGATGTTGAAGACTTAGAAAACAAAAAATCATTTTCATATTTAGTATGAAGACATTCATAATCTAATAAAACTTCTCATACTTATTGAAACTTTTATTTTGGACCCAAGATGATTTAGATAAACAATTCAACCATAAAACTTATTCATTATAGAAAACCAAGGTCAATGAATTTTCTAATAAAAAATATGTTTGATAAACTAATTAAGATACTCATTTTGTTTGATCACCTTTTCTTACCAAGTGAATTGATTTATCATAATGAAAAAAAATACTAAACAGTCAACATAAACTTCTTTCTGCATCCAAAAACAACTTCCATCCAACTTGGTCCCAACAATCTATACCTTTGGATTTTATTTTCAACAAAGATTCATATATTACTAAACTTTATTAACTCAATATATAGATCACTAATAATTAATTATAATCCTACATGAGTGAACTCATTATAGGAAAAAAGAATCATTGACCACAAAACCATGATATAAAAAAAGTAGATACTTAAGAAACAACTTTATGAAACTTTAAAACCTTTAAAACTTTCCATATATTCAAAAAATTATTCAACTTTCCTATAAGATTTTCCTACAAACACTTCAAAAAACTATTAAAATTGTTCACAAACTTAAATGTTGATTTCAAATCATTCCCAAAACTCCCCTTAAATATATGCTTCCCAAAAAGGTTTAACACATATCAATGGATAGATATAGGAAAAATTTATCCCCCTGAAAACACTATCCAAAGACTAGATGATAGAGGGGAAAAACACATACCTAAAAATTATAGGGAAATAGGTTGGACTCCCATGTTCAAACTCAGTTTGAAAAATTATTCATTAGGTAAAGGTTTTGTGAAAATGTCAGCAACTTGTTTCAATGTAAGAACATACTCCAGCTTGATTTCATTCTTCTACACATTCTATTTGATGAAGTGATATTTGATATCAATATGTTTTGAATGATAATATTGTACTAGGTTTATTTTAAGGTTTATATCACTCTGATTATCACAAACCAAGATCAAAGGTAACTTTACTTCAACAAGTAAGTCTTCCAACAAAGTCTTCATCCACATAAATTATATTATATCTTGAGTGGTAGTAATGTACTTAAATTCAGATATACTAAGAGTTATTTATTTTTTATTAGTGTTCCAAATTATAAAAATTTCTCCCAGAATAAAAACTCTAATAGATGTGGATCTTATATCATTAACACTTCCTTCCCACACTACTAGAAAAGACACCTACACCCACAATTTTGAACTGTGAGTATAGCCCCCAAAACCATGGGTATAGGCTATACCCATGGTTTTGGGAACCTTGGGGAGTTTATCCATCAGTATAGCTATATGCTATACCCATGGTTTGAAAATTCTATACCCATAGTTTCAAAACCATGGGAATATGTGTATTCCATAGGGTCATTTACCCTATACCCACAGTTTCAAAACCACGGGTATAGGTTTTAAATATTCACCAACCATGAGTTTCGATCCCTAGACCACCTGTATAGAATTACTGAACCTAACCACTAAAAAACATTGAATTATAGTTATATAAATTTATATTTATATATACATATATTTATCTAAACTATGGATATATGTGTAATACTATTGAAATATGTGTTCCTATGAAAAAAAAATTTATCGTGAAAATATTTTTTTCCCCACCTTAACATGGGAAAGATATACCCACTTTTTTTGGAAAATTGTGCATATAAGCATGAATTGTACCCATGGATTTATAATAATTGTGGGAATAGGGATTAAAAAAACCCTATACCCATGGTTTTGAAAAATTGTGGGTATAGGTCTTGAAAAAAAAACTCTATACCCATAGTTTTTGGAAAACCATGGGTACAAGTGAGAATTTATAACCTATACCCACTTTTTTTTTCCAAATCCATGAGTATATGTTCCAATCTAGTAACTATACCCATAGTTTTGGAAAACCCATGGGTGTAGGGTCATTTTTCAGTAGTTCCAATCAACATTTGTATAACTAAACAAATCAATTATTCCTAAGCTATAATACCAGATTCCAAAATTTATTGTGACTTTAATATATCTAAGAATTATTTTTCTAGATAATAGATGTGATTATTTTGGAGGAATTTGGAATATTTCACACAAGGTAAAAACATAAACAATGTCTAGTCTTGAGGCACTCAGATACAACATACTTCCAATCAGATTCTAAAACTCTTTAGAGTCAACTTTCTAACCTTATACATCTTGAGTCAAACTTGTCCCCATTGAAATTACTGTGGAAATAGGTTTTTAATTTTCCATTATAAACTTCTTAAGAAGTTCATTAGAATAATTTTCTTTGGAAATAAATACATCTTTATAATTTTATGAGATTTGTAACCCAAGAAATTATTTTATTTCACCAAGCATAAACATTTAAAACAACTTCTTCATCTCTTTAGAAAACCTTTCAAAAGTTCTTTCATTATTTATAGAAAATATAATATCATCAACATACATAATAATAATGAGGTAAATATCCTAAATTTATTTTATGTAAATATTACTATCAACACTTCCTTTCTTGAAGTTAAACTTCCTTAAGCAAGTATCTAATTTGTAATACCATTCCCTTGGAGATTATTTTTACCCATATGTGGATTTTTTAAATCTACACACATAAATTTAATTCTTACCAATCAAAAAACTACATGGTTGTTAAAAATAAACATATTAATCAAGTTCTCCAATAAAAAATGCTGACTTCACATCCATCTGAAAATTTTTATAACTTCATTAAGTAGCAATTTCAAGAAAGATTTTAATTATTTCTAACCTTTCCATTGGAGAAAAAGTATCATCAAAATCATTACCTTCAATTTGTGAGTAACCTTTACACACTAATCTTTCTTTATTTCTTATCACTTAAACATCTTCATTCAACTTGTTCTAAAAAACCCTCTTTGTACCGATAACATCTTTGTCATTTGGTTTAGGTAGAGTTCCCAAGTATCATTCTTATCAATCTGATCCAACTCTTCATTCATAGATTGAATCCATTATAGATGCTCAAAATATTCATTCATATATTTTGGATCAACTTTTTAGTACAAATAAGTATGTGTAATAACTTTTGATGTTATTCTTTTTTGAAGATTATGATTTTTGGGAAAAAATCCCTCAAGGTACCATTGCATCATTTTTGGGTTGGTTGTGTTTGTTGACAAATTAGGTTTTCATGGTGATTTTTTGAGTTACAGATAAGTTGTTGAAAATCCATGTTAATAAAGAACCATGAAAAAGGAATATAAGATCTAGAGGTAGTATAAAAGAACATATACAAGGTGGCACTATTTTCCAGTGTTTGAAAAATTTTTGGGGTCCAAAATTTGGAGTTTGGTGAGCATCGCAAAAACTAGAGATCCTTGAAGATCTCATCAAAATATGGAAAAGACAAGAATTTTGCAAAGATGGGCTTCATGAGTTGTATTTCGCAAAGACATGAAGAATGTTGACGGTGATCTCTACGATTACGATGAGCTTCGTGAACAATAGAGGTGAAGAGCATTGTGAGGGAGCATTTCAGTGACAGTGCAAAGGAATTGATAGAATGATACATGATTACGATGAGATCCACGATCTGAAAATTTCCATGGTGCTTCGTGATATAGAGATAATTTTGGCATAAATTTTAGATCTTTGTGATTTGAGCTGACATGGCGATGAATTTTCTTGGAAGGTTCTCAAGTCGGTGGAATCAATTATAAATAGACCTCAACCACCTTGAGAAAAGTAGAGATATCAAACAAAAAACCTTAAGTTCTTGAATTGCAAAGGATATTCTCAAAGCAGGGAGCTTCATAAAAGTAAAGGGAATTCATAGAGGTAGTTGAACTCTACGAAAGGAAGGCATGCCACAAAGGCCAGTTTGGCTTTGCGGAGGACGTGCGCTTCATGAAGGATTGTTTAGATTTGAAAAATTGCAAATACTAGTGTGAGATATGAAATCTAGAGAGCTTTGTGATCTAGTGAGCATTATAAACCTATGATCTCTGTGAACCTGTGAGCTTCGTGAAGAGGTTGGAGCATTGCAAAGGCTTGTTTGAGCTATGAAAAAGTGAGAGCTTCACAAAGGTAGCATGCTTTGCGAAAGAGTTTCAAAAGGGATTGACCAATGTTCAGTGTCAATGTGGTATTCATATGTGGATGAAAGTTGGACTTCAATAGAGAATCTACATACAATGGAGGATTCATTCATTAGTGTTAATTCATGGACCTACAAGTCCATAAACTGTGAGTGGATCCCTTCCAAGTTTAGTGAGAAAAGGAAGAGGAAGAAGGTTATCCTTTCTACATGCAGTGATCTAGAGAGAGAGAAATAAGAAGTGAACCTTGGGAAAGCAGTGCGCTGACCTTAAACTTTGTAAAGGTTGTGAACCTGGGCATAAAAGTGATCTATCCCGAACCTTGATATTTAATGGATTTGGTACATCGGCACATTACTGTTTTATGTTCCTTAGACATATACCAGTGATGGTGAACCAAGTAAAAATCTCTGCATTGCCTACTTGCTTACTTGCATTGCATACAAAGCATCATCATTAGATAAAGAAGAAAATAAGTGATCATAATAAATATACAAGTTAAAACAAATTTAACCTTATGATAAATAGGTCAAGATCTAGCAGGGTATGAAGAATTTAGAAAAAAGAATATACATACCCCGATTCACCCCCCTATCAGGGTATATAGGCCCCTTTTGGTCCTAAAAATTAGTATCAAAGGGAAGATTTATTTTATCAGATTTGTTTACTCTGACATGGTTTAGTTGATTTGTGTGGTTAAATATTCAGTCTTCTCTTATCTTGGTGTGACATGATGAAGGGAACAATGTCAAAGAATAAGTATAATTAAGATGATATTCTTTAGTGTGTAAGTGTTTACAGAAAAAGTGTGATTCAACTAAAGGAATCAAATGAATTTCTGAAGGAAGTCTTGAATTAATTAGATACAAAAAAGATATATTCACTCAATAATGATGTAGGAATGAGTGAATTACTTGAAATTCAAAATGATGCTGAAACTACTGATGGTAAAGAAGTTTCAAGAAGGCCACTGGTAGATGATGTCGGTGTGACAAAGTAATTGGATTAGAAATTGGATGAAGAAGTTAAATATAAATATATCCAGATCCAAGTACTGGAAATTGAGGTCAACAAGCTAAGAGTATTAAATCAAAGTCTTATTAACATATCCATTAATTTGAGGGATAAGAATGATTCTCAAGATGAAGAACTGGATAAGTTGTCTATAAAGAGATAAACTATCAAATATGATTTCAAAGTAAATAATCTGAACTTAGAAGAAATTCAGAATCTGAAAGCCATAAATGATGATCTTTCTACACAACTATCTAAAATAGTTTAGAAGAATCAAAGTCTACAATAATAGAATGCATACTTCTCTAATTATATTGTTCAAGAAAAAATGAAAATAAAGGAGAAAAGTGATATGGTAGATAATCTCACATGAGAACTGGGGGATGAGATGAGTAACAAGAAGAATCTCAGAAAACTACTCAATGCTCAACTTTACTCAAGAGATAAAAAGATTCAGAAACTAGAGGAAGAGATAGAATCAGTCAAGAAATAAATAAAGAAATCAAATAACAATGGAAAGCCTAAGTTGAAGGATGTGCTGCAATTACTATTTGATTGTCCTTCTATAGGCATTGATAAAATGAAAACAAAGTATGTTATTTCTGAGGAGAAGAAAGAAAATATTTTCTCATCTCAAAGACCACATAGTATGGGAAAGTCTTGAATTGGATATGATGATCCCCATCCTATTCATGACATAGATAAGAAAAACATTGTAGGTTCTATAGATAGACCTAAAAATGCTGTTATAGGAAGTAATGATGGCATGTGCTATTTCTATGAGATTAAGGGTCATACATCATGATTTTTTTATAGGATTAGGAATAAATTTCATACTGTGAAGATATAAATTTCACTAAATCTAAGAATAATAAGAAGAATCATGAAAAGTATGAAAGGAACACCTCTTAGAAGAAAGAATTCATCATATTCTATTACTGTGAAAAAATGGGACACACTATGAGCATGTGTCAGGAAACTCAGGAGCTCAATATCGGAAGAAGAACTCAATATACAACAACATGTCAGTTAAGAAATGATTAAATCAGATATTTAATTGATGGAATATGTTTTATATGTTCCAATCATGGGCATTTGGAAAGAAATTACAGTAAAAAGAAATTGAGAAAGGAAAATGAACCCATAAATTGATTCTTTACTCCAGTGATGTATAACAAGAAATATTATATTGGAAGAAAAAGTGGAAAGTTGAAAAATAGGTTTACTACCTTAGGGGAATCACACAAAGCTAAAAAAAGGTGTATTAATCACCTTATCTGTCACACTCACAACAGATCTCTTAGAGATAATGTGAACAAACCTAGAAGATTAAGGGGAGATCTACTCTAGTTGTGAGTAAGAAGAATGTAAAATTAGTGGAAAAATCAAACCCAACAAGAAAGGGTAGCATGATTCAAACAACTAATAAAAGAAAAATAAATAAAGAATGTCTTATAAAATCCACATATCATGCCACATACCGAGAAGTGAAGACAAGTGGAGAGATTCATACTCAGAGAAGTAATCAAGGGAAGTGGAATATTGGTAGAACATCAAAGAAGTAAATGTATAATAGTGGGTTTAAACCCCAAAGTGTGAGAAAGGAAAAGCCTATAGAATATTCATATCAGAAAAAGACTATGTATGTGGGAAATGAATGCTTAGTCATATGGCCAAAATAGTTTAATTTGGATAGGTAGTTGGAGCAGGCAAGGAAGGAGTGCAATGCTCTATAAGAAAGAATCAAAGGGTTGACCCATATGGATCAACCGCAATCCTCATCTTGAGGATTCCAAAAGATCCTCTCTCCCTTAGTGTTTAAATTCTACTAACTAATGTGAAAGTGTTTCAGGTTTTTAGGGAGATACAATCTAAGGGGAAGTCGCATCAAAAGATGAAATGTGGTGAAGTGATGTGATTGAGAATATAAAGAATTTTCCAACAAGGAGACGGGAAATGCAGTTGAAAGAAATTATGTCACTATAGTATAGAATGAACAAAATCTTCAACAACATAGTGATCGATTGTCTGATGAAGGCGATAAGAATGTAAGAGACTCAAGGGGAGTAAAAGAGGAAAATGAAAATTCAGAAGAAGATATTGATAATGATCATAAGGAAGTCAAATCTATATCAGCAAGAATGTCAAAGAGTTGATCTGAAATTGACTTGAAAGATATAATTGGTAATAAGAAAGTGCTAGTGCAGACATGGAAGATGAGGACTCTACAACAAGCATTATACTTATCACAGGTAGAGATTAATTGTTTTAGTGAAGAAGATGAAGATGAGAATTGGGTTCAGGCTATGAATAAATAGCTTAACCAAATTGAGAAGAATTAGATGTGTGAGATTGTTTCAAGGCCAGCAGATAAGAATGTCATCAGGACTAAATGAGTATATCATAACAATATGAATGAATATGGAACAATGATTCAAAAAAATCATGACTAATGTGCAAAGGATACTCCCAGATAGAGGGTATAGATGTTGATGAAACATTTTCACCAGTTGCAAGGCTAGAGACAATCAGATTATTCCTATCCATTACAGTGCAATGAAAAATCAAGGTTTTCTAGATTGATGTCAAATCAGAATTTTTGAATGGGGTTCTAGAAGAAGAAGTTTATATTGATCAGCGAGATGGTTTTCTCATTCATGAAGATGAGAAAAAAGTTTTTCGATTGAATAATGTGCTATATAGACTGAAACAAGCACCAAGAGCATAGTACTCAAGGCTTGATCAGTATTTGAAGAAGCTTAGATTTCAGTGTGGTGGAGTTGATTACAATCTCTATTTCAACAATTATAGTAATCAAAGTATGATGGTGTTGGTTTTTTTTCAATGACATAATATTTTTTTGGATCAGATGAATTTTAGTGAATACATTTTTTTTAATTCATGAAAAGTGAGTTCGAAATGTAAATGATTGGAGAACTAACATTTTTCCTTGGTTTATAGGTGGCATAAGGAAGGAATGACACATTCATTTCTCAATCCAAATATGCCAAGGAGGCTCTGAGAAGATTTGGAATGAAAAATTATAAGGATATGAAGACTCTGATTGCTACCCAAATGAAATTATCAAAATATGATGATGTAAAGATAGTTAATATAACAGAATACAGGTAGATTATTGGGAGTTTACTGTACCTGATAGTGACAAGACCTGATATTGTTTTCACCACATGCCAAGTAGTATGATATCAAATAAATCCTAATGAAATCCACATGCTTGCAATGAAAATAATACTGTGGTATATCAAAGGAACTTTGGATTTCAGTTTAAAGTATACATACAAATCTTAGCTAGAGCTTTTAGTATATATAGATACATATTGGGCCGATTTGGTAGATGACAGAAAATCCACATCAGGATGTGATTTCTATCTTGGTGGATTATGTATTTTTTGGCTAATCAAGAAGCACGATTTCATTTCATTGAGCACCTCAGAATCTGAGCATATTGTGGCCACTCAACCATGAACACAATTATTTTGGATAAAGTAGCAACTTGATGATATGAGAGTTTAAGTGAAGTCTCTGATTGGAATCTAGTGTTATAATTTAAGTGATATTAATCTTAACAAAAATCCAGTCCACCACTCAAGGAAAAATCACAGTGAGATCAAATATCATTTTATCAAGGATAAGGTGGGGTAAGGGCTAGTGACATTGGAGTATGTGATACAGACTTACCGGTTGCAGACATTCTAACAAAGGCCTTACCCAAGGAATCTTTTGAGAGACATTGACTGGCTCTGGGAGTCCATTAGAATTCCCGTACTTGAAAAGTGTGGATTTAGGACCAAACCCATTCTCCACAACGTATGATGTGTTTTTCCATAATGTGCTGATATGTGATTCTATACTCTATTGCAGACCACAAAGGAGTGACCTTTGGGTTCATTTACAAAGGGGAAGAAAGAGTGAGTCCTAAAGGGAAAGAAAATGTGGCTAAAGAATAGAGAAAATGTCTTAGTCAAAGACATGGGGAGAAGCTGATAGGTGGAGTAACGTGATAGGGGGAGAGAAATGAGATAGGGGGAGAGTATTAAATCTGATTATGCAAGAAGTAATCGATAAAAGAAGATATATCATGAAAGCTAAGGTTCTTAATGAAAGAATATTATTGGTATCAGTATGGTATCATCAATTGGTGTCAGAAATGAAGTGATTCATTGATGAAATTTTCACACTAATTTTGTTTCTCACACCGAGCATTGCTCATGTGGGCCTAGAGTATGTGGTGAGTTAATATTTGGTCACTATTTAAATCACAAGAGTCGAATAGTGGTAGATGATGGAAGGAGCTTCAATTAGGTATCAAAGTGCAAGTAATTTTTATGAGAATTGTTTTCAACAAACCCAAAGGGGGAGATTGTTGGGAAAAAATCCCTCAAGGTAACATTGCAACAAATTTGGGTTGGTTGTGTTTGTTGACAAAGCATGTTTTCATGGTGAATTTTCAAGTTCTAGATAAGTTTTTGAAAATCCATGTTAATAAATAACCATTAAAAAGGAATATAAGATATGGAGGTGGCATAAAAGAACATATACAAGGTGGTTCTATTTTCTAGTGTTTTCCAAATTTTTGGGGTCCAAAATTTGGAGTTTGGTGAGCATTGTGAAAAGAGGATTTACTTGAAGATCTCATCAAAACATGGAAAAGGCATAAATTTTGTGAAGATGGGGTTAATGAGTTGTATTTTGCAAAGACATAAAAAATGTTGATAGTGAGATCTATGATTACGACGAGCTTCACAAACAGCAGAGGTGAAGAGAATTGTAAGGGAGCATTGCAACAATAGTGAAAAGGAATTGACGAAATGCGTCGTGATTACGACGAGCTCTATGATCCAAAAAATTTTATGGTGCTTTGTGATATAGAGAGAATTTTGGTGGAAATTTCAGAGCTTTTATATTTGAGCTGATGTGGCACTGACTTTTCATGGAAGGTTCTCAAGTCGATGGAATTGCCTATAAATATACCTCAACCCCCTTGAGAAAAGTAGAGAGATCAAATGAAAAACCTTAAGTTCTCGAATTGTGAAGGATATTCATAGAGTAGGGAGCTTCGTGAAAGTAAAGGGAATTCACAGATGCAGTGGAGCTCTACGAAAGGAAGGCGCACCGCAAATGACAATTTGGATCTGTGGAGGACGTGTGCTTCATGAAGGCTTGTTTAGATTTGAGAAATATCAAAGACTATTATGAGATTTTCGATCTAGAGAGATATGCGATCTAGTGATCATTGAAAACCTATGATATCTATGAACCTGTGAGATTCATGAAGAGGTTGGAGCATTGAAAAGTCTTGTTTGAGCTTTGAAAAAGTGGGAGCTTCACAAAGGTAGTGTGCATTATGAAAGAGTTTCAAAAGGGATTTCCCAGGGTTTAGTGGCAAAGTGGTATTCATCTGTGGATGAAATTTGGACTTCAATAGAGAATCTACATATAGTGGAGGATGCATTCATTAGTGATAATGAACAGACCTACAAGTCCATAAACTATGAGCGGATCTTTTCGAAGTGTAGTGAGCAAAGGAAGAGAAAGAAGGTTATACTTTCTACCAGTAGTGATCTAGAGAGAGAGAGAAATAGGGAGTGACCCCTAGGAAAGCAGCGAGATGACCCTAAACTTTATAAAGGTAGTGATACTAGGCATAAAAGTGATCTAACCTGAACCTTGAGATTTAGTGGATTTGGTACATCGACACATTACCACTGTATGCTCCTTGGACATAGCCCAGTGAGGGTGAACCAAGTAAAAATCTCTTTGTCACCTGCTTTCTTCCCTGTATTTCATACAAAGAATCATCATCAAATAAAGAAGAAAATAAGTGATTATAATAAACATACAAGTGTAAAAAAGGTGACCCTTGTGATAAAGAGGTCAAGATCTAGTAGGTTAGGAATAATTTAGAAAAAGAATATCCATACCATGATTCACCCTTCCTCTCAGGGTATATATGAATTTTTTGGTCCTAACAATGATATTGATCACAAATAATGTTTTAAGATTCAACATGTTTCCTTATCATATGAAAAGATATAATAAATTAATCATCATAGCTAGTAATAACTATGTCCCATTCTTATATTTTTCTAGTATCACAATTGTTGGAATACTTATCAATTTTATTAAAAAAAATTATTTCAAATTTCTTATTTTCCTCATCTTTATGAGATTCTGAAAAATATTTATTATCTTTTTCAAGAACTTTTACATCAAAAAAATCAACAATTATTCCTTTCTCTTTGTTGAAACATCTATATTCTATTCCATCTAAAGCATATCTAAGAAATATTTAATCTTTATCTCTCTGATCAAACTTATCAAGGTTTCCACCTTTATTATTTATGATGTAGGGACTCCAAAAAATTCTTAAGTGTTTCAAACTTGGAGTTTTATCATAAAACATTTCACGGGGATTCATATCAGAACTTAGATTGTAGAAACACTGATTCTAAATATAAATAGATATTCTCATAGATTGTGTCCATAAGTAATGATAAAGACCATATTCAAGTAACATATTATTCCCCTTTTCAACTAATCTTTTATTATTCCTCTTAGAAATACCATTTTATTGAGGTGTGTATGATGTAATGAACTCATGCTAAATTCCATATTTTTCAAGATAACTTCTAAACTTTTTATTCTTGTACTCACCACCATAATAAGTTCTCAAATTCTCCATAGAATACCCAAATTCCTTCTCAGATCTTCTCATGAAACTCTTAGATATATTTAGAGCTTCCATCATCATATATTTATTTATTTAAAGAAAAAGTACAAGAATACCTACAAATGTAAAGACAACAATCCATAGAGAAAGAACAATGCCAATTAGGGTGGTCTTTAATGATTAATCCCAAGAAAATTTCCTATAATAAGATTAAAACCCTAAAGAGGAAGATTATACTAATTTTTATAGTGAGTAATGTTGATTGCCAGATTGGATATGGAAGCAAGATAGTCTACCACCTCGTTACCTTCTTACCAAATATGTAGAATTTTTGTTTGGTTGCAGATTATGATCCTACACCTACAAACTATATAGGAAATTGACCAAGGGGTATCATAGGTATTCTTCAGGGAGTTATAGAGGATTAAAGAGTCATTTTCAACCACCATCATATTAACATTCCTCTGTATGAACATTAGGAGAACCAAAATAATTAACAATGCCTCAGCTTTGAGGGAGTCTCCTGACCCAAAGCATTCTAAGAATGCAAGGATGAAACTTCATTTGGGGTCACAAACCACTCTGATAACACACATGGAGCCTATGGAGAATGAACCATATGTGTTGAGCTTGTATCCTAAACCATGTGGACTCCAACATACCCAGTGACCCTACAGAGCACCACAAGTTGAGTGGGAAGAGAACATACCAGCAAGAAAAGGTCTCAAAGTGGGACCATCTTTCAAGTTATTTATAGTCTGAGTCATATCCAGAAGAAAGTTTTTAACTCTAATAACCGGCGTCCTCCATAAGAACACAACCCCTCAAACTGAACATTGTTTCTCACATGCCATAAACACTAGAAACCTGCAAGGAGAACCAAATCCCTATACTTATTCTCAGAGCCTGCCTGATCTTCTCCCTACCTATTGAGAAATGGAATTTCCATATTTCCACTAGAATGAATACCTATAAATTCACCAAAAGAGTTCTAGACGATGTGATACCAATACCCCTCGAAGAATAAATGCTCTGAGTTTTCATCCTACCATTCCTCAAAGCATGAAAAACTAGATTCTAAATTGATGCTGAGTCTTTTGGCATTTACATCCATGGATAAATATTAATTTCATACCCTTAATATGAGGAAATTGAACTTTTATGGCGCCTCCTTGCACCATAAAATGTCACCCCATAGATCCATATGGTGCGAAAGAGTAACCATGTTGCGACATTCCTTCATTGAGAAAGATCCTAAGGAAGATTATGTAAAAAAACATTGATCTGGATCATCATTAACATCAATAAGATCGTAAAATTACCATTGGTCATTGTCCATAACTACATTAATAAGAACTGGATGCTACCTCACCTGCCTGAATGTAATTTCCTTTGCTGTAAATCCTAGAAACCCAAGCTCAGATCCCATCCATTTTTGATACCATAAAGATATCTCTTCCCTACCCACAATCCAATGAGAATATCCCCTAAGATTTGAAAAATTAGGCTTAACCACGTTCCAAAAATAACCTCTCGGTTCCTCCCACTCCCCATGAATGAAAACCTTCATTGAACAAACCCAAATAGAGGTACCCTCAATCACATCACATGAAAGTTTTTCAGGAATTCCATGAAGGTTATCTTAGATATTATTCATGTAAATGCCTCCTCCCCATGTGGATCTTGAAAATCTCTTCCAAGAGGCCCAATGGTATTTCCCATCTGCATTGGCATCCTAGATAAAATATGCAAGGATCCTATCAATATTGGAAATGACTGCTTTCGTAAATCTGATGGCCAAGAGAGCATAAATTGGAATAGATGCGAGAACACTATTGACTAGAGTGATCCTCCCCCCAAAATATGAAAAATGGTTCTTCCAATTTGTTACAAAACACGTAATCCTTTCCACAATCTGATCAAAATGTTTAATATAGATCTTGCATGGGGGAAATGAGATCCCCTAGGTAAGTCATGGAAAAAATCATCTATTGGATACCCATAATGCTATACAGGTCATATATTCTTCTGTTCAAGCACCATCGAGATGTATATAAGCTTCTTTTCACCTGGTTAATAACCCGACTACTCTATTTGAAGTATCTTTCGAAGAACCTGTTCATACTCCAAATCGATCTCTTGCTATAATTTCGGAAGATGATTGAATTATCCACAAACATAACATGAGAGGTTCTTTTGGATAGGGCCTTACAATGATAGGGAATAGAGTCACCATCGGAGATTCTCTTATTGATGTTTCTGCTGAGAGAATATTGGGATAAAATGAATACCGTTGGGGACAATGGGTCCCCTTTTCTTAACCCCCGCATAGTCTCAAAAAAACCATATGTCTTCCCTAAAAAAGATATGTCTATCCAGGAAGAACACAAGCATATAAAAATAAGGTCAATATCCCATGTTGATAATCCAATCTTTGACTGCACCTTAATAATGAAATTCCTTTCAATGTGATCATAAGACTTATCCATGTCAATTTTAATAATCATATTTGAACCACTCAACTTGTGGTTGATGTTGCTAACCAGCTCCTGAGTCATTGCAACGACTCCTTGAATCATCCTACCCTTCATGAAACCATGCTAATACTCTATAATAAAAAGTGGAATATAGGCTTAAAGACTCCAATTTATTATGCTAGAAACTACCTTATATGGAAAATTAAACTTACTAATGGGTTTGTAATGATGAAGAGAGGTGGGGTCTCTGGTCTTGGGAATGAGAACCAGAGAGGTACCAAAAGAAACATGGGGCAACCCCCATTGAAAAAATACTGGATATCCATAACCAAATCATGATTAACCATGTCAAAAGATAATCTATAAAAGGATCCTAGAAATCCATACGAACTAGAAACACTTTCAATACTGAGACTTATCATTACCTCACATATTTCCTTCACCTCTGGAATTACAGTCATGATATCGTTAACATCAGTGGAAACTATAGAGGGAATCGATTCAAGGAAGTCACTACATCCCCTCAGGAATCCTCCACTCATGGTGGGATTGGGGCCGGCTTGGAGAGATTTGTAGTGTGAAACTTCCATGATCTACATGACATCCCTTTTATCAGAGTATCTACCATCTTATAATAGAATATTGGGCTTGTTAAGTCTTCACTTCTCCTTTATACAAGTGTGGAAAAATGTCATGTTCCAATCTCCTTATCAAATCTATTTGGTATGCGAGTGTTCCCTGGCTAGCTGTTCATGACGTAGAACCATGTCAGCAAGGATACCCTTCTTTATTGATAGATCTTTAAACATCATTTCACTCCAATTATTTTTGAGGTTAAGCTCAAACTATTCGATTTATTTTGAGATCATATCCATTTCTTGAAAATGTGTAGGTTGGTTCTTGATCCATAAGGTATGATATGTTTTGATATGTATAAGATCGCATTAAAAACTTATCCATGGAGTTTCCTAGATCGGTCTTTATCAAGACTCATGAACCAATTGGTGATAACCCAGTAGTTCTAACCATGAATGAGAGAAATTAAATCAACCTTTTTCCATCCTATCTAGGAGAGAGGGAGACTAGAAGGGGAGAATGATCTGAGAGGCTACACACCAGGTGAAAAAAAATTGTATTATGAAAAATGCCAATGGTGAGTTCATTTTCTAGACACCTGTAAAGACGAAACCAGGAGTGGGAACACCCTTTATGATTGTTTCACTACATAAAGCAATCAACTAAAAAACCCATATTAGATAAGACACAATGATCCACACTCTACAAAAACTCCCTTATAGCGTTATGAGGGAACTCACCCCTCCCTTTTTTCTCTTTAGGATCTACAACAATATTAAAATCACCTCCTATGATCTAGGTCAAGGATCCTAGATCAACTGACTCCAAATCCATCCATAACTCCCACATGATCTATAGATCACAATTTCCATAGTTAAATAAGGAAAAAAAGGTGTGATGTCCTAATATGACCTTAACTATAACCATTTTCTTAGAGACTAAAACCAGATCAATAGTTACATATTGATTCCAAAAGATCCATATATGAGAGTTTTGCAGATTGGCATGCATGAACACACACATTTTGATTTGACAAGAATACTTTGAGAGTTTACTAAAATTCTATTTGGGTTCAAGAATAGAGACTAGAGATATTGAATGATTCTTAATTTTAGTGCAGATGAAATCTATTTTAGCCCAATCCCCCAATCCATGTGTGTTCCATATTAGGAAAGAAATCATTGGAAAAATAATTTCATAGCTTTGGCCCCAGGATGCATATCCTCTTTCAACTGAGACTGAGAACTCGCAAATTTACTTCTAGATTAATATCTATTGTGTATCCCACTAGATAAAGGAGATAACTATGATGGTCTAGAACAATCCATATAATGTGACCAATGTATTTGTCTCCTCAAATACTTTTCCACCTTCCCATTGAGATAAGAATAAGAAACCTTACTGGAAGAGTTATAGGATTGCGTACATGTCAGATCCAGATCATAGGAGGATTGTCACTAAGCCTCATTCTCGGAGGAGGGAGAAATAGGAGGATGACCTGTAAAATATTGAGGCATCTTTAAGGATGGTAAGTATTCATGTAAAGAAGGATCCAAGAAGAAATCTTGAAAAGAAGATCCTAGATCGTGAATAAAAATAGCTAGAAGGGGATAACAACATGGAACATATTTGACTTGCAAGGATCTGAGAAGCATATCTGGATCCATCCGAGGAAGTTAAAGACCAATAGAGGAGGGAATATAAGTTTCAAAGGGGACCAGAGTGAGGAAAGAAGAACCACCTGCATCTAAATATAGGGAATAATAGAGAGCCACCCGAGAATCTAGGGCCACAAAATCTGAGGCAGAGGACTTATAATAATCTTCCTCCATTTGGTTAGAGGAAGATAGCCACTACTTCAAAGGATGAGGATTGAAAATAGTGGGTCCCTATAAGTATGATCTTGACGAGACTGAATCATGTTTCCTACAAACTGATAGAGAATGACCTTATGGCTGACATGAAGAATAGAATCTGGGAGGTAAGGCGTAGACCAGAACTTTATTCTAATAAAAGGTGTCTTGCACCTTAAGGCATAGCTGATTTAGATGAGGATGTAAAAGATCCATCTTGAAACATAAGAGAGGTAAAGAAACTTCTTCAAGATTAAGGGTTCTATCATCCGCACACTGAAAGGACCTGAGAGAGTCTCCAATAACCTGCAATAAGGATTCATTATAAAAAGGGATGGGGAGACCCCATAAGGAGATCCATACCACTGATAGCAAAGATTCCCAACAAAAGTGAGACTCCATATCCCAATAGGAGAGATTGAAATTCCAATTACTCAATGCATGAGGTGTTTTGATCCACGCTAGTACGAAATATTCCCGACAATGGAGGAGAACACAGAAGGCCTTATAATTTAAGTTTGAGACACTCAATGAAGAAACCATCCACCATGAATCCACAAAATCCCTAAATAGGAGGAGGGAAAGTTTATTAGCATCGAAAAATTCCATGAGAGTCTACTTCAGGAGATTTGAATCCTCTTTGAATGTATGAAGAGGGACCTCAACCACTATCCAGTCGTCGAAAAAACTATAGGATGGACCATCAATGAGATCTTTGGAAGATGATGAGAGCCCAAATCCTCCTTGGATCCACAAAGAACTTCCTTGAAGTAAACCCCCTGATGTGGCTCCAAGTTGAGTGAGCAAGAGTGAGCAGGAGGAGCCAGAAAGGGGGAAATGACCACTAGAGGGAGGGGAGAAACTCTCAGTGGAGCAGGAGGTGCAATGACTATGGGGGATATCGATAGAGGATCAATTGTTGAAAAAAATTGAAAATGCATCCGCGCATCTAGTGCATTCAAATGAGGCAGGAGGCGCATTGTTCTTGAAAAACAAACTCTATTTATATTCCATTCATTCTATTATTTTAGAGCTTCTGATTTATGTTTCAAATACATATCAAAAGTAATACGAGTAAAATCATCAATCAAAGAAATAAATTATTTATCTCTAAAATTTGTTTTTTTCTCATTGGCCCACATATATCACAATGAAAAATTTCTCGGGGTCAATTTGAACAAATATCAACTTTCTTAAGCAAATATCTTTTATCTTCCATTTTTGAAAAATTGTGAACACCAATCTCTTCTTTTTGACATATCAAGAATATCTCAGACACTATCTATATTTGTTAACTTGATCATGTTTCTTTGATACATATGTCCCAAACTTTTATACCACAATTGATTTTCTTCCATTATGATTAAGTAACATGAATTTTGAATGTAACCAACTTGAAACAAGTTTCTATTTGTCTTTTGTCCTTTTGTAACAACTTTTTCATATTCCAATCCTTTCAAAATAAGACCATATTTTCTAAAAACAACTTTATTTCCTTCATCACATAGTTGAGATACACTAAAAAACTATGTTTCAACTAAGAAATAAACAAAACTTTATTGTATTTCAAATTTTATTCTAAAATAACAGTAGATAAAAAAAATTATTCTAAGGGGTTCATTATTTCCAAGCATCACCATTACTTCATTGAAATATTTCACATTATTCAACAATTTCAAATATCTTGTCTTGTGGGAAGAACACCCACTATCCAAAATCTAAATTCGTTCAACTTTTTTTCATTGAGATAAGTTTCTACAACAAGAGTTTTTTATTTCCCTTTATCTTTATTCACATCCAGCTTCTGAGAATTATTATAAACATGTTTTTGTGTTGGAAAAAATAAGATACCCTTTTTCATGATGTTTAGGTTGTTCACCTCTTTTACAAATAGTTTCCAAAGATGGGAACTTATTTCCAACTTTAAAAAAATCCTTCTCTCAGATTTCTTCATTTGATAGAATTAACTCCACTTCAAAATTTTCCTTATAAAATTCATGGGATAATTGTAATGTTGTTGGATAAACCTACACATATTTTTCATATTTCCTAATCCACCACAATATCAAAAAAAATAGTAGAAGGAACATTTACCTCTATAAATTTTATATTTTCTAGAATTTTGAACATGTTTTCCAGCAACATTCTTATATTTTATATCATAACTTTTGTTGATCCCCATTCTTTATATTATCACTCAGACTCTTCTTTAATACAAATTTCTTCATAACTTTATCAGAATCAAAAGTGGCAGGAACCTTTTTTTGGAATCATAATTTTTAGAAACTTTTGAACTTCTAAATTTGTTAGTTTTGGACACATACATGATTTTATTAGAATTCTTCTTCTTAGGAACAATTTAAACTTTATTTCCAACCTTAGAAGACAAATTTTTTAGATCCTTATCAGGTTTTATAGTTCCATAACTTTCACCAAATTTAGAGATAGAGTTCTTGAAACTTATAACTCCCAGCTCAAATTTTGAAAATGTTTATTGAACTAGTTCCAAATATTTCTCCTTTTCCTTCAAATTTACTTTAAAATAATCATTATAATTATTTTATTTATCAATATAATTATTCATACAATCAATCTCTTCAAGTAACTTAAATTTATCTTTAGGAATACATTCTTTATTTTTTATTTTAGTAATTTACTTATTCAACTTCTTGATCTCTCTTTTAAGTCGTACAATCTTTCACATACATTATTTTAGCTCTCTCTTCAGATGAAATTATAACTCAGTATCTCCCACTGATTCAAAATTACTAATTATAAAATCTTAATCATTAAATGTTTCAATGAAAGTATTTTCTCTAGAAAATTCAATAAAATTTTCATCCTCAGCTTCATTATCTCCCCTTAATCATCTTTAGACCAAAAGATTATCCTTTTGGATTTGGAGAACTTTTTATCTTTTACCTTGGAATAAGATATTGATTTATCACCATATTTTTTAGATATTCTTGGACTTATATCATGTTAATAAATTTAATATTCATTATTTCTTCAAGGATAATTTGTAGTAATGTTTCCAATGAATCCATATTCAAAACATTTCAAGGAAAGATTCCCCTCATACTTTCCTATACCTTTTTCGCATTTTTTGAAAAAATTGATAAAAATTCATCGAGATTGTTTCATAACTCATTTTAAGATTAATAATCATAAACCTCTTAATATTTAATTATCTTATTATAATTTCCTTGATTGGAAACCTTAAATGAAATTTCTAGATCCACTTTTATTTTTTCCTTTCATAATTTTATCCCTTCTCATTTCTTAAGTAATGAGAGTACTATGAAGGTTATCTTGAGATAGAGTTTCATGATATCTATATTCCAAAGATGAAACTTTGGTATCATCATTTTCAGGAATAATTATTAGGTTTTTTCAACAATAGTTGATTCTTCCATATTCTCACCAAGAAATATTATGGTACCAACAATATCAGTCATCCTTTTAAAGAAGTCACCAATAGATTAATTCCCACCCATTCTAAGATATTAATACTATAGCCTCTAGATTTTTAACATATATTTATTCACCTTTTTGTTACCTTCATAAATATTTTTTTAACTTTTCCTAGATACCTTTATTATAGAAACTCCCTTCACTCTAAGAAATTAACTTTTAGAAAGTGATGTGAGTAATGAACTCTTAGATCTTACATCATTATCTAGATTCTTCTTATCCATAGATGTAAGTGAAACATTCTAAACAAGAGGAAGAAATCCAATTATAGGAGCTTAAAAAACATCATAACTAAGAGAAATAAGATATGGAAACATTTTAACTTTATTGATTAGATAGTTATTTACATCAAAAAAAGGAATTCCCTTACTGTACACACAATTCAGATTCTGTATAAAATTTTCTCTTCAAAAACTTCAGTAAAGAGTAAATTAAGGGAACCTTCACTATGATACCACTTGAAAAGACCCAACCAAAATCAATGCATCACTAAGAGGGGGAGGGGTGAATCAGTGATAAAATTTTATTTTATGTTAAATTTCTTGTGTAACAATATTCACCTCTTATTAAAGAATTATCACTTTGATGAAAAAACATTCACACATCCACACAGACACAAGTATTTATATGGTTCACTACTCAATAATATTAGCTAGTACTTGTAATGGTTTGGAAATAATCCAATACCACACAATCCACTAGAAAAATATTATTTTTATGGATATAACAAGTAAGAAATACCCTTAAACTTGTGTAGCACTATGATCAATGCAACAGTGAATGCGATTCTTATAGCACAAATGATGTAAAAAAAATTTGTATAACAAGTTAAGAAAACTTCACCAGTTTTTTTCAAAAAAAGTCACTATGATTCTTCAAAAACTTCTCCATTTGTAATTCTTAAAAATAAAATTCTTCAATTTCCTACCCAGAAGTTGGTAGAAATAATATTTCTGGACTTCATACAAAAACTTAGTCTAATGTCTCATTTCGATTCCTCCAATTTCCTAATCCAATTATTCAATCTGAAAAATATATAAGAAATAATAATCTAGAAACAATTCTAAACCACTTCAAATTTCCCTATAAATCTCTAAATAATGACTCGGTCTGACCCAAAAAACTATGATCACTATTATTTATTATGATTATTCTATCCAGGGATGTTTCTCAATAAAACTATATACAAAAACCTTTATATCCATGTTAACAAATTTAGCACTCTCACTATCTCCCCACACCTGAATAGTGTTCTATCCTCAAAAAGTAAAATGTACTTTCTTCTATTTATAGGAAATAGAAAAGTGGTATGGGCCGGAAACCAATTTCACTTTCCCGCTCAACCAAATTTCTAGAAACTCAAATTTCAAATTCATTTAGAATTAATATTTGACTCTTTTATTTATTATTAACTCTTCTTATCACAACTTAAACCTACTTTGAATTTACTAATGTTTATTTAATAAGATATAATATTGTTACAATACGGTATTCATTATGATGAAACTTATAGTCACTTTAATTTTATTAACCCAATTGAAAACACATAGGAAATGAATAATTCTCAATATGATGCTTCTTACCATTTAAAAGATGAATGAAATTTCATTCCAGAACTCTATACCAATTGAAATACATAAAAAATTATTCTATAAAAATTATTGTAACATCGTTGGGCTTCAATCACATCTCATAAAAATTGTCATAGATTTTAAAGATACTATAACCCCCTTGAAAAAACCTCAACAAATCTCTTCAATACAATTATCCTTTTCTTAATTTTTTTAACAACTCCTCAAACCAATGTTCCAACATTCGATGAAGTCCAACATATGATGAATTATCAATGTTAGTATGTGTATGATGAATCTACCTCTAATTCCTTCTAATATATTAGCATCACTTCTATTCTGATGACTCTTAGACCACTTGAATAAAAATAAAACTTATTTCACTTTTAACCCAATTAAAAAATCAAATTGAATCCTCATTCTGATGAAAATGGTTGAATAAATTATTGTACACCATTTGGTTGATCAATTTATAATCTCATTCATCAGTCCCAAAAACTATAACTTTCTTAACCATTCCGCTTCCAACAACACTCTATATCAGAATCCTTTTTATAATCCAAACCGTGTTTGATGGATTAGTTTCATAATTAATTCAATGGATCAGTGGAACACCACATCCGATGGATCAGTGTTAGAAGAGACTTATTTCTTCTTGAATTTCTAAAACCATTGATATATCCTTTGAATTTTTCATTTGGTAATTCAAGAAGTTCGATTATCAGCCGATCAACACTTTAGAAACTTCAAAAATTATCATACTTTATACAAATTTTGTGTCTAGAGATTCTCACACCAATGACCAGAGACTGGAATAATTTGAATTCATAACCTTTATTATTCTACAAACTTTTGATTATATCATTAATTTCTCATGACTTTTAGATCATTAGGATTGATATAGAAACACATAACTTATTATACCAAACATATCATCTCCCCCTTTATTTCACAAAGCTTCGATCACATGTTTCAAAGAAAAATTATGATGTTGAATACTTAAAAATATAAAATCATCATCATATTTACTATAGAGACATTCAGACTCTGATAAAACTTCAATATCAATAAAAACTTTCATTCTAGACCCAATATGAGTTCCATAAACACTTCACCTAGAAAAATTCTTTAGTATAGAAAACTGAGACTGATGGATTTTCTTATCAAAACCGCATCTGATAAAATTATTATGATACTCCTTT
This sequence comes from Viscum album, assembly GCA_963277665.1. Classification (NCBI taxonomy): domain Eukaryota; kingdom Viridiplantae; phylum Streptophyta; class Magnoliopsida; order Santalales; family Viscaceae; genus Viscum; species Viscum album. The sequence goes on along the minus strand of OY728120.1, from coordinate 649,162,507 downwards.
TGTCTTATAACCTTTTCTTACAAAGTGAATTGATTTATCATAATGGAAAACATACAAAAAAATCAACAAAAACTTCTTTTAGCATCAAAAAACAACTTTAATCCACCTTGGTCCCTACACTTGAATATTTTTTCTTGTTCATTATTTTCCATAAGAGGCCCTAATATGTTGTGTATAGAATGATAGTCCCATACATGTGATGGTTGATTCACATTAACCTATGAATACACCATATTGGAGGTATTTTTTCGACGCCTCTAACATATCTTCATCAAACTAGATTGATGAAGGCGGTAGTAGTCACTCAGCAGGTGAAAATTATGTTATGTTTATTAATTTAAATTTCATGTATAGTTTCAGGTTTATAACATGGTTGATATTGGGAATTTTTGTTTTTAGTTGTTTTCACTGCCATGGATTCGGGTTAGACTTCTCACTATCATGGATTCTTACACCTTGAATAAAAAATTGGGGTTAGCTATCTACTACTATAAGATTACTATTATGGGGATTTTTGATTTCATATGATTATAGGCTTTCACATGAAATGGTTTATTTTACTTTATACATGGGATTAATTTGTATATGTATGAATTTAATTGGATTTTAATTTGGGTTAATAACACAAACTATGCATTATGCAAATAGTTATACATCAATATGGTTTGAACACATTTATTTTATTAAAAGAATAAGATTACAAACTAAATCACCAGAAGCATGAATATATGTAAATAGAGAATATGATATAATATGGTGAGATTAAATACACTTTAAAAATACCAAGTGTTATATTCCTTCCAAAGTGGCACATGTCAAGATTTCCATTTTTAGCATGGGTTACCCTAATGGTTATGTTCCCATGGATTATCTCATATAATGCAAGAAAGTAATGAGGTAGCCCTAAAAATTTGCTTCCTAATTATTAGATTATTCTTTGGATTATTCTTATCTAGGAAACCCTATCCATTTGGATAATAGAATAATCAAGTTGAGATAATTCATATGATGTATTAGACAAAGTGTTTTTTCTCAACTATCTAAGAGTCTTATATGATATGATTGACTTGATTATCTACTAGAGATAATCACGTATTATTTAGATGATTAACCAATATATGTCATGATGAAATATGGATCCTATCCCACTAATATATATGATGAGTTCAAAATGGGTGATCATTTTAATGGGAGCACATTTAATGGAATTACTTATTAAATGAATGTAAAACATGTTACTCATATAATAAAAGATTATATTGTTGATAAATAACATAAAAAAAAACAAAAATAACTTTTAGATCAAACCTAGAGAAATGGAAATAATATTATTCAAAAATTATTATATTGATACAATACCTAATAATTATTATTATGAAAGGAAAATTCAATTTATTAGATAAACCCCAATCTAAGTAACTAATTATTGAAGTATTTCAACAAATGATTCTATAAGCTTATGAGAAGCATAAAATAATCCCATAAAGGTTTCCATAACGTTTTTTATGGTTATGAAATTCATTTTTTTCATATATGGAAATTTTTTAAAAATGTGAATTATTTTAAGAAATATTTACCCTATTTTCTCAAAGTGTTGAGTATAGAAGATCTTACGAATGTGATCACTCCTAAAAAAGTAATTTTTTTTTATAAATAAATTATTTTTCAATGTATTATATGATTTTATTTAAAATATAAATACATAATATTTAGAATATAAATTTTATAAAATGGAATTAATTTTTGTAATTAGCACATAAAATTTATCTTTTGTTGAATCTTCGTAATTTTTCTAAAGAATTTGATTTTTAGTGAATAGTAAAATTATTGTTTTTATTATGTTATACATACATAATTTTAAGTTAATTTTTATCATATTTAGAAATTTATTTCATTAAAATGGTTTTCATATTTGGAATAAATATTTTAAAATTATGAAATATGGTAAATTTTTATTATTAAGAAATAAAATAAGTTACCAAAGTAAAAATTAGTCACCATGGTAAAGGTTAAAATGAGGTAAAAATATTTAATCAAGAAGTAGGTCACTAAATATCGCAAAACCTCAACATTAAATGGTAGTGTGAGGGATTTCATAACCTTACCTAATATTTTCATGAATAATTATTAATTTTAGGATCCACTTTACTTAATAATGACATCTCTTTTTATATTAAGAAATTATATTTAAAAAAGTGCCACCCCTCTCACTTATAAAGGAAACCCTTCACCACCACTCATATAATGACAATATAGGCTTATTATATCAACCTTTAATAGATAAAATACCTCCCTGAAACTGTTACCCACATCCTAGAGGTTTTTTTATCACCAAAATACTAATCTAATGTGCCTTATGGTGTAGTCCAAGAGAGGACATCCAAAGGAAGATGTAGTATTCTTAACCAAGCTCTTTTAATATATTATTATTTTAACTCTTCCTAATGAATTCCAAAAAAATTAATAGTGACATGAATATAATAAATATAATTAAATTTTATTATGTTAATGGAATATCTAATATCTAATTCCTCACTTCCATTCAAAAATTAAAATTTTCACCTTTTTAAGTGTGGACCACCACCACCACAAACGATGTATTTCATTTTCATCACTACTTTACATGGATGGTTATAAAAATGGATTTTATAAATAAACATGATATTTATGGAATAATTATGACTATATAAATATAAATCAGTAATTATATTAATAATATCATCTATTAGAAAAAGAAAATGTCACTCATGTTATGAGCAGAGTACAACCTCCATGGATGTCGTGTTTTGTTTTTCATCACTCCATTCATTGATCATTATAGAAATAATTGGATGGTTAAATATAATTTTAATAGGAATATTATAACTCATTTAACTTTCTATAATGGTTAAATAATTATGAAAATAAATAAAAAAATGTAGTTCACAATGGTTGGTAAAACCTCCAAGATAAACATGCCATTAAATAATAACATTTATACTTAGTAAACCATGACTATGGTACCACTTATAATTATTAAATGACATTAAAATCACTTAATTTCACTTATATATATTTTTTTAATTTAAAAATAACTTACACAATCATCAAAAAATCAAATAATCCTTGAAATCGTGCAACGAACACTCTTAGGATAGTAGGAATAAACATGATGTCTTAATAAAATAATTCTAAATTAATATATAATAATAGTAATAAATAAAATATAGATGAAAAGGTTATTAATTAATTATTAAAAAAACTTAAATTTACTATTTAGGAGGTTATACATGTGAACTAATTGAGTTTGGACCTGAGGTAAGGGATTCTCCAAACCGCCCTCTTTTATTTTGGGTTATGCTTTCTCCCTCTAAAACTCATTTTACCTCTCTATTTTTCTCATGTATATATTTTATATTATATCTATATATTTTCCTATCACATATATATCTATTTTATTTTCTATTTATTTTATGGGGTTAAAAAGGTTTTGAAGTTCCCTTCTCAATATTTCTTAAAAACAAACCAGTTTAAAAGGAACTTTCTTATTTACTATTCCTTTTCTTGCAACAATATTTTAAAGTTTGTGTCCCTACATGATTTTACAAAATGATGAATATATTATGGTAATAAATTATAGTTTAATTATAGTTTTAAATAAAACCCCATATTCTAAGGTTCGTTACCCATTTCTTAAAACATCGTTTAAGAGGTGAATTTCTATACCAACTACTCCACCTATTGTAAAGAAATACTTTTAACTAAGAATATATATTTAATACCTAAGTTTACTACCTAATAAACTAATTTACAAAATATTTAATCCTTTATTCTCTTGGTAATATTTATAAAATATAAAATTATTATGTTTCGAAATAGGGTTACATAACCCATTTCTTTCTCATGGGGTTTTCATATGATTATGCCTTATGCGTGACTTCCATATGTGGAACAAATATGCACGAACATGTTATAATGTGATAGGTGGGCCTATAATTATATATCCCTATAATGAATTTGGTAATGTTTTATATCTTATGAGATAATAAAGATTATGCATGGTCCTGATTGTGGTTATCTATGTTCACAAGTTTGTGTGTGGACATGATTATAGGTTGCAATGTTCACTTGTTTGTGTATGGACATGATTGTAGATTACTATGTTCAAAAGTTTTTGGGGGACATGATTTTAGTTAGCTATGCTCACAAATTTATTATTTCATTTATTTATGTTATGTCCCATTATTATGTCATTTCATATGACTATGTTATGCTCCAGGGCCCATGATTATTGTATCATGTATGATGCTACATCCAAATCTTTATTACCTAATTTATGATATATTTTTAATTATATATGATTATATTATGTCAAATCCAAGATATTTTATTATTTTATCATACCCATTTGCTTATATGATTCTCTATTATGATCTTCAAATGATATATCCCATGTTTACCCTTATTAAACATTTGAGATCATCTATTATTATGTTTTCATTCCCCAAGTTATGAAGAACAATATTATGTATAATATGTCTAGGGATAATGTGAGAAGGATATTTGTGGGAAATGTTGAAGACTTATTATAAATAAGAAAATGTTTTAGCTAATATATAAATAAACTAAACCTTTTGGTTATGGTATTGTGTGAATTTATGAGATAAAATATTTAAATTATAAAAATAATATAGAATATTTGTGTGTTATACTTAGGTTTTCATAACTGGTATCATAACTTAGTTATATATTTATTATTTTTAGAACTAGATTAGGTAGTTTGGGTGTAGTGTGTCTCGGTTGGTATCATAGTAAGGTTTAATTATTTTTGGATATTGGAAAACATGAATGAAAACCCTAGGGATAAGTATAAGTATAGGAAATAATCCTAAAATTTTAGTAAAATACAGGGCATATAGTTTATTAGAAATGTAATCCCTTTATGGATAAAAATAAGTGGATGTTGTCTCTAGTATAAATTCACCAAGGTGTAATAACCCTGATAATATAGGTTGGGTATTAAATTGATCTTCACTCTATGAAAAACTAATGAGCCTAACAACACACCTAGTTTGACACTCATAGGGGTATTATTTTAATGATTCAAAATATATTTATGAAATAGTATTAAGGATTTGAATACATTTTTTAATTTGATCATGTAATACATACCTAATTTGGTTAGAATACCTAATAGTAAAATAACCACGAATAACTTATATTAAAACCTTTGAAATTGTTTTGTTCGGGTACATATGTCTCTAGGAACACTTAAGTTTTATAACTAACTATGAAATTATTTTTTCATAAATGGTTTCAATATATTCCTATAATGATGGAAAATATGACTTTCCCAATATTAACCGGGCTAGGGAGGTTGAAATCTCATTAGAAATTATATCTTTAGTCTTTTCTATCATATGGATACCCTCAACTATTTATATAAGTTATTGGTAATTAAAATTGCAAGGACACAATTTATTTAAGGGGGTATAATGTAGCACCACATATTTAAAATGAATATATATTTTTTATTTAATTAAATTATAAATTTTAATTATAAATGAATTTATTTATTTTTAATAATTTAAACCATACATTGATACACATATTTATCATGCAAGTTGTTTCCTTTTCATGCTTTTATTAAATATATAAATTCAAGTATAGTGGAATGTTATTTATTATAATTTTTTTTATAAAATATTTGTTATTGTGTTCACAATTATTATTAGATATATCGTTTTATAACTATATTTATTTTAATAATTATTTTATTGGTAATTAATTCATTATAGTCCAATGGTTAACAAAGTATGATACATGTTTTCATAATCACAAAATTGAAAGAAATTGAAAGTAATATCATGTAACATTTTATGTAAAACATATAGTGAGAGGTTAAATATCATTAATTCAATAAAATAATACATTATCAGGAATTTTTACTTATATTATAGTTCATTTAATTTATAAATGGTTTTATTATATTCTATTTACAAATTTTATTAGTAAAAAAATTCCTTTTAAAATGTTAAGGAACAAGTTTCATATTTTTCATGACCTATCCTAGAGGGGTCCATACTGTGACTACCCCAAGACTGACTCTAATAGGCTAGGGGTTGGTGACTAGCACTGAGTAGGAATATCCCACAAAAGGGAGACATTAGCCTAAAGTACCAGTATGAATGCACACATCTCCAAGCTATATATACTGAAATGTAAAAATAATAAGTAAACAATGCATGAAAACCACTATATCCCACAATAAGAGTATAATCAGAGGAAAAGTAAAGTATATAGGGCCAAATAAAATCCCACCACAAAGAGTCTGTAACACAAGTCCAACCTAAAAGTAAAGGTACTAGAACTGCTATTTGAAAGTCGTATGAACACACCTCAGTTTGTCCAGTCACACTAAGCACCATCTAGTCCTGGTCCTCCTAAGACTCTATTAAAAGGTTGATCGCATGCAAAAGACACGACACGTGAGAGAAAATACTGTGTAGGGGTGAGTATAAAAATACCCAGTAAAACACCCCGAAACCACAAATCAATACATCAAAGAAAAGTAAACTCATCTCTAAACAGGTAAATTTCAAAAAAATAATGTCATACATATTTCAAAAAACTAATCATTTCTTAATTTTCAAACATAATTTAAAGAATAAAAGATCACTTCATAACTCTAATACCATTTAAGGGTTTCTAAGTTTTGATTAATGATTGATAAACACAACATAAAGTGTTAGAAACCAAAAACCCCATGATCGCCATTCCTTTAAAACCAAATGTAGATAAACTATGAATAATGAATGTGTACATATAATTGGATATTGATACTACTATTACCTTAAATATGTTCTTGATAAATATCACAAGGAATAGTCTTCAGACTCTTCCCTTCAAGGTATATCCATGGTTTTGTACTGAATCACCTAAACAGTTTGGGTAAGACCTCCATATATTCCATGATATGATAAAATATTGATTCACAAAGTAATATGGAAGAATATAACTTTGATAGGTGGATAGTATCATCCATATATGTGCTCAAATAATTTCTACACCATTCTCCTGACCAATACTCCTTTATATGGTCTACAAGATGCTCCTATGATCCTATGAATTAACTCATAAATTTCATAAATGTATGAGTACATGAATTCAATTGTAAATCTTTTAAAACCCACAATTGATTCAATCCCCAAGAATCTGATCATATAAAATTATTAATTAATGATACCATAAATGGAAATATGATTCAAATGTTAACTCTTAAAATTTGGTTATGATAATTGAATTTAGTAGTTACAAATGAATCCTACTATACAATTCATGGAACTATGATTCACCTAAATCATACACTATGACTATCTTAGTTATCCTTAATATGATATACATATACTATATAATAAGATACACTAAAACATAAAAAACAATCCGTTTACCATAATATTTTACTACTCTACGACATACCATACCATACCATACCATATTATATAAAACACTTCACATGGATTTTAGGAAATCTCCTTCAGGTCAATCCTATAAGAAAATATGAAAGTCAAAAACATAAAATTCATTAACTATTAAATCGATCAAAAACTTGAAAATTGTATGATTTGATTTATAAGTTAATATTGAAAAGTTTTTATTTAAAATAAATCATGAAATAAAGAAGTACGATATCAATTTAGAATAATGGGTTTTCCAAAATAAATAATTTCACAACATGATCCTTCCGAGGCTCCATATAAGTATCAAGGTAGATTCCTAAGGCCCACCTCTAATTGTAACTAATTTTATAACATACACTAAGGATGAAAACTAATAATATGGAATAAAATAGCAATTTTAAAACAAAAAAAGAGAAAACACAAATCAACATTAAGTATTCAATCAATAAATATATACCATAATAAAAAATACCCCTATATACCAATTCATATAACCTAAATCATGCCTAACATGCATAAAAATTCCTCACAAGTCTCTAAGGAATTCATAAGACTCTAATCAATATACCTAAAAATCATCTTCCAGTATTTATCACATCATAATGAGAAAGTAACTAAAAAAAACTATAGAGGGACGAGCACATGGGAGTAATCAATTGTATCATACTCCAAGATAATCAATATCAGTGTGAAATAAATATATAAATTTATACATGTGTGAAATAAATAAAATCAAATAAAAATGTTCAATTAATAATAACATCATCATAATAAAATATAATTATATCTTACTACCCATAAACTATCTCTATATTATGTACATATTTCACTAATATCCTTCCAAAGTTAATATTAATGTAACAACACAAAAAATTATAAAATAGTAAGACCAAAACTCACAAAAATTACTTAAACTAATAAAATGAATAAAATAATAAGAAAAAAATCTAAATATATTAAAACCAAATGAAAACAATCCATAACATCATACTGAACCAAATATAAAAGAGAATAGTAATCTAAAATAAATGAGTCATAAATAATAGTATACAAAATAAAAAATGAATAAGGGCTAGAATTCAACACCACACTTACCATTAATTTAGGGTTAAATCCCTCTTATTGGGTAGTTAACCTTAATAATATAACACCCTTGATAATTAATCTAGTAATGGGTGAAAAATCACAAGCATTATTGCCTCAACCATTATCTCATCTTATCACAACATATCTTTACCACATAACATGTTCCCAAAATACCTCTTTATAACATTCCCACTTCCACAATACCACCAAAAATGTCTCCCAAATTGAAACTGAATAACCACATTCATAGCACCACAACACTGCCTATTTCATATCCATTTAAAAAATAAAATAAAATATTAAAAAAAGAAAAATATCATCAACACACCCCACCTCAACAAATCTTTATAGAACAAGATAATGAGAAATAATAACCTCATTACCACTTTAACCTCTTCCAATCTATTTACACAATTACCTCACCATAATATATCACTCTTTTTTTATAACCATACAATACCCAAACTAACATGTTAAAAAACAAGAATAATTATGAAATAATGAAAGTAGACACCCACATAATGCCACCACAAAACCTAATCAATTTATGTAATAATTTTTACTTATTCTATAATACATCATCTTATAAAATCCCTCTTTTATCACACCATACAAATAAGGAATCCCTAAGATATACCCCTTATATTTGTAATTTAATTAACTTAGAAGAGAAACCATGTTTTCAAATTTCAAAGATCAAAAAAAGGAACCCAACCAACACTATATTTTATAGAATTAATTTCATTTTTTTAGAATAATACACCAATGAATTATAAAATTATATATCTAAGAAAATTTTATAAATTCAATAAGAAAGGTATCATATGTAATCCACTCAAAAATATTCAAAGGACTAAGATATAATGATATATAAATAAAAGAAAACACAACATGAAAAAAAGGCATTCTAATTCCACATGATATGAAAAAAGTAAAGAATTAACTACCTCAAATTGATGTTTTAATCCACTAAAAAAGGTTCCCAAATCTTATTTTATACAATTATCACAAATTCAATGACTTTAACCCAATATCCCATGGGTAATAACCCAATAACTTACCTAATTAGGTCACCTAAAGTCACCTATAATGATCAAGAAGTTATTTAAGGTTAACCATGATCAAGGGATGATCAATGATTTGGATGGGAATGATTGAATTTAAAAATTAAAGAAACCACTAAAACAATAGTGTGGCCTTGAAAACCAAAATATGATTTTAGTCAGTTTAAAATGATATAAAAAACCATAGCACTAAATCACAACCTCTTAAATAATGTTGTCGATCCTTTTTATTTTTAGTTTACATAATTGACCAAAACTATGATGTGAATTTCTAAACCAAAATGTGTTATTATTTATCCATTTATAAACCATGAGATATAAAAAAATAATCCACTTTAAACACATCATTTTTACAAACACAATGACAAACCATGCCATAATTATTACCAATTTCAATTGAATCTCCATAAAAAAAAAATAAATCCAAACCACTGAAAAAACTATGATCATTTTTAAAATAATATATCTTGGTTTATAAAACAATGACGTAATATTACTCCTCATGTCATCAAATAGAAAATACAACTTCTTTCCTCTATACCAGGACTAACACCACAATGGGACCTTAAGACCAAGACATAAACCAAAATAATGAAATAATAAGTTCTCAACCATGGCATGGGTTCACTAAAATTCATATTTCATTCTTTTAATCCAAAAATCTTTTACAAAATCACTCATTATTACTTCAACACCCCAAAAAACTCATAATTTAATGAACGAAGAAATATTGAGCCTCTATATTATATGCCTATCATATTATTCTCATCTACGATAACCTGAATAAAACTAAATATAATACAACATGTCTAAAATATTAACCACTCTATGAGACACCTCTCAAACTCGACCTTTATCATCAAAAAATCAAAATGCATACTTTAAATGGAAAATAAAATTTTGGGTCCTCACTCACATACCTCATAAAAAAATTTAACCCTAAAAAATAAAAATTACTAGATAAAAAAATCCTCACAATCCTCATGATTTAATAATAAAACTATACACATATCCCACAGAACATTCATACCTTAACTATAAACTAACCCTAGAAACTCATAAAACCTTATACACAATATTCTCATAATACCCATGAAACATTACTCTTAAAAAGAATCATCAGACTCCACCAATAAACCATAATTACTAAGCAAAAATCAAACTCAAAATAATTACCCAAGTGGGATACACCAAACACCATAAATAAAATATCCACACCACAACATTAACCCAAATCCATAAAGATAAACCCCCCCAAAAAAATTTATGTACATGAACTTGTAAGTTAACCAATTTATTTACTTAATTTAATTACTCATAACATTTAAAGCACAAGACTCATGAAAATAATATTTAAAATTTATCATTACCTAAAAAACAATTCATTAACTCTTTAAAAAAATTAATATATTTTCAAAAAAAAATTCTTAAATAATTTGTGTTCTTTTATAAACAACTGATTTTAGATTTTAAAATCCAATTGAGGCATGTGTAAAGAATCCACTTCATATTTAAAATTATCTAGAAACAATTCAATAGGGTTTTTAAAACAAAAAATATATTTCAAAATTTGAAGTTTATTTTTAAAAAACTAATAATTAAATTTGAAATTTTAAAACTATTTGAATACTATAAGAAAACAATGTGAAAATATTATATGTATAGAAAATAATTCAAATTTATATTATAAATTCAAAACTGTTTCTAAATTTAATCCTGAAGGAAATAAGGCCACTTAACTATGAGATATTTTAATACCTAAAACCATAACTAGCTACCAACCATGTTCCCAATACATTAATAACATAAAAAATAACCTTCCAATGATTTATAATCACTAAAAAACACAAAATACTGATACAAACAATAACTTACCTTGTTATAAAAGAAAAAAATCTACTAACCTATTATAGAAAATTTTGATCTAATCAAAACCAAAGTTTAGAATCACAGTTGATCCCTATAGGATTGTCTTACTCTTTACTTCTTCTAACTATGAGAACCAAAACTCATAGAATTAATCACACCTATCTTGATAAGATGAGATCATATTCTACCAAAACCTTCTACCTTAGACAAATGTTTCTCTACAACCTCCACATGATATCTCACCACTTTACAAGAATTAAACAATAGGGAATCCATTAGTTATTGAATCTTAAACCACAATGTAGACTCAAAATTTTATGTTTTCTCATCTTCTATTTATAAAAAAAATAAATAATTGAATAAGTAGTGTCTGGAAATGAATTCCAAGGCCATATATACTAGCTACTCCTTTCATAATTTCTTTGATCTATTTTATACATTTATATTCTTATAAATGGTAATTAAACTAATTCTTTAATATCTCATGATTATCCTCCAAAAAAATCTAATCCAGATGACTATGGTCTATCCTCCACCATATTTGAGACTTATATTGAAGCATACCTACTACCAAGGTAACTCAAAATTGATCTGGGGATTTCAATGATTTTTAGGAAATTTCATTATTTTCCATCTATTTTTATCCTGTATGAATTAATTATCCTCTATTAAACTTCAATACATATAACTATTTAAAATTTAATAACACTTTTTTCCACAATTCCTCCTTCCTTTTCTCTTAACAAACATTTTAAAGATGTTTCTATAATATTTTTGTAACCAATTAATCCAAATTAACAAGTTTTGGCATAAAATATTAAATCACATTAAATAATATTAAAATCATCACATCTATGAAGAAATATGACTACTTTTAAAGTAAACCACTTACTTCATGAAAATAATCTAATCCTCCCAATAAACTCCACTACTTTATAGATAAAAATTATTAAAAATATCTTTCTCACTCCAAATATTCATTACCACCCCACACCATAGATCAATAGAAGTTGGGGTGGAAAAACTCTAGATACAAAGAATTATACTACTACCCAAGTTCATGATCTTTTTTTGGTAGCGATTCATGATCTCATGCTTACACACAAACATAGAGTGACCAAACCTCTAACACTAAGAAAAAAAATTAACCCAAATTTTAGAAACAACATGTTGTATATAATAGAACTCTTCCCCAAACATAATACAAACAAAATTTGTTGGTGATCTTGAAAGATCAACTTTAATGAAAATTAATGGAAAAATAGGATAGAAAAAAGATCTAGTTATACTATTGAAACATTAACACCAACTAACTAAATTCCATAACATTCTAATAAGCAAAGGATTATGAAAAGGAAGTGTTATTTTGGGAAAAAATAACCCATACCACCGTGTTAAGGATACCATGTTTCATGTAGAAATCTTAAGAACACCTGAATAAATATAAATGGGATCCATTATAGATGAAATGATCTATGGACTAGGCCAAGATCAAATCGTTCTCTAATGAAAAATGAATCATGATATTCCTGTTGCTAAAGAGTCCAATAATTGGTCATTTCTACAATCCCAAAGATATGAAGACAAACCCATCAAACAAGTCGGTAGGAATTGATGGGTGTGTTCAATGAGACATTTAGAACCAAGCATAAATTTATCCAAGGATTCAACCAAAGAGGAGTCAGTTTAAATTATAGATGGAGCTTCACATAAGGATGTGTTACAGGTAGAAGGTGAGGGAGGTTCACCGATCTGCATGACCCTTGGAAATTTAAGACATGGCTCACCAATTTTAAGTGGGGTTTGGGTGAATTTAATCAGAAGGATGATCATGAGAAGGTCTATTTTGAATATTAATTTAATAAAACACTTTTAAGATCTAGATATTGAAGGTTTAAATTAAGAACAAGGGGTTTCAATGCAATCCACAATAGAAATTCAAATCCCAATATAATAGGATAACATCTCTGGTGGTTAAGATCTCTCTAATACAGTTTCTGAGGATGAGGTATCTAGTCAATTCTAAGGTGAGTGTGTAGATGGAGTCCATGAAAATGGACTATAAAAACCAAGGAGTAAGAATTGGTGGAAGGGTAAAAGGGACTTGGGGAGCTTCATTATATTTAGGAGAAATATGTATAAAGTGTGTAATGATTACCCATATTTAACTAAGCTGATGGAAACAAGTTTTTACAAAAGAATAATACAATGGGTTGCGAATCCATGGATAATGACTAGAATGGTAATAAGAGTTCAAAAAATTTGAGTGAAAAACAAATGGATGAGTGTAGTGATGCTACATAATAATAATATATTTGTGGCATGGAAGACCTAATTTAGGAGAAGGGATTCTCCATTGTTGATAATAGTAATTCCATGCCAGAAGGTATGGAGGATGGGGAAAAAGAAAATAATGGGAGCTTATTATTCAATCTAATGAAGAAATGTTAGAGGTGGTACTTGTGATCAATGATTCATAGTATGAGGTTAATATAATGATAGAGAGAATGATTTGGGTGGATAATAATAGGGAATATTATGCATGGATCAATAAGAAAGATCATATTTTTATATGAGGCTTAAATAAAAAGAATATTAACTTAGAGTATTATATCAAGAATTCAGACAAGATGGATGATTGGTTTGAAGATCTCATCAAGGAATATTTGGATACAAATGCCACTAGTCTTCAATGTAGTTTACAAAGGGAAAATGTTTTTAATTGGATTAAACATGTTTGCAATGATTTTTGTGATCTCTTATGTTGTCAGTTGATTGTTGTGAGGTTTCCCACTTTTTATATAAAAGTTTTTTTAAATAAAAAGTTATTTTTATGTCATTGTTATGTTTCATTCATCACTCAAGAAATGAATATTTCTAAAAAATATTTATAATAATAAAATCAAAAATGGTATACTTCACTAAAAAAATACATTAAACAAAATTAAAACAAGAATAAATTTATCAAAACACTAATTCAAATAAAACATTACATGGAATTGTTTATTTTCAGAATAATTATTTTTTCATTTTATCCATTAATTATATAAGATACTCACATTATTAAAATTTCAGATTAAGGCTTATATTATTTACATAATACTTCAAAAATGTGAAAATAACATCTTGCATCTTATTAATCTACTTATCAACATTGTTCCACATGTGTTTAATTAATAAAAAATAAGTTTATCTAACACATGATCTAATTATTTATTAGATTTTATCATTCTCAAAAATAAATTTTGAAACCCCTAGTATTAATTTTTTGTGGGGGTATTTGTTGGTTGGTTTATACCCTTGAGTTTGGGGTGTTTGGGCTGAAAATATTAAAGTTTGGGGACTTTTTGCAGGTCATACAGTTAAGGCACATGGTTAGTTTAACCATGTAGATGAAGTGTGTAGCCTCTTATAGTGTCTTTATCTAGGTTACATGCTTGGAACATGGTGAAACTAACCATGAATCCTAAGTGTGCAACCTGTGTAGCTCAGAACAATGGGGATCTGCATGGTTTAACCATGGTTTGTTTAACTATGTGGGTAAACCATGAGACCCACCTTAATAGGGTTATTATAGTCATTTATCATTATTTTTTATTAGGTATTATCCCTTTATCTCCCACCATTTAAACCCACATCTTGGATGCCTCTCCCATACTTTTTTTATTTTAAAGCTCCCCTAAGGTGAATTCTTGGTGGTTTCTTGGTGATTCTTCACCCTATTCAGAAGGTGAAGGCTTACCTTTCATTATTCTTTAGTTTTATATATTTCCCCCTTTCACTATAACCCTAGGGTCTATGCATAGTCAATTTTCATTCCTATTTTTTTGCTAGATTTGATTCTGTTCTTTTTAGTATTTGTGATCACTCTTTTGAATCCTTTTCTGGTGGATTTCATCAAAGGTGACAAGGTTCCTCCACTCGAGGTAGGTGTTTTTGATTCATTTCCTTTTACTTAAGATTTATATGATTTATTTAATCATTAATTGTGTTTTAGATTTAAATTAGTTATATATATTATAGCTAGTTTTGATTTGTCAATGGGTTTCTATGATTGGGTGGGTTTTACTTTAGTAAAAGTGGATGAATTTCTTAGTGCAATGGAACTTGGTTTTGAAATGGTGTTTTATTCTTTCTTCATGTTTGATAAAATTAAAAAGTTTGTTTTTTATCATTAAATGAACTTATTAATTGGGATTTGGGTCTAATGAGGGTTTTAAAGTGGGATACCGTTTTGTGTTTATAGGGTTTCCTTTCTTTAAAGTGGTGACATAAATTTATAAATAAAAATGGATTTCCCTTGAATTGTGTGATGGTTTTTGAAATTTATTCTGATTTATTTTTGGAATTGTGTTTGGATTCCAAATGGGTTTAAAAGGAATTTCCAAAAGTATATGTATTAGATGTGATAAGTGAAGGCCCAGTTGGCACTTTGTGATGTGATGTTTATTGTTCCCTTATTGACCCACTTTGTTGTTATTAATGTGTATGCTTTTACACATGATAGATGATTTGTGATGTTATTGTTGTGGTGATTATGCATTGGGGATAATTTTAAGGGTAGTTTGGGAGGGGGATGGATGTTATTGTAGTGTTATACCTAGGGGATTATTATTTTCATGTGAATATGTTATTGTTAATTTACCACCACCATTATTATTCCATGAGGATATTGAGGTTTCTAAGTGGGAATTAGTGGTACATTTCTCAGATAGTTGAGTTTTTTTCACTAGATAGAACTCCATTAGTTGTACATAACACCTAGATCTAGGGGTGCTCATTGATGATGCTTCTTAGATATATTCAAGGGATAGATTTGTGACTATTAACTTGACGAAAGTTAAGCCCAATTTTACATTATTATACTATCCTGCTAGTCCTCATAGTGTTGTGTCATGATATGTATAATATGTTATGACTTTTGATCAATATATATTGGAATATTTATTTTTTATTTCCTATATGTAATTGCTTTATGTGTTGATATATTTTATGGTTTAGTCATGTTGTTGACTAGTTTTGTTCCATATGTTTATTGGATTTATTTATAGCCTATGCTTCCCTTATTTACTTTTTTACCTTCATTTTGGGGGTGTAAAATCTTTTAAAGGAAAAAGGGAGAAATGGTTTTCAAAGTTTCATTCTTGGCTGGAATTCTTTTGATATTTTTTAAAATTTGTGTGGGTTTATTTTCAAAAGAGTGGAGTTTTTAAAGAAGAAATGGTTGGTAATTTGAAAAGGCTTGTTTTTTTGGTAAAACCTTTTCACAACTTTCTTTATGAAATAGGTTCTTTGAGGAATTTAATTTTCAATGAATTTTTTATTCCTATATTATGTAAAGTAAAATGAAAACCTATTTGTTACTATTATTTAAAAACTAGTGAGCTTGGTTTATTTTATAAAAGGAATAAATTGGACTCATGGTGGTATCCTACTGGCTTTATATCACACCCTACATACACATGTTGGTGGGTATGTAGTATTCATGTATTATGTTGTTTCCTTTAGTTTTTTTTCATGTTGGATTCAGTTCCATCTTCTTTGGGAAGATGGTGTTGTATGGATGATGGAGGTGACTAGAGAGTCACACAGAGTTAGTGATTGAAAACTCAGTTACATGAAAGTAGTTGGATAAAGCTTTATATTGGATTTTTTGGTCTATATTTTTTATCTTCCGTTTTAGTTTTTATCTATGATTGGTTTTGTATTTATATGATATGTTTCTTAGAATGTATCTTGTCGTTTGACTATTATTGCATGTTTGGATGTTTTTATTTCATTCCTTGAGGGTGAAAATATCCCCAATATTTATGTATGATACCATTTATTCTCTTCATCCTCCCATGGTAATCAAGGACACTCCTCAAGTATGTGGTAGACCGGCTTGGGAATCCAATTGATGGATGTACCTAGTTAGTTCATTACAAAATGGTATCAAAGGATCTACGTTTCTTGAAAAGTTGAATAGGTTATAGAGAAACCATTTATGATATTTGGGGTGTGTCTTGGTAGTTTATAGACTTGTATTTTAATTGTTTATCAGGTGGAGTGTATGGGAAAGGGTATTTACATATCTTTATCCCATTGAATCTCGAGTTTCCATGGGAGTATTGGGGTTGAGTCTTGATATTGAGTTAAAACTTGTATTTTTTGATGGATTTTTGATATGTTGAGATGATTATTTGACACCTTTTTAGTGTGAATATGATTTTAGGGGTCCTTTTTAGTTTTAATGGAAAAATGGTTAATGGACTAAAGTCACACAGTTAGAGTGCATGGTCTAGTAAACTTTGCGGTGACCATGCAACATGGTTTTGCAAACCATTACAGTTCTTGTTACATAATTGACACATGGTGATTAGACACTAAAATAGGATAATATTAATTGATTATATCTTAATATTAATGTGTTTCAAAGTTCATAAACATTAATTTTAGTCCAATTTAGAAATTTAACTTCATTTCCCATCATTGTGAAATTCATGCTTAAAGTGTCAATTTGGTCCCACTCAATAAATTGATTGTGAAAAATACATTGTTCATCATTTTAATTTTATATTTTTTTATATTATTAATCACTTTATTTGTAACATTTTATATTTTAGGTCTAATGGATGAATCCCAAGGGAAGATGGATATTTTTGCACCCGAATGCAGAGCTTTTCTGGAGAAAGCATAATGGGCCTAAGGCCCATCAAACAAAATTGGGGCCCACAAAACAAGACCAATGAAGCTAAAATTTTTACAGTATAAAGATAAAAATATGAGGATAATTTTATTCAACTGTTTCTGCAGCTAATTCTGAATTTTTCATGATGATAAAGGGATGTGAAGTTGAGATTTAAATGGTGGGCCCGATATTAATGCACATAAAGTTGTCCCACCAGTTACACCATAACTTCCAAACGACTATCCCAAATTTCCTGAAATTTTTACAGATACTAGATTACAGATGGAAGAGAATATTTATCTTCTATGAAACATTATGATTAGTCCAAGAGAAATTAAAACTTCACACGTCAAAATGGTGGACGAATCTGGATGAATTTCTGGGTCAACTTTGAAACTTCAAATTCCCTTGATTTTATCACTCTCCTTTTAACTCTCCCAATTAATGGAGATGTAATTTATTATTGGGGGGTGTATCTAAGTCTCCAAATATGACTATATAAGGATCTTATACTGAAGGTAATGGTGATGGAATATTTTTTTTTGTAATGGAAGTTTTTATTTACTTTCAATTGTATTTTCATGCTTTCATTTTGTAATCGCTTGTCAATTTCTCCCAAGTAAGTTTTTTGTTCACCTTCATTTAATTAATAAAATATCATCATCTTCTTATTCTTATTAATTTCTTATTTATTTTTCCATATCATGTTGATACCGTTGCCTTTGTGAGTGAGGTTATTCACATTATCTTTTGTGAAACTCTTCACACAACGGTGGAGTGATAGTTTTTTTCTTCTTCTCCAATTATACCATCATAAGTCTACTACCCGATTTCATTGATAGAATAGCATAAATGGATGGATAATACTATAATGGGTTGATCCAAGGGAGTATAAATGGGTGAATTGGATGTTATTTCTTAATTTAATAATTCTTAATCAATTCTATTTTTGAGATTTTAATTCAATGATTTACGTTATCCTTTAAAACCACCAATTTTAAGGATACACATCCCTAGTGCTAAAACGATCCTCTAACATGGAGTGATCATCAATATGATCCTCCAAGTGTATAGGTGATTATCCTTAGGATAGTGAAAACTCAAAATTGGTGAGTTATTTGGGATGGTTATATTTCATTAAAGAAAACACTCAAATTTAAGACATTGAAATAATTTAAAAAGAAATTAATCTAATAAACCTCATGAGATAACCAAGGATAAACTCATGATTTTAAATTGAATTCACTTAAGTATTTAAAATATCAAATAATACAATCAATTCAAACCAAAGTTGGACACTTCATAGACAAATCAACACCATCAAATTACCTTCTTAGAATGAATGTTTCTTAGGCTTCTTCTTAGGTCTCTAAGGATCGATAACCCAAGCCGTACTACAATGACCGCTAACACCATAAAACTTGGGTAAATTTGGGTGCAAACACATGGTTTACCATACAGTGTAGAAAAACCATGCACATTGTAGTTTCCCCTACAAAATTGTTGTTCTTCCATCCTTTCTTCCTAGACTGACTCTAATAAAGTATTCCATTAGTGTATTATACTATAAAGGAGTTTTAATCAGGTTTTTTATGGAAAGTGGTGTGGTGAATGTAGTTTGGTTTGATATGTGTTCTTGGTTTTTTCTATTAGGGACTTTATTTTGAGTGATAATTTTTTTTTCAATATTAAAGAGTAGTGTCTTGTTTTCAAAAATTGTTTCATGGTGGTTTGAAAACCATGCGTTTTTTTGAAATTGGTCTAAGGAAAAAAATTTGAGTTAAAAATCACTTGGGTTCAAAAAGTAGAATTTTTTGAAACACATTAATTCTTAAAGTGGATGTTTTAATATTTTTTTATAAAAGTATTTTCCTTAAGATGGTTTATTTCAAAGTAGAGTTTTGAAATTTTTTTGGACTAGTGTATGAACATTCCATTTTTTGTAAAAAATTATGTGATGTTTTGAAAAAGAAAGGGGTTAAACCTTATTTTGAATTAATTTTGCGACCAATGGGTCTTGGTAATGGGTTGATGGTTTGAGAAAAGAGTGGTGGGAAAATGGTTGAGCTTTCAAATTATATTTTCAAAGTTGTTTGAATCTTATTTTCAATGGATGTTTTGAAATGGTGTTTTGTTTTCTTCCCTTGGTTATGGGACTGCTTAAATTATTTGAGGATCATTGGTGGTTGGGATAATGTCTTTTTTATTTACTAAGTGCCTCCAAGATAAGTCTTGATAGATGGGAGAGTGTTGTTCATTGGGGTCCTATTTTGATGGTTTTGTTTCTAGGGTTTAGACCTCCTCAATTTTATATGTCATTCCCTGAGGGACCAATAGTTTTAAAATTCCATGGTATTAAGGTTTAACCCTTGCATGTTTCATTGTTTGGGTATTTAAAATGTGTTCAAGATGAATTTATTTATTTTTATTAAAAGTTATATTTAAATTGGAATTTCAAGTGGGACTTGAAATGAAAACTAGTGTTAAAATTTAAAGTTTGATTTAAAATTGTATATGGAAGATTAAATATTTTTTTCTCTCATTTGGGTCATGCTATGGAATTTTAAAAGGGGTGTTTAATCCTATTGATAGTGTTAAAGAAAAATGATTTGGTTTTTGAAAATTTTCTTCTTTGGGTTTGTGAAACTGAATTTGGAATATTTTTTCTAAAATCAATATATAGATTTTAGTTTTGAGAGAATGGTTTGAAGTGGGACTTCAACCTTTGAAAAGTGTCACTTTTTGAATTTTCATAAATAGAATGGGTGGATTTTGTTTTAATTCACTTTATAATTATGTTAGGTAAGTTATTTCAATTATTGTTTTGGAAAATAAAGGTACTATGATTTGGCATGTTTTTGGGAATTTGTTTTGGAAGAGGAAAAATGAGTTTTTCTTATGTAGTTTTTAGTAAATGGACCTCTTTAAATGTTTCATAAAATAGTTTTAAGGCCCAAAAAGGTGATTTTAAAGTGGTTTTTAATTTAAACCAATTTAGAGTGTTTTTTGAAATGCTTGTGTGTGTATTGGATTTTTAATTCTTGTGGATTGTGTTGGATCGAATATGTAGATATAAGTCTATTAGATGGAATAATACAAGAGGGGGGGTGAATTGTAGGTTTAAAAACCTTTGAGTTTTGGAAATAAAGAGATTAGTTTAAATGATCTTAAACTAATACAAATACAAACACCAACAATTGTATTGAATATAAAAGGTATGATGTATTGTAATACTAATGTAATGAAAAACAATTGTATTCAAGGTGAACACAATGATCAGAGTAATATAAAGATGAATGATTCTACCTTAAAGCGTATAGAATCAATCAATACAAAATGTAACAGTATGATTGTAATTGAAACAATTACAATTGAATATGTAAAGAAGAAAGGAAACAATATAAATCCCTTTCTAATACAAGTAACAACGGAAATGTAAAAGTATTACAATTCTTTTAACCCAAAGAGAAGGGTTATCCTTTCACCTAGGATAAAAGGTCTGTCTCACCAACACTTTGGTGAGCCCTCGATACGATGATCGGCACGTCTGTCTGCCTATCCCTGGCAGCCCTCGATACGATGATCGGCATGTCTGTCTGCCTATCCCCGGCAGCCCTCGATACGATGATCGGCACGTCTGTCTGCCTATCCCCAGCAGCCCTCGATTTTGCAGGTAATCGGCACCTCTGTCTTTCAATTACTTGAAAGCCCTCGATACGATGATCGGACTCACAAGGCAGATGAGATAAGTCACAGTGTCTCTCTCTAGAATCTTGGTAGTTCATAGAGTCTCTTCATTCGTTTTCTTCATTCATCGTTGTTCTCTCAGCTTCAAATGACCTCATATTTATAGGCCTTGGGTTCCAACGATCATATTGCCTCCAACGGTCATATTGAAACAGAAAACACGACATCGTTTTGATTAGTTTGTAACTAACTTAACGACATCGTTTTTTAGGACAAGAGATTTATAGAAATGAAAAACATGAGTACGATTCATATGTATTGAGTGTTTTTTACTAAGTACCAAAACAAATAATTAACATCTGAATAGCAGAGTCAGTACGATATGATTGACAGAGTCAGTACGATACGATTGACAGAGTCAGTACGATACGATTGACAGAGTCAGTATGGTACGATTGATAGAGTCAGTATGGTACGATTGACAGAGTCAGTATGGTACGATTGACAGAGTCAGTACGATCAACATTGTACGATACGATAAACATGATAAAAGACAATTTGTAATTTTACAAACATATGATAGAATACATTTGTGATTTCCAAAACATGATATAGAAGTCAAAAGAAGACTTTTGACTTAACAATCTCCCCCTTTTTGGAAAGCACAACACACAACGTAAATATAACAATAAATACTTATCTCCCCCTGAGTTATTGAAAACTCTTCTGAATAAGAAATTGAATACAACTAACTCCCCCTTAGGTATGGACTTTCCTAAGGATTGTATTCGTAGATTTTCCTTGTAAAGCATTCTTCCCCTTTTTTAAAACATTCTCCCCTTTGTAAACATTCTCCCCCTTTGTGATTTAAAAAAATAAAGGAGTAATCTTGAATTGTCTGAAAGAGTTAGTAAATAAATACAAGACAATGAATAAAAGAAAAGGATCATAAGAGTCATTACAAAACAAAGACAAGTTCCAAAAGAAAACAAATACAAAAATCATTTGTTTTCTCTTTCCTTCTCCTTCTTTATAAGCTCATGAAGAACAGATTTAATCTTCTTGATCTCCTTCTTGTCTTCAAAAATTGATTCTCCCTGAGTTTTGAGAATCTCTTGTTGGTCCGCAAAAATCTGATCTTGATTTCTGATAGTCTCCTCCTGGACTCTGATTACTTCTTCAAGGGTATCAATTCTGTTTTGAAAATTCTTGGTATCTTTGGATAACACAGAATTTTGATTCTTCAGCAAAACCATTTCATCTTTGAAAGATGAAAACTTCAAGAATTATGATTGAAAAACATTCATTCTCTCTTGAAAATCTTTCACTGAAGGAACATCGGCTCTTTGAGAAGACAAAATATTAAACCTTTCAACCATTTCTCTATCAATCTTGTTGAAAGCAATTTCAAGCTCATTTGATAACCTTCTTATATCTTCAATACCTATTTCATGATCATTGATTGTGCTCTCTGTTTTGTACGACCACTTGGTCATCTTATTGCATGCCTTCTTATGAGCAACCGAAATTTCTGATAAAACTTTCAAATCAGCTTCTACTGAAAAAACCTTCTTCCTTAATTCTTTCACAGAGCCAAACTTCTTCTTTTGATTGTCTGTGATAAAATCAATCTTCCCTTCCAGCCTCGGGAAATAGGGAATAGTCTTCTCAACCCTTCTTAAAACATGAACAATGTAATCACTCTTCTTGAGAGAGATTGTATGTTCTGAATCAGTATCTTCATCGTACGATGCTAGTTCATATGATCTACTTGAGTCAACAAGTGGCTGTTTCCCTTTTTCTTTTTCTTTCTGCTTTCTTTCTTCTTCCACTTTGTCACTAATGACAAAAACTTTATCAGAATGAGAAGATTGAGCACCTTTCTTTTCTTGAGATGACATTCTGTCCGGAGATCGAGCTTGATCGGCATGAGGAGTTTGTTGAACGCCTTCACTCAGCTTTTGAAACGATTCTTCTCTTCTCTTCTTTGATCTTTGAAGAAATTCTAGAAGAAAGTCTCATTCTTCTTCTTCCACTTATTCTATCTCTTCCATAACTTGTTTTTGTTTTCCTTCCTCAGGGAGACTCTGTACGATGGGCTCTTGATGCACTTCTTCTGTTAGTTGGGCACTGGCATCCTCAACCGCTTTCAAGATTTTAGAGACATCAAAGTCCTGAGCCTTTCTTTTTAAAATAAGCTTCTTCTTCTTTTCAGCCTGAAGGGTTTCTTCTACCCTTACTCTTTCTGCAAAGGCCTCAGTAGGGTCAAGACCAAACTTTGGATCACCTTCCTTTCTCTCTTCCTTATCCTTTCTCCATTTTGCTACAACTTCCTTACTGTACCTTGGCTTCTTCTTCGGCTTTGAACTGGTTTGCGGATCAGACTTTTGAGTAACACCGGTAGATTGAATGTCTTTGGCTGACATAGGTGCCGATTGATTCTGATCCAATTCAGCTTCTACATCTCTGACAAAAAGTTTTGAATTCGGATCAAAAAAAACATTCAGCTTTTTCATCATACTCTTACTAATCCATGAGGGCCTCAAATCCATGGGTTTTCCTTTCAAAGGAATGTTACAAAACTTCATACTCTCAAGAATGAATTTCGTAAGGATAGCTGGATACATAATCATCTGGGACTTAATCCCTCCTGTCTTGACATTCTTAATGGTTTCAAAAACATATCCCATGAGATTTACTTTCCTCATATTTACAAGATAGTCAAGCATAAAGATATCAGAAACTTTCAGAGTTTCTCTATCCCCTTTCATTAGGATAAGAAAACCTTGCATCCATAAAGTGAAAAAACGATTGTCCGGAGAAATATGAGACACTTTTCTCTTTTCTTCATTAATAACAAACAAAGTCTTTTCAGAACTTTCTCTATTAAACGTACCAACTTCATCTGGTAGTTTGTGCGATGGACAGAAAGAATCCCCTTCTACAGAAACATTGAGAAAATGTGCCGCTTGTTTCACAGACATAGACAATTTTCTATCGTACACAACAAAGTTTATAGTCATGTATTTGTCGAAAGAAACGGTTTTGTAAAACTGACAAACTTCATAAAAAAGAACCGGATCTTGAGAATCAGGCTTTTCAACACACAGATGTTCCCATCCTTGAAACAAAATGATCCTCCTGATTGTAGAATCGTACGTATCGAAAAAATATCGAGATACTAACCTTTCTCTGTTAAAGTCTTTCTCTGTAAAAGTCTTTGAAGACATTTCGGCGGGAGTATTAGCAGAGGATTGAGACATAAAGGTTCTGCCGATGAGAAGATCGTACGATGATTTAGAGCTGGTGGAGCAGATCTTCGCCTCAATTCCTGAAAAATCAATGTGGGTTTGGGGAGGGGAGTGGGGCTATTTATAGGCGATAAAGAGGTGACCGTTGATCTTCTACAGTCGAAAAAGGGTGACCATTGATCTTCTATGGTCAAGATTAGAGAAAACCAGATCAATGGTTAGGATTAAAACAAAGGAAAAAAATTTAAAAAAAAATGAAAAAAAACCTATCGGAGAACATATGGTAATTGTTGGTTTTGATAGAAATCAAAAGAAAAAACAATCGAAAAAAAACATCATCATGCCGATGGAAAACAAAGTCATTACTATGAACTGACCGTATGATAGAAAACAATCTTGTTACCATGAACTGACAATATGATGGAAAACAATCTCGTTACCATGAACTGACAGTATGATGGAAAACAATCTCAACACCATCATCGGTCGATTCAATAGAAAAGAAAATCATTACCATCATCGGTCGATACAAAACTATTGATACGATAGAAAAGAAATTCAATACCATCATCGGTCGATTCAATACTATTGATTGATTGGTACGATGGAAAAGAAATTCAATACCATCATCGGTCGATTCAATAATATTGATTGATTGGTACGATGGAAAAGAAATTCAATACCATCATCGGTCGATTAAATACTATTGATTGATTGGTACGATGGAAAAGAAATTCAATACCATCATCGGTCGATTCAATAATATTGATTGATTGGTACAATGGAAAATAAATTCAATACCATCATCGGTCGATTCAATACTATTGATTGATTGGTACGATGGAAAAGAAGTTCAATACCATCATTGGTCGATATGATGGAAAAGAATATGATTACCATCATCGGTCGATACGATGAAAAAGAATTTGATTACCATCATCGGTCGATAGTAAATGATACTATAAAACTGTCAATACGATAAACAGGAAAAAATAACGAAACGATAAAACTATACCAACAATATTTCCTTGGGCATTATCTCCGAAGGTAACTTTTCCACCTTTTGTTCTGATAACCTTTTCAAAGAGATTTTTGTTTCCAGTCATATGTCGAGAACAACCACTATCCATGTACCAAATGTTCTTGTTGGTACACTTCTCGTTTTCCTGAAAAAGAAACAATTAGATTTTCGGAATCCAAACTTGTTTGGATCCAGAAGGGTTAGATAAAAGAATTTTAGGAATCCACATTTGTTTTACAAAATGAGCTTTATGAAATCCTAAAGATTTAGTTTTGTTAAGAGAACAATCTCTTCTCCAATGTCCACCACATTGATACTTAGAACAAAAAATGGTTTTTTGAGGAACAAAATAGTTATTGCTAAAAACAGGTTTGGAATAAGTATAACCAAGACCAGAACGATTTCTCAAAGGTCTAATTTGAGAATACATTCTATCAAAGTTTTATTTTCCATGAGTAAAGTTTGACAAAAACTTTTTCAAAGATAAAATCTATGAATTTAGTTTTAAAACCAAATTCTTATTTTCTAAAACATTTGAAATTGAACTAGAGTTAGGCTCTAAAATGTTTTTCTTTGATATTACAGTTTCAAGATCCTTAGAAAGTTTATCCTTATCAGATTTAACTTTCTCAAGGGTTTTTAAAATGCTTTCAAAATCAGAAGTTTTTACATCAAGATCTTTAGAAAGATATGATACTTCTTTAGTCAAAATAGAAATTCTAGAATTTGCTTTTTCAAATCTCTTTTTGAGTTTAGAATTTTCATTTTCAAGTAACTTAGCAAATCTAGAGACCTCTTCGAAAGAAGGTAATGTATCATCCTCTGATGATGAGGATTCATCATTTGAAGATTCATAATACCTATTATCAATATAATTTGCATTTAAAGAGACATTTGTAATAGCTTCAGCATTATGTACCTTAGCCATGAGACAATGATCTTCAATTGGTAGTTTGGCTAGAAGTCCAATATTTATTTGTCCTGATGTCTCATATTCTGAAGAATCATCTGAGGAATCGCTACCACTTGCACTCCACGTATAATTTTCTTTCAATACTTTCTTTGTCTTATAAAACCTTTTCTTGTTTCTTTCAGAGTGTTTCTCTTTTCTATCTTTCCTCTTCAGTAAAGGACAATCAGGCCTTATATGTCCTGCTTTCTTGCATTCATAACAGGTTACCTCTGAATCTTTCTTATCTTTCTTTTTGAATCTATATTGAAAATCTTTCTTTCCCACAATCTTGTTCATCCTTCGAGCAATATTGGCTAACTCATTATCCAGAATATTACAGTCACTTGAATCAGATATAAAAACTTTCTTGGATTTAGACCTTGTAAGCCTTTCTGGTGTTTTGGCTTTAGATGAA
Source organism: Viscum album (assembly GCA_963277665.1). Lineage (NCBI taxonomy): Eukaryota > Viridiplantae > Streptophyta > Magnoliopsida > Santalales > Viscaceae > Viscum > Viscum album. The sequence continues at coordinate 649,135,053 of OY728120.1, read as the reverse complement.
AAAGCTACAATTCCATTCCCATTCTTCTTCTTGTTGAAATCAGCATCTCTCTTAATTCTTGTCTCATGCTGTAGAAGAGTTCCAAAGAGTTTATCAAGAGTAATATGGGAAACTTTTCTATTTTCATCAATAGCTGTTCTTTTTGACTCCCATTCATTTGGCATAATATCTATAATCTTATCAACAAGAGCTTCATCATCAAGACCTTTTTCTCCCATAGATTGTAAGCTGTTTACAATTGTCATAAACCTTTGTTGCACTTTACATACTGGATCTCCATAAGGAAAAACAAATCCATGATACTCTGCTCGAAGCATTTCTCTCCTTGTTTCTATAACCTTGGATGTACCAAAATGAGTAACTTCTAATTTCTTCCAAATACAGTTGGCTGCTTCACATGAAGATATCTGACTATATATATTCCTGGTCATAGAGCATAATAAAGTATTGCGTACCTTGTAATTCAGTTGATATTCTTGCTTCTCTTGGTTGGTGAAAGTACTAACTTCTTTGTCAGGAATTTTGTAACCCCCAGTAAGCATAATAAAATTGTCTACACCAGTATTGATAACGAAAGTCTTCATACGATCTCTCCAATACTCATAATCATTCCCATCAAAGATCGGTGGTCTAGAAGAATTCAGATTGTCTATTGACCCAATATTCATTCCTGCCATCTAATACAACAAAAACAACTTTTCCACTCCACACGTTAGTGTAGTAAGTATTCAAGATAGTAAAAGAAATAAAGCTAGTAATACAAATAAGTGGAAAACCTCCTCTGATACCAATTGTTGGATCGAATATGTAGATATAAGTCTATTAGATGGAACAATACAAGAGGGGGGGTGAATTGTAGGTTTAAAAACCTTTGAGTTTTGGAAATAAAGAGATTAGTTTAAATGATCTTAAACTAATACAAATACAAACACCCACAATTGTATTGAATATAAAAGGTATGATGTATTGTAATACTAATGTAATGAAAAACAATTGTATTCAAGGTGAACACAATGATCAGAGTAATATAAAGATGAATGATTCTACCTTAAAGCGTATAGAATCAATCAATACAAAATGTAACAGTATGATTGTAATTGAAACAATTACAATTGAATATGTAAAGAAGAAAGGAAACAATACAAATCCCTTTCTAATACAAGTAACAACGGAAATGTAAAAGTATTACAATTCTTTTAACCCAAAGAGAAGGGTTATCCTTTCACCTAGGATAAAAGGTCTGTCTCACCAACACTTTGGTGAGCCCTCGATACGATGATCGGCACGTATGTCTGCTTATCCCCGACAGCCCTCGATACGATGATCGGCATGTCTGTCTGCCTATCCCTGGCAGTCCTCGATACGATGATCGGCATGTCTGTCTGCCTATCCCCGACAGCCCTTGATACGATGATCGGCACGTCTGTCTGCCTATCCCCGGAAGCCCTCGATTTTGCAGGTAATCGGCACCTCTGTCTTTCAATTACTTGAAAGCCCTCGATACGATGATCGGACGCACAAGGCAGATGAGAGAAGTCACAGTGTCTCTCTCTAGAATCTTGGTAGTTCACAGAATCTCTTCATTCATTTTCTTCATTCATCGTTATTTTCTCAGCTTCAAATGACCTCCTATTTATAGGCCTTGGGTTCCAACTGTCATATTTCCTCCAACGGTCATATTGAAACAGAAAGCACGACATCGTTTTGATTAGTTTGTAACTAACTTAACGACATCGTTTTGTTAGGACAAGAGATTTATAAAAATGAAAAACATGAGTACGATTCATATGTAGTGAGTGTTTTTGACTAAGTACCAAAACAAATAATTAACATCTGAATAGCAGAGTCAGTACGATATGATTGACAGAGTCAGTACGATATGATTGACAGAGTCAGTACGATACGATTGACAGAGTCAGTATGGTACGATTGACAGAGTCAGTATGGTACGATTGACAAAGTCAGTATGGTATGATTGACAGAGTCAGTACGATCAACATTGTACGATACGATAAACATGATAAAAGATAATTTGTAATTTTACAAACATATGATAGAATGCATTTGTGATTTCCAAAACATGATATAGATGTCAAAAGAAGACTTTTGACTTAACAAATTTCATGTTTATCTTCTAACTTGTGTTATGCCATAGGTTTTGAGATTTAATACCTGCCCTGTTGTTTGTTTTTCTTATTTTGAATCCTATAGTATTTTATTTTTTCATGTCCTATTTTAAGGATAGTTTCTTTTTGATGTGGGTGTGAGTGAATTTTGGGTCAGTATGTGGGTAATTTGGATGGATGTTGACTTTGGGCCTTTGATAACTTGATGGTTCTAGTTTTATGGGGTTTCCATGGGATGTTGTTCCATATTGAGGTCCTAGTTTACCCCTAGAATATGATGAAACAGGTTAAGGGACTATTTTGTATCTTATTATGGAATTCATTGGAATTTTTCCCTTAGATAGGTGAGTGTTAATCTTGTCGATGGATCTACCTTGGGGGTGTTGAGTTATTTGAAGTTGGGGTTTCCTTTGAGGAAGTGTGGGTTTGTTCCTAAGTGTTCTATGGAATATTTTTGGAGAAATTTCACTATAGTGTAATTTTTTTATAGGTACCATATTTTGTTACACCATTTATGAGATTTATAAATAGTGGGGAGACCCATGCCCAATATCCATTTTATTTTGGGCCTCATAAAGTTAAGCATGGTTATGTTTTACATGAAAACACTTTGTAGCCTTATGGATTTGGTGATTCACTTTTGAGGAAACATAATTTCTCAGGAGTTTCTTCCTAGTTACCTATCTAGTGGTTCATTATCCAATTCAAGTCTCTTTGTGGAAGGTGTTTTTTGTCTTTTATTTTTTTCCATATTGGATTGGGAATTTATGGGGAATAAAGTGGCATGGTGGGGAGTTTATGACACCCCTAGTGTCACTTTTATGTGGGGTTATTTTTTGTTTGGTTTAGAACCTCGAGTTTGGGGTGTTTTGGGTTGATAAGGGTGAAGTTTGGGGACTTTTTCTAGGTTTCATAGTTAAGTTTCATAGTTATATTAACCAGGAAGCCTAAATGTTCAACCTCTTGAAGTGGATTTATCCACTTTAAACAATTGACACACAGTTAAACTAACCATGCAACTAAAGTGTGCAACCAATAAAACTCAAAATAGTGGGGATTTTCATAATTTATGAATAGTTTGTCTAACCATGATTGAAAATTCATTTTTTATTGGATTATCAAAAACTTCTTTAAGGGTGAGCAGGAACCCAAAACTAAAGTAGCAGCAACCCTGTTACACATTTCTAAATTAAAAACCATCCAAAAAACCTGATGTGATCAAGATATAAAATTCCCCCATCATCATCATGAGTAATACTATTTCCATGCCTTTAATCGTCATCACAAGTACCATGATTGACATAGCCTTCCATTACCACATCTTCATCACCATCTAAGCACTACACATACACTGGAAACCATCAGAGTCTGCCGATGCCACCATAACCACACCATGGAATCATACCCCATCATGCCAGTAATAACCAAATCACAAAAACAAAAATTAAGCAAGAATTACTCATATAAAATAACAATCCATCAACATGCTACCATCGAGAACAAAAAAAACAAACCATCACTAAAAACATGAGGAATAAAATTGAAAAGAACAAAACAGCATTGAAGAGACAATCTGAAATGATGGTGGTCGCCAAACCACACCTCCCAAAACAATGTTGTGATGACCAATCCAGATCTGAACAAGAGAGAAGAAGGAGAAAATTAGGTCAGATAAGTGGTTGAGAGTCTGAGATCTCCAAATGATGGAAACAACAACGTGGAGAAAACTAGGAAAAAAAGGAGAAAGTGAACCAACAACACCTTGAGATCCATCAAACACCAAGCCACACAACCCAAAAACACATAGAACCACCACTCCATAACTGAAATGAAGAGGTACAAGGGAACAAGAGGTAAGATCTATGAAAAGGGCATCTGAATTCATCTGTAGCAGACAACCAACTTCGGAAAACCAAGACCTCCTTGCATAAGAAGTCATCATCATGAAGAAATGAACTGGAGCATGCCGAAAGTGGAGAAACCTAAGATGAGGGGGATGAAAAAGCACTGAAAGTAGGGTAAAGAAAGTGGGAACCATATCCAAATGAGGAGAAACCATATAATAGGGAGAAAGAGAAGACATAGAACCAAAAATAAGAAGAAAAAGAGGGGTAACCAATGCTAGATTCAAGGTGGTTTCTTGGTGATTCTTCACCCAATTCAAAAGGTTAAGGATTAAATCTCCTTATTATTTTATTTTATATCATTTCCAATTTCTCTCTAAACCTAGGGGATATTCATGAACAATTTTTATTCCTACATTTGTGCTAAATTTTAGTTGTTTCTTTCTAGGTGTTGTGAGTCCTCGTTTAAGTCATTTTTCGATGGATTTTATTAAAGGAAACAATGTTCCCCCACTTTAGGTAGGTGTTTTATATTAATTGAGTTTTATTTAAGAGTTATATGATTTTTAATACTTTAATTGTGTTTTAGATTTAATGTAGTGATGTATATGATATCTAGTTTGGATTTTCCAAAGTTTTTCTATGCTTGGGTAGATTTTCCATTGGCAAAAGTGGGCGATTGACTTAGTGCAATGGAACATGGTTTTGAAATTTTATTTTATCCATTATTTATATTTGATAAAATGATAAAGTTGGATTTAATAATGAAATGCACTTATTATATGAGATTTTGGATAAATGGGGGGGTTTTAAATTGGTCTCTCATTTTCTGTATAAAGGGTTTTCATGTTTTAAAGTGGTGGAATAATTTTATAAATAAAAATGGAGTTCCCTTAACTTGTTTAACGGTGTTTGAAATTGATTATTCTTTATTTTGGAATTTTTTTTTGGATTCTAGATGGTTTTAAAGAGGGATTTACAAAATTATATGTATTATATTTGATAAGTGAAGGCCTGGTTGGAACTATGTGATGTGATGTTGATTATTCTATTGTTGACCCCCATTTGTTGTTGTTGATGTGTATGATTATCCATATGATTGATACTTTATGATGTGATTCATGTGGTTCTTATGTGATGGGGATAATTTTAATGGTAGTGTGGGATTTGGGAAGGATATGATTTTGGAGTTATTCCTAGGGGATTTTTATTATCATGTGATGATGTAATTGTTCATGGATCACCTTTGTTATTATTCCAAGATGAGACCAAGGCTGATAAGTGGAAATTAGTTGGAAATTTCTTGGATAGTTCAGATTTTGAACTAGATATACCCCATTAGTTGTACATAACACATGAATTGGGGGTTTTTAACTAATTAGACTACCTAGAGAGATTCAGTGGATAGATGTGCAACTATTAACCTATCATATGTTGGGTCAAAGTTTTCATGTATTGTGCTCTACGATTAGTCCTCATAGTGTTGACTCATGATATATATCCTATGCTATTCCTTTTGATCTATATATATTGGCATGTGTATTTTTTTTATTTCTTAGATGGAATTTCTTGATGTGTTGATATCTATTATGGTTTAGTAATGTTTTTGGCTTATTTTTTATATCCTTTTATTATATTTATTTATAACTATCTATGGTTCTGATTGATTTTTTCCCTTGTTTCCTTATTTACCTTCATGTTGGGTGTGAAAAATATTTTAAAGTAAAAAAGAGAGAAATGGTTTTCATAGTGGAATTCTTGGTTGGTATGAATTTAAAATGATTTAAAACATGTTTGGGATAGTTTTCAAAATCTTGGTGTTTTTAAGAATAAAAAGTTGGAACTTTGAAACAAATTTTATTTTGGTAAAACATTTTAATGGGTTGCTTTATAAAATTACTTTTTTGTGGAAGTTTATGTTCCATGATTTTTTTATTCCTATATAATTTTAAGGAAAATGAAAACTTATTTTTACATATTATTTCCAAACTAGTGAATGTAGTTTCTTTTATAAAAGGAATTAATTGGACCTATATTAGTGCCCTACTGGATTTGGATCACACCCTACATACTCATGTTGGTGGGTATGTAGTCTTATTGTATTGTGTAGGTTCCCACAAGATTTGGCCTTCATGTTGGATCCAATTCCATCTTATTTTGGAAGCGGGTGTTGTATGGATGATAGTGGTGACTGAAGAGTCATACAGAGTTGGCGATTGGACCTTTAGTTCCATGGAACCAGTTGGATTGAGCTCTGTATTGGATTTTTCAATATTTATTTTTATAGCTTCTATTTTATTTTTTATCTCTAATTGGTTGTTTATTTATATGGGATTCCTCTTGGAATGTATCTTGTATTTTTTTATTTTATGGCCTGTTTGGATGTTTTTATCTGGTTCCTTGAGGGTGAAACCATCTCCAATGGTTATGTATGATACCCTTAGCTCATGTCATCATCTGAGGGGGGGGGGGATTGGGGATTCTCTTAAGGTATGTGTCATGCCCTATCATGAATCTTATGGATGAATATACTAGGTTGGTTTTTTATATAAATAATTCCATAGAACATATCATTATTAATAAAACATGATCAAGTTCTTTTATTTAATAATTTTTTTTAACATTTCATGTGTAATAGATAATAAATAATAAAAAAAATTATGGAATTAAAAAAATTATGTTATAAAATTATGTATACCTAAATGTTTTTCATTTAAAATAAGATAGATAGAAAAAACACAAAACACTGACATTATCATTATTCAATAAATTTATATCTGCATTATTCAACATATCAAACAAATATCAAACCTTTAACCATGAAATTGATTTACACATGGTATGGTGTTTTCATAACTTCAAATTCACAAGGTTAGAATAATATTGAAATAACCCATTTTCTTATGTTTAATGGTTTTCCAAATTACCACATATTTTTAGTTATGAATACACACACCAAATTAAGAACCCAATAACGTGTTTAATAAATATTCATGCAATAGTTAAGTAAATTTAAAAAATAATAAGGATTTTATTAATCATTTATCCTTAACATGGAACATTTCCTCCCATGGTTTGAATTTAATACAATTTTTTACTTTACAAGAGGGCGGAACAACACCTTGGGGGTGGTGTGTAGTTTGGATCAATCTTGATCTAGGGTGCGTGCTTATAACCCCCCATTGCGTACTAAAAAAAAGAATATAATAAAAATATAATCACCACAAAAAAATAGAATTAATATTAGGTCAAATAAATACAATAAATTATTATAACTTCAACACATTCTCGAAAAGATAAATTCAATCATAGGAATAATCAATGATGATGATTCTTATACCTTACCTAAGTTTTTACCCTGTAATTATTACACCTTTTCTTAAACATGTTTAATAAGTTATTAGAGTATTTACATCAGATCACAGGGGATCTATGTATCTCAATTACTCTTTATGGACTACATCACATGTGAAAATCATATACACTCATTTATTTACCAGATCAATGAAAGACTCATGAGTTCCTTACACCAAAACCCGACCTAAATCATAAACAAATTCTCTTATACAACTTTGTAATGAACCAAACTCACTGAGACTCTAACCAAGTCAATAATGAGAACAAGTGTGACCCCAAAAGACCACCTCTAATAAAAAAGAGGTTGGAGATCAGAAAAAAGTTTGTAAAATAATATTATGGGAGGGATTTCCTTTTTTTAAAGACCATAAAAAACAAGTTACATCCACTAATAAACATCAAAATTTTATTCCCTAAATAACTCTCAAAATCCAAAATACCTTTATATGTTAATTCATATAATAAAGAATAACATTTATATTTAATCCTCATAATACACTAAGGCATCCATAAGACTCCACTCAAGCTACCCAAAAAAATAGAACCAAATATCCATCACTTCAACTTAAAAATTAATTACAAATAAAACCATAGGGAGTGATAACTTATGAGTACTTAGTAGGATCATACACTGATATAATCAACATTAATGTGAATTAAATATATAAATGGATACATGTGTGAAGTCAAATATATCAGTGAACAAGGATTAGTACATTAGTATATAATCATAAAAAACTATAACCCCATCATACTCTTTATAAAATATCTCTATTTTCGAAAATTCCTCCACTAATATCCTTTCAAAGATAATATCAAGGTAAAAATCCAAAAACTACAAAAACATCAATACAAAAACACCTTAAACTCATTAATGAAATAAAATAATAATTACCCAAACCTTAATAAACTAAAAACATATGAGAAAAAGACAATAACGTTATATTGAATCAAATGGATAAAAGAACAAAAATACAAAACAAGTAAGTCATAAATAACAATAAACCAAATAAATAATGAATAAATACCCAAATACAACACTAAATATACTATTCAATCCAAGACTGGTCCCTCTTACAAGGTAAATAAACTCAGTAGGATAATCCCCTCGTTAACTAATATAGAAATATGTAAAAATTATATGTATCACTGTGAAAACCATCATATCATATTCTAACTATAAATAATAACCACATTTAACATCACTAATTTCCCAGTTCATTACATTCCCACTTTTATAATATCACTACATACCTCTTATACATTGATACCACATATCTGCATTCACAACACCCCAAATTCACCTCTTTCATGTCCATATATATAATAAAATAATAATTTATACAATATAAATAAAATATCACTAACACACCCCACCTTAACATATCTATATAGAATAAGATAATGATAAAAAAAATCATTACCCCTTTAACCTATTTTATTTTATTTTAAAGATGAAGTCACTATCACACCCCTTATAATTTTTTAAAACCATGACATAACCATAATAGTAGGTTTGAAATAAAAAATAATTAAGAAATAATGAATGATTAAATTAATAAATACACCTACGCAATCCCACCATCAAACCTAATATATTTATTTAATAACAAACAATTTATTATATAAGACATATCATATGAAATACATATTTTATCACCCCCATCCAAATAAATAATCCCTTACATATACCCAATTTTCATAGTAATTTTATAAAATCAAAATAGTTATAATATTTTCAAACATCAATGATCAATAAAAAGGAACCAAACCAATAATAGATTTACCATATAAAATTTCCAACTTCCTAGGTGGTTACCCCTATGAATCCAATATTTATAGGTCTAAGATCATAAATAAAGTCCATAATAATGTAATAATAAGGAACAATTCCTAAATACTAAAAATAAAAATATATGATTATAACTAATGGGAATTTATGAGAAAAAACATTAGAAAATAATGGTATATTAATTCCACATGACAATGGAATAGTCCGAAACCTCTTATATTAAATTGATATTTGTTTCTTCAAAAAAATGTTCCCAAATATGTTTTCACTTGATGATCACATAAGGAAAGACTATAACCTAATCTAATAGAGGCAAGAAACAAACATATTATCAAATAAGGTCACCAAATGTCATGTAAAACCACCCTAAATTTCTATAGAATCACCCATGGTTAAGGGAAAATCAATTACTAGAAGAAGAATAAATGAATTTATAAAATGAGAAAACCACTAAAACCATAATGTGAACTTTAAAAACATGATTTAGTTTTAATCTGTGAAATATTATTTAAAAACCATGATTCCAAACCATTATCTCAATAAGAATCTCATCAACTATTTTTATTTATAATTTACATTTTTATCTAAATCTATGGTGTGGGCTACTGAATCAAAATGTTTTTTTCTCAAGCCCTTAATAAACCATGTGATATAACCATGGTCCTCCACTAAACCCAAATTTTTTTTACAAACACAATGATAAACCGCAACACAATTCTTCCCCATTTTAAACAAAATCACTATCAAAATATAGCCACAATGTAAACTATTCCTATTTATAAAAAACTATGTCAAGGTTTACAAAACTAAGACACAATTCTACTCCACATAAAAATCAGCATTAAATAAATCTTTTTTCATTTGAATCATGCATAAAAATGGAACTCCTAAAACTATGATATAAACCCAAACTATGGTGTAATATGACCCCAACCATGGTATTGTTTCATTGAAATTTATAATTCTGTCTGTTCTTCTATAAATATTTCCAAACTCACTATTTGTTCCATAAACACTATAAAAACTCACAAATTAATGAACTAAAAAATACCATGCCTCTACATTAGATACCTATCAAATGATTCTCATATTTGAGAATTGAAACAAAAATAAAAATAAAAAATCATTCCCAAAATCTCAACCACAGTATGAGATACCTCCCAAATAGTGCCTTCATAATAAAAAATGAAAACTCACAATTAAAATGGAATATAAAAAATTGGGTCATTGAAAATAATCTTATTAACTTATGAATTAAATTAATTAAATTATTTAAAGTTTAACTTTGAAATTTACTTCAATATAGTTTAATTAATTATTAACACTTTAATCAACTCAATTCTCTTATTATAAAGAAAAAATTAACTAAAATTCATTAAATATTAATCTATTTTTGAAAAATAAAATTTTAATTTTTTTTTATAATTTTGTTAATTTTATTATCAGGAATTTCCTTCCTTAATTACTATATTTTACAAGGAATTAAAAAAATGTGATAAAACTATATACCTTAATATAATATTAACAAAAACAATATTCACAAGTAAATTTGATTAATAAATTATAAACACATCCTTTTACTCTTGATATCCCATGTCTTATGTGAATTAGAAAATCATGATTGAATGAGAATTAACAAAAAAATATTAAATCATCATACCAATAGAGATTAAACAAAAGAAAATACTTACTTTAATTAATAATAATGAATAATTAATATAAAATTAAAACTCAATAAAATATTATCGAAAATTTTATCCCAACATTACTTTGTAATGGAATATAAAACTGCTAAAAAGAAAAATTTGAAAAATATTTCCAAAACTTGAGAAATTTCATTTATTTATATAATTAATAAAACCATAATGAAACGCTCATCACTACAATATGGAAACTCAATTAATTAATTGGAAAAAAACTTTAGTCCATGAACTAAGTGAAATTACTTTATTTTATACATTTAAAACACTATATATATACCATGTGAAAGACCATAACATGGGGATAATATATTGGTAATTTTTCACTTATCCCACTAGGAAGTGTTTAAGAAATTTTGAGTATAAAAAAATCATAAAATATTCTAAATTTTATTTTCCATGACATCATTAAAATATATTCAACTCTAAAACCATAGTGTCAATATTTAAATAAGTAATTTATATAGTTTTCCTTATATCTAACCATGTTTTAGAAATTTTTAATATCATGGTGTCTAGTGTAAGCTCCTTGAAAAAACATGATATAATGAAAGGTCTAACACAACATGCTTTAGAATAATTTTTTTAAATTTCTATAAATTTAACTAGTGTATTAATTAATCTTTAAAATTCTAAAAAATATTAAAAAACTAAAAATTATGTAGTATAAGGATCATTTGGAATTATAATTAATTTAAAAATATTGGTATAAAAAATAAGTTTCATCCATGAATTATTACTATAATGGGAATGCTTACATGGAAATCCCAAAATAATTTATTCAAAGACTACTTATTTATCCAATGCATTAGTGGATGTATAATTTTTATTCCATCTATAATCATATACAAATTAAAAAAAATCACCACATAAATAATGTAAATATAAATACATATATCATTCCATAATTGTAAGAATAAGATAATAAAAATTAAATTTAATGAAAGGAAGTGAATTAAATGGGTTAAAATATTCTCTATTTAGAGGAGTATAGTAAAGAAACTAAAATTAAAAATAATGAAAATTAATAGATCAATAATGAGATAACGAGACAACCCAAGACATATACACATGGATTTAGTACTAAAACCATTTATTTATCATCATACGTGTATTTTCCCTTTATACCTATATATCTATGTTCCATATGATTAATTCAACATATCCCTCAAAATTCTCCACCCATGACACCGTTCTAGTCATATATTAAATTATATCATTCTTCATAACTTGGAGAAAATAAAGGGTGAGATTAAATGATTAGTAAGGTTAAACATAGGATATATCAATCAATGATCATATGTAAGCATAATATAATAATAAGAGTATAAGAGTATGATCATAACTTATTAAAGTCATACCTAATTAGTCAAATATCATTACTCAAGAGTCTAGGTATAATGTTTTTTCATAAAACAAATACATAAGTAATAATAGTGTAGAATCATTAATAATAAATCATGATCCATAAGAACATATTATAAGAACAAGACATAAGTTTTTGGTATAAACATAAGCATAAAAATCATTTCCTTAGTCAAGTATCACTTCCCAAACTATCATAGTGGACAAAATCCCATAATAGATTTAGTTAACTCTACATTCCCATAACTTTCCTAGTTAAGCCTCATTGAAAAGACTATCATAATAGAGAGAGTCCCCTAATGAATTGGGGTCATTCACCATTCCAGTTTGTATCATATCCTAATATATGAATCTTTACGAAATAAATTAAAGGGATATATTATTATAGGCCTACCCATCACATAATGAAAGACATATATAAGTGACCCATAATATCATAAAAAAATTCATCATTTCATCATAGAATAACCTATGAAAAGTAAATTTATTCCATGAAGAGTTCATTATTACATAATCAAAATCCATCTAGAAAAAGAAAGTGGCCAGTATCATAAGAACATTCATTATTTCATCATATCTTAATTGACCCATGGAAACAAATGAGTTTCATAAACATTATTAAAACATTATCATCATGATCCATATGGAGAAAGGACATGGATGGTATTAATAGAAAATATCCCCAATGGAGAATAAGAAACATTAAATGTTTTTGAAATAGATAAAGAAATACCTTTAAAAGAGAATTTGAACATTTCTTTAAAAACAATTAAAAATATTCTTTTCCTTCCATATGCTTAAAAAATAATAATTTCCTGAATTTTAAGAAAAAAATTTTCTTTGAAAATATACCTAGAAAATTATAACGGAAGATTCAAATAAAATAATTTCTATGAAAGTAGGAAAATCCATTCATTTGGTAAATTCTAAAATGTAGGTTCCTTTAAAACTTTTTGAAAAAATCCATAAATAGTCTATTTAGAAAACATTATTAAAATTATTTTTTAGTCCATTTAAAATAAATTAAAATATGTTTGAATATGAATTTTAAGAATCATTGGATCATAGAAAGGAATATTATTGAAAAAATTTATAATAACATAGACATGAAGGTAAAATATTTCTAACCAAAATGAGAAATAATGTTTTCCTTTCTTAAAAACATTTTCTCAATATTTTCAAGTACTAAAGAGAGTAAAAATGGAAAGAATACTTGAAAAATTTAGAAAAAACCTTAGTATAGGAAAACATATAGGGTTTAAAATATAAGGATTATATAATTTCCCTAATTTTAAATTTAACATATACAATACTAAAAATAAATGAGAATGCAACTTAAACCCTTACTGCATGGGTAACTTTTGAATCATAACCCCCTTGAAATAAATAACCTCAATTGAATCTTTAAATACCATTAATATAAAAATATTAATTATACAACATATCAAAGGGTATTTTATATACCATATAAACACAAATAGGTTCATAACATGAAACATGTTTCAATAAAATAATGTTGAGATGAATCTACTCAGGAGAGGAAAATTTATGGTGCCCTATTATCCTTGAATATTGATAGTGTGGCGAGTCCAGATGAATTTAATATCAAGTTCTTTATATTTTATCGAGAGATCATACATCATGATATCACTAATGCTGTAAGATAATTTTTCATTCATGCCTCCATTCCTTATTGTGTTAATGATAGTTTTATTTCTATGATTCCAAAAAGAGACAATTCTATGGACATTAGGGATTTTAGGCTAGTTTCCATTGGAAACACAGTTCCAAAATTCATCAGAAAAATCATTGAATTAATATTGTGAAATATTTCTAAGGGCCTTATTACTTCAAATAAATTTGATTTTTTCCCTATAAGGAGAATTCAAAATGGACTTTTTAAATACCTTGTAATGTGTTAACATTATGAAAAAAGTGGGTCAAAGAAGAGAGTTTTTCTCTCAAACTTGAAATTTTTAATCCCTTTGACAAAATCTGGTGGAACTTCATCTTTGGAATTCTTAGAATGCTTTTTTCCCCAACAATTTGATCAATTTGGTCATTATTATTCTCAAGAGTGTCAGGATCTCTATTCTCATCAATGGATCTCCTAGATACCCTTTTAATTCTCTAGAGGAGTTAGGAATGGGGATCCTCTATCTGGCCTTGTCTTTGCAATAGATAAAGATTATATTAGTGTCTATCTTAATGATATCATGTAGGCTGGTCTTTATAGAAAAATTAAAGTTGGAAGGGGACTTTTTACCCCCTCACACATCCTTTATGCTGATGAAATCCTTCTTTTTTGGTCAAGCTGACATAATCACTATTTCTTCTATTCAATTTTGTTTCTCATTATGAGTAGATTTTTGGAAAATCCATTATTTAGAATAAATTATTCATGGTTATTGGGATTGGAATACTAACCTCCAAATAAAACAAGATTTCCAGGATAATTGGAGTGAAAAAAGGGTCCCTTCTTTTCATTTATCTTAGAGTGCCTCTTTTATAGGGTAAAGTTCAACAATGCTACCTTAAAAATATCTACTCGAAGATCATTTCACATATAGCATCATGGAATGAAAAAACCATGTACCAAATGGGGAGAGTATGTATTATAAATTTTGTGATCACCAATATGTTTTTTATTCTTTCTCTTTATACAGGTGTCCTAGAACATAGATTAAAGAAGTTCAGGCCTTGATTAGAAATTTTATTTAGACTGGATCCATTAATGAAAGGAAACTTATCACAATGTTTTGGAAAGAGTGTATTAAACCCACATACATGGGAGGATTGGGAATTAAAGATCTTAGAATCTTGATGAATCTATCCTTTGAAAATTAACCTGTAACTTGCTCACCTCAAGTGACAGTTCCTTGGAGTTCATTTCAAATATATTCTTAGTAAATTTTTCCAAATGGTCATTAAATGTATATTCCTTTAATAGTTTGTCATTTAGATAAATACACTTATAATGAGATTATTCTTTGCTCAAAATGGATGGTTTTCAAACAGTCCAATCTCAACTTTTATAAGACTCCATAGATGGACATGCCAATATGTCATGATATACCTATGTCTCCTCCTATTAAACACCTCTAAATTATTGACTTGAACTATAATGGAGAGATGAAGGGGTTTCTTTCTCCTCAAATAAAACTCCACATATAGAGGTACTCTTTCATTGATGCTGATATTATCATGCGGACTCCAAATTGTGGTGGAAGTTTAACTTCAAGGAAGTATTAAAAACTACACTTTAATGGAAGCACCTCTGTTACTTCATGGATGTAGGGTTTTAGAAAACCCTTAATTCCTATAGCTTATAATTTTCTTCTCTTGAAATTTTTTAAATCAAGGCTGTTGATTCATAGTAGCCTACAACAAGTTGACATGAATCTTTCCTCAATATGTTATATCTTCTTGACAGAGGATGAATCCATCAATCAGTTTTTTTATTTCTATTGTCTTCTCATGAAGATTATGGGATCATATTCAAGTAGTTTTTGTAGTAAATTTGAGACCATAAAGTCTTGAAAATATGATGATATCAATCAATATAGTGGGTTACAACAAACAAGTTCAAGAAATTCTTATCACTGTAGTGTCTTCCATATTTGATTTTATCTGGAAAGAAATAAATTGAAATTCCTTTGAAAATCAATGTCCATATTTCTAAGTAGTTTTGAATTTAATATATAGGTAATTCACGAATTCCTCAAAAATCCAGATAGGTTCCCTTAAAAATGATGTTTTTGATCTTATCATCTTGAAAAACATTGGTGTTATTAGAAGGCTCAATAAGAATATTATACTTCTGTCCATTAAATGGATCCATCCAATTTATTTTTGGCTAAAAGTTAACGTGGATAGAGTTGATTCAAGTGCACCAGGACTTTCCGGCTATGGTGGAATCATCCACATGCATCAGGGCTTCATTAAAATCTACTTCTATCATTACATTATCAATGACTCTGACATTGAAGCCGAATTATGGGTGATGATCAAGGATATCAAGTATGATGTAGAACATTACTGGAGATACCTTTAGGTGGAATATTACTCTAATACTATGGTACAAATCTTGAAGACTCATTCGAGGGATGTTCCATAGAGAATGATTCCATCGTGGATTGAGTGTCTTCAGCTTTCTGATCATCTTCACTTAGATGTCACTCATGCTTATAGGGAAGTTAATCAGGTTGCTGATGCTATATCCATAATAGTAATTGTGGAGGATAGTTCAAGATGGTATTTTTTTATTCCATATTTATGTTCACATATTATTGATTCGTATGTGCATGATTCTATGCATTCTCACTTGTGTAAACCCCCTTAAGATGGCGCCTTTTATATTTTCTGATAAATTTTCTTAGGAATGGGCTTTCCAGCTTCTGAAACTATTTGATTTAATATTAAAATAACATAATGTTAATAATTAAACTATGTTAACGTGGTTAAATAATATTTTTAGGAGGTATAAGAATTTATAAATTTTAAAGGATTCAATGAAGTTGATTACCTCTTCTTTGAGAAACTCCTTTGGATATCTTATTAAGGACCCTTATTTTAATCTTTTAAGAAGATAAAAAACTATATAATGTGTAGATAGAAGTTGAAAATATATTTTTATGTGGTTTGGTTGAGTTAAGTGTCCCATGAAGGTGTAAATAAGATATAAGAGTAGTTTCCCTTTTATAAGTGACGGGAGTGAGACACTTGTAATTATTCTAAACTTTAGAACAATATAAGGACAATTTTATAGAAAAATATATCTAAATTTGATCAATTTTGAAGTTTTTATGAGATTGGTATTATATCCATTTAAATAATAGGATTTATAGAATTTTTATGCTATTTTAACCATTATCTTTTTAGTTTAACCCCTTATTAACCATTTTAACCCTTATTGTGGTAACAAGATACATAGTATTTAAGGGTCAATAATGTAATTCTAAAAGTGAATGGGGATCATAAATGTAAAATGGTTGATAGTATTGACCATTTAATGTTAATTTTAAAAATGATAATATTTTTATAGTTTTTAATAAAATTAATTTCATATTTTTTATCATGAAATATACTTAAAGTCATTTTTAGGATCATTCATATATTTTGACTATAAAAACTTCATGATTACATTATATTTTTAATTTTAATATTTAAAAAAACACTTAACTTCTATTTTGATCCATAAAAATCATTATATAATTTAAAACATATAAAAACATCACTTTTAATATTTTAAAACTATATAAATTCATTTTCACCAACTTTCACAAGCATTGAATCAATGATTCAAAAGTTTTTTGTACATATTCTTTGCTTAAAATATTATTTAAATAATTATCAAAAGAAAATGAAACCAAATTGAAATATTTTATATGATAAAATGAGTTTGGTCAAAATAAACTCATACAATTAAATAAAGTCATTTTTTAGAGATACTTTGAGACCTTATCCCATAGTTTTAACCTTGAATAATTTTTTTTACCATTTACCAAGGTGATAAAATTTTACCCCGGTTACAATTAATTATGACCAAAAATTGAATGGAACTCATTACCAAATTATATAATCATGATTCCAAATATTTAATCTATTTTCAAAGATTTAATTTAAATAATTACTAAAATTTTATTTTAATATAAGTTCGTATAATGCAATGAAAAACCATTTTTAGAAAAAATGCCTTTTTTATGAATAAGAAATAATTTTATACAAAAATAATTTAAAATATTGATTCCCAATGAATTAATTAAATTATATTAAATAAAATGATAATTATTTAAATTTATAAAAAACCAAAACTAAAATGTTCCTCGTTAAAACTTGATTAAAATATAAGTATCAAAAAATAGAATTTATTTGAATAAAAAAATCACTTAGATTTTGAAAAGGTCAAACATATATTTATAAGTTTAACATTAAAATTTTAAATTCATTATATTACTTATTAAATAAATATTTTTTCTATAAAAATGTTCCATAAAAATTCATGCCGTTTTAATATCATGATAATGCCATAAAATTTTCATTACTTATAAAATATGTATTTTTCATTATTCACAAAAAATTATAATATTTCTTAAAATCCCAAAAAATCACTCTAAGATAATTTTCATATGATGAATCCAAATATAAATTTAATTTTATAATATTAAAATTCTAAAATTCATAAAATTTTCTTTTAAAATAAACATACAAAATATAAGGAAAACCCGCTTTTATAGAAAAATGAACCTTTTAAACCTCAACTATTATTAACCTTATATGATTCAATTATTATCATTAAGATTTGAGTAATTCATTCCTATAAAATAATAAATAAATTTAAATAAATAAAACTTTTCAATATATATATATATATATATATTTCATAACGTGGTTACTCCTATTCATGTCGTCTAAACCAATATATAGGCTATAAAAGTGAAATTTAAATTATGATATTTTTATAGTATATCATGGTTATATTAAACTAGGTTTTGAATTTGGTACATGATATAAAAATTTTTATTTATTTAAAATTAAAACATATTCTAAAATCTAAGGGTGTTACATTATGCCCACCTTACAGAAATTTCATTATTGAAATTGTTATATCGTGTTTGAGGGAAAAGGGTTTAAAATGTTTTTAGAACCAATTCCAAGGAGTGGATTTTAAATATACCTAATTGGGATGAAATAAGTTTTAATATATATCAATTAAATTTATTTTTTGAAATGTAATTTAGTGTCTATGATGTTACTAGGAAACTTATAATTTGCTAAATATTTCTTAAACCATTTATATATTATAAAACTCTTACTTGTGAATGGGTTTGAGAAAGTGTAACTTTATAGCTAAGAAATAGTTTTCTCATAGGACTTGATAGATGCATCTTCCTCTTGCATGATTATATGTAATTATTTTACCATTGAGATAGATAATGTGAGAGAATATACATACATGATTTATTCCTATAATTTCTTCATTTTTTTATGTTTTGAGTAGATTTCCACCTCTAGTTCATGTTATAAAATAAATAACCATAATGAGATTGTAATTTCAAATGCACTAAAATTATATTTTAATGGATCACAATATCTTTAAAGGGATGAAACTATTTCCCTCCTATTTCTACATATTAACTAAAAAAATAGATAAACCAATTTTAGATAATATACAATATGAATAAATGCAAAATTAATCTATAAAACCTCAAAAAATAATGCCCAAATTTTATCAAAAATAATTCCATAAACAACTAACCATAAAACTATTCCAAACTATGTCTGACCAAATTCAAAACCCAAAAAATTAAAATTATTTGATGACATATTTTTCCGACATCAACTTAACATTTATTCCAAAATAACATTAACCACTCATAAATTCACATACCAAAAATTATATACGCTTATCATATATTCTACAAAATATACTAATCATTTTCTAAAATCACTTTAATTACCATAAAACCACAAAAAAACATATATGCTTCCATAAGTAAACTCTATATTTATTCCTAAAATAAAATTCCAACCTAGAAAATAAAATTCTATTTACCTTAATCATATAATGTTCAAAATATAGTGAAATTCATAAAAAAATAAATTAATCACTTAGTTACTAAATCAGTTTTCAATCTCTTGGTTATCTAAACATATTTTCCAAAAATATGATAACCCATTTATTCCAATTAACCACAATTATTTTTTCATCAAATAATGTTTTAACATTATCCCTAATAACATTATTCCCAAATAACATCATAATAAATCACATGTTAAACTTGATAAATACATATAACTCAATCATCTATTATGTATCCCAAAATGTCATTGATAACCTTAAAATCCCACCACTTAAAACCTTAAAAGGGTATTTATGCCTTAAAATCTTGATCATCCTTAAACTTATCAACCCATATTTCCATCCTTAAATCTTAAATTATCCTCATTTGATAAGTTCCTAACTTTTAATGACATTTAAACCCAACTATGATAATAAATGAGACAACCCCAAGACCTGTACACCTGGTTCTAGTGCTATTTTTTTACCTAACGACTTTGATAAAAATTGAAGTGGACCAACCTTAACCATCCATAATTAAAATATAAATAGAAAACATTGGGTCACTTATATACCTAAGAACTTTTGTGTTTAGAGTTTTATAGAGTTAGGAAAAAAACATTTACGCAATAAAACCCATGCCTTTATCATCATATGGGTATTTTCCCTCTATAACCAGATCTCTTTGTTCTTGAATAAGTCTTTAACATCTCCCTCAAAATATTCCACACATGATACCATTATTGTTATATCTCACAAAATAATATTCTACATAAACTAGGAATATGGAAACATAAGAAAGGATGAACTAAGATGCTCAGTAAAGGTAAATATGGGAGATATAAATAAATGATAATATGTAAGAATAAGATAAGGATACGGGTATGAGAGCATGATCATAACTTATGAAAGTTATAAAAAATTATTTATTGATCATTATTCAAGATTCATGGAATAAGTATTTGCCATAAGAAAAGACAAAAGAGTGCAGAATCATCAATAATCAATCAAAAACCCTGATAACACATCATTATCATAATACATAAGTTTATACCACACAAATAAGTATGAAAAATCATTTACTTAGTCAAATATCACTACCAAGACGATCATAGTGGATGGATCCTCATAGTTGATTAGGTTCACTCCCTATTCCCATTATTTCCCTAGTCAAGTCTCACTACCAAGACTGTCATAATAGAAATATTCCCTTACCAAACTATGTTCACTCCCCATTACAGTTCATATCATCTCATAATATATAAATATTTACACAATGAATTAGAGGGATATATAATTTTAGGCCCACCCACCACATAATGAAAACCATATATAAGTGTACCAAAAGATCATAAAAAATCCCTCATTTCATCACAACATAACCTTTTAAAAAGAAACATGTTTAAAAAAGATTTCATTATCACATAATCATAATCCATATATAGAAAATAACTAGATGGTATCATAAAAACATTAATTATTTCAGGATATCAAAATTAACTTGTATAAAGAAATAAGTTTTATTAAAAAATTATTAAAAAATCATCATCACAAGCCATCTGGATAAAGGACATAGATGATATCATTAGAAAATACCCCCATTGGAGTATAAGAAGAATCAAAGAACATTGAAAAAAATAAAAAATTATTTCAAAAGAGAATATAATCATTTCTTTGAAAATAAGGGGAAATATTCTCTTCCTTCAATATCTTTAAAAATGAAAAATTTCAAGAATATTGAGAAAATTATTTTCTTTGAAAATATCCATGGAAAATTTTAAAATAATATTAAATTAAAATAATGGACATGATAATGGGAAAAACCATAAATTTATTTAAAATTAAAATTAATACTCCTTTAAAAAGTTTTGAAAAAAATCATAAATAACCTCTTTGGAAAAAATTGTAAAAATTTATTTTAATTTTTTAAAAAAAAAATTAAAATATGCTAGAATATAACTTTAAGTAATATTTGGGTAATTGAACATAACATTATTGATAAAAATTTAAAGAACATGGACATGGAGAAAAAAGATTCAAAATTGAAAAGAGAAATAAGGACATATTTTATTAAAAAAAATCCATAATATTTTTCAGTATAAAAGAGAAGAAAAATGGAAAGAATACTTTAATAACTAATAAATAACTAAAGGAGAATAAAATATATGGTGTTTAAAAGACATGGATCATATAATTTCTCTCATTGTAAAAATTTAACTTAAACAATCATAAAAACAAATGAGATTATAACATAAAGCCTTGCCACTTGGGTAACACTTGAATCATAACCAAATGACATAAATTTAAATTAATTCATTATATAATATATAAAATGGGCAGTATATAAACCATATATACACAAATATGTGAATAAATTTAAACTTGTCTCAACAAAACAATAGTTAGATGAAGAACTACTACATTTTTTGAAATATCTAAATACAAACCTCCTAAAAGAGTGAAACTTATATAGATTTTTAAATCCCCATAATTTTCTTGAAATGAATCATAAAATATATTCATGGGAAGTATATACACCACCAAAATAAATAAGTGGTGAATATGACACATGTATTGTAGAAATAAAAGTGAGACTAGAAACCCTTACCTCTGGTCCCGAATTTCTTCGAGAACCCTCTTAACCTCCAATTTAATAAAATTAGATTTATTTTAAATTTATACCTATAATGAACTGGACCCAGATTCCATCTAACCCGATACCCGGTCCGATTCACCACCAGGCCTGAAGGGAATTCCTGATCTCCACAGGCTAGATAAAAGTTTCTGGGAATCAAAAGAACTCCTTTAGTAATGATTTTCCCAAATCAAAGATACAGTAGTGGAATAAAAAAATAAACCACATGAAAAATATGTTAAAATAAACTAACATGATCCAAAAAAAATTCATATACTTGAACAAAATCTATAAACAAATAGATACAGGTAGGAATAACAAATCAAGAACAAAAATAACTAAAATTAAAATACTACAAACCAACCCACTTGAACTGAGCCTAAAACCAACTCCATACAAACTACAGTTACTGACCATCACCCAAATCACCCAAATTCATCCATGAAAAACAAGAAGGATCTAACCAATAACTTGGAATCTGAAATGATATAGGTATGAGATAAAAATCCTAGTAGGTCACCATAACCCACTAAAACTATAAAATTATTCTCATAAGGCAATTAATTAATGATAGTTTGAAAATAAAGCTATAAAGTAAACTTTAAATATATATTCAATTCATGGAAATGAAAAAAAAATCATAAACCATTTCCAAAACATTTTCACTTTATTTCCCAAAACCAAACCCTTGCATTTTTAAAACAAATCCATCAGCCCAAGCCATTTCAAAACCATAAAGGTAGTTAAAATTTCTCAAAATAACTCATACTTGTTTTTTCCAAATGAAAATGGGTTATTTAAATATTCCACTGGTCAAATCCACCTTTAAACAGAAAATAATTTTTAAAAAAACTTTATATAACTCACAAAAGAGTCTTTAAAAAATAAAAATAGTTTTTTAGAAATAAGAACCACTATGCTCAAGTAATACAATATAAATAAATTAATTAAAAGTACACATGTTCCAATAAATAATATAAGAAAAAAGGGATATGGTCGAAGCACAATGTAAATCCCTATGAATGATCCAATAGATCCTAATGTTACTTTACTAACCAACATGCTCTAAAAGGGTGATGTCATGACTTAAAATAACCCTATGAAAAACTATAGCACACAACATGGCTACAAATAGGTGGAGGATCACAATAATCCCTAGCCTATCAAGGTCCCATTGTGGAACTCTTGGTCCCTAAATACCCATAATCACACTCCGTCTCATGGGGGAACATTCCCACAATGAGTTCTCTCAGTCTTGGGAACAAAAATCATAATCTCTAACCTAGTTTAGGGATTCAACTATCTCATCCACCTACCTCATTTCCCAAAGTCTTCCATGATAATTAAAATTAGGTGTTCATAATAAATAATTATTTAGTTAAATATAGAGAGAGAGTGATCATCTAAAATAACACACACCACATCCCACACTCACAAAATTAGTTCCATGCACAATCAAAAAGTTAAATAGTATATAAAATGTAATAAAAAATAAACATCGCCTCATAATATCACAATTAATTTCCATAACACACGAGTCAAAAGGGGATCAAGATGTTTTCACAACATTTACCACCAAATTTCCTAATGGGATTGAACACAAAATCATGAATTGGACTCCAAATCTCTTTAAAATTTCATAAAAAACTTTCCATACACCATTTGAAAATCACCCAGACATTTTAAACATTTTAAATTCGCTATTAAATAATGATAGTTCTCTTTGAAAACCAAAACAAGTCCAAAGGGACAACCATTTACCATGAAACCATTAAAACAAGACAACATGGAATTTAAAAAAGGGTAAACCACATACACTTTGAAAAAATCCATTTTAAATGAATCAAACACCACTTTACAAATAATTTTTATTTCCTCACCCCAATTCAAAACCAAAATTCCCTTTTTAAAGCATTTTTTTTCACACTTTGAAAAAAAAAACCAATTCAAAACCCACTTTTCACCTTAAAAATCATTTAAAAAATTCCCAAGAGAATTTCAAAAAATATTAGTTTATTTTAAAATTTCATTTAAAACATGAAAACATGGGTTTCACATGAAAAACCATTTATTTAGTGCTCAAAACACAGAGAAATGGTTCCAAAACACAACAAGATAATCACATATGGCTATAATTTCATAAAAAAGGAATTTAAAAAGTGTAATCTTGATTATAATTCCAAAAAACTTAATTTCATTATAACACCTACCTTAATGAATTAGAAAAAATGAAACATCCAAAAACATGTCACTCTTAATGGAGACCACACCCATAAAACTTGAAATAGTGTCTACAATCCCAAGACACCAAAAAACCCATCATTAGAACCCCATGAAATACTAAGATCAAGCCACATGATAACTAGGGTTCTTGAAAAAATCCAAACCAAGAGATAAGAGAGGGATATAGAATAAGGAGGGAATTATAAGATAAAATCACCTCAAATATTCTTGGAAAACATCAAAGGAAGCCAGGAATCTAAGGTGGATAAGGTTGGAACTGCTCCTTGGCTCTAAGAGGGTCAGACGATGCATGAGGGGGAGAAGAGTGGTGATAAACCCTAAAATTTAAGATAGGTAAAATGGTAAAAACCCAATTTTAAATACCTAGAGAAATCATAGGGTTTTTATCTAGTGTTAGGAAAACTGTGTGCCAACCATGAGGGAACCACTTTCTCCTAAAAACCTTATGCTGAAAAATTACTCTTGATAGGTTGCATAGTTTCCCAAACCATACAACTAACTCCAGAACCACCCTAAGTCTCGAACGACCTCCTGGGGTTCCCCACATGATTTTTCAAACTGTATGGAAGTTATAAAAATAGTTCTATTAAAAACTATAGATCCAACCACACACTTACTGCATAATTTTCCAAACTGTGTGCAAGTTATGTGCTACACCTTAGACACACTAAGTACCTCACATGGTTTCTACTAGGGGCTGGATGGTTTGGACTTAACTGTGGACAGTTTTTGTTGGAAAACTATGAATAATTAAAAATGAATTAAAAATGATCCCCATAAAGGTAGGATACATGGTTTCCTACTAACTATGAACCTTAACCTTGCATTAAAGGAAACCCCTAAAAAAAATTACAACTTCAAATCTGAAACTCCTTGTAAAAATAACTCATGCCTCCACTTCTCAAAAGAATGGGATAAGAGAAGCATCCTAACACTGGGGGTATCACAAACTCCCCACCATGAAATTTTTTACCCCCAACAATTTTTGATCAAAATAAAAGAAAATTAAATTGTGGAAGATCCTAAGAGGATCTAACCAAATGAACCACTCAAAAAAGATTAACCATAAGGCCAATAATGGAAATCCATAAAAATAAACAAACTGATAAACCACAAGAGATCCAAACATCTCCAAAAGGAGCTAGAACAAGAACCTCTAATATGAATCCCTATGAAGCCTCGAAGACATAACTTGATCTCCCCACTTTTTAGAGTTTATTTAACATGGTGATACAAAATAAAAACTACTAATAAACTCATCATCAAACAATAGAAAACAAAAATAGGAATGCACCCTCTACTAAGAACACTTCCAAACCCAATAGAAGAAAGAAACACAACCCAAACATTAGAATAATGAAAAGATAACTCACCTAGGGACATGAAACACATAGATAACCTAGGTTCAAACACCATATCATACTCACATTTTTCACCCCACAAAAGTATTACAACCAATCACTAGTTAGTATACCACACTCAATTGGTATATCACACACCCTAATTACCCACTCATACACCCCAACAACCAATCTCAAGTCTTAAAAATGAGCACCACTAGCCTCAACCAAAATAATGGGAGCAACCTAATATCCCAAACTGATGTTTTCCAAAATAACACAGCTCAATAAAACAAAACTCACATCCCAACCAAAAAACACCGAAGAGGGAAAGAGAGGGGGAAAAATTCCTAAAAAAATATTTAATAAACCAGAATTTAAACTATCTATCAAAACATCCCAAATGGAATTTTCCATAGGAAACATCCCAAAAAGAGAAAAAATCCAAAACAACCAACCACACAAGTCATAGATCCTAATCCGATATTACAACCACCAATAGAGTGGTCTCTAAATAAACACCACTGATTCCCACCAAACATATATAAAACAAGTGAGAATTATCTCAACAACTTTCACAAGGAATGCTCGATGGTCACCACTCCTTTCGGAGTCTTTGTAGGAACCAGAACTGAGGAGAAATTTTGACTATTATAGGGGTTGAAAATAATAAATACATGAACTACTTCAAGTCATATCCCACATTGAAAACCAAAATGACTCCTTAATAAGCAAAGAATCAAAGCCACTACAATAACCCTCAAGTGAGGCACATCACAAATACATCAAAATAAAATTTTATTTTTAAATACACTATTTTACCAATGAATTTTAAAACTACTTTCCTTCAAGGTGTAAATTCAAAAACCAAGCCAATAAAAACTTTAAAACAAAACCACATAGTGGAAAATACCATTCCAAACCCATATTTTGTTTTCAAAACTCTTTCTAAACTTGTTTTAAAAAGCTAAAAATCCTTTTTAAACACCTAATTTTCTAATTAAAACAAGGTAAGCTATCATTTTAATAAAAAATTTAATAAAACCATGGGAATTAAATCTTACCATTGTATACAAAACCAAGTTAGAAAATAAACGTATTTACAAAACTCCTTTATTTTCCTAAAAAAAATTTGATAAAAAAACCAAGTGAACACAAGCACTACAAGAGAACCAAAATATGGATCACTAAAGACACACCCCAAAAGAGAAACAAAACACTCCACATTCCAAATCTGAAAAGTGAAAACCACTCTTGGGTAAATCCAGAATTCAAAAGGCGTCAAAATAGGATAGAGAGTGGAATTAATAATGTTGTTCACACATTGGCCACATGTCTAGGTGATGATGTTCATATCATGAAGAAAACTTTATAAGGGAGTTAGACTTAAACACATAAACAATTCATAGTTTCACATGAAATTTGAGCTAACCACACAACTTAAGTTATTACCCTTTCCAACTTAAGACTTCAAGCGACCCCCAATATCATACACATGATAAACTGTGATAAAAACATCAATCAAATCAAAACTACATGAAACAGCTAAAAGAAACCTTGAATTTACAATTTGAAACCCCACAACCCATGGTAGATTGAGGTTAAAGATGGTAAAGAGATATCTAAACTCTCCCCACCCCTACCTCTCAAGATATGATAACCTTAATCTCTATTCTACTAGGAAATCCCCAAATAACATGGGTTAAATAGAAAGATTAGGTTCCTATTCAAAGAAAACTCAATCCTCATCTAATAAAATTTTGTAATGAATTAGACTGGGCTTACATCTGACCCAACACACTACCCAATTTTTTACAAGGCCCAAAGGGTGTTCCCGATCCCCATGGTTTAGAGATAAGTGATTGAGAATCACATGAACTCATTTGAGAATGGTTTTTCTCAAATTAGATACATGACATTGGAATAAATAAATTAACATCATGAAAAATATATCACAAAATAATACCATGATACAACCAATTTTTATATACTTAAACAACATCCACAAAAAATGAGATACAAGAAGGTAGGACAAATCATGAATAACACTAACTAAATGAAAACCACTACAAACCAACCCACTCAAGATGAGACTATAACCAACTCTATGAAATCACTGGTTGTTCACTATCACCCAAATCACCCCACATTGTTTATTATGAACAATAGGGATCCAAATGAGAACTTGGAAATTAAAATGATACATTCATGAGTTAAAAATACCATTAGGTCACCAAAACCCACCGAAACTATGAAATTCATATCATAAGGAAATTCACTAATTCTAGTTTGAAAATAAATCTAGAAAGTAAGTTTTAAATATTTATATATGTTTCATGGAAATAAAAAAATCAAAAAAAAAAAATTCCAAATCATTTTCCCTTTGTTTTAAAAAATAGAACCCACATGTTTTGAAAAAAATCCATCATCCCAATTCATTTTAATACCACACACACCATTAACATTTCTCAAAATAACTCACACTTGTTTTGTCTAAATAAAATCATTTTCTTTAAATATTCCACTGGATAAAGCCACACTTAAACCAAAACCCATTTTAAAACCCACTTCAAAGAACTAATATAAGAAACTTAAAAAAACATAAAATATTTTTTCAAAAAGAGGAACTACTATGATCAATTATTACAATAAGAAGAAACAAATGAAAAGTACATATGTTCCATGAAATAATCCATAAAATAGGGGATACCATAAAAGTATAAGGGAAATAACTTTGAATTATCCAAAGGATCCTAGTGTCATGGAACCGACCAACGATCTCTAAATGGGTGTTAAGATGACTTAGAATAACCCTAGAATAAACTGTAGCACACAACATGACTATAAACAAGTGGAGGCTCATATGGTCCTACCTGGGATTTCACGGTCCCACAAAGGCAGTCTCGGTCCCAAAGCACCCATGAGAACACTTGGTATCAAGGGGGAAAATTCCCACAATGATCTTTCTTAGTCCTGATGGAAATTCTCCTAATCACTAACCTAAGTCAGGGATTCAAATTCCACATCAACATACCCCATTTCATAAGGTCTACTATGACAAGTCAAAGGAGGTGTGCATATTTATTAATTATTTACTCAAGGAGAGATAGTGAGCATCTAAAAAAAACACACACACATTATCTCTTACCCTCGCAAAATCATTTCCATGCACAAAAACAAACCTAAACATCATATATAATGAAATCAAAGATAAATATACCCTAATGGGATCAAAAGCCATCACAAGAAAACTATAATCACAAGAGGATCAAGATAATTTCACACAATTTACCAAATAAGTTATAAATAGGACTTTAACGCCAAAGCAGGGATCAAAATTCCAATCAATTTTAAACTTTATAAAAACACTTTCTAAACATTATTTGGAAGTCACCCATACATTTAAAAAATTTCAAATTCACCCTTGGAGAAGAGTCTTTCTCTTTGAATACCAAAACCATGTCAAAGGGACAACCATTTACCATGAAACCTTTTAAAAAATCCAGCATGGAATTTAAAGAAGGGGTAAAATACACACACAATTCAAAAATCCATTTGAAATGCATCAAACACCCCTTTAAAATCATTTTGAGGCCCTAAACTCAATTGAAAACTAAATTTCATTTTTAGAAACTTTTTTTTCACTCTTTAAAAACAAAAATAGGTCAAAAATCACTATTCAACTTAGAAAATATTTAAAAAATCCCCATAGAAATTTCAAAAAAGCTTAAAATATTTAAGTATTCCATTTAAAACATGAAAACCTAGATTTCACATAAAAAACCATTTATACCAAGCTTCAAACACAAATAAATGGTTCCAAAACACCACAATACTATCAAATATAGTAATAATTTTATAAAAAAAGTAATTTAAAAAGTAAAAGAATGATTAAAATTCCTAAACAAAATAATTAATAGTAACACCTACCTCAAAGAAGCATAAACCAAGATAAAACATCCCAAAACTTTTCGCCTTAAACAACAACCACACCTACGAAACTAGAAATGGTGTATACAACCCCTATAAACTAAAATCCCCATAATTAGAACCACAAAGAACCATGAAATAGAGCCAATTGATAACTAGGTTTTTTTGGGAAAGCCAAACCAAGAGAGAAGATAGGGAGAAGGAATAAGGAGGGAAAGAGTGGAGAAACTGACCTCAAATCTTCTTGGAAAACACAAAATGAAGCCAAGAATACAAGGTGGAGTAGGTTGTAACCCCTCCTTGTCTCCAAGAGGGTTGGATGATGCATGAGGGGAAGAAGAGGGGTGAAAGACCCTTAAAAATTGAGGGGGGTAAAATAAGGAAACCACAATTTTTAAACACTTGGAAAAATCACACATTTTAGATACATAGTAAGGAAAACCATGCGCTAATAGTGTGGGTGCCAATACCTCTCAAAAACCTTAAGCCACATAGATACTATTGATAGGTTTCACAGTTTCCCAAATAACACACCATGCTCCAGAACCACCCCAAGCCCCACACTACCTCTTGGGGTTCCCTGCAAAGTTTTTCAAACCATGAAGAATTCATAAAAATGGTTCTATAAAAATATATAGATCCAACCACACACTTCACACACAGTTTACCAAACTATGTTCAAGTCATGTAACACACCTCAGACACACCAAGGACCCTGCACAGTTTCTACTGGGCCCCCCATGGTTTGGACTTAACCATGCACATCTCGTGCTGAAAAACTGTGAATAGTTAAAAATGAAATAAAAAGGATCCCCATGAAGGGAGAACACATAGTTTTCCACTAACCATGCATCTTAATTGTGAAAATAAGGAAAACCCTAAAAATTTCCATGTTTTGAGTTGTAACATTATAGAAATGAAACTCGAACCTCCACTTATCCAAAGTACACAAGAAGTGTAACACCGTGACACTAGGGGTGCCACAATATCATAACCATATTTTTAATTATGTTACTATATATTACTCACTTATAATATCAAATTAATTCTTTATTAATGATTCCTATTTAAAATTAATTTTCATGGCATTCACTATTCCATTTTTCATGCATGATTTATTTTAGTGGTTCTAATACTTACACCTTGGTCATGGTTTCTTTATCTAAAAAATGTTAATAATTTCCTAATCACCATATTTATTCATTATATATAGTTTTATAACTATTCATATAAGGTTGTGATGAAAAATGAATTACATCACTTCATAGAGCCCTTATTTCACACATATGCATTATTGGTGTTTTCAACTTTTGATGGATGGAATGGAATAAAGTTAAATAAAAATTCATATTTCAAGAATAATAATCATATCTTATATATAATATATATTATTTAAATCTATACTTATAACCATTCATATAAAAGGAAAATGAAAAAAAATCACATCATTTTGCCGAGGTGGTAATCCACATGTATGCATGGACAATGTTATAATCATCCAATGGATGATATGATGAGAATTTAGATAACATTTTATCTTTATAGAATCAATAATTTCATAAAAATAATATATAATCATTAAATTCATCTATATAAAAATCCATATGTTATCCACACTTGGTTAAATACCTTGAAGGGGGGGGGGGGGTGAATCTGGATATGACAGATTAAAACTAATTCCCCTACAGATCATGTTTCTTTGTTAAACAAACACTATCCTATCCCTTTCCCATAGAAACATACGAGTATAAATGAAAGAATTCATGAGAAACATCAATTTTACTTGGTTCAGCCACACTGGGCTATGTTCAAAGAGAATACAAAGAAAAAATGCCTATATACCAAATACACCAAAGTAAACTATTATTATAATGTTTGAAGTGGACTCACTAACCCTCCTAGTTCACTACCTTTTAGAATTTATAATCTCACTATTCTCTCAAATAAAGTGTGAACACTACTCCATCAGATTATAATCCCATTTTTCTAAAACACCTCAGAATAGTTTCACAAATGAGTGTGCGATGAATATCTATTTTCACCCAATATATAAAATACAGTTCAGATCATGGTGATTTCCTTGTGGATATAACTTTTTTGAACCATTTTTGTTTCTTTTCAAAATACATTAAACCCTTTTCTAATGATCTTACACCACGTAGTGTGAGTGATACACGGGACACCTTTACCTCTCAAACAATTGATGCCTCAAAAAACCCTTCTCCTTTGTAGACTACAGTTCCTCATAAACACCTTCCATGAAATTAAATTTCATTGTGAACCTCCTAATTCATGAGATAAACTGATCCGGGAAATGATTTCACACTTATATGAATTATCCCAGTGATAATTCTCTCTAATGAAATTCTCTCTACTTAATCAAGTGATTAGGGGTCCTTTATATAGTCAAATATAATAAAAAAACCCGATAATAACAATTATTATAAAATCCTTTATTGATTGACCTTTATCATGAACTATACTCACAATGAGGTTCACAGAGAACATGATTTCCATTGTGGAAGCCTCTAAAACACCACCTTTTTCTACAAATTAAAATGACCTTTACGGTGGACTCTAATTCACTGCCTTCAATTGAAAATGAAAAAATACCTTTTTGGTTTGCATAACACAAATGATATGCATAATCCAATCCTTTACTCATTTTTATTTTTGATTCAACATAATTTCTATGCGGTTCACATAGAAAACTACTATTTAGTCCATATTTATTTTCTATAAAACCACTGTGGTCTCCTTTAGGCATTATTAAGTCCCCCAAAAATGCTATGTGAGAATACTTCTTTTGACTTAAACCAATATTTATTTTAAGGCCCAAAAATATGGAAAAAACTTGGAAACAATGCCACCTTATCAACTTGCTTTGTTATCAAACACAATAAACTCAAAAACACTATAAATTTACCATGACATATTTTTTCCCAACAATATCCCCCTTTGGGTTTGTTGAAAATTCTTCAACTTATGACACCAATTTAAATATTCTTACATAGTCTATCAAAATACAATTCTCGATATTCCAGATAGAGATCAATGATTTAATTAACAAACACTCTAAGCCCACATGAGCCATGATTAGTGTGATAAATAAGAGTAGCATGAAAAGTTCATCAATGGATCAATTTATTCCAAAAATAGTTAACTTATTTTATCATAGACCCCATCTATCATGATATATACCCTTTGATCGACCATATTTAGTATCATCACATCATCATTTATTTATTTATTAAAATTATGGTGAAGAAAAAGAAGAAACATGGGCCAAACTAGCACAAGTAGTATCCTAAGGTGGCCTGATGTAGTGCAGTCTGAGGGAATCCCCTCTAACAAGATCATCCCACTATGGCATTAGAAAATCAACATTCAAGAAACAAGAGATGCCGTGACTAGTTCCAGTTAAGGATTCAAGATAGTTCGCAACTTTGTTTCCTTCATGCCAAGTATGTACAAATTTAATGTTGCTATTTAGCATACCTCTACATTTTATGGTGGTATATGAGATTGACCATGGGGTGGGGCCCTTACCACCCAAGAGATTATGCAATATCAAGGATTCAATTTCCACCTCTGAGAGGGCAATATCGGCCTGGTAGCAGAGCGATAAGCCAGTGAACAACGCCTTGGGCTCTGCCTAGAGAGAGGAACCACTACCGAGGTGAGTAGTGAATGCCAGAATTACTACACCTCCTAATTCAAAGACAACACCACCTCCCCTAATGATCCCTAATCTGCATGGACTATCAGTGTTGAGTTTCAATCCCAAAAAGGGCGGAAGCCAATGAACCCATGAAGATCTCAAACCATTGGAGACTGGGTGAGAAACATGATTATAAGGGAGGAGTTGAAAAATATATGGATCATCATGACAGTTGCTACATAACCTAACCATGTCCATCAGCAAGCTCCACATTATAGAAATTATGGACCTACCTGAAATTTGGATCCCCTCAAACCATGACTTGTTCCTCACCTGCCAGAGGCACCAACAACCTGCGTGAAGCACGACCACCCAAGCCACTTTCTCTGGGCTAGTATCGCCCGATCCATGAAACCACCTCTCCAGGAAGGGAGTTACAGCCATGCTGTTAACATTAACAATAGTAAACTTTCCAAAAAACTCTAGAACTCGCTCTCCCATTATCTTTCAAAGAAAATATGCTCCGTATTCTCCTCCTGATGATCATTACAACAACAACACCTGGAAGCTATACTGATACCACACCTTTTGATGTTATCATTATATGGTATAAAATTGTTCCTTATTCTCCAGGAGATAAAGTTGTATTTGGTAGGAACTTTTATGATCCACATTGTGTCATTCCAGATGTTAGTAGAACCCTGAGAAGTCGAAATTGTCCGAAAATCCCTAAAAGAGAAGGCCCCCGAACTAGATGGGGTGAAAACACACCTTTTAAGATCTTATTTGAGATCAATGAGATCGAATATATCCTTATGATCCTTCTACAAAACAACTGAGATGATTGGAGGATACAGAGAAACCTCCTTAAAAGAGATATTAGTGACAGGATACCCCGAGAAGCTGATGACAGAGCCTGCCCAATTCTAGTTCCAGAAAGATATGTCGGCCTCCCAAATGATCCAACGGCCAGGGGTTGGAGATCATGAATGAGAGGTAGAATCATAGACCAAAAGGGGGACCCATGCCTTGAATCTCTATCTGATCTCCCATGCAATTTACCCACCATTTCCTTCCCCCATAGCGTATGATCCTCTAGAACTTCCCATGCCAATTTAGCATGAAAGTACCAAAGGGTGTCAACCAAGATCCTAACATTGATACCACCCTCCTGCATAGGTCTTTAAATCTTACCCTAGGACACACAATGCTGTTTTCCCTCCATGAGAACATCCCAGATGAAACTGGACATGATCTTGTCAATATTAGCAATGAATCCTTTCGATACAAAAATAGAAGAAAGAGCATGGATAGGGATATCCAAGTGTACACTATTGACCAAAGCAACATGAACTCCAAAATATAGGTAGAATATTTTCCAGTTGTGAACACGGTCTAAGATATTACTGAAAATGTTTTCAAAATCCCGAATTTGAAGCCTTCTATAGGAGATAGGAGCACCCAGGTAGTCCATCGAAAATTTACCTCTTTTCATATCAAACGTGCTTCACAGGGAAGAGACATGCCTGTAATTACATCTTCTGGATATATATAGGTTTATCTTCCCCTTGTTGATGACTTGACCACTCCAGTGACAATATTATTAAAATACTTTGTTGATTTCTCACACCGAATTCCTATTGTAATTCAAGAAAATGATGGAATCATATACAAACATGATATGAGAGATGGAGATAGAACACATATTCATACGGTATAGTAGAATATCACCATAGATCACACTCCTATTGATGAGATAACTTATGATGTCCTGGGAGAGAATTAAGATGCCAGGTGAGAGGGGGTCCCCTTAACTTAATCCTCATATCTCCTTGAAGAAACCATGATTCTTCCCCTACTTCACTACCCCTATTATCTTCTCCCATTTCTTGATCAATAATTTTCTCCCTCTTTGTCAATAAACCCAAAGGTTACCCATTTTTGGCTTCAACATTGCAAAGAACACATATAAACACATAAGGGAAAAACAAACCATACCATGGGAAGAGTGGGGTCTTATATCCACACTTATTCAAGTGTAGGGAGTCAACTAAACTCCAAGATCCATTTGATGACATTCAAATGCTATTTTGGTTAAGGCCTTTATTTGAATATCTATAACTTGTAGTTCTATAGGTTCATACTCCAACTTCACAATCTCATCCTCTACATTATCCTTTAAAAAATGATAATTGATTTCAATATGATTCATCTATGAGTGATAGACTTGATTTTTTTACAATTTATTGAACATGAAATGGATTTTTATCTGAGACTTCACTTTAATTCCTATATCATCAAGATGAGTCTTCATCTATAATAGGTACATGGAATCTTGAGTAGCTATAATATATTTAACTTCTCTAGTGCTCAATGAAATTCAATATTGTTTCTTGTTTATCCATGAAATACTCAATATGCGAAGAGTGAATGCACTACCTAATTTTTATTTTCTATCATCTTTTGAACTAGCCCAATCTATATCTGTAGATACCAATAACTGTTGTTGATATTTTCAATTTTATAGAAAACTAAAATACAAAACTCCTTTGATATACCTAAGTATTCTTTTTTATGGAAAGTAATTGGTTTTACTTGGTATTTATTTGATACACATTGCTTGGAATGTGGGAAAAATAATATTGGGTCATGCTGCTATTAATTACAATAGACTCCCAATGATCTACCTATATTCTATCACATTAACTACTTTTACTTCATCATATCAAGAAAGTTTCATCTGGGCAGCCATATAAGTTTTTATTTCCTTGTAATTATCCATTCTAAATATTATTAGAAACTCATTGGTATATTTGGATTGAGAAATGAATGTGAAATTTCTTCCTTGCATCAAATCTATACCAAGTAAAAACGTTAGTTCTCCAATCATTGACATTTTGAAATCATTTTTCATGAATTATTCAAACAGTTTTCATTGTGCTTCATCTGATCCACCAAATATTATGTCGTCAACATACACTAGCACCATTATCCTCTAATTACTATCATTATTGAGATAAATATTGTAATAAACTCCACCACACTAAAATCCATGCTTCTTCAAATACCGATCATGTCTGAATACCAAACTCTTGGTGCCTATTTTAATCTATATAACACATTATTCAATCGAAAATCTTTTTTTATCATTTTCATGGAAAATAAACCCATCTTGTTGTTAAATGTAAACTTATTCTTCCAAAACCACATTCATAAATTCTAACTTAACATCTATATGAAAAACTTTTAATATCATTTGAACCACTATGGACATGAATAAGAGGATAATATCAAGCCTTGAAATAGGTGAAAATGTCTCATCAACATCAATTACCTCAATATTGGAGTATCATTTTCACACTAGTAATTATTTTTTTAAAATTACCAATCCATCTATATTAAGTTTTTTCTAAAAGAACCATTTGGTCCTGATGGAATTATTATATTCTGATCTTAAAAAAATATCCCATGTTTGATTCTTCTCAATTTCATCAAGGTATTCATTCATATCCTAAACCCAATTCTCATCTCTAACCACTTATTCAAAATTTTTTGGCACTACCTAAGATGTAATGGATGTCTGGTGTAAATAATTCATGATTCATTTTTGAACTAGCACTACCTGATTACCAATGATGTTTTTCCTATCATTTTAATCTCAACTATTTGGATTCCATGTCGATATATATTTGACTTAATTTTGATCATAAAGAGTATCTTATTCTAAATCATAATTTTCCACTTCTACTCCCCTTGATTTTCTTACCTTCTCATCCATATCATTGGGGAATAGTTCATTATGCTGTTGAAGATTCTATTTATTCTCTCTTATAGTGACATAATTCTTTCAATGGATTTTACCAACATCTTATTGAAGCATTTATATGATTTTATTTTTCCCGAGTTTCCAAGGAATATCCCATAATCTCCACGAGACTCAAAATTTATGTTTTTCTCCTTATTGAGAATAAAAAAATTAATTCCAAATATTTTAAAGTATATAAATTTTGAGTTTTTTATATACCACATATTTTATGGAGTATTTTCTTCTTTTAAATACAACAATTACAAACATATACTGATGTTTAGGATACTTACTTCCAGAATTTATCTGTTAGGACCTTTTCAATAATCATTATTCTGTCCATGTTGTTTATTATCCAGTTTATCCTCCCAACAACTCCATTTTCTTGAGGAGTTATCACTACCTAAACTTGGTGCCTTATCCCATGTTTCTCGAGATAATCCTCCACTTGGTTATTTGTAAATTTCATACCATTATCTGTTCAATACTTTATAATA
Organism: Viscum album; assembly: GCA_963277665.1. Taxonomy (NCBI): domain Eukaryota; kingdom Viridiplantae; phylum Streptophyta; class Magnoliopsida; order Santalales; family Viscaceae; genus Viscum; species Viscum album. The sequence goes on along the minus strand of OY728120.1, from coordinate 649,097,196 downwards.
TTCTATCCAAGGATCCTTTAATCTTCCCTTCAATATTGTGTTATGCAACTGAACATGTCAGACTAGTGGTAAATAAAAAATATCGATTTAATTCCACTTAAATCATAAATGATAAGAACGTAATACCTCTTACCATCAATGGATCTTTATGAGATAAGTCCACAAACAGCTGTATGCATCAAGAAAAATACTCTAGTTTACTTTTGTTCTTTTTCCTTGTATATCATTATGATAATATTACATTATTGACAAGCATTTTATGTGTGAGTATTATCATGTGATGTATTGGGTGGATCTTAATAAGATTCAAATTTGAACATATATTATATGGATGGTTTTCATAGATGAAAAATCCATTTATTCCACAACTCATGTTCTTCCTCTTTGGATAGAAATCACATATCATCTTCTCTGCTCACAGGGTATAGATTCCCCTTCATGCTCTTTCCCTATAAAACTAATTTACCATATTTTAACATGATTATACACAACTTATTGTTAACTTTTTTAGCATTACCTAATTAAAAAATTTGTCTAACACTTAGAAAGATGTGACTAAGACCTTAGACAACCAAGACATCAATATATCTCATATCTTTACCCCAAAATTTGGATTTTTTTGATCCAATAATCTTCAAGCCACAATTATTTCAAAATTTGAAGAAACCTTCCTTGTCATATTTGATGCGTATAACAAGATCCTTATTTCCTATCATATAGAATGTGCATCCACTAATAAGGATCCATATAGTAGAATGATCTCATGCTTTAAGGGAAATCTATACAACAGCTATCTACTCAGCTATTTTCTTTTTGATCCATATAATTGACTTTAAACCTATCATGGAGTGATATTATTGATATTTCTTAGAGTATAATAGACCAGATTAATCTTATAGAGATGGAAATTGATTTTTCATTTTCATATTATTCAAAAAATATTTGGGCTGGTACTTACAACCACTTTGGGCCTTCTTTGGAACATTCCTCTTCATTGTTGATGAGAAATATCTGGCCATGTGTCTGAATCCTCCACACTAGAAACAGTAACCATCATAATTAATCTTGAATTATTGAACTTTATGTGGATGAATTTTTAACTATTATTCCCTTATAGAAATTTTATCTATGGAACATTCATTTTGGGAATTCCCCTCTTTCCACAGTAATAAGACCTAATATGAAGTGAATTTTAGTGAGTCATTATTATAGGACTGATTATTCCTTGGATTCTATAAACCATATGATTATATTTTTTTTACCCAAATCAATTTTAAACCTCCGAGTGAGAGTTTTTGGTATGATATCAATCATCTGATCATTTTGTTTAAGACCAAGACCCATACCATCCTTTTCCTTTGGATATGACCATTGGTTTTGTTTTTCTAGACCTCTATGCTCCACTTCCATATTTTATATCGCCTAAGTGATATTATTTCCCAATTCCATACAAAGAGTCAAGAGACTCTCCTAATCTTCTAATTTTCTTCATAGGTAGACAAATTACTCTTAAAATTATTTGATGTGTTTGATTTGATCATCTTATAAGTTAATCAAACCATCATTTTCTATTCTATATTCTTAAACTTTGGGCTGGTACTCAAAGAACATTTTTTTGAGTTCTCTGGCATTGAATACTTAAGATTTTAAATTCATTCCTTCAGATTAGAATTATATTCTTCCTAATACTGTATATAGAGTTTTTTTATCATGAACCACTCTATTTTATTTCTTCATTTCATCTCTCCAAATATCAATCTTTTTAAGAGAGGATTATAATTTAGAATGGAGATCAACCCTTCCTTCAAATTCTCCATAGTTGTCTCTTTATTATCTTGTCTTATAGTTTTATACAACTATAACCATAAAATTTTCTCCAAGATACTTGTAGTTATCCATCTCTTCATCCTTATATTCTTCCGAACTACCATTATCTTGTGAAATAAGATTCTTATTTTTGAATAAGTTTCTCATAAAATTTTTCTCTTCTTTCACATAGACAGTACACTTATTCAGGGGGATTTAGAATTCATCTTCATCATCATCTTGAAACTTCTTTGGGCACCTTTCTGTAAGATGTTCGACCTTTCTACATAGAAATCATGTGAGTGGAAGTTTCTATTTGAACTTTACTTTTCATATTTATAGATTTTTGGAAAGGAATGACATGACCTCAACCTTCTCTTCTTCTTCCTAGATATCTTCAGTAGTTAGCTTCTTCATATTCTTGAATTCCACCTCTTTGAACTTACCTTTTATACCATAGATTCATTATCATAATTTCTCATCTCATATGAAATAATATTATTGTGCAAACTATCCAATTCCATATCCTTTGGATCTTTATCTTTCAGTATTGAAGCTTTATGACTGAACTGAGGTCTGATTTTTCTCAATATCCACTTAACAATCTTTACATATTCAAGAATTTCTCTGAGACCATGCATGTATTCCAATAAAATATTCACCCAGTCAAATAATAAATATACACACTCATTGGGGTGAATTCTTAGGTATTAATATTTGTTCCCAATAACCTTTAATTTATCTTCTATAACTTTTTAATTCCCTTAATATATATATATATATAATATCTTTCCCCACATGGAATTCATGGACTTACATGAAATCACCTTCATGTATATTGTGTTATATAAATCTCCTAAAAGGGAATTGATTCCTTTAGTATTCGAATCCAATTCCATTATGTATACTGCCAATAGAGATCCACTATACACACTCTCATAAATACCATACATCATAGCTATAAAGACATCCATTCCTAGTGATCTGAAGTAGTACTACATTTAATTCTCCCACAATTGAAAATTGTTTCCATTGAAGATCAGAATCCATTTATGATTAAGAACCTCCATTGAATCAATTGATAGAGAAACACTAATTTTATCCTTTCTATATGATAACAATCTTTATCCCAACTTGGATAAATACCTTGGGGGAGGGGGGTGAATTCGGGTATGATAGATTTAAATAATTTTCCCTTCATATCTTGTTTTTTCATTAAAAAAACTCTTCTATCCCTTTCTCATAGTAACGTATGAGAAGAAATGAAATTATGCACGGTATAGATCAATTTCACCTGGTTTACCCACATTGAGCTACATCCAAGGAGAATAAAAAGGAAATGTGCCTATTTAAAAAATCCACTAAGGTGATCTGGCATTAAATTTTTTGGAAAGAACTCATTGTCCTACCTATTTTACTACCATTCACAATTTGAAATCTCACTACTATCAAATTAATTGTCTGCACTGCTCCTTCAGATGATACTTCTGTTGTTCTGAAAAAAAAATATTTTATCACATGAGTGTGCCATAAAGATATATTTTTAACCAATAGATGAAATACAATTCACCACATAGTGATTTCCATGAAGAGAGACCTTTTTGAACTATTTTTTTTCCTCTACAAACTACTTTAAACCCTTCACAAAAACTCTTGCACTAAGCAGAGTGAGTTCATCATGAGATAACTTTACCTTGAAGATTAATGATTCCTCAAAAACCCTTTATCATTTATGAAATATAGTTCCCTATAAACATCTTCTATGAATTGATATTTCTTTATAGACTACCTACTTCATGAGATAAACTAGTTCATGAAATTATGTCAGACTTAGATAAATTATCTAAGAGATAATTTATCTGATGAAATTATATCTACTTAATCAAGTGATCAAGGGTCATTTATATAGGTAAATATTCCAATAAAATTTGATAATCACAATTAACATAAATGAACTTATTATTTTACTTCAATACAAATTTTAATCTTTATAATGTTCGCATATTGCATGATTATCCTTGAAGTATCCCCTGAAAAATCGTTTTCATCCACAAATGAAAATACCCTTTGCAGAGGCCTATAATTCACCACCTTCAACCACAAACAAAAAAAATCCCTTTACTATTCTCCTAGAAAAATTCCTATGAGGAATCCACGCCATTAATGATTATTATTCATGGTTCCACATACTTACTATGCTGTTAACATAAGAATATCATATGTGGTTCAAATGCCTTTTCCTAAAACCATCATGAAATCCTTTTAGCATTATGAGGTCCCCAAAAATACTATGAATGAATCCTTCCTTTTCCATAAAACAATCCTAGTTTTGAGGACCAAAAGTATGGAAAATAGTGGGAAAAAATATCCAATTTTCATCCTTCTTTGTTAGAAAACACAATCAAATAAAAAACTACAAATTTATCATGAGATATTTTTTCCCAACACCATGCGAGGTGGTGATGAAAGACGCACAAAAAAATTTTAATTTTCCATTAGGATTGATGATAAATTGATAATGGTTATTCTATTAACATAATAAAATTTTAGTATTCCAATTTTATTGATTTAAATATGTTAATATGGTTATATAATATTTTTATAAGGTAGAATAATAAATCAACGTAAAAGGATTTGGTGAAAACTGTTTCTTCACCTTTGAGAAACCTAATTAGATCTCTTCTAATGTCTCCTTAGGTTGGTCATTTATGAATAAAAAAACCTCTATAATATGAATAAAGAAGTTTAGAAGAGATTTTATCTGGGATTGGTTGAGTTAAGTAGCTCAATAAGGTTTAAAGAAGAGAGTAGAGGAGGAACCCTCTTATAAGTGAGGTGAGGGACACATTTGTAATTATTCTAAACTTTAAAATAATATAAGATCACTTTCATAGAAAATTGGATCCAAAATGGATCCATTCATAATTTGAGATGATATATGGTCTAAATAAATTTAACCAATAGGATTTAGATAAGTTTTTAGGTTATTTTAACCCCTATAAATTTAGTTTAATACCCCATTAAATCTTTTGGCCCTTAACATGGTAACGAAATACTTAATCTTTATAGGTCAATAATGTAATTCTAAAAGGGAAATTGGATCATAAGTGTAAAATGGTTAATATGGTCAACCATTTACCATTCATTTGAAAAATTAAAAGATTTTTATTATTTTTAAAATAATTAATTAAATATTGTTTAACATAAAATATCCTTAAATACATTCTCATGACTATTCACATAATTTGATTTTAAAATTATCAAGATTACCATGGAATTAAAATTTGAATATATAAATCATTACTTAAATTAAAATTTGATCCATAATTTTTTAAAGACTTTAAATTATCCAAAACACATCACTTTTAAAATTTTAAAACTTTTCTTTGATTTTTCACCTATTTGCACAAGCATTGCATCAATGACGCGTAAGGATTTTAGATAATTATTCCATTAAAAAAATTTTAAAAAAATTAATATATTAATAAATTTATTATAATTCCAAATAACAATTTATAATAATTTATAACATTTTTTTATTCTTATGAAATCATTTTAGAGATATTAAAGGAAAGAGAGTGACATTTTGTATATATTCTTTACTTAAAATAATGTAATGTTCATTAACAAAACAAATTGGCCCCAAATTTTCATATTTTAGAATATATAATGATATTGGTAGAAATACACTCATCAAATTAAATAAAGTTATGTTTTTGTGAATTTTTGAGACCTTATCCCATAGTTTTAACCTCGATTAACACATTTTACCCTGTATGGGGGTAATAAACTTTTACCGTGGTTACTAATCATTATGAAAAAAATGAAATGGACCTCATTAAAAAATTAGAACATTATAATACCAAATTTTAAATCCATTTTCTAAAATTAAATTTTAATAACTTTTAAAAAGTAATTTTAATATGAGATCATAAAATTTAATGAAAAAATGTTTTTAAAAAAATACATGTTTTAATCATAATAAATGATTTTATTCCAAAATCATGTAAAATTTTGATTACCATTTAATTAATTAAATTATGTTAAATAAAAGGATAATTATATTACTTTAAAACAAAACCAAAACTAAAATTAAACTTTTGAAAACTTGATTAAAAGTGAAGCACCAAAAAATGTTTTTATTTGAATGAAAACATCACTTAGGTTTAAAAAATATCAAACATAAATTTCTATGTTAAATGTTATTTTTTTAAAATCCATTATATTATATCTTAAATACATATTTGGTTTATAAAAATATTTCATAAACTTTAATTTCATTCTTATATGATGATAATTTCATAAAAGTGATATTATTTATAAAATATAAGTTTTCCATTATTCTCCCAAAAAGTAAGTATTTCTAAAAAATCCAAAAAAATCACTCCAAGATAATGTTGATACGATGAATAAAAATATAAAGTTCATTTCATAAAATAAAAATATTAAAATTTATCTTTTAAAAGAAAAATAAAAAAAATAATGAAAACCATCTTTTATAAAAAATGACCCTTTTATACCATAAATATTCTTTAAATTATCTTATTTAATTATTATCATTCAATATTTTGTACTTATTTCCTAGAAAATAATTAATAAATTTAAATAAATAAAAACTTTGAACATATATTTAATAATGTAGATACTACTATTCATACCCAACAAACAACCAATTAAGTTTTAATGGTCATATTTAAATAATAATATTTCAATAGTATATCTCTTTTCATTTAAGCTAGGTGTTGCATGTGGTGCATCCTATCAAACATAGAATTTATTTAAAATAAAAATATATTCTAAAATATTAAAGTGTTTCAAAAAATAAAGAATATTCTTATAGAACAATAAAGAGTTATTTAAGAGAAATATAAAGAGAAAGTATTGTAACATGTAGAGAAAACCACATTACCAATTTCATAAGCCATTAAGTAAAAGTTAATTAAAAACTGGAAAGTAAAAAAGGATAGTAATATAAAAAATATAAATTTGTAAAAAAATGAAAATATGTGAAAACTCATAGATGGAGGATAGAAAAAGTAGATAATAATATTACTAACCTATGAAGAAAGGGATATGAGTTACATACTTTATTTGTAAAACATATAGTAAGAACCATTAAAAGAAAAACTACTTCATAAAAAGGTTATTTACGTGTTTTAAAACCATGTATATAGGTAAAAATTGTGGAAATATATAAAAAATATCCTACAACCATAGTTTAGAAAACTAAGGTAGTATATACCATCAAAATAGGTCTATTGACCCATTTCCATGGTTTTGTAACGAATTTACATAGTTTTTAAAACATTGAAATTGGAAGGCCTATAACCACCATTATCCAAATTGTGGTCATAGGTAGACCAATAATAATTTTTTTCTAAAAAATTTCTATATATGTGGATATTTACATGGATTAAAAAAATTGTGGTAAGAATCATATAATTACAAAATAATATCCACCTGAATGTTATGAATTATTAACCATCAGCTTATTATAGTTGAACTTCTACAACTAGACTAAGGAACATTATCTGTGTGTGTTTAAAATTTAAATCTCAAATCAAATTTAATCTTATAATTCTAAATAGAATGAATTTTTTAATAAATATATAAATATATAAATATAAATTTATATATATAATAAAAATATTTTAGTAAATATAATTTCCGTATTATATATGTATATATGAATGTGTGTGTGTGTGGATAAATACATACATATTATGTAATATCTATATATTTATATAAATATAGATTTAAATATTTATAAAAGTAAATAAATAAATAAACACACACACACACACCTATTATATACATAAATTATATTTACCATTATATTTTTATTATGCACATGCAGACACATAAAATACCCTTTATTCTAATGGATTAAATGAATTTTTTAATTAGATAGAGGTTATTGGTTAAAAACTCACTAAAAATATTTTTATAATTTATGGTGACCTATAGCTATTATTTGAAAAAAATATCACCATATGTAAGATATTTCCATAGTTTGGTCAAAGTGTAGGTATCTATATCTATAGTGATAACCTATCATCATGAATTAGTCAAACCAAGGAAATTACTTACTTATGTCTATATTTTGGTCAAATTGTGGCTATAAGTTGGATATATCAATAAATTATCCTCAAAGTTTGGTTAAAAAATGAACATATCTTACCTAAAACAATAAAGTGATGAAATAATGGTTATAGGGTAAACCTACGACCAAAATTTAGAAAATTTTGGCTAAATCATACCCATGACCATTTTTTTGGTCAACCCATAGAAAAACCATGGAATTAGGCTTATTTTATAGTATAGAAGAATAATACAAGGAAAATAAATCTATTTTAAAGTAATATGCGATGCCAAAAAATTATAAAAATACCCCATTAAAGATATAAAAAAGAAATATTAAAAATTATCACTACATAGTTCATAATTTTTTATGTAATAATTAATTAAATATGGAATAAAAATAATAATATATAAAACCTTTTAAAATAATGGAAGTTTAATTAAGGGAAAATAACATGATGAAATATACAAAAAAATATGATATAAACATAAGAGGAATATCAAATCAAAGAAATGAAATTGAGAAAGAATCCTCTTACTTATTCTTTAGAAACTTTTTTATGTTATTATTTACTTTAAATTTTATATAATTTTATTAATAATTATAATATAATCTTATATAATTATTTTAATTCATATAATATTATATTTTATTTTAAATTTAAAACTTCATATCCATAATGTTCATGGTTTTTGGACCTCTATTATCATGGAAGTTAAGATGTAATTCTGTGGTTTTGGGTCATGATTAGCTAATTTTTTGTTTGATTTATATAGGATATATCAAAAGTGAATTTTTATATCACCATTTGATCTAAAAAAAGTGTTTTCCTTGGGGTGTATTTTTAATGGGAATTCATATTTTAGTGATAAGTTAGTTTAATTAATACCTACATGATCCTAGAGTCTTTGCATTATGAGTTACTAATTCAATGGATAATATTTGGTCCTCTATATCATCCTAGAGATAGTTAATGGAGACCATGTATTCATGGAATTTCAAACTAGTGAGGCCTATATAGCCTCTATAATGATTTATAATGATTGTGAAACCATGTTAAATGATTAAATTTCATTATTTAACATAATAAAAACCTTTTACTCATTATATTATTCCTTCTAAACATCCTCATGTGATTCTTTGTGTACTTTAGAGATATTTTTGTGAAATCCCATGATCTATTCAACGGTTTATGAGATAGGATCATCTGGTTGATGTCAAATTTCTAGGTAAGACCATGATCTTGTTATATCTCTATATTTATCTTTTTATCTCACTAAAATATATATATGTTGGTGTTATTAAGTATTAGGGAACAAATCGATCACTGGGAGTTCCATATTCAGGTATTCTAGTGAAGTAGATTATCAACCACTGGAATTAGACTGACATTTGATTGAATCACCCCATGACCTTGAAGAATATAACTTGGAAGGATAAGCACCAAAAACATCACATCAAGTCATACTTCAACTTTATCTACTTCTATTCACCTCATGATATTCCTTTCATAAAATAAACAAGAAAATAATCTTCCAAAAAATATACACAATCAAGAACAAAGTATAAAAAATGTACTAGAGACAGGGGGATTATGTAGTTCAAATTTTCATTCTACATTCATAGGAAAATGAAAAAATAATTTTTACTCATCTCGAAAACTAAATACATCTGAGTTATAAGGTTAATACATATCTACTAGTAAACCAAGCCATATGAACAGAAGAAGTCTCACCAATTCCATCTTCCAAAAATTACAATTTCCCTATGATCCTTCTGGTCTCCACCCTTATGAACTTTAACCTCTACCTTTATCCCTTATGATTTTCTCACTTGGATGCACTCAGGTGTGATATTTTAGAATCCACCTATGCCTTCTTCCAGTTGTTTTAGATCATTTTAGTCAATTTCCTCTTTTCAAAAGTGGATATAGTGGATCCAACTAGTTATCTAGTCAGCACCACCATCCAAATTTTTGGGGCACCATTCCATTTGAATATTCAACCTCTGATTTCCTATACAATCCATTTCATTGAATAACAACTACTGATAAATAGTGTATGTCATCCTACACTCCACTATGATGAATCATTTACAATATTTCCTTTAAATCAACCCTATGAGTAAATATTTATAGAACCATCATCAGATTCATTACATATTAATTTTGAAAAACCTTCATCACCTTTGGAACTTCATTAATTCTATATAAGATCCCCCTTCCATTAACTTCAATTCAACCTCTAGAAATGTGATTGTATCTCAAATTACATACACTAGAACCTCCAAATTACCCAACTTTAATTCAACAATGAATCATTTTATGGATTTATTCCATCTATAATCATCCTATAAGATCACTAAGTGACTCCTACTTAACTTCTGATGAATGTATCACCCTTACCTTCTAGTGAACCAATTGTCTAACCTTCATCATTTTATAATCTAACATCCTACATATCCATAGAACCTTTTTCCTAACTCACACTCCTATATATAGTGAAATAACTCATCCAATAGTTAAAAATATGATGAAATAACTTTAGATTCCTAAATATAGAATTCTATGGTGATGGGGTACCATATTCATCCTGGTTCTCCCAAGTGTTACTTCTATTGGATTAACATTTGGAGCTTTGAAACTTGACCTAAAAAAATAGTCCTCACACAAAAACCTAATAATCTTCCACATGATAATTTTTTTATATGTTTAGTCTAAAAATATTCTACTTAAAGAATATTATCATGCTTACACAAAATTGTCACTGTTCATATTTTGTTCACCCTTGTAGTTCCCACATGGTTATCTAATCCATGAAACTTCTGATAATCTAGGATCCCACTAAAGACACACCTCATCAGTTATCGAAAAACATAATCTTATATTATATTAAATCCATGAAACTCATTAGAATACCTCAATGCAAATCCTCTTAGGAAAACATGAACTAAGTTTCCATCCTTTGATATTATTGAAAATTTCCATCAATAGGCTATACCATGCACTTGGTCCATGGCCCTGCTCTTTCAGAACTTCTAAATTTTTTAATACTCTTCCATTGATATTTTTTATCCTTGAGCTACTAGTACACTAAAATCCAATGAAACCATCAAAAAAAATCCTCTATACATAAAATTATCTTCTAGAAGTATATGATGTCATTGACCTGACAAACTCCCTCTGAATCTTCATCCAATGCAACCAATAAATTCCTCACCCATTTATCCAATTAATCCAGTATAGTCTTGACTCTATAAGAGATTTTCACCTTCAAAATATTCTTCCCCAACTATTCTAATATTTAAATGATCCTTTCCATGGATTTTTAATCCCTTTTAAGGAAAAACACACACCAATAATTAGAGTATTCCTTCCATTGAATTCAGAGTAGACCAATTCAACATCTTTCATGAACATTGAAGATAAGAGAGTAACACCCATTCTTATTCCAAATGTCTATATTATAATATGGAATATATTTTCCTAAATTTAGTTAATTTTAACTTCATAGTACTAAAATTGGGTTTTCTAGGCCATTCTTCTTCAACTATAGGAAAAATCATCCAACAGTCTTCCCGAACACCTAATTTCTCCGCAACCTCTCATCTTTCAGTCCAAATTATGGCCCATTTACATCATAATTCTTATTGATTTTACGATTAATGTGATTTGAAGTACTATTGACTATATGAGAGGGAGTAGACACCAAAAAATATGAAATTTTAATCCCCCTGAAAACTTACTTCTTTCGATTGAACACTATCTGTTTCCATAGAATATTTCAATCACTCACACTAAGTCTCAAAAAATCTTTACATGAGTCAATATACCCATACATTATTTACTTAAAAATTATATGACATCATGAAAAAAATTCCTTATATTCCATCTTTTTTTCGCATCTAATTGATTATATTCTAATACTAATTCTGATTGTCTACTTCCATAGTTTGAAATGTAGTCCACATATATCCAAAACATGAATCCACCACCCGAAATTCCCACATCCATAAAAAATTATATTTCTTATAGGCGATCATATTCTAATAAACCATTACCATGACTCCCTAATTATAATCCTTATTCAGATGGAACTATAAAATTTGGGAGATTCTTGGGAACATGACACCTTCTCCCACTCAATTGATGATGACTGATGAAAATCTCAAAGCCAAATTCCTAAATCAACACTTGGTCTTGATAAACACTTGGTAACATTTTAGCCACCCCCTATAAGTAACAAGTTTTGGAACCTATGAAATTTGAACATTCTTGTAACATACATCCTTGACTTGAAATGAAATTTGATGACTTCACCACTGATGTCTCCTTCTATGAACAAAAGTCATCTATCACCTAACTTATTCCTTGAGAATTATCCTTGTGTATAATGTTGATGTTGTAGATTTTCATCTCGATAACCTTAATTATATATGACTTATCTATCTAAAATAACTTAAAAAACCCCTAGAAGTATCATCAATAGTATTCTCCAAAGTCTTATACCTCCACTATAATATCATAGACTCAGTCTTAATCCATGAAAACACATACTAAAGAAAAAAAACTCCCACTGAATCTAAATTATGTAAGGGATAATCAGATTTTTTATAGAAATATCTATCACTCTTACACCAATATTAAAAATTCCACCAAATAAAAAAAACACACCTCATGGATCTTATGACCAATTGGACTTTTGATATCACAATAACACTATCAGTACTTCCACTATCTTCTGGTGATATAATTATAGTAACCAAATGATGAGAACCACACAGTCTTCCAATTAATATTGAACAACTATCTCAACAATATAACATTCCCTATGACTTATTCTAGTAAAGGAAACATTCAATAACCTATAATCCCTATGGTATCAACACTTATTTATAGTAACTTCCCCTATAAAATTGATAAACCCCACACCAGATATATTATAACCATTATCTACCACCAATAACTTTAAATAAGAGATGATACCACTTTTTGGTATCGAACATCAGAATCAACACCAGCTATGATACCATTTACTGGAGATGAGGGTGAAAATTGATCACCAGAAGTTCCATCTCTTGGTTCTCTAGCACAATGGAATACCAACTACTCTAACTAAACTATATTCTATTTAAATTAAACCCCATGACATTAAAGATCCAAATTAAGAAGACTAGGTGCCATAGTCACCATATCAGGTCATACTTTACCTCTATCTAGTTACAGTCACCTCATGATCTTCCTTCTGGATAGGTAAAAATTGAAAAATCATTCGAAAAACATACACATGTAAGCGCAAAGTACAAACAAAAATGCATACCACATAACATGATTACATGGCTTGTATTTTAATCCTATATCCATGGGATAATTACAAAAAAACTTTTAATTATCAAAGAAACCAAGTACATCTAAGTTATAAGGATAAAAAACATCTTTTCATATACCTAAATGGATGAATATAAGAAGCCTTACCGATTCCATATTCCAATAATTTCAACCTACCTATGCTACTGGTATTCTTCCCCCTTCTAGTATTTGGCATCCACCTTTATCCCTCGGTCCTCTGTCACCTAGGTGTGCCCAAGTTTGCTTCTTTTAGATCCAAATATACCTTCTTTAAGCAATGTCACCTCATATTATTCTCAGTATTTTTTTTATACAGACCAAATGAAACCTTTTTAATGGACCCAATCAATAATCTAGTCCTCAACACCATTATAATTTCACTGACACCCTTATATTGGAAAAGGTAACCTCAAATTTCCTATTATAGTTATTTATCTAACTTAAAAATCCTAGGGAATAGTTCATGTCATCCCCTACCCTACTATGATGAATCCTTATCAATAATTCCTTTAGCATAAACCCACGAGTAAATAATCAATGAACCATCATAAGTGACTTCATGTATAAATTCAACACAAAAATCAATACCCATAACTTCATTCATAATTCAGAAGATACCCCTTCCATAAGCTTCACTTAACCCATAAAAAATAACCACTTATTAGAGTATATGAATCAAAAGATCATCCTTATCCTTCTCAAACTCAAAATACACTATGAATCATCATATCCATTCAATCCCTTCAATATCTTCTAGTGAAATCACTTAGTGAATACTTTTGAATATTCAATGAATTCATTATCCTCACCTTCTATTGAAATGACTGTCCAACCTTCCTCATTTTCTAATCTTACATTTTGAGGCCCTATTAAAATTCCACTCAACTCATACTGTTTCATCCAATGAACTCTCTCATATATCTATTGAAATTATATTGAATTGACTTATACTACATGAATCTATACTTACATGGTCCTATTGTACTATATTCATCTAGGTTATCCCAAGTGTTACTTCCAGTGGATTAAATTTTGGAGATCTGACACATGGACTTTAATTTAGTTCTTATATTAAAACCTAATAGGTGTTGGATATTTGGATATGGATTAAGGAATTTGTTTCATCATGATTATGTAATGAAGGATTTATCTTATTGGTGTGATTATGGGCCTCAAATTAGAGGGAGGAGGTACTTTGGGAATGAAAATACAATGGGTATTATTTTGATAATTTATATGAACTATATAATTTATTCTATGATTTTAATTGATTATAGTCTATTAAGAATTCAAATTTCTTGAGTAGTGAGAAATTTCTGATTTATATGAAAATAATTTTTTTTATGTAAATTAATTTCAAAAAAAATTAGTGGTCTTATAACCTTTTAATCTTTAATTTAAAATATAGATTTTCAATTAAGTGTATTTATCTTACATTGGATTTGAAAATGAATATTTCCAAAGAAATTGACATTCTTGTTTTAGGATTTGGAAATGGTGGTTTCAATGGTGAGTTTTTTTAGTTTGGAAAGTGATTTGGATTTAATAAAAAGTATGGATTTTTTCATTAAAATTATTTTAATAAAATTTCATTTAGAATAGGTTAGGTTGTGACATGTGATTTGAATTTGACTTTTTGGATTTATCACATTGGGTGTGTGAATTTGTTGAAATGGTTTTAGTGAGACCATGTTTTTGAAACCTATAAGTATCATTCATGGGGATGATATGGATATGAGATCTGGTATTAATACAAGTGACATTTTTGATAACTATGTATAAAAGTAGACACTAACTATGGCATGAGTTTTATTCATATTAATTGGGGTTCATACCTTAGTAAAGCTATATAGAAATTTCCTTATGGATTATGCTCATAATATCTTAGAACAGGGAAGTACTTTTTTGGGGAAACAAGGAATTTCCATTAGACTTCAAGGGAAACAAGTATTTAACTCCAAATTTAATAAAATAGGTATTTTCAATCAGCTTGTAAAAATGAGATGTTTTCTTAGATTTGGGTAAAAATGATTTATTCTACAATATTATTTTTTAGGGAGAAAAATTAGTTTTGTGATTTTTTAAAATTATTCATTGATTTAATGTTATAAAAAACTTTGAATATATTTATAAATAATTATTTTCTTTTTATAAGGTTTTGCATAAATAAAATGTTTTATTTTAGAATTATTTTTCATTTTTATTGATTAATTAAAATTTCATATTTAAATTATCATGCATTAAAGTATGATAAAGTTACTGTAAAATACCACTATGTTTATATTCACATCTATATGTGCACTCCAGTGGAATTATAGACATGATTGGTCATGGTGAAGGTAAGACAAAGACATGATTCTTCATCAGTGTTGAGGCACTGTTCAACATTGTAATTGTTGTGGAGGAGATGGTTGATTAGTATTCAAGGATTTTATTTGATTTTAGTTTCCATATAACATGGATTACATTAAATATTGGTTTTTTGAAAACAAAGGATTTCAAAAACTAAAATTTATTTTAATTGGTTTTATTTAAATTTATTTTACATTAGCATGAAAATTTTCAATTTATGATCAATGGAAAATCATTCAACATGCATTATTTATATCCCTCACCACTTTTTTGGAATCCTTTAGAGATTAATGTATATGATTGAGTCCTTTTATTACATTGACTCAAGTCTTAGGATTCTAGATACTGGGTCAAGGTGTTAAAAAATGATATCAAAGTGTGGTTTTGAGTTGAGCCTTGGGATATCTAGTAGTCATGGAGAATAGGATGATTTAGACTCAAAATTTAACTATAAAAATAAATTTATTTCCTTTTGTAGAAAAATAAAACTTACTAGGTAGTCGGAGTAAGAGAGAGGTTGGTTATAACCTCGTAGGAATATTATTTATTCCATGTTAACTCATGATGGGTAAAAATTTTAAAGAGTTCATGCATTATGGTCGACATGGAAAGGGTTAAATTACATAATATATATTTTTTAAAATAAGTTTTTCTTTTATGAAAATGGATTTTTAAAGAAACATTGGTTTTTCATATTTCAAAAGATATTATTCAAATAATATTTATTATGAAACATTATTAAATTATTATGAAAAATTGGTTAAAATGAAATTAATGAAGGGAATAAGAATCCACTAAGTCATAGTTTGAGATGGTGTTTTTTATGAATAATAATAATATTATGTGGTTTTGAAGATAATTTTTTTATGTTATATAATAAACCATATAGGAGAGTTCTAGTTATACATGGATGAGGAAAATAAGCATTAGAGTATCGTCTTATAGACCCTCATTTAGTGGGTGAAAGTATATAGGCTATCTATGGGATTGTTACATGCGCTGATCGTGATAAGATTATGGAGGCGGATAACACCTCTCTGTTTTGAAAATAGATCCCCACATTATTTAGGGGGAAATGGAAGATCAGGTAAAGACTAAGAGTGGTTGTAAATGATCAAACATATATTTAAGTTTCTATATACATATAATACTTAGATGTCACATTTTGGATCTTATTTATTAAAGGTTCCAACTAAACTATGTTAGTAAATAATTTATGAAGTAAGGTAGGATAAATATATCAACTAGAACCGATTTCAAATTATCATTAATGATTAATACTTTTTGGAGGATACAATGTTGTACAAAGATGGAGAGTCCATATATTTTGAGTAGGGTTATAATTTTATTATCTAATATGAATCATTTTTTGAGTTTTTGAAGTATATTCTATAGATAATGATGAATTAAAGGCTTATGGACCAAATATTAAAGACAGAGTTTGGCCTAAGAATTAGTTGAGTATTATTCAACTAAATCTACCAACGTCTATATAGGTGGTTATTAAATATGCCTTAATGTAGTATGATATAGTTTTATTGTGTAAGGAGAGTTCATTTCTTCCTCATTTAGGTGAAGGAAATAATTCATTCAATGGTTATAGGCAGAAGTGAATGGAATTGCAGTGGAAATTATTTGAAATTTTCTCTCTATATTCTTAAGGGAGGGGAATACCAGAGTGATTCTAGTGTGGTGAAGTGGTTCACCCAAATTGAAAGTGTATGAATCCTCATATTACATGTTCTCACTATGTAAAATTTGGAAATTTTAAAAAATATTGTAACTGGTTTATGCATTTGAGTAGCAGTGGCACATCCAACCAAGTTCAGTTATTGAGAATGTATAGTGATATTTCAGGAAAGGATGACTTAGGGAGTAAATGAAGAGTGGGAAGGATTTTTTTGGATGATAGATTGTAACCTAAAAAGATTTAGGGGGAAATTATTTATTTTGGATAAAGCACTAGAGGAGGCTAAAGAAGAAAAAAATTCCATCTACTGTGCAAGGTACCACCTTGATAGCCTATACCAATATTTTTATATTATTTTATACTAAATAAACATATTCATTTATCTCTATGGTGTTATTTGATATATTGGGGACTCACATGAAGTTGTTTTCATATTAAATTATAATTAATACTATACACAGTGAAATAACTAAGAAAGGATTCAAGTGTCCATATTTCAAGATGATAATGTGAAATGTTGAAATATCTTGGTATTTCTTTGTTCTTGAGATGAAAAAAATTCAATTTCATTATTGGTATAGATTAGATAATTCAATTTAAATATAAAATATACTAATATAGTCAATGAGTACATTTTGTGTCATCAAATGGAACTATCCACACTTTCAAAGGACATTGAGATATTCCTGAAAGAATAAAGGGGACATTGTTTGGTCCTTATCTTTTTAGTTAATAATATTAATTCTTGGGTCCATAAAGGAGAATAATTCGCCTATCATTCCTATTGTGGAGGATTAATATCTAATGTTTTTCCTATAGGATTCATCCAACAATTTAAAAATATCTAGAGTTATACATTAACATAATTCCTAGGGAAAACCATTTTTTTAGCAATATATTTAATAAAATTGATGTAGTTATGATAACTAAATCCACAGTTAGAGGAGCATGAGAAAAATGGATTCATTTGACCAATTATTTCACCTTGGTAAGTACCTTTTTTATTTTCTAAAATATATGATGGTACCTTGAGGTTGTTGTTTTTTCTATCAAAATCAAAACTAGGTGATGGTGAGAAATAAATATCCTTCACATAAAATAAATTATCTATTTGATCAAGTGAATGGAGATTATTGTATTTCCAAGGTCAATGTTCGATTGGGTGATCATCAATTAAATTTAAAGGATAAGGATATTCTTAAAATGTTTTTCCAATTTCGATACATCCATTGTGAGTTTTTGTTCATGCCTTTTGGAGTTACCAATTTAATTATAGTCATTATTGATTTGATGAATAGGATTTTCCATTATTAATTAGATTCATTTGTGGTGGTATTTTTAGATGGAATCCTTATTTATTCAAGGTTATATGAAGATCATGGGAGGCAATTAGAAATTGTTTTAGAGAATCTTAATGAGAATAGTCTACACTATAAGTTATATAAATGTAATTTCTATATTTAGGAGGTGAGGTTCCTTGGTTATGTCATTTCATAGAGAAGAGTCTTTACTGACATAGATAAGGTCAAGGTAATGTTTTATTGGGAAATACCAAAGAATGTGATTGAGATTTAGAGTTTTTTATTGTTAACTGGATATCATAAAATAGTTATTGAATAATTATTGAAATTATATTCTCTTATAACATCTTTTACCTTGAATAGAGTAATGTTTTAATGGATTGAGAATTTAGAGGGGGATTTGAGGAATTGAAATATAGGTTAATTTTAGTACTATTTTAGATTCCCCTTGATTGGGAGTATGATATGGAGTGTGTTGTGACACTCCAATAATGAGTTTGGAATATTTCTTGATGAAGGGGATTAAAGTTATGGTGTATGGGTCATGGAAACTGAGACCATA
This sequence comes from Viscum album, assembly GCA_963277665.1. Lineage (NCBI taxonomy): Eukaryota > Viridiplantae > Streptophyta > Magnoliopsida > Santalales > Viscaceae > Viscum > Viscum album. The sequence goes on along the minus strand of OY728120.1, from coordinate 649,078,056 downwards.
TGATAATAATTCCCTTATTGTGGAATTAGAATTAGTTATTATAGTTCATACTCTAAAGTGTTTTATGGTTTACCCTTTCAATTAAAAATTATTATTATATATAGAATATAAGAGTTTGAATAATATTTTATCATAGTGGTATCTCAACCTGAGATAGTAAAGGTTGGTTGAATGTGTTAAATAATTTTATTTTGAGCTTTTATACACACTTATAAAATGGAACACAATGAAAAATTTTTTAAGTAGGAAAAATTAAAATTAGGTAGTGAAGGAAGTCAAGGATTAGTGGTAGTTGATGGTATTTTTGTTGTATTTTCACATGGAGGTGACAAAGATGATATGTGTGCTAGTTCTCTCTATCATCAATATGAAACCCATGTTACTAAAGTAAGTGAATGAAGGAAATTGATAGATGGGAATTTTATAAGGACCCAAGATTACCAAAATGATAGGGTTACCATTGGGGTATGAACATTTATATAGTATTTGATCATTTGGTTTAGAGGATGGGTGGTGGTTTTTATAGATTTTTGAAGCGATGTTATAAAATTCTATCACTATTAAAGCTAAATAATGTATCCTAGAATTACCAAGATGTTTCATGACATCAGACTTCGGTTCCAGTGGTCAAGAATAGAAAATTATGTTATTTAATTATCAAATATTTCAATAGGAGAAGAAATAAAACCAACAATCGATATGGTGGTTATATCTTTTATAGGTATTGATATGAAAATGGGTGGAAAATTTTGTAGAATTAATGATTGGGTTGTTTAGATCGTTATATAAGCACCAACATGTTCGGTTCATAGTGGATCATATCACTAAGTCAATGAAATTTTGACTATATGAAGAACTTTTTTAGATTATGAGATTAGAAAGACATATGTGAGTTATATTGTTAGAATTCATGGAGTTTTGAAGTCCGTTTTTATAATAAATACCCTTGATTTACATTGATATTATAGAGGGGAATATTGAATGCATTGAGAATGTGAATGAAGATGAGTAAAATGTATAACCCATAAAAAATGGGTATTTATAGAATATTATTCAAGTATTGGAGGATATGATCTGAGTTTGTGTGCTTGATTATAAGTGGTCATGTGAGGATCAACTTATATTAGTAATTTTTTTTATAAAAACAATTATCATTTTTTAATATATATGGAACCATTTGGGGAATTTTATGGTTATCCAAGTCAATTACTGTTGTGTTGAGATGGGAGCGAAAAATCTCGTGGGACTTAGTTTGGTGTATGAAATGGTATAATAGGTTATATTGATTAAGAATAATATGATTTTAGTATATATTTAATATAAGCCTTACATTGATCACAAACCATGACCCTTGAGATTTAATATTAGATATTTTTTTTGTTTCTGAAAGTGGAACCTGGAATGTGGAAAAAATGGCCTATGTAGCATGGAAAGTTGTTTCCATGTACATGAGACCATTTGAGATCATTGAGAGGATCAATGGAGTGCCTTATTGATTGGATTTTATATAATTGTAAACATTAGTTCATAAAATTTTATATATTTCTCAGTTAAATAAGTATCAACCAAAACCCAACTCATGTTTTGAGGTGGGAGGTATTTATGTTATGGAATAATGATTTTTATATAGAGAGACCAATTTTGTTTGTGGATTTCATAGAGAATAACATTTTAGAAAGTATTATTTCTCTTATTATAGTTTTATAATAGCATAGAATGATCTAATAATAGACTTGTGAGTGAGAGGATGATTTTCATCAATAATGGATTTTTTTTGATGATGAGATTACATAATGATTTTTTTGGAAGAAAAGTCATATGGAAGAGAGAATTTTAACTCATAGGCTCTTTCTTGTATTTATATCATGTTTAATTTGAGATATATAATATGTTTACATGTAATTTTGATGTAATAGAGGTTTATAAATTATCAAAAGTTATATTTTTATTACACTATTTCATTTTCAATAGGGTTTTTACCTTGGTGTGTATGTTTTGTGTTATCTATATTTTAGAGATAATATGGGTGAAGTTATATTAGGATTTATGGTCACCTATATGGTCTCAAAGTCCGTACAAGGTGAATGGATATTCTAGGTTAGTAATCCAAGGGGAATTGAAATGAATCTATATATTCATGGGGACCATGTATAAAAACCATTTATTTTAGGAATTTTAGACCATTGAGGTTTGCACAGTCACCTGCATAGTATCAAGAATTGTGTATGATGATCATATAGTTGTGTTAAATACTACAGTTTCATCATTTAACTACATAAAACCCACTAATTCATCCCATTATTCCTCTAAAAAATTATACAGTTATTATCCAGGTGTTTTAATGTGATTTTGGTGAACTCAATCCGTTATTAAGTGAATTAGGAGCATGGATCTTCAAGTTGATATTAGATTTCTACGCAAGACCTAGAACTTTATCTCTCTAGATTTCTATTTCTCACACTTTCTAAGATCTAGATATGTTGGTGTTAGATTATAGATCGTTTTATTTGGATTGAGGTATTTCATTCATCATGATTAGTGATTAAAGGATTCACCCCACCAATGTGTTTTTTAGTTAAGAATTTAGCAGTGGGGGGGGGGGATTCTAGGAATGGTAGTACTATATTGGTGGTTAAGATCTTTTAGTTAAAATGGATAATTTTTTATACACTATTAATTTATTATTTTTTATCAAGGTATGAAATTTCTTGACTTGTGTGAAATTATAGATTTATAAAAAATAAAGATTTTTGATATAAATATTTTTTTTAAAATGTTGGGGCCGAAGCCTCAATTTATTATTAAATCAAAGACCTCTTTTTGAGTGGGTAGAGGGAGACCCATTACATAGCCCGAAGGCCCAAGGCCAAGTGGCCTAAATACAAGGCTTGAAAGCCCATTTTTTGGCCCAAAGGACCCCTTGGTGAATAGTACTGCTATAGTACCCGCACTGCTACAGTACCTGCTACAGCACCGTCGCTACTACAGTACCCTACAACAGTTCCTCCACCGCTATAGTTCCACCGCTTCTGCAGTTCCACCACTGCTACAGTACCTGCTATAGTGCCTTTCTACAGTGCCGTCGATATAAATATATTTATATTTAAATTAGGGGTTTTATAACCATTGATGTTTTAAATTGAAAATATATATTTTAAATTAAGTGGAATTAACTTATTATGGATTTGAAATCATTAATTTTCAAAGAGATTGAATAATTTGTTTTATAAAATGAAAATGGTGTTTTCAATAGATAGTTTTAATGTTTTGTAAAGTGACTTGGTTTTAATGAAAATTACAAAATCTTTTGTTAAATTTATTTTCATAAATTTACCATTATAATTGGTTGGATTTTGATATTTTATTGGATCATAAATTTTACAATTTATTGAAAAATATGTGTATATATGTTAAAATTGTTTTAGTGAGACCTTTTATTTGGAATATATTTGTTTTATGCATGGGGTTGTAATTGATGATAAAGCATGTATCGATTTGATTTACATTTAGGATAAAAATATCCAAAATAAAACACTTACTATGGTGTTCATTTTAGATGTATGAATGGGGATTCATACTATATTAAAGCTTGATAGCAGTGGATTTATGGATCATTCTCAAAATAACTTTGCATGAGGATGTTTTTAAGGAAATGAGGTTTTTTCATTAAACTTTGGGGAAGGTGAGGATTTTAAATTATAATTTGGAAAACTTGGGGTTTCCCTCAATTTTTAAAAATGGGAAAATTTCTTGATTTTATGTAAAAAAGTTTCTTTATGGGATATGAGTTTTCAAAGAGAAAAATTATTTTTTTATATTATTTGAACTTTTTATTTGATTTAATGTTTTATAAAAATCATGGATTACTTTATAAATAAATATTTATTTTGTAGAAGGTTTTGGATAATTCAAATGGATTTTTAAAACTATTTTTGATTTATCCTTGATTAATTGACATTTTATATATAAATATCTCTTGCATGGAAGTGTATTTGAGTCATTGGAAAAATTCTATTGAGTTTATAATCACCCCTACATGTTCACTCTAATTTACATGTAGACATGATTTTTCATGATAGAGAAAAGAATAAGATATCCTTCTTCATCAATGATGAGCCGTAGTTTCATTTTAGAGTTATGAAAGAGGATAAGGTGTCTCAAGGATTTAGCATTTTATTTAGTTTTATCATGTATATTATTTTCTTTTCTTTAATGTTAGTTTTTTTTCAAACATATGATTTTTTTGGGTAATGTTTATTTTAAATGGTTTTATTTAAAATGATTTAATATTAACATGCATTGTTTCAATTTATTTTTGAGTAATAATCATTTCCCATGATACATTTATGTCCATCATTACTGGTTAAAATCCACTAGATTATAGGGGAAGTACTTGAGTCTATGTGGATCCCCATCTCAAGTCTTGGTATTCGAGATCTAATTTCTTAGTGTTTCTTTAGAATTACATCTTTATATATTTCAAATACAATATATGTTTAGAGTTTAGATATCCATATGATATGTAGGTTCCACTACCATGATGTTAAAAGTTCATTATTCTTGATATTTTTGTTACATATGTTTAAAAATTCAATGTCAAAGAATTATTTAATACTAAGTTATTTATTTTAGAAATTTTCTATTTATAACTCTCAATATCTATGTAACTATATAGATCTTTTTAGTGATAATAAAAATCCAATATGGATGTATATTAATATAGATATGCTATTTTTTTCTAGAGAGTGATTTACCACCCATGAGTATTCATTAAATTTAAAAAATGAAATATTTTTTAAATTATTAATATTATTTTTAGGGAATTTAGTTAACCCATAATTATTAATAAATATATGAATTAATTACCACTGTGATGTTTTTTATGACATCACATGAACATAATATATAGGAAAATACATATTTTCATCCCATCTATAAGAAAAAAAATTCATCCCTAAAAGTGGTGTATATATAAAAATAAAGAAATAAATTAAAATAGATGAAAATAGAAGGAAAAAATGAAACAAAATGAAAAGGTTCAAATAAAAAAGCTTATATTTGTGTGTGTTATATTTTAATAATTAAATATTTCAAAATATTTTTTTTAGAAATCATACTTGCGGTAAGTATGGTTTACTTTAACAGAAATAGAAAAATAAATAAAAGAATTAAATTGAAAGAAAAATTGATTCATGACTTCGTATTTTTTTATGGATTCCTATGCTGAATGAGTCATTATGGTGAAAAATAGTTTTGGTAGAGTATTGGTAATGAAATTATTTTTTTGGAGATTATCAATAGAGGAAAAGCGATAGGAATTTATGCCTATAGTTCAGGTCTTAAATAAGGAGTTAAAACCCCTATTTATAGAAAAATTTAAGGTTAATCTTGTAATTTGAAATTCAAAATATCATGTTAATTTTGGAATTCATGTATAATATTTACATCATTGATTGATCACCATATGTATCCCATGAAATTATGAAAAACCTTATATCTTATATTTCTTTTCATTTTACACATGTCATAATGCCAACATCATTTTTTTACTTTTCTAATGTTGTGGAAGTATTGAGAATACATTGTGTAAGAACCTGAGTAATCATTATTTCATATATATTTTATTTTTATTATTATAATTACATCAATTTGGGACTAATACCTACTTACCTATTTTATCTTTTTAACTCAAAAATATTTAAAAAATTTAAGATAAAAACATTATAATAAAATTGGTCATAATTTAAGAAAATTTTATTATTTAATTTAATTATAACATCATTAATAAATTACATATTATTAAAATTTCAATTGAAATATTCATTATATAGTATATTTTTATATTATATAACATACTAAATTCATAAAATATTTATTTTTTGACATGTATACAACATTATATCATATGTTAATATATTTCACTACTAATTGATGATTTTTTTTAAAAACATTAAATATTTACACCATTACTTAATTTTAATGTATTTATTATAAATTTCAAATAAATTTTATAAATATAAATATATAACTATAATAAAACTAAAAATAAAATAAAGCATTTAAATGCATAAAAAATAAATGTATGGAACATTATTTAACTTATAAATGAAATATTTATTATATTATACACTAAATATATAATACATTATTTTAAATAAATATTTTTTACATATAATATTAATAAATATATAATTGATCACAAAAGTGATTGGAATGATCCAGTCTAGGCCACCCCTGAATTGAACACCCAAGATAGCCCATGGAAAGACCATAAGGGTGTTACCTATCCCTACGGGATGACGATAAGTGACTAGGTATAAAAATAACTCAAAGTGGGAATTATTTCACCCATAAAAGGGAAAAATTATTAAATAAGAAATAGAAGAATAAATAAAACACAATATAACCATAATAAAGCAATATCACTGTAAAATAGTTGAAAGGAATATAAAAATAAAGTTGAAGTTACTAAAGTATCATAGATAACAAGATAAAAATAAATAAAATACAACCACCACTAACATGTATTATTGTGAAATTTTGGTAACTCCACTTTCACCTACACCATACTAAACCATGATATCCAAGGATATACACTATATACAAGTGATATTATAAACCTATAATGATATGGGTTTGATATAATAATCCCAGTATTCCACCACCCAATGACCAAATGAATAACTATTTAAAAGAAAATATATTTAATGATAGTTTTGTAATAGATATATGAGATATGTTTTACTAATTTTGTTTAATAAAACAAGTATCAAGTAGTTTCCTTTGAAAAAAACCCCACTTTCACGTATATGATATTATTTTTTAAATAAAACCATAATTTATATTACTTTAATGAAATAATTTTCTAATCATAATGAAAATAGGTTTAGGGAAAATATTGAAAGAAATCAGAATGAAATTTCAAAAACTAAAGTATATATATACTATGAAAAATATAACATTATCATGGCATACTAGGTTGTAAAGGGGAAAATCTAGAACATAGGTAACATTGTCATATATAAGAGGATTTATTTTCCAAACTTCAAATAATACATATAACGACCCTCTAAAAAACTTGATATTTCTTTAACTGGCCTAATTTAGGGGAAACATCTCACGAGCACATCTAAGTCCATACACAGGGTCACTAGCTTGAGCATGATACTAAACTAGTGATGCATGTATACCTTGAATTCCTAAATAGAAAACCGAGTCTTCCTGTTACATATAAATAGAGATGAAAATTTTAATTTAATAAGTATACAATATATTCATATCAGAAAAAAAAAATTTTCTCACCCGCAACTCTAAACACCCTCCATAGAAACAACCCCATTACCTTATCATGAAAAAAGTTAACTTCCCTCTATAGAAACACTTATCACATAAAATTTAAACATCCATAATTCCCATCACAAAGGGGTCATTCCCTATGGGGTTTTCATTTCCAAGGAAACCATTAAAAGTTATTACGAGATCTTGGAATCATTCTTTAAGAATAAATTCATTTAAATTTTTTTTTAAAAACCACATTATATAATAATAAAATACTTTTCACATTGTTTTAGAAATTAAAAATCATATAAAATTTAAGTAGAAATTATTAAAGAGCTAATAGAGAATTTCAAAATCCAAAAATAAGTCCTTGAAACTTTTAAATACCTTTAAATATCAGACTATGTGAAAACCCATTTTATCAATTTTGAATGATCAATAAAGTAACTATCCTTTGATATAGATATTAAATATACAAGGGAACATTATAATAAATTTTAATACCATTATTTAATCATAAAAAATCATAGTCTAAATTTTAAAGTGAGGTTGATGGGATCAATACATCAAACCTCATCAGTTTTAATGACCACAATGTTAATACAGAACAACATGGCCCATGAAGCCTTTAGAAACCAAGAGGAACCCAAATAAACCCTAAAATATAAAAATTCCCAATTAATTTTTTTATAAATGAAACTGTAGGTCGCTATGGCCATTCTAGGGAAAGAAAAGAAAGAATAAAAGACAAAATAGAAGGGAGGATTCCTTACCTAGAAGAACTAACCTAAAAAATTAAAGAAACTCATGGTATCCACCATAGAGAAATAGATAAATAAAGGAGACACTTCTAGGAGTCAAAGGCATCAAATATAAGGGATAATGACCCCTAAAACAGTTAAAACCGGGCAATGGAAAAGTGGTAAAAACACACTTCTAATAATAGGAAGGCCACATTCAAGGTGTGGCACACTATTCATACTGTGAAAGGCCTTTCCCAATTAAAATTCATGACATGAAGTCACCCTACAAATCATGATAAATTCTACATAGTTAAGGTGCTACTTCCCATAACACATTAATGGTGTGAACATGACCTTCTTAGGGTGAATAGTTTCTAGATAGAATTAATGAGAGTCATGAAAAAGTGGTTTGTGGTGTGACACCTTGTTCCATGACATGAAATGTTGTAGTATATAATTTTTATAATTGCAGTCTCTCCAATCCCCTTTGAAACTCCAAAAAACTAAAGAAAAAGACAGATCCAAGGTAAAAAACCCCTAAATAAATAAATAAATAAATAAATAAAAAGAAAAGTGAGGTCTAATTGTGAAAATTATCATTTATATAACACTTTATGCCACAAAAAAGTTTCAAGGAAAATGATTGATTATAGGAAGAAGAAACTTATAGATTTAGTGGTAAAATCTAACCAACACTACACTTTCAAAATCCAAACACAAAACCAAGACCCAAGAAAATCCAAACATTGAACTCTAAATAATATGAAACCAAAAGAGAATCTAAACTAGAATGAGATAGAATCTTAGGCCATCAGAAAATGGACCCAATAAAATTAAATAAAATGGATTAATTTACAAAATCAGACCCTAAAAACGATGTAACACCCTGACCACCACCAATACAATACCTATAATGAAAATTAGTTCCAACAAACCACCAAATTATACTTGTATCCCAAAGATCATAAAATTCTTCCACAACTCCCCAATACCCCCAATGAGACATGGGTGTCCATTAGGGATGGTCAATATTAATCAGTGATGCCCTCAAGGCTAAAAAAATATGGTGGGACAATATATGGTGGTCTCCATACCTTTTTAGGAATTTAATAAGACACTAATTATTCCCAAAACGTAGGTCCCTACCACTCATTTATGATCCTAATTACTAATGAAAAAACACCGCCTTAAAATAATACACTCTATAAGCCTTAGACATTATACTAGAATGAGATACGCATAGGATTAATACCTCAATAAAATCAACCAAAATAGGTTGATTAATAATAAAAGAAACCAATTAGAAATGTATGGAAAATAACCATGGATCAAAAATAACTATATAGTTCAGCCTTGGCTTAAGTGAGGGTAACCTATTGTAACAAACCAACCCGAGTTTCCCTCAAACTTGGCACCATACCTGATCCATCACATACCTGAAGGGAATTCCCGATCCCTACGGGTTAGAGATAAGAACCCGAGCATCAAAAAAAAACCATAGGGAATGATTTTTCCCAACCTGAACAAACACATGGGATATCTATACATGAAGTAAGAATAAATAAAAAAAGACAATAAATTTATTCCATAACTGTAATAAAGGAAGCGTAAACAAATGATAATAAAAGTAACCAAAAACTTCAAATACAAGTCCAACTACAAAGGACTAAAACCAAATAGCTACTATATATGATGGTGTGGATGAACTACCACCATCTCACCATTAGCTACCCAACCCAACTGACATGAAACATCACTTCATCATTATGGTGCCTTTCCTTTCCCTATATTGGAAGACATAAAAAGGTTTATACACCGCTGAATAAGGGTGAAGGGTTTGAGATAACATGCTTAATAGGATCCTACCTAGGTAATCCATAGAAATTCTATGTGTGACAACTATTGTATGCTCATTTAATGTAAAACATATCATGATAAGAAGTAAATTAGTTTTATTGAAAACATGGTAAAAATTTCCTCTTTATCACAGTTATAAAATAAAAGCAGTTATATAAATTTCAAAGAACATTTTACATATTATCTTTCACAATAATCAACATGTATATCAGGGATAAAAAAGTATAAAGACAAGCAATAAAAAACAACAGTGGAAACAAAGGCATCACAATACCAAGGAATACAACAGGTCAGGCTATATACTAATCATACCCATAAATATATGAAAAATGCATTGTGGTACCTAAAGACAATTATCTACATTCTAGTACTAGGGTGATACCCCAGAAAGTGAAACCCTAACATCATATATGTACCTAAATCCAATTAATCATCACTCTAGATCAAGAGGAACACCCAGAAAGTGAACCCCTATAATGGAAGATAGCCTCAAGGTAAACCTTCGACCAAGTACCCAAGGTAACCCATGTGATCATTTTCACAATCATAACAATGTTTCAAAAATCATTTCAAAACCACTTCAAAAAATCATTTTCAATGCTCTGAAAATACCCATTTCCCTTCCATTTATCAATAACTAGGGAGAACTATTTCTCCTTAAAAACTCTTTTCAATACACAAAAAACAATCATGCCAATTATATGTATAAATCAATTTTTAATAAGAATAAAAAGGTTCATCAACATATGCTAGAGATATAACCACCTACCTCAAAACTTAGGCCACACACGCCCATAATGGGATCCACTAACAACAAAAACCCAATGACATATATGAAGCCCCTAGAATCCAATCCACATCACAATATTGATTCAATTTAGAAAACAAGGGGTTGGAAGAAAGGATAAAATCCACATACCTTATAAATAAACACCTGAAACACCACAACCAATAAAGGAACAACCTACAAAATGAGATCAAACAATTTATCTTAAAATAATAAAAGATAAAACACCAATTTAGATCAATAAATCTGATGGTGCAATCCAAGGGTTCTACCACAATTAATGGAAATGAAGAATTGGAAATATCAATTACCTGGAGAGATAAAACATAAATAAAATGAATATTTAACACTAAACAAATCAATTTTGAAGAAATGGAGTCTCCTAAAATAAATTGGGAATTTCCCTAGGTTAAAGACAATGAAGTCTGGAGAAGAACCAGAATAGAAATAGCTATAAACCCATTTTAAAAGCTGTATGCAGGCCATTACACGACGTGTAACCTCCAAAGTCCAAAATACACCAAAAATCCCATTACCTCAGATTAAAAACCTAACAGTTTATTAAATCATGATGTGTAAGGTCTCATTACATCATGTAACCTCTCACAACATGAAGTCTTTCATGACTTGAATCTATAAAATCTTACATATCATGTAATCTAGTTACATGATGTGAAATCCTCCTACAACCTACAAAAAAAGATGGTTAATTCTAAGAGCCCAACATATCTATGAATTCACTATTATAACTATCCTCCCAATTCATTATTATCCCTATATAGAGAATGATAAAATGAAAACTAGGGTGAGGTTAAATACTTACCTGATAGATCAGTGATGGGATGTTACAAACTCCCCACTATAAAGAATTTCTATCCCCAGAAAGTCATGTGGAAGATGAAATCCCAAAAAAAAGATGTGGTCACTGCTCCCTCATAAATGGCTTGTGTTCCCAAGTCTCATGAGAATATGATCTATGTTTCCATAGAACTATGACCAACAAAATCCACTTCCCATGAAATATTTTCACTTGAGAGTTGACGATCTCAACTGGTTTCTCCAAAACAAAAACATATGGCTCTAACTCAATTTCTACCCTACCCAAAATGTGAGCAGGATAAGAATGGTACTTATAGAGATAAGATATGTGGAAAAAATCATGAATATATATCAAATGAACTAGAAATGATAACTGATAATCAACCTACCCAAGCCGCTCAGTAAACAAAAATAGTCCAACATATCTTGGTGCCAACTTTCCCTATTTTCCAAGATGATGGTGACCCAACCGAGGAGAAACTTTCAAGAAAACCTAATCACCATTAGAATAATATAGGGGATGCCTACTTTGATCTGCATACGATTTATTTCAACTATGGGATATAAAAAAATGTTGATGTACATCCTGAATATTTACCGACATCTCCTGGACCAAACTTGGTGCAACTAAAGATACTCATCCACCTCCATCGAATAAAGAGGTGACCTGAATGGGAGACCATACAATTCCTATAAGGGAGAATTTGTTTTCAATGATAGCTAAGTTTTTTTAAAATAAAATAAACTAGCCCCAGATGGATATCCCACGATCTAATGAAATCAAAGACATAGGCATGAAGCATATCCTCTAAAATCAGAATCACACGCTCTGCCCAACCATCTGTTTATGGATGGTAAAATTTGATAAAAAAGACCTAAGCTCCCATTGTCTCCTAGAGACTCCTCCATAACCTCAAGGTAAACCTAAGATCCATATAAAAAACAATGGAATAAGGACTCACATTTAACCTCACAATCTCCTGCACATATAGCTTACTTAGATCTTCAACTTAGTGGTGTCCTTGATGAGAATGAAGTGAGCAGACTTCATCAACCTATCAAAGAATACCCAAATAGATTTTTTTTCATTTGGGTGTCCATGTTAGTATAAAAAATATATCCATGGATACCTCATCCCATTTCTAGAATGGAATCAGAAGAGGTTGAGGAAAAATAGTGGGTTTCAAGTGTTCTGCCTATATACATTGGTAGGTGTAACAGTGGGACACATAATTTGAAATGTCACGATTCATACTCAACCAACATAATCATCATATCATGTCATAATACATCTTCATTGTGCCTGGATGGATGGACCACAATGAGTTCTGATAATTAAACAATACTAAACTCCTCAAATTGTTTTAATGACAACCCGCTTTTGAAAGTGAAGTATACCATCTTAAGAGAGAGACCAACTATAAAATGTCTCCCCACCCTAAAGAATTTCCTGAATTTTTCTTAAATCAACATATTTATACTGAATCATCAATATAGAATCTAGGAGAGATGATGATAATTGAACACTGGCCAAAACCATAGCTGAAACATCCTCCTGAGCATCTAGGTGAAATTGAGTGAAAATCGTCATAAGGTTCCACTCCTTCAATTATAGAATAGAATGTGATGGTACCTTCATGATAAGATAATATGTAACAACATTAAATTTCCCCCGGGTGTAGGTGATATCGTAGTCAAACATCTGAATGTATTCTTTGCATCATCTTTTTCATAGATTCAAGTCTTTTTGAGAGAATATATAACTCAAACTCTTATGATCAGAGAAGACTGTGAAACTCTCTCCAAAAAGATAGTGCCACCAATATTTAAGCACAAAAATTACTATATAAATCTCTAAATCATGAGTGGGGTAATTATTATCATGTGGATGAAGCTAATGAGAGTCGTAAGCTACCACATGGTCATCTTGCATAAGCACGCATCCAAAACTAGCACCAGAAGCATAAAAAACCACGTATCACTTACCGTGATCAGGTAAGACCAGAATAAGAGCCGATGGAAGAATATATTTAAGTTCATAAAAATTATAATAACACTTTACATAACATGTGAATTTCCAAATTTTCTAGTAAGAGCAGTTAAAGGTTATGCAAACCTTAATAAACATTTGGTAGTATCCAACAAGACCAATGAAGATTCGTATCTCAAAGATGTTCTATGGTCCTTTATATGATAGAATAGCCTTCAAATTCCCTAGATTAATTAAAAAGACATGTTCATAAATCTTATTCCCTAAGAACTTCACTTATTGAATAAAAAAACTACATTTCAAAACATTTATATAAAAACGATGACTTATCATAATTTACATAACCAAACTCAGATGATACTTGTTATCATGCTCATATTTTGAATAAACCAAAATATAATCCAGGAAAACTACCACAAAATTTTCAAGATATTGATGGAATATACGATTCCTCAAATCCATACAAACTGCAGGAGTATTTTTCATACCGAAAGGAATCACATGACATTCATAATGGCCATACATGATCCTGAAAGTAATATTTGGTATATAAGACTCTTGAACTCTGAGATGATGATAACTCAAAGGAAGATCAATCTTTGAGAAATACTTTCCCCCCTTTAACTGATCAAACAAATCATCCATATGAGGAAAATGATATTTTTTATTAACTATTACCTAGTTCAACTTCTGATAGTTCACACACAATCGAAGTGAACTATCCACTTTATTGGAAAAGAGTATAGGACTGACCAAGGTGAAACACTAGGCAGAACAGAACCTTTTTTCAACAGGTAATCCTACTGAATATTTAGATCCTCGTCTCCAATAGTGTCATAAAATAAGAAGGTATCAATATTGGATATGTAAATGGAGCTAGATCACCTGAAAACTATACCTATCATTCTAGAGGAAGCCCTGAGAAGTCATTTGGGAAAACATCCAGAAAGTCTCAAAAAACTATAGGAAGATAAAAAATAAAATAAACATCATTGAGATCAATCAAAATAGTAGATAAAAAACTCTTGAGATCTGAGTGGGAAGGTCTTGCATGACTTGAACTTAGGTTCCACTCCTCCTAAAACACACGAGAGCTCCCATCGATAACAAGAAATAAAACACGTCGATGATAACAATCAACCTCATCTTGATGAGTGACAAACCAATTTATACCAATGATGATGTAAAACTGATCCAGATCAAGAACGAGAAAATCCTAGACCAACTCTATATCAACTATCATTAATGAACAAGAAGGACATTGAAAATCCTGCTCTTTTCTCTTACCGAGAGGTGTAACAAACCCCATTACAAAGGGAGTAAGTTCTATTGGAAGTTTAGGAATATAAAAAAAACATGCAGATATAAATGAGTGGGAGGAACCAGTATCAAATAAATCAATTTCTATGGAAGATGCAAAAAGGATAGTACCTATCACTATTTCCAGACCTATATCGACTTCCGCCGGACACTCATCTACTGCGTGAACGTGCTTCACTCATGAGCACTGTGGCTAGAGCCCTATAGTATTCGAATCTTCTAATTGTACCACAGTAGCCTTTGGAGCCAAAAAACCCTGAGTATAATGAGGCACAATCATATCCTAAGATAAGTGTTGTAAATGACCAACACATCCACATTTGTTGCACATCTTCATGAGCATAGGAAAAAACATTCTGGTGTGTCCAACCTTGACACATTGATAGCACATCAGAGGAACACTGCTTGTTGTAGAAGATGGTGTGAAGAAGGCTCCCTACTAAGACCCACCTCCACCACTCCTATGATGATCCTACCAATTCCTCTTCTTCCTATGCATGCCACTAAAGCTTCCACTAGATAGAAGAGAAGATGTGAAAAAACCAACCTTGCCTACCATATTCATCTCTTCCATCATATCTCCATCTACCATCTTTACATAGGTAGGTATTTTCAACATAAATACATGTGATTTGATATCAGTCACAAACTATATAGGTGCTTTTGAGCCTTCAGTTGGTCATTCTTCCCCACGTCCAGAGCAAAAGAATAATCTCAGCAAACCGATTGGTGTACGCCGACACTGAATGATCTACCTATATAAAATATAGGGATTCAAAAGGATTTTACAACATGAGAGACTCTGAAAAACTACTAGAATAACATGGTTTTGAAACCCATCCAATCTAGGTCCACATCTTTGTCTATCTGGACCATAGAATCCGACCATTGCTTTCCAAAACCCTCGAGATTGAACACTGCACACTTTACCCTGATATTCTCAGCTGTCTATAGGGGGTCGAAGATTTAGTTAATCATATCCAGCCAGTCCTCCACCTCTTGAGGTTCATAAGCTCCTTTAAAGGAGAGTGTCTTCTCACACAATAAATCCTACGACTGATATCCCTCTCCCCCAGATCCTAGATGTACCTCAACAACCATATTTTGAACTCGTGGCCCATATTGATCAACATAAAGAACCACCTATATGATAGACTTGATAATATTATTATCCATTGGTGTATTACCTTGCGGATCATAAACTACACATTCTAGAGGAACTCATGTAAGACGTATCAGAGGCATACTGCTACACATTGAAAGAAAAGAAATTATTAGACAAAAGAGTAAATCTCATCTTAAACTAGAAAAACCATATGTATAAATTAAGATTCAAAAAAAAACCCAACACTTAGAGACACATATCCCAATATCCCATGGAAACATGAGTCTCGTCATGATAAGAGTTTTCCAGACACTTATTGCAACATACCAATCAAGTTTTAACAATCCTATATCCATTATAACAGATGTCCCATGAAAAGAACTCTTGAGGACAAACCTCCTTTCATACAAAATTTTAATAAACCAACTCATGTTTCCCTCAAACCTGTCACCTAAACCGATCCATAACATACCTGAAGGAAATTCCCGATCCAAATAGGTTGGCGACAAGCACTTGGGAATCAAATGAAAAACCAGAGGGAATGATTTATTCCAACCTGAAAAAACACATGGAATATCTATACACTAAGAAAGAAGGAACAATAGAAATCCAATAAATGTATTCCATAAATGTAAGAAATATAGAAGAAACAAACAACTATAAAATTATCCAAAAACTCCAAAGATAATTCCAACAACAAAAGAACAAAACCAAATAGCTACTCCAAGTGATGGCATGGATGAACTCCCACCATCTCATCGCTAGATAACCAACCCAAATGACATGAAAAATCGCTACCTCACTATGACACCTTACCTTTACCTACATTAGAAGAAATATAAAGGTCTACACACCACCGAATAGGTGGGAAAGGTGTGATCTAATAGGCTCAATAGGACCCTACATAGGTGTTCCACAACATGTCTCTGTGTAACAATTTTTGTATGATCATTTAATGTAAAACATGGAATGATAAGCAGTAAATAAGTTTTATAGAAAACATGGTAAACATTTCCTCTTTATCATAGTTATAAAACAAAAGCAGGTATATCAATTTCAAATCATATTTTCCATATTATCTTTGACAATCATCAACATGCATATCAAGGATAAAACAATACAAAGCCCAGTAATACAAAACAATAGTAACAGTACATTCATCATAACACCAAGGAATATAATAGGTTAGGTAGTAGACTACTCATACCCATAATTCTATGAATAGTGCATTGCGGTACCTGAAACTAATTATATACACTCAAGGACTAGGGAGACACCCCAGAAAGTGAAACCCCAACACCATATACATACCTAGAGACAATTAATATATGCTCTAGATCAAGAGAAACACCACAAAAAGTGAACCCCCACAATAGATGATGGAATCAAGATAAACCATCCACTAAGTTCCCAAGGTTTCTTGTTTTCATAATCTTTTTAATTTTTTAAAAGTCATTTCAAAACCATTTCACAAAATTCTTTTAAATGAATTGAAAATACCCATTTACTTACCAATTATAAATAACCAAGGAAAGCCCATTTCTATTTAAAAACTGTGTTTAACACACGCAAAAAAATAATTCCAAGTTCATGTATTGTAATAATAACAACAAGGTTTATTAACACAGGATAGAGACAGAACCACCTAACTCAAAACTTTGGTTACACATGCCCTCAATAGGATCCACCAACAAAGAAAACCCAACAACATATATGAAGGTCCTAGAATACAATCCATATCAGATGATTGATTCAATTTAGAAAACAATGGGTCATAAGAAAGGATAAAAACCACATACCTTAAGAACGAACACCCACCATACTACAAAAAACAAAGGAACAACCTACAGAATGAGATCTCACAATGGATCTTGGAAGAAGTCAAGAGAAAATGACAATTTAGATCAACATATATTATGATTAAATCCAAGGGAACTACTGTGATTAATGGAAATTAATAAGCGAAAAGATTACTCACCCAGAGAGATTCACCACAACTACAATGAAGAAGAAATGCAGAACATATCGATTTAGAAGAAATGTAGTCACCCAAAATCTCTTGGGAATTGCCTTAGGTTAAGGGAAATGAATTATGGATAATAAATAAAAGAGAAACATCCACACTCTTATTTTAAAAACTGTACATGGGCCATTACACAACGTGTAACCTAGTTACATGATGTGTAACCGCCAATGTCCCACATACACCAGAAAACCCATCGCCTTAGATTAAAAACCTAACATTTTATTAACTCACAATGTGTAAGGTATATTCATGTCATGTAACCTCTCAAAACATGAAGTATTTCATGAAATTCATCTGGTAACTCTTATATGGTGTGTAATCTAGTTACATGGTGTGAAATACTCTCACAGCCTACAAAAATAGCTGATTAAAGATAAGATTCAAACAAATCTCCGACTTCACCATTATAGGTATTATCCCAATTTCTTTTAGACCCTATATAGATAATGAGAAAAGGAAAACTAGGACATGGTTAAAGATGTACTTGATAGATCGGTAATGAGATGTTACACCTAGGGTTGTGCTTCTAGAACACCGAATCTCAGTGAAACCAATAAAACAATAAAGTGTTAACAATAATGGTTCTAGGTTTCCCCAATACTTACCCAAGTCATCCCATGAACAACCATTCAAAATCAACTACCCATCATAAATCCCACATTACACTAATTGATAAACTTGACTAATTATTATTGAGGCACGATCATTTTCAATGATACCAACATCTTGTAGGGGATAGTCAAGAGTAAAAACATGATAAAAAATCAAATATAGACCACCTCAAAGGTTTTGATTACTCTATAATCTATGAATTCAAGTCTCAAGGATTTCCCAAATTGATCCATAAAACTCCTCAAAGATCCATGAATGAAAAAAAAGCTGCACACTAGGGATCTATCCTAGAAATATAATTCCATCCTTTCATTGAGATTTTATAGGTCATACCTGAAATAACATATAAAAATAACCCCAATTTAAACCCTAGAACAAATAAAAATACTAACACACATTGAAGAAATGACATTGAAAAAACCACCTTTTGTTTAAAACTATATACAATAAATTAAATGTTTTGAAACTTCTATAATACAATAAGGTTCACTTTGAATTTGTTTTAATCCATTTGGAAACACTTATAATAATTTAGAAAAATAAATAAGGAACTACTCATTTTTCTTCAAAAACACCAAAATCAAATTAAAAATATTATAACCTCTTTCATGAAAAAATAACCACTTTGAAAAAACTTTTCCCTCCTTGAAAATGTTTTTGAAGTTTCTTTGTAAAAAAATTTACCCCAATTTAAATGAAAAACCCTTTTTGACAATCATGTTTGAAATTCCACAATGAAACCAACTAATTTGCAATATCTTCCAAAGAGACAAATCCTAAACATTGTTTCAAAATCACTTCCAAAATTCCAATATAACCAAAACTAACTCTTGACATCAAATTTCCAAATATAGTAAGCATATTTCATCATAAAGAAACTTAAATAGTTCCGAAAAAATCATCTAGTTCAATGAGCTGAATCTGAGGATCTTTTGAAGGAGAAGATTTAGATTCACCCATCTTATGAGAAACCCACATGAATAACCTTAACAAATGACCCAAATAAACATAAGCATGATAGGTTTTTGAGAGTTTCTTTACAATCAAACATCTAATTTCCAAACTTTACATACTGATATTATACCAATTTATTACATCCAAAATAATACGGTGAGAAGAACTAAACTGGGTTTTCATATAACTATCGCTTGGTATGTCTTGGAACACCTCTTTTTTTATTACTTGTGATTCCTCCACCACACCCAAGAATAATATAAACTGCTAATACCATTAGTGATACTATAAATCTAACTTAAAATTTTATAGCTTGATCCCCCAAAACTCCATAGGAGTCGAGTATGAGAGAAGACACTATCATCAAAAAATATGGTTGAAGACCTTCCCCAAAATACCAACTCATTATAGAATAATCCAAAAATAGAATAGAAATATATGATACTAACTCAATAAAATGTCATGTATAATCCAAAATTATTTTTCCTCCTTGTCAAAGGCCATAAAATTCTATTTCCTTTAGTACCATCACTATATTCGAAAAGAATTGATGAATGAAATTTACTCTGAAACCTTCCTAGGAATGGTTCTTCTTTGGATTAGACTGAATAATAAACCTCAATAATTTCTGACGTAGTCCCTATAGTATGAATGTTTCAAACTTAACCTTTAAATATTTAGGAATATCCATCTAGATGAAATTTTCATCAATGTATGCATCCATAAAAGTATTTAATGATATTATTATTGCATGAATAAATGCAAGGAATTCAAGTTTTAGAACTATCAAATGAAATCCTTATACTGGGGAATGAGAGGAAGAGCACCATGCTCTATGAATGGATCACTTGGAATAATAGTATAAAGAAGATATTCATCATCCAAGGAGTGAGTTAAAGGATACCCCCTTAGAGATCCCTCCCAAGTTTTCATTAAATTTGAGTGGGGGCATATAAAAGAAATAATAAAAATTACATTATAAATAATACGAAAATTTAATACTTTATAAAACCAAACATAAATTAATTACCAATCTAAAAAATCAACCAAAATAAACATAAAATATAATTTTTTGACCCAAAAGATTTTAGAAAAACTTATTTCAAGAAATAACTTCCATTATTTAATAAATCATTGTAATAAATTTGTAACTTTTAAGAAAATACTTTTAACATCCAAAAATTTCATATCCATCCATTTTTGGAGAATTTTCAAAATCATGATTTATTTTCAATCATAACTATTTTAAGGTATTTTGAAATTTATACAATATTTAACTCTATATTTTTTTAATAGTAGTTTCTAAACATTACTATTTCTAAATTTCCATTTTAATTTAACCCTAAATAATATAATTACTCATAGGATACCTCAATATATCAAACAATAATCATACAGAAATGTAAATAGATCAAAATCCTTAAAGAACTAAATTTTCAAAATAAGGAAACTCATGGCTATGAAAGGATTAACTACATAGTATAACTAGATGTATTATAACTATATGAAATATAATAGAATTAACTTAGGTCACATGGTCTACACATTGTTTTCCAGACCATGTACATGAACCACATGCCCCTAAGTCCCTCACTATGTCCATTAAAACTCATAAAGTTTCAATAAAAAATATAATCATTGAAATAAATATAAAAAAATGTATCATAAAAAATAAAAACCAAACCCGCTTTCAAGACACACACATCTTAGAAAACTATGGAAGCTTAGGTCTCATCACAAAATTTGGTAATCAATAACCTACTCATGATTTAACTCATGAGTCATGATGATCCTAGATCCTATCTACTATAATTATTAAAATAAAAATCATCCTTTGATATTAATTTTTCACAAACCAACATGGGACTCCTCGAAATCAGGCACCCAAGTCGGCTCATGGTATGGCTCGAAGGGCATTACTGATCTACATGGTCTAGAGAAAAGTTCCTAGGCATCAAAATTACAAAATGTGGGAATTATTTCACTTGAAAAAAAAGAAAAATTATTAAATAATTAGTGGAATGATAAACAATATCCCATATAACCAAAATAAACCAACATCACTGGACAAAAGTTAAAAATAATACACAAAGAAATATGAAGTGGCTAAAGAAGCTATGATGACAAGATAAAAGTAAATAAAAAAACCAATGCTACCAATTCACTATGTGAATGTGAGTTAATACCACTTTAACCTCCGAAAAACCAAACAGAAATATCCAAGGGCATCCACTGCATCCTTGAATCCTACTAAACTTTT
This sequence comes from Viscum album, assembly GCA_963277665.1. Taxonomy (NCBI): domain Eukaryota; kingdom Viridiplantae; phylum Streptophyta; class Magnoliopsida; order Santalales; family Viscaceae; genus Viscum; species Viscum album. The sequence goes on along the minus strand of OY728120.1, from coordinate 649,056,305 downwards.
AATGATATATGCATGTCCTAAAAAACATAGTAGGTTTCCACCCACTAACCCAATGCATAACTCTTTAAAATAAAACATATTTCATTATTTCTTGAAAATTTATTTAAGAAATAAGATTTTCTGATTTTATATTTTAAAATAATTATGCAGTATTTCCCTTTGAAGAATACCACACACTTATGTACTTGAGATTTAAACCACAATTTATATTATTTTAATGAAATAATTTATAAATCAAAGTGAATTTTTTTATGTAAAATATTGAATGAAACTATAATATAATTTCAAAGACTAAAAAATATGAATACTATAAAAAATATAGCATCATCATGGAATCCTAGGTTCTCAAGAGGAAAATATAGAGTAGATATGACATGGTCATATACAAGAAATTCCACATGATTTACATAAAACAACACATGTAACAACCCACCCAAATACTCAGTATTTCCTTACTTAGACTAACTGAGGGGGAAAATTTTGGAAATATGGACGTTCTATGCAAGAATTTGAGCATGGTTTGTGTTTGTTGTCAATACTCACTGAATGTTCAGAATTTTTTCTAGTAAAGTGTTCATACAATTCAAGAAGACAACAATATTGAAGGTGGCATCATTTCCCAATGTTTGCAAAAATTTTGGGCTGAAAAATCAGGAAATGGGAAAATGTGTTTTTGGAAAAGGAACTTTTGTGAAAAAGGGTAGGTGTGTTGGAAACATGCTCACAAGACATGTTTTAGGATCATATTTCCAAAAAATGGCAATGACACAAGTTGCATGAAATATTGGTGTGGTGTGCGAAAAACACGGATTGCGCACTAAATTAGTTTTGCGTGAAATTGAGAAAGTAGTTTGGTTCTCTTTTAAAAAAAGTGTTTCAGGATCATAACGCTGAAAAATGGAAAAGGAATGAGGTGCACGAAAAATCCAGAGATGTGCGCGAAAAATGGTTCCTACGCGAAAAAGTATTGTCCGCAGAATGAGAGTTTTGCATGACATGGAAAGTTTTTCATGTAGGGGTCAATGATGCCTATAAAAAAGAGGTGACCCCCTCATTCGGTACAGTTGAAAATATAGAGAAGATCCGAGTTCTGATGCACATAAATCTTGTGTGAAAAGGGAGTTGCGTTGAAAAGTTTACATTGCGCAAAAACATAGACGTTGCATGTAAAAGTTGATGTTGCACGAAAAAGTCGAAGTTGCGTGTAAAGGTTGAGGCTACTCATAAAAGTGGAGGCTATTCATAAAAGTGGAGGTTTCGCATAAATGGGGTTTTTGCAAAAAATATTTCCTGCGTGAAAAACAAATATTGCTCGAAAAAGTGAGATCTTGCACGCAAAGGGTAGGTGTTGCATGCAATCATCAGTGTAACCTATTTGCATGTTCTAAATATCTAGTTTAGTGGTTTAGTGCTTTCAAGTGCATCAATTTAGGACTTCAATTCAATCAGGGTCTCGTGCTAGGTAGAGGAAAAAACTTCAGTGAAAACCTATTGAAGAGACCATCACGTTTATAAACTGAGTGTGACTTCACCAAAGGCAATGAGCCCGAGGGAGTCAACGAGAGTGACCTGAGGGACGCAGTGAGGTATCCCTGAACTTTTGTAAAGGAAATGTTCCTAGGACAGAGTGACTATTCCCGAACTTTGTAATCCACAGCTAGTGAAGTTTAGTGGAATTAGGTATGACTAGAAACCTTTAGGCTTATGCTCTTGGACATAGCCCTTAGTGGTGAACCAAGTAAAATTGCTGTGTGGTCTCTTTTCTTGTGGTTGTTTGCTTTTTGTTCCCATTAGTCTTATAGGTTTAATGAGTTCTTACCACTTTGGGAACTAGATAATTTTTTTAAAGAAAAATTTGACACCCTGATTCACCCCTCCCCTCTCAGGGTGTCCCAGGGCCCTACAAGTGGTATCAGAGGGTAAAGGTTACTAATGTTAGATCTTCTCTTTAACGTCATGGAGAATTCAGTCAATACGAGGCGAATCCCTCTCTTCGATGGAAGTAATTTTCATATTTGGAAGTACAGAATGAGATCTCATTTAAGATCCCTTGGAATGGAAGTCCTCTTTGCTACTATGAAAGGAATACAAGTTACTGATCCAAAATGGCTTTCTATGACTGATATAGACAAGAAAGTTCTTGATGCAGATGCTAAAGATTAGAATACTATCACTACGGATCATTCAGATCAGATCTATCTAAAGGTGATGTGTTTCACCTCAGCAAAGTCTATGTTGGATAAACTTGAAAATATTTATGAAGGGTATAGTAAAGTGAAGGTGGAAAAACTTCAAGTCCTTCACAACAGGTTTTATGATCTAAAGATGCATTTTGATGAGAATGCAGATTTATTCTTTAATTGAATCATTGAAGTAGGGGGATAGATTAGAGGTCTTGGAGAGGAAAACAAAGACATTGACATCGTAATGAAAATCTTGAGAAGACTTACTCCTATGTATAATGAAAAGGTGTCAGCCATTGAAGAAAGAGATTTATCTAAACTATCTCTGGATGATATTCTAAGTAGTATAGTGGCATATGAGATGAGAGTCAAACCAAAAATGCTACGAGTCGTGTTAGCAAGGAAATTTCATTCAAAGCCATGGACAAATTGAAAATTTCATAAGATAGTGGCAGTGAAGATAATGAGGAAAAATAAATTCTTTCTCTTATTTCCAAGAAGCTGAAGAAGGGAAAAGGTAAATTTAAAGTTAAGTTACCTCTGGCATGTTTTTTTGTGGAAGAGTTGGGCACATTGCCTCTTAGTTCTAAAGAAAGCTTGATGCTAAATAGAGAGAAGCAGAAGATATTGAGAAGCCTAAAAAATGATTTTTTAAAAATGAATACTTAAAATCTAGAAAGAAAGTACATAAGAATAGTTTTGTGTGTGAATAAGAAGATGATTATATTGAATTCTGTGAAGAAGAAGAACCGGAATTTAAAACTGGAAACCATGCTTCCATGATGGAAACTATTGAAAAGTTAGAACCCACGATTGATAAAGGAAGAGATAATCGGATGACTCTTAATGGTGATCCCAAGTTTCAAATTAAATATTCCTTTTACAATCTTGATAATAAATGTTAGAGATGCAATAATTGGAAGAAATGGTAGAATAATAACCAGAATATGTTGATGGGCTTGAAGTTGAAATTGAATGACTGGAAGAAATAGTGAGAGTTCAATCTTCAATCCTTGAAAGCACATATGATATTGGGGAACAAAATCTTAGAATTGAAGAACAAGAAAAGGTCATAAATGACCTTACATCTAGAATGGAAGAGAAGTCCAAGATAGTTGAGGGTCTTGAGGAAGAATTTTTTACTCTTAGGAGTAAACTTGAATGTTAATCAACCAAAAATACGAGTAAGAAGAAAATTCCTTTCAGAATATTCTCAAATTCATAATTACTAGTAATATCCAAGTGTGGTTCGGATGGGGTTGGAAAAATCTTGAGTGATCAAAGACCCGCTTGTATGGGAAAGATTGGAATCAATTTTGAAGCTGAGACATCAACTGCTGGAAGGGAAGAGAGCCATAAGAAAGGCAAGATAAAATTTGGACATGGTAAAAAGTTTCTTGAAGTTCTAAAAAACCCTCAATACTAAATAAAATAAGAAATGAAGATTATCCTCAAACTTTTAGAAATGATAGGTAGTCCAAACATTTTCCCAAGGAATAAGGCATGAGGAGAAATATAAGTGAGAAGACATTTCCCCTCATGAAGTGTCAGTTTTATGGCTATCTAGGACATACCATGTCATATTGCAAAGAGGAAAGGAAATACTTGAATGGGGAAGATATGGGAAGTCAAAAAAGGATACAAATTTAATATCATACATCTTATATAAGAAATAGTTTCTATGGATACTGTTTTCATTGTTATAACTTTGGCCATAAAGCTATGTATTGTAGGCAGAGGTATGACATGAGCTATTTATAAAACTCTTAGAGACGGGTTGATACTCACCCTCCCGATGATGTTGTTCTCACAAAAAAATTTTCTCCTCTGGAAGAAGAGTATGGGTATGAAGAATATGATTATGTGGAAGAAAGAATTATAAGTCCATCAATGTCCTATACTCAATCTAATATCTCATGGAAAGAAAAGAAAAAAATTGAGAAATCCAATCTTGTAGAAGTAACCCTCAAAGCTATAAAAAGCAGTAGAACCTGGATTCTTGATAGTGGATGCTCATCCCATATGATAGGAAATGTTGACTTTTTTAACAACATTAAAAATAAGGTTGAAAGAACAGTGAGGTTTGGTAATGATGGTGCTTTGAAGATTAAAGGTAGTGTAAATACTGCTCAGGCCAATGGAGAGCTAAAGAATACATAAGTTCTTTATGTGGATGGTCTACACCACAATCTCCTCAGTGTGAGTCAACTTTGTGACTCAGGGATCATAGTAACTTTCAATCAAAATGGTTTCTCTATAAAAGAAGAAATAGGGAATTCTCTTATGAAAGGCTGTAGAACAGATGGAAACTTATATCAAGTTGACAGTAAAGAGAACTCTTGCTATTTGTCTGTTGAAGAAGAAAACAACCTATGGAATTGAAGGCTGGGGAACATTAACCAAAAATACATGGAAAAGATATCTAAATTTAATATTCTCATGGATATCCCCATTCTGAAACGTGAATGGGAAAAGTCTTGTGATTTTTTCATATAGGTGAAGCTAGTATGTAATTCATATCAACCAAAGAAAAAAAGGGCCTCAGACCTTCTTGATCTCATCCAGACAAATTTATGTGGCCCGATAAATGTTGTTGGAACTCATAGAGAGAGGTACTTCATTCTTTTTATTGATGATTATAGTCAAATGTATCGTGTAATGGTTATTCATAGGAAGTAGAAAGTAATTTATTGCATGAAAACTGAACACTGGATTGTCGATAATAATACTGGATGAATAATCAAAGTTCTACGTTATGATAATGGAGGTGAATACACATCCATTGAGTTTGAGAATTACCAGAAAAAACATAGAATACGACATGAGGTAGTTGTTGTTAGAAATACTCAACAAAATGGGGTTGTTGAGCGTCGAAATCGACAAGTCAGCAACATGGATAGGACTATCTTGATTGAGAGTTGTATCTCTCTTCATTATTGGAAAGAATCTGTTGAAGCTGCAGTGCACATTCAAAATCGAACGGGGATGTATATGGGAGAGATGAAGACACCATATTAATTGTGTCCTGGAAGGAAGACTTCTTTAAAATACCTTCGTGTTTTCAAAAGAAAATGCTTCATCTGAAATAAAGAAAGAAATCAAGGGATGTTTGGTGACAATGCATATGAAGGAATATTTCTTGGATATCTAATAAACAACAAAGCTTAAATGTTTATCATTCCATGACCAAACATCATGCACATGTGATCACCACAAGAACCAAAATCTCACAAAGTTTAGTCATCCCACTAACTTTAACTATAGTCAGTCCTCTTCTGTTTCTTCCCAACCACACAAATATAAGTCCACCATATATAGTTCTACCAATAATAAAATATTTAAAAACATTTTTCCATAATTAACCTTCTACATAAAAGGAAAAACCAACTCCTCATTGAAAGAGGGATATAAGTGTAGGGGTTTATGTTTTGAACCATTGAACTTTTTAATGCCATTACTCATTTGAAACCATTAATTTTAAGGATTATTATCATAATAATAAAATAAAAAACAACAATAAAAATACATCAACACATTAAAAATACTTTATAAAATATTAGGTTCTATATTCTCCCTTCTAATAAAATTTTGCGAATATAATTTCCAATATTAAATAGAGATATTCCTTTTTATAGCTCCTCCACACTCCTATGTTTTCTCTTTGAGTCATATGATTCATTCATAGAATCTTAACTATAATTTTTGACAAATTATTCAATACATTCTTCCAAAAATAACATATTTAATTTAATATTTGTGATGTAATATATGAAATTATAATTATAAACACAAATATAGAAAATTTTAGCATGAAATATTCTATTTATTAATAACATAAAATCCATTATATACATTTCATATATCATCCATGATTTTTATATCCATAGTTACAATGATAACTAAATTTGATGGACCTTTATACTTGCAGTCATACTAATCCCCTTATGGTTTCCTCCTATTATGAAATTGAATTTCATAATTCCCTATATAATTTTAAATAATGAATTTCATTAGTAACTGATAACATTGATTGGGTTTTGGTTCACTATTTTTCTCTTCATTTGGTTGACCATTTTTATCACATTACAATCCCTATCCACGTTCCCTATCTAATCAAACTTATAACATCTTAACAATCATACACAAAACATACTATGAAATATTTTTCCATATTTAGGCCAGGAATAAAAGACTTATTTTACAGTTATATTTCTTTAAACAATATTCATCCATTGATTTTGATATCATTACCTTATTATCCTTAAGAATACTAGTTTTATAGGAGTAATAAAACTCTTTCCCCGCCTTCTCCACACATCAAAAAATATCCTCACAATTTCTAGAGTCACAAGTGACTAATTTCCTTCAAAAATTTAGTTTGAAACTATATAAAATATATTAATTTTACTTTCATGATTGAGTAAATTGTTTTATTTTATATCTCACTAACCTTTTAAAATTTTCTTCCTAAGAAACATCTAAATCCTCTTTATTTTGATTCAACAATGGAAAATACCTCTCTATTTGAAGTAAAATTACTATTGTAAAATAATTTTTAAGAAAATTATTTTTAAATACCTTTAAATATATGGTATTGATCTAATATTTTCTTTGGTATTTCTGATCAATAACCATCATTGGTTGAATTTAACTTGAAGTTGGTAAATTTTAGGAGTTGACTTTTTTCTTTCCGATAAACCTAATATCTCAAATAATATTTTACAATGCATTAAACCATGCTATATTTATTATTAGTTATGAAGATATGAAATATTTTAGAGGATTTTTTTGTATGAAATACTCTATAGTTAACATATATTATTGAGGGGAGTTCACTTATTACCTTGTATTGGTTCAAATAATTATAAATTAAATAAATTGAGTTAAAAATATATATACATCTATAACTCTAAAATTTTTATGTTATTAATGGTTATTATTTCAAAATTTTATATCCTTGATGACCATCCATTCTATATAGAAATAATTTAGATCAAAATTTTAAATATATATATTTAACTTATTAGATATTTTAAATTTATGATAACTTTTAAATAACATGAAAAGGATATGATATGTTGAATTGATTATAAGGAAACCTATTAATGTTTCACAAAATTTTAAAAAACCCATTTCATAACCCCTAAGGTTATCTTAATCCTTTTCACATATTTTGAATAACCAAAATCCTTGCATCTAATTTTATCTAAACTTTTATATGATACCAAATTTTATTACCCAAATATATCCATAACAATATTACACAATTCAATATTTAGTGATCCTATTTTATATTTTAATAGGATTAATACATAAGATAATACCTTCAAAATCACATGAAAACAACTGTATTTATTATATGTAGTGGAAATATATTTCTTACACAAAAAATATTCACAATATTTTCAATTTATTCATATATGACTAATTTAAATATCCCAAATTATGATTAAATTATTGATAATATTCATTCACAAATCCTGATATTTTCATACATAAAAAAAATGAAGTGGGAATATAAATATCTATTAGGGGAAAAAGAGTACAAGTGAAGTAGACTATAATACACTTAAATGACATAAGGAATGAAGTTCAGTACATAAAGGATCATTTATAAACATATATGAAAGAACAAAATCAATAAAATAGTTATAATAAGATTATATGCATCATATTCATATAGCCAAGGTTGTAACCTTTACATTTTATAATAACAGAAAAGCCAACTAGAATAATCCAATTTCTGGAGAATAAAATATTTTACAAATCATTATAGAGTTACATAATTTCAAGCCTACCCATAAATATATAAAATATTCAAGAACTGTAACATAAACATATAAGATGTTTCATATTATTCCATCATTAGAAAAATATTATTATAAATTTAAACCTTTATGAAATCAATGAATCAAATGAGTTAAATAATTCTTTATTGAGAGGAAAATTAGTAACAAATTAATATTATCAATAAATAAATGCCACATATCAATAAAAATATTATAATGTAAATTATTATATAACATTATATAGAGAGAGTTAAGAGAAATGTAAAGAGAAAAAAATAAAAAAAAATAAAAATAAAATAACCATATAAATTTCATAGAGCATGAGTAAGAGTCAATTTAAAATAGAATAATAAAATGTTTTTAATATTAAATAAATAAAATTATAAAAAATTAAAAGGAAAATATGTGAAATTTTTCATAGATAAGATAAAAATGAAGAGAATAACCCGATCAACCCATGAAAAATGGGTTATGAATTACATAACAATATTTTAAGATATATAAAAATCATAAACTAAGGAAGAATAATAGAATAGAAAATATATACATTATAAATTATTATGGGATATAAAAAAGAAAAAAAATACATCCCATGGAACTACTACCAAATATGTATTTAACAACCTTGGTTTTTATCAGTGCTAGAAATAAGTGTTGATAAATGGAATCTTTATCAGCGCTAAAGAAAGCACTGATAAATTTAACCCTTTATCAGTGATATATTTTTAGCATTCATAAAGGAATCCTTTATTGGTGAATTTTTAGTTCTGATAAAGGTTTGAATAAATAAAATGAAATAATTAACTAAATAAAAAATAAAAAATGAGTATGTTAAAAAATATTAAAAATACTATTAATTAAATAATTATTTATAAAAATGAATAAAATTATTATACTATATATAAATAATAAATACTAATAAATAGTAGGTATTAAATGTATAGATATATGCAAAATAAAAATTAAACAAATTAAAATTAAAAATAAGTAAATTGAGAAAAATATTAAAAAAATTATTAATTAGATGATTATTGATAATGTTAATAAATATATAGATATATATTAATGTATATAAATATTATTTATATATTATATAATATTATTTGTTTTTAATTAAATAGTAATATATTTAGTGAATAATGGTTTATAATTAAAAATTAATTTGAATTAAAAATACTGACTAATTACATTGAGTAATGGACATAATTGATTTTAGTTTGTTTTTTCAATTTATAACATAGATCAAACGTATTTTATTGATTCCACGTATACGTAATTAATGCAATTTTATATACAAACACACTCACAATTTTTTTGGGGGAATTTAATCAATTTTTATTATTTATTTTATATATATTTGTTTACTATGTTTTAATATTTTCAATATCTATTCATATTTATTTCAATATATATCCATTTTTTTAGTGATTTATATTAATCAAACTTATTGAAATTTTAAATATTGTTCTCATTTGTAATTAATCATTTTTAATCATTTTTAACATGCATGAACTTAAGATTAAATATTCATTACCAATGTTAAAAATACATTTGTAAAAAAAAATTTATAAATAAAAAAATTTATAAATGTATATATACTTTTTTATACATTTATAATTATAAATAAATAAATAATATTTCTTTAAAAAGTATTTATATAATTATAGATAAATAATTATAAAATTATGATAAATTTATTTAAATAATGAATATATGTACAATGTTTATATATACATATATATAATTATTTAAATATATAAAATGATATACATATTATTTTAAAAAAAATATTTATATAATTACAAATAAGAAATTATATATTCAAAGAATTGTAAAATTATTATTTTATAAAAATTATTATTATAATAATTATAATTACTTATAATAAATATACTTTTTTTAAAATCATTATTTTTAAAATAAATTATTATAAGTATTTATCAGTGCTAAAAAAGGGCTAATAAAAATTCATTTTATTAGTGCTTATTAACTTAGTGCTAATAAAAGGTATATTTATCAGCTCTTCTTTTGAAGCACTCATAAAAGTGTCATGATATATTTTAAGAACCCTATCCATTGTGAACTAGTTCGTGATATCCAAAGAAATTCGTAGAAGCAACTTGCTGTCGACGATCCTAATTATCGAATCCAAGCTCAAATCTAGACTAGAATCAAGGCTCCAACAATTCTAAGGAATGAATCTATGTCTTGAGCGATTCAAGGGTTGAACGCAACCATGAATCGAACGAAATCTAGGTTTTTTGACATCTCTAATTTCCATCGGTTATCCAATAAACCTTCTCATACCACATCTATGTATCCCAACAAGTATAGTTTCACTATCCTATAATAAAACAACCCAAAATTCATTGTTATATATATATATATATATTAAAGTATCATCTTCCCTAATATCATGAGGGTCTTTTTGGGACAACATTGGTACTATAGAACTTGAAATATATCAAACCCAATATTGGTTCATGTTGTTGTGAGATATAATAAGCTCTCGATACCTATATTCCATGGCATATACCTCTTCTAAATCATTGAATTTTGAAAAATTAATCCATATAGCAGTCGATGTTGTCATTATTTTGGAATATTAAATTACAAATCACTTGGATGATGAAATATCTGACATCAGTGTGGCATTATATTATGCCGTGGAACAATTTTAAAAAAGAGGTTTGAGTGAGGAGGATATGAAATATAGGCTTATCCCCTTCTATTTTAAAGGTAATTTTAGAAGTTGTTAAAAAATGAATGATGAAATATCTGATACATGGGAACAACTATATAATGATTTTTTCATGAATTTTTTTCCTAGGATAATGAGAACTGAAATATGGGGTAAAATTAATGGATTTATTTAGGATGAATATGAACTATTTCATGAGTATTGGGATAGATTTAATGATCTCTTATAAAATGTAACAGTCAAATGATTCAGATAAATCTGTAAAATCAGATGAGAAAAAAATATTATTTATGTTTGATTTGTTGTCTCATTTATTTAATTAATTCTTGAAAAAATATAATATTTCTAGTTTTTATTTTTGAAACATTTAAATTTAAATTTAAATAATATAACTTAAATTCTATGTAAATAAAAATTAAAGAGTTTTAAGTTTCTATAATCGTTGGACTATATTATACAGGACAAACTAATTTTGAAATAAAATGTAACTGATATTTTGATTTTGGTTGTTGAAATATAGTCAGAAAATAAAAAATTAGAATGAGTTATTTTCTACGAAAAACTATATCATCATTGTGTTTTAAGAAACAAAATACTATTTCATTATGTGGTGCATAAGAAGAGTACATTGTTGATAGAATATATAATTTATTGTTCTCAATCCTTTAGGATTGATCAATTTTTTAATAAATTTGATATTTTCTTTGAAAAGTAACTTATTTAATGAGAAAATTTTTCTAGTATTTAAATTTTAATTAACAATTTAAATCATTCAAGAATAAATCTTATACCACTAGATTTAACTAATTTGATAACATAAAATATTAACATTGATTGATGTAAATTTCATAAATAAGTTTTAACAGAATCTATTTTGTTAAAATAAAAATATTTTTCATAGAGAAAATCATTACACCTTTAGAATCCAACTTTAATTAAACTTTATTAGTTTGGATTTAATAATTTAATTAAATTCTATGTTTACTATTTATTATTAATTCTTTTAAATTTTATGGTTTTCTAATATAAACGTAAACCCTTTTTTATGTCCTTATAGTGGTAATATGATGCTCTACAGATGTGACCATCTCAATTACTTGACATAAAAAATGTTTCATTATAATACATTATCATGACCTTTTATGTTAAGAGTTTTACATAATTAGGAAAAAAATTAACTAAAAAACTCATGTATTTTTAAACTAATACACATTTTTTAGAATAATAATTGAAATATATTGATGTATAAGTAGCCTTTATTATTCTTATTCAGATCAAGATCCTCATGTCACATTGTTCTTATTCAGATCAAGCTCCTCATGTCACATTTTTATTATTCATATCAAACTCCTAATGCATATATTTGATCAAATTATTATCCTTTTAATCCTCTCCAAATTATTTAGGCACTACTTGGGAAAAATAAGCTTTTTTAGAGTCTTAATCCTTCAAGTTTTCACATAAACTATCCAATCAACAATGAGATTTTATTCATTGATTTTATCCTAGCTTGTATTTCTTTCAGTTGATAAAAATATAGCCATATTTGAATTGATAACCCAATCATTAATACTTATTAAAAATCAATTAATTTATTTCATCACACATTTAATAAACACTATGTATGTTTTACATTAATCTATATAAAAACAGATCATTCTTTAACTTTTCCTTTTGGTTCCACCCTTAAGAATATCTAATTACCATCCCAATAATTCTCACAAATGGGAGCCATTCACCTTTGATAATGAATATCTTATGTGTATTTATTTATTTATTGAACAAAATAAATATTTTATAAACCCAATAGGATATCTTTACTTTATCTCAAATGACTCAAAGCTTTATTCCAATGTATCTTATTTTCTCATCATCCACCTCACTTGTTGATTGATTATTTAGAGAGATCTATTTTTGTTTTTTATCATCATTCTTACTTTACCATCAGTATATCCCTATGGTAAACAATGTTTTCACATTAAATCATTATCTATATAATTAATTTATTATTTCATATTTATGTTTAACTTATTTATTTTCAGTATTACTCATATAATATTTTTTCCCATACAAGTAGATTATTTTGTTTGATATGGGGTGATTTTTTCGAAGCTTCTCATGTTCATGAGGGATTAGAATTTAAGCTTACAAGTGAGATAATGATAACAAGGAAATGTGTCAAGAATAAATACAACCATCAAGAATAAGTGAATTACTACTAATTATTTAATTAATTTTTTCATCATTTTATCTACTATTTGTAAGTTAATTTCCTTATAATTTTTATATAATAATTATTTATTTTTTTCAGATATCTTTTGGGAATTCATATTTTCCTTTAAACTATCTGAAACAAGACACAAAAAGAAAAAACGAGTCTTTCTACCAATGTAACCACGTTTTCCATATTCATTTCCTTTCTTTATTAAGCTACCAACATTGCATATTTATTTGATGTTGTTATAAAAAAATTCTCTTTATTGAAATCCATGAGATTAGGGGAAGCTGATGTTCCCATTTTTGTGACTTCTCGTGATACAATGGGAACATGAGCTTCTCCAGCTCTTCTAAATTTCAAGACCAAGAAAAAAATTTCATCTAAAAACATTGATTCAGTATAAAGTGTTAGAATTTCGATATATAAATACAATGGAAACCTATTAACATTGGTAATTTTGATTTTTTTGAGAATTTGGGATGTGTAAGAATTAAACACACCTAAATCCTACACACAGTGTGACCGATATGACTCAAAGTGCTTCTTTTTATTTAAAATTGACATAAATTTTAGTAAAAAGGAAAAATGACATACTAAAAACTGACAAACCATATTTTTATTATTTTTAAACTTTAGGTAAATGATCTATAAGTCATTTGGGATGTGTAGGAATCAACGACAACTTAATTCGACGAATGGTGTGACAACTATGACCCAATGTGTTCGTTATTAGTTTAAAAGCGACAATTTAGTTCAAAAAATGCCACTCACTAAAAACAATGAAAACACACACAAATTTTCTTGATAATTTATTAAATCAATTCATATGTCATTTTTAACGTTTAGGAATAATTCTCATGTAAATATAATACACGATGTGATCAATATAGGTCAAAGTGTGTGTTTCCAATTTAAAATGAAATTTTAGTAAAAAAACAAGTAATGTACTAAAAACTAAGAAAAAAATTCATATTATTATGATTCTTTATGAAAATTTATCATAATTAATTTAATATGTGTAGGAATAATCCGTATCTAAATTCGATGCATGGTGTGATGGGTATGACTGAAAGTGCACTTTTCTATTTAAAAATGAAATAAATTTTAATAAAAGGGACAAATGACCTACTTAAAACCAATAAAATGAATTCATATTGTTTTGATACTTCAGTAAAATTATCCATAAGTCATTTGAGACATTTAGGAGTTATTCGTACTTCAATATGACAAACAGTGTGACCGGTATGACTCCAAGTGCATCTTTTTTTAAAATGAAATCAATTTTAATAAAAAGGATAACTAACCTACTCAAAATTGATAAAACACATTCATATTGATTTTATAATTTAGGTAAATGATCCATATTTTAATTTTGATGTGTAGGAATCAACCACACCTCAATCCAATAGACGATGTGCCCGATATGGCTCAATGTGTCCATTATCAGTTTAAAATCAACAGTTTAGTTCAAAAAATGCCACTCACTAAAAACCAAGAAAACATGATAATATTTAATTGATAATTTAGTAAATTTATTCATAAGTCATTTTTGTCATGTAGGAATCAGTATCATATCAAACTGATACACGATGTGATCGGTATGAGTCAAAGTGCGTGTTTATAATTTAAACTGACATTTTAGTAAAAAAGATAAGTGATGTATTCGAAACTGTGTAAACACATTCATATTATTTTTATACATTATGAAAATAATCTATAAGACATTTTGAATTGTAATAATTATCCTCACATCAATCCGATGCATGTTGGGAATGATATGACTCCAAGTGGGTCTTTTTATTTAAAATTGACATAAAGTTTAGTAAAAATGACAACTCACCTACTCAAAACCAAGAAAATGAATTATTAATGTTTTGTTACTTTAGAAAAATTATCCATAATTCATTTATTATGTGTAGGAATTATATTAATCTCAATCCGATACATGATGTGTCTGGTATGACTAAATGTTACCGTTATCAGTTTGAAATCAACATTTTATTTCAAAAAGTGTCACTCACTGAAAACTAAGAAAACATGCTCTTATTTTATTTATAATTTAGGAGAATGATTCATAATTAATTTTTGATGTATAGGAATTAGTATCACATCAAATTGACACTTTATGTGATCGGTACGAGTCAAAGTGCTTGTTTCCAGTTTAAAATGACATTTTAATAAAAAAGAAAAGGAACGTACTCAAAACTGAGAAAAAAAATTAAGATTGTTTTAATACTTTAGGAAAATGATCCCTAAGTTATTTGAGACATGTAAAAATTAGACACACCTCAATCTGACATATGGTTTGACCGGTATGACTACATGGGCATTTTTTCAATATATAATATCATTTTAGTTTAAAACGCGCATCACATCACCAAAATCGAGAAAACAAGCCTAGATTGTTTTCTCTTCACTTAAATTTAGTATTTATACTTTATTTTGATTATTTCATGGGGTTTTTGGTGTTGTGGTATGCTATTACAACACACTACAATATTCCCATTTATCAGCAATTTTTAAGCGCTGATAAAAGGCTCAGGCTTTTAATCTCACCCTAGTATTCAGTGTTTCTCTAGCGCTAATAAAGGAAATTCTTAGTTCTATTTAAGGTCTATTTTGTAGTAGTGTGAAATATAGAAGGAGATAAAGAAAAATCTAATTATCTATTTTGTAACATTTGAATTAAGTGTTAATTGAATAAGGGAATATAAAAGAAATTACACATCCCTATAAAAACTTAGGGAAATTGAATAAGAGGGATTCATTGTATGATATTTAAACAATATAAAATATAATATAAAAATAAGAGAAAACCCAAATCAAGGAAATGATATTTAAAAAGAATCCCCTTAGGCCCACCCAAGATGATTCCATGAATCATTTGTTGGAGTTGGTGGCCTAGAACCAACTACTTTATAATTTATTCATTAATAAAAGCCTTATCACATCTTGATTGTTCTTCCACGTGAAAATGAATGTGATAATGTCCTAAGGATAAATATTGCATTAAAGGGTTATAGTGGATCCCTGCTATGATGAGAACCCAAAAGTTCCAAAACACTGTCCTTGAATATATGTTCTATGGCCGGATGATGTTATTTGAGGGAAAAAAATAATATAGGCCATTAGGGGTGAGGACTCACAAAACTTTGAGGCACCTTCTCATGGTGTGCGCCCTTGGTAATATCCAGGAGGATATTATAAGAATGAGACCCGCCAGTAGGAAATACACATTTCATAGTGTCATTGGATGTTCCTATCTGGGGACGTGTGTATTGGTCATTAGACTTTAATATTATTATTAATGGGTATTACAGCTCTCACACTTAGATATATTGATGAAAACTGTGACGACACAGTGTTTGCATCAAGGTAGGATACATTGGATGCATCACGAGTAATACTGCATTAATAGATAATGTGAGAAAGGAGTTGTCCCTTCTATTTCATAATAGAAGTAGATATCTCAGTCCCTTTTATGGAATTGATATATCCTAAATAAATCAATGGCCACGGTAAGGAAAGAGCGAGTCCAATTCCGAAAATTAAAAGAAAGAATAATCTAGCACATGGGTTGATGACACTAGCCTGAAACCCTCTTAATTTGAGATATCATGACAAAGGGATTATATTACACGGTAAGAGTTCGTATGAGGTGACACGTCATTGCAGCATTAACTTCTTTCTCTATGGGTGCCTTGGCATGTTGCAAGATGCTGACCTTGGACTTTAGGCAGGCTCCACCTAATTCCACTGAGAAATAGGCCTAGAGGGTCACACACTAAGTGTGTCCATGTATCTCAGTTAAATATTAATTTAACAATTTAAATAAATATTATTCCTGACGGTGGTTTAATAATTATTTAAGGATGCTTGATCACATTTATTTCGACACTAGTTATTTGAGAGAATATATTGTGGGAGAAATAATATATATTTATTAGTGAGTAATGCAATTACATTTATTTAAGAAATAAATAGCCATTACTCAAGGTCTAATAAATTTGGTGGATGAAATAAAGAAAAATGGAAATAAGATAAACACGCCGTGTACATTGAATATACACGCTGTGTAGTTTTTAGGGAAAATGAGTACACGCCATGTATTAATGATTACATGGCATGTAGTTTTTGTAGTCGGGATTTTGAGGAAATAATATCATTTTATTAAATGATATTTATTATAATCAGCGTGGGCGCATGTCAAGGTATTAATCATTCGACATGGGTGGTTTTCAATAAGAGTTAATGAAATAAATAAAACATGTAACATGTTTATTTATTGTCATAACTCTATAACCTAAAACCCAATTATAAATATCCTCAAAACCCCAACAATTTTCCCCATTCATTGTGCACAACAATTCTAGAGAGTTATCTCAAGGCCGAAAGAACTCCTTCCTCCAAGAATGCTCTTAAGACCAAGAGTTATCCACTACCACCGTATCAAGGCGATCGAAGGTAGACATCGCAAGTGAAGGATCTTCCACACTAGGACCCGAAGATCCCTTTGGTGATGTCCAGAGATACGTAGAGCACATGTGGATCACCGTTAGAGGAATCCTACACTTGGATTCTACGACGCAATGACAGATCACATCAGATTGTGACCAGAGACATCAACTAAGAAAGAATTTCCATCAAGGTAATTCTTGTCAATTAATTAAATTAATTATAACCAACATATGATGATCCTATCTTTATGGTTCTGGGACACCCTATTTGTTTTTCCATTCTTCGTTCTATTCTGAAGATCCAACATTTTATTATCGTGACAGATCTCAGATTGATTGTTGTTAACGCTAAAATTAAAGTTGGGAAAACCCACCAATGCGCTTCCGCTACGCTTGGAACCTACAAGTGGTATTAGAGGGGTCATATTGTTGATTATAATTATTTAGTTTTTCGTTGGTGTTTTATGAATTTAATAATTTAGTTTTTTCAATTCAAGTTAATCGTTCTTAAAAATCTGAATCTCGAGATCTGTTCCTCCCCTATCGTTTCTCGTTCACCTTAAAAAAACTAAATTTTCTTTTAATTTTGATTAAAATAAAATAGAGGAACTCATTCAAAGGTTCCAAATGCTCCTGGCCGTATAACAATAGAATACACAACATGTATTCGAAAGTACACACCGTGTAGCATATGTCCAATGCATTGACAGATCTTCCAAATTAGGTTGTGTATTGGATCCTATCTATGTCATTTATGACACCATGTGTTGACCAGGAACAAGTGGCACAAGGTTTCCGGATTACACGCCGCGTGGTCCAACTGAACACAGCGTGTAGTCCCTTCAGGTTAGGGTTGGACCGTGTACCCCGTACACGGCTTGCCCAACTGGAAACTGTGTAATGCAGAAACTACATGGCATGTGTCGCACTGAACACGCCTTGTACTCCAAAAATTTCTGAAGTACATCAACATGCCATGTCCCTAGGCGTGTACTTCAGATGGATGGTGAACAAAAAGTACACGCCATGTAGTTAGAACTACACTCCATGTACTCATCCAATTTACACATATTTTTTAAAATTAATTATTATAATATACAAACCCTTGAGACGTGTACCATAGTGCAGAAATAAAGATGAGGCAAAACATGTGAAAGGTGTTATATATATATGTGTTTAATTTAACATCTGCGTAATGAATGAAAATTCATCGGGTTGCCTCCAAGGTACAATTTACGTAAAAAGATAATTTTAAAAGAATTTATTTGTTTAAAATTATGATGGATGAGAATATCAAGGAAATTCAGAAAAAGGGTTTAAGATAAAAGGATTGATTAATTAAAGATAATTAATTGATTCGAGCGTGATTTATCTTAACCAAAAATGATTAAAGAATTTAATGCTAGTTTTATTAATTTGTAATATCATTGCATGTATCGATGATCATGAGCTAGACCAAGACCTTTGTATGTGAATGGTTTCTTTTAATTTATTTATTTAAATTAAATTTGTTGGCCTGTAAGCCTTATCCTCATTAATATATAGGTCCTACGCGCCCAAGGATTCTTTTTTGTAAAAACCCCCTTTTACCCCTCACCTGTGTGTGAGATAAATGAATATGTAATGGATGGATCTCCCAAGCTAGTGTAGGAAACTCAAGTTAGAAGCCAAGGAGAAACCAATCCAAGTAGATACAAAGGTGGACTGGTGGAAAGCTGTAAACACAAACCCAAAAGGTTCAAGGTGTTTATCCCCTTGGTCTTGGGTTAGTTTATCAACCACTAGATAAACTAACCAATAGAAAAATCTCATGATTATACCATTTATTTTATTTCTATCAGTTTTATGGTTTATTTATTGTTGGTGTGTTTTCACAATCAGACAATTAATGAATTAAACGAGCATGCAAGATGGAACTAAAATAAAAACGACTTATACATAAATATTATCTTAGACATGGTTAATTACTTAAGTATATACCAATTAATATTAACAAGAATGTAATAAAAGAAAATAAATTTTAAATTTAGGTATAAGGATAAAATCCCTCAAAGAAATATTAAGTCGGTATAGCCTTCCATAATCTTGGTTAGAATCGAACCATAGTTCAAAGTTCTTGACCAACCCTAGTTGGGGTGCTTTAAATTATTGGGGAATTCTAATTCAAGGTTTTGGGTTGAATTGACTTGGTTCACATCAAGGGTTGACTGCCACAACAAGACATGTTGTGACCAAGAGGAAAAGGTTGAGTAAATCCAAAATAAAAGGATTTCAGGATTGGGGAGTCCACTCAGTGGATCAAAAAGCTGCGAGTTAATGCAGTAGGCATTTGGAATGCCTACCTAAAACCCTTAAAGTTTCTTAATCAACCATATTTTGGGTAATGCTAAGGGAAATATGGATCCTTTACACTAGAATATTCACGCAACAGAACATTCCAAAGTCAATGATGAGGGCTATTGGATTTCGATAAAATAGTGGGAGACTAAAAAGTATTAATTTATTTATTTTTCTCAGTTTTTATAATAAATTACTAAATATTTTCTCATATTAATTTGTAGAAATGGAAATAAAAATGACTTAAAACATATCATTGCGAACCATACTTGAGAAGGAAAACCTTCTCACCGACACCAAATTCCAAGAGTGGCAGAGGCGTTTACGCGTCATCCTTTTCCACGAAAGGAAATTGTATGTGCTGGAATATCCTATTACAGTTGCGCCTAGAAAGGAGGCCAGTGATGAGGAACTATCTCCCTACATGAAACACATGGATGATGCCACAAATTTCCAGTTTTTCATGCTATCATCCATGTCTAATGAGCTCTTGAAGCAACATGAAAATATGGATGCATATAGCTTGATGTATCACCTGAAGGATCTCCACCAAGAGAAAGTGAGACATGAGAGATATGAGATCTCCAACGCTTTGTTTACAACTATACTTGGAGAGCCTATGCTAGCTGGGCCTCATGTAGTCAAGCTTATTGGCTACATTGAATTCTTGGACATCTTAGGGATTAAGTTCCCGGATGAGTTGCGTACAGAACTCATCCTATCATTACTGCCCAAGGCCTTCTCTAGCTTCATTGTCAATTATAACATAAGCAACAATGAGAAGAGTCTATCAGAACTTCTGAACTTAATTATCTAGGTAGATAAGGACATGGAGTGTGACAAACCCACAATCCTTATGGTGAATAAGAAAAGGAAGGACAAGGCAAAGGGGACAAAGGCTTATAAACGGTCCGAAGCCTCCGAGCACCGTCCTTCCAAGAAGGGGAAGATCCAGAGGCAGGGAAAGGAATGGGAGGTGGTGTGTTTTGAAAGTGTAAAGCAAGGCCACTGGAAGAGGAACTGCACCCAAAAGCGTGGGGATGCTAAATGTGCATTCGTTATCGAGTGTAATATTTCTATTTCTACTCATTGGGTATTAGATACAGCTTGTGGGTCTCACATCTGTATTCAAATTCAGGAACCAAGTAGATTTAGAAAGATTACCCGAGGAGAGGTGGATCTTTGAGCTGCCAATGGCGCAAGGCTAGCTACATTGTCTATTGGCGATTACCACCTCTCATTGCTGACTAGGATGATTTTGGTTTTACATAACTGTTATTATGTGCCTAGTGTTACCAAGAACATAATTTCTATATCTTTTTTGGATATAGATGGATTTATTTTCAAGTTTGAAAATAAGGGTTGTCTCTTTTATAAGAACAACATATTTTATGGTATGGCGCATTTAAATAATGGTTTGTATGTATTAAATTATGAAAACCAATTGTTGGAAATCGATAACAAAACAAACTCACATGACTCATACATCACCAAGTTGTGGCATCACCTTCTCGATCATGTAAATGAGAAGCACTTGACAAAGATCTTCCAAGATGGTTATTTGGACTCTACTGAGATAAAACCACTTGATAGATGTCATGCTTGTTTATAAGGAAAAATGAAAAATCCTCCCTTTGGTGGACAAGGTGAAAGGGTCACAGAGCTTCTAGGATTGGTGCACATGGATGTGTGTAGACCATTTCTAGTAGAAGCTAGAGGTGGATATTCTTACTTCATTACTTTTACTAATGATTTGAGTAGATATGAATATGTCTTATTAATGAGGTATAAGTCAGAATGCTTAGAGAAATTTAAGGAATTCAAGAATGAAGTAGAGAATCAGCTTGGTAAGAAGATAAAGAAACTTCAATCAGATCGAGGTGGAGAATATCTGAACCAATAGTTCATCGATCTTCTATGGGAGTTTGGGATTCTATCTCATCTCACGCCTCCTTATACACCACAGTGGAACAATGTTAGTGAAAGGAGGAACCACACCTTGTTGGACATGGTGAGGTCGATGATGAGTCATGTAGATCTTCCATTATACTTTTGGGGATATGCATTACAAAATAAAATATACACATTAAACTGAGTACCAACTAAGGGGGAAAATGGAATTCCATCTGAGTTATGGAATGAAAGGAAACCCACTTTGTCGTACACACATGTATAGGGATGAGAGGTGTTTTTTAAGGCATCCTCATGAAACAAACTAGCACCCAGGGGAATGAGGTGTATCTTTGTAGGATATCCCAAGGAAATGAAAGGATATTACCTATATAACCCTTCAGAAAATAAAGTGACTGTTGCCAGACAAACCGTCTTTCTTGAGAGGGAGAAAATCCTCAAGAAGGATAGTGGGAGAAAGATTGACTTAGATGAAGTTGATGCTCAAGATACACATGAGTTGGTACAGGAACAAGTTCCACAGGTCCCCATGGAAGTGGTTCTAGAAACACAAGTACTGCATAGGAGCTCAAGAGAGGTAAGGGAACCAGAGATATTTGGTTTCCTAGTCACTGAGGATGGTGAATCATTATTGTTGGACAATGATGAACCTCTCTCCTACAAGGAAGAAGTAGAAAGCTCAGAAGCTGAAAGATGGATAGAATCTATGAATTCTGAGATGGATTCCATGTATCAGAACCAAGTTTGGATTTTGGTCGATGAGCCAGTTGATGTAAAGCTTGTTGGATACAAATGGGTATTCAATAGAAAACTGGACATGGAAGGTCAAGTTATCACCTATAAAGCAAGGCTAGTTGCTAAAGGATTCAGACAGCTTCAATGAATTGAGTAGGATTAAACCTTCTTGCCAGTTTCCCTGTTTAAATCCATAAGAATCATACTTGCCATGTCAACTTACCATGACTATGAGATTTGGCATATGGATGTCAAAACGACATTCCTTAATGGGAACCTTCAGGAAGATGTCTATATGACACAACCAGAAGGGTTTTTGACTCCAGGTGAATCCAAACGTGTTTTCAAGTAGTAGAAATCCATTTATGGATTAAATAAAGTATCCAGGTCATGGAACATTCGATTTTATGAATCCATAAAGGAATTTGGTTTCATTAAGAATGAATGTGATCCATGTGATTATAAGCGGTTTAATGGGAATGCAATAGTTATCCAAGTAGTATATGTTGACAACATGTTTCTTATTGGAAACGATGTACCAGTCCTACAATCAGTTAAGGACTGGCTGAAAAAGTATTTCTCCATGAGAGACTTGGGTGAATCAGCCTACATTCTAGGGATCAAGATCATTCGTGATAGATCCAAGAGGCTGCTTGGACTATGTTAGGGTACATACATTGACCAGATACTAAAGAGATTTAGTATGGAACAATCCAAGAGGGGATTGGTTCCAGTGTCACATGGATTACATATTTCTAAAAAAATGTACCCCTAAACACAATAGGAGAAAGATATAATGAGAAAGATCCCATACACTTCAGCTATAGGTTCCATCATGTCTTCCATGTTATGTACCAGGCTTGATGTTGCCTATGCACTGAACATGGTAGGAAAATATCAAGAAGATCCCAGAGAACAACATTATAATGCTGTTAAAACTATCCTTAAGTATCTAAGAAGAACTAAGGATATGTTCCGGGTGTATGGTGGAGAAGAGGAGCTTGTCATAAGAGGGTAT
The DNA here is from genome assembly GCA_963277665.1 of Viscum album. NCBI lineage: Eukaryota > Viridiplantae > Streptophyta > Magnoliopsida > Santalales > Viscaceae > Viscum > Viscum album. Next base: position 649,032,956 of record OY728120.1, on the reverse strand, counting down.
GCTGATGCTGGTTTTCAGACAGATCAGAATGATCTGAAGTCGTAATCTGGATATGTTTTTTGTCTCAATAGAGGAGTTCTGAGCTGGAAGATTTTAAAGCATCCAGTTGTCGCCGATTCTATAGTGGAGTCTGAATATATAGCAACTTTTGATGCTATCAAAGAATCCGTCTAGATTCAGAAGTTTGTCAAGGAGCTTGATATGGTTCCTAGTAGTAAATATCCTATCACGTTGTATTGTGATAATACTACAATGGTGACTCTGGAGAAAGAACCAAGGTCACATCAATGGACAAAGAACATACTCTGAAAGTATCACATCTTGAGGGATTTCTATCAAAGGGGTAAAGTTTCAATGAATAGTGTGTCCATGAAAGAGAACGTGGCAGACCCCATGACTTAAGGACTATCTCGGAAGAAGCATGAATATCATGTGAGAGCTAGTGGGTTAAATGTTGTTAGAATTTGGCTCTAGTCCAAGTGGGAGTATGTTGGAGTTGGTGGCCTAGAACCAACTAATTTGTACTTTATTCATTAATAAAATCCATATCACATCTTGATTGTTATTCTGCGTGACAATTAATGTGATAATGTCCTAAGGATAACTATTGCATTAAAGGGTCATAGCAGATCCCTGCTATGATGAGAACCTGGAAGTGCCATAACACTGTTCTTGAATATAGGTTCTATGGCCGAATGATGTTATTTGAGGAACAAAAATAATACATACCATTATGGGTGAGGACTTAGAAAACATTGAGGCACATTCTCATGGTGTGCGCCCTTGGTAATATCTAGGAGGATATTATGAGAATGATACCTTCCAGTAGGAAATCCACATTTCATAGTGTCATTGGATGTTCCTATCCGCGGACGTGTGTATTGGTCCTTAGACTTTAATATTATTATTAATGGGTATTACAACTCACACACTTAGATGTATTGACGAAAACTATGACGACGCACTGTTCGTAGTGAGTTAGGATACGTTGTGTGCATCACGAGTAATATTGCATTAATAGACAATACAAGAAAGTATTTGTCCCTTCTGTTTCATAACATAAGTAGATATCTCAGGCCCTTTGATGGAATTGATATAGCCTAAATAAATCCATGTCCATGGTAAGTAAAGAGGGAGTTCAATTCTAGAAAGTCAAAGAAAGAATAATTGAGCACATGGGTTGATGACACTAGCTTGCAACCCACTTGATTAGAGATATCATGAAAAATGGATTATATTACACGGTAAGCATTCGTATGAGGTGACATGTCATTTCAACATTAAATTATTTCTCTATGGGTGCCTTGGCATGTTGCTAGATGCTAACCTTGGACTTTAGGCAGGCTCCACCTAAGGACACTGAGAAAGAGGCCTAGAGGGTCACACATTAAGTGTGTCTCTGTATCTCAGTTAAATATTAATTTAACAAGTTAAATAAATATTATTCTCGGCTTTGGTTTAATAATTATATAAGGTTTCCTGATCACATTTATTTCAACACTAGTTATTCGAGAGAATATATTGTGGGAGAAATAATATATATTTATTACCTAGTAATGCAGTTACATTTATTTAAGAAATAAATAGCTATTACTCAAGGTCTAATAAATGTGGTGGATGAAATAAAGAAAAATTGAAACAAGATAAACACGTCGTGTAAATTGAATGTACATGCCGTGTAGTTTTCAGGGAAAATGAGTACATGCCAAGTATTAATGATTACACTACATATAGTTTTTCTAGTCAGAATTTTGGGGATATAATATCATTTTATTAAATTATATTTATTATAATCAGCATGGGCGCATGTCAAGGAATTAATCATTCTACCTGGGGGGTTTTCAATAAGAGTTAATGAAATAAATAAAATGCGTTATGTGTTTATTTATTATCATAACCCTATAACCTCAAACCCGATTATAAATATCCTCACAACCCCAACACTTTTCCCTAATCGTTGTGCACAACAATTCTGGAGAGTTCTCTCAAGGCCGAAAGAACTCCTTCCTCTAAGTACGCTCTCAAGAACGAGAGAGATCCACCACCACCGGATCAAGGCGATCGAAGGTGGACATCGCAAGCAAAGGTTCTTCCACGCTAGCACCTGGATATCCCTTTGGTGACGTCCAAATATACATAGAGCATGTGTGGATCACCACTGGAGTAATCCTACACTTGGATTCTACGACGCAATGACAGATCACATCATATTTTGACTGGAGACATCAATAAAGAATGAATTTCCATCAAGGTAATTCTTGTCAATTAATTAAATTAATTATAACCAACATATGATGATGTTGTCTTTATGGTTCCAGGACTCCCTCTTTATTTTTCCATTCTTCGTTCTATTCATAAGATTCGGTGTTTTATTATTGTGACGGATCTCATATTAATCATTGTTAATGCTAAAATTAAAGTTAGGAAAACCCACCAATGCAATTCCACTGTGCCCAAAACCTACAAGTGGTATCAGAGGGGTCATATCGTTGATTTTAATTATTTAGTTTTTCATTGGTGTTTTACGCATTTAATAATTTAGTTGTTTCAATTCAAGTTAATCGTTATTAAAAATATGAATCTCTAGATCTGTTCCTCCCCTCTTGTTTCTCATTCACCTTACTAAAATGAATTTTTCTTTTAATTTTGATTAAAATAAAATAGAGGAACTCATCCGGAGGTGCCAAACGCTCCTATCTGTACAACACCAAAATACACAGCGTGTATTCGGAAGTACACTCCGTGTAGTTTAAGTTCAATGCATTGACTGATCTACCAAATTAGGCTGTGTATTTGATCCTATCTAAGTCATTTATGACATCGTGTGTTGACCAAGAATAGGTGGAACAAGGTTTCCAGATTACATGACATGTGGTCCAACAGAACACGGCGTGTAGTCCCTTCGGGTTAGGGTTGGACTGTGTTCCCCGTACACGGCTTGCCCGGCTGGAAACCGTGTAACTGGAAAACTACACGACGTGTTTCCCACTGAACATGCCGTGCTCTCCAAAAATTTCAGAATTACATCAACACACCATGTCCCCAGGCATGTACTTCAGATATATGGTGAACAAAAATTACACACCATGTAGTCGGAACTACATGCCGTGTACTCATCCAAATTACACAGATTTATTAAAATTTATTATTATATTATACAAACCCTTGATACGTGTACCATAGTGCAGGCATAAAGATGTGGCACAACACATGATAGGTGTTTTATATATATGTGTTTAATTTAACATCTGCGTAATGAATGGAAATTCACCGGGTTGCCTCCAAGGTACACGTTATGTAGAAAGATAATTTTAAAAGAATTTATTTGTTTAAAATTATGATGGATGAGATTCTCAAGGAAATTCATAAAAAGGTTTAAGATAAAAGGATTTATTAATTAAAGATAATTAATTTATTTGAGCGTGATTTATCTTAATCGAGAATGATTAAATAATTGAATGCTAATTTTATTAATGTGTAATATCGTTGCATATATGGATGACCATGAGCTAGACCATGACCTTTGTATGTGAATGGTTTCTTTTAATTTATTTATTTAAATTAAATTTATTGGCTTGCGAGCCTTCTCCTCATTAATATGTAGGGCCTGTGCACCCAATGATTATTTTATGTAAAACCCCATTTTTACCCCTCACATGCGTGTGAGATAAATGCATATGTAATGGATGGATCTCCCAAGCTAGTGGAGGTGGATCACGTTAGGATCTAAGGAGAAACCAATCCAAGGAGATACAATGGTGGATAGGTGGAAAGCTGTAAACTCGAACCCGAAAGGTTCAAGGTGTTTCTCCCCTAGGTCTTGGGTTAGTTTATCAACCGCTAGATAAACTAACCAATAGAAAAATATCATGATCATAACTTTTATTTTATTTCTATCAGTTTCATGGTATATTTATTGTGGGTGTGTTGTCATGATCACACAGTTAATGAATTAAATGAGCATGCAAGATGGAACTAAAATAAAACCAGATTATACATAAATATTATCTGAGACATGCATGGTTAATCACATAAGTATATCCCACTTAATATTAACAAGCATGTAATAATATATAATAAATTGGAAATTTATGTATAAGGATAAAATCCCTCAAAGAAATATTAAGTCTGTATAGACTTCCATAATCTTAGTTAGAATCGAACCATAGTTCAAAGTGTGTGACCAACCCTAGTTGGGGTGCTTTCAATTATTGGGGAATTCTAATTCAAGGTTTTGGTTTGACTTGACTTGGTTCACATCAAGGGTTGAATGCCACAACAGGACTTGGTGTGACCAAGAGGCAAAGGTTGAGGAAATCCAAAATAAAACGATTTCAAGATTGGGGAGTCCACTCAGCGGATCAAGGAGCTTCGAGTTAATGCAGTTGACATTTGGAATGCCTACCTAAAACCCTTCAAGCTGCTTGACCAACCCTATTTAGGGTAATACGAAGGGAAATATGGATCCTTTCCAATAGAATATTCAGAAAATAGAATATTCTGAAGTTAATGATGATGGATATTGGATTTGGATAAAATAGTGGGAGACTAATAAGTATTAATTTATTTATTTGTCTCAGTTTTTATAATAAATTACAAAACCTTTACTCATCTTAATTTGTAGAAACCACAAGAAAAATGAATTCAAACATATCATTGCGAACCATACTCGAGAAGTGAAACCTTCTCATCGACACCAATTTCCAAAAGTGGTAGAGGCATTTATGCGTCATCCTTCGCCATGAAAGGAAATTGTATGTTCTGGAAGAGCCTATTCCAGTTGCACCTGGAAAGGAGGCCAATGATGAGGAACTATCTCTGTATATGAAACACATGGATAATGCCACAAATTTCTAGTGTTTCATACTCTCAGCCATGTATAATAAGCTCTTGAAGAAATATAAAAACATGGAAGCGTATAGCATGATGTCTCACCTTAAGGATCTCCACCAAGAGAAAGAGAGACAGGAGAGATATGAGATCTCCAATGATTTGTTTACAACTATGATTGGAGAGTCTATTCTAGCTGGGCCTCATGTAGTCAAGATTATTGGTTAAATTGAACACCTGTACATCTTAGGGATTAAGTTCCCAGATGATTTGAGTACAAATATCATCCTATCATCACTACCCAAGACCTTCTCTAGCTTCATTGTCAATTATAACATGAGAAACAATGAGAAGAGTCTATTAGAACATCTAACCTTAATTCTCCAGGTAGATAAGGACATGTGGCGTGAAAAACATGCAGTCCTTATGGTGAATAAGAAAAGGAAGGACAAGGTAAAGGGGCAAAAGACTTATAAACGGTCTGAAGCCTCTGAGCACCGTCCTTCTGAGAAGGGGAAGATTGAGAGGAAGGGCAAGGAATGGGAGGCAATGTGTTTTTCATATGGAAAGCAAGGCCACTGGAAGAGGAACTTCTCCCTGAAGCATGGGGACACTAAAGGTGCATTCGTTATCGAGTGTAATATTTCTATTTCTACTCATTGTGTATTAGATACAGATTGTGAGGCTCACATCTGTATTCAAATGTAGGAACCAAGTGGATTTAGAAAGATTACCAGAGGAGAGGTGGATCTTCGAGCTGCCAGTGGTGCAAGGCTGCATGCATTGGATATTAGCGATTACCACCTCTCATTTCTGACTGAGATGATTTTGGTTTTACCTAACTGTTATTATGTGCTTAGTGTTACCAAGAACACAATTTCTATATCTTGTTTGGATATAGATGGATTTATTTTCATGTTTGGAAATAAGGGTTGTATCTTTTATAAGAACAACGTATGTTATGGTATGGTGAATTTAAATAATGTTTTGTATGTACTAAATTATGAAAACCAAGTGTTGGAAATCGATAAAGAAACAAACTCACATGACTCATACATCACCCAGTTGTGGCATCACCGTCTCGATCATGTAGATGAGAATCTCTTGAAAAAGATCTTCCAGGATGGTTATTTGGACTCTACTGAGCTAAAACCACTTGATAGATGTCACTCTTGTTTACAAGGAAGAATGACCAAGTTTCCCTTCAATAGACACGGTGAAAGGGCCATAGAGATTCTAGGATAGGTGCACACAGATGTGTGTGGACCATTTCCAGTAGAATCTAGAGGTGGATATTCTTGCTTCATTACTTTTACTAATGATTTGAGAAGATATGGATATGTATACTTAATGAGGTATAAGTCCGAAGCCTTAGATAAATTTAATGAATTCAAGAATGAAGTAGAGAATCATCTTGGTAAGAAGATAAAGAAACTTCGATCAGATCAAGGTGGAGAATATATGAACCAAGAGTTCATCGATCTTCTATGGGAGTCTCAGATTCTGTCTCAGCTCACTCATCCTTATACACCACAGTGGAACGGTGTTAGTGAAAGGAGTAACCACAACTTTTTGGACATGGTGATGTTGATGGTGAGTAATGCAGATCTTCCATTATCCTTTTGGGGATATGCATTACAAACTGTAGCATACACATTAAACCAAGTACCAACTAAGGAGGAAAATGGAATTCCATTCATGTTATGGAATGGAAGGAAACCCAATTTGTCGCACACACATGTATGGGGATGTGAGGTGTTTGTTAAGGCCTTCTTAGGAAACAAACTAGAACCCTAGGGCACATGGTGTATCTTTGTAGAATATCCCAAGGAAAAGAAAGGATATTACCTATATAACCCTTCAGACAAGAAAGTGACTGTCGCCAGACAAGCCGTATTTCTTGAGAGGGAGAACATCCTCAAGAAGGATAGTGGGAGCAATATTGACTTCGACGAATTTGATGCTTAAGATACACAGGAGTTGGTACATGAACAAGTTCCACAGGTCCCCGTGGAAGAGGTTCCAGAAACACAAGTACTGTGTAGGAGATCAAGAGAGGTAAGGGAACTAGAGAGATTTGGTTTCCTAGTCACCGAGGATGGTGAATCATTATTGTTGGACAATGATGTACCTATTTCCTAAAAGAAAGCAGTAGAAATCTCAGAAGCTGAAAGATGGCTAGAAGCTATAAATTCTGAGATGGATTCCATGTATCAGAACCAAGTCTAGGTTCTGGTCGATGAGCTAGTTGATGTAAAGGCTTTTGGATGCAAATGGGTATTCAAGAGAAAAATGGACATGGAAGGTCAAGTTAGCACCTATAAAGAAATTCTAGTGGCTAAAGGATTCAGACAGCATCAAGGAATTGACTATGATGAAACCTTCTTGCCAGTTTCCATTTTTAAATCCATGAGAATCATACTTTCCATAACATCTTACTATGACTAGGAGACTTGGAAGATGGATGTCAAAACAAAATTCCTTAATGGGAACCTTCAGAAAGATGTCTATATGACACAACCAGAAAGGTTTGTGACACCAGGTGAAGCCAAACGGGTTTTCAAGTTGCATAAATCCATTTATGGTTTAAAGCAAGCATCCATGTAATGGAACATTCGATTTAATGAAGCCACAAAGGAATTTGGTTTCATTAAGAATTAATGTGAGCCATGTGTTTATAAGTGGTTTAATGGGAATGCAATCGTTATCCTAGTAGTATATGTTGATGAGATACTACTTATTGGAAACGATGTACCAATCCTATAGTCAATTAAGGAATGGCTGAACAAGTGTTTCTCCATGAATGACTTGGGTGAAGCAGCCTACATTCTAGGGATCAAGATCATTCGTGATAGATCCAAGAGGCTGCTTGGACTATGTTAGGGTACATATATTGGCCAGATACTAAAGAGATTTAGTATGGAACAATCCAATAGGGTATTGGCTCAAGTGTCACGAGGATTATATATTTCTAAAAAAATGTGTCCCCAGACACAACAGGAGAAAGAGAGAATTAGTAAGATCCCATACGCTTTGGCTATAGGATCCATCATATATGCCATTTTATGTACCAGGATTGATGTTGCCTATGTACTGAGCATGGTCGAAAAATATCAAGCAGATCTAGGAGAACAACATTGGACTGCAATTAAAACTATCCATAAGTATATGAGAAGAAGTAAGGATATGTTACTGGTGTATGGAGGAGACGAGGAGCTTGTCATCAGAGGATATGCTGATGATAGTTTTCAAACAGATCAAAATGATCTAAAGTCACAATTTGGAAATATTTTCTGTCTCAATGGAGGAGCTATGGGTTGGAAGAGTTCAAAGAAACCAATTTTTGACGATTCTACAGCGGAGTCTGAATATATAGAGGCTTCTAATGCAGCCAAGAAAGCCGTCTAGATTCAGAACTTTGTCTAGAATCTTGATGTGGTTCCTAACAATAAAGATCCTATCACTTTGTATTGTGATAATACTGCAGTGGTGGCTCTTGCGAATGAACCAAGGTCACATCAACGAACAAAGCACATACTCCGAAAGTATCATGTCTTGAGTGATTTCTATCAAAGGGGTGAATTTGTAGTGAACAGAGTGTCCACGGAAGAGAACGTGATGGACCCCATGAATAAAGGCATATCTCATCAAAATCATGAATATCATGTGAGAGCTATCGGGTTGAAGGTTGTTAGTAGTTGTATATAGTTTAAGTAGGAGTATGTTGGAGTTAGTGGCCTAGAACCAAATACTTTGTACTTTATTCATTAATAAAAGCCGTATCACATCTTGATTGTTCCTCTATGTGACAATGCATGTGATAATGTCCTAAGGATATCTATTTCAATAAAGGGTCATAGAGGATCCCTACTATGATGAGAAACCGGAAGTGTCATAACACTGTTCTTGAATATATGTTCTATGGATGGATGATGTTATTTTAGAGACACAAATAATACAATCCATTAGGGGAGAGGACTCATAAAACTTTGAAGCACCTTATCTTGGTGTGCGCCCCTGGTAATATCCAGGAGGATATTATGAGAACGAGACCCGCCAGTAGAAAATCCACATTTCATAGTGTCATTGGATGTTCCTATCTGTGGACGTGTGTATTGATCCTTAGACTTTAATATTATTATTAATGGGTATTTCAACTCACGCACTTAGATGTATTGATGAAAACTGTGACGACACACTATTCGTAGTGAGGTAGGATATGTTGGGTGCATCACGAGTAATGCTACATTAATAGATAATGTGAGAAAGGATTTGTCCCTTATGTTTCATAACATAAGTAGATATCTCAGGCCCTTTGATGGAATTGATATAGCCTAAATAAATCCATGTCCATGGTAAGGAAAGAGCGAGTTCAATTCTGAAAAGTCAAAGAAAGAATAATGGAGCACATGGTTTGATGGCACTAGAATGCAACCCACTTGATTCAAGATATCATGAAATAGGGATTATATTACATGGTAAGCATTTGGATGAGGTGATACGTCATTTCGACATTAACTTCTTTCTCTATGGGTGCCTTGGCTTGTTGCTAGACTCTAACCTTGGACTTTAGGCAGGCTCCTCCTAATGCCACTAAGAAAAAGGCCTAGAGGGTCACACACTAAGTGTGTCCATGTATCTCAGTTAAATATTAATTTAACAAGTTAAATAAGGATTATTCCTGACTGTGGTTTAATAACTATTTAAGGATGCCTGATCACATTTATTTCGACACTAGTTATTTGAGAGAATATATTGTGGAAGAAATAATATATATTTATTAGCAAGTAATGTAGTTACATTTATTTATGAAATAAATATCCATTACTCAAGGTCTAATAAATGTGGTGGAGGAAATAAAGAAAAATGGAAACATGATGAACATGCCATGTACATTGAATGTACACGCCGTGTAGTTTTTAGGGAAAACAAGTACACGCCGTGTATTAATGATTACACGGTGTGTAGTTTTTCCAGTCGGAATTTTGAGGAAACAATATCATTTTATTAAATGATATTTATTATAATCATCATGGGAGCATGTGAAGGAATTAATCTTTCGACATGGGGGGTTTTCAATAAGAGTTAATGAAATAAATAAAATGATTAATGCATTTTTTAATTATCATAACTCTATAACCTCAAACCCAATTATAAATATCCTCACAACCCCAAAACTTTTCCCCAATAGCTATGAACAACAATTCTGGAGAGCTCTCTCAAGTCCGAAAGAACTCCTTCCTCTAATAACGCTCTCAAGACCGAGAGAGATCCACCACCACCAGATTAAGGCGATCGAAGGCAGACATCGCAAGTGAAGGTTCTTCTGCGCTAGCACCCGAAGATCCCTTTGGAAACATCCAGAGATACATGGATCACGTGTGGATCACTGCTAAAGGAATCCTACACTTGGATTCTATGACGCAATGACATATCACATCGGATTGTGACCGGAGACATCAACGAAGAAAGAATTTCCATCAATGTGATTATTTTCAATTAATTAAATTAATTATAGCCAACATATGATGATCCTATCTTTATGGTTCTAGTACTCCCACTTTCTTTTTCTTTTCTTTGTTCTATTCTAAATATCCAACATTTTATTATCGTGACAGATCTCAGATTGATCGTTGTTAACACTAAAATTAACATTGGGAAAACCCACCAATGCACTTCTGCTGTGCCTGGAACCTACATAATTTACTATATGAAAATCTTTTATAGTGTGTTATTAATTGTTATATATTTTAAATAAGTTTATTAAAAATTAATATCCATTCCCATATAATTATTTTTTTAATATAATATTTTATTAGAGTTCCACTTTCATAGTAGCACAAAATTCCATCTTTATAAAATTCAAAATCAATAATGTTTAATAGTTCAATGTAACAACACAAATTTTATAAGTGATATTTGTTTCTTAAAATAATTTTTTATATTATATTATATAGTATTATAAAAATACAAAAAATAAAGAAATCGATAATAATTTATTTCATTAATAATGATAGTTACATTAATCAGCAACTAAGGTCATGAAAATGCAAAATATTTCAATGGGACGAAAATATAAATTAATTAATATATAATGGGAAAATATGGATCACCCAAATCTATGAGAATCATCTCCGTCATGACCAACACTACAAAAAAGAATTTTTTTGTAAACTAATCAATGTATTAAAATATATAAATATAAAACTGTGAGAGAAATTTAGGTGAATAATGAATGAAGGAATGAACTAGTATTTATAGAAGGTAATGTGACATTTGTAATAGTAATGTGACTGTTAAAATAGTAACCTGATCATTGGAATGGTAAAATGACCATTGGGAATAGTAATATGACCCTTGGAATAATAATTTGACCACAAAATAAAAAATTATATAAATAATATTTATCATGAGTAATTTAAGTAAATATAAATATCATACCACCACAAAATAAACATCATGAACAAAAACTCAAATAAAATATAGGCACATTTTTAATAAACTATATTTTATGGTACTTTGTAAAAAAATCATAATTTATATGTTAAAAATTAAAATTTCCAAGGTTATAAAATTATTTTGATAAAATTAATATTTTTTTTGAAATCATAATATTGAAATTTTCCAAGGGTTATTTTTTTAGTTTTCTAAGATACTTCAATTTTTTTGGTGAATAGTAAAAATGCAGTTTCTTGTGATTAGTGTATATTAATTTACATCATTAATGATGTAATAATTAATTAAGAATTACTAATACTTGAGGCTCGAACAAAAAATATTTAATTTTATAAATGATTCATTAAAATAAAATAAACATGATTTACAACCCTAAAAATTATTTTCCAAAATCAAAAGTCAAAAGTATTCCTTAAAAAACAATTTTATCATTTTCCCACTTTCCTTTTAAATAAACTAGTGAATTAAAATTATAAATTTTATTAAATTTTTAGTAACCCGAACCCAGGTAGCCCAGATCCAGTGTCTACTATCAATTACATTGGCATAAAATACAAGTAAATCATGTACCAAATGACCAAACACTTTAGTAGTCATGGTAAACTAGATACATAAATGAGAAAATAATACACTAATTACTACATAATTTTTTTTCTAATTAAATTTGAGGATAATAACTTTATTCCTTCCAGTATATCCTTGTACATCTTTCTTACTTTTTGGATTCATGGATAAAATAAACATAATAAGGGTGAGCTCAAATTTTCAGTAAGGAAAAAATACAGCGAAAGCAATAATGAATCAATTATACTAATAAAATATCAAGGTAAATAAATAGAAAAACATGCCATTCAAATAGATGTACATGGGAAAATAAATATAGAAAAGTAATAAACTAAAACAAATTTCATTTAAAAAATGAACTAAAAATTAAATGCAACCATAGATATATCTGTAACGTCTCGACCTGGCTCACCTATAAGATGGTGGCCAGACCGGTGCATCACAAGGCCTCAAGAGCATCCCCCCAAATGCCAGAGGATACCGACTAGCAGTGAGGGCCTTTTGTGTCCAAGGGGGAGACTATTCCCTTATAGGTAATAGGTATTATCACAACAGAAGTAAAAAAAAATTATAATAAATAGCAGAAACATATAAATGAATAAACTACAGTATAAAAAATATAAATAATACAACTGAATAATACTCAAGTGCGGAATCTCACAAAATGATGTCATGCCATGATGTATGTCTAAACTGAAAGTACAGAAAATAGAACCCATGCATTCTATGAACTAAAAAGAAAGGAAACAAAGTGCGAAAACTGCATCACAAGCAAGGCTTGGTCCTCTGCCCCAGTTTCCATCCCAAGCAGCGACAATTAATCAAGAATTAGAAGCATCACACTTCCCTTTGTAAATACCTACAATCATATAATCTACTCAGGTGTCAATGACGCCCGAGCAGGGCGTGAGATAAAATCCCAATAGGCCGACACCCTAGGTGTCTAAACCTTTCAATTTCTTGCAATGATAAAATGCAGAGTTCCATTATTTAACAATTTCAGATAATTAATTAAGTGCAATGTAATAAATAAATCGGCCCGGGTTCCAAATGGAACTCGTGCCTAATCACCTACTTCTACCTAATCTATAAGTTTTAAAGGAGTAACTATATGTAGAAAAAACATATGCATATATATGAATCCTAGAAGAGTAAGGTAAAACAAGGAGGAGGCATACCCCCAAGCTTGTGCTTTAACTTTGGGTCTAAGTCATGTGTCAACCCGGTGTGCTTCAACATACCAGAAAATATCTCAAATCTCAAGAGACTAACATTGAAATTAATCTAAACCTTCAGTGAATCATTATTAAGGTTCAAGTTGAGAGTTCGAGTCCAAGCCCGTCCTAAAGGTATCGTTACAGAACATCCTTCAATTTTCCAATACCACCGAGCCCATCCAAGGAAATATTTCGAAAGACCAAGTATCGCTCATGGCATGGCTTTACGCTGAGTCTTTCCCAATCTCGCATAATAAGGTCGAGTGTCATCTGAGGCTGGCTTAGCCACATTGCCAATGGATCAATCCCGATGGGCCCTTTTGGAACCGGTATCACTCATAAGTATTAGAAATCCTGGGGACGTCTCTTCCTGGAAAATCCAAGAACACCGCCCCTGGCACATAGAGGTAACCGCCAGGAATGAAGGGTCTAAGCGTGGCCCTAAATATGGGATCCACATCCTTTCCCTCCCTGAATTTAATTAATGTTTTCACAGCAACAGATATGATATCAAAATATGTAATTGCAGCTTGAAACCAAATAGGAACACCCGTGCATCACACAGTTCAAATTACATATTTCATTATAGAAATATTAACAAGGCAAGGTACTGTATAAACATAAGCAGACAAATGCACCTTTAAATAAATAAATAAATTGGACCAACCAACTACCAAGATCCAAAAATTCCAAAGTCCATAATTAATCTAAATTAATTACTTTAAATTAAACACAACAAAATAGGTTGTGCAAAATATGTAGATAAAGACACTCTTTAATAATAAATAAACAAGCACAACCAACTACCAAAGATTCAACAATTCAAGATTCATAATTAATCTAAATTAATTATTTAAATTGAACACAAAAAAAGGCTACACAACACATGCAATTAAATAAATTAAAAGTTTTGGCTAATGGAAATTATACTGACCACATCAGCACACCCCAAGGGGCGTCCGACCATGTTGTAACAAATTAAAAAAAATAATTCATGATCAATACGGCTGCAACAACTAGGTGAATAAATTAATTAATGAATTTGGGTGAATTTTCACAAAGTCAATAGGCACCGACTAATGGCACAATGGTGCATTTTTATAAATTGCAATGAAACAGAGGGAAAGAGAGTAGATACTCTTCATTATGGTCATAGATGATCCTATGATCCGCAGTAGCCTTCGATTTGACCTAAAACAGAATAAAATAGACGATTTTAGAAAAATCCCAAAATAGGGTAAAATCCTTATGCGGCGAACTGCACAAAGTATTTGGAATGAGATCGCATGATTCTTGGTGCGTGGGATAAGCCTTACTGATAGGTTCATAACACACCTGACGACGAAGAAAACAGACAACGAACGGAGGCACGACGATCTTCTGAAGGGAGGAGAAGGTGGCGTGCACCACCTAGGGAGGAGAGGTGCGCCATATACAGGAGAGGAGAAGGAGAGGAGGAGAGGAAGAAAAGAAATAAAAAGGGAAGTAATTAAAAGAAAAGAAAAAAATAAAAAGGAGATAAATAAATAAAATAATAAAAATAAAATGTTGGAAGAAATGAAATAAATAATTAAAATAGGTTTACCTCATTTTAATTATTTTTAATTTCTCTCCAACCGTATCTATTTTATTATATATTTTTATCCCTATTTAAATTATATTAATTTACTTTAATCTTTTTTAATTATTTTTAACCTGAACGCTGCGCTATGGTACGATGTAATATTTTATATAAATCCCGAACAATCATTTAATTATTTTAATAGCTTTTTGGGACTAGAAACATGGTGTACAAGCGAGCGCCCTAGGTCGCTTCAAAGATTTGGATTAAAAACTTAAAAGTCCACAACTTGATTTAAGTCGACATGTTAAATGAATTTATGTAGGTAATTAATAATATTTTATCAAACCAAACAATAAATATCCACCCATGTATATACATGTTATATATATGTATATACACATCTATATATTCATATATATACACCCAAACATGTATATATAACTATATATATATATATTTAATCCCTTATATATAGATATACCTCATATATATGCATTAATGTTTTTTCCCAATATAATAATAATAACGATAATTAAAATAATAATTATTATTTAATTCAACCCATTAATGACACCTTTAACATTTTAATGACAACAACCATTAATAAAAAAAGATAATGGTTATTAAATAAATACTGATTGTGCATTTTTATTTAATTAGAACAATTAATAGTATCATATTTATTACATTACCCAGTTATTATTTACACCGCAACACAATTTATTAATTGTGGTAGTGCATTTATATTTGTTGACATCAACACAAATAATAATAATAATAATAATAATAATAATAATAAAATTATTATTATTATTTCTAATGGCCAATGAAAATATTTAACCCAATTAAATTATCTTCAGGTGCGACATGACCCAACGTCTGCTGCTCTTAAAGGTTATACCCTACATAGGGTAAACCCCACGTCTCAGAACTATCGGTGATGTCAGATTTCTCATTTGATGCACAATTTGAGAGAAAATAATTATTTATTATATAAAAATGGAATAATTAATTAATTAAAAACAATGATGGAATTATAATGTGTGAGTGTGCCAATCATCCAATGCGAATCAAGGTTGTACCCTACCTAGGGTAAACCCGGTGTTTCAAACCTAACAGTGGTCTCAGATTTTTCATACGACACACCGTTTGAGATTTATTTCATTTTTTTAAAATTAAAAAACACGCATATCAATAAAATAAACATAATATTTTTATTCTATAAACGCCATTGTGTTGACTATCAGAATAAAAAGTTCTGACGCTCAGTTTTAAAACTGACCTACCTAGTTAATGGAAAAATTTTAGTTCCTACGTTTTTTCATCCGGTTAAAAAACATGGGACGTCACAACCTTCCCACCTTGTAACTTCTTGTCCCCGAGAAGCCTTTGGGAACAATGTAACCTTCACTCGGTCTACAGGGTCATGCGGACTCATACAAAAGGTCATGCTACATATCTAAACACCCAACTCATTCTCAAACATTGGTTAGGAAAGAAACATCTAAGATATTAAGGTTTGAGTCAACGCTCATTTTCCAACTGAAACCCCCGAGACAGTACCTATCCAAACATGTTCAGCTAGAGACACGACCGTGTCGCAATCTCATTAACTTTTGGTCAAAGTTACTTCCCACCTTAGGTTTTAAAGTAGAAAAAAGTAACTTCCGAGTCATGACACCTTCCAGTATTAGAATTTCCTACCAGACACACCCTTAACCGTTCTAATGATGCTTCTCATGTGATTTCCAAAATGGATAAAATAGTCAATTCCCCATCGCCCATAAAATCCAAGTTGAGCCATCTTTTATGAAACACACTAGTTGATGCAAACCGCACTCATCTCACCATACGACATGCCAGAAAAGGTTTATTTCATTAACCGCTTCATTGAACAAGAGAGATAACTAGTCAAGCCACTATGGATGACCATTTAAGAAGATGCTCGGCTTAGATGGAAGGTGTTTTATAGACTAAACCGTGATGTCTTCTTCAAAGGTATCTCACATTTACTGCGAACACGTCCACCAAAGTTCATACCTAACCTCCAATGGCATTCCTTGGTTTAGGAATCACCAAGCCTGACAACAAGTCTAGGGTAACCTCATATTGGCACAACAAGAGTGAATGGAACTAACACAAGATAGTCCAACTCCATGTTTATGAGTGTGATGTTGGTACAAGGGAAAGATGCCCATATCAAAACATTTATCGAGTCCAGAGCGGCATCAGACTGGCGGTCAAGTTTGATGAAACAGATAGTGTACAAGAGTTTGTCAGGAATTCCTACACAGAAATCCAAGGGTTACTCAAGACTAATCAAATCCTAGAAAAGAACGATGCATTAATGTGGAACACTGAGAAAAATACCCTAAACAAGCCCAACAACGTTTAAATCTTTAGCATGGCATAAGACCGATGCTCTCTTAGTGCATCAAGGACAAAGGCAATATATGGGACATGCTCGTCACTTAAGGAAGAGTACACTAAGAGGATTAGAGGATTACTAGAAGGGTAACATTTAAACACCTAGAATGAAAGCCCAACTAAACTGAATACTATGTCAAAACACCTGAGTTTCTAGAAGTCATCCCGAGCATTGGGACGAACTTGATTCCTTTAACACAAAAGTCACTACACTATAGAGATGAACTGAAACGTATTTAACAACGCCTGACTTGACAATTACACTAAACTCAACCAGTTCGTCACAACGTTAAGAACTCGACAACACCGCATGTGGGAACACATAATACCATGAGGTAATACAGAAGCAAGATGAATTTTAACTCGAATGACGACGTACCGAGTCATCCATCGTTGTGGAGAAGAGAGGGTCAAATAACCTATGAAACAACTGACCATTGTTAAGGCATTCCTAACCTGATGGAAATGATCATTACTGATTCTCAATCCCGAAACAAAATTCAAGGAAATATTGACCACCCATCTGAACAGGGGTGTCATTTTAAGAAAGGGGGTCCGACTAGGGACAACAACATGCAAAATGTTCTGTTCTAAAGAAACTCAAGGAGAAAATCAAACTATCCTTATACTAGGGTATTAAATACAGGAAATTGCTACAGGTTCCATATCTTAGCCCTTTATATTTAATCACAGTTAATCTTTAATCATCAAAATATTTAATCAAAACCTCAAGTACTATTTTTTTTTCAAAAAAAAAACACAAGGTACATGATCTTAAGCAATGCCTCAAGGGAAAACATGCAAGTTTTATAAAACTCCATTTTAAAACATTTTACATTAATTGACATACTTTCCTTAATTAGGTAATCTATCACATAAATTCCTTTTAATAAGGTAAGACAACCTACAAGGGTCCCACTAAGCCGACCTAGGTTCATTAGAATGCAACCCAAAAACAGTTGTTTAATTATTATGAGTCACAACACCCATACTGGGTTATATCATAAGGAACATACACTAACTAGCCTACTTAGTCCTAGTTATGCCTTTAGGTAATTAACCAATTTATTTAAAATTATAACATTCCCAAACACATATCAACCTAGATATATGGGTGGCTATAAACCTAATAAGAAACTATAAACTTTATAGTTTTTGGCATTTGGATCCCATTCAATGGAAACCAATATTTTTTTGCAAAGAAACTAATTACATAAAAAACAAGCTAGTAGGTCACTACAAGAATCTAACAGAGAGATACATACAATAATCACATAATCATAACATTTTAATCAAAGAGACAAGATAATATGAACAAAATCATGATACAAGGCAAACATGGTATTAAACAGGAAACATAGAAATAAACTAGAATGCTAAATATATCACTAAAACATGGTATCTAAAAAGTCATGATAAATAATTATAGGACATGGAATACATTCAAGGCACACAATTTGAATTAGTAGGCAGCCTAAAATGAAACTACATGGCATGAAAATAAGCATGGCATGTGAATTTCTATGTCCCTATTATGATGCATGAAATGCTTTATCCCGACCTTAACTGGCCAAGGGTAAAATATCATAAATTCCATAAATTCATAAGAAATGGAAATTACACCAATCACTCGAGGTGAAATCATATCAAGTGTAACACCGAAAAGCATGAACAACAATCCCAACCCTAGCCACTTGGTCATTTCCCGTACATGAGGTGATCAGTCCCAGGAACTGTGAGTTTGTTTCGTTATCGATTGGAAACACTTGGTTTTTGTAATTCAATACATAGAAACCATTATTTAAATGTGCCATACCATAACATACGTTGTTCTTATAAAAGAGACAACCCTTATTTCCAAATTTTAAAACAAATCCATCCATATCCAAACAAGATACAGAAATTATGTTATTGGTAACACTAGGCACATAATAACAGTTATGTGAAACCAAAATCATCCCAGTCAGCAATGAGAGGTGGTAGTCGCCAATAGCCAACGCAGCCAGCCTTGCGCAATTGGCAGCTCGAAGATCCACCTCTCCTCTGGAGATCTTTCTAAATCTACTTGGTTCCTGCATTTGAATACAGATGTGAGCCCCAAAAGCTGTATCTAATACCCAATGTGTAGAAATAGAAATATTTCACTCGATAACAAATGCACCTTTAGCGTCCCCACACTTTTGGGTGCAGTTCCTCTTCCAGTGGCCCTGCTTGCCACATGCAAAACACACTGCCTCCCGTTCCTTGCCCTGCCACTGGATATTCCCCTTCTTGGAGGGACGGTGCTCGAGGGCTTCAGACCGTTTATAAGTCTTTGGAACCTTTTCCTTGTCCTTCCTTTTCTTGTTCACCATAAGGACTGCGGGTTTGTCACGCCCCATGTCCTTATCTACATGGAGAATCAAGGTCAGAATCCCCGATAGACTCTTCGCATTTCCGCTCATGTTATAGTTGACAATGAAGCTAGAGAAGGTCTTGGGCAGTGATGATAGGATGAGATCTGTACGCAACTCATTCGGGAATTTAATCCCTAATATGTACAGGCGTTAAATGTAGCCAATAAGCTTGACTACATGAGGCCCAGCTGACGTAGACTCTCCAATCTTCGTGGTAAACAAATCATTGGAGATCTCATACCTCTACTCTCTCTCCTTCTCTTGGTTTAAGGTGACACATCATGCTATACGCATCCATGTTTTCATGTTGCTTCAAGAGCTCATTAGACATGAACGATAGCATGAAACACTGGACATCTGTGGAATCATCCATGTGTTTTGTGTAGAGAGATAATTCCTCATCACTAGCCTCTTTCCCAGGCGCAACTGGAATAGGATCTTCCAGCACATATAATTTCCTTTCGTGGCGAAGGACGATGTGTAAAACCCTCTTCCACTCTTGGAAATTGGTGCCGGTGAGAAGGTTTTCTTTTTCGAGTATGGTACACAATGATATGTTTGAAGTCATTTTCTTGCCATTTCTAAAATTAAGATGAGAAAAAGTTTAGTAATTTATTACAAAATTTGATACAAATAAATAAATTAATACTTATTAGTCTCCCACTATTTTATCGAAATCCAATAGCCCTCACCATTGACTTCAGAATATTCTGTTGCGTGAATATTCTAGTGCCAAGGATCCCTATTTCCCTTCGCATTACCCCAACTAGGGTTGGTCAAGCAACTTGAAGGGTTTTAGGTAGGCATTACAAATTCCAACTGCATTAACTCACAGCTCCTTGATCCGCTGAGTGGACTCCCCAATCCTGAAATCCTTTTGGATTTCCTCAACCTTTACCTCTTTGTCACACCAAGTCCTGTTGTGGCAATCAACCCTTGATGCGAACCAAGTTAAGTCAAACCAAAACCTTGAATTAGAATTCCCCAATAATTGAAAGCACCCCAACTAGGGTTGGTCAAGCACTTTGAACTATGGTTCGATTCTAACCAAGATTATGGAAGGCTATGTCGACTTAATATTTATTTTGAGGGATTTTATCCTTATACGTAAATTGCCATTTTATTATCTTTTATTACATGATTGTTAATATTAAGTGGGATATACTTAAGTGATTAACCATGTCTAAAATAATATTTACGTATAACCCAGTTTTATTTTAGTTCCATCTTGCATGATCGTTTAATTCATTAATTGTGTAATCGTGACAACATACCCACAATAAATAAACCATGCAACTGATAGAAATAAAATAAATGGTATGATCATGATCTTTTCTATTGGTTAGTTTATCAAGCAGTTGATAAACTAACCCAAGACCTAGGAGAGAAATACCTTGAACCTTTCGGGTTCATGTTTACAGCTTTCCACCTTTCCACCTTTGTATCTCCTTGGATAGGTTTCACCTTGGCTCCTGACTTGAGCCGCCTCCACTCGCTTGGGAGCTCCATCCATTACATATGCATTTATCTCACATGTAGGTGAGGGGTAAAAAGGGGTTTTTACATAAAATAATCCTTGGGTGCGCAGGCCCTACATATTAATGAGGAGATGGCTCGCAGGCCAACAAATTTAATTTAAATAAATAAATTAAAAGAAACCATTCACATACAAAGGTCTCGATCTAGTTCATGATCATACATACATGCAACGATATTTATGCATAAATAAAACTAGCATTCAATTATTTAATCGTTCTTGTTTAAGATAAATCACGCTCAAATGAATTAATTATCTTTAATTAATCAATCCTTTTACCTTAAATCCCTTTTTTTGAATTTCCTTGAGATTCTCATCCATCATAATTTTAAACAAATAAATTCATTTAAAATTATCCTTGTACGTAACTTGTACCTTGGAGGCAACCCGACGAATTCCCATTTATTACACAGATGTTAAATTAAACACATATATATAAAACACCTATCGTGTGTTGTGCCTCATCTTTACACCTACACCATGGTACACGGCTCAAGGGTTTGTATAATATAATAATAAATTTTAATAAATCTGCGTAATTTGGGTGAGTACACGGCGTGTAGTTCCAACTACACAGCGTGTACTTTTCTTCACCGTCCATCCGAAGTACACACCCGGGGATAGGGCATGTTAATGTACTTCAGAAATTTATGGAGTACACGGCGTGTACAGTGGGACACACGCTGTGTAGTTTCCGCATTACACGGTTTCCAGTCGGGCATGCCATGTGCGGAGTACACGACCCAACCCTAACCCGAAGGGACTACACAC
The DNA here is from genome assembly GCA_963277665.1 of Viscum album. Lineage (NCBI taxonomy): Eukaryota > Viridiplantae > Streptophyta > Magnoliopsida > Santalales > Viscaceae > Viscum > Viscum album. Next base: position 649,011,194 of record OY728120.1, on the reverse strand, counting down.
CGTGTTCATTGGACCACACGACGTGTATTCTGGAAACCATGTGCCACTTGTTTCTGGTCAACACACGGTGTCTTAAATTCTTAGAATGAATCCAATACACGACCTGATTTGGCGATCAGTCAATGCATTGAACCCAGACTACACGGCGTGTACTTCCAAATACACGCCGTATATTCTGGTGTTATATGGCCAGAAACGTTTGGCTCCTCCGGATGAGTTCCTATATTTTATTTTAATCAAAATTAAAAGAAAAATATGTTTCTGTGAGGTGAATGGGAAACGAGGGAGGAGGAACAGATCTCAAGATTCAGATTTCCAGAACGATTAAACATGAATTGAAATAACTAAATTATTAAATGCGCAAATCACCAACGAAAAACTAAATAATTATAACCAATGATATAACCTCCCTCTGATACCACTTGAAGGTTTCAGGTGAAGCGGAAGCGCGTTGGTGGGTTATCCCAACTTTAATTTTAACGTTAAACAACGTTCAATCCGAGATCCGTCATGATATAAAATGCTGAATCTTCAGAATAGAACGAAGAATGAAAAGAAAAGAAGAGTCCCGGAACCCTTGAGGAGGATCATCATATTTTGATTATAATTAATTTAATTAATGCATAAAAATTACCTCGTTGGAATTCTTTCTTTTTTGATGTGTCCGGTCACGATTCGGTGATCCATCGTTGCGTCATAGAATCCAAGTGTAGGATTCATCTAGCGGTGATCCAAATGTTTGTCACGTATCTCCGAACGTCGCCGAAGGGATCTCCGAGTGCTAGTACGGAAGAACCTTCGCTTGCGATGTCCGCCTTCGACCACTTTGATTCGGTGGAGGATCTTGCTCTCTTAACTTGAGGGCGTTCTTGGTGGAAAGGGAATTCTCTCTTGGCTTGAGAGTATTTCCAAATCCGTTGTGCACAACAATGGCTCTCTAAAATGTTGGGGTTGCGAGGATATTTATAATCAGGTTTGAGGTTAATAGAGTTATGAAAATAAATAAACGCGTTACGTGTTTTATTTATTTCATTAACTCTTATTGAAAACCCCCATGTCGAATTATTAATTCCTTGACATGCGTCCACACTGATTATAATAAATATCATTTAATAAAACAATATTAAATCCTCAAAATCCCAAATGGAAAATCTATACGGCGTGTAATAATTAATACACGGCGTGTACTTGTTTTCCATAAAACTACACGACATGTACTTTTATTTTCCATTTTTCTACACCACATTTATTAGACCTTGAGTAATGACTATTTTTTTCTTAAAGAAATGTAACTGCAATACTCGCTAATAAATATATTATTTCTTCCATAATATATTCTCTCTAATAACTAGTGTCAAAATAAATGCGATCATACATCCTTAAATAATTATTAAACCATAGTCAGAATAATATTTATTTAACTTGTTAAATTAATATTTAACTGAGATACATGGACACACTTAGTGTGTGACCCTCTAGGCCTCTTTCTCAGTGGCATTAGGCTGAGCCTGCCTAAAGTCCAAGGTTAGCGTCTAGCAACACGCCAAGGCACCCATAGAGAAAGAAGTTAACGCCGCAATGACATGTCACCTCCTACTAACGCTTACCATGTAATATAATCCCTTTGTCTCGATATCTCCAATCAAGCGGGTTGCATGCTAGTGCCATCAACCCATGTGCTTGATTATTCTTTCTTTGACTTCCCGGAATTGAACTTTCCCATACCTTACCATGGACATGGATTTATTTAGGCTATATCAATTCCATCAAAGGTCCTGAGATATCTATTTCCATTATGGAACGGAAGGGAAAAATCCTTTCTCGCATTATCTATTAATGCGGTATTACTCGTGACGCACCCAACGTATCCTACCTCGATGCGAACAGTGTGTCATCACAGTTTTCATCAATACATCTAAGTGCGCAAGTTGTAATACCCATTAATAATAATCTTAAAGTCTAAGGATCAATACACACATCCGTAGATAGGAACATCCAATGATACTATGAAATGTGGATTTCCTACTGGCGGGTCTCGTTCTCATAATATCCTCCTGGATATTACCAAGGGCGCACACCATGAGAAGGTGCCTCAAAGTTTTTTGAGTCCTCACCCCTAATGACCTGTATTATTTGTGTCCCTCAAATAATATCATCCGGTCATAGAACATACATTCAAGAACAGTGTTATGGCACTTCCGGGTTCTCATCATAGCAGGGATCCGCTACAACCCTTTAATGCAACAGCTGTCCTTAGGACATTATCACATGACATGTCACGCAGAAGAATAATCAAGATGTGATAAGGATTTTATTTAATGAATAAAGTACAAAGTAGTTGGTTCTAGACCACCAACTTCAAATAAAATGACCAATCCGCCTTTTGGTGGACAAGGTGAAAGGGCCAAAGAGCTTCTAGGATTGGTACACACAGATGTGTGTGGACAATTTCCAGTAGAAGCTAGAGGTGGATATTCTTACTTCATTACTTTTACTGATGATTTGAGTAGATATGGCTATGTCTAATTAATGAGGTATAAGTCAGAGTCCTTAGAGAAATTTAAGGAATTCAAGAATGAAGTAGAGAATCGGCTTGGTAAGAAGATAAAGAAGCTTCGATCGGATCGAGGTGGAGAATATCTGAACCAAGAGTTCATCGATCTTCTACGAGAGTCAGGGATTCTATCTCATCTCACTCCTCCTTATACACCACAGTGGAATGGTGTTAGTGAAAGGAGGAACCGCACCTTGTTGGACATGGTGAGGTCGATGATGAGTCATGCAGATCTTCCATTATCCTTTTGGGGATATGCATTACAAACTGCAGCATACACATTAAACCGAGTACCAACTAAGGCGGAAAATGGAATTCCATCTGAGTTATGGAATGGAAGGAAACCCACTTTGTCGCACACACGTGTATGGGGATGCGAGGCGTTTGTTAAGGCCTTATCAGGCAACAAACTAGAACCCCGAGGCACAAAGTGTATCTTTATAGGATATCCCAAGGAAATGAAAGTATATTACCTATATAACCCTCAAGACAAGAAAGTGACTGTCGCCAGAAAAGCCATCTTTCTTGAGAGGTAGCACATCCTCAAGAAGGATAGTGGGAGCAAGATTGACTTCGACGAATTTGATGCTCAAGATACACAGGAGTTGGTACAGGAAGAAGTTCCACAGGTCCCCGTGGAAGAGGTTCCAAAAACACAAGTACTGCGTAGGAGCTCAAGAGAGGTAAGGGAACCAAAGAGATTTGGTTTCCTAGTCACCGAGGATGGTGAATCATTATTGTTGGACAATGATGAACCTTTATCCTACAAGGAAGCAGTAGAAATATCAGAAGATGTAATATGGATAGAAGCTATGAATTCTGAGATGGATTCCATGTATCAGAACCAAGTTTGGGTTCTGGTCGATGAGCCAGTTGATGTAAAGCTTGTTGGATGCAAATGGGTATTCAAAAGAAAGATGGACATGGAAGGTCAAGTTAGCACCTATAAATCAAGGCTAGTGGCTAAAGGATTCAGAAAACGTCAAGGAATTGACTATGATGAAACCTTCCCGCCAGTTTCCATGTTTAAATCCATAAGAATCATACTTTCCATAACAGATTACCATGACTACGAGATTTGGCAGATGTATGTCAAAACAGCATTCCTTAATGGGAACCTTTAGGAAGATGTCTATATGACACAACTAGAAGGGTTTGTGACACCAGGTGAAGCCAAACGGGTTTTCAAGGTGCAGAAATCCATTTATGGATTGAAGCAAGAATCCAGGTCATGGAACATTCGATTTGATGATGCCATAAAGGAATTTGGTTTCATTAAGAACGAATGTGATCCATGTTTTTATAAGCGGTTTAATTGGAATGCGGTCGTCATCCTAGTGGTATATGTTGATGACATATTGCTTATTGGAAATGATGTATCAACCTTACAGTTAGTTAAGGACTGGTTTAACAAGTGTTTCTCCATGAAGGACTTAGGAGAAGCAGCCTACATTCTAGGGATCAAGATCATTCGTGACAGATCCAAGAGGCTTCTTGGACTAAGTCAGGGTACATACATTGACCAGATACTAAAGAGATTTAGTATGGAAAAATCCAAGAGGGGATTGGTTCCAGTGTCACATGGCTTACATATTTCTAAGAAAATGTGTCCCCAGACACAACAGGAGAAAGATAGGATGAGAAAGATCCCATACGCTTCGGCTATAGGATCCATCATGTATTCCATGTTATGTACCAGGCTTGATGTTGCCTATGAACTGATCATGGTAGGAAGATATCAAGAAGATCCAAGAGAATAACATTGGACTGCTATTAAGACTATCCTTAAGTATCTGAGAAGAACTAAGGATATGTTCCTGGTGTATGGAGGAGACGAGGAGCTTGTCATCAGAGGGTATGCTGATGCTGGTTTTCAAACAGATCAGAATGATCTGAAGTCGCAATCTGGATATGTTTTCTATCTCAATGGAGGAGCTGTGAGCTGGAAGAGTTCAAAGCAGCCAGTTATCGCTGATTCTACAGCAGAGTCTGAGTATATAGCGGCTTCTGATGCAGCCAAGGAAGCTATTTGGATTCGGAACTTTTTCCAGGAGCTTGATGTGGTGCCTAGCAGTAAAGATCCCATAACATTGTATTGTGATAATACTGCAGTGGTGGCTCTTGTAAAAGAACCTAGGTCACATCAACGGACAAAGCACAAACTCCGGAAGTATCACCTATTGAGGGATTTCTATCAAAGGGGTGAAGTTGCAGTGAGCAGAGTGTCCATGGAAGAGAACGTGGTGGACCCCATGACTAAAGGCCTATCTCAGCAGAAGCATGAATATCATGTGAGAGCTAGCGGGTTAAAGGTTGTTAGCAGTTGGATCTAGTCTAAGTGGGAGTCTGTTGGAGTTGGTGGTCTAGAACCAACTACTTTGTACTTTATTCATTAAATAAAAGCCTTATCACATCTTGATTGTTCTTATCCTTGACATGTCATGTGATAATGTCCTAAGGACTACTGTTGCATTAAAGGGTCGTAGAGGATCCCTGCTATGATGAGAACCCGGAAGTGCCATAACACTGTTCTTGAATGTATGTTCTATGACCGGATGATATTATTTGAGGAAAACAAATAATACAGATCATTAGGGGTGAGGACTCATAAAACTTTGAGGCACCTTCTCATGGTGTGCGCCCTTGGTAATATCTAGGAGGATATTATGAGAATGAGACCCGCCAGTAGGAAATCCACATTTCATAGTATCATTGGATGTTCTTATCTACGGATGTGTGTATTGATCCTTAGACTTTAAGATTATTATTAATGGGTATTACAACTCGTGCACTTATATGTATTGATGAAAACTATGACGACACACTGTTCGCAGCGAGGTAGGATACGTTGGGTGTGTCACGAGTAATACCGCATTAATAGATTATGCGAGAAAGGATTTGTCCCTTCTGTTCCACAACAGAAGTAGATATATCAGGCCCTTTGATGGAATTGATATAGCCTAAATAAATCCATGGCCATGGTAAGGTATGGGAAAGTTCAATTTCGGGAATTCAAAGAAAGAATAATCAAGCACATGGGTTGATGGAACTAGCATGCAACCCACTTGATTAGAGATATCGAGACAAATGGATTATATTACACGATAATCATTCGTAGGAGGTGACACGTCATTGCGGTGTTAACTTCTTTCTCTATGGGTGCCTTGGCGTGTTGCTAGACGCTAACCTTCTAATTTAGGCAGGCTCAGCCTAATTCCACTGATAAAGAGGCCTAGAGGGTCACACACTAAGTGTGTCCATGTATCTGAGTTAAATATTAATTTAACAAGTTAAATAAATATTATTCCGACTGTGGTTTAATAATTATTTAAGGATGTCTGATTGCATTTACTTTGACACTAGTTATTCGAGAGAATATATTGTGTATGAAATAAAATATTTATTAGCGAGTAATGTAGTTACATTTATTTAAGAAATAAATAGTCATTACTCAAGGTCTAATAAATGTGGTGGAGAAAAATGGAAAATAAAAGTACACGCCGTGTATATTAAATATACACGCCGTGTAGTTTTATGGAAAACAAGTACACGCCGTGTATTAATTATTACATGCCGTGTAGTTTTTCCAGTTTGGATTTTGAGGATTTAATATTGTTTTATTAAATGATATTTATTATAATCAGCGTGGGTGCATGTCAAGGAATTAATAATTCGACATGGGGGTTTTCAATATGAGTTAATGAAAGAAATAAAACGCGTAACACGTTTATTTATTGTCATAACTCTATTAACCTCAATCCTTATTATAAATATCCTCGAAACCCCAACATTTTAGAGAGCCATTGTTGTGCACAACGGATTTGGAAATAATCTCAAGCCAAGAGAGAATTCCCTTTCCACCAAGAATGCCCTCAAGTTACGAGAGCAAGATCCTCCACCGAATCAAGGCGGTCGAAGGTGGACATCGCAAGCCAAGGTTCTTCTGCGCTAGCACTCAGAGATCCCTTCGACGACGTCCGGAGATACGTGACACACGTGTGGATCACCGCTAGAGGAATCCTACACTTGGATTCTACGACACAACGACGGATCACCGAATCGTGACTGGACACATCAATGAAGAAAGAATTCCAATGAGGTAATTATTTTGTATTAATTAAATTAATTATAATCAACATATGATGATCCTCATCAAGGGTTCCAGGACTCTTCTTTTATTTTCGTTCTTCATTCTATTCCAAAGATTCGGCGTTTTATATCGTGATGGATCTCGGATTTAATGTTGTTTAATGTTAAAATTAAAGTTAGGCTAACCCACTAAGGCGCTTACGCTGCGCCCAGAACCTTCAGGAACAACTATTAACCAAGCACAGACACATTCCTAGTCTCCTATCTACCAACCCAAAACAGTAAGACAAAGGAAAAATACCACCTCTAATACCACTTTGTAACATCCTAACCCAACTCACCTCTAAGATAGTGGCCAGACCGGTGCGTCACAAGACCTCAAGCACATCTCCCGGAATGCCGGAGGCTGCCAACTAGCAGCGAGGGCCTTTTGTGTCCAAGGAGGAGACTATGACCTCATAGGTAACAAGTATTATCACAGTGGAATTAAACAGAAATTAATAATATATAGCAAAAGCATATAAATGAATAAACTTCAATAGAAGCAATATAAATAATCCAAATAAATATAAATCAAGTGCGGATGCTCATAAAATGATGTCATGACATAATGTATATCTAAACTAAAAGTATAAAAAACAGAACCCAATCATGCTATCAACTAAAAATAAAAGAAACAAAGTGCGACAACTGCATCATGAGAAAGGCTCGGTCATCTACCCGAGTCTCCATCCCAAGCAGCAACAATCAATCAAGAATCAGAAGCAGCACACTTCCCTTTGATAATACCTACAATCATATAATCTACTCGGGTGTAAATGATGCCCGAGCAAGGTGTGAGATAAAATCTCATTTGGCCAGAACCCAAGGTGTCTAAACCTTTCCATTTCATGCAATGATAAAATGCAGTGTGCCATTATTTAACAATTTCAGATAATTAATTAAGTGCAATGTAATAAATAAGTCGTCCTGGGTTCCAAACGGCACCCGTTCCTAATCACCTACTTCGACCTAAGCCAAAAGTCTGAAAGGAGTACCTGTAAGTAGAATAAACATATGCATATATATGAAGCCTGGAAGAGTAAGGTAAAACAAGGAAGAGGCATACCCCCAATCTTGTGCTTTAACTTGGGGTCTAAGTAATGTGTCAACCAGGTGTGCTTCAACATACCCGAAAATATCTCAAATCTCAAGAGACTAAAAATTACATTAATCTAAACCTTCAGTGCATCATTATTAAGGTTCAAGTTGAGAGTTGGAGTCCAAGCCGATCCTGAAGGTATCGCTACGGAACATCCTTCCATTATCTGATACCACCGAGCCCATCCAAGGCAATCTTTTGAAAGGCCAAGTATCACTCGTGGCATGGATTTACCCTGAGTCTATCTCAATCTTGCATAAAGGGGTCGAGTATCATCCGAGGCTAGATTATCCACATTTCCATTGGATCCGTCCTGATAGGCCCTTTTGGAACCGATATCGCTCATAAGTATTAGAAATCCCGGGGAAGTCTTGGTCTGTAAAATCCAAGAACACCGCCCCCAACACATAGAGGTAACCGTCAGGAATGAAGGGTCTAAGCGTGGAACTTAATATGGGACCCACCTCCTTTCCCCACCCGGAATTTAATTAATGTTTTCACAGCATCAGATATGATATCAACATATGTAATTGTAGCTTGAAACCAAACAGGTACACCCGTATATTACTCAGTGTAAATTAAATTTTTCAGCATAGATATCTTAATAAGGCAAGGTACCACATCAATATAAGTAGACAAATGCACCTTTAAATAAATAAATAAATTGGACCAACCAACTACTAAGATCCAACAATTCTAAAGTTCTTAATTAATCTAAATTGATTATTTTATATTAAACACAACAAAATAGGTTGTGCAAAACATGTAGATAAAGAAATTTTTTAATAATAAATAAACCATCACAAACAACTACCAAAGATTCAACAATTAAAAATTCATAATTAATCTAAATTAATTATTTAAATTAAACACAAAAAATAGGCAGCGTAACACATGAAATTAAATAAATTAAAAGTTTGGGCTAATGGAAATTATACCGACCCTGTTGGCACGCCCCAAGGGGTGTCTAACCTTGTTTAAATAAATTAAACAAATTGATTCATGATCAATATGGCTGCAACAACTAGGAGAAACAAATTAATTAATGAATTTGGGTGAATTTTCACAAAGTCGGTAGTCACTAACTAATGGAACAATGGTAAATTTTTATAAATCACAATGAAACAGAGGTAAAGAGATTAGATTCCCTACCTTATGGTTTTAGATGATCCTATTATCCGCGGTAGGCTTTGATTTGACCTAAAATGGAAGAAAATGAAAGATTTTAGAAAAACCCCAAAATAGAGTAAAATACTTCCACGACAAACTGCACAAAGGATTTGGAATGAGATCACATTATTCTTGATGCGTGGGATAAGACATACCGAGAGGTTCATAACACACCTGATAGTGAAGAAAACGGACGACTAATGGAGGCGCGGTGATCTTCCGAAGGGAGGAGGAGGTGGTGCGCACCACCTAGGGAGGAGAGGTGTGCCACGCACAGGAGAGGAAGAAGAGATGAGAAGATGAAAAAAATAAATAAAAAGGAAAGGAAATAAAATAAAAAGGAAAAAATAAAGAGGAGATAAAGAAATAACATAATAAAAATAAAATGGTGGAAGAAATGAAATAAATAATTAAAATAGGTTTATCTCATTTTAATTATTTTTAATTTTTCTCCAATCGTATCTATTTTATTATTTATTTTTGGCCCTCATTAAATTATATTAATTTCCTTTAATAATTTTTAATTATTTTTAACTCAAACTTTTCACTATGGCATGATGTAACATTTTACATAATACCTCAACAATCATTTAATTAATTTTAATAGCTTTTCGGGACCCGTAACAGGGGGTGCAGGCACACACCCTAGGCCGCTTTAAAGATTTGGATTAAAAAATTAAAAGTCCACAACTTGATTTTAGTCGACATGTTAAATGCATTTATATAAGTAATTAATAATATTTTATCTAACCTAACAATAAATATCCACCCATGTATATACGTGTTATATATATATATACACATCTGCATATTCATATATATACACCCACATATTTATATATAACTATATATATATATATATATTTAATCCGTTATATATAGATATACCTCATATATATATACATTAATGTTCTCGTCCCAATATAATAATAATAACGATAATTAAAATAATTATTATTATTTAATTCAACCCATTAATGACACCATTAATATTTTAATGATAAAAACGATTAATAAAAAAGGATAACAGTTCCTAAATAAATATTGATTGCGTATTTGTATTTAATTGGAACAATTAATAATATCATATTTATTACATTACCCAGTTATTATTTACACCACAACACAATTTATTAATTGTGGTAGTGCATTTTCATTTGTTGACATCATCGCAAATAATAATATTAATAATAAAATTATTATTATTATTTCTAACGGCCAATAAAAATATTTAACCCAATTAAATTATATTTGGGTGCGATATAACCAAACGTTCATCGCTCGCAAATGTTATACCCTACCTAGGGTAAACCCCATGTCTCAGAACTATCGGTGATGTCGGATTTCTCATTCGATGCACCATTTGAGTGAAAATAATTATTTATTATATAAAAACATAATAATTAATTAATTAAAAATAAATATGGAATTACCATGTGTGAGGGTGCCAAACACTCAATGCGAATCAAGGTCATACACTGCCTAGGGTAAACCCGTAGTTCCGGACCTAAAAGTGGTCTCAGATTTTTCATAATAAGCACCGTTTGAGAGTTATTTCATTGTTTTGAAAATAAACAAACACGCATATCAGTAAAATAAACTTAATATTTTTATTATATCAACGTTGTAGTGTCGAATATCGGAATAAAAAGTTCTGACACTCAGTTTTAAAACCGACCTACCTAGTTAATTTTTTTTTATTTCCTATGTTTTTTCATCCGGTTCAAAACATGGGACATTAAAATATCGATGGAAGATCTCATTGATGAATAATAACTAAAACTAAATGAGGGGAATTCTTAATTATTGGACTTCATGTATAGGGAACATGAAAACCTATACCTTCTAGACATTTCACAAGACGGTTTAAAACAACATATATAATCCTATTTAATTTACACAACTAATTTGTCTTATGAGAACATTTTTCATGTTTATAATAACTTTTAGTTCACTTATTACCATATTTTATACAACTACTTAACCAATTAAATTTACGTCAAGTGTTTTGACCAAATTCTGTTTATGTGTCAATTTTTTTATAGGTTAACTATAGTCAACGTGGTTATTATATAAAATGTAAAGAATAATAATTAGGAAATAATTATTATATTCATACATCCATTATAATTTTAAAATAAATCTTTAAACATGATTATGAAAAATGAACCAACGTTATAATCATGAAGTTGGTAGGCCATACATACGTATGAGTAACCCTCCCATTTTTCAATGATTGTTATGGAAAGAAGGTAAGTAACACTATATATTTCCTTAATGATAATTATATCATAAATACCATGTTATTTACTCATATATAATTATATATATATATATATATAATTATTATGATTTAAAAGTAATCACATCATGTCAAGAAGGCGGTAGTCTACACATCCATGACTGATGTTATGATTTTGTGTGTGTGAAATGGTAACAATGAAAATGATATAAATTATATTTATAGAAATGTAATTATGTAATTAATATCATATATATGTTTTTTATTTCATATCTATTTAATTAAAACCATCCTCTATACCTTCCATGTATTGTGTGATCGAATCAAATCGCTTTTAAGAGGCGATAGTCCACACATCCACAAATGATGTTATCATATTCACAAAAATGGAAAGCACAAAGGTATGTGTTATAAAATAATTAAATAGGTATAAATAGATTATAAATATCATATATAACTAATATAAACAGAGTTTCCATCACAATTCCCAACCATGATAAGTGGTAAAGGAAAAATGAACAACTTCATTTCGTGAGGTGGTAGTTGGCCATACACATAAATGGTAAGTTCATTACACATTAGATGGAAGTGTGTGTAAGTGTAGGTAGAAAACTTAACATGAAATCATAATAGTATATTTATTATATGTTTTTTTATATAATAATTGAATAATAATTATAAGGACCCAGCCATAAACATTGCATAATATTGAATTAAGTTAATAATTCACAATGAGGATCTTTTCTGGTTTAGAGTTTTAGAGAATTATGACATAACTATTACATTACATCTCAAAAATTACAAGGTTGACACTTCTACTCAGTTTCCATTTTTTTTTCATAAAATAAAAACTCTTGGAAAAAGTGTCATGTCTTGTCCCATGTTTTAGACAACATGACTTTTCATTGATCCCATCCTTGACCCTATTCATCTTTATGTCTTGTGAAAAACATTTCAAAACTTGGGATGAACATAAAAAGATTAGTAAGGGTTATAAAACAAAGAAAGATAACATTAGTTCATAATTGCATACATAACATAAGAACTTTAACATACCTCATGAAATCATAAGATTTATGAATAACACATAGAAAACATATATCATAAAGGCAGCTTGTGGCATCCATATCATACTTACATTATAGCTATCACTGCTATGTAAGGAGTTACATTTGGAATACCCATCACAGTATATTCCCTAATTATCTTAGGAGAAACATTCACATTTACCTTAGTCACATTAACCAATGCATTGGAGAGCTATATTAGGCTCACCCGCCCTAGGTTTACCACGGAACCACCCGTATACATAATAATGCCCAAGAACCATAACATATTCATAACACATAAAACAAACATAAAGGAAAGTTAACATTTCCAAATTTCAATAACAATATATTATTTAAATATATTGACATAAAAAATCCATTATAAAAACCATTTTCAATATCAAAATATTTAAAAGAGTATATGGTATTTATTTTCCTTTTTGAAAACATTACGGCTTGTTAAGGAAGACAAAGATCAAATAACACTCATGACAGCAGAAAGGTCGTTGTCACCGCTAACATTAAAAAGAAACATTATTTTTTGTAATTTACAAAAATGATTCATAGATAAAAGATTACTTTTCAATAAAAGTAAAATTCAAAGGGGTTTATACACTGTATAAAATAAAGTTGTGTATAAATGAAAATATGTATAAAAGAAAGGAGATTCAGATGAAGTCCCATACCTCATGTTCGACTTGACCCGTTCATTATTTAATCTCATGAATAATAAAAAAAAATTAATTTATACTTGATTAAGAAACTTTTTTAAGTTTATTATTCCTTTTATATAACTTATTACCATGTTATAAACATTATGTAATCATTTAAGTTAATAACAGTCATTTTGTCAATATTTGGTACTTGAGTCAAAAATGGACTTCTTATAATTACAAGTTGTTCACGTGGTCAAAAGTTCATTATATACAAAATTATATTCATGATATAGATATCATATATATCCAATATATATATGTATTTATAATATTACATAACATTTAGAGGTAAGAAATGAAATGCACAGTTCATGGAGACGGTAAGCCGTACGTATACATGAACACTACTTTCATTTATATTTCAAATTTTATGGAATGAAAACATAATGATATAAAGGTTTATTATAATTATAGTATAATATAATATATAATATCATTAAATCCATCCTTTATACATCCCACTTAAGGAATTTAACAAGTCATATCACTTTGAGGGGGCGGTAGTTCGCACTTCATAAAATGAAATTATCGCGTTAACCAAAAATGGAAACCATAAAGGTTTGATATAAATGAAAAATATAGAATAATAAAGAAAACATAAACATAATATATATCATATATAAATACAGTTCCATATTAATGGCCACTATGAGAGGTGGTATGAGATAATTGAACAATCATCGTTTCGTGAGGCGTTAGTTTTCCATCCACATAAACAGTATGTTCTTTACCCATTAGATGGAGGTGTGTGTAGGTGTAGTTAGAATCCTTCTCATAACAACATCCTAGTATATTGAATATACTAGTGTTTTTATAAAAAAAATAATAAATATATTTTAGGGGTTGGAGAAGTAAAATAAAAGAAAATAATTTAAGAGAAACTGTTACCTTTAATTCAGGTAACTCCCTTTGGTTTGAACCAAAAGTACTTATTGAAGTGCCTTCTGCCTAAGTTAAGGCTTCTAGGTGAAAGATAAGGATCTTGAGAGATTATTTGGGTAGTTTTTGGATGATAAAAGGGTCTTGAGAGGTGTTTGGAAGGGTTATAGGCGAGGGATTTTTATAAGGGGGAGGGTCTCTTTAGGAAAGTGAGAAAATATTATTTTATTATATAATGATTTTCGGTTTCTAAAGGTTCAAAACTTATTAAAGTCAAAGATAATATGACTCATGGTTGAAATAAAATCATCCAATAATAATTGGACCGGTTTTGGATAGTATTTTAATCTTTATAAAATTATTTATTTAAATCATTTATTAATGAGGTAAACACTGCATCATTATTGTGTCATAAATAATTTTATTTATATGATATCTAAAAATTGTAAAAAAAATACCATGATGTAGGAAATCGTTTTATATTTCCAATTAATATTTATAGTCGAAAAGATAAATTATATAACCATTTTTAAAAATTAATTTACAAAAATATATTTGTTTATGTCATTTTTGTCTTTACTTTAAATTAATTAATATAAAGTGTCATTACCACTCTTAAGTGGCTCTATGGAGTCCCAAATTATACCCAAGGATGTCCATGGTTGGATATGTATCAACAAATAGGATTATGACACATGTTAGAATAATTTTATATAATAATAATAATATTTGTCTACCCTTATTTACCAGATTTACCCTTTAACCATGGTAAATAAAATTTTTACTATAGTAAATATTTAAAATGTATAAAAATAAAAGTTACCTATTTACACAATTTTAAACTAATGATTCCAAATATGGAATCAATTTTCCTAAATTCAAAACATATAAGTGGCATAAACTAATTTAAAATTAATTCCCGCAGTCAAAACCAAAGTCATGTTTTTAAGAAATAATAAGTATCAAAAGATTGCCACTTGTTTATGTCTAATTTCAAAGTGAAATTATTTACAATAACCAGTATTGGATTAAATGGTAAAAATATAATTTAATTAAACTTTAAAACCAATTAAAGAGATAATCTAACCATATAAATAAATTAGATTAAAAAGCATATTTGAATTAAAATACAGTATTTTTCACTATTCATTAAACAAAGAATTTTATCAGAAAAATACCAAAATTTTACATAAAGTGAATTTTGATGTCCTGATTCTAAAGAAGAATTTTATTTGGTCAAATAGAACATATAAAAGTGACCAAAATTATATTTAAAGAGGATTCTCCATCAAAAGGTGGTAAATCGACCTTTTAAAGAATATTAGAATATTTATGTTTAAAATTAGATTAATTCACATTTTAAGCCTCTAAAATTTATTGGATAATTGTAAAAACATTTGACAAAAATGTATAATCATATTTTAGTTAGTTCTATTCATTCCCACCAATACAACAGCTAGGAGTTAACTGCATTTAAAATAATATTATTATATTATTTGTGTACAACGTAAGATTTCAAAGAAACCCGTTGTTGCATATTGGGTAAGTAGGGAAGGGGTGAATTTCCAGTACTATAGAGGGGGCACTATAGCAGGGAACTATTGCAGTGGCAGAACTGTAGCAGTGATACTATAACAATGGAGGAACTATAGCAGGGACTCTAGCGGCAGTGATACTGTAGCAGGAACTGTAGCAATGCGGGTACTGTAGCAGTACTGCTCACCGTGGGGTCCTTTGGGCAAAAAAAAAGGGGCTTTCAAGCCTTGTATTCAGGCCACTTGGCCTTGGGCCTTCGGGCTATGTAATGGGTCACCCTCTACCCAATCTAAAAGATGTCTTTGCTTTAAATAATAAATTGAGGCTTCGTCCCCAACCTTTAAAAAATGGGGGTATTTATCCCACATAGCATTTTCAGATTCCCACATTGCATCTTCAACCATATGGTTTTTCCACAAAACCTTTACCTAGTGAATCACCTTATTCTGCAACACTTTCTCTCTTCGGTTAAGAATATGGAATGACTATTCCTCATAAGAGATATTCTCCTACAACTGAACTACCTCGTGAATTAAAACATGAGATGGATCTGGAATATACTTTCTCAACATTGAAACATGAAAAACATTGTGTACCTAGGATATATTTGGAGGCAAATCCACTCTGTAAGTAACTGATCCAACTTTCTCTAGGATTTCATAGGGTTTAATGATCCTCAGACTCAAATTTCCCTTCTTACAAAAACGCATCACACTTTCCCATAGAGAAACTTTGAGAAAGACACGATCACCTACCTCAAAAGAAATATCCTTCCTTCAATTATCCGCATAACTTTTCTACTTGATCTGATCTGTTCTCAGGTGCTTCTGAATCAATTGAATTTTTTTCCATCTATTCTACCAATTATGGTCCCATCAACTTCCTTTCACCTACTTCATCCCAAAATTCTTGAGTTCGACACTGCTTCCTATGTAATGCCTCAAATGGATCCATCTGTATACTGGAATGAAACCTATTATTATAAGAAAATTCAACCAAAGAAATATGTTAGTCCCAACTTCCCTGGTAATCCATCGAGCAGGCACATAACATATCCACCAAGGAATGAATTGTTCGTTCTAACTGCCCATTTGATTGTGGATGAAAAGTTATACTAAAATTTAATTCAGTACCCAATGACTTCTAAAGGCCTTTCAAAAAGTTAGAAGTAAACCTGGGATCACGATCATATACAATGGAGAGGGGAACACCATGCCACCTGATTATCTCTTTAATATACAACCGATAAAGTTGATCTAGAGACAACATATCTAGAATATGAAGGAAATGAGCAGATTTAGTCAATCGATCAACAATAACCCAAAATTCATTATTACCTCGAGATGTATTTGGTAATCCCACAACAAAGTCCATGGATATATTTTCCCATTTCCACTATGGAATTAGTAAATACTAAAGCACCCCTTTTGGTATTTGCAGATATACTTTAACCTACTGATAAGTCAAACACTTTAGAGTAAAATCAGCTATATCTCTTTTCATTCCATCCGACCAGTAATACTCCCAAAGATCTCTATACATATTAGTACTGCCAGGATGAACTGAAAATAAAGAACTATGAGCTCCAAATAATAACTCATTATTCAACTATGAATCAAAAGGCACTCATAATCTCTTTCCAAATCTCAAAACACAATCATTATTGATGTTAAATTTAGGATACTCACCCTTCTGAACCAACTCTACCTTTTTTATACAGCTCACTGTCTTCCTTCTACACTTTCTTTATTCTATTTGATAAAGATGATTTTACTGACACCTGAAACAAAACAGAAGAATTTACTACACCAACAACTTCTATGACAAGGTTCATCCAATCAAAAACCAAAAGATCTCATTCCAAACATAGCATGGTTAATGAAGCATTTCTTTTTTGACTCAATGCATCAACCACTTTATTTTATTTTCTCAGATGGTAAAGGATCATGCAATCATAATCCTTGATTAATTCCAACCATCTCATCTATCTCATGTTCAATTCTTTCTGAGTGAATATATACTTCAAAAATTTGTGGTTAGTATATATTTCACAGTTTACTCCATACAAATGATGCCTCTAAATTTTTAAATCAAAAAGAACAACAGCTAATTCCAAATCATGTGTAGGTTAATTTAACTCTTGAAGTTTCAACTAACGTGAAACATAAGAAATTACCTGATCATTCTACATAAGGACACAACCAAGTATTTTCAATGAAACATCACTGTAAATAACAAACTCACCATATTTGGAAGGTAGTGACAAAACTGCATCATTCTCCAATATTCTTTTAAATTCCTGAATACAATCATCACATTCTTTTTTCCAAACAAACTTGACACCTTTTTGAGTTAATTGAGTCATTGGACTAGATAACTATGTAAAATTCTCAACAAACCTCTATTAATAATCTACCAAACCAAGAAAACTACGAATCTCGGTTATATTTGTGGGTCTTGGCCTTTCTTCAACAACGTTTTTTAGTACGATCAACAGTTGTTCCATTTTTTGAGACAATGTGACCAAGGAATGAAATTTACTGTAACCAAAAGTCACACTTGCTGAATTTCCCAAATACTTTATTTTTTAATGTTTGAAATACAACACTTAAATTACTTTCATGGTCCTCTTTAATTTTATAATAAACCAATATATCATTAATAAACAAAAATGCAATTTATCACTTGAGTCAACTGAGCCATCACTGCAAAAAACTGTTCAACTCTAACTCTGACCATTTCTGGATGCTGATTTGGAAGGTCATTTCCATCTGTATGACTTCTTAGAAAATTTGGTTTGTTTCCTCTATGAAAAACAATTCTAAACACAAAAATATCTTATGCAAAGCAACATGGTTATCTGAAAATGCTAAATCATTTCAATCTTTCCATAAATTAATTTATGGACATTAATTTCACGATATCCTAACTTCTAAAGTTATCTAAACTGATCTTTGATGCCAACTATAAGGACCCACCCTTAAACATTTCATAATCTTTAATTAAGTTAGTAATTTTCATTGAGGATCTTTTTAGGTTTATAGTTTTAGAAAATTAGGCCATAACTATTAAATTACATCTCAAAAATTACATGGTAGACACTTCTACTCCGTTTCCATTTTTTTATAAAATAAAAACTCTTGAAAAAAAGAGTCATGTCTAGTCCCATGTTTTTGACATCATGACTTTTCCTTGATCCCATTATTGACCCTATTCATCTTTAGGTCCTGTGAAAAACATTTAAAAACTTGGGATGTGCATAAAATGATCAGTAAGGGTTATAAAATAAAGAAAGATAACATTAGTTCATCATTTCATACATAACATAATCTCTTTAACATACCTCATGAAATCATAATATTTATGAATAACACATAGAAAAGATAAATCATAAAGGAAACTTGTGGCATCCATATTATACTTACATTGTAGATATCACAGCTATGTAGGGAGTTACATTTGGAATACCCATCACACTATATTCTCTAAATATCTTAGGATAAACATTCATCTTTACCTCTGTCACTTTACCCAATGCATTGGAGAGCTATATCTGGGTCACCCTCCCTAGGTTTATCACGGAACAACAGTATACCTAACAATTACCAAGAACCATAACATATTCATGACATATAAAACAGACAAAAATGAAAGATAACATTTCCACATTTCAATAACAATATATCATTTAAATATATTGACATAAAAAATCCATTATAAAAACCATTTTCAATACCAAAATACATAAAAGAGTATATGGTATTTATTTTCCTTTTTAAAAACATTACGGCTTGTTAAGGAAGCCAAAGATTAAATAATACTCATGGAGGCAGAAAGGTTGTTGTCACCGATTACATTAAAAAGAAACATTCTTTTTTGTCATTTAGTAAAATCCTTCGTTGAGAAAAGATTCCTTTTGAATAAAAGTAAAAGTCAAAGGGGTTTGTACACTTTATAAAATAATGTTTTGTATAAATAAAAATATGCCTCAATGAAAAGATATTGAGACAGAGTCCCTTACCTCGTGTCCGAATTGACCCGTGCATTCTTTAATATCCTGAATAATAAACTAAAGTTAATTTTTACATTCTTAAGAACCCTTTTCAAGTTTATTATTCCTTTTATATTACTTATTACCATGTTATAAATATTATGTAATCATTTAAGTTAATAAACATCATTTTGTTGATAATTGGTACTTGAGACAAAAATAGACTTCTTATAATTACCAGTTGTTCATGTGGTCAAAAGTTCTTTATATCTAGAATTATCTTCATGATTTAGACATCATATATATCATATAAATCCAGTGTATACATGTATTTATAATATTACATAACATTTAGAGGTATTAAATGAAATGCCCCATTCATGGAGATGGTAAACCATACGTACACATGAACGCTACTTTCATTTCTATTTCATATTTAATCGAATGAAAAAATAATTATATAAAGGTATATTATAATTCCAGTATAATATAATATATAATATCATTAACTCCATCCTTTATACGTCCCACATAAGTCATTTAATGAGTCATTTCACTTTGAGGGGGCGGTAGTCCACACTTTCTAAAATGAAATTATCACGTCTTCCCAAAATGGAAACCATAAAGGTATGTGATAAATGAAAAATAAAGAAGAATAAATAAAAAAAAAATAATATATATCATATATAAATACAGTTCCATATTAATTTCCACCATGAGAGGAGGTAGAAGATAATCGAACAAATATCATTTCGTGAGGCGTTAGTGTGCCATCCACAGAAACAGTATGCTCTTTACCCATTAGATGAAGGTGTGTGTAAGTGTAGTTCTAATACTTCTCAAACAAACATCATAGTTTTTTGAGGATACTGGTGTTTTTATAAATGAAAATAATAAAGAGAGTTTAGGGGCTTGAGAAGTAAAATAAAATAAAATAACTTAATAGAAATCATTACCTTTAATTTAGGTAACTCTCTTTGGTTTGAACCAAAAGGACTTATTGAAGTTCCTTCTGCCTAAGTTAAGGCTTATAGGTGCAATAGAGGGATCTTTAGAGCTTATTTGGGCTTTGGTTTGGATGATATAAGGGGATTGAGAGGTTTGAGTAATGGGTTAGAGGTGAGGGATTTTAATAAGGGAGAGGAGGGGCGCTTTAGGATAGTGTGAAAATATTATTTTTTTATATGATGATATTCAGTTTCTAAAGGTCCAAAACTTATTAAAGTTTAAGATAATATGACTCATGGTCGAAATAAAATCATCAAATAAGTATTGGACATGTTTTGGATATTATTTTATTCTATATAATATTATTTATTTAAATCATTTATTAATGAGGTAAACACTGCATCATTATTGTGTCGTAAATAATTTTAAAAGATAACTTATATAACCCATTGTAAAAGTTAATTTACCAAATGATATTTGTTTATGTCATTTTTGTCTTTACTTTAAATTAATTAATATAAAGTGTCATTATCACTCATAAGTGGCTCTATGGGGTCCCAAATTCGACCTAAGGATGCCCATGGTTGGATATGTATCAACCAATAGGATTATGGCACATGTTAGGGTAATTTTATATTATTATAATAATATTTTTTTATCATTATTCACCAGATTTACCCTTTAACCATGGTAAATAAATTTTTTACTATAGTAAATATTTAAAATGTCTAAAACTAAAAGTTAAATATTTACACAATTTGGACCTTATGATTGCAAATATGGAATAAATTTTCCTAAATTCAAAACATAGAAGTGGCATAAATTATTTTTAAATTAATTCCTGCTGTCAAAAAAAAAGGAGCATTTTTAAGAAATAATAACTATAAAAAGATTGACACTTGTTTATGTCCAATTTCAAAGTGAAATTAATTCCAATAACCAGAATTGGATTAAATGGTAAAAATATAATATAATTACACTTTAAAACCAATTAAAAATATAATATAACCATATAAATAAATCAGATTAAAAAGAATATTTGAATTAAATTACCGTATTTTCACTATTCATTAAAACTGAATTTTATTAGAAAAATACCAAAATCTTACCCAAAGTGAATTTTGATGTACTGATTCTAAAGAAGAATTTTATTTTTTCAAATAGAACATATCAAAATGACAAAAACTATATTTAAAGAGGGTTCTCCATCAAAAGGCGGTAAATCGACCTTTTAACGAATATTAGAGTATTTATGCTTAAAATTAGATTAATTCACATTTTAAGCCTCTAATTTTTTTTGGATAAATGTAAAAAAATTTAAAAAACATTTATAATCATATTGTAGTTAGTTTTATTCAATCTCGTAAATACAATGTTTAGGTGTTAACTACATTTAAAATAATAATATTATATTATTAGTGTGCAACGTAAGATTTACAAATAAACCCGTTGTTGCCTATCAGGAAAGCCATCAAACATAGCGTCCCCTTTAAAGTAAAATTAATATTTAATTCCCAAATATTAATAAATAAGAAAGATGTCTTGTTCTTTATTTACTTGGGATGTTACATCCTTCTCCCCTTTTAGAAATTGCATCCTCACATTTTTATTTATTTATCAAATAAATGGGGGTAATTATCCCTCATAGAATTTTTGGATTCCCACATTGCCTCTTCAACCATATAGTTTTTCCACAAAACCTTTACCTATTGAATCACCTTATTCTGCCACACTTTCTCTCTTCGGTCATGAATCTATACCGTTTGTTCCTCATAAGAGAGATTTTCTTCCAACTGAACTACCTCTTGACTTAAAACATGAGATGGATCTGGCATATGCTTTCTCAACATTGAAACAGGAAAACAATTATGTACCTGGGATACAATTAGAGGTAAATCCATTCCGTAAGAAACTGATCCAACTTTCTGTAGGATTTCATAGGGTCCAATGGACCTCGGACTCAACTTTCCCTTCTTACCAAAACACATCACACATTTACATGGAGAAACTTTGAGAAAGACATGATCACCTACCTAAAAAAGAAAGATCCTTCCTCCGATTATTTTCATAACTTTTCTGCATACTCTAAGCTGTTCTCATGTGATTCTGAATCAACTGAACTTTTTATGCCATCTCTTCAACCAATTATAGTCACATAAACTTCCCTTCACCTACTTCATCCCAAAATGCTCGAGTTCAACACTACTTACCATATATTGAATCAAATGGAGCCATCTGTATACTGGAGTGAAAACTGTTTTTATAGGAAAATTCAACCAAAGAAATATGTTGGTCCCAAATTCCCTGGAAATCCATCGAGAAAGAATGTAAAATATACTCCAAGGTCTGAATTGTTCGTTCTGACTTCCCATCTGATTGTGGATGAAAAACTATACTAAAATTTAACTCAGTACCCAATGACTTATGAAGGCCTTTCCAAAAGTTATAAGTGAACCTGTGATCACAATCAGATATAATGGAGAGGGGAACACCATGCAACCTGATTATATCTTTAACATACAACTGAGAAAGTTTATCTAGAGAAATTTTATCTTGAATAGGAAGGAAATGAGTAGATTTAGTCATTCGATCAACAATAATCCAGATTGCACTATTACCTTGAGATGTCTTTGGTAATCCCACAACGAAGTCCATGGATATATTTTTGTATTTCCACTATGGCACCAGTAAATACTGAAGCCTCCCTTTAGATAACTACCACTCTACTTTAACCTGTTGTCAAGTCAAACACTTCATAGTAAAATCAGCTATATCTCCTTTCATTCCATCCCACCAGTAATATTCCCAAATATCTCTGTAAATATTAGTACTACCAGGATGAATTGAAAATGGAGAACTATGAGCTTCACATAACAACTCATTCTTCAACTGTGAATCACAAGGCACTCATAATCTATTTCCAAATCTCAAAACACAATCATTATCAATGTTTAATTCAGGAAACTTACCCTTCTGAACCAACTCTACCTTTTTATGCAGCTCACTGTCTTCCTTCTGCGCTTGAATTATTTTGTCTGATAAAGATGACTTTACTGACACTTGAAATATAATAATTTCCTGCACCAACAACTTCTATGCCAAAGTTCATCAAATCAAAAACCAAAAGATCTCATTCCAAACATAGCATGGTTAATGAAGCATTTCTTTTTCGACTCAAAGCATAAACTACTTTATTTGATTTTCCCGGATGGTAATGGATCGTGCAATCATAATCCTTGATTAATTCCAACCATCTCCTCTATCTCATGTTCAATTCTTTCTGAGTGAATATATACTTCAAAATTTTGTGGTCAGTATATATTTCACATTTTACTCCATACAAATGATGCCTCCAAATTTTTAAAGAAAAAAGAATAGTAGCTAATTCCAAATCATGTGTAGGGTAATTCAACTCATGAAGTTTTAACTAAAGTGAAGCATAAACAATTACCTGATCATTCTACATAAGGAAAAAACCAAGTCTTTTCAATGAAGCATCACTGTAGATAACAAACTCAAAATTTCTGGAAGGTAGTGACAAAACTGTAGCATTCACCAATCTTCTTTTCAATTCCTAAAAACAATCATCTCATTCCTTTTTCCAAATGAATTTGACACCTTTTTGAGTTTACTTAGTCATTGGAATAGATAACTATGAAAAATTCTCAACAAACCTTCAGTAATAACCTACCAAACCAAGAAAACTACGAATCTCGGTTATATTTGTGGGTCTTGTCCTTTATTCAACAACTTTTGTTTTAGTAGGATCAAAAGTTATGCCATTTTTTGAGACAATGTGACCAAGGAATGAAATTTGCTGTAACCAAAACTCACACTTGATGAATTTACCAAATAGTTTCTTTTCTTTTAAGGTTTTCAAGACAACCCTTAAATGAATTTCATGCTCCTCTTTAATTTTCTAATAAACCAATATATCGATAATAAACACAACTTCCATTTATCACCTGAGTCAACTGAGCCATCTTCACAACAAACAGTTTAACTCTGATTCTGACCATCTTAAGATGCTGATTTGGAAGGCCATTTCCCTTTGTATTCCTTCTAAGAAATGTTGTTTTGTTTCCTCTATGAAAAACCATTCTGAAAAAAAATATCTTAGGTGAAGAAACATGGTTATGTACAAATTCTATATCATTTCAATCTTACCATAAATTAATTTATGGACATTAATTTCACAATATCCTAACTTATAAAGTTATCTAAAGTGACCTTTGAAACAAACTATAAGGAACTAGACTTAAAGATTTCATAATCATGAATTAAGTTAATAATTCACATTGAGGATCTTTCTAGGTTTAGAGTTTTAGAGAATTAGGCCATAACTATTACATTACATCTCAAAAATTACCAGGTAGACACTTCTACTCAGTTTCCATTTTTTTGATAAAATAAATACTCTTGAAAAAAATATTTATGTCTAGTCCCATGTTTTTGACAGCATGACTTTTCCTTGATCCCATCCTTGGCCCTATTCATCTTTAGGTCCTGTGATTTTTTTTTCAAAACTTGGGATGTGCATTAAATGCTCAGTATGGGTTATAAAACAAACAAAGATAATATTAGTTCATCATTTCATACATAACATAATCTCTTTAACATACATCATTAAATAATAAGATTTATGAATAACACATAGAAAACATAAATCAAAAAGAAAACTTGTGGCATCCATATCATACTTACATTGTAGGTATCATAGCTATGTAGGAGGTTAAATCTGGAATACCCATTACAGTATATTCCCTAAATCTCTTAGGAGAAACATTCACGTTTACCTCCATCACTTTACCCAATGAATTGGAGATCTATATTGGGCTCACCCACCCTAGGTTTATCATAGAATATCCCATTTACGTAATAATGCCCAAGAACCATAATATATTCATAACACATAAAACAAACATAAAGGAAAGATAACATTTCCACATTTCAATAACAATATATCATTTAAATATATTGACATAAAAAATCCATTATAAAAATGATTTTCAATACCAAAATATATAAAAGAGTATATGGTATTTATTTTTATTTTTAAAAACTTTACGGCTTGTTAAGGAAGCCAAAGATCAAATAATAGTCATGGTGGAAGAAAGGTCGTTGTCACCAATTACGTTAAAAAGAAACATTTTTTTTCATTTAGTAAAACACTTCATAGATAAAAGATTCCTTTTGAATAAAAGTAAAATCCAAAGGGGTTTATACACTGTATAAAGGAAAGTAGCTTATAAATGAAAATATTCCTCAATGAAAGGAGATTGAGATGAAGTCCCTTACCTCATGTCTGACTTGACCTCTTCATTATTTAATATCCTGAATAATAAACTAAAGTTAATTTATACTTGCTTAAGAACCTTTTTCAAGTTTATTATTCCTTTTATATCTCTTATTACCATGTTCTAAACATTATGTAATCATTTAAGTTAATAAAGGTTATTTTTTGATATTTGGTACTTGAGTCAAAAATGGACTTCTAATAATTACAAGTTATTCACATGGTCAAAAGTTCATTGTATACAGAATGATATTCATGATTTAGATATCATATATATAATATATATCCTATATATACATGTATTTATAATATTACATAACATTTAGAGGTAAGAAATGAAATGCACCGTTCATAGAGATGGTAAGCCGTACGTACGCATGAACGCTAATTTCATTTCTATTTCGTATTTAATAGACTGAAAACATAATGATATAAAAGTATATTACAATTAAAGTATAATATCATATATAATATCATTAAATCCATCCTTTATATTTCCCACATAAGGCATTTAATGAGTCATATCACTTTGAGGGGGCGGTAGTCCGCACTTCCTAAAATGAAATTATCGCGTTTACCCAAAATGGTAACCATAAAGGTATGATATAAATGAAAAATAAAGAAGAATAAATAAAACATAAAAATAATATATATCATATATAAATATTGTTCCATATTAATGTCCACCATGAGAGGTGGTAGGAGATAATCGAACAATCATTGTTTCGTGAGGCGTTAGTTTTCCATCCATAGAAACAGTATGTTCTTTACCCATTAGATAGAGGTGTGTGTAAGTGTAGTTAGAAAACTTATTAAAGTTCCTTATGCCTAAGTTAAGGATTCTAGGTGGAATAGAGTGATCTTGAGATATTATTTGGGTAGTGGTTGGATGATACAAGTGGATTGAGAGGTGTGAGGAATGGGTTAGAGGTGAGGACTTTTTATAAGGTGGAGGAGGGGCTCTTTAAGAAAGTGTGAAAATATTATATTATTATATAATGATTTTGGGTTTCTAAAGGTCCAAAACTTATTCAAGTAAAATATAATATGAATCATGGTCTAAATAAAATCATTCAATAATAATTGTACATGATTTGGATATTATTTTAATCTTTATAATATTATTTATTTAAATCATTTATTAATGAGGTAAACACATCATCATTATTCTGTCATAAATAATTTTATTTATATGATGTCTAAAAATTATAAAAAAATAAAATGATGTAGAAAATATTTTTATCCTTCCAATTAAATCTTATCGCAAAAAATATAACTTATATAACTACTTTTAAAAACTAATTTACTAAAAGATATTTGTTTACGTCATTTTTGTCTTTAATTTAAATTAATTAATATAAAGTGTCATTATCACTCTTAATTGGCTCCATGGGGTCCTAAATTCAACCCAAGTCTTCCCATGGTCGGATAGGTATCAAAAGATAGTATTATGACACTTGTTAGGGTAATTTTATATTTTTATTATAATATTTGTTTACCCTTATTTACCAGATTTACCTTTTAACCGTGGTAAATTAAATTTTTACTATAATAAATATTTAAAATGTATAAAAATAAAAGTTACCTATTTACATAATTTAGAACTTATGATTCCAAATATGGAATCCATTTTCATAAATTCAAAACATAGACGTGGAAGAAATTAATTTTAAATTAATTTCCTTTGTCAAAACAAAAGGAGTGTTTTTAAGAAATAATAACTATCAAAATATTGACACTTGTTTTTGTCCAATTTCAAAGTGAAATTAATTCCAATAACTAGAATTATATTAAATGGTAAAAATATAATATAATTACACTTCAAAACCAATTAAAAATATAAT
Source organism: Viscum album (assembly GCA_963277665.1). Taxonomy (NCBI): domain Eukaryota; kingdom Viridiplantae; phylum Streptophyta; class Magnoliopsida; order Santalales; family Viscaceae; genus Viscum; species Viscum album. The sequence continues at coordinate 648,983,739 of OY728120.1, read as the reverse complement.
CTAACCATATAAATAAATTAGATTAAAAAGCTGATTTGAATTAAAATACAGTATTTTTCACTATTCATTAAAAATGAATTTAATCAGAAAAATACAAAAATTTTACCTAAAGTGGATTTTTATGTCCTGATTATAAATAAGAATTTTATTTGGTCAAATATAACATATAAAAGTTTCCAAAACTAGATTTAAAGAGGGATCTCCATCAAAAGGCTATAAATCAACCTTTTAATGAATATTAGAGTAGTTATGCTTAAAATTAGATTAATTCACATTTTAAGACTCTAAAATTTATTATATAAATGTAAAAACATTTAAAAAACATGTATAATCATATTTTAGTTTGTTATATTCATTCTTTCCAATATAATGGCTAGGAATTAACTATATTTAAAATAATATTATTATATTTTTAGTGTCCAACGTAATATTTCAAAGAAACTCGTTGGTGCGTATCGGGTAAGCCATTGAACATAGCACCCCCTTTAAAGTAAAATTAATATTTAATTCAAAAATATGAATAAATATGGAAAATTTTTTATTCTTTATTTACCTGGGATGTTACAATAATAGTTTAGGAGGTGAATAAATGGAATAAAACTAAAGATCTTAAGGAAAGATGTTACCACTTCATTGGGAAACTCCTTTTAGTTTTCATGAAAGGGATTACTTGAATTACATTCTACCAAATGGGAGGATTATAGGATTAGGTATGGATGTTTAAGATATATTTTTTTAGATCTTTTTCAAGCCAAAGTGTCTTGAGAGGTGTGAGGAAGTGGGAGGAGAGGAAACCTTTTTATAGTGGAGGAGTGACACTCTTGTAAATTTTGTAAAAGGGAATTAAACCAACGTTTTTCCCATTAAATTTGGATCCAATAATGTTAAAAATAAATAAATTTAAGTATAAGTTATAAATATGGCCAAAAAATTCCTTTTGTACAAGTTTCTAGGTCTTTTGGTCCCTTAAGTTTAAGGTTTAGTCCCTTATTAAGCTTAATTTCACATTAATCATTGCCATTAATTTCAATTAAATTCACTAATATTTTTAGTCAAAAACTTAGTTGGAAATATAAATTATTCTCATTAAAAACATTTAATCCATTTTTAAAATTACAATCACATAATTATTAGAAATTAATTTAAATTTAATCCCACAGATGGGAAGATAAAGCGGGTTTTTAAAGTAACAATGTTAAAACGTTTTCTATGTTTTTATATTTAATTTCAATGTTAAATTTATTACAATGAAAATAATTTGATTAATTAATAAAAATTTAATCACATTAAACCTTAACAAAAATAATAATATAATTTAACAATATAAATAAATTAGATAAAAAATTTGTTTTGAATTAAAATTTTATATTTTTCATTATTCATTAAAAAATGAAACTTTACAAAAAAAATACAAAAAATTTACCCTAACCAAATTTTTATGTTTCTAATTCAAATATTATTTCTTTTACATATAATATTTATAAAATTTCAAAAAACTGTATTTAAAATAGGTTCTCCATTAAATGGTGGTAAAAGTGCCTTAATAAAAATATAGTATTTTATGTGCAAAATTGGGGTTGTTCTTATCTTATGTCTATCAAATCTGTTGGATGAATACTGAAAATATTTTATTGAATATATGATATATATATTCCATTAATATCACTCACTAATTTTAATTAATTTAATTTATTAGGATAAAAATCTTTGTGAGCATAAATATAGTTTTTTATAAAAATATTCCCTTTATATTAAATTGGTGCTCATATTCATTTATAATTAATTTTTAACTAAAAAATTCATTTAATATTTTTGAAACCATATATTTTCATTATTTATTTAATAATATTCATAAATTATAATTTAAGGGATAGGTTACTTCTTATTATATTAAATGATAATGTAATAATAATATATTGTTGTTAGGTAAAACTAATTCTTGCATGTAACAAAAGCCATCAAAGAAATTTGTTTTTGTGTGCAACATATGCTAGCATAGTGTTGGGTGTATTAAAAGCTATAAAATATATAAAATATATTTAAAATACTAAATATATTATAAATTCTTGGGATATTATATTCCCCTACATGCTTTGTGTTTTATGTCATACACACTATCAAATACAATCAACCTAATTTAGATTTTCAGGGTGTTACATTCTCCCCACTTTATTTAAATTGCATCCTCACAATTTAAACATAATCTTAGTGATATATATTTTTTGATATTTCTTATGTTTTAAATCCCACATTATGATAAGGTTTCATAAAATATACTCTAGAAAATATAGAATGGGAAGTACAAAGTTCACATGGAGTTACATATAACTTGGTCTCTAAGTAGGAGATCATTAATGGAAATTAGATATACATAGAGGAAAAACATAAATATTTATAGGGATTTATTGAGGTTGTCAATCAGAAAAAAGTGAATGATCAACGGAAATTTGAGGGACTCAAAGACATAAATATGTGATTTTTTAGAAGACCATCTGTTAAAAAAAGGTATTAGGACAAATATTTTTATCATTTTTCTAATATTGAGTGATTATTTTACTACCGAATATTATAAATAAATTTATACCCATGATATGTTTTAATTTCATATGAACAACTATATATTTTGGTTTTACTTCGATCAAATTTTAATTCATCCCTTACTTTAAGTAATGGGTGTTTAAAAATTAACTTTGGTCCCTAAAGAACTAAAATAAACATTTAATGGATCTTAAGGCCCATAAAATAATTATTGGTCTAACTATTTGAATTTAACTATTATCAAAAGTCAACATAGTTAAAACATTAATCTATAAACCTAAAAAGTAACACTATTGGTTCATCATTAAGATTTATTCATGAAATTTTTAACTATAAATAATGACATATTTACTAGGACATTACATAAGTCAGTGGTTGGAATGAAACCCTTTTCATCCTTCAATCATGGGTTCAAGACCCATGACCTTTCCAAACTTGATTTTTTTCATCCAACATATAATTTTTTCTTTTCTAAAACCATATTAATATAATATAAAAAATAAATATGATGTTAATCCTTGAAATAAGTTTAATCACTAAATAGGCTTTTAACTAGGGTTTTCAATACATAAATACTTCATCCACATATTTCCACATAGATCCTTCCCTAGTCTAGAGTTTATATTCTATAAGAGGGAATTGACTCAGGTAATGTCTAGGTTCCCCAAATTTATGGAAATGAATAATAAAGGATTCATTAGGATGATTTTCATTTCCTTCCATAGAACTCTTCATTTTTCCTTGACAATTATTTTCAATATTTACTTTCCCCCCACACATAAGGTAGTTTCCCATTCCATTTAGACACTTTTCCATCTGTCTCTTTAAATATTTTATGTATGAGAGAAATCAATCCTTCTTCTCTCCATGGTCTACACCAATTGATCTCTTGTAAACATCTATAATTATCTTATTTGTTGAGTTTCGGAGTTGGTTAAGGTATATGTTGTTGATTATATTTTAGTAAAACTTATTAGGCATAAACACTATATCTTTCACTTCTATAAACACCTCATTTGGTTTCTCATTGTAACCTACCTATCCTTCAAGTTAAATGTTAACCTGACTCATTTGGGTACCAATCATTGACTAAAACTAGAAAACATATTTTTAGTAAAAATAATCATAGGAAAATGTATAATCATTTATAAGATATATAAATGAAAACATCTAATATTAAATCTATAATACCTTTGGTTAAACCTAGGTTATTAATTTTAAAAATCCTTTATAATGATTTGTAATGAAAATATGAATTATTCTTATCGTATCCCCTAGGAGTGTTAATCCTAGTGCACAGTAAGGACCATTATCATGTACCGGGTTACACCAAGTCAAGCCCATCACACATTTTAAGAGTTTTTACCCCTAGGTATATTTGTTCCAGAACCATGTCCACTTGTATTATCTAAAAAGAGATGTATTTATATGAATACCCACATAATATCTATTGTACCAGAACATTAGGATGTTCTTATATACCCATCTTAAATGTTTAACTCAAGTCTATGTTTTATAATATATGTTTTCCTAAATCTAGTTCCCAAGTATTATGCTAAACTTGATATGATGCCAACTATAGAAACCCGACCCCAGAGAGATCGAAGCTAGTGAACACTATCAATTATATTGGAATAAAATAAATCTAAATCACGTCATAATGGATTGAAAAGATTATTAGTCTTGGTAAACTAGATATTTACATGATAAAATAATGAACTAATTAAAACACAATTGTTTTTTCTAATTAACTTTAAGGATAATAACATTATTACATATAGCATAACCTTGCATATCTTTCTTAGTTATTGGATTATTAGGAATGGAAACATAATAAGGGTGATATCAAATGCTCAGTAAGAGAAAAATATAATGAAAGAAATAATGAATCAATTAGAATAATCATATGTCAAGGTAAATAAATGGAAACACATGTCATTCAAATAACTAGATAAAGAAAACTAAATATGGAAAGGTATAAAACTAAAACACATGATATTTAAATAGTGAAATGAAAATGAATTTTATCCATATATACATTGATGAAATATCTCATGGAAGAATAATAACTGTAACTAAATGATGGAAATACATAATTATTGGACTTTTTTCTTAAGGAACATGAAATCTTATACCTTCAAGACCTTTCACAAGACAATATAAAATTACAGATAAAAAACCATTTATTTTTCAAAACTTATTTGTATCATGAGAATATTTTTCATGTCTTTCAAAACTTTTATTTCACTTATTATCATTTTTTATACAAATAATTAATCAATTAATTTTATGTTTTTTTGACCAAATTCAGTTTATGTGTCAAAAACAACTTTTGTAGGTCAACTATGGTCAAAGGGGTCATTATATAACATCTAAAGAATAATAATCACGAAATAATTATTATATTAATACATCAATTATAATTTTAAAACCAATAATTAAATATGATTATGAAAAATGAACCAACATTACAATCATGAAGACAGTAGGTTGTACGTACGGATGAGTAACGTTCTCATTCTTCAATGATTGTTATAGAAAGAAGTTAAGTAACACTATATATTTTCCTATTTATCATTATATCATAAATAAAATTTTATTTAATAATATATAGTTATATATATATAATTATTGTGATGTAAAAGGAATCACATTGTGTTGAGGATGTGGTAGTCCACAAGTCCACGACAGATGTTATCACTTTTTAGTGTGTGAAAAGGTATTAAATAAAATGATATGTTTTATATTTTAAAAATGGTAATTAAGTAATAAATATCATATATATGGTTTTATGTCACATATGTTTAATTAAAACCATAAATTATACATTCCATGTATCGTGTGATCAAATCACATCGCTTTTAGGAGGCAGTAGTGCACATTTCCATAAACAATGTTATCATATTCATACAAAATGGAAAGCATAAAGGTATATTTTATAAATTAATTAAAGAGGTATAAAATAATTATAAATATAATATATAAAATATATAAGTAGAATTTCCATAACAATTACCAACCATGAGAGGTGGTAAAGGAAAAATTAACAACTTCGTTTCGTCAGGCAGTAGTTAATAATACACATAAACAGTAAATTTGGTACCAATTAGATGGATGTGTGTGTAAGTTTAGGTAAAAACCTTAAAATAAAAACATTATAGTATATTTAGAATACTATTTTTTTAAATAATAATGTAATAAGAATATTTTATGGGGTGAATAAAGGTAATAAATATAAAGATCTTGAGGAAAGATGTTACCTCTTCTTTGGGTAACTACTTTTGGTTTACACCCAAATAATTATTTGGATGAATTTTTAAAAAATGGTAGGATTATAATATCAGGGGAGGTATTTTGAGGATATATTTGGGTAGATATTTTTTGAGTAAAATTTTCTATAGGGGTGTGAAAAAGTGGGAGGAGAGAAGGCCTTTTTATAGTGGAGGAGGAGTGACACTCTTGAAAATTTTGGAAAATAGAATTCCACCCACATTTTTCCCATTGAAAGTGGATAGAATAATGTTAAAATTATAGAAAATGGAGTATAAGGTCTAAATATGGCCACAAAATTGATTTTGGACAAGTTTCTAGGTCATTTGGCCCCTTAAGTTTATGGTTTAATCCTTTGTTAAGCTTAATTTCACCTTAATCATTATAATTAATTTTGATTACCTTCACTAATATTTTTGGTCAAAAACTATGTTGGAATTATTAGAAATTAGAAATTATTCTAATTATAGATATGGAATCCATTTTTCCAAATTCCAATCACATAAGTGGTAGAGATTAATTTAAATTTAACACCGTAGATGGGATAACAAAACATGTTTTTAAAATAAAAGTGTTCAAATGTGTAATATGTTTTTATATTAAATTTTAAAGTTAAATTGATTAAAATTACCCAAATTGTTTTAATTAATAAAAATTTAATCTAATTAAAATTTAAAACCAATTAAAAATATATTTTATCCATATAAATTAATTATATGAAATTGTTTTTAATTACAATTCTGTATTTTTCATTATTCATTAAAAAATAAAACTTCATAGAAAAATACAAAAAAATCACCCTACCCTAATATTTATGTTTTTATTTCAAATATTAATTTTATTTTGACATATAAGATTTATAAAAGTACCAAAAATTGGATTTAAAATAGGTTATCCATTAAAAGGTGGTAAAAGTGCCTTAATAAAAATATAGTTTTTTTGCGTAAAATTGGGTTTGTTCTTATCTTATGTCTATCAAATATATCGGATGAGTATTGAAAATATTTTATTGAATATATAATATATATATATATATTAAATTAATATAATTCAATACTTTTAATTAATTTAATTGATTAGCATAAAATAGCTTTATGAGCATAAATATAGTTTTTTATAAAAACATTCCATTCATATTCAATTGGTTATTAAATTAATTTATAATTAATTAGTAACCAATGAATTAATTTCATATTTTTTCAAAATATGTATTTTAGTTTTTTATTTAATCCTATTCATAACTACTAATTTAATTTCTATGTTATATCTTATTATATTAAATGATAATATAATAATAATAATAATATATTATTCTTCGATAAAACTCAGTCTTGTGTGCATCAAAAGCCATAAAAAACACTTTTATACATGATATGTATTCTAACTCACTGTAACATGCATTGAAATATATAAAATATATTGAATTTATTTAAAATCATAAATATATTATAAATTCTTGGGATATTATATTCCCTTACGTGCTTGATGTTGCGTGTCATACACGATATCGAATAAAATCTTCGTACTTTAGATTTTAGGGGTATTAAAAAAGTTATAAAACCATTCTATTATATTTATATATGATTAATTATATAAAAAATATCACTATTACAAGGTTTTACTTTGATATAGTATTTTATTCTAAAAATATCCCTCTTCTCAAGTATAAATAACCTATCTCCATCCCCTAGGAAAACCAAACCTACCTCACTTAAAAAAGACCAATATATTAAAAAATGATATCCTTTAATCCATTATCAACCTTAGGTACATGTTGGAGTAAACAAACTCCATTCATCAAGGATGTCTAGTTTCATAAAAGATAAGAAACACTGAGAAATGAGTAAGTTTTTATCAACTCTTATATATTTTTCTTCCTCTATTATCTTTTTTCCCAAATTTTTTCAACATGAAATATTATAATATTAATTAGTAGGTATGTTAAACTAATATTTATAATGTTAAAAATACTATAAAAATTATATATTTTAAGTATTTATATTTTATACATCTCTTTCTCCCCCTTTAGACAACGTTCTCAATAACGGTTAATTAACCACCAAAGAGGATGTTTCCAACTTATTCTATATCACCACCCTTATAGATAGTTATACTAAATTATTTATAATATATAAATAAATATATATATATATATATTAATTTTATTTAATTAAAATTACTTATGTATAAATGAACTTGATTAAAAATAGTAAATAAAAAAAATGGGATATTTTTATTGAAAACATGATATCAAAACAAATAACCTTTTACAAAACAAAATTAATATATATGATCCAGTCATTATAATTGATAAATAATTAAATAAATTAAAATAAGTCAATTTTTGTTTCAAATTTTTAATAATACTATGTTTATTATTAAGGAGGCATAAAAGAGAAGAAATAAAGAAGGATTTAAGGTTAGGGGAATATCAAACCAAAACTATTTATTTTGGGTGATCTCATATTTCACATTGATTTCAGTATTAATTTTCATATAATATCCCAAATATTTCCTTTAAATATTATTTCTATTTTATTTTGGGGATATAAAAGTTTCTACCCGACCAAAATGTTTTCTAAACCATTAACAATGCATTTTAAAAAGGACTCTAATTTCCAAACATCTCTTGAATTATCTTAAATATTTTCTACTTTAAAATAAGATAATGGTAATTTATTCCAATATATGATCCCCCTTATTAGTTTTGGAAACATAAAGTTCATTTCATGAAGTATGATATGTGAAATATTTTATGAAAACCATTCCTTTTCATTGGTTATTTCTTAACTATAATTTTTATCCTTCCATGTGGAATGCATTATTACGAACATTTTATGATATTATAGGTGAGAATAGAATTATATATCCCTAAAATTAATTGGGTAATGTTTTTTTATCTCATGATATGATGTGTATTATGCATGAACATGATTCCATATTTGTTCATAATTATGATTTTCGGATTATGGATATATGTTATGAGTGAACATGATGCTATATTTTTTTACAACTATGTGTGGTATTTGAACTCTATGTTATGATGTTTCGTAATTATGAAATGCCTAATTCAATGCCTTTATCAAATTTTTCCGTCATGATTTTGATGATGATCCAATTTTTATGATTTGCTAATGTTGATTATTCTCACTATCACGAACCAGATCAGAGTGACATCATACCCAACATCTGACTCAATCCAATACATGGCCCATAGGGTATTCCTAATCCCCATAGGCTTGAAACTAGTGCTGGGGATCAAAGTAATCACTATGGGAATGATTTTTCGTAATAAACCAGTATCAAATTAATAAACTAAATGCGAAACAGAACTAAAAACAACTGAATCACAATGAAATATATATAAAATGATTTAGATAAAACTACTGAACAAAAGAAAAACTAAATACAAACTGAGGCCAAAATGACAACATGATCTCCATGTAACCCTTTGGTCACCTCCATCTATAAAAAACTCCTCCAAAATACTAAAATACTCCAACCAAAAGCACTCGAACCAGAAAAACTAAACTTGAAAAATAGTTCAGGTGTAATTACACTGAACGATTCAAGTAGGGTGTGAGATTAATATCTTAGTATAAAACCACCAAAGAATCTATAAATTTCCTTTCTCGATAATAGTCTATAAACAATATTTTGGAATGTAGATATAAAAATAGCTTTATATAATTTTAATAAAAAAACATCTTTCCCTTTTTAAATCACGAAACACCATATCACTAGTTTTGAAAGGGGATTGCCATTTTAAAATCAAAACCCAAACCAAGGCAATACCAATATATGATGAAAATGAAAAATTAGTATGAATAGAAAACAAAGTACATAAAAATATAAACCATAAAATATAGATAATAACCATTGAAACTTCTTAAACATCCCTAGAGTGATCCCTAGATGTACTCGAGTCAGAATCACCCACTAACATATGGTGTAGCTCTATAGTCTATAACCAATTAGTCTCCCTAAAATGACCAATATAGTGGCACATACCACCAATCCCTGTCAAGTCGGGGGGGGGGGGTACCAACCCATCTGATTAGGGTTGATAAGAAACCATCACTAAACCCTCTAAAAGACACCTAAGAAACCTTTTGTAATAGTTACCTATGTAAGTAAGAGGTCCTCACATGTGTGACTCACCTTACCTACCACCATCACACTTTCCTACCCCAAATACTAACACCACCACATGGATAAATCCTCCATAGGGGTTACCATAATATAATAAACTATTCACAAGTTCCAACTTTTCCATCACAACACATGATCTTTCAAACCATTCAAAATGCGTGAAAATTATAACTGAGTATTTTTATTTCCAAAACTATAATAATTTAACAAACACCACGAAAATACCAATTGTGACTTTACCATTTCAAACTTAATCCATTTACAAGACAATTTTGAACCATTAAAAAAATCAAAGGTAAAACATACCATAAAATCAAAAAGTTCAAAATGGTAATTTATACCAAATCTTTCATCAAAACATATCACAAGACACAAAATGTTCCATTTAAAAGAAAACCTTTGAAGTTACACTTTTATAGCACTTGAAGAAACAATTTACCATTGGGATATTAAGGTGTTATTTTAGGAATAAGGGGAGAGGGAATAAGAAAGAAGCCTTTTTAAAACTGAAGATCAAGGAAAACATCATTTTCAAGTGTCAACTTCATTTGAGTGCCCATCCATGTGTGCCCCATGTGCACCCCTGGATGTAACAACATCTAATGGAACCCATTAAGTATCCATGAAAGTACCCAAAAACATTTTTTTGATTCACCAATTACTTTCAAACCAAATCCAACAATTTCACATAATTTCAAAAGTTAAACCAATCATTTAAAATATGGGAGAGCTTTTCCAAACATTTCACCACAACCCATAATTCCATAAAGAGTCATCTAAATAATACATCATGCCCAATATATCATCTCAAATAAGCTACAAAAATACAAAAAAGGCCAAATATCATAGCAAGATCTTAATTTCAATTCAATAAATTGATAAATTTTTTTATCAAACTCTTTGTGTGCATAAGATTATAGGCATAAACATAGGAATCCTTTGGAAAACCATTTTTAACAAATTATACGAACACCATAGAACCAAAAAAACAAAAAAAAAAACACATCAAAATCATTAAAACATATTTATAAATTATTTGGAAATACACAAGCATCAATGGATTTCAACATAAAGGGAAAAAATGGAAACACCTACCTCAATGGAGTGAGGACATGACAAAACTTCAAGAGATGGAATAATGATCCCAAATGAACAATACACACACCCTAGATTCAAAGAAATTTAACCAAACATCAATCCAACCCATTAGTGCTCGACCAAGAGAGAAAAACCCACCAAGAGGAACTAAGATCTCTAGAGGGAGAGAATATAAGGATAAGAAGAGGAGAAAATTGGACAAAAACCCTGAAAACATACGTTATAATGTTGAAGATGCATCCATGGAGGAGCCAAGGGGAGGGGGGGTTTTGGGACCCCTTAATGTGCCAAAAATGATCCAAGTTAAGGGGGATTGATTTTGGATAAAAGGAGGGGAGGGTAGATTCGGGAATTCTAAAATTTTAATGACATGGAAATGTCACATGGTTTGGCCACATGGTTTACCAAAATGTGCTCGAAACGTTCACAAACTAATAGAAAGGAAGGGCACCCTACTTGAGCTAGTATCACTATTTCCAAACCATGAACCAACCATACCAAATGCAAATTTCTAACTCCAGAACAAAACTGAACACTTTCCAAATGGTTTCCACTACCATTCATAGGCTATGATCCATGCCCTACACCCCAAACCAATAGCTGCATGGTTACCTGGGAAAATTAATACAATTTACCTTAACCGTGTGTAGGATAAAATCCCACTATGGACTTACAAAATTTAAAAATTTAAACAAAGAATCAATCCAAATATCACACAAAAATATCTAAATAAAAGAAAACAATAAAAGAAATGAAATTTACAAGGTAGATGTGTGACCAGTATTCCCACCACAAAAACTTTCTGACCCCATAAAGTCACCCAATCGAATGAAAAAAAAACACAAAACCATAACTGATCAAATCCAAAAGAAACCACGAACTTTGGGGTGACATATCACTCCAGAAGTCACACCCTACCGCTTTAGAGGAAATCACATCACAAGAACAATGGGAGAACACAAGATGATTCTACCCACCAAAAGAACCCAACTAACATGATTAATATGATGGAACCTCTTCAGACTGACCCAATGTAGGAACTCCCAACACGAACCAAGAATCCCCTAGAACAAGGGACCTCACAGGAGACACCTAAACCAAATAGTGAACTAAAACACAATCAATTTCTTCCAAAAGCAAGAAAATATCCCAATAAGAACAACTAAAAAACGAAAACTGAGACCAGACCACACAAGGGTTGATCATCCTTAAATAATAACAATCGATTCAAAGAGCCACATTTATATAAACACAATAACTTAGATTATGATAAAAAAATTCCATCACACTTTTAAAAAAATGATGAACTTACAAAAATAGAGACAAATAAAAAAAGGAAAATTCAAACATCTCTACCTTGACATGGGAGACAAGAACTGGGACAATGGGTCTCACACCCATGGTGACTCATGACTATGCACAAGCTTCACTTTGAGGCCTGTAGTTTGAGACCTGATGACTGAAGAATCAACAACCTCATAGTCAGGAACTTTAATCCTTTTATTAAGAAATATCCTTCAAGGAGATCTTCCTAAAAAATATTTCCATATGACCCAAACATCCAAAATGATGACAAGACTTTGGAGGATTGTGACAAGATGACTTGAATGCCCAAATCAGACACACTAGTGGAACACAAGTGAACGGTTTGATGAATTGGAGACCAAAACCAAAAAAGGAGACTCCTCAAAGATAGGTTTATATGGTACACACTCCTTGCTATATAGGGAACCTTCACAAGTAATGAGAGATACTGGATTGAAAACTTCTTAATCTCTAGAAGCCAAATCATCAAAAGGAACTTCATCCACCAACTTATCAAAACAAAGATCCTTAGAGGAGATTGGCTTCTTGATCTCTAAATGAAGACCCAAAACAAAAAGAGAATCCTTCCACAGATCCTATGACACTTACTCCAAATAAATGGAATCCAGCTCCCTGAAGTGATCAACATAGGCCTTCACCATGGATTGGCCTTACTGAATACTCATGATCTCTTCCCTTTATTTTTACTTCCTCAGGTATAAACCATCATACAAAGACAAACTTAAAAACTTCCCATGACATCATAAATTGCATCTATGATGTGTAAAACATCACCCATAATCCATGGATAGACCCTAAAATAACCCTATAACCTCATAGAATCTGACATATTTGGGAGTTCCCAATGATACGAAGACACTCTCAACTTCCTCGATCCACTCCCCTATATCTAATAGACCTGGATCACTATGATAAATATGAAACACTCAAGAAAAATCAAGGACTCATCATGACTCACAAGAAACTTTGGGTTCATTATTGGGTGGTATATTCTAAATAACACAATGAACACCAATTCAAAACCAACATCAATCCAAATAGTAATCGAAAAAAACATCTAGAGCCAAAAAAACATGCTCACAAACTAAACACATACAAACAAAACAAAAAAATACTCTTTCCAAAAATCACCATTTCCATTTTAATTTCAAAAATTCCTTCTTCCAAGGCCTTTATCAAAATATAGAAATCTACATTTCACAAAAATAACCTAATTTTTAAAATAAAACCAATAGAAAAACTTTTAGATTTCAAAAAATCACCCATGGAATCCCATAAACCATCACATATGTGTCCATCCATTCCCAATTACATCATCCATGCACATGTTCCAACATGAACTTTCCATAAATACCTGTACATATGTGAACATCCATAAATAATACAAAGGTTCACACTTACCATTTCATTATTAAAACCCTAGAACTTAACAAATTTTCAATCTAAAACATGCTCCTTTGATATTAATTCTACCAACCCAAAATCATTTGAAAGAATTCATTTTAATTTTCAAAAACCATTTTAATTTTAAAATATTGATCATATCAACCAATACCAAAACAAAAAAAGACTCACACCTAACCACAAGAGTGAGAAAATAGTGTCTATGCCAAACTTGGTGACATAGTAGTGGGCTTTTCCCCAAGTAATCATCAATAACTAGGAGGATCTTGAACCATGTAATTAGACTCCACATGGGTAACTACTCCATGTGAGATCATGACATGACACCAACTCACCTCCATTGTCGTCCCTAAATCCAAAAAAGGCTCATATCCTAAACTACCCTTGAAAAATCAAGATCAGAATGAGAAAGGGTTCATAATGACATTCCTATACCAACTATTGTGTTATGAAAGTCCTAATCTCTAATCTACCGAACACCCAAAATAACAAAGGGCCTCCTTTGATACCATTTGGTCATGAACTAGACTGAAGTTCCATCTAACCTAGAATCTGACCCAGTCTGAGACATGGACCAGAGGGAGTTACCGATCCTCATGGGCTAACAAAAAGTTCCAAAATTCAATGTAATAACTATGGGAATTATTTTTCCTAATAAATCATGACTAAATTAATTCACTAAATGAAAAATAGAACTAAAAACAATTGAATCAAAAATAAATATATTTAAACCGATTCAGATACTAATACTAAAAAAAACAAAAACTAAATACAAACCGAGACCGAACATGCCAACATGATATCCATGTGACCTTTTGGTCACATCCATCCATAAAACAACTCACCACAAGACTAACCTGCTCCAACCATGAGCATTCAAACCAAAAATCCTAAACCTACAAAATAGTTTAGATCTTCTGACACCGAATGTTACAAGTAGGGTGTGAGCTTAACAACTCAATTGGAAACCACCACATAATCCATACATTTCCTTTGCTAAAAATAGTCTATAACCACTAGTTTGGAATAAATATATAAAAATAGATTTTTATCATTTTAATAAACAAACACATATTTTCCTTTTTAAAACACTACATACTATATCAATAGTTTTGAAAGGGGATTACCATTTTAAAATCATTACCCAAACAAAGTAAATACCAAGATATGTTAAAAATGTACAAGAATTATAAATAAAAAACAATATATAGTAGAATATAAACTAGAAAATAAAGATAATAACCATGGTAACTTCTTCAATATCCCTAGAGCGATCCTTGAAAATACTTGAGTTGGACTCACATGCCGACATATGGTGGATCTCCATAGTCTATAACCAACTGGACACTCTAAACTAAACAATATAGTGGCACATCCCTCCAAGCCCCTATCAAGTCAAGGGGTGTATCAACCCATCTAATCATGGTTAACAATAAACCATCACTCAACCCTTTAAATATGCTCAAGAAACCCATGATAATAGTACATTGTGTAAGTAGGAGTCCCTCGTGTGCGTGACTCACCTTACCTACCACCACCGCACTTGCCTAACCCAAACATTGATACCACCCACGTGATAACCCACATGAGGAAATCCTCAACAGGGGTTATCATCATATAATAAACCATTCACAAGTGCCAACTAGTCCATCACAACAAATGATTTTTCAAACCAATTCTCAAAATGTGTTAAAATGGCAACCAATAATTTATATTTATAAAACATATTAATTTCACAAACACCATGAAAATAACAACCAGACCTTTACCATTTCAAACTCAACCACATTCCAAACCATTTCCAAAATCCATGGTAATACACACCATAAACATGAAGAGTTCCAAACAATCCTTTATACCAAATCCTTGATCAAAACGTAGCACAAGATGCCAAACATGACATTTTTGAAGAACACCATTGGTGTCACACTTTTAAACCACTTAAAGAAAAACGTTACAAATGAGATATTAAGGATTTATTTTAGGAAGAACTGGGATAAAGAAGAAGTGAGAAGCATTTTGAAAAATTGAAGTTAAAGGAAAAAATCATTTTTAAGTGTCATATTTATTTGAGTTCTCATCTATGTGTGCACCCCATGCACCCTTGGATGTGACAACATCCAATGAAACCAATTAAGTATCCATCAAACACCCAAAAATAATTTTTTAGAATCATCGATTACTTTCAAGCTATACTAAAAAATTTCACATAACTACCAAAGTAAAAACAAGCATTTAAAAAATAAGAGAGCGTTTCTAAAAATTTCACCATAAACCATCAAGCCATAAAGAGCCATCTAAATCATACATCATTCCCAATCTATAATCTCAACCAAGCTACCAAAATATAACAAAGGCCAAATATCACTGAAAGAGATTAATTTCACTTCAAGAAATTAATATACATTTTTTCAAACACTTTGTGTGAATAAGATTATAGGAATAATTATAGAAATAATTTGAAAACTGATTTTTAACAAATTCTACCAACATAAAAGCACCAAAAAACCAAAAAAAAACACATTATAAGTATTTGAAACATATTTATAAATTATTTGAAAAAACACAAGAATCAATGAATGATACCGAAAAAGAAAATAATGGAAACACCTACCTCAATGGAGTGAGGATGCGACAAAACTTCATATAAAGGAAGAATACTCCACAAGGAACAATCCTCACACCCAAGATTAAAATAAATCAAAAAAATATCAACCCTATAAATTAGGGTTCAACCAAGATAGAAAACCCCTCAACTAGGGGATAAGATCTCAAGAGGGAGTGAAGAGAAGGAGAAGAAGAGGAGAAAATTGTATGAAAACCCGAAAAACTTACCTTAGAACTTAGAAGATTCATCCATAGAAGATGAGGATCCAAGGAGGGTGGGGGGGAGTGGGGGGGTTAAGACCCCTTTGTGCACCAAAAATGAACCAAGGGAAAGGGGTTAGATTTGGGATAAAAATATGGGAGGGTAGATTAGGTAATTTCAACTTTTTAATGACCTGGAAACATTAAACGGCTTGGACGCATGGTTTACCAAACCATGCACCAACCATGAAAGAGCTACTAGAAAGGAGGGGGATCCCACATGGGATAGTTTCATGGTTTCCAAACCATCTTCCAACCATGCCAAACACCATTTCCCAAATCTATAACCAAACCAAATGCATACTTTACGATTTCTCTAATCCTGAACAGGATATCCGCCATGCCCCAGGCCCTAAACCAAGTGCCTCACAGTTATCTGGGAAAATCTACACAGTTTCCCTTAAGCATGAGCTAACCATGAACTAGAAAAAAACCACCTGAGACTTCCCAAATTCAAAAATTTAAACCATTACTCAACCCAAACCTCAACCAAAAATATCCAAATCCATTAAAATAATAAAAAAAAGGAATTTCCAAGGGTAGGGTATGATACTAACCCATGTAAAATTGATACATGTCCCATATTCCTCCCTATAATGGGATTTAGATCACCCAATTTTTTGATGTAAATCCTTTAGTGACTATCTGTTCTATGTATATCATGATAAATTTAGAAAGGTAAAGATGAGAAATTTTAATAAGTATTTATGTGTTGTTGTGTATTAGTGCTGTAAAAGCCTAATTTTACAAAGACACTAAACCTTTTGAGCATGGATCTGTATCTCTATTATATTGTTTATCATAAAAATGTGGTAATATTAATGTTAGAGAAATATGGGTCACTATATTCATGGTTTCATATTTTGTGAAATATTATCATTCAATAAGTTCAAAGATCTAAATTCATGTTTTTTTATATTTAAAAAGTTTTATCACTAAAGAATTAGTTATTATTGAATTAATCATTTTTTAAATTTCAAATTTATACCCATGAATATATAATTAAGTATATGAATATATGTGGTCATGATACCAATCTAGGTGATGAAGCTCAAATTTTAAATTATTTTATACTATAATTAACTCATATAATCCCCACCAATTTGTTATTTTATGGTAAATTATCATATTTTTAGGTTTTAGTAATAAATTAAATTTAATTTTGAAAATAGATAAATTATTGAGTTTTTATGTTTATTTATTTCTATAATTAATTTAAAATATTTACTTTTTATTGGTGTTTTTATTTTTTTGAGGTGAAAAATAATTTTTGAATATTTTGGAAAATTCATGGGATGAAATCTGATATGTAATATCATTGAAATCAGTGGAAAAAAATGCCTATGTCCAAACTCTATAGTGATATGTATTATTTTTTGATGTCACATATGATATTTTCCTTTTCTCTTTGAATAGAAGGGTTTTTTTATAATTTATTTTTTCCAATAAATAAGATATTTTGTTGTAGTAGGGAATAAATATAGTACATGGATAGGATATAGAATATTTTTTATCATATGTAATAATACTACAGTTAACACTTAGCATTTTACAATTTTTTCTGGGGATATATGGTATATACATAATATATTTTTTAATAAGAAAAGAACCATACATAAGATATTTGAGTTGAGAATTATATCTTATGTTTTCTTTAAAATATTTTATTTTATTATATATAAAATAAAATTAATAATTATCATCAAAACATGATATTTTTCAAAAGGAAGCATCTTACGTATCACATAAAATGTTCATTATCTTATATTTGGGTGTTTGTTAGAGGGTAATGGATAAGTTGTTACACTTAATGAAATATGAATAACTAGTGGAAGTTATGCCATAAAATATCTATCACTAATGTGAAGATATTTTAATTTATTTTAGAGACACTTCAATTCTAGATGATTTCATACAATGGTAATTTCAGTTATGCCACAAGAGAATAAGAAAAAGAATAAATGAAGAATCACACCATGAGATTTCATGTTGTTCTATAATGGAGTCCCTGCTTTATTTCATCCATTTCCATATCTTATCCACTTTATTTCATTTAAAGGGGATATAAAGAGTAATTTTTTTGGATAGATTATAATAATTATAAGAGATATAAATATTCTTAGATATTTATTTCTACCATATTATGTATGTGAGAAATAAGTCACTTCCATTACCAACTGGAAGAAAGAGGAATAAAATATTTTTTCCGTTATGAAATTTACTACTTACATGTAATTAATGCTTGATAAAATTCTCATGCACTTGAAAAATGTTGTTACCTACCATGTTTTTATATGACGTTTCTTCTATTTAATCTACTTTCCCTTTATTTTAAAAAGGATTCCTAGTTTTGACCCATAATTAATTTAGTTTTATTATTTCAATAATAATAGTTATATATTTATAATATATATAAGTTTTCTCGTTCTCCCATATATTTTGGATTTTTATCACTATAACCTTCTCATATATATGAAAATAGAGAACTAACCTCATTCTTTATTTGAGGGAGGGAGCTATGTATGATTTGAGTTCTTTTTTCTTTAATTTTCCTCTTTATTTTATTCTTAGAACACAATAGTGGTTTAATCAATTATAGTGAGTATTCTCCCTAATCTCTATTCTATTGTTATTATTTTTCCTCTTTTATATATATTCAACATTTTCACAATTTAAGTCATTCAATTGTTGAGATTTTACTTATATATTGTTGATTATTTAAGATGACTCCTTGATGATTTTTGGAAGAGTATTATACTATATGCAAAGGTCTCAATATAGGATAATAAAAATTTGAATAGGAAGGTGTAGAGTGATATTTATTGATCTCTAAATTTAATTGGATATTAAGAATTATATTTCAAGGAACTATTTTTTTCATTATATTGAACTCGTAATAATAAAAATATTCTCTTCTTAATAACTCATATTTTTTATTTTTTCCATATCATTTTCACACAAACTTATATATATATATTACTTGATTTTTTGTAAACCACCATTATATTAGTATTAATTTTTAATATATATTAAATTAAAAATAATTGAAATAAAAAACATAACTTTGTAAGTGGACTCCTTTAGAGATCAGCCCTAGGTATTTCACTATACAATATTCCTCGATAAATAAGAATTTATATATTTGGATTCATGATAATTTATTCCCAATTTTTTTAACCTTTTCTAGGGGGGAAATAAATTTCACACATAATTTTTTCAAAAAATAAAAAATTGTAAATTTCAAAAACTAGAATAGTAGAACATTATTGCATATAATAATTTAGTTTATACATATACTTTCATACTAATTATTCACGTGATTGGACTATTATCCATTTGACTGAGTCTATAAGGGAATCATATTTAAGGGATTGAGTGAAAAATAATTTCATAATACTGGAACAATAGAGAATATATATAAAGATCCTATATTTTTCTCTTAAAAAAATCAACATTTTTAGGTTAGAAAAGAAATAAAACAAAATTGAAGAATAGGTAAAGCTTGTTCCACCAAAATTACATGTTTAATAACCTGAGGAGGATATTATCAGCCACTTATAGATCTATCATCCAATGTATCTCAATCATTTTTTGAATTAGTTTCTCTATAATAAATTCTAGCTGATACATATATGGGATATCCAGATGATATGAATGAATATTGGTCTGATTTTTTATGTACTTAAATTCCACATGATTATCCCATCATTAAAGAATAAAAATAAAAATATTTTTACGTATCTATTACTTTTGAATAAGACACCATTTAAGTGGTGTAATTTGAAGAGAATATTGAGAAGATTTATTACTTTCTTTAATCCATGAAAATTAAAATCCAAGTTTCATTTAATATAGAAGAAGAAACTCTAGTTAAGCCAACTCAGGGAGATAATAGTTTTTTGAACTCGTCTAGTTCTAATTTTAATAAAAATTAATTGAGTACTTCCTCCCACTACATTGAATTTCCTTATTCATCTAACACATGAGTGTACTTGGAGGGTGATAAAGATGTAGACGAATATGTAACTATTGAGAATGAGTTCTCAGTGTAATTTACAGAAGCGATCTTGTTCTAGGATAACCTAATTGAAGGGGAATATTTTTATATTGATTATTATTGTTTTAATTTTATTTAAATCGAAATTTTCCCTAAAATTACCATTTATAAAACTAATTACACATCACACATGGAATAATACAAGAAATTTGAAGACGCCATATATGTAATGGTTGTAGAAGTAGAGGACCCATACCTCCCCCCCAAACCATACAAGTGGTATTAAAATTCTAAGGGGATTGATATACTATTAATTTTACAGGGAGTACTCAAAAACCAGTTAAAGATAAATATCACTTAAAAAAATAAATTTTGGTGGTTCCTAAGAAAGAAACCCCATAATCCTTCAGATCAGGGAAAAAATGATGAAACTTTCCAACTATGGATAATATAAAATACATCACCCACATGGGTGTCCAAACCAAGATTCTTTCCCTTTTCTATTTTTTATTTGTTTTTCTTTTAATAAAGTTCTTATTATTTTTCCTAAATTATTTTAGGTTTAATGTGGCTACAGTTAGGTTCTTAACTCAATGTTTCCACTACCCAAATAAACCTATTTAGGTATTTTCCTTTCTCTAGTTCTACAACCCTATTCTTTTAATTTTTTTTGATCTTAAATCAAGGGCAGATAAATACAAATTATGTGTTAGGGTGGGGGGGGGGTAATCTAAACCGAATTATATATAAATGTTTCTTTTTTTTTTTAATTTTAATTTTTAGAGTGTTTTTTAGATGTTGATATTGATCTAATTCTCAGGGAAATTTTGACCATCTTGGTATTTTGGGAACATGGCTTGATTTCAAAATTCAAGGGATTAAATAAATCACAATATAAATTTTCCTTCCCTAATTTATAATATATTAATTTGTGGAATTTTTATTGACTTTGAATCTCATGTGCACTAATACTATACAAAATGAATGTATTTCTCAACCTGAGTGGTTTTTAAACCATTTTTAACTTTATTTACATATCTATTTTTCTTGAGAGTATTGATAAATTTTTTAAAATACAAAAAATTAAATTCTTATCCTTTTGAAAGATATTGTAGTTAATTAATTGGAAAAATATAATTGAGGCACCATTTAAAAAGTTTTTTTATATTTAACTCATATTTTGGATTTCCCGTACATCGGGAAATCATTAAGCCCCTAGTATCCACAGAATAACTTGTTAAGAAACAAAATTATAATTCATTTATCTATTTACAACCTTCTCTATAAGTTAAATACATGATTATTTTTATAATAAAGTGTGGGGGAGGTGGTATTTAGACCGTGTTATGATAACCTGGAACAATTGGTTTGAATTGAAATGAAAAAGTTCTTCACCTTTTTTCCCTATTTATGGGAGATAATTTGAGTTAGAAATATAGAGGTTTTATAAAATTTCATATTTAATCTTGGAAATAGAGTTTAAAAATGTTTTTAGAACTATAAGATAACACCATTTCCTTCTAAAACACATATCTAAACTAAATTATAGACCTAAACTATAAAAAAATAGTGAAGTTAAAATGAGGTACTACGGAAGGAAAATACTACTGATACTAAAATTTTCCTATTATGTACTACCCATGAGCATCAAAAAGTTGTTTGGAGGTCCATTTTTTCAATGGTAAGTACATATCACACCATTATTGAGGGAAAATTAATTCAAATATTCACATAACTTTTGAGCCTAACCTACCTCATTCTGCATTTATTATTTTTATATTTAATACTATACAACCATCATATATAGAAAAATTAATGTAAAATAACTTATGATAGACTCATTTATAACTATTTTTAGTAGAGATACTAGGAAGAAAACATGACTATAGAGGTCATTCAGGTTCTTGGGAATGAGAAAATATCTATATTAAAATCCTTGAAGAGAGAAAAACATTTTCTGGGGAGGTTGGTAAGATATACACATGGGGATCAAAATGAGATTGAAAATAAATTCATGATTAGTTTTGGAATTATGGAATTAATATCCATGTAGGAGGCATTATTTTTCATTGGAAATGATAATTTAGTAGTTCTCTAATTAATACATTTTGGTGTTTTTTTACCTTAGTATAGATTATCATCTGAGAGTGTAATGGTTAAGTGTAGGGGATTAATGAAGCTCATATTTTCATATTTGTTTTTTTTCAAAATTAACTAATTTAATCCCTACTATTTTTTTATTTTATGGGTAATTATCAAATTTTATGTTTTTGTAAAAAATTTGATTTAATTGTGAAAATAACTTAATTCTTGATTTTTTTAATTATGTTAATTTATTTATGAAATTAATTGGAAAGATTTAAATTTGATTTTTTTTGTTGTTTTTAGGTGAAAAGTACATTTCAAAGAATTTGGAAAAGACTTGGGTTGAATCCTAATATGTAATATTTTTGAAATTAGAAAACAAATGAAAAATTCTAAAATCTACAAGTGATATATAAAATTTTTGGATTTTATGTATAATGTTTTACTTTTATTTTTAAATATAATGACCCAAATGTAATACAATTTGGAAAATATGTAATATATTTTATGGAAAAAAGTTAAAAATATAGAAGAGGGATTAGATGTAGAATATTTTTTATCACACATAATATCCATGGAGAAAATAAATATGATTTTTCACTTTTTTTTCTAGGGAGATATATATTATATGTAATATATTTTTATATAGGAAAAGTAGAATAAATAATATATATAGGCTAAGAAATATATCTTATATATTGCATACGATATTTTAATTTCAGACATTTGAGATAAATTTATTATGTATCATCACAAAATGATATTTTTCAATGTAAAACATCTTATATATTACATAAGTTTTTCATTATCTTAAATTTAGGTTTTTTTTCAAAGAGGGAATTATAAGTTCTAATACTTAATGAAATTTGAATAACCATATGTATATGCACCATGGAATATATTTTGTGGTTGTGAAAAGATATTGATGATATTTAGAGACACTTCTATTTATAGAGGTAGCCACACCATGGAAATTTTAGTTGTTCCCCAAGATAATAATAAATAAAAAAATTGAAGAATCATGCTGTAAGACAACCTATTTTGCCATGGAGGATTCCAAAATTTTATTTTGTACATTTCCATATCTCATCCATGTGATTTCATTTAATGTGAAGACAAAGGTTAAAGAAAATGGGTGTATTAAAGAAATATTAATGCCAGAAATCCACATGGATATTTATTACTTCCATATCCTTTACATGAGAAAGAATTCGTTACCACTACTATATGGAATAAAGAGGAAGAAAATTCTGTTTTAGTTGAGGAAGTTATTACTTTATATCCTTGAATACATGAAACAATTCACATGTAATTAAATATTGTTGCTTCCCACTAGTTTTTAGAAGATATTTATACTATTTAAACTATTTTACCTTAAATATTAAAAACATTTTTTATTTTAAAACCATGATTAATTTTGTTTTTCTCTCTTAGTAATGATATCTTTGTATTTTAAATATATATTAGTTTTATTTTTTCTCTTTATGTTCTAATATTATATTTTTTGTTTATCACACCTTTACATTCTCATATTAATGTAAATAGATAACTAATCTAATTTCTTATTCTTGTGAGGTAGTAGTTTATGTTGGGAGTTATTTTTCCTTCAATGTTTCTCATTATTTTTTTCTAGTAAAATAGTATTTGTCAAATGGATGGTAGTGAAAAATATCTCTGCTTTATCTACTATTGTGATTATTGTTCCTAATTTATAGATATTACTTCCACTAAATATTTTTTTTATTTAATGAGTTACGTTTTTAGGATACCCAAGCATTATATACATAAACATTACATCATTTTAGATCAATATTAAGTACATATCACAATAATACACACCCAAAAACTAAAAAGGATTAGTGTCATTAAATATTAGATAAATAATCAAATTCTTTCACAAAAGAACTTTAAAATATCCCATAAATTTATTCTCACATAATAAATTTATTATACATACCATACTTAATACCATTTTTTATAACTTATAGAAAACGGAACACAAGAAAGGGTGATATTATACTCTTGTCATATTTAAACATAAGAGATATCAATCAATGATCATAAGTGAGAATAATATAGTCATAAGGGTATTATAACATGATCATAACTTACAAAAATATTCCCAATATATCATAGAACATAAATATAGAGTCATTGTGTTTGGAATTGTCATAAAACAGACATGAGTAATAATAGTGTGAAATCATAAATAATCAGTCATGATCCATGAGATCATATCATAAGAATAATACATGATTTTATGGAATTTTCATACATATAAAAAAATCATATTCTTAGTCAAATATTACTACCTAGAATATCATAGTGGATGAATATCCATAGTGGATTTGGTTCACACCCCATTCCCATCATTTTGTTACTCAAGACTCACTTTAAATACTATCATAGTGGATAGATTCCCTTATATGACCGGGTTCACTCTATTCTAGTTTATATTATCTCATGAGAAATGAATTATTACCCAATTTATTATAGGGATATATAATTCTGGTTCCATCCATTATATAATTAAAAACATACATAATTATTCCCCAAGAGTATAAAAAGATTCATCATTTCATCATATCATAATTGGCCAAGGGGAAAGAATTAGTTTTCAGGAAATAATATTTAAAACATTATAATAATATCCAATTTAGAGAAATAAAGTGAATTATATCATAATATCATATTCCCAATAAATCATAACATCACTTAAAGGATATTTTCATAGATAAAAAAATCTATTTTATAAAATAATTTAAAAGATGCTTTAAAAGTCAAGAGAAAAAATCCATTGTCTTATGGTAACTTTTAAAGACTAAAATTATTGAAAAATGGTAATAGTGATTTCTTTTTAAAACTTTAGAAACATGTAAAGTAATATTCATGATGAAGTAATGACATGTTAATGGGAAAATCCATTCATGTCATATACGTTAAAAGAGAAAATTCTTTACAAAACATTGTAAATAAAGTCAAAAGTTTAAAATATTCATTTTAAAACTTATTAAAGAAAGTAAAATTTTGCTAAAAATAAAATATAAAAATATTTTATGTAAATATAAGATCATTCTTGAAACATTTTTAAGAACATAGATTAGGAAGAGAAGGATTCTTGATCTAAAAGGGGAAATAAGGCCATCTCTTCTTAGAAAATTTTCTTGATCATTTTAAGTACCAAAAAATAGGTGAATAAAATGAAAAGAAATAAAAAATCTAATAAATAAATATAGTATAAGATAATATATAGGGTTTACAAGATAAGGATCATATAATTTTTGATAATTTTAAATTTTACATAGACAATCTAAAAAAGAAATGGGATTGTAATATAAAATCTTACCCTATTTTCAGAATTTCATTATATATTCTATTAACCAACTATATAATATATTTGGTTTTATTTATAAATATATAACAAAAAAATATTAATACATATATTAAAATATATATTTACCATAAAATTTCCAATTATCAATTTATTAACATTTCTTCATAAAAATCAACATTAGGGTGTTAGCTTTTCCATTTTTCATGCATGTTTCATTTCGGTAGTTCTGGTCCTTTCAAAATTTTCATTATATCATAATATATAGAATATTATTTTTTAAGTATCATATTTATTAATTATATACAAATTTATAAGAATTAATCTATTTTATGGATGAGAAATGAATTACATCACTTTGTGGAGATGAAATTCTGTACCGACACATGAGTGATGTTCACATTTTCCAATGAATTGATTAAAATAAATGTAAATAATAATATATCTTTATAAATAATAATAATATCATAAATATAATATATATTCATTTAATATATCCTTATTACCATCCATCTTAATTATAAATTAAAAATGAATCACAATGCTTTATTGAGGGGCAACCTATATGTATGCATGAGCGATGCTATCATTTTCTAATAGATGGGAGGGTTAGAAGGTAGATAATATTTTTATATTTAAAGAATAATAATAATTTTATAAAAAACATATGTATTTATTAAATACATATTTATAACCATTCATCAGGTACAATAATATAAAATACATCGTTTCATGGATATGGTAGTTTGTATGTTTGCAAGAGTAATGATTTTAATTTCTATTATATATAAAGGAGATAAAAAACAATATTAAAATTAATATAAAAAATTATTATAGTAAATTTACTTATTTAATCATGTTAAGATATTTATAGATGTTTTTTTGGAGGTTAAGAAAGAAGGAAAGTCGAAATATATTGGTAAAGATAATTACGTATTTTTTAGGTATCTTCCTTTATCCTACACATTAAACCTTCTTGGGATAGTATTTTGTTGAGAAAAAGTACAATAGGGTTGGTTATGAATATAGGGAAGTGATTTGGATAGGGTTTGGGAAAACTAGAGTTGTCAATAGGTGTGGATAATTGATAATACGTGGTACCCTTTTACAAGCGATATGGGTGGAAAACTTTTAAGTAATTAAGACTTTATTATATAATATATTCCTTTCTCAAGGAAATTGGATAAAAAATTTCATATTTACTATGATAATAAGGTTAAATAGTACTAAAATCAACAAAATATATTTAATAATGTTTTTATATATTTTAAACCTTATCACTTATGATGGACCCTCTTTTAACCCTTTAAAACCCTTACCGTGTTAACAAGGTTTTTACAAAGATAAATATCCATTATTGCTAAAAATATAGTTTAAATTATAATAATATATTAATTATTTGATCTCAAAATATGGAATCCATTTTAATATATTTAATTCCTATATGTTTTTGAAATTAAATATAATATCTGGGCACAAAACACATAACCCTCAATTTTAGAGAAAATGTATTTTTATGTGAAAAATGAATTTATAATTATTTTGGAAAAATATCTTTGATTAGTGGTGCTTAAAAAAAATTATGAAATTATTTTTAAGTAAATTATAGTTCTTTAACATTATAACCATTTCAAAAATTTAATGGAATCATTGAGCCACCTCATTAATGGTAAATAATCAGAAATTATTTTTATTAGAATAAAATATAACTTATGTTCCAAAAATTCATGCATAGTTTTAAAAATTAAAAATACTAGTTTTAAATAAATTATTTTAGATCATAAAAACATATTTGTTCAGGTAATATATTTAAAATACTTTTAAATCATTCTTATATCATAATCATGCCATCAAAGTTATGGTATTTGTAAGAACATCATTTTTCATTATTTACCAAAAAAAATCCCTTTTTAGAAAAAAATAAAAAATACACCATAGGATAAGTTAAACATGATGAATTTATAAATTAATTTTATTTTATAACACTCAAATTATAAAATTTAGAAATTATTCTTTCAAATAAAACATAGGTAATATAAATAAACAATGTTTTTAAACAAAGCATTTCTATTTAACTATAAATAATTACAGTAGTAATTCTTATAATTTATTTTTAACAATTATTTTTTATTTAATTTTTTCATAATATATTTCATTATTTATTATAATTAGGAATTATTTTATTTAGTTTGGTGTTGCGTGTATTACAAGTTACTGAACACTTTTAATTTATTTTCTAAGAAATATATTCTAAAATCATGGGGTGTTACATTCTACCATATTATAAGAATTATTCACTTGAAATTATATTACTCTAAATAAAAAATGAAAATTATTCTTAATTACATTATTAGGTTCCCATGTAGATTCCTAAAGTTTATGATTCATCTAGGTAACCTTAACTAGGTGATTAGTCTTGTTCCATAGCATATTAGATATATGATCTTTTATTTTTACTGATTGTTCCTCATAGGAAAGATATTTCTCTAGAGGTATGAACTTTGAGTTATATTCATGTGAAATATCATGCATGTACTTCCTAAAAAGATATCGATGGAATATATTGTGAACACGGGAGTGGTTCAGTGAAAACACTATATGAAAAGATGCCACCCCAATACAATCAAGGGTCTTGAAGGGACTGATATATCTAGGGCTTAGCTTTCACATTTTACCAAATATCATAACCTTCTTTCAAGGATATATTTGAAGGAATATCTTATCACAAAATCTAAACTCTAGTTCTCGTTGATTATTTTCATTATAACATTACTATCAACTTTGAGCTTCTATGATGTGATGATAAATGGCTCAAACCTTCCCATATATTCTGTAAGCTTTCCCATATCCTAATATATTTTATTCTTAAAGTATATACCAACATGTTATAGTTATACATTTCTTTATATAGATGGATTCATAAAGATCCATATGAATTCTTGAGTAAAAGTTATTTCCATAAAGGAATTCAACTAGAGGAAGTTGATAATCCCAACCACCTTTCATATTCATAGAGAAGGATATCAATATATATTCTAGGGTTTGAATGGTTCTCCTTGAAAAACTATCTATCTGAGGATGATATATAGTTCTAAATCCCAGTTTTTTATTTAATATTTTCTAAATAATTCTATAAAACATCAAGGTATACCATAGATCTTGATAAGAAAAAATATAATATATTAATCCATGAAACCTAAACCCTAAGTTAATTTATATCTATTAAATTTGATCAAGAGAGAAATATTATCTAGTAGTAATAAAATTTTATGAATTTTTAAGGTGATCGACATGAACCCAAATGGTTGTATGACCTTTAGATGTCTTGTAGTGTCCTATAATTAAATACATGGTGATGTTTTATAATTTATATTCTAGTATGTGTAATGTTTGTAACATTAAATTAGACTTATGATGTTGAAATATAAATTTCTAGAATACCAGGCGTCAATATAAATACTCTTTAATATATGTCTTTATTTTACCCCCCAAAAAATTCTCTTTGAGATCAAAAAATATATGTATTCATACTTCTAGGATTAATATAGACTAATGAGAAATGTGATTTTCCAAACAACCCCTTGTTTAATTATGGTATTGAATGGTTTCATATCCTATTCATGAATTCAATCATTCCATCATAGTTATGGTTGAACTCTGTAATAATATTTTCTATATGTTGCAACTCCACATATTCCTCCCATGCCTCTTCAATCTTAAAATTAATGGATAGTTAAATATTTATCTAAGAAATATAGGATCTTTACCCTTTTATTATGATTTAAAGATCTATCCTCTACAAATCTGTAAGTAAGAGATCTCTTCTAATCCTCACCAAGGAAAACTAGGATGGTCGTTATAACTCCAAGAATTATCCACTTTGTTCACATTTTTATGGTGATAATGTATTGAGAAGTCATAATATTTAATCAAATACAACCTGCTCCTTTGGCTTATATTCAAATCATTTTTTATGAATATATACATTAAGATTTAATGATCAATATATATATAAAACCTTTCAATATATATATAATTCTTTCTAATTTTCAACAGAAAAATTATAATTTCTAGTTCCAAATCATGATTTAGATATTTTTTATCAATAATATTTAATTTTCATGAGGTATACAATACTACCATATCATTATATATAAGAACACATCTTTGTACCTTATTTTATGCATTAATGTATATCATAAACCCTTCCCCACTATAGGGTAGTGTAATAATAGTTGTGTTGACCAACCTTCCCTTTAATTAATTTAAATTTTCTCCACATTCATTTGTCTAAAAGAACATGAATCCCTTCTAAATCAATATGGTTGTTAGATTCCAAAACCATGAGAAATTTCTCAAAAATAAATAGTGATATATTAATAACCCAAGAAAACTATGGACTTCGGTCTCTATGGTTGGCCTGGGCCATCATTCAATAACATATATCCTAGAAGGATCTATAGATATACCCTCACTTGTAATCACATGACCCAAGAATGAAAATTTCTATAAACAAAATTCATACTTGCTAAAATTTTCATACAATTACTCCTTCATCAAGGTCATAAATACAATCCTCAAATGATCTTCAAGATATTTCTTTCTCTTTTAGTATATAATTATATCATCTATAATGGATACTATAAACTGATCAAGGTAATATCTAAAGACTTTATTCATTAGATCCATGAATATAGTAGGGGCATTGGTATGTCTAAATGGATCACTATTAATTCATAATGACCATATATCATATAAAAGTATA
Organism: Viscum album; assembly: GCA_963277665.1. Taxonomy (NCBI): domain Eukaryota; kingdom Viridiplantae; phylum Streptophyta; class Magnoliopsida; order Santalales; family Viscaceae; genus Viscum; species Viscum album. The sequence goes on along the minus strand of OY728120.1, from coordinate 648,952,905 downwards.
TCTTGGGTATATCCCACTTCTTTAACTTTAATTAATGATATTTGGAAGGAAGATAAATCATTAAAAAGTATTTAGCTCTGCATAGTTGGTCGAACAAGTCATAAATACGAGGTAGAATATACTTGTTATTGATAGTGATATTGCTATGTTCTTAATAATCAATTCCAAGACAAAATGACCCAAAGTTATTATTTAAAAAATAATAGGTGCACCCAATGATGATACACTCGAGTGTATGAATCCCTTTTTTAGATTCTTCTTGAGATTATTCTTCAATATTCATAAATGGGTTGGGTCCATTCTCTAAGGTGTATTTGAAATTTTCATAGCACAATGTATAAGTTCTATTGAAAATTAAAATTCACGATTCATGCTAATATTAGTGAACACTTCTGAAAATACATTGACATATTCTTGAATAATAGGAATATCAATAGTGTTTATCCCTAACCACTTGAGATAAGAACTCCTCATGAATAAGTGGTAAGATCCATATAATGGAATTAATTTCCATTGAATGTTAATATTCATACCTGCACCTATACATGATCATATATTGATTTGGAATCTCAAATATGACTTCAATTCCTTTGAAATGTATTTGTGATATATATAACGTGAACCAATATATTCATAATATCACAATAAATTCAACTATTTGGAGAATAAAAAGGTTTGTAGCAGTCACATTCGCACAAAATTATATCAGATATAAACTATAGACATGATTTTAAATCATTATACAACTATAATTTTTAACCAATAATTCAAACTCTAATAATTTAGGTAGTAATATAATACCCTTAACAAATTCTTCAGATATAAAAGAGTGGGTAGAACCAAATTGTTTTTAGTTCTATAGTGTATGATAAGTTTACCTTTCAACACATAATTCTTTTGACCCAGTTAATTGGCTAGGATCACATGAGCTTTCTCTTTATCTCTTAGATTAAAATTTTGCTGACATAAATTTTCTTAATTAACACTTAGATTCATGAAATGATTAGAATAATGTGTATAATCAATGAAATTATATCATTTGAGTGTTGGTGGTGCAATACATTAATATTTCTCTTCATTCATTTCATTGGACGACCACTTTATATTACTTCAATATTCATTTACTCAATTGCCTTATTTTCCATATTGAAAACATTTATAACTACCCTTAAAGAAATTTTCCCAATGCTCATTTCCAAAATTTTAGAGTAAAGAAATTATAATTTTATTGTTTCAATTTATTTTATTATTTGAATCTACTTAAAGATCCATAATTATTTTATTTTCCCTAAAACCATAAGTATAATCATATTCCCACTCTCAATTTGTCCCTTAATACCACATATAAAGATTTAATTATATCTTCTAAAGTACCTTATGGATAATTCTTATCAAATACATGGTCTTAAGTTTCTAATTAATGGATCAAATTTACATTTTGGTTTGATGGTAAAAACTAGAAGCGTACCTGGAAAATATAGTGAAATTTTCCTCATTAGTATTGATACATTCATCATCCTTTTACTTAAGTTCAAGGAATTAACTTTCCATTATTGTAATAATAGTTTGAGGAAAGTACCTATTGTAAAATACCATCTTAAAAACTTCCCTTTCCATGGTGTAAATCTCTTCCTCGCATATTATATTCATAATAAAATTCAGTCATTGATCAACTTCACCTTCCAAATGATAAATGGCAAAGAAATAATTTTTATGTCCTAAGGGATGGATAATAAAATATATATTTTTAGTGGTACTAGTACATTGATAGATAATTATTATAATGGAGGACCCACTGATAAGAAAGGTGGGAATTTCCTCATGAAGGACTCAATGGAATATTTCTCATTCCTTTAATTATTTGGAAGGTCAACATGATTCCTAGATTGGGATATCTATGTCAAAATAACATCATTATTTTCCATTCCATCACCAATTTCCTTAATTTTCTCTTGATGAAAATCACTATATTATCCTTCACATTCATTTTTAACATGATTCCTACTAGTTACAACCAATTAATAAAACTAAAAGGAATAGTTTTAGTATAAATCATCATTAATTAGAGTGACCAATCGAATAATTATAAAAATAATTCCAAATATTTCCTAAATTATGAAACCATTTTACCAATCTATGACACTTTAGGTTCATCCTATCTCACATTCAATTCATTATAGGTTATATTAGGTTCTATCATTATTTTTATCATAAAATGATATTTAAAAAATAACAAAACCCTACTCTAATACCAACTGAGGTGACCCATGAATTAAATACATAAATATTAGACCATTTTAGTTTAATATTGAATATATTTTACAATAATACACATCCCAAGACCATAATGTTTTATTGGATTTTATGATTGGATATATAATAAAATTATTTTATAAAATATATTTAACATCTATTATAAATTTCATCACACAATGTACCCTTATTAGATATACCATACTTAATACCTTTCTTTATATCACGGGGAAAAGGAAATATAAGAAAGGGTGATCTCAAATTCCCAGTAAGGGTTAATAAGGGAGATATCAATTGATGATCATAAGTGAGAAAAATATAAGCATAATGGTATGATAACATTATCATAAATTATAAAACATAACAAAAATGTCATTGAACACAAATAATGAGCTATGAAATAAGGCTTTTCATAATAAAATACATGAGTTATAAGAGTGAAAAATATTCAATAATAAATCATGTGCCATGTGAAAATATCATAAGAATAATACATAAGTTTGTGGAATACACATATTTGGACAAAATCATTTCCTAAGTCAATGATCACTTCGAAGAATATAATAGAGGATAGAGTCCCACAATAGATTAGGTTCAATCCAAATTCTCATCATTTTCTTAGTCAAGGATCACTACCCAAAATATCATGGTGGACCAATTACCTTACTGGAATGATTCAACTCCCTATTATTGTTCATATTATCTCTTGAGATGTGAATATTTAAACAATGCATTAGAGGGATATATAATTATAGGTATAACCATCACATAATGTAAACCATTCTTAAGTGTTCCACAAGATCATAAAAATATTAATCATTTCATTATAGCACAATTAACACATTGGAATGAAACGAGATTCATGAAATAATCATTAAAAAAATTTCATCGTAAGATATATAGATAAATAAAGTGGATGGTATCATAAAAGAACATTCTCAATGAGGAATAAAAAATATTAAACGATGTTTTAAAAAATTAAAAATATATTTCATAAAGAATTTAAAATACACTTTGAAAGTCAAGAGAAAACATCCATTTTTTGATGGAAACCTTTTAAAAAATACTTTCAAAATGGGAATAGTATTTTCTATATAAAACCATTGAAACTTATAAATGATGCTTCATGATTAAGGAAGGACATGGAAGTAGAAAAATCCATTCATGTAATTTACATTAAAAGATAAAATTCTTTTCATATATTTTTAAATAAATTCAAAATTGAGTTGTATGAGAAATGATTGAAAAGATAAATATTTAAACCTTTTTAAATAAATAAAAAATTAGTTGAATGTAAACTTTAAAACACATTTAAGTAAAAATAAAAACGTTCTTAAAACATTTTTAAGATTATTGATAGGGAAGAGAAATATCCCAGACCAAAAATACGAAATAAGGTTGAACTTTCTTAAACATTTTCTCTATCATTTTAAGTACCAAAGAGAGAATAATGAAAGAAAAATATAAAAATATATATAAATAACCACAAAAAAATTAAATATATCAGGTTTAAAATATAAGAAGCATATAATTTTCCTAAATTAGAAATTTGACTTAAATAATTCCAAAAAGAAATGAGATTGTAATATAAACCCTTACCTCAATTCAAGACTTTATTCATGTACACCCTTAACCTTATGTATAATAAATTTAAATTTATTATAAAAATATAATATATCCATATTTATTATTATATTATAATATATCTCTCCCTTATAATTTCTAATATCTTATTTATTAACAATTCTTCCATAAAATCAATATTTGGGTGTTAACTGTTCTGTTTCCCATACATGTTTTAGTTTAATGGTTTCAATCCCTATACCATAGAAATGATTTTAAAATATCCATAATTTTAATAAATTCATATGTATTATATTTATTTATTATATCAACTTTTATAACTAATAATATAAATAGGTGATGAAAATTTAATTACATTAATTCACAGAGACTGTAGTCCATACGTACGCATGAGTGATGTTTTCATTTTATAAATAATAAAAAGAAATACTGGTAAATAATAATCTATACTTATGTAATCATAATAATATTATAAATATAAAATATAATCATTAAATTTATCTTTATTACCATCCCTGTTAAGAGGAAATGAAAAATGGATCATAGCATTTCATTGTGGTGGTAGTCCACTGTGAAATAGTGTCGTCATAATTTATGAATGGATTGGAGGGTAATAAGGTAGAAAATATGTTTTATTCTATAGAAGTATAATTATGTTATAAAAATTATATATATCCATTAATTCCATCTATACAACCTTTCATGAGAGATTGTGATGAAAAATACACCACTTCATAGAGATGGTAGTTCTAACACACACACATGAGTGATGTTTTTATTTTTAATTAGAAATAAAAGAGACCAAAAAGGAAGTACTATTAATATAACACCTTTTTTGTATAGTAATGATATTTATGTCATCATGGTAAGATAGTTATCAAAGATTTGGAGGATGTTCATGAAGAAATAAATCCCAAATATATTGGTAAATAGAATTAAATTTTCTTTAGGAATCTTCCTTTAGTTAACAACTTAAGTTTTCTTAAAATTATATTTTGGTAAGAGTAGTGTAATACTTTGGGATCTTGGAATATATTTTCCTTTACCTAAACATATTATTGATAAAAAAATTTACATGTAACACCAAACTAAAATTATCCACAAAATATTACATGAATATTATTAATAAAATTAAATAATAATATAACCAGTAGTAAATAAAATTATTTTAATAAATTATAAAATGTATATAAAATAAGATTAAGAACACATAATGTTTAAAGGGAATTTTTCAATGAAACTAGTTTTTTATTATATATTTCATTTTCCTTTAAAAGTTAAATTTATAAATGTTATAATTTTAATTTTTTAAAATGAAATTAATTTCTCAATTTAGAATGTATACTATGGTGGATTTTTTATATTTTTTTAAAATAAATGAATTTTGGTTAATAGTGAAAAATAGCGATTTTTCTAATACCGCCACATTTATTAAATAATTAGAATATAATAATAAATTAAAAATTTTGAAACATTTTTTATACACCAATATATATTTATAAATTAATATAAATCATTTAAAAAAACTTTTTTGAATTTATAAAACCCATGTTTAACAGTTTGGAAGCATAAGTAATATTTTACTCTAAAAACTATTTTTTATTTTCTTATATTAAAAAATTATTTTTCATCACTTGTAAAAAATAAATACGTAAAAACAGTTTCATGTATTAGATAAACATGTTCATATTATATAATGAGGTCAATTTTTTTATACATAAAATTATGATTACTAGGATTAATGTTAATGAACATGACATTGATGAAAGTGTTATTTTTAAAGAATTGTTTTATTAATGATGTGTAATTTTTATCTAATAAATTAAATTTATATATTATATAGAATTAATTTTATATTATTTTTATAAATATATAAAAATACATTATCACTCATTTAATTGGTAATTAAAGTTATATAAGATCATGTACACTTAACGGTGAAATGTTTTTTCTACAAAACAATATTTCTATTTATTAAATGTTTTAATTTGAAAGTAATTTTTTTATAAATTAAAAATTTAATTACATGATGTAAAACTTATATTTTGGTCCATAATATCAAAATTTGGTAAGATGGTTTACCTTATATTTTTAATAAAATATAAATTACATGCATAGAAACTAGTTACCAAGGGAAAAAATGGTAAAATGTTAAAATGTAGTGGAAAATGACTTGAAACATGTTTAAAAATATATAAAAATGAATTTTAAAGGATTTAATTAAATTTTATTACCCCAAAATTCATTATTTCCCAAATTGTGATCCATTTACCCATGAATAGTGTGATGCTATCACTGAAAAATAATTGTTATTTATAAAAAAATGTCATTTTTTTTACTTATAAAAGGACGACATTACATAAACCACATTTATCCACCCATTAAAATGTATTAAATTAACCAAATATGTACCCTATTGTCTTTTAAAATCTCTCCCCACGTTTTTTAATCCTTGGTCTTTCCAAAAGTCCGATTTAAGGATCCTTAAGTTGTTACCTAAGGGAGAACATCTAATGGGAGAGGTAATGTTCTCAATCGATTTCCCTTAATTATTTCCTTCTTATACCCCCTCAAAACTAATATGTCTTGAAATTTATTGCAACACACTATTACTATTTTTAGGTACTCATAAACCCCTATTTTTATCATTCTTTTGTTGGGTTTCATTTAGGGGTGTTTTAGGTGAAATTTTTAAAATTTTGAAGGGATTTTGTGTTGTGTATGGATGGTGCAGGGTTTTCCCAAAACGTGTGACTTGCTAGTGCAATTCATGAAAACCCAGACAACAAGGGTTTGAATGGTTGGTGCACGGTTTTAAAAACTATGTGAAGACCAAGGAGAAACCATGAAACCCTAAAACATGTGGAGCATGGTCAGGGTGCATGGTTTTTCTAACCTTGTGGCTTGACCCAGGAAACCATGCATGCAACATTTAATTAATCCATTTTTTAAAAAAAATATCGAAACCGCATTTTAGACCCTCGATCAGGCCTAACTCATCCTAGATCGATTTAATGGGTTGTAAGGGATCTCAAGTACCAATTTTTTCTCCTCCAAACCTTATCTATGGAAATCAAATCTAGGTGATATTCATTCTAGTGTTTCTTGATATGTTTTCTCTCCCCATTCTCCATCTTAGCCACTATCCTTCTTTCCTCCCTAGGGTTTAACAAATATCTATGTTGTTGGAGTATATAATCTCTATATCATCAAATCTTGAATCTAGGTATAATTATCAGATCTTCATTACCAATTTTTTTCATTGGAGTTTTCTATTTGGGGAGTCATGTTTCGTGATCCTGAGGTAGGTTGTTCCTTTTATGATGTCCAATTTAATTATCCCTAAATTTATTGATTTAAATTAAATTAATTTATTTCAATTTAATTGTTTTCAATTGGTTTATTAAAAACCCAATTCCATTGAATTTAGGATTTGAATTTTGTTTGGCATGAAAATTAGGGGAAACCCCAACTTCTATTGAATTGGGGTATGATTTGTAGTTGATGGAAAATTGTGGAAATTGAATTGTGGAATTTAAATTGTGAAATAGATTTGTGCAATTGATTTCAAAATTTTATTTGACAAAGAAATGGATTATTTTTTTGATAGAAACCCATTGGTTTTATCCTAGAAAAGGCATGAATTGATTAAAAATCATTTTGGGTTTTAAAAGGAAATCCGAATTTTAAAATGAAAAAATGGGTTGATTTGTATTTTGAAATTTTTTGAAATAAGTTTTCTATTATTGATTTTCATTTGAACACATGAAATCATAGGCATTTAATGATTTATTAGGGACAAAACATGTTTGTATGAGAATTTCCTAGGAATATATTGATGCTTTAGAACTCTAACATAATATTTTTGGAAGATATTCTCCTCAGTAGGAGGTTAGTTAGTTCTCTTTGACTAGTGAAAAAGGTATGTGTATACACATTCTAGTTTTCATTATATAAGACTATGAGGGTCCCATAAAATGGAACTATCCTACCTCTTATCATATGAACATGTTTCTCATTCTTAATATTTTGAAATATATTCCATTATCTGTAAACTATTTTACACATGACTTAGGAATTTATATAAATCATGTATATAAAATGTATATTATTCTATTTTTTAAAGAATTTCCATCATTTCAATAATAAAGAATGATTTGTTTCTAATATGATTTTAAACTTCCATGCCCATTTATTTTAAATTTAATGATTTATTTGGTTAATTAATTTTTCCATATTATTATAGAATCCTTGATGAGATCCTACTAGTATTTTAGATCACACCCTACTTTCAACTTTAGGTGTTTGTAGATTATTTTCTTCTAGGTTTGCAAAAGGGTGAGGTGCCACTTGGAGTTGGTTCTTATTGATGATCCCTGGGCTTGGAGATTTGTTTCTGTTGGGTAATGGGTTATTATCTTATTTTATAGTACTTTGTGGTTATACTTTGGGTTTTATACCTATTTGACTAATGGTATAGTTATCCCTATAAAGTTTTCTTGTATGAACTCTTATTTTTTTCTCTTGCATCCATTGTGTTTATGGGAAATTTGTTCCGACTTTCATATTACGTGATGCCATGTTCTTATCACCAACTTGTGGGGATAAATAACTCCCTTTGGTATATGTCAGTACCAGCCTAGTTATTAGGGTACTAGAGAATCTGGGATGGTTCATGAGAAAGTGGTATTAGAGGTGCAGGTTAAGAATATTTCCATGATGTTAGTAGGTAGTTGAGTAATCTTTTCTAGACTTAGGAGGTAATTTCAATTAATTTCTTGACTATATGTAACCATAATAAGACTTAAGTCACTAGGGGCGGGTTCATAAAGATGTATTGAGGATTAGTTCTAGTCAATTCCCTAATTTATAATTGGATATATTGAAATCAAAATCTTGTTTAACTACCAGATGGGATTAATTTCCCTTGTTTCTATGTTTGAGTGTTAATCTGATGTCATTAATTTTGTTTTTTTAATGTTTCTTATAATCATTCCGCTAAGAAGTCATGTGAATTAGATCCATGTGTAAGATACTGATGGACCACCATGAGAAAATCCTATTGTGGTCTCTAGTCTAGTTGAGTCTAGTTGAGGAGACTATGCATACTGCCCAAGATCTGGGACATGCAACACCTGCAATTCCCATTTAGGCTCTAGTAGTGGAACCTTAGAGGTAATTTTTCTGGAATCGTTCTTTGGATTTTCTTCATAAGAAAACACCAACTTTAAAAGGTTCCAATGATCCTCAGCAGGCTTAGGAATAGTTGTGTAGGATTAAGTGTTTGTTTGAGTTATTGAATACAACTGATGAAATCAAGGTGAAGTCTTCCACCTTCATGCTGGAGGGTTATAATAGGATATAAAGGGACATGGTGGTGATGAAGAAGAAGCATGAAGGCCTAAAGGGGAAATACATCAAGGCTCTTTTAACCTAATAGTTCTATTTAGATTCAATGGTTTTGTGTATGGATATTTAGTTATTCAAACTCATGTAGACAAACATGACCGTGAAAAAAATATAAAAATCATTTTTTGAAGCTTATTCAGTTTTCACTAGAGATTGTATTGAATGAGAAGATAATACTCAACAATTTGAGATGGGAATTTGATCTGATATTTGTTCTCAGGTTTTCTTGTTAAAGAATCCTTCTTATAATGACATGATGGATAGAGAATTGATGGTTGTAATGTACCTAAATGTTAAATCAGGGTGGATCAGAGTTTATTTTTCTCCCAGTGGAGGTGTATTACTCTAATGGGAAGAGGATGCATGATTATTCTCATAGAAGTTATCAATATTTGGGGGTTTATACCTCCTACAATTCTTGAAGGAGGCCATTTTATTTTCTACCAGTGTGGAAAGACAAGCCACTCAAAGAGGGTTTTCAATTAGACACTAAATATATGTGGTTCCTGTGGATTATCTGGTCACTTATATAAGTTATACCATATCTACTCTACTACAAATAGTGGAACAAGATCATTAGAACCTACTAAAACTATTGTTAAATAAAATTCTTCATGAAAAATGGGGTTCCAGCCATAGATATCCAGAACAAAGATTCTTCATGTAGTGAAAGAGTCTCCACAGGAAGCAGATATGAGTCCAGTGACTATGAGAGGTACCATTACTATAGATTCATCATTATTGACCACTTTATTTGATATTGGTAGATCTTATTCTTCCATTTCAACTAATATTTTCAATCTTCTTAATCTTATTAGGAAGACTCTATCTTATGTAATGGATATTACTACACCGCTTAGAAGGAAGAGAGAGTATGGTATCTATATTCCTGCTTATGTTTTCTTGCTATCGAATTTTGATATTTCTTCGGATTTTCTTGGTCTCAATATGAAACATCTATACATTATTTTTTCGCTCATTTAAAATAAATCATGGGTTTATTGTTATCATTTATGGGTCTCCCTTAGTAAACTCAATAGAGTGTTCCATGTATTTTAAAGAGAATGAGACCTGAGTTTGAGTATAGTCGAACCTTCTTATCTAGAGTTGTGGAAAGTGATATAAATGTTTTCCTTTGATCTATAGTGGTAATTTTTGAGTGGTAATCTCCCTCCAGTTTTTTTTTTCAATTTTCATGATGTTATTTGTACTAACTTCTCTGGTTTTCCGCTCGTAAGGGAGGTGGAGTTTTATATATACTTAGTATCTGGTACCCATCTTGTATGTATTTCTTCTTACCACATGGAACAGGTGTAAATGAATGATCTTAAGACTAAATTGGATGATATTTCAGAGGAAGGATTTCTACATCTGAATGTTTCACCTTGGGTGACACCTATTCTCTTTGCAAAGAAATATGATGGATCACTTTTAAATTGTGTTGATTACCAAAAAATAAATCGATTTATGGTAAATAATAAGTATCTATTTCCATGGATTAATGATATATTTAACTAATTAAAGTGGGTAAAATGTTTCTCAAATATTGATATTTGATATGGTTACCATCAGTTGAGAATAAAAGATTTTGACATTCAGATTAATTTATTTTGGAGAAGGTATATCCATTATGATTAACTTATCATGCCATTTTGTTTAACTAATTCTTAGATAGTTTTCATGGATTAAATGAACATGATTTTCCATGAGTATCTTGATACAATTGTGGTGTTATTTTTATAAGAAATATTTGTTTCCTATAATTTAGAGGAGGATCTTGTGAATTGTTTGAGGTAAATATTGGAATTGTTTAGAAATCAATGAATTTATTCCAAGATTTGAAAATTTTATTTCTGGATTTGAAAATTGATGTTATTGGGACATGTGGTATCAAAACATGGTATTTTAGTTTCTAAAGAAGTGGTGAACGCTGTTATGACTTAGGAACGACCTTGATTTTTTTATATATTTGGAGATTCTTGGGCTTAGATGGGTATTATATGTGGTTCATTAAGGACTTATCAAAGTTGTATTATTCAATGTCCACTATCATTTGGGAGGAAGTACATATTTCTTGGGATTAATAATGTTATAATTCTTTAGTTGAGTAGACACATATTCTGACTACTGTGCTGGTGTTGACTCTTCTAAAAGATGGGAAAGGCTATGTGGTCTTCTATGATGCATCAAGGATAGGTTTGGGATATGTTCTTATGCAGGGTGTTCATTTAATTTCCTATAGATCTCTATATCTTAGGACACATTATAAGAATTACCCAACCCATGACATAGAAAATAAAACTACGATTCACATGTTTAAGAGTTGTTATAATTGACTTTTTGATGAAAGATTTACTATGTATTCCAACCATAGGATCTTAAGTTATATGTTATCTCAAAATTATTTGAATCCAAACTAGAGGAGTTGGGTGGAGTACCTACAATCGTTCAACTTTCACATAGCCTATACCCTAGGTAAAGGGAATGTGATCATTGGTGCCTCGATTATAAAACTTCTAACCAGGCTATGAAATAATCATCAGAAGAGTGGAACTTGATGGATCTTTTGGAAAGTTGCATATTAGAGTCCGGGAATAAGGGATCAAGGTCTCCTTGGATAGTGTTCAGTTTACATCCTCTCTTCTCAAGTTGATTCTTCCAGAGAAGTAGAAAGATAGTGAATTCCATAGAATTACAGATGCTATTTATGGTGGAGAGACTGTTTCTGTTTTTTCATTCTATATAGAGGGAATTATATGTTATTGTAATTGTTTTTTTGTACCATTATCAGTCATGAATGTTGTTATGTGGTATTTCTATAACTCCTAGTAGGTTGTGAACCCAAAAACCATGGATATATTCTATGACTTGCGATGATGATTCTGGTGTCAAGGTATTAGATGGGGCATTGATAATTTTTTCTCTCATCGTTATACATTACAGTAGGTCAAGGCTGAGCACCATAGACCTTTTTTTCCATCAACCACTTCCAATGCTGACTTTAAAGTGGGATAATATCTCTATGGATTTTTTTTTGGGTTACCACATACCTAGATAAAGAAGAATGTGATATATGTTGTGATTGATTATATGCCTGAATCGACTCACTTTATAACCATTCATGATACAATTTTTTAAGAGTTTTGAAATATCAATGTGAAAGATATTTTTCATTTTTACAGACTTCTATCTACTATTATCTCTAATAGGGATCCTTGGTTCACTTTTCTCTTTTAGATAACCCTTCAGAAGACACTGGTATCTCAGGTTTATTTTATCACATCATACCATCCATCGTAGGATGTACATAGAGAAATAGATATATAAATTCTTGAGGATATTATAATAACCCATGTTATTGACTTTAATGGAGATTGGGATGACTATATGGGGATAGTTGAGTTTTCTTATAACAATAGTTACCAGTCTGCGATTAGAATGGCTCATTTTGAGGCCTTATAAGGCCATCCTTGTAAATATCTACTATTACGGTCAGAGAGTAGTGAAAGTTCCATGGTTAGTACAGGATTGGTTTAAGAGATAAATACAAAATATCTAATTGATTCATTTGATAATTTTGATGGAACAAATATGATATAAGTTTTATGCTGATCTTCATCATAGACCGTTATAATTTTTAGTTGGTGACGAGGGGTTCCTAAACATTTCACCTCATTTAGGTCATCAAAAACTTAGGAGGCCATGAAAACATTCCCCTAGTTTTGTGGGACCTTTTGATGTTTTTGGGAAGGTGGGGAAAGTAGATTAGTATTTGGAACTTACACCATAGTTGAAATCGATACATAACAGGTTCCATGTATCTTAGATATGAAAGCATATTTCTAACCCATCTCATGTTTAGAGCTGGAGTGATCTTAAAGTCAAGACTGATTTATCCGTGACTAAGCATCCAATTAGGATAGTTGATTATGAAAACAAGGTAATTCATGGGAGGATGATACCTTTGGTTTGATTATTATGGAATAATGGTTCTGATATTCATGAGATGTGGGAGAGGGAGGCACTGATTAGAGATTAGTGGCCACATCTTTCTGATATGGAAGTTTCCTAATAGGATTTATGGGGACATAAAGTTTTTATGGTATGGAGGTTATGACACAATGTTATAGTTTTTAGGTACTCCTAAACCCATATTTTAATCTTTCTTTGGTTGTGTTTCAATTAGAGGTGTTTCAAGTGAAATTTTGAAAAAAATTAAGGGATTTTGGGTTGTTCACGATTGGCACACAGTTTTCCAAAACCATTCACCCTTCTCGTGAAAATCATGCAAACCCAAATAGTGAGGGTTTGCATAGTTGGTGCATATTTTGAACAACTGTGAACCCACCAAGGAGTAACCAAGCACCCCTACCACAAGGGGTACTTGGTTAAGGTACATAGTTTGTCTAAGTATGAAATGCTTCCCAGGAAACTTTGTGCACATCTTTTAATTAATCTAAAAATTGTTATTAAATACTCAAACCCCCATTTTATACCTATAATCAAGAATAACTCGACATAGATTGATTTATAGTGTTGTGGGGGCTCTTAAGAACTGATTTTTGATACTATAAACCCTCTCCAATGAGGATCTAAGCTAGGTGTTCTTCGTTCAATATTTTCCCAGTATGTTTTTACTCCCCATTCTCTATATCCAACTATCTACTTATTTCCTCCATTTAGTTTAATAGATCTCCATGCTATTGGAGGATCTAATCCCTATTTTTTCATATCTTTAATCTAGGTTTCATTATAAAATATTCATTTCAAACATTCAGCATTGGATTTTCCCATTTAGGGATTTGTGTTTCGTGATCCTGAGGTAATTGGTTCTATTTTTTATGGGCAATTTTATTAACCCTAAATTTTCATATTTAAATTAAATTTATTGATTTCAATGTAATTATTTTTAATTTGTTTAATAAAAACACAATTCATTTTAATTTGATATTTGAATTTGGTTTGGCATTAAAATTGGGAAAACTTCAAATTCCACTAAATTGGGGTGTGATTTATATTTTATAGAAAAATGTGGAAATTGAATAATGAAATTGAATAATGGAATTTAAAATCTGAAATTGATTTATGAAATTGATTTAAAAATTTTAATTGAGGAAAAAAATTCTTAATTTTTTTGATATAAAACCATTGGTTTAATCCTGGAAAAGTCATCATTGGATTAAAAACTCATTTTTATTTTTAAATGGAAATTGGAATATTCAAATAAAAAAATGGGTTGAATTATATTTTGAATAGTTTTGAAATAAATTTCCCATTATAGGTTTTTGTTTGATCACATAAATTCCTAGGTAGTTAATGAGTTATTAGAGATAAAAATTTTAGGATGGGAATGACCTAACACTCTATTAATTGTTTATAAATATAATATAAACTTACTGGTAGATATTATCCTATGTAATATGTTGGTTAGTCCTCTTTGACCAATATAAATGGGATGTGTGTGAATGTTTCCATTTTCATTATATAAGTGTTTGAGGATCCCATAACATGGGACTATCATACCTATTAATAGATGACCATGTTTCTCATTAATGTTTTGTTATATATTCCATTATTTGTAAACTATTTTACAAATGATTTATGATTTTATATAAATTGTTTTATATAAAATGTTTATTACTTAATTTATTTAAGGTTTTTACATCATTTAAAATGTAAATAATGATTTTGTTAAATATGTTTTTGAGGAACCATGCATGTTTATTTAAAATTGAATGCTTTGTTTTATTAATTAATTAGCGGATCTTATTATGGAATCCTTGGGTATACCCCACAGGGATTTTATCTTACACCCTAATTGTACCTTCAGAAGTTTTTAGATTATATTCCTCTAGGTTAGATTAATGGTATATCACCACATAGAGCTAGTTATTTTTTTGATCCTTGGGATTGGATAGTTGTGTTTATTGGGGATCAGGTTTTTATCCTATTTTATGGTACTTTGTGGTTGTACTTTGGGTTTTTTACACCTTTTTGACTTCTAGTACAGTTCTCCCTATGGAGTTTTTCTTCTATATATACTAACTTGTTTCTATTTCTTCCATTTTGTTTGTGGGGAATTTGTTCCCACTTTTATATTGTGTGATACAAGGATCTTGTCACCAACCCATGGGGATCGGGAGTTCCCTTCAAGATATGTAAGGATCAGACTGGTTATCAAGGTACTAGGGTCTCTGGGATAGTTCATGAAAAGTATGATGACATCAATATTAGAAGTATGATGAAATTTTATTATACTAATGTAATATTAATTTTATACCTTTCTCTTAAACCATTAAAAAATGAATATGTTGTCATGTGTACTTGTGGACTACCACCTCTATGAACTACATGCTTCATGTTTCACCACAATCATAAAAGGATATTTATAAAAGAATATTTAAAGTATTAATATGATATTTATAACATTATTAATATTATTAAAATTTTAAATCATTTCCTATATTCATCCCTATATATGGAAAATTAATATTTTGACCATGCATACATGTGGACTAGCGCCTCCCCAAAAGAAACATATTTCATTTTTACTATATTATTTTATTATGAATCCTTCCCTTTTATAAAATTATTAAAAACACTAAAATATATATATATATATAATCAATATGATTTTGAAACAATATTATTATTCCAATGGAAACAATTTTTAACCATACTCACCCGTATATTATAGCTTTTTCTTGTTTTTGTTGGTTTAACCACCTAGATGAACAATGCAATAAATTTATTTCATGGGTAAATAAGGAAAAATAAATAATAGTGATGTTAGATAATAATAAGTAAATTGTTATTTGTTTTTGGTTGTTGAGTGGTAATATTAATATCTAACATGTTATTAAGATACAAACCTTCATTTGGGAAAATTAAAAAAACAAGATTGTCACTAAATTCATTATCATAAATCATAACTAAAATACATACAAAATGAAATTAGATCATGAAAAATCATAATAAAAACATATTTTCTAATAAATATAATTATCTTATAATGATTAAATTTGAATTTATAAATATTAATCAACACTTTCATTACCAAACTAGTAATTAAGGATAATAACATCTGACGAGGAAAATAAAATATAGCTAATACAGTTTCAATAAATGATTAAAAATGGAGTTTATAAAAATAAATATTCATGAATAAGGTTCTTAAATGGGTTATTAAGATATTTTTTATATAATAGATAATAAGTTTCAACTAAACTTGATTTACGGTGTAGGGTTTTGCATCTCAATTTCTCTACATTGAGATACAAAGAATATTCACCACTTATTTGATTTTTATGACGTATATATTGGACATGGATTTCATTTTTTTATAAATTTTCATGAAATATATAGGATTTAAAAATCCATATCACATTTTTTATTTGATGGTATTTCCATTCAAAAGATATAAAACTTATAAGGTTCTTTGTTAACTCAACTCCCTTTATTAAGTTATAAAAATTCTTCCTGAAGTTATTTCCTTCCAAGATTTTTTGATTTGAAACTAATATTTTATTGCATATTACCATTTATTCCTATTTCTGGTGAATTTATTTAATTAAATAATTTTACCTTGATGAATTTATTTCTCAAAAAGTATATAGTTGTTTAGAATAATTACTATATTCTTTAATGGTAGTTTCCCCACTTTGTTCATATTTTTATTTCCCACCATTGTTATACCTTATATTTGGAAACTCAATTATATGTTTTCTCATGTGACCTTTAAATTTATATTTTCATCATTTAAAAATGATTTTTTATTTCCCTATTTACAATTTGGGGTTTTAACAAAAGTATTTTCAAGTATTAAAATGATTCTCGATTAATTATTGTATGTTTTATATTCAACTCAAAATTTATTATAAAATCCTTTATATAATTTCAATGATCCATTATTGAATATATTTTTTAAAAGAAAATGTTTTCAAACGTGTTCACTTAAATGTTTTGAAAATAAATTTATAATTTCAACTATAACATTATCTTTTATGAGTATTAAGAAAACATTTTCTAAAAAACATTTAATGGTTTCTCTCACTGTATGAGAATTATTCATTATGAATATTCCTTTATATGTTTAAAAATGGGTTTCCAAATGATTTTAACACTTATTGATTTCGAAAAAACAAGGTTTTTTTATATTTTAAAAAAGTAAATGTTTTATTTTAAAAATGAAATCTTTATTTTAAAAGATATTTTAATGGCTTGTGTTTTTAAAAAATAAAATTTCAAGTGTTTTCATATATTCTCAAGGTAAGTTTTAGATAGAATATTTCTCCAATTAAATTTATTTTATGAAAATAATTTATTTATTTTAAATTATTTTATCAAGATCAATATATTTACTTTCAAATAATGTTTTTAAGGAGTTTACAATCCATTCAAAAAAGGGCTATTTTCTCTTATTTTTTAACCAATTTATAGAATGTTTTTAAAAAGATATTTTTCATCTATATTAATATCCTTAAATATCTATATGTTATACTAGGGATATTTTTAATCCACTACAGAACTTATTTTTTTGGTTGGATTATGGAATAATCTAGGAATGTTTTTCATTAAACCCATATCTTTTACATGGGTTAATTAAGTGATATTTGAGGTATGAATGTTTTAAAGGTTTAATGGAACCCATGTGTATGCATAAATATTATTATGATGGTTGGAATCATATATATCTATCAATTAATTTGTTTATGATTTTATATATCATGAGGTAATATTGGTCCCTGAGTTATGATGCTTGAGTCAATAATGGACCATGAGTTATGATACTCGATTCACTAATGAGAAGTGATTTATGATATTTGATTCAGTAATGGGTCATAAAAATTAATGGTTGAGCCACTATAGAATGGGTCACATGATTTTGTTACTTGAACCACTATGTAATGATTTCCTTTGATTATTCTTTTACTAAAGTTCCTTGGTATACTATATTTCAATAGCATATTACATTTTCAAGTTATATGCTTATAAGTTTTTTACATGGATCAATTCTATTAACTCACACTCTATTTCATTTTTATGTGTTTTTTATTTTGAGATTACATGTACTTATATAATGGATTATAGAAAAATCTTACATGTTATTTTTAATAATATATTTATCCCATGCTCACATTTTCTCATATTCTCATTATAAAACCCTTGATGACATGTTGATTATTTTTTCAATTACTAAGTATTTGATCACATATATTTATTATGTTTCCATTAATTAGGTTATATAGATGAGTATAACCTATGACGAATCTATAAGGGGGTATGGGGTGGTTAGATTATAGAGAAATGATCACACGTATTATAAAATAAGTTACTTATGAAACTGATCCATAAAGACACTAAACCTTACATTATTGATATTCTATGATTATTATGACATGTAATGTTAAAATTATTAATTTTATGTAAGTTTAGTGTGGTATATCTCACTTGGCATCAAAGCTAGTTTTATATTATGTATTTTTGGCATTGGACATGGGAGTGGGAGTATAGGGAACATCAACTAGGACGTTGAGGAAGTGGGGAGGAAAGTTGGGAGGAGATTTGGGTAGGAATTAGTTAAACCAAAGTGTTCATGTTATATTGATATGTGATAAGAGGAGGTTCACTTTAATATGTTCAGGTAAGTGGAAAGCTTGTAAATACTTGAAACTTTACTATATAATACATTTCTTACTCAATTCAAGTGGACCAAATTTTCATAGTTTAGAATATAATAATAGTTTGTTCGAATTATAATCAACCAATGAGATTTAAGAATATGTTTTGTGTTATTTTAAAACTTATATCTTCGGTTGACCCGTATTTTAACCCTTTTAACCCTTACCATGATTACCATATTTTTACCATGGAAACTATTCATTATGTATAAAAATTAAGTTAAAATTGTTACCTAATATTAATTATTATAATTAAAAATATGGAATCCATTTTATAATATTAAATTCCTTGAATTAGAAGAAATTAATTCTAATATCCGTTCATAGAACACGTAAGAAATATTTTTAGAGAAATTTTTTTATGTGAAAGATTGAATTTATACTTATTTAGGCCAATGATTCTTGAGTAGTGGTGTTTAACATGAATTAATTGGATTATTATTAAGTAAAAACATTTTTTAACATGATAAAAAAATGGAATCATTGAACCACATCATTAAAGTTAAAGAATCAAAATATTTTTTATTAGGGTAAAATATAACTTAGGCCTAAAAATGTCAACCATGGGTTTCCAAATTCAAAATAAAATTATAAAATTATTTATTTTACACATTTAAAAAATATTTTTTCAAGATAAATGTTTCACAATATTTTAAGGCATGTACGTATCATAGTTATTTCATCAAAGTCACAGTATTCATAAAAATCACATTTTTCACTATTCACAAAAAAACTAACATTTTTAAAAATCCAAACTGTTCACCCTAAGATAAATTTGGGAAGATAAATTCAAAATTAAAATCCATTTTTTCAAAGTAAATTGATAAAATTTATAAATTTATCATTCAAATAAAATATATATAATATATAATTAAAATAATGTTTTGAAATAAAAAATTTCTTTTAAGATATGAATAATTATAGTAGTAATTATTATAATTAATTTTACTAATTATTATTTTTTTAATTGAATCATAATATTTTACAATTTATATTAAAAATGGAATTATTTTCTTTAGTTTAGTTGTGTTTGTATCACAAGTTATGTAATACATTGAATTTATTTAATAGAAATATATTCTAAAATTTTAAGGTGTTATAATTTTGGATAAGATAGTTTTGATAAGTGAAGAAGTATCCTAATGGATTTTAGGAATATTATTATCTTACATGATGAGGTTTAGGTGTATGGTAATAACCATTCAAATGAGAAGGTGTTGAGTAATAAGTATTTATCTCTTTATTGAATCAAATATTGATAATTATATTTTAAATGACCACGATTTTTTTCCTTTTAATCTCTTTATAACAATAACATTATCTTCTTGCTAACTCAGTAACTCCCCTAAAATCTAAATTAGGAAGACTGTATTTGATAGCATTTTTGATACGCAACACCAAGAGCTTAAGGGAATATAATATCCTTATAATTTTTAATATTTTTAATATTTTAAATAAATTCGATATATTTTATAAATTTCAATGCACATGACACTAAGTTAGCATACATCGCACACCCAAACCAATTTCTTTGATGGCTTGCATTACACACAAGACCAGTTTTTACTGAACAACAATATATTATTATTATATTATTATTTAATATAATAAGATATAACCTAGCTATTACATTAGTGATTAGGAATTAGATTAACTGAGTTATGAAAATACATATTTTAAAAAATTATGAAATTAATTCAATGGTTACAAATTAATTATAAATGAAAATAAGAACCAATTGAATATAATAGGATTGTTTTTATAGAACAATATTTTTATGCTCACAAAGCTATTTTATCCTAATAAATTAAAACAATTAAAATAAATGGGTGATATTAATTTAATATATATATATATATATTATTAAATCTAATATTTCTTATTTTAATTGAATATATTTTATGGGCATGAGATAAGAACAAACCCAACATTACATATAAATACCTATTTTTTATAAAGGCACCTTTACTACCTTTAAATGAAAAACCTATTTTAAATAAAATTTTGGGAAAATTTATAGATTATATATACAAAAATAAACTTCATATTTTAAATCTAAACATAAAAATAATGTTAGGGTGATTTTTTTCATTTTTGTGAAGTTTCATTTTTATTGAATTGTGAAAAATACAGAATTTTAATTCAAAACTACATTTTTGCCTAATTTATTTATAAGGTTCAATTATATTTCTAATTGGTTTTATAGTATAATTAGATAATATTTTTTTACCAATTAATCCTATGTATATTATTATGATGAATTTTTCGTTGAAATTGGATATAAAAACAAAGCAAGCTTTGGAGTGTTTTTGCTTTAACAACCCACATTGTTGTCCTGTCTGCAAGATTAAATTTAAATTAATTTATAGTGATTTTTATTAGAATTTTTAAAAATGGATTAAATATTTGGAATAAAAAATAATTTATAATTTATAATATGGTAAAATTAGTTTTGGAATTTTTTTTAGTGAAAGTGATTAAAATTAATTACAACGATTCAGAGGAAAATTAGCTTAATAAGGGACTAAAACTTAATCTTTAGAACCCAAATGACCAAGAAACATGTCCAAAATACATTTTATGGAAATATTGAGACCCTAAAATTACTTTTATCTACATTGGTCCATTATTGAAGCCACTTTGATTTATAAGTTTTTTGGTGGAATTCCCTTTTTCAAAATTTATAAGAGTGCCTCTCCTCCACTATAAAAGGCACTCAAGACTCCCACTTCCTCACACCTATCAATCCAATTTTACTCCACTAATATCTTAAAAAATATATCCTCAACATCCCTAAACAAAACCTATAATCCTCACCTTGTGAATAAATACATCCATGTAATCCCTTTGGTGCATACCAAAAGGAGTTACCTGATAATAGGTAACATCCTTACTCATGCTCTTTAGTTTTATTTATTTATCCACTATTTCACTTATTTTTATTCCATGATTATATAATAACGCCAGTATCTTAAATATAATTATATGTTTTTATATTTATTTTTCTACCTTTACTTACAAACAATTCCATCTAATGGGCATTGAACATACCGTTTATGTGTATGATGAACTACCGCCTCATGAAATGAAGTTGTTCATTTTTCCTTTACCACCTATCATGGTTGGTAATTATGATGTAAAATATATTTATATATGATATTTATGATATTTATTATGTATTTATGATTATAATATTATTTTATAAAGGATATATCCATACTTTCTATTTTGTGTAAATACAATAACATCGTTTGTGGAAGTGTGGACTACCACCTCCTCAAAGCGATGTGATTCGTTCACACCATACATGGAATGTATAAATTATGGTTTTAATAAAACTATGTAATATATATGAAATATATATTATAATTTAATTATTATATACATATATATCATTTTATTTTAATTCTTCAAATATGAAAAAGAAATGAAAGTGGTGTTTATTCATATGTATAACCTACCGTCTCCAGGAACGCTGCAATTAATTTCTTATATAAAATTATTATGGATTATTATAAATAAATATGAACTGAATATATATGATAATTAAAATTTTGTTTAAACTATTGATATTATTATATCACGTTCTAATTAATAAGAAAACAAATAAGTCAATACTTACTTGAGAAACTAAGCAATTAACACATGAAATGGTGAAAATAATGAAAGAATGTTAAAAAATGGGTAACAAGTTATTATAAGATGATCATAAATGATAAAATAAATATTAATATGGTTATATAATAATTTATTAACTCTCTTAAAACCATTATAAAGGAGTTTAAGTATGTTCAGAAAAAATGGAAACACAAGTTAATGGATTTCGTCTCACTTTATCTTCTATCAAGAATTATTTTTTGTTATGCACCAATTCAATTTTATATGTTTTATATAATAACCTTTTACATGTTATATCATGAATATAATTATTCCCATGATATTATAAGTTTAATTTAGTGTTATTCATTCATGTGGATTTTGATTCAATTATTTCAAAGTTTCATGGGATAATTTTGAATTTTTAATTATTATTTTCCTTAAGAATGTTCTAATAATATTTAAATGGTATTTTCATTCATCAAAATTGAAAAAAAATATTTTTACTTATCCTCCCATGGGTAATTATTGATAAATTTTTATACTTATTCAATAAAAATATTTTATGGTAAAAACAATATTTATTAATTAAATTTATTATTAAACATATGTGGAATGAACTAAATATTGTATGTGATGGGTGTGGAATGGTATAACCCCTCGATGCATCAGTATGTTTCATGAGATAAACTAGATATGGTTTTGGCCAAGGACATAACCATTTATTAGATTCTTATAATGATTCCTTGACAATATTAGATTCATAGCATGAATCCTTAACAATATTATATTCATGGCATGAAGCCACAAGGGTATTAGATTCTTGGAATGAAGCTTATATGATATTTTTTAGATATCCATAATTATGCATTCCATAAATATGTATTTAGTTATTTTTAATCCATGTGATTATTTAATTAGTTATAATATCCATGGTTAAGATTCATTCTCATATTATTGATTAAATGGCATTCATTTTAGTTATCTACCTTTCCATATTGATTATTCATTATATATATATTTGAATAGAATGTGTTATTAGTTATTTACCTTTCCATGTTGATTTATTCTCATTTATTCATTATTGTTTCCGCTATAATTTACCATTACTGAGCATTTGATCTCACCCTTATTTGGTTTCCCTTTCATTGGAATCCAAGATATATAATAAGAAAGATATTAAAGGATAAACTATATGGAATAAAGTTATCATCAAAAGAAAAAAATTATATTGTAATAATTGTATTCATTTGTAATACAAGACATGTTTATGTATTTGGTTTAACAAGACTACTAAACCGGTCAGTCATTCAGGTTTTGATTCTTTGTAATCATGGAAATGTAATTTATAGAAGACACCAGATCTGAGCTTTCTAGGGTCAAGTCGCTATATTTGGTATCAAATGAATGTTATTAGAAACCTTGGGAACTATATTTTGGAAAAAATATATTATAGAACACAACCCTAAGGTATAATTTTAGGATAAGTATAAAAGAACATCCTTTAATTTTGGAAAGGTAGAGATTATTCAGGTATTCCTAGAAATACATTTTTGTCTGTATACTACAAGTGGATATGGTTTTGGAACAAATGAAACTATGAGTAAAAAAATAAGGTGTGTTGGGCTTGACTCAGCGTAACTTGGTACACAAAAATGTGCGTTACTGTACACATGGTTTGACACTTTAGGGGGATACGATTAGGTTAATTTACATTTTCCTGACAACCCATTTTGAAGGATTTGAATAGATAATGAAAATGAGAAACCAAATGAGGTATTTATATGAGTGAAAGATATCATGTTTATTATTAATTAATTTTCCTAAAATATTTTTAACAAAATATACCTAAACCAATTACTAAACTCACCAAAGAAGAGAAGCATAGTGTTTTCTAAGAGCTCAAGTGGTGGAGACCATGTAGAGGGGATGTATAAATTTATCTCAAAAATGAAATGTGGTTGGAGATGTTGAGTCAAATGTAATCTTTTGACTTCTATATTTTGTTTTGGAAATCACAAGTCTTTTTAATCGTATCATACTGACTCTGTCAATCGTATCGTACTGAGTCTGTCAATCGTATCGTACTAACTCTGTCAATCGTACCGTACTGACTCTGTCAATCGTACCGTACTGACTCTGTCAATCGTACCTTACTAACTCTGTCAATCATACCGTACTGACTCTGTCAATCATATCATACTGACTATGTCAATCGTATCGTACTGACTCTATCAAATTTATTTCACTGACTCTGCTATTCATATGTTCATTACTTGTTTTGGTACTTAGACAAAAACACTTGTTTCATATGAATCGTACCATTGCTTATCAATATATATCATGTTTTAACCAATACGATGTCGTTGAGTTAGTTACAAACTAATCAAAACGATGTCGTGCTTTCTGATTCAATATGACCGTTATGATGCCAGGTGTCCAAGTACCTCTCAGTTTTTCGGAGAAATATGACCGTTGGAGGAGTTGTGACCGTTGGAACCCGAGGCCTATAAATAGGAGGTCATTTGAAGCTGAGAAAAAAAAATGAACGAGACAACGAATGAGATGTTGTGGAACAACTGTGATACTTTGCTTCAATCAAGATTCTAGAGAGAGATGATGTGAATTCTCTCATCTGCTTTGTGCGTCTGATCATCGTATCGAGGGCTGCCGGGGATAGGCAGACAGACGTGCCGATCATCGTATCGAGGGCTTCCAGGGATAGGCAGACAGACGTGCCGATCATCGTATCGAGGGCTGCCAGGGATAGGCAGACAGACGTGCCGATCATCGTATCGAGGGCTGCCGGGGATATGCAGACAGACGTGCCGATCATCGTATCGAGGGATCACCAAGGTGTTGGTGAGACAGACCTTTTATCCTAGGTGAACGGATAACCCTTTTCTTTGGGTTAAAATAATTGTAATTCTTTTACATTTCCATTGTTAATTGTTTTAGAAAGGAATGTGTATTGTTTCCTTTCTTCTTTACATATTCAATTGTAATTGTTTCAATTACAATCATTCTATTACATATTGTATTGATTGATTCTATACGCTTTAAGGTAGAATCATTCATTTTTGTATTACTCTAATTATTGTGTTCATCTTGAATACAATTGTTTTACATTACATTTATATTACAATACATCATACCTTTTTTACATTCAATACAGTTGTGGGTGTTTGTATTTGTATTAGTTTAAGATCATTTAAACTAATCTCTTAGTTGCTAAAACTCAAAGGTTTTAAACCTACAATTCACCCCCCCTCTTGTATTGTTCCATCTAATAGACATACATATCTATATATTCGATCCAAAAATTGGTATCAGAGGTGGTTTTCCACTGATTTGTATTACTAGCTTTATTTCTTTCATATTACTATCTTAAATACTTACTACACTAACGTGTGGAGTGGAAAAGTTTTTGTTGTATTAGATGGCAGGAATGAATATTGGGTCAATAGACAATCTGAATCCTTCTAGACCACCAATCTTTGATGGAAATGATTATGAGTATTGGAAAGATCGTATGAAGACTTTCATTATCAATACTGGTGTGGACAATTTTATTATGCTTACTGGAGGTTACAAAATTCATGACAAAGAAGTTAGTACCTTCACCAACCAAGAGAAGAAATAATATCAACTGAATTACAAGGTACTCAATACTTTATTATGCTCTATGACCAAGAATATATACAGTCAGATATATTCATGTGAAGCAGCCAACTGTATTTGGAAGAAATTAGAAGTCACTCATTTTGGTACATCCAAGGTTATAGAAACAAGGAGAGCAATGCTTCGAGCAGAGTATCAGGGATTTGTTTTTCCTTATGGAGAGCCAATATGTAAAGTCAAACAAAGGTTTATGACAATTGTCAACATCTTACAATCTATGGGAGAAAGGGTCTTGATGATGAAGCTCTTGTTGATAAGATTATAGATATAATGCCAAATGAATGGGAGTAAAAAAGGACAGCTATTGATGAAAATAGAAAAGTTTCCCAGATTACTCTTGATGAACTCTTTGGAACTCTTCTATAGCACGAGACAAGAATGAAGAGAGATGTTGATTTCAACAAGAAGAAGAATGGGAATGGAAGTGTAGCCTTTGCATCTAAAGCTAAAACTCCTGAAAGGCTTACAATGTCTAAATCCAAGAAAGCTGTTATATCTGATTCAAGCGATTGTAATCTTTCGGATAATGAGTTATACAATCTTGCTAGAAGGATGAACAAGATTGTGGGAAAGAAAGACTTCCAATATAGATTCAAAAAGAAAGATAGGAAGGATAGGAAAGATTCAGAGGTAACTTGTTATGAATGTAAGAAAGCAGGACATATAAGACATGATGGTCCTTTACTGAAAAGGAAAGATAGAAAGGAGAAACACTCTGAAAGAAACAAGAAAAGGTTTTATAACACAAAGAAAGTCTTGAAAGAAAATGATGTGTGGAGTTCAAGTGGTAGTGATTCCTCAGATGATTCTTCAGAATATGAGACATCAGGACAAAGAAATATCAGACTTATAGCCAGATTACCTATTGATGATCAATGTCTCATGGCTAAGGTACACAATGTTGAAGCTATTACAAATGTCTCTTTGAATGCAAATTATACTGATAATAAATATTATGAGTCTTCAAATGATGAATCTTCATCATCAAAGGATGATACTTTACCTACTTTTGAATAAGTATCTAGATTTGCTAAATTGCTTGAAAATAAAAATTCTAAACTCAAGAAGAAACTTGAGAAAGAAAATTCTAGAATTTCAATCTTGACTAAAGAAGTATCGGATCTTTCTAAAGATCTTAATGAGAAAAATTCTGATTTTGAAAGTATTTTAAAAACCCTTGAGAAAGTTAAATCTGATAAGGATAAACTTTCTAAGGATCTTGAAACTGTAATTTCAAAGAAAAATATCTTAGAGCCTAACTCTAGTTCAAATTCAAATGTTTTGGAAAATAAGAATTTGGTTTTAAAACTAAAGTCAGAGATTCTATCCTTGAAAAAATGTTTGTCAAAATTTACTCATGGGAAGGAAAACTTTGACAGGATGTATTCTCAAATTAGACCTTTGATAAATCTTTCTGGTCTTGGTTATACCTATTCCAAACCGGTTTTTAGTAACAACTATTTTTTTCCTCAAAAAACTTCTTTTTGTTCTAAGTGTCAATGTGGTGGACACTGGAGAAGAGATTGTTCTCTTAACAAAACTCAATCTTTTGGATTTCATAAAGCTCATTTTGTAAAACAAATGTGGATTCCTAAAATTCTTTTATCTAACCTTTCTAGATCCAAACAAGTTTGGATTCCGAAAATCTAATTGTTTCTTTTTCAGGATAATGAGAAGTGTACCAATAATAATATTTGGTACATGGATAGTGGTTGTTATTGGCATATGACTGGAAACAAAGATCTCTTTGAAAATGTTATCAAAACAAAAGTTGGAAAAGTTACCTTCTAAGATAATGCTCAAGGAAAGATTGTTGGTATAGGTAATATTATTTTTCTTGGAAAATTTCTTATCTCAAATGTTTTTTTTGTTAAAGGTCTTAGGAACAATCTCATCAGCATAAGTCAATTATGTGATGAAGGTTACCTTGTGAATTTTAGAAATGATAAGTGTCTTGTTCACAATTCCAAGGATGAGTTCATTCTATCTTCCCATAGGCAAGAGAATGTTTACACTATTAACTTAGAATACCTTAGGAGCCAAAACTTACCCTGCTTATGTGTAATAGAAGACCCATCGTGGCTATGGAATAGAAGACTAGGACACTGTAATCTGAGAAACCTTAGTAAACTCTCAAAGAAAAGACTTGTAAAAGGGCTACCGGACCTTAGATATGATTCTTCAAAAGTATGTGATCCTTGTCAATTTGGAAAGCAACAAAAACTAGCTTTAAATCAATTAATGAAGTTTCAAATTCTAATGCATTACAGCTAGTGCATATGGATCTTTTTGGTCCTTCACAATCTGGAAGCATTGGAGGCAAATACTATGTATTTGTTTTAGTTGACGACTTTACTAGATTTACATAGGTCTACTTTCTCATAATGAAATCTGAAGCCTTTTCCTATTTCAAAACTTTTAGAGCCCAAGTTAAAAATGAGAAAAACCTACCATTGATAACTATTCATAGTGATCATGGTGGTGAATTTCAAAATTCAGATTTTGAAACTTTTTGTAGTAAGAAAGGTATTACTCACAATTTCCCAGCTCCAAGAACTCCTCAACAAAATGGTGTTGTTGAAAGAAGAAATCGTATTCTTCAGGAAATGACTCGAACCATGTTGAGTGAATACTCAATTGCTAAGCACTTTTGGGCTGAAGCTGTTAGTACTGCCTGTTATACTATAAATCATGTTTTAACTAGACCATTTCTTAATAAAACTCCTTATGAGTTATGGACTGGCCGAAAACCTAAAGTTTCATACTTCAAAGTTTTTGGATGCAAAGTATTAATTTTGAATACAAAAGATAATCTACACAAATTTGCAGCAAAATATGATGAAGGAATCTTTCTAGGCTATTCTACAACCTCTAAGGCTTATAGAGTTTTCAATAAAAACACTTGTACTGTTGAGGAAACAGTACATGTAAAATTCGATGAAACTAATCCTTTTGTTTTCAACCAACCCAATCCTACATCCTCGGATGTGTTTTCAAAAAATGTTTATCAACCTTTATTAGAAGATAATTCTGATAAGGAAAATGTTCAAGAAAGTATTCCTGAAACATTTACCACAGAAGATTTTCTACGATATGTTGATGAATTGGATTTACAAAACCCAAATCAATTGTTTCTTAGAAATCATCCCAGTGATAACATCATCGGTGATGTAAATCAACCTGTAAGGACCAGAAATTCCTTAAGAAATGAAATATAACATCTTGCTTTTCTTTCCCAATTTGAACCTAAAAGTCCAAGTGAGGCCTTAGGTGATGATGATTGGATCAAAGCAATGCAAGATGAACTAAATGAATTTGAAAGGAATCAAGTCTGGACTTTAGTTGATAGACCTAAAGAAACAACTGTGATTGGTGTAAAATGGGTTTTCAGAAACAAATGTGATGAAAATGGAATCATTGTAAGAAATAAATCAAGACTTGTTGCTAAAGGCTATAATCAACAAGAGGGAATAAAATATGAAGAAATATATGCTCCTGTAGATAGACTTGAATCTATTCATATTCTATTATCCTTCGCAGCATTTTTCAATTTCAAACTATTTCAAATGGATGTCAAATGTGCTTTTCTAAATGGTTTTGTTCAAGAAGAAGTTTTTGTCGAACAACCTCCTGGTTTTCAAGACCCAAAACATCCTGATCATGTTTTTAAACTTACCAAGGCTCTATATGGTCTTAAACAAGCCCCTAGAGCTTGGTATGATAGACTTACAAGATTTCTTTTACAAAACAACTATACAAAAGGTACATCAGATCCAACCCTTTTTATAAAAATGGAAAACAAAAATGTTTTGATTGTTCAAATCTATGTTGATGACATCATATTTGGATCAACTCAGAAATCCTTAACTGATTCTTTTGCAAATTTAATGAAATCTGAGTTTGAAATGAGTATGATGGGTGAGTTAACATTCTTTTTAGGTTTTCCAATTTCTCAAAAACCAGAAGGAACTTATATATCTCAATATAAGTATATTAAAGACTTACTCAAAAAGTATGGATTTGAAAAAACTAAAAGTATTAGCACCCCAATTGGTACCTCAAATACTCTTGATCTTGATGAAACTGGGAAACCAGTAGATCAAACAATATTTAGAGGTATGATAGGAAGTTTTCTATACTTGACATCTAGTCGACCAGACTTGATGTTTTCTGTATGCTTATGTGCAAGATACCAATCTAATCCAAAAGAGTCTCATTTAAAAGCCATAAAGAGAATCTTTCGGTATTTAAAAGGCACTATGGAATTAGGTCTTTTTTACTCTTCTGGGAATGATTTTTTTTTAAAAAAGTTTTTCAGATGCTGACTTTGGTGGTTGTAGAATGGATAGAAAAAGTACATCTGGAACATGTCACTTATTAGGAGATTCCTTGGTTTCTTGGTCCTTCAAGAAAAAACACTCAGTAGCACTTTCCACTGCTGAAGCTGAATATGTAGCAGCTGGAAGTTGCTGTGCTCAATTATTGTGGATGCAGCACACACTCACTGACTATGGATTGAGTTTTTCCAAAACTCAAATTCTTTGTGATAATACAAGTGCCATAGCTCTTAGTAAGAACCCAACACATCACTCTCGTGCAAAACACATAGATGTTAGGAATCACTTTCTTAGAGATCACACACAAAAAGGAGATATTATTTTACAATTTATCAGAACGCAAGAACAACTTGCTGACATTTTTACAAAACCATTAACTTTCGATAGATTTGAGTTTATAAAACAGAAGCTAGGAATGATTACATTAAAATAATCATTCATATATACTTCATGTTTTACAAATCTCCTTACAGTAAATAACTCCTCTTGAAAGGGGGGGGGGACATTTCTTTCTACGTTTTTATGTTTCTTTTTATCTTACGTTCTTTAACTATTTACTCACTGGATGTGTGTATTCATTTTTTTGTTTATCGTATTGATAGTTTTATCGTATCATTTTTTTTACCGTCTTGACAATCTTATTATTTACTTCATCGTATCTACCTATGATGGTAATGAATTTTTTTCCATCGTATCGACCGATGATGGTAATCAATTTCTTTTCCATCTTATCAACTGATGATGGTAATCAATTTCTTTTCCATCGTATCGACCTATGATGGTAATCATTTTCTTTTCCATTGTATCGACCGATGATGGTAATCAATTTCTTTTCCATTGTATCGACCGATGATGGTAATCAATTTCTTTTCCATCGTATCGACCGATGATGGTAATCAATTTCTTTTCCATCGTATCGACCGATGATGGTAATCAATTTCTTTTCCATCGTATTGACCGATGATGGTAATCAATTTCTTTTCCATCGTACTGTCCGATGATGGTAACAAATTTCTTTTCCATCGTACTAACCGATGATGGTAATGAGATTATTTTCCATCGTATTGTCAGTTCATGGTAATGATATTGTTTTCCATCGTATTGTCAGTTCATGGTAATGAGATTGTTTTCCATCGTATTGTCAGTTCATGGTAATGAGATTGTTTTCCATCGTATTGTCAGTTCATGGTAATGAGATTGTTTTCCATCGGCATGTCGTTTTACACTTCTATTTTTTTCGTACGGTTGTGTATTCCTTAATACTAAAACCAACAACTACCTTACGTTCTCCGATAGGTAATTTTCATTTTTTTTATTTTTTATTTTTTTTTCTTCTCCTTTTTTTGTTTTTAATCCTAACCATTGATCTGTTTTCCTCTAATCCTGACCGTAGAAGATCAACGGTCACCCCTTTTTCGCCTATAAATAGCCCCCCCTCCCCAAACCCACACTGGTTTTTCAGGTTTTGAGATGAAGCTCTACTCCTCCATTTTTAAATCATCATACGATCTTTCATTGGCATCATCTTTATCTCTCAATCCTCTGCTAACACTCCAACCGAAATGTCTTTAAAGACTTTTATAGAGAAAGACTTTAATAGAGAAAGGTTAGTTTCTCGGGACTTTTTTGATTCATATGATTCCAAAATCAGAAGAATCATTCTCTTTCAAGGATGGGAACATTTGTGTGTTGAAAGACCTGTTTCTCAAGATCCGGTTCTCTTTGATGAAGTTTTTCAGTTTTATAAAACCATATCTTTCGACAAAGACATGACTATTAATTTTGTTGTGTACGATAGAAATTTGTCTATGTCTGTGAAACAAGCGGCTCATTTTCTGAATGTCCCAATAGAAGGGGATTCTTTCTGTCCATCTCATAAACTACCAGAAGAAGTTGGTACGTTTAATAGAGAGAGTGCTGAAAAGTCTTTGTTTGTTATTAATGAAGAAAAGAGAAAAGTGTCTCATCTTTCTCCGGACAATCGGTTTGTCACTTTGTGGATGCAAGGTTTTCTTATCCCAAGGAAAGGGGATCGAGAAACTCTGAAAGTTTCTGATATATTTATTGTTGACTATATTGTGAATATGAGAAAAGTGAATCTAATGGGGTATGTTTTTGAAACCATTAAGAATATCAAGATAGGAGGGATTAAGTCCCAAATGATTATGTATCCAGCCATCCTTACGAAGTTCATTCTCGAAAGTATGAAGTTTTGTAACATTCCTTTGAAAGGAAACCCCATAGATTTGAAGCCCTCTTGGATTAGCAAAATTACTATGAAGAAATTGAATGTTTGTTTTGATCAGAATTCAAAACTTTTTGTCAGAGATGTAGAAGCTGAATTGGCTCAGAATCAATCGGCACCTATGCCAGCCAAAGAAATTCAATCTACTAGTGTTACTCAAAAGTCTGATCCGAAAACCAGTTCAAAGCCTAAGAAGAAGCCAAGGTACAGTAAGGAGGTTGTATCCAAATGGAGAAAGCATAAGGAACAGAGAAAGGAAGGTGATCCAAAGTTCGGTCTTGACCCGACTGAGGCTTTTGCAGAAATAATAAGGGTAGAAGAAACCCTTAAGGCTGAAAAGAAAAATAAAACTATTTTGAAAAGAAAGGCTCAAGACTTTGATATCTCTAAAGTCTTGAAAGTAGTTGAGGAATCCAGTGCTCAACTTACCACAGAAGTGCATCAAGATCCCATCGTAGAGAGTCTTCCTGAGAAAGAAAAAGGAAAACAAGTAATAGAAGAGATAGAAGAAGTGGAAGAAGAGGAAGGAGATTTTCTTTTATAATTTCTTCAAAGTTCGAAGAAGAGTAGAGAGGAATCAGTTCAAAATCTGAGTGAAGGTGTTCAACAAACCCCTCAGGCCGATCAAGCACGAACACCAAATAGATATTCTCCTCAAGAAAAGCAAGGTGCTCAATCCTCTCACACAGATAAAGTTTTTTTCATTAGTGACAAAGTGGAAGAAGAAAGAAAGAAGAAAGAAAAAGAAAAAGGAAAACAGCTAGTTGTAGATTCGAGCCGATCGTATGAACTAGCATCATACGATGAAGATACTGATTCAAAACATACAATCTTTCTCAAGAAGAGTGATTACATTGTTCATGTTTTAAGAAGGGTTGAGAAGACCATTCCATATTTTCCGAGGCTGGAAGGGAAGATTGATTTTAATACTGACAATCAAAAGAAGAATTTTGGTTCTGTAAAAGAGTTGAGAAAGAAAGTTTTGTCAGTTGAATCCAATTTGAAATTTCTTTCAGAAAGTTCGGTTGCTCATAAGAAGGCCTGTAACAAGATGACCAAGTGGTTGTACAAAACAGAGAGCTCAATCAATGATCATGAGATAGCAATTGAATATATAAGAAGGTTGTAAAATGAGCTTGTAGTTGCTTTCAATAAGCTTGACAAAGAAACGGTAGATAGGTTGAATCTTTTGTCTTCTCAAAGAGCCGATGTTCCTTCAGTGAAAGACTTGCAAGAAAGAATTAATGCTTTTCAATCTGAATTCTCAAAGGTTTCATCTTTCAAGGATGAAATGGTTTTGTTAAAGAATCAAAATTCTGTGTTATCCAAAGATAACAAGAATCTGCAAAATAGAATTTATACCCTTGAAGAAGTCATCAGAGTCCAGGAGGAGACTATCAAGAATCAAGATCAGATTTTTGCGGACCAAAAAGAGCTTCTCAGAACTTAGGGTGAATCAATTTCTGAAGACAAGAAGGAGATAAAAAAGATGAAGGCAGTTCTTCATGAGTTGATCAAAAAGGAGAAATAAAGAGAAAACAAGTGACTTATATTTTGTTCTCATGTTTAGTATTGTTTGTTATCCTAATGAAATATCTTTTATCCATTGTCTTTTGGTTATTTTCTAACTCCTTCAGACAACTCAAGATTACCCCTTTCTTTTTGTAAATCACAAAGGGCGAGAATGTTTACAAAGGGAAGAATGTTTTATAAAGGGGGAGAATGCTTTACAACACTCTTAAGGAAAATCTACAAATACAATCCTTAGGAAAGTCCATACCTAAGGGGGAGTTAGTTGTATTCAAATTCATATTCAGAAGAATTTCCAATAACTCAGGGGGAGATAAGTTTTTCTTGTTATATTTTCTTTATGTGTTGTGCTTTACAAAAAGGGGGAGATTGTTAAGTCAAATGTAATCTTTTGACTTCTATATTTTGTTTTGGAAATCACAAGTCTTTTTAATCGTATCATACTGACTCTGTCAATCGTATCGTACTGACTCTGTCAATCATATCGTACTGACTCTGTCAATCGTACCGTACTGAATCTGTCAATCGTACCGTACAGACTCTGTCAATCGTACCGTACTGACTCTGTCAATCGTACCGTACTGACTCTATCAATCGTACTGTACTGACTCTGTCAATCATATCATATGACTATGTCAATCGTATTGTACTGACTCTATCAAATCTATTGCACTGACTCTGCTATTCATATGTTCATTACTTGTTTTGGTACTTAGACAAAAACACTTGTTTCATATGAATTGTACCATTGCTTATCAATATATATCATGTTTTAACCAATATGATGTCGTTGAGTTAGTTACAAAGTAATCAAAACGATGTCATGCTTTCTGTTTCAATATGACCGTTATGATGCCAGGTGTCCAAGTCCCTCCGAGTTTTTCAGAGAAATATGACCGTTGGAGGAGTTGTGACCGTTGGAACCCGAGGCATATAAATAGGAGGTCATTTAAAGCTGAGAAAAAAATGAACGAGAGAACGAATGAGACGTTGTGGAAAAACTGTGATACTTTGCTTCAATCAAGACTCTAGAGAGATATGCTGTGAATTCTCTCATCTTCTTTGTGCGTACGATCATCGTATCGAGGGCTGCCGGAGATAGGCAGACATACGTGTCGATCATCGTATCGAGAGCTGCCAGGGAAAGGCAGACAGACGTGCCGATCATCATATCGAGGGCTGCCAGGGATAGGCAGACAGACGTGCTGATCATTGTATCGAGGGCTACCGGGGATAGGCAGATAGACGTGCCGATCATCGTATCGAGGGCTCAACAAGGTGTTGGTGAGATAGACCTTTTATCCTAGGTGAAAGGATAACCCTTCTCTTTGGGTTAAAAGAATTGTAATTCTTTTACATTTCCGCTGTTACTTGTATTAGAAAAGAATTTGTATTGTTTCCTTTCTTCTTTACATATTCAATTGTAATTGTTTCAATTACAATCATTCTATTACATATTGTATTGATTGATTCTATACGCTTTAAGGTGGAATCATTCATCTTTGTATTACTCTGATTATTGTGTTCATCTTGAATACAATTGTTTTACATTATATTTGTATTACAATACATCATACCTTTTTACATTCAATACAATTGTGGGTGTTTGTATTTGTATTAGTTTAAGATCATTTAAACTAATCTCTTAGTTGCTAAAACTCAAAGGTTTTAAACCTACAATTCACCCCCCCCCCTCTTGTATTGTTCCATCTAATAGACATACATATCTATATATTCGATCCAACAGGAGACACCTAGGAAAGTGTCAAAATGGATCTAGGAAATGATTTATGTGCGAGAAATAAGGACATAATAAAAAGAATTACAGAAAAATTGAAGAGTGTGATAAAAGGAAATGAAACTCATTCTAAGGTATCCTTTATAGTTAATTGTCATAAATGAGGGGAACTTAGACATTACTTGAGTCAATTACCTATTATAGAGGATAAAATTGAGACCAAGGAAGGATCTATGTTGAAATAAGTGGATAATGTATTTATGTATTGGGTTTGTTTTGAAAACCTTAGTTAAAAGGCTATTTAGTAATTAAAATTATTTCAAGGATTCCCATCATATTTATTTCAGAAATTATGTTAACATTGTTTTAGAAAAGGACAACTTGTATTCCATGTTACACCCAAGAAATTCTAGAAAGGCCATGAGTTTTGAACCCATGACTAAAGGATGATAAGGGTTTCATGCCAATTACTGACCTACATAATGTCCTAGTTAATATGTAATCTTTTTTAGTTAAACAATATGATGAATAAATATTAATTATGAGCCAGTAGTGCAACTTTTAGGGTATAGAGATAATATATTAACCATATTGGTTTTAGAGAATAGTTATAGACAAATGTAAATACTTTTGACTCATTTATGGTCCTTATGATCTGTTAAATGTTTATATTAGTGCTTTAAGAATGAAAGATAATTTTTGGATATCCATTTCTTTGAGAAAAAAATTGATCAAAGAAAAACAAAAATATGGAATTGTTCATATGAAATTAAAAGGTATCATGTATGTAAATTTCCATATATTCTTGGGCAGTAAGGGTATTTCTAAACATTAGGAAAAGGATCCTAAAAGAAAAATGTTATCCTAATATCTTAATTTTTTTTGAACTGATGGTCTTCTAAATCATCACATATTTATGGATTTGAGTCCCTCAATGTTCCATTGACCATTCAATTTTTTTTGATTTATGACCACAATCACTACCTATAAATATTTACTCTTTTCTTTGAAGTATTAATCTCTACCTACCACTAATGTTATCCTACTTAGAGACCTAGTTATATGTTAGTCAATGTCACCTTTTTTTACATCCCATTATCTCTTTTCTTGAGGATGTTTTATGAACCCTTCTCAGGATGCGTTATTTCAAGAAATCCATCACCATGATCATGTTTAAATTTCATGTATGTAGTTTAATTAAGGTGGGGAGAATGTAGCACCCTAAAAATCAAAAGTATGAAAATTTTATTTGATAGCGTGTATGACACGCAACACCAAAAGAGTAAGGGAATATAATATCCTGATAATTTATAATATATTTATGATTTTAAATAAATTAAATTTATTTTATAGCTTGAAATTCATGTGACACTGAGTTAGCTTATATCTTAGACAACAAAAAATTTCTTTGATGGCTTATATTATATGCAAGACTAAGGTTTACTAAACAACAATATATTATTATTATATTATTATTTAATATAATAAGATTTTACCAATCCATTAAATTATAGGTTATAAATAAGATTAAATAAATTATAAAAATATATGGTTTATAAAAATATGAAATGAATTAATTTTTTACTAATTAATTATAAATGAATATAAGAACCAATTGAATATAAAGGGATAAACTTTATAGAAAACTATTTTTTTCTCACAAAGTTATTTTATCCTAATAAATTAAATTAATTATAATTATTGAGTGATAATAATGTAATATATATATTATATATTTAGTAAAATATTTTTAAATTCATTCAATATATTTGATAGTCATTATATAAGAACAAAACCAATATAACACATAAAAACCTATATTTTTATTAAGACACGTTTACCGCCTTTTAATGGAGAACCTATTTTAAATAAAAATTTTGGAACATTTATAGATTATATATGTCCATATAAACTTTATATTTTAAATATAAACAAAAAAATTAGGATAGGTTGAATTTTTGGTATTTTTCTACGAAGTATCATTTTTTTAATGAATGGTGAAAAATACTTAATTTTAACTCAAAAATATTTTTTCATCTAATATATTTATGTATATAAGGATAAATTATATTTTTTATTATATTTATATAATAATTGGATAATTTTTTATCAATTAATCTAATTTAGTTCATTGTAAGTAATTTAATTTTTAAATTGGATAAAAAAACATAACAATCTTTTGAGCGTTTTTACTTTAAAAACCCTCATTGTCATTCGGTCAATAGGATAAAATTTAAATTAATTTATGCCGAATATGTTATTTTTATTTGGAAAAATAGATTCCATATTTTTAATAATACTAATTTATAATGTATTATATTGTAAACTTAGTATTTTCTTAAAAAATATTATTGAAAGTGATTAAAATTAATTACAATGATTAAGAGGAAAATTAGATTAACAAGGGGCTAAACCTCAATATTAAGAGCCAAAAAGACCAAGAAACTTGTAAAAAAGAATTTTATATCCATATTGATACCCTATACTTAATGTTATCTGATTTGGTATATTATTGGAGCCACTTGAAATGGAATTTTTTTTGGTGGAATTCCCTTTTCCAAAATTTACATGCGTGCCATTCCTCTATTATAAAAAGGCACTCAAGACTCCAACTTCATAACAAGTCTCAAGAAACTTTTCATCAATAAGGATCTAAAAAATATCTCCTCAATATCCCAAACCTAAACATAGAACCCTCACCTTATACAAAAATATATCTATGGAATCCCTTTGGTGAAAACCCAAAGGAGTTACCCAATTAAGAGGTAACATCCTTCCTCATGCTCTTTAGTATTATTTTTTTTCTCCACTCTTTCAATTATTATTATTCCATGATTATATAAAAAATAGTTTAATTAATAGAATAATATTTTTTTTATCTAAAGGGTTCTACCTCAATTACACACACTTCCAGCTAATGGGTTACAAACTTAACTGTAATGTGTACGATGAACTACCGCTTCTGGAAATTAAGTTGTTTGTTTTTTCCTTTACCACCTCTCATGGTTGGGAATTATGATGGGAAATATATTTATATATGATATATATGAAATTTATTATTTCTTAATCCTCATTGAATTATTTTTTAACGCATACCTTTATACTTTCCATTTTGTATAAATATGATATCATCGTTTGTGGAAGTGTAGACTACCACATCCCCAAAGCGATGTGATTCGTTCACACTATACATAGAACGTATAAAGGATGGTTTTATTAAACTGTGTAATATATATTACATAGATATGATAATGTAATTATAATATACATATATATCATTTAATTTTCATTCTTTTAACATGATAAAGAAATTAAAGTTGCATTCAAGCATACATATGGCCTACCATATCAATGAACGATGCATTTCATTTCTTATCTCCAAATATTATGGATTATTATAAATACATATGAAATGAATATATATGATAATTAAATATTGTTTTATTTTATGGATATGATGAAATCATGATCTAATTAATAGGAAAAACAAATAATAATTCAAAATTTACTTGAAAAACTAGGCAATTGACACCCGAAATAGTGAAGATAATTAAATAATGTTAACAAATGGGTAACAAGACATTATAGTATGATAATATATGATTTTATAAATATTAATATAGTTCTATAATAAGTTATTAAAACTCTTAAAACTATTATAAATGAGTTTATGGATGTTTATCCAAATAAGAAACAAAAGGTAAGGGATTTCGTCTCAATTTTCATTCCATTGAGACTTATTTATTATTATACACCAAATCATTTTTATATAGTGTAAATAATTCCATTTTACATGTTATATCATGAATATACTTATTATCATGATATTCTATGTTTCATTTAACTTTATTCCTTCCTAAGGATTAGGATTTAAATGTTTTAAAGTGGTATGGGACACTTTGGAATGTTTAATGATTGTTTTCCTCAAGAATGATTTAATGATATTTAAATTGTATTTCCATTCATCAACATTAAAAACCCGTATTTTTAATTATATTACACTATAGAATTATTGATAATACGATATTATTTATTCAATATAGATATTTGATGATAAATCACATTATTTATTAATTAAATCACTTATTAAACAAGTGAGGAATGCATTAGATTTCATATATGCTGGGAGGGCCCTGCTATATCCCCTCGATGCATTAGTAGGTTTCATGGGACAAAATAAATATAGTTTTTTATGAGGTATTACCCTTTTATTAGGTTCTTGTCATGATAAATTGACAATATTATATTATTTTCATGAAGCCTTGATAGTATTATATTCTTGGTATAAAGCCTCAACAACATGTTTTAGATATCCATTGTTATAAATTACATCATTATTTAATCAGTTAATTTTGGTCAATTTTATTATTAAATTAGTTATAATAGATATGGTTAAGCTATATTCAAATATTATGGATTAAATGACATGTGTTTCAGTTATATATATTTCCATATTGATTATTCCTTATCTAGTTATTTGAATGGAATGTGTTATCAATTATTTACTTTTATATGCTGATTTGTTAACATTGATTTATTATTTATTCCACTTTAATTACACTTACTAAGTGTTTTATCCCACCCTTATTATTTTTCCATTCCACTGGTTAACAAGAGGAAATATTTTAATAATCTTTTAAGGTGGCTGTTCATTTCATTTCATTTTGTATAATGTTTTATTCTCTATTTACCAATGTAAAATGGGTATCATATATGTAATATTATTTACAAAACTACTAAATTGATTAGTCCTTTAGGATTTTATTCCATGTAATCCTACCAATGTAATAAAATAATGCACAGGCTCTAGGCTTCTGTGGTTGGGGCATTATAAACTCTCTTATATTTTGAATTTTTGTGCCTTTATTTTACATGTATATATATGTTAATTTAAACTTTTTGAACTCCCATTATATCCATATAAATTTTTGAGTATATCATAGTTGATAAAAAGTGAAAATAAAAAATCAGTATTGACAAGTGGTTACCTCAAGGGACCAACTGCATGTCTTACACTATACTGCATGTTTATGTAAATAAGAATTTATTTATAAGCATTCATGAAAGATCCCTCCCATCATTAACCTGAACATATACTTATATAAATTTTTTATTTATCCTTTAGAATTTTTTTCCACCAATGAAAATTTATTTAATTTAAAATAAAAATTATTAAAATTAATATTATTACCTGAAGGATCTAATCAACCGACAATTATATGTACTTATATCAATTTATGTCCACCACGATGATTTAATCTAATACCATGTAGAATTAATTTGTAGCTAAATATTATCACCCTATAAATTTGAATAAAATCCTATCTAAGGATTCTTACATATAAAAATAAGGAACATAAATAATAAAGAGGAAAAGATAATAGAAAATGAAATAAAATAAAAAATTGCATATAATAAAGTCGTTATTCATGTATTTTATCTTTTTGAGAATGAAATTGTAAGGATTATTCTTTATTTTTATGTATAATATTCATTCAAAATATGGTTTAGCCTTATTGTAATAGAAAATAAATAAAATTAATTTAACCGAAAGAAAATGCAACTCATACCTTCATTATTCTATGAAGATTTTTTACATTGTTTGAGTTTTTATAGTGATAAGTGGATTTCGTAGAGTCTTGGTAATGAAATAAGATATATTTTTATAGTAACAAGAAATTAAAAGTATGAGTAATTAATTCATCATGGATATGTTTTGAAAAATGAGATCAAAACCCATATTTACAAACATTGTATGTTTAATAATGTATTTTTTGTTTAAAAATGTCAGTAACATTATTGAATTCATGTATAAAATTTAAATAATTTATTATTAATAATCCATATCCCCTAAAATAATGAAAAAAATATATCTTCTTATATTTACTATTTTACAAAACTGATAATGATTAAATAATTATTTTTTACTTTTCTTATACTATAGAATAATTGAGTTGTCATTATGTAAGTGTTTGGGTAATCATTATGTCATATAGTTTTATTTATTATTAAAAAAAATACTCTAGGTTTGGAATATAACTTACTTACATATGTATTATTTAAAACTCATAATATTTCAATGGCTATAATATTGTCCCTAGTAGAAATATTGCTAAATAGCCAAGCAAGGGTGAATTATCCTTTTCAAATAATTTTAAAGATTATATAAAAGTGTAAAAATAAATATAGTGGAAATAAAAATAAATAGTTATATGATATTTTTATAGTAGTTCAGATCAGATTGGTCCTACTATACTCTTTACCCCTCTTATATATAGAGAGAGATTACACTCACTAACTATAGGATCTCAAATTAAAATTTTCACACATGGTTTGATGATGTGGCCTTTATTTCACATGTTTTGTCACATAAATTATTTCAATTAAATGTAATTTTAATGTAATCATAATTTATTTTTTTAATAATTTTAAATAGTGATAATTTAGTATTTAATTATTTAAAATATGAATTATAATGTTAAAATATTTATTTTATTTATCATTTTACTTATTTGATAATTTGTAGTTAAAAAAATAAATTTGTGTTAACCATCATTTTTTATTCATTTATTTTGAATTATATACCAAAATTAGTTTAATTATTTATTTAATAATTTTTAATTTTAATTTAAAACTAAATTATTTATTAATACTAATCTCTGTTTGATTTTAATTAGTTATTTAATTATTAAATTTAACATGAATTTATTATTTTTATTCTTTTTTAATTGTTAATATTAATTTTAAGTAATTTGGGAATTTATATAAATATATAAATATAAATATATATATATATTCATAGATATTTATTTATTTGTTTATTATTATTATTATTATTATATTGTTTTATTTTAATTCATTTTGTTTCATTTTTCTTATGTTTCCAGTTGCAGAAGGTAAATGTAACCGATCAGCTATCCAGCCAAAGGAACTGGTAGTAACATAGATAATTTTTAGAACTGCAGGGATGTAGCCAATTATATAGTGGATACAACATATTTTTAGGACACCGAAATGGATATATATTCGATTTGGGAATGTGTGACATAACCAAATTAATGGGGTATAACATATTTGATTATTAATATTTACATTGCTAATTATGATGGAGGAACCAATGTATCTAATTTATTCAGAATCCACATAAGGAATTAAAATTCTCCCCATGAAACCGATTATTTCCCCCATCCACATAAGGAAATAGGTAGCATAAATCTTCCATTATACCCCAAAATCTACCATCACCATAATTTTTCCAAGGAAAAACACCTGAACCACCACTAGCTCCCATCTCTTATGAATTGAAAGCCCAATTATCATTCCCTCATGAACTTAAATGGATGAAGAAGAAAACCAAATTACTCAAAATCAAAAATCCAAACATCAGATCTGCTATGGAATCCCAAGATGAATGTTCCACTACGAAATTGGATGATGTCAACCAAGAAACACCATCTGAAGCTATTGCTGGCTGACAAACAAACAAAGTCGAGTGCCACTGTGATTGAACACTTGAAGAATGAAGAAATATATCACCAAAAATCCAACTACACACCGTTTGAAGAAAAATAGAACTAACCCTCCACCAAGTCCTCATTGGAGGAATATATGCCAAAATACACCACCGTGCTTATGATCCCTAAGTTGCCATGGTGCCGCCGTGAGGAGAATGAAACCAAGACCTCACTTTCCCTCTTGTAGAACAAGAAACCCACTTTGATTTTGTCATATTT
This sequence comes from Viscum album, assembly GCA_963277665.1. Classification (NCBI taxonomy): domain Eukaryota; kingdom Viridiplantae; phylum Streptophyta; class Magnoliopsida; order Santalales; family Viscaceae; genus Viscum; species Viscum album. Next base: position 648,909,118 of record OY728120.1, on the reverse strand, counting down.
ATATAATATATTAAAATAGTATATATATATATATAATTATAAATGTACACACATATATTATAATAAGTATATATATATAGTTATATATATATATATAATAATTATAAAACATTTATAAAAATATATTTATTATTAATGTTAATAAGAATATAAAAAATACATATAAATACATATATTTATGTATATAATTAGAAATTAAGTAATATTTATATATAATAATAATATAGAAATATATATTATGACATCAACACATTTGATTCATAGTTGGAATTTAGTTAAATTGGTGCTGCTTTCCTGTAGTGTGTTAAACATTATTTCTAATTGATTGTTAGTTAAGAGGATTGAAAAAGGAGATCATGGGAACTCAGGAATCCTCTCTCGATGATCATGAACGTTGATAATTCCACATGAAAACACCAGGGTGTGGGATCATGGATATTTTAATACACGAGGAATGAATTCAGTTGGGAGTTGGGGTTCAGTAAGTGGTGAGGATGATATACATTTGTCAAGCATTGCACGTGGAATCTAGAGAGTTTCTCATCTAGAAGAAATTGTGAGATTGAAAGGGGGATTTGGGGGGGCGGATTCGATAGAGACTTGGAAGAAGATTATAGAATAGGGGGATAAACACTTAATTACAAAAGGAAATAGTGGATCAATTGAAGAACTATCCAATTTATAATTTAGGATCATCCATCATTCAAACTAGGACATAGAGAATAAAGAGGAGAAAACTGAGCTAGGAGAACACTCAAATCAAGAAGAAAATGATGTTTGAATTAGAGGTATAATACAATTATACAAGGAGTGATTCTTATCCATTTTGTATACCTTATTTCACTATACTGATATTTTTTTATTGAATTATTTTTTTGATACTACATTTATTATGAATAGTTAGGTAGTTTAGGGGGGTTGGATCAGATGGACTGAACTGTAGTTCATTTCCTTTGTTCTTAAGATTAGCTTAATCATAGAGGGATGATGTGTTACATTCCACGATATCCTTTTATCATCCTCATGAGAATTATTTGACTCTACCCCAAATAATAAGAAGTGGAGGGAATAAGATCCTCTTACCTTGGTGACCACATTAGGAGTAATAATATGGAAATTGTTGTGGTTAAATCTTCTCCATGAGGAAGCATTATTATCTTGGGTTCTTTTAGAGATAATAGTTCCTAAGAGAGATCACCAATGAGGATGATTTATCTAATGGATGTTAGAAATTTATTTCATCTACACACAACCTCAATACCTTTGTGATTGATTCTATTCAAGAGTGGTAACATTTCAATCAATCAATTCTGATTTAGTTCCCATAACACAATTTCTGATTATCTATCTCTATAATTTTATAGTTCAAAATTTATTTTCACTCACTATATTCCATCATCACCATATTTTTTCTTATTTTGTGTTTTTTGTGTGTTTTTATTGTTTCTTTGGTCACACACACATGAATCCTTCTTGATGTAATCATTACTCTTTCTCACCACTACACTAGTAATTAGTAAGTTTGAACTAATTAAATTACACAAACCTCAATGACATTTGCATCAAATTTTGGGATTGATTTTAGGGAAGGAACAAGTAAAAAATTCAAAAAAAAATATAAAAAAAACTAAAAAAATATAAAATATATAAATCTAATAAAATAAAATGCATAAAAATATACAATAAAAATTCTGAATTTTTATCTTCTTAAATTGGGTACACACACGAACTTCTAAGTCTGAACTTGAAACTCATATATCTGAAATCAATGAACACTATTTTGTTCTTATAAATAAAAAGAAAATTAATAAGAGAAATTTATAAAACATATAATTAGGGAGATATGATAATTAAAATATGAATGTACCATACCTGTAAGTTCCTTTCCCTAAGTACCTAGACTTAGGGAGTTACAAATTCCCACTATCTCAAAAAATTATTATTTAATAATAAGTCTATGAACTTTGAGATCAAACAATATCATCTCTCTCAACATAAATCATTCAATGATCTCCTAGTAGAGCACTCATTATAGTATATCAGATAATTTTATGGTTTTATTTAGAAATTTATTCTATGAGATATGAGTGAGGAGGAGTTGAGGTTGAGATTGTTTCCATTCTTTATTAAGGGGAGGTATAGGGCATGGTTCTTTAATTTGGATGAATAATTTTTTGAAACCTGGGTTGCAAGCTTCAATTCATTTGTATCCAAATTTAACCTAGGAACACTACCATTTATTCTTGACATAAGATAATAGTATTTTTCAAGGATTAGAGAGAGTTGTTTCATGAATCATAAGATAATTTTATATATATTATTATCCAGAGTACCACCCCTCAATTAGCTCCCCATATTCTCATGGATACATTTTTCAATGCTCTAACCCCTTACATCACTAATTTAATTAATAAATCTTGAAGGGGTGACTTATATGATTTAATTGCTAGTGAGTTTAAAAAATTATTTGATAAACTTTCCAAAAATCTCAAAATAAGTGCCAAAGAATGAGAGTTATTAATATCACTTAAACAAAAACCCAAAATGATTTTGTTAGTGATCCATCTCTTAGATAATAGTGTTTTCAACACGGGATGTTCAATCATCCTCAATGATGTTTCCAAAATATTTGAATCCCTATTAAACATAAATAGAATGACTAGTTCATTGATTATATATCTTGGAATCAATAGGAAAATGATCCATTTTCAAACCACTACAAATCTGTATAAAAAAATCTCCCCAAAGCTATCCTAAAAAAAGATGGTGTAATTAAATATCCCACTGCCCCAAATCACTAAACACAACCCAAACAATTATTTTAGAATCAATATGGATCTAAATAATATATTTTTATATGGGAAATAAATGAGATATTGTAGCTAGTGTTTGGTGAGATCGGTTCACTAAGGAAAGATACATGAACTAGGATTCAAATTTTATTACTTCAAAAGGGTAAAATGGATAAAGATCTAGGTTGTAGAGACAAGGGAAAGCTATAGAATACTACAATTCATAATCCAAGTGAAAATTTCATGGATTTTACCACCATATATGGTTGTAATACCTTAGAGAAATTAATGGAATGAACTGGGTAAATTAAAAATGATAAAAAATATAAATTTGAGAATGAAATAATAGAAAACACCCAATTTGTAAATCTAGCAAGTTTGGTCCAAAATGAACAGAATGTTGAGCCCACACCTGAAAAATACAAATAACTAAGGGAAATTAAGAAGGAATTGATTAAGTAAGGTAATAATAAAGTTTTTGTGAAGATAATGTGAGAAATAAACCTATTTTAAAAAATTATGCCCCTCCAATTCCCATTCCAATAAGAGTAAAACAGAGTGATGAACCTAAATACCTGAGATTCCTGAAAACTATTCAAACCTTCAACATCAAAATGAATTTGTTAGAATAATTGAATATAATTACATCATATTTCAAGTTCACAAAGTGGTTTATGGATAAAAAATAGTTGGATGATGTTAGATACCTTCAATATTAATGAGTAATGTAGTGATATTCTTTTGAGAAAGCTACCTCCAATGTTGAAAGACCCTGGTATTTTTTTATTCAATTCCAAAATGGAGGAAGTGGGGAACTTAATTGTTTGATTTATTTAAAAGTGAATATTAATTTTATTCCTTACTTATTATTTAAAAATTTTGGAATTAGGGATTTGAAACTAATTATTGTCTCTATTCGACTCATTGATAGGTCACTCACTCATCACTATGTAAGGGAGGATGAATTATTATTTAGTATAGGAAAACTCACACTACCCATAAAATTTATAATTCTTGATATGGAATGTGATGAAATGGTATCAATAATCTTATGAAATCCATTCCATGCTACTGGAGGTTATCTCATTTATGTTTCCAATGTAAAAATTACCCTCCAAGATATGAATGATATGGAGGAGATTTTTGTTTTTGAAAAACCCAAGCATGAGTTAAACTGTGAGCTTTTTGATGTTGATGAGAATGAGTGATTTAAACTTTAGGTCAAATAATAGTAAAATTCTTTCACTCTTGAGGTTATATAGATAATTATTCCAAACCCATTGAATGTTTTCCTCAATATATTGTACAAAGTTTAGAGTCACCCTTTACACCAAATATGAAAACTACCTTATATTCATTCCAAATTGAGATATATGAATCTATTATATAGGATTATTTTTCTGGAATTTAGTGTACTGATCATAACTATCACTTCTTTTCATATGATACCAACTTATTGAAGTTTTATTTTGCGAGAGAAAGTTTTGGGTTGAAACCTACTGAAAAACTTGATGATTTCCACTATGAATAGGTATGTTTTAAAAAAAATAATTCTACATCAATGGTAAAAAATGGGACTACTAATATTCAAACAGTTTATAAAAAATTCTATTCATTTTAAATAATAGTGGATTCTAAAATAAAAATCATGGAAGGTGAATATGGATCCTTAAAATGGGATTATTTTCAGTTTTCTGATTTAAAAGATGTTTTTGGAATATTTTCTAGAAATGATGAGTAGGTTGTTGCTATATTTTTATCTTTTTCTAGGTTTTTGCAAGACTCTATGTGTGGGGGAATTTGGGTACGAATTTTTGACCAAAAATTTGATTTTTATGGGTTTCTATTTAACTTTTTAAGAGCTGAGTAATTGGTTTTTTGAAGTCAAGTTTAGCTGAACAACATGATATCTCTTATTATGTTGAATGAATTTTTGAAACATTTTCTTTATTCTGAAGATGGAAATTTCTTGTGAGTTCCTACTGTTAATTTCTTAGAATATAGTGAAGTGAAAAACAATAATAATTTATACCCATTTAATGATCAAGTTTATAAATTTTTAGGGGATGAATTCTAGATGAAGACTTTAAATTCAGTGCTACATGGGAGAAAAATCAATATTTTCTTATTTTTCTCTATTAAATTTTGTTTGAACAGATGTTTATCCCTTGGTTTTAGGTATCTATTAATTTATAAACCATATTTTATAGATATTCATTGTTATATTCTTACTAGTGTTTGATATATATACTTCTTTAAAATTCTTGGTTGAAAATTACCATGAGGTGTAGATGGTATGGGGTTTTTGGTCCAGGTTGGCTATAAGAACTTTTACTAGTGGTAGAATATTTTGGAAAAACAATGAAAAAAGAATCTTCTAGTCGAAGAACATAAGATAAAACTTCCCTCAACTCAAACTCTCATTAATTTATAATTTTATTTATAAATTCTCATGTTAAACTATTTATATTATATGATATTAAAATTTTCTATTAGATGAATATTTCATTGATTTAAAGGGCGGTCACAATTTTTCTTTAGAACATTGATAAGAGATTATATATATCAAAGGAGAAAATTTTTTAATCTTTCTAATCTATTATATATTTGCTACTAGTTTTATTTAATTCAGAGTTTGAAATCTTTTACTAAAATTCTATCTTCCCTGCTAGGTTTATGAATTTTATGCTAGTCACTATCATTCATGAGTTTTATTTTTCATGTAATAATACTTCCACTTTATGGTCAAATGTATACTCCTATGAAAATCATTCATGAACTCAGTTATATCTTGCACACTCTTTAAAGTCATTTTATGTGTTGGATTGGTAGGTAGTGGCTACTAGGTACCATTCTTGCATGATTTTAATTTTTTTTTGTTTGATTATTATTTGAGAAATATATTTTTGAGATTTTACTAATACCCATGAAAACCAAAAATTATATATATTAATATTCAATTCTATTTTGATCAAAATTTTTAATTGTTTCTCCCACCTTGAGATTCACCAATGGGGACATTGTTGAGTTTTATGCATGGGGGAGGGGTGTTAATTAATCTAAACTATTTTTCAAAGATAACATATCAAAACCACTTAATTTGTTTTTCAGAATTTCCTCATAGTAAAGATATAAATACCTTAGGTGTTTGTAAATAAAATAAAAATACTACAAAATAAACAAACAATAAATTATTACATCCTACTTAGGTGATATTTTCATTTTCGATTGATGGGTTTCACTAATTGTGAAATTTATAGAATAGTGTGATTATTGGGTATTTTTGACCCACTATTTCTGTAAAATTTTAATTTAGGAACTCTAAAATAGAGTTTTATGGGAGATATATTTATATAATTGAGATTATAACTTAATAAAACTATAAATTTAAACATGAACTTAAATGAAAAGCTCTTTTTGAGAAATCACATCCAAGAGACAACTGAAATGATAATCATATAATTTATTTGAATATAGAGTAAAATGGGAAAATGGGAACCCACAATGATTCTCAGAGACAATGAAACTAGGTGTGTTTATTTGTTTAAATAAAATCCAATTTTAAATTAAATAAGTTCTTTTCACAGTGTAATGCATAATAAATATGACAATGAAAAATTACAATAAAGGGCCTTGTAAAAAATGAGCTCATTTAGGTGAGAAGAATTTTGAACCCAAATAAATAAGGGGAAAATTGACTAATACAAAAAATCATTTGAGTTATATAAATTAATTTGAAAGCATGCCATTTTATTTGTGTAACCTTAGGGAGAGTTATTAATTAATGTGTATCTTGTTAAAATTTGATCTCCGCTTTTATATAACACATTTCATTCATAGAACTGGAACCAATTTTGAAATGGAAATGATGCATTGAGTGAAATTCACATATGAGGCATGATTATTTAAATATTTGGAGGGATTTGTGTATTCCTTTTGATTCTAGAGTGATTTATAACTTGGAAATGAAAATTTATTTATTTCATTCAGTCTTGTAAAGTAAAAAAATCATTTAATTTCATTGGAGTGTAATTGATTAAATGTTGGGGGATTTGATCTGAAATTTATTTCACATGTTCTTTTACATAAATTATTATAATTAAATCAATTTTTAATGTAATTATATTGTATTTTTTAATAATTTTTAATTATTATTATTTGGTATTTAATAATTTAAAATGTGAATTACAAGGTTAAAATAATATTTTCATTTGTTATTTTAGTTAATTGATTAATTTATAGTTAAGTAAATAAATTTACATCAATCAAAATTTTTTATTCCTTATTATTTGTTAAATAATATACTAAAATTATTTTATTCCTTTATTTAATAATTTATAATTTTAATTTTCAATTAAATTATTTATTAATTTCAATATTTTGTTTGATTTCAATCAATTATTAAATTATTTAATTAATCTTGAATTTATTCTTTTTATTATTTTTTTAATTTGTAATCTTAATTTTAATTAGTCTGAGAATATATATATATGTTATTTATTTATATATTATTTTTAGATTGTTTTATTTTAATTTTTTTGTTTCACTTTTGTTCTATTTGCAGTTGTAGTAGGTTCATGTACTTAATTAGCTACGTAGCCAAAGGAACCGTCAGTCATGCATATGATGAAGGAACCCATTTAGCCAATTTATTCAGCATCCAGATAAGGGACTTAAAATTATTCCCACATGGATGATTATTTCCCCATATACATATGGTAATTAACAATAAAGATATTCCATTCCACTCTAGGTCCATCGTCATCACAACTTCTATAAGGAAAACACCCAAACCACCAATGCCACCCATATCTCACGATCCAAAAGCCCAATTTTCTTTCCCTTGTTAACTTGAAAGGATGAAGAAGAAAAAGAAAATAATCAAAATCAAAAATCTATAAACTAGATCTTCTTGAGAATCTTGAGTCAGATGCGCAACCACCAAATTAGATGAAGTCAATTGAGCACCCCCAATAGAAGCTACTGACGACCGACATACTAGTGAAGTAAACCAACCCAATGATTAAAAACATGAAGAATGAATAAATTTCATCACTTGAACTTTGGATGCACATTGTTTGAATAAAACAAGAACCAAAACCTCCATCGAGCCCTCATGGGTGGAAGATAAGGTGAAATACACCACCTTGACTCTCATCTTGAAGTCTCCACTATGCCACTATGAGGAGGAAGACACTGAGCCCTCGCTACCCCTCCTATCAAATAATACCGCCTATTTATTTTTTTATATTTATATAATAATATAATAATACAATAATAATAAATATATATATCTATATATAATTATAAATGCACGCATATATATAATAATAATTATATATATAGTTTTATATATTTATAATAATTATAATATCTTTTATAATAATATATTTATTCCTAATATTAATAAGTATATAAATATACATATACATATACATATATATATATATATTTATATACTTATTAATTAAGTAATATATATATTTATATAAATATTTATAAAATAATATATATATTTTCGGACTTCAACATGCCTGAGACCTAATTGGAATTTGGGTAAATTAGTGCTTCTCTCATGTAGTGTGTTTGATTTTTTTTATAATTTCATTTTAGGTAAGAGGATTGCAATAGGAGATCATGGGAACTCAATAGTCCTCACTCAATAATCATGGATCTGGAGAATTCCATGTGGAAAACATCAAGGTGTGGGATCGTCGATACAGTTTTCCATGAGGAATGCATTCAGTTGGGAGTTTGGCCTCAGTTAGCAGTGAGGATGAACCAAAGTGACAAGAATGAAACATAGAAGTTGGAGAGTTTTTCATGGAGAATAAAATGTGATATTGAAAAGGTTTATTTGGGGGGGGGGAATTTTATATATACATAGAAAATGTATCTAGAATAAGAAGATATTAAGCACCATCACAATAGAAAATAGTGATCAATTCCAAAACCATTTGATTGAAAAATTGGGATAATCAATCATTCATAATGAGAAATAGAGAATAAGGAAGAGAAAAATGAGTTGGGAGCACACTTAGAGTAAGGGGACAATGGAGTTTGAGTTAGAGTAAGAAGAAGATAAAACCAGGAGTGCTTATTCTCCCTTTTCTCATTCTCTGTTTCACCACACTTATATATTTTTAATTAATTATTATTTTTATACATCTATTATGAATAGATAAGTAGTTTAGGAGGGTTGGATCGAATGGATTGAACTAAATTCATTTTTTCTATTTTTTTGATTGGGTTAATCATATAGGGATAATGTGTTTCATCTAGAAATCACTTTTTCATTTCCTTATGAGAATTATTTCAGTCTTCCCCAATTATCTTGAGGTGAAGGTTAGAATATCTGTTTCCCTTGGTGACCACAACCAGATTACTAATATGGAAAATTTTGTTACAATCTCTTATTTACAAGGAATCATTATTTTCTTGGTTTCTATTAGAGATTATTGTTCTTAAGAGAGATCACTTGAGAGGGTGATTTTTCTAGAAATAGTTAGAAATTTCATTCCCCTATAAAAAACTAAAATACCTTTGTGATTGGTTCTATTAAAGAGTATTGAAATTTAAATCAATCTATTCCAGTCTAGTTCCCCAAACTCAAATTCTAATTGTCTCTCTATATCTCTTTCATTTTCTAGTTCACACTTCATTTTCACCCACTATAGTCCATAATCACTTACTTTTTTTGTGTTTTTTGTATGTTTTTATTATTACAATGTTCACACACAATTTAATCCTTCCCTAGGGAATCAATAATATTTCTCACCAATGCACAATTAGTTAGTGAGTTTTAAATAATTAATTTATTACAACCTATCACACTTAGTTTTTTCAATTTTTGGATGATCTAGTTTGATGGGAATCCTAATATTTTTCTTGGGTTCTGGGTGTTTTTGGTGTTGATTTTTGAAGTTTTCCCTTGTCTAGTTTTTGTCTCATGTCTGGAACTTGGTTTATTTGGGTGTTTTGGGAGAAGTTAGGAAAAATTTGGCTTTTCAGTACCCTGTGCACGGTTGGCACACAATTTGATAAACCGTGCGGTCGAACCTAGGTAACTATGCCATAAGTATAGAACCTACCACATGGTTAACTCAAGACCATATGGTTTATACAAGGTAACCATTAGGTATATCCATCTGCGGGTAGTGGCCACCATATAGTTGGCGCACGGTTTGGTAAACCATGTGCCTTGTCCAAACAATTTTTTAGGGTTTTCCAAGTTTAACCCTTTCATGTTTTTAACCCAAATCACTATCATCCTCCACCTTGTGGATCTTTCTACTCAATGAGGTCTCTCCCATATTCCTCAATCCTCTAACCTCATTCTAGGGTTATTTCAAGTGGAAATTCTTAAGGGTTTGGTTGGATATCTCAAGGTAAACCTCTCCTATCATCTCCCTCTTCCTTCTCCTCCCATTACTTCTTGGTTTTCTCTTCTACCATGGCTGTGTTGACCTAGGGTTTTTATTTAACTTATATTATGTTGGGTTTTTTCATTAATGTTTTATCTTCATATATATAGGGGTTTTGAACCCCTGTGGAGTGTTTTTGGTGGTGTGTTGTCCTTGCACCACAGATCTGAGGTAGGTTTCCCATGAACATTCCCTTTTTAATTCAAGATTCATCAATTTAATGTCTTTATAACCTATATTGATAACTAATTAGTGATACGTGATTCGTGAAATATTTATTTCATGTGAAAAGTTAATATTTTTTCATTGTTAAATGTTAAATATAATTGTTTTGTTAAATGTTTCACACCAATTATTCGATTAAATGCCCATTTTGATTTCTCATGTGTTTTGTGACATCTAAAGCATGGTTAGGCCTTGAAAATTTATTTATGATTTGAAAAATATGATTTGGGTTCCTTGAATAATATTTAAATGTAGGTTTGGATTTATAAATAATGTGAATTGGTTTTAAATTGTGGTTTGTCATGTGTTGTCGATTAGTGGTTGTTTGACATTTTGATTAAAATTAGTTTGTATTGAAACTGAAATGTGATTACTTTGAATTCATTGTTTCTATTTTTTTTTGAAATGTAAAAAGTCTGTTTTTTCCCTTTTTGAAGAAATTCACTTGGTTATTTTGATGTGATGGTTTTTTAGAGAATTTTTAAATTCCTATCTGGATCTTTTGTGAAAATAGTGAAAGTGTTTATTATAAAAACATTAATTGGGTGATTATCATGTATTATTTGTGTTTAATGGATGTTATTTCCTCACTGTGGAATACTTGTGATCCATTATGATAATTGAGTTCCCCATTATAGACTCCTTAATTTTTATTCTTTTTATGGCATGTGAATCGATCATTGGGGTGACTCGGGGTGATGCATATTATTGAATTATTATTATATATTCATGTGATTTGATGCTCTGTTGGAATCACTTGGATGAAACCCTTTATACCTGATACATGATAACCAGGTATAGTGAGATAATTTTTTGAGAATTATTGATACACTAGCTATATTATGCAATAGATGGTGGCCCATAGTTGGTGGATATATTGGGTTTATTATTCTGGTATTCGACCCTCATTCTGTCCTAAGATAGGGTGGATGAGAGTATTTAGGGAACTTTGATCTTCATCATGTGTGGTATTATTCTGGGGATGGGTCTCATGTATTAGTATATTATGTATTATTCATGATCATTTTGTTTCACCCATGTCTGTTAGAACTTATCTTTTTTGTTGTGAAGATTGAGATACTTGTATGTTTATTTCAATTTCCCTTATTATGTATGATTTTAGTTTTCTCATGTGTGGTGTTTTTCTTGGAATGTGATGAGTTTTATTCTAAAGGTTCCATGAAAAATGTTTTCAAAACAAAAGGTTTTTATACTATCTTGTTCTATTTGAAGTTAAAATAATCAATTTCCCCTTAAAAATTTACAGTTTCACCATTAGTAATAAATCTTGGATTTGAAAATAAAGAAGGGAAATAGGCCATACTTTGTTTTAAGTAAAATGTGTAGAAGTGATTACTATTATATATTGTATTTCAAACTTGAAGTTGATGTTTTCCTTATTTTAAATTAGGTTCATTGGGAATAGATTATCAGGATAACTCACACCTATAGTTATTTTCTATTTTTAGATTTTGGTGTAGGTTTCATCTTGAGTCTGATCACCTTGGGAGATGGTTGATATTTGTGTTATAGATTAACCCATGGGGTCACATGGAGATCATGTGGTTGTCTGGTTTGGTTGGTCTTATTGTGTAGTTTGGTTGTATTTTTATATTTTATACAAAAGATGCTCAGTTCAGTTTTATTTATATCAAACTTTTTATTTATCATTCCTCTACTTAGATTCTTTATTCTTTATTAGGAAAAAACATTCCCTTTGCGTACTATGTTGATTCCCGACACAATTTTCTAGCCCATGGGGATCGAGAATGCCCTTTTGTCCATGAAATGGATCTGCTCGTGTGACCGGTTTAGGGTTGAACTGGTTGGTTCATGACAAAATAGAATCATAGGAGGTCGTGTCTTAGAGGTCCTTTCTTTTCATAGGACACTTTTTTTACTTGGGAATATCAAGGTAGATGGATTAGTATTGTTAGGACTGAAGGGGTAGGTGCAGGAAGAGTGTTGTGAACTATTTCCCATTCTAATCCTCGAGTTTCCATGGGAACTCTGGTTTTGTTAGTTTTGGGTTCTCTAGAGATCATTTAGTGACTAGGATACGATAACAGAGTTGGTATAATGGTCTTTGTGAGCTCGTAGGGTTTGAAAAGCCACGTAGAGCCAGGGGATGGTCCAAGAAGGCTCTTCACGTGGGTGGTTTGTTTGGAAAATTTCCACCAACCATATGGTCCAGTCACCCACCGACATTAGTTCCCTATTGTGGGTCTCCTTAAATCATCTTGAGTTATGAATAATTGTTTTGAAAATACTTGTTTGAGAATTACGGAAATGTGTTTTAATGTAACAGTTGTATTTTGAAAAGTGAAAAATGGATTTTCATAATTTAATTTAAGAATGGTTTTATAAAGTTATGTTTTTTCAAAACAAATCTTTTAGTAAATAGAAAATGTTTAATGGGATATGGTTTCCTTAATCAAAATTTATGGTTTCTTGAAATAAAATGTCTGTAAAGCATGAATTATTTTAAGGTGGTTTTTGGAAATTTGTGTTGAATGTGATGTGTTAGATAAATTGGTTTTTGAAATTGGTTTCGAACAATTGGTGTTTTTCTGAAGAAGTATTGTGAAATTCAAAATGAGTTTTTATATTTTTGGATAGAGGAATATGAAAAGAGGCTTTTGTGATTTTTGTAAAACAGAAAATGGTTGTTTGAAATGGAATGTTATATTTGAATTTTGTTTTTAATGAAAAAGGAATGGGATTTTATCAAATGGTATTGATGGAATGATATTTTTTTAATTTTTAGAAAAAGTTTTAAATGAAATGGAAATGATTTTTTTATAGAAATATGTGTGATTTCATTTTCAAGTATGATAAAATGGTTTTTTTGTGTGGAATCTAGAAAATCATTTGTTATCTTGGTGGTTAGTCAGCCTTTTGAATTTCATGATTTTTGAAATGGGTTAAATGAATTGGTTTGGAAGATGAGGTTGTTTTGATTTGGCCTTTGGTTTTCTCATCGGTGCTCACATGTGTGGTGGTTTGTGGAAATGTGGATGATTATTAGTATGGTAGGTTGTATGGATACCCATGGTGGAATAGAAATACTCATGTGATTAAGAATCTATGGAACACCATTGGTGAGTGTGAAAAATACACCAAGTTTTTTTTTATTTTCCTAAAGTGTTTTAAGATGGAAATTATAGTGTTTTTGTAATCCAATGGTTATGTGGAATGTTTTTTTTGTGTCATATAAGTATTTTTTTTTATTTGGTATGCTCTTCCTCGTGATCTAGAAGTGATACTATTGTTGTATCCTGCTTTGAGATTCTATTGGTAGCTCGGTCTTGAAGAGATGTCTTAGCGGGAATTTATAAAAGTTTTTGGTAAGTCATTCAACTACTTTCCCTTTGAGTTGGTATTTGTTCTATGTGAAGCTTTGGGTTCATGACCTGGTTTTGATTGATCTCTTGGTTTCCTTATTACCTTGTGTTCTCCCCCATAGAGATGTGATGGATGTTGTTGTATGACTTTGGATGGTTCTATATTGGAAATATTTCTAGTTGATCAACCTAAGGATTTAATTTGTGGGATTCAAGAGTTAAATACAACCCTTTGAAGGATTTCCTAGCCCATTTGTTAGAATAGAGAGTTGTTTGGGCTTAATCTGAAATGATTTCCTATAATGATAATTATCTCAGTTATAGTAGTGGTGTTCGGTGATGTTTGTATGTTTATCCATGTTTCTTGTTCATTCTGCTCCCCATTCAGTGTGAGATAGAATAGTGATGTGTATCCATAAGTCCTTATCTGGGTAAGAGTGTGCTGTTTGAGGAAATGAGTTTCATGGTGTTCCATAATCCTTTGTTTCTGCTTAGGAGTGTTATGTGGATTCATGTGTAACTAGAATAAGGGGTTTTGGTTAGGGACTATCAGATCTTGACTATGAAGAAATAAATGTTTCATACATCAAAGATCAAGACATAGGTCCTAAAGTGAAGTTATCATGTATTTAGGAATACTAGGGGTTTAAAGTGTTTTTATATGTTCATGCCTTTTCCATTGTGGTGAGGCATCTCTAGTGTTATTATTGTGGTTTCTCATTACTGTGAATTTCCTCTTGTCGCAAAGATCTTGGTGTACTTACCCCTTATGAAGTGTATGTAGTTATGTATTATTGTATGTGAGTTTTCGATCAGTGATCTTATATGGACCATCCATGTGAATCGGGTGTATTCTTGGATTTTATTTGTCCATAAGTGAAGAGTAGTGGGTGGTTGTTGGCTATGGTTTTAGTAGTCCAATCATTGGTCCCCCCCCAATGCAGTGGGGGGGGGGGTTCTTGTGGGAAGTTTCTTCTTAGTTCTTTTCCCCTATATTTGGGAGAGGTTAGTTTAAATTCTCTTGATGTGTTATTCTTAACTTGTGTCCTTCTTAGCTTGGGTTGGTTGTGGTGGAAGAGTTTTGGTTGGACAATGTGGGAATTTCCTGGTTCAAGTTCTAGTTGAATTTTTGTTCGGTCATTATTAGGTGGTTCTTAATGGTGGGGAGACTCACTATAGGTCTCATTGAGTTTTATCTTAATAATTAATCAGGTTCTAGTTGATTTCTATTAGTGGGGAGTCCATTCAGGCCTCCCCTCAGCTGGTGATCTATTTACGGTTTTATTTCAACATGATCTGTTTGAAGTGACTTCTGTTAAAGCTATTGATTTTTCAGTTTCCACCTCGGTTTGGGTGAGTTTTATGATTCTAGGGAGAAGGACCAATGTTCCCATTTTAGAATTGGTTTTGGAAGTGGTGGCTTGATCCTTCCATGGTTCTCGGAAAGTATTTGTGGGTTGTTGTTTCAATTCGGGAAATGGTCTTGAGTTAAATTAATGGTGGGTGAATTGTTCTTGGATTAAGAAGTGGGATCATGTTGATGTGAAATCCTTATATATTTATCAATTAACTACAATTTTTTGTGGCTTTATGGGGGCAAAAAACATTAATGGTGGGGGGAATTATCATACCCTATCTTTCAAGTTTTGGATGATCTAGTTTGATGGGAATCCCTTTCTTTTTCTCAGGTTAAGGGTGTGATGGGTATTGAGTTTTTAAGTGTTCCCTTGTCTTATGTTTTTTCTTGTTATTTCCTTGGTTCATTTGGGAGTGTTTATAGAAATATAGAAGAATTTGGCTTGGAAACACCCTACACACGGTGGGTGCATAGTTTGATAAATCGTTCGGCCGAACCTAGGTAACTGTGTGGTAGGTACAGAACCTACCACATGGTAAGTACATGAATATGTGGGTGATCCCAAGTAACTATATAGTCGATCCATCTAACAAAAAATTACTACCACAATGTTGGTGCATGATTGGGTAAACTATGCAACCTAACCATGCGCCTTCCCCAGACATACAATTTTAGGGTTTTCCAAGTTTACCTCTTTCGAGTTTTTCACCTAAATCACTATTTCCCTCCCCCTTGTGGCTCATTCCCCCCTAGGAGGGATCCCCCTTTTTCCTTAATCCTCCCAACTCCTTATAGGTAGATTTAAAGTGGAAATATTCAAGGTTTTGGTGTGATCTCTCAATGTAAACTCCTCCTCTCATCTCCCTCATCCTTCTCCTCTCATTTCTTCTTGGTTTTCTATTTTACCATGGTCATTTTAACCTAGGGTTTTGATTTATATACAATTATGTTGGGGGGTTTTTCTCATTAATGGTTTATATTTGTAGATCTAGGATTTTTTAACCCTCTTAGAGTGTTTTCGGTGGTATTTTGTCCTTGTGCCATGGATCCGAGGTAGGTTTCCCATGAACTTTCCCTTTTTAATTCAATATTCATTGGTTTCGTGTATTTCACACCTCCATTGATTACCAATTTGTGATATATGATCCTTGAAATATTTTTTTGGTGTTAAAAGTGGATATTTATTCATTATTAAATGTTAACTATAATTTTTTTTAAATATTTCCCACCAATTTTTCGATTAAATTCCTTTTTGAATTTTGCATGTGTTTTTTGACATCTAAAGAATGGTTAGGACTTTAAAATTTATTTTTGATATGAAAAATTATGATTTGGGTTCCTTGAGCGGTATTTCAATGTAGTTTTGAATTTATAAATAATGTTTATTAGTTTTGAAATGTGGTTTGTCAAGTGTTTTTAATTAGTGGCCCATTTGGCATTTTGTTTAAAATGGTCTTGTATTGAAATTTAAATGCGAGTACTTTGATGGAATTGTTTTATAAATGGTTGTGGAATATAAAAATTTTGTTTTCCCCCTTTTGAGGAAATATAATTGGTTCTCTTGAAGTGATGGTTTTGTGGAAAATTCTTAAAGGTCCCTTTGGAAATTTTGTGAATATAGTGAAAATGTTTATTATAAAAGAACCATTGGGTGATTCTAATTCCTTATTTATCTTTAATGGTTTTGATTTCCTTTCTATGGAATCCTTGTGATACATTATGATAATTGGAGGTTATCAGTAAGGACTCTTTGAATTCTATTATTTTATGGCATGTGAATCAATCCTTAGGGTGACTCGAGATGAGGATTGTTGTTGAATAATTATTTTATATTCATGTGATTTGATTCTCAATTGAAATCGGTTGGATCACCCCTTTATACATGATACATGGGATCCTGGCATACTGAGAGAATTTTCTAAGAACGATTGCCGCACTAGCTAGATTATCCACTAGCTAGTGGCCCATAGTAGGTGGATATATTGGGGTTATTACTCTGGGATTTACCCCTCGGTCTGTCCTGATTTAGGGTGACCGAGAGTATTTAGGGAACTTTGATCTTTATCATGTAAGGTATGATTATGGGGATGGGTCTCATGCATTAGTATATTCTGTATTATTCATGATCTTCTAGTTTTACCCATGTCTATTAGCACTTAGATTCTTGTAATGATGATTGAGATAGTTGTATGTTTATTTATATTTCCCTTATTATATATGATTATTGTGTTCTCATGTGTAGTGTTTTCTCGTAATGTGAGGATTTTTCATCTAAAGGTTTCATGAAAAATGTTTTCAAAACTAAATCATTTTATACCCTCTTATTCCATTGGAAAATAAAATCATAAATTTCCCCTTGAAAAATTTATGGTACACCATTGGTAATAAATTCTAGTTTTGGAAATGAAGAAGGGAAATGGGACATAATTTTTAATGTAACATGTGTAGAAAATATTAATTTTATTATTTTATTTCAAAATTTAAGTTGATGTTTCTTTTATTTTAAAGTAATTGAATTGGGAATAGATTATTGGGCTACCCTATTAAGTTTTAATACCTATGCCTATAGTTCTTTTTTGTTTTTAGCCTTTTGTGTAGGATTTAGCTTGAGTTCGATCTCCATGAGAGATGGCTGATCTTTGGGATAGAGTGTGACCAATGGGGTCACATGGAGATCATGTGGTCATCTAGTTAGGTTGGTCTTGTTGTTTAGTTTGGTTTTATTTTCTGATTTTGAATAAATATTTTTAGTTTAGTTTAATTTATATCCAAGTATTTTATTCATGTTTTTTTATTTTTTAGTTTCTTTATTATTTATTTGGAGAAATAATTCCTTGTGTGTACTATGTTTACGCCCGACAGTAGTTTCTAGCCCATAGTGATAATGAACACCCTTCGAGATATGCCATAGATTGGCTCGGGTGATCAGTTTAGGGTTGACCCATGTGGGTTCATGATAAAACCCCAATGATGTTCACGTGAAGTCACAACCAAATTAAAAAGACTTTTTCCCTTAGACTATTAAACACAAGACTAACCTTCCATTTTCTACCTAGAGGCATAACTCGAACCGTCCTACCTTTTCCCATAGAGGCACAACCCAAATAGTCCTACATTTTTCCTTGAAGGCATAACCCAAATAGACTTTTGTTGGGGAGTCACAACCCACACACACATACCCTTTCAGGGATAATATAACTCACACGTTCTTAAGAAAAAAATAATAGAAATAATTACAACACTATAAAATATAGTCGAAGAAATAAAGCATTTGAATGATGAGGATGTATGTATCACTCTAGAAAATGAGTGTCAGATGATAGAGTCTAGCAAAGTTATTGGATCCGCAATTATCATGTAAAGTGTAAGAAGGTTTTAGTGCATCATAGTTCTTGTATCCTTGAATTATTTTTATCTTTACCTAGTTATATTAATTCACATATATAGAGTTTCTATATGCACAAAACATTTCATATTTTAAATATTTTTAAAATACATTTTTTTAAAGAAATATGTGTTTATCAATTCAATAAACTACTTCAGAGTAGTTCAGTAATGATTTAATATAAAATGATTCATGTGTATTTTGCATAAATAAGAGACAATTAATATCTACATGGGTTTACAGTGATTTCATTTAAGCGATAATAGGTTGTATAAAAAATAAGTTAAAATAATTAATACTATTGTTAATATAAAAAAATAAATTTAATAATACATGGAATACTCCCCCAAAACTTGAATTATTAACTCTTTATATTTACGGTAATTTAAAATCCAAAAACATTCTTTTCTAATATATCAACATAAAAGTTTTTAATAATATGATGATATCTTAAATCTATTTAAAATAATTGGAAATTAATTTTCTCACACTATAAATGATTAATATGTATTTTTAGTAAAATTAAATAAATTTAAACATTCATAATAAAATTCTCATAAATTAAAATGTCAAATAATAAGTAAAATAGATCATATTTTTCAGTTTTCACATAATCATGAAATTCATGTAGCTGATTTTTTCTATATGTCATATTTAATGTAACTAAAAAATTACTCACATAAGATAATTTCATATGTAACTGAAGTTCATACATCCAAAATTCACATAGATAGAATTCTAATGTAACCAAAATTCTTTACCTAAAAAATGATGTATCTAAAATTGATTTTTCCAAATTCACATATCCAAAATTACCATGTAAACAAAAATTTTACATTGAAAAAATTATCATGTTGGAAAATTTTTCACGTATCCAGAATTATCACATAGGAAAATTTATCACTTCGGAAAAATTCTTAAATTACATATTATTAATAGATTATATATTTGATGAAAAACAACTATTCTACATGAAATGAAACCTTAATAAATATTAATACAAATTGAAAAAAAGATTGATTACATATTAAAAAAATTGTATTTTCAATGTTGTGAGATATTATAATTTTATAATGTATGATAGAATAGTTAAGCACTAACACTCATTTTAATTACACATGTTAGAGGGAACAAATAAAATGTTATAATTATAAAATCATTATGTGATTTATAGATACACACAATAGTCTAACCCTTTTTGATAATTGGAAAACCATGTAAAAATTCAAAAACTTCTCATCATTTTTTAAATAATAAAAAAGATAAGAAAAACTATCTCTTCTCCCATATGTGAAAATCTCTTAGTCTGATAGTCAAAAATTAAATTTGGACAAATTTAGGAAAGATTAAAACTTTTCAAAACATTTATCAATGGGACACTATAACTACATATATTTTTTAGAACATTTCACATCAATTAATATCAATGATATGTTTTAAGATAATAATCAAATGTATATGTAAACTAAAAAAAGTAAACTAAATAATAGATTCCATGTAAGTGTAGAGTTCATATAATTTTTAACATCATTATTTTCTCAAAGGTACATACATATTTTTATAATTCTTTTTCATGGACCTAATAATGTTTCCTAAGGGAGTCAAAGAGATTTTAGGGGTGTCCTTGGATCGTTCGAAGCTCAAAGCCTTGAAAATAAAATATGAATACTTGGTTGTATGGTTAGTATAAACCATTCAGCCTAGCCTGTATAGTTTCTATAACCATGTGGTTGAAGATAATAGGGGATGAGTACCCACATGGGTTTTCTATAACTATGAGAACCTAGGAGCATGATCGTGAAATGACTTGGTGGTTTAGGATAGAGTGATTTTTCATAGGATGCTCATGATTAGACAAACTCTGAGCCTAATCACGTGTAGTTCCCTTTTTTAGTAGCGGCTCGATGCACAGTTTGAGCAACAATTCATCCAAAATATGAACCCATGTTTTTATGGGTGAATTTAAAAAATATAACCTATTTATTTATTTAAACTATTTATTCTTTATTCCTCCCTTTCCTATAGAAACTAAAACTTCTCCTCCCACGTACAAAGCTCATCCTCCTCCACAGATTTTGTAAGAACTCCTCCATACAAACTCGATTTCACTCACCATTGGATCCATAAGAAAGTTATTGATAATCTCCTAAATACTCTCCCTTTTATTTCAAGGCTCTTTAATCTTATATTGAACTATATCAATTTAAGTTCATTTCCCCCATTTTTTGGGAATTTGGTAGTTTATTCAATTTCTTCCATTATTGCTCGATTTAAAGGTTGACATTGGACTAGAGAAGAACTATGAGGATAAGGTTGGAGGTCTATGTTCTTTCCCCTTGTTTTTTTGAATTATATATTATGTGATATTTTTTAGGAGTCATACTATTCTAGTGTTTCCTATAATTTGTTGAATTAAATAAAAATGGATTCCTTACCTTGGAAAATACAACCCGAGGTAGTAGAGAATAAACCCCTTGGTTTAATACCCTTGGTTTGTACCACCCAAATGGGCGTGCTTCACCTTTTAGACTTAATTTACATTTTTTTTAAAATGGATAAACACCCCTTAAGGTGTGTTTCCTTTTAATTAATGTATTATGGTGATGAATTAAGTTTAACTAATTGAATTGGCCATGATATTAGTCCATGTGGCTTTTTTCCTTATGACATAAATGGGTTTCTTAATGGTATGAATTGTAAAATGTGCCTGTTATGATATAAAAACTTGAATTAAATGAAATGAAATTCTAGTTGGACTTGATATATGTGTATTTATTAACTAATTACTTCCACATTATTATCGAAGGTGATACAAGGTTTCCAAATTAAGGACCACTTGGATGGAATCTTGTTCCCTCTTGATAGAATTGAGGATTATTTGTAAATATGATGTGGTGACACTAGATATTCCTAGGATGACCTCGTCGAGTGTTATCTATTTTTACTTGAAGATTATTGACACTGGTTCCCTAGGGGAGACTCTTTGTACGAGATCTATGACACAATGGTTGTACCATGACATGAGAGAGACTCGACCTCTTATGTGGGATATCAGGTACAAACTTAAAGGTTAGTTTGTGCTGTTTTCACACCATGCTTGGAGTAACACATGGGAATTAATTATTAGGTCACCATGGATGTTATCCCTGGAATTGAAATTATATAGATCTCCTAGAGTGATACTTATAAATATTATAGAATTTACATGGATGCGATCAGTGCGACTCTATATATTTTATAATGAGGTTTTCAATTGAATTAAAAAGTAAATGAATGTTTTTAAATAAGAAATGATTCCTTGATATTGGAAGTGTAAGGAATTTTCCTAGAAGCCTAATCACAACCTTGGGAATAGTCTACCTTCTCACATATTATTCCACTCACTATACCTTTATAGGATACCTTAGTTTAGACACAATGTCTTAGGCTGAATCAAGTAAATTAGATGGGTGTTTAAATTGAACCCAATCCAATGTACTTATTTTTTTTCATTTATTAATTATGACACACTTTTCATTTTATAATCCACAAATAAATTGATCTAGTCACCATTGGTGGGGACATATTTGGATTTTATCTCACACCCTAATCAGGAATCCATTGGTACTTGAGTTGACTTTAAGATTGTAGTAGATAAAGGGAAGCAACCAACTCCTAATGTTTAATTTTTTTCTTTAAGATGAAGTTGTGGGGAAGGGGACCAAGCTTATTCTCAAGATTCTAGTTGTATTAGTTTTTTAATTTTTATATATTTTTTTATTATTTGGTATATTCCTATACTCCCTTCCAATTTCATATTCATTTTTTATAGCTACATCACCAGCACCATCATATGTTTGTATATTATTACTATTCATCTTATTCTTATTTTTTATTTAGATTTCATGTTTTAATATTAGTATTTAACATCCATATATTTCTTAATTATACCTCCGATATTTATTATCATTATTTATTGTTTTATTTTACTCTAACCTATGAGGGAATAATATCCCCAAAAAAACACCATAGGACCTCACTGCTAGTCCACAACCTCTGGCCTTCAGGGGGGCACACATGATGTCTTGTGGAACCATCTTGGGGAAAAACTAAGTGAAATCAAGGTCAGGATGCTACAAAGTTGTATTAGAGGGTTATTTTCCATTTGTCTTACTATTTGTGTTTAGACCAGATACTAGGATATTGGAATTTGGTCATGATCTTGTTCCTGTGAGTTTCTAACCCATGCACTGAAGAAACCAAAGTTACCAGGGTTGGGTAAATGCTGTTATTTCTTTCATTGTTATAGTTTCAGGGATTTTAACATCGGGTGACTCAATTTATTTATGTTTTTGTTGATTATTATGTTGTTAAAGAAGTTTGTTTATCCTTGGACCAATGATTTTTGGGCATATTATAAATCATACACATACTAGGCACCTTAGGATTAAAATATAAAGCATTTTTGCATGACATATTTATTTCCATGTGAATTTCATTAATTGAATGTAATTATTATTCATTCATTGATTATTATTACTTAATGTGCATTTATTGTTATATATAGAATTTTTCCAACATTACTTATTGGACTAAAATAAAAAAAAATTACACTTAAGGTTCCTACCTTAACCTAATAGTGTTTTCCAGCATAGGTGATTGGAATATGTCATGGTTAGAATTATGTGGAAACAATATTTCAATTTATAAGGTGTATATGACCTTATAAATTGGAAATGGTGATCCATCTAATTCAACCATTTAATGATAATTTAAATATGTAAATAAATTAAAATGACAATGAAATTTAAATTGAAATGTACCCTTATATTTTTAATATGAGTGCTTGACCATTACTTGACTTTAGTAATGGGAAGTATTCCATGTATCCTATGTTTCTTCTATGACTCATTATCATAACCTAGAACTAAATCATGGAGAAGGATTAGAGTTTTAGAATTATTCTAGGTTGGCTTTGAATCTATAATTCCTTATCTATTTTCTTATTTATTGTAAAATTTATCTGAGGCATGAGCTTGACAATTTTAGAGTTATGACTCTGTGACTACCTCATGTTGTATTCCAAGAGAGTGGTGATTAGATTAATCCTGAGTTGAGGGGCCCTAATACAAACATGATACCTCCTATAGTTCCACCAAAGGAACCTACTAGAGATCTTCCATTGGGTGTCGATGCCTAATTATACGACATCTTGTTTTGGTTCATGAAGACAATTTAGTGTGCTCTTAGACCTTCCCCTACCATGGAAAAGTTGTCTCACAATTTCTAATAGTAGAATCCTCCCACCTTCTCAGGGGATAACATACCTCAGGCTGCTAAATCAAGGCTAGATTCCATACTATCTATCATCTAACTTATCTAGATGCCTCCAAAGAGGAGGGTCAAGATTGTGACTTGCATGCTGTGTGACTCCGGCAAGAGTTAGTGGGAGATCCTTACTCAGGCTGGTCGACATTAGGGTATGGTCTGGGAGGCCTTACAGATAGCCTTATTCAACTAATTGTTTCCATATACATTGGGAAAAAGTCATGTTCATGAATTCATAAACCTTCAGAAAGGTGACATGCCACTGATGGAATACTCAGATCACTTCACTGAATTACAATGTGTTTCACTGACCTTGACCAGTGATGAGCTAACTACTATGAGAAAATTTTAGGATGATATTTTATATTCCATACACTAATAGGTGAATGTATTTTGACTTACCAACATTTCAAAAATAGTTGATTAGACCCTCATCATTGAGAAAAACCTGAGGTAATCAGGTGATGTGAAGCAGGGAAGTTTAGCTTCTAAGAAGATTAGTGGTTTATCCAATGGTAGGAAGAGATGTTTTTATGTTACACATGGGGTAAGTACTAGCTAGGTGGCTTGAACTAAAAACTATGTGTTGTGTCACATGTGTGTCAAGATAGACCATAAAAAGACCAAGTGTATAAGGAACCCGATCAAGTGTGGAGATTGCAAAAGGATCAGTCACCTCCAGCATTTCTGGAAATCCTTTCATTCAGTGCCAAGTGATGAGGGATTATTTCTAACACCAACTTTAGGTGTAGTATCAATTAGTCCTCATCAAGAAATAAGATGGTATTATAAGGGACATCCAGACCAAGAACGTGGTCATGGATGATGCAGTTAGGGCGTAGAGTTTTAGTGTTAGTAAAGTGGACTTTCTCAGGCTACTCAGGAAGTATCTCAAGGCCATAGTTTAGGCTACATTTATGCTGCATACCCTGTGCCATAGGATAATAGTCCAGGGATATCTATAATTAGAGTAACTATTCTAGTATCCTCCACTTTAGTATCTTACTTTTTTGATACTGATGTATCATATTGTTTTATATCCTATACAACTATGGGAAGTATGGGCCTAGTAATAGAGTACTCCAGTGGTGTTATGAATCTTTACATGACCTTAGGAGTGGGATAAAATGGTATATGTTAGTGAAAGGAGTTCCCCCTAAAATAGGTGGGACACCTCTTTCTGTGGTGTTTCTTCATCCTCAAGATGATCAACTTCGATTTCATTCTTGGTATGAACTGGCCTATTCCTTATTGATCCAAGGTGGATTTCTATCAGCATTGGATATATTTTAAATCACCCAAGAGAAGTAAATATATCTATATGGGAGAATATGATCTTTATATCAATCGAGTTGGAATCAAGAATATTGGGATATGTGGGGAAACAACCCAGATACATAGTCTCTTTATGAGCGATCGAGGGATGAAACTCATGGAATTCCGTCCTATTGTAGATAATTTCAGGGACATATTCCCAAAAGTTTCCCCAGATTACCTCCTAAGAGTGAGGTCAATTTCTCCCTTGATCTTGTTCCAGGTGTGACACCTATGTCTATTCCTCCGTATAGGATGACACCTACCAAGCTCTATGAAATCAAGAGGTAACTTGAAGATTTTTAGGCTATGGTATTTTTCAGACCCAACACATATTCATGGGGTTAACTATTTCTTTTCACTAAGAAGGTGGATGGTACCCTTAGATTGTGCATGGATAATTGCTAATTGAACCAGCTTACAGTGAAGAAATGGTGTCCACTTCCTCATATAGACAACCTCTTCGATCAACTCCAAGGAGAATTTTTTTTATCCAAGATCAATTTGAGGAAATGATACAATCAGGTGATAATAATACCATGAAAAATACCACATAAAACATTCTAGAGTAGTTACATATTGTACACGTATCTTTTCATGTTGTTTTTCTTGACGAATGCTCCATTTGTATTTATGGATATGATGACTTGTTTTTCAACACTATTGAGGAAAAATCCCTCAAGGAAACATTACATCTCTTTTGGGTTGCTTGTGTTTGTTGATAATGTAGGTTTCCTGGGTGAATTTTCAAGTTATAGAGATGTTTTTTACAATCCACATTGACAAAGAACCATGATAAAGGAATAGACGATTTGGAGGTGGTACAAAAGAATAGATATAAGGTGGAAATATTTTCCAGTGTTTTCCAAATTTTTGGGGTCCAAAATTTTGAGTTTGGTGAGTATCATGAAAATTGGATATCCTTGAATATCTCATCAAAATATGGAAAAGGTATGAATTTCATGAAGATAGGCTTCATGGATTGGATTTCGCGAAGACCTGAAAAATGTTGACGGTGATTCTTCGGACTTATGACGAGCTTCACGAACGGAAGCATTGAAAATAATTGTGGTGGTGAAGGTCATTGTGAGTGGAGTTTCGTGGCGAAGGAGAAAATGTATTGATGGAATTCTCCACAATTATAATGAGCTCTGCCATCGGAAAATTTCTGTGGTGCTTCGCGAAATAGAGTGAGTTTTGGCAGAAATTTCAGAGCATCGCAATTTGAGATGACATGGCACTGACTTCGCGTAGAAGGTTTGAGTGTCGATGGAATTTCCTATAAATAGGCCTCGACCCCCTAGAGATAATTATAGAGTTTTAGAAGAAAATATTTTTCTCTCAAATCATGATGGTGGTTCGTGAAGGCAGTGTGCTTCGCAGAAATAAGGAGCTTCGTGGCGGCTAATCTAGATCTATGAAAGTTATGTGCTCCACATTGGATCAGTGTGCTTCATGAAGGAAGTTTATCTATAGCGACTTGAGGTCTGTGACTTCCAAACCTCTATGAAGGTGTGAGCTTCGTGAAAAGGAAGAAGCTTCACTAAGTCTTGTTTGAGCTTCGTGAAATTTGGAGCTTTGTGAAGTAGGGTGCTTTGCAAAGGTACTTCCCAAAGGTTGTTTCCCAGTGGTTCGGGGAAAAGGGGTATTCATCAGTGGATGAAATTTGGAATTCAATAGAGAATCTACATATAGTGGAGGATGTATTCATTAGTGGTAATAAAGTGACCAACGAGTCTATAAACTTTGAGTGGATCTTCTGAAGAAGCATTAAGCTCACTTAAGTTGAGAGAGTATTGAGTTCTCAAATTGTGAGTGGTTGTAAACTAAGACGGATAGTGAATCCAATTCCTACTTGTAAACAACAGTGCGCTTATAGTGGAATTGTTACATCGGCACACTATCGATGTATTCTCCTTAGAAGTAGCCTAGTGAGGGTGAACCAAGTAAAAATTGCTATGTCTTGTGCATGCTTTAAGGTTTATTCATACTTTGCAACGAGAAGGAGATAGAAGAGGGTTTTGTATAATAGAAAAACAAGATCAAAAGGGGTAGTTGTTTTAATCTATCATACCCTGATTCACCCCCCTCTCAGGGTATCTAGCCTAGTGGACCTAACAAACCCGTATCTTGATTCCTTTTTGGTAGTCTTCATAGAATACATCTTAGTTTATTCGTGCTCTAGACAAGACCATGACAACCATATTGAGATTATTTGGATTACACTAAGAGAGAATCATATGTGTATAAAGATCAGTAAATTCCACTTTTGGATCAGTAAGGTTCACTTCTTGGGTCATATAATATCTGATCTACGTGTATCTGTTGACCTAGGGAAGGTGAGAACTGTGGTTTCCTATGAGCATCCCAAGAATGTGTTTGATATACACAACTTATTAGTGTTGAATAACTACTAAAAAATTTTTGTATATTACTTATCATGATTGGCAGCCCCACTTATGGGCTTGACCATAAAGGGTGTGAATTTTGACTAGACCTAATATTATGAGACAACATTTCAGTAATTAAAGGGAATATTGATTTTAGGGATGATACAGATTCTTACTAATCTAGGAAAAGGATATAATATTTATGGTGATTCCTTAGGGACCATGATAGGTTCATTTCTGATTCATGTTGATTGAGTCGTGGATTATGGGTCCCCCTAGATGAGGCCTCATGAGTAGAATTACCATATACATGACCTCGAGCAAGTAGTCATGGATTATGATCAATGTTGTTGGAGGAAATATCTATTGGGTGAGTGTTTCATTTTTTACAGAAATCAAAAAGTCTCAAAAACATCTACACACTGATACTTGAATCCGAGGTATCATAGGTTGGTGGAATACATGAAATCATTTGACTTTTAGATTTCTTATACTTCTAAAAATCATAATGATATAGATAAAACCATGATCTGAAAGACTCAGACACAAACCATTAAGGAGGAAAGCAGTGAGTGGAAATTGAAAGATATGTCCTTTGCGATTCATCTAGTTGTTTAGGAAGACCATTGCAGCCAGTTCTAGAATCTCTAATAGTGGCATCCTGTCTTTTGAAGAGGGTATGTATGAGGTAGTTTTCTGATTACATGGGCCTCATTTATAAGGATATCATAATAGGAGAGAACCCACCTTATGGTTGGGTTTTTGATGAGGGTGAAACCTTGATCTTCCATGGACATGTATGGGTGCCTTTAGATATAGTGGAATATATGATATGAGAATATCACATTTCTTTTTAGTCAATTCATCCTGGTCTTACCAATATGTAATGATACATGAATCTTTAGTATTTGTGTCTTGGTATGAAGAGGAAGATTGCAGGAATTATCACTCGGTGTTCCACCTTTCAGCAAGAGAATTAAGATCACCCATGAACTAATGGACTTCTAAAGCCTCTATCCATTCTTAAGTGTAAATATAATGACATAACCATATATATTATTATGGGATAACTAAGATACAATAAAAGAAGCAATGTAGTATGGGTGATCATTGACAGTCTGACTGAGGTCACACACTTCCTACTGCTTTAGAAAACTTTCTCTATTGATGAGATGTGAAGGTGATACATCCAAAAGATATTTCAAATTCTTGGTGTCCCCCATTCTATCATTTTGGATCAAGACACCCACTTTATATTACACTTCTATAAAGGGTAGAAATAGACACTGGGTTCACAAGTGATCTTGAGTACATCATATCTCCCTTAGACCGACAGACAGTTTGAGTGAACAATACATGTGTTATAGGGTATGCATTGGGCCCAAATCCTTGATTTTGATGGTCAATGGGAAAAGCATATTCCTATGTTTATGTTTTCCTGCAATTTTTTTTAGGGAATGATTGAAATGGATTATTTTGAGGCCCTTTATGGAATACCATGCTATTCACCCCTTTACTGGCTATAGGAAGGTGAGGTATCTTAATTGGGTCCTCTTCTTGGTTAGGAGACTTCAGAGCAAGTAAAACCAATTTAGAAACATATGAATACAAATCATTCTAGGAATAAGTTTTATACCGATTGTTACCGTAGATGTCTATAGTAAAGGCTGAACATTACTTCTTTCTGTGTGTATCATCTAGGTTGGGTTACAAATGAATTTGGGGAAAAGTAATTTTTTCACCTTGGTATGTTAGGCCTTTTGAGATAGTAGATAGGGTCAAGCTGGCAGCCTATCAGTTGTAGTTATCTCATAGGTACTTTGCAATGCATGATGAATTCTATGTATCTTATCTTTTATAGTATTATCATGTCTCATATCATTATTTTGACCCTGAGTATGTTGAGTTGGAAGTGGATGCATCCTTGGAAGAGCATCTAATCCATACCATTGATGAGAACACAAGGGATCTCTGAGGATGGTTTGTTCCAATGGTCTAGGTTCTATGGTAGCACGAACATATATGAAATGAAACTTGAGAGTAGGAGGCCAATGTACATATATAGTGGATGGAACATTTCTCAGAATATGTTCTACCACACTCAGTAGGTAAATTTGGGGGTGAGTTTTCTTATGGAGGGTAGGTTGTAACGTCTCAGCTTTTCTCAAAGGTACATACTGTTTTTTTGTTTCAATTCCTTTATTTTTTCCTAATAAAGTTTAACAAGTGAGTCAAGGATGATTCAAGGGTGTCAAAGGATGGTTCGATTCACAAAGACTTTAAAATAAAAGAGGCATACTGGGACTCAAAGTTACTTGAAACCATGCAACCTAGCCTACACATTTTCTTTAACAGTGCGGTTGTAGATAGTGGGGACGAGGAAGCCACACAATATTTTTGTAACCATGTGACCCTAGGGGAATGACCATGTGGTTCTGTAGAGTTTTGGGATAGATTAGTTTTTCCTGAGTTGTGCATGGTAAGATAAACTGTGTGCTTAACCATGTGGATTTCCCCTTTGAAGCAGTGACTTGGCGCACGATTGACGCACAGTTTGGCCAATAGTATGGCCAAACCATGTACCCTTTTAGGGATGAATTTAAAATATTTACCCTCTTAAATGATTTAAACTATTTCTTATTTATTCCTCCATTTCCTCTAGTGGCTAAACCATTTCCCCCATATACAAAGCTCCTCCTCCTCCTCCTTCATAGGTTTTGTGACAACTCCTCCATACGAACTGCATTTTGCACATCATCAGATCCATCAGAAAGATCTCGGTAATCTCTTTATTCCTATCCCTTATATTTCAAGGTTATTATATCCTCTATTATTCTATATAAGTGTAGTATCAATCTCTCCACTTTCAAGGCATTTGACGATTTCTTTGATTTCTTCCGTTCTAGCTCAAATCAAAGGTCAGCATTGAATGCGAGAAGTACTATGAGGATAAGGTAGGTGGTCTATGTTATTTACACTTATTTAGTTTCATTATATATTATGAGACATTGCTCTACAATACATAAATTTCCAGCATCACCTCTAATTTGATAAATTAATTAAAAATGGTTGCCTTATCTTGCCAATTGTGACTAGATCTAGTGGAGAATCAACCCCTTGGGTTGATTAGAATGGTTTGGGCCACCCAAATGGGTGTGTTTCACCCTTGAGACTTAATTTCCCTAGTTTTAAATTGTATAAACTTACCTTGAGGTGTGTTTACTTATAATTAATTTTTTCAAGTGATGAATTATGCAAAATCTATTGAATTGGCCATGAGATTAGGCCATGTTGCTTATTCCTTATGACATAAATGGGTTTCCCAAAGGTATTCCTTAACCAATATTACTATTATGAAATAAATTATTTAATTAAATGAAATGGCCTTTTAGTTTGTCTTGATATATTTTTATTGATTCATTAACTACTTCTATATTAGTGTCGAGGGTGATACATGGGGTTTCAACTTAAGGATCCCTTGGACAGACTCTTGTACCCTCTTGATATAATTTTTGGTGCTTTGTAAAGATAATTGTAGTGAAACTAGCTATTATTAGGATGGGAACATATAGAATTATCTATTTTTACCTCCATATGAGTGACACTAGTCCCCTATGGGAGAACCCTTGGATGATCTCGATGACATAATGGTTGTACCATGCCACGAGAGAGACTCGGTCCCCTACGTATGATACTAGATTTTGACTCAGAGGTTAGTTTGTGATGTTTTCACTGAATTCTTAGAGTGACACATGGGACTTCATTCTTGGGTCACCTTGGATAGACTTCTTAACATTGTACATATAAATATCCATAAGATTAACACTTGTAATTCTTCTTGAATTTCCATGGATGGTCTAAGGGAGACTCTCTATATTTTATAAGGAGGGTCTCAATTGAATTAAAATGTTAATGAATGTTTTTAAATAAGAAAAAATTACTTGATTTTAGAAACTTAGGAATGTGTCCTCTAATCCCAATGGTATGTTTGGGAATAATCCACCTCCTGACATATTATTTCTCTCTCATTAACATTGAAGGATCCCTTGGTTTAGACTCACCAGCTTAGGATGAAGTAGGTAAATTGGATGGGATTCCAAATTGAACCCAGTCCAATGAACTTATTTATTTATTTCTATTTTTCATTTGTTATTTATGTCACACTATGGAATTTATATTTTACTAAGGGATTTATCTAGACACCATTGGTGGTGGAATACTAGGATTTTATCTCAAACCCTACTCTGTCCACCTTTAGTACTCAAGTAGACTTTATGATTACATGAATAGATAAATGGAATCAACTAGCTTCTAATGTTTGATTCCCAACATTTTGATGGTGTTGGAGGAAGAGGAACAAGGTAATGCTTGAGATTCTACATGTAGAAATTTTTGGCCATTTTGTATATTTTTTTAGCATTTGGTATATTCCTATACTTACTTCCCCTTTCATATTCATTTTTTATAACTAAATCACCAAAATAAATATTTGTTTGTATCTTCTCACTATTTATCTTTTTCTTATTGTTTATTTAGATTGCATGGTTTATTGTTATTATTTAATTACCATATATTTATTAATTCTTCATCCACTATTTATTATCATTACTTATTACTATGCTGCACTCTAACCTTTGAGGGAATATTCTCCCAATGAACACACCATAATCCCTCACTGCAAGTTGGTAGCCTCTGGAATTCGAGGAGGTGTGCTTGAGGTCTTGTGGCGCTATCTTGGGGAAAAAATAAGTGGAATCTAGGGTGGTATGATACACTAATGTAAAAATTTCAGCATATAAAGATACTCAAAATCCCCCTAAATTCATGCTTGAAAAAAATTAAATTTCTATCATACAATGTTCAAACATGTTTTTCTCAAACATAGTAATGTCTAATGGATTATTAAAAACATTAAAAATGTGATTTTATATATAAATAATTTCCATATTTATATTTCATTTTTGAACATGATCCCTAAGAAAATGAAATTTAATATTAATTTTCTTATTCCAAGAGTGTTTTATGGGTCTTTGGAATTGGTTATAACATATTTTTTGTTGAAAAATATAGAAATCTTATCCAAATAAAATCCAAAACCAGAATGCGTTTTCTTAATCCATAATGATTTAACACAACAAGATGAAAGATCCATGAATTTTGATTTAATAATTTAAATAATAACATTTTCTTTGTTTATTTGAATCATAAGAAACTAAATATTTACCCATTTTGTGAAACATACCTGAACTTATTGTTTTATTCATTATGCATCCACCAAAATCTTAATCAAAATAAATAATCAAAGAAAAATTAGATTTAGAAGGGAAATATAATACGATATTAAAAATTTCATTAATATATATAATAATTATCTTAATAACCTTTAAAGGAGTTTCCTTAGGTTTACTTTTAAATATAGAACACATGGAAATTGAAAACATCACATTAGGCCTTGAATAAGTTAAGTATAAAAAACATCAAATCATGCTTCTATAAGATTTAACATCATTTAATTTTCTATATATATATTTAAATCCAATTTATAATTAGTACTCATGGGAGTATTTTAAATTTTACAAGAGTCAAAACCAAATTTATTAACAATATCTTTAGCATAATTGGATTGATTTATAAAAATAACATAACTCCGTTAAAATATTTAACGACCAAAAATGAATTTCAATTATCCCATCATACTCATGTAAAATTAAGATGTTATTAATTTTGAAAATTCATTATAAATATTTTCACATGAATATATAAAAACAATTTCATGAAAATAAATTTTCCCAATCAAAATATCAATTTGAATTTTCTTAATAAATAAACAAGGATCAACATTTCCCTTATCAAATTTTCTATAAAAAAACTAGTTAAAATTTCATACCAAGATGAGGATATTGTTTAAAATCATATAAAAACTCACATAGTGTCAAAAAAAGATTAGGACACATTTCATTTTCAAGACCTAGGGACGGTCTAACATATACTTATTCTTAAAGGAAACCATTTAGAAAAATTATTTTGACCTCAATTTGAAATAATTTAAATTTAAGAAAAGAAGCCTCATCTAATAATATTATAATTGATTCTAATCTAGAAACCCATGAAAAATATTCTTTAAAATCAATCCATTATTCTTGATAATAGCATTGAAAAACTAATCAAGATTTTTTTAATTATATTTTTGGATTTATCAAGTTTGTTTCAAAAAATAAGTTTTTTACTGTAACATGATAATAATTCGGTAGAATAATTTGATTCCACCCATTATTTTTAGTAAAATAATTTAACTAATTTTAATTTCCAAGATCCAATTAGAATTTAATAAATATTCATCAATATCCTTAGGTAAAAGTCAGAAATAAATGCTTGATAAGAATAAATATTTATAACATATTTTCTACTTTGAACATTTTACTATGCATTTCCAATAAAATTATCAGTATGATGATCAATATAAGTATCCTAATATATTTCTTGAATCAGTTCATATTGAGAAGAAATATTCTCCCCCTCAATATTTGTATTTTTATCTTGAGATTAATACTCTTAAAAACTAATATTTCTAAATTCATCTTAAATTTTATCAATATAATCATCCCTTTTAATCAATTTTTTTATTACAACATAACATGAATTGATTCTTCAACAAGAATTATTTTCATTATAAAATCAGCATGGATTAATACTATTTGAATACACTATAAAAATTACTTTATCATATTTTTATTAAATTTATCCAAGTCATCCTTTATATTAAGAATAAAAAATTCATATCTAAAGACTCTAAAATATAAAATCATAGTTTTTCTTCCTTTAAAAATACTAGAAAGTGTATTTTTTAGCAAAGGTATTCAGATAATTCAATTATTAATGTAAAAATTCATATTCAATGCTTATTACCCAAAAATATTTAGGTAGATTAAACTCATTTAACATGGTCTTTTAAATTTATAGAAGTTTTCTATTTTTTCTTTCTACTACAACATTTTTTATAGTGTTATAGGACATGAAAAGTAATAAAAATACCCATTTTCTTCATAAAAATGGATAAATATCAGATTTTACAATTCACCACCATTATCCCTTATAATGGATTTTATTATGTGTCATTTATCATTTGAAACCAATTTACAAAAAAAGCGAAAAACTTAAAGAAAGTATTATATTTAAGTGTAAAAATATAAACCCATGTGTATCTAGTAAAATCATTAATAAAGTAAAATAATTTATATTATTCCCCAAAATACTGGGTTTGATATGAAAAAATTAATCCAAATGAATAATATTAGAAGGCCTTACAATATTTATATATTTAATATTTATAAACGTAATTCTATGCTTTTTACCTTTTATACATGAGTCACACACATGTGTGATGTCATATTTTAACTCAGATAAATGCAAAACTAATTAGTTTTTTTGGAAATATTATACATTAAATTTAAATTATCATGTCCCAATCTTTTATTTTATATAAAATAATAAAATTTAACAATTTTTAATCATTTAATATTTTTATTATTTAATTGATAAAAATTAACTTTATAAATATTGTCATTTCTATGACCATAGAAAAATAAGTATTTGTATTTAAATATAATTAACATATCATTTAAAAATTTAAAAAACATATCATCATCACATAATTGAGAAATAATTTTTAACTTATGTATCAATACTTTAACATATAAAACATTAAAAATAATACCAAAATTTGAAATTTCACTGAAACCTTTTACCTTATCATTATAATTATCACCAAATATATCATTACCTCTATGAAATTAATTGAATGATAAGAAATTTTATATCACATAAGTCATATATCTTTAAATATACATTTAATAAAAATCAATTTTTATTCTTACATGACTCATTTAATATAAAAAAGTATTTAAGAATGTTTTGGATCTCAAGAAAATTTGGATCTTGTGGGATTAACATTTGAATTATTAGAAATAAAAAATGATTTCAAACACCTATTTATATGAAATCTAGAAGATAAATATTTATAAATTAAATCCTCAGTATGTCTAATTTATTGTATAAATCTCAAGGAGCACTCATTTTCATAATGTATTTTCATTTGACATCTAAAACACATAATAATAGATATACTTCAATCGGTGTTCATAACAATGAAATTTTTATATATTTTGTGTAAATTATTTCCATAACCAAGAATAGATCTCTTTCTGTTCATTTTATTGAAACTCATAATTTTATCAATGTTTTATCCACCTTGAAAAAAGTGAAAATATATGAATTTAAAATTTCAATTTAATTTTTATGTTTTTTATTTTCTTTAAGAACAATATATAATTATCTTATTTTATATTCATGGAATTGTTTCATGAAATAAATTTATCTCTTTATCTTTTCATTTTCATCAAGTGCAATTTTTTAAATTTTATTGAGAAACTTTCAAATATGCATGTGCTATTTCAAAATCTATCTGAGTAGATTTCTTTGGTTCTTAATTTCCCTTAAGAACATCCATATGTTTACCCTTAAAGTTATTATATAATATAGTGATATTTTCATCTTTATAAAAAACTATTTAAATCCATTTTGGAATTTCTTATACAGTGTATTTATTAGTATAATATTTAGAGGAAGAATAATAAGAAGTTTCACTTAATGGATTTGATAAATAAATTGAACATAGGTTTTCCAAATCTATTTCTAAACCAAAATCTTTATTAGAGCTTTAATCCTTAGTGAAACTCCATCTAATTACCATTTATTTCTTTTATTTCTTGTATTTCTTCCTCTTATTTTTATACCTATTTAATCTTTGGAAATAAGGATTTATTTATCCCCTTTTTCTATAATTATAACCAATACTATCATGTACAACATAAGAAATAAAATTACCTTTATTCTTCTCCATAAAATCATATTTGGATAACCCTTTAAAAATATTCTTGAAAAACCTTTCTTTCTTATATGTACTCCATTTCTAACAACTACACCATTATTCTTATCATTGCTCTGTAATTTAGAATCAGAAGACAAAGTAGTAAAATAAAACAGAAAATCAATTCACTTATTCTTTGTATTATCTTCTTCAGTAATAATTTTATGCTCCAAATCATAATGTAACAATGATCCAATAAGATCATCAATTGTATATTCTTCAACAGTTTTATTTTCATCTATAGAAACCTTATTAGAATACCACTTGTTAGGAAGTTCTCAAAGTATTTTTTAAATAAGAATCAGGTTTTACAAAGTTTATACTAAAGAACTCAAACAATTTACAATATTATTAAATATATAAAATATTTGATTAAATATTTCTTCTTTACCCTTTTTAAAATATTTATATTCAGTTTTTAATATGCCTAACTTAGTTATAATGAACTTATTATAGCTAAAATGTGTAACATGAAAGATCATCCAAATTTTATGTACATTTTTACATATAGATATATGACTATTCTTATATCTAATAATTGTAAAATATAAAATATTCATCTCCTTGTAATCCAACACATGATTTACCGCATCATTGCTAACTAATGACTTAGTTTCACCTTCTTGCAGTTTTTATGGATTTTACATGATTGTACAATGATCAATGCTATGTTTTTTAAAGAAATATTCCATATAAGATTTAAAAATTCTATAATCAATTACATCAAAATTAGTTGGTGTTTGATGAACCCATACATCATTAAAAATTATTCCTTCCATATCAAAGAGTTTTTCTCCTTGATGGTTAAGATAGGAAAGGGTTATCACAAAAAAAAATATATATCAAGCTTCATTTCAACCACTAATACCTATGATTGGTTCAAGAGGTAAGATGACATAATATAAAGGAGAGGGTGAATTGGGTTTTTCTAATAAATTTAATTATATAACAAAGTTTTAAAATTAATATAGTAGAAATAAAAAATAAATTATCCTACGTGTTTTTATAGTAGTTTGGATTAGATTTATCAAAATATACTCTTCCCCCCTCTAAAATATAGAGAGATATGGAATGAGATATATATGGAATCTTACGGTAACTTGGATACAAATGGATACACAACCTAATTACAATTACCTTTTCACATGGAGGGTTAAACCCAAGACTAACTTGCCATTTTTACCTTGATTCACAACCCAAATAGTCATCCATTTTCCCCTAGATACATAACCCAAATGGTAATTCGTTTTCCCATGGTGGTATAACCATAACTAAATTTTGTTTGGGAGTCACAACCCACACAGACAGACTTTTTAAATATGTATTATAAAACACACATTCTCAATCACAAAATAATAGAAATAATTACAACACCATAGAAACTAGTTGAAAAAATGAAGACTGTAAATGTTGAGGTAGTATGGATCACTCCAGTAGATGATTATTGAATGATAAAGTCTAGAAATGTGATCATATCTGTAATGATCACATAAATTGTTGGAAAATTATAGTTCTTCACATTTCTTGTATCCTTGATAATTGGTATCTTTTACTAGTTCTATTAACTCCATATATATATTTTCTTTATTCACAACATATTTCAAAATTTAATTCTATTTAACATCATCTCTGCTAAATAAATACATGTATGTAACATCAATAAACTAATTTATATTTATTTGGTGTTAGTTTCCCATAAAACGCTTCACATTTATTTCTCATAAATGGGAGACAATTAATACCAATATATGGTTTACTTTAATATCATATAAGATATAACAATATGTATAGTGAATCAATTTAAAAAAATTAATAAAATAGTTAATATATCATAAAAAATCAAGTAAATGATCATTGGAATACTCCTAAAAACCATGAGATATTAACTTTTCAGATTCATGGTATTTTAAAATCCAAACTCACATTTTTTCAAAATATCAGTATGAATATTTATAACCATGTTTTGGTATCTTAAATCCATTTAAAATATTTTGAAATTAATTTTCCCATGAAAATTGATTAATATTTAATTATAGTAAAATTATATAAATAGAAACATGCATAATAAACTTGTAGAAAATTGAAATATTTTAGAATAAGTAAATTATATAATATTTTCCATTTTTCACGTAACAATATAATTCAAGAAGAAAAATTTGTCTATGTAGCCAATTTCATGTAACTATAAAATGAATCATGTAAGTGAATTTTATAAATTTTTGAAAATTACATAACAAAAATTCATGTTCCCAAAATCCTCACATAACCAAAATTCTTTACATAAGAAAATCTATATTTCTTACATTTTTTGTAAGAACCTGGTTTTTTCTATGAAATAATTTTGAATAATCCTGATGATATTCCAGAGCAGCGCCTTCAGACAGTGTGTAATTCCGAGCCCCGGTGTGGCCGGAATTAAATTTTCAGGGCATTCAAACTCGGCATGCCAAATAAATGGGATAAATCCTAAATGGTGATCCAGATCAGAAGTCTGAGTGTATGGATGGGTCCGGAATGGGGTGTTTACCCTAGGAACGACATAAAACATGTCGGCGCGGGACGTTTGGATCCCTCGCTCACTATCAGAACGTGAAACAGATAAATTAAATAATTAATTTATTCGTTTAACAGCTTAACTCAAGTATCTCTGAAACGGTGGATTGGATTGGAAAACTAAGGGCACCATTGAATCCGGAGCGTGCCTTTTACCCTAGGAGGAGTATATGTTTTGCGGGCATGGTCCGTCACCGAAAAATGGCCCCAGGGGCATTTTCGTAATTAGGTGGCCTCATGCGTTGAGTTTAATAACTTTTGAATGGGGCCTCAGATTAAAATTCCGAGACCTCCATTGCACTTAGAACTTGGCATTTACCCTAGGGGAGGCTTAATCTCGACCCCGCCGAAAGTTCGGGTTCGGGCCGACGGGCGGGTGGTTAAGTGTTTTCTATTTAAACACTTAACCCACCCCTCTCCTCTCTCCCTTCTTCCCTGGCGCCAACAGCTCCCAATGACGAAGAAGGAATCTCCTCCTCTCCTCCTCCCCTCCGGCAAGGCAGCGGTGTGGCAGCGGACCCTCCGTGAAGCGTCGGGTAACTCCCCAACAGGTAGGAGTTTATGTTTGCATTTTTAATTCCACATTTACCTTTGAACTCAATTCCTAGCGTCGATTTGCCGTCGAATTTTCAATCAAAGCTCATGTATGCGCAGTACTTTTTATGAGCTTTCTGATGCACCTTTAGGATTTAGAATCCGAGTCTTTAAGCGTCCACAGCGGTCCGACAAAGTTCGTGGGTTTTTAAAGTTTTCGACGGTTTCTTTTTTTTTTTTCCGGCGAGCTCAGGCGGCGGGCTAAGGCAGCGGCGCGGCGCTGTGGGTGAGCCGGGACGGCGGCGGGCGTCGGCTTGAGGCGGAGCAGCCGCGAGCGGGAGAGGCTGCAGAGGCGCTGGGCGAGCGGAGGCCAGCTTCGGCCGGGCGCCGCAAGGCGCGGGCGGCGGCAGGCCGCCGGGGTGCGGCGACCGCGGGGTCATGGCGCGCGACCCCCCGCGCGGGGAAAAGATTCGCGAGATGTGGGTCTTCAAGAGACATGCGCGATAGGACCTCGTGGCCGGTCTAAGCATGGACCACAAGTCCACGACCGGCCCGTGCGACAAAGCCGCGGGCCGGCGCTGCAAGCCGGTCCGGCTGGCGTGGGCCGGCACAGGCCGGGCGGACTAGCTAGTCCAGGCCGGTCCAGCCCAAGGGGGAATTTGTCCCCTCTTCGGACGTCCGTAATTTTCATTAAGGATGTCTGTTTTACATGTTGTCTATGGCAGTGTAGTCCTTGGCTCAAGGAGTATGTTCTGAGATGGTTTTGGGGATTTTTAATTCCCGAGACGAGGGGTTCGGTGGCACAACACGCCTATAAGTGGACGAGCGTTTTCTCAAGGGTTCTTGTTTTGGACGGTGCAGACACATCCGATGTCCGTTTTGAGTTTCGTCAATGGTGTTGGGACCCTGGCGTCGAGGCAGAGTTTTTTTAGTGTGGTTTCGAGCGTTGAAGCTGGAGTTGAGATGTGGGCCCTATGAGCCGTCTTTGAGCTGCGTGCAGCGTTTTTGCGCCATTTTCATTGGACATCCGTTCGGGGCATGCGAGTAGTCGATTTTGGGTGTTTTTATGAGGGCATTGAAATGGCGCAATCTGCCCGCTCTAATTCCGCACGCTAGTGCGGGCCCTGTGAGGGCCGTTTTGGGAGTTGACAGTGATTTCCAGCTTTATCATCGGGTGTCCGTTTCGGACAAGTGAATAGTCCATCTTGTGTACTTTTTCGAGAGGATCACAACAGTGTGATCCGTTTGTTGTGCTTCGGGACCGGGGTGCGGGTCCCACACAACACCGCTCATGTTCGGTATGTCGGAATTAATATTTTTCTCCGGACATCCGTTCCACTCAAGTGAGTAGTCCTTTTGACGTGTTTTCCCGAGGGGATCACAATGGGGCGATGCACCTGACTGTTTTTGGGGCCGAGGCTCGGGATCATTGGACGTCATTCGAGCGTAAAGCGGTGTTGGAAACTTTTTCGTCGGATATCCGTTTAAGGTGATTAGGTAGTCTATCTCACATGTTTTTCCGTGAGGATTACAACGGTGTAATCTATTCAGGCATGCAGAGCCTCTTGTGCGATCTCATTAAATGTGGAAATATGAAAGGTGTATCATTGGTGGTTCTTCCTGCGGTGTTTGTAGGGAAGTCTTGGCGTGTGATCGCGTTCACTGATGGGAGAGTGAAGTTGGTGTTTAAAGAGATGTGGTTGGTCGTTCTTCTACTATTGAGGTGGCAAGTTGGAGTTGTTACGTTTATGCCTTCGCATTGACATTAGGTTCCGTTTGCATGATAGCCTTTGGGATGGAGACGTGGCATACTCTGGGATTATGCGAGAACACTGGGAGGTACATGTGGATGTTTGCACTTGAGAATGTTTGTGTGCTTGTTTGGGGTTGATTCGGGGCCACACGTCGTGTGGGTCCCATGTGCATGTCGTGTTCTGATTTACTTACTTTTGACGTCTCGCGACATAGAGGGTTCCTCAGTTCTCGATGTTTGACTAGCCGGGTTGAGTTTTCCCCCTAGTTCTGTTCTTGTTGTTTGACCAGCCTGGTTTAGTTTCCCCTTGGTTCTGTTCTCGTTGGTTTGACCAGTAGGGTGGAGTTTTCCCCTGGTTCTGTTCTTGATGGTTTGGTCGACAGAGGTGGTTTGGTTCCTCTGTTTCTTCAGATGTGAGAGGTTTTAGTACCGATCCACTTTCATCGGATTGTGACACTGTTTGCAACTATGTGTGCTCGTACAATGTGGGTGTTTTCCCACTTTCTAGGATGAGTTGTCTCGGTCTGCTTGGACAGTGACTCAGCGGATTGGAGCATGATCGCCCTGAGAGGCCTGGGGAGTTTCTCCCGTCCCTTAGTGTTCCCTGGTAGAGTTCTTGTGGTTTCGGTGTGACCAAAACTTTACACAGGCACTGATCCTCTACCCAGGAGGTTGTTTCCAGCAGGCTTGCCAGGAGGTTGTACCATCCAGCAGGGATGGCCCGTGGGTTACCATCCAGCAGGGATGGCCAGTATAGTAGTGTTCACCGAGCAGTACCATCCAGCCGGGATGGCCAGAGTGGTTCCAGGTTTACCTCCAGTGGGGCTAGGAAGTGGTCCTCGATGCCTGGTTTACCTCCAGCTGGTCTGGGAAGTGGTCCCCAATGACGGTTTCGAGCCTCCCTCCAGTGGAGTACACTTTTACGGAACTGGGAATTGGGACTCGTCGACGACTTTAGCTGGGTCACCCTCCAGTGGATTACCCTTTTATGGGACTGGGAAGTGTGGCACCCGTCAACTCTTGCCAGGTCACCCTCCAGTGGGAACCCGTCGACTTCCAGGGATTACCCTCCAGTGGGGTCGGGCGGGGGGTCGCCTGTCGACTTTGAGGAGACCTCTCGACTGCGGGGCAGTGATGAGGTGTAGTGTGACATTACCACATAACTCTCAAGTATGAGGTGCGCTTTCCCCACCGAGACACATCCTTGTGATGTGACCTAATACCATACAGGCGATTCAGTGCCGCCCAAAGAGGATAGTTTCGAGGTGCGGTGATTTGAGCCCCTTGACATGCAG
The DNA here is from genome assembly GCA_963277665.1 of Viscum album. NCBI lineage: Eukaryota > Viridiplantae > Streptophyta > Magnoliopsida > Santalales > Viscaceae > Viscum > Viscum album. Next base: position 648,866,519 of record OY728120.1, on the reverse strand, counting down.
TTCAGGGCAGACGTGTGGGATTTTGGGCATCAATGGTGTTTAATTATAGGACTATTGGCTACTCACATTCTTGGGTTGAGCTACGGGATGGAGATCCCCTTATGATCTATTTCGAGCTTCTTGATTGAGCATATGGATATGTATATACCTTGTTCCAGTACCCACTCCTTGGGTTTTGGCTACTCTCCTTCCAGGAGAGGCGAATATGCGCGGGGTATGCCACTTGATTTCTATGTCTTGCTTCTCATGGTGAGACGAGTTTACTATCCTTCTATAGGTAGCGTAGACTGGAAGATAAGTTCATCTTCTCACCGTTTCCAGCTCCTTGTGTATGGACGAGTCTATCTCCTTTATTTTGTTGGGTTGAGCAGGACTATCTACTGTTACTCTTACTGCACTATCAGTTGTAATACTTTACTATTACCTGTTCGATCTACTGCTCACCCTTCGGTACCTCCTTTGTTGCTCCCTCGAGCCTTTGGGGTATCCTACTGAGTATTTATATACTCACCCCTGCTTGGGCTTTGCCTGCACTTGGTGTTCCCTTGCAGACGACGGAGAGGTTGGTCCTGACTTCAGTGGAGCTTATGAGTTTAGGAGCTTGGACCGCGTATGGTGGTCAGAGTTGGGTTCTAGGTGTGGGATGCTCCCTGCTGTTTTACTTTTGTTTACCTATTGCCGGGCTGTGGCACTTTTCTAGTTGGGTGTGTGTTTTTTCCCTTTTCTTTTTGGCTTTTACGTTGTACTGTTTATAGGTCGATGCACATTGTGGTTTATTTATAGCAGTTGGTAATTTGATTTTCTTTTTACTCTGTACTTTTTCATTGAGTGTGTTGCGTGTGTGTGTGTGTGTATAGGTACTCAAGAAAAGGCCTCCCCAAGTTGTTTAGCCTTCGACACTTGTCGCCAACCCCTGGCCTATGGAGGCGGGATTGGGGTAGTTGTGGCTCGATCCCAGGTAGGGTCGGGACGTGAAAAAGTGGTATCAAAGGTGGTTCGTTCCTTGGGACGTTTTTCAGACATCCCTAAAAAGGAATTCGTTGAGAATTAGGGAAACAGTGTTAACGTGTCTTGAGAGCGTCTTTCAGGCCAGGGAGTCCAGTGATGGTGTGGTGGCCAACGTATCCATTCACCAGGACCCTGATAACCCGTTTGTCGACTCGGAATGTTGAGACACCCGTTGCAGGGAAAATTTGGTTGTGCATCACATAGGATTGAGTCTTTGACTTTCCTTCTTGAGTCAGCTCCCCATTGTGTTACTGTTATATACATATATGATCATCTGACAACGACACTCCTTAATAACATTCCAGATGTCTCCGTGAAGACAGCCAGCCATGACACCAGCTTTGGTTCTTGACGACGACCCTGTGTGCTACGAGGCCTCAGTCCTGGACCCATTATGCAAGCCCCTTTCTCTCGGTGGGCTGATAGTAGCACCCCCACCTGTTAAGCAGCAGACAGCTTCAGCAGAGTAGACGGGGCATGAGCGCGTGTTGAGCGTGCTCCGTGAGTTCCAGCAACAGAGACCGCTGAGGTTCAGTGGTGAGCCAGACCCTCATGCAGTAGAGGTTTGGATAGAGATAGTGGTTTGCCTCTTTAGGCTTGTGCAGACGCCGGTATATCTTATGGTGGCTTTGGCTGCTAGCCTTTTTCATGGGGCAACTTGGCGTTTGTGGAGTCTGGTGACTCAGTTTCTTGGCGATTCATCACTTTCGTGGGGCAAATTTCAGTTTTTGTTTTGTGAGGAGTTTTTCCACTCTTTCTTACACTCCGTTTGGATTCAGGATATCCTACAGTTTCAGCAGGGAGGGATGATGGTGGCCGAGTAAGCAGCTAGTTTTGTAGACCGTGCACGCTTTTACCCGAACTTGTTCCATGACGAAAACATCCGAGTGCGGAAGTTTGGGAAGGGTCTCCATCGAGAGATTCGTGCTGTAATAGTACCCTTGGGAATTTCCACATTTTCTGAGGTTCTAGAGAAGGTGCTTGTGACAGAGATCTTCCTGTCATGTTCTATAGTTGTTGGTGGCAGCAGACACATTGGAGCTGAGACGCCTACCACAACTAGTGGGCATCGACAAGAAGAACCTCGACACAGGTGGCTTTCTGATAATCGGGCTCAGGGGCGTGGTCATACACCACAGTGGCGCCGGAGGGAACCAGTGCATCCTGGAGAGAGTCGGTGCTATGCTTTCGACGTGCGAGGTCACTTGGCACAGGACTGCCTGACCATGAATTCAGAGAGCTTCGGGTAGGCAGTAGGTGCACCACCACGACGGAGGCAGCGCCATGATCAGAGTAGTACCCAGAGAGGTGGTGCTAGTAGAGGAGAATGAGGAGATGGAAGTGGAGGAAGACCTTACGAGGTCTTCCCATCACCACTAGGCGGTCCACGTGAGGCTCCGGGAGCTGACAGTTGGGACCGCGGACAGCCGCGAGCTTTAGATGTCTACGATCCTGTAGAGAATGAGGTGATAATAGGTACGCTCTACAACTCTTCTACTTTTTTGAAGTATAATTCTTAGACTCTATGTGTGAAATTCCTTTCTCCCTGCTCCTTGTTTGAGTTGTTACCAGGGTGACGCAGGCCATCAGTGTAACCTAGTGTCGGAATGGTAGAAGGCGTAGAACCTTTTACTTTAGTCGATAGTGTTGACTCCTTCACTTTCGAGTGTGTAAGAGGATCTTGGTTGTGGTACATCAACTGTGAAATCGTGCGTGACCAGATATCCTTGGGTGTTTCATCATATGGATGTTCTGATGGAGGGAATCACTAGACCTTGTTCCAGGTGCGTGCAGTGATTCCAGTCGTGAAATGCGACGTAGAGGTTCGGTCGGGTAGGTGAGCTACCTCTGAGGTCCTTCGGACCGTTTGAGAATGTGAGAAGGTATGGTGAGGTTCCCTACCACCTTTCCCTAAACCCAAAGTCTAGAGTGGGTGCATGATGTCTCCCACGTGGCTTACCTGAGAGGAAGTGTGCATTCTCCTAGGCATGTCATCGGCAAGGGAAGACCTCACGTGAAACGGATCAATCCTTTGGTCTGTGCGCGGTGGAGTAGAACTATGCAAGAGTTCTTCTGGGCACATAAGAGCTAGGTGTGGTCTTAGTACCTTGAGTTGTTTGCTGGTTTTTCTTTTCAGGGACGAAAATCTTGAAGGAGGGAATGATGTCAGAACCCGGTTTTTTCTACGAAAGACTTTGGAATAATCCTGATGATATTTCAGAGTAGCACCTTCAGACAGCGTGCAATTCCGAGCCTCGGTGTGGTCGGAATTAAATTTTTAGTGCGTTCACACTAAGCACGCCAAATAAATGGGATAACTCCTAAACGGTGATCTAGATCAGAAGTCTGAGTGTACGGATGGGTCCAGAATGGGGTGTTTACCCTAGGAACAACATAAAACATGTCGGCGCGGGAAGTTTGGATCCCTCGCTCGCTATCGGAACGTGAAATAGATAAATTAAATAATTATTTTATTTGTTTAATGGATTAACTCAAGTATCTATTAAATGGTGGCTCGGATTGGAAAACTGAGGGTACCATTGAATCCGGAACATGCCGTTTACCCTAGTAGGAGTATAAGTTTTGCGAGCGTGGGCCGTCAGTGAAAAATGGCCCAGGGGCATTTTCGTAATTTGGAAGCCTCGGGCGTTGAATTTAATAACTATTGAATGGGGATTCAGATTAAAATTTCGAGACGTCCATTGTGCTCAGAACGTGGCATTTACCCCAGGGGAGGCTTAATCTTGACCCCACCGGAAGTTCGGGTTCGGGCCGACGGGCGGGTGGTTAAGTGTTTTCTATTTAAACACTTAACACACCCCTCTCCTATCCCCCTTCTTTACTAGCTCCAAAATCTCCAAATGATGAAGGATGAAGCTCCTCCTCTCCTCCTCCCCTCCGGCAAGGTAGCGGCATGGCGGCGAACCCTCCGTGAAGCGTCGGGCAACGCCCCAACAGGTAGGAGTTTATGTTTGCGTTTTTAATTCCGCATTTACATTTGAACACAATTTCTAGAATCTATTTTCCATATAATTTGAAATAAAATCCCATTTATGCGTATTACTTTTTATGAGATTTCCGACACACCTTTCGGATTTAAAATCGGAGTCTTGAGGCGTCCGCAGCGGTCTGACGAAGTTCGCGAGTTTTTGAAGTTTCTGGCGGTTTCTTTTTCTTTTTCCCCGGCGAGCTCAGGCGGCCGGCTAAGGCGGCGGCGCGGCGCTGCGGGTGATCAAGGAGGGCGGAGGGCGTCGGCGTGAGGTGGAGCAGCCGCGAGCGAGCGAGCGTAGGCTGCAGAGGTGTCGGGCGAGCGGAGGCCGGCTTCGGCCAGGCGCAGCAAGGCGCGGGCGGCGACGGGCCGCCAGGGCGCGGCGACCGCGGGGTCGCGTCGTGTGACCCCCTGCGCGGGGACAAGACACGCAAGATGCCGGTCTACACGCAGCAGGCACGACCGGCCCTCGTGGCCGGTCTGCGCGTCAAAGCAGCGGGCCGGCTCAGGCCGGGTGGACCGGCCGATCCAGGCTGGTCCAGCTCAAGGGGGAATTCGTCCCCTCCTCGGACGTCCGTAATTTTCATTACGGATGTCCGTTTCACATTCTGTCTGCAGCAATGTAGTCCTTGGATCGAGGAGTATGTTTTGAGATGGTTTTGGGGATTTTTAATTCCTGATACGAGGGGTTCGGTGGCGCAACACGCCTTTAAGTGGACGAGTGTTTTCTTGGGGGTTCTTGTTTTGGACGGAGCGGACACATTCGACGTCCGTTTTGAGCGCCGTTAGCGGTGTTGGGACCCTGGCGTCGAGGCATAGTTTTATAGTGTGGTTTCGGGCGTTGAAGCCAGAGTTGAGATGTGGGACTTATGAGCCGTCTTTGAGCTGCGTGCAGCGTTTTTGCGCCTTTTTCATTGGACGTTTGTTCGGGGCGTGCGAGTAGTCAATTTGGTGTGTTTTTTCAAGGGCATTGCAATGGCGCAATCTACCCACTCTAATTCTGCATGCTGGTGCAGGCCCCGTGAGGTCCATTTCGGGAGTTGACAGTGATTTCCAGTTTTATCACTGGGTGTCCGTTTTGGACAAGTGAATAGTCCATCTTGTGTACTTTTTCGAGAGGATCACAATGGTGCGATCCGTTTGTTGCGCTTCGGGACCGGGGTGCGGGTCCCACGCAACACCGCTCACGTTCGGTATGTCATAATGCATCTTTTTCTCTGGAAATCTGTTCCACTCAAGTGAGTAGTCCTTTTGATGTGTTTTCCTGAGGGGATCACAATGGTGTGATGCGCCCGATTGTTTTCGGGGCCAAGGCTCGGGATCACGGGACGTCGTTCGGGCGTAAAGCAGTGTTGGAGACTTTTCCGTCGGATATCTATTTGAGATGAGTAGGTAGTCTATCTCGCATGTTTTTTCATGAGGATTACAATGGTGTAATCTGTTCAGGCGTGCATAGCCTCTTGCACGATATTTTTAAATGTGGAAATATAAAAGGTGTATCGGTGGTGGTTCTTCCTGTGGTGTTTGTAGGGAACCCTTGGCATGTGATCGCGTTTACTCCTGGGAGAGTGATGTTGGTGTTTAAAGAGATGTGGTTGGTTGTGCCTCAGCTGTTGAGGTGGCAAGTTGGAGTTGTTACATTTACGCCTTCACGTTGATGTTAGGTGCCATTTTCACGATAGCCTTTGGGCTGGAGATGTGGCATACTCTAGGAGTATGAGAGAATGATGGGAGGTACATGTGGATGTTTTTACCTGAGAATTTTTGTGAGCTTGGTTGGGGTTGACTTGGGGCCACACATCGTGTGGGCCCCAAGTGCGTGTCGTGTTCTGATTTACGTATTTTTGACCTCTCTCGTCGTAGAGGGTTCCTCGGTTCTCGATAGTTGACTAGCCGGGTTGAGTTTTCCCCCTTGTTCCATTCTCGTTGTTTGACCAGTCGGGTTGAGTTTCCCCCTGGTTTTGTTGTCGTTTGTTTGACCAGCAGGGTTGAGTTTTCCCCTGGTTCTATTCTCGATATTTTGGCTGAAAGAGGTGGTTTGGTTCCTCTATTTCTTCAGCTGTGAGGGGTTTCAGTACCGTGCCCCTTTCATCGGATTGTGGCACCGTTTGTGACTACGTGTGCTCATACAACGTGGTTGTTTTACCAATTTTTGGGATGAGTTGTCTCAGTCCACTTTGACAGTGACTTAGAGGATTGGAGCGTGATCACCCTGAGAGGCTCAGGGAGTTCCTCCCATCCCTTCGTGTTCCCTGGTAGAGTTCTTGTGGTTTCGGTGTGACCAAAACATTACACAGGCACCGATCCTTTACCCAGGAGGTTGATTCTAGCAGGGCTGGCCAGGAGGTTGTACCATCCAGCAGGGATGGCCTTTGGGTTACCATCCAGCAGGGATGGTCAGTACAGCGGTGTTCACCGAGCAGTACCATCCAGCCGGGATGGCCATAGTGGTTCCAAGTTTACCTCCAGCAGGGGTGGGAAGTGGTCCCCAATACCGGGTTTACCTCTAGCTGGGCTGGGAAGTGGTCCCCGATGACGGTTCCGAGTCTCCCTCTAGTGGAGTACCCTTTTACGGGACTGGGCATTGGGACTCATCGATGACTTTAGCCGGGTCTCCCTCCAGTGGATTACCCTTTTACGGGGCTGGGCATTGTGGAACCCGTCGACTCTTTCCAGGTCTCCCTCCAGTGGGAACCTGTCAACATCCAGGGATTACCCTCCAGCGGGGCTGGGCAGGGGGTCGCCTGTCGACTTTGAGGAGACCTCTTGACTGCGGGGCAGTTTCGAGGTGTGGTTTGACATTCCCCTAGAACTCTCAAGTACGTGGGGCGCTTTCCCCACCGATACGCGTCCTTGTGACGTGACCTAAAACCGTGCAGGCGAGTTAGTGCCACCCAAAGTGGATAGTTTCAAGGTGCAGTGATTTGAGACCCTTGACTTGCAGTTCGGGGTAGACGTGCAGGATGATGGGCATCGATGGTGTTTACTTCTGGGACTGTGGGATACTCACTTTCTTGGGATGAGCTATGAGATGGAGATCCCCTTACGATCTTGTTCGGGAATCTTGATTTAGCATATGGATATGTATAAACCTTGTTCCACTACCCACTCCTCGGGTTTTGGATACTCTCCTTCCAGGAGAGGAGAAGATGCGCGAGGTATGCCACGTGATTTCCGTGTCTAGCTTCTCGTGGTTGGACGAGTCTACTCTCCTACTATAGGTAGCGAAGACTCGACGAGAAGTTCATCTTATCACATTTTTCATCTCCTTGTGTCTGGATGAGTCTATCTCCTTTCTTTTGTTGGGTTGAGCTGGACTATCTACTGTTACTCTTACTGTACTCTCAGTTGTACTCCTTTACTATTCCCTGTTCGATCTACTGCTCACCCTTTAGTACCTCATTTGTTTCTCCCTCGAGCCTTCAGGGTATCCTACTGAGTATTTTTATACTCACCCCTACTTGGGCTTTTCCCGCACTTGGTGTGCCCTTGCAGATGACGGACAGGTTGGTCGTGAATTTAGTGGATCTTAGGAGTTCAGGAGCTTGGACCGTGTACGCTGGTCGGAGTCGGGTTCCAGGTGTGGGATGCTCCCAGCTGATTTACTTTTGTTTTCCTGTTGCTGGGTTGTGGCACTTTTCTATTTGGGCATGTGTTTTGCACCTTTTCTTTTCAGCTTTTACTTTGTACTAGTTAGAGGTCGATGCACATTGTGGTTTATTTATAGCAGTTGGTACTTTTCTTTTCTTTTTACTCTGCACTTTTTCATTGAGTGTGCTGCGTGTGTGTGTGTACAGGTACTCAGGCAAAGGCCTCCCCGATTTGTTTAGCCTTCGGCACTTGTCGCCAGCCCCTGGCCTATGGAGGCGGGCTTGGGGTAGTTGCAGCTCGAGCCCGAGTAGGGTTGGGTCATGACATTTTTACAAAACCAAAATTCTCACATAGAAAAAATATTCAAATAGGGAAATTTCTCACATAACCAAAATTATCACATAGGTAAATTTCTCATGTAGGTAAAATTATTAAATTTTTCATTTTCAACAGACATCAAATTTGATGAAAAAACAACTATTCTACAAGCAATGTAACCTAAATAAACATAAATAATAATTATAAATAACATAGATAAGATATTAAAAAAATGATATTTTTAAAGTGGTGATAATTAACAATTATCCAATATATATGATAAAATAGTTAAACATTGAAACTTATTGAAATAACTTGTGTTTGAGGGGAAAAATAAAATCTTATAATTATCAAAACATAAAGTGGTTCTAGGATCCACTAAATATATAAAACATTGCAAAAAAATTATTCACAATTAATATGAACTTTCCTTTTTAAGTTTAATTCAAATTTCATTCATAAATTACGTATTACTAAAATATAAATTAAATTATTCTTTATATATTATATTATTAAATTATATAACATATTTAAATTATAAAAACATTAATCTATTTCCATACTTGTCATATTATATTTTATTTTACCATATTTCACTATATGTTGATTTATTTAAAAAAATTATAAAAATGTTAATATTTCCATCATTTTCAAATTTTGATGTATTTAATACTTTTTTTAAATCCATTTTATAAATATAAATCTCCAAATAAATGATGTATAATAGATAAGTAATTTTTTAAATACATAAAAAATAAGAAATAAAAGTAAGGGAGATTATAAATATTTTATATAAAAAAATTATTATCCCACAAACTAAACACCAAATAAATTATTTAAAATAATTATCTTAAGATGACCGACTTAAACGTCATTATAAGTATGGATTGACTTGTTCCCTATCATGACCTGGTGGATTTCTGTCATTATAGGATATCTTTCACATCACCCAAGGGTAGTATATATATACATAAAGTTAATGAAATCTCCAGGTCAATCAAGCTAGACTCAAGCATACTGGGCTATGCGGGGTTAGAAGCCCATTGACCAGTCTCTTTATGAATGATTATGGGGTGAAAATTGTAGAATTACCTCCTATTGTGGATCATTTCAGGGATTTATTCCCTAATATTTCTCCATATTACCTTATGATAGAGAGGTCAAGTTTACCCTTGATCTTGGGCCAACTGCGACACCTGTGTCAATTCCTCTATATAGAATGGTAGTTACCAAGCTCTAGGAACTCAAGAGGCAGTTTGAAGATTTATAGGAAAAGGGTGTTATCCTACCCAACATATCTACATGGGTTTCACCAGTGTTTTCCAATAAGAAGGTGGATGGTACCCTTAGATTGTATGTGGATTGCTGCCAACTGAACCAACTTATAGTGAAGAATCGGTATCCACTTCCTCGCATAGATGACCTCTTCGATCAGATTTGAGGACCAACCATTTTATCCAAGATCAATTTGAGGGAACACTACTATCAGGTGTGATTAAGACTATCATAAATACCATATACAATGATCTAGAGAAGTTATTTATTATACGAGTATCTAGTCATACTGTTCATCTTGAAGAACATGCCAATAGTCTTTATAAATCCTATGACATAATTTTTTCAACATGTATCTTAATTAATTTGTGGTAGTATTCATAGAAGACATATTAGGGTATTCATTCTCTAGAAAAAACCATTCCAACCGTCTTGAGGTCATGTTTAATATAATAAGGCAACACCAACTGTATGTGAAGCATAGTAAATTTACCTTTTTGATTATTAAGGTTTAATTATTGGGTTATATCATATTTGAGGTAGGCATATATGTTGACCTAGAAAAGGTGAGAACTATGGTTTCTTGGGAGAAGCCCAAGAATGTGTTTGATATAGGAAACTTATTAGGGTTGGTTGGCTACTACAAGCATTTCAACCAAGACTTATCATTCTTGGCATCACTGCTTACAATATTGACCAAGAAGGGTGTGAAATTTGGCCAAACTGAATCTTGTGAGAAAAATTTTCTTGAACTAGAGAGAATACTGACTTCAACATTGATACTAATTCAGCAAGATTCGGGTAGAGGATATACTTTTTTACATTAATGTGTCATGGATCTGGTTAGGTGTGGTTATAATGCATGGTGATTGATTCGTGGATTATGGGTCCTGCCAGTTGAGGCCTCATGAGTATAATTACTATACACATGAACTCGATCTAGATGGTGTGGTTTATGCTCTATTCTATTGAAGTCACTATATATTGGGTGAGTGATTCATTATTTACATGGATCAAAAGAGTCTCGAATACATATCCACATAGCGAGACTTGAATATGATGTAGTGCATGTGGATTGAAAACATGAAATCATTCGACTTTGAGCTTGCTTATATAGATGGAAAGTATAATGTTGTAGCTTCCACCTTGATATGAAAGAATCATACACAAGATATCAAGGAGGATACTAGTGAGTAGAAATTGATGGATATGTTCTTTTGGATTCATGTTGAGGTTTAGGAAGAACACATGAATCCATTTCAAGCATCACTAACAGTGACATCCACTCTTCCAGATAAGGAAGTTGTCTGATTTTTGGGCCTTGTTTTGAGGGAGAGCATCATAGAAGAGAACCCACCTCATTTTTGGGTTGTTGATGAGGGTGAAACATTACTCTTCCATGATCGTGTAAGGGTGAATTCATATATAAGGGAATATATGATGTGATAATTTCATGCATTTGTCTGGGAAGTTCATCCCAGTCTTACCAAGATGCAATGAGACATGCATTGTCAGGATCAGTGGCCTGGTATGAAGAGGAATATTGTAGACTTTATCAATTAGTGCTCCACCATTCAGAAGGTTAAGGAAGATCACTAGGGGCCTGTTGGACTTATATAACATCTATCCATTCCAAAGTGTAAATTGAATGAAGTCACCATGGATTTAATAATGGTATTGATGAGATCCACTCAAGGTATTAATGCAGTACATGTGATCATTTATAGTATGACCAAGATCGTGAACTTCCTACTGATCCAAGATACTTTATCTATTGATGAGTTGGGAAGGATATACATTCTAGAGATAGTATTCCTTCATGGTGTCCTCCCTTATATCATTATGGATAAAGACACCCACTTTATATTGTTGTTCTAGAAAGGGTTTCAAAAGACACTGGGTTCACAAGTTATCTTGAGTATAACATATCACCCTCATACTGACATGATATTTGATAGAATGATATGGGTGTTAGAGGATATAATTCACGCCTGAATCCTTTATTTTGGTGGTTTATAGGAAAAGAATATTCTTTTGGTTTTGTTTTCATAAAAAAAGGTTTTTAGGAAGCAATTAAAATGGAAATGTATGATTCCCTTTATGGTAGACCGTTCTGTTCACTCCTGTGAAAGTTACAGGTAGGTGATGCAGCACTACTAGGTCCTCATCTTGTTTATGAGACTTTAGAGAAAGTCTAACTGATTCATAAGCATATGGATACAGCTCAGTAAATGCATAAAACTTATACTTATCATTAAATAAAACCTCTAGATTTTGAGGCAGGACATCATGTCTTTCCATCTGTATCACCTAGTTTCAATTACATCTAAATTCAGATAAATTGAAAGTTGTCACCTCAGTACGTCAGGCCATTTCAGATAGTGGAGAGGGTCCAAATGGTATCCTATTATTTGTTGTTATCTTAGAGGAACTATACCAAGCACGATTAGTTCCATGTTTCTTAGCTTTGACAGTATCATCATGACTCATCTCATTTGTTTGAACCCGGGGATTTTTAGATGGATGAAGATGCCTCCTTCAAGGATAATTTGATATATATCATTGATCAGAGCATTAAGGCTCTTTGAAGAATGTTCAATCCTTAGGTCAGGGTTCTATGGTAGAAAAAAATTCATACAAGATGAAACTTGTGATCGAGAAGCTGATGTAGGTACATAGTGGTTGGAAAATTTCTCAGAAGATGTTCTACTACCCTTAGAAGGCCAGCTCGGGGAGGAGTTGTCTTAAGGATGGTAGGTTGCAATGTCCTGACTTTTATAAAATGTAAATAACATTTTTTTTATTTTAATTCTTTTATTTAGCCCAAATAAAATTTTCTAACAGATTCAAGGATGTTTTGGGGGGTGTTTGAGGCTCTTTTGAATCCTGTAGCCTCAAAAATCAAAGAGGAAAACAAGGTTTCACGGTTAGTAGAAACCATGTAGCCCAGCCTGGACAGTTTCTCTAATCGTGCGGTTCCCGAAAGCGGGGACCTGGGAGATGCATGATTTGTATGAAACCACGTGACCCTAGGAGAATGACCATGAATTTCTATAGAGGTTTGTGATAGAGAGGGTTTTCATAAGCTCTTCATGGTTAGACAAACCGTATGCCTAACTGTGCGATGTGACCATTTGAAGCAGTTGTTTGGCGCAAGGCTGGTGTGTGATTTGTCTAACCATGTAGCCAAATAAGGCACCATTTTTTGTATGGAATAATTTAGAAAATTTAGTCTCTTTAATAATTTAACCTATTTCTTATTTCTTTCTCCCTTTCTTCAAGTGGATGAACCTTATCCTCCCATGTATACTCTTATCCACCTCCTTCTTCATAGGTTTTATGATAACTCCATTGTACGAAATCCGTTTTTTTCCTTCAGATCAATAAGAATGGTCTCGATAAGCTCATAAATACTCTCCCTACTATTTAAATGTTATTATATAATATATTTAACAATCTCAGTACAAGATCACTTGCCCCATTTTTAGGGTATTTCTGTTCTAGCTTGAATCAAAGGTTGACACTTGATGAGGGAAACACTACTAAGATAAGGTAGGTGGCCTATGTTTTTTAACATAATTTTGGTGAATTATATATTATGAACTATTTTTTTAACCATATCTTTCTGACGTCACCACTAATTTGTTAAATTAAATAAAAGTGGACGCCTTACCTTGCTAATTGCGACCTGATCTACTGGTGAATCAACACCTTGCACTGATTACCTTGGTTTTTGCAACCCAAATAGTTATGATTAACTCTTGATTCTTAATTTATCTTGTTTTAAATTGGATAAAATTACCTTGAGGCGTGTTTTATTATAATTAATGCATTTTAGTGATGAATTAAGTTGAACCAATTTAATTGGCTGTGATATTAGGATACATGTATTATTCCTTGTGACATAAATGGGTTTCATATTAGCATGCCTTGAAAAATATGTATCTTATGATATAAATTCTTTAATTAAATGAAAAATCCATTTAGATAGAATTGATATATGTGTATTTAATAATTAATTGCTTCCACCTTAGTGATGAGGGTTATACAAGGGGTTCTGACTTAAGGACACCTTGGACGGACAATTGTTCCTTCTTGATAGAATTTTTTATTCTTTATAAACATGATGGTGGTCACAATAGTTATTCCTGTGATGGGATCACTAAGCATTATCTATTTTTACCTCTAGATGAGTGAATCTGGTTCCCTATGGGAGATCCCTTGGATGGGCTGAATGGCACGATGGTTATACCATTCCATGTGAGAGACTCGAGCACCTACATGTGATACAAGGTACAAACATAGAGGTTAGTTTGTTCTATTTTCACACCATGCATGGAGTGACACATGAGACATCATTCTTGGGTTACCTTGGATAGACACATGGGAATTCGACTTATTCAGAGACCTAAGAGTGATACTTGTAATTCTTCTAGAATTTCTGTGGATGAGATCATGGTGACTCTCTATATTTTATAAGGAGGTTTTAAATTTAATTAAAAAGTTAATGAATGTTATTAAATTAGAAATGATTCCTTTTTTTGGAAACTTAGAGACGTTTCCTCCATGACCAATCATAAGCTTGGGACCAATCAACCTTCTCATGTTTTATTCAATTCACTTTGCCTTTGTAGGATCCCTTGGTTCAGGCTCACCTGCTTAGGATAAAGTTGGTAAATTGTATGGGTGTCCAAATTGAACCCAGTCCAATGTACTTATTTATTTATTTAAAATTTTAATTTATTAATTACAGAACACTATTCATTTTATATTTCACAAATGGATTGATCTAGACCCCTTTGTTAGTGGCATATTGGGATTTTATCTCACACCCTACTTTGACTGCCTTTGGTACCTGAGTAGAATTTTTTATTGCGGTAATAGGTAAATGGAAGAAACCATCTTATGATGATTGATTTCCATCTTTATGGTAGAGTTTGGGGTAGAGGACTGAGCCTATACTCAAAATAATACAATATCATTTTTTCCATTTTTGCATATTTTGAAAGAATTTGGTATATTCCTATACTGTTTACCCCTTACATATTTATTTTTGTTTAACTATATCACCAAAATCATTATCTAATAACAAATGATTACTATTCATCTTCCACTTATTATTTATTTATCTTTCAAATTTTTCTATTATTATTAAATTTCCATATATTTCTTATTTATTACTCCACTATTTATTATCATTATTTATTGCTTAACTGCACATTGAACTATGAGAAAAAAGTCTCCCCGTGAACACACCCTAGTCCCTCACTGCTAGTAGGAAGCCTTTGGATTTTGGGGAGGTGCGGTTGAGGTCTTATGGCACTGTCTCAGGGCACAACTAAGTGGAATATGAGGCGAGATGGTACATAAATCTAAAAATTTAAACATATGAAAATGAAGAAAATACCCATAAATTAATTATTGAAAAAAAATTAAATTTCCATCATACGATGTTCAAACTTTATTTTCTCAAATATAGTAAAGTCAAAGAGATAAATAAAGATATCAAAAAGATAAATTTATATAGAAATGATTTCCATATTTTTATTTTCTTTTTGAACATGATCCCTATGAAAATGAAATTTAATATCAATTTTCTTAGTCAAAGAATATTTTAATGGATTTTTGGAAATTATAATATCAATTGTCACATAATATAGGAATCTTATAAAAATAAAAACAAAAATCAGAATCTCCCAAAAAGATGCAATATCCATGTATTTAGATTCAATATTTAAAAGAATAAAATAATTTTGTTTCTTTTAAGCCATAGAAACTAAATATATACCCATTTTGTGAAACATACATGAACTTATTTTCTTATTTATCATGCATCCAACAAAATCGAAATCAAAATAAATAATCAAATAATTTTTTAAAAGGATAATATAAAATAATATTTCAAGATCCATTAACATATATAATAATTATCTTAATGAAATTTAAATTAATTTCCTTAGGATTTCTTTGAAATATATCACACATTCAAACTGAAAACCTCACATTAGGCCTTGAATATATTTTGTATAAAAATATTTAATCATGCTTCTATAAGACTTAACATAATCATATTTTCTATATTTATTTATATCTAATTTATAATCATCACTAAAAGGAGTATTTTGAATTTTAAAAGATTCAAAACCAAACCTATTAACATGATATTTAGCATACTTGGATTCATTTTGAAAAATATTATAATTTCATTAAAATATTTAATGAAAAAAATAATTTAAATTCTCCCATCATACTCATGTAAAATTCAGACGTTATTAATTTTTGAAATTAATCATAAATATTATCACATGAATATTTAAAAAAAAAATCATCAACATAAATTTTAACAATCAAAATAAAATTTTAAATTTTCTTAATAAATATTATTGGAACAATGTTTCCTTTATCAATTTTTTTTCAATAGATTTTTTTAAAAAAAAATCATTCCAGTCATCAAGATATTTTTTTAGACTATATATATCCTTAGATAATTTCAAAACCTGATAAGGACACTTTTTATTTTCAAAACCTGGGGGCTGTTTTGCATATACCTATTTTGAAATATATTCATTAAGAAAATCGTTTTTGATGTCAATTTGAAATAATTTAAATTCATGAAAGGAATCGTAATATAATAATATTGTAAT
The DNA here is from genome assembly GCA_963277665.1 of Viscum album. Taxonomy (NCBI): domain Eukaryota; kingdom Viridiplantae; phylum Streptophyta; class Magnoliopsida; order Santalales; family Viscaceae; genus Viscum; species Viscum album. Next base: position 648,850,694 of record OY728120.1, on the reverse strand, counting down.
TGATTATATTCTAGAAACATGTGAACAAGATTCATTAAAATGAATAATTTCTTCTTGAAAATATCCTTTAATAACTAATATAGTTTTATTCTTAACTATATTTTTAGATTCATCAAGTTTGTTTCAAAAAATATTTTTTTATAGTAAAATTATAATTATTTGGTAGAATAACTAGTATCCACACATTATTTATAGTAAACCAATTTAACACATCTTTCATATAAGATATAAAATTATAATAGTTTGAATCATTATTAATATACTTATTTAGAAAAATGGAAATAAATTCTTGATAAGAATCAATATTCATAACATATTTTTTACTCGGAATATTTTACTATTCATTTCCAATAACATTATCAGTAGGATGATATCTATGAGTCTTCTAAGATATTTCATAAATAGGTTTATACTGAGAATAAATATTCCCCCCTCAATATGTGTATTTTTATCTTGATATTCCTCCTCTTCAAAATTAATATATATAAATTCATCCTAAATTTGATCAATATAATCATCACTTTTAATCAATGATTTTTTTTAAAAAATAACATGAATTGATTCTTAAACAGTAATGTTTTTTTTATTATAAAATATGTTTGACTTAATATTATTTGAATACCATATAAAAATGACTCCATCATATTTTTCAAAAAAACTTTCAATGTCATACTCTGTATAAAGAATAAAAACATTAAATCCAAAGACTCTAAAATAGTCCATAATATGTTTTCTCCCCATTTAAATATTAGATGTTTTATTTTTCAATGAAAATATTATGATAATTATATTGGTAACATAAAAATCCATATTCAAATATTATTTTAAAAAATATTTGGGGAATATTAAACTCATTTAAGATAGTCATTTAAATTTCTTAAAGTGTTATATTTTTACATTCCACTACATGATTTTGTTGCAATGTTCTAGGAGATGAAAAGTTATAAAAAATCCATTTTCTTCATAAAACTGGATAAATTTCAGATTCTATAATTCACCACTATGATAACTTAGATTTTATTTGATTAAGTATCCTTTATCATGTTGAAAAAATTTACTAAAAGTGAAAAATTTTAAAAAGTATTAGATTTAAATATAAGAAAATAAACCCATGTGTATTTAGAAAAATCCTTAATAATGGAAAAAATAATTTATCTTATTTCCTAAACTACCAGGTTTGATTTAAAAAAATAAATCTAAATGAATAAGATCATGTGGTCATACAATATGTATATCTTTAATAGTTATAAAGTCACTTATATTCTTTTTACCTTTTATACATGAGTCACATATATGTGTGATCTCTTATTTTAACTTGGATAGCTAGAAAACTAATTAGTTTTTGGAAATATTTTACATAAAATTTAAATTATCATGTCCCAATCTCTTAGTCTTTATAATATTATCAGATTAAACAAAATTTAATCTTTAATATTTTGATTATTTAGTTCAAAAAAATTAATGGTATAGATATTGTCTTTTCTATTACCATATAACAAGATATATTTGTATTTAATTATAATGAAATTATCATTCTTGAAATATAACTAACATATCATCATCACATAATTGAGAAATAATTTTTAACGTATGTATCAATAATTTAAAATATAAAACAGTACAAATAATACCAAAATATGAAATTTAAAACTCACTAAAACCTTTAACATTTCAATTATAATTATCACTAAATATATCATTACCTCTATGAAATTTTTTGAATGATAATAAATTTTATATATCAGAAGTAATATATCATTAGAATCCAATATCCATTTACTAAAAATCATTTATGATTCTTTCATGACTCATTTTTTACAAAAACATATTTAAGAATGTTTTGGTACCCATGAAAATTTGGGTCCTGTGGGCTTAGAATATGAATTATCAGGAGTCCAAAATGACTTCAAAAAACCATTTATATGTAATTTCAAAGATAAAAATTTATAAATGAAATCCTTAGTGTGTATAATAGATTATAGTAATCTCAAGGAGCACCCATTTTTAAAATTTCCTTTCATTCGATATCAAAAACATGTAGTAGTATATATACTTCCATTGGTGTTCTTAGTAAATATTTTTTTATACATTTTGTGTAAATTATTTCCATAGCTAGGAATATATATATTTTTGTTCATTTTTTTGAAAATCATCATTTTATCAATGTTTTACCTACCCTGAATAGAAGTGGAAATATTTGAATTTAAACTTTCAATTTTATTTCAGAGTTATTCATTTTATTTAAGAACAATATCGAAATTACTTATTTTATCTTCATGGATTGTTTTAATGAAATAAATTTCTCTGTTTAATTTTCATTTTCATAAATAACTGTTTTTATATTTTCATGAGAAGATTTCAAATATGCATGTGCAGTTTTAGAATCTATCTGAGCAGACTTCATTGGGTCTTCATTTTCCTTAAGAATATCCATATATTGACACTTAAGGTTCTTATATATAATCTTGTGATATATTCATATTTATAATAAAGTCTTTAAACCCATTTATGAATTTCATCTACTATGTATTTTTTTGTATAACATTTAGAGGAATAATAATAAGTATATTCACTTACTTGATTTGATAAAGCCATTAAACATAGTTTTTCCATATCCTTTTTCGAACTAGACTCTCCATCAGAACATGAATATTTAATGAAACTTGATCTGGATTCCATTACTTTCTTTTCTTTATTGTATTTATTCCTATTATATTTGTCTTTATTTAATATTTATTAATTAGGATTTATGTATCCAATTTTTACTATACTCATAACATATACTGTCTTGTACGTCATTAGAAATAAAATTACATTTTTTCTTCTCTTGAAAACATATTTTGGACAATACTTTCAAAACATTCTTGAAAAACCATTATTTATTTTATATAAATAATTTGTAACAATTGAAATATTATTCCTTTCACTACTTGGTATTTAATAATCATAAGATAAAGTACAAAAATTTAACATAAAATCAATTCTTTTATTCTTTGTACTGTCTTATTTAGTAATATTTTTAATCTACAACTCATACTTTAATAATGATATAATAATCTCATCAAGTGTATATTACTTGAAATTTTTATATTCATCTATATAAACCATTTTAGAATTCCTCTTTTTAGAAGTTCACTATGTAGTCTTTCAACCAAACTAAGGTTTTCCAATGTGGCACCTAAATAACTAATAAAAATTACAATACCAGAAAATCTTCAAAATATTTGATTAAATATCTCTTCTTCACCCATTTTAAATTATTTATATTCACCTATATTCATGCCTAACTTAGTTATAATGATCTTATTAGATCCAAAATGTGTAACTTGTAATATCTTCAAATTTTTTGTATAGTTTTACATATTGATATATAACTAAGAATATTTATAATTATTGTAAAATATAAAATATTCATCACCTTTTAATTCATCACATACTTTACCGCATCATTGCTAACTAATAATTTATTTTCACCTTCAGGAAGTTTTTAAGGATTTTATTTGATTTTACAATGATCAATGCTAATTTTTTTAGAAAGATCTCATCTATGATTTCTAGTTTCCTTCATCAGTTCCATCAAAATGACGTGATATATGATGAACCCATACATCATTCAAACTTATTCTTTCCATATCAAACATATGTATTCCCCTTAATGGTTATGTTAGGAAATGGTTAGAAAAAATAAAAATATATATCATTCTTGGGATCAACTAGTAATACCAATTTCTAGTTCTAGAGGGATGATGAAAAAAATAAAAAGGAGGGGGTGAAATGGATTTTTCAAATAATTTTAAAGCTATATCATAGTATTAATATTAATATAGTGGAAATTAAAATAAATAGGAATAAATTATTTTTATAGTAGTTTGGATCAAATTTATCAAAATATACTCTTATCCCCTCTTAGATGTAGAGATAAATAGAACCCACTAATTATGGAATCTTATACTTAATTTTGTATACATGAAGACACAACCTAATTACAAGTCCTTTTTCACTTGGAGGGTTAAACCCATGACTAACATGCCCTTTTTACCTAGAATCTTGACACAAATAGTCCTTCTTTTTTCCCTTTGAGGGATAACCCAACTATTAATTCCTTTTCCCACAGTGACATATCCAAAACTAACTTTTTTTTTGGATACAAAATCTACATTGTATTGGCCCGGAACTCCATGGTCTATTACCTTTTCCAAATCTAGTGTTTGGGGTATTATTGGAGGTAACAGTGGCTCATTTCAATAGTTTTCCAAATTTTCATTTTTTCCAACGGTGAGTTGAATCAGTATCTCAACATTGGTAGGTTGGCATTTGTAGCTCTGTGTCGGTAGGTTAGGTGTCAGTAGGTTGATGCGTTAGTGAGTCAGGGTGTTTGTTGGTCAAGGCGTTGGTGGGTTGGGGCGTTGGTAGGCCAGGAATCATTGAGTTTCTTCGTTGACTCGCTGTCGGCTAGTCACATTTGTGGCTCATCGGTCGATGGATCAGTGTTGGTGGATCATCCATCGGTGACTCAGGAGTTAGTGACTCACATTGGTGGCTCACCCATCGGTGAGTCATTTCTAGTTTTTCCTGGTTTTTCTAGTTTTTCCACTTTTAAGTTTCCTTTGACATTAAATGCATTACATGGTGTATTTAATGAGTTTTTGTTTTGTTTCAAATGCTATTTATCTTAAAAAAAACCTAAATCTTTATTTGAATCATAAACCACATGGTCTTCATCATGAACCAGCTTTAATGGCCTTTAAAACAGTTTCCCCCATATATTTCGGACATTGACTTTCGAAAAGCCAAAATAATCTCTTTCTTTGAACCTTATGCTTTCTATTAGTTCATTGAGAACCTTTATTCCCCGAGGAGTCTTGCGCTAATGATGTACCAGTATGTTCGGTTTCCCCTGGATTTTTTCCTTCTACTCATGCGACCCCCATGTTTTTGACTCAAGGAAGAATTGTTGATCATCTATTATTGCGAGTAGGAATTCCTTCGTCTTTCTTTTATTTTTGTATCATGTGAGGTTGGTGTACTCATGTTCCCTTGTGAATATGGTTGAAAAAAATTTAACAAAGATAATAAGAAGTAATAAATGAGGGTCTGGGAGTACAATGAGGATGATCAATTTGTTTTTTATGTTATCCTTGATCTATATTTAGAATTATATGGGATGTATTCTTCTGTAAATCATAGTTGTTGGTTGTCTCTATTTTCACCCCTTTATGGTTTTTGAATCACTACTATAAGAATTGAAATCTTGTTAATCTCTTATATTCGAGTAAATAAATGGGTTCATCAGGATCAAAATTGTTCCATGATAACCCTTGTTTTATCAAGTGGAATTAAAGAACGAGTGATAATAAATCTGAATAAACAATGTCGTGACGACATGACTGTGTGATTTTTGTGGTTCTGTTTGGACTTGGGTTTGTTCTATTCATTTGGTGATGTGGATAGGATTTTGGTTGTATGTATAGGGCAGTATGAGTGGTGTAATGGTCTCTCAGGAGGAGATAATGATTGATTGTGGAATTGATGAACTTTTAATGTAGTGAGACTACATTGGGATAGTGGTTGGGTAGCGTGGATGTTGGACCGAGTTGTGTCATCTTCATGTTTATGGGTCTTCTAGGTGTGGTGTTTTTTAATAGTAGGGATAGTGGGTGTTGTGGTAATTAGGAGTGTTGGGTTTTTAATTATCGAGAGGAAGGACACAGAAACATGACTTTAAATAATAATGGTGATAGTGGTTGAATGTGTGTTCCAGAGAGGGGAGTGTGTAGTGAGACTTCAATATGGGTGAGTTTTGTTTTCCTGGATGTTGTGTTTTTTTTCATAGCGGGGATTCCTGGGATTGTTTAGGAGGGATGATTTTTAAGAAGTATGGTGTTACCTTGAGTGATCCTTCTACCCAGAGTTCCTAGAGTCCGTTGTTTTATGAATGTGTAAAGAATGGATTCTCTTACCATGACCCTTCTTTCCATGTTTGGATTTGTAAGTGGTTGGCATGGTTTCTTCACCTTATAACATTTTCAATTTTTTATAATATCTTGGGTAGGGATTGAATAGATAAATGAATTGGATGGGGTTCTGTTTCAAGTTGTGTCTTGTAGTGAAGTAGTGTTCATTTATCAACTTATGGTAGTTACCATCATTCATGGTGGTACATGCATGTAGGGTTGGTAGCAAGGGTATTTTTTCATGGGTAGGTTTTTGTTTTAAAAAAACATTTGTTTGGATGAGTGTTTGGTACCAATATATATAAATACAGTTTCTTGTGATTTCTATATGCACCCCACCTATGTTAAGAACTATGTTCCAAACACCCCCATTGGTTTGGGGGAGGGTATCCTTTCCCTACATCCTAATGGGATGATGGATGGTTGGTTATTGGATCTTCTCTGCTTCCTCTTCTAGGAATTGGTATCCCTAGAATCTTCGGGAAGGTTGTGGTGTGGTTGTGAGGCCCATGTGTTTATGGGTGAGGTGTGCTTCCCATGTGTCTTCAGGATGTGTAATTTTTTGATTCACTGGTGTCTTTCAGATGAGGTTGTGGTTTGTTTCCTAGGTGTTTGTGGGTGAGATGTGATGTGGTATGTGTCCCATGTGTGTGCAGGGAGGTTGTGATAGTGGGACTTTCGAAAGATCTGGGTAGAATCAAGATGTTCGCTGTTAGGGATGGGTAGTTAACTAGTGGGAAGTGGTATGGGGTATGCAAATATCGATGTTCTTAATACTTTAATTTATAGGACTTATGTTATTTGGAAGTAATTCCTTAGTGAGGTTGGGGTGGATAATATAACTTGTTAGGTTATTTTGAGTTTCTGATGTTTCCTCACAGGGGCATTAGCATGCTTCCCCCCTTTTTTTATGGGTGACTTTGGGTTTTCCCTAATGAGGATAAATTTGTGATCACCCTACTTATATAATTTTTTTAGGTTTCTAGGGAGATTATGTGGACTGTTCAGGACCTTACTATCTCATATGTGGGGGGCGTTTTCTGTGTCGGTGCTTAGTTTTATTTTGGTACTTCTGAGTTTTCTTTGCATTTCTAGCAGTTTTACTTTAAACATGCATGTGATATGGATTTTGGTTTCTTTATATATATGTGTCTTGGAGTTGTTTGAGGTTGATACATCTTATCTCCCAATCATGGTTACTATAAAAAAAGTAATTCCTCCCATTTTTTTGTGAGATTTCTATACCCTTGGTGCTAGTTGCCACCTGAGGGCCTATTGAAGGTGGGAATTAGGGGTCATTATCTCTCCTTCATATTGAGGAAGTAATGTCTTAACATCTTGCTATCCCTTATCTCATATTGAATAAGGTTGGTCATGATAGAATGGTATCATAGGTGTTAGTTGATATATATTATGGAGTTTGGAGTTAGGCATAATGAGGATTGCATGCATTGGTAGGGAAATAGTGTGAGGTGATCATGGTGTGTGACATAGGCTAGAGAAGACCCACTAGGAAATGAAATTTTTGGCCCCCCTGTGGTCTGATGCAAGGACTCTAAGCTTACCAAATGACCATGTGAGGGTACAATGATTGTGGGGTACAGACCCTAGGAAAGGTAAATGAATCATTATGACTAGTGTTCTTGTTTTTTGGGATATTTTTGTGAAATTTAAAAAAACAATGAGTTAAAATGAATCATAAATAAATTCCATACTACTTGAGGTTATGAGTTACCTGTTTTCCATTCGGCTATGGCTCATGGATATCAACTGCGTATGGTACGGGAAATAAAGGCTCATATAGCTAACCCGATCGACCGACAGAGGGTTGACTAAGTGTAGGAGGATGACTAATGGCATAAGAAACTTTTTTCTTTATATCAATAGACTCTGAGAAATTACAAAGGAAGTGTCTCATATGTGGAGATAGAGGGTTAGCTTGAGGAGCTGGTGATCACTTTCATCTTGATTTGGGATCTGATAGAGTACTGTGATTTCCCAGTAATGAGCCAGATAGAGGCCGCATTGCATCATTGGTATAAAATTTACATCGGGGATAATAAGGAGACCAATGTCTCATGGGATGAATTTGAGAAGGTGTTCTAGGAAAAATTTCTCTCTTCGATGATGAAGGCTGAGAAGTGACAAGAGATACACTCCCCCAAGTAGTGGAGTATATCAGTACGGGTGCGGGGGATCATTTTCAAGGATCTCTTTTGATTTTCACTGTATCTCCTTCCAGATGAGGAGTCTCAGGTGAGATGTTTAGAGGAGGCACTCCATCCTTACCTCTAGTATACAGTTACTCACTTCACCCTACCAACATATTTAGTGGTTCATAAGAAGTATATGATGGTGGAAAGGATCCACTCACGAGGTGGTCTACCATGAGAGGGGAGCTAACCAAGTCCTTAAGAGGGAAGGATATCAGCAATAGGTCTCCAGTGTTAGGACCTTCCAGGTTTCAACCATTAGGGAGCCGACCCCAGCAGTTTTAGTTCTGACCTTCTGGTCCTTTCCCTTTTCCAGTGAGCTTGGGGCCAAGGTGTTTTTCTTATGAAGGTCATTGGAACCTTCAGATTTAGTGCCCAATTAGAGCTTAGTATGGTGGAGGTGGGAAGGTCCAAAACCCACCTTAGTTGTAGTTTCCAGCTATTCCATTTCAACAGTAGGGATAGTAGACCCCTTCTCCCTTGAGGGGAGACAGAGCAGGCATAGTCCAACCTCAGGGTGTTCCACAGGGACCTCAATGAAGGCATGGTTGGAGAGGCAGATGATAAAAGAGGGTCAGAGGTTCTGGGTGTTTATTAGTTTCACACCACAGAGGAAACAATTTTAATAGGGCTGAAGTTTGTTTGAGGTACAATTAGTTCTTTCAGTGCTCTTGATTTCACCATGTTTGATTCAAGAGCTTCACACTCATTTTTTTCACCCAGTCTAGCCCATGCTCTGGGATTAGAAATTGATATACTTTCCATTCCCATGGTGTTTAGTACACCAGTCAGAGGTCAGAACAACTTGGTTGATGTTTTCTAGGGATATAGACTGATGTTGGGGTCACATCATTCTAGTGGGGATCTCTTTCTACTATAGATGCATCCATACAGTTTTATCCTTGGCATAGACAAGTTGTACTCTATTCATGCTATCATCAGATTATTTCAGAGAAGATTCATGTTTTCAGACATGGGTGGCCAATGTGTAGCATTCGTTGGTGAGTGGAGTGGTCATATGGGCAGTCAGTGTGTGGTGATTTTCCATTACTTATTGGATGAGATGTCAGTGGAATATGTGGGTGCTGATATGGTAGAGCTCTCAGGTTTTCTCAGAGAATTATTGGATGTTTTTTATAAGTTTTTTATGAATCTATACCCTCGACATGACATTGTTTTCGGGATATACTTACAAACTGGTGCTAGTTTGATTTCGATGAATCCTTATCAGCTTATTCCTTCTAAGATACGAGAGTTGTGGATCCAGATTGGCTGTTTGATAAAGAAGGGATTTATGCAACCTAGTGTGTCACCCTAAGGTGATCTGATCTTGTTTTCAAAGAATTCATATGGTGGTTTGAGGATTTTTATAGACTACCTAAGGATGAATCAGGTAATAGTCAAGAACTGTTACCCTCTCCCAAGGATAGATGATCTTTTTGACATGATGAGGGGATAAAGTTTGTTTTATAAAATCAATCTATGTTCTAGTTATCACCAATTAAGGGTGAAAGAGGCTGATATCCTTAAGACTGATTTCAAGTGTAGGTATGATAACTTTAAGTTCATTGTTATCTCGTTTGGTGTTATGAATAAACTATTTGTGATCATGGGGCTTATGAACATTGTATTTCAGGAGTTCCTAGACTAGTTCATCATCATATTCCTCAAAGAAATCCTGATCTACTCGATGTTTGATGAGGAGCATACTGAGCACCTCATAACTGTCCTAAAGTCCATTCGACACCACCAGATCTATCGAAATCTATCCAAGTGATTTTTTTTTGAAACAGGAGGTCCACTTCCTTGGACATGTGGTGTCTCATAAGGGGGTAGTAGTGGACCCATTGAAGGTTGAAGAAGTTTTTTCTGAGGTATCATCCAATAATTTTTCATTGGTTCATGGTTTTCTTAGTATGTTAGGCTATTACTGGTGATTCATACCAGATTTATCTCGAGTATTTGCTACATTGATGGATATGGAAAGAAAATTCCAATATTTTGTGTGGAGATAGCATCATTGGGAAGTATTTGGCCATCTGAAGGAGAAGTTTGTCAGTTCCCTAGTGCTCAGGTTTCCATAAGAAGGGGTGATGTTTGAGGTGTTTTGAGATGCTTCTCATCAAGGCTTGGGATGTGCACTAACGCATTGATGGGGAGTTATCTCCAATGGGACTTGGTAGTTACATCCCCAAGAATGTAACTATGCCACCTGTTATATAGAGTTAGTAGTGTTCATGTTTGTGCTGAAGTTTTGGAGTCATTTCCTCATTGGGGAGAACATTATAGAGTTCAGAGATCACAAGAGGTTGAGGTATATCTTTTCCCAGTGATATCGGAACTTACAGAAGTGGAGGTGGATGGAGTTTCTCAAGAATTACAATTTTGAGATCTCCTATAGCTCATTAATGGGGAATGTTTTGGCTATTAATTTGAGAAGGAAGTCATAGAGGTAAGTGGTTTGGGAATCTACGGATGCTTGGAAGGCAATGGAGGAGTTTACTGAATTACACATAGATTCCTGAATAGATGGAGGAAGAGGCTGTTTATTTTATATAATGGTTCATTTTTCTTTTAGGTAATAGTTTGAGGAGTCTCAGTATATAGACTTAGAGGTAGAGGTAATGCATGATTGCTTTGACTAGAGTGATTCTCCAGAGGGATGGTAGGAGGATGTTTAGAATCAGATTATGTTCCATGGGAAGATGTTTGTTCCCATAGTAATACGTGATGGGATTCTCCATGATTTTCATAGAACTCCCCTATAAGTACACTCAATAGTTTCCAAGATGTACTATGGAATGAGGGAATAGTTCTGGTGGCTTGGGATGAAGCGAGTAGTGGCCGAGATTATGGTAAGGTGCTTGGTGTTTTAACAAGTGAAGGCTGAGCACCATGTTCCCAATGGTTTGTTTTGTCCCGTATTTTTTCCGGAGATGAATTGGGATGAAATATCAATGGATTTTATCATAATATTTCCTAGGACTCAGGGAGGTTCTGATGAAATCTAGGTAGTATTGGATTAGTTGATGAAATTGGCTCACTTCATAGTGATCAAGGAGTTGAGCGCAATGGATTCCCTAGTGAAGAGGTATATAGATGAGGTGGTACAACTACATGGGTTTCTGAGATCCAACATCTTGGATCAAGATATGAATTTTACCTCGTGAGTCTTGAGGGGATTGCATCATGCTTTTGGTTCTTAGTTATGCATCAACACTACTTTACACCCTCAGACAAATGGGAAAATTGGAAGGATTATCTAGATATTGGAGGAAATGATGAAAGCATGCATATCGGACCTTGGTGGGTATTGGGTGTGAAATTTTCCCTTGGTAGAGTTTTCTTACAATAATATCTATCACTATTCCATTGGCATTTTTCCGTTTGAACCTTTATATGAAAAACTTCGTCATTCACCCTTGTGCTGGATAGAAGTTGGGGAGATTGCTATTCTTAGTCTTGATGTGGTGCTGAGTACGATGGAGAAGGTACAAATTCTCTTTGTGAGGATGAAGGCATCACAAGATTATCAGAATTCATATGCCGATCGCAGGAGAAGGCCCTTGGAGTTCGATTTTGGGGGACCACATGTTCTTGAAGGTTTCCCCTCATCCTGGAAATGGAAGATTAACAGAGGGTGTAGGATTTATCCTAGGTTCATTGGACCCTTAGTGGTGTTTGAATGAGTTAGAAAGGTATCATACCAGTTTTAATTTCCACCATAGTTGAGAAGGATCCAAAATTTCATTCATGTCTTCCAGATTCATCATTATCTTCATGATGACTCCCATGTTATTGGTTGGGGGGATTTGAATATCGAGGATGACACAATGTTCATGGAGAAACCTATAGAGATCACAGATTATCAGGATAAGGTGATACATGGATGGAACATTCCCTCTATTCATGTGTTGTAGAGGCATAATGGCCTGGAAGAGAGTACTTGGGATGGAGATACGCAGATGCGTGTCTAGTACTCAAAGTTGTTTGATTTTTTCTTATGTATTTTCCTTTATGATGTAGTACTTAAACCTTGTTTTCTATGAGATGAGTTGTTTCCTTATTCTATAACATATGATAAATTCCTAGCATGTGAAAAAGGGGAGACCAGATTCGTAATCAAGACACATTAATTGAGATGTGATTAAACCCTTGAGGGTGAGTTAGTGCCCCCCATAGTGGATAATATCTTGACATAGAGGGAGGAATTCCCTACTTTATGTGTCTGGACAGTTGGTGCTTGTGTTGGGTATCTTGAGGATGTTTGGGTTAGCAGATGTGGGAAGAGGTGTTCTAGGATGTTGAGGTTTCACTCTAGCTTTCAAGTAACATAGGTGGTTTATCGATGAGAGGTATCTTACGTGGTGGTTGTTCGGAAACCTCTTTCTTCTGGGTTTGGTTTTAAATTCTTGAGGGTAGGAATTGTTTGAGAGGTATGTGATGTAATGGCCTGGACATCTGTGGTCCATTAATTTGTCTAAATCAATTGTTTAGGGTGTTCTTAGAGTCAATAATGGCTCATTTAAATAGTTTTCAAAATTTCAATTGTGTCCATATATGAGTCGTGCCAGTAGCTCAGTGGAAGTAGGTTGATATCAATAGCTTAGCATCAGTAGGTTGTGCATCAGTTGGTCGAGGCATCAGTGAGTCAGGGCATCGGTCAGTCGAGGTGTTGAGGACTTGGTACATCGGTAGATCTAGCATCGGTCAGTCATGCATCATTCAGTCAGACATCGAAGATTCATGTCGGTGGCTCAGCATCAATGGATCATTCATTGGTGGCTAAATGTCAATGTCTCATCCGTTGGTGAGTTAGGTGTCGGTGACTCACGTCAGTGGCTCACCCTTTGGTGAGTTGTGTCTAGGTTTTCCCTGTTTTTCCACTTTCATCCCTTTGACATTTCTTTTGGCATTAAATGTGTTAAATGTCAAGTTTAATGATTTTTTGGACTGTTTCAAATGGATTTTCTCCCCTAAAATCCCAAATCTTCCATTGAATCATAAATCATGTGGTCTTGATCGTGAACCGACATAAATTTCCTTTAAAACATTCCCCCATAGATTTAGGATCTGGCCTTTCTAATAGATGAAAAAATATCTTTTTTGAACTATTCCAATTTCTCTTGGTTTGCTGAGAAACTTTCTTCCCTGAGGAGTTGTGAACCTATGATATGATAGTCTATTCAGTTTCCCCAGGAGTCTTTCCTTCTACTCATACGACCCCAATGTTTTTGATGCAAGGAATAATTATAGATCATCTCTGATTCCAAGTAGGGATTCCTTCATCTATCTTTTATTTTTATATCATGCAGGGTGGGTGTACTCATGTCCCTTTTTGAATACAATTGAAACTAATTTAAAAAAGATAAAAATAATTAATAAATGAGGTTCTAGGAGTATGATGATTATAATCACCTTGTTTTATATGATATCATTGATCCATTTTTTTAATTATATGGTTTTATTATTTTGAAAATCATATCCATTAGTGGTCTTTATTTGAGCACTTTTATGATTTGTGAATAAATACTATAAGAATTAAAATATAGTAAATCATGTATATTAGGGTAAATAAATGGATTCCCCGGAATTTAAACTGTTATATGATAACCCCTATTTTATCAAGTGGAATTAAAGAATGAGTGCTTCTAAATCTGAATAAACCTTGTTGTATTTTTGTGGTTGTGTGCTATATGTGGTTCTGTTCGGCCTTGTGTCTGTGCTGTTCATGTGGTGTTGTGGTTGGGAGTGTGGTTATTTGTATGGGGATGTATGGGTGGTTTAATGGTATCTTATGCTGGGATATTAGTTGATTGTGGAATGGATGAACTTGTTATGCAGTGGGACTGCATCGAGGAAATGGTTGGGTAGCAGGGATGTAGGACTAGGTTGTGTCATGTTCATGTTTACGGGTGTGCTGGGCATGGTGTTGTTGAATAGATATAATAGAGGGTGTTGTAATAATGAGGTGTGTTGGGGGTTTTACTTTCTGAGGGGAAAGATAAGAAGGCATGAATTTGAAGAATGATGGTGGCAGTGGTTGACCGAGTGTTTAAGAGAGGGGAGTGTGTGGTGGGACTATAAGATGGGAAAGTTTTTTTCTAGATGTGGTTTTTTTCATGCATCGGGGCTTCCTAGGATGGTTTAGGAGGGATGATTTTGAAGAAGGATAGTGTTACCTTGAGTGGTTCTTCTTCCTGGAGGTTCTAGAGGTTGTTGTTTTATGAATGGGTGTTAGAATGGATTATTTTACCTTGGTCGTTATTTCCTTGTTTGGATTTGGTAGTGGTTGGTATGGTTGCTTCTCCTTATAATGTTTTTACTGTTTAGTAGTTTCTTAGGTAGGGGTGGAATAAATAAATGAATTGTATGGGGGTATGTTTTTATTTGTGGGTTGTAGTGAAGCAGTGTTCATTTATCGACTTACAAAAGTGACCATCGTTTGTGGTGGTACAAGCATGTAGGGTTGGCAACAAGGGATGTTTTGTGTGGGAAGGATGTTGTTTTGAAAACCCATAGGTTGGGAAGATTGTTTGGTAACTATATATATAAATGTAGTTACTTGTGATTTCTATACGAATCTCACTCCTCTTGAGGACTATGTACCGAACACCCCCATTGCTATGGAGGAGGGTGTCCATTCCAGCATCCCAGTGGGAGGATGGATGGTTGTCTATTAGCTCTTCTTTGCTCCCTCTTATAGGAATTGGTATCCCTATACTCTTAGGGAATCTTATGGTGAGGTTGTGAGGCCCAGGTGTCTGCAGCTGAGATGTGCTTCCCAGGTGTCTTCAGGATGAGTAGTGTGGTGATTCCTATTTGTCTTCATGATGGGGTTGTGGTTTGTGGCCCAGATGTTTTCAGGAGAGATTTGATTTGATATGTGGCCCATGTGTGTGTGGATAGGTTATGACAGTGGGTCTTTTGGAAGGGTGTGGCAGTGTCAGGACGTTCATCATTAGGGATGAGAAGTTAACCAGTGGGATTAATTGACCTGTGTTATTTGGTGAGAGAGAATTTGTGAGGTTGGGGTGGATAATATACCTTGTTAGGTGATTTTGAGTTTTTGTTGCTTTCTCACAAGGGAATTATTATGATTCTTTTTCTTGTGCACAAGTGATGTTGGTTTTTCTGTACTGATTATACTTGAATGATCACCCTACATATATAAAACTCTTATCAGGTTTTCAGGGAGATTGTATAGACTATGCTAGACCTTAATAGATCAGATATTGGGGATAATTTTTGTGCCAATTCTTAGTTTTATTTTGGCACTTACTTTGGAGTTTTCTTTGCATTTCTAGTAGTTTTACATTAAACGTGCATGTGGGATGGATTTTGGTTTCTTTATATATATGTGTCTTGGTGTTGTTTGAGGTTGATAAATTTTATCTCTCGATATTTTTTACTATAAAAGGGTAATTTCCCCCATTTTTGTGAGATTTCTATACCCTTGGTGTTGGTCACCACCCCAGGGCTTATTGGAGGTGAGACTTGGGGGTCATTATCTCCCCGTAATCTTGAGGAATGAAGGACTTAGCATCTTGATATCCCTTCTCTCATCTTGAAGAAGGTGGGTTGTGACACACACACACGCATTTTAAAAGGATAGTATAACCTACTCATGATTAATCAAAAAATAATATAAATAATTATATCACCATATTAACTAGTTGAATTAATGAAGACTATAAATGTTGAGGTAGTATGGATAAATCCAGTAGACGAGTATCAAATGATGATGTATAGAAAAGTGATTACGTCTATAATCATCACATAAATTGTAGTAAAATTGTTGTGCTTCACATTTATTGTGTCCTTGATAATCCATATCTTGTGCTAGTTTTGTTACCTCAATATATAGAGTTTCTTCATTCACAACATATTTCAAAATTGAAGTATGTTTCAAATTCTCTCTCCTAAAGAAATACATGTATGTAATTTCAATGAACTAATTTAGAGATATTTGGTGTTATTTTCAAATAAAATTATTAATATTTATTTCTATTAAATTATATAAAATTAATATACATATGTGGTTTCTTCAATATCTTATAATCTATAACATGATGTATACTTAAACATGTTAATACAATTAATACAAAAGTTAATATATCATAAAAATGATGTCAATGATCCTTGTAATAATCCTAAAATAATGTGGGATTAACTCTTCATATTCATGGTATTTTAAAATCCAAACTTTCATTTTCCCAAAATATCATCATGAATAATTATAACCATGATTTAGTACATTAAACCAATTTAAAATAATTTGAAATTAATTTTACTGTGAAAAATGATTAATATGTAATTATTGTAAAATTATATCAGTAGAAACATGTGTAATAAAATTATAATAAATTGAAATATCTAATAATATGTAAAATATATCATATTTTTCATTTTCTATATAATTATATAATTCAAGAAGAAAAATTTGTCTATATAGCTTATTTATCAAAAAAATTTGATTACACATGTAAGTGAACTTTATACATTTTTTGAAATTTACATAACCAAAATTCATGTTTCCAAAATTCTCACGTAACCAAAATTCCTTTTGTTGGAAGAACCATGTTTCAAATTTTTTTACGTAACTATAATTATCATATAGGTTAAATTATCACATAGGGAAATTTCTCACATAGCCAAAATTGTCCAGTAGGAAAATTTCTCACGTAGGTAAAATTATTAAATTATACATTCGTAATAGATTTCATATTTTATGAAAAGAACTATTTTACATGATATGTAACATTAATAAACATAAATAAGACATGTAAGATAGATATGATATTAAAAAAATGATATTTTCAAAGTGATGGGAATTAAAAATTATCCAATATATAAGATAAAATAGTAATATACTAACACATATTTAAATTACACATGTTAGAGAGAAAAAATCAGATCTTATAATAAGAAAAACATGATGTGGTTCAAGGGTCCACTCAACATATAAAACATTACAACAAAAGTATTCAAAATTTAAGCAATCTTTTCTATTTATTTTAATTTTAAATCATTCATAAATTACTTATTATTAAAATATAAATTAAATTATTCATTATATATTATATTTTTAAATTATATTAAAATTTTAAACTATAAAAACATTATGATATTTCCATAAATGTCATATTATATCATATTTGATAACATTTCACTATATGTTGATTTATTTCAAAAAATTTAGAAAAATTTAATATTTAAAACATCATCAATTTTTGATGTATTTTTTACATGGTTTAAATCCATTTTCTAGATATAAATATAAAACTAAATGAAGTTTAGTAGTTATATAATTTAGGTAAATACAATAATAAATCAACATAAGGGTGATTATTTAAATTTTATAGAAACAAATTATTATTCCATAAACTAAACAAAAAATAAATTGTTTAAAAAATTTATCTCTAATGAAAGATTTTAATGACTATATAGTAAATCATATGATAGATACATGATTGTTCATCTAATGGATATCTTTACTAAAAAAATAACTTGACCCTAGTGGTCATATAATCATAATCCACAACTATTATTTAATTTCCACCTCAACAGTAATATAATTATTATTAATAGTATATCCTTTTATATATTTCCTCTATTGTAGTTCCAAAATTAATTTTCTATATGTATATTTTTCATTCTTTATTTTTTTATTTTATATTGTGTATATATATAAGTAACATTATATATTTGTTACTTGTTTGTTGCTGCTTGTTTCATGGAATTATCGTAAGAGTATTGATTAAAGATTCCCCATGAAGCTACTAGATATTGTGTTTGGGTGAAGTTATAAAAAGGCCTTTGTTTCTAACTACCATGAATCCTTCAAGTGATTACATAATCTATGATTAATTTAAAGGATATACATGAAAATTATAAGAAAAAAATATCCTTTTTTCAAACAAAAAAATTACTATGATGTACAAACTAGTGCATGTGGCGACAAATATTATTCTATTATGAGATCTCTGAAGGACTGTCCCAAATATTCTATGACTAGTACCACCTTGTAGAGATGACCTGATACCTTACTCAAGAACTAGTACCTATGATTTATTTTTTTATCTTCTAATTCATATTGGTTTTTTGTTTTTATAACACTTATTACTATCTTTAATGTACACTATGTTTTCTGTTTATGATTTAAAATAAAAAATAATTTCTTTTCTCTTCTTTAGGTTGTGACTCTCTTATTCTAATGTTATGACTATTTTGGTTGTGACTCCTAAAGTCTAAATTCTGGGTTGTAATTGGTTTTTTACTCTCCATAAAAAAGTTAAATGTCTTGTTATTCTTCCACTAGAAAAAGTAGTTTCTAATAAGGTTATGATTTCCATTTAAATATTAGGTAGTACAAAAGGTATATTTCACTAAGTAGAGAGGTATAAAACTAGAATGGTTATCATTTGAACTAAACCAATTTAAAAATCATTGTGTTCTTTATTTTATTCCACTGCTAACTAAATCTAATAATTAACTTTCAATAATAAATTTTATAATTAATAGATTTATTTAATAATTTTTTAATTTGGTATATTCAACCCTCCACTAGAAAATTTTACATTACCCCATCTCACCTAACACTCAATGTGGGCCTTATATTTTTACTACTTCCAAAAGGGACATGCTTTTTATTATCCATAATTAGTTGGTGGGTGAAGCTTCTTAGAATTGAACCACCACATGATGATTTTCAAAACTTCAACTTTTTCCTTATTGATGGTGAAGAATAACACATGGATAGAGTAAAAAAATCCACATCCTTCATAATTTGGTATAACTATCTTGTTTAGGGATGGATGAAGTATAGATCATCCACATTCTTGGTTACTACTTGTGAATCCTCCTATTGCATATAAATCACTTGATACAAATGGAATTATTTAACTGAATTATAAATAGGAGGGTTATAATTTTATTTTAATTGAACAAAATTTAATTATTTAAAATTAAATTGATAATTCTCCCTTTTAAATTGAGCATCTTATATATTGGTTTTGTCTCACATGGATACTTGTATTTACTCATTGAATTCTTCTAATACATTTTAGACAAGTTCTAGAAGTTCTATGTGTTCCTCATCATATGAATGTTTATGTTCCTCTTCCTCCTCCATGAAAAACAATATTTAGCTATGTTTGAAAATTTATAATTATGAGACTTGATACTCAATTTAGATTGAATAAAAGAAAATGAGAGTAAGATAAAATCATCTCCTTCTCAAGGTTTGGTTTCAATCTATTTCTCAATATTAACTAAATCATGAAGTTTAATTTAAATTGATATAGGTAGGTAGTCATGGTCCTCCATCCTAACTTCAAATTCCACAACTTAGGTGGTTTCACCCTCTTTTGTGGATCAAGAGATATGAAATAGTGTCGGTTCTTCTATTTTAAAACCGAGGAGGTAATTTTTCATCTCTTTATTTTATTTATCATTATAATATTTATCTAGTCCTTGTTGATCTCTCAGATGTAAATCATCACATATTTCTTTATCTTCACTCTCTCATACTTCTTGGTATTCTTAGATTTGTCTGTTCAAATCATTCGGTTGTTGATGATTTTTAAGTATGGACTCAACTTCTCGGACCTCTTCTATAAGATTAGGCAGATCCATTGGTTATTACTCTTTGGATTTCGGTTCTTGATATTCAAATTGAAATTAATTAACCATATCTACTAAATATTATAAATTCATACATATCTCTTGGCCATTTTACATGATCTCAGCGAAATATGTGAGATTTTTAGCCCTTTATTGGAAGAATTTCTCAGCATTGTGAAACAATTTATCTTTTTTCTACACCAGAGAGTAATTATTCCATGCATAATAATATGTTATGTATTGATACATTATGGGAAAATATTTTTTTTTTTGAATTTTTATTAGAAAATAAAGGAAAATATTTATACATTGTTAAAATAAAAGTATAAGTGAACAATTTATTAAATCCATGATAATAACACCATTTCTTGACACACACCTATCATAGGGTGTGGAAAATATATTATTTTTAATTTTATATTGCAACACAATGGTTAAATAGAGGTTTATCACTTGAGGAGTTTCACTATTTATTTACTTGCTAATTAAAATTTACCTAAAATACATGTTTCTTATTTTAATTATTTTATTAAAATAGTGGAAATAGATAAATTAGAATACAATTATAAGATCTACTAACATTAAATGAAATTTATAATAAATAAAGTAATTGGACAATGGGTTTGGATTTAAGATCCTTCAATATTTTTTTTTTAAATTTAGTTTGATAAAAAAAATTAAATCCCACTCTTGGATTACTATCCTCCTATTTGATTATTGTGAAACCTTTAATTCTTAGGAAAAAAATATTATACCTCCTACTATAATAAATATTAGTGAAACACTTCAATATAGAGTGTGGAACCATCTAGGACCCAAATCCACTATATGTCATTTCACCCTTTGAATAGCTCAACTCTATCATATGAAGATATATCGTTTAATAAAATGGGGGAAAATTGTAAAAAATGAATTGGAGTGAAGTAAAGATTCATTTTATCGTGGAGAATCTCCACACCCATATAATTCACCCTCATACACCAAAAATTTATTTGAAACATTAAATAATTTACATAAAAAAATTTAGAAAGCACCTATCCTCCCTTGATGAAAAGCCTTGGTTTAGTCACTCATTGTCTAGTGTAACAGGTCATGGTGAAAGAATGAGTTAGAAGAAGAGAAGAAGAATGAGAGATATATGAATGATAAAACAATGAAGAAAATATAATGATAACTCTTTGATTAAAACATAATGAATAAAAATTATATAATAAAATAAACTAAAACATAAAAATAAATGCAGTAAAACACAGTAGTCTGATAGCCTCCTATTGTAATCCTTCGATATCTTGCACATAATGAAATCATTTATCTATTTATAGAGAGGGTTTTATCTTACAACTTCCAAGATTGAATCTTAAATATCTATGTTTAAAATGTTCAAGGGTTGAGTATATATTTTTAATATTCACCGCATAGAATATTCTAAATTACCAGGTATTTTAAATTTTCCTACAGACCCATACTAAAATATGAAGTTAGACATCACAACATAGTCTTATTCCTTCCATGCATGGGAATTCATGGGTTTTAGGGTATCCCACTTCTCCCTAACCATAAATAAATTCATTATATTTCTCTAAATATTAATTCAATTTCTATATAGCTACCTCCACTGCGTAGTGCACACACTATAGCACAACATCAAGGTCAACATTATTCCTTTTTTATTTGACACTTCCATATTTAACACCTCAATGATGCAAATAAAAACACCATGATGTAGTGTAGTAGATGGTTGACCATAATTCCTTCCTCACACTCAGTCTATGGAATCTCTATGCCATCTATGACACAACCCTATCCTTTTTTCAACCACTAAAGATTATACCATTATAAGGTCAAAAATGGTGTAGCTAAACTCCTATGTCACAAGGCTTCCTATTTGGTGAGTTAATGGTGTAGTGGACTGTGAAATAGTGTAAAGTACCTCCTCTATGCATCTGTACTTCATTGTGGCCAAACAGAACTCCGGAAAGAATGCATGGCATCAAATTCCTGTGAATAATGCTTAAACAACATTTTAATCCAATCCAGATGTCATCCATGACATCATCTGTGTTTATAAGTGGTGTTTGTATTAAACCTGAGATCACTTAGTGGCTACCATGGTGTCATTGATGAGTATAGAAGATCTTCAGGTGGTAATGAGCAGTAGTGGTGAGACGATGAAATATACGAGGTAGAAGGGTCATGCGTCTGAATAAGAAAAGTGGTGTTTCTATTAGTGATGAAAATACTGCACATTACTTGTCCAACATGCATATTTTTAACTATTAGTATCTCCTATATATAATAATTTATGGCAATATATGTTCTGAATTCCTGCTATGATGTTGGGCTCCCTCTACACAACACATATGTACATGGGATGTGCATACTTGCTTGGACCACATGTGCCTTGTCCCACATTATACTCTATTGAATCCTCCCCACATGGACCGATCTCAACTACAACATGGAGAGCTCCACTGAGGGGTTACTTGGCCTGTTGGTCCATCTTGAGCTGGATATGTGGTTGGTGGCTCCTCAGTTGAGGGCTATCCCATGAGTCTATTTTTTTCCTATAAAAATATTTCAAACACTCGGTAAAATTTCAACAGAATATCATAATTAAAACGTATTTCCAATTTTCAACATTTCTATCCATTTTACATATTTTATTTCCTCAAATATTATTTCCCACATTTTTAATAAATGATAAATAACTTGGGAATAATCATTAAAAATAATTGAAAATACTTATCTAATATTCAGAATTTTCACGAAAATATTTGTCCATCAAGGATAATACAATTTTGTTCTAAATAAATTTTTTATTTTGAATTATTATTCAGGAAATGGTAAAAAGGATAAATTATTTTTTCATAATATAAGATATACCTTATACATGTTCATATCTAACCCGCATATTGGGAAAATTCATATTTCATTGGATGCGATTATTTTTTTAGTTTTCACTTTCATAAGTGGGTTAATGTTTCCAAGGATTATACTTATATATTATTTTATTAGTTTTTTAAATTGGAATGGGGTGGTAATAATGATTTCATTCATTTATTTTTTTTGGAATGTAAGACTCACTTCACTTTTATTTTCTTCCTTGTGATTGAGCACTACTATGATATGTGCTTTTATTTTTTAAGTGTTAGAATAAACTTATATTGTGCTTCCCAATATAAATTTATGGTATAATTCTACTTAAGTATGAAATATTATATTCTACTATTATTAGATTAAAAATTAAATTTATTTTTATATATTATTCTACCCCTGATAGAGAGCAGGGAACAGGTGAAAGAAGGATCACTCGAGGTTTTGTGAGACCCCTAATATTCTAGGGTGTGTATATAGCTTAGTTGGATGATTTTATTATTAATGATTACACTCTATATTTTATTTATATCTATTATATATGTGATTATGTGTTTTATTCTTGTAATTTTAGTGACATACCATAGTAATAATCATCTTATATACTCCAAGGGGGTAGTGACATGAATGACCCACTTGATATTGATCTAAATCACATAGATTCACCCATAACTCATGTACAAAGGAACAATGAGGTTCATTGGGGGGGTGGATAATTGAAAAACTTATATTTTTACTTGTCATGAATTATTATGTAATCAACTTTAGTCACTTTTTAGTGTGAGAAATCTCATTTCTCAACTCACATACACTAAGGTAACAATAAATAAAGGATACTCGATGTACGTGGTTCACTACTCAAAATGAGTATCCAATACTTAGCATGATCCAATCTCACTAGATAACAAACATTCCATCAAATAACCATCAAATAAATAAATTATTATGGTTTATCCTTTACTCAAATTACAAGAGTATCAATAGTTCTATTTCTCAATATAAAAAGATAGGTTTCCACCTTGACCAAACTTGTTGAACAATTGTCTTTAATTTCTATAGGTATGAATTATCCTTCTCCTATGATAATTATCTACTAATAATATAATATTTATCCTTATAATATTCACTATTATTAATAGGTTTGACTTATTCCTTTTTCCTCACCATATTTCATAGTTATGATGATAACACACACAAACCAATAGTTTTCTCCTTTTTATCTTTTTTTTATAGTTGAGATAATTTCAAGAACTCTCTTCTTATTATATATTTATATGAAAACAATTCATTACAATTATCTATTTTCCTTGTTTCACTATCATTCATAAAAAGTTATCTCTTCACTTATCTTTACTACTCATGCATAAAACATACCGTATTCTTTTTAATCTCATGCATAGTGGAACCGAAATCTTCATGTTTGACATTGAAGTTCAAATTAAAATTACAATGAATTAATGTTTTATCAATGTAATTATATTCTTATTATAAGGCCCCATCCTTAAACATTATATAATCTTGATTTAAGTCAATAATTCAACATTGAGTATCTTTTTAGGTTTAGAGTTTTAGAGAGTTATGCCATAACTATTACATTACATCTAAAAAATTACAAAGTAGACACTTCTACTCTATCCAATGTTTTTCATAAAAAAACACCGTAAATATAAAATAATTATTTTCTTGATGTAAATCTTATTGAATTCATCCTTTCTCTTTACCTTCCTTATACTCTGTGACAAACATTTAAAAAACATGGGATGAGCATAAAAACTCAATTAGGGTTATAAAATAATGAATGAAAACATTAGTCCATCAATACATGAAAATATTTGAAATCATAATTTTTACTCATAAATCATAAACTATTTAAAATACCTCATGAAATCATAGGATTTATTAATAACAAATAGAAATTATAAACCACGAAGGTAAATTTTGGGATCCATTACATACTAATATTATAGCTGTCACAGCTACATAGGGAGTTATGTTTGGAATACCCATCACAGTATATTCCCTAAATCTCTTAGGAGAAACATTAACGTTTACTTAAATTACATTAACCAATGCATTGGAGATCTATCTTAGGCTAAAACACCCTAGTATTATCATGGAACCACCCATTTACCTAAACAATTCCCAGGAACCGTAACATAATCATAACACAAAAAACAAGCATAAATGAAAGATAACATTTCTACATTGAAATAAAAATATATAATTTCAAGATATTGACCTAATAATTGCTTTATCAAACCATTTTAAATACCAAAATACATAAAAAGGGTATATGGTAGTTATTTTCCATTAAAAACACTATTCCTTGTTAAGGAAGAAAAATATCAAAGAATGATCGCGGCAACAGAAATGTCGTTATCACCACGTACGTTAAAAAGAGACATTTTTTTGTCATTTAGTAAAATGATTCTAATAAAAATTATTCCCTTGGAATGAAATTAAATTAAAAGTGTCTTATACACTGTATAAAATAAAGTCGTGTATAAATCAAAATATTCCTCAATGAAAGGAGATTGAGACGAAGTCCCTTACCTTGAGTTCGAATCGTCACATATGTTACTTATTATTCTTGATTATTAAAATTAATTTAATTTAAATTTAATCATAACATTTTTAAGTTTATTATTCCTTTTATATCACTTATTACCTCTATATAAGTATTACATAATTATTTATGTTAAAATCAGTCGTTTTGTCGATATTTGGTACTTGAGTAAAAAATGAACTTGTTATAATTACAAATTATCCATGTGGTCAAAAATTCATTATCTCCAGAATGATATTCATGATTTAAATATAATATTTATCCATTATAAGTATATATATATATTTTTAATAGTACATAACATTTCTAGATAATAAATTAAATTCACCGTTCATGGAGACGGTAAGTTGTACGTACACATGAACGCTATTTTCATTTCTTTTTCATATTTAAAGGAATGAAAACTAAATGATAGATAGGTATATTGTAATTAAAGTATATTTTAATAGGTTATATATTTTAAATAATTTCATTAAATCCATACTTTATACATTCCATGTATGTCATGAACGAGTCATATCACTTTGAGGGGGTGGTAGTCCGCACTTCCTCAAATGAAATTATCGTATTTACACATTATGGAAAACATATAGGTATGATTGAAATAAAAAAATAAGCATAAATAAAATATAAATATAATATATATCATATATAAATATTGTTCTATAATAATGGCCACAATGAGAGGTGGTAAGAGAAAGTTGGACAATCATCGTTTCGTGAGGCAGTAGTTTGCCGTCCACAGAAACAATATGTTCATATCCATTAGATGGTGGTGTCTGTAAGTTTAGTTTTAATAATTATCATAAAAACATACTAGTATATTGAATAGAATTGTGTTGTTATAAAATAAAGTAATAAATATAATTTATGGGGCTGGAGAAGAAAAATAAATGAAAGAATCTTGAGAGAAGAAATTACCTCAAATCAGGTAACTTCTTTTGATTTAGGATAAAATGATTTCTTGAATTGACTTATGCCTAATGTAAGGATTCTAGAAGGAATATATGGATTTTTGGAGATTATTTTGGTTGTTTTTTTACAATCCAAGTGGATTTATAGGTGGGATTAAATGGGTAGAGGTGATTCCCTTTTATAATAGGGGGAGTATCACTTTTGGAAAGCTTGAAAGAATTGTTTTATGATAAAATGATTTTCAGTTTCAAATGGTCAAAAAGCAATTTATTTCAAATATAAGATGCTTTTGGGTCACCAAACTCTAAACCAATAAGTTTTGGACAATTATAGGTCACAAATTTAACCTTTTCTTTTAGCTTTAACCCTTAGTTAACTAATTTAACTCTTACCATGTCTTCTTGTATATTCATACTATATGGTTAATATCATCACTATAAAAAGAAAATTGAACCTCATGTGGTTCAATAATGAACTTTTAAACATTATCTATGTTATTTGGACGAATAATATATTTTTAGGACTATTATATAATTTAATAAAATAGTATTTGTTTTAAAAACTCATTTATGTCAATTTTTATACTATTCATGTAATTGCTTTTTTAAAAATCCATAAAAACTGGATTCTTTCGAAAAAAAACTTCATTAATTAAATAATAACATGTCATAATCATCCATAAAATTTTTGTATGGAATAAAATATTTCAAAATAAATTTATTTTAAAATTTATAATCTCATTTATTTAAATCAGTCATTAATATGGTAATCACTACATCATCATTGTGTCATACATATATTTATTTATTTGATGTAAAAAAAATATAAATAAAATACCATGATGTAGGAAATTTCTTTGGATATCTAATAAATATTTACAGTTGAATAGATCACTTATATAACCCCATATAAAAATTATTTTAGTAAAAAATTCATGTTTATGTTTTATTTTTCTTTACTTTAAATTAATTCTTATAAAATTTCATTTTCACATTAAAGTGTCCCCATAGGATCCTTAAATCTACCCAAGGATGCCCATGGTCCTACATATTTAATCCAATATTATTAGGACACATGTTATTGTAGTTTAATATTATTATAATATTATTTTTTACCCTTATTTACAAGATTTACCCTTTAACCATGGTAAATAAAATATTTACTGAAGTTACTATTCATAATTTCTAAAAATAAAAGGTACATACTTACCCAATTTGAACCAAATGATTACAAATATGGAATCCATTTTAAAAAATTCAAAGCAAATAAATTTTAGAAATTAATTTTAAATTAATTCATGTTGTCAAAACCAAAAAGTGTGTTTTTAAGAAGTAAAAACTACCAAAATATTGACATGTTTTTATGTCCAATTTCAAAGTGAAAATACTTCCAACGAACAAAATTGGATTAAATGATAAAAATTTAATCCAATTACACTTTAAAACCAATTAAAAGGAAATTATAACTATATAAATAAATTATATGAAAAGACAATTTTGACTTAAAATGTAATATTTTTCACTACTCATTAAAAAATAAACTTTATATGAAAAATACCAAAATCTCATCCAAAGTAAATTTTTATGTCTCTATTATATAGAAGAAGTTTATTTTATCAAATAGAACATATAAAAATGACAAAAAATATATTTAAAAATGGTTCTCCATTAAAAGTTGGTAAAACTACCTTCTAAAAATATTAGAGTATTTATGTTTAAAATTGGATTCATTCTCATTTTAAGACTCTAAATTTTTGTTGGAAAAATTTAAAAACATTTAACAAAAATGTTTAATAATAATATTGTTAGTTCTATTAATTCCTAAAAATACAAAGGCTAGGAATTAAATACTATTTAAAATAATAATATTATATTATTATTTTTTTCAGTATGACTCAGCATTGTGTGAAACATAAGATTTTGGGGAAACCCGTTGTTGCTTGTAAGGTAATCCATAGAACATAACATCCCATTTAAATTAAAATTAATATTAATTCAC
Source organism: Viscum album (assembly GCA_963277665.1). NCBI lineage: Eukaryota > Viridiplantae > Streptophyta > Magnoliopsida > Santalales > Viscaceae > Viscum > Viscum album. Next base: position 648,822,549 of record OY728120.1, on the reverse strand, counting down.
AAATATTAGTAAATATTTAAATGTAATATTCTTTATTTACCTAAGATGTTACATCCTTCCACCTTTTAGGAAATTGTATCCTTGTAATTTTATTCGCTTATAAAAAAAATGGGGTCATTTATCCCTCAAATAATTTTCAGATTACCATGTTGACTCTTCAACAATATGTTTTTTTTTCAAAAATTTTACCTAATGAATTACATTATTCCTAAACACTTTCTATTTTCGGTCAAGAATTTGGACTGTTTGTACCTCATAAGAAAGATTATCTTCCAAATAAACTACCTCGGGACTCAAAGCATGATATGGATATGGAATATACATTCTCAGAATTGAGTCATGAAAAAAATTGTATACCTTGGATAAACATGGAAGTAAAGACACTCTGTAGAAAACTGATCCAAATTTATGCTTGATTTCATAGGTTCCAATGAACCTCAGGCTCAACTTTCCATTCTTACCAAATGCATCTCACTTTTCCATGGAGAAACTTTGAGAAATACATGATCACCTACCTTGAAATAAATATCCTTCCTCTGGTTATCCACAGAAATTTTCTTCCTTATCTAAGCTATTATCATGTGATTCTGAATCAACTGAACCTTTTCTGCTATCTCTTCTACCAATTCAGGTCCCATTAACTTCCTTTCACCTAATTCATCCCAAAAAGCTAGAGTTCGACACCACTTTATATATAATGATTCAAATGGTGCCATCTGTATACAGGAATGAAAACTATTATTTTAAGAAAAATCATCCAAATAAAGATGTTGGTCCCTACTTCCCTGGTAATCCATTGAACAATCACGTAGAATATCTTCCAGGGTCTAAATTGTTCATTCTGACTATCCATATAATTAAGGATTAAAATATATACTAAAATTTAATTTGGTTACCAATGAATTATGAAGGCCCCTAAAAAAATTCGAAGTGAACCTAGGATCACGATTAGATACAATGGAGAGGGAAACTTCATGTAACCTGACTATCTCTTTAATATACCATCAATAATGTTGATCTAGGGATAATGTATCTCTAATAGGAATAAAATGAGAAGATTTAGTCAATCAATCAACAATAAACCAAATTTCAATATTACCTTAAGAAGTATTTGTTAATACCACTATGAAATCTAGGGACACAATTTCCAATTTCCACTCTGGAATTGGAAAAGGATGAAGCATCCATTTTAGTAATTTTCATTCTACTTTAACTTGTTGACAAGTTAAAAACTTCATAGTAAATTTAGCGATATCTCTTTTCATTCAATCCCACTAGTAATACTCCCTTAGAACTCTATACATTTTAGTAATTATAGGATAAAGTGAAAACAGATAACTATGAGCTTCATATAATGACTCTTTCTTCAAATGTGAATCACAAGGAACACATAACCTCCTTACAATCCTCAAAACAAAATATTTATCAATATGAAATTTTGGTAAATTACCCTTCTGAAAAAATTCTACCTTTTTCTGAAACTCACTATCTTCTTTATGTGCTTACTTAATTCTGTTAGATAGAGACGATTTCACTACCACTGGAAACCAAAATAAGGAATTTCCCTTTCGACTCATAGCATCAGCCAGTTTATTTGCCTTTCACCAATGGTAATGGATCATGAAATCATAATCCTTGATTAATTATAGACATCCCCTATATCTCATTTTTAATTATTTCTAAGTGAATATATACTTAAAACATTTGTGATCATTATAAATTTCATAATTTAATCCATAAAATGATGCATCAAATTTTTTAAAGAAAAAACAATAGCATCTAATTCCAAATCATGTGTAGGGTAATTTAACTCATGAGGTTTCAACTAACATGAAGCATAAGAAATTCCCTGATCATTCTTCATAAGGAAACAACCAAATACTTTAAATGAAGAATCACTATAGATAACAGATTCACAATTTCTAGAGGCAGCGCCAAAAATAGAGCATTCAGTAATCTTCTTTTTAATTCCTGAAAACATTCATCACATTATTTTGTCTATATGGACAAAACACCTTTTCGACTTAACTTATTCAATGGGATAAAAAATCTTGAAATTTTTTTGACAAACCTCTGGAAATATCCTACTAAACTAAGAAAGCTATTAATCTCAGTTATATTTGTTGGTCTTGGCCATTCTTAATAACTTTTTTTTATCTGAATCAACAGTTATACCATCTTTAGAAATTGTGTTACCAAGGAAAGAATTTTTTTGTAACCAAAACTCACACTTGCTAAATATCCAATACAATTTCTTTTCTTTTATGGTTTTCAAGACAAATCTTATATTATTTTCATGCTCTTATTTACTTTTAGAATATTCCAAAATATCATAAACAAACACAACCAGAAACTTATCCAAGAACTCATGAAAAATTAAATTCATGTGATCCAGGAATACAATAGTTGAATTGGATAACCCAGAAGGAATATATATAAATTCATAATGGCCGTATATAATACAAAACGCGGTGTTCAGAACTTCTACTTCCTTTACCTTCAACTGATATTATCCCAACTTCAAGGAAATCTTTGAAAAAATATTGAGCTCCCTGGAGCTGATAAAAAAATCATTAATATGAGACAAATGATATTTTTTCTTAATAGTTACGTTATTCAAGGCTCTATAATAAATGGAAAGTCTCACTGAACCATATTTATTTTTAACAAAAAAGATAGGAGTACCCCATGGTGATGTGATTGGTCGAATGAAACCGTTATCTAATAACTTTGGAAATTGCATATTTTACTCTAAAAGTTCAATTTGAGACATTTGATATGGGGGTGTTGAATTTGGATTAGCATCAGGAACTTAGTCAACTATAAATTCAACTTCCTAATTAGGTATTATACCAGGAAACACATAAAAAGCATCAAGATACTCATTGACCACTGGTACATCATTAATATGAACAGTTCCTTTGTTTTCAACAATATGTGAAAGGTAAAATTAATTTCTATATTTTACTAGTTTCTCAGCATCCTGATATGTTATCAAAAGTAAGGGTTCATTATTATACAAAAATGGATATTCTGTCTAAAAATAAACCTCTTTATCTCTATAGTCAATCTTTGCATGATAAAAAGAATTCCAATCCATATCGTTAATAAAATAAAATTCTACTAGAGGCAAAACAATAAGGTTTTCATGTATATTCTTTCCATAAACAAGGAAAGGAATGTTCTTGTAATTTCTTTTTGTCTCAAATTTTCCTCTAGGTGTTTTTATCACAAGTTTAAGATTAATATATGGTTATGGAATTCCTAAATTACTATAATATTTCTAAGAAGTGAAATAATGTGTAGACACTGTATCAAACAACACATTGGCATAATCTAAATAAACAAACATTGTACCTGATATTACTTCATTTTATGACACAACATTTTCTGAAGTAGTTTAAAATGATTTCACCACCCCTTTCTGCCTATTTTCTGGATGCTTTCCATCATTTGAGTTCTTTATCAGAAACTAATTTTCATAATGACCCATTTCATTTCACATAAAACATTTTACTGATAGTAAATAAGATTTTTTCTTACCATCATCCTAATATTTTCTAGTGAAATTATGAGCCTTATGTCTCATTTTACCACATCAGTAGCACTTATTAGATTCAAAAGGCATTCCCCAATAAGCTTTTCACCATAATTTTCAAACACTCTAAACTTATGTTTCTTACCATCAGAATTTTTTTGAAGAGTTCTTCTATTTTTTCTACCACCTACACCTCTTTTTTTTGTTTATCAAAGAACACCTGATCATTAGAAAACTCGATTTCCACCTTCTCCACACATTGTACAAGTTTTTCATAACTTTTGAACTCACGAGATGCTGAAACCCGTAGATAATTTGGTTTTATCTTGAGTAAAAATTATTGATTTTACTATCTAAATACCATATGAAATTTGGATCATACCATTCTAGTCGAGTTAATTTTTCTTCATAAGCCACCAATGAGTCATCCTCCTGCCTCATTTCTATGAATTGTTTTTCCATCCTAAGTCGATCTGCCTTTGAAAAATATTTCTCAACAAAAAATACCTTTGAACTCATCCCAATCAAGGGAATAAATCTCCTCACTATCCATGATATTCTTAACCATCGACCACCACTGATCAACTTGACCTTAAAAATGGTAAACAAAAAGACTAACCTTTTGATGTTCTGAACACCCCATGAAATCAAGAATCTTTTCTAGTGATTTAATACACCCTTCAACTAGCATAGGGTAAGATGATCCTACAAATGATGGGGGATGTTGCATCATGAAAGTATCCACTACTGACATATTCCTCTTTAGTTGATCTGGATTGTCTCATGTAAGTATACCACCACCATTAATATGTTGATTCAACTATTACATCACTTCAACAAAATATTCAGTTTCTATTTCAACCATCTTAGGTTTGTGATTTGGAAGTTTGTATTCCTCTTGAGGGAATTCCATCTTAGATTCTATATTTCCTCTATGGAAAACCATTCTAAACATAGAAATATATTAGGCTAAGCAACATGGTAATCTTCAAATTCTATATCATTTCAATATTACCATAAATTAATTAATTTAACAATATCCTAACTCCTAAAGTTGTCTAAACCAAAAACTAATTCAAACTATATGGCCCCAACCTTAAACATTATATAATATTTATTTAATTTAGGAATTTGACATTACGGATATTTTTAAATTTAGAGTTTTAGAGAATTAGGCGTTAACTGTTACATTACATCTAAAAAATTATATTGTAGACACTTCTACTATATCCATTTTTTTCATAAAACTAAAACACTTTAAATAAAAAAGAATTATTTTCCTAATGTAAATATTCCTGAATTCTTCCACTCTCTTACCCTTCCTTATACCCTGTGAAATATATTTCAAAAAATTGGGATGAGCATAAAAATATCAGTAAGGGTTATAAAATAATGAAAGAAAATATTAGTCTATAAATACATGAAAATCAATGAAATCGTACATTTAACTCACAAAACATAATATCTTTAAAATTATTCATGAAATAAAAGAATTTATGAATAACACATAGAAATTATAAATCAAAAGGGTAACTTTTGGCATCCATAACATACTTACATTGTAGATTTCATAGCTAGATAGGGAGTTACACTCGAAATACCCATCACAGTATATTCCATAAATATCCTTGGAGAAATATTAATGTTTACCTCTATAAAGTTACCCAATTCATTGAAGATATATCTTGGGCTCACCTTCCCTAGGTTTATCACAGAACCATCAGTATACGTAAACAATTCCCAAGAATTATAACATAATCATAACACATAAAACAAGCATAAATGAAAGAGAACATTTCCATATCACAATCGAAATATATCATTTTAAGAAATTGATATAATAAATTCTTTCTAAAACTATTTTCAATACCAAAATATGTAAAAAGGATATATGTTAGTTATTTTATGTTTAAAAAATCATGGCTTGTTAAGGAAGCTAAATATTAAAGAATTCTCACAGCAATAGAAAGGTTGTTGTCGCCGCGTACGTTAAAAAGAAACATTATTTTTGTTATTTAGTAAAATGATTCATAGAAAAAAATTCCCTTTTAATGAAATTAAAAATCAAAGGGGTTTATACATTGTATAAAATAATGTAATGTATAAATTAAAATATTCCTCAATGAAAGGTGATTGAGTCAAAGTCCCTTACCTTAAGTCTGAATCGTCACGTTTTTTCCTTGTTATTACTGAATAATAAACTTAAGTTAATTTATACTTGCTTCATAACTATTTTCAAGTTTATTATTACTTTAATATCAATTATAACATATTTATAAACATTACATATTTATTTAAATTAATATCAGTCATTTTTTCGATATTTGGTACTTGAGTCAAAAATGAACTTGTTATAATTACAAATTATCCACGTGGTCAAAAATCCATTATATCCCGAATGATATTCATGGTTTAAATAAAATATATATACCATATATATATATATTTATAATGGTACATAACATTTTGAGATAAGAAATGAAATGCATCGTTCATAGAGATAGTAAGTTGTACATACACATAAATGATAATTTCATTTCTTTTTTATATTTAAAGGAATTAAAACTAAATAATATATAGGTATATTGTAATTAAAGTATATTTTCATATGTTATATATGCTACATAATTTCATTAACTCCATTCTTTATATGTTCCATCTATGACATAAAAAAGTCATATCACTTTGAGGGGGTGGTAGTCCGCACTTCCTCAAATGAAATTATCGTATTTACACATTATAGAAAGCATAATGGTATGATTTGAATAAAAAAACATAACTTTAGAGATAATATAAATACAATATATATAATATATAAATATATTGTCATCATAATGGCCACCATGAGAGGTGGTATGGGAAAATTGAACAATCATCGTTATGTGAGGTAGTAGTTTGTCATCCACAGAAATAGTATGTCCATATCAATTAGCTGGAGGAGTGTGTAAGTGTTGTTAGAATCCTTCTCATAAAAACATACTAGTATATTTAAGGTACTGTTATTGTTATAAAATAAAGTAATAAAGAGAGTTTAGGGGGTATTAGAAGGAAAATAAATGAAAGAAGTTTGAGAGAAGACATTACCTCAAATCGGGTAACCCTTTTTAATTTAAGCTAAAAGGATTTCCTGACCTGTCTTATGCCTAATTCAAGGATTATAAGAGAAATATAGAGATTTTGGGAGCTTATTTGGGTAGATTTTGGATGATACAAGTGGATTGAGAGGTGTGATTAAATGGGTAGAGCTGATGCCCTTTTATAAGAGGGAGGAGGGGGCACTTTAGGAATGTTTGAAAGTATTATTTTATTATAAAATGATTTTCTTTTTCAAATGGTCCCACTGTCATTTATTTCAAAGATAAGATTATTTTGGGTCTAAAAACTGTCAACAAATCAGTTTTAGACAAGTATAGTTTACAAATTTAACCTTGTATTTTAGCTTTAACCCTTAGTTACCTAATTTAAATCTTACCATGTCTTCTTGTATATTCACTCTATATGGTTAATATAGTTACTATAAAATGGAAATAGAACCAAAAGTGATTCATTAATGAAATTTTAAACATTATCTATGTAATTTGTCTGAATCTTATATTTTTAGGACTGTTATATCACTTAAAAAAATAGTATTGTTTTTTTAAAACTCATTTATGTCAATTTTTATACTATTCATATCATGAGTGTTTTAAAAATCCATAAAACTTGATTATTTTGAATAAACTTCATTAATTAAAAATTAAAAAGTCATAAAAATCCATAAAATTTATGTATGGCATAAAAATTTTCAAAATAAATTTATTTTAAAATTTATAATCTCATTTATTTAAATCATCCTTTAAAAAGATAATCACTACATCATCATTGTGTCATAAATATACTTATTTATATGATGTATTAAAATTATAAATAAAATACCATTATATAGGAAATATTATTATCTTTCTAATGAATATTTATTGTTAAAGATATCACTTATATAACCCCATATAAAAAATATTTTATTAAAAAAGACATGTTTATGTTTTATTTTTATTTACTTTAAATTAATTCATGAAAAATATCATTTTCACATCAAAGTGGATATATGGGGTCCCAAAATCAACCCAAGGATGACAAAGGTTGGAAATATTTCATAAAATAGTATTAGGACATGTGTTATGGTAGTTTAATATTATTATAATATTATTTTTTACCCTTATTTACCAGATTTACCCTTTAACCACAGTAAATAAAATATTTACTAATGTTATTATTCATAATGTTTAAAAGTAAAAAGTACCTATTTACATAATTTGGGGATCCAAATTCAAAATATGGAATCCATTTTTCCAAAATAAATACATAGAAATTTCAGAAATTAATTTAAAATTAATTCCTGTTGTCAAAACCAAAAAGCATGTTTTTAAATAAGTATAAACTACCGAAAGATTGACATGTTTTTATATCCAATTTCAATATGAAATTACTTCCAATGACCATAAATGGATTAAATGATAAAAATATAATCCAATTACACTTTAAAATAAATTTAAAGGACCATCAAACTATATAAATAAATTATATATAAAAATAGTTTTGACTTAAAATGTAATATTTTTCACTATTCGTTAAAAATGATCTTTATTAGAAAAATACAAAAATTTCATCAAATTTAAATTTTTATTTCATTATTCTATAGAAGATGTTTATTTTATCAAATAGAACATATAAAATTGAGAAAACCAACATTTAAAAAGGGTTCTCCATCAAAAGGTGGTAAAAACACCTTTTAAAAATAATAACGTATTTATGCTTAAAATTAGATTAAATCCCATTTTAAGCCTCCAATTTTTTTATATATGTAAAATAATTTAACAAACATGTTTAATCATAATATAGTTAATTATTTTCATTTCCACCAATAAATGACTTGGCATAAACTACCATTTAAAATAATAATATTATATTATTTTTTTCAGTATGACTCAGCATAGTGTGCAACATAAGATTTCAAAGAATCCCATTGTTGCGTGTTGGGTACACCATCGAACATAACATCCCATTTAATGTAAAATTAATATTTAATTCATAAATATTAATAAATAAGAAAATTTCATATTCTTTATTTACCTGGGATGTTTCACTTATAATTATTCCTTTTAGTATAATTACATTAGGAAACACAATGCAATATCATTATTATTAATAATATGTGACCATTAAACATAATTTTACCAATTTTATGTCTTGAATTTAGAAAATATGACATACACTGTTGCGAGCAGTAATATTTTTGGACTCTGATATGATAAACTTAATTTTTAGTGAATAGTTATTTACCCTTATGAATAATAATGTTACCCATATGAATAGTAACATGACCCTTATGAATAGTAAATTGTCCCAAAGAATAGTAACCTCACCCTTGAATGTATAAATAAAATTTTGGAATCTTATAAGCGATAATAAGACCACAATAAAAGTATTGGTATTTTTGTAAGTCATAAATAAATAATTATAATTAATTAATTAATTTAAAAGAATTTTTTTCCTAAAAGGTGTTCATAAATTAAAAATATTATGTATTCTGGTTTTAAGACAATTTTATAAGACTTTTTATAATTTTTTGAAAACATTATAAAATTAGTTATAGTTTTAAATATGTAATTATCAAGTAAATTATGATTTTAAACAAAAACTAAATTAATCATATTTATAAAATTATTTTTGAAAATTTTATTTCATTTTTGGATTATAAACATTTATAAATGGATTGGTTTAATTTTTGAGATTTTTCTAAAATACCTAAATTTTTAATTAATAGTAAAATATGATAATTTATCCTATATATACATTATAAGTTAAATGCACTATTCCTAGCAACATCATTGAGGTAAGAACCATTGGTTAGAACTCACATGTACATATTTTGTTTCACGGAATCATCGCTATTTATTTTATTATGGAAAAATAATAAACTAATGATTAAAATATTAAGAAAACCCTCTCACCCCCACTATAAAAAACACCCAAACTCCCCTCTTCTATTCACTCATTTAAGGCCATGTGAATTACCTAAATTCTAATCAAATATCTCCCCAAGATCCTCCCCCATGTCTAGCAGACCTTGGTGTCTTAAAAGACCAAATATTCTCCCCTTAAAAGGATCTAAAGGAAGATTAATTTAAGAGGTAAATTCCTATTTTCAATTATTTTTATTTCCTTTCAAGTTCCTTTGTTTTCTTTTATATCCTTACCTCTACTCATCCAAATTTTATTAAAAATATAGTACCTTATATGTACTGGAATTTTCTTTTGATGATGGAATAATTTATTACTGTCTCTCCTTTAATCTTCTTTTATATTAGTAGTAAAAAGGACATTCGAGATGTGTTAATTTACCTCATTCAGGGACGATGAGTTTTCAATTTCTTTTACCATATTCAATTATAGTATTCAAATCATTATTATGGTTGAAATACACTATTATATATGTATTATCACTCATACATGGTTTTGTAATATTTTTTTACACATGGTTTTGATTTATAAAAAAAATGTGTTTGTTGTGATAAAAAATCGCAAATTAACCCAAAAGGTTTTCACTAAAGTTTTATATAATGATTCAACATCACTATAAGTAACAAAATTAAACTTACAACCATTATAACTTCTGGATTTTCAATTCTATAAAACCATACTCATTTTACATGATTATCCGTTCAAGTATATAAGTAAACCGATCATGAAATAAACAGACCTGAACAATGAAATTGAACCTCTTAACTGATCAAAAAACCATGAATGAACTTAAAAAGGTTATATTATATATATTACATGTAAAATAGGTTATTTAATTATTAAATAATGAACCTAATTTGATTATTCAGTTCATTAATATCAATTGGAGAACACCTTTGAACTAACGGTTAGGGATTCTACCCGATCGTCCTTTATTCCATCAGGTTGTTCTTACTCTCTTTTTACCCAAATGAAATACTATATTCTATTTATGTACACCTTATAATTTATATTTATATTTACAAAATAATGTATCAATATCCATTAATCATTATAGTTTGTGGGATATATATTCTTTTAAGTGATTCCCACCTCAATACATACTGATAAGAAAACACATTTTACGGGAACTTCCAAAATTCTTACCCAATTTCAAGTACACTATATGGAATATTTTAAAGAAATCATTATATCTATAAAACTAATCTTTTTATCTTGAAAACCTTCCTGTTTCACGTTTTGTTTTATATAAAATATCATACCCTTTTCTATTTTAAATGATCCTTTGTATCTGCACCAAAATGCTATAATTATAATGTTTCTTAAATACTCTTTTTAAAAGTTTTCAATTCTATTTTACATAATTTATCATGATATATGGATTTATACCTAATTAATTTCCATTTTACTTTCATTCATGGAACCTTTTATGATACTCTGATTGGTTGTTCTTTATGATATGATTATGATACCCATTCCTTTCCATGGGTATGCTTATGTTTATGTATGATTTATTATGTATGATTCTTTATGTAGAAAGAATATTCCTGAACATGTTAGGATGGGTGTTCTAGGTAGTGCTTCATTGCATTAGGTAATGTTGAGTCTCATGAGACATTATGTGTAATGGTCTTGGTGGTTAGCTTGACTCGTGCTACCATGTGCAACAATCCTGGTTGTTAACCATGAATTCTGCTCCTTTATATGAAATGAGCCTTGAATCATGATAAAGATATGTTTTATGTTGATTAAATATTATTATGAATCCATGTTTATATGTTCTGATTTCACATGTTCCATGCCTTTTTATATCATTAGGCTATTCCTTCTATCCCATGTCCTAAAGCTTCATTACTATGGTTTTTCCCTTACTGGGATTTTAGCTCATCCCAATGTTCATATGATACCCAGATTACCCAATGATGATGTATAAGCACAAAAGAAGTTAGGATATATTTATGAAGATTAAATAAAGAAATTTTTTATTTATTACCATGTTTTTAGTTTTATGTACCTAGTGTTCCAAGACACTAGGCTTCACAATTTTTGGATTGTATTACCATGAATAATTATGAATAAAATCATGTAACGTTAAGGGTAAAAGGATAGGGTCACTATAGTGGGTATCAAAGGATGATATAGTTATTTTTGGAGAGTAGGAATAGATCACTTTAGTAAGAACCATAAGGATGAGACTAAGTATAAGAAAACACCCTGAAATTTTGGTAAGTATATAGGAAGTGGTTTATCAAGAAAATACATCCTTGTTTGGATACAAACAGGTAGAGGTGTCTCTGGAATATATGTATCTTGAAAGAAAACATGAAAACACTTCTTTGAGATAAACTCAAATGGGAACTGTTTCATGACAATGGTCCTTTATACACTATTGGTTTGACACTACAAGGGGACATGCTTTGGTAAATTCACGAGATTTGTGCAAACCATTATTAATAGAATAAAAAATAGCCCATAAGAATATAATTTAAGAAATAGATCAAGGATAAACCAGATAGAAACCTAAGTAATCACAAGTTAGGGCATACTTTTCGATTAAGAGTTTATCCTTTTATGTTTAATGTTTCCTTTTTATGCTTATTAGATAAGTATTCAAGCCCCAAAATTGTATATTATTTTTCTCAGTTATGGGAGGGAAATAGAATAAACCATGACAAAAATAAATTTTATATTTAATGTGAAGATTTACCTAATGATATTCCAAATATAGTGAGAATGAGTGCTCACAACATCATGACAATTCTTTCTCAGCTGGATCAAGTTATAAATAATTACATGAATCAAGTGGAAGTACATCCACCTTCAAGTAAAGAGAATGTTGCCTTAGAATTATTCATACGGCAAAGGCCTCCAATATTTAGTGGATCTTCCGATCCCCTCCTCACAGAATAGTGGATTAACTCCATTAAAAAGATATTCTTTATCCTTTGGTGTTTAAAACAAGATAAAGTCACACTGGAAGTCTATCGTTTTGATGGGGAAGCTGATTGGTGGTGGAAACTGATCAAGAATACAAAGACCCAATAGGAAATTTATTCCATGGATTGGGAGGATTTCATGATTTTTTTTTCAACAAATATTTTCCACAAACCCTCCACCTCATGATGGAAAGAGAGTTCCTTGGACTCAAGCAGAATGAAGATGAGTCCATTGGGGCGTATAAATAAAAATTTACAAGGTTTACATGATACACCTCCTACTTTGTCATAAACACTAAAATAATGGTAGATCACTTATTTATTGGAAAAAATTCAAGTATATGAAAAGTGTTATCAATTCTTGACTTTGACAGTTATCAGTAGATTGTCTGTTGTGAACCAAAGGTTGAAATGGATATTAGAGACACCTAATTGTCTCATGGGACCAATAATAAAAAGTTTAAGAAAAAGTATAATATGGGTGGTTAGGAAAATAAATCCTATGATGGAAAGAAGATCGAACATCCCACGTGTCAAAATTGTGGGAAGAAGTATCATAGGAACTATCTAAATGGAAATAGGAATTGCTTTAAATGTGGAAATGCGGGAAATCTAAAAAACCACCAAAGCGATACGAATAATCATGCTAATATAGAGGAATAATGGAAGGTTTAGATAAATGATCATCTAGTGGTGTAGTGTTATAACTACAAGGATCTTGGGAAATATGCAAATAGTTTCCCTAAGCCAAGTGTTGTCGAAGGAAATCAACAACAACATCTAAAGAAACAATGAAGGTCCTATTCTATCATTACTATTGAGGTGGAGCTGGAAAATGATATGGTGATAGGTACATTAGTTATTCATTCAAGAATAGTTAATTTACTATTTGACTCAAGTTCAACACATTCTTTCATACATTTCATGTTTAGTAAAACTATTCGAAAATCGCCTCAAAATTTGGAGGTTAAGTTATATGTGAGAATAGTGAATGGGGAAATTATTTCATCAAATGTTTATAACTCCTTCCGAGTAAAGTTTTTTGAAATAAACCTCCCAAATTTTTTTTGTACTTCCTTTAGTGGAGTTCGATGTTATCTTGGGCATCGATCTGTTGTCTTTTTACAAATCCAACATCAACTGTCAGGAAAGGGAGATCTCTCTTCACATCCTGAAGCATCCTCAAATTCTATACAAGTGTAAGGATGAAGTTTAATCTCATTTAGAATAATTTTATAAAGTTTGGATATTACTTCCTTATGAGAAATCATGTCTAGATTAAATGATTGAGACAAAGGATATGATACTTCTCAAAGATATTCCCATCATGAGGGATTACACTGATGTATTCCCTAAAGAGTTTTCAAGTCTTCCTCCTAATTGAGAGGTTGAGTTCTCAATTCAAATTATTCCTAGATCCCGAACTATATAAAAAAACCTTATATAATGGCCATCTTAGAGTTGGAAGAGTTGAATAAGTAGTTGCCAGAGAATCTGGAGAAGGGTTTTATATGCCCAAGTGCTTCACCATGGGGTGTGCCATTCCTCTTCATCAAGAAGAAGTATGGATCAACGCGACTCTTCATTGATTATCATGAGATCAATAAAATTAAAATAAAGACCAAGTATCCCCTAACAAAGATAGATTACATTTTCGATTAGCTTCATGGGGCCAGTTATTTTTATAAGGTTTACCTTTGGTCAAGATATCACCAATTAAAGGTGAGGAAGGAAGATATTCCTAATACTTCCTTTTAAATGAGGTAGGGACACTATGAGTTCATAGTGGTCCCTGTTGGACTCACTAATTCTCTTGAAATTTTCATGGATTTAATAAATAGAGTCTTTATAGATTACCTAGAAAAATATATGGTAGTCTTTATCGATTATATTCTGATATACTCCAAGAGAAATGAGGAATATAAGGACCATTTGAATACTGTGATGAAGACTTTCCGAAGGGAAAATATATATGAAAATTATATTAAATGTGAGTTCTGGATAGAGGAAGTATCATTCTTAGGGCATTTTATCACTAGAAAAGGGAAATCTGTAGACCCTTCCAAGACAAAGGCAATTGATGTGTAGCCCAGGAAAACATATGTAACAGAGATCCATAGATTTATGGGTCTATCTTGGTTTTATTGACGATTTTTGAAGAAATTATCATGATTTTAAAAACCAATTAACCAGCTGACATGTAAGGGGGTAAAGTTTTTATGGACTCAAGAATGCGAAGAATTCTCTAAGGAGTTGACAAATAATCTAATCACTACACCAACACTCACACTCCCAACAAGTGGAGAACTCTTTGTGGTTAATAATAATTATTCAAAGAAGTGATTAGGCTATGTGATGATAAAAAATGGTAAATTTATAGCCTATGCCTCAAGGTAACTAAAAATCTATGAGAAAAACTATCCTACACATGATCTAGATTTGGAAGCTATGATCTTTTCTTTGAAAATTTGGACTCATTATCTCTATGGGGAGAAGGGTGAGATATATACTGATCACAAGAGTCTCAAATATATATTCACACCAAAAGATCTTAATATGAATTAGTGAATATGGTTAGAGCTCATCAAGGATTATGAATTCTCAATCCCCTACCATTTTAGTATGGAAAATAAGGTGGAAGATGATTTAAGTAGAAAGGATACTACATATTTATCAATGATGAGAATTGAAAATGATCCAATCTTCTTAGATTTTTAGAGGATGGACATGGGAATCATTAAGTGAGGAACATCAACAATACTTTCTCAAATGATTTCACAACTATCCCTCATGGAGAAAATAATAGACACTTAAAGAAAAGATGTGGAAATTCAAAAAAGGGTGGAATCCATTAGAAATGGGAGATCCTCTAAGTTCAAGGTTGATGAGGAAGGAGTTGTAAGATTTGGGTCACGAATATGTATAAAATTTGATCCACAAATAAAGAAGGAGATTTTGAATGACACACATATATCAACCTTCTCTATTAACCCAGGGAGCAAAGAGATGTATTTAGATCTTTGAGAGAAAATTTGGTGGGAAAATATAAATAAAGAGATTGCTAAATATACATCAAAGTGTCTCATATGTCAAAAAGTGAAGGAAGAAAGGAAATAGTCTAAGGGGATGATGTAACCACTACCTATCCAAACATTGAAGTGGGAGAACATCACTATGGACTTTCTCAATATACATTCAAGGTTTTCTAGAGGAAACAATGCTATATGGGTCTTTGTGGATCGTCTTACAAAGATAGATCACTTTATAGTAATTTGAGAGGACTTCCCATTAGATCAACTTTCACTAATATATATGAATGAGGTGGTAAGGCTGCATGGAGTACCACTATCTATTGTATCTGATAGAGATCCGATATTCACCATAATTTTCCAGAAACATTGCCAACATCCTCTAAGAACTGAACTAAACTTCAGTATGTCCTATCATCCTCAAAACTAATGGAAAATCTGAGCGAACTATTCAGACACTAGAATACATGTTGAGAGCGTGTTATATGGACTTCAAAATAGAGTGGGACCAACATATTCTGCTGGTTAAATCCTCCTACAATAATATTTTCCACTCCAACATTCGAATGGAACCATATGAATCCATTTATGGGAAATGGTGTAGAACACCGACTTGTTGGGATGAAGTTAGTGAGCATAAGATTCTTGGACTTGAAATGTTTGAAGAAATTGTGGGGAAGTTAAAAATCATTTAGCATCACATCAAGGTGGCATTTTGTTTATAGAAGAGTTATGCGGACAATATTTGATGGGACATTGAGTTCAAAGTTGGATACATGGTATTCCTAAACATATCTTTATAGAAGATGGTCACGAGGTTTGGGAAGAAAGGAAAGCTAAGTCCTTAGTACATTGACCCCTTTGAGATTCTTTATCATTTTGAGGCTGTGGCCTATCGACTGGAACTTCCACCTACCATATCTAAAGTACACGATGTCTTCCATGTATCACTATTAAGGAATTAAATACAAGATCCTTCACATGTACTTTCTTTAGCGGTGGTACTGTTGGAGAACAACATTTCTTACTTGGATCATCTAGTGAAGATCTTGGACCATAGAGATAATGTTCAAGACAACAAGACTACTCACTTGGTCAATGTTCTATGGAAACCCCATAGGTACAAAGTGGAAACATGGGAACTAGAGGAGGAAATTAAGGAAAATTAGCCACACATGTTTATGACATAGATTGTAAAATCAAATTTTGAGGGTGAAATTTTTAAATGGGGGAAGAATGTAATGACCCAATCTATTATCAATGGAATTACATTATTATAATTACACATTATAGCACAATTAAATTAGGAAACACAATGGGATATCATGATAATAAATACTATATGATTATTAAATATAATTTTTGTACTTATCAGTCTTGAATTTCAAAAATATGACATACACGGTTGTGATAAGTAATATGTTTGGAGTTCGATAAGGCAAACTTAATTTTTGGTGAATAGTAACTGAACCTTATGAATAGTAATTTTACTCGTATGAATAGTCATATGACCATTATGAATAGTAAATCATCCAAAACAATAGTAACCTCACCCTTGAAAGTATAAATAAAATTTAGACATCTTATAAGTGATAATATGACCATAGTAAAAGTATTAATATTTTTGTAAGTCATAAAAAAATAATTAAAATTAATTAATTAAATTTAAATAAATATTTTCCTAAAAGGTGTTCATAAATGAAAAAATTTATGTCTTATGGTTTCAAGATAATTTTATAAGACCTTATGTAATGTTTTGAAACCATTATAAAATTAGTTATAGTTTTAAAATCAGTATTTTTGAAGTAAATTATAATTTTAATTAAAATTTAAATTAATCATATTTTGGAATTTTTTTAAAAAAATTGATTTCTTTTTTTTTGTATTCAACATGTCTAAAAATGGTTAGGGTTAATTATTTGTATTTTTCTAAAATAATTGAATTTTTGATGAATAGTAAAATATGGTAATTTACCTTATATATACATAATAAGTTAAATGCACAATTACAAGATTAATTGCTGAGGTAAGCACCCTTAGTTCAATATCATATGAAAATATTACTATTTTTTCCATTCAATCATAACTATTTCGTGTCTTATTGAAAAATAATAAACTAATGATTATAATATTAAGAAAACCCTCTTCCCCTCCACTATTAAAACCACCCACACACCTGTCTTCACTTCACTCTTCTTAATCCTTGTTCCTTGTCTAAATTATACTCAAATATCTGCCCAAGATCCTCCCCAACGTCCAGAAGCCCTTAGTCTCTTCAAAGATGAAATACTCTCCCCTTAAGAGGCTCTCAAGGAAGATTTATTTAAGAGGTAAATTCCTCTTTTCAATTCATTTACATTACTTTCATGTACCTTTGTTTTATTTTCTATACTTACCTCTCCTCATCCTAATGTTATGAAAAACCAGTACCTTAGATGTACTGAAATTTTATCATGATAATGGAATATGTTATTATCGTCTCTCCTTTACACTTCTTTTATATAAGTAGTAAAAACGCCATCTGAGATGTTTTAATTTACCACATTCAAGGACGATGGGTTTTAAATTTCAATTACCATATTCAATTATAGTATTTAAAAAATTATTATAGTTGAACTAGACTATAATGTATGTATTATGTATCAAATATGGTTATGTAATCTTTATGTACACATGGTTTAGATTTATTAAACAAAATGAGTTCGTTGTGATAAAAACCCATCAATTAACCCAAAATGTTATCACTAAAGTTTTATATAATGATTCAACATCACTCCAAGTAACCAAATTAAATTTACAACCATTTCATCTTATATATTTTCAATTCTATATATCCATCCTTATTTTACATGATTTTCCATTCATGTATATAAGTAAACCAATCATGAAACAAATAGACCCGAACAATGAAATTGAACCTCTTAACCTAGAAAAAAGGACATGAATGAAATTAAAAAGGTTATACTAAATCTATTAAATATAAAATAGGTTATGTGATTATTAATTAATTTACCTAATTTGATTATTCAGGTCATTAAAATCAAGTGGAGAACACCTTAGTACTTAAGGTAAGGGATTCTACACGATCCTCATTTATTCCTTTAGGTTAGTCTTAATCTCTTTTTACCCAAACGAAGTCCTATATTCTATTTATGTACATTATATAATTTCAGTTTATATTTACATACCCATGTATCAGGATCCATTAATCATTTCTCTTTCAGGGATATATATGGTTGTAATAGATTACCTCCTCAATACTTCTCGTTAAGAAAACCCATTTTAAGGGAACTTCCCAATTTCTTACCCAATTTAAACTATACTGTATGACATATTTTTATGAAACCATTATATTTATAAAACCAATAATTTTATCCTGAAAACATTCTTGGTTTACTTATGGTTTTATATAAAATATCATGACCATTTCTATTTTAAATTCTCTTTAGTATTTTCCTAAAATCCACACTAAAATGTTTTAATTCTAATGATTCTAAAATAATATTTTTACAAGTTGTCACTTAGGTTTGGAATGACTTATCATGATATTTTCCTTTATACCTTATGAATTTCCTTGTTATTTTTGTAATGGAAACTTTTATGATGAAACCATTGGTTATACTTTATGATATGATTATGATACCCATTCCTTTATATGTGCACCCTTATTTTTTTGTATGATTGATTATATATGATTATTTATGTGGAAAGCATAGTCATGAACATGTTAAGATGGGTGTTACAATATATATCACCAATTAATTGAGTAAATTTGAGTCTCATGAGACATTATGTGCAATGGTCTTGGTGGTTATCCTTGACTCAAGCTACTGTGTACAACAGTCTTGGTGGTTATCCTTGACTTGCACTCCTCTATTTTCAATGAGCCTTGACTTGTGATAATGTAATGTTTTATATTGATTCCACATTATTATTACTCCATGTTTATATGAACCCATGTTTATATGTTATGATTTCACATGTTACATGGATTTTTATATCATTATGCCAGGACTTCTAACCCATGTGCTAAATCGTTATTACTATTATTTTTTCCTTACTGGAATTTTAACTATTCCCTTTGTTCAGGTTATCCCAAGGTTACCCTATGAATATTTATGAGAAAAATGGAAGTTATGAGATCTTTATGATGATTAAATAAATAAATGTTTTATTTAGTCCCATGTTTCCAATTTTATGTACCTAGTCTTCCGAGACACTATACTTCATGATCCATGGCTTGTATTCCGATGTATAATTATGAAAAAAATCATGCAATGATATGGGTAAATGGCTAGTGACACTATAAAAATTGAAACATGAAACATACTCCAAACACTCTTAACATACCCTTCTTTATTTTTATCCATTGTATCTTACATGAAATATTAGTCTCTATCTATATGATTGGGGACATTATAGATTGATTGTGAATAGTTCTTGAGTCTATAAATTATCTAAATCATCATAGCCACTCATAATATGAAAGGTTTATTCCAAATAAATACTCTAATATATTCACTACAGTGTTCTTTATATAATTTAAAAAACTTTTCATAGATCAAAGATTTTTCCATATACTATTTTATACCATTTTATTCTAACTATTATATACTAATTTTAAACTTCTCTTAAAACACTCTATACCATGTTATATTCTACACTCATCGTTTTTGATAGAAATTATTTTCTTCCACTATAGTGTATTGAATGGAACAGATCCCCTCATTTCAATCCTTGATCAAATTATATCCATTTCACTCAGAAAAAATTATCATTGAAAATTTTAATGCTTCTCAAAACAACCACCATAAATAAACTACAATGTGGCATTATAGGTTTTGATTACTAGAAAACCTCTCTTATATTGGTTATAATGACTACATCTATGATGTGAATTAGTCTCACTATATCTTATAGGGAAGCATTTTAGTTGAAATTTCCATTGAAAAATTCATTCAGAAATCAAATCCCCATTTCATATCTAAAATATTTTTTTTCATTGCACCATGATTCTATCAAACCTTTATCCATTAAACCAAACCAACTAAAATGATCATTTCTTTAGTAACATTACTATTTTATATTTCCATACCATATCCTTTAATTTTTTATGTATTTCCATTGTTTTGTGATGTCACGTCAACTTTAAACCCCTTCAAACCCCAATCTTAAACCACAATACTTCTTCCAAGTTAATCAAATCATTCAAAAATCCTGAAATGAACATTAGATAAAGTGAAACATCATGAAACTATTAAGATTGAAAATAATTTATGTATTAATAACAAAATACAACATAATAGTCATATCCATTTATCTCTTCTTTATTTCTCACCATCTTCTTCAGGGCCTCAAAAATCTCCCCAAAACATCTCTTAGGTGAAACAATCTCCTCCTTTATATTTTACTGGAAACTAAAGAATATAAATTAATTTTTAACCCAACACACTTAGAAATGAATCATTAATAAATAATTATAATCATACATGAGTGATATTGATGTAATAAAAAATAACATTGAACAATACGTTTGATATGTCCATAAAAAAGTTACTTAATTCCACTTCTTCATTTACCTTAGAAAATCTTGATACCAAGTAAGAATCCACTAGATACCAATTTTGGATTAATCACAAATACTATTTTATTTATCAAAATTATCCATTAAACCTATTTAAAATATGTTTCTGTATACATAGTCACCAAGATTTTAAGAACAGTACATATGAAAAATTCACAACATACCCCTTTAAAAAACTCTCTCTAAACACATGCTCCAACTAAATAAGAGATCACTCTCACATTTTTTAATACACATATATTTAAAATGTATCAAAAATAATTTTCTCTCAATTTTTAGATATATTTTTTAAATATATAAAGGAATAAACAAAATGAGATTAATTTTTTGTCTCCCCCTTTGATGAAAAAAATGTCATGAAAAAGTGAGAGAGGGGAAAATTTTTCTCATATCTTAGTCTGTGATGAATGGAGGATAATAATTTTTCTTCAACCTCTATACCTTGGTAGTCAAGTCCCCATTTGAATAAAAACCAATCAGACCAGTCAATTTTTTTAATTCTTATTTTATAATTATATAATTCTTCTTGTTCTATACTTTAGTAATATAACCTTCTAAAGACATTTTCTTCTTATTGTTTTTTTCTTCTTTAATTTTAAAACATTGACACTACTGTCATGAAAATGATAGAAAAATATTATTTAATATTTATATCATCTATTTTTATTGATATCACTTATTATGTCTTATTTTTAAGTTGACATGTTTTTAAACTCTCTTTGGAGTCAAAATATCTAAATTCTTCATAAGATCCCCCTTATTATTTTTTATATAAAATTATCTTGCCCACAGTTTAATCAGCACAAAACAAGTTTACTTGAATATAATGTTCTACCATCACATCATATCCACCATTAAAATTATTTATAGCACATTAATTACTCTAAAAAGTAATTCATGGTATTGAATATAAATTATAGACACACTTATTAAATCATGTTTCAACCCATCAATAAATAATGTGTTCTATTACATATTGTTTTATCTATTCATTACTAATCTAATTCCTTTTTTTAGTTACCTATCATTATCAAAGGTATTAAATAGTTTCTTTAAATTACTAATATCCTTCATGATATTTAGAAATCTAATCATATGAGATATAAATCAACTTTATAATATCCATATATTATTCCTTTGTGATGTTCTGTGTGAAACTTCAATAATTAAATACTTATCTTTACTTTTATTTTTATTCTTTTGATATTTTTAAGTATAATTATTCATACTTAATTGGGAAGGTAAAATGGGAAGAAAATATTTAAAACAAATACCAAGACATTCACACCTTCCAAAAACCTATCCCAAATATGGGAATTTATTCCCAATCTTTAATCTAAATTTTTTCAACCAATTCTAAACATTTCTCCTATTAGTGGACTAGCTCCCCTCAATAATTGTATTATATAACCTATGGACTCATACTGATATTGGTAATTAATCTAATATCTTCTTTCTAAGTTCCGAAAACTACTATAGTGTCAATAATATCCATAAAATTAATACTTACTTCTATAAATGCCATGTTTTCTAGATATTGACACATTCTCTTCTACCATCTTATGACAATTAATATTGGATCATTTTTATGAACAAATATTTTTTTGTACTCCAAATATATTCTTCTATTTTTAGGCTCATTTCAACCCTTTTAAAATAACTATTTATAGGTTTTATGAATTTTAAATCATTACACCCAAAATTTCCAAATTTCTAAGAATCATCTTTTCTGAATATTAATTTGGTTTTCATCCCTTATGACCTTAAATCAAAACTTTTACCAATACTTTCAAGATATTTTTATTTTTTAATGTGATATTTGTTTGTATGAAAGAATAAAATCATTCTATGAGGCTTCATCTTCTTTCATAGTTTTCTTACTTGATTTTTATCTATGTTCAAGAATTGAATTTTGAAGATTATATTTTTTACCATTAAAATTCATTTTTTTCCTTAATAAATTATTATTATAAAATATCAAGATCATTACCCTTTTATTTGAACTTTATTTCCTAGAAAATATTTTTTTTATTCTATTAATCTAGAAATTTATTCAAATTTTCAATCTTATTAATCATTATAGACTCATTTTCATAATTATAAGTATAATTATTAATATATGGTTCAAAAAACTACTTCATGTTATTATTCTACTTCTATGTTTGAAAAATATTTAATAGACACTCCTTGAGTTCTATTTATAGCATTAATTCAATTTTTTTACTCATACCCACTTATATTAATGTTTTTATCATGACTTTTGAATTTATATTCATTAAAAATTGAAATAAATAGCCTTTAAGCATATTTAATAGATGATTACACTTATTCATCATCCTTAAAAGTATCACTATCACTATGAAAGTATAAGAAAATTTTCTTCTTATATTTTGAGAAATTATTACCTTATCTCTTTGAAGAATGTGTTTTTGGTTTCTTATTTATGGAACTTTTTATATTCTGAACATCATCTACAGTATCTTCTTATTTATATTATTTCACTCTTAGATAGATAATAACAAAATTTATAATACCCTCATAGATTAAATAATTCAAATTTAATTTACCAAGAAATACATCTTTTTCTCTCTATATACTTCTTAGGAAGAGTGACATGAGTTTGAAAAAATTCACATAATTATATTCATAAAAATATAAATATTCTTTATCAATAGAATTTTTTTTACAACTCTTAATCTTTTTAAAAAAAATCGGTAAATTACCTCACCCGAATTTTTATTTTTATAGAAGAAACTTACAATATAAATTTAATAGGAAATAAAAATTCTATGAAGATCATTTAATAGAAGTGTTATTGTATCACTATCTTTGAGTTTCATATCCTTTTCATGAAATCTAACCATAAATATATGTATTATATTCTCAAAAACCATATCATCTCCCAATTCCTCCCCAAAACATAAAATGGTGCACATGAGTTCATTAACTATTGTAATGAAGTCATCCACTATTTCATTTTATTTTTTCATGATATATTCCTTCTTTAGTATATAAATATATTTATTTTCGTTCTTTACGTTTTCATTTCCATCATATATATTCTCTAATTTATCATGACTAATTTATGATGTCTTTATACCTTTGACATTGAGAATCTCCTTATATTTAATAGATTTTAAAATGGAATTCCAACCATGAACATATTTCTCTATATTCTTCCCATCTAGTTATTTCATAGAATTACCTTAGTTATGAGGAATAAACCCATTATTGGAAGCTTCTAAAAAAATCAAACTAACTAATAATAAATATGAAATTATAAAATCTTTACAAATGAAATATGTATTTCTATTAAATGTTATAATCCCATTGTTGCTCACTAAATTTGAGTATTCCATATTTATAATAAATAGATAGAGATCAAATTAATTAACCACCAGGAGATACTTTTTTTAAAAGAAGAATAACACTAGATTATTTCTAAATAATTCAAAGTATCACCCTCAAAACAAATATATCTATAGAGTAAACTTGTTACTTTGATAATAATTGATGTAACCAAGAACAATGAGTTTCACTGGTTGGGTGGGGGGGGGGGAATTAGTGGACAATGTTTTTTTCTTAATTTTTATTATTTATTATGAAATAAATCTATATAACTTGTATTGTTGAATGATATCACAATATAAATTAAACCCACATACCAAATAAATCAATAAAAAAAATTGAACTTTGTGAATGATGTTCACTACTCAAAATGAGTTTCCAATCCTTATCACGATCCAAAATCAACTGAGACCATGAGATCCACTAAAATTAGCATCATAAATAAAAAAAATTAGGGTTTATGATTTAATAAAAATACATGAGTATGAAAAATTCCATATATTTGAATAATACCATATATTTCTTCCTTGACCAAACCTGTTTCATTTTTGTATTATGTTTTTTTTGAGGCAGGATTTATCTTCTCATTTGATAATTATATTCTATTAAAATATTATTGCTCCCAAATTTATTACTTATTAATAATAGTTATGAATTATTCATTATTCCAAACCAAATTTCAGTGTTTTTATTATTAAATAAAAAAATAGTGTTTTCTTCTTCAACTTATTATTCTTGTTCGTCTTATACTTTCACTTTTTATCAGAACTATATTCTTCTTCACTAAATCTATAAAAAATTTTCCAAACAATAATATATATTCCATGCTAATATATCATTATTAAATATATCCCAAAATGTTCTCTCTTCTCATATTTCTATGACTCATCCATTAAATATCCCTAGTTATTTTTAATCTTGTACATAAGAGAACAAACATCTTTATATTTGTTATTGAATTTTGATTTCAAATTTGAACCTTAAACTCACTTTAATCACCATTAAATTCTCAAACTTATTTTTATACATTATATCATACATGAACTCTTAGTAAACATTTATATTATTAGAGACATTATATATCTATTGTGAATAGACCCCAGGTCATCCATTTAGCTACATCATCAGATCCACTAAATTTGTTTGAAACATTCATCTGACTATAACTTCTTCTCTTTTTATTAAAACATGTTTTCTATCATTTTAATTTTTTTTCGAAAAAATTACTTTCAATTTAATATATTTTATACCATTTTAGTATAAGTGGAAAAAATTACTTTGAAACTAATCTCAAATCACCTTATATCATGTTATATTCTTCACTCATTATGTCATACAATAATTATTTTTTTCACCAAAGAATATGCCATGGTGTTGAGTCCCTTGTTCCAACCCTTATAAAATTTCTAACCATTCCAATCATTGTGATACATCTCCTCAACATTCCTGAGGTACTTTTAATATGGAATCCAAAAATAAACCAAAATTTGGTATTTTTTATTTTGATTCCTAGAAAACCACTCTTATAAAAGTTAGCATGACTACCTCCACAAAGTGAAATAGTCTATTCATTTTTGATAGGTAAATTTTCAAATCAAACACCAACTAAAATTCAAATTTCAAAAATAAAAAAGCTATTTAATATCTATGTTGTTCTCTCTATTTCACCACAACATAGTCGAACCTTCATCCATTGATCATGACTAACAAAAATGATCATGTCCGGAATAACTTCACTATTTTCTCTTCCCAAAACATATATACAATAGTTGTTTGAAATAAAATGATGTGGTGATGTCACATAAACTTTAGACACATTTAAACTACACACTTAAATATCAATATTTTTTCTATCTTCTTAAAATAAATTTAAAAACATGAAATGAACATTAGATCTAGTGAAACATCATGAAATACCCGAGTGTTAAGATGGTTTATGTATTGAAAAAAGAAAAAACAATAATAACATAAACTCCCATATTCTTCACTTCTCAACAACTTTTTAATGGTTTTAACAATCTCCCCAAAACAACTATTGAGATCCATAACACCTCCTCTTGATTAGTAGCTACAATAGAGGCTTCTTGAAGTTATTCAGTCTATGTGGTATGGTTCTTTATAAGGTCATCCTTCTATTTCAAATATGACCAGAGAGTTATAGTTATAGAATCCACCTATATTTAATGTAGGGGTGACCATTATATTTTTGATATAAGGACTAAGTCTATTAAGTCTATCATTGATCATATAGAGACACCTATTGGGAAGAAGGTTGATCTTATATTTTATATAATTTGAGGACCAGTGGAGAACTACTGGGATAAAAATTTCTAGCTAGAGAAACATGTAGATCCAACCTCACTTTTTCAATAATTTGTTTATCAAAACACTAAGAGATAATATATCATGAGTGTTTATTCATATGGATTAGGGTATCATGTTATTGATGGACTATACCACTCATTTTATGTTGTTTATTTGTTTTTATTATCCCCCTATGAGTGATGAGTCTGCTAGGGTTAACCATTTTAAGGATGAAATGAGTTATTTTATTATTTATCAGGTGAAAATTTTATAGATTATTATTTTTTGTGAGGTTTTTAATTAAGCCATCAATATATAGAGGGACATAAGAACCAATATGTATACTAAGAATTCTGGTTATTTTTAAAGATATGGGATTGGATATTTAGGTATTTAAAAGTGATGTTTCAGTTATTCCCTCTCGAGTTGTGATGGCATGACCTATCAGGGAAGTAGTTCTTCTTCTTATCAGTAATAAATGTCTCTTATAGTATGATACCAGTGTGTAAATTTTGGGAATACATGACCTCAATTTCTAATAATTGTTATTGAGTTTATTTGTTTTCATAAATGGGTGAATTTGCAGCATTTATGGTAGATTTAGTCTCAACTAGTAAGCATTTATGGTGATTTATAGGCCCATAATATTAATATTAGGATTAAGAATGATAATGTAGGGTTTTATTTGTTGTTTTTCCCACCCTTTTGGTCACAAAGGAGGTATATGTTCTCATTATTAGAATAGATAGTAGAGTTTTGTTCCATAGGGTTATCAAGGATTATGAGGCCAAGGAAAAGGTTTTTCCTCAGACCAGCTTCATGTCATTGATTTATCACATATTCACCATGATGAGTGTCCTATGAACATTAAATTTATGATGTAAATATAATTTACCATTTAATTTTCTTTATTTAATATGGGTGCATGGAAATTATTTTTATTTTCTCAGTTTTCTAGTGATATGAGGTTGACCATATGGTGTTTATTTAGAGTGATGTATGTTGATATTAACTTAGGGGAATGACATGAAGGAATTAATGATGTTTTGAGTATTCCATCATGATTAATAGATTTTAAAATATTTTTTATTTATTTGTATTAAAGATATATAGTTTAAAGGTTACCTTTGGAATGGATTGGTTGAATCAATATAGAGTGCACATAGACTACTATCATTGGTGGGTATCATTCATAGTAGTCGTGGGTGATGAATATAACCTTGTTTGTTAGTAAGATTTATAGGCTGTCCATTTTTGATATGATAATCAGAAATTGAGTACATTTTTAACACATTGTTTTTTATATTATTCTTGATGATGAGGATACACATTATACAATATTTCATCTAGGCTGTCCAACTAATTATTTAGAGTTGGAGGTGTAGTTCTTGAAATGAGATATTTGCATCACTATCTATTGGAAGAGAAGTTTTTCATACACAAATACACACAAAAGATAATAGAACCATGGATATATTTTTATAATGTGACAAGAACCTTCAGTATAAGATGTGGGTCATGTATCATCAGTATTTAGATTTTTTAAATGGTGTAAAAATTTAGGAATGCGAACATTGTTACTGAAAAAATAATTTTGAAGTCTTGGGTGTAGATGGTGGAGGTGGCCAGTAGTGAGTAAAAGATGATGAGCCTCTTAATTGGGTTCACCTTGACATCTAAGAGTATTTGTGTAGAGAAACACTGATATCTCTAAGCATTTCATCCTCACTTATTGGGAGGGTAAAGGAGATTCAGTTATCTGACTTGGATTTATTAGTGGTAAGGGACACTATATTTGGTGGGGAGTCACCACATGATTATTCTAGTAATGTTGATGATTTTCTTTTGGTATGTTATTTAGTCTCTATGAGCTGGTATAAAGAGTTGATACATGATTCACATTCCTTGAGATGATTTTTTTAAACTAGGGATTTCCATGTTTTATCATGATATTTAGATTTATTATTTAGGTCATGGGATAAAGAGTGACATATTGGGGTTCATTTCAAGATGATTTATATATCATAGACTAAAGTCTAGGAATCATAAATGTATATGTATTCTCATGTAACAACCCATTCTTGAGTATTAGGGAGATCTTGTTATAATGGATTCAATGATGGGGTTGTTATGACCCCAAGTTAGTGATGCGATATGGGTTATCAAGGACCTATCGATGAAGGTCTAACACTTCATACCTATCAGGGTGATTTTATTCCCTAATGAGTTGGGTAGGTTGAATATTTTCTATATTTAATGCCTTTATGGGGAACCATAGGGTATTATTTCATACCATAGTACTCATTTTACATCTTAATTGTGATAGTGTTTAATTAAATTGATGGATACATTTGTGTACTTGAGAACATCCCACCATTCTCAAATATGTGGGTAGTATGAGAACACAATCCAAATTATAGAGGATAATATATGAGAATCTGTCTTTTATTTTAGTGGTTCACATGATATCCATTTTTCACTCGTATTATTCACTAATAATAAGATTTATTGGGAATTAATTCAGGTAGTTTCTTTTGGAACATTTTATGATAAGATGTTCCATTTTATTCTATGTTGACTAGAGGCAGGGGAGTTATATATTATTGAATGAGGTTTCATTCATGATATTTTAAGGTATATTTTATTGATCTATAATAGGTTAGAGAAAACACATATTATATAACATTCATATACTTAATGAAGACATCATCATTTTAAGTTGATGAAAGAGATTAGGTTTTATTAGTCGTTTCATTATGTTTAGGACATGGGAGGATTCATAGGAACTATAAATTAGTTCCCAAGTGTAAATATCCCAACCCTAGTAGCCCAAATCCAGTGCCTTACCTATTAAATTAGTATAATAAACTAGGAATCCACATACAGATTAATAGAATAGTTTAGTTGCTTTGGAGAACCAAATACATACATAAGTTTTAAATTATAATTTGAAATAAAAAACAATATATAAACACCATTGGAAGAACCCATAAACTCCTATATTATCCCTATAAGTCATTCATGATATACATCTTTTTGTCCCGGGAAAATATAAAACATAAGAAAGGGGCGAGATCAGATGCCCAGTAAGGTTAATTAATACAACAGAAGCTATCAAAGACATAAATATTAAGGAAATTTTATTAAATAAAATCTCATGACATCAAAACATAATCATGAGCATAATATATAAGGAATAAAATATTATTGAATAATTCTATATAAATAATCATATGAGAATAAAACTTTACCATGGATATTTTACTAGTCAAATAATCACATGGATTATCAATTAATAATATCATAATGATGGAATATATAATGTTGTGCATAAAAAACATACCATAGAGGACTTGATCAAGACATATTAAAATAAATGGTTAAGTCCTCATCCAAATCCATATCTAAAAAAAGTCCAAGGCCTCAGCCAAGTCCATATCTGGTTTGTCTCATGAGACCAACTGATGAATTGAGGGGATATAACAGGACCCTCATATCACTTAATAAGTCCAATTAATTCCTCATATAAATGGATTGAAACATAAACAATATATAAGAATTAAATTTAAATAACTTTCCCCAACCAGTAAACACAATCACTAACCATTCTGAGTAATATAGTGACTGGTATCAAGATAGTACATGCACAATCAAACTGATCATAACCCTTTTAATAAAATATTGTAGATGATATCATAAATTATCAATACCAATAATAAATAATAATATTCAATAGAGGGTGATGAAAAAGATAAAAATACACAAAGAAAATCATAGAGGAATTCTAGGGAGAAATTGCATTTTTTTACTTTACAAAGAAGAGTTCTTTTGGAAAATAATTTTTATTTGTCATAAAATCAGATTATAAACAATAATATCCCAGAAACAATAATGGTCAGTACATTGAAATTATATTTGAGGCATAAACTATGTCTATATGAAGTGAAAAATTGTAAAAAGAGTTTATAAGAAACTCTAGAAATGGGTCACATTAGTGATGTTTAAGAGAAAATGAAAAAGAGTATTTAAAGAGGAAATGGATTAATTGTTTACATAAACTAAAAAGTATATAAGATAGTTTTAATGATAAAAATATTTATTTTGTAAAAATATTGGTGTCTTAAAATATATTATGGATTGTACTTGAAAATGGGTGAGAAATTGGGAAGTTCCCTTAATTTGGTTTTCTTATTAGGAGGAATTGAAAAAGGAAACTTTATATAACATGTATTTCCCCACCAAATAAAGATTCACGAATTAGGATAAATAATTTTGGAACATATACACCAAATTTATTAGAATTATATAAAAGGAAAGAATAATTAAATTAATGTAAAGAGAGATAAGTGTAACCCAAAAGAAAAATGGATATTTTTTGTAAAATCCCTTACCTTATTTCTGAAAGTGATCTTCACTAGCACTTAATGTCTTAGATAATGAAATTATATTTATTAGTAATTTAATAAATAACCTATTAAAAAATTATTTTATTTATTAAAATTTTCTTAAGTTAATTTATGACATTTTTGATGAGTTAGAAGATTCAATTTCATCATTCGGGACTGTTTGTTTCCTTAAGTTTCATGATTAGTTCACCTGTATACATGAATGGAAGATCAGGTAAAATAGAAATAGTTGTCCCAAATTGAAATTATAGATTATTAATGATCTTATTGGGTATTTAATGGTATTATATATCATTTTTTCATATATTAGGATGATTCATTAGATAAAATGACAATGATAACTGTTTAGATTAATATGGAGTTTTTTCAATCATCACAAACTAGTGCGGTCTTATGAATTACCATTATGTATATATACTGGTTCAAAAACATTAAATACGTTTTATTACATATATAAGTGCCTATATTATCTATAAAAATGGTTTTATGAGCATTTGTTAAGGATTAAAGGAAAAAATAAAACTCGTTTTCAATGAAGGTAGTAAATCGAAACCTCATAGATGATGCTTTCATTTTTAGAATAAAAATGAGAAGAGAAGATAAATTCTAGTTGATAACTAATAGAAATAATAAAATTATAGTATAAAAAATATATTGGAGTTATCATGTTACTTTGGATAGGGTAGGTTATGGAAGGATAATAAAAGAAAATAAATTTAAAGAGAGAAGGTTTTACCTCCTGAGTGTTTCCTCCTTTAGAACCTCCTTTTGGGACTTGGGAATGGTATTTTTGTGAAACAAGAATGACCATAAAGTGGGGGAGAGGTTTTGGGGAGGAATTTTGTAGAATATAATCTTTACTCAAGGATCTGGAGTCGTGATTATAAGGGGTGGTGAGGGGTGGTATTTATAATGGAGGAGAGAGGTCTTTTTTTTGATCATTTAATTAATTTGTTTATTATTTTGCCTCAACGATATGAATAGTGTTGGTTATTGTGTCTAAATATAGTAAATAGTTTACATGAGTTCAAAAAAAGGGTGTTTTCCCCATCCATACATCATCCATGACTCAATAATCCATTTATTTACTTATAACATTAAATATTATACATTACCATATTTAACTATTCACTAAAATTTCAACTATATTAGAAAAATCCAAAAAAATAAACCTAACCATTTTTTGATGTGTATAATTAAAAAATGGATTTGATTTTATGAAAATAAATTTATAAATATGAGAAATTTAATTTTTAAATAAAATCATCATTAATTCAAAAAATACTGATTTTAACAAATATAACTGATTTTATAACAATTTGAAATATTAATTAAGGTATCATGAAATTATCTTATAATAACAAGATAAAAAATATTAATCTATGAATATATTTTTGGAAAATAAATTTTTATTTAAATAATTATATTAATTAAAAAATTGTAAATAAACATTTATGTTTTAGAAAAATCCTAACACTTAATTTATCATTATTAAAACATTTATTTACTTATTCCATGATATAAATATTCCATATTTTCATTTATAATATAAATAAATTTTATTAATAATTTAATAGGTGAAATTACTATTCTATTGGTCATATTACTGTTCCTAAGGGTCACGTTACTTTTCTAATAGTCATATTTAATAGTATATTACGATTTTAAACACAGTGTTGCATGTAGCATAAACTATCAAAGTTGTTAAATTTTAAAAGAGACATACCCTAAAATCTTGGGGTGTTACATAATCCACTCCTTCAAAAAACTTCATCCTTGAAATTTCTATAATTTCATATTTTAAAATGATTTGGGCAGTCCTTCATCATAATTTCCTCTAGTTCCCATGCCGACTCTCCAATTATATATATTTTTTTCTAAAGTAACCTTACCTGAAGAGTCATCCAATTCATCAAAACATGTTATCTTACAACTGGAATCTGGATATGCTCTTCATAATAAGATAAATTAAGTTCCAATTCTATTCCTTAATAAGTGAGGACATGCATTTGGTTTGGCATGTACTTTCATAACAAGAAGATGTGGAATAAATTTTTTAATTTAGAAAGGCTAGGTGTCATCGCAAAAGGATAGTACACAAATCTAATTATCTCTAGGATTTCAAAAGTTCCAATGTACCTGGGGACAGTTTCCCTTTCTTACTGAACTTTAAGACACCCTTCAATGGAGATACTTTCAAAAATTCATAATCTCCAACTTAACTCTAAATCATTTATTCAGTTATTAACATAGTTTTTTTTCTAATTTGAGATTCTTTTATATGGGTTTGAATAGTGTTTACCATTGCTATTGTTTCATCTACAAGCCCTAGGCCTACGATATTTGTTTCACCAACTTCAACCCAATAAGTTGTTGTATGACATCTCTTTCCATATAATGCTTTATATGGGGCTATTTGAATACTTGAATGGAAAATATTGTTGTAGGAAAACAATACCAAAGGTAAATAATGATCCCAAACACTTTGAATGTTGTGTGAGAATTATCATTACATGTATTCTAATGTTTTAATGGCCTTTTCATACTATCCTTCACTTTGAGTGTGATAAGTAGTGCTTAAATGAAGACCGATATCAAAATATTTCTGAATTTTTTTCAATAATTGTGATGTAAATCATGGATCATGATCAAACATAATTAAAATAGGTGCACCATGAATTATTAAAAATTCATTAATATGTAGTTTTTCATGGTTATCCAGTGGAAAATCATCCCTTATAGAAAGGAAATGTAAATATATGGTAAGTTAGTCAACAATAACCCATATTGAATCATTCTTTATTGGAGTATTTGGTAATCCAATGAAACAATACATAGTAATTTCATCCCATTTTCATGTAGAAATATGAAGAGGCAGTATAATTCTACTAGGATGTTGTATTTCATCCTTCAACTATTCAATGAATAAACATATTGATACATAATCAACAATTTCACGCTTCATATTATCCCACCTAAAATGTTCCTTAAAATCTCTATAAAAATTAGTGCTATTAGGGTGTATAGATAAATTTGTTCTATAAGAATCATCCAATAATTCTCTTTTTATCTTGGGTATTGTAGAAACACAAAACCTCTTCCCAAATTTCAAAATGTCATCTTCATATATGAAGTATACCCATTTCCAATAATTCACACCTTTAATTTTATTTTGAAAATTTTCATTATGAGACTGAGACCTTTTAAACCTTTCTAATAAATATTGTTTAGAAACCATCTAAAAAATTAGTGATGTATGACCTCCCTTGATAATTCCCATATCCATCTTTACTATATCCATGCTTATAAGATCCTTTTTAATACTAATTTTGTTTAAAACACCATGATCCTTATTGATCAAAGTATTTTGTACCTTATTTTCCATCCCTAGGTGGTAGTGTATTTGATAATAATAATCCTTAAGTAGCTCAAGCCATCGCATTAAACTCAGGTTGAGTTATTTCATTGAGAATATTTTTTTTAAACTCTTGTGATCGGTACATATCTCACATATTTCACCATAGAGAAGGTGTCTAAATATCTTTAGAGTAAAGATCACATCTATTAACTCAAGATAATGATTCAAATAGCTATGTTCATGTTTTTTTATCTACCTTAATGCATAGGCAATAACTCTATTATTATGTATAGGGACCCAACCAATTCCTTTCTTTGATGCATCACTATAAATTAAAAATCCTTCATTTACTGAGGGTAGAGTAAAGATAGGAGAATTTACTAATATCCTATTCAATTCATCAAAATATTCTTCATATTATTTTTTCTATATGAACTTAACCCATTTATAACTAATCTTGGTTAATGGGTTAGTTAGTTGGAAATAATATGAATTAAACACCAATAATAACCTACTAAACTAATGAAACTACGTACCTATATTATGTTCATTGGTGTAGGAAATTCCTAAAATTCCTTTTTCTTTGAAGGATCAAATGAGATTCCATCCTTAGAGAAAATATAGCCATGAAAAGAAACTATTTGAATCCAAAATTCAGCCTTGGTAAACTTCCCATATAACTATTTTCTTCTAAGGGTCTTCAAAAAAATCTAAAATTTGTTCTCATGGTCCTCATAGATTTTGGAATATATCAAGAAAACATAAATAAATACCATAACAAAATATACAAGATATTCCTAGAACACTCTATTTCTTGGATCCCTAAAAACACAGGGTACATTAGTCAGTCCAAATTTCATTACTATAAACATATAATGTCCATAGCTGATTAGAAATGATGTCTTTGGGATATATTCCTTATTCACATGCAATTGATGATATCCAGATCAAATTTTAATCTTCAAAAAATATTGAGCTTTGTGAAGTTGATCAAATAAATCAGTAATTAGAGGTAGATGATACTTTTTATTTTTTGAAACATCATTGATTTATTTATAGTCAATGAAAATCCTCATGGATCAATATTTATTCTTAACAATATGAAGAGGTTCTCCCCATGAAGAAACACTAGGGAGAATAAATCCTTTATTAATCAACTCCTCTAGTTATTTCTTCTGCTCCACTAATTCCATAGTAGCCCTTCTATAGGTAGTCTTTGAAATTGGCCTTGTTTTATGGATTTAATCAACTGAAAACTCAACATCCAACTCTAGAGGATGTCTATATAAATCCTATTGAAATAAATCAATGAATTCTTGAAAAATAGGTACATCCTGAATTTAAAGATTTCTTTACTCACCCATAGTTGATGTTTTCTCTTCCACCATAAGAGATTCATTTAGTAGAGCTACAGGTAGTGGATATAAATAAGAATAAAATGATGAGGTTTTGACTGATAAGGGATTCTACATCTTCCTCATAAATTGTAATTTTCTCCCACTTGGAATAAAGTTTCACATCATATTTTGATATCCAATACTTTCCATGGATTATATAAAAGTAAACCATAGGTATGATGAGAAGGACAACAACTAAATCACATTTATGTGTCATAAAAGGGACTGACCAACACATTTTTATCAATATGAGACTACCCTTATGAGTTTTGACTGAAAACTACTTTATTAAATCAAAAGGTAAATATCTAATTTTTTGGAAAACTGGGTAGATATAAAAGAGTGTGATGATCTAGAATCAAATAGAGCATTGGATAGATTTGAATATATTATTAATGTACCTACCACCACATCATTAGGAACTTCAACATTAAATTTTGTTATCGCATAAGCTTATCCTTCTCCTGGGTCATTTTCTGAGGCAAGTTTCTTTGATGATTTGTATAATCAAATGTGTAGTGTCCCATATCCCTACAATTAAAGCATTGACCATTGGAAGCTTCTTTCTTTCCCTTATAATCATGAGGATGATGACCATTCTCACCATACTTAAAGAAAACTAATATTCCTTTTATGTAGGCACTAGGGGGTTTGATTCCACAAGTATCATACATTGGATAATTCCATTTTTTATTCTTCCCTTTGTCCATTATTTTATATACACCCTATTCTTCTCTTGTTTCCCTTAAATTGACAGGATATACTTAATTTTTTTCATATCTTGACAGCACATGAGACTACATATTTTTATGATGAGAGATTTTGGGTTACCAGTGCCCTCGGGAAGAATAGTTTTAATCATTTTAATAATCGATCAACATTTTTATTTGGATTGAATAATTAATCAATATCATTACTTAATAAACTTGTAATGTTGGATTTATAATTTTCACTATTTTCATCCTCTTTTTACCTCATAATAAATAATTCTCTCTCTATATCTTCTCGTTATTCATGAGGGAAACATTTTTCCAAGGAAATTTCATTAAATTACTTCCATTCCATATTTTCAATTTCTTCCATCACATTTGTGTTTTTAATCAATGAACAACATTGATCAACATCTCTAAAGAGATGATAAACTACCATGATAACCTCCTCCCTTTCATTACTTCCCAAAGTGGGAAATATATTTTCTAAGGAACTTATCCATTGCTCAACTACAAATGTATTTTTAGTCCCATCGAATAATGGAGATTGTTATTGTGTTATGTGGTCTAACATTTTTATACGTCATTATGGATTTTTCAGATCCATTTGATTAAGGTTATTACTCATTACCCGAGTCAATTGTCTGAGTACAGTTATAAGTTTCTTAGCACTAGTTACAGCTCTCGCTCCAACATCATTGTCATTTATAGGTTGGAAATATCTATATGGAATATGTGCATTGATACCATTTATATTCCTTCCACTATGTTCTATTTCTAAAAAATGGAATAAACTCAATTAGGTTATTAAACATAAATAAAAATTTCAAATAAGAATAACACATAACATTAATCAGAAATTTATGCAGAGATAATATCATAATCATAAACATGGTTTCTTTGGGGACATGTTTAATTTTAAATCCTTTGTAATGGTTTGAAAGGAAAATGTGAATTATCCTATGTATGTCCATTGATAGTGTCAAAATAGTTCCATAGTAAGCCATGTTGTTGTGTACCAGGTTATGCTAAGTTAAGCTTTATGCACCTTATTAGAGTTTTTACCCCTAGTTTAATCTATGCAAGAACCATATCCACATATTGTATACAGAAAAGGATATATTTCCACCAAGAAACACATAATCTCTACATTACCAAAATTATAGGATTTTCTTCTATTCTTATCCTAAAATTATATCTTAGGGTTATGTTACCAAATATATATTTTATAAATCTAGTTTCTATATTTTATACTAAAAATACTATAACATCAATTTTAATGACCCCCACCCCAGTATCTTAGAGTCAGTACCTTACCTAATTACATGGGTATAATAAACAATGATGTATTATCCCTAAGGAAAAATTAGTTTAGTAGATTTTGAAAACTAGATAGAAACATAAGTTTTACATTACAACATTAAATGAAAAAAAACATTACAATACCATTGGAAACACCCATAAACGCATAGATTATCATTGCAAGTCATTCATAATATATATCTTCTCATCCTGGGGAAAAATAAAACATAATAAAGGGGTGATCTTAGATTCTTAGTAAAGAAAAGTAATAAAAAAAATCTATCATAAAAAATAAATAATAAGGCAATGTGATTAACTAAAAACACTTTCCATTAAAACATAATCTTGAGAATAATATAGAAGGAATAAAAGGTGATTGAATAAGTCCATATAAATCATCACATGACAGTGAAACTTAACCATGGATATTCTACTAGTCAAATAATCATATGTATTATCAATTACAAATATAATAATTATGGAAGGAATATTTATGGAAATCTAAATCATACAGTCAATTCCTCAACTAAGACATCCGAAAATAAAAGGTTAAGGCCTTAGCCAAATCCATATTTATAAATAAATGTACAAGGCCTCATCCAAGGCCATATCAGGTTTGTCTCATGAGACCTACTAATGCATTGACGGGATATATATAGCCCCAACCATCATTTAATAAGTCTAATTAATTCCTTATAATAATGGGGTGAAATATAAACAACATATACATATGAAATTTGAATAACTTTCCCCAATCAGTAAAAATAATCACTGACCATTCTGAGTAATGTGGTGAATGGTATCAAGATAGCACATCCATACTCTAACCTATTATAAACCAGAAAATAAAATATGGTAGATTATATCATATAATGTCAATACCAATTAAGAATTAGATTAAATAAAGGTTGTTAAAATATATGATGTAATGTCCTGGACCTCTCTGATCCACTACTTTGTGAAAATGTGGTGTTGGAGGTGTTCTGGGAGGTCAAGGTGACTTATCCCCCAGCCGCGCCCTACCGGTAGCTCGGTCTACCGGTAGCCGCAGCCTATCGGTAGCTCGGTCTACCGGTAGCCTCTGCCTACCGGTAGCTCGATCTACCGGTAGCTCGGTCTACCGGTAGCCGCTACCTACCGGTAGCTCAGTCTACCGGTAGCCGTAGCCTACCGGTAGCTCGGTCTACCGGATAGCCGCGGCCTACCGGTAGCCGCCGCCTACCGGTACCTCAGTCTACCGGTAGCCGCAGTCAAGCAGTAGCTCGGCTAACACTTTTCCAAATTTCTAGTTCTGTGAACAGTGTTTCCAGAATCCTAAGAGCTACCGATTCCTTTGCCAAATTTCTAGTTCTGTGAACAGTGTTTCCAGAATCCTAAGAGCTACCGATTCCTTCCTTTTCCAAATTTCACGTTTGAACAGTGTTTCCAGAATCCTAAGAGCTACCGATTCCTTCCTTTTCCAAATTTCACGTTTGAACAGTGTTTCCAGAATTCTAAGAGCTACCGATTATTTCCTTTCCCAAATTTTGAGTATGTGAACAATGTTTCCAGATTCCTACAGTTTTTCCCCTTTTGACATTTTTTTTGATGTAAAATACATTTTAAAACCATATTTTAAGTACTTTAAGGTCGATTCAAAGGCCATAAATCCTATATTAATTATTCCTAAGTCCGGGATGTTTTTACTTGGACAAACCGCGTGGGTTAATGCGATCCGTTTTTAATGGAGAATAAATCGGATCTTAAACCGTCGCCTCTCTAAATTTTTTTAAAAGGAACGAGATATCATTCTTCGTTGTTCTTCCTCCTGGTTCTCATCTACGAGACGTTAGAACCTTCCAATCATTCCTGTAGGAGTTTCACAATCAAACTTTACTCGGATCAGTTTCGCTCTGTTTGATGCAACCAAGTTGTGTCGATCATTCTTCCATATAAGTTGACGTGAGAGAAGGATTGTGGCCCATTGTGTGGATAAAGGACGTCAAGAACTCTTCGAGGTAGGGGATTCATGGCTTCTCTAATTTTATATGTGCAATCGTAGAATTAGCATGATTTATCCCTTTGGATCACAATGAAATTGACCTAATTAAATACTTGTACCGGATTAAAAGAATTGGTTGATCGCATGTTGTTGATTTATACCGTGATAACAGTTTGCCTCATGTTTTCCTAGATATAGTGATATCTATGTTTTCTTTTATTTGTTGTTCGTCCATGATAGAAATTGATAATGAACGTAAAACCGGAATTAATTGTTAATTAATTGGCTAAAGATAAAGAGGAATATAAATTAATCTGGTTATTGCCATTGTTGTAGTTGTTCTAATTTGAGGATAATAAAATTAGGGAAGGAAGAATGGTTATTTAATTGTGATAGCTTGCTGATTAGGTATCCGTGATTGGAACCTACGAATAACAAATATGCCAATTCAATATGGATTAATGAACAGATTGTGTGGGAATTTCTAAAGGGGTTCTAAGTTACCCTCTTGTTTTCTAAAGGGTCAAGATCCATGGTTGTGATTGTTGTTTTCCTACTTCTTGTACTGTGATGTGAGCCTGGATGGGTGTTGTGATATGTGGAGGCCTGGAGGCCTTGTGGTTGTGGTAGCGGATGACGCCTAGAGTGGCGAGATGCATCAGTTTATGCATGTGGGTGTCGGGGAGGACACCAAGGGTGATGGAATGGGATGGATGTAGTTGTTGGATTATTGTGGGTTCTTTGAATGTTTATCTGTTTTGTTTTTCCCCACTGCTCAAGGTAGCTGGTCTTGCTTGCCCTTCTTCTGAAGGAGGAAAAGATCCACGGGGTATGCCACGTGCTTTCCGTGTTTAGCCTCTCGAGGGAGACTGGGTCTGTGCTCTTTATATAGGCGGAAAAGACTCGACGGGTAGTATATCTACTCACCGTGTTGAGCCTCCTTTGTGTTTAGTAGCATAGGATGATTTTCTAGAATGCCTGGGAATGTGGGAAAGTAACTCTATAATGAATGTTTGATTAAATGGTGATAATCCACGGGGATGGAGGTGCTGGAATTTAAAGGAGATGTGAATCTTAAAAGGAGCTGTTGTTTTTTAATGTGATGCCAATTCAGTTTAATGTAGAATTGTTCATTCTTAATTAATGTTTAAAGAATTAAATTAACATACAGTGGAACTGATAAAATGAGAATGGAGTAATCTAATAAAGCTCTTCAAATGTTTGTGTGCTTATAGGATACCTAGTCTTTGAAGTAGCATCCTGGAGTCTGAGAGACGTTAGCTGCAGTTGTATCTAAGACTAGGTAATGCACATAGTGTGGATGTGAGTTACATATATATTCTGTACTTTTTGTGTTTCTATACGCTACTCCACCCTGTCGGTAAGGGCAACTGACACCCCAGGGATTCTGAGCCCTGGGGGGGGGTGTTTTCCCCAACATTCTAATGGGAGGTTGAATGGCTGACTACCCCCTTTGGACTCGCTCTCTTCTCTTGGTAGATACTTGTTCCATGAGGCACAGCGGTTAGTTACCCCATATATGTGTGTAGAGGTCTGTAATGGATTGTGGTTATTCACACACATATATTCTGGATATAGTATCCTATGGACTACTATAGGTGTAATGTGTATAGTCTATGATGGCTTGAGGATCCTTACTCGGAGTATGGGCTGTAATGGCTTGAGGTATTATACTCGACGTATGATACACGTTATGCGGGCTGTGGTGGCTCCTGGAAACTACCTGGTTACTTTTGGTTGTGAGAACGGTGTGGTGCTTCGCCCAGGTGTCTGCGGGCAAGCCTTGGAGAGAGATGCACAGGACGTATGTCATTAGGGAAAAGCGGCAAACCAGTGGGGAAGTAGTAGCGGTGTACCCTTGATATTCTTTACTATATGCTATATTCTTGTATGCGTTACTTGGTGAGAGTAGCCATGGTGAGGTTGGGAACTTAGTATACATGTTTAGGTGACGAGTTAGTTTCACTTATGGTTCACTGGGATTTAGCATGATTTCTTTATTTTTGCATGAGAGGCTTGGGGAGGATCCTACTGAGTATACTGTT
The DNA here is from genome assembly GCA_963277665.1 of Viscum album. NCBI lineage: Eukaryota > Viridiplantae > Streptophyta > Magnoliopsida > Santalales > Viscaceae > Viscum > Viscum album. The sequence goes on along the minus strand of OY728120.1, from coordinate 648,780,590 downwards.
ATACTCACCCTATGTACATATAAACTGTTTTTCAGGTCACTTGGAGCAGGTTGGAGATCAAGCTGGTTACTACTAGCTTGCGGTTGGAGGAGGAGTTGTTCGGGCTTGTAGTCGCTGCCATTTTACTTTCTTTTGGGTACTTTTAGTTTCCCCTTTCAGTTGTAGTACTTTTTCATGACATTTCATATATGTACTTGGATTTCTTTTATATTTCATTTATGAGTTGGAGTTGATTGGAGTCTATTCTATCTCTCTTTTCTGCATGTGTTCTCTTAGAGGTCAATGCCTCCCATTTGTATGTTTATTATACCCTCGGTGCTAGTCGCCAAACCGGGCCCTACTGGAGGCGGGACTTGGGGGGTCATTATCTCCCTTATCACATTAATGGCCCAGGAGGGGTACACTTTGTGGGGAGGGGGTCGTGACAGAGTGGTATCAGAGGGAGGTTGAGGGATAGGATGGAGTTGGAGTTAGGCACAGGTGAGGATGCATGGGGTGGTAGGGCAACGATGTCATTCATGTTTAGCAAGTGGGGTAAACACTGGAGACTGGAAGACACATAAGAATTCATGGCCCCTTAAGATCTGTTGCACGGACCTTTATGTTTACGATGGCTACTAAACAAAGTGATACTGGTTGCAGGGTAGAGACCTAGGAAAGGATCATGCATCATTATTCTTTGCGCCTGTGTTTGAATGGGTAGACCTTGGGATAGGTAACCTAAAATTAATAAAACAAAACAATTAATTAATGTTGAGTCTTCCATATTCCAGGCTTAGAAGCTCTAACAGTTGTTATTTTACAGGTATGGCTCCAGGTCGACATCCTCGTCAGGTTTGCACAGAAGAAACCCATCAGGCTGTTCCAGCAGATCACCGCCAAGTAGAGGTTGACGAAGATAACACTTGGAGGAAGACACTTCGAGAGTTTCAGTGCCAGGGTCTACAGAAGTATGAGGGCTCCGTTTCAGATGCAGTCACAGAAGACTGGTTGGAGGAGATCGATATAGGCTTCAGTTCGATTTGTGCTCGGAAGGAACACTGGGTGTCCTTGGTTGTGACGATGCTACGTGGACAAGCGAGGCAGTGGTGGTTCTTGTTCCTCGGTGATCGTGAGGAGTCAACAATCTCATGGGAGGAGTTTCGAGACAGTTTTAGAGTCGAGTTTCTTTCATCGACTGCGAAGGTGTCCAGTCGCCAGGAGCTTCTCACCCTTCGACAGGGGAGCTCCAGTGTTCGAGAGTTTGGAATTCGTTTCAGGAACCTTCTATGATATGCTTCAGACCTATTACCAGATGATGAGGCCAGGGCGAGGCATTTCATGGAGGCTTTTCATCCAGAGATCCAGCGCCAGGTCACCCCATTTATGCTGAAGACATATCTTGAGGTGCTGGAGAGGTCAGAGGTTGTTGAGAGGACTTTGGCCAGGACTGGATCGTCATGAGAGGGGAATTGTCATGATTCCTCACGAAGCAGAGCTATGGTCTGGGGTTCCCGGTTTTCAGGACAGAAGAGTTTCCGTTCACCTGGGGGTAGGTCCCAGCCCTTCCCATCTCGTTTCTCCGGAGGCAGCAACTCTCAGGCCTATGCCAAGGGATCAGGTGCTTGTTTTTCTTGTGGTGGTCGTGGTCATCAGCAGTGGGAGTGCCCGACTTTTCAGAGCAGTCATCGTGCACCGGGCGCTCCACTCCAGGTTCCTCCGTTGAGGCAGTTCCAGCCGAGGCAGCAGTAGCAGGTTACACCAGTTTTAGATCACCAGAGGGTAGATGGAGCAGGCAGAGGACAACCCCATGACGCTCCCCGTCCTCAGAGAGCAGAGCGCGGCCGTGGTGGTGGTCTTAATCGGGGTCAGAGAGGCCGTGGAGGAGGTCGTGGTCAGCTCCATGCTCTAGCGTTGCCAGCCCCAGGCGAACCAGATGTCGTTTGAGGTACCCTTTGCGTGTTTTCTACCTTGGTGTATGCCTTGTTTGATTCAGGAGCAACAAACTCCTTCATATCACCTACCCTTGTCCATGCTTTGGGACTTGAGGTAGAGAGGCTTACAGTGCCCTTGGCGTTGACTACGCCAGTTGAAGGTCGAGCTGACTTGTTTGAAGTATGTAGAGACTGTGAGCTAGTGTTGGGGCAACACCGCTCTTGGGGAGATTTCCTATGTTTACGAATACAGCCATATGATGTCATACTCAGCATGGATTGGTTGTATTTGTTGTAGGATGTTGTGGATTGCTACAGGAAGAAGGTCGTTTTCCTTGATACAGATGGAGAGAAAGTGGTGTTTATTGGTGAGAGAGATCCTCGGATGAGTCATAGACAAGTTTCATCCTTATCATCCATGATGGTTGGGATGATGCTGAGTTCTTCATAGGTTCAACAGTTGGCGTTTCCTAGGGTCGTAGAGAAGTACCCTGACGTCTTTCCAGGAGAGGTTGTATCCTTACCCCCTCGACGAGAGATCGAGTTTGGGATCGAGCTACAGCCAGGAGCGTCCCCTATCTCTATGTCTCCATATAGGATGGCCCCTTATGAGTTACGAGAGCTACGTATTCAGCTTGATGGTCTGTTGCATTGTGGTTTTGTTTGGCCAAGTGTGTCACCTTGGGGTCCACCAGTTTTGTTTGTGAAAAAGGCTGATGGCAGTTTGCGGTTGTGCGTCGATTATCGTCGATTAAACAAAGTGACAATAAAGAACCGCTATCCTCTCCCGCGGATTGATGACTTATTCGATCAACTGAAGGGTGCAAGTTGGTTCTCAAAGATCGACTTGCGGCCAGGATATCACCAAATGCGTTTAAAGGATGAGGATATCCCAAAGACTGTTTTCCGTTGTCGTCATGGGCATTATGAGTTTGTTGTAATGCCATTCGGCGTGACGAATGCTCCAGCTGTTTTCATGGGGTTGATGAATGCTGTGTTCCGTGAATTCCTGGACAAGTTTGTTGTGGTTTTCATCGATGACATCCTTGTGTACTCCACATCTGAAGAAGAGCATGCAGAGCATCTACGAGCCGTTTTGGGAGTTCTTCGCCAACATCAGTTGTTTGGGAAGTTGTCCAAGTGTGAGTTCTGGGCTCGAGAAGTTCGTTTCTTAGGGCATGTTGTGTCCCAACAGGGAGTAGTTGTGGATCCATCAAAGATAGAAGCAGTATTGTCTTGGGAATCCCCCAAGACTGTGTCAGAGGTGCGAAGTTTCCTTGGTCTCACAGGCTATTATAGGAGGTTCGTAGACAATTTCTCCCGAGTTGTGACTCCTCTGACAACTTTGACCAGGAAGGATCAAGCATTCATATGGACTGATCAGTATCAGACAGCTTTCGAGTATCTAAAGAAGAAGTTGGTAAGTGCTCCAGTCCTTTGTCTTCCAGCGAAGGGAGTCCAGTTTGATGTTTTATGTGATGCTTCACATCTGGGGCTAGGTTGTGTTCTCATGCAGTAGAGGTCAGTTGTTTCTTAAGGGTCTCGGCAGTTGCGTCCCCATGAATGCAACTATGCCACCCATGATCTTGAGTTGGCAGCCATGGTGTTTGCTCTAAAGTTGTGGAGACATTACCTCATTGGTGAGCACTTTGTGGTTTTCACCGATCATGAGATTTTGAGGTATTTTTTCTCCCAACGTGACTTGAACTTGAGGCAGTGTCGGTGGATGGAGTTCTTGCAGGAATACGACTTTGAAATATCATATACACCTAGAAAAGGGAATGTTTTAGCTGACGCACTAAGCCGAAAGACACGTAATGATGTTGTGCGTGAATCTGGTGATTCTTGGAGAGTGATGGAAGAGCTATCAGCTTTGCATCTTGATATGGGAGAAGTTGGGGGTAGAGGTTGTCTTTTCCAGATGACGGTGCAGTCATCCCTGATGCAGAAGGTGGAAGAGTCTCATTTGGGTGATCTAGAGGTGGAAGTATGGAGAGACATAGTTGTTTGTGGTGAGGCCCCTGATGGTTGGTCAGAGGATGAACAACACCGAGTGTTGTATCATGGCAGGCTTTTTTTCCCCTTGGTGATGCGCGAGACGGTTCTCCGAGAGTTCCATAGTTCACCCTTGGCAGTACATCCTGGTGTGACAAAGATGTACCGATCCTTGAGGAGTCAGTTTTGGTGTCCTGGGCTGAAACATACAGTTGCTGAGTGTGTGTCTTGATGTTTAGTCTTCCAGAAGGTGAAGGCCGAACACCGTGTTCCTGGTGGTCTTCTCCAGCACTTAGAGATTCCTCAGTGGAAGTGGGAGGACATCTCGATGGACTTCATTACAGGTTTACCTCGAGATCCGGGGGGACATGATTCTATATGGGTGGTAGTGGATCGTTTAACAAAGTCATCCCACTTCATAGAGATCAAAGAGTCGATCTCAGTGGAGGTTCTGTCGAGACAGTATCTGGAGGAGGTGGTGAGGCTTCATGGAGTACCTAGGACGATCATTTCGGATCGAGATCCTCGTTTTACCTCCAGAGTGTGGAGAGGTGTCCAGCATGCTTTTGGCTCTCAACTGTGCCTTAGAACTGCTTTTCATCCTCAAATGGATGGTTAGACAGAGCGAACCATCCAGACTCTTGAAGATATGTTGCGCTCTTGTGTTCTTGATTTTGGAGGTTCATGGACGAAGCACTTACCCTTGGTAGATTTTGCTTACAATAATAGTTTTCACTCTACCATCGGTATGGTGTCGTTTGAAGCCTTGTATGGTCGGCCATGCCATTCTCCGTTGTGTTGGACTGGGGTCAGAGAGTCAGCAATTCTCGGGCCAGAACTAGTGCAGAATACAACAGAGATGGTTCAGGTGATTCGTGAGAGGATGAAGACAGCACAGGATCATCAGAAATCATATGTTGATCAAATAAGGAGACAGTTAGAGTTTAATGTTGGGGATCATCTGTTTCTAAAGGTGACTCCCTGTCGTGGGCAGCGAAGGTTTGGTCATGTAAGTAAGCTTTCTCCCCGATTTGTTGGGCCTTTCAAGGTGTTAGCTCATGTTGGAGCTGTGGCATATCGAGTAGCACTTCCCCCTCAGATGAGTCAGATACATGATGTTTTCCATGTATCACAGCTCCATCGTTACCTTCATGATGAATCTCATGTTATCGATTGGGGAGAGATCAATATTGATGATGATGCAGCCTTCGAGGAGCGACCTGTGGAGATCCAAGACCGCAAGGAGAAGGTGTTACATGGGCATTCTATCCCCTTAGTTTGTGTCTTGTGGCGACACGGTGGCATGGAGGAGAGTACATGGGAGTGTGAGTCACAGATACGTGCTCAGTACCCAGAGTTGTTTAATGTTTAACTCTTTTCATGTAATGATGTTTCCTTGATGGTTAGACCTTTCATGTTTTATTTATGTACCTTTTTTGTGATGTTATGATTGAATTGTTTGGATATGGATTGTTTGTTTCCCTATTCTCGGATGTCTTAGTTTTGTTCCAGCTTTCGAACAACTCATGGTGGTTTTCCCCTGAGAGGTATCTTATGGGGTGGTTGTTCGGACCCCTCTTTTCCTCTGAGTTGGTTTTTAATTCTCGAGGACAAGAATGTTTTGAGAGGTATATAATGCAATGGCCCGGACCTCTCCGGTCCACTACTTTGTGAAAATGTGGTGTTGGAGGTGTTCCGGGAGGTCAAGGTGACTTATCCCCCAGCCGCGCCCTATCGGTAGCTCGGTCTACCGGTAGCCGCAGCCTACCGGTAGCTCGGTCTACCGGTAGCTCTGTCTACCGGTAGCCGCGGCCTACCGGTAGCTCGGTCTACCGGTAGCCGCCGCCTACCGGTACCTCGGTCTATCGGTAGCCGCAGTCTAGCAGTAGCTCAGCTAACACTTTTCCAAATTTCTAGTTCTGTGAACAGTGTTTCTAGAATCCTAAGAGCTACCGATTCCTTCCTTTGCCAAATTTCAAGTTCTGTGAACAGTGTTTCTAGAATCCTAAGAGCTACCGATTCCTTCCTTTTCCAAATTTCATGTTTGAACAGTGTTTCCAGAATCCTAATAGCTACCGATTCCTTTTCCAAATTTCACGTTTGAACAGTGTTTCCAGAATTCTAAGAGCTACCAATTCTTTCCTTTTCCAAATTTTGAGTATGTGAACAGTGTTTCCAGATTCCTACAGTTTTTCCCCTTTTGACATTTTCTTTGACATAAAATACATTTTAAAATCTTATTTTAAGGACTTTAAGGTCGATTCAAAGGTCATAAATCCTATATTAATTATTCCTAAGGCCGGGATGTTTTTACTTGGACAAACCGCGTGGGCTAATGCGATCCGTTTTTAATAGAGAATAAATCGGATCTTAAACCGTCGCCTCTCTAAAAAAATTTAAAAGGAACGAGATATCATTCTTCATTGTTCTTCCTCCTAGTTCTCATCTACAAGATGTTAAAACCTTGCAATCATTCTCGTAGGAGTTTCACAATCAAACGTTACTCGGATCAGTTCCGCTCTGTTTGATACAACCAAGCTGTGTCGATCATTCTTCCATATAAGTTGACGTGAGAGAAGGATTGTGGCCCGTTGTGTGGATAAAGGACGTCAAGAACTCTTCGAGGTAGGGGATTCATGGCTTCTCTAATTTTATATGTGCAATCGTATAATTAGCATGATTTATCCCTTTGGATCACAATGAAATTGACCGAATTAAATACTTGAACCGGATTAAAAGAATTGGTTGATCGCATGTTGTTGCTTTATACCGTGATAACGGTTTGCCTCATGTTTTCCTAGATATAGTGATATCTATGTTTTCTTTGATTTTTTGTTCGTCCATGATAGAAATTGATAATGAACGTAAAACTGGAATTAATTGTTAATTAATTGGCTAAAGATAAAGAGGTATGTAAATTAATTTGGTTATTGTCGTTGTTGTAGTTGTTCTAATTTGAGGATAATCAAATTAGGGAAGGAAGCATGGTTATTTAATTGTGACAGCTTGCTGATTAGGTATCCGTGATTGGAACCTACGAATAACAAATCTGCCAATTCAATATGGATTAATGAACAGATTGTGTGGGAATTTCTAAAGGGGTTCTGAGTTACCCTCTTGTTTGCTAAAGGTTCAAGAGCCATGGTTGTGATTGTTTTTTTCCTACTTATTGTACTGTGATGTGAGCCTAGATGGGTGTTGTGATATGTGGAGGCCTGTAGGCCTTGTGGTTGTGGTAGAGGATGACGCCTAGAGTGGCGAGATGCATCAGTTTATGCATGTGGGTGTCGGGGAGGACACCGAGGGTGATGGAATGGGATGGATGTGGTTGTTGGATTCTTGTGGGTTATTTGAATGTTTATCTGTTTTGTTTTTCCCCACTGCTCAAGGCAGCTGGTCTTTCTTGCCCTTCTTTTGAAGGAGGCAAAGACGTGCGGGGTATGCCACGTGCTTTCCGTGTTTAGCCTCTCGAGGGAGAATGGGTCTGTGCTCTTTCTATAGGCGGAAAAGACTCGACGGGTAGTATATCTACTCACCGTGTTGAGCCTCCTTTGTGTTTAGTAGCATAAGATGCTTTTCTAGAATGCCTGGGAATGTGGTAAAGTAACTCTATAATGAATGTTTGATTAAATGGTGATAATCCACGGGGATGGAGGTGCTGGAATTTAAAGGAGATGTGAATCTTAAAAGGAGCAGTTGTTTTTGAATGTGATGACAATTCAGTTTAATGTGGAATTGTTCATTCTTAATTAATGTTTAAAGAATTTAATTAACGTACAGTGGAACTGATAAAATGAGAATGGAGTAATCTAATAAAGCTCTTCAAATGTTTGTGTGCTTATAGGATACCTAGTCTTTGAAGTAGCAGCCTGGAGTCTGAGATACGTTAGCTGCAGTTGTATCTAAGACTAGGTAATGCCCATAGTGTGGATGTGAGTTACATATATATTCTGTACTTTTTGTGTTTCTATACGCTACTCCACCCTGTCGGTAAGGGAAACTGACACCCCGGGGATTCTGAGCCCTGGGGGGGTGTTTTCCCCAACATTCTGATGGGAGGTTGAATGGCTGACTACCCCCTTTGGCCCTGCTCTCTTCTCTTGGTAGATACTTGTGCCATGAGGCACAGCGGTTAGTTACCCCATATATGTGTATAGAGGGATGTAATGGCTTGTGGTTATTCACACACATATATTCTGGATATAGTATCCTATGGACTACTATAGGTGTAATGTGTATAGGCTATGATGGATTGAGGATCCTTACTCGGAGTATGGGCTGTAATGGCTTGAGGTTTTATACCCGACGTATGATACACGTTATGCGGGCTGTGGTGGCTCCCGGAAACTACCTGGTTACTTTTGGTTGTGAGGACGGTGTGGTGCTTCGCCCAGGTGTCTGCGGGCAAGCCTTGGAGAGAGATGCATAGGACGTATGTCGTTGGGGCAAAGCGGAAAACCAGTGGGGAAGTAGTAGTGGGGTACCCTTGATATTCTTTACTATATGCTATATTCTTGTATGCGTTACTTGGTGAGAGTAGCCATGGTGAGGTTGGGAACTTAGTATACCTGTTTAGGTGACGAGTTTGTTTCACTTATGGTTCACTGGGCTTTAGCATGCTTTCCTTACTTTTGCACGAGAGGCTTGGGGAGGATCCTTCTGAGTATACTATTATACTCACCCTATGTACATATAAACTGTTTTTCAGGTCACTTAGAGTAGGTTGGAGATCAAGCTGGTTACTACTAGCTTGCGGTTGGAGGACGAGTTGTTCGAGCTTGTGGTCGCTGCCGTTTTACTTTCTTTTGGGTACTTTTAGTTTCCCCTTTCAGTTTTAGTACTTTTTCATGACATTTCATATATGTACTCGGATTTCTTTTATATTTAAGTTATGAGTTGGAGTTTATTGGAGTCTATTCTATCTCTCTTTTCTGCATGTGTTCTCTTAGAGGGTAATGCATCCCATTTGTATGTTTATTATACCCTCGGTGCTAGTCGCCAACCCGGGGCCTACTGGAGGCGGGACTCGGGGGGGTCATTATCTCCCTTCTCACATTGTCGGCCCATGAGGGGTACACTTTGTGGGGAGGGGGTTGTGACATATGAAAATACTCTAATGGAATCATTGAGGAATTCTAGACAGAAATACCATTTTCACTTTGTAAAGAAGAGTTATTTAGAAAAATCAATTTTATTTATCATCAAATAAGATTATAAAAATTTATATCCCATAAAAAATAGTTATGTAAAATGAAATTTTGTTTGGGTTATAAAATATTCCCAAATAAAGTGAAAACATGTAAAAATATTTTTTATGAATCTTTAGAAATGGCCCACTTTAGTGAAGTTTAAGAGAAAATATAAGAGTATTTAAAACAGAAAATCCTTAATTGTTTATGTAAAACCAGAAAGAAGATAGGATAATTTTTAATGATAAAAAAAATTATTTTTGAAAAATATTGGTGCCTTAAAATTTATTATGGAGTGTACATGAAAATGGGTGAGAAATTGGGAAGTTCCCTTAGTCGGGCTTTCTTATCCTGAGGAATTGAAAAAGGAAACCTTATAAAACATTTATTTACCCATAAAAGAAATATGAAATGATACGAATACATGGGTTTTTAACATATATATATAAACAATGTATAATAATTATATAATAATAAAGAATAATTACATTCTTGTGATGATATAGAAAGCATAACCCGATGGTAAAATGGAGATTTGGGTAGAATCTCTTACCATATGTCCTAAATTATCCTTCACTTGCACTTAATGTCATGGATAGTGAAATTAAATTCATTAATAATTTAATTAATAACCTATTAAACATTTATTTGATTTATTATAATTTTATTCTGTTCATTTATGACCTTTTTAATGAGTTATAAAATTCAATTTCTTCATTCGGGAGTTTCCGTTTCCTTGGTTTTCATGATGGGTTCACTTGTATACATGTACGAAAGATCATGTAAAATGGAAATAGTTATCCAAAAATTGAAATAATATGTTTTTAACAAACATAAAATATATTTAATGTTCTTATATTGAATTTTTTTCAAGACATGAGGATGATTAGTTAGATAAAATTTTAATGATAAAATTTTAGATTATTTTGGCATTTTTTCAATCATCAAAAACTAGTTTTGTACCAAGAATTAATATTATGTATATATACCAGTTATAGAAGATTAAATAAATTTTATCACATATATTAAATACTATTTTAAATAAAAAATTGTTTTATGAAAATCTTGGAAGGTGGAAATGAAAAATAATAACTTGTGATCCATTAAGGCGGTAAATTAGCACCTCATAGTCGATATTTTCATTTTTAGAATAAAAGGGGGAAGAGAAGAGAATTGATGGTTGATATACCATTAACATAATAAAAATACAATATATAAATTATAATTTATCTATCATATTACTTTGTACATAAGATGTTAGGGATGGATAAAAAAACAAAAGAAATTAAAAGAGATAGAAGGGTTTACCTCTTGACTGTCACCTCCTTGAGAACCTCCATAAGGGACTTGGAAATGGTATTTCGGTGAGACCAAAAAGAATATAATATGGGGTAGAGGATTGGGAGAGGAAATTGGTAGAATATAATCATGATTAAAGTATTGGGAGGTGTGAGGAAAATGGGTAGTGAGGGGTAATATTTAAAGTGGAGGAGAGGGGTGTTTCTTGATTATTTAATTTATTTGTTTATTATTTTTGGCTCTAGACTGTGAATAGTGTTTTTTGATGTTAGTAAATGTAGTAAATATTAAATTTGGGTTTGAAACAATGGGTTATTACCTCATACATGGCCCAATAATTCATTTATTTATATATAATGTTAAATATAGTAAATTACTAAATTTCATTACTCACCAAAATTTTTAACTATTTTAGAAAAATACCAAAAATTCACCCTGATTTTTTTGGAACATTTAGAATTATGAAATGGACTCCATTATATGAAAATAATTTTCTAAATGTGATAAATTTAATTTTAAATAAAATTATAATTTATTAAAAAAATACCGATTTTCAAAAATATGACTCATTTTATGACACTTTGAAATTTTAATTATGGTCTCATAAAATTAACTAATAATCATAAGACAAAAAATATTAATTTGTGAATATATTTTCTGAAAATAAATTTTCTTTTAAATCATTATATTAATTATAAAATTTCAAATCGACATTTTCTTTTCAAAAAAATACCACCACTTAATCTGTCATTTTTAAAAAATTTATTTACTTATTTCATGATATAAATATACCATATTTTTATTTATAAGATACCCATATTTTATTTATAATTTTATAGATTAATTTTATATTCTATAGGTCATATTACTATTCCTAGGGTTCACATTACTATTCTAAAGGTAATATTTAATAGGATATTAAGGTTTTAAACACGGGCTTGCATGAAGCATAAACTATTAAAAATGTTAAATTCTTAAAGAGACATGACCTAAAATCATGGGGTGTTACACCAATTAGGTGGGGAAATTTTATGTTATCTGTAGGATTAGTATCTTGGAATATTGGTTAGGCCTCCATTATAGATATAATGTTGTGCACAATATGTTCCATGCATCCCATCCTAATAGATACCACCTAGATTGATTTGATGCGAGAAAATTTTAGGGTGTTGAGTTAGAGGTGAAACATTTGGTTCTTATCATTGAAGAGGCAGGAAGAATTTATAAGAGTATATGTTTCTACTATTATACATGATGTGGAATAAAAATAATATCCAGGGGGGTACCTATGTTCTGGATTCTAAGACATAGATATAGTGGTAAGAATTGTTCACCATAGAGGATGTGTGATGTTCGATGATGCATCTTGGGGATGAAAACCCCTATAGTAGGAAGGTTATAACACCCTACAATTTACATGGAATGAATTAGATCCACTTTATATAAAAAATTTGTATTGTAGTCTTTTACTAGTATTATATAAATTATATGTGAGGTAAGATCACATTTTGAGGAAATAGGCTAATGATAGAGAAATAAACCAAGTAGAATATTCCCACAAAATGTATGGTGGGATCACATCGAATTTTTGATGGGGGTCGTAGTGGATAATCAAACTACCAAATATATTTTTAAGTGTAAAAATATAAAATCTCTAGGTATACCATATTTTTAGTGGGTTTCCAATGAAGTTTCAAGGTTCTAGTTTTGGTTTTTTAAAATTTTAATTTATTTTCACCATTTGAGTCATTATTCTCTTTAGTTTGTAGTTTTTGTTTCTTGATCAGTTTTTTTGGGGTTTAATTAATTATCTAGTTCTCCTTATACCAAATTCAGTCTCTTATTGGGGATTCCAAATTCACTTGGCATGGGAGGTTGTTCATTTATGTCTGGATTAAATAATTATAATTGTTTTATGTGGTTTGTGGTTGTGGAATGATGCACAATGTTATTATATAGTGGTGTTTTATGTTTTAGTATTCTGTGAATGTATATCAAGGATTATAATAGATTTATATTTCTATGAAGGACCTATAATGATTCAAATTATAATTTTTATTCATGTTCCATCACACCTCTCCTGATCGGCTTGTTTTGGAGGGTTTCATGGAGGCCATGGGATTTACTGTTCATTCAGTCGATGATGTTTGAGGAGGTTCACAATTTGTATCACTATCACTGGCTTGATGGATCATTCTTGGTAGATATTTTTTTATGGTATTTTTATAAAGTGTTAGTTTAAATTATTTATTGGTAGCTTTTGAGGTTTTTGTTGCTGTTTTGGATTTGTTTTTTATAGATGTTTGTGTTTGATTTGGAAAGGATGAAGCTATTTTTGGGGGATAAATAAATGGTTTCTGGAGGGTTTCTCTCTTGGTTGAAGTGGATAACGATGAAATCTATCAAAAACATCATGGTTCAAATATTGTGATAGCTCAAGGGTTTATATCCAAAAGTATTAGTGCATTTGATTTTTTTTGGAAATCTCAATTGTGTGTTGGGAGGGGTTTTAGGTGCGGGACTTGAGGTAACAACTATTTGTGTGGATCAAGGTAGATCAATTCCATGATTTATAGTGATTATATCTTCTGGATCATTCTTTTAAAAATTCAAATGTTCTTGGGTGTGGGTTTCCCTTTGTATTATAGTCCTTTTTATATATGTTTAAATATTTCATTGTATGGTTACCAGTCAATCTAAAAGTGGTTCTTTTAAAAATCTAAAAAATGTTTTGGATGGAAATTAAATTTCAAGACATTTCTTTAGGGATTACAACATCACACCCTCTACCTATATTCACTCTTCATTATTATACCAACCATAATTGGATCTCCTCCATTCATTATTGGATCAGGGTGTGTTCTAACATATAATAGTTTTATGGGTAATGTTACCTATCTTCTTACTTTTATTTTTTATTTTTTCTTATTTTTTCTCTATGTGTTAATGGACATGAATTAATTCCAGTGTTTTTATAGGTTTTATGATTGCTTTCATTAAGGATGAATTAGATTGTAATATTCAATTTTTGAGGCCCTATTAATCCCTGGTAGGTGTTCCCTTACTAATCCTGAGGGTTTATTCTCTTTTCATGTGATTTTTGATACATAGAATTTTCAACCAATGTGATTGATCTGTAATTAATATTAAATGAATACATTGAAATAATTTGAGTAGGGTAAGTATTTTTAGTGCCACAATGGACACTCTAGTGGCTATACCTTGATGAATTGGCCACCAATGGCCATTCCCTTGACTTAAAGTGTTTGGAACATTATACTAGGGACCCATTGTACTTCCTTTGAGTAAAGATATGATGATAATGAACAGGTTTTTATTCATTTTATCATCTTTATACTTAAGATAAGTATTTAAATAGAATTTGATATCTTGGATTTTCCTATATGGAACTAGAAATTTTCCCTCTAGCCTTTGTCAAGTTAAATTGGTTGGGGTGAGCATTCCTCCTCCACTATCTGGTTGAATCGAGTAGGTAATGCCACTATTATGTTATTTAATTTAGGTTAAGTGTATAATTACCAACCTAGGTATGTCATAAGGGATATTGTATGATATACCAAAATATAAAACAATTGTTTATATAACAATGATAAAGCTATTAATTATATGAAATTTCGATTTTGGTTATTATTATGGGATGATATAACTTTTACGCTAATAATAGAAGTAGTTGGGATGGTAAGACCACTTGTGTTATGTCATTCATAATGAGGGACACTATGCACATTATTTCATATGTTCATGATATGTACATAATTATTGACGTATTGTGAAATAAAACCTATTAGGTAATTGGATGAAAAATCCATGTGGTGTTAATGATGATTGTAATGGGATGTGGTACATAGGTATTTGTTACTTCCATTAGAAGTGGTACACACTACCCATTATGTGATGATTTCGAGGAAGGGTACACGATTCTCATATGATTATGGACATTATGGGATATTATTTCTTTTCTTATGATGTTTAATAGGACTTTAGATGATTTTACCTCATGTGATTTGGCTTGGGATGTTATTCCCACTCTTGATAATGTTGTTGGGATTTTATTCCTACTTGTTTATATTATATTAAAGATTCCATGCCCATTATTATTACCATTCAATATAGTTTCGCTTTTCATATACTAATTATTGTGTTATAATAGATATATCTTGTCTATTATTCTAATTACGTTGATCAGATACATTGATCAAGTACTGGTCACTATACTTTGATGAGATGTTATGCCCATTGATGATGATTTGGGATATTATATCCATTTCATTCTTGTATTATATCTTTATGGACACCCTGAACCAGGATAAAGTAGGTAAAATGACACCAAAGTTGTTGTGAAGTACCAATGGACATGACATATTTATAATTACCACTATTTAATGTTTAGTAATTTTTAAATTCATATCACAATGCACATGCTCCTGATTATACTGGATATGTTTAGGGATACCATTAGTGGGGGACTACTGACTTATACTCACACCCTGTTTGGGCACCCTGGTACCTGAGCAGACTTTAGTATTAGTGATATAGCTATGCAAATAGGCCCCTATTGTTTATGGGTGAAAAATAGTGCCTAGAAGAAGTTTGGATATGGGATTAAGAATAGATTTGGGACTAGTTATATCTATATCTATAGTATTTGGATAAATTTTAGGAATTTTTTATATGATATTCCTATGGGAGATCTTATTCATATATACATGACTACCTACAAATACATCTTATCATTTTTTATAACATAGGTGATGTTATCACTGTATATGAATTTTTTTTCTTGAATTTCATCCTTTATAGTATTTTATTTATATGGTGTTAGTTATTATGTTACTTTTTCTATATTTATAGCTATTTATACTTTATATATAGACCATATTCATTGGTTAGAAGCCTCTGGAATATATGGGTGGGGTGCTTGAGGTACGTACTTCCTGATTCAATCATAGTGGCAGTGAACTAGAATATATATTCTACATTGATAATGAATATATTCTATGGAAATAATTTTAGTTTAAGGGGAAGTTGATATCTAAATTTTCTATAGGATATTTCTATAATTGATAATGAGAAATAATTATAGTAACTTCAACCAAACTAACTGATTATTATTTGAATTTGTAACTAATCATGATGTTATTCCTAGTATATTCTTGTTTAATAAGTAATTGTAACTATTTTGGGATGGAAACTTAACATAAAAATGACTATTTGTTTTTTATAATGACCAAAAGAACATGTTAGGTGGGGATTTTAACTACCCAAAGTAATTTCCTTTTCTAATGGATAGTTAAATGGTTCAGAATTTATATTTACTATCCTATAATATATAGCTATAATGGAATACTATAGTTTATAGATCTGGTTTTATCGTCATGGAGTATAAAACATCCATAAATCTCAAATTTTAGCAACTCATTGATTAGTGAATATTTAATTTAAAACAATTTAAATTATAAATAAAAAAACCAAAATTATCTATAGTAATTTATTATAAAAAATAAGATATAATAAATTAATTTCAAATGATTTTTTATGGAAGTATGATTTATTTTACATGTGAATATAATTGTGTTAATTAGTTGCTATATTTATAGTGTAATTGATATCCATAAGATTAATTTCTATCAATACTATCACAATACTTGAAATTAATTGTAAAAAATACCATTCTCAAATTAAGATACATTAAAATCCATTATCATAATTAATAGACGTATCAAGTCTATTATCAAAACCAAAATACCTCTTTATAATTTTTATTTTACTCTCTTAACAACTGTTTTCTCAAATAATAAATTAGACAAAAAGATAAACATTTAAATCTGAAAACATTACTAAACCAAAACAACTCATTCACAATAAAATTCAATTTTTAATATATACCCCTCCTCCTAATCCTTATTTATAACCATTTAAAGTGAATAATAATTCATGATTGATGAAGAATCAATCATAAATGAATGATTCATATCAATGGATTTTGAATACTTAAAAGATGAAGAGTTTATCAAAGTGTGTACTCAAGAGAATTGATGAAATCCACTCATTATAATACATAGATCTAAATCTTCCATGCACAAGTACAAAAATGTATTTGATCCCTTAATAAAAAATGTTTCAAAAGGAACATTTAAAATTAAAATCATGAAATATATAAACTGTAAAATAAATCAAAACATAACACATTCCATTAAATTTTAATGAACGTATCTCTAAAGATCCTCATATCTTTGTTACATCATCCCCTATCATACTCTCTTAAAAATATATATTTAATGATATTATATTATAGAATTAATATTTTTATCATAATTTCATGATTCTATAAATAATTATGTATGTTCCCTATCATTTTTAAAGGGTTTCCCATTAACTTTTTTCATTATATTGCGATTTTACAGGACAAATGGTCTCTCATTACTGTGTGGAATATTTTGTTAACTATATCCATTCATTCCTCTTAATTATAGCATGGTAAGATTCTTTTTTCAAAAGTTTCAACCACATGTTATATCTAGTGGGAAATGGGTTCCCCAGCACAGTGTAATTGGTCCTTATTCAAGACTTCACATTCTAGTTCACTTATTTCTTAAAAAATATCATGTTAACCCCTATACCACAATATACCCTTCATCATCTCTTTATATTCAATTATATGTGAGAATTCAAGTGTATTATTTAACATTTATCCTAAAATTTCATTCCATAATTCTCATATTTAATCTTTAAAATAAACCAAAATTTAATTATCGGTGTTAGGACATGATTTAAAGGTCCAGACTTTAAACATTTTCATTCATTTGAAAAATATTATAACTATCCAATCTTATAAAAAGAACATAAAAAATAAATCTGAACTAAATTTTATTAAGATCAATTAACTGTTAAAATCTTGATAAAAACTATATATGAAAAATATGTTTATGAAATTCAAAAGCACTTAAAATTTTTACCCTTCCCCAAGAAAAATCACAATATTAATCTTATTGAAAAAATAATTATATATATGAAACTTTCATTTCACCATTAAAATGAATTCAAAGTTATAATTAAAATTTTCAAAAGTTTAAAACATAACTAAATAATGGTTTTTAATCATTTATACTTTATGACTCTTACTCATAATTCATGTTCCCTTTAATTCACATGATTCAACATTTCATTAGTACCCATTCTCACATATTTTCTAAATTACTATAAAAAATAATTCACAAATCACTGAAGGAAGTTTTTAATATATTTATATTCAATAACTGATTACATTAATTCTAACCAAAGGTTATTTAGGTTTATAAATGTTCAATTTAAATTTAAAAATGAACACTAATGATGAGGAATTTTAACAAGGTTTAATCTTGGGAAAATGGTTGGCTGGAAATAGTTGAGAAAAACAATAAAAAGGCTCAAATATGAGTTTTATCTCTTAAGTATAATACGTGATTTATAGTTAAACTTCATGGAAAACATCTCCATTTTATCACTTTTTTTTCAAATTATATCACCACCCACAACTTGTTTTTTCCTTTACTTTTTTATGATCTAAGGATCACAAATCAAATAATGAAATTAATGAAAATTTATCCCTCTTATCATTTTTTAATCTTTTTTATTTATCATTAGAGGGAAACTATAAAAGTATGATGAAATTAAACTTGTGAAAATATCCCCTATAAAAAATGAAAACAGTTTATGTTCTACCAATTTTAGTACTATTTTAACAAATTAAAATCATGACACCAATTTCTTCCCTTGTACTTATTCCATTTTTAATCATAAAAAAATCGAATAGTAGTGTTGGAAAAGAAAAAATAATATTTTTAATGAAGTAATAAAGAAATGAAACCATAGTCTCCAAAGGATTTAAGAAAAGATAAATGAAAGGTTGTTCTCAATGTTTTAGGTATTAATAAAATCCTCAATAATTTTAAAGTGATATAAATTTTTTAGTTTGGAAAAGAATCAAAGAATGTATTAGTATCTTAAAAGTATCATGTTTCTCTCTAAAAAAAATTATAATAATGAATATATGAAAATGTTTTAGAATAATTTTTGATAATATAATTTCAACATTGGTTAATAACTCTTATAATTAATTAAATAATATATCAGACAATACAAATTTCTATGAATTAAACTCCAAAATTGATATCATATCATCAATCATTTTTTTTAAACTCATAATTTTAATAAAAAATACAACTTTCAAAAAAATTCATGTATAAATTTTATATTTATCTTCACATTTAATTTTTTATTCAATAAGGAAAAATATAACTTCTTATGTGATTATAATTAATAGATAAATAATGGAAGAAAATTCATGTAGGTCTAAATATCTATCTCCCATACATGAATTAAATATTTTCCATAATTCCTATATAAGGTGGAATAGATTCCAAAAATATACATTATAATTCAATGATTGAATAATTCTTAGATGTTTGAATAAAAAAGGTTCTCCCCTATTTATGTATGCAATTATCCTGTGATATTATAATTGGAAGGAATTAATTTTCCTTGAATACCTTGATAATTTATTAATGTTTTGGTGTTCTAAATTACTATATTGAAAACGTTAAATGTGGGAAAATTTCTTAGTGATGATATTTTAACAAAAATTTATCAATAGTATTCTTGAATTAAATATAGCTCAAAAATTCATCTTGTTACAATTTATCTTTTCATGGTAGTCCAGGATTTGATGTAAAATCAGAACAAAATAAAAAGGAATAAATAGTTGACCAAAATAATAAGTGAAAACATAAAAATTTACCTATTTTTAGAATCCTATTGATAATAACACATTAGGATGTTGGGGGAGAATCAGTGTATTGGATAATCCTCCATTAATGAAGATATTTTTCCCTCACCTTAAGGAATAATTTTATTTTTATCTACCTTTCCCCAAGATGAGTGATGGAATTATTAAAATAATAGAAGAGATTTAACTAGGTTCACCCTTATTAGGCTACGTTTAAGGTATAAGAACAACAATTCACCAGTTCACCAAATTCACTAAAAGGTTATTGTATTATTGTAACAATTTTGGAGCGGTCACACTGACCCTACTTGTTCACAACCACAAAAAATTGAGATCTCACTTCTCTCCTCAAATGAGAAACTCACTACTCCAAAAATTCAATCCTCCATTTTCAAAAATAGATGAAATGAACATAGTATCACATAGGGATTTCTCTTTATAAAAAATTTCGATTTATATCAATCTTCCATATGAGATATGGAATAAAACCTTTGGTAATATTCTCAATAAAGACTTCCTATGCATGCCTCTTTTTTATCCATATTTTCATCATAGTTATCTTCCCCTTTTGATATTAATAGAAAGGTTAGTATTGATTATTTAATTTCTAGGATTGTGACATGTGTACACTATGTTTATTGGAGCCATCATATAAAAAAGATCCATATTAACCATGGGGAATTTAAAATCATCACTCCTGCAAAATTAAAATAGTTAGTATCATAAAATGAATTTGGTGTGGATATGAATTCTTTGGAACAATATAACACATTTCACATATACTACGACAAGGAAATTCTCACTATAGTTCATCCCTCCCTCTCATGGAATAGAAAATAGTACCACGACATAGAAAATTATATTTAACAATATCCAAATTTTTCACACATAACTCCTTTAATAACTCCCTCACATGATTTTAGGAATTATCTCCTTGAACCGCATCTCACACCAAACTAGATGCAGTGTGGATAAAATTATTGTGGTATAGCCTCATGTGGGATAATATGTCTCAAAATCTTTACTTATTTTAAAATAAAACACTCAATATCATAAGGAATGGCTATAGTTTGGACTCCTTCCTTCCCAAGGGGGATGAGTGGTAGCCCTATGTGATGTTGTCTAGGAACTTTTCAAACTATTGTGGTATATGAATACTCTGAAACCTACTCTACACTATAGTGACCTTGGATACAATGTTGCATAAAACCCTTGAGTCCAATATTAGACATAAATTTGGAAATCTCACAACTTATAAGATATCTTGTTCCATTGACCCACCAGATGTGTGTAACGGGTTCCATTCCCAAACTTCTACACGACATCACCCTACACCTTGGTCCACTTCATCCATGTTTCCACCCATACGACATAGACTAATTCTCCATATGAACACATAACTATATGTGTGTTTACCTTCCACCATGGTTCTTATATAGATTGATATCCAATGTGGTTCCCTTATGTAGATTATATTACTCCCATATATGTGGGGTATATACAGCTTGGCTACATAACCAAGCTTGTACATTTTTTGGTACAACCAAATTGGCTGTAAGGTAATCATCTTACTATAGAGTGGCCTATATAACAGAGAAAAAATTCACATTCAAATCATTATTCTATACCATTTCAATAAAAATAACACACACAAACTTTTAATGGGATTTTTTCTCGCAATAACCCCAATTAGTTTGTTGAAAATTCTCGAAACACTCTAACCAATTTCAAAAAAAGTGTATTTGAGAACCACTAACATTAAATTTTAAGCCCACATGAGCAATTCTTGGCATGAGAAACAAGAATTGATGATTTTTTATGATCACCTTTGAATTATTTCACCCAAATAAAAAATCCCCATGAAGTAACTTTTATATACTCCCATTTCTTCCCTAATGATCTTCCTTTTTCTACCTTATCAAACACACTAATATATTTTTATCCCCCTTTATAAACAAACCCAAAGTACTTAATAAACTAAATTTTTTTGAATATGGGAATAGAAATCCAACATATTGAGGTCAGAAACAAACCTTTATTATTAAATAAATTATGGAGAGTTGAGATCCATATCTGAATAAATTATTTGAAAAAATAAGGTTGGGATCCAAGATATAACCAATGATTCTCAGAAACCACTTTGGTTAGTTCCTTTACAATTATATATGTAAATAGATCTTATATGGAATGTAATCAAAAACCAAAAATACTATCTCAAATTTATCCATTATAAAGTTATATTTGATCTCATTGTGGTTGTTTCCTATATGTTCAAAATTATTTTTTCTAAGATTGATCACACTTGAGTTATCAAAAATAATTAGAATGGTATAATACACTTCAAATCCCACATCATCAAGTTTTTATTTAATCCATAAAAAATGGCTGCATTCATGAGTGGTAGAAAAGTAATTGACCTCAATGGTATGTAAATATATGTAATATTTCTTCTTTCATTTCCATGAAATACATGAAATACAAAGATAAAATGAACCACCCTAAGTTTATTTTCAGTCATCTACTAAACAATACCAGTCTTCATCAATGAATCCTACTAAATTCTACTTTGTAAAATTGTGACAGAACAACCCATAGTCCATTATATGTTGAATATATTTCATAATTACTTTCATATATTTCATATAAATATCCTTGGGATCACAATAAAAACAAGAGACAAGAAAATTAAAAAATAATATATCAAGTTGAGTGGATATCAAATAGATTAATATTTTAATAATTTATTGATATATATTAACACCGAAATTATTTCCAACCTCCTATTTTGATAATTTAAGTCCTGTATCCACCAGATTTTCCATGGGACTTGATTCCTCCATCTGAAACATTCTTACAACATCACTAGAATATTTATTTTATGAGATAAATATCTCATCCACTCTTTGAAGTATCTAGAATCCAATGAAAAATGACTTTTCACCAATTAGATACATTGAAAATTTTTACCTCTTGAGTTTTAAGAACTGATTTCATTAGTTTCCAATAGAGCCTCAAATAATTATAGCATCAACATAAATGAGCACCGTAAACCACTATTCTTTCAACTTCTTAACATATATATTTTGATAAAATCCCCCTCTATAGAAACTGAGGTTCATTATAAATTAATCTAATATATAATACCATTCCCTTGGTTATTTATTGAGGACATAGAAAGCCTTATTTAGATTAAAAAAGTTTCCTTCATATTCATTAATGAGAAGCCTATATAGTTTATCAATCTATACTTCCTCTTAAAAAAACCATTGAAGAATGAATATTTGAGATCTATTTGTTATATTTTTACCCCGTAATTAATTTTCATGGATATAAATAAATATATAATTTCACGTTGTTAAACATGTTCATACATCCCATCTACATCAATGCCTTTAATTTGGGAATATCCATTTCACACAAGATGTGTTTTATTTGGAATCACTATGATATCTTAATGAAGTTTATTTTGGAACACCGACTTGGTTCCAATGACATTATTATCTCATAACCTTGAAAAAAAATCCAATTATTATTATTAGATATTTGGTGAATCTACTTCTTCATATCCTTGAAAAAAACATCATCATTTATAACCTGTTTAAAATATTTCAATTCTCCCAAAGATAACAAAGATACCATCTGTCAATCCTTCATTCTTCTGGTTTAGACTAGTATTGTCTGGTCTCTAACAATGTTTATTTTGGTTATTTAAAACCTTATTATTTTTTATATATGAACAAACTAGAATTTATGATATTTCTTTAAAACCTTAATATTCATTATAGTTCCATTCACAACTTATAAATCCCCCTGAACCCTATGATTCTTCATCACTCTCATATTCAGAAATTTGGCGTTTTTCAAGCAAAATCTTCTCATGTGTTTATGTTATTTTCCCCTCTTCAACTACCAAATCACCATTTCTTTCAACTATATTCTCAAAAATATTATTTTAAATCCTATAATATTAACTTTTTGATTCTTATCCATGAAATATACCTTTATCTCCCATATCTACATATTTTTTTACTATTTTCCTTATTAAGAATACAGTATTTACTTACAAGCTCTTTGAATTATTTTGGTGTGTGATTTAGTCCTTAAAAAATTTAATATGAACTCCCCTCTTCATTTTCACATATCAAATTACTATTGGTGATGTAAGCCTCTATAAGAACCAATTATTTCAAATGTACTCTAGGATTAAGGTTTTCAATTAATATTGTTTGACCCATGTTATTGATTATATGATTTATTCTTTCCAAAAACACATTCTATTGATATTTTCTAATAGGTGATACATGATGATCAATTCCATGAATTTATATATATTTTTCAATTTTAAGATTTTTTAATTTGGCCCCATTCTTTGTTCTAATCTTCTGGATCTTTATAAAAAGCATCTTTTTAGTTCTTCTATGTTATTGAGTAATACATATTTATAATCTATCCAAAGTGTGATAGGCACAATCCGTGCCATTTCAGTTTATTAATCTATAAATAGAGCATAATAGTTTCTTCCATCCATTTAATTTGGTTAAATTATCCCACAACATTCCATATGCACATGATCATTAAACCTTATTGCCTTAAAAAAATTGTAGGACTTCCATATAATCTTTTTTTTATAAGAATCAAATATTTGAGTGTGATCATATGTGAGATGTGAAAAATCACGAGTTCCATTGACCCTTACCAATATATGTAGTGTTTTTTTGGATCAATTATACAAGATGTTTATGGCATAACCTTTTCTCATCTTCTTTTAACATCATAAATAAGTTCTCCTCTCCAATAGGGTATAGATTTTCCTTATTTATTTTTCCCTAGAGAATAAGTGAACAATATTTAGATTTGATTTTAAAATCCATTTGAATGAAATATTATACATGTAAGTGGTCACATAATTACCTGACACTAAAAATATTATGAATCATCCCATAAACAATAATAAAGTTAGTTCTCCTGAGATCTTTTCCACCAATCTTGGATTTTTAGGAAAAAATAATCTTAATAACCTCAATATCTATGATCTCGACATTTATATTTCTCTCCAGGAAATATAAGAAACATTATTATATATATAAATCCTCTTTAACAACCAAAGTTGGCAATGAGTGTTCCCTCTTAGTAGTTGGATCTATGATGCCTTCTTTTTCTTGAAAACTAAAAACCTATTTTTTGGGTCAATATTCCTAGGTAAAGGATCCAATTTTTTATTTCTTTCACTTTAAGGTATTCCTAATGAAACATGTTACATTATTGAATCATAATTAATTTCCTTATGCCATAATACTTTAGAACAAAAATACTAAGAATTTAAAGAGGAAGAATGATTAGAAAATCTAACATACTATTCAGATTTATGATTCTACTCTAAGGACCTCCTAGTAATATATTATACAAGGTAAGTGTGTCCCAAAATTATAAAACATAAATATCTAACTATTAAAGCATTTATACTCATATTGTACACATGGTTAGATTAATTTCTCATGTTGTGAACATCATCCCTATTTAGAGGAGTTGGCACTTGAGGTTTTGAATCAATCATAGATTTGTCTCTATCATCGAATTGTTGAAATTGAGTAATTTCATTGTCTTGAATTAATGATGATGCCTATATATTTCCTCTCACTATTAAAGGTGTTAATAATCATTCTTTATCATCACACTGAAATCTACAATTCATAACTTATTCTTATAGATCATCATGTTTATTCACTCTTTTATAGAATTTTTTATCCAAACAATCAATGATTCGGGTTTGATATTCAATTTTCAGCTTTAGTTCAACTTAATTCATTGTAATTTCTATACTTAAAGATCTATGTTTTTCAATTTTAGATTTTAGATTTAACTTTTCTACTTTTTATTATTTTTTGTAGAGATTATAATCACTCACCACTACATTATCCCTCTTAGTCTTTTCTCCTCACACATCATGTTAATTAATGTATGAGTCATGTTCCTCCAATATATCAATCCTTCAAACAACTACCTTATTCTCATAATATCTATAATTATTTATTATCTTATTTTCAAAAAACATTAACATAATAATCTTTATTGTTTTAAACTTATTCTAACTCACCTTCTATAGAACTATCTTCTTCATTAGAAATAAGATTTTTCCTTTAGAATGAACTCTATTGATAATTATTTAAACTTTTATGTCATATTATTTAGTGGGTTGTCTTCACCATATAATTCTTGATAGTTTTTAGGAAACTTAGCCACACATTTTCCCACCTTTACATACTCTAATAAAGAAAGGTGATCCCTCCTTTAAAACCCTCACTTCCACTTTTAATATTTGATCAAAAGAATGAAATCACCTCAAAAAATAATTAACATACAAATTTTATATGATTTATACCTTCTTCATGGAATAAAAATACACCTCATAAGTAATTTACTTTATTCTTGATTTATTATCTTTGTTTATAATTTTATAAGCCACCAGATTTTTATGAAATATATTAATACAAATGTCTTATAGATATTATTCTTTTATAACTAATACTTCTTCCATGAAATTTAGATGGAGTTTACTCCTCATTCTAGTCACCATATTTTAATCATTTAGTTCCTCACTAAGATCTCCCAGATCTCCAACATGAATGTTTAGATGATCAAAAAGGAATCAATCATCTCATTTTAACTAATTCTGAAATTATCATTCCTTTTCCACATAATCTACATCTTGGATTCCCAAACAAGAAAACCCACATTATAAATATTCAAAATATTTTCCACCATTATTATGGGTATTTCATGGTATCAACTGTGTAAATATTTTATGGGAGAGAGAACTTACAAAGGAATTAAGGTCTTTGGTATTTTCATCTATTTCACAATGATATATTTCTGTCAATGTTCCCATTTTAATATTTTTAGTGATTCCATAGTGGGTTATTGGGTAAAATCCATAACCAAGGATTATAAATAATATTTCATTCAAATTTTATATAACTTAAAAATACTAACTTCAAATATTGGAACACCTTTATGGATGACAAGTGTTCTCATACTTCAAAGAGAGAGAAATAATAAACATCCATTTGATACCACTTGTTAGAATCATATAAATGATAACACCCTAGGGTGGGGGGTGAATCAGGGTATATAAAATTAATTAATGATCAAGGATCCTGTTGTCCAACCTTGAAGTGCACTTATATTTCACTCTACCTTTCCCCTTAGTTAGTTATGAAAGCAATAAATAACATAATGGATTTTACATGGTTCACCCGCACTGGGATACATCCAAGGAGCATGCACAACAATGTGATAGTGCACCAAATTCATGAAAATATCACTAAATTACAGTTAAAATTTTAGATAAGTTTCATTGACCCTCCTGGTTCAATTAAACAAACAATTAAAGAATTCACTACTCTCTTCCAACAAGGAACACACTACTCCGTCTCTTGAATCCTTATACTTATCATAAGGATGATATGAACATAGACTCACATTAGGGTTTATGTTCAGCATATAAATGACTATTTATAGTTAGTATGATGTTGGAACCGTGCGTGCACCGGAATCCCAAAACAAGTGGGTTTTAAAAAAATTTCCACATACGATCGACGCAAACTTGTCGACGTTAGTGAACAGTAGCCTGGTCCTAGCTGAGGACCATGCATGAAGGATTCTAAACACAAAAATAAATAGTAAAATACAAGGTTTAGTTCTGAAAATTCTCATGATGTTTTCTCATTGTTGGTGATGGATACACGGAGAATCTGACATCGAACTCCTATAGATCATCCACACGCACTTCAAGAAATTCGTGAGAGCACTGTTCATCATAATTTGGGTGCTATCGAGGAATTGATATGAAGCCTTTTGTGCTCTAATGATCACCGCATCACTTCGCAAGCGATGCTTGAGAGAGTGATTTATCCATTCTCCATGGATCCAGATCCTCTCTCTCTAGATCATGGGAGATATGATAATATAGAGAAGTGACATGAATAGTGATTAGAAATCTCCTCTCCTCTTATATTTATAGTGGTTAATTAAAATACCTGGTATTACGTCACCGACCCCAAATACTTAACGCACTTTCAATGATATTTTATTACTTCTAAACTAAGTCATAAATATTATTATGATTTTCTTGTAATGTATTAAAATATATTGCATGATAATAATTGAGTCATTAACTCAACTCTTCATTCCCATAAATATTAATTAAACCTTGAATAATTTAATATTTGTCAATTAATATTTTTTATGTATTTACTTAAAACTCATAAATACATTTAATAAATAAGTTCAATACTCATTATTCTAAACTTGAATAATATGAATTTATTTATTACATTGGTGATTGTTTTTCTTTGGAAAAACCCTGGACCCCAGTGGTGGGTCCCACCATGTCCAAAACTCATATTCAATTAAATATGTCAGATTGTTAAATGTGATGTTGTGTGGGACCCTCTAGTCCCTTATCTCAATTGTAGTGAATATTATTTACAGACTAAGAGTGGAATCTAGTAACCCATCACGGCCCCTAAAGAGATAATAATTTTCACAGTAGTAACAACCAACCTACAAACACGATCTGTGTAATATAATCTATTTGTCTGTAATATCTCATAAAGAATAATGTGCTTATATGTCATCTTCCTTTACTTGCTTTATTGTTTGTTGAATTAACATGACATATTTACCCTCGACTACCATGGCCATGGATTTATAAAGGTACTACCATCCATATCAACATGACCTGAGATATATTACTTCCATAACTCAAAAGAGACAAATCCTTTCTTGACCATTCAACCAATGTCATGCCACCAATGACACACCCAACACAAACTACCTCTCCATGACTTCATTTCCATGGTTTTCATCTTGTATCAAGGTACACAATCAACGGACATACATTGGTAATGATCTCAAGTCAGGAGACCATTACACATGAATGTAGATAGGAACATCCAATGACCCCCAAAACATGTGTCATTTCTATTGGTGGGTTAGTCCTCATGATCTCACTAATAGAGATCACCTAGTGGGAACTTCATGAGAATAAGTCTCAATGATTATGAGCCCCCAAAAACTGATAGTGAAACATCTACTGTGTCTAATCAGTAAGATGTATCTAGACCATAAAACATATATTTAAGATTAATGTCCTAGCATCTAGAGGTTCTCATTATAGTCTAGGAACTGCTATAACCTTTCAACACAACAATTAATCTTTGGCAATTACCCTTTCAATAGTAGATATAGAAAAGTATACACTATAATGGTAATATGACATCATTCATAGCTACCTGTATACACGATATGGTAATCAAAATCATTGAATAGTTAGGTCTAGAGAACCCACTATTTCAACACTCCCACAATCATTAGAGCCAATATACGAACCAAACTTGTTAGTTACTCACATGATTAACATCATGTTTCTGATGAGTAACAGATTTAGCTACTAGGTCCTCCACGGTTCCACTATGTGTCTATTCTGCTATAGTGACCTCATCTCCTTGAGTAAAACTTCTCAAGAAATGGAATCCCGAGTATATCCCACTTGTCCACTTTCGAAACATGACATCTTGGATAGTAAGAATATCATAATTTATATTATGATAATACTTTTCTTATCAGTGAAATTCCAAGAAATTGAAAAAAATCATTGAATTTAATTACTTCTTAGCTACCTTAGAAGCTACAATGTACTCGGCCTTTATAGGTATGGCTACCACAGGCTTATAAGATCTTGACCCGCTCATCACCTTTAGCCTAACTGCAATACCAAATCACATTAATCTATGGAAGACTAGTTTGTATCCCCAAAAACTAGTATCCTTTCTCCTCTACTTAACAGGTACATATCTTTTGTACTTGCTAAAGTACAATTAGATAGTTTTAACTACATCCCTTGTAGTTGTCTTGGATATAACTAATATTTTCCTATTGTAAAATATACCTTGGAAATATCAGTTATTTTACATATCATGGTATATGGGATAGATACATCACATCGATGTATGGATTTAAATCATTACATTTATCTATTATATGTCTTGGACATGTCAACCAGAATAGATTATTCCCTATGAAATAGGCAACAATCCATCTCTAGAATTGTTCCAATTTTTATTTTTAAACACAATGTCACTATATGTACGATTGAGTAGAACCAAGAAACCTATAGACCTACATCAGTAGATCCTTTTCCCTAGAAATTAGGTTGTTACTTTAAGTCAATGACTACAGAAAAAATTTCAACTTCATCTTAGCTAACTATGAGACCAATGTCTATTTTACATATGTTTCAGAACATACTTTACATGGAAAACATTGATTCTCCCACTAACCTATTGTAGACACATGGAAGTCATTTGTTTCAAATGTATATTCTATGATAATGTTTCTTACTTTAATCCTAATATGGATTTCAATAACTTGCAACCTATATTAGAATTTCGTGACATGAACATCCCTTTCTAGTTGTGTTGTATAGACACCGTCCCCGATTGGTGGTCATGACATCTAATGCTAAATAAATTGATCATAGATATTTACTATGATATGTAAAGTTCTAACGGATTTATGCATAACAACTTGGTGAAACAAATCGATTCTTATTGGTACTACTCTTTTACCATCCATGTATCAACTCACTTGAATACCCACCATAGTATTCAAAATAATAATCCCCTTTTCCCTTTGATACATGGAATCAATTAATTGAATTTTAGTTGGTCTTATCAATTTTAACTAATTTTCATATACTTCTTTATTATAGGA
The DNA here is from genome assembly GCA_963277665.1 of Viscum album. Classification (NCBI taxonomy): domain Eukaryota; kingdom Viridiplantae; phylum Streptophyta; class Magnoliopsida; order Santalales; family Viscaceae; genus Viscum; species Viscum album. The sequence continues at coordinate 648,750,636 of OY728120.1, read as the reverse complement.
AATATTATTCACATTTAATAATAGATCATCGACCACAGTGAATAAAAAAACATCACCATGGTTTTCTCCTTCCTAAGCAGTATGTGTCTCTAGAATATACTTTGTTCCATATGGGCTTGTGGAACTAGTTCCTATGTCAACTATTTGTTCATCTTGAGCATTGAATAAACACTAGTCAATATAGCTCCCACTATCTCTAATAGATATGTTCACCCTTATATATAATTGTATTCTATCTTAGGTATTTATGTAATATCTTAAGAAATCATTAGGATAAGTACCTTAGATGAACACCATGTTTATCTTGATGCAAGTTTGTTTGTATCCGAACAAACTATTTGTATCCAAACACATTTCCTTATGACATAATGGATTTACATTAGACTATGAATCGTATGATATCTATTTTTCATTTTAGTTGTAAAATTATTATGGGATTACACTATTATTTTCAAAGCATTTCATGAAATATAATTGAAGTTTCTACTAGTTGCAACATTGATATTACTTATATCAATGCTTTGATGTATAACATATGCATTTAGGAATTTATCCACGCTACATTTTTTTGATCAATGTTGACACGTAATACTTTATCATCAATCATCCTAATTAACAACAATTTCATGAATTCGATAAGGTAATATGTGTTTAGGAATTACTCCATGCTACATTATCATGTTTGATGAATTCTTGGTCAAGATTTTCTTCGGTATCCCAACCCAAAGAAACTCATATATCCTGACCATGCATATACTTCACTTTTTTATTCATTAATTACATAAAGTAATCTTATGAAGTATATATACCTCTAGATTATACTTGGAATAGTTCACGCTTACTTGTTAAACTATTTCTGAAGGCTTTGTGACATACCTTTTTTTCTAAAGGATCCTTTATCCTACCTAAATACATTGATAATACCAAAAGTAATTAGTTTTTATGAGCCTAAATACCTTACTTGGTATATTCAGGATGTCCGATTTTAGAATTACTTGACAAAGAATTTTCTTGTCACAATTGGGTATATGTATTAAATTTATATTCGTCACTAGTTGCCTATGATTCATGTATTACTGAACTAGTGATTGAGTTTACTGAAAACATCAATCATTCCAGAACCTGAAAGAATGTCTCCATGCATATAAGGACACATGAAATTAAGGTTTATGGTTATACTCAAAAATAGTTCAACATGAATCTTTCACTTGGCAATTATGAATTCATGTACTTATCACCAGTGGCCTAGGTATCACCCTTTCACAGTCACCTGGAGAATACACCTGACTTCTAGTAAGGCTTCTATACTTGGTATCTATATTTATATACATATATGTAAAAAGCATAGAGTATAAAATACCCATGTAGTAAAAAGAAACATTCCATTGATGAATATGTCTGATTTAGAAGCTAAAACTAGCTTCTATAAATCATTTTATTGGAATTAAAATTCCATAATATTATTTCATAATATGAAGTGAAAATAATCCGTGTTAATACCTCATTAATTGAAGGACATCACCAATGTGTCATTGTAATTAAATTCTATTGACCTTTTCAAATTTTCTTTCAATTTATATGCCATAATAATTAAAACTTAATTGTATTTTATTCTTATTCAATTGGAAAACCTTATCTAGATAGGTAATGGAGCATTTACTCGATACATGTTTGTTTTATAACATAAAACGAAATTTGAGAAAATGAGTGAAAATGATATAAGAAAGAGATCTATTTAATGATCATGATCGATATTTCAATTTACACATGCTAGTGTAATATCGCCTTGTTCATATAATTTCTTCACTTTATCCTTGCAAATATCTCAGAGATGAGATTTCATGTTTTATAATCCATGTCTTGGTGTAGCGACTGCAACTGACACTGGATGATGATGAAAGAATAATTATATAACTATCATATTCTTTATACATTAATCTCTAGTAATAATTTTCACCCTCACTTCTTGAGGTAGTTTAACAGTGTTGGGGATACTGGAACCTTGAGTTTCCTATATCATAGTACTATGCACATGTGCCTACAAAATTAATAAATACTCGTGATAGTGTGGACATTTACATTGTCCAATTTATCGCAATTTAAACTTGTCATATAACAAGCCATTTTTTTACAAAAATAAATTTTAGCAGATTAGTGCCTTTTTATCTAGATTACCAGTTTAGACATTTTTGATTAAATACATAAATCATTTAATGTCTCCAACTATTTTATGAAATTCTAGGAACCCTTTGTGCTAGAATTAGAATACTCTATCATTAGAGTATTCTAGTGTCTCGGATCCCAGAACCACCCCTCATAGTCTACAAGCTATGACTATGCCACTCCTTTGAGGGTTATAGGTGGGATTTTGGCTGGCTGACTGCTTTATCTTGCGGCTCCTTGATCTATTGAGTGAAGTCCCAACTTATTAAAATCAGAACATAATTTACTCAATGCTTTCCTATTAAATTACAACAAGATATATATGGCTATTTCTTTACATCAATTTTAGTTAAGTCAACCCATCATTCTTATAAGGACTCACTGGTAGTAAGAGGAACCCACAACTATGTCTTGACCAACACCTCAAACTGTCGGTTTTGTCCAAATTTGAATGATGGGAGGTAGTTATGAATTAATATATTTTTTAGGGTTTTATTATTTCTAATGTGGAAAAAGAAATCATTTTCTATTTTTATAAGCACGTACCATGTTATCGCACTCACAACTGACCATGCATGAAATGGAGAAATCATCGCGTCACATGTTCATTTTATCATGCATGTTTGTTTATTATTATACTATGTGATAACACAATAAAATACACATGAAAAAAATAATAAACCATGCAAAACAAAATGAACACCTAATCATGAGACGATTCTATTGGTTGATCTGTTGAGTGAATAACAGACCAATTGAAACCCTTGGGAGAAGTACCTTTAGTCACATGGCTTGCAATGTGAATAACAACATCTACTCATTCATGGTATCCAAATCCTATTTGGTGCATCACTGTTACTTGGTGTGAAGTGCATCATACCTCGTCTTTTCATTATACAATAGTAATCACCCACATGCGAGGGGGTCACGGGGTATAAAATACAACTATGAAAATGGGAGCGTAAGCCCTTATACATATAATGACACATGAGACGACATGCAGATCACCTTTAAATTAATTAAACTAATTATTAAAATACCATGCAATAATTAAATAAATAAATTAAATAAATGCACCAAATATACATTGGTAGGTCCACAACTCATAACCAGTATATGCTTTAACTTGCGTATATAAACTAAATGAAGAATAGAATTAAACCTGCTTTAATAATAAACTTGAACGAACTATTTTATTGAATTAAAATTTCACTCTAATTTTAATTCAATAAATATCATCATTTGGTCCCGATTAATTAATTTACTTTTAAAAATAAAAAATTAATTAAAAAATTAATTAAATTAATCTCTCAATTAAATTAATTACGCCTCTAGACCTTTTAAGCAAAAATTAATATTTATTTAATTTAATTATCAACTATAATTAAATTAATTATTTTAATTAACTTCTGATTAATTTAAAATTACCCGAGCCCCTGAAACCCCGGGTAGGGCCTATGCAGGTCTTGAAAAACCCGCGTAGGCCCAGTCTGGGTGGTGTCAATGACGTGCAGAGTCGTTATGGGCCGGGAGAGTCTGCTCAAGCCCATCCCGGGATGGGCTAACCTACAGACTTGTTTCACAGCTGGTGTGGTTTACGTGGATGGGAAAGGGGATTACCTCGCTGGAGGTGAGGGCCTTCTCTCTAGCAGCGCGAATGCGCAAGTCATATGAGTCTACCACTGGATAGTCTGGGCAGAAGGGTGTTTAACCCATGGTTCAAGCAAGGCACGACCTTGAATTTGCAGGGTGTCAGTGAGCGCAAAGGAGGGAGGAGCCTAGTCCATGACAGGCGGCCTGGTCTGGCCGTGGGGTGGACGCTTCGAGAGTCGCTGGCCAGGTGGGGAGTGCTGTCCTAGGTGGTGCAGTGCGCTGTAGCTCCACTGGTTTTTGTGGTTGAACGACAGTGGAGGGAGATGCCGCAAGCCTGGAGCAGCTCTAAATTGCAGCGCAGGAGAAGCGACACGCCTGCTGCATGTCCGCGAGAAGAAGGGAACCAGCGGATAGGGGCTGCGCCTGGCCCAGTGTTGAGATGGTTTTGTGGGGTGCACTTGTTGTAGGAAGAGGCGTCCACTGGTGGTGCAGCGGGCTTGATGCGGTGTGGGCTGCTCCGCAGGAAGGAGACCAGGTAGTGGTGGCAGGGAGTGGCGGCTTGTGCCTAGTGCTGCCAGTAAATTAGGTGTCGCAGGGATGGGAGAGGCGGCTTACTGCTTATTGCTGCTTTGGGAGAATAGAAGGGGCGCCGGGACTACCAGAACTGGGGTGACCAGGAGGTAGGAGGCCTTAGTGAACCATGGGGCTACGAGGAAGATAAGAGGGCGGCGGCGGCCTGGGGCTACTGCGCGCTGCGCCTGAATAGGAAGAGGGAGACCCACTCAAGTCTCCAACCACCTTTTTTTGTTTTTGTTTTTTTGTCTTTCCTGATCCGCCACCTTTTCCCCTTTTCCCCTTCAAAATTTTTTATAAATTTTTTGGAGACCTACAAATCAGGTCTCTCCAATTTTGTTAATTAAACAATACATGGACAACAATACTTTCTTTCAAATTCTTAATTAACCATGACACCTAAAAGTGACTCATTCCCTCCTTTATTTTTTTATTTCTAAGTATACATCTCGACTAAAAATAAAAACATATAATAATAAAATATTATTATAATAGAATATTTTAATAATAAAATTATTATTATAATAAAAATATTATTATCATAATTAAATAATAATAATAATAATTAAACATCACTGGAAAACACTATTCCGATAACCAAATGTCCACCCAGTGATCATAAAACATCCGGTTTAACTTCAATTTTAATCTTCAGATGACCACAGATAGGTCAACTGATATTGGATTCAAACTCGGTCTGCAACATATGGACCTTAATGATGTCATCATCATATTTTAAGGCAAATTTAATTATTTTGACTTAAAATCGACATGTGCTCCCTTTGATTCCACTTATTGGAACTGAGCATGTAGCGGAAACCCCAAACAGGTGGGTTTTTAAATTTATTCCACCGATGATCAACGTAAACTTGCCTATGTCAGTGAAAAACAGCCCAGTCTTATCCAATGAACATGTGCGAAGGATTTTAAGCCAAAAAATAAACTGTAAATTACTTGGTTTAGTTCCGAACCCGCACACAACATCTGCTCATCATTGGCGATGGATGATTGAATAATCTGAAATTGAAATCCTCTAGATCATCCACACATGCTTCAAGAAATCTGTGGCAGTGTCGTTCATCGTAATCTGGGTGCTAGCGCAGAATTGCGACGACGCCTTCAACGCTCCAACAGTCACCGCATCACTTCGCAAACGATGCCTGAGAGAGTGCTTGATTCGTGCTCCTTTGATCTAGATCCTATCTCTCTAGATCATTGGAGAGAAGAGAAGAGAGAGAAGCACCATGAATATTGGTTGGAAATATCATCTCCCCTTATATTTATAGTAGCTAATTAAAATACCCGGTATCGCCTTGCCAACCCTGAATATTTAATGCACTATCAACAACATTTTATGACAACAAAACTGAGTCATAAATATTATTATCATTTACTTGTAATATATTGAAATGTATTATGTGTTAATAATCGAGTCATTAACTCAACTCATAGTTCCGAAAAATATTAATTGAACCTTGAATAATTTAATATTCATCTATTAATAGTTTTTAGGTATTTACTTAAAACTCGTAAATACATTTAATAAATAAATTCAATACTCATTATTCTAAACTTGAATAATATGAATTTATTTATTTCATTTGTGATAATTTTTCTTAGGAAAAACCCCAAACCCTAGTGCTGGGTCCCAACATGTCCAAAACTTCTATTCAATTGAATATGGTAGATTCTTGAATACACTATTGTGTCTAACCCTCTAGGCCCTTATATTGATAGCAGTGAATATTTTCCACAAACCACGAGCGGGATCTAGAAACCCATAACATCCTCTAAGGAGATAAGGATTGTCACAACAACAAAAACCAACCTACAAAAACAAACTATTTAATATAATTTCTTTGTCTGTAATATCTCATAAAGCAGTACACACTCATGTGTCATCACCATTTTTTTCTTTATTGTTTGTTGAATTAACTAGATGGATTTACCCAAGACTGCCATGTCCATGGTCTTATAAAGGTACTGTCATCCATATCAATATGGTCCGAGATATATTACATCCATAACTCGGAAGAGACAAATCCTTTATTGATCATTCAACCAAAGCCATGCCACCAATGACGCACCCAACACAAACCACCTCACCACGACTTCATTGCCATGGTTTTCATCTTGTATCAAAGTATGTAATCAAATGAAATACATTGGTAATAATCTCAAGTCAGGAGACCATTACACATGATCGTATATAGGAACATCCAATGACAACCGAAACACGTGGCATTCCTATTGGTGGGTCAGTCCTCATGATCTCACTACTAGAGATCACCACATGCGAAATTTATGAGAAGAAGTCTCAATGCTTATGATCCCCTAACACCTGATAGTCAAACATTTACTATCTCTAATAATTAAGATATATATGGACCATAGAACATATATTTAATATTAATGTCGTAGTATCTAGAGGTTCTCATTATAGCCTGGGAACTGCTATAACCTTTCTATATGACAATTAGTATTTGGAAATTACCATTTCAATAGTAGACGCAAAAAATTCTATACTATAATGGAAAGATGACATCATGCATAGCTAACAATATACACAATATGGTAATCAAAAGCACTGAATAGTCAGGTCTAGGTCACGCACTATTTCAACATATGATACTCTAAGAATAACTCCTTCAATATTCAAATATCTATATGAGATATTGAACAACACCTCTAGAAATATTCTCTAAAAAGGATTCTTGTGTATGCCTTTTTTTGAAGAAGGAAGAGACATGAACTGGTTTCCCAATTCATGCCCCCAATGGAATTTATTAAAATAAAAAAGAAACAATACAAAAACGAGGTGTAATACACTTACACCAGCAGGGAATTAATGGGGATACAAAAAAACAATGACAACATCATCCCAAAACAAGAAACCAGACAACATACATCACCATTACCAGCCAGAGTGAGCATTAAAATAGAGACATCAAGAGAGTCCAACTTCAGAATATGCTGCAGCAGGAGTCTCAAGGCCAAGGATTACATGCATCCAATTCCACCAAAAGGGATCTTAACAGGTCATAAACAGAATCAAGATTCTGTATAGCAGATCAAGCAGAATCGCAGTGCAAAGTTCAAGATAAGATCAAGACATCATGCAGGAACAAGAACATAGCAAGCAGTCAAATAGAGCTTCAGGACAAAGACTTCAAGAGGAACCATCTTTAAAGGAAGAATTCTGCAACATGAGTCACAACAAAACAGAAACAACCATTAAAGCATATTTTTCCTGAAACTTTTATGTAGTAAGATTATCCAAGAATGTTGAACCACAAAAACCAGCCATCTCTTCAGATCAGAGCAGATTAATCCGGCCTTGAAAATCATATTCAAACCGAAAAGAAGCATCTCACAAGTTCCTCTTAAAAGTAGCATATCAAGATCTCAAAAGCAACATCAGCCTCAAAAGCAGTGACCACCAATATCAAAAACCCAAAGCAACCAGTCCAAACAAAACCACAAACCGAACCCAATAGTGAGAAAAAAGGGCTAAAAACTGTGCCCAAAAGATGTAGCATCCCTCAAAAACAGAATATCACCCTCAACCAGATCAGAGACACATTGAGGGCCAACAAATAAAGAAACAGTACTCAAACAAAGCCATCAAACAAAATAGCTAAGCAGTAGCTTCACCAGATGTTAAAGCAGAATATCAAAAGAACAAAATCAATGAAAAGGAGAAAAAACTTCCAGAATTAGGATGATTTGATGCCCATCTTCGATTTTTCAGTGGAGATGGATTATTTTATACTAAGATACTCTACAGATGATATCATACCATACTGAAACTCTTTAAGGGCAATTTCTTGTTGCCTATCCATATATTGAATCCACTCTTGTAGCTCATGTTTGTCAAAATTATGATTAAATTAGTACAATAAAGTACAAGAGGCAGCAACTTGAGAGTTTTCTTGAGGGTCCTCTGCAGGTTGAGGTTTGGAATTATCAACGAGAATTTTTTCTTGAGGGGCTTCAACAGGTTCAGACTTGGAAGTATTCACTGATCTTGTCACAATTGTGCATTCAGTGTTGGAGTAATCTTTGCGTCTTCTAGTCTTTCTTGTATGTGGGGTGATGAAACCATCCCCATCCACCAAGGGATATTTACCTTTGTTTGCCAAAGAATTTAGAGGGGTATCTTCAATCTGTCCCGGAGTATCATTATGATCTGAGGACTCAAGATCTCTTTCAACTTAATTTTCTTTTATAGCTTGTGTGCTATCTCGAGTCTAGATAAGGCCTTCATTAGTATTTGAAGTAGGGGTAGTAACTCTCCCTTTTTTCATTACAACCCCAACAGGTTCCTGTAATGTAACCTGATTAAGAACAGAAGTCTGGGGTGTATCATCTAAGACAACCATGGATAAGGCCTCAACTTGATTTTCAGCAATGTGATTATCCTTTAGATTATCTCTAGGCACTAAGTTAAAGGTTTTAGTATCAACAGAATCAACAACAATAACCTGAGCAGCACCCTTGACAGAAACAGTTTGATTATCTTGCATACTAGGCTTCTGTTTTTCAACCCAAGTTGACTTATAAAGTGTTTACATGTGCGCTACTGACTTCCCACATTCATTATAATAGTGACCTTCTTTGGAACATTTTTTACAAAATGGTGGAAGGTTCTCAAAAACCACATCCTGAATAAATCCATTCTCACCATTTTGGATCCAAAAACAAGAGGGAAAATCCTTGGATAAGTCAATTTCAGTGCAAACTCTAGCAACCGAGGGCCGAGAGAGATTCAAAGTGGAAAAATCTAATTTAATAGGAGTTCCAAAAAGCATGGAAATTGAGAATAGGGCCCTCTTCTTAAATAGGTGAATCGGAAGGTTAGGGAAGGCTAACCAGATGGGAACAATGGGGGATTCAAAGCCCGAAACAAAATCTGGAGACCACTTATGAACCTTCATAATTTCTCTCCCAAAAGACCAATAACCACACATCCAAAAACGGTAATAATCATAATCCGAAGAAAATCTAAACAACACATTCCAGAAGTTTAAAAAAACCAATGCTAAAATCAATAAATCCGATCCTGTCTAACGTCTTACGCAAGAACAGGAGTGAGGGACGATGCTTTGAAAATTCTCCGACCAAGGCAAAATGAAGATCAGCGGCAAAGGATTTTACCTCATCCTTTGAAAAGGAAATTGCAGATAAACCTCGATGCTTGAATACATTTGGAGCGATAATCTCTTCCTTCTTCAAATCGGAGCATGATTTTTCACCTTCAACCACCGCAGCGAAGGTCTGGCCATCTCTCTTCCACCCTAAACTAGGGTTTTCTCCTTGTGTGCCGCCGCCCGACAGGGCCCCCGCTCCAGTCTCCATCCTTCATCCTTCCCTTCTTGTGTATGCCTTTGTTCTTATTTATCTTTTCACAAAAGTTATGTTCCTATTATGAAATCAATTTAAATTTTAGGATTGGTTATTGTGTGTAAAAGATTGTTTTAATTGTACCCTATATTTATTGGGTACATCAAGCACTATAATATTTACATTGACCATTATGCATTTCATCTCATACCTCCCTTGGAATTAAAATATTCACCATTCTAAAATGAATTATCTATGGAAAAACTATGAATTCCAAAACACATTATAACTCATTTTACATATAGTATAGTGTTAACCTAATTAACATGGTACAATAATCCCTCCCATATCACGGAGAATAGTACTATACAATGGTAACCTTTATATGACAAGATCCACTTTTATCACATATAAATACTCTAATAATTCCCTCACATGATTTTAGGAACGATATTCTGGGACTACATCTCACACTAAACTCACATTAAAAAGGAGAAAATTGATGTGGAATAACCTCTTGTTGTGTAGCATATGATAAAATATTTTCTTCTACCAAAATCAGATTCTCCATGTCCCCAGCCATTCCCGCGGCATGGACTCCATCCTATTTAAGGTGGATTTGGTGTAGCCCTATATGATGCAGCGCGGTAACTCTAAAATCTATAGTGTCATTAAAATTTTATAAAACCCACTATATTCAATGGTTAACTTAGATATGCAGTTTTTGGAAAACCTTAAGTCCAATATTAGAATTAACTTTATAAATCTTATAGCCTATAAGATCAATCATTCCATTAACTTGGAAAATAAGAGCAACAAGGTCTGATCTCAGCCACCTCTATGGTTCCACTCTATTCCATGTTCCACCTTTTCTGTATAGGCACTGTTATTGAATTAAATACTTCTCTATGCGCATTCTAACCCATGTGTACACTCATATTCATCCCTAGTGATGTCGTGGCTAGATGGAATGGCTAGTTCCTCTGTGTGGATTCTCATTCTCCCACATATGTGGTGTTAAGATAGCTTAGATTCCAAAACATGGTGTGCCTAATTTTTGTGGCATGAAAAACTAGGTTATGGTGTAATCATGTGACTAAATCATTGTATCAATCTTAGATACAAAATTACCCTTCAAGGAATCCTTCACATTTTCAAAAAAAAACAAACAAACAAACATCTAATGGATTATAAAAAACTCCCAAAATAAAAAATATAAAGATAAACATAGACTATAGAGGGTATTCCTTATCCACTCCACCATCCACCACCTCACTCTAATCATTATTAAATATTTTAGTAATAGGAAAATTAGACAATTATGTGTCCCTCTATAATCAAAATTTTCAACATCATGTGAAAAATAAAGAGCGGAAGTCTCAGTCATATACTACTTCTATAGAGGCGGTTCACATGAAACTTTTTAGACTTCTTATAAAAGAATATTCTAGTAATGGTGTCATGATTTACTACATAAAGAAATGATTTCTATTTAACTAAAGGGAAATAATAAAGTGCCATAACTATTACAAATATGGGGGACATAGTAACAATCTCTTCTATGAGATACTAATTCCCTATAGTTATTGTAAGGGTCCACTCCTTTAGAAGCCTGTATTTTCTAATAATTTATTTAAATATTTTCAATAATATTTAAAAATTCTTTCATGGAGATGGTTATTTTATTTTTTCATTTCACACATGAAAAATAATTATCATATATTTAATATATTTTTTAGAATCATGTGTGAGAAAATATTGTATCTCTTAAATATAGACCCGAATAAAAAAATTTAGACTATGGTTGTGTTTGAAATGGGTATTTTTTCCAGGAAAGGTATAATAATTTTATTTGTCTTTAGGTATTATAATAAGTTTTACTAGTTTTTAAAAAATATTTAGACCTCACAACCTAGCCTCTCCCTATAAATATCATTTTATAAAGTTTTAGAGGGGATTTTTCCATTATAATTGGAATCATCTCTAGATAAGAATATTCTCAAATTTTCATTCTTCTTTTAGAGGAGGAATCATTATTTTTGGTGAAATTAATGATAAATGAGGATTGAAGAATGATTATCAATGGGATGACCATTTATAAATGATGGAGGGTTATTTATTATTTTTCTCACCTTGTTCTCAACTATTTAAATTCTCTATTTCCATAAAGAGATTAAACAATGAATAATATGATTAAATGTGGTAATAATATACTTATTCGATAGGGAAATAGTTTAAAATATATTACTATTCTTTGAAATTAATTTTATCTTACATATCATGAATAATTTAATTATATAATTAATTAAGTAGGTAGCACTATTTTAATTGATTGATAAATATTTTTATCAACAACATTGATATGTATTTGGTGATTGTGGATTCAATAAATATAATGTATTCAATTTATTTAAATATAATAACTATTATATTTTTGTGAAAAAGAAAAATGAATAATTATTCTTATATTATTTCAAAAAAATTATTTTTATTATTCATATTTATTTTATTAGGGGATTAGCATGGTGATGAATCTGACATGTTATTTTAAAATTTATATTTCAATGATTTACGTTGGGTTATTTTATTAATGACATTTTCTAATGTTAAAAATATTATTTTTATCTTGATATAATAAATCTTGATAAATTTTAGTGTATATTTTTTTTTGAATAATACTACATGCAAAATTGTCACAAGAAACACTACAAATGTTCTTCACAACATTATTTTGTTATCTCCATCTTTATTCTTACATTGATCCAACCATGGGTTTCACATTTCTAAAATAATAGAAAAATAGGCAGCCTCTAAAAAAGTGTGATGAAGTGTCAAAGGGTATTGGTTTGGTCAGTAATGGAGGCATGACCAATACCTGAGGTGAAAATGGAGACCACAACATGAAATTTAAGTAATTAGCATTAAAAATTTCTTAGACTACAAAATGTGTAGTCCCTAGTAACATGCTTTACATGTCACCAATTTTAGTTTTTTGCATCATAATTAAGACCAAAACACACACACACACACACACACACACACACACATATATATATATATGAAATATTATTCATGTAATCCATGTGCTAATATTCTATACTAACATAACTTAAAAAATGTCACACACCCCATGAATTCAAGTCACATAACATATATCTCAAGACATTATACCTCAAAGTGAATATTTATACATTCTATTCCAATGAGATAGGCCCACACATCATGATATTCCTCCAAACACACTCCATTTATATCAATTGAGGTGTCTCACTATGTTCAAATGATTCACACTATGTATCCATGTAGGACCCCCACACCATGTATCTCAGAAAGATCCCATGTGTAGCTGGTGACATGAATCATATTATACCTTGAATAAAAATATACTAGACTAATTAGGCTTACATTTTATGCTCTGTTAAGTAAACAATTATTACTTTGACTCATGAAACATATACTCTAGATAGTACATGATCGAACCTTCCCAATTGGCCGACATGAAGTGTAACCTCAGTGATACATAGTGTATACTATATCCTCACAGACAAGACCATATAAGTATGATATAATTTATATTTGAGGCCGAAAAACTGGGTATAATAGGGGTACACACCATATAGTGTATAATTTACCACATTCTTCCTGTCATTCAACTATGGTGTCAGATTGTAATGAATGTGTACTACATGTTTGCACCATTACAAAACCCATCTTGTAAATGACTTTCCAAAAGCATACCATGACACCTAAGAGGTATTTCCATCATAATAATTGATAAAGTTATCTTCTTATTATAAGATTATGAGTAATTATTTTATCATTGATATAGATAATGTGAGAAAATATATGATCGCATAGCGAATCACTATTCAAATCCACAATTACACTGTTGTTTTAAATTGGGTTTTTAATGAATATTAAAAATATAATAATAAATTGAACTTTATGTTTGAGTAAATTAATTAATGTTTATCACTATTTAATAGGTAAATTTTACCTTTTTTGGTGTTTACATTGTAGGAGGAGGTGATTTGGAGAGCTCGTGATGGAATTCAAGCAAAATGGGTGAAACTGCGCGAGAACCCAAGCATGCATGTGGACAATTATTTGTAAAATGGATAATCTTGCCTAAAATTGGGATATAAATAGATGTGTGAGTGAAATACAATGTGGGATTCATTTCTGTAGAAGATTATGAAGCCCAATTCGTCCATTTAGACACCCAAAATAGGCCAGCAATGTAAAGAAATTCTGAGTGGGCCAGATTGGGCCACCCTTTTCTTTTTGGACCTTAACTCGGGCCTCAGAGATCTAAGTGGGCTGATTCCACATCCCTAGGATAGATAATTCAAATCACCAATGCTACACGGAATATAAAGTCATTTTCACGCATTTTGGTAAGTCAACAATCCGGATAAACATGGATTAAAAAATCTTCCTTGAATAGTCACCTAGCTCTTTAGATACTTGACCACTTTATGTGGAAATATGGATGTAAATTTCCCATAAAATCACTCCTCCACCTCATTATCTATGGTGGAAGACTAGGGGTGAAGGTTAGTCAAATTGGAGATCTCTCTTCACCCATTTTATTTCACTTCTCCCTCATGTACTTCTAAACCTCTTAGGCATCAATTTGGGGGGTGTCCTTTGTTGTAATCCCGAGCTCCACACTTGTAATATTCATAAGGTAATTGATTTCCAGGATTGTTTTCAATTGATATTCATTTCTACCTTCTAAATTTGTTTTTATTTTTGGTATGATAAAATAAAAATCAAAGGAACAAGAATCCACATGATTCCATGCATAACTCAGATCTTGTGATTATTTGAGTGTGGTTGCCTATTTTTTCACCCTTACCTTTCATGAGTGTTCAAATGGATTGTGTTAGTTGATAAAATCCAGGAGTTTGAACCTATGAATATGAATGTTATTGTCTCGTGGAATATTTTTATCATTGACACAAATCTTTCCATATCACTATGTTGTTGATGTGATTCCTTGATTGAGTTCTATTTTTTACATCAATTCATGTTTGTTGATTTTGAGCGGTTCCCAATAATCAATATCATTGATCAATAAAATCCTAGGTGGTAACCTAGTAAGAACTCACATACCATTTCCGGTTTCAGTATGTATAAAATCAAGTTATCAATGATCCTTCCCTTTCCCTTAAGGCCGATGACAGATTGAGCATCAAGGGACACTTACCCGGGTTGATCATGATTTCTCCTACAATTTTCTCTCAGTAGTAATATAATTTCAATTTATTTTCTTAAATAAAAACACATGTTTTATAAAAACCCATTCCCCTTTTAGTTTCTTAATCAGAACCTCATTTTTTATCTAATGATCTAATTCTCCTTCGAGATATGACTTAGGGTTGCTGCTATACTGTAAAAATTCTAGTTAAAAATAGACATCTAGTTTGACGCGTTTGACAACGCGATAAAATTTTAGCGCTGTTACTGGGGATCCAAGTTCATTTTTTTATCTTTATTTACTTTATTTATTTATTTTACTTCTTAATTAGTACCCCTTTAAATACCCCACCCACATTTCATTTTGTTTGTTTGGGTTTTCTGTTTCTATTTTTGGTTGTATTTGTGTTTTCTTCCTTTCCCTCTCTCTCTCTTTTATTCTTCTCCATATCTCTCAATATAATTCTGTATTATAAAATTATATTCTCATTTCACCCATATAAAGTTATTATAACCATATTTAATCCTAAATAAACAAACATCACAACTTATTTTCATGACCCGATCAAAAAAAGAAAAATTGCTTGAATTTGATCCGGAAATTGAAAAGACACTTCACACACAAATCAAGGCATCAAAAGAAGGTCAATCATGTAACACTAAGGAAATCATTTTGGAACCTCACATTGTCCTAAACCAATCAAAAATTGAACCCAATAAAACCCAAGAAAACATGGATGCAAATAATCTATCCTTAAAAGAACTGACCACCCCAGATGTGGAGTACCAACCTATGTACATCCAATATCCTGAGGAAGAAGACAACTTTGAGTTGAGATTAGGAATCATCCGCCTACTTCCCAAATTCAAGGGTCTTCCTAGTGAGGACGCTCATAAACACCTTATGGAGTTTCAGAGGTTGTGCTCCACCATGAAACCCCAAAATGTCTCTGAGGACTTAATTATGTTTAGGGCCTTCCCATCCTCCCTTGATGGTGTAGCCAAAGATTGGATATACTACTCTCCTAACACAATTGTGGGATATAATGACCTGAAAATACTATTTTTATATAATTTCTTCCCTTCCTCCCAAACAACATCAATTGGGAAAAAAATTTGTGGCATTAGGAAATCACAAGAAGAGACCCTTCATGAATACTGGGAGAGATTCAAACGACTCTGATCAAGCTGTCCCCACCACCAGATTAGCTAAAAACTATTAATCCAATAATTCTATGAGGGACTTATCCCTATGGATCATGGAATGATTGATGAAGCATCTAGTGGTGCCTTGTTTGATAAAACTCATTCTTCCACTAATGAATTAATAGCCAACATGGATCAAAATGCACAACAATTTGGTACATGAGCTATTGCACCAACTCAAGGAGTTCATGAGGTAAGTCATTCATCCCTAGAAAAAGGTAGAAAAAAACTTGATGATATTCATACAATTCTAAGGAAATTAGATAAAGCACAAGGTAACTCACAATCTCCTCCTATTCCGTTACATTGTGGTATTTTTTGGACAATACTCATTTTTCTGACCAGTTCCCACAACATCAAGACTCACCAGAGTCTTGTGTAACCACATTCCTAGGGCTTACATTCCTATAATCACCTCACTTCAAGAAGGAATAATTTAGGATAAATGCAAATCCCATGTGGCAAGCACAACCCCAGTACCGACAAGGAGGAAACTCAAGCTACACAAGGAGAATTGGTATCAATAAGGATAAGGTACATAACCTTCTTATCCTTCCACTTCTAAAAATTATCCACCTCTATAGCCCAAACATGAACTAAGCCTCTAGGACATGGTGAATCAAATGGAATCCCAAAACCTATAGTTCCAACAAACAACACAATCAACTATTCAAGACCTACAAAATCAAGTGGGGAAATTAGGAAACACTATCGGTGAGATTAAGATGCAAGGTTCTGGAAAAATACCATCCCAAACCATTTCCAATCTGAATTACAAAGATAATGCATGCATAGTTACACTTCATAGTGGTAAATAATTCTCTCCTTCTACTGATTCTGCACAACATATTTTTTCCCCTCTGAAAATCTCTCTTTTCCAACCCTAAAAAATTTCATGTAATGAAAAACAAGAAAAAAGGGTAATAGATTTATGAGTGATGATTCAATTGAAAAATCCATTCCTCTTCCTTTCCTCCAAATACTCCCTAAATATAAGAAGAATTTTGATAATGAGATTGATAAATAAATAAATTATAAATCTAAAAAGGTTCAAGTTAACATTTTTCTATTGTATGCAATTAAACAAATCCCTTGATATTCCAAATTTATTAAATAGATTTGCACACATAGAAGGAGACTAAAGGGGAATGAGAGAGTCAAAAATGGAAGGAATGTATTAGCCTTGATTCAACCAACAATGCTAATCAAATGAAAATATCCAAGAACATTCACGATACCATGTACTATAGGGGAGACCTTCTTTTCTGATTCTAAGTTAGATTTAGGTGCTTCCATTAATGTAATACCTCACTCCATGTATACTTCTCTACAGGTTGGATAACTTTAACCAATGGGTATTGTTGCACAACTTTCCAACCGAAGTACTACGCATCCAACATGAGTGATTGAGTATGTACTTGTATAGGTGAATAATCTCATCTTCCCTTCATATTTTTACATTCTTGAGGTGGATGATACCAAAACCCAAGGACATGCTCCTATAATACTTGGGCGACCATTCCTCAAAACTGCAAAGATGATCATCAAAATTTACAATGGTACACTATACATGGAGTTTGGAGGATAAAAGGAAAGGTTTAACATCCTTCAGGCTACGAAACACCCCATTGAAGAGAACTCAACTCTACCCATCTATTCGATGGAAGAGCTCTCAAACGATGCACACACACAAAATTATCTCCTCAACCCATACTCGGATTAATTTTCCTCTTCTTCACCCTTGGATGATTTTAGTTTTGATTCATGTTTTGAGTGTTGTGTGGGTTCTAAAAAGTGTAAATCGTGTTCTTTAATTGATGAGTGTGTTCATTATATGGTACCCATGACCATCGATGATTCTAAAAATCTCTTATCAATAGATTATCTATCTTTGGAAAATAAACATGAGCATATAGACAGTTTAATGGACCTCACTCCCACTAAATCCCCTCACTCAATCCAAAAACCACTGGTGTTGGAACTTAAAAAATTTCCTTCCAATTTAAAATATGCATATCTTGAGGGTATTGACCAATTACTTGTCATTATTTCCAATATCCTCCCTCTACAAAAGGAATCAAAACATCTCAAAAAATTTGAGAGAGTGTAAAAAGGTAATAGGATGGACATTGGATGATATTCTAAGGATTATCCCATCTATTTGTATGCACCATATACTTTTGGATGATGAGTCTAAGCCCATAAAGAAATATCAACTCCGGTTTAATCCCAATCTCCTTGAAGTGGTAAAATTGGAAGATAGTAAATTACTTCCTGCGGGGATCATTTATCCCATATCAGATAGTAAATGGGTTTGCCCAGTGAAAATTGTGCAAAAAATAAAATAGAAATAATAGTTGTTTCAAATGAAAGGAATGAATTGGTTCCCACACATGTGAAAAATAGTTGGCGAGTCAGTATTTACTTCCGCAGACTGAATCAAGACACGCGAGAGGACCACTTTCCTCAACCTTTTATTGAAAAAAATGTTAAAATGATTTTCTGGTAAGTGCCATTATTGTTTCCTTGATGTCAATTTGGGTTATTCCCAAATCCATATATCCCCTGAGGATCATGAAAAGACAAAATTTACTTGTCCATTCGACACATTTTCATACAGAAGGATTCCATTCAATCTATGCAATTCTCCTAGTACTTTTCAACAATGTATGTTGAGTATTTTTTCTGAGTACCTTGAGAGTAGTATGGAAGTCTTCATGGATGTTTTCACAGTATATGGTTCTTTTTCTGATGATTGTTTGGAACACCGAAGTTCTATCCTCCACCGCTTCATTGAAAAAGATATTGTCTTAAATTATGAGAAATTTCATTTCATGGTTGAGTAGGTGATAATTCTTGGGAATGTCATTTTATATAAAGTAATTCATGTTGATAGATCTAAAATTGAATTAATTTCGACCCTTACATATCCAAAATTTGTTCGTGAGGTGAGATGTTTCTTAGGTCATGCTGGTTTTCACCACTGATTCATTATAGTCTTTTGTAAGATTGCACATCCATTGTACCGATTATTGAAAAAAGATTCTAACTTTTTGTTTGGTTAAAATTGTGAGTATGCATTAAATTTACTAAAAAGAAGTCTCACATCACCACCCATCATCCATCCACCAAGGTGGGATCTCCCATTTGAGCTTATGTGTCATGCCTCTAACTTTGTTGTTGGGGAAGTTTTATCACAAAGGGTTGAGAAGGCACCTCATGTCATTGCATATGAATCAGATACCCTTGACCATGCCCATGTAAACTACACAACCATTGAAAAAGAACTATTTACTATTGTGTTTACCTCAGATTTTTTTTGTAAATTTCTTCTTGGGTCAAAAGTGATTGTGTTTTTTGACCATGCTGCCCTTAGATTCCTCTTAAAGAAACCTGAAGCTAAGCCCCACCTCATATGGTGGATGCTCCTCCTCCAAGAGTTTGATCTTGATATTAGAGATAATAGGGGAGTAGATAATGTTGTATCTCACCATATTAGTATTATTTCTCCACCACTAGACCACCATGCTGACTCATCCCTTCCCATTAGAAATTATTTCATGATGAGAACCTTTGTGATGTTTTAGACCTTACCCACTCGTATGTAGACATTATGAATTTTATAGAAACATCTAGGGTCCCCACTGATTTAAGAACTTCCCAATCCCAAAGAAATAAACACGATACTTAGTGGTACATTTAGGATGACCCATATTTGTGAAGAATTTGTGGTGACCAAGTAGTTTGTCAGTGTGTCCCTGACCATGAGTTCACCTCTGTTTTGACCTTCAGCCACACTTTGGCCTGTGGGGGCCACTTTGACTCTCAACGTACAGCTTGGAAGGTCCGTGATTCAGGACTTTATTGACCAACATTGTATAGGGATGCCGATTGATTTTTAAAGTCATGTAGTCATCATCAATTCATAGGTAATATCTCCAAGAGGAATGAAATGCCCAAACAGCCTTTGTTATTTTATGATATTTTGGATGCATGGGGCATTGACTTCATGAGGCCTTTTCCAAATTCATTTGGCTTCATATAAATCTTGTTAGATATGGATACATGTCTAAATTTGTGGGAGAAAAAGAAACTAGGAATGATAACTCTCGAGTTGTTGTTGATATTGTGAGGTCCCAAATTTTTAGTCGCTTCAGTTTGCCAAGATTCATCATTAGTGACCAGGGTTCCCATTTTTGTAATCGCAACATGAAATATTTTCTACATAAGTATGCGGTTGATCATAAATTATCCACTTCATATCACCCCCAAACTAACGGACAAGTAGAAATATCAAATTGGGAAGTTAAGATAATCCTAGAGAAAATGGTACAACCCAACATGAAAGATTGGAGTTTGCATTTGGATGATGAACTTTGGGTGTACCGTACAGATTTTAAAACCACATTCAGAATGTCACCATATATAATTGTGTTTGTAAAATCATATCACCTCCCAATGGATGTATAACACCATGCATATTTGTCTATTAGACAATGTAATATGAATCTTTCAGACACATGTGAGCAAAGGAAGATGCAGTTTCAAGAGTTGGAAGAAATTCCACGTGATGCATATGAGAACTCCCAGATCTATAAAGAGAAGACAAATGCTATCCATGATATCATTATTCATTAGCGGAAGTTCCATAATGGTGAGAAGGCCATCATTTACAATTCCAAGATAATGCTCCACCCAGGTAATCTTCATTCTTGATGGCTCAGTCCTTCTAATGTTACTAATGTTTACCCATTTGGGGCAATATAGATTTTTCAAGAGTAGAGTGGACGAAGTCTTACCGTCAATGGGCAGCAACATAAACACTTCTACGAGGATTTCCCAAAGAATAAGATGGAGGAAATCTACCTTTTTGTAGAATCATACCAGTGAAACACACCAAGTTTTATCATTCCTTCTCACATTCTCAATTATTATAGTGAGGACACTACACATTCTAGGTGTGTGTGTGTGGGGGGGGGGGGGTGGATAAATTTCTGGTTTCATTAGGATTTTCATCATCTTTCATCTTTCTTCTATTTTTCGCATTCTTTAGGGTATTTTCACTTTTCCCCATCTTTCTGTGTTCATTATAATTTTCATTGTCTTTCTTCTTTCTTCTCCTTTTCACATTATTTATGGTATTTTACCCCCTTATGTTCACCAAATCATGGAACTTACTAAAAATGAATGTTAAAATTTTTTATTCCATGTTGTTTTAACATATGATGAAACCTTCTTCTTTTATGGAATGAATATTTATGTGAATTTAACATCATTGTGTGATTTTTAGTGAATTGGTTTTCTGTCAATGGTATAAATGGTTTTATCTATGTGAAACCCTTGAGATGATTGATTCCCCTTTTGTGAGTAGTTTTTGGGAAAACAATGTCACTAATATCTCAACACATTTTACACCAAACCACAAAGTATGAATATTAATTAATTACTATAAGGTAAATATAAATTTGGTTATATTTTTTAGCTTAAAATAATATTTACATACATTCGTTTTTTATCTGATCTGTTTCATTACTATACCGGATTGACCTATGCGTGTGTATCAGATATCCGACGGTTGCACACCCTAAAAAAAATTGGGTTGTGTCTTGGGAAGGTAAAAAACCACTTCTCCTTAACCTTTTATCTTGTTATAACAATTTCAATTAGTGTTGTGAGGAGATCAAATAAGGGTTGAGATATAAGTGTGAGATTTGTTCCAAAAGAAACTTCTGAAAAAAAATAATAATAAATGAGGGGAGTGATGAAATGTAAAACATATGAGGATATGTAGGTTGGGAGCTTCTGTTTTGACTTTCGGGAATTCTTAAGTGAGTGGGTCTTGAAATATGATTGCAAAGGATGTAGGGTAGGTTCAGTGGACAAAATCTTTTATGCTGAAAAATGTTAAAATAACCAATATTTATTAGATAAATAGTGGAAATAATATCCTGGAATGGTTTTCACACACACACACACATAGTTAATGTAATGGTTGAATTTTTAATTCCTTGATCAATTTGGTATCATTAATGTCTTTTAATTTCATTGTTATATGATTTATGAGACATCCTTTTCCATTTTCACTAGGAATAACTCCTTGGCGTGGTTTGTAAATTGATCACATTACTTTAATAAATTTAAATTTCCTCAAATGTTAATTCATCATGCTATTAGTGATATATAAAAGAATCATTTTTTGGATATGTTACTTTTCAAAGGAGTGCAAATGTTTAGGGGTGGGGGTGTCATTGCATAGTAATTCACTATTCAAACCAACCCTTACACCATTGTTTTAATCTGGTTTTGTAAAGAATATTACAGATATACTAATAAATTTAAAATTATGTTTGAATCAATGAATTAATGTTTATCACTATTTAATAGGTCAATTTTATTTGTTGTGGTGTTTACATTGTAGGAGGAGGTGATTTGGGGAGCTCATGATGGAATTCAAGAAAAATGGGCCAAAATGCACGAGATCCTAAGCATGCATGTGGAAAACTATTTGTAATATGGATAATCCATGCATAAAATTGGGCTACAATTGGGTGTATAAGTGAAAGAAAATGTGGGATAAATTTACATAGATTATCCGAAAGACCAATTCATCCATTTGGACGCCAAAATAGTCCCACAATATGAAGAAATTCTGGGTGGGCCAGATTGGACCACCCTTCTGTATTTGGGATATAACTCGGGTCTCAGAGATTAAATTGGGCTAATTCCACCTCCCTTGGGAAGATAACTCGATCCCCCAACTCGTCACCAAAGTTCAAGTCATTTTAGCATTTTTTTAGTAAACCAACTAGATAAAAATGGCCTAAAAAATCTACCTTGAATATTCACCAATCCCTTTAGATACTTGACCAATTTATGTGGAAATATGGATGTAAATTACCCATAAAATCTCTCCCCCCTCCTTTTTTGTGATTCACGACCTGGGGTGAAGTTTAGTCGAATTAGAGAGCTCTCTTCACCCATTTTATTTCACTTATCCCATATATACTTCTAAACCTCCTAATGATCAATTTGGGGAGTTTCCTTTGTTGTAATCCTGAGATCCACACTTGTAATCTTCATAAGGTAATTTATTTCTATGTTTTTTTTCAATTATTCTTAATTTATACCTTTTAAATTTGTTATTTATTACAGTATAATCAAATACAAATCAAAGGAACAAGAATCCACATGCTTCCATGCATAACTCAGATCTTGTCATGATTTTAGTGTGGTTTCCTCTTTTCTCACCCCTTCCTTTCATGAGAGTGAAAATGGATTGCATTGGTTGATAAAATCAAGGAGCTTGAACCAATTAATATGCATGTTCTTGTCCTGTGGAATATTTTTATCATTGAAACAAATCTTGTCATCTCATCATATTGTTGATGTGATGCCTTGATTGAGTTCTGTTTTTTACATTGATTTATGTTTGATGATTTTGAGCGGTTTCTGAAAATCAATATCATTGATCGATAAAATCCTAAGTGGTAAACTAGTAAGAACTCACATACCATTAATAGTTTCAGTATGTATAAAATCAAGGAATCAATGATTCTTCCCTTTCCCTCAAGAGCGATGACGGATTGAGCTCAAGGGACACTTAACTGGGTTGATCACAATTTCTCCAACCATTTTTTCTCAGTAGTAATATACTTTCAATTTATGTTCTTAAAGAAAAAACCCAAGTTTTATAAAACCCCATTACCCTTTTAGTTTCTAAATCAAAACCTTATTTTTTAATTAATTATCTAAATCTCTTTCGAGAGAGGACCTAGGGTTGCTGCTAAACTAGAGAAATTCAAGATAAAAGTAAACATCGAATTTGACATGCTCGACAACGTGATAAATATACTTTATTTCATTCCATTCCATAAGAATAATTTTATACCTTGATTATGTTTTGATCAATTTTCCATCTTTTTCTATATCATATAATAAATCATGAATAATCATGATGATTGTTTCACACTTGAAGCATGAAAATAATATTTTAATTGATCATAAGTTCCTTAAAAGAATGATATTTTAATCCTCTTTTCTTTATCCAAATACTAAAACAAAAATGGTTAGTTTGAGTAAAAATAATATCAAAATAAAATTTAACCTTCAAATCCCTAATTATAAAAAATACTAATATATAAATATAAATTATTTTATAATTTATCTATCAAATAATTAATAATTAAAAAAAAATAAACCTGAAAAATAATGATTATTTCAAAGTCAATAATTTGTATAAAAACAATTTTTCCACTAGGTAAATATTTTCTCATCTTAATGGAGACCACCTGATATATTGTCATTATAACCAAATTTCCAATTGGGGTATCAGTTGGAAATTTTTTCCCAAGAGATTCAAGGGATGATCTAATATCTATGAAAAATATAAGAGAGTATATAGATTTAAAATCTAATAAAAAATGATTTTATGATCGATGTTCCTGATATCAAAATATAATGGTCTTCAACTTTATATTCTATAATTTCATATTCTTAGAATTCATCCTTTCGATCATTATAATGTTAAAACCTTTATTATTTTTTTAATAGATTGAATAATTCCCCATATAATTATAATTTAAATACTAATATTCATGGATTATTTTTTTACCTTTTACTGATGAGAAATATTACCCTTGTCTCCACACTTATAATAGACTCCCATTCATTTAAAGTATGCACCAAAATGATTAATTCCGTAATTATCACATATTGGAAGTCCCATCCTTCCCTTATTCTCATTCACCTAATTTAGTTTACCTTGATTCTCAAACATCATATTCTAATATTGATTTAATCAAAAAATATATGACTTTCAGAGTTCATTGTCCATGATAATGGAACTTGATACCATACCATAAAAAATGATTAAAACATTTCATAGACTAGTTCTGTTTAGGGGCTTGGATTAAACCTATCAAATAAATGTTTGATCATACTTTTAGATCACATAAATAGACCATATAATTCCATACAAATCTTATAATGTTTACCTCATACTCATAATATTATCACTCTTCCTTTTGTTACAAAGTAAGAAATTTAATTTTTGTACCATTTCATTGATTTCATGGAAAATATTTATCAAAGAATATCACTATAAAAGTATTACATTCCATTACATGTATCACCTCCTAATAATTTTTATTATGAATAAGTGAAAACCATTTATCAGTATCTCCATGTAAATAATACACTTCTAGAAAAAAAAATTCCCTTTCATTACTTCTCAAAGATAGAAATATATTTTCATGGGAATTGATCCATTGTTCATCTATCAATGGATTAATATTTTTGTTATGTGATGGAGGTTTTTCTCTATAAAGAAATATAATATCATTGTATCATGTTGTGAAGTAATAGGTTTTTCTATATGGTAAAGGTTATTGGTCATAACCCAAGTTAATTTCTTTTATATGGTCTTAATACACTCATCTAAAACACTATCCATATTAACATTTTCATGAGGGAAATCCCAACATTGATTTTGAGAATTGATGCATTTCCCAATCCATTGATTATGATCCATATTAAAAAATGTGATAAAACTAATTAGCTCAAATCATAATCAATATTGACCCATAACATTAAAATACCTAAAAATTTTGTGAAGATTATAGGGGTTTATCATAGTGCTCATGATAAGTATATTATTCTAAAATCTAGTTCCAAAGGGTCCTACTAATGTATCTTTGATAAGAATTATAATAAAACCGACTCTAATAACTCAAACTTTATATTTAATTAATTACATTGGTAAAAGATAGAATGGATGACATTGAATATAATTTAATATTTTATCATTTTTCTGAGACTACATACATTCATGATTCCCATAATACATTTGAAATGTAAATCATATAATAAAAACTTATAAAAAAAATTCTTATTTTCATTAGTACATCCTTGAAATCATTCAAATATCCCTTCTTGGGACCCTAGGGAAAGGAAAACATAATAAAGGGTGGGCTCAAATGCTTAGTAAGGTAATGTTTACAACAAGACCTATCATGAATACAAAATGAATGAAAAATATGTGAAATTGAATAATCAATATATATTCCATATAATCTAAAAATTGAGTATGAAATATATTCCAATATAAAAATATAAATAATCATATGGAAAAACAACTAATTTCATAATGATGGATGAAATAATTCTTGGAATTTAAATTCACAATATAAGGAATTATGATCTATCCATTAAATCCTCTTTCTATGACATAATAATCTTACAAAAATAGATTATATCAAGACAGTATACATAAATTTGTAAGGCATATTCCAAAAAACCACCAAATTTTGCCTCAAGGGACATAATGATGCATAAAGGGGATTCAACAAGACCCAACCATCACTTACTCATATCCAATTCATTAATAATATATTTAATGTTTAATACAATTCAAAATTAATATTCCTATATATTAATAAATATATATATTGAATCAAGTTTATAAATTGTAAATATTTACCAATCTAATGGAATAACATTATTGGTAAGCTTCCATAAACTAATGGTATATAGTTAAGATAATATATTAATGATAAATATGTCCATGATATAAAATAATATGGACATAATTTCAAAATAATAATAAAGAGTGATATAGAACATAACTTCAAGGAAGTAAATTAATTGAGAATACTCCTTGTATACGAGGTAAGAAACAAACAACAAACTAGTAAAGAAAGAAAGAAGACTATAATTTCATCATAAATTAATTCTTGGTAGTAAAAGAAATTATTATTTTTAGGTATAGGGAAAAATATAATAAAAAAATAAAAAATAGTTTTCCACAAATCTTTTGTAATTTTTTTAATAAAAAATGAAGATATAAACTATTTATAAAACTCATTTCATGAGGTGTTAATGATATTTTTAAAAAAAAAATTAATTTTTTTTATGATAATATAAATTTGAAAATAAACTATAATTAAGTAGAAAAATGTATTATAATACAAAGAAATACATAAATAAAATGAATCCCCCTTTCTAAATACCTTGAGAAAATAATACCCCTTTTTTAGGGACATTTAAAAATGAAATATTCCCAGAATAATGGTATCATTATTTTCATTGAAAAATAATGATAAATTATAATTGAATATTTATATTTAATAATGACTATGATAGTTGAAATTTCATTGAAGCGGTAAATGTTAAAAAAACATTATTATCCCATTTTTGTAAAATAAGGTAAAAAATGACGTGTACGGAAATGATAAGAATATTCCTTTGTAATATTTGAATAAAAATTAAAATTTAATATAATTTAACTCTAAAAATAATTTATTTATACAAAATAACTATTTTTAAAGAAAATAAAGAATAAGGACATAAAGAAAAAATATTCCTGAGGAAAAATTAGATTTAAGGTAATATTTTTTTTAATGAATTATTTTATTAGATATGAATAAAAAAGAGAGAAAAAATGAAATTTATATTTTTTAACCCTATAAATCACCAAATTAGAAGAAACATTATGGGTTTTAATAATTAAATATTATATAATTCCCCCAAAGGAGATTCAATCATAAACTATCCCAATTAAATGTGAGATTGAATCATAAACCATTATCTTGGATTCCTACTTGGTCAGACATGCTCTAACCACCTGTATAATACATTTTATTTATTATTAATCTATATAATATTTATATTTATATACATAATTTTATATATTGTTTATTCATAAATTTTTTACGTATTTACTCGTAATAATTTGTTAAAATTTAATATTTAGGTGTTAACAGTCTTGTTTAACATGCATGTTTTGATTCATCGGTTCAGATTCATGAATCTTGGTAATAATTTTGTCTCATAAATAATGTTAATAATATCTTATATATAATATTTATATATAATATATACTATTATATCAATCCATTGAAAATGGTTAGGAAAAATGAAATATATTGCTTCATGGAGGTGGTAGTCCGCTTGTATGCATGATTGGAATTTTCATTTTTCAAAGATAAAAAAATAAAGGATGTTAGATAATTATTTATCTTCATATAATCTTAATCATGAAATAAATATCATATATATTCATGAAATAGATCTGAAAAACTATCCATGTGAGTTAGTGATGAAAAATAAAATACATCGATCCATGGAGGCGGTAGTCTACACATATGCATTAGTGACATTTTAATTTTACATTATATAGAAAATAGATGGAATATGGATGTAAAATTTAAATAAAAACATTTAATTATAGTAAATAAACTTATTTAATTATTTTAATATTGTTCTATATGTTTTGGATAATCTTTAAGAAGAAAGAAACTTGAAAAATCTAAGTTAGAACATATATCTCTTCCTTGGATAATCTCCTTTGAAGAACTCCTTAAGGATTCATGGATATGTATTTTAATAATAAAAGAACCCATTGGTCATGGATAATGGTTTTTTGAGGGTATTTGGGAAGATATTGTTCCATATAAGGGAAATTTGAGTTTATGGATAAGTGATGAGAGGTGGTGCCCATTTATAAGAGAGGGGAGTGGAACCCTTGTAAATTCCCTTAACTATAAAATAATAGAAATTATTTTTACATATATTTTTGAATAAAATGGAAAATATTTATAATATATTACGTTTTGAGGTATAAAAATAGTCAAATAATCAAATCTAGACAATTTTAGTGACATTGGAACCTTTATCACTTAGTTTAACCCCCTCATTTACTCTTTTAAGCATTACCATGGTGAAAAACATTCTACCACTGTAACTAGTACTTATGAATAAAAAAATGAGACTTATTACATAATTCTAATATGATTATTCCAAATATTGAATCTATTTTATAATATTCTATTTCTATAGGTGGTAAAAATTAATATTAATATAAGCACACAACGTGCATTAAAAATGATAATAATTAATTATGAATAAAAATGAAATGAGACTTATTAAATAATGGGAATATAATAATTCCAAATATTCAATCCCTTTTAAAATATTCCATCCCTTTATGTGGTAAAAATTAATTTTAATATAAGCACCCAACATGAAACGAAAAATAGTTTTTTAGAAAGACGTTTTTAAGGAAAAAAATAAACTTATACCAAAATAATTTATAGAATTTATTCTCATAAAATTTGTTGGTTTAAGAATAAAAAAGAGATTTATATGAATTTAATAATAATCCAAAAAAATTATAGTGCTTAATTAATTAAAAAATGAAAAGGATAAAAATAGTTATTTTATTAAATTAAAAGCTTACTTGGGTTTTAAAATGTCATACATAGATTTCTAAATTGAACATAAAATTTTTAAATTATTAATTTTACTTATTTAAAATATTTCGTGTATATAAAATAGGTTTTAAGAACATTATACACATTATCATACCATAATTATGTCATAAAAGTGATATATTTGTAAAATAGATATTTTTCACTATTCACCATAAAATAAATTATTTTAGAATGAAAACCCAAAAAATAACCCTACTTATAATTTTTAAATTATTAATTAAAAAATTATGTTCATTTAAACAAATTAAAAATATAAAATTTGTAAATTTATCTTTCAAATAAAAATATTAATTATAAAAAATTATATTTATCAAAAAATTACATTTATAAAATTCATGTGTTCTTAATATTATTTCATATCAATTTATAATTAATTGTGTTTTAATTTATTATTTAATAAATTTATGTATTTTAAAATTGATCAATTTATTAAAAAACACTTAATAAATATTATTTTCAAAAATACGTTTTTTAACATTGTTTGATTTTATTCATATCACATTAGTTATTTATTTTCTAATCATTAAATTTCATCAGTAAAAAAAATAATACAATTTAATTATCATAATTTATTACTATATTTGTATTTACTAAAAGTCTATTATAATATTTCATGCCTCATTTTAGTGTGGTGTTGCGTGTATTACATGTTATTCAACATGATATTTATTTAATGGAGAACACATACAAAAATATTAGGGTGTTATGAATCAATAGTTCAAGGTTAGACATTATTATAGGATTCTAGGATTTATACTTTCCCTTGTTTTTTAGATTTAGTTTATATTTCATTTTTAGGATATTTATTATTACTACATGAATTCTCTACTAAATATGATTATATATATTCATTGGTTTGTATTATTATTTAATTTTTACTGAATATTTGTGGTTTCTTACAATTATATTGGATAAGTCCTTCTATGTATGAGGTATTCCTACTTGGTACTTGTCCTTAGCTCCTTTACTATTAAAGGTGGGATTTGGGTTGCATAATTGGCATAGTTCTAGCCTAGGTGGGTCCTAGAGGGCCAACTCTGGTCAGAATGGTATGGGTCTCTATAGGTTGGGTCATGTCATAGTGGTTTCAAAGTTGTCTATGTATTAAGTAGAGAGTTTAGATTTAATATTATTATGAGGATTGGGTTAGGATACTTATAGAATTTTTATGAAGGGTTCTTGAGTTTAAATAGAAAATTAAGGATCCTAGTGTTTTGTGTAGGTAGCTAACGTAACCTTTCACCTAAAATATAATAAAATATTACTAAACTAGAAACTCTAAGTCATATATTATAAGTATTAATGGAATATTACGTGAAACCAATAACATGTCAGATATAATTTCATTCTTACTTTACTCATATTTATCTATTCTTGATATGATTGGAAAGTCATGGTTTCATCTTGTCAAACCCAAGATTCCACCCCCTAGATAGCAGAATTAGATTATGATACAGAGTTATCTTGAGCCTGTGTCAGCTATAAAGCCTCCAATAATATACTAGTTTATAGACATAGATTCTATATTGAGACTTTATAGTTATGTGTTACCCTAATTGGTTGATTAGCAGGTTGATCACCCACTAGTATGACTGAGTGAAGATCCATACTTAGCACAAATAACAATCCCCACATAGATAGATAAGTCTACTTACAAGATTAGTGTGACCCATTTCTTTTATAATTAAATAAATTCTAGTATTATAGAATTCAATATAATTAGGTAGTATAGAACTCTTTATAGTTTATTTAATATATTTTCCATCTGGTTTGGACACCCACACATCTGATGGTTATTCTTTCTCAAAGTCTTTTTAATGGAACAATAAGATTCTTGTGGTCATTGACTGTATATACTCTCAAATGAGGCTACCTTACCCTGACCTGAGTTCAAGTTCATATAAAAATATTAGTATTACCTAGATACACTAAGTATGGTATGAATTTATGAAATGATGGACCACCAGTAGGGTAGTATGATAGTCTCTCCGTACATTATGAAATTCCAAATCCACATAAGGTATTCCCAGGATATGATTACTGATATATATATATATGTTATTTTTAGTTTGTATTAGTGCTTTAGTGTGAGATTCAAGATGATAAAATGAAATTTTTTAATCCAACCTATGTTCGGGTTTTTAATAATTCCTTGGTGATTGAAAAGTTTTCTTGAAGAGTCACACCAAGTGATAGTGTAGAGTCATCAGTAGAAGTTGGAAGATGGAAGAATGTAGGATCATGTCACCGATGATCAAAATATTCATGATCAGGAACTTAGAGGTAGGTATCCATGGGATCTTAGGTTGGTTATTCCCATCTAGGGGAAAAATCATGTTATTCTTCAGGTGAAAGGGGACACATGGCTTATGTCTTCCCAACTATGTGGTAAGTGGAGAATAACATAGGTGTAATAGTTGATAGACCACCCCAATAGTGGAAAAATAGAGATTATGGGCCTTTCTAGGGTGGATAGGGTGACCCTGTAAGAGTTTGATATAGTATAGGATCTCATGGTGTGGGATCTGTTAGAGGTGGATTCAATTTTGATCCACTTCCACCA
This sequence comes from Viscum album, assembly GCA_963277665.1. Taxonomy (NCBI): domain Eukaryota; kingdom Viridiplantae; phylum Streptophyta; class Magnoliopsida; order Santalales; family Viscaceae; genus Viscum; species Viscum album. The sequence continues at coordinate 648,718,725 of OY728120.1, read as the reverse complement.
CCTCCACCACCACATGTAGGCAGATCATGACAAGATCAGGGTGTAAGAAGTTAGGGAAAAGGATATCTATAAGCGACATAGGTCTTTCATCAGGTGCTTCATAACATGGTTTGAGGTATGATTTGTGTATTTTCGAATGTGAAACTTATACGTAATGATATTATTGTAAGATATTCATATTTTTCTATAACTTTTCTTCATGATTATGATATAATGGTAAATCTCCTAGAATTATCTTTTTAGATAGATACTTTTACTAGAGGAGATCATCATTTTAATCATATCTTCCATTAGCGTGAGCTCAATATTTATAAAGATTCATTTTATTGGGATATCAATATGGTATTGGTGATACCTTATGATTTCATCAACTATATCGATTAGTTATTAGTAGTCTAGGATTGGGTATATTAATATTGACATATTATTTTTCATCAGCAAGATATTAAGTCATAGTTCAGCTTCACTGGTAAATATGATTCTCAAACAGGTTGAATATGGTCAACCCTCCATATATTACAACCACTTAACCCTCATTTGAAAATTATGGAATTATTTTTCACTAATTATGTGGAGTAAAAGTTACCAATAGTGGTAGAGGATTATATGTATGTTTTCCAAGAGTAATTCATAGGGTTTTCCCCTTATTGAGATATTTATTTTGTTGTTGACCTACACCCTGAGACCACAATGATATCATCAGTATATTATCAAAGGTTTTCACTATACTTGTAAACATATTTTTTAAAACATTGAATATATCCATGTGGTTAACCAAGGTCATCTCTCAAGGGATGGTCCTAGGAGTTTCACTATCCTTTAAATTTATAATTTCATATTTTGTTTTCTATGATTTTTGTATGCATGAAGATGGAGGTTTTGTTTATTTGGTTTTTGATTATATGAAAGAAAAATAAAGAAATATAAAAAAACACACAAGAAAATACAATAATTGAAAATGTATTTAAATTAAATTCATTGGGTTCTATCACCATTTATGTGTGTTCTAAAACACCAATTAAACAACACCTCCAAAAAATTCTAGGATTGACTACATATATTTATCACTTAGAAGGTATAGCCAGTCGAGATGTGAAGTATCTTGTGTCTCATGATAGGTTATTCCTTTTCCATTTATTTTTTCATCTTATGCCTACACATAATGAAAAATAAATAAATACAAGAATTTTCTAACTTATTTAGAATTGATTCAAAAAAATTAAAAACAAAATTTACAGTATTTAAATAATGAAATTCCAAATTCCAGATATCAATGTATCATTTCAATTAATCCCAAATATGTTTTATAAACTTAATAATAAAAAATCATGTTATTTAGCATTTATTATCTAGATTTATAAATGTAACAAAAAATTAACTATTTATTTAGGTTTTATATAAATTAAGGTGGTAAATTTCCATTGAAAACAATTTCAAAATTAAAGAAAAATTAGCTAAAAAAACTCCCCTACACTTACATTATTGCATTCCCAATTAATATAATTAATTCAACCTAATAAAAATATTTCTCATTCCAAGGAAAAAATACACATAATAAAAAATAAGAGAGAAAAATATTCATCCATTATTGTAAATAAAAAACCCTGTATATGGATTAATATCAAGACTTACTTATATCCTAGTAAATTTTTTAGTTATAGGACTATAAAAAAATATATTTAACTGATGTTAAAACATTAACAAGATTCTCCTATAATTACTTAAAATAATGATAAATTTTAAATTTCATTGATACAACTCAAATGATTTTATTATATGTATATTTTCAATTCTTAAATTGGGTTCAATATTTTCTCCACCTTAATCCATTCATTTTTGATAATTATGTTAATTTTGAATTTTCCCAAACCATGTGGTTTGTAAGTAAATTGATCACGTAAAATGGAAACTATCTCTCACAAAACCAGTTACCAACTTCTACAAAAATACATAGGGGGATCTGATTTTACCATCTTAATCAATTTTGAAAGAAATTATATGAATATATTTTTATTTGGATCCCTGAGGTGTTTTTTCACAAAGACCAAGTTATATATTTTCAATTTCAAATATCTTTTTCCATCATGCTATGATTTAAATTCCATAGAAATATTTTTACCCACACTTATTTTCCAAGTTCCAAAAATTAATTTCTATAAAACATGTGGATATATTCACTTAAAAATCATGAAAATTTGGTAGTTTTAGAATAAATGAAATCCACTAAAACTAGGATGTAATAATCCAATATAAAGTACATAAATTAAAGTTCAATTTTCATATCCTATAAATACACAATGAATAAAAAAACAAACATCACAGGGAATTTTTTTATAGATTCTAAAAAAATTAAAAATATTTTAAAACTAATCCTATAATAGGTTTGAATACCATCCCTAAAACTTTTTATTCACTAAACATTATGTTACAAAATAATGAATTTTTTTATAGATTAAATAGTTGTAAAAGGATAGAAAAAACATGGTGATTATTCTAATGGGATTGTGTTAGACTCTCCCCTAGATTATTTATATAAAACCTCCTGCCAGTCTCTTAGTTTATATCCGCTTTGGTAAACATATAGAAAAATTATAAACATGGGAATTTATTTTAGGAATGATATAAAATGAATGGAATGTCGGTTTAAACCCTATGTGGGTAGTAGGTTTTGGCTACCCCTATTAGTTAATTTCATTTATTAACACCAATATGTAGTGGGGTCTAATTTTTGTGATGAAAACTATAAAATGTGATTTTTTCCAATGTATTTGAGTGGAAAATGGTTTTGGAGTTCCCCAAAAACAGGCTAAATTATTAAAAACCCTTAAATTAAATAGGGAATGATAGAATGAGTGGGTTCAAAGAGATTAATGTATTTTCTCTTCATAATGGTAGTTTTCTTCTCCTCTTAATTATGTTCATGTTTTTGTTGTCGAGGTGATGAATCCTCATCAATTAAAAATATTCTTCTTCTTCTTCACCATACACGTATTAGGTGGAGTTATTTTCCCTATTTAGGGACGTATGTATCTATCCCTATTCAAAAAAATTTATTCATTAGGCCTGTTATAGTTTTTCTATCAATTTTAATAACTTATTCTTTAAATTATTATTGGGAATTTTTGAGTAAATCATAAAAACATTCTTCATACTTATCTTCTAATTATTCATGTTCTAAACAATTTTTTATATTTCTATCTCTATATTTTATATACTGATGGATTCCATAGTTTTTTATTGAGTATCCTAGGTATTAGAGTTTACTCAATTATTAAATTTTTTAACAAGGGATGTTATATTTTAATGATGTGTCAAAAAAGTGTGAATAAAATTAGTTTAGTTTATGGTCATATCATTCTTTTGTTTCATCATTTAGCTCCTTTTATAAGTGAAATTCATCTTGAAATTATTATTTTATGGACAAGGGTAGTAATGATAATTCTAGATTTTCTTTAAAGTTGGTCTCTTCCATTCCTTCCTTTTCATCATCATCCAGTGCCTGCAAGAAAGGTGCTGAATCAGATGTTCAAACTTATGAGGAATCCTATTTTATTCCAATTCCAATATATTTTAATAAAACAAGTTCCCTAAATAAGAACCCCCTAAATTATACCATGTTCTAATACCTATAGAAATTGAAAGGATACTAGGTAGATGTCATTGAAGGAAAATAGTGGAATGTATTATTCTTCTTCTTATTCTCATTCCTCCTTCAATAATGAGATTATCTGGGGTTTCATTTTAGGTTTTTCTTATTTTATCACATCATGGTCCCCTTTTTCATGTTTTTTTGCGAATTTTATCCATATTTTATTTGGGGGTGGTGGCTATCATAACTATCATGTAATTCAACTACTCTAGTTATATTTATTTTTATTTTTTTGTTGATCCAACAACATGGATTTTATGATGTATTCTTGAATCTTATGAGTTTGAATTATTATAATTCTAGATGGTTTTAGGGAATTTATAGTTTATTTTAGTATTCTTCATAATGGTAGTAGTGATAATATTACCACACATCAATGTTAACTAAATGTTTCTCTAGTTGTCCATGGAAATTATCATCTTTAGGATCCTATTGGAAGATATATCTACCATTGTTAATTTTTTTAGAAAGTTGTAGTTCTATGACCTCAGAAGTGATTCTATCAATATCATTGATTTGGGTATATAATTGGTAATATATTATTATAGAGTGGCCACCATGTGATTCTTAACCAAGGATTGAGAAAATATAGAAATAATTAAAATTAAAAAAAATAAAAAAATAAAAAAAAATAAAAAAAAAATAAAAAACAATACCTATAATAGTGAAATAATAAAGAAAAACTCAATATAAATCTCTTAGACAATGAAACCCATGAAGAAAAATTCATCGTAGGACTTACAAAAAATATTTATAAAAAATGGATTCCAGTGTAGTTCCTAACTAGAACTACTGGAAATCGAGCCTATACCAACACTTAGTTCCCAACGGTTTAGAAAACCCATTGGGAAATAAAACCTATACCAACAGTTCTAGTAAACCGTTGGAATAAGCTGTTTTATGTTGGATTTTCCCAATGGTTTAAGAAAACCGTTGGGAAAGATAACTATTACCCACCGTTTTTATTAACTGTTGGGTAAAATTATACCCAATTTAGGGCTCCCTCCCTTGCGACATTTCATCCCTCTGTACTCCTCCCCTCCCCGACCTCAACCTCCTCCTGGCCTCCGCCTCTGCCTCCCGGCCTCTGCCTTCACCTCTTGGCCTCTGCCTCTACCTCCACCTCCCGGCCCCCTCCCTCTCATACGATGATGTCCCCCTTCCCCTATCGGATCCTTCTTCGACAACGACGTCCCCCTCCCCTCTCGGCTCCCAACAACGTTCCCCCCTCCCCTCCCGTCTCCCTCTCTAGGAAACATCCCCTCCCCTCTTGGCTCAATATCCTCCTCTAATGCCCCCCGACCCCCTCTCCAGTCGCACACGAGAACCCCCATGGTTGAACACCCCACAGGACTTCCCCCTCTCTCAAATCCCCCTCCTCCAACCTAGGAAATAATATTGTCTGGGCCAACCCCTTCCCCCCAAGAGCTAGAGGTAAATCTTTTCCAAATCAATGCGTTGGACTGCCCATCTGAGGTAGACTCGACATCTCCTGACATCTAATATCTTGGTTTCTATTTTTGTGGATATTTAGTTGATTATTTTCTTATGGTTTAAGTGTAATCCTAATTTTCCATTTTTTACATTTGTTTTTACAGTCCGGATGGCCAAAATATTTCATCTAATAATTCTAAACAGGTCTAGCTCAACCATGTTATTTTTTTGTTCGTTAAAATGTGCAATTAATGGTTTAGTTGTTCTCATTAAACTTGTAATTGAAATAGTTGGACCATGGATATAGCATGTGATGAGAGGTATAGGTTTAGGGGAATCTATTCGACTGTAAATGGGAAAAAATGTCTTTTTATGTTCAGTAGGCATTTGGAAATGTGCAAAAATTTGGTTCAAAAATCAACATAATGAGTTCTGAGTGGCCTATTTTCAGGAGTCTATTGGTTATAAAAAATGAAAATTTTAGTAGTTTTCTTATATTTTATAGATCAAAAATCCAAAGGCACGAAAAACAAATCATTTTCACTCATTAAAGGGAATAATTACGAAATTAGACAGATTGGTGTGGTGGGAGAGGGGTGGGGGGGGGGGGGGGGTGGATGAAATGCCAATGAATTCAACCCAATTGCAGAAATAAATGGAAAGGGGTCAGTTTTCATGTTTGGTGTTATACCAATTTTTGAATAGGTATGTAATGAGGCATGGTGCATATCAATAGTTTGGGCCGGGTCTCGGTACAAGTCTTTTAAAAAATGTAAAATGTAAAAAATAACATAAATTAACAATAATAAAAGTAGTAAACATACAATTAATCATACTAAAATAAGATTAAACAAAATTATCAATTGGGATGGGCCAGGCTTGGTCTGGGCTTGTGTTTGGTCTGGAATTTTTGGACCTTAAATAGTTCGATTCCTACCCTAAACCCTACTTGGACTGGGCCCACTGTAATAAATATGTCTCACAGAGTGTCCAAGTCCATGCCAGGTATTGGGCCATTTTTACACCCCTATTGAGTTTAACAACTAAGTTTTTATGTTACTGTTTTTTACATTCAAGAGTATTTTTAGTCTCTAAACGTTGCGTTATTACATTCATTTTACTTTAAATGGAAATTTTACTTAAATAAACGTTGCAATGTTATGATTTTTCCAATCCCCAACACAAAAACCATTTTCTCTAAAATTATTTTACATTATAACCACTCAACAGGCACGTAAGATGGGGTGTTGAGAGTGATAATGCTTATATTGATATATGAATTAATTTTTTTTGAATTCATTATATACCGAGTTCACAATTGACTGGGGAATGGTGGATGCTATTAGGAGAGATATTTAAGACACAAGGGCAATCAATGCCGAATTTCTTTTTATGATGCATCGATTATTATTCACCATAGTAGTCAATATCAAATCGCAGTGTGACATGGCATGGTTCTAGTAGGGTTATGTTCATAATCTTCAACTCCACTAATGTAGCATAGGTGCATATTGAATGGCTAAGTATACTAGTATGGTGTTTCCAACAACGTGCTATATAAAGAACATAATGAAAAACGAAGAGATTATTAAATGGAACTATTTCCCCATTGCTTGCAGGAATATGATTTCACCCATGGGGAGGTGTGGTTCTTATATATTGGGTGGTGATATGTATAGTCATAGGATACATGTATGTTTTTGTTTAGTTTTTATTTTATTTTATTTATCACATTGGACACTTAGGTATTTTACATCTTTATACAGATGAAGGGTAGTGATGCTATCCTAACTAGTTGATGTATATCACTTGTATACTGTAATACCATGAGGTGTGAGTGTGAGGAATCATTGGAAGATAGAGGGGCCTTGGGGTCTTCCATGAGATGGAATTTTTTTTCTAAAAAATTGTGTAGGAAAATTTCTGGAGTATTTTGGAGTCCCGAAATAACCCCAAGTGTTTCCATGAGACATCATAAATAACCCCAAGTGTCTCCAAGTGTCTCCATACACCATATCATCCTCACATGGGTTAGCCACTCACCCAATCCTATCAAACCTATCCTAGTCTATCCTATGAGTCACATAGTCTGGACTCATCTCTCGAGGATTATCCCATGCCTCGATGCACATCTCATCATCCAACTAGACAAAGATGATTATTCACCTTATGATTGTCCTCGTCACAAAAGCACACCATGTCGAACCCATCTACATTATATTCTCAATAATTCTATCAAGAAACTCATCAAAATCATGTAATATAACCCATCCCCACTAACCAAGTTTTATCCTAAGCTAAATCACACTAAGACTCTTGGAATTATAATGCCAATCTGTCTGACAATACCCAATACCCACACTAGAATCTCATCCTTCATCTCTTTAGTTGAATTATTTAGAAAATTAAATGGAGTAAAATCATTGATAACACATTTTATATACTTAGAGGGACTATCCCACTCAAATAACCTACCAAAATTCCAATATATCCTCATAAGTATTTCCTCATCAAACGCTAGATGTACAATTTCCACACCTATCACTACAAGGCCCAATCCTCTTAGATATATTTTACTTGATCTAAATCCTCATCATTAGTGACATAAATCACATTAAAGTGCATTAATGTCAACTAAACCCTACATTCTAAGAATTATTCATGTGGACAGGCCCCATAGAAACAGGCTAAGAACTAAAACCATAAATAATAATGCCAAATACAAGCACCATTCTTAAATAAATATCTCCAGTGTAATCATAAAAACCAAGAATAATAAGACCTCATCCCCTGTATCGAAAAAAACCAAACTAAGTTGAAACTCACGCCAAATTTATTATATACCATTAATAAGAAGAGTAATTGTTAATTAATAGGAATGTACTATTTGATAGAATCATTTTGAAACATTGATCTCTTTCCCCTTTGCTTGTAGGAACATGATTTGACCCATGGGGTGTTGAGGTACTTATACATTGGGCAGTGATAGGTATAGTCACAAGAGAAAAGTATGTTTTAGTTTAGTTTTTATTTTATTTTCTTTATCTCATTGGTCACTTATATATTTGACTGCTTTCTATGGAAAGATGGTAGTTATATTCTGCGAAGGGTGCAAAAAGTAGTTCAGATTGATTTAGTCCACCGACTTTGATCCGAGGTAAGATTCTATGGTTAATACTTGTCTCACAACTCATGTATTTGGGGATTTAGTGTTTTGGACTCCATATTATGTTTTTGGTAGGGCGTTGGATCGTTTCGTGTTGCCTCGGGTGGATTTGGTTCTCCGCTGCCAATCTAGGTAGGGCTTTAATGCCATTGGTTGGTTTCTCACTGGTTATGTAGCATCCTTTATGTGTTATAAGGTTCTTAATATCCTTTGTGTAGTGCGTTTATCCATTCTCTTTGGTTTCGAGTCACAAAGTCAAGCACGACTTGCCTGCGTGTGCATAGGTAAGTAAGTATATGTATGTGGGTTCCCCCGTTATGTGTATAGTCAACATGTTAGGAATAAAAAATTCATATTGGATATTAATTTTTGGAGTAATAAGTTATGTGGGAGCTGGTTGAAGCATAACCCAAGGATGAAATCATTCTTATGAAAATAAAAAGATATCATGTAAGTATATTTTTTGGTGTTCTATATGATGATAATGAAATAATCTAACAAATCTAACAAATATATCATGAAAAATATTTTATCCTATTAACCTCATATCTAATAAATATATGGTCTTTTAAATCATTATAGATTTATGGTTTTATATGCATTAATATTCTCTTCGTCCTTTAAATTTAAGTGACCTCTTATATCTATCACCATCTATATTTATCTATGATTTTAATCTATGTTTATATTCTCAATTCCCAGTATTTTTATCCTACTTAGAAACCTAGTTATATGTTATTCCATATGACCCTCTTCATTCAATTTACATCTTTTTAAATGCCTATTTATTAAGCCAATTACGATGTATCTTTTCCAAAAGGAATTATCAAATATTAATTTTTTTAAAGGTGTAAGTTCAAATTATGAGTATGAAATTTATTTATGGTGTGGAACACTTAACATTGTGAGATTTTAAAAGGACAACATTATGTTCTAAAGCATATATAACCCACAACATTGAGCTTAGAAAAATATTGAAAAATATTATTTAAATATGATAGTAATAAATAATCCATTAGATTAGAAGATACAAACAATTTGAAATGGATTAAATATAGGTCATAATGATTAAAATATTATTGATAATAATAACTATATTTTTTTTTGTACAATCAATTTATAATTAAAAAAAATACATTTTCATCAAAAATGATTTTTAAATCTCTTTCTAGAAAAATAGTATAAATAATTTTGGACAATTTTAAAAAAATTATTTTTTTAAATGAAAATATTATTTAAAATAATCATATAAATATTTTATTAGGGTGAATTTTTTGGAATTTTTTGAAATGGAATATTTTTCAGTGAATAGTGAAAAAACAACACATTTTATAAAAATGGTTGTTTCTATTTAATAATTTATATAATTTAGAAGCCTCATTATTCATTTAATTTTAATTAAAAGTTAAATAATTATTTTATTGTTAATTTAAATCTAATTTATATCATTTTTATATATTATTTTTATATTATTTTATTTTTTTCATAAAAACACATTTTTCATAAAAGTTTAGTTGTTTAAAAAGAAATAATTTCTGTATATTCTAATTAATTAATTTTTTAATGAAGTATTATAATAATGAATTTAATATATTATATATATATAACTATTTTAATTTAAATTGATATAAAAATATTACTGGTCATATCTTTAATATATTATCATCATATTCTTGAAAAATTCATTTTGAGAAATCATTTTTTAGACAGGTTTAAAGGGATTATTTTTAAATTTAATTCAAGAAATTATATGTGGTAAATTTCAAAAAATGGATTGCTCGAATATAATATAAATTATTTAAATTATATAACAATATTAACATAAAAGTTGTTCATAATGATCATTAATGACAGTAATATTTGTTTATCGTGATTAAGGTGAAAATATGGTATTGTGTGTTAGTTGTTCTTATGTTAAAAATAATTTCCAAAAAACAAGGAATTTTTATTTATTAAATTTAATTTAATAAATAGTATTAATTGATAAAAATAATCAATTTTTTTAATTTATGTTTTTGTTAAAGGATTAATTACCATGGTTGAAAATTGAGTTACATGGGAGAAATCTAAAATTGTAAAAGTAATTTAAGTTACATGAAAATAGAGTAAAATATTTAAAACGTGTGTATTTTTATGTGGTGGTGTAGTTTATACACCTTGAATTCACTCATATAAATTATTTTTTAATTTTTTAGGAATGTTTTGTGAGGGTGACTTCCTATTATTGAATAGTCTTTTGTATATAAAAAAATCGAAACTCCTCAATTATAAAATAGAAATCACCCCCCACATATTTAGACACCTATAGAAATTTTTATTATCATAAACTACACAAATCCATCCAAAAAATACTTATAATCATTCTATATGTTCTATTATTCCAAGATACCAACCTTATAGTCCTTAATAAGAGGTTATATTGAGGTTCTTTTAAACGAAATTAATTTTCTTCTCTAAGATCTATATTTTTAATTATTAAACTTCCCTAATTAATTATGTCTTAACACATATAATAAAATAAAAAAATCATCCCCTAATATACTTATATTTTATATTTTATGTCTTAATATTTATCCATATTTTTAGACATCAAATGGGAGACAAATCCATCGCTCGTGTTTAGGGCAGACTCTTGCCTCATTACCCAATGTAATATATTTTCCATCACTAACTAAAATGGACTATCATAAGGATATAAATAATGAATATATATGAAAAAAATGAAATGAATTAAAATATATAAAATTAATAAAACATCCACTTCCTTAACATTTCACCCATTAAGGGAATGATTTCAATGCACATGAATACATACAACCAACCTTCTCCGCAAAGTGGTGCGATTCATTTTATAGGTAAATCATTAAATAATGGTTATAAAAATAAATATAATTAGTAATTATGATATTTAAAAATTAATATAATTATGTATATGATATTTATATATATATGATAAACAATAAACACAACATCCATGAAAAAACACATGATAAAAATGGAAATTTACACTTGAATAAATAGTAATAATAAAAACTTATTAATGAATAGTGGTATAATGTTATAAGTGGATGAAAAAAATATTAAAAATATGAATATGATACTAGTATAAATTAATTAAATAGTTAAAACCATTACATTGTTTGTTAAAACATGTGAAATTAAAGGGAAATGGAAAGTAGTATTTTTTCTCAATTTCCATTCATTGAAGAATATTGTAATTTTATGCATCTAATTTCATTAATATATTGTATATAATTCCCATTTTACATGTAATATATTGAATCCTTAATATTGAAATGTATTTTATTTTTTATTTTTAATTATATCATATATTTGTATTTTAATTGAACCATACCGAGGGGTAAGGAATTTCATAACTTCATTCTTTTCATTTGGATACATTACTTCTTCATTTTCATTGATATTAAAACATTATATGCATAATTTAATTTAATTATCTTATGTTTTATTTCCAATTATTTTATGTGGATTCACATTTTACACATACATAATCATTTCTTTGATAAATTACCACATCAACATTATGATATTTGAATTGATTTATTTAACAATCTCATTTTTGTCGAGATTGTTCATTATTGAATTTATATTCATGTAAATTAAATAATAATTTTCTTATAAAAGCCTTTAATTTCATTATCCTATATTTATTCAATAAATTTTCACGTAATGGGATAGTTTACACTATTTTCTAGTTAAAATTATTGAGAAATGTTTTTTAAGAATTTATTACATTATTTCAATCTTTGTTTAGAAAACATTTTCATTCTAACTCCCTGTTTCCTAAAAATGGAATAGATAATGTTTTTAATTTTAAAAAATAATTTATTAAATAAATTTGGACACATGATTTATTTTTTATAAAATTTATTAAAAATTAATCCCCCATAATTTTCAGAATGATGAACTTTTAATATTTTCTAAAAAAATAAAAAATTAATAATTGTTTTAACATACTTAGAATGTATAGAATTTTATATCCATAAGGAAAAAAATATTATTTTATATAATTTTTATGTGTTTAGATGGTTATTTTCAATGAAAATATTTTTCCTAATATTCTAAAAATTTCCCTTTTAAAATATTGACATTCAATGTGAAAATGAAAATTTCCCCAAATTTTTTTTAATGATATTTTTATGGTATTTATATAAATCAATAACAAAAAACCTTTATTTACTTATATTTATTTGGGGATATGTTTTAATGATACCATCATTATTCTTTATCTGGATGGTTTATGATTTTTTTGACTAGGGATTGTATTGACATTCTCATTTTTTATTTGTTTTTATAATCATAAAACATTCCCATGAAGTATCCACTTTATTGTAATACATGGAAATTAAATATCCCCAAAATATCAATATTATTGGTCATTGATATTATTATCACTTAAAAAGTATATCATTATAAATATGGTGAGTTACTTTGAAATTTATATGATCGAATAGGGGAATACTGATACTATGTATTTTTTGATTGATACAAACATTCTCACAACTCGTCCTTGTGGGGAACGTGTCGTGACTACCCAAGCCCACCTCCAATTGGCCACAGTTTGGTGACTAGAACCAAGTAGTCATATCACTAACAATGGAGGCATTGGCTAGGTACTTGTACAGCTGTACACATATCCAGTCCCACAAAATGATGAAATGTAAAAACAACTGAACATCTAATGCATGAATACATATATATCCCACAACTGGAGTACAATAGGAAGTAAATAAATTAGGCAGGGCTAAATACAAGCCCAACACAATGATTCTAAAACACAAGTCCAACCAGAAAGTAAAGGGGATGCTATATGAAAAGGCTCTGGAACAAACCTCTATCTATTCGGTCTCACTAAGCACCACCCTGGTCTTCCCAGGAGTCAATCAAAACATTAATCATATACAAAATACATGACACATATGTGAAAATCATGTCTAGGGGTGTCTAAAACAATAATCAGTAGGACACCTTGAAACCAAAAAGCATACAACAATGTAAATATAGTTGTCTATACATAGGTATATTCCAACAACACATATATCTATAATAATCATACATACTCAAAAAATACTAAAAATTTAGAGGTAGTAACAAAAATAGTAAACCCGCCCTAGATTCTTCCTCAAAGAATCTATAAAGCGTTCATCTAAGATAACAAAATTCAGAGTCTAATAGCATTGATGACTTCATTCTAAGTGGTACTGTTCATTAGGTTGCATCATGATAAAGAACATGTTGAAGTCTGAAGATACATGATACATAGATGGGGATCACTCCCAAGACCATGGGGTGATACCAACAAATTTATGTTTGATTAACCAGTTATGTAAATGATCAACACCAACATATTATTGGTCATGACGAATCCAAGAACTCCACCAAGGGAATGAAGATTAATAGAGGATCTCAATCTGGGCCTCTCAGAGGGATTCCAACAAATTTATCTAGGAAGTCATGATGAAGGGAACATATTCCTAGGAGTAGGAAAGGATTGCATTCCAAACCTTGGGGAATGGATAAGGGAAAAACACCCAATAGAACATTTCCAAGATAAGTATGACAAGATATCCAAGCCATGTATAAATAGTACACAACATGTACTATGTGTTACATTTCTTGTCCCTAGATCCTAAGCCTTGACCATGTAAATGGACCATGTCATCAAACCATTGATGTGTAGTACAACATGGTATATTGGATGCTCATGTCATCCACCAATGTTCCAGTGCATGGATTCATCTAATATACCCATGTTTTTGTACCGGTATACGACTTAGACCATGTACTTGGTCAAACTTGTGTCCATATGGGGTAGTACACATTGTGTAGGCATCTAGGGTACTCCACCGTATGTTTGTGTACTCATCAAAGTACATGTTGAGTATATGGGGAGGGAAAATATGTTGTGTGATAGGTGTCACAAGTTATGTGGTAATTAAATTCATCTAAAACTCTAGTTTCTGCCATGGGTCTCACACAGAGCGTATATATCTTGTTTACACATTGTGTTATTTGAATTTTTTTAAAATCCTAGATCTTCGCCCACATTCAATCATGTTGTTTAAGCCTTTGATCTAGTGATTGTATCACCATGAACTCTAAGATCAAAAATCATCCAACCCTTGTTATATTCTATCAATGTTTTCCATAGTCATATCAGCTCGAGAAAACTAGATCTTGTAATCACACACCATCTCAATGCTTGGTCTTGAAAATGAACCATATAATATCCAAAAATAATACATGGAAAATATGATACATTATATAAATTCATTGATAAGGAATTTTTTTCACAAATTAAATAAATCATTAAATATATGGGGAGTTCATATAATATGCAGTGATGGATGGGGCCTGAAATATATATCCTCATAATGCATAAATAGTCTAATGAGGAAATTCATTAATCTCAAATTAAATGTGTTTTAACCCATAGTTTTAAACCATATAGGGAAAGGCCACATAAATATAGCTATCATGATGCCCAATATCATAACATCCAATATTAAGTATTTCCTTCATTATGAATTTAGTTATTTTTATCTATTAGATTATTTCATTTATGTTATTCAGTGATTCTTTTTGTTATAAACTTATTTATTTAATGTCACGTGTGTTAAATTATTTCACAAGACACATTGATTATGAATTATTTAATCATAATATTCAAGTTATTTATTTAAGGAATGTGGGTTCATATATTTTCTTTTCTGTATTGATAATTCCAAATTTATTATTCTTTATTTATTTATGATATCCTCAAATTTATGTAAATCTTACTGAGTATATTAACTACCCTTTATTTTTTTCATTTCCCTAGGATATGAAGAAGGAATCCTTGAATGAGTTCAAGGGTGTTTATTTTTTTTACTTTCACTATATTTTATTTCTTAGTTTCAAATTTAATTCATGACTCAAGTATATATCTTTTTTACAGAGACCACAAAACTATTTGTTCCATTGGAATGTGATTTCCTATATCTAGCACCAATTTAATAATGTAACCATAGACCCTCAGATACTGGTGTCACATTATTCACAATAATTAAATCATATATGGTATTATATATATGATTACGGTTCATGAATATATTTTTAATAAATCTATATTTATTATATAGTATGTTTAGACATGAATGATTGATGCTGAACCTGAGGCAAGGTATTTTCATCTCACATTAATTTCTATTAGACACAAGATATATTCACCACCTGTTTATTTTTTGTAGTGTATATAATTCCCATAAATGTCTTTTAATATATTTCTTATGCATATTATTGGGATTTACATATCCATATATGTCTATTTTCTTCTTGGTTCATAAGATACAGAAATATCCAAACTAATAATTTTTTTTATCATACAATCTCATTGTTTATGGGGATTGTTTATGATTATGATTATTATAATGAAATTTCATGATAGAACATTTTTAATTTAAACATTATTTATTTATCCCTTTATTCGAAAATCATTTTTCATACCTAACAATTTTTTCAAATAAAATTATTAATATATATTTTTTAATATTATAATATTATGTTTGAAATTCAATTTTACTTATGTATTGTTTTATAAAAATTGGTCAAAATATAATAATATTTTCTTTTTCCAAATTAGTTATATTTTAATTTTTACATAAAATGTGAATGGAATATTTGATTTAATATATATAATTTCTCAAAATCAAGATCATATTTTTTTGAATATTCTGTTACATTTTTTCCATTTTATTTTCAAATAAAATAATTTATTTAATATTTGTGAAATTTTTTATATTTTAAATAAATTATTTGATTGTGAATACTGTATTGTCCGCAATAAATTTTTCAAGTGATATTTTAAATGAATTCTCTATCTATGATGACATCCTTTTATGTTTCCTAACAATGAATATTGATATAATACAATGATAAAATTCTTATTCTCTCTATAGGTGGTTTATGATTGTGATGAAATGATGTTTATGTAACTCTTTTCTTTTTCCATTAATTATTTTATGATGAATTAATGTAATGATTATGAAACCCATTTAATTTTCATGGATTATTCCACGATTAAACTCTTATGAAAAATGATTCCTTTTCTAGGGTTAATATATAATGAATGGTTTATAATCTTGTGGAACACATATTTATGAATTTCATTATATTATATGTGGGATATAAATTATATAACCCTCAAATGCACTGGGTAAGGATGGATATCTTGTGAGATAAAAATAACTTGAATAGGGAGTAAATCTAGTTTAGTAAGGGTCTCTATCCATTATGATTGTCTTTAGAGTTATCCTTGAATATTATGATGCATTGGGGAGTGAACCCATTCCACTATGATAGTCATGGAAGTGTTCCATGAATACTAACATAATAATTTTCTATGAATATGTTTATGCCAAATATCTATGTCTTATTACAATGTCATGTTTTCATGAATCATGTTCATTAATTCCTTTATGACTCATGTCCAATGAACTACAAATCATTATGAAATCACTTAATATTTTGATATTTTATAGATAGGGACTTATTTTCAAATATTAAGATCATGTTATTATATCATTTTTCCAATGTTTTTCTTATGTGATCATTGATATCTCCCTTTTTACCCATATTGATAATATGAGATCACCCTTTATTATGATTCCTTCCCTATGATATGAACAATTATATTAATAATGATATGTCTATGAAGGGTTCAATTTATGAATATCACTATGGTAGATTATGTAATTCACTTGTGAACCTAATTTTTTATGTTTCCAAGATTCCCAATAAAATTGACGTATATTATTTTACTGTGGATCATTATTTTATGTAATGAATAATCATCTAAAAAGTTTTATAATATATATATGTAAAGTATAGTTCCCTATATGTTGATCCACACTCTATTTTAAGGGAATTAATATAGATGATAACTTTGACTGAATTCTTCAAGATTCCATGAATTTTGATATTTGAGTATGTTATTATCCACAAAAATAATGATGTACCCCATAACCTACACATTTTGGAATAAATAAACCTTATTATTCTGATCCTCATATGATGTGTGTCTTTTATACCCCTAAAAATATTTATGTGGGGATTATTTTTTTACTATAGTTTAGGGGGATATACCACATGATATTACATGTCCTTGGGTTCTTGGTTTGGTATTGACACAAGATTGATCATGATGGTTGTGACATCTACACTATCAATATTATTCCCTTGAACTAATGACGTCATTTGATACTTTGTGTTCAACTGTAGAGAAGTGTCCTCTAATAGATCTTATACTCTTATAAATTCATGAAACCCAAAAATTTATTTTAGAGGAATTAATTTAGTTTTCAACACATTGTAATGGTTCTATATGAATATATATGTTAGTTTATCCAAGGGAAGCTTCTAATTTAGGATGTAGGTCCATCTATTCTATAATGAAAAAAATATAAAACCATATCCCTTTTATGTTATTTGTAATTTTAGAGGCAATTTATTGTTTTATTATATTTGATTTAGATAAATTTATTAGGGAAATATTACCTTAGGTGTAATGAATGATACATTTCTAGTCCATTCCTCTGTGAAAATACAATGCTTGGGGCGTTTTGGGAGGTATCAATGACTTAGTCCAAGAGTTTTCCAAAAATACAGTTTTTCTGTTGGTGAGTTATTTTTGTACTATCGGGGATGACAATTCATTTTTAAACTATAGGTGTCAGTGAGTCTGTTTTGAACTATCAGTGCCAGTGAGCACTTTTAAAATTTTCAGTGTCAGCGAGTCATTTTTAACTATTCTTGTCGGTTAGTCATTTTTGAACTGCCAGTATCGGTGAGTCATTTTTGAACTATTTGTGTCAGCGAGACATTTTTTAACTATTGATGTTTGTGAGTAATTTTCATACTGTTGTTATTGGTGAGTCATTTTTTGTACTATCAGTGTCGGTGAGTCATTTTTGAATTGTCACTGTCATTGACTCATGATGTTGGTGTCGGTGAGTCAGGGTGTCGGTGAGTCAGGGTGTCAGTGTTGGTGACTCAGGGCATCAATGTCAGTGAGTCAAGGCATCCGTGTCAGTGACTCAGGGCATCAGTGTTGGTGACTCAGGGCGTCAGTGTCGGTGAGTTAGGGAATCAATGTTCATGAGTCATGGAATGCTGGTGGCTTAGTGTCGGTGGCTCAACATCGATGACTCATCCATCGGTGACTCATTCGAGTTTTCCCAATTTTTTTTTAGTTTTCCCCTCTTATGTTTTATTTGAAGTAAATTGAGTTTAAAAATTGATTAAGTTTTTCTAAAGGAATTTCAAAGTATATTATTTATATCATTAATATCTTAATGATTTAGGGACAATGAAATAGTGGAACCATGTGATATTGACCATGATCCCACGTTAATGTCTTTAGAAACGGTTTCACGTTCCATTGATATGGGATCAATATTTATTTTTCTAGAAGATGAGGTCCTCTCTTATCTTTTCCCTTGGTGCAACTAGATCCATCATCTCTAGTAAAGTCTCGTGCTTGTGCTAGATCCTTCTCTTATCTAGTTTTCTTGGAATTTCCTACTGCTCACACGATTCCCTGTTCTTGTCACAAGGAGGAACTTTGATCATCTCTTTTTTCTGATAGGTATTTTCCTTCGTATCTATTTAATTGTGTATCATGTGGGGTGTGTGTTGTAATGTTTCTTGAGGATGGATGAATCCTTTAATTTGATAAGTAATATATAAAAGGTAGGAAACTAAAGATGGTTTGATGTTGATCATTTTTTTAATTGGTATCCTTTTTTCATGTTACGAATTGATGGATTGTAAGGCCTTCTGGAAATAGTGGTCATTGGTGGTCCTTGTTTGCAAACTGGTGATTCTATTTAATATTCATTTATACTCTGTTGAATGGATGTACCATGAAAACCTTCTTAATCACATACACATGGTTAAATAAATAGATGCCCCGGGATCAAAGCTATTCCATGATCACCCCTATTATTTATAGTGAAATTGATGAACCCATGTTGTGTATATCTGAATATGCTTGGATTGAGGGTGTGGATATGTGATGTGTTTTATTCAGTACCAAGGGTGGATAAAAGGTTTGGTCTTGTGAATGGGTAAGGGTATGTGTGAGAAATGGGGCTACTGTGTTTGGTGGTTCCTTGTGGTGGTATTTGTGTGTGGGGTGGTACAAGAGGTGTGATGGAATCTCAGATTGAGAGATTGGTTGATCACGAAATAGATGTAATTGTTGCGCATTGGGACTACTTATGTGAAATGGTTGTGCAGTAGGGCTATAGGACTGGGTTGTGTTATGAAAAAATATTTATGGGTGTGATGGGTGTGGTGTTGTTGTGCAGTAGGGCTACCAGTTCTAGTTGTGAGAGGATGTTTGAGTGGGATAACATTGAAGAATAATAGTTGGTAGTGGTTGAACGAGTGTCTAGGAAAAAGGGGGTGTGAAGTGGGACAGTAGGAAATTTTTAATCAGATTTTTTTTTATGAATGGGTGTTAAAATATATTTTTTTACCTTGGTCCCTACTTCCTTGTTTTCCTTGGCAGTGTTTAGTGGCCTTTAGCCTTCTGAAAATGGTTGCAGATATTGTTCTTGTTAATTTCCTAAGTAGGGATGGAATAAATAAATGAATAAATTGATAAATGCAAAATGAAAATTGATTAAATGGATTGGATGGGGGTATGCATATACTTATGGAAGTGACAGTCATTCGTGGTGATACATATATGTAGGGGTAATAGAAAAGGTTGTTTGTGTGGGCTAATTGATTTATTGAAACACATAGGTTGGGCTGAGTTCTTGTTTACATAGACATATAAACTGTAGTTCCTTGTAATTTTAGACACCCACCCCACCCTTATTGAGCAATACATGCCGAACAGTCCCATTTACTGGGGGAGGGTGTCCTTCCCAACATCTCGGTGGGAGGATGGATGGTTGGTTACTGACTTTCTTCCTAGCACCCCCTTTAAAGTTCTTACTTCTTGAGCATATCTAGGAAGGCTATAATGGCATGAGGTTTACTATTTTCCCAAGATCCATCCTGAAGGTTGTTTTCTTGATTAGGGGCCCACATTTCTATAGGAAAACTTTGTCTCCCAGGTGACTTCTAGATGTGGTCTAAGTGTTTTAGGGTGAGAGGTGTGGTTGTTGTGACCCAGTTGTCTGTGGGACAGGTTTGTCTCCAATGTGTATTCAGGATGAGGCCCATGTAGTTTCAGGTGAGGGTTGTGGTTGTTGTGAAATAAGTATTTTCATGAAAGAAATTTGGTGTTTGTAGAGTAGGTGTGTGTAGGAAGTTGTGGTAGTGGGGATGAATTTGGGTATGTGCAGTAGCATCAAGACGTTAGCCATTAGGTATGAGTAGTTAACCAATGGAAAAAGTGGTTCTGGGCACCCAAATAATTGATTCATATATATTATTACTTTACTTGACTTGAGTTATTTGGTGAGTGTTCCTTGGTGGGTTTGGTCTGGTTAGTATTTTCCTTGGTAGATGTGGGCTAGGTTCTGTTTTTTTCATATAGGGATTAGTATGCTCTTCCCAATGGTTCACGAGTGACTTTGGTCTCCCTATTGAGTATACCTGTAAGCTCACCCTGCATCATAAAACTATTTTTAGGTTTCCAGGAGGACATTGAGGACCTTTTTGGACTTTACTAGCTTGGTCATTGGGATTTTTGTTGTGTTGCTGCTTAGTCTATTTATTTTGGTACTTTCTTTGGTGTTTTTGTGGTAATTTTGTCACATTTTACATTTAAATAATGCATTATTTGGATTTTAGTTTCCTTTATAAAAATGCTTGTTTTTTTTGGGTTTTTACAGTCTTATATCCCAAACATAATTTTAAAAAAATGAGTAATGGCTTCCATTTTTGTGTGAAATTATATAAATTTTGGGCTAGTCTCCACTCCGGGGCCTGTTGAATGTGGGGCATGGGGGTTATTATCTCTCCATAATCTTGAAGAAGGAAGGGCATGACACTTTTTGGTCCCTTCCCTCATATTGAAGAAGGCGATTCATGACAGAATAGAATCAGAGGATGATATATATGATAAAGTTTAGAGTTAGGAATAGTGAGGATTTCATGTGATGGTAGAGAAAAAATGTTAGGAAATCTTGGTGTGTGAAATGGGTCATGGAAAACTGTCTTGGACATGATATTTTATGGCCCCCATGATCCGATGAAATGACTCTGAGCATACCGAATGAACAAGTGGGGATACACTTATTGCATAGTAGAGAACGAAGAAAATTTACATGCATAATAATGACTTTTGTAGATGTGTGTCTTGTATGTTTTTAGAATTTAAAATAAATGAATAGTTAAAAAAAGTTTAAAAGAAAATTTCCACACTAACTGGGATTAGGAGTTCATTGTTTATGCTTTTTAGCTATGGCACCCAGATGTTGATCACGTGTGGTACCAGTAGTTGGGGCCCATTAGGCTGATCTGGTTAATCAACATAGGGTTGGTAGAGAAGAGGAAGATTATTTATGGAATAATACCCTTCATGATTTCCAGGAGTAGACCCTAGCAAAGTACGAAGGTATAGTTTTAGATATTGAGATGGAAGGATGTTTCGATGAGCTTGTGATCTCCTTTACCTTGATCTATGATTCAAGGGAGTACTGGGTTCCTCTTTAGGTGAGCTAGATGACTAGAGTAACACATCAATGGTAGATGAATTACCTTAAGAAGAGGAAGGAGACTTATGTATCATGGGCTTACTTTGAGAAGGAGTTTCTAGAGGGGTTTATATCCTCAATGATGAAGGATGAGAAGATTTAGAATAGAATCTCCCTCCAGAATGGGAAGATGTCAGTGAGGGAATTGTGGATCAAGTTCATGGATCACTTATTCTTTCCTCTAGGCCTCTTTCAAAATTAAGAGTATTGGGAGAGGTTCTTGGAGGTGGAACTACAACCTTACCATCAATATGCAGTTACTCCCTTCACCTTAAGAACATACTGAGAAGTTCAGAATAATGATGAGGTAGTTTAAAGGATTCACTCTTAGGGAAGTGTACTGCAAGAGTGGAGTCATCCAAGTTCATCGAAGGGGAAGGCAGTCAGTCGCAGGTATCCAGTGTCTGAACCTTCTAGGTTTTGTCCAGTGGGAAATAGTCATTTGCAGTTCCATTTCTAATCTCCTAGTCTACACCATTTCCCTATGGTATTGAGATCTAGGTTCTTTTTATGTAGAGGCCATAGAAATATTTGGAGCTAGTGCGCAGTTCGATCTCAATACGGTGGAGGCGGGAAGGTTTGTCAACCATAACAACAATGATTGTCAGCTAGGCCTTTTCATTAGTAGGGCCAACAGGCTTCTGCTCCACCAAGGGAAAATGGTTCAGGAGGAGTCCATCCTTGGGGTTCTCCATTGGGACCAAGACTAGGGTGTGGCTAGGGAGGAGGTCAATAGAAGAGGGGTAGAGGAGTTGGGCATGGGCAGTTGAACACTACCAATGTAGTAATTCTAGTAGGGTCAGAGGTTGTTCAAGGTATGATCAGTTTGTTTAGAACTATTTCCTATTCTCTATTTTATTTAGGAGATTAAAATTCCTTAATTTAACCAATTTTATCCCATGATTTGGGACTAGACATAGAGAGACATCCCACACCCCAAGTGTTGAGCAGTCCATTTGGAGTTCATACCTTTTTTTTGTTTTCTGGGAATGTAGACTGATGTTGGGGCTACATCAGTCCAGTGGGGACCTTAATATATTATTGATGAATTCGTACGATGTAATCTTCATGATTGAATATTTTCTCTCTGTTCATGCTATTATTGACTTCTTATGGATAAGAGTAATGTTCTTAGATATGGATGGACAACACATAGATTTTGTTAGAGAGAAGAGTAGTCAAATGGGTAGCCGGCATGTGGAGTATATTTTCTATATGTTGGTCGAGCTATTAGTGGAATATATAGTTCTAGAGATGGTGGGGGTTATGGGAAATTTTGGAGAGTTCCTGGATTTATTCTTGAAGGAGGTTGTGGCTATACCCCCTTGATTTGATGTTGAGTTTGGAATATAATTGCAACCCAGTTCCTATCTAATTTTAATGCCTCCCTATCAGATGTTACCTTATGGGTTGTGGGAGTTGCAGATTCAGATCAAATATTTGATGAGTAAGGGATCTATCTAACCCAGTGTGTCAACATGGGGTGATTCAGTCTTTTTTTAATGAAGGCATATGGTGGTCGGAGGCTGTTCATCGACTACCGAAGACAGAATATGGTAACATTGAAGAACGGTTACCCTCTACCAATGATAGATGATCTTTTTAATAGGCCGAGGGGTGTAATATAGTTCTCTAAGATCGATCAGTTATCTTGATTTCACCAGTTGAGGGTGACAAAGGGTGACATCCTAAAGACTAATTTCAAGTGTAGGTATGGGAACTTTGAATTTGGGGTCATGTTGTTCAGTGTCATGAATGCGTGAACCATGTTCATGGGGTTCCTGAAATCTATTTCTTGTGAATTCATTGACTAGTTTTTCTTCATGTTCATCGATGACATCTTGATCTTCTCAATGTCATAGGAGGACCACACCGAGCAGGTGAGGACTATCTTGTAGGTCCTCTGACACCACCATATCTATATGATGTTGTCCAATTGAATGTTCTAGATGTGAGAGGAGCACTTACATGGACATTTTGTTCATCAGTAGGGGATATTAGTGGACCCATAAAATGTCAAAGATTTTTTTTGGGAAACACCCATGAATGTGGTGGACGTTCATAGCTTCCTAGGTCTAGAGTGTTTTTACCGGAGGTTCATAACTGACTTCTAATGAGTTTCAACTCTATTGAAAGCCTTAACTAAGAAGTACCATTCCTCTATGTGGAGTTATATATACTAGGAAGATTTCATCTATCTGAAGGGGAATTTGGTCAGTTCTATAGTGCTCAGGTTTATAGAGGAAGGAGTGATATTTGATGTGTTCTGTGATGCCTCTGACTTAGGTTTGGGGTGTGTGAGGATACAATAGTGAGTAGTGATCTATTATGGGTCAAGGAGGGTATGTCCCCATGAACGTAACTATTCCACTCGTGATATGGATCATGTAGTGGTTGTGTTTCCATTGATTTTTGGTGGTATTACCTCATCAGGGAGCACTTTGTGGTCTTCATATATCACAAGATCATGAGGTATATGTTCTCCCTGTGAGACCTGAACTTGCGATTGAAAATGTGAATATATTTTCCCTACTAATAAAACATCAATATCTATTAAACCTATAGAAAGGGTAACATGGTGGCCAATGACTTGAGTAGGAAGTCCCAGAAAGAGGCAGTTCGAGAATCCACATATTCTTAGAAGGAAATGGAGGATGTGAATTCTTTGTGCCTCAATGTTGAGGTGTATAGTGGAAGATTCTATCTATTTTAGATTATAATACAATATTCCTTGATGCTTTAGGTGGAGGATACTAAATGGGGAGACTCAAATACTGATGTGATGCATGATCACATTGATCTGGGCGATGCTTTAAAAGGATGGTTAGAGGATCATCAAAATCAAATTTTCTTCCATTATAATCTATTTGTATTAGTGGCTATGAGCGATGGAGTTCTCCATGAGTTATATATCTCACCCTGGTAGTAAAAACAAGGGTTTGGATGATGTTCTGAGGCCTAAGGGAATATTTTTGGTGGCCCGGGGTGAAGTGAGTAGTAGGGGAGTTTGTGGCAAGGCGCCTGGGGTGTCTACAGGTGAAGGATGAGTACTATGTTACTAGTGTTATATTGAAAACCTTATATTTCCCCATGTATAAGTGGGATGAAATATCCATGTATTTTATCATAAGGCTCCCTAGGGCTCAAGGAGGCTACGATGCTATTGTTGTCATGGTGGATCAGCTGAAAAAATCGTCTTACTTCCTGTTGATCGAGGAGTCGAGCATAGTGGATTCATTGGCAAAGAGGTATGTTGATGAGGTGGTGTGGATGCATGGTGTTCTAATATCTATCATCTAAAATGGATATTAAAGGTTTTCCTCATGATTATGGAGTGTATTATAACATGATTTTGGAACCTAGCTATGCCTTAGCACTTCTTTCCACCCTCAGATGGATGAGAAGATAGAGAGGACCAACCAAAAATTGGATGATATGTTGCGTGAATGTGTTCTGTACTTCATGGGATCATGGGTATGAAATTTTTCTCCGGTATAGTTTTCTTAAAATAATATCTATCACTATACCATTGGCATTACACCATTCGAAGCCTAGTACCGGAGACCATTTTGTTCACCATTGTGATGGATTAAGGTTGGGGAATTATCTTTCCTTGGACCATACAAGGTGCAAATCATGACATTGAAAGCTTATCTTGTGCACAAGGCGATGAAGGCAGCTCAGGACTAATAGAAGTTGTTAAATAATCATAGGAGCATTCCCTTGGAGTTCAAGGTTGGGGACCATATATGCTTGAATGTTTCTCCTCAACATGTGCCGTGGAGGTTTTGTAGAGGGAGTAATATCTCTCCTAGGTTCATTGGACATTTCTAGGTGATAAAATAAGTTATCAAGGTGGCATATTAGTTGGTGTTTCCACTAAAATTGGGGAGGATCCATGATGTGTTTCATGTCTCCCAGATTGGTCAGTATCTTCAATTTGACTCCCATGTCATTGATTAGGGAGAGTTGGATATCGAGGATGACTCAACGTTCATGAAGAAACTATTGGACATCCATGACCCTCAGAGAAGGTGATTCATGGATGTTCCATTGCTTTGGTTCATGTGTTGTGGAGTCATGGTGTCCTCGAGGAGAGTACTTGGGAGCGGGAGGCACATATGTGTGCCTAGTATCTGGAACTGTTCTATTTTTTCTCCTGTACCATGATTTATGCCTTTATTGTGTTGTAATTATTGACCTTGTTGCTATGAAATGATTTGTTTTATTTTATATGATGTGTGAGAAGTCTCTAAATATGGGGATGGGAGGACTTAATTCTTAGTCAAGATGCATTAATGCATATTCTATTAAACCCGTGCGGGTGAGTCATTGTCGTGCAAAGTGGATAGTATCTTGAAATGGAGGAAGAATCTCTATATTCCATTTATCAGGATAGCGTAATATTTGAGGTTCCCATGGTTTTTTGGGGTGGTAACTGTTGAGGAGGAGTTCTTGGATGTCTATGTTTTCACTCTAGTTTTGGAACAACATAGGGTGTTTTGTCCTTCAGAAGTATCTTATGAGGTGGTTGTTTAGACTGATCTTTCCTCCTATTTGGTTTTAAATTCTCGATGATGGGAATATTTTGAGAGGTATATGTTGTAATGAAATGGACATCTCTTGTCCATTCCATTGTGAAAATCCAGTGTTTGGGGTGTTTGGGGGGGGGGGTATCAATGACTCATTCCATGAGTTTTCCAAAAATATAGTTTCTCTATCGGTGAGTCATTTATGTAATATCAATGTCGGTGAGTCATTTTTGAACTATAAGTGTAGGTGATTATTTTATGAACTGCTGTTGTCAAAGAGTCATTTTTGTACTGCCAGTTTCAGTGAGTCATTTTTGAACTGTCGGTGTCGATGAGCCAATTTTGAGCTTTCAGTGTCTACGAGTTATTTTGTAACTATCAGTGTCCATGATTCATTTTTTACTATCTATTTTGGGGAGTGATTTTTTTGTACTATCGGTGTCAGTAAGTCAGTTTTGATCTTTCGGTGTCAGAAACTTAGGACGTTGATGTCGATGAGTCAGGGTGTCAGTGTTTGTGACTCATTACGTCGATGTCGATGAGTCAGGGCATCGGTGTCGGTGACTCAGGGAATCAGTGTTGGTGAGTTAGGAAATCTATGTTAGTGAGTTAGGGAGTTGATGTCAGTGAGTCAGGGCACTTTAGTGGCTGATCATTGCTTTCTCAGCTTTGGTGATTCACTCATTGGTGACTCATTCCAGTTTTCCATGTTTTTTTCCAGTTTCTCCCCTCTTATGTTTTATTTGACATAAATTGAGTTTAAATCCTTGTTTTGGCGTTTCTAAAGACGTTTCAAAATATATTGATAATATATTTAATATCCTAATGCTTCAAGGACATTGAAATAGTCTAAACGCATGATCATGACCACGATCCCATATTAATGGTTCTTTAAACTATTTCCCAATTCGTTGATATAGGATTTGGATTTATTTTTATAAAATAAAAGATCCTCCCTTATCTTTTCTCTTGGAATTTGTAGAGACATCCTCTCTAGAAGAGTCATGTACCTATGCTAGAACCCTCTCTATCTTGTTTTCCAAGGAATTTCCCGCTGCTTGCATGATTCCCTATTCTTGGTGCAAAGAGGAACTTCGATCATCTGTTGTTCCAGGTAGGTATTTTCCTTCGGGTATCATTAATTGTTTATCATGTGGGGTGGGTGTAGTAATTCTTCATGAGGATGGATGAATTATTTTCTTTAACATGTAATAAATAATGTGTAGGGAACTGCATATGGTTTTATATTAATCCTTATTTTTAATTGATAACCTTATTTTCCTACTCTGAATTGTTGGGTTATAAGACCTTCTGAAAATCACATCCATTGGTGGTATTTGTTTACATAATGGTGATTCTCATTAATTGTTTTTGATACTCTATTTAATGACCATAACAGAAAAACTTATTACTCATGAACACTAGGTAGAATAAATGGATTCCCTTGGATTAATTTTTTTTATGATCAACCCTCTTATTAAAATTAAAATTAATGTACTAATATTGGATAAAATTGAATATGATTGGCTTTATGTTGTGGTTGTGTGTTGGGTTGTATTGGGTTCCAAGGTTTGGCATATGGGTTGGTCCTATGAATGGGGAAGGGTATGTGTGTGCAGTAGTGTTGCATTGTCTGGTTGTGCCTTGTAGTGAGTTTTGTGTGTAGGGTGGTACAAGAGTTATGATGGAACCTCAGGTTGGGAGATTGATTGATCAAGGAATGGATGGTCTTTTTGTGCCGTGATACTGCTTTTGGGAAGTGGTTTGGTAGTATGGCTACATAACTAGGTTGTTTCATGGCTACATATTTATGGGTGTGTTGGGTGTGGTGTTGTTGTGATGCGGGGCTTCCTGTTCTAGTTGTGAGAGGATGTTTCAGTGGGTTAACTTTGAAGAATGATATTTGGTAGTGGTTGAATGGTTGTCTAGAATAAATGGTGGTGTGAAGTTTGAATACAAGTTGGATGTTCTATATTTTTTTATGAAGGGGTGTCAAAATGTATTTTCGTACCTTATTACCTTCTTCCTTGTTTTCCTTGGTAGTGTTTAGTGGCCTTTAACATTCTAAAAGGGTTTGTAGATGTGGTTCTTCTTAGTTTCCCAAGTTGGGATGGAATAAAAAAATGAAAAACTTCATAAATTTAGAATGATAATTGGTTAAATAGATTTACTAGTGATATACTTCAACTTACGTAAGTGACCATTATTCATGGTGATAGGTTCATGTTGGGGTGGTAGAAAATGTGGTTTGTGATGGATGTTTTTGTTTGAAACCCATAGGTTGGGCGGAGTGCTTGTTTACCTATATTTATAAATTGTAGTTACTTGTGATTTTCAATATGAACCCCACCCTTATTGAGAACTATGTGCCAAACACCCCCATTTTATGGTGGAGTGTGTCTTTCCCAACATCCTAATGAGAGGATGGATGGATGGATAATGAATTTCTTCCCCACACCCCCTTCAAGGTTTTTACCACTCGAGCGTATCTGGGAAGGCTTCTCATGGTTTAATATTCTCCCAAGATCCATCGAGGAGGTTATGTTTTAGATGAGGGGCCCATGTGTCTACAAACCTGGTTTGTGTCCTAGGTGTCTTTAGGGTGAGGCCTAGGTGTTTTCAGGAGAGAGGTGTGGTTGTTGTTATCCAGGTGTCTATAGGATTGGTTTGTATCTTGGGTGTCTTTGGGATAAGGACCATGTGGTTTTGGGTGATAGGTGTGGTTCTTGTGACCCAGGTGTATGTGGTCAGGATATGTGTGGTTTGTGGCCTTGGTGTATGTGGGCAGTTGTGGTAGAGGGACAACATTTGGGGAAAGGCAGTAGCGTCAAGACGTTAGCTATTTGGAATGAGTAGCTAACTAGTGGGAAACATGCTGTAGGGTACCTAACACATTGATGAGATTATATTATTAGCTTACTTGACATGTGTTATTTGGTGAGCATTCCTTGGTGAGGTTGTTCTGTTTTCTATTTTCCTGGGTAGGTCTAGTTTGTTTCTATTTTTTTCATAGGGGTTTAGTATGTTTCTCCTACTTGTGCATGAGTGACATTGGTCTCCCTGCTTAGTAAAACTATTTTCTCACCCTACATCATAAAACTCTTTTTCAGGTTTCTAGAAGGACTTTGAAGACTGTTCTAGACTTTACTAGCTCGGGTGTCAGGATAGTTACTGTTCTACTACTTAGTCTCTTTCTTTTGGTACTTTATTTTATGATTTGGTTGTAGATTTGTCAAAATTTATGTTTAAATCATGCATGGGATGGATTTTGGTTAACATTATATAAATCTTTAGTGTTGTTTTAGAATTTTACCATATTATCTCTCGTTCCAATTTTCATTAAAAAGGGTAACACCTTTCATTTTGTGTGAGATTCTATACCCTTGGTTCTAGTCGCCACTCTAGGGCCTATTGAAGGGGAGGATTGGGGGTTATTATCTCATTTTTTCCTTGAATAAGGAAGGGTGTGGCACATTGTTGTCCCTTCCATTATCTTGAAGAAGGTGGGTTATGGTATCAGGTCTTACTAATTAGTGAGTTTCCATGCTAGTTGACTATCATACTAGATAAATATCAACCTTTCTTGTTTCAAGATAATGAATCTGAGCCATTATACATCTAATTACTCCAATGTTACAATCATGAGACAACATCAACCCATGATGTTTTTCATTTATAATGATGGGACTCTAATTAAGTTTACAATTATTGAAGGGGAATTCTGAAGTTGGGAGGGGGATGTGTAGCATCCACCCAGTCAAAATATATATATTTTTTGAGTAACTCCAGAGCATGTCAACCATCCATAGCATTAATTTAGAGATCAAGGGCCTTGAATATGTCAATAATATTTGGAGGTATTCATCATATTTTTTATTTTTTATGGGGAGTTATGAGATATTTGTGTTATGAGATACATGCATATACTAGTTGTTGATATCCAGTTTGAGATGGCCTTGGGTAGATAGCCTTAAACAACATTTGGGGTTCCAATGGATAAAATTATTGATGTCCATTGTTTTCCTAGTTTAATAATAATGATAACATGGAACCGTATGCAATTGGGTGATTATACTTGGCTATATCTGTATGGTTAGTTTCTTTTAGTAGAACATATAATGTGATAGAGACATTGAACTCTACTTGTGAATCATGATTAGTAGGAATATTTCCTCTATGGAGTTTAAAATTGAGCTGCATCAATTATTATTCAATAACTTGATATTAGAAAAATTATTCCTCCAAAAAATCATCATATTCCCCTATTTATGAGGGGGATATAAATATAACCACATAAATCCATTTATCTTTAGTTTATACACTCTAAATAGGTAATTACTAATAATTTAGAAAAACCACCATATTCTAAGATAGCCTTTGCTTCTAGGTGGGAACACCTTCTTGATTGGTATGAGAAATGTCACGGGTGGGTATCTCCTACTCACAACCTCTCCTACTTGGTCAATCACAAAATTATCATTGATAAAAACACCAACAATGTTAACTAATTTTTATTACATAAAAGGATTCATATCCTCATCCTCTTTATATTAGTAAATGGATTCATTACCCTAAAAATATTTTTTTCAAAGGTGAATCAAAATAATCATTATCATTCACCTTCATGGAATGATATTTTGAATTATAACCCCACTAAATATTTTATTTCCCTCACTGATAGATAATAAAATTAATGGAATCATCAATGAAATCATAGTGTGGTCCCCTATTAATGTATATGGATCATTAAAGGGGAAGAATATTGAGGATGTTACTTATTTTAGTGATTCCCCCATATTCAAGAGAACTATTTTCAAGGTTAGAAGATGATTTTATAAAATATTTCCCCCATCCTTAATGTAGATGCTGAAATCTGCTGAAGGCCTTAGGAAGGCATCCTTGGGAAAACCAATGGCATATTTCGACTCAGCAAAGGATTCCAGAATGGGACAAAAGGGTGGATGGAAAATCTAATGGGTGCACATAAAACCAAATCCCTGCACGAAAAATTGTCAAGGTCTAGATGAGCGTTTTGCACTGGTGTAGAAATCCCTCCACATTCAATGAATTAATAGGGTTTCCATGCAGGCTGAATTCCGCATGCACCCGCTACCCCCGATCACATATAAATATAAGGTCACCCCCAAACTTCTGAGGGTAGAAGAATTTGAACCGTCTCCCCTATGCATAATACACCTCTTTTGCGCACAAAATATGGCTTTTAGGTACATGATTTTACACAACAGGTCTCCCAGGGGACCACCTTTTCATGGGACCACTAGGTCTTGACCCTCACCTAGTTTCTTTATTGCTATGTCATTTGCGTGAAAAACTCTTCCACTTGCACGCAAACATCTTCCTCTTGTGCACAAAGCTCCTATAATTTGCAGGAGAACCTCCCATATCCATGAAATCTCGGATTATTGTGCACAACAACTCTCATTTGAATGCCTATTGCATGAAAACCCTTCCTTTTGCACGCAATCCTCTCTCCGTGTGTGTGCCCTTGAGAATTTCTTCAATGTCTCTTTCCTAGACATCATCTTTAGCCACTTATTTTACGAAACACCTCTGTCGTACACATGCTTCTTCTATAAAAACCTCCAGGTTTATACAAAGTGATTTCAGGGTCCCTTGGGCAGTTATTTATGTTGCATTGCACAAACTTATGTTTCTTTGCATAGGCACCATAATAACTATTTCTTCTTCTCATAGCCACACTAACGTGGGCCCCTCAGTGGACCAATCCAAAAAAAACCCTCACCACGACATTGGTGATTCCTTACCTTCCACAAGGGTGGTTAAGTTTCATTCATGTAAGTCCTAGGGGTGCAGAGTGAACTCACCTCGTTTGAGATGTAGGACGTTAAACTGCCAAGCACCATCATCCTCAGCACATGAAGTTAAACGGTTTCCTCTCCTCGTGCATTAAACATGGGGTGCCCCACCATGGACATTCTCTACGCCTTCTCATCCACATGGGAGTGAGATCTTCCTCATAAGGAATGAGATCCTTGTTTTTGGAGTGGTTTATATCCATGGGGAAGGGAAACCATCTTGATGTAAGCCCCTAGCCTTTCTTGCATGAGGTATCATCCATGATCCTCCTCTCTTCTTATGTACCAAAGACTAGAGGAGAGATGGACATCAGGATCTTCGTTACCCCATCCCTCTCCCTTAGGGCCGTGTTTCCATTGGGCCTCCATCTAGTAGTAAGTCTCAATCTCTATATCCCCAGGCCGCTAACCACGCAATATCCCATGTTTCCTCTTGGTCCGCTAACCACATGTAAGCCCCACTCCACTTTCCTCAGATGCACCATTTGTGACATGATCATCTGGTCTTTGTTTCCTCTTGTTTCTCAAACTGATCTCGACTCACATGGGCTTAGAGTAATAATTAACAAAGGAATCATACCTAGGATGCTAACCACAAATAAGCCCTTGTTTCCTCTTTGGTCCGCTTACCACTTGTAAGCCCCACTCCACTTTCCACAGATGAACCTTTCACAACATGATCGTTAGGTCTTTATTGCCTCTTTTTTCTCACATTGAGAATGAATCACATGGGTTTAGGGTAAGCATTTACCATGTCATCCTACGAGGGACACCGTACCGTGTAATCCAAAAATCATCCCTCATACTGAACTATGGGGACTTTGATCCTTGTCTTCTCAGAAAGGTATGTAGAAATCCACCCTAAGGTTCAACCCCAAAACCTATTGGTCTCAACCAATTCATATCGATTCACCTTTTTTCCGCATGATGTTATACTATATACCACATATCGAACTATGTGGAATTTGATCCTTGCCTCCTAGGGAAGGTACGTAGGAAGCTTCCCTGAGGATAAAGCCCAACACCTACCTATCTTGACCCCTTAATGTCAGTTCACCTTCATCCCACATGATGTTAAACTGCATCCATCATACCAAACTATGTGGACTTTGATCCTTGTATCCTAGGAAAGGTAGGTAGGAAGCCTCTCCGAGGTTCAAGCTCAATACCCATCAGTCCCAAACTCTTTACGTCGGTTCACCCTTGTCTCGCACAACATTAAACTGTACACCCACATTTCATCCAACAAGATTATAAAATGTATACTTTTTAACTATGTAGGATTGATCCCTATCTCATATATAGGGTACATAGGAAGCCTTACTAAGTTTTAACCCCAACCATCAGTAAGCTGTTTTATCCCAACTAGCGGTAAGCCCTTGGATCCCAGCCAGCGGTAAGCTATTTTAACCCAACCCATGGTAAGCTGTTGTATCCCAACCATCACTAATCCATTGCACCCAAAACAATGGTAATATATTGTATCCCATCCAGTGGTAATCCATTGGGATCCCCATCCGGTGGCAAGCCGTTGTGAACCCCAACTAGTGGTAAGCCATTATTGTCCACAATCATTGGTAAGCAGTTGTAGTCCCCATTGTTGGGTCCCACATCTCTGGTCCACCCACAAGTGTTAGACCAACCTGGGATGATAACCATGCATAAGCCCCATTATATCGTCGGGTCATTTTCCTATGTTTACACCCCGATTCTATACCCCATCCTGAACTACGTGAAGTTTGATTACCTACCACGGGGATACAAAGGAAGCCTCCCTAAGGCTCAAGCACATCACTCATGTCCTATCGTGGTCTCTCCCTTGATCCTATGTGTTTCAAGAAGGTCATTCCCCAGCATAGAGGTTCCACTTACTCTGGATACCATCCATATCCATCCTGATTCTTACACGAGCCGCCACATCCATGTGAGATCATGTAACCCACTTCCTCACTACTCTTAGCAGCAATAAGGTAACTAACCATGCGTTATCCCCAGCATCAGTGTTCCCTCCTTGGATTTTACCCATCTGATCCACTCTTATTAGTTTTTCGATCTGTATGATATGACTTCTCCAGATGTTAAAATCATGGAATACCCTTTGTTATACATGGTAAGCTAAGAAAAAACATAGAGACATGCCTATGGAATATAATTCCCGGTACATGATGTGGGATGCCTCAGGCTTCTACACCCTCAATAAGCCCAATCATACGGTGAAGAAACCCCAAAGAATTAAAGTTCCAACAATCAATCACGCCAGTGATGTCCAATGTGACTACTCCCCTGATCAAAGGTTTCTGTCCTGACTTGACCCCTTGAAATGTCTTGATAGGGGCAGTGAAATTAATCAGTGTACATGAAGACATGGAACTAGTAAGAGTTTCACAAAAAACGTCTTAAGTCTATGAAGGAGACATGGAACAGGTGACGAGTTCTAAGGAGGAATCCGCTGAAGGAAGAAGAAACATCCCATCATCCCATTTCAATTATGGAGAAAATGTCCCTGAATATACAACTGATGCCCCTACCTTTGGAAAGGGGGAATACCAGGAAACAGATCAGCACATCCTCTCCATACAGATGTGTGCCCCAGTGAAACCATCAGAAATAGAAATTGTGAACCCAATGTGATGTTATTATACTCAATATGGGGATTATTAGAATTCATGGATTTTTTGGATTAGTGTGTCGCCAGATCCAGCTATTCAGTGCTAGGTACCACCTAGTAAATAGTGGACCTGGCGTGAAACTCACCAGAAATTGGGGTAGATAAATGTTGGACATCCTAATCTGCAATGTTGTCAGTATGGATCCTTATTACCAACCATGGATGACAGGATGGAAATGTGGCTCTGTACAGCGCATTCCTTCCTTTTAGCGCTAATGGTTGAACCTCCATGCCTTTCAGGACCCAAGCTATCATGACTGGAAACCGATCACCTCCCACCCCCCAATGTAGGGTTTGGTCCAACGTCAACACAACAATACTGCGTGGCCACATCTCTTACATGAAGGCCTCCATATCCATGCCATTAGATGCCCATGCCCCATCTCCCCATATGAAATCATTCAGAGGAGGGTCATTAATGACCTCGTTCGATAATACAAGGAGGGTATCATCCCATCTCGGGATATGGAACAATAAGACTTAGAGGCTTCAACACCACACTTTCACTACTGCCCCAATGTCCACATAGAGAGCCACTTCTCCCCACTCTAACACACAATCTTTTCAGGAGGCTGTCCCTGGAACACTTCAACAACTCTCTCCCCTAGGACAATGAGGTGAGGGATGTCTGAGATAGCCCAACAGTAGTTCCGTATGCAGGGCCACCAAGGAGGGCTCCCACCAGGCTGCGTCAGCACCGCCACCCAACCCCACAGGCTGAGGGGCAGGTGTGTTAGGCACCTGCACCACTGGCTGTAATACAGATACCCCGATGCCAGCGTTGGGTGCAAGATGAGGAGGACACATACCAAGAGGAATTATCACTATCAACGGATAAAGTGTCCCATTCCACCATCAATACATATCGCCAACACCCCATTTATACTGAGTAGGGGAACTTATATGCTCATCCTGGATCGGGGCCCCAACCACCCAACCTACATGTTGGGATAACTCTCCTCACCGTCGACACAGGTGGAGTCCATTGTGGTCCAACCCATGGCATTTCCATCTAGTATAGAGGTCCTCCCCATGCCACCATCAATCTGATAAATGGTCCTCTCTAAGGCATTGAAACCTAGTAACGAAGCCTCTTTCGCACCCATGACCTTAGGTACGGATTTGTTCCTCCCATCATAGGTCACCTATTTAAAGATGCTGCCCATCTAGTCAACCGTCAGCATGTGAGTCTTCCACATTATCTTAGAACAACCGAAAAAGGTCCTCATTGTCCTGAAAATCAGAGAAGCAGAGGACTACCTCACTTCATTGGAACCCAACACGGTGGTCCTATCCATGTTATTCTTAAACAGTATGACGAACTTCCTCGTACTAAAACTGCCAATGGAAACATGCATGGAGGCCCAGCCCATGCTCTTACCAACTCAGTGGAGGTCCTATACACTCCAAAACATCCCATGGAAATTCCCTATGTGCATCATCTAGTGGACACATAAGTCCTCCTCATGTTTACTTAGACATTTTTCCAGGTGCTCATCACACCCCATCTCACCCAGGTAAAAGTCCTCTCTACCCTAGAATTAGTTCGGCAAAGGTCCTCCTTGAGTAGAAAATCTACCGTATCCCAAAGAACCATCGCTAGGAAAGAGGGTGGGTCTCCAATTCCATAAGAAGAATACCAAGATATTTTAAACCATGATTAATCCCATCTTCTTCTTATATTTTGAGACAGAATGCGATTCAGCAACAGAACCCTCTCCTCAATTCACTATGTCAAGGGTCAAGGAAGGAAAAAGGAACATAAGCCTCATCCTTTCAAAATGTTTACTCCATTGGATTCTATCCTCCCTTCATAGATACATCCAGGAGGAGGATGTTTTGGCTCCTTCCTAGGGCCTGGCCGTGCAATCCTCCTTATCGTTAAAAGGGTCATTTCCTCCATCGACTAGAGATCCTAGAGAGTTATTCTAGGGACCGTTAGAGGATGAATAACAACATGACCCACCACCAGTAACTGTATCCCACACACCAGAAACTACGCTCACCAGATCATCTTATTGGGATGACATAGCTCAGTCACTCCAATTGACGTAGGACAACCCAAGGTGTGGCTGCCTATCAGCTCATTCACTGTATTCTCCACTGGACAGTCTACCATCCCAGTGGTCTTATTTAGTGTTGTTACAGTTCCCACAACCACCCTAGTTGATGAGTGGGTCAACCAAGGGCTAGATCCAGATTCTGAGTTGAGGAGATTTTGGAACATCCTTGCAGTATATCATTTTCTAGAGATGATCTGGCCAATGGAAACCACGAACATCAGTGCACTGAAATCTCTTACTCAGGAGGAAGTTGGGTGTTTTTACAAACCCTATGGGTGAAGCACTTCCATCTCTATTATCATCAAATGGATTACCCAAAGATTCAGGAACACTTTGAAGATATTAACCTGCAATAACGTATGGTCGACTTGGCTACAATCCCTATGGCCCAGTGCCCTGAGTCGCCCGGTCACCACCAGATCCTCTAGTAATGATGCATTCAAAGCATTAAATTTCTCTGTAGAATTATCATGGAGGATTCCCCACATTTATTTTTGTGGTTGGTGATAGTATTCCTCTCTCCATATCCATTCTATCTGGTCCCATCCTGAATTTCCATGTGATATTGAAGATATTCTCCCATGTAGTTTTGTGGTTAACATGGATGACCTATTAGAGGGAGAGAATGAGTTAGGGATCCTTTATGAGAAATTAACCCTCATGGGAGTGCCACACTTATTGGATCCACTTGGAAGGGTTACTTTCTTGTAGATAAATCTACATGGTCTTTCTGTGCCCATCGAGCCATTAGTCCTAAACCAGAATCCCAATAAAGGGAAAGAGCATATTGGGGCTTTCAAACCCTCTGACCCAACTGGATCAATTCAAAAGATATAATATGATCTCAAAAATACCGTGTTGCATCAGTAGCTCACGGAGCATAAAAAGTTGGCTGATTAGCTCATTGAGGAACGCTCTATAGAGCAGCAGGAAGACTACAATGATCCTCAGCCGGGGCAGTAGGGACAGGTACAAATTTCCCTCAATGAGTTACCTCCAGGTGACCCTAACCATCCTCTCTCTATAGACATGATAATGGAAGAAGCTTATGACAATAGGGTATGGTATGGATCAAAAAATCTACATGAGCGGTGTGATAACCCCGAGGACTGGGCTCAGGCTCCCCAAGTCGCTCCATAGGTTGTTCCCCCAGAAGTCCTGCAGGTCATCCCACCAACCACTCCATGAGATGTCAGTCTTGATTATCATGCTGAAGAACCTTACAACACACTAGTGTTCAGGGATCCTAAAAAATATAGGAATCCCCACCCAGATGATCCAACGTAAGTGCTCATAACCCGCCTTGAGGATTTAGAAACTCGACAGGTGACAATTATGCCAGATAGAAAGACATAACTGGCATGGGTGGAAGATATGTCAACACTACTAGATTTGGAAACAATACATTTTACCCCTTTAATGGGATGAGAATACCACTGAAACATATTTCCCAATTCATCTCAAGTTTCAGACCCATGTGGGAACTCTATCGCAGTAGGAGGCCACCAATCTTCGGTGTTTCGTACAGACATTGAAAGGGCATGTGTTTGTCAGGTATAACCAGCTACCCATTTGGTCAGTTTCCGTCTGGGAAGATCCCTATAGAAATTTTCTTTACTAGTTATGCTCTACCACCTATAAGACGATTATTAAAAACATCTTCATGTGAATGCAGAGGCCTGATGAGCGCGTCGCGGACGTTGTCGCCTGGTGGAAAGGCCCACCTACTCCCTGTATATGTTGTTGACTCTGAAATAGCTGCTAACAATGTGTGTGGGAATCCAAAAACTAAACTGGTCCCCTCTTTAATTACTCAAAATTACCCTGGGGGATTATAGGATTTCTCTGATAAGGCCCAGCACCTAGAGTAAGCCTTGTAGTAAGCCAATCAGGCCCATCTATTGCCTCTTGTAGTTCCCATGAGAAGGGCCGCTAAGGCCGATCCTTCCTCGGTATCCCAAATAGAGGAATCAAGGAAACTGGATTTATTACTTGTGGAGCCACCTCCATAGCCTCACAGAGGCCCTCCACCTTAGGCATAGCCTCTGACCCAACAACACCCACCATATAACTAGCATACACCACCGCGTAACACACCACCACCACCAAGGAAAGATAACTAATTTCCACCTCCTCAAAAGGATCCTCCAACCCCTTGTTAGGGCCTAGCTCCCATATCCCCTTGCTTAGATAGAAATAATCTGACCAACTCATTCAAGGAGGCTCATGTCTCCAGTTATTTTTGAAGTTTCTTTGAGCAGGGAATTCTGAAGTTTCCAGAATACAAGAGACCCAAAGAGGTGGATCTCACGGACCACCCTAACTACTACCCCTATCATCAAATCCTATGGAATACCCTAAAATAGTGTTACATGTTTAAATATTAGCTTCAAGTCTAGGTTGATTACAATATTGTCAGTTTGGGCTCAGCTCCGACACAGTTGGCATGTGTATTTGTGATGCGAGAAATCGATAATGACAATGATCATGAGTGGCATCAGGTTTCTAACTACGGGTCCCAAATGTTTGACATCTAGATGGTTCACAAGGCAATTGACCATGCCTGTGGTGTTATCCGTGCACATCTGAATCGATCTGAGCCTTTAAAATCCATTTCGTCACCCACAACTTGTACTTCTGCATTTATGTCTCAACCTTCTTCTTCTCAAAAGAGCATGCACCTATGATGCAAGGGAAAATAATGTTCCCCACTGATACCGGCATCATCCTGTACTCTCAGTGACTTCATTCCCCCATAGGTGGAAATTACCCCTAGAATTCATCCCGTGGTGGTGGATTCTTCAAGTGACGATCAAGGGTACACTTAAGTTAACACCGTCATGCTAGTAAACCCCTACATGATCCCAAAAGATGAGGAGCACCAGGAAGATCCTTCCAACATCCCCAACTGTCGCTAGCATCGACAAATCCATGGTTATATGAGTCATTGAAATTCCTCAGTAAATACTTGTAACTAGGATGTGTATGCAACCAAAACTAGACAATATGCCCATCACAAAGATCAGCATGCACAACCTTCTCATCTGGTGTCATCACGTTCACATTCGCTTCCATTTGTGTTACTTGATTAGGAAGATCCACCCCGACCACACCATGATTATAAAAGCTCTGTTACCAACCAAACTTAGTAATCTAGATCACATCTGATAGTTCCTCCATGATCTTGGAATAGTGAGCAGTGAGATATTCCTAGAACTAGTCAGTCGTCAGATTATTCGGAAGGGATCGTCATGCCCCCTGCTACAGAACGACCTCCTGTAAGCAGTAGTTCATTCTTGGCACATAAGTATGACATCCTAAAGCATCTCTCCATCATTCATGTGAGTATCTATATCCTTGAGTCTCTCCTCCTATCAATGGATATGCATGAATCCCTCCCTGAGGCTTTAAGAATCCCCCTCTAGTTTAAGACGGGGGTAGTAGAAATAGAAGACATACATGATGAGGTAGCCGAGCACACAAAATGTCTGGCCATTATCTCCTTATTCATAGAAGATGAAGGCTCTCCCATATAGGGGTATATCCTCCCGCTGTAAATCATTTTCCACTTAAATGGTGTAGAGGTTCGTTGTTGCCTTATTAACAGAGGCTCTAGGATCAACCTAATCTCAACCCAAACTAAAACAAATGGTGTTTTCTAAGGATGAATCTGAGTCCCTTCAAACAGAAAATTCAAGGTTATGACAGGACAGAATAGACACCAGTTGTCAATATCCACCTGAAGACATAATTTTGTGGCCTGGTATCTAGTAGCGAGTTCATGGTTTTCTCCTAGGACACCGCCTATAACATGTTGATAGGTAGGCCATGGCTGCACTTGCATGTGGTGGTCCCTTAATCATATCACCAGTGCCTTAAGTACTCCCTTAACGGTCGAGTGGGCATAGTCCAAGGTGACGCTTCTCCCTTTTTCTCTTATGAAGCCCGCTACCTGGATTCTGACTATTATAAGATCAATGAAAATTATATTTAGGATAACGAGGTTGAACACACTATGCCTACAACTGACCCGTGGATAGACCTGGACGATGCCTACATCTTTACAATCCACTGATTGGAGGCTACGACCTCGGATCTTGGGAAATGATTTATAGTTTCTAGAATGAGGGAGTAGAACTGTCCGAAGTCTAGGGGACTCCAGAAGATCACTTAGTATTCTTATACAAATTTGGCTTGGCTAATCCTAGAGATCCCAAATCCTATAAGGTATTGAGATGTACACCCCATGGAAATGGAAATACATCATAATTTTCTGTTTTTCTAGGATGGAAAAAACCGACTCAA
Source organism: Viscum album (assembly GCA_963277665.1). Classification (NCBI taxonomy): domain Eukaryota; kingdom Viridiplantae; phylum Streptophyta; class Magnoliopsida; order Santalales; family Viscaceae; genus Viscum; species Viscum album. The sequence continues at coordinate 648,677,356 of OY728120.1, read as the reverse complement.
GATGATGTGCCACTATTTCTTTGATATCATCAAGCGTGGACCCTTGGGCTAAAGACCGTATGGGATTGGATCAAAATTTTTTATCTCTATGGTTTTGGTAGCATAGGAGTCCCCCGATGCAGTGTCTACCACTGCTCTGGATGGAACCAGCTTCCCATCTGAATCTATTGAATCAGAGTAATCTCTTCCCATCATGGATCCCTCCTCCATAAGTGAAGAAGAATATTTGGAATATACACATCCTGATTTTGAAGAGGGATTCTCCACCATGGTCACTGAACTGGTACAAGTAAAACTTGGTAGTGAGACATATCTGAAACACACATTGATCAGTGCTGCTATACCTAGAAACAACAATACATGTAATTTTTGAGGCATAATCATGATGTGTTTTCCTGGAGTTATAACAAGATTCTAGGACAATATCCCCAGGTATTCATCCACCACCACGATCTTCCAGGAAATCATCATGGGTAAAAGCAGCCTCCAAGAAGGATGCACCCATCTCATGGGAACATGGTTGAGGCTGAGGTTGATAATTTCATCAGATACAACTTCTTCAAGGAGGCCCAATAACCTATATGGTTATCCAACATTGTGCTCATCAGGAAGAAGAACAGACAGATCAGAGTCTGCATCTACTTCAGGGATCTCAACTGTCACTGTCCAAAGGATGATTTTCCCCTTCTTATGATGGAACTGTTAATTGATTCCACCACTTGGTTTCAAGATATCTTATTCATGGATGGGTATTTTGGGTATAAAAAAATTCACATGGACCCTGAGGATTAAGATTATGCAGACTTTAGGGCACCACAAGGTACTTTTTTCTACCAGGTAATTCCCTTTGGTCAAAAGAATGCAGGTGCCACCTATCAGCGTACCATGGATCACAAATTTAAGATAATCCTCAAGAAATTGGTGGAATGTTATGTGGATGATAAGGTGGTAAAATCTCTCCATCATCAGGACTAACTCAAAGATGATGAGAAAGTGTTTGGATTCCTTTATTCTCACCATCTGAAGATGAACTGATTGATGTGTGACTTCTAGGTCACCACCGGAATGTTTCTCAGCTTCATTGTCAGATATAGAGGCATCCAGATCGATTCAAAGAAGATTAATGCCATCATTTAGATGTCTTCTCCGAGCAACATTTAGTAATGACAATGATTTCAAGGCCACTTGGCCTACATATTCCAATTACTCAAATTTTTTTCCAGAAAGTGTAATACTTTTTCATAGATCATGAAGAAAATCATTATCTATCAGTGGGACGAGTAATGTCAGACAACATTTGAGGAAATAAATTGGTACATGTTACAAACTCCAGTACTGATACCACCTATTTCTAAAAAACAAATATTATTTTATGTGACTTTCCTAGAATTATCTCTCGGTTCCCTTCTCTCCCATAAGAAAAACAATGGAATGGAGAACAATCTATACCATCTAAACCACATTTTACTTGATAGAGAGACCAGATATTCCTCTATCAAGAAAATCTTCCTTGCGCTGGTATTCGTAGTGTAGAAATTGCGACATCACTTATAGTACCATGAGATACCTCTAGTGTCCCATGTGGATCTACTAAAGTACATCCTAAAATTCCCCATGTTGACTTGTCGTCTAGGTTCGTGGGAAGTAATCCTCCAGTATTTCGACATCAGGTTCATCCCCTTGAAGGATGTTAATGGGAAAGCATTGAAAAAATTCCTTTCCACCCATCTATCTCCCGTAGACCAGTCTCTAGATCCTTATTTTCCCAATGAGGCAATCCTCTCGGTAGACCAAGTCATTTCATTTGGGAAAATCCACTTTTATGGAACTTCTCAAAACCCTATAGAAAGAAGAATCAATGACCCCCAACTCAACAGAGTGAGCCTAGGTATCACCTTCATTACGCCAGCACTAGTCATTATTCCATATTCATTCTTGTTGTGAGAATGTTGTACCAATAATGAGGCAGAGTATCAATATCTCATTATTGGACTCTATCGGGCCCTTGAGATGGATGTTCCCCTCATTCATGTGAAAGGGGAATCTGAAATATTCATCAAGGAGATCAATAGTAACTATTTAATTAGGAATCTAGAGCTCATACTATTATTGGAATGTACCTAACATTTGATGGCCCAATTCCCATCTCAGTTGGATCTGACCCATGTCCCTCGATCCCAGAATAGTCGAGCAAATGCCTTGGCCCGCCTAACTACATCTCTTTCAGACCCTAATTAGGATGATTTGATTATCCCCATGGAACATTGAAGATTCATCACCCCCATCACTCCAGATGATGAGGATAACCTGAAGATAATCCAAATTGCCACAGGTGCCTCCATGTAAGGATCCCTAGGCCCCCCTGATGTAGTGTGGGAAGTGACTCTGGACTGGAGGACCCCCTTTATTGAGTACCTCCTATGCAGTAATCTCCTAACATATTGATCCAAGTGCAAGCAAATACAATGTCACACATTACAATTTACTCTCCAGAGTGGTCCCAGTATTCAGCAGATCCCTTACAAACACAGTTTTGACAGGGTTCCCCTTCATTGCATTCAAGAAGGTGAGATTTCTCAGGTCATGCATGAGGTTCATGCTGGTTCCTTCAGGGCTCATCAGACCTGGGTGAAACTATATCACCAAATCCAAAGAATGCAACATTTTTGGCCCTCTATGATCCGTGACTGTATCGTGTTTTCTAAGAGGTTCCATGTGTTCCAAATCCATGCTAATTTTTTGCATTATCCACTAGAGAATATCCACACTTCTAATTACTCTTGTCCCTTTGTAGTCTGGGGACTTGATGTTGTGGGGCCATATCCACCGGCAACAGCGCACCAGTGCAAGTTCATCCTAACTACTGCAAATTTCTTTTCCTAGTGGGTAGAGTCTATTCCATTCAATCATGTCATGTCCCATTCTATCGTTGAATTTGCGAGCTCTAATATCATCTACCGATTTGGGGTCACTCACACCATCCTCACCTAGAATGAAACCAAATTAAGTGCATCCGAGTTGAAGAAATTGTACGCCAAGTACAACATTTTTTCTAACCACACCTCCCTATATCATGTGCAGTAAATTGGTTGATAAAGGCATTCAACTAAACCATCTCTAACATCTTTTAGAAAATGGTTGGTTAGAAAAAGAAGAGTTGGCTAAACAAAATCTCCAATGCCCTCTAGGCTTATCTGACGAAAAATCGTAATTCCACCCAGGTGACCCCTTACTCCTTGGTGTACGGAATAGAGGTTTTCCTACCCATCGAGATTTTGTTGCCTTCCTTATGCACAACTTTCTATGATTATAAAACACCAGATAAGGTTGTTTAATTCTATTTGGATGAACTGGAAGCACTCGATGATAACATGCTTTGTTCCCTACACAATCTAGAATGGTATAAGAATAAGATATCTAGATCATTAAAAAATAACGTTTTCCACTGATCTTTCTTGAATGGTGACATGGTGTTGGCTCTGAGAATGCCAATGATACCTAGTACGAAACCACCCAAGCTGGAGCCCAAATGGGAAGGACCTTACATAATTAACAAGGTTTACCCCAGTGGTGTGTACTCCCTAGTTACCAAGGATTATTAGCGTTTAACTCCTCCCACCAAGCCAAATTCCTCATGCAATACTTTTACTAATTAAATGGTCCTACATGACCTTAAACCGTTTCATATTCTCCACGACATTAAACAGAGTGATGTATCCAACCTGAAGGACGTAAAAATTCTCAGCACCCATCGTGCATGACATTAAACTACAAGTGGTAGATAAACTGAAAAACGGTCTAAGATCTATGACCATAAACTAAGATCTATCATGTTCTTTCGGCATGACGTTAAACTACACACTTTTTCAAGGAATATGTTTGGCTTGATTTCCATCCACATGGGATATGTAGGAACTCTGAGACACTTTTTCTTAGAGTCCATCCCCCAAACTCCTCCCTTATGGGATATATAGGAATGCCCATGCATCATATCTTTAGGTCCAGCTCAGGTTCCACAAATTATCTCTTCTGTTAATATTTTTAGGCCTTGAAATTCATAGGATTGTGAGGATTGACATGTGTGGGATTATGACCTCATTAATGTAGAGTTTTAAATATACTAACCACATAATCCCTTCAAGGAGGTTGTCTCTCATTCCTCTTCTCCCACATGACATTAAATTGAACTCTCATAATTATGCATGGATTGATTCCCATCCTCATGGGATATGTAGGAACAACTAGATGTTTCATCCATGGGTCCAGTCCCATATTCTTTTACCTTTTCTGGCCCCTTGGCCCAAGGTTTCTTCCCTGGAATGGCATGCGGCGTGGTGTGGACCTTTTCCTCATTCACATCGGGTATGCTTTATCACTCCATGCACATTCCCCTCTAAAACCTCATTTATTCTGTATGTGTACAATCCAAATGACATTAAATTATGATGCCTATTCCCACATGAAATTAAACTAATACGTCTTTATTGAAAAATGTTAAAATGAAGGGTTTGGTCCTATCATACGACCTTAAACTATGACATTATATTCATGTCTGCACGTTGAAAAATGACATCGCATTATGATGTCCTCACTCAAGGGGACATCATATTTGGTATTGATTATCCACCATACCATTTTTAAATGCCTACATACAGCTTTATTCCTATAGAGACACCTATATTTTCCATCCTAGGTTTTTTGCTTCACAAAAAAAACACAAATTTATCCCAAAGAACAAATAAGATCTATCAAAAAACACTTCTTTGGGAGAATGCTCTAGACCCGCACAACAATATTGTCCTTGGAATTGGTACCCTACCATGTCACATCTAGAACTATGTATGTCTGGATCCCCATCATCATGGTGTATGCAGGAACACCTACATGGATTTCTTTCATCCTTGCCTAACTTTCATTTTCAGTCCCTCGACCTAAAACCTCCCCAGGGAGCACATGGTTATATGTGATTATGACCTCATTCACGTTGAGTTTTTTAATTACCACACCACGTGTCTCCCTCCCTCCTTTCCATATATGGTCTGATCTCGAAGTCCTTAAAACTAAGATCTCTCTGTGTCCTTAACGTAATATGAAAAACTGCATGACATTTCCCAGAACTACGTGTGGCTTGATTTCTATCCTCATGGGATACATAGGAATGCCCATAAATTTCTTCTATGGGTTCGGCCTAGGGAATATTACATCCTACCCCCTTTTCTTCCCCTTGTCCCAAACTCTTTTGGGAGGATGTAGTGTGTAGAGTACCTCTTAGGTTCTCGTTCATGTCAGGTTTTGCAACAACCGCACCATGTGCCTCCCTTGCCTCTTCCCAACCTGGTCCAAGTTATATGACCATAATATAGGATATTTCCATGGGAACTACGCATTGTGTTTGGCTAGTTCGCTACCCTGCACACATTCCATTAAACTAGGACCCATATAAATGCTCCGATCTATGACCATATGTTATGAATATGTGACCACATCACCCATGTCCTTGGAATGTGATTCGACATCCTCTATCTGACACGTATTATTTGAGTACTCAAATGCTTTGAGAAAAAGTGCCCAAAGTGTGGAGTTTTCACTTGGACATTCCCTCATTTCATTTCCAAAATTCATGATCCCTTTATTTCGATCATCATCCTCTTCCACATATGACGTGACCCCTCTAAAGTATATTTTCAAGCCACACTGGCTAACCAACTATCTTGGGCCAACGCCCTGAAAGTCCTTGGATAATTTTTTTTGATAGGTCTCGTGTTTTGAACATGGTCAACGGTCGACCCTCATTTTTATTCCCCAAGCCAGGTTAACAAAAAATAGATACTATGTTTCGAACATGGTCAGCAACTATCCTTTTTCATCACGCCACTATCATTGTAATCTAGATCTCATGCACCATGGTTCACATATTTACACTCCATTAAGTTCAATTGAAATTCAAACACGCCTGATTTTACACCCCCCCCAAAGTAAGGAAAGTCCCACCACTACTCCTTGTTTCCCAAACCAAGAACGAATCACGTGGGTTTAGTGGTTTTGGTATGATGTGTACTGATGCAGCTGAACCACATGTTCCTTTCATCCTACATGATGTTTAACTGCACTCTCAAAACTATGTATGACTTGATTCCAATCCTAATGGGGTACGTATGAATGCTTGAACACTTCTCTTTGGGTCTATCCCCCCATGTTAGTAAACCTATGGTCTATGGACTAAATAATCCCTCCAATAATACATGGTGTGATATGGACTCTTACTGTCCTCATTCACGTTGGGATATGTACTACGCTGTGCATTTATTATATGGGTAACTATTGGAGATGGTGTCCTAGAATCAACTAATTTGAACTTTATTCCTTAATAAACACCTTATCACATCTTGATTGTTGTTCTGCGTGACAATGCATGTAATAATGTCCTAAGGATAATTGTTTCTCTAAAAGGTCATAGAAAATCCTTGCTATGATGAGAACCCGGAAGTACCATAACACTATTATTGAATATATGTTCTATGGATGAATTATATTATTTGAGAGAAAAAAATTACAGGCCATTAGGGTGAGTAATTATAAAACATTGAGGCACATTATCATGGTGTATGCCGTTGGTAATATCTAGGAGGATATTATGAGAAAGAAACTTGCCAGTAATAAATCCACATTTCATAGTGTCATTGGATGTTCCTATCTACGGACGTCTATATTGGTCCTTAAACATTAATATTATTATTAATGGGTATTAAACCTCACACACATTTATGTATTGATGAAAACTATTATGAGAAATTGTTTGGAGTGACGTTGGATATGTTGTGTGTGTCATGAGTAATACTGTATTAATAGATAATGCGAGCAAGGATTTTTCCCTCCTATTCCATAATAGATGTAAATATCTCAGGCCCTTTTGTGGAATTGATATAGACTAATTAAATCCATGGCCATGTTGAGGAATGATAAATTTCAATTCCGGGAAGTCAAAGAAAGAATAATCGAGCACATGGGATGATGGAACTAGCATGAAACCCACTTGATTCGAGATATCGAGACAAAGGGATTACATTGCACAGTAAGAATTCATAGGTGGTGTCACGTCATTGAGGCATTAAACTATTTCTCTATGGGTTCCATGGCATGTTTCTAGATTCTATCCTTGGACTTTAGACAGGATTTAACGAATTCTATGGAGAAAGAGGCCTAGAGGGTCACACACTATGTGTGTCCAAGAATATCAGTTAAATATTAATTTAACAAGTTCAATAAAGATTACTCATGATTGTGGTTTAATAATTATTCAAGGATGTCTAATTGCATTTATTTAGACACTAGTTATTCGGGAGAATATAGTATGGTAGAAATAATATATTTATTAGCAATAAATACAGTAATATTTATTTATGAAATAAGTAGTCATTAATCAAGGCCTAATAAATGCGGTGAAGAAAATAATGAAAATGGAAAAAAAGTACACATAATGTATATTAATATACAATCCATGTAGTTTTTTTGGGATTTGTGAGAAATAATATTATTTATTCAATTAAATAATATAAGGTGTAATTCGATGGGTGCATGTCAAGTAATAATAATATTCAACTATTAGTATTAGACATGGTGTCTTACTATGAATTTAAATGAAATGAATAAATTCTTTCATGTAATTTATTCATTTTATTATTTTAAGTAATTAAAATCCCTATTATATTATTCTAATTAGCCTATCCATTCATTGTGGTTGTGGACAATAGATCAAGATAATGCTCTCAATCCATAAGACAATTCTTTTCCCCCAAGAACTCTCTCAAGTTATGAGAAAGATCCTCCTTCTCCATATTAAGGAGAGCACTCTAGAAGCACCTATGAAGGTGATCAAAGGCCGAAATCATAAGTGAAGTTTCTTCTACGTTAGCACCTAGAGATCCATTTGGCGATATCTATAGATACATGGAGGATGTGTGGATCACCTCTAGAGTAAGCCTACACTTGGATTCTATGACGCAATGACGGATCACATCATATCATGACCAGATATATCAACAGAGAGAGAATTACATCTAGGAAATTCTTTTATTTTAATAAAATTAATTATAAACAACATATTGCGATCCTATATATGGTTCTAGGAATACCCTCTTTGTTTCTTTCTTTGTTATATTTCAAAGATTTTGTGTTTTATTATCATGAATGATCGTTGTTAACTAAAAAAACTAAAGTTGGGTACACCCACAAATGTGCTTCCTTTGTGCCCAAAACCTACAAGTGGTATCAGAACATGTTGTATCATTGATTATAATTATTTAGTTTTTTCATTGACGATTTAGGCATTTAATAATTTAGTTATTTCAATTCAAATTAATCATTTTACAAATCCGAATCTCGGGATCTATTCCTCCTCTTTCATTTCACATTCACCTTCCAGAAACAATATTTTATTTTAATTATGAATAAAATAAAATAGAGGATCTCATTCGTAGGTGACAATGATTCCTGAACTTAAAACACCAGAACACATGGTGTGTATTCGTAAGTACACGTTGTGTAGTCAATATTAAATTCATCAGACCAGTATGCCAAACCAAGACGTGTGTTGGAGTTTTTCGATGTCTTAAATGACTCAGTGTGTTGACCAGGAACAGGTGGAATGTTGTTTCTGGATTACATGCCATGTGGACCACTGTACATGGCATGTAGTCCGTTCGGGTTAGGGTTGGACCATGTAACCCATACACGGCTTGCCCAGCTATAAATTGTATAATATATATACAACATGCCATGTGGACCACTGAACATGAAATGTACTCTAAATATTTCTGATGTACATCTACAAGCTAGGTCCCTAGGTGTGTACTTTAGATGGATGGTGAACAATAGTACATGCCATATAGTCGGAACTACTCACCGTGTACTCTTCCAAATTACACATATTTATTAAAATTTGTTATTATATTATACAAACCCCTGGGACGTGTACCATATCATGGAACTAAAGATGAGGAAGAACATGTGATAGGTGTTATATATATATGTGTGTTTAATTTAACTTCTGTGTCAAGTTAATTTCTACTCATTGGGTATTTATAAGCGGGAATTCCCTGGGTTTCTTCCAAGGTACAAGTTACATAAAAATATAATTATAAATGAATTTATTTTTAAAAAAATTATGTTGGATGAGAATTTGAAGGAAATTCCAAAAAGGGTTTACGATAAAAGAATTGATTAATTAAAGATAATTAATTGATTTGAGTGTGATTTATCCTAAAAAATAGTGATAAATGAATGAAATTATATTTTTATTTATGGGTAAATATAGTTTCATGTATGTATGATCATGAGATTGACCAATACCTTTGTATGTGAGTGTTTTCTCTTAATTTATTTATTTAAATTAATTTTTTTGTCACGTGAGCCTTATCCTCATTAATATGTAGGTCTTGAAAGCCCAAGGTTTCTTTTATGTAAAACCCCATTTTACCCCTCACTGGGGAGTGAGATAAAATCCTATATAATGGACGGATCTCCCAAGACAATGGAGGAGGAACCAGTTAGGATCCAAGGTGAAACCAATCGAAGGAGATACAAAGGTGGACATGTGGAAAGTTGTAAACATAAACCCTAAAGGTTCAAGGTGTTTCTCCCCTATGTATTAGGTTAGTTTATAAACCACTAGATAAACTAACCAATATAAAGAGCTCATGATCATACCATTTATTTTATTTATGTCAGTTTCATGGTTTATTTATTGTGGGTGGTTTTTCACGATCACATAGTTAATGAATTAAACAAGCATGCAAGATGGAACTAAAATAAGACTGGATTATGCGTAAATATTATCATAGACATAGTATATACCACTTAATATTAACAAGAATGTAATAAATTATAATAAAATGGAAATTTATGTATAAGAATAAAATCCCTCAAAGAAATATTAATTTGGTATATCCATCCATAATCGTGGTTAGAATCAAACCATAATTCATTATGCTTGACCAACCCTAGTTGGCGTGCTTTGAATTATTTTGGAATTCTACTTCATGGTTTTGGGTTGACATTAATTGGTTAACATTAAGTGTTAAATACCATAGTAGGACATGGTTTGACCAAGAGGCAAAGGTTAAGGAAATAAAAAATAAAAGGGTATCAGGATTGGGGAGTCCACTATGAGGATCAAGGGACTGTGAGTTAATGAATTTTGCATTTATAATGCTTTCCTAAAACCCTTTGTGTTTCTTGAACAACCCTATTTGCAGTAATGATAAGGGAAATACGGATCCTTTACACCAAAATATTTAGGCAACATAATATTATGAATTCAATGGTGAGGGATATTGGATTTCGATAAAAAAGTGGGAGAATAATAAGTATTAATTTATTTGTTTGTCTCAGTTTTATCTTGATAAATTACTAAACCTTTGATCTTCTTAATTTCTAGAAATTGAAAGAAAAATGAATTCAACATATAATTTCGAACCATACTTGAGAAGGAAAACCTTCTCACCTGCACCAATTTCTAAGAATGTCAGAGGCGTTTATCAATCATCATTTTCCATGAGAGGAAATTGTATGTGATGAAAGAGCTTATTCTAGTTGCTCCTGGAAAAGAGGCCAATGATGAGGAACTATATCTATATATGAAACATATGGATGATGGAACAAATGTCCAATGTTTTAATGGTATTTTCTAGGTCTAATGAGCTCATGAAGAATGATGAGAACATGGAAGTGTATAGATGGATGTCTCATCATAAGGATATCTATCAGTAGAAGGTGAGACATGAGAGATATATGATCTTCAACACATTGTTTATAACTAAGATTGGGGAGTCTGAACCATCTGGGTCTCATGTAGTAAAGATTATTGGCCACATTGAATGCCCATACATCTTAAGGATTATATTACCTAATGAGTTGCGTACAGATCTCATCCTATCATCACTACCCAAGACCTTCTATAGCATTATTGTCCACTACCACAAGGGAAAAAATAAGAAGAGTATATCAGAGCTTCTGACCTTTATTCTCTAAGTTGATAAGGACTTGGTACGTGACAATCCCCTAGTACTTATGGTGAATAAGAAAAGGAAGGACCAGGAAAAGGGTCCGTGGATTTATAAACTGTCTGAATCCCCTGAGCACCCTCCCTCCAAGAAGTGGAAGATCTAGAGCCATGTCAAGGAGTGGGAGGTAATATGTTTTGTATGTGGAAATCCATAACACTAGAAGAGGAACTCTACTCTAAAGCGAGGGGATACTAATGTTGAAATTGTTATTGAGTGTAATCTTTCCATTTCTAAAAAAATTGTTTTAGATACAACTTGTGGGGATCACATCTGTATTCAAATATAGATACCATGTTGATTTAGAAATATTTCTAGAAGAGTTGTGGATCTTCGAACTTCCAATGGCACGAGGCCAGCTGCATTAGCCATTGGCCATTACAACCTCTCATTGCCAACTGGGATGATTTTTTTTAAATAAATGTTATTAAGTTCATAGTGTTACCAAAAACATAATATTTGTATCATGTATGGATATGGATGTATTTATTTTCTTGTTTGGAAAAAAGGGTTGTTTCTTTTAAATGAACAATTTATGTTTAGGTGTTGTTCATTTAAATAATGATTTTTTTGTATTAAATTACGAAAACCCAGTGTTTGAAATTGATAACGAAACAAACTCCCATGAATCATACAACACCCAATTGTGGAATCACCGTCTACATCATGTAAATGAGAATCACTTGAAAAATCTCTTCCAATATGGTTATTTATATTATACTGAGCTAACACCACATGATTGATGTCATGCTTGTCTAATAGGTAAAATGACAAAGCCTCCCTTAGGTGGACAGGGTGAAAGGGCCATAGAGTGTCTAGGATTTATACAAAAAGATGTTTGTGGACCATTTACAATGGAAGATAGAGGTGGATATTCATACATCATTGATGTTACTGAGGATTTGGGAAGATATGGATATGTCTATTTAAGGAGGTATAAGTCAAGGTCCATAGATAAATTTAAGGAATGAAACAATGAAGTAGGGAATAATCCTGGAAACAAGATAAAGAAGCATCGATCAGACCGATGTGGAGAATACTGAACCAAGAGTTCCTTGATCTTCAACTGGAGTCTAGGATTCAATATCAACTCACTCCTCCTTACACACCACTGTGGAATGGTGTTGGTGAGTGGAGGAATCGCACATTATTAGTCATGGTGAGGTTTATGATGAGTCATGCAGATCTTCCATTATCCTTTTAGGGATATGCTTTACAAACTGCAACATATAGATTAAATCAAGTACCAACTAAGGTGGAAAATGGAATTACTCCGAGATATAGAGTATTAAGAAACCCATTTTCCTACACACAGGTATGGGGATGTGAGGTGTTTGTTAAGGCCTTCTCAGGAAACAAAATGTCACCCTGGGGAATGAGGTGTATCTTTATAAGATATACCAAGGAAACAAAAGGATATTACCTATATAACCCTTCATACAAGAAAGTGAATGTCTCTAGAAAAGATACCTTTCTTGAGAGGGAGAAAATCTTAAAAAAGGATAGTTGGAGAAATATTTACTTCGAAAAAGCTGATTCTCAAGATACACAAGAATTTGTACAAGAACTAGTTCCATAGGTCCCCATGGAAGAGGTTTTAGAAATGTAAGTACTATGTAGGAGCTCAAGAGAGGTAAGGGAACCTGATAGATTTGGTTTCATAGTCCACGAGGATGGTGAATCATTATTTTTGGACAATGATGAACCCATATCCTATGTAGAAGAATTAGAGATCTAAGAAGAAACAAGATGGATACAAGCTATGAATTCTGAGATGGATTCCATGTATTTGAACCAAGTCTAGGTTTTGGTTGATGATCTAGTTGATCTAAAGCCTATTGGATACAAATGGATATTAAAGAGAAAGCTGGACATCAAAGGACATGTTAGCACCAATAAATCCATGATATTAGCTAAAGGATTTATACAACATTAAGGAATTGGCTATGATGAAACATTCTTTCCGGTTTCCATGTTTAAATCCATAAGAATAATACTTGACATAACAGCTTACCATGACTTTGAGATTTGGAAAATGGATGTCGAAACAACATTCCTTATTGGGAACCTTCCGGAAGATGTCTATATGTCACAACCAGAAGGGTTTGGGACACTAGGTTAATCCAAACAGGTTTGAAAGTTGCAGAAATCCATTTATGGATTAAAACAAGCATCCATGTCAGAGAATATTCGATTTGATGAAGCCATAAAAGAATATGGTTTCAATAAGAACGAATTTGAGCCTTGTATTTATAAATGGTATAATGGTAATGCATTTTTTATCATATTAGTATATGTTGACGACATATTACTTATTGGAAATGATGTACCAGTCTTACATTCAGTTAAGGACTGGTTGAACGAGTGTTTCTCCATGAAATAATTAGGCGAATCAGCCTAAATTCTAGGGATCAAGATCATTCGTGATAGATCCAAGAGGCTACCTGGACTATGTCAGGGTAAAAACATTGACCATATACAAAATATTATTAGTAAGAAAAAATACAAGAGGGGATCAGTTCTAGTGTCACATGGCCTACATCTTTCTATGAGAATGTGTCCTCAAACACAATAGGAGAAAGATGGGATGAGTAAGATCCCATATACTTTGGCTATAGGATCCATCATGTATTCCATGTTATATACCAGTCTTGATGTTTCCTATACACTGAGTATGGTTAGAAGAAATATAACAGATCTTGGAGAACAACATTGTTCTGTTGTTAAGACTATCCATATGTATCTGAGAAGAACTAAGGATATATTCCTAGTGTAAGGAGGATAAGAGGAGCTTGTAATAAAAGGGTATGTTGATGCTAAATTTCAGAAGGATCAGAACAATTTGAAGTCACAATTAGGATATGTTTTATATATCAAATGAGGATATGTGTGCTGGAAGAGCTCAAAACAGCTAGTTTTTTTTGATTCCACAGTAGAGTCTGAATATATAGCATCTTTTGATGCAGCCAAGTAAGCCGTATGGATTCAGAACATTGTCTAGGGGCTTAATGTTCTACCTAGAAGTAAAGATCCTATCACATTGTATTGTGATAATTCTATAGTTGTGGCTCTTGGAAAAGAACCAAGGTCACGTCAAAAACAAACAACATTCTCTATAAGTATCTCTTCTTGAGGTATTTCTATCAAAGGTGTGATGTTATAATGATAAGAGTGTCCAAATAATAGAATATGGAAGACCCCATTACTGAAGTCCTATCTTAGCAGAAGCATGAATTTCATGTGAGATCTAGTGGGTTAATGGTTGTTAGTAGTTGGGTCTAGTCCAAGAGGGATTCAGTTGGAGTTTTTGGCCTAGAAACAAATCCTTTGTACTTTATTCAGTAATGAATAAATTATCACATCTTGATTGTTCTTCTATATGAAAATGCATGGGATAATATCATAAGGATAAATGTTGCACTAAACGGTCATTGCAGATACCTACCATGATGAGAACTCAGAAGTGCCATTACACTATTACTGAATATATTTTCTATGGAAAGATGAAGTTATTTTAGTGACACAAATAATACAGACCATTAGGGGTGAGGACTCATTAATGTTTGAGGCACCTTATCATAGTGTGCACCCCTGGTAATATCAAGGAGGATATTATGAGAATGAGACCCTCTAGTAGGATATCCACATTTCAAAGTGTCATTGGATATTCCTATCTGTAGATGTGTTTATTATTCCATAGACTTTAAGATTATTATTAATGGATATTACAACTCACACACTTAAATGTATTGATTAAAACTGCAATTAAATACTATTTGTAGTGAGGTAGGATATGTTGGGTGTGTCATAAATAATACAACATTAATAGATAATGTGAGAAAGGATTTTTCCCTTTTGTTCCATAACGGAAGTAGATATTTCAAGAAATTAGATGGAATTAATATAGCCTAAATAAATCCATTTCCATGGTGAGGAAAGGGAAAATTCAATTCTGGGAAGTCAATGAAAGAATAATAAAGAACATGGTTTCATGGCACCGGTAAACTACCCACTTGATTCAAGATACTGAGACAAAGGGATTATATTACACGGTAAGCATTCATAGGAGGTGAACCGTCATTGCAGCGTTAACTTCCTTCTCTATGGATGCCTTGGAAGGTTTCTAGACACTAACCTTGGACTTTAGGAAGGCTCCACCCAATTCCATTGAGAAGGATTCCTAGAGGGCCACACACTAAGTGTGTCCAAGTATCTTAGTTATATATTAATTTAACAAGTTGAATAAAGATTATTCACGATAGTGGATCAATAATTATTCAAGAATGTCTCATCGCATTTACTTCGACACTAATTATTCTAGAGAATATAGTGTGGTTGAAATAATATATTTATTAGTGAGTAATTAAGTGATATTTATTTAATAAATATATAGTAATTATTCAAGGTCTAATAAATGTGGTGGAGTAAATACAAAAACTATATAAACAAAATTACACACCGTGTACATTAATATAAACATCATGTAGCTTTTCTGGGGATTTGTGAAAAATAATATTATTTATTTAATTAAATTACATTAGGTGTAATTCAATGGGTGCATCTCAAGTAATAATAATTGTCAACTATTATTGTTAGACATGGGGTCTTACTAATAATTTAATGAAATGAATAAATGGTTTTGTGTAATTAATTAATTTAATTATTCTATGTAATTAAAATCTAAATTATATTATTCTAATTATCCTATCCATTTTTTGTGGTTGTGAGCAATAGATCAAGTGAAATCTCTAATTCCAAGAGATAATTATTTTCCTCAAAGAACACTTTCAAGTTATGAGAGAGATCCTCCTCCGCCAGATAAAGGATGGGGCTTTGGAAGTGGCTCTCAAGGTGATTGATGGAAGATATCTCAAGTGAATGCTCTTCCATTCTAGCACCCATAGATCCCTTCAGTGACCTCTAGAGATACGTGGAGCATGTGTGGATCACCCCTAGAGGAAGCCTACACTTGGCTTCTACAACACAATAATGGATCACATCAGTTCATGACTACAAACATAAATGGAGAGGTAATTCCATCAAGGTAATTCTCACATTTTAATTAAATTAATTATATACAATATATGATGGTCATCTCTTTGGTTCCATGAATCCACTCTTTTTTTCGTCCTTCATTCTATTCTGAATATCTGGCATTTTATTATCGGGATGGATCTAGGATTGATCGTCATTAACGGAAAAAATTAATGTTGGTTATACCCACAAACATGCTTCCGCTATGCCCAAAACATACAAGTGGTATCAGAGCTGGTAATATCATTGATTATAATTATTTAGTTTTTTCATTAATGATTTACACATTTAATTATTTAGTTTTTTAAATTCAGGTTAATCATTTTGCAAATCTGAATCTCGATATCTGTTCCTCCTCTTTTATTTTTTTTCACAATACATAAATGATCTTTTCTTTTAATTTAGATTAAAATAAAACAGAGGATTTATTCATAAAACACTAGAACACAGGGCGTGTATTCAGAAGTACATGCCTTGTATTCAAGATTCAATGCATCAGACCGGTCTGCCAAACCAATCCATGTGTTGGATTCTTTTTATGTCTTAAATGACTCCATGTGTTGACCAGGAATAAGTTGCACATAGTTTTTGGATTACACATAGTTTGAATCACTTTACACAACTTGTAGTCCCTTCGGGTTAGGGTTGGACCATGTACCTCGTACACGACCTACTCAACTAGATACCATGTAACACAAATACTAAATTGTGTGTGGCCAACTAAACAAGAAGGGTACTCTAAATATTTTTGAAGTACATCTACATTCCATGTCCCTGGGAATGTACTTCGGATGGATTATGAACGATAGTATATTCCGTGTAGTCAGAAATACAATCCATGTACTCATTAAAATTTCAAATATTTATTAAAATTTATTATTTTGTTATACATACCCTTGAGACGTGTACCATAGTTCGAGCGTAAATCTGAGGCACAACACGTGATATGTGTTTTGTATATATGTGTTTAATTTACTATCTGCGTAATGTTCATTTCTACTCAATGGGTAGTTATGAGTAGGAATTCACCACATTTCCTCCAAGGTACAAGTTATGTGCAAAGATAATTTTAAATGAATTTATTTGTTTAAAATTATTATAGATGTTAATATCAAGGAAATTCAGAAAAGGGTTTAAGATAAAATAATTGATTAATGAGAGATAATTAATCGATTAGAGAGTGATTTATCTTAAATAAGAATGATTAAAGAATTGAATGCTAGTTTTATTAATGGTTAAATATAATTGCATGTATGGATGATCATGAGATATACCAAGACCTTTGTATATGAAAGTTCTATTTTCACTTATTTGTTTAAATTATTATTTTGGCCTGTGAGCCTTCTCCTCATTAATATGTTGGGAAAGTGTGACCAAGGTCTCTATTATGTAAAACCCTATTTTACCCCTCACATATTAGTCAGAGAAAAGCATATGTTATGGATGAATCTCTCATTCTAGTGGAGTCGAATCAAGTTTGGATCCAAGGTGAATCCAATCCAAGGAGATACAAATGTGGACATGTGGAAAGATATAAACATGAACCCAAAAGGGTCAAGGTGTTTCTCTCCTAGGTCTTAGGTTAGTTTATCAACAACTAGATAAACTAACCAATAGAAAAAGCTCATGATCATACAATTTTTTGTATTTTTGTTAGTTTTATGGTTTATTTAATGTGGTTGTGTTATCATAATCACACAATTAATGAATTAAACAAGAATGCAAGATGGAACTAAAATAAATCCATCTTATGTGTAAATATTATCTTAGAAAGAGTATATCCAACTTAATATTAACAAGAATTTAATCAAAGATAACAAAATGGAAATTTATTTCTATGGATAAAATCCCTTAGAGAAATATTAAGTCGGTATAGCCTTCCATAATCATGGTTATAATCAAACCATAGTTCAAAGTGCTTGACTAACCCTAGTTTGGGTGCATTCAATTATTTGGGAATTATAATTTAAGGTTTTGGGTTTACTTGAATTGACTTGGTTCACATCATGGGTTGACTACCACAACAGGACTTGGTGTGACCAAAAGGAAAAGGTTGAGGAAATCCCAAATTAAAGGTTTTTATGATTGGGGAGTCTACTCAGTGGATCAAGGAACTGTGAGTTAATGTAGTTGGAATTTAGAATGCCACCATAAAACCCTTCAAGTTGCTTGACCATCCCTACTTGGGGCAATGTGATGGGAAATGTGTATCCTTTCCACAAGAATATTTAGGTAATAGAATATTCCGAAGTCAATGGAGAGGGATATTGGAATTCCACAAAATAGTGGGAGAATAATAAGTATTAATTAATTTATTTGCCTCAATTTTATCATAATAAAGTAATAAACCTTTGCTCGTCTTACTTTGTAGAAACGGAAAGAAAAATGACTTCAAACATATCATTGAAAACCATACTCGATAAGGAAAAACTTCTCACTGGGACTAATTTCTAGAAATAGATGAGGCGTTTATGCATCATCCTTCACCATGGTAGGAAATTGTATGTGTTTAAAGTGCATGTTCCAGTTACGCTTGGAAAAGAGGCCAGTGAAGAGGAACTATCTCTCTATATGGATCATATGGATGATGGCAAATATGTCCAATGTTTCATGCTATCATCCATGTCTAATGATATCTTGAACAAACATGATAACCTTGATGTGTATAGCTTGATGCCTCACCTTAAGGATATTTATCTAGAGAAGGTGAGAAAAGAGAGATATGAGATCTACAAAACATTTTTATAACTACTATTGGAGAGTCTACACCATTAGGGCCTCATGTATTAAATCTTATTAGCTACATTGAAGGCTAGAACATCTTAGGGATTATGTTATCGGATTATTTTCGTATGGATCTCATCCTATCATCAGTGCCCAAGACCTTCTCTAGCTTTATTGTAAACTACAACATGAGAAACAATGAGAAGAGTCTATCAGAGCTTCTAACCTTAATTCACTATGTTGATAGGGACATAGGTTGTGACAAACCCACATACCTTATGGCGAATAGGAGAAGGAAGGACAAGGAAAAGGGGACAAGGATTTATAAAGTGTCTCAATCCCTTAAGTATCATCCCTCCAAGGAGGGGAAAATCCATGGGAAGGGAAAGGAATAGGAGGAGATATGTTTTTCATGGGGTAAGTCTGGCCACTGGAAGAGGAACCACACCCAAAAGCATAGGGATTCTAAAGTTGTGTTCGTTATCGAGTGAAATCTTTCCATTTCTACACATTGGATATTAGATACATCTTGTGGGATCACAAATGTATTCAAATACATGAACTAGGTAGATTTAGAAATATTTCTAGAGGAACAGTTGATCTTCGAACTGCCAATGGCATAAGGCTAGCTGTGTTAGCCATTGTTGAGTGCCACCTCTCAATGCCAACTTAGATGATTTTGGTTTTATATAACTGTTATTATGTGTCTAGTCTTACCAAAAGCATAATTTTTTAATCATGTATGTATATGGATGGATTTATTTTGAGGTTTGGAAATAAGGGTTGATGATTTTATAAGAACAACGTTTGTTATGTTGTGGTTCATTTAAATAATGGATTGTATGTATTAAATTACAAAAACCAAGAGTCGGTTTTCGATAACAAAACAAAATCACATGACTCATAAAACACCATGTTGTGGCATCACTATCTTGGTCATGTAAATGAGAAGCTCTTGACAAAAAACTACCCAGATGGTTATTTAGAATATAATGAGCTAAAACCACTTGATAGATGTCACGCTTGTTTACAAGGTAAATTGACCAAACCGCCTTTAGGTAGATATGGTGAAAGGGCCACAAAGATTCTAGGATTGGTACACACAGATGTGTGTGGACCATTTCCAGTAGAATCTAGAGGTGGATATTCTTACTTCCTTACTTTTACTGATGATTTTTGTAGATATGGATATGAAGACTTATTGAGGTTTTAGTCAGAGTCCTAAGAGAAATTTAAGGAATTACATAATGAATTAGATAATCATCTTGGCAAGAAGATAAAAAAGTTTCGACCAGATCAAGGGGGAGAATATCTAAACGAAGAGTTCATCAATCTTCTACGGGAGTATGGGATTATATCTCAACTCACTCCTCCTTACACAACACAGTGGAATGTAGTTAGTGAAAGGAATAACCACACCATGTTGGAAATGGTGAGGTCAATGATGAGTCATGCATATATTCCATTATCCGTTTTGTGATATGCATTACAAACTGCAACATTAACATTATACCAAGTACCAACTATGGAGGAAAATGGAATTCCCTCCAATATATAGAATGTAAAGAAACCCATTTATTTACACACATGTGTACGGGGATGTGAGGCATTTATTAAGGCCTTCTCAGGACACAAACTAGCACCCCGAGTAATGAGGTGTATCTTCACAGGATATCCCAATGAAATGAAAGTATATTACCTATATCACCCTTCCAACAAGAAAGTGAATATCGCCATACAAGAGATCTTTATTGAGAGGGAGAAAATACTCAAAAAGGATAATGGGAGAAAGATTTACTTCAATGAAGTTGATTCGCATGATACAAAAGAGTTGGTAGAGGAACAAGTTCCATGGGTCCCCAAGGAAGAGGTTCAAGAAACACAACTACTGCATAGGAGATAAAGAGAATTAAGGGAACCAGGGAGATTTGATTTCCTAGTTATCGAGGATTTTGAATCATTATTATTGGAAAATGATGATCCTCTCTCCTACATGGAATAACTAGAGTGGTTATAAGCTGCAAGATGGGTAGAAGCTCTGAATTATGAGATGGATTCCATGTATCAGAACCAAGTCTAGGTTCTGGTCGATGAGCCAGTTAATGTAAATCATGTTGGATGAAAAAGGGTATTCAAGAGAAAAATAGACATGGAAGGTAAAGTTAGAACCTATAAATAAAGGCTAGAGGCTAAAGGATTCAGACAACATCAAGGAATTGACTACGATGAAACCTTCTCACTGATTTCCATGTTTAAATCCATAAGAATCATGCATTCCATAACATTTCACCCTGACTACTAGATTTGGAAAATGGATTTACAAACATTATTCCATAATGGGAACCTTTAAGAAGATTTTTATATTACAAAACTCGAAGTGTTTGGGACACCAGGTGAAGCCAAATGGGTTCACAAGTTGCAAAAATCCATTTATGGATTAAAGAAAGCATACAGTTCATGGAAAATTCAATTTGATTAATCATTAAAAGAATTTGGTTTCATTTAGAACAAATGTGAGAAAGGTGTTTAGAATCCCTTTAAGGGGAATTCTATTTTTATCCTAGTTGTATATGTTGATGACATATTACTATTTTGGAAACTATGTACCTGTCTTAGTGTCAGTTAAGGACTGGTTAAATGACTTTTTATCCATGATGGAATTAGGTGAAGTAGTCTACATTCTAGAGGACATGGTCATTCATGAGAAAAATACAAGAGGGGAACATAAATTGACCAAATAGTAAAGAGATTTAGTATGGAAAAATCCAAGAGGGGATTTGTTTCAGTGTCACATGGCCTACACATTTCTAAGAGAATGTGTCCATAGAAACAATAAGAGAAAGATAGGATGGGTAAGATCACATACAATTCAACAATAGGATCCATCATGTATGCCATGTTATGTACCCGGATTGATGTTACCTATGCACTGAGAATGGTAGGAAAATATCAAGAAGATACAATAGAACAACATTATACTTCTGTTAAGAATATCCTTAAACATTGAAGAATAACTAAGGATATGTTCCTACTATTTGGAGGAGACGAGGAGATTTTCCATAGAGGGTATGATGATTCTGGCCTTCAAACAGATTAGAACGATCTGAAGTGACAATTAGGATATGTTTTATGTCTCAAAGGAGGATCAGAGAGCTGGAAGATTTCAAAGTAGCTAGTTTAGGCCGATTCTACAATGGAGTCCAAATATATTACACCTTCTAATGCAGCCAAGGAAGAAATATGGATTAAAAACTTTTTCAATGACCTTGATGTGGTTCCTAGTAGTAAATATTCTATCACATTGTATTGTGATAATAATACAATGGTGGATCTTGAAAAAGAACCAAGGTCACATCAATGGACAAAGAACATTCTATGGAAGTATCACCTCTTGAGGGATTTAAATCAAATGGGTGAAGATGCAATGAGAAGAGTTTATATGGGAGATAACATAGTAGACACCATGAATAAATGACTATCTCAGTAGAAGCATGAATATCATGTGAGAGCTAGCAGGTTAAAGGTTTTTAGCAGTTGGCTCTAGTCCATGTGGAAGTTTGTTAGAGTTGGTGGCCTATAATCAACTACTTTGTACTATATTTATTAATAAATAACTTATCACATTTTATTTTTCTTCTTCATGAAAATTCATGTGATAATGTAAAAAGGATAGATATTTCACTAAAAGGTCATAATAGATCTTTGCTATGATGAGAACCCAAAAGTGACATAACACTATTCTTGAATATATGTTCTATGGCCAGATGATGTTATTTGAGGGACACAAATAATACATAACATTAGGGGTGAGGACTCATAAACCTTTGAGGAACATTCTCATGGTGTACACCGTTGGTAATATACTAGAGGATATTATGAGAAAGAGACATGCTAGTTGGAAATCCACATTTCATAGTGTCATTGGATGTTCGTATATGCGGATGTGTGTATTGGTACTTAAACTTTAAGATTATTATTAATTGGTATTACAGCTCATGCACTTAGATTTATTGATGAAAAATGTGATGACACGCATTTCATATTGAGGTATGATATGCTGGGCATGTCACCAGTAATACTGCATTAGTAGATAATGCGAGAAAGGATTTGTCCCTTAAGTTCTATAACAAAATTAGATATCTCAGGCCCCTTGATGAAATTTATATAGCCTAAATAAATCTATGGCCATGGTGAGGAATGGGAAAGTTCAATTATAGGAAGTCAACAAAATAATAATCTAGCACCTGGGTTGATAGAACCAACTTCCAACCCACTTGATTCGAGATATCAAGACAAGGGGTTACATTACACAATATGCATTCGTATGAGCTGACATGTCATTATGAAATTAAATTATTTCTCTATGGGAATAGTGGAATGTTTCCAGATTCTAACCTTGGACTTTAGGTAGGATGCACCTAATGTCATTGAGAAAGAGTCCTAGAGGGTCACACACAAAGTGTGTCCAAGTATCTCAGTTAAATATTCATTTAATAAGTTGAATAATGATTATTCTCAATTGTGGTTTAATAATTATTCAAGGATGTCTCATCACATTTATTTCAACACTATTTATTTGGGAGAATATAGTGTGGGTGAAATAATATATTTATTAGCAAGTAATGTAGTCATATTTATTTATTAAATAAATAATCATTATTCAAGGTCTAATAAATTTGGTGGAGGAAATAAATAAAATGGAAAAATAAAAGTACACGCTGTGTATATTAATATACACACCATGTAGTTTTTCTGGAAATTTGTTAAAAATAATAATATTTATTTAATTAAATAATATTTGGTGTAATTTTATTGGCGCATGTTAAGTAATAATAATATTCAACTATTATTATTAGACATTAGGTCATACTAAGAATTAAATGAAATGAATAAATGATTTTGTGTAATTAATTCATTTTATTTTTCTATGTAACTAAAATATCAATTATATTATTCTCATTAGCCTAGCCATTTGTTGTGGTTGTGAAAAAAATATCAAGAGAATGTTTTCAAGCCAAAATAGAATAATTTTCCTCTATGAATGATCCCATGTTACGAGAGTGATCCTCCTCCCCCGAATCAAGGAGAGTGCTTCAGAAGCATCTCTCAAGGTGATCGAAGGAGGAAATCGCAAGCAAAGTCTCTTCTACAATAGCACCCAGAGATTCATTTTGTGACATCCAAAGATATGTGGAGCACATGTGGATCACCACTAGAGGAAGCCTACACTTGGATTCTACGATGCAACGATGGTTCAAATCGGATCATGATTGGAAACATCAATAGAGAGAGAATTAGATCAATTTAATTATCATCTTTTCATTAAATTAATTATAGCCAATATATAATTATCCTCACTATGGTCTTAGGACTCCCCAATTTTTTTCATTCTTCATTCTATTCTGAAGATCCGATGTTTTTTATTATGAAAGATCTTAGATTAATTGTTGTTAATGGAAAAAATTAAAGCTGGTTACACTCACCAACATTCTATCAATGCACTTGGAACCTACAAGTGGTCTCAGATATTGTTATATCATTGATTATAATTATTTAGTTTTTTGTGTTGATAATCTAAACATTAAAAAATTTAGTTATTTCAATTCAATTTAATCATTTTTCAAATATGAATCTAGAGATATGTTCCTCCACTTTCATTTCTCGTTCGCCTTACAGAAACAATCTTTTCATTTAATTTTGATTTAAATAAAACAAATTATCTCATCTAGAGGTTCCAAAGCTTCCTATTCATACAACACTAGAACACATGGTGTGTATTCGGTAGTATACGCTGTGTAATCAAGATTCAATGCATCATACTGGTCCACCAATCCAAGCCATGTGTTGGAGTATTTTTTATTCTTAAATGAATCCGTGTGTTGACCAGGAACAGGAGGAATGTTGTTTCTGGATTACACGCAGTGTGGCCCAGTATACACGACCTGTAGTCCGTTTAGGTTAGGGTTGGACCGTGTACCCCATACACGGATTTCCCAGCTAGATACCATGTAAGATGGATACTACATGGAGTGTGTCCCATTGAATATGTCACTTACTCTGAAGATTTATGATGTAAATCTACCTGACATGTCACCTGGCGTGTACTTCAGATGGACGATGAACAATAATACACACCATGTCGTCAGAACTACACACTGTGTACTCATCCAAATTATGCATATTTATTTAAATTAATTATTATATTATACAAACCCTTGAGACACATACAATAGTGTGGGTGTAAAGATGAGGAACAACATGTGATAGGTGTTATATATATATATGTATTTAATTTAACATCAGTGTAATGTTCATTTCTACTCATTGGGTATTTTTGAGTGGGAATTCACTGGGTTTACATAATGGTACAAGTTACATATAAATAAGTTTTAAATGAATATATTTGTTTAAAACTATAATAGATGACAATTTCAAAGAAATACATAAAAGCACTTAAGAAAAAAGAATTGATTAATTAAAGACAATTAATTGATTCGAGTGTGATTTATTTTAAATAAGAATGATTAAATAAATAAATTCTTGTTTTATTTACAGGTAAATATCATTGCACGGTTGTATGATCATGAGTTAGACCAAGACCCTTTTCTGTGAATGTTTTCTTTTAATTAATTTATTTAAATTAATTTTTTTGGCCTGTGATCCTTGTCCTCATTAAAATGTAGGGCCGCTATGACCATTGTTTCTTTTATTTAATACTCCTTTTTACCCCTCACCTGTGAGTGAGATAAAAGCCTATGTAATTAATGGAGCTCCCAAGCTAGTGGAGCCAGCTCATTTTTGGTGCCAAGGTGAAACCAATCCATGGAGACCCATGTTGTACCTCTCGTACCCCTCGTGGTTTAATTTTCATGATCACAATCACTATCCTTTTTATCTAATCTTGTTTTCAAGTGTTTTTGTTAATAGGCATGATTTCAGGAGCAAGAAGTGGAAAAGGAGGAAAAGTGGACTGTTTTCATGTCCACCGGTCAACCGGTGGCTTCACCACCGGCCAGCCGATGGAACCCAGACAGAAGGCTGAGCCACTGCCTCAGCACCGGCCAACCGGTGGCCTCAGCACCGGCCAGCCGGTGGTGCCTGGGCAGAAGGGACAACTACTGCCTCCTCACCGGCCAACCGGTGGCCTCAGCACCGGCCAGCCGGTGGAGCCTGGACAGAAGGATCTTCCCTCTGTCAAGGCACCGGCCAACCGGTGGCTCTGTACCGGTCGGCCGGTGAGCCCAGTCAAACTAGCCGTTGGGCCTTTGAACAGACTTGTCCACTTGCCTCCCAACGGCTCCGAAGCCTTTTCCAACGGCTCCGAAGACCTCCAAAGTCCATATGAGGGTTCCCCCTCTATAAATAAAGGACTAGGAAGCCCCAGAAACACAAGGAAGCCCACGGGACACATTTTACATCATTTGGAAAACCTCCGGCGGATTGCTTCAAGGAACCCCACTTGCTCCAACTCAATTCCACAATCAAGGAGCACCATCAAAGAAGCTTGGGAGATCTCTTCATCAACTTCATCAATCCATTTGGCGCCCAAGACTTCTCCATTACGGTTTTTCATTGTTTTATCATTTTGAGCTTTAATTTGGATTTGTGCCTACAAACCCCCATCTCTTTCTCTCATCCTCTCTTTTGGGTTCTCACACCACCTTCAAGGTGTGAAGAGGTTAGTCAAGCCTTCCCTTTAAAAGGCTTGAATCAAAGGTGAGCTAGCCTTCACCTGTAAGAAGGCTAGTGGGTTCTTGCTCAACCAATAAAATCAAGTGGGTTCTTGCTCAACCAATAAAAGCAAGCTGTAATAGGTTCTAGACTAACCTTAAAGTCTAGTGGGTTTCTTGCTAAAACCATTAAAAAGCAAGCGGTAGTAAATCTCTCAACGGTTGAGTTGGGAGCGGAGACGTAGGCTTGGGTTTAAGCCGAACTCCGTTATCAAGTTGTGTGTTTTGCCTCTTTTATTTCCGCTGCACTTTCACTTTGTTTTTAAATTGTTAATTAATTTTTAAAAGGCAATTCACCCCCCTCTTTCCATCACTTCTTTTCTTTTCCGACCCAACAATTGGTATCAGAGGAAAATTTGAGTAATACCTTCACCGGTTTCAAATTCAAGATCCATTGTGATGGCTTCATCTTCTTTCTCCCCCGAAGGCTATTCATTGGGTCGGGCTCCATTCTTTGATGGAACCGACTACACTTATTGGAAAACCCGCATGACCACTTTTCTTAGAAGCATTGTCTATCCCATTTATAAAATTGTCATGCATGGTTACACTCTCTCTTCTCCCGATGAATCCAAATGGACTCAAGCCGATATTAAAAATTTCGAGCTTGATGGAAAAACCATGAATGCTCTTCATTGCGGCCTTGATCGTAATGAATTCAATCGAGTTTCCACATTCACCTCATCACATGAAATCTGGAAACTATTGGAGGTTACCCATGAGGGGACCAACAAAGTCAAGGATACTCGATTGGATATGTTCCGTCAAGATTTTGAGTCTTTCACCATGCACCCACATGAATCTATCTCTGAAATGTTTACTCGTTTTACTGACGTTTGCAATGGTAGAAAATCTCTTGGAGATAATATTTCTGCAGAAACGATGGTCAAGAAGATCCTTTGGATCCTACCAAGCACATGGGCTCCAAAGGTAACAACAATCCAAGAAGCGAAAGACATCAAGAATATGCCGGTCGAAGAGCTCATCGGATCCCTCATGACCTACGAGATCACCATGAGGAGGCAAGCTGAAAAGGAAGGCAAACCAATCAAAGCTCCAAAGAACATCGCCTTCAAAGTTCAAAAAGAAGAAAGCTCCTCCTCCTCCTCATCTTCCTCTTCAAGCGGCGATTCCGAAATGGAGAATCTTTCCCGCAAGATGCACAAATTCATGAAGAAGCACAAAAAGAAGAAATCCCGCAAGGCTCGAAAGGCTCAACCCAACAAAAAATCCGAGCCCGAGGTAACATGCTACGGGTGTGGCAAGAAAGGTCATTACAAGCCCGATTGTCCACTCAACAAGAAAAAGTCCAAGCACAAGGAAAAGAAGAAGGCATTCAAGGCCACATGGAGTGATAGCTCCACATCCTCCTCCTCCTCCTCCTCAAGCGACAACGGTAACAAATGCCTAATGACATTTCATGAGGTAACATCTTCCGACTCCTCATCCTCTAGTTCTTCAAATTCTTTTAATCATTTATCATATGAGGATCTCCAACATGCGAGAGATCAATTGGAGGAAGGTTTTCACGAACTTTCTTCCAAATTTGTTGCTTTAAAAAAGAATTTCAAAAAACTCTCTTCCGAAAAGGAACAACTTCTCAAAGAAAAGGAGGAGTTGTCCCTAAAGGTCCAAAACCTTCCCGATGTTGATTCTATGGAATTAACAATCAAATATTTAAGGGAATCTCTTGCCAAGTTCACCCAAGGTGAACAAAATTTGACCAAATTGCTTGGTTCCCAACGCATATCTAGAACCACTGAAAGGATTGGCTATTCCAAGCAAGCTTCCTCTTCCCATGCTCCAACTATTTTTGTAAGGGGGAGCTCTCAAAATAAATTTTGTAACTATTGCAAAAAACCCGGGCACTTAATTTATGAGTGCAATTGAAAAAAATGCCCGGTATGGAAGGCCCAAAACCATTTCTTTCAATGATGAATTTTATAGAAGAAGACCCGCCACTAGACAAGTGTGGATTGAAAAATCCCTCTTAGCGAGTCTCACCGGACCAAAATTTGTCTCGGTTTCAAAAACCTCTCCCCGGTGATTTGTTGTTTTTATTTAGGGGGAGTTAGGATCGTTTAAGCCTTTTTGCGCTTTCATTCAAAACTTTCAATTCAAATTTTCATTCAAAACTTTCAATTCAAATTTTCATTCAAAACTTTCAATTCAAATTCTCAATTCAAAATTTTCATTTCAAAATTTTCAATTCAAAACTTTCAATTCAAATTTCGATTCAAAACTTTCAATTCAATTCAAAATTTTCGATTCAAAACTTTCAATTCAAAATTTTCAATTTTCGATTCAAAACTTTCAATTCAAAATTCTCAATTCAAAATTTTTAATTCAAAACTTTCAATTCAAATTTCAAAAATTTCAATTGGTTTAAAATATCTATCTTGTTTTTCAACCTTTTCCTCAATCAAGTTTTATGCCCCGTGCTATTTTGATAATCACAAAGGGGGAGAAATTCTTGGTTGATTGGGGGAGAAATCTTTCTCTTGGGGGAGAAATCTTTCTCTCATGCTTTGATTTACTTTTCCATTTATCCTTTAAAGCATGCCTTTCATTTCTTTTTTACATTGGTTGTTTTGGTGATTGTGATAATCAAAATAGGGGGAGATTGTTGTACCTCTCGTACCCCTCTTGGTTTAATTTTCATGATCACAATCACTCTCCTTTTTATCTAATCTTGTTTTCAAGTGTTTTTGTTAATAGGCATGATTTCAGGAGAAAGAAGTGGCAAAGGAGGAAAAGTGGACTGTTTTCATGTCCACTGGACAACCGGTGGCTTCACCACCGGCCAGCTGATGGAACCCAGACAGAAGGCTGAGCCACTGCCTCAGCACCGGCCAACCGGTGGCCTCAGCACCGGCCAGCCGGTGGTGCCTCGGCAGAAGGGACAGCTACTGCCTCCTCACCGGCCAACCGGTGGCCTCAGCACCGGCCCGCCGGTGGAGCCTGGACAGAAGGATCTTCCCTCTGTCAAGGCACCGGCCAACCGGTGGCTCTGTACCGGTCGGCCGGTGAGCCCAGTAAAACTAGCCGTTGGGCCTTTGAACAGACTTGTCCACTTGCCTCCCAACGGCTCCGAAGCCTTTTCCAACAGCTCCGAAGACCTCCAAAGGCCATATGAGGGTTCCCCCTCTAT
The DNA here is from genome assembly GCA_963277665.1 of Viscum album. Lineage (NCBI taxonomy): Eukaryota > Viridiplantae > Streptophyta > Magnoliopsida > Santalales > Viscaceae > Viscum > Viscum album. Next base: position 648,647,657 of record OY728120.1, on the reverse strand, counting down.
AAATAAAGGACTAGGAAGCCCCGGAAACACAAGGAAGCCCACGGGACACATTTTACATCATTTGGAAAACCTCCGGCGGATTGCTTCAAGGAACCCCACTTGCTCCAACTCAATTCCACAATCAAGGAGCACCATCAAAGAAGCTTGGGAGAGCTCTTCATCAACTTCATCAATCCATTTGGTGCCCAAGACTTCTCCATTACGGTTTTTCATTGTTTTATCATTTTGAGCTTTAATTTGGGTTTGTGCCTACAAACCCCCATCTCTTTCTCTCATCCTCTCTTTTGGGTTCTCACACCACCTTCAAGGTGTGAAGAGGTTAGTCAAGCCTTCCCTTTAAAAGGCTTGAATCAAAGGTGAGCTAGCCTTCACCTGTAAGAAGGCTAGTGGGTTCTTTCTCAACCAATAAAAGAAAGTGGGTTCTTGCTCAACCAATAAAAGAAAGCTGTAATAGGTTCTAGACTAACCTTAAAGTCTAGTGGGTTTCTTGCTAAAACCATTAAAAATCAAGCGGTAGTAAATCTCTCAACGATTGAGTTGGGAGCGGAGATGTAGGCTTGGGTTTAAGCCGAACTCCGTTATCAAGTTGTGTGTTTTGCCTCTTTTATTTCCGCTGCACTTTCACTTTGTTTTTAAATTGTTAATTAATTTTTAAAAGGAAATTCACCCCCCCTCTTTCCATCACTTCTTTTCTTTTCCGACCCAACAATTGGTATCAGAGGAAAATTTGAGTAATACCTTCACCGGTTTCAAATTCAAGATCCATTGTGATGGATTCATCTTCTTTCACCCCCGAAGGCTATTCATTGGGTCGGGCTCCATTCTTTGATGGAACCGACTACACTTATTGGAAAACTCGCATGACCACTTTTCTTAGAAGCATTGGCTATCCCATTTATAAAATTGTCATGCATGGTTACACTCTCTCTTCTCCCGATGAATCCAAATGGACTCAAGCCGATATTAAAAATTTCGAGCTTGATGGAAAAGCCATGAACGCTCTTCATTGCAGCCTTGATCGTAATGAATTCAATCGAGTTTCCACATGCACCTCATCACATGAAATCTGGAAACTATTGGAGGTTACCCATGAGGGGACCAACAAAGTCAAGGATACTCGATTGGATATGTTCCGTCAAGATTTTGGGTCTTTCACCATGCACCCACATGAATCTATCTCTGAAATGTTTACTCGTTTTACTGACGTTTGCAATGGTAGAAAATCTCTTGGAGATAATATTTCTGCAGAAACGATGGTCAAGAAGATCCTTTGGATCCTACCAAGCACATGGGCTCCAAAGGTAACGGCAATCCAAGAAGCGAAAGACATCAAGAATATGCCGGTCGAAGAGCTCATCGGATCCCTCATGACCTACGAGATCACCATGAGGAGGCAAGATGAAAAGGAAGGCAAACCAATCAAAGCTCCAAAGAACATCGCCTTCAAAGTTTAAAAAGAAGAAAGCTCCTCCTCCTCATCATCTTCCTCTTCAAGCGGCGATTCTGAAATGGAGAATCTTGCCCGCAAGATGCACAAATTCATGAAGAAGCACAAAAAGAAGAAATCCCGCAAGGCTCGAAAGGCTCAACCCAACAAAAAATCCGAGCCCGAGGTAACATGCTACGGGTGTGTCAAGAAAGGTCATTACGAGCCCGATTGTCCACTCAACAAGAAAAAGGCCAAGCACAAGGAAAAGAAGAAGGCATTCAAGGCCACATGGAGTGATAGCTCCACATCCTCCTCCTCCTCCTCCTCAAGCGACAACGGTAACAAATGCCTAATGGCATTTCATGAGGTAACATCTTCCGACTCCTCATCCTCTAGTTCTTCAAATTCTTTTAATCATTTATTATATGAGGATCTCCAACATGCGAGAGATCAATTGGAGGAAGGTTTTCACGAACTTTCTTCCAAATTTGTTGCTTTAAAAAAGAATTTCAAAAAACTCTCTTCCGAAAAGGAACAACTTCTCAAAGAAAAGGAGGAGTTGTCCCTCAAGGTCCAAAACCTTCCCGATGTTGATTCTATGGAATTAACAATCAAATATTTAAGGGAATCTCTTGCCAAGTTCACCCAAGGTGAACAAAATTTGACCAAATTGCTTGGTTCCCAACGCATATCTAGAACCACCAAAGGGCTTGGCTATTCCAATCAAGCTTCCTCTTCCCATTCTCCAACTATTTTTGTAAGGGGGAGCTCTCAAAATAAATTTTGTAACTATTGCAAAAAACCCGGGCACTTAATTTATGAGTGCAATTGTAAAAATTCCCGGTATGGAAGGCCCAAAACCATTTCTTTCAATGATGAATTTTATAGAAGAAGACCCGCCACTAGACAAGTGTGGATTGAAAAATCCCTCTTAGCGAGTCTCACCGGACCAAAATTTGTCTCGGTTTCAAAAACCTCTCCCCGGTGATTTGTTGTTTTTATTTAGGGGGAGTTAGGATCGTTTAAGCCTTTTTGCGCTTTCATTCAAAACTTTCAATTCAAATTTTCATTCAAAACTTTCAATTCAAATTTTCATTCAAAACTTTCAATTCAAATTCTCAATTCAAAATTTTCATTTCAAAATTTTCAATTCAAAACTTTCAATTCAAATTTCGATTCAAAACTTTCAATTCAATTCAAAATTTTCGATTCAAAACTTTCAATTCAAAATTTTCAATTTTCGATTCAAAACTTTCAATTCAAAATTCTCAATTCAAAATTTTCAATTCAAAACTTTCAATTCAAATTTCAAAAATTTCAATTGGTTTAAAATATCTATCTTGTTTTTCAACCTTTCCCTCAATCAAGTTTTATGCCCCGTGCTATTTTGATAATCACAAAGGGGGAGAAATTCTTGGTTGATTGGGGGAGAAATCTTTCTCTTGGGGGAGAAATCTTTCTCTCATGCTTTGATTTACTTTTCCATTTATCCTTTAAAGCGTGCCTTTCATTTCTTTTTTACATTGTTTGTTTTGGTGATTGTGATCATCAAAATAGGGGGAGATTGTTGTACATCTCATACCCCTCGTGGTTTAATTTTCATGATCACAATCACTCCCCTTTTTATCTAATCTTGTTTTCAAGTGTTTTTGTTAATAGGCATGATTTCAGGAGAAAGAAGTGGCAAAGGAGGAAAAGTGGACTGTTTTCATGTCCACCGGCCAACCGGTGGCTTCACCACCGGCCAGCCGATGGAACCCAGACAGAAGGCTGAGCCACTGCCTCAGCACCGGCCAACCGGTGGCCTCAGCACCGGCCAGCCGGTGGTGCCTGGGCAGAAGGGAAAGCTACTGCCTCCTCACCGGCCAACCGGTGGCCTCAGCACCAGCCAGCCGGTGGAGCCTGGACAGAAGGATCTTCCCTCTGTCAAGGCACCGGCCAACCGGTGGCTCTGTACCGGTCGGCTGGTGAGCCCAGTCAAACTAGCCATTGGGCCTTTGACCAGACTTGTCCACTTGCCTCCCAACGGCTCCGAAGCCTTTTCCAACGGCTCCAAAGACCTCCAAAGGCCATACGAGGGTTCCCCCTCTATAAATAAAGGACTAGGAAGCCCCGGAAACACAAGGAATCCCACGGGACACATTTTACATCATTTGGAAAACCTCCGGCGGATTTCTTCAAGGAACCCCACTTGCTCCAACTCAATTCCACAATCAAGGAGCACCATCAAAGAAGCTTGGGAGAGCTCTTCATCAACTTCATCAATCCATTTGGTGCCCAAGACTTCTCCATTATGGTTTTTCATTGTTTAATCATTTTGAGCTTTAATTTGGGTTTGTGCCTACAAACCCCCATCTCTTTCTCTCATCCTCTCTTTTGGGTTCTCACACCACCTTCAAGGTGTGAAGAGGTTAGTCAAGCCTTCCCTTTAAAAGGCTTGAATCAAAGGTAAGATAGCCTTCACCTGTAAGAAGGCTAGTGGGTTCTTGCTCAACCAATAAAAGAAAGTGGGTTCTTGCTCAACCAATAAAAGAAAGATGTAATAGGTTCTAGACTAACCTTAAAGTCTAGTGGGTTTCTTGCTAAAACCATTAAAAAGCAAGCGGTAGTAAATCTCTCAACGGTTGAGTTGGGAGCGGAGACGTAGGCTTGGGTTTAAGCCGAACTCCGTTATCAAGTTGTGTGTTTTGCCTCTTTTATTTCCGCTGCACTTTCACTTTGTTTTTAAATTGTTAATTAATTTTTAAAAGGCAATTCACCCCCCCTCTTTCCATCACTTCTTTTCTTTTCCAACCCAACAACCCAAAGGTGGGAGGGTGGAAAAATTTAAACATGAAACCAAAAGGTTTAAGGTGTTTCTACCCTATGTATTAGGTTAGTTTATCAACTTCTAGATAAACTAACCAATAGAATAAGCTCCCAATCATACAATTTATTTAATTTTTGTCAGTTGAATGGTTTATTTATTATGGGTGTGTTTTCACGATCACATAATTAATGAGTTAACCAAGCAATCAAGATGGGACAAAAATAAGACCAGCTTAGGTGTAAATATTATCTTAGTCACATTATATCCCACATAATATTAAAAAGAATGTAATCAAAGGTAATAAAATGGAAATTTACATATAAGGATAAAACCCCTCAATAAAATATTAAGTCGGTACAGCCTTCTATAATCCTGGTTAGAACCAAACCACAGTTCAATGTGCCTGACCAACCCTAGTTGTGGTGCTTTCAATTATTGGCGAATTATAATTCATGATTTGGTGTTGACTTGACTTGGTTCACATAAAGGGTTGACTTCCACAACATCACATAGTGTGACCAAGTGGAAAAGGTTGAGTAAATCTAAAATGAAAGGGTTTTAGGAATGGGGAGTCCACTCTGCAGATCAAGGAATTGAAAGTTAATGTAGTTAGAATTTGGAATTCCTACCTAAATAACTTCATGTATCTTGACCATCCATTGGGGTAATGTGAAGGTATATATGGATCCTCTTCCATACAATATTCAGGAAAAAAAATATTCCTAAGTCAATGGTGTGGGACATTTGAATTCAATAAAATAGTGGGATACTGATATGTATTAATTTATTTATTTGTCTCAGTTTTATAATGAGAAAGTATCAAACATTTTCTCATATTAATTTGTATAAATGGAAAGAAAAATTACTTAAAACATATCATTTTGAACCCTATTTGAGATGGAAAACCTTCTCACCGGATCCAATTTCTAGGAATGGAAGAAGCATTTACGCGTCATCCTTCTCTATGAGAAATAATTATATGTTCTGAAATATCCTATTCTAGTTTCAACTAGAAAGGAGGATATAGATGAGGAACTATCTCTCTATATATAGCATATGGATAATGGAATATATTTCCATTGTTTCATTCTATCATACATGTCTAATGATCTCTTTAATTAACATGAAAACATGGACGTATATTGCATGATGTATCAACTTAAGGATATCTATCAAGAGAAGGTGAGACAAGAGAGATATGGGATCTCCAAATTCTTTTAAAAACTATTATTGGAGAGCCTGTGCCAGCTGGGCTGCATGTAGTCAAGCTTATTTCCTACATTTAATTCCTTGAAATCTTAGGGATTAAGTTCCTAGATGAGTTGCATACAGACCTCATCCTATCATCACATCCAAATTACTTCTTTACATTTATTGTAAACTAAAACCTAAGAAACTATGAGAAGATTTTATCAGAGACTCTAACCTGAATTATCCATGTAGATAAGGACATGGGGTGTGAAAAACCAGCAGTCCTTATGGTGAATAAGAAATGGATGGACCAGGAAAAGGGGCTAAGGATTTATAAATTGTCTAAATCCCCTGAGCATCATCCCTCCATGAAAGGGATGATCCAGATGAAGGTCATGGAATGGGAGGTGGTATGTTTTTCATGGGTCAAGTCAGGCCACTGGAATAGTAGCTACGCCAAAAAGCGTGGGAAGGCTAAATTTGCGTTCATTATCGAGTGTAATCTTCCATTTTCTACCCATTGGGTCTTAGATATAGCTTTTGGGGCTCTCATATGTATTGAAATGAAAGAACCAATTATATTTAGGATTATTTCAAGAAAATTGGTGGATCTTCGAGCTGCCAATGGTGCGAGGCTGGCTAGGTTATCCATGGGCGATTACCACATCTCATTGAAAACTATGATGATTTTGGTTTTACATAACTGTTATTTTATACATATTTTTACCAAAAACATAAGTTATATATCATGTATAGATATGGATGGATTTATTTTAAATTTTTAGAAATAAGGGTTGTTTCTTTTATAAGAACAACATATGTTATGGTATAATGAATTTAAATAATGGTTTTTTTGTATTAAATTACAAAAAACAATTGTTGGAAATCAATAACGAAAAACTCACTTGAATCGTATAACACCTAGTTGTGGTATCACTATCTTGGTCATGTAAATGAGAAGAACTTGAAAAATCTCTGCCAAGATTCTTATTTATACTCTACTTAGCTAAAACCACTTGATAGATGTAATACTTATTTACAAGGTAAAATGACCAAGCTGCCTTTTAGTGGACCGGGTGAAAGGGCCACATTACATCTAGGATTGGTACACATAAATGTGTGTGGAAAATTTCAAGTAGAATATAGAGGTGGATATGATTACTTCATTACTTTTACTCATGATTTGATTAGATATTACTATTTCTACTTAATGAGGTATAAGTTAGTGTCCTTATAGAAATTTATGGAATTCAATAATGAAGAAGGGAATCATCTTGGAAAGAAGATAAAGAAGATTCTATTAGATCGAGGTGGAGAATATCTAAACCAAGAGTTCATGGATCTTCTATGAGAGTCTGGGGTTTTATATCAACTCACTCCTACTTACACACCACAGTGGAATGGTGTTTGTGAAAGGAGGAACCACACTTTGTTGGTCATAGTGAGGTTGATGATGAGTCATGCATATCTTCCATTATCCTTTTGGGGATATGAATTAAAAAATACAAAATACACACTAAAATGAGTACCAAGTAAGGTGGAATGTGGAATTCACTCTGAGATATGGATTGGAATGAAACTCATTTTTTCGCACACATGTGTTTGGGGATGCGAGGAATTTGTTAAGGCCTTCTCAGGAAATAAACACGGACCCTGGGGAATGAGTTGTATCATTGTAGGATATGAAAAGGAAATGAAAGGATATTAGCTATATAAACCTTCAGACTAGAAAATAACTGTCTCTAGACAATCCGCATTTCTTGAGATAGAGCACATACTCAAAAAGGATAGTGGGATCAAGATTGATTTCGACGAAGTTGATGCTCAAGATACACATGATTTGGTACAGAAACAAGTTCCACATGTCCCCATGGAAGAGGTTCCAAAAATAGAAGTACTGCGTGGGATCTCAAGAGAGGTAACATAACCATATTTATTTGGATTCATAGTCACCAAGAATGTTGAATCATTATTGTTGAACAATGATAAACCTATATCTTACATAGAAGTAGTAGATAGATCAAAAGCAGCAAGATGGATAAAATATATGTATTTTGAGATATATTCCATGAATTAGAACCAAGTCTGGGTTCTAGTCGATGAGCTAGTTGATGTGAATCATGTTGGATTAAAATGGGTATTAAAGAGAAATTTAGACATGAAAGGTCATGTAAATACCTAAAAAGAAAGTCTAGTGGCTGAAAGATTCAAAAAACATCAAGGAATTGAATATAATGAAACCTTCTCTCTAGTTTCCATGTTTAAATCCATAAGAATAATATTTTCCCTAGTATCTTACTATGACTATAAGATTTGGAAAATGGATATAAAAACAACCTTCCTTTATGAGAACATTCAGGAAGATTTAAATATGACACAACCAGAAGTGTTTGGTACACCAGGTGAAGCCAAATAGGTTTGCAAGTTGCAAAAATCCCTTTATGGATTATTTAAAGAATCTAGGTCATGGAACATTTGATTTGATGAATCCATAAAATAATTTTGTTTGATTAAGAAAAAATGTGGGACATGTATTTATAAGTGGTTTAATGGAGATGTAGTTGTTATGATTGTAGTATATGTTGATGACATATTACATATTGGAAACGAAATTCTAGTCTTATAGTCTGCTAAGGGCCAGTTGAATTAGTGTTTATCCTTGAAAGAATTAGGTGAAGTCACCAACATTATAGGTATCAAGATCATTAATGATAGATCAAAGAGGCTACTTGGACTATGCTAGGGTACATACATAGACCAGATACTAAAGATATTTAGTATAGAACAATACATGATGGGATTAGTTCTAGTGTCACACAACCTACATATTTCTAAGGGAATGTGTTCTCAGACACAAAAGGAGAAAGATATGATGAGTAAGATCCCATACGCTTCAGCTATAGGATCCATCATGTATGCCATGTTATACACCAGGCTTGATGTTGCTTATGCACTGAGCATAGTAGGCATATATAAAGAAAATTCAGGAGAAAAACATTGGACTGATGTTAAGACTTTCCATCTATATCTGAGAAGAACTAAAGATATGTTCCTAAGGTATGGAGGATACAAGGAGCTTTTCATCCTAGTGTTTGTTGATGTGGGTTTTTAGACAGTTCAAAATGATCTGAAGTCATAATCAGGATATGTTTTATGTCTCAAAGGAGGAGCTGTGAGATGGAAGTGTTCAAAGTAGCCAATTTTTCTCAATTCAACACTAGAGTCCAAATATAGAGATAATTTTGATGCAACCAAGGCAGCCATTCGGATTCAGAACATTGTCTAGGATCATGATGTGTGGCCTAGAAATAATGATCCTATCACATTATATTGTTATAATATTGCAGAGGTGGCTCTTGAAAAAGAACCAGTGTCACATCAACAGACAAAGAACATTCTATGGAAGTATCTCCTCTTGATGTATTTATATCAAAGAGGTAAAGTTTCATTTTGTAGAGTGTCCATGGAAGGGAACGTGGAAAAATGCATGACTAAAGACCTATCTCAGCAGAATCTTGACTATCATGTTAGAGTTAGCGGGATAATGGTTGTTAGCAGTTGGCACTAGTCCATGTGAGAGTATTATGGAGTTGGTGGCCTAGAACCAACTACTTTGTACTTTATTCATTAATAAATACCCTATCACATCTTGATTGTTCTTCTACCTGACAATTCATGTCATAATGTCCTATGGATATCTTTTTCACTAAAAGTTCATAGAGGATCCCTATTATGATGATAACCCATAAGTTCTATAACAATGTTCTTGAATATAATTTCTATGGCTAGATGATGCTATTTTTGTGACACAAATAATACCTGCCATTAGGGGTGAGGACTCATAAAACATTGAGGTACCTTCTCACGGTGTGCGCCCTTGGTAATATCTAGGTGGAGATTATGAGAACAAGACCCACCTATAAGAAATATACATTTCATAGTGTCATTGGATGTTCATATCTGAAGACATGTGTATTGGTCCTTAGAATTTATGATTATTATTAATGGTTATCACAACTCGCACACATATATTTATTTAATAAAATTGTGACAACACACTCCTCATAGCTAGGTTTCATATGTTGGGTGCATCATGAGTGATACTGCATTAATAGATAATGTGAGAAATGATTTTCCCTTCTGTTCCCTAATAGAAGTAGATATATCTGGTCCTTGGATGGAATTGATATATCCTAAATAAATCAACAGCCATGGTGAGGAATGGGAAAGTTCCATTCTGAGAAGTCAAAGAAAGAATAATCAAACACATGGGTTGATGGCACTAGTATGCAACCTGCTTGATTCAAGATATCAATACAAAGGGATTAAATTACATGTCAAGTGTTCAAAGGAGGTGACAAAACATTGCGGCGTTAAATTCTTTCTCTATGGGTGCCTTGTCATGTTGGTAGACACTAAACTTGGACTTTATGAAGGCTCTGCAAAATTCCATTGAGAAAAAGGCCTAGATGGTCACACACTGAGAGTGTCCAATTATCTTAGTTAAATATTCATTTAACAAGTTGAATAATGATTATTACAGATTATGGTTTAATAATTATTCAAGGATGTGTGATCACATTTATTTTGACACTAGTTATTCGAGATAATATAGTGTGGGTGAAATAATATATTTATTAGCATGTAATTCAATGATATTTATTTATTAAATAAATTATTATTTTTCAAGTAATTATAAATGTGGTGGAGGAAATAAATTAAATGGAAAAACAAAATTACACATTGTGTATATTAATATACATTCCGTGTAGTTTATTTGGTGATTTGGGAGAAATAATATTATTTATTTAATTAAATTATATTAAGTGTAACTCAATGGTCATATGTCAAGTAATAACAATAGTCAACTATTTTTATTAATCATGGGGTGTTACTAATAATTAAATGAAATGAATAAATTATTTTGTTTAATTAATCCACTTTATTATTCAAACTAATTTAAATCCCAATTATATTCTTCTCATTATCCTAGCAATTATTAGTGGCTGGGCACAACAGATCAAGATAAATCTCTCAAGCTAAGAAATATTTCTTTTCATCCAATAACTCTCTCTGGTTATGAGTGATATCCTCCTCCATTGGTTCATAGAGATTTCTTTGGATACAGCTCTCAATGTGATCAGATGTAGACATCGCAAGTGATGTCTCTTCCATGCTAGCACTCGATGATCGCTTTGGATAAGTATAGAGATATGTGGATCACCTATAGATCACCACTAGAGGAAACCTACACCTGGATTCTATGAATCAATGACAGATCACATCAAATCGTGACCGGAAACATCAACTAAGCTAGAATTCATACATGGTAAATCTCATATTTTAATTAAATTAATTATAACCAATATATGATGATCCCATATTTGGTTTTGGGAGTCCCCTATTTTTTTCATTCTTCATTCTATTTTACAGATCCAACATTTTATTATCATGATTGATCTCAGAATGATCATCGTTAATCGCAAAAATTAATGTGGGGTACACCCACCAACATGCTACCACTGTGCCCGGAACCGACTGTAATGATGTCCTCAACCCATGAATTTAAACTATGGTTCTACCCAAAACGAGTTCTTAATGCCACATGATAACTATGGAATGTGTCATCTTCCTTTCTAGAGAGGATTTACCCTACCAGTGTTGGTCTCTGAACATGATGTGCTTAAGAACTATATTTGGCTTGATTGTAGACCTTAGGGGATAAGTAGCGATGTCTGGGCATTTTTCCCTTGGCCGATCCCCAAAGTCATAAACCCTTATGGCCGCTCTGACCTGATCATGGTCTAGTCTCCTTGAACTTAAACTAAGAGCATATAGTCTACATAATATGAATTTAAACTACTTTCCTTTGTCCACGCAGTTTTATCTTAAATCTATGTGCACCGTCCTTAACATACGTTGTTAAAATAGGTGTCTATCATCATCATTGGTATGATGTAAATCTATAAGTCATTCTTGGTCTTCTTAGGAGAGGTCCTGTCTAGAAGTATGTATGATCCATGATAATACTTATGTTCTCACCTAATGAATTTCCACCATGGTGGTGTGATTACAAGAGTGTTGGAATCCACTAATACAACCCATCACTCCACCATCCTTCTTTTTCATACACATAATTTATATTCTCATCCTCTTTAATGAATGAAGGAACACCCTAACCGTAAGGATGCTCAGCCAATGGCTTGAATAAAATTATGGGCTAATGTTTTGGAAGGCTAATGGATGGAATCTTGTGTCAGGCCCCATGTTCTGAACATGGCCAGCGGTCATCCCCCATTTGTTGTCTCCATTTCTGGCTAACATAATAGGGATTTTGTTTTTTGAACATGTTCAATAGCTATCCTTCATCTTCATGCTTCCCCTACAATGTTTCAAATTTTGGTTATTGTGATTCACACTATCCACTCCCCTATGTTATGAATGATTCTAATGCCTAGAGCATTACTTTGCTCGTGCACTAGAGCACCTTGGGAAAACAGTAATTTGACTGTTTTGGGAATCTCTTTCCACAGTTAGGACTCCCTTTTTCTTCCTAGAAGCCCGGATGGGTCATTTATAACCCAGATTACAGAAGATTGGTTGGCACTCCAACATTCAAATAAAGTAACAATGCATCTATCCATTGTTTCTAACATCGTGTGTGACCCACGTGAGCTTAGGGATTTATTATTAATCACTTCATGATTGTGGTCAGAATGTGTTGAAATAAACGATCAAACTAATGTTCCATCCACACACATAGTTCAAAATAAAATGAAACAAATAAGTATTGGGTTACAGGTTTGAGAAAAACATGGCCCTTATGGATCATCCCCTTTCATGGATCTCTCAATCGCTACCTCCTTCTAGCTTTTAGCCTCGAGAACTACTTCCCACTCCTTGAGATCCCACTCTTCATCCATATTTTTGGATCCGATCTCATTAGATCTAATCTGAATTCTCTCCCAATCAGCTTGAAACCCAGTTATTTGATGGTTTTCCTGGGTCTCTTGCTCCTGTGATTCGGCCAGATTGGCCTTTAACCGCTCGATAACATCGTATTGGTTTGCGATGAATATGGAAGGCTCATTTGCATGCTCTTCAAGTTGTCAAACTTATTACTCAGATTCAAGGAACTTATGTATGTTCACAGATTTGTTCCGACATTGGTCAATGAAAAGACATTGAATGCTCTCCCGCATCTTCTCTTCCATGTAATCTTGAATCATTATGTGAAGATGACAAGCATCCACCCATTCAATATAGATAAGCTGAAACCTGGTGCGTAGTGATCCCATTCGGGGAACCCAGTCATCTATTGTATGTTTGAGGAAGAACCCAATGCACTTCCAACCCTTGTGACACATTACACGACTCTCCTTGACTACTTCAGGATCAGAATGATCTATCTCCTTCTGGTGTGCAAGCTGATATTTGGGGAAAGCAACCAAAAGATCAGTGGTAGGGTCTCCCTCTAGTATTCCACCCAAGGGGTTAGTATATTCAATATGTGGGATACCTTCCTATCTCGTATCTATTTTAGAAATTTTGCCCCTTCCAACTTCATACCCCACCCTGATAGTGATATCGTCGGTTTCCACAACCCTTTTCTCACTAGGTGCTGAGGATGGATCAGTTTGAGAAGTAGGTTCTGAGTGGGTTGGTGTGTTCTCCATCAGATCCTCTATATATGGTCTAGATTTAGTGGAATACAAAGCCTCCAATATCATGAATACTACACAAACAATGAATGACCTCATCTAATGAACACTCTGAAGAAGGAAACAGGTATCTGAGTATGGAAACTTACAAGACCTCATCACATCATCCTCTGACATTTTAGTCATTGCAAGAGCTATTACTGCCAGATATCCTTTAGCACTTGTCAATTAAACAATGGTTGTCAGCTCCCCAACTTTTTCTATCAGTGCACATTCACCCCCCTTTGATGGAGCTTCCTAAATATGTGCCTGAATAGGATTAAAGTTAGAATGGAGATTAAGAATGATGAAAAGAGTAAAGGTTAGGATAATAATTGAGACATACCTTGAGTTTCTCACCCATTTCTATGTTAGAGCCAGCAATCTCTCCACTCCCCAGAGGACTCTCTGGTGGGACATCCCTTGATACACTTCACCTTCTAGTTCCTCTTCAGCTTCCCCTATTTATTCTTCCTCTTCCACTTCTTCTACTTCTTCTGATTTAGTTTACTTAGTCTCCTCATCACCGTCATCATCGTCAAATGGTATTCATTCCAGATCATGTTCCTGACCAAGCATCACTTTTACCAGAAGAGATTGGTCCTCACACTACCCCCAACAGCACACATATACATCCATAGACATGAAATATGTGAGATGTTGATGAATGTTAACCTTGTCATCAATATGAATGAATCCTCTTTCTGGTAGGTGTATTCCATCCCATACCATTTTTTTCCAATGGGCTTCGGGGCTCATTAATTGTCGTAGGGTCAAAAAGTCTAACCATAGAGCAGGGAATATTGCGTCCTCTGAATTTTGAAGTAGATACCTTATCTTCTTCTGAGGAAGTTCCCTGTCCACTCTGTGAATTTTTTCATGAGCCCCTCTCCTGTCGGACAACGAGGGCATTGCCGTACCACATGAAATTATGGCTTCTGAAGTCCCAGTCTGTACTGACCCAGCTGCATGACTTGTTCCCAACCCGTCCTTCCCAACAGAACCTTGCCTTCTCTCTCACCTCCCAAGTTCCACACTAACTGCCTTGATATGCTGAACTCGCTTCCATAGGAACCCCTTAGGATATTCCACCACCCAATGTTTGACAAACATTGTTGAGAGGCCTACAACAACTCCAGTGGGGGGAAAGTTAATTACCTCACCAGAGCTGAAAGTTGTAAACCTCAACCACATTTGAAGAATAATACAAGGATGTTTCTCTCCATGGACATCTGTATACACCTTCTCTGGCATTCGTTGGATGCATCCAAACTACCAGGAAAATATTGACGGCAAATAGGGCTCCCAAAGGATCTATCCATCAACCTAAGAGACAAGCACCCCCCTCTAATGTTTTTCAAGTATTCGATTTTCTCTAGCGAGCCTTTCTAGTCATCAATCATTTGGCTAGATAAGGTGGAGAATGAAATAAAGGTAAAATTGGTTTGATTACTGATCCTGGTCCTTATCCCCTCTTCTTTGAGCATCAATGGAATTGTCTCTACAATATTTAACAAAGAAGGTCACATACCTTTACCTAGAAGAAGAATGGTTTTTGGAAAATCATACCCACCATAGCGAGATACGATCTAACCATGATATATTTGGAAAGGGCCACATATCCTTATCGGTGAGACTCTTCTTGAAATACTCCCCATAATGGATTATAATCAGGCCAACACGAGGACCCCAGGTTAAACCTCTGATTGAATTTCATGCTGTATACCATCACTAATGTTTCTGGGTGGACTCCCATCCTTGTATCTCTTAATGGAAGCAACCACGCACTCAAGAACATTATAGGAAATCTGGAATAACCGATGTTTAGGTCTCATATTTCATCAAAATGAAATCCCCATGATTGATATTCCCCTATTTCAAAGATCCTTAAATATGACAATCCCTTTCTCCTTTGCGTTGTGGTCAGACACTGCTTTCCCAACCCTAACATCATTATATTTGGGTATTTCTATTGAAGCATAATGATCCAATTTGAAGAGGAAATTTCTTTCAGAATTTCCTTGACCCCCAACATCTCCTTGGCCAGTTCTAATAGATTCCATGTCAAGATGGGATTTTTCAACCTATCCCCTAGATATTCCCTGTCAGATGAAACTCATCATACTGGTGCCCGCCCAAAGGTATTCCCCCAATGAAATGAATTTCCTAGAGGCTTATGCCAACCTCCCCATGATAGATATGGAAGGTGATGGTATTAGGGGACCACAGTCTAAAAAGATCCTACCTAATTTCCTGCTGGCAGTAGAAATGGAACAATAAAGTGCACACCACCAAGTATAGCCCACTGTGATACAATTATACTCCGAACTAATCACATTATTTTCGTACTCAATACGCCCAAGCCCAATAAAGGGTGAAATTTCCTCCATACATCAATTCCCAATTTTATAGACATCCCTTTGTCTTGTCGGTGATACTCTGTTGGATGGTACTCACATAATGGACTAGAGAATCCTTGGCGATCGACTCACCTCTCGATATGGTTTTGGTCCTTGGATTTAGGACATAGATGGCCAAGTGTCTGATATCTCTAGTAGGATGTCCATTGTTTGTAATGTTTTACCATGTAAGATAATCCTCATGCATCACCCATGATCATGGAGTATGAACTTTAAGTCCCGACACTAGTACCTCCTATAAAATATCAAAATCCCATATCAGTTGGTTATGAGAAATCACCTAATCCTTATGGGATTGGGTTAGCTTATTGAAGAGAGCCTTGTTATAGGATACAAATTTCTTGGCACCATAAACCTCAAGGTTCACAATAATCTCAGCACCCAGGTGGCATACATAGATTCTCTTCGAGCGGTACTCTGATTAGCAGCCATTTTTCTGGTAATTTTTTTTTGAAAAACTAGGAGTCTTCATGAAAAACCAGGAAGTTTCATGAAAAACAAAAAGGTTGTGCGAAAAACCACGAGAGCAGCGATAAAAATTGGTTTTGCGTGAAAAATTTCATCCAATGTTGGGGAATTATATGCCAAATAGAATAGATTCAGCACTCAGGTTGGTGATATTTACGCACATGAGATCACCAAATCTTATCGAGAAAGAAATCCCATATGGACCATGGGACCTCAAGCATTTTTATAGGAGCGGATGGGGTATTCTGCGCACGTAAAAGAGATTGCGTTCCATATAGGCCATTTTTCGCATACTTCCCTCAAAGGGACCTGGAGTCTCGGTGTTTCCCTTGAAAGATGAAATCCATACCCCCTCGGAGATCTGATTCTAGGGGGGCATTTGTAGTTGTTGAAATCCACCGATGGCCATAGGAAGGAATCCTTGAGAAATCAGAAGGCATATTTCAACTCAACAACTAATTCCAGGATGGGCCAAAAGGTTGTGCAGAAATTCTAAGTTGTGCGTGTAAAACTGCTTCCCCACATGAAAAATTATCACAACCTTGATGTGTTTTACATGTCAGTGTTGAAAGTTCATCATTGTAAATGAATGGGATGGGTTTCCATGTAGTCTGAATTCCATGTGCACCCGCTGCCCCCGATCACCTATAAATAGAAGGGCACCCCACACTTCCAGTGACTGAAGAATTTGAACCATCTCCAATACATGTAATACACCTCTTCTATGTTCAAAATATGACTTTCAGGTATATGATTTTTTGCGACAGGTATCCCAGGGGCCTTCCTTCGTACAAGACCACTAGGGCATGGCCCTCGCCTAGTATCTATATTTATAATTCATTTGTGCGCAAAACTTTTCCACTAACACACAAACCTCTTACACATGCATTCAAAGCTCTAATTTGTTTATGAAACCCCCTTATCTATGAAATATTGTCTTATTACTCACAATATCTCTCATTTTCATGCCTATTGTGTGAAAACTCTTCCTTTTTCTTGAAATCCTCTCTCCATGTGTGTGACCTTGAGAATTTCATCAACTTCACTTTCTTAGACACCATCTTTGGGTGATTTTTATATGTGACACCTATTTTGTAACATGATTCTCCCATACAGACCTCCAGGTTTATACAAAGTGATTTCAAGGTTCTTTGGGCAGTGCTTTATGTTGTGTTTCTTAGCAGTATGCTTCTTCGCATAGGAATGCTAATAAATATTGCTTCTTCTCATAGCCATGCTAACATGTGACCCTCAATGGATCACTCCATAAAACCCCCTCACCATGGAATTACTGATTCCTTCCCTTCCCCAAGGGTGGGTAGGTATCAATCATGTAGGTCCTAGGGGTGTGGAGTGAACCTGCCTAATCCGTGATACAAGACGTTAAACATCCAAGAACTATCATCCTCAGAACATGAAATTAAATTGTGGCCTCACCCCATGCATTATAGACAGGGTACCCAACCTCAGACATTCTCCATGTCTGCTTGTATCCACAGGAGTGAGATCTTTCTCACATGTAATGAGATCCTCTTTGTTGGAGCACCATATATCTGTGGGGAAGGGTAACCATCTTGGTGTAATCCCCTAGCCTTTCTTGCAGGAGGTAGCATCTATGCACCTCCTGTCTTCTTCCATGCCCAAGACTAGAGGAGAGAGAGAAACCATGACCTTCATTACTCCTTCCCTCTTCCTCTGGGTCTTGTCTCGATCAGGCCTCCATCCTGGAGTATGTCTCAATATCCATCTCCCTGGGCCGCTAAACATGCATAAACCCTGTTTCCTCCATGGGACGCTTAACACGTGTAAGCCCTACTGCACTTTCCATAGATGCAACTTTCACGACATGATCATTAGTACATTGATGCCTCTTGTTTCTCACACTGAGCATGAATCATTTGGTATTAGAGTAAGTATTTACCATGTCATCCTACATGGGCCACTAACCACACATAATCCCCTATTCCCTCTTTGGGCTGCTAACCACATGTAAGCCCCGCTATAATTTCTGTAGTTTCACCTGTTGTGACATGAAAATATGGTCTTTTATGCCTCTTATTTCTCTCACTGAACATAAATCACATGGTTTTAGAGTAATCATTTACCATGGAATCCTACTTGGTCTGCTATAACATGTAATCCACAAATCATCCCTCACAACGAACTATGTGGACTTTGATCCCCGTGTCCTAGGAAAGGTACATAAGAAGCCTCCCTGAGGATTAATCCCAACACCTATTGGTCTCAACCACTTTACGTCATTCCACATTCATCTAGCATGATGTTAAACGGTATCCCCATACTGAACTTTATTGACTTTGATCATTGTCTCCTAGTCAAGGTACATAAGAAGCCTCCCTGAGGTTCAAGCCCAACATCTACCTATCTAGACCCCTTTATGTTAGTTCACCTTTGTCCCACATAATGTTAAGCCACGTCCCTCATACCTAACTACATGGAATTTGATCTTTGTCTCCTAGGAAAGCTACGTAGGAAGCCTCCCTAAGGTTCAATCTCAACACCCATCGGTCCTGACCACTTTACGTTGGTTCGCCTTCGTCCTACATGATGTTAAACTGTACACCCACTTTTCTTCCAACATGATGCTAAACTGTATACTTTTGAACTATGTGGGTTTGATACCTATGTCCTAGATAGGGTACATAGAAATCCTTCCTAATGTTCCACCCCCACCAGTGGGAACCCATTGTATCCCAACTAGTGGTAAGTTGTTGAATCCCAACCAGTGGTAAGATGGTAGATCCCAACTAGTGGTAAGTCGTTGGATCCCAACCAGTGTTAAGCCATTGCATCCCAACTATTTGTATGTCATTGTTACCCATACAGTGGTAAGCCATTTTGATATCCACTTAGTGTTAACCCATTTTGATCCCCAACCAGCGGTGTGCTGTTGTAGTCCACAATCGACAACATGTAGTTGTAGTCCCCTTTGTTGGGACCCACATATCTGGTTTACCCCTACGTGTCAGACCAACTGGGGATGATAACCACGCATAATCCCCAGTATATTTTCAGCTCATTGTCCTATATATACACCCTAATTCTATAACCCAGCTCGAACTATGTGAAATTTGATTCTATGCCACGAGGATATGTAAGAGGCCTCACTGAGGTTCAATCCCGTAACTCATGTACCATCGTGGTCTCTCCCTCAAGAATCTGTGTTATAGGAAGGTCTTTCCCAAAACCAGAGGTTCCACTTCCTCTGGATACCATACACATCCATCCTGATTCTTACCCGGGGCACCACATACCAGTGAGATCATGTCACCCAATTTCTCCTTTATCCTACAAGAAATCAGGTAACTAACCCTGCAATATCCCCAATATCAGTGTTCCCTCGTGGGTTTTCATGCATATGATACACTCTTATTAGTTTTCCAATCAGTCTATTATATCTCTACTTGACATTAAAATCATGGAATACCGTGTGTTAACCATGGGAAGTTGAGGAAAACCTTAGAGACATGCCTATGGAATATAATTTCCCGCACTCAATGTGGGATTACTCGAGTTTACACACCCTCGAGATGCCCTATCATAAGTGGAAGAAACCCAAATGCATCAGTGTTCTAGTCTCCAGACATGCCAATGATATCCAACATGACTACTCTCCCGATCGAAGGTTTCTTCCTTGACCTGACCCCTTGGAATGTCCTAACAGGAGTAGGGTAATTAACCGGAATCCATGAAGACATGGAACTGGTAAGAGTTTCTTGAACAATGACTTATGTCTATGAGGGAGACCCGGACTAGGTGACGAGTTCTGAGGATGAATCCATGAATGTAGGAACTGACATCCCACATCCCGTTTCAATTAAGAAGAAAATGTTCCTAAATAAGCAATGGATGTCGCCTGCCTATGAAAATGGGAATGTAGGGAAACAGATCTGTGCGTCCTCAACATACGGATTTTCACCCCTACGAATGTTTCTAAAACACTCATATACTAGTGTTTACATGTTTTCAACACTATCCTATCCTAGAGTGGATAGGGATTTCATGATCCAAGGGATTCTATTGGTGGTAATATATATCCCAAACTAATGGGATTGGGTTTCTCATAAAATACTATATAAACAATGTTTATAAATAACCTATTGTATTTTAGTACTTTAATCAATAATTTTAATGGTGTGGTTCCTTTCAATGATATTATTTTATCACCATTGAGGGGTTGTGTGTGGTATTTGGATTTATTTTACATCAATCAGGAAACATACTCAACCTTCTTGGTTACTTGATGAAATGTATTAGTGATGTACAACACTGATTAATTATAAAATTTTACAGGAATTCTGAATGAATAGAAATCTCTTGAAAACCCAAATGTAATATATGTAACTTATGGATGATATTTTTATATAAGAGATGACTTTACACATTTAACACCCTCATAAAACACATTTCCTTTTGGTGGGATGAAGTTTAAGGATTTATATTCTTACCAAAATCTAATATTAACATCTTATTGATCATATATTTTTATCAAATGGGGCTCTATCATTACAATGAGATGGGCGTACTGGGGGTTTAACCACTAGAATCCAATGGTTGGATGTTATGAAACTGAGATGGACTCTACTTATATTGGGTGATAAATATCTTTAACAACCTCAATGTTGTTGGTTTATTATTCATATAAAAAAGAGGCATCTTCACATATAAGAGGTTTGATTATATAATGAGTCATAGATTACATTTTTATTTCTCTTTAAATGTGTCTATATTTACATATTTATATTTTTCATTGGGTAAGATAATTATAAGAATATCTCCATTGGATAGAAATTTTCATATGACTATTTTATTTTCTATATCCTATGAGTGATAATAATTTATTTAATCTAATGATAATGGATATTTCCACATATCCGTATCAGTTCATGTGATTCAGTTCAAGGAATTGTATGTCTTATCATCAAATATGATTTATAGTGGAGGAGTAGATTATTTCCATCGTTCTCAAGGTATCCATTAGTTGATATGAGATATCATTAGTTAGTGATGAGTCACATGGTATAGATGGACATGATATCTTGGTTTCCCCTAACTAAAAGTGACTTCTCAAAGTCGATTAACCATGGGGGGGGTAACATTTTGTATCAATTTTGTATGTAATAGACCAACCAGGTTCAACCATTAATGTTACCCAAATTTTCTTGGCACAAGGATTTATGCACATTACCTATCACCATGGGATGAACAACATAACTAGGGTATCATAAAAATAAAAATGAGAATGAATTCACCCTAAAAAATAGATGTTTAAATATAAAAAAACTAGAGTATCCTAGAAGATATCTGAGTTTAATAATATATCAAAAAAAAATTTCATAAATTTATTTCCAACAAAATATAAACAAGGTATACACTTGAAAAGTGGTGGACCATTAACATATAAGATATGTATCCCATTGTTCAATATCAATATGACCATATAACTCATAAACATCCAATCTAATTAGAAATGAAATATGAAGAAGGATATATTAACTCTACATGAAACTCTTCCCTTAAACTATGACCTTTAAAACCATAGATAAAAAAAACCAAGAAAAAAATAGTGTGAGAAATAAATATCAATAGGATACCACCAAGAATCAATAAAATTTCTGTCATCCTAAATATAATAATTATTTTATATTAAAATTAGCTGTAAATTTCGAGTAAAAATAATTTTCCATATAAAAAAACATTTGGTTTTCTATTAGAAAATATTTAGTATTCAATAAAAATGAAATATGGAATAACATATATCCATGAGAACTAAAAGATAAAATAAAAAAAAGAATAAATAATTAATATACAGATCATATGGGAAATAGTCATATCAAATAAACAAGCACATAATGTATCCCCAAATCACCAAATAGTTAATCACAACAAAATGGTGTATACAACGAAGGAAAACAATACACACTATTTTACAGAAGTGAAATCTTAAGTATAGGAACTTGGGTCCCAGGGAGAGACTACACCTGGGAACCTCCCCTAGTGATATTTATCTCCATATCTACTCACATGTGTCTAATTTTTACTAATATCCCAATATCTTCACAATGTGGTAAAACATTATCATTCCATTATTTAATCCAAATTGACATTTCATAAACCATATTTAGGGGAAATCCCTTTCCTTTCTTGACCATATTTTCATAAAATATTTTATATAGACACACTACACCTCTATCATTCTCGAAAATCATTTCCATTTCAAAACCACCTTTGAGGCATATTACAAAACACATCATGTGTATCAGAATGGGTTACATCGAAAATCCCCTTTTTAGAAAACATTTCTATATCCCAAAATGTTAATTTCACATCATGAAATTAAAATATTTAATTTCACATATCAAATAAAATGGATATCCATTAGAATATGAGGAATTACATGGTATATACCATATAATTTAGGCACCCACCTCAATATCGATAAGAAATGACCAATTCTAGACACATGATGGGAGAGGAAAAGGTAGGATTACCAAGACACCATGTCCAATGGAAATAATATTAATTATCTATATATTTTTAAGATATAGTTATCATTACTATTATGTCATTATATACATGGATATGATGTGGAATAAACAAATTCAAAAGGACCAACTTACAAGATAACACCAAACAATGGACTAGTCTTCCAAATGACACTATGATTCTCCATTCCAAAGAGGGAGAGAGAAAAAATGTCCCAATGTTCCACACGATTATTGAAAAACAAATTAGGGTATAAAGGGTATTATATTTATAGACAATCTATAAAAACATGATTCATAATGAAACTTATAATTCCATTCCATAATTTGACCCAAAATAGCAAGGAATTTGTCAAAATAGAGTTGTCCACAATGTAGTGGTTCTTGGTTTATAATGACCCATGTATTTATTTAATTAATAATTTTAATTTTTTATAATAATTATGAATAATATCTTAATTTTATGTTATAGGGGATGCTTTTTCTGATAGTGTACTCGACATGCAAAAAAGGGGTTTCTTTGAAATATTATGTTTCACTTGACATTGAGATATACTGAAAAATAATAAGATAATATTATTATGGTAGTTAACTCCTAGTAATTTTATTGGTGGGAATGAAAAAAATTAACCATATTATGATTAAATATTTTTCTAAATGTTTTTACATTTATCCAATAAAATTTATAGGCTTAAAATGATATTGAATTCAATTTTAAGCATAAATACCCTAATATTTTTTTAATGGAATTTTTACGGCCTTTCGATGGTTGTCTCGCGGCGCATGACGGGGTCGTGGGGGAGAAACGTGTGCTACCCGACGGTTGATTAGAAAAGATTGGGTTCTGCTTAATCAATCATATCAGGTGCACTGTTTTCACCTCGAAACGCTCAACGGTTCCATATCCAGCTATACATGGACCTCTTTTCCAAAGGCAGGTGTTCACTAGGTGGTTTGACCAGCAATGCTTAAGTACTCACATTGGCTGAGAGGATGGGAATTCGGGCTCATCGCACCCTTTTTGGGGAAATTATTTCCTGTTCCGGGACTCTCTTATAGATTTAAGACTTATTCATATGTTCGCAAATATTTGGTTTATACCCAAGAATAGTATCCATAGATTACTCTTTGTTGGAAATGGTCAGCTGGACACATGGGTTCAGAATCATTTATGCCTGAGGATTACCATCCCTTGTTGGATTAATGACCCTGAGGAGTCTGGACTCACTGAGATGACACTTATTTAAAGCCTCATAACCAGGAACTCTGGTGTTTATTGTTATCAAGGGAGGACATACAACGACTTGAGCATTTGGATTGACCTCGTGATACGGGCTTCCTACGTATCCTCATGAAAGGAATCATAATCCACGTAGTTTTGTTTGGTATGGGGATTACGCTCTAAACTTCCCATGGTTGGTGCGATGAACCAACATAAATATGGTTGGGTCGACCGGTTCTTGGGCTTGAACCTCAGGGAGGCTCCCTACGTAACCTTCTTAAGAGACAAGGATCAAAGTCCACATAGTTCGGATTGGCAGTGTCGGCGAACCGATGTGAATGTGGACCCAGGGGTCTGATGGTGATCGGGCTTGAACCACTTAGAGGCTTCCTACATACCATGCATTGACATGGATCAAAGTCCTCATAGTTTTCATGGGAGTGGGGCTTACGCTCTGAGGTAGCCCAGGGAAATGGATTGGGGCTTACACTCTGAGGAGGCCTAGGAGAGAATGTCATGGTCGATGCTTACTCTAAGTTCACGTGAGTCATGCTCGTTGTGAGAAACAAGAGGCAGCATGGACCAGATGATAACGTCGTGAAAGGTGCTTCCGTGGGAAGTGGAGTGGGGCTCACGCATGGAGCATCCCAAAAAGTCATAGCCTACTCCGAGATGGATTCCCATGGTGACAAAGTGCAGTAGAAGAGGGACTTGGCCCCAAATAAGGATGGAGCAACACCCTTCCCCACTACGCCCTTCCTTGGCCATGGCCGTGGGAAATTACGAAGGTGCATGGGGGCTTCCTTTAGATGGGTAGCCCACCACTCCCTTGGGAAGGGAGAAGTTCCCCAGTCCTAACAAGTGGAGGGTAATAAAGGGGACTCCTGGGCTCGGACTCTGCATTTCCGTGGGAATGTGAAGCCAGGAATGCTTTGGAAATCTACTCAAGGGCCGAAGAAACCCCTTCGCCCTCGCTTAGCGTGGGTATGTGAACTCAAAGCACCACGATTATGCACCTGAGGGTTACATCACACGGGTCTGGTGGCTCTGGTGAAGGCCTTGGATCGGGGCCGATGAATGGGCCAATGAGGTGGGTGCAAAGGATCATGCCAGATTGGAAGGATTTTATCTAGCTTGGGGAACGGGAACTCCGAAGGATTCGGTGGGACACACAGGTGTATGAGGGGTGGCCTTCTTCGCGTAGGGAGGTGCTATGTGTCTGGAGAATCTGTCTACGAACCAGGGTGGTCCACAGATTGGTGGGCATCACACGAACTAGGATGGTTCATGGCTTCAGGTTCGACCCGCGTACCAGGTTGGTATGTGGAGGGGTCCATGCGAACAATGGCGACTGAGGGCGATACTAGTTGGGGGTTCATTGGTCGGGGCTTTGCCCGCGTAGGATGGTGCTACGCGGTGCGACAGATCAGAAAAGGGTAAAAACCACCTGGTCTATGGAGGGTGCATCCGTGGAGGGTCCATGGTTCGCGGTCTTCTTTTCTTTGCTATTTTAAGTTCATGGTTCACCAAGTTGTTATGCGTTTTAGGTTCTTTATAAATTCACTTCCAGATTCATACCTATTCTGGTTCGCGAACTGGAACTTCACTATTTGTGAAATCATAAGCTCCTTCCTTCAAAATCCTTCCACCTGAATCTGATCAATCTCCAATTCCTGCTTTCTCTTTTTTTTTGATCTTCCCCCTTGATCTCCTTTTATAGAGTGGGGAAATAGGTTTATCTGTGGTCATGCAGAACCTTTTACAGAGGCCCATGATCGAAAACCCAGTTTACAGATGACTTGGTCAATCCGCAACTCACAAGGGCATTGAACGCACCTCCCCCGTGAACCAAACTAGATCAGAGAGTGCTTCGCAGCCGCATAGGGTTCCGCCTACATTCCAAAAATGACAGCGGGTGCGGCCCGGTCTAGTTGACGCGGTCCGCGGCTAGGGCAGTTCGTGATGGTGGACCGACTTGGCACCCGTCCTGCTTCGCACCCACGGAGGATCCCCACCTCCATTCCACGAAGGACAGCGGTCCGCAGAGGGGGGTGCTTCACGGAACCGACCACAAACCGTTATCATAGGACCGGTCTATGGACCGGTTCAGCTTGTGCCATCCTTTGAGTATTCTCCACACGTTTCCCCAATTCTTTGTGGGGAAGTTGGGTAGCATCTCTCTTGGATTAAAGGGGATTCTCATTCTCCTTTGCGGATTTTACAGGACCCTAAAAATTCCCCCATCGAAATGGGGTCCGATCGGAATGAAGAGGAGGCCATTCTAATGTAGAGTGGTCCATAAAATTGTATGTTTTTTGGTAGGGGAGTGAACCTAGTATGGGATCAAGCCTATAAATATGGGAGCCCTTCCTTTGTCTTTTACCTGATTCTTCGCGAAACCAGATCTCTCTCACTTTTTGTCTTCGTGTGCTCATTCCTTCACGAAATGCTTCATCCAAGAACCAGCTGCCACTTCCGTGAACCATTCCTCATTCGTGGTCACCTTCAACTGCGGACCAATCTTTCATCAATGAACTAACACTTTTAATTAATTAAAATGTAAGTCACGATGAGCCACGTAGGAACTCGCTCTGTGGTTTCGATGGTCCGCAGTCTTGAACCTTCCAGACTTTGAAAATTTTTTAAGTCTTCCGAACCTAATTATTTAAATCCAGGATTAAGATTCCGCAGAGTGACCGGGTTCATGGTTTTCTGGCCAACTCTCCATGGGCCAGAGTACCACGGACCTCTTCTGCGTAGGGTTGGTTCATGGGATGCAATCATCGAAAACTGCATTTTGAGGCCTACTTGCGGACCTCGTCATGAAGGCTCCTGGACCCCTTTTCCTTATGCCTGGTATTTTTGTCCAAATTTTATTATTCTGGACTAACCATTCTACAGGTTTTTATAATGCAGGTAGAAAATATGGTTCCCCCTCACCCCGCACCCAGACCTACTACTGAGCCTCTCCCTTTTGGTGCAGGGAGATTTCTAGCTATGATTCGCAGAGCAGAAAGCATCAAAGGGGACCCTAGTCGGTCCATCATTCCTGATTATGGTGTCTTGAAGGACTTGATCTCTCCTGATCTCATGGGTTATCAACTATCAAATCGTCTTCCTCTTTACGGCTTCGGTCTTCAAGACAACACCTTTATCCCCCCTACCTTCTCAGGTGTTCCGTCACCTTTCTTGGAAGCATCGCCGAAGTGCATTAAGGTGAACCTCGCCCAATCGGGGGAGATAATCCCTGATCCGGATCCGAAAGAAACTTTCATTTTGAAAGGATATGTCTGGACCCAAAGTGATCATTACACACAATAATTCTTTCAAGAAGCTGTTATCAAGAGTTACTCCTCCATAATCCACCTTGCTTGAGTGGACCCTGACGTGGGGTGGATTGCTAGGTGGGATCTTCAGTCTTGTGGGATTTTCTCGAATGAATAGGCCTGGGCCTTCTGGGTCCACCATCATTTCCATGAATCTACCGAGTCACTGGAAGCAGTAAATCTATACTCCAAAGTGTGGGCCTCAAATTTTACTGTTTACCCACTATCTTTGATCCTACTTGACCTTCTTAGTCACTGGTATTCAAGCACTAATACTTTCCACCTTGCCCATGGCGAACTCAACATTTTTTATGGGACATCTACCAATTGGGAGGGATTCCAATCATTGGTGAGATGTATGAAGAGTTTCTACCCACTTTTTATGCATGGGACGACGTCGAACGAGTGCCTTCATTGGCAAGGCATCTGCTAGTTATGGCAGAGCGGTCACTGGGTAAAGACTTGCGTTCCTGCTCTCTTATTCCATATAGCACATGGATAGGGTTATTTATGAAAACCACTGGTCCTTTTCCAAATATCAAGTTCCCCAGTACACATCCTTCTCAATAGTCACGAACCATTCCAGGTTCCTATTGGGCGATTCTGGAAGAGGGAGACTACCTTTCCTGGGGTTATGAGATGCACCCCGGTGTTCCACCTATGATCATGTTGGCAGGTCTGTTTGATATATTTTAGAGCGGGTGGCTATTCCCTTCTTAGGATATCAACCTAGGTGTCAGGGCTTGCACCTTGATGATGGAAGTGGATTTGGAATAGGGCCTCCCGGTGAATTTGGCTGTGCCCACTTTGGCTCGTATTTATGAACTACTGAGCCACATGCAGAAGGGCGGGCCACCCTACCATTTGAGTGGGCCATTTCATTTCTTATATGGCTGGATATCAAATCATTATCACTGTTATGAGTTTTTTCATAACAAAATCATCCCACTTCTTACCTTTCGGCCTACCTTTCTCGATATAGCTGGGGTTCGCTTGAAGTCCCTCAGTTATGATGAAGTCATCAAGCTTCTGAGTGACTTCTCTCAGTTTTCTTTCTCTCCCTACCCCACCCCTTCCGTCACCATGGTTGAAAACCGTAGGGGGATCCTGGAGGAGCGTTCTTACATGATTTCACTGCGGGATGGGTTTCTATCCACGCAGATTGACGGGGTTTCTCTGTGCAAGTTGTATGACCCCCATCGTTTTTCCTTCCAGTTTGGGTGTATGCAACTCAAAGTTTCCCTTCCCCCTCCTCAGGATCGAGGACTGCACATGACCAATCTCCTTCAATGGTGGTTGATGCTGATGCAGGAGGGATCTGACACAAGCATTCCCTTTCCTGGAATAGGAGAGACTTCCAGCCTATCCTTGGAGTACGCAAGAATGTGGGTAAAACATTATCCCGATGGGATCCTGGGGAAGGTTGTCCGAAAGGTTCCCAAATCAGGAGTCATTATGGCTGCTGTGCCTACCGCACCTTCCTCATCGGCTCTGAGGGAGGACCAAATGATGGCTCATCGGTCAAAGAAACTCAGGGGTTTTCCCTCTCCCAGCCCCTCTGTGGCCAAAGTTCAGACAGACCTTACCCTCTTGGATGTGGATGAGGATAACCCTGTGGCTTCGGTTCCTCACAAGACAATTCTTGAAGTTTTTTCTGGCCGGTGCCGAACTTAGAAACTTGATTCCCAAGCCTGAACTGGGGTTAGAAGCTTCAGACCTTCCAGCATCGGAACCATCTTCTAGCATGCACATGTCTGTACTGATTGCAATGCCGGACTTCATTCCCAAGATATCTAGCGAGGATACAAAAGATCCTTGTGTCATGGAGGACAACTAAGCAGTGCACGGGTGGTCCTGGCCACAGTTTTGTGAGATTGTCACTGAAACTCCTCTAGCTAAGATGAAAACTAAAACTGAAGCTCCCCAAAAACTCTTCCGGGCTTTAGGGTCAGGTGGCTTTGACTATCGGAAGTTTCATTTTCTTGATTTCTAGGTTGTCACTACCCGTGAGGAATTTTCCACAAATGAACGCAAACTTGCTCACTTCGCTGCCTCTCATTATGGGACCCGGTCCTTGGAGGAAGCCATAATAAAGTTCATTCAGCTAATAGCACAGGAGGCGAGCTCTCTAGATCAGGCAGCCACCCTATCTACAGAGTTGCATGAATGTGAAGTATGGGAAGCGATGCTGAGGGATCATTTCTCAGCTCTGACTGATAACCTTGAAGCCACCAGGAAAGGAATCGATGATCCCCAAACAACAGTGGGCACACACTTTCGGTAGCCGAGGTTGAGGCCCGGGAGAGGGCCATGCTGGAGAAGTCTTGCAACAACCTTCATCGCATGATTGTTGATCTGATAGAGAGAGCGAGCCAGAGTCCTTTGTGACGATCAGAGTCATTCTTGTACACCCTGTTTTTCTTACCCCATTTTTTTACTACGAGGGAGAGGCCCCAGCTTGTGGACGTCCTTCATTTTTTGTTCAAATGAAATAAAATATTTGTCAATCTATCCTTGTTGTAAAAATTTATTGTTACTGGAATAATTGTTGCGTGAAAAATAACTCACTGAATTAGAATGAATCATAATTAAGGAAAATAGAAAGAAACTCTAACTTTTTCCAGAATCATGGGATCCAGCGAGCATAGTTTGACTATTTCTAGGGTTTTATAGAAAAACCACACAAAATTTTTGTCTTTTCTTTTAATACCCTAATTTTGTCTGGGCCCAATTGGTGTGGACCCAGCAGGTATGGCCCAACTTTTTCTTAGGTCTCCCTTTTGGGGTTTTCAGCCTAACAGTCTTTGCGCCTCTTTTTGTGAGCAGTTTAAAGTCCCACCGACAAGACTATCATTAATGATGTTTTAGGTGAATGAACTTTGACCAGATATGGTGGGGTGAGGTCCCCAATGAGTTTTGATCGATTAAAAGATGTCCCAATATCCTTCAGATGCATGTGGGGGGAGAATGTTTAGATTCGAGCGACATGAAGGGCATGTCTCAAGGAATGGGAGCCATATCGGTGTGCAGAGGAAGGAAGAGCATTGCCTAAGGAAATCTTTCCATTGGTAGATGGGACAGGGGAAATCAATATGCAGAGTTGCTGAGGGAATGGTATGAATTTTCATGCAAAGGTGTCCTTAAGTCAATGACTCTCCATTTATGATGGCCAAAGGACCTCATGGAAGTCTTGCTTATGGAAACCACCATGGATGGCTTGGAGAATTATGAAAACCACTAGGGGTGGCTCGGAAAGGGTGTGTGCTTTCTGAAAGTGTTTGAGAATATATGTATTAATCAGGAGTGTGGAAGAAAGGTCCTTGTCCTACGCATTTATATAGTGTAAAGGATGGTTGGAGCTTGGTGAAATTTAAAGTCATGCTGCCAGGACATTATCTAGAATGGAACGGCTTCTCCTGGTTCTCAGTAATCTTGTCAGAGACGTTCCACCATACTTAGTAGGGGTTTTGAAAGAGGCTGGTAAACTATATCTCAGATGGTTTTCAAACCCCGGGATGGACATGGGGGCTTAGGGGCCAAAAGGGGTACGAAGAGAAGCATTGCCTAAGGAAATATTGGCTTTGGTAGACGCGCCAGGGGTGATCAATATGTAGAGTCACTGAGGGAATGGTATGCATAACCATGCAAAGGTGTCCTTAGGTCAATGATTGTATTCTCCCGATAGCCGGACAAATTCAAGGAAGTTTTAGATTCGGGACCACCAGGGGTGGTTTATGAGAGTTCAGATAATTCTAAGTACAAAGTATGGTTTATGAGGAGAGGGTGCCTGAATATGGGAGAAACATCTAGGATAAATTTCCTAAGAATGGGTGTAGTCATTCCTTCTCACGCTGGTGTGAGACAGTGGTTTGTGCAGGTTTGACCCGTGCACTGAGGGACAGAGAAAAGCAACCGTTCCTTAATGAACCAATGACAGGTTTGACTGTGCAGTTTAACGTCATTTGGTAAGGATGGATTCCATGCAGTTTAACGTCATGCGGTAAAGACGAAGAGTATTATTAAAGGATGCTGTGGAGTTTAATGTCATGCAGCGAGGACAGGGGGAATTTTGAAACCATTGAAAATGCTCGTAGTTGGAGGCATTTTCCTGGATGTTTAATGCTTGGTCATTGCGGATTTATGCCAAGCGGCCAAGATGTTCCGTGCAGTTTAACGTCATGCGGTAAGGACATAGTTTCAAAGGCTGCTATTGATCAGAATGTAATTGGGCATGAATATCCTGGCATGCCCAAGACGTGGATAGAGGTTTATTGGTGTAAATCATGGTTCCAGGGCTTCTCGGACAAGGAGGAATGATATGGGGGCTCTGAGGCTAGTAAGCATACAGATCTAGGAAGAGTATTGCTTAAGGAAATCTTTCCTTTGGTAGACAGGCCGGGGGATGTTAATATGCAGAGCCACTGAGGGCATGGTATTCATAGTCATGCAAAGGTGTCCACGGGTCAATAAATTTCCATTTACGATGGCCGTGAATGGTTATAGGTATCAGCGATTATCTGGTCCACGAAGTCTGTTATTTGGTGAGAAAATATCTGGATATGTCAGGAATATTCAGCCCTGGTTGCTCTTAAAGCATAGAGAGCTCCCTGCGCTGATTTATCTTGCATGCGGGGGTATACCTTGACTCCATGCAGTTTGAAGTCATGCAGTAAGGATAAAGTACTCCTAGTTTATCGTTCACAGAGCTCGGACCATTGGGTGACTATTGATGCAGTCACTCGAAGGATAAATGAGTTACCATGATCTGATATACTCTGAAAAGGGTGGGGGGTGAAGGTTGTAAACTACAACTATGAGGTTTCCTGGATCAGGAGATGTGGTGTGGGGGCTCTGAGGCCAGTAAGCGTATGGAACTATGAAGAGTTTTTCCCGAAAAATCTTACCTCTGGTAGACGGGCCAGGGGCTATCAATATGTAGAGCTGCTGAGGGCATGGTATGAATAGTCATGCAAAGGTGTCCCCAGGTCGATGATGTTCCACTTCTGATGACCATGAATGATTATGAAAATCCGAGATTGCTCACAGTACAAAGTTCGGCATGCGGGGATAATGGTGTTAAAGCATTCAAGAAACATCTTCACTACAATTTTCCGTTGAGTAAAAGTAGCATATCCCTGGATTGATGTTTGTAGATTCAAGTCATCATTTGAACCACAGGTGGATACATAGGCTAACCGGGTAGGGATACCATGGAATCATTTGGATATGAAAAGGGGGATGAACTTGTAAACCATTATGCCATAAATTTCTAGATCGGGAGATATGGTATGGGGGCTCTGAGGTCGGTAAGCGGATGGAGCTAGGAAGAGTATCACATGAGGAAATCATTCCATTGGTAGATGGGATAGGGGCTATCAATATGCAGAACTGCTGAGGGCATGGTATTCATAGTCATGAAAAGGTGCCCGCGGGTCAATAACTTTGCACTTCCGATGGCCATGAATGGTTATGAAGATCCATAATTATTTGGGTCATGGAGTCTGATGTATAGAGGGGATGCATCCAAATGCACAAGGATTATTTCCATCTAGTTTTTCAATATATATTGGGTGGGTCGCGATGAAGTCCGTGCAGTGTTAACATCGTGCGGGGAGGATGAAGTCCGTGTAGTTTTAATGTCGTGCAGTGAGGACGAAGAATACACCTCGTGCAGATCTGGTCCGTACACGGGGGAAGTGGGAATGTTTTTTAAATATCTATTCGGGATTGGCTGGGCCAGGATGGGAAACCCTGATGTCACTACACATCCTGCGAGGGCAGGAATCAAGGAATGTGTAGTTCCCCGAAGGAGGTACACCCAACGCAGGGTTAGTCCGTACACGAAGGAAAAGGACTTTTTTGAATTTCATTTGGGGATGGCTGAGCCAGGGTGAGGGACCTTGGCATCAATATATATCCTATGGGTGTAAGAATCAAGCCTTGTGTAG
The DNA here is from genome assembly GCA_963277665.1 of Viscum album. NCBI lineage: Eukaryota > Viridiplantae > Streptophyta > Magnoliopsida > Santalales > Viscaceae > Viscum > Viscum album. Next base: position 648,614,638 of record OY728120.1, on the reverse strand, counting down.
TTCTTAGAAATCCATGCAGTTTAACATCGTGCGGTGAGGACGAAGAATATACCTTGTGCAGGTTTGGTCTGTACACGAGGGGGGGGGGAGAGCATTTTTTTTGAATGTCTGGGCGAGGATGAGGAACCCGGGAATCACTACGTATCTCGTGAGGGTAGGAATCAAGCCTCATGTAGGTATTTTAAGGGAATACACCCCATGTGGGTCTGGTCTGTATGGGGGAAGGGGGTATTTTTGGCTTCATTTGAGGTGGCTAGGCTAGGGTGTGGAATTCTAGCATCACTATGTATCCTACGAGGGTAGGAATAAAGCCTTACATAGTTCTCTAAAAGGAAATACACCCCATGTAGGTTTAGTCCGTACACAGGGGAGAAGGTGCATTTTTTTCTTTTTATCCTTATCCGTGTAGTTTAACATCGTGCGGTAAGGACGAGGAATACACCCCGTGTAGGGCTGTTCCATACATGGAGGGAGAAGGAATTTTTAACCTTTATTCAAGGGTGGCTGGGCCAGGATGGGGAACCCCATCATCACTATATATCCTGCGAAGGCAGGAATCAAGTCGTACGTAGTTCTCTGAAATAAGTACACCCCATGAAGGGCTGGCCCGTACACGGGGGAAGGGGACTTTTTTTCTTTTATCCCATTTGGTAGTGGCTGGGCCAGGATAGGGGATCCCGACATTGCTACGTATCCTGAGAGGGCAGGAATCAAGCCCCACATAGTTCTCTTTAGAGTACACCCCGTGCAGGTCTGGTCCATACATGGGGGAAAAGGGGAATTTTTTTAAATCTTCCTATCTTTGCAGTTTAACGTTGAGCTGTAAGGATGAGGGATACACCCCATGCGGGTCTGGTCCATATAGGGGGGAAAGGTAATTTTTTAAATTTTATTTGGGGATGACTGGGCCAAGATGGGGAATCCTGGCGTCGCTACATATCCTACGAAGGCAGGAATCAAGTCTTAAGTAGTTCTCTGAAATCCGTGTAGTTTAACGTCGTGTGGTGAGGACAAAATACTCTTAGTTTAAGGTCATAGATTTTGGACCATTGGGTGATTGGAAGATTAACGTCCTTCAGCTTGGATGATAACTTCTTTTAGTTATGACGGTGAGGACAAAATACTTTTTGTTTAAGGTCATAGAGTTTGGACTGTTGGGTGCTTGGTAGTTTAACGTCCAGCAGCTTGGATGATAACTGCTTTTAGTTATGCCGGTGAGGACGAAATACTCTTAGTTTAATGTCATAGAGTTTGGACCTTTGGGTGATCAGTAGTTTAACATCCTGCATCTTGGACGATAACTAATTTTAGTTATCTAGGCGAAATACTTCTTCAGGAATCTCGTATTTGTAGGAGCGGTGGTGAACTACCCATCCATGGAGATCAGGGCATATGCTCCATTAGATTAGACCCTGAGTATAACATATGGTCCCTCCCTCTTGGACTCCAGCTTTCGAGGTTTCTTTCCAGGTATCATTGGGGTCTGGAGGACTAAGACAAATTCTCCTTCCAATAAAGACAAAAGACAGACCTTTTTATTGAAGTCTCGTGCGATCTGGTTCTAGTATACTTCCAGATGGTGCAAAGTGTGCAACAACTTCTCTTCTAGCTATTAAAACTCACTAAACCACCATTCTGATTGCTCATCATTGGATAAATGATCACAAATGGCAACACAGAGTGAGGGAAATTGGAGCTCAATGGGAGGAACCGCTTCTGTTCTATATACTAATGAGTATAGAGTGGCCCGAGTAGCAGTGCATATTGTGGTTCGGTAAGCCCACAATGCATGGAGGAGTTTATCCGGCCATGAGTTCTGGTTTTTGTCCACCATTTTCTGGAGAATGTTAGACATGGTCTTATTGAAAGCCTCTTTCTGTCCATTGGCCGCTATGTGGTAGCAGGATGCGTGGTTAGCCCTGATACAGTATTCTTGGTATAGTTTCTCCAATTCAGCAGAGAAGAAGTTGGTGCCGTTATCCGTCAGTATTGTATGAGGGACACAAAATCTAGTGATGATATTGGTTTTCACAAAGACGACAATGCTTCTTGCCCCGACTTCCTTAAGGGGTACAACTTCTTCCCATTTGGAAAAGAAGTTGGTTGTCGTGAGGATATACTTTAGCTGTTTGGCTATGGAGGGAGAATATGGTCCCACGATGTCCATTCCCAAGAAGACAAATGGCTAGGAGTACTTATCCTGATGAAGTAACTCTGGGGGTTGGTGTATGAAGTTGGTATGAATTTTTCATGAGTGGAATTTTGCGGTAAAGCACTCGCAATCTCGTTCCACCGTGGCCCAATAGTAACCAAGTCTATGAACCTGATGGGAACGCTTGGACCCCTACTGGTGTTCTCCACATACCCCGGCATGAACTTCAGTCATGGAAGAAGAAGTTTCTTCTCCATCAATGTATATGAGGAGGATTCCGTCGAGGCCTCATTTGTACAGGACCTCCTGCTGACCCGCCACCCATAAAGGACAAAGTTGATTTCCCTTCTCCGTATTTTCTCTCATTCAGCCCTGTCTGATGGAAGTTCTCCCCATTGAAGGTAGTTTGCAATAGGGGTCATCCAGCTGGTGGTGGGAGCATATGGTTTAAGGACACGACCGACCTTGTGGATTTATTCCATCTTAGTTTGAACAAACGAAAAGACCATTCGACGGTGAGAAATAATGATAACTGTTTCATCTCAGTCTGGGTTGGCTAGGGTCGTGGCCGCATTAGCTAATACATCATCCTGAGCATTCTGAGACCAGGGAATATAGGTTAATGTTGGTTCTGTGAATAATTCTTCCATTAAACCTCAGACATGGTCAAATAGGTGAATCAGCTCCACCTTTTTAATAGAATATTCACCATTGACTTGCTTGATGACCAGTTCCGAGTCACCTATTACCTTAAGGTGCTGTAATTGTGCCTAGAGTGTGAGCTCGAGGCCTACAATGAGGGCTTGATAGTCTGATTCATTGTTCATACATCCTTATGACAGGATGAAGGAATATGGAAAGAATACCTTTTCTGGGGACATGAGTATTATTCCCAAACCCACCCTGTTAAATTTGGGATCTTCTATAATCTTCCCGGTTGGGCTTTGGGATGCATCGTCGAAGTACATTTCCCATGCTGGGAACTCTTCTTGAACCGAGAAGATGTCTTCATCAGGTTGCTTGGCATCCAGTGTGGCGGCCCCTGTTGAAGGGTGTTCTTCCAGAAAATCTGCTAATGCATAGCCTTTTATGGCCTTCTAATGCACAAACCGGATGTCAAACTGTTGTAGGATAACTGCCCATCAGGATAGGTGCCCGGTCAGCATTGGGCGGCTGAGAATATATTTGAGCGGGTTACTACGTGAGACCAAATGGACTTCATGAGGATGTAGATAATGTCACAACTTTAGAACTGCGAAGAACAAGGCCAAACAACTCTTTTCAATGTTTGAGTATCGATTCTCAGTACCAATCATGGTTCAGATGAGGTAATAGAGAGTGTTTTCACCGCCGACGTCATTTTTCTGCGTGAGGAAGGCTCCTAGTGACCGCTCTAGGGCCGTCACGTATAGGATGATAGTTCATCCTTCAACCGAGGGCATGAGAACCAGTGGGATTAAGAGATACTTCTTTAGGCTATCGAACGCCTCTTGGAATTCATCTATCCATTGGTACGTGACTCCCATATTCATTAACCTGGTAAAGGGAAAATATTTTCCTGCCAGGTTGGGTATGAATCGCCTGATGTAGGCCAGGTGCCACTGAAATTATCTCAACTCAGTGGGATTACAGGGGGTGTAAGGCTGAGGATAGCCTTTGTCTTTTCAGGGCCGACTTCAATGCCACGATGGCATACAACGAAGCCAAGGAATTTCCCTAAGGTAACCCCGAAGGTGCATTTCAATGGATTCATCTTCAGGATATACTGACGAAGTTTGTTGAAGACAGTCTCAAGGTTTGATAGGTGATCTGAGCACTTCCTAGACTTAACCACCAAGTCATCCACGTGGAATTCAACAAATATCCCCCAGGAATGGTTTAATGATATGATTCATGGCATGCTGATATGTGGCACCAGTGTTCTTGAGTCCAAATGGAATAAACCTGTAACAAAATATTCCTTGAAGTGCCCTGAAGGTAGTGGCTTCTTCGTCTTCTCAGGCCATCCTGATTTGATTATACCCAGAATATCCATCCATGAAGGATAGAGCCTCATACCCGGCCATTGCATCGATTAATAACTCAGTGATCGAGACCAGGAAATCATCTTTTGGTAAATGCTGATTGAGATCTCTAAAATTAATGTAGAGGCAGATTTTTCCATTCTTTTCCTTGATGGAGACAATGTTGGCCTACCATATGGGGTACTAGACCTCCGGAATGAAGCCTGTTTTAATGATCTTATCGACTTCAGCCTCTATTTTGGCGCATGTGAGGGGTGTGTCCTTCTGGCGGCCTATTTATAGCCCCTGTGGTCTTCTGGAAGACCTAGGTGATGTGTCTCTACTTCGGGATCGCGTCCCGGCATTTCTCTGTAATTCCAGGAAAAAACATCCTGGTGTTGCTTCAGAAAATAAGTATATACATCGTGCTCCTCAGTGGACATGGATGCATTAACAAGAGTGGGCCTCGGGTCTTCCTTGGTACCCAAGTTTATTTCCCTGATCTCATCCACAGTGGTGGAGATACCTTCCTCAAATTCAGGAGGTGCATCACTGAGATCTTCCTTCTCTTCTTCTCCTAAATCCTCATATTCTTGATCCGGCGAGGGGAGAGCTCCCAGCATGTGTTATTGGGAATCTGGAGGTGAGGCATTGTGGGCGTCCTCGCTCAAGTATTCTCCCCTAAATTGAGGGTTAGAGGACATTCCCACATTTTCACTATCGTCCGTTATGGCTGAAGTAATGAGGACAATTGAGTGTGTGTCCAAACTTGAACCCCTGCTCTCAATATGGTTGATGGGAAGTATGTAGTCTCTGCCAAGCTCTCTGAGGGGTTCATTAAGAACCATTTCCAGACCATTTGGAGCAGGGATCTAGTCGACACCATCGACCGAAGTCTTATTCTTATTTTTCTCATAAAACCCAGTGTCAATGTAGTGTGACTCGGAAGGATCTAAAGGGGCCTTGTCAGCATGAAATGTCCCACTTTCCCATTGACGCAGTACTTAATACACTAATGGTAGGATGATGGAATGACCATGTGCTTATGGAGCCATGGAGTTCCCAGCAAGGCATTGAATGCTGTGTTATGCCGGACCACCAGGAATTCCGAGTAGGCCACAAGGTCGATAAAATGGGTCTTTAGCTTAATTTGTCCCATTGGCTTCTGTTCACTCTTGTCGTAACCTAGTAGAGTTGTTGATGAGGGTATTAAATCACCCTCACTGTATCCCAACTTAAGAATTGTACATAGGGGAAGGATTTTAACACTAAATCCATTTTCAATAAATACTTTACAGATCTCAACATCATATAGTGTTCCGGACACATATAGTGGTTTGATGTGTCCCTACATGGTGGCATCTTCATCCTGATCGATGAAGGAAATCACTGCATGACATTCAACCGAGCCAGTCTCTGTCCGGTAAATCTCGGCGGCAACTACCTTGGCTTAAAACTCCTAGGGTATGAGCAAGTCCTCTATAAGTGCCTCCTGAGGTCTGCTGATAAACTCAGGGAATCCACGATCTACGGTTTGGCTGGTACCGACGCCAGCTACTTGAGGATGTCGTATTTCTATTCCAGTTGCCGATTCTTCTCCGATGGTGGGGGATTCTTAGCGGGTAGGTTGGGAGTTGGAATATGTGACGAGGAGGGACCAGCCATGGGGTTATATTTCAACGGTGTCCCCACGTTTGGGGGATTCGGCCCAACCAGTCTGTTTGCGTGCACTAGGCGGCTAGACACTTGTTCCTCCTCTGATGGGTACCGCAGAATTACGGGGGCAGAGTGGCCTCTTGTGGAAGTTGAGGGATATTATTTCTCCTTCTGAGTCCGTTGAAGATCTCTCCCATGGGTTTCTGCGATATTGATGGTTTGGGCCAAGGTCCAACCATAGGGTTGATTTCGGCCTCGACTGCGCCTCCCCGGATATCCCCTGCCTCTACGATTCCCCCTTCTAGCCCTTTGCATCAGTAAATCAGGTTCATAACCGTACCCTTCGTTAGGGAATGATTCAATATGATGGATGAAGTTGATGGAACTAAATATTGGCTCCTCATCCTATGAAAATTCGACCGGGTCAGTTGTCCTTGATGGTGCCGTTTGGTGGGTCAGTGCCCATGGTGCCAAGTTTGGGGGCATAAAATCCAACAATGTCGGGGAAAACTTCAGCCTCGTTGCAGACTGCTCCTCTTGCGCATGTTTCCTCCCTTTTTTATTACACTTGGAAGACCAGATCATAGAGGGTTGTGAGGCTGATATTGTCGGCTGTGCGGCATCAGGGGCTGTTGGCGACAACCCTGGCTGCTGTAGTTGATCTCAGAGTATGCCCTGGGCTAGATTGATAGTCTTCTGAGTCATCCAATTATCAAATTTATGCTCCTTATTGCTAGTGACTTCCTTCCACCCCTCCCCTATGTCGGAGTCGGTGGTAGAAATATATGTCACATGTGCTAGGGGTGGTGCCATCTCGACCTGCCTGGAGTCTACCATCATTTGAAGGAGGTCTTTGAAGACGAAGCAATCCCGAATATTGTGCCCCAACATTCGATGGTAGGGACAGTAGTGTGGCCTGTCATCATGGCTCACTTCTTTGGGTTTCCTTGGCTTCGGGATGTGGAGTAAGTTGCAATTCATGGCGGCGATGATGTAGCCGTAGAATTGGTCCTCTCGGAATGAGTAAACTTTGTGTCTTCGTTTCTTAGACTGGTTCCGCTTCGATCCTCTCTGATCTTCCCGCTTAGGCGGAGGCGGATGTTGATATACAAGGGGCCCTTGATGATTTGGTGGAGGCCTGAGCTGTGGAGCAGGCACAGGGGCTGGCATGAGGGTGACAGAGGACGCTTCAACTCTAATTTCTCTCTTTGTGGGAGCCTGGGAGGCTATTTGGGACTTCAAATTGGTCCGCTGTAGGGAGTCCTCAATTCTATAGGCAATGGACAAGAGATGGAGCAATCCAGTTGTTCACTCCACTAGTATGAGTAGTGTTCATAGCTCACCTCGAAGATTATCGATACATATGGAAAGCAACTCATCTTGAGGCATTGGCATGTTCAGAGAGTAGGTCAGACCTTTCCATATAGCGATGAAATCTGACACCCTCTCGTTCTCCCTCTGCTTGCAGTTCATGAGGTCATTGACCATTGTTTTAGGCAGCATTGAGCTAAAGTGGAACAGGAACTACGACCGAATTTCTTCCCAACGTTTTATTGACTGGGCTGGCAGGCTCGTATACTAGACGAAGGCAGATCCTTGCAAGTTCCGTATGAAGCATCTGAGTTTCAATGCTTCTTGTTATTCCTGATTTCCCATAATAGGGTCACAATAAGACACATAGTGCATCAAATGTTGTCCCGTATTGCCTGATCCATTGAAAATAGTGAACTCAGGGCTCCCAAAATTGGGTGGAGGTGGTGTGTTTCTCACCCAATCCATGTAGGGCTTCCGCTCTGGCTGTATCGGAGTGCGTCTACCTTCAATTGCTTCCATTTGAGCTATCAGTGCCTAGATGGTGTTGGTGAGACCCTAGTTTACATCATGTTGGGCCCGGTCCTGGGCATTTGTAGCCCGAGGCAATACTTGAGGATCCAACTCGGTTGGCACGAGGGGTGCATGTACCATTTGTGACACTTTCGGAGGGTTCATTCATACTCGCTCCGATTTCTTCCTGAGTGGAGGGATGTCTTGGTATTCATACGGATCCACATTCAGGTATTTGGATGGACCATGCGCCTCGTTTGTCCGGGAAAACCTAGTTCATTGAGGTGTACTTACTGGGAGTGCATGATGTTGCTCCTCTAGGGACACACTTTCAAAAATACGGTTCCTCTAGAGTAGCTTGGCGTTAAGCCACCTAAATTCTCTCATTTCCTTTTCCTATTGAGCGAACCTCTCTTCAATCGTAAGTGGCTCATTTTTATCGAGAGAGGGGGGCGGGTTAGGGGAAACCAGTCCTTTGTTCTTATCCTTATGGTAAGCTCGCAGGGTCAGGGGAGGAAGGTTAGCTGAAGTGGAGACCATATTTAGAGCGGCCCTCTAGTTCTGGGTGTGCACACCTGGTGGTTCATTATGAGTCACAGCCTGACTAGAACCATTGTATCCCGATCCATCTGGATTTTCACCATCTTCGGTGTTACCTGTGGGGTTAACCTCTATGGCATTGATGGATACATATCGTAGGGTAGAGAAGATTTCATCTTTCAAATAAGAAGAGGATCTCCCATGTCGTTTACTGGTCTTCCCTCTTCTGTCTTGGGATTGCTTTCGGGATCCTTGATGAAGGGTGATGAGGAGAGTTATTTGATGCGACCTTACGGTATGCCCCACTCTTGAAGGGGATGATGATTCAAACAACGAGATAGGGAAGGAACCTCCTCTTCTAACTATCCTCCCTAGATGAGAGAATACTGATTCTCGTGGAGGAGGTTACTGTTGAGGTGGTAAAAATTCCCCCATCCTTTAGGGATGTGGTTGGCTCTATTATTTGTATGTTGAGTATCATTCCATTTCTATTGGTCTTACGGGGGAATTTTTTGTTAAAAATGCCCCTGTCCTGCAGGATGCGGTTGACCTTGGTTTGAGGTAGTGGCTACTGCTATCGCTACCTGACTGATCTTGCTTTCCCCCATTCAGGGGTGAACTAGGTTTTGTGCCGAGTTCTTCTTTGAGTCGACCCCTATTGGGGAGGAAGTCAATAAAAACCGATTGGCCTCTCTTAGACAATAGGACTATTGTATGCTCTCAGTGGCCTGATTGAGGAGTTCTTGGATGGCTTGTTCTTGTCAGGCCTGATTCTTCTGGGACTTACTGAAGGCCTGTCTCTGTTGGGTGTGTCGCCTTTCCTGAGCAGGGTATCTACTCGATTACTATCTTGACGTGATGAAGTTTGAAGACACCATGCTGAACGTGTTCTTATGGACGGGGAGTAGAGTGAAATGAAGAGCTTCATGTTCCCCCCATCCCCTAATATAGACTCCCATTGGGGAATCACCAATGAGGCGGTGCATATGGTGCAGTGCACGGAGGTAGGCTATCTCCATGTTTCCATTACAGCTCTCGGGTTGTTGTTGTCGCGCCGAAGGAAGAGCTTCCAGGTCGATGTGACGCAAGAGGTCTCCCATTGTCTTGGTGTGGTCTACATACCCATCGAAGGGTAGGAAGTTTGATTTTAGCCGGCAGAGGGTTGTTCATATATTGTAGAGGATTTTTTTCACACATTCTTCCGACAAATCTCTAGGTATTTCGAATTGGGGGTGGTCGTGGGCCAAAACATGACTGGTATATCATCCCTGGATAGTCATTTCCTCAGGTGCGACATGTCGGCATACTCCTCCGCTAGCGATTCCTCTACCTGGTCAGCCCAACTGAGATGCTCACTGATAGTGGGTTTAGAGGTAGTGGGATAGGTAGGTATTGAATTATCATGTGAGCGATCCCGAGGTGGTTCAGAAGATGGACGTGGCCCCAGAACATCTCCCGACTAAAGAAGGGTGTCGTTGGAAACTAGCTGGGAATCTGACATGCTTGATCCCATCCTTCTGAGTTCCTTGGCATATGATGGATTTTCTGTAATTGATTCGGAAGATGGAGGACCTTCCTGTAAATATGATATTTCATTGTGGGGAGGAGCTCCATAATGGTGGAAAAAATGGCATGTACTACCATTACTTCTTGACGCCTCACTGCATAGAGGACTTTTGCAGTGCATACCCTGGGGAGGACCTCCAAGGCTTGTCACAGCAAGGGGAGGACCTTCTGGATGCGTAGTGTTGTTACGGGGAGGGCCTTTGCAACAACTACCATCATGGTGAGGATGACCATCATGGTTTGATGTTTGATGTGCATCCAGGGGAGGACCTTCAAGACACACTACGACAAGGGGAGGAACTTCTTGTTGCTTGGGGCCACTGTGCGGAAGACCTTCGCAATGGCGGCCGTGGTGGCAAGGACTACCATCATAGCTGCTGCAATGGTGAGGACTACCATTACTGCTACCGTAGGGAGAATATCTGCAGGGTAAACCCTGGGTAGGGCCTTTAGAATATACCACAATGAGGGGATGGCCTTCTCATTGAATGACGTCTCTACGGGGAGGACCTCCGTTATCAGGGTGGCGAGGACTATCGCCGTGATTTGATGCCCGACTGCGGGGAGTGTCTTTGCAATGTAACCCCTTGGGAGGACCTTCAGGGCAGGCCACAACAAGGGGAGTTCCTTCTTTTCATGATGAGATGTCACTGCAGGGAGGGCCTCCGCAGTTGTGACTATGATAGAAAGGACTACTATCATAATCTATGGTTCCATTGCATGGAGAGTTCTTGCAGTGTATACCCTGAGGAGGACCTTTAGGGTGGACCGCAGTAAGTGGATGGCCATCTTGCTGCTCGATCTTCTGGTCACGTTGAGTGTTTTTGTGACTCTCATCAAAAGAGGAGCGCTCGTGATCAAACGTTATATGCCCATGGGGGAGGCCCCCGCGGGTGCTCTTGGGAGGACCTTCAGAGTTGCTGGTAGCGACATTGCGGGGAGGACCTTCGCAACTGCTACTGCCACTACCATAATATGGTAATGGTTGGGAAGGATTATGAGCCTTCAATATGTACTTAGCAGTGTTGGGAACCCCAGCTTCCAATAGAGTGGAGTCATGAACCCGCTCTTTATTTTCCTGCTGCCTTCGGCACATTCGGGGTGCTCTTTTGCGTGCAGCGGGGACCGTATTCTATTGAAAATGACCCTCACATTTGGGTCCTTGTCTAATTGGGTCCCGTGATGTTTCCAGGATATGCTGACGAACATCTTGACTTTTATCAGAAATATATGCCTGCTCTGGAGCATCCACCATGATGGATGGGTGTCCCCTAGTTGGAACGAGTGAAGTTGATCTATCCGGTTTCACTTGCATCACGGAATATAGCCGGTGAACCTCCTGGGCAGATTCAGGGATGCAAATCTACTCTGAGGTGGCTATGTCGTCTCTTAAATGAGTCGTCTCAATTAGGGAGATAGGCTCACGGGCCCGAGCCCTTGCTGTTGCCACTGATGCAATCACATTCTGGAAAGTCTGCAAGATATGATCTGGGATCGATACCTACTCCTCCATCATTTCCAGGATATATAGAGAGACATCTTTGGCAAGAATAGGTATGGATACCCATTCCGGTATCCGAGTAGGAATATCCTGTTCCAGTCCTCTGGTGTTCAGTGTGTACTGACAATTATCCTGTGTTAGGGAAGGTGAATGAATCTCCCCCTGGGATGGGATATGATGGTTTATCTCTCCGTTTGCTGCCACATCGGGATAGTGGACTTTACTTGCATCTGTAGGGAGCTGGCCCTGCATATGTTGGTTTCCCACCATATCGAGTCGGTGGCCTTTGTTGGCAGGGAGACGTGCCCGCCTATTAATTGCTTCCACATCTGGATGGTGGGCATTGTTGATCGCCACCATGCCAGGATGGTAGGCATCAAGAGAATCTTCTAGGAGCTGGTCCTACTGGCGTTGGGTCGCCACCATGTCAGGTTGGTGGGCTTCACGACCCTGGGCGGGGAGAGGTGCCTACCTGGTAGGTGCCATCCAGCGTGAGCTATGTGCTTGATGGAGCTCGGTGGGGATGCATGCCTGCTCATATGATTCCTCCATGTCTGGATGGAGGGATTTGGAGGAGCGAACATTTGTATGTTCCTTTTTGTGATATGTCTCTGTGACTGAGAAACAAATCTCTTCCTCAGGGACAAGTGTGATGATTGGTCCTTGGTTGTACATTTTCCGCCCTCGTTGTGCGGTCCGAGGGGCCGGAGCTCGGGAAACATGGGCCTGGATCCTCGGGGCGACATCCTCCTTAGCTTGAGGATGCTGAGTCGCGGCATGATCGCGATGACGTCTTTCGGCGGGGGCCTTGGAGCGGAACCCCCGTTCAGCGGGGATGAAGTCCCCAGCGTCAACCTCATCAGCCTCCCTAAGATTAGGGAGGTATACGTTGTCCAGTTCTGGGGATAGACTCCCGAAATGGTTTGAGATGGAAATAGGGGTTGTCTGGATATGCTTTTGTGGCCACTGCGGGGCAGGTGACCGGAAAGTCATGGTGGATTAGAGGGCGTGCATGGACGCCTCCACCGTCGGGAGAGTTCCGTTCACACGGTACTCTCGGATCAACACATCTGAGACCCAGGGTTGAAGATGATGGGTAGGTGACGGGGTCCTCCGTTGGCGAGGAAGTCCAGTCATTGCATTTTTTGAAACACATTCTCGTGAGTTCCTTCGTGACGCCATTGGATCGAAGGGAGTTATGAGTGGTACCTATAAAAATATTTTTACAAATACAAACAGAAAACTCGTCAAAGAAGCATCTCATGACCCCATGCGTAATTAATGACCTTTCTTGGACCCCCTTGTTGGTATAAAGGGGGCACATAGTGGGATTAGGTTAAATCCCTCATGCTTGGTTAAGGATTCACGTCAGGTTCCCCATTTTTTGTCTTCCGGTGCACAACGGGGTCGCGGAGGAGAAGCATGCGCTACCCAACAATTGATTAGAGAAGATTGGGTTCTGCTTAATCACTCATATCAAGTAGACCATTTTGGCCTCAAAACGCCCAAAATTTCCATATCCAGCAATACGTGGACCTTATTTCCAAAGGCAGGCGTTCACTGGGTGGTTTGACCAGCGATGATTAAGAACTCACATTGGTCGAGAGGATGGGGAGTCGGGCTCATTTCACCCTTTGGGGGGAATTATTTCATGTTACAGGACTCTCTTATAGATTTAAGATGTATTCATACGTTCATGAATCTTTGGTTTATACCCAATCATAGTATCCACAGATTACTCATGGTTGGAAATGGTCAGCTAGACGCATGGGGTCAGAATCATTTTTTCCCAAGGTTTACCATCCCTTGTTGGATTAATGACCCCATGGAGTCTGGACTCACTGATACAGAACTGATTTAAAGCCTCATAACCAGGCACTCTGTAGTTTATTGTCATCCAGGGAGGACAGATAATGACTTGAGCATTTGGATTGACCCCGTGATACGGGCTTCCTATATATCCTCATGAGAGGAATCAGAATCCACGTAGTTCGGTTTGGTATGGGGCTTATGCTCTATAGTTCCCAGGGTTGGTGTGGTGAACCGACGTAAATATGGTCGGATCGACCGGGTGCTGGGATTGAACCTCGGGGAGGCTTCCTACGTACCCTGCCTAAGAGACAGGGATCAAAGTCCATGTAGTTCGGATTGGCAGTGTTGGAGAAATGACGTGAATGTGGACCCAGGGGTCCGATGGTGATCGGGCTTGAACCTCTTGGAGGATTCCTACGTACCATTCTTGGACATTGATCAAAGTCCTCGTAGTTTGCATGGGAGAGGGGATTACACTCTGAGGCAGCCCAGGGCAATGGATTGGGGTTTACACTCTGAGGAGGCCCAGGAGAGAAAGTCATGGTCGATGCTTACTCTAAACCCACATGAGTCATGCTCGGTGTGAGAAACAAGAGGCAGTAAGGACTAGACGATCATGTCACAAAAGGTGCACCCGTGGGATGTAGAGTGGGGATTACACATGGAGCAGCCCAAAAAGATGGGGCTTACTCCGAGATGGATGGCCATGGCGACAAAATGCAACGGGAGAGGGACTTGGCACCAAATAAGGATGAAGAAACACCCTTCCCCACTATTCCCTTCCTTGGCTATGGCAGTGGGGAAGTACAGAGGTGCATGGGGGATTACTTTAGATGGGTAGCCCGCTACTCCCTAGGGAAGGGAGAAGTGCCCCAGTCCTAACAAGTGTAGGGGCAGAAATGGGACTCCTAGGCTCAGAATCCGCATTATAGTGGGAATTTGAACCCAGGAATGCTACGGAAATCCACTCCAGGGCCAGAGAAACCCCTTCACCCTCGCTTACCGTGGGTATGTGAACTCAAAAAGGCGTTTTGATTCACCTGAGGGTTACATCACACAGGTCTTGTGGCTCTAGTGGAGGCCTCCTCTCAGGGCTGATGAATGGGTCAATGAGGGGTTTGTGGAGGATCAGACTGGATTGGAAGAATATTAACTGGCATGGGGAATGGGAAATCTGAAGGATCCAGCGGGCCGCACAGGTGTATGAGTGGTGGCGCCCTTCATGTAGGGAGGTGCTACACGGTTGGAGAAGCCATCCGCGAACCAGGGTGGTCCGCAGACTAGTGGGCATCCCACGAACCAGGATTGTTCGCGGCTTCGGGTTCACCCCCCATACCAGGTTGGTACGCGGAGGGTACATGCGAGTAGTGGCGGCCGAGGGTGATGCTGGTCGTTTGTTCATCGGTCGGGGCTTCTCTCGTGTAGGAGGGTGCTACGCGATGTGACAGATTGGAAAAGGGGCATAGACCCCCTGGTCTGCGGAAGGTGCATCCGTGGAGGGGCCATGGTTAGTGGTCTTATTTTCATTGCTATTTTAAGTTCTCGGTTCACCAATTTGTTATGATTTTTAGGTTCTTTATTAATTTTCTTACAGCTTCATACCTGTTCTGGTTCGCGAACTGGAACTTCGCTGTTTGTGAAATCCTAAGCTCCTTCCTTCGAAATCCTTCCACCCGAATCTGATCGATCTGTAACTCCCCTCCTTTTTCTCTTTTTTTTGCGCTTCCCCATCGATCTCATTTTATAGAGTGGGGAAAGAGATGGATCTATGGTCATGAATCACCTTTTGTGGAGGCCCATGATCGGAAACCTGGTTTACGGATGACTTGGTCAATCTGCAACTCGCAGGGGCATTGAACGCACCTCCCCCCGTGAACCAAACTAGCTCGAAGAGTGCATCGCGGCTGCGCAGGGTTCCGACTCTATTCTATGAATGAAAAATATGCGGCCAGGGCCGGTCGATGTGGTCCGCGGCTGGGGAGGTTCATGACGGTGGACTGGCTTGGCGCCCATCCTGCTTCACTCCCGCAGAGGATCCCCTCCTCCGTTCCGTGATCGACAACGGTCCGTGGAGGGGGGTGCTTCGCAGAATAGGCCGAAAACCGTTATCATTGGACCGATCTACATACTAGTTCGGCTTGTACCATCCTTTGAGTATTCTCCACACTTTTCCCCAATTCTTTGGGGAGAAATTGGGTATCATCTCCCTTGGATTAAAGGAGTTTCTAATTCTCCTTTGCAGATTTTTCAGGACCCTACAATGGTGAACCTTTTTTGAATCTAGTTTTTCACTTTTATATGTTCTATTTGAAAAAATAAACTTCTTCCTTTGAAGCGGAACTTAAATATTTTCATGGGAAATTTTTTTCCAAATAAAGTCAATTTTGTAATGAATAGTGAAAAATAATGCATTTTTTTCCAAACTATCTTTTCATCTAATTTATTCATAAGATTATATTTCCCTTTAAATTAGTTTCAAAGTTTAATTAGATTATATTTTTTTATCATTTAATCCAATTATGGTCATTGGAAGTAATTTCAATTTGAAATTGGACATAAAAACCTGTTAATCTTTTTGTAGTTTTTACTTCTTAAAAACATGCTTTTTTGTTTTGACAATAGGAATTAATATTAAATTAATTTTTTTAAATTTGGTGTTTTCAATTTTGAAAATTGGATTCCATATTTATAATCAAGTGGTAAAAACTGTGTAAATAGGTACCTTTTATTTTTAGACATTCTGAATAGTAACTTTAGTAAATATTTTATTTAGCATGGTTAAAGGGTAAATCTGTTAAATAAGGGTAAAAAATAATAAAATAATATTATTAAATTACCCTAACACATGTAATAAGACTATTGGATTAGATATTCCAACCATGTACATCCTTCGGTCAATTTTAGGACCCCATTGAGCAACTTGTGTGTGAAACTGACATTTAATTTCTTTTAATTTAACGTTAAGGAAAATATAACCTAAACATGTATCTTTTACTAAAAGAATTTTTATATGGTGTTATATAAGTGATATCTTAGACTATAACTAGTAATTAGAAATATATTATTATTTTCTAAATCATGGAATTTTATTTATAATTTTTATACATCATATAAAAAAATTTATTTATGGCACAATGGTGATGTAGTCATTACCTTATTAATGATAGGTTTAAACAAATGATATTATAAATATTAAAATAAATTTATTTAGAATCTTTTTATTCCATACACGAATTTAATATATTTCTATGAATTTTTTTATTTGACTTAAGGTTGTATTTTCTAATTAATAATGTCTTTATGGATTTTTATAAAGTTGTGATAGGAATATTATAAAAATTAACATAAATGATTTCATAAAAAAATTAATACTTTATTAAATTATATAATAGTCCTAAAAATATAAGAATCATCAAAGTTACATATATTATGCTAAAAATTTCATTAATGATCCATTTTGGGTCGTTTTACATTTTATTGTAACTATTGTAACCATATATTATGAAAATACAAGGAGACATGGTAAGAGTTTATTTATTTAACTAAGGGTTAAAGCTAAAATATAAGGTCATATTTATTCCCTAAACTTGTATAAAACCCATTGGATGCGATTATTTAGACCCACACTCATATTATAATCTAAATATATCACTTTTGTGCTGTTATAATTCAAAAATAAGTTAATAATAAAATAATAATTCAAAACATTCCTATAGTGCCCCTCCTCCCTCTTATAAAAGGACACCACCTCTATCCCATTACTCACACCTCTGAATCCCCTTGCCTCAACCAAAATATACTTCAATAAGCTCCCAACATTCCTCCCTTCCTCCTAGAAGCCTTCCCTAGGAAGAAGGAAATTTAAGAAATCCATTTGGCACAAATCAAAAGACGTTACCCAATTTGAGGTAATGTCTTCTCTCAAGCTTCTTCCATTTGTTTTTCTTCTCCAACCCCCTAAACTATCTTTATTCTATTTTTATAACAAAACTATTATATTAAATATACTAGGATATTTTTATGATATGTATTTGACCTACATTCACACACACCTCCATCTAATGGATTTAGAACATACTATTTTTTTTGTACGCTGAATTGTTGCCTCATGAAACAATGATTATTCGATTTTCCCCTACCACCTCTCATGGTGGCCATTACGATGACACTAAAATTATATATGAAATATATAATATTTATTTTATCTCAATGCTTCTGTAATTATCATTTTTAACATATCTTTTTGTTTTTCAAGTTGTATAAAAACGATAATTTCATTTGAGGAAGTGCGGACTACCGCCTCCAATGTGATATAACTCGTTCATGCTATACATGGAACATATAAAAGATGTAATTAATGAATTTATGTAACATATATAACATATATATTATAATGGAATTATAATATACTTATTGATCATTTCGTTTTCATTCCTTTAAATATGTAAAATAAATGAAAGTAGTGTTCATGCGTACGTATGTCTTACCGTCTCCATGAACATTGCATTTAATTTCTTATTTTTAAATTATATGGAATATTATAAATACATATATATTGTATATATATGATATCTAAATCATGAATATCATTTTTTATATAATGTAATTTTGACCACATGGACAATTTTTAGTTATAACCCATTCATTTTGGACTGAAGTACCGAACATCGACAAAATAACTGATATGAAATTGAGTAATTATATGATTGTTACAGAAAGGTAATAAGTTATATAAAAGGAATAATAAACTTGAAAAAGGTTCTGAAGCAAGTATAAAATAACTTATGTTTATTATTTTGGAAGAATAAGGAACATACATGATGATTCATACTCAAGGTAAGGGAGTTCATCTCAATATTCTTTCATTGAGGCATATTTTGATAATATACACCTCCTTATAATAAATGGTGTACAATAAACTCCTTTGAATTTTAATTTCATTCAAATGTAATATTTTATCAATGAATAATTTTATTAAATGACTAAAGTAATGTTTTTAATGTTTGCGGTGATAATGACCTCTCTGCCACCGTAATTGTTATTTGACGTCCTCTATAATCCATAATGGGTTTAAAATGAAATGAAATCCATTATTCCATTTTCGGGTGTGTTCATATTGAAAATGGTTTTTAAAATGGATTGATTATTTCAATATCTTGAAATGATTTCATGGGTTTAAAATTAAATGTTTTTAGTGAAATATTTATATTTTCAATATGTTATGTTTTATGATTATATAATGGTAATTAGGAATTTGACAGGTGGTTACATAATAAATAAACGACGGGTGGTTAAGGGATATAACAAGGATGGGTTTTTTATAACCTCTAATGCATTGGTTATGGAATTCGGCCATATGGATATTCTATTTAGTGATATGTGTGGAAGTTGATTCTATGGTTATTCTATTTTAGTATGTTTATGTCCCATGTTACCATTATATGATATAAGTTTTTTTCATGGGGCTTTATGATAACAGTTTGGTTATAAAAGGGAAATAATTGATAATATATTCATTAAAGTATTTTTGATAATTAATTAAGGTGAAAAGTGTTACATTATTATAAAGTATTCATGGTTTACATGTTGTTTTCAAATAATAATTGTTTTCCTTCATTATGTATCCCTTACTGATCGTTTTATGCTCATCCCAAGTTTTGAGATGTTTTTAGAGTACTTAAAGATGAATTGGATCAAGTATGGGATCATCTAAAAGTCATTCAGTTTAAATCCTGGAACTTAACATGTATTTTTAAGAGGTTTTGTATTATGAAAATAATGGATAGTGAGTAGAAGTGTCTACGTGTAATATTCAAGTTGTTATGTATACATTATGACCTAATTATCAAAATCTCTAAACTTGAAAAGATCATAAATGTTAATTATTAAATTAATTCAAGATTACATAATGTTTAAGTTCAGGTCCTTATGTTTTCAAAACCAAATCTGGAATCTAAGTTGCAGTTAATGAAGAGATCATATAATCCATGTGAATGGATTCTGGTGAAATAACAATCCCTACAATGAATGATCCAATACCTCAAGAGTATAATATGCCAAAATTGCCACACCAAAACATAGTGAACCAGATATTGGAAGAAATTATTTGAATCCAACTTATATCATCCATATAATAGCAAAATCATGACACTACATCCATTTCTAAATGACTAAAACTACTGATGCCCGACACTTCAAAATAGTGCCACAATAACACTAAATCCACAACCTCCATGATCCAAAACTAGAGTTTCAATATTGAATCTTGTTCCACATATTGATTTAAGTTCTCCATACCTATGAATGAGTTAAAATTAAAATGGATAAAAATACAGTGGGATTTATACCTAATACAATATATCAAGTTGTTAAATTTCTCCTTACCATAAAATATTTTTTTCCACATATATTATATTGAGTGTGAATCTGAAAAGAGATAAGTCCATTGCATCATTATCTAGGTCTTATAATTCCATGTATCATGGTTTTACCAGTTACATCTCCATCACACTCAATCTGATGGGGTATTCTTTCAATGTATAACCTCATCCTTTTGGTCAATAATATGATATGTAATTTCAATCAAGAAGGTGTTGGGTATAATCCCAACATCATCCCACTTCGTCTCATGTGATGGATCCAGATGGTACTTCCTTATTTAGTAAACATGGAATATTTAACTGATAGAATTATAATAATAAAGTAAATCAAATTGATATGAAATCATTCCACATCACACTATAACTTTAAAGGGGCCTAAAAATGAGGTTCTAACTTTATAGTATACACCAAGCATCCATTACTCAGTAGAGGTGAAACCCTATAGAAAACATGATCAACTATATCAATCTTTAATGGATGATAATGACAATCAACATTATATTTATGGAGACTACGAGATTTTAAAAACAATATTTTATTCAAATGAATAGTATCATTCATCTCCTATATGATATTTGGGCCAACTAGGGATAGTTCTTCGACCCCTTTCTAATAAAGGGGTGATCTACAAAACCTCCCATTCAAGGAATCGAATGACATCATAATGATTGATGATAAAAAACTATTTTATATTATAATTCTACTATGTTTGTATTTTTATCTCAAGATCCACTAAAGTTAATAATGAAACAATTAAGCATCTATTTAAGAAAATTTATGTCTCACTTAGGCTATATTTCTATCTTGGGATGAAAATATTTGAACAATATCAATTTATAGTTCATCACTATCAGAAATCTACTATAAAACCTATACATAAAGTAATAGTGTATATAAATGAATGTATTTTATAGAAACCATATATCTAAATTATATTTTGAATATATAAGTTACCAAGGTCCTCTTCCTTCATTGACTCCTCAATATGTAAGAAATTCATTGATTTCATGAATTGACCAATAATAACCGTAATCACATCCTTAAAACTTGGTGTCTGAGGTAACACAATCACTATGTTTATGTCTCTCTCAAACCACTTCCATTTACGATATGGGTAAAGGTATTTTCAATCTGGCATGATTATGAAAACTGACCTTGATTATATGAAATGTAATTCACTGAGACATAGAATTTACAGATGATTATCTCATTCCGAACCACCTATAATGTTATCTAGTAATGATATATGGTTTTAGCTCTAGGTTCAAAAGTTTAACTAGAGAAATTTCACCATTCATAAATTCCACTCCCATGTTCATTGAAAAATTATGCCCCTTATAAATGAAACACACCATTGGGACAATGATAATACTCACTTGATGTGTCCCTACAAAAATATTCCATTCTAAATCAACAACACTTTACATCCCAAATTTTTTTATGTTATATATGATCTTCAATAATGGATCGAAAAATAAGACATACATGAAATACATTTTTGTAAGCTATCCATTAATCCATGTGAATCTTATAAAACAATTTCATTAATCACCATTTTTCCTATGATTCTTTTACTACTTGAGTATGAATAATTTTCCATAATTTTTATGGGATAAAATTTCTTTTCTTATAGGTGTATTAAAGAACCAAATTAGAGGTATAAAGGTACACCATCGTGTTTTATTATCTCATATTTTGATCCATTTGAATGATGATATACATTAGAACCAATTGGCTAGAATACACCATAAAATTCTCATTGAAGAGATATTGGAACCATGTTTTAGATCAAGAATCAATGAAATATACTTATTGTTATGAATGTTTTACTTTTTCTCATGAGGGAATAACCGAGGTGTTCCATAATATACTACTTTTCTACCCCACCTCAGAGTCACCTATATTCTCATTCATATGGTTTAATAGTAATAATCATAAACAACACCCATCATAGGAAGAATTAAGATCATATCTGAGGACAATATCACTTTTAACACCTCAAAATAACTCTAGGAATGATTTCTCCATTATAATTTCACACCCTTACAGGTCAACTCTGTGATTTGAGATACACGAATGGATGATGCCCCAAATAGGTCACCTATAATAATCATAAAACCCAATGAAACTATGAATCTCATACATGCTTCTTGGACTCTCCTATTTCATTACTATGTGAATCGTATAAGGATCTATATAGACACCATTCTTAGAAATTACATGGACCATATATTCCCTTATTAAATGAAAAACATTAATTTTGATTTCTTCCCTTAAGGAAGATTTTATTTCAATATTACATGGATGGAATCCTGATTCTCAACATGACTATATTAAGATATGTAATAAACAAGGATATAATCTATGAAAACAATAAATAATGTACCAAATAAGTGATAAATATTCTATTTATCAAAGCTACAAACCCCATAGGAGTGATAGTAATGAAAAAGCATGAATAGATAATCTTAATGTGAATACCTACATATAAACTATGCCATTGAAATATCATCCACTCATACCCTAAGCTGATGTTACCCCTATCTTAGATAAATTTTGAAAATGAACTAGGATCCATTTACCTGATAATAAAGTTCATCAATCTATGGAAAGTGACACGTTTTCATAATTGTCACATGGTTGGGTTTTAAATAATCAACACAATGTTGGAGACTCTCATCATCCTTATTTCCATGATCACTGCCGATTACCAATATAGAAACCCATAAATTGTATACATAAATCCAACATCTTATTAGTATAGATATCCTTGATAAATGAAATAAACACTAAGGATTGATTTTTTTGGTATCATGGATAAAAAAAATCCGTACAAAAATGATATAAATCATTTCTCAATATGATCTCCACATATAACATAGTTCATGGACATGACATACTTAAAATCTTTCTCCATAACCTGGGAAAGGGGAACATAGGAAAAGGTAAGTTCAGATGAGCAGTATGTGTGAGAATAAAAGATACAAATTGATGATCATATGTGTGCATAAGATAATCATAGGGTTATGAGAAGGTTGTCTTATCATTTGAAAATCATACCATTCAAATTAAATATCATAATCATGAATAGAGGAATAATGTGTTATTTATTAATAGACATATGATATAAGACATAGGTGCGTGGAATCATCAATAATCAATCATGAAGCATGAAAAAATATCATAATAAAAAGTAATAAGTGTTGAGAATTCACATAATCATAAAAAATCATCTCCTTAGTGAATACTCACTGCCAAGATAATCATAGTTGATTATATTCACAACCCATTATGTATTTTACTTATCCATGATCCCTCACAAACCTATGTTATTGGAAAAAGTCCCTACTGAACTGGGTTCACTCCCTACTCTAGTCCATATTATCATAACATATGCCCTTCATTTCCCATTTAATTGGTTGGATATATAAATCTGTTTATACCCAAAAAATAATGAAAACCATACATAAGTGTTCCATAAGATGTTGAAACATTCAGCGTATCTTCAAATAATAACATGTGAAAAAGTTAGGAGTTTCATAAAAATTTCATCATTTTAATTATAATCCATCCTAATGAAAAATAAACGAGGTGATATTTTATAAAATCCCATATAAAACATAATAATCATCAGAGGACGTTTTTAAATATTAAATTACTTTTAATACACCACTAGAATTTTTTTTGATGAAAATAAATTTTTTATTTAAATAAACATATTAATTGTAAAATTTTTATCTAGGTGGCACTAAACCAATGTCCCAAGATATCACATCGTGTAACCTCAAGTGACCCTCCCTCTATTCCATAGGCTACTAACTAAAAGTATAGATTTAATGAGGTACTTGGTGATATGGTACCATGTTTACTATAGTATAATAATCGTGAAATAAATAATCAAAATAAAAAATTATCAATGATATATAACCATAAATTAGGTAATCGATTCCAAAATCTATGTAAATTCCCATAACCCAATACAATTAACATTCCATGTCCAATTAGTGTCGAGTTTCATAAGATAAATTATAAATAAGACACTATAGTCCATCCCCAAAATGGTTTCAAGATCAGTCCAGGTTCCTTTTCCTTGAACCATTATAAAATCCCATCATAGACGTATATCAAAGATCCTTTCCCCTTATCCTAACATAAAACAATGAAGTCTTCTTAGGTTACAATGGAGAACAGTGCAGGGTGAATTTATATCTTAGTATTCCTCCTCCAACGGTGTATAAGTAAATTTTCATTCCAATAATAGTGTTTCAATATTATAAATGAATAATAGACAACAAGTAGATAAAATAGTTTTCACAATTGAAATTTTTTGAAATTAATTACATTTCCTTCATGTTTTAAGTGATTCCTAAAACCATTAAACATGCTTCAGACCATGATAGTTTTTTGATCCTTATATACAAGGGGTCGCAAACACTATATATCGCGAATTAGTCAAAGTATTTAAATAGTGGTGTGGAACACCATGAACAAAACCAATTCAATAATGTAGACCTCCATGTATGAAATAATTATTATGGTGTGGTTCACCATGACCAAGAACCTTTATTTGACGTGGACCTCCATGTATAACTTCATTAATATGGTGTGGAATTCCATGAATAAAACCCATAACCATCTCATGGATATCCACCCATCAAGATTCATCATTCTTATCCTTTTATCAAAAAAATACAACAAGGGAAAACATTTTATTTTGCAACATCACCATGGTTCATTACTCCCAAAACAATTATCTGAATTTTGTAACTATCTCATTTTACATATTATTCATAAATATGACCACTAAATTTAATTTCCAACAAATATAACTATAAATAATTTACCACTTTATCCATTTCTAACATTTCCCCTTATTTATCTCGGGTCCCATTTAACATTCCATGTTAATAAAATCAAACCCTTTAGATCATTTTCACCTAAAAAACACAATTATAATAGTTTTAATATCATAAAATCTTTTAGTTTCCCATTTTAGCTACTCAATTTTCAAGCTCAAAGGAGTTTCACACCCCATGTGGGGAACTTAGTCTGATCTTACTCATCACATACAGATCCAATGGTATATATTAGAATCTCAATGCATCATTTAGTCAATCAATTAGTCATTCCATAACAAATAATAAAAATTTATGTGAAATAACATCAATGTAAAAACCTCATACACATGAATAATCATCACGACTCTAGGAAATAACTTGTTCACTACCTACCTCAAGCTCATAGAGAAATTATCTGTCAACCGTGGAACTTGATTCAAGCTAATATAACCACTAATTCAAATGAAAATAATTTAATGGGAGAGAAGATTTAATGGGAATTGAATGGAAGGAAAACAAACTACAACGATTCTTTTAGAAAATGGGAGGAAATAATGTTGAATAATTACCTGGATCATCGATTCAAAATACGTGACCCTTAAAATGACTAGGAATCAAGGGATAACCACCATTGGAGTACATGGAGGTATTTTATTCGTAAAAATTTCTATTATAAATGTAAATGGGAAGATATTTATGTAATAAACCGTTATACTCAAGAGTAAAAAATGGTGATTTTACAAAAAAATATATTAATAGATGCATATTTTGGATAAAAACTTTTCCAAACCATGCACCATCTATATGGTCCCCTTTGTCTAAGTGGGTGCTATATCGCATGGTTTTATAGTGATTTGGTATAGTTTTCAATAACATGTGGAGGACATGTGGTTTGTTCTTTCATAGTAGGCATGGATTTCATCATTACCTTTCATGGTTTATAACTTGTTAACATACCTTCTCCTAGTAACATGGTTATGAAAAATAGATTGTATTTAAAATGTTTGAACTATACTCCATGTACTGGATGATCAATTTTTCCTTTTTCCAGTTCTCAATCCCCACAGACACTCCTGAGACTTTTTTTTAAAACTAAGAGATAATCCATTAACCAATTAAAGGGGAGTTGAAACAATATTTAAACAAGATCATACCTCATCATAAGTTTGGGATCTTATAACCTCCCTGCCATATTAACTATAACCCTCAATATATTATCCCAAGAATTACTAAGCCTCGAATGTAAAGAGTTTGGGCCACTTAGAAAGAATATCAGCTTCCCCCTCCCCTGTTTCTTCCAAATCTTTGTTAGAATGCAATAGAACTGGATCATAAGGCACGGACTTACCTAATTTAATTTCTCACTGAGATCCATATTTTGAATTAGAAGCTCCTCAAAGGATGAATGAACCTAATTATCTACATCATCATCATCATCAATCAAATGATATATTTTTGGGCGATAATGTTAAAGTTGAGACATATGGAAAACATCATCTATAATACTGTAATATTATAGAAGATACAATTATTACACCATTTCTTAAACCCCAACAATATACAATGGTCCTATATAACTAGATTCTAATGATCTATGTTACTGAATGTGACAACATTCCAATATTAGTGACACCCGATGAAACACACTATCCCCCAATAAACTCAATGGATCAATGAAATAAATAAATGTATTAATTTTTCATAATATATTCTATATTCATAAACTTATGGATGAATTGAAAATTTTATAATTACTCTATCATGAGACTTAGTCCCAATAACTCCAACTCTCCCACTTTTATCCAAAAAATATTGATCAGAATATCCTACAGTAGAGATCATATTATAGTTCCATATGAATATTCACATGAAGAATATTGATACTGGTTAACTCAATGAGAGATAAGTGCTTATCCTATGTCCTATAAAAATATATGGAACATTCCCTCCACATGTCCTCCATCACCAGAATATTATGTTTGGAATGGTTTTCCATCAGTGGGTCAAACACTTTACTAAAAACAAACTAATTTCCAGGGTCCTTCTACAAGCCTTTCATTAAGTATAAATTGAATCTCGAATCACTATCTCATTAAATGTCTTGAGGTACCTTGTTCTAATAGGCTATATCTCAAATGTACAAGTCACCCAACTGATCCATCGTAAATGGTTCCTGAATCCAAAAGTTGTGTGATACTATTGTCAAATGATCCCCGATAACCCAAATACTATCATTTTTCTATGTATTACTTGGTAATCTCACAAAAAAACCCCTTCGTAACAAAATATCTCTTAGAATCTTGAATGGTTAATGGTTATAAAGGACTAGTAGGCCGTCGATGCCTAGCCTTCACCTATCATCATGTGTAGGATTACATAAAAAAACATTGTATATCCTATTTTATATACAACCACAAATAATAATTATTATGTTTATGCTTTATTTTTATCAAACCATCATGTACTTCCAACATAAAGTCATAAAACTCATGCATCAAATATTCCATTATACAAGGATACAGAAAATCTCATCATTATTGATGGACTAATCAAGTGGAAGAACCCCATCAATAAAGAAATCCCTAAAGACTAAACATTCTGGGTCCTTATACTACATGATCTAGATATGTATGAGAAGAGAGGGATTGATGGATAAATATACGATATTCATCATTTATTTCATTCTTGATCCATCTATTTGCATATTAGAAAACAAGGCCATCATCTTCCACTTAGAAGTAAACTATTAAACTACATGACTCTCTATCTTCTGACTCAAAGAATCGACAACACTATTCCCCATCACTGTGTGTACTCTAGATCAAAGTCAAAGGAATGAATATACCCAACCCATATCTTCTACAAAATATTTAATTCATTCTAGGAAAATTAATATTTGAGTCTCTTATGTTTGTATAAACAACAAACTTTTCACATTGGGGGAAATGCCTAAAACACATTAAATCATATAAAACTATATCAAAATCCAGATCATGTATAGGATAGTTCTTCTTATGCATTGTCAACTATTCTGTTTTTTATTCCATGACTTGATCTCTATTCATTAATAGTAATCAATGACTAATCCAAGAGGCATCAGAAAAAAGAGTATACTCTTCAACTAGGTTAGGTAAAATTAGAATTAATGTTGCAGTAAAACACCTCTTTAGATCATTGAAAGTGTCTTTACGGGCTCTAGACCTCTAGAAATATACACCCTTCTTGTTCAATCCTAGGAGCATCACTTCCATGTGGGAAAAATATTTGAATAACTGTTTATAATAACCTGCAAAACCAAGAAAGATTCAAATATAAAAAAAATTCTTCATTTTTTCTCAATAAATCACCACATGAACCTTATATGGGTCCACTAACACACCTTTCTTTGAGATTATTTTTCATATATAATTTCGTTTGCCGATATATAAAACGAACTTTGAAAACTTTTATTATAGCTGATTATCATTCAATTTACTGAAGACGAGGTTAATATGTTTGGCATGATCATCATGAGTCTAACAACACACCATGATTCATCCATGAATACAACAAAAAACTATTCTAAATACAGGTGGAATATTTAGTTCATCATGTCCATAAACACAACATGTGTGTTCATCAGCCCAAAAGGCATAATAATGAACATATTAACACCATACCTACTTTTAAAAGTAGTTTGTGATATATCAAAAGGTATCAATAAATTATGACGACCCCCTGATCTCATATAAAATTTTGAGAACACTCAAGCACCGTTCAACTGATCAATAAGATCACCATTAGTTGTATGTGGGTACTTTTTTTAATCATCATCCAATTCAACTTTCTGTAATCAATAGATAAATATAAGTTTCTATCTAGTTTCATGGAGAAAAAACCCAGTGGCCACCATGAATATGTGCTCAGATTGATAAATCCACTATCCACCAACTCCTCCAACTCAAACATGAGATCTTGAAGCTCTGTTGATTCTATTATATATGGAATAAAAGAAACTAGATTAGCTTCTAGTACTAACTCAATTATAAAATTAGACCCTCTCCCTATTATAAACCCTAAAAAATAGTCAAAAAAATAAAATTCTAAAAAAAATTCACTATATGATGTAATACATCATTATCCACTCCCATATCATTAATAAAATGAATTACAAAATGATATTTGAGCTCACAAGATTTGTGATAAATTATACCTTCCCAGATTGACTGAATATTCCATTATCTATGATGAACATTAATATAACCTCTTAGAGACTTGAAACCCAATCCCATATTGTAACATTCAATATGATAATGGTATAAAAATAGCTAGTTTATTCCCAGTATTAAGTAAAATCATGAAATAATATGTATAAATAGGTTCTAATGAATACTGTATCTACAAAAATCAATGGAACACTCCATTAAGATACAAATACCCTCTAACCACACCCCAAAAAATGTATTGATCAACATTACCCTAACCTTATACTCCAACACTAGACCCTGTAAATTAATAAACAAGATAAATATATCGACATAATAATCCTTCGTATCAAATAAAGAAAATGCATTCATGGATTATATATTAATTTTACCTCAAACAGTCGAGAAATATTTATTAATTCAAATTGTAACAGATTGAATAACATGAAAAATTCATGTTCCCCTACTGTGGTACCATTTTAATCCTACTTCTATATACTAATCCACTGAAATAGATGTTCTTATCATGATTCTCTATGTCTAGCACCCTGAACACTACATATATTAAAACTCAAATTGGTAGACTGATATGGGATATATGACCCCCTTTAAGTGATATGAATCTGCCTCTATCATCCATCACTACACTTATTATGAGTCTTCTAGCTGAACCTATGTATATTATCCATGATGATGTAATCTTAGCACAATAAATGTGGTTGAAGACACTGGCCACACATTGACCAGGTCCACCACACTAAAAATAGATGACTAAAATGCCTCTCTCAGTGGCCCGTACTCACCCCTGGGTATTCAATCCAACACTACATAGTTGAAATTTCTCATAAATGTTCTCTCTAATATATAAAGTCATAAGAATAGTTCACCAAAATGTTCGCACATGTCAACCACTAGAAGAAACATTCACGTTCACCATCAAAATGAGATTCTAATCCACCACCTATTAAATATCTTCAAAATTATTATATTTACATGTGATGTACTCTCACAATGGATTCAATCTCGAAAATGATTCATGGTAGCAACCTCATCCCCTAACTATATTAAACCAAAGTTCTAGAAATTGGTTAAGTGGCCAAAATAATCCATCACTTATAGATTTCCATGGGTAATCTGCATAAACTCTACATATATATTCTATCATTGGGAATGTAGATAAAAAGTCTCTAAAAACAACCTTTTCAAGTCCTTCCAAGGCATCCCCTCTATATTTTGACTATAAAACCAAATATCACACCTACAATTCACTGGTAAATGAAACATAGACACTTCCAACATGACTATTATATATATAGGGTTCTCTAACTAGTCCAAAATCATCTATATATTCTCAATCAAGAAAATTTCTACATATGGACAACCCTCTCTAGAAATGTCACATGATTTTATTGGTAAACACTCTCTTCATATCAAACATACTCGATCCATGTAATAACCCATGCATTTATAGAATAATACCATTTAATTTATATTAATAATTATGAATAAGATATAAATTTCAATTTAAATTTAATTCTTTTTCTGATAGCATACTCGACACACAATAAGGGGCTTCCCAGAAATCTTATGTTGCACAAAACATTGAGATATACTAAAAAATAATAATATAATATTTTTATGGAAGTTAATGCCTAACTGATGTATTGAAGAGAATGAATAGAACTAACCATATTATGATTAAACAAATTTGTTAAATGTTTTTACATTTATCTTATAAAATTTAGAGGCTTAAAATGAGAATGGATTCAATTTTAAGCATATATACTCTAATATTTTTTGAAAAGGTATTTCTACCACCTTTTGATGGAGGAACCTGCTTAAATCATGTTTTTGTAGCTTTAATATGTTCTATTTGAAAAACTAAACTTATTCTTTAGAAGTGAAAATCAAAATTTACTTTGGGTAAATTTTTGGTATTTTATAGATAAAGTTCATTTTTCAATGAATAGTGAAAATACTGCATTTTAAGTCAAAATTGTCTTTTCCTTTAATTTATTTATTTGACAATAATATCATTTTAATTTGTTTTAAAGTTTAATTAGATTATACTTTTATCATTTAATCCAATTTTTTTCATTGGAAGTAATGTCACTTTGAATTTGGATATAAATACATGACAATATTTTGTTAGTTTTATTTCTTAAAAACAAATTTTTTGGTTTTGACAATGGGAATTAATTTTAAATTAATTTATAAATCTTTTCTGTTTTCAATTTGAAAAAATGGATTATATTTTTGGAATTAGGAGCTTAAAATATTGTAAATATGCACTTTTTATTTATAAACATTATGAATAGGAACTTCAGTAAATATTTTTTTACAATAGTTAAAGGGTAAATGTGGTAAATATGGGTAAAAAATAATATTATAATAAAATATGTACTAAACATATTTTATGAGATATTTATGGCCATGCGAATCCTTGGGTCGATTTTAGGACCTCATGGAGAAACTTGTGTGTGAAAATGATATTTAATTACTTTTAATTTAATCTTTAGGAAAATATAACCTAAACATGATAAATAAAATTTATATAGACTTATATAAGTGATATATTTGACTATAAATAATCATTAGATAGATTTTTTTTACAAAATCAGGGTATTTTATTTATAATTTTTATATATCATATAAATAAATTTATTAATGACACAATGGCGATGTAGTGATTACCTTATTAATGAAAGAATTAAATAAATGAGATTATAAATTTAATAATAAATTTATTTTGAAACTTATTATTCCATAAAATAATTTTATAGATTATTATGACTTGTTATATTTGAATTAATGAAGTTTTTTTTAATTAAAAAAGTTTTTAAGGATTTTTAAAAAGTCACGATATTAATAGTATAAAAATTGACAAAAATGTGCTTTAAAATCAATTAATATTTTATTAAATTATATAACATTCCAAAAATTATAAGATTCATCCAAATGAAATATATGATGTTAAAAATGTCATTAGGGATCCATTTTGGGTCTGTTGAAATTTTATAGTAACTATAGTAACCATATATTATGAAAATACAAGAAGACATGGTAAGAGTTAATTTATTTAACTAAGGGTTAATGCTAAAAGATAAAGTTCATTTTATGACCTAAACTTGTCTAAAACCCATTGGATAAGATTATATCTACCCATACCCATATTATATTCTAAATATATCACTTTTTTTATTATAATTATAGAATCAATTAATATTAAAACAATATTTCATAACATTCCTAAAGTGCCCCTCCCCCCTCTTATAAAAAGACGCCACCTCTAACACATTAATAAAACATATAAATCCCCTTGTATCATCCAAAATCTCATTCAATAAGCTCCCAAAATTCATCCCTTAATCCTAGAAGCATTCCCCTTAGAAAAAGGAAATTTAAGAAATACCTGTGGCTCAAATCAATAGAAGTTACCTGATTTGAGGTAATGTCTTCTCTCAAGCTTCGTCCATTTATTTTCCTTATCAAACTACATAAATCTCCTTATTCTATAATTTTATAACAACTAAAATATATTCAGTATGATATTATGTTTTTATAATAAGGATTCAACATTCACTCACACACACCTCCATCTAATGGATTTAGAACATATTGTTTTTGTGTATGGTGAACTTCTGCCTCACGAAATGACGATTGATCAATTTTTCCCCTACAACCTCTCATGGTGGCCATTATGATAAAAATGAAATTATATATGATATATATGATATTTATTTTATCTCTATGCTTATTTAATTCTCATTTAGAACATACCTTTGTGCTTTTCATGTTGTATAAATATGATAATTTCATTTCAGGAAGTATGGAACACTGCCCCCTCAAAGTTATATGACTCATTCATGATATACATGGAATGTATAAAGGATGTAATTAATAAAATTATGTATAATATATAACATATATATTATACTAAAATTATAATATACCAATGTATTATTTAGTTTTCATTCCTTTAAATATGAGGATGAAATGAAAGTAGCATTCATGCGTACGTAAAGATTACCATCTCCATGAAAGGTGCATTTCATTTCATATATCAAAGTTCTATGGAATATTATAAATACATATATAATGGATATATATGATATATATGATATCTAAATCATTAATATCATTCTTGAGAAAATGTACTTTTCACCACATGGATAATTTGTAATTATAACAAGTTCTTTTTTGACTAAAGTACTGAACATCAAAAAAATGATTGATATGAACATGAATAATTAAATGATTATTATATAATGGTAATAAGTGATATAAAAGGAATAATAAAAATTAAATAGGTTCTAAATAATTTATAAATTAACATATGTGTATTATTCAGGAAGAACAAGGAACATACGTGACAATTTAGACTCAAGGAAAGGGACTTCATCTCAATCTCCTTTCATTGAGGTATATTTTGATAATATACACCTCTTAATTTGAAACCGTGTATAAAAAATCCCTTTTACATTTAAATTCATTAAAAGGTAATATTTTATCTATGAATCATTTTACTAAACTACAAAAGGAATGTTTTTAACATTTGCGGTGACAATTACATCTCTGCCGCCATAATCGTTATTTGGATTCCTCTATAAGCACAATGTTTTTAAAAGGAAAAGAAATACCTTATTCACTTTTTTTGTATTCATATTGAAAATTGTTTTCAAAATTAATTGATTATTTCAATATTTTGAAATGATTTATTGTGATTTCAAATGAAATTTTATTAGTGAAATATAAATATTTTCAACATTTTATGTTTTATGATTATATAATGGAACTTGGAAATTTGAAGGGGGGTTATGTGATAAACCAATGACAGGTTGTTACGTGATAAAACCAATGATGGGTTGTTTTTTGATAAAACAAGGATTGGTGGTTACGTTAAAATCACCATTGCATTGGGTATGGAAGTCTGTTGAATGGCAATTCTATTTTTTGATATGTGTGGAAATTGACTGTATGGTTATTCCATTGAAGTATGTTTATGTTCCATGTTACCTTTATATAATATAAATTGTTTTCTATGGGATTTATGGTAATATTTTGGTTATAATATGGGTAATCATTGAGCTTATATTTAGTGAAGTGTGTTTTTTCTACTTCTTTAAGGTTAAAAGAATTACTTTATGATAAATTATTCATGGATTATATGTTGTTTTGAAAAATTAATCGTTTTCATTCTTTATATATCCCTCAATGAGTTTTTTATGCTCATCCCATGTTTTGAAATGTTTTTCACAGGACTTAAAGATGAATAGGGTCAAGGATGGTATCAATTAAAAGTAATTTTTTTTTAAAATCAAGGAACTAAACATGTATTTTTTAAGAGGTTTTGTATTATGAAAATAATTTATAGTGAGTAGATGTGTCGACATTTAATATTCAATTTGTTATGTTTAAGTTATGACCTAATTATATAAAGATATAAACTTGAAAAGACCCTTAATGTGAATTATTAAAATAATTTATGATTACATAATCTTTAAGGCCGATTCCTTATAGTTGGTATCATAGGTCAATTTAGACAACTTTAGAGGTTAGAGTGTCATTTAAAAATAAGTCACATAACCATAATGGTTAGCATATTAGAAAGATTCATAGTTAATTTAGATAAATTTAATGAGTTTAAGATAACATTAATAAGTGCATTATAGTGTTCACTCTCCTAATAAGATATTATATGATTCTTTTACTAATATACTCCCACTGACCTTTTTGGTTTTAGAAAATGGATGGATCTAGTAGGCAATAAAGTAACAATGGATGTGAATGAAACTGTGGTGGTTTTTTAAAATGAGAAACTGAATGAAATGGGATAAAAAATGAGAACTCTTGTGGTTATTATAAACAAACTATCTGGAGTCAGGATTGACCACTTGAACCTTATTGATTTTTCAAAGGCATCATATATGCAAGAAATTAATCCCAATGGACGTTCAGGTAATAATCATAAAGGTAATTATATTATGAAATCTATGTGTCATGGATATGGAATGAAACACCTAGGAAAATGCTTCAATGGGATGAGAAGATGTTTCAGATGTGGTAATGAAGGCCAAAAAGAAATATCCTGCCATGGAAAAAGGAAGCATCTAGTTAACTCCAGGAAAGGGAAAGAAGTTATTTACGAGGGATCAATTGAATTATTTAAATGTGGTGTACATGGTCGTTATATAAATAGATGTCTTACGAAGAAGGGTCATGAATGGGACCAGTAGGACCATATAAATATATGTTTACCAATACTTAATTCCATTCTAATTGAGTATGAAAAAATTGGCAATGACCATTGGAAGTTATAGATTATTTCTTAGATTATGTTTTGATATTATTAAACATTAGGATATGATTCATGACTTTGTTTGAATGAAATAAGTATTGCAGAATAATTTAGAAAATAATGGTTAATGGATCATAATGAACTTTGAATGAGTCAGTAGTCAACATAAAAGAGATTCATGAGTTATGGTAGATTTTAGGATGATTAAATGATTAAAAGTATTAAGGATCTTTTGATGATGGGATTATATTGGAATAATTTTTCTAATATGTGTAAACGTAATGTCTGATATGTGAGAATATTATTCAAGGAATAATTATCTTTTCTTGTGGTGACATAAGGGATAACCTTATGGATTCTTATGATATTTTATTTGAGAAAATTATGGGTTATTTGTTTTTGGGATGAAAAATTTGAGGTATGAAATAACCAATTAGTTTAAAACATGTTATCGGTATTTATAGGGATTTTATCTCATTTTATTATTGTTATTAGAAATATAATTTTTTTGAAATACGACAACATGTAGAATGTTTGACAACCCGTCACGTTGGACAAAGATATAGGAATTAAACCCACAACCAAAGGGTGACTAGGATTTATCGCCTACCACTCGAATATATGAATTCCATGGTTAATATGACTAATCCTTTTTAGTTAAATGATTTTTTAGATCAATAATATGTTGATTTTGAGATCTTATGTTTTATCAAATAGATATTCTTAGTACAGGAAAATGATTTTGTGATAAAGAGATAAATGTTATTTTGGAAGACATTCTCTCTTTTGGGAACACTACATACCTAAGGAAAATACAATATTATGGGAATCCATTTGTGGAGTATTGGTTGAAATTTTATTTTGGAATAATCTATATTTTTATTTTGGATATATAGAGATTTGAGTTATTTATGGAAATGATTAACCTATCAAATAGAATATGTGGTTAGGTTAATTACTTTTCAGTATGCGACTTTAAAAGTGGACATTGTTATTTAGAGATAAATTTTAAGATTTTTTTTGGATGACAATGTGATCAAATACTTCTTAATATTGGGTTTAAAATATATTTTAGATAATTTTGAATAATTTTAAGGGAAATTTTGTATTCAATGGTCGTTTTTGAGATTTTTTTATTATTGGTTCAATTTTGGAGATTAATCGTATTATTTATTTTTATAAAAGATAATCCTTTTTGGGGATTATCTGATCTTGTACAAACCATTCTAGTTTTGGTTAATGCTTAAAGATTGGGGAAATATATAGTTCAACTTTCTTGGATTATTTGATTCTATATAATTTGATTCTTTCACATTTTATGTGACCAAGTCATCTTGAATACTCATCGTTTAGAGAAAAGATGTGTTTGTGGTAGAAATTTAGTAAAGGATGAAATTCTATATGAAAAGTAAGTTTGTATCCATATATTCTTAGTAAAGAATATTAATAAATTCCTCAACATTATGAAACGGAACTTAAAACAAATTTTTTTCTATTTAATTTTCCTAATGGGAAATCCAATACTATATAACGCATAATAAGTTTTTGATTTTCAAGTGGTTAACTTTCTCTTAATCATGTTTTCTATCACTCTCCATCAGAACATGATGGTTAGTTTCTCTTACAAATCCATGTTTTCATACATGGAATCATATTATGGGTTATCTCTGGTGACCTTTTTACTTCTCCCTCTTTATTTTCAAGTTATATTTTTATTGACTCTTTTCCTGATGTGGGACTTTCAATGATGTTTCCAAGCCCAATTCTAAAATTACAAGGACACAATTTCCAAAATGGTGGAAGGATGTAAAAACAATGGTATTTATAGAATAATAATTTTTATTTTTTTATTAATACTTATGAATAAGATATTAATTTTACATTATAGGTGATTCTTTTTCCGATAGCATACTTGACACTCAACAATGGGTTTCTCTGAAATCTTATGTTGCGTACAACATTGGGATATACTAAAAAATAATAATATATTATTATTATGGTAGTTAACGCAAAGCCGTTGTGTTGGTGAGAATGAAGAAAAACTAGCCATATTATGGTTAAATTTTTTTTCTAATTCATTTACATTTATAGAATAAAATTTAGAGGCTTAAAATGAGAATGAATTCAATTTTAAGCATAAATACTATAATATTATTTTTAAAAGGTTGTTTTACCACCTCTTGATAGCGAACACTTTATAAATATATTTTTTTTTCACTTTTATATGTTCCATTTGACAAAATACACTTCTTATTTAAAATTTGGAAATAAAAATTTACTTTGGGTAAATTTTTGGTATTTTTTTTGATAAAGTTCATTTTTTAATGAATAGTAAAAAATACTGCATTCTAAGTCAAAACTATCTTTTTCATCTAACTTATTTATATGATTATAATATCATTTTAATTTTTATTAATGTGTAATTAGATTATATTTTTACCTTTAAATCCAATTTTGGTCCTTTGAAGAAATTTCACATTGAAATTGGACATAAACACATGTCAATCTTTTGGTAGTTTTTACTTCTTAAAAACACATTTTTTGGTTTTGACAACGTAAATTAATATAATATTAATTTCTGAAACATTTCTATTTTGAATTTGAAAAAATGTATTCCATATTTGGAATCATGAGGTCTAAATTGTGTAAATAGGTACTTTTTATTTTTAGACATTCTGAATAGTAACTTGAGTAAATATTTTATTTACCATGGTTAAATGGTAAATCTGGTAAATAAGTTTAAAAAATAATATTATAATAAAATTAAATTAACCTAACACATGTAATATGTAACACCCCAGGTAAATAAAGAATGTGACATCTTTATATTTATCCATATTTGTGAATAAAATATTAATATGACTTTAAAGGGGACGCTATGCTCGATGGCGTACCCAACACGCAACAACGAGTTTCTTGGGAATCTTACGTTTCACTCTAATAATAAAATAATATTATTTTAAATGGTAGTTAACATGTAGCCGTTGTATTGGCGGGAATGGATAGAAATAACTAAAATATGATTATATATGTTTTTAAATGTTTTTACATTTATCCAATAAAAGATAAAGGCTTAAAATACGGAAAGAATTCAATTTTAGGCATATATGCCCTAGTTTTCACTAAAGGTTCACTTATCGCCTTTTGATGGCGAACCATCCTTAAATATAGTTTTGTTCACTCTTATACATTCTATTGGACCAAATAAAACTCTTCTTAAGAATTGGGACATCAAAATTTACTTTGTGTATTTTTTTGGTATCTTTCCGATAAAGTTCATTTTTTAATGAATAGTGTAAATTGTTGTATTTTAATTCAAAACCTCTTTTTAATCTAATTTATTTATATGATTTGATTATATTTTGAATTGGTTTTAAAGATAAATTAGAATATATTTTTACCATTAAATCCAATAGTGGTCGTTGGAATTAATTTCACTTTGAAATCAGACTTAAACTAGTGTGAATCTTTTGATACCTATTGTTTCATAAAAACACGCTATTTGCTCTGACAGCGGGAATTAATTATTAAATTAATTAATGTGACTTATATGTTTTGAATTTTTTAAAATATACTTCATTTTTGAATTCATAATATCAAATATAGATTAGGGTGAAGTTTTGGTATTTTTATGAAAAACATCAATTTTTGATGAATAGTGAAACCACTAAGTGGTACTTATAAAAACTGATTTTTCCGTTTAAATGAAATTTTGACATCTTTTTTTTGAATTTCAAAAATCCGAAATACATGGTTGTCATTAATAAGTAAAATGTGGTTCAATGAGAAAAAAATAATTTTTTGGTGAATAGTAACTTATTAAGTTTTTAATCGCGATTAGAGGTAATTAGTGTAGTTTATGGTAAGAATAATGTTTTAATAAAATGAAATGACCGAGACACATGTCGTACCCTAATTGGATGTTTCATGGCCGACCAAGAAAATCCATGGGTCAACTTGGGGACCCCATGTAGCCACT
Organism: Viscum album; assembly: GCA_963277665.1. Classification (NCBI taxonomy): domain Eukaryota; kingdom Viridiplantae; phylum Streptophyta; class Magnoliopsida; order Santalales; family Viscaceae; genus Viscum; species Viscum album. The sequence goes on along the minus strand of OY728120.1, from coordinate 648,575,904 downwards.
TTGGTTAGGAAATGACATAAATATCTTTTTATTTAATGTTAAAGTAAAAAATAACACAAACATGAGATGTTTTACTAAAACACTTTTTACATGGGGTTATAAAAGTCATAATTTTGACTATAAATAGTCATTGGAAATATAAAAATATATACTACATCATAGTATTTTTGTTATAATTTTTAGACATTAAATAAATTAAATTATTTATGACATCATGATGATGCAGCGATGACCTCATTATTTAACGATTTAAATAAAATAGAAAGATAATGTAATATCTAAGACCTAAACATGTCCAAAACCTATTGGATGAGTGGATTTAGAACCCTTATCACCTTACCCTCTAAATAAATCAATGTGGGACCTTTAAAATCCGAAAATCGTATGAAAATAAAGTAACATTTTGTAACTTTACAAGAGTGCCCCTCCTCTCCTCTTATAAAAGGCCCCAAACTCTACCTCCTTACCCACACTCCCAAAGCCTTTGGCTCGGCCAAACCCTGCACATTTTGTATCTCCACTTCCCTCTCTTACTCCTTGAAGCATTACTTTGGGCAGAATTCTTCCCAAGGAAGCCTTTGAGCTCAAACCAAAGGGAGTTACCCGATTTTAAGGTAATGTCTTCAATTGAGTCCTTTTGTTTTTTTACTTCTCCAACCCCATAAACTCTTTTAATTATTATCTTTTGTAACAACTCCAGTATCTTCAATATAATAGGATGTTTTTATAAGAAGGATTCGAGCTACAATTACACACACCTACATCTAATGGTTAAAGAACATACTGTTTCCGTGGATGGCGAATTTCTGCCTCCCGAAACGATGATTGTTCAACATTCTTCTAACACCTTCAAAGGTGGACATTAAGATGACACTATATTTATATATGATATCTAATATGTTTTTGTTTTACTTAAGCTTATGTATTTTTCATTTATGGAATACCTTTATGGTTTCCATTATGGGTAAACGCGATATCTTCATTTAAGGAAGTGCGGACTACCGCCCCCTCAAAGTGATTTGATTCGTTAATACCATATGTGGTACGTATAAGGGATATATTTAATTATATTATATATGATACCATACTGGAATTAAAATACTATTATGTATCATTATGTTTTAATTCCATTAAATATGAAATAGAAATAGAAGTAGCGTTCATGCGTACGTACGGCTTACCGTCTCCATGAACGGTACATTTCATTTCTTATCTCAAAATGTTATGTAATATTATAAGTACATATATATAATGGATATATATGTAATATATTACATATAAATTATGGATATCATTCTGGAATTATAAAATTTATATATCTCTCTCATTTTGTTTTAATTCCATTAATATGACAAAAAAATGAAAGTAGCGTTCATGCGTACGTACGACCTACCGTCTCCATGAATGGTGCTTTTCGTTTTTTATCTCCAAATGATATCGAATAGTATAAAATGAATATTTACTGGATATATATGATATTTCAATCATTAATACTATTCTAGAAATTATTTACTTATAACTACATGGGCAATTTTTTTTCGAACAAGTTCATTTTTGACTCATGTACCAAACATCGGCAAAAACGTCTGATATGAACTAACATTATTAAACAATTATTATAACATTATAATATGTGATATGAACTGAATAATAATCTCTAAAGGAGTTACTTAGGCAATTATTAATTGACCAAAGTTTATTATTCAGAAATATAAAGAAACGAACAAGACAAGTTGGACTTGAGGTAAGGGATCCTACTCCTCTCTTTCTTTTTAAGTACACTCTTTTATGTCATTCCTTCTATGCCCATATTTCTTGTGATTGGGATGTTATTTTATATTACTCTTAATGTAATTTTTATGGTCATATGATGAGAGACCCTATTCTCTCTCATTAATCCATTTTGGAAGTTTCGAGTGGCGCCGTTAGGCTGCCGAATTTTCGTAAGAGATCTAACCTCTCTCTTTATCTTTAAGTACTCTCCTTTATGTCACTTCTTTTAAGCTCCTATTTTTTATTATGGGAGATGTTATTTTATATTCCTCTTTCTGTACATTTTATTGTAATGTGATGAGATACCCTATTTGATCTCATCAATCCATTTTTGGATGTTTTAAGTGGCGCCATTAGGCTGCCGAGTTTTCGTAAGGGATTTTTCATCTCACTTTTATTCCTGTGAAATTTATGCTAAATTTGCCACAATTTCCTTTGAGTGGTGTATGTAAAGACCATTATTTTACTCATTGTGTAATATTATTTCATTTATGAGTATTTATATCAATGTTGTATTGTCCTTCTTTCACAGGGCGTATGTTTCGAAAGATACCCATGTCGGTAAGGGAACCTTTCACCCTCCTCTTTTTAAAAGACTTCTTTTGTTGGGTCTTTTAATTTACAAATTGTTATGTTGGGATATGTTCTCATATATCCTTATTGATGTAAATTTTATGTCCAAGTGATGAGATACCCTTTTTTTTTATGTGACGCCATTAGGCTGTCAAGGGAACTTCTTAACCAAATTTCAATTTCTTTGGGTTCAACATGTAGTTATTGAATATGTCATCCTTTGAATATGTGTGAATGAAATTTTATTATTTTACACTTAATATCCACTTATATTTGGTGTATTCATTTGTCACACATAATTATGTAATTGATTTATCCTTAAACTAAGGATACCATCTTTGTAAGGGACTTCGTCTCAATCTCCTTTCATTGAGGCATATTCTGTTTTATACACAACCTTCTTTTATACGGTGTATAAACCCCTTTGAGTTTTACATTTATTCAAAAGGAATATTTTTTATACGAAGCGTTTACTAAACGACAAAAGGGAATGTTTTTGTTGTACGTATGCGGTGACAACGACTTCTCCGCCGCCGTGACCATTATTTGAGTTTCGGCTTCCTCTACAAGCCATACCATCTTTTTAAAAGAAAAATAAATACCATGTTTTACTTTTCTTTTATTTTGGTATTGAAAATGGTTTTTATAATGTTTTTATATCAATGTGTCATATTGATATCTTGTGATTGAAAGGTGGGAATGTTATGTTTCCTTTATGCATGTTTTATGTGATACGATTATGTTGAGGTTCTTGGGCATTATTATGAAGACGGGTGGTTCCGTGATAAACTATGGGCGGGTGAGCCCGATATAGCTATCCAATGCATTGGGTAACGCGAAGGAATGAAACGCTAAGGTTTATCCGAAGAGATTTAGGGAATATACTGTGATGGGTATTCCAAACGTAACCAAGAGGGTTACTCCCTACATAAGAATGTTATGAATGCCTCAATTTACATTTTATGTCTTATGATTCTATGATTTATTCATGATTTTATGAGGCATGTTAAAGTGCTTATGTTTTATGGGTAAAGTATGATTTAATTCTTATTTATACATGTACTCATGTTTCCTTTCCATATTTTTATATCCCTTACAGAGCTTTTTATGCTCATCCCATGTTTTTGAAATGTTTTTCACAGGTCAAGGGAAGGGTACATGATGTGATGATAGTGTCAAGGATGTGTCAAGAAAGAATACATGTTTTATTTTAAATATGTTTCCATTGATGGGAAGAATGAATACTGTCTTTTATGTAACCACTTTGTTTAAATGTAGAATGTAATGCAAGTTTCATGATCTAATTCTCTAAAACTCTAAACCTGAAAAGATCCTCAATGCGTAATCTTGTAATAACTCAAGATTAAGTAAGGTTTAAGGCTGGGGCCTTATATAATAACCCTATTGGATTATATATTTCCATCCATGGTCATCATTGGGTCGATTTTAGGGTCTCATGGATCCACTTTTGTGTGAAAATCACATTTAATTGCTTTTAATTTAATGTTAAGGAAAATATAACTTAAACATGTATCTTTTACAAAAAAATTTATGTGTGGTTATATAAGTGATATATTAGACTATAAATATTCACTTGAAAGATAAACATATTTCATATTACATGGTATTTTATTTATAAATTTTAGACATCAAATGAATAAATTTATTTATGACACAATGGTGTTGTAGTGATTACCTTATTAATAAATTATTTAAATAAATGAGATTATAAATATTAAAATAAATTTTTTATGGAAATTTTTATGCCATACATTAATTTTATGGATTCTTATGACTTTTTATCTTTTAATTAATGAAGTTTTTACGAATTAATAAAGTTGTTATGGATTTTTAAAAATCTATGATATGAGTTTTATAAAAATTGATATAAATGATTTTTTAAATAAATTAATATTTTTAAATGATATAATAGTCCTAAAAATTTTATATTAGTCAAAATGAAATATATGATGTTGAAAATGTCATTAATTATCTATTTTGGGTATCTTTACATTTTATAGTACCTCTAGTAACCTAATAGTTTGAAAATAAAAGAAGATATGGTAAGAGTTAATATATTTTACTAAGGGTTAAAGGTAAAAGATAAGGTTACTTTTTTGACCTAAAATGGTCAAAAATCAATTTTTCAGAGGTTTTAGACCCATATTATTCTGATATTCAAAATATATCACTTTGGGGTTATTATAATTCTAAAATCAATTAATAATAAAATAATATTTCCAAACATTATTAAAGTTCCCCTCCACCCACTTATAAAAGGACGCCACCTATAACCCATTAATCATACCTCTAAATCCCCTTAGATCATCCAAAATCTACTCTAATAAGCTCCCAAAATTCTTCCCTTCCTACTATAAGCCATACCCTAGTAATAAGGCAATTTAAGAAACCCTTTTTTTCCAATCAAAAGAAGTTACCCGATTTGAGGTAATGTATTCTCTCAAGTTTCTTCCATTTATTTTCCTTATCCAACCACCTAAACTCTCTTTATTCCATTTTTTTATAAATAAACCTGTATCCATTTTATATTAGGATGTTTTTATGAGAATTATTCTACCTACACTCACACACACCTTCATCTAATGGATTTAGAACATATTGTTTTTGTGTATGGTGAATTGCTGCCTCACAAAACAACGATTGTTCGATTTTACACTAACACCTCTTATGGTGTCCATTATGATGGAACTAAAATTATATATGATATATGTGATAATTATTTTATCTCTATGTTTTTGTAATTCTCATTTATAACATACCTTTATGCTTTTCATGTTGTATAAATATGATAATTTAATTTGAGGAATTGCAGACTACCACCCCCTCAAAGTTATATGAATCGTTCATGCTATACATGAATCATATATAGGATGGAATCAATGGTGTTATGTATTATATATAAAAAATATTTTATACTTTAATTATAATAGACCTATGTATAATTTATTTTTCATTCCATTAAATATGAAAAATAAATGAAAGTAGTGTTCATGCGTACGTACGGCTTACGGTCTCTATGAACGATGAATTTCATTTCTTATATCCAAATACTATGGACTATTATAAATACATATGTACTAGATATGTATGATATATATGATATCTAAATCATGAATATAATTATTTATATAATATACTTTTGGCCACATGGGAAATTTTTAAATATAACAAGTTTATTTTTGACTCAAGTACCGAACATCAACAAAATGACCGATATGAATTTCAATAATTATATGATTGTTATAGAGAGGTAATAAATGATATAGAAGGAATTATAAACTTGAAAAAGGTTCTAAAGAAAGTATAAATTAACTTAAGTTTTTTATTCAGGAAGAAAAAGGAACATACTCAATGATTCAGATTCAAGTTAAGGGACTTCGTCTCAATCTCCTTTCATTGAGGCATATTTTGACAATATACACCTCCTTCTTCTAAACGGTGTATAATAAACTCTTTTAAATTTTACTTTCATTAAAATTGAATAATTTATCTAAAATTAATTTTACTAAACAACAGAAGGAATGTTTTAACATTTGCAGTGACAAGGACCTCTCCACCGCCATAATCGTTATTTAGATTCCTCTATAAGACATAATGTTTTTAAAAGGAAAAGAAATCCCTTATTCCCATTTTTGGTGTTTTCTTATTAAAAAAGGTATTTTAAATGGATTTATTATTTAAATTTCTTGAAATTATTTCATGTGATTTAAAATGTAATTTTATTAGTGAAATACTGATATTTTCTATATTTTAGGTTTTATGATTATATAATGGTACTTGGATATTTGACAGGTGTTTAAGTAATAAACCAATGAAGGGGTGTTATGTGATAAATCATGTGATGGGTGGTTCCGTGACAAACCATGGATGGGTGGTTATGTTATAAACTCCAAGGCATTGGGTAGGAAAGTCAACCGTATTGTTATTCTATTTAGTGATATGTGTAGAAGTTGACTATATGGTTATTCGATTTAATTATGTTTTTGTCCCAAGTTACCTTAATATTATATATGTTGTTTTCTATGTACCTTATGGTAATATTTTGGTTTCAAAAGGGTAAGCATTGAGATTATATTTTGTGAAGTGTTTTTATACTACTTTATGGTGAAAGTATTAATTTATGATAAGGTATTCATGGTTTACATGTTGTTTTGAAAAACTAATAGTTTTCCTTACTTATGTATCCCTTATTGATATTTTTATGATCATCAGATGTTTTGAAATGTTTTTTACAGTTCCTAAAGCTGAATTGGGTCAAGTATGGGAACATGGAAAATCACGCTATTTAAATAATGGAACTAAACATGCCTTTTAAAGAGTTTTTTTATTATGAAAATAATGGATAGTGGGTAAAAGTGTCTACCTAGATTATTCAAGTTGTTATGTATAAGTAATGACAAAATTATCTAATGCTCTAAAATAGAAAAAATCCTCAATGTGAATTATTAACTTAATTGAAGATTATGTAATGTTTAAGGTTAGGTCCTTATAATCCATGCCACCATAGGGCTCTCCCCATTAACTATATAAAATAATAAAAGTTCTCAAGGAATTACACTTAACATATCACCTAGAACCAATATTGGAGTTTTTATCAATATTAGTGGTACATTCATCGCAATGTCCACTTGTACCCCTACCAGTAATCATTTTTATGGTGGAATCTCTCTTCAATTCCAAAAACACATCCCTGAACACATAAAATGCAGTTTCAACAATTCACCCAACATAGGTATGGTGACTAGACATCAGAAACTCAATATGTTTATATTATTTGGATGTCCATAACCACAAAAATATCACTTCCCTCAATGATCCCTATCATGGGCCATGGTTAACTTAGGGTTAACCAAACATACAAAATCCAATCATCTAGTTTGACACCATTTATTCATATTTAAACATTTATAAAAATTACAACATCCATTGTATAAAATATATTAACCATTTACATTGAAATACTAAAATTTTAAAACATGTATAAAATCTTTATGAGGAATCATTTCTTTAAAACCAAAAGGAATAGAAAAAATTTTATTTCCTGAAATCAAGATGCTCTTTCATGCGTTCCAAACATGAGGCATTCCAAATAAATCTATAAGTAAAGAAAATGATATATGCATATAAAATATAATTCTATTAAAAACTACATGGACACTATTAACATATAATATGATCACACAAAAATTGTATCACCCGAATTTAAATAATATTCAACTATAACATGAGAACCTAAAGAAAAACAATCCCTCCTAGGGTATATAGGTTTTCCCCATATTTTCATAATTTTTTTTATTGTGATGCAAAACTACTATAATGATTATAAAATAATTTCATTTTGAATCCATATTTGAGGAATTTAAATAAACACAAAATGTGTATTTAAAAATTTAACATAAAAATAATCCATTTTAGAGAACATTTCCATATTCTAAAAGATAATTTCATCACTCATGGATGTGAAAACATAAATTTTATATATCAAAACAAAATTAATTTTCTAATAACTTAAGGAATGCTAAGGGATAGATCATGAGATTAAGAAACATTGATAAATATTGATAAAAATATTTATCTTCTATACCCGTTATGGGATATTATGAGATAATATTATAAAAAACATAGATTCGATTGAAACATTTCCAATGATCCATTTCTATAATTACACAAACTATTATAAATAAAATACATTTTTATTATTTACATAATTATATTATTATGTAAGATTGTTATAGAAAACACAAGCACTAATTTGGTTTGATCCTATCATATTTATTTTACCATTATATATCATTACCATTGATAATATATTCATTTATCATTGATTACATTATTAACATAAATTTATTGTTTTAACAAATCCCATTTGACGCAGAGAAAGGAAGTGATGACCTCAACTAGTTGGATCATACCCTATGTATACCATTTATCATAGCATTTGAGGGAGACATAATTTTTGGAATTTTCCTTTTACTAATCCCAGGCTTTGATCCAACAACTAAATCATGAGAAACTCCTTTTATGGGAGAAGTTAATGCTTATTAAGATCATGAACCAAACCATGTTCGTCGAACAACCCGATGAAAGTCCCACTATAACACACCATAATCTTAGAGAAGTTTCTTGTTTATTAAATGTAGTTTTATCAAGATCCTATAAATATTAATATGAACTATTTTTTTATATTGTAATGAATATATTTTCATCCTATTTTATTACATTGTAATGTATTTTTATTTTGATACCATAAAGAAAAATTTAATTTTTGGTTGGTAATAAAATTCAATCAATGAATTTATGATTTAATGGATTTTAAAAAAGAAATAATATTTCATATTATTATTAAGTATTTTTTATAAAATATAAATAATCCTATAATTTTTATGAAGGCAAATGTAATTTTATATGGATTTGAAAACTGTCATTTTCAAAAAACCCATCTTTTTTAATAAATTATAGTTATTATTTTAAAAGTTAAATTAAAATATTTTGAAAATTATTTAGATAAAATAATTTTTTTTGGAATAAGAAAATCAAAATTATTCAAAGGTGAATTTTGTATAATTTTTCAATATCGATGAATTTTTAGATAAAAATTAAATATCATATAAATATAATTTGTGTATTATGACATCATAATTACCCAAAAATGATATAATAATTACAATAAATGGGATAAATGATCAAATATATGTTTTAACCTTGAAATATTTTTATTTTATGTTTATTGTATTTATTTTATAAATCCATTATCAATCCTCCAAAAATTGTAATATATTTTAAGGATTTAAAATCATTTATTTTGGTGTAAGACTCACCTCCACATAAAAAAGGTAATTATTTTAATAATTTCTTCCCTTGGAGTTATAAAATAATATATACCACTCTCATTTAGTAGAACCCATGAGAATAACACATGGTATGTTTTCTGGTTTTGGATATTTTATTATATAGTGTCCAAAACAAAATAATTAATAAATCCCCCACTGTTTCTTTATAAACCCATAGAATATATCATTTATCTTCACTAAAACTACTTTAAGAACTAACATAATCTACCATACACTATATAGATTCATCCCATGGCTCCCCCAAGTTCTCATGAAGTCCATTATAATCCATTGGAGTCACACTTTGACGTAATTGACCTTATTCTTCTCCTTTCAAATTCAAGAAACTTCTTTGACATTAATTACATTAATTTAAAATGGTTTTGTTTTAATATATTTATAATAATTCAATTATATTCTTTTTTATTTTATTCTAATTATTAATCATTTTTTCTACCTCATTTTGACCATTACCTAATTCGTTATTATGCCGAAATTTTGTAAGGGATCTTTACATTCTCTTCTTTATTTTTGTTTCTTTACGAACTTATGCATTCTATTTCAAATTCCTAATGTTGGGAAAAATTAATACATGTCCCTATTACTTTCTATTTTATATTATAATAATTATAGACACCTTTATCTCGCATCCCGAATTTTTATTAGTTTTTATGTAACACAATTATCCTATAGAAATTTAAACGTGATTTTCCATGCCAAAACATTTTTGTACCCATTTTTCAATCAATGGTATTCACCCTTATACACATATATCTATTGATTAGGTAATTAATTATATTTATTCCAAAATAATTAATCCTTTAATAAATTATTATGACGAATTATCTCATATTGAATGATCAATGTGGCAAACTTAAGTATGAGATTGAAATCAACGTGATGGGTGAACGTAGATTGCGCTACAATTCATTTGGTAATGTTTAGTATCATGATGCATCATTTTGGGAAAGTTAGTGAAGCTGATTCTTATATGGGACATTTTCCACCATGAGGTCTTGGTGGATTTATCCTTGAACTAAGATTATGATCTAATTTTTTATGTTGTTTCCATATTTCTCATGTTGCCTTTATGATTACCATGCTATATCATGTCTCGTTGTACATTTTTATGATTCCTACTCTTTTTATGCCATATTTATATTCCTATTTTCTAAATTTTTTTATATTATTCATGTTGTTCCTTATTTATTCCTTTATTGATCTTTACATCTCACCCCTTTTTATGTTTTCCCCAATATATCCCATGTCGTTTTGAGTTTGAAGTAGTATTTTGAGATTTTTAAAGATGTTTTCAATAAAGATGTTATATTCCCTATATTTTTTTGTGACATAATGTACTAAATTCCAAAATAAACTTGACATATCGATCATCTAGGATGCATTAATTATATTATTATGTAATAAATCAACTATTAATGTGAAATAAAGAGTTTTATTATTATAGTTGGTATAAGAGGAAAATGTTTAGTTCATTTTGGGGTTAGAATTTGAAAAATCTCAAGAAATACTTAGGAATAAGACTAATTATAAGAAAAAATACATAAATTTTGGTTATTATAGATTTTGTGGTTTCTAAATTAAATAAATTCACATCAGGATACAAAAATTTATGTGGTTATAGAAAATATGTTCCTATGAGTAACAACACCGACAAAGTTTTTCAAGCCTGTCCCAGTGTAACCTGGTAAATAAAACAATTCCTTACAAAGAAACTAGTTTTAAAATCATGGGGGATTTTCTTTAGTAAAATTAATAATATCATTACAAAACATTTTTAAAGGAAAAAATTCCCATAAGAATTTATTTTAGGAAAAATATCATAGATAACATAGATTAAAGCCTATAAATTCATATGTTATGGAAATAAATGTAATTTATACGTTATCCCTTTATTTTTATTCAATTAACGTTTTTGTGTTGAATATTTAAAGATACTCATCCCTAATTTTATTTTTTATTGAATCTAGTTTATTGGAATATGAGGCATCTTGTTAAGAAAAAATGCGATGATAAATGTAATGACTTCTTCAATGATATTCCCAATCCGATGAGAGAGGGAATAATTTTTTTTTCACAATACTCTCTCATCTAACTCAATTTTTTAGTAGAAACCAAGATCCATTGGATCCCCCAACCCCCCTCAGAGAGTACATGCCTTAATCTAGTGCTTCATGTGACGAAGGCCTCATACATTAAATGGATCATCTGATCCCTTAAACATGGAAAAATAGATCAAATCCACTGAGAAGATCTTATTAGTCCTTCAATGTTCCAAAAAATTAATGTTTCTAAATTTTTTTATGGTATGGAGTGAGAATCTTAAGAGTAGAGGACATTTATAAAAAATATGAATCATGATGAAGAGAATTAATAAATGGAGTGGAAGATACTTTATAAATATTTTTTGATAAATATTTTCTTCATATTTTCATCTTAAAATGTAAAGTTATTTCCATACACTCAAGAAACATTATGATCAATATATTAGTTCTTATTATCCATACATCATTATACATGAATGGTATAACTCCAGATATTTTTTATCCCCTGAATGAATGGTTTTCCACTTATTTGGTGGGATAAAATCAAGTCTATGAAATGTCCCAGAGATTTGGGACATTGATAGCTATGAATAAATTGTCTGATGTGCCCTCAAATTCAAAATGGAGATTAGTGCATCTCAAGGGTATCATGTGGATCAGAAGCATATTGTGGTTTTTAATTATGTCAGTCTAGTAGATAAATCTAAAGGTTTCAATAAATTCAAACATCCCACTTATCAATGGTGAGAAAAGAAGAACCACGTAACTTTCCTAAATGGGATGAATAAATTATTTAAGTGTGGTAAGGAAGGAATCTTGGATAACATCTTTAGACATTAGAAACCCACTAATGTGATGGAATAAAGGAATAATGTAGTCAACCTTCGACACTTTTTTAATTTGATCAACTGTACAGAACATGTGAAATTTTCAAATCAATTCCCTATGATAAGTGTTTTTTGAGATAACCAACAACCTATGAGGGATCAAGTGTGATATTTTTCCATCATTACCACCCAAGTGAATCTTGAAAATTAAGTGGCGATAGGTATGATAGTTATTAATTCTGGAAAAGTGAATTTAATTTTTATTTATTGTTCTATCCATTATATTATATCCAGAAAGTTTATTAGAACTATCCAAATACCACTAAAATGCATGGACACAGAGATGTTAGTGAAAAGAGAAAATGGAGAAATTATTTAATTCCATGAATATAACACATCCCCTGTTATAATTTATGGGATGAACTTTACATCAAACCATTTGATACTAACTTGTGTGGAATTTGATGAAATTATAAGCATCTATTGGATTAACGTATATACAACCCACATTAAATTCCATGAGAATGAAATCATTCTCTATATAGTGAATCGACCCCCCTGTTTTGTGCAGGTGAAAGGAGGATGATGAATCTTATTTAGCACCATTATCTCAAGAATGAAAATTATTTCCATACGAGAAAGTGTAACTAGTTCAGATGATCAGGTCTATGAAAAGGACCATCCTCAAAGACATGCCTATTGTGAGGGAATATATTTATGTGATTCCTAAGGAATTTAGCAGTCTTCCTCCAAGTTGGGAGGTTGAATTATCAACCGAGCTTATACCTAAGGAATTTCCAATATCCAAGAATTCATATAGGATTGAAGTTATGGAACATGAGGAGCTGAAGAATCAACTATAGGTGAATCCAGATAAAGGGTTCCAATTACAATGTGCTTCACCATGGGGTGCACCGGTCCTCTTTTTCAAGAAGAAGGATGGGTCAATGTTTTTTCTTAATTGATTATCATGAGCTCAACAAGATCATGATAAAGAACAAGTATCATGTACCATATATTGATGACTTGTTTGATCATCTACCTGGATTACAATGCTTACCCAAGTTGGAACTCTAGTCAGTATATTACCAAGTTAGGGTGAAGAAGGATGATATCCCCAAGACTGCTTTTCCTATAAGGTACATGCACCATGAGTTCATAGTGATGCATTTTGGGATACCTAATGCTCTAATAATCTTCATGGACTAAATTAATAGAGTCTATAGGGATTAAATAAAAAAACATTAGGCAGTATTAATATATTATATTCTAATATACACAAAAACTAAGGAGTACTAGGAGGAGTATATGAGTAATCTGATAAAGACCTTTTAAAATGAGAATCCTTATGCAAAGTAAAATAAGTGTGAGTTATAGTTGATTGAAGTATCATTCCAATGAAATTTCATCATAATAAAGGAGATATCTTTAGCTCCTTCAAAGAAAAAAGTAATTTAAGGATATATGTGGCCAACATCCATGGTAGGCATCTATAGTTTCCTTAGGTTAGCTGGATATTATCACTGATTTGTGAGAAATTTCTTGTGATTGTCAAACCCTCTTACAAAGATAACATTGAAGGGAGTCATGTTTTCTTGGAATGATCAAATGTGAAGAAATATTAAAAGAGTTAAAATGAGTCTTATCCTTAACCCTATGCTCATATTACCCAAAAGTGGAGAATATTTTGTAATATTAAGATAAGATTTTAAGAAGGGATTGGGTTGTGAATTAATGCATAATGATAAACTCATAGGCAATGCTTTAAGGAAGTTGAAAGTTCATGAATATAACCATCCAATGCATGATATGGAGTTGGATATAATGATATTTTCTTTGAAAATATGGTGGAATTTATGTTTGGGGAGAAGTGTGAAATATTTACATATCGCAAAAGTCTCACATTTATACTCACATGAAAGAGATGAATATGAACCAATGTTGTTGGTTAGAGCTGATCAAAGACCATGAATTCTAAATTTACCACTTAACTAGTAAAGATTATAAAGTTTTGGATGATCTAAGTATAAAATATATATAAATTTAATCATTGACGTCAATATAAAATGGCATAATCTTCTTAGAATTGAAGAGCATGTGGATGGGTTTCATTAAAGAAGGAACATCATCAATAATTTCACAAATTATTTATCAACCGTATCTTCTTGAATAGTTAAAGTATTTTAAAATAAATGACGTGGGTTTTAAAAATAAAGAGGATAATATAAGGATTTGAAAATGCTTGGAGTTCAATTTTAATGAAGTTGGAATTGTTGGATTTGGGTCATGACTATGTGTTTCGTAACATCCTTTGTTAAAGAAGTAACTGTTGGATGATGCACACTGTTTGAAATTCTCTATCCACATAGAAAGAACAAAGATATATCAAGTTTATTGTGATAACTATTGTTGGGTGATATGAATAAGGAGATCACTGAATATACCTCAATGTTCCCAGAATCTCTCAAGTCAAGATGAAAGATAGATGTATATGGGGATGATCTAACCATTTCCCATACTAATATAGAAATTGGATAATGTCACCATGGGATTGTCACTAGATGTTTGAATAAACCCAAGGGAAATAATTAAATATGATTTATTGTATAAATTCATTCAAATATAGTTCCAATTATCCAAATTATAGAGGAGTTATCACTGAATCATTTTCCATGGGTATACATCCAAGAATTGGTGAGGATGCATGGAGTACCACTATCGATTGTGTCTGATCAGAATCCAATATTCACCTCTATGTTTGGGAAAAGTCTTTAGTGCGATCTAATCATTGATCTGAACATCAGTGCATATTATCACCCTCAAACTGATGACCAATATATGTAGTCAATAGAAACACTTGAGGATAAGTTGAGAGAATTCTCAATTGACATCAGTGTAGGATGAGACCAACATCTTTCTCTAGTCAAGTACTCCTACAATTTTTTTTCCAACTTAGCACCACAATGGCTCCCAATAAGGAAATTCATAGCAAGAGGTGTAGAACACCTTCATACTGGGATGAAGTTGGTGAATGAAAATTACTAGGTTATGAAATGGATAGGGAAATGGTGGAGAAGGTTAAGACCATTCAGCAGCACATCAAGGCTGGACAGAGTCGACCAAAGATCTATGATGATAATCATCGATGAGACATAGATTTTTATGCTGCGAACATTGTATTACTCAGTATATCTACAAGTCATAATGTGATGATATTTTAGAAGAGTGGAAAGCATAGTCCAAGGAACATCAATCCCTTTCAAATAATTCCTCACATCAGAGCGGTGGCTTATCGACTAGAACTCCCATTGAACATATCTAAAGTGCAATATGTTTTCTATGTATCCCTCATGATAATGAACCTACCACAACCCTCACATTTACTAAATCTATAAGTGGTACCATTAGAGAATGACCTTTCTTATGAGAAGCATCCGGTAAATATTTTAGATCGTAGAGAAAATGTTATACGAAATAATACAATGAACCATGTAAAAGTTCTGTAGAGAAAAAAAAGATTTAAGAAACAATGTGGGATTTGGATAAAGTGATGAAGAAGATGTTCCCTTATTAGTTTTATTGAGGTAAATGATAGCTTCAAGGGATAATTTTTTTAAGGGGTGATGATTATAATGACCTTTAATGTTATAAATAAAATACCCTTTTTATTCTTTTAAATGAATTATTATGTAACATGGTTATAGAAAACACATTAACTCCTTTGGTTTTATCCAATAATATTTAATTGACCATTAATAATCATTATCGATGATAGTATATACATTTAATATCATTTCCATCATTAATAAAAATATTGGGTTTTGACATATCCAATTTGACACACCAAACTGATGTAATAGCCTATACTTGTAGGATCATACCCTATGAATCACATTCATTAGAGATTTGAAGGGAGATAATTTTTTTAGGATTTTCCATTGACCAGTCCCAATTTTGAGGTCCAACAACTTATGCATGAGGGAAATCATTTACACGAGAAGTTCAAGCTCATTAAGATCATGACCCATACCATGTTCTCTGAACCACCCCATGAATGTCCCTCCATCATGCACCTTACTCTTAGAGAGTTTGTTGGGTATTAATGGAATATGTATCATGACCCTATAAATATGAATATGTACTATTTTATAAAAAAACAATATATTTACATCTTTTTATTTTTACTTTATAAATGATTTTTATATTGATACAATAATTGAAAAATATTATTTTTTGTTGATATTCAAATTCAATCAATGAATTTATTAATTAATGTATTTTTGAAATAAATAAAATTTATTATTATTAATAAATATTTTCTATTATATATAAATGATCATATAATTTTCATTAGGTAAAATGGAATTTTGTTAATGATTCAATGTTTTTATTTAGAAAAATTATTTCTAAAAAATTTAAGTTATTATTATAAATGAAAAATTCAAATATTTAGAAACTTATTTAGATAAAATGAATATTATTTTGTAATCATAATTTAAAAATTATCCAATGGTGAATTTTTCAAAATTTTATGAGATAGTCAGATTTTTGACTGATTATTAAATAGAGTATAAATATACATTGTGTATTAGGGAATCATAATAACCCAAAAGTGATGTAATAATTAAAATAAATAGAATATAAGACCAAATATATATTTTACCTTAAAATTAATTCTATTTATGGATTTTTTTACTTTATAAATCCATTATAAATCCTCCAAAATGTGTGATATATTTTATGTTTTTAAAAAAATTTCTTTAGGTGTATGACTCACCTCTACATAAGCAAGGGAATTATATTAATAATTTAGACCCTTTTATTTTTAAAATAATTTAAACCACTCCCATTTGGTAGAAACCATGTTAAAAACCATTGGATTGTTTATGGTTTTGGATATTTTATTTTGTAGATTCCAAAACCTAAATACTCAAGAAATTCCCCTACATTACTATATAAAACCACCAATGATCTTATTTATCTTCACTAACACTCTAATCACTTACATAATCTACCCTACAATTACTAGAGTCATACAAAGGTTCCCTAAGAACTCAATAATTCCTTCCCATACCTTTGGTGTCACATAGTAATGTAATGGATCTTTATATCCTGCTTTCAAATTCAAGAAACTTTTTGTAAATTAGTTATTTTAATTTAAAATGGTTATATTTCCATTCAATTAAAATAATTACCTTACTTTACATTTTATTTTATTTGAATGAGTTATCATATATCCTCCCCAATTTGGACCCTTATCTAAGTTTTTACTATGCTAAAATCCCATTAGGGATCCTCACATCCTATTATAAATTCATGTTTTTTAACATATATAATCTATTTCCATTTTATAATGTTGGTAAATGACCTTCCATATCCGTATTACAACCCATTTTATGTATAAATAACGAGATACCCCTTTCACTCTCATTAAAAATATTTATGAATTTTTATGTAACATCGTTATGATGCCAAAATTTCTCTCTGGTTTTCCATACCAAAACAATTATGTAGTGAATAACATACCCATTTTTCTATCAAGGGTATTAAGATTTATACCCACAAACATATTTATTTGGGACTTAATTATATTTATTAGACACTCCTTAATCAAGGAATAAATAATGATGATGAATGAATCCTTGTTGTATGATCTATGTGGCACACTTAAGCATGATATTGAAATGAATATGATGGGTGTGACCAGATAGTGCTCTAATACATTGGGTAATGATTAGTATCATGATACATCATGTTGGGAAATAGAGTGAACCTGATTAATTTATGGAATTTTTCAACCATGACGTTTTGGAAGATTAATCCTTGACCGATATTTATGACGTAATGTTTTTAGTTGTTCCTACATTTAGCATGTTTCCATTATGGTTACCATGATATATCATGTGTCATTTTACATGTCTATGATTCCATATCTTTTTATTCCTTATTAATAAGCCTATTTTCTAACATGTATCATTTTATTTATGTTATGAATTATTTATCACCTTACTATGATTTATAGGTCCCCCTTATTATTTTTTTCTCCGGATATACCATGATGTTTTAATTTCAAAGATTTATTTTGAACATGTTAAAGAAGTTTTCACTAAAGATTATGTA
This sequence comes from Viscum album, assembly GCA_963277665.1. Lineage (NCBI taxonomy): Eukaryota > Viridiplantae > Streptophyta > Magnoliopsida > Santalales > Viscaceae > Viscum > Viscum album. The sequence continues at coordinate 648,557,697 of OY728120.1, read as the reverse complement.
TTCCATATTTTAGTTGTTATGTAATGTACCTAATTCCCAAATACACTAGCAATCTTTATCATATGGGTTGTATTAAGTATAGTCTTACTTAATAAATAATTTATTAATGTGAAATAAATTGGTGGGTTGTTATAATTACCATGATATATCTAGTGATCCATCCTAATTAGGAATGAATCACATGTAGTAGAAGGGAAGGAAGTGGACTCTAAAGGATCCACTTGTCGAAATACACCTAAAGAATTTTTGACCATCCAACAATAAAAAATATAAACCATTGAGAAAATGGATAGTGGAAAAACAATCACCTAGAGAATATAAATTAATGGAAACCATATTAGGTTTGATAAGATTGGATATTTATAGTGTATAAAAATCTACATGTCACGACAGAACTCATAGGGCTATAATGTTGTGTGATCCAAAATAGTAAGGACTATGGTACAAGGGGGATGTCCCTTAAATAGTTATTCTCGGTTAGAAGATTGTATAGAATCCCCACAATGGTCAATTAAGAGATCCTATAATCTATGGGAATAGACTATAGTAGAATTTACATCCCAATATCATATCCTCCAAGACCTTAAAAGAACAATATGATTCAACCATCACTCAATGACGTATTGACCACGATATTGAAAAAACATTCTGGATTCCACCAAATTTCCAAAATGATACAGTTGATTTTCCACATTGTACCCATGAAAATAAAGAAACAATTAATCCACCCCCACACTATAGTTTCCTAACCACCAAAAATCTATATCCAATTTGCTGAAAAACTAGAACAATATTTTAAAATCTAGACCGATAGACATAATTCACTTTTCCCAACCTAAAAATTCTACAAAATTGAAAAGGAAAAAATAGTTTCCTTACCTGATCCCATATACCATGGTGTGACATGGGATATATAGTGACCATAATTTTTATTATATAACTATTACATTATTTTTAAGATAAACAAAAAAGAGTTACAGTCCCGGATCCAATTGTTTAGTATTTGGGTAAAATTAGTACCATACATTACTTAATCATAATTAAACATAAATATTTATTTAAAAAATTATTTTTTATCATTCCAAAGCTCATGTTCTCTTTAGTACATGTAGTCACATGAGGGTATGCATCAATGACGGGGGTTAGCTAAAATATGAGTAAGATGATGAATGAGGACATGAATCAATATAACATGGGTGATCATAATCATCATCTTCATGACATAACAGTAGTATCACAATCATAATTATGAGAGGGAAAATTAGATAAAGTCATGTAATGTTGAAATTAATACAAATGAAACATCTTTTCATAGTGGAAAAATACCACACATTGATGTGAACAAATCTAGAATCTCGTTCACAAAAAACATATATGCATAATCATAACATGATCATTGTGAAAAATATAGAATCAAGATCTTGAATAATAAACTTTATATCATGAGATATATCCCATTTCCCAATGCATTGGGGGGATATATTATTCTGGGCCTTCCCATCATATCATAATATTTACAAAATCATTCATGGATCATTGAATGTTTAAAAATTACATTCATGAAATAAACCCTTGGATTTGAAATGGTTTCATATTGACTTAATCAACAATAAACTCATGAATAAGATTTTGGGTTAAAAAATGAAAAGTGGAAACATATGTGGAATAACCATTATCATTATTGATTGAATAAAAAAACTCAAGATGAGTAAAAGGTGGGTTTTGGAAAGATGAGTTCTTTTGGAAAATCATAGTATTTAACATAAAATGAAGTAAAAAACATGTATATCTCAGAAAATAAAATTTAAGAGTAATGATATAATATTTAAGGAAAATTAAAAAAATATCAATACTAAAAATGGTTTTCGAAAGGGAAACCCCAAGGAAAGATAGTTGGGTTCGACAATCCCCTTACCTTATATTCGGATGCATTCTGAACTTGAACTTTATATTTAGAATAAAAAAATTTGATTCATTAAATACTAAATCTAGAAAACATTATTAATTTACATTATTTGTTATAACATTATTATTTTCATTTATTTCCATTTTATGGAGTTATAGATTTCAATTTTAACATTCTATGAGGGTTCTATTCATGGTTTATGGGAGATTATCTTGAGTATAATTAAGGGTATTTCTATGAAATTGAAGAAAAATACATAATTGGAATGAAATGATACTAATATAATTCCATAATTTTAAATTTTCTCATATGTCATTGTTTGGTATTATTTGAGGTGATTAATTAGATAAAACATTAGTTAAAAATGTCTATTTCATTTAGACAGTTTGTATGACCATCACACACTAGTATCATTTTATTTAATATAATGTTTACATATTCTTTTAAAAATATGATAAAAATAATAAAATTTATATTTAAATATTATTTAACCATAATAATGTTTTTATGAAAATCCATTAAGGTGGTAATGAAAAATGAAAACTCATCATTCACAAAGGCATTGAACTAACATATCATAGATGTTGTTTTCATTTATAGAAAAATAGGACAATATAAGAGATTTTATGATGGATATTCCATTAAAATAATAAAATTATATTATTTATATCTGATAGTAGAGTTATCATTCTACTATGTATAGGGGATGTTGTGAGAGGTTAAGAAAAGATAATAAATTAAAAGAGAAAGAATGAGTATTTTACCTCTTGAATATAGTCTCTTTGTAAACCTCTTTATGACACTCGATTTTGGTATTTTGTTGAGACTGGAAGAACTTGGACTTGGGTAAGAGGCTTTTTAAGGGTAATGGGATGGATTTAGAGAGGATACTAATCTTATATGGTGTGAGGAGAAGGGGTGGTGTTTATAGTTGGAGGATAGGGGTATTATTTATTATTATATTCGTTAGTATGTTATTTTGGTTAGATACCATCAATAGAGATGATATCTAAGTCTAAATACAGTAAATAGTTCTGGAAATTTCAAACCAATGGGTTTTTACAACATCTATACAACAACCATGTCTCAAAAATTCATGTATTTGGCTTATACTGTAAATTACTGTATTTAACAATTCACAAAAAAATAAACTATTTTTAAAAAATCAAAAAAATTCCCCCTACCCATTTATCGATATATAGATTTAAAAAATTATACCCATTTAATTAAAATAATTTTCTGAATATGATAAATTTATTTTTTAAATAAAATCCTTACCTAACCGAAAAATATGGATTTTAATAGTATAATCGATATTACGGCCATTTGAAAAAATAATTAAGGTCTCATAAAATAATCTAATAATTTTAATAAAACAAAATATTTATTTTGGAATACATTTAATGAAAATATATATTTTATTTTAAATAATTATTCTAATTTTAAAATTTTAAATTTACATTTAAATTTTTTAAAAATACAAAAACCTAATTTCACATTTTTAAAACATTTATTTACTTATACCATGATATAAATATGTCAACTTGGAATTTATAAGATACTTTTTTTTTATAATTTCATAGGTGAGGTTACTATTCTAATGTCCAGATTACTATTCTTAACAGTCACCTTACCATTCCAATGGTAAGGTTACTATTCTAATAGTATATATTTCTTAATTTATATAAATAACGCTTTTTTTCATTATTTATTTATGAGAATAATAATTTTATTGGGTTCTCTAAGTGATTTTTGTGGTTTATGACATGACTATAAAAAGTTAAATTCTATTGATAAAATTTTAAGTTGGTACATTCTTCACCCCTTATTAAATTTCATCCTCAAAATTTTCATTTACATACTATGGTGAAAATAGGTGAGGGTATTTCTCCTTAATTTCTTATACTGGTTCACATGTAACCTATCCATACTTATGGTTCCTCCACAACCCGTTGACATGGTGATTTATATTATTACATAGTTTTTTTATCTCTAACATCCATGATCTTCCCCAAATGTTTTTTATATTAGAGGTCATTCTATAATTATACAACCTCTATATTTAGTACATGTAAAGGGTAAGGTATGTAATTCCTCGAGAGAGATACACTGAACACATCATGAAATTAGGAAATATTTGGTGGACTAAAAGATGGTAAGAAACTTCTATTATGGGATCATGAATATCAATGGGGGTAATTTACATTAGTCTAATATTCTATTTCTTTCCAAACAACATGAATCTCTTCGATGGTGACATTTAAAGGAAATATTTTTCTCCAACATCAATCATCAAGTCACATTGATGGTAGTTAGTATAGTTCTTATGCCGAATTTGAGTTGTTTTTATATGTTTATGGAATGATTGAGCCTTATCAGTCATCTCTTGTACATGACCAAGTCCATGTATCTTTTTTTCTACAGCTTCTTCCCAATATGTTGGAGTTCTGCATCATATCCTATATAAATCTTCATATTGATCCATATGAATAAAATATTGGAATCTGTTTTCATATGAGAACTAAAAAAAGGGAGATGTTGGTCCCATACACCTTCAATTCCATATAGAAATCTCTCATCATATTCTAAAGAGTATGAATAGTTCTTTTATATTGGCCAACAGTTTATTAGTGACAGTCCATGATGAAATTCAATTCAGTAATCGAGGGGTATTATAGACTCCTATATAATTTAGATATGATCATTGGATTATGATTAGGTACCATAGAAAGTGGAACCCCATATGAATCCTTTCTATTTAGATAAAAAATTTCTTAGAATCTTATTCAAGTGATAAATCTTTCTAAATAGACATGAAGTTGACAGTCCTGGTTAGTTGATCCACCAGAACCCATATTGCATTTTTTCCTTTGGATCTCTTTAAGAGACTAGTGAATAATCCCATAGTGATATTCCTCCATTTCCATGTGGGTATAGGGAATGGTTGAATCATCCAATTGGTCTTCTAGTTATCTACATTATCTTTTTTACATAACAAACATATTGAGATATACTCAGTAATACCCATCACCATTTTTTAACATGATGTGATCTTAATGATCACGATACATCATGGTATATCCCATTTGGATAGAGAAATATGAGCAATGTGTATTATCCAGTATCAAATTCATTATATCTCATGAGAAGGCACAAAAAGTTAGTTCCAAATTGAATGACAACATCCTCATCAATGTGCTAGTCATGCACTTTTCCATCCGTTACTACTTTCACCTTCCTTTTTATAACCAGGTCACCCTTTTGTGCCTCATTGTTCTACTCTAGGATTGACAGTTGGGAGATAATTTAAGAAATAAGGGATTTATTCCCTATCATTTTGATTTCCAAATTATTTCTTTCAATATCCAAGAAGATAGGGTCTTTCTCAATTGACATCAAGGATAATGTTGTACTTTATTTTTTGCTAAGAGAATCAACTACTCTATTTTCCTTTCCCAATTTGTAATGAAAAGTGAAATCATAGTCCTTGATTACCTCCAACTACCTTATTTTAATCATGTTGACCTCTATCTATGTGAAAATATACCTTAGACTCTTGTGATCGGTATATATGTCACACTTCGCACCATAGAGGTAGTGAAACCAGATCTTCAAGGAAAACATCATAGCTTCTTGATCTAGATCATGTGTTGGGTAGTTTAGATAATGGATATTCAACTTCTATGAGATGTAAGTGATCATTTTATCATTATTCCTAAGTACACAACCTAATAATTTCTTTAACGAATCATTGTATATCATAAAAAAATTATACTAATTAAAAATAAAAGTATAGGTGTAGTGATTATCCTCTTCTTGAGATACTTGAATCTTACCACACATTCTAACATCTAGACATAATTTACCCCTTTTTATGTTAGCTCAGTTAAAGAGCAATGAAATCATTAGAAATTCTTCACAAAACATCATTAGTAACCTACTAATTTTTTTTTATTTCGGTGACACTAGTGGGTCTAGGACATTCCTCAATATCCATTTCTTTTTGATGGATCTACAAAAGGTCCCCCAATTGAGATCATGTTACCCAAAAATTGAAAATCTGTATCCAAAAGTCCCAATTTCTATATTTATTGTTAAATTTCACTACACTTATGTCACTAGAATAATCCTTAAATATTTTTCATGTTCCTCCTATCTCTTGGAGTAAGTCAAAATATCATCAATAAACACTACAAAAAATATTTCAAGGTAGTTTCTAATTACTATATTTATAAAGTCCATGAAGATTTATTTGGAATTATTATGTTCTAAAGGAATCACTATAAACTCATAATTCCCATATGTTGAAAGAAAATCAGTCTTATTAATATATTCATTCTTCACATTCAGATGACGAAGTTGAGAACGAAGATCCAAATTTGAGTAGTATTGAGCTCTTCATAGTTGATCAAATAAGTCTTTAATCCTTGGAAGATGATACTTTTCCTTTATGGTGATATTATTGATCTCTTGATAATCGATACAAAGTCACATTTACCCATATATTTCTTTACAAAGAACACTAGGGAACCCCAAGGTGATGCACTTGGTTATATTAACCCTTTTCCCAAATACTATTACTTACCTCTTCCTATTCAATTAGAGTCTTCCTATAGGGGAATTTTGAGATAAGAGTGGCTCCATATTTGATATCTATTAATAAATTGACCTCACAATCAGGGTGATATTTGGATAACTCTTCAAGAAATTCATCTATTTATTCACTAACAATGGAAATTTACAATAGGTTGATAACTTCATTTAACTCAATCATTTGGGAAAGGTATTAAACTTCATAGGGTTTCATAAATAACTTGGTTTATGGATTTTCCCATGGATTTTCATGAGATTAATTTTATTATTAGAGGACCATGGGATAGTTCAGAATATGGAAACATATTTTCTTTTCTTGATAGTTTATGTGTGATATATATAAGTATTTCCAATCCATTACTAGTATAGTTTTTAATTCTACCATGATATTTGATACTAGATTCATTGAAAAAATATTCACACATATGCCAAAATAAAAAGAGTCCAATACATGGGATGCAATAATAAAACCACTCTACTTTTTTTGGATATATCTACTTAAAGGTATTGGGGTATCAATTTAATAATTCTAGAAAATGTGTATGACATAATGGAATGCGTAGAACCAGAATCAAATAAGACATTTTCAATTATTGAGTGAATAGGAAGGGTACATTGTAGGATATTGTTTTATTTATCCACATAATGAGTAGTGTGGGAATATGATATACCTTAATCATTTGGATTGGGTGGATCCTAAAACTGATTACCCTCAAGTACACATTTTTAGTGCACTAACTTACATAATTTCATTGGTCCCTATAGTGGAAGTATTGAACCATTGGTGGTTATCTTATTTCCTCTATCACATTGTCCAGCTTCTTTATGTCTCTTTAACCTTCATGATCTTGGTGGCCTTCTCTCTAACACTTAAATCATTTTCCCATAACATTGAGGTAGTTCCAATGATGAATCTTTCCACATTTTTGACATGTTGGTGGTTTCAATTTCTTCCACCTTTTTCATAATATCCTCTAGCTTGAAACTCAAAAATTTATTTTTTATAGACATATTTATAGGACCATTATCTAAACTCCATTTCCAATTTGAGAGAACATCTAACAAATTCATAATGACTCCCAAAGTCCTTGATAACTAGATTCTTTCGAATGTGTTGTTTTAAACCATTAAATAATCAATCTATTTTTCTATCATTCTTAGTATAAAAACCTAAGGTGTATATTGAAAGACTTGAGATATTTTCTTAATAAGTCATGAAATATTATCCTTCCTTTTTCTCCATCTCTGTAAATTTACTCTCTATTTTTTTCAATGTTTTTAAGGGAAATACTTGATATGAAATATTTCATTAATTTATTACCACTACATCTATTCAATTTAATCCTTCAGATTGGTGTGCATTATCAATCCCTCACAATTGAATGGATTCTTTATCTAAATGATAGACAGTTACAATTACCTTCTCCTTATGAGATCATTGGATCATAGAAATGATTTTCTCTATAGAGTTATCCCACTATTCCTCAACAATTGGATCAGAATATCCAAAAAATGTTAGTGGTGGTTTCTATATAAAGGACTCAATGGATAGTTGCTCTGTCTTACGGGAAGGGAGAAGTTTTTCATGGTCTAGGTTATTATTTATAGCCTTAGATAACTAAGTAATCATTTCCATGATGTTTTTAAATCCACCAACCAAGTCATAAGGGATGTCATTCAGGAAATCATTGAAATATCCTTTACATGGGTTGTTGGCATGTTTTATCCTCATTCGCACTAATTTCTAATATTGAAATTCTTTGAACAAAACATAAGTAAAAAATTCATAGATATATAATTTATTCATTTTTGAATTTAACTCTAAAGTCATATAGTATGGGATCCCTATGTTTATAATTTTTCTAAAACAATGATTCCTGTATGATTACGTAAAAATTGTATTATACTAATGGTATTCACTTACACTCTCTAATACTAATTCCAAAATTAACTAAACTATTATTTGATACCAACTTTAGAAACCCTACTTTTTTATACATAAATATTACATATTTTTTAAGATAAAAAACAAAAATGCGTTTCAATATAGAATCTAATGGATTAACATCATGGAGAAAATTATGTCCTTACATCACTTAATCATAATAAAAAATAAATATTTACATAAATAATTCTTCTTTTTCATTATAAATCTCACATTATCCTTATTAAAGGTAGTCACATGAGGTTATACATCAATGAAATGGTTGACCTAAATGTCCATTAAGAGGATAAATAAGAACATGAATCAATATAACATGGGTGAGAATATTCACCATCATCATGACATAAGCATAGGATAATCATAAAAATCCGTATAGGAAACATTAGACAAAGAAATGTAATATGGAAATTCATAAAAATGAAACATCATGTCTTAGTGGTCAAATAACACACATAGTTGTGAAAAAATATATCATCAGGTTCATGCATAAAATATAATAATAATCATAACAACATAATTCTGAAAAAATCTAGTATCATGTTCATGTATTATACACACTATATCTTGAGATAAATCAAATTACCCAATTCATTGTTGGTCAATATAATTATACTCCCACCTATCACATCATATTATTTAAATAATTAGGCATGCCTCATAGAATGTATTACTATCATAGTCATTTAATAAATAAAAATAAGAGAAAGAGTTTAATAAGTATTTAATAAATAATACATTTCTAAATAGGATTTTGGGTTCTCAACTAAAAATGAAAACATATTTGTCACAATCATTATCATTTATGATTAAAGAAGAATCAACTTAATATGAGTAAAAGGAGTGTTTGGGAAAGAAGAGTTCTTTTGAAAAATCTTTATTTTTTCCCTAAAATAAACTAGAATACATGTACGAACCAAAAATAAAAGTTATGTATAATTAAATTATATTTATTGAACATTAAAGGGAAATACATACTTAAAATACTGTGAATAAGGAAAAAACCAAAGAAAGAGAGCTGGTTTTGAAAAGCACCTTACCTTATGTCCAGATACGTTCTTCACTTTCACTTAGAATATGAAATAATCAAATTAGATTCATTATTTAAAAAATAGGGAACCTATTTTAAATTTATTTTATTTATTATAATATTATTAAGTTCATTTATGGTCATTTCTATGAGTTATAGAGTTTAATTTCATCATTCCAGGAGTGATCGATTCAATGATTATGGTTAGCTCCCCTGAGTATAATTAAGGAAATTTTTTGTAAAGTGGGTGAACAAATATAAAACTGGAATGAAATGGTATTAATATACATCCATATTTTTAAATGCTCCAATATATCATTTTTTCTAATATGAGGATGATTGATTAGATAAAAAATTAATGAAAAAAGGTTAGTTTAATTTGGGATTTTTTATAACCATCATGAAATAATATTTTTTTAATTAATATTATGTTTATATATTGGTCGTAAAACGTGATAAAAACTTTAACATGTTTATTAAAATATTATTTTACCATAATAATTTTATTATTTCCTTTATTGAAGGTGGTAATGAAAAAAAATCGTTGTCCACAAAGGAAGTGAATCGACATATCACATACATTGTATTCATATTAAGAATAAAAGGAGAATAGAAGAAAATTTATGTTGCATATTCCATTAACAAAATAAAAATACATTATATACATGATACTCGAGTTATCAATCACCTTTGTATAGGTACGGTGAGGATAGGAAAAGAAAAGAAAATAAATTAAATTGGAAATAAGGAAGATTTTACATCTTGAATAACATCTCCTTGAGGACCTTTTTAAGAAACCTGGGTTTGGTCTATTGTAGTGACTATAAGCTCCTAGATGTGGGGAAGTAGATTGGGAAGGGAATTAGGTATAATTTTTTCACCATAAAAGGCTCATATGTTGTAGGGATAAGGGGTGGTGAGGGGTGGCATTTATAGGGGGAGATTGGTATTTTATTATTATTATATTCATTAGTTTATTATTTTGTCCAAATACTATCATTAGCGTTGATTCATATATAACAATACAGTAATTATTTCAGGATAGTTTGAAAGAATTGGTGCCTACCTCATCCATAAATCATAAATGACTTAAAAATTAATGTATTTAGCTTATACCGTAAATTACTGTATTTCATTATTCATAGAAACATCAACTATTTTAGAAAAATACAAAAATTCACCCTAACCATTTTTCCATGTGAATATTTCAAGAATAAAATCCATTTTCTGAAAAAATCCATATATGAAAAATGTAATTTTTAATTAAGATAATTATTATTTTTTAAATATTTTTTTAAATATTTTAATTTATTTTTTTCCATTTTTAAAATTATTTATGGTCACGTTAAATTATTTTATATTTATAATAAAAATAATATTAATTTATAAATCAATTTTATGGAAATAAATTTTCTTTTAAATAATTTATTAATTATAAAATTCAAAATGAACCTTTATATTATATAAAAATACCAATATTTAGGTTACCATTTTTATAACATTTATTTACTTATACCATTATATAATTATATAATGTTTTCATTTATAAGAGACCAAAATTTTATTTGTACATTAATAGGTGAGGTTTCTATTATAATTAATAGATTAACATTTATTATGATCACATTACCATACCAATAGTCAGGATACTATTCGTACAATATGGATTCTTTAATTTTTATAAATAATTATTATTTTATTATTCATTTACCTGAATAATTTTTTTAATAGGTTCTATATTTGATACTTGAGTTTAATAACATAATTATAATAAGGGAAATTACATTGTTGAAATTCTGGGTTGTTACTGGATATCATTGTGGGGAGGACATTAATGGTTTATGAAATGGGGATGACCTACATGGAAATCATTATATTTACCTACATGGGGAGAATTTCGACTATATTATTTTCCATGATATTGGTAGTAACTCTAAAACATATTCTTAGTTCTAAACCTCTATGAAAAAAGCCTGATATCCATAATGAGGATATTCATAGATGGTACTCTAGAGAGGAATATAAGTGTTTTTGATATAGATGTCATGAAGAGGAACTGTTTTACCATAACCACCTTCTGCCTTTAATTTGGAGCCAAAGTGGTCATGTCCTACTATTAATTGGGGTTTCGAGGAAGCCAAGAAATCTACATTGAATTGATAAGGAATATAAGCATTTTATTGATGTATATTTTTCCTTATATGATACCTTCTATATCATTAAGATTTTTTAAATAGTTATAGAACTTCAGTTATGTTTGTCACATAGTTTGATAATAATTATTCGTGCATAGGAATCCTTTTAGGAGACTTCCATCCCATTGAAAAAATATTATGACAATATTCATGAGTGGATGTTAGAATGTGTCATTTTTCATCACTTGTTCTAGAATTTATGGGGATATGAGCCCATGGATGATCTTCATCTACTATAAAAATATGAATTCCACCCTCCTCTATGAGGATAAAAATATGAACTCTCTCTTATGTGGGAGTCACATGATTTTTTTTGTAAGATAAATTCTTGTGGGAAGGATAGGATCCTAACATAATGTTGTATACATAACTTTATTTTGATAACCTATAATGAAACAAAGAATATAATATTAAATATGAGTAGTTTTCAGGATTTGTATGGGAGTTTTTGTTGTCTTTTCTAGGGTATGATCCTTCCCTAAACCAATTATCATAATATATCAACAGGATCCTATTAGAATGAGAATAGAGTAAGTATAATTAACTTGATTTTATAATGGGGGAATTCTATCAAATATCCTAAATGTGAGTTACAATATTGACTTATAAATCCTCTAAATATTATGATATATTTCTCATAATTTATATTTGAGATCTTTGATACCATTTGTTACACACAACCCCAAGATGAAACTAAATGAGATATATAATTAATGTTTAATTATTCAATATAATTTCTATCTACTAGATTTTGGATTGAAGCGTATAAATAATATTAAAAGAAATATGAAAAATTCATGTTTACACATGTATAAACTGATATCATTAGAAATCATTTGTTATGAAAGGAAAATAAAATCATTTGAATTTAAAACTTGAATGTTTTTCTAAATGGTAGTTTTTATTCCCACAATGTGTCTTCATATTAATAAACTAAATTCATATCTATTGATGAAATATTTTAACTATATTTTTAGATAATATATTTAATAAAATATTTAAAAATTCGTATAATTAATTTTACATGGAATATAATAATGGTGATCTCATTTTACTCATAGAAATGATTTTCTATTAAAAATTATTTTGTTCTATTTTTGTAAATATTTTAAAATTTATTTATTCCACATATTGAAATTGAATATTTTAAAATGGATTAAATATTTGGAATTAAAATAGTTAATATTAGTTAATAATTTAAACATTATAATTTCCCTTATTATTAGTAACAATCAATAAAATTAAAAACTACTATAATTGTTTAAATTGATTGACACGAGGGGTTGAAAATAATAGGATATTTGATAACATTTTATAAAAAACTATTAAATATTATTTTATAAAAATATTTAAAACATATCACTTCCTCCCATTTATAGTAGAAATATTCGGTTCCATATAGATTTATTATGAAATTAATATATTTTAATATTTTAGAAAATTCCATGTGTATCCACTCCCAACCTTATATAAGGAATCCACTGCTCCTATCTTCTAAAAAATATGAAAATTCTAGATCACTTATATACTAAAAAATAACTTGTTAAAATCAACGAAGTTTATTTATAATTCATATTTTTGTCAAAATAAAAACCTCAAATGGATTTTTTTAAGATAAAGGAGGTTCTTTAATGAATATACATAACTCTTAAAAAAGTGTTTTCATTTTATTTCAATTTATGCATCCATAAATTATGTTAATGAATGATGATATAATCACATCATTATCACCCATATACTAGTATTTTGTTATGTTGATGTTCATCATTTAATAATTTCTTTTTCCAACAAATGTGAAATGAATGTATCTCTCGTGTATATGTGTGGACTAATACCTCAATTTATATGTATGATTCATTTTTAATTTTCCTCATTCATGGTTGGTTATTATGATGGAATTAATTTTTTATATACCATATTTATGACATAATTTTTTTTCTTTAATTATATGATCTTATCTCCCATATTACATTCTAATCTGGTGTGAATCTATAATTTTTATTATGCTTATGTGGGACTACCAATTCCCCAAATTGATGTGATTTTATATTCATTTGGACTACTGATTCACCATGAAATTCTCCTATTCTTTTTGTTACTAAGAATTATGGATCAATTCATCATTTCATTGATTATAGATAATATAACAAGATCAATATTGAGAAGATTTTGTTTCTAAGACATATTTATTATATTATAAGTTAATTATGTGGATCCCAAAAATTTCCATGTTTAATATTAGATCTAGACATCATTTTCTAAGGGATATGAATTAGATGATACCCAATACATCATTCCATAAGAGGTATGTTCATTATGAATTTATTTTAATACCATTCGAACAGACCAATGATCATGCTATATTCATGGATTCAATTAAAATAGTATTTAGTGATTACCATAATCTACTTATAGTAGTAATTATAAATTATATTATTTTTAATTTAATTATTAATGAAGAGTATAATGAATATTAGAGGACTGTCATGAAGACCATGAGAAAATATAAGATCAATGATTGATTTACAATATCATAATTTTCTCTATAGAATGGATCATTATTAGGTCATGTAATTTCAAGAGTGGGTATATTGGTGGATCCTTCAATGATGTATGTTACTAATAAACATTACAGAAAACCATCATGGCCCGGAGACATTTATTTTATTGGATGGTAGGGTAATACTTATGTTTTCTGAGAATTTTATCGCATAAATCAAATCCCATAACCATGTTGACATGGAAAGAATCCATATTCTTATTAAAACATGTATGTGAGGATAATCTCTAGGAATTTAAGATAAGGATAGTTAGAATATTCTTATTTAATCCTTGATAACATATTATTTCATAACTTTATATATAGTTCATAAAAAACCCATAATGAGGATATAGGGTCTAGAATCACTTGATTTTTAAACACATAAATAAAAAATTATAAACATATCATCATTGAGTTTATTTAATATCCTTGGAATCCTCAAAATTTATATGGGACCTATTAACATTACATATTATAAATTGAGGAAATACCTAATTAAAAGAGTGAGATGGAAATCCTAGTATAGAAAAAACATAATTGAGGATTATAACTCTATATGCATAACATTATATCAAAAAATAATGATCATACGAATGGAATCAAGGAATAAATAATTGGTAACATATCATCATAAAGTAAAAAATATAATATCATACGGTCATTGAATCATAAGAATGTGGGAGAAACATAAATATGAAATCATATGTATAATTTGAGGCTCCCTGTCTCGTTTACATCAAATAGTTTCCTAGGATAACTTCCCTTACACCATGAAATATCATGATATTGTAACATTATGCAATGAATTTGAGGGATATATAATTATAGTTCAACTTATCATATATTTAAAACCACACAGACACAGACACACACACACACACACACACAGATATATATATATATCTGTGTGTGTGTGTGTGTTTGACACATTAGAAAAATGAAAAATATATTGGGCACATACAATGTAAAAACCCATGAGAATAAATGGGTATCAAGATATTTTATCATGGAATATGTGAAATCTATATAATAAGTATCCCCATGAGGTAATGTATTTTAATTTTTCAGTGGAACTTCATTTTTTAAAAGAACAAAATTCTTATTCATGGAGTTCTATGGTAGAAAAATCCATGAAATGGTTTGAATAAGTAAGGTAAAAAATGGACCACTTTGGTGATAGTTTTCAAAATATACTAGGGATATTTTAGAGAGTCTGGAGCATAATTTTCCATAACTATTAGAATTGGTTGTGAAGGTTTTTGATTAATTATTTTGAAATATTAAACACTATTCAGGTTTTAGTAACATTATAATGGGTTGGTGGTTCATCTGAAATTTGAATTTTGAAAATTCACATAAAATAGGTTTCATTAAATGTTGGTACTTCTAAGGAAACATAAAACATGTATAACCCCAAAAATGTAAGGTATAATAAACAAGGTAAATATATATGGGACATATAAAAAATATTTAATGGGTACATGAGAAGAGTATGGAATAATTGGGGGAGAAGTAAATGAAAGCGTAATTAGAATGTTGTGAGGGGAGTACATAAAATCCCTTACCATTATGTTTGAATACATTATGAACTTGTACATAATATCCTGTATAAATTAAATAAGTTCATTAAAAAAATAAGTATAACCTTCTTCATCAATAATTATTTTCTTATTTATTTCCATAATAGGTACATATATTAAATTGTTTAAATCATTTAGGTTACCTATGGTGGTTTGTTATTTTTTTACATGATTCTTTTAATATGATTCAATGATAATTATTATCATAAAAAAAAATTAACAAAAAAAATTAAGAGCATTTGAAATATATTTTTTACACATTATTTTTTTAGTAATCCATTATAGGTTTTAACGGGAGAAAAAATGTGTCGCTACATGCTTGCTATAATTCCGTACGTACATACGGTCAACAAGTTTCAATAATATTGAATAAATGTGTAATGAAAAATAATGTATTAATTAAGAAAAATAATAATTTTATAAATATAATATCTATTAATTTTTAAATTAATTTTATCTATCCATGAAACACAACTAAGAAAAGACAGGATGGAGTGTATGGAGGTGTTAGTCTGCACATTCTGTAACACCCCAGGTAAATAAAGAATATGACATTTTCATATTTATCCATATTTGTGAATAAAATATTAATATGACTTTAAAGGGGATGCTATGCTCGATGACGTACCCAACACGCAACAACGAGTTTCTTGGGAATCTTACGTTGCCCTCTAATAATAAAATAATATTATTTTAAATGGTAGTTAACATGTAGCCGTTGTATTTGCGGGAATGGATATAAATAACTAAAATATGATTATATATGTTTTTTTAATGTTTTTACATTTATCCAATAAAAGCTAAAGGCTTAAAATACGGAAAGAATTAAATTTTAGGTGTATATGTCCTAGTTTTCACTAAAGGTTCACTTATCGCCTTTTAATGGAGAAATGTCATTAAATATAGTTTTGATCACTCTTATACATTCTTTTGGACCAAATAAAACTCTTATTAAGAATCGGGATATCAAATTTTACTTTGTGTAATTTTTTTTTGGTATTTTTCCGATAAAGTTCATTTTTTAATGGATACTGTAGAATGTTGTGTTTTAATTCAAAACCACTTTTTAATCTAATTTATTTATATGATTAGATTATATTTTGAATTGGTTTTAAATTGAAATTAGAAAATATTTTTACCATTAAATCCAATAGTGGTCGTTGGAATCAATTTCACTTTGAAATCAGACTTAAACTAGTGTCAATCTTTTGATACTTATTGTTTTATAAAAACATGCTATTTGCTCTGACAGCGGGAATTAATTATTAAATTAATTAATGTGACTAATATGTTATGAATTTTGTAAAAAGGACTTCATTTTTGAATTCGGAATATCAAATATAGCTTAGGGTGAATTTTTGGGATTTTTCTGAAAAACTTCAATTTTTGATGAATAGTGAAACCACTAAGTGGTACTTATAAAAACTGATTTTTCCGTTTAAATGAAATTTTGCCATCATTGTGTTTTGAATTTCAAAAATCCGACATACATGGTTGTCATTAAGAAGTAAAATGTGGTTCAATGAGATTATAATAATTTTTTGGTGAATAGTAACTTATTAAGTTTTTAATCGCGATTAGAGGTAATTAGTGTAATTTAAGGAAAAAAATGATATTATAAGAATGTGAAAACACCATGAAACTTGTCCTACACCTATTGGGTGAGTCATGGCCGACCAAGACAAGCCATGGGCCAACTTGGGGACCCCATGGAGCCACTTTAGTTGGAAAATGACAATAATATATTTTTATTTAATGTTAAAATTAAATTGACCCAAACATGAGTTGTTTTACTAAAACAATTTTTAAGTAGGGTTACACAAGTCCAAATTTTGATTATAAATATTAATTGGGAAGCTAGAAAGATTTCATACATCATAGTATTTTTTTTATAATTTTTAGACATTAAATAAATTAAATTATTTATGACATAATAATGATGCAACGATGACATTATTATTTGACGATTTAAATAAAATGGAAAGATAATGTAAAATATATGAACTACACATGTCCAAAACCAATTGGACGAGTGGATTTAGAAGCCTTATCACCATATCCACGAATTATATCAATGTGGGACCTTTTGAAACCGAAACACATTCTCAAATAAAGTAATATTTCTTACTTTCCAAAAGTGCCCCTCCTCTCCTCTTATAAAAGGCCCCCACCTCTACTTCATTTCACACACTCCTCAAGCATTTGTCTCGGCCAACCCCTGCCCATTTACTCTCTCCACATCCCTCTCCTCATCCTAGAGGATTCCCTTTGGGCATAATCCTTTCAAAGGAATCCTTTAGGCTCAAATCAAAAGGAGTTACATTTTTAAAGGTAATTCATTCTCTCATGTTCATTTGTTTTATTTTGCTTCTCCAAACCCCTAAACTCTTTTTATTTACTTATTTTGTAACAAAACCAGTATCTTCAATATACTAGGATGTTGTTATAAGATTTATTCGAGCTACACTCTCACACAACTATATCAAATGGTTAAAGAACATACAGTTTCCGTGGATGGTGAAATTCTGACTCCCGAAACGATGATCGTTCAATACTCATTTAACACCTTCAAAGGTGGCCATTATGATGTCACTATTTTTATATATGATATATAATATTTTTATGTTTTACTTATGCTTCTGTATTTTTCATTTTTGTCTTACCTTTATTGCTTCCATTATGGGTATACGCGATATCTTCATTTAAGGAAGTGCGGACTACCGCCCCCTCAAAGTGATTTGATTCGTTAAAATACCATATGTGGGATGTATAAAGGATGGAAATATGATATTATATATGATATTATACTGGAATTATAATATACCTTTATATAATTACTATTAAATTCTATAAAATACGAAATAGAAATGAAAGTAGCGTTCATGCGTACGTACGGCTTACCGTCTCCATGAACGGTGCACTTCATTTCTTACCTCTAAATAATTATGTAATGTTATAAATGCATGCATGTACTGGATATATATGACATATATGATATCTAAATAATGAATACAATTTTGGATATAATAAACATTTGGCCACACGAACAACATGTAATTGTAAGAAGTCCACTTTCGACTTAAGAACCAAATATCGGCAAAACAAATAGTATTAACTTAAATGATTACATAATGTTTATGACATGGTAATAAATGGTATAAAAGTAATAATGAACTTGAAAAAGGTTCTTAAGGAAGTAGAAATTAACTCAAGTTTACTATTCAGGAGATTAAATAATGATCGAGTCAAGTCGGACCCGAGGTAAGGGATCCTACAACTCTCTTTCTTTTTAAGTACACTCTTTTATGTCATTTCTTTTAAGCTCATATTTCTTATGATTGTGATGTTCTTTTATATTACTCCTACTGTAATTTTTATTTTCATGTGATGAGAGACCCTATTCTCTCTCATCAATCCATTTTTTGAAGTTTTGAGTGGCGCCGTTAGGCTGCCGAACTTTCATAAGAGATCTAATCTCTCTCTTTCTTTTTAAGTACTCTCCTTTATGTCACTTCTTTTAGGCTCCTCTTTGTAATGTTTGGGGATGTTATTTTATATTACCCTTGCTGTAAATTTTATTTTAGTGTGATGAGATACCCTATTTGATCTCATCAATCCATATTCGGAAGTTTTATGTGGCGCCGTTAGGCTGCCGAGTTTTCGTAAGGGATTTTTCATCTCACTTTTATTCCTGTGAGATTTATGCTACATTTGCCACAAATTCCATTGAGTGGTGTATTTACTGCCCATTATTCTACTCTTTGTATAATATAATTTCATTTATGAATATTTACATCAATGACCTATTGTCTTTCTTTCATGGGGTGTATGTTTTGAAAGATACCCAAGTCGGTAAGGGAACCTTTCACCCTCCTCTTTTTTAAAAGACTTCTTTTATTGGGTCTTTTAATTTACATATTTTTATGTTGGGATATGTTCTCATACATACTTATTGATGTAAATTTTATGTCCAAGTGATGAGATACACTTTTTATCTCTCATCAACTCATTTTGATGTGATGCCGTTAGGCTGTCAAGGGAACTTTTTAACACAATTTCGATTTCTTTGGGTTCAACTTGTAGTCATTGAATATGTCATCCATTGAATATGTGTGAATCACCTTTTATTGTTTTACACTTAATATCCACTTATATTGGGTGTATATATATTTGTCACACATATTTTTGAGATTTATTTGTCCTTAATTTAAGGATACCTTCTTTATAAGGGATTTCATCACATTTGACATTTCTATTAAGGGTTCATTGTTGTTATGCACCAATTCACTCTTATATGGTGTATATACTGTTCTTTGGAGTATTATATAATGAATCCTTTTATTCTCATGATATTATAAAGTTCTGACTAATTGTTATTCCTCGATTATTGTATTCAAGTGTCTCTAATTTTGGTAAAACCCCTTTAACCAAAATATCGTTTTAAATGTTTTAATTATTTGTTCTTATTAATATCCATGTTTTCAAAATGGTTTTAAGGATTTATTTATAAGGATATTAATGGTTTAAAATGTTAAAAGCTTCAAGGTGGTATGGGACACTTTGATTCAAAAATCTCTTTATTAAATGTTTTAAATAGTTTTGGAAATGGTTTCTTTTTCAGTGGATTCATTATTTCAATATCTTAAAATGTTATATTGTGATTGAAATGTGGAAAGGTCATGTTTCCTTTATTCATGTTTATGTGATACGATTATGTTATGGTTCTTTGGCATTGTTATGAAGAACGGGTGGTTCCGTGATAAACTAAGGGCGGGTGAGCCCGATATAGCTCTCCAATGCATTGGGTAACGCGAAGGAGTGAAACGTTAAGGTTTCTCCAAAGAGATTTAGGGAATATACTGTGATGGGTATTCCAAACGTAACCAAGAGGGTTACTCCCTACATAAGAATTTTATGAATGCCTCAAGTTACCTTTATGTATTATGTTTTCTATGATTTATTCATGATTTGATATGCCTATGTTTTATGGGTAAAGTATGATTTCATTCTTATGTATATATGAACTCATGTTTCCTTTCCATATTTTTATAACCCTTACTGATCTTTTTATGCTCATCCCAAGTTTTTTGAAATGTTTTTCACAGGTCAAGGGAAAGGTACATGATGTGATGATAGTGTCAAGGATGTGTCAAGAAAGAATCTGTGTTTTATTTTAAATAGGTTTCTTTTGATGGGAAGAATGAATATTGTCTTTTATGTAACCACTTTGTTTAAATGTGGAATGTAATGCAAGTTTCATGATCTAATTCTCTAAAACTCTAAACCTGAAAAGATCCTCAATGTGTAATCTTGTAATAACTCAAGATTAAGTAAGGTTTAAGGCTGGGGCCTTATAATTGGTATCAAAGGTCAGTTTAGATAACTTTAGAGGTTAGGGTATTCTTTAAGCACAAGTGGCATTACCATAATGGTTAGGATTTCAGAAAGAGTCCATGTTTTAGATAAAGTGAATTAGTAAGTGCATCTTAGTGTTTACCTTACTCATTAGTACATGATGGTTTTGTTGATATACTCACACTGACATTTCTGTTCTTAGTGAATGGATGGATCTATCAGGCACAAAAGAGACATGAGGGTTGAAGGAAACTGTGGTGGTTCTATGATTAAGATACAAGATAAAATGGGGTATTCAATGAGGAAACTCGTGGTTGTTCTAAACCAACTATCAAGGAGTCATGATCAACCACTTGAACCTTGGTATGATCTTTAATGCATCATGTACGAGATAGCCAGTCGATGTGGAAGTTCAGGTAATAATTATGAAGGTAACCATTAGAGTTTATATGATCCTTACTTTTGAGGTAATTATGGGTTATTATATGATATGCTGGGAAATGAAATACATGAGATAAACTTGAGGTTAAAATATAAAGATTTTATCTCATTTTGGGGAATGTTTTAATAATTATATAGTTTTGGAAAAAGGACAACACGCAGACCGTGTGACATCCCGTCGCGTCGGACAAAGCCGCGGGAATCGAACCCACAACCAAAGTGCGACTGGTATTTATCGCCTACCACTGGACTACGTGAAGTCCCTGGTTAGTTTGACTGATTCTTTTTTTAAGAGTAAGTTGATTTTGGGTTATTTATGAAAATGATTAACCTATCATGGAGGATATGTGATTAGGATAATTACTTTTCAATGCGAGACTTTAAGAGCAACTGATTTTGTTTGGAGATAAATGTTACGATTTAACTTGGAAGACTATGTGACTAAATCCTTCAAATATTTGGGTTTCAATCTTAGATTGGTTTACTTTGAAGAATTTTATGGACAAATTGTTTATCTAATGGTCCTCATTGAACTTTGGGTTTTGTTGGACAAATTTTAAAGATTAAGAATAGATTTTCTTTTTATAAAGGGTTATCCTTTTCTGGATTATCTGATCTTGTACTAGCCTTTTTGGTTTTGGTTTTGGTTAAAGTATAAAGACATGGGAAGTATATAGTTCTCTTTTGTGGATTAGGCGCTTCTCTAAAAGTTGATTATAGTACTCTTAATGTGAACAAGTCTCCCTAAATACTCGTCTTTTGGAAAAAATATGAGTTTGACTAAGGAATCTAGTAAAAGTTGAAAGTCAACATGATAAGTGATTATGCTTCCTTATGAATAAATTCCTCAATAAAAATTAACTTAAAACAAAAATGTTGTCTATTAACTTTTCCTATTGGGGAATCGAATACCGTTTAACCCATCACAAGTTTTTGATTTTCTCGTGGTTAACTTTCTCCTAAACATGTTTTCTATCACTCTCTATCAGAACATGACCCTTTGTTTTTTCATCCATGTCCATATTTTCATACTTGGAATCCTAGTATGGGTTAACTCGAGTGACCTCTGTGATTATCTTTCTTTATTTTAAAGTGATTGTTTTACCGACTCTTGTTCCGATGTGGGACTTTCAAGGATGTTTCCATGCTCAATTTTAAAATTGCGAGGACGCAATTCCCAAAAGGGGGGAAGGATGTAACACCCCAGGTAAATAAAGAATATGACATTTTCATATTTATCCATATTTGTGAATAAAATATTAATATTAATTTAAAGGGGACGCTATGCTCGATGGCGTACCCAACACGCAACAACGAGTTTCTTGGGAATCTTACGTTGCACTCTAATAATAAAATAATATTATTTTAAATGGTAGTTAACATGTAGCCGTTGTATTGGCGGGAATGGATAGAAATAACTAAAATATGATTATATATGTTTTTTAATGTTTTTACATTTATCCAATAAAAGCTAAAGGCTTAAAATACGGAAAGAATTAAATTTTAGGTGTATATGCCCTAGTTTTCACTAAAGGTTCACTTATCGCCTTTTAATGGAGAAATGTCATTAAATATAGTTTTGATCACTCTTATACATTCTTTTGGACCAAATAAAACTCTTATTAAGAATCGGGATATCAAATTTTACTTTTTGTAGTTTTTTTTGGTATTTTTCCGATAAAGTTCATTTTTTAATGGATAGTGTAGAATGTTGTGTTTTAATTCAAAACCACTTTTTAATCTAATTTATTTATATGATTAGATTATATTTTGAATTGGTTTTAAAGTGAAATTATAAAATATTTTTACCATTAAATCCAATAGTGGTCGTTGGAATCAATTTGACTTTGAAATCAGACTCAAACTAGTGTCAATCTTTTGATACTTATTGTTTTATAAAAACACGCTATTTGCTCTGACAGCGGGAATTAATTATTAAATTAATTAATGTGACTAATATGTTTTGAATTTTTTAAAACGGACTTCATTTTTGAATTCGGAATATCAAATATAGCTTAGGGTGAATTTTTGGGATTTTTCTGAAAAACTTCAATTTTTGATGAATAGTGAAACCACTAAGTGGTACTTATAAAAACTGATTTTTCCGTTTAAATGAAATTTTGCCATCATTGTGTTTTGAATTTCAAAAATCCGACATACATGGTTGTCATTAAGAAGTAAAATGTGGTTCAATGAGATTATAATACTTTTTTGGTGAATAGTAACTTATTAAGTTCTTAATCGCGATTAGAGGTAATTAGTGTAATTTAAGGAAACAAAATGATATTATAAGAATGTGAAAACACCATGACACTTGTCCTACACCTATTGGGTGAGTCATGGCCGACCAAGACAAGCCATGGGACAACTTGGGGACCCCATGGAGCCACTTTAGTTGTAAAATGACAATAATATATTTTTATTTAATGTTAAAATTAAATTGACCCAAACATGAGTTGTTTTACTAAAACAATTTTTAAGTAGGGTTAAACAAGTCAAAATTTTGATTATAAATAGTCATTGGGAAGATAAAAAGACTTCCTACATCATAGTATTTTTTTTATAATTTTTAGACATTAAATAAATTAAATTATTTATGACATAATAATGATGCAGCGATGGCATCATTATTTGAAGATTTAAATAAAATGGAAAGATAATGTAAAATCTATGAACTACACATGTCCAAAACCAATTGGATGAGTGGATTTCGAAGTCTTATCACCATATACACGAATTATATCAATTTGGGTCCTTTTGAAACCGAAACACATTTTCAAATAAAGTAATATTTCTTACTTTCCAAAAGTGGCCCTCCTCTCCTCTTATAAAAGGCCCCCACCTCTACTTCATTTCACACACTCCTCAAGACTTTGGCTCGGCCAACCCCTGCCAATTTACTCTCTCCACATCCCTCTACTAATCCTAGAGGATTCCCTTTGGGCAGAATCCTTTCAAAGGAAGCCTTTAGGCTCAAATCAAAAGGAGTTACATTTTTAAAGGTAATTCATTCTCTCATGTTCATTTGTTTTATTTTGCTTCTCCAACCCCCTAAACTCTTTTTATTTACTTCTTTTGTAACAACACCAGTATCTTAAATATACTAGGATGTTGTTATAAGATTTATTCGAGCTACACTCTCACACAACTACATCAAATGGTTAAAGAACATAAGGTTTCCGTGGATGGTGAAATTCTGCCTCCCGAAACGATGATTGTTCAATACTCATTTAACACCTTCAAAGGTGGCCATTATGATGTCACTATTTTTATATATGATATACAATATTTTTATGTTTTACTTATGCTTCTGTATTTTTCATTTTTGTCTTACCTTTATGGCTTCCATTATGGGTATACGCGATATCTTCATTTAAGGAAGTGCGGACTACCACCCCCTCAAAGTGATTTGATTCGTTAAAATACCATATGTGGGATGTATAAAGGATGGAAATATTATATTATATATGATATTATACTGGAATTGTAATATACCTTTATATCATTATTATTCCATTCTATAAAATACGAAATAGAAATGAAAGTAGCGTTCATGCGTACGTACGGCTTACCGTCTCCATGAACGGTGCACTTCATTTCTTACCTCTAAATAATTATGTAATGTTATAAATGCATGCATGTACTGGATATATATGACATATATGATATCTAAATAATGTATACAATTTTGGATATAATAAACATTTGGCCACACGAACAACATGTAATTGTAAGAAGTCCACTTTCGACTTAAGAACCAAATATCGGCAAAACAAATAGTATTAACTTAAATGATTACATAATGTTTATGACATGGTAATAAATGGTATAAAAGTAATAATGAACTTGAAAAAGGTTATTAAGGAAGTAGAAATTAACTCAAGTTTACTATTCAGGAGATTAAAGAACGATCGAGTCAAGTCGGACCCGAGGTAAGGGATCCTACAACTCTCTTTCTTTTTAAGTACACTCTTTTATGTCATTTCTTTTAAGCTCATCTTTCTTATGATTGGGATGTTCTTTTATATTAATACTACTGTAATTTTTATTTTCATGTGATGAGAGACCCTATTCTCTCTCATCAATCCATTTTTTGAAGTTTTGAGTGGTGCCGTTAGGCTGCCGAACTTTCGTAAGAGATCTAACCTCTCTCTTTCTTTTTAAGTACTCTCCTTTATGTCACTTCTTTTAGTCTCCTCTTTGTAATGTTGGGGGATGTTCTTTTATATTCCTCTTTCTGTACATTTTATTTTAATGTGATGAGATACCCTATTTGATCTCATCAATCTATATTCGGAAGTTTTATGTGGCGCCGTTAGGCTGCCGAGTTTTCGTAAGGGATTTTCATCTCACTTTTATTCCCGTGATATTTATGCTACATTTTCCACAAATTCCATTGAGTGGTGTATGTACTGCCCATTATTCTACACTTTGTTTAATATACTTTCGTTTATGAGTATTTACATAAATGACCTATTGTCTTTCTTTCATGGGGTGTATGTTTTGAAAGATACCCAAGTCGGTAAGGGAACCTTTCACCCTCCTCTTTTTTAAAAGACTTATTTTATTGGGTCTTTTAATTTACATATTTTTATGTTGGGATATGTTCTCATAAATCCTTATTGATGTAAATTTTATGTCCAAGTGATGAGATACACTTTTTATCTCTCATTAACTCATTTTGATGTGGTGCCGTTAGGCTGTCAAGGGAACTTTTTAACACAATTTCGATTTCTTTGGGTTCAACTTGTAGTCATTGAATATGTCATCCATTGAATATGTGTGAATGACCTTTTATTGTTTTACACTTAATATCCACTTATATTGGGTGTATATATATTTGTCACACATATTTTTGAGATTTATTTGTCCTTAATTTAAGGATACCTTCTTTATAAGGGATTTCATCACATTTGACATTTCTATTGAGGGTTCATTGTTGTTATGCACCAATTCACTCTTATATGGTGTATATACTGTTCTTTGGAGTATTATATCATGAATCCTTTTATTCTCATGATATTATAAAGTTCTGACTAAATGTTATTCCTCGATTATTGTATTCAAGTGTCTCTAATTTTGGTAAAACCCCTTTAACCAAAATATCGTTTTAAATGTTTTAATTATTTGTTCTTATTAATATCCATGTTTTCAAAATGGTTTTAAGGATTTATTTATATGGATATTAATGGTTTAAAATGTTAAAAGCTTCAAGGTGGTATGGGACACTTTGATTCAAAAATCTCTTTATTAAATGTTTTAAATGGTTTTGGAAATGGTTTCTTTTTGAGTGGATTCATTATTTCAATATCTTAAAATGTTATATTGTGATTGAAATGGGGAAAGTTCATGTTTCCTTTATTCATGTTTATGTGATACGATTATGTTATGGTTCTTTGGAATTGTTATGAAGAACGGGTGGTTCCGTGATAAACTAAGGGCGGGTGAGCCCGATATAGCTCTCCAATGCATTGGGTAACGCGAAGGAGTGAAACGTTAAGGTTTCTCCGAAGAGATTTAGGGAATATACTGTGATGAGTATTCCAAATGTAACCAAGAGGGTTACTCCCTACATAAGAATGTTATGAATGCCTCAAGTTACCTTTATGTCTTATGTTTTCAATGATTTATTCATGATTTGATATGCCTATGTTTTATGGGTAAAGTATGATTTCATTCTTATGTATATATGAACTCATGTTTCCTTTCCATATTTTTATAACCCTTACAGAGCTTTTTATGCTCATCCCAAGTTTTTTGAAATGTTTTTCACAGGTCAAGGGAAAGGTACATGATGTGATGATAGTGTCAAGTATGTGTCAAGAAAGAATCTGTGTTTTATTTTAAATAGGTTTCCGTTGATGGGAAGAATGAATATTGTCTTTTATGTAACCACTTTGTTTAAATGTGGAATGTAATGCATGTTTCATGATCTAATTCTCTAAAACTCTAAACCTGAAAAGATCCTCAATGTGTAATCTTATAATAACTCAAGATTAAGTAAGGTTTAAGGCTGGGGCCTTATAGTTGGTATCAAAGGTCGGTTTAGATAACTTTAGAGGTTAGGGTATTCTTTAAGCACAAGTGGCATTACCATAATGGTTAGGATTTCAGAAAGAGTCCAAGTTTTAGATAAAGTGAATTAGTAAGTGTATCTTAGTGTTTACCTTACTCATTAGTACATGATGGTTTTGTTGATATACTCACACTGACATTTCTGTTCTTAGTGAATGGATGGATCTAGCAGGCACCAAAGAGACATGAGGGTTGAAGGAAACTGTGGTGGTTCTATGATTAAGATACAAGATAAAATGGGGGATTCAATGAGGAAACTCGTGGTTGTTCTAAACCAACTATCAAGGAGTCATGATCAACCACTTGAACCTTGGTATGATCTTTAATGCATCATGTACGAGATGGCCAGTTGATGTGGAAGTTTAGGTAATAATTATAAAGGTAACCATTAGAGTTTATATGATCCCTACTTTTGAGGTAATTATGGGTTATTATATGATATGCTGGGAAATGAAAGGCATGAGATAAACTTGAGGTTAAAATATAAAGATTTTATCTCATTTTGGGGAATGTTTTAATAATTATATAGTTTTGGAAAAAGGACAACATGCAGACCGTGTGACATCCCGTCGCGTCAGACAAAGCCGCGGGAATCGAACCCACAACCAAAGTGCGACTGGTATTTATCGCCTACCACTGGACTACGTGAAGTCCCTGGTTAGTTTGACTGATTCTTTTTTTTAAGAGTAAGTTGATTTTGGGTTATTTATGAAAATGATTAACCTATCATGGATGATATGTGATTAGGATAATTACTTTTCAATGCGAGACTTTAAGAGCAACTGATTTTGTTTGGAGATAAATGTTATGATTTAACTTGGAAGACTATGTGACTAAATCCTTCAAATATTTGGGTTTAAATCTTAGATTGGTTTACTTTGAAGAATTTTATGGACAAATTGTTTATCTAATGGTCCTCATTGAACTTTGGGTTTTGTTGGACAAATTTTGGAGATTAAGAATAGATTTTCTTTTTATAAAGGGTTATCCTTTTCTAGATTATCTGATCTTGTACTAGCCTTTTTGGTTTTGGTTTTGGTTAAAGTATAAAGACATGGTAAGTATATAGTTCTCTTTTTTGGATTAGGCGCTTCTCTAAAAGTTGATTATAGTACTCTTAATGTGAACAAGTCTCCCTAAATACTCGTCTTTTGGAAAAAATATGAGTTTGACTAAGGAATCTAGTAAAAGTTGAAAGTCAACATGATAAGTGATTATGCTTCCTTATGAATAAATTCCTCAATAAAAATTAACTTAAAACAAAAATGTTGTCTATTAACTTTTCTTATTGGGGAATCGAATACCATTTAACCCATCACAAGTTTGTGATTTTCTCGTGGTTAACTTTCTTCTAAACATGTTTTCTATCACTCTCTATCAGAACATGACCCTTTGTTTTTTCCTCCATGTCCATATTTTCATACTTGGAATCCTAGTATGGGTTAACTCGGGTGACCTCTGTGCTTATCTTTCTTTATTTTAAAGTGACTGTTTTACCGACTCTTGTTCCAATGTGGGACTTTCAAGGATGTTTCCAAGCTCAATTTTAAAATTGCGAGGACGCAATTCCCAAAAGGGGGGAAGGATGTAACACCCCAGGTAAATAAAGAATATGAAATTTTCATATTTATCCATATTTTTGAATAAAATATTAATATGACTTTAAAGGGGACGCTATGCTCGATGGCGTACCCAACACGCAACAACGAGTTTCTTGGGAATCTTACGTTGCACTCTAATAATAAAATAATATTATTTTAAATGGTAGTTAACATGTAGCCGTTGTATTGGCGGGAATGGATAGAAATAACTAAAATATGATTATATATGTTTTTTAATGTTTTTACATTTATCCAATAAAAGATAAAGGCTTAAAATACGGAAAGAATTAAATTTTAGGTGTATATGCCCTAGTTTTCACTAAAGGTTCACTTATCGCCTTTTAATGGAGAACTGTCATTAAATATAGTTTTGATCACTCTAATACATTCTTTTGGACCAAATAAAACTCTTATTAAGAATCGGGATATCAAATTTTACTTTGTGTAATTTTTTTTGGTATTTTTCCGATAAAGTTCATTTTTTAATGGATAGTGTAGAATGTTGTGTTTTAATTCAAAACCACTTTTTAATATAATTTATTTATATGATTAGATTATATTTTGAATTGGTTTTAAAGTGAAATTAGAAAATATTTTTACCATTAAATCCAATAGTGGTCGTTGGAATCAATTTCACTTTGAAATCAGACTTAAACTAGTGTCAATCTTTTGATACTTATTGTTTTATAAAAACACGCTATTTGCTCTGACAGCGGGAATTAATTATTAAATTAATTAATGTGACTAATATGTTTTGAATTTTGTAAAACGGAATTCATTTTTGAATTTGGAATATCAAATATAGCTTAGGGTGAATTTTTGGGATTTTTCTGAAAAACTTCAATTTTTGATGAATAGTGAAACCACTAAGTGGTACTTATAAAAACTGATTTTTCCGTTTAAATGAAATTTTGCCATCATTGTGTTTTGAATTTCAAAAATCCGACATACATGGTTGTCATTAAGAAGTAAAATGTGGTTCAATGAGATTATAATAATTTTTTGGTGAATAGTAACTTATTAAGTTCTTAATCGCGATTAGAGGTAATTAGTGTAATTTAAGGAAACAAATGATATTATAAGAATGTGAAAACACCATGACACTTGTCCTAAACCTATTTGGTGAGTCATGGCCGACCAAGACAAGCCATGGGCCAACTTGGGGACCCCATGGAGCCACTTTAGTTGGAAAATGACAATAATATATTTTTGTTTAATGTTAAAATTAAATTGACCCAAACATGAGTTGTTTTACTAAAACAATTCTTAAGTAGGGTTACACAAGTCCACATTTTGATTATAAATAGTCATTGGGAAGCTAAAAATATTTCCTACATCATAGTATTTTTTTTATAATTTTTAGACATTAAATAAATTAAATTATTTATGACATAATAATGATGCAGCGATGACATCATTATTTGATGATTTAAATAAAATGGAAAGATAATGTAAAATATATGAACTACACATGTCCAAAACCAATTGGATGAGTGGATTTCGAAGCCTTATCACAATATCCACGAATTATATCAATGTGGGACCTTTTGAAACCGAAACACATTTTCAAATAAAGTAATATTTCTTACTTTCCAAAAGTGCCCCTCCTCTCCTCTTATAAAAGGCCCCCACCTCTACTTCGTTTCACACACTCCTCAATCCTTTGGCTCGGCCAACCCATGCCCATTTACTCTCTCCAAATCCCTCTCCTCATCCTAGAGGATTCCCATTGGGAAGAATCCTTTCAAAGGAAGCCTTTAGGCTCAAATCAAAAGGAGTTACATTTTTAAAGGTAATTCATTCTCTCATGTTCATTTGTTTTATTTTTCTTATCCAACCCCCTAAACTATTTTTATTTACTTCTTTTGTAAAAACAACAGTATCTTAAATATACTAGGATGTTGTTATAAGATTTATTCGAGCTACACTCTCACACAACTACATCAAATGGTTAAAGAACATACGGTTTCCGTGGATGGCGAAATTCTGCCTCCCGAAACGATGATTGTTCAATACTCATTTAACACCTTCAAAGGTGGCCATTATGATGTCACTATTTTTATATATGATATATAATATTTTTATGTTTTACTTATGCTTCTGTATTTTTCATTTTTGTCTTACCTTTATGGCTTCCATTATGGGTATACGCGATATCTTCATTTAAGGAAGTGCGGACTACCGCCCCCTCAAAGTGATTTGATTCGTTAAAATACCATATGTGGGATGTATAAATGATGGAAATATGATATTATATATGATATTATACTGGAATTATAATATACCTTTATATCATTATTATTCCATTCTATAAAATACGAAATAGAAATGAAAGTAGCGTTCATGCGTACGTACGGCTTACCGTCTCCATGAACGGTGCACTT
Organism: Viscum album; assembly: GCA_963277665.1. NCBI lineage: Eukaryota > Viridiplantae > Streptophyta > Magnoliopsida > Santalales > Viscaceae > Viscum > Viscum album. Next base: position 648,526,053 of record OY728120.1, on the reverse strand, counting down.
CATTTCTTACCTCTAAATAATTATGTAATGTTATAAATGCATGCATGTACTGGATATATATTACATATATGATATCTAAATAATGAATACAATTTTGGATATAATAAACATTTGGCCACACGAACAACATGTAATTGTAAGAAGTCCACTTTCGACTTAAGAACCAAATATCGGCAAAACAAATAGTATTAACTTAAATGATTACATAATGTTTATGACATGGTAATAAATGGTATAAAAGTAATAATGAACTTGAAAAAGGTTCTTAAGGAAGTAGAAATTAACTCAATTTTACTATTCAGGAGATTAAAGAACGATCGAGTCAAGTCGGACCCGAGGTAAGGGATCCTACAACTCTCTTTCTTTTTAAGTACACTCTTTTATGTCATTTATTTTAAGCTCATATTTCTTATGATTGGGATGTTCTTTTATATTACTCCTATTTTAATTTTTATGTTCATGTGATGAGAGACCCTATTCTCTCTCATCAATCCATTTTTTGATGTTTTGAGTGGCGCCGTTAGGCTGCCGAACTTTCGTAAGAGATCTAACCTCTCTCTTTCTTTTTAAGTACTCTCCTTTATGTCACTTCTTTTAGGATTCTCTTTGTAATGTTGGGGGATGTTCTTTTATATTCCTCTTGCTGTAAATTTTATTTTAATGTGATGAGATACCCTATTTTATCTCATAAATCCATATTCGGAAGTTTTATGTGGCGCCGTTAGGCTACCGAGTTTTCGTAAGGGATTTTTCATCTCACTTTTATTCCCGTGAGATTTATGCTACATTTTCCACAAATTCCTTTTAGTGGTGTATGTACTGCCCATTATTCTACTCTTTGTGTAATATACTTTCGTTTATGAGTATTTACATCAATGACCTATTGTCTTTCTTTCATGGGGTGTATGTTTTGAAAGATACCCAAGTCGGTAAGGGAACCTTTCACCCTCCTCTTTTTTAAAAGACTTATTTTATTGGGTCTTTTAATTTACATATTTTTATGTTGGGATATGTTCTCATACATCCTTATTGATGTAAATTTTATGTCCAAGTGATGAGATACACTTTTTATCTCTCATCAACTCATTTTGATGTGATGCCGGTAGGCTGTCAAGGGAACTTTTTAACACAATTTCGATTTCTTTGGGTTCAACTTGTAGTCATTGAATATGTCATCCATTGAATATGTATGAATGAACTTTTATTATTTTACACTTAATATCCACTTATATTGGGTGTATATATATTTTTCACACATATTTTTGAGATTTATTTGTCCTTAATTTAAGGATACCTTCTTTATAAGGGATTTCATCACATTTGACATTTCTATTGAGGGTTCATTGTTGTTATGCACCAATTCACTCTTATATGGTGTATATACTGTTCTTTGGAGTATTATATCATGAATCCTTTTATTCTCATGATATTATAAAGTTCTGACTAAATGTTATTCCTCGATTATTGTATTCAAGTGTCTCTAATTTTGGTAAAACCCCTTTAACCAAAATATCGTTTTAAATGTTTTAATTATTTGTTCTTATTAATATCCATGTTTTCAAAATTTTTTTAAGGATTTATTTATATGGATATTAATGGTTTAAAATGTTAAAAGCTTCAAGGTGGTATGGGACACTTTGATTCCAAAATCTCTTTATTAAATGTTTTAAATGGTTTTGGAAATGGTTTCTTTTTGAGTGGATTCATTATTTCAATATCTTAAAATGTTATATTGTGATTGAAATGTGGAAAGGTAATGTTTCCTTTATTCATGTTTATGTGATACGATTATGTTATGGTTCTTTTGCATTTTTATGAAGAACGGGTGGTTCCGTGATAAACTAAGGGCGGGTGAGCCCGATATAGCTCTCCAATGCATTGGGTAATGCGAAGGAGTGAAACATTAAGGTTTCTCCGAAGAGATTTAGGGAATATACTGTGATGGGTATTCCAAACGTAACCAAGAGGGTTACTCCCTACATAAGAATGTTATGAATGACTAAAGTTACCTTTATGTCTTATGTTTTCTATGATTTATTCATGATTTGATATGCCTATGTTTTATGGGTAAAGTATGATTTCATTATTATGTATATATGAACTCATGTTTCCTTTCCATATTTTTATAACCCTTACTGAGCTTTTTATGCTCATCCCATGTTTTTTGAAATGTTTTTCACAGGTCAAGGGAAAGGTACATGATGTGATGATAGTGTCAAGGATGTGTCAAGAAAGAATCTGTGTTTTATTTTAAATAGGTTTCCATTGATGGGAAGAATGAATATTGTCTTTTATGTAACCACTTTGTTTAAATGTGGAATGTAATGCAAGTTTCATGATCTAATTCTCTAAAACTCTAAACCTGAAAAGATCCTCAATGTGTAATCTTGTAATAACTCAAGATTAAGTAAGGTTTAAGGCTGGGGCCTTATACATTCACATGACATATTTTTTTTTCAAATGGTTTTGCGGGAAGGCATAAAATAGAAATTCAATTTGTATAATGAAATAAAATAAAACCATTAAAACATTTTTTATAATTCTCTTATGCATAGAATATAATTGAGGTTTTAGATGAAACAATGGATAAGAAATAATGATTATGAAAGGAATAATACCATTACCGATAATTTGAACTTTATCTTGAAAGAATAAAAAATGGAGGAGTTAGGATATATTATTTTGACAAGAATATAAAGTAAGTGTAAGGTAATTCTAGAAGAGATAATTAGTAAATGGTTTCAGTTGAAACATTATTGTGAAGTCTAGTATGGAATGGGTGGAATTGTTCTCTATTTGAAACCTAGTAAAAGAGAATATTTCATGGAAAATATTATTATGTAAGGGTCATGAATGGATGTTAATGAAATATATGTGACTTTGCTCTAGTATTGTAAATGAGAAATGTGTGTAAGGCTTTATAAACTAAAACAATTGTTCTATTAGGTCAAATTTAAAATTAAAATTATGAAAATTCAAGACAGATTAGATTAGTTATTTTAACACTAATTGGAAATGATTAAATGTTGATAATGGAAATTAATTTATTTTAAAAAATTTATTGGAAATTTCCTATAAAATTTCAATGTTATAAATAAAAATTAATGCTCCCTTAAATATAATTCAATATTTAATAATATGAATTATATTTTAAATTAATTTTAAATATAAATAAATGATATATCAAAAAAATACTTCTTATGTTCATATATAATTAATCAAGTGTTTGTAAACAAGTTATATAAAATATAAATAAATTATTCTAGAGAGAAGAGTTTCATACATTTTTATTTCATTTTTATGTACTGTTATGTTTATAATTTATGATAAACTTATCAAAAATAGGTATTTTTACTATTCAGCTAAAAAATTACTTTTTCTAATAAATCTCAAATATCACACTAGGCTTTTTTTTCTATTATAAATTCAAATATATAATAAGTTTTTACTAATTGAATTTATGAAATTTATAGAAATTCCTTATACATATTTTAATAGAATAGAGAAAATATAAATATAAACTACTTTTGTTAAGGGAATACAATATTAAGCATTAAGTGATTATATGAAAACAATTTCTAGATATAAAGAATCTCTATATTTTATACCATATAGAAATAATGTATTAGGTACTATATTTTAATTCATGTGAAAAATTATATCAAACCTAGAATCATTTTATGTCTTATATAATAGAATCTTTGGTTGTTACAATCTTCCAACCTTATAAAATATCACCCTGGGAATTTCCATTCAATATACGAATGTGAAAATAGATGAGGGAACTTTTTACCAAGGTCTCTTTAGGGTTCCATATAGTCCCTTTAGGCTTATGGTTTCTATAATGTAATTTTACAAGGTGACTTTACTTACTACGAAGAACACTATATAAATTTTCCAAGATCTCCTTCGACTACTCCACAAAATATATCATCCTCTAGTTTGACTGCATCAAGATTTAGTACATGTGAGGAATCTTGTATGTACATTTCAAAGAGGGTAATGGGGAACCCATATTATAAATTAGTCATGTTTTGATGGAAATATAGTTCAAATTCAATAGATATGTTTTGATAAAGGGTATCATAGGATCCAATGGGTCTCAGATATATATTCCCATTATTCCCAAACCCCATGAATCTATTCCATATAGATGTTCTAAGAAACAATTTATCCTAAACCTCAAACTATAGTCCTCATTGATTGTTATCAACAAAAATGTTCTCTTTGATCTAAATTGTATTGATGTTATAATGAATAGTTTGACCTTTTTAACCATTTCATCAAACATCCAAGGACATAGAAACATTATTTCACCTACTTAATCCCAAAACACATATATTCTATTTCTCTTACCATAGAGGGCTTCGTATGGGGCCATTTAGATGCCCTAGTGAAAATGTTTTTTATTAGAGAACTAGGATAAAGGATGATATTGGCCCTAGCCCCCATTTTATTCCATAGAGTTTGATCACAATATATCATCATGCACCTAGATATTTAATTCTGATTCATCATCATTCCATGGATTATAGTACGTTCTAAAATTTAACACTATGTCTACATCATTCTAAAGACTCTTCATAAACATTTATGTGAACTTGGGATATCAATAAGATATAATTGATATTGTAGTCCCATAAAACCTCACCAATTATCTAATATATATCATTTCAATGTGATTGTTATAGAATCCCTCTCCAATGGAAGTGAAGTGGAAATCCATTATAATGTGTTCCACCAATACACATATTGAGTTTTTCCCTTTTGATGTATTTTCATGACCTGATACAAAAATATGTTGTTATGTCCTCTTTTTTACATAGTTATATAGGAAATGATTGAATCATCCCTTTAGAAATTTCCCCCTCAACCATCATATACTAATATACCAAGAATATTTATATATACTCATTAATTTCAATAATTATATTGTTGAACCAATACTGTTATCAGAGATCTCAATACATTTTTATGTTAATTGGGTGGATATAGAATTTTTGTCTATTAGTATCATTAAATATCAAATTATTCCAATATATTTTAGAGGGTACACATATCTACTTTACAAATATCACAACTATATTATCATAAAACATGAAATCATATTTTCCCCTCCTCAAAACATCAATATTTGTTTGTATATCCACATTCTCCTTTGGTGATTTCATAATTTTTTATGTAGTGACGTCTTAAAAACCATATAATAAAGGTTTGATGATGTTTCATTATTCATGATTAAAATGTCTATTATTTACACATCCATGAATATCAAATCCTTCTCCATTCTAATCATATGTAATTTTATAGAACGTTTTCATGACCCAACCCATTGAGGCCCTCCTCATACCACCACATTCAGTCCTAATCACTATAGTCCACGAGAACCTGGTCCTATGAAGAAACTAAAAAATATTCTATCATCTATATAAGATAATAGAAGTGTAGGAATATCCCTTGATAATGTTATTATAGAAATACCCTAATAGACCCACATAAACAACCAATAAAAATCATAAAGAGAGTACCCATCCCATCATCACGAGTTAATGTCCACATTTTTTGAGACGTAACAATAATTAAAACCAGATATACTCATAACAGACTCCATATCTAAAATATGTATCAACCAATGGTAGATATAAGTCATTTATCAAGGATTATTGGTAATTATTTTAAGGGAGGATCCACTCCATGAGCCTTACTACAACTTATGGTTCTCATATGATTGGTTGTACTCATAATGACACTCCAATGAAATAATGACTAGATCTATAAAGATATTAATTCGCAAAGAGGAGATCAAACATATAGTATATTGGGGAGTCCTCCATCATAATATGAAATTATATACTAATTATGGGATCATACACCCACATATGTTTTTCACATTGATTCAAGAGAACAATCTTAGGAATGACTATACGATATAGGTTCCCACTACATTCCTCATGAAATGATTAAAAGAAAGATATTATAAAATAAATCACAGGGGATATCAAAATTTTATGGAAAGGACTTAATTACAAACTTTACCATTGTAGGGATGGAAAAACAAAACCCAATCAACTAATAATGGTCAAAAATGAAAATATTGAGGGCCACAACATTCCATAGAAAACGTATGTGTAATATAGCGGTGGGAACATGAGTTTTATTTTCTATCCAGGTCCTTCAAACATTTAATTTTCTCACATGATGTAATTATATATATATACATGGTGTGTAGTAGTTGGGATAGAAATCCAAATACATCAAGACCATTCCTTTGCATATCAGGGTGTTTCGGTGTACATTAGTCCAAGACAGTTTACTTGGACATATCCGGGTACTAGGTCATACCTATGTACCCTTACTATACCCGAGTGTCTGGTAGTGTATATTCCTATGTACTCATAGGGTACATACTGAGATACCTACACTAGTATAAAAGTTTTGTGATAATTTATACAATGCAGAAACACTATATGAGGAAGAAATGTACCACATGTAATTGGTTTTTAGACTACACTCCATGTAACGTGAGATTTGTCGAATATCACCCACCTTCAAAAAAATATCCCCATGGCTTTGTATTCAAAAATTCCATCATTAATCATTCTCATAGATCCAAAATTTGTGGCTAATAGTGCATGATCCATCATCAATGTCTATAATTCAATCATTGAGATTCTCATTAATACTCTCATGTTGTACCTCCATAACGAGAGGCTAAGTACCATAACCGAGTATCACAAAATTTGAGCATGATCTTCTATCATCTCTATAAATTTCTACCACAACATAAACATATATGTTAAACCAATGGTAAAAATCCTTTATTATTACTATTTTTTGTGAACTTTTTTTTATCACATATCTGTTGAACCATCATCCAAATAAAAGACTGAAAATAATTACACAAAAAGGGTGAGAGAAATGTATAAAACACAAACATGTGGAATAAACCTCGATAAATGTTCATTTTTCCTTAGTCCATTGTCATAGTGATGAATAGTGAAGGGTAATTAATAAGGAAATATCATATTCCTTTTTCTAGGATGATAAAAAAATTTACGCACAACACGATTTACCCATGAATCAAACTGTTAACTAAATATATTCATCTTCATTCGTAGATAAAAAACATGAATACATCAATGAAAAACAACATCCTTCCTCATGTTATGATTGATCACTAAAAATGAAAAAATCTATATTTCCATTACTTGAAATATCCTCATTCTCCACTAGAGAAAATGATATTTGATTTGTATTCATTCTCTATGCCCTCATCCAATAGCTCCCACTCAATCTGAGAGTAATGTTAATATACATTCAATTAACTACAGTCATGTATTTATACTAGATAATATGTTTTTTATTTAACTTAAATAACTAAGTAATTATATTTTGATTATTTTATTATTTCTCCCATCATGGTTCCCATGAAAAAAATCTCCACTGAAAGAGATTATGTCACACAAAAGGAAAACTTGCATTTTGTATAAAATGATGGTCTTATATTTTTGATCTGAAACTATTTTTTTTAGTAATTATATTATTTCAGAAAAACTTCGTGATCATCTATTAATATATTTTTAAAAAATATCAATTCCCATCCTCTCAGAGCCTTGTAATCTGATAACATCTTTTCACCTGACTCTAAAAAGTTTCAATATTATATTTATAAATCTTAAAATATAAATTAGGGGTGTTACATTCCCCCACCATTGATGTTTCTATCCAAAATATAAAAAATTCTACAAAAAATATTAGTGTATTAGGCTCACATCTTGGCCTCATAATCCTCAGTGATCTCTTACAGACTCCCATGCTTCCATCAGACATGCATAATTGGAATCGATCACCCACAAATAGATATTCTTCCATTGATACCCATTCTCTATTGGTTACACAAAAAGCTATTTCTGAATGAGAATTCCAACTCACCATCGTCAATAACAGGTGATAATTCATGAAAATATCTCCTTTTATGCGACACAAGAAAAACTACATATACCTATAAAAACTACAGTGGTATGGCCAAGCAGTATTCCACCTCCATGATCCCACAAAGTATCTATAAAGTTACAATTAATGTAAAATACAACTTCACACCCCAATAAAATATCCACAAATCCACATTGAGTAGATAATTTAAAGAGAACATGGTATTCCACTTCAAAATCGAAAAGCCACCATCTCTTGTCCACATTAGAATTATGATGGATTTGAGAAGTCTTCTTCTGATCCTATATGATTTGAAACTTCTCTATCAACTATTAAAGCGTCTTTGGTCTCATGACTGCAGTCTTTCATGGATGTTTCCAATATAGGGGTTAACTTTAGGATCTCATATAAAAATATGTGAATTATTTCATATAGATGAGAGAATGGTAACAATTATTATATGAAAATTAAAACATGGGTAGGTGATAATACAAACTATGGACAATTTCCAACATGTAATCTATCAACATGTCTTCTAAAACCTGAATAATACTCTCATTCTAGCCATCATTCTGGGTGTGGAAACCCATACTCAGATGAAATGGAGTACCCAAGGCCTCCTAAAATATCTTTTTTTAGTTACATGAATCTATCATTATAGTTTGTAAATATATCATTGAGGGATTCTCGTGAAGCTAAAATAACTCCTGTTTGTAATGGAATCCCCATCTCTCTTCTGAACATTGTTATCATATTGCAAGAAAGTGGTCTAACTCAGTGAGTTGATCACTGATCTCCCAAATTAAATTTTACCTTATAGAAGTTCTTGGTATACCCATCATGATGTTAATAGATATAATTTCATAATTATAGTGTGAAACCTAGAGGGGTTGAGCTATATCTGGTGGAACCTAGTTCTTATCCTTCAATTTTTGTAAAGGGTGGTATGGGGAGAAAAATTGTATCACACACTTCAACATAATTGACCGCCCATATTGACATCAAGGGACATGATACATATTATCCAAAACAGGATTTAGCTCCAAGGTGTATGTATGGAACTCCTTCATAACCTCATCAAACAACATCATTTGTCCAATACATTTTCCTCTAAAAATCATGATGTTCTCCCCATCATCATAGAATCCACTATGAATACTCCAGTGAATATTTATGTACACAATTTCTAATAGTCATGATTTCCTCTCCATTCCAACATAAAATGTTATAGATGTGCTGGTGTAGAGAAAATATATTTAAGATAATCCTAAAAATATTAATCATTTAATCTAAACTATAATGAATCTAAATTCTCTGACTCATCAACAACAAAAAAAATCTCATGCTAAGAGAATCATAAACCATGTTCCCCTTCCAAAGAATATAAACTATCTCCAAGTCAAACTCCATGAGTAAATCTATCCCTTTACTCTAACTTATGTTAAAATACATCAATGAGAAGATATACAAGAGATTATTTTGGTCATAATAGATGATAAACCGCTCAACCAAAACGTACTATCGCAAAATCTTTAGGGAAAGTTTACTGCTACTAACTCTAGATCATGGGTCATGTAATTATGCATTTATTTTCTAAACATCTAGGTATAATAAAAAATCAATTACTTTATCTTCTTCATAAAACAAATTTTTTTCCCAAAAAGGCATCAAAGAAACCCAAATACTCAACACACACCTTTCCCAATCTCAAGATGGGAGTTTTCATCAACCTCTTCCTATACTCCTAAAAAAGATTCTATGTATTTTTTCACAAAAATGGTATCCTATTTCGGTTCAATGGAGTCAAAAGAATAAATTTCCTAGAAATATTAGGCACAAATATCTAATAGTATCCAACCTTACATAAGATTATTCATAACTCAAATATGTACTTGGGTGGATCTTGACCTAGAATTACCTCAACCAATTCCATCCCACTACTACACCCTCTAATGAGATGTCATGTCCCATAAAGTGGACTTATTGTATCCAAAACTGATACATTGAGAGGTTCCAAAAAATATGGTTCTCTCAAACTATATATATGAATATTTTAAAGAGTCTCACTTTCTCCTCCTCAGTAATTTGGTACATTAGAATTTAATAAATGAAGAACTAAACAAAATTTCATATAAAGAGTTGAATTATTCGGTTCATGAGTCCTATGAATATAGTTGGGTTGTTCATAATGATGAAATTAATCTCCAATTATTCCTAATGATTTTAGTGATATCATAAAGTTGTTTTCTCTATTTCTAGGTCATGTAACCTGATCTGGAGATATCCTAATCAAGGGACTATCTTTGAGAACCACCAAACCCCTCTAGAATGATTGATTTAGTATTTGATAATTGTAATTGGAAAATCATTATTCATGGACACCTAATCATAGTAGTAGTAATCCATACACAACCTCATGATCCCATATTCCTTCATGTTAAACAATATTAGGGCAGACCTTAGTGACATAATGGGTATGATAAAGGCCTCCTTCTAGAAGTATTCCAAATTAACCTTCAGCTTAAGAAGAACTATGGGATCCATTAGATATACCTGAGTAGATATTAGGGAAATTAATAGGTAAAATTATAGGTATAAGTATAACTCTTTATAGGGAGGTAAGATTAGTATGCTTTCCAGAAAGGCATCATCATACTCCAGAACCACTTAAGGAAGCTGAAATATCATAAAACCTATTACTATGAGGGAAATAATGAAAAAATTATGTGTAATTGGATGTATCCTCATTTATATGATCCCATTATATATTGTTTATGTTTCCATAACACAAATTAAGGAAACACATTTCCCACCACCACAAATACACAACATCATCCAACAGAAATAGTCAATATGGTTGTGAAGAGTGGATAGATAAACCATACATATGTTGACGTAATAAGGCATCATCGATGCAATAATGAAATCTCATAAGAATCATTCTCCTCCAATAAACAGATCATAATATTAGAAGAATTTTTTGATAACTAAATTCCCTATCACAAGAGTCTCCAAAGCATAAGGTTCAAGGAAATATCTTAATCTGAATCTTCATGCCTCCGATATGAGATGTGGAAAGTGAACTTTGGCACAAAAATATATATATAGGTACCAAAACTAAAGTAGAGATGACATATATCTTTCCTCTAATAATACATGAAGACTTTGGGTCATGTTCCTCCACTTCTAACATATATATTTTCCCCTGACCACCAGAACCATGATCCTAGTGTCGAGAATCTGGGTTTGGTGGTGGAAACAATCAAACCAAATTCCAACACAAGATTTTTACCCATCTATTATACTGTAGATGTATTCCTACATTACTCCATACACATTTCACATTAATTACATTCCAATTACATATTCTATCTCAATATCAGTTATAAAATGGGTTGTATAATCCCATGCAATGTGTCCCCATATTTCATAAGAGACAAACGACCTCTCTCTAGGGTATCTATAACCGTCCTGAGAGCCTGGAGCTGTAGAACCTCTATCACGAGATCATATCCTAAATTTTCTTTTGTACCTAGATCTATATGTCTTTTATTTTAAAATAGTATCCAATTTATTGGTACCTACATTCACACTACCCACACTACATACAAGCATATTCTCACATATAAAGGTCCTTATCAGGAAGGCTCACTCGATAACTCCAACATATTTTGGAATGAAAATTTATATAACTAAATCCATGATATATCTATGTAGGCCATTTTAAAAGTTTTTGTATAAGAAAAATTTATCATGAACCATATCTAGAGAGTATATTTAGATGTTGTGAACAATAAAATATTCACAACAGTGGTCATACTTTCCTACAAAAGCTAGAAAAGATCATGGATGTGCACCGCTCACAACATGGATGGATAGACCCCCCCAAGAGACGTTTGATATATGATTAAGAGATATTGTTATCATATTATGACTATGTAACTTGATTACACCATCAACCAAAACTTCCCTGAGGATGAATCACTTCCAAAACCACCATCTGATCTATAGGTGTCCTCAAAAGGTGGTAAGCTCATGTAACTACTAGATCACCTTGAAACAAGCAAGTTGAAAACCACTGAAACTAGTGGACTGTGTTCATCCTATGAACATACTTAGACAATACTTACCATCAAAAAATGATTCTCAATGTTTGGTAAAAAAACTAGAAAATCATTTAGAGGTACCACCTCCTATACATATCACTATACTGAATCCTCATCACTAGGAAGGTCATTAGCATGTTCCTTCTAAGGTATCATAGTTAGATATCCTCATAGAGGTATCCTAAAAATCATTATATACCATTGTCAAAGTTTATATTTATGGATTTGACAAAATATGATCACAAAAACCACAACACCATCCTATATATTTCATTTACTAGTGCTTTCCCCACTATGAATTCCTAAGAGTTCCAAGTCAAACAGACATTTTTCAGTGCCATAGTGAATTTTTACTTCATACACTATAGAAACACTACATTCCAATTCCTTAATGACAATATCAAAACACATTATCACTATTTCAATAAGTCCCAAACCAAACCTCATATCTAGAAAATCATCAGACATTGGTAATAATATGAACCTCCCATTGTTGCCACTCTATCATGACATGACACTCTGGGGATTCCTTGCCAGTGATAAGTTGAGTGTGACACCCTAATACAGTCTCTAATAGGCTATGGTATGGAAACCCTCACCTAGTATGAATATCACACACATGTGAGGCCAATACCTAAGGTACATATTCACATTCACACATCTATGTATTCCCATTGAACGTTGAATGGTAAAACAATACATATTATACCATAATGCGTGGATAAATCTAAATTCCTCAATTAGAGTAAAATAAAATTACAGATATATAAGGGAAAAATAAAATCCAAAAAATACTGATAAAATAATCCCACCTTCTCTAAAGGAGGGGACAATTATCATTTATAACTACTGGTATAACAAGGTAAGTGAAGCTCAGAATACTATTCCAGCTCCATGTACTCCTAGTACACCACCAAATTTGACAGGAAATGTGTGGGAAGATCCCATGAAGGATTGTTTAAAGCATTACCTAGAAGGAATCCCATAAATAACTAATAATAAAAATCAAGATAGTAGTAATCTCATTATTGCGTGAGCAAGTTAGTATACTATGATCCATAACTCTAATAAAACCCAAATATACTCATAGTAGTCTTCAAAACAAAAAGATGTATCACTAAATACCATCCATAATATTCTCCTTGAGGATTCAATAGAACCCTCGTATGGGTGGATCAATTCCATGAGACTTGTTACCACTGATGGAACAATTCTGAGGGGCATACTCATTAGGCCTCTCCTTAGATGTACATTCTATATCTCCAAATAAATCAATATATAGACAAGAGATCACACCCAAGAGCACATGTGGATTAAAAGAAACAAATATGGAATAATAATCTATGTTGGGGATCATTTTATAGTATAATTTCAAAATGATGATTCCTCAAACCCAACCCAGAGAAGATGATACAATAGTGGATCCAACCCCATAACTCAAAAATTGATTCTTAAATACAATATCTAAAACCATCTGAATTAGGGGATTACAATACGATATTGTAGATGTAATGTCACGCTATAAAATAATTAGGATGGACTATGGGAATTCACATAATAGTTACTATTCTAGTATGAAGAGATAGAGGGCATCATCCTTCCATAGAAAAAGTGAATGACATGTATTGGAAGTTTCATGGCGTATCTTGCCTACCATGTGCCTGTCTATGTTTTTTTCTCACATAAAATTCAATCCTTTATATACATGGTGTGTAATTTAGTGGTTCATGACATGTAGGGGTATTATTGTAACTAAAAATTATTCTAATCTAAAGCCATGTACATCAGTTCATTTCCATGTACTTTGGATCATTCCACTGTATTTGGTCTTGACCAAATACTGGGATATGAAATTATGAAATTCCTGTTCAAATGTAGATGGAAATTTCCATGAATGTGTACCAAACATGATATACTATGTGCCACCAGTATCATGTCCCATGACATTTGATATTTTATTTTATTCATAAACCCTTGATGTTGTTGTAGGTTCCCACACAGTGTGTGTTCTTCAGACTACACTCCATGTAATGTGGAGTTTTCTGGAAATCCCATTCCATCACATGGATTCTCACTATAACTCAGTTTTTCTGGATTCAACCATCCACACCAACAATATATCCAATATATAGGACTGACTATGCATATCCATTGTAGGTAGATGGAATCCGATCTTAAATCTACAAATGACACCTCACCAGTAACACCTCCATGAAGTGATTCCAAATCCCATGATCGAGGATCCCCAAATATAATCCTAATTCACAATAATCTCTATAAATTATATCCACATAAACAATATCTATCATGAAGTCATGGTAATGATCCATTGATCAATATATTTATTACGCAATGATAGTTTGTGGGGGTATTATTTGAATTTATAGTCAAACCAAATATGTATTATTATCATAAAAATAACTGGGATAAAAATTAGAAAAACCAAAACATGAGAAATATAACTTAAACATTTTTCATGAAGGTCTTGATAAATCACTGTTATAATGATGAATTAAACATAAAAAAAATAAAGAAATATCAAATTCCTATTTTTAATGAGACAGACCCATAATCACATAACATGATTAACCTACATATAAAGCTATTAGAATAATTTATTTTGGTTCGTCAAGGGATAAATAAATTAGTATCAATACACATAAAATAAAATCTAACCTCTGGTAAGGATCTATCAATGATAAATATCAAATCGATGTTTCTATCATTAGTGATATACTCTAGAATATTTGGTGAAAATGATCCTTGATCAATTTTCATTCACCAAACTCTCCTCCAATGGACCCTCTATTAGTCAAAGGGTTAGGAAGATAAACCTATGAACTGTTTATAACCATGTAATTATATAGTACAATTAGGATATGCATTTAATTAACAAATTAAATAAATTTATATAAAATATTTTATTACTTTTCCCATGGTGGTTCTCAAGGAAAGAACATAATACTGAAAAACATTATGTCGTGTATGGGATGAAAACCATGATATGGATTCAATGGAAAACTAGGATATCTGATATGAGACTCTATTAAGGTTTTATTCCATTATTTCACAAAAACTATTTCACGAGTGATATTAATATATTTAATATTAATATAATATAAACACTGAGCCTCTATGTCCCCTAGAATAATGCTCTATCTCATCACTTATCTCTGGGAATATTGTTTAATATATTTTAGAGTAATACTTGTGGAAAACAAAGAAATTACATATCTTTTCTACACAGGTTATATTTCACTTCTTTATAACTCCCATGAGAGTTGTGGATTGAAAAATCATAATTACTGGTCAACGTGAATCATCATCGTGTATTCATATTGATCTTCTTATATGTGAACATATATTTTAGGCTCATGTGGTATATATATATATATATATAACATATCTCCATATAGATAATGTATAAAAAGAAAAAAAGAAAATATTGCTATAGAGAACTCATTTTTTGTGTTGGATAGTGATTCTCATGTACCTTTAACTATCTTGATGCACGGTCGAATACATTATCATTATTTATAAGTAAACATCTAAAATACTTCATTAATGTATCATGGTAAGTCACTAGTATTTACCCCATGTTGGTATGGTATATAATGATGATGTTGTATGGTTCATCATTATATCCTTGATACACTCTCCACATTCACCTTTCAATATACTCTTCACTCCCTTCCATGTTAGCTAGGTTAACAGGATGGAAAATCATGAAACATTTCTCAAAAATCATATATTATACCCATCTAATCATATGAAACTATGGATAACCATTACATGTGATGGTATAGGCCAATACTCCAAAACTATAGTCGTTAGGGATGAATGGCCCGAAAGCCTTATTTTTTTTATTGATTTTGGTAACCCCCATTCACGGGATGAGGGCAGACCCTTACAAGGCCCATAGGATTAAGAGACATTTCATGACCCGAAGTTCTTAGGGAATTCAACCAGAATATGCATACAAGGAACATCCCCTCACCAGCATCTGCATCATGATGGTAACCCTCCACCTTTGCATGGTTTTCCGGCTGAGCTTCCCTGGAAATCACTGGCTGGTCCCGATTGCATTGTCATAGCAAGTCATTCTTCCAAATCCATTGGTTCTGCTCTGGTGAGTGCGCCTGCTCTGAATCCTCCTCTACAAATGCTCATTTTTTATAGATTTTGTCTGGGGAAACTGCACTAATCATGTTACCCAAAGGCCTTCAGGTGCCCCAAAGTTCATAAAGGTGTCCTTAAGGCCTTCCTGACCCGAACACCTGGGTGGCCCGAAGGCCTGGGTTTCCTGAAGGCCATAAAGACTCCAATCCTAAACTGGCGGCCCAAGGTGAATAGTTCTGGATACTATGGTACAAACAATTATCTGCTACAGTACCCACACAGTACATTTATATCCCTGCTATAGTATCCCGGAATTATTCCTCCACCTAGTTTTGGAACCTCG
Source organism: Viscum album (assembly GCA_963277665.1). Classification (NCBI taxonomy): domain Eukaryota; kingdom Viridiplantae; phylum Streptophyta; class Magnoliopsida; order Santalales; family Viscaceae; genus Viscum; species Viscum album. The sequence goes on along the minus strand of OY728120.1, from coordinate 648,509,553 downwards.
GTCTTGTCGATGCACTTAGAGAGAACTCACCAACTGGGATGAAGCTCATGTGCAATATAGTCTTCATGGGATCAATATATATTCTATTAATTGTGATAATATTCCTCAGTAATTTCCCATTATACTTCAAAATCAGCCATTTACTATACCATTCTTATAACGTTCCCATTATTAATGTCTTAGTCATACTATCAAATGATCCACAAGTTCCTCCTTGCCATTGGAACATATAAGATTATATTTCATAATGACTACCACGAATTTATCTAGGTAATATCTAAAGTATCAATTCATTAATCCCATGAAGGTTAGTGTAGAATTCAGGAGTCCAAATAGCATGAATATGAACTCATAGTGGTCATACCTAGTATGAACAGTAGTCTTAAGAATATCCAATTTCATCATCTATAACTGAATATATATTGATCAATGTTCCACTTTGAGGAGTTTTTATCTTGTTGAAACAAATAAAATAATTCATAAATCCATGGAAATAGATACATAATCATTATCATGATCTTATTGATTTAATTACTATTAATATAAAGGCACATTGACCCATCATTCTTCTTGTCAAAGAGATTTGATTCACACTATAGTGAAGAACTTGGGAATTTTGTACACATGAAATGATGTTCCTATGATTTATTCTTTATTTTTTATTGTTATAAAGGGGATATTTTATATGGAGTCTTTGAAATCTATAGATACGTAGGTATAATATCATATTTGAACCTAACCTCTCTATATAGTGGATGTTTGAGAGAAACTATTTCTGAAATATATCAACATACTCCCATATAATGAGAATATTATTAAGATAATCCCTATATTTGTATTCAATAATTTTGAATGTATAATATTTCTCAAAATTAAAAGGTATATAATCTATATATAAGATTTCAAATAATTTCAATACAAATCCTTACACTTGTATTGAATATATTGAAAATTCATGATATGGAATGTAATTTCCTTTTCGTGGTAGTTGATGTGTGATCTAAAAAATGTTATCTAGTTATTTCATAGTATAACATAAAATTATATGAAATGAATTTTGGTAAGGTTTTATGAGAGATTCTACCAATAGATTACAACTGGGTAATTATTACGTTATTGAGAAGAAATAATCACCCCATTATCGTTTTTCACTGACAATTTAACCACCCCAATTTCTAGTGATATTTGAAAATATATAGTAAAATAGAATGATATAAAAGAATTCCTTGAACATGAAAAAAGAGTAAGTTTACTATTATTGAATGAATAACTATCTTACCTTTCAAAAAGTCATTTTATTTTTCAATAACTATAGTAGTGAGAGCATAGACATCCCCTCTATCTCTAGGCCACATCGGTTCTTGTGATTTTTTTTTTCAAAAAACCTCGTTTTATTGAATTGTTAAACATAATATCAATGTTCCTTAAAAAAACTAAATTTTTGGATGAGGATTTATCTAAATATATTTTTATATGATTAAATTAGTGATATTTTCCCCCTATGGAGACATTCTTTGGAAACATTACACTACTTTCCAAACTTTATTCTCTACCAAGACCCCTTTAGATAGTTTATATTAAATTTCTTAAACTCATTTGATATGAATGATGTTGGACCATATTACTATCATAGATTTAATCTGGTGATTTCCCATGGTTAGTATCAATTCCTTCTTTATTATATCTATCCCTTTTTTAAATAACCCATTTCTATCTCTATTTTGATGGTACATTGAACAATTTCATCATAAATTTCAAACACTCAACCCACCAATGATTTTCAATGTGTAATATTTCACCCACTTGGGAAATTATCTATATTTCATTTTGTATTCAGGATAAGGCTATAAGAATGTCATGTAATTACAATGATGTTTTCCTTATAGGACATAATTAATTAGTCTTCCGTTTAATTGAGTGGGAGAGAATCTCACTCCATTCTAATATGGATAGTTAATGGTAAATACAATTTGATAAATATCTTATTGAATTCATTATACTCCATGGATTTTATGTATTCAATACTATTTTTATTTTTGATCGGTGTCCACAACTGATTATCCTCTCCCTTACTGTGATAAACAAAAATGATAAACCACTCTTTTTATGAGCATTTAAAGATTGCAAATATATTATAAAGAGAGATAATATATTGTTAAGATGCTAGGGGATCAACATATTTGAAAAATAATGGGGACCCATGCCACATAAATGAGTAAATTGAAACCTTTTCAGTTGTAGTTATTTACATTCTATTCTTTTTTTATTTAGAACATTAATTAGTTGTTCAAGTAAAACCATGAAGTACTCAGTAATCATTCCAATCATGTTAGGTATGTCATCGGGGTAGTAACCGAATTTCCCTTTTCACATACGTTTAACATGATTCCAACTCTGTTTATTATTTTTCTAACATGGTTTAATTTTAAAGATAATGATGCATAGATTAATAAATGTTTACACAGTATACCATAAACCAATAATGAGTAACTCATAAACCAATAATGAGTAACTCATATAAATATATATGTGTCTACATAGATAATTTGTTTCTATAATTAATTCTGGTCCTCTACCCAACATTATTTTTATATTAATTATAATATGTTTAAATCCTTCATAATGGATTTTAATGAAAACATAAAGAAATAAAAGTATATCTACTAGGAGTACCTCTCTTAGTTTATATTAATTTCTCATTAACTATAAACTATAATGATGAAAACGATAAACCCAATTATAATTTTTTGGGTTACTAAACCTTAAATTATAAGTACCAAAATCAAATATACTAACTAGGATCCATATAGAGATTGAATTTATATGAAAATAATACAATTTATTCTAGGACAAATTTTATGGAAATTCTCCAATACATAGGTTAATGCATTTTATTTTTACTATTTTTATCTAATATAAATCTCTATAAATAACCAAACCATGATATCATCCAATATATTGAAAAATAATACCTAAACATATATTATTTCATAGTATTTAACATTTTTTAAAACCAATGGAATCTGAGGATCTATATTCAAGTGTCATTATGGGATTAGAGACATAAATATAAATTTTTAAATCATAGAATTATTTTGATTATTTAATAGACATAGACTCATCCAAACTCTCAGATATACTGTTAATAATGCATAGTATAACCTAGTAAAATAGATAAGGAAACTAGTGAGTTTCAAATCCACGTAATGAATATATATGATAAAGGATTATAACATGGGAGGCATGATATGATATCATAAAAGTAATGATCATGCGTATTAAATCATTAAATAATGGAATGAAAACATAAGTGTATCGATTAAACATGATAATATCATAAAAGCGTGGAATCATAGAAATTTGGAAATATCAAAAACATAGAATCAAGAGAATATGGAAGGACTCCCTGCCTCATTAACACAACATAAATGTCTTGGATAAATTCCAACTCCAATAGTTGGCTAAGATCCCTTCCCACACACCATGATATACACTAAGATGATAAAAATAACCAATTTATTTTATGGATATATAATTCCATGCTAAACTATCATATAATTGAAATGATACATATATGTGAAATGCGATAAAAATAAACATACATTGGATTCATACATTATAAATCCACATAAGAAAGTAATGGGATTCGAGATCTTATCTCAAGGAATTTCTAGAGGATAAAACATAAGGATTCCCAAGATAAAATGGAATTTAAATTTCATTTACATTCATATATGAAAGAATCATAATATATTTTTATGGGTTCTCATGGAAGAAAAATCCAATAAATGGTTTGACAAAGTAATAATGAAAAATAAACCACATTGGTAACCTTTTGAAAATAAGAATTGGATCTCTTCGATATATGAGATAATAATTTTTATTTAAAATCATAATTGATCCTAAAGGTTCCTAAATAGTTCAAATTAAAAATTTCAAAGAATTTAATTATTTAAAAACAATTTAATGGGAGGTTCTCTACATGAAATTATAATTTTTAAAATCACCTTAAATATTCTTTCCATAAAAGTGGGCATGTTGAAGAAAAATTAACAAATGTATAACACTTGTATAATAAGGGATATTAAACCAACTATATTTATAAGGAAAATGTATACAAAATTAAAATAATTGGATGATAATATTTTTCCATAAATGGGTCAAAATAAAAAGAATGTGTAACCAAAATGTTACAAGGGACACAAAAAGATCTGTTTGTCATTATATCTGAAAGATTTCTTCACTTATATATAGTTACTAGTGTAATAAAATTTACCTAATTTAAAACCAACATAAAAAGATTATTCATGTATTATAATTCTCATAGTTGTTATAAATATTCATATTTTATTCATTTATTAAATATTTTTTTCTTTTTTTAGTTACCATAGTTGGTTAGGTTTACGTTTACATGACTCCCTTTAATTTTTCATCCCAATTATGTTTGTCTAAAAGAAATTAATAATATTAAGAATATTAATAGTTTTATAAATATAATTATTATAATTCCAAATAAATTTTAATGTCATCTATGATTGGATGTAATGGATTACAAAAACATTTCGGTACATGGATGATGTAATTCCACACATATACACAATCAAATATTTTCATGAAATCAATATTTAATTTGAAAGTAAATTGATTTATAATTTTACAATCACAATACTATTATAAATGTTATTTTTAATCCTTAAAAACCATTTTAAAACATGAATTAAATATAGTAAGGATAAAAGGACATGTCGGGAATAGTGGCGGTAGATCACTCAAACGATTAATAGTGTTTTTATTTTCCAAATGGTAATTAAGGATATAATAAAAGGGATGTTCAATTAGTATAATAACATACCGATATATTATTAACACAGATGTTTTAATAATATTACGTGTATAAAATATTAGAGCTCGTAGAATAGATAAGTAATAAGAATGAGTGTTTAATAAATATGTGATACTGTCACCGAGACATTGAACATTCTCTATTAAGTCATCGGAATAGATGAATAAGGATATATTATGGTAACAAGGTCATCCAATAGATTAAGGGACTTATAAAATAGGTAATTAGAGTATATTTTTAATAATAATTATAATTGGATGTCTGATATGGAAGGGGTGGAAATGGTATCCTTTTATTATTTAAGAAAATGGTGATTTCGTTAGAAGAAGTGTCAAGTACAGGGTAAGAATCAATGTTCATGATTTATTGTATTTTTATGTGGGGTATTTATGGGGAGACATGTGGGTATGATTTTCTAACCTAATAAAGGGTATCAAGAAAGTCTAATAGTAATGTAAAATTAGGAAAAATCAAGCCACTATAGATTAATAACTTTGACATTAATTAGTCATAATTAAATTGAAATCATGGTAAATAATTAATTAATAAAAATATAAGAGGAACCTTTCTTCCCAATTACTAGACAAAAATTCCAAATTTATAGTCAATTTATTTTATTACATTTATTGAATAATTGAATATTTTCTTTTAAATTAAATCATACAATATATCAAAAAAATTATAAGGAAATAATTATATTATTGAAGATAATTAGTCATGGTTTTCGAAAAAATATATATTAAATATAAGTTTATAATTGAATAGAAAAAATAAATCATCAATATTTATGTCATTCTTATGTGATTATGATATTGTAATTAGAGATAAAATTTATAAAGTTGATATTTTTACTAATAACCTAAATACAATTTCAAAAAATGTAAATATTTATAGTTTGCTAATTTATGTTTTATAATTTCAAAAATAATTTATATTTTATTTAATTAAAATTATAAAAACTATATATTTAATCTTTGACAAAAAATAAAAAAAATAATGACAAATTTATTTTATTAAAAAAGGACTTCATAACCATTATGTGATTCTATAACACAAATTTTATAATTTAAAAAATTTAAATATTTTTTGTCATAAGGAAATAATTTTTTATGCACGCCATTTTAGTTTGTGTAATGGAAAATATCAAAATTAGTGTCCTTTAATGGATACATAATATAATTGAATCTCATGTTGTTACAAAGTGTACTTGTGCTTGCACTACCATACAATGGATTTGTGTGTGAGATCAATAATGATGAATTTAAGAAATGAATAAGATGAATAGTCATATTTAATGAAATTTTGATCAATTATAACTATTTGTAACTAATAATTAATGATCAAAACTTCAAGATTCAATATTTTGAGGTGCTAGTGGAAATTATTACATTAAGGATATTGAGACATTAAATATATTTTGAAAGGTGTGATATATATTTATTAATAAAAAATGGTGGATGTATATATTCAAATTGAAATATTTTAATATATTCTAGGTAATATGGTATTAGTGGATCCACGATTATGAATGATCAATATATTACAACATTATTACAGTGAAAAAATTGGCCAATTTTATAAGACAGAAAGACTACACAATATTTTTAATGATAAGGATTGAAAAATATCCAATATTAATAAAATTACATTAGGTGGATATTTAATATACAATTAAAGGGGAAATATCATATATTTCTCAGATGAATGTTCAACCATTCATCTTTGAGAGGATTAAGAAGGTATAAGAGGATGGTGTGGAACTATTGAAGAAGTAGAGTAATGTTCATGGCATCAAACATGATTATCATGGTATTATATAGTTTAGGAACAAATAATATAACACATAAAAACCAAAATATAAGAAAGTATTTTTAATATGAATATCATTGATTTTCATTCATTATTCCACATTGACATACAAAAATGTATAATGATCAGAATGAGTATATCTAGTGGGATGTCATAAAAAGAGCCCCATATTGTTTTTTTGAACACCTTAAAAAATCAAAGGATTTATTTACCATTGGATAATATTTATCTCTTGATAAACCTATAGGGATATACATTATATAAATGCTAATATTTTATGTAGTATCATATTCTATTGCTTCGACTCAATATTTGATGTTTATAATGATTTTATAAAGAAGTATAAAACTCAATTGGAATAAACAATTGAACATTAGAACTGTATATCATCCTTAGAGACATGATCCATTTTATAGGAATATTCAAAAACAAGAGGATATTTTTTGATCCAATTCTAGGTATTCCAATATTTTTTTGGGATCAACCCTTCCCTTTCTTAGAATTTTCATAAACAATAACTTTCGTTTGATCTTCCAGATAGATCATTATGAATCCATCTATGGATGGAAGTGAAAAAAATAAAATTTTTATGAATGGATTTAGAGAAAAAGGGTATCAGGACCATATTTGTTTAGGTAAATAACCAAAAATATTTAATCCATTCCTCCGTACATCAGGAAAGCTCAAAGTTGAAAAATAAGTTATGGAAACAATCTTTGTTGAGATATATAGCTGACATTGATGTCAATTTATTACTAAACATATCTCCTTGTATGAATGTTTTGTGATTTGGAATTAATGTAATGCTTGGACCTTTAAATATCAGTTCAATAAAAACAATTGAAAAAATCATGAATGTTGTTTTATTATTTTTCTCTTATCGAATATTCCATGCGTGCAAGATCTGTTCCATGTATCTATCTAGTGGAAATACAAACCAAACCCTTCATATATATGGAAGATAGTATAAAAACCACTTGATAATTATATCTATTATGAGGAATAACCTGTGGAGACTAAGGTTTGAAGAGAATTTGTTTTTTGAAAAAAAAAATTCAACGCCTGATCATGGTTAATGGTGAAATCCTAAATTCATTAAGGGATATGGGAACCTGATGATGTGATGAGGCATAGATATGTTCAGTTGTTTTTGTTAGTGTGAAGTAATATTGTGGGGGAAATTTAATATAAATTTATTGAATGTAACACACTAAAAATATATGATATTGTTATATATAAAAAAATTTCATTTCTCAAATACTTTGGTTTACTCGCAATACTAAGTTTAAACCGATTGAGATATATAGTCGAATAATTATTATATAATGTGATAGTTATATCATATAAATTATATTAGCTAGTATGAACATGATTAACATATTTAAGAAAACATATCCTATAAATTTATATTAAATTAATTCATTTGGTTTGAATTAGTTAGAAATTACAATAAAATCATTTAAAGGTAAAAAAAGATTATTTTCTAAAAAATTGTTTCTATACACTCAATATGTTTTTTTCATAATATATTATATTAACATTTTTTATTTTGTAATATATATAAATATATAGATAATATATTCACTCATATGTTATGACATTCATCAAATAATTATTCCACGACCTAAAATAAATGTAGACTTAGTTTTATGTTCAAAAGTTATTTTTTCTTAAAATATTTTCATACATTTTACTCACATATTTTAAAATTAATTTCATCCAATTATTAGATTTGAATCATATTAAATGTATTTAATATTTTTTATTATAATATTTAATATTATGTTATAATAATGACTAAAATTTTGTTCATTGTGGCAAATTACTGAGGAAAAAATTCGTTGTCTTTATAATGATTAGAATGGATTAACGGGGATCTGGGAGTTAAAATAAAAGGATATGGGTAGAAAATAAATTTTCACATGATTAAATCCTATTGGGTATCTATATTTAAATCCAATATATTCTTATATTCCAAAAATAGTGAAATTTTATACCACTTGTCCTGAGTAATATATTGATATATTTTAAACATTTGTAAAAATTCCAGTGTTACCTACTCCACCCTTATAAAAGGAAACCAACTATTCTATGTTCCTCACACATGAGGAGCCTTACATATCTACTATGATCCATCAAAATCCATTTGAAACAACCCATTCCAAGATTTTGGAGGGCATTTTTCAATTAAAATTCCAAACCTAGATGGAATAAGGTGTAAGATAAAGGAGGTTGTCCAACGAAGATGTTTAACTCATATCCTAGGGTAATCATTTTATTTATTATTATACCTCCTTCAGTAAATTTCTAATGAATATAATAAAACAAAATAAATATATTCTATATATTTAGATTTTGTTACGTCAATGTACATTCTTTATTAATATCTTTTTCCATCAATTGGGAATTGAATGTATCCATCAATGATTCATGTTACTATTGTATCAATATAGCGACATGATTTATTTTTCGTAACCCTTATTAATTTGTTTGTTATTATGTTAGATTTATTTATAATAAATTTCTGAAATAATTATTTTACTATAATTATAAAATCTTATAATACTTTTTAACATCACATTTTTTGTGAAATGATAAAGTCAGTTATGTGTATATGTGGAATACCACATCCACAACGCGATGCGATTCATTTTTCATTTTCATTTTACATAGAATATATTAAGGTTACAATTTATAAATATATATGATATTTAAGAAATAATAATGCTTTTTTAATTTTTAATTATTATTTTACATTATTTCTTTCCATACATTAAAAGATGAAACATCATTCATCTCTATGTAAATATTAAAGTCTCCATGAAGTTGGGTAATTAATTTTTCACAACCAATATATAGAAATAAGTATATAATTTAATTTAATTATAACATACTATACATATATAATGATTAAAATTTTAGAGATAAAGGAACCATGATCAATGTATAATGAACAAAACTACCGAATAAAAATAGGCACGAAAAATCAAAGAGATATCAATGGGAATAAATATTTTAATAAATAATTTTTCATAAAATATTGATAAAATTTAATAATTAAATAATACTGGGAATGATATGTATGAATATTTTTTTAAAATTTATTTATAAAAAATAAACATTAATTATATGTATTTTATTTATTCATATAAAGTTAGATAACACTTGAGATCATAATATATGTTACTATATAAATTATTTTAGGGATTGTCGAAGGAAAATTTTCATAGAGATTAATTTTATTGTTTTTATCTGTTAAATTAAATATTTTTTTAATCCTCAAGTTATTCAAATAATTTTAATATAATGGTACCAATTTACTCTTCTTTTTATATAAAATTATTGATAATATGTATTTAATTAAAGTATAATTTATTTCTTCTTTGGTTGGGAGTTTTTTTCCTTGCCGTATTTTCATTATAATGTATTCATGAATGTTTTAATATTCCCTAATGAATGATTAAATTCTTTTATAACCATATTTTACTTTTTATAAATTGGTTTAAAATTATTCTTCATATCATTTTCCTAGTGAGGTAATTTTTAATAAATCTGTGAATGAAATCACCATTTTAATATATACTGCAAGGAAAACATTTCCTTATATCAAAATATCACACGGTTTTAAATATTCTATTACAATATTCCATTGTTTTTTTTTCAATGAAATTTTTTCCATAATATTTTGGAAATCATTAGACATTAAATAAATAATTTAAAAATGAAAATGTTATTTTTTAGATAAACGTTTCAATTTATTTTTTAATTGTATTTTTCATCCCTAAAAATTAAATCTTACATTAATTATCATTTAATATGGATATTATACAATGAATCCATTCTAATTATTCTATATAGATTTATTATGGTTGTGATGATGTTTTATGGATTATTATTTGAGACTTGTTACTTTATGATGTGTTATGTAAGTTAATTGGTGATACATTTTAATTTATTTCTTTTACAAATGTTATTTTATTTATAAATAATAAATATTTTTATAAAACTGTGAAATATATTTTTTGGATATTTGATTAGTGGTTCTATTATATACCTCCAATGAGTTATTTAACGGTGAATAAATAATGTGATAAATATGTTATTCATGGACAATATTTAGTGTTCAAAAAATTATGTATAGACCAGGTTTCTTGTCCATAAGGTTATGTGTTTACCTAGATTCATGTTAATAAGTTTATTGTGAGGAATTGATTTCATATCTGCAACATAATGTGTGAACGTGATACTATTTATACATGTTAAAAAATCTATATACTTTTCAAGACTCGAAACATTGATGACCAAGCCACAACTACACCAAACCATTCTCTAATAGGCCAAGGGATGTTGACCGGTGTTGAGTATGCATGTCACACACATAAGATTCATTATCCTAATATACATGTACACATATACACATCTCCAAATCCATAAAATACAAAAATATAAAACAATAAAAACAAAGTCATTTATATATTAATAATACCACAATCATAACTTACAAATAATTTACTGAAAGTGATAAAGTGTCCAAATACAAAAAATCCAAAATTATAGAGAGTCTAATATTCATAGAATTGGTTGAAAACTATCAAATGAAACAAACCAAAAAACACCTTGATTTTTCTAGATCAATATAAGATTCACTAACTCAATGCCCCCCAAGAAATCGTCAAATGGGTCATCATATACATAAGTCACAACACATGTGGGAAGGACCCATGCAGGGGTGATTATAACAATATCCAGTAGGACAACCTGAAAAAACTAAAATCAATGTATAAAGAATAGTCATCTCATAAAAAAATATATAAATCAATTAATAGTCCAGATATACTTAGTAATGACACTTTTCTTCTAGGTAGTCTCATCCAAACATACAACCACTAGATTTTACTCAAAGAAATACTTATTTTCGGAGAAATAACTCCAGAAGACATGCTATCACCATAACTCTAATCTAAGTGTTCATTATCCTTAGGCCTCACCGAATAAACACACTACTCTATGAATATATGGATATTAAGATAAGGGATCACACCTAGGACTACTGGGGACACCAAAATCCCAATATGGATCAACAATTTATGTAAGGTATCATATGCCAATGATACTGGAAACCCTATTAAAATGGAATGATAGAAGAAAGATCCAAACCCCACATATAGACGTCCCATTGATTCCAAAAACCCTACATAGGGTATAATAAGGAATGGAATAGGATCACACATCTGTATCATAGAGGGACACTAAAAAATCTATTTAGGACCCTTAATCTAGACGTAATCACAATTTTGAGATGTGGATGTAATTATGCACTTTACCCTTGAGTTGAATGACCAAAGGAGCACACTCAACAAATTAATGAACAAAATCTAATGAAATGAAGGGATCGAAACAACCTAAAATTTGGTGTAAAATGTTTACAAGGGAGTAAAAGGAATATCTAGGAAACCCATGTCCTGTCAATATGGTGCTTCCTCACAAGGAATGTAAAAATACAAATATATGGTGTGTTCAAAAGGGTAAACTATGTGTAGAGTACTGCAAACACCCAAATTATGCCATCCATCAATGTCTATGTACTGCAAGACTTCCCGTGTACTATCCCACATACCTAGACATGTGACTAACCATGAACCCTATGATAAATTACTTACCTACATGGAGGAGTCACAAGGCATGTGGTATGTAGCACATAGAATATGACCTTTATCTTCAATATAAAAACCCTATCACACCACATAGGGTCCCACATGATGTGTATCTCCAGGTAACGTGTTGTGTAACCCAGACTTTTCTAGATCTGATGGGTGGTTCTCCATATCACTATATATACCACCTATACCATTATTCTACATGGGAATTAAGGATCCGAGGTTGCCCATACCCTTCCACCACTTATCACTGAGAATTCAAAAACTGAAAATTCTTAGAAAATTACCACACACAACTCCCATAGATTCAATTTCATACCATGATTAATGGGAATTTTGGATCCATTCTGATCTACCTACAAATATACTATGTCATAATGGAACATTATCACGCTATTTTCCACAATAAATTCACTTGGTATTGATATTTTTCACCAAATAATAGTCCTTCATTGTTGAAATACTGGGTATTTCATCAAACCATTGTCCAAATGAGTTTCCCATGATTAAAGTTGAAGACATGGGGAATAAATATGTTACCAAGAAAAGTATAAAACATACCTAGGATTTTTTTCAACATCCATCCTTTTCCCATTAAATTTTTAAATTTAAATTGAATAAACTACATGAACAAATAAATAAAACATAAATAAATTCTAATGTTAATTCATGAACTAATTATTCTTTATGGAATTGATCCATGTTCAACCATGGTAAAATGATGTGTTGAAATCAATCCAATAAAATATATGAACTAGATTTTTTAATGATCAAATATGATTAATGTTCATTTTTCCCCTCTTTGAAGATATCAAAGAACGCTAAAGGTTCAATGAACACTAATCTCAATCTGTTGCAATGTCATCCTCCAAGAAGGTCGTCCTTAGGGTGTCCCCTATATCTCCAATGTTATGTGGCCTACCATGATATCTCATCATAACCATATATTTTTAGGGATAAATGAATCTATACATAAAAATAATAAAATAAATAAAAAATAAATTTATTCTATTAATTTCTTCCATGAACTCACTTTTATTTAAATTCCTTTCCCTAACAAAGATTATGTCACACAGAGGGTAAAAACCACTTTATGAACTCAATATGCACCTCATATTTCTGATCAAAGTTATCCTTTTAATATTTATTCAATTTATAAGGAAACCCATTTCCTTATGATATCAATATTTTTTATATTTATTAGATATTAATTCTGGGCTCACTGGGATTCAAAATATCACTAAGTATTAGTGCTTATCTCCAAAAAATCCATATAATATTATAAAGTAATAAATTGTAATATCATAGTCATCACATTCTTCACACCTTAATAATTTCCATCTTATAATCTATAAAACTACTCAAAAATATAAGGGTGCTGATTTCAAATCTTGGTCTCCCACTCCGAGGTTATCTCTTGAAGATTCCCATGCTACAACTAGACATGCACTGGTGGATTTGATTTCCCATGAAGGATCCTTTAATGTCGATCCTTGATGTCCATTAGGTTATCAAAAAAGGTATCCCCATCATTGAATCCTTACTCACCCTCGTTGATAACATGTGATGAGCCATGCATATGCCTATTCTCTATGACATGTGAGGGTTCCATGTACTATGGTCTAAATGTGGAGGTAGGGGAAAACTTTACATCACCTCTCCCACTCTAAACAAGAACTATAATGCTCCAATGAATCTTAGATACATATTTCCACCCTGACCAAATATCCATAATCTACACTGTGGTTATACCCTTAGGAGCACATGGTCTCCCTCATCACACTCTAAAGGCCTACATTATCAGTCATCATATGACTTCTAATAGTGGTGTGCATTCCTCAAATAATCCTATATTATAAACCCTTTCTCTATTATAGATCAAACCAATAATGGGCCCATGATTACTGACTCACCATGATTATTCCAAAAAAGCAGCGACCTTTAGGGTCACCCATAAAATGCCTCAAATGGTTCAATACCTATGGTTCAATGGTAGATTTTTTTTCACAAACTCCAACCAGGGTAGGTGATTATCTGAACTATGGCCAATGTCCAACTTGCAAGACAAAAACATGTGCTCTGTATCCTTAATGGTCTACTATGTCTGGCCATTAGTCTGGGGGTGAAACAACATGATCACAGTCTCAAAGGGATTTTACAATCCTATCCATAGTCACAACCTGAAACAAACATCATTGTTTGAAATGATCTTCAATGGAACTCCATGGTTTCATACTATATCTGACAAGTACAAGATTCCAATTATCTTTACTAAAATCTCCTCTCAAATTTCTAGGAAGTATTTTTATATTGTGATTTGGTCTATGATCACCCCTATAACATTTTTTATTAAATAATTACATGGTAAACCCGTCCAGAAGTCCATGGATATCCCACCCCACATCCACTATGGAAACTCAGGGGTTTGAGATAAACCTACTAGAACCCGGTGCTCATACATCATTGGTAGACAAGTGAGGAATCAAGAGACAAAATATGTAAAAAAACTAATCATTTCTAGCCACAAAAAATGACATCCTAGTTCCTCATACATCATTAACACATCATGATGTACCACAGAAAGTGATGTATGAAATTACCTCATAACCTCCTCTCATAACATCACTCGTACCATCACCCATCCTTTGAAAAGAATAACATGTTTTTCACCTTCAGAAAATAAATCATTATAAATTATAGTATATTTCTAACTATATAAGGTTTCATAGTCTATATCACCTTGAGATTCCCTAAAACTATAAAAAATAGGGGGTGGTAAAATCCCTTGAATGAAGATATGAAGAATCATCATTTTCTACTAAGGATAGATGAAATGAGGATATCTTCTCTAATATAATAGCCAAAAACATAGAATTAAAACTCCTACTAAGAATGTATACCACAACTTTCCACTTCCCAAAAGTACAGACTATCTCAAAGTCATCATCCTGTTAGAACTCCATCCATAACCTCTATCTGTAGTTATGATACATTAGATAGAACATATAAGTGATATGGTTATACACAATGTTGATGAAGAAACACTCACCCATATTTTGGTGTCTCCACACAATCTAGGATAAAACTAATATGAATATCTCATGATCATAGGTTTCATTGTTTTTCTCATGTGGTATCATCTACCTAGACCCACAGTCAATCAATTCTTACCATTTCATTTGGACACAACCATGTCTGAACCCTAAGGTATCATTAAACACAATATA
Source organism: Viscum album (assembly GCA_963277665.1). NCBI lineage: Eukaryota > Viridiplantae > Streptophyta > Magnoliopsida > Santalales > Viscaceae > Viscum > Viscum album. The sequence continues at coordinate 648,494,017 of OY728120.1, read as the reverse complement.
AATGAAACCCACCATCAGTTATGTCATGATTGGGGTACTAATTTTCCTATTACATTTCTCCTTGAAACACACATGTAAAACTTCCATACAAAATAATGGTTGCACTTTTTAGTTAATAGTTGTGAAAATTGATACAACTCTATCGAAATTTGGTACAAACCTCCAATATTACCCCTTCAACCCAAGGAAACTCCATAACTTAGAAACACATGTGGATGGATCCCATGATGGAATTTTATTATCCTTTAATAGTTCCATGAACATTCTTACCTCAATGATGATGTTTCCCAGGAAGTGAACATCTCAAATAAAAAAAATCCTTGATAGCTTTGCATAAAATTGGTGCTCTCAAAGTGTGTCCTGGACCCTTTTCAAGTGTCTCATGTTCTACTCCTTGGATGTGAAGTATGATAGGATATTATTGATTAAGGCCTCCAAAAAATTGTCTATGAATGGATAAATGATCTTGTTGATGAGTCCCATAGATATTTCTATGGAGTTCTTCACAGTAAAAGGCATCATTAAGTACTCATAGTTACTATATCATCAAATAAATTTTATCTTTTGTATATCTTCATCCCATACTCATATCTAGTTTTATATTAATAAGATTTTAATCTTCAGTAACCATCACACACATATTAAATTATTTAATAGGTATGTCACGACCAATATTAGTGGTTCATGTTTCAAAACTCCCCAAGAATGCCTCTAATAGGCTAGGGGCTGGTGATCAACACCGAGTAGGCATATCACTAATAAGGGAGGAATATCCAAAGTACATGTACACACACACATATATACTCTAAAAAATGATAAGAATTAAAAACCACTAAGGAATCAAATGCATGCATACAACTAAACCCAACCAACCGAATACAATGAAAAGTAACGTGTGAAAAGTAAACTGGGCCAGAATACAAGCCAACCAAAAAAAGAGTTTGAACACTACAAATTCCAACCTATAAGCACGAAATAAGTATTGGGACTACTAATAAATGTTGCGGGAACACCTCATCATGAATGTAAACTAACAATAATCGGCCGGGTCTTGTTCCTCCTGAGACTCCATCAATAAGAGCTGGTCTGTACAAGGCACGACACATGTGGGAAAAGTCTGTGCATGGGTGACTAGCGGAAAACTCGGTAGAGGACCTCAGAAACTACAAAAAATTCACAATGTAAAGGAACAATTATCTCTACAATGTATATGTATACAGAATATATAACAAAATAATCATATCTAGATATTCTTGAAACCCAGACCAATAGTCTAGAGGTAAATCAGAACAACTGCATACCCACTCTTGGGATTAAGTTCAATGATTCCACAACGTACTCGTCTGAGGGAAGTCACTCAATGAACCTGATAGCTCAGATGACATTCTTCTAAGAAGTATTTTCATCCGGAAGTGTCACAAGAGATATAGAAACAATGATATATCTAAAGATAGAACATATACACTCATTTTGGGACAAATCACTCTGGGGTGGGGAAATATCACGATACATGGATGAGGATCACTGCGAGAACCTTGGCATATACCCAGAATCATACAAATTCACATGAAAAGTAGAGGATCAATGTCCTTTAGGATTGGTCACATCGATACCTAATTATACCTAGGGACAAAAATGGGTTGAGGATCTCGCTCTGGGCCACTCGGTGAGATTCAGACTCTATCTAGAAAGTCATGCTGAAGGGATCATACTCTTATAGATGGAAATGATACTTGATCTTCTGGGGAATGAGATAAGGGTAAGTAACCAAAATTAATCATTTTTAGGAAATGGGGGAAATGGCGATGAATACAAGTAGAAGTGATTACATGAAATGTAGCAAGGGAACAATTATTGTCCCTTGACTTTGGGTACTTCCCATGTGCAATGACCCAAGTCAGAAGACATGTCATGTAAAAAGTTCATTCATAGAATGTAGTGATAGTCACACACCATATCCGATTATCCAAGGTCTTCTCTATGTATTATTTTCATGTGACCATACTCATCTTTGACCCGTGTATTCCAAACCATGTACCGGTACACATGGTATCCTGCGTAACCGACCTGGTCTGGCTATGTGGTGTAGTGAATGTTGTGAACTCCACCCCATGTCTATGTATTATCCAAGACACACACCTATTACCACATATAGACCCACACAAAATGTGATTGTTTTCACAGGCCATGTCATCCCTTTATTTCAAAACCCTAGCCGCCGTAGAGACAGGCCCACACACTATGTTTGTCAGAGAAAACGCCATTTTCTCTGCGATTTTTCAGAATCACTATTGTTCTTCCATGAGCCTTTGGTTACTTTTGATCAATAGATCTATCCATTCAAACTTTTCAAATATAAATATCCTTGGTCATATCATTATGGAAATGCCGATTTGGTATGTTTTGTGAATCCGATCGGCTATAAAAAAGTGTTTTGTTTATCCGTGCGAAGAATGATAGAAGAACTATTTCCTCCAATTCATGTCGATTCATTGTCCTCCATCATTGTCTCTCCTCTTTTGGGTCATCACGAAGTAGGATCTCCAATTAGGGATCACTGTGTTGTGAAATGGACATCAAATGATCCACTGTTCAAAACCCCTTGATGAACATGAACAACATGGGGTCAAAAGTGGGAAGAAACCTAATATAAAATCAAGGAATGAACCTTCATCATATTTCTTCAAGGGGTTGATCCACTCCCATTAGAGAGATCAAATTGTAAAAATAAAAATTTGAATCATAATTAGCATGGATTGATTCCCCAAAATAAGACCCAATAGAAGACCATCCTGGAAGAATGAATAGTCTACTCATTAATCTGTTCATTGGTTGATCTTCATTTATCGTTAAATCAAAGAATAAGGGAAAAAATCAAAACAAAAACCCAAACCTCGACTGCTGATGATGATGGAGAGCAGTTTTCTGTCAATATTTGATCTCGATCCACAAAAATCTATGCATCATCGCTCGTCAGGATTCCTCCAAGGATGACTCCCCTCCAAAACTCCAGAGCGACCAAGGAATGTTTTCCAAGGTTATGATCCTATCCTCAGGATCCTGGTTATTTAAAACCAAAATATTTGTAGTTTAATTAATTAAAACGTTTAAAATAAAATAAAATGATAATTTATTTTATTTAATTTAAAAAGTATAGAAATTAAATTTTATAGATGACTCTTTCAATTCAATATTAGGACCCACCTAAGTTAGTGTCACTAATCCAAACATAACAATGCCATTAGATTTTTTATCTAGGGGCCATTTAAAAATTTATTCATCTTTTTCAGTAAAGCCACTCATGCACACTATTTAAAAGTTTAATTTATTTCAAATATTTATTCCGGGAACCCTAGGCCTTAAAATCGCATGCTGTTACTAATAGTGGTCTCAAAATAATTATATTTAATATTTAAAAAATCATAAAAAAATATAAGAGACATTAAATTCTCCACACCTTAGGGATTTTATTCCCCTAAAAAGTAAAAAAATAGGCTACTCAAACAGATGTGGGTATTGCGCACGTATCTGAGTCTCCAGCTCCAACATGCTCTCCAGAATGTTCATGGGCTCCCACCAGACATGCCCCATGTGAATCAATTTACCACAAATTATTGTCTAATATCGATCCTTAATCTCCACTGGGTACTCTACAAAGGTCTCTCCATACTTAATGTCCAGATCACCCTAGTCGATGGCATGTGATGGGTCTTGCACACCTCCTCAGATGTGACACTTAGATTACATCATGTACTCGGTGAAACTATGGGGGTGGAGTTAGGCAGTACACCACCTCTCCAACTCTGTGAAAAATATAAAAAGGGACTATTAAACTCAGAGAAAACATGTCTCCACATCCATATCTGTGTAACCATCATTGAGGTGATAACCAATGGAATACATGGTCTCCCTCTTATAACTCCATTGGTCTCCACTATGAATCTACATAGACTTCTTCCATCTATTTTTAGTCTTCATCTATGTCTAGATGATTTGCACCATCTCAATGGTAGATCACACCAACATAGTACCCATGAGTTTTGATTCTCTACGGTATGTCTAGAAAAGCGGTAACTGGTAGGGTCGCCCATATAAAGCCTCAAACGGTGTTATACTGATGGTGGAGTGGTATATGTTGTTGTAATAAAACACCACTTTTGGTAGGTAGTCCTCTCAACTATGACCAAATTCTAATAAATAGGCCAACAACATATTCTCCCAAACATGAATGGTTCTCTCTGTCAAACCATCTATCGGTCGATGGAATACTGTGCTCAAATTTAGATGAGCCCAAAACACCTCCTACACCCCTTCCACAACTAGGATGTGAAACGCGCATCGTGATCTAAGAATATTATCGAAGTTACCCTATGAAGCTGAACTATCACATGCACGTAGAGGAATCCCACTCTCTCTACGAGACTCTCCTTCCTGATATTTAAGAAGTGGTCTGACTTGGGGAGTCAGTCAATGATAACCCAAATGGATTAATTTCCCATAGAAATTCATGGTAGGCCTATCAAGAAATCCATCTATATTACATCCCACTTACACTATGGAACTTCTGAGAGGAGAGATAACTCTATTGGCACTTGGTGCTCAGCCTTCACCTGCTGGCTCATAAGGCACCGAGAAACAAAATCTGCTACTGCCTCCTTCATAACTATCCACCAGAACTGATGTAGGAGGTCTTGGTATATTTTTTTTCTACTCCTTGATTCACAACCAAGGGGTATTTTTGAGACTCCCTTAGAACCTCCTCTAGTAACATTGTTGGCACAACTATGCATCATCTGAAAATGAAAAAATGATCCCCACATTGCAAATATCCATCATGAGATTTCTATTTGGACAAATAAGAACATAATTTATTGTAGTAGATATCCCCTTTTTGTACATACCTAACTCACTACATGAGTGGAGAGGTAAAAACCATCACATGAGATAATAGGTGTCCTCTATAACTATGAAGGATAATTATAGTGTGGCCAACTCCTCTGACGCCATTATTAGCAGCACTGAAATCGATCTTCTACATAGAGTATCAACTACTATGTTCCCCTTAATAGGAGTATAGACAATCTCAAAGTCATAATCCTATATGAACTCAATCCATAAACTCTACCTCAGATTTAGATCCTTTTATGAGAATATGAACTAAAGACTCTTGAGGTTATTGTAGATTATAAACTTTTTTCCCATCAGGCGGGGTCACCACATCTTCAATGCGAAGACTTCCACAACCAACTCAAAATCATGGGTCACATAATTCCCCTCATGCAGCCTTATCTGGGGTAAACCATAAGCAATCATATCCTTTCTTTGTATAGGAAACATCTTATCCTGGTCCCCGATTCATCATAGAAAAATACTTGCTCAACACCCTCTTTTGGAAATATCATGATTTGTGCGCTCAAAAAACACTTCCTTATCTAATGGAAGACCTTCAGGAACTTCTTAATCCATATTATGGGCTTCCCCTTCTGGTTCAAGGATGTCACTAGTGTTGATATCTGATAGAAATTAGGGATAAATCTCAGGTAGTATCTTGCCAACCCAAGAAAGCTCCGCACCTCTATCACACTCAAGAGTGTCTCTCAAGATAACATTGCCTCGACCCTAAATGGGTCTACTACTACACCATATTCTAAGATAACATGTCCTAGAAAGTGTACCTAATTTATCTAGAACTAGCACTTCTAGAGCATCCCATAAAGATGGTGCTCTGAGAGTATTTCTTGAACCATATGCAGGTGTCCCTCGTGCTCCTCCTCTAGTGCCAAGTATGCAAGAATGTCGTTGATGAAGACCAGTAAAAACCTATCAATGTATTCTTGGAAGATCCAGTTCATAATTCCCATTAACACTATAGGGGAGTTCATCACATTGAAAGGAATCACCTAGTACTCATAGTGACCGTAGTATCATATGAAAGCTGTCTTCGATAAATCTTTATCTTATACTCATAAATGGTGGAAAACCGATCGAAGGTCAACCATTGAGAAACACCATGCCCCTCTTAATTTATCGAAGTGGTTGTAAATACTTGGAAGAAGAAACATGATCTTTACCATTTCCTAGTTTAGGAATCCGTAATCCATGAACAACCTCAAACTCCAGTCTGACTTCTTGGTGAACAAAATTGGGGCTGCCCAGGGTGAAACATTGGGTCATACAAAGCCCTTATTTTGAAAATCCTCCTACTTCACCCTCAGCTATCAAATCTTGGTGGTAGCCATGCAATTCGCCAGTGAGGATATTGGTGTCTTCCTAAGGTATATGTCTATGAAAAATTAGATCTCATGGTGGGGAGGTAGTCCATGATAATCTTTTAGTAAGACGTCCTCGTACATTTCCACTTCCACTGGTAACTGAAATATCACAACATTGGCTACTCCGAGGGTAATTCTAGCCAAATCCTGAGTGATTGGCTGCACTGTCCTATGTATGAGCCCATTCTATTCTACCTGGGTTTCCTTTTAACCGAAAAACGGAAAATTTTGTTCCATAGTGGCAGAAACACTGCACTATTTTCCTATAGTAAGCTATATAATCCTGGACTAAAGATAACCATTCCGTATTGAGAATGACATCGTAAGGCCTCAACACTACCACCAAGAGGTTCCAACTGAAACTATCACCCCAAGGGTAAGATCACACTATCAGAAAAGATGTTTGATCATTTAGTATCCTCCCATAGGTGCCTCCAAAAGTAAGGGTTGAGTCAACATCCCCAAAAAAATCTCAAGGTTTCACACAAGACATGTGGTGAGGAAAGAATGACTGGAACCTCTATCAATAATTACAATATATAACGTATACAAGACACAGATCATACACCAAATCATTTCTAGAGTCCATAGATTGTACACCTCGACCCCATGTAGATACCCTTGCCCCTGTCCCCCGGCTCCCAGATCTTGGTGCAGACCTCCGAGGGGTGGTGGTGGAAGTCGGTCAAAGAATATTCCACCTCCTACAACTCTCCATTATCCTCTTTCACGTCTGTCGTCTTCTAGGTATGCATGATCCACTCTCTACCTCTATCTTAGTGGTCTATCCATCGCCTCCCTATATGTAGTTCAACAGGTTGGGAAATCTCTACCGAGATTCCCCCTACTGTTGCACGAGTAGCTTCGCCTCTCCCAAGGATAACTAGATCCAACCTGAGAGACCTGGACCACAGAACCCCTATCTTGTGTTCTCCTATGTTTTCTCCCATGTCTTAATCCCTGTGCATATCATTGACTCCCAATAGCCGAGGTATCTGCACCTATTTTCCTACTGACCACTACTAGCTCTCTCTGGTCAACCATGAAGATCATGACCACCAAAACATCACTCATGAAATTATGCATAAGTCGAAATTCTTTAAGGAAAAACACTAGATTGGATGTCCAATCGTAGACCTTGCTCGAACATCCACACTATAAAGTGCTGATCCAAGACCATATCTATCGAGTACCTAGCATGGTTGGTAAACCACATTGAATCGTGAACAGTCATCAAACTTCCCTGCAAGAGCTGAAGAAGCTCTTGGATACCCAATGTCCTTAGTATAACCACAAAGAACTCCTCCATAAAGGTTCCCTCAAACTCCATCAATGAAATAGTCTCTTCATCGTGAGTCTACATGGTAAAAATCTACCATCGTCCCAGTGAACCCAAAAGAAGGCTCTCTCCTAGGATCACTATATGGTCTTCTGATGTCCTCACTAGACGATAATCTCTTGTAACCACCTAAAGCTAGGCCTCAGGCACCTGAGGGTCAGGCTCGCCTCGGAACCCAAGTGGTCTATGTCTCTGAAACACATGGAGTTTGCTCAGACCGCACTCTTCATCTGCTAGTACTGCAGGTAACTTGTGATGTTCCACTGGTGGTGGTATAGAAGGTGCACCAACTAGAGGTAACGCATGGGGAAATGGTCCCTAAATATATGCCTTGTTACTGAGGGGGTCACACTGATGATAGATCTTCTGAATCCTAGATTCTATTCATCGTAGAGGAATTCTTTAAGGAAACAAGATGTACCACGATCAATGAGTATATATGGATAATTGACACTAAAGGACATGGAAAATACCACCCATTCCTAGAGGATTCATGTACCAAATTTTTGTTTGCCTGTAATTAGTGTTCTCATGTACCAAGTCAACAAAAAGGTTATCAGAGTCCTAGTGTATGGTTATATCAGCTGCTCAGACCAAGACTAGTGTCCAAGGCCTAACAACCAATATAGAAAAACTTTACAATGTTTCCCCAAACCAATATCATAGAATCTTGGTCCTAAGGTAGAACTGATTAACCTATAATAGAAATGTATCACTACATGTCCTAGTGGATCCAATTCAGTGACTCCCCAAGATCTCCTCAAATAGGACAGGGGATGCTAACTAGCATAAAGTAGGCATATCACTAACATGGGAGGCATTTCCTAAGTACCAATACACATGAAAACATCCCCAAGCCCAAAAATGATGAAAATTAAAAAAAACTAAGGACAAAATGTATGCATAAAACTAAATACAACTAATAGAGTACAATGGAATGTAATGTGTGAAATGTAAACTGGGCCATAATTAAAGACCAAAAACTGTAAGATTCTATAAACTACAAATTCCTACATGTAAGAAAAAATAGGTACTGGGACTACATTATTAGAGCTCTAGGAACCCCATGGACCACAAGGAAACTCACAAATCTTTTTCCCGTTCTGGTCTGCCATATACTCTATCAAAATTTCATTCTTTAGCAAAAGACACTACACGTAGAGACAAATCCCATGCAGGGGTGAGTATAACAACACTCTGTAGAGGACACTGAAAACTACAAATAAATACACAAAGTAAGGGTTTAGTCAGCTATAAATAGAATATGTATACAAAAAATATAATAAGATAAAAATATCAATGTATACTTGAAAACCAAACCCATAGTCTAGTGTTAAATCACAATGACCTCATACCCTTGCTAGGGATTCAGTTCAAAGATTCGATGAAGCACTCATCTGGGAGAAGTCACTCCATGAATCTGAAATCTCTGATGACATTCTTCTGAGAAGTATGTTCATCGGTAAGTGTCATGAGAGATATATATGCACTGATAGGTCCCAAGAGAGAATGAATACACTCATTTTAATATAACTCACTCCTGAGTGGAGAAAAATCATGATACATAGATGAGGATCATTGCTTGGGACTTGGAATATACCACGACTCCTCCAGATTTACCTACTAAGTAGAGTATTGGTGTCATGTAGGTTTTTCATGTCAATACATGACTCAACCTAAGGACCAGAAAGGGTAGAGTATCTCACTCCAAGACACTAGGTTAGATTTAGACTCTATGCAAAACTTTTTGCTGAAAGGATCATAATCTTATGGATGGAAACAATGCATGAACTACTAGGGAATGAGAAAAAGGGGCACTGACCCTAACAAAACATTTCCAAGGAAGGGTGGAAAATGAGATAAATTTATATATAAAAGTGTACACGATGTGTATCGAGGTCACACACTATGTCCCTTGACATTGGGTGCTTCCCATGTCCAATGGCCCGAGTCAAAAGACATGCCATGTAAAAAGCACATACACGAAATGTATTTACTATCACATGCCATGTATGATTATTTGGGGTTCACTCCCTATATGCTAGCAATGTTAATGTACATGTATTCAACTAATGTATGCCAACCCGTGTACTGGTACATGGGGTAACCTGCGTAACTGGCCTGGTTTGGCCGTGTGGTGGAGTACATGTCGTGTACTCCACCACATGGCCGTGTATCATCCAATATACACACATAGTTCCCCATAAGGACCCACATGCTGTGTGACAGTTGTCACATGCTGTGTCATCACTTATTGTATAGAGAAAACCTATCCACTTCTCAGCCATCCCCACACACGTTGTTCTTTGGAGAACACACCATGTTCTTTGCGTTTTTCCATAATTATTATTCATCCTCCACGTGCCTTTATTGATATTTGATCTATTTATTTGACCATTATAACTACTCAAAACTCAATATCCTCGGTATTTTAGTCATGTAAACACTAATTAGGTATGTTTTGGGTAGCTGATCGGCTTCAAAAATTTGTTTCGATCATCCAAGCGAAGAATGGTCGAAGAACGATTTCTTCTAATCTGGGTTGATTCGTAATTTTCCATCATCGTCAAACCTCCACTTGGTTTTCACATTGTTTAATGTCCATTTTGGATCATTTTGTTTTGAAACAGACATGAAATGACCCGTTTTTCATAACCCCGTGAATAATGTGAAAAATGGGGGGTAAAATATGGGTAGAAACCAAATATAAAATTGAGGAATGAACCTCCACCATTTTGTGTCAAGACATTGATCCATTCCTATTTGAGGGATAAAATTGAGAAAATAAAAATAAGAATCAGAATAAGCATGGATTGATTCCCTAAAATAATTTCCAATAAAACACCATACCACAATAATGAACGATATGTGGTTCATCCTCTTCATGGGTTGATCTGCATTTTTCATTTAAATAAAAGAACAAGGAAAAAGGAAATAAAAAAAAACAACCCCTACCTGGATCATTGATAAAGGGGGAGAGAATTCATTAATCAGGATTCGATTTCACTGTGCAATGAACCATAGTTCATCACTTGTCGAGATTCCTCCAAGGATGGAACCTCTCCAAAACTTCAGAGCATCCAAGGAAATTTTTCCATGGTTAATAGCCTATCCTGGGGCTCCTTGTTTTTTAAAACCAATAAATGTGTCATTTTTTTAATTAAAATGTTTAGGCTAAATTAAATTACTAATTTATTTTATTTCCTTTAAAATGTCTAGAAATTAACTTTTGCAGCTAACTTGTACCTTTCAATGTTAGGCCCCACCTAAGGGAACATCATCTATTTGAACAAAACGGTGCCCTCAAATTTCTAATTTAGGAACCCATTAAAATGGTATTCCAATTTCCTACAAAAAAATTCTCATGCATGATAATTTAATGATTAATATATTTCCAACATTTATTTTAGGTACCTCAGTCCTCGAAATCACATGTTGTCACAATTCCTGGTCTTAAAATAATTCCATTTAATATTTAAATTTAATAAATAGAAAATATGATACATTACATGGTCAAAAATCCTCTTTAGTGGATACATAATCATCAGAAGAACATTGTTCAAGAACATGCAATCCAAACATAACTTCTCACTCTCTTCCACCTTTACAGAAAAAAACACTTTGTATTCTCAGGGGGAAGAACTGGGTCTTATAAAGCCCTTATTTTTCATATACACTTACAACACCCTCATCCCATGAATGTCTATTAGATCCATTAAATATTCTGATTTAGATATCAAGACCTTCTTTTATTTTTAGTAAATGCATAAGCCTAACTCTTTGTGAAAATGTAATCCAAACTCATCCCCAATAAAAACATCCTAAAACTATGCCACCAATGTAAGGAACTGGAATACCACCATTTATAATGTTTCAAGAGTTGTTCTATCTATTTGGTGAGTAATCGGCAACATACTCTTACTCTTAAGAGTGTCATTCCCCATCAGGGGTTCCTTTTCATGCACAACGAAAAAAACTCGTCCTATATATTGGGTCACACCATATCCTCCACCCAAAATATTCAATAATGGAATGAACTATATAATTCCAATCCCTATATAATATTATTATCTATGGCCTCATCACTTCTAGAAAGATATCCCATAAGAATCTCCCACCTCCATTCATCATATCACACTATTGGAAGAAGTGTGAAAAAACTAAGTCACCTACTGCAAATTATTTGAGAACACGGTTTTAGCCAAAGGAATATCTTGAATCCTTTTGTCTCGAACCAAGGAAATGAAAATAAAGGAATCACCCTCACATATTTTGTACATACTTGACATTAAAAATTACATAGTCTGGTCATTTTGAATCTTGAAATCATATTCTTTTCCCAATGATCATTTTGGCTGGGAGTTTAGAGAATTATGAAAAATCTAAAAAAAATAAAACTCCTACAATAAAAGTGGACTCTTATACTATATATCCATGTTTTACACCAAAGGAAACCGTTTCAAAATAAAAAATGGTTTTTTAATAGTGTTTCTTCATAATTTTCATTGTGAACTCAACCTTGTCTATAATTTTCCTTAAACAGTATGAAAAACATTTCCAAACTTGGGATGGACAATTAATCTCAGTAGGGATCTTATAATAAAGGAACAAATTTTTCTATTGAAAACCGTTACCTATTTCCATAAAAATATACCATTTTTACCATAAAAAGGAATTATTATTTTAAAAATCTGGTTATTTTACATTTTGAAAATCAAATTATTTTCCTGAAAACTCATAAGAAATCATATAAAAGATAAGTAGGTAACATGGGAAATAATTACACTCACTTGAAATAACCATGTGGTTAACTTCTGTAGAACTCACAATTTCAAATGTAATAGTCATGTAACCGACTTCTATGCTTAATTCATTAGAGGTTATAACATAACTATCCATCCTTGGATTATCATAGAGTCACCCAGACATGGTTTATCATATAACCACCATAAAAATTCCCAAGTACCATTATATAATAATAATACATAAAATATTTCAATTTTCAATAAGTCACTCATAATATTCCATTTTCACTAACAACAAACCATTTCATGTTATTGAATAAACAATCCATTTTCAAACCCCATTTAAAATATTTAAAAAGACATTAAAAAATAAAAACGTCCCATAAGAAATTGAAATTTTATCATGAAACTAGAAATAAACTTTTTTAAAAAATAATTTCTATATAAATACATTCATAAGAACCATTTTTAATAAATTTTAATTAAATATAAATAATTTAAAGACAAAATATTTAAAACATTTAAGACGAGGATTTGTATAAATAGTCCCTTACCTTGAGTCTGACTCATCACATACCATATTTATATTCATGATTAAAAAAATTAGGTTAATTTAAACAGGATTGAGAACCTTATTTTCATTTTTATTATTCTTTTTTATCACTTGTTACCGTGTTATAGAAATTACTTAATTATTTATTTCCATGTTAGACGTTTTCATTATATTCGATAAATGAGTCCAATACGACTTTAATATGATATCTATTGTCAATGGGATTATTACTACATAATATTCATATTAATATTCATGACATAATAACCACTTTTATACATAAATTATAGTTTTAAATTCATCCATTACATTTGTATATGAAAAATAACCTATGTTATAGCCATAGAGGCGATAAGATATACGTACAGATAAAAAATGTTTTCATTTTTCAACGATCATTAATGAAAGAAGTTATGTATTATTTCATAATGATTAAATGATAATAATATAATTAATATTACAATAATAATATAAATATAATTATATATATCATTCATGTGATGTGGTGATGAAAAATGAACCACATCACTTCACGACAGTGACAGTTAACACACACGCACAAACAACATTTTCATTATCATGTGGAAGGAATGGTAAGAACATAAATAATATATTATCTTTTAATAATGATAAATATTTTATTAATATCATATATATAATCTTTAACACCATCCTTATAAGCATTCTTGATTGATAGTGATTGGCAGTGAATTATACTGGTTCATGAAGCGATAGTTTTCCGTACACACAAATGATAATTCTTTTCCCATTTAATGGAAGTGGAGATGTATTTAGGGGATGATATGAACATCAAAAAATAAAATTATATTTAGGATACTATACTTGTTATTTCATCATGGGCAGATTATATTTTGTTTAAGTGGAAGAAGAAATGAAATAAAAGCACTTTATTAAAAATGAAATGTCTCCTTCAGATGACCAAATTTCATTAACAATATAACAACTCAAAGGAAGGTATTCTTCAAATAATAAGACAAATAGAATTTGGTTAGTGATTATAGTATTATTTTTGGGTGTGTATTGGTCCCTAAAAACATGTTTTTAGGGTGGAATAATATAGAATAATGGGTGCCATTTTTAAGAGTGGGGAGGGGTACTCTTGGAAATCTTTAAAATATTAAATTAATATAAATTAATTTTGTAATCCAAATGGTTAAAAAGTGATTCATTTTGATTATAGGATGATTTTGTGTCTAAATTAATTCATATAATTAATATATTAATAAAATTAATTTTTTTTAAAATCCTTATATTTTTTTACCCTTTTAACTCTTACAAGGATATCCGATAATTTACACTATAAGGAATAATATAATTACTATTAAAATCCAAATGAATAATTAATAAGTAATTGATGAGATTTTATGATTTCAAAAAAGTAGTAGTCTGATGGTATGATTTTTATTAATTTTATCTAATTTAATAAAATATTATTTATTTTAAAATATCATTAATGCCAATTATGATAATATTCGTTATTTAATTTTTTAAAAATGTCATAACAACTCGATATCTTCTGAGAACTCTATTAACTCTTCCCTAACAAGACAAGTAAATCCATAAATTTTTTATGACATAAATTACATCAAATAATATTTATTTACAGTATTTAATATCATTTATTTGGTATTATTTTATTAAACAATTATTGCATCATCATTGTATAAGCCGTTAATTTAATTATTTATTTTCTAATAATTAAAGAATTGTCATGATAAATATAAAAAAATTATATTTTAAAACACTATTTACAATCAATGGGATCCACTGTATAATCCCATATTTAAAATATTTTACATGATAAAAACTAGTGTGACAAAATGGACTTATCTCTTGATTATAATATTAAAAATGACTAACTCTTATCCAAGTGGATTCTAAAAGTTATAAATTTGGATTGATGACTACTATGGTAGAAATAAAATCATCCAATGAAATTATGAGAGTTTCAATTTTAATTTTATAATATTTATAGTAATATTTTTTATTTAATTAACCGATTTACCTATAACCTTGGTAATAAAAAAACTAATATCGTTATTATTCATTCTTTTCAAAATTAAAATAGACATATTTACTTAATTTTTAATTTTTGATTTAAAATAAGGAAATAATTTATTGAAATTCAAAATACATAACATATAGAAATTAATTCAATATTTAATCCATTTGATAGAATGGGGGAACAAATGTTTTAAGTAAAATTGTTCAAAAGTTCATAATGTTTTTATTTCCAATTTCAATGAACAATTTATTAAAATGACATAAATTATATTAAATGATAAAATTTTATAAAATTATAATATAAAACTGTATAAATATATAATTTAAAACTATAAATAAATTTGATTAAAAAATAAGTTTATAATTAAAATGTATTATTTCTTCACTATTAATTAAAAAATGTATCTTATCAGAAAAATACCAAAAATTAAACCAAATTAAAATTTTATACGCCTATTTAAAATAATAAGTTTATTTCTTCCAATATTAATAATTAAAGTGTTAAAAACTAGATTTAAATTAATTTCACTATCAAAAGGTGGAAAAATACATTTTTGGAAAATACTTTATTTATATGCGAAATTTTATTTTTTATTATATCATGTATAGAAGATACAAAAAATGAATTTTATAAACTATATTGAGTATATTATATATATATATATATATATATATTTATTTCAACAATATAGTCCAAAAACGGTTAGCAGTTAATTTATACGTATGAAACACAATTTTTCACATTTAAACAGATTTTTAGAAAAAATTTCTTTATTTAAGAAAGGGGTTTTCATTCATTTATAATTTATTTTATCAAAAAATCATTATATAGTAATATGGAAACCATATTTTCATTATTCAATTAACAATATTCATTCCCTCTAATATAACTTCATTTTTATAAGGGTGTCATTTAATTAAATATATTCCATAGTCCTTTTATGTTTGATGTGGCATGCCATGTATGATATTGAACATCATTTACCATTTATAAAAAATATTATTGTTACATTCTCCCTAAAATTTCAAAATTTCATCCCCAAAATATTTATTTTAGGATCGAAAAGAGGGGGTTTTACATTTCAATATAACTTTTTTGAAATCCCACACTAGAAAAAAAAGATTGACGAAACTTCCACTTTATAATAAAGAAATGGAAGTTTGGTGGTCACCTGATATCATACATAATAGGGTAACATGTAGGAGAACCTAGATATTGAAGAGAAAACCAACTATCATGTTATGTGGAGTGTGACATAGAACATGGTCATTAAAAAGTTAAAAGTCAAAAAACCATAAATCTGGGATGAATTAGAAGGACAATGAATTCTGAAAAATAAAATTAAATGGATAACATATTTTTCAATATCCTTTTTATAGATTCATGTAATTATTATAGTATTTCTATGAATAACATAAGGAAATATACTTACCTAATATGTATAGTTTTATTCTTTAATAAATTTTCACCACAAACACATTCTTTTCTCTAAACTATGAGTGTTTAAGATGATTTTTTCATGCCTAAGACACTATAATAAACTTTTAAAGAGTCATATAATTTACAAAATATTATCATTGTATTTATCAAGTAATGAAACATTATAAAACAAAAATTCTTATTACAATATATGATAATTACTTAAAAATAATAAACCAATATGTAATAGAAAACTAATTTAATCTATAAAATATAATAGTAATACAAAAAATTCAACATATATTATTAAAAAAATAACTATATTTCCTCCAAAAAATACTATACTAATGTTGAAACCCAAAATCAAGAATAATTTTATCCCATAGACTTCAAATAACATTAATAAATCATAATGTCTCAGATTAAAAATTTAATTTCCAACATCACATAATCTATAAGATATGATAACCATTTCTATGAATAACCTGAATCATCATATGTCCAAAATAAAATAATAATTGACACCAATGAAAAAATCATCCTTTATTACTCATAATATTTTACTTATATTAATCTTATAAGTTCCCAAAAATAGTGTTCATTTTACGAAATAAAATTAATTACTTAATCACCAAATCATTTTCCAATATGATAAATAATAATTTTTCCCATAATCAACCTATTATTAATACATATAACCATTTAAATAAAAATATAAAGACATACTAACTTGGAATTCACATTGTCTAGTGGTAAGAGATGCAGCCTTGTCACACATTGGATGTGGGTTCAATTCCTACGGCCTTGTCGGACGTGACGAGTTGTCAAAAATCATACAGGTTTCCATTTTTCTAAAAATATATAATTAATATCAAATTCCCAAAATATGAAAAGTACTATAAAAAAACTAAACATATTTCATCAAATTTTATCTCATACCTTTCATTTTTTCATCCCAAAATGCAATAAGCCTTAAATAGCTCAAAAAAATGTCTCCAAAAAAATAATGTTAGTCATCTTAAAATTTCATAAAATAAATCCCCAAAATGATTTCTATGACACTAAAATTAAGATAAATCATAAAATTAAAAATACATGATGATATCAATATCTAATAATAAAACATCCAAATCTTCAAATTTTTGTAAACATTTCCTTTGATACAAACTGTAAGGATCCAGACATAAACAAAACAGAGTCAAGTTATTTTAAAACATGAAATCATCTTATTTTACCAAATATATTTTGTGTTTATAGTTATATAGAATTAAGAAAACTCTTAAAAATTAAACACTTAAATAACTATTTTAATATTATATCGAGTATCCAATTTTTCATTCAAAGGAAGCCCTTTTAAAATAAAACACAGTTTCTTTTCATGATGCATCTTTACAATTTTTTTCATGACCTCATCCTTCAACCAAATATTTTTTAGAAAATTTAAAAAAATTATAAAAACATGGGATGAGAAAAATAATATCTATAATGATCTTACAGGAATGGAACACATAATTTCCATGAAAAAACTATAACTTTTTTTCCAAAAAAAACCTTTTTACCCTGAAAAAAGAAATTATTAATTCAAAAATCTCATTATCTTAGCATCTGAAAATAAAATTATAGGGAAATTAATAAGAAAAAATATAAAATATAGTTAGGTAACTTGGGACATAATTATACTCAAATTTAATAACCATGTTTTCAACTTCCATACATGACACTCTAATAAATAGAATAACCCTACATCAAACTTGCATACCCATTGCATTGGAGGTTATAACGTAACCAACCATCCCTGGTTTATCATGGAATCAACCATCCAGGTTTTATCTAATAACCACCCATAAAATTTGCAAGTAAAATTATATAATAATAACAAATAAAATCCTACAAATTTTAACAAGTAACTCATAAAATTTCATCTTCACCCATAAGGAAACATTTCATGTTATTTAATAAGCTTGAAATTTTCCAAATCCATTTAAAACTTTTAAAAATATATTTTCAAATAAACCTGTCCCATCTCACTTTTAAAATTTTGAATGAAAATAAAAATTATCATTTTAAAACATTACATTCCATATAAATACATTCATTAAAACCATTTCAAAAACACGGTCATGATAGAGAATTATTTGAAATAATAAATCTTTAAAACATTTAAAATAATGTTTTACATAAAGATACTATAACTGCGACACTAAATCATCACATACCTTCTTTATATTCTGGAATAATAATCTTAGATTGATTTCAAATAGATTTATAACCTTATTTTTATTTTTATTATCCCTTTTATATAAAATATTACTATGTTATAACAATTAATTAATTATTTAAGTTAATGTCAGACATTTTGATGATATTTGGCAAATGAGTCCAAAATTACTTTCAAATGATTTTAATTATCAAATAGATCCTTTTTACAAAATATTTAGAATCAATATTATGACATAATAATCACTTTTATACATCAATTAGACTTTTAAATTCATCCATTACATAAGGATGTGAAAAATGAACTACGTTATAATCATAGAGACGTTATAATGTACGTACACATGTGAAATGTTTTTATTTTTCAATGATCAATATAGAATGAAGAGAAGTATTATTATATATTTAATGAATTATTATAATATAATTAATATCCTATTAATAATTCACTTATACTTATATAAATCATTTATGTGATGTGAGGCTGATAAATGAATCACATTGCTTCCTGGACGTGATAGTATTAACGTACGTATGAATGATGTTTTCATTTTCATGTGCATGTAAAGGTAAAAAATAAGTGATATATTATATTATAATAATGTTAAATATTTCATTAGTATCATATATAATTATTATTTCCAATCGTATAACTTGTGTTGATAGAAAGATATGGGAAAAAATTATTTCAGTTTGTGTGGAAGTTGTTCTCCAAACAAACGAATGATAAATCTTTTTCCAATTTGATGAATGTGGAGATGTATTTAAGGGATTCTATAAACATAAAAACATATCATTAATGTGATTTCTTGGATTTTATATGTTTTATTTTTATAAATTGTTTAGGAAAATTTCATGACTGGTGGCGGAGATGGAGTTTGATTCTGAGGCATAGTGTGCCTAGACCAGTTTATTGAAAAATGTTAAAAATTAAATAAAGAACGTGGGAAGTTATTATTTAAAATATAATAACTTATAAAAGGGTTCCTGGATAATAAATATGAAGGAACTGTTGCATTATAGACAACAACTTTACCTTAGGGGGCCTAACATCGTCTGATACAGGAAAATGAAAAAGTTTCTTTTTGGACGTATCTGTAATAAAATTATTCTGTTATGAGACTACAAGGGTTTATTTTTTAAAATGAACATTTTTAGAGAATTAATGGTTATTTATATAACTCTAGAATTCCTATTACATGTGGAGAAGGATCTCATTCCAATGAACACTGGTGGATCTAGAATTGGTGATGACCAATTGGAGATCATATCTTGGATCAAAGATCGAAGGATGAATGAACGATGCTGACATAGATTCACCCATCATCATAGACTGATCAAAACTACTAGTAGGGTGTTTTAATTTATGATTCATTTCCTATGCCTAAATTCAAAAAAAAACGTAGAACAAGCCATGAATAAGTTGATCCATGGTTTGATCACTTATAGGGATTAAATAGGGGGTGAGATTTGTGTGATTACATCTCTCTTCATGTTCCCTTGACCATAGATGAATGGAGGCTAACATGAAAAAATGCCAAGATCCTCCCATTGTGTGTTTTTTCTTCTCCTCAATACAACATTCTCCAGATTCCCTTTTGTCTTTGTGATTGTATGATTAAATTGATTGTTGAGCAGTTGATTATTGTCTCAACTACCCAAGACTAAAGAGCTGACACCCCCACAAAATCAAAGAGACACAACAGTGGAGGCATGCCACATTTCAATTAATATAGAGCACGGGGGAAGGATAGGGGCCCATATACACTAAGGCCGATGGTCATGGTAGGACATGGCCAGATGGGGTCTATCTATGAGAAGAGTAAGGGTGTGGTCACTAGCTGGCTCTGGCCTTGGAAGGAGGCCGTAACGAGGAACGAGGGGACGTAGAAGGAGGGTATGGTGTTGAATGAAAATGCGGTGGAAATATACGACATAAATCAGTGCCATGTTGGAGGAACCTGCAGTGGTGGTGATGCCACAATTTTAGGAGGAGAAGGTGGGCCAAACTAGTGAAACGTGGCATGAAACCACATCAGTAGGAGGAACACGATCAGGCCATAAAATGTGTGGTGCACCTAAATGGGCTGAATGCAATAGGATAGTGAAGAGGAGTCGAGATCCTCTATTGGCCCTATGCGTCAGACTGGAATAGACAAGACCAGGATGATTCAGGTCGACCGCATAGGGTCAGGTCTACTGGAGGGTCGGATCTGACCTGAATCGGACCCAGGTTAGACTTTTATTATAGAAACATCAATTTTTTCAATGCATGTATCCTTTTTATGAGTTGTTTAAAGATATGGGACCCTTACGATCAAGTAGTCCATTTGAGATACTCTACATGATTTGTTGTGGAAGTTGGAATACAACCGAATGTCTTGAGGAGTAGGTTCTCTCAGTATAATGACATTGTAAGCAGAATCATGCTTCCAACTTTGATCTTGAGACTATGATCTTGATACTGTGATCTTGAGACTGTAGCATAAGGACTATGTGGCTTGATGAATTTGTGATTTGGGGATTCAAGAATTATCGACACCTTTTGTGTTATCGATACTCTGTGTGTCATTGATACTCTATATTTTATCAACACTCTATGTGTTATCGATAATCTATGTTTTATCGACACACCATGTGTTACTAATACTAGGTGTTCTATGGACTATGTCTGAGAATCCTTCTTTTCTTTCTATAGACTTGTATATGTTTGTGATGATTGTACTACATGTGTTTTCCTTCATGGTGTACCTTGTGTATTTTACTTAGTGGTATACATCTTGTGTATATTTTTGGTATACATTATTTATTTATTTTTGGTGTACTTTGTATATTTCTTCAAGGTATTCCTTTGTTGTTTTGAGATGTTATAATGAGTATTCTTTTACTCACCCCTACACAGGCTTTCCCTGCACGTGTCATGTCCTGTGCAGATGATCGATTTTTTAATGGAGTTCTAGGTGGACCATGACCAGATGGTGATTAGGTTGATTGTAAAGACAAGGTGTGATACTAAGGATTCCGAAAGATCTCATATACCATCGCTTCTAGTTGGGGTTTCTATAGAGGAGTTTCAGGAACTTGTGTATTTATGTTCTCAAACTCTTTCATTTGGTGGGATTGTATTATGGCCATTTTTACATTCCAGTTTCCTAATATCATAATATGTGGTCAGTATCTTAGAGTATGCATGAATTTTCTACTTTGTGTTTTTACATTTTATAATTTTGGTGTTGGATATGTGTGCGTGTGTACAGGTACATAGAGAAATTCCTCCCATTCATGGGATATGCCTACTCGGTGCTATTTTCTAGCCCCTGGCTTATCAGAGGTGGGATTGGTGTAGTCATGGAATGGTCCCCTTTGGGACAGGTTCTGAAAAAGTGTTATCATTGGTGGTTAGTAATACTTAAGGGCCGAGAGTCTGTGAGGTTGGTTTGGGGAAACAATGTCGAGTGTTTCGAGTTCAGATTTCAAGAAAGGGAATCCAGTGTTGGTGGGGTGACTGACATATCCATAAACCAGGATTCTGGACACCCACTTTTTAATATAGTGAACTAATACACTGGGGGTAGGGGAATTTAACCAAACATGAATCATATAGGATTTGGGTGTGTTCAAATTCTTTCATTGAGTTAGCTCACCAAGTATACTCTATTGAACATGGACTATCCTAATCTGTTTTAAGATTCCTCAATTATGACAGCCATCTAGGATTCCACGACATGATCACGAGGATGATCTTCCAATTGATGAGACATTAATACAGGGGATTGAAGAAAAGATAATTCTTACACCGGAGATAGAACCTCCAGGTGGTTTACTAATGACACCACCACCCTTAAAGCAGTAGTTACTACTAGTGCTACTGGTTGAGGATGTACGTAGGCTGAGTGCATTGAATGGGTTCTAGACGCAACTAACTCCTATGATTAGGGATGACCCGTACCCCAAGATATCTATGGAGTGGCTGGAGTTAGTTCCATGTGTCTTCCTCCATATGAGGACACCTGCCGACCAGATGGAATTCATAGCCTCGATTCTTCTTCAGGGCCTAGCGGGATGGTGGTGAATCTTAGTGACCTAGAAACAGGATGAAGAGACTCTCCCTTGGGTAGACATAGAGAATCTTTTCATATATGAGTTCTTCTTAGCTACATTATGCTCTATGCACATGCAGGTCCTCCTGTAACTGCAACAGGGTAGTCAGACTGTGGAGGAGTACTCGATGAGGTTTACTAATATTTTTCTCTACTCCATGAATATGGTGTGAGATTTTTTCATTCGGGATCATACCATCGATCAGGGGAAATGACAAGATATTAAGTAATCCATGATATCCCTTAGAATCCCTACATATGCTGGGGTATTAGAGTGATCTCTACTACTGTAGATCTTTCTGCCAGAGTAGACATTAGTAGTGGGAATTACCAGCAGGCACCAGGTAGATGAGTCTTCAATAGAAGGTAGTTGACAGCCGACGTAGGGACCCAAGATGGTAAAAATCCCCAAGGGATGGCCTTAGAACATGGGATTAGTTGTGTTGGGATCCAAGGGTAGGGTGAGTCTGATGAAGGGTCGGTTTTGTTACTCGTGTGAAGTTTAGGGAAATATGGCATGAGATTGCTCAACATTCCATTCAAATAATCAAGAGATAGTCAAGGGATCCCCAAGTTAAAGGATGAGGAATTATCAGGGTGGTCCATAGGGTGGAGGATGTGGCAGAGGAGCAGGTAGAGTATCATGTGGTGGGTGGATGTTTGACATACTTCAACCACTACCCAAAGGTGGTCTACGCCAGGTTTAAGAAAATGGTGGAGAGAGACGAGGCCAACTGTAGGTGACAGAATCATATAACCATGTGGCTCGAGAAATGATTATTTGTATGATATGTGTATTTTCCACATTATCAATAGTTTTTATAGACATCGGTTCCAGTTATTCTTTTTTTTACCATGACCATTTTTCGAGACGTAGAGGATTCAGTTGAACTATTGACTTGACTGTTATGCTTAGATAAAAACACAAGAGGAGATTAGATGATCACACACATGTGCCGATAGTGTAACCATACTCTTGGAGGAGAGATTTGCAGTTGGGATCTATTGGTAGTAGCATCAAGACCATATGACGTCATTCTCGGTATGGACTAGTTATCCACAATTTAAGATCATATTGAATTTTTTAGGCACAATGTGTAGTGTGTTCGTAGTGATGGGACCATGTTTTCCTTTGATGGTGAACGTAAATGAAGGCAGTGTAAGATAGACTCACACATAAGAGGGTGAAGCCTATTAATCATCAGTTGGATAGCCTGACCCTCGGTGCAATGGATGATATGAGTCCTCAATTTTCTGCAGTGGTGGAGGAGTATGAGGACATATTTACTAAGGTTGTTGTATGATTACCTACTATTAGGTAAGTAGAAGTATACATTTATCTATACTCCTATACGTCATAAATATCTACTCCTGCATATTGGATGGCTCCAATGGAGCTTCATGAGATAAGGGTGTAGTTGGAGGACTTGTAGTGGAAGGGCTTCATGAGACCCAGTGTTTCACCCTTGGCATCCCCAGTTTTGTTTTCCAAGAAGGAAGATAAGAGCTTGAGGTTATGTGTGGACTTATAGTGCATGAATGAGGTGATCGTAAAGAGAAATTACCCATTACCTAGGATTGATAACATGTTCGATCAGTTGAAAGGGACATGGTAATTCTTAAAGATATACCTCAGGTCTGGCTATCACCTGCATCATATACGGGATGAAGATGTACTGATGAAAACCTTTAGATGTCAGTAAAACCACTACAAGTACTTTTTTATGCTTTTTTGAATGATGAACACCCAGACAGTGTTCATGAGACTCATGAACAAGATCTTCCTACCTTATATAGA
This sequence comes from Viscum album, assembly GCA_963277665.1. NCBI lineage: Eukaryota > Viridiplantae > Streptophyta > Magnoliopsida > Santalales > Viscaceae > Viscum > Viscum album. Next base: position 648,469,548 of record OY728120.1, on the reverse strand, counting down.
CTAGTTTATGGAGGGCTTAATTGATGACATACTAGGTTACTCTGTGTCTGAGGAGGACCACATGATACGCTAGAGAATTTTCCAAGAAACATTCCAATATAACTAGATCTATGGTATGATCTCTAAGTGTCAGTTCTATATTTGATAGGTCCACTATGTAGGACACGTTATATCAGAGGTTGTTATTATGGTGGATCCGACGAAGGTTGAGGTGGTTATTTCTTGGGAGCCATCCAAGAGTGTTACTAAAGTGAGTAGTTTCCTAGTTTAATATGGGATCTATTAGTGGTTTGTAATCGAATTTTTGAATGTAAGATCACCCTTGATATATTTGATATGGAAGGGGCATCCCTTCGTGTGGATAGAGAAGTTCTTGTAATGCTTATTGGAGATGAAGAAAAGGTTGATGAGCACTCCCATAATGATATTTCCATAGGAGGGTGTTAGTTATGTTGTGTTCTGTGATGCATCATGAACTTGTCTAGATGTGTCTTGGTTTAGGGTCACGTGTTGATTCCCTACGGTTCATGATAGTTGACAAAAAATGAGTATAATATGTGACCAATGATCTTGAGTTTGTATTGGTAGTATATGAATTAAATATGTGGCAACACTACCTGATGGGTGAGAAATTAATCCTCTAATTTTATGACAAGAATCTGAAATATATCTTCTCTCATAAGGATCTAAACTTGAGGTAGAAGTGAAAAAAGAGTTCTTCTAGGACTATGACTTTGATATTTTCCATACACGTAGAATGGGGAATGTGGAGTCAGATTCTCTCATCCAGAGATCCCATTCACAGTTTCTAAATGGGGAATCTGTGTAGTTGGCCTCATTGAAGATATCCTTTGTGGATTGGGATGGAGTAACTTACCTCCAGTCGATGGATGTCACCCTTAAACTCTTACAGTGATTTCGGGAGTCATGGTATAGAGATACCAACAGTGAGACATTACATGCTCAGATGTCTATACATAATTCCCATGATGGATATTCAAAAGGTGGAGAGCACATTGTTCATTTCAGAGGATGCATAGTAGTACCAGATGTGTTGTTAGAGGAGGTTTTGAGGGAGTTCCACACACCACCTATGCGGTAAATCTAAGTGTGGAAAAGATGTACATGGAACTTTGTTATCAGTTTTGGTGGCCGAGAATGAATAAAGGAGTTGCAGAGTTTGTTTCTATAAGCCTCAATTTTCATCAGGTGAAGGTTGAGCACTAGGTTATAGTGGGTTTAATCAACACCATGAGGTACTAGAATGGAAGTGGGATGGTATATAGATGGAATTTTTGACAGGTTTACTACATAATTACATGATACGTGATACCATCTACTTGATCGTTGAAGGATTCACCTTACAGGCCCACTTCCTAGATATTCATGTTTATATTTCAGTAGAGAGCCTTACACTCATCTAGGTATAGGAGATAATTCGATTCCAAGGAGTTTTGTCGAGGATAGTTTCCAATCATGATTCTCGTTTCACATCCTGGTTGTGGAAGGTATTGCACGAGGGGTTTGAGACTCAGTTACACGTGATCACGACATTTCAACCCCAAACAGATAGTCAGACTGAGTAGACTATTCAGGTTTTGGAGGAAACACTACATTCTTTAATACATGATTTTGAACATAGTTTGGATGATCACCTACCCTTAGTAGAGTGTTTTTACAAAAACCACTACCATCCCTCTATCAGTATGATACTATCTAAGGCCTTGTATGAACAACCCTGTAGGTATCCACTTTGCTGGATGGACCTAGGATATTTAGAACTCATGGGCCAAGAGTTCATGTAGGTGACTATAGAGAAGGTTATGATCATCCCATAGTAGATGAAGACTACACAGATCCATCCGAAGTCTTATTATGACTGGCGATGGAGGCCTTTAGAGTTCGAGGAAGGAGACCACATTTTCCTTCTAGTCTAACCTCGATGCGGTTTATGGATATTGGGATTGGGTGAAAAGCTATCTCTGAAGTTCATCAACCCTTTACTGATATTATATCAAGTTAGAGATGTGATTTAACACATGTATCTTCTTCTATAGTTATATAGGGTTCAATAAATCTTCCACATGACACAGCTAAGGATGTACGTGCACGACCTATCACACGTCTTTGACTGGGGTGAGATGGACATCGATGATGGGGATACTTTTAATGAGTACCCATTGGAGATCAACGAACTACATGAGGGGATACATTGTGCGGGGTCGATTCCTTTGGTCTGTGTTTAGTGGCATCATAAGAATCATTAGGAGAGCACATGGGAGTTGGAGGTTTGTATTTGTTCTTAGTACCCCAATTTGTTTGAGTAGACATTATTTTTGGATTTTGGGGACATAAATCCCAAAGGTGGGGAGAATGTCATGTCTTGGATTTCTCAACTATTATTTTTATAAATTAATTGGAAGAATTCCAAGACAATGCACTAAGACAAAGTGTGATTCCGAGTCCTAGTGTTCCTAGAACAGTTCATTGAAATTTTTTATGCTTTTAATAAAGTTCATGCAGAATTTTTATTTAAACTAGAATAAATTCTAAATGGATTATGAGATCGGAAATCCTATGACACCATTGTTTTTAAAACAAAAACATTACCTTAGGTGGGGCCTAACATCATCTGACATGGGATGGATGAAAAAGTTATTTTTTGTACCAATCTATAAAAAGAATATTTTATTATTATGTAGAAAGGGTTTGTCTTTTTTTTTAAATGATATTTGTTAGAGAATTCAGGGTTATCATCATAAACCTATAATTCTTACAACAAGTGGATAAGGCCCTCCCTCCAATAAATTTTGGTGGATCAAGAATTAGTAATGACTGATTAGAGATAAGATCTTGGATCGAAGATCGATGGATCGATGAACAACAATGACCAAACATCACCATTTATAAATTAATGATCCAAAATTCAGGTAGGGGTTTTTTCATTGTGATTATTTTACCATTATTAAATTTGGTAATTAAAGTGGAAAATCCCTAAATAGGTAGATCCATAGTTCATTCACATGTAGAGATTAAATGGGGGTTAGATCTGCATGATTTCTTTGTTCTTCATTATCCTTATAACAAAGAAGAATCAATGATGACACGAACAAGGGTAAAGATTCTTCATTTGGGTGCTTTTGTACTTATCATTTTCCAACATGTTCTTCATGTACTCTTCATTATTAATTATTGTATGAAATGATTGATTGTTGTGCCTTAGATTCTTAGCACAACAACCCAAGACCGATGATCTGACACCCCCACAACACTGTGGAGGAGTTATGGTGGAGGCGTTTCACTTTTTAGTCCAGGCATAGTGTGTTGGAAGGACAATGGACTACTGACATGGTTTTCAGTGGTAGCAGAAGGATTCGGACAAGTAGGGTCGATCCTAGAAGAGTGCGAGAGCGTGGTCTATAGTGGGACCATGCCACATCAAGGAGAAGCCGATCATGATAGGAGGTCATGATTTTGGCCATGCACGCTGCAATGTGATGTGTTATGGTGGAGAGTTAGGATTCATCTAGGTGGCACAAAAAAGGATCCAAAAGTGGTGGTGATCATGTGGGACCAGGTAGAGAAGGCTGGATAGCATTCTGAAATGCGGAACAACACCAGGTCAGCAGGAGGCACAATGTCGGGGAAAACAACATGTGGCACACCGAACCGACCTATATGAAGTAGGTCGGACCTAACAGGGCCAGTTTGAGTCATCCTTATCGGTTCAGGTCAGGTCAGGTCATTAGGACCAGGTAGGGTTTCTAGTGGGTCAGGTCATGTCCGGCGGGTTGGATAAGACCTGGACCAGACCCGTGTTGTACTGGTTTTACAGAAATATTGATAAATTTCAAACCATTTGTCCTTTTTATGAGACTTTTGCAAATTTGTGACCTTTGAGAAGAGAAGGAACTTTTAAGACAATATATGTTAGTTTTTTAGATGTTTTCATATGAAATAATGGCTTGAGGAGTAGGTTATCTTGATATAAGTGTGCTATATGAGGAATCTTATAACTAATTGTGATCTTTAGATTGTGGTCATCAGACTATGATCTTGAGATTGTTACATTATGACTATGTTTCTTGATGACCTAGTGATGCGGGGGATACATGAATTATCGACACTATGTGTGTTATCGATAGTATGTGTGTTATCAACACTCCATATGTTATCAACACTCCGTGTGTTATCAACACTCTATGTGTTATCGACACTTTATGTGTTATCAACACTCTGTGAGTTATTGACTCTCTATTTGTTATTGAAACTCAGTGTATTACCGATACTAGGTGTTTTATGGACTATATCTAATAATAATTATTTTTTTTCTATCTACTTAAACCTTTGTGAGCTGGCTATACATTGTGTGTTTCCTTCATGGTGTAATTTTTGTATTTTCCTTGGTAGTATACTTCATATGTTTCTTTGTTTTATACCTAGTGTATTTCTTTGTGGTGTACTTATTGTATCTCTTAGTAGTATTCCTTTGTCTTTTTGTGTGTCCTACTATGTATTGTTTAACTCACCCCATCACGGTCTTTGTCGGCACGTGTCTTATCTTGTGCATAAAATCGACATTTTGATGGAGTTCTAGGTGGACCACTACTAGGTGGAGATTAGGGTGACAGGACAGACAAGGTGTTCACCTATGGATTTAGTAATATGTTCTTCACTTACCATATAGGTTCTTTTTTCTGTGGTTGAGTTTCAGAAACTTATGTATATACTTTTTCAAACTCTTTTTGTTGGTGGGCATGTATTTTGGCTCTGTTTACATTCCAGTTTCTTACTATATTACAATGTGGTTTGTGTCTTAGTGTATGAATTCATTTTCTATTTAGTATTTTTATATTTCCACATTTTAGGCTTGGAGATGTGTGTGTGTATTCATGTACTTTAGAAATTTTCTGCCATTGGTGGGATATGCCTACTCAGTGTTAATTGCCAGCCTCTATCCTATGTGTGGCATGCTTGGGGTAGTCACGACATGAACCCCTCTGGGATGGGTCAGAACAAGGGTATTTATGTTACATTAATTATTATTTCATCAGGGTGGGAGTATATTTTAAGAAAGTAGAAGAAGAAATAAAATAGAAGCACTTAATTAAAAATGATACGTCTCCTTTGGATGACAACCTTTGATTTAAAAATGAAAACCTATAAGAAGTCTCCTAGGACTAAGATATGTCCTCTAAAATGTGTTAAGGTATTCAATGAAGTGTGGCACACTTGGAAATCTTGAAAATATTAAACTAATATCAATTAATTTTATAATAAAAATGGATCAAAATTTACTAATTTAGAATATAAGATGAGTTTGGGTCTAAATACATTAATCTAACCAAAATTAGAAAATTTTAGATTATTTTTTCAATCCTTATATTTTTATCCCTTTTAACTCTTTCTTTGATATCATGTAATTTACAAATTAATTATTAATATAATTGTGATAAAATGTAAAATTACCAATAAAGGAGGAATTGATGAACTTTTATGACTTATCCCAATTATTTGACTGAATGCATGTTTTTTTGAATTTTTTATCATTTAATGAAATATTATTTATTTTAAAATATCATAATTGTCTATTTTTACACTATTCTACATTTGACTTCTTAAAAATATTTAATACATCATATCTCTAAAAAACTCTTTTAAATCATCAATAACATGTCCATGTAATCCAGAAAATTCTTTTATTAAATCAACTCTATCGAATAATATTTATTTTAGCAGTTTTACCATCATTAATATTATATTTCCTTTCATTAAACAATTATTGCATCATCAGTGTATAAGCCTTAAATTTAATTATTTATTTCCCTAAAATAAAAAATAAATTATCAAGATAAATATAAAAATAATTTTCTTTCAAAAATATTTTTTATATTTTAATATATCCCTTATATAGCCCCATATTAAAAATATTTCATTAGTTAAGAACAAAAGTGTGATGATATTGAAATCTCTTTTGAATATAATATTATAAATTTCATAGTCCCATCCATGTGGAATATAATCGTTATAACATTGACCCATGGATTATTTTTGTCAATATAAAAACTCATGAAATTAAATTAGAACATGTTTTTGAATAATTTTATAATATTTATAATATTAATGTTACCTTTAATTACCTTATTTCCCTTAAACATGGTAATAAAAAAACATTATAAAGTTAATATTAATAATGGGAAAAAATAAAATTTTCTTATATAATAAATTTTTATCATAAAATTCCAAATATTTATTCCATTTTTTAAAATTCAATACACATAAATTTGATAAATTAATAAAAAATTTATTCCCTTTAAGGGAATGAGAAAACATGTTTTTAAATAAAGAAGTACAAAAGATAACAATGTTTTATATCCAATTTAAACGTAAAATTGATTACAATGAAGTAAATTAGATATAATGATAATGAAATTAACTAATTATACTTTTTAATAATTCAAATATATAATTTAACAATATAATTTTTTTATGAAAAAATAGTTTTCAATTAAAATTCATTATTTTTCACTCTTCAAGGAAAAATCAATCTTATTATATAAATAACAAAAATCAAATAAAGTAATTTTTTACACAAAAATTTCAAAGAAGAAGTTTATTTTTCAAATATAATTTATATGTGTCAAAACTGGTTTTAAACATGTGCACCATCAAAAGGGAGAAAATTTTGACTTTTTTTAAAAATATTTTTATATAAAATTGGATTTGTTCTTATATCATGTATATAAAAAACATATAATGAATTTTAGAAATAATATTTAATATTATATATATATATATTTCCTTAATATAATCCAAAAATAGTTATTTTTTTATTTACTAGTATAAAACACACCATTTCACAGTTAAATAGTTTTTTATGAAAAAAATTTCTTTTATTTTACAAAGGGTTTTACATTAAGTTATATTTTATTGGTCAAAGAATTAATTATATATTGATTTATAAACCATATTTTCATAATTCAATTAATATTATTCATTCCCTCTATTTTAATAGGTAGGTTATAATGTTAACATTTAAATAGTAATATTTAATTGTTCGTTTTAGCTTGATGCAGTGTATCATGTACGCTATCGAACACAGTATCTATTTTTAAATAAATTGAGATGTTATATGTGTCTATTAGTACATATAATACAGTATAAAATATGTATATTTCCTTGTAACATCCTTGGAGCCACGGTAATATATACCTCCGTAACCAATAACTGTCTTTGTCCTTGACCACCACCTTATTGAGCCTTGTGTGGACCACATGGTGGTGGTGGTGGTAGAAATAGGTAATTCCATTGACCAAGTCCTTCTAAAATAACATCTAATATTCCACATATAACTTCTTATAGACCTCCTATATCATACCTCTACATCTACATGTGAAGTCCCTCGAAAATATCTTGATCAGATGTACCACGGTTTGGAAAATTGCATGAAAGATGTCCCCACCCATTATAGAAGAAACACCACCAATCCGATGGATGATTCGATCCATACTATGATCTCTGAATTGTCAATAATATATTGTGTAATCACCACCTGAATTATATAACAAACTTAGATGCATGGGAATATCATTGAAAACATGCTGTTGAGGTCTCAACTCTTGGGTTCCCACTACTAGGACCCACATTCAGTGTCAGCTTTGCTCAAAAGTTGTCCACTAATAAGGACAACTATATAACACCAACATAAGTGGGAATGAAAAGAGATATAATAGAAACCATAATATCTTAGTTTAATCCCTATTTAATGGTCCATGATATGAGAAATGGATCTCAGGCCATATACATGGAGTACTAAGAGATATCAGTAATCCTATATTTATACTCTGCTACAATCACACTACTCTGCTGCTGATATAGAATAACTAGGATGAAAAAATATTGAAATGTTGTAAGATAAAACTACTCTATAATAATATTTTTGATTTATGATTGGGGGAGAGTTTTCTCTTCATGTGACTATGTCACTATAGCCTAATATCTCATTGGGGACCCCTAAAGGAGACTATATGTGAGTACTGAAATATGATTTGTAGGTGTCCTCAAAATAAAAAAAAGTGTAAAAACCTATATCCAGTCCATAAACACTTGGGGGTCTGGATCACCAACAAACCTAAGTGGTCTCTATCTCTGGAACTTGTGTAGAGCAATTATCCAATGTACATCCTCACCCAGTACTGTGCGTGATAATTGCTACTCGACAGGTGGTTGTATAAGAGGTAGACCACATGGTGGTTCTATCATTGGTACAAGACCCTATAAAGAGGCCCCATCACTCTATGGATCATCTGTGTGATCACATAATGGAATCTTGGTTGAATATATTCACATATGAATCAATAAATAAATAATTTTTACCTTGGTTTAAGAGAATATATAGCAAACTAAATCAATAAGGATAGGGAAATAACATCACATTTCTTTATTATGTATGTTCCAATGATTCTCTTGCAACCAATGTATATATATACTGATTTTAATGATAGGTGATCAAAGACCTAGTGTTGGGATAGATCATCTACCATATGATTATATTATTCGTTAGTCTATATTCGAAACTCAAAACACTAAACACTACTCCTATAAAACCAAATCCAATCACAAAAATTCGGTCCTAATGTAGAGTCGACCGAACTATGATACCACCTATCACAACCTGACCCACTTGCGCTAGAGCCAAAACTACCCTACGGACACCTCTAATAGTATAGGGGAAGCTGTCCAATGTTGAGTATAAATATAAAACACAAGGTTTGGATTAGCCTAATGTACCTATATACATGCACACATATCCGAGCCCATACATTACTGAAATTTAAAACAACTAAAACCAATGCATGCATATATCTATAATCCAACTATCAGTGTATGATAATAATTTAAAAAAGTGATAATGGTCCCAAATACAACCCCAAACAAAATTAAAGAGAGTCCCAACCGCTCTAATGCTGGGGACTACAATCAAATATAACCAACCAAAATACACATCAGTCTATCTAGAAAATGCTATGCTCCACTAGATCCATGCCCTCCCAATACACCATCAAAAGGGTCATCATATGCAAAAGAAATGACTCATATGGGAAGATAATATAAATGGATGAGTATATCAATACCTAGTAACACTACCAAGATAACTAAATCCATGTAATCAAGATAGTTAGATAATTAAAATAATTTAAAAATCAATTAATAACACAGATATACTATGGAAGCACACTGGGCCTCTAGGATGTATCACCTAAATGTTCAACCATTTGATTCTTCTTGAATTAATTTTTGTTATTAGAGAACCTGATTCACAAGACATGAAATCATAGGAGACTCTCATCATATAGGCCATGATAATTTCTCCCCACCGATGAAACTCACTGGTCGCTGAAGATATTCTTACTATGATAGGGGGATCAAACCAAGGACCACTAGGGGAATTAAAAAAACAAAATATGGATAAAAAAGTTATGTAATGGATCATATTCCAATGATACCATGAACCCAACTAAAATATTATAATATATGGAGTATCAAATCCCTACATATAGTAGTCACACAAATTATAAAAACCATACCTATGGTACCAGAAGGAATGATATAGGATCACACTTTGTAATCATTGAGGGACACCAAAAAATATATATGATAATCATCATCAATAAGGGAACACAATCTAGGGATATGGAAACATTTATGCATTGTACCTTTGAGAAGATAGAATACGGGAGAAAAATAAATATATAAATGTCCAAATATGATGTAATAATGGGCCCAAACACCCTCAAATGAGGTATAATTCATGTAATATGGAGTACATGGATTTTATAAACAACCCCTTGTAATCTCATTAGGTTCTATCTAACACAACATGTAATCATATAATTTCATGAAATATACTAAAGGATAAATTTCATGTAGTGCTCTGATGACACCCTGTCCCTATTGTCTATTGGTGTCTCTGCACTCCTGGCCTTCCCATGTACTGGTCCACATACATTGGTCATTATCATCATCGACATTTTGATTTTAATTACAGTAATGGGGAGATATATGGAATGAAAACAACCAAGACCTATGAAGGCCTAATGTAATGCATAATAAGGGAGTTAGCTGAAATCAAAATCACCCCCTTAGGTTTAAGTAAAGAAGCATCGTAAAGGAAACAAAAAAGGTTACAAGGAGATTATAGGGAGGCCATGTAGTCCAGAACTTTGTTCCCCTCCCTCCATGTGTGGGTGATAATAATATTGTTGCTCAGAAGGGCATTGCACTCCCCAATGATGAAAGATACTAACCAATGTACTAAGCCTTTACCTATCAAAGCATCACGAATAATCATATAATCTTCCTCTACCTAGGAAATATGAATGTCCCTTTTCCTAGATATGGATAGATGAGGAGAACTGCTCTGGCCTCTGCTCGGACAGAACTTTCATTCCTGAAGTGAGCTGTGAACGCTAGGACAACAATCCCCCTAGAATCAGGAACCACCACATATATGCGCATGTCACCCAAGACACAAGATCAATCTGTGTTGATCTTTTAGCCATCCTTAGTAAGAACCCACTGAATCAAAAACCCCCTAGTGGTTATGTGATGAACCATAACCACATGGACACACTACAAGCAAAATGAAGGAGACTACTTCTAGTTACCAGAATGGAAAATTAGATCAACAAGCATGCAGTAAGACCTTGTCAAAATAGACCTAATAGTGGAAGTAGACCCCTCAATCCTTGCTTGGTTCCTAGATTTCCATAAGCACCAACAACCCTCATTGATGATTAATGAACACACCACTTTTTCTATCTCTGAACCCTCAGAACCCTGAAACCATCGCTCCAAGAACATGTCCATGTTGGCCACCTAGGTTGAGTAGGCTTTAATTCACTAAAGGTACTCCAATCCATGTGGTCCCAATCCCCTTCAATTAATATATGTCCCATGCTTTCATCACTATTGTTATTACAACATTGGAAACAGGAAGTCATGAAAATGATGAGGTGTTTGATGTTGATATCAGATGAAACAACATTGTTCTAAATTCTCCAATAAAGTTGAGTTTAGTACACTAGAAAATTTCATTCTATTTATTATATTGTCACTAAGAGACAAACAACCTTCCTTAGTCATTCAAGTTAAATTTCCTTGAGATAAAGAGAGTGAAAACTCACATGTCCTTTTCTGAGGAAATGAGAATGGAGTCAAACACCTCCTAGTGAGACGCATTCAGAATTATTATAAAAAACATTGGATGCTAGATTGATTCCTTGAAGGAGATCAAAAGAGATGGACAACCCAGATAGGAGAGCGTGGTCCCCGACCAGTTAGGAAACCAAAAGAGGACGTTTCCTTCACCAATGATCCATTGTGAGTGCGGAAGAATGTTCAAGATGATGCTACACACATTGGACCATATGGTCTCCCCATTTGCTGAAGGAGATGCAGAACTGATCCAGTTCTTCTGGGACACAAGCTTCCCCCACTTATTATTCTCCTCAATATTCTCCCATGCAAGCCACGCATGCATGGATTGTACTATGACTACAAAAAATTTTAACACTGATCCCTCCCTCACAAATGGGCCTCGCGAACTTCCCCCAAGAAGCCCAATGTCTCTTCCCCTCATATTGAGCATCCCAGATAAAATGTGTGAGGATCCAATCAATGGACCATATGAAACCCTATGACACTAGAGGATGCAAGAGCATGCACTGCTATTAATGATCGATCACTACCGATAAGAGAGATGCAACCACCAAAAGATAAGAAGTGATTTTTCAAATGGATAATTCAATCCATAATCTTGTTCACCACATTGTCGAAGTCCCTATTACAGTGTCTGCATAGAGAATATGGGAAACCAAGATACTCCATGGGAAGGACTACACAATGCATGTTCAAACTGATACCCAGGTCATGCACCATGATTTCATTGTATAACTCAGAAACATAGAAGTTTATTCTCTCCCTACTGTTGATCTGGCCACTCAAATGACAATATTACTGTAAGATTTTATTATTTCCTTATATTGATCTCTTCCCTGTATTCATGAAAATATTTGAATCATCGTCAAACATCATGTGCAATGTGCAATGGAGCCTATACTTACTAAAAAAGGACGAATTACCCCATATGAAATACACTTCTTGATCAACCTACTAAGAATATCATTCAGGAGAATAAAGATACTCAGGGACAATAGGCCACCTTTCTATATTCCTTAGATGGGTTTAATGAAGCCTAGAGTATACCCCATGAATGATACAACCATCCATGACGAGCTAACACATCTAAAGTTGAGGTTGAAAGTACAAGAAGAAAAACCCATCGTTGTATCAACACTGTGGATAAATACCCACTCCATCCTATTGTACGCCATGCTCATTTCTAGCTTAATGACCATGTTGGAACCTCGATATTTAATTTTAAGATCTCTCATAATTTCTTGCGCCAAAGCAATAACACCCTCAATGGAACTCACCTTCACAAACCAATGTGGCTCCAGGAAAATCCACTGAGGAAGGAGTCTGGACAACAACATATTGAGGACCCTCAACAAGATTTTTTAATGAAAATTTCACAAGTTTATAGGATGATAGTGGTGGAGGTAAGAAGGATAGTTGATCTTGGGAAGAAGCACAAGATTCATCACTGAATCGATCCAATAAAGGCCTCCTCCAGCAGAAGAAATCCAAGATGCCAGTGATGATATCCCTCCTCACAACCTCCCAGGAGCCCATGTAGAAGGAAGCATGAAACCCATCAGGGCCTACTACGCTCTAAGGGTCTAGGTTCATCATGGAATCATGAATATCCTCCTATGCAGGGATACCTCCCAGAAGTTCCTTACCCAGGATAGAAACAAGTCTTGGAAATCCCTCGCATAATGAGGTTTCCCCAGATGGGTATCCCTAATCCATGATCGCAGATAGACCATAAAGAAGATACTTAATGTGAGAGAGAGCCAATCCCCCTATCACATACCTATGATTAGTGAATATTCCGTCTTCTAGATCCATATTAGGTTTGATAACACACCTCATCACCATATTGCACACATGAAAAAATTTGGTATTCTTTCCCCCTCCTTTATCCATTTGATCTGCTAGCTTTCCCTTTTCATTCTTTTATACGAGAGAACCATAATAGCTAGGTGGTTCATTTTCTCAACAAGTTCCCCAAAGACCGAGTCATCCCAATTTGACTTAGGTCTTCCCTCCAGCTGATCGAATTCATTTTTTAGTGAATCCCACTCCTGATCCAAGGAGGGTAGGTCCAAGCCTAGGAATAAAGACCATATGTGAGATGCCATAACATGGAATGGATAGCAAGACAGGAATGGACGTTAGAAGGTTCAGCCCACAAGTTTCTATGTAGACGATGATATCCAGGGAGACTCGACCACTGGATATAGAAACAGAACCTTTCCTGTGATACTTCCCTTCTATAAAAGGATAACAAGAGTGTATAATGATCAGAGATACAATGAGTCACATGGGTCACCTTTGCATTTGGAAATAAGGAGATAGCATAGAATTTGGTGATGCAATGATCAAGTATGCTCCAACATTTACTTCCACCCATATGGTTGTTACAGCAGGTGAAGGGTTGTCCTGAATGGACTAATTCCAAGAGCCCCTTGCCCTCCATGAACTGGGAGAAGTACATGATATCCCTCCTCAAAAAATACCCATGAACCTTCTTCTAATATAGGTGCGATAAAACATTAAAATCCCCTCCTACAACCCAGGGATGATCCCTTGGATAGATCTTATTCTGCTCAGACCACATGTATCCCCATCTTTGTGAATCGTATCTTCCATAAATGAAATAGAAAAATAGCGAGTTACCACCAATAGATATTTTCGTAGTGATATTCTAGTCACCTATAATGACCATATATACTGTAACATCCTTGTTCCAGACAATAAATATGTGTTTACAGATTAGGTCTTCATGCATGGATACAAGAATTTTCACCTTTTGATTAATGTAATTAATATTAGCAAGGGACTAATTATGTTCAATGATTACATCCATTTTGGCATTATGACTCTTAGACTACGAGGATAGGAAATATATTTTCACTCTTTCCCCTATGCCTCAGTAGATCTAGATGGCAATTAAAATCATTGAAATGAGGGTGGCCCAGATTTGGCCTTGATCACTGTGGTCTCTTCCAAGGGGAATTTTGGACATTCCCTATCCCACATATTCTTTATCATCAACCTTGTACACACCCCAAACTCATGTTGTAGAGATCAAAGGATTGGGGATGGGGCTTAGAAGAAAACATAGGGGATATCCATATCACCTAATTTTGGGACGACCAGGATAGAGGACCTAGTTTCACTAATTTCTGAACTTCATAAGTAACTAAGATCGAAGTACAAGCCCTAGGAACCATGGTACCTGACTTCACAAGAGCCTGATCACTGGAGTCATGGTGAAAACTAGATGCCACCCTCCTGGGTCTTGGATGAGATTCCAAAGAGGGTAGGCTAACCCCATGTAACCCATTATACTTGGCTAGTAGCTCAAAGCTAGAACTTGAGGTCGATGTTGGAATGAGAATGTGCCAAAGAGAAGAATCCATGGACCTCGAGGAAGACCTCATGAAGAATTCAAGCATCGACCCTGTGAGAAGCATCTGAGAAGGATCCCATGGCCGGTCAAGTGAATCCATAGAACCCGAACACATGACACTCGACTTAGATGGAACCATATCCAATCCTGGGAGTGCCTCTAAGCTAGGGGAGATAGAAATAGACTTCATACAAGGGAAATACCCTATAACAATGGGACAAAGTTCAGGAGCCTGACATGCGGGGGATGGAAGGGAAGGGGTGATGGGAGAAGGAGAATGAGAGAAATATGGGGATGCAGGATGATCCAAGGATGAATAGTAACCCATGCATTACTAAAAGGAAGAAGAATTAGGCTTTGAGCCACTAGCATGGAGGTGAGGGCCACCTGGGTGTTGTCTGTGGATGTTCTGAGCCGAATGGGCTAGGAGGAGAAAAGATGAGTAGAACCTAGGAAACACCAGGTAAACAATGTCTGGGGACCAATCTACGAAGCGAAGCACCTTCAAGGAAATCATATATGGGATCATAAGATAGATATCAAGATCAACACATATCTGATCCCCCATGGTTTCCTCCCTGTGACAGGTGCACTCATCCTCACAAACATACCCTCCCCACAATGAATCACCAACGGCCTTGAGGTAAGTGTTGTTCTGGAACTGAAGAGGGAGAACTGGTAAGATGATCCAAATAGCATCCTGCGAGCCTTATTTCCCATTGTGAACATCCATTGACCAGTGCTAGTAATTGATGTTCCAGCCACCCATCATTAGAGGGGATTTTCCCCACACCTTAATGAAATCTGCTTCAGAGGCCAGGAATAGAAAAATGAACTCCAATAAATCACTGAGATGCGATGCGCTGCTTTCAAACATCCCGAATCCACAAAGCACTTGAAATTATAATGGGGAGGTTTCAATGAACCAAACCACACCACAAGAGTTCATTTCAAACCAACCAAATCAGTAGGGAATTCCAAAGTAGGGGCGACCAACGATAGGTGAGAGCCTTCCCTCAACACTGAAATGGATAACAGATCGATATCCTAGAAACAATGAAGATAAGTTCTTTAGGAATCACCACACAAGGACTCCTTGTAGGAAAAAATTGGGTGCCGCTGATGGGGAGAGTTACTTTGAGACCCCTAGGGAGGGGAGGAGATAGCCAACGGTGACCCAGAGCCCAGATCGATGGTCGCCGAAATTGAGACCATCGTCAGAGAGCAAGGGGAGGAGGAAGTAACAGTCAAATGGGGGAGTCACATAGTGTGTGACAATGACCAATTGGTGTGTGATCCTCATCTTAATCACGTAAACCCCAACACATCATAGAGGGTCCCACCATGTTTATATCTCTAGATTAACAAATGGGTAACCCATGATTTTTCAAAACCCTTGGGTTCTTTTCCACATCTCCATATGAACTTATTAGGAAATAACAACAGTAAATAATTATAGATCAGAATTCATTTATCCCATATCATCATTAATCACCATGATCTAACTTTTGATATCTTTTCATAAATTACAACACATGACATTTAGAGCTCTTTTGTCAAACTTGGTTGATCAGTAAATGTTGATCTACTTAAATCTGGATGCGATCATATTCTATCTTCCTCACACCTCAATATCCCCCTATATCTCAAGCTGTATCTGTAGTATTGATACATTACACTGAATAATAGCCCTACAATGATTGAATAATTTTAATTTTATCGAACTATGGGCCAACTGAATTTTCTATGATGAACGTAAAACAAAATAGTGGATAAATCTGTAAACCATTGAATGTGAGGACTTAACGTAAGAAATTGTTTTTTTCCATAATATACTATAAATTATTTTGAGTAATGATGAGAGAATAAACAATATTATTGATAAATAAATCAACAATAAAATCAACCATCGATGCAAGTATGAATTCTAGTTCCTTGGATTGATTCATGTTCAACTGATATAAATTGATGAGATGATATCATTTAATGGAAAAAATCTTACTTATAGATTGTATTGATTACTATCAAATAATGAATTTTAATTTCCATTGTTGGTGAGTTCCATAAAATCTAAATTTGCAATGATCCTAGATCTCAATCTGACGCAATGTCATCTGCCAAGACTGATCTCCTCCAATGGTCCTCTAGATCTCTAGGGTTTTGTGCCCAACAATGATATCTCATCATAAGAATATATTTATAGAGTAAACTATGACTATTCATTAATATAATAAATTATTAAATAAATAAATACATAAATAAATTTACTTATTTTATTAATTTCACCTGAAACTATTCTTTTATCAAAATTCCCAATGATGATAATGTTAATGTCATGACTAGGGTAAAGCAAACATTATGTACTCAATAGAGGCCTCATATTTCTAAATTGATCTTATATTTATGAGTTATTCCCGAATTTTAGTAAAAACATGATCATATGATATTAATCTCTAAGATATTTTTGAAATATTATTTATGGGATCACCAGGCCTCAGAATATCATGTCGTTTGGGCCCCTAGATAAGACAAATAATCTTTATAATAATCTTATTTAATATATTGAAAAATAATATACATTAAAATAATTATTCTTGGGACACATTCCTATGTTTATGATATGCTCTCATGGATCATTATTTAGTATTGATGATTTCAGTATCTTTTTACCTTTTCAATTTTTTATAATAAACCCTTTTCCCATGATTAATAATTAATGATGTTTAATTGATTGAGTATCTTTTTCTTGTGATAGGATTATGTTCCCAAACACTTATATTACTATATGATCATCGATTTATATCTTCTGTTATCATAATTAAAAATTATCTAACCTCACCCCTGTTTATTTTTTCCTTCTCTAGTACTGGATCAATGATTCAATATATTATATTTCAATAAGTGTAGAAATATGAATATCGTTATGGGATATGTGGAAGATTCTTTATAAAATTATATATTTTTTGTATATCATCTCCAAATGCACTAAATCATTTGGATTTTTGGCATGTTTAATTATGGTATGTATTGAATATTTATCTCAAATGATGAAAAATTTATATAAGATAGGCTCATTCACCCTTAGTACCCCTCCTCAGTTTCACTCTAGATATTCCAATGTGTTACCTAAACATTGATATGTGAAAAAATATAGGCCTTCCCACTAGTTAATACTATAATATGTTAGTTATCATCCTCTATTATGAATATAATATGATAGATTCTTTTGAATATTTAGTCAAGTATATAATCCCAGCCATAAATTACAATAATGATTTGCGAGATGACCTCTATAATGGATATATGACCATATTATTTAATGTGCTTGTGTATATTATCCCACTCTTATACTTTTATTTACTTCAATACATGCCAACAAGTTTCTTATTTGTGAGAAATTTTATGGGGTTCCTCCTTCGTATATGCTAGAATATTCTGGTGTAGTACTCTAGATGATACCATGATATATTGAAAGGCTTCCTATATTTGAGAATTTATGTAATCTTAATTTCAAGATCTCACTAGGATATATTGCATAACTTTTCCCCAGGAATACGATTATGAGCATGTTCTCATTTTTAGGGATAATGATGTCCCCAGAGGTCTCTTCTCTTTGGTAATCTAGACAAGGTGGCTAATGTCATGGTCTCCTAAGTATATTCCACAATGTTATCATTAGAAAATGGGTTCCGACAATGTTAATGATGGAAACAACTACTGGTAGGATCCCACATATGTGGATCTTGGTTAGTCGTGAGTCCTCAGCCAATCTATCAATCTGCCTCCCTCAAATAAAGATGTTATGAATTTATGAACATTACGGAGATGCAATCTCATTGGATGAATGGAGTGATAGGTTCCACCCACCTCACTATGTCCAATAATTAAGTGGATGGCCATTGGGGGTTCATCTCCGAGAGGCTCCCACCTGAAGCCTTCTAAATCAATATAGTACCATTTTAGTGACACTCCAAGGACATATTAGTCATCAATTGGAATTTTAGACTCTTATTTGACATCATAAACCTCATATTTTGTGAGATCAAAACTCTAAAAAAGTATATTTAATGTGCCCTTATGATATACAAAATATTATCATGAGTGAGCTATGATGCAACAAGGGATTTCGATCGAAGGAGGTTCTATATGGATTTTTTATATTACTGAATGAATAAACAAAAAATAATGGAAAACCCCATCATTATATTAACAAAATTAATAGCGTACTAAATCAATCACCATCAGATGTAAAGAATTGGCATTAGTTCCACTAGTTTTTTTCTAAATGAAATATCTATGTGATTCCACTATGTATTTTTTAGCTGATTCAAAACTAATTTATAATTGAAGAATACCATAAAAAATTTACCAATGAATCATTATAATTAAACATGGTCAAAATTAAGAGGGGTTGGTCTCATAAAACCATTAATATGGTTTTTATAATCTAATATAATAATGTCTTATAGATTTAAGATACTCTTAAAGACTATGATACACTCCAGGGGATCAAGGTGATGGTAAAATTAATATCTTCAATTTAGTAATTTATTTTACTTTTAGGATCATTTTACATTGTTTTAAGGAACTAAATTAACCATATATTACTTGATATCACAATCATGGAAGGAATTATAGACATGTAAGAAAGTATTGAATACACAAAACACAAAACATTTACATGGTCCAACCCAATTGGATACACCTTGTCACGACCCGCCCTCGGGGTCCGTGCCGTGACTACCCCAAGCCCGCCTTCCATAGGCCAGGGGCTGGCGACTAGCACCAAGGCGTAGATCCCAGCAAATTGGGAAGGCATTGCCTTTGAAAAGTAAACACACACCACAGAGTAAACAAGCGGAAAGTAAACACTAAGCAAGCAGAGTACAACTGAAGTGCGGAAAAGTAAATGGGCCAGAATACAAACCCAAACTGAAAGTAAAGTACAACTCGAAAAGGGAAAAAACAGCAACTGAAAAGTAAAGGCCGCTACTCCGTGCTGTCCACTGGAAAATCCCACCTGAAGGGTGGGTACAGATAGCTCCTCTGCTCCACGGGTCCCACCGTCCGCTCCGTGCTCGTCCCGCCCAGTGGTCCACCTCCGGGTACCGTCCCGCTCCGCAAACCTCAGCTAAGGTCAACGCTGTCCGTCGTCTGCAACCAACACAACGTAGTGCGGGCGAAGCCCGTGCAGGGGTGAGTATAAGCTACTCAGTAGGGTCCCCGAGACCCCTGAAGGTCTCTCAAAATCCACAAAGGATAAACCACGAAGCAAAGTACAATCACGAAGTAACAACCAACACTGCTTAGGTATATGCCCATACATATACCTAAGTCATCAATTCAAATACGCTCCAACCTCCGAGCCCAAGTATAACTCAGTCCACGCAGGAAAGTATACGTATTCCACAAAGGAAAGTAACAGGATTCAGCTCACACAGGTATACTTCTTCAGGGACGATAAAGATGATCACTGATCCATCTAAGTCGTCGGACCCACGAAGGATCGATAGGTAACTAACCCCCGCAAGACCCACACAGGATCGGGCTCACACAGAACCTGTAGGCGCTGGCTCACACAGAACCGCTGAGCGCAAGGACCCACACAGGATCGGGCTCACACAGAACCTGTAGCACTGATCCATGTAGGATCGCTGAGTGCTGTAGTCGTCGTCGTCGAATCCACACAGGATCTCTGTACTGTCGTCGTCGAATCCACACAGGATCTCTGTACTGTCGTCGTCGCAGTCACAGTAGCAGTCGTAGCAGTAGAACAGTCGCAGCCAGCACTAGGGTTCCCGCACACAGCAAGCTCGTACGGAGGATCCGCTCCACGAGCCGAGAGGCTGATACATCAACTGTCACGAAGACCGAAGTTGATGTATCCAAAAGTTCCGTATCGTCAAAAGGAACTCAACGCAACAGACGGCGCGTCGATCGGACGCCCGGTCTGAGAGATAATGGCATTTTCGTCTCCGGGGCCCGGTTGGTTTTTAAGGAAAAACCAACCCGACCGTACTCCACCTGCGTCCAAACCTCGGGCGGAGTATGCCAAAAGATCCGTCTCACTAAGAGGAACACTACGCGACTGACGGCACGTCAATCGGACGTCCGTAGCTCAAGATATGAGCGTTTTCGCTCCGAAGGCCCGGTTGGTTTCGTGAATGAACCAACCCGGCCGAACTCAAAGTAACCCGAAACCTTGAGTGCGATATACCGAAATGATCGTCTCGATCCAAGGATCGCGTTGCCGCAGACGGTTCGTCATTCGGAGGTCCGAGGCTCAAGTTATGAGCCAAAAACCTAATCTGGTCCGAAACGGGGGGTCCGGGTCCGGGCCGACCCGGCCCGACCCCCCCCCTCTGGACGGCGGCGGCGGACGGCGGCGGACGGCGGCGGCGGCTGGCCGCGTGGCGGCGGCGGCGGCTGGCCGCGTGGCGGCGGCGGCGGCTGGCCGCGTGGCGGCGGCGGCTGGCGGACCGCGTGGCGGCGGCGGCGGGCCGCGGCGGCGGCGGCGGCGGGCCGCGGCGGCGGCGCTGGGCGCCGCACGTGATTGGCACGCGGGGCATAGCCCCGCGTTTTTCTTCAAGCGGCACGGCTCAAGGCCGTGCCTTTGACAAAAACGGCCCCCGCAAATGGGGGCCGGCTTGATAAAACCGGGGGGCTGTTGCCCCCCCCCTCTTTAAATGAACCGCCCCCCTCTTTAAGAGGGGGGTTTGAAGAGCCGGCCGGGGGTTTAAACCCCCGGTTTTTATGATATCCGGCCGGCCCGCTGGCCGGCCGGTTTTTACTAACGGGACCGGGAAATTCCGGTCCCGCCCTTGATTTCCGACGCCGGCGGCACGGCCGCCGGTCTTTCCTTCCGCCGCGGCCCGGAACCGGCCGCGGTCTCCTCGTCTCACCGCGGCCCGGAACCGGCCGCGGTGTTCGTCGTCCGGCGCGGTGCGACGGCACCGCGCCCCTTTCTCCGTGCCAAGAATCCTCCCAACGCGGCGCGACGGCGTTGCGGAAAATATCTGAACGTTCATCCGCGTGGTGCGACGGCACCACGTTACTTGTTTCCTCCAGCATGAACAACATGAACGATGGAGGGGGATTCGGCCGTGTTCGTGCGGTCCGGTCCCCCTCACGTTAAAGAAATAAAAACGGAACTTAAATAAAATAAGTCACACGTTAAGTCATGCTAAAATCCACGATTCAAGAAAGGAATAAAAATAATCAATAAAGATCATCCCCTACCTCTGGTTTCAAGAACGAAGATCGTCAACGACCCGCGGAAGACGCGTCGCGGTGGTCGGCGTCACGGAAGAAGGACGTCGATGTCGTGAAGCGAGGATTCGAAGTTCTTTGACGACGATTTCGTCGCGGGAAAAGATGACGCGGAAGAAGACGTCGTCGGTGTCGCGGGTATGGCGTCGCGAAAGACGATTCCCGAGTACGTGGCGTTCTTCGTCGATGTTCGAAGGTTCTTCGCGTTCTTCAAGGAGGAAAAAGAAGTTCTTCAAAGTGTAGAACTCTTCCTCTCTCAAATCTCCACACAACACAGCAACCCCCAAAATAAAATAAGCTACCCTTATTTTATTTTCACTTTGCCCACCTTTCAAAAATTCAAAAGTTGAATTTATTACATTAATTAAAATCTTGAGTTGTCAAGAAATTAAATGGAAAGATAAGTTGGCAAGTTTTAATGTAGGGGAGAGTCACAAATTAAAGAGGGGGTTTAGAGGGGTTAGGGAATTTGAAAAGGTGGGGGGTTCGTGTGGGCCCCACCTCCCTCATAACCACACATGGGAAGTTGGGTGGTTGCGGGCCCCACCAACAACTTCCCATGAGAGAGTCTAACCACCTAGAATAAAATAAAATTCACACACAATTTTATTTTACTTATCTTTTAATCCCCAAAACTAACTTTCAACCCGCAACATACGCAACTCCCGAAAGGGTCTCTTTAAGCGAATATCGGCACTGCGAGTTCATCGGTGCCCTCGGATTTCAATTCCGAGCACCGGATCAAAAGTTAGGAATTCCCGCTCGTTCGTTCACTGAACGTACCCGAGCCAAACTTCGGAAATTAATTCCGGGCACTCCGGGCCTCGGAATCAGGTGCCGTCTGAAACCGCGCTCTTGTAAAAAATCCAAAGAAAATTAAGAAAAAATTTCCCTTGAATTTTACGGTCTTTACATTACTCCCACCTCAGGGCTTTACGTCCCCGTAAAGATACAACAAAAACTAGGGGAACAAATGAGGGTACTGAGCACGCATCTGAGCCTCCCGCTCCCAAGTGCTCTCCTGGAGATTCCCGTGCTGCCATCTGATGCGCACAAGAGGAATCGATCGCCCACGTAGGACCCGCTCCTGTCGATCCTCTATCTCCACCGGGACCTCCATAAAAGTCGCCCCATCGTCAACGTCAAGCTCCCCATGGTCAATGATGTGCGTCGGGTCGTGCACGTATCTTCTCAGCTGGGATACGTGAAAGACGTCGTGCACCCGGTGCAACTGAGGTGGTAGAGCCAGGCGATAAGCCACCTCGCCAATCCTGCTGAGAATCTGAAAAGGTCCGATGAAGCGCGGAGATAACTTGCCGCCTCGGCCAAATCTCCGAATACCACGTCGAGGTGAGACCCGCAAGAAGACGTGGTCGCCATCCTCGAACTCTAGTGGTCTCCGCCTCCTGTCAGCATATGACTTCTGCCGGCTCTGAGCTGTCCTCATCCGCTCCTGGATGACCTGGACCTTCTCTGTCGTGGCCTGGACCATCTCCGGTCCCACTAGTGCTGACTCCCCTGGGTCTGTCCAGCACAAAGGAGATCTACATGGTCGGCCGTACAACGCCTCGTACGGTGCCATCCCGATGGTGGAGTGGTAGCTGTTGTTGTATGCGAATTCCACCAAAGGTAGGTGGTCCTCCCAGCTACGACCAAAGTCAAGGACACATGCACGGAGCATGTCCTCGAGAGTCTGAATGGTCCTCTCCGTCTGACCATCCGTCTGAGGGTGAAAAGCTGTGCTAAGACGTAGCTGCGTCCCGAACGCCTCCTGCAACCCCTTCCAAAGCCGGGAAGTAAAGCGGGCATCACGATCGGAAACGATAGATGATGGCACGCCGTGGAGCCGCACAATCTCCTGAACGTAGAGACGTCCCAAGCTCTCCACCGAGCCCTGCTCTCTGATGGGTAAGAAGTGTGCCGACTTGGTGAGTCGGTCAACAATCACCCAGATGGAGTCGTGACCTCTGGAAGTGTGTGGAAGTCCAGTCACGAAGTCCATAGATATGCCGTCCCACTTCCACTCCGGAACCTCCAAGGGCTGTACCAAGCCTGCTGGTACCTGGTGCTCTGCCTTCACCTGCTGACAGGTAAGGCATCGAGAAACGAACTCTGCTACAGCCTTCTTCATGCCCGGCCACCAATGCTGTCGTCTGAGGTCCTGGTACATCTTCGCCACTCCAGGATGTACCGCTAAAGGTGAAGTGTGAAACTCCCTCAACACTTCCTCTCGCAAAGCGACTGGTACCATGGTACGTCCTCTGAAAAGGATGTCGTGCTCTGCTCCAAGGGAGAAACCATCAGGTGTCTGTCCCGAGGATATCTGTGCACGCCGTGTCTCACAGTCAGCGTCCCCATGCTGTGCCTCCCTGACTCGCTGCAGTAGTGGAGGAGTGACTGTGAGAGACTGTAGAAAGGCTGCTCCATCTCTATTTTAACGAAGGATATCTGAAAAGAGGCTAGCTGCTCCGTCGCCTCCTCAAGTAGTTGAATGCCCGTCCTCCTGCTGAGGGCATCAGCTACTACGTTCCCCTTCCCAGGAGTATAGACTATCTCAAAGTCATAGTCCTGGAGGAACTCGAGCCATCGTCGCTGTCTCAGGTTCAGGTCCTTCTGCGAGAAGATATACCTGAGACTCTGATGATCGGAAAAGACCGTAAAGCGCTCGCCCATCAGATAGTGTCGCCATGTCTTCAGAGCGAAGACCACTGCTGCTAACTCTAGGTCATGGGTAGCGTAGTTCTGCTCATGCGGCCTCAACTGACGTGATCCATAGGCGATCACGGCCCGCTCCTGCATCAGAACACATCCGAGTCCGGTCCCTGATGCATCGCAGTAGACTACGTACCCTACTCCCTCCTCAGGCAACCTCAAGATAGGTGCGCTAGTCAATCTCTGCCTCAGCTCCTCGAAGCTCTGCTGACAACTGTCTGACCACACGAAGGGTTTCCCCTTCTTCGTCAACGCTGTTAGTGATGCCGCAACTCTGGAGAAGTTCGGCACAAATCTCCGATAGTATCCAGCTAGTCCCAAGAAACTCCGAACCTCAGTCACGCTCCTGGGTGGCTCCCATGCTAACACAGCCTCAATCTTCGCGGGATCCACTGCAACTCCCGCCTCAGAGATAACGTGTCCCAAAAAGTGGACCTCACGTATCCAGAACTGGCACTTCGAGAGCTTACCATAAAGCTGGTGCTCTCGGAGTGTGTCAAGAACAACTCGCAAGTGATAGGCGTGCTCCTCCTCTGTCGTAGAGTAAATCAGAATGTCGTCGATGAAGACCACGACAAACCGATCGAGGTATGGCTGAAAGATCCTGTTCATGAGAGCCATGAACACTGCTGGAGCATTGGTTACACCGAAAGGCATAACCAAGAACTCATAGTGGCCATACCGACATCTGAAGGCCGTTTTCTGCACATCCTCGTCTCTGACTCTGAGCTGATGATAGCCTGACCTGAGGTCTATCTTCGAGAACCACCGTGCTCCCTTGAGCTGATCAAAGAGGTCATCAATCCTCGGTAGCGGATACTTGTTCCTCACTGTCACCTGGTTCAGGCGACGATAGTCAACACAAAGTCGCAAGCTTCCGTCCGCCTTCTTGGCGAACAATATCGGGGAAGCCCAGGGTGAAACACTGGGTCGGATGAATCCCTTGCCCTGCAAGTCCTCCAACTGTACCCGTAGCTCTCGAAGCTCGGCGGGGGCCATCCGATATGCTGGAGTGGATATCGGGGCTGTCCCGGGGTACAAGTCAATATAAAAGTCTACCTCTCTGCGAGGAGGTAGCCCTGGAACATCGTCGGGAAAAACGTCCGCATACTGATCCACCACTGCAGGAAAACCAGGACTCCGCACGTCAACTGCTCCAAGGATAAGGCTAGCCAACTGATGAGTGATGGGATGTCCTCTCCTCCGCGGAAGTCCATCCTGTGCTGCTAAGGCTCCCTTCTCGCCGGTGAAGGTGAACCTGCTCCCGTCGGTGCGTACACATCGCACCTTGCGCCTAAAACAGTCAATCTGTGCATGGACCGTGGACAGCCAATCCATGCCCAAGATGACGTCGTAAGGCCTCGACGCTGCTACAAGAAGATCCCAGCCGAAGCTCTCGCCTCCTAGAGTAAGCTCACACTGCCGGCACCAGTGCGTGATCGTCGAGTCTGCTCCCGTAGGAGTCTCTAGCCGTAAGGATCGAGCCAACGGCTCTGTCGGAATCTCCGAGCTCCGAACAAGGGCAGCGGCTATGAAAGAATGACTCGCTCCTGTGTCTATAAGAACTGCAGCAAGGGTGGAATAGACACAGATAGTACCTCGAATCATCTCAGGTGCGCCGTGGTCGTAGGCCTCTGCTGCCTGGAGCTGTGCCTGTCGCTGCCCGCCAGCTCCCTGTGGTCGGGGTGGACCTCCTGGTGGTGGTGGTGGTAAAGCCTCAAAGCGTCGGCCACCACCAGCTGCTCGTCCAGCTCCTCTGCCTCGTCCGCCTCCTCCCAGCGGACCGCCACGGTCGACCCTCTGCCTCTGCCTCGGTGGTCCATCTACTGACTGCTGCTCCTCGGCACGGCGGGTCGGGCAGTCACGAGCCATGTGGCCCTGTCCGCCGCACGAGTAGCACTGCCTGCCTCTCGGAAGACTGGCTCCGCGCTGTGTGCCCCGCACTGCTGAGCCAGTGCCCTGAGATCGTCTGCCTGAAGGTCTGGTCTGTCTGGACCCCTGAGTCATCCGTCGACTGCCTGCTGCAGATGACTCTGCCACGTGCCGCCCTGCGGTGGGTCGCTGTGCTGGTGTAGACTCAGCAAGGAAGCTCTCGATCAGAAGAGCCCGCTCCAGTACTCCTGTCTGAGTCGGTATGCTGAGGGAGATCAGCGATGCCCTGATCTCGTGTCTCAAACCCTGCTCGAAGGTCCGGGCCCGGAAGAATGGGTCCCGTACCATGTCGGTCGAGTAGCGCGAGAGATCGGTAAATCTCGCCGAGTACTGGGCGACCGTCATGCTGCCCTGCCGCAGCTGTAGAAGCTCCTGGATACGCACCGCTCGAAGGGTGGCCGGGACGAACTCAGAGCGGAAGAGGCTCTCGAAGTCCGTCCAGAGTAGATATGCCTCATCGTGCACCTGGAGCATCAGGCTCCACCATCGTCCTGCTGCTGCGTGTAGTAGGCTCGCAGCGAGGATCACCATGAGGTCTGCTGGTGTCCTCACTAGCCTAAACACTCGAACCACTGCCTCCAGCCAGTCCTCTGCTGCCTGGGGATCCGTCTCCCCGCGAAACCTGGGCGGTCGCTGTCGCTGAAACTCATGCAGTGCGCTGAGGCGACGTGCATCGTCAGCGGCTGCTGCTGGAAGCATCGGGGGCTCGGCGGGTAAAGCTACCGCCGGTGCCACTACTGGAAAAGGGCCCTGCACCGAGGCCTCGTCGCTCGGTGGGCTGTCGTCTCGCTCGACCATCGGAACCCTAGCTGGCTGTCGTCGTGGGGCCATCCTGAAAAGGAGATCAAGAGTGCCATAATCAGAACAGTATACCTGGTGAGCTGAATTAAGTAATCACAAAGAAAACTTGAGACTTTCATTAAGCAGATCAGTATACCCGGTGAGCTGACACAAGTAATCACAAAGAAAACTTTGAAACACACACACAATCAATGTTTCCGTGCATTAAGTCGGAAATCAGAAGTCAGGGTCCTGGTGTATGGATACGTCGGCCGCCGCACCAACACTGGACTCCCTGGACTGATAACCACACTCAATACGCTAAACATTATTGCTTCACATAGAAAAGATCAGAGTTCGCGGTAGAACCGAACTCCTTTGATACCAATTTGTCACGACCCGCCCTCGGGGTCCGTGCCGTGACTACCCCAAGCCCGCCTTCCATAGGCCAGGGGCTGGCGACTAGCACCAAGGCGTAGATCCCAGCAAATTGGGAAGGCATTGCCTTTGAAAAGTAAACACACACCACAGAGTAAACAAGCGGAAAGTAAACACTAAGCAAGCAGAGTACAACTGAAGTGCGGAAAAGTAAATGGGCCAGAATACAAACCCAAACTGAAAGTAAAGTACAACTCGAAAAGGGAAAAAACAGCAACTGAAAAGTAAAGGCCGCTACTCCGTGCTGTCCACTGGAAAATCCCACCTGAAGGGTGGGTACAGATAGCTCCTCTGCTCCACGGGTCCCACCGTCCGCTCCGTGCTCGTCCCGCCCAGTGGTCCACCTCCGGGTACCGTCCCGCTCCGCAAACCTCAGCTAAGGTCAACGCTGTCCGTCGTCTGCAACCAACACAACGTAGTGCGGGCGAAGCCCGTGCAGGGGTGAGTATAAGCTACTCAGTAGGGTCCCCGAGACCCCTGAAGGTCTCTCAAAATCCACAAAGGATAAACCACGAAGCAAAGTACAATCACGAAGTAACAACCAACACTGCTTAGGTATATGCCCATACATATACCTAAGTCATCAATTCAAATACGCTCCAACCTCCGAGCCCAAGTATAACTCAGTCCACGCAGGAAAGTATACGTATTCCACAAAGGAAAGTAACAGGATTCAGCTCACACAGGTATACTTCTTCAGGGACGATAAAGATGATCACTGATCCATCTAAGTCGTCGGACCCACGAAGGATCGATAGGTAACTAACCCCCGCAAGACCCACACAGGATCGGGCTCACACAGAACCTGTAGGCGCTGGCTCACACAGAACCGCTGAGCGCAAGGACCCACACAGGATCGGGCTCACACAGAACCTGTAGCACTGATCCATGTAGGATCGCTGAGTGCTGTAGTCGTCGTCGTCGAATCCACACAGGATCTCTGTACTGTCGTCGTCGAATCCACACAGGATCTCTGTACTGTCGTCGTCGCAGTCACAGTAGCAGTCGTAGCAGTAGAACAGTCGCAGCCAGCACTAGGGTTCCCGCACACAGCAAGCTCGTACGGAGGATCCGCTCCACGAGCCGAGAGGCTGATACATCAACTGTCACGAAGACCGAAGTTGATGTATCCAAAAGTTCCGTATCGTCAAAAGGAACTCAACGCAACAGACGGCGCGTCGATCGGACGCCCGGTCTGAGAGATAATGGCATTTTCGTCTCCGGGGCCCGGTTGGTTTTTAAGGCAAAACCAACCCGACCGTACTCCACCTGCGTCCAAACCTCGGGCGGAGTATGCCAAAAGATCCGTCTCACTAAGAGGAACACTACGCGACTGACGGCACGTCAATCGGACGTCCGTAGCTCAAGATATGAGCGTTTTCGCTCCGAAGGCCCGGTTGGTTTCGTGAATGAACCAACCCGGCCGAACTCAAAGTAACCCGAAACCTTGAGTGCGATATACCGAAATGATCGTCTCGATCCAAGGATCGCGTTGCCGCAGACGGTTCGTCATTCGGAGGTCCGAGGCTCAAGTTATGAGCCAAAAACCTAATCTGGTCCGAAACGGGGGGTCCGGGTCCGGGCCGACCCGGGCCGACCCCCCCCCTCTGGACGGCGCGGCGGCCGGTGGCGGCGGACGGCGGCGGCGGACGGCGGCGGACGGCGGCGGCGGCTGGCCGCGTGGCGGCGGCGGCGGCGGGCCGCGTGGCGGCGGCGGCGGGCCGCGTGGCGGCGGCGGCTGGCGGACCGCGTGGCGGCGGCGGCGGGCCGCGGCGGCGGCGGCGGCGGGCCGCGGCGGCGGCGCTGGGCGCCGCACGTGATTGGCACGCGGGGCATAGCCCCGCGTTTTTCTTCAAGCGGCACGGCTCAAGGCCGTGCCTTTGACAAAAACGGCCCCCGCAAATGGGGGCCGGCTTGATAAAACCGGGGGGCTGTTGCCCCCCCCTCTTTAAATGAACCGCCCCCCTCTTTAAGAGGGGGGTTTGAAGAGCCGGCCGGGGGTTTAAACCCCCGGTTTTTATGATATCCGGCCGGCCCGCTGGCCGGCCGGTTTTTACTAACGGGACCGGGAAATTCCGGTCCCGCCCTTGATTTCCGACGCCGGCGGCACGGCCGCCGGTCTTTCCTTCCGCCGCGGCCCGGAACCGGCCGCGGTCTCCTCGTCTCACCGCGGCCCGGAACCGGCCGCGGTGTTCGTCGTCCGGCGCGGTGCGACGGCACCGCGCCCCTTTCTCCGTGCCAAGAATCCTCCCAACGCGGCGCGACGGCGTCGCGTTCTTGAAATCTCTCCTCGGCGAAGCGCGACGGCGTTGCGGAAAATATCTGAACGTTCATCCGCGTGGTGCGACGGCACCACGTTACTTGTTTCCTCCAGCATGAACAACATGAACGATGGAGGGGGATTCGGCCGTGTTCGTGCGGTCCGGTCCCCCTCACGTTAAAGAAATAAAAACGGAACTTAAATAAAATAAGTCACACGTTAAGTCATGCTAAAATCCACGATTCAAGAAAGGAATAAAAATAATCAATAAAGATCATCCCCTACCTCTGGTTTCAAGAACGAAGATCGTCAACGACCCGCGGAAGACGCGTCGCGGTGGTCGGCGTCACGGAAGAAGGACGTCGATGTCGTGAAGCGAGGATTCGAAGTTCTTTGACGACGATTTCGTCGCGGGAAAAGATGACGCGGAAGAAGACGTCGTCGGTGTCGCGGGTATGGCGTCGCGAAAGACGATTCCCGAGTACGTGGCGTTCTTCGTCGATGTTCGAAGGTTCTTCGCGTTCTTCAAGGAGGAAAAAGAAGTTCTTCAAAGTGTAGAACTCTTCCTCTCTCAAATCTCCACACAACACAGCAACCCCCAAAATAAAATAAGCTACCCTTATTTTATTTTCACTTTGCCCACCTTTCAAAAATTCAAAAGTTGAATTTATTACATTAATTAAAATCTTGAGTTGTCAAGAAATTAAATGGAAAGATAAGTTGGCAAGTTTTAATGTAGGGGAGAGTCACAAATTAAAGAGGGGGTTTAGAGGGGTTAGGGAATTTGAAAAGGTGGGGGGTTCGTGTGGGCCCCACCTCCCTCATAACCACACATGGGAAGTTGGGTGGTTGCGGGCCCCACCAACAACTTCCCATGAGAGAGTCTAACCACCTAGAATAAAATAAAATTCACACACAATTTTATTTTACTTATCTTTTAATCCCCAAAACTAACTTTCAACCCGCAACATACGCAACTCCCGAAAGGGTCTCTTTAAGCGAATATCGGCACTGCGAGTTCATCGGTGCCCTCGGATTTCAATTCCGAGCACCGGATCAAAAGTTAGGAATTCCCGCTCGTTCGTTCACTGAACGTACCCGAGCCAAACTTCGGAAATTAATTCCGGGCACTCCGGGCCTCGGAATCAGGTGCCGTCTGAAACCGCGCTCTTGTAAAAAATCCAAAGAAAATTAAGAAAAAATTTCCCTTGAATTTTACGGTCTTTACACACCTATAGAGAGAAACCAAATGATGTATCAATGTTCCAAAATAATATAATATTCTATAGAGATGTGGATATTCTAGTTTGACCGTCATCACACTGTCCCTAGTTACCGACCTTAATAATGTTTAGAGTATATTCACACTTCACCCAAGTTGCATAACCTCTTCTTAATTTCTTTTCAATAATACCCTAATAGATCAAGAAGAGTTCATAGACTTGTGGGTCTATTTGATAGATATGGAACTTGATGTCTTGTCTATGTTCATAATGAGAAAATAATTAAATTATAACTCCTAATTTTACATGATTATGCTCTTAGTTTCCACTAGATAATTCCAATATTTTTAATGAGAGTATATTCATAATTAGAGAGTTAGGTCTCTTTAATTATACACATAATCTTATTAGAACATTAAATGTAGAAAAAATTATTTATGCATGGGAAATTTCAAGTTACCATTTATTTAATTTAGATAAATAAGATTCAAATATAAAATTATTGTTTCTCAGTATTCTTATTCAACTCAAATGTGGAATTGAATTCCTTTTCCCACTTCAACATTATAATTCAGATATAATGTATTATACATGAGGGAACCCATCTAGCATATATCTCATGGTTGAATAACCTTGATCACATGACTCCTAGGTGTAAGACACTTAGTTGCAAGACACCTATGCATAATAACCCTATGTACAAGAGGTATGAGTGTGTATATACCTATAAGTAAACCTATTTCCTGATCCCTATTATGAGACTCATGTAAGAGACTATTTGCACAAGTCCCCTAGGTGTGAGACTCCCTGAAAAAAAACTCCTTGAGTGTATAACTTTTAGTGTGATACCACGGAATGTGTAACACCATGAATTAAAAATATTCATTCATAACTACTAGAATCATATTTCATCATCGATGATTAAAAAATCATATAACCACCATTGATATAGGTAATAATGTGACTTCTTAGGTGGTCACATTACTCTTGATGGTTTATGAAACCTTATAAGTTCTTATGTTCACCACATTCAATATTTATCCTCTAGAATATCCCTTAAACTCGGTTTCTAGATAAATTAATAAAATCCAACAATTTACATAAGAAATTATCATATAATATATAGAGAATATTTTACATGGCCTCAAATTAATAAAATTTGACCACCCATATATTTTACGGACTCAAATATTATTGTTCAGAAGACCATGTCCAATGAAATATCCCAAATAACCTGATTTCATGACTTCATATGCATACTAGATGTGGTGATTTTCTCCTACATAACTCCCTCTTCACGTTAATAAATTTATTATGGAATCTCAGGATTTTATAGAATCATAACCACTTCAATTGTAACACATTTTACATGATTCATGGTATGAAATCACATGATTTTGTTACATTATCAATATTAATTACTTATCATAATGCTATCAATAAAAAATAGTTAATGCCTTCATCTAGTGATTTAAATGAAGTCATTGTGAGATACCTTGGAAATTATGTGGTTTCTTGGACCATTAATACACATCCCATCTCTTTATCTATACATAATTATATCCTCCATGAAAACCATTACCAAAAAAGGATTAACATAACTTTTAATGAATATTTATTATCTATTTTTCGATATCCATTTATATGATATCATTAATCATTATTTTCTTCCCAAAAAACATATATAAATCATAATACATATCTACCTTAAATAACATCACTTCTTTTACAAGATTTGTGTGACCACATTAACTGAATGAGCATTTGTAGCCACATGGATATATTCATTTATGTGATTTATTTACATTATAATGTTTCATGATACAATAAATTTATCATGATCCTTTGATCTTTATATGAATGATTGGGTGGGATATCTTCATCTTGTGACTAGTTCACCCTTATGTGGTCCACTTGAATTTTCAACAAGAAACCTATAAGATTATGTGTTTCACTCAACATGCATATTAATACAACATAGCATAACACATAATGGTTTATGTGGTCACATGTGTCAAAAATATTTATGTTGTCATATTATACTTTTTGTATTTTTTGGATGAATTTATGAAAATATTTGGATAATTTTTATTTTTCGAAAATAGTGCATAATATTGATTTTTATTTAAAAGTAAAATTTTATTTTAATGTATATTTAAATTAAGAATATATTATTCATTTATTTTATAATTGAATTAGTCCCATTTGAATTTTAATTATATAATTATTGGTTTCTAAATATATTTTATACTTTAATAAAGTAAAAATATATTTTATATTTAAAAAGTAAATATTTCAAATAAAAATAGTTCTTTATTTATTTTTTCTTATTTATATTTAATATAAATTCTTCCACTTCTATGTTTGGAATTTTGAAAAATGGATTACCTATTTGAAACTAGTTAGTTCCAATTTTTTATGTAGGTCCATTTTATTTTTGTTCTATATTAATTGTAATAAATTTTCTTATAACTATTAACGGTAAATTGAGAGAAATTAGTTAAACATTAAATAACAAGGATTATAAAATAACCCTGTAATATAAAATAATTATATTGGATGAATATATTTTTTCCATATTCATCCAATATTCTGTTATATTAATTTTTAGCCATTTTTATGATATTATGCCTTTCATAATATTTCATTTAGAGAAAAGTAAAAACTTTCCCAGTGTTGTTCTTATTAATTATAATATTTTTAAAATATGGATGAGAGTAGGATATGTTCAATTATAAATAGTATTTTAATATATATAATATTTTAATTTATCATTTATGTTTTCTTTTTTTCAAGGATTATATAAAATCCATAATTAATGGGACAACGATAATGCAAAAATTATACAATTAATTTAAAAATAAAATGAATGACTATAAAATTTTTAAAAGTAATATAATATTAGATAAATAATGTGATCCCAAAATTTTCTATTTAAAAATGAAATGTTATGGATTTTTTTTTACATTTTTAGTTTTTTATTGATATTATAAAAATGAAGGTGAAGAATAGTTATAAAAATTTACATTAATGATATATTTTAATAAATAATTCTATTAAATGATATAAAATTACGAAAATTAATAGATTCAAAAAAGTGACAATGGTAGTGGTTATAATATAAAAAATTGTAAATTTAACTTCTTCTTTTCATTTCTAGGAAATATATTAACCATCAAATTGTAAAAATCCTTATTGTTATGGTAATAGCGAAAGGTGTTAACAAGGCTTTAAAATAAAATGATAAGGGTATAAATGGTATCTAAACTTTTGCATTAATTATTTATGTGATAATTTAGATGAATAATAATCATATATAATAAATAAACTTATTTTTATACATTTAAATTTGATATTTATATTAAATTAACTCAATATTTTTTGGAATTCAGAAAGTGCCCCTCCCCACCCATATAAAAGGGAACCACTTCCTCTCATTTCATCACACATAAAAGATATTTATAATCCCATACTAATAAAGAACCATTTAATAATATTTACAATCATTACATAGTTATTATGTTTTTTAGGAAACCAACCTTATTGTTCATTAGGTTTTTTGAAAAGGATGATGATTGAAGAATTGTTTTCGTTTTTAAACAGGAATTTCAATTTTATTTCTTATTTCAAATCCTTCAAGTCTTATTGAAACATGATAAAATAATTAAACCAAGATCCTACATATAAATATATGACATTATGTTTATATAATAACTTATATCCATATCACCTTCCATAAAATCAAAAATGAAAATATTGATTATGTGTGTGAAGTACTACCACCTCATGAACCGATGTAAATTTTTTCCATCATCATCTATCAGGGATAGAATATAATAATTTAATTAATGTGTATATATGATATGTAAGATATATTGATCATTATTAAATGAAAATATATCCTTTATATACTCACCTTTCTATTCAATAAAAAATGATAATGCCATTCGTGTGTACGTGTGGACTACCACCTCCACAGAGCAATGTGAGTCGTTTTTCACCCCCACATAACATGGATGAAATATATAAGTCTATTTAATATTTTAGTATTATATTTATGATAATTTGATCATTATTTAATGATAAAATAATACTTCCCATATTTCTATAATTATCATTGAACATAATAAAAGTGATTCATGTGTACATACAGACTACTATCTCCAGGATTGTAACATGGTTCATATTCCCTAACCATATTTAATGTTTGGATTTTAATATATCATTGATATATAAAATTGATAATTATTTCATTTTTATTATCTTTTACATGATGGAATAATGACCTGTTGGAACATTTCCATCCTACTGAATTAATTTCTAACATAAAAGTAAATTATCATTAGAAACACCCAATGGGAAATTATACGATTAAGTAATGGTTTATAACATGGTTACAAATAATATAAAAGGAATAATAATCTTAAATAAATTTATTTATAAATGAAATTAATTACCTATGTTTATTATTTAGGAACATAAAGAACACATGTGATGAGTCAGACACATTGTAAAGGACTTTCTTTTAAAAATCAACTTTCATATTCCTCTTTAAACTCTTTTTTACAATGATCAAAAGGAATATATATATTTAAATATGTGGAATAAATTTAAATTTTCACCCCCTTGACTGATAAATAAATTAAATATTCATTTAAACATTTCTAATCTTCTAAAAAAAGGTTTTTTTCATTATGTTGGCATTTTTTAGATTTTGATTAATTCTTTTTGTTACATTTCATTCAATGGTTTTAAAAAGGATAATTTCTACATTATTTTTGAAATTATTTACAAAAATAAAAAAAAAGGAATGCTAAATTTTAATTTATATGGATAAAAATAATTTTCCCACTTCCATAACCATTATATCTTGTTGGGATTCCTCTATAATATTTTATGTTATTTTCATTGAAAACCCCTCATTCCATTTTTATAGTTATTTATGTTTTTGAAAATGGGTTTTTAAAAATAAATAGTATTTTTTATATACCAATGTTTTGTTCATAGGGTTATAAATTATCTTGTCAATGTTTTTATGATGATAATGGGAAATCATATATTGGTTTATATGGTTCTTGAGAATTAAATTTGAAATGGGTAAGCCTAATACAACTTATACATTGGGTGTACCCAGATAGCACTGGGTGAGACTGATATAGATTTATATGATGGGTGTTCTAGGATATCAGTCCGATGTATTTTTCTATATTACTTGTCTTAATACACTATAAATATTGAGTAACTGATTAGTTTAATCTTATTGATTTAACTAGGATCCTTTTTTCTGAAACATGTTATGAATGAAATCCTCTAAGTTTCAAAAAATGGTATTTATTTTGTGTTTTAATGGGTTTTATTTTATGTGTGTGTGATTTTATTTATAAAATTATTAATTTAATCTACTCAAACAACATTTTGATAGAAGTCATAATTATATGTGTTTTCATGTTTTTTACTAGAATAACACTTTTTTCATTTTTTCCCTTATAGATCTTTTTCTTCCCATATCATGATTTAAAATAAATTTCATTTCCGTCAATAATTGGTTAAAAAGGTCAAAAATCAAGTTATAAGTTATGAATTATCTTTATGAAAAGAAATTATGTTTTATTTTAAGAGATTTACATTATGGAGAAAATCAATACTAATTAGAAGTGTCCACTCATTATGTAAAAGTGTTTGTTATGTAAGATTTATAACCAAAATCTCTGAAACAATTAATCTAAAAAACCCTTGTGAATTAATGAAAATTAAATTTAGTATAAAGAAGACTCATTATTTAATGTTTAAGGACGTTTCCTCGCATAAGGATATAAGTTGTTTGGAAGGTATGCAGTATTGTGCATTTTATTATAGAAAATGAGAGGTATTTCCTTGAAATATTGAGTTTAGAGAATGGTGTAAATGTAATCAAATGTGGGTTAGATGAGAATGGTAATGAAATGTTGGTCAAAATTATATGGTCGAATCTCACTCATGATAAAGGTATTCTAGAAATTTTTTAAAACTATTAATCATTAAAAAGTAAATCAATTCTTTTTATCACTATTTTAAATATTTTTTTCAAAATGTCTAATTATATAAAATAGATTTATTTTAAAAAATAAAACATTATCACACTTACATAATTTTTAAATTTTTATTAAAAACATTTAGTTCATTTAATAAAATAAAAATAAAAAATAATACTAATTTTACACTAATTTTTTTACTAATAATATATAGAAAAATAATTTTTACTAATTAAAACAATTTAAACATTAGATTTGTAACACCCCGACCCCAGTTATACATAGTCAGTGCATTATTTTAATACATTGGCATGATTACAAGGAATCAAGTCCTGAAGGACCGATTAATTTAGCGGTCATGAAAAATAGATTACATACATGAATGTTACATTACACTTTATAACATACATAACAACATAAATAATCCTTTATGAACACCATTATTCCCTTGTATTAACCTTGAATATCAATCACAATACACTTCTTGGAATCCTGGGAAAAATAAAACATAGAAAGAGGTGTGCTCAGATGCTCAGTAAGGATAACAATATAGCAGAACCTTTAATAAATAATCATAAACATTTAAGTCAATGTTTAACTAAAACAAAAGACTTTTAAACCTGAACTTCAACATAATATGGAAAAAATATAATATAAAAATGCCATTTACTTATTCCCATGGGTATTCTACTAGTCAAATAATCACATTCAATATCACTATCCACTTTCATAATGATGGAATGTATAATTCCAGACTATCATAACCACATAGTCAAGGCCTCGTGCCAAGACTACAAATAAGATTTTGTCAAAGCCTTGTGCCAAGACACTAGTTTGTCTCATGAGATCTACCGATGGATCGAGGAGCTATAACAGGATCCACCCATCACTTACTATGTCCAATTCATTCCTCATATGAACAGGTTTAAACATAACATAAACATTCGTATTAAAACTAGCATACGAAATGTCAATACTTTCTCCACAAACCATGAATGGTATAAAAATAACACATCCACAATCAAACATATCACAAAACATTCAATACAATATTTAAGTTTTGTATCATAATAAATCAACTTCAAAGAAGTTAAAATCCATCAATGTATGTTAACATAGATGAAATCAAAAATATTTTGGAGAAATATCTCTTTTTTTAAATCATTTAAAAGTCACACATTTATTAATGATGTAATTTAAAAGATATTCTTGAATCAAAGTGTCCCATACCACATTGAAACTTTTTAAAATAAATATCATTTCAAAACATTCATGTCCATATAAATAAATCCTTAAAATCATTTTGAAAACGTGGAAATTAATTAAAAATATTTAGAAAGATAAATCTTTAAAAAATTTAAAATTCTGATCTTGATAAAGAGTACCTTTCATAAATTCATAAAATATTAATTTTTAAATCATTTAAAAGTCAAATAATTATTAAATAAGACATTTACATTAAAAATATTCTTATAATCTTGTAAAGGAAGATTCAATGAGTTTATAATAGTAGAAAAGAGACGCACCCGCCGTATATAAAAAAACATTCTTACCTTAAATTTTTCGAAAACGTCAAAAAGTACCTTGTTTGGAAAATGATGGAACGATTCCTTTCAAAACACATAAGGGTATAAATGACTTTAATCCATTTTCTAGTAAATAATAAAAATGTTTTGAAATATATTATTTTGTAACAAGGTTGTGGATGATAAAGAGTTTGATAGAAGATAATTACGTATAAACAACCTCGGATAAGTAAGAGATTGTGAAATAAACACTTACATTGTACTTTTCCTTGGTTGAGGGTAGTTTAACCTCCTGTATAATGGTGAAATAATTTTTATTAAATTATAAAATAATCATATACGTTAATATTATATCATATATGTTCTTTTAACATTTCATTGTTAATAGTATCTTAGTATTATCATCATTTCGGGTGTCAACTTTCTCTTTTTATTTCATTTTTTTGTTACATAAGCCGTGTTTGTTATGGATAGGTTGTATGTTATTAATATTTAGAACGATATCAAGTCCATAAAAAATATTTTTAATCATAAAATAATAATTATACTTGAATGGATATGATGGTGAATAAATCTCTTCGCGTTCGTGGAGACGGTAGTCCGTTCGTACGCACGAATGCAACTTCCATTTCATTTTTCATTTTAAAAGGAATAAAAACCAAATGATACATAAATATATTATTATTATAGTATAATATAATAACTTATATGTGTTACTTATGTTCATTAACACCATCCTTTATACATTCCATTTATGGTATGAACGAGTCATATCACTTTGAGGGGGCGGTAGTCCGCACTTACTCAAATGAAATTATCATATATATATACAACATGAAATGAATAATGGTATGCTATAAAATGGAATTATAGAAGATTATATATAAAATAAATATCATTAATATCATATTTAATTATATTTACATCATAATGGCCACCATGAGAGGTGGTAGGAGATAATTGAACAATCATCGTTTCGTGAGGCGTTTGGTTGCCATCCATAGAAAGTTTATCTTATTCACCCATTAGATGGAGGTGTGTGTAAGTGTAGTTTGAATACTTCTCATAACAATATACTAGTATATTTATGATTCTGTTTTTGTTAAAAAATATAATAATAAGAAGATTTTAGGGGTTGGAGAAGTAAAATAAAAGAAAAGAAGCTAAGAGAAATCGTTTCCATTAATTTGGGTAACTCCATTTGGTTTGAACCAAAAAAGACTCTTTAAGTGCCTTATGACTAAGTTAAGGATTCTAGGATGAGGATAGGGATTTAGGGATCTTAATTGGGAGTATTTGGGATGAGAAAAAATGCTTGAGATGTGTGAGAAATTGGTTAGAAGTGGTGTCCTTTTATAAGGTGGAGGAGGGGCTCTTTAGGAAAAACTTAAAGTATTATTTTATGATAAATCAATATTCGGTTTATAATGTCTCAAAACTGGATTATTTAAAGTATAAGATGGGGATGGGTCGAACACCACTCAACCAATAGGTTTTAGACAAGTTTGGGTCATTATTTTACCCTTATCTTTTAGATTTAACTCTTAGTTAAATAGTTTGACATTTACCATGTCTCTTGGTATTTTTATATTACACGGTTAATAAACATACTATAAACTGACAAGAGAACCCCAAGTGGTTCATTAATGACAAGTATATCATCATATAAGTCCGTTGGCTGAACCTTAGATTTTTAGGAATATTAGATCAATAAATAATATAATATTAGTTTTAAAAACTCTTATATGTCAATTTTGACACTATTTAATAATTGATTTTTTTAAAGTCTTAATAACTTTATTAATTCAAAAAAATAATTATTTAATCAATAATTACATGTCATATTAACCAATAAAATTAGTTTAATTAATTAAAAGTCTCAAATCATATTTATTTGGGTATTATTAATATCAATTATTTTAATATTTCATTAATAAGTTAATTACTGCATAATCATTAAGTCATAAATAACTTAATTTATTTGATTTCTATTTTTTTTAAAAAAATACCATGATATATGAAATATTTTTATATTTTTAATGAATATTTGTAGTCGAAAATATAACTTATATAACCCCATTTAAAAATTAATTTACAAAAAGATATTTGTTTGTGACATTTTTGTCTTTACTTTAAATTAATTAATCTAAAGAGTCATTATCACTCTCATGTGGCTCCATGGGGTTCCAAAATCGACCAAAGTATTCCCATGGTCTGCCATGACTGATACAATAAGGTTAGGACAAGTGTTAATGTAATTTTGTATAATTATAATATACTTTTTATCTTAAATTACCTTATTTACCTTTAACCGCGGTAAATAAAAGTCAAAAGTTACCATTCACAAAAAATTATTTTTAACTTATTAAACCAAATTTTACTGCTTTATATTAACCGTGTCTTTATGGTTTTCTAAATTCCACTCACAGAAGCAGTAAAATTATGTTTTATGTGAATTTTCAAATTTTTCTAGGAGGTGGGTAAAGGACGGTGAAAAGTTCAATAAAATTTTTACATATCTAACATTATTATTAACAGACTCCAATGAATTAAATTGAACTTATATAGGTATTATGTATCTATTTTTACATAAAAAAATTTAAATAAAATAAATAATTAGAAAAATTCAGTTTTATACTATAACTCAGTGTTTTTCACCATTCATCAAAAATTAAAAGTTTTCAAAAAAATACCAAAAAATTATCCTAAGCTAATTTTTATATTCCAAATTAAATAATGAAGTCTATTTTAAAAAATTCAAAAACAAATTTTGATTTATTAATTTAAAATTAATTCACGCTATCAAAACCAAAAGGCATATTTTTAAAAAATAACAACCAAAAGTTTGACACTTTTTTATGTCCAATTTCAAAGTGAAATTACATACAATGACCATAATTGGATTAAATGGTAAAAATATAATCAATTTATTCTTTCAAACTTTAAAATTTATAATTTAAGAATATATATTATTTTTATTTAAAAATTTGTTTTCATTTAAAATATAGTATTTTTCACTATTCACCCAAATATGAAAGTTATTAGAAAGACACCAAAACTTTATTGAAACTAAATTCTTATGTCTTGATTCTAAATAAGATGATTATTTTGTCAAATTGAATATATAAAAGTTTCAAATATTGGATTTAAAAAGGTTTCTCTATTAAAAGGTGGTAAAATTTTAATTTTTGAAAAATACTTCTTTTATCTAAAAAATGTATTTGTTCTTACATTATGTCTAAGAAACTCATAATATGGATTCTAAAATTATAACGATTATATAAAGTTAAAAATTCATTTAATAATATTAATAACCTCTTTTTAATGGCTTGTTTGGTTAGTCATGGTGCGCTAGAACTCAGTGGTGAGTGTAGTGCAAGTCATTGAATTACTTTGAAAAAATAACGTACT
The DNA here is from genome assembly GCA_963277665.1 of Viscum album. Taxonomy (NCBI): domain Eukaryota; kingdom Viridiplantae; phylum Streptophyta; class Magnoliopsida; order Santalales; family Viscaceae; genus Viscum; species Viscum album. Next base: position 648,427,384 of record OY728120.1, on the reverse strand, counting down.
ATGAAATCTTGGGGTGTTACAATATTAACATATCCTTATTTCTTATTAATTAATAATAATTACTTTAGTATTATTCACATTATTTTTAAATATAAATATTAAATTTCATTAAAAATAATTCATCATTATTATCAAATTTATTTTATCAATAAACATAAAAAAATAAAACATTATTTTTTAAAAAATAAACCTTTATCAAAATATTATTTTAATAGTTGTTCATTAAAATTATTCATTTTAAAACTAAAAATTATAATTTATCAACACATTAGTATTAATATTATTCTGAATTTTTATCAAATAACTTGGAAAAAATATTTTAAAAAATCATATTATGTAAAAATATAATTATTTTTAAAAATATATTCTCCAAAGTCTATATATATAACTGATAGGGTTATGCTCATATAATCAACATATCTACTAACTAAATCCCTTATTACATCATATTATCTTTGATGGTTGAGATAAATAATATTTTCAATCCAAGCTATAGCTTATGGTTTAGGTGGCCCACGATATATAATCACACTTTTTCTATTCTTAAAATAAATATTCATCACATCTCACACATAGTTTCAAAACCCCAATAACCCATGATTTTGTTTAATGAATATTTTCAATATAAAAAAAATTATTTTTGAATAGTTTTAACCATCTTCCCAAAATATTACCCCAATAGACTCTTATATAGACATCTCAAATGACATAATTATCTTTATATATTAGGAAATAGAATCTAATGAAAGGGATGTTCGTAGATACTCAATAAGGGTAAAAATTATAAATATTTTTTTTAGTGTTTGATAATAAAAATATGAGAAAATATTTGTTTGAGATATATAAATTATAAAAAATAAAAGTAATTAATAATTATTTTTATTATTATTGATATGAGTATATGTAATCTAAAATAAAGAAACATTTACCATTGAATAAGTGTGTGATATAATAAACATGATCCATTGATCATATTTATTTGCATATGTAATAAAATGGATTCATTTCATTGAAATATAGTGTAAAAATAAAAAATATACAAAAACATAATTATAATATATCGTCAAATTATGCTATAATATTTGGTGGTACACCCATTAGGTTTAGAGAATATCAATGATATCACACCCTTTATATTGTGCAAAAATCCAATTATGTACTTTGTCAATTTTCTCATGGGATATAAATAATTATACAAAAAATTGGTGGAATATATAAGACCCCAAACATAATTATCCATTCCTAGTAATTTAATAAGAACTCAATAATTCATCTTATAATAAATATCTCCTTAAAATAAAATGTGTATTATAAAATTTCCAAATGATATCAGATAAAATTAATTGATCAATTAAATTAATTGATACCAAAAATAAAATATAAAAAGTATTATATTATAATAGAATTTAAAGGGTTATTAAAACAATCACGACTCCAAAAGATAAATATTATTTCAAATTAATTATGAATACGCAATTGAAACCCTAGAAGGATTTTTTATATAATATTCTTAATTAATGACATAAATGGTAAAGGCATCGGTTGAATTAAAAAGTTACATTTCGGAATTTGACATGAAGAATTTACTAAACAAAATTTGACATAAGATATCAATAATATCTCATTGATATATATATATATATATAATATTTTTCTATTATTAATGTGGATTTTAAGATAATGTACATGATCAAGAATGAAAAAACATTTAATATTAAAAATAACATTATTAAAATCCACATCCTTAAAAGACTGATAAATATTTCAATTGAAACGTTATGAAGATAAAAATCATGATAAAAAAAATAATAAAAATATTGATTTAAAAATATAAATGGAGATAATTAGTTAGATTATTTAATATGGATTTTAATGATATGGATCTCATTTGGAGAGGATGGGAAATATACTGAACATCATAAATATTTATGTACTAAATCCACCTAAGACGATATATATGGAATGAATAATTTATTAAATAAAAAATAAATAATAAAGGAAATATAATATTATCATTTGATGATGGAAAATAATATTTTAAGACCATAGTCAAAGTGGAATCAATAAAACCTAATAAAAGACAATCTATCATGATAAACCATTACATTTTACTCTCAAATTCCTAGATTTCTATATAACATTATAAATAATTAACATAACCATTCTAATTAAATATTTTTACAATCCATTCATATAAATAACTAGATATAATCATTAATTATAATAATTATATATATATATATAATGTAGTTTATTTTCTTCACTATATGACAATGATTTTGATGGTTTCATGCATGATTTTACCCGTCGACATCAGTTACATTCTAATGATAAAAAGATCATTATTTCTAGATGATAAAATATACAAGACTACATGGATTCAAATGATTATAATTTTATTATTTCATTATATTAATATTTTATTAAAAAATCTTGATGATGAAATCAGTAAAGATCTAGGATCTGTAATATTTTATGAAATAAGGTTTGAATATTAATAATGATTTAAATATTAATATAGGTTTTTCATAAAATTATAATATAATAAAATACCCCATTATTATTTATTCAATTTATTATAATCATCCATGCAGGTTGGTGAAAAATAAAAAATATGCAATTCCATGGAGGCAGTAGTCTATAGGTACATACATATGACGTTTTTTCCATTAAACGAGAGAAAAATTGATTTTTTTTAATATTATATTAATTATATTTATGTTATATATGTATTAATTTTTCAATAAATATCCTTTTAATACTATAAATTTATGTACATTAAGTAAATTGAAATCTGTCAAATCATGGAGCTAGTGGTACACAATTACGTGAGAACTACATTATCATTTTCATATGAATATGAAAAGGATAGATAATTGTTATAAAATTAACATAATAATAGTTAATTATAATAATAATTATTATATAATTATATTATAATGTTTAAGATAGATTTTGTGGTTTAATATGGAGATGAAATGGTTAATAAGTGATTGGTACCAATATTGACAATTTAGAAGTTCTCATAGAGGTCCTCTTGGAAAATGGTGGTTTAGGGATTTTTCTTGTATCATGGGTTATGAAACATGGGAGAGGAATATAGAGGAAATAAAATGGAATATTTTTAAGATTAATTTAAATTTTTAGAGTTTATTTATTGTGGCCGTGGTAGAATTTTTTTAATAAGTGACGTTTGTGGTATTTTTATAATAATATATAAGGCCATGTGACAATTCATGGAATGTGAGTCCAAAATTTGATAATAATTGATGTTTTATAATTATTGTTTAAATAAAACCCTTAAAAATACTATTGAAGTTATGTTTTTATGTTTTTATGTTTTTTATTCATAGTTTAACTTTTAATATAATTTTCTTTTTCTGCGGTAACATATCTCTTAACCTCAGTAAAATATTATGAGGATGAAAATTAATATTTTACTTATTACATATTAAATGAATTTGAATTTGAAATATGAAAATAATTTTATAATAAATGTATCTTTTTTGTGAATAATAAATTTATTTATTAGTTTACATGACATAAAAAAACCATTCTTTAGGAGAGCTATGTTTTTATTCAAAAAAATAATGTTTATGATAAAGTAATGATTTTATTTTTTTTTCATATTTTTTTTTCTGAAAAACAATATTCATTTGGTTTTAAAATAATTCTAAAAACTATATCTATCTATTTATTATTTAATTAAAATTTTATACTAAATTTTTTTTATCGGAGTAAAATACTACATGAGTTTTAATATATTAAACTTATGTTTATAAATTTACAATATTTTTTCATATATATAATATTACACATCTAATGTATAATTTACTATGGAAAAATGTTAAATAAATTTTTATTTCATTAATATATTCTAAATATGTTTTAAAAGGCATTATACATGTAAAAGAATTATTTTTGAATTCATGAAACTATCAATCATTTAAAAACAATATCAATTTTTTCATAAGATAATATTTAAATTATGAATCTAAAAAAAATTCATTTCGTTAAATTATATTGCTAATTTTTTTGAATTTTTTATTTAAATAATAATAAAAAATATATTTCAATCTATTTTATAGGAAAATGTGTTCATATATTAATAATTGTTCTTTTTCTAATTTCCTATAAATTTATAATAAAATTAACATTAATATATAATTTATTTAAAAATTTTATTTTATTACAATTCAATCATAATAATCCTATTTTATTGAAATAAAAAATTTTTTTTAATAAAATGTGTTTTTCAAAGAAAGTACATAAAATTATTTGATTAGTTGTTTAGTTATTAAAATAAATTTTATCGGTGGATTAGTAATAAAAATGAATGTTTATTTCATTAATTTTCAAAATGAAAAATCTATAAAATACATGTGATATATATAAAAAAAATTGTTCCTTAATAGTTATTTAGGGAACCTATACTTTTCATTCTCATATATTACACCATTTTAGAGAAATATTTAATAAATCTCATTAAAAATCCCGCCTTAGAATGGGATAGGTTTAGAAACAATAGGGACATTATATATATATATATATTTAATATTTTGTCATGAACAATTTTCAACATCTCCCAAGACGATCATCTCACATAGTACACTTCTTATACATACCCTTTTGAAAACCATTATTTATTACATGGGGAAAGGAAAAACAAAAGAATTTATGATCTTAAATGATCATTATGGGAAAACATAATAGATATAAATAAATGATCACAACAAATCATAATATACACTTAAGGGTATGAAAACAAGATCATTACATAAAAAAATCAAAACTAATCATTAATTTCAAATTAATAATAATTAATGGAATAAGTTACATTTATAATAAAATATATCAATAATAACTGTTTAGAATCACCAGTAATCAATCACGATCCATGTGATCATATTATAATAATTAAATATAATATTTATATATAAATAACCATATAAAGTCATTTCTATCCTCAACGATTACTACCAAGACTATTATATGGGATTGGGTTCAATACCAATTCTAAATTTCATTATTCAATGTTCACTCTCAAGGATATCCTTGTGGAAAGAGTCCCTCACTCAAATAGGTTCCCTCCTAATTAATGTACTTGTTATCTAATGAGATTTCATTCACTATTCAGTTCCTTATAAGGCTCTATAATTCTGGTCCCACCCATCTCATAATGATAATCATACATATGTGTTCAATAAGATAATAAAATATTAGCCATGTCATCATAAAATAACCCATGTAAAGGAAAGAAGATTCAAAAACATTTCATCATTTCATTATAGAATAACATGTGAAAATAAATAGGCTTTATAGTGGTTTTTTCATAAAAAAGTTAACCCAGGTGAATTATACCGAATTCATAGAATAATATGTAAAAAATAATTATCCTATGAAATTAAAAGTATGAAGGAGGATGGTGTAATATGATAATATCCCCAATTATGCTTAATAGTCTTTAATTTTGTTGAAATGGATGAAAAATTAAATAAATTGAAATTAATCACTTATTTTAATTAATGAGAGAATTTATGTTTCTATTGATAAGATTTTTAATAAAAATCCAATGAATATTGTAAAAATCATTTTCTTTTGGAAATACCCCTGAAAAATTAAGGGAAATCATCATAAAAAATAATGTTTAAGATAGTGAGAAAATTATTTCATCTCATATAAATTTAAAGAAAATATTCTTTTCACGCTATATAGACCCAACCTCATTATCCCATAGTAGGTTCATACATTATTACATTGGAAAAGGATATAATGAATCCCATCCCAAAGGACTACGTATTTTAGTAGTCTATGTAAACTAGATACCTAGTTGATATTAAAATAATATTTTAAAACATAAAATACTAAAATAAAATTATTTTATAGAATCATTATTATATTCATCGTATCACTTCATATCAATACAAAAAATACTTCCTAGTATCCTGAGAAAAATAAAACATAATAAAGGGGTGACCTAAGATGGTCGGTAAGGGTATGTGTGCAGTGAAGCTATAAATAAATATGTAATAATCAATATGAAAATGTAAATAACTAAAACACATTCCATTGTATCTATAAAATGATCATAGTAATGAGGGAATAATATATGATCAAATAATACCATATAAATAATCACATGAACTTGAAGAATTACCAAGAGAATTATATATAAACGAATAATCACATGGAATAACAACAAATAAATTAATAATGATTAAACCCACAGTGATGGAAATAAAAAAAATGAAAAATTCCACATTCAAAGACATTTTGTTCCATGAAGGCCTCATTCTAGGACATATAATACCATAGAGGCCTCCTGCAAAGACATATATAAAAATGGGTAAGACCATGAACAAAACCAAATTTAGTTTTTCCTATTAGACCTAAAAGTATATCAAGTGGATATAGAGGGAACCTCCCATCATATAAAATTTCCACTGCATTCCTCATATGAACGTGGTGAAATTTAATCCACTTTAATATTGTTTTAAATAACCGTTTTAAATGATAATTATTTTCCAAATAAATAAACATTAACAAAAACCATTTAGAGTAATATGGTGAATGGTATTAAAAGAGAAATATTATAATCAATCTTTATATAAAAATCCTTATAAAGAATATATATGTTCTTAATACAACATATATTTAATGGAATATAATTATATTATAGGTTTGATCTCGTGGTTTTATAAAAAATTATTTAAAAACATTATTAATGAAAATATCCATTTCATTTCATAAATCTGTTTTTTTTAAAAAATTCACAAAACATTTGTTACTATATTTATTTGAAGATAATTTTTTAAAACAAGTAAAATTATCATTAAAAAAATATGAATTCATGATAGTATGAAATTATATACATTCCATACTTGATAATGAAGGGGTTCATTTCATATTTCTAGTAACATCCAATTGGACATTCTTTTGGAAAAACATTTGATTATTTCTTCCAATTTTTTTGAAAAAAGTAAAAATAAGTAATTTTTAAATAAATTAATTTAAAGTGGTTAAAAATATTTTTTATAATATCTTTAGAAAACATTTTTTGATGAAAAATGAATTCCTACTAAAGAGAGAAATAAAGAAGGATTTCCTAAAAAAATTATCAATCATTTTAATCTCTAAAGAGTGGATGAAATGGTGATATTAGTTTAAATTTATCATTAATTAACATATTATAAGAATAGATATTTATATTTAAATATGTAATTATCATATAATTAACATAATGAATATTTAAACATGAACAATATCGAATAATGATGACATTGTGAAACAATACCTTACTACTTTCGTAACATCTAATTCAAAATCCCAATGAATGAAATATATTTAAATTAAAAATTAAATTCCATAAAGGTTAATTAATTTAGGATAAGAAATAAAAAATTGGAATTATAGACCACACAAACAATAAATATGTTGTGAATATGGTGTATGTATCATGAATTTATTAGTTAAACATGAAATCCCTTAAATCACTCATACTTTTGGTCGAATGTGGTTTATCCTCCTGAATAGTGTTTTAATAAAAGTTAAAAACAAATTAAAAAACCATATTAATATTCATAATATTATAGTTGACCCTTTTATACAATCTTATCATCTATTCATTAATAAACATTCATTATTTCCATTATTTCTAGTATTAATTGCCTTGTTTTATCATGTATGTTTCATATTAAAATATATGGTTATTTTTCACTATATATATTTATATTATATCCAAATTAATAAAAATAATTTAATTTTCATATTTAGGAATCAATTATAATTTTAAAAATAATCTTGACATATGGATATTCAAAATCAAGTATGTTACAATCACGGGGCTGTGGGTTGTACATGCACGTAAGTAATATTTCCATTTTCCAATGATCATTATGGAAAGAAGGAAAGTTATATGATATATTTAGATAATGGTAATAATATCATATTTACCTTATTATATACTTATATATATCATCAATATTTTGTGGTGATGAAATGGGAGTCACCTCACTTCATGATAGTGGTTGCCTACACATAGACGAATGATGTTATCTTCTTTAAGTGAGTGAAAACATAAGAAAGAAAATGAGATATATATTTTTAATGAGGGAAAAATATGTAACTAATATTATAATTATATCATTTATATAACATGTAAAAATTAAATTTAACCATATTAAAATCCAAGTAATGTGTAAGTGAAGGAAGAATCACACCGCTTTGAAAAGGCAGTAGTCTGTCATCCATACGACCAATGTTATTGTATCCCATAGAAAATGAAATTTTAAAAAGATACATAAGTTATAATGTTTAAAGTTGTATAAATATGTTATAAATATTAAATATATACATTATATATATCATTTCCCCTAACTTTCAATGGTTGTAATCGAATAACAAATGACATCATTTCGTGAGACATTAGTTTATTGTACACAAGAATGATGATTTTGTAACCCAAAAGATGGAAGTGGAGATTTTTGTAGGTCAAGAACGTGTTATAATATCATACCAATACATGGTATATAATAATGATATTGTATCATAATGTTGTAATTTTAATTTAAAGAGGTTTAGAATGAAATAAAATAAAGGTGATCAAGAACATTATTACTTATTTGGGCATTATCTAGAGGTTTTCACTAAATCCTTCCTTGGTAGGATTTATTCCCAAACTAATGACAATTGGATTATATTAGGGAATTTTGGAAGTTATTTGGGCAGGATTTGTAGGAAATAATGAGGTTTTAATGTGTAAATAATAGAGGATATGGTGTGGCCTTTTAGAAGTGAGGAGAGTGGTAGACTTGTATTTTTTAAAAAATATTCACTCATACATGGATTTTTCTAATGTAAAAAGCATAAAAAATAAGGAATTTTCGAAAATAAAAGATTTAACATGGAAATATATATATATATAATGGTTTTTCGAAAATTATTTAGTTCATTTTTAACCCTCATCTTCTTGGATTAACCACTCCTGGATCCATTTTTACCTTGAACAGAAGAAATAATTTTTACTATTTTCATTGTTCATTTTTTGTAAAATATTATGGTTTCAAAATTATAAATTATAAATTATTATGATTAAAAATTATTAGCACATTTTTCAAAATTCAATTATTTGAAGCGTAAGATTTTAATTCAAAAGTCCTCAAGTAGACACGATGAGAAAGAAATGTTTTAAAATGAAAAAGTTCAAAATTATACAACATTTTTATATCAAAATTCAATATGGAAATGATTATAGTGACTTATGTTTTATTTATTGACATAAAATTAAACTATTTTTACTGTTAAAACAATAAAATAAATAACTTTTTTTAATAAATAATTTAAATGAATTCATAAATTTCAAACCAAATTTTTTATTTGTCATTATTCGTCAAAAAAAGAATATTTTTAGAAAAATTCTAAAAAATCTCCCTAATATAATTTTGATATATTGATATAAAAAATAAGATTAATTTTGAAAATAATTTTTCTAAAATTAGTAAATATATTTTTTTAATTTATGTAATAAAAGCGTAATTAAATAGTTTTTAGAAAAATGTAGTTTGTTTCACAAAAAAAATTTATTTTTCTTTAAAATGTTTTTTTAATTTTTTAATCCATATATAATCATAATTTTAATAATTTAAATAATAACATTGAAACTTAAATTGCCATGAACAGTCCCCCAGGGCCCGTGCCATGACTACCCCAATCCCACCTTCTGTTGGCTAGGGGCTGGCGACTTGCACCAAAGGCGTAAATCCCTAACAGAGAAAGAATTGCCTTTATAACATGAAAATGAAAACAATAGAGTATGAGCTACAAGAAAAACACTAAGTAAATTTATATACAAAGTGTGCTAAAATTAGAGGGGCCGGAATACAAGCCCAACGTAAAAAATACAAGTATTACTGAAAATAATCTCAAATGAAAAGGAAAAAACAACTAAAAGGTGAAGAGAAGCTCCTGGATCATCCACAACGGATCCAACCTGAAGGTTAGGTAAATATAGCATCCTCAGCACTCCCCATTTGTCAGTCTCCTCTACCTGCTGACACGTCGTATGATCTACCTCTAGGTACCATATAGTCATGGTACTCTCATCCTTAGTCAACACTGTCCGTTGTCTATAAGCAACACAATGAGGTGCAGGCATAGCCCACACAGGGGTGAGTATATCGATACTCAGTAGGGACCTCGAGACCTCCAAGGTCTAACAAAATCAAACAAAGATAAACCACAAAGTATGAATTCAATATATAACTCAACATAGGTATATTCCCATAAATATATCTATGTTATAAAGTAATCCATCTTAATATTGACACAAAAAAAAGTTACTGACTCAGCTCAAAACATGATTTTTATTATAGGGGTAGTATCAAGTAACATCCCTAGTCACATTGTCAATCCTCAGCTACTGGAGAACTCCTCCTCTGTTGAGTATAGTGGGCCTTCTGTGCTCACACAGAGGCGCTTCCTACTAACCTTGGACTTCTGAGGTACGTTTCTGTCGAGTAATGTGGGTCTGCCACGCTCACATAGAGGCGCTCCCCACCGTGGCTCTGCCATGTCACACAGAGGCGCGCCCCCTCATAGCCTGCTGAGGTTCTCTTCCTTTCGAGTACCGTGGGTCTTCCTCTCTCACAAAGAGGTGATCCCCACTGTGGGACTGCCATGACACCAATTCATTCCCCACTAGGCTAGTCGAGTCACTCCGAGTCGAATCGGTCAACATTCGTTAGGTCTCATCCAACTAATAGGTCTCTAAGCTATGAACGCTCGTCTCTAGGAGGATCCTCTCCACAAGATAGTGGTAAATTCTCCAACTGTCCTGAAGTCCCACATTTATGTATCTCAAATATCCAACTTGTCATAGGGTTCTCAACGCAACAGACGTCACATCAAACAGACGCTTAGTGTATGGGTTATTAGCCTTTCAGTCCCAGGGGCCCGGTTGGATTCATGCATGATCCAACCTGACCGTCTCACAACTAAACCCTGAACTCCAGCGGGGTATACTCAAAGGGAAGACTATGCTCCAAGATTTCCAGTTCCACTGATGGATCATCAAATGATTGTCTGGTGCCAACGACATGGCCAAAGAAAGTGAAGGGTTGGTAGTGGGCCCAGGTTCGGACCGACCTGGTCGGACCGACCCGACCTGACTTAGTTTGGGCCAACCCGGTTTGGGTCGACTCGTGCTGACCTGATGGGTTCGGCCTGGCCCGTTGGGCGGTCCGACTCACTGGGTTTTGGTCAGGACCACTGGGCCCAACCCAGTGGGCCACGAGGGCGGTCCTTCCAGGGATCAGGGCCGGTTCGACCAGGAGTGCCGTGAGGGAACGACCCGGACCAGCGTGGACTGGAGGGAGCGGCCTGGCCTGGAATGGCCGGGAGGGCGCAGCCAGGGCCAGTTCGGCTAGGGAACCACGAGGGGGTTCGGGACACTGGATCTCACGAGAGGACGCATGGGGGGCCGAGTCTCCAGCTCGACCGAGTGGCCGTGAGGGGGGCCAAGATTCCGGTTCGGCTGAGGGGTCATGATGGGGCTGAGATACGGGCTCGGATGGAAGGCCATGAGGGGGACGACTCTTAGAGGCACAGGGGGTGCACGGAGGCTAGCAGGCGGGACAACAGCGTTCACCCCAGGCCGGTGCGGGCCGACGTTGTTCTGCCAAGAGCAACGGAGCACCGTGGGGGTGGCATAGTTCGTGGAGGCTGCAGTAACACGAACTTTGTCATCTCCTCCATCATCGTTCTATTGCCTCATGACCACACTGAATTTCATCATAAACAAGATCAGCAGAGGGGTCGGTCCATGTTGGTTTGGCCTGCACCATCTGTGTTTAGTGTGGTATCAATTGTTTTATACATGAAGTATGATGAACAAAAATTATTTAAAAATCTCTGCATCTATTTCTTTCTTACCGATGATGATAAATGAAAAGGGATAAGACACAAATAAAACTCCCTACCTTTGATTGTCGGTCATCGATGTTGAAGTCATGGGAAGAAGTCGATGGAGTTCTTCATTCGTTGCGTCCACCGCATGCTTTCAATACCACGTTGGGTCGGCTGTGGAAGATGTTCCATGTCGGTAGGTGTCCGAGGAAGAGTTGAATAAGGATCATCACTGAAATTCTTTGTCGGAAGACATGTTATTTGTTCTTAAATCTTCATTGGGAGAATAATAAACCTCCCAAGCTCTCCTCTTACCAAACTAACACCCAAAATACAAAGTTGTGCCAGAAAATATATTAGAGTATCTATTAATTCATTGGTAATAATTAAAAAATAATGAATTAATTACTTTGATACAACTAATTAATGTGAATGGTTGGAAAAAATTAATTATGGGAGTTGGCACAATTGAATTAAAGGGAAGTTCAAGAGGCTCTCCTTCATTAATGAGGGAGAGTTGAGAGGTTTTACGCTCTTCCATCAATAGGGGATTTAGCTTCATGTGGTCCCCACATCGTAACCTATCATGGGAGGTTATGTTTGGGTGGGACCCACCACCATAACCTCTCTTGGTAGGTTAAGGTGTGGTGGGCCCAAATCCATCATCCATGAGGAGGTTTTAACCACTAATAACCCACATGGCTGCTCAAATAAAATAAAGTGAAACTCACATTATATTATTTCTTTCCACAAAAACCCAAAAAATTTCTTTTATTATAGACTCACTGAAGTCAATGTGAAAGAAATATTAAACGAATATCGGTGCTACGAGTTCATCGGTGCCCTATGATTTAAGTTCCGAGCACCATTTAAAAAGTTATAAACTATCGCTCATATGTCTAATGAATGTACCATAAAAAAAAATTAGAAGATGATTCTGGGCACACAGGGCCTCAGAATCACAGGCTGTCTGTTTACAGAAACTTGTAAAATCCCCATGTATTTTAGAAAAAAAAATTTTCATGAAAATTAGGTGTCTTTACATTCTCCACACCTCTAGGATTTACGTCCCCATAAGCTACAACTGGAACTAAGGGAACAAGTGGGGTACTGAGAACACATCTGAGCCTCCCACTCCCACGTGCTCTCCTAGAGGTTCCAGTGCTACCAGTGAATGTGCATCAGAGTTATCAACCTTCCACATAGGACATGATCATATCAATCCTCAATCTCCACTGGAACCTCCATAAAAGTCACCCCATTATTGACGTCCAACTCTCCATGGTCGATGATTTGAGAAGGGTTGTGCAGGTATCTCCTCAGATGAGATACATGGAAGATGTCATGAACTCGGTGCAACTAAGGTGGAAGAGCAAGGTAGTAATCCAGCTCACCAACTCAGCTGAGAACCTGGAAAGATCTGATGAAACTTAGAGATAATTTGTCGCCTCGGCCAAATATCCATAGACCTCATCGAGGTGAGACCCATAGGAAGACAAGGTCGCCATCCTCGAACTCCAGAGGTCTCCGTCTCCTGTTAGCATATGACTTATTTCTGCTCTGTGTAGTCTTAATCCTCTCCTGGATGATCTGAAACTTCTCCATGGTAGCTCATACCATCTCTGGTCCCAGCAGTGCTGACTCCCCAGGGTCAGTCCAGCACAAGGGTGATATGCTAGGTCACTCGTATAATGCCTCAAAACAAGCCATCCCGATGGTGGAGTGATAGCTTTTATTGTATGAAAACTCCACCAAAGGTAAGTGATCCTCCCAGCTATGACCGAAGTCGAGGACACAAGCATGAAACATGTGCTCGAGGGTCTGAATGGTCTGCTCAGTCTGACCATCCATCTGAGTATAGAAGGCAATGCTCAAACGAAGCTACGTCCCAAAGGCCTCCTACAACCCCTTCCACAGCCAGGAAGTAAAACATGCATTAAGATCAGAGACAATAGATTAAGGTACTACATATAGCCACACAATATCTTACAAATAGAGTCATCCCATGATCTCTACTGAACCCTGATATCTAATCGGTAGGAAGTTGGCCGAATGGGTGAGTTGGTCAATGATCACCCAAATCGAGTCATGACCCCTGGATGTACGTGGAATTCTTGTCACGAAGTTCTTGGATATCCCATCCCACTTACACTCTAGGACCTCAAAAGGCTGAACCATACCCGCTGGTACCTAGTGCTCTGCCTTCACTTGCTGACAAGTGAGGCACTGAGAGACAAACTCTGCTACTGCTTACTTCATACTTGGCCATCAGTGCTGTCGCCATAGGTCCTGGTACATCTTCGCCACTCTTGGATGTACCGCTATAGGGGATGTGTGGAAACTCCCTCAACATATCCTCTTGAAGTGACACTGGTATCATATTACATCTTTTGAATAGGATGACATGCTCCCCACCTTTAGAAAATCCATAAGGTGCCTGTCCTATGGATATATGAGCACGTCGTGTCTCACAGTCAGCATCCCCATAATGTGCCTCCCTAATGCGATGAAGAAGTGGGGAGGGGGGGTTACAATAAGAAAATGTAGAAAGGCTACTCCATCTCTATCCATAAAGGATATCTGTAAGGTAGCCAGCTGCTCTGTCGCCTCTCCTAACAGCTGTATACCAGATCTTTTACTGAGTGAATCTTCTACAACGTTCCCCTTCCCAATAGTATAGACTATCTCGAAGTCATAGTTCTAGAGGAACTAAAGCCATCACTGCTCTCTCAGTTTTAGGTCCTTCATAGAGATGATATACCTGAGACACTTGTGATTAGAGTACACAGTAAAACGCACGCCCATCAGATAGTGAACCACATCTTCAAAGAGAAGACCATTGTTGCTAACTCCAGGCCATGGGTAGCTTAGTTCTGCTCATGATTTCTTAGCTACCGAAAACAATATGTGATCACAGCTTGCTCTGGCATCAGGACACACACAAGTCCCATCCCTGATGCGTCGTAGTAGAATACATATCCTATGACTTCCTCGGGAATCCTCAAGATGGGGGCACTATTCAGCCTCTCTCTTAGCTCCTGACAGCACTTCTGGCACATCTCCGACCACATGAATGGTTTCCTCGTTTTCATCAAGGTTGATAGTGGTGCTAAAAATCTGTAAAAGTTAGGCACAATTATTTGGTAATAGCTATCCAAACCTAGGAAACTCCGTAACTCTACCACACTCATCGTTGGTCCCAAGAATGTACCACCTAAATCTTGGCTGGACCACTACAACTCTCACCTCCTTGATGAAATGTCCCAAAAAGTGAACCTCTCGGATAAAAAACTGGCACTTCGAGAGCTTACCACAATGTTCATGCTCTTAGAGTGTGTCCAGTTCTACTTGCAAATGGTAGGCATGCTCCTGGTCAGTAGTCGAGTAGATCAGAATGTTGTCAATGAAGAATTTGACAAAGCGATTGAGGAATTGCTAGAATAACTAGTTCTTGAGTCCCATGAACTCTACTAGAGAATTGGTTATGCCGAAAGGCATAACCAAGAACTTTTAGTGGCCGTACTGACATCTGGAAGCCGTCTTCTGCACATCCTCATCTCGAGAATTGAGATGGTGATAACCTGATATGAGGTCTATCTTTGAGAACCACCATGCTCCCTTCAACTGATCAAATAGGTCATCAATTCTTGGGAGTGGGTACTAGTTCTTCACGGTCACCTGGTTTAGGCAATGGTAGTCGACACAAATCCTCAAGATGCCATCCACCTTCCTGGTGAATAGAATCATAGCTGCATAGGGAGAAACACTGGACCAGATGAATCCATTCCTATATAAGTCCTCTACCTATACCCGCATCTCGCGAAGCTCAGTAGGAGCCATCCAATATGATGGTGTAGATATTGGTGTCGTCTTGGGGTACAGGTCAATGTAAAAGTCCACCTCTTTGAGAGGTGGTAGACCTGGAACATCATCAGGGAAAACATCCACGTATTGGTCTACCACAATGGGATAGCTTGAACTCTCCACATCAACTCCTCTTAGGGTAAGGCAGGCCAACTGATGAGTGATTGGCTGCACCCTCCTCCGAGTAAGTCCGTCAAGTGCTGAAAAGTCTCCCTTCTAATCGATGATGGTAAAACTGGTCCCATCCATGCAGACACACTGCATTTTGCACCTAATACAATAGATCTGAGCATGTACTGTAGATAACCAGTCCATATCCAAGATGACGTCATAAGGCCTTGATGATGCTAATTTGAGATCCCAGCCAAAGCTCTCGCCTTCTCGAGTAAGCTCACACTACTGGCACCTGTGTGTAATCATCAGGTCTGCTCCTGTAGAAGTCTCTAGCCATAAGGATTGAGCCAACGACTCCATTAGAATCTCCGAGCTATGAATGAGGGCAGTGGAAATGAAATAGTGACTGGAACCTGGGTTTATAAGAACTACTGCTATGGTGGAGTAGACACAAATCATCCCTCAAATCATCTCCAGATCACCATGATTGTAAGCCTCAGTTTCCTAGAGCTAAGCTCTCCCATGTCCACCTTCTCCCTTCAGTCGGGGTGGACCTCCTAGTGGTGGTGGTAGTAACACCTCGAAACATCGCCCACCGCCTACTGTATGGACAACTCCTCTACCACATCTGCCTGCTCCTTGTGGAATGCCTCAATAGAATCTTTATCTCTGACTGGGCAGTCATTCAATCGTCATCTGATCATCCGAATGGCTGGTCGAACATTCACAAGACATGTGTCCATTCCCACCACATGAGTAACACTGCCCGCTCCAGGAATGTGTGTCTCTACCCTTGGTGCCCCGTACAACCTATCCCGAGTCATACGGTCATCCAACCATGGGTTTGGTCCTCTTTGTCCTCTGCGACATCTGTCGACTGCAAGCTGCATAACTCCCGCTTCATGTCGACTAGTGGAGGGTCTCACTGCTGGAGGCAACTCATCAAGGAAACCCTCCAATAAGAGGGCTCGCTCCAACACCCCTGTCTGTATTGGGATACTGAGGGAGATCATTGAAGCTCTGATCTCACGGATGAGCCCATGATTGATGTTCCATGCCCTGAATAATGGGTCTCGAACCATATCTATGGAGTAGCGCGAGAGGTCGGTGAACCTTGCTTAGTACTGTGCCACCGTCATGATGCCCTGCTGTAAGTAAAGTTGCTCCTGTATCTACACTGCACATAGGGTGGCTGGGAAAAATTCCACCAGAAATAGGTTGTTGAAGTCTTCCTAGAGAAGAATCATTTTTTCCTAGACATGGAGCACCAGGATCCTCCATCTGCCCATTAATGAATGTATAAGGATGGCAGCAATAATCACAATGAAGTCGGCTAGGGTCCCTATGAGTCTAAAGACTCTCACCATAGCCTCCTGCCAATCCTCAGCCGCCTGTGGATCCATATCTCCCAAGAAAATTGGTGTCCTCTGACGCTAGAACCCGTGCAATGCGCTATTGAGGTGTGCATTGTCTGCTACTAGGGCTGGTGGCATCGTTGGAACAATAAGAAGTAGTACCAATGGTGCCTCCATTGGAAAATGGCCCTTCACCAAGACCTCATCTCTTGGTGGGAAATCTTCACGTACAACTCTCCGGACTCTAACTAGTCATCCACAGGTTGGAATCCTCAAACATAAAGATGAAACACAGTAAAATATTTATACCTGGTAAGCTGAACTGGTTGAGATGACTTAAAGTAATATTTTAAAAACAAACACGTAATTTGTGTTTTCATGCACTGAGTCGGAAATCAGTAGTTAGGGTCCTGGTGTATGGATACATCAGCCGCCGCACCAGCACTGGACTCCTTGAACATAAAACCATACTCAGTTCCCTTAACAATATTTCTTCATAGAAAATATTAGAGTCCTATGTTATGTGGTATAACTGACTCCTCTGATACCAATTTATCACGACCCATCCCCAGGGACCCGTGTTGTGACTGCCCCAAGACCGCCTTCCATAGGCCAGGGGCTAACGACTAGCACCAAAGGCGTAAATCCCTAAGTCAGAAGGAATTTCATTTATAACTTGAAAACACACACAACAGAGTATGAGTTGGAAGCAAAACACTTAGTAAAACTGTATACAAAGATTGCTGAAAGTATAGGGGCCAGAATACAAGGCCATTAAGAAAATACAAGTACGACTGAAAACCAACATGACTGAAAAGGACCATATAGCTGAAAGGTGAAGAGAAGCTCTTGGATCATTCACCATGGATCCTACCTAAAGGGTAGGTACAGATAGCCTCCTCAACAATCCAAATCTGTCGGTCTCTTCCGCATACTAACACGTTGTATATTCCACCTCTAGGTAACGTCCTGTCCTGGTACTCTCAGCCTCAATTAGCACTATCCATCATCTGCAACAAACACAATGTGGTGCGGGCATAGCCCCTGCATGGGTGAGTATAATGATACTCAGTAGGGACCCCAAGACCCTCAAGGTCTCACAAAATCCAACAAGGATAAAAAAAAAGTATGAATTCAACATATAACTCCATTTAGGTATATGCCCATACATATAACGAAGTTATCAAGTAATCCATATGAATAATGAGGTAAACACAAAATTTACTGACTTAGATCAAACCAGGTTTTTTATTATAGGGGTAGTATAAAGTAACATCCCCAGTCACACTGTCTAAACCTCAGCTGCGGGATAAATCATCCTTTATCGAGTACAGTGGGCCAACCGCATGCACACAAAGGCACTTCCCACTAACCATGGACTACTGAGGTACACCTCCTGTCAAGTACCATGGGTCTAATGCGCTCACACAGAGGCACTCCCCACTATGGGTCTGCTGCGTCACATAGAGGCAATCCCCCTCATAGCCTACTAAGGTACTCCTCCTGTCGAGTACCATTGGTCTTCCGCACTCACCCATAGGCGCTCCCCACTATGGGTCTACTGCAACACCAAGGCATTCCCCACTGGGCTAGTTCATTGAATTCGAGTGGAATCGGTCAACAGTCGTCAGGTCTCAGCCAGCTACTAGGTCTTTGTGCTATGCATGCTCATCTCTAGGAGGATCCACTTCAAATGATACTAGTCGATGCTCTAACTATCCTGAAGTCCCACGTAGAAGTATCTCAATGGTTAGCCACATTATAGGGTTCTCAACTCAATAGAAGGCTCATCAATCGGACGCCTGATCTGTGAGTTAATCCTTTTACTCTCGGGGGCCCCGATGGATTTGGGCACGATCCAACCCGACCATATCACAACTAAACCCGGAATAACCATGGGGTATACTCAAAGGGAAGACTACAATCCAAGATTTCAAGAACCACTGACAGATCATCAAATGGATGTCTGGTGCCAAATAAATGGCCAAAGAAAGTAAAGGGTCGGTATTGGGCCAAGTTCTGAGCTGACCCGGTCGAACCGACCTGACCCGACTTAGTATAGGCCGACCCGGTTCGGGTCGAATCGTGCTGACCCGATGGGTTCTGTCTTTCCCATTGGGGGGGTCCGGCCCATTGGGTTTGGCCCGGCACGTCATGCCCATCCCAGCAGGCCGCGAGGGCGGTCCAGCCCGGGCTTGGGGCCGGTTCAGCTCAGAGCACCGCTACAACATGGACCGACACGCCTCGGACTAGAGTGTGTGACCGGGGCTGGTTTGACAAGGGCACCCTAAGGAGGGCCAGGACTTCGGCTCAGCTGGGAGGCCAAGAGTGGGGCCGGGTGGATGCGAGGGGGGCTGGGATGCCGGCTCGGTCGGGCGGCCGCAAGGGGGTCGAGACGCTGGCTCGGTTGAGAGGTCGTGGTGGGGGGGGGGGGCTGGCTGGCTTGGGGATGCGCGTGGGGCGTGAAGAGGCCAGCATGTGGGCTGGTTCGGGGAGTCGTGTAGGGTGCATGCGGAGGCCAGCAGGCGGGCCGGTGGCGTTCGTCCGAGCAGTGTTTGACCAGGCTAGTCGGCGGCTAGGAGAGGGCCAGGCTGGTCAGTTCAGCGCTGCTCGGGATGACGCAGGCTGGCGGTGTTCGGCTGAGCGCACCAGAGCACTACGGGGGAGTCGTGGTAGGTGGAGGACACAGTAATGCGGCCTTTTTCGTCGCCGCCATTGTAATTATGTCACCTCATCGCCATGCCAAAGTTCAACATAAACAAGATCAACGGAGGGGTCAGTCCATGTTGGTTTGGCCCGCACCATCCGCGTTTAGGGTTGCATCAATTGTTTCATTATAGGAGTACGATAAACAAAATTTATTTTATAATCTACTAATCAATTAATTTCTATCAAAAGATAAGAAAAGAAAAGGGATAATACAAAAATAAAATCCCCTACCTTTGATTATCAGTCGTCGACGTTGAAGTCGCGGGAAGAAGATGAAGGAGTTCGTCATTCATTGCTTCCACCAAACGCTTCCAATCCCAAGTTGCGTCGGCTGTGGAAGAAGCTCCACTTCGGTAGGTGTTCGGGGAAGAAGTCGAAGAAGGATCGTCGTCGGTGTTCTTTGTTGGAAGAACACGTTCTTCATTCTTCATTGGGAGAATTATTATCCTTCCAATCACTCCTCTCCCCAAACTTCCACCCAAATGCCAAAGTTATGCCAAATAATAGATTAGAGTATCTATTAATTCATTTTCAAGAATTTTAAAAGAATGAATTAATTACTTGGCTCCACCTAATTAATGTGAATGGTTGGCACAAATTAATTAGGGGAGTTGGCACAATTGAATTAAAGGGAATGTCCAGAGGCTCTCCCTCATTAATGAGGGGGAGTTGAGAGGTTTTACTATCTTCCATCAATAGGGGGTTAAACCTCGTGTGGCCCCCACATCGTAACCTCTCATGGGAGGTTATGTTCGGGTGGTCCCCACCACCATAACCTCTCATGGTAGGTTAAGGTGTGGTGGTCCCACATCCAACTTCCATGTGGAGGTTTTAACCACCATTTACCCACATGGCGGCTCAAAAATAAAATAAAATGAATCTCAATTTATGTTATTAGTATCCACGAAAACCCAAAAATTATCTTTTATTCTCAAATCACTACCATCGAAGTGAAGGTTTTCTTAAGTGAATACCAGCACTGAGAGTTCAACGGTGCCATCAAATTTCAGTTCCAAGCACTGGTACAAATGTTATAAAATCATGCTCGTACGTTTTCTAAACGTACCCTAACAAAACATCAGAAAATGATTCTAGGAATCGTGGGCCTTATAATCACGCTCCATTAGTCTTCCCAGTCTTGTAAAATTTCCATGTATTTTATAAAAAAACATTTCCACATAAATTCTGGGTCTTTACACAAATTAAAAATTCTAGGTGTTAATATTATATTAAAAAAATATTTTAAAAATATTTCACATTTCATTTAAACTTGATATTGTGAGTAACATTAGACTAATTCTGTATTGTGTGTAAGACAAACTAAACTTATTTTTTCCCATATCAAAATATAACCCCAATATTATGATTAATGAATGTTATTGAATATAATTAATTTATTTAATAATATATATATATAATAAAGTATCAAGTTTTAATATTTTCTTCTAATATTTGTTTGGTATTTCACATAACCTATCAAGGATAACGTTCTTATTACATAATCCGTGGGTGTTACAATAACCTCATATTAAATAAATTGCTGCCTCATGATTTAAAATTTATATCATCAATCATGTTTTTACAATTTTAAATACTACTATAAAAAAAACTCACATCATAAAAAGGTTGAAAAAATAACCTCCTAATAAAAGGGAATAAAAAGTATGAAGTTTTTCTGAAATAATCACATTGTTAGGTTTCCAAGTAGGTGATAATATATGGGAAGGGAAAAAATGCATATAAGAAGAAAATAATAATTCCCAAGGATAAATATAGAGTGATATAGGTCACTTATCATAAGCATGTTGGTGATCTAGAGAAGGTTAATGACCAAGAAACCATAAACCTGGCATGTTTGAAAAGGGTCATTAATATTACAAAAAACTATGGTAATATGATAGATTTTTCATTTCAAGATAATTATCATAATGATGAGGAGTTATTTTAATGAATAATAATATAATGAAATATACTTACATGATACATTTCTAATTTATTAGAACAATTTAATCCTTTTGTTTTGATTCGATCAACATCAAATTCTTACCTTACCCAATGAAATGAATATCCAAAAATGTTTTTTATGTCTAAAGTAGTTCACCCTCATTTAACAGATAATAATATACAAAATAGGTTGATATTTCATTCATACAATCACTAGTTATTATTATGACAAAATGGTTAGAAAACATTATCCAATATGCATGAATCACCATATGTTTAAATAATACATTAATATCAATAACATCTAAAAGGTTTCAACATAAAACATTTCATAAATGGTTAAATTTATGACCTTTCATAAATATTATGATATAAAATATTATAATCAAGATCAATACATCTCAAAAATTAACTTATCATTAATCATTTCAAAGGTATTCAGTACTATCATGTTTACATTATCCATATCAATCATCTCTTTTTCCCAGTATTAGAAACATATTAAGTGTTATATTTTCCAAAATCTTGTCCTTACCAAGAAGTAAAATTTTCTTCAAAATCATTGTTCTTGGTTATCAGTATCATTAAACATACTCTTTCAAATCCTTAATGAAAATGTACTTTAGTAAAATACTTATAATTTTCATAATTTATTAAAAAAATTTCATTGATAAAATATCAAAATAAAATATTTCATGAATAAAAACCGAATAATATTAATCATTCCACTTTATCCATGGTAAGATTATAAAATTGAACATTATCAATTAGCTTGTTTTGAAATATATTTCTTTGATTATTGAGATATAGATTTTTATAGTACCATATATCCTAACTGTTTCATCATTGTACATAGAAAAAATCTTTCTCTCACTAGAAATCACAAGAATGGTGTCCATTTTCTCCACATTTAATGAAAACTACCATTCTTATTAACCATATACCTGAGTTTTTCTTTCCCCAGTTAGCACATGTGGGAAAATAATTCTTTCTCTTCATTACTTAATCTATATTTTCCCCTAACTTCCTTTTCCTCTCATTATTACCTTTAAAGGTATAAATATTTAATAATTTTATATATTCTTGTTATCTCATGATACTATGTCATCATATGATGGGGATGTTTGGGAGACTATTTACCTTAAAAATAATAGCATAATCCCATCATAGAAATGATTCTTATTACTCTTTGGATTATATGCATTAATTTGGTTCCCATTACATATACTATGTTTCATTTATAAATGATGGAATACACTAAATTAGGTCATATAATTATGAAATATATTTTTCAATCCATAAATGACTAAAATTCATAAAATAAATTAAAAATTAATACACATCGAATATAAAAATCATAGTCATGATTTATAAGTGGAAAACCCTATTTCAAATTCATAATAAAGGTATGAAAATAAAATGTGCATTATAATAAACATATCCCAATGTAGTGTCAAATTGGGTTTATAGTAAGACCAATTTTTCATGCACCTGGTGTTGATTAGGTGAATCCTAATCTTTCTTTTCTTGGATTTATTACCCCTAGGTACATTAATGCTAAAACCATGTTCAATTCTAGAATCAATATAGGGATATATTGATATGAAATACCACATAATCTGTACATTTTCAAAACATTTTGATATTCTTCTACAAATATCCTCAATGTGTATAATTGGGTTATGTACACTAATATATGTTTTCCTTAATCTAGTTCATAGATTTCTACTAAACTTCCTCATATACTAATTATTGAACACTGAACCTTGTAAATCTTACCTGATGTTTAATTTGTTTCATTTTCATAAGATAAAAAGAATCACATCCTAGAGGGTTGTATAGGTTAAAAGTGTTGATAAACTATATACCGACATTAAATTCATAATAAATTTTAAAACATAAAATATTGAAATAATTTTATTTTATAGTACCATTGTTACCATTAGTGCTTGCAAGGTAAGATAAAACATAAGAAATGGTTGTGCTCAGATGCTCACTACAGGTAAGCATGTCATGGAAGATATGAATAAATAAGGCATAATTAATATGGAATTTTAAATATTAGAAATATGTTCCATTTAGTAAATAACCCGAGCATAATATGGAATGAATAATTGATAATTAAATAATTCTATATAAATAATCACATCAATTTTAAACATGAAAATATACATTCTACATAATAAAATTGTCACATGGAATATCAATAAGTGAATTCGGGAGGATGAAGTTCATATTGAGGGTAATATAAAATATATTGTTGAGACCTTGTTCTAAGATATGTAATACCATCGATACTTCAAGTCAAGACATCTAGTACTACTGATGCCTCTTGCCAATACATCTTTATAAATGGGAAATGCCGAGGGAAAAACCATATAAGGTTTGTAACATGATAGCTACAGAAGTAGTTAGGGGATATAGAGGGTTCATCTCTTCACATGCAAAGTCCAATTCATTTCACAATGGAATTGGGTGGAATTTAGTAAACATAGATATTCATATTTAAACTATTTTACAAAATTCAAATAACTTTCTCAATCAATAAACATAATCATAAATCATCAATATTAATATGGTCAATGATATTAAAAAAGAACACCCGTAATCAAACATGTAAATAACCATTCACAGAATAAATAAGGATGATATTAATAAAACATATCCACATTTGGTCATATTTACATTAATTCATTCATTACAATGATGAATAAAAATATTTTTAAAAACCTTCTTATAGAAAATATCCTTTGAATTTTGAAACTCACTTTTTTAAACTAAAAGAACATAAAAAATATTACATTTATTTTATTTGAAATAAATTATGAAAGCATGTAAAATATTATATAATAAATTATGTGGTCATGAAGACATGAAATTTTGTACATGTAATACAAGAAAAGAAAAAAATTCATTTCACAATATTTGTAAAGACAAAATTAGCATTATTTTGAAATTGAAATGAATATTATTTTCCTCATAATTTTTAAAAAATTAATAATAAATAAAAATGACATTAATAAACAATTTTCAAAAGGTAAAAAAAATTGAAAAACATTTTATAAACATCAGTTTTGATTAAAACAAATTTCTGGTAGGAGAGATAAATAAAGTCATATTATCTTAAAAATCATTTCCCTATAATTTTATGTACTTAATAGTGGAATTTTGTAATATTACATGAAAATTTTAACTAATAACCTTATGATAAATACATATCTATTTCAATATGTAAATATCAAACAATTCCCCCAAGGGGATATAAATATAAACAGTATCGAATAATGATGAGATTATTGAATAATCTCATACAACATTGTTAACTATTAAAATATAATTCCCTTAAATAAAATTAAAATAAAATAAAAATTAAATAGAATGATGTAAAGTGAATTCATATTATAATATAAAATAGTGTAATTATATACAGCACATAAAACAATCAAATGGGGAATTTGGTATATGTCTCATTAAATTAAAAGTGAAATGAGAAATCCCTTACCTAATGCATTTTTTACTGAACATAGTTTAACATAATGTATAGTGGTTATGAAAATTTTATTAACTTATTAGTAGAAAATATTAATATTTATAATATCATATATGATCCATTATAACCTCTTATCACCCATTCATGAATAATATATCATTATTTTCATTGTTTCAGGTTTTAATTACCCTGTTTTCTCATGCATGTTTTTTTTCCAAAAATATCTAGTTCTTGGGTGTATTATATAGCCATCTTATCTCCTCAATAATAATCATTACATAATTATCATAATTATTCATCAATTATAATTTTAAAACTAATCCTGAAATATGGTTATGAAAATTGAACTATGTTAAGTTCATGGAGATAGTATATTGTACGTAAGCATGGGTAACATTTCCATTTTCCAATGACCATTATGAACATAAGGTAGGAAACATGATATATTTAAAAAATTATAATAATATCATATATAACATATTATATGTTTATATAGATAATCCTTGAGGTGTGGTGGTGAAAATAAAGTCATAATGCTTCGTGAAGGTTGTAATCCCCACGTACACAAACTATATTATCATATTTACAAGGATGAAAAGATAAGATGAAAAATGATATATATTAACTTTAAAGAATGATAAATATATCCGAAATACAATAATTATATCGTATATTTTAAATATAATCATTTTTTTAAACTTATTACTTTCCATTTTAAGAATTAGAGAAAGATAAATCACATCGCTTCATGAGGTTGTAGTCCACTGTAAAGAAGAGAGAAGTTATGGTATAACCTATAAAATGGAAAGTATAATTGATAAATTATATATAATGAATCCAAATATATAAATATTTAATAAATATCATATATAATCATTATATCCATAATCATACCCAACTATGGAAGGAGGTAATTGAAGAAAAAATAACATCAGTTCGTAATGTTGTAGTCCTTCAAACACATGAACGATGATTTCATAACCCATTTGATGGAAATAGTGAAGGATTTAGGTTATTAAATTATGATAAAATAATAAAAGTAAATCTAATGTACTGAGGATATTTTATAATCATGGTTTAATAACAATTTAAATATGTTGACAAATAAATAATTCAAAGACACTTATTGAAGCACGTGACCGCTTCTTTAGGTATCCGCCATAGGTTGGCACCAAATACATAAAAGAATGGATTTGTTCCAGAACTAAGGCCTCTAGTATGTTATTATAGGTTTTTTAAAGTGATTTTGTGATACTTTAAATACAAAACAGCTTCTAAGGTAAAAATAATGGAGGATGGGTGGCCATTCATAAGTGATGTGAGTGGTATACTTGTAATTTTTTGAAAAGATTCAACAATCATTACATTTTTATCATGTCAAAATCATTAAAAATGTGAAATTATTGATCCATATGAGATAATTTAGAAATTATGTCATAAAATATTTGTTTTACAGGTTTTTAGTTCACTTGTAAACTTTATCGTATGGGGTTGACCCTATTAAATCCAATTTTACCTTAACCTAGGTAATTAATTATTACAGTTCTCAATATTCATTTTTTTCAAAAATTAAGTTGAATTTTTTTGACATTATACATCTGGTTGATTCCAAATATAAAATAAAATTCAAAAAATTAAATTCAAAGGAGTGTAAATTTTAATTTAAAATATATCATGGATACTCTATGAGAAAGTGTTCTTTTAATGAGAAAATGTTTTAACGTTTACATATTGTTTTTTTAAAAAATCAATAAGAAAATGATTCCAATGACCTAGAATGGATTAATTGATCTAAAATTAAACAAATTTAACTTTGATGAAAATTTATAATATAATACATATTGATTAATAATTTAATTTAAAAATATATTTTTAATTAAAATTTAATATTTTTCACTATTCATAAAAAAGGAAACATGACAAAAAAATGAAAAATTTTTACAATGATAATTTTTTCACTCTGAATTTAAAAAATAAAATTTTATCTATTTTTTCTAAAATTGGATTAGATGAATTTTTTATTATTTGATCAATGCATGATTAACACATTTTTATTGAAAAATAGAGCATTTTTAAAACATTTCACTTTCTTTTAAATGAATATTATATTATTTATAATTAATAGATGGCAATAATTTTCATAATTGAGTTAATAAAATTCATAACCACATTAAAAAGGCTAGAGTATAACTATAATATTAAATAATAAAATTTTATAATAGTTCAAATTTCATTTCAACGTGGTATTTCTTTTGACACATGTTAAACTCATTGTTTCATGTAACCTAAGATAAATATAGTGTTGAGGGTAATTCAAGCTAAAATCAGTATTACGTGAAATTAACAATATTGAAGAGATTGAATTTAATTTAAAATAAATTTATCTTATATTTTTAGGGTGTTATATTTTTATCAAGGTGTGGTGTTTCATTTCATATATTCTATCAAATACAATGTTTTTATTTTAAAATTTCGAGGAGTTACAGACACATCTATAAAATGAAAAAACTAATTTTTTTAAAAAAAATATCTAAAATTATACATTATTGAAAACCATTTGTATTATTTGAAATTTATTAAAATTGAAAATTTAAAAATATTCCATTTATAGGGGAAACATTTATAAAACCATATTTATGAGCAAAAACATGGGAGAAATATCTTATCGACCAAAGAGAAAATATGTCTAGATTTTCTTTAAAAACATTTTTTAGATCATTTTTTGTTCCAATCTGGTAAAATGGTACTAATAAATTAAAAGTATTAAAATAAACATAGTAAATGTAAATATATATGTTTTAATGTAAATTAACAATATAATTTCCCCAAATGTAGTTTGAAGCCTAAATATTCATGATTAAAATTATATTGAAATAAAAATCTTTTAGCCCAAGTACAATCTAGTGTAATAGGTATTCCAATATAGAATATAATAAATAAATATTTATTATAATATATTTTGTAAATATTTTCATACATAACCTTATATGTGTTATTCTATTCAAATTTTCAATTATCAATTATTTTAAAATGTTCTATAAAACATTCACAAGAAAAATGGTCCATTTTCCATGAATGATTCAGATTAATTGTATAGATAATTGCATATTATTCATGGTTTCATCATCTATATAATATTAACCATGAAATATTTGTTATATTTATTCATAATATACACATTTTAAATATTTCATATAAATTAGTGATAAAAAACTGGTATCACTTCTTGGAGATAGTAGTCTATATGTACGGATTAGTGATGCTTCCACATTACAATGGAAGGAATAAATGATTTTTAAATTATAAATCCCCTTTTATAAATCATTAATATATCATTAATATCATATATAATCATTAATTCTTGCATTATTATAATAAATGTAATGTTAAAATGAAAAATCAATTGCATCACTTCGTGGTGTGGAAAATCAACATGTGCACACGAGTGACATTATGATTTTCTAATAGATGAAATGTTAAAATGGAAGAAAGAATATTACAGTTCCATAATCAATCTTTTGTAAAAATATCGAATATATAAACATTAAAACCATACTAAAATACATTTAAGGATCTATGGTGATGGAAAATAAATTATATCACTATGTAATGGTTGTATTACCACTTCTAATACAATAATTTCATATTTGAAGGAATGGTGATGAAAATGGTTGATACATCATCCTAATAAAAATTAATTTTTTTTAATAAAATAAAATTATTATTTTATATTGGATACCATTTACTTATATGATTTATAAGGATAAATAAGATTGAAAGTACTCAGTTAAGAGTTATGCAAATTTTTTCCATAACGCCATTTGGCTTACACCTTAAGCCTTGAAAATATTGTATAATGAAAAACAAGGAAGTACATGCTGTGGGTAGAGATTATCGAAAGATCTTATGGTTGGTATTTTCTAATATATAAGGTTTATAAAGTGTTAGGAATATAATAGATATGTTATCCTTTTTATAAGGGAGTGAGAGGACACACATAGTGTTTTTTAAAATATCAAAATATATTAATTTCATACTCAGGTAATGTAGATATAATATTAATAATAATAGATTATGTGATGGATATTGTATAAATACTATAAAAAAATAAAATTAAATCAATTTATTTGTTATATTGGAGACCTTACCTTTTATGATAAACCCCAACAATTCTATCTTTATTAATATAGTTTTAACACATTTTAACTATTTTTACTCTTCATTAACACAAAATTTTATCTTGGATTAAAAAATTATATTAATTATTTTGATTCCAAACATGAAATTATTTTGAAAATATTAAATTTCTATATATAGTGGAAATTTACTTTAATATAATAGGATAAGTAAATTGATTTCAAAAAATTCATTTTGAATCCTAACACAGAGTTTACCTTAATTATCTTCCATATAAAAATTATTACATGAATATTAGAATATTTATTGAATATAATTTATAAAAAATATATAAAATAATTAATTAAATTAAAATAATTTAATATATTATCGAAAATAGACATTGTACACAGAAAAAATGTTTATTATAAAAAACATACATTTTTACTTTAATGTGATTATGTTTTAATTTGTAACCAATTTATAACGAATGAATGCATTTTAAAAATTTCAAAGAAAATGTTTTATTTATATATTTTCTACAATTAATACATTTTAATAGTTTTAATAATATATAAATAGCATAATAAATAATAATATTTTAATAGTATATAATAGTTCATTAATTTTTTTATTGCGTTGAGGGAAAGATATCAATGTATTAAAATTTATTAAAAAAATATTTCACAAGATCTTAGGGTGATAAATTATATACCTTTATAACAATTTACTCTAAAAAAACTTATCACACCAATAAAAAATACTAATTTTTTTATGCCTTACCACATCTTTGGTTCCCACATAACATAGTATAATATATGGTTTTGTTAAAAAACATTAACCATGTGAGTGGTCTTCTTCCACAACATGTTTTCTCTTAGATCTAGAATATCCATATTTTGTTTCTCATATTATATATCCCTCTCCCATGGTATGATATATTAGTACCATACATGTGAAATATTAAATATTTAATTCATTAGGAGAGATACATATAAAACATCATGAGTTTGAGAGGGATTCAGTGGAAGCACCTAGCGACAAAAACTATCCAAATATGATCGAGAATTTCGACCAAAATTTTATATCGAAGGATCAATCAAACCCTCTTAAAAACACTAAAAATATTATTCTATGGATACTTACTCACAAACATCAAACTTCCGACCTCATCATTGATTTTCAGAATAACTATTCTATCGACTCTAAGATACTTTATTATGGTACTAAAAAACTCTAACATTATAATTCATTTCCTCATCATGTATTTTTCCAAAAAAAAATCATTATATAACTTGATTCTAACACTATTGAGTTTTGAACGTCCTACCATAATTTTATTTATAAGTATCCATTTTAATACTCGAGTTAATACTACTATTGTATAAAAATTTGAACATAGAAGGTAAATGATCCAAATAACCAAAAAGAAATATTGAACAAGGTTTCAGAATATCATCCATGGATTGAATATTCTTCTCAGAAAGAACATCTATATAAGGATGGAATGATGTAATGAACACCCACATTATATCTAGAGCTTGATGAGGACTTAATCAGAACTATAAGGTATACCATGTATCCAAATCAGATTTAATTGATATTGGTACTCTTAGAAGTCATTAAATATTATTAATTAGTATCCTTAAAAACAGGTCAAGGAAAAAATATCTATTTATATTAAAATGTTTCATATTTTTGTGTAATAAAATACTCACCAAATAAATTTTCCCTTTATATGATTTAAGGAGTCTAATGATAAATTCAATGTAAATTTTTTCTATTTTAATTCCAGAATGGGTAATGGTGGTAACATCCCCTTAGAATTTTTTCTCTTAGACTTAACATCCTAACATACATATCATTGATATATATACTCTTCAACAAACATTATTAATGTTACCACTTTTTAAATAAACATTCAGATATCAATTGATATACTTACACTTGGGATGAATTTAGAATGCTGTTGTATTAGATACATAAAAAACTCTTTCTTCATTTCTGGTATTAACATATGAAATATTTTAGTTCTATACCCATATCATTCTATAAAAATCTTTGTTGAACTCAGGAACATTTCCTATACTCTACTATAGTTCCACATCGTCCTTCCATAACTCTTTATTGATATAACAAATTGATAATTAAATGTTTATATATGAAAGAGATAATATGAATAATTTTTTCATGATTTCTATATCCAAGTTCTTTAAATCTATTAATATTGGATCTATTTTAATTTTTAAACATATAAAAACTATAATAGTATTTCGAACTATCAGAATTCGTAACTTTTCTATCCATAATAGGGTGGTAGTGTAATGAGAATTTGAAATATTTAATCAAATACATTCACCTCCATTTAATTATATTTAACTCATTATATGTGAATATATACATCATGTTTTTTATTAGTCTATATTTCACAAAACTCACTATAAAGAAGATAAAATACCAAAAATTATTAACCTAGTTCCCATGTTCACTTTATTACAATGGCAAAAGATTAATGGGATCTCACAATAGATGATTGATTAATTTTTTAGTTTTGATGAACAAGATACATAGACAATTCACATAATAAATTGGAAATATAAAATATATTGAAAAAGTAATTCCATCATCCATGATATTATTAATTATATCCATAATAAAATATTTGGGAAAAGAGAATAAATAATAGCTCATCTCAATTTCTTAATAAGGGTTATATATAACCAAAACTATCAGGCATCACTAAATCAAAATAAATGTGTATTTTTAAATTACTAAAACACATGACATTTAATCAATATGTTGAGAATTAAATACATCAACGGATAACATCAATATAATAATTTGATGTATAATGATGAATAATATCTCAATGATGGAAATTATTAATAGTATATTCTATAATCATTGATATCATGATATCATTTCCATAAAGGTATTTTCCTATTACAGTTTATTCAATGGGTAGGTATACACCAAAAAACATTTAATTTAAACTTCTTATATGGGTCATGAGACCTTTGAATGAATCATGGAGCTATCTACAACTGGTACCCAAACATAATTGTATCTAGAATGTGTTACTCATATATATAATGATTAATTTAATTAATAAAAATATTACAAATTAACTAGTTTATTAATTTTATATATAATAATGAATATTATGATTTCCTGAGTCAATCAGAATTACATTCCTAGTAAAATATCATAGGTAAAAATACTATATGGTTTATGAAATAACTTAATCCATGGTATCTATAATATTTATAGTTAAAATAATTATAAAGTGTAATGAAAAATTATCACATTAAAGTGAATTTTTTAAGAGAATGTTTGTGACTAAAAAATTAATAAACATTAAAATACGACCTATAATTAAATAGAAATATATGTTTTGAAATATAATCACATACATTAGACAATAAACTAAAATGGAACCAAAACAATTATCCTAATATTTAATTATAGAGTGTTATTTTTAAAACAATTAAAAAAATTTACAATAATTTTAAAAACAAATAAAAATTGTTTTTATTTAGAAAATCTATTAAAGACTAATCCATTAAAACATTACCTTTTAATTTTATAACATTTGTTGAAAATTAAAATTTGTGAAAAAATTTAATTATTTAACCAAACTATTTTTTTTAAAAAATAGATAAAATAACAAAATCCACATTAAATCATTAGATTAATAAACAATTATTTTTAAAAAACAACCTGAAAAATATTGATATTGAAGAAAAATATAACTTTCAAAAAATTGAATTAAAATTAGATTTTCGGTTAAAAATTTCTTTTCCTGATTCACATAAAGGGATAGAAAAACTATAAATAATACATGGATTCCCCTTATAAATATTGAGGATAAGAAAATATTTAGTTTTTTTAGGATAAATTATATGATTTCTTTAATGAAAATAAATGTAATCCTTTAAAAAATAAAGGTTGGAAAATAAATATCCATCTTTTTCATAATTTTTAGACGATAACCCATAGAAAGAGTATATTTCAATTGAATAATTAATAATCATGAATAAACAATAATTCAATTTATATATATCAAATGTTTAGTATATACATCACATAAATATAAATAGTTATGTGATACAAAATATGTCATCATGGAGTGTATATTGAGATAAATTCTAATACATAAAGTTATACATCCCTAGTTTGATGTCTATAGTCCTATATAGTAAATTTAAATTTATTATAATTATATTTAGAAACCATATTTATATCAATTAATTAATATATCATTTATTTATATCATTGAATCACTTATTTTTTTAACAATCATATATTGTTATCATTATATCTGGTGGTAACTTCTATGTTTTTCATGTTTGTGTTGATTCTGTAGTCTCAGTCAATTTGATTTTCTCATGGTTCTATAATCTCTATAATTTTTTCCAAGATATATATATAAAATAATATATATATGGTCATCATAAATTATATATACTGGAAAATTAATTACAATATTCACGGAGATGGTAGGTCATATGTATGAATGGAAATTGTTTTCACTTCTCAATGTATTAGATAAAAGAATTTTATATAATAATTAACCATTAAAAATAATTATAATATCTTATATATCATATATGTTGTTTAAATATTTCTTTAACACCATCCATATAAAAATTAAATGATAAACGAATCACATCGACATTTGGTGTGGTAGTCTACACATTCTCACGAGTGACGTTATCATCTTCCAATGGATTGGAAATTAAGAAGGTAGATATGATATTAAAATTAAATGATAATAATTATTTCTTTTATAAAATTTATATTCCTTATTTCCATTATTATTACTATCCATGGGAGGAGGTGATGGAAAACGAATTTCATCTATTCGTGAGTCAGTAATCTGGCATACACACTAGCGATTGTTTTGTTTCCCATTTTACAGAGAAGGATGTTGATAAATATTATGAAATAAACATAATAACACAATATAATATGTTAATTAATTGAGTAATTATATTTTAATAGTAAATTTGTAATATACTTTGAAAAAATAAGAATAAAAAAGAAAGTTCTCGGTTAAGAAGATTACATCCCCATAATGAAACCTTCATTGGATCACTTCTTAGGGACACTAGGGTTGCTAATTTGTGATAAAAAAAATTTATGATGTGGATTTTATTTTTGGTAATTTAAATATATATATTTTGATCAAGATAATTTATACAATTTGGTTTAAATAAAAGAGAGAAGGTGATCCCTTTTATAAGTGAGGGGAGGGGTATTTTTCGAATTTTATAAATTAGTAATTTAATATAAATTAATTTTTAGTTATAAAAGGATCCACATTGATATTATTTTAATATAATATGTGTTTGAGTTGTAATATTCTCTTAAAATAAATATTGGATAATTTTATTCTATTTTTTATCCCTTATCTATTTGTTTCTTAACTCTGGTTAACCCTTTTGAAAATTTCAGTTATAACAACAATTTTTACCCTATGTATCCAAGAAATATACCATAAAATGAAATTTATTAGATAAATTGATATGGGAGTAAAACCATATGTTATCTTATTTATAGTTTTTTACTATTTTTAATTTTTTTGAAATAAATTAATAAAATATTATTATCTAAAAATATTATTAATGTCATTTTTAAGACTATTCATTTATCAAGACATCAAAACAAAACCATGGAGATGTAGTTCAAATATAATCCATTAATAATCTATAATATATTATTTTTTGTATATAATTTATATAATATAATAATTCATCTATAATGTATTATTTTTAAAATTTATAAAATTATTTTATTTATTTTTCAATTAATTGAATAGATACTACATCAGTGTTGCGTACAAATTTATATTATTGAAATAAAAAACCTAAAAATAAATTACTCGGGTAAAAAATTAAATTATATTTTATATAACCATTTAGAGGTAAATATATGTTTTTATTATCCTTTACATAAATATTATAGTGGTTTTAATAAAAGGTAAATGGAAGGGAAATGTCATATTTTAGAAGATTGGATGATTATGGATGAAATAAAATGACCCAATAAAACAAATGAAAAGTATTTTATATATTATTTATCTCATATCACAATATTATTAACGTTAATTACCCAATTTACCCTTATGTGAGGTGATAAATTTTTTCACTATTACTATTCAAAATGACTACGAATAAGGGGCCATATTTATCATTTTTAGACCCTATAATTCCTAATATGGGATTCATTTTACCAAATTAATTTCCTATATTTTTAGTAATTTTTTTTAAAATAATCTCCTAAAATGTGAAGAAAATTTGTTTTCCGCCAAAATGAATTTTAATCATAACAATAGACATATTTTAAAATTATATAAAATTATGATCATTTTTATAATAAAAATCTTATTATGTCATTTTATTACCATACAAATAAATATAAAACATCTCTTAAATTATATTAAAAATGTAAGGGTATTTAACCAAAAATTATATTTCCAGTATTCAAAAGAATACACATTTTTTGAAAAATAAATTATGTTAGAACTTATCTAATTTTTCATGATGATATGAAAATTAAAATAATTTTCACATAATGATATATTTTCAAGAATTTTTTAAATTAAGAGTTTAATGTCAATAATGAAGTCAAATAAATTTAATTAAAAAGAAAACATCATAATATATTGGTCTGTTAGGAAGAAAATGCCACCATATTTTCAATGGTGAAATTACTACTATCAACTATAAATCCTTATTTGGGTAATTATACTTATTAATTTTTAGTTCATGTGATTAATAATCAATAATCATATAATTTTACAAAAGGATCCATCCTCTTCCCTTCAGTGTTCTATTACTATATATCACATATCCAACTCCACATTAGGAATATTTGAGCACAACTACACTGAAAAACTATCACATCAATATATTAAAATTAAATTCAAATTAATTTTTCCATTGTAACATAACCCCCCTATGATTCAACATGGTGATTTGATTATATATTCATTATAAATATATCAAAAAACATCAATATTATCACTCTATTCAATAGAAATATTTATTTTGGTTATGGTTTTTTGTATAGGTCATTTCTCAATAACATCCATCATTAAAGGATCCACTGGTATACCCTCTATTGAGATTATCTTTCTAAATAATTAATGTTTTTTTATAAAATTATCATTTATAAAATTTACAATACAACTTCTGGTTCATTAGTTTCTTCATCACAATTATGATATGAACTACACTTTCCTCCTTACACTGTGAATATTTAAGAATATAATCTATAGTTACCACCAAATAAAATAAATTTCATATCTAAAGAATATATTCAATAGATCCATGAATATAGAAGAGGTATTGGTTAACCCAAGTTGAAGATCTATAAATCCCTAATGGACGTAAACTTCGATGAAGTATATCAAGGATATATCATACTTCCTAACTCCCAATTGATAATGATCTTCTTATTTACCCAAAAATAAATAAAAAGATACATTGGACCATAATTCTTCTTAAAAAAATGGAGTTTACACCTTAGGGTGATGCACTAGGGAATATTAATCCATTTTCTTGATTATCATAGAGTTGATTCTTTAATTCCAAAAACATAGTTGGGTTATTCTAGATAGAGACTTTAAAATAGGTGTATCACCAAGTATGAGTTCAATTTAAATATCAACATCACCATTTTGGTGACTAATATGCATGTATTCAAAAAATAAATTCTTAGAATCCAAAATAATATAAATATCATAATTTTTTACTTTATCCCAACCCAATTGAGATAAATATAACACAATAATAGGTATTAAGCCCCATATAATTGAATTAAATTCCATTGTAATTTCATATTCGCCCTCTCATTAAAATTTGATCAAATATTTCTTTATAATATCCAAATGATAACACATACTGGATATGTGATAGGGGATCTATATAAAGGTGTATGATTAAAAACTCCCATTTTATTAAACACGATGGGGAATCAATATATTTTCACGAAATGAATTCAAAAAATTTTCTATCAAATAAGATTTATAAAATTATGATACAACCATTTTACAATTTAAATTTTTTATTTTTAACTAAAAATATAATCACTAAGGAGATTGATTAACATTAATATAGATGTTTCATGACATAAAAAAATTCATATAACTATGATGATAAAATTTAATTCAATATTTCAATATACCTATCACCACCACAATAATACCTTTTTATATTCAATATGTTTCTAAATAAAAAATTTTGTGTAGGACCATACATCATTATTAATCAATGGGATAAATAAGATAATCATAAAAAAATTCAAATGTTTTTCGAAATCATGACACATTATTTTCAATCTATGAAACCTTAGGATTAACATATTTCTTTAATGGTCATAATATTTTCAAATTAGTTATAATAGTTTATTTTTAAAATTTGAATTAACCTATGGACATACCTAAGAAATCTCTTGCCTTTTGGGAAATCTTAGGTCCACTCATTATGAAGAGGTGATTTCAGCGTAAATACCCAAACAATATTTTTTGAATTATTATCCTTAGATGAATCTATTCCAAATACTTTCCTACATTCATTTATCTATAAATGGATTCATTTTCAAGGATAACTACTTTATCTCTTCTTTAATAATTCATTTGGATTTTATCCTATACATACAGTTATCCCCATTGGTTGAAAAAAAATGCTAATCCTAATTCCTTTAGATTTATTAAACTATTATTTGGAAAACAATTTCGTGACAAAATATTTCATTACCAATATAATTAATCATTTTAAAAGAATGTTAAATAAGTCTCATAAAAAAACACCCGAAAATCATAAAAATTTATAGTATTACATGAAACATTATATAAAAAATATTATTTCATAAAATATTTTAAACATCTACCTTGATGATATTTTCAACTTGTATATTTCTTATACATAATCTACATAAAACCTTTTTCACAACCTGGGTAATGGAAATATATGAAATCTTGAGATTATATTCTCAATAAGTGTAAATATGAGAGATATAAATAAATGATCATAATTGGGATTATAATAAGAATAACTATATGAAAACATGATCAAAACATACTATATTAATACTTAATCAGTCAAAGATCACTAATAAAAAATCACGACATAATGATTTGTGATAACTTTGTCTTAATTTTAATGTTTTTGAAATAAAAAATAAAAAATAATGAGCTATGAGATCATATCAAAGAAATACGACATAAATTTTTTGAATACAGATATGATTAGATAATAATTTCCATTGTCTAGGCCATCTGCTATGGCTATCATAGTGGATTAGGCTCACCCCCATTCAATTATTTCTCCAATAAAGGTTCACTCCCAAAAATATCATAGTGGATAGAGTACCTTACTAAAATTTGTTTATTCCACGTTACTAACCTGATTATCTAATGATATATCTATCATCACCCATTACATTGATGGGATATATAATTTAGGTTCGAAATGTCTCGTTAGGAAAATATTACATATGTTTGTATTAATATCAAAAAAAAATCTCATAAAACTATATCATTATCATTTTAATATAAATGGGCTTCATAAAAAATGAATCACAGTATAACCAATGTAAAATAAAAAGGTTCTATAAATATTTCTTCATAATTTTTCATCCTATAGTAAAGAAAAGGGTTACATAGAATAATATTTATATCCTCACCATCATAATAAATATAGAGAATGAAATTATGTTGTATCATAATATCATATCCCAAATAAATTATAACAATAATTAATGGATGTTGTAATATATGGAAAATTTTGTTAAAAGATCATTAAAACCGTTCTTTGGAAACAATATGAAATATTTATTTATATAGACATTTATGTAAAATTATCTAGATTCATTAAAAAATAATTTTCATAAGAAAATAACAAAATAAAAATTTAATTATATCATTTATGGAATAAATATTCCAGAATTAAGAAAAATATGTTCATGAGGAATTTTATAGATGAGAAAATTCTATTCTCACCATTGTAAAATTTAAAAAATGACTTTTTGGGAAAAATATTTCATTAAAAATATTAATTTTAAACAAATATATTATAAATAAAAAGTGAGTTAAAATCATATTTCAAAACATTTCATGTACTGGTTTGATGTTCCATAAAATATTTCTGAAGAGAATTGACCTAAAGGTAAATGTTCGATGATGAATATAAAATGAGGATGAATTCTTATTATAACTATTTTCTCAAAAATTTTATTTCAAATATAGTTTAGAATGGTAATAATAAATAATAAACCTGAAATAAATATAGGATTACAAAAATATATGGTCTTTACTTTAAAATATTAATATAATTTTCTTCAATAAAAATGATGCATTGAAAATCCCAATTAAAATGACTTTGGAACATAAATCACTTACCTAAAGTCATGTCATGATTCAAACACATTCAAGTATCATGTTTACCAAATATATATTTATTATATATATGTTAGAAAACTATATTCATTCATTACATAGTATGTATCATTCCATAAAAATTTCATATTATACATTTTTAAAAATATAATTATTAAAACAAGAAATCAATTTAAAGCTTGTCTATTTTCCATGAATGTTTCGGTATTATGGTATTCGTACATGCACCATTCTCCTGATTTTAATCATTTAAAAAATATTAATCCTAAATTAAGTACCATATTTATTCATCAATTATACCTTTATAATTATTCATAAAATATTATATGAAAATGACTTACATAACATCTTAGAGATGGTAAACCAAAGGTACCTATAGTTGATGATTTAAATTTTTGATGTATGGAATTAGAGAAAGGTAAATTATAATTGAATTTCACAGATTAATTATTTTATAATTAATATCATATATTTTTATAAAATCAATATTTATTACTACCTATATAGATAAAAAATGATAAATAATCCTCATATCTTCTTGAAGGTGGCATTTAACATGTTCATAACAACGATGTTACCACTTTTAAAGGAATGAACAGGTGAGAATTTATATACTATCCTATAATTCCAAAAGAATAAATATTTAATAAATATAATATATAAATATTAAATCCATCATACTTGATAGTCACAAATTATTGTGTTAGAGAATAAATCCTATCTCTATGTGGATACGGTAGTTTGGACAAACACACGAGTGATACATTCATTTCCCATTTGATGAAAAGTTGGTATCAAATGGCCGATACAATATCATAATAAAAAATAATAATTAATATTATTAATTAATTGATTTATTAGGTGTTACATATATTTATAGTAGGTATAATATGAATTGAAATTGAAAGTACTCGGGTTAGGCCTCTTATTTGAGAAACCTCATGTGGGTTAAACATTAATCCTTAAAAAGACAATATTATTATTAATCCACAAAATATAGGATATATGGATGGTTTTTGAAGGTAATTGAGTATTTATTTTATGATATGTAAGGAATAGTATGTGTAATTAATGTATTAGAGTTTTATTATTTTATAAGTGACATAGAGTACAGACTTGTAATATTTCAAAACATATAAATATAATAATTTCTTTCTAAAATCATGTTTCTCCAAATTCATAAATATTGAAATATTAGATGTATATGGTATAAATATATTCATAAATTAATATTCAAACTGGTTTTCTATATTTATAAACTCATATATTAGTTTAACTCTCTGGTAAACTAGTTTTAAGCTCATCTATGCTAAGTTATTATTAATTTTTTAAAATCATTCTATATAAAATAATTATTAAAACATATTAAATTATATAAATTATTATTATTATTAATATATATTATATTTTACAATATTAAATTTCTACATGTATCAATTTTTTTTAAAATAATAAAAAAATAATGAAAATAGTTTTAAAAAATTCATTTTCGACAACAAACCATTGTTTTCCATTATTCAAATCCATGTAAAAATTGTTAAAGGAATGTTAAAATAATTTATTGTATATAAAATCTATTAGATTAAATTATATATTTTATAGGAACATATTAATTTAATTTTCTATGATAAAAACACATAATCCATATAAAAATAATTTTGAAGAAGAAAATATATTTTTTACCGTCATGTGATATTTTTTCATTTTGAATTTTTTTATCAATGAATTAATTTTATCAAAGTTTTTTTTATAATTTAGTTATTATTACTCATTTCCAATAATATAACTATTATGTGATAAATATCACATTAAAAAAAATAATGTTTTGGTATTGTATCATAGTTCCTTTAAATGCAGTTTTATGTGTAAAGAAATATGTGGAGGTAATAAAATTTATCAAATAAAGTTATATTATAAAATATTATGGTTATATTGTTACATGTTTATATCATTATATATTCAACAATATATTATCTTAATATCTAATATTATACTAATCTCTTTTGTAGTAGTTGTGGGTGGAAGAATAGATATAATGAATCTCATAGTAATTTAAAAAATTATGATCTTTCCTCACTGAGGATTTCATTAAAATAAAATGAATTTAAGTGAGGATTGGGATTAATATATTTAAAGAAATAATGATTCTAAATCCCAATTAATATCAATAATATGAGATTCATATGTAATAATTCTACATTATGAATCAATTTATTTCAATTTTCTATATTGATTTTGTATTGTGGTTATATAAATTTATAACAATTAATATCATTACTATATAATTACAAAGAAATTGAATAATTTCATTTTGAAGTTTCTATGTTTTTTTGTTCAATGCTACATGTGATTCTTGTTTTAAAAATTTTATTTATTTAAATTTAAATTATTTATAAAATATAATGTCATGGAATTTTCTAGTTTAAAAATTTTAATTATCCCATATGCTTAGAAATTGATAAGTGTACCCTAAAGAAAAACCAGACTGCATACATAATTTATAATTAGATTTATAAAAAATGATGTGATAAGGATTAGCTAAGGGTACTCTGCTGTCTTTATCACATGAACATCTATGAAACATAATTTATCTATTATTTAGTGTGTTTAGAAATTTATTAAGGTTTCATCAGTTAATCAGAACTTGAGGTAGCATGTTAGGTCTAACAATTTGATTTATCATTCCATCTCTTATCTCATTTTATTTTCTCATTCTGATGTTATCTATACTTTCTAGCATAACATTATTTTCTTTTCCCACAATATTCATCCATTATATTAAATAAACCAATTCATAGGTATAAGTAAATTAATATATTCATTTAATATAACTATAAATATTTAATTGGAACATCATAAAAGATGTCTATAAACTAAACATATAATATTATATGTTTTAATTTATGCTATCATTGGAAACAATAGTATTTGGTTTTTTTATCTTAAATGTTTTTATATTGTATCCTCAAATTTCATTTAAATCCTTCATAATGGTTTATAAAGAGTTTTTGAATAACATAAAGGGGTCAGCGAATCGTGCTAATGTCATTCCTAATATATATTATGAGAGAATTGCAATTGGGAATAATTATCATATTGCGAGCCTTATTTTAGAGAAGGGTGAGACATCCTGGATGTTTGATGATCTAATCAGATGTGTTTTATTTTTGTGGGTTCTTCTGATTGGTGGTGTATTTCTCTTGGTCTTGGATTTTTCCATTGCATTTTCCCATCGAATCCTTTCAAAATACGTGCATGGAGCTTTATGTCTCTATCTTTGAAACCTAGATGGCTTCATCTTCATGAATGGACACTTGATATCAATGCTTATCATTAAAGGAATTCTTTTTCTCTGGTTTGGGTCCATTTACATGTGCATAATTGGATCCTCTGGCATCCCAAGATTCTTCATGACATTGGCATGTCCATTTGGATTTCTATTCACCTTGAAAAGAAAACTGATGTTTTTCGGATTTGACATTTTTCCAGAATGTTGGTGGAGGTTGATTTGGGCTCTACCTTGATTGATAAGGTAACTCTTTCCACTCCCATCGATAACATCCATATTGATGTAGAGTATTAAAGGATGCCAATTTTTTCTACCAAATTCATGGTTGTTGGGCACTCTTTGGAGTTATGTTGGAGGAAGATATCTTGTGAGATATGTGGGATGAAGGTCCATTCAACTACTCTTTATTTATGGAAACATGATAGAAAACATGTGGATTTGACAATGTCCCCTGATCCTGATATGGATTCTCTCAATAAATCATCTTCCACTCAGGCTGGGATGTTTGGTTATGGTAAATCTGTTTTTCAGGTGCATAATTTGAAAGGAAATGGGTTGATGCTGGATAAGTCTCTGATGAGTGGCCCCTATAATGCTCTAGTTGAATTTTCTAAGGATATTACTTATAAGGATGGTTTTTTTGTTTCTCCAACTGGGTTAGTTGAGACTAGACATTCTCCTAGACTTTATTTTGATGGATAACATTCATGTACTGGCCCCCGAAATATATGTATGAATGCTAATCCTGGTGTTGGCTTGATACGTGATGAGACTATTGAGTTGGATCCTAAAT
Source organism: Viscum album (assembly GCA_963277665.1). Lineage (NCBI taxonomy): Eukaryota > Viridiplantae > Streptophyta > Magnoliopsida > Santalales > Viscaceae > Viscum > Viscum album. Next base: position 648,383,407 of record OY728120.1, on the reverse strand, counting down.
CTGGGCCTCCTCAAAATGTTGACTGTCATCATGAAATTAAGAATCTTTTGACGTCCTCTATGATTTATGGGAAGTGGGGTGACATCTCTACGGTGGAAGAGACAACGGAAGATGAGAGTCCTATTACTTTTATAGATGTACTCTTTTCTAGAAAGGGGATGTTTAATGATTGTATAGTCTCCACTCCTGCTCCCTCCAGGAGACATCCATGGAACAACTATTATAAAATACCTCAAACTGTGTCTACACGATCTTCTAAGCCTTAAGGCATGTTCATCTCTGATATTCTTAACATCCTTAATCTGGGTAAGTCTCACTCTGAATGGGAAACTGCCGATGACTCTAATTATGTAAATGAAAAGTCATATTATTATTTTTAATGTTTTGTTTAATGGATGAGGGCAAGTTCCTTTGTTTGACCTATCCCATATCCTCTGTATCATTTTCTTTTATTCAATAAATATTCAGAAGAAAAGATTTTAGCTGGACTTGCTAGTTACATATCCATATATATCAGGGTATTACTCTTAGTTGAATCTATACTAGATATTGTGTCCATTAATTTTGATCTATACAGTGATGGAATTTATAGGATAATGTAGAAAAATTAAATTATAAAAACATCATGATGGTATCCTATTCATATTATTATCACTTGAGTTTCCACTAATGTTATTTCATACTGATATTCAAAAATAACTCATTTAATCTCCATAAATAACAAAACCCTTCATTTATACAGACTGAGGTGATCCAATAAATTTAACTACAGATTTTCCATTATATCGAATGAATAATCATTTCATCTCACACATAGTCTCACAACCCCTAGAATTTATAGTTTAATGTTATTGATTATTAAATACAAAACTAACATATTTTACAAGACATTTGATTATTACTGAATAATATTACCCAAATTTAAACTCTTCTATATTCTCATATGTTAAACCCTTCATTATAATAAGGTGAGTGGTTACATAGTGGATTGGAGTGCTGAGAAGATTAGAAAGACTAAACATATCAATATGTCAATTGGTATTAGTTCAGAAGAATGTGATCTAACACGATGGTATAGGAAATATATTTTTCAAAGAAACATGTAATAATAATATTTTTCAATATGTCATGATATATGGACATGTCATCTCAAATGAAAAAACATGTACCATGATATTAGAGTTTGAGATAAAAAACATGACCCATAGAGGATAATCATTACCACATGAAATAACAATATGACATGTAAAGAAAACATATTATAACGAGGAACATTAAGTAAAACATTAGAACAAGTAATCATCACATTTTATAAATATCAAAGATGTAATTCTTTGTACATATCAATTTTGTCCCACCCATTATGTTTTGGACCAATATAGAATTTCAATAATTTTTTATCTTATGAGATATGAAAAATTACCCATGTGTTGGATGTAGATCTTAGACACGAACCATCCTAATCTATATAGGTGAGTTTTAGATGAAACCAATCTTTCACTTTATCAGAAATAACTGCTTGAATAATAAATGTTTTTATAAAATTTTAAATAAAAGCATCACATAAAATCAATTAATGAATTATAATTATTTATAAAAAAAAGAATTCACCCAAATGAAAAATTAATAAGGGAATTTATTGGTTATATCCTTAAAGTTGACTAACTAGTAGAATAAACTTTTAAAAACAAATATGAAGAAGAATATGAAATCATAAATTGATTTTTTGACCATTTCTCAAAAGTATCGTAAAAATCATTACAAGTCTCTTTAAAATGACAAAATCAAGAGCGTAATAACCCTAAACCTAGTAGCATGAATTTAGTGTATAAATTATTATATTGACACTATATACAAGGAATAATTTCCTAAAGTAATGAATAATTATTTATTCTATGTCAACTAGATACATATTTATGTCATTAATTAATGTAATAAAGTTATGATACAACCTAGTGAGAGTAAAATTTATACATCCCTGAACTCATTGATGAATTCCTTATTCATATCCTAGGAAAAAATGAAAAAATCTCGGTGAGCTCAAATTCTTTGTATGGTTAGGCATATAACAGATGATATCATTAATAAATTAAAATAAATGATATTTAAAAGTATATAACTGAACACAAATTCCATTTAAATAATTTTACTAGAATAACCAATGTGGAATGGTACATATCTAAAAAAACATTCTATTTAATCAATAACATGAAAATCATAACTAGATAAGGAAAATAATTATATAGGGGGATATATCTGAAAACACATAACATTTAATCAAAGAACTGACAATTAAATGAATCCATAGATAATACCAATTATGAAATCTCATTGATAATAATAACTAAATTCATAATGAAGGAAGTGAAAAATTGTTGGACATCATGTTATCAGGAACATGATACCTCATCAGTTGATAACTTTCACAAGATTGTATAATACCATTGGTAGAAACCCATTTAATTCTAGAGTACCAATTTTCCTCATGATACAACAAATATAGGGAGGTTCTTTATAACTATTGACCCCACTCATCTCTGTAGTACCAATGAATTCCTCACATATCACATTATCAATTTAATTAAAAAAATTCTTCATCATCAAGTATCCACATTGAGTAATGAACACATAATTATCAACACTTCCATTTTTAATCCAATAAGAAAATGTAAACAATGTATGTACAAATAAAAAAAACTTCGGAACTTATCATTCTAATTACACAAGATGATATACATTTAAGAGAAATATTGTAACGTACTAACCTATGAGCAACAATATAGTTCCCCGATCTGGTGGTTCACATGGCCTCAAGCATGCCTCCATATATGTAAGAGGTTGTGGTGTGGTAGTGAGGGTCTATAATGGTATTTCTGGGAGATTATACCCCCATTATTAGAGTAACACAATAGTAACATAACTCAATAGAAATTCAAAATCATAATATCAATCCATAAAAAAGATTAAACATCCATATAGTATTAATAATAAACAAAGGAAAATGAAGTATCATATTCAAAATTACTAGTATTTTATGGAGCTATAAAAAGACATGAACTACATGGAAACAAGAATCTAGTACAATACATGTATCAAAATAAACAAAAAGAACAATATATTATATGATGATATTATCACGAGCCATAACTGTGTCTTGTTCTCCAATTACCCAATGCTATAAAAAATTAGGCATCACGCATGATCTTTCTGATCAAAGGTTGGGGCTGAAGCCTCATTTTTTTATTATTAAAGCAAAGCAAAGACCTCTTTAACTGGGTAGAGGGAGACCCATTACATAGCCCAAAGTCCCAGTGGGCATTTAGCCCATTACATGACCCGTAGGCCCTTTTTTTTTGGCCCAAAGCCCATTCTGTGAATAGTACTGCTACAGTACCCGCGTTGCTACAGTACTGCACAGTACCCGCCGCCGCTACAGTGCTCTGCCGCCGCTACAGTGCCCGCCGTTGCTACAGTGCCGCTGCTGCTACAGTGCGCTACAGTACTGCTACAGTACCTGCGCCCAATGGGTTTTGAACCCCCATTTTTCATGTAGATTTAAGGGGTGCTTACCACTAAGCCAAACCCCAACTACACGCATGATCTTTCTGATGTCCCTTCTTACATCCATGAAGTCTATAAGAATACCAAATGGTATCTAGAATAGGGTGTGAGATATCACTCGGTTTTCCACCACCATTATTATTTATTAAAAGTCCCATTAGGGCATATAAAATGAAGCAATGTTCATATATAAAAGTAATAAAAGAAACTTATGTAAAAGTAATATTATCTAGTAAATCGAAGAATAATATAAAAAAGGATCCATAAAAAATAATTATTGTAATTGAATTTAAATCATCCTCAATGACCTCTATCGAGTAGCCATGTATTATTACATCATGGTCTAGATCCAAGGCTAATGTCCAAGGAGACCTCTTTTTTCAATAGAGTGAATGCATAAAAAACATAGTAATAACTTTAGTTGAGTCTGAGGATCCTATCCAAGGATCTCTAGGAAAGATGGATGAAAGTAATAGAAATTTCCAACACATTTAGTTGGGTCATTAGTTCTATTATTCAAAACCCCACATCAGTGAAAACCCATGAGTCCCCACTTCATTTTCATTCCATGTTTCCACAAAACAGTGCCATATCATGTGTCCCGCATTAGTTCTGTACCATGAAATACATCATCACGATGATTTTCAAATTGATACAAGAAACTATATCAACTTCCATGAAATTTATCATTCAAAACATCACAACCAATTCATTATTAATTTATAAACCATTGTAAAATAATTTCGTAATCATTTTTAATCATATCGAAGTAATGGGTTCATCCATATCATTCCCTATTTTTCATTTAATCCATTTAAAAATTTAACATTATTTAATAACTTGTCAATCGAGTCTTTATCCCTCTCTAAAAACCCATTTAATTCATTAAGACTCCCACTAAAAATTATGAGCTCACACACCCAACGGGGTGGATAAAACATGGGGAAGATAAAAGGAAATACCCCATGGGTGGCCTAATTTATGGTTTAGAACCTCCAACCCTATCTTAGTTCTATAATTAATGCTCATTATGGTTTAATTAATTTAATCCATAAATTTCATTAGTTTTTGGTCAATGAACATAGGAGTTCTATTATGAAGCCCAAAGTCAAAAAGAATAAGCAACTAGACTTTTAGGGAAGGATATTGACCACCATCCGTATTCTGATAGCATATTCCTTTAATAGTATCATCTCTTAACACAAACCATATTGGAAGAAAACTGATTATTATATGGATACATTGAAAATAAGTCATATTAGATTGCACCAATATAGAATCCTTGATTGGAATAAAAATGAAAAAAGGATCCCACATTAAGAAGAAATCAACGATGGATATTCAATTAGAGGAATGATATTCTAATAGGACATCAGATTAAAGAAGACTGTAATGCCTAGCTTAGGCCTATTGGGTTCTCTATATAGAAGAGAGGAGGTTATGAGAATGACCTAGAAAGTAATAAATATGTTTTATTAAAAAGGTATTGGGGGAAAAGGTAAAAACTCCCAAAGGTAAAAATTCTCTTGGTTCTACTATATAGTTGGCCAAATAGTTCTCCAAACATTCACACACTACTACCCAAGGTGTAGACCGCCCACAAAAGTGAGTGTAAAGTTAGAAAAAACAATGTGCATCCAATGTGCACCCTATGTGTTAGCCCTGAATGTCCTCAATACACCTTTCAGGTGATACACAACCCAAGTGGTACCCTTATAGGGACACATAAGAAGAAGTGAATGGTTATCCCAAATCATTTTTTAGCAATTAATCTCTTATAATTCCTAAAAATATTATATATCTTGGATCTAAAAACTCTGTAGATTTTCTTAAACCCTTCCTTATGTAATCTAAGACATTTATAATTACAGGAAAATGATTAAACTAAAATTTGGATGATATGTGCCTTATAGAAAAACTATGATCTTACAATCTCCTCCCATTTGAACAACTCATCCCTAATTTTACCATCAAAGGGAGGTAAATCATATAAATATAGTTCCACCCACTGGGCATGTATATCAATATCTCTCTCCAAAGACTTATCCTGCACACATCCGTGCTACTATATCACCCATAATAAAAGAACTGACCAACCTCATTGGGATTTTGTGCATTGATCACTGATAATTATAGGGTACTCCTTGAATAATGTATCTACCTACAAAACAACCTCATCTAGTATTATATTATGAGATATGTTCGAGTGATAGATATTTATCTAAGATATGTGGAAATATTCATGCATTGATCGATACCTATGAGGAAATTGCAACTAATAGACTACCATACTGACTCTGTGGATAACATCAAAAAGCCCCAAAATAATGAGGATAATGATTACACAATCTTTTAATCCATATGTGATCTATCCCAGGTGAGATACAGAAAAAATCATGATCTCTGACCTTGAACTCCTAAGGTCGTTGATGGTGATCGGTATAGGATTACGGACTAGACTAAGATTTATCCCTCTATTTTAGGATCAAATTAACATTATCTGATGTCTCCATAATGAGATGTGCTCCATGAAATGATTCATCCACTATCTTTAACTAGTATATAGGTGATCAACATTACCTATGGTATAAGCCCTTATAAGGTTCCATCTGTATAGTCTCTAATAGTTATTATCATAGGTGAATTAAACCATGTGTATATAACGCTCCCATGAACCCCCAAAATTGATGAAACATGATTTAAGAATATCCTCAATGACATGTGTTGTGTTCTTTGACTATGCATTAGACTATGGGTGGTAAGTTGTGCTCAAATGCACACATGAACCCAATTCCTTCAGTAAAACATGAAAAAACCAAGATGTGAAGTGAGTATCCCTATTTGAATGAATGGTTTAAGGAAACCCATGAAGGCCCATAATCTTGTAGAAATATTGTCTATGAATATCATCTATTGAGAATTCCTCCCTAATATAAAGTAAGTGGGAGACCATTGTTAGCCTATCAGTAATGACCCATACGACACCACTTCCTTGGGTATCCTCGACAACTGGGTCACAAAATCCAGGCAGACATGATCTCATTACCACTATCGAATGGCTAAATACTATAACAAACCACCTGGTTTCTAGTGTACTTAAATTACCTACAATTAGGTGGATAACATATTGAAAAAATAGGTACCACATGGTCCATAAAAGGCCACCAATACAATTAGTGTAAATCCTAATATATCTTAGTAAGAAAAGGTTTCACGACCAAATTAGAGGCATGGAAACCACGAAACAACACTTCTAATATGTTTGATGGAACCCAAACAAGAACATGAACAAATATAATTTTGTCGTCACCAACAATCCAACCTAGCAGTAGGTCCTCACCTTCCACACTCTCTCTTAGGTCTAAGCGCATCGAGATCTAAAAATTTTCAAATTTTCTCATTACCCCAGAGTATGGGATTTACTAAAAAGGATGTGAGAAAAGTTTTCACAATATTATCCTATATATCAATGTTAATATAATAGAATAAGGCCAATAATTTCCTTCCACTACTGGGCTCCCTTAACCCATGGTTTGAAATCATTCGATTTAGAGAATCAGCTTCTACATTTCCTTTGCTTATCATAAATAATTTCACAGAATTAAATAATTGGAGAAGAAAAACCCATCTTCTTTATCTATGGTTTATGTTACAGTTATTAAATATGTATTTGAGGAACTTTTTGTTTGTTTACACTACAAAATTCTCTCCACACAAATAGTGTAACAAAAAATGAATGACATGAAAAAATATAGCTATCTCAAGGTCATGAGTAAGATTATTATGCTAATACGGTTTCAAATGGATAAACCCATGTGACATGAATCAACCCCCTACATTATAACATATCCAAACAAAATTAATTATGAATAATAATAAAATATATAACATATTCCTATATATAGGAGAATTTGGATCAGTTTTGAAGTTAAGAACCCCCTATGCTCCTAAAAATCATTAACACACACATCAGAAAAAATAAATTTCACTCCATTTTTTATCATTCTCGCGAGAGGCTGAACCAGATGAGATAAGTATAGGATGAAGTTCCTAAAGTAGTTATAAATTTCAAAAAAGTCCAAATATCAAATAAATTTATTATATTCACTAATGAAACCATAGAACTCACCCTTTTTGGGTCCATAGAAACTCTTATATCTGAGATGATGTTACTGGGGAAGGGATATTTAACTTTCCAAAACAACCATTTTACAAGATTGGGGTATAAATTATTCCACTAATGTATTCATAATTATGTTATGTTGTTTGGAATTATCGTGTAGAGTGTTATAATATAATGATATGTCATCTTCATAGAACACCATGAATGAAACATCGTATGGGTATAAAACATTATCCATCAAGGATATGAAAACTGTCAGCATGTTCATGAGACCGAAAGAAATAACCAAATACTCATAATGATCATACCCTCAACAAAATAATGTTTGTTTTATAACTATCTACCTCACATGGACATAGTGATAAACTGACCACAAATACATGTTCGATAAAACCCAATCTCTATAGAGATGGTCTAAGAAGTTGGCTTATATAGGGAAATGGATATTAATTATTAAACATAAGTTGATTCAGTTTTTGATAATTGACATAAAAATTAAGGGTTTAACAACATTTTTATAAAAAGTACTAGTAAAACCTATAGTGATTTATTGGGTCATATAAACCACTTTTTTTATAAGAACACTTCATTTATCTTGAGTTTCTAGAACTCAGTAGTGGCCATTTGGAAAAAAGGATCGTTACTAGTGTATCTCTTATAAATATCTTAATAGATAACCCCACCTCCTACTCATGAGGTAAACTAGAAAATTCCTTTGGTATGAAATCTATAAAATGATCAACTACATATAGAATTTAAACCTACTACATTCCTTGAACATATATAAAGAGGAGTGAAAATGGTATGTCATGCAACCTATCCCACAATGCTTTAGTATATCTCTACATGCTTTGGCATCCCACTTTATCTTATGGATATAACTACTTCCCTCTAGGTACATGAAGGATAGAATCGGGTGATACTGACCAAAATGGTCATGGAAAAAACTAAATAGTCCATTATGCATGTGACATAAAATACCATAATCACTAGGATAATGATATTTCACTTGAAATGATAACTGCCAATCGTAAGGTGTAATTGTTTTAATGGCATACACAATCTGATCATACTACCAAAAATGTATCCAAGGAAAACATAATACTAAAACAGTGAAACTAAATTCATATAATTTCCACAGAACCGATAAAAATAAAATAATGGGGCACAACTATTTCAAAAGGTGCAAACAATATAGTAGAAGCTAGTAAGACCGCACCTCACACTGTAGATGGACCCATGCATTGTTAATCAAGTATATGTTGTATTGAATTTTTTTATCCTCAACCATGTTCATATGAAATAAAATAAATAACCTGAGTAGAACCACTCTACAATCATAAGATTACTTGTCTCTAGCTCCCCTATCATTGGATACCTCCTCAACTAGAACAACTCGTAGTATTCCACCTCCCAGCCTAACATATAGCTATAAATCTCACTCCTAAACAAATAGCTAGTACAAAACCAATTCCATAAACCACTAAATGGATGGTCCAAATAAACAACTTTAAAATTACTAACATGACAAAGACTTTACCCATAACTAGGGATCTATCATATATTCTCCTCATATTCCCTTTCTCTGCAAACTATTGAATGAGAATATGACTACTAGTATGTATACTTTGACTGACACACCCCTCATGAGAGGTCTCAAAGCCTACCATATAACACAACACAATAGAGTCACAAAGCTAAACGGCCATGGAATGATCTCCTATATTCCCTCATGTTATGTTTATTAATAAGCATGTGATTTACTATTTCAGATATGGTGACCAACGGTAAAAATTTCACATGTGATCGAATGGCATGCTTGATCCCTTCCTAATAGAGTCTCACCCTAGATGTATCATCATTAATATTGTTTGGAAAATCTAATATATTCTTTGTAAAATGAGATGAATACGATGTAATTGACATAAGACCCTATTACAGATGTGTAAAATCCATGACTTGTTCAGTCCCCATGATCTCAGGGAAGATGTAATCCTAAAAACTAGATTGGGAATCCATCCAAATTGTATCCCTATTGCAATAATCAAGATTTAGGGAATCACCCAAATTCTTTGAGGCTTCATGATGAAAATAAGTTGCATGATTTAACCTCTTACTAGGAGGTACCTCTTGGAGCTCAAAGATAAAAAAAATGGTATCAATATGAAGAGCATCAACCTAGTGGCCACCATCCCATGAGAATGTGGGTGGATCATGTAGCTAAAATTCATGTGAAACCTCTACTATTGTCATGGAAAATCATGTGGCTCCTTGAATGGTCTTCATAAATCATAGGAGAACCTATAAAAATTCAAAAAAATCACCATTATCAGGTATAATATGAGGTATTACAAATGGCACTCCCTAAGGTTCTACGAGTGGACATGGGCCCACCACCTAGGGAGCATGGTCATCACCACCCTCATGGGGAACTACAAGATGATTTTGTGGTGGAATGTCACTATAAATTACATTAGAATACTTCATAAAATATTTATTAATTACATGATCACAAATACAAGAATAAGAAATATACAAGGCTTCCTATAACCAAGTCACACACCACTTTTTACACAAAAAATCAATTATTGGTAGTAGAAAAAATCAAAAGGAACATCAAAGAAAATTACTCCTACCCACTACTAAGGTTGGGTTTGGGTCATGCTTTCTGATATACCATAATGTTCTTCATATATAAAGTATAAATTTTAATTTATAGAGGGAACACTCCATAATTTTAAATTTACATCTGCATTTAATTTTGACCATTTGATTTGAAAATTTACATTCTTTTTATCTAGACTTTATTCAAATTATAATTCATCTTAAATGTTTGAATAATATAGATTACCAAATAAAAGTATAAAGGCCCATAAACCTTATAAGTTGAACTATAGTATCCTTATAATTCCAACCATAATCATGATCCAGCCTATGTGATGAATGGTACATGAACAAATGTTTCATAGTTGACTACATAATACAAAATAATTAATCAATAAATCAAAATAAAATTAGGTTATTTTATTCAATTTATGAAACCAATTTTGTTTCCCAGTACCCTAACAGAAAATTTAGTCAAATAAAAAGTATATCACACATGTAACTTGTCATCAATTTCATGTTGTCTATTAATACATCATACATGGTCTGCAATAATTCATGTAATGTTAATCCTAAAAGGAAACTAAAATTATGGATGATTCCAATATCTCCTTGAAATACTAGTCTAATGATAAAATATAATCCTCAGCAATAGTAATATTAACATCACATATCATGTATTTCACCCAATATTATTATCAAATCAACTATAGTAGTGAAAAACTAGAACATAAATTACCATTACTAGGTAATTTGGGATTTGCATGTTTAGTCAACAAGGATATCTTATGAATTCTCCATTCCTTATGGTTTTATGTTTTGAAAATCAATTTTTTTCTATGATATGAATATTTTTATGTTATGTATTTTTCATAAGATCCAGAATTGTCACTCTGTTATGCTTACAGAACTATCATTCCGATTTTCCATTATTTTATACTTAGAGATCTGTCATTCCAATTTTCCATTCTGTTATACTTACAGATCTATCATTATGATCATCCATTTAGTTTTTATGACTCCAAATCTAGTGTATATATGATTCAGTTTTTATGATTCCAAATTTGGTGTATATATGATTCAGTTTTTATGATTTTGATTCCGGGGTATATGTGATGCTGATTTGAAATATCAATTTTAGTGTATATGTGATACCGATTTTCAATATCGAATCCGGTGTATATATGATTCTGATTTTCAATATCGAATATGGTTTATATATAATGCCTATATTCTTGATACCGAATCCGGTGTATATGTGACTTTGATTATATGATTCCGTTATCTTGATAATATTATTCTTAATAATCCATTTTCTTGATTTCTTATGATTCTATTTTCCTGATAATGTTAGAGTGGCATAATGTATCATTCTTATGATATCTGATTCCAATAATTCTTATAATTAACATTTATATTTTACTTAAAATCATTTCTATTACTTGAAATGATGTCGTAAAGTCTGTTGCAAACTAACTATTGTATGTTTGCCACATGTCCAGGTTCCTTTGAGATTCAAGGAAAATATGACCGTAAGAGACGATCTGACCAGTGGGAAACATTTCCTATAGATACATGCTCATTTGAAAGAGAAAAATACAATGTAGAGAGTGGATAAACTTGATTCCTGTGAAAGAGCTATGAAGTAACTTATGGGGAGAGAGGATCTTACAACTCTTAGTGCATCTTACAGATGTTTTGAAAAACTTTTTTGGGTGTGAGCAACTTGTTCAGACATGCTTAGTACATACTTCGATCGTGTTGATCATGGGATTTTGGGTTTAGAAGACAGAGATTTTGATTTCCTTATATATCAAGGGCTTGTAGGGATAGTAATACTGATACCGATCATCGGATTGAGGGCTTACCTGGGTTTTGGTAGGATAGACATTCTTGAAAGTATAAATCAAGGATCCTTTATCCAAGGTTGTTGGATACCCTTCTCCTTAGGTTAAAATAATTCCATTGTAACTTGATTCCTATTTCAAGTTGTTTTAATTCCACTGTATTTGTAACTTTATTAAAATTAGAAAGTATAACCTTCTTATAATTTTTAATCCCGTTACTATAATTATATTACAGATTATATACGTTTTAAGGTAGAATCCTTCTTTTAAGTAATTATAAAAGGTTTTTAAGTGGTCTTGGGAATGTTTTTTAACCATGTTAAACATAACATTAAAGGTCCTAAAATAATTTTTAATGTATACAATTCACCCCCCTCTTGTATTTGAGCATCTCATTTTTACATATTCGATCCTAGAATTGGTATAAGAGGTTGACTACCTCATACTCTGAACCAATCCTACAATTGGTATCAGAGGAGGTCTCTGAAATAATTATGTCCCCATATAAGTTTTGTTGCTCAGATTTTCCTTTTCTTAAGTTCATTAATTTTTTTCTTTTACTACTAATAAGTTTTGTGGAAAGAAATATGTTTTTAGTATGGAAGACATTAATGTTGGATCTTTAGACAATCTGAATCCTATTAGACCACTGATCTTCGATGGAAATGATTATGAGTACTGGAGAGATATAATGAAGACCTTTCTGATAAACACAGGTGTAGACAACTAAATTATGTTAACTGGAGATTATAATATTCCTGATAAGGAACATAGAACCTTTAATAATCCTGAAAAGGTGGAATATCATCTGAACTTTAAGGTACATAATACTTTGCTATGTTCCATGACTAGAAATATATATAGCTAGATTTCATCCTGTGAAGCTGCAAATATTTTTTTGAATAATCTTGATGTACCTCACTTTGGAACTTCCCAATTTATTGAAACTAGAAGAGTAATGCTCAGGGATGATTAGCATGGCTTCTGATATCCATATGGAGAACCCGTATGTAAAGTACAAAAAAGATTTATGTCTATCTTCAACAGCTTAAAATCCGTGGGTGATAAAGGATTAGATGATGAAGCTCTTATAGACAATATTATAGGCATAAAGCTTAACGAATGGGAATCCAAGAGAACTGCTATAGATGATAATAGGAAAGTTACTCAGATTTCTCTTGATTTACTATTTGGAAGTCTTCTTCAATATGAAACTATAATGAAAATAGATGCTAATAATATTAAGAAGAAGAATAGAAATAAATGTGTTTCTTTTACAACTACTTCAAATCATACGAACGCCAAGACTCTAGAGAGAATTAAAAGATCTAAAGCTAAAAAGGTTGTTGTTTAATCTGAATCTAGTGAAAGTGAAACTCCAGAAAATGAATTAGAGAATGTTTCTTGGAAGATGAATAATATTTTTGGACTGAAGAACTTTCTATATAGATACAATAATAAATATGGAAAAGATAAGAAATATGGATAAGTTACATGCTTTGAATGTAGAATAATTTGTCATATCAGAGTCAATTGTCCCTTTATTAAGAAGAGAGACAAGAAAGACAGGAATTCTGAAAGAAACAGGAAGATGTTCTACAAATCAATGCATTATAATGTCATGAAAGACATTGACAGTTGGAGTGATAGTGGTGGAGATTCATCTGATGAATCTTTAGATTATGAATATTCTGGGAAAAAGAATATTGGTCTAATAGCCAGAACTCCATTGCAAAATCATTGTCTTATGGAAATGGTACGAACTACTGTATCCTTAACAAATACCTCTTTAAGTGAAAATTTTCCAGATCGAAGTTTTTCTTCAGATGAAGAATCTTCTTCATCAGGTAATGATAATTATTTTCTTTTCTATGAGGAAGTCTCTTTATTTTCTATGTTTCTTGAAAATATAGATTGTAAAGATTATAAGAAGCATGATAAAGAAAAATCTAGGGAATCTATTTTAACAAAAGAAATTTTGGATCATTCAAAAATTATTAATGAGAAAAATGTTATCTTAAAAAATCTTTCTACAAAACTTGAGGAAGTTAATTCTGATAAGGATAAACATTATGAGGATCTTAAACATATATTTTCTGAAAAAAATGTTTTAGAGAATAAATTTAACTCTAAATCTATTTTTCTTGAGGATAAGAATTTAGTCCTGAGACTAAACTATGAAATATTTTCCTTGAAGAAACTTCTTGAAAATTTCACTTCTAGCAAGGAAATTTTTCACAATATGTATTTTCAAATCCGACCTCATGGTAATAATTAGGGTTTAGATTATTCTCAAGAAAAACCTGTTTTTAAAAATAATTACTTTATTCCTTATAGATCCCCTTTCTGTACTAAATTCTAAAGTGGTGGCCATTGGAAGAAAAAATGATCTTTAAATAAAGTCCAATCCCTTGGGTTTCATATATCTTATTTTTCTAAAAAAATTTGGTTACCCAAGCTCTTATTATCAAATAATTTCATATCCAAGCATGTTTGGATTCTAAAAACCTAACTAATTCTTTTCATGGAAAATTATGGAAGTACCAACAACATATGGTACATGGATAGTGGATGTTCCTGGAACATGACTGGTAACAAAGACTATTTCAAGAAGGTTTTTAAAACTAAAGGTGGAAAGGTATCTTTTGGTGATAACTCTCATGGAGAAATTTTCGGTATAGGTAACATTATTCTTTTAGGTGAAGCTGTTATTTCAAATGTTATTTTTGTAAAAGTTCATAGGCACAAGATCATAAGCATAAGTCAATTATGTGATGAAGGTTACCTTGTGAATATTAGAAATGATAAATGTTTAGTTCACAATTCCAAGGATGAGTTTATTTTCACTTCCCTTAGGCATGAGAATGTGCACACCATAAACCTAGAAGACCTTAGAAGTCAAGATCTAACTTGAATTAGTGAATTTGAAGATCAATCCTGGCTTTGGCATAGGATACTTGGACACTATTATTTAAGGAATCTATGTAAGATTTCTAAGAATGAACTTGCTCAGGATCTACCAGAACAGATTTTTGATTCTTCAAAAATATGCAATCCTTGTCAATATGGAAAAAAACATAAATCTATCTTTAAACCTATAAGTGATGTTATGACTTCTACGGAATTACAGTTTTTGCACATGGATTTATTTGGTCCAACACAAACTGTAAGTATTGGAGGAAAATATTCTGTTTTTTTTCTAGTTGATGACTACACTAGATTTACGTGGGTCAATTGTCTCGCAAAGAAATATGAAACTTTTTTTAATTCAAAATCATTAGTTCTCATGTTAAAAACTAGAAAAACCAATCATTGATAACTATTCATAGTGATCATGGTGGATAATTTGAAAATTCTTATTTTGAAACATTTTTTATTAAAAATGGTTTTACTCAAAACTTCTCAGCTCCAATGAATTCTCAACCAAATGGTGTTATCGAAAGATGAAATCTCATTCTTCAAGAGATGAAAAGAACCATGTTGAGTGAATATTCTATAGAAAATCATTTTTGGGATGAAGCTGTAAGTACTGCTTGTTATACTATAAATCTATTAATAAGAATGTTTCTTAATAAAACACTATATGAGTTGTGCACTGGTCAAAAACCCAAAGTTTTTAATTCATAGTTTTTGGTTGCAATGTATTTATCTTGAATACCAAATATAACCTATATAAATCTTCACCCAAATATGATGATGTAATTTTATTAGGTTACTCCACTAACTCTAAGGCATATAGGGTTTTTAAAAGAAACACTTGCACTATGGAAGAAAAAGTAAATGTTATTTTTGATGAAAATGATCCTTTCGTTTTCAAACAACCTAAATCTTTTTCTGATATATTTTCCGAAAATGACCACCATCCTTTGATAGAAGATATTTCAGACAATGAAAATGTTCCAGAAAATTTTCAAGAAAATGTTTCTGAAACATTTACCCCTGAATATTTTCTACCTTATGTTGATGAACAGGTTTTTCAAAATCTAATTTAGTTGTTACTAAGGAATCATCCCAATGATAATATCATTAGAAATTTTAATCAACCAGTAAGAACAAGAAGTTATTTAAGAAATAAAGTTGAACATATTACATTTATTTCCCAATTTGAAACAAATAATCCTAAATAAGCCTTGGGTGATAATGATTGGAAAAAGTATTTTCAAGATGAACTCATTGAATTCTTAAGAAATCTAGATTGTACCTTGGTTGAGAAACCAAAGGAAACTTTTGTTATTGGAGTAAAATGGGTTTTTAGAAACAAATGTTATAAAAATGGATTCATTTTTAGAAATAAATCAAGTTTGGTTGAAAAAGGTTATAAGAAACAAGAAGGCATAGATAATGAAGAAACAAATTCCCCGGTAGAAAGACTTGAAGCTATTCACATTCTTCTATCCTTTGCAGAATTATTTAATTTTAAACTCTATCAAATGGATATTAAGTGTTATTTTCTTAATGGTTATGTATAAGAGAAGATATATGTAGATCAACCCCGTGGCTTTGAAGATTCAAAATATCCTAGTCTTGTTTATAAACATTCCAAAGCTTTATATAGACTTAAACAATCCCCTAGAGCTTGGTATGATATAATTTCAGGATTTTGGATTCAAAATAACTATGTTAAGGAAACTATTGATCCAACCCTTTTCATTATGAATAATGGTAAAGATGTTTTGATTATTCAAATTTATGACGATGACATCATCTTTGGACCAACTCTGAAATCCTTAACTGATTCATTTGGGAATCTTATGAAATATGACTTTGAGATGAGTATGATGGTGAGTTTACTTTTTTTCCAGGTTTTCAAGTTTCACAAAAATCAGAGGGAACTTACATATCTCAAAATAAGTATATCAAATATATTTTAAAAAAATCCAGGTATGACAACACTATGAATATAGGTACTCTTATTGGAACCTCTAATAATCTCGATATGGATGAAGCAGGTAAACCTGTAGATAAAACATCTGATAGAGGGATGATAGGATATTTACTATACTTAATAGATACTCTACCCGACTTAATTTTATCAGTATGCATTTGTGTAATATTTCAAGAAAATCCTAAATAATCTCATTTAAAAGTTGTAAAAATAATTTTCTGGTATTTAAAGGGAGCTTTAGATTTGGTACTATTTTATTCCTCTGGGAATGATTTTGAAACTAAATGTTTTTCAGATTCTCACTTTGGTGGTTGTAAAATGGATAGAAAAAGTACATCCGGAACTTTTCATTTATAAAGAGATTCCGTAGTTTATTGGTCTTGCAAGAAACAACATTCTGTAGCACTTTCCACTACTAAATCTGAATATATACCAGCTGGATATTGTTGTGCTCAATTTTTGTCGATGAAACACACACTAACAGACTGTGGTTTGAGTTTTACTAAGACACAAATTATGTGTGATAACACAAGTGCCATTACACTATGTAAAAACCATGCACAACACTCTTGTGCAAAGCACATAGATATTAGACATCAATTTCTTAGAGATCACACACTTAAAAGAGATATTATTCTTCAATTCATTAGAACACAGAAGCAACTTGTTGATATTTTTACAAAACCTTTATATTCCGATAGATTTGAATACATTAAACATAAGCTTGAAATGATTTCTGTAAGGTAATAATTCATATCTAATTCTTGTTAAATAATTTCCTAACATTAAATTAATCCTTATTTCAGGGGGATTACATATGTTTGTTTATTTTCTTTCATTAATTTTTTGATTTATTTGAAAATTTTGGATTTGAAAATTTCAGATTTGAAAATTTCAGAAATGAAAATTTCAGATTTGAAAACTCCTATGAAAAATTATTATAATACCGATAAATCTCTCAAAGTATTCCAAAAGGTAGTCTTTCTTAATCTTTATTCTCTTTGTCACATGTTTTGGTTGTTGGTATTTCAAAATTACTTAAATTCTAGTTTACCTTACTTCAAAAGATCAGAATTCATATTTTCTATATCCATTCATGACGGTAAGATTAGATCAGGTTTTTGTGAGCCGTTTGATTATCTTATGATGTTGAAAAGTCATAGCCATGTATATATAAGGAGTTCCTCTTTTTCAATTATTTCACTATCCTTACTAATCTAAGGGCCAGAGTTCTGTTTCCATAAAATATTTTGTTACAAAGTTCTCTTTCTCTGAATGACCCTAGATTTCTCAACAGATCAGATACTGATTAGCAATGAGATAAAGTATTGGTCAATCTTTAGGGAAAGGTTGGTATTCCCTTATTTATTTGAGAAATATGACTCTATTATTTCTAAGGTGATAAGATCTAATGGATGGGAAAGTGTATGTGTTGCTATGAAGAAATCTCAGGATCTGGTTTATCCTGATCTACTTATTCAATTCCATGAATTAGTTTATTTCTTCCAAAAGGATGGTAAGGATTTGTTTAAGTTCAAATCCTATGATAAGACATATACAATTCCTTAAAAGAAGGTATTAAATGTTCTTAGTGTTACATATGAAGAGGAAGATCTTCTATGCTCTTAGAAACACCCTAAGAAATAAGGTTCTTTTGAAAAACACAAGGCTCTAGTTTTTCTTGGTCTTATGATTGTTAAGAATCCAAATATTACAAATATCTCAACAAACAACAAAATGGTTACTCTCTGGATACAAGGATTTCATATTCCAAGAAAAGGGGATAAGGATTCTCTAATGATATGTGACTTCTTTCAATTTCATTTTCTTGTCATCCTAAGAAAGATAATCATGGTGAAGTACATATTTCTCACCATTCAGACCATAAAAGGTGGATCCATCTTATCTCATATCCTTATGTACCCAGAAACTATTTTGAGGATAATTGTTTTGTGTCTTAAAGGAATGAATATTCTATGTCGATCAGTCTCAAAGCCATTCAAGATATTGTTGCTATGTGAGGACACTCTAAGGAGGATGAAAGTAGAGTTTATTCCAGAATTGAAAAACATTGAAGAAATGGTTGTCCAGAACAAGGGTGATGTTTCAGAATCATCAAAGATGTTATCTAAGAAAATAAAACATAAAGAACCAAGATTTCCAGTACCAATTTCTGATGTCCCGATATCAGCATCTCCTCCTGCTAAGAAACCGAAAGGTTATTTAGATTCACCAGTTGCAAAGTGGAGAGAAATGAAAGCCACAAGAATAGAAGGAGATCATTGTTTTGGTTTGAATCCCATGGAGGCTAAGTCATTGAGAATAAAGAAAGCTGAAAATATTGAGAAAAAAAAGAAGGAGAAGAAGTTAAAGAAAAAATATTTGGAATAGAAATTTTTTCAGTCTCAACTAAAAAATGTAGAAAAGAAATCTCATGAAGTACCAGAACCTCAAGTTGTTCATAAAAATCTGGTTATGACTCTAAAAATATAGAAAGATAAGAAATTTATAACATTATCCGAACATGTTCAATAAATATATGATAAGATAGTCGAAGAAGATTATTATGATGTTTTAAGGGAAGTAGAAGATTATATTGGAACTCCTTTGAGTTCACGTTTCAAATATGTAGCACAAGTCGGAGAATAAATTGATGAATAAATTGAAAATGAAGTTGAGGAAGAGGTAGATGTTAAGGAAGAAACTGATGTGTAAGAATAAGATAAAAAATAAGTAGAACACCAAGGTGAAGAAGAGGAATAATTTCAAAAGGAAGAAGAGGGAAAAAAATATCATAATGTTATCCAAATATCTAATGAACAGACCCTAGTTCAAAATCCTGACAAAGGAAATAGTGTTTTGGTTTCCTCACCTGATAAGGAAAATCCTTAGAAGTTTTCTAAGAGAATAGAGAGACAATAATACTTAACTCCAAGAGGATATGAGAAAGAAAAATATATTTCAGTATCTGAGTCATCTTCATATGTGGAGAATGATTTTGTCAATCTATCTCTAAGAAAGTTGGTCAGTACAATTCCGGTTCTTGAAAACATAGAATCCCAGAGTCAAATGTTATAAGAGACCCTAAATCAAAAAATATAATTGAATAATATGCTTATGGAAATTGTTTTCAAGAAAGAAGAAAACTTAAGTAACCTTTTGATTGATTACAATTCTCATAAGGTGACTTGTAAGAAAGTCTTTAACCGAAAAAAAATTATCAATGAAGAGCTTAGATAGTTTGGTGAGTTCATGGATTCAAAAAAATGAGCCTTTAATACTTGTGAAATTGAGTTCAACCAGGTCAAGACATCAATCTATGAGAAATCTAGGCATCTCAATTCTGTTTCTCGATCTGTTAGTAGTGAGAATAATGTCAGAGTTGAATTAGAGAGAAAGGTGGCCACTCAAAAAGAGAGGATCTTGTCGTTAGAAAAGAAGAACCAGGATTAGGAGATCTTACTGAAGAAGTTTGAAGAATATCATAAGTAATTGAAGAAACTCAAAGCCCTGATAATGAAGATATTTTCTGATCAGAAGAAGAGTGGATGATTTTCTTTACATTCCAATGTTTTGTTTTAACATAAACCTTATTTCTAAAATTTTCTTAAGAAGGTTTTTGCATATCTTTCTAAAGTTTGTTTTCTTAAACTTACAGGTATATCTTATTCTTCTCCATTAAATTCCCTCTTTTTGAATATCACAAAGGGGGAGAATATATTTAAGGAAGAATTTAATCTCTTAGAAGGAGAATATAGTAAGGGGGAGTAGGGAAAGAAAGAATAATGTCTATGTAAGGGGGATATTTGATTTATAAAAAATGTTTATCTAAGGGGGAGATATTCCCTTAAGAAAACCGACTTCAAAAATCAAGAATACGATCCTTAGAAAACATAACCTAAGGGGGAGTTAGTCGTATTCATCTAAAATCTTATTCAAAGGGGGAGATAAGTTTTTTTGGTTTTTTACTTGTTTATCTAATTCAATATATTATTCCTTATAAAATAGGTTTTTTTCTTTAAAAAAATGGGGAGATTGTTGAGTCAATAAGGATATCTTATGACTTCTCCATTCTTTATGGTTTTATGTTTTGAAAATTACCAACAATTTTTTTTCTAAGTTCTAAATATTTTAATGTTCTGTATTTTTTTAAGATCCAGAATTGTCATTCTAGTATGCTTATAGATCTGTAATTTTGATTTTCCATTCTGTTATACTTACAGATCTATCATTTTTATTTTTTATTCTATTATACATACAGATCTGTCATTCCGATTTTGTATTTAGTTATTATGATTCTGAATCCAGTGTATATATGATTCTGTTTTTATGATTGTGAATCTGGTGTATATATGATTCAATTTTTATTATTTCGATTCTGGTGTATATGTGATACTGATTTGCAATACCGATTCTGGTGTATATATGATGCCGATTTTCAATACTGAATCTAGTGTATATATGATGCTGATTTTTAATACCAAACCTGGTATATATATAATGCTGATATTATTGAAACCAATTCCGGTGTATATGTGACTTCAATTTTATGATTCTGTTTTATTGATAATATTATTCTTAAGAATCTATTTTTTTGATTTCGTAAGATTCCGTTTTCTTGATAATTCTAGAGTTGCATAATGTATAATTCAAATGATATCGGATTCTAATACTTCTTATACTTAACATTTATCTTTAGCATAACATCATTTATGTTACTTGAATTGATGTCGTACAATCTATTACAAACTAACCGTTTAATGTTTTCCACATGTCCAGGTCCTTCTAAGATTCAAGGAAAATATGACAGATAGAGAGGATCCGACCGTTGGGAATCTTTTCCTATAGATACAAGCTCATTTGAATGAAAAAATACAATGTAGAGAGTAGATGAACTTGATGAATATGAAAAAGCTGTGAAGTAATTTCTATCGAGGGGCTCTTATTACTCTCAATGCTTCGTGAAGATATTGTGAACAACTTGTTCGGGTGTGAAGAACTTGTTCAGGATTGATTAGTGTAGACTCCGGTCGTACTGATCATGGGATTTCAATTTTGGAAGATAGAGGTTCCAATTTCCTTCTAAATCGAGGGCTTGCAGGGATAACAAGACAGATACCGATCCTCGGATTGAGGGCTTACCTAGGTTGGGGTAAGACAGACTTTCTTGAATGTATAAATCATGGAATCTTTATCCAAGGTTTTTCGATACCCTTATCTTAGGGTTAGAAGAATTCCATTGTTACTTGATTCCTATTTCAAGTGTATTTAGTTCTACTATATTTTTAACTTTGTTAAATTAGAAATTATAACCATCTTATACATTTTAATTCCATTACTCTGATTATATTACAGATTCTATATTCTTTAAGGTAGAATCTTTCTTTTAATAAATTATAAAATGTTTCTTTAAGAGGACTTGTGAATGTTTTTTTACCGTTTTAAACATAAATTTAATGGTTATAAAGGAATTTTTAAAGTATAAAATTCACCACCCTCATATATTCAAGCATCTCATTTTTACATATTCGATCTCACTTTACATGTCTGTGAAATAACTACTCTCAGGAATAAATCATTACCAAATCCCAACTCCTTCCTAGTAACCTGTCTACTAATCCTAAATAGAAGTATAAATTGAAATAAAACCAATAATACCACTTTGTAACATCCTGAACTAGGAGAAACTAAACGGTTCCCTAGGCTAGTGGGTCACATGTCCCCAAGAGCACCTCCCTATATTCTCGATACTTACGAAAAGAAGCTGGTGTGTATGATGTATTTTGGGGAGACTATACTGTCTTGATCAATGTAATATAATACTATCATGAATGAATAGTAAAGAGAAACAAAATACCACAAACAAGATAAGATAAAACATGCATAGATCATTAATATTTAATATGACCAAATATAGTATCATATATAAAATGATCATTATTACATGGAGATATAAAAAATACATGAAATAAATTGAAATATGCATCCAATATAATAAATTTACCAAAATAATCTAAAATACCAAGTGACTCTCTCTAGATAGCATCACAGGCCATAACTCGATCTGGTGATCCCCTACTCTAATTCTACAATTTACCAAGAATCATAATGTAAGCTCCCCCTATCCATTCCTATGTTCATATGGAATTTCCTTGTAAATTTTCTGTCCTGAATAGGTTAAGATATAATATTATATAGGAAACCCTAAATGTTGTCAATAACAAGTCTTTATTTTGTATATAAGAATAAGTATTGTGAATAAATAATAGAAATAAAGTAAATATATGTAAAAGTGATAATTTTTAGTTTATCATAGTGAACTATAAACAATCCACTATTAAAGAAGGCTTACTGTAATGAAAATTAAAGAATCATCTTTAGCCTTTTATGGACAATCTAATATCATATATACATGGGATGGTAATAAGGAAAATTACCAAGGAATCCCCTTTGAGTCAACATATCTCATCTATATAAATCATTGAAAACACATGGGTGGATCCCAAGGATCATCTCATATTTAGACATCAAAATATAAATACTAGTTGTTTAAAATTCAATGGAATCCAATGGGGTATTTGGTGACATTCCATTAACACTTTCAATGGTTCTATATCGCAAGTCCTCACATTGGTTCCAAACCATGTATCCCTCATCAGTACCATACCGTGCTATTTATCATGAACCCGATTGTCAAACAGATACAAGGGACCATATCAATATTTATTCCATTTATTATTTAACTCATCAGAACAATTTCATAATTAGTTCATAAACCACTTCATAATCACTTCAACCTCATTTTACAATCATAATTAATCCACGAATTCTTGTATCTCATTTCACATTTTTCCTCTTTTAAACCATTTAACCATTTAAAATCATTTAATAACAAGTCAAAGGAGGATTGATACATTTACAAAGAATTTATTTAATTAAATAAGCTTCCCACCATTAATTTTAAGCCTAAACACCCACCGGGATGGATAAAACATGTCCATGATAATATGAAACACACCGCGGGTGTCCGAGGTTGAGGATGACAACCTAAGACCATGTCAAAGTGCTATAAGTGAAAATAATTAAGGTTACATTATTTTAATTAAACTATTTCAGTTATTTTGGAGAAATACCCAGAGGGGTATTGTATGCATCAAAATGGAAATAAGGTATAAAAAACTAGAAATTGAGGGAGAAGGTATAGATCACATAGATTATTCCTGTAACAGATACCTTATATAATATCTTCTCTTAAAACAACCCATATTAAAATAAAATAGAATATTATATGAATACACTAAAAATAGGGAATATTATATTTCATCGTAATAGTATCATCAACATGAATAAAAATGAGTATAGGATCCAAATAAAGGAACTACTCACCGATGGATATCGAACGAGATGAAAAACACACGAATAAGATGTTAGATGAAAGAACATAATGAAATCATAGATTAGGATTAAAGAGACATCCATAGAGAAAATATGTGGGGTTATGCATGTTATAGAAAATAATTAATCACTAATATATGAAAATTGAGATGGTAAAAAGAAAAAAATTCCTATTCTATAAAAGTTTCCTAGATTGGATGGATGGTAAGGTAAACAATTTTCCAGCCATGTGCACCACACATTACAGGGAACAGACCCTGCACAAACAAACATGCATGGTTTGAAAAACTATGTGTAACCCACACACACCCTTTTCATTATCAGTACATGTCATTATCCCCCTTGGATGGTTTATACAAACCATGTGACCCCTTATAGAGACTCATGATTTGAGGGGCATAGTTTACACCAACCATGAGATAAACCATCGACTTTGTTGCTTCCTTGAAAACACAATGCTCTAAGATATAAATATTACTCGAACGCTAAAGAACCCTTCTTTATGTGATTATTAATATTAATAGGGAAACAAATTTATTAAATTTAATTTTAGAAGATATGTACCCCATAGAAAAACCCATGTTCTTACAAATGAAATATCGAATAATCAAGAGAAACTGAATGCTTCAAAGGATGGTATCATTAAAACACCTAACTAGTTATGAATAAGTAAAAATAATTGGGGTTTGTACTTAAAGAATAAAATTACTTTAAAAAGTACATTAAAATCATTTGTGAGAAAAATATATTTTTCACACTGAAATTCACTTTTAAGGAGAAACTGCACAAATCAAAGGAAAAAATATTCTTCGAAAATAACATGATAAAAATGTAATGTAAACATCAAATAATTAATGTGACATAAAATTGTGAAAATTTAATCTTTTTTTACATGTTGAAAAAACATTTCATCTATTCATCTATTGTAAAATACAATAATATCTATTTTTGAATTGGATGAAAAGATTCCATTCATTTTTTTTTTCAAAAAGTCAAACAATTGTAAAAGTGATTTGAAAATATTTTAGGAGAAAAATTGAATGTCTTTGAATTTTTCATAAATCATGTATATGGAAGGGAATAATTCACAAATGGAGACTTAAAAATAAACAATTCAGAATTTTGATGAGATTATCAAATAAACCATTACCACTTGGGTATCATTTGAATCATAATCCTCATGATGGAAATAAATAAAAATATATCCTTAAATAACTTGAATAAAAATAGATTCATGATATAATATATAAAAAAATAATTATTTACACTACAAAATATAAATAAGTGTTGAATCGTATATATCTCACAAAAGTAAATGTGAGACGAGGAACCCTTACCCCAAGCATCCCATAAATTAATTATTCTTTTACCTCATGTATAAAGGTTTAAATCATGTAATTAATTTATAATAGATTCATGTTCATATTAATGGTATCATATATAATAATTATGTAATAACATACAACCTATTAATTAATAATATTTTATTATTACTATTTTTTTTGGTGTTAACAGGTCAATTTTCTCAAACATGATTTATTACATAAGTTTTGATTCATGTGAATGGTATATAGATGACTATTTTAATGAATATTATAAATTTTAAATATAAAATATATAAAGGTTTAATAAATTTTTATTACCATTATTTAATGTTAGATATGGAAGAAGAGTTTAATCGATTTTTGGAGACAATAGGTAGTAAGTAGGCATAAGTGATTGTATTATTCCCTTAATAGTGTATGAGTAGAGAAATGGATGATCTATTATTTTTCTAGAGTAAATTTAATGTAATAATTTTCATATATATTGAATATTTATATCATTATAACCATCCTTGTATATTGGTGATGAAAAAAAATTATACCATTATATAGAGACAGTAATTCGTACACACACACAAACACATTGCTTTAATTTTCATTAGGATGGATAAAAGATAGAAAGTGGTTTTAAAATAATAAAAATAATATCAAATTTTTAATATGATACTATATATATTAATTTATAATGGATAAAAAAATAATTGGAACTAGAAGAAGAAATAATCTTGAAAGAGTTGGCAGTGATGAATACCTCTTCTTTGGAAGACATCCTTTAGATATCTTCATAAGGGATCTAGTGTCAGTATTTTGGAAGGACCATGACATATTGATGTTTTTTAATTATTTATATAAGATTAATTGGGATGGTATTGTCAAGATAGATATATTAATGTGGTTAAATGAAATAATGGATGGGGTGGACTTTTATTATCATTGTGAGGGTTACTTTTGGAGTTTCTTAAAATATTACAATATAATAATATAACTCTAGATATAAATGCATCCAAATGCCCCATATATAAAATTTAGATAAAATTTTAGACCATATAATATCTCATTTTTTTAACATTTATATGTTTTTATGTAATTTAATAAAATTTCAATCCCTTAAAATATGATTATTGTCAATTTTTATACTATTCAATACTTTTACATTACATTAATCAAGAAAATAAGAAAAATTTGAAAAAAATAATTTATTATATCTTAAATATGTCAAGGTAATTTCGATATTTTTTATCACATTAAATATATAAAATTATATTTAAATTAATATTTTTAACATAATTAATTTTATTTTCCACTAATTTAATAATTACTATAGAAGCAATGTGTACACATTTAATTTAATTATTCAACAATAAATAATATAGATGAATTACCATGATTAATATAAATATTTTATATTTCAAACTAATTTTTATTATCAAATATATCCTTTGGATTATACCATATAAAAAATATTACAATCATTAAAAACGTGAGTGTGACATGTTTGAGTTTTGATTAAATAAATTACTATAAAGGTAATAAATTCATAAATATAGACCCAAAATGTCATAAATTATATCCTAGTACTATTATGTTCATGATATATTAATAAAATAATATTTACATTTGTTTTGAGTTATTTTATGGTTCTTATCATTTTATTTTCAACCTAAATTAAAGGATTTACACTTTACCATGGTAATAAAATTACTATAGCTAAAATTCATAATGAAATATAATAAAAAATGATATTTTTTACCAAATTTGGAACCAATGATTACAAATAAGGAATCCATTTTCATGATTTAAATCATATATGTTCAATAATTTAATTTAAAAATAAATCCTATAATACACAATGAATTTGTTTCATGAAATAATGAATTTCATTCCTTAAAATATACTTATAATCAAATTAATTATAACTATGAATAAAATTTAATAACATATATTATATATAAAAATTATTAATTAATTATTTTTATTTATCAAATTATTTTTATAATGGGACTTTTTAATATAATAAAAATGATAGTTTTATAAAACATAGTATTTTCAAAATTCACTATAAAATAAATATTTTTAAATAATCTAAACAATTAACCCAAATATAATTTTAATATTCTCATTTTTAAAATTATTTTTCATTTATAAAATAAAATTTATATATTTTCCAAAACTATATTATAATATTCACTCAAAAAAATAAAGAAAACCATATTTTAAGAAAATATTTTTTTTGAACAATAAAATATCATTACTAAAAGTAATGTTATTTTGAAAATAATTATTTAATAAACTAAAAAATATTATAAAATTAATAAAATTCAAAAAAAATCAATATTATTCAATATCTCAAATTTTGTTGCTAGGTTATAAAGATTACATAAAAAAATTCCCTTGTTCGTTTAAGCTAGGTGCTTCATGTATTGCATTCACTAGAACATAGTGTTATTGTAATATATCGATGTGTTATAATCCCCCATACTTAAACAAATTTATCCATATCAATTGGAATATATTATTTGTAATTAATGGTTTGAAATTAAAAATTTCTTTTTTGATGTCCCATATCATAAAATGTTTTAATAATACCTTCATTTAAAAAGAAGATATGGAAATGAAAAGGTCACCACAATACTAAATTTTTGAATATATGAACTTTATTTATAAGTCAAAATATATAAATTGAAGAGAAAACTAACACCCAATTATTAATATATATTGATAGTGATCATGGTCATGATAAATTTAACCACCAAAAACCAAAAATATGTAACTATGTAAAAAGGTCCTTTATTTATCCATATGAAAAGTTACCAGATAACATTTTTACTTCAAGTTCCTTTTTCTAATGTGGATGAATTATTTTAATACATTGATAAGGCACTATATAAATAGATGTTACTTTATTATTTTAATTTCATTATCATAAACTAATCCCCTAGTTATTCTACAAAATATTTCCACTTCGTCTCTTATGCTAGGAAATGGATATTCAAGAAAAATTGTTTATTCTATGAATCACTTTTTAATGAATCATAATTCCCATAAGTCATTTATTAGTCTAGTAAATATTTTCCAAAACCATAATGATTAGTACAAGTAATGTAATAACATCCACAATTCAACATAATCTATTCCATAAAATTTTAACATTAAGGCCCCTCTAAATTATTTCATTCCAAATTCAGTGTCTAAAGGAGGTCAATAAATTTCAACTTAATTTCCACCCAAATAGCATAATGTTTCTATTTTATAAAATATCAATTAATTAAATACCATAACCATAAATTCTAAAAAATCTATAGATCACTATACAACCTAATTAAAAAAATGAATTCTTAAAAAAAATATTTTTTAATAAAATCCCATATTATTAAATATATTCCATTAATCTATAAGTGAAAAAAACACCATCATAAATAAAATCACTAACCATTTTCAAGGTCACTAATATTATCCTATTTATTTATCCAATGACAATGTTCTATTTACCCCAACTAGTATCGACATCATGAACATAATAGGGTTTATATTTCCAATTACATTTTATGTTATAAAAATATCACCATAATAGTTATTATTAATATTATTTATCATAAAATTTAAAATATTCTATAAAATAATTTACTATATTCTACTACAGTATAATCCATGTGAATTTTTTTTTATAGCCATAATCTCACTAATAAATTACTAATACATTATAATTCTTGATTCCATACACACAAGTACATTAATCTTTCCACATTGACTATAGGAATAACATATGTATGTATTTGATACATTTTCTTCTTATGAGAATTTATTCTTTGAAACTTTGGGAAATGGATATTATAGTTCCCCATCACCTTATAGTGGAATAATTCAGCAATAGATTTTTCTTTATATATATTTCAATCACATGCCTTGTGGAATTTCTAACTACACTTTGTAGATAAATCATATTCCTTTTAATAAAGTACTAGAGTGTTTATTTCCACAATTATTACACATGGGAAATCCCTTACTTTCGTTTTTTTATTATCCATTTTTTTCTTTGTCATCCCCTTTTTTTCTTGCATCAATTTGAATCCATAATTCATTTCAAATTATTTATCAATCTTTAAATAAGATGATACAATGACCTCATATCATTAAAATGTTTGGGATACAATCTCTCAGAGAAGTATTGGTTTGTGACCATCATGGAAATGATCATTCATACTCTTTGGATTTTGTGCATTGATAAATTTCCAATCCCTACCTCTATTAACAATTTAAAAAAATAGCATACACTAGATTAGATAATAATATTTTGAAATAAAATTCAAAATCCAAAAAATTGAGAAACACATTTATAAAATTTAAAATTTAGGTATAACTAATCTCTAAATCATAATATTGGTTTTCTAGGGAATATTTCCAAATTTTGTCATAATTTTACATTATCAATTCTCTATATTACTCAATCAAGTTTTAATGGTCTCTAATAAACTTCATATAAAACAAAATTTAACCACCATAATCCTAGTTTATAGAGTTGGTATCTAAATTATTAAAATTTCACTATATAGAAATAATCACAAACCGAAGAATATAATAGATTATTTTTTTGGTAAACTAGATGCATATTTAGGTCAAGTGTTATAAAAGAATATATACGAGAAATCATAGTGAGATTAAAATTTTTGCAACCTATAACTAATTAAAAAATTTATTCTTTATATCCTAAGGAAGGAGAAAAAACTATGGGTGATTTGAAAATATCATTAAGGGTATTCATATTGGTGAATATATGATAAATAAATAAACATAAATTATATATAATGGGAAATAACTGAACACTCATTCTATTTAAATAATTTTACTTGAATAATCAATATAAAAATGTAAATAACATAAAACACATTTCATTAAGTCAATAATATGGAAATAATAATTTTATAAGGAAAAATAAATATATAAATTAATATATTTGGAAACACATTACATTTAATAATTAAAATGATAATGAAATAACTTTAAAGATAATATCACAGATAATTATAACTGAATTCTTAATGATTGAAATTCATAATTTTTGGATATCATGTGTGAAGAAAACGAATCCTATATAATAAATTAATTTTATAACTTTGTTTGATATCATTGATTAAAACCTATTTAATTCTAGTATACTGTTTTCCTCCTGAGACTATTGATGCATCAAGAGGATATATAATTTCCAGACCCACCCATCACTGTATGTCCAAATAATTACCCATATACTAAAAATTCGATTTAATTCATGAATAATGTTCCTTATCATAAAATATCTACATTATTTAATGAAATAATAATTAATAAATATTTCTCACGTTAATAAAATAAGTCTCAATGTAAACACCATCTATGAAAATGACATATGGTTTGGACACCAATCATATTTATGATACAATAATATGAATATTTAGTAGAAATATGATGAAAAATGATCAAAATAAAGGGAATTCTTTAGTGGATGGAATAATTAAAACATATACCCAATGGTGAAAAGGTGAAATAACTTTTTTTTCATTAATATATAAAATTACTATGAAAATATCCATATTTATTTCAGGAAAACATCTTTTTTACTTATGAAATTCAATTTTAAAGGTTAACTACATAAATTCAAATGAAAAATGTTTCATTAAAAATATCCTTGAAAACATGTAATGGATTATTAAAATAATTATGGATTCATGATAGTGGGAAATTAAAATCATTCTGTATATGTTGAAAAAATATTACTATAATAGTTTTGTTTGAAAAGGCATAAAATACCATGTTTGGAAAAGAAAACAATATTCCTTTTAATTAGTTTTGAGGTAAAGTAAAACATGGGTAAAAATAACTTTAAATCATTATAATATAGTTTTAAAAACATTTTTGAAATCATTTTTATAATAAATGGGAGATGATGATAAATATTCTTCAGTTTAGACATAATTATAAACAATCTTGAGTTGTGTTGTGATTGTGAAATAAATTTTTACTACTTGGGTATCACTTGAAATGTAATAACCATTATATAAATATCATAAAATGAATATACAAATAACATAAATTCAATTATATTAAATATATAAAATATAATAGATGCATTATATACACCACACAATATAAATAAAAGGTGAATATGGCACATGTCAAATTGAATTGAAAGTGAGATGAGAAACCCTTACCCCATGCATTCCATTAGTAGATCTTTTGTTATCTTATGATGTATTTTTTTAATCATGTTATTAATTTAAAACACAATAATTTTAAAATTTATTAAGTCAAAAATAATTCTTAAATAACCACTTACAACAAAATCATTAATAATATTGTATTATTATAGTTATTTTATGTGTTAATGATTTTATTGTTTCATATATTTATTGTCATGTTTATTCTGGTTCATGTGCATAGGATATAGATAAATCATATAAATAATTTTATTAATTTTATAAGTATCATATTTAATAATTTAATATGTTTATATTACAATTATTTAATGTTGGTTATGTAAAATAAATCATATTGTTTCAGGGAGATGGTTGTCCGTATGTACACTTGAGCGATGGTATCATTCCATTAAAGGAGAATATATAGATAAATGGATGATAAATTTATTTTATAGAATCAATATAACATCATATGTATCATATTTATCAATTATTTTGATCAATATAATCATCTATGAAATATGGTGATGGAAAAAAAATTATACCACTACATGGAGATGATAAGCTGTACGTACACATATGCCGTGGTTTTGTTATTTTTAGGATCAATAAAAGATGAATATGGTTTTATAATACTCATAATAACATCTAAGTATATATATTATTCTATACTTATTAATTTATTATGGAAACAACAAATGTATAGGAACTATAAGATAAAATTGTCATTTAAGAGTTGTTAATGGCGACCACCTCTTCTATGACAGACTACATTTGAATATCATTTTAAGGGATCCAATGTTGGACTTTGGGAAGGAAATAATACATTATAAAATGAATAAGGTTTTTTAAGAGTAATGTTTTAGTTTTGGTTGATATATATGTATCAATGTAGTCTATTTATGTGAAATATGGGCCACTCTTTATCAATTGAGGTGAGGGGCATTTTTTTTGATTTTTTCAAAATACTAAAATATAATAAGATTATTATAGATAAAATTCTTCTAAATGGACTATAAATGGACATGGGGTAACATTTTAGACCATATATTACCCCTAGATGTTTATTTATGTTTTTAGGATTTTTAAATAAATTAATAAAATATTTATCCTTTAAAATATCATCATTGTCATGTTAGATACTATTCATTACATTAACTTTAAAAACATCAAGTAAAAAAATTTAAAATTATAAAAACATATTTTTTATTATGAAATAAATATATTAATTTTTTATATAATTTTCCTATAATCTTAAATATTTTAAATTATATTTATTTTATTATTTATAATATCATTTTTTTTATATAAATTAAATAATTACCACATCAACACTGTGTAAGAATTTATGGTAATCATGTCATTGATACAAATTAAAAGTAATTTATCATGATGAATATAAATATTTTATATATCTATATACTTTTTATAGTCACAAATATCCTCTAGAGAACACCATATTAAAAATATTACACTTATTAAAAATTATTGTGAAATATTTTTGGATATTTGTTAATTAAAATAATTTAAGGTCCATAATCTCATCCAAGTTTTAAAAAAAGTTAATAAATTATATAAATTATTGATTATGATCAATATATACTATTAAAATTATATCAAGGTTTGTTCTTTGGTAATATTATTGTACTTATCATTATATTTTTAACTTAAATTACCTGATTTACCCATTATAGTAGTAATAAACATATTATAGTGAATATTCAAAGTAATTAAAATTAAATGAGACATATTTACCAAATATATACCGACTGATTAGAAATATTGAATCCATTTTTCAATATTAAACTCACATAAATATAAGAATTTAATTATAATTAATTCTATAAAACATAATGAAAAATAGTTTTCTTCGAAAGTATTTTTTAGATCCTAAAAAATGTACTTATACCAAAATAATGTATAAGGATGACTGAAATGTAATTAGTTAGATAATATATAACTAATGTTTAATTAATATATTGTTATACGAAATTAATATCATTAGGTGATTTTTTAATATGATGAAAATTAGAGTTTGAGAAATTGGTATTTTCCCCATTTAGTGGAAAATAATTATTTTCTAAAAAATAAAAAAAAATTAAATTTAAGAAAATTAAATTTTATTATAAAAAATGATATTATTTTTTAAAAACAAAATTTAAAGAATTTCATTATATTTATTATAATATTCAGTCATAAAATTATAGAAAATCATTTTGAAGAAAAAATATTTTTAAAGAATAAAATGACTTTCTTGAAACTCAAGTGATTATTCACAATTAACTAATTAATTAATTTAAAATGCGTTGAAATGTTATATAATTTACATTTTTTTCATACTATTCATTTGTAACACCCCGACCCCAGCTACCCGGAGTCGGTGCATTACTTCGTAACATTGGCATGATCACAAGAAAGATCAAATCTCGAAAGACCGATTGGTTTAGTAGCCTTGGAAACACTAGATATATTCATAAGTTTTACATTACATAATTAAACGAAAAACTACTACAACAACATATTGTCTCCATAATCCACACTCATATCCCCACATAATATCCCTGCAGGTCATTCATAACTTACTTCTTCACTTCCTGGGAAAAATAAAACATAGAAAAAGGGTGAGCTCAAATGCCCAGTAAGGATAACAATATAGCGGAAACTTTCATAAATAAGAATAAACTTTTAAGGCAATGTATAACTAAAACAAAAGCCTTTCAAACATGAACTTTCAACATGGTATGGCATAAATAAAATGAAATAATGTCATTTACTTATTCACATGGATATTCTACTAATCGAATAATCACATGAAAAAATCAATAACCACTTTCATAATGTTGGAATGCATAATGCCAGACTATCATAACCACATAGTCAAGGCCTCATGCCAAGACTACAAAGAAGATTTTGTCAAGGCCTTGTGCCAAGACACTAGTTTGTCTCATGAGACCTACCGATGCATTGAGGAGCTATAGCGGGCTCCACCCGTCACATATTAAGTCTAATGCATTCCCATATGAAAAGGTTCAAACATAAACATTCATATTAAAACTAGCATACGAAATGTCAATACTTTCACCATAAACTATGAATGGTATAAAAATAGCACATCCAAAGTCCAACATATCACAAAACCTTCAATACAATATAGAAGTTTTGTATCATAATTAATCAACTTCAAATAATCTTAAAATCCATCAAAGGATGTTGACATAGATGAAATCAAAATTCTTTTTAAAGAAATATCTCCTTTTATTTTGAAATCATTTAAGATCCATATAAAATAAAACATTTTCTTTGAAAATATTCTTATAAGCTTGTAACGGAAGCTTTGAAGATTTTATAACGGCGGAAAATAGCCGCACCCGCCGTATAAGTTAAAAAAACATTCTTACCTTAATTCTGTCGAAAAGGTTAAAAAGGACCTTGTTTTGAAAACGACGGAAAGATTCCTTTATAAACCTCTTATAAAAAGTCAAACAAGGGTATAAATTACTTTAACCCATATTCTTTTAAATAATAAATATGTTTTGAAATACATTTCGAAGAAACATGGATGTGGATGATAAAGAAATCCCAGTAGATTATTACGTATAAACAACCTCGGATAATGAAGAGATTGTGAAATAACCCTTACCTTGTACTTTTCCTTGGTTGGGGTAGGTTAACCTCCTGTATAATGGTGAAATAATTGTTACTAAATTATACAAGAATCATATACATTAATATGATATCATATATGATCTTTTAATATCGATTTATAATAATATCTTAGTATTATCGTTGTTTCGGGTGTTAACTTACTTGTTTTCTTTTATATGTTTTGTTATGTAAGACATTTTTGTAAAGGATAGGTTGTATATTATTCATATCCAGAATGATATCAAGTCCTTAAACATCATTTTTAAATCATCAAATGATAATTATACTTGAATGGATACGATAGAGAATGAATCTCATCGCGTTCGTGGAGACGGTAGTCCGTACGTACGCACGAGCGACAATATCATTCTTTCAATATTTTATAAATGGTTGTTATATCATATATACAGAATCATTATCATGTTTTATTTATTATTTACATGAGTTACATGTCATTATTATACCCATCCAAATAATAATATATTGAATAACAATTACACCACGACGTGGAGACGGTAAGCCGTACGTACGCACGTATGGTGACATGTTATTCAAAGGGTGGAAAGAATACTGAATATGGTTGTACCATATTTATAATAACATCACAGTATATATATGATAATTGAGTTATTATTTTAGAATGGTAACAACAAAGGATGAATAAGTGGAAGAATAAATGAACTTGGAAAAGGGTGGTGAAATCATTACCTCTTCTTCGGGTTCTTCCTTTTGATTTGATCAAAAGGGCTCCTTAGGTTGGCTTTCTGATCAAACTAAGGCCTCTAGGTTGTAGTGAGGGATGTTGGGAGAGTATTTGGGCAGAGTTTGGCCGAACCCAAAGGCTTTGAAGGTGTGAAGAAATGATAAGGAGGAGTGCCCTTTTATAAGAGGGGTGAGGGGCACCTTTGGAAAAGCTAGAAATATTAATTTATAATAAATTCATATTCGGTTTCTAATGGATCCAAAGTTGATTATTCAAAGGTTAAGGTGAGGATAGGTCGAAAACCACTCAACAAATAGAATTTAGACAGGTTTGGGTACTTATATTAACCTTATCTTTAAGTATTAACTCTAAGTTAATTAGTTTCACTTTTACAATGTCTCTTTGTATTTTTATATAATATGGTTAATAAACTTACTATATACATCCAAGCGACCCCCAAGTGGTACATTAATGATGAAACTATCATGATATAAGTCTCTTGGCCGAACCGTAGATTTTTAGGAATTTAATATCAATTAATAATATAATATTTATTTAAGAACTCTTTTATGTCAATTTTGACACTATTCAATAGTTGATTTCTGTGAAACTCATAACAGATTGATTACTTCGAAAAAAGTACATTAAATCAATCCTAATATATCATATTATCCTATAAAATTAGTTTAATTCATTAAAAGTTTCATATTATATTTATTTGGGTATTTATAATATCAATTATTTTATTTTTTCACTATTATAGTAATTACTGCATCATCGTTGTGTCATAAATAAAATAAATTATTTAATGTCTAAAAATTATAAATAAAATATCATTATGTAGGAAATATTTTTATATTTCTAATGAATATTTGTAATCTAAAATCCAACATATATAACCCTATGTAACAATTGTTTTTCTAAAAGATATATGCTTGTGTCATTTTTGTATTCATTTTAACTTAATTAAAATAAAGTGTCATTATCACTTACAAGTGGATACATGGGGTCCCAAAATCGACCCAAAGATGTCCATGGTCGACCATGTATCAACCAATAGGGTTAAGACACGTTTTAGGGTAATTTAGTATTATTATAATATTATTTTTTAACCCTTATTTACCGGATTTACCCTTAACCATGGTAAATAAAATATTTACCGCAGTAATTATTCAAAATGTCTAAAAATAAAAGTTACCTATTTACACAATTTGAACATCCTGATTCCAAATATGGAATCCATTTTCCTAAATTCAAAACACAGAAGTGGCAAAAATTAATTTAAAATTAATTCCCGCTGTCAAAACAAAAAGCGTGTTTTTAAGAGATAATAACTATCAAAAGATTGACACTTGTTTATGTTCGGTTTAATTGTAAAATTATGTCCAATGACAAACATTATATTAAATGGTAAAAATATATTCTAAATATACTTTAAAACTACTAAAATACATAATTTATCACTATTAATTATTTTGATTAAAAAAGTTGTTTTTAATTAAAATTTAGTAATTTTCACTATTCATCAAAATATGAAAGTTATCCGAAATGTACCAAAATTTCACCTTAGTCTAAATTCGATATTCCGAATCCAAAAATGAAGTCAATTTTGAAATATAAAATATATATAATTTCAAAAAGTAGGTATTACTATTCATGACGGCTAGTTTGATTGGTTATGGTGTGTTAGAACTCGGTGTTGCGTACAACACACGCTATCACATTATTCAAAGAGAAGCGTACCATAGAAGCTTGGGGTGTTAAATTCTCCCCTCCTTCAAATAATTTCATCCTCGAAATTTCTAGAATACTTATCACATGAATAGACTCGGGTGGTTCTTCATCATAAGTTCCTCGGGTTCCCACGTTGCCTCTTCCATCTTATGGTTTCTCCACAAAACTTTTACCAGACGCGTCGTCCGGTTTCTCAGTACTTGTTCTCTCGTATCAAGAATCCTGACGGGCTCTTGACAATAGGAAAGATCGGGTTCCAGTTCTAATTCCTCATAGGTGAGTACATGCGTTGTATCAGGCATGTATTTCCTCAACAGAGATACGTGGAACACATCGTGAACTTTGGAGAGACTTGGCGGCATTGCCAATCGGTAAGCTACAACCCCAATTCGTTCTAGAATTTCGAAAGGTCCGATGTACCTGGGACTCAATTTACCTTTCTTACCAAAACGTATGACTCCCTTCCATGGAGATACCTTCAGGAAAACATGATCACCGACTTGAAATTCCAAATCCTTCCTTCGATTATCGGCATAGCTCTTCTGCCTACTTTGAGCTGCTTTGATGTGATTTTGGATTACTTTCACCTTTACCACCGTTTCCTCCACCAGTTCTGGGCCTACAAGTTTTATTTCACCAACGTCATCCCAACAGGTTGGTGTACGGCATCTCTTTCCGTATAACGCTTCATATGGTGCCATCCGAATACTCGAATGGAAACTATTGTTATAGGAAAATTCTACCAGTGGTAAATATTGATCCCACATACCCTGAAAGTCAAGTGAGCAAGATCTCAACATGTCTTCTAAGGTCTGAATAGTCAGTTCTGATTGTCCATCTGTCTGAGGGTGGTAAGCAGTACTCAAATGAAGTTTAGTATCTAGGGATTTCTGAAGACTTTTCCAAAATCTTGAAGTAAAACGGGGATCACGATCAGAAACAATTGATAAGGGTACTCCATGAAGTCTCACAACTTCATTAATATATAGTCTTGCTAGACGTTCTAGGGGTAGATCTTCTCTTATAGAAAGAAAATGTGCTGACTTGGTAAGACGATCAACAATAACCCATATTGCATCATTCCTTCTAGGAGTCTTTGGTAGCCCCATGACAAAGTCCATCGTAATATCGTCCCATTTCCACTCCGGTATGGGAAGAGGTTGCATGACTCCTCCAGGCTGTTGCCTTCCATCTTTCACTTGTTGACAAACCATACATCTTGACACAAAATCAGCAATCTCCCTATTCATGTTGTCCCACAAAAAATGTTCTTTCAAATCTCTATACATTTTGGTTCTCCCAGGGTGTATAGAGAAATTAGAACTATGAGAATCATCCAGCAATTCCCTTTTTAGATCAGGTATATTGGGAACACAAAGTCTCTTCCCGAATTTCAAAATTCCATCTTCATACACAAAGTCTCTCAATCTCCCATCATTCACAGCTTTAATCTTCTTTTGGAATTCTTCATCATCGGTCTGAGAACTCTTAATCCTTTCTAGTAAAGATGGTTTGGAAACCATTTGAAAAAGAAATGATGTTTCGCCTTCCCTGGTTATTCCCATGTCCATCTTTACTAGATCCACGAAAATTGGATCCCTTTCAATTCTCATATTGTTCAAAACTCCATGGTCTTTTCTACTCAAAGCATCTTCCACCTTGTTTGCCTTCCCCGGGTGGTAGTGTATCGTACAATCATAATCCTTGAGTAATTCAAGCCATCTCCTTTGCCTCATGTTGAGTTCTTTTTGTGAGAAAATATACTTCAAACTCTTGTGATCAGTATAAATCTCACATTTTTCACCATAGAGGTAGTGCCTCCATATCTTCAAAGAAAAGATCACAGCTGCTAACTCGAGATCATGAGTAGGATAGTTTTTTTCATGAATTTTCAACTGTCGTGATGCATAGGCAATAACTCTATCATTCTGCATATGGACACAACCAAGTCCTTTCTTCGATGCATTACTATAAATAACGAACCCATAATTCCCCGATGGTAGAGTCAATATAGGAGCATTTACTAATCTTCTCTTCAGTTCTTCGAAACATTCTTCACACTCTTTTGTCCAAACAAATTTAACCCATTTACGTGTGAGCTTCGTTAATGGGTTAGCCAATCGGGAAAAATTCTGGATGAAACGTCGATAATAACCTGCCAAACCAATAAAACTGCGTACCTCAGTTATACTCGTAGGTGCTGGACATTCTTGGATTGCCTTGGTCTTAGAAGGATCAACAGAGATTCTATCTTTAGAGACAATATGGCCAAGAAAAGAAATCTCCTGAATCCAGAATTCACACTTTCTAAAATTCCCATATAATTCATGCCTCCTCAGAGTCTTCAAGATAATGCGCAAGTGATTTTCATGATCTTCGTAGGTTTTAGAGTATACCAAGATATCATCAATAAATACCACCACAAATTCATCGAGATACTCCTTGAAAACTCTATTCATCAGATCTATGAATACAGAGGGTGCATTAGTCAATCCAAAAGGCATTACAGTAAACTCGTAATGCCCGTACCTGGTTCGAAATGCTGTCTTTGGAATGTCTTCCTTCTTCACACACAACTGATGGTATCCAGATCGAAGGTCAATCTTTGAAAAGTATTGAGCTCCATGCAGTTGGTCAAATAAATCATCAATACGAGGTAGGGGATACTTGTTCTTTATCATTATAGCATTGATCTCCCTGTAGTCGATACATAACCTCATAGATCCATCTTTCTTTTTAACAAAAAGAACAGGGGCTCCCCATGGAGAAACACTAGGGCGAATAAATCCCTTATTACTCAATTCCTCTAGTTGTTTCTTTAGTTCGAATAACTCTATAGTGGCCATTCTATAAGGGGTCTTCGATATAGGCCTTGATCCAGGAATCAAATCAATGGAAAACTCAACTTCTCGTTCTGGAGGATATCCAGGTAAATCTTCCGGAAATACATCTACAAATTCTTTCACAACAGGTACATCCTCTATTTGAACATTCCTTTCCTCACCGACAGTTATTTCATTCTCTTCCTCCCCAATAATTGAATTAAGTTGAGCTACTGGGGGTGGATCTAAATAAGAATTAGGTGGTGATGATTCTGCTCTAAAGATAAGGTGTTCCTTATCATTATCATCAAGAATCGTAACCTCTTTCTTCTTAAAATAAATCTTCGCATCATAGTCCGAAATCCAGTCCATACCGAGGATTATATCAAACTCAATCATAGGTATGACGATGAGATCAGCAGATAAAGAAAATTTATGTGCTCTAATGGGGACTGATTCACAAAACTTTGTTGCAATGATACTTCCCTTAGGAGATTTAACTGACAACTCCCTTATTAAATCAAATTGGAAATATCTAATTTTCTTAGCAAACTGGGAAGATATGAAACAATGCGACGATCCAGAGTCAAATAATGCATTTGCTAAACTTGAGGAAACCATTAAATTACCTGCCACCACGTCTTTTGGATCTTCTACCTCTGCAGTAGTGATAGAATAAGCTTGGCCTTGATCCCTTGGCCTTTTCTGAGGTAAGTTCTCCTGATGCTTAGGACATGCATTTGCATAATGCCCCATCTCCCTGCAATTGTAGCACTGAACGTTGCTAGCTTCCTTCTTCCCCTTGCAATCATGAGCTTGGTGGCCTTTTTCACCACACTTGTAACAGACTCCCATTCCCTTCAAGCAAGTACCAGGATGTTTCTTCCCGCATTTACCACAAGATGGATATTCAACCTTTCCCTTATTCCCCTTATTTCCATTCCCAGATTGATCAGCAGGTCTCTTCTTCTCTTGCTTTTCTTTAAAGTCATAAGACTTAGAGAATTCCTTTTCGGTCTTGATAGCACATGAGACAATGTCTTCGTATGATGAAAAGGGTTGTGAGACTAATGCTCGACGGAGAAATGGTTTTAACCCATCAAAGAAACGATCAATATTACTTCTTGGGTTGCGAATATAATCTCCAGCATACCTCGCTAACCTTGTAAAGTTAGCCTCATACTTTGTGACATTCTCATCCTCCTTCTGTCTCAGACTCAGAAATTGCCTTTCCATATCTGCTCGATGGTCGCGAGGGAAGTATATTTATAAAAACAGATCCTTGAACTCCCTCCATTCCATATTTGATACTTCATCATCTTCCTTCATGTTCTGAATCAATGACCACCATTGATCAACATCTCCAGTGAGGCGGTAAACTGCCATGATAACTTTTTCCCTTTCACTGCTCCCCAAAGCCTGAAATATTTTCTCTAGGGAAAATATCCATTGCTCAGCTACTAAGGGATTTGTATTCCCATTGAACGTTGGTGGTTGTTTCCTCATGAATCGATCTAACATTGATCCTCCACGCTGCGGATCAGGGTGCTCCATACGGGTAAGGTTATTATTCATAACCTGAGTAAGTTGTCCCAGTATGGTGATTAGCTGATCAGCACCAGTTGCATCACCAGCCCCACTATAATTATCTTGAGCAGGAGGGCAATCCCTATATGGAGTGTGTGCATTGATACGGTTTCCATTTCTTCCACTAGGCGCCATTTCTAAACAATGGCATAAACTAGATCTGTTTATGAATCAAAATACATAATCCCATACTTATAAAACACTTAACATAAATTGAACTATTTATGGATATAATCCATAATCATAAAAATGTTTTCTTTGAGGAAGTATATACTCATAAACCCTTCATAATGATTTGTATATAAAATGAGAGTTATCCTAAGAATATCCCCCGGGAGTGTCGTAACCAAGAGTGCAGCAAGGCCCGTTGTCGTGCACCAGTTCCCGTTCGAGTCTAGCTCAAAGCGGTGTTTTCGGGTTTTACCCCTAGGTACATCTGTGCCAGAGCCGCCTCTACCTGCTCGTATCCAGACAGGGATGTATTTCTCGGAAAACTCACAAAATCTCTACAATACCAAAATTCTAGGAAGTTCTTCTATACTAATCCTCAAAGATCATCTTAGGTCTACGTGATCTAATCAGAGTTTATCTAAATCTAGCTTCCAAGGTTTGTACTAAACTTCCTATGATACCAACTGTAACGCCCCGACCCAGCTACCTGGAGTCGGTGCATTACTTCGTA
The DNA here is from genome assembly GCA_963277665.1 of Viscum album. Taxonomy (NCBI): domain Eukaryota; kingdom Viridiplantae; phylum Streptophyta; class Magnoliopsida; order Santalales; family Viscaceae; genus Viscum; species Viscum album. Next base: position 648,340,327 of record OY728120.1, on the reverse strand, counting down.
ACATTGGCATGATCACAAGAAAGATCAAATCTCGAAAGACCGATTGGTTTAGTAGCCTTGGAAACACTAGATATATTCATAAGTTTTACATTACATCATTAAACGAAAAACTACTACTACAACATATTGTCTCCATAATCCACACTCATATCCCCACATAATATCCCTGCAGGTCATTCATAACTTACTTCGTCACTTACTGGGAAAAATAAAACATAGAAAAGGGGTGAGCTCAAATGCCCAGTAATGATAACAATATAGCGGAAACTTTCATAAATAAGAATAAATTTTTAAGGCAATGTATAACTAAAACAAAATCCTTTCAAACATGAACTTTCAACATGGTATGGCATAAATAAAATGAAATAATGGCATTTACTTATTCACATGGATATTCTACTAATCGAATAATCACATGAAAAAAATCAATAACCACTTTCATAATGTTGGAATGCATAATGCCAGACTATCATAACCACATAGTAAAGGCCTCGTGCCAAGACTACAAATAAGATTTTGTCAAGGCCTTGTTCCAAGACACTAGTTTGTCTCATGAGACCTACCGATGCATCGAGGAGCTATAGCGGGCTCCACCCGTCACATATTAAGTCCAATGCATTCCCATATGAAAAGGTTTAAACATAAACATTCGTATTAAAACTAGCATACGAAATGTCAATACATTCACCATAAACTATGAATGGTATAAAAATAGCACATCCACAGTCAAACATATCACAAAACCTTCAATACAATATAGAAGTTTTGTATCATAATTAATCAACTTCAAATAATCTTAAAATCCATCAAAGGATGTTGACATAGATGAAATCAAAATTCTTTTTAAAGAAATATCTCCTTTTATTTTGAAATCATTTAAGATCCATATAAAATAAAACATTTTCTTTGAAAATATTCTTATAAGCTTGTAAGGGAAGCTTTGAAGATTTTATAACGGTGGAAAATAGCCGCACCCGCCGTATAAGTTAAAAAAACATTCTTACCTTAATTCTGTCGAAAAGGTTAAAAAGGACCTTGTTTTGAAAACGACGGAAAGATTCCTTTATAAACCTCTTATAAAAAGTCAAACAAGGGTATAAATGACTTTAACCCATATTCTGGTAAATAATAAATATGTTTTGAAATACATTTCGAAAAAACATGGATGTGGATGATAAAGAAATCCCAGTAGATTATTACGTATAAACAACCTCGGATAATGAAGAGATTGTGAAATAACCCTTACCTTGTACTTTTCCTTGGTTGGGGTAGGTTAACCTCCTGTATAATGGTGAAATAATTGTTACTAAATTATACAAGAATCATATACATTAATATGATATCATATATGATCTTTTAATATCGATTTATAATAATATCTTAGTATTATCGTTGTTTCGGGTGTTAACTTACTTGTTTTCTTTTATATGTTTTGTTATGTAAGACATTTTTGTAAAGGATAGGTTGTATATTATTCATATCCAGAATGATATCAAGTCCTTAAACATCATTTTTAAATCATCAAATGATAATTATACTTGAATGGATACGATGGAGAATGAATCTCATCGCGTTCGTGGAGACGGTAGTCCGTACGTACGCACGAGCGACAATATCATTCTTTCAATATTTTATAAATGGTTGTTATATCATATATACAGAATCATTATCATGTTTTATTTATTATTTACATGAGTTACATGTCATTATTATACCCATCCAAATAATAATATATTGAATAACAATTACACCACGACGTGGAGACGGTAAGCCGTACGTACGCACGTATGGTGACATGTTATTCAAAGGGTGGAAAGAATACTGAATATGGTTGTACCATATTTATAATAACATCACAGTATATATATGATAATGGAGTTATTATTTTAGAATGGTAACAACAAAGGAAGAAGAAGTGGAAGAATAAATGAACTTGGAAAAGGGTGGTGAAATCATTACCTCTTCTTCGGGTTCTTCCTTTTGATTTGATCAAAAGGGCTCCTTAGGTTGGCTTTCTGATCAAACTAAGGCCTCTAGGTTGTAGTGAGTGATGTTGGGAGAGTATGTGGGCAGATTTTGGCCGAACCCAAAGGCTTTTAAGGTGTGAAGAAATGATAAGGAGGAGTGCCCTTTTATAAGAGGGGTGAGGGGCACCTTTGGAAAAGCTAGAAATATTAATTTATAATAAATTCATATTCGGTTTCTAATGGATCCAAAGTTGATTATTCAAAGGTTAAGGTGAGGATAGGTCGAAAACCACTCAACCAATAGAATTTAGACAGGTTTGGGTACTTATATTAACCTTATCTTTAAGTATTAACTCTAAGTTAATTAGTTTCACTTTTACAATGTCTCTTTGTATTTTTATATAATATGGTTAATAAACTTACTATATACATCCAATCGACCCCCAAGTGGTCCATTAATGATGCAACTATCATGATATAAGTCTCTTGGCCGAACCGTAGATTTTTAGGAATTTAATATCAATTAATAATATAATATTTATTTAAGAACTCTTTTATGTCAATTTTGACACTATTCAATAGTTGATTTCTGTGAAACTCATAACAGATTGATTACTTCGAAAAAAGTACATTAAATCAATCCTAATATATCATATTATCCTATAAAATTAGTTTAATTCATTAAAAGTTTCATATTATATTTATTTGGGTATTTATAATATCAATTATTTTATTTTTTCACTATTATAGTAATTACTGCATCATCATTGTGTCATAAATAAAATAACTTATTTAATGCTAAAAATTATAAATAAAATATCATTGTGTAGGAAATCTTTTTATCTTTCTAATGAATATTTATAATCTAAAATCCAACATATATAACCCTATGTAACAATTGTTTTTCTAAAAGATATATGCTTGTGTCATTTTTGTATTCATTTTAACTCAATTAAAATAAAGTGTCATTATCACTTATAAGTGGATACATGGGGTCCCAAAATCGACCCAAAGATGTCCATGGTCGACCATGTATCAACAAATAGGGTTAAGACACGTTTTAGGGTAATTTAGTATTATTATAATATTATTTTTTAACCCTTATTTACCGGATTTACCCTTAACCATGGTAAATAAAATATTTACCGCAGTAATTATTCAAAATGTCTAAAAATAAAAGTTACCTATTTACAAAATTTGAACATCCTGATTCCAAATATGGAATCCATTTTCCTAAATTCAAAACACAGAATTGGAAAAAATTAATTTAAAATTAATTCCCGCTGTCAAAACAAAAAGCGTGTTTTTAAGAGATAATAACTATCAAAAGATTGACACTTGTTTATGTTCGGTTTAATTGTAAAATTATGTCCAATGACAAACATTATATTAAATGGTAAAAATATATTCTAAATATACTTTAAAACTACTAAAATTCATAATTTATCATTATTAATTATTTTGATTAAAAAAGTTGTTTTTAATTAAAATTTAGTAATTTTCACTATTCATCAAAATATGAAAGTTATCCGAAATGTACCAAAATTTCACCTTAGGCTAAATTCGATATTCCGAATCCAAAAATGAAGTCAATTTTGAAATATAAAATATATATAATTTCAAAAAGTAGGTATTACTATTCATAACGGCTAGTTTGATTGGTTATGGTGTGTTAGAACTCGGTGTTGCGTACAACACACGCTATCACATTATTCAAAGAGAAGCGTACCGTAGAAGCTTGGGGTGTTACATCGTTCCTAAAAAAATTAAATGGTTATTTATAATAATCACATAATAATACTTATTTTTTCATTTTAGTAGGGTGTTATATATCATATATGTTATCGAATATAGTGTTTTTAAGATATCATGGTGTTAACAAGAATATTTCACAAATAATATTTTAAAATATATTAAAAAATAATTATTTACAAACAATTAATAAAAAATAATTTATTTTATTCTATGGGATATATGTGGTGGAAGATTAAATATATGATTAAGAAAATAAAAAACTTTTCAACAGTAAAAATATCTTTATTGTAACACACATCATAAAATTTCTAATAAATATTCCTACTGAGAAAATGTAAAAAGGAATATTGAGATCATTATCAATAGTTCACATATTTAAAAAAATAATTTAGAACATTTTTAGTAATATATTATATAGATATTATATAAATACAGCTCATCTGGAGCAGTTGAAAATTATTATTGACATCAGGAAATTATATGAAAAAAGAATCCATCAATGAAGATTTTATTTTTATTAAAATAATGATTTGTAGAATAAAAAATGGGAATATAATATCGTCATAATATAAAATAAATTGATTTTTTAAATATATATTTAATGATGAATTTTTATTATATAAGAAATGAATTTGTGCAAGAATACGTCCAATATTTTACAAATGAAATCCAAAAAATATTTCTACCATTATATATAATAAAAATAAACATATTAATACACTATTCTAGAATATTATTCATATTGATTAACCTATATTATCTTTAATTATAGAAATGTATTATAATTATATAAGGTACTTGTCATATTTTTAGTCATTAGATGTTAACAATTATGATTGTATCATATATGATTCAAAATTTAGACATTGATTCCCACCCAATCAAAGAAATTACATCAATAATAGATTATCATAGGTAATATAATATACGATTTATAATTTGTTAATTTCAGTCCATGAAATTTCTATTCCTAACTAATGAATACAGAATCTATGACGTGAGTGTTTTGGTAATTTCTTATAAACATAATTTTTGAATATTAATGTATAATTTAAAAAGTATATAACAATTCTGGAAACATAGTTTTGTAAGATAAATAAATTATGTTAATTTTATAAATTATTATTATAATACTTGAAGGGTTATGATGAAAAAGTTACATCATCCCTTGGTGGTGGTACTCTACACATACACATGGACAATATTTTCATTTTTCAATGAGCTAGATAAATGTAGAAAATGGTTCATATTTTGAAAATAGTAAATATTTTATACATATAATAAATATTATATATATACCCTTTAATATCCAACCATGTATGGAATTTATGGGTAATGAAATACCTGTATTTATGGATGTGGTTGTCTATTTATACACACAAAAAAGATACTCATAATTTATATGGATGGAGATTGGGTAGATTGTGGTTAAACAATTAATATAAATAAAATGTCATTATACTAATAAGGTGGATATAAATAAATAATAATGATACTTTTTTATAATTATATAGAATAAAAAATGATTATAAGTGATTATTACTAATGTTTGGAATTTTAAGCCTTTCAGGGAATTCCACTTAGTAATATAAGATTTAGGGATTTCCCATTAGTCATGGGGCTACTAAAAATAGAACATATTATGATGAATACATCTTATATCTAGTTATTTGTACTTAATTAATTAATATTAATTACATAACATTTTTATACATGAACTAATTTAATAGGTGAAGAGACTTTGGAAAGAAGGATACATAAAACAACTAGTCAATAAGTAAACTACATCATCTCCCACTATGTTCTTCACATATTGAACTCTTATTAGATATATCTTACTGAATACTGTCTTCATAACAAGGGGAAAGGAAACATAATAAATAATGATCTCATATACATAGTAATATTAAGGGGGGGGGGGTTATAATTTACCACTTAAACATAACATGTGATAATGGAATAATTACATGGGCATAATAATTGAAAATTATACCTTGAATATCGTGGATCCTAATATTAATTCATTTAAGAAATAATTTTATTTCCAAAGACATAAATTATAATGGAATCATTGAACATGAGATATGAGATTATAAAATTTTCATAAGAACTATGATTGTGGATATCAAATAAGAATATAAATTAATTTTTTAAGTTTTATGGTTTTAAGGAAGAGACTATTAGAGTGGATCGGTTTCTCCAAAGAAACCATCATATTAGTTAAGGATCAAATTCAAGAATATAATATTTGATAGATACCCTTAATAAATTGGGTTCACTCCCCATTTATATCCATTTTAACTCATGAGATATCTATCATTACCGAATGAATTATAGTTCTATATAATTTCAATCCCACCCATCACATGATGAATATCATATATGTTATCCAAAATATCATAATTAAATAATAAAATCATATCCCATGATATGTATATGGTTTTCATAAACCTTTAATCAGATAATAACTCATGGAAATGAAATTGGTTTCATATAAGTTTCAAAATTTCATCACAACACAACCTTTGGAAATAAAATAAGTTTCATATACATAATACCAACATAGTCATATAACATATAGGTACTTAATAATAATATAATCAATGGATTACATACATGGTAAGTAATATGTAACATTAATTGATGTCATCTTAGTTTATATTACATAAAAAATATATCTCGAAAAATTCTTGAGGAAATAATCAGTTTCTTTTTTAAATAACTTTTTAAAATTCTAAAAATGTACTAAATGGAAAGAACAACATTTTATATTGGATTTTACATGGAAAATTTATAAGTAATCTATAATAATTGAACAATTTTTTATATTGAGTAATTAACTTCATGTTGTGTGTGTTAAAATAAATATTTCTTCAACATTTTCTGTAAAAATTAAAAAGGACCACATATGAAAAACTATAAGATATTTCCCCTTAATCAATATTTTTCAATTCAAAAAATTAGTAAAAATATATTTAAGAAATAAATTATGAATAATAAAATACCTATTGAAATAATTTAATTCAAAACATGAAAATAGATGAAAACTTAATTTTGATCGATGAGAGAAATAGATTATATTTTACTTAAATACATTCTTTCTATCTCTAGAGTACATAAAAAGATGAAATATATAGGAAACATATTTTCCATAAAAATAATCATCAGAGAAGAAAATTTGTGCGATTCTAGCGACGAATGTCCTATTTTTTCATCGAAATCATAATCATAAACCACCTCAATAAATAATTATACATCAATATAAAACCCCTATTTTGTGATCACATTTCATTGTATGTTTTATTTACTAAAGTAAAAGAAATTTAAATTTAAAATAATTCTATATTAAAATAATTTAAAAACATATAATATCATATATGAAATCTTTAAAACCTTTTATGACACATGTTCATATTCCTAATTAAAATCATCATTTTCGGGTGTCATATATTTTATTTTTTTCAAAAGTATTTCGGTTTAGTATCTGTAGTATTTGTACAATGATCATGGTTGTAAAATTTCAAATATGTCACTAATAATTAAAATATCATATCTAATTATTATATATGTTGATATTCATTTATAAATGTTTGATATCTAAAAACAATTAAACCATTCACAGAGATGGTAAGTCGTAAGTACACATGAATGTTTATTATCTTATTTTGATGAGTGTATGAAAATAAAGGTGAATAATAATTCACCTTTATATAATCATTATTATGATAAATAAATAATATATTCATTAAATTCATCCATATTACCGTATATTTAATGTGGAAACAAAAAACGAATAACATCTATTTATGGAGGTGGTAGTCCACATGTACACATGAAAAATATTGTCATTTTCCAATGGATTTGAAGTTATGTTGGTATATATGATATAATCCACTAGAAAGAATAATTTTTTAATAAATATAATATATATAAATTAATCCCATCATAATACCAATCTATAAAATGTGTTGGTGGAAATGAATTTTATCTCCACATGGAGATGGTAATCTATACGTACAATTGAGCTATAATTTATCCTACCATTTAATAGAAAATATTTTACAATGGGGGTTTCATAATAATAAAAAAATTTCATTATATTTTGTATACTGATGTTATCAATTTATGACCAATACAACTGATTTTATTAGGTTTAAAGAAGAAATGAAAAAAGAATTTAATCTGTTAAGTTGAATTCCTCTTTATTGAAAAAACACATTTAGATTTCCTCTTATGATTCCAATGTATTGTAATTTATAAATTATAAAAAAACTATTATTTTGATAATGATTTTGATATGATATATTGTAATGGTATTTCTATTCTTTTATGTATAATGTTTTTTAATGAAGAAAAATGAGGTGTTCACTTTTATAAGTGTGGGGAGGGGCACTCTCATAATTTCCTAAAAGCATACAAAAAAATAATCGAGATATATATTTAAAAATATTTAGTGATTCCAATATAAGTAATTATTTGGTTAAAATACAATAAAAAATAAAAAATTTACATATTTATGTGGTGTTTATCCTTATCTTATATTTTATCCCATTAGATATCATATTTTAACCTTGACTACGGTAGAGTATTAACCACTCTTAAAGAGTTATAATTTTATATAAAATTGGATCATAAATGGTAATGAGAGGTAATGTTTTACCATATATTATCCACCAATTCCACTCTCATGATTTTGTAATTTTAATTTACATTAATTAAATATTATTTTCATAAAATAGAAATAATGCCTTTTTGGACTATATATATTTAATTTTACTATAAAGAAACCACAAAAAATATGGATTTAAAATATAATCTATTAACACAACCGTAATATTTTATATTTATATATATAGTTCATTGAACTCAATAACACTCAAAAATTATATTAATTCAAAATTTTAAAAAAAAATTATATTATAATTTTAATTAATGAAATACATTATCTTTGTTGAATAAGAATTTATTGCAATAATAAAAATAATTAAAATTAGATACAAAACAATAAATTATATTTTTTCAAAATAACTATTTATATTCAACCACATAATTCTTTTCTCCCTATGAGAACACCAAAGAGATATTTAAAATTATGAGAGTGACATATTGTGTTTTTCTTTTCTTTAAATATTATGTAGTTCATTTTCATCTAATAGTGTCTTGTAAAAGATTAAATTTTGATAATTAGGTGATAAGGGTAGATTTAAAATCCCCCACTATGAGTTAACATAATAAATTTGGGAATTATATTTTGGTTTTAACCTAGGTTAACATGATTAACCCTTTTTTAAGGTGATAAATTTTTTCACAGAAACTATTCATAATGCCTAAAAATAAAAGCGATCTATTAACAAAATTTGGGCCACCATATTAAAAAAATTGAATCCATTTTTCACAAATTAACTTCTATATGTGGCATAAATTCAATTCAATCTACGTTCACAAAATGTGGAAAATCCCTTTTTAGAAAAACACATATTTTTAAGCATAAAAATTGATGTATTCTTATCCCATTCCATGAAAAACATTAATAGGCTGTTAAAAAATTTGATTAAGTAAATAATATATTTATTTATATATATTGTTGAAATAATTCAGTAATAGTGATAAATTTTATATTTTAATGTAAAAAGCACAAAACTCATAAAAACCAATTTTTCATAAAAAATATCTTTTATTTTAAAACTATTTTTATTTTTATTTCTTTTTAATTGATAACAAATGAATTTTGTTATTACAAATTTAACTAATCATTTTTTCATTATTTAGTTTCTAAAATTCATACCCACTGATAAAATTATTAAGTGATATCTGTCATACTAAATAATAATATTCAAATAGTATATCATGATTTTAAATATGTGGTGTTGTGTGTAAAGAGATATATCCTAGAATGTATTTTTTATAATGAAATTAATCAAAAAAAATTTGTTGTCACATTATTCCCCCTAAAAATGAATTTAATCAAATAAGTTACATCACATTGATACTACCAAATGAATATATCTCTATCTGATTACATCATCTGATTTCTATATAGTTTCATCAAATTTTTGATTCCTATAGGGATCAATAACCCAGGGAGTAGTCTTTTTATACATCTCATTATCTATTTATACGCCAATTTATAATTGTTGATCACCATTGGAAATATAATTCTCTAAGGGAATCACCACTAATTTATGTACATGTGATTAACCATGTAAGTAAATTCTCTGGAGTGATACATGGAACACATCATGATATTTATTGGAGTATAGTGGAAGGTCTCATCATTAATATTTCATTCCAAAATGATTATAAATATAAAGATTAACAATATACATAGGGTTTATTTTCCCCTTATTTATGGATCTCGTAACCTTATCCCTCAATGAAATTCACAGAAATCAATTCTCACCAACACTGAGTTCCCGATTTCACATAGGATTGTCAATATAAATTTTATATTATATCTAAGATAACATAATGTGCTTTTATATAGATATATAATTCCCTCCTATTTCATCATATGGAACATGTCCTAATTATTTTCTTTCTCTAACATTATCAAAGAACATTTGGGTTATACATATATTTCAATGGTGGTATTCATAAGGATACATTTAAATGTTTATGTGAAATCTATTTTTTAAAGAAAATTATACTGGGGAAAGGAATTGATCCCACAAATATTTAAAATCCATAGAAAAAGATCACAAAATAACCTATAGTATTTTAATTGTACACTTAGATTATCCTTCTATCTGAGAATGATCTAGAGTAGTGATACCCAATATTTTATCAAGATCATACAGATGAATTACCCGTCAAATGAATTTTATAACCATGTCATGATAATATATATAAGAATGGGGTATTTCCTAAAATCTTGCAACATCCTTAATTTATATTATATCAAGATAACTTATGCAGAAAAATTTTCTAATAGAAATGATGTGTGACATTATAAGGCCCCAACCTTAAACCTTAATTAATCTTGAGTTATTACAAGATTACACATTGAGGATCTTTTCAGGTTTATAGTTTTAGAGAATTAGATCATGAAACTTGCATTACATTCCACATTTAAACAAAGTGGTTACATAAAAGACAGTATTCATTCTTTCCATCAACGAAAACATATTTAAAATAGAACATGGATTCTTTCTTGACACATCCTTGACACTATCATCACATCATGTACCCTTCCCTTGACCTGTGAAAAACATTTCAAAAACTTGGGATGAGCCTGAAAAGCATAGTAAGGGATATAAAAATATGGAAAGGAAACATGAGTACATGTATACATAAGAATGAAATCATACTTTACCCATAAAACATAAGCACTTTAACATGCCTCATAAAATCATGAATAAATCATAGAAATCATAAGACATAAAAGGTAACTTGAGGCATTCATAACATTCTTACGTAGGGAGTAACCCTCTTGGTTACGTTTGGAATACCCATCACAGTATATTCCCTAAATCTCTTCGGAGAAACCTTAACGTTTCACTCCTTCGCGTTACCCAATGCATTGGAGAGCGATATCGGGCTCACCCGCCCTTAGTTTATCATGGAACCACCCATTCTTCATAACAATGCCCAAGAACCATAACATAATCGTATCACATAAAACATGCATAAAGGAAACATAACATTTCCACATTTCAATCACAAGATATCAATAAAACACATTTATATAAAAAACCTTATAAAAACCATTTTCAATACCAAAATAAAATAAAGGTAAAACAAGGTGTTTATTTTTCTTTTAAAAAGAAGGTATGGCTTGTAGAGGAAGCCAAAACTCAAATAATGGTCACAGCGGCGGAGAAGTCATTGTCGCCGCATACGTATGACAAAAACATTCCCTTTTGTCGTTTTGTAAAACGCTTCGTATAAAAAGATTCCTTTTGGATAAACATAAAAGTAAAAGGGGTTTATACACCGTATAAAATAAAGTTGTGTATAAAACAAAATATGTCTCAATGAAAGGAGATTGAGATGAATTCCCTTACAAAGACGGTATCCTTGGTTTAAGGATAAATCAATTACATAATTATGTGTGAAAAAAGAATACACAAAATATAAGTGGATATTAATTGTAAAACAATAAGATGATATTCACACATATTCATAGAATGACATATTCAAAGACTACATTTTTATCCCAAAGAATCAAATTTGGGATGAGAAGTTCCCTTGCAAAAATTTTACAGCCTAACGGCGTCACTACAAAATTCAGAAAATGAGTTGATGAGAGATAAAAAGGGTATCTCATCACATGGACATAAAATTTAAATCAATAAGGATATATAAGGACATATCCCAACATAATAGTATGTGAATTAAAAGACAGAACAAAATAAGTCTTTTAAAAAGAGGAGGGTGAAAGGTTCCCTTACCGACATGGGTATCTTTCGAAACATACGCCCCGTGAAAGAAGGACAATAAAACATTGATGTAAATACTCATAAATGAAATTATATTACACAATGAGTAAAATAATGGGCAGTACATACACCACTCAATGGAAATTGTGGCAAATGTAGCATAAATCTCACGGGAATAAAAGTGAGATGAAAAATCCCTTACGAAAACTCGGCAGCCTAACAACGCCACTTAAAATGTCCAAAATGTATTGATGAGAGAGAATAGGGTCTCTCATCATATGAACATAAAAATTACAGTAAGAGTAATATAAAATAACATCCCAATAACAAGAAATATGAGATTTAAAAGGAATGACATAAAAGAGTGTACTTTAAAAGAAAGAGAGGAGTCAGATCCATTACCTCAAGTCCAACTTGTCTTGTTCGTTTATTTATATTCCTGAATAATAAACTTTGGTCAATTAATAATTGCCTAATTACCTCCTTTAGAGATTATTATTCAGTTCATATCACATATTATAATGTTATAATAATTGTTTAATAATGTTAGTTCATATCAGACGTTTTTGCCGATGTTTGGTACATGAGTCAAAAATGAACTTGTTCGAAAAAAGATTGCCCATGTAGTTATAAGTAAATAATTTACAGAATAGTATTAATGATTAAAATATCATATATATCTAGTAAATATTCATTTTATACTATTTGATATCATTTGGATATAAAAAATGAAAATCACCATTCATGGAGACGGTAGGCCGTACGTACGCATGAACGCTACTTTCATTTTTTTTGTCATATTAATGGAATTAAAAAAAAATGAGAGAGATATATATATGTTATAATTCCAAAATGATATCCATAATTTAGATGTAATATATTACATATATATCCATTATATATGTACTTATAATATTACATAACATTTTGAGATAAGAAATGAAATGTACCGTTCATGGAGACGGTAAGCCGTACGTACGCATGAACGCTACTTCCATTTATATTTCATATTTAATGGAATTAAAACATAATGATACTAAATAGTATTTTAATTCCAGTATGGTATCATATATAATATAATTAAATATATCCTTTATACGTACCACATATGGTATTATCGAATCAAATCACTTTGAGGGGGCGGCAGTCCACACTTCCTTAAATGAAGATATCGCATTTACCCATAATGGAAACCATAAATGTATGCCATAAATGAAAAATACAGAAGCTTAAGTAAAACATAAACATATTATATATCATATATAAATATAGTGTCATCTTAATGGCCACCTTTGAAGGTGTTAGAAGAATGTTGAATAATCATCGTTTCGGGAGGCAGAAATTCGCCATCCACAGAAACAGTTTGTTCTTTAACCATTAGATGTAGGTGTGTGTAAGTGTATCTCGAATCCTTCTTATAAAAACATCATAGTATATTTAATATACTGTAGTTTTTACAAAAGAAAATAATTAAAAGAGTTTAGGGGGTTGGATAAGTAAAATAAAACAAAAGGACTCAAGTGAAGACATTACCTTAAAATCGGGTAACTCCCTTTGGTTTGAGCTCAAAGGCTTCCTTGGGAAGACTTCTTCCCAAAGTGAGGCTTCAAAGAGTAATATAGGTAAGTGGAGAGACAAAATGTGCAGGGGTTGGCCGATCCAAAGGCTTCGGGAGTGTGGGTAAGGAGGTAGAGGTGGGTGCCTTTTATAAGAGGAGAGGAGGGGTACTCTTGTAACGTTACAAAATGTTACTTTATTTTCAAAAGAGTTTCGGATTTTAAAGGTCCCTCATTGTTGTATTTCAAGGATAAGTTGATAAGGGTTCGAAATACACTCATCCAATAGGTTTTGGACATGTTTAGGTCTTAGATATTACATTAACTTTCCATTTTATTTAAATCGTTAAATAATGAGGTCATCACTGCATCATCATCTTGTTATAAATAATTTAATTTATTTAATGTCTAAAAATTATAAAAAAATACTATGATGTAGGAAATATTTTTAGATTTCCAATTACTATTTATAGTAAAAAATATGACTTGTATAACCCCATGTAAAAATTGTTTTAGTAAAACATCTCATGTTTGTGTCATTTTTACTTTAACATTAAATAAAAAGATATTTATGTCATTTCCCAACCAAAGTGGCTCCATGGGGTCCCCAAGTTGACCCATGGATTTTATTGGTCGGCCATGACACATCCAATGAGGGTAGGAAATGTTTCTAGGTCATTTCATTTTATTAAAACATTATTCTTACCATAAACAACACAAATTGCCTCTAATCGTGATTAAAAACTTAATAAGTCACTATTCACCAAAAAATTATTTTTATCCCATTGAACCACATTTTACTCTTTAATGACAACCATGTATGTCGTATTTTTGAAATTAAAAACACAAAGATGGAAAAATTTCATTTAAACGGAGAAATCAGTTTTTATAAGTACCACTTAGTGGTTTCACTATTCATCAAAAATTGAAACTTTTCAGAAAAATCCCAAAAATTCACCCTAAGCTATATTTGATATTCTGAATTCAAAAATGAAGTATATTTTACAAAATTCAAAACATATAAGTCATGTTAATTAATTTAATAAATAATTCACGCTGTTAGAGCAAATAGCGTGTTTTTATGAAACAATAAGTATCAAAAGATTGACACTAGTTTAAGTCTGATTTCAAAGTGAAATTAATTCCAACGACCACTATTGGATTTAATGGTAATAATATATTATAATTTCACTTTAAAACCAATTCAAAAGATAATATAATCATATAAATAAATTAGATTAAAAAGAGGTTTTGAATTAAAATACAACATTTTACACTATTCATTAAAAAATGAACTTTATCAGAAAGATACCAAAAATTTACAAAAATTAAATTTTGATGTCCCAATTCTTAAGAAGTGTTTTATTTGGTCCAATAGAATGTATAAGTGTGAAAAAAACTATATTTAATGATGGTTTGCCATCAAAAGGCGATAAGTGAACCTTTAGTGAAAACTAGGGCATATACGCCTAAAATTGAATTCTTTCCGTATTTTAAGCCTTTATCTTTTATTGGATAAATGTAAAAACATTTAAAAACATATATAATAATATTTTAGTTATTTCTATCTATTCCCGCCAATACAAAGACTACATGTTAACTACCATTTAAAATAATATTATTTTATTATTAGAGTGCAACGTAAGATTTCCAAAAAACTCGTTGTTGCATGTTGGGTACGCCATCGAGAAAAGCGTTCCCTTTAAAGTCATATTAATATTTTATTCACAAATATGGATAAATATAAAGATGTAATATTATTTATTTACCTGGGGTGTTACATCCTTCTCCCCTTTTGGGAATTGCGTCCTCGCAATCTTTAAAATTAAGCTTGGAAACATCCTTGAAAGTCTCACATCGGAACAAGAGTCAGTAAAACAATCACTTTAAAATAAAGGAAGATAAGTACAGAGGTCACCCGAGTTAAACCATTCTAGGATTCCACGTAGAAAAACATGGACATGGAAGAAAAAGCAAAGGGTCATGTTTTTGAGGGAGAGTGATAGTAAACATGTTTAGGAGAAAGTTAACCATAAGAAAATCACAAACTTGTGATGGGTTAAACGGTATTCTATTCCCCAGTAGGAAAAGTTAATAGGCAACATTTTTGTTTTAAGTTAATTTTATTGAGGAATTTATTCATAAGGAAACATAATCACTTATCATGTTGACTTTCAACTTTTACTAGATTCCTTAATCAAACTCATATTTTTTTCCAAAAGATGAGTATTTAGGGTGACTTGTTCACATTAAGAGTACTATAATCAACTTCTAGAGAGTCACCTAATCCACAAAAGATAACAATATACATCCCATGTCTTTAGACTTTAACCAAAACCAAAACCAAAAAGGTTAGTACAAGATCAGATAATCCAGAAAAGGATAACCCTTTATAAAAAAAAATCTATTCTTAATCTCCAAAATTTGTCCAACAAAACCCAAAGTTCAATGAGGACCATTCTATAATCAATTTTTCCATAAAATTCTTCAAAGTAAACCAAACTAAGATTGAAACCCAAATATTTGAAGGATTTAGTCACATAGTCTTCCAAGTTAAATCGTTACATTTATCTCCAAACAACATCAGTTGCTCCTAAAGTCTCATATTGAAAATTAATTATCCTAATCACATATCCTCCATGATAGGTTAATCATTTTCATAAATAACCCAAAATCAACTTACTCTTAATTCATAAAATCATATAACTAAAAATAATCAGTCAAACTAACCAGGGACTTCACATAGTCCAGTGGTAGGTGATAAATACCAGTCGCACTTTGGTTGTGGGTTCAATTCCCGCAACTTTGTCCGACGTGACGGGTTGTCACACAGTCTGCGTGTTGTCCTTTTTCCAAAACTATATAATTCTTAAAACATTCCCCAAAACGAGATAAAATATTCAAAAATGATCATAACATATTTTAACCTCAAGTTTATCTCATGCCTTTCATTTTCCATCATAACATATAATAACCCATAATTACATCAAAAGTAAGGATCATATAAACTCTAATGGTTACCATTATAATTATTACCTAAACTTCCACATCGATTGGTCATCTCATACATGATGCATTACAGAATGTACCAAGGTTCAAGTGGTTGATCATGACTCCTTGATAGTTGGTTTAGAACAACCACGAGTTTCCTCATTGAGTCCCCCATTTCATCCAGTCTCTTAATCAGAGAACCACCACAGTTTCCTTCAAACCTATTGTCGATCCATCCATTTACTAAAACAAAAAAGGTCAGTGTGAGTATATCAACAAAACCATCATATACTAATGAGGAAGATAAACACCAAGATATACTTACTCATTCACTTTATCTAAAACTAGGGCTCTTTCTGAAATCCTATCCATTATGGTATTGTCACTTATGCTTAGAGAATAACCTAACCTCTAAAGTTATCTAAACCGACCTTGGATACCAACTATAAGGCCCCAGCCTTAAACCTTAATTAATCTTGAGTTATTACAGGATTACACATTGAGGATCTTTTCAGGTTTAGAGTTTTAGAGAATTAGATCATGAAACTTGCATTACATTCCACATTTAAACAAAGTGGTTACATAAAAGACAATATTCATTCTTCCCATCAACAGAAACATATTTAAAATAAAACATGGATTCTTTCTTGACACATCCTTAACACTATCATCACATCATGTACCCTTCCCTTTACCTGTGAAAAACATTTCAAAAACTTGGGATGAGCATAAAAAGCTCAGTAAGGGATATAAAAATATTGAAAGGAAACATGAGTACATGTATACATAAGAATAAAATCATACTTTACCCATAAAACATAAGCACTTTAACATGCCTCATAAAATCATGAATAAATCATAGAAATCATAAGACATAAAAGGTAACTTGAGGAATTCATAACATTATTACGTATGGAGTAACCCTCTTGGTTACGTTTGGAATACCCATCATAGTATATTCCCTAAATCTCTTCGGAGAAACCTTAACGTTTCACTCCTTCGAGTTACCCAATACATTGGAGAGCTATATCGGGCTCACCTACCCTTAGTTTATCACGGAACCACCCGTTCTTCATAACAATTCCCAAGAACCATAACATAATCGTATCACATAAAACATGCATAAAGGAAACATAACATTTCCACATTTCAATCACAAGATATCAATAAAACACATTAATATAAAAAACCTTATGAAAAACATTTTCAATACCAAAATAAAATAAAGGTAAAACATGGTATTTATTTTTCTTTTAAAAATAAGGTATGTCTTCTAGAGGAAGCTGAAACTCAAATAATGGTCACGACGGCGGAGAAGTCATTGTCACCACATACGTATGACAAAAACATTCCCTTTTGTCGTTTTGTAAAACGCTTCGTATAAAAAGATTCCTTTTGGATAAACGTAAAAGTCAAAGGGGTTTATACACCGTATAAAAGAAAGTTTTGTATAAAACAAAATATGCCTCAATGAAAGGAGATTGAGACGAATTCCTTTACAAAGATAGTATCCTTGGTTTAAGGATAAATCAATTATATAATTATGTGTGACAAACGAATACACAAAATATAAGTGGATATTAATTGTAAAACAATAAGAGTATATTCACAAATATTCATAGAATGACATATTCAAGGACTACATTTTTATCCCAAAGAATCAAATTTGGGATAAGAAGTTCCCCTGCAAAAATTTGACAGCCTAATGACGTCACTACAAAATTCAGAAAATGAGTTGATGAGAGATAAAAAGGGTATCTCATCACATGGACATAAAATTTAAATCAATAAGGATATAGAAGGACATATCCCAACATAATAGTATCTGAATTAAAAGACATAACAAAATAAGTCTTTTAAAAAGAGGAGGGTGAAAGGTTCCCTTACCGACATGGGTATCTTTCGAAACATACGCCCCGTGAAAGAAGGACAATACAACATTGATGTAAATACTCATAAATGAAATTATATTACACAATGAGTAAAATAATGGGCAGTACATACCCCACTCAAAGGAAATTGTGGCAAATGTAGCATAAATCTCATGGGAATAAAAGTGAGATGAAAAATCCCTTAAAAAAACTCGGTAGCGTAACAACGCCACTTAAAACTTCCAAAATGGATTGATGAGAGAGAATAGGGTCTCTCATCATATGAACATAAAAATTACAGTCAGAGTAATATAAAAGAACATCCCAATAACAAGAAATATGAGATTGAATAGGAATGACATAAAAGTGTGTACTTTAAAAGAAAGAGAGGAGTCGGATCCCTTACCTCAAGTCCAACTTGTCTTGTTCGTTTCTTTATATTCCTGAATAATAAACTTTGGTCAATTAATAATTGCCTAAGTACCTCCTTTAGAGATTATTATTCAGTTCATATCACATATTATAATGTTATAATAATTGTTTAATAATGTTAGTTCATATCAGACGTTTTTGCCGATGTTTGGTACATGAGTCAAAAATGAACTTGTTTGAAAAAAGATTGCCCATGTAGTTATAAGTAAATAATTTCCAGAATAGTATTAATGATTAAATTATCATATATATCCAGTAAATATTCATTTTATACTATTCCATATCATTTGGAGATAAAAAACGAAAAGCACCATTCATGGAGACGGTAGGCCGTACGTACGCATGAACACTACTTTCATTTTTTGTCATATTAATGGAATTAAAAAAAATGAGAGAGATATATATATGTTATAATTCCATAATGATATCCATAATTTAGATGTAATATATTAAATATATATCCATTATATATATGTACTTATAATATTACATAACATTTTTAGATAAGAAATGAAATGTACCGTTCATGGAGACGGTAAGCCGTACGTACTCATGAACGCTACTTCCATTTCTATTTCATATTTAATGGAATTAAAACATAATGATACATAATAGTATTTTAATTCTAGTATGGTATCATATATAATATAATTAAATATATCCTTTATACGTACCACATATGGTATTAACGAATCAAATCACTTTGAGGGGGCGGTAGTCCGCACTTCCTTAAATGAAGATATCGCGTTTACCCATAATGGAAACCATAATGGTATGCCATAAATGAAAAATAAAGAATCTTAAGTAAAACATAAACATATTATATATCATGTATAAATATAGTTTCATCTTAATGGACACCTTTGAAGGTGTTAGAAGAATGTTGAACAATCATCGTTTCGGGAGGCAAAAAATCGCCATCCACAGAAATTGTATGTTCTTTAGCCATTAGATGTAGGTGTGTGTAAGTGTAGCTCGAATCCTTCTTATAACAACATCCTAGTATATTTAAGATAATGTATTTGTTACAAAAGAAAATAATAAAAAGAGTTTAGGGGGTTGGAGAAGTAAAATAAAACAAAAGGACTCAAGTGAATACATTACCTTAAAATCGGGTAACTCCCTTTAGTTTGAGATCAAAGGCTTCCTTGGGAAGACTTCTGCCCAAAGTGAGGCTTCAACGAGTAATAGAGGGAAGTTTAGAGACAAAATGTGCAGGGTTTGGCCGAGCCAAAGGCTTTGGGAGTGTGGGTAATGAGGTAGATGTGGGGGCCTTTTATTAGAGGAGATGCGGGGCACTCTTGTAAAGTTACAAAATGTTACTTTATTTTCAAAAGAGTTTCGTATTTTAAAGGTCCCAAATTGATGTATTTATAGGATAAGGTGATAAGGGTTATAAATACACTCATACAATAGGTTTTGGACATGTGTAGGTCTTAGATATTACATTATCTTTCCATTTTATTTAAATTGTTAAATAATGAGGTCATCACTGCATCATCATGATGTCATAAATAATTTAATTTATTTAATGTCTAAAAATTATAAAAAAATACTATGATGTAGGAAATCTTTTTAGATTTCCAATGAATATTTATAGTAAAAAATATGACTTGTATAACCCCATGTAAAATTTTTTTTTTGTAAAACATTTCATGTTAGTGTCATTTTTACTTTAACATTAAATAAAAAGATATTTATGTCATTTCCCAACCAAAGTGGCTCTATGGGGTCCCCAAGTTGACCCATGGATTTTATTAGACGGCCATGACACATCCAATTAGGGTAGGACATGTGTCTAGGTAATTTCATTTTATTAAAACATTATTCTTACCATAAACTACACTAATTACCTCTAATCGCGATTAAAAACATAATAAGTTACTATTCACCAAAAAATTATTTTTATCCCATTGAACCACATTTTACTTCTTAATGACAACCATGTATGTTGTATTTTTAAATTCAAAACACAAATATGGAAAAATTTCATTTAAACGGAAAAATTAGTTTTTATAAGTACCACTTAGTGGTTTCACTATTCATCAAAAAATTGAGGTTTTTCAGAAAAATCCCAAAAATTCACCCTAATCTATATTTGATATTCTGAATTAAAAAATGAAGTATATTTTAAAAAATTCAAAACATATAAGTCACATTAATTAATTTAATAATTAATTCCCACTGTCAGAGGAAATAGTGTGTTTTTATGAAACAATAAGTATCAAAAGATTGACACTAGTTTAAGTCTGATTTCAAAGTGAAATTAATTCCAACGACCACTATTGGATTTAATGGTAAAAATATATTCTAATTTCACATTAAAACCAATTAAAAAGATAATCTAATAATATAAATAAATTAGATTAAAAAGAGGTTTTGGATTAAAATACAACATTTTACATTATTCATTAAAAAATGAACTTTATCGGAAAGATACCAAAAATTTACACAAAGTAAATTTTGATGTCCCAATTCTTAAGAAGAGTTTTATTTGGTCCAATAGAATGTATAAGAGTGAACAAAACTATATTTAATGATGGTTCTCACACAAAATGGGATAAGTGAACCTTTAGTGAAAACTAGAGCATATACGCCTAAAATTGAATTCTTTCCATATTTTAAGCCTTTATCTTTTATTGGATAAATGTAAAAACATTTAAAAACATATATAATCATATTTTAGTTATTTCTATCCATTCTCGCCAATACAACAGCTACATGTTAACTACCATTTAAAATAATATTATTTTATTATTAGAGTGCAACGTAAGATTCCCAAGAAACTCGTTGTTGCGTGTTGGCAAAGCCATCGAGCATAAAATCCCCTTTAAAGTAATATTAATATTTTATTCAAAAATATGGATAAATATAAAGATTTCATATTCTTTATTTACCTGGGGTGTTACAGAAATGTTTGTATAAAAATTTACTACAATAGAAAAATCATTATGTCACATAACTTTTTTGGCGAGTCCAATGAAAAAATATATGGAATTGTCTTCATATATAAATTTTGGTATGGGTAATTGTTTTAATATCCACATAGAATACTACCTATCTATATTAAATTACTGAAATATGATGAAACAAAATATATAGGCATTAATATATATCATTAGGGTTTTCAATAGGAAATAGTCGTTTTGATCTAAATTAAAATTTTTAAATCTAGGTTGAATTGAAAATGATCAACTACATTCTTCATCTATGTCATCTATATTCATTTATGGTATTGAAGGGAAAAAATTATAGTTCCAAAAAATTATCATTCCATCACAATATTGAACTCAATAACATTTCAAACCTTATTTTTTATCTCTGTATCTTAATTACGTGCCTCTCTGTACATATATAGATGGTCAAACCTTCATTTTAACAACATAATATTTTACACAATAATTTATTATATTTGGATCCATGATATGAAGATATTGATATATCATATCTTTTATATATCCTTATCATAGATAATATTGCATGATATTTTAATCTCAGACAACATGATACTGTATTTTTCTTCCTTAGGAGGAAATATATTGAGTTTCAATAATCAATAATCAACTCTAACCATGTTCTATCGTACATATTAAAATATTTTTGAAATAATTTATTATTTAAACTATTATAATATGTATTTATATAACATATTCCACCATTAATATAATTCCAAGATACAATTAATGAAAAAAGACCACAATTATCTCTAAAAAATGATTTGGGGGAAAAATTCATGAATCTTTAATTTTGATGAATCCAAACCAATATATATGTCATTATTCTTCATAATTCATCCTATTAATTTCTTTTGTGTAAATATATATTACATACCCTTATCCACTGTAGGGAAATGTAATCATAGGTTTGTTACCTAATAATATCAATAATTGTACGAAATTCTCTAAAAATATTTTATCCAATGAAAACTGACTACCAAATAAAATAACACGGTGACTTGATTGGAATTTCAAGAGAAATTCTACACAATTAATCCATAATATATTTCTAGCCCCAAAAAATAAGGATCTCATTCATAGTGGTTGGTCCTAGTCATCATTTATTAACTTGGTTCTCTAATATAATCCTTGATGTACCCTCACTATAGATTATATTACCCTACAATGATGCTTTTTATAAAAAAATTAATATTTTTTCAATTTTTTTATATAACTTAACTTTCTATATAATCTTAAATACAATTCTTACATGATCATCAAGAACTTCCTTTATATTTAAATATATATGAATATCCTAAATAAATACTGCCACAAAATAATCAGGGTAATCTCTAAATACACTACACGATAAATATAGTAAGATATCTGGGGTATTAGTAATACACAATGTACTCAATATATATTTACAATTTTTTTCCTTGTGAGGAACAAAGTCCTTGGGATATTCAAATTCTTGAACCTTAATTAATGATATCCAGAAAAATGTCCATACTGGGAAAAGTATTGAGATCATCATAGTTGATCACATAATTCATCAATATTATATTGAAGATATGTATTAATAATTTTTATATTTGTTTGTTCCCAATGAAAAATATGTTGTATCATTGATCCAACATTCCTCTAAATAGAAATAATATGTTATCCCCAAGGTAATTCATATGCCCTAATAAAACCCCTCGAAATATTATTCAAGTTTTTCTTCTCTAATTACTAAAAAACGGAATCAATTAAATTCCAGTGAAGACTGAAACTTTTATTACATAAATATTATATATTAATAAATGAATACTTATTACATAACATAATGATCCATGCTAAAACTGTATAGGTCGAGTGAATTTGGAATGTTGTATAGATGATTATCTAGTTCATAAGTGAATTATATCATCTCCAATTAAGTTCTTGATAACCCTAACCCTTTAATGACATGTCATACATAATACATCAATTCATAACCTAGGTAAAGTAATCATAAGAAAGGGTGATATAATATGATCTGTATGGGTAAAAAAATGAATATATCAATATAACATGAGCCTAAGGGTATGAGAAATGGATAAAAACATTTTAAAACCATACACTTTAAATCATAGATCTAAATGTGAGACATGAAATTAATCTTGTTAGTTAAAAATACATGAATGATAAAGAAATAAGGTAACATGGTCAATGAGAAGATAAAATTATCTTAGGGAATTTTTTTTGGAATACACATCAGCATAGAAAATAATTTATATAGTAATAAATACTTGTATTTATGAATATAAAAGTGTAATATATTAACTCTAAAAACCATCTTAGTATTTATAGTTCACTCCAATATCTATCATAGGTAAAAATGGTTATGGAACTAGGTTCCCTCGCTATTCTATTCTAGTTAGTCTCAAGAAATCTTAATATTTATCCAATACATTGGAGGGAGATATAGGTACCACCCATCGCATAATGAAAATCATATATATGTATTCCGCATGATCATAAGTAATTCATCAAATCATAACCAATGAAACTAAATGGAATACATAACAAATTTATTAAATCATATCCCATGAACTGAGATGGGCATCATAAAAATTTAATCATTGAATAACTCATGGAATATAAATTGGTTTCATAAATATATTATCATCATAAACATATTATCATCATAAAAATAAACCATAAAAAGAAATAATAAATATGGTATCATTGGATTATATCCCCTATAAATATAAAGAAACTTCAATGGATATCAACTTAGATGGGAAATTATTTTGAAAATAAAATCACTTATAACATTTATTGTCGAAATAAACATTCCATGAAAATAAAATTTATTAATGTAGAAAAAGTGTAGTGTTTTTTAAATAATTATCATTGAAAATAACCTTAAAAAATAAAAAATAAACATTTAAAAAAAATGAGTGATCATGATAGCCGAACCTTATGGTCATATTTTACACATTAAAACAATGATTCCTTTTAAATTATCAGGAAAAGTAAATTAGGACATGATTGTGAAATGATATAAAATTTGTTTTAAATAATTTTATAAAAAAAAATATAAAAATGAAGTGAAAAAATAATATATAATCATTAATAAACTATTTATATCATTTTTAAGAACATTTATATGAAAGCTAAAAAACTTTTGACTGAAGAGAGAAATAATGTTGGATTTAATTAAAAACATTATTTTTAAATAATGAGTAAATTTAGAGTGTAAAATGAAGGGGAAAAATATTATCATGAAAAATAATGAGTATAATAAAATTCCTAATTTTCATTAAAAATGTAACAAAATATTTCTTCATTGAAAGAATAATAAAAAACAATTTCACCGAACAATGATATTATAACATCAAACAATTACCACTTCTATTACTTTTGAATTATAATCCCTATGAAAGAGAAAACCATATGTGGATATTTATATACCATTATTTTAATGATAATAATTATAAAAAACATTCATGGGTTTTATATACATCAAAAATGGAAATAAGTGGTGAATATGATATATGTCAACCAATAATAAAAGAGAGACTAGGCATCCCTTAACATAAGTTTCATATTCATTCATACAAATTTGAACCACATGTATAAAATGTAGGATATTTTTATAAATATATTATTTAAGCATACATATATATTTCATACTTTGTATTATTTATTTAATACCTTTTATTACACATTTGTTAAAATTTCATTGTTAAAATCATGTTTCTGATAATAACCATTTTATTTTTCATATATGTTCCCAATTTTGAATTTTTTCTATTTTATTTTGTTCATGGATCCATTATATAAATAATTTTATCAATTATATAATGAAAATATATATTCAGTGTATATGGATTTAACATAATCCATAAATGTTAGAGATAGAAATTGAAATACAACATTCCTAAGGATGGTAGGACATACATTTTCATGAATGTTGTTTACATTTTCTTGATGGATAGAACAAAATAAAGGTAAATAATATATCATACTTCTAGATACAATATTATATTCATTAATATTTTCCTTATTTCCTTCCATGTAAAACATAGTTATAAAATCATTTACATCGCTTCATGAGGCGGTAGTCCTCTGTACAGAAGAGTGAGATTATCATATTCCCATAGAATGTAATATAAGATGGTATGCGTGATATTATAATTATAGAATTATAAAAATATCATAAATATCTTATATAAATATTAAATATTTCATTATATTCATCCAAGATATTTAGTGGAGGAAAATGAATTATATCGGTTCAGTGAGGAGGTAGTCTGACATAAACATGATCGATAGTTTCATACATCATTTAATGCAAGAATATAGAGATATAGGTTTTTCCATAATCATAACAATAGACCAGTATGGTATATATTTTTCTATTATAATATTTCAATTATTAATTCATTAATTACGGTTGAAATAGGACGAGAAAAAAATGGCTTAGTGAATAAAATTACTTTCACATTGAACAACCTCCTTTGGTTATATTAATAAGGACATAGGGGTTGGTCTTATTGGAATACTAGGAGAAATATAACATGTAAAAGGATATCAGGGTGATATTTTTCTTGTTTTTATTCAACCTAATGGTTTTATATTTTCAAAGAAGTAATTGGAGAATACGCCTTTTTATAAATTTGGAGGAGTGGTATTTCTATAAATACACAAATATATTTAATAATAGGGTCACTATCAACCTAAATTAATTTAAAAATTAATAGTAATGGAGTTGGTGGATTATATGGTTGAGAAAAAACTCCACCAAAAAGTAAAGATACATTTTTTTAGAAATTTGGATCCTTAACTTCAACGAGTCCGTACTTTTACCATTTTAATTTTTACTATGATAAGAAACATTTTTTTCTAGGTCATTTATAATTTTAGTATATAAAATAAATGATCTTTATTCAATAATTTTGTAATATTTTTATAAAAAGTAAATATAATTAGTATGATAGTAATCCTACGTGGGTAGAAATTGTTTTTGTAAAAGGGAACAAAACATGCAAAACCCCATTAAACTCTATACAACTGGAACAATGTTTTTAATATTTAGGGGGAAATATAAATTTTATAAATGTAAGAATAGTAAATTAATGTAATATGGTTTATATTTTTTAATCCATAAAAATAAAATGGTAGAGGATGGGATACTGTAGAAATTTTTATCATTTAATAATTTATTATAAAATAACATTAATTTTAATAATGACACTCGCCATTTAACATATATTTGAAAATAATAATACAAAGCTATAATTTGAATATATCATTTAAAAAGTATATATCATGATATATTCATTGAAAAAATTAATGAAATATATTAATTATTTTAATTTATATAACATTGAATATTTTTAGAATAGTTTAATTTAATTTTCGATTAGTTAAATAATTATTATGTTCTCATTGCATATAAATTTAATGTATTTATATATTTAATAGGAATTAAAAACAAATGACCCACATGAAAATAGTTTCATTATTCCCCAAATTACTATCAATATTCTGTCAAATATTACTTTTTTTCCTTAGGTGAACACATATTTGAAATTTAAAATAAACAGTGTGACATTTCTTATTTTTCATTAAATAAATTATTATATACAAATAAGTCATGAAAAAATATCCTAAAATAATGTAAAAATAGATAAAAAAGTAATAAGAGTAGAAATATGGACATCCAATTGGAAACAGAAAAACATTTAGTTCATTTTAACCATTATCCTTTTAGTTTAAACTCTACTTATCCTATAATAACAATAACCTCATAAATAAAATATAATATTTTACTACTACTTTTTTCAAAAAATTAAGCTGACTATATTATATATTAATAATTCTTATTATTACAACTATTTATTACATTTTTAAAATTTCCATTCATAGAAGTAGAAAATTTTAATTTTAAATTATTCCTCGAGAGGTGATGAGAAAACAAATTTTCAAAGAGAACATTTTCAGAAGCCAAAAATGAATTAATAATAAAATTCAATATAAAATTTCTTAAAATAATATAAATTTTACAAATAAATATATAATTATTAAATATTAAATTAAAAACCTCTTTAAGCATTAGGTATATCGTTAAATTAGTTAAATAAGAATGCTTTTTTTTTATTACAAATCAATATTTTTCACTATTAATCAATAATTTAATATTTTCAGAAAACATACATAAATTAATCCAAAACATATATGGAAATTTTTATTATATTAATAGAGTTATTTTTTTATAATTAATTACCTAAATCTTTTAACAATTAATTTTATTATATTTTCATAGAACGAAATAAAAAACATTTTTTTTCAGAATATTGTATGGTCAAACATTATAAAGAGTTTACTAAAAATTAAGTAAATATTAAAAAATACATATTTTATATCTAAAAAAATTATAATTATTTCCAAAAAATTAGTTTTCATATTCATATAGATAAATTTAACATCTTGGATATAAATATCATGTTTAAATAATAATATTAATAGTATATCACAGTTCATTAAAACTCGATGTTGAAAATAAGGAATGATGTCAAAAAATCATATATATTTGAAAAAAATCCTAGAACCATAGTGTGTTAAGTTATATCAGTATAAATAAATGAAATAGTTATAATTTTACTTTAACTCTATAACCAATGGTTTAACATTTTTTTCAAATCTCACCTCATATAATGGGTTAATCATAACTCTTTACTGATAAGAGAGAATTGTATGTTTAATATAACTCCCCAGGTATTTATAGAATAATAAACATTTATATATATTAATATGTTTTAATTTAATATTAATTTTAGTTTAAATGGGGCACTTTTTATCATAGAAAACCTGAAATGAAATAACAGGTTTCTCTGAAATCTTACGTTGCACACAACACTGAGTTATACTAAAAAAATAATACATCAATGTTATTATTATTTTAAATGGTAGTTAACATCTAGAATTTTTATTGGCAAGAATAAAAATAATTAAATATATTATTAGTTTTCATATTTTTTAAATGTTATTACATTTATCCAAGTAATTTTCAAAGATTAAAATGAGAATGAATCCAATTTTATGCTTAAAATACCCTAAACTTTTTAGTAGGTCGTTTTACCACTTTTTGATTGAGTAAGCCTTTTAAAAATAGTTTTTATCACTTTTATATGTTCTATTTTATAAAATAAACATATAATTTATAGGAAGGTCATCAAAAATTACTTCAGTTGATATTTTGGTATTTTTCTATTAAAATTTATATTTTTTTGAATAGTAAAAAATACTGCATTTTAATTCAAAAATGCCTTTTCTAATAATTTATTTATATAATTATATTTTATTTTTAATTGATTTTAAAGTTTAACTGGATGAAATTTTTATCATTTAATCCAATGATGGTCATTGGATGAAATATTACATTTAAATTAGACATAACACAAGTAAAACTTTTGAAACTTTTACTTCTTAAAAAAACCACTTTCCAGTTTGGAAAATAGGAAATAATTTTAAATTAATTACTGAAAATTATATGTTTTTAATTTTGAAAAATAGATTCCATATTTCGAATAGTAACCCCAGAAATTATTTTTATTTTCCATGGTTAAAGGGTAAATCATGTAAAAAAGGGTAAAAAATAATATTATAATAATATAAAACTACCCGAACATGGGTTATAATACTATTTTACAAGATATGGATGATCATGGGCATACTTGGGGTCATTTTTTGGAACCCATAGAGCCACATTGGTGTGATGATGACCTTTTATAATATTTATATTAAAGAAAATGGAATTACAACCTGAACATGTATCTTCTGACTAAAATTTTAATTTGGATTATATAAATGATATCTTAGACTACAAAGTAGTCATTATAAAGATAAAAATATTTTTTATATTAGGGTATTGTATGTATAATATTTATACATTAAATAAAAAAATTTATTTATGTCACAATGATGATGCAATGATTCCCTTATTAATGAAATTTTCAAATAAATGATATTGTAAAAAATAAAATAAATGTAATTTGAACATTTGGATTCCATAAAATATTTTTTTGGTTGAAGTTGACATATTAGGGATAATTTAATTCTTTTGGTTTGAAGGAATCATGTTTTTATGACTTTGAACAAAAAAATTACTAAATAGTGTCAAAATTGATTTATATTAGTTTTTAAAATAAATAATATTTTATTAAATTACAGAATAGGACTAAAAATATAGTATTTTTTCATATGAATTATATAATGTTAAAATTTTCATTAATGATCCACTTTTGGTTCTATTTTCATTTTATAGTAACTATAGTGACCATATAAAATGAAAATACATGTCGACATGGTAAGAGTTAATGTTTTTAACTAAGGGTTAAAGAAAAAATATAAGGATATCTTCATGACCTAAACATTTCAAAAACTTATTGATTGAGAGAATTTAGACCCACCAAAATATTATCCACGAAAATTATCTCTTTTTTAACTATTATAATTTGAAAATAAATTTATAATAAAATAATATTTCTAGACTTTCCTAACGTTCTCCTCCCCCCTATTATAAAAGGCCACCAATACTACCCACTTTCTCACACCTATCTGGATCGTTGGATCACAAAAAGAATGATAAACTAATCTCCCAACATCCCTAAATTACTCCTGCATGCCTTACCTTGAGAATAATTCATTTCAAGAAATCATTTTCACTAACATTTGAAAGAGTTGCCCGATTTTGAGGTCAAATATTTTCTTTGGCACCATTCATTAGTTTTTCACATCCAACCCCAAACCTATAATTGTTACATTATTTGATAAAAAACCAGTATCCAAAATATAAAATTAATTTTTTATTCTATGTGTTATACCTTCACTTACACACCTCCATCTAATGGATATAGAATATATTGTTTCTGCATATGATGAACTATTGCCTCCCAAAACAATGACTGTAAAATGTTCTTGTACTACCAATCATGGTGGCCATTATGATGGAATTATATTTAAATATGATATATAACATATATTTATATTATATATTAGATTCGTTAATTTTTATTTACAAAATACCTTTATGCTTTCCATAATTTGTAAATACGATAATTTTATTTGAGGAAGTGTGGGCTACCACCCCTCAAAGTGATAATTTCATTTATTCCATACATGGAACATATAAATGATATAGTTAATGAACTTATGTAACATATATTACATATATATTATAATGTAATTATAATATACCTTTGTTTATATAATTTTTTATTCATTTAATATGAAAAAATGAAAGTAGTGTTAATCCATATATACAACCTACCATCTCCATGAACAATGCATTTCATTTATTATATGAAATTATAAAACAATATTCTAACAAAATATATAAAAAATATATTTGATATTTAAATCGTCAATAATATTACTTATATAATGGAATTATGACCACTTGGATAATTTGCATCAAAACAAGTTCATTTTTTTCTCAAATACAGAACATCGACAAATCATTTTATATGAACTCAAATAATTAACTAATTTCTATATCATGTATATAAGTGATATAAAATGAATAATAATATTTATAAATATCCCAAATCATGTATAAAGTAAATTATGTTTGTTATATAGGTAATTAATGAATGAAAGGGACAAGTCAATCTCAATGTAAGGGACTTCATCTCAATCTCATTTCATGGAGGAATTGTTTGATAATACACAGATTTATTATTTTAGAAGGTGTATATATAGACACTATGAAATTTAATATCCATATTTTATCTATAATAATGTTATTTATTAAATCATTGAGATTAATATTTAAATGATCAAGCTAGTATGAGACACCTTGAACATTTAAGGATATAATTAGAAAATATTTTTCTCTATGATATTATATTATATATTTATTTCTATGGGTATAAAAGTAATATATAGTACATTTTATGTCAATATTAAATTTCATTCAATTTTCTAAAAAGGAATAGTTTTATACAAATTTTTTTTAATTTCTTTAAAAATGACAATTGAATAATTTTTTTAATGTATATGGAAAAAACGTCTTCTCAACCACCATAACCATTATTTTATATTTTTCCTACTCTATAAGCCTTATTATCATTAAATATTAATATAGTTAAATTATTAATTTATTTGGGTATCTTTGTTTTGAAAATAGGATCTTAAATGAAAACAGAATTTTTATATAGATTTTTTTATTTATAAGGGATTAAAAGAATATTTAAAAAAGGGGTTTTTTGATGAATGTGTATTATTCAAGAAATGGTACTAGGGAGTTATATGAATGGGTGACCCCGAGGTAGATTAGAAGAAGAATTCATCCCCATTATAGCTCATGGGTGAGAACGACACATATTATTTGAAGGGTTGAGCCCTATTATAGCTCACAGGTTTGCCTGATATTTCTTATACAAAGGGTGATACCAATTATATATATCCAATTTGTAATAAAAACATAAGGTTAATCCAATTTTAATTTGTTTAAAGTATTTTTTATATGATGCTCTAATTCACCTAAAAGATTTGTAATTACTTTATATTGGTTTTTGTGTTTTTCATTGAGAAAAATTATGAGTGTTATTCATGGGGAAATGTTTTGTTTCATCCACTCAAATAACAATGAATGGGTTATTTGGTTTAAAAAGGACTAATAAATTTACAATTTTTTATCCAACTTACTTAAATTTTGGTTATCCTATTACATTTTTAAATATTTTCACTAGATTTAAGGTAGAATAGAGTCAATGTTAGAATCAAGGGAATGTAATGATGATTAAATATGAAAATAAACCATGTTTCATTTTAAATGTTTTTATGTTATAGATGAAGTGGATATTGTGGGAAGTTTACACATTGTATTTATATATTTTTGTTATGTAATATTAACGGACAAATTCTATACAGCTATAAACTGGAAAAGATACTCAATGTGAATTCTTAATAGAATTCAAGATTATGTAACGTTTAAGGCGGATGCCTTATAGTTGGTATGAGAGGTCAGATTAGACCACATTGAGATTAGGATGTTTTATTAATGGTTAGAGATATCATCATGGGTTCATTATTTTAAGCTAGATCAAAAGTTCAATGTATTAAAAACACCTTTTTAGGATTTATGATCTAAAATATTTAGGTGGATAATGATATTTTTTGAGAAATTCTCCTTCTATGAAATTATAGGGTATTAATTTTTGGGGAATAAAAATGTGAGTTACGATATAACATTTGAGGTTAAAATATCAAACAGTTATTTTTTGAGGACTTTAACTCATTTATGGGAACTTTATAAAATTATAATGTTTTTGAAAAGGGACATCACACAGACCATGGGACAACCCGTCTCGTCAGACAAAGCTATGGGAATCGAACCCCCAAAAGAAGTGTGTTTGGGATTTATCACCCACCACTAGCCTACATGGAACCCCAAGTAATTATGACATTAAAATTTTAGTTAAAAAAGTTTATTAAATAATAATAAGTTGATTTTTTGAACATACATTTTATCAAATTGATATCCTCAGTATAAGGAAATGATTTAGGGATTAATTAATAAATGTTATTTTGGAATACCTTCAATATTTTGGGAACCCTATTTACCTAAGTAAACTATAATAATATGGGATTTTTCAAAGGAGTAATGAATAAAATTTAATTTTGAAGATCTATGTTTTAATTATGGAGTAATGGTGATTCATGGTATTTAGGAAAATGATTAACCAATCATAGAGGAGATGATATTAGTGTAATTAATTTTAACTAAGAAACTTTAAAGTTATTCAACATTATTTATAGATAAATTTTATGATTTATCGTTGATGATTATGTATTCAAATTGTTTTGAATTTTTTTTGTTTCAATGTTATTTTTTATTATTTATAATAATTATAAGGACAATTGTTTATTGAATGGTCATTGTTGAACTTTGGGTATTGTTTGTTGAATTTTGGTGATTAAGAGTAGTATTTATTTTTATAAAGGATTATTCTTTTTGGGGATTATTTGATCATGTACTAATCATTTTGGTTTTAATTAATGTATAAATACATAGTAAATATATAGTTACACTTTTTAGGATTATTTGATTATCTAGAATATGATTCAATCACTTCAGTCATGAACATGTCATCTTGAATACTCATCGTTTTGAGAAAATATGAGTTTTTTGTAGATATTTATTAAAGGATGGAACTCTACATGACAATTAAGTATGTTTCCTTATATTATTAGTCACTCTGGAAAATAAATTCCTGAAATTTATGAAAAGGTCCTTAGAAAAAAAATGTTGTACATTTACATTTCATATTTGGAATTCAAAGATTGTTTGAACCATTAAAAGTTTGTGGTTTTCTGATTGTTAACATTATCCTGATCATGTTTTATATCATTCTCCATAAGAAAAAGATGGTTGGTTTTTCATATATATCCATTT
The DNA here is from genome assembly GCA_963277665.1 of Viscum album. Classification (NCBI taxonomy): domain Eukaryota; kingdom Viridiplantae; phylum Streptophyta; class Magnoliopsida; order Santalales; family Viscaceae; genus Viscum; species Viscum album. The sequence goes on along the minus strand of OY728120.1, from coordinate 648,306,008 downwards.
TTTCCTACATGGAATCATAGTTTTCATTATATCGGGTGACCTTTGTACATCAGTTTCCTTAATTTAAAGTGGTTGTTTGTTATACATTTTCATGATGTGGTATTTTCGATAAAGTTACTGAGCCGAATTTTATAATTATAAGGACCCAATTTCCAAAAGGTGGAATGATGTAACATCCAAGGTATTTATAGAACAATAAAAATTCATATATATTAACATTTTATATTTAATATTAATTCTAGTTTAAAGGGGGAACTATGTATGATAACATACTTGATATGTAACAATAGGTTTCTCAGAAATCTTACGTTGCACACAACACAGAGTTATACCGAAAAATAACACTATAATAATAATATTATTTTAAATGGTAGCTAATGCCTAGTAGTTTTATTGTAAGGAATTAATATAATAAACAATTATATTATTTTATATATTTTTTAATGTTTTTTCATTTATCAAATGAATTTTAGAGACTTAAAATGAGAATAAATCCAATTTTGAGTATAAAATACTCTAATATTTTCAAAAGGTCGTATTACAACATTTTTTGGAGAACAATTTCTAAAAATAGTTTTTGAAACTTTCAAATGTTATAATTGTTAAAATTAAATTCTTATATATAATCAAGACATAAAAATATACATCGGTTTAAATTTTGGTATTTCTCTGTTAAAATCCATAATTTTATGAACAGTGAAAAAATAATACATTTTAATTCAAAAACTGTTGTTTCATATAATTTTTATATATAGTTACATTTTCATTTAAGTTGGTTTAATTGTTTAATTTGATTAATTTTTAACATTTAATCCAATTATGGTCATTATATATAATTTCTCATTTAAATTGAATATAAACACTTGTCAATATTTGTATAGTTTTTACGTCTTAAAAACCAACTTTCGTGTTTTAACAAATGGAATTAATTTGAAATTAATTAATGCAGCTCATTTTTTCTTAATTAGAAAAAATGGATTCATTATTTATAATAAAAAGGTCCAAATTGTTTAAATAGGCACCTTTTTAGGACATTCTAAATAGTAACTTCAGTAAATACTTTTATTTACCATGGATAAAAGTTAAATTTGGTAAATAAGGGTAAAAAAATAATATTATAATAATATAAACAACCCTAACACATTTAATTATATTCTTTTATGAGATATGTCCGACTATATGCATCCTTTGTTAAAATTTAGGACCCCATGGAGCCACATGGTTATGATAATGACCTTTTGTATTATTTATTTTATGGAAAAGGGAAATATAATAGAAACATGTATCTCTTAACTAAAATTTTTTTAATTTGGTTTATATAAACAATATATTTGACATTAAATAGTAATTAGAAAGATAAAAATATTTCATACCTCATTTTATTTTAATTTAATTTTTATACATTATATAAATAAAAATATTTATGAAATAATAATGATGGAATGATTAACTTATTAATGAAATATGCCAATAAATGATATTATAAATAATAAAATAATTTCAATTTAATATATGTATTCTATCCACAATTGTTTGTGTGAAATTGACATATGAGGGAATAATTAATTCTGTTGTATCAAATGAATCAAGTTTTTATGACTTAAACAAAAACAATTACGAAATATTGTCAAAGTTCACATTAATGAGATATAAAAGAAATTATATTTTATCAAATTATATTATAGTCGTAAAAATATAATATTCATCCAAATGACTAATTTAACGTTACCAATTAAATTAATTTTCTACTTCGGGTTTCATTTTCATTTAATAGATATCATAGTAAATATATATTTTGAAAATACAAGAAGACATGGTAAGAGTTAATGTTTTTAGTAAGGGTAAAAGCTAAAATATAAGGTTATATTTCTGTGCTAAACATGTATAAAACCAATTGGTTGAGAATATTTTAACCCATACTAATATTATCCTACAGATTTATCAGTTTTTAACTATTATTTTTGAAAATAAATATTTTGCAAAATTATATTTCAAGACATTCCTAAATTGTCGCTCCTCCCTCTTATAAAAGGCCTCAACCTCTACACACATAAACACACCTCTTAAGCCCCTTTGATCATCAAAATTATGAATAAATAAGATCCCATCATCACTAACGTTTTACTATAAGACTTAACTTGACAATTAGGTAATTCAAGAAATAATTTTCGCTAAAATCAAATAGAGTTACCCAATTTAGAGGTAACGTCTTCTCGCAGGATCCTTTCAATTATTTTCTTCATCCAACCCCAAAAACTATAATTATTACATTATTTTATAAAAAAGTATCCTAAATATACTAATATGTTTTATGCTATGGTTTTGACACAAAAATAAACACACCTCCATCTATTGGATGTAGAACATAATCTTTCTGTGTGTGACGAACTACTGCCTCACGAAATGAAGATTATTCAATTTTCTCCAACCACTTCTCATGGTGACCATTAGTATGGAAATTTATTTATATATGATATATATTACATTTATATTTTCTCTATTCTTCTATAATTTTTCTTGACAACATACTATTATTCTTTCTCTAATGTTAAAATATGATAATTTCATTTAAGGAAGTGTGGACTACCACCCACTCTAAGTGATATTACTTGTTCATGACATACATGGAATATATAAAATATCGAGTTAATTTAATAATATAAAATATTTAAAATAGATATTATAATATAAATATAATATATCCATGTTCTTTAATTTTTTATTCATTTAATATGACAACGAAATGTAAGTAGCGTCAATGCTTTCGTACGACCTACCGTCTCCATTAACGGTGAATTTCATTTCATATCTTCAAATGTTATAGAATAATATAATTACATATATAAAGTATAAATATTATATTTAAATCCTGAATAATATTATGGAGATAATTTACTTATTACCCCATGGATAATTTTCATGAAAAGAAGTTCATTTTTGACTCAAATATCGAACATCGACAAAACATCAGATATGAACTCAAATAAATCACGGTTTTTTTTAAATTGGTAACACGTGATATTAAATGAATAATAAACATTAATAATTTTATAAAGGAGTATAAATTAACCTATGTTTATTATTAAAGACATTAAATAATGGACTAGACAAGTCGGACTCATGGTAAGGGACTTCGTCTCAATCTCTTTTCATTAAGGACTTTTTGATAATATGAATCGTTAATATTTTATAAGGTGTATATACATCCACTATGAAATTTCATATACATATTTTATCTATAATAATGTTATTTATTAAATCATGGAAATTTATATTTAAATGTTCAATGTAGTATGGGACATCATGAACATTTAATGATTTAGTTATCCAATATTTTTCTTCCTCATATTAAATTTGATATTTATTTATATGTGTTTAAAAAAATTATATAGGCAATTTTATGTCAATATTGAATTTAATTAAATTTTTTTAAAAGGAATATTTTTATACAAATAATTTTACATTCTTTACAAAATGACAAAATAAATGTTTTTTAATATATACGACGATAACAACTTCTCCACTACTGTAACCATTATTTTCTATTTGGCTTCCTCTATATGAGTTACTATCTATTAAAATTAAAATAAGTCCATTATTCCTTTATTTGGGTATCTTGGTATTGAATATGGGTTCTTAAATGAAAATGGTACTTTTATACGGAATCGTTTTTCATATTGGATAAGAAGAATCTTTAAAAAAAGGGTTTTGTGAGGAATGTGTTTTATTCAACAAATGGTACATGAGCATTATATGAAACCGGCGATCCTGATATAGCTTATATTAGGGTTGGAGCCCCATTATAGCTCACAGGAGGGCCTGATATATCTTATATGAAGGGTTGAGCCACATTATAGCTCACATGTGAACCCAACAAAGCTTATACGAAGGGCTGATCCCCGTTATAGCTCATGGGTGAGCCTGATATATCTTATACAAAGGGTGATCCCCATTATATATATCAAATTTGGATATAATCCATATTTTTATTCCAATTGGAAGATTTTTTAAAGAGTATTATTTATATGATTCTCTAAGTCACCTAAATGAGTTTAAACCACTTGCTATTTTTTAAGTGTTTTTCATTGAGAAAAAATATTGAGTGTTATTCATGGGAAAATGTTTTGTTTCATCCACTAAAATAAAAATGAATGGGTTATAATGTTTTAACTAGACTAATAGTTTTTCATTATTTTTATGTATCTTACTGATCTTTTTGTGTTCATCCCTTGTTTTAAAATATTTCCACAGGACTTAATAGAGAATATAGTTAATGATAGGATCAAGTAATAATTATGATTAATAAACCTGAAAAGAAACCATTTTTATTTTTATAAGTTTTTATGTTATGGATAAAATGGATATTGTTGGAAGTGTCCACATTGTATTTCAATTTTCTTATGTAATAGTAATGGCCGAATTCTCTAAAACTCTAAACCTAAAAAGATCATTAATGTGAATTCTTGAATTAACTCAAGATTACGTAACATTTAAGGCTGGGTAATTATATATAAAGGCTATATATAATACTCATAAGATGGTTTTCTAGTGGGAAAAATTATTTGGATGTAAAAATATGGAAATAGAGGATAACACAATCTCCTAAGAACTAATAGAGTGTGATAGGTAACATTTCCAGGATAACATAAACTACAAAAAATACAAAAATATATAATTATTTTAATATAAATTGAATCGATATAAATAAAAGTATGCATATAACTTTTTTTTTGTAACAATATCCTTTTAAGTAATTTTTATGTAATTTGTACTATCAGGATAGACAACATGATTAAATTTATATATTTAATTTCATTCCATTTTATAAAAATAATTTCATCCTTTGGTTGTGCTTTAGTCAATTTCACCATCATCTCATACACCGATAAATGATAATGACTTTTTCATTACTAAAGAACTAACATATAAAAATATCAATAAAAATGTTAATTCATTCATTTTTTATCAACTAATCATAAAAAATGGCTTTTAAATATTTTCTAATATTCATAAATCATCACTTGTTGAAATAATACTTTAATCTCTAAACCTGTATCCAATGTTCAAATAAACAATTACATAAATCATTATCCTTCAGAATCATAAAAATTTCATTAACAATCACAATAGTTCACTTAAATTCCATAATCAATATAACATTAATACCCTAAATATAATAATTTATTCCTTAATTATCACATAAAATATATGTGAATACATTGGTAATGTATTCTCCGGAATAATGTTTGAAATAATAATTACCAAAAATATCAATGAAAATATACAAAATTTAATTAACTAACTCTTTCCTCATTCCTTAAATAAAATAAAAAACTATTTAGTATATTGTTTAAAAAATGATGTAGATTCCATCAATGATAAGATAAAACAATTTATCACCAATTAATTTATATGTTCCAAGGTAATCAATGTTATCCAATTTTAATTATCCATATCAGTAATCTCTTTATCCAAACATTTTTTCGCAATATCACAAATATATTAAGGGTTATATTTTTCTTAATAATTTTTTTTCTATAAAATCAAACCATACTATTAAATAACTTTGCTATGTAATTAGTACCATTAACATGTTATGGAAAATATTTCATGAGATATTACTATAGAAAATTATTTATATATTTCATTATTTTATAATTAAAATACATAAAAAATTCATTCTTGAACTAGTAACTATGATTAATTGTATTATTACTTAATACATTTTTCCATTAATATATCATTTTTAGTCTCATAATAATAAAAAAACCCATTTATCATATGTCCTTGTTTCAATTCTTCTTCAGAATTCCCCCTAGGACATTAATTTACACAATGTCCATTCATTACATATTTAATGCATTCAATTATTGATGGTTTCTTAGGGAAACCATTAGTTTCAACAATTATATTTTTTAAACTATTCCTTCATCCCCATAAATTACATTATTATCTCCCATATTATCTAATCATAATATATATTCTCATTCCTTGGAGAAATTCCCATGAATTATTATTCTAACATTATCAACATGTTGGAAACAAAATATTTGTTCCTCCATGGTACCCACTACCCAAAATATGATCAAAATCTATCATTAGATTCTTTCATGAGTCTTAGGGTTGGTGAATTTTCATGTTGGTAATCATATATCATGATAAATGTCTATGGAAAACAAAAATATTTATGTCACTAGTCATCATCCAATTTATTTTATCATCAACACATTATCTATCAAATTCAATATTAACCCTATTACTTATGGTTCTCTCTATTGATTAAAACAAACAAATAGTTTAGGAATCAATATTCAAAGGGTATGTAATGACCTGCGTTCATCAAAAGGAGGGAAGGGTCAGAAGACTGCCAGGACCATCCTTATTTAAGCTGAAGGAGAGATAATAACCCCCGAAACCCGCCTTCAATAGGTCTCAGAGTGTTGGCTAGTACCAAGTGTATAGAATCACACACTAAATGGAAGGCTTTACCTTTTTTCTGTTTTATAGAATCGTGAGATAAGATGATGAAAACCAACAATAGCAAAAATAAAAGAAAAGTAAAGCCAAAATTAAGCCATTCCCACATGCATGTTCCAAAACTAAAATCCACAAAGTACAAAAGTGACTACAAGGGTAAGTACCAAAGAAGGAAAAAAAACATCTGCAACTGCCCCAAAGGTCCTAGCTAGTAAAGTCTTGCGCGATCCCTGAAGTCCTCCTAGAATCCTGAATGTAGTTTTATATACATAGGGTGAGCATACAAGTACACTTAGTAGGGAAAACCAAATACTCTCGTGCACAAGTGGGGGAATGTACTAAAGTCCCGTGAGAAAAAGGAGTAAACCAAACACCTAACAAGGTAAACTATCCACCCAAGCCACACCAAGGCACACTCCCCAAATAACGCAATTCAAGTAATATATATAATAATAGAACATTGGCGTTTGGGTACCCTGCTCCACTTTCCCACTGGTTAATAAGAAATCCTACGAATCGAACCAATCCTGCCATTCTCACCGTAGTCCCACTGCCACACCCGCCCGCACACACCTAGGCCACAACCACACGCAGTACCACTGCCAAACCCCACTAAAAAACACCTGGGCCACAACTATCACACATAACCACGCCTGAAAACACCTAGTCCAGAACAACCACCACCACGCCTGAAGACACTTGGGCTAGAAGATCCACTTCCACGTTCGAAGACACCTGGGCCTCATCCTGAAGATACTTGGGAAACTACCTGCCCGTACACACCTGAGCCATTACTACCACACAACCCTTCCTGAAGGTTCTTGGGCTAATAATGGACCTCAGGCCATCACAGCCTGCCTGAAGATACTTGGGCTATCTAGTAAAGGGAGCAGCAAAGAAGCTAATAACCAGACACTAATAATAGTGTTGGGAAAAACACCCTCCCCCATGAAATGGGGGTGTTCGGCACTATGTGCTCAACTTGGATGGGGTGCTAATAAGAAACACAAAACTACAAGTATATATATAGGTAACAAGCACTCCCCCAGGTTTAGGTCTTTCATCCGGCCTAAGGAACGCAAACAACACTGAAGTCCGAGTCACAACTCATAGCAAACGAAAAACCATTGTCCCATCCTGGTTTTCATGTTTAGTAATGATGGTTAATTAAGTTCTGCACCTACATGGGCAACTAGTAAGCATATGCACAAGTCCAAGAAAGCAAACAGTCAAGCATCATCCATAATAACCACACCCGGTTCTCTCATAAAGCCACATCAACTAAAGAGAACCCTAAGTTACAGTCCCATGCCCAATAACCAGGAGCCAAAAAGGTTTCTCAACAATAGAGGATTCCACCCCAATTTGTGATATAAAAAAGGTAACCACCCAGTCATAAAATTCACAACCACTGAATCCATAACACAGGGGATCTCATCCCCAATTTCACAACCACCGAGAGTATAAAAATAGGGGATCCCATCCCCACCCACATCACCCAGCAATCGGCCCGTGAGGAAAAACAACCCAATCACTACCACTAATATGAGGAAGGTCCATGTCGGTGTTTTCAGATTTATAATATTTAACCCACTGCATGATTTCAATTTCCGTGTGCTTTAACTAGGGGTTATCACAGAAGGATTGATCCTGGTGCCTTAATTTATTTAGCCGGATATACGTGATTAACCAATTTCCTTTTCACAACAGAAGTTCATAATTACAAAAAAAGTAATTTAAAACATCACCATGGGTTCATTAGTGCACAGATAAAGACCACCAATGGCCATGATTTTCAGTAGGCGTATGCCTGAACAATTCAGAAAGAAGATCATAATATAATATAGCATCAACGATCACATCCCTCCCTTCATTCTTTATAGAATCAATTCATTATCTTTATTTAGGTCTGGTTTATCCAATTCTACAGAATCAAAAGCACGCCCACCCCGCATGATAAACAAAAGAGAGAGGCGAAGGAGAAATTCCATACCTATTGATCAATAATCAATGCTAAGGCCGGGCACGAAACTTCACGTATAGCGATGCGGCTCCCCTGAACGAAAAGTGGCTCGTCTGAATGAAGGGTACTCTACCGCAGGGTGAACGAGAAAAATAACCCTAATGCAAACCCTTTTTGTTTATACGGACGAGTACTGTTGAGATTAGAATGTGAAACCACATAAGGCATGGGGTCATGGGTTGACCACGCGGCCCCACATGTCATTAAAGGGTCGGGCAGTTTAAACCGACGAACACACCAGGTTAATTCATTAAATATTTAATTAAAATGTTTATGGGCGTTACCGGGCTTTAAAACAAGCTTAAAGGGGTTCTAATAGGGTTTAAAACCCAATTTGCGCAAAAGGAGGACTACTGGAATGAACCTGTGGGGGTAGGAGAGAGCCACCGGTAGCCGACAACCATTGGTAGGCTACAGCTACTGGTAGGTTGCAGCTACCGGTAGACCGAGCTATCGGTAGACAGAGCTACCGGAAGCTGCAGCTACCGGTAGATCAAGCTACCGGTAGACAGAGCTACCAGTAGGTTGCGGCTACTGGTAGACCGAGCTACTATTAGGCCTACTACCGGTAGGCTAAGACTACCGGTAGGCCTACCGGTAGGCCTACCGTTACACCAAACTTCAGTGAGATTCCCAGACCAGAAAACCCAACATGTGATTTTCACAAAGCAATGGACCCCTAAAACCCAGGCAATTACATCAGCTAACTCTTAAACGATTCTCTTCCTCGGGAAACAAAACAACCCAGATGGAAATAGAGGGTCTGAACAACAACCTCGAAAGATACCTCTTATCAGTGAACCTCATGTTAACTAAAAATGCCCTTCTGTCAAGAACCAAGAAAAATATCATGTCATACTGCCCCATGTGGGGTTTGGGGAGTCTCCTTCCCCATGTCAAGATATTATCTGCTTTGGGCAGCACAGACTCGCCCACACGGGTTTAATCGAATCCACCTTAATGCATCTTGATTAGGGGTTAGGTTCTCTCCTCCCCCATAGCCAGGGCTTTTAACACACATTCAGAGGAAAGAAAACCAGTACATTTCATAGCAAAAAAGACAAAATGTTCTATCATAATAGGTACAACAAAGAACAAAGCTCAATACAAATCTGGGTACTGCGTACACATCTATGAATCCCTCTCCCACGTACTCTCCTCAAGCCCACCATGTCTCCACAACACATGAACCAAAGGAATGGTTCACCAACGAAGCAACTTCTCCTTGTGATCCTCGATCATCACTGGTCTCTCCACAAAAGTCACGTCGTCCACAATGTCTAGATCACCCCAATAAAGGATGTGTGAATCATCGTGCAGATACCGATGGATCTCGGACACATGGAAGACAACATGTATCCTCAGTATCGGCGGTGGTAACGCTAGCTGATAATCCACTTCACCGACCCACCACAACACTTTGAAGGGCCCAATGAACCTAGGAGAAATCTTACTCCCCTTGCCGAACCTTCATCGTCCACGCCGAGGGGAGGCCTTCAAGAATACGTGGTCTCCAACCTAAAAATCCAAGGGCCTCCTCCTGGTATCAGCATATGACTTCTGTAGGTCCTAGGCCGCCTTCATCCTTTCCCGTATGAGCTGAACCTTCTTCGTCGTGCTCTGCACCACCTCCAGGCCAAGGATGGCCGCATCTCCGACTTCGGTCCAACACACAGGTGAGTGGCATGGCCTCCTGTACAAGGCTTCAAACAGGGCCATACCAATGGTAGAGTGGTAGATATTATTTTAGGCGAACTCTACCGGGGGAAATTATCGTACCCATGATCCTCCTGAGTCTGGAACACATGCCCACAAATATCCTCCAAGGTCTGGATAGTGCGCTCTGTCTGTCCATCTGTCTGGGGATGGAAAGCATTTCTAAGGCACAACTGGGTGCCAAAAGCATTCTGCAATCCTCTCTAGACTCATAAGGTAAACCGTACATCCCTATCCGAGAATATAGACCTCAGAACTCCATGCAACCGCACCACCACATCCACGTACCTTCGCGCCAAAGCATCCACTACACTCGACTCCATGATCGCCAGAAAGTGAGCAGATTTCATCAACCGGTCCACTACCACCCAGATGGTGTCGTATCCCCCTTGGACCTTGGGTAGTCCCATGACGAAATCCATCGAGATGTCGTCCCACTTCCACTTTGGGACATCTAGAGACTGCAGTTGGCCGCCTGGAACTCGGTGTTCAGCCTTCACTTGCTGACACACTAAGCACCTGGCCACAAACTCTGCCACTGCTCGCTTCACTCCGAGCCACCAAAACTGTCTCTTTAGTCCCTGGTACATCGGGGAAATTCCTGGGTGTACCGCCAGGGGTGAGTTGTGGATATCACTGAGAACCTTTCCGTGCATCGCTTCCGGAACAAACAGCTTTCCCTGGAAAAGCATCCAGTTTTGGCCATCCTCCGTCCATCCTTCCGGGGATTGTCTTGGTCAACTCTGTCTCACATCACTTCGCACTCTGGGTCTCCCCACTGAGACTCCTCCACTTACTGAAACAGAGAAAACTGCACTGTCATCTGATACATGCAACCTCTACTGTTATCCATCCCCGCATCCAAGTGTATGGCATCCAACTCCTACATCGCCTTCCGGGCGTCCTCCGACTCTCGGACCGCATCCTTCTGCGTCCTCCTGCTCAAGGAATTGGCCACAACATTTCCCTTTCCCTCTATATAAGAGATCTCGAAGTCGTAATCTTGGAGGAACTCCACCCATCTCCGCTATCTCATGTTTAGGTCCCGCTGGGAGAAGATATACCTCAAGATTTTGGGATCTGTGAAGACCTCAAAGCGTTCTCCGATGAGGTAGTGCCACTATAACGTTAGCGTAAAAATGACCACTGCAAGCTCCAGGTCGTGGGTGGCGTAATTACGCTCATGAGGGCGTAGCTTCCTGGACCCATAAGAGATCACCCCTTGTTGCTGCATCAACACACATCCTAGACCTTGTCTTGAAGCATCACAGAACACCTCATACGCTGCCCCTTCTTCTGGTAGTCTCAACACTGGGGCACTGACCAACTTCTCCTTCAGATAGCTGAAGGCTGACTCGCACTGCTCACTCCACACGAAATCCTGGTCTTTCATGGTCAGGGATGTCAAAGGGGATGCAACTTGGGAGAAGTTGGGTACGAACCTCTGATAGTAACCTTCTAGCCTGAGGAAACTACGGACCTCTGCCACATTCTTGGGTACTGCCCAAGAAAAAACTGCTTCAACCATTGATGGGTCCACCGTTACCCCCTGCTCGGACACCACATGCCCGAGGAAGTGCACTTCTCGTGTCCAGAATTTTGCATTTCGACAAATTCCCATAGAGTTGGTGCTTTCGGAGGACCTCCAAAACTGTCCTCAGGTGCTCTGCATGGTCCTCCTATGATCTCGAATAGATCAGGATATCTTCCATGAACACAACCACAAAATGATCCAAGTACTCCTGGAATATGGAGTTCATAAGCCCCATGAACACAGCCGGGGCATTCGTAACACCGAAGGGCATGACCAGAAACTCAAATTGTTTATACCTACAACTGAATTCCATCTTCGGGATGTCACTTTCCTTCACTTTCAGCTGGTGATACCCAGAAAACAAGTCGATCTTCGAGAACCATCCTGCCCTTTCAGCTGGTCAAAAAGATCGTCTATCCTTGGAAGAGGGTAGCGATTCTTGATCGTCACCTGATTCAGCCTCCTGTAGTCTATTAACAACCTGAGACCACCATCTGCCTTCTTTGCGAACAATACTAGAGCACCCCACGGTGACGCACTCGGCCGAACATAACCCTTCTTCATCAGATCGTCAATTTGGATCCACAAATCCCGTAGCTCTGAAGGTGCCATCCGGTAAGTAGCCATCGAGATCGGACGAGCGCTGGGCTTCAGGTCTATCCCAAACTCGATATCACGTTGAGGGGGTAGAGTCTTCCCCTCCTCATGTAAGACGTCCATAAACTCATGGACGATCTCTGGCACCTCCACCTTTTCAGCATCTACTGACTCTACTGACAGCTCTGCTAACAAAGAGAGGAGGGGTTCCTCTCGCCTACTGACCTTATGACTGCTCCGCTCACCGGTGAAGGTAACACACCGGCTGCCCAAGCCCGAGACCACAACCCTTCCTCGGAAACAGTCGATGACGACACACACAGAGAATAGCCAGTCGATGCCTAGTATGACATCGTATGGCTGTATCTATAGCAGAAGAAGATCCCTAACCGACTGATGTGGCCCTATCATCAGTCTGCATCCCTGAAAAATAAACAACAAGTCAGTCTGACCTCAGACTGGTGTGCTCAACACCAGGGGAACTAGAAGTATCTCGGCACCTAGACCCAAGGAACAGGCTAAACTGAGTGCAATAAAGGAGTGTGAAGCTCTGGTATCGAACAAGGCAAAAGAAAGGGTACTGAAAAAATCGATCGTACCTCGAACAACCTCTGGCCCTGCTGGAACTGCTGCCTCCGTGGTGTGTAGTTGTCCTCGCCCATCTCCTCTTCCCCTCGGCTGTCGGAAACCTCCCCGACCAAACCCTAGTCGAGGTCCTTGAGGAGAACCCTGAGGTTGGCCTCCTCCTCCTACATCTTCCCTCGGAGGAGCGACAACTCACTGTCCCTGCTGCTGCTGCTGGAAAGGCCTGGCTGGAAGCTACTGCTGGGGCAGGTGGTGGGGTTGTCTACCACCGCCATACTATTCCCAGTCCGGGCACTAACTCCAGAGATGTCCAGGGCTCCCACAGACGAAGCTCTCTGACCCTTGTCCTGAAGAAAAAGGGAGAGGACCAGGGGATCAGAACTGAAACTGTTGCGGCCTGCTTCCTGATGGTCGGAACTTGGAGGGCCCTGACTCTGGAGGCCTGGTGCTGACGGCCTTCCCCTTTGATGGTCCCCGCTGGATCCCCTCTCATGACACTCCTCGTAGATTATTCATCCTCTCCACCACTTTGGCCTTCTTCTGGACCTCCAATTATGTCGGTAGTGTAAAGGGGGTAACAACATACTGGAGGGAGGGTCGAAGCGCCTCCTCCAAACATCTTGCCCGAGACTCCTCGTCGGGAAAGAGGTCCGGAGCAAAACTTAGGGGGTCCTTGAACTTGATTCCTAGCTCCCTTACTGACATACACCCTAGTTGGAGGGAGAGTAGCTCCTGTCTCTTTTCCGCCTTCATCGTCGAAGAGAGGAATTCCGCCCGGAACACCCTCTCAAAATTAGCCCATGCCACCTAATCCCCTCTCCTCTCCCCTAGGTAATGTGTCCACCACTGACACGCCGCTCCCCGCATCTGGCTGACGGCCAGAGGAACCCAGTACTCGTTCGGGGCCTGAATCGGGCCGAAATCTATCAGTAGCTCCTCTATCCGGCCTTCCATCTTCATGTCAGAGGTGCTGCCCTCATACTTCTCAAGGGTCTGTCGCTGGAAGGCCCTAAGTGTCTTCGACCACTGGTCATCCTCCTCCACCCGATCAGCTCTCTACCGATCGGCCAAATTAGTATCTAGGGCCTCGATCACCTGTACCACACGTGGTCGCCTTCCAGGTGCCATAACTGCAAGGTAAACAAGGAATTCCTAAGCCCAAGTAGTGCAGAATATTGTCTTTAAAACTTCTTAAACTTTTTGTTTATTCTTAATTCCCAAAAGAACCCAGAAACACGAGAACACAAGTCATTATGATGCGTGTACCTTTTCTAGGGTCTCTCTACCCTACAATCAGCGTGTCCTTACTTGGTCGTTCTGTAGGTCCAGACTCCTTGCATCAGATCACGAGGGGCCCTAAAATCCCGTTTCTTAGCCAGTCTTCCCTGGCCTAATTCACGCACCAAGGTCACCTAACACTGTTACCCTACAATCCCATGCAATCCTCACTATTCCTAAATCCAGACTCCATCCTATCTCTCAACCATCAGCCTCTGATACCATTCTGTCATGACCCGCCTTCACCAAAAGGAGGGAAGGGTCAGCAGATTTCCAGGCCCTTCCTTCTTTAAGCTGAAGGAGAGATAATGACCCCCGAAACCCACCTTCAATAGGTCCCGGAGTGGAGACTAGCACCATGGGTATATAATCACACACTAAATGGAAGGCATTACCCTTTTTCTGTTTTATAGGATCGGTAGATAATATGATGAAACCCAACAACACCAAAACTAAAAGAAAAGTAATGCCAAAAGTAAGCCATTCCCACATGCATGTTTCAAAAGTAAAATCCAAAAAGTACAAAAGTGACTACATGGGTAATTAACAAAGAAGGAAAAACAACAACTGCATCTTCCCCAAAGGTCTGAGCTAGTAAGGTCTTGTGCGATCCCTGAAGTCCTCCTGGAATCCTGAAAGTAGTTTTATATACATAGGGTGAGAATACAAGTACACTCAGTAGGGAAAACCAAAGTCTCTCGTCCACGAGTGGGGGAATGTACTAATGTCCTGTGAGAAAAAGGAGTAAACCAAAAACCTAACAAGGTAAACTATCCACCCATGCCTCACCAAGGAACACACCCCAAATAATGCAAGTCAAGTAATATATATAATAAGATCACATCGATGTTTGGGTACCCTGCACCACTTTCCCATTGATTATTGAGACATCCTACGCATCGAACCAATACCTCCATTCTCACTATAGTCCCACTGCCACACCAGCCCGTACACACCTGAGCCATAACCACACACAGTCCCACTGCCGAATTCCGCCCGCAAACACCTGGGCTACAACTGTCACACATAACCACGCCTACAAAAACCTAGGCCAGAACAACCACCATCACGCCCGAAGACACCTGGGAAAGAAGATCCACTGCCATGCCCGAAGACACCTGGGCCTCAACCTGAAGATACTTGGGAAACTACCTGCCCACACACACCTAGGCCATAAATACCACACATGCCCGCCCAAAGTTTTTTTGGCTGATAATGGACCTCAAGCCATCATAGCCTACCCAAAGATACTTGTGATATCCGGGAAAGGGAGAAAAAAAGGAGCTAATAACCAGCCACTAATAATATTGTTGGGAAAAACACCCTCCCCCATGACATGGAGGTGTTCGGCACTAAGTGCTCAACTTGTGGGGGGCGCAAATAAGAAATACAAAAATAAAAGTATATATATAGGTAACAAGCACTCCCCCAAGTTGAGGTTTTTCAGTCAGCCTAAGGAACACAAACAACACTCAAGTCCAAGTCACAACTCATACCAAACGAAAACCCATTGTCCCATCCTTGTTTTCGTGTTTAGTAATGATGTTTAATTAAGTTACGCACATACTTGGGAAACTAGTAAGCATATGCACAAGTCCAGGAAAGAAAACAGTCAAGCATCAACCATAACACCCACACCCGGTTCTCTCATAAAGCTGCACAAACTAAAGAGAACCCTAAGTTACAGTTCCATGCCCAACAACCAGGAGCCAAAAAGGTTTCTCAACAACAGAGGATCCCACCCCAATTCGTGATACATACAAGGTAACCACACAGTCTTAAAATTTAGAACCACTAAATCCATAACACAGGGGATCCCACACCCAATTTCACAACCACCGAGAGTATAAAACCAGGGGATCCCATCCCCACCCACACCACCTAGTAATCGGCCCATGAAGAAAAACAACCCAATCACTACCAATAATATGAGGCTGGGCCATGCCAGTATTTTCATATTTATAATATTTAACACACTCTATGATTTCAATTTCTGTGTTCTTTAATCGGGGGTTATCATCGAAGGATTGATCCTGGTGCCTCAATTTATTTTGCTGGATATACATGATTAACCGATTTCCTTTTCACAGCAGGAGTTCGTAATTACAGAACAAGTCATTTAAAACATCACCAGGGGTTCAATAGTGCACAGAGGAAGACCACGAATGGCCATGATTTTCAGTAGGTGTAAGCCCACACAATTCAGAAAGAAGATCATAATATAAAACAACATCAACAATCACAGCCCCGTCTTATTTCTTTATATAATACGTTCATTATCTTTATTTAGGTCTGGTTTATCCAATTCTAAAGAATCAAAAGCACGCCCACCCCGCATGATACACAAAAGAGAGAGGCGAAGGAGAAATTCCCTACATGTTGATCAACGATCGATGTTAAGGCCGAGCACAGAACTTCACGTATAACGATGCGACTCGCTTGAACGAAAAGTGGCTCATCTGAACGATGGGTACTCTAGTGCAGGGTGAATGAGAAAAAGAACCCCACTACGAAACCTTTTTTTTATAAGGCTGGGGACGGTTGAGATTAGAACGCGAAACTTCGTAAGGCGCGGGGTCGTGGGTTGACCATGCAGCCCCACACACCATTAAAGGGTCGGGCGGTTTAAACCGATGAAAACACCAGGTTAATTCATTAAATATTTAATTAAAACATTTATGGGCGTTACCGGGTTTTAAAATAAGCTTAAAGGGGTCAAAAAAAGGGTTTAAAACCTAATTTTCACAAAAAAGAGCGCTACAGGAAATAACCCGTGGGGGTAGGCGAGAGCCACCGGTAGCCGAGAACAACCGGTAGCTGACAGCTAACAGTAGATGAAAGCTACCAGTAGCCGAGCTACCAGTAGGCTGCAGCTACTGGTAGACCGAGCTACCAGTAGGCTATAGCTACTGGTAGACTGAGCTATCGGTACACAGAGCTAACGGCAGCTGCAGCTACTGGTAGACTGAGCTACCGGTAGACAAAGCTACTGGTAGGCTGCGGCTACCGGTAGACCGAGCTCCCAGTAGGCCTAATACCGGTAGGATAAGGATACCGGTAGGCCTACCGTTATGCCAAACATCACCGATATTCCCAGACCAGAAAACCCAACATGATATTTTCACAAAGTAATGGACCCCTAAAACCCGGGCCATTACATGGTAAAACCATATAATTTTGAAAAACTGATTATAGGATGAATAAATAATGAAACCATATTTTTGATCAATTAAACCTTAGGTTTAATCCTATATATCATGTTTTATCATCAATTCAAATAAGTAATGTTAATTCATAATGAAAATATGGATTAACAAAATCATGTCCCTCATGAGTGTCAAACCAGGCATGCATTATTATTGAACTCATCCTGAACTAGAATGATGGTCGAGTTATAATCTTCCAACTCTTTTTAGGGTTGTATCACCTATATGTATCTGTTCCTATCTATACATGGATATATTTCTAGGAAATCCACAAAACCTATTCCTTACAAAAATAAGAAGACATTATCTTATACATTGAATCATGAAATAGGTTGTTTAGAAATTTTTTCTCATTCTATTTTCTATTTTTTTAATTAAACCATTCTCTAATATCAACTATAATGTTCTGGAATTATCAATGATGTAATATAATTGATACGTATAAGAGTACTCTATAGATGGATACAAAAACTAGGTAAGAATATTTACACCATACATAGTGGAAACTAATTCCTTGTGATTCCCTTGGAAGGGTGGACATGCTTTACCAAATGCTCACACATGAGATTTCATAGGGATTAAATTCCTTCATTTTATCTAATACCAATATAAAATACCCAAACATCAAATAAAATTATATCACATCTAAATATATGAATATTATTTACATAGATTAATGATATGTGCTAGATTTGTATAGGTCTACTACATTAGGAATGTTGGATACATAAACATCTAATTCATAAGTGATTTGTGTCATCTATTACAAAGTTCTTTATAACAAGTGTCCTTTATAAAAATTCCATATATAATAAAATTCTTCCTAACATAGGGAAAGGTACCATAATAAATGGTGATCATAGATGCTAAATTAAGGTAAACTAGGGATAAATCAACATAACAAGAGAATAAGGGACTAAGAATGTGAGAATAAAATTTTAAAACCGTACCCTACATATTCTAAATCATAATAACATGTTAAATAAAACATATTGGTTGTTATTAAGACATAAATCATAAAACAACCAGTGAAAATGATCCATAATTAGTAATAATTTTTAAAATACCTAGATTTTTTGGCATTCAAATAAGTATATAAATCCATTTAATTAGTAGTAAAGACTCATTTTCAAGACAAATATAGTATATTGGGGTCACACCCCAAATCATTGTAGTAGTCAGGTTTCACTCCCATGAATATCATAATGGGACAAATCCATTATTGAACTGGATTAACTCCAAAATTCTAGTTTTTAATAAAATCAAATCCCAATCATTAACTAATGCATTTAAGGGAGACATAGGTCCCTCTCATTACATAATTAAAATCAAATATTTCTAGTACATGGGATAAAGAACATTTATCATATTTGAACCTGTGAAAATAAATGGGATTCGAAACAAAATTTTCATATTAGAACACATGAAAAGAAATGTGTTTTATAAACATTTCATCATTACATAACATATAGTTGGGGTGGTAGAAAAGTTGTTAAAAAACCCTGTAAGTTGGCATGAATCCCATGATCAAATACATAGAGATCAGAATTTTTGGTTTACTGTAGAGATACAAGAGCATATATTGTATCAGTACTCTAGCAGTCCTAACTAGTCATCTGTTTGGGCCTTCGGGCTACAAGTTTAAGCCTATAAGCCACATGACCTTCAATCCGCCCAAGGAGTTTGGGACATAGGGCCTTCAGGCCACAATGACCATGGAGAATCCTAAGAAGACAACACATAACATTTTTTAAAAGAGGATTCGGAGAAAGTAGTGCCCCCAAAGTAGAGCTAACTAGATTAAAGAAATTATAGGGTTTGAGGATTTCCATCAATATTTGACACCTTGACGTTATGCATTGGGAAATTATAGTTTATCAGCAATGTGAGGTTGGGAGATAGGCACCTTCAATGAAGAAAATTATCTAGTGGGGAAGTTCTATTATAGATTGGGGGGACTTCGGGTCATATATTGAGCACTGTGCATTTGTGTCATCGAGTCATTTATTGTTCCATGTTCCACTTGGACTCTGGGTTATATATTGGTTTCCTATTAAACACATTAAAAATTAGATTTTCCAAAATAAATATAATTTCAATTCCTTTGGTCCATTCCAGAATCATATCATAACTTAAGGAAAATAGTCCAATTTTAGAAATTTATTGGAAAAATAAAAAATCTATCCAGGTACTGAATAATTTTTTATTGGATTATATCCCCAATAATTATTATGTAACATCAATGGATGTCTACATAGATAGAAAATTATTTTGAAAAAAAATCACATGGAAATATTTTGGAAGAAAAATATAAATTATTTTAATATCTCCTTTTTAAAACTATATATACAGATTTTTTTTGAAATACGTTTAATTTAAAGTAACACGAAAATATTAAAAAATAATTATTAATACAATATGTGGTCAAGACTGTGGGATGTTCCATACATCTCATATAGGATAAAACAAGGATTCCATTCACTTATTCGGTAAAATACAAATGGTACATGTTTGAAAAAACTAAAGATTCATTTTAAATTATTTTATTAAAATTAAAAAAGGTAAAAATGACTTCAAAAATTGTATAGTAACATTAAAATAATCTTGAATATTTTAAAACTTGGCAACTTATAAAAAAATTTCCCTCAACTAAAGAGAGAACAAACAATTATTTTCATTAAAAAAACCCTTTTTGAATCTTGACTACATAATGAATAGATAATGAATATATATAATTTATTGACAAGAAATAATAATTTTATAAGAAAATTCAAGATGTTATTTTTATATATATCTCAATATTTCTTCATCAAAATCATAATAATAAAAAATCCTAATAAAAAATTAGATTGTAACATCAAACCCTAACCACATTGGTATCTTTTGAATCTTAATCCATAGGAATGAAATAAAATTTTATAGATATTTATATCCCATAATTGTTATGTTAGGAAATGTAAAATAAATTCACAATCAATATATATATCACAAAAATGAAATAGGCGGTGAATATGGAATTAGTATTTCTTAAATAAAAATGATATAATATATCCATTACTCTATGTATTTATTTCCTTAATACAAATTCAATCCAAATTAATAATAAATATATATTTGTTATAAATTTATTTCAAAACCATTATTATGAATATTGTACCATATATAATTAAATTATGACAACTTGTTATATGTTTAATAATGATTCTATATAAAAATAAACTTTCTAGTAAAAAAATATTTATTTTTGTTGTATTTTTTCATTTAGAATATTCAATAATATTGTATATATCAGGGTTCCATCATGTCCATAATTTTAAACATGATTTAAATATCATATATATTATGTATATATATTTTAATAGTAATCCATCAATTATAGATATTGAAAATGAAATAAATATTTCATATAGGCGGTAAGATGTATGTATGCATGAGCATTATTTCCATTCTCCGGATGGATCAAAAGAATGTAAGTTAAATAATATATAAAATATATGGAATAATTATTATTTCATATATATTAGATATATTCAATAAAATTATCTTTCTTACCTTCCACATAATGAATATGTAAACAACAAATCATATCACTTCGTGAGGCAGTAGTCCACTGTACACACAAGAGAAATTATTTTATTTCTATAGAAAGGAAATTAAGAAGGTATTTGTGATATTATAAATAAAAAATATAATAAAATCAAAAATATTTTATATAAACTTTAAATTGATCATTATATACTACCATGGGATGTGGTTATGGAAAAAAACTTATATCGGTCCGTGATGAGGTTTCTCGCCATTCACATGATCAACAATTTCATTACACATTTGATGGATGAGGAGAAATATATTGTTTATTACATTCAGAGAATAAAATATAAGTACATTTTTATATTTTTTATATTATATTTTATTTATGATGAAATTAACGATTTTGTTAAGAGAATGATTAAAAAGAAATTTCTTAGTAAAGATAATTATATTTTCTTTGAACAACCTACTTTTAAAATACAATTATGGAAAATATTGTAAGCATTTTGGGAAAATAGGAATCAAGATTTCATTAATAAGGGTTCTAGTGATAGATTTTAGAAGGTTTTGGTAGACCCGTGTTTCCTGATAGGTTTGAAGAAGATAGGGGAGTAGGTTCCCATTTATTATATAGGGGAGTTTTCTTTTTGTTGATACATAAAACTATTCAATAATGGGGATTCACTATGGACACAAATTCCACCAAAATTGCTAAATAAGGGTTTATATGGATGATATGGTTGATCAAAACCCACAACACAGAAAAATAAACACATATTTCAGACATGTATTTTTGTAACTTCTATGTTTCCGTACTTTTACCATTTAAGTTGTTCAATATAGTAACAAGCATTTTTATCTTTTTAATTTATCATTTAAGAAAAGATATAAAATGATAATTATTTGATAATTTATACCCAATGGTTATAAATATTATCATAAATTTAGAAAATTAAAATCCTATTTATGGGTAAAATTAATTTTAACAAAAGTGGATGAAACACAAAAACCATATTTTCCCCATTTCATTGATAAAAAATGTTTTAAAATGTAGTGGTTATTATATTAATTATAAAATGAATATTTGTAAATTAGTATAAAATAGATAATTTTTTTATTAATATACAAATAACTTAGTAGATTATAAGATTTTTTAGTCTTTTAAATTATTTAATAAAATAATATATATTATAAAATAACAATAATTTCAATTTTGAAACTTCATAGAATTTTTCTTCAAAAACATCAAGTAAAAGGTGAAATTCCAATATATAATTTTATAGACTATCTTTCATGATATATTTATTGAATAAATTATATAAATACAATAATTATATCATTTTTTGTTACTTTTAATAATTCTAGTATCATTAAATTTATTTATCAATTAATTAAATAATTACTACCTTCGTTTCTCTTAGGAAATTAATGAAATTATATAATTTCTAAAAATAATAAATAAAATTAAAACATGAATTTCATTTTATTATTATACGTTTTTCAATTAAAATTCATAAGCCTACATTTTTTAACCAATGTAAACACATAATTGAAATTTAAAAGCCAGAGGTTGACATTTTTTCCTTTCCATTATTAAAAATACTAAATTGGTCAATTTCATGGAAATGTGTCCCAATATAACATTTAAATAGAGAATTAGGTAATAATGAACAAAATACTTCTGTCAAATACAGACTATAAAAATTTTATGTCATTTTATATTATCCTTTCAGTTATACCCATCAGTAAACCCATTTTAATCTTAACTATAACTAATTTTTTGAAAACTTTTACAATACATATTTAACAAAAATTAATTTTATATTATCATAGAATATTTATTAATATTATTCCAAATATGGAGCCCAATTTTCCCAATTTCCTTCAGATGAGTAGATATTTTAAATTTTAAACTAAACCCACAGACTAATGAAAAAATAGTTTTCCAAAGATAAACATTTCCTACATATAGTAGGTTTTAATATCAAAATTCAATATGAAATTGATCTAAAAGATATAAATTTTATTAATAAAATTATAATTGAAATAATTTTTCTTTTAATTTTTTTTAAAATATTTATCATTTTAAATTATTTTAATAAAATTGATGTTTCTTTATAAATCGGTTTTTCTCACTATTGTGAGAAAAGATATTATGTTTAAACAAATTATCAAAAATTCATCGTAAGATAATTTTGGAATTTTTACTCATAAAATGAGGATCTCTGTCTCGAATAAATTTCCTATGTTTTTCAAAAATTAAATTTATTAGTTTTTCAGAAAATGTAATAAAATAATATTGTAAGACAAAAGGATTTTCTAATCATATAATTACTTCACCAATAAATATGTATTTATTTTTGAATAAAATTTATTTACATAAATCCTTCATAAAAAATATAAATTTTTTTGTTATTATTATTCATACAACTAATTTTAATGGCTAGGATATCACAATCAAGTGTAAATAATAATGTTAATTTTCTATCATGATTTGTTTAAACAAAATGTTTTGTGTAATACCGATTACCAATGAAATTTAATCTATTTGGAAAAGTATAAAAAAATATTAGGGTGTTCCAATTCAATAGGGAGTTATTGAAATAGGCCTATTATCATGTATGGGTTCTATTGGGAACAAAACTACAAGATTTAGTGGAATAATAGGAAACTATTTAGAAAATATATCAGAAAACAGTAGCATAACAGACATATTATCATTGCTAAGTTTATCTTCGACCATTTTTGATAAAAACCAATTTTTAATAGGAATCAACATCAACATAACTGATTTTATTTCTATCACAATCTCATTTTTATTATCACCTTGTTAGAAGGTCATATGTTTGTGATCAATATGAAATGTGACGTCTCTTCATCAATAATTGATGTGTTCTAATGGTAAATAAAGACAATAAAATCCTAATATTATATAATATTCAATTATATAGAGAATAATGAAATTTTAAAGAATAAACCTACCCCCAAATTCAATCAAATAAGAATTATTGTCTTGAGATCCCTTCATCATATCATTTAGGGGTTTCACTTCTAATTTCAACATATATTCATTAAGGATGGAGATAAGAATTACGTGAGAAATCCCTTAATATAAAATTATTTATATAACCAAGATCATATAGTATACATCAATATTTTATTATTCTTATTACCAAAAATACTTTATCATTAAATCATTAATCTCATACTAAATCTGAAATGGTTTTCATGACTATTAGGAACCTCTCATGAATCATTAAAAATCATTTATAGTATGCATATATCATAACACATTCATTTCAATCATTTAAACCATAGTTCTAACTTAGGTTATCAATGATTATAATCAATTAAAATCCTTCATTCTAGTTCATAATGAAAATTTGAATTAACCCATTCATATTCTCATGAAGAGTGAAGTAAGGTGTGTAGTAAGGGAAAACTTATCACTCAATAGAATAATGTATGTGAAATACTCAACCTATTTTTTCATGTTTATTACCCCTTAATGAAATTGTACCAAAATAATATCCAATTATATTATGTATATTGGGATTAATTCCCTGAAACATCACATCCCTTTATTTTCAATGGTGTATTAAATTATCCTATATGTAGAATTATACCATGGGTTCTCACTATAGTTTTCCATCCTTGTGTCCAAACATAAAAAAACCATTCTCTAATAACAAATATAGTGACCCATTATTTTCATATATAGACATTATTATTTATAGATGAATATTTCTTACATGTCAAAATGATCAATTATAAAATCATATAGTTCTAGATCCATTGGAAACATTGATACATAAAAAATTGGTTCTTAAGTGAACTAAATCATATATAACTAATTTCATCATAACTAGAAACCTTATTTAACATATTATACATAATACCTTTCTTTAAATCATGGTTAATGATAATATTAGAAAGGGTGACCACATATGCTCAGTAAGGGAGAACATGGTAGTCAACATTATTCACCTAATCAGATTATGAGTATAAGGGTATGTAAACATGAGAATAATAATTGAAAACTATAAAATTTATATCATATATCATAATATTTAATTTGGGAATAAATTATGGAAGTTTTGAATATATTTATCACAAAGGAACAAAAAACATGAGCCCATGAGATCCTAACCTTTCCATAAGAAATATATTTTTGGAATATACATGATAATATAAAATAAAATCTTTAGTAGAAAAAATATATCTCAATACAATCATAGTGGATTGGGTTTACTTTTGAAATCATCATAGAGGTGAAGGTCACTCCCAATAATATCCTTGTTAGTAATGCCCCCAATATAATTGGGTCACTCCAAATTCCAGTCTTAATAATCCCATGAGATATTCAAATTTACCTAATTAATTGGAGTGAAATATAATTATGTTCCCACTGATCACACAATCAAAATCATAGATATTTGTTCTGCAAAAATCATTCCTCATATCATAACCCGGGATAAGTAAATTATTTACTTAATCTTTTCTTAAAAACCTAACCAATGGGAACGATATGGATTTTATAAAAATTTCATCATTTAATTATATAAAATCCCATATAAAATAAGTAGATTTCATAGATTATTGACATAATAATAACAAACCATAAGGATAGTGAATAAATACGGTATCATTGGATCTTAATCCAATTTAATATTATGTGAACTCAAGGGATTTCATCTAACAAAAAATACATTTTAATGATGTATTGAATAATAATCTGGGAAAAAAGTACGTTTTAATTTTGAAATAAATACAATAAATTAATAAAATTCCTAAATATCAAGGAAAATAATTTCATTTCAAATAACCTTTCAAACAAGAAATGTAATCTTCAATTCATTGAACTGTTGGGAGGATGGGAAATTTCATTCAGGCTATGTATAATAAAATAATGATTTTCCCCTTTTTTAGAAAAAATTAAAATGTATAACATTCTAAAAAAATAAAAGAATATTCCATTTAGAACATTTTTAAATAATTCAAAAATGTGAAAAAGTTACTTTAAACAATCATAGAATAATATAAAAATATTAATGAAAAAATTTTGGTAACAACATTGACATATAAGAAAAATGATTTTCAACTAAAGATAGAAATGAAGATGATTTTCCATAAAAATATCATTTTTTGACTAGTGTAAATTAATATAATAAAATAAAGGAAAAGATTTATTATAATTAAATAATTATATGTGAATAAAATACATGAAATTCTAGTAAGGGTGATAAGAAAATTTCAAAATCAAAAGTATAATCATAAACAATCTCTATTAACAATGAGATTGTAATATATAACTGAAACACCAGGTTCCTATTGATTTAAAAGTTCACTATCCCCATTTATAAAAATATTATGTTTATTATAATTCTATAAACTTTTATTATAAATACTTATAATATCCTATATGATTCATTTATAATATTTCAACACAAAATTCAAATCTCTACTTAAAATCCCCATTTCCAGGTGTTAATTATTTCATTTTTTTCATTGGAATTTACCTTATGGAGTTCAGGTACATGTTCCTTTATTGTGTATTAATCATATCTATGATGTTAATAACAATATTAATATCATATATATTCAATATATTTATAGATTCATTCAAAAATATTAAATAGGGAAAACTAGATTTCACCATTCTCAAATATTGTAGGACATATGTACACATGAGTTTTGTTTTCACTTTTTGAATGATGGAACAAATGGAAGAAAAATAATAAAAAATAATTAATTAATAATTATTAAATAATATAAATAATATGTTAATTAAATACCTCTTTTTTATATTACATGTAATACAAAAACAAAAAATGAATCATATCTCTTCGTGGTCATGGTAGTCCACAAGTACACATGAGAGCTGTAATAATTTTCTAAGGGATTAGAAGGTATTAGTGTTGATATGATATTATCATTATAGAATAAAAAATATTTCAAAAATATAATATAAAAATATCAAACCTATCATAATACCCATCCTTAGGAAGTGTTGGTGAAAAGGAAATTGTATCACTACATGAAGACAATAAGGCATTCATACACACAAAAAATAGATTCATTTCCAATTTAATGGTAACTAGGGTGGTTAATGGTGGTTTCATAATCTTAAAAAAATTTCAATATTTAATATCCTTAATTTATTATTTTATGAAAAATAATTTTTAATTCGGGGAGGTAAACTAATTTGGAAAAAAGGATGTGATCGGTTAAGGTGATAACATCTTCTTTGAAAGAACTCCATTTTATCTCCTATTTTGATCCCATAGTTTAATTTTAAAATGAAATGTCCCTATAAACTATTAATTATGATGTTTAGAAGAGAATATTTCATATTATGGTCAAGAAAGAATTCTCAATGTTATGTGATGAAGAGAAATATGGGTTTACCATTTATACGTGGGGGGAGGGTCACTCTTGTAAATCATAAAAGATTAAAATATAAAGAAGTGATTATCTATCCAAATTAAAAAAATAATAATAAATTAGAATATATTGATGAATTTTGTCGATAACCCATCAAAAAATAAATAATTTTAAAATTAATGTGGTGTTTCTAAAGTTATAGTTTTGTTTAACCCTTAGAAAATATATTTTGACCTTGAGCGTGATAACGTATATCTCATTGTAAAAGTTTAATAATTTTACATATATAGTGATAATTGGATCAAAATTTTTCATGGGATGATATTTTAGACTATATATTTTCCACCATGTCCTATTTAACTATTTTTATAATTTTTAAATAATTTAATAAAATATTATTTTAATACATTATCATTAATGTCATTTTTAACAATGTTAATTAGATTTTACACTAAAGACACAAAAAAATATAGAATTAGATTATAATCTTATAAAAACACTAATTTGATTAATTAATCTATAAATTTTATGAAACATAGTAATTCACTATAATTATTTTACATTTAATATTTTGAAAAGCAGTTATCATATTTTTTTAATTTAAAATAAAATTTTTCAGAGTTCTGTAAGAATTTGTTGTATTTTAATAATTACTATAAATTATAAATAAATATCCATCATGAAAATAATTTCATTATTCTAAAAATTAATCATTAATATCCATTACACATATTCTTTGTTCTCTATGTGAACACATAAGTGATATTTTAAAGTAAGAGGCTCAAAGTTTTTCTTTTTCTTTGATTTAAAAATTATATATGGAAAATTCAGGAACATGTGTAACTTAAAAAATAAATTTTAGATTATAATGTGATAAGGTTCTATTTAAAAGAATTCAATAAATTTTATTTTAAAAAATTCTGACCATAACATTTGGTTTTAACCTAGGTTAATCAGATTTACACTTTACTGAGGTGATATATTTTACCATGTTTTCAATTCATAACATCTAAAACTAAAGTGGAATTATTTTACTATTTTGAACCACCTAATTAAAAATATTGAAACAATTTTTAAAAATTTATTTTCTATAATATTTTTAAATAAGTTTTAAATTATGTTCACAAACTATGATAAAACTGATTTTTTAGAGAAATACAATTTTTAGCAGACAACTAGATTTATTACTATCACATGCCTAAAAAATATTAAGATAGATATTAAAAAATTTCATTTAATATATAATATATAAATTTTATTATAATAATTAACATTTAGTAAATAAGTTAATTTATTATGATAAATACACAATGCCCAAATTTATAAAAAATCCAGAAAAATTACTCATTTATTCTCAAATGTTTTTTATTTTAATTTCCAATTAATTCATAAGAAATGATTAAATTTTATACATATAATATCCATAAATTTTAATATTTTATTTATTCATTTTATATCTTCTAATCCAATGGCTTGGTGATAATTGTTACATTAAATATTAATGTATTTATAGTATGTCACAATTTTTTGAATGATTGTGTTTCTTTTGAAAAAAACTATCAATGAAATCACATTTTTTATATAAACCTATATCAAAAAATATAAGGAACTTCCTAGTGAGGAATATAGGAAAATAAAATAGTTGAATTTCATGAGGAAATTTAATATTTAGAGTATATAAAAAGGGGGGGTAGAAGTATACTATTTTAAGTGATTGGAGTGACAATGTTTTAAAAATTTAAAAATAAATGTCACAATTCGTGGAACATGAGTCCAATATTTTGAAATAATGGATGTTTAATGAGACTTAGGTCCAAAAAATCATTCATCAAACATTATGAGATTTGATTTGAGAACATTGTGGCTATTATCCAGTGTTTAATCTGTCAACATAATTTTCATTTTTCATAGTAACTAATTTTTTAAAATCAGTAATTTATTATAATGACCAAAATTAAAATCGAACTTATTTTCTAATTTTACCAAGCTTATTCCTGATATGAAAATAATTTAATAAAATAAAATTTTCAACATTCCCTAAATTTATTTTTTATATTAGTTCACCTAACTTGTAAATATCATTAGTTAGAAAAATCCAATTTCTAATTATAACATTTATATTCATTATAAATTTTTCAATATTATTGATATTAATAAAATTAATTGGATTATTAATGAAAAATAAGAGTTTTGTAGCTTTTATAGAAATACAAAACCAAAATCCAATATGTGAATATATTATCAAAATAAAAGTCCAAATTTTTTTATTGAAATAAAATAATAATTGAGTTTCAAAATATTAAACATAGTTTTATAAAAAAATGAATATTCATAGTATTAAAAATTAAAATTTTATTTTATTTTTAAATATGATTTTTATATTTTTTATATCATTCCCATATCAAAATTTTGTAAGATATGTCACATATCTTCTAATAATGGTTTTTTATACAATTCACCAATAAATGCATCATTCGAGAGAAATCCTAAAAAATTATCCTAATCATCAGTAGTAATTTTTGAAAGAAAATAATTTTTTTTAAAATAAATTATAAAAAAATTTAGTTTAACATATATATAAGAAACATCATTCATTTGGAAGAAAAATTAAAGGGAAATGAAATCTTCATTTATTAACTGTTCTTATTATCATTTAAAAAAAATCACTCGTAAAATTAATTTCAATTTTTGATTCATATCAGTAATATATTTTATCATCACATTATAATAATACATTTTCATTCATGAAATTTAAATTTGTTGTGCACAATAATCAATTTTTTAAAGTATATTTATTTATTATATTAGTGTTTTTGATAAACTAATAAAATTTTATTATTTAATACTACTAAAATTTATCATTATGTTTTTCAATAATCCATGCGGAATTTACGAATTACTTGTTATATATATACCGCTTATTTCAGAAATACTTACATGACTTGATCATCCTAACTACTTTCTATACAATCCTTCTAGATCATTAAATAATATAATTGATTATATACTAATTTCTAGTACACATTAGTGGTTGTTCAACTAGAACAAATCTCATGAAAATATCAAAAATGTGAACCTATATCAAAAATTAATTTTCTCAAATATTAATTTCTACATTTAATCTTCAATTTAGAAAAATAATTATAATAAAATGTTTTTTTACGACAACATATTTATGATGAGACATTATCCCATAAAAAATAGTCATTACCGCATTAGAATTTTTGATGAGAAATGATTCTGGTCAAAAATAATTATTACAAAATAATTATTGTCATCAGGAAACAATTCACATCGCAAATAACTATGGCGCACCTATGCTCTAAACCACATAAGTTATTTTTTGATGGCTATTTACAATCTTCGCAAATACCTATCATCATTACATTTATTATGAAGGGAATTTATAAAATGTCATAAATAATGTAATAGATAAATATTATTTTTCATGGGTCCAATCGGAAGGAACTTTTTTATCACCGAAATGAATATTTATAGGGGATACTATTTACGATGGGACCCAACATAAATGGTACTATTTATGATGGGAATCCAATTGGAAATAGTCTCATTACTGCTAATATATTTATATATATAACATACCTTATTTTTTGCATTTATTATTCATTTGAGCATTGCTCTTCTCCCCTTCTCTCCTCTCATCCTCTTTATTTTTTCATTTAAAAGATTATTTTTTTGTAGGGAAGTAAATTTTTCTTATTTTGATCTGATAAACACTTACATTTTGAGGTATTTATATAATATTTTCAAATTTCAATAATTAATTATAATTAATGAAAAATATTTAGTATTAATTATTTTTAATTAGTTTTCAATTGCGTTAATGTTTTTTAATTATGTAAATTATTTTTAATTATTAATAATTATTTATAAATTATAAATTAACATTAATAATTAACAAAATTTGGTAAAAAATTGATGTTATTTTTTTTAAGCAATAAAAATGTCTAAAAATTTCTAATAATTAATAGTAATCAATAGTTAGTACTAATTAACATTAATTATTAATAATGAATGCTAAATTTTAATATATTAAAAACAATTTTTAAAAAATATCAATAATCAGTTCAAATTTTCTATAATCATTCAAATTAGAGGTAATTTCTTGAATTTTTAAATAATTCTTATAAATTAGTGGTAGTTATTAAATATTATCAGTACTTAGTAAAAAATTACTTGTAATTAGTAAAAATTAGAAAAATTTAGCGTTAATAAGAAAAAATTTGAAAAATGGACTATAATTATTAAAAATATGTAAAAATGAGGATAAATTATAAATTGTTTATCGAAATGATCACCAATTATTAAAAGTTAGTGGTAATGAGTGTTAATTATAATAAACAAGAAAATATGAGCGCAAATTTGTTAAAATTAGAAGAAATGAGCGGTAATTATTTAAAACTACATGTAATGAGTGGTAATTATAAAAAATTACTTTTATTACTGGTAATTATAAAAAATTACTATGAATATAAAAATTATCGGTAATGAGTGGTAATGATTTAAAATTAGTAGCAATATGTGTGAATTTTTAAAAATTTGTTAAAATGAGTGGAAATTAATAATTTTTTTTTAAAATGGGGGTTAAAAAATAAAATTTAGCATAAATGAGTATAAAAGAGTTATATTTAGTGGAAATGAATGGTAAATAGTAACAATTAATAGTATTGTGAGGTAACTACATCTGATTATCGTTAATGAACATTAATTAGAAAAAATAACTTATAATTACCGATAGTTTGTAAAAATAATGTTAATTATTAGTAATTAGTAAAAACTATATGTAATGAGAAGTAATTAGTATGAATTAACAAAAAATAATATTAATTTTTAAAAATAAATTTTAATTAGAGGCAATTAGAAAATAATATTGATAATCAGGTGTAATTATTAAAAGTATGAAGTATTCAGCGGGAATTGTATGAAATTAATGGAAATGAGAAGGAATTTTAAACAATTAGAAAAAAAGGGTTGGTATTTTTAACAATTAGTGAAAATGCGTGAAAAATATTAAGAATTACTGTAAATGAGTGTTAATTACAGAAAATTAGTGAAAATTTGAATTATTCAGTTGAATTTGGCGAACATGGGTGGTAATTAGT
The DNA here is from genome assembly GCA_963277665.1 of Viscum album. Classification (NCBI taxonomy): domain Eukaryota; kingdom Viridiplantae; phylum Streptophyta; class Magnoliopsida; order Santalales; family Viscaceae; genus Viscum; species Viscum album. Next base: position 648,273,554 of record OY728120.1, on the reverse strand, counting down.
AAAAAATACTGGTAATGAGTGGTAATTATTATAAATTACATATAATGTGTAATAATTTGTAAAAATAACCTTTATTTATCCAAAATTAGAATAAATTACAGGTAATGAGTGGTAATTAGTAAATGTTAACGGTAATGAGAGTTAAATGGTAAAAATTAATGTTAATTATCGATAATTAGTACAAGTTATTTTTAATTAATATTAATTTTTATAAAATAGAATCAATAAGAATAGATTATTAAAAATTTGTGTAAATGATTAGAAATTATTAAAAAATATCATAAATCCCTGTTAATTACCTAAAATTTGTAAAAACGAGTGTCAATTAGTCAAAATTAGCACATATGAGCAGTAATTAGAAAACCTTACAAGTAATGAGAATTATATATTAAAAATTAGCGGTAATGAGTTGGAATAATTTAAAATGAGTGAAATTAGAATTAATAAATTATAATTATAAGAAATGCGTGTTATTTAGTTAAAATTAATAGAAATGAGCTTTAATTATATAAAAAATAATAGAAATGAGAGGTACTAAGTAAAAAAACTAGTAATGAGAAGTAATTATTATATATTGGTGTTAATACATGGAAATTATTAAAAAAAAATCTCCAATGGGTAAGAAATATTAAAAATAAGAGAAAAAAGAGTATTAATTAGATAAAATTATTATAATGGGTGTTAGTTAGTGAAAATTATCAACAATGAGAATTAATTATTACGAATTAGAGGACATGGGTGGTAATTTATTAAATTAATTGTAATGGGATTTAATTATTAATAATTAATGGAAATTATCATTAATAAATTAAAATTATCCCAAATTAGCATTTGTTTGTTACAATTTGAAATAATGGGTGTTAACTTGAAAACAAATTGGAAATAATCTATAATTAGTAAAATATTCTATTATTGAGTGGTAATTAATAAATAATACTAGTAATGGATGAAAATTATAAAAAATTAATGGTAATGAGTGGTTATTATTATCCATTAATTGAAATAAGTGTTAATTTGTAAATATTATAGGGAATGAGTGGTAAATAGGTAAAATTATCAAAAATGAGTGTAATATAGTAAAAACTACCAGAAATGAGTGGTTAATGTTTATAAATAACTACCTTGATCGATGATTAGTAAACAAATATAGAAATTAGTGGTTAATAGAATGAAATTCCAGCAATGAGTGGTATTTATAAAAAAACATGTAATGAGTGGTATTAAGTAATAGATAATAAAACTAGCCATAATTAACAAAAATTATTAATAGATTGTCGATCATGGGGATAGATGAAATCATAGAAAAGTGTGGATGAAGAGGTTAATCGAGTAAAAAAAATTTGTGCTGAAATTCATTCTATATGTCGTCACCTCTACCCAGTACTCCATGATTCACTTGAGGGAAGCATAGTGGGGAGGGGATGAAGGTGATGATATAGGGAAATAATTGTAGTTCCCATCCATCCTGAATATTTAGAGGGTATGTAGTTAGGGGTAAACTTGTAGGTTTACTGATATGTTCCACTCCTCAAAATGATATTGAAAAAAAGGCATTAGATTTCTTTTACTCAGTCATCACATTGTTCCCCTTTACTATGTTGTTCCCTCATATCCCAGTTTAATCTTCTATTTCACTTAATGATAATTAATGGTTATCAGAAAAATTGACAATATATATATGAAATCATATTTGTTAGTAGTATCTTCCTTATATTCTATTTATCATAAAAATATTTTTTGTATTCTATTTTATAGAAATATATAGGGATAATGAAATAGACAAAAGTCTATATTAGGTGGTTGTGATTTGATTAATCATTATAGGAATCCAAAAGGCTCTTGTATTAATCTTGTATATATTGAAGGTGTTGATCATTTTTTATCATCTAAATTATCTAAAAAAATTTCATTCTGAAGGGAAAATTACGATTCCCTTTATGAAATGTGGTATAAGGATATTCGAAACATTGCACAACATTGGGGGTAATTTATTACCTTTTATTTTTTAATGACTAGGTTTTCTATATCAACACAATGATCTCTATTCTAAAGAAGATACAAAAAATTGGTTCTTGATCAATCATAGTTTCAAAATTTGTAACATGAGATTCTATCCCATCTTATAAAAAAACAGAAACTCATAATGATATTTTTTTAACTCCTGAATCGGAACCACCATAATTTTATAAGTTTCTAAATTCTATTGAAGATTCTATATATCCTGGTCTCTAGATAGGAAGTTTTGATGTATTTTCAAAATTTATGGAAATTAAGTCATATAATGGATTGTAAAAAAACAATTATAATCATACAATCTCTTTTGTTAAATCACTGTTACCTAAAGGGAATGTGTTTTCTAGTAATTTATATACGAGAAAAAGGATAGTTTGTAATTTGGGTCTTTATTATAAAAAGTTTCATGCATTTTCAAATTCTTTCAAATTATATTATGGTGAAAATGAGACATTAGTTAGTTTCCCTAAATGTGGAAAACAATGTTACAATGGAGTTTAATAAGTAAATTCATCATTGGTTTATGATAAATATATGACGTATTTATTACTTACACCTAGATTTTAGTGTTTATTTATGTCTCCTAACACAAAGTCCATTATATCGCAATACAAATAAAATATTAAAAATGATAAATTATTAAATTATCCTTATGATGGTGATTCATGGATTAATTTTTACCATGTGCGTCTTTCATGTCATTAGAAGATCCTAATGTGTTATTGGGTATTTATAATGAAGGTTTCTTTGCAATTGTGTTGTGTGGTAATCATTATTATTTTTGGATCATCTTTTTAACATTGTATAACAATCATAATTGGATGTTGATGAATGGACCATATATATTTTAAACATTATTTATTCTAGGACATTGATAAAATAATATCTAGGATTATTTGAATCCATTTATTTATTAGTTAAATGTATTGTGGAGTAATGGTATCAGTACATATGATTTTTTCTTGAAAAAAAGTTTCCTAATGAAAGATGAATTAGTGTTGAAAATTAGTGATTTATAAGAATAGTACATGTTATATAGATGGAGTAAACAAGGTCCAAAATAACTTCTTTACATCATTAGTTTTAGAAAACCTTTTATTCTCAATAGTGGGAGAAAAAAATGTATTTACAATGTCATCATAGATTTCTTCCTATTGATCATCCTTTCTGATTGAATGCAAATCATTTTAGAAATATTAAATTGAATAAGACGGAACACCAAAAATGATATCATATTTTTAATTATATTATATTGTATCTTCTTTACCTCCCATTACCTTTAGAACAAATATAAACCAATAAAAAATAGATTACTTTGGTAAAGATTACAATTCAATTAAACAAAGTACATTTTTGTGATCTCCCATATTGGTCTAATTGTTTTGTCCATAACATTTTGGATTTCATACATATTGAGAAGAACTATTTTTATAATATATTTTATACAATTTTGTACACACCTTCTATGACCAATGTTAATATAATGGTATGTTTAGATCTCTCACAAAATTTCATTTGACCAGAACATGAGTTTATTGAAATTGAAATATCACAAAAGTTAATGAATAAAAAATAATTTTATGCTCTTTCTAAAGAAAAATGAATTTTATATTTTTAGTGGATTGAGTATTTGAGGATGCAAGATGGTTATGTTTCCAATTTTGATAATATTTCAGAAATAATCAAATTACCAGAGTAAAATGTCAAGATTTTAATGATTTATTGGAAACAATTCAACTATGTGAATTTATTGGTTTGTTGAGTTCTTTGATTTTTGATTCCCTAATAGAAAAATACTATTTTTAAGACTCATTTATAGAGTTTAATGAGATTATGATCCAATTATTATACTAAAAGAAGAATTTTTTTTAATTATAAGTAAAATGGGAACAAAAAACCCATGACATTCATCGATTCAATATAGTATTTGATATTACATTTTTCACCTAAAGAAAAATTTGGAGGGATGTAATAGTTCTAATAGATGTAACCATTTAGCAGCAGAATTCATAAATTGAATAAAAAGTTATTAAAAAATAATCAGTTTATGGGTCAAATGTTGAATATTATTTATAGGATGAAATTTATTTTTTCAACTCCCAATATTTACAACCTAAATATCCTTCAAAACATAGCTTAATGAGTCAAAATACTAGAAATGTTAATGATTTATTGAACAGTAAATTATCAATTTTAAATTATTATAAACTCAAATTTTTTGGAGTTTATGAACCATTTCTTTCAAATAACAAAAATCCCTGGGAACATGTATATGTTCTGCTAAACTGTGAATAAATGATACAATTTCTATAGTTAGTTCTACTTTCACTTATTTATTATTTATTTAAATAAATTTATATTACATATTTGAATATTATATGATGATTAAATCAAGAAACAACATCCATAAATTACACAAGATTTTATAGAAAAATGTCAAAAACATATTTCTTCACACTAGTTTCAATGAATGGTATAGTAGAAAAAATTTATTCAACATATAAAACCAATTTATTATTTTTTATATTTCAAATTAAATTCTATTTTTTTAGTATCACAACATTCCATTAATATTTATAATTTATTGTATTATATTAAGTAAAAAACCATCCAAATTTGTTAAATATTAAAATAAAAATGTGGTGAATGTTATTATATTTCAGAAATGTGTATAGGGTGACTCAAAAAACAACTTATATTGGTTTTTTATTGGGAGGATCTGATCATAGATAATGTGAATCTGAATTTTATTGAATGTTGTATGAAATAATTCAACTGTGTCATAAGGGAATAAATTATGTAACAATGCTTAAATTCCATTAGTTTGATATTGATAAAGGATATCATGTTCAAATACACGATGGAATTATCAACATTAAATGTAATATATTTATTATACTAAATTAAAAATTTTATTGGATCATAAAAAACCTCAATTTTATTATTCAAATTATTATAATACTTCAAGAGAGTTAGTTGATTTGTGGATCCTTATAAAAATGGAATCCTGTGAAAATCAATTTTTTAATATGGAATGTGGTTCTATTAAAGTGAATGGGATGGAAATATTTGATGAGATATCTCCAAATATATCTTTTCAAAAAAGAGACAATAATATCAATGATGGCCCACCATAGTTTTGAGCCAATGGTGAGGATGATGTTGATGGTGAAGAAAATGAATTTGTAATACCAAATATATGTTGAAGCAAAAAAAATTATGGAAATTTATAAAACTGAGGAGGAGGATAAAGATAATAACACAATCATATATTAATATGTGGATGAAGATTAATAATTCCACAACTACAGGTTGGTAATAGTTATAAAAATATACATATAATCCTCATCTTGTATTATTTTCTAACAAAATTATTTTCATGTATTAGATGGATGACAAGAACTATGATGATATTTTTTATACCATCTTGGAGGCTATTCATCTCAGAGATGAGTATAATGGTACATCACACAAACCTCTACTTTTAGTTTTTTCATTATCCTAGAGGGGTTTCAGTTATGAGATATTGATGATTCCTAACCACATTCTTGAGTAATTCCCACATCATAATTTTTTTCCTAACATGTAGAGGATTGTTCAGTTGTACAATTTAGGTACTTTAGATTATCATTAATTTTAATTATTTTATTTATATACTAATTGTGTTATTTTTTTATGTTTTACTACATCTTTTAACATATTAATGTTGATATTGGAGTTCTTTTCGTAGACTTATTTTTCCAGAGGATGGGTGAAGTGGGACCATATTCCAATTGATTTTCAACATTGTATGTTTGATCATTTGATGGTATGTAAGTATATAATAGTTATTTTGAAATTTTTATTATTATTAATTTATAATTATTAATTTTTTGTATGGTTTATAGTATTACATAAATTATAGCATGAAAACCCAATCTAGGAGGCATGGGGTTCCTGTATGCCAGATAATTATCATCAGATTTTGAACAATTTGTGGAAGAGAGACATGATTATTTTTATGCCACATTTTATTGATTAGTCTTGTTGCATCCACCTACATGATTATATATCCTCTCAGTTTCATGAATAATTATTCTCATAAAATATGGAATATAGTTTTTAGAGTTGATCATAATTAGTTCTTTAGAACTGGGGGAGATAGGAGTTAACACACAGAGAGTTGGTAGTCATACGTTCAGTAATCATCGATGAAATCTAGAATGCAATTGTACTTATTAATTTATATAACTTTAAATGTGTACTATCTATTTTTGAATTCATATATCATTCTGATATGATTTATATTATATATTTTTATATTTACAAGAGGAGGTATATAAACCATATCCCTAGAGATATTATTGGTGGTCAACAACATAATATCTGGTTGAGTAATTTTTTTGAGTTTTAATATTTAAAAATAACAATATTTTTAATATTTTAATTTGAAATTTAATTTTAATGATTCTTATGAGGTTGTTAATTCTCACAAAAATTATGAGATTCAAGCCAAGATAGACGGTACATTCACCAATGAATTAGTATTTAATGATGCAACATGGATGTATGCAACAATGTAAACCATTCAGAAAGTATGTGTTCTTGGTATCAGTTATCGATTGATGCTAGAAAATTATTTTGGTACTACAGAATTAGCATCATCCAGATGAGAGATCTTACAGATTCTTCATCATTAGCTGTAGAGTTTTTGGATAAGCTGCGAGCTTAGGGTGAGGTTATAGAGACCCTATGTAGAGAGTACGGTGTGTTTCGTCAATAATATGATCACAAAAGGAAGAGCCTCATCAAGAACATGAGCAGTAGTTGATGATGTTGATGATAGAGTACATGAGATACATGGTGTATGGTATTTGGAATGAGTTCCCTCAACCAAATCATCTTTTAAATGACCCCACCTCCTTTTAGATTTTTTTTTACAAATTCATTTTAATAAACATTAGAACGAATAGAATTTTATTTTAATATTATTAATTAACAAATTTTTTGTTTAATACATTTCATTTTATTTATATTATTGTGATGTTTTTTAGTATATATTTTTTTTGTTTTTTTAATTCTAATTAATTCTTTTTTTATTGTTATTTTTTTAAAAAAATTATCGATATTTTTATATTTATTGATTTTGATATTTTCATGATTCAATTATATTTCCTATTTTATTTTAGATGGGATTAAATCCCAATCGTGAATAATTATTTTTATTGGGGATTGAATCCCATAAAAAATGCTCAGTTATATCTAATCAGTAAACACTTTTTACAATGGCAGGGTCTGCCATCCTAAATTATTTTTTGAGATAGACCATTAAAAAAATGTATTTTTAATGTTATTTTAATATATGAGTCATTTTTGAGGCTTAAAAATCATAAATTACTGATGAAAACTATTTCAATTTCTATTTTTGTGGGTAATCCCATCGAATAAACCGGCATGTATATAGAAAGGGTGGGCCCCCCATAGACAACAAATGGAATCTCTAAATCCCTTTTCTAAGTTTCATCCCCTCTAGATGTCTATACATCACAAAATATATAAAATTTCCTTGTTGGGGGATGTTTGAGATGCCCCAACCTACCAAATCATGGAATGAGATTATGTTTTTCCATTGAAGTTACATGTTAAACCCCTGTTGATGTCTAAAAACCCTACAAATATAATCAGTGATGTACACATAGAGGGACATGTTAAAGGAATACCTGATTCAATATCAGAAAAATAATGGAATCATGATATGTAGGAGAAGGTGGGTTCTCAAGGATTACATGATTTTTAAAAAGGTATTTTTTTATTATATTATTATTATTATTTTTATATTTTTAGTTTAAATAACCTTATTTGAATTACTCACTAAGGAGGAAGTTAAATTCTTGATGATATGGATAGAGGGGAATTTGGAAACTAAAAATTTGAACATCATTTTAGAATATTATTTTAAAAACACATATGGTTCATCAATTGTTTATGATGATAGGATAGAAAATGTTATTATCATCTAATACTATATGTCATGAATGAGAAGCATTGATAAAAAAATATTATAAATTGAGGAAACTCGGTTCTATATTGAAATTAAAAACACAATTTACAAGTCCCCATGTTGATGTATCTCAATTGGTGTATCATCATAGAATGGTTTAATAATAACATAATTGTCTCATAGATGATGTAGAAATTTATTTGGATTTCCTTTAGCATGAACTGGATGTTGTTAAATTTAGACTTGTAAATCCCCATAGGCTAGTTAAATTGATAAGATGCAGAGAAAATAATTTTATTACCATGGTGGAAAACTATCATTCTATAATAGGGTTTGAGGATATCAAGATTTATATACTCTAACAATTCATTGATTAATCATTAAAATAATTCAATGTACTCTAATACATCATAATGGGGATTATGTAAAACTTCACATCATAGGGTGAATGTGACTCTAGACCTATGACTACCCACACATTTAAATTATCCAATGAAAATGGATTTTGTTTATTAATAACTATTGATCCATATATTTTCCTTCCTTAACTCGTTCACTCATATTATGATAACATACAAAACACTAGAATAATAATATCATGATAAATAAATTATCTTCAATAGAGAACTGGAATTGATTATTCCAATCATGTTTCCCCAATAATATGAGTCGAGAAATTTCTGTCGTATCATGTTCTTGTAGAAGGGTTTAGGCATATATACCCAAATAATAATCTAAGAGTTACCCCTTCTATATATAAAATGGGGTGACACTATATAATTAGATAAAAAATGTGTATATTAGTATGATAAATCTAACATTTTTTATTTATATAGTACCATGAAACAATAATATCAACTATTTTCTCATGGGTGTTGGAAACAAATTACCTAGGGAAATAAATGATTATTTATGTTTTTCCATTATCAAGTTACCAACAAATCATTGTGTGTGGGACACCACATCTAGTAATGGAATTGTTGTTCAAAATTTTAAGGAGTCCCTTTTCCCACACATTTTTGAAGGATATAGTCATAGCTCATTTAGAGAAAATATTTATGCAATTAGGTATGTTAAAAATCATCCATACTATGGAGGGGGAATATTTCCACATGACCTCAATTCCCCATACATAAAACAACTAGGAGTATTTTTTATTGTGTAAAAATTTTGTTGGAAAATAAAATATGATTACATGTAACAAAGAAGAATGAAACTCTTTTGGGAACTTTATAAAAAGCAACAAAATAAATGGATATAAGTAACCGAGAATATTGTTTTATTGATGATATTATTAACATTATTACAAGAATAATATTTATTAGTGTTCCGGAAAGATGAATTGGTTCTTCCCCCTTCAAGAAAACTGAGGTGGATCCCCATTAATCATTTATTGTGTTGGAGTTTCATAGAGTATAGGTAGTCTTAATAGATGATGTACATTGCCTAAAATATGATATATTAATTCATGGATCTATATAATGGCGGATTCATACTTTTTAGGTATCCAACTATAGTATATATCCATCTAATTGTGGCATCAATTGGTGAGGTCCTATTATTACCTTGATAATGGGTGGAACTAACTTCCTTAGTATCCACCATTTCAAATTTTCTAAATTGGGAGACCAACATGTGAAGTGGGGTGTGATTGATTATATCATTGAATTATAGGTATATCATGTCAATGGATTCATTAGAAAATACATTTATGTGGGTGTCTAGTTAACATAGGATGTGATACAATATTTTTCGGGAGGGGAATTATAAAATAAATCCTTCATATGTATTAATGGAAGGAAAATAATTCCATATTCACATTAAAATTTTGACTACTAATGTTCCTAATTTATAACTCAGAGTCACCCTTGATATCTTATTAGAATACAGGTAGATATAAATCTATATTAAATCCAAGAATAAAGGATAGGTATTCAATCTATTTTTTTTGTTTCATCCTTCTCACATAAGGATAATCTAGATAACAACATCCTTGGATGGATATACATAGACTATTCCTAGGTACCACTATTGACATTACTATTTTCCATTTCTCATTATATCATGCTACTAGATGTACCTATTAATAAATATCCAATGTATTGTGAGTATCTTAGACTTAGAAAACCCCATCATCCATGAGATGTATGTTTTGTAGTTATTTTTTAGGATAAGTAGATTAATATGAAAATCTATCAATTCCTACCCCTTGGTCATCATTTTAGACATAAAATTGATGTTATAATAATGCATAATGTCCATTGATCATGTTATGTTCATTTTTTAACATAGTTATACATGGGATATATTTATGAGGATCTATATGATAAACAAGATAAGAATCATGATGTTATAGGAAATGACTCTAATTTTTCACTTCGACGATCAATTCCAGCTAGTTTTAATTTATGTTTGTGTATTAAGTCCCATCAATAAACATGGTTCTACTAAGATAAAATATATTTTTCTCATTTTATAAATTATTTTGTTTGCAATGGATCCCATCAATAAATCAATATGAGGATTCCAAAAAATGGATGGGAGGATTCAATTCCACTAGAATAATCTACTCCATTGGGCACAATATATATAACTTGTGTACCTGGAAATAATTTTTAAAATATTCATATAATTTATAAGTTACTCCCGTCACCTTGAGCATTGTGAAGGCTACTCATTTACCAATGAGGTTAGATATAAAATATTCTAAATATTACACATGATCCAAGAGTCCACTCATAACCATTAAATTATTTGGTTAAGGAATATCAAGGATATACAATATTCTTTTATGGTCCACATTAATACCATGATGTTTCATAATGAGGATTCATATGTTTATCTTGGTCTACTAAAAAGAAAAATTCACGGGGTCATTTATTGGGATTTATTTTTGGTATTACATATAAACTAACATATTGTTGGTAAGATGATCATGGTTCTATCAAGACCTGACATGAAAATCATATACATATAATTCTAAAATTCACATAAGAATGTTCTAGAATATGAGGTGCAAGGATAATTGGCATGTAGTTCTTGTTTTCTTATTGTTAAAGTTAATTACATGAAATGAATATAACCCTTAGGGTTTCTTTAATGTGGTGAATTATTCATCATCAATATCTATAAATTTCTTGTATTAACTAGAGTACCTATCCAAGAAATATAGGTTCGTAAGATCTATTTTCCAAAAAATTAGTAGTTCTGTAATTGATATAGGAATGTGATCCTTTATATAGTTCCAGATGGGTTTTTGATACCAATACAGACGTTGGTTTTCTTATAATTATTCATAAGTGGGAAAATATTACTGATCCATCAATGCAATAGAAATTTATAAAGGATTTTATCTTCAATGATCTTGTGGAACTCAGTTTCTACCTGTGAAACATGGTTCTGATTGCTTCTATTGAATTTTTACTTAAAAAATGATGACTATTTGGAAATACCAAAAGGATGTTATCCATATTATAAAAATTTATATAAATTTCATTTTGGTTTCAAGAAAAAAAACATTGGGTTTCTTGAAGAAGAGGATACAAATATTTTAATATGATTAAATCAACCAATTTTTGTGGGAAGGATTGAAATTACACCGTAATTAGGTGCATCATATAGATACTAAATAATGGAAGTATATTCTATTATAATATCCAAAGTGTAGGGGAAAATATAACTTTACATAAAGAAACACAATATAGAAAGAACTCAAAGGAAATGCAAATATATAGTATATACAAATAAATCAAGGAAACACACAAATATATATACATATATATAATATAAAACTATTCATAGTCACAACATAAAAAAAGGGTATTTCAAAGTAATCCTTTATGAACCAATACTAAAGAATAATGAATTTTGAAATCATGAAACTCTCTCATGCACCACAGATCTATTAGCATTGTGATCCCATCTCTATCACCCAGGACAATAATATAAGTATAGTATGTTAGAAATATGACTAATGTACACTTAAATAAAATCTATGGAAAAATGAATTTTTCCACACCAAGATGTATATATGTGTGTATAGATTAAAAACTCAGTAGGAGGTCCCCAAATAGATCCAAAAAACAATACAAAACCTGAAACATATAGCTCATATTAACATAAAACATTATAGGTATCAAAAACAAAAAAAATAGACTCTAGAACACCATATATGAAACTAACACCAGAATAAAAAAAAATTAAGACCAATTTTATTAATATAATCCACACCTTAATTTACGTGAACATTTCATGAACTCATCCACCTATAAATACATCCATGTGAATGAAGACCTCACCATGAACCGTCCAATTCATTTGAGGAAACAAGTCCAACCATACCCATGTTGTTTCATGGGGGGGAAATTTATCATGACCTAATATTGGAATTGATAGATAATATGGATCCAATAAGGCCACATAGATACATGTCCCGAATAAAAAAATTCTAAAAATTCAACATTCCCCCATTCTTCTCAAAATCCATGAATAAAACAAATAATCTCTATAAATGCACTTTATGAACATCCACCAACCCATACCTTCCAAATCATGTTTACAAAAAACAATCCATTTAATGATTTATTTAACTCATATACTCACACAATAGTTATATTCCAATATATATAATAGTTATTCATAAAAATAAATTTACCCAATATTTGTTCTTAATTATTAATCAGAAATCAATATGTAATAAAAGTATTAAAATAAAAATACTCCATGTTATTTGTATAACTAGAGTGAGTAGAAATAGAAATAAAGAATAAAATTCTTATAATAAATATTATAGTATAATCATTTAATTGAATGAATTTGTTGATGTTAAATTGATAAAACATCTAATTTAGTATCCCTAAGGAGGAGAGAAATGGTATGGTTATTTGGATTTAATCAGGTCCAAAAAAGTGTTATAAATCCCCAAAAAATAAATAGATGATATCAGATGAGAACATAAATCCTATACACCAAAATATGATCCCATTTTATCCATTTAAAAATATTTTAATGAAGTAATGTTATTTTTTACATGAAAAAATTGATCAGCCAAAGGATTTCACCAAATATTATATCCCTAGGTCTTTATGCTCAACGAAAAATGTATTGAATTCCTCCAACCAGCACCCTTAGTTCAACCTCATCATGGTTGAAGGTGTTTTAGATTCACCACTAGAAACCATGTTCATTAACCCCATTACACGGAAACATGCATTTCTTTCTTGACTTTCCATGGGAATGAAAATGACCTAGTGGACACCATAGTGCTATTTGTACACCTTCATGCACTCGATCTGGCCTCAAATTCTCATAGAACCATTCCTAAAAACCTATTAATTTTTTCACCACTGTTTTACATATGTAAGACTATTTAAGGTCCCCAAAAGATAATAAATCAATAGGGAAAATCATGGTATTCCTTGCACCACGGGGAAAAACTCTAGTCTCCCTAAAAAATCACACACACATGACATGGCGTGGTTATCCTCTCTATTTACCACATAGGGACTTCAATATACACCACACCCTTAAAATTCCGAACCACATTGAATACTGATCTATCTATTTCGCATAGAAATAATTCCCCATGAACCACGACCACAACTACAAAATGACCTATACTATGAACTATATCATTCTTAACATTACAGTTACCACCAATATGTGGGGAAACCGATATATAAAAACCCACACATACAACCATTATACCTTCCAAAACATTCCAAGAAATCTCATAAAATAAAAAATACACAATCAAAAGTGGAATACCACCAATTGGGGGTGTCCCACTACTATCAATAGGACTAAAACATTGAAACATTTATCCATTGTTAGTGCTAAAAATGAATGCACTACCATAGTGGGATTATAATCTCTTGGATTTTTTTCCACACTAGAAATGTGAAAATAATGGGTTCCTTTATCAATTAATTTGAAATAACAAATAAAGGGATTAATTATTAGTGTTTTTACAGGTTCTATTAAAGGAAACCATTTATCAACACTTTTATCAATCATTGATAATACAACCTTTATGAGTGAATTTCGAAGTCTTGATCAAGATAAACATCATCAGCACTACGAGAAGGGTTGATAAAGGGAAATATAAGTAGAAATTTTAGAAACACTAAAAAAGGGACCCTCACCAATTCTTATATGAGTGCTAAAAAAGGGACCCCTCATCAATGATTCTTAAAGCACTGAATAAATGACCCATAAACTACACTTCTAAAAGAATTTAGTATGGGTCCATTTTTCTGTGATTTTAGAATCACTGATGAAGGGCCCATTTATTATCAATTATAAAATCATGGATCATTGTTACCTTTATTTGTGCGTATAAAAGAATTGAAAAAGGGGATCACTGCACTGAGCTGCTAAAATTTATAACACACTGTTGAACCATATATTGAAATGTACAATAAAGATATCCCTAGAAATAAAGTATTGGTACAATATATATTATAAATGAAATAATTTTTTTTTTAAAAAATATAGAAAATGTAATATTATATATATTTAAAGAATTTATTTATAAAATTATATTAGTTATTTTAAATTATCATAAGAATTATAAAACCTCAATGTTCTTATGTCTTAGTACCCTATCCCATACTATTTTTATTACCAAAAAACACCTCCAATCTCATGAAAAATATTTAAAATAAAAAAGAATAAAATTATTTTGTTGGTAATATTATAAAGAAATAAATTAAATAGAATATTTTAATTTTAAAATAAAAATTTTAAAAAAATATTTAGTCAAACTATGAACATTGTGTATCAAATTGAGTTATTATTGATTCTTCCACATCACCCAATTTAATATTCATCTTCAAGAATTATATATAATAAAATTAACTAAATTTGTGTAATATGTAAATGATATGGAACATATTTAAGTGATATTAGATAAAATGATGTGAAAAAAATCAGATCTCTTTTGCTCAGTTTTGCCGATGTGATGTACAATAAAAAAAATAGAACTTATAAAAATAGGAAATGATCATCGAATCATACAAGTCACAACCTATAATTGATTTAGGTTCACCTAATTCCTAAACATCCCAAATAACATATAGGTAATTTTCCAAAATTATTAAAACAATCTGAATGTGTTTGATAAATTTTGAGTATGTCACTTGTGTTTTTCAGTAAAATGTCCTTTAAAACTGGAGACAAACAGTTTGATTCACACCGATAACATCAAGTGTTATTTTTATGAGGGAATTATTACAACACATCAATATTAAAATATGAATAATTATCCTCAATTTTCAAGATAATCGGAGCATGATTTCTCAATATTTTTTGAGGGACAAGTTTTGATCTAAAACATCAATTTTAAAATGATAATGATAGATTTGAGTCATACAAGGAAAATTTAATATCTTATATAAGTGAGGATGATTTAAAATACATAAAAAAAATATATGGATCATTTTACAAAAATATATAATTAAAAAAAATGTGTTTTCGTGGTTTTAAGTATGTTAGTTTTATTTACTACTTAAATTAATGTCAATTTTAACTAAAAAGGCACACATGGAGTCCTACCAATCATGATATGAATAAAATTATGGTGAGGATGATAATTTAATGTAAAAAATAATACATGGATCATTTTACAAAAGTATCAATATAATCTGAATGCAATTTCTTTGTATTGAATATGCCACATGTTTTTGTTTCTAAAATGTAATTTTAAACCTGAAACTTATACTTTGAATAATACTGGTCACATCGTCTGTTGTTTTTATAAAAAATTGATTACTACAAATAAACGATGAATTGAAAATATTTTACCTTAATTAATTATAAAATATATCCTAGTTTTCACATTTTTCAGCAAGGGACACTTTTTGAACTAAAATCTTAATTTTAAACTCATAAAAAACTCTTTGAGTCATACTGGGAAATTGTGTATGAGATTAAGGTAAATCTAGTTACCAAATATAAAAAATGACATATGGATCTTTTTACTAAATTATAAAAATGATACAAATGTGTTCACTCATATTTTAGTTAGTTATTTGTCTGTTCTATTATAATTAATAAATTATTTAAAAAAAGACACAATTGTAGTCATATTGGTCAAACCGTGCATCAGATTGAGGTGTGACTAATTCCCAAAAATATAAAATTACATATGGATCATATAACTGAAGTACCAAAAAAGTAAATATTCATTTTCTATGTTTTGAGATTTTCAACATTATGTTTTATTAAAATTGATTTCAATTTAAAATAAATACACTAAATTAGATTCATATCGGTCACACTGTGTATCAAATTGAAGTGTATATTATTCCTAAATGTGTCAAATGACATATATATCATTTAATAATGTAAAAAATATGATGTAATTTTTTCAGTTTGAGTATAGAACGTGTGTTTTTTAGTAAAATGTCACTTTAAACTAGAAACACACAATTTACATATCACATAATCATTTGGTTTGATATGAGACAAATTTATAAATGACACAAATGAGTAATTAAAAAATTTCCTAAATTATCTATACAATCGGAGTGTGTTCAGTTAGATTATAATAAATAAGACTTTTGGAACTAAACTATTAATTTTAAACTCATAACAGACCCTTTAAATCAAACTAGGATCATCGTACATCAGATTGAGTTGAGGTTGATTCCTACATTTAAAAAGGGAAATATGGATCATTTTAATAATATATAAAAATATTATTGTTTTTTCTTGGTTTAGAGTATTTCATTTTCCTTTTATACTAAAATTAATGTCAATTTTAAATAAAAACATGCACATAGTGTCCTAACAGTCACACAGTGCATCATATTAAGTTGAGGAAAATTAATTCATTTCATAAATTAAATATTGATCATTTTAATAATGTAACAAAAAATACAAATGAGTTTTCTTTATTTTGAGTATGCCACTTTTCTTTTTTACTAAAATATATTTTTAAACTAGAATCATGGAAAATGAGACATAATTATCACTTTTAGGTTAATTTTTTGTTAGAATTATTCCTACATGATAAAAATGAATAATGATTTGTTTTCCAAAAACAATAGGTAAATTTAAGTGAGTGTTTTCAGATTTTATTATGATATATTATTTGAACTAAAATTTCAATTTTAATTTGATAACTAACTCTTTGATACATACCAGGAAAATAATGTATTATATTGAGGTGAGTATGATTCCTACATTTCAAAAATGTATTATAGATAGTTATAATAATTTATAAAAAAAATAAAAATTCATTTTTCTACTTTTGAGTATGTCACTTGTCTGTTTGACTAAATTTATAGTGATATTAATTTAAAAATAAATAATTTGAGTTATATCAGACATAAAATTTATAATATTAAGATGACAATGCTTCTTACATTTCTCAAATGACATAGTTATTGATTAAAAAAACTATAAAATTGATATGAATTATCCTCCATAGTTTTGAGTATCCCACTTTGGGTTTTTACAAAAATATCATTTTAAAGTGGAAACACACATTGTGAGTCATGATGGTCACATCATGTGTTAGTTTGTTGTGAAAATAATTAGACACATCAAAATTACTTATGAATATTTATCCTAGATTATCATGATCATACATGATCATTTTATCAATTTAAAGAGAGTGGGGCTTTTTGAACTAAAAGGTATATTTTAAACAAATAACTGACCCACTGATTCATTCCAAGAACATCATAAATTAGAATGATGTATTACTGATTTTTATAAGTCACAAATATCATATGGATAATTTTAGTAATTTATAAAAACTATATGAATTTGTTTTCTTGGTATTAATATGTCATTTTCCATTTTTTCTTTGAAAATTAGTGTCAATGTTAAATAAAGACACTTACTTGTAGTCATATTGGTCAAACCATGCATATTATTGATGTACACCTGATCCCTAAACATCTAAAATTAATGTTGTATCATTATAATTAAGAATCGAAACAATACTAATATGTTTTCTTATTTTGGAGTATATCACTTATAATTTTTTATTATTTGTCATCTTAATCATAATACATGATATTTGAGTCATACCAATCACATAATGTATTCAAATGACATGACATTGATTCGTATACATAAAAAATCACATTTGATGCATTTTTCAGAATTATCATGAAAATTCATCTCTAATTTTTAGGATTTCAGTAAGTGAATTTTTTTAACTAAAATGACTATTTTAATCTCACAATAGACATTTTGAGTCATACCAAGAAAATTATATTTCAAATTGAGGTGAGGGAAACTCCTAAATGTCAAAAATGACATCTGTATCTATTTATAGTATATAAAAAAATATGAATGAGTTTTTTTGGTTGTGATTCGGTAACATGTCTTATTTTTACTAAAATAAATTTCAATTTTAAATAAATACACTCACTATGAGTCATAATTTCCACACCTTGAATTAGATTTATGTGATGATGATTCCTATAAATCAAAAATAAAATATATACCATTACAATACTTTATCAAAACTACAAAAAAAAATTATTTGTTTTGATTTTGTAAATTCTTTGTTTTCCACTAAAATGTCATTATGAAATTAAAACACAAATATTTATTCACCATTACCGGATTGTGTGTCACATTGACATGATAAAAATTGATACATGTAAAAAATTGATAATGATTTATTTTACTAAATTATCAATACAATACTATTATTTTTTATCAATTTGTAGTGAGTGAACAGTTTTGAAACAAAATATCAATTTTAAACTAATACTGGAAACATTGAGTCATACCAGGCACATCATGTTTCATATTTTGGCTTGGAAAATTCCTACACATAATAGATGAAGTATTGATTAATTCACAAAAGTATAAAAACAATATTAATGAATTTTTATTTCTTTGAGTACGTCATTTTTGTTTTTACTAAAATTAAAATTAATTTAAATTAAAAAGGCACACGTGGAGTTATACCAATCACACAGTGCGTTATATTTAGCCTCAACTGATTCTTACACATTAAAAATGACATACAGATTTTTTTAATAGTGAATCAAATCAATAAGAATGCATTTTCTTGAGATTCATTATATCATTTTTCTTTTTCAGTAAAATTAATTCCAATTTTAAATTAAATGACACACTTAGAGTCAAACTAGTCACACTATTAATCATATTTAGGTGAAGATGATTCCTACATGTAAAATATTATGTATAGATCATTTTAATAATGTATCTAAATAATAAAACTTGGTTTACTATGTTTTGAGTTTGTAACTATTCTTTGTTACTAAAATTTAATTTTAAACCTGAAACATGAACTTTGAGTCATACCAACAACATTGTGTGTTAGTCTGATTTGTGAATAATTCAAACACTTCCAAAATGACTTATGAATCATTTTACTAAATTTTCATGTTAATACAGGTTTGGTTTCTTATTTTTCAGCATGTGAAAATTTGGGAAAAGAAGTTCTATTCTAAATGGATAACATACACTTTGAGTCCTACCAGTCACTTTTTGTATCAAATTGACCTGAGGCTGATTACTACATATATAAAATGACATGCAGATCATTTTTATAAATTAAAATAACAATTAAAATTAGTTTTATTGGTTTTTAGTATGTTACTTCCTTTTTTTACTGAAATTAATGTCAATTTTAATTAATAATACGATCTTATAGTCATATTAGTCACAAATTCCCTCTGATTGAGGTACCACTTATTCATACATGTTAAAAAAACATATTAATTTCCTAAATCATAAAAACCAATCCAAATTATTTTTCTCAATTTTGGGTTTCTTGATTTCATTTTTTAATAAAATTTAATTTCAAATGATAGATAAAAATTTTGAGTCATTTCATTCTCATTTTGTGATGTGATAATGTGAGACTAAATCATATCCAAAAAAAATCATATTTATCATTTCATAAAATATCTTTAAAATCTATGTGTGGTGTATTTTTTTCATTAACTAACACTTTTTGAACTAAAATGTCTGTTTTACACTCATAATAGACATTTTGAGTCATATTGGACCCAGTATGTATCAGATTGAGTACATATAATTCCTACACATAAAATATAAAATATGGATACTTTTCCAAATGTATAAAAACAATCTGAATGATTTTACTTGAATTTGATTATATTATTAGTATATTTACTAAAATTGATGTTATATTAAAATAAAAATACATGTTTGGTGTTATGATGGTCCCACCGAGTGTCATATTGGGATTTCCCTAATTCATTTATATAAAAAATGATTTCTGGATCATTTTCCTAAAGATTAAAAACAAAAAAAATAAGTTTTCTTGGTTTTGGGTATGTAAAATGTATTTTTTACTAAAATCATTGTGAAGTTTAAATAAAAATACACACATAGAGTAATACTAGCCACCCCATTTTTCATATTGAGGTGAAGAGGATTCACATACATCCCAAATGTATTAATGATTTTTTTATAAATAATAAATTTCTTAGTATGTAATTTACTTAGTTTTGAATTAGGGATCTGTTTTTGGAAATAAAATGAAAACAATTAAATAAAATGTGAGAGTCTAAGTCATATAGAGAACATTTTTTATCAGATTGAGGGGAGGCTGATTGAGTGATGTGATATCAATTTTTCTTCCAAATATCTGTATAAAAATATTAAAGAGAGAGCTTATTCCATTCTTATGGAGGAGGAATCATACCTCAAACACTTAATTTTTCAATTTTCAAGGGGATTTCTATTTTATAATAAAGGAACAAGTTCTTTTATTTCATCATGATATCAATCATAATTGGACAAATAAGTATTAGATAAAATTAATGATGAAATTAACTTTAAAAATTAAATAAAATGATGATAAAATCTATTAAAAGGAAATTTATTATATTTATTTATCATTAAACTATTATATAATTATTCTCAATAACATGAATCTAATACACAATTAATGTAGTAAATCGTGGAGGATCCTAGAAGAAAATACATTAGAAAATCTAATAAGAAATTAAACTTCATTTAGTGGTTCTTACAATATTACATTAAACTATATTAAATACTAGCACACATAGATGATGATTACCAATATGATATTTATTTTTTAAAGTATCTTAACTGTAAATATCCTCATAAAGGATTTTTTTCACCATACATTTTCTATATTAAAATAATTTGCCCCTTTATCTCAATATAAAATTATAACCGTCATTTTTAAAATATAATTGGAATTCCTAGTCCCATTATTTTAAACTATCATTCCAAACAATAATATTTTCGATTCACCCTATATGTATACAAATGATACATTTTAGATTCACTATCCTTTGAAAAGATTTTATATTTAACCACATTACAATAACATAACATTCATATATTACACAAAAATCCCATAACATATTTTATCCTTTTCGGTTGGTATAAAAATCATTTATAAAAATTTTATTTCTTATTTTCTATAAAAAAACTATAGCAACACATTATATATTCCTAGATTATAATAAACATTAATAGATACATTTATTTATTCCTCAAAAAACCAAGAATTATTGTAATCCTTTTAGAATTTATTAATTGAATTAAATAAATAATCCACATTTTAGTTTTTGTGGAACATAATAAAATATATCTATCCATTTATTCATCATAGATAACACAATATCTAAGATAATCCATTTACCTCCTTTGATTAAAGAAGCATCAGTATGACCCATTATGTATTTTTAGAAGACAATATATTCCATTATATGATTTTTAACACTTTTAATAGTATTAAAAATCAGTATAGACATTTATGAAATCTAAATTAATATCAAATCTAGTACATCAAATCATGGGAATTCAAAATAATCAGTTTTAGTCAATCTATTTCATTAATGTAATCTTTATTTTTTACATTCTTTGATTTCAAAAGTATTTGTGAAATTATGCCATCAATAAAATTGATGATTGAATATTACAACTAATCCCACATCCCAACAATGTGAATCAACATTATTATTCATTCATTTAGTCATTTAACAATAATAATGATAGATTCATATAGTTGGAATTATTCTAATTTAATTCCTAAAATGTACGATGAAATTAACTAAAAAAATAGATAAACAGACAAGGAAATTACCGAAATAATTTTTCATACGTATCCTCTTCATGATGACTATATACATTTGGAATCCATGTTTGTTGTTCATTTCTAAAAAAATTAATTTCTTCCATTATTCTAATCCTTTAGATAAAATTTGAAAATTTAATATAATCATTATAATACAAATGCGTTACACCCCAAAAATAATTTAAAATTCATAGTGCATACAATATCAAAGGCATAGAACATAATCACCATAATTCGGCATCATCAGTACTTCAAATACAATGTATGCTTCCCACAATTATGTAAACAGATTTACTACTTCTTTTGAGTACAAATATTGTCATAAATCATTATAGTAATGATAAAATATAGGGAAATAATAAAATATGAAATATTTTTAATTAAATTGAAATTTAATATTTGGGGTTGGTGAAATTTTCGTGGTTTATAATCTCTATCATAAACATGAAAACATAATATCCCCAATAATATCCATTTATTTTCTTTGGAAATAGATGAAAAATTGAAACAAATGTGTAAATTGATTTAAAATATATTTTTATTGTTAAATATTTCAATATAAAAATGAATATATTCCCATTTGATGTAATCAATAGGCTTTTATGTTAAATAACTAAATTCAATACACAAATTCTCCTGTATTTATCAAATGATATATCATTACAAAAATATTGTTTAAATATATAATAAAACATTTAATTCAATATTTATCTATAAAATAATTCTTTTAGGGTAATAATAATTAAAAATACACATGATGTGTGGATAGTTTGTTTAATATCCCTACACTGGATCTATAAAATAAATATTTGTGGTATCAAGATTATGTGTTATTAGTGTCCAATTATTCCTAAAAAATATAATAAGTTAATGAAAACAAATATATTTTATGTGATTGGATTGTAGAGTTTTACCCCCACCATCCATGATAGGAATAAAAAAGAGTATTTCTTATGTTATTTTTTCTAAACCGCATTATATTGGTCCTATTTCTTCTTCTAAATTACAACATTATCTAAAGAAGTTTCTTATTTTGAAATGATATAGGGATTAACGAATCCATATTGGAATTAAAATGGTTTCCCATTATATTATATTTATGTAACTCCCTATATAAAATATGAATTGATGTTAAATTTAATGAATATATTAGATCACTATTTTGAAAAATATATTATAAAAATATAGTATATCTATGTATTCCCAACTGATACTCCCAAAAATTAAATATTGATAATCTTATTTATACTCTCATAAAAAACTATGAATGTAATTTTATTTCAAATTATTTCTTATTACTATGGAATATGAGTCTTATTTTTATCATTAAATGTGTTCAAGGCATTAATTTGTAATGATAACAATTTCTGATGTCTGATTGGTGGGGAGAAGGTACTCTTGGAAGGTCCTTTTGATTTATTTGTCAATTCACATGATTTTCATGATTCAACCTTCTATTTCCCACTATCTTTATCCTTTTGTAATACCATAACTCACATAGAACCTTTTTCATCAAATTTTATAGTTTTTTCCTATGGAAAAATTTGTTAAAGTCATATATAATGTATATTTATAGGATTATACGACCATGTTATGAATGTTCCAATTACATTATTGACTATTGTAAATTCCGGATCATCAAGAGAAGCAAGAAACTCAGTAGTCATCTCATGATTCATAAATCTGTATATAAATAAAGGAATATTTTGCATTTCATATTACACCAAAAATTAATATTTTTTTTAAAATACATGCTATATTATTCTCTAGTGATGTGTACCCCATCCTTGCTTTGGGATAGGGGTTAATTTGTTTTGATTCATATTCATTATTTCCAACACTCTTTTGTTGTGTTATAAATTAAAAATTTTAAATCTTATTTGATAAAATAAAAAATTTAGAATAATATATTATCAATTAAAATGCACTTGACCTGATTTATCATCATGAAGAAAAATGAAATTATTCCATGTTTCTTACCTTATAATGTTTGTATAACTAATAGTTGGGTGGGGATTTTACTTACCTTCAGAAAACCTAAGATATTACTTGGTAAAAATAGTTTGGAAGCCTCTATGATATCTTCTAGAAGACATTAAGACATATTTTCTATGGAAATATTCTAAAATAAAAAACTATCTACAAGAAATAATGAAAATTAAATCGATTCTCCATTATATAATTATTCATAAAAATAACGAATGTATATCTCAAAATTTTATTTATATATTCCCAAAGGATTTATTTTATTAATGGGTGGACTTGACACCATGATTTTATATCAATCGGAAAATTTATCCTCACTGTATCCCCAACATAAATAATAATCATTGACATGCTGGGGTAAATGTGTTGGACACATTGGTTACAACCAACCTAAACATTAATACACTTACTTGTTTCCTTATTAATTTTATTCGACAATGTGATGCATCTTCATTCCTATTTTCTTCATCAATAAGTTACTAATCCCCAAATTTGTTTTTTAGTTTCATAATCAATAGTCTTTTCTTTTACAAGACTGGAAACAACATCATGTGTTAATGATATTGTATTCATGACTAGTTAATAATTAAATATAGATTATTTAAATTTATTTGAGAAAAAATTTTATTATGAGGAAAAGAATAATATAATATAGAACACTTAACCTTATCATTTAAGTCTTGTTATTTTTTTAAATTATTAGTAGAATGTGATCCTTTATATTGAATTGAAATCCCATCATTTTGGTCCCATCTAAAGTAAAATTCATTGTCTACTTGGGGACCACCGTGAACTGATTGTGATCTCCCAATTAAAGGATCATCCTTAATTGAAATTTTATATGACCCTATAATATTTTAGTCAATAGTAGGGTAATTGTCCACCTTTTGACTTCTATATTGGAGACATAAAATACAAGCACTATATGTGAAAAAATTATTAATAACTCGTCATTTTTTCCCTTTCATGCTGAAATTCACGTCCTTGAATCCCATTTCATCAACATTCACTACACTCTTATTATTAAACTGTTTTCATTTGAAAATAATCACATAAATTTTGTATTATCCAACTCGTATATTTGTTTTCTAATTATATGTAATATAAAATATTTTCACAAATTGGATTTCTATACATGGAATAATATATACGCATCTCTTCATTCATAAACATATCTAAAATATTTAACATTGTAATATATTCATAATTTTCCATTTTAAATAACATAAAACCACTGATTAAAAAACAACATAAGATATTAAATTTCTATTTAGTCACCTGTAATTCCTTTGAAGTATTTCTGTAGTTGAATTCATATTTTTAGATAAATACTTATAATCTAGGTCTTGGAACCATCTTATATAATATTGTTTATGTGTATTTGAAATCCATCCTTCAACCCTTGATGGATTGAAATATCTATGAATTCCATTGTGGAATTCTTTGTATGGATCACCATATTACTTATGATGTAAAATTTGATGGTGTTCTTGATCCTTATTTATGATGTTAATTGCAACAACATATCTTCCATAAATCCCATCATTTATAAGGCATCCATTGTGACAAAACATAGGTAGACTGATGCTATGAACATCAAATTTGTAATCAGTTCAAAATTCAATAACTTCTTCAACAATATATCATTATTCATTGAAACATTCTGGATATCACTGAGTTTTCAAATGGCCATTAAAAATCAAAATATACCATTTATTGTGTTACATTCATCAATAATGGATAGAACAACATTGATAACCTCTCAGACCAAGTGAACCATTGGGTTGACCATTATATCAAAGATCTATTAAGGTAATAAAATATCTAATTCAAATAACCATATATTAACCTCTTTAATATTGATTTTAAACATCATGGGTTCAGTAAATTTACATTCGATGGAATTGAAAAAGAAGTAGAGTCTAGTAAATTTATTTCATAAATTTTTAGGATGAACATAGCGTAATGCGACGTGCATCAAATAATGAAAAAAAACATGAAAGTTATGTGATTTTAGTCCATTTAACTTAAAATTATTCTTTGAAACAAAATACATTAAATTTTATGAGTACCCTTATTAAGATTTTATAATATTAAATAAAACTAAAAATTTAAAAATTTATTATTCGGATAGAGTGTAATCTGATAGAGGGAGAAATGTCTTCCCTTTACAAAACTATTTATATCATATCCAAACTATCCTTGAGTACATCTTGTGTTCTTCAATGAAAATTTATTAACATTCCAATAAAAAAAATGAAATACCTTATTTCTAAATGAATAACATTAAAAAACTTTCTAATAAAAAAAATTTGTTTAGGTAATTCAATGAAAATAGATTCTTTTTTCTAACCTGATATCATAAGTATTTTTGGAAATGGTTTACTAAAAAAAGGCCAAATATATTTTACATTTTCACATATTTAAAAACCCATTACTGGAAACAATGCTACAAATTTTATGGCATTTCAAACAGATGATATTTTCTATAATAGGCATTCATGTCATCATGGTAAATTTTTTGAATGTCATAAAAATACAATCATTGGTGAATGATTCAAAAAATAGAGGGTGTGAATTCATCCCAAATGGGTCACCCCAATGTTCCATTAATGTTATAGCCTAAGAAGTTTCATTAAACAGGACAACAATTTCAATTCATCACTAATTAGATCACCATACATTGTCACACTTGCATCCCATATCAATTCGATTTCATATATCAATGGAGTAAATGGATATCAATATCAATATAATTTTTATTTTATCTAGACATAATCATAGAAATATTAATTTATTTTTTCATTATTAATAGCCATAGTAGAAATTAATAATTTACCAATATAAAGGGCCATATATGGTGAGTAATACTTTGTACAACAAAACTATTTTATTCAATATTTAGGTAAAAAAAGTAAAAATATTCTGAGAACATTTCCAAATTCATGATACTAATAACCAATTTTATCCCACTAAGGATAATTTGATGGATTACAAAGATTCCAATCATTAATTCTTGTATATACACACCATATTAATTTCCTCATAGTTTGCTGACTTCTATATCATCTGTTAAACCATAAATTGTTAGGAATTTACTATACAACTTTCAAATTACATGATTATTTTTTCTTGTATCAATTCACACCACACATAGTCCATTTTAAGGGCGATTCATAGTCCTTGCGAAACAATATGCAATAATTTAGAAAATCATGTATTTTTTTAGAGATCATTACCACCAAATGTATCATTAGTTTTCCATCATATTTATTACATAGGTGTTCAATTTATTCATGTATAATATCATTCAAGATACCAAGTAGTTTTGTAATGTCAGTGTCTCTGCATCCGCTACTAGCATTCAAATTATATAATTTCAATATATCTAAAAATGTTTTGTATTTAGTACAACTGGAATATAATGGTCTCTTAGAATATCTATTTAAATTCTCAAAAATATTTTTTCAATCATGAATTTCATATTAAAATTCTATTTTCATTTATTCCATGTGATTTATTAAATCATTTACACTGGTAATCCTATTAAATGATCCATAAACAGAAGTATCATCCTAGTTTGTTTGCACATTAAGTTTTTCTACTTGTTTATTCCGATATTTATAGCCTTGATCTATTCCTTGAAAAATTAAAATTTTTTACAACTCATCCGAACTAATTTTTATTTAATAACTACAATTTATACACGGAAAAGGATTTTACAGTGCTTGAATGCATGCTCTTTCACAAACTTGATGAAATCTTTAAATAAATATCCATACTCTTTAGTAATACAATTTGTGTCTATCCATTTTGGATTCATATCCATTCTAGTAGGATCATAAAATAATCATATTTTACAAAAAATAAATAAATAAAAATAATATTTTCATTGAAAATGTGAAATTTATATATAATTATATTTGGGGGAACCTGTATTTGATTTTTTCATAAAATTTTAGTATACTAGGATAGAAAAGGGTTATTGAAATTTATTAAATAATGATTAAAATATATAGTAGGTGTTATCCACTAAATATATCCGATATGATCATCAGTACCCTATATGGGATGAAAATTACTCCGAGTATTTCAAGAAACATAGGTTCTTGTCTATATGTAATTGTGGATGAGACTAAAGAAACAAAATCCAATAATATCTATTCGAGAGATGAAGCTGATGAGTATTAATTTTATCTACTTTAATCTTTTTAAATTTCCACATGCTAATTTAAAATATAAAATCTCATTTAAAAACCAATTTAAAAATTAAAAAGGTTGTTTTTAAAATTTTAAATCCCAGCTTCAAATTCATTTTTATAAAATTCCACATGAAATTAGAAAAATTTTATTCAGAAGAGTTATTGGTATGTGAACATCCATTTATATAAAATCTGTAATCATCATGTGAAATTTTTTGAAATCAGATTAGAAAAAAAAAGAATAAATTTACATTTTAAAATAATATTTTAATGAAATATGTATTCATTATAATTATTTAAAACCTTAAATGTTCAGTTTGAAATCACATCATGAGCTTCAAAATACCAAATCCATTTTAGTACATTTTAATTAAAACCCTAATTTATACATGTTAAAACCATCTTTAACATTTAAAACCAATATCACTATTTCCAAAATTAAATTTAAAATATGAATTACTATAAAAGTTATATGTATTCCACCACCATGTTTTACAATATTGGTTCATTAGAAAATCACATAATGAGTTTCAAAACACCGAATCCAATTTTTTTATTTTTAAGGGAAATAAAATTTTATCGTTTAAAATCCCACTTTAACATATAAAACCAAGATTCATTTTTTTAAAAACAATATTTAAATGAATAATGACCATAAAAATGATATTTCATCCACCAACCAATCTAAATGAATTTATGAATATAAAATATTTAATAAAAAATTAAAATGATGACATTAATAAAAAAAATTAAAATGATACTAGTAAATTAATTTTTTTTATCCTAACCAGATTGACCTAGGCTACGGTACTAAATAATGAGGCTCCCATGTGATTCATTCAAAAATCAATCAAGTTAAAATTAATTTATCAAAAACATGTTTCATCAAATATCTCACAAGTATCCAGACATCTAATATTTCTCATTCCATACAATTTATTCATGAATCAAAACAAAATGGTTTTACAAATATTCAGGACGTTGAAATCTTTTTTCCAAAGTATCATGTATTGTCAAATAGAATTTGTGTGTGATATCAATAATAGTATTGATTTGAATTTACATGAGGGTGAGTTGAATTAGTGGTTATCTAGTACACATGGTGATAGAATGATAGGTAATTTGGTATTGGTTTGGCATGGAAACAACCATTAAGTTACATCATTTTTCAAGTTTTTACACTATTGTGGGTATTTGCAGAACATTTGAAATTTTTTGTTGTTTAATAATTTTGAAGGAGTGATGAGATAGTATGCCAATTAGTAAAACTGGGAGTTTTTATAGAAAATTTATCTTTATGGGGGATGGATAAGGTTTTTTCATGAGATTGGATGCAGTGAGAAGAAAACCACATCACACAATTTTTTCAAATTATATATTTATTCTTGGGTTTTTGTATAAATTTTACTAAAAAATTGAAATTTTTTAAAACTATTTTTTTTATGAAATTGATGTTCGAAACGTTGTTCTTTATATATTCACATTTATTCATTCATATAAGTTCATGAATAGACATTATACATTCTGGAAATCATTTTAATATCAATAATGGAATATTTCTATCATATGATTGGGTTATGTAACTTAAATTAAATTTGATAAAGTAACTATAATATTCACTTGTCTATGACCATTGATCATGTAATGATATTACAATTTTGTACATATTTATGTTCTTGAATCATGGGTACTTTTAATAAATCTAAACTTAGTTTTATATATTGATTTTAAATGGTATGAATATAATTAGGTAAGTATTCCCTTTTATACCATTATATCATAAACTCTATCCATATTTGAAAACATAAAATCTATATATACGTATATGGGTGTGTATGTTTCATGTGAGCTAAACATTCATAGAAATATTTCACCAAATAATATGTTATATTTCTTTTAAAGAAAATTTCCCAAAAAATATATTGAACATTAGTAAAAAAGATATTCCAAAAAAGTAATGTATAAAATATTGAAATATCATTAACATACCACGTATTGAAATTAAACGGTAACAAATCTATAAATAATAAAATAAAAACCTGATTATGATCAATACATGTTTACTCATGTAGATAAAAAAGTCATTTAAAATCATTATTTCATAACAAAATTTTAACAATCCAATGAACGTAATCGTATATTTAAAAGTCAATTTTTTTAAAATTTTAAAAATTTGGACTTTAGAGTATGAAAATAAACAAAAATAAATTTTATTCACACAAACAATTTCTTAAAACAATCTTTTTCTTAAAAATGTAATGTAAACCATAAAATAAAGGTGGAATATATATCAAATGAGATACTTTATTAAAAGGATGTATAATAATACAAAATTGAAATAAATTGTTAGAAATTGTCCCTAAAATGTTTAAATAGCTTAAAAACATGTGTGTAGTGGGGATCTATAAGCAAATATCATAAAAAATTATTATGGGAACCTCAATATATCATAGGGTGTGAAAATATTAAACATATACATATAGAATCCACACCCTATGGGTTCCCATCTATAACAACACCATCATTAAATAAATAAGGATATCACATATATAACATAATAGGTGAAGCTACATGGATATTACATCCATAATAGACAGGGAAAAGAAAAAAGGAAATAATTTCTAGACACTATGAAACACAAAAGATCACTAAAATATTTACCATGGTATCTTATGTTATAGTAAAAGTGGTGGTGAGAAAACATATGAACATGATCAATTAATAAATTAATAATAAAACATAAGGAATAATCTTCAAGTCACCTCCAATATACTCTAAAGAAATATCCACCTATAATATTATAAATGTGTCACAAAATTATAATCAAGATACTTCCCATAAAAGGGAAATTGAATACATAACATAGTAACCTACGATTTTACTAATCAGCCTGACAATGGTTTGTTGAAACCTTATTTAATAAAGTAAAAAAAAGTCTTTAAAAACTGTATGGGTGGAAATATTTTTATAAAACCATCATTTTTATAAACTAAGAATAACATTTATCAACTACCAATATATCTAATTTTAAATATATCAATAGAATATGTTTTTATTGATTGAATAAAATCCAACCATGGGATTTGTAGAACATCAATCATTAAAAATGAATAATATTTTCAACAAGCACATAGAAAAAAATATTAAAATATTAAAATTATTTTTTTAATTTAAATTAATCATATGAAAATCATTTTCTATGTCCTAGTTATTTTTTATTATAAATAACCATTTAGAAATCCATTTTTTATTTTTTAAATGAAATCACTATGGATGAAAACATATTAATATGAAACCTAACATAAATGAAATAAAAAATAAAACAAAAATAAATAATGAAAATAAAGTGGTGATGATGTATGAAATAAAACTAAATATAGGAGATGATGAAAAAATTCAATAAAAGTGATAGTGGGTACCAAAAAACATAAAATAACAAAATTATAAGGCTAACACATAGAGAATAAATCTGAGATATAGGTTCTAAATGTTATCGACTCACTCATAAAATTCCTGCTAGTTATTTGACTAGAACTAGTATTGAAACATGGGACTCTACATGAATCCAAAAATGACTACTAGATCATACCTCAATTAAGCTAGAGTAGTTCGAAATAGTTTACCATCATAGCTACAGTCTCTCATGTGAAGACCAAAAAACATAAACATAGAAATCATCTATTCCATTAACAATACCAACCAAAAATTAACAACCAAATTGAATCAATGACTTCATTGAAAAATAGATTTTATATATCACTAGAAAAATAAAAATTCTTTTGATTAAATTTTTTTGAAAAACATATAAGCAAAAAAAAAATTTAAAATGAAAAAACCATTTAAAACTAATATTTAAAAACCAATATAAGAAAACCAATTATAATGAAAATGTTTAAATATTAAAACATATCTTTAGATGTTATAAATGTATTAAATTACAGACATAAATAACTAAATAACATTCAATACAAATATTCACTTATTTTAATGTGAATACATGTATGTGTCTAATATATATACCCTAATAAATATGTGTTTATGAATAAAACATAAAAAGTGGAATCTATAACATTGGACATAATAAGATAACATAAGAATCAAATAGAACAAAAGAAATATTCTCAATAAAGGAAACCGTAATTAATAAATCTCATGTACTCATGTATTACCAAAATAGATTTCATAAACCAAATAAAATAATTTGAAAATACCAATTAACATTTTGAAACCAATAAAAAATATTTTATTGTCCAAAAATATAATTTCTCCTTTGAATGATGTTAAAAAAACCAAATACATAAGAAACCAATTGGAAATCAATTATAATTTCTTAAAAAACATGAGAAAAAAGAATATTTAAAAACAACTAAGTCTAAATAACAATTATAATTTTAGTAAAACCAATTTCATTTACAAAACAACCGGGAAATAATTTGTGAACATGTGAACCATAAATACCCCTACCTAGAGATATCATTGATGATTCATAACCAATAGTAACTTCGAGTGGAAGGATAAAGGAAGAAGGGAATGTAGTGATGGAACCAAATCGAAAAAGGAAATGTATTGGAAGAGAGAATGAAAAGAATAAAAAAATAAGAGAATACACAGATAAACTCATAAATCGCACGGTGATTAGAAATTTGATAGGAAAAAGAACCATATATGGAACAGAAAGAAGTAACCAATGAGTGAGGAGGATAAAATAATATACCTTAGATTCATGATTTGATTCATATGAGAGAAATTAAAGATATCATGAAATCAAGGATTGTATTGAGTAATGGATTTACTCATGCAAAGATACGTTTGAGCATTGGATTCGTCCCCTGGATTCCTTTCAAACCTGAATCAAGCTTTGATTTGACACTTAGATTTGAGGAGGAGAAATGTCAACAATTGTGGAGTTCCATGAAAGATTGAGATGTCAGGACCAAATCAGTCACAATTAGTTCTCTCTAAATAGAACATGTATAATTTTATTAAGGATTCCAAAAAATAAGGGTTAAAGATACTTTTTATCAATGCTATATTAATAATCACTGATAAAAGATATTATTATTTGTGTTTGGTAGCACTGATAAAGCTTTTACACTATTAACACTAAAAAGCGTTGATAAATGGGATCTTTATCAGCGATAAAACATTAGCACATATAAAGGATTTACAATTATAAATAAAAATAAGAAAAATAAATATCAATATATAATAATATATTTCTTCATTATAATATTATAATTATTCAAATATATGATTATTTATTAAAATTATATTAATAATTAGAACAATATATACTAATATATAATTAAAAATATATAATATTATAATTATAGTAAATATATATTTATTAATATATTTATAAATACATAAACTTTTAAATATATTTATAATTAAATTTTTATAACTATAAATATAATTATATCATTATACATATATATTTAATATATATATATATGTTAAATATATTCATTATTTTCGTATATTTAAAATAATTTTATAATTAAAAATATATTTATACCATTTTATAAATGTATATAATTATATATATATTTAATAAATAAATATAAATATGAATATAATAATAGTAAATATATTAATTATTTAAATATATTTATTTTAGTTTTTTAATTATAAAGATATTTACGTCATAATATATATTTATATAATTATATATATATATATATAATAAGAAAATATAAATAAAAATAGTGTAAAAAAATTCATTATTTGAATAATTTTCTTATAACTTTATAATAATTTAAATATACAATTATTTATATATAAAATTTTAAATACTTGTATGAAAAGTAATATTTATATTTTTTAATAATTATATATATATATATATAATTTATTTATATATTTAATAAATATATATAAATATGAATATGAACACGTATATAAACATAAACATAAATATAATAAATTAATTAATTATTTAAATAAATATATTTTAATTTTATTATTTTGTAAATATTTAGATTAATTCATTAGTAAGTATATAAATACATCAAAGAAATATTTATTTATTTACAATTATAAATATATAAATACTTTTCGGAAAATAATATATATATATATATATATATTATTATATATATTTGTATAATTATATATATATTTAATTAATATATATAAATATAAATATAAATATAAATATAAATATAAATATAAATATAATTATAATTATAGTACATAAATTCATTATTTTAATAAATTTATTATAAATTAATTATTATTTATATATATACAAATATTTATTTACAAGTATATAATTAATTTTTTTGAAAAATAATATTTAATTTTAAGTAATTAAAAATATATAAATTTATATATATAGTAAATATAAGTTTAATAATATATTTATATATAATTATTTAATTGATATTATATGTTTATAATTATTAATTAATAGATAATCTTAAGAAGATTTTTTCCAAAAATGTGTGAAATTTTATAAATTAAAATGTGTACAATTAAAAAATAGTGAAAATTGATTATTTTTTTAAATTAAATATATATTATATAAAACTTTATGGATATATATTGACATAAATATAAATACATATTGAAAAAATTAAAATTTAGTATATATATATAAATAATAGAAAATGAATAAAATCAAATAAAAAAATATATAAAATATATAAAATATTAAAAACCAATAAATAATACATATCTATAATAATGATAAATATAAATAAATAAAATTTACCAATTAAAACATAATATATTAAATGTACCATGTTATAATGATACTTTTAAATGAATTCTATTATTTGAATGAATTACATAATTATTAGGTGTATGCATTTTTATATAGGATTTCATTAAATACCTGAATATTGGTCTGTGTGCATTGTAAATTAAAATTCAACAATTGAATATACGTATGTGAAATCAATTTAAAACAAGTTTTATATATGTTAAATTGAAAAATCAAACGACCTTCACTTATGTTCATTACTCAATGCAGATAGTCAGTATTTGTGATCAATATTAATTTTTCAGTTTAAACCCCTAAATATAATAATTTTTTAATGTAAGAATAAATATTTTGTACTATATAAATCATATTCTCATAAATAATATATACAAAGATATATGTAGAAAAATTTGAGAATAAAGTTTTATATTATAAGTATTAATGAATAATTTTAAAAAGAAACCTTCAAAAATGAATTAGACATTAATATTTTTTTAATTAATACATTTAATGCATTTTTTATATTTATATTCAATATATATTAATTATTAATATTTATAATTAATATATATATATATATATTTCAATCTTATTCACTTTTTTAACAACGGTTTCATTAATAATTGTTTTAAAAACATTTTAATTTATTCGTTTTTAATTTTTTATTTAATTATTAAAATTTAACAAGTTCTTATATATTTGTTAAATTATTCATTTTATTCCTTTTATATATCTATATTTAATATGTGATATTTCTTAAAATATACATCTTGTATATATTTTTATTAAATTTCTTCATTTTTTTCAATTATTATTTAATTAAAAAAATGTATAAATTTTTTATTAAATTACCAAATTTTAAATTTTATTTTTTTACTATTTTATCTTATTCATTTTAAAAATAATAATTTTTATTGAATAATATTTATTAATATTTATATTATATATATATATATTAAATTTAATTATTCTTAAAGATAATTATTTTATTAATAAAATTAAAATTCTTTTTTTTGGGTGTGCTCATTTTTTATTATTTTTGTTTAATTATTTCATTTCATTTGTGACCATTACTAGTGCTTAAAAACATTGGATAAAATATACCCTATATAACCAATAAAAATAAAGCATTTATAAAGGGCACCCTTTATCAGTGCTAATAAAAGTTACTGTATATCTGTGCTCAAGAAAAGTGCTAATAAAGGGAGCCTTTAGCGATTGTTTTTTCATGCATTGACAATGGTCAAATTTACTAAAGTCATGTTTGGTAGTAGTGGAAATGTTTTCTAGTATTAGGATTTCTCTCCTTACAAAACTGGAGATTTTTTTTTGGAAAAAAGTTTGACTTACTGGTCCATCATAATTTTTTCCATTTCGAAGATTTAAAAATACCCAAATATTCTACTAAAATATATTTACCACAGGTATATGTCAATATATAATGTTCCAATAATGCTCGTACCAATATAATATATATGGTTAGAAAATAATGGGGCCTCCGACTTCAGAGAAATATAATCCCAAAAAATTATGATATAGATATTGAATCATATAGAGGAGATAATAGCATATACATTCACTTGTAAAAGTTTTGAAACCCTTGGATACTCAAAAAATATAAAATTATTCCCAAAAATAGTAATAAAACCACATACAATCCAAATCCAAAAAATATAGGTCGATATATATGATTGTACGATGAACTAAATTTGTTTATACAAAGCATTTAATGACATATAAAAACCATTTATCAATCAGCCAACAATACATGTTTCTTCAATAATCCACAAAATCTATTCCGACACCTCCTCCTATACTATGGATCAACATAGAATCTACTTAAACAGAATGTTACACACATTACTCATTGTTTTTTAGGATCCAATGGGTAAATGCCTTAACCATCATAGAATAATGGAAAAAATTTACTTATTAATTGATGATGATAAACAGTAAACGATTCAAGGTGGGTACTTCTAAAATAAACACCACTACTTATTATTTGTAGAAACTATCAACATATTATGAATGAGATGTGTTGGATAATTTTTTTCCAGAAACTGCTTCAATGACATCATTATTTTAAATATATGGTGATGTCAAGGAATAGAAAATTCACTCTGCATGCTTTAAATAAATATATAATTGACACAACATACCCACTAATATGTGTTTAATGTTTTCTACATTTCATAAAATTACAATATAAAAATCAAGAATCCACATGAAATTATCATGATATTGGGAATACCCCAAATTCTGTCCTAAAACACAAGAGATGATTTTAATTTTTCCCCACACATTGATGTCTTTCTAACATTACTGTCTATTATAAGGGTAAGACGATCACAAATCTCGCATTGATGTTCCTTGGACTTATAATACTGAAGAAACAATGAATTTCAACCACTAAAAAATCATGAAATATTATATGTATGTATAACCCTTGTTTATATCAGTGATTTTTCCCACAAATCATTAATGATAAATCAATTCCCCCACATATAACCATCTTTTTTTCAAGATAAAAATACACATACAAGAATATTAAAACTATCAAACCATGTCAGAGCTATCCCTAATGAGAACAAAAATGATAATACATTGAAATTGAATTTGAAATAACTGACATTGATAAGAGGGTTGGATTCCTTGATGTATCATGAAATGATACTAATTATTTTTTAAGAAACCTACTCACAATTTCTAAAAGACATTAACATGGCCATGTATGAACCGTTACTTGAAAAAACCTCTATGGATGTCCTTAATCCTAAATCAACTCCACTAAAACCAAACCAAATTGATAAATTCACCCCAGTTTGGTAACCAAAAAGAATGATAAAAATTATTTCCCAATAACACCAACTAAACAATCAATTTCAGATGTAATTTTTTTAATAAATGATTTTTTTCTGAATTACCTTAGCTAATCCATCATAATCTCTATCCCAACCCCTTTTAAATGATAAAAAAATAATTTGGAAGATGCCAGAGTGACTCTATAAGAATAAAAAAAATACATTTTATGATAGAAACAATTTCATTTCCTAGAACAAGAAAAGAGATTTATCTTAAAATAAATTCCACCAAAAAAATCTATGTCATTCATTACTATTAATGGTAAGAAATCAAGACCAGAAAATAATTACCTTTTGATGAGATTTCTTTAATCTCTTCCTAAAATTCATCATTTACCATAATCACTTATTCAGAATCCACATATAATATCTTATCATAGATTAATAAGTTCAATATTATCTATTATAATAGGGATATTGAGCATGTAAGAATATCTAGTACTACATTAATAACTAACATTAATTGAATAATAAATTTAGAAAAAACATCAATTCCCCTAAAGAAATTCTCATCTCCTACATTAGTAGGAATTTTTACTCAATACTACCCACAAAAGAAATTCAAAATGTGGTTTGAACCCACTAATTCAACATATTATATCTTTCTAAGGAAAAACAATTGAAAATTTCTCAATATCCCAAAACAATGAAAAGGTTTTCATTAAAAACATCAATTTCTTAAATCATATTTAGTAATTCCTGTATAAAATCCAAGCTCTAGTAAAACCATTTCAAAATTAACTTTCAATAAAAACTAATTTAGAATCATCCAAAAAATTACATCTTTATTTAAAAAATATTCCAACAATAATATTTACTATAAAAGTATATTATTTTTAAAATATTTCATTATTAGGATGTCATTAAAACATAACAAAACAATTAATATTTCTATAAATACAGTGACCAAAAAAAATATGATAAAAATTTAATGTAAATGATACTATTTGAATATTAATTTTTAATTAAAGGCCAATAAACTATTTTAATAGCAAAACTTGTTACTTTATGTTACAAATACATATTTATAATTTTCATAAATTTTAAAATAAATTGAAAACACCTATTCGAAACACATATTATATGATTATATTTGATGATATAATTATCAAAGATTTAATGTAAAAGTCTATAGAAACATTTTAATAAATTTTCATTCATAACTTATAGATTATTTTAGAAAAAAAATTTATTATATCATAGATTCTTTCATACTCTCATTTAATCTAGTAATAGTGATAATGTAAAAAAAATAATCATTAAAAGAGGCTATCCTTTTAATAATTATTTTATTTTCCTTACAATGAAACTCATAATACATGATGTGCTTCCATAAAAATATACATTACTTTTAATCACAGGTGATATTTTATATTATGTTTTAAAATTAACCAAAAAATATCCCTAATTCTAGTATTCTCTTTATTCTAATACAGTAATCATGTAATCTACTTACAAATCAAAAAAGTCAAAATCATTCATATGATATCAAAAAATAATAAAATTTAAGGTCCATTTTTTACTCAATCTTGTGTAAAAGGTTATATAATATATATAAAAGTTAATAATCATTAATATCAAATAATAGTAAACATTTTACTCTGATCTTGAGTGCTTATTTAGAAATAGATTACACTCTCTTATAATAAATTGGATTTATGATTCCTATGTAATAAATTACATATAATAGGTTCATTTCCAATTTTACATTATATTCTACCCAAATTTTATGTACTTATAATATATAATACAATATGATTTAATTAATAAAACTCAATGATAATTTTATTGATTACCCAAACAAAATCAAAACAATATTTTCGATTTTATAGAAAAAAATATTAGAAACACTCAATTTCATTTAATTTACAACTAATAATTTTATGTAACTAACTATATTTTCATTATAAAACAATGAATTGGATATAAATCCCCATGTGAATTTGGGAATACTAGTGGAAACTCTCATTACAAATTCATGATACCCAAGTCAAATCATGCAATCTTATGACGATGAGGTAATGACATACCTATATGTGTATTATAATAAATTTAACATTAGAAACATACAAGATAGATGGTGTTTAGTAAAACAAGGCTATATATTCCTTTTTATTCTCTATACCTCCTACTTTTACATATAAAATATCCATGTTAACCAATTCATACTAAAATACAATAAAATTGATTATATTTGTAACATATCAACCCCAACCCATTAGATTGGGAAGGACTATATGTAAACATAACTTTGGAGAATTACTAAAAAACAAGTTATTCCTTAATGTTATTGGAATCATTGAATCATGTGTGATGTTCTATTTCCATGTACAAAACTACCTGACAATTAAAAGTCCTTGATAGGGTAAAAAATATGATAATTGAATAAAACAAGACATAACTCTTATATATAGAAATATAAAATTGGTATGAGTTATAGATTATATAGAAAGAGTATTATATTGTATGAATAGAAGACCTAATACTTATAAATAATGAAATTTTCTAGCATAGAATGCTCCCATTATCCATAAAACTAAAAAATTTAGGCTACAAGATCAATAACCTAATAATATAGAATCTATAAACTTTTCCAGGAAATAAATAGAACACCCATTAGTGAGAATATATCAATATAAGAATTTATATAAAATGAAATTCATATGTAGGGGAGACCAAAAAACTTTTTTGTATGTCCCCAAAATACTTCCTAAAAAATGAAGATGAATACAAATAATTGAGATCACATTTATATTAATGATTAAAGAATAATAATTTAACATATAATCATGAGATAAAAATTTAATTCAATCACACAAAAAATATATCATTTCAAAACCTCTATTTCAAAAAAATATCCCAAAACATAACATAGAGTCCCATTACATGAACCCCCTTGGACATTCATTTGGAAAACTAGTCCCACACTCTTATATCAGGTTCAAAAAACTCTTTTTAAAAATTTATCATCATTACCAACAGAGATGAAACAATAAATATTTTACAACAACACCATATAATAATAATTTGAACTCATACATCGTCTCAAAATCAAAGAAATTTAAGTATTTGTTTCTTTAGAGATAAGCTACAAAAAAAATATTTTATGATACATGTGGAAATTTCTCAATTTTCATACTATAGTGGATAAAATTCTTTCTTTGTCCATCGTTATACTCATATTTATTATAACATAAAATAAATGTTAAGAATAGGGAACTTTAATTCTCATTATGCAATACATGTCTACATGTTTTAATGGGATCATTTATATTTACATAAAAAAAATGATCTATGGTTGAATTTTTTATTAAAATTAAAAAAGAATAGTAAGTGTTTCCAATAAGTTAATATATATATATAAAAGTTTCCTCAAATGAAAAAACATATATAATATTAATTAGTTTTGAATCTTATATATAATAATCAAGGGACATGGAGAATAATACTGGGCCTATGTCTTGTGAATGGATCGTTCCCTTTAAATATAGAATAACAATGAAACTTTAAACAAATATAAGAATTAAGAAATAATAACATTTAATAAAAATTAAATCCAAATTTATTGAATAAAAAATGATTTTTTTGGTTATAATGAAAAAGATGTCTACGCTTTATAATGTGAAAAATCAAAATATTCACAATTCATGTTGCGAAAAAACAATATTTTCATTCGTGGTAACACAATGAAAAAGATGATTACACTTCATTTTCTAAAAATAATTATATATATAAAATAATTTTTTCATGAGTTAAAAATCATTAAATAATTAATTATTGGGCTATATTAGTCCCTAATTTTCAATTATCTATAAATTTTTGTGCCACTTGGAAAATACATTCATCATATCATAATGAACCAAAGGTGAAAGAATGAATTTAATAAACCATTAAGAAATATAACATATCATAAAACTATGATATCATAGGATGTCAAAACTCTCCATTGATGGACAAAATAATAGCATAATAACCTATATATTATGGTAAAAACGTCACATCATGAGTGATAAATCATTAAAGGAAAATAAAATTTAAAAAATAATTCAAAAAAATGAAACAATTTAATATTAGTTTTTGTTATAATTTAATTCAAAAAAAATATAAGAAAAAATGATATTTTTTAAGGCATTATTATAATGATTTTAAAATAAAATATCCTTTTAAAGAAACAAAAATAAAGCTAATAAATCTAGAGTGGTAAATAATGAATATAAATTCCCTCATAAAGATTTTGAAGGAGTTCTTTTAAATCAAAATTAGTGAATTATTAAAAGAGATCATTTCATAAAAGGTATAAAGGAAATGTGAAATATTTATGTAGAAAAAATACAATAATTCATTAAATATAATACATTAAATGGGAAAAAACTGACATGAATGAGATTATTTTATTTTAAGAATTTTATTTATTCATTAAGAAGTGGAAAATTTATTTTAGAATATGTTTTATCAAATAAGAGGTTACTTAATTTGAGAACCACAAAAAACAGGGGGAAGTAACAAAAAAATAGGGGATTGGTTGTCAATACCCATACATAAATAACACATATCATGTTATTTTAAAAATAGAAATCAATTTATATTGATAATGATCATTTAGGATTATATTTTTATAGAATTATGAAATCCCCTTACATAGTAATACCAAACATTAAAAGTGAACACTTATTATGACAATAAATTTTTTCCGCTGAAGGAAAACATTTTAAAACAATTCATTTTTTATATTTATGAAATAAAATTATTTTTTTTTCTTTACTACATCCTTGTAACTAGTATT
Source organism: Viscum album (assembly GCA_963277665.1). Classification (NCBI taxonomy): domain Eukaryota; kingdom Viridiplantae; phylum Streptophyta; class Magnoliopsida; order Santalales; family Viscaceae; genus Viscum; species Viscum album. The sequence continues at coordinate 648,230,949 of OY728120.1, read as the reverse complement.
CTATAAATCCCAACGAATAAAAAAATTAAAATGTGGGATGAAAACATAATGCATAGTAAGGGACTTAAAAATAATAAAAACTATTATTATAATAAAAATTAAAACCATTAAAACCATTTTCTATAACATAAACTCGATTTTATTGTATGAAATAAAAAAAATTTACGTGAAAAACACACCCATGTTTTTTCTTAAAGAATCTCTTTAAACACTATATAAATAAATTAAAACCCCTTTCTACTAACATAGTGATTTATAATCATAAAACACCTTTTAATTGGAATAACCATATGGCCGAAATCCAATATATTCATTACCCAATATATTATAGAGCTAAAATGGGGATCACCCATTGTAGAAGATATATAAAACTCACTTGTAATATATAATGGGTCTCAACCCTTCTTAGATGCTATATCAGGATCACCCGTTTGCTATAATGGAGATCAAAACATATTATAAGATATATAAGGCTCACTTGTGAGCTATACGGGGGACCAAAAAATTATATAATCTATATTAGGATCATCCATTTCAAATAATTATCAACAACCATATCATGAATAAAACTGCATTAAACTATCTGAAGCCCATGTGAATTTTTTTAAATATATTAGAATACCAATTTTTTTGTAAAATACACTTTTAAAATCAATAAAGTATAAAAAAACAGTGAAACAATTTTCATTGGAAATAACTATGAAATCATATAAAAAATCATTAATTAATTAAATTATCCTGAAAGGGTAATGTTTTGTTTATGATGTTTATGTGAAAATATCATTCCATTTATCTATTGAAAAAATATAATTGAAATGGGAACATTAAAACTGGGTTTTTAAAATAAAATCCCTTATATAAAACCTTAAAAATATTATTTTATGAAAAAATTAGATTGTAATTAGAAAAATATAATTTTTAAAACATTATTTTTTTAAATAATTACTCATAAAACCATTTAGAAAACCCTTTTCATGAAATAGAATGATTTAGAAAAAAACATTAAAATAGGTATAATAAGTTTTATTTAGTTATTGGATCTATTACCATGAGTATAAATCATCACATAAATTATTTGTATTCAAGAATAATAAATACTGTTCAATTATTTACTTTCTTAGTAACCTTTTTAGTTTTATTATTCCTTCATTATAACTTATTACCATTTTATAACCAATATTTAATTACTTATGTTCATGTTGGATGTTTTGACGATATTCAGTACATGAGTCCCAAATGACTATGGTGTGATTTCTATAGTCAAAGTGGTAATTGTTACATCATATCTATCATAATTTTCATGAATAAAGATTTATTTTTAAATATCAATTATACTTTTAAATACATAAATTACATATAAATATGAAAAATGAACTATGTTACAATCACATAGATAGTAGGTCATATGTACTTATGTGTAACATTTCAATTTTTTAATGATCATTATGGAATGAATGTATGTATAATATTATCTTCAAATATTTATAATTATATCATAAGTATAATATATATAGTCTAAATGTACTTATATATATCATTCATATGATGTGGTTATGAAAAAAGAATCACCTTTGTTTGTGGAAGTCGTAATTCACATGTATACATGAATGATATTATCACTTTTTTTGTTTGGAAATTTAAGAATTTAATTGATATATTATATTTTAGTAATGATAAATATATCATGTGTATCATATATGAAGCTTAGTTTTATCATTATAACCAGTCTTGTGAGATGGTGATGGAAAATGAATTATATCGGTTCGTGAGGCGGTAGTCTTCCATGCATAAAAATGAAAAATTCATTCACAATTTATGGAAATAGGTATTGATAAGGATAATTACAGTATAATAAAGAAAAATAACTATATTTAAGAGTATTTATTTATTATTATATATTCATTGAATAATATTTTAAAGAAGTGCATGAAGAAATAATATAGAAAAACTTGATTAAAAACTATACCTCTTTTTTTAGACAATCTCTTTTTCATAACACCTTAAGTCCACTAAAAATTTTGTTCTACCAATAGAAAGTCCTATAGAATGTGGGTAAGGATTATAGAATGGTATTTGGGTAGGTATTTTTTGATAAGAAACTGTTTTTATAGGTTCCTAAATGAGAAAAATAGATAGAATTTTATAAGAGAGGGGAGAGGAACTCTTTGAATTACTCAAAATATTAAATTTATATAAATTAGTATTCAAATAAAAATAGATCTAAACATAATAATTTCAAATTTAAGTTAATTATCGGTAGAAATACTCTAATTTATTAAAATTTACATTTGTTTTGACTAATTTTATACCCATTTATTTTTGTTTTAACCCTTATTTAACCCATTTTGAATTTTCTATGACAACTTGAATGTTTTACATTATGTGGGTTAAAATATTAACTATAAAATAGAAAAATATCAATAAATGGATAATATATTACATTCTAAAACATATTCCAATCAATTCAATAAATCTAGTATTTTTTGAAATTTTATATCATTACATAATTTTTTTTAAAAGATCATTAATGTCAAATTTGGAACTATTCATTACATTGACTTTTAAAAATACCAATTCAAAAAGATAACATAGAACATAATATTCAAATAAATAAATAACATGAAAAAATTATCTATAAAATTAATTGATCACATTAATTATATCAATTTATATTTAGTTTTATATTTACAAAAAAAATTATTTTATATTTCCAATTATTAAATAATTTATGAATCAACGTTGGATAATAATTTAAGGTAATTATTTATTTTACTAGAAATTAAAAATAAATTTTCATGATGAATATAAATATATTGTTTTTAAAATTTATATTTTTATTAAAGTATTTCTTCTTAATATCCAAATGTTAAAAATGTTATAATTATATAAAACATGAGAACGAAATCATTGAATTTTATTTAAATAAAGTATAATAAACATCATAATCATGAAAAAAGATGAAACCAAATGAATTATATTTGAATATTTAATAACAAAATATTTTTATTAGTAATAAAATGAAATTCAATCAAGAGTAATGAAATTTTGAATTCCTCAACAAATTATTTTTACCAATAATACCATAATTTACCCTTTACCGTGGTTATAAAAATTACTAAAGTTGGTATTTATATTAGCCAAAAATAAAATACAATTAAAAAATTAATTACCATCCCTTGATTCAAAATAAGGAATCCATTTTAAAAAATTAAAATAATAGAAATATCATAATTTAATTTAAATTTAAACTAGAAAACACATAGAATTGTTTTCTCTTCAATTGTCATTTTTAAATTTAAAATATTTTTATTCCAAATTATAGTATAAAATCCATTTACAAAGGAAAATTTGAATATTTTAAATCAAATTAATTAATAATATTTTAAAACTAATAGAAAATATAATTTTACTTTTAAAAAAATTAGTTTAAAAAAGTCTATATTTTCACTTTTCATTTAACAATCAAACTTTTAAAAAAATTATAAAAATATAACCATAGTATAAATTTTATATAATGATTTTAGAAATGATAATTATTTTTAAAAATAAAATTTACAAATTTCCCAGATATTAATTATATTAATTTTTTAATAAAAATTAAAAATTATTTTTGATAAAAATATATTTTTCTGAAATAAAATGAATTTAATAAAAATTTAATAAAATTAATTTCATAAAAATATAGGTATAATTTAGAAATAAATAAATAACTAATTAACAATGATCATTATCAATTTCATAATGAAAATAACACTATTAATTCCCACCAAATATATAGGTAGATTATAACATTTACATTTAAATAATAAAATTCTGTTGTTTTTTATGGTCTGTGTTACATATCTTGTTCGCAATAATAATTACTTTTAGTAACACATGATGTAAAATTATACACAAATTTTGAAATTTCATCCATGAAATGTTGAATTCAATTATAGTAACTAAGGTCTTACTTTTCCAAATGCCTTGGTTGTAATCCAATATCGGAAACAGGGATAATAAAAATTCTACATAAAAGGAGATAAATGAATATGAGAAGGTCACATTAGATAAAACATACTAGATTTACATATTGGAAAATATGGACATGGATGAGAAAATCTAACAACAATGAACTGGTAGAGATTGACTGAGAACATGGTCATGATAAAGTGAAGAATAAAAAAATAATAAATATGTGATGGGTAAAAAGATCATTTATTTCTGGTTCAAAAATTTAAATAGATAACAAGTTTGTTTCAAGAACCTTTTCATAGAGTTCATGAATTATTTTATTACCCATAAATAGAAAAAAACAATATACTTACCTGAAAATTATAATTTATTTCCCAAATAATCTCATCTTATTAATCCAAACGTGGAGAGTTGAAGATGAATATTTCATTCCTATGCATTAGAAAAAACTTTTATAGATCACAATATCTATAAAAAGATAACAATATATTCTTCTTACCATTTGTAATTAACAAAAACCAAAATGGTTTGAATAAGATAACATAAATCCACATATTTAATAATCTATTATATGATGAGATCTACATTAAGATACAATATTCAATTAAAACACCATAAGATTAATATATATCATTCAACAAATAGATATACTTAAAATTATTCAAAAATGTTCTGGATTAAGATAGAAACCAAAAAATTAGATGGAATTTATCACATAGTATTCAAAAATAAACTTATACATTTATATCCAAATAACATCAATCAACCATAATGTCTCATACCAAAAATTTAATTTCCTAAATTACATTATCTATAATACGTGCTTACCATTTACATAGAAAACTTGACTCACCATAAATATCAATAAAATCATATATGCTTCCAAAATATAATTCAACCTATACTCCTGAAATAAAATCCTATAGTATTCTATTAAATTGATTTATATAGGGTTACTAAAATAGTGATAGTTTTTGATATAAAATTAATCACTTTATCATCAAATCATTTACAATCTAATTTTTATAGATAAAACATATTTTAAAAAAATGAACATAACAATTATCAGTTATATATTTATAATAATAGAAAATAATTTTATACTTACTAGGAAATCACATACATTAATGGTAGGGGATTCACCTTTAACACCCTTTAGTTTTGAGTTCAATTCCCACAACCTTTCCCGTTTTATGCCATGTGTCCTTAGATCCCTTATCAACCTCCATAGTGTCTCCATGGGCGGTGACTCCTCCACTTTCTATATATTTTCACACATTCCATATCTCATTAAAGGACCCCAATGAGAGATATCCATTGGGGGAGTTCACATGAATCTAATGTTTAATAGAGGGAAATGTTAAATGGAAACATGAAGAGGTATAATATGATAATGATATGAAATGGATGGTCGGAACTAACACTATTTATCATGACCATTTTGTGAAACACTTAGTAAAATCCCATAATATTTAAATAAATTGTGGATAAGTAATATAAAATATATGATCGTTTTCAGAAATTCCAATGAATTAACTCAACTGAATATGTTAATATTTAATTTATTAAATATTAATTACTAAATATTAGAAAAAAATAGGTTTCCATCAGTACACACTCCTAGTGCATGAAACCAATTCTAGGACTAAATGATTAGTAAATAAATTATTTTAGACCATTAAACATGAGAAAACAACAATATTCCTCTGAAACACTTCTAAAAAAATGGAAAATTTCCTCTATTTTCCTCTACATGGGATGATGAAGACCATCACATGGTAAAAATTATCAACAATTCATTAATTTTTATATCTTTAGGTTATCAGAAAGAATGATCAAGGGAGAAATTATTTATTAATAAAAATGTAGAACAATATGAATTTTCCAAAATTCACGATAGAAAGTTATTTAATCTCAAATGAACAAACAATAATAATTTCCTAAGACTATGACATACAAATCATGGAATATAGAGAATAGTTATATATAATCAATATAACATGGTTTCTTATATAAAAAACATCACATAATAAGGAACCACGAAACAAAACATAATCATAAAAAATAATCACTCTATGGGAAAATATGAAAAGCCTATGCTATAATGTTGTATGAATAAATAAGAAGTCCCACCCATTATGTTGTGAACAATTCTATGTGTATCCACACATTGTTATCATATGATATGTAAATAATTAACAGACCCATTTGATAGATTAATAAGACCAAACTATTCATCGTCAATAAATATGCCTGCCAAATAAACCCCACTATTTAATATATAAAAAATAAACCACAGAAGTGAATTCGGTTTCAAAACATTTTCAAATGGTAAAACATAAACTGACTTCTATAATTATATCATTTAGTTCAAAAAAAAACATAAACACCAAAAAATATAATTTTATAATGTAATAATTATTCTGATTTATAAAATTTTACCGAATATGGGATATATTCATTGAAAATAATTATTAATAAGGAAATAAAACCATAAAAATAATTTTCATAGGAACTTTTAAGATAATTTCTTAAAATAAAATTTTATGAGTTACTATAAAAATATAGATTCAAGAAGTTAACATGAATAATTTTTTAATCATAATTTAATATGAAATTTCAAAAAAATATTATTTGAAAAAACATAATTGGTTAAAAAAAATAAATGATGAGTAAAAAATATGACAGTCAAAAGAAAGGAATTATCAGTAATATAAAATATTTTTTTAATGACACATTGTAAATAGGGTAATAAATATTTAATTTTAATGAAGGTAAATTAAAATTATTATAAAACCTAAAATAATACATATTATTATTTTAGTATATAAAATTGGAACATTTCCAAGATGATAGAATATGGTTATTATGAATATGAAAACATTTTTAGATGATGGGAATTATTCTTAACTTCATTGAATTTTATAAGAAAGAAATATATTAAAGAAGATTTATTTAATGTGAAAATGTAATTCCACTAAAACAAAATAGGTAATTAAATATAATATTTCCATATAATAAAAGAAAAAAATTTAAAAAACATTGCATGAGATGAATAATTATACATTATGAGGAGATTTTTACTTAAGAAAACCCCTTACCAATTGCTCATCACATTGAAAATAGCTATATATCTTATGGAGTATAAAACATTACTATATTAATAAACTATTAAAAATGTTTATTAAAATATATTACCCTATATAAGAATTACTTATATTTTTTTATTATACATTTAATATTATATTTTTATTTATTTCCTCACCAGTTGCTAGAAATTTTAATTGTTTCATTCTTATTTTAAAGAAGTCAAATCTATTTCCTATAACCAAAAATATATTTAGAATTACAATATTTTTCATGGTGTAGGAATAAATGATTTATAATTTTTTTTATATTTTAAAATTCTTTTCATTAATATTTTATTCCTTATTTATAATGATGAAATCAATGATTTTCTTTCTTCTCTACTTTTTAACAAACACTAATTGGAATATTAATAACATGTTTAAATTTTATATAACCATTCTATAGGATTTATAACATCCTAAAAATAATTTTATGTAATTATATAAATCATTATATTAATCTATGTTGTTTTATGACAAAACATATATTAGTTTTTCTATGGGGGTGTTGGTTTACACATACACCCAAACTATATTTCTATTTTTCAATGAATGAGATGAAGATTTATTTTTTTGTCATTTTAGAAACATAAATATGTTTTATCTAAAATTTTTATACATTACATTTTCCATGTACACTATAGATTTAATTAATATTTTAAAAATGAAAAACACATATTCATAGAGGTAGTTTCCAATGCATACCCATGAAAAACATTATCTGTTTTCATTGGACTGGAAAATGATTAATAATAGATTAATAATGTGTAGAAATAAATTTAATTCTACTAATAACACTGATATAATTATATTATAATGCGTAAAATATATTTTGAGGATAAATATTGAAGATAAATAACTAAAATATGTGATTAGAACCCACATTTATAACTCCAAACTTCTCTCAAATGAAATCTTTGAAATTGGGGATTTAGGTATTTTTCAAGGATCAATATATAAAAAATATTATAGAAGAATATAGGGGAACAAAAAGTGTACATTTTCTAGATATATTTCATTTTTATAGTCCATGTAACGATTTAGATGATGTCTCAATTTATATGTCAAGAGAGTGGTATTTTAATAGTAATATTAATAGAAATGTCATTATTAAAGGGATATGATTCCAAAATATGTAAATAATGTTTTTATGAGGATTGGGTTGAGAAAAATAGAGAAAAATATAGTTTTTTATTTATTAATGATTTATAGGATTTGTCTCTATATATTTAACATGTACCATGATTTTATTTTAATACTGAAATATAATTTTTAAATTTAGTAATATATTTTAATAAACAAAATCAAAAGTGACATTTTTTACCTAGTTTTAAAATTTTGATTTTATATATTAAAATAATTTTATGAAATTCAATTTTCATCGGTGATATATTAGTGAACATAACATATAAAAGTGATTTGAACAAGAAAAATACATTTCTATACATAAAAAATAAGTTTTATAAAAAATTATTAATGCTTCAGATTCTCATAGAATTAATTGGTTTATTAAAAAAATATTATATATATTGATTTAAAATAATATCAAACTGATAACCCACCTTCATATTATTTTATTAAAATAAAATAAAAAATATAATGTCCAACGTAATAAAATATTACTTGAGTTTCAAAATAATAATTATAGGTTTCATAATTTTGAAACATTTTTTTAAATGTAGAGTGTAAATAAATAAATAAATAAATAATCAATCACCAAAATAGCCTCTTATAATTTTTTGAAATGTTGATGTCCTAATTAGGTCATAAAATTCCCAGTATTTTTGGAAATCTTATATTTAACTACTAACTAAAAAAAGAAATCTTTTGGAAAAATATTTAATGTATTCATCCTTTAAAAATAGTATCATATTGAATTTGAAAACAATTTTTTTTAAAATTTAATACTACAATATTTCGTAACATTACTAGTAAAAAAATCATAATATATAATGAATAATATTTTTTATGAAAATGAATTTTTCAATTAAAAAAAATTATTATTATTATTTATAATAAATTAATAAATATTTTTTGAAAGTTTTTCACTCATATATAAACTATATTTTCTCATCAATTAAAAATATTTATCATAATTTATTAAAATAAAACTACATTGGGAATAAAAAAACAATTCTAAAAAAGCATAAAATGAACTTATAATTTTTTTTATCTATTGTAATTTAATTTTATCAAATCATTTGTATTAAAAATGATCTATATTTTTTTAATTAAAATATTAAATAATAAATTTTTAAAATAAATTTGATATGTAAATAATTAAATTCATTAATAGTTTCCGGTTTTTATTTTCATAACTTCTATATACTCTCAACCTTAGACAAGAGGATAAGATTATCTCTTAATGTATTAATTTGTGGGGGTTCATCTATAATGGACATAGTGGAAATTTCAAGAAGTTTGAAATACTCCAAAAATCCATTTCACTCAAATAGATATTATTGGATTTCATCTTCAGTTTTTCTGTGGAATAACTTAGTAAAGTTGCATTCATTCTGAAATTTTCAAAATGAGAGTCATAATGAATACTTCCATAAGTTGAGCTATTTTTTAATTTTTCATCTAAGACTTTATATTTTGGTTAATTATATTTATACCAATTAATTTAATGGTTGTATCATACCGATGAAATTAAATAATTTTATTTCAATGATACATAGTTTTTTTAGTTTAGTTTTTCATTTTAAAACGCTATTCTACAATATATTTATTAAAAGAAAAATTAATACTGAAATTTCTTGGAATTAATCCAATCTATAAAAAAATTGAAGCATCATAATTTAATTATCATATATTAATAAAAATATATTAGGGTATTATACATATCAAAATGAATGAAAATATTATATTTATTGATATATTTATTTAATCTCTTTGGTGAGATTATAAAACATATCTTTTCTAAAATAATAGTTATATCCCCAGAATTGGGGGTTCCCCAATAATTTTAGCTAATCAACCCTCATGATTTGAAACCCATATAATGGAATTAATTTTAGAATAGGGTTCTTAGTCTGGCATGCCATAACAAATAGAAATATGGTGACATGTAATATGATGTGTGATTCCCATATATCCATATTTCTTATAATGTTTATTTTGATAACAAAATTCAATTTCCTAAATATTATAAAATTGATCTAACAGAATAATAATAATATTTTTATGATGAACAATCCTTATAATCACAAATTTGGATACTATAATAAAAAAATTACACGACAATCTAATAATCATGTTGGTCATATTACACTATAAAAAAATTTCATAGAAATACTTGTGTTCCAAGAATAAAACAACAACTATACTTTTACCAAAGTCAAAAATTATAATATATTATTAACTATTAATAATTTAATTTTTTGATTGCTTGATTCACATGGAATATCGAACAAATACAAACCCATGATATATTAAGATAAAATATAAATACTACTGGTAAAAGAGTGTAGTTTAATTAGTTAGAATAAATGAGTGTATCTAATTAATGAAATATATGTTTAAATAATATAAATATACTATTAATATAAACAGAATTAAATTAGTTGACATAAATTGACTATTCCAATTTTTATCTGTTCAAAAATATATTTTTATAAAAAATAAATTTTAAGCAATACACACTTATATTTCAATGGAAATATCATTAATGATAAAATATTTTGGATATTAATAATTAGTTAAGAAAAATTAATTTATAAAATGAAATAAAATAAAGAATAATTATAGGTAATATTTAGAAATATCATTTCAAAATTAAATTATTATCAATTATATTTTATTATTTTACCCAAAAAATTAATTTATATATTTTTAATATTGAAATAAAATAAAATAATTTCATTTGTAATTAATCATATTTAAATAGTATTAGTATTAATATTTCATATTTCTTTCAAAATGGTGGACTTTTGTATAAAAAATACATTTTTTTGAAATATTTAATTCATATGACCTTACCATTATATAAGAATAACCTAAAAGTTTATAAAACATAATAAGTTAGAAAATATTAACATTAAAAATAATTTTTTTTAATTTTAAATATTATTTTAACATAAGAAACCAATGGACAACATTTTTATAAACAATTAGTTTTTTTGTTTAATATGAAAACTGTTTTCGGTAATTTTATAGAATAAAATATTTTTCCTAGTAAATTCATTCATGGAATAACATGAAAAATCATTTAATGTATATTTTTTATAGAAAAAAAATTTATTTAATGAAAATCAGTATCTATGGTAATTTTATCACACACACATAGATATATTTTAATTTTAAAAATATTCTATCTTTAAAAACTTATTTTATGGGCTGAATTTTTCATATTTTAAAATTAACAACTTATCCCACTAAAAAATAAAAATGGTAAAACGATTTTAAAATTTGAAATTATATATATCAAATTTGGTATAAATTTAAATCCTAATAGTATTCTTAAAAAAATAATTACTATTTTTTGAGATTAATTACCAAGGTAAAAAGACATTCATTTAAAAGGGGGAAAAATAAATTTTTTAGCTCCCTCAATGTTGTCTTAATGAGTAGTGAATGTGGAGAGGTTTTACAAAAACTCATTTTCCTCTTGTATTTTTACATTTTTTGTCCATTAAAACATGAATAAGAAAATTAACATCTAAAATGTAAGGGACACTCCCAAAACCATCCTTTCCTTAACATATAAAAGGGTAACATCATCACCACAACAATACTTGGATATAATTATAATTTATCTTCGAAACATTGAAAATTTACTCTATATAGAACCGTATCGACCAAAAAAAGCTATGGTCACTCTTATTTAGTCCATTTATATCAAATTAAATGAGTCTTCAAATGAAAATCAATATCTTTACATCTATATTACCAACCATATATTTTTATCCCTAATTTTATTAATAAAAATAATTCACTAATAAAATAATAAAATAATAGTTTAATAATTTATAAAAAATAATTATATAATATTAAGTGTATTATCATTATTTATTAATATACCACGTCCATTAAGAATGATATTGTTGTTTGTGTGTTGTGCGTACTACTACCTCCATGACAGAAATCATTTTTTCCTTCACAGTCTTAATGGTTTGGATATAATATTTGTATTAAATAATAACTATTATTTTTATGATATAATTATGGTTTTGGTATAATAATTGAATAATTTGTTAGTAATAAGACTATTAAACAATGCATGTTATTTTAGTAGGTTAAAATAACTGTGCTAAGATGATAATATTTTATTAAAATCATGTAATCATTTAACATTAAATTAATATTCCTAAAAATCCTCATAATTATAATTTAGTATACTAAAAATAATAATTAAGATCATTATAATCCTATCATAATGACAATATAAAAAATTTCCTTATAATCAATCATTAAAATAGTGTTTCTCAATGTTTTCATCAATTTAAAAACCCAATTGATCTAAAATTGAAATATATGCCATCAAAGACTATAGTAACAAAATAAATTATAAAATGATAAAAATTATTAAGTAATTATTATTATTTTTGATTTTTATATCATTATTAAATTCAATAATTAATAAAACACACTATGATTATCAAGAATCACTAAAACGTGATTTTAATATATTTCATCATTAGGTATAGACACTAAAACACACATGATAGGATGTAGAAAAATATTAAAAGATTATAAATCATCCATAAAAGTTACTTTAATGTCATAGTAATTACTAACATTTTAAAAATAATAAAAATGAACTTCTCTATTTTGAAACTAATAGAAGAAATTAAAACTACTAACACATATAGTTGAAAATTTGAATAATTCAAATGGAGAAAAACATATAAAAAATATGAATGAAAATTAATATGAGTAATTTCGTAAATTATATTACTAATGTGTATATGTTTTTTATACATGAGGGTAAATAATATATGTGGATTTCAGGAATAATAGGTTATGTTTTTAGTTACAATTTATCTTTATTTGAACAACGATTATATTTTCATGCAAGTTTTAATTTATGTGGTGTATATAATAAATACATAATCTATAATACAATGAATTTTATTTTAAATACTATATATGAAGTTCATGTTAAAGTCTTAACTTTATACGGGTTATGATTACTTTGTTACACTAGTCACAATTTTCTTATTATTATCAATTATGATTTATTGTGATATGTTACATTTTTTACACCATGTTTTTTACTAGTATATTCACATACCAAGAATATATTTATATTAAAATCCATGAATTTCATTTTATTTAAAATAAAAATCATATTCCATTATTCATGTAGCAATTTATTTTGTTTTTTCCCATTAACTAGAGATTTTGTTAACACAATTTTATTCATTGTGTATTTAAAATTAACTTAAACTATTTCATATAGGTTGGGAAAATTATACCCTTGGATTATATTATGTGGTATTTTCTAATTGTTCTCTGAGATAAACATTTATACCATATAAACCCTTTTAAAATTTTTTCCCAATTTTCGAGATACGTGCTTTGGAACCATCCACCTTCTTTATCTGAATATATTCTGATATTTTAATGTATACACATTATTATGTACATTGTGAATGTCAGATTTTTCATAAGTCAAATTGGATGATTTTCACCTATAATTTATGATATTGTATTAACATGGTGAAATTATTTGTAATTTTTATGTTTTTGTAAAAATATTAAATATTATTGTTAAGATAACTAATTATTGTTTAAGAAAACAAATTTATCCATGAAATTTTTTATGATCATGTTATTCCTTCCTCTAATATTAGTAAATCCGTTGAAACTCTTAATTATTTTTATTTCAATATTTATTATCATTGAAATGGTTTTTTGTGTTTTTTTTCTAATAGTTATTTATTTATAAAAATGATGTGGGGTGGAACATGATATTATCTATCCCCTTGATTCATCAATGGTCTCATTGGATGAGAAATTTTTTTTTTCCATTGGTGTACATGTCAAAATTTAATAGGATAGTTTCTTGGTACTAGGCCTTGAAAGACAGATGTCTTGACTGTAGTCTTGATGATAAGAAAGGTGTGATGGCTCTAAATATTGACCACAATGTTTTGATGTTGGGCATTATGATTTCCATAAGTATGATATTAGTACTATTACTCTCATTTTTCCATCAATTTTCATGGATATAGAATTAGCCAAGTGTCATTTTGATTATTTATTCTTTTAGTTTAACTATTCCATCCATAATATATTATCATGTTTATTGAATTATTGCCTCAGTTATTGGATTCCCTTACCCATATTTTGAGATCAACTATTCTTATGTTTACATTTCACTAGATTATAATAAAAATTAATACATTTGATATTCCTATTATTGTAGTTTATAATGAGTAATTTATAAGATATTTTTAGGAATTATTTTTAATTAATTAATTTTTTATAATGTGAAAATGTGTGTTTTTTTAAAATGTACATTGCATTTATTAGTATTTATTTTTCATAAATCACTATAAATTCAATACTTGAAATTATTTTCTGAATATAAGATATTTCACAATAATTTTGATGTTAAAAAAATTATAGTTATTTCCATGATTTTACATCTATAATCAAAGTGTGCATGTAATGTCCATGTTTATGGAACCTAATACGGGAGTGTGTGTCTGGGGTGTAAGAGTTTATATCAAAATATTTTTTTAGATTTCATTGGATAATATGATGATTATTGAGGATAATTTAATGGTTGATAAATTTGGATTTATCATAAGTTAAAATCTATATAAAAACTTTTGGGAAAAGTATATGATTTAATGCTAAAGAAATAATGAATATTTTCACTGAACGTTATGATAAGAAAAATTAAATGGAAACAATTTTAATAATTATATGTATTTGATAACAAACATATGTTTTGGTAATGAAGATATTATTCTATCTTTATAAGTAATACAACCATAACTAAATACTAAAAAGTGGATGTCACATACATGACTTATTTTAATGTTAATTTCCATTTAATTTCCATTAATTCCTTATTTTCAAGGTTTCCCAAGCTTCTATGGAGGAATGTGTGAGTTTTCATGAATTGGGCCAAACTGTGAGCCCAATTCCAGATTTAAAAATAAATTTTGATTCCTTTATAACTTCATCATTTTTCAACATTTGTCATCCATTAAAATTCCTAATTGTCATATACTAACCTATTAACACCACCATATTAATTTGGACCATTTAAGAATCCATAATCATAGTGGATATGGGTTTTTATTTAATGGATTGGGCCAGCCTAAAAGCCCAATTTATGTATTAAAAATAAATTTTAATATTTTAATATCTCCTTAAATATTTACATATTTTTTGTGATTCAAATTCTCACCCGAGCCCACTTACCTAAGGCACACCCCAATTATCTTCTACCACAATTTAGAGCTCAATAGAATCGAGAAAGTGGCCGAAACGCCTATGGATTTCAGAAATCTCCTAGGTTTGGAGCGGTAAACTGATTCTTTCATTACTCCTTCTATTTTTACTATTTTCCCACCATTCTAGTTCTTACATGATCTCCTCATCCTTGTTCGAACTTCCATAGAATGGTTAGATGTTTTCAAATTCAGATACTGGTGGATTTTTGGTCGTTTTATTCAATACTATTTTGAGTAAGTGTTTCTCTTTTTGATTTCTTCCTTCTCCTTAGGGTTTCCTCCCTCTTTCATTATGTTCTAAAATTTCTTGAAGTTAGGGTTCGAACCTATGATTTTATTTTGTGTATTTTTGGTCAAATATTGTGTTCTAGGGCTATATTTATCTTCCTTCTGATTCGACGTGGGTGTGGTTGATGTTTCGCACAAAGTTATGAGGGATTTGACACTTTCGGTTGGTGGTTCCATGTGTAAATAATTATTGATTACTTATCATGTTTTATTTACTCATTTTTTATATTCCTCATATTATGGTTGTAGTGCGAAAACTGTTTATGATTGATTTGGTTAAGTGTTTAGTTTTATAATTGCATTTTAACATGAAGTTGGGTGTTTTCATGTGTTACTCATGGGGTATTATTTGGGTGTATTTTATAACATATGGAATAGTTTTACTAAATATTGTTTGTCCTGAAAATTATTTTTTCGTAATGTAGTAGTGTCATGTGGGCCTAAAAAGTGGGATTTTGAATAGGTTTTAAGTGTAATTCATTGTTATACTTTTTGAGAGCATTTTTTGAAAATGTGTGTTTTCATTTAGATCTTTTGTAGTATTATTCAAGGTGATTTTATAAAACATGAAATTGGTTTGATAAATGTCCCTAGGGATTAAAATTCTATTTTGGATAAGAATTGGTATGGTTTTTGGTCTTAAATGGGGGTTTTGAAATGGTTTTTGTGTGCAAGACATGTTTACACCACATGGGTTCTTTTTATTAAAATTGTAAATGTTTTAGTTGGTAAAAAAAATGGGAAAAGGGTGAAAATGTCCAATTTGGTATATGTGTTCACCTATTAAGGGGTTTTGAAAGGTGAAGTGACGTTTTAATATGTAAAAAAAATTATAATGTTTTGTAAATTTCTAAAATGTTTTATTAAATTGTGATGTAGGAGCGTAACTTTTTTGTGGGCTGTTTCAAGTAAGATTGATTATAAAATGATTTCGAAGTTAAAAAGGGTATTATGTAACAAGTGAGTGGGAGGTTATGAGAGTTGTAATATATTGGAATGTTTTCATTAAATGTTTTAATGGATTTGTGGATGTGTTAAATAAATGTGAAAAGTGTCATGAGCTATTTTGGCGTGAGTCAGATTTCAAAATCAATTTGAATGAAAAGTGGAATTTTGTGACTTGTGTTGTATAAATGTGTGATTTTTGGTGAATTTATGATATTTAAAAGATATTTTCATGTGAAAAGTATATTAATTGACTTGTTGAACTTGTTTGAGAACAAAGGGAAAACTTGGGTATCTAAGTGGGTGGATGTGTACTAGTATGCTAGTGAATCAGTGGGGTTTGGCCAGAGTTTAACATAGAAAGATTGATACTTACAACTCTAACTAATCTATTATGATGATGATTGGGGAGAAGTAGGTTATGGGTATGTTCCATACTAGTGGCTTGTGCACGAGAACAAATATTTTTCATGGTTGCTCTCACCGAGTTATGAGGTACCTAGGACCCATAGCTAGCTAGTGCTTAGGGGTTATTTACCATTGTTCTTGCTCACTAGATATTTTGTTCTTACCGTCAACATACGTTATGAGTGGCTAGAAAATTCAGTATCTTTGGTATTTATTTTAAAAGTTTTTATTATTTAAATTAGCCCATATGAATACTATTTTTATTTAATGTTGCATCTTTTAAAAATTGTAACTAGAATTTCATGTTTTTTAAAACATGCATGATTTTACTCATTAAATGTTTATAAAATAAAATATATTATAGGTGGTATAATATTGGGATTTTTATCACACCCTACTAACACCATTGGTTGTAAGTATACTTGGTTATTATTGTTGTCGCAGGTTGGGTAAAATTTTTAGTTACAGTGGTTTGAGTTTCTTGTAGGTCTTTGGGGGTGAAGTCTTATGGAGATGGATTGAGGGCGGTGCCCCATTCCATGACTGTTCCTGGGATGTTCTATTTTGGTTTTGTATATTTTTTACAGTCTTGTTGAGTTGTTTTATGATATGTAATATAGTTTTAATTTTTTGTAAAAGATTGTTTGGAATGAAAAATACAGATTTGTTTTATTGGATCATTTTGTTGTTTTAAGTTTATAAACTCGAGTAAACCATTCCCAATTTCCATTTTATGATAACAAGGGACTTGTGCCAGCCCATGGGGATTAGGAATGCCCTTCAGGACTTGTTGAGGGTTGGGTTGAGTGCTGGTTTTGATGGCGACCAAATTCATTTCGTGACAAAATGGTATCAAAGGAGGGTCAGGACAACACTTTTGGTCATGTTATTTGGGGAAGAGTCAGGATAGTCTGGAGTTAGGATTTTTGGGACATAGAATTCCAGTTATGGGTAGTGTTCCTAATCAAAACACTTCATGATGGGATTCAAGTTACCAGGAGAAGTCAGGATTTATCTAATTCCTTTTGTATTCATGGATTGATGATGATTAGGGGAAATGAAAAGAGAGTTGGTTTAATGGTCTTAGTGAGCTCGCAGGGTCGGGAAATCCATGTGGGGCCAAGGATATTCCCTTGAACACTCTTTTTAATAGTGAAGTGATTGGAATATGGCTGCCAACCATATGTCCAAGTCACCCACTAAAACTAGTTTCCTCTCGCATTGTTTTGTGCATTAGTTTTGAGAACATGGAACTTTGGTTTTAAGAAGCATACATTTTTTAAGAAATTATTTTCAAATAAAGAGGAAATGGTTTGATTTATGAAGATTTTAAACATAATTTTAAAAAAAAATTTGAATTGTAAAATGGAGTTCTTACACCTCTTTTGAAAGGAGGAACAATATTGAAGTTGGTTTTCAAGAGTATTTCCAATATATTTTTCTAAACAATAAAGGGGTGTTTTAATGGGAATAGATGTTTTGAAATTGATATGAATATTGTGAAAGTGAGTTATTTTCTAAATGGTTGTGTCTTTATAAAAAGTTTTGTAAGATGTGAATTTGGATTTTGATCTTGTGGATAACAGTTTTGAGAAAAAGGATGTGTTCGTTGACCGTTATGGTTTTTAAAATTGGAAAGAATTTTTTGTTTTAACCTTTGGTATTTCCGTGAGAAACCACATGCATGGGGTAATATGGGATGATGGATAGTTGATGGCATGACTGGATGAGTGTCGGGATAGATAAGTGGAGGGTTCTCAGTGTGGCATAGAAACATGCATGTGTATGTCCCATGGGGTTTCATTGGTGGATACGATAATCGTTGAATTGTTTGTTTTCAAGAAAGGTTTTTAAGAAAAACTTTATGTCTTGATGACTTGTTTGGGATGGATTATATTATATGTTTTTGGAAATTTTTTATATTATGGGATGTTTTGAGTCCAACGACCCCTCCTGTTTAAACAATGTTTTGGGTTTATGTTTGGTTGGTAAGCTGGGTAGAAGGGCCAGTTAGTAGTCTTCTCTGAGATATGTTTTGGGACACCTTTATGGTGGTTCACTTCATGTTTTTGGATCTATTTTATGGCTTTTTTTACCAATGGACTAGCTTGGTTGGGTCATTGGGTTCTTTCATTGTATAAGGTACTCCCTCATTAAGGGTTAATGCATAACTGAATTGTAACCCGAATTGTTTCTCCATTGGAAAATCCTCCAGTTGATTAATATAAGGAATCTTTTATCGATCTTTGTTGATATAGTCTAAAACCATTCGTTCTTTTGATTTTTAGATCCTCTTGTAGAAGGAGAGTGCTCGTGGAAGCTTGAAAGAGACCTTAGTTTCTTAAGTTTCCTAATCCGTTGATGTTAGAAGTGGTCTAGGGTTGTTAGTGGGGATGAGTGTGTTGATGGTGTCTAAGAGGGCCTCTGGTTCTTCATAGATTATTTGAAGAATGTGTTCATGTTAAACCACCATGGTTGGAAATATGGTCACTATAGTTTATTATGGCCACTTTCTAGAATTTTGTGTTGTTTGGGGATTTTTCCTAAGGTCACTCTCCATGAATTGTTTATATCAGTCGAAATGGTCATGTCCGGTGATGCCTTATGTTGTCATGTGCTCGATTGACCATAAAGATGAAATTTAGGCAATCATCTGAGAGTCTATGTTATGTTGGGGGAATTTCTCTCTTGGAAAAACATAAAATTATTCCATTTTAGAGGAAGATGAGTATAGGTTTTCTTTACTTCTATTCTTTCTCACCCGAATAAACAAGGTGTGATGTGTGTGCATCTTCTAAGACCTTGTTTCAGTGAAATATTGAGTTAGGGTAAAGTGAGATTGGAATGTGTTATGTCTTGGAAAACATATTGGGGATTTAGGCGTAGTTGTTGGTTGCACCGAATGAAGAATTATCATTCAGGGGGTTTCCAAAGCCTTATTACAAGGTCGAAGATGCTTCAATCACTTGAGCTCCAGCCATAGGTCTTGGAGAGAAGTTGGATCGTAGTCAGGAGAAATCACAGGTTTTTTTAAACCCTTATACAATTTCTTATCCTCACTATGAAAGATATGAAGTTTTTAAACCTATGGTGTCATAAAAATTCTTCTGTTGTTCCTGTTCGGTGGAAATAGGTGGAGGGCCTTGTACCCATGTCGTCACTGAATGTTATTCCCTCCCCCTTTAGATTCTATTGAGTCTTAGGAGAATGTTTTAAAGTTTTGCTAGACAGGCTGAGCACATGGTTTGCGCTTGGTTAATAGTGACCATGCCTCATAACACCATTTTTATAAGAAGGATCCCCACTATTAGTGCATGTTTTACCAAACTGTGTAGACTAACCATGTGGTCATCCCAACTCTTTAAATTTTTCGGTCTTTCTGTACTCGCTCATGCTGGTTGGTTATGATAGAAGGTTCTTATGATGGGGAGACCCACCATGAGTCTTATATATGTTATTTTTTAATTTTATGTTGGAATTATACCCTTTTTTCTAGGGATTTCATTCAGGCCTCCCCCTTTAAGAGTCCAGATTCTCTCTCAGGAAAAAATATATGTTGTCTCTTATGGTGGGGAGCCTATTTTCGTTCCCCCGTACTAGTAACTTTGACTTATTAATGGTCTTGGCATAGAGGTAGGTAGTCTCATTCAGAGCTATCAAGCTACATACATCATCCTTGGGTAAATGATGAGACTGGAGAGTGCCCAATGGTTTATTTATTACAAGGTAAGTGTACCCTTGTTCGGTGTTGTTGTTCATTTGGGTGAATTGAATGAGTCTTGTTTGGATAGTGTTTATGGATTTTTATTTTGGGATAAAGTATGAATGTGATTGATAATTTCAGGAATGTGGTGTATGTTTCAGTTGTGAGAGTATAAATCATTAATTGTTCCATGGATGTGTTTTGGCCTTTGGGGGTGAAACCTGGCAAGGGAGTACCTTTTGGTTTCTTAGATGGGTTTGGTTGTTGCTTTGGCCTTAATGTGACTTTCCAGGGCAGAGAGTTTTCATAGTTGGGATAATTGTAACATACATGACTTATTTTAAATTTAAATTCCATTTAATTTCCATTCATTATTTTTATGGGGGTTTCCCAAGCTTTTATGGAGGAATGAGTGAGTTTTCTTGAATTGGGCCAAACCGTGAGCACAATTCCATATTTAAAAATAAATTTTGATTCCTTTATAACATCTTCATTATTCAACATTTTTCATACATTCCAATTCCTAATTGTCATCACCTGACCTATTAACACCACCATATTAATTTGGACCATTTTGGAATCCATAATCATGGTGGATATATGTTTTTATTTAAGGGATTAGGCATGCCCGAAATCCCATTTTCTTCATTATTTTTTTTAATTATTTAATATCAGATTCTATATTTACGATTTTCCAGTGATTCCAACTCTCACCCAAGCCCAATTACCTAAGGCGCACCACAATTATCTCCTCCCACAATTCGGAGATCAATAGAATCACGAAATTGGTCGATGCTTCTCTGGATTTCAGAGATCGCCCAGATTTGGAGAGGTAATTTGATTCTTTCATAAAACCTTCTATTTTTACTCTTTTCCACCATTAAAGTTCCTAAATGATCTCTCCATCCTTTTTAGAACCTCCATTGAGTGGTTTGATGTTTTAAAATTCAGATACTAGTGGATTTTGGGTTGTTTTATTCAAAATTGTTTTGAGTAAGTGTTTCTCTCTTTAATTTCTTCCTTCTCCTTAGGGTTTCCTCCCTCTTTCATTATGTTCTAAAATGTCCAGAAGTTAGGGTTCAAACCTATGGTTTGATATTGTGTCTTTTTGGTTAAATAATGTGTTCTATGGCTGGATTTATCTACCTTGTGATGCGGTGGTGGTGTGATTGATATTTCACAGCATGTTTTGATGGATTCGACACTTTCAGTGGGTAGTTCCATGTGTAAACAATTTTTGATGAGTTAGAATGATGTATATAATCAATTTTAATATTCTTCATATGTTTTTTTTGGTGTGAAAACAATTTATGATTTATTTGGTTAAGTGTTTAATTTTATTATTGCATTTTAACTTGAAATTGGGTGTTTTCATGTGTCACTCATGGGGTATTATTTGAGTGTATTTTATAACATATGGAATTGGTTTTAAAAATTTTGTTTGGCCTGAAAATTAATGTTTTTTAATGTATTAGTGTCACGTGGTCCTAATAAGTGGGTTTTTGAATAGGTTTTATATGTAAAACATTATTATACTTTTTGAGAGAATTTTATAAAAATGTGTGTTTTCATTTGGATCTTCTGTTGTATTATTCAAGATGATTTTATAAAACATGAAAGTGGTTTTATAAATGTCTCTAGGGATTCCAATTCGGTTTTGGATAGGAATTGGTTTGGTTTTTGGTCTTAAATGGGGGTTTAGAAATGGGTTTTGTGTGCAATATATATTTACACCACTTGGGTTCTTGTTATGAAAATTGTAAAAGTTTTAGTTGGTTAAACAAAGTGGGAAAATGGTGAATCTGTACTTTTTGGTATATGAGTTATCCTATTAAGGGATTTTGAAATTTCAAGTGATGTTTTAAGATGTCAATCATTTTTTTAATGTTTTCTAAATTTCTGAATTTGTTTTTTTAAATTGTGACGTTGGATCCAAACTTGTTTGTGGGGTGTTTCGTGTATGTTTGATGATAAAATGATTATGAAGGTAAAAATGGTATTATGTAACAAGTGAGTGGGATGTTATGAGAGTTATAATATATTGGAATGGTTTTATATAATTTTTTAATGGAATTTTTTTTAAGTTTAAAAGAAATGTGAAAAGTGTTGTGGGCTATTTTGGTTTGAGTCGGATTTCAAAATCAATTTGAATGAAAAGTGGACCTTGGAGACTTGTGTTGTATGGATGTGGGATGTTTGGTGAATTTATGATATGTAAATGAAATTTTATTATGAAAATTATATTCATTGACTTGTTGAACTTGTTTGAGAACAATGGGAAAACAAGGGTATCTAGGTGGGTGGACGTGTACTAGTATGCTAGTGAATCCGTGGGGTTTGGCCTCAGTTTCACTTAGAAAGATTGACGCTTACAAATATAACTAAAATATTATGATTATGATTGGGGTCCACTAGGTTATGGGTATGTTCCCAACTAGTGGCTCATGCATGAGAACATATATTTGTGATGGTTACTCTCACCAAGATATGAGTTACCTAGGACTCACAGCTAGCTAGTGCCTAGGGCTTATTTCCCATTGTTTGTTATCACTAGATATTTGGTTCTTAACATCGGCATACAGTATCAGTTTCTGGAAAATTCAGTAGTTTCGGTATTTATTTTAAAAGTGTTTTTTCTTTAAATTATCCCATCTGAAAACTATTTTTATTTAATGTTTCATCTTTTAGAAATTGTAATTAGCATTTCATGTTTTTGAAAAGTTGTATGATTTTAGTTATTAATTGTTTATCACATGGAATATATTAGTGGTGGTATCCTTTTGGTCTTTGGATCACACCCAACATAAACCATTGGGTGTAAGTAGACTTGGTTATTTTTGTTTTCACAGGTTGGGTACCATTTTTAGTTCTAGTGGTTCAGGTTTCTAGCAGGTCCTTAGTGGTGAAGTCTTGTGGATCTGGCTTGAGGGTAGTGCCCCTTTCCATGAGGGTTCATGGGTGGTTCTATTTTGGTTTTGTACATTTGTTATAGTCAGGTTGAGTTATTTTAAGATATGTAATTCAGTTATTATTTTTTTTAAAGATTTTTTGGATCGAAAAATCCAGATTCGTTTTATTGGATTCTTTTTTTGTTTTATTTTATAGGTTCAGTTAAATCATTCCCAATATCCATTTTATGATTCCCAGGAACTTGTGCCAACCCATGGGGATCGAGAACGCCCTTCGGGCCTTGTTGTAGGATGGGTTGAGTCCCAGTTTTGATGGCGACCATTTTCAGTTCGTGATAGTGGATTTGGTGGGATACCAAATGAACCTATGTGTAATCATTTCAAAAAGGATTAGTTGAGCATTAAATCAATTATCACTCTAATTAAAGATGTGTGTACATAATATTTTAATCCATTGAAACATTCATAGGGGATATGATTTTATTAATCATATTCTCATTATGAAACACCATGATGGGTTTATGAATGATGTTAACTAATTATGATGGGGAAACTAATAGAAAAATGACCTTGAATAAAAAATAATTGATCAAGGGAGCCATTGATTGACCTAAAATAATCATATGATAAAAAATGGTTCTATAAGGGTAGATATTTACCAATATAATTCATTAAATTCATATTTTTGATTTAATAATAACTATTTTTTCATATTATTTATTATAAATAGGATTATAAAATGAATCTAAGAATAATATATATTTAGCAATAATAATTTCTTATTCTTGAATAATGGATCACACATAAATAGATGAAAATAATATTATTTTCCTATTATTACAGAAAAGGTGAGTTTCCATGCCTTTTATAATATAGTGATATTAATATATTTGAAAAAATCTTATCTATTTTCAATAGTGATAGATATTTCTCAATGGAATTTTGTAATATTATAATTATTATTAGGATTATGTGAAACTTATATGGATTATTTTTTTAAGGTTTATGTTAATGTTATAGAAACAAGAATTAATAACATTGTAAAGTAATTACATGATATGTATATATTTTGGGGATAAGTATCGAAGAACACAAGATTGAGGTTTGAGCTTCTCACAAGATTAATATAAATAATATGTCAAGATGATAAACTATGGTTTGATTTTGAAGAAATAATTTAGATATAAATTTATATCCTTCGAGTTGAAAATTGGGTCATATTATTTTTTGGGAATTTAATATAATTTTTTTGGATTATGATATAGAGTGACTAGCCTATGAACTTATAAAATAGTGGCTATAACAATTGGATGGTTAAAAATAGATTTAATATTGGAGGAATATTTAATATTTTAATGGATTAATGTATTTTATATTTAAATAGATCTTCGAAAGGTATTTATTAATATTATATGATATTTTTATATACATATATATGTATATAATTGTAGGAATGAATAATGTCTAATGAGAAATGATGTAATGGATTTTGAGAGTATTGATGTCAATTATTATTCAGTTTAGAATATTTTTTGATTTCCAATAGAAATTATAGATAGATTTGTGGGGGATTTTGTTAATAAGTCTGAGAGAATCAATATCATTGTAACATTGTTTTAACTAATAAATACATATATGAAACTAATATTCATATACGTGGAACTAATTTTGATACAATTAGAGTTATAAAAACAATAGTCTAAAATGATAATGTTATAATGTAATACATATTGTTGTTAAAAATTCTTATTTCTATTTATTATAATTCAAATATAATGAAAATAAATCATATAAAATATTTTTCATTTATTAATTAACTGAAATATAACAAAAAATTGGTGTGAGGGACAATACAAATATTACCTCAATGTATAAACAATCTGAATGCGAGCTGGGGTGAAAAATATTTTGATAATTCCCAACTAGATATCAGGAATTTTTATTAACAATGTGAATATATATGAAGTACCAAAAAATAATATAAATAAAGAGTATAATGAATTATCACATTATGGTGTTTATCATACTCACAATTTCAGGGGATTGAGAGAAGTTTCAATTTTTTCATCAATTGTAATAGAGTTGGGAATTTTATTTCTCAATATCCCAATCTATGTGTAAATAAGTGGGGTAGTCACCAAAAACCATGAGAAGAAGGAAAATACTATAACAAATATTAATTTCAATGAAATTAAATTTTTTACATATATATTTTAAAATTAATTTTCTAATATTTTATATATTTTTCTAAAAATGATGTTATTTTGTAAAAAAGTATTTTTTTTACAAATCATGTAATCTATATGACTTTAACATTATATAATAATAAACAAGTAATTTATGAAAAAATATAATTTGTTAAATATAAATATTATGAATTTCATTATTCATTTTGGAATAATATTTTAACTTATAATAACTCAAGAAAATTTATTTATAAAAAAATAAAATATCACATTAATATATAAACTATCCTTGGTATTTTCTGGGAATCCAGTATCATTCCTGGGAGATTAGTTTTTTGCTTTATTTTGAATACTTGTACCCTTTATTTGTTTAATAAAAACTTAATTTATTAAAATAAAAGTATTATGCAACATTATTTAATATTATATAATAATTTAATTATTAAAAACATATATTTCATGAAATCAATTTTTACACAATTGATTATGTTTAGTTTAAAATTATCTTTTGAAAATGTTGTAATTTTTATAAGAAAAAATTATTTTCAAATTTGGAAATAAAACTATAAATTTATTTTAATATTTCAATTTATTTTTCTTTATTTAAATAAATTACTAAATATTTAAATCAATTACCAATTTAAATGTATGTTTGTGTAAAAATAGAAAATTAAAAAAACCCATAAATCACTTTATAATTTCTACTGAAGGATTTTTTTGAGGTATGAAACCAAAAAAGTTTCTATTAAAATTTTTCTATTTTTTGGCCTTTGAATCATTAATAATATCATTTAATTATTGAAAATAAAACGGTTTCTCCCAAAACTACCTTTTACTGTACATATAAATGGGTAAAATTTTCAACACTAGAAGACTCACATCAAATTCAAATTTAATGAAAAAATATCAATTTTATTCTTCTTATAGGCAACTATAACTAAAATAAGACCATAATCCCTTATAGTTAGTATTATCAAATCAAATTATAGGAATCATCCATTGAAAATTCATGTCCCCAATGTTAGTATTATAAATTACTTATATTTTGAAACATCCCACCCAAAATCATTATTCTAAAGTGATACAAAGTTTATTCTAACAAGTGGTGAGATCCCGTAGACACCAAATTATAGGAATAAATTCATTGGACTTAATAGAATATTCGGGGATGATTTTACCTGAGAACTGAATAACTTATCATGAAAATAAATACCACCCAAGAAAATATATATGATTCATGAAACATACATAAGATTAATAAAACAAATATAAATTAAAGAAATATTTAATTGTAACAATTGAAATATAAATAAGTCTCAAAGGGAAAGACATCAAAATTTAACAACTCTGACACTATTTTGGAACCACTCCAACCCATTATGAGGACACACCCATCTCCGAATATGGATCCCAAATTAACAACAGCAAGGTTCAGCAGTTTTTAAGTATGAAAAATACCTCCTCTGTATATATTGGTAAATAACATATGAAAACACACCAATTTTCCAAATAAATGGTTGTGTATATCCCTCGGTAGGTAATCCACAAATACTGGGGAACACATTCTATAAGGATAAGAACATATAGAAAATTAAATATTAAATTATTGTGAATTAGATAAAATGTTTATAAAAATAAGTGAATCATGTTCTGTATAATAAAATAGTAAATTATTGTTTTTAATTCATCATTAACACTTATGAAAACCTTATAATGTTTTCACACACACGCATATTGACTTCCATGATGTATACCCCCTATAATTGACAGTGTTTAGTCATCCATTTACCCAGATGTCACCTTATCAAAAAATTTGACTGCCATACATTTTATCATGATATGTACCATGTATTCCATTAAATAATGGTGGTACTTATAAACATGATCCATCTAATAAGAATATGATTTCCATAAAAAATAGTTATTCTATTCTTCCTATTAAACATTGATTGAAATCTCAAATCACATAACTCTTCAATAGAATGGATCTTCATTTCTATAAATCATATCAAATACTTTTTTATCACATCCCAACATGGGTATTACATGAAAATTAAAAATTTATTTTAAGAACATGGACCAATATTAATTTTAAAAAAACATGAAAACATGATCTTGAATAATATAGTGAGGGAGAATCCTTTTACACTAAGTTTTAATGGATGAAGGATATACGACGATTCAAACAATATGAAATCTTCCTTTTTCCCCCTGATTAAATAACAATTATATTTCATTAAAACTCATAAAATTATTATTTAAAAATGTATCAAAATATATATATGTTTTCATTGAATACTAAGGATATCCTAGACAATAATGAAAAAATAATCCATTGAATCCCACAATTGACTGCATGAATATTCAATGGAATTATCGTGAAGATGTTGAAGAATTTAAAAAATCACTATGGGTTTCCTTGGAAGATGAGAGGAAAATATTGGAACTAAATAAGGATTTTAAAATCACATGATGGGCTAAAACTAGCCAGTCTAGAGAAATTCAAGTCATGCAAAATGAGTTTATGGAATGAATTTCTGATAGTTTTCCAATTCTAGAAAACAATCCCCCTTTAGTGTAAATTTACAATAATCTATACATGTTGAGAATTGGTAACATAATTTTAATGTTTTTTCCCACAAATATGATGAAAATCATTCACAAATTAAAGTAACTCACACAATAATTCTATGATTATTCATATCATGAATGCTCTATTAATGATGTTAATAATCCATCTCACTAAATTTCTTGACTTTCCATAAATTCATCCACAATTATACTCGAAAAATATTCCAACGACTCCAAACACATAAAAATCATAAAATTATAGTTTATAACAAATATTTGGATTTATAGTCTCCAAACCACTTGTATTTTCATCCGTGAAAATAATGAAATTATTTTTTCTGATGAATATATTAGGCTACTTCTCCCACATAATCTTCCCGCATTCTATATTTTCCTTTTGAACCTAATAATTCTATTATAAAAAACCAATGATATATAACTCCAACTCATGGATTTTCTTTACTTTCTAAAATCCTAATAGGTTCATGGATAAATTTCACATCTATCATAATAGAAACATCATTCAAACATATCATACTATTAGGATCCTTGTGATACTTTTTCAGTTTAGAAATAAGGAAGATGTTATATACAACACAGAATCATGGATGTAAGGATATCCAATATGAAATTGTGTTAATATACTTAATAACCATGAATGGTCATGTATAATATGGTTCTAAATTCCATAATTTATCCATATGTAAATATCTGAGTCTCTAGGAAACATTTGAAATGTCAAGATCACTATCGTTGAATGATATGGGCTGATGACACTTTTATATAAATTATTTATGATGCCTTTGATATGTAGATATTTTTTTCATTTGGATTTTCCACCGAGTATTATGGAAATGACTCTATATAATTAATGATGTCTCTCATATTTCCAAACAATAATGTGGAGAAAAATAAGGAAATCCCAAAAAATCCTCAAATGTGGCCATTTATATTGTTTCGTGATAGTTATTATTATATGAGAACTTTAAAAATTACATATATTCTTCCAAATAGCTACGAATATCCATGACACACAACATGATCATATTATCCAATGAAAAAATTATATATTATAAATACCCATCTTTCTATGGATGACAATTCATGCTAAGGATCAGTTTTATTTTATGTCATTTTTTTAATGACTTTCTGAGTCATGAAGTGAATTGGGGATCTATGTGAGATTAAATTGAAACTAGAACTCCCTGAAACCATACATCTTTTTGGATATAAATTTTTTCCATGTCTTCTACTATGTTGGAAAATATGATCATAAACACGTGTTCCAAAATAGTGAGTGGGTTCCCAATCACCCTAAAATCATTGGTCTTATAAAACATTCTTGGTGGTTCAGTGATAATATATATGGAAATAAACTCCCACATCTAAAAATTTATTGGCATATATTGAAGAATACTGGCCAATCTTTGATGTTTTGGAGTTACCTACTAGCTTGTTAGAAATTCCATCATATAAACTAAGATCTTGTGACTCATGCATGACAATCATAAATGATAATCCATTGACTTAATCATTTTATAAATTCCCAAATGAGTAGAATTTTTTTATTATGATATGTGGAATGAAAAACTTCCTAATAATATTATGAGAGTAGAATTCAATTCTAAAAATGTGAAATGGAATTTTCATCCACTACCCACTATTTTGGAATCTCACCACCTTTTAGTCTTGAACCGAAGGTGATATAATCTGTATCTGTTGTGTAATAATTTTATTCCAAATCTACAATTATCTATTAGAAATTTAATTGGATGAAAATTTTATGTACTTCATTTACATCACAATCCATGTGGATGAACTAATCACACAAATAAGTCATCATTGGATATGATCTTCCCTAAGAACATCACTATGTGTTATGGGACACATAGAATACTTATCAAAATATCCAATACATGGTGTTTACTCTATGATCTCATCTAAAAATTATTTATTTATAAAAGGAACGGAAAAAAACAAGCTGTTTGAAATAAATGGGGGAAAAGACAAGATCATGGGGGTCTGAATTAATGTAAGCCAAGGGCGTCCCCTCTCACAAGTTCCCCTCCCTCAGCCTTGAGAGTGCTCCTGCCATCGATTCCCAAAAAGACCGAATTGTGGGACGAAATGGAGGATATATGATCAGACACTTTGTTACCCTCGTGTCAAGTGTGAGCCACTTTGATATTTCTTGATAGTATACCTTTTAATTTTATGATTTCATATGAGATAGACCAGGGGTATTACCTATACCTTGAAGAGCACTGAAGAGGACCATGCAATCTGTCTCTAATTCACTGATGAGAATATTATGTTGGAAACACAGAATTAGACCCAAAACCATAGCTAAAGCCTCATCCTAGAGAGAGTGGCCGCACCCATACTATGTTGTGAACAATAGGAAGATAGAGCCATATAGTCGCGTACCACCCCTCCACCCCACATGGTGCCCTACCGAGAGGAACCATCCGTGGCCAGCTTGATACCCATCGAAGGAGGTCTCCAGCAAACCCAGCGACCTGCGCTAGTGCTGAGAGAAACAGTGAAACCCATTAAGTTCGGTTGAAGAGGAAAAATCATGGGAGTCTACTGTAATTGGGTGTTCGAACTGAGGAGATCAATTAGCATACTACGAGATCTGATAATGATAGACCTCCCAGACATGCGAGCTCCTTCATGTCAGGCTCTATTCTGTGGTTGCGAGATGCACCAGAAACTGGCAATTAAGACAGCAGCTCGAGCCTCTCTCTCTGAGCTCTGATCTAGTGATCCCTGGAACCATTGATCCATGAAGGTATCCTCAGAATGTTACTGACCATTATAAGCAGTAAGACTACCGAAGAAGCTCCACACCGCATGTTCCCATGCCCGTTCAAAGAAAAGGTGGATAGAGCTATCCTCTTTATCATGGCAGCACATACATTTGGACACAATAGGGATGCCAAGATTTTTGATATTATCATCAGTCATCACTGCATAGTTCCAGATGCGCCAGGAGAGGAAGTTATACTTGGAGGGAATTTTCCTACACCACATGGTCTAATGCCATGGGTCTGGACTATTGTGAGAGTGCATGGTTTTCCAAACTCTTTGGTGGAAAATACTCTGGAAGCTGAAGGAGTGAAAACACACTGGTCAGGCTCCATATTTAGCTCAATGATCTCATAGGTTTCTTGCTGGTCTTGGTTCAACCCCACGCTGATAATGGTTGGAAACCTATTTTCCTCCCTAAAAGAAATCTGAGTGGTCAGGCAGCCAGGAAAACAAAGCCTTGAGCCAGCCCAATTATGGTGCCAAAACTTGATATCCCCTTTACCAAATACCCAGCGTGATAGGGGAAAGAGGGAGGGAAGGAAAGCAACAATCATGTACCAGAGGGGAGGGTTGTAATGATACCCAAGAGTAGGATCATCACTACATCGAGGTCACATCACCCTGCCCCATGAGGACCTACCCTCTAACGCCTCCCAAGCCAGTTTTTCATGCATGCACTGAATGGTGTCAAAAAGGTTTCTGACATCGATACCTCTATCTCGGATTGGTTGGGCCATTCTCCACCAAGATACCCAGTGACGTTTCCCTTCAGAGAGGGAATCCTATAGAAAACCAACAAGGATCCTATCAATGGAGGTAATGAATTCCTTAGTAACATTGATGGAATCCATCACGTGAACATGAATAGAATATAGCATGCTATTGAAAAGAGTGATCCTGCCTTTAAAGGATAGAAATATGTTCTTCCAATTGAAGATTTTGCCTATGATTTTCTACACAATGTGATCAAAGTCATGAATGTGGTGTCTTTGAGGGGAGATAGGTGTACCAAGGTAATCAAGTGGAAAGATTCCCCTTTGCTTGTCCAGACTGTTATCTAAAGCGACTACATGCCTTGCCTCACACTTATTAGATATGAAAAAAGTTACTCTTAGAGTGGTTGATGAGTTGACTGCTCCAATGGAAATATTCCTACATCACCTTATTGAAACTCCGGACTGATCTTATGCTACAATTCAAGAAAACCAAGGTGTCATCATCAAACATGAGGTGAGACATGCTAGAGGGGAGTGTATGACTCCGATATGGAAGAATCTGCCCTTGGTTCCTACTCCTGTTAAGAAAACGACTAAAAATGTCCTAAAAAAAATGAATATTGTAGGGGACAAAGGGCCCCCCTGCCTGAGACCTCAGGTGGCCTTGAAAAATCCATGTGTCTTCCCCATAAAGGAGGCAACTAGTCATGAAGAGCTGAAGCATCTAAAGATAATGGCAGTAGCCCGGGGAGAAAAACCCATACCTGTGAACACTTTATTGATGAAACTCCATTCAACTATATCATAGGCCTTTCCCATGTGAAATTTAATGGTCATATTCGAACCATGGGATTTGATGTTAATGTCCGAGATCAACTCTTGGGCTAAAGGTATTTCCCCTTGGATAGACCTCCCTTTCACAAAGCCATACTGCTCCAAGGAAATCCATTCGGGAAGAAAGCGAGATAGCCATTTTTTGATGATACAGGAGAGGATTTTATATGGGAAGTTTCACATGATGATAGTCCTATGATGGATCAGTGAATATGGGTATTCAATCTTAGGAATATGCACCATCGTAGTTGCACTGGCCAAACGATGAATGATGTCACCTTAAAGGATATCTGGGATGGCTAGTATAACATCATGCTGAACAACAGAACAGGAATCCTTATTGAAAGACAACTGGAAGCCGTCCGACCCTGGAGCACTCTCGGGGTTAAGGCTCATCATGGCCTCATGGATCCCCTTCTCATTCGGGATTTCTTCAAAGGACACATTATCATTACTAAAGACATGAGTGAGGACAACAACTTGGAAAGACACCCTACCACTTAGATATCCCTCAAGCATACCCAGATTAATGCCTGCAAGAAAATCCTTAAAATAGGAGAAGGTCAACCCACCATCCACATCCCTGTCATCAATGTACGAGCCATCCTCCAGTCTCAGGTTGGGTTTGAGATGACGACGCTTCTCCTTGATGAAATCATGGAAATATGCAGTGTTTGTATCCTCCTCTCAGAGCCATTGGATCCTTGATTGCTCACAGGCAAGGCGCTCTTGTGTTAGGAGAGCTTCCACCATGATTTCTTTCTTCCTTGAAATATCTTCAAACACTTGGTCATTCCAGACATTTTTAAGGCTAGCCTCAAGCTGTTCAACCTCTTTCAAGAGTCCATATGTATCCTTGTTAGTTGGTGGAACCTGTTTAAACAAGACTAATATGTCTTTCCGTAGGTGTCTCAGTTTTTTGTGCATCCTGATCCATTGGAGGTCTAATTCATGAGTCCCCCACGAGATTGTGACCACTTGATTATAGCCTTCCATGCGAGTCCAGAGGTCAGAGAATCTGAAAGAGTTATTGATCTCCTGTCTTGAGGACAGGGATAGGAGTAGGGGAGAGTGATCAGAACCACTACGAGTAAGATGTGTTACCTGATCATTGGGGTAGGCGGAGATAGCATGAATATTGTCCAAGCACCCGTCCAATCGGCTCCAAGATCTTCATCCTCCTCTTTGGTTGTTGCACCACGTGAAGCAATCCCCAGAGTAACCCATTTCAGAGAGACCCAAGTCGACCATGAATTGCACAAACTCCAAGATCCCCTTCCAAGAGAAGGGACCTCTGCCCCCTTCTCATCTGGATCAGAAATGACATTAAAATTTCCCCCAACAATCCAGGGAGAGGTAATTGGGTCAAAAGAGTAGAGCCCCTGCCATAATGAGCCCCTTTTGTGGGCATCACAACTCCCATATATGAACGAGGAAAAAAGGATGTCATTTCCAATTTCCACTTTGGTCATGATGGATTGGTCATCAGTTGTAAGCAAGTCAATTGAGATGTCCTTTTTCCAGAAAATCCAGATGTGGGTGTTAGTTAGATTCACATGCATACATCCATGCATCATGATTTTGTAGGAAAACTCCCCAATTTTGGAATGGTCCTCCTTGTGGTCCAAGATCATAACAATAGAGGCCTTGGATTTAATCAACTCCATAACAATGTAGTCAATTTTTTCCTGGGCCCCTAGGCCATGGGAGTTCTAGATGATGATGCACGTCATTGAAATAGGGTGCACCTGGAATTGTCCCCAGGAGAACGTAGCACACACGGAGGAGGAGATAGGGAAGTGGAAAAGCCTCTGCGTTTAGATATAGTGCACATACCAGAAGGATATGGAAAGGGAAGGTTCCCCTGTGGAGAGGAGAAAATCAACTGGATGAGGAAAGGTTCGTCATCACTCTAAACCTTTCCTTGAGGAGAAACATCTTAAGTAGCTCGAAGGAGGGCACCCACGACCCCATACTCCCCACAAGTGGGAGGACCCAAGGTCATCAACTTGGCACCATGAGAGGACTAGGATAGGTGCGAGAGAGACTGCCCCTCAGTAGGAAAGGAGAGGGAGCGACTGGCTGTACAAGAGGAGACACATTGAAAAAAAAGACCACTCGTAAGGTTCTCATGGACCCAGATCGCTCTAAAAAACGGTTCCAGAGGAGGCCAGGAGGACACCAAGCCCGGAGGAACCTGCTGCATGTATGGGACCAGAGGAAGGAAAGACGGGGCATACTCATCAAGATGAGGGCCCAAAGATGATGATCCTCAGCAAAAAACCCGCAGAGCATCCATGACAATATGAGAAACATCACTTTGAGCAGACTATTTGAAGGCCACTTACTGAGGACGATAGGAGAGAAAAGTGGTTCCGACCCCCTAGCAACTCACGACAGATGTTGAGGTTTAGTATCACGTCCAGGAGGACACAGATTCCTGCATCGGCCTTCAAAATTTCCTTGAACGTGACAAACAGGGCAGTATATCCACTATATAGTCTTCTCATGTATTCTCAACATCCTAAAACAATTGGCTACAACATGATAGCCTTGTACGATAACACAACCATGACTATATCTATATGAATCACAATATACTACATGGTCCTTAAATATTCCAAGAATAATTAGAATGGTAACCAATGTGAGATTGGATATATTCCCTCAAAACCATTTATGAAATTCACCAGTCTATGTAAATGAAACACCCTTCCATATTAGAGTATTAATGTATGTAGAAATTATTCATAAAACCCTAATAGTGCAGTGTTAATAGACTTCCAATTATATAAAACGTTTTCTCTCAGAATTATTATTTGGATGCTTCCAAGACATTACCACATATATCATTATTGGGTCTACTAATATTCCTTCTTCAGTAATCATATTCATTTGGAAAATGAATTCCTACATCAAGATTCCACTCTATGATATTCTTTCATAAATTTGATCCTTGTTGTAATTCATACACTGAGAGTATAAGAAAAATTCATCAATGAATACAAAATAATAGTAGAGTTACCTATGTAATACATGGTTTATGAATTCTATGAATACTACAGGTTTATTCTAGAGACTATAGGTCATGAAAACATATTCATAAATTCTATATCTACCCCAGAATATTGTCTTCAAAATATTGTCTCTACTTACTCTATGATGATGATATCATGTACATAGATCAATGATTGGGAAAAATTTGGGTCCCCTTAAATTATCGAGTTATTAATCTATTTGTGGAAAGGGATATCAATTTTTGAATGCGGATTTAGTTTATGAAAATCCACACAAAATTATACAATATTATCTAACTTCATTACAAATAAAATGGGCGCATCCGCTAGTGATATACTAGGTCTGATAGATTCGTTAATTTTCAACAATTCTATCTGGTAAAGAAACCCTCACAACTCATACAAGTCCATTCTATAAAATAATAATGAAATAGATATTATTCATTAGAGTAAATTGATAGAAAAATTTAATTTCTTATTTGGGTTAGATCCTAAAAACATATTTTGTAATGGCATGTAGGTATCAATCAACAATAGCTTGAAGAGTCTGATTTTAGTATTTATCGGTATCTTCCAAGTACAAATCCACTAACATTTCATAGATTGTTCGATACACTATTTCTAGATAATCTTCTATACCTATTTTTATGTCCTAATCCCTAATGAATAAATGATGACATCAATATGAGTATATAATCATCAACACTATTTTATAGAAGTTTTTATGCTCTTTAAATCCCACAATCCATTACGTAACAATCATTAAAATTAGAGAAATCCTTGTCTCTAACTCTATCATCTGATAGAAATTTCACTATATCAATGTTAATGGATCATACTAGGGAATTGAATCCTCTGCACTACCATTATCATTGGGGTATCTAGATAGTCTTGTTATGATGTATCATTTCTTTTTATAGTCCAAATTAGTTAAAAATAGAAGAAATAAGGAATGAATGACGAAGTATCGAATAACACTTGTTTGAGAGAAGTGTTTACCAAAATGGAACCTCGCAGAATTTAGAAATCTAGTTTCTTATTCATGATATCATATGAAAGATATTCATTAAATCTATTTATCATATTTCATATGATATCTCTTTATTTAATGTTGAGGTGCTTAATGGCCGACTATTGTATTCCTTGACAATTCCCACCGACTTATTTTTTGTTGTCTATGACTATAATTATTGAGATTCACTTTTTTATAAAAAATATAGAAATTCCTTAATGGTGTAGTGAATTCATTTTTATTGTGCTTAGGATAAATACATTTGGAATAACCTAGGTTTATACCACATTTTACATGAAATATTATTAATTAATATGTACAAGTCTTAGGAGGACCACTTCCTTGGGAATATGTTCCCCTATTCCATTTGTTCGCCACATTAATGTTTTGAAATGTTCCTATGGAATTGAATTGAATATTACTCAGAATAATAACATCAGAAACCCATTGGGTTAATGATTCACTGTAGATGATCTTTATATAATCCATTATACAAAATATACCTATTTTGGATTAAATCTCTTGGATTAATACCTACTCAATGATATGAACCTTCAATGATGAATTAGTATCCACCTATAGAGTGAAATGAAGAAAATTAGTAAATATATATACATATTCTGTTATATATTGGATTTTTTAACATCATATGAAGAATTTTATTTATTTTATATCATTAATGTTTGGGGATAAAATTATTTTTTTAAAAAATTACTCAATTTTCACCCACATAAGTCCCTAGTTGCATTAATTTGTTTTTCAAAATCCTATAATTGTTATCAAATATCTTCTAATAATTTGGTTTGTTGATTAACATTTAACTCTTCAACATTATAATCCAAATCAATGATTTTGTTAATTTGTTGGACACCACATCATCTTTTGTATATTTGAAATCAAATAAAAAACTAGCTGACTTTGATTCAAAAACAACATCGAATAATCCACTTTACTTGGTTCATATTTAAATTTAATCAATAATGAACATAATAATATTTCAAAATAATCTCTAAATGTTTTTAGTTAATGTGTTGATAAGGTGAATCCCCATCTTCTAGTGTTTCTTCATAAATATTTCTATGGTATCTACCTAGTTACTTTTTTTATAATTAAAAAAATTATCTATTTATCAATCTCTAGAAAATAACGGCTTTAAAATTTTTAATCACTATAATCATCCATCAAATCAGTTTCCATTTATAAAATCTTTAATTTAACAATTTAAATCCTATTTCATAAAATCATTATCAAATATAAGAATAATTTAGTCCATGTGAGATATTTCATTAGTAATACATGATATTATACACTCTCTGTTGAACCACAAGTTAATGAGTTGAAAACAAGAATACAAGCGTCTTAGATTAAATTTTCACCCAAAAAATCTATAGTGACATGATGTTCAAAGTAAAAAAAGGTAGGTATGAACATTTAAGCTAAAAATACCATGTTTTCAAATTCCTATCTCTATGATACCAACCCAACTGGAGGACTAGACAAGAATATTACATTTTGTAACATAAAACATAAATTAATTATATTATGAGGAGGAAGAGGTGATAAAATACTTAGGTGACATCCCCAGGACATTAATGATGAAAATAGATCTCAAGGATTTAAATGAACCATGGGGGATATTTTAACATTGACTGAATAATCATATATGAAATGACTTAACAACCAAAATAATCTATATGATATATGATATGTAGAGGAAAATAATCAATAAAATAACTATTAAAATATTATATCAGTGTAGTTGGTGAAAAAATATATAATATTGAAAAGCATAAGTCTTCTATAAATAAATAATTAGGCACCAAAGTGGCACCACTATACCCAAAGATTATGGAACACCGCAACTCCAGCTCTAACAAACGAATTAAAAAAACAAGGAAACCTACATTTTAAGTATTGAAATTGGCCCTTTAATGTATCTTAGAAAAATATAGTTTCAAATTCACCAATGTTTCCATGTATACAATGAGTATTTCACTTAGTAGGTAATCACTATAGACTTACAAATACTTGAAACTATAATAAGAATATGTTAAAATATTTTATTGAAAATATTTTATAAGATAACAAACAATTTATATAATTATCTGAAACATGTTCCATATATTAAAATGGTAAACTAAAACTTTTAATACATCTGTAATAGTTTTTGTAACTATTCCATGATAGTACACACATAAAAACATGACTCCCCTAGACCTCTTTATAAACATGAACTGTGAGACATCATTTCACAAAGAAGTCACATAATAAACCAATTTAATAGTGGTACATCTGACCATTATCTATTACTCATACTTAATTAACTAATAGACGTACTTTTTACTATGATCTATTACATTGTGAAATGAACCTACACATTAATAATTATCCCCCAAATCTAATTAATATTTTTTGAAAACAAAAATCTCATTCAATTTCATTAGATATAAAATTCATTTCAATTATTCAAAATAAATCATTTTGAAATCACAAAATAAAAGGGGTATTCCAAATGAATTTTTGAACATATTTTCTAAACAAAGAGGTTGAATAATTTAGAAACAATAAATCCTAAAGGATCCAAAATAGTATTTTGGGGTAATACATTTTCATTGTGATTTTTTCAATCAAATTATCTAGAATGATTTCATTGATTTTACCTATTCCTTTGGTTATCTATTAAATTCCATGAATATATCATAAACAATAATACAAATCTCATATATTTTGGATGTAAAAATGACCTCATTTTTTATTTTAAAATCCAAGGGGATATATAAAAAGTATAAAGAATGAGATTATGACATTTGATCTCCCCAATATAATGAGAAACGTATCATTATAATTGGTTTTCATATGATGAAATCTTCCTAAAATAACCATGTTTATCTGATGATGGAGATTGTAAAAGAGAAACACCGAATAATGAATTCAAAACCACAAGATGGGCTAAAAGGGCTAGAACCCAAAAAATTCAGAGCTTGAATATTGGGTTCAGGATGTGAATTTATGAGAGGTCCCTTACACAAAAGAACAAATTTCCTCATGTGACAAAATCACAATAATCCATTCATGTCATAATTTTGACACACATTGTGAATTTTCTTAGATTTCCACACAATGAATCACCTAAACACTTTGAAAGAACTTATGACATCTAGATAGTATTATTCTTATCATGAATACTACATTAAAAATATTGATAATTCTTATATACATTAAAAAATCCTTTCTCAAAATTATTCTAAACATATTTCTAAAAAATATCCCTACATATTTAGACTGTAAATAAAAACTAGAATACCATAGTTCACCTCAAGCTGGGGTGCTATAGTTTTCATTTAAATTATCTTCATCAAAATTTTCCCAACCAGACCAAAGTAATGATATTATTATCTTTTATTATATTTAATTTTACCATAAAAATTATTGAATCATTATTTATTTATATAAATTATCCATTAATAAAAACAAAATAATTTTTAATGTGTTGTGTAGACTACTGCCTCTACAACATGACATGTTTTTCCTACATCACATTTCAAGGTTTGATGTAATGATTAAATTAAATGATAAATATGAATTTGATGATATCATTATGGTTATATTATGAAAAATTAGATAAACTATTAATCTAATTATTAAAAAACATTAATCATTAGTTTAATCAATTAAAATAAGTCTTCTAAGAAGGCAATCTTTTATTAAAATCATGCAATGATACCATATCCATTATTTATTCGTCTTCATCCATATAGTTTTGAATTATCATTATAATGAAAACTATATAAAACCATAATGATATTGGAATAATGATATTATAATAAAACAGTCTCATAATCATTCATGAAATCAGTGTTTGTTCATGTTTGGTTTAGTTTCAACATATAATAAAACAAGTATATGAATTTATATATTGAAAGAATATAGAAAGATAATAAATATTAAAAAACTATATTATTGTTTAAATATTTATTTTCATGGTTGTAATGATTTTTCTTGGATATTGAATTCAATAATTATGAAAACACACTTCGATCATCATGAATCATAGAAACAATATTGTTCTCAATTTAGCATTTATGGATAATTAATAAATCACCCATGAAAGGATATTAGAACATCATAAATTATTATAAAAAATAAATATTAGTTTTATTAATTGCCTATTAATTATGATACATTGATGAAAAATGAATATCGACATAGCTATAATGAAACATGTACAAAGGATCAAAACTAGAAACACACCCTCTTAAAAATTCGAAGAATACACATAAAAAATTACCGATTATAAAAATATTGAATGAAAATGAATATTAGTATTTTTATATAGTGTTTTATCAATATTTATAATTCCTTTATAATAGAGTCTAATTTATGATCATGGATGTCATGAAAAAGATATAAGTGTGGGAGTCACAATTTTATTTCATTGAGACATTGATTTGATTTGTTGTCTTCTTTTCAATTATTTGGATTATATAATCTCTATTGGAGATATAATAACATGAATTATATATTAACCATGTCATTTGAAATTAATTTTCAAGAATTCTGTTTCCAAGGATTTTGATTAATGTTTTACACTTAATGTAAGGGTTTACATGTCCACAATTCCAATTAACTGACATATAAGACAATTTTTCTCCATGTATCCCTTGAATGTTGTATTCCGTACCTAGGAATATTTTTATATCATACTCATTTAATTTCATGGTATTTATCTATTATACATTATTACATTATTTTTATGGC
Source organism: Viscum album (assembly GCA_963277665.1). Lineage (NCBI taxonomy): Eukaryota > Viridiplantae > Streptophyta > Magnoliopsida > Santalales > Viscaceae > Viscum > Viscum album. The sequence continues at coordinate 648,189,292 of OY728120.1, read as the reverse complement.
TATTGACTTTGTTTTCAACCAATATCATGTGTTTTTTGTAATATAATTTTTATTCTTTGAGTTATGATAGTTCCCTTGAAATATTTTTTACAGAGTAGGTACATTTTACCCTTTGATTTTAATATGTTATATTCTATCATTTTTCTATGTGTTTAGAAATTCCTATGACATAAAACCATTGAAAAAAATTTCTCACTTCTTGGGAAACGTTCCTTTGACTAAACCCACATTATTTCCCCATATGAATTATGATCAAGTTATTCTAGTATTAACATTGTCATATAATCAATGTTCTATATAGTGTTAGAAACACATATAACATAACATGAATGGTATTATCCTTATATAGTATATATGATATAATATTGACTAAGGGAAATGTATTATCCTTATAAATGACGTTATTCCATTATTGATGAATATTTCCATGTTGGATATGTATCGTTAAAAACACCACCTTGTTCCTCGAGATTTTTTAGGACTATGTTAACCCATATATTAATATGGTAAAACATATTGGAAATATACATGGTATTATTTAAATATGGTTTATTTTTGGAATGTTTGATTATGTATTATTTATACATTTCCTATTTTTGCTAATTCATAGAACATAAACATGTGATGGGAGGGGATCAACATTATATATCCCCTTAATGCATTTACATGCCTCATTAGAAAAAATAATAATGGGTTTTATTGTATGCATACTCCCATAATATTATTGTGTGTTAGAAAGAGGCTCTAACATAAGGATGTATTTACAATAGTCTCAATGAGAAGTAAAGTGGCTTTGAACATGGAATTGACATTAGGATTTTGATTTCAAAGATTATAAATTCAAATAATATGAGATTAGTAGTATTACAATCAATTTTTAGTTGATTTCATAGAATAATAGTGATCATTGTTTCTAGTTTATTTTGGAATCATGTTTTTTAATTGTCCCTACCATAAGATTTATAGAATTTTAGTCCATGATCAGATCAATTATATATTTTCTACTAATCATTTTACCTTAGCCTTTATTATGATTAATTCCCCTAGGTTAATGTGAAAGTGTTACAAATTATATTATTAACATGATATATTGTGAGGATGAATTAATGTTGGAATTTTTAGACTCAATAAAGAATATGATGATTATTATGTAGTGAAAAAATTATCCTTGATACTATAAACAAGGTATGTTTTTGAATTTCTTTGGTCCAAATTTAACAAAGATATAAAAATAAAAAAATCATTCCTAATTTAAGAGATGAGATAATAATTTTTATATTGTAATTAATGATGGTCATACCATGGATTCATCAACTTTTATAAAAATCAATTATGTTATGTATGTATTTATAGAACAAGATCTTTGAGTTCATGTGAAAGTAATTAAGAATTCAACAAATCATATGTGGGGTATAAGTGTACCTTTATTTCCATAATCATCATATCTATTTTTCATAGAGGGAAACTTTTTAGTTCCCATAGTGTTAGAGGTTAATGGTGATAATTATCCTTATTGGACCATATATTTGGTCATTAACTTCAATAATTCCTTGGATTCCCATATTTATTACTTTTTATAATTGTTTATACTTTTGGATGTAATTTATTTTCCATAATCATACTCTATACTTTTAAATATTAATTAGATCATGAATATCTGAATTTACCATAATTAAATCATCCGCTAATTCCCTAGAGTCATATCCTTAGTAGACGTTCCCACATTATTGACATGTAGGAAAATAAATCTGGCTTTCTCTATGAGAGTTATGAATTGAACTCCATTAAAAACTAAATTTCTTTTATTTTCTATGTTTTTTAAATTCATCAATATAAATAAATTATTTCAAAATTTGTATTGGTATTTTGTAATAACAATTATATTTATCAGTCCAAATTTTATATCATTAGGTTAGATATTTTAGAGATCTCTATATTGTCTATTACATCCATTATTAACTCAGTTTCTCTTGAAATATTCCATTACCTAAAAATAGAATGTTGAGGTACAATAAAATTTTATAATTTCATCAAAGGAAACTATTAATGTAGAAGAATTAACTCATAAATTATATATTAATAATAATCTATGAATTTATATTTTTATTTTTTAGTAACCTATTGAAATAATCATATTTTTTATTTACCCTGACATGGTTTATGTTACATCATAATATTAAATTTAAATCCTTCATAAATGTTCATAAAGGTTGTTTATATCACCATCAAAGAACACTCAAGAGTTCCAAACAGGGATTGTGATTAGGTTTATTTTTTGAACACTAGGTGAATATTGAGTTAATACCTAACTGACCATTTATGGTATGACACCGAGATACATCTATGTTTGATCCTATATAGCTTTATTGTTATCTATAAAGTGACTTCATAGTTATGAATACAACAAATAATTCATTTAACAAAACATGGTTATGTTATCTTATAATTATACTTATCCATCGCGTTTTCTCTAACATCTATTCATCCTATTCATAAAAAATAACTAATTTAATCAAAAAAAATATCTTTACTATTCATTGAAACCAAATGATGTGAGACCATATAAGTAAAAACACTTATTCCATTAATTTAAATAAATAGTCATTTTATCTCAAACATAGATACACGACCTCAATAATAATAAATTTATTTAAATTTAAGATTAACTAAAAAAATATATTTTACAACAATTCATAAGATTTAAACATATTCATAACATTATAAAATCCCTTCATGACATCCCAGAAGTCAAACTCATTTGTATAACCTTTTTAATGGAATCATAATAATGAACTGATCTCAAATTCCCATTTATGTTAAAATATTTGAACATTAAATCAAGATATATATCATCAACATGTTATAAAACATGAACAGGAGAGAAATATATAGTTAACATAGATAAGGAAAAATATTATTTCTCTATGTGCAATTATATATTCACTTGTAATGTCAAGAGAAAATAGATGTACCTTGTAATAAAATTATAATATAATAAACATTTTCCATTGACCATAACAATATGAAAATGAAAAAATGTGACTTATCATGGAAAAATAAGTTATCAAGGAAATATGGAACACATTATAAGAAATTAGAATAATAACATTTTTGGCATATCTAAGATGGTATACCCATTATGTTGTGGGTATATCCGTGAAGGCCCACACATTAATTTGTAGCCAAAACCATGTTTGTATATGATCTATTATCTTATGATATATAAATTATTAACAAATTCTATGCAGGGTTATATATGATACATCACAATGAAGAATTATGTGGTTATATTTTCTCAATCAATAATTAAATAATAAAGTTACAATGGATATAAAATATGTCACATTAAAATATCAATTATTATAAAAAATTTGATGAAATAATTAGGTTGATTTATAAAAAAAATCATTTAACTGAAATGATTATTTATTAATGGATATTATAGGATTAATTATTATACATGAAACTATATGTGATATATCTATGTAATAACCAGGGGAAAAAGTGAAATCATAAAAGTATTTTTTATAGAAACTTTCTTGAGATTATCTAAAAAGTGTAATGAGTTTCATTCTAATGATACATTCGATTTGTATACATGAGTACTATATTAGATAAAATTTAAAAATATATGTAAATAAGTAATCATTTATAATCAATTAAGGTTTTTTGAAATGATATATGGAGTGTGAGATAAAGTATATAATCAAGAAATGAAAATATTTTCAACATTTAAAACACTTATATTATAACCTAGATGATTAACAAAGTGAAAAATAATCTATTTTAAAATAGTTATAGAAATTTTTTAGGGTTGATAGAAATAATTCATATTTTTATTTAAATATAATTGTGTATAATATATCATGTTACAAAAAATTTTGATATTTAAAAAAATAACCCACTTCAAGAGGATGAAAATGATTTAATACATCCTAAAATTATATGAATATGGAATCCAATAATGAATATTTATCTAATGTAATAATATAATTTCAGTGGAAAAAAGTATTAAATGGAATATAATATCATTATAAAATTGATGAAAATAATCATAAAAAATGGATTTCACAGAGGAATCCTTATGAGTCATGAAAAGAATTTGAATCATGAATACAAATTAAATTTTAATCTTAAATTCCATGAAATCTATTAAAAGTGATGTATAATTATATTGAACAAATTAATAACCTAAATCTTTAGTATCCCAAACCTAGAATCCAAGAGACGGTGGATTATTTTATTACATTGGAACGATTACAGGGAATCAAATAACAAAGGAACCATCAATTTAACAGTATTAGAAAACCAAATTACATACATGATACCCATAATAAATTAGGAAATAATGAATAAAAAAATATTTAAAATAAAATGAAATTAATTTCAACCTTGAACACTAATTCAAATATTTATTCTTCATAACCATGGTAAAGGAAACATAATAAGGTAGGGATCAAAATATAAGTATGGGTATGTACAGAGGAATAAATAATGAATTTATGGAAATAAATTAACCAAGAAAGGTAAAAATTTGATAACATAAGCCATTAAAATAGATAGATAACCAAATATCAATATGGAAGAGTAAGAAACTTTTACCACATAACATTAAATCAATAAACAAAAAATGATATGCATAAATATATATGATGAAGAAATATTTTATGGATAAATAATAAATGAATTCTCAATAAACAAAATGCTCAATTATCTGACATCTAGTTTCCTAGGAAAATGATACCTTTACCATTAAAAGATTATTTAACTTTTCTGATTTGGCCAACTAATTCATCTCATGAGTTTATTAATGAATCAATGGGATTTAATTAATCGGTCCCCAATCGGTAGGTCTTGAAATAAAAATTCCCAAACCCATGTTTTTAATGTCCACAAAATTCCTCATATATTGAATAAACAATGTTACATTTCAAAATTTATCCCTATTGAATAGAAGATACAAATTTATCAATAATTCCCTAGTTAATCAAATAACTATCAAAGTGAACATTGTATATATATTTATATAAAATTTAGGAAATAATTATATCCATTATGTTAGAATATGGATATTAATGTTAATTTCAAAAGAAAAAATATTACTATAATGTTATTTTTCTAATATAATGTTAACAATCACAAAAGGAGGTGAGATTTCAAATACAACCACTAATTTTTTTAGGAAAATAATATTTAAAAATCCATAAGTGTCACATACCACATGAAATATTTAAATCATAATTTACATTAAGGAATTTTTTTTATAACATGAATAATAATAATTAATGATATAATATATCAAAATGGGTGTAATAGAAACTTCACAAAATAAGTAAGTGGTGTATATGGTGTATGCCTCGTGAAAAGAAATGTAATTCAATAATCCCTTACCTTAATCTTTATTTATATTGTGCTGATCTTATCATCCTCTATTTTGGTTCAAAAAATTTTAATAACTTCTACCAAAACTATATATATTTTAATAATATGATATATTAAATTATTATTATATTTTTTACCTATCTGTTTACACACATTCATTATTATCACTGCTATGGGTGTTACTTTCTTGGTTTTATCATGTATGTTTTATCTTGTAATTTTTTGTTCTGATTAATTTGATCATGATTTCATAAAAAAATAATTTATATCACAATTTAATTTTTATATATATTCAGTAAATATTTGTTTATAATAATCTATAATGTTAGGATATAAGAAATGAAATCATATGTTCATGGAGATGGTAGTCCGTACATATGAACGAAGACAACATTCATTTATTTTTCATATTAATAGAATGAAAATTAATTTATATATATGTATATTTTAATAAAACTATAATTTATATTATATATATTTTACGTAGTTTTAAAAAAATCATCTTTTATACATTCCATGTATAGCGTGAACAAGTCACATCACATTTAGAAGGTTTTAATATACATATCCAAAAATGATATTATCATATTTATAATAAAATTTAATGTTTAAGTGTATGTGTTATAAAATAATTAAATAATCATTAATATAAAATAAATATTATATATATAATATATAAAAATATTTTCCATCATAATACCCCTCATGAGAGGTGGTAAAGGGAAAATGAAAAATCATCGTTTCGTGATGTAGTTGTCCTCCATTCAAAAAAAAACAATATTGTCATTATACATTCAATGAAATTTTATGTAAGTGTAGGTTGAAAAAATGGAAGAAAAAACAATATTAAACTTATTACACCTGTTTATTAATACAATAATAGAATAAAAATTTATTAAGTGGTGGAGAATTGAAATAAGACTAAAATGATTAATGAAATATGTTACATCTGAATCAGGTATCTTATTTATTTTTTTACCAAAAGGATTTTTTGGATAGATTTATATCCTAGGATTGGACTATAGATTAAGGCAGGTATCTTGGGGAGATATATGGGTAGATCTTGGTGAAGAAAACCTGCCTTGATTTTTGTGAGGAAGTGGTAAAAGCAGAGTCCTTTTCGAAGATGGGGATGAGTGAAACTCTTGTAACATTTTCAAAAAGGAGTTCCATACACATTTTTATTCTTATAGTGGATACAATAATGGTTCAATTTATCGTAAAGTTTTCATAGGGTCTAAATGATTCCATCCAATTTATATTTTAAATGTTTCTTGTTCATTTGAGCCTTTGAGATTATGGTTTAGTTTCTTTTTAAGCTTAATTTTACCTTAATCATCGTAGTTAATTTCAATCGTTTCACAAAATTTTTTGGTCAAAAAAAAGTTGAACATATTTTAAATTATAAATTAATATTATTAAAAAAATGTAATCAATTTTTTCAAATTAAAATCATATATTTGAGATAAATTAATCTATATTTAATAACACAGACATGATGATAATGCATGTTTTTATCGTAAACATGTCAACAAAATTTCTATGATTTTATAGTCATTTTCAATGTGAAATTGATTAAAATGTCCTAAATTGGATTAATTAAAAAAACATTATTTACGTATACTATAAAGACAATTTTAAATATGATTTATCCATAAATTTTAATTTGTTGAGAAAGTGGTTTTTGACAAAAATTCATTATTTTTCACTATTCATTAAAAAATTATACATAATAGAAAAAATCCAAAAATTTACATGCACGTAATTTTTAGGTATCAGTTTAAAATATATAGTATATTTTGAAATATATTACTCATTAAATTTCTAATAATTAGATTTAAATTATTTTCTCAATTGAAAAGGAGGTAAAATGCCTTAATAAAAATACAGTGTTTTATGAATAAAATTGGGTTCGTTCTTAATCTTATTATTATCAAATTTATATTATTTTTTTAGAAATATATTATATCAAATATATAATATTAATTTTTTATTAATATCATTCACTAATTGTAATTATCTTAATTTATTCGTGTCAAATAGGTTTTAGTGCATAAAAATAGTTTTCTATGAAAATATTCCCTATATATTTAGTTGGTTGTTATATTCAATAATAATTAATTTTTTACCAAATAATTAGTAGTGTAAACTATATATATTTACTAGTTTGTTAATACTATCCATAATAGCGTGTTTATGTCTTATTATATTGAATAATAATTTTTAAACAATATATTATTGTTCGGTTAAACATTTTCTTGTATGAAATGCATGTTATCTCATACTAAATCGATGTTTCATGCATTGAAATATATAGAATATATCAATATAAAATAGTAAATATATTTTAAAATACCAATGTATTATATTTCCTTATATTCTTAGTGTCATGTTTCCTACACACTTTCAAATATAAGTTTTATACAATTGAATTTTGGGGGGTCACATTCTCACCACATTTAATAATTTTCATCCTCGTAATTTAAAATTCATCTCAGTAACATTGGGATTGAAAATAAACTCTTTTTGAAATACCAACATCATAAAAAGGGTTAAAAAAATATTTATAATAATAGATAAATGTAATTACAGTGGTAATGTGACTAAGTACCCAGGTATGAGAACATAGGTGGGAAATGGGACATAGATACGGAAGAAAAATATAACAATCATGTTTTGATAGAGAGTGCTTGAGATCATAGTTATGAAATATTAAAAATCACTAGCCCCTAAATCCATGATGATCACTGAGGCCATTTTATTTATTTGAATAAATGTACGTGGACAACATTTTATATTTCAAGATAATTTGTCATATAGTTGATGAATTCTTTCACTCACATATAATATATGTAAATATACATACTTTTTAGGTTTCTATAAGAATAATATTAATATTTTTTTATTCCTTGAACTATTTCTTGTTCACCTCATAGAACAAGTTTCAACATATTTTGTTTAAATATGTCAATCTATAAAATTTGATCCATGGTTCAACATAAACTATTTATAAGTGGTTATGCTTTCGAAAAGATTATGTTCTAACACTTTATAAATAAGTTCAATGAATATCCAAGATGAAATTATCATTAGAAATTTATCAACATGAAACAGATCTAAACCTTCAAATTACAAACATGTGAATAACTTCAACATTTATCCTCTTGAAATATGGTAATAACTAAAATAACCATATAAAATTATTTGAAACATAAAGTGTTCCTTATTCCTTGATTGAAAAACATGTTGTTGTATATATTCCTTAAATTCAAAAGTGTTGTAAACTCTATCAACGAAACCATGGACCAGTTTTTGAAATGTCATTAATCAATTACAAGTTAGTAATTACTTATCCAAATCAATCATTTCTTCACCATTATCTCAAAATAAAGAACAAATTAAGGGGTTTCTTTCCCAAAATCATGTCTTTTTTGAAAAATTTAACTTTATACTAACTAAAGTTTCATGGTAACATTAATCATATGATCTAAAATACATAATTAAAAAGTATTATAGTATAATAATTACATATTTCACAAATCCTATTATGAGAACATCATAAACAAAGTAATATTATAGCATATTTATTAAATCCAAATATAGAAGAAAACTAATAATTTCTCGTCAGTTGTGTCAATAACATATGCTTGACCATGATCCCTTTTATTCTTATGAAGTATATTCCATTGCTTCTTGGGGAATGAATTTTTATAGTTCGCTATCTCAGTAAAATTATGACACTGAATATTAGTGTTTTCCATCATACATTGGCATTTTTTTCCTGGTAACCCTTATCTCAAAACTTATAGAAACACACATTCTCTTCACGTATTTTCCGGGCTGATTCTTCCCACATTTGTCACATATGGGAAAATCATTCTTTCCCTTCTTCATTGACTAATTTTCTTTTTTCATGATTCTTATACTGCCTCTTCTTAACATGGTTTCCATTGAATATATTGATTGTAGAAAATTCATTTTCTATTTTTTTGGAACATTAAAATATTTCTTCATATCATTAAAAGTAATAAGAAATTAGTTCCCTTTAGATATTTGTCTTAAGAACTTCAATTATGTGCATGATCTTGAATTACGTGTTTCATACATAATCCACAGAATACCAAGTTATCCATGTGAATGTAGATTCATTATATTCAACACCTTCTTCTTTCATCTACTTAGGAAAATGAACATTCCCTTAATCTCAATTTGTTGATCACGAGTGAAGTATTTATCAAATAATGTATCCATAAAATATCTTTATTCAATGAGATCAATTTCCTATTACTCCATGAAATAATAGATCAAATACCACAATTGATCAGTATCACCATGGAAACAACTAATCAAAAAGTGTAACCTTTTACTTTCTAATGCATTCCAAGGCCATGAATATCTTCTTATGATAATTAATCAATTAATCAGCTAAAATTCGATTAGTTGTCCCACTAATCGATCTGGGATTTGGCTGCATAAAGTGCTATATCATAAGAGATTATTTCTAAGGAATAATTTTCTTTATTCAGGCATGGTTATTTTTCATAACCTGATTGGGTTTCCCGAAAACTTCTATAATATTATCAATTCCAATAGATACTATATTAGTTTCCTCTACAATGAAATATCTACATTTTCTATGAGTACTGATACTATTATTCCTTTCAAGAACAATTTATAAACTATGGAATATACTATATTATCATGTGAAATTATTAATTTTGTATAACTCTAAATATGGCATAACATAAATTAAATATTTATGATTAGATAATCACATAATAATAAAAAAGGATTATTTGGGGATATCATTACTTCTAAATCCTTCATAATATTTTTTGAAGATAATTTCAATTATAATAAGAGTATCCTCTCGGAGTTTCAAACCATGTGTGTAGTAGTTCCCATTGTTGTGTTCCAGGCAACACTGATTCAGGCCCGACACACATTACCAGAGTTCTAACTCGATGAAAAATCTATGAAATAACCACATCCCCTGGTAGTTTCTAGTAAGGGATGTATTTCCTTGAATAACCACATAATCTTAACATTAGCAAAATACTATGATGTTTATCTATATTTATCCTAAATGTTTATCTTAAGGTAGTGGTCCCTAATATTTATTTTCTAAATCAAGGTACCATGTTTTCAGTTAAATTTACTATAATAAAAAACTATAAAACCATGACCCTAGAATCTTGGAGTTGGTAATTGTTTCTATTAATTTGGCATAATTACAAAGAATCAAATCCTGAATGATCAATCAGTTTAGTAGTCTTTGAAATTCAGATTTCATACATGACTCCCATAATATATTCTTAAATAGAAAATAGAAACATAATACATACCAAAATAAAATAAAATGCATCAGAAAACTCTAATTCAAATAATAATTCTTTATAACCCAAGGAAAGGAAACATAATAATTTTCAGCTCAAATTCTAAGTACGTATAATTAAAGAGGATGAAATAATGAATCATTGGAAATAAATTAACATGGAAGGGTAAAAATATGATAACACATTCCATGAAAATAACTATATATAGAAATAAAATATGGAACAGTATGAAATGAAAAACACATTCCATTAAATAAATGAATTAAAAATGAAATGTGTCCATTGATATATCGATGAAGAACACCATGGTTAAATAAATACGCAATTCTCAATAATGGAAATTATTTATAATTAGACATCTTGTTTCCTAGGTATATGATATCTCAAACATAAATATATAGTTTAATTTTTCTGATTTGGCTAAATAATTTGACTCATGAGATTAGAAATGCATTGATTGGTTAGATTTATCTAGTACCCAACCCATAAATCTTACCTTAAATGCTCCCCAACCCATGTATTTCATGACCACAGAATCGCTCATACATTGAATAAACAATGTTTCTTTTCAAGATGCATTCATATTAAATGTAAGATACATATTTATCAGTAATTCCACAGTTAATCAAATAACGGTCAATGTGAATACCATGTATAAAATTATTTATAGTTTAAGAAATAATAATATCTATTTTTGGGAATATGGATATTCATGGTAATTTCAAAAGAAAACAATTATAATAAAAGACATATTCTTAGAATCTTATTCCAATAAATGTAATCAGAACAACATTATGGATTTTATTCATAAACTAATTTTTTCAAATTTAATATATTATTACTACTATAAAATAGGGATGTATTTCCAAAGTATGTTATAATAGATGTCATAAATAATAATTCATGCACATGGTTAAAAATTCGTTGTAGTTATATCATAAAAAACATGAAAAACCAACATATTATAGTGAAATTTAAACTTCAATGGGCTGGAAAGAGATGTATTGATCAATTATAGATGTCCCGCACCATGTAATTTTAATCTTACATTTGTGTTTTTTTACTGATCATGTATACACATGTTGTTGTAGGCTATGATTTTTGAACATCACATGGTTAGTGTTAAATAATTCATATATTATGATGAAATGTGATCTATTATCTATTTATATAAAATATATAAATCATCACTTTATTAAAATGATGATTTGTATGAGTTAATATTGTGAAAAGGGAATGTAATTTGAAATGATGAAATATCTTATGAAATTAATCCTGTGTAGTTTTGTATTTATATAAGTCTAATATTATATATAAAGATATTAATATTACATTGAAAGAATTTTGTTTTTACATGAGTTATATATCCATTTATATTTCTTCTTATTTCCATGGTGTTGAACTAATATGAATTAATAGTGAGTACATAAAGGAATCATGGTTGTTAAGGGTTTTTTCAGAGCCTGAAACCGTAATTTGTGTAAAAAATATATACGAGACACTATTAAAAGAAACATTGTAGCGTAGCACACACAATTTTTCATAATAGTGTTGGATGTTTAGTGGGTTAAAGTGGGCCTCATGCATTTCCATTAACATGCGACCTAGGCCGCACAGTTGTTATAAAGATTAATAGTTTTTAATCGATCCATGTTGAAAAATTTTCAAAATGGTTTCCAAATACTTGATTATAAACCATGTGAGTCCCCACTTAGGATAGTTCATAGTGAGGAACTGCCACATATTTAGGGAAATTGTGTGCCCAAACCTTGAACCCTCTTTAATGATGGGTAAAATTACCTTTTACAACTAATTATATTTTAACTCAACCCAAAATTTTCATTATCATTTCCAATTACATGAGGTCCTTTTTTTCGACTACGAAAAACTCCTCATGCCCTCAAATATAGGTTTGATGATAACTTATTTGTTTGACCTCTGATTATTCTTCCATTTTTCTCCTTGGATTCTTCTTAGTTTGTGTTCCATTCAATAAGATCCATATTTTGTTTTTTTATTCTACCGATAATGATATTATTCTGTTATATCATATTCCCCATTTTCAATGATTTAATTTTTATACATTCTCATCCAAACTGGACGCAATCTGAGCCTAATACTCTGTGAGTTCTCCTCTACAAGAACAAGGTAGGTGGTCCAGTATTAATCCCTCAAGTCTTTTTTTAATAAACTATGTGTCATGATGCAACATGATATATTCTTAATGTGTTTCCATTAAATACACTTAAACCATGTTTAACTCATTTTACTTGATATAAATTAATCAGTACTCCATTATTCATATTCTGATAGGACCCACCATATGTTTCCACCCCTTATGGTCTTCCTATGAGATTACCTTTATTTCTATAGATGGAAAAATTTCCAAAGAACCATTACATGATTTTTGAGGGTCTCATAAGATTGAGGATTGTAATTATTGAAATAAAAGTAATTGGCATGACTATGTTACTTGATTAAATAGGAAAATGGTTACACCCTTGTTAAATTGGATTTATAATGAACTAAGAAATATATTTTTTCTCTTGCTATAACATTTTAATTCTTATCACTGTTAGTATATACAATTTTGGAATCCAATTTTATTGAGATATAGGAATGGCATCCAAATTTTATGATACGATATGGAGTCTATATGTTTTGATTAAATCATGAAATACATATGTTATGATACATGAATGAATTACCAGTGTTGTGATATGGGAGTGTTGTCTCCATGTATTAATATGAACATGGTGTCCCAATGTTTTCATATGGGAATGTTGTCCCCATACTATAATATGGGCATGTTATCCCTATATTGTGATATTTGATCATAGAGAACATTACATCTATGACAATTGGGAATGGAAATCCTTATTAATTGTCATGGGTGGGAATATAAAGCCTTATAAATTATAATGATAGGGCATGGAGGACCTTAAGGATTCTGATACATAGGCCTGATGTACCATCTGATATGATACATGAGCATGATGTCCCTACTATTATGAGACTACGTATGTAATCCATTAACACTTGTAAGAATAATTCTAATATCCATGGATGCATATGTTACACCTTAGGTCTATACTGATAGTATAGTACATATATATGGATTTATACATCACTACATATATATACCATATATTTGGGTATATGTGGTTAGTTGTTCATAAATTATTTTCCATGGTTCGAAGCATGTTTGTGAGCCTGATGTCCGTAGTGAACTAGAACCAAAGCCTTTACTACTTTTATGGATTATTGTTGATATATTTTTACACTGCCCATATTATTTTCACTAACTGGAGATTTATAGATATCATTGGTGGTGACATACTGAGTCTATCTGAATCCCCATAGAAACCACCGATGGTGCTTCGGAAGACTATATTATTGATGATTCCGATAAAGGGACTCATCTAGTAATAGACGCATGAATCCTTGTATTATGATGAGATACTGGTAGTAGATGGCCAAGATGGTGGTCATGATTCATATATTGGGTTTAGTACTTTTTAATAGAAATAATTTTATTGTATTATTTCTACCATGTATACATATTTTCTTGTTTTTTAAAGACATATCATCATAATCATTTATATATGATATGGTTTATTGAATTTGGTTTTATTATTTAGGGTTATCGGTTTATGGTTTCTTCTGCATTATATTATATATTATATTCATGCTTCCCATTTTAAACCATTTGTTATACTATAGTGATAAACTATATCTAGAGTGCATATTCTCCTCACAAACACATCATAATCCATTTTTGTTAGTTAGTAGCCTCTGGAATATGGGGAGGCATGCAAGGGGCCATATTGTGAACGAGGTTCCTGGAACCTTTCTGTGGAACCTGGTTCAGGATTTTAGAATGTGGTATAACAAGTTTCTTTTCATGCCATACAATTTTTAGGTAATAGACACAATATTAGGAAGATACTGATATTTGGATATTTTCTTTCCCTCGAGTTGCTAAACCACATTCCTGGTTGTTAAAATGTTTCATAGAATGAAATTTTTTATCTATATTTCACTAATTAAAATTCATTTCTTTCCACCATTGGTTGAAGACCATGTTTTGTGATATCATTTTAATTATTATGTTAGATTCTATTTCACCCTTAACATGTTCTTATAGTGTAATTATAACTCATGCATCAACATGGGCATATAGATATTCACATGTCTTGAATTATGTCAAGCCATATGGGTGAATCTAATTAGATGTGTTTTTGGTAACTATGAGTGCTTTGAATACTATAAAAAAATTTACTAAAATTTATTTTCTGGTATTAAGAAACCTAATTGGTACTTAATTTAAACATATTAAACCAATAGTGTTTCATTGTATTAGAAAATTAAGACACCTTAGGTATTCTATTTTGGCATCTTGGGTCATGAAACAATGGATGCATGGGATAGATCATGTTTATGGTATTAATTAATAGGATTCCATATCTCAATTAAAAAAATTTATGTTCATTTATAAATTATAATTAACGATGTCTATTATTCAACCCCTTATGAATATATTTGACATGAATAAGGAAGAACATAAATAAATTTAAATTCTAAAATAAAAAACCCATCGTTAAATTTATTTTCCAAATGAAATATAAATGGTGTTTACTCTATAAAATTTAATTGAAATTCCATAATCCAAGGACCATATATTGAATCACAAATCTTGAACAAGACTCAATGTTATTACTAGGTATTAGGTAGTGTCTGTTGCGTTCATCTTCCCTGATTTTATCACCCAAACATTGTTTTTGGAGCTGGGAGATGTGTTTGAATTTTACATAGGATAGATTTTACATATCCTATTCATTTATATGTGATCATTATCATTATTGAAACAAATTTTAGGCATGTTATTGGTATTTTTAGAAGTATTTAACTATTACATCATGTAGTCATGTGTCTAGAGGGTGGTGTTGACTATCATTTAGAGGCGATGGTCCCATAGACACAAGTGATACCTATAGTAGTGCCATGTATGAAACCTCATTTTAACCCTGATGTGGAAAATGAATTATTTTTATAGGGGATTTTATTCATCTTATAAAGATTATATATCATTCTCTACGACCCTCCACATTTATGGGAGAGTTAATTTGGGGGTTCCAATAGAAACATCAACCTACATTTTCAGGGGATGATGGTCCCCAAGCTGTAGAGTTATGTATTGAGATAGTATTATTTATATTTGAACACCTAGATACACCTACCTATAAGATTTTGAATCTCAAAACAAATATTTTTCAAGGTTCTTCCAAACATTGGTTGGATATTCTGAACCAGATAGGTCTATATCAGAAATTTATTTGGAGAGACATCTAATCAAGTTTCTATGATGTTTTTCCATGAGATATAGATGAATGATCATTCCATGATGATCATGAATTTGAAGTAGTGATATATTTAAACTATGGAATACTCATAATTTTTTACATAGCTTCATCAATTTTAACCTATATATACCACTTATGATCCAATGAAAGAAATATGAATTATGGGTGGGATTATGAATTCTATTTGATATTAGGTGAACGTTTTTTGGTTGAGTACATTAATTTTTATATTAATACAGACTCTTATCACCAAGAGAAACCTAATAGATGATGATGGTATGATCCAAGGTAGTTTAGAACCAAGATAGCATATTAGTTCTAATAGAGGATAAAAGAGACATTTTAAGACAACATGATGGAGTAGCGGAATCCATATGATGCCCAGTAATAGTTATGTCATTTTTCATCAGTGTGTGAAGCCATTGTAGAAGATTCCCTAGTGTCCTATAGAACCTATTCAGTGAGGATTATATGGAATTTTTGGGAATCTTCAATGTTTTTATAGAACCATCCAATCTAATCCTAGTGGGAGAGGATCCATATCAGTCATACCATTAGGAATAGGATAAGTAGACCCCCCTAGGCTAGTATAAAGAGTACTTCTGGTTATTCAATAAGATACGAATTTTTTGGTTGAGGTGGGTAGGATTTTGATACATATGGCCGCTAAAATAGAATCTCTCTAGGATGTTAGGTAACAACCCATGTCCATGGATCATGCTAGATTTATTCAGTATAGCCTATACTATAAGAGAAAGGTGTTATGTCATCTACTATTTAAGTTACTATTCTAATATTTTTTACTATTTTACCTTCCCAATTTGATACTGGAACATTATATTAAATTATCTTAGTGGATATTATGTAAATCCTTATGCTTGAAATGGAGTACATCTATGGTGTGACGAAACTTGATACTTTGTTTGGAAATTGATCAGAGAGTGCAAACAAGTGGAAGAAATTCCCCCTTAGGGTATGCAATTATTGCTTCATATGGGACCTATTTTTTCTCAGGATGATTAGATATTTTTTCATTCTCAGTATGTAATATTTTGTCCCATATCACACCAATGTGATTTTGTTTCACTATTGGCTGTCGTTTACATCATTAGGGGTGGTATAAAATTTCAAAATGGTGAATGAGATGTCTTGGAAAGAAGAGATAGACTAGAGTATCATGGGATTGGTGTAGTGACCACCAATATTTATATACTTTAGATGAATGATATGTGGTAATTTTAAGTTTATATCCCTTCATTATTATATCGTTTTTTGGATGTATTTCCTGAAAACATCTCCAGACTACCTTTTGCAAGAGATGTAGAATTTAATATTGAAATATCACCAAGTGAAGAAGTGGTATACATTCCTTATCACATGATATATACAACCATGTTGTATTATCTCAAGTTCTATATAGATTATTCTGAAACTAATGATTTTATATGGCACAATACTTCTCTTTTGGGTTCACTATTTCTTTTATCCTAATGGTAGATAAAACCTCCAAAATTTGTTTAGATTACGAAAAGTTTAATTAGGTTACAGTGAAGCACTAGTATTCCATGCCTTTTATGAATGACATTTTTAACCAACTTTGTGGAGTGAGGATGTTATTGAAGATGGATTTGTGGTCAGGTTATCTCCAAAAATATGTTATATGTACAAAAATACAACACACACCATTTAAAATTTTGTATGTTCTTTATAAGTATTCAATTATGTTTTTCATTTACACAAACATTCCCTCCCTACTCAATATGATGAAAAATTGGGTTATCTATCTATACCATGATTACTTCTTTTTGGTATTCATGGGTGACATCTTGATGTAATCATATAATAAAAAATATCATTGTAATGTCCTTAATATTCATTTGAGTACACTAATAGAGCATCAATTATATTATAATATCACAAAGTTCCACTTATGGGTTGATAAGGTTCACTTCCTAGGTTATTGTATCACAAAGACATGAGTATCAAGGGACCAAGTGAATTTGTGAGATATAGTTTCCTAGGAGAAGACCAATAATGACTTTATTATATGGATATTCTTTGATTTGGATGGAAATTATATGAGTTTTAAATATTATTTCCTCCATCATGCAATAGTGTTGATAGATTTCATGAATAAGGGAGTCATGTTAATCTTGTTTCATGCATGCCAAGAATGATTTTCAAAAATTCAATGGAAGACTCACCTCAAACATGATTCTAGTTATACCTATGTCTGGTAGAGTCCATACAGGATTTTGCGATGCCTCAGTAATTAGGATAAGTGCAGTTATGATGTAGGAATATCGAGTCATTGTGTATGGGTGTTGGATTTTGAGGCCACATTAGTGAAACTATCCAATGCATGATCTTGAGATAGTAGTAGTTGTCAATTCCTTATGTTTTTCGAGACACAATTCATTAGTAGAGATATTTATGGATTTCACAAAAAAAATCTTGTAATATAACTTTATAACACATGAATTAAATCATAGACCCATAAGATGGGTCAAATACCAACAATCCTTTTTATTTTATCATTCATGTATTCCAAAAAATGGAAGGTGGATTCTATTATACTAGGCCAGAAAAATAAGGCACAAGTCATTCTAGAAGCTTGTGAGGAATGGAAGTCAATGAATATTTTTCTTAGATTCATTTGTAGTATGAATAAGTTCATGATTTTCTTTATCTTTTTTTCTTTATTAGTTACATCTTCACTCATGGATAAGGTTAAGTGGTGGAAATTTTCAGACCCTGAAGGTTTGGTACAATGGGAAAGTATTATATGTGAGGACCCACCTACTAATAAAAATATTAATAGATATTGGATTTTTCATTAATGTGGGTTTGTGTTGGTTCATACTGATATAAGAGAGGATATAATCTGGGAATCCAATTATTCTCTATGGTATGTGAACATAGGTATCTCTAGGTTGTATCAGGATATGAACATCCATTATTTTTTTCTTTTGATAAAATGTGAGATAACTACTTTTATCACAAGGATTTCCACCTCTCTATAGGTGAAGGAAGATTACAAGTGGCCTTCTAGATGGTGACAACTATTATCGATCCCTTAATAGAAATTATATAACATTATGATGGATATTTTGTTTTGTTCAATGAGGTATCATTGAGGTAGTGATGAGATTTGGGTATTCATGGATAGAATAATTAATTTATCCCACTTCCATACTAACTAAAAGACATTTTAGGGTTGTGAGATAAGAAAAATTAATGCCTATGAATTATACAACTACTGGATGGCCCTTACAGTTTAATTTTAGATAGAAATACTTGTTTTCATTGAGGTTCTATAAAGTGTTATATATTACCTTTTGTACACATGTGTAACATTCTTTTTTTTCTATATAAGAATTTGGAATACTTCTATGAATATATTTGGAATCAGGAAATGTGGAGTTGGGAGATTCTAAGGCATAGTTTGCCTAGAATTATGTATTCAAATATATTATAGATATTAAATTTCACATTCATGAATTATTTCTTACAAATGTGGAAAAAATCATCAAAGTAGGTACAAATCATAAATACAAGGGAACTATAAAGTTTATAGCGTGTGATTTATCCTAGGTGCGACATAACCATTGTCAGCATGAGGATGTTTTGAAAAATATTTCATACGTGAAATTTATTAAAATAAATATATGAATTTTTTTTAGGACATGTATTCCTTACTTCACTATATATTCATTATTTTTGGGTTTCCCCAAAGCTAGATGCTAAAATATGGAAACCTAAATGGCTATTGGAGAGCGTTGGAGGAGTGAATTCTTGGGGAATAACGAATGATCATGATCAGATCAAAGATTTTGCACCAATGGACTATTTTGATCATTATAACAATAGAAACACATGAATTTTTTTCTTCAATGATTGATCCCTAATCCATGTTTGATGTTATTTTTTTTAGATTTATCTCTATTTCTTATCCCATTTAAAAATGGATCTATTGACTAAAAAATTGTTTTGTGGATCAATATTTTTATAGGTATGGGTTTACTTTAAGGATGTTTAGATTATAATATATATATATATATATATATGTTATTTTACTTATATAATTATTCATTTGAATTCCCAATAATAATTTATCAATCCGGAAATGAACAAATGTCGATGTTTATTCTTAACTCTTATATTTTATTGTTTTATATCCATGTTCTATGTGCATTCAGTGTTGGCAGTTTTTTTGGCCTATGATTCGATGAATACCTAGTGAAAAATCATTGCACATTATTTATTTAGAAAACAAGATTATTTGGATGGGCTATGTATGGAGATTCGATGGAGTGATAGAGGTATATGACTATGAGTATGGATCCATTGATGAATCAGGACCAATTATTCATGTTTGTGGTGTGTGGCTCAATGAGTCATGAAGGCAGTTCATCATGAGAATCATATATGGATGGATTCCATTAATTAGCATCTCATACATCTGATAATCCTTATATATATGACCTATGGAATGATTGAATGAGGAATTAGCAGTTGTGGGGTCACTGATGAGGATACATGTAATCTTCTGTCGGTTTAGTAAAAGACCATACACAACATCATATAGTCCTATAAACAATCATTATTTAGCCTATATTGTGTGGTGCACAGGTTTTATCATGAAGATAAATATCACATGCTTTGTTACTTTCATCACACACCATGTGATCCATATCCACGTAATATGACCTGAAATATTTTTACATTCAAAGGAGGTTGGGTGGAGTTGTGGGAAATGTGGTCCATGCCACATATTGTGGAAACCGTGGCAGGCTGCTCAACATCTACAGGAGATTATGTGGTTCAAGGTGATTGTCTAGATCCTACATGCTGTGATAGAGATCCATGCATCTTGTACTTGGGAAACTATATTGAAATGGTAAATATGGTTTGTTGAGGGTTGGGATTATTCATACATTCCATTTACCAGTAGTAGGCTCCGTATATTGAGGAAAAGTACATTCTGTTTGATTGAGATACACAAGATGTACTTGGTTTAGTGAGGCCCTCCATGTACCCAAGGGACACACCATGTACACCATGATATTAGGTTGGTTTCCTCCTTATTATCCCAGTTCATTGAATGATAGTGTGAGCTTCCTTGGACTATTATCCGTTGAGTGTGTTCCATTAGTCTATTACTAAGAGGATTCATTGTGACATCACATTCTCAAAAAAGAGGGAGATCCCACTATATCGTATTGTGAATAGTGTGGTGTGGGCGTGTTCCCTTATTCTATATTTACTTTAAATGGATATCTCTGAAAAATAACACAACGGATTGGATAACGTATCTCTTAGAGGGTCCCTGAGTGATACTCATTTCATATGAAGTTTACAATATATGGTGTTGTTAAAATTTTCATTACCAATATTTACATTGGTGTTGTTCCCTTATGATATTGGATGTTTCCAATATGGTCTGGTGTCCTCCTAGTGAGCGCTATGAATTGACCCACAATCTATATAATTAGATATAATCATTTTGATAAGGTGTAGTCCAATCAGGTATGAATCAAAGAAGAAACCTATAGGATTTATTCTATGTATATACCTAATGATCATGACCTATAGAATAATTTTTTTCAGTGGAAATACTTCTCATCGAGTCTGTTCTCCTTGACGAGCATTAGTGGAATCTTCAAGGAGGAATCCTAGGATGGATTTTTTGTGGTGATCTAACCTTGAGATATTATGTCCACTTAGAGAATATATATATATATATACATATCACAATATTACTGACATAAAATATTTTGATATAACTACTAATGATGCTTTGGGTTCTGTTATTTAGGGCATCCTACTAGGTATTATTATACTCACCCCTACATAGGTTCTGCCAGCACTTTTCATTTATTATGCATAAGACATAACATTCTGTGGAGTCCTTGGTGTACTAGGAGAAGTATGATATACTTTTTGGGTATAAATACTGAGGTTTATATCGGTATTTCATTTTATAGTAGTCCACTCCTTCTGAATAGGTCAGACAATACTATGAAGTTTTGGTTGGGCTTACATTTTGAAACTTATTAACATTTCCAGTACATTATTGTCATACTCTAGTTGTGAGATTATAGATTTATGCATGAATTTTTTTAGTTGATTTATATTTTATCATTTTATATCATTGGATATGTGTGTTTTTATATATAATTTTGTCTAATTCATCCTATGTGTGTGACATGCCTTCTGGGTGCTAGTTGTGTCTCAGGCCCCATCAGATTAGGTCATGATAGAATGATACTATCTGGGGACCCAACCAAAATTTTTATGAAACTCCCTAGGTATAGGATCTGATTTTGGAGTTTCTTTTTTATAGTTGTGATGTTCGAATTGGTAAATAGGTCTATAGTATTAATGTATTTTGAGTTTGGAAATCATGATAGGTTGTATAATGTTGGGGATGAGGCCAATGTATCCATCAAACATGACCCTGATAACCCTCTTGTTGACTTGGAATATTTAGACACTAGTTTTAGGGAAACCATGATAGAGTGGGTGTCGTATAACCAACTATTTTACTTTTATTAAAATAATATTTAATTTATTTAAATTTTAAAAATCTTATTATATATTTATCATTATTATGCATCAATATAATGTAATAATGTCCTAGAAAATATTTTTCATTAATATAGTCACACCAGTTCCCCAAAATGATGAGAAACATGAAGTGCTATTACAATATTCTAAACTATTGTTCTGCAATTCGATGGCATAATATGATGGGACATATAATATACAGACAGTAGGGTGGGAGTATTAGTAAGTGGATGAAACTTCTTCTCATGATGTTCAAAATTGGTAATCACTATGATGGGAGATTATGAGAACAGACCCTCCAGTTTGAATTTCACATGTTTTTGTGTCATTATATATTCCAATCTGTGAGAATGTGTAATGGTCCTTATACTTTTATATTATCATTAATACGTGTCACGATGCGTACAATTTGGTTTACTAATGAAAACATTCACACCATATGTTGGCAGGATGTAGGTTACATTTGGTGTGTTACTAATGACATGTCATTTATGGATAAGTCAATGATGTATTTGTCTCTTCTATTTATGGAATTTGATATCTGAACCATTTGATTGAAATTGACCCATCACCCAATATTCCATGGCCATGGTGTAACAATTAGTTTTTTTTAGTATTCATAGAATGACATATCAAACATATAGGTTGCTGACACTATCATGAAACATTCTTGAAGAGGTATTGTGACAATGGAATTCTATTACATAGTGAGCATTCAAATGTTGATGTCATTGTTGAGATTTTATGTTCATTCCCTTGGATTCCATGACCTGGTGTTAGATAGTAATCACGGTCTTTAGGTAAGACCACAAAATTCTAATGAGAAGGAATCCTAGAGGGTCACACTGTAAGTGTTACTGGTGGTCTCGAGGAAATTATATTTCAATTTAATTAATGGAATATATATAATTCTCAAGACCGATGAATACGTTTATTCATGTTAAAATGATCTCATAAATTAAATAAATATTTATTCATGAAATTTTGATTAAAAGATATTTATTTTTATTATTTAAAATTTAATAAATATTTAGTTAATAATTTATGAATTAAAATATTTATTTATTATAATAAAATTTATAATTTGCGTGTTCAATAAATGAGAGTGGAGTTTGAATAGACTAAGACGGTTTATGTTGATAAATTAACCAATTACTAGTTTGTGAATAATGATTATCTAATTGGTTAAAGATATAATAATAATACGGTTATCATTATATGGAATTATATTTCCTTTAGGGTTCTATTTTGCGCATGTTGAAACACCACAAATAATGGTGTTTTTATTTTTATTATGTAGCATGAGTTATATAATTTCGTTATAATTGAATTTAATTACTGTTTTGGAATTAAATATTGTAAATGAATCCCCTTGTCAATTAATATGAAGTTACCTATATTTTACCAAACCACCGTGAATTGAGAATTGTTGAACCAAACATTTTCTATCTCAATTCCTCTTATATCTACTTATCTAGAGTGATAGAATCTCTTCATGAATGAAGAATGAGGAATCAAGAATGATCAAC
This sequence comes from Viscum album, assembly GCA_963277665.1. Taxonomy (NCBI): domain Eukaryota; kingdom Viridiplantae; phylum Streptophyta; class Magnoliopsida; order Santalales; family Viscaceae; genus Viscum; species Viscum album. Next base: position 648,165,112 of record OY728120.1, on the reverse strand, counting down.
AAAAGACATTTGCTTCGTTGTGCTAGCAACTGGAGAACGATTTTTGTTGTTAGGAGACCATTAGAGCATGTGTGGATCAGTTCTAGAGGGATTGTACTTTGGATCCTCATGAGCACAATGAAGACAATCTAAAAAGTTCATTCTAGAAACTCAATGATCATCAATGAAGAATTTATTAAAAACTGAGGTATTGAATTTATTTATAAATTAATAAGTTAGTTTTAATCATTATGTGAAAAATCCTCTTTCTTAGATCGGTCTATTTTCTTCTATTTTTCTAAATATTATATTTTCAACTATGGATACTGGAATTCATCATCATTTTGATCCTGAATTTGTTATCAATTTTGGAAAAATCAATGCTGGGACCTCTCAACCGCCATGCTTCCAATACATCTAGATCCTTCAATTGGTATCAATGAAGGCTCATCATTATTTATAATTATTTAGATAATTCATTGATGATTTAATCTTTAATAATTTATTTTGTCAATTCATGTTTAATAGTTATTATAATATGAATTTTGGGATATGTTCTTCCTCTTTTTTTGTTTCTCATAGATCTAAAAGGAATGAATATTTTTTGATTAAAATTAAATTTATCATCTCGTTAGGAGGCATCAACGATTCTGTCCAGGTAGCACTATAGTACACGCTGTGTCATTTTGCACACACACCATGTAATCTGAATTACACTCTATATAGTTATGTTCGGTTCATCAGCAGTAATTCCGAAATTTCTCAAGCCGTGAGAATTAATTACATGAGGTGTAGTAAATTCTTACACCACGTATTGGCCATGACAGAATAGTGCATGATTATCCGGATTACATGCCACATGGCCCACTGGACAAAGTGTGTAGTCCCTTCGAGTCAAGAGAAAAAGCGTGTATCCTATACATAACTAAGCTATTTGGTTACCATGTAACCCAGAGACAACAAGTTGCGTGGCCCACTAGACTTTCCATGTACTCCAAGATTTCAAAAGTACTCCCCACATGTATAGTCCCTAGGAATGTGATTCAGAAAATATGGTTAAGGCAATTACCCTATGTTGTCAGAACTACACATCATGTACTTAACCAAATTACACATAAATTAAACATTAATGTTAGTGTAATGTTCATAATTACATATCATATAGATTACAATGATTTTTCACTGTGTTACCACCATGGTTACATATAAGACTCTAAGGTAAATTCAAACAAGGATTTATATAAAAGGATTTCATAATTATTGATAATATTTAATTTATTTGAGCATAATTTATCTTAATGGGATTGATTAAATAATTGAATTCTAGTTTTATAAAATGTTTAATTCGTTTCATGTATGCGAATGATCATGATCTTGACCGAACCATTATATGTGACTGGTTTCCATTTATTTTATTTCAAATTAAATTTTTGTCCTGCATTCCATCCCTCTTCATTAATATGTAGGGCCAGTGTTCCAAAGGTTTATTTTATGTAACCCCCCGGTTTACCCCTCACTCATGTGTGAGTTAAAAATTATATGTAATGGATGGAGCTCCCAAGCTTGTGGAGGTAGTTCATGTAATGATACGAGGAAAAACCAATCCAAGGAGATAAAAACATGGATTGGTGGAAAGCTATAGACACAAACCATAAATGGTTTATGGTGTTTTCCCCTAGGATAGTGGTTTGATTATCAACATCTAGATAAACTAAACATTATAAGAGCTCATGATAATTCCCTTTAAATTAATTTCTTTCTATTAGTTTCATGGTATTTTATTATGGATATATTTTTGAGACTATATAATTAATAAATTAAAAATAATTCAAGATAGAACTAAAATAAACTAGGATTGTGCGTATATATTATTAATACATTGATAGTATATTAATTAAGGTCCACATAATATTAATAAGAATGTGATAATGATAATAAGGAAATTTTCACATAAGTGATAAGAATCCCATAATAAAATATTATGTCAAACTAATCTATCTATAACTTGATTAAGGGAAACACTCAATAAAACTATGTGTTTGGCCAACCCTTGTCAGGACACAGAATTTTTTACATGAAGATATTATGAATATTTTTGGTTGACTAAAACATTTTTCATCAAGATGACAAGTCCTTTCTAGAATATTTTAAAATTTTCTAGAAGGTTTTTAGGAAATCCAAGTCACGATTTTAGGATTGGGGTGTCCACTCAATGGATCAAGGATCTAAATACCTGTTGTTGGAAAAGACCTACCTACCTAAATACCTTCAACTAGTTTGAAAAAAATTATTGGGTTATGAAAAGGGGATAGTGGATCCTTTCCACTTGAATGTCCTAGATACTAGACATTCTGAGTTTAACACTGAGGGCCATTGGGAATTGAAAAAATAGAGGGAGACATAATAAAAACAATTTATTATTTCTAATAAAATTTAATCATGAAATTACTAATTATTTAATATTTTAACTGTAGAATAAAAATAAAAATCCCATCATCCAAACTACCCCTGCGGTAAATACTAGACAAATACAACATCCCCACCGATATTAACTTCCATGAATGGTTTAGATACATTTTGGTCATTCTACACCTTGAATGTAAATGTTACGAGTTTGTGTCCTCATTACCAGATTAGTCTTCCCATGAGGTGAGTGATTAAGATTTTCTAGTCTATAAGAATCTTATGAATGACATAATTGATTTTAAATTTTTGATGTTATCATAATGTTCTAGTTAATTCATGAAGTCTCACGAAAAAATGAATTATAATAGAATTATTGAGAACCTTCATGGTATTTACCAGGAGAGAGGAATGCATGAACAGATTGACATCTCTACGGAACATTTTTAAGGTATGCTTGGAGTGAGTTCCCAAAATAGGACTTACATAGTCAATATTATTGGATACACTAAGAACTTGGAGGTTCTAGGTTTTAATATAAATGAAGAAATGGGAACTGATCACTTTATCACATCACTCCCTTAGAACATTCCTTATTTTGTTGTGAATTTCAATGTAATCAACATTGAGAATTCTCTACCAGATCATCTTATCCTTTTTCACCATGTAGATAAAGGCATGAAGCACAAAATTCCATCTTTACATATAGTGAATAAGATGAATGTGGAGGCGAAGAGCTTTAATCCCAAATCTTTATCACACACATCCATGAAATAAAAGTTCAAGGGTGAGGGAAGTGAACATGAAGCTTTTTTCACATGTGGAAAGAAGGAAAACTTGAAGAAAAACTGCACCCATCTAATGAAGAAAGGTTATCCATCATTTGTATTTGTTATCAAGTGAAATATATCTATTTCTATAAATTGTGTATTAGATTAAGCCTATGGTGGTCACATATGTATCCCAATAAATGAACCAAGTAGATTCATGAAACTAGTCCGAGGGGGGTGGATCTACGAGTAGCCAACAGTGCTAAACTGTTTATTGTATATGTCGGGAACTAAAATACCACATTACCGACAGGGATGATCTTGGTATTAAAAGGTTTTTATTATGTTCCTTTTTTAACCAAAATCATTATTTTTGTATCTAAACTAAATTGTGATGTATTTTTTTTATGTTCAGAAATAAATGTATCTTCTTTTATAAAAAGCTATTTTTTTTGGTAAGGATCATTTATATAATAGTCTTTACGTGTAGGATTAAAAAACTATGTGATGTAAATCGATAACGACACAACATTACATGAATTGTAATGACCCATGTCTTCCATGTAATTTTTTTAAATTATATGGGAATATTATGAGTCAATGAAAATTGACGGCGCGTGGTTCTGAGGCCTGGAGTGCCTGTAATGGATTTTTGAACATTTTTCTTCAGGAACATTCAGTAAATATGCAAGTGGGGTTTCGTAACTTTTGAACTAGTGCTCGAAATTGAAATACGATGACACCATTGAGCTCGCAACGCCAGTATTCACTTAAGGATACCTTCACCATGACCGCATTAGGTCGAGGGTGAATGTTTGTTTTTGTGATTTTCACAGGAGAAAATAAAATAAAATAACTTTATTTTATTTTTGAAAATAAATCCTCCCAATTTGAATTTGGTAGTGGGGACCACCCAAGCCTTGAACTCCCTCATTAATGAGGGAGGTGACTCATGGATTCTTTTACCACTAATTATTCCAACATCATATTAATTAATGTGTCAACATTAATTGTATTAATTAACTTCAGTTTATTAATTTGGAATTACACCTCTTGGTTGGGGGATTTGTTGGAAAAGGGGAGCTTGGGAGAATTGTGAAGCAACAATATCTCCAACTAAGAAAACTTTGTCAAATGAAGAACTCCATTGAAGGATCCCCAAAGAATAATTTCTTAAAATATGATGAACCAATGTCTGTCCTTTCCTTTTCTCATTAATGTCAACAAGAAATTGATGTAGGGAATGTTGTTTTAAATACCCCTTACCCGGTTCTTGTCAATCATCTTGATTTAAGAACAATTATGCTGCTTTTTATTGTTCTAACACGGAGGGTGTAGGAAAAACGAACATGGCCCGAACTATTTGAAACCATTGTGGTTTATGATGGACTATAATCGATGGCAACGTTCCAAGTCTTTTGCGGGAGTTTTTAAAATGAAGAACGGGCCATAGTGGCCCGCCTGGTGACCCGAGAAACATCACTGGAAACTCGTGCCAGCGGCCTGCACCGATGGGTCTTGGGAACTGCGGACCGCACTCCATCCGTCCATGATGACATCGGCGATGCAACCACTCCATCAGAGAAGGACCGTGGCCCGTCGGCCATGGCAGAGCAGGGGCAGCGGCCAGCGCATGGCTGGCCGCACGAAAGGGGAGGCGGTGCAAGACCGCACTGCTAGGCATGTAGGAGTCGCGACATGAGGCCGCATCAGTGAAGGAGGGAAGTCATCCACTGGTGGTGGTGTGGAACGTGACCACACCACAAAGTAGGGCTGGTTGTCTAGCCTACTGGAGATCCTAGTGGGACCTGGGTTCCCACATGCTAGCTACTGGTGCCACGTGGCGTCGTCCGGCCAGCTACGCAACCCGAACAACCCAGCTATTTGGGTACCCAATGGGAAGCTCCCCCATGGGTTAAAGCTACGACGGACCCCATAGTAGGGCCACCAAACTGCGGGCTGCCCCACCAACCACCCTGCGGGCCAAGCAATGCCGGCGGGCTGGGCAGGACCAAGCAGGCCAGGTAGGTTCGACCTGGTCAAACTAGACCCAAACCCGCTTCAACCGCTTTACACTCTTTCTCCCATAACATGAGCTACATGTGTCCATTGGATGAAATGTCTGCAGCGCTGAAAACCGTGGATCAAGTCGGTCCTTTTCGTATACCCCACTTGAGATTTAGATAAATTTGGTGTATGGCTGGGTGGGATCGAACACAGATTCGACCGTGCCCTCCGGAATAAAAGGCCAATATCTTATAGAATGGTCATCCGATTGATGTACTATCTATTGTGTTGAGATCCCTATTACCTGGTGGTCCATTGGGATAATTCTTCATGGGAATTAATCGCGGTTAGAGTATCGACCATTGGATTGAGGGGCATACCCTCCAGGAATCAAGTGGGCTATGTGCGGGAACCCTGTAGCTGGCTGTAACATGAGAAAGGGATCCTATAGGGGTCTGTGGTTTGGGATCCTATGTGGGTCTGTGTTCCAATATCCCACGTGGATCCACTAAATGAATCCATCTAGGACAACTCTAGGATCTTACGTGGGACTATCGTACGAGGATCCTATGTGGGTCTGATGGTAAAGGGATCCTACGTGGGTCTGCCTCTTAACAGAGTATGATGATTCAATTTTTACATCTAATCATCTTTACTTCCATACCTAATTTGTTCATAATGTGAGCTGAGTCATTAATTTTCTGGTGATACCATTTTGGTATTATTCTCTGTGGCATACCTTTGCGGTAGTCACATTTGTGGTGATAACATTGTTGTATTCTTCTGTGAGGTGTTGCCTTGGTGGAACATACCCTTGTGGTGTTACCTTCATGGTATTATTTTCTTCATGGAATAGTTGTACATTGGTTATGTGTCGGTCCCTGTATTTCCACATGAATGAGATGGGTTTACATGATAACTTAGGTGTATTTTTTTGGCATATACCTAAGTAGGGTTGACTGTTGTCCTCATGCCTTGTGATTTTGGTATGCTTTGTGGTTTATCTTTTGGGGATTTTGAGAGACCTTCAGGGGTCTCAGGGGGCCTACTAATTATAATTATACTCACCCTACAAGGGATATGACTGCACCTTATTGTGTTTGGTGTAGACGATGGAAAACATTGATCGAGGTTGAGGGTAACTGGACTGGAGGTAGCTCAGATGTGGACATTAGATGAGACGTACCACAGAGACGACTATTCAAGAGCTATACCAAACTTTTAGGTAGTATTGTAACACCCCAAGAATCCATGCTACGCTTCTCTTTCGGTAATGCAATAGCTTGCATTGTACGCAAGTTTGAGATTCTAACACACCGCGACCAATCAAAGTAGCCTTATGAATAGTAATACCCACCTTTTTAAATTATATAAATTTTATATTTCAAAATGGATTTCATTTTTTTATTCGGAATATCAAAATTATCCTAAGTTGAATTTTTTGTAATTTTCTGAGAACTTCCAATTTTCTATGAATAGTGAAAATTCTTAAAAACAACTTTTTTAATCAAAATACTTTATAGTGATAAATTATAAAGTTGAGGGGTTTTAAAGTAAATTAGAATACGTTTTTACCATTTTATCCAATGGTGGGCATTAGAATTAATTTCACTTTGAAATTGGATATAAACAATTGTCAATCTTTTGATATATATTGTTTCTTAATAACACACTATTTGTTGTGACAATGGGAATTAATTATTAAATTAATTAATTCAACTTATATTTTTTTAATTTTTTAAAATATACATCATTTTTGAATTAGGAATATCAAATATATCTTTGGGTGAATTTTTGGTATTTTTCTGAAAAACATCAATTTTTGATGAATAGTGAAACCTCTAAGTGGTAGTTAAAAAATTAATTTTTTGTTTAAATGAAACTTTACAACTTATGTGAATTGAATTTCAAAAATTTTACACACATGGTTATCATTAGTAATTAAAATCTAGTTCAATGGGATGAAAATAATTTCTCATGAATAGTAACTTTTAAGTTTTATTAATCACGATTAAAGGTAATTATTGTAATTTAAGGTAAATATAATGTTATAATAATATGAAATTTCCTTTACACTTGTCCTACACTTATTGTATGAGTCATGGTTGACCACGAAAATCCATGGGTCAACTTGGGGACCCCATGGAGCCAGATGGGTATGAAAATGACTTTAATAGATTTTTATTTAAAGTAAAAATAAAATTGTCACAAACATGTGTTGTTTTACTAAAAAAATTATTACATGGGGTTATATAAGTTTACATTTAGAATATAAATATTCATTGAAAATATAAAACGATTTCCTACATCATGGTAATTTTTTTATAATTTTTTTACATTAAATAAATAAATTTATTTATGACACCATGATGATGCAGTGATTACCTAATTAATGAAAAATTTAAATAAAATGAAAAGATAAGGAAAATTATAAGATGTACACTTGTATAAAACCTATTATATGGGTGGAGTTCGAAACCTTATCACCTTATCCTTGAAATATATCATTATGGGACCTTTAAAATCTGAAAATCATTTCATAATAAAGTAACATTTCATGACTTTCCAAAAAGCCCCTCCTCTCCTCTTATAAAAGCCCCCACCTATACCACCTTATTCACACCATCAAAGCCTTTTGGTTTGTCCAAACTATGCCCAAATACCCTCTCAACATTATTCCCTTCATCCTAGATCATTACCTTTGGCAGAAAGCTTTTCAAGAAACCATTTTGGTTCAAACCGAGGGGAGTTACCCGATTTAATGGTAATGTCTTCTCTTATGTTGTTTTGTTTTTTGCTTCTCCAACCCCCTAAAACCTTTTTATTATTTTATTTTGTAACAACAACAGTATCCACAATATACTTGGATGTTTTTATGAGAGTTATTATATTTACACTTACACACACCTTCGTTTAATGGTTAATGAACATACTGTTTCTGTGGGTGGTGAATTACTGCCTCACAAAATGATGATTGTTAAATCTTCTTTTAACACCTATAATGGTGTCCATTATGGTGAAAATATTTTTATATATGATATATATTATGTTTAGGTTTTCTTTATGCTTCTGTATTTTTCATTTATGGAATACCTTTATGATTTCCATTATGGGTAAACACGATAATTTTATTTTAGGAAGTGCGGACTACCACCACCTCAAAGTGATTTGAATCATTAATGCCATATGTGGGACATATAAAGGATGGATTAAATGATATTATATATGATATAATACTGGAATTTTAATATACCATTATATAATTATGATTTTATTCCATTAAATATGAAAAAAAATGAAAGTAACGTTCATGCGTACGTACGGCTAACCGTCTCCATGAACGGTGCATTTCATTTCGTACCTATAAATTTTATGTAATATTATAAATGCATGAATATAATTTATATATATTATATATATGATATCTAAATCATGAATATAATTCTGGATATAATGGATATTTTACCACATGAACAACTTGTAATTATAAGAAGTTTATTTTCGACTCAAGTACCAGAGATCGACAAAATGACCGTTATTAACTTAAATAATTACATAATGTTAATAACATGGTAATAAGTGATATAAAAGGAATAATGAACTTGAAAAAGGTTCTTAAGCAAGTATAAATTAAATCTGTTTTATTATTCAAGAGATTAAAGAATGATCGAGTCAAGTCGGACAAGAGGTAAGAGACTTCATCTCAATCTCCTTTCATTGAGGAATATTTTGTTTTATACACAAATTTCTTTTATACGGTGTACAAACCCCTTTAACTTTTACGTTTATTCAAAAGGAATATTTTTATAAGAAGAATTTTACTAAAGGACAAAAAGTAATTTTTATTTGTCGTACATATGCAGCGACAACGACTTCTCTGCCGTCGTGACCATTATTTGAGTTTCGACTTCCTCTATAAGCCATAACTTTATTTTAAAATGAAAAATAAATTCCAAGTTTTACTTTTATTTTATTTTGGTATTGAAAATGGTTTTGGTAAGGTTTTTATAATATCAATGTTTTGTATTGATATCTTGTGATTTAAATATGGAAATGTTATGTTTCCTTTATGCATGTTTTATGTGATATGATTATGTTATGGTTTATGATATGTTTAAACCTGTTCATATGAAGAATGCATTGGAAATAATATGTGACGGGTGGATCCCGCTAAAGCTTCTTGATGCATCGGTAGGTCTTATGAGACAAACTAGTGTCTTGGCACGAGGCCTAGACAAAATCAAATTTGTAGTCTTGGCATGAGGCCTTAGCTACGTGGTTATGATAGTCTAGCATTATGCATTCCATCAGTATGAAAGTTGTTATTGATATTGCATGTGATTGTTAAACTATTATAATATCCATGTGAATAAGTAAATGGAATTACTTCATTTTATTTTTTCCATATTATGCTGAAGTTCAAGTTTAAAAGGCTTTTGTTTTAGTTATATTTTGCCTTTAATGTTTATGTTTATTTATGAGAGATTCCGCTATATTGTTATCCTTACTGAGCATCTGAGCTCACCCCTTTATATGTTTTATTTTTCCAGGATGTGAAGAAATATTTTATGAATGATCTGCAGGGATAGTCTGAAAAGGATATGAGTGTGGAATATAGAGACTATGTTATTGTAGTTTTTATCTTTATGTTGTAATGTAACATTTATGAATTAATCTAGTGTTTCCAAGGATGCTAAACTAATCGGTCTTTCGAGACATGATATTTTGTGATAATGAAAATGTTACGTAATAATGCACCGACTCTAGGTAACTGGGGTCGTAGCGTTACAGTTGGTATCATAGGTAGTTTTGTACTAACCTTAGAATCCATATTTAGATAAACTATGATTAGAGCACATAGCGCTAAGATAGGCTTTCAGGATTAGTATAGAAGAACATCCTAAAATTTTGTTAATGTACAGATTTTGTGAATTTTCTGAGCAATACATACCTATCTAGATATGAGCCGGTAGAGGCGGATCTAGCACAGATGTACCTATGGGTAAAACTCGAAAACACCACTTTGAGCTAGACTCGAACGGGAACTGGTGCACGACAATGGGCCTTGCTGCACTCTTGGTTACGACACTCCTGGGGGATATGCTTATTATTATTTTTATTTTCTTTACAAACCAATATGATGGGATTATGAGTATATACTTCCTCCAAGGAAACATTTTTATGATTATGGATTATATCCAGAAACTGTTCAATTTATGTTAAGTGTTTTACAAGTATGGAATATGTATTTTTATTCATAAACTGATCTAGTTTATGCCATTGTTTAGAAAAGGCACCTAGTGGAAGGAATGGAAAATGTATCAATGCATGCCCTCTAGGTAGGGATTTCCCTCCTGCTCAAGATAATTATAGTGAAGCTGGTGATGTAACTGGAGATGATCAGCTAATCACCATACAGGGAAAACTCACTCAGGTTATGAATAATAACCTTACTCGTATGGAGCACCCTGATCCACAATGTGGAGGATAAATGTTAGATCGCTTCATGACGCAACAACCACAAAAATTTAATGGGGGGTATAAATCCATTAGTAGCTAAGCAATGGATAAATTCCGTAGAGAAAATATTTCAGAATTTAGGGAGTAGTGAAAGGGAAAAAGTAGTCATGGCAGCTTACCGTCTCACTGGAGATACTGATCAATGGTGGTCATTGAATCAAAACACAGAGTAATATGATGAAGTATCAAATATGGAATGGAGGGAGTTCAAAGAGCTTTTCATAGAAAAATACTTTCCACATGACCATCGAGAAGATATATAAAGGAAATTTCTGAGTCTGAGACAAAAGGAGGATGATAATGTTGTAAAGTATGAGGCCAACTTTACAAGGTTAGCGTGCTATGTTTCAGATTATATACATAAACTATGAAGTAAGATTGATCATTTATTTGATGGGTTAAAACCGTTTCTCCATTGTGCATTAGTATCACAATCTTTCTCAACAAAAAAAGCTATAGTCTCGTGTGCTATCAAGATAGAAAAGGGATTCTCTATGTCTTATGACAAAAAAGTATAGAAAGAGTAGAAGAGAACGGTGGAACAAGAGACTGATAAAGGGAAAATGGGAAAGAATGATTTTCTATTATGTGATAATTGTGAAAAGAATCACCCCGGTACTTGCCTAAAAGGAATTAGAGTTTCTTATAAATTTGGAGAAAAACGTCACCAGGCTCGTGATTGCAACGGAATGAAAGAGGATATCAATGTTGAATGCTACAATTGTAGAGAAATGGGGAATTATGAAAATGAATTTCCTAAGCGTCAGGGAAACTTAACTCAGAAAACGCGAAGGGATCAAGGCCAAGCTTATGCTATTACAACAAATGAAGTAGAATAATTAATGTATTTGTGTTTTTGGACTCAAGAACTATATTATGGTTATAAGAATAATATGAAATATATATATGGATTTTACTGTAGTACTTGTTGTTTTCATTAAGGTTTTAATATGATTAAGGTAATCATATTTTTAGTATGTGACAATAAGAGAAACATTACTTTATTTTGGTAATCTGATGTTAAATTTGATTTTGGAATTTATTAACCTTTTAGAGAAAGTCTGGAAAAAGGTATTTTGGAAAACTATAAAGGTTGGAATGAATTATATTTTACATTGGATACTATTGTTAAAGTTATTTTTGGATATTTATAAAAAGGAAACCAACACAGGCCATATGAAATCCCATCACGTCGGACAAAGCTATGGGAATTGAACCCACAACCATAGTGTGATTGTGATTTATCGCCTACCACTGGACTACATGATGTCCCTGGAGTGTATAACGTAGTTTTTTAGTACTGATAGATGAATTAAAAATTTATTTTTGTAACCCTATACGGTTAGGAAAAATAGAATATTTTTGAGTTCTATTACCTTTTGGAGTGAAAGATGGGTTTGTGGTAAAAATTTAGTAAGGAATGAATGTCTACATGAAAAGTAAGTATATTTCCTTACGTTCTTCGTAAATCTCATAAATAATTTCTTCAACTTTATGAAAGGTAACTTAAAACAAAAACTATGTCGGTTAACTTTTCCTACTGGGGAATCAAGGACCGTTTAACCAATCACAAGTTTGTGATTTTGTTGTAGTTAACTTTCTCCTAATCCAATTTTCTACAACTCTCCATTAGACCTTGATGGTTGTTTTCTCCTCCATATCCATGGTTTCAGAGAATCCTTGTATGGGCTATCTCAGGTGACCTTTTCACTTCTCTTTCATTCTTTTAAAGTTATATTTTTATTAACCTTATTTCTGATGTGGGTTTTACAAAAAGGTATTTTCTACTTTCATCCATTTATTTTCTAAGAACAATTTAAAATTGTGAGGACACAATTTATTGAAGGAGGGGATAATTTAACACCCCAAGCTTCAATGGTATGCTTCTCTTTCAGTAATGCAATAGCTTGCATCGTACACAAGTTCGAGATTCTAACAAACTGTGACCAATAAAAGTAGCCATTATGAATAGTAATACCCACTTATTGAAATTATTTAATTTTTTTATTTGAAAATGGACTTCATTTTTTTATTCGGAATATCAAAATTATCCTAAGTTGAATTTTTTCTAATTTTCGGAGAACTTCCAATTTTCTATGAATAGAGAAAATAATTAAAAACAAATTTTTTAATAAAAATAATTTATAGTGATAAATTATACTATTTAGTGGTTTTAAATTATAATTTGAATATATTTTTACCAATTTATGCAATGGTGGTCATTAGAATTAATTTCACTTTGAAATTGGACATAAACAATTTTCAATCTCTTGATATGTATTATTTCTTAAGAACACGCTATTTGTTGTGTGAGTGGAAATTAATTATTAAATTAATTAATTCAACTTATATGTTTTGAATTTTTTAAAATAGATATCATTTTTTAATTAGGAATATCAAATATATTTTAGGATTAATTTTGGGTATTTTTCTGAAAAACATCAATTTTGATGAATAGTGAAACCACTAAGTGGTAGTTAAAAAACTAATTTTTCGTTTAAATGAAACTTTACCACTTATGGGAATTGAATTCCAAAAAATCTTACACACATGGTTGTCATTAGTAATTAAAATGCGGTTCAATGGGATGCAAATATTTTTTGGTGAATAGTAACTTTTAAGTTTTATTAATCGCGATTAAAGGTAATTTGTTTAATTTAAGGTAAATATAATGTTATAAATGTATCAAATTACCTTTAAACTTGTCCTACCAGTATTTTATGAGTCATGGAAGACCAAGAAAATCCATGGGTCAACTTGGGGACCCCATGGATCCACTTGGGTAAGAATATTACTTTAATAACTTTTTATTTAAAGTAATAATAAAATTGTCACAAACATGTGTTGTTTTAATAAAACAATTATTACATGGGGTTATATAAGTTAACTTGTAGACTATAAATATTAATTGGAAAGATAAAAATATTTCCTACATCATGGTAATTTTTTATAATATTTAGACATTAAATAAATAAATTTATTTATGACACCATGATGATGCTGTGATTACCTCATTAATGAAAATTTTAAATAAAATTAAAATATAAGGTAAAATATAAGACATAAAAATGTATATAAACTATTGTATGGGTGGATTTAGAACCCTTATCACCTTATCCTCTAAATATTTCATTTTAGGTCCTTTAAAATCCGAAAATCATTTCATAATAAAGTAACATTTCATGACTTTCCAAAAGAGCCCCTCCTCTCCTCTTATAAAAGGCCCCCACCTCTACAACCTTATTCACACCATAAAAGCCTTTTGTCTCGGCCAACATCTGCCAAATTACCATCTCAACATTCCTCCCTTCATCCTAGAAGCCTTACCATAGGCAGAAAGATCTTCAAGAAACCATTTTGGTACAAACCTTGGGAGTTACCCGATATAAAGGTAATGTATTCTCTTATGTTGTTTTGTTTTATTTTGCTTCTCCAACCACCTAAACTCTTTTTATTCTTTTCTTTTGTACCAAAACCAGTATCCTCAATATACTTGGATTTTTTTATGAGAATTATTTTATTTACACTTACACACACCTTCGTATAATGGTTAAAGAACATACTGTTTCTGTGGGTGGAAAATTACTGCCTCACGAAATGATGATTGTTCAATATTATTTTAACATCTATAATGTGGGACATTATGATGAAACTATTTTTATATATGATATATATTATGTTTATGTTTTCATTATTCTAATTTATTTTTCATTTATGTCATACCTTTATGATTTCCATTATGGGTAAACGCGATAATTTCATTGTAGTAAGTGTGGACTACCGATGCCTCAAAGTGATTTGAATCGTTAATTCCATATCTGGGACGTATAATGGATAGCATAAATGATATTATATTTGATATTATACTGGTATTATAATATACCTTTATATAATTATGATTTCATTCCATTATATATGAAATAGAAATGAAAGTAGTGTTCATGCGTACGTACGGCTTACCGTCTCCATGAACGGTGCATTTCATTTCGTACCTCTAAATGTTATGTAATATTATAAATGTATGTATATAATAGATATATATTATATATATGATATCTACATCATGAATATAATTCTTTATATAATGGATATTTTACCACATGAAAAACATGTAATTATAAGAAGTTTATTTTTTACTCAAGTACCAAAGATCGACAAAACCACCGTTATTAACTTAAATAATTACATAATGTCCATAACATGGTAATAAGTGATATAAAAGGAATAATTAACTTGTAAAAGGTTCTTGAGAAAGTATAAATTAACTCAAATTTATTATTCAGGAGATTAAAGAATGATCGAGTCAAATCGGACATGAGGTAAGGGACTTCGTCTCAATCTCCTTTCATTGAGGCATATATTTTTTTATACACAACTTTCTTTTATAAGGTGTATAAAACCATTTTAAATTTAAGTTTATTCAAAAGTAATCTTTTTATACGAAGCGTTTTTCTAAAGGAAAAAAAGGAATGTTTTTTTTGTCATACGTATGTGGCGAAAACGACTTCTCCGCCACCGTGACCATTATTTGAGTTTCGGTTTCCTCTACAATCCATAACATTTTTAAAAAATGAAAAATAAATACCAAGTTTTACTTTTCTTTTATTTTGGTATTGAAAATGTTTTTGATAATGTTTTTATTATATCAATTTGTTGAATTGATATCTTGCGATTGAAATGTGGAAATGTTATGTTTCCTTTATGTATGTTTTATGTGATACGATTATGTTATGGTTTATGATATGTTTAAACCTGTTCATATGAGGAATGCATTGGACTTAATAAGTGACGGGTGGAGCCCGCTATAACTCCTCGATGAATCGATAGGTCTCATGAGACAAACTAGTGTCTTGGTACGAGGCCTTGAAAAAATCTTATTTGTAGTCTTGGTACGAGGCCTTGGCTACGTGGTTATAATAGTTTGGCATTATGTATTCCATCAGTATGAAAGTGGTCATTGATATTGTATGTGATTATTCGACTAGTAGAATATCCATGTGAATAAGTAAATAGAATTACTTCATTTTATTTTGGCCATATTATGATTATGTTCATGTTTAGAAGGCTTTTTTTAGTTATACTATGCCGTAAATGTTTATGTTTATTTATGAAAGTTTCCACTAGTTTGTTATCCTTACTAAGCATCTGAGCTCACCCCTTTCTATGTTTTATTTTTCTAAGATGTGAAGAAATATTTTATGACAGACCTGCAGGGACTATCTGAAGGGGATATGAGTGTAGAATATGAAGACTATGTTATTTTAGTTTTTCACTTTATGATGTAATGTAACATTTATGAATGTATCTAGTTTTTCCAAGGCTAATAAACTAATCGGTCTTTCGAGACTTGATCTTTTGTGATCATGACAATGATACGTAATAATGAACCGACTCTGGGTAACTCTGGTCGGGGTGTTATAGTATCCTTTGCAGGTGTTCGGAGGAACTGTTTTAGCTTACTTGTACTTCCATGTATTCTTGTAATTCCCAATTTTCCTGTACCTTCTTGTTCGGATAGTATTTTGGACCCTTTTTCTTAATGTACACACTTTTTTTAGTATACAGTTTACTTGTGTTCACATCTTTTTGTGTTCTTGGATTTGTGTGTTTATAGGATATAAAGGCAATTCCTACCTAGTTTTAGATAATAAGCCTTTTGGTGCTAGTTTCCAGCCCCTGGCCTTTGGAAGGCGGGTTTGGGGTTGTCATGACACGGTCCCGGGTGGGAAGGTCATGAAATTTTGGTATCAGAAGAGTTCGTTCTACCGTAGAACATTGGACTCAGATCTTTTAACAGAAATAGTGTTGTGTTATGAGTGTGGTTATGAGTTTAGGAAATCTAGTGTCAGTGTGGTGGATGACATATCCATACACCAGGACCCCAACATCTAATTTCAGACTCACTAGACGAAAACATTGATTGTGTGTGTGTTTTGAAGTATTTTCATTGTGATCTCTTTGA
Source organism: Viscum album (assembly GCA_963277665.1). NCBI lineage: Eukaryota > Viridiplantae > Streptophyta > Magnoliopsida > Santalales > Viscaceae > Viscum > Viscum album. The sequence continues at coordinate 648,148,471 of OY728120.1, read as the reverse complement.
GTTATCTCAACAGGTATAACTTATTAATCTTGGCACAAATGTTAATTTTCAGGATGCCTTTAATCAGATAGCCTTCTAGGGTTCTAGGAAGAGCACGTGATGACAACCCACCGAGTGACGAGGCCTCGATGTAGGGCCCTTTATTAGTAGATGCACCAGCGGAGGCATCAATGGTATCATCACCCGTTAGTACACTGATACAACCAGCCCCAGTAGCGTAGAGTTCTTACTGCTTGATCGTGTTGCATGAGTTCCAGTCCTAGATGCCTCCCGAGTTCTGGGGTGAGATGGACCCAAAAGTGGCTGAGGATTGGCTAGAGGTTGTGGTGACATTCTTTCGACTGGTAGGGACACCAGCTGATCTAATGGTGATCCCTGCCACCAGTTTTCTATAGGCAACAACAGACAGATGGTGGAGCTTGATGATCTAGGTTCATTACAAGATGATATTTCTCTAGGCAGACATTCAGAGCCCGTTTCAGGCAGATTTTATCCTAGTGACCCTTCGTGCAGTGCACATACATGAGCTTATTCATCTGGAGTATGGCAGTATGATTGTGGCTTAGTACTCAGTGATGTTCATCGACCTCTCATGCTTCTCCACTGATATGGTGAATAACCCATTCTTTAGGGCCCAGATCTTCGAGAAGGGACTCAGGTGGGAGATTAGGGCTTCGATGATTTCACTCAGCATCCCGACACAAGCGGTGGTGTTAGATCAATCCCTCTTAGTGGATATTTTTTTCTAAGCAATAATCAGTAGTGAGACCCACCATCCGACATCACGTAGCAGAGTCTTCTACACTTGGTAGAAGACAGATGTCACAGAGGTCTATGAGGACCAGACCTACGGGTGGACAATCACTTGATTCAGGGTTGGTTGTGCGGGGTACCCGAGATAGAGCCAATCATGCGAGGAGAATGAAACATTATGCATGCAGCAGGTAGGGTCACATGTCTTTTGACTGCCAGACCAGCTATATGGATGATCAGTAGATGGTCGAAGGACCTCCCAAGTAGAGACATAGGTTCGACAGAGGAGATTCACAGGGAGCATTCAGACGTGCCAGAGGAGCTAGTCCTGCAGTAGGTGGTTGGAGACGATTCAATGTGTTTCTGCCACCACCACTAGGTGGTGCACCCCACCCACAGGGAGCAGGTGGAATGGGGTGAGCTCAGCTCCAGGTAGCAAATGCCTACGACCACGACGATCCAGAGATGATACGGGGTATGATCTGTGTCTACTCCCCCTTAGCTGCAACACTTATAGACATAGGTTCAAATCATTATTTTATTGCCACTACCCTCATTCGGATATCGGAGATTCCGATGGAGCCATTAGATCGATCCTTACGGCTATAGACTCCTACATGAGAGTATTGGATGTTTACACATAGGTTCTAGCAGTGTGAGCTTACTCTAGGAGGGATGTGCTTCGGCTGGGATCTTCTAGTTGTGGCGTCGAGGCCTTACGATGTCATATGGTGTATGGATTGGTTATCTACAGTCCATGTTCATATTGTATGCATTTGGTGCAATGTGTGGTGTGTCAGCACTGATGGGACTATGTTTAATTTCACCCGAAGGAAGCAAGCCTTTGCAGCACAGGACAGACTTACCTAGATGATAGTGCAAACGATCACTCATCAGTTTTCCAGCCTTACCCTCTGAGCGGTTGATGTGGAGAGTCCGAGCTATCCAGTAGTGGTAGAACAATACATGAATGTCTTCCCTAATGATGTTCTATGTCTACCTCTTAACAGAGTGGTGGACTTTTACATTGACTAATACCCAAGGATGGCACCGCTATCTACACCATCATATCATATGGCGCTCACAGAGCTTCATGAGTTGCGAGTATAGCTGGTGGAATTAAAAGGGAAGGGGTTCATCCGGCCTAGTGTTTTTCCTTGGGCATCCCCGATTTTGTTTTCCAAGAAGGAAGATGGGGCCTGAGACATTTTGTTGACTATCGGCGCCAGAACCAGGTGACCGTGAAGAACAAGTACCCACTTCCAAGGATTGAAGATCTCTTTTATCAACTGAAGGGATAACTATGGTTCTTGAAGATAGACCTCAAGTCAGGACACCACCACCTCATAGTATGAGATGAGGATTGAAGAATACATCTATCAGATGTCGGTACAACCATTATGAGTTTTCAGTCACGCTATTCGGTGTGACCAATGCTCCAGTACTGTTCATGGGATTTTGGAACATGATCTTTCAGTAATACCTTGATCACATTTTAGTAGTATTCAACAACAACATTATGAAATACTCAGCTTCCGAGGAGGATCAAGCCTATATTTTTAGATTGTTCTGGACACACTCTAAGTACACCAGCTATATGTTAACCTCTCAAAGTGGTAGTTCTGCATCCCAGATGTTCCCTTTATGTGACATGTCATCTCGTAGGATGGAGTAGTTGTGTATACATCGAAGATTTAGGTGGTAATTTATTAGGAGCCACCCACGAGTGTGAAAGAGGTACAAAGTTTTCTAGGTTTGGATGGATACTACTAGATATATGTGGAATATTTCTCTAGAGTTGAAGTAACATTATCATCGTTGAAAATGAAAGGGAAAACCTTCATGTGGTCAGAGATATGCCGGTAGAGATTTCAGGAGCTGAGGCATTGGATGACTAGTGCCCCCATCTTGAGGCTTCCGGAGGAGGGAGTTGGGTAATTGGTCTTCTACGACGCATCAGGGAACAGGCTCAGATGTGTCCTAATGAAGGAGAAAGTAGTAATCACATATGATTCTTGATAGCTGATAAAACATGAGAAGAACTATGCTACCCATGACGTTGAGTTAGCATTAGTGTTCTTCACATTGAAGATGTGGTGACACTATCTATGGGGCGAGTGTTTTATGGTCTACTCTGATCACTAGAGTCTTAGTTATATCTTCTTCCTGAAGGACCTGAACTTGAGACAACAACATTGGCTTGATTTCCTATAAGGCTATGAATTCGAGATAGTCTATAATCATGCGATGGGGAATGTTGTAGAAGATGCACTCAGCCGGAGATCTGGTATACAACTGCTAGGTGAGACAACAGAGATGCTAGCCACTTGGTAGATATCCATTGTGGATCGAGATGGAGAAGCTTTTCATCAGTCTGTTACAGTCACTCCCCCAATCCTTCAGTGAGTTACAGAGGTGCTGTGTGGGGACACTAACTGTAAGGATCAACATGCTCATATATCCACTAGATAGGCACCTGATGGATTTTATGAAGGTAGGGAGCACATAATCCTTTTCATAGGATGTACCATGGTACTGGTGTCACTTTGGAAGTATGCGTTGAGGGAGTTCCACACATCCCCTCTAGCGGTACATCCAAGAGTGGTGAAGATGTACCAAGACCTCCAATGACTGCACTGGTGGCCATGAATGAAGAAAGCAGTATCAGAGATTGTCTCTCAGTGCCTCACTTGTCAGCCATTGAAGGTAGAGGATCAGGTTCCAGAAGTCATAGTTTAGCCTTTATAGGTACCAAAGTGGGTGTGGGATGAGATATCCATGAACATCATGATAGGAATTCCACATATATCCTGGGGTCATGATTCAATTAGGGTGATCATTGACGGACTCACAATGTCATCCCACTTCCTACCCGTCAGAGAGAAGGGTTTAGTAGAGAGCATGGGATGCCTTTATGTGCATGAGACTGTACAGATTCATAGAGTACCTTCGATGATTGTATCTGATAGTGATGCACGATTCACTTCCTGACTGTGGAAGGGGTTGAGGGTGGCTTTTAGGATGTAGATTCATTTAAGTACCACCTTCCATCCTTATATGGATGGCCAGACTAAGTGGACCATTCATGCCCTCAAGGAATTACTGCGTGTTTTCATCCTCGACTTTGGTTGCCACTGGGATTATCACTTTCCTTTGGCAGAGTATGCATACAATAACATCTATCACTCCACGATTGGGATGAAACCTTTAGAGGCTCTGTATGGCCGACCTTACAAAGCACCATTGTGTTGGACTGACCTAGGGAAGTCAGCACTCATGGGACCAGAGATGGTTCATGCTACCATGGAGAGGGTGTTGATTATCCAGGAGAGGATAAAGACTTCAATAGCAGGTAGAAATCCTATGCTGACAGGATATAGAGACCTCAGTAGTTCGAGGATGGGGACCACATCTTTTTACGGTTCTCATTCCAATGAGGTCTGTGGAGATTTGGTTGTGGTAGTAAGTTATCTCCGAGGTTCATCGGACCCTTTCAGGTCCTCAACTAAGTCGGCGAGGTGGTGTACCTCTTAGCTCTTCCACCTCAACTACATCAGGTGCCTGAAGTCTTCCATGTATCATAGCTGAGAAGATACGTGCATGACCCTTCACAAATAATTGACTGAGGTGAGCTGGACATTGATGATGGGGAAACGTTTACAGAGTTTCCAGTGGAGATTGAGGATCGACGGAAGATATTACTATGTGGGAGATCAATACCTTTGTTGTTTGTAAGTTGGTAACACGAGAATTTCTAGTAGATCACATGGTAGTGGGAGGCTTAGATTCTTTCTCAGTAACCCCACCTTTTTCCAAGTTTTTGTGATGTGGATTTCGGGGACACAAAGCCCTAAGGATGTTGGAATGTAATGGTCTAGATCTTCTAGGGAAATTTTATTTAAATGTATGAGAATATTACATGTCCATGAATATTGATGGTGCGTGATTCGAAGTCCTGGACTGGCTTGAATGAATATCTGATCTTTTTTTCAGGTACATTCAGTAAATGTGCGAGTGGGTTTTGGTAACATTTGAATCAGTTCCCAGAATTGAAATATGTGGACACCATTGAGCTCTCAATGATGGTATTCACTTAAAGAGACCTTCACCTTGACCATTGTAGGTTGATGGTGAATGTTATTTTGTGTGCTTTTTGTAGGAGAAAAAAAATAAAATATCTTTTTTTAAATTTAATTCTCCAAATTTGAATATGGTGGTTGAGACAACCCGAGCCTTGAACTCCCTCTTTAATGATTGAGGTGACTCTTGGGTTGTTTTCCCATTAATTTTGCCAAAATAAAATCAATTAATGATTCAAAATTAATGGTATTAATTATGATAAATTTATTTATTTGGCGTTTCACCTCTTGGATAGGGTATTTGTTTGCAAAGGGGGATTGGGAGAATTGTGAGGTAACAATATCTCCAATGAAGAACACTTTCTCAAATAAAGAACCACATTGAACGATCCCCAACAAGTAACATCTCCAATGATGAGGAACCGACATCTGTCCTTTCCTCTCCTCACCGACGTCCACAAGAAATCAAGGTAGGGAATGTTGTTTTGAATACCCCTTACCATGTTCTTGTCAATCTTATTGATTTAAGAACCATTATGCCCCTTGTTACCATTCTAACGTGGAGGGTGTGGTCCAAATGAACATGGATGAACCTCTTCACAAACATTGTGGTTTATGATGGTCATGAATCAATGGCGACATTCCGATTCAAGTGCGGGAGTTTTCGGAATGAAGGACGGGCCACTGGGTCGCGCCTGGTGACCCATGGAATGTCATTGGAAACCCGTACCCGCGACCGGAACTAATGGGGCAAGGAAAAAGTGTCCAATACTCTAGTCTGCCACAATGACATCGGCAGCATGACCATGCTACCAGAGACGGGATGTGGCCCATCAGTCGTGGTAGAGCAAGGGCGGCGGCTGACACACGGTTGTCCACACGAAGTGGCGGCGGTGCGTCACTGCGCCGCTGGGATTGCAGGAGCCACATCACGAGGCCATGACGATGAAGTAGGGAGGTCAGATCACTTCCAGGCACTAGTGGGGGAAGAGCGTATGACCACGCCGTGGAGGACGACTGGCCGTTCGGCCAGCAGGGGAGCCGAGAAGGACCTGAGGTCCCGCTTGCCAGTTGTTAGTGCCATGTGGCACCAGCCGGTCGGCTACCCAACCCAAATAGACCAGCCCTTCAGGGTACACAAGATATGCCTCCCCCTCGGTTAGTGGCTATGGGGGACCCCAACATGAGGGAACCCAGCCATGGGACCGTGTGGGCCAGCAGGCTGCCCAGTGTGGGCTGCACTGAAGGCTGCCTAGTGGGCTGCCCAACACGGGCCACCCATCACAGGACGGGCTGAGCCTAAACTAGGGCTGGACCTAGGTCAGCCCAAGCTGAGTCAGTCCGGGATGGTCTGACTGGGTCAGAACAGACCCATACCTCCTTCGACCCCTTTTCACTCTTTCAGCCATAACATGAGTTACGAGCATCCGTTTGACGAACTGTATGCGGCTCCTGAAGCCTTGTATTGAGGCATTTCTTTTGATTTACCCCAATTGAGTTTTAGAAAATGTTGGGTTACGATTGGGTTGGATCTAACATGAATCCAACTGGGCCCTCAGGACTAAAAACCCCATAACCTAAAGACAGGGCGTTTGACTAACACACCATCTATTGAGTTGAGAACCCTATTATGTTGTGGTCCATTGGGATTATTCTTTATAAGACTTCGTGGAAGTTGGAGTATCAACTTGAGGGTTTAGAATCAGACCCTCCCGGAATCATGCGAGCTTGGTGCGAGAACTCTGTAGCTCGCTGTAGCATGAGAAATGGATCCTATGTGGTTCTGTGCTTTGGGATCCTACGTGGGTCTGTGCTCCACTACCCCATGTAGATCTGGTCTAGGAATCAATGTAGGACTACTCTAGGATCCTATATCAGTCTACTATACAAGGATACTATGTGTGTCTAATGGTTATGGGATCCTATGTGGGTCTGCCTCTTAATAGAGTAAGATGATATAGTGGATACATCTAATCATATTTACATATGTACGTAAATTATACCTGATTTGGGATGAGTCTTTTCCATTGTGTTGATACACTTGTAGTATTCTTCTATGTGGCATAACATTGTGGCACTTACCTTCACGATGATAACTTTTTGGTATTCTTCTGTGTCGCATTACCTTTGTGGTACTGACCCTTGTGGTGTTACCTTTGTTGTATTCATTCCATCATGGAACAATTATACTTTTTTACGAGTTGGGCCTTGTGTTTCCTCATGAATGAGATGGGTATAATTGATATCTTAGGTATATGTATGGGCATATATCTATATAGGGTTTACTGTTGTTCTCATGCTTTGTGATTTTGGTATGCTTTGTGGGTTATCCTTTGTGGATTTTGAGAGACATTCACGGGTCTCGGGGTCCCTAATGTGTATCGTTATACTCACCCTTGCATGCGCTATGACCACACCTTGATATGTTATGTGCAGAAAACGGAAACCAATGATTAGGGCTGAGGGTACAAGGATTGGAGGTAGATCAGAGGTTTAAATTAGACAAGGCGTCCCGCAAAGACAACCGTTCAAGAGATGTACAAACACTTTAGGTAGGATCCTTGCCGGGTGTTCATAGGAGCTGTTCCAGTTTACATGTACTTCCCTATTTTATCATACATCCTAATTTTCTTTTACTTTCCAGTTGTCCTTGTATTCTTGCCCCTTTTTCTTACTCTACACACACTTTTTTATTAACATTTTACTAGTTTTCATATCTTGTTGTGTGCATGGATGTGTGTGTTTACAGGTTATAAAGGCAATGCCTTCTCGGCTTTAAGGAATACACATTTCAGTGCTAGTCACTAGCACTTGGCCTATGGAGGGTAGGCTTCGGGTAGTCACGACATAGGCCCCGGGGGACGGGTCGGGACATGAATCATACCACACCCATAATTGGCATCATTAGCTACGTTATGTAAATGAGAAACACAAGAAAAATTTACATCAAGATTGATATTTATATTCATTCAAAAATAAACCACTATAAATATGTGGCACATGTTCACAAGGAAAAATAACCAAATACACATTTAGTGGGAAAGGTGATAGGAAAAAAGAGATTCATTAATTGGCTCATACTGATGTCTATGAAAGATTTCTAGTCGAAGCAAGCGGTGGGTACTCATAACTCAAAACTTTTATTGATTATTTTTGTAGTTATGGATTTATATAATTAATGAGGTATAAGTCTTATTATTTTGATATGTTCAAGGAACACTAGAATGAAGTTTTGAAACATCTTGGTATGATAATTAAGAAACTCTACTTAGATAGAGGGGGAGAATATCATAATCAATAATTAATTAATTACTTATGTGTTTTTGGAATCCTATCCCAACTCACTCCTCCTTACACTCCTTAGTGGAAAAGTTTAATCAATAAAAGGAACCACAAGTTGTTGGACATGGTGAGATCAAGGATAGGTCATAAAAGACTTCTATTATCCTTTTGGGTATATGTGTTACAAATAGCTGAGCACATTCAAAACCATGTACCAACTAAATTGATAAATGTTATTCCATATGATCATTTGAGTCAAGGAAACTATATGTTATCTAATTTACATGTGTGGGGAAGTAACGAATTTGTTACGGCCTCTTTATGTTACTAACTCACACTATTGGGAATGAAGTGTACCTTTATAGGATACACCAAGGAAATAAGGGATTATTATATATATGGCCCCTCAAGAAACAATTTATAGTGGAAATACACCCCATTTTCCTTGAGAGAGAGAACGTCTCCAAAAGATTTAGTGGTAATGAGATATAAATTGTGGAAGTTGATGATAAAGGTACACAACAGTTTGTAAATGAGGTGAATTGGGAAAGACCCATGGAAGAGTGATTTTTTCTAGATTCACAAGTAATGCTTAGGAGTAAAAGAGTGGTTGGAGAACTGGAAAAATTTGGTTTTCTACTTACTGTAGATGGTGAGTCATTATTATTTGATAATAATGATCCAATAACATAAGAGGATGTATTCAGTGGCATATATGTTTCCAAGCGTAATAAGGCCATGAATTATGAAATGAATTCCATATACCAAAACCAAGTCTGGATTTTGGTAGATCCTCTAGTATATGTAAATCCTTTATGATGAAAATGGGTATTGAAGAAGAAAAAAATCATTGAAGGACATGTTAGTACCTAAAAGTAATGACTGGTTGCAAAAGAGTTTAATCAACGTTAATGAATTAAGTATGACAAAACATATTCACCACTCGCAATAATGAAATCCATCATAATTCTACTATCCATTATTGTTTACCATTACTATGAGATATGGAAGATGGATGTAAAAATATCATTCCATAATGAGAAACCTTCAGGAAGATTCCAATATCGCATAACCTGAAGGGTTTTTGACTCCAAAGGATTCTAATAAGATTTGGAAGTTGGAAAAATCCATTTATGGACTAATGTAATAATCTAGGTCATAGAACATTCATTTTTTTGAATCCATAATAGAATTTGGTTTTATAAATAATAAATGTTATCCAAGTGACTACAAACAGTTTAGTGGGAGTGTAGTAATTTTCCAAAATAGTTTATGATGATGGCATATTAATTAATGTAATTGAAAAACTAGACATACAATCTATTAAGCAATGTTTAAATAAATGCTTCCCCATGAAGGACTTGTGTGTGGTAGGATATATTCATGGGATCAAGATCCATCATAAAAGATCTAGGATATTGTTGGACTAAGTCAAAGTATATACATTGATAATATACTGAAAAGATTCATTATGGAAAAATAAGAGAGTTCATTATTGTTGGTATCACATGGTATACATCATTCCTAGAAAATGTGTCTTCAGATGCATGCAGAATGAAAGATAATGGAAAGGATTATATATGCATTAGTGATTAGACCAATCATGTATGATATGCTATGTACTTGGATAGATGTCTCCTATGAATTGGGTGCAACTGTAAGATATAATGTTGATCCATGTGACCGTCATTAGATCGAATTCAATACTATCCATAAGTATCTGAGGTGTAATAAGGATATATTCTTGGTTTATGGAGGAGATAAGTAACTAGTCCAAAAAGGATATGTATATTCTAGTTTCTAGACTGATCCAGACGACATGAAGTCGCAATGTTGAGTTCTAGATTATATATTGGAGTCTGAGTATATCACAGCATCTGAGTTAGGTAAACAAGAATTTTAGACATGGAGAATCATTCAAGAGATTGATGTTGTTCCTAGGAGTAATGATCCCTTCACACACTATTGTGATAATATAGTAGCAGTGTCTCTCCCAAAAGAGCCAAGGTCACATCAAAAGGCCAAGCCCATACTACATAAGTATCATCTCTTGAGGGATTTTTATCAGTGAGGTGAAGTTGCAGTGATCGGTATTTCCATGGAAGACAACAATGTAGACCCCTTGACTAAAGCCTTGACTTAGCATAAACATGATCATGATGTGAGATCTAGAAGATTATAAGCTATATGTAGTTGGATCCAGTCCAAGTGGGATTTTATTGGAGTTGGTGTCCTAGAACCAATTATATGCACTTTTTTTACAATAATATATAATGTATTTAAATATTAAACATATTATTGCATATTGTTCATTATTATACAGGACTATAATGTAATAATTTCCTATAGTAATTATCGTATTCAAAAATTCATAGTAGTTCCCTGTAATGATGATAACCTTGAAATGCAATTAAAATATTCATAAATATAGTTCTATAGTTAGATGGCCTGTTGTGATGGGACACACAGTAAACATACTATCAGGTGAAAGTACTGATAACTAGATGCAACTTCTCCTCATTATCTTTTCACTCGGTAATCTCAGAAATTGGAGATTATGAGTTAGACCTTCTAGTAGTAATTCTACATGTTTTGAGGTCATCATATATTCCAATCTGCAAGCACGTGTAATGGTCCTTATACCTTAAGATTATCATGAATACACGTCATAACTCACACCCTTTGATTTGCTGACAAAAAACATCACACCATATATTGGATTAATGTAGCTAACATTGATTGTGTCACAAATGGAATCTTATTAATGGATAAGTCGAGGAAGGATTTATACCATCCATTTATTAATTTTGATATCTTAGCCCTACTATTGAAGTAGAATTGTCACCCAAAATTCCATGGCCATGGTGTAATGAGAAGTTTATTTTAGTTAGTTATATAATGACATATCAAGAATATAGGTTGATGAAACTATAATGAAACCTTCCTGATGAGATGTTGTGACAGTGGGATTATATTACATAGTGAGAATTGTTATTTAGATTTCATCATAGTGACTTTAAATTACATCCCATGGGTTCCTTGACCTGTTACTAGATAGTAATCTTGGACATTATCCAGGCTGGCCTAATCCCAATGAGAAAAAATCCTAGTGGGTCACATAATAAATGTTTCTGGTGGTCTCAATTAAATAATATTTGAATTTAATTAATGGAATGTAATTTATTCTCATGACCAGGGAATAATTTTTTTCAACATAAAGTGATCACATGAATTAAATAAATCATTATTGGATATATTTTGAGTAAAATATCTTTATGAATAATATTTAACATTTAATAAATATTTATTTATGAGTTTTTAAATAATAATATTTATTTAGGAGAATAAAATATTTTATTCAGGTGTTTAATAAATGGAATAAGAGTTCGAACATACCAATACCAGATCTGTAGTTAAATTAATTATTTTTATTTCATAAATAATGTTTATCCAGTTAGTGTATGAAATAATAATAATAATACTGTTATAATTATGTGGAACAAGATTTCATTTATGGTTCCATTTTTTTCAATTTTTCACAACACAAATAATGGATCTTTTATTGTTATTTTTTGGAATAGGTTTTCTGTAATAGTAATAATTGAATTTAGTTTCTATTTCACAATTACATATTATAATAGAAATCACTTATCGATTAGTAGGTGGGTACGTCTATTGTTTCCAACCCTAGTGAATTGTGAATTATTGATCCAAACATTTTCTATCTCGACTTTTCTCATATCTCCCGATCAACAATGCGATATGTTCTTCAAGACCGATGAACGACTAATCAAGAACGATCAATGCAAGAAAATCAATTAATCGATCTAGCACTAGGAGAAATAGTGGCGTTGTTCAGATACCATTAAAGAACGTGAAGATGACCCCTAGAGGGATCCTACTTTTGATCCTTGTGAGTGAAACGAAGAAAATCCATAAGGGTCATTCTAGATGATCAACGATCATCAAAGAAGAAATTACCAAGACCCATGAATTTAATAACGGGATATGATTATTATGTAATTTTTTAGTCCTATACCCATATATACTCATTTACCATAATACATATTGAATATATTCATGCTTCCTCTGTGAAGACAACCAACAAGGATTCCAGGACACATCCATTGTGATGAAAAGAATATTGATGAGGTTCTAGATTAGGGACCAAGTCCTAATTTATTTTTCTCCTAGTTGGCATCAAGTAGAGCTACCCCCTGGGGAGAAGCATAGTGATCCTTTTGCAGAACATGAAGATGATTGTCTGCATGATGAGCTGTTGATATATCTACAAAGAGAGTATGATTATACACAAACTCTTGGGGTGTTATGAGTGTTCTGGGTATGGGGATTGATGAGGTTCCATGATGATACATACCATTAGTTGGTAGACATTTGACTCGAGGAAATGGTTCAGGGATTTGACATGTTTCGATCCCAACCGACCAATTGATTTCAGTTGAAGAAATTATTCTATATGGAATAGAAGATGGATCCAGATATACTAGAGGATTGTGCACCTATGTTGATTTTACATAACATGTTTTATAGTTAAATATCTCTTAGGTCACATGGTTTTTCTTTCACCCTCATCAGACGGTGGATGATTGGTGTGAACTAGTGGGGAGGATGTCCAACATGGATAATACACCCCTCATATGGTTGTCCACATGGGGAGTCTTCTCTCGGGTGACTACGAGCATTAGTAGATTTATATGTCATTTATTTTTTACATAACATTGTACATACAAGGAAGAGGGAAATTCAACAAGAGACATTCTTGAGATGCGATCCAAAACAATTCAGGAGAGTCATTACCACCCAATGTGGATATTTTTGAGGTGTGATGGATGAGTTTCTCTAACATGAGAATTTGTGGTTGTAGGTAGTGATAAGGTGTCAAAGTAATTCATGGAGATATTAAATATGTTGGATAGTGAATGACTGAGTTCCATGAAGTGGGATCTCAAAGAAGATTCAGTGTAGTTTGAGGTACAATGTTTGTCTTCACAACCCCTATTATAGATTTCACAACAATTTATGATCCAATTTCCCCTAACTATGTTACCTATTTGAGACCTTATGTACTAGTGGGGCCCTTTTTTCTGAACCCATGTGTTGGATTATCCTGTATAGGGGATCAATGATTACATGTTATTACAGAAAGTGCAGTATGAATCTAGGAGGAGAGAGAGAGAGAGAGAGACTAACATGGGTATCATTAAGTAATGTTATTGGAAACATATGATATTCTACTCAGTATGTACTAGTTTCCTTCCAACTATTCTCATTTCACTTCTATTTGGGTTTTTAGTAGTTCTTCCTATTTCATGGGATGATTTTTTCCTCCTATGATAATGACTTATCCTAGTATACGAAGGATGAGCTCATTAATTGTTGGTTACAATTTTTTCCCTATCAGTTGGATTGTATTACCCTTGTTGTAGCAGATTATAAGACATTTTAGTTCTTATGATGGTGGAGGAGTATGAGTTAATCCTTCTTGAGGACATTATGGGATTCCCACCCAATTTATAGTCTCTTTTTTAATTTAATTACAAAAAGATATGGCTTGATATATATAAAATTATATTGGGTTACCCCATGTATTTGTAAGATATGATTCTCTAGTTTAGTGTTTGTAGAGAAAGGGGCTCTGAAAGGCCTAGTGCGTTTTTACTAGGTAGCCCTGTGAGGTTCACCTGAGAGTCAGATGAAGGGTTGAGGTATGATGCTGATTATTTTCATTTGGACCATGGGACATGATGGAAAACATACACTCATAATAATTGAGGACCCGTTTACCCAATGGATGTAGGTGTGGTGGATATTAGAGTTGTCCTTGATATGTGATATCACCAGATCTTGTTGGGGGTGGAAGGATATAAAATATTTACCATTCTAAATATACTTCAGTTGTTTTGAGTTTGTGCTGATACCCCTCAGATTCTTTATGGAAAAGTGTAATTTTAAGACTTATGGACTGGATCATTGAGCCTTTATAGATTGGTGCATGGTATTCTACATCAATGGAGTTGATGTGTCCTTCGAGTTAGAGTTGGAGCACGTGAGACTCATGGAGATTGTGCAAGAACTGATCTAGGATTTCAAGTTGCAAGGATGTTTTCATGGATATGATTCTATATTAAATGTTCCACTTTATGGGATATGTCTTTTCAGATACTGGAATTACATTGTACACTTAAAAGTTTGATGTGGTGTGAGATTGAGGGCCACCCATGGAATGTTCATTGGGGAAGATGCTGACAACGAGTTTTTCCTTATAATATTGTCTATAGAGGTGATGGAATAATTGATCTCTTAGTAGTTGAATCTCTGCAGGGTGATGATTGTGTAGCATTATTTCTATCAATGGATGACACAACTTTTATTCATCCGAAATTTATGTAGTAATTCCTTGGGAATATCAACTAGGGTATCTTGCATGATCATGTTTCCATTTCATAATTTTTTATGGAAATTACTTGAAAGGGAGAATCACTTCACTATTTTTCTAAGAATGGACGGTTATTCCAATCATGATGCAAGAAGATGTGATAAAAAGGATATATTACCATAGTAATACATCTGGTGGAAATAAATATGTATTGGGATCCCATACAATAAGTTAGGTAGCCAAGGGAGTTGATACGAGTTTATGTGATAAATTATTGATGTTTCATATGTTTATAGGTGAATATCATTAGACATTTTGGTAAAATTTGGAAAATGAATTCCTGAATTGGGTAGTCCTTATTTATATTAATTCAATTTAAAATCATCATTGGATATGATGTTGTAACATCCAAACCAAAATAAACACCAAATTAGTTGTTATACCTGTCATCACATGATCTCAAGTACACCCCCTTATGCGAGAGGCCACAGACTACTAGTATGGGTCTTAAGAGGTGATAATGGGGATACAATAATCCCATGAATAGTGTATAACATCATTATATGATGAAATATATATCATAAAATAGTATAAGTATTTATAATTTAATATATTGTAGTGGAAGAATAAATACAATGACGTTGTACGTATAAAAAATTCCAAAACCCGACTAACCAAGCATGTTTGTCATACGATGCTACAAGATTCAAGATGGAAGTACAATAGGATATCAAATATAACAAAAATGAAAAGATCCCAAAGTATTATTCCAAAAATAATCCTATGTATTAGATCAATCATATTCTCCCTAGATCCCAAGCACACAACACAACACAGGAAATAAATCCAAGGACCTGTATCCATATTGAACTGTTCAGGTACCCCAGAGAAATGAAATCCAGAATACGGTGAGGGATATAATCCTAGTAGGCCATCACTAATGGTGTCTAGATAAAACCAATCCATCCTCAATAAAATTTATAGTTCACCAACATTGGTGAATTTTCAGAGATAAATAAACAAAAAAATAAAACTTCTATCCAAGTTCCTATGTGTATAACTTAGTAATTCTACATTCTTTGTAATAAGACATATTTTTAAACCATGATAACATCTATAATTGATATTGTGTATACATAAAATAATATATTGAGAATCCTAAGTGACCAAACCCCAATCTTATTTATTGTCGTGGTGTTCCAACCCCTTGGAACTCAATGAAGGATTCTCATACATTAATTATAATAATAAAAATAATAACAATAAGTCACCCCATGTATACCATAAATAATATCCTTCAAATAAAGTAATGGAAAACTGATCCCATTCATGTTAATCAGTAATGGAACCCAAAATGTCAATACAAGTATCTCTAATATAACTAATACCTTTGATTCTATCCAAGGAAACCCATAAGGGTGTCCCTTATATCACTCATGGCATGAAAACTCTGATTTTGTTCAAAGTATCTCACATAAGGGACCTGATATCAACCAAGGCTTGTCGTAGCCATCGCTCTAATGATTCCATCTACAATTTCTCCGCTTGGAAACTATTTTCACCCACAAGTATAAAATAACTCACCCATAGAGATTGTACATGGAATGAAAATGCATTAATCTCGATGCACCATGTAGTAATATGGTGATCTCAGTGAGTCCATCCAAAACATCCTTATATTGTGACCCGTGTTCTCTCCTAGCCAACAAGAAGATAAAGAATAAAATAAAACATCAAACATCCACATTAAAAAACATATATATAACCAACTAATAAGGATATCAAAAAATTAAATCTGAGTTGAATACTATGGCATAAGCCAATAGACATAATACAAAAATCCTTACATAAATAATATTCTACCAGACATACCCTTGTGGAACCAGAATATACATTCAATAACATGAATAAAAAATATGTCACATCATGGAATGCATACGTTTTAAAATATAAAACATTAGAAATATGAATCGAAACACAAGGAACATTTCCAAGAAAGCCTTAATAAAACATCATAATAATTTAAAAAGTTTCTCGAGCACTACAGTCCGTGATATAAGGTGTTGGAAGTAGGCATAAAGAAATTAAATAGTATCATTTAACCTATTTAATAAAACATATCACATTCAAGGGTGGTTCAAATATTTAAAGGGGAATATCAATTTGAGATTATGATTTATCTCCTAGTTAACAACCCTATTAATTCAATTCATTAATATAAAAAATTTACAAAATATGAAACACACCCTGAAGGTTGGTCAAAAGCGTAAATTCTCAAGGGAATTGGGTCCCAATTGGGGAACCACACCCATGAAAGTGTATAAAGACTAGGTGATCAGCAGAAGTTGTGATTGACCATAAACTATGTTCATACAACACTTGGGGATATACTCAATTTGATATATTATAGAATATATAGAAGTTACTAGATGAGTCTGGTGAGAAGCACATGGTGTACGACATAGAACATAATGAAACTTCATGAAAGAATCTAGAAAACTTAACTTATACAAAGAATGACTCACACATCTGATATAAAGCATTAATTTAATCTAGTTTTAGATAAATCAAATATATAAATGAGTTTATTGAAAATAAGGGGGAATTTGGTCACACCAAAATATCTTTGTGAGAGGGATAATAAAAAATGAAATCTAGAGGAAAGATGATCTTACTAAGAGGGATCCACAGGTACCGATGGTTCTCAAATATGATAATGGATTTAATATATCATTACATGCCATGTTTAGGTGTTGGATGAGCCTCACATGAGTTGGAGAAGGAGACACTAGCTTGAATGGGATAAAAAGGGGAGGGTTTATGTTTTAGGTTCATTATTGGAAAAGGGTAATTTCATTGTAAAAAGGAGTCTCATGGTTTAAATGCCCATTTGGCCAAATCGTGCACAACCATGCGACTCTCACATCATAGGAACCATTACCCAACATGATTGTACAACATGGTTTCCCCAACTGTACACAAACCATGATATTAATAGTGAATACACATCCTATGTGGTAGAAAGTATGCAGGCTAGGTTCATGGTTGGGGAAACCTTTCAAAAAATGTGTACACCACATCTTCTCACATGAATAATTTTCACAGATACTTATGGGGGGTTTCACGATATCATACAAACCATGTGACCCTATTAGTCTTCTCTTGTTTTGATTATAGAAAGGTTTGACGCATCTGAAAATCATCAGAGCACCTGAGGCACCCCACATTCCATTAACAAAGTATGAAAAGAAATGATTGATGTTTTCCAACTATTGATATTCCATTGAGATGCTTAGTGCATAAAGAATACTATCCAAAATAGTAAAATAATTCAAATTCCAATTGAATTCCATTTGTTCGAAAGACACAAGATGCTATAATCTTCCCACCATTAAACTTCGCTTCCCCAATAAGCCTTAGGGAAGTGAAGATAACATTAGAAAACATTCTTGGTTTGTGATGTATTACTCAATATAGACATGTTGTATGACATTATAACATTTTTTTACATAAAATTTCATTATATTATACAAATAGAGGATCTTTTAATTTTTATTTTCTTTTAAAAAGGTTTCATAATACATTAAAAGATAAAAATTTATTCTAAAAAAATTGAAATCATTTTTCATTGGTTTATGAAATGTAAATTTACAACATCTAATAACATGGTGACATACATCAATGTAAAGGGTGTGCATAAGGCACAATATGAGAAATTTAATTGAGACATTTTATATGTGATGTTGAGGGAAATAAATAATAACATGAGGAATATCATTGAGGAATGAGAAAGATAACATGATAAATAAAATAATAAAAATAAATTTAATCAAAAAATGGAAACATGTTTACAAAATTTTAATGATATATCTAAAAGAATATGACCATGGTTTCACACTAAGGTGTCATTAATATTACCAAGGTTATTCCCAAAGGTATCATAAAACATGTCATATCTGACTGAAAATTACTTTTTTAATATTAAAGCACTTTTATGGAAAAAGTGAGAAACCATACATGACTTCAAAGAAAAAAACATTCAAAGAACCACATTAAAAAAGTTTATGAACAAAAAACTTGTTCAATCCAAGACAGAAGAGGTCCACCTAGCTTCATAAACATTAAATCAGTTTCTCATACTCATCGCTTCATGTAAAGTAGTCCCGTGCATGACTGTAGGGGCATGGAACATATGCGAAGCCCTACCATCAAAAACATCCAAATCTGAATGCAACAACCTGGAGAAAACCACTTCCCAAAACCCCATATGAAGCCATTACTATAAGTGAATATAGTTTTATTGACTATAAAACCTCAAACCACATGCCACCAAAAACCAAACCCCCTAATGAATCACTTCACCAAACTCAACAACGGAATTCAGCATCATAAAAGAAACCATCTACTTGACCTGTAATCAGTACTAACCTCAATTGAAATAAAAATATCAACCCATAGAAGTCAAAACATAGTAAAATCAAAACAAAAAACTGAAAATGAAGATAAATAATCATGAACGAACACTTGAGTTCTCCCAAATCACGCCAGAAGAAGACCTGGCTAAAGCCAGAGCTGCATATCCAACCACCGCTTTCAAAACCGCACTCATATACCATCACCTCTAGCACACCCACAACTGAACCAAAGTGCAACGGTAACCCCCAGGCAGTATAAACTAAAGGATGAAATATAGACCAACACCGCTTCACCAAGAAATCCCTAACCGGGTCGAAGGAATGGTGAGAAAGAGGCATCGAATTATCTGATGCATGAGCTCTGGAGATTAAATTATTTACCTAATGAATTGAAATGATATCAAGGAAAAAACTTTATATATTTTAATTAATCTGATAAACATATATCACAATCAAAAAAATTATTAAATAAACAATGTAGAATAAAAGAAATTGGCTTCATATCAAAATCTTGAAAATTTTATAAATTTCTTCATGACAAGGGATTGCAGGTTTCATATATAGTAAATTCGAAAGGAAATATGTCTTTTAAATCTACATGAATAACCATGAATGATAAAGATCTTTTTGTATTGGCAAAATGAAAATAAATGAAAAATTCTTGAGTAGAAGATAGAAATATTGAGAAGTAAATTCTGTAGCAAAATGGTTATAAGATGTGGTTTAAGAAATGTGTAAAAATAGAGGGGGGGGGGAATATTCCAATTGATTAATCATTATTTTGAAGTATGTTAATGAATAAAAAATTAAATAAGGGAGATTTAACATAACATTCAAAATAAATATACAAAATTTGAATTTTTAAATTAGGATAAAAGGAGGATATTCATCTTAACTTGAATAGTTGACCCTAAAACATCATGATTGGGACCTTGAGGGATTGAGAAATCTTAGGAGAGTTATTTTGGAGTAAAAACATCCAAATATTGTTCTATTATGTATTATTAATGAATATAAATCGATAAATGGGTGTGTATTTAATGAAAATGTGGAGTATTTGTTTATTAATTTCCAAATATATGTCATGGCATCCTATGTTGTGGAAAATTAAACTGCATTGGCTTTCCCATTGTATTTTCCCACGTTTTTGAATAATTGGGTATTATATTATGCTATTTTCATTCACAAGAGTTTAAAAAAAATTATATCACTTATTTTGGCATGGAAAAGTAAAGTTTCAAAAAAATTAATTTTTTAAGGAAAAATTTTGCATTTTTTCATTAGGAAGTACATTATATGTTTGGTAAAATGGGAAAAATATACTAAAATACTAGATATTAATAAAACAAATTTTTTTTGTATGATGTTTGTGGTAAATTATTTGTTACATAATAATGAAATAATTATGATTTCATTAAGCATACATATGAATTGAAAATTTATTTTTAAAATTCATGAAAAAAATAATATATTTTAGAAAATTATAATAAATTAAACCGAACAAAATTTTGACGTCCTGATTTTAAAAATGATATTTTTTTGTTATAATAATTATATAAATATTTTAATTCTAACTTTTAAAAATAAAAAAACATTTTTTAGTTAAAATAATAGTTGATTGAGAACGTGTAGTAAAATTTATGACACTTGAAAAAAATAAAAATAATCTATCAATTTTAATTGAAAAAGAGTCTTTTTATCATACTATTTAATTAAAATATTTATTATTCACAATATATTAGTTTTTTATAAATAATTATATATTTTTCTTTAAGTAATTTGTTTATTAAAAAATCCATTTATCAAATTACATCTTTATTTTCTAATGAAAAATTTTTCTTAAAACATAATTTATGGAATAAAGTTTTTATTTATACAATGGAATTACATATTAAGTAACTAAGGCCTCAACAAATAACATCTAATAACACCCACATTTGACCTAATAGTATGGTGTGTGATTTTGAAAGATTCATGGGGTGGCTCGACTAACATTTCCTGAGTGGTAATTTACACTAACTCAAAATGATCACATCGATGATTTTGTACAAGATTCACATGATTATGATCAACAAGAGCTTGGTCATGGTCGAACCCCAAATATGACACCACCCTCAAATTCTTTAAAAAATGGAATTCATAAAAAATGACTCTACTGTATGAGGCCATCATTTCTTCTTTAATAATTAATTATCCCTTTTAATTTCTTCTTATAAACAGTAATTATATTGTCAAAATTATCATTAATATTATATCTTCCAATGGCCATATACACTAATTGTAAAATATAGATGGAATCTTCATTGTCATATTTCCTAGTATATGCACTTCATTAATAAGAAGATATAATTTATATATTTCAAAATAAAAAACATTTTTTCAAGAAAGAAATAAAATTTTACAAATATGGGTTGTAACATTCTTCCCCCTACTTAAGAAATTTTTCCTTGAAATTTCAACTCATTCTCTCATTTGATAAAAGGTGTTTTTTTTCCTCATTTTTTCCTCTAGTTCCCAAGTTTCTTATTCATATTTATGGTTCCTCTACAACACTTGGATGAGTTGGGTAGTCTTGTTGTTTTGAATTTGGTCTCTATTTTCCAAGATCTCCACTAGATTTCCCACATAAGAGTGGTCATGTTCCAGTTGTACCACCTCTAAATTCAATAAATGTTAAGGGTTGGGTATGTACTTCCTATTGAGATAAACAAGGAATACATCATGAACATGATCTATATTTGGTGGATGTGTAAGATGATAGGTCACTAATCCGATGTGATGATGGATTTCATATATAATAGTGTACCTAGAGTAAATATTCTCTTTCTTTACAAACTACATGACTCTTTTCCAGGGTGTTATTTGAAGGAACAATCTTTTTCATACCCAAAATACTATGTACCTTTGATGGTTGTCAGCATAGTTATTCCAAAAAAACAAAACATCCTTTATGTGTTTTTGGATAAAATGAACCTTTTCCAAAATCCCTAACAGAAGATCAAGACCATATATATTTAACTTAACATCATCATACCAACGAGTATATATTCCTCATCACTTCCCATATAGATATTCACAGGGAACGATTTGATTAATTGGATATAATATATTTTATATGATAACACAACTAGTGGGAGTTATTGATCCCATCAATCATTAAATTTGATTGATAATTTTCATAGTAATTCCTCTAGTGATTTACTATTACTTGTATATTGGCCATCAATTTTTGTGGGATATGCCATATTGAAATTAAATTCATTATTTAGATAATTATGAAGACTTATCCATAATTTTGATGTGAATCTTGGATCATGAAAAAAATAGAAAGTGGTTCCCCATGAAACCTCACCACTTCCATTATGTAAATATTGTCCATTTGGTCCAGAGATAAATTATCCTGAATAGTGATTAAATGTACAGTCTTGGTCATAAAATCCCCTATATCCCACATCTCATTGTTTCCATTGTATTTTTCTGGAGTCCAGTGAAACATTACATAGTTACATTGTCCTAATTCCATATTGGTATTTGTAGTGGTTTTAATACCCCTTTTGAAGTTTTCACTCCTTCTTTGTTTGTTTAAACACAAAGAACATTGTAGTTTAGCCCACAATAACCCTTTTCTTGTTATCCCGTGAATAATTATCATGAAGTTACCTAAGTATTTTACTATTTCAATGATTTTTAGAAAATGTAGAGCTTTATGATTCATCAAAAATCTACTTCTTTATTTCTGAAATAGATTGAAGTTATAGCCTTGTATGAAATTTTAATAAACCTTATTGATCAATATTGAACTCGTCAAAATTCCCATTATTCAAAGCCTCTATCTTATTTTATGATAGAGGATACTCTCATTGATCTATCTTGATATTCTCTTTTAATTATGGTGGAGAAATAATTTAGAATAGGTATGATGATGTCCCTTATTATATGATTCCCATGTCTATTTAAACTTGGTATTTGATCAATGGCTCTAATATAATCCTCATCATTTCCAAAATAATAGATTCTTTCCTAATTAATGAATTAGTGTCCTTTTTTCTCTTCAAGTGTAAAAATTAAATTATAAATAATATTCTCTTAGAAGCCCCAACAATATCATATTTATCATGTTCATTTTGTTTTTCATGAAAATATATTTTGACCCACTCTGGTTTTAAGAATAAAAAATCTTGTACAATTATATTAAATCATGTTCATTAATGTTAGATCATGTTTAGTTATGTTTGAAGATAATTAATTATGATTATCTATGTTCCAAAATATATTTACCATATTCTGTACATGTTTATATTATAAGAAAGACATATAGAGAAATTTTCAAATTATGAGTAATTGATAATTATATGTTTGATTCACCAATATACTGACTCACTAATAGAAAAAAAGTCATCGAAAAAACAAATTAGTCACTAACACATCAATTGAGTCCTCGATAAAATTACTCCCCAATTTCCTAACTCACTGTTAGCCCGACTCACTGACATAACATATGAATCACTGATAGAACAAATGAATCACCGATAGATCAAATGACTCACTGATAGTCTAACTGACTGACTTACTGATCAAGTCACTAATTGACCAACAGACTCACTAAGAGCCCAACTCACCTACCGTTGCAATTAAATACCTACAACATGACTCACCTATTAATGGATTCACCAATGTACCAACCTACTAACCTAAGGAGTCACCCATAGTGTGACATATTTATAGAAGGAATTACAAACATCATGTCCTATCAATATAAGGACTCACCAAAAAATTATTCAAAAATTTATGTATTAGATAAATTTGAACCTTTTATCCAACACTAAAATTGGGTTATTTAATGATACTAATTTACCTGTGTAACTTTTGGCTAATAACAATAACTTGGATATTAGTGGTACGAGGTACAACACATGTCCAAATCAAGTCTAATGATGGACCTATAGAAAATGAAAAGGTAATCACTCGATAAAAAAGTGTCACACAAACTTGAGAAAACATATCAAGATAAATCGTGAAGAAAAGAACAAAGAACACACCTACTAGTCTAATGAAAACAAAGAGGAAATTGATTTGAGTCAATGTTCCAATAATCCTTGAAGTAATCAGACTATAGATAGTAAAACCTTCTATGAATATATCATTTTCTTGGAAACATGAACCCAGAGGATCCACAACACTTGGTTTTGTTATATGATTCTAGAAGCTGTCTTGAGATTCACTTATGCTATATTCAAAGAGTCCAGAAGCATCAATCAGAAAACTCAAAGAATTTTAAACCGTATATCATAATTTATTCTCTATTGGGTTAAATTTTATTACTTTTCTACCAGATTGCGTATCTATAATATAAACATTCCATGTCTCCTATGCTATACTAAAGGATACAAGATATCTTCACACTACAATTATCTTACACTACATTTATCCCATGAAGAACTATGGATGAGGAATCTATATGACATATATGTAATCTATTTCCCACAAATAACTAAGTTAGAGGTCTATCATGACATAGAAAACATTGTATGCTATTGTAAACCTAGATCATGGGTGTGGATCAAAGTATATTAATTTAAAATTCTTAGTGTAAGGTGATCACTAAGTGGAGAGGATTAGGTCTCGTCCTAAGAATTATTGTATTGTTTTATTCTACTGTGATATTTCAAATTTAGTGTCCCCTATTTTCCCTCATATTTCAGAAAACTATATTTTACTTTGATGGTTGATCTGTGATTCTATTTATAACTGTGTTGGTTCGGTAAATTAGTTTTGGATATTATATCCATTATTTAAATTTTTATAACTGAGAAGTAATAAATCTTTTGAGAATTTCATTGAAAAATCAAACGATTATAAATATAATACTTTGATTAACTGGACTTTTTTTATTATAATGTGGGGGATTTTTAACTATTTTTTTAATAGAAATATTTTTCAGAACTGAATTCACCCCCTCTTGATTATCTTACTTAGACCAACATTTTGTTTCACATGATTGTTTTCAATAACTTTTTTCTATTTTTTATTAAATGTTATTAAATGTGATTTATGTTTTTTTAATGATGTTTAAATTTCTCTTAATTCTAATGTTTTATCTATTTAAAAAATCTATTCTTTATTCTGAAATATGGATACTAGTTAGGTAGGTTCTGCTACAAATAGACCTCCCAAATTTAATGGTAAAAATTATTCCTAAGGGAAATTAAAATGAAAATGCAATTATAAATTATTGGGTCTCATATTTGGATTATAACAGATGATCAGTATGAAATACAAAAGACTAAATGAAATACATGGAGTGATAATACAATATTTTATTATAATAATAATTATAAATCAATGAATGCCCTGTTTTGTGCTTTAGGTGATGAATAATTCAAAATAATATTTACTGGTAAATATCCCTATGAAATTAGGAAAACCTTAGTTGTTTCACATGATGGAACCACTAATGATAAAGGATTAATACTTAAAATATATAATATTATGTATGATAATTTAAAGATGAATCATAATTAACCCATTTATGATAGGTATATTTGGTTCAACGATATAGTCAATACAATTAGTACTCTTGGAAATCCAATGGATGCGAAAGAAAAATCATGTAGCTACATATATAAGAACCGGGAATATTGAGAGGAATCTCAGTATCAATTATAAAATCCTATGATATAAGTATGTTTCCAGTTGAAGAGATAATTGGAAAGATGAATATGTATGAGGAAGAATTAAATGTCAACAAAAAAGAACGGATGAAAGAAAGAGGAATTCATTGGATTTCAAAACCACTAATTCCAATAATAAGTAAAAGGAAAGAAAAAAATCATTTCAACATTACCAATAATTACGATTCACCATGAAATAATGATGAGAAAATGGATCAATTAGCCAAAATATTTAAATTTTTTTATAGAATGAAGAAATTTCTCAAGAATCCCTAAGACAGTGGTAAATATGATAATAATGGAAACTTGAAAAAGGATTAGAAAAGGAGTTATAACTGTATAGATATAGTTTATTATGAATATAAGAGAATTAGACATTTAAAGGCTGACTATCCTAAGTAAGAAATATGGTATGAAATATAAGGACAAAGATAAAAGATACAATAAGGTAATGATGTCCACTTAAAAAGCTTATTTGGATAGATCAAGAGAGTCATAATATTCAAATGGTGAATAAGGTGACAAAGATAACATGTGATTCATGACAAAAAATTATGAGGTAACCTTTGAATCTCCAATAAAAAATACCTACTATTCTAGAGATGAATCTATTTCTAATGGAAAGACCATTGAGAAAATGTTTGAGTACCACAAAATTCATTATTAAACATAAAAAGAACTAAAAGATAAATATAATGTTCTGATGAAACAACATTCTTTCACCACTATTGTTAAATAAGTTCCTACTATAGAGAAAGAGAGAAAATAACTATTTATTAAAGTTAAAAATGGACTTAAACAATCAAACGAGTAGTTAAAAATGGGACATAGAAATGATTACAAATGGAAAGAACACTATCACTCAAATTCATGGTAAATAGGTTGTTGCCAAATATGTTACTTGTATAGGTTATCAGCCAAGATAAACAAGCTTTGTTAAAAATAATTTTGTTTCAAAATCTATAAAATTAGAATTGGTAACTAGATTTGTAAAATCTGATGCATGTTTCAGTAATGGATAATTATTTACAACTTCTAGTTTTTTCATAACAAATAGATTTTTTTTCAAATATGTTAAACACTATATTAATGAATCCCATTAAGCATGTATAGGTTCCCAAAGATTTAATTACTAATATTAATAGACCTAATAATGATTGGGTAACAATATCTTTTCTTGGTTAAATTTTCTATGTTGGAATAATGGTTGAAGACCTCCGATAAAAGGTTTTGTTACATGAAATGTGGATTTTCAAGAAACATGATAGGGGATTAATCCTGATCCATGAATCTTATAATGATTTATTGTGTCCATGTTACATTTTGTGATATTGTAAAAGGAAAAATAATTTTCCAGGGTCAAATCAATAACACTGATTCAATTTTAATTTCAAAATTACTTTTTTTTACGGAATAAATTACAGATTTATAAGAATCTATTAGTTATGCGATTCTGGTTTCAATTTTAAATTTGAGAATGATTCAAGTAATGAGTTTCATTCAATAAACACGTTTGTATTTACTTCCTTTTGATTTAATAATGTCAATTCTCTAAACTTGGATTCCTTATATTCTCAAAATGTTTCATGATTAAGTGTATTTAAAAATGAATAATGACATTGGAAAAGGAGATTATGTAACTTTATCACCCACTCAGTTGTAAAAATTACAAGGAAATGGTCTATCAAGGATATACCCAAACATGAATTACCAAAAAATAATATTTGAAATCATTGCTAAAATGGGAAACACCTCCATATATCATGCAAACCAACACAATAAGTTTCAACTTCTCAACCACTTGAGTTGGTTCAGATATATTTGTTTGGACCATCTAGTGTTTCAAGTCTTAATGGGAAGCACTATTTCTATGATCTAGTATATGACTTTTCTTGGTATATGTGGGCCTTTTTTTAGGTCATAAATGTGAATCCAAATCTGACATCAACAAGAATGCTATATTTATATTGAACTGTAGTGGTATTAGGATTAAATCCTAAATAAGTAACCTTGGCCATGAGTTTTATAATCAATAGTTTGAATCCTTTTTGTCAAAAAATGGAAATAGTCATAAATTCTCTTCCCCTAAGACACCTATGTACAATGGAGTTATTAAAGAAGAAATAAAACCTAATAGGAAATATACCAGACTATGCTTAATGAGTATGACATAACTACTTATTTTTGGGTTTAAGTTGTAAATACCGCTTATTACGTAATTAACAGAGTCTTAATCAGACCAATTCTACGGAAAACTCCCTATGATCATTGTAAAAATAGGAAAACCCAAGTCAGGGACTTTAAAGTCTTTCGTTGCAATGTACTTATTCCTAACACTAAGGAAAATATTGATAAATTTTCTTCCAAACATGATGAAGGTATTTTCATAGGTTACTCATCCGTTACAAAAGCCTATAGTGTTTTTAATAAATGAACTATATGTGTGGAAGAATATGTACATGTTAATTTTGATGAATTAGATCCACATGAAACTAAAAACCCTCCTGAAAATATTATGGATGGTTTTTCAAATCTAAACATAAATTATAGACACCTTGAACCTACAGATAAAAAATCTGTTTAATACTCCAGTTCTGTAAAATCACCAGACTCTAATAGTAATCAAAATAAACCTACTCATGAATAATAAATAACTAGTCCTTTCTTTTCTAGATCAGATAGAACCCTTAAGAATCATCACTTAGATGTTGTAGTTGGGGACATAGATATAGGGACACATACTAGAGCATCTCTTAAGGATCATGTTGAAAATCAAGGATTCTTGTCACGACATGAACCAAAAAGCAGTAAAGATGAAATCAATGATGAATTTTTAGTGATGGCTATGCAATAAGATTTAACTCGGTTTTAAAGAAATAATGTTTGGAAAAAAGTAGATAGACATAAATACACCTTGATCATGGGAATTAAATTGATTTTAGAAAAAAAATTATATAGAACATGAACAATAAGGAGGAATAATAAAAAACTATTTGCACAATGATATAGTAAAAAAGAAGTCATGGAATATGAAGAATCATCTGTATCGGTTTCTTGACTTAAAGGCATTAAAATATTTCTTTCATATGTAGATCATCTAAATTTTAAACAATATCAAATTTATGGTAAAATTTAATTCTTAAATGAATATATATTTTAGGTTGTTTTTATTGAACAACCTAGGGTTTTACAAATCCTCATTTTCCAAATCATGTTTTTAAGTTAACAAAGGCTTTATAAGGTTTAAAATATCTCCAAGAGACTTGTATGATAGGTTAAGTACATTTCTTATTAATAATGGTTTTACAAATGGTATAACTGATTCAAATCTCTTTTAAAAACAATTTATAAAGATTTTTTAGTTGTTCAAATAAATGTGGATGATATAATTTTTGGATATTCAAAAAACTCATTATGAATTGCTTTTTCAAAAATGATGCATTGTGAATTTGAAATGAATTTAATGGGAGAACTAAAATTCTTTCTTGGATTTCAAATATTTCAAAATAAATAATGTATTATTTTAAATAAAATTAAATATAAAAAATATTTTTTTAAAATATTTGTTTTTGATGGTACCAAAAGTAGTGAAACTCCAATTAGTACCATCTATAAGTTGGATCTTGATGGAAATGCTAAATCTACTGATCAAACCAGCTACATACGAATGATTGGAAGTCTAAACTACTTGACTACTTGTAGGCCTGACAACCTATTTAGTGTGTGTATGTGTTCCCATTTTCAAGAAAACCCAAAACAATCTCATTTAAATGCAATAAAATGAATTTTTGAATACCTGAAGTATACTACCAATATAGTATTATTCTATCTAGAGGAAAAATATTTGATTTAGTTATTTATTCCGATGATTATTTTGTTGCTTTATGTTAGATGGAAAAAAACCTATGAAACATATCACTTTTTGGTCAATTCATTAGTATCATAGTGTAGTAAAAAAATTTGTTGCATTATCTACTACTAATCCTGAATACAAAAAAGCTGGTAGTTGTTGTGCTCAACTTCAGTGGATGAAAACCAATTTACTAGATTATGGATACCAATTTATACCATTTCCTATAAATTTTGATAATACAAGTGATATCTACATATCAAATAATTTTGTTTCATGTTCTAGAAATAGCATATTTGTGTGAAAAAATCATTTTTTAGAGATCATTATAAAAAAATAATATACCCCTTGAATTTATTTGCATTGAATATCAGTTTTCAGACATATTTAGTAAGATACTAAACTTTGAAAGAATAAATTACATCAAACATGAACTAGAAATAATAAATTTATGAGAATATTATATTGATCTTTTTTCAAATCTAGGTGTGTTTGTATCACCAATATGACATCGATAGTGTCTCACCGACTCCGATTGTTTCTTTGTGGCATTGAAAATGTCTCACTAATGTCCACATGCTAATTGAGTCTGATTTTCGCTATCTGTTTTAACCAAAATGACACAAATTTACTTTTTCTATTTTTTATTAGACCTCATTTATCCATTTTTGATTTCAAAATCCCAAAGTGATAAAATCAAGTCGGTCCACTCTATTTCTTACTCTCAGACTTTCTCTCTCTCACTCATAAATTTTATCTTTTACCCTTATACCTTTAACATTCCAAACCTTTGAAAAAACATTCAGAATGGTCATAATAATAGATGTATTTTATGGATCAAAAGAAAAGTAACTTCAATCTAAGAGGAAGAAAGGAGAGTTGAAAAAATATTAACCTTTCAATCTAACTCGTGTGAATTGTGTGGTACCTGCTAGGAAGGAAGTATTCAAAGAATGGATACTGTCACGTAATTAAATTATATTGAGAGTGATGGAAATTAAATGTTGGTTGGAATGGTTTTATGATAATAAAAGAACCAATTCTATGATGCATGTGCATTATTTCTAAATTCATGTTGCGTTCATTTCAAAAGGAGATGAAGATTTTTTATTGAAAACAGTAGTAAATGAAAAAATCATTTACTTTTCATTGAGGAATTGGGAAGAATTCCTAAAAGATCCACATGAGATATTATTTCAGGACTAAAAAATAAGTACTCCCCCAAACACATAAATAATTTTCTATGAGATAATATTGGAGACACTGACTGGAAAAAGGGATCACCTAAGGCCTATAGCCTAAGAGTTGGATGGGGATAACAGAATTCTGTTTATATTAATTCAATATCAACTCTGTACTAGAAAAATGTAATTTTCCTCTTTGAAGTACCTAGATTTTTACATGTTATATTTTTTTTAAGAAAGGGAACAAAGTGAACATGTGTAAATATTTAATTGTCACATCAACGAAATGAATAAGAAATACTGTAAGACCCAATACTTGTTCTATACATGGATGATTTCCTTCATGCTAAAGGAAATAGGATGTGTATGAGAGATTGATGAGATTGTTTATGTCTACAGTGGTGAATGCTTAAATAATGAGATTTGAAAATGAATAAAGATAAGGTGGAATCCCTGGAATAGGCAGTGGTTCGTAGATAAGGAGAATTTATATGAGATTTTCAATCTTGTTGAGAATATTTTTGAGGCCTAGATATATGTTTAATCCTGTTCTAGGACTGGATAAAGTGGATGATAAGTCTGGTGATGAGGATAGAGAATAGTAAGTAAGACCATAAAAAGAAAGAGGATATCCTATATTTGATAGGAGGTACCCATACATTGATGAAATCCTATGGAGAATGTCCGTTGGAACACCCATTCCACCTCTCTCTCTGCCTTCAAAAGAACCAATTTTACCTGATTATGATGAAACTAAAGAATATGCATGTGTTGAGTATGTGTGTAGATCAAATGGATCAAATGAGAAATCTTCTTCTGAAGAAGAACACGACAGAGATGATGAAGATAATGGAAGTGGTGCTGTAAATAGGGAAGTGGATGATGGAGAAGAAGATGAGAATTGAAATGATAGAGATGTTTAGAATGAAGATGGTAGTGGAAGTAATTTTGGATCTAATCATCCTAGTGATGATCAAGGTGATAATAGATAGTATGATAAAAATCTGGATCAAGAGGATAAATTAGAACCTCCAGATAAGGTAGAAGCTAAAACTAGAGAATTAGATGAAAGATTTTTAGTTGTTGATGCAATGAGATCTCAAATATTCCGTCTACCACAATTGGTTTATGTTAGAAGAAGATCTCAAGATGTGGTGGAACAACATGTAAGTGGATGTACAGTTGAGGGGGAGCTTCAAGATAGTAGATCTATAGTTGTGGGGGAGACTCAATATAATGTATTGAAATTTAACACCCTCACTCATTAGGAATACTCTATATTGTGGAAATGAAAAAAGAATCCTATATATGTTTTCTTTGGAATAAAATATTCTTATTCTGATGAGGAAGCTGATAGAGTAGTTCCAGAGAGAGCAGTGCTAGAGGAGCCTATATTGTCTGAGACACTTCTGTCAAGTGTATCTTATTCAACTCTTGGACCTTTATTTGTTCAAATTCAATGTGAATATGTCACTGGAACTGAACTTGATAGTTAAAATGAAGAACATTTCTCAACAATTAGGACCTTTTACTTGCCTACATCCATGTTGAGGTTGAGTGAAAGTGATGAAATTCTACACTATGGAATAGTTATTGCTCAAGTGTATCCCATACTGAATAAACTCATTGAAGCTATTGTGAAAGTTAATCAAAATCTGATAACTGAGATGACTAAATTGGTTTCCACTATCACTAGTTTGACCTATGAGTATATGTTATCCATGGATATAATCAAGAAAGGACTTGAATATATTATTTCCCACTATTATGTTCTCGATTATAACTAGTTGGTACAGGATATTAGAGACATTTTACTAGGTGATTCAACCTTATATAATCCTATATATGATTCCCCATACATTGAGGCTGTTAGAAATTCAATTAGAGAAGAACTGAGAACTATGATGTGTGGAACTAACCAATAGAGTCTTTCAAAACTCAAGAAGAAGAGTTATAATTTCCATGAAAACGTTAGGTTCTATTATAATAAGGACACTACTACACATTGGGACATAACTCAAAAGGTATATTAGTATCTCAAGAGAATTTACTATAATCATGAGTTGGATAATAATTTTAAGTGTTTGTTTGAGAACCTCAGAATCCCTTATGTGACCAAAGCATTTAGGGATCAAGTAAAAAATATCAAGGAGTTTACTCCTATAATAGAAATGTTTATTGAGAAAAAGTATGAATTCAATAATGCAATATATTATGGTGGGGATATAATTATGGATTTTATCAATTTTCTAATGTACTATTTTCATTTTCAATGTACTTCAATGGTTTCGAAACATGGTACACCTATCATGCCATCTCTTTAACCTACTACCTCTACTTATCTCGCAATGACTCTTGCTCAGTCCCTCACATAGATTAGACATATTATCTTTGGAACTCCTTCCTCTACTCATTCATGCCTAGAACCTTCCATGATTTCTATAATTCCTCTACCCTCTCTCACAATTCATTTTTAAACATTACCACCCCCTAATTCTACATATCATGCTCCTACCATTGACCCTTCTTCCAAATACAAGGAAGTGAAGGATAATTCATTTAAGAAAAATAAATACTATGGATCACCCATTTATAGGTCTAATTTGTTGTAAATTTCTAGTACTACAATTCAATTTTTTTTTCCACGATAGGTTACATTTATTATTGAATTCAATGTCATTGATTTTTTTTCATTCTATTCTGCTTATATTATAAATATATTTATTCATTTTTATTATAAAAAATGGGGAGAATGAAAATAAATTTTTATTTTCCATATCATAAACTCTTTTTTAGTTATGGGAAAATAGAAGACCTCATTTCTATGGAAATATACAAAGGAAAAATTTATTTTAAGAAAATCAGTAATAGGGTGATAGCATAATGAATAGTTTGATCATCAACTGATTGTACTTTATAATGAAATGATTTGTGTTCATCAAAAGGGAGAGACTGTTGAAACATTCTTGTTTTAATAATCATGATTCATGTTCAATCATATTCAATCAAGTTAATTTATATCAGATCATGTTCAGTTATGTTTAATGGTAATTGATTATGATTATATATGTTCGATTATAAGTATAACATATTCTACTTGTCTATATTATAAGATAGATAGACCAAAAAATTGGCTATGTGTGAGTCGTTGATTGTTATATGTTTGAATCAATGATATTCTGGCTCACTGGCTGAACAAACGAGTCACCAACAAAACAAATCAGTCTCTATTAGAACAATTAGGTCACCAATATACTAAATTATAAAATTATTGAATCACCGATATCCTAAATCGCTGATAGAAAAGAGGAATCACTAATAGAACAAGTTAGTCACTGATTAAACAAATGACTCAGTGATAGTCTAACATACTTACAGATCAAGTGAGTCACCAATAGAATAACTGGCTCACTGACAACCCTACTCACCTAATAATGCATGTTCCTACTAATAGCATGAGTCCTGGATAGAATGAGTCATCAATGAACTATCCTACCAATAGACAGATTCATCGATAGTGTAACTTACTGGACTAAAGGATTTTTTGACAGTGTGACCTACTAATAGAAGGGATCACTGACAGACAATTCAAAATTTATTTACTTTGTAAATTCTAAAATTTTATCAAACAATCATATTGGGATATTTAATGATTCTAATTTACTTGTATAAATTTTTTCATAAATAATTAACATGGATGTTAGAGGTACAAGGTAAAAATCATTTCCCAATCATGCCTAATGTCAGACTTATAGAATATAAAAAGGGAATCACTCAAGAAATAAGTATACCATACACATAACAAACCATATAATGAGAATCCATGAATAAAATAATGTATAACAATCCTCCTAGAGGAATAAAAGAAAATAATAAATTATTGTGAATCAAATTTTCAATCAGCCTTGCAGCAAAAAAACTCAAGAGATGAAAACCATTGATAAATGTATCATTTTCTTAGAAACCATAGTATAGATCCTCCATGACACTCTGTTTTGTTTTATATATTCAGAATAATACTCGAGGTTCTCTTATGCTTCATTCAAGGAGCCCATAAGCTTCAAGGCCAACACTCAGAGTATTATATACCTTTCCAAATTATTTCTGATATTTTGTGTTAAATTTTATTAATTTTCAAGAAGAGTGTGTACCTATAGTATAAACACACAATTTCTCATAGGATTAGATATATGATACAAGATATCCTCACACTAAAATTATCTTAAACCATATTTCTCACTTGATGGACTATGGAAGAGGTATTTGGGTTTCTTGGTTGTAATTTGTTGCACACAAATATTTTGGGTATAGGTCCCTCTTGACCTAGAAAGAACTATATGTTGTTGTAAGCCCAAATGTAGGATGTGGATAAATTTTTATTAATTTAAACTACTTAGTTTAAGGTGATCAACAATTGGAGAGGACTATTTCACAACATGAGACTGAACCTCTTGTTTTATTCTGCTATTCAATTTCAAATTTACTACACATTGATTTCACTCATATTTCATAAATATACGTTTTACTTTGATAATTGATCTTGGATATTATTTATAACTATTTCTGTTTGGTAAATTAGTTTAAAAATAAATATACACATATAATTCAAATTGTTGTAACTAAGTATTAATAAATCATTTGATAAATTAATTGAACAATAAATCTATTCAAAATTTAATACTTTGATTAACTAGTCCGGTTTTATTTAAATTGGGGATTTTAATTATGGTTTTTACGATAAATTTTTAATGTAAATCAATTCAACCCCCTTCTTGAGTATTGTACTCCAAAAAATAATATAATTCAAAAAAATTTAGTCATTTTATATATCACATTTCTACATATAAATATAGTGCCTCCATATTTTCATTGTAAAAATAATCATCGCTAGCTCTAGGTCAAGCATCAGATAATTTGGATCAAGTGGCTTCAACTATCGAGATAAATTAGAATTCACTTTTTCATTTATCATGAGGATGGACCAAAAACCTTTCAGATATGCATCACTAAAATAATTAATCCTTCTCTAATAGAGGGTAGAGTTAATATATGTACCATAACCAATCTATTTTTCATCTATGGAAAACTTTATTCACACTCCTTTTTCAAGATGAACTTATCCAATTTTTGAGTTAACAAGGTTAGTGGATTGAAGATGTATAAAATGTTTTCACAAAACTCAAATAATATCATACTAAAACAAATGAACTATTAATATCAGTTAATTTTGATGGATGAGGTCACTCAACCATAACCATTCTATTGATAGGATTAACTTAGATTCCATCACTGGTTTCAGTGTGACCCAACAAAGAAACTTGATGTAACAAAAAATAACATTTTTTAACATTAATAATATCCCCTATTTCCTTAGTGGTGAAATGTAACCCTTATATGATTCTCATTACCCTTAAAAAGTTTGGAATAAATCATAAAATCATCAATAAAATCTACCAAAAGGTTATCATGGTAGTCCATAAATAGTCTATACATAAATTCCATAAATATAGTTGGATCATTATTCAAGATGAAGGTAACAAAAAAACAAATAATTCTCATATCATGATCAGAAGGAAGCCTTTGGAATATCTTCATTCATCACACTGAAATAATGGTAACCATTACATTGATCAATCTTAGGGAATAATTCTTCCCAATGAAGACAGTCAAATAAGTCATCAATCTTTAACAGAGGGTTCTTTTTATTCACTAGGATCCCATTAATTTCTCTATGATAAATGAATAGATACATTTATCCAACCTTATTCTTAAGAAAGAGAAAATATGATCCCCATGGAGAGACACATGGTCAGAAAAACCCCTTCCATAAATGTTTGTGGAGCTTCTACTTCAATTCCTCAATCTCTAAAATTTCTATTCCATATGGGGTATTTCATATCATCTGGGATCTAGGAATGAGTTAAATGGATAGATGTACATATCTTTTTAGGGAAGGTCTAGGTAACAATTAAGAAATACTTTATTGTTTTACAAAAATGATGGGGACATTTTATATTTGTATGCATTCATTTCTATCTTCATATTTACCAATCATCTCTATAATAAAGTCTATGGGATGTACTTCTAGACAAATATCAAGTTGGGATATCTCCCATTTAAAGATAAATATAGGTTTTCTATCCATTATTACTTATATTTCCATGCTTCTTCAGTTGATATCTACATTATATGTTGAGAGCCAGTCAATCCTTAGTATATTGTTGAATTTCAGCATGGAAATGACTACTATATTTTTGATGATATTGTGTTTTCTAAAGTGAATACAATAGTTTCTATACTCTATTTATTCTTGTCTAATACCTCCAGGAGGATTGACTAATAACTATACTATTAGATGTTTAGGAATTTATTCTATATTATTTATAAAAATTGTATAAATAACAAAATTTTATTACTAGAATAATACAAATTACTTGATAGCATTGAGAGAAGAATGAGAGTAACTACCACTACATCATTTTGAGAATCTACTTTATCTTATATGATAGAAAATTCCTAGCCTTCTACATTCACTATATGTTGAGGTTTATTGTGATTCTCATCCATTATCTTATGATTTGGAAAATAGTTTTAAAATAGGCCAAGATGTACAAAATTATAACATTGTACTTCATATCGGGACTATACCATCTTATATTTTTCTTCAATGTTGAGAAATAGGGGATTCACCTCACTATGACAATTCAAATAAATATGTCCATCTCTTCTACAATTGTTACATTTCTTGTCCCGAAGCAAGTTGTTCCCCAAAAGTTTCTTCCCAGATTTTTTGTATGCAGGAAGTTTCACTTTCTTTCCACCTCTTCCATTATCATTATCCCTCCATAATATAACCCCTAATGATATCTTATTTTTATTCAATATATGGGACAAATAAATCTTTAAAAACTCCATATCAACCTTTATAGCCCTCCACACTATCTCCTCATAGCTGTCACAGTCTCGATTGACTATCTTCTTCTATATATGCTGTTAGTCCACCGAATAATCTATAAACCTTTCCATTAGGATCCATGAACAAGCTATAGGGTTAACAATAATGAATTTTTTAATTTCATATCAAATATTTCCATAGATTCATTTTCAATCTACATTAACACTAAGAAGTCATTCTACTTTTTCATTCTCATTAAATAAGGGAACTAAATTTTGAAAATGTTCACCATAAATCATCTAACTCCATAACATCAATATCCCATTATGGATTCATGTTTTTAATTATTGTCGACCACAAATTAGCATCTCTACCTAAGTGGTACATAGACATGGTGACTTTCTCTTATTCTAAAGAGTGTTGTATAGAATATATCTTTACTATAGATCTTATACATTGTTCAGAAATCAATGGTTAGTTAGATCAACTAAAAAAGGTGACCATTAATGCAGAAAAGACATAGTGAATTTTTTTCCCATCGAGGTGAATCTGTTCACTTAGATTGATTCATGCTATTTCTCATAACTCGAGTGTCTTGATTCCTCATTCTTAGAAATTATTCCATTTCTTCTTTTTTAGAGGTTCATCTGTCCATGGATTATTGCACTCTCCATTTACATTGTTCCCCCTATTTCCTAACATTTTCTAAAATAATAAAACCTTTGTGATAAATTTGATTCTTTAAATAATCTTATAATTAGAAGGGAATTTTATTTCGGAAAACATAATGCTTAATTATGTTAATCATTAATAATAATTTTATTTTCTATAAATCCTTTATAATAGTTCATCAAATTCATCAGATTAACTAAAAATAATCCTTCAGAGTTTTAAAACAAGAGTTAATAAAGACACATTGTAGTGCACTAGTTCATATTTGAGTCTACCTCAATAAAGTGTTTTTTGGGTTTTACCACTAGATACAATTATTCCAGAACTACATCCACATGATCATATCCAGATAAGGTTTTATTTTCTTGAATACGTCAATAAAATTTCATGATTATCTCCTATATTTAGAATTTTATATAGGGATCATACTAATGTTATTAAGTACTAATTTCCACAAATAACTAAACAACCCTTTGAAACAAACTATGAGATCATGCCTTTTTTATTACATAAAATATCATTACATTGTACAAAAAGAAGATATTTTAATGTTTATATTATTTTAAGAAAGGTACATAATAAATGAATTAATAAATATTTATTCTGAAAAACATAAAAGAATTCCGAATTTTTTCATTCTAATGGTATTTATTTCATCTCATAACCTTGTTACATAAATCAATGGAAGTTGTGAGCATAATACAAGTAAAGAAAAATCAACGGAAATAGTTTACATATGATCTTGAGGAAAATAAATAAGAACATGAAGAATATCATTATGGAATGAGAACAAAAAAATGAGGAATTAAGTAATAAAAATAAAATCAACCATAACCTTGAAATTTTGGTGAAACATTTATATTAGTCATTAAAAATTATATATCAATGGTTTTTCATCAAGGTGTCACTATAAGTATAAAGTCTATTCACCAAGTTATTATAAAACATGCCATCTCTATAGATTAAATTTAGTACCCAATGCATTGGATTTCTATTAGGGAACACCCTCCATGTGTGATAATTAATGTGATCCAAATTGAAAATAATAAAAAATATCATAAATTACCTATGGAGAATAAATGAAACAAGTTTCATTTCAAAATCAAGGTGTTTTTAAAAAGATCATAACTAAAAATTTATTATGTCATTTTTAAACCATAGAAATGGAATGAATTTCTCATGTAAGTTAAATACAAAAATAAATATTTTTTTATATCCACTTGAATAACCCTAGAATATTATGATTTTTGGGTATTTACTAATAGAAAAAATAGAATTTCTTGAGGAGAAAATAAAAATTTGGAGAAGTAAATTCAAAAGTATAACAGGTATAAAAAATTGTTTCGAAATGGATTAAAAGAGAGGGGTAGGGGTCTCCAATTTATAAAAAAATAATTTAGTTGTAAGGAAATGAATAAAAAATAAATATGAGAGAGTGACCATAGCATTCATAAGACATATAAAAAAGGACATCCAAAAATGAATAGATTAGAAGGATATTTCCTTTAACTTGACCAATTGTTCTTAAAAGATGAGGATGATGAACATGTGGTATTGAGCACACCTTTAAAGGATTTATTTATAGGTAAACCTACTATATATTCATGATGTAAGGATTTGGAGTGAATGGAAATGGAGAAATGTACAGTTATTTGTTGCAAATTGGAGGATTTGTTTATTAATTTCCAAATATTGTCTAAGGAAACCTAGGTTGAGGAAAATGAAAAACTATGGGCTTTCCCATAGTATTTATTCGTATTTATCAATTGTTGGGGTCATATAATATGTTATTTTAGTCTTTAAGAGTCAACTAGGAATATAAATTACTTCTTTTTTCATGTAAATGTAATGTTTCTACAGAAATAATGTTTTTAATGTTAATGTTTCAATTTTATATTTTTCAATGTAAATCATAGGTTTTGGAAGTAGATAAAATATTATAAAATACATAATATTAAAAAAATAAATTACATTAGTATGATATTTTTTGTAAATAATTTATTACATAATTATTACAAAATTATGAATTCATTAAACAATCAAAAAAGCTCAGAGTGAATTTTTAGTATTTAAGAAAAATAACGTATTTTAGAAAATCACCATAAATTCACCATATCCAAGAATTGATGTGTGGATTTCCAAAATGATATTTATTTTATTAGAGTAATTTTATAAATATTATATTTTTATCGTTTAAATATAAAAATTATTATTTATTTAAAATAATATTGAATTGAAAATACATAGCAAAATTTTGGACACTTGGAAAAAATAAAATTATTTCATCACATTTATTTAAATAAGAGTGGTTTTGTCATAATATTTAATTTAAATAAGTATTATTAAAAATATATTAGTTTATTATAAATATTTATATATTTTCTAGAAAGTACTTTTTTGTTTGAAAAGTCAAATTATCAAATTCTATTTCAATTTTATTATGTAAATATATTCATAAAATGGTATTGAAATAATAAATTTTTTATACAATTTAATTAAACATTATATAAATAGATACTCAACACATAATCCATTATAGAAACCATATACGATATAAGGGCTTGGTGTGTGATGTTTTTAGATTCATGGGTTAGCTCGACTAACATCACCCTTGAGGTAATTTCAGCTAA
This sequence comes from Viscum album, assembly GCA_963277665.1. Lineage (NCBI taxonomy): Eukaryota > Viridiplantae > Streptophyta > Magnoliopsida > Santalales > Viscaceae > Viscum > Viscum album. Next base: position 648,107,643 of record OY728120.1, on the reverse strand, counting down.
CATGAAATTCTCTCATAGGAAATTCAGTTCACATATTGAATCCCAGATTAGACATGGTAAAGAGGGAAACCCAAGGATTCCTTCACCATCTCATGCTTTTACAAATGGGATTTTTACAACATGACACTACTAGTCGATGCTATCATTTATTATTTCGGTATTAATGATCCTTTATCATTTCTACATATAAAAAATAACTAAAATGATAAAATTACTATTAATAATATTATTTCCAACATTTATATTGAACAGTGGTCATGTAGTTTATTAAAACTAATGGTTATAATTAAAATTATACTCCCTCCATTAATAAAGGGATACAGTTTTCTTCAGTACAAAATATCACACATTTTCTCAATAAAAAATAATAATTTAAAATGTTGGGGACATTACACATTGCATTTTCTAATTCACAACCAACTTCCTTGAATTACCATAAAATAAATTATAAGAGACATAGAACAAAAGTATATTCTTGTTTTTCTAAACTATAGAATTTATATATAGCTCACGTGGGCCTATTGATTTGGTGACATGATCTCCAAATTGTCGCTTTAATAACACAGCATGTGGTGCTTTAAACAATAGTTTCATTCACCTTTAATGTAAAAACCTAAATCCATTGCCCATCCTTCATTGGAAGTTATATTCATGCATGAACTCTTTATTCTAACTACACTTTGGTAATTACCCATAACATTATTGAATAGTTGACCAAGAATTGATCTCAAGGACATGTTGTGTTGATTTTCTTGAAATATCATGTCCATCACCCAATATAAATTTCCCATCCCAAATATGTGATTTTAATTGGTTCCTCTTTGGCTACAAACAAGAAGAGATATCGAGGAAGATAAATAACAAGTAGATCAACCTTCAGTCAGCTGCCCATGAAGCACTTGGTTTTGGAGAATGGTGAATTTGAAAAGATAAACATGATGCCTTTAGATGAATTAAACTCAATAAGCTACCCAACACAGTCACTGAAGCTTATAAGTAGACTCTAGTGATGTTTCTATCCAAAAAAACCCTCTTTAATCTTTCTTTCCCCTGAAAAAACATGGGAGCATTCCTAACCCAGCTCACATGGGTTGTTATGCTTCAACAACCTAATCCAATCCAGAATGTAACTCTGGGTAACATCATAATTTCCAATAGACAATCTTGGGCTCACTAATGTTAAAAATTAAGACATTTTTAGAAGATAGATGCTATTATAAAGCTGAATTTCCACCCACCAAGAACATTGACATAATCCAAATCAGTATTCCCATATAGATTATTTCAATAGGGAAAAAACAGGTGCCCCTGAGTTTAACCATAATGTTCTTACTTGGGTACCCAAGTATTAATTAGGACCAACCATTCCTCAATTACTATTATTCTTCATATGAAAATTCTAATAGTGACCTCCCTATAAATCCCAATAGCTTTCTAAATTTTTTTTCATGATGTAAGATCTACACTGGCTCAGGGATCCCAAACAATGCCATGTTGGGGAGAATGGTCATATTTTATATTATTTTAAAATAATAGAATTTCAATGGATTCAAATAGGGACCCAGTGAACTTATGCTTCATAAAAAAGATGTGGCCGATGCAGTTTCCACCCAGACAAACCAATTCGTTTGAAGGAGGAATAGTCAAACCACTAATGGTTGAATTTTTTATAAAAATCCCAACATCACCTGTCACCGAATCTATAACCTGACCATGATTCACTCACCATCTGAGGAATCACATGTTCACTTGAGCACAAACAGCATGTTCCATGCCCGACCAAAGTTGTATTTATAGATTTGTCATTTATATGGGCATGACAACAATATGTTCATGACATGCTCTTATTTTTAAAAAATATTATGATCCACAAGGAATTTAAACAAGGCTGGCCATTCCTAAAATGTCTTACAACATTTGTTCTATTTTTACATGGAGTAAACACTACCATACATACAACATGAATCTTCCCACCTTAATATTGTCCTAGTTAATGGATCTTCTGAAGAAGGGAATTCACCAACATGATGCACGCTCCCTTGAATACTGACAGTTGGTCCTAGAGGTGTCTATAAAACATTAAAATGTGTTTAAAATTCATTAGATAGAAAACAATCCACTTATGTATTTTCAATTATATCATCAAATAAATTTACATAAGTCACTCTTTTGGAGTTTCATCCACATGCACTATAAAATTAGGAATAATAGCCAAATTAAAAAACTAGCTTGTCAAAAAAATTATCATATTAGATCATCATACCATTCATTGGGATGAAATTGAATTTTTTAGAATAGTAGGACACTATAAGATACAGATAATATATGATTCAAACTCTTGACCCATAGATTAAATGGTTATTTTCGAACAAAAAATGTAAGTTACCCCATTTTTTTAATATGTCATCTACAGCGTGACCCAACACATACTAACCTGAGATTGCATGAGCCACAAAACAGCTACTATACAATCCATGGGTTTATAAAAATCTGAATTCGATTATTGGATGGTTGAAAAAGGATAAAATTGAATCCATATTTGACAATGTGATTATTCACTAGATCAATGATATACTGATTCATCCATCACTAAAGAGGTAGAATAAGGGAGGGTAACACGACTTAATTAAGTTACTAACCATGACCTTTGGAATGTATATCCTCATAGAACTATGCATTTCAAAATGATAACACCATGAGAAAGTTTCATAACAACAAACGATCGTCTTTAAAAACATGGTCTCATTTTAGAATCAAGGAGTCCAACATGGGTCTATGACCCCAGAATAGTACCACACATGAGAAACTGCTTGTAGGAAACATGAAAGCATTCAAAACGTTTGAGGAGATACCTAAAAAGGTCCTTCCCCTTATAAGGACCCAATATATCAACCCAACACAAGCTGACACATATGAAAGGTCATGATTATTAATATCTAATCATTCAGTTCAATATAACAAATGTAAGACCTACATGAGATTCTCATTTTTTTGTTTCAACAATGCTTCTCATGGAAACATGCTGAAGGGATTTAAACTAACACTATACAATGTATAGTCCAAGGGAACCACTTAAGGATAAATTTTAATTCATTAATCCAAAATCACTTCTAACCATTTAAAACACCTCAAGGTTTAGTTTGAAAGGAAAACTAATACCTAACATAAAATAATCATATGGTTAAGGTTGTAAGGAAACATAGGGTGGTTAAATTAGATATCTCTTTTAGAATTATTCATTATTTATATCCCATTATATCGAGGTTATTTTGTCACAAATCATCATTTAAAAACATCATCAATTTATTTATTAGTCCTCATACAATTTTAACTCAAAAATATTATAAGTTATTCCATTAATTAAATAGTTATTGAAAAAAAGGGGAACCACCTAATGTATACATGAAAAACCATATAATTATCCATAAGAAATTTAAAACTCCCCCCAACACATATCATATGAACACCCCAACATGGTTAATTACTAAGGCATGAGAAAATAAAGGGAAACCCATGAAGGTTTAATTAATCTATTTCAGTTTAAATTAAATTAAAACCCAACAATTGAAGCACATAGATTTTTAAAATATTCTTAGTGGGATCATTTCATAAGAAACATTCCCCAAATGCTCATCTTGGGTCCAATTTTTCATTTTAGATTTTATTGATTCAGATCATTATTCCCTAAATATGATAGGTTCATGCCCTTATAAAGGAAAAAATTTCATTTAAGTTAAAATTAGACAACATATATATGTAATATAGTTTCTAAGTAGAAATTTCATGACAAATGATTTCGTTTTATGGGTTATCACCTCTCAAATTATAAAACCACAATACACATTACAACTTGTAGGTGGGTCCAAACTAATAGTAATTTTTTTTCTTGGATAAAATGAAAATCTTACCTCTTAAATATTCATAAAAAACTAGTAAATATATATGGTCTATCTAAAGTGGTTCCAACTTGTAAAGAGTACCTATACTTTAAAAATTGGAAAATTGTGTCCCATTTAACTACAACCATTAATATATCAGCCAGAGAACCAAGGTTCATGGTTTAAACATGTCATAATAGATTAGATATGTGTTTCCATCAAAAACAATTTTGAATTTATTTTATAAAGTTACTAGGAATTCTAAAAAATACCATTACGTGTTGTTTAATAATATCATGGAAACAAAGAAGCATGTTATTTGAAAACAAATACTATTAATTTCTCCCCAAACATGGTATGTTTCTAAGTAATCAATAAACAACCAAACAAGGAATATATGAAATACGTAAAAAATTAAATTATATTGGAATTCAATTAAAATATTGATGAATGTAAAAACATAACATGTTGTCAAAGGCTCCCAACATGATAATCCACAGGCAGAAAATTAACACAAAAGTTAAATCAAATTTTTTTACTAGCCTAAAAATGAAACCAACATGGAGTGTTATATTCTTGAAATGGAAATTATTATGTTCCTATCATGATTCTATTAATAGAACTTCCCTTCCATACAAAGGCATGGGTAATTTATATAAATCAAAAATATTAATAATAAGGGGGAAATAATCCAATCACTTAAGTGAAATAAAAATCAATTGTAATTCATGAAGCATGAAAAACAATCCCATCCATGGATAATTGGAATTTTTCTAGTACGTGTGTTGATCACAACTAGGAAGAACTATTTACCAATCACCAACACATTCCTAGAACCATGTCTTCTAGCCCAGAATAGAAGACAAAGGAAAATAAATATCTTTGATAAAACTTTCTAACACCCCAATATGACCAATATTAATTTGGTAATTGAACTTGTCACCACATGGATTCAAGCAGACATTACAGTATGTAAGTGGCTGCTGACTAGAGGATAGTGTTTTAGGAGGTGAAACTAGGGAGACTATAACCTCATTATATTTGTATCACATCGATGTATTAGAAATTAAATAACATACAGTATTAAATGAATACATTGTAGTGGAAGAATAAATATAATAACTATGTAATCATGAAAAATGATAAAACATGACTAACTGTTAATGAATGTCATATAATGCTCCAAGATACAATCATGATGTCTAATATCCAATAAAATACAAAAAAATGGAATGTTATCAATGTACATCTCCATGATCATCCTAAGTACTACCTCAGTATTGGGTTCCCTGGATCCTAAGTACAAATTACAACATGATAAATAAATTCCATGGACTTTCAAGAATGTAGAAATAAATTGGTACCCAGTGCAATGGGGGCCCAAGCAGGGTGAATGATATAATCTTAGTAGTCCACCACCAATGGTGTCTAGATCTATTATGTTCATTCTCAATAAAATTTATTGTGGTCCAACATAGGTGAATACAATGAATTAAATAATTGATTAAATCACACTTCTGTCACGGTTCCTAACTGGAAGCCTAATCTATACTTCATACATTGTCCTAAGCCGAATTTCTAAACCAATAGATCCAATAAAAGTGATATGGTTTATACAGGGTAAAATATACAGAAAAAAAATGATTTGACTTGAAGCTTTTTCTTTCTCTTAGTGGTCACTCTACAAGGAGTTGGGATTAGGTTGCGATCACTAGATGAGAAAGAAAAAGCTTCAAGTCAACTCATCTAAGGCCATCCATAATGTAATACCAAGTTCTTCTATAGGTGCCTATTATATGATGAATACCACTTATTCTTTCTAGGGTGAGTCATAATGTTTTCTATTGTATCACTAATGGCATCATAATTAGGATTTTGTACCAAGTATCCCTAATTGGGGACCATGTTTCTCCCGAGTCATGTCATATCCATCGTACCAATGAGTCCATCCATGGTTTCTCCCCTAGGGAAATGGGGAAAATCATATATATAATGTGAACTTCATAGATATCACATACAAAGAAATTCAATTCATCACTCCAGGTGCATTATTTAGTACCATTCCAAGCTCGGTGAGTCCATCCACGATGTCCTAAAATTTGGACACATTTTATATCATATCCCACTAGTAGATAATCCATAGAATCAGGAATCATTCATCTACAAGGTGAAAAATATTTATAAGTAACTAATCATTCCAGAAATTGTTTTAATCTAATAAAAATTCTATCGGATAAGAAAATAAGAATAGTGAACTTATCATAACATTAGAACTAGGCTACCCAAAATGCCCTTGTAGAACAAGCATATACCTTCAACAATATGAATAATGTTAAAGGAAATTCATTTAATATGTAATATATAGGGCATAAATCATATGATAAAATATCTACAACATAAGGAACTAGTGTATGGAAATAAATAAGAAAAAATCATAATCACTTTACATGCTTCATTAGTTCTATAGTCCATGGTGTAGAGTGTAAGCACTATTCATAAGTAAATACAATAGTATCATTTAACCAATTTAATAAAACTCATATCATTCAAGGGGATTGAACTATTTCAAGGGTAATATTCCTTTAAGCTTACTGGTTTAACTCATGGATGACAACCCACATAATTTTATTAAATAATATTCTACATTTATTAAAGATGTAAGATGACCTCAAGGGTCTTCAAACAAGTAAAGGATCAAGTTAATTTGGCCCAAAATAAAAAACCCCACCCATTAGAGTGTATATATCCCTGTATATCACCCAAATTGGTGATTCTCTATATACTATCATTATACCACACAAATTGACATACTAAGCTTTATTATTTAGACAAAAGAAAGGCATTAGTTGAAGAGTTTGGAAAGCCGAAGAATGAAACATGACGTAGAAGAAAATGAATATCTTGGAGATAATTAATGAAAACACTATTATACCAAGATATATCTAGACATATGATATTAATCTTATATTTTCCTCCTTCTAGAGAAATTTATAAAAATAAGAGCACCTTAAATATATGTTGAATTAGGTTTCCCAAAAATAGTGTAGTAAGAGGGATGATAAACAAATAATGAAATAATGGGGAAATTAGAGAATATCGAAAAGAATCCATATGGATATAAGGATATCGATGATCATGATAGAAAAAAGTGATATTTACAATTCTATATTAGGCTTTGGAGGATCCTTGTCCAAGAGCATGGAAGAGACAGATGCTAGAAAGGGAGAAGTAAAAGAGGGGGTTTATTTTTTATGTTCATTAAATGAAAAGGTTTACTTCACCATCAATAACTATGTATTAGGGTTTGGCCTCTTGATGGGAAAAATCATGCAACAATTGTGCAACTTCCACTATATAAGAACCATTACCCCACAAGGTTGTACAACACGATTCCCCCAACTGTTCCTCAACCATGTGATGAATAGTGAATGAACACTTCCTTAGTAGCCCAAAGCATTTAAGATATGAACATGTTTTGGGAATCCATGTGTATCTAGTGTGCACTATATCTTCTAACCTGTATAAGTCACATGGTTTTTGTCATAGGGTCGCATTGATTCAGATAAATTGTGTGCCCTTATTAGACTTCTCTGATTTTGATTTTTCTAGGGTTTGAAAATTGAAAATATTATCAGAGAACTCGAGGAACCCCTCAGTACTTAAAATAATTCTAAAAATAACTCATTTTAGTTCTTTAAATTTCGTTATTCCATTTTGAAGTTTGTAATATAAAACTAACTATCCACCAAATTGAAAAAATAAAATTCTGTTTTAAATTCATCTATTCAGAAATCATCTGACACTACAGATACATACATCATGAAACGATTAGGAAGAGGATGTGGGAATCCATTGGGGATAGGGTTGAAACTAGGAACAATGTTTTTCCTTAATAGATACCTAGTTGGAGTTGAAAATTTTGGTTCTGGTGAAAATGTTTCAGGTTTGGGTGTCGGTTTTGAGCCATAACTGGGAGGATCATCTACCATTAGTTAGGTTTTCATATCATTATTATTACTTCTCCACCACTGAACATACAACTTTTCGAGGACACATTTGAGGGACATTATAGGATAATTTTATATTATTCATATCCAATGGGTTACAATTCCTGGTTCCTAGTGTTGTTTCTAGTGTATTTTTGATAAATATTGTAGTTCATCCAAGGTAGGATAAGGACTGTTCAGAAAACATTAGGAGTACTCATTGGAATTATGACATATGCCATTTTATTTGGAGTGTTATGGTCTTTTATCCAGGGTGGTAGTAATCTATGGGAATCATTGGATCTTGTTTATGGTTACATGAGGTTATAAAGGTGTTGTGTTGCGTAACCATGAGGATATATTATATGGAGATTGATCCTTTAGGGGTGTGTCTTTTCTTTATGTGTATATTTTTTGATATCACTAGGAATTGTTTGGAGAGATCATAGTAGTGAAGTCCCAGTAGATATTTCAGTATCCCCTCCTTTAGCATAATTTTAATTTTCATGTACAAATATAAAAAAATGATGGAATATTGTAATGAACCATTTTTTTCAATTTAATAATTTTGAATATTTCTATGAATATTTACTAAACTTGGAACTGATATGACATGTGATTCTGACACAAATTTTGCTTGGAATTTATTTTAAAAATATATTAAATATCACATTCATTCAATTTTCATAAAAATGTGGAATAACTCATAAAAGGAGGCCTGGATATGAAATAAAAGAGTACCATTGAGTTTTGAGAGTGGGTTTTACCCTTGTCATGATAAATACATTTTCTGCATGAGATATTTGTGAAAATGATGTCACGAGAACAATATTAATAAAATAAATTAGTTAAATTATTTAATTTATTTTGATTAATATAGTTACCCACCTTCTATATAAATTCTTGTGTTTGGGGTTTTCCATGGTTTTTTAGCTAATCCTAGAAACCATGATAATCATTAGAGAGTGTTGGAGTAGAGAGTTCTTAACTAACAGTGACAAATCGTGATTAGATCAAGGATCAATCACAGACTGGGTTTTTTAATCTAAAAAACAACATCAATGAAGGACAATTCATCATCTGTGATCATTCTAGACTCTAGGTGTGATTTTTTTTTGTATTTATCCCCATTTTTTATCCCCAGAAAAACATGACTCAATTGATGAATATATTTATTCATGAATTGGTAGTTTTTTGGGAATGAGTTTATTTTTTTGATTTAGGGGTAATAATTTATTTCTTCCATTATTTATTTATATAACTCTTCATTCATATTATCCATGAAAATGGATCAAGTATGAAATAAAAAATGGTTGGGTCTCATTCCTAGCTCTTATGTTTAATGGTTTTATTGACCCATTCTACATGAATTCATCATTATAAACTTAGTTAGATGTTGACTTCAAAATTTCCCTATTAAATATCAGTGTGAATTCTATATTTGGTGAAATATATTGTCCCCGTGGGATAGGGATGGAGATTCAATGATTTGAAAGTGGGATATGACTATGGTAGAAGATCCACAGATGAATAAATACGCATTCTTCATGATTGTGGCATTAGAATCTATGATTCACAATGGGGGTGTCTTTGAGAAGCAGATAAACATGGATTCTGGCGATCTGAGACATGTACAACTAGTCATCCTCAGATCTGTGAGCTGTGATGAGATTAAGGGAAGAATTGGTACTTTTGAAGTCTCGGATAAACACATATAAATAAATCCACATGTTCTATGGGAAACGAGACTAGATGGAATGTAGTCGTATGGCCATACAACATGCCTACTCCTTTTGTGGCACTAGGGTTTTAGTGTGGAGATAAATTTAACATACCATGTGACCCATGTAACATGCCATTTAGCCCTTAGCTGAGTAGCTAGGCATGTACAGGGTGTATATGAAATAGAGGTTGGGTGGACATGTATGCCCTGTGGTCCATACAATATGAAGTGTACAACCTGGAAGGTTACTTGACATGTACCGTGAATACATCACCAGGAGATCATGTGAGTCCTACATGCAACGTATGGTGATCCACAAGTTGTGTAATTTTGAAATTACATGGGCATATAAAAGATTACATGACGAGTTCTAGGATAACTCCTATATTTTTTGAACCATTGGTATAGGTTTTGTGTTGAGGAAAAGTACATTCCATTTGAGTGTGATACATGGGATATGCCAGAATTAATGAGGCTTGTGATGAACCTCTAGGTACACACTGTGTACTCCTTTGAGGATATGTTGGATTCCACATTCTTAGATCATATTTGATCAATGATCTTGTGATATTCCCTAGAATTTTATTGATTAAGTGTGTTCCCATAGTTTATTTTTATGAGGTTATGTTTTCAAATCACAATACCATCATATAGGTAGATCCCACTACAAAATCATATGATTTGTTTAGTGTGGGCGAGTTCCATTATTTGATAGTGATTTCACATTGCCTACTTCGAGAAAATACTCAGTAACTTAGAGAATGTTTCTCTCTGAGAGTCTCAGAACAGTCCTCTTTTCAATTCAGGTTAAACATATATGGGGTATTCATAAATGATGTGAATACTATTTATAGCGATGTCGATAACCTTTGGGGGAGGATATTTCTAGTAGGGTTTGGTGTCCCCCCAGTGAGCCAGGGGAATTGACCCCCTATGAGTGTATTGAGATTAGATATTTCAAATGAGGTGTAGTTCTATAGAGTATTTATCTCAGATGAATCCTCTTATGTTTATTTTATGTATAGATATAATGCATGGGAACTATAAAAAGAGTGACATTAGTGGGAGTATAGATCATGGAGTTGGTTCTCCCAAATGAGTGTTTTCTGGAACCGTTGAGATGAAATCCTAGGATATATTTATATCAGTGATCATACATAGATGTTGTGTGTCTACTACATGTATATCGATATATTTTTCTATATGTTGCACATTAGGATTGACATAACCTTTCATGACTTACATAATATTTATTCTTTGTGTTTTTTGGGGTGTCCTACTTGGTATTTCTATAATCATCCCTACATTGGATCTTCCTATTTATCTTATGTATTATGTGGTTGATCGACCATTTTAGGAAGATCTTGATCTACTAGGAGTTGGTGGAGCTACTTTTGGCTAGATAGAGTAAGGTTTGTATCATTTTTTCATTTTAAAGTAGTCCCTTCCATTGGAATAGTTCTAACATTACAATCTAGTTTTTGCTGGGATTGTATTTGACCCCTTTTTATCCTTTCTAGAACATTTTTTGTCATACTCTTGTTGTGGGGTTTAGATTTATGCATGAGTTGTTTTTAGTTTTTTATATTTCTTCAGTTTATACACATGAAGATGTGTGCATCCACACATGTACTTTAGGATAGTTCCTAACATGTGTGTGATATACCTTCCTGGAGATAGTCGCTAGCATCATGATTATTATAGTGTGAGTTTGGGTAGTTTTACCTCAGGTCATGTCTGGTTGGGTTAGGAAAACAGATTCTTATGAGAATATATTTTCACCCTAGAATGATATATAGTTGGAATAGATAGTGCATGTATTATAGGACTTGATATGAAATTGTTTCCTTGATTTCAATAGTTATTGGGTGAAATATATAACAATTGTTTTTTTACTACAATAATATATCTTAGGAAAAAATTCATATGGAACATTGTGAGGAATTTTATGGTAGGCCATGACATTCACCTCTATGCTGGATAGAGGTAGGGGAGGCAGTTTTACAATGTCCTCATCTCATACTGGATTTTCATGTGAATGTGAAGTTAATCAGGAATCATATGTATACATCTAATTTTGAACATAAATCATATGAAAACAATTGTATATGAGCTCAGGGTATCATGTTCAAGGATTGCTTTCTTTTATGAGAATCACCCAAACATGGGAATATAATAAAATAGTGCAATGTGATGATATCACCTGATATTATTAGAGAATTTTATATTTTTTATAGATTTGGTTCTATAATAATTAATTTTTTATTAACATAGAGGGTCCATATCATACAAGAAGTCTTCCAAATTTCTCATTTCCACCATTACAATGCTGACACATCCCATAAAATAAATTGTGAGGAATGTTTAATTTGACAATGGAGATTCCACATTAGTGGATTATACCATATGCATCATTGGTTGGAGCACAAATAATATCCACGGAATGTATGTCACCATAGTCTGGGGGTCATACAGGTACATTAAAGTATTGGATGAGATGTTGGATCAGGAGGCGGATGTATGTTCTAAGTGGTCAGACTTATTCTCATTTAGTGTCTTACCACCCTCAAAATGGAAACTCAGGGATGAATTCATTTAATTTGGAAAGGTTGTAAGAACCATATTTCCCCCCTGAGATCCAGATCTTTTAAATCCTTGTTTAATTACTTGGTTTTTACCTAATTTGTTTTCCTTGTGTGGTTATGGATGAAACAAGGGTGTTCAATGATTTTTTCACTATAGTAACCACAACCAGTGGATGAAATAGTTGAGCCACATGGTTTGTGGAAATAGTTCTTCCATGTTCACAAGATTTCTCCTAACTTCATGGGAAATTCAGTAAGAAGAAGTGGATCTCATGGTTTTCCATAACCATGAGACCCAGGTCGCATGCCTGTGCATAAGATCTATAATTTTTAATAAATCCATATATCATAATATGGGCACATCTTCAAAATTAAAATGAATGAACCATGAAGGTCCCCTAACTTCAAAAGTTTATTATGCTTGATGATACATGGTTCTATCAATGACTCTATTTTAGTGAGATCTCATATACCTTATTTTCATGGTGTTCAACTATATTTCAGTTTTCTTCCAATATGGAGCATCTCGGTAACTGATACTCAATGAGTGCTCCTCTAAAAGAAATAGTATGTGGTCTAGTGTTTATCCCTAATGTGTTGTTGGTTTATACTTTGTTTCATGATGTTGTATATTAGATTATCCATGGGAAGCCTTAAAATACACATAAACCATGTTTAATTTATTTTCCTTCATAGAAATATACTATTATAACATTATTCATGTTGGGATAATACCCCACCATATGTTCCACCCATTGAGGTGTAACTATGATATTGACATCATTATTATAGATATTTAAATAAACAAGACACCTTTTATAAGGCATGGGATGTTTCAGAAGGGAGAGGATTATAATTAATTTAATAGAAGTGAGTGGTATAACCATGTGACATAATTAAATTGGAAAATTATTGTGCCCTTGTGAAATTGAAAATATAATGAGATAATAACTATTTATTGAATCTTCATATGTCCTTTTACTTCTTATCACTATAAAGATATATGGAAATTGATTCCATACATTTATGAGATATGATTACTACAACTCTATGTTGTGACACAGACATGGTGTCCATATGTTTTAATATGGGAATGGAGTCCCCACATTGTGATTTGAGCACAACACCCCTATATATTATTTTGGGCATAGAATCAACATATTGTGAATCTATCATAGAATAACTATATTTTTATGCATGGGAATGGGTAAACATACATCTGTGGCATAAGGTCATAGAGAACCTTATAAAGTATGATTAATGTGTATGGAGACTATTATGAATTATACTGATCGGGAATGTTGACCCTTATGGATTATAATACATGGGTATGACCTCCCTTTGAATATGATACATAGACATGATATCAATGTTGTTATGAGACTTGGCATGGTAACCCATGACACTTTTATGAATCATGTTACTATCCATGGATAGTTGAGTTACACATCTAGTATGTGATATTAGTAGTATCCATATGTAAAGATTTATATGTCACTATGTAAACATACCATATATATGTATATGCATGGGTTACATTTTGGAGATTATCCACCATGGGCCAAATCATATAGTGTCTTCTTGGAGTCCATAAGGAACCAGTGATGGCCCCATTACTATTTTTATTACAACTAAATTTATAAATATCTTTACACTACCCATATTATATAAACTGAATAAATATTTATATACACCATTAGTGGGGTCCTACTGAGTTTATCTCACAACGAATCTGTGTCGTAAATGGTTCATGTGTAGATTATATTATTAGAGGGATATATAAGGGCATGATTAAGAATTTAGATGTGTGACTCCTTGTATTTGGATGGGTACTTGGAAGAAAATTACTGTTCCCATACTCATGATACATGGATCGGTTTTTTGAATTTTTAGATTGTATTGTACTATCTATATGATTCTATGTACAACTATTTTCCTATTATTTATCAACATGTAATCATCGTCTTTTGTATGTGATTAGATTACCTCATTTGGGTTGATAATTCATCATTAGATGTTTATGATTTATTATAATAAATCTTTTATTTTTATTATCAAGAACCAATTTTTTCCATTTATTAAACAGACTATGAAAAGTGGACATAGTATCCTTATGGACACACCCTCGGCCATCACTGATAGTAGACAACCTTTTTCAATGGGATGTGGACCTATGAACTTATGTCCAATAGTTTTTAGGGAACTTTTGAGCGGCATCAATTTTGGGATGTCACAAATCTTCACTACACACATTCTGTATAGATTTTTCTTACATAAAAACTACCATTGAGTAAAATCATACATGGGGAAATATCATTTCAGAATTGTGTTAATATTATGTAAGAGATTATTATACGTCCCAAAAAAGTGTCCAATGACTTAATCACAAGAATTATGCTCATTTTAACATATCATGACATGATCCATATTATAAAACTATATTTTTTGATTGATTATACAATTCAATTGAGTAAATGTTTCTCTAATGGGAAAATATTATTTAATTTTCAATTATAAATTTTTCAAATAATTTATAAAATTTTCTGTAAATAAAAAAATATATTTTGTGATATTTATTAATTTATTAATATTTCATTAAAATATATTTTTATAAAAGGTTTATAATTAATAAAAAAATATTTAGGACTAATTTATTAAAGTAATATTTATTAATATTAAATATTATTATTAAAATACCATCTCCAGAGTCAATAGTATTATTAAATAATTCGTAAAAAATATAATATTTTTATAATGATCCAACAATTTAGTATTATTGTAATACTATATATATATATTCAAACATCAAATTTCAAAAAATTTGATACATCACGAACACATTGCTAGAAAAATATTATACATTCCATCATATTTGGAAAAATTAATTACAACCTCCTCATGGTTTCCTACTGAATTAATATAAAATAATGGTGACATTAGATTCTTTGTAAAAGGTATCATATAATATTAGATATATTTTTCTAAAATTCATATATGTGATATGGTAGGAATAAATAGACTACTTCAATTTATATTCGTCGGAAAATGAGTTAATTTTATATACAATAAAATAAATGAAAACATGGATAAAAATAATTATTGAACTCATACTGATGGATTGAAAAATATTTAATATAAAAAGAAGTTTTTATGGATTTGTGTATGGACACTATAATGATATGTGTTGAGCTGTTCACCAAAAAACAATTTTATTATTCTCATGATACCTATCTAGGAATTAAAATACTAGGTAATTATATATGCCACCCGTCACCTTATTAAATCCAATGTATTCAGCATATGATTCAATAAGACTATTTATATTATTTCTGAAGGAATCACCTCCTGAATTAAGGCATGGGTTTCAGTATTATTTGAAATATGAAACAAAATGATTACCAATAATATAGAATAATGAGCGTGTCTATGAGAACATATTCTTATGTGCAGATATGTTTTAGGTTGTGTTAAAAGTAACATAATGTAAGATTATCAATGAAATATATCAATTTTGGAACTATCAATGTTTTCATTTATCAATGGACGATTTTATTTTGGTTAAATTGTTTTCATTGGTAGAAGTCCATGTAAATGGTTGGAAGAATTTTCTATTTTTTTAAGGAAAGTGGGAATATTCCTAATCATATCACCTATGATTTCCTAGATATGTGTTCATAAAAAGACATACTCATCCTAAATCAATATGAAGATTGATTTAATGATCAACCATCGTTTTTTGGGTGATAATACCTAGGTTCATATGGGTGAAAATTTCATCCACAATTTTGCATCCAAACATTAATGTATTTTCTATAAAACCATATGAACTATTACATTATCAAAAAAAATTATGTATTTTCCAATGTGGATAATAATGATTTTAACATATTTTTCATATCACACTAGAATAAAAACAAATTCTAGGTATTAAAATATATTTCATGAAATCTCATAAATTTAATGAGTGATATGATAAAAGTGTTTCAATATAAATGTATGGAAAATAGAAAATGAAATAGGTGCTGAATATATTAAGAGTGTCACTAAATTAATATTGATATGGAAATAATAACTTGTGTATTTTTATGAAATTCAATCACAGCCTCTTGAATCAAAGGGACAAAATAATATTCAAATATCACGAGTATTGGAATTTATTGAATTTAAATCTATAATAGGAATTATTAATTCCCCACATAAATAAAAATAAGTCCATAATATGAGACATATATCAAATAGAGTAATTTGTGATAGAAAATCCTCACCACATATCTAGATATTCATAAAGCTAATTTAACATCCACTTTCATTGAAATTATTATTTAGATCACATAATTCATAAGAATACGCATATCTATTTTTATTTACACTCATAAAAAATATTCATTCTCTTTATGAATTTTAAAAATTATCACCATTTTTTATTTATAGTTATGATTATTATAACTAGTTTCGACACTATAGTGTTTATATTTATTCATCAACCAATGTTCATTACTAATAGGTCACTAATGATACTCTTAGGTAAAATTTATAATTATATTTGTTCTTTAAAACATCTTAAATTATTGTTTCAGTGTTTATAAATCAATATGAAATTGAAAACATGAATTTTTAGTGATTCCTAAAGATTGAATAATATTTATCTTAGTTAAGGATATAAATTTTCATATAACGTCTATATAATATATAAATAATTTGTATCTTTTTTATTATATTATATATATATAATTATTTCAAATGTTAATTCATGGTATAAATTCATAGTTTTGTTCAAAAAGATTTCAAAACTAACACAAACATGAACACAACATAATGTAATGAATGATAATGTGGTAATTTTATGGTAATATCATTGTTCCATAATCCTAATGAAACAATTAATTATTTACTAGTTTGATATATATAATTTTAATGATGAAGATAAAATATTTATAGATATTAATTATTTCACAATTCGAATAAATAATTATCCTTTTAACATGAATGTTTGAAAGATTAAGCTAATGGTAAATAATTATTTATCATATCATTAATGGATTCTAAAATGTGTTATATAATAACATTAATAAAATAATAAGAAAAATATTGAACCTTTAATAATAAAACTCAATGAAATTATATGATATATTTATATTTAACTAAATCTTATTTAAATTACTGCTTTCATTACACACAAAACTTTATCAAAAAAGACGAGGATATACTATTAATGTATTATTTTTAAATCTCATATATGTCTCATAACACATTTATTTGTGTGAATAAATAGGTTTATCAAAATTATGAAAAATGGTTAGATACATATTTATTAAAATAATTAATTGGTTATCAACAGGATCAAAATG
This sequence comes from Viscum album, assembly GCA_963277665.1. NCBI lineage: Eukaryota > Viridiplantae > Streptophyta > Magnoliopsida > Santalales > Viscaceae > Viscum > Viscum album. The sequence continues at coordinate 648,090,123 of OY728120.1, read as the reverse complement.
AAAATAAAAACATTTAAATGTAAAAAGATTTTTTTTAAAACAAAATAGAATTTGTGTAGAGTTGTGTTTTTATATTAATACTTTAAATTAATATACATTGAGTAAATATTTTCTTCAAATTGAATATAATATATTCAATCAAGTATTTTAAAATTTATCTAATTGTTTTTACATCTAATGAAATGATATTCTACTCAATGTTTTGATTACAAATTCATTTTGTAAAATAATTTATAGTTGTTTTTGGTAAACTTATTTTAAAATAAATATCATTCACTAACGATAATTTAATATTATAAATTTAATTACATATATAAACATTTTAAAAAATAATTTTTTAATAATTTATCATTAGTTTTTCATTATAAATAGTAAATGAAGTAAACATTAAAAATTGTGTTAAACGTTATGATGGATTAGTGAGGAATTAAACTAAAAAGGCATGTGTAAAAATTACATGATACTTTTTTAAAATAAGTATTTTTCTCTAGATATCATCTATATATCCGCATAAAATATAGAATAGAATAATATATAGTGACATGTCTGGAATAAGAAATTAATATATTTTAAACTTTTGAAAAATTATTATTGTGTCATATCCTATCATTATAAAAAGGAACCAAGTCTACTATAATATTCACACTTAATAAGACTTCTAGATGAACCATTAACTTCAAAAATATCATACAAACTTCCCTAACATTTATTAAGAGGTTATGGTTTGATCTAGATACCATTCATACAAGGATTAATGATTGAGGAAAAACGGGTTTTTGAAAGAGGAGATATAAATTTTAACTAATTTTTTTCATTTCATTTAATCACTTAGATCCCTCCGTATTATTATAAAAATGATGAAATAAAAAAATTATAAATCCAAATATTTTATTTTTTAATTATTTTAAATTGACTCAACTGTTAATATACTTTTCTGTCATGGGGAACTGATTGTATCACATAAGCATACGTGTGGACTACCACCTCTACATAGCGATACTATTAAATTTACATCCCCTATTTAATGGATGATTATTATTATGGATTTAATTTATATATATTATATTTTTTAAATAATTTTTATTTTAAACTGTAATATATTTTTTACCTTCGTTTTTTCCACCTTCTGTGTAATGACTACATTTCTTGGGTTTTTGTGTGGATGACAACATCGATGTGGCGATCTGAAATTTTTATATTTTACACATTATATGGATGGTAAAAATAAAATATTTAATCACTATATGTTATATTTTTGGGATAATAATGATTCTGTAAATGTGAATTGTTTTTAGATTTCTTTAATTCCTTCTATCAGAAATCGTAAACAACAGTTATCTGTATATTAGGATTACTATTTCTACAAAGTGATGTAATTAATTTTTCATTAAAAGTATATATTAATGGTTCTAAAATCTTAAATAATGATTATATAAAATAATTTATACATTATTATAACTCTATATATGATATAACCACACATATTTTATAGGAACAAAATCTTGTATATCCAAATATGGATAAAAAATAAAACAATTATCATCTAGAAAATTGATTTTTATAAATAATTAATTAAAAATGTGTTAAAATATGTTATATTTAAATAATATTTTTTATTATATATATTTTTATGGTTCTTAATACAATTATATTTTAGTAAATATTATTTTAATATATTTAATTATTTTGATTTCTTGCATTACATGAAAAACTGAATTTTAATGAACCACGATTTAATATTATTTATGAAATACCATTATTACATTGTCAATAATTAATGATTAATGAATAGAAATAAAAAAAATTAAAATATTATTTATAATTGTTTAATATAATGAATACATATTGATAAAAAGTCCTTAATTAATAATAAAGTCTTTATATGTCTCCAAAATATTATTTTCCTAAAAATGCTTCTGTTTTCTTTTGTTAAAAAATAATAAAATTATTTTCATTTGATTTATAATATTAATTTGATAAAATAAAATCTATTTTTCAAATATTAAGGTAAACAATATATATCATTTAAATTTTGATAATTTTTTTAAAAAGATTACTTTTTTGAAGAATAATATAAAATATTTATATTTATTTAAAACAGAAATTTCATTTAACGAATTTACAATATTCTATATTGAAAGAAAATTTCATTGTAAAAGAAGATAAATTAAATATTTATTCATCCAATTACATATATTTTAATTAATTTTATATTGAAAATTGATATTAAATAATTCTATAATTTTGATCGTTTTCTCTTTAGAAAACATTTTTGTCGCCATGTTTGTTGGTTTAATATTAAAATAAATTGTCTTTATATTTTAATGGAATATTTATAAATGGGTTTTAAATTTTTAATCACCCTAATTTATATTATTTAATATGGTAAAATTATTTTTTATTCAAAATAAATAGAAATAATTATAAAAATTAATTATCATGGTTAATTTCAAACCAGATTTATTAGGGTCTTAAACAAAAATGATAAAGTGTAAAATAGACTATAATATTGTAAAGATATAATTTTTTTGAAAATATTACCTTATTCATATATGGTTTGATAATGAATGATTTTGGGGCCTTCTAGAATTTGAGAAATATATTTATACTTTATTATTTCCAAAACATCAAAGTCTTTCCTCTCCACCACTTATAAAAGGACACATGCGCACCTCCCAACTACACATATATAAATTTTTTTTTGAAAATAAATGAAAATTTACCTTCATTAGATCCAAACCCTTATCCTATAGACCTATTTTTTATGACAAACATGTCTTATGAAAGCTGTACTTGCAATTCGAAGGAGATTGTTTGAAGAAGATGTATCATTCTTAATTCTGTGTTTCTATTTTATTTTTCATCCACCACTTAAAAATAAAATTTAATCAATATTTTTTTATTAATATAAGAATTTAACATATATATATTTGTTATTATTATATGTTAATTATCAATATCATTCTCCACCTCCCCCAATTTTGAAACAAAACTGTCAGTTGTGTGTGTGGCGAACGACGACACTGGGAAACCAAGTGTTGTAATTTTCATTTAAATTTTACATGGATGGTAAAAAGTATAAATTAAATGAATATATTTTATATTTTTAACATAACTATAATTATTTAATTAATATTTAAAATATAAATTATTACATTAAATTCTTTGGGGTACATGATAACATCACTCAAGTGCACGACATACAACCGCTTTGTGAAGCAATGTGATTCGTTATTTACATATGTTATACATTGAATGTAATAAAGATGTTTTTATTGAAAATATGTTCTATATATGAAATAAATATTATTTTTTTATATTTAGTATATTATTTATCTTCCATTAGTTCCATCCTTCAAGAAAATGGAATCAACAATCATGAAAACATATGGCATACCATCTCTATGAGTGGTGTTTATACTTATATATATATAAATATTATGGATTACCATAGATACTTATATAGTTAATATATATGATATATATATATCGTGGTTAAAATTATTGATAATATAGAACCATGGTCATTGTAAGAGGATTGAAAATACCAAATTAAACCCATCTTGAAAAACAAAGTAGTAATTACCAACATTGTGATTTTAACAAGTAATTTAAAAAAAAGGATAATAAATTGACATAATTAAATAATATATTGAATTATATATATATATATATATATAATATATATTTAAAATAATCCTATTGTTTTTGTAAAGGATGTTCAATCATGTATGAAGTATATATGGATTTAACATAACTGAATTTTCTAGGAATTTTCCATCATTGAGAAATATGATATGTTATTCACCTACCTTATATTATATGGTTTATAAAAAACCTCATTGAATATTTTTTCAAGAATATATATCAATTAATTTTATAAAATGTTTCATTTTATTTTACTCTTTAATGGGTATTGTGATTCAATAGTTTCCAAAGTTGTAATGGTTGGATGTTATAATCTCACTGTTTCTTGTGATTTTTGTACTATGATTTTGATGATAAATTATAATGATATAATTTTCAATAATTGATTTTAAATTTCTCCTCATATTTATATTTTCCTCAAAGAAGTTTTATTTTATTTTTCCTCTCTTTATGCACTCATGATTCCAAAATAAAATTTTTATAGAAAATTGAGTTCATTTTTATCTTCGATCAAAAACCATTTTTTATCTATATACATGTTTTATAAAAATTATTAATAGGATATTTTAAAATTATAAATTGTTTTTCTTATTTTTACTTTACCCATATTCATATTTTTTTAAAATTTTATAAAATTAATCTTCATGTCATTTTCTGAACAATTCAATCTTTTATATTACAAAAAAAGTAAGAAATGAATTTTTTTATATTGTACGAAATGATTAGAATATAAAGAGATCCCTACCAATAAATTTTTTATATATTATATTAAAATTTAAAAATTTTAATTTCAATGAATTGTATTTTGGAAATATTTAATCAATTTTTAGTTTAAGAAAGTTATTTTTAAATAATGGATATTTTCATAATGAAATGTATCAAGGGATATTTCAAAATTATTTTATAGGTAATATGAAATCCATTTATGATACTTATGTTTTAGTTTTTATATTATTTAATAATCAAATATTTATTCATTATCTGGATTTTTTATGTCTATAATGAATTTTTTTATTAAAATTGTTTCTTTTCCATAAGTTATTCTATGATGAAATCTATAAGAAATAATTTTTTTTTCATGGGTGTTGATAAAATAAATTTTTATGAAACCCATATACATTCATGGATTATAATGTGATAAATGTTATATTATCTTATAGATCCCTAATATATTGATTATTTTACGATTGAGAGTTTCATATCACTCCAATGTATTTGGTAGTGATGGATAACTCATGAGTTCATTATGTAAGTCATGAACCTGATTTCATGTTCACAATGTTATGTGTAGAACTCCTTTTATATTCATATGAATAATTATGGGACTACTTTCTAGTACATAAGGTTATGAGTGGGCCTTATTTAATGTCTATAAAGTTATCCATGGTCCATATTTCATGTCCATAATTTTAGGAGGGGACTATATTTGGTGTCCAAAAGTATTTGAAAGGGACATATTTTGTGCCGTTATGTTATTTAGTCAGCTTGTTTCTACTTAAATAGGATCACATTCCATTAAGATTATGCGTGTACCAAAAATATATAAATCCTTAAAATGTTTTTTTCTCAGGATATATTTCATTTTATTCTATTAGGAATCACGTCTAATGAAGTACAATGATTTTTTTCATGATCTAAATTATTAATCTATGGTTTGAAGTATATGATTTTACAATGTTAATGACATGTTCTCATACACATAGAATCATTTTATTCTTATATGATAATTAATATATCATTTTTTTAACCATAAAGATCATATTATCTCTCCCATTATTATGTTTTATTCCCAAAGATTTGTGTAATGTTTTTATGTATGATAAGTTAAAGAAGGGTAATATATTTAAAGAAATTAATGTGGGAAGAGAGGGAACACCAACAAACAAGCTATTTATGATTCCATGATTCCAAAGTCACTAAATATAAATTATTTATGAATTGATAAATATGTTATTTAATTAATATTCATCATTTAGAATATAATTTTTATGTATGGGTAGTTTCAGTCATTAAAGATGGAATTAGTGAAAATGTTTAGTTAAAAATTTGAAATAGGGATGAGAAAACATCTGAAAATAACCAATTCAATGAGTCTATGTATTGGATAACAACATAATGTTTTGTTAATGAAGATATAATGTGGTTTGTTGGGTAATAAATTACTATATAGATATTATATGTGTACATTGTTCTATCAGAGATGTACATAGGGGTTTTAAATTAAAAAAATAAGCATAAGGGATGACTAGAGTGTTACAAGGTATACGATAATAGGACTTATTGTGAACCAGTTTTGAGACTCCATGAGGATATCCATTGGTTTAATCATATATTAATTATAATCCACTATAAAATATTATAATGTATAAAAACCATGATTGAACTTTTATAAACATAAAGTGTCATAGTTTGAAGACCAGGTGTCAATTTTCAAACATCTGAAAAAAAACTTCTACATTATGTGGCTTATCATTATAATTAATATATCTCAAACTATGAATTTTAGTTCTAGTAAATGGATAGAACCCTAAGGAGACCCATGAAAATTGAATCTTTGGACCTTTGAAATGACCATACTCATGATAAACCAAATGTATTAGATTCTACGTTTCAATATTTATCAAATATTCTCAGTGGATCTCTGAGGTTATAAGTAGAATTATGGGTCAGGTTTAACATCGAAATTTACCTATGAAAAATAATCATAAAATTAATCATTTTATGTTACATACTAAAACTCATTTTATGAGACTAATGATCCTATAGTTTCTTGGGAAATGAATAAATGGGATGAAAAATGTATTTTTCATTCTCTAGTGCCCAAACACTAAAAAAGATTTTATACCCATTAATTTCATTGAAGGATAACCTGATTAGTGGAGGGATCTTATTAAGAGTAGTAGGAAACGTGATGAAATTTATGTGATGAAATGAGTTGATTTTACATGGTTATTTTTCATTATGCAATTCCATTATACATTTTTAAAAATAATGGAGAATGAATTAATTGAGAATTAGTAAAGGAATAATGAATCTATTTGAATGTATGAGGGATTTTTATAAAAAAATAAAAGGTATTTATTTGGATTAATCATCATGTATACAATAAAAAATTATGGAGTATTTAATTTTTTGTAACCATGTCCAAATATTTCATTATATATAAGTTACATTGGAATCTATAAATTAATCATTCACTATGAACTCTAAGTGGAAATAGATTCTAGAAACCCTTATGATTCTAGAGCTATAAATATGAATATAGGATTTCATGGAAAATCCAATGATGTGTCAAATGAAGGTAAAAATATTTTTCAATATACCACCTTCTACAAATGCATGAATAAGCACTATGATTAATTCATAAAAGGAATGATAATGAATTTTGTACGTGGGATACCAAGTCTTCGAACAAAACAGTATAGAAACTATGTGATGATGCCAGTCAACTAAATGAATGGAGAGAAAACTAACCCAAATCTGTCAAACACAATACATTGTTTCTAATGTAAATATTTTGGACATTATGAAAATTATTTCAATAATACACGGTCTAACAATGATGATATGTTGACAAAACCATGTAAGATAAAGGAAAACGTTAAATTTTATGAAATCAAAACAAGTGAAGTGAATAATGATATTTAGGGTACTCCATAGTGGGAAATTTCACATTGTATTTTTTTGGATGATCTCTATTAATATATTATTTTCCATCCCTTAGTGAAATTTATTGGAATTATTAGAATTATATATTTCTCACCACATATATTCTGGAATAATGAAATCACATTTGATATTCTGATTCAACTCATGATTTCTATTAGATCAAGGATTAGTAGATATTTTTAATGGTATTTTTTATATTGGATATGATATTATTTATTGATTGAAATGTGAAATATCATTTAGAAACATATATCTTCAACAAAATCCATTTCTTAATTGATTAGTGTTTATATATTTTAGTATAAGACATTATTATTGTTAATATGACAATTTTAGGAGATTAGAACAATCCATTATAAAATATGGGATTCATTTTTGATTAGGAATATTTTATAGTATCCTTATGGGTAACAATTTATGAAATGGATTAAATCAAACATTGGATGTTATTGATTATCATATGTTGATCATATTGGTTTTGGAAAATATTCTATGGTTGAAACAATAATTTATTGATCATATGATGATTTTAGTTCTTTAAAAACTAAAAACATAATATTCAAGAATAAGCATAACATGTAATGAGAGATAAATTGATTTTTTTTAATAAAATCCAATGGGTGAATTTATGATTATGACATAATGAAAATTTGATACATAGAACTTTTAGTCAATTTTTAATTAAATCTTTTATTTATACATATTCTTTTATTTGGAACTTTTACTAAATATTTATGAATATCACTATATGAAACATGTATATCTATCAAATAAGTACACACATGATTTTCCACTTGTAATTAAATCAATTGATTTAAAACTAGATAATTTTATTTCTTATTATTAATAACATTTTGATATTATAGATCATACCGAGAAAGTGATGTGAAATAATACCACTCACTTAGCCAGTTCCTTGTCACGAAACCACCAACTTGGGGCAGCTACATTGGAACTCAAGGATATAACGAGGTCGAATTGTCCTCAGTTTTTTAAAAAGTAAAATAATTTTGTGGAAAATTCATTTTAATTCGTATAGAATGAAACACCCCCATATTTTATGAAATATATATATATTTGAATAAATTTAATTTCTTGTATATATTAGGTTACATAAAACACCGTGTTTTAATAATTCATGATATTATATTGTTTATAAAATTCCATTATAACCTATCTGATAAACACTAAAATATGAATAGGTGTAGCATAATTTAATTTTTTTATCATAATAGTTTTATTTAATGAAAACATTTTCATAGAAAATTAATAAATATATAGTAGTGTTTTCATTGGTTTTGAAAAATCTATTTTCACAAAGAAAATTTTAATTAATTTTTTGAGAAATTAATAAAAACATTTTTTTCAACAGTTTAAAATTAATTTTATAAAATAAAAATTACTATTTTAAAAAAAAATCTTCAATTATCTTTTATAGTATTTATGAGAATTTGCTGATCAGGTTAAATTTTCAATGAACAGTAAAAAATACCGACTTTTACTAAAAACATACTAGACATTTAATGAATTTAAAAAGAAAAATATTTCTTATAAATGAATTGAAACGAAAATTAGATCTATATTATATTTATAAAACCAAATAATATTATTTTAATCAATTTTATATTGAATTATGATATTAAAAAATTATATACTGAGGGACATTATTTCTTTGAAAAATGATTTTTCATCACATATATAGGTTTAGTGGTAAATAAATTTTCAGCTTTAATGAATGGAATTTTTCAAAATGGATTTCATTTTTTAAATAATAATAATTTATATTATATAATATGATCATGTTATTTTATTTTTATGGTTTATAGTAAAAACCAATAAAAATATGGTTAAGGTTAAACTGGTTTTATTAAGGGTTAAACTAAATAGATAATTGGTAAAATTGCATATAACATTTTCCAAATCACATTGGTTGGATGTATTTAAACCTTTTAAACTATATTTTTTTGAATGACCTACTTGGGTGCATTTTTTAATCATCATAACAAGGTTCAAAAAAATTCTTTTCAGAAATTTCAAGTGTGTAATCTCCCCTACGTATAATTGACACAACATATCCATTACTATACATAATTCTGAAGAATTTTTCTTAAACAAATAAATAATCAAATTCATTCCTTATTTCTCTCACCATATTTTATATCAAATTTTTTAATATAAAAGCATCTAAATAATGGTATTAATGTTATACAAAGGAGGTTGTCCAAAGAAGTTGTGTATTTCTTAATTGAGAATTTATTTTTGATTTTTCATAGAACACCATAAAATATTATTAAATATTGATAAAATAATAAAATAATTATATACAATATAATTATATGTTAATAAATAAAGGTAATAAATTATATCCATATCCTCCTTCATCAAATGGGAAATGAAATTTCAGATCATATCTCTGGCGGACTACCACCTTCAGAATCGATGTGATTGGATTCTTCATTTCAATTTTACATTGAACATAATAATGATATATTAAAGGAATATATTTTATTTTTTAATATAATTAATCATATAAAATAATTATATCATATATACATTCTTATAATACATTTCGTGGGGGATTCAATAATATTGCTAATGTGTACGACAATCTACCGTCTTGTGAAGAGATGTGATTTTTTATTCAATTGTGTTGTACATAGATCTTAATGAGGATGTGTTTAATGAAAATATGTGTTATATATGACATAAAATGGTTTATTAAATTTAATATGTAACATACCTTTCATTAATTCCATCCATTGATAAAATAAATACAATGTTAATGTGTATGTTCGACCAAATTTCACGATGAATGTTATTTTTCATTTTTAACCTCTATAATTTATGGATTACTATAAATATGTATATTCCAAATATGTATGATATTTAAATCATGGTAAAAATTATGGATATATTTATCCATTTTAATATTTTGGGCATCCAAAATAAAAAATAAAAACTTGTATGAAAAATAATATAGTTTTTACCAAAACCATGATTTTAATAATGAATTATGAATAAATAGTAAATAAAAGTAAATTATTTAATAATAAATTTTATGATATATATATGTTTCTTTAATAAATTTATAATAAAACTAAAATTATTAAATATGATGTTTGAACATGTCAAAAAAGAAGAAGATACTTATGGGAACCAATTTTTTCCTCAATTTTCCTTCTTTGAGACAATGTTTTATTATGCACCTAATTATTTTATGAGTTTTATATAAAATCCCTTTGAAAATATGTATAATTAGTATCATTATATTAATAATATTTAATATTTAATTTGATATTAATCATTAATGGGGCTTATGATTAAGAAGTTACCAAAGTTATAAGGTTATGTTGTTTCAATCACATTATTTATGAGGAATTTTTTATTACACATTTAATGATGAAATATTGTCATATATTTCTAAATATATTCCTAAATATTTTTTTAATATATTTATTTCTTTAGAATAAATATTTTTAGTTCATTTTTTTCAATTAATGAAAACCAGATTTCAAAAAAATATTTTTAATGAAATTTGTCTTTACTTCTGTCTTCATTGGAAAACCTTTTTACTTTGTCCAGGATTTATAAAAATTATTTAAATAAAGTTTTAATATCTATTAATTTTTTTAAAAGTCATTTTACATATGTTTTAATTTTTTCAAACTTATTTAATATTAATGTTCCTAATGTTTCCTATATAAGGGATGTTTTTTTGTTAAAATGAAATATATCTATCTATTTTAACTGTATGAAACAAATTTAATTTCCCCCATCATGAGAATTTATTGTTTTAAATATTACTCACAGGTTTCACTATATATTTTCATTTAAATTTATTTGAAAAATATTTTATTAATTTTTATTTTTAAATATTGATTTTTATAAATGTTATCTTCTTCAAGGAATGTTTTATGTGATCTTTCAAAAATATTATCAATCGATGATTAAATCCATTGTATTGACAAAAGAATTAATTTTCATATTATCTTATGACACCACATATAAAATATTTCCTAATGGATTATGTTAATAATTACATGATATTTAGAAAACATATTTCTTATCATTGATTTTTTCAATAAGTAAATGTTTATGAAACTGAATTTTTCATGGGTTATTATATGATGAATTTTTTCAAATCCAATGTATTTTCCTTGATTTTTAAGAGATTATGTGATATGTTTGAACTATATATCCAAATAATATATTGGGTAAATATGCATAACTAATGTGAAAATTATTTCTTCTAAAGTAGAATTCATGTTTATAATGTTTTTCATGAACCTAAATTCATATTTATTAGGTTAGGAGTGGGATCGATTTCATTTCCATAAGATTATACATGGACCTTAATTCATGTACATAATTTCATTCATGGATTTTATTTCATGTAAATAAATTTATATAATGGATAGATTTGATCTATATAACATAATGAGTTATAACACCCCATGATTTTTTGAATTAATTATTTATAACTAATTTAATTTTTTATTTAAAATTTCATGAGACGTAAAATAAGAATTTTTTATATCAAATAAATAAGACATAATTTTATCATACACTACATCATGGTAATATTGTATTAAAAGAAACACCAATATGATATGTGTTACACAAAATAATGAGATTCTATCAAAAATTACATTATTATTATAATTATTTAATTGATGTAAGTTTAACCAACCCATTAAAAATAGTAATATGAATAGTAACAAGTATTTTTAAAATATTCTTTTTAGTGGTTTCATATATAAAAAATTTATTATGAATCATAAAATTTTGGTAAAATTATTCACATGCTTGATATAATATTTTCCTAAAAGATCCTTTTTTCATGTTCTATTGAGAATAATAAAAATTATTTTAGAAACTTTTATAAATATAATTATGTAAAATAATCATAATTTTTGAAATCTATTTGTTATAATTATCTTATGGGGTGTTTTTGGTATTTTCTTGAGATACTTCATCTCTAGATTAATAGTGAAAAATATTGAATTTTAATTAAAAACTACTTTTTTTTATAATTTATTTATATATTTAAATTATATTTTATGTTTCTTAAAAGTCACAATAAATCAAATATATATATACTAATTAAATTTATTATATTTTAATTTTTTATAATGAATTTATATCTAAAATCTTAATGAGCTTTTTGAACATTCAAACTTTTAAACCCCCTTTCTGACTAAGTCTACACGATTAACAATAAAATTAATTTTGACACTTTTTTGAATTGAATTTTAAAAAAATACATGCATAATAATAAAAATTATAATATTTATAGTCTAAGTTGATCAATTTAATGTTGGAAAAAAATTATTATTAAAATGGATTGAAAATAATTATTGTGCTGAAGGTAAAATTATGCATAACAAGGGACTAAACCATAATATTATGGTAAAAATGACCTATATACTTGAAAACAACCTTTTATATAGCCATATTTCGGCCAATACGCATCTATGGTTCCAAAATGATCCATTAAGTCACTTTTTTAATAAGTAATACTTCGTAACACACATTTATTTTCAAAAAATACAAAGTTTGTCCTTTCCATCCCTTAGAAAATGTCACTACCTATCCTATTTATTCACATCTCATTCCATTTAAGCTCAGCCATGATCTAACCAATTAAATTCGAAAAATACATCTCCTCCTCATTTAATCCTTCCTTTAGGAAGAAATACAACCAATGAATCCCATTAGCGAAAACTAAAAATTAGTTACTCAAATTAAATGAGTGTTTTATGAGTGAAAAGGGAGTCAACACATAAGGTAAGAGAATTCCATATCACATTTTATTTTAATGATATTTTTTCCTTATCCACCACTATATTTTTTTAAGGTGTTTATAATACATATATATATATATATACTGTGATTTTTATGCTTCAATATATAGGTATCTAGATTTCTATACTATTATTTTCCTTTCATATGTTTTTGGTATAAAAAAATTCCAAATCGGTAAGGTAATTTTGTATCAATTTTCCTTATTCGAGACAAATAAAATGTTATCAACATATATTTTTATGAGGTGTATATAGTTCCTTTGAAGTGTTACATCATTAATCTTAATATTTTAATTATTTTCTAATCGTTATGTAATGATATTCTTTCTATTGTGTTATGATTAAAAGATACCAAATTTGAAACATTTTATAGAAATAATATATCTGTTTACCAATATTAATTATGTTTATTCTCTCATTGAGAAACTATTACGATCTTTCCATCAATAAATCCATTTATCTATCTTATCATATGGTTATTAATGTTACATCCAATTAATTGCACCATTGTTCACTATATGTTACTTTATATGATCAATAATTTGTTTTTAGGAAAGTTTGACTTTAACTCTCTCATCGGTCGAAATAACAATGTTCCTTCAAAACCTAACTTACTAAAAGAGTTTCCAATGATATTATAATATTCTCCTATGATCTTTGAAAGAAATATTTACTGATTAATTAACTTTAAAAAGTTATTTATGAAGGATTCTTATTTTAATTTTCAGGTTGAGGAAGTTTTTAATATATTTCAGTTCAAAAGGATTTTTTTGAAAGTGTGGATTTACCTACTATCAGGATTTTCACTCTTGTGAAAATTCATTTACAAAATTAAAATGTTACAATTTAAAAATTTAAATTTTTTCCCTAATATTCTAGATATTTATTTGTTTTAAATTAATTTTTAATGAAAAAGGATATAAAAAATGTTTTAGGTTTAAAAAGTATTTTAAACTATTTTAAAAACCACCTTTATATGTTTTCAAAAGGTTGTTTTCAAATAAAATGATTTTAAATGTTTCATAACATATTTTATAATTATCCAATGTATTTTCAATGAAAGTGGTTTTCAAAATGTGTACAACATTATTTTATATGTTTTCAAGGATGATTTTTTTAAAAAATTATTCCATGATTTATTAATATGATTAGAATTTATTTTCTATGAAAAAGTATTTCAAATTTTTTTACATTTTAAAGAGCGTTTTTCAATTAAGAATGAATATTTTCCACAAGAAATTACTTTTATAAGATATTTTAAATATATTTTCAAACAAGGATGACGTCTATTGATGTTACTCATCCTATCTAGGAAACAATCAAATGGTTCCTTTAATATTAGTTTTTTAATATTTTATGTTTTTATGACTAATTATTATGACACTAGTTTCTCTTCAACAGGTTACAAGACTTTTTCAATTACGATGGTGGCTCTCTCAGTGATTTTGTTGGCATCTGTCCGGTTGATGGTGAAAAAATATGGTATTGATGATGATGGTGTGGTTCTATTTGAAGGCAGGGATAATGTATAAATGGAAAGGGTGGTGAGACTTGGAAGGGAGGGAAACTCATTTCCCACACTTTGATTTGTATAATTTTTTTAATGGAATTTTTAAATTTCATGGTATATTGATATATATTTTACAGTGTTTCTTTTATTTTGTGATATTTTTATTTATTGTTTTTTGAACCTATAATCTTATCCTTGTTAGGTTCCCACTTTCCCAAAAAGTGTCTTTTGGAAAATGAACCAAGATTTAGTGGTGGCTTTGATGAAATTATTAGGAAACCTATCTATTTTAAATAGGGTTTGATGTGATGAAATGCTAAAGATTCTAATTTTATTTCATGGGATGATATTTTATGATTATAAAAACTTTTTTTTCCCATGGGTCGTGATATGATGAATGTTTTTTTATGTTATGGAAAATTCCTGTATGATTTTATTATATGATGGGTGGGACCTATACCTCCATGAAATGCTTTGGGTAATGATAAATGTTTTATATCCTCAAGAGGTTACATGGGATGGAATACCAAGAATAAAAGAAGTGGGAATTACAATCTTGAAATAAGAGTGTAAATAGGAGGGCATCCGAAACCAGAAATTAAAGGGTGAAAATAAGGGAATCCTATGATTGAAATAAGAGGTTACACATGAGGGCATCCCAAGCCTGAAATATGGGGGTACCTAAGAGGGAATCCCAATCTGGAAATAATAGGGAACACATGATGTCATCCCAAGCCCAAAACAAGTAGGTACACGAGATGGAATCCCAAGACTCAAGCAGGTACATAGGTTATTATATGAATATTAAAATGTTATGAAGGTCTTGTTAGGTAGACTTAAAATATGATTATCAATGTTTATGTGTATTCCATGAGTTCCATGTCTTATTCCTTCTTATGTCGGTGATGTGTGAGCTCATCCCTCTTGGAAATCCTTAATATTTGTTGGCCCCTTCATGCCCTAACCCTTGCGATGGCTAGGGTTTCCTTGGTGGTGCAGTGTTGGTCCAAGGTTCGCTTTCTAGATGCTTTATTCTGGGGTTTTCAACATTGTTTTCTGTTAGTTATAGGTGTATTGGGAGGATTCGGTCTTCATGTTCAGATTTGAAGGTGGTGATAGGATCTATGGGGTTTTTGCATTGAGGACTTTTTCTGGTGACATTCCGGGGGTCATCAATTTGGTGAAGGTTTGCAGTTTTTTGAACTTTTATAAGTGATTTTGAATGCATTGCTGCTCATGATTATGTTCTGGGGGTTATGCATTTTTTGGATTAGGATTTTCAATTCAATTTTTATTCTAGATTTATTGTGTGGTTTGATATTGATTGCGTTTGAAGTCAATGGTACTATGGTGGCTATTTGATGCTTGAAGATGAGTTTTTATGCAAGGATGTGTATGGTTTTGATTGATTTTTTTTGAGATTATGGCATTCAGTGTTTAGCACCCCAAAAATTTTATGTTATGTTTCTCTTAAATACATTCTTGTTATAGCCTATATTTGAAGAATCACTGAGGCTCTATGGAAAAAAACATGGTTACTTATAGGAGATATCCCGAACCTTGCCATAAAACATAAATTTGTCGGCTCTATCATTTTGAATTTTAAAAATCTGACATACATGGTTGTGTTCAAGATGATATTTAGAATATGATAAAATTAACTGAATTTTCAGTGAATAGTAACCTAACCTTCTAAATAGTAACCTACACTTATGAATAGTAATATACACTTATGAATTGCAATATGACTCTTATGAATTGTATACATGCCCTTGAATGTATAAATGAATATTGGCACCTTAAAAATGAAGATAAGTATATTAAGTGTTTATTTTTTCTAGATTAAAAATTATTTTAATTATATATTTAATTAATCATATTTATCATTTTTTCAAAAAATATACTTCATTTTTGGATTCCACACATCGAAAAATGGTAAGAGTGAATTTTTGGGATTTTTCAGAAATACTTAAATTTTTTATGACTAGTAAAATAAGATAATTGACAATAAATGCTATCTAATTGATTAATTGAGTCATTGATGATGATAGGCTAATTTTAGCCAAATTGGTTGGAAGTCACATGAATATATTACAGTTCTTGGTCATAGAATACTCAATATTGGTTTTCTTGAGAGGAAATAATAAATTAATGACTATAATATTAATAAAACTCATCTTTCCACCAATATATAAACCGCCCCTGACCCCCTCTTCTTCTCACACCACTAAATCCTTATTCCTTGCCAATATTCTACCCATGTCTCTCCTAAAGATCCTCCCCCACATCTATAATCTCCTAGCCTCTTCAAAATACCAAATCCTCTCCCCTTAAGAGGTTCTCAAAGGAGGTAGTCTTAAGAGGTAAAATCTTCTTTCCAATTATTTCAATTATTTTATGATCTTTTGTTTTTTTCCACACCATAATAGTCTGATAAATCCAGTAACATACATTTACTAGAATATTTTCATGCTAATACTATATTTCATTACCTTATATCCTTTCCCTGCCATTTATTTGAAAGATATGAAAGCACCGTTTGAGATGTACTTGTTTTTCACATTCAAGGAAAACTGTTTATCAATTTCTATTATAATTGTAAATTATGGTCATGAAACCCTTTGTGTTATTGTTAAACCAGATTATTATAAATTTAATATATCCTATATTTATTTACTTAATCCTTTCGTACAAATGGTATTACATTATAATGTAAAACATGATCATTGTAATCAAACCCACCGTTTAGCCAAAACTGTTGTCACTAAGGTTATATATATAATAATTCGGCTTCCCTCTAAGTACCCAAATGAAATTTAAAACCTTATAATCTTCTGGATGTTCACTAATAGTATATTAATTCATTTCTGGACAACCACATCCATCTTATATATTTATCTAAACATGAATATAAGTTAACCGATAATTTAAAACCAAGTAAACAAATGAGCCCGATCAATGAAATTGAACCATATAACTAATCAAAAAGGCCTTAAATTAAATAAAAAGGGTTATAATAAATCATTTACATATAGAAGATGTTATGGAATTATGAATTAATAAGCATGATTTTGTTTATTCTGGTCATAAATAACAAGTCAAGAACACCTTCAAGTAGAACGTATTGGATCCTCTCTCTCACTTTTGTCCAAGAATCTATCCTATGTTGTGCCCAATTATTTTTAATTCCAAAGGATGGGTTTTGTTTTCACACCAATCCCATACTAAAACTTTGACATATAAATAATGTAATATCCCTTTAACTTTCATTATGCCCTCGTAATCACACTTGTTTTCATGCCGAAATGTTTGTAAGGGGTTTCACATCTCACTTTCATTTCTATGAGATTTTCATTGTTCGCCACTTATTTCTTTTATGTGGTATACGTGTACTACCATTTTATATATAATAACAATATTATATTTATATTAATGTTATTAAATGATTCATTTGAGGTTTATTATGTTTTTGTGATATGATTCAAATGATTACATTATAGTAAGAGACTTTATCTCAACTACTATTTTATTATGACTTACAATGTATTGTGCACCTAATAATAATAATATAGTGTACATACTGCCTATTTTAGGTCACATTTCATTTGAAATTAAATTTATATTAAATATCTATAATCTCATATCTAAGATATTTTTTTTGCCTAAAGAGTGTAACATTTTACATACGATGTTTATTTGGAAAGCTATTTTAATAATGGAAATATTGATAAATCTGTATACTCTACTCCATATAGATATTGAAAAGGAATATTTATCTTGTATTTAATAAATGTATAAAGAATTATTTGGACATGCAGTAGTGGGTGTGGCCCGCTATAGCCCCTCGATGCATCGGTATGTCTCATGAGATAAATCATTTTGGTGACAAACCATTCGAGTTTGTTTCCAAAAATTAGACATGTTTCTACCCATAGAACTAAAACGTTTTTATGGTATTATGGTTCATGTTCAAGATACATGAAGTCCAATTAATAAGAATTATTTTTATTCATTATAATTTATTATTATCCATGATGTTTTCTGTATGAAAAAAATCTATGGATGTTGTTTCATTCTCAGTTTATTAATGGCAGGAGTTTTTCATTTATTCCCCATGACATATTGATTTAGTCAGATTGATTTTTTTTCACTTATTATTGTACTCATGATCCCACAATATTTATCCCTTACTAAGAATTTGAGCTCACCCCATTCATTGTTAACTTTCAACAGGTGACAAAGAGGAGATATTCTATTTAGTTCTTATGGATACCGTTTTTTGTTTCATTATGTATTGTATTATGTAAACTATTCCACTGTAATTTACATAACATATATGTATCTAGTTTCTTCAATACATATAAAACGATTGTTACTATGGGATTTTCATTCCTTCTATCCCTTCCAATATCACAAGTAATGCTTCGTCTCCAGTCTAGAGGGGTCAGGGTGTTACACAGTGAATGTGTGATGGTGAAGCGGTGAAGATGTTATGATTATGGTGGTGTTGCTACCATGGATCCGAAGCATTGGAGTTGATTTATGTTTGTGGGGAACTAAGAAATACTTGACAATTTCTCCTAATTTTCTACATTATAAAGGTTTAGGTTTTTTTGCAGTAGTTTTTGAATGTCTTCGACCACAAATTCTATAAGGAAATGCTCCAGATGAGGATTAAAGTAGGTTATTTCACAGTGCATGATTTGTCAGATTTGGAAGTTTGAGAGGGTATGGTTCATCCATTGATACCAGGCCCATTAATTTTTCATAGGACATCTTTCTGAACAATCATGAATTTATGGAGGTTTTCCACAGTGATGTTGCTGTTGTGGAGGTCTATTTCTATGTAGTCTTGTTATGGGAAATGAACATTGATTAAGTAGATGTTTCTACGCCCATGTTGTCATGTGAGGTTTTTCCCATTTTGTCTTAAAAATTGTTTTATAATGAAATTAATAAAAATTTAGGCCTTCATGCCATTCAGTATGTATATCCCTTGTCAACCATTATGGAGAATCTATGCTCACCACTTTTACTATTCCTAATTCAGGTTATGAATATATATTTTATGTATGATATTTATTAGAAGGGTTGTAGTCGTGGAGAACCCAGTGGGGGATAATGTAGCTCAATCATCTACTATTTTAATGTTTCTATCTTTATAAAGTAACTAAACCCACATAGTATTTAGCCATATGTTTGTGTAATATTTTATGTTTCCTCAAAAGAGATATAATTTCTACATATATAAAGATTGGGATGTTATAGATGGTATCACATAGAACTATTAATCAGTATTGGGAGACTAGGATTTGAATACATTAGTTAGATCCATAGGTATATTTATAAGGATATGTCTAGGTATGTCTCTAAGGATATGTATAAAGATGAGTTAATGTTTAGAAAAATGTCTGGGAACATTGTTAGAGGGTAGAGTGATTATTTTCCAAGAAACAAATCCTTGTATGGATACTGGAGGTGGATGCAGTTCTGGAATAGATATTCCTAGGAGTAACAACTCTTACACGGTTTTTTGGGATTGACATTGCATAACCTGGTACATAACATTGATCCTTACGATGCACTTGGTTGGACACTCTAGGGTGATATGCTTTGGTAATTCAAAAACAATTTTTGTATCATTATGAAGGATATTAATATAATATTACTGTGAATAACCCCAGATACACAGATGGTTTAATCAATTAAAATATAGATGTCGTGATTTAGAAATCCTATAAGTAATTTCTCATGTTGATGTGGTTTTCTTCTATGATATGAGTTTCTCACCAAGTTCCTTCTTGATTTATTCAATGGAGAGAACAATAAGGAACATTGTTTACATTGAATGTTTCCAATGTATAATTAATGGGAATTATGAAAACCAATTTCTCATGTCAAAATCCTATAAAGAGAATCTAGAAGATGGTATGAGTTTTGGTTATACTTGTCAAAATAGTGGGTGCCCTAGGTTCCCTAGACCCAACTATTCAGCGTTTCTTTGTTACGATATCCTGTATATAGTTAGCTATACATTATTTCATCTTACCATTCTAGTGTATACTTTTTTACATCCACAATTTAAATCTTAATGTCCAAATATTAATTATTGAATTGAATAGTTATAGAAGATCTCATGCTATAATGAGAACCTCTAGATTCTCTGAAATTAATATTAAATATATGTTCTATGGTATATATAAATATAACTGATCATGCAAAATATATTATCGACTATAAGGTTTTGGGGGATCATATGAATTGAGACATCTTCTCGTGAATTTTTCACTTGGTGATCTCTAGTAGTGAGATCATTAGGGTAGACCCGCCAATAGGAACACCACAAGTTTCTGGTGTCATTTGATGTTCCAATATATGATCATGTGTAGTCATCTATTTAATTGAGATCATTTACATTGTATGTAATTTGATCGCATACATTTATTTAAGATGAAAACCAAGATGTTGAAATCGTGGAGAGGTAGTTTGTGCTGGGTTTATCATTGATGACGTGGCATTGGTTAGATGATTAAGAAAGGATTTTTTTCTTCTAGTATATGGAAGTAATATATAACAACCCATGTTTATAAGGATGTAGTACTTTTATAATAGAATGGCCATGGAAGTCGAGGTTATAATTCATCCAGTTGGATCAACAAATAATAAATAAAGAAAAAGGGAATTGACAGGTGAGTGCGTATGGCTTTTTGAGAATTTAAGATAAAAATATTAAATTACTCCGTAATTTTTTATAGGTTGGTTGTCACTGCTGTGACAATTCATAACTCTTTAGGGGACTTAATCGGTTACTAGATCTCACTATTAGTCATTGAATATTATTTTCTACTACAGATAAAATTTCCTAAAGGGTCACACACAATAGCGTTTTTCAGAATCTTCCTTATTCAGTTGAATAAGATTTTTGGAAAAGGTGGGCTCCACTATTTGAGTCCTAGATTTGTCCATGGTTAAACGATCACTATGGAATAAACAAATTCATATTACTCATGTTAAGAATAATGAGGATTGAATTTATTTGTTCAATGTATTTACTAGTATTAAGTAAATACATTTAAAATATTATATGAACGCATATTAAAATATTCAAGGTTATTTAATATTTGTGGTAGTTATAGCCAAGTTAATTGATTAATTATTATCAAGTAATATATTTAAAATAATTAAAATAAATATATAATAATAATGAATAATATTTAGGACACAATATAGTAGTCTAAATATTAATTATAGAGTGTGATTAATTGTTTAGGGGATGGTTTGGTATTGTTTAGTAATTTTATTTCACTCAATAGATATTGGAGGAGAGGGGTACTCAAAGGATGATTCACTACCTCTCTTGCCCACATCCTATAGAGAGATGATCAGGATCCAAAGATTTTGGATATAGTTCTCTCTCAATAATGGAAAACAGAGTGATTCAGTGATCTTTGGAGGGTCGAAGGAGTTGTTATTTCTCTGCCATAGCACCTGGATAATGACGATTAGTGAACCTACAGATTTCTTGATGCACGTATAAAAGATATAGAATAATTATACTTTAGATATTTTGATAAGTGATCTCCAAAGATGATCAGATGTCGTGTGTGGATTACGATCTAATATAGTAATTTTATGGTTTTATTTCTGTACTTAAAACTCTTCACGTGTGGTCCTAGGCTTTAACTAGGATATTATTTACCGAAGTCGACAAGAATACGTCAATCGTCAGTGTAAATTTAAAAATCCCACCTATTTGGGGCTACCGCTGCATGCCTGGTTCCATAAATTGGTATCTGAGAAACTGCATGAAATTTTAATCCATTGAAATAAACTAAATATTCATTAATAAATGAGGGGGGTTTATTTATGATCTCAACTCCACATATGGATTCTAAATCATATATCATATGTCCAGTGTACGAACATCTGAATATATTAAATCAGATAGAAATTATCACTTACAGGTTAAAATGATGAACATATATTTATTTGTATGTTCTAACACACAAAACTATATTCTAAAGTACAATTCAGGTTTCTGAATAATGTTGTTCATGAGAAGATTAAATATTTGTATTATTATTATAATATTATTATAATGATAATATTTTTATTAAAGTATTTATTATTATAATATTTTTTTAAATAATACAATTTATTTTATAATAATAATAATATTATTATAATATTATTATTATTTTTCTGAAGCATTTATAGGATTTATAATTATTTTTAAAAGGGGAGGGGGTGGTTTGCCTTGTCAAAAAACCTAAAGTCAAGTGTAGCCATTGGAATGTAAAAAAAGTGGGGGAGCTAAGTCATGGAGGTCATCCCCCTATCATCCCCACACAGAACACCCGCTAAGGGTTGTATCCCTTACCGAACAGCCTCCACCATTAGTCTATCCTCTTCCCATGGTGGACCTCCACATAGGATCCACCCACGACTGCCTACATTAGGTGCAGCTGCCCTCACCGGGATCCTCCCTCCTCGTAGAGCCGTGGCATACCAAGGCAGCGAGCCGGGCCGCCTCCTGCTAGCACCATAACACCTAGCATGGCCTCCCATCAACACCCCATTAACGCCCTCCTGGACACCCCGGTTGGCCTACCCATGTCAGCCCAAAATGCAACACCTAATTTTGTATGTTCGGTGCTACACCCTCCTGACCTCACCCCACCTCAGCCACACACATTAGGCACCTCACTGTGTCATAGTTACCTCCATGCACTCCTCCTACCAAACATTTCTTCACCATCTAGACTCGACTGATCTTTTCTATGCGCCTAGTAGGGCGTGAGTACAACAACTAGATTGACACAATCCGGCTAGCCTGCTCCTCCCCAGATGTGCCTCGTTCTGGCTATCAGTTGGTCCTTAGGCAGGTTACCTATTTTTCCCCAAAACTAGTTCTGGGAAGGTCTGTCTAGCATGTAACGAACATTAGTGGACTAGTCAGGCTTGATATTCCATTGCATAGGTCAACATGGGATGAAATGATCCTACAAGGGTTTGGATCGACCCGTATAGGCCTTGCCTTGGGTTTATGGGGCCCTAATTGTTTTAATTTAATAATTTTATTTATTAAATTAATTAATTTAATTTAATTTGATAATTATATTAAATAAATATTAATTTTTGGATTAATTATTACTGTGGAGTCAATTTATTTAATTTATTGACTAATTGAATTAACTAATTAATTTATTTTTTTTAACGTTAAATAAATTTTTTGGGACCGAACGATGAAATTTTTGACATAAAATTAGAGTGACATTTTATTTAAATAAATAATTACCTTAGAAATTATTTTAATTCATGTTTAATTTAATTCTGTATTTAATTAATATATATGAGTCTAATGCATAAATATCTGATCCTGAGCCTAAGACCATTCAACGTATGTATTTTGCTTTATTAATTATTTAATTATTGCATGGTACTTTAATAATTAGATTTATTAATTTAAAGGGGATTTTAATGTCATCTCAGAGTCGTTATTTGTATAATGGAATGCACTCCCATTCTCAGGGATGTAATTTTAAAACACAAGACCCCCTCGCATGCATGTGAGTACTGTTGTGTAATGAAGAGACAAGGTGTTACTCACTTTGCGCCAAGTGATGGAGACGCACCAGACAGATGTTTGATGCATTGGAGGGGAAGACATTGCTATTTGAGTTTCAAATGACACAACATAAGGTATTACCCCTAGGGTGTTGGTTGATTAGTTATTCACTCAATGGAACAACTTTTAGTATTGGCTCATAACCAGGTCATCATTTGTTTTTCATAGATTATTATTTTTGTGAATGTGTATTAAATGTGTGATCACATAGAATAAAAATAAACAAAAATGTATGATAAAATGAACATGTGACATCATGATTATTTATATTTCATTCATGGTCAGTTTTGAGTGCGATCACATAGTATGTGCATTTAAAAAAAGAAAAATTATTTATTTCATCACATTAAAAAAAATAAAACCGTCAAACAAATATTAACTCTTTACCATCTTCTATCAATCAAATTGGTGAATATTTATATACCTAATAGTACTGGGAAAAATTTACCCTAGATTATTTCATTTTTTTCCCCAAAACATTTAAGGGGAATATTTATATTTGAGTAATACCTAATGACATTTCAGGTAAGATAGTTTTGTAGAGGATATTGAGTTTTAATTTTGTAAACGGGGTTATTTTGGAATTCATTTTTGAAGAATAATTTGATGGTTTTGATTTCTTAAACATGAATAAATGAATGTGTAATCAATCCTATTAGATTTTTACATGAATAACAAAATGGAACCAAGATCTAAAAACTCAATATTGGGTAAGGGAACAAAATTTAAGAAGCACTTGTTAACTAATATAGGTCCAAAGGATTTCTAGTGGATAATGAAAGAAGACCCTTGGTTCTACCTGCTGCCACCAACTATCTAGTCACCTGTTGGGATCTTTTTATGTGGGTTTTATCTCTATCATTTCACCTAATCCAACCCAACATCCTATTATATTGGTTTTAGGAAACTTGTGATCTAGTTGCTTCCCTTAACACAATTCCCTCCCTCTCCTTGTGTGTTGGCTATATCTAACATATCATGTGTCAGAATCTATCATCATCAATTATGATCTAGAGCCTTAGGTGATCCTATATCTTATCTAACTTCATTTTTTATTCTTTATTCACTGGGATTCAATTTAATTATGGTAATATACCCAAATTTTGGTGTCTTTTTCTAGTTTTTCAATTTCTTTTGTATCCATAAAATATGTAGGACGATATTCATTATGTAAAGGCATGAGGCAGGTGGTCCCTATCATTTAACCCAAATTCTCAACCCTTTTCATAATCTAAGTGTATGTGCATTGTTATTTTCATGTCATGATTATCCTTGGTGAAGATTAACTCATTTTAATTTATTATGTATTAGTTTGGTATCATATTTAACATTCCTATAATTGTAAGAGTGTGTTTTTTTCCATCAGAGTGGAACATTGTGGGGTTTCAACCATGATTCTTTGTGGAAGGATATGTGGTTATTAATTTTAAATTTTAAACAAGAAACTATATTTAGTAACAATGTTTATGAAATGGGATAGCAAAGCCATCAATAATTCAAGAATGGGTTAAATCTAGAAAATTGACATATGGTAATTTGATATTCATTTTTTAAATTAATTTGACCACTAAGATGAGTCAAGGATAATGCTATAGAAGATTTCAATAAATAAATAAATTGATCCGTAATTATTTTGGTCAAATTGAGGAATAATATGAAACATAAAACAGGATTTACCATATTGCATGTGATTGGTAACTTATTCAACCAATCATTGTGAAATAATAAAGTTATTATAAATTGTAGTGTGGTGGGTAAATGGCATGGTATTTTATAATACTTATAGACTTCTATGAATTTATTCTTCCCTGTAAATGTATCAATTAGGTATAATTCATGGGGTTTCATCCATTGGATTAAGTTAATTATATGTAATGGGTGGATTATATTGAGTGAGTGTGATCTTCCATTAAGGGATCACAAGAAATTCATGACAACCTACCTCATTATATCAAAGGATGATAAATATAATAACATCAATAATCTCCCATGGATTCCTCCCCAATTCATTACTATGAATTCCTCAGGTAATCTGCTCATTACATATGGATGATGTCTTATGTATCTAATTCCATAGATAAATGTCAGGGATTACCTAGTGAATGTCATCATATGTTCTCACAATATTCAAGTAGAATATATCATATTGAATTATATGGGGTTTTACCTATATTCTAATCATTCTAGATACTTGTAATTACATAGAGTATAGGTTTTATGGATTTAGTTTAGTGATGGCCATGGTTGGATTTCCATTGTTTCAACTATATAGAAGTGATATTATCGTAATGGGTTAGTTCCAGGGACTATAGATTGATTTTTAAGAGAATAATTCCCAATGGAGACCCCTTGTATTCCCTTATATTTTCCTAGAAATTAGTACCTTAGTTTCAAAACATATTTCGAATTAGTTGTGATATCCATCTCCCCATTACAAGATAAAACAAAAATGGATGACATCAGTATAGAATAATATCAACTATTACTATAGACTCTATAAAATCTATGGGAATTTTTGTACCTTTCTATTTAATATAGTTAACTACTAAAATTTTAACCTAATAAATGATAATTTCTTATTTACAGCATTACACTATCCACCCATCATGGACTAGTTATTTTACTAATTCCATTAGTGGCATTCTAATGAGATTTACCCACACCATTCTCAATCATCCATGGAAAATAGGTTTCCTAAAAGCTTTCATTTTTGGAACATGTCAAGGAATATTCCATATGTCTAAATTGATTAGGTTTGGCTGGGATAGTGTGTTTTGTAGAATATGGGAACATTTAAGGATCAAAAAATGTTTTTATAATATATGGTTATGTTTTATTATTCTATTTATTTTTCACTATTATTCATCATGGGGGATCAGATATTTTATATTTTGAATTCCAATCTTTTGGGAATTGGATATGATAGTTATTTACTTAAACTCTCCAAATTTTATTTTTGAGGTTTATTTTATTTGGAATATAAGATAGGAATTATTTTTACAATTTAGTTAAATTAATGTGGTGGTATATTATCCCAACTAATTTATATTAGTATCATTATATAATAAATTAACATATTCCGTACATGGAGGCACAGTTGATTATATATATTATACTGGCCTGGGGAACTAGATCTGTGGATTCTTGGTAGGGGTGTTACAAAGTGGAATCAAACCCATTTTCATTTATTATATTATTTTATAATAGTTTATAGGATAATATATGTGTGTTGTATATTCAGGATGAGAGTCTTCATGGGGGGATCAACCCATGTATGTGGGAGAACACACATTTCCTAATATGGGATATTTTGTTCTTATATTATGATTTTTATATTTGTAATTCATTTTCAACATGTGTGAGACACATATTGTGTAACATCATTTTTTTTGATCTATACACATATTATGATATAGAAAGAGTTTATTTTAAGTGTAAATACATCATTTTTGTCGTGGAAAGATTCACATGGAATATAACATTCCCGAGAAGTGGGTTACTAATTTTTATTGCATGTTAGTTATGATTTTTACTAGATTTTGATTCATTATAGTTTTTTATTTTATTTTTCCTGGTTATATTATTATGATTTATTAAGTACCATGTTCTATAAATTACTAGTAATAAAGACTTTCAACATCATCGTATATGGTTTTTTCTATAACCAACAAATTTGTTTTTTACATGACCAATATTTAGTAAGATTTATTTAAGTATAGTTAGATATAAATTGTTTGATGATGTCCATGATTAAATAATGTTCCAATATGTATACTAATTTTTTTTCCATCCTAGAATGTGAATAAAAATTTATTTAAATAATCCTTGGGAATGTATGAATCTTGATAAGACTTGTAAATGTTAATTGAATTCCCTAGAATAAAATTTATTTTTTACCCTATGAGAATGTCGACCATACAGATTATGGGAATATGGATCATTAGAAAAGGTGAGTTTCCATGAAAATTATGATTGGGATAAATAAAAAGTGAATTAAAATTCAAAAATGTGTATTACTATAATGAAAGTGAATGAAAATATATTTATCTAGTACTATTGTTGAAAACATATATAATTATGATTTCTTAGTAATTTTACTTTCTAAATTATTGATCTTTTTTAAATGAGGTTACAAAAAGGCCTTTTGTGTTATCATGACTGTGGTTTGGAATGTTTGGGTAGATGTGAGGAAATATTAATAAGGGTACTATATTTTGTGTTGAGATAGAACACTTGTTGTGGTTGTGACTAAATGTTTTATTGGGTGACCAAAGTATTTGTAGTGGATCTATAGAGAGAGACATGATTATGGTAACCCAATGATAAGCCTTTTCCCATTAAACTCCATGTGACATAGAAATGGGGGTAAGTTTCTTCCTGTGATTTATTTTATTGTCGGTACATAATTTGATATTCTGGTATGAGGGTAATTGTGGACATTACTTTTTGACATATCAATTTAACTAATTTAATTCATTGTGAAATTCGAGTGTTACCTGTGATAGGGGTTCCCTCAATCATGTGAGATTTTATACAAGTTCGAGGAAGGGGTATATGTGTTGGTTTATTTTTAGTGCATATTTTGTGATTCCATGTGTCTTTATAGTAGTAATTGTGAACCCATGATATGATGAAATATTTCTATGTTGGTTATTTAAGGGTATGATGATTGGGATCTAAAATATTTTTTTAGGGTTGTGCTTTTATTTCATGATGGTGGTAACTGTAAATTCCATTGAATTCATGTAATATCAAGGACGACCGTTAATGGACATGTGAATGTATTCTGATATTTTTAATGTGTTTGGATTGATCTAAGATGGAATATATTATTCCTATAACTATTAAGGGTTATATGTTGTTTCATGGGTTGTTGTTTGAATAGTTTTTTATCCTTGGTAAGGTAGTGCTTAAATCAAGGATAGAAGAGTCATGTTTTATGATGTGGTTGTAGTGGATAATGTCATAACTGGGTTTTGATGGGATCATTTTGTATATGGTTTATTTATTTTAACACTTTTAATCATTTTTAATTATTTTCAACTAAATATATTATCTTCAATATAATGTGTTAGACGCAACACTGAAATTAAATGATCTGTGACATACTATGAAAATATTATTATTAAATTTGGTAGTTATTTCATAGAAAGTGGATTTTCATATTTGAATAGGTCAAAATATATTACAAAAATCAAATGGTTAATACATGAATAAAATGAACTCATTTTTTATTAATTAATATGAAATTAAAATAAAATTATTAAGAAGGTGAAAGATATATTTATCTAAAAAACTCTTTTTATAACCACATTGTGTTTTTTGTTTTAATAAATTAAATTATCAAGAATATGGGAATTATTTTAACCAAATTTTAATATTATATATTAAATCATATATATTATCAATCATATATTTCCATTTTTTATGAATGTAATATGAATAAATCTTAATGTGTTACTACAATATCTATTTTTTTAGAAAATTGTTCGATCGCATTTTGAAAACAGATGTTAAAAATAGATTTATCCAATTTAGAACAATTTTAGATAAAAATTAAAAAAATTAAAAAAATATGTCAAAATTATCACAGATAAAAAATTAGGGAATTTTCTATAAAGATTAATTTAAGGAAGAATAGTGATAAATATTGATTTTTATTAAAAATTTCATTTCATTTAAAGAATTTACAATGTTCTATTATGTTCTAAAACTTTTATAAAAGTAAAATAAGTTCGATTATATTTTAATTAATCCAATTTAATTATTTTTAATAAATTATGTATTGAATTTATGTCTAAAAACTTTTTAACCATAAAAACACATTTTCTTTGGATAACAAATTTTTCGACACATTTAGTGGGTTTAATTTGAATTTTAATCCATCCATTTATATCAATTTTATTTTTGGAAAAAATTATTTTCTTAATAAGTTTAATTAATTTTATTTTTAATGTAAATTTAATAAGGATTCATAATTAATAAAAAAACAATAAATATTAGTCATCACAATGATGGTTACAATATGTTTATCAGGGATTTTAACTAAACATATAAGGATCTAAATGACTTAAAAACTTCTATAATTTATATTTTATGGAAAAATATATATATTAACATATATGGTTTTTATGGGTCTATTTCGGATCTATTTACCTTGAATGTGACCTCACATAATTTTTATAGATTGAAAAATTAAAAGTGTGAATATCACCTCAATTATTAAAAGAACCCCCTCAATTTTCCTCTTCTCATGTAAAGAGACATTTTTATTCCGCAATAAATTTAAAAAATCTATTAACTATATCCCCCATTATTTAATTTAGTCATTTATTTTATCTTCAAATCATAATATATATTATTATTGTATAATCATTAAGAGGTGTTCATAAGATGAGGTATAGTTATTAACAAATTTTTTTTATTTATTATTATACAAAATTAAAATATTATTCAAGTAATCTAAAATAATAATATAAATATCTTCCATATACATATATTTAATTATTTTAATTTAATAACATATATTTATCTCCTCTACCATCATTTTGGAATTGAAACAATTTGTCATGTGTACAACGAACTTTAAAATTGTGATCTGATGTAATAAATTATCCATCACAACTTCATTGGGATGAATACACTATAATATTAAATTACTAAATCATATATTAATTAAATATATATACTTATGGAATTTTAATTTCACATATACCTTTTAAAAATCAATTCTGATTGAAAAAAGATTATGTCACCCATTCGTACGTGTAGACTACCGCTTCCATGAAGCGATTTGATTCGTTTTCCATTACCAATTTATATTGATGTTATGAATTCTGGATTTTAATATAATATATGTTATATAATAATAAAATAATAATTTTGGATGTTTTATTTAAAAATTACCATTCTCTTGTTTCATCCACCAAAATATTCAAAAAACTTTCATGCGTATGAATGGACCATTGTCCCCCTGAATGTTGTAATTAAATTATCTATATATAAATTTCATGGATGAATTTAAATATGTATATAATTAATATATATGTAATTTTTTTAAATTTTATCATTATTAATATTTTAATGCCATAATAAATGTAGCCAGATCAAAACCATCAAACTGTAACTTATTTGAAATATGAACCAGTCCTTACACTAAACAATTATTTTAATAATGAGTTGATTGTAAACATGTGAAAATGGATATAATTAAATAATACATGGAATTTTATACTTTATTATTGTTATTGAATATATTTATAATATCTCTGTAATTATTATAATAGAGATTATGACAACAACAATGCAATACATACATGAGGTTAGTGATTTTAGTCTATTATTAATTTATATGAGACACATTCCATATTCGGTACTTGCTTATTTTATGTGATTTACATTCTAAACATTAATATATTTTATTATTATTTTGTTTAATATTATGGGGTTTTACATATCCATTTCAGAATATTTCTATGATGGTGATTATGATTCCTAAATCATTATAGTGGTAAAATTTTTATGTCACAATCTCTTTTTTATTGGAATTTTTTATGATTATAATTCTACTGAATTGATTTTTTTATCTAAATCTCAATAATGTAATGATTTTTTTCTCATTATAGTTTTTATAGAAATTAATTTTTTTCCTCTAATTTAGCTGTCTTTTTTTTAAAGCGACTGAAACAATTATTTTATGTCAAATCAACATTATTTTCCACTTTTGTAAAAAATTTGTGTTGATACATATCCATATTTTATAAAAATAAATTATATTATGTTTTTAAAATTATAATACAGTGTTTTATTTAAATTTTTATTAAGATATTTTATTTAAAAAAATATATTTTTAAAAATATTCTTATCGTTATCAAAACGTTTTTATTTTTTCTTTTTATCCAAATTGTAAAAATAATATTTACTTAAACATATGGAATTTTACTACATTATTTCCACTGAATGTATTGAAATTTTCATTACAACATTTGGATGTAATTTTCAATGAATTTATTTTGTCAATATTTTTTATTTGTTTTTTTAATTATCAATTTCAAATTGATAATAGAATTTTCTTTAATAATTTTTTTATTGATCTCATAAAATCCACTTCATTCTTATGATTCCATCCATTGATATTTACAAAAATTAACTAGGTATATGATCTGATGAAAAAACAATTATTATTTATATGGTTGTAATATGATTAAGAAATATAGGTTTTTAAAAATCCCATTCCATTTAATAAGTAATGTTATGTTGAATTGTAATAATTTTTACGATTCCCATATCCATTACATGTTTTTTACATGACTAAATGTTTATGAAAACTATTTCATTAATAATTGTTATGGTATGGTGAATTTTTTAGTATCTTATGGAACACATATAATTGAGTTTAATTATATGAATATTAGTCTCATAACTATAAAACTAGACAATGCATTGGGTAATGATAAATATTTCATGAGATAATTAGAACTATAATTGGCAGTAAACAGAGTTCAAAAAAGGAATATTTATACTATGATAAACATTAGAGTGAACCATAAATATTATGATGGTTTTGGTGGTAACTCATTGTACTAGGATATTTAAAACAATTCTCCTTAAATAATAGTGAAATTGTTTTTTATGCTTTTGTGTATTCCATTAATCAATATCTTATTCATATGTTATAATATAATGGCTCAGGTTCTTTGATTAATTAATGATTCATTCCTTGTGAATAGTCTTGAATTATTACGTTATGGATGATTACAATAAATTATATATCATGTATTGTTATTAAATGTGATTCTCATTTTCTCATACCATTGTGACCATGTTTTTGTTATGTGATCATTAATATATCCCTTATCTTCCCTTACTAGGTATCAGATCTCAACCTTTTATATATTTCCTTTCACTTTTTTTGAAGAAAGGTTTTAAGTATGATATTTCTAGCAATGATTAATGTAAAAAAGTTATATTTTGGAGATTATGTAGCTCACTTGTGAGAAATCTATTTTATGTATCCATGATTCCATATATACTATAAAAATATGATTATGTTGTGGATGTTTATGTTATCCATGTAATATTATTCTAATAACGTTTAATATAAATTTATTAAAAATATGGGTCTATATAGTTGGTATCAGATCCATGATTATTTAATATCTGGAAATAAATGTGATAAAACTTTAGTGGGAACCCTTTGGATAATCCAATGTATAAGGGAAAGTATACTCTTAGGATAAATTAGTGAAAATTTTTTCCAAGAAAAGAAACCATGTCTGAATAATATTTGAGTATATTGTTTTTTCATAGATACTTCTATGGTAAATAATTTTGAAAATAGTTGGTTGAGTATATCGTATCCAATATTATGGTTTATGGTGAGTGTTCCCTTATTGTACAGCTCATTTGACACTATCAAGGGATATTAGTATGTTAATTAACTTTTTATAAATGAAACATACTGAAGGACTTGAAAATATTAAGATAAATAATTTCCTAGCTAAAATAAATGTGGAATTTGTTGAAAAGAATCTGTCATGATGTAACGCCCCGACCCCAGTTACCTAGAGTCGGTGAATTATTACATAACATTGGCAAGATCACAAGAAAGATCAAATCTCGAAAGACCGATTGGATTATTAGCCTCGGAAACACTAGATAAATTCTTAAAGTTTTACATTACATCATAAAGTGAAAAAACTACTACAACAACATAGTCTCCTAATCCCACAATCATATCCCCACATACTATCCCTACAGGTCATTCATAAATTACTTCTTCACATCCTGCGAAAAATAAAACATAGAAAAGGGGTGAGCTCAAATGCCCAGTAAGGATAACAATATGGCGGAAACATTCATAAATAAGAATAAACATTTAAAGAAATGTATAACTTAAAACAAAATCCTTTTAAACTTGAACTTCAACATAGTATGGAAAAAATAAAATGAAATAATTCCATTTACTTATTCACATGGATATTATACTAATCGAATAATCACATGCAATTTCAATAACCACTTTCATAATGATGGAATGTATAATGCCAGAATATCATTACCACATAGCCAAGGCCTCGTGCCAAGAATACAAATGATATTTATCCAAGGCCTTGTTCCAAGACACTATTTTGTCTCATGAGACCTACCGATGCATCGAGGAGCTATAGGAGGCTCCAACCGTCACATATTAAGTCCAATGCATTCCCATATGAAAAGGTTTAAACATAACATACACATTCGTATTAAAACTAGCATATGAAATGTCAATACATTCACCATAAACTATGAATGGTATAAAAATAGAACATCCACAGTCAAACATATCACAAAACCTTCAATACAATATAGAAGTTTCGTATCATAATAAATCAACTTCAAATAAGCGTAAAATCAATCAAAGGATGTTGACATAGATGAAATCAAAACTCTTTTTAGAGAAATATCTCTTTCTATTTTGAAATAATTTAAGAGTTATATATTTATAAGATAAAACTTTTTTTTTTGAAAATATTCTTATAAGCTTTTAAGGGAAGCTTCGACGATTTTATAAAGGCGGAAAATAACTGCACCCGCCATATAAGTTAAAAAAACATTCTTACCTTAATTATGTCGAAAAGGATAAAAATAACCTTGTTTGGAAAATGACGGAAAGATTACTTTATAAAACTCTTATAAAAAGTCAAACAATGGTATAAATGACTTTAACCCATATTCTTTTAAATAGTAAAAATGTTTTGAAATACATTTTTAAGAAACATGGATGTGGATGATAAAGATGTCCCAGTGGATTATTACGTATAAACAACCTCGGATAATAAAGAGATTGTGAAATAACCCTTACCTTGTACTTTTCCTTGGTTGGGGTAGATTAAACTCCTGTATAATAGTGAAATAATTTTTATTAAATTATACAAGAATCATATACATTCATATGATATCATATATGATCTTTTAACATTTCTTTGTTAATAATATCTTAGTATTATCGTCGTTTCTGGTGTTAACTTAATCGTTTTATTTTATATGTTTTGTTACATAAGACATGTTTTTCATGGATAGGTTGTATATAATTCATATACAGAATGATATCAAGTCCTTAAACATTATTTTTAAATCATCAAATGATAATTATACTTGAATGGATACGATGGAGAATGAATCTCATTGCGTTCGTGGAGACGGTAGTCCGTACGTACGCACAAGCGACAATATCATTATTTTGATATTAAAATAATATATAAATGGATGGTATATCAAATATAAAGAATCATTAACATGTTATATTTATTATTTACATGAGTTACACATCATTATTATACCCATCCAAATAAAAATATATTAAATAACAATTACACCACGACGTGGAGACGGTAAGCCGTACGTACGCACGTATGGTGACATGTTATTCAATGGGTGGATAGAATACTGAATATGGATGTACCATATTTATAATAACATCACAGTATATATATGATACTGGAGTTATTATTTTAGAATGGTAATAACAAAGGAAGAAGAAGTGGATGAAGAAAGGAATTTGAAAAAGGGTGGTGAAAACATTACCTCTTCTTCGGGTTCTTCCTTTTGATTTGATCAAAAGGGCTCCTTAGGTAGGCTTTCTGATCCAAATAAGGCCTCTATGTTGTAGTGAGGGAAGTTGGGAGAGTATTTGGGCTGAGTTTGGCTGAACCAAAAGGCTTTGATGTTGTTAAGAAATGAGAAGGAGGAGTTCCCTTTTATAAGAGGGGTGAGGGGCACCTTTGGAAAAGCTAGAAATATTAATTTATAATAAATTCATATTAGGTTTCTAATGACTCAAAAGTTTATTATTTAAATTTTAAGGTGGGGATAGGTCTAAAACCATTCAACCAATATAATTTATACAGGTTTGGGTTACTATATTAACCTTATCGTTTAGTTTTAACTCTTAGTTAATTAGTTTGACATTTACCATGTCACTTTGTATTTTTGTATTATATAATTAATAAACATAGTATATACGTCCAAGAGACTCCAAAATGGTCCATTTATGATACACCTATCATGATATAAGTATCTTTCCAGAACCTTTGATTTTTAGGAATTTAATATCAATTAATAATATAATATTTGTTTTAAAAACTCTTTTATTTCAATTTTGATACTATTAAATAGTTGATTTTTTTGAAACTCATAAAAGAATTATTAATTCGAATAAAGATAATTAAATCAATCCTAATATGTCATATTATCCTAGAAAATTATTTTAATTCATTAAGAGTCTAAAATTATATTTATTTGGGTATTTATAATATCAATTATTTTAAATTTTCACTATTATGGTAATTACTACATCGTCATTGTTTCATAAATAAATTACATTATTTTATCTCTAAAAATTATAAATAAAATATCATTATGTATTAAATCTATTTATCTTTCTAATGAATATTTATAGTTGAAAATATAACATATATAACCCTATGTAAAAATTGTTTTTCTAAAAGATATATGCTTGTGTCATTTTTGTATTCATTTTAACTTAATTAAAATAAAGTGTCCCTATCACCTACAAGTGGCGTCATGGGGTCCCAAAATCGACCCAAAGATGCCTATGGTCGAACATGTATCATCCAATAAGGCTAGGACACGTTTTAGGGTAATTTAGTATTATTATAATATTATTTTTTATCCCTTATTTACCGGATTTACCCTTAACCATGGTAAATAAAATATTTACCGAAGTAATTAATCAAAATGACTAAAAATAAAAGTTACCTATTTACACAATTTTAACATCCTGATTCCAAATATGTAATACATTTTTCCAAATTCAAAACACATAAGTGGAAGAAATTAATTTAAAATTAATTCCCGTTGTTAAATCAAAAAGCGTGTTTTTAAGAGATAATAACTATCAAAAGATTGACACTTGTTTATGTCCGGTTTAATTGTAAAATTATGTCAAATGACCAAAATTATATTAAATGGTAAAAATATATTCTAAATATACTTTAAAACCACTCAAATTCATAATTTATCACTATTAATTATTTTTATTAAAAAATTCGTTTTTAATTAAAATTTAGTAATTTTCACTACTCATCAAAATATTAATGTTATCCGAAAAGTACCAGAATTTCACCTTAGGCTAAATTCGATATTCAGAATCCAAAAATGAAGTCCATTTTGAAAAATAAAATATATATAATTTCAAAAAGTATGTATTACTATTCATAACGGCAAGTTTGATTGGTTATGGTGTGTTAGAACTCAGTGTTGCGTACAACACACACTATCACATTATTAAAAGAGAAGCATACCATAGAAGCTTGGGGTGTTACATTCTCCCATACTTCAAATAATTTCGCCCTTGAAATTTCTAGAATACTTATCAAATGAAAAGACTCGGGTGGTTCTTTATCATAAGTTCCACGGGTTCCCACGTTTCCTCTTCCATCTTATGGTTTCTCCACCAAACTTTTACCAGACGCGTCGTCCGTTTTCTCAGTACTTGTTTTCTCGTATCAAGAATCCTGATGGGCTCTTCGCAATAAGACAGATCGGGTTCCAGTTCTAATTCCTCATAGGTGAGTACATGTGTTGAGTCAGGCATGTATTTCCTCAATAGAGATATGTGGAACACATCGTGAACTTTGGAGAGACATGGCGGCATTGCCAATCGGTAAGCTACAACCCCAATTCGTTCTAGAATTTCGAAAGGTCCGATGTACCTGGGACCCAATTTACCTTTCTTACCAAAAAGTATGACTCCTTTCCATGGAGATACCTTCAGGAAAACATGATCAACGACTTGAAATTCCAAATCCTTCCTTCGATTATCGGCATAGCTCTTTTTTCCTACTTTGAGCTGCTTTGATGTGATTTCAGATTACCTTCACCTTTTCTATCGTTTCCTCGACCAATTCGAGATCTACAAGTTTTCATTCACCAAAGTCATCCCAACAGGTTGGTGTACGACATCTTTTTCTGTATAACGCTTCATATGGTGCCATCTGAATACTTGAATGGAAGTTGTTGTTAAGGAAAATTCTACCAGAGGTAAATACTGATCCCATATACCCTGAAAGTCAAGTGAGAAGGATCTCAACAAGTCTTCTAAGGTTTGAATAGTCTGTTCTGATTGTCCCTCTGTCTGAGGGTGGTAGGCAGTGCTCAAATGATGTTAAGTATCCAGGGATTTCTGAAGACTCTTCCATAATCTTGAAGTAAAACGGGGATCACGATCAGAAACAATCGATAGGGGTACTCCATGAAGTCTCACAGCTTCATTAATATATAGTCTTGCTAGACGTTCCAGTGGTAGATCTTCTCTTATAGAAAGAAAATGTGCTGACATGGTAAGACGATCAACAATAACCCATATTGCATCGTTCCTTCTAAGAGTCTTTGGTAGTCCCATGACAAAGTCCATTGTAATATTGTCCCATTTCCACTCAGGTATGGGAAGAGGTTGCAATACTCCACCAGGTTGTTGCCTTCCAGCTTTCACTTTTTGACAAACAATTCATCTTGACACAAAATCGGCCATATCCCTCTTCATGTTGTCCCACCAAAAATGTTCCTTCAAATTTCTATACATTTTGGTGCTACTAGGGTGTATAGAGAAATTGTAACTATGAGAATCATCTAGTAATTCCCTTTTTATATTAGGTATATCGGGAACACAAAGCCTCTTCCCGAATTTCAAAATTCCATCTTCATACACAAAGTCTCTCAATCTCCCATCATTCACAACTTTAATCTTCTTTTTAAATTCTTCATCATCGGTCTGAGAAATCTTAATTATTTATAGTAAAGATGGTTTGGCAACCATTTGAAAAAGCATTGATGTTTCAACTTCCCTGGTTATTCCCATGTCCATATTCACTAGATCCATGAATATTGGATCCCTTTCAATTCTCATATTGTTCAAAACTCCATGGTCATTTCTGCTCAAAGCATCTTCCACCTTGATTGCCTTCCCGGGTGGTAGTGTATCGTAAAATAATAATCCTTGAGTAATTAAAGCCATCTTCATTGCCTCATGTTGAGTTCTTTTTGTGAGGAAACATACTTCAAACTCTTGTGATCAGTACAAATCTCACATTTTTCACCATAGAGGTAGTGCCTCCATATCTTCAAAGCAAAGATCACAGCTTCTAACTCGAGATCATGAGTAGAATAGTTTTGTTCATGAATTTTCAACTGTCGTGATGCATAGGCAATAACCCTATCATTCTGCATAAGGACACAACCAAGTCCTTTATTCGATGCATCACTATAAATAACGAACCCATCATTCCCCGATGGTAGAGTCAATATAGGAGCATTGACTAATCTTCTCTTCAGTTCTTCGAAACATTCTTCACACTCTTTTGTGCAAACAAATAAAACCCCTTTACGTGTGACCTTAGTCAATGGGTTAGCCAATCGGGAAAAATTCTGGACGAAATGTCGATAATAACCTGCTAAACCAATAAAACTACATACCTCAATTATACTCGTCGGTGCTGGCCATTCTTGGATCACCTTGGTCTTAGAAGGATCAACAGAGATTCCATCTTTAGAGACAATATGGCCAAGAAATGAAATCTCCTGA
This sequence comes from Viscum album, assembly GCA_963277665.1. Lineage (NCBI taxonomy): Eukaryota > Viridiplantae > Streptophyta > Magnoliopsida > Santalales > Viscaceae > Viscum > Viscum album. Next base: position 648,050,281 of record OY728120.1, on the reverse strand, counting down.
AACCAGAATTCACACTTACTAAACTTCCCATATAATTCATGTCTTCTCAGAGTCTTCAAGATAATGCACAAGTGATTTTCATGATCTTCGTAGATTTTTGAGTATACCAAGATATCATTAATAAATACCACCACAAATTCATCGACATATTCCTTGAAATCTCTATTCATCAGATCCATGAATACAGAGGGTGCATTAGTCAATCCAAAAGGCAGTACTGTAAAAACATAATGCTCATACCTGGTTCGAAATGCTATCTTCGAAATGTCTTCCTTCTTCACACACAACTGATGGTATCCAGATTGATGGCCAATCTTTGAAAAGTGTTGAGCTCCATGCAGTTGGTCAAATAAATCATCAATGCGAGGTAGGGGATACTTGTTCTTTATTGTTATAGCATTGATCTCCCTGTAGTCAATACATAACCTCATAGATCCATATTTCTTTTTAACAAAAGAACAGGGGCTCCCCATGGAGATACACTAGGGAGAATAAATCCTTTATTACTCAATTCCTCTTTTTGTTTCATTAGTTCAACTAATTCTACAGTGGCCATTCTATAAGGGGTCTTCGATATATGCCTTGATCTAAGAATTAAATCAATGGAAAACTCAACTTCTCGTTCTGGAGGATGTCCAGGTAAATCTTCCAGAAATACATTTACATATTCTTTCACAACAGGTACATCTTCTATTTGAACATTCCTTTCCTCACCCATAGTCATTTCATTCTCTTCCTCCCCAATAATTGAACTTAGTTGAGCTACTGGTTGTGGATCTAGATAAGAATTAGGTGGTGATGATTCTGCTCTAAAGATAAGGTGTTCCTTATCATCATCATCAAGAATCGTAACCTCTTTCTTCTTACAATAAATCTTCGCATCATAGTACGAAAGCCAGTTCATACTGAGGATTATATCAAACTCAATCATAGGTATGGTGATGAGATCAGCAGATAAAGAACATTTATGTGCTCTAATGGGGACTGATTAACAAAACTTTGTTGCAATGATACTTCCCTTAGGAGTTTTAACTGACAACTCCCTTGTTAAATCAAATTGGAAATATCTAATTTTCTTAGAAAACTAGGAAAATATGAAACAATATAATGATCCATAATCAAATAAAGCATTTGATAAACTTGAGGAAACCATTAAATTACCTACCACCACGTCTTTTGGAGCTTCTACCTCAGCAGTAGTGATAGCATAAGCTTGACTTTGATCCCTTGGGATTTTCTGAGGTAAGTTCTCCTAACACTTAGGACATTCATTTGCCTAATGCCCCATCTCCCGGCAATTGTAGCACTGAACATTGGTATCTTCCTTCTTCTCTTTGCAATAATGAGCATGGTGTCCTTTTTCACCACACTTGTAACAGACTCATGTTCCCTTCAAGCAAGTACCGGGGTCTTTATTAACACATTTACCACAGGATGGATATTCAACCTTTCCCTTCTTCCCCTTATTTCCATTCCTAGATTAATTAGCAGGTCTCTTCTTCTTTTTATTTGCTTTAAAGTCATAAGACATAGAGAATTCATTTTCGGTCTTGATAACACATGAGACAATGTCTTCGTACGACGAGAAAGATTGTGATACTAATGCTTGATGGAGAAATGGTTTTAACCCATTAAAGAAACGATCAATATTACTTCTTGGGTTACGTATATAATCTCCAGAATACCTTTCTAACCTTGTAAAGTTAGCCTCATACTTTGCGACATTCTCATCCTCCTTTTGTCTCAGACTCAGAAATTTCCTTTCCATATCTGCTTGATGGTCGCGAGGAAAGTATTTTTTTAAAAACAGATCTTTGAACTCCCTCCATTCCATATTTGATACTTCATCATCTTCCTTCGTATTTTGAATCAATGACCACCATTGATCAGCATCTTCAATGAGGCGATAAACTTCCATGATAATTTTTTCTCTTTCACTACTCCCCAAAGCCTGAAATATTTTCTCTAGGGAAAATATCCATTGCTCAGCTACTAAGGGATTTGTACTCCCATAGAACATTGGTGGTTGGTGCCTCATGAAGCGATCTAACATTGATCCTCCACGATGTGGATCAGGGTGCTCCATACGGGTAAGGTTAGTATTCATAACCTAAGTGAGTTGTCCCAGAATGGTGATTAGCTGATCGGCACCAGTTGCATCACCAGCTCCATTATAATTATCTTGAGCAGGAGGGAAATCCCTACATGGAGTGAGTTCATTGATACAGTTTCCATTTCTTCCACTAGGCACCATTTCTAAACAATGTCATAAACTGGATCAGTTTATGAATCAAAATACATAATTTCAAACTTATAAAACACTTAACATAAATTGAACTATTTATGGATATAATCCATAATCATAAAAATGTTTTCTTTGAGGAAGTATATACTCATAAACCCTTCATAATGATTTGTAAAGAAAATGAGATTTATCCTAAGCATATCCCCCAGGAGTGTCGTAACCAAGAGTGCAGCAAGGCCTGTTGTCATGGACCAGTTCCCGTTCGAGTCTAGCTAAAAGCGGTGTTTTCGGGTTTTACCCCTAGGCACATCTTTGCTAGAGCCGCCTCTACCTGCTTGTATCTAGACATGGATGTATTACTCAGAAAACTCACAAAATCTCTACAATACCAAAATTCTTGGAAGTTCTTCTATACTAATCCTCAAATTTTATCTTAGGTCTACGTGCTCTAATCAGAGTTTGTCTAAATCTAGATTCCAAGGTTTGTACTAAACTTTATCTGATACCAACTATAACGCCCCGACCCCAGTTACCTAGAGTCGGTGCATTATTACATAACATTGGAATGATCACAAGAAAGATCAAATCTCGAAAGACCGATTGGTTTAGTAGCCTTAGAAACAGTAGATATATTCATAAAGTTTTACATTACATCATAAAGTGAAAAAACAACTACAACAACATAGTATCCTTATCCCACATACTATCCCTGCAGGTCATTCATAAATTACTTCTTCACATCTTGAGAAAAATAAAACATAGAAAAGGGGTGAGCTCAAATACCCAGTAAGGATAACAATATAGAAGAAACATTCATAAATAAGTATAAACATTTAAGGTAATGTATAACTTCAAACAAAATCCTTTTAAACTTGAACATCAACATAGTATGGAAAAATAAAATGAAATAATTCCATTTACTTATTCAGATGGATATTCTACTAATCGAATAATCACATGCAATATCAATAACCACTTTCATAATGATGGAATGCATAATGCCAGACTATCATAACCACATAGCCAAGGCGTCGTGCCAAGACTACAAATAAGATTTTGCCAAGGCCTTGTGCCAAGACACTAGTTTGTCTTATGAGACCTACCTATGCATCAAGGAGATATAGCGGGCTCCACCTGTCACATATTAAGTCCAATGAATTCCCATATGAAAAGGTTTAAACATAACATAAACATTCGTATTAAAACTAGCATACGAAATGTCAATACTTTCACCATAAACTATGAACGGTATAAAAGTAGCACATCCACAGTCATACATATCACAAAACCTTCAATACAATATATAATTTTTGTATCATAATAAATCAACTTCAAATAAGTGTAAAATCCATCAAAGGATGTTGACATAGATGAAATCAAAACTCTTTTTAGAGAAATATCTCTTTCTATTTTGAAATCATTTAAGAGTCATATATTTATAAGATAAAATATTTCCTTTGAAAATATTCTTATAAGATTTTAAGGGAAGCTTCGACGATTTTATAACGGCAGAAAATAACCGCACCCGCCGTATAAGTTAAAAAAACATTCTTACCTTAATTCTGTCAAAAAGGTTAAAAAGCACCTTGTTTGAAAAATGACAGAAAGATTCCTTTATAAAACTCTTATAAAAAGTAAAACAAGGGTATAAATGACTTTAACCCATATTCTTTTAAATAGTAATTTTTTTTTGAAATACATTTTTAAGAAACATGGATGTGGATGATAAAGATGTCCTCGTAGATTATTACGTATAAACAACCTCGGATAATGAAGAGATTGTGAAATAACCCTTACCTTTTACTTTTCTTTGGTTAGGGTAGGTTAACGTCCTGTATAACAGTGAAATAATTGTTATTAAATTATACAAGAATCATATACATTCATATGATATCATATATGATCTTTTAACATTGTTGGGTTTATAATATCTTAGTATTATCGTCGTTTCGGGTGTTAACATACTTGTTTTCTTTTATATGTTTTGTTACATAATCCATGTTTGTCATGGATAGGTTGTCCATTATTCATATACATAATTATATCAAGTCTGTAAACATTATTTTTAAATCATAAAATGATAATTATACTTGAATGGATACGATGTTGAATGAATCTCATCGCGTTCGTGGAGACGGTAGTCCGTACGTACGCATGAGCGACAATATCATTATTTTTATGTTAAAATAATATATAAATGGATGGTATATCATATATACAGAATCATTAACATGTTATATTTATTATTTACATGAGTTACACATCATTATTATACCCATTCAAATAATAATATATTGAATAATTATTACACCATGACGTGGAGATGATAAGCCGTACGTACGTACTTATGGTGACATGTTATTCAAAGGGTGGATAGAATACTGAATATGGTTGTACCATATTTATTATAACATCAAAGTATATATATTATACTGGAGTTATTATTTTAGAATGGTAATAACAAAGGAAGAAGAAGTGGAATAAGAAAGGAATTTGAAAAAGGGTGGTGAAAACATTACCTCTTCTTCGGGTTCTTCCTTTTGATTTGATCAAAAGGGATCCTTAGGTTGGATTTATGATCAAACAAAGGCCTCTATGTTGTATTGAGGGAAGTTGGGAGAGTATTTGGGCAGAGTTTGGCCGAAACAAAAGTCTTTGAAGGTGTGAAGAAATGTGAAGTAGGAGTGCCCTTTTATAAGAGGGGTGAGGGGCACCTTTGGAAAAGCTAGAAATATTAATTTATAATAAATTCATATTCGGTTTCTAATGGCTCAAAAGTTGATTATTTAAATTTTAAGGTAGGTATAGGTCTAGAAACATTCAACCAATAGAATTTAGATAGTTTTGGGTTAATATATTAACCTTATATTTTAGTTTTAACTCTTAGTTAATTAGTTTGACATTTACCATGTCACTTTGTATTTTTATATTATATAGTTATTAAACTTACTATATACATCCAAGACACACCCAAATGGTCCATTAATGATACACCTATCATAATATAAGTTTTTTGGCCTATCCTTAGATTTTTATGAATTTAATATCAATTAATAATATAATATTTATTTTAAAAACACTTTTATGTCAATTTTGACACTATTCAATAGTTGATTTTTGTGAAACTCATAACAGAATTATTACTTCGAAAAAAGTTTATTAAATCAATACTAATATGTCATATTATCCTATAAAATTATTTTAATTCATTAAAAGTTTCAAATTATATTTATTTGGGTATTTATAATATCAATTATTTTAAATTTTCACTATTATGGTAATTACTGCATCATCATTGTGTCATAAATAAATTAAATTATGCTATCTCTAAAAAATATAAATAAACTATAATTATGTATTAAATCTTTTTATCTTTCTAATTAATGTTTATAGTTGAAAATACAACATATATTACCCTGTGTAAAAATTGTTTTTATAAAAGATATATGCTTGTGTCATTTTTGTATTCATTAACTTAATTAAAGTAAAGTGTCCCTATCACCTACAAGTGGCTCCATGGGGTCCTAAAGTCGACCCAAAGATGACTATGGTCGAACATGTATCAACCAATTAGGCTAGGACACGTTTTAGGGTAATTTATTATTATTATAATATTATTTGTTAACCCTTATTTACAGGATTTACCCTTAACCATGGTAAATAAAATATTTACCGAAGTAATTATTCAAAATGCTTAAAAATAAAAGTTACATATTTACACAATTTGAACATCCTGATTCCAAATATGGAATACATTTTTCCAAATTCAAAACACAAAAGTGGCAGAAATTAATTTAAAATTAATTCCCGTTGTGTAAACAAAAGGCGTGTTTTTTAGAGATAATAACTATCAAAAGATTGACACTTGTTTATGTCCGGTCTAATTGTAAAATTATGTCCAATGAACAACATTATATTAAATGGTAAAAATATATTCTAAATACACTTTAAAACCACTCAAATTCATAATTTTTCACTATTAATTATTTTGATTAAAAAATTTGTTTTTAATTAAAATTTAATAATTTTCACTATTCATCAAAATATTAAAGTTATCCGAAAAGTACCAAAAATTTAACTTAGGCTAAATTCGATATTACGAATCCAAAAATGAAGTACATTTTTAAAAATAAAATATAAATAATTTCAAAAAGTATGTATTACTATTCATAATGGCTAGTTTCAATGGTTATGGTGTGTTAGAACTCGTTGTTGCGTACAACACATGCTATCACATTATTCAAAGAGAACTGTACCGTAGAAGCATGGGGTGTTACACATGACTTAGACATAATATAATTTTTTTTCAAGGGAATATGTTTTTCCCTTATAATTATTGTTTATTAAAAAATTATTTTTGGTTCTTGTCATTATATGTTACAAGATTGAATCATGTTAATGTAGAATGTGATATAAAATATAATTATTTTTATCTTAAGACCCCAAATTTTATTGTAGCTAAAATGAAAAATCATTTCACAATGCATAAATATTTTTTTCGAGATATAAATCACGAGGAACCTAAAAATGAGTACATTTCGGAACAATTTTCTATTGATTACTTCATGGGGAAACACACAAATTTTTTTAGTACATCCCATAATCCAAAATTTTTAGATAAATAGATTAGTATCATTGAAAACATATTTTTCATTTTCCAATGTTTAAATAATAAAAATTTCCTTTTTGATATCTCCAATATGGAAGGAGAATCATGTAAATATTGGTTTATTATATATAATATTATGAAATTTGATAAAATTTTCTGTATGGTGTTGGATAATTTTTAGATATAATTATTCAATAATTATATTCCAATTATTATTTGTATGAAAATGGTGAAGTAATTTGATGAGTTAAAGAAGAAGGATAATGAATCTTTTGAAACCTGTAACAAAAAATTTACAAGTCTTTCATGTTTTCCATATGGTATTATCATCCATTGTGAAAATAATTTTGATCAATTAATCTGTGTAATAAAACAATGTTTCTGAAGGGAGTTACCATAAGGGACATTATAGGCGAAGAAGAATTTTTTTTGTTCTGCTATCATGGTATAAATGGAAGTTGTAGATACCCATTAACTTCATTTTTTGGATATGAAAATAAATATGAAATTAAATGGAAAATACAAAATTTATGGAGAGAAGAATTTGTTCCTTATTTTAGGATCAATCTTCTAAGAGATACATGGATGAAATTATATTAAGGGAAATTAAAACTTTTTCTTATGTAGAATGGAAGTTAATTTGGAAATAAAATTCTTGTTTGATGTAAAGATGTTATCTAAGGATGATAATACAGTGAATGATCTAAAAAAAGAACCACCAACACTGGAGTGTTGCAAATGTGATGTGTAAGGGAAATATGACAAATTATGATCAAACACAATAGTTAATGGGGATGATTGATGTTTGCAACCTATAAATCATATAGATAAAGAGAAATATGATAAAAACACTATTTATAATAAGGGGTATTGCAACAACATAAATAGAGGTATGTATACCATCCACTTTGGAACTGCTAAGGTCTCCTTAACTATGGATCTACCCACTATATTATTTCAAAATAATTTTCTGTGGGTATCAAAATCCCTACACAAAAATTAAGTGTTGAATTAGTATTGAAAACAAATTATTTTGTGATGATCAAACCAAATTTTTATGATACTTATTCAATTTAATTTTATATTAATATTATTACATCAAATAATAGTATAATTACTCTTGTATAATTTTATTATCTTATATGGTTATAGAGAAACTTGAAATCTTTAAAACATCAACTATATAGTATTATATTTATGTCATTCTTTAAAATAATCCTTTTATTCCATTGTATCAAAATGTTTATTTCCTGGTAGAACTGAATCATATTTCTACCATGATTTCAAATAATCTATATAATATGGCTCGAATTATGATCAATGAATTTAATAAGACACTCCACTATAATCCTGAAAGGGTATTTATTTGTCCATGTGTGTAACCATTTTTGTAAACATGTTAATATATTATAAAGAATGGTAGATTGATGAGAATCTATATTTATTATCAAGAACATAACAACATCAAAATCAATAACAAGTATCGTCTACAACGTATTTATCAATTGATTGATCAACAGTGTGGAGCTCAATACTTTTCCATTATTGGCCTTCATTTTCAATATCATCAATTAATGGTCAAGAAAGTGTATATACCTAATACCACATTCTGAACAAGATATGAACACTTTGAACAAAAAATGATTCAATTTATTCTTACCAATTCCCTTTATATCATCATAGATTTACCGAATAGAGTATTAAGATACAACCATGAATTTTATGTGGGTTTATTTATAGGTGAAATTTGTATAAATTGAAATGGAAATGAGTAGAATGAAGATAAATTGAGAATTCTATTGAATACCATGAAGAATGAGTAATTATATGTAATATGTACCATTTGATAATTTTGGATATAATAGGATACATTTTTCTTTCATTTAATCTTAATAGAAGGTATATTTTTTAACCCATAAATCATCAATGTCAATGAATAGTAGCCCGAACCAATGAATTTTAATGATATCCATAGTTTTCATGGATTAAATACTTATTATCAACACTCTATTGATAATTTATCATGAATTTTGAATGAACTCACCATGTTAACTCAGTGGAATCCATGTTTCTTTTTAAATGAATGTGAAGGAAATTTTGAGTAACTTAAGAGAAGGTTTACTAGATAATATGTGTTCACATAATCCTATAGTGGTGTGGGGTGTGTAATATCTAGTGATGAATCAAATAATGGGATAGGTTTCATTTTCATAATGAATGATTTTTGTATACCTAATTATCCATAAATATTGATTGTTCATGAGAAAAAATATCCAACTTTGGATTTGTAGTTTGGTGTAGTAAGTTTTTAATTATTTAGTTGGATTCATTATCATTATAGATATGTGTGTGAAATATATAATAATAATATTGTTTAATGGAAATATTAACCATAAAAGAGTTGAATATGCACCTTAGATGTTGGTTGGAACTGATTAATGATTATTACTACTCAATACATTAGCACCCATAGAAAGTGAACAAGGTTGAAAATTCTCTCAGTCGAAAGGGTAATGATAGAATATCTATGATGGTAGTCATAAAATATCCAATGTTTTACAATTTTAAAAGGATGTATCGTGAAATATTATCAAAATTAGAGTTATCTTATACTTATTAAATGAGTGTTTAACCATCTATCATTGTAATTATTATGTAGGTACATAAGGAAGATGTGGAGATGTAGACAAAGGATGAAAATTCTCATATGTTTTACATTTCTTTTTATGGAATTATATCATTTTGAAACATTTTTTGTGTCCCAACCATACAAGATTTGCAGAAAGAGCTTTTTGACGAGGCTCATAGTTCAAAATTATTTATTCACCATTGAAGTATATAGATGCAAGATATCTGAATGGTTATTTATTTAATGCTGACATCAAGAGAGATATTGAAGAGTTTGAATCTCAGTGTGTGGTATATCAACAATTTATGGTTAAGAGATAAATTTATAATGGGATTTTACAAGCATTTTTCATAACATATAGGAATTGGGAAAACATCACCATGGTTTTTTAAGAATCTCAAATATATATTAGAGCCATGATTCTATTTGGCTTGTAATTGATCACCTTATGAATTCCAAATAAATCATTCATATAAGATAATATTTCTCTCATGAACATCATTCCATAATATAATTTATGTTAGTGGTATGGTTTTAGGGACGACAACATTATATTTCATTTGATTGTGGTGGGATAATTATAAAGATGCTAAATACAATCCATATTTAGTCTCTAGATATGGATTAATGTTTCATCATTTCCTATCATCTTAAGATAAATGGTCAATATAATAGATCATTTCCAAACATATAATATATAATGAGTTTTTTATATAATACTTTGGTGGTTCAAATCAATACTTTCTTCTCGTGACATTTTAATATAATAATATCTTTCACTCAAGAATTCAGATAGCTCTTATTAAGCCATCAAGGAAAATATTAGTATAACAACAAAATGAAGGGATAATGTTGGATACAATAATATATTCATACATGATCTAGATAAGAAAATTGTGGAGGAATTTAGAATTATTCAATGACACATAAAGTCATATTGCGGTTGAAAGAAAGGTTATGGACCTATTTATTAACATGTTCCAGAGATTATAGTTGGCGGGAAGTTTGTTCTTTGAAATTATAATTTTAATATGGTTATTAGATTTTGAAATATTTAAAAGTTTTCCCCAAGGAATATAGCCCTCTTTTAGATTTTTGATCGAGTAGGGACTATATCTTACCACTTTCTACTTCAATTATTCCTCTGTAAAGATTAATATTTTTTTAATGAATCTATCCGGAGGATTTAAATTATAGAAAAATCACACGTATTAAATTTAGATGTCATACTACAAGATAAAAATCTATATTTTGAGGAATAACTAGTGGATATTCAGGACCATAGAGGGAATGTTCATTGAAACAAGACCACTCACCATATCAATGTTTTAGGAAGAAACCACTAATTTGAAGAAGTTATATGGTAACCTAAGGATATTATTTTGTATAAGTTTCCTCATTGATTATATAATAGTAAATTAAATTTAGTGGGAAATTATTTTTAGGGGAATTTAAATGGGGAATCATTAAATTATATGAAATAAATATTATTTTCAAATAAAATTTATTCTTATAATAGTCATCATTATACAAAACAACGAGATTAAACAAATGATGATACACAATAAAAATAGTATTGATTAATGTGAATGTTATAGTATATCTGTTGAATTTTTGTGTATTAATAATAGTAATGAAATTATTGAAAACATATGGTTTACGATTATATATGATAATTAAATATGATTTACTTGATTATAAATCTAAATGAATTTCATTTTCATGTAATACAAATGTTTTTATAAAATTTTTATTACGAGGAAAAAGTGTTTTTATCATATTAATTTAAATTAGCCAAAAATTGTGAAATAATGTATTTAAAATAATATATTACATGTTTAATAATTTGGTTTTTCATTAATATAATAATTTTTATTGGTATGAAATAAGCATACATCTAGTTTTATGCTTAACAACATTATTGCTTCAAATACCAGTGTCTTCAAATTTTATAAAAAAATATAAAAATTAATTTTTGATAATTTTGAAAAATTAATATAATATAATTATTTTAATTTTTAAATTCAACATGTCATAATTGACATATAATGTATTATTTTTATTTTGTTGAAATGTCTAATTATTCTATGGATTCTAAATTTTTTAAATTTTTATATACATTCCATTTTTATATAATTCATTTAAAACGATCGTTTTTTTAAATTGTTTTAAAATTAAAAAAAATTAGAAAATATTCTTATTAATAAAATTTTGGTCATTACAATAATATTTATGTCGAATTATCTTAAAAATAATTTTATTCTTAAGAAACATTATTCATTTTAAAACCACTTATTAACATGGTTTACAGTTAATTATTAAATTATGTTCCTCAAAATATTTTAATGTAATATGATAAATTGAATTCTAAATTAGGATTGAGAGTAATTAATACTTTTTAATAAGGACCACACAGTTTATTTTCATAATGAAAATTAAAAATATTTAAAAACTATTACTATGATTATTGTTATAACAGGATTACTAGGGGTTTAAACTATAATGATATGCGATAAAATGAACTAAAAATATGGAATGTTTTATATTTGGGTCCATATAAATTATCTAACTCATAATAAATTCATTAAATTTCCATTATGGATCCACTTTATCATGAATGTGAAATGAAATTATTATAATACTCTAAAAAAGTACATGTGTGGAACCCACTAAAATTTTTAAAGGGAACCCTACATCATATACTATTTCAATATAATTTTTTCTTAGTTTAATCCAAACAAAACAATTTCCTGAAATACATACCCACTTCATAGTGGGATTTTTAATATTTTAAATCCATTCTAGGAAATATTTTGTTGTATAACTTTTGAGGTTGTCTGAACAAGAGGAATACTTCATAACCATGTTTTTTTGTTTTATATATTTTTAAATAATAAAAACAATCTTAATAAAATATGTCTAAAATATTTTTATATATATTTAATGTACTAAGATGTTATTAATTTAATTTATTAATCAAAATACTTCTCATTTTCCATAAAATTGGTAATTAAACAATTGATCATGTCTACGTTGGAATACCAGATTGCAAATAGATGTATTTATTTTTCAAAAAAATCATCTCTTAGATGGATATAATATTGGTTTTAATTTTTATATATATCACATTTATGAAATGATTATAATAATGTAATGTGACTTCTTAACATCCAATCCATTGGAAAATGATACCCTCATTCATGGGAGGGTGTGGACTACCGCCTCATTGAAGTCTTGTGATTTTTTTTGTTTTTTAAACAGATGGTGATGAAAATTGATTTAATGATTATATTAGATATTTATGATATAATAATTACTATATATAGTATAATTATTATATAACATTAATTATTTCCATCCATCGAATGATAACAACAACATTTTTGTGTAATTGTGGCCCACTTTCCCCATGAATTGTAAAATTTATTTTTTTATATAAATATTATATAAATGGATACAAATATTTATATAATGAATATATATAATATTAATATCATGATTTAAATTATATTTATTAAGGAAGTATAATCAATGAAATATGACCAAATCTAATGAACTAAAATATATATGAAATGTGAAACAGTTATCACCTGAAACAATTTTTAAAAAACGGAATTTTTCAATAGTGTGTCATAAAGGGTTGTAATAAATATCAATAGGTATTATATATTTGGGTATAATTACAATAAATAGGTATAATCAATGTATGTTTGTTATATATAAGGTTCAAACATTTACTAAAGATGTCAGACTTGAGGTAAGGGGGTTTGGTAATATACTAATTTGTATGTGATAAATGTCATATTCCCCATTTGTTTTATATTTGTTTTGTATACACTTCACCTTAATGACATTTATGATGATAATTTGTAACATTATTCATATTTACATATCCAAATGTGGTTATTTACTTTATGGGTCTTATGATTCAATAATTACCAATGTTTTAAGGGTTATATATGTTAAAATTATTGTTTAATAGGATTGAATATAATTTTCACTTCAATTATTTTTTTCTTGATAAAAATTTCATGAATATCAATAATCTTATTCTTATATGGAAATTTATATAAATTACATGATTTCTTTTGACTTTTCACTATTTTATTACAGAATTTATGAAAATGATATTTTTAATGAACATTATCGTTACATCTTTCTTCAGTCGAAATGAATCTTTCTTTTATATACAGGGCCTTTAAAGATGTTTTCATGATTTTTTTAATACTATAATATTATTGATTATACTTAAATTTATGATCATATTAATATTTACAAAAATGGATTAAAATAAAACTTTATTTCATTTTTGAAATGATGTTCTTTTTCCTTTTTATAGAAAATATGAATTACATCATTATTTTAGTATTCTAAATTACATGCTTACACGGCCCTTAATTCATGGAATCTTCCATTACATATTTCCATGGATTTATAAAAGAAATATTTTCTTCTAGTTTTTTTTATTTTTATATTTTATATAATTAATTTGAATTTTTGAATGGTAATTTCCTTATTAAATGATGCCAATGATCTTATAAAAGTATTTTTTATCTATGATGTCATACTTTAATGATTCATAACATCAACAGGGTATATTACCCAATGATTCTATTATTATTAATTCAATGAGTGGTTAATTATTATAACGACAATGTAATTAAAAACCCCAATATTTTTCCATTTTTTATGTTATAATGAATTGATGTAATGATTATGAAACCTTTATATTTTCAACAAGTTAATCCTTGATGAAATGATTAATGAAACCCATGTCAATTTTCATATGTAATCATTAAATGAATGTTTTATAATATTTTGGAACACATATAAATGATTTTAATTATTGGAAGAGTGGTACAAAATTTAAATATCTATCCAATGTAATGGGTTAGGGTTGATATCAAATAAGATAAACAACTATGAATTTGGGAGTGATCACAAATTCGAAATGAAATCTATCCACTATAAATTTATGGGGAGTGAACCATGACTACTAATGTAATTTATAGAGTAATCCTATTCTATGATAAATTTCATTTAATTGAGCCTTGACTTCAATAGAAATCATTTTATATTTTTCTATGAATGGATTAAATCTATGTCTTATGACAATGTTATGCTCTCATGGATCTTGTTTTTAAAATACTTTTTGATTCATGTCTTATGAACTACAATTATTTAAGATATAAATCATGATTATGTTAATTGATATTCATGGTATGCTTTTTAAATGTTAAGATCATGTTCTCATACCCTTATGTTCATATTTTTCTTATGTGATCATTAATATACCCATTTTTTACCCTTACTAAGTATTTTATTTTACCCTTTATTATTTTTCCTTTCCATAAGTAAGGAAGAAATTATTTTGTATGATATTTTTGAAAATGGTTATTGCCTTTAATAACGTAATACGAGATGACAAAGTCCAGTTATGAACTAGTTGTTTTATGTACCAATGTTTCTATAGATACAAGACATATAATATTATTGCATGTATTTTTATATTAAGTAATTCATATTCATCAGTTATTTTGTAGTTTCTGAAAAGACTTGTATTTTCAATATATTGTTTTAAAATTTCCTATTGATTGATTTTGAGACCAATCATGGAGACGACGTGTGATTATGAGGCCCTATTTTCATTAAAAAATGGTTTGAAAAATATTAAAATATTAAATATCACTCTCCCATGGTTTTATTGAAAAAGTAGGATTACATCTAAACGGATGCCAAGATCAGAAATATGAGTGCACAACTGAGTTCAGAACATCGAATTTAACATAGGTGTGAAATAAAATTGATCATTGAGGGTATTTTTCAGAAATTCTCCACCTGCGCTTAAATGAGTAATAAAAATTAAGGAAATTTAATTTATTTCATTGACACAAAAATTGGTTTATTTTTAAATAAAACCTTTAACATAGATCTATGGTTATTTTGATCACCATTGAATTATCTGAATACATTGTATATAAAACTTCTGGAGGATCCATTTGATAAATGATGATGAATCCTCAGATCGACGATTGATGTACACAGATTTTGACTGATCTCACAAACAATAATGATGTGGTGACTATTATTTATTAATGAATGATCCCAATCTTGGAAGGATGTGTTATATTTATTTCCATTCCCCATTCTTGATTCATATGAAGAACAAAAACCAATCCACATTCAGATTATCCCAGAGATTGATCATATTTGGGAGATGGATTATTTTGCAAGTTTATTGGGGATATTTATTCTTTGTTATTAAAACCATTGATTGATTCAATTACCATAATAATGGTGATGAACAATGATTGACACAAAAACCAATCTAGGTTCATCCTAATTGATTTAATTGTACTTTTCTCCCCCGATTCATCATTCATCAAGATGTTCTTTTTTTTTCTCCATGGTTCAATGTCTCTGGGAACAATCGATCATTGCACATATGATTAATGATACAGTTATATGAAATCGTAGATCCGACACCGGTACGACTCAATGTAGGTTCAATGATAGTTGAGGAAAAGGGATAAAATAATGGTTTTTGTAAATTTGGTGTTCTCTGGTATGCTGTGAAGAATAGTAATGATCTTTTTTTCTAAGAGGATTGATGGACTGAGGCTCACTAATTCAGGGATGACATAGAAGAATGAGCCTAGATAATGAGTTTCATAGAGATCTAATCACTGGAATGGGGACCAGAGGATTGACTGATGTGTGATGAAGGAAGAAAAACTGTTCTGAAAAAACCAATACTCACAGCGCATAGTCCTTAACAACACATCATGTAACCCCATTGAATGACTTAGAGTGGACTATAGGGAGTACACGTGCATAGGGTGGACTACAAAGGTTTCCTAATCATTGTGTACTCCACGATACGGCTTGGACTAGAACCTTGTTTAGGCAACAGGTTATATTAGTACATATTCAAAACTACATGGGATGATGTTGTGTACTAGCACATGACTAAAATACAAGCGTAGGAGTGCAGATATAGGGACGCAATGTGTGGTCCCCATTAGACACCATGCACCTCTTTTCTATAGGACATAATAGTAATGTCATGATATATTTTACATAGGTAGTACCCAGGGTCAAGGGACATGGCATGCAACTCTACTACAAGCCCTGTACCACTTTTTTACATGTATTAATCCACTTGTCCTCTGTATCCTGGTGAAGTTACATTATGGAGTGTCCCCTTATTTTTTCCAAATTGGTTGGTACAAATCATTTTCGACTCAACAGACAATGATCCCTTTAGATTTCATCCTAAATTGAGTTGTTGGTATACCATGAGAGGCTAGTAGAAGGATCCTCTATTCATTATTCATGCCCTAGGTGGAGTTTTTAGTTTCAATTGGACCAGCACTATGTGTGCATTGATCCTCTACATAACCATTTTATTCTGATTGATTTGATAGTAACACCCCATGGTCTTGGTTTGATTTTCATAAATTTTTTCATATCTCTATTCAGATCTATCAATGTATCTTTCTCATGAAATGACCCAATGAACAATACATCTTGGACGGACATCGTATGTTCTATTGGACTCTGGAAAATGTTCTCCCAAATGAGGGCTTCATGGAATCTTTGAATCAAATTACTTGTGTTCTTATACAGTGGTTTTGACTTAACTCTAGATTGTGTGTCTTTGATAGATAATATCTAGATATTTTTGTGATATTTACTATTAGCATATACATATTTAGAGATGAAAATATCTATCCTTTGTGGTATTTCTTGGTGGTTTTAGGGTGTCTTAATGGCTATGGTTATACACACCCCAACACAAGATTTTCCAACACAACTCATGTCGTTTGCTGATGATCAACATTTTGATGGAGTCCTTAGAAGACTAAGACCAAATAGCGTGTTTTGAGAATGAATAGACTGAGGTTTGTTCCTATAGCTATATAAAATATTCATTGTACATTTTTTATAGGTTGGAATGAAGTTATAGACTTAATATGGTGGGCTTGTATTATATCCCAATTTAATTTACTTTACATTACATTGTACTCCTGTTATGGGATATATTGTTAGGCATTCATTATTTACTCAGTGGTATTTATATTATACTATTTAGTGCTATTTTAGATGTGTTTGTACATACCAGTACATAGGAAATGCCTCTCATGTCAGTGATATGTCTAATCAGAATTAGTCACTAGCCCATGGCCTATTGGATGAATGCAAGATGGAGTCACACACCATGAACCATTAGAATGGGTCCTGAAAGAGTGGTATTTGAGGTGGTTGGTTTATCTTTAGGATCAGGAGTCTTTAATATTTGTTTGGGGAAATAATGTAATATGTTTTGTGTTCAGCATTCAGACAAGGGACTCCAGTTTTGTTACGGCAGCAAGCATATCCACACACCGAGACTCTAATAACCTTTTTTAACATAGTTAATGAGAACATTGGTTGTAGGGAAATGAATGGTACATGCATACTATAGGAGTGGGATGAGGTATCCATGTCCTATTTGAGTGATATTTCCTGATATACTCATTGGTAATTTTATATATTGTTTGATATTGGATTCTTATTTAGCATATACTCACTAGGATTTAGTAGCTTGATCCTAATTATGACCCCCACAATTATGAGGCTTTGATACTAGGACCAATTCACTTGACATTACCTCCAGGTGGTACACCGACTGTACACCCACCTATAAAGAAGTATGTTAAACCTGTAGTACCAATAGGTGAAGGGAGAATTTTGAGTCCACATAAAGAGTTGCAGCTGTAGATACCCCTCATGTTATGAGGAGAGACCAACCCACATGTGGCTAAGTACTTTAATGAGTTGGTGACCTGTGTTTTCCATCTAGTATAGCCACCATCAAATTAGATGGTGGTGTAGGAGGCGAGCCATCTACATGGATGAATAGAAAGATCGTATAGTTTGGCAATCTAGACTTACAACAAAGAATATATTCTATGGAAAGAGTTAGATATCCTATTCAGAGAGGAGTTCCCTATAATTATGATAAGATATATGCATATCCAGGAGCTTCTTTAGCTCCAACAGGGAAACATGAAAGTAGGTGATTATTCATTTAGGTTCACCAACCATTCCAAGTACACGATTGATATGGTTCAAGATCAATACATCAGTTCTTGGTCATTCAAGTGGGGTATTCCTAGATACATTAAATCTATAATTATCCCCATATTAATTCTTACATATATTAGGGTGATTGAGAAGGATTTGGTGGTTAAAGCCTCATTGAAGAGTAGATACATCTGGTGATAGTGTAGAGTGGACAACTAGGAGTGGTAACCTTAGTTGTCCGGGGACAACACTATCCCTGTGGATCTAGACATGGGATATATTTTTGGAGGAGGCCCTTTGATAAAGGAACTAAAATTTAGGGATCACAGGGTGGGTCCATTTAGCCTTGAGAGAAGTGGGTATATTCCTATAGAGGTAGGGGATTCCTCTCATGAGATCTACCAACATTCCATGTTGTGGATATGGAGACTTTTTATGGACCATCATGGTAGTGAAAATTATTGGACCAGGAAAATATGTAGGGTGGAAGATGTGGTAGAGTAATAGGGAGAGTAGTTGGAGGTGGTCAATGTTTCAATGTGTTACCTCCACCACCCCCAGGCAGTCCATACCAGGCTCAGGGAGCTTGAGGATAGTGGTATGATCATCTTCAAGCTTTCAGGGATTATAACACAGGGCTTCCGGGAATGATTCAAGGATTGATACGTTTCTTTTATAATTTCGCTGTAGTAATTATAGACACAGGTGGGGGTCATTTGTTTCTCACCAATTATCTTTTACGAGACCTAGATATTCTGTTTGAACATTTGACTTGACCCTTATGCTTGGAGACACATAATGGGGAAGAATTAGCGATTGAAAACCTTTTTCAAAAGTGTAAACTGGCAATTAGAGGTGTGAATTTTTGTTGTATCATCTTGGTTAAAGCACTGAGGCCTTATGACTTCATTCTCTATATGGATTGGTTATCTATAGTACATCACCAAATTGACTATTTTAGGTGGATGATGAGGTGTGTCTTTAATGAGGGAATAAGGTTTACCTTTGTGGGTAAAATGGAAACCCAAGAATCATAGGATGGACTAATGCATAGGAGGGTGCATTTGATGACTCATCAGTTGGTTAGCCTATCCCTTAGGGTGGTGGAAATTATTATTTTCCAGTTTCCTGTAGTATTGGTAGAGTATGAGGATGTCTTTACTGAATATGTTCATTGTTTTAACCACTATGTGATGAAAAAAATTCTACATTGATTATCACCTTGGGAAGTCACCCATATCTGTTCCAATATATCAGATGGATCCAACAGAGCTTCGCAAGCGGAGGGTACAGTTGGAGGACTTATAGAGGAAGGGAGTTGTGTGCCCCAATATTTCACCATGGGCGGCCCCAATGTTTCACCCTAATCAGACCAAATTTTGTTTTCAAAAATGGTATGAAAGAGATTTATTTTCTATGTCGACTTCGAGCACTTGAAATAGGTTAACATCAAGAAAAAGTATCTAGTACCATGAATTGAGGACATCTTTGATCTGTTGAAATTGTAATGATTGTTCTTTAAGGTTGACCTCTGATCTTGATAACACCTACTTTGAGTATGAGATGAGCATATACCAAAGATGACCATAATATTTTCTTACATTCATTATGCGTACTTTGTGATTCCATATGGTGGAATAGACACCCCCAACAATGTTCATTGGAATAATGATCTAGATATTTCAGACATACATAAATTGGTTCATGGTTTTCTGCATCAACTATTTCCTTATTTAATATATGTAAGACCACATGATTTCATAGTATTTTATCTCTTCAAAGTATTTCAATAACATTCCCAACACACAAAACCGAGTTCAAGCGCACCACGACATACCAAACAAGCCATTCAAAAAAATTGGTTATGAATTTTATTAACCACATTTTAATTTATATATATAACTTATATAATAAAAAAATTCATCATTTGTGTTTCTTAGACATAATATAATAAAAATTTAATTTTTATGATAAAATAGGTATTTGTCCAGAAATTCAATTTTCCTCCTTTTAATGGAGAACCCCTTTTAAATCCAATATTTGACATTTTTATATATTCAATTTAGAGAAATTAAATTATTCATTATAAGAGGGAAATAAAAAAACTAGTTTGGAGAAATTTTTGGTTCCTTTAACATAACTTTAATATTTTGATGAATAGTGAAATAAATACTAAATATTATTTAAAAACAACTTTTTTAATCGAAATAATTTATAGTGAAAAATTATACATTTGAGTGGTTATAAATTATAATTAGACTATATTTTATCATTTAATATCATTTTGGTAATTTTATGTAATTTTATATTTAAATTGGTCATAAACAAGTGACAATCTTATGATAGTTATTATTTCTTAAAAACACCCTTACAGTTTTAACAACATGAATTAATTTTAAATTAATTTCTACTACTTTTGTGTTTTGAATTTTGAAAAATTGATTCCATATTAGGAATCAGGAGGTATAAATTGTGTAAATAGGTAACTTATATTTTTACACATTATGTATAATTACTTTGGTAAATATATATTTATTATGTTTAAATGGTAAATCCGGTAAATAAGGGTAAAAAATAATATTATAATATTATTGAATTACACTACCATGTGTCCTATTCCTATTGGATGATACATTTCCGACAATGGTCATCTTTGGGTTGATTTTGAGACCCCATGGAGCCACTTGGGAGTGATAATGACATTTTATATTAATTAATCTAAAGTAAAGGAACAAATAACAAAAGAAACTATATTTTAGTAAAACATGTTTATATGGGGTTATATAATTTATCTCTTAGAAAATAAATATTGATTTGAAAAATAAAATCTTTCCTACATTATTATATTTTATTTATAAATTTTAAACATTAAATAATTAAATTTATTAATGACACAATGATGAAACAATAATTAACTTATTAATGAAAGAATCACATAAATGATATTGTAAATATTAAAATAAATATATAATTTGAACGTTTTGATGCCATAAACGAATTTTATATGTGAATATGACATGTTAGGATTGATTCAATGTATTTGGTTCGATATTATCAAGTTTTGATGACTTTCACAAAAGCAAAATACTAAATAGTGTCAAAATTGACATAATTTAGTTTTTAAAATAAATAATATATTATTAATTGATATAATATTCCTAGAAATATAAGGTTCAGCCTAAAGAATTATATAAGGTTTTATATTTTAATAATTAACCGCTCTTTGTTCTCTTGTCTTGTTAATGTATGTTTATTAACCATATAAAATAGAAATATAATGAAACATGGTAAATATATACCTATTTAACAATGAGTTAAATCTAAACGATAAGGTTAATATGATGACGTAAAACTGCCTAAAACCTATTGTTTGAGATGTTTTAGACCCATACCCACCTTATACTATAAATAAATAATTTTTTGAGCCATTATAATATGAAAATGATTTTATTATAAAATAGTATCTCAAACTTTTCCTAAAGTGACCCTCACCTCTCTTATAAAAGGGAACTTCCCCTTTTCTTACTTTCAAATCTCCATATCCTTTTGTCATGGCCAAAACCATCCATTTATTCTCCCAAAATTACACCCTTAATCCTAGAGTACAACATTTGTTCCTAAATCCATCCAAAGGAGAACATTTGATCAAATTAAAAGGAATATCGTGAAGAATAGGTATATATTTCATAACTTCTATCCAGTTCTTTTCTTCTTCCACATCCTCATTATTTGTTTTTTCCATTATAAAATAATAAATACAGAATATTATATATACTATGATGTTATTATAAAAATGTTACAACCATTTTTAATACACAATCTATCCTATAAATGACAAAGTCACCATACATGCGTACGTACAGATTACCGTCTCCACGTCGTGGTGTAGTTTGTTATTCAAACACATCATTTTTTGTATGGATATAATAATGAGCATAAATGATGTAAATAATAAATATAACAGGTTAATAATTCGTTATATATGATATAACATCCAATTAAATATTATTTCACAATCACTATAATGATATTGTCACTCCTGCACACGTACAGATTACTGTCTCCACAACGCGATGAGATTCATTTCCACGTTCACCATTAAACAATGATTATAAAAATATATATCATTAATCATTATTTAATATATGACATAATAATGATACTAGATATATATATATATATATCTATTTGTGTGTGTGTTTGTTCTTACGTATATCTTATTCACATAGATTCGTTCAATACTATATGAAAACAGAAAAAACGTTTATGCATACGTACGACCTACTGTCTTCATAAACGGTGTTTTACCATTAATATATATATATATATATATATTATACATATTTATATTATAATTATATATGATATTTAAATATTTTTTTAAAATATTGATTTATTTAAATCACGATCTATGTGATCCAATCAAAAGTAACAAGTTAAAACATTTACGTTAAAGAAAGCGTTTATTACCAGAAATGTTAATTTAACATGGAATTTATTATTAAATGGGCAGTATAAATTAATAAATAAATCATGTATGATATCATAAATATTAATATGGTTCTGGTATAATTTAACAACATACTACGGTCTTTATACAAGAGGTTAAATGTACCCTTGACAAATAGAATGTTCAAGGTAAGTGTTAATTTCACAATCTCTTTATTATCCGAGGTTATTTTTATGTAAGTGTTTTATAGAAAATATTTACTATCCATGCCCATGTTTCATTAAATATTCATCACTGGGATTCTATTTAATTGAATTGTTTTACTAAAATAACAATTTAAATGTTATAAAGATTTATTCTTCTAATCCTTTCTCATTAATGTCCATGTTTTCAAAATGGTTTTAAGGATTTATTAATAAGAACATAAATGTTTTAAAACATTAATTCCTTTCAAAATATTCAATTTGGTATGTGATAATTTGAATCAAAAATATATTTTGAATGGATTCCCTTATAAAATATGTGACTTTTAAATGATTTCATGAAAAAAAGGATATTTCTCTCATAGATTTTTACTGATCATTTTCAACTATGTCAACATCCTTTTCAGGATATTATTCATGATCAAGGTTGATTTATTATGATACAAATATTCCATATGGTATTGATGGTTTTGTGATAATTTTTCACTATGGATGTGTTATTTTTATACCATTCATGGTTTGTGGATAAAGTATTGGCATTTTTTATGCTAGTTTTAATACGAATGTTTATGTTATGTTTAATCCTTTTTATATGAGGAATGTATTGGACTTATTAAGTGACAGGTGGAGCCCGATATAGCTCCTCAATGCATTGGTAGGTATATTGAGAAAATTAGATGTGTAATTGGTCGAGGCCTTTCCCAATTTGATATATGGTTCTGGCTGACAGCTTAATAATATTTAGACGTCTTGGCTGAGGCCATGAAAAAATGTTTCAGAATGTTTGGAATTATAAATTCCCTCATTATGAAAATATTATTGACGGTTTAGGTGGTAATTCTACTAGTAGGGTAACCATTAAAATGTATTATTATGAAATTATTTACTTAGCTCATATTTCTACCATAAAGTGCTCATGTTTATATATTGAAAAGGCATGAGTTTGCAATTATTAACCAAGCCTATTGTTTATGTTATCTTCTGCTAAATTGTTTACCCTTATTGAGCATCTGAGCTCACCCCTTTCTTATTTATTCTTTTCACAGTTTTTCCATGAACTGGATTATTATTGATATGAAGGGTTATGCTAAAAGAAAATAATGGCATTCTCAAAGAACTATCTATGATTTATTTTATTTCGTATCTTTTAATGTGATGTTGATGTTTGAAATATATTCCCAATACTGCAAAACTGATCGGTCATTTAGGACATGATTCCCTTGTATCATGGCAATGTATTAAAATAGTTCACGGACTCTGGGTAATTGGGGTCGAGGCGTTACAGTTGGTATCCATGGAAGTTTAGAGACACCCTTGGAAATAGATTTAGGTAAACTCTGATTAGAGAACATTACCCTAAGATAGAAATTGAGGATTAGTATAGAAGAACTACCTAGAATTTTGGTAATGTTTATATTTTGTATATTTTACAAGAAATACATCCCCGTCTGGATACGAGCAGGTAGAGGTGACTCTGGCACATATGTACCTGGAAGTGAAAACACTAAAAAGGAGTTTCAGGCTTGACTTGAGGTATCCTAGTTCACTACAAAAGGCCTTTCTACACTCTTGGTTACAACAGTCCTGGGGATATTCTTAGGATATTTTACATTTTCATTTCAATCCATTATTAAGTATTTTGGAGTAAATGTTTAATCAAAGAAATCATATTATGATTATAGATTATATGCATAATATTTTCATATTACATTAGTTATTTTAAATGTTTGGAATTATGCATTTTAATTAATAAAATAACCAACTAAACGCCATTGTTTAGAAATGGTTCCTAGTAGAAGGAATGATAATTCCAGCAATACGCATGATCGAAAGATTAAGAAGGATCGTATATTTCATATAATTAATGCAAAATTTAAAAGGGAAATAGTCTTCAACATATTCAAATCATATGAAGAAATTGTATCATGTGTTAATATGACATGTAATGAATTCTCTGAGTTGTGTGGCTTTGAAGGGAAGGAATAGATGAATAGGGTGGAAGAGAGAATGATAGATAAAGGGAAGATGGGAAAGAATTATTTTCCCATATGTGATAATTGTGGAAAGAAACACCTTAGTTATTACTTGAAGGTAATGTGAGTTTTTTTATCTGTATGGAGAAAAAGGACACCATGTACATGAATACATGGGTTATAAAAAGGATTCAAATATACAATGCTTCATCTACATGAAGTTGGACACTACGTGAAGCAATGTCCAAATCATCAGAGTATAACCCAAATTCTACAATTGGACATTAATCAAGTTATGATATAATTGAAGATGAAGATTAATGATTAGTTTTCTTATATTTTTATTAATGTACTGTGTCATTTGATCATTGTATTAATGATTTACATGTTATAGAGTATAAAAGGATTGTACTGCATTACTATTTAATTAAGGATATGAGATTGTGTGGAACCAAGAAATGTGACTCAATAGTGGGTTAATTTCTCTTTGGAAAATATATTGTT
The DNA here is from genome assembly GCA_963277665.1 of Viscum album. Lineage (NCBI taxonomy): Eukaryota > Viridiplantae > Streptophyta > Magnoliopsida > Santalales > Viscaceae > Viscum > Viscum album. The sequence continues at coordinate 648,024,599 of OY728120.1, read as the reverse complement.
GAGAGAATGATAAACCATAATATGGTTCTGATAGTGAGGTATTGATTTTGGAATATGATATGATTTATTTGGATAAATTGTATTGGATATTCTTTACTACCTTAAAACTGATTAATGATTTGTATATTCCGTCATTGTTAGAGATTAAAACATTTTTTGATAGAATGAGTATATCCATTATTATATAATGAATAAAGGAGATCAAATTAAATAAATAAGGTTTTATGGTAATTTTGGATGTTACATTGTTTTAATAAAAAAAACATTATGAAGGTACTCTCATGTTATTACATGGAAAAAAAGAACTTCATTGTGTTTACCTTCCTTATATATTTCAAATTTTGAATTTGGACAAAAGTATTTTGGATAAGTATAATGGTTGGAATGAATTAATTTTGAAATTGGATACAATTATTAAGGATAATGCATTTCTGAATATTATTTTTGGATTTTTATATAAAAGACAACCTAGAGGTTGCGTGACCACCCATCACGTCCGGCAAGGTCGCGAGAATTGAACCGGCAACCGAAGAACGACAAGGGTGCATCACCTACCACTAGCCTATGTGATTTTATCTTTGTATAATGTAGATTTTTTAAATGTTCTAATAGATAAATTAAAAATTCTTTTTTGGGAACCCTATACGATTTGGATAAATAGAATTATTTTGAATTCTATTATCTTTTGGAGTGAAAGATGAGTTTTTGGTACGAATTATATTAAAGATGAACCTCTACTTCCAATGTATATTTTTCCCTACTACTTTATGAATAAATTAATTATTAAACTATAGTAAGGGATCTTAAAAACAAAAAGGTTTTATCCTAATACCTTATGTTTTGTTGAACTGGTGATATTTAAAATAATCATTGATTGATGGCTTTGAGGACCTCAACTTTACACTTGTTTGTGATTGATGACCTCAATAACTCCCTATAAATATTTAAATTTTCCCTCCAATTATGGGCCTCTAATTACCATGGATGATTTCTTAATTGAGAACAATATTTGGTGGTGACTCTTTCATTTCTCATTCCCTCTTATTAAGTCTAAATTTTGTTAAACCAATTTTCGATGTCGGTTCTCCACAAAGGTATTTTTCTGTTTTTAACCAGTTTTTTGAAAAACTATTTCAAATTATGAGGAATCAAATCATTTAATGAGGGGATAATGTAACACCCCACAATTTCTTGGTATATTATATCTTCAATGAATTTCAATAACATGCAATATACACAACACTGAATTCGAGCGCACCACAACCAACCAAACTTGCCGTTCAAAAAGAGTAGTTATTAATAGTATTAACCAAATTATAAATTATATATATATATTATATAATTTTAACTTCCATCTTCTTTGTTTCTTAGAAATTATATAAGAAAAAATAAATTTTTAATATAAAATAGTTATTTTTCAAAAAATGTTGTTTTTCCGACATTTAATGGTGACCCCTATTTAAATCTAATATTTAAAAAATTATATATTAAATTTAGTGATATTATTTGTTTCTTTAGAAGAGGGATATATAATTTTAATTTGTATAATATTCTGGTACTATTCTGATAACTTTCATATTTTGATGAATAGTGAAAAATACTAAATTTTAACTAAAAACAACTTTTTTAATCGAAAACATTTATTGGTAAATTATACATTTGAGTGGTTTTAAAAAATCATTAGACTATATTTTTATCATTTAATATAATTTAGGTCATTTTATGTAATTTCACATTTAATTTGGACATAAAAATTGTCAATCTTTTGGTAGTTATTAATTCTTAAAAACAGGCCATCGATTTTAACAACCATAATTAATTTTAAATATATATCTGCCACATAATTCTCTTGAATTTTGAAAAATGGATTCCATATTTGGAATCAAAATGTCCAAATTGTGTAAATAAGTAAATTATATTTTTAGAAATTATGAATAATTAGTTCAGTAAATATTTTATTTACAATGGTTAAAGGGAAAATCCGGTAAACAATGCTAAAAAATAATATTATAATAAATTTAAATTACCCTAACATGTGTACTATTCCCATTATATGATACATGTATGACCATAGGAATCCATTGGTTTACTGTGGGACTCCATGGAGCCACTTGGGTGTGATAATGACATTTTATATTAATTAATCTAAAGTATAGACAAAAATAACAAAAGCATGTGTCTTTTCGTAAAACATTTTTATATGGCGTAATATAAATTATCTCTTAGACTATAAATATTAATTGGAAAGATAAAAATAATTCATACATGATGATAGTTTATTTATTATTTTTATACAATAAATAATTAAATTTAGTTATGACATAATGATGATGCATTAATTACCTTATTAATGAAAGAGTCACATAAATGGTATTGTAAATATTAAAATAAATAAAATTTCAATGTTTTGATGCCATTAACGAATTTTATTGGTGAATATTACATTTTAGTAATTATTCAATGTATTTGGTTCGATGTAATCATGTTGTGATGCCTTTCAGAAAAAACCAAATACTAAATAGTGTCAAAATTGACGTAATTGAGTTTCAAAAAAAAAATATTAATTGATATATTATTCCTAAAAATATAAGGTTCTGAAAAAAAAACCTATATAAGGTTATATATGTTAATAATTAACCACAAGGGGTTATCTTTTCTTGTTATAGTATGTTTATTAACCATATAATATAAACATTCAAACAAACATGGTAAATGTCAAACTATTTAATTAAGAGTTAAATCTAAATGATAAGGTTAATATGATGACCTAAACAAAGCTAAAACAAATTGGTTAAGAGTATTTAGAAATTTACACTCCTTATCATATAAATAATTCATTTTTTATCCATTACAAACCGAATATGATTTTATTATAAAAAATATTTAATGTTTTTCTAAAGCGACTGACACCTCTCTTATAAAAGGTCACATCACATTCTCTTAATGTCACTACACCAAAGCCATTTAGCTCAGAACAAACCTACCCAAATATCCTCCCAACATTCCAACCTTCATCTTAGAGGCCTTCCTTTGGCATGAAAGCCAACGTAATGAGAAAATTCGATCAAATCAAAAGAAGAACCCAAAAAAGAAGTAAATATTTTATCACCTATTTCAAGATCTTTTCTTCTTCCACTTCCTCTTTCATTGTTGTTTCCATTCTAAAATAATAACTCTAGTATATTATATATACTGTGATATTATTATCAAATTGGTATGAAAATTGTAATTATGATATCAATCTTATAAATGAAAAACTCACCATACGTGCGTACGTACGGATTACCGTCTCCATGTCATGGTGTAGTTTCTTATTCAGACACTTCATTATTTGGATGAGTATATTAATAATTATAAATGATGTAAATAATAAAATATAACTTGTTAATGATTCTTTATATATTACATACCATCCAATTAGATAATATTTCATCATCAATATAATGTTATTGTTCCACGTGCGTACGTACGGATTACCGTCTCCATGACGTTTTGAGATTCATTTCCACGTTCACCATTCAATGATGATTATAAAAATATATATCATTAATAAGTTTGCATTATATGAAATAATAATTATACTGGATAAATATATATATATATATTTGTGTGTGTGTGTGCTTACATATATCTTATTTACTCAGTTTCGTTTAATACGATATAAAAACAGAAACTGGGTTTATGCGTATGTATGGCCTATGGTCTCCATAAACAATTTTTTCCATTTCATATATAATACTATTATACATATTTATATTCTATATTTATATGATATATAAATCATTTTTTATATTCTGGAAGTATTTAAATCATTATCTATATGATACAATCAAGAGTAACAAGTTAAAACACGTACGATAAAGAAAGCGATTATTAGCCAAAATGTTAATTTAACAGGGAAATTATTATTAAATGGGTAGTATAATATCATAAATGAACAATTTATGATATCATAAATATTAATATGGTTCAGGTATAATTTAATAACATACTACGGTCTTTATAAAGGAGGTTAAACGTACCCTCGACCAAAGGAAAGTAGAAGGAAAGGGATAATTTCACAACCTATTTATTATATAAGGTTGTTTTTACGTAATATATACTTGAAAATATTTATTATCCATGTCCATGTTTTGAAAAATATTTTTCCAAGTGATTATTTTTAAGGTAATTTTTTTACTGAAACATCATTTTATTTTATTTTAAGATTTATTCTTCCAATCCTTTACCATTAATGTACATGTTATCAAATTGGTTTTAAGGATTTATTTATATTGACATGAATGTTTTAAAATTTTAATTCCTCATAGAATTTTAAATGTGGTATGTGACACATTCATCCAAAAATATCTTTTAAATGAAATCCTTTATAAATTATGTGACTTTAAAATGATTTCATTAGAAAGGAATATTTCTCTCAAGGATTTTTACTAATCATTTTCAACTATGTAAACATCCAATATGGGATATTATTCTTGATAGATGTTGAATTATTATGATAAAAATCCTCCATATTATATTGAAGGTTTTGGGATATATTTTGACTGTGGATGTGTTAATTTTATACCATTCAGGGTTTATGGATAATGTTTTGACATTTCGTAGGATATTTTGAATGTGAATATTAATGTTATGTTTAAACATTTTCATATAAGGAATGTATTGGACTTAGTAAGTGTCGGGTGGAGCCCACTATAGCTCTTCGATGCATCGATAGATCTCATGAGACAATTAGACATGGAATTGGCTAAGGAATTTTCTAATTGGTTTTATGGTTTTGGCCGAGGCCCTAATCATTTTTAGACTTCTTGGATGAGGACTTGAAAAAATGTTTCAGAATTTCTATAATTAAACATTTCCTCATGAAAATATTATTAATGGTTTATGTGGTTATTCAGCTAGTAGAATACCTATGACTATGTTTTATTATGGAATTATTTACTCAACTCATATTTTTTCCATAATGTGTTCATGTATATTTTTTTAAAGGAATGTGTTTTCATTTATTCACTATGACTATTGTTTATGTTTTATTCTACTAAATTGTTTACCCTTAATGATCATCTGAACTCACCCCTTTCTAATGTTTTTCCCATGATTTCCAAGAAGTTTATTATGATAGATAGACAGGTTTAAGTAAAAAGGGAATAATTAAATTCTCAGAGAACTATCTATGGTGTATTTTATGTTTGAAATTGTAATTTTATGTTGATGTATGTAATCTGTTTCCATGCCTGCTAAACTGATCGGTCATTTAGGACATGATTTCCTTGTATCATGCAAATGTATTAAAATAAGGCACCGACTCTTGGTAACCGAGATTGGGGAGTTACACTAGACATATGACATGCAGCATGCGAGACACCTAAGGATAGTTCTGGATGTACTCCAAGATCACCAGCTTTACTAAAATCTCTCAATGTGTAAGTTCCAGATTCAGGCAGCCCATTTTTTTGACAAATTATCATAGCAGAAGGAGTGGTCGTAACGACCCAAAGAATTATCTATATAAATTCCATTCATATAAATATATAATATGGTATAAACACATAATTGAACACAATAAAATCATTTTAAAAGTATAATGGATGAAATAAAAAGAGATTATAGATGATAATGAACCTATACCTGTGTAATTGTGTCTTGACCATTGGAAAAGTAATTTGACCCCTATGAATAGTAAACTGGCCAATTGAATGGTAACCTCACCAAGGATAGTATGATTTTTTTTCATATTATAAGTGACAATATGACATTATTTTATCAGAGTACATGTAAATTAATAGTTTAAAAATTATTAATTATGTAAGAACCCAGTTTTTGCTGTGAAATACTTTGGTATAATCCTGATGATATTCGAGAGCACTGTCTTCAGACAGCATGCGATTCCGAGCCCCAGTGTGGCCGGAATAAATTTTCAGGGCGTTCACACTGAGAATGAAAAATAAATGGGATAACTCCTAAACGGAGCTTCGTATCAGAGATCTGAGTGCACGGATGGGTCCAGAAGGTGGTGTTTACCCCAAGAATGACATGAAAAATGTCGGCATGAGATGTTTGGACCCCTCGCCCGCTCCCGGAACATTAAACAGATAAATTAATTAATTAATTTATTAGTTTAATGGTTAAACTCGAGTATCTCTTAAAAGGTGGCTCGGATTGGAAAACGGATGGCACCGTTCAATTCAGAGCATTCCGTTTACCCTAGGAGGGGTGTAAGTTTTGCGGGCGTGGGTCATCTGTTAAAAATGGCCCCAGGGGAATTTTCGAAATTTGGAAGCCTCGAACGTTCAGTTTTATAATTTTTGAACGGGGTGTCAAATTAAAAGTTCGAGACCTCTGTTGCATTCAGAGCGTGGTTTTTAGACTAGGGGAGGCTTAATCCCGACCCCGTCGAGAGTTTGGGTTCAGGCCGACGGGTGGGTGGTTAAGTGTTTTCTATCTAAACACATCACCCACCCCCTCCCTCTACTTCTTCTTCTTCTTCACCTAGATGGCAGTAGGTGGAAGCCCCTTCCTCTCCTCCCTCTTCCTCCGATCAGGGTGGAGCATTGTGGCAGCGGCGGATCACACGGGAAGCGTCTGGTAAAGCCCAACGAGGTATGATCTTTTTTATCATCTCATTTTTAATTCCCAAACCTACTTTGACATCAATTTGATGCGCCGAATTGCTGCTTAATCATCGAGCGAAGCCCATGAATGCGTAGTAGATTTTCTGCTCTTTTTGACACTTGTTTCAGATTTGAAATCCGAGTTCGGAGGAGGCCGCAACAGTTCGAAAAAATTCGGTGTGAGCATAATCTTGACCACGCCAGATGTTTTGGATGCGGGTGTTTTCGGGGGTCAAGTCTTTTAATTAGAGTTTATTTATTTAAACTCTCCCCTCCTCCCCTTCCTCCCCATTGACCCCCCTAGCGAATCCCACCTCCTCTCGTACTCCTCCTCTCCTCCACATCTCCGGCGAGGCGGCTCCGGCGAGGCAGCTCCAGCGAACCCCGCCTGAAGCTTCGGGATACGCCCTTCGAGGTAGGACGTTTCGTTTTTAGTTTTGAATTTCCCCACATTCTTTGATCTCAAATTGTTGTGTCAAATTTCTACTTGAATGTCGAATTGAGCCCATGATCGCGTAGTGTGTTATCTGGGGTTTCCGGCGCTTGTTATGGATTTGAATTCCGATCTCTGAGGCGTCTGCAATGGTCCGGAGAAGATACGCGGGTTTTGGGGGTTTTCTGGCCGGACCGGCAGTTCCCGGCAGGTGGCAAGGTGGTCCAGCGGACGGCGGTGCAGTAGTGGTCACGGCGGAAGGACAGCCGGCCATCTGGCCGGCCGGGAGGCACCTCGCCTGTGTGTGGCGGCATAGGCGGACCAGCCGAGGGCGGCAGCCAAGGGCGCTGACGAGGGGGAAACCGGGGTCGCAAGCACGCGACCCCGCCGGGAGACTAGGACCCGCCATTGGCGGGTCTCCATGTGGACGCGACCGGCCAGCTGGCCGGTCGGTGGAGGAGGCTGCACAGACGCGCGTGCCGCGGGGCGGCGGCCCGCGGGTCCTGCCGGACTAGGCCCAGCGGCCGGGCCGCGGTTCAGTGGGCCGGCCGGAGTGGGGCGGACCGGGCCGGTCCGGACCAGGGGTAATCCACCTTAAAATTTTAGACACCCGTATTTTGAGATATGGGAGTCTGTTTTGCGTGTCGTCTACGGTTGTGGAGCTGTATTGTCGAGGTGGACTTTTTGATATGGTTTCGGGAATTTTTAATTCCCGAAACGAGGGGCCTCGGATGCGTGACGCGTCTTCAAGTGAATTGATGTTTTCTTCGGGGGATCTTGTTTTGGACAGCGCGGAAGCGTCCGGAGTCCGTTTTGAGCGTCGTCAACGATGTTGGGACCCTGGTGCCAAGGCAAAGTTTTCCAGTGTGGTTTCAGGCATTGAATCTAGATTTGAGGCGTGGGGCCCATGGCCTGTCTTTTCAGCTGCGAGCAGCGTTTAGCGACTTTCTCGCCGGGCGTCCGTTTCGGGCATGCGAGCAGAAGATTCTGGATGTTTTTCCAAGCGGATTTCAGTGCCAAAGTCTTCCTGATTTAATTCGGCACGATGGTGTGGGCCCCATGAGGGTTGTTTGGGCGTTGACAGTGATTTTCCATCCCAACCACCGGGCGACCGTTTTGGAAAAGTGAATAGTTGATCTTGTGTACTTTTTCGAGAGGATCACAATGGCGTGATCCACTTATTGTGTTTTGGGACTGAGATGTGGGTCCCACATAGTACTGCTCATGTGTGGTGTGCCAGAATGCATCTTTTTCTCTGGATATCTATTGCACATAAGGGAGCAGTCTTTTTAATGTGTTTTCCCGAGGAGATATAAATGGCGCGATGCGCCCGACTATTTTCAGGGCAGAGGCTCGGGATCACGAGATGTTGTTCGGGTGTGAGGCGGTGTTGGTGACTTTTCCTTCGGATATCCATTTGGGGCGAGTAAGTAGTCGATCTCACATGTTTTTCCATGAGGATTACAACAGTGTAATCTTTTCAGGCATGCTGAGCCTCTTACATGATCTTATTAAATGGGGGAAATGTGAAGGTGCCCCAGTGGCGGTTCGTCTACCGTGTTTGTAGCAGACCCTTGGCGTGTGATCGCATGCACTCTCGTGTGAGTGATGTAAATGCTTGAAGATATGTGGTTGGTTGTGCCTTAGCCATTTAGGTAGCTGGTTAGAGTTGTTACATTACGCCTTCGCGTTGATGTTGGGTGTCGTGTGCACAATAACTTTTGGTCTAGAACGTGGTATACTCTGGGAGTATACGAGAACGCAGGGAGGTACATGTGGATGTTGGTACCTAACAATGTTTGTGCGCTTGGTTGGGGTTGACTTGGTGCCACATGTCATGTGGGCCCCATGTCTGTTTCGTGCTCTGCTTTACGTACTTTTGACCTCTCGCGAAGTAGAGGGTTCCTAGGTTCTCGACTATTGACCAGCAGAGTTGAGTCTTCCCATGGTTATGTGCTCGTTTGTTTGACCAGCAGGGGTGAGGTTGTTTCGAGTAGGGCTTTCCAGTTGTACCATTCAGCAGGGATGGCCAGAGCAGTTCTGGGTTTACCTCCAGTGGGGCTGGGCAGTGGTCCCCGATGTTGGGCTTACCTCTAGCTGGGCTGGGCAGTGGTCCCCGATGTCAGGCTTACCTCCAGTTGGGATTGGAAGTGGTCCCCGATGCCGGGTTACCTCCAGCTGGGCTGGGCAGTGGTCCCGTCACTGACTTTATCCGGGTCACCCTCTAGTGGATTACCCTTTTACGGGACTGGGCAGTGTGGAAACCGTCGGCTCTTGCCGGGTCTCCCTGTAGTGGGAACCCATCGACTTCCAGGGACCCTCCAGCGGGGTTAGGCCGGGGGTTTCCTGTCGACTTTGAGGAGACGTCTCTAATGTGGGTCAGTGACAAGTGTGGCTTGACATTACCCCAGAACTCTCAAGTAGGAGGGGCGCTTTCCCCACCGAGACATGTCCTTACAACATGACCAAAAACTATGTGGGCGAGCCAGTTCCGCCCAAAGCAGATAGTTTCGAGGTGTGGTGATTTGAGCCCGTTGACTTGTAGTTCGGGGCAGGCGTGCAGGATGTTGGGAGTCGATGGTGTTTACTTATGGGACTGTTGGATACTCACTTTCTTGGGCTGAGCTGTGGGATGTAGATCCCCTTATGACCTTGTTTAGGCTTCTTGATTGAGCATAAGTATATGTATATACCTTATTCTAGTACCCACTTCTTGGGTTTGGTTACTCTCCTTCCAGGAGAGACGAAGACATGTGGGGTATGCCACGTGCTTTTTGTGTCTATCTTCTTGTGGATGGAAGAGTCTATTATCCTGCTATAGGCATCAAAGGCTCGATAGGAAGTTCATCTTATCACCGTTTCCAGCTCCTTGTGTCTAGATGAGACTACCTTCTCTCCCCTTGTTTGGTTGAGCTGGACTATTTATTGCACTCTTTATTGCACTTTCGGTTGTACTCCTTTACTTTTCCCTATCCGCTCTACTGATCACTTTTCGGTACCTCCTTTTTTTCTCCCTCAAGCCTTCGGGGTATCCAAATGAGTATTTTTATACTCACCCCAGCTTGGTCTTTGCCAGCACATGGTGTGCCCTTACAGATGACGGACAGGTTGGTCGTGACTTTAGTGGAGCTTAGAAGTTCAGGAGCGTGGACCGCGTGCGGTGGTCGGAGTCGGGTTCCATGTGGGGGACCCTTCCAGCTGTTTACTTTTTGTTCACCTGTTACCGGGTTGTGGCACTTTTTTGGTTGGGCGCGTGTTTTTTCCCTTTTCTTTTCAGTGTACCTTCGACTTTTACTCTGTACTATTTAGAGTTCGATTCCCTATTGTGGTTTATATATAGCAGTTTCCCTTTTTACTTTACTTGTCTTTTCTTTTACTCTGCACTTCTACATTGAGTGTGTTTCATGTGTGTGTACAGGTTCTTAGGCAAAGGCCTCCCTAAGTATTTGTGCCTTCGGGGCTGGTCTCCAGACCCTGGCCTATGGAGGCGGGCTTGGGGTAGTTGCGGCTCGAGCCCGAGTAGGGTCGGGTCGTGAAAAAGTGGCATCCAACGTGGTTCGTTCCATGGGAAATTGTTTGGATGTCCCTAAAAAGGAATTGGTTGGGATTTTGGGAAAGAGTGTAAACGTGTCTCGAGAGCGGATCTCAGGCCAGGGAGTCCATTGATGGTGCGGCGGCTGACATATCCATTCACTAGGGCCCTGATAACCCGCTTATCGACTCGGCATGCTGAGACACTCGTTGGAGGGAAAATTGGATTGTGCATCACATAGGAGTGAGTCTTTGACTGACCTTCTTGAGTTAGCTCCCCACCGTTTTTGTTATTGGTATACACATATATGCTAATCTGACCGCGAAACTCCTTAATAATATTCAGGATGCCTTCATGAATATAGCTAGCCATGATACTAGCTTTCGATCGTGACGAACACCCTGTGAGAGATGAGGGCTTAGTCCAGGACCCATCATGCGAGCCCCTTTCTCTAGGTGGGCTGGTAGCAGCACCCCCACTTTTTGAGTAGCAGACAGCTTCAGTAGAGCAGGCTGAGTTTGAGTGCTAGTTGAGCGCGCTCCGTGAGTTCCAGTGGCAGAGACTGCTGAGGTTCACTGATGAGCCATACCCTCAGGCAGTATAGGTTTGACTGGAGACATCGGTTCACCTTTTTAGGCTTGTGCAGGCACCGGCAGATCAGAGAGTGGCTTTGGCAGCCAACCTTTCTCGTGGAGTAGCTTGGCGTTGGTGGAGTCTGGTGACTCAGTTTCTTGATGATTCATTGCTTTCGTGGGTGACTTTCAGTTTTTTTTTTGTGAGGAGTTTTCCCGCTCCTTCTTGTGCTCCGTTCGGATTTAGGAGCTCGTGTAGTTTCAGAAGGGAGGGATGATGGTGGCCGAGTACGCAATTAGTTTCTAAGACTGTGCACACTTTTACCTGGACATGGACTATGATGATAACTTCCGAGCGCCAATGTTTGAGCAGGGTCTCCGCCGAAATATTCATGCTGTCATAGTACCCTTGGGAATTTCCATATATGCTGGGGTGCTAGAGCAGACACTGGCGACATATATCTTCCTATCGCATTCTAGTGTTGGTGGTGGAAGCAGGCATGTTAGAGCCAAGACGTCTTCTGCAGTTAGCAGAAGTCGGAAAGTAGAACCTCGTCGCAGGTGGCTTTCTGATAACTGGACTCAGGGGCGTGGTCGTACCCCACAGTTGCACCAGAGGGCACCAGTACAGCTCGAAGAGAGTCGGTTCTATGCTTGCGATGAGCGAGGTCATCTGGCACGGGACTGCCCGACCATGCATGAGGAGAGATTCGGGCAGGCAGCAGGTGCACCACCACAATGGAGGCAGCGCCCTGATTGGATTAGTACCCAGAGAGGTGGTGCTAGTAGAGGAGCGGGAGGAGCTGTAAGTGGAGGATAGCTTTACGAGGTCTTCTCATCACCACTAGGCGGTCCACGTCAGGCTCCGGGAGCTGATAGTTGGGACCACAGACAGCCATGAGATTTGGATTTCTATGATCCTGCAGAGGATGAGGTGATAAGAGGTACACTCTATAGCTCTTATACTTTTTGCAGTAGAATATTTAGACTCTGTGTGTGGAATGCCTTTCCCCCTGATCCATGTTTGAGGTGTTATCAGGGTGACGCAGGGCATCGGGTGTAACCTTGTGTTGGTAAGGTAAAAGGCATGGGACCTTTTTCTCTAGTTGATGGTGTCGACTCCTTCGACTGTCGACTGTGTAAGAGAGCCTTGGCTGTGGGACATCGACTGTGGAACCTTGCGTGACCAGATATCCTTGGGTGTTTCACCATATGAATATTATGAAGTAGGGAATCACCAGGCCTTGTTCTAGGTGTGGGCGGTGATTCCAGTCGCGACATGTGACGCAGATGTTCGGTCGGGGATGTGAGCTACCCCCAAGAGCCTTTGGGACGTTTGAGACCGTGCGAAGGGATGGCGAGGTTCCCTACCACCTTGCCATAAACCCAAAAGCTGGTTTGGGTGCATAGCGTCTCCGGAGTGACTCACCTGAGGAGATGTGTGTGTGCTTATATGCTCGTCATCAGCGAGAGAAGACCTCGCATGAACAGATCAATCCTTTGGTCTATGTGCAGTTGCGAAGAGCTGTGCAAGATTTCTTCTGGGTACGGGAGAACTAGGTGGGGGCTTAGTACCCTGAGTTGTTCCCTGGTTTCTCTTTTCAGGGATGAAAATCATGAAGGAGGGAATGATGTAATAACCCAGTTTTTGGTATGAAAGTCTTTGGAATTATATTGATGACGTTCCAAAGTAGCGCCTTTAGACGGCGTGCGATTCCGAGCCCCTGTGTGGCCGGAAATAAATTTTCTGTGTGTTCACACTGGACACGCCAAATAAATGGGACAACTCCTAAATGGAACTTCGGATCAGAGATATGACTGCACGGATGGGTCCGAAATGGGGTGTTTACCCCAGGAAAGACATGAAACATGTCGGCGCGGGACGTTTCGACCCCTCACTCTCTCTCAGAACGTTAAACGGATAAATAAATTAATTAATTAATTCATTTAATGGTTAAAATCGAGTATCTCATAAACGGTGGATCGGATTGGAAAACTGAGGGCACCGTTGAGTTCAGAGCGTTCCATTTACCCTAGGAGGGTTGTCTGTTTCACGGGCGCGGGTCATCTTTGAAAAATGGCCCCAGGGGCGTTTTCTTAATTTGGCAGCCTCGGACGTTCAGTTTTATAACATTTGAATGGGGTCAAGGATTAAAATTTTGAGTCCTCCATTGTGCTCGGGAGGTGGTGTTTACCCAAGGGGAGCTTAATCTTGACCACGCCGAAAGTTTTGGAAGTGGGTGTTTTCGGGGGTCAAGTCTTTTAATTAGAGTTTATTTATTTAAACACTCCCCTCCTCCCCTTCCTCCCTATTGAACCCCCATGGTGAAACCCACATCCTCTCGTACTCCTCCTCTCCTCCACATCTCTGACGAGGCGGCTCTGGTGAGGCAGCTCCGGCGAACCCCGCGTGAAGCTTCGGGCTACACCTTTTGAGGTAGGAAGTTTCGTTTTTAATTCCCGAACATACTTTGACTTCAATTAGATGCGCCAAATTGCTGCTTAAACATTGAGAAAATCCCATGAATGTGTAGTATATTTTCTTGTCTTTCTGAAACTTGTTTTGGATTTGAAATTCGATTTTGGAGGAGGCCACAACAGTTGGATGAATTTTGCGGGTTTTTGAAGTTTCCGGCTAGTTTTGGGTGTTACGGCGGTCTGAGGCGCGGCAACGCGGCAGTGGACCACGGCGGACGACGGTGCGGTGGAAGTACGGCCGACCATCCGACCGGCCGGGAGGCACCTCACCGGTGCGACGCGGCATAGGAGGACCGGCCGACGACATCGACGAGGGGGAAACTGGGGTCGCAGGCGCGCAACCCTGCAGGGAGACCAGGACCCGCCATTGGCGGGTCTCCGCGTGGACACGACCGGCCAGCTGGCCGGTCGATGGAGGAAGCCGCACAGATGTGCAAGCCTCAAGGGAGGTAGAGGGCCGCAGTGCGGTGGCCCATGGGTCCGGCTGGACTGGGCCCAGCGGCTGGGCCGCGGTTCAGCGGGCCGGCCGGAGCGGGCCGCCCCGAGCAGGGCAGACCTGTGAGACCAGGCTGGTTCGGCCCCAGGGTAATCCGACTTAAAATTTTAGATGCCGGAATTTTGAGCTACGGTCGTCTGTTTTGAGTGCCGTCTGCGGATGTGGTGCCGTATCATCGAGGAAGGCTTTTTGAGATGGTTTCGGGAATTTTTAATTGTCGAAACGAGGGGCATCAGAGGCGCGACACGTCATTAATTGAATTGAAGTATTCTTCAGGGGATCTTGTTTTGGACGACACAGACGCGTCTGGAGTCCGTTTTGAGCACTGTCAGCGGCATTGTGACCCTGGTTCCAAGGTGGAGTTTTCCAGTGTGGTTTCGTGTGGTGAAACCAGATTTGAGGCGTGGGGCCCAAGGCCCGTCTTTTGAGTTGCGAGCAACGTTTAATTACTTTCTCGTCGGGCGTCAGTTCAGGGTGTGCAAGTAGTCGATTCTGGATGTTTTTCCGAGAGGATTGAATTGGCGAATTCTGCCCTGTTTAATTCACCACGAAGGTGCGGGCCCCACGAGGGTCGTTTTGGCATTGACGGTGATTTTCCATCCCTACCACCAGGATACCATTTAGGACAAGTGAATAGTCCATTTTTGTACTTTTTCAAGAGGATCGCAATGGCGCAATCCGCTCCTTGTGGTTTGGTACCGAGATGCAGTTCCCACACAACACCTCTCATGTGTGGTGCGCCGGAATTCATCTTTTTCTCCGGGTATCTATTGCGCTCAAGTGAGTAGTCTTTCTAACGTGTTTCTCTGAGGGGATCACACTCATGCGATGCACCCGACTGTTTTCGGGAATGAGGCTCAGGATCAAGGGATGTCGTTCGGGCGTGAGGCAGTGTTGGTGACTTTTCCGTCAGATATCCGTTTGAGGCGAGTATATAATCAATCTCGTGTTTTTTTCCGTGAGGATTACAACGATGTAATCTTTTCAGGCAAGCAGAGTCTCTTATGCGATCTTATTAAATGGGTAAATGTTAAGGTGCCCCGGTGGAGGTTCTTCTACCGTGTTTGTAGCATACACTTGGCATGTGATCACATGCACTCCCATGTGAGTGATGTAAATGCTTGAAGAGATATGGTTGCCTCTTCCTCAGCCGTTGAGGTGGCTGGTTGGAGTTGTTACGTTACGCCTTCGCGTTGAAGTTGGGTGCCGTGTGGACGATTTCCTTTGGGCTGGAACGTGGTATACTCTGGGAGTATAGGGGAACGCTGGGAGGTACATGTGGATGTTGGTACCTGAGAATGTTTTTGTGCATGGGTGCGGTTGACTTGGGGCTACACGTCGTGTGGGCCCCATGTGCGTGACGTGATCTTCTTTACAAAATTTTTACCTCTCACGACATAGAGGGTTCCTCAGTTCTCGAATTTTGACTAGCAGGGTTGAGTCATCTCCTGGCTCTATGCTCGTTTGTTTGACCCGCATGGCTGAGGTTTTTTCGAGCAGGGATGAGATTATTTCGAGCAGGGCTCACCAGTAGTACCATCTAGCAGGGATGGACAGAGCAGTTCTGTGTTTACCTCCAGTGGGGCTGGGCATTGGTCCCAGATGCCAGGGTTACCTCAAGCTAGGCTGGGCAGTGGTCCCCAATGCCGGGTTAACTCCAGCAGGGCTGGATAGTGTTCCCGTCGCCGACATTAGCCAGGTCTCCCTCCAGTGGATTACCCTATTACGGGACTGGGTAGTGTGGAACCCTTTGACTCTTTCCGGGACACCCTATAGTGGGAACACATTGACTTCCAGGGACCCTCCAGCGAGGCTGGACAGGGGGTCGCCTGTCGACTTTGAGGAGACCTATCGATTGCGGGGAACTGACAAATGCAGCTTGACATTCCCTCAGAACTCTCAGGTACGAGGGGCACATTCACCACCGTGACACGTCCTTGTGACGTGAAATAAAACCGTGTAGGCGAGTCAATGTCGCCCAAAGTGGATAGTTTCGAGGTGCGGTGATTTGAGCCCGTTGACTTGTAGTTCGGGGCAGATGTGTGGGATTCTGGGCATCGATGGTGTTTACTTCTAGGACTGTTGGCTACTCACATTCTTGGGCTGAGCTGTGGGATGGGTATCCCCTTATGACCTTGTTTGTGCTTCTTGATTGAGTATAAGAATATGTATATACATTGTTCCAGTACCAACTTCTCAGGTTTTGTTACTCTCCTTCCAGGAGAGGCGAAGACACGTGGGGTATGCCACATTATTTTCCGTGTCCAACTTATCATGGTTGGACGAGTCTACTCTCTTTCTATAGGTAGAAAATACTTGATGGGTAGTTCATCTTCTCACCATTTCCAGATCCTTGTGTCTGGACGAGGCTACCTTCTTTCCTCTTGTTGGGTTGAGCTGGACTCTTTACTGTACTCTTTACTGCACTTTCGATTGAACTCCTTTACTTTTCCATGTCTGTTCTACTGCTCACCCTTTGGTACCTCCTTTGTTGATCCCTTGATACTTCGGGGTATCCTAATGAGTATTTTTATACTCACCCCTTCTTGGTCTTTGCCCACACTTGGTGTGCCCTTGCAGATGACGGACATGTTGGTCATGACTTCAGTGGAGCTTAGGAGTTCAGGAGTGTGGACTGCGTACGGTGGTCAGAGTCGGGTTCCAGGTGGGGGACCCTTCCAGCTGTATACTTTTTGTTCACCTATTTCCGAGTTGTGGAACTTTGCTGGTTGGACGCGTGTTTTTCCCCTTTTCTTTGCAGTCTACCTTTAGATTTTACTTTGTACTGTTTAGAGGTTGATGCACTATTGTGGTTTATATATAGCAGTTTCCCTTTTTAATTTACATGTATTTTCTTTTACTCTGCACTTCTGCATTGAGTGTGTTGCATGTGTGCGTACAGGTTCTTAGGAAAAGGCCTCCTCAAGTTGTTGTGCCTTGGGTGCTGGTCGCCAGCCCCTGGCCTATGGAGGCGGGCTTGGGGTAGTTGCGGCTCGAGCCCAGGTAGGGTCGGGTCGTGACAAATTATGTGTTGGTATTTTGGTAATCATAAATATTTAACTACAATTTTATGATTAATTAAATAATTTAAAAGGAAATTTATTTTCACAAAATATATTCATAAATGAATATTTATATGTTTTAAAAATATAAGATAATTTTATGAGACCCTAAATATTTTTTCAATGTGTTAGAAAAGAAGTTTTAATTTTTAAATTAGCATTTTCCAATTAAATGTTTATTTTAATTAAAAATTATATTTCTGATATTTATTAAATTAATTTCTAAAATTGAGTTCAATTTTTAACTCTACACCTCAAAAATTTATTGGGTTATTTTTTTTGGATTTTTTGGAATTCATGAATTTTTTATGAATAGTAAAATACATTAATTTACAGTATATATACATTATATGTTAAATACACAATTAATTGATTCGATGCTGATGTAACAACAATTTTTCAAACTCATGTGATCTAATTATTTTATTTGGTCATAATAATCATCACTATTTACTGACATGAGAAAAATACTAAAATAATGATTATAATATTCAAAGAATACCCTCCACCTCCACTATAAATCCCTCCCTCAACACATATTTTCCCCACACCTATAAATCCTTTAGCCTAGTCCAAATTCTTCCCAATATTCCTCCCAAGTAACTTCCCCACAACCAGGAAATATTTTCCTTAACATATGATCAAATACAATTCCCTATGGAGGTTCTCAAGAAGAATGAATCAAGAGAGAAAACAATCATCTGTTTTCATTGAATTTATTTTCATGTTCCATTATTCTCTTTTACTCTAATAACCTCCCATAATCCATATTTTATGAAAACTTTATTATGATATATAAAATTTTATTCTATTTTGTGGATTGAATAATTAATCATTGTAGTTTTTTTCTTCCATTCTTATTTTACTAATGAAAAGAACGTTTGTGAGATGCCGATTTACCCCCTTTGTGGACGAAGTTCTTTCATCGTCCAGTTTCATCTTCAAGGATGTTCATGAAAAACATTTTATGTTTTAATATGGTTATAATATATTTATTATATCTTATTTAAGGTTATGGAATCATCTTTTTTACAAATTATAATAATTTATTAAATAAGATGAGTTTATTGTGATAAAAAATGCTAAATTAATCTTAACAATTATCATTAATAATTTATCTAATGAATCATCTTAACTTCTAGAAAAATAGTATTTTAATATTATATAATATCATTAATAACATAAAATTTCATTTTTGGACATCTAACCTCATTCTACATTACTTTCAATACACGTATAAAAGTAAACAGATCATGATACAAAGGAAACTAATGCTTCCAAATAATGAAATTAAACCACTTAACCCATCTTGATGCCATAAATTATCATAATAAAGATATAATAAATAAAATAAATTTATAAAGTGTTCTGGAATTATTATTTAATGAATATACATTTATTATCTAGGTCATTATGATCAAGTGAATGAAACCTTCGGACTTAAGGTAAGGGATTCAATCCAAATATCCCTTATTCCCCTAGGTTATTCGTTCTTTATTTTCACAAAAATGAAATTATATTTAATTTTTACATAATTTTAATAAATTTTTTATATATGATCCAAAATCATGTGTGAATATCAATTCATCCCACTATCATTGGGATAAACATGTTTTTAAAAGATTTCATACTCAATTTTTCCTGATAAGTAAGCCAGATTTAAAGAAACTTCCTAAATTCCAACCCAAATTCAAGTGAACACAATAATATAATTTAATCCCCAATTATTTTTCAAAAATAAAATTATTTACTCTGAAAGAAATACCTTGGTTTAGTTTTGGTTTAATACAAACAATTATTCCTTTTCCATTTTAATGAATCGTGATTCTTTGGCCTTAAACCGTACTAAAATGTTCTATTTCTGAAGTATCTAAATCACTAGTTTCAATTCAGTTTTTCATAAAATAACATGATATATGAATATATTACTTTATTAATTTCTATTTATGATTTACTAACTTGATTTTATGGAAACATTTATGATACATCCTTTTATTTTGTTATTGACATGATTATGATACCCTATTCTTTCTAGGGGAATCCCTTATGTTTATTATTGATTAATTATGAATGGATATTTATTTGGAAATCATATTCATGAACATGTTATCATTGGTTAACCCAGATAGTTTGTGAATACACTGCTTAATTTTTAGTCACGTGATATGTTATCTGCAATGGGAATTCTTGATAGCCTTTACTCATTCTCCATGTGAAACAATCTTTGTGGTTAGAGTTGAATCGTTCTACTATATATGCAATGATCCTTGAATCATGATCCCCTATGTACAACATTCCTTGAATTGT
Source organism: Viscum album (assembly GCA_963277665.1). Taxonomy (NCBI): domain Eukaryota; kingdom Viridiplantae; phylum Streptophyta; class Magnoliopsida; order Santalales; family Viscaceae; genus Viscum; species Viscum album. The sequence goes on along the minus strand of OY728120.1, from coordinate 648,005,108 downwards.
TCTAAATTCATATTTTATGTTTTTCCCACATTACTGTGATTCCATTATTTTATGATACCATGTTCTCTATGTTTGGATTCTTTATGTTTAATCTTGTTCCAATCCTTTTTAAATCCTTATGTTATGCCTTCTAACCCATGTGTTATGATTTAATATTTGTATTATTACATTACATGGTTTTAGATCATCCCCTTGTCTATGTTATGCCCAGGTTATCTTATGAGGATATAAGGGATCAAAATATGTTATGAGATCATAATGAATGATAAATAATGTAATTTTTTATTATGTCCCATGTTTTTAGTTTTATGTACCTAGTCTTACTAAAAACTAGAATTTATATTAATTGTCTTCAAATTTGATATTTAATTATACTTAAAATCATGCAATGATATGTGTAAACAGCTAGGGTCTCAATATTTTATATTAGAGGAAAAGTTTAATTATTTTTGGAGACTAGTAGTAGAGAACATTCATACGAAATATAGAGTCAATAATAAGTAAAAGAAAAAGTCATAAATTTTGGTAATTATAGAGTAAGGGGTTTATCTAGAAAATACATCCATGTCTAGATTATACATGCGGATTTGGTTTTGGAACACATGTACCAGGGTGTAATAACACATACAAGGTGTTCCTGGCCTGACTTGGGCTAACCAGGTACATGACAATGGGCCTAACAACACACATGGTTTGAAACTCCTGAGGGATAAACATTATTAAATTTAAATTCTCATGAATAAAAATTATTAAGGGAATAAGAAATAACATAATAATAATTTTTAGGAAACATATCATTAAAAACCTAGATTGAATCCAATGAATCACATGTTTGGATATACATTTCCTTTAAGAGTTTATCCTTTTATGTTTAATGTTTCCAATTTTATACATATTATCTGTGTATTGAAGCCCCCTAATTTTACTTTATTTTTCATAGATAACATTAAGAAATAAGTGGAAATGTTCCAAAAATCAATGTGATAGGGAATGTGATGGATGCTTCAATGAAATTTCAAATATGATAGGAACTACTTCTCAATACATTATAGAAGTACATGCTCAGAAAGATCAATATGTGGATAATAACATGAATTTCATTGAATGACCCCCTTCTCCATGGAAATATAATGATTCCATAGAATTGTTCTTTATAAAATGTCCTATCATGTTTAGTGGATCTTCCAATACCATCCCCACATAATAGTGGATTAACTCTATTGAAATGATATTTTTTGACCATCAGTGCTCAAAAGATTAGAATGTTCTGATGTCAGTCTATTTTTTTTGTAACGACCCAAACATTTTGAATAGTATATTAATTTACTTTTAGCGATTTAATATAGATTTTAATGGTTAATGCAGAAATAAGTGTCGATGGATTCATCTAGTAGACTTAAACCTTATAAATCCCACTTATCAGAGCTTGGGAATGAGGTGGAATCTTTGGACTTCGCTTTGGACCAAGCCCATGCCGAACTCTAGCGTGTCAAGCATGAACGGATTCTCATACGGGTGAAGTTAAAGTTAGAGGAGATTACAACTAGGGCAATGTTATCCGAGCCTCCCCATGATTCTCTTTCCTTAGCACACCTTACCCTTAGGTCCTATGCTGGGGTTATAAGGGGCTATGTAATGAGACCATAGCTACTATGTGTAATCCTTTGAGATAAATAAAAATTTTATTTCTTCCTATAGTGAAGATTGTGTTTTTTTAGATATTCGAATAAATATAGGATGTATATAGATGAATTTCGAAATAAACTGATATTTTAAAATATTTATGTAAACCGTTAATAATTAATGATTTTTAAGAATTTTCAAAAAATGGTATTCTACAAATGTGTTCATTAATAAATTTAGAGTCTAATAAGATCAACTTAATTTTGGTGAATATTAAATTATTAATAGTGATTTTACGCTTAGGATTAGTAATGTGACCAAATGGATTATTTATCTCACTTAAATAAAGTATTAATATAATTTAGGCACCTTGATTAAGTAATGTGATTCAATAAAATTGGCAAATAATGGTTTCATAAATTATTAGTAAAGTATTAGTTATTTTGATTGAATAGTGTTTTTTAATAAAAAATTAAATTAAAAATATTTAGAAAATTATTTTTATAAAATGGAATTTATTTTTTAACTGAGAGAATCGATATTATGTTAATGAAATTTTTGGGGATTTTTTTGAAAAAAATGAATTTTCGCTGAATAGTGAATTTTCAGTTTAGAGTTTCGGGTGTTTAATGACATCATTAAGGATGTAATAATTATGTAATCATTATGGTTGAATTATTAATAGTAATATAAGGTATGATGTGTCCCAATTGGCCAATACCATGGGAAAATACCATGGGCAAGCCCATGGTTTTTCCAATACCACCAATGAGGTGTCCCTTGGCCATGAATGCCTTGTACCCTAACATTCCCTATAAATACCATGACATTATCTCATCCATTCGACTCCAAAATCATCCTCACATATTTTCTGGTCTCCTTACCTCGCAAGGATTCCTCCCAAGGTTCCTCCAAGCCCTCAAGGTCCCAACCTTTGATTTTTAAGAGTTACGTTTTAAGGTAAGGGTTACTACCTCTCTCTTTTCTTCCAAGAACTCTCTTTTATATCATTTATTTTATGGTCCATGTTATTATGTTGGGGATGTTATTTTATATTCATCATACTGTCCATTTCATGTTCATATGAAGAGTGACCCCCTCTTACTCTCATCAATCAATTTTAAGATTTTTTAAGTGGCGCCGTTAGGCTGCCAAATTTTTAAGGGATTCATTCACCCTTCTAATTTTCATGTCAAGTCTTTCAAGTTACATTAATTATGTTGGGGTGTGATCTATATATCTATCATACTGATATTTTATGTTCATATGATGAGGGATCCAATTTTATCTCGGAAATTCATTTTTTTTAAAGTTTATGTGCCGTCGTTAGGTTGCCGAATTTTCATAAGAGAAATCTTGTTTTTGTCTTCATTTCATGTTCTTAGTTTCATATGGTATATCATTAAAATTTCTTTACCATGTACTTAAATTATTTATATTCTGTCCCCATACTGTTTTATGGATCATTTATGAGTGGGTGACCCATGTACCCTCTCTTTTCAATGTTTTCTAAAACCTCATAATGTAGTCATTTTGCTGCAGAATTTTTGTCTCAAAATGTATCTCTCTTTTTCTCAAATTCTTTTATTTTATTAAGTGAATACTAAAAATTCTATATTACACTGGGGTATTCACATATATATCAAAATTTTCTATTTTAAACTTTGGGATTTATATATATGAGACCCACTTTCCTTTTCTGTGGGTTTAAAGTGACATATAGATCAAGTCTTCAAAGCAGTTTTTAAAATGTTATGACTATAAAATGAAACCCATTTATTTTATGATATATGGTTTATTTATGAAATAAATTAATGATTATATATGTGTCTCACATGATAATAATGGAAAATTAAGGGTGTGCCTTGATATCACTCCAATGCATTGGGTAAAGACTTAATCTCTAGAGGTGACCATTTTTAATGATACCTTGGTGAATAACCTTGGTAATTTTTAATGACACCTTGGGGATGGTCCTTGGTGAAACATAAATGATTCTCTAAGTTAAATGTTGTTTCCACATCTTCAAGATATGAAATACGTTATTTTTATTATGATATGCCTCATGATTTCATTCTCATGCCTTAAAGTACATTTTCATAACTTTAATGATGTATCTCAAGTTCACATGTTAAAGGTTTCCCTTGATTCCCTTACCGGGCCTTCTGCTCACCCTTTCTATTGATATATGTGCCCAGGTTATGAGATGCAATAATGAACCTAGAATGAACATAAGGAGAAGCCTTTCAAGTGTTTAATAAAAATCTTTTACGTTTTCATGAATTATGTTCCTGGTTTCTAAGACACTAAACATTAAATATCCCCGGTTTTGTATTTTGTAATGGAATTTAATGTGATAAAAAAGCGGGATGATATAGTTGGTATCAAAGTACGGTTTAGTTATTTATAGATATTAGGCTATGAAAACATTACGAGGAACCCTTTAGAAAAGTTTAAATATTGGGAAAAAATCCTGGTATTTTGGTGAGTATTGAGTATGTTTTTTATCAAACAAGTACATCCTTGTCTAGATACGAGCAGGTAGAGGCGGCTCTAGCACAGATGTACATAGGGGTAAAACCCAAAAACACTACATTGTGCTAGAGTCGAATGGGAACTGGTGCACGATAACGGGTGTTTCTGCACTTTGGTTATGGAACTCCCAGGGGATATGTTTGGTTAATTGTAAGCTTTTTATGAATCATTATGAAGGAATTATAGAGAAATATAGTTGTTTAAGAATGATGTTTGGAGAGGTAGAATCCTTTATAGTTAAAGGATTCATAAATGAAATATGTTTCTCACTAAGATTTAATTATTTTATAAAATGGCGGGCAATAGGAGGAAATGTGCAAATGGTGACTATAATGGACCATGTGCTGACGACCCTCAGATGGAAGCTGAAATGGAAACATTCATGTGAAAGATGAACCAAATGACTCAAGCGATGAGTAATAAGTTGAATCAAGCTGAGAGGCCAATCTCACCATGAAGGGAACAAAACTTTGTTATGTCCTTTATACGTCAACTCCCACCAATATTCTGTGGATCTACTAAGCCATTGGTTATGGAACAATGGATAAGCTCCATTAAAAAGATAATTTCTATACTTCATTGTTCGGAACAAGAAAAAATCACCCTTTCTGTTTACCGCCTAGAGGGAGAAGCTGATTAGTGGTGGTCAGTGATCAAAAAAAATGAATCCAAGAGAAGAGATGGAAGCATTGGAGTGGGAAGAGTTCTGGGGAATATTCTTCAATAAGTATTTCCCTCGTTCGATGAGAACGAGAATGGAGAAAGAATTTCTCGAGCAGAAGCAGAAGGAGAATAAATCTGTTGGAATCTACGAGATGAACTTCACATGGCTTTCTCGTTACACCTCAAGCTTTGTCATAGACAATAATGGGAAGTTTGATAGATTCTGTGGTGGGATACGACCTCATCTGTGGAAGAATCTAGCCATCATGGACTATGATAGATATGAAGAAATAGTTCGATGTGCTATGAATGTTGAATTGGAGTTTTTTGAGACACAATGGTCTCAAAAATCTAATGAGAAGAAGAGAGCTCTTGAACCAAGCCTGGGAAGAATCATTGATCTGGAAAGAGGTGGAAACCAAATGAAACTTTCCACATGCAATAAATGTGGGAAGAAGCATTCGGGGAACTTCTTGATCGGAAGTGGAAAGTGCTAAAAGTGTGGAGGAGAAGGCCATATTGCTCGAAATTGTCATAGTGAAGTGAATCCTCAACTTCCCAACACTAACGACAGAGGAAAGATGATTCTGGCCCTACCCGAAGTCAAATACATCAATTGTGGACATCTTCGGAACTTTTCTAATCACTGTCCAAATCTGAGGGCAATGGAGGGGAATCACCATCAACCTCAGAAAAGGCCAAGGGAGAAAGGTCTTGCTTTTACTATCACAACAGCTGATGTTGAAGCTTCGAATGATGTGGCAGTAGGTACTGTTGTTTTCCTCTCAAAACTATCAAGTACTTTGTTTGATTCTAGTTCTACGCATTCCTTTATTTCCTCCAAGTTTGCAAAGAATATAGAATCAATCCCTAAACTGCTTGAGGTAGTGTTGTTAGTCAAGACTCCAAGTGGGATTATCCATGTATAAACAGTTTTTAAAGACTCTAGTGTTTAATTTAGTGAAAAAAATCTTATCACAAATCTACTAGTCATTCTCATGTGGGAATTCGATGTTATACTAGGGATGGACTGGCTCTCAAAGTATAATTCTATGATCAAATGAAGAATTAAGGAAATATCAGTAGTCTTGAATGAATGACCTATAATTTTCTTCTAAGGAGAGATATCTCGACCCTATCCTGGTCTAGAGGCACCTCCTAAATCCTTCTTTAAGGAGTTAATCAGTGAGGATGAAGAAGGAAAAGGGAGTATACAAATAGAAGATATTCCGATTGTTCAGGAATACATGGGCATATTTCCTGAGGAGTTGCATGGACCTCCCCCAGAAAGAGAGGTAGAGTTCTCCCTTGATCTTGTTCCAAGATCTCAACCGATATCAAAGACCACGTATAGAATGGAAAATCTGGAGCTAGAGGAGTTAAATAAAAAACTCCAAGACTTGTTGGAGAAGGGGTTTATCCGACTGAGTGTGTCTCCTTGGGGAGCACCAGTTCTCTTTTTGAAGAAGAATGATTGATCAATGCGCCTATGCATTGATTATTGAGAACTGAATGGGATCACAGTGAAGAGAAAATACCATATTCCAAGAATTGATGATTTATTTAACCAACTTTGTGGGGCTCAATTCTTCTCCAAGATTGATCTTCGATCTAGTTATCATCAACTGAGGGGAATAAGGGAGATATTCCAAAGAATGCCTTTTGATCAAGATATGGTAATTATGAGTTTACTGTTATGCCATTTGGCTTGACTAATGCTCCTGATATTTTCATGGATTTGATGAATAGAGTATTTAAGGACTACCTTGATAACATTGTGGTAGTTTTTATTGATGATATTTTGATATATTAAAAAATTCGTGAGGAGAATTAAGATCATCTGAGGGTCATTTTGCAAACTCTGTGGAAGGAGAGGCTCTTTGGAAAGTTCAGAAAGTGTGAGTTTTGGTTACAAAAAGTGGATTTCATGGGGCACATAGTAACCAATGAAGGAATCTCAGTTGACCCTGTAAAGAAAATGGTTGTAGAGGAGTGGCCTCACCCCACAATAGTAACTGAGATTCGTAGTTTCCTTGGATTAGCAGGATATTATAGGAGGTTTGAGAAAAACTTTTCACGGATTTCTAATCCACTATCCATGTTTACTAGAAAAGGGGTTGCATTCATCTGCACAAAGGAATGCGAGGAAAGTTTCCAAGAGCTGAAGAAGATATTGGTTACTGCACATGTGTTCACACTACCCTCTATCGGAGAAGCATTACTTATTTTAAGTGATGCATCTATGAAAGGGCTTGGGTGTGCCCTCATGAAAAATGACAAGGTAATTTCTTATGCATCTCGTCAGGTGAATCAACATGAGAAGAATTATCCTACGTATGATCTATAGTTGGCGAAATTTTTTTATCTCTCTACATATGGAGGCACTATCTTTATGGGGAGAAATGTGATATATACACCGACCACCAAAGTTTAATGTAAATTTTCACGTAGAAAGAATTGAACAAGAGTCAAAGGAGATGGTTGGAGATTATTAAATACTATTATTGTTCAATTAATTATCACCCTAGAAGAGCTATCAAAGTCGCAGATGCATTAAGCAGGAATGACCCTGTTGTTCTGGAAACAATGGGGATCCTAGGAGATCCCTTGATTAAGGATCTAGTAAAGATGGACATTGGAATTGTAAGGGAAAGGACATCATCAACCGTATCCCAAAGTATTTCTCAACCTTCATTACAAGAGAGGATCAAGAAGGCTCAAAAATAAGATCTTTTGTTGCAGGAGAAGTTTGAGGCTATGATGGATGGGAAGTTTTCTGATTTAAATATTGATCAAGATGGTGTATTGAAATTTCGTACAAGACAATGTGTTCCATCTATTACGGAGATAAAGAAAGAACTGATGGATGAAGCTCATAGATCTACATTCTATATACATCCAGGAAGCACTAAAATGTATAGAGACCTTCGTGATCATTATTAGTGGGATAAAATGAAGAGGGAGATTGATGATTACACTACAAGGTGACTGGTGTGTTTAAAAGTAAAGGCAGAATGACAACTTCTTAAGGGGGTATCAAAACCGCTACCCATAAAAGCATGGAAGTGGGATAATATCACTATGGACTTTGTCATTGGTCTCTCGAAAACATCCAAATGGAACAATGTGATATGGGTTATAGTGGACCGTCTCACCAAGACCACCCGTTTTATCCATTTTCGGGAAGATTTCCCTCTAGATAAACTTTCCATGATATACGTAAAAGAAGGGGTAAGGTTGCATGGGGTACCACTATCCATCATATATGATCGTGATCCAAGATTTACATCAAAATTCTAGAGAAGTCTTCAGCATGCTCTTAATACTGAATTGAATTTTAGTACGGTCTATCATCCTCAAACTGATGGCCAATCTGAAAGGACTATTTAGACACTTGAGTACATGCTAAGATTATGCTCAATGGAATTTAAAGGTGGATGGGATCAAAAACTCCCATTAGTTGAGTTCTCATACAAAAACAGCTTCCATTAGAGTATTGAGATGGAACCCTATGAAGATCTATATGGAAAGCGATGTAGAAATCCTACTTGTTGGGATGAAGCTGGAGATAGAAAGCTTCATGGGCCTGAACTTGTCCAATAGATGACAGAAAAGGTTCATGCCATCCAACAACACATAAATGCTGCTCAGAGTCGGCAGAAGAGATATGCTGACAAATGTTGAAGAGACTTGGAATTTGGTGTTGGCGACAAAGTCTTCCTTCAAATTTCTCCATGGAAGAGAGTCAAGCGGTTTGGGAAGAAAGGGAAGCTCATCCCTAAGTACATTGACCCCTATGAAATCCTTGATCACATAGGAGCAGTGGCCTATATTCTAGCACTTCCCCCGAACCTAGCTCAAGTTCATGATGTCTTCCATGTATCTCTCTTGAAGAAGTACATACCCGACCCTTCGCATGTACTGAACCCAGAGGTGATACAACTAGAACATGACCTCTCTTATGAGGAGCAGCCAGTAGAGATCATAGACCATAGAGACAAGGTTCTACGCAACAAGACTACTCACCATGTGAAAGTGTTGAGGAGGAATCATAAGTATGAAGAAGCGATGTGGGAGCCTGAGGAAACAATGATGCAAAAGTACCCTCACATTTTCGACTAGGCCTTTGGTTTAAAATTTCAGGGATGAAATTTCTTATGGGGGGAAGAATGTAACGGCCCAATCTTTTTGAACAATATATTAATTTACTTTTAGTGATTTAATAGATATGCTAATGGTTAATGAAGAAAGAAGAGTCGATGGCTTCATCTGGTAGACTCGAACCTTATAAATCCCACTTATCAGAGCATGGGAAGGAGGTGGAATTTTTGGGCTTCACTTTGGACCAAGCCCAAGCCAAACTCCATCATGTCAATATTGAACAGAGTCTTATATGGGAGAAGTTGAGGTTAGTGGAGACTACTACTAGGGCAATGTTATCCGAGCCTCCCGAAGATTATCTCACCTTACCACACCATACCCATAGGTCCTATGCTAGGGTTATAAGGGGCTATGTAACGAGACTGTAGCTACTATGTGTAATCCTTTGAGATAAATAAAATTGTGATTTCTTCCTATGGTGAAGATTTTGTTTTTTAGACATTTGAATAAATATAGGATGTATATTGATTAATTTTGAGAAAAAACTGGTATTTTAAAATATTTATTTAAACCGTAAATAATTAATAATGTGTAAGGATTTTCAAAAAATGGTCTTCTACAAATGTGTTCAGAAAGAAATTTAGTGTCTAATAAGATCAACTTAATTTATGGTGAATAGTAAATTATGAATAGTGATTTTACTCTTAGGATTAGTAATGTGACCAAATGGATTAGTAATCTCACTTAAATAAAGTATTAATATAATTGAGGCACCTTGATTAATTAATGGGATTCAATAAGATAGGTAAATAATGGTTTCATAAATTATTAGCCAAGTATTAGTGTTTTTCGGGTGAATAGTGTTTTTAATTAAAAATTAAATTAAGAATATTTAAAAAATTATTTTTATAAAATGGACTTTATTTTTGAACTCAAAGCATCGATATTATGTTAAGGTAATTTTTGGGGATTTTTTTGAAAAAAATTGAATTTTTGGTGAATAGTTAATTTTCAGTTTAGAGTTTCGTGTGTTTAATGACATCATTAAGGATGTAATAATTATGTAATAATTATGGTCGACTTATGAATTTTAATATAAGGTATGAGGTGTCCCAAGAGGCCAATTCCATGGTCAAATACCATGGGAAAGCCCATGGTTTTCCAATACCACCAATGAGGTGTCCCTTGGCCATTAATGCCTTGTCCCCTCAATTTCCATATAAATAACAAGACATTATCTCATCCTTTCGACTCCAAAATCATCCTCAACAAAGTTATGGTCTTATTAACTCCCAAGGAGTCCTCCCATGGTTCCCAAAAGCCTTCAAGGTCCCAACGGTTTAGTTTTAAGGGTTACGTTTTAAGGTAAGGGATCCTACCTCTCTCTTTCTTTCCAAGAACTCTTTTTTATGTCATTTATTTTATGCTCCATGTTCTAATGTTGGGGATGTTCTTTTATATTCAAACTACTGTCCTTTTCTTTTTCATACGATGAGTTAACCCCTATTACTCTCATCAATTCATTTTACGAATGTTCAAGTGGCCCCGTTAGGTTACCAAATTTTTAAGGGGTTCTTTCACCCTTCTCATTTTCATGTTCTATTTTCATGTCAAGTCTTTCATGTTTCTTTTATTATGTTGGGGTATGATCTCTATATCTATCATACTGATATTTTATGTTCATATTATGAGTTTCCCTATTTGATCTCATCAATTCATTTTTTTATGTTTAAGTGGCGTCGTTAGGCTGCCGACTTTTCATAAGAGAAATCTTATTTTTGTCTTCCTTTCATGATCTTCATTTCATATGGTATATCATTAAAATTTCATCACCATTTTCTTAAATCCTTTATATTCTGTCTCCATACTGTTTTATGGATCATTTTTGAGTGGGTGACTCATGTCCCCTCTCTTTTCATGGTTTTCTAAAACCCCGTAATGTAGTCGTTATGCTGCAGAGTTTTCTCTTCAAAATGTCTCTCTCTTTTTCTCAAATTCTTTTATTTTTTAATTGAATAATAAAAACTCTTTATTACATAGGGGTATTCACATATATATCAAAATTTTCTATTTTATATTCTATAATTTACAAACATGAGACCCGCTTTCCTTTTCCTTGGGTTTAAAGTTACATAATGATCACGTATTCAAAGCTGTTTTTAAAATGTTATGACTATGAAATGAAAACCATTTCTTTTATAATATATGTGTTATTTTTTAAATTATTTATGATGATATATGTGGATCACATGATAATAAATAAAAATTAAGGGTTCTCCCTGATATCGCTCCAATGCATTAGGTAAAGACTAAATCTCTAGAGATGACCATTTTTAACGATACCTTGGTGAATAAACTTGGTAATTTTTAATTACACCTTGGGGAAGGACCTTGGTGAAATGGAATTTATTGTCTACGTTAAATGTTTTAGCCACATAATCACGTTATGAAATAGGTTATTTTTATTATGATATGCCTCATGATTTCTTTCTCATGCCTTAAATTTCTTTTTCATGACTGTATTGATGTATCTCAGGTTCACATGTTAAATGTTTCCCTTGTTTCCCTTAATGGGCCTTTTTATCACCCTTTATTTTGATGTATGTCCCCATGTTATGAGATATATTAATGAACCTAAGATGAACATAAGTAGAATCTTTTCAAGTGTTTAAGATGAATGTTTTATGATTTCATGTATTAAGTTCCTGGTTTCCAAGACATTAAACCTTACAGATCCTTGGTTTTGTATTTTGTAATGGAAGTTAATTTCATAAAAAGGCAGGAAGCTATAGTTTTGGTGGGGAAGCTGATCAATGGTGGGAACTGATGAATAATATTTTTTCCAAAGAGTAAATTCATTCAAAGGACTTGGAGGAATTCAATAAAATGTTTTCCAATAAATATTTTCCCCGAACCATCTCTCTCAAGACTAAAGGTGTGATCCTTATTCATACAAATAAGAATGATAATTCTATCACATAATATGGAAAAAAACATTAAAAATATGGCATTATATACCTCCAAAATTAACATGACCCATAAATAAAAGTGGATCTATTATTTTGGAGAATAATATTGAGTCTCGGAAAAGCTTTGGCGATTTGAGACTTTAAAATAGATGAGTGGATTGTTAGTGGTTCCCTCAATGTTGAAATTTAAATCAGATACTATCAATGGTATCATTTACCATGGGGAAAAAATAGTAAAATGGAGTATAATATGGGTGGATAAGAAAATAAATCCCCTTATTTAAGAAAACTGAACATCTCATGTGTTATTTTTTTGGAATAATCATCCTGGGAACTGGGCAAATGGAACCAAGAAATGCATCAAATTTGGAAGAAAGGGGAATCTGGATAAACAATGCCAAAGTTATAGGAATAATCCCACCAATGTGAAAAATTATAGGAAGGTATATATCAACGCTCATCCAGTAGTGATCTAATTCAGAAGTAATAAATTGTGCATTTTTTGAACTAATTCCCTAATATGAGGGTTGTTGGAAGCATTCAACAAAAACCTCCAAGGAGAAATTGAAAGGATTATGTCATCATTAATTTTTTTTGTAGAGGTAGAAAATGGTGTGGTAATAAGTATGATTATTTTTCTTTCATGAATAATGAACATACTATTTGAGTCTGGTTATAGAGATTCTTTTATATCTTTTATATTTAGTTGAGCTACACAAACACCACCACCAAATTTAGAGGTTGTGTTATCTACCAAAAAATCTAACGGAGAAATTACAGAATCCAAACTATATAACTCCTACCCAATTAATTATTGATTATGGAAACTACAATAAAATATTGTTAAACTCCCTTTAGTATAGTTTGATTCTATTTTGGGAATGGAATGTATAACATTATACAAAGATGACATAGACTCTCTCGAAATAAAGATTACTCTACACATCCTAAAGCATCCTCTAATTCTTTACATGTGTATGGATGAAGATGAATTTACAACAAAAGAATAGTCCCAAGTTGGTATATTAATTCCTTATGTGAAATTGTATGTCCTACAAATGATTGAGACAAAGGAGATGATCACGCTTGAAGACATTCCTATCTTGTGGGATTTCACTGAACTATTCACTAAATAAGTTCATGCTCTTCCCCTTGACCATGATGTAGAGTTCTCTATTGGTATTTTTACTAGATTTGTTCCTATATCAAAGAAACTATTTAGAATGTTCACTATTGAGATAGAATAAATGAAGAAACAATTACAGTAGAATTTGGACAAAGGTTTTGTAAGCTTGAGTGCGTCACCATGGGGTGAATCGGTCCACTTCATCAAGAAGAAGGTTGGATCGTTGAGCCTATGCCTCAATTATCATGATATAAATAAAATCATGATAAATAACATGTAACCCCTTACAATGATGGATGACTTTTTCTATTAGCTATGTGGTGCTAGTTATTTTTTCTAAGGAGGAACTTTGGCCAGAATATCACCAGTTAATGTTGAGGAAGGAAGATATTACCAAGAATCCATTTAAAATGAGGTATGGACACTATGAGTTCCTATTTATTACCTTCATACTCACTAATTATCTTAAAATTTTAAATTATTTAATGAATATATTCTTTAATGATTACCTCGACAATTTTTTTGTAGTCTTTATCGATGATATGAAAGGGAAAGGAGGAAGATGAGGATCATTTGATTACTATTTTGCAGACATTGTGATGGGAGAAAATATATGAAAATTACAACAAATTTATGTTATGGTTTTATGATGTATCATTATTGGTGAATGTTATCAACAACATAGGAATATCTCTAGACACTTATAAGACAATGGAAATCGAAGAGTGGCTTAGGCCTACACCTGTAATGAAGAACCATATCATTCTTAATCGAGCAAGGTATTCTTGATGATTTTCAAATAAAATCTCATTATAAAAAAAATTAATAAACAAGATAACATGGAAGGGGGAGAATATTTTCTAGACTTAGGAATTTGAATAAATCATTAAGGTGATCATAAATAGGCTAATCACTTTGTCAGTTCTCACACTCCAAACAAGTTGAGAAATATTAGTGGTATACATCGATTCATTATATAATGTATTAGGATGTGTACTAATGAAAAATGATAATGTGATATCCTACACCTCATTTTAGCTGAAAAATCATGATAAAAATATCACTCACATGATCTGGAGTTGGAAGTTTGATATTGGCATTGAAAATCTAGTAGCATTATCTCTATGGGGAGAAGTGTGAGATATTTTCTAATCACAAGAATTTAAAATATAAATTCATCTTGAATGAGAAATATTGTTCTAATGGAGATGGTTTGAGCTCAATAAGAGTTACTAATACTCAATACACTACCATCCTGGTAAGGAAAATAAGATCACAGTGCTCTAAGTAGAAAATATCTAACATCTTTATAAATGATTAGAAATGATAAGAATCCAATATTATTATACATAGAAATGATATACATGGTAATCATTAAAGCAGGAACATCATCAATAATTTTTCAAATGATTTCACAAATTTCCATTGTGGAGGAAATACTGGATGCTCAAATAAATGATGTGGAAATTCAAAAAAGGGTGGAAGCTATCAAAAATGGTTAATCCAATGAGTTCTAGATCGACGAGGATTCATTCATAAGATTTCGGTCTAAAAAATGTGTTCCATTTAATCCAGATATAAAGAAAGAGCTTCTTAATAGATTATATATCTCAAACTTCTTTGTTCACCCAGAGAGCACAAAGATGTATTTAGTTTTCTGGGAGATCTTTTTTTGTGACAATATGAAAAAGGAGACCATTGAATATACATCAAATGTCATTGTCTGTTTTAAAGTGAAGGATGAAAGTAAAAATTATAAAACGATTATGCAACCAATACACAAAATAGAATGGAAATGGGAAAACATAATGATGGACGTTTTCAGCAGACATCTAAATATATCCAAAGTAAACAATATTATATGGGTTATTATGGATCATCATAGAAAGAAATATCACTTTATAGCTATTAGAGATGACTTCTCACAGTATAAAAATTCAATGAAATACATCAAATAAGTTATATGGATACATGGAGTACCACTATCTATTGTATCTGACCATGATTCTAGACTCACCTCCATGTTCTTGAAAAGTCTCCAATGTGCTCTATGCACTGAGATGAACTTCAGTACGACCAATCATCCTCAAACTGATGGCCAATGTAAATGAACTATTCAAACACTTAAAAGACATGTTGAGAGAATATAATATGGATTTCAAAGGATGATGGGACCAATATCTACCACTGCTCAAATTATTATATAAAAATATTTTACACTCTAATATCTAAAAGGCTCCATAAAAAGCCCTTTATGGAAAAATATAAAGAACACCAGTTTTTGGCATAAGGTTGGAGAACCTTAGATTCTAGGAAATGAAATGGTGGATGAAGTTGTAGAGAATGCGAAAAAACATTAAACAACACATCAAGGAAAAAAAATTCAATCAAATACTTATGTAGACAATCGTTGAATGGACCTTTAGTTTAATATTGTGGACTTATTATCACTCTGTATGTATCCATGGAGGAGGATTATGAGATTCGGTAAGAAAGGGAACCTAATTCCTAGGTACATCAGCCCCTTCTATTCCTTGATCATTCTGAAGATGTGTCTTATTGACATGAACTTCCACCAACCATGTCTCATGTACACAATGTATTCCAGGTTTACTTGTTAAAAAAGTATGTATTAGATCCTTCACATATACTGACTTCAGAGGTGGCACGATTTGAGAATTATCATTCTTATGAGGAACAATGAGTGAATATATTTGATATTAGGGATAATGTTCTACAAATAATACTACTCACCTATATAAACTACATTGGTGGAACCATACATATGAAGAGGAAACTTGGGAACTAAATCTACCAATAAAATAAATATACCAACACCCATTTTCAACATTATAAGTAAAACAATATTTCATTGGTGAAATATAAGGATGGGGAAGAATGTAATGACAAATAGTTTTATCTATATAAATTACATTCTTATAATTATTCCATATGGTATAAACAAATAATAGAAAACAATACCAATATTATAAATGATGAATTAATGAAATGATAAGCATGTTTAGATGTTATGGAACTTATACCAATGACATAGTAACTTGACCACTGGAATAGTAATTTGAACCTTATGAATAGTAAACTAGAAAATTGAATAGTAACCTCACCAATATAGTATAAAAATAATTTATCCATCTAATAAGTTATAATATGGTATAATTATATCATAGTATAAGTAAATAAATGTTTCAAAAATTATTAATTAAGTGTTAGTATTTTTGTAAGTCATAAATATTTATTTACAATTTTATGAATAATTTAATATTTTAGAATAATGTTTAATTTCATATAATGTATTCATAAATTAATATTTTTTATTCTTAAGATTAAAAGATAATTTTATGATATGTTAATTAATTTTTAAATTTATATGAAAAGAAATTCTAATTTTTAAATTTGTATTTTCTAAGTAAATGATGATTTTAATTAAAAATAAATTTACTAATATTAAGAAAATAATTTTTATAAAATGGAGTTTATTATGAATTCTACTTGTTAAAAAATTGTTAGGGTGAATATTTGGGATTTTATTGAAATACAAGAATTTCTTGAATGGTAAATTATGGTAATTTATAGTATATATGCATTATATGATTAATAAACTATTAATTGAGTCATGGATGATGTTATATAAATTGGATCGACCTCACGTGATCTAATTAATATATTTATTCTCACAAAACCAACAATTGGTTATCTTGATGAAAATAATAATACAATGAATAAAATATTCAAAAAACAGCCTCCTCCTCCAAAATAAATATCACCCCTCACCACCTTTTCTCCTCACACCTACCTAGATATAGATTTCTCCAAATTCTAATAAAATATACTACCAAGTCCATTCCCCTTGACCATGAGCATTTTATCATCACCAAACACCAAAACCAATCCCCTAAGGAGGTTCTCATGAAGAAGGGATGAAGAGTTAAAACCCTCTTCTATTTTCCTTCAATTTCATTTCATATTCCTTTCTTTTATTTATCTTTCATATCCCCCTAAATAAATATGGAATTAAAAATACATTATCTCTCATATACTATAATTTTATCATGTTTATGGAATAAATCTTCATCAAATATCTTATCCTCTCTCTTTATTGGATAATGAAAACATCATCCATGAGGTGTCAATTTACCACCTCCGTTGATGATGTGGTTTCATATTTCAATTACATCATCAAGGGTGGTCAGGAAACAATTTTTTTGTTTAAAATGATTATAATATATGTATTATATCTTATTTAAGTTTCTGGAATCATTTTTTTAAACTTTATAATAATTTAGAAATTAAGATGAGTTTCTAGTGATAAAAAATGCTACATTAATCTAAAAAATTATCATTAATGATTTATATAATTAATAATATAACCTTATTAAAAAATAGTAATTTAATATTCAAAATGTTAATTAATAACATAGAATTTTATTTTATGACAACTAACCTCATTAGACTTAGTTTTATATATACATATATAGGTAAATTGATCATGAAAAACTATGAAACTAACACACTTGAACAATGAAAGTGAACATCTTAACCCGTAAAAAATATCATATGGGAACTTAATAAAGTTATAATAAATAAAATACCGGTATAATGGGTTGTTTAATTATATATTGATGAATATAAATTTATTTTCTAGTACATTTTAATCAATTAAAGAACAATTTTATAGTTACGGTATGGTATTCCACCGAAACATCGATTATTGCTTCAGGTTACTCCTTCTCTCATTATACAAAAAAAATTATTTTACTTTTATATATATCTTATAAATTTGGGTTTTATGTTACAAAATCATGTATCATGATCCATCCATCCTTATTTATTGGGATATAAATGTTTTTAAAAATTTCTATACTCAATTCTTCTTGATAAGAAATCCCAATTTTAGGGAACTTCCAGAATTCTTACTAAACTTCATGTGAACTATATTGTTTTCATTAAGCCATCATTATTTCTATAAAATAACTTATTTTATCTTGAAATACTTCCTTGGTTAAATTCTTGTTTTATACAAACAATTATTCCTTCTCCATATTAATGAATTTTGAAAGTTTTCCATTAAATCGTACTAAAAGGTTCTACTTATAATGTTCATAAACACTAGTTTCACTTTAGTTTAAAATAAATTATCATTTTATATTCTTATATTAATTTAGAAATTTCCAATCATGATTTAATTCCATTATTTTACGGACACATTTATGATATGACCGTTTAATATGCTTTTGTGATGATTATGAGACCCAATTATTTATAGGGGAAACCCTAATATTTATGTTCGATTATTTATATATGTTTATTTATGTGGAATGAATATTCAAGAACATGTTATTATGGTTGTTCCTAGAAGGTTATCCAATTAATTGTTTAAATTTTAGTCTCATGATAGGTTATGTACAAAAATCATGGTGGTTATCCATGACTTGTGTTGTATGTGCAATGGTCTTGGTGGCTAGCGTGGACTCATGACCCTCTATGTGAAACAATCCATGACTCATGATTCCCTATGTTTAACGAACATTTAATAATGATAAATTCATGTTTTATGTTTCTTAAACATTACTATGATTCAATTATTACATGATCCCATGTTCTATATGTTATGATTTTTTATTTTTAATCATGTTCTGTGTCTTTTTATATTATTATGTTATTCCTTGAAACTCATGTGCTAGGAAATATTCTTTTGTTTAGTCTCTTACAGGAATTTTATCTAGTCCATTTGTTCAAGTCATACCCTGGTTATCATATATAGATGTATGGTCTCAAAGAAAGATATGATCTCAAAATGGATCAAAAATAAAGAAATGTTTTATTGTGTCCCATGTTTTTAGTTTTACATACCTAGTATCACTGGAAACTAGATTTTATGATCCTTGGATTGTAATATTATGTTTAATTATGATTAAAATATTGTGATTATATGATTAATAGGATATGGACAGTAGTGTGTAAGTGCGCGTGACCATGGTTGAGGTAGTGTTAACATGGGAGCCACCTATGAGAGTGACAAAGGTGAAAAAATTCCTTTGTATAACAGGTTGTTACCAAAAATTTATACCCTATTTCTCTAAGATTTGTTCACCCATGACATCTTTGACTCTAATGGGGCAGCCCATCGTGTGGATAGAGAATTTCCAGAAAGATTTTCAGTGGCTAAGGCATAGTTAGATGAGTGCTCTGATCATGATATTACTGGAGGGGGTGTCTGGTACGCAGTGTTATGTAATAAATCAGGAACCGATCTTGGTTATATCATGATACATAGGAATGTGGTGATCTTATATGGTTAACACTAGTTTAGACCACATGACTATTACTACATGATTCTTGATCTAGAGTTAGTAGTGACCATATTCAAATTGAATATGTGAAATACTACCCGATGGGTGGGTGGTTTATCATCTAATTAAAACATAAGAATCTGAAGAATATATTATCATAGAAGGATATAAACTTGGGAAATAATATATGGTTATAATTTCTCCAGGATTATGGCTTTGAGGGTTTATGTACTCATAGGAATGGGAATGTGGTAGCTTCTGCTCTTTGTTGGATATCTAGTACTTAGTTTTTGAACCATTAATCAAAGTAGTAGGATTTGTTAAAGTTATCATTATTGGATGGATATGGTGAAACATCCCTCTAGTATATGTTTTTCACTCCTCCACTCTTATAGTGAGTTAGGGAAGAATGAATTTGGGATACCGACTACGAGACCCTATGTGCTTAGATATCTATAGAGCTTCCTCCTGGTGGATATTTGAAAGGTGGGGAGCACATCATTATTCATTGAGGATGTACAATAGGTCAAGTGACGTTGTGGGAGGAGTTTTTTATGGAGTTTTATATGACCCATTTGATATTACAACCATGTGTGGAAAATATTTGTCAGGACCTCAGATATCAATTTTGGTGGCTACGAATGAAGAAAGGAGTTGCATCATTGTACACTCAATGCATTAATCGTCAGCATGTGATGGCTGATCACCAGGTTCCAGTGGGTTTGGCACAACCCCTTGAGGTGCCGAAATGGATGTGGGATGGGATATCAGTGGAATTCGTGATGGGTTGTCACAAAAATATAGGTTATCTGATTTGATCTGGGTGATCATTGACCATCTCCCCATGTCAACCCATTTCCTAGCTATCCAAAAGTAGAGTTACATAGAGAGCATGAGAATCCTCTATTCATATAATATCATTAATCTCCATCAAGTTCCATTGAATTTTTTTAGATCATGATGGTCTCTTTACAACCCAGTTTGGGAAGGGTTTACAGAAGGGATTTGGGACCCAATTACTCATGAGAATAACATTTCACCAAAAAATGGATGGAAAGATGTTGAAAACCATTCAGGTTTTAGAGGCCATGTTGAGAGCATGAAAGTTAGACTTTTTTAATTTTTGGGAGGGTTTCCAGTACTGGTGGAGTTTGTGTAAAACAATAGGTGGCATTCAACTATTGGTTTGACACCATTCGAGGAATTTTATGGGTGGCTTTGCTGGGCACCTCATTGTTGGACTAACCCGAGAGAGTTAGAACACATGGGACCAAAGATGGTTTGAGATACTATAGATAAGGTGAAGATAATCCAAAATCCAATGAATAATAAAAATAACCATCAGAATTCTATTTCTAATAGGTGAATATGGCCTTTGGTGTTTGAGGAAAGAGACCATTTGTTCTCTCAGTCTCATCTCAATGTCATTCATAGAGATTTGGTTGTGGTAGAATGTTATATATGAGGTTCATTGGCCCATTTTGAACAGTATGTAGTGTTTTTGAGGCTGCATACCTCTTATCTATACCCCTATAGTTATATTGGGTACACTAAATCTTCCACATTTATTAGGTGAGGATGTATGTGAAATACACATTATAAGTCATCGACTAGGTCGTGCAGGAATTTGAGGATGGATAAAATTTTACTATGTACCCAGTGGAGATTCTTGATTTGAAGTATTTCATCCTTCATGTTAGATTTAATCCATTAGTATATTTATATTAGAAACACAAGAATCTCCTAGAGAGTACTTGGGAGCGGTCCACCTAGATTCCTTCTCAATACCCTCAATTTGTGAGAATCCATTGATTGTATTTTTGGGGATGTAATACTCCACGGTGTGGATAATTTAATGGAACAAATTCTCGATTTATTTTTTTAAATATAGTATGGATTTATTTTGAGACTAGTCATCGAGACGATGTGCAATTCCAAGGCACGGTGTGCACAAAACAAATGTTTGAAAAATATTAAAATATTAAATTGCTTGTGTGAATTTTATCTGGAAAAGTGAAATCACTTCTAAATGGGCACTCATATTATAAATCTAGGGGAACTATTGAGATTATAATATTATCTTTACCATATAAGTGATCTACCATTGGTAATTTTAATTCGTTTCTGGAAATATCCATGGTCACTTGAATGAATAAAATATATTAAGAAAATTTATTTTATTTGATTGACGAAATGAAAAGTTTATTTTTAAATAGAAGTTTTTTTGTGATATAAGTTTATAATCCTAACTATGGAATTATCTGGACATATTAGATAGAGATATTATGGGGGATCCATCCTATGAACAAGAACCAAACCTCAAATTGAAGATCAATGCACAATGATCTTGATGGATCTCACCAATGACGAGGACATGTTGAGCATTCATGATTAGCAAATTATCCAAATAGTGGTATGATGTACTAATTTTATTTTTTTTCTCCATTATTTATTCCAAAAATGAACATAAACTAATCCACAAACAATTTTTCCCATGGATCAATCATGTTTTCGAGATGGGTTATTTGGGTTATTCAGTAGGGTGATTTATTCATTGGGATTATAATTATTGATTGAATTGTTTAACATTGTAACATATTTTAACCAAGATCAACAATAACAATGATCAAGTTTTATACCTATCAATTTTATTTTTATTCTCTCTCCTATCTATCCTTTATTCATGATGTTCTTCGTTTTCCCCACGGTTCGACATTTTCGTGAACAATCAATAGTTTCTCATTCAATTCATAGTCCAATGATCCGAACTCATAAATCCAACATTAGTTCGACTCGAGTGATATGGGAAAGTGGTTTTGAGAATGAATAAAACAATGTTTGGTGTCTATTTCACATTCATTAGTGCACAATTAATAACATTGATGATACTGTTCTACGAGAAGATAGATGTCCTAATTCTCTCAAATAAGGTGATGGCATTAAAAAAATGAGCATGGATGTTTAGTTTCGTGGAGAACCAATCACCTTAAGGACAACTAGAGGATCAACTGACATGAGTGGGAGGAAGAATGAAAGTTCTTGAAAAACCCCACACACATAACAAGGAGTCCTTGACCACATGAAATGTATCCCCATTGAACAAATCGATGTGGAATTGGGGTAGTACACAAAAATAGGGTGGAGTACATGGGTCACCTATATGATGTTTACTCTCCCACACAGTTTGTCATGGATCATGTACATGGGCTATATGGGGTACTAGTACAGGGGAATAACTACATTGGATGATGTCATGTACTAGTACATGATTGGAGTACAAGGGAGGCATGCCAGGTACAAGGACGTGGTATGTAGTCCCCTTTACATACATTATACACCTCTTCTAGAAATCATGGTTAGAATGACATGGTTCATTGTAAATGGGCAGTACTTGGGGTCATGTTACACATTGCGTGACACTAATACATGTTGTGTTTCCCTTGCTAAATTGCTTTATCCACTTGTCCCCCATGTCATGGATATTTTTTGTAAGGGTATGTCCCCTTATATATTTCCATGAAGGATTGTATAAATAGTTTTCTATTAAAATGGCTATGATCCCTTTAATAATAATTCCTGTATAGACCCGAACATTTGAATAATATTTGTCACCTAAATTTGGATGTAATTTTATTTTATACTAAAAAACAATATCCTTTAATTAATGTTTTGAGTATAATTAAAATTTGACCATTGTGTTTTAATTGTTATATAATTGTTGGTCAATATGATCATTGGAAGATATAACATTATGATTATTGTTTATTAATAAAAGTGATCTTGGAAATTAATACAGAAAGAGGAGTTAATGGCCTCATCCAGTAGACTCGGGTTGTAAAAATCCCATCTTTCAGAGATTGGGAAGGGTGTAGAATCAATAAGATTTTCTCTGGACCATGCCCATGCTATGCTTCAACATGTGAGGCTTGAAAAAAATCACCTCTAGGAGAAGTTCAAGTTGATAGAAATCACCACTCGGGCAAATTTGTCTGAGTCTCCACAAGATTCAATCACAACAGCATAGTGTACACATAGTCCCTATGCATGAGTTATAAGGGGCTATGAAATGAGGGTTTAGTTAATTTGGGTAATATTTTTGTATAAATGAAATTGTTATTTATTATTATGGTAAAATTTGTGAGTTTAAAATGTTAAAATATGATGAATTTATAGAAGTTCTATATTATTGTCGAATTTTGGGAAAAGGTTATTTTAATATATTTTGGTATTAATTAAATAATCAATAATGTGAAATGATTTAAAAAAATGGTCTCCTACAGTTTTGATCAGTATGAAATTTAGATTCTAATAAGATCAACTTAATTTTTTGTGAATAGTAAAGCATGAATAATAATATTACCCTTAAGAATAGTATTGTGAGCAATGGAATATTTACCTCACTTAATAAGTAAAAACAAAATTTAGTATTCTTGAATGGTGATGTGATATAATAGCATAAGTAAATAACTATTTGAGTAATTATTAGTTAAGTATTAGTATTTTTTCAAGAAAATAGAGTTTTTAGATGAAAATTAAATATCTCACAATTAAAAAATTATTTCCATATAATGGACTTCATTTTTAATTTAGAGAATCCATATTAGGTTAGGGGGAATTTATGATATTTTTATGAAATGTTTTGGTTTTTAGTGAATAGTAAAAAATAGTTTTGAGTTTTGATGTGATTAATGAAATCATTAATTATGTGATAATGATGTAATAATTCTAGTAGAATTTTCAATAGTAATATATGTTATGAGGTGTTCCATGTGGCCAATACCATGAGAAATCCCATGGTTTTGCAAATAACACTGATGGGGTGTCCGTTGGAAATTAATTAAATATTCCCTCAGTGATTCTATAAATACCAACCCATTCTTTCCTTAATTTCATTCCAAATTTCTCATCAACGAAGCTATTTTCCTCTGACCAACCAAGGAGTCCTCCCAAAGTTCCCACAAGAACCCCAATGTCTCATCGTTCGATCCTTCAAAGTAACTCTTCTAGGTAAAAGAAGCTGTCACCCACCTCTTTAATGGCATGACTTCCTTTATGTTATGTATTATAGTTTACATTTTTTTATGTGGGGTTTTTTTCTTTTATATACCATAGGTTGAATTGATGAGATACTGTTTCCTCTCTCATGAACATGTTTTCTAAATTTTTAAGAGACGTTGTTTGGCCACTGAATTTTGTAAATGTAATCACGTCATCTATTTTCATTCATGTTTCCTTTTTTATGTGGTATGTCATTCAAACATCCATACAATGATATTATTTAAATTTTATTTTGTCCCTATAATGGGTCATGAGTTATTTATGAGTGGGTTACCTTTTTCCCCCCAATTTTTTTTCTAAAACCTTGTTATATAGTCATTATGCTATAGAAATTTATTCTCAAAATCTCTAACTTTTTCTTAAGAAATTATATTGTCTTATTTATGTGAATACCCAAATTTATTTTCATTTATAGAGGTATTAATCAAGATATAAAATTGATCTGTTTTATTCTAGAATTTACAGACATGAAACCCTTATTCCTTTTCATAGGGTTATAAAAGACATAATGATCACGTTTTTAAGCACTCTTAAAACCTCACGATTTTGAAGTGAATCCCATTACATTTACTATCTGTGAGTTATTTTTGAAATTTGTGATTAATATCATTGTGGATCACATGAAAATAAATACATATTACGGATGTACCCTGATATCTCTCTAATTCATTGGTTAATGAATTTAATCTCTAGAGATGACAAGTTTTATGATACCTTGGTAATTTTTATGACACCTCGGGAACAGAACATGGTTATATGTAAATGAATGTCTAAATTAAATTTTGTATCTATATTTTCTATTTATGTTTCATGTTATTATTTCTATGTTATTCCTCTTTATCATTCCTTTAAAATATACCTAATGTTTTTATTGATATTGGTAATGATCACATGTAAATTGTTTCACTGGTTTTTCTTATTGGGCCTTCTGATCAACCTTTCCATTGATGTATGTCCCCAAGTTATGATTTTTGGAATTTTTACTTAGGATGAACATATGGAGAATCCTTTCAAGTGTGTTAGAATAATGTTTTAATGTTTTATGTATTTTTTTTATTTCAAGGATATTAGACATTAAATATCCTTTGTTTGTAAAATTTAATTAAAAGTTATTTAATAAAAATACAGGTTTACATACTTCCTAGATAGAGTAATTGGAATCCCCACAAGCGGCCAAATGTAGGATCATTTATTCGTTCATCATTCCATAGGGAGAGTTCTTGGAAATGATCGGACCCACACTAGGTGGACATTGATCCTATACTTAGTGGGTTAATCCAGATTGAGTTTTTGGTATCAACACAAGGTCCTGGATGTGATCCTCATCTATTTTATTGAATAAAAATTCAAATATATCTTTATATCTTTCTGGTTGAGATATCCAACGAGTAGAACCTCTTTTATGGACATCATCAGTGCTATCAGACTCAGGATTGTGTTCTCCCAAACGAGTGATTCATGGAATCTTTAAGATGAATTCCTAGTGCTGGTATGTAGTGATTGCGGATTAACACTAGACTATGTGTCTGAGATTTAGTATATCTATATATTATCATTTTATGTACAATATATATACCTATGTAGAGATGATAATATCATTCTTTTGTTGATTTTTTTTTGTTTCAATGTGTCTTACCATGTAATGTTATACTTTCCCTTGCATGACCTTTCTGTGAACCTGTCTTGTCTAGTGAAAAGGATTGACCTTTTGAAGGAGTCCAAATAAAAAAGGAAACAAAAAGTGCTCCATGAGACTAGAGAGACCTAGGTGTGTTCCTATGGATAAAGACATTAGTCGCAATACCATTTTCATGTAGGTAGGAATCGTGTTACAGTCTTCTTTTGGTGGGCTTGTATTCATTCCTTGTCCACATTACTTTACGTTCTTCCATACTCAGGTTGTGGGATATAGTGGTATGCATGTACTGTTTACTTACTCGTTTTTACATTTCACCCTTTTTTGGGCTTGGAGAAGTGTGCATGTGTATCAGAACAAAGGAAATGCCTCCCATGTTAGTGATATGTATACATATTGTAGTCTCCAACCCCAACCCTATTGTACACATGATTGGGGAGTCAATTCATAGGCCCCACTAGAATAGGTCATGATTGTATCTATGTATGATAAGTATGGGGCTCTATATATCTCATTGTGTTTATAAAATAGATCAAAATATTCATGTTTCGATAGGGGTGTATGTGGTCAGATCGAGTGTATTCCATTGTGGTAGTGATGTCACAGATGGTGTTGAATTTGTAAGTACCTATCTTAGTGGGAATTGGTATAAACATTTTGGATATTGGGAAAGATCATTTGATTACATGTAAATATTGAAATTAGATTATTCCTCAAGTTGGTTAGTGTAAGAGAGGATATATGCTTGAAGTTTTTTAATGATCATGGTTGATATCCTATCACGTAAAGGACCTTAGCATAACTAAATTGTCATTTCTGAAGAGGATTACCCTGAATAATCAAAGTCTAAAAATTATTACAAGGAAAAGAACACTCTCAATGTTTTTTTGTATAGGTTCAAAATTTATATACAATATGCCTACTGGAAATGTAAGTCAAACTATTTAATTAGTTGTTGTAGTAGATTGAACCGCTATGTTTTAATATAACAATATTGTGCATTTAGGAAGTCATGGTACCAAACATGTTATGGTTCGGGGAGTGGCTAACTGTTGTAGAAGGATGATGACCATGAAAATCCATGGAGGGTAGAGATGCAATAGATATAGGTTCACAGAGGAAGATACTCGTTGTTAAGGGGGTTATTGTTGGTTTTATCGGAGTGTTAAAACCTAGTCAATTATATACATCAATATTTTTCATGTTTTTATATTATAATGGAATTTTTCAAAATGAGAAACACACATGTGCCAGTTTTTGGACGTAATGGGATCAGTACTCGTGGAGTAGTGGAATGGATGAAATATTGTCTGGAGATCCATTAAAGACAGTAAATGTTGTTATAATCACTTCAATGTAGTTTCAGTGAGTTATATGGATATTTAACCATGAGAAGGATTATGATAAGGTTCAATGTATGGAATGTCTATTAGATGTTAGTGGGTTTGGCCATCTATGGCTGTGGTACACAGTGATATAAGGGTTATTGTCAATTATGTTGATGGTGTTTAATGAGTGGATCGAAGGAAAGGGAAATCCAATCATGGGGGGTTTTGTGTAGATCATGGAACTTTACCCATATTCATGGAGGGTTGATAGCACATGGGATTTTCTTTTGATGGTAAATATGGAATCAGACACTACTGTTTCCAATACAATCTAAATTCCCCAAAAATAGTAGTGATTAATCTATGTATGTTGTTGATTGATATCTAAGAAGGTGTTTCATAACTAGGATTAATTAGAGTGATTTAATATTTGTATGGAATGGTGATACTCTAGTACCCAATTATAGAACTATGAATAGTTTGTATGATCATTGTTTGACTGCAGAATCTCATTCGTGGTCACATTAGATGTCAATGTCTTTGGATGATCCTTGCATTCCACGTATTAATTATTCGTTGTTCTCATGAAATTAATTGCATGTCAGTGGGGGAATCTAAGTGTTCATGAGTAGGGAAAGTATTTTTTTTAAAGGATAAGGACATTTGGAGTCATTTTCATTCTACAATGTTAATTCATGGGTAGTTTTTGAATTCCACTGGAGCTAGTCCTCAAGATTCTCATTTGAGGATGAATGTTGGGGAAATCCTGTCTTTTGAGGAATATCATTTAATGGCAGTTCATATTTTCGAATCATGTTATTTTGTATGAGTTGAGTGGTAAAATTCATTCGGTATAGATTTTTTTATATGACTAAGGTTGTTTTTGGAGTTTTGTATGGATTTAGGTGGAATATATGGTATGATCAGGTAGTCCGAGGATGGTTGAGGGATATAATATCAACATTAAAAATGTAAAATGAGAGATGTTATATGTTTTGATCAGTTATCTCATGCATTTTGGGGTATTATGTTCTTGGAACTATTCAAAGAGGGATGATGGTCCACTGAGAACGTGTTTTCGTAAGAGAATTAGTGGGTGACTAACATCATAGATAGGAGGATACTTTTGTGATGTATGTTTTATATTGGGGGAATCAGAGATTACAGAATCATCTATTAAATTACATGAGGTAGTTTTAGTATAGAAGGTCTAAAGAGAGTTAATTATTAGTGTTTGGAAATTTTTGAACCTAGGGGATTGTGTTTGATAAACATTGTATTTGGTTTTGGGGAATACGATTTATTGGTGTGTTGGAATTTAAAATATGGAATGGATCTATTGTGATAATGATAATAATTAAAAAGCTCAAATGGTTTTTTTTGATATCCACTAGGACATCTTAATGTTGATAATTGTTATGGTGGGGAGTTAGTAATTCATTGTGTCCATTCAGAAAATAATGTCTGGAGGAGGAGTTTGAATTTTAGTTTGGTTGTGGATATTGTTTAAGAATGAGGTTTTGGGGGGGAATAATATGGTTTGAATTCAATGAATGCATTTTTTTTACAAGAAAAATTAATATTTTAAGGATTCTAGTAGAGTTTACGAAGATAATAACATTCAAAAAACTAGATGTAGGGATATTACAAGAAGTAAATATAGCACTGGTAATAATGGGGAATGAGAAAGAACCCCAAAATTCTATCTATGGTTGTTGAGGAGATGACGGAAAAGGGTCAGATTACTAGTTTCCTCATAGGTTCTTTTTATGTGAAGGATAGCCCTATAATTCCAAACTATATATCCAG
Organism: Viscum album; assembly: GCA_963277665.1. Classification (NCBI taxonomy): domain Eukaryota; kingdom Viridiplantae; phylum Streptophyta; class Magnoliopsida; order Santalales; family Viscaceae; genus Viscum; species Viscum album. The sequence continues at coordinate 647,975,949 of OY728120.1, read as the reverse complement.
TCTTCTTCTTTTAATGTAGGTATTTATCCCCTTTGAGGATAGTAGCACTTACTTATCTACCTCCCACCCTATCATATTGTACTGGGTATATTTACCTCATATAGTTTCAGAATATATCATCATCAATTGTGTTGGATAATATTAGTTGATTATACTTCCTAACATTCTTCAATTATGGATATATTTTTTCCATTCGGTGTTGTGTTTTTTTAGTTAATCTTGTAGGATATATTTTCCTAGTGTTTGTCTAGAATTTCTATTACTATCTAATCGGGACAAAACAGAAGTTGATTTTCATTGAGTGGAAATATCTAGGTATGAGGTAGGGGCCCCTCTATTTAAACAAATTGTCTAGGACTTTTTATAAGTGTTTTTATATTGTGTGATTAATTACATGTTTTCATTGGAAAAAATTTAAATTATTTCTTTGTAATCGAGTTTGTATTTTTTTATTGTCTTTTTAAACAATACAATAATGGAAGGAGAGTGGTTTTACAATAATAGATGAATTTTCTAAGGCATTGACTATATTTGACCTTGGGATGAGATGTGGTTATTTAAATTAAAGGTCATACGATACGCTATAATTGGACTTGAGTTTGATGAAATGGGAGTTCACAACCATTAAAAAATTAAGGGTTGTTTGAATCCTAAAAGTGGATATAGTGAAATGTGAGATTTTTTGGTATATATATGTGACCCTTGGGATGTGAAAAGGTTAATGTGTTGGTATGTTTGTATAGATATTAGAATTATTGGGTAATGGTGTTGGTTAAATTGAGAACTAGTATATAAGCATAATGTTGTGTTCCCTAATACCTGTTAATAGTGAAATATTTAACCAATCATGGGGAAATGATATTTTATTTAATGTAATTGAGGTGGATTAATGATATGGGAATTAATTATCCTTGTGGTTTTGTTCAATGGTTTTCTTAACTACATGTATTGGATCGGATTCTATCAGTTTGGTCTTATTGATTTAATTTTGAAAATTTAACTGGGAAAACACCTTGACTAAGCTTGAAATCTATTTGGGGATTATATTATACCCTATTAAATGTTTCCTCATTAGATAAAATGATGTCCAATTATTTTATGTCTCATGAGGAACATTGGATTCTCTATAAATTCGGTATTGGAAATTAGATGGTATGGATCAACTTTAGACTGATGTGTTGCATTGTGTGTTGAATTCCATAGATTAATATGGTTAATAGAATTGGTTTACCATAGTGAATTTCATGGGGTGATCTCCCATGATTCTATATGAATATTCAATATGAAATCACATACTTTTATAAATGGATTATTTTCATCCTATAAATTGTGAATTCCTTGGAATAATGGTTCCTTTTATTTAGTTTAGTGAAATCAATGTTTGAATATCTTAAGATTTTCCCAAATTGATGTGAGAGGAACATCATAGTAGACTCCCTCTGAAATTAGATGGATTTGGTATGAGGGGAATTCTAAGCAGATCCCCTGAGGATTCTATTATTCCTTTCTTTTTTTACCATACAAGGTTATGGACATTGGAACCATCATGAGATGTAATAAACATCAATCTAATTAGTGAAACATTAGTTCTATCCAATGTTATTATAGACTGATGTTAGCCATCATCATACTACCAAATAACCGGTGGGTTTTTCCAAATTTTTTATTTACTATGTTTTGTTAATGATTTTATAAATCATTTACTATTAAATATTTATTTACATTAAAACTATATAGACTCTTCATTACTTACATTTTATTTTTATACATAGATATTACATCATAATAGATAAATATTTAATACACTACATAATTAAATTCCCTGAGGGCCATACATGTTTAATTTCACTGTATACTATATACACAATAATATTATTTGATGATATATCATCAACATCATACATAATGATCATGACACAAATTAAAATTCATTAACATAAACTATATAAGGAATTTATTAATAACATGAGGAAATAAAAAATAAGAAAGGGTGATCTCAGATGCTCCGTATGTGTAAACCTGTGCATATCAACATAAAACAAACATAATGGGTTTAAAAGATAATAATAACATCTTAAAACCATAACCTAAATATAATAGATCATGAAAATGTATCATGGAATAAATCATAGTAATTCATTAGATCTTAATCATAATAGAATAAAAAACATAAGAAATGAGAAGATAACATTGGCATTAGAAATTTACATTTTTGATACACATAGAAAAATAAAATCATTATTCTATGATACCAACAAATAAATTAATAAAATTTTACACTAGTTTCAACCAACCACATTCATTATTTGAGTATGGGATAACCTCCTACGTACCCTCTACTTTGGTTTTTTGAAATCATCCCATGTACCCTCTACATCAGGATTGTAAAAACCCCTCATGTACAATATAATATAACATAACATTAATCATCAGCCAATTCATATGTGGGATATACCAGTCACAACCATCACATAATGAAAATTATACATATATGTTATATAATTTAGTAATGAAATCAATATATCAAAACCCATGTAATGGAATGTGATTCATTAAAATGACATCATAGCCCAACCCGAGGATGAGAAATAGGTTTCATAATCAATTCGTCACTTCATTGTAGCCTAACCCATATAAAATTAACGTGTTTCATAAATTTTCTTTGAATAAATATAAAAAAAAAATAGAAAACGAATAAATATGGAATCATTGAATCATAACCCCAATAATTCATATGTATCAACAAAGGATATCATCATAGATGAAAATTGATTTGGAATAACCAAATAGGGAATTTCATGATGAAAATAACCATTCCACATTGAAATTTTTTATTTAAAATACAATATTATAAAAATATTAATGAAATTTTTTGTTTTATATTAACATTGAAATATTATTACTCAATCCTTAAACTATTTAGTGTCCATGAATGAAAAAAATACAATTCATTCCAAAGACGATAAAATAAAAATTCAACTCATATATTCATTAAATATACAATGATCCTCATTGGAAAATTTATTTTTATATTATATTTAATATATTTTGAAAAAATTAGTAAATAATTACTATAATAAATTTTTATATATTAGAAAAAATATTTTTTAAAATGATTTTTAAAATTGTAGACATGGACGAAAAATGATTTTCAACCGAAGAGAGAAATAATGTTAGATTTTCCTTCAAAACATTATTTAGGATTAATATGTAAATAAATATAGGGAAATAAATAAAATATTGTTTCTTAAGAAAACTAGTGGATAAGAATAATCATGATGTTAAGGAGATATAGATCATAATATTTTAACATCAGAAACTTAATCATAAATAGTCATGATAAATAATGTTATTATAACATAAAAACATTGCAAATTTTTTATATATTTAATCATGAACCCCATTAAATAAATATCATTAAATGTATATTTATATCAAAAAATTCATTGATAATTATAGTAAAATTCATTCATTGGATTTATATAGACCACACAAAAGAAATAAATGGTGAATATGACTTCAGTCTCTTGGAAATAAAAGAAACATGGAAATCCATTCCCTTTGGTCTTAACTTCCTTTTCACATGATAGAAATTACCTTATAATAAATATATTTTTATTATAAACATAATATATTACCATAGTTATATATTTCACACCATATATTACTTACTTATGATCTTTCATTTCTAATTTTTTTAACAATTCCTTTATAAAAATAATTTTTCATCTTATAATTGCATTGTTTTACATGTATATTTTGTTTTGGTACTTGAGGAAATTTTAAATTGATTACTATTATATAATATATATATAAGTTATTTAAAAAATTTATTGATTCACTATATATTTATTTAGAGTAATCCAATAATGTTTCATGTAGAAATTTAATTACATTGTTCATGGAGACAATTGGCCTTATGTATAAATGAATGATAATTTCCATTTTATCAAAAGATAGAATGGAATAAAATTAAATAAGAATTTAACATTAAATAATAATTATTAGGTAATATATTTCAATTATATTAATCAAATTAAACTTTTCTTACTATCCATGTAAAAATTAAATGAAAAATGTTTCACATCGCTTTTTAGAGGCGGTAATGCACATGTACGCTTGAGCGATGTAATAATTTTCCAATAGATTAGAATGAAATAATTTCTATCTGGAATTATAACTAATAAATTATAATAATTTCTTCAATTTATTTTATAAATATTAAATGAATTGTTATATCCATCCTTTAGTGGTGGTAATGCAATACAAATTGCAACGGTTCGTGAGGCGGTAGTCCAGAGTAAACATGGTCTACAGTCATATTTCTCATTTGATGAAATATAGGATAGATATATTTCATTAGAAAAAAATATTAACATCAAATAATTTGGGAGATAATTTTTTAATATCATAATAATTTAATAATATTTGAAAGAGGAGGAAGGAGAAAGAAATAAAAAACATCTGGTTAATAAGTATTCCACACCTTCAAAAAACCTAATTATTTTTATAACTAAATTCATCATATGATTGTTTTATAATAAATATATGATCCCATGTGTGTGGTTATGTATATAATGAAATTATTTGATATGGAGCTTCCTTGTAAAAAATTCAATGTGTAAAATGTATTGGAGAGGGAAACCATTTTATCAGTGGAAGAAATTTCAAAATTGGAATAATTTAAAAGACAAATGTATAAAAATGTGATAAATACTATAATGGATTAATAAATTGATTATTATTGAACCTTAGATATTATTAAATAATAATATTTCCTTAAAATTTGATTTGGATAGGTCCACAGGTCATTTCACCACTTATCAGTTTAATATAACCCTCAGTGAACCTCTTTTAACCTTAACTGAGGCAATTAATTTTTATTGTTATTCTAATGATTTCCTTTAAAAAAATATGTTGAATTTATTTTATAATATTAATTATTATAATTTAAAAAAGAAAACAATTATACCCAATTACTTTCATATAATTGGAATATTTTAATTTTAAATTAAACTCTCAAACCTGGAAAAAAAGCATTTTTCCAAATAGAACAGATTTATTAGTATATAACATTTTAATCTCACGATTCCATATAAAATTAAATAAAATTACCTAAATTGGAATAATATATATATAATTGAAAAATTTTAATTCTAAATAAATATTATAATAAATGTATATTTGAATTTCTTTATTAAAGAATAATGATTTTAATAAAAATAACTATTTTTACCAAACAATGGAAATTTGATCTTTATAAAAATACCCAAAAATTAACTCAACAATAAGTTATATATATATATATTGATTTTATTTTTCATAAATAATCTTCAAATGGTTTAAAAAATTAGATTTATTATTTTTTCATAAAAAATAAATAAAAACATTTTTTGATAAAATAATTTTTTCAAAACATATATTGAATTTACTAAGAATAATGTATTTTTATTGATATTTTTTATATATATAAAATAAATATAAATAATTTATAAAATATATTTGTAATTATTTTTACCATCATTTTTAATAAAAATATTATAATGGACATGTTTTAAACAACAATATAAATTTTATATTATAGCTCATTAAAACTCATCATCACATGTAATTATAGATATCATTTAAATATAATTTATTCAAAGAAATTATTTCATAAAAAGTCATGGTTATAAATTCTAACACCTGGAAAATTAATTTATCCCTATATATTTTTCATAATGAAATAGGAAATGAAAATTCTTGTTCCTTATCATATCCTTAGGTTCCCCCTTAACTTCTCTAAATATGTGGTTTCTCCCCAAAACGATGACAAGGATCATGGTATTTTTATAGAACTTTATGTCTATGATATATAATCACCACTAGTTTTTCATTATAGAAAATATAATATTCTTGTATTATGACCATTTATTTCAATGTGTGTGATGGATTAGGTATGTACAACCACAAAAGAGAAATAAGGAACACATTATGGACTTGATAGATGTTCAGTTGAAGCACCTATCGAGAAGATATAATCGAATTATGATAAATAAATTCAAAGGCATGACATACATTGTGTTTAGTTTTCAATTTTTTCAAAAGTGAATTAATTTCTTCCATATATGTTTTTTTGAAACACTTTTCTCACCAACATCAAATTTCAGATAACACTGGACATTATCTTCATAACTTTTCTTCTGAATTTGGGCATCTATTATGTTATACTGATGGATTTACCCTTCTATAAAATTTAATTGGTCATATTATATCACAAAGACATTAATTCTTGAACAATATCCATTTAAATTGGATATCTATTTTTTTTCAAAGATAGATTCATATTGATCCATATGAATTCTATAGGTAAATATAATTTTTTAAGATAACAGAACAAGTAGAGGGTGTTGATCCCAACCAAAATTTAAAATATTATAATAATACAAAAAAATATATTATATGGTTAAAATTAAACAATAATACATTCCATATTTTAGAGGACGACACATAGTGATGAAACATAACACTATATCCTTATCAAGGTGAAGTCTTTTCGAGAACATTGAGGTAATCCTAGAGTCCCAATAATATAAACTGGAATCTGGTAGTCTGTATGACCATATGAATTTAATGTTTAATATCCTTGAAATATAGTAATGATATAAATAATCGTTAATATCTATGATGTGTGATGACTTTGTATGGTGATTGAATACAACCCGTAAAGCATTATATGTTTGTGATGTTTCATGTCATCTAATGAAAAAATATATAGTTATTATTTCCTATTTCCATTAATGTAAGGATAATGGTTGTTATATACACTGAAATTTTTACTTGTTATTTTAATCATTTTTACCTGCAAAGCACCATGATATAAATTTTGTAGTATCCCTTTTCATGCTATTACCATAAAATAATTTTCATGGGCACTATTAATCTTCTTACAAATATATTGAATAAATAATGATGAAATATGAGCCTCCTATAACAAATCATTTTTCACGTATTCTTTGTATGGAATAAAAATAGTCTTCCAAAACAAAATCATTCAATCATAATCAATGTTAATCCCAAGAACATTTCTGGCCTTCTTTTGAAGCTCTGAGCCATCCTTCTATTACTCTTTAACCATTAAATTGATAGATGTTAGAACACCCATTAGAGATAGATAAAATTTCTCCCCTGAAATATATATTTGAAGATACAACCTTTTAAAATCAATAAAAAATAATCTTTTTTATCCTCATCATAGATAATCTAGAATGATCATTTTGACTCAAAGCATGGGTCACCAAAATTTCTTTCCTATGGAGTTAATTTATAGTCTAATAATATTCATTAATCATCTATAAGAATCTTTTCTAGTGCAGGATAAACTCATTCTATCTGATTATATACATTAATATTTTATGATAAGTATATATTTCCCATGTTTATCCCTAATGATAACACCTTTATATTTTTTATAACAAACTAACATAGGTAACAAGAAATCATTTTTTGGGTATTTTTACTAAGAAATTTTAATTTCCATGAGGAATTAACTATCCAAATATAATTATTCATAATAATCCATACCAATCCCATCATTAATGTATCACTTTAACTTACATACCCATCTCTACAATGGGGTAATGTATCGATGGTTTTGACGAATAATAATTTCCTTAGTTCCTTGAAATTTTTCCACACATTTATCTATCTATAGGAACATGGATCACTTCTAAGTTAACATATTGGGTGTATCAGACATCCATGTGATATTTTCCATATTCCAGCAATAACATGAATCCAAACCAAGAAAACCTAAATTCTAAATAATCTTGGCTGGCCTGACATAACATTAAATAATATTCTCATATGGTGGAACCACTTATATACCATATCTTGTGATTATTTGACACAAATATGAAACTATATGTTTCTGAAATTCACATATTTTAAATTATTCATAAAAAACCCCCTTCTATATATACATTAGTATAATCATAACATTATCTTCATTATCTTCCTAGATCTTTTAATAGATAATAATATCTTCAGTAAAGATTACCATAATCCAATAAAGGTAATAACTGGAGACATTATTCATTATATCCATAATGATATTGGGGAAATTAGTAATGCAACAATGCATCAGTATATAATTATCATGAAAATACCATTTACATAATTATTTATATTTTATATCATACTTCTTATCCCTTAAATGATGACATCTAAAATGATGGTTGTCGTTTGAAATGTATTGATCCTCAAATAGTTGGTCAAAAAATCTTCAATATAAGGTAGATTATACTTGTTCAAGATTTTGATATTCTTTAGTTCTCAATAATATATGTTGAGTTACCTATATCCATCATTCTTCATAACAAAAAGAGCATGTTTACACTATGTTGACACACTTGGATAAATAATTCTATTATTTTGATTTTCAAATAGTTTCTTCCTCAATTTGTGAAACTCAGTTTGTGAAATTCTATAGGGAATATTTTAAATATGTGAGGCCCCCAGTATGTGTGTTATTGATAATTCAAATTCTACAGTTAGTGGAAGAATATGAAATTGTTTTTAAGACATAAAACCCTCCTATATAATTATAATATCTTTCATTTTCAGTTTCTTTTGAACAATATAAAATTAAAACCACTTTGAATACGAATCAAGGAGTCTAAAGATGGTAAAATTTAAATTGTATTTTCATATTTTTCATCACCTTAGTAGATGATCATATTTTGTTTCACAATATGAAACATGATTTCACATTATTGATAATTAATAAAGTATTTATTTAGAGAATATAAATTCATGCCAAAGATAACTTCACATATAAACAGAGGGGGGATAATAAGATTCACAAGGAACACATTCCCATGAACATCAACTGGGGTAGAATTACGGACATGAAATATGGTCATCATTCAATTATGGGGATTCACTTCCAATACAACATCTAATAAATGAGGTTGTATTTCAATTCCAATATAAAATTCATCAAATATAAAATATTTGTTAAATATAGAGTGAAATAACGAATTATAAGTTCTATAGTCGATGGTATGCGAACCTTTCACCAAGTAATTATAACACACCACTTAATAAATAGAGATCACTTGATATTTCCATTTTTCTCATTACATAATATGTAAATGATAGTAATCATATTCAATATCCTTTATTTTTTTAGAATTTTTTTGAATATTTCCAAAACTATATTATTTTGAAACACTATAGTGTGAGAGGTTCATTATGTGGACATATCTCTATATTAATATCATTAGAAAACTTATTCACATCACATTAGTATTCATCCACTTGATAGCAATTCTGTCCACACATAAACCATTTAGTAGTAATCTAGAGAAACCATCATCCCTTTTTCCTTCAACATATCAATATTGATGGAATGTTCAACTTCTACACTATATGTTTTTTTGTGTTTCCTTTGAATTCAGTCATTTTTTTCTATTAAAACTAACATAAGGATCAGTAAATCAATTCTATAATTCTAACATGATGTCATAAAGAATTATTTAAACATATCTACTAATGTATCTTATTGAAAATACTATTAAAATTATTTCATTTAATTCAATAATGAATCAATCAACCATGCATTATGATTAGATGATAATAAAAATTGTGTACCTCATGATTCGGGTAAATGTTTTCTTATTTCTAAAAATGATTAAACATAATTATATTTTTACACATGGATTTTCTTCAGTATTTCTATATGATGAAAAAATTATAGTACATATTTAAAAATAACCTCGTAAACTAATACCACTACATGGAGTTTATTTTAATATGTTTCCTTGTATACTTGATAAGAGTCCACTATTAATCTACTTTTCATTATAATCTTCTGAAAATTGAAATATATTTCTCATGATCTAAACACTAAATAATGGAAAATACCTTCTTAGTGAAACTGAATCATTTCACAGAAACTTTTGGATCAACATAATCACAAAAGGAAGGTAGGTGTTTTCTCAAGAAGGGATGTATGGAATGTTGTTCCCATAATTTCACATTTTGATGTTCATTATTCATCATATCCTAAAAATTTTATGAGGTCATAAAAAAATATTTTTCATTACAGATCCCATATAATTTGGTTTCATTAGAGGAAAGTCCATTATTCTTCAATTTAATCCATCATTAACATGGTTCATTTGGGATAAAGATACTAAATAATACAAAAAATTTATAGTGTGAGAAATAATAATCCTAGAACAAAACGCCAAAATCAAGAAAAATAAATTGTTTAATGTCTAAATCATGAATCATTAATTTTAATAAATGAAAAATTATTACTAATATAGATAATTAATGGTAATTATTAAAATCCATAAAAATTGTTCAAAAGGAGATTGAAAATTTCCCAGGTATGTAGAGACCCTAAGCCTGACGTACATGGAAATTACATTACTTTTGCGGAATACTTAATACATAACAAAAACGGACACACAAGGACCGTAATAGTTTAGTGTCTTTGGAAACTCGAAATATAATCTTCTAATCGTGGTTAAAGATCTTCAACATCTCCCATAAAGATCTTCCTTTTTTTATACCTAAAACCTTTCTTTATATCCTGGGGAAAGGAAAACATAAAAGGGTGAGCTCAAATGCTCAGTAAGGGTAAATAAAAGAAATATCAATCACATCATATTCATAAGAACATAACATTTTGGATATCTTAACCTGCAAAAGAGATCATAATATCATAACATGGGATAAATCATATTAGTGAAATGTAATCCTAATAATCATAACTTAAAACATGAAACTTTGTGGCATACACACATAATCATATAGAATAATTTTTTATTAGTCAAGACTCATTTCCAAGACTATCTTAGTGGACAAAGTCCCTTACTGAACCGAGTTCACTCCTCGTTTCAGTCCTGTTTCACTGAACCGGTATAACCTACCATTCCAGCCATGTCTATCTCATGAGATATAAAATCTTTACCCAATGCATTGAAGGTACATATAGGTCCCAACCATCTCATAGTGAAATAATTCTTACTTGTTCCACAAAATAAACATAAAACATTCATAATAACCCAAAGAATGAAATGGGTTTCATGAACATCATCCCATCAGTTCATAATCCATATAAAACAAATGGACATTTCATCATAAGAAAAGTGAACCATGAAAATCACAGAGACATTAAACATAAAACATACACATATCAAATAATTTCATCTTAAATGGAAAATGGTTTTGCTAAAACTTTTGAAATGAATTCTTGAGGAAAATATCTTTTCTTCATCAAAATCATTTTCTTTTCAAAAAATGCCATGCACATATAAAATAAATTTATTTTGTTGAAAATAGTCATAAAATAATGTAGAGTATGCTTTATGAAAATGAGGCATTATGAAACCGTAAAAATCCATTTACGCCGTATAAGTTAAAAATAACATTCTCCTAGTACTTTTGTCGGAAAAGTCAAAAAAGTACCTCGTAACGTAAACAAAAGAAAGATTCCTTACATACCATGTAGTAAAATTCAAAAAAGCATAAAAAGGACTTTAAACATACATGAAAACACTTTTATAAATCATGGAGTTAGATGATATAAATAACCCCAGTAAATAATTATGAATAAGCAATCTCGGATAAAAATGAGATTTGCAAAATTATCCCTTACCTTTGGTCCGATTTGCTTCGTAAGTGTCTGAACCTCCTCTTCTTTGAAGCGCCTCTTTGAGACCTCCTCTTAGGGCACTAAAATTGGTCTTTGAGGAATATCAGAACCTCTAGTATGTTTCTAGAGAAGTGGAGAAGAAAATTTGGTAGAGGTTGTCCGAGCTTGAAAGCTCAAAGTTGTGTGAGGAAGAGAGGGAGGAGGTGCCCTTTTATAAGGGAGGAGAGGGGTACCTTTGGAATAACAAAAAATATTATTTTATTATAAAGCCATATTCGGTTTTACATAGCTCCAAATTGATTTCATTCGAAGATAAGGTGGGGATGGGTCGAAATCCTATAATCTAATAGTGTTTGGAAAAGTTTAGTTTACTATTTTAACCTTATCATTTAGTTTTAACATTAAGTTAAATAATTTTAATTTTACCGTGTCTTCTTGTGTTCTTACACTATAAGGGTAATAAACTTACTATATCAAGCCAAACGAACCCCAAGTTGTTTATTATTAATATATATAACCTTATATAAGTCATCTGGCTAAAACTTATAATTTTTGGAATATAATAACAATTAATAATATAATATTTGTTTTAAAAACTATTTAATGTCAATTTTGACACTATTTGGTAATTGATTTTAGTAAAAATCAAAAAAGAATGATTAGTTCGAAAAAAGTTAATACAATCAATACTAACATGTCATATGAACCTATAAAATTAGTTTAATTCATAAAAAGTCTCAAATTACATTTATTTGGGTATTTATAACATCAATTATGTCAATATTTCATTAATAAGATAATTATTGCATCATCATTGTGTCACAAATAAATTAAAATATTTAACGTCTAAAAATTACAAATAAAATATCATTATGTATGAAATCTTTTTAGCTTTTTAATGAATATTTATAGTCGAATTTATCTCATGTATAACCCTATATTAAAAATGATTTACTTATTAAACTTTGATTTTAACTATTTTAACCCTTCTTTAAATAAATTAATAATAAATGTCCTAATCTAATCCAAGTGGGCTTAAATGGTAATATTGTATTCCTAAGGTTGTTTTTGGTCGAATTACACTTATCCAATAGAATTAGGACATGTGTTAGGGTAATAATAATATCATTTTTACCCTTAATTACCCTATTTACTTTTAACCGAGGTTAAAAAAAGTCAAAAGTTACTATTCACCCAAAAAAAAATTCATCTCATTGAACCACATTTTAGTCCTTGATATTAACTGTGTCTCTCGGATTTTTGAAATTCCACTCACAAAAGCGGTAAAATTAAGTTTTATGAAAAATTCAGTTTTTTTAACTACCACTTAGTGGTTTCACTATTAATCAAAAAATGAAAGTTTCCAGAAAAATACCAAAAATTAGGCCTAAGATATATTTGATATTATGAATTCAAAAAAGATGTATATTTTATCAAATTCAAAAAATATCAGTTAAATTTACTAATTTAAAAAATAATTTCCGTCGTCAAAACAAATAGCGTGTTTTTAAGAGATAATAACTATCAAAAGATTGACACTTGTTTATAACTGGTTTAAATGTGAAATTACATCCAATGACCAACATTGTATTAAATTGTAAAAATATATTCTAAATATACTATAAAACCACTCAAATTAATAATTTATCACTATTAATTATTTCTATTAAAAAAGTTGTTTTTTTTAAATTTAGTAATTTTCACTATTAATCAGAATATGAAAGTTATCCGAAAAGTACCAAAATTTCACCCTAAGCTAATTTCGATATTTCGAATCCAAAAATGAAGTCCATTTTGAAAAATAAAATTTACAAAATTTCAAAAAGTGGTTATTAATATTCATAACGGCTAGTTTTAATAATATTTTAATAGTATATCGTTGTTTAGTGAAAACTCGGTATTGCGTACTACACACGCTATCGAGGAAGGTCATGATTGCGTGTAATGCAAGGAAAATGAAGGATGTGTGTTGTGAAAGCTCATTTTGGTGTATAGTATAACATAAGACATTAAATAAAAAGAATATTTTTCATAAAATCTCGGGGTGTTACATTCTACCCCCCTTAAAATGAATTTCGCCCTCAAAATTCGTCAGGGTTATAAATGGGTTACTACTCGAAAGTTTTTTTAATAGAAACCCACATCGTAAAAAGGAATACCAAAACATTTCTTTAAAAACTAAAGTATAAAGTGTAACGGTTACCCAAATTAACTCGTCATTGGGTTTCAACGTAGGAGAACATAGGTGAAAATATGGATATGGAAGAAAAATCTAACCATCATGTTCTGATGGGGAGTGGTAGAGAACATGGCCATGGAAAAGCCTACAATCACAAAGCCATAAATTTGTGATGATCTAAGGTACCATCTTATTCATCAGATATAAGATCACTAGGACAACATTTTTATTTTTCAAGATCGTTTCCCTAAAGGTGATGAAATTGGAATTAGAAGAAATACTTTCGTGATTTCAGTATAGTCTCACTATTGGTCGTTCTTTGAACAATTTCTACTTCATCTCTTAAATAAATGAATTTGAATTTTTCATTTGTGATGTGATAGCAGATCATGTGATAGAATGATGGGTCATTCCATATGTCTCAAACAAAAGGTTAGAAAAGTTATCAAAAAATACATAAGTCCATCTATAGTGAGATTAATCATATACGGTTCCTAAAATGGACTTATAATTCATATATCATACTACTTAATATAATAAAACTATTTTCTACTAAACAGGGACTTCCTGTAGGCCAGTGGTAGGAGATAAAGGCTAGTCGCACTTCGGTTGTGGGTTCGATTCCCACTGCCTTGTCCGACGCGATGGGTTGTCGCCCGTCCTGCAGGTTTTCCTTTTTCTAAAGATATATTACTATAACATCCCATCAATAATATCGAAAAAAGTTTTATCCTAACTTATGTCCAACATAATCCATTCCAATCTTTAGGCTTATCTAAAATACTTCGGTCCAAGCTCATAGTATAAAGAAAACGATTACTTGAAATGTCATCAACCAAGCATGTGAATACCATCATTTATCCCCCATATATCTTATTGGTCACATTCCAATCAAGTGAATACCTTAATCATGTATTCTCTTGAAAAATGAATACCCATTAAACCTTAGTGAAAACATGAATGCTGTCAAAAGTTTACTCTTTCCACATACCAAAACCCCATAATTCTATATACTCAAACAATGATATAACTATTTCCTTATATCAGTCATGAGCTCATGAATACTATCAAACATTTAATTTTCTCCTTATCCCTTCATTATGAGCATAAAATCTACATTACAAAAATATCTGAATAACCTTTCCTGGATACTGGTACCATTAATCATACACATTCAAAACTCAAGGAAAGGCAACAGTGTAACAATCCTTTGATGTCTCTTTATTCCATAGTACCATGAGATTACTTATACAACATTACACATGATAAACATGTAATCATTCCACTACATTCTTAAACCATTGACCGAGATTCAACAATTCTTTCATCTCACATATCATTTTTAGTCTCTTCATCATCATCAACATAAATACTACCCATACGACCATACTGATTCTCTTCATGAGACTTTCCCTTAGGGCATTGGTTTGCATAATGCCCGTACATTCCACATTTAAAACATTTAACCATTGTTGATGTCGAAGGAATACCATTATCCTCATCCCTGGTGTTAACTGAACCTTTTCCTTTGCACTTACTGGATTTGTGTCCTTCTTTTCCACACCCAAAGCATCTTCCAGTTCCTTTGAAACATTCTCCTTGATGCCTCTTCCCACATGATTTACATTGGGTAAATTGAACTTTCTTTCCTCTATTATCATCATGAAACTCCATCTTTCTCTTATTAGCCGAGTCAGGAAACTTACCAAATTTTACTTTATTGATCATATTATGAGATTGCTGATTCGGCATAATAAAGATGTTTGGACTTCTAAATCCCATTTCATTTGGTTGCTCATGAAGAATATCATTCCATTGTCCATCATATCCTCCATTATCGTGAATCATCTTGTTTCTAGCCATTTTCTAAAACCCAAAAAGAATAGTGTGAGAGGAAAAAATAATAATAAAGGGGGAGTATCTTCAATATCTAACATCTTTGGTTTAATCTAATATTGTTACCATAGTTCTAGGACTATATCTTATATGTATACTTATCCTTAGGGACATCCCTAGACATACCTTAGAAATATCTCTAGGGATCTCACTAACGTTTTCGCATCCTAGTTTCCAAAGGTTGACTAAACCTCCCTCTGATACCAACTATAGAGACCCTAAGCCTGACATACATGGAAATTACATTACTTTTGCGGAATACATAATACATAACAAAAACATACACACAAGGACCGTAATAGTTTAGTGTCTTTGGAAACTCAGAATATAATCTTCTAATCGTGGTGAAAGATCTTCAACATCTCCCATAAAGTTATTCCTTTTTTTTATACCTAAAACCTTTCTTTATATCCTGGGGAAAAGAAAACATAAAGGGGTGAGCTCAAATGCTCAGTAAGGGTAAACAAAATAAATATCAATCACATCATATTCATAAGAATATAACATTTTGGAAATCTTAACCGGCAAAAGAGATCATAATATCATAACATGGGATAAATCATAGTAGTGAAATGTAATCCCAATAATCATAACTTAAAATATGAAACTTTGTGGCATACACACATAATCATATAGAATCATTTATTATTAGTCAAGACTCATTTCCAAGTCTATCTTAGTGGACAAAGTCCCTTTCTGAACCGAGTTCACTCCTCGTTTTAGTCCTGTTTCACGGAACCAGTATAACCTACCGTTCCAGCCATGTCTATCTCATGAGATATAAAATCTTACCCAATGAATTAGAGGGAGATATAGGTCCCACCCATCTCATAGTGAAATCATTCTTACTTGTTCCACAAAATAAACTTAAAACATTCATAATAACCCAATGAATGAAATGGGTTTCATGAACATCATCCCATCATTTCATAATCCATATAAAACAAATGAACATTTCATCATAAGAAAAGTGAACCATGAAAATCATAGAGACATTAAACTTGAAACATAAACATATAAAATAATTTCATCTTAGATGGAAAATGGTTTTGCTAAAACATTTGAAATGAATTCTTGAGGAAAATATCCTTTCTTCGTCAAAATCATTTTCTTTTCAAAAACTGCCATGCACATTTAAAATAAATTTATTTTGTTGAAAATAGTCATAAAATAATGTAGAGTAAGCTTTATGAAAATGAGGTGTTATAAAACCGTAAAAATACATTCACGCCGTATAAGTTAAAAATAACATTATCCTCGTACTTTTTTCTGAAAAGTCAAAAAAGTACCTCGTAACGTAAACAAAAGAAAGATTCCTTACATACCTTGTAGTAAAATTCACAAATGGGTAAAAAGGACATTAAAAATACATGAAAACACTTTTATAAAACATGGAATTGGTTGATATAAATAACCCCAGTAAATACTTATGAATAATAAATCTTAGATAAAAATGAGATTTGCAAAATTATCCCTTACCTTTGGTCCGATTTTCTTCGTAAGTGTCCGAACCTCCACTTCTTTGAAGCGCCTCTTTGAGACCTCCTCTTAGGGCACTAAAATTGGTCTTTGAGGAAGACTAGAACCTCTAGGATGTTTCTAGAGAAGTGGAGAAGAGAATTTGGCAGAGGTTGGCCAAGCTTGAAAGCTCAAAGTTGTGTGAGGAAGAGAGGGAGGAGGTGCCCTTTTATAAGGGAGGAGAGGGGAACCATTGGAATAACTAAAAATATTATTTTATTATAAAGCCAAATTCGGTTTTACATAGCTACAAATTGATTTATTTAGAAGCTAAGGTGGGGATGGGTCGAAATCCTATAATCCAATAGAATTTGGACAAGTTTAGTTTACTATTTTAACCTTATCATTTAGTTTTAACATTAAGTTAAATAATTTTACTTTTACCGTGTCTTCTTGTGTTCTTACACTATAAGGTTAATAAACATACTATATCAAGCCAAACTAACCCCAAGTTGTTTATTATTAATATATATAACCTTATCTAAGTCATTTGGCCGAACCTTAGATTTTTAGGAATATAATAACAATTAATAATATAATATTTGTTTTAGAAACTATTTTATGTGAATTTTGACACTATTTGGTAATTTATTTTTGTAAAAATCATAACAGAATTATTAGTTCGAACAAAGTTAATAAATTCAATAATAACATGTCATATTAACCTAGAAAATTATGGTAATCCATAAAAAGTCTCAAATTACATTTATTTGGTTATTTATAACATAAATTATGTCAATATTTCATTAATAAGATAATTACTGCATCATCGTTGTGTCACAAATAAATTAAATTATTTAACGTCTAAAAATTACAAATAAAATATCATTATGTAGAAAATATTTTTATCTTTCTAATGAATATTTATAGTCGAATTTATCTGATGTATAACCCTATATTAAAAATGATTTACTTATTAAACTTTGATTTTAACTATTTTAACCCTTCTTTAAATAAATTAATAATAAATGTCCTAATCTAATCCAAGTGGGCTTAAATGGTCATATTTTATTCCTAAGGTTGTTTTTGGTCGAATTACACTTATCCAATAGAATTAGTACATGTTTTAGGGTAATAATAATATCATTTTTACCCTTAATTACCCTATTTACTTTTAACCGTGGTAAAAAAAGTCAAAAGTTACTATTCACCGAAAGTTATTTTTATCTCATTGAACCAAATTTTAGTCCTTGATATTAACCGTGTCTCTCAGATTTTCTAAATTCCACTCATAGAAGCGGTAAAATTATGTTTTATGAAAAATTCAGTTTTTTTAACTACCACTTAGTGGTTTTAGTATTCATCAAAAATTGAAAGTTTCCAGAAAAATACCAAAAATTAAGCCTAAGCTATATTTGATATTATGAATTCAAAAATGATGTCTATTTTATCAAATTAAAAACATATCAGTTACATTTACTAATTTAAAAAATAATTCCCGTCATCAAAACAAATAGCGTGCTTTTAAGAGATAATAACTATCAAAAGATTGACACTTGTTTATAACTGGTTTAAATGTGAAATTACATCCAATGACCAAAATTGTATTAAATTGTAAAAATATATTCTAAATATACTTTAAAACCACTCAAATTAATAATTTATCACTATTAATTATTTCTATTAAAAAATTTGTTTTTTTTTAAATTTTGTAATTTTCACTATTCATCAGAATATGAAAGTTATCCGAAAAGTACCAAAATTTCACCCTAAGCAAATTTCGATATTCCGAATCCAAAAAAGAAGTCCATTTTGAAAAATAAAATTTACAAAATTTCAAAAAGTGGTTATTACTATTCATAACGGCTAGTTTTAATAATATTTTAATAGCATATCGTTGTTTAGTGAAAACTCGGTATTGCGTACTACACACGCTATCGAGGAAGGTCGCGATTGCGTGTAATGAAAGGAAATTCAAGGATGTGTGTTGTGCAAGCTCCTTTTGGTGTAGCGTTCAACACAAGACATTAAATAAAAAGAATATTTTTCATAAAATCTCGGGGTGTTACAAGGTATATCCCTTAGGAGTGTCAAACTAGTTGTATATCAATACCCATTTTCATGCACTAAGTTATATTAAAGTAATATCCTATTGCAAACCTTTCAGAGTTATTTCCCCTTGTGACATATTTTCAAGGGTCAAATCCAACTTTTATATCATGAAATGTATGAAATAAATTGTAACCCAATTCTTCTACCATTCTCCAAAATTCTAGGATGTTTTCATATATACTGTCTTATCCTAAGAGTTATACTTCTGGTCCTCTCTAAAGTTTTCCCATTCTATTTGTACTGTTTAACTAACTATTTTATCTGATACCAAATAAAATGTCATAGTATTTTCATATATAGATATTATATATTAATATATAAATATTCTATAGAACATAATAATACATACATGAGGACAATAACCGTTTATTTTCATTGGAGAATAGATACAGAATATTCTAATAACATGAATTCTATTAATCATCTCCAATAATGGTATTATAATATATTATACATAATCTATATACCCTACATAATACATTTCATCATAGATTGAGGAAAGGGAATATATGAAATGTGAGATTATATTATCATTAAGGGTGCTAATGGGGGATTTCTATATAAACTGATCATAAGGGTATGATATTATGATAATAATATTGGAATACCATAATCTGTATATCATATATCATAATCAAGAGTTATAGAATAAATAATCATAGTTCATAATACATGAGTCATTATGGAATCAATGAACATGATCCAAGAAAACATTACATTATAATAGGACATAGATTTGTGATATACAAATAAACATAGAAAATCATATTTCAGGGATACCCAAAAAGGCATTAATAAAATCTCTAATTTTTCAAAACCGCCCATGAAATTTATTCGAGATTCATATAGACTGTGATGTTCCATATTTTTTAGTATTGGAATAACCTCATATGTACAATATTTTTTGTTCTTTGGATAACCTCTGTTATACCCTATGATCTCAAATAACATTAATGGTTTTCCATTGTATTGTTGGGATATATCTGTCTCACCAATAAAAAATAAAAATCATACATATGTGTTCCATAAGATCCAAACAATTCATCATAATAGAACCCATGAAAAGGAATTTGTGTCATAAAAATTTTATCATACAAAACCCATAAAAATTAAATTTGTTTCATAATAATTTCATCATTTCCGAATTTCCTAACTCATGGAAAAGAATGATTTTCATAAAAATATTTTTATCATAAATTTAAACCATACAAAGAATAAATAATGTTGTTATCATTAAATTGAACCCCCAGTAATACATTAATAAAATACATAGATGTTATATTTGATAGAAAATTATAATGAATAATCACATAGAATGCTTCATGAAAACAATAACCATTACCCTTCAAAAATAGTTATTTTAATTCATAAAATTGGTAAAAAATTAGTTAAATAATTTTAGTTGAAAATATCATCAGAAAATAATAATAAAGAGTTAAACCATTATTTTTTCATTATGTGGGGAATTATTGATCATATGGTTCAATTTAAAATAAATACCCCTTTCATATATTCTATGAAATTAAAATGAAACTCATTTCAAAAATGACATGAATATTCATTTAGAGAAATGTTTTCAAAATTCAAACAAGGGTAAAAATAAAATTAAAACATATATGGGGAACATTTTAATAATTTTGCAAAATATATTTATAAAATGTAGACATGGAATAAATTATATTTTTTACCAAAGAGATAATTAAATTTGGGTTTCAATAAAAACATTATTTTGGAATAATGATTACATAAATAGTGGAAAATTAATTTAAAATATGTCTTTTCCTTATATAATTATAGGTGATGATAATTAATTAAGATTATGATAAGTATATCATAATATTTCTCATTGAAAAATTAATCATAAACAATCATTGTAAAAAATGGTATTGTATCATAAAACCTTTAACACATTGGATAATTTTGAATTGCAAGGCACAATAAATAAATAAATTTATATAGACATGTATATCACATAATTTAATAAAAATAAAAATAAAATTAATTCATGGTACGTATATTCACCACATAAAGGAAACAAGTGACGACTATGGAATGTGTCACACCTAAATAATGGAGATATGAAAATCCATTACCTTATGTCTCAAAATAATTCATACCCATTTGAACCACCATTAAAAACATTTTTCTTTATTCTAAATACTTTACCAAAAAATATATATATATCAAACACTGTATGATTTAATTATGTCTTTTATTATAAATTTATTAACAATTCCTTATTAAAATCACATTTCTAGTACAAAATGCTTTATTTTGAAAGTATGTTTTGGTCTTCTATTTATAGTACTTTTACTTTGATAATTGTTAAATATTCTCAATAAGTTTAACCAATATAAAAATTTAATATATATTTATTTATATTAATCCATTAATGATAGAGAATAAATTAATTACACTTTTAACGGAGATATTAGCCTATACAAATGTATGAGTGTTGATTCTAATTAATTGATCGATGGAATCATATAAAATTAAATATCTGTTATCCTGTAAATATTCATTATAAATTCATATATATAATTTATTTTAATTCTATACATCTTTATTAACTTCCATGTAAAAAATTAAATGATAAAAATATCACATCGCTTCATAGTGGTGGTAGTTAACATTTACACATGAGTGACACTGTCATTTTCCAATAGATTGGAATGTAAAAAATTTATACGTGATATTAATGTTATAGATGTATAATAATATATTTAATATCCTATATCAATATTAAAATCCATCATTATCACTACATATGATAGGTGTTGATGGAAAATGAATTACATTGGTTCGGGAGGCTGTTGTCCACTACACACACGATCAATGGTTTTTTCCCAATTGATAGAAGAGGGGATGCATATATTTTACTTAATTAACATAATAAAATATCAGTATATGGATGATATTATTTTATTATATGATCATATTTTAATAGGATTTTAATTCCATTAAATTATGAATAATTAAAAAACTCACGGTTTATAATTTTACCTCATCTTCACAATTCCTCATTGGCTTTATAAAAAAATTATTCAAAGGAAAGTCTCCTAATAAAAATAATAACTCTATAATGAGTTCATGGAACTATGTATTTATTTATTTATGTATTTTATGAACTGATGTTTTTTGATTGTGTAAAGAAGAGTGGAGGGGAGGAACCCTTTTATAAGTGGGGGAAATGACACCATGTGAGTTTTTTAAATGAAAATGGTGTACCAACATTTGAAACAAAATAAAAGGATGAAAAATTTATCATTATTGAACCTGATATGTTATGAGGATATAATACTATAATCTTATTGTATTTGGAAATGTTTTTAGGTCATTTTAGGACTTATCTTTTTAGAATCACCACTGGTAAACCTCTTGTAACCTTAACCACGATAATTAATTTTTTTCATTTTTTACACTTCATTTTGGCCAACAATATAAGTGAAAATATTTTATAATAAAAATATTATAATTTTGAATATGGAATATACTTTTTCTTTTTAAATTTACATTTTTAAAAAAAATTAATTTAAAAATCACTTCATAGATGTGACGAAAATTTGTGTTTGCAAAGGGAAAATTTTAATAAGTATAAACTGATTTAATATCAATATTCAATATGAATTTGATTAAAATGGAAAAAAATCAGTTGAAATTTATATAATTTAATTTTTTTACTTTTATTACCGTATAAAAAATATATATTTTTAAAACTCTTTAAAAAATTATACAATTTTTGATAAAAATCATCATTTTTACTATACAATGTAAATTTTATCTTTGCGAAAAATTATAAAAAATGAATTAAAATATATGATTGAAATATATAATTGAAATATGAATTTTTTAATTTAAATTTTCTAATAGTTGGAAAATTTTACTTTTATTATTTGATCACAAAAATCAATAAAAACATATTTTCAAAAAATAGAATTTTCGAAACATATAATGAATTCACTAAATATTATGTTCATTTTTTTCAATATTCTTTTTATATAAAGTATTAAAAATAATTTTTTTATTATTTTCTTAATATTATTCATAATTTCATGTTTATAGAATATGTTATGAAATTAATGTTCAAAATAATAATATTAGTTTCATATTGTGGTTCATTAAAAATTAGTGTTGCATGTAATTTAAGGAATAGAAGAAATTAAATAAATTATATAAAAAATATTTTTAATAAAAAATAATGGTGTTAAAAATTATGGACATTTAAATCTATTCATGTCATTGGTGGTTACCTATTAGGGTTTTATGCACTCCGAACATGATCCACCATGGAACATGGGTACCCCAATAGAAGTGTATTTCAATTGCATGCCTATATTTGAAAAAACACAAGATGATTTTATTATCTCTGTATAGAGTGGTTCATAGAGTATGAATGATTTGATATGATACAAATCAAGACTGGTTCACAAATGAGTTTTATTTTATTTAATTATAATTTTTATTTCTTGTATGTTATCTTCCAAGGTGGATAGGATGTTCCATTTTTATTATTCAATAGATTTTGGCATTGGATATTGTTTTTATTTACTAGATCATTATGTACAGTAAATTTGATTGTTTTTTATATAGTTTATATATCTCTCATAATATAATCTATTTTACTAATATGATATTAAGGTATAGTCTCCCCACCATAAATCCTTTAAACTACACTCTTATTTGGTGGCCTCAACATTATGTGGTAAAGGGAATGGGGTCATGTTGAATATCATCTTCTGGAACTAGTTTAGATTTATCCTGGGTGGGGTGTTATAATTTTATTTGTGGGTGACCACTATATGAATTATTCACATTTATTTACCATCATATAATATTTATAACTTTATCATGAATCCAATGTATATATATAGTGAGTGTAATGATTGAATTTAGTACAATAATCTATTGTTTCCAATAAATGTACGAGGTTTAACAAGTTGTTTTAGAGAATTAATCTATATGATTTGAATACAAATATGATTTATAGAAATTAATTCCATCCTCAAATAGATGTTTTTTCTAATAGGATAATTCAATCCCTTGAGTATATTCTATTATTATATTTATAGTATTTCAAATGTTACTATAATCAATACCTTCCACTGATATTTTTTTTCTTAAAATTATATCATTTACTTAAATATTTTGAGTGATCAATAGAAAACCCTCAAATAAAGGAAGTGAATAACTCTAATGCGATTCGATAAAATTGGATATAGAAATACATTTAGACATGTGATAGTAGTGGAAATTGAAGATATGGTAAGATCTAGTAAATATCACTACATGGAATATCCAATTTGAAATGAATGTTATACTAATAATCATAAGGGAAATATGTTTTCTAAATATCATGAAAATTAATTCTGATGATTATCTATGTGAAATAAGGAAATTAAATTTAGAATAAAGGGAATGGTGATCCCTATAAATATCATTTCCATTTATATTATTTATTATATCAGGATAGTTTCATATAGCTTTTCACTTCAACCAAATCCCCCAAATGATCAGGAAGTGTTCCATGTATATGTCCTATGAAAGTATATAACCAATCATTATCGCATACTAAATTAAATTATCATTCCCCTAGTGCATGAACTATCATATAGGGAATAACTAGTGTAGATTCTGTATCAAAGTGATAATGTGTTGAAGAACAGTACTGCTAACCTAGTAAAGTTTTTCAATAGATACCATAAATTTGAGGAAAAAATATTGTTTCTTGGATATGTGATGTGAAGGAACTATCCTAATATGTTTAAATTTGAGTGAAAATATTTATAGGGATAAATTCATATTTGTTAGTTATAATATATCAACATAAAATTGTATGAAATATTTATCTTTAATGAAGTATTATTTCATTGAGAAATTTCATTACTCGGAACATTGAATATATGTGGATCGAGATTTAGTACTGATTTATTATAATTTAATGATAATGTTGTTTAATTATTATTATATTGGCATTAATTAATAGGATTGACTAATTTATGAAAAAAATAGAGTTTACGTTGGTATAAAATGAAATCATTAGTTATCAATTTGTTAGGAATGAATTTAAAATAATATGAATATAATTTTTTTTATCCACAAAATGTTATTAAGAATATGATGTGTTGTTATCTAAATAAATTAAATTAATCGTTATTAATGAATGGTTTTAATTAAATTTTTTTATTATATAATGAACCAAATGTATTATGATTTATTTTATTTTTTAAAGGAAATGAATTAAGGTAAAACTGGTTTTATAATTATAAAAACATTTTCATAGAAATGGTTTTGTTATATTTAACATAATTGTAATAAATTTAATTTCATCAAATTATATATATTTAATTTGTTTAATTAGACAAAATTTTTGGAATCATTAATATTAATATTATGTAATATGAGAAGAAATATTTTTTTATCATTATGAAAATTAACCAATTTACAAATTTAATACTAGAGTAAAGGATAAAATTGATTAACAGGGGTCTAAAAAATATTAGAGTCCAAATTACTTAAAAAATATCATAATCACATTTTTTGTCGATATATTGATACTATGTCTTCTTACCTTTTAAATAAATATATTTTTAAACCATATGGATTAATTGAGAAATTAATATATTTTAATATTTTGAAAAATACTCTGTATTTTCTCTCCCACAGATAGAAAAGGACCCATCATCTCCTATCTTTCTCATTAATCAGGTGAACTATATCTGATAAATCCCTATAAAACCCATTCAAATAACCCCTCTACATGATCTATATGAATAATATTGACAAAAATAACATCCTTGGAATTATTAAGGGGAAAGACAATGAATGTTGTCCAAATATGGGGTATAAAACTAATCCAAGTGTTTCCCTTTTAAATATTCTTATAACCATTCTACTATATTATCACTATTATGATATAATTACATTATTATAAACCATATAATAAAATTTTATTTTTTTAAATAGACAATATTTAATCATCTTCAATAAAATCAAATGGTAAATAAATGTTTAACTCATGAATATATGTGGTATACCAACTCCAAAGAGTCAAGTGATTCGTTTTTTATCACATTATTTTTTTTTTAATTTTTTTTATATGATATTTATTACATTATTATTCTTATTTTATCATAAGACCTTATTTACCTTTTTACCAACCCATATGTTGTATAATTTTAACATCGCCCACACTCTTGAAAAGACTACCACCTCAATGAAGCGATGTGATTATTTTTTCATTTCCTATTCACATGGATAGTAATAAAGCTAAATTTTATGTATATATATGATATATGGTATATTATTATGATTATTTAATGATGTATATATATTTACATTTCCTTCATTCCATCCTTTTTAAATAGGAATCATTACTTTTGTGTACGTATAGATTATCATGTTCATGAAGTTATGTAATTAATTCTCCAAAAAAAATATATTCCATTTTTAAGATTCTAGATATGCTGTAATTATTATGAAATTTTGTTTAGAGAAACTATTATACTGATAAATGCTTATAAAATGGAAAATATACAACATCAAACTATAATTTTAATAATTATTTAATAATAAATGGGTGATAAGATGTTATAAGTAATTCATAAAGGATATGATATGAATGGATATTCTTCTTTAATAGATTTATAACAAATATAAATTTATTATAAATGATGTTTTAATGTAAAAGGGGAAATATGGTAGTTGAGGTAATGGTTTTTCTACAATATCATTCATTTTTAGGAATGTGTATGCTAAATTCCCAATGAGATAAATTATATTCATATTTTCCATTAAAAAATATATTTTCCACTCGTAAAATTTGAATATATTATTGAATTAGTGGTACAATTTTATTATTTCTGGTATTAAAATTATTGAGATATTTTTTAAAAAACTGACTTTATTTCATATTTAGTTAGAAATCATTTTCTCCCATGTATATATATTCATTAAATATTATAGAAGAAAATTTCACTATTCTACAATGATTGAATAATATAATTTTTATAAATAATTAACTTTCCATGAAATTGTTCAAAAAGAATATTCTTATCATTTTAGGAATGTGATAATTTTCACCAACGGTGTTAATGGAATATTTGCTTCATCATATACTCCATGAATGGATTTTCATGCTATCCTAGTTACTCATGTTTGAATCATTCATTACAATTTTAATGGTTCCATAAAAAAATATTTTCCTTATAATAATTTAAATATTTTATATTTTAAATAATAAAATTCTAGATGGATTGTGTTTTTTCATAAATAAATATTAGAGTGGACTTTTAAAGTCATTTTACATCTATGTTAACATAATAGAATGTTACTTATGGCTGATTCTATGAAACCCAAAACATTTATACAAATTAAATATGTTTTTTGAAAAAAATATTGAAATCCATTTCTTTTCCACGTGTTATACTATGATGAAATTTTGAATGATTTTTTTGACATTATGGTGAATTTAGGGTTTATGTTTATATGGTTGGTTGGTCCATTACAACCCTCTAATAGATTAGATAAATTTGGAAAACTCATGATATAATTATTTATTGGTTGAACCTTAATTCTTGTAAACATCATTATGTGTGGACATGATCTCATGCCCATAAGTTTATGCATATATCTAGGTTCATGTTTATTATTTTATACAATAACATGATTTAATTTCACTAACATAATTCTTAATGAGTGATTTCGTCACTATTTATACATGTTCACAAAATTAAAATATTATAAATGTTCCACATTCCAATGATAATTATCTCTCATAGATCATTATTTATTAATGAATACTCCACACTTATGATTTTTTATTCTATTTCAAAAAATCCTTGTTCCAAAAATTATGATTAATGATATACATTTGATTTTGTATGATATTCTTATGTAACTATTATGTTCACATACAATTATTCCCATGTATGATCATTGATTGATATCTTCTACATTTACCTTTATAGAATATCTTAGTTCACCATTTATTCTATTCTCATTAAATATGATGTGGTTGAA
Organism: Viscum album; assembly: GCA_963277665.1. Taxonomy (NCBI): domain Eukaryota; kingdom Viridiplantae; phylum Streptophyta; class Magnoliopsida; order Santalales; family Viscaceae; genus Viscum; species Viscum album. Next base: position 647,947,639 of record OY728120.1, on the reverse strand, counting down.
GGATCTAACAATGATGTGTATATAAGGACACTAATACAGTTAACTTTTTGGGATACATTAATGGTAATTTATAAAATAATAGGTTTATGTATCCAGTCATCAATGAAACTAAACAATATCAGTTTTGAGGAATGAATAAAAAATTCATATATTGAATAGTCATCATAAATGATGCAATATTTAACTACATTTTTCTATAGTCATCAAATATACCATAATATGATCTATCATTATATGGTCGTTAATGAAAATGAAACATGTTTCATCTTGGGGGGTTGTAGTCCACTAAATCCAATAATGACATTGTTCATTTTTCATAAGGGATTAAGATTAGGTGGATAGTGATTCCCTATGTAATAAAAAAATTAGTACAATATAAATAAAAACATCATAAAATATGGTTGTAAAAAATTATTTTTAAATGCAATAATAAAATGAAAGTATGATAGTGAAATTATTTTACATAAATTGAAAGCTTTAGGATTACCATGGAAGATTCCTTAGAATGTATAGGATTTGGATATTATCTTGTGACTAAAAGATTAAAAATCCTATATAGGATTCCATGATAAGGATAGATAACTAATATTTATGTCGAAACCGAATTTCTATAGTTTTATTAAAGGTGTGGTAAGAGGCACTTTTTAAATTTTATGGGAATGAAATATTTTGTAAATATTGCAACATAATATAAAGTAATCACATGTTAAAAATTTAAAGCATCTAAATAATAATAATTTTTAGTGGGTGAAACTATGTATAGAATCAATCAATGATTATATTATATATTTTTTATTATGTTTTGATCTTTTAACAAATTGAATTATTACATTTACCATTTTACCATCTATAAAAATAAATAGTTTTTACCTATGGTACGATGAATCTTATTTTGAAAGATACATTTTTCTATATTATAAAATTATGAATAAAATATTCTTAATTTTATTTCAATTTTTTCAAATTAAATTTCATTATGTGTCATAATTAATTTTAATATATTACAAAATTGAGAAAAAAATTTCATTAATTCTAATATATCAATCAATGGTTTTAAACAATAAACATTTATTTAAACAGTATAATATCAAATTTGAAATAATAATTTTTCATAAAAATTATTTCAATAATTTAAATGTTATATTTGTATAGGAATAAGGTTTTTATAGTTGTTGTATTAGTAAAAATGGAAATTTTCACTAATGAACTAAAATTTATATTTTTTACCAAAAAACCCAAATATTTAGCTGAAGATAATAATAATATATAGAATACCCAAAATAAGTTTATAATGTTAAAATAAAATTATAACATTCATAAATTAAGTAATTAAATGTACTTATAAATAATGACCCTTTAAATAGATCATTCTATGAGAGTTCTATATATGATGTTTACAAGATACGCTAGGTTCTATGGTATTGCATACTCCTATCATAAATAAATTTTCCATGAAATTCTAGAGTATATCATCCTTTTAAGAAATGGAAATAGTCCTTATTCAAACCCATTTTATGCTCCTAGGGTTCCCCTTCTTATTTTTTAATTTTTCAATAGACTGTCAACAATCTGGTTGTCTTCTTCTACATTACATGTTATTTTGTGTAAAAAATCCCAAAAATATAGTCATTATAATACATGTTAATCTCTTATTTAATTCCCTACAATATTAGAACAATAATTAAATTTTGAATATATTTCCTCAGTAATTAATCTTGGAATACATCTTGTACATTATAAAGTGTATGAGGCATAACCTTTCGGAAAGCTACAACTATAATTATTTTTTACATTTCCAAAGTCCCAAATTACATATTTCTTAACTTCCCCTTTATACCAAATCTGAAGACACATTTCCAGAGATAAAACTTCCAGAATAAAAGATCCCAAACATTAAATTACAAGTATTTCCTTTGATTATCATCATTAAACTTTTTATTAAATTATTTAACCTGATAATAAATTCTTTGTACATTAATGGTTATATACTCCATAAGATTTGTGCTAACTACCATTCTTTCTCAAACTTCTTCTCAACATGCAGGAGTAAGAAACATATTCCTACATAAAATATTCATAAAGTACAATAAAGATTCTTACATTAAATATATTATATTATTAAAATTCTTTACATGATAGGAACAAATCCCCCACACCATCAATGGAAAAAGAATATAATATAAACATGTCTTCTAATGAAATGATATTCTTTTCATACTACCCATAGGTTTAGGCTGATTTCATTTCATAAAAATATCTCAGTGTCCACATTTTTTAGAAGTCTCTTAGAGAATTATGATTTGAATCGAGGATCACGATCAATTAATATGGATTGAGGTTTCACATGATGCCTTATGATTCATTTTTTAAGGATTTAGTAAATGGGTTCATGTGGTTTATCTTCTCTTATCAATATGAAATTTTGAGGTTAATAATGGTAATCATAAATGAGAATAATAGAATCATTATTCCATGGATTCTTTGGATTCCCATTGATAATGTCTAGGTTAAAATTATCCTACTTCGATATAGGTATGAAAAGTGGATGCACAAATCCATTAGTAATTTATATTTAAGACTTTGAATGCTAGCATACTAATGATCTTGACACATTGTATTCAAATTATCAATTCATTCCATTCCACTATAAATTTTCTCTAAAATATATATACATGGTTATAATACTATTTTTATATTGATATTCGAATTATATGCATTATATAAGAGTTCTATATTCAACTTTAGTACGGATGAATCAAATTTAATCATTACAACCATAAACACACTATATATATACATGATGTAAATAAATTTACCATCACATAATTTTTGTATCTTCCTTTTTTAGTGATCATCATCCTAATTTTATCTCCCTGTCATTTATTGTGATGTTTTTTAATTTTATCAGGCAAGTAATGATGGATCCCCATTTTTAAAAATGAAAACTTTAATATATAATAGATATCTACATAAAGGAGCATTTGTATCATCATAATGGTCATAAAACTATGGTTCCACTTAATCAATATACCAACCATCTTTTTCCCTCTATATGGTTGTAGTGTATCTTGAAATCAATGTCCTTGAATAGATCTAACAGTGTCCTATGAATCATGTTGTGCACTTTCTAAGATAAAATCATTAATATAATATTATTATCTATATATATATTTATCATTTATTTATGCATATATTTAGAGTCTCCATATTTTTAAAGGAAAAATTACAACTACTAGGTCATGAGAAAGTGTAGGATATTTTTATTCATCGATACTCAATTTCATTTATCCATGAAAAATTTCCAAATAAATTTGTATAATAACCAAAACAATTACTTTCTTAAATGAATAACTTTATATTAATAATCATTCATAAAAAGATAATAAATTTAACAGTTGTTCCTTAATAATCCAATAATTCAATTCTTTAAAACATTCCTCACATTCCCTTAACCTTTTTCATTCTACACATTTACATGTTATCATGGACAATGGGTTAGAAAATAAGTGAATTATCAAATTAATCCCTAATAGTAACATCATAATCATAATAATATTCATATCCCAGTTATGTTCTTCATTTTAGGCAATCATTTGAATAACATCATAATTAAAGGGTCGACTGATATTTCATCCATGAAGATATTACAGCTAATTATGGAAATTTAAAATATATTATATTCACACATACCCTATATAATTCTATTTTATGGTCCCTGGAATTATTTTCAGATGACTAATAATGTTAATATCCCTTAGAGTATATAAAAATATAATTAATGAGTATGACCTAAAATATATATAAATAATCATTTAATACTCTATTCATATGATATATAAATATAGAAGGTACTTTGGTCAATATAATAGGAATTAAAATAATTATAGAATTTTCATATATTGTTTGATATTATGTCATTGATATATAATATTTATTTTCCCTTATATTAAGATAAATAGAGTGAATATAAATATTTAGAAAGTGTTGGGAATCCTTGAAATCGATTAAATATGTTAAAAATGTGTGGTATATGATACTTATGCAATATAATAATGAAATTGTTCTCCTTATAACCATGTACAAATATCAAAGCTCCATCTTTTTTTTAAGGATCAAAATATGATCTTCCCATAGTAATGATCTAGGATGTATACATACCTTATCAGATAACTGTTGTAGCTATTATTACCCCACAAACTCCTCATGTTCAATTATATGGGTTGTTTTAGATATTTTTCTTCAATTACAAATTAGTTCTATTAAGAACTCAACATCACCCACCAAAAGATGACTAGGAAATTATTCTAGGAAAATATTATTATATTTTTTTTTCAAAAGAACATCCTATATTCTTATGAAATGTTATGTATCTATATATCATGCATAATCTAACAATTTTTTGAAAACATTAATAAGGAGGACTACTAGTAGAGAATCTGGAACTGATTTAGATGAAGAGGTTTCCACTATATAAAAATGTTCTTCCACTTCACCATGAAGAATCACAGTATCATTCTCCAATATATTAATATTTACATTATACATTTCAATTAAATCTATAATAGAGATCATATAAAATTGAACCACATATACAATGTCCAAATGTTATAATTGGTTATTCCAATGCATCACTATTGGAACATCCCAACACATCATTATTAAAATCTAATTTAAACCTATTATATTATTTAATAAACCAATGTCTAGGCTTCCAATGATATATCAAAATTTTTTTTCATTCATGTAATATATAAATAGTGAATGATAAAAATAAAAAAAAAATAGATAATATTGACTATAAGATAAATATAAATTCCACTACATCAATTGATACTTCAACATAATATATGGTAATATCATAACCCTATTTTTTCACCCTTTGAATTTTATTAGGTAAATTATATTCACATTTGGGTAATTTGTTTGTATAATTCCACCACTTCTTACATATAAATCATTTAATGTCTAAATATTATTCCTTATCATTTAATTCCAGATCTCAAGGGTCATTCCTTCTTCATTTTTAATAAACTCATATTCCCTTCTATGAAGATCCTATGGGGTTATTCACACATTTATCATACATGGGAAATCCAATCCATTCTTTTTTACATTTGATACATTTTTTCACCCATGATGCATAGTTTTCATCTCAATTTGATAATTTCCCTTGAAGAAATACATCTTAGAAAACACTTATCCAACTTAAAAAAAATTGATACTATATAATAATTTGATGAAATGGAATAAGAAAAAAATCCATTAGAAGGATAAAATTTAACTATTTAATGAAATTATCAATATTTGTTTACTTTCAACATACATATACATTATCCTACTTATCTATCATAGTAATTTTGACCAGATAATAGGTAAAATATTCTTCCACTATTTTTATAGTATTGGGGAAATTCCTATATATTTATTCTAAATTATAATGAGGATAAATTTTTTAAAAGAACACCTCCTTAAATGTTACAAATGAAATGAGATTTACCTCATATTCCTCTTTAGTGTTTTTAATTAGTGAACTCCATCTCACCAAATATCCATATAAATGATAGAACTCTCTGATGAGTTTTTCATTTTTACTACTTTTGACTGTTATAAATGTTTTCCAAAGTTGGTGTACAAATTTTCAAGCCTAGTATATTTTTAGGGGACTCATTGAAAGGATTGATAAATGGGAAAAGGCAAGTTCATCTATGTTTTTTATAACCACGTGATCCAACAATTCGAGGGGTTTTATGGGAATCAATAGCACCCCATAGTTGCGGCATGGTTTCCCAAACAATATAACATAGACATAATACATATAGTTGGAAACCTAAATTTTTTGGATTAAATATTAATTAAAATTGTAAGGAATTGATTTTACCCTAATATCAATGATTTAGTAAATCTTTTTTATTTTATGGTTGGATTGGATATACACCTTAATCCAATAGATTGATATTATTGATTCAAATCATATGTGAAATCTTCATGGACATTATTAATATATCCCATCTTCTTATCTTTATCATAACCATATATGTAATCCCACTTTGATACCCCATCATTCCATTAGGGGAACATGAGTTTTTTATAATTGGATCTAGTGATGTAAAGGAACTCCAATAATAAATCACAGGGATCATAATGAAATTATTTTTTTCACGAACCCTTGTAATTCTTTCCCTTATACCTCAAAACAGGGACCAATTTTAATAGGATGTTCATCAATGACCCTACGGAAGGTAGTTTACAAGATAATTCCAATTTTCTTGATAATGGTCTTGTGGTTTTATTTATAACGTTCCCTTTGAATGTTTTATTTTTAAATTTGAAAATTATATTGAATCCCCTTGAATTAAAAATACTCATCATATATCCCATTGGATTCATTAGAAATTATTATAATGAGAATGATGGATACCCATGTGTTGTTCCATTTTTTCAAGAGTCTTAACTATGGAGTGAAAATGGAGAATTATTGGGTTTCTAAAACTCAATCAAATGTGAATGTTTTGGAATGTTAACTTATTGTGAAGATTTTTTTTCTTATCCTCAAAAAGATAATGAGATATTATATGATTCATGGTAATTGGGATACCTGGTTATTTATTGATATGATGATAATGATGATGATTGATAAATGAAATGGTGAACCGTGTTGAGAAAGGATGATAAGAAGGTCACTGTTGTTGATCCTTGATATATATATATATATATGTTTGAATAATGATATTTGGAAGAAAGATTGATGCTCTTATATATGGCTTCCATAATGATGTTTTAGGACTCATTACTTTCATGAGACATTGGTGCTATAATTATGCTCTATGTACCCATGATATAGGGGTTGGAATTATACCCAAAAAACATGGGATAATGGCATTGGAATGACTCCCCATTAATCTATGAAATTGTACATAGTTTAAAACCCCAAGTTAAAAAAAATAAATTAGAGTTGAATAAAAATTTAAACTTGTGTTTATTAATGTGATGAACCTGTGAGAGTTTTTTCAAACTCTTCCATGAGCCAATAACGGTTTGATTAGATTTAGTGTCTCCATTAATACAATGATCAATGTGGTTAATATTATTTTATTAAAATTTAAAGAATGTGTAATTTTATATTCATATTTATTATTCCTTATAGAACTATATTCCTGGAGATAGAGAGTATTTGTTATACAATTGGTGGTGTCCTATTATGTCGTACCGACACCCTACTCAGACTTCCAATTTTTACTAGATTGGAATTAATGTTTATAGTGTAGGATAATTGGAAAGTCCCTATGTTAGATGAAATAATTTGGATTCAAGATAGAGAATGAATGAGGGAACATGGCCTGAAGTCAAGAGGAGGATTGGAGTTGTCAAATTGAATTTATTTTTGGTGTCCATCTAATAGTCGACACATATATGGTATGGCATATCTAGTATTTCATTTTATGGTAAATTACCCAATTTTGGGATTCTTCATGCGATGCTTGGTCTGTATTTCTAAATATTTTTTAGAAATTTGGAAATTTTTATACTCATTTTACCTATTGAATTTCTTCATTAATATACTATTGTCTCCTAATGTATTATATTAGACCATCATTTCTAGTTAGTATCCCTAGAAATTTGTTGAGGGGTGCTGGATGTCCTTTGGTGAACCGGATTGCAGAACCAGTATGTGGTACATGGGTTGGTAAATTAAAAGTTGTTATCAGAGGGTTTTCCATTATATTATATTAGAATTATGAAATATGTAGATAGGATATTGGGATGATTCAATCCAAGAAGACGAGACCACGTTTGGGTTTAGCTAACCCATGTTCATGGGAAACTCCAAGTACCTAGGGTGGGTATATTTGTTATAATTGTACATTGTTATAGAATAATGTTATTTCTCCATGCCTAAAATAGGAGGATTTAAATTTTTTAGGTGATTTTACTCATGTACTAGTATAGAAAGTTATTATAGAATTTTTTGATCATTCTCATAATTGAAGAATATGTGTGACACACATAAGATTTTTCATATATGGTAAATCAGCTTATGATTGAGTTGTGGGATGAAAATAAAACACATTATATGTGTTATTTAATAGAAATGGTTCCAAATAATGAATTTATAATTGCAAAAAGTTGTTTACATTTTGAATTTATAAATGGAAAACCTATGAATTTTTATCCCAGGTCAGGGATGGTGGATGTGTGTGATACAACCACATTTTTTACCTTGGTGTTGCGAATGAAGGGTGATTTTTTATTGATTTATTTAAAAAAAAAATTCTATTTTCAAATGATTTGATATGAAAAATGAAATGGGAGATTTTAAATGTAGATAAATTCCTTTAAAGTGATGTTTTTGTAAGGATATTATGGAAATTTTTAGGAATAAACATACAATTGTGTAATTCGAGGAATTTGTAGATCTGGCTGAGGGGGTAAAAGAGTAGTTTTGTGAGAACATCACTAATGTTTTACTATTCAAGGTAGGATACCCATGGAAAGCTTTGTGTTGATCTGACCTTGGAGTTCTGACGACAAATCTCTTTGACATTCCTCAGAGTGGGTGAATTTGATGAAACTGATCTCTATATTGATTATATCCAAACAATCATGGATCATATAGAAACTCATGTGAAGAAAAAGAAAAATTAGAAGGCAATATATTTTAGGTACCATCACTAAAATGGTGGTATATTCATTCTTAGGACAAAATGTTTGAGGGAATTTCATGAATGAAATTATTTGATAGGTTTCAAGAACACTATTTATATTGGTACTGAGATAGTGGGTTGCATAGTATATGTTGTTAACCTATGGGAGAATGTCAATGAAGCACTATATATTATTCTTTACTGAATTGTAGTGAATTGTATCAACATTGGTATATGTGGTGAGATGTTTTATTGATGTATTGAAATGTGATATTATGTATGAGTTATTGAGGTAGTGAATTAGGATCTCATTTCTAATAAGAACCTAAATGAGTATTTTACTGTAGGACTGGTGGCTTTAGCTAGATGACAAGAAGGAACATCTTTTGAGGATTGGAAAAATAATTAAGAGAATTTTCACTATAGAAATTTAATACAATGTATCCAAGGGATATGATTAGTTACTCAGGGTAATGATTAAGGGGTTTTCCATCAGTACAGTTTTCGAGGTCATATTTGTAGCTAGTTTTCACAACCACCAATGGAGTGCCAATAATCTGGCACGATGAGACAATGATAGGGGTTCATGATGAACCATTGATATATGTAATTTGATGGGGTATCTAGGCTAACATACAACACTGGAAGGGGGTATTATACACCATAACTTCTAAGAAGATGGAGAACTATTGGTCATTCTAGTTAGGGCCGCATGTTGACTCATTATGTTACCTTATGAATTTTCCATTCCATTATATATTAAAAATCAAAAACACATTTTCTATGGAAAATTATCCTTCTGTATGAATTATTTTCAAAAGGAAATGTTTCTTTCTAAAAGAAAACTTAATGTCATTATCACATGTTTTCCTTGCCTTATCTAATATTTTCCTTGAACAAGTGTAACCATATTTTTCTTAAACCAAAAATATGATCCTTCCCGAACACAAATCCTTACCATTCCTTCGACTACGATTTCCCAAGAATTGTGAATCCAATTTCTTCTAAAATCCGTCTCTGATGTCAACTGAAATCTTAATCCAGTTTATTAAAAAATATGAATTTGAAATCATCTAAATTCAGAATCTGATTACTTCTAAAATTGGACTTTGAATTCTTCTAAAATTAGACTTCAATTTCATCAAAAATAGGACTTAGATTTCTCAAGAAATCAGACTCTAATTTCCCAATAAATAAAACTCTAATTTCTTATGAAATATGACTCTGATTTATCTAATAATTAGACACCGATTACTTTTGAAATTAGTCACTGATTTCTTCTTAAATTAGATTATAATTTCTCTGGAAATCATACTCTGATTTTTTATAAAATGAGACTTTTATTTCTTCTAAAATCAAACTCTTATTTCTTCTTGAAATGAGACATCGATTTCTTCTGAAATCAAACTCCGATTTCTTATAAAATTAGACTCCAATTTATTCTAAAATAAGAATCTAATACCATCAGAAATGTGACTCTGAATTCATCAGAATTTGGACTTCTATTTTCTCTTTCATAAGAATTTGATTAGAATATTTTGTTATAATTACCTTATATCATTAATGTAACATTTCATTTTATCAGAAACTAATCATGTTAATATTTCTTAAATTTGTTAATTTTCTTAAGAATAAATTATTTTCTCTTATAAATTAATTTTTTATACACATGATATTATTTCTTATGATATCATACCTGAAATGATGTCATAGAAATCTATTTATAACAATGAATTTTCAATGTGACTCATGTACATGTACCTCCAAAATTTTAAAAAAATATGATAGTTAGAGGAGGAAATAGACTGTTGAAAATGCCTATAAATACCGAGACATTTGGAGGAGTAGTGCATAGATGAGAGAAGCGTTCCTAGTGATCATGATGAATTATAAAGAAATAATTAGTGTTGAGAGATCTATGTTCAAATCATTCTTACACGGATATTGTGAAAAACTTATTTAACTTTTAACAACTTGTTTAGCCAGCTTAGTGTGATTTTTATTTTTTCTGATCAATCAAGGGCTTCTAGGGATAGGAAGGCAGTGGTGTCAATCACCTTAATGATCAAGGGGTTACGGGGATAGAAAGACAGATCAAAATCATCATATCAGGGGCTTATCCTGGTGTGGGTGAGATAGAATTTATTAAAGGCAATAATCAAGGGACCTTTATCACTTGTTTTTGGATACCCTTCTCTTTGGGTTAAAAGATTTATTATACTTGTATTTTAATGTTACAAGTTTTATTTTAACTGAATTTTTTAAATAAAGAAATTATAAATTTTTTATACCTTCTTATAATTGTATTCTTTGATATAAATAATATTCTATACACTTTAAGGTAGAATCATTCTCTATGTAAACCTTCCTTAAGTTTCTTTATCGTATAAATATTTTTGGATATTTTGAAAGATTGTTTCTTTGTTATGAACAAAAGAGCGCTTTTGAATTAATATTATTTAAAGGATAAAAATGTTTGTTTTTAAAACTACAATTCACATTCTTGTAATTGAGCATGTACATCTTAATTTTGATCCAAAAATTCGTATCAGAGAATGTATCTAAAATAATTAAGCTTATATATAAGTTTTCTTTCTCAAATTTTCATCCTTAACATTACTTGATCATGTGTTTCAAAAAGTGTTTTTCATAATTTTTTATAAAATTTCTGTTAATTTTTCTTTTTATAGAAAATATTATCCTATATTTTAGTACAAAATTGAAGGAATGTACATTGGTTCTATTGAAAATTTAAATCCAACCAGACTACTGATATTTGATGGTAATGATTTTGAGTACTAGAGAGATGGGATGAAGGCCTTTTTTATAAACACTTTAGTGGATAATTTTTCATTCTCACTCGTGAATAAAATATTCTTGACAAAGAAACCATATCATTCATAAATCATGAAGAAGAATAATATCAACAAAATTACAATGTACACCATACTCTTTTATATTCCATGACTAGGAAAATCTATATTCAAACATCCTATTGTGAAGATTCTAACATTATCTAGAAGAAATATTATGTTACACACTTTGGATCTTCAGAAGTTATATAAAGAAGAAGAGAAATACTAAGAGATAAACGTCATGGATTTGTATATCCTTATAGAGAACCATTTCGCAATGTGAAACAATGATTTTTGACTATCAACAACATTCATTAATCTATATGAGAAAATTACTTTATGATGAAATAATTATGTACTAGATAATAAATATTATGCCCAATGAGTGGGAATATAAGTGAACATTTGTTTATGAGAGTAGGAATGTTCCAAACATCACTATTACTAAATTATTTGGGACTCTTTAATAGTATTAAACTACAATGAAGGGAGATGTAGACACTAATAAGAAAAAGGCTGGTAATTTCTATGATTCTTTCACTACTACATAAAATCTTATGAAATACAAGACTCTTGAAAGAGTTACTACATCAAAAGCTAAGAAAAATACATTTATATCTGAATAAATGGATAGTGCTCATTCTGAAAATGAACTTTCCAATCTTGGTAGAAGAATGAATATGATTGTGGGAAAGAAATACTTCCAATACATATTCAAAAATAATGATAGAAAAGATAATAATTATTCATTATTAACTTGTTATGAAGGGAAGATGAAGGTCATATCAGACTAGAAAATCCTATGATCAAATAAAAATATTGAAAGGATAGGAATTCGAAAAGAAAGAAGAAAAATTACTTCAATACCAAGTCTAAGAATGTTCTGAAAGCTAATGAAACCTAGAGTGATTATAATGGTGATTCTTCAGAAAAATCTTCTGATATTTAATATTTTGGATACTAGAATATTGGTCTAATAGCTATAATTACTAAAAAAATCATTGTTATATTACTAAGGAAAAATATGAAACATGAACATACATTTCATTAAATTATAATATTCCTAATTAAGAATATTATTAATCTTTGGGTGAAGAATATCCCTCACCCAATGAAAATTGTAGAGACCCGAAGCTTGACATACATGGACATTACATTAATTTTGAGGAATACTTAGTATATAACAAAAACACACACATAAGGATCGTAATAGTTTAGTGTCTTTGGAAACTCGGAATATAATCTTCTAATCGTAGTGAAAGATCTTCAACATCTCCCATAAAGATCTTCCCTTTTTTTACCTATAACCATTCTTTATATCCTGGGGAAAAGAAAACATAAAAGGGTGAGCTCAAATGCTCAGTAAGGGGAAACAAAATAAATATCAATCACATCATATTCATAAGAACATAGAATTTTGGAAATATTAACCTGAAAAAGAGAGCACAATTTCATAACATGGGATAAATCATAGTAGTGAAATGAAATCCCAATAATCATAACATAAAACATGGAACTTTCTGGAATACACACATAATCATAGAGAATCATTTCTTATTAGTCAAGACTCATTGCCAAGACTATCTTAGTGGACAAAGTCCATTTCTGAACCGAGTCACCCTCGTTTCAGTCCTGTTTCAGTGAACCGGTATAACCTACCGTTCCAGCCATGTATATCTAATGAGATATAAAATCTTTTCCCAATTCATTGGAGGGAGATATAGGTCCCACCCATCTCATAATGATACCATTCTTATGTGTGCCACAAAATCATAAACCATACATCATAGCATAACCCATGTAATAAAAATAGGAATCTTAAACAACATGACATCATAAAACAATTCATATAAGATAAAGGAATTCATAAAAATAATTCCATCCCAACATAATCAAATCAATGTAATAATAGGGATAGAAACAGAACCCTATATTATCTTATATAGAAAATAATTTTGATAAAACAGTTGAATTCCATTCTTGAAGAAAATATCCTTTCTACTTCAAAAACATTTTTCTTTCTTAACATGTCATATAATTTTGAACTAAAAGAAGTTGATTAAAAATAAACTTGAAAACTTGTAAAGGAATATTCATAGAAATAATGTTCTAAAAATCCATTCATGTTGTATAAGTTAAAAAAACATTCTTCTCGAACTTTTGTCGGAAAAGTCAAAAAGTACCTCGTACGAAAAATGACAAAAGATTCCTTTCATATATTTTAATAAAAACTCACCGAAGGGTAAAATTGGATTTTAAAAATTGTAGGTGGATGGAAATAATATTAAATATTGAAGAAACATGGATTTTGATGATAAAATACAACCCAATAAATACTAAAGTATAAACAATCTCGGATAAAAATGAGATTGTGATATTTCCCTTACCTTAGGTCTGATTTGCATCGTAAGTGTCCGAACCTCCGGTATAATGATATAAATAATGTCATTGACTTATTCCAGAATCATACTCATTGTTATGATATCATATATGGTTCACTTATGACTTTATTTTACCCGTTCATTTGTAAATTCCATGTTAAATAGCGTTTTGGGTAAAATCTTTTCATTTGTCGTCCGTCTTTTGAATTGTAATTATTCATATGATTACTTAGATCATGATTAATTAATTCCAGAATATAAAACATGATTTATATATAATATATATTCAGAATATACATATATTTAATAGATCAGTAAATGGAATGAAATACACCGTTCATGGAGACGGTAGACTGTACGTACGCATGAACGCTGTTTTCGTTTCCTTATTGAGTTGAATGGAATTAAGTAGATGACATACATATAAATACACATAAATATATTATCATTATTATGTCATATATTTCATTATTACTTTTTATATATACTTTATAATCATTCATGAATGGTTAAAGTGGAGAATGAATCTTATCGCATCGTGGAGACGGTAGTCCGTACGTACGCACGAGCGATGATATCATTCTCATGATCGTGGGACTGTATTGGAGTGTATTTATACTATTTCAGAATAAATATCACTTTAAAATAATCATATATAGTTATTATTTACCGCATTATAGCCATCCAAGTAAGGTGTTGGTGGAAAATAGATTACACCACGGCGTGGAGATGGTATGCCGTACGTACGCACGTGCGGTGATTTCCTTTTTCCGTAGGATGGATAGAAGGTTAATTAGAGTTTTTTCATATTTATAATAACATATCAGTATATAAAAAATAATGATGTTATTACTTTATCATGAAACAACTAAATAAGAAGAAGTTGAAGAAGAAAGAAATTGAAAAAGATCGGTAATGGATATTACCTCTTTTTGACGCGCCTTCACTTAACCTCCACGTAAAGAACTAAGGATGGTCTTTGAAGAAGACCAGGACCTCTAGGAGAGGGGCACCTTAGGAAAATCTCAAAATATTATTTTATATTAAGGTTAAATTCAGTTTATAATGGTTCCAATGGGTCTTATTTCGAATATAAAGTGTGGATGGGTCTAAACCCTCTCATCCAATAGGATTTAGAGAAGTTTAGGTTATTATTTTAACCTTATCAATTATATTTAACTCTAAGTTAAATAATTTAACTTTTACCGTCTATTTTTGTTTTCTTACACTGTATGGTTAATAAACATACCATAACAAGCCAAACGAACCCCAAGTTGTTTATTATTAATATATATATTTTTATCTAATTCATTTGGCCGAACCCTAGATTTTTAGGAATTAAATAACAATTAATAATATAATATTTGTTTTAAAAACTAATTTATGTCAATTTTGACACTATTTGGTACATGATTTTTATGGAATTCATAACAGAATGATAAGTTCGAACCAAGTTACCTATATCAAACATAACATGTCATATTAACCTATAAAATTAATGTAAGTCATAAAAAGACTCAAATTACATTTATTTGGGCATTTATAACATCCATTATGTCAATATTTCATTAATAATACAATTACTGCATCATCGTTGTGTAATAAATAAATTACAATATGTAATGTCTAAAAATTATAAATAAAATACCATTATATAGGAAATCTTATTTTATTTCTAATGAATATTAAAAATCGAATTTATATTATGTATAACCCTATATTAAAAATGTTTTAGTAAATAAACTTTGATTTCAACTCTTTTAACTCTTCTTTGAATTAAATAATAATAAATGTCCTAATCTAATCCAAGTGGGCCTAAATGGTCATATTTTATTCCTAAGGTTGTTTTTGGTCGAATTACACTTATCCAATAGAATTAGGACATGTGTTAGGGTAATGATAATATCATTTTTACCCTTAATTACCCTATTTACTTTTAACCGTGGTAAAAAAGTAAAAAGTTACTATTCATCAAAAATTATTTTCATCTCATTGAACCACATTTTACTTACTGACATCAACCGTGTCTCTCGGATTTTTGAAATTCCATTCACAGAAGCGGTAAAATTACGTATTATGAAAAATTCATTTTTTTCACTACCACTTTGTGGTTTCACTATTCATCAAAAAATGAAAGTTTCTAGAAAAATACAAAAAATTAGTCCTAAGATATATTTGATATTATGAACTCGAAAATGATGTCTATTTTACCAAATTCAAAACATATCAGTTTCATTAATTAATTTAAAAATTAATTCCCATCGTCAAAACAAATAGCGTGTTCTTAAGAGATAATAACTATCAAAAGATTGACACTTGTTTATGTCTGGTTTAAATGTGAAATTATATACAATGACCAACATTGTATTAAATTGTAAAAATATATTCTAAATATACTTTAAAACCACTCAAATTAATAATTTATCACTATGAATTATTTTGATTGAAAAATTTGTTTTTAATTAAAATTTAGTAATTTTCACTATTCATCAAAATATGAAAGTTATCCGAAAATTACCAAAATTTCACCCAAAGCTAATTTCGATATTCTGAATCAAAAAATGAAGACCATTTTGAAAAATAAAACTTACAAAATTTCAAAAAGTGGTTATTACTATTCATAACGGCTAGTTTTAATAATATTTTAATAGCATATTGTTGTTTAATGAAACTCATTATTGCGTACTACACACGCTACCAAGGAAGGTCGCGATTGTGTGTAATACAAGACAAGTCAAGGATGCATTTTGTGCAAGATCCTTTTGGTGTAGCATACAACACAGGTCATTAATTAAATTAAAAGAATATTTTACATATAATCTCGGGGTGTTACATTCTACCCCCCTTAAAATGAATTTTTCCCTCGAAATTCGTCGGGGTTATAAATGGTTTTCTATTAAAAAGTTTCTTCAATAGAAACCCACATCGAAAAAAGGAATACCAAAACCAATCTTTAAAAAAAAAAGTATGAAACGTAATGGTTACCCAAATAAACTAATCACTGGGTTTCCACATAGGTGAAAATATGGATATGGAAGAGAAATCTAATCATCATGTTCTGATGGAGAGTGGTAGAGAACATGGATATGGAAAAGCCAGAAATCACAAAGCCAAAAAATTGTGATGATATAAGGTAACATCTGATTCATCTGATATAAGATCACTAGGACAACATTTTTGGTTTTCAAGATCATTTCCCTAAAGTTGATGAAATTGGAATTAGAAGAAATACTTTCGTGATTTCGGTATAGTCTCACCGTTGGTCATTATTTGGACAATTTCCACTTCATCTCTTAAATAAATGAAGTTAAATTTTTCATTCGTGATGTCTTAGCAGATCATGTGATAGAATGATGGGTCATTTCGTCTGTCTCAAACAAAAGGTTAGAAAAATTATCAAAAAATACATAAGTCCATCTATAGTGAGATTAATCAAATATGGTTCCTAAAATGGACTTATACTTCATATATCATACTACTTAATATAATAAAACTAGTTTCTACTAAACAGGGTCTTCCTGTAGGCCAGTGGTAGGCGATAAAGGCCAGTCGCACTTCGGTTGTGGGTTCGATTCCCACAGCCTTGTCCGACGCGATGGGCTGTCGCCCGTCCTGCAGGTTATCCTTTTTCTAAAGCTATATTACTATAACATCCCATCAATAATATCGAAAAAACTTCTATCCTTGAACAATACTAACTTATGTCCAACATAATCCATCTCAATATTTAGGCTTATCCAAAATACTTCGGTCCAAGCTCATAGTATAAAAATGATTACTTGAAATGTCACACAACAATCACGTGAATGCCATCATTTATCCCCCATATATCATAAGATATATCTTGTTGGTCAAATTACAAACATGTGAATACCTTAATCATGTATTCTCTTGAAGAATGAATACCCATTGAACCTTAGTAAAAACATGAAAGCAGTCAAAAGATAACTCTTTCCACATACCGAAATCCAAAATTTCTATATACTCAAACCATGATATAACCTTCTCCTTATATTAGTCAGGAGATCATGAATACTATCAAACATTTAATTTTCTTCTTATCCCTTCATTATGCGCATATCATCTACATTCCAAAAACATATGAATAACCTTTCATGGATACTGGTACCATTAATCATACACTTTCAAAACTCAAGGAAAGACAACAGTGTAACAATCCTTAGATGTCTCTTTATTCCATAGTACCATGAGATTACTTATACAACATTACACAAGATAAACATGTAATCATTACACTACATTCTTAAACCATTGATCGAGATTCAACAATTCTTTCATCTCACATATCATTTGTAGTCTCTTCATCATCATCAACATAAATACTACCCATACGACCATACTGATTCTCTTCAGGAGACTTTCCCTTAGGGCATTGGTTTGCATAATGCCCGTACATTCCACATTTAAAACATTTATCCATTGTTGATGTCATAGAAATACCATTATCCTCATCGTTGGGGTTAACTGAACCTTTTCCTTTGCACTTACTGGATTTGTGTCCTTCTTTTCCACCCCCAAAGCATCTTCCAGTTCCTTTGAAATATTCTCCTTGATGTCTCTTCCCACATGATTTGCATAGGGGAAATTGAACTTTCTTTCCTATATGATCATCATGAAACTCCATCATTCTCTTATTATCTGAGTCAGGAAACTTACCAAATTTTACTTTATTGATCATATTAGGAGATTTTTGATTCGGCATAATAATGATGTTTGGACTTCCAAATCCCATTTCATTTGGTTTCTCATGAAGAATATCATTCCATTGTCCATAATATCCTCCATTATCGTGAATCATCTTGTTTCCAGCGATATTCTAAAACCCAAAAAGAATAGTGTGAGAGGAAAAAATCATAATAAAGGGAAAGTAACTTCAATATCTAACATCTTTGGTTTAATATAATATCGTTACAATAGTTCTAGGAATATATCATATACGTATACTTATCCTTAGGGACATCCCTAGACATACCTTAGAAATATCTCTTGGGATCTCACTAACGTTCACGCATCCTAGTTTCCAAAGGATGACTAAACCATTCCTCTGATACCAACTGTAGAGACCCGAAGCTTGACGTACATGGACATTACATTACTTTTGCAGAATACTTAGTACATAACAAAAACACACACACAAGGATTGTAATAGTTTAGTGTCTTTGGAAACTCAGAATATAATCTTCTAATCGTGGGGAAAGATCTTCAACATCTCCCATAAAGATCTTCCCTTTTTTTTACCTAAAACCTTTCTTTATATCTTGTGGAAAAGAAAACATAAAAGGGTGAGCTCAAATGCTCAGTAAGGGTAAACAAAATAAATATCAATCACATCATATTCATAAGAAAATAACATTTTGGAAATCTTAACCTGCAAAAGAGAGCATAATTTCATAACATGGGATAAATCATAGTAGTGAAATGAAATCCCAATAATCATAACATAAAACATGGAACTTTGAGGCATACACACATAATCATTGAGAATCATTTCTTATTAGTCAAGACTCATTGCCAAGACTATCTTAGTGGACAAAGTCCATTTCTGAACCGGGTCACCCTCGTTTCAGTCCTGTTTCACTGAACCAGTATAACCTACCGTTCCAGCCATGTCTATCTCATGAGATATAAAATCCTTACCCAATGCATTGGATGGCGATATAGGTCCCACCCATCTCATAATGATACCATTCTTATGTGTGACACAAAATCATAAACCATACATCATAGCATAACCCATGTAATAAAAATGGGAATCTTAAACAACATGATATCATAAAACAATTCTTATAAGATAAAGGAATTCATAATAATAATTCCATCACAACACAATCAAATAAATGTAATAATAGGGATAGAAATAGGACCCTATATTATCTTAGATGGAAAATAATTTTGATAAAACAGTTGAATTCCATTGCTGAGGAAAATATCATTTCTACTTCAAACATATTTTTCTTTCATAACATGTCATATAATTTTGAACTAAAAGAAGTTGATTAAAAATAAAATTGAAAACATGTAAAGTAATATTCATATAAATAATGTTCTAAAGATCCATTCATTCCGTATAAGTTAAAAAAACATTCTTCTCATACTTTTGTCGGAAAAGTCAAAAAGTACCTTGTACGAAAAACGACAAAAGATTCCTTTCACATCTTTTACTAAAAACTCACCGAAGGGAAAAATTGGATTTAAACAATTGTAGGTGGATGGAAATAATATTACATATTGAAGAAACATGGATGTGGATGATAAAATACACCCCAGTAAATACTAAAGTATAAACAATCTCGGATGAAAATGAGATTGTGATATTTCCCTTACCTTAGGTCTGATTTGCTTCTTAAGTATCCGAACCACCTGTATAATGATTTAAATAATGTCATTGACTTATTCCAGAATCATACTCATTTTTATGATATCATATATGGTTCACTTATGACTTTATTTTACCCGTTCATTTGTAAATTCCATGTTAAATAGTGTTTTGGGTAAAATCGTTTCATTTGTCGTCCGTGTTTTGAACTGTAATTATTCATATGATTACTTAGATCATGATTAAATAATTCCAGAATATAAAACATGATTTATATATAATATATATTGATAATATACATATATTTAATAGATCAATAAATGGAATGAAATACACCGTTCATGGAGACGGTAGACCGTACGTACGCATGAACGATGTTTTCGTTTCCTTATTGAGTTGAATGGAATTAAGTAGATGACATACATATATGTACAAATAAATCCAGTATCATTATTATGTCATATATTTCATGATTACTTATTATATATACTTTATAATCATTCATGAATGGTTAAAGTGGAGAATGAATCTCATCGCGTCGTGGAGACGGTAGTCCGTACGTACGCACAAGCGATGATATCGTTCTCATTATCATGGGACTGTTTTGGAGTGTATGTATATTATTTCAGAATCAATATCACTTTAAAATAAATCATATATAGTTATTATTTACACCATTATACCCATCCAAGTAAGGAGGTGGTGGAAAATAGATTACACCACGTCGTGGAGACGGTATTCCGTACGTACGCACGCGCGGTGATTTCCTTTTTCCGTATGATTGATAGAAGGTTAATTAGAGTTGTTTCATATTTATAATAACATATCAGTATATAATAAATACTGATGTTATTACTTTATCTTGAAACAACTAAATAAGAGGAAGTTTAAGAAGAAAGAAATTGAAAAAGATCGGTAATGGATATTACCTCTTTTTGACGCGCCTTCACTTAACCTCCACTTAAAGAACTAAGGAAGGTCTTTGAAGAAGACCAGGACCTCTAGGATGTTACTAGGGAAGTGGAGAAGAGATTTTTTTCAGGGGTTTGCCGAGATTGAAGGCTCAAATTGGTGTGAGGAGTAGAGGGAGGAGGTTCCCTTTTATAAGGGAGGAGAGGGGCACCTTAGGAAAATCTCAAAATATTATTTTATATTAAGGTCAAATTCGGTTTATAATGGTTCCAAATGATCTTATTTGGAAGATAAAGTGGGGATGGGTCGAAAACCTCTCATACAATAGTATTTAGACAAGTGTAGGTTATTATTTTAACCTTATCAATTATATTTACCTCTAAGTTAAATAATTTAACTTTTACCGCGTCTTTTTGTTTTCTTACACTATATGGTTAATAAACTTACCATAACAAGCCAAACGAACCCCAAGTTGTTTATTATTAATATATCTGTTCATATAAAATTCATTTGTCTGAACCTTAGATTTTTAGGAATTAAATAACAATTAATAATATAATATTTGTTTTAAAAACTAATTTATGTCAATTTTGAAACTATTTGGTACATGATTTTTATGAAATTCATAACAGAATGAAAAGTTCGAACCAAGTTACTTATATCAACAAAAACATGTCATATTAACCTAAATAATTAATCTAAGTCATAAAAAGTCTCAAATTACATTTATTTGGGCATTTATAACATCAATTATGTCAATATTTAATTAATAATACAATTACTGCATCATCGTTGTGTCATAAATAAATTAAATTATTTAATGTCTAAAAATTATAAATAAAATACCATTATGTATTAAATATTATTATATTTCTAATGAATATATAAAATCAAATTTATCTTATTTATATCCCTATATTAAAAATATTTTAGTAAATAAACTTTGATTTTAACTCTTTTTACTCTTCATTGAATTAAATAATAATAAATGTCCTAATCTAATCCATGTGGGCCTAAATGGTCATATTTTATTCCTAAGGTTGTTTTTGGTCGAATTAAACTTATCCAATAGAATTAGGACATGTGTTAGGGTAATCATAATATCATTTTTACCCTTAATTAACCTATTTACTTTTAACCGTGGTAAAAAAAGTAAAAAGTTACTATTCACAAAAAATGATTTTCATCTCATTGAACCACATTTTACTTACCGACATCAACCGTGTCTCTCGGATTTTTTAAATTCCATTCATAGAAGCGGTAAAATTAAGTTTTATGAAAAATTCGTTTTTTTAACTACCACTTAGTGTTTTCACTATTCATCAAAAAATGAAAGTTTCCAGAAAAATACCAAAAATTAGGCCTAAGATATATTTGATATTATGAACTCAAAAATGATGTCTATTTTACCAAATTAAAAACATATCAGTTGCATTAATTAATATAAAAATTAATTCCCATCATCAAAACAAATAGCGTGTTCTTAAGAGATAATAACTATCAAAAGATTGACACTTGTTTATGTCTGGTTTATATGTGAAATTATATCTAATGACCAACATTGTATTAAAATGTAAAAATATATTCTAAATATAATTTAAAACCACTCAAATTAATAATTTATCATAATTAATTATTTCGATTGAAAAATTTGTTTTTAATTAAAATTTAGTAATTTTCACTAGTCATCAAAATATGAAAGTTATCCAAAAATTACCAAAATTTCACCCAAAGCTAATTTTGATATTCCGAATCCAAAAATGAAGTCCATTTTGAAAAATAAAATTTAAAAAATTTCAAAAAGTGGTTATTACTATTCATAACGGCTAGTTTTAATAATATTTTAATAGCATATTGTTGTTTAGTGAAACTCGTTATTGCGTACTACCGACGCTATCGAGGAAGGTCACGATTGTGTGTAATAAAAGACAAGTCAAGGATGCGTTTTGTGAAAGCTCCTTTTGGTTTAGCGTACAACACAAGACATTAATGAAATTAAAAGAATATTTTACATATAATCTCTCGGTGTTACAAAAATAGCTTACCTACATTTGAAGAAGTCCCTATATTTTCTAAATTAATTGATAATGAGAATTATAAGATAATAAAATAAGTTAAATAAAAAAAATAGAATATCTATTTTTATAAAATAAGTATCATATCTTTCAAAATATCATGTTCATAAAACCATTGATTTTGAAAATGATTCCAAAAATCTTAATGAAGTTAATTCTGAGAAGGATAATCTTTATAAGGATATGGAAAATGTTATTAAAATGAAAAATGTTTTAAAGACTAACTCAAAATCTAAGACTAATGACTATGAGGATAATAATTATTTATCAGACAAAAATCATTAATATTTTCCATAAAATTTTTTTTATTAAATATCACATTATGATGGAATGAATTTGATAAAATTTATTCATAAATTCATCTTTATAGTAATAGTTCTAAATTTGGTTATACACATTAAAACCCTACTTTTAGCCAATACTATTTTGTACCCCAATATGCTGAATTTTCAAAAAGTGTCAATTTGTTGGAAATTGAAAGAAAAAAATTTAATTATATAAAACATAATCCTAAGGTTTTCATAATGATATATTTTCAATGAAATTTTGGATACCTATGATTTTAATTTCTAAAAATTCTAGATCCAAGAATGATTAGATTCTGAATGTGTAACTATTTTATTTTCAGAAAAATAAATGATGTGGAAACAATAATACATGGTACATGGATAGTGGAGTTCTAGGAACATGACTAAAAACAATAACTTATTTGACATGATAATTATCATAGAAGATGGAAATGTAACATTTGGAGACAATGCTCAGGGAGAAATATTTGGTATCAGTATCATCTATCTTCTTGGAAAAGATTAAATTTCAATTGTTTTATATGTTAATAGTCCTAAGCACAAACTTATAAGCATAATCAAATTATGTTATGAAGGTTACCATGTGAATTTCAGAAATGATAAATGTATAGTACACAATTCCAACAATGTTTTTATTATCTCTACCCATAGGCATGAGAATGTTTATACACATAACATAGAATATCATATGAGTCAATACCTATCATTCCATAGTGTAATGGAATATCAATCTAGGTTATGGAATATATTTATAGGACAATATAATGTTTATAACTTATTGAAACACTCAAATAAAATACTTGTTAGGGATCTTCCAAGGCTTAGAATTTATTCTTTAAATTTTTTTTGATCCTTGTAAATATGTTAAAAAACACAAGCCATTATTTAAATAAATTTTTGAAGCCTTAACATTGAGAAATTGTAGCTATTATATAAGTATCTTCTCATTCCAACACCAACATGAAGTAGTAGATGAAAATAATTTATGTTTTTCTAGTTAATAATTACATAATATCAACTAGGGTCTATTTTCTATCAAAATAAATATGAATCCTTTTCATATTTTAAATATTTTTTATCGAAAGATGAAAATGATAAAAACCTTCCGTTGATAACTATTGGTAGTGTTCATGGGAGAGAATTTGAAAATTATGATAATTATTATTTTTGTAATAATAAAGGAATTACTAATAACTTCTCAACTACATGAAATCCTAAACAAAATGGTGTCTTTTAAAGAAGAAACTATATTTTTCAAGGGATTACAAGAAATATGTTGAGTGTATATTCTATAACTAAACATTTTTGGGATGATTCTGTATATTCTTCTTATTATACTATAAATTTATTTTTTATGAGACCATTTCATAATAAAACATTTTATGAGTTTTGGACCTCTTGAAAACCAAACAATTCTTACTTCAATGTATTTGTATACAAAGGAGTTATCTTGAATAAGGAATATGACGTACATAAATTGACACCCAAATATGTTGATGGAATTTAATAGGCTATTACAGAACATCTAAGGCCTATAGATCATGTAATAATTTTTTAAATTATGAAGAAATAATACATTATAAATTAGAGAAAACTGATCTTTTTGTTTTCAAAAAACCCCATCCAACATCTTCTGATGTGTTTTAAAAAACTAGTTATCAATCTTTGTTGTAAGATTCTTCTAATAAGGAAATTACCAAAGAAAATGTTTCTGATGTATTTATGCCAGAATATTTTTTACATTATTTGGATGAATAGGTTATACAGAGCCCAAATCAAATGTTTTTAAGAACAATACTAGTCAAAGTGTGATATGTGATGTAAATAAATGGATAAAGACTAGAATTTCATTAAGAAATGAAGTAGAACATCTATCACTTCTTTCCCAATTAGAATATAAAATCGTTGATAATGCATCAGGTAATGATGAATGGATTAAATCAATGCAAGATGAACTAAATGAAATTAAAAGGAACAATGTTTGGACCATGGTTAAAAGTCCAAAATAAAATTTTTTAATTTGACTAAAATGGTCTCCAGAAATAAATGTGATGAAATTGGAATCATTATAAGAAATAAATCAAGATTATTTGTTAAAGACTATAATCAACAGGAAGTAATAGACTATGAGGAAACATATGCTTCAGTAACAAGACCTGAATCTATTTGTATTCGACTATCCTTTACATCATTATTCAATTTCAATATTTTCATAAGGACATGAAGTGTTTTTTCCATAATGAATGTGTTCAAGAGCAATTTTTCATTGAAAAAACACCTTGTTTTATAGACAGAAAACTTCTTGAACATTATTAAGAACTTACCAATGCTTTATATGGATATAAAACAAGCCCCTAGATCTAGGTATGACAAACTTACATGATTTTTGTTAAATTTAAATTTTTTACGGGAACTGCTGATCAAAACCTTTTTATAATGAATGATATGGATAACATTATGAATTTTCATATTTATTTTGATGAAATTATATTCAAAAAAACTCAACTATATTTAACTGATTAATTTGAGAATCTCATGAAATTTGAGTTTGAAATGGGTATGATGGGTGAGTTATCATTTTTTATTGGTTTAAAAATTTCTAAAAAACTAGAAAAAACATATGTATCTCGACAGATGTATATTAAATATCATCTTAATATGTATGGATATGACCACAATAAAATTATTTATACATCAATTTTTCATCAAACTCACTTGATATTGAGGAAGGTGGGAAACCAGTATACCAAACATGTTTTAGAGGTATGATTTGAAATGTATTTTACATAACATCTAGTTATCCAGATATAATGTTTTCAGTATGAATATGTGAATGATATCAATCTAATCTAAAGGAATCACATTTAAAATATATCAAAATGATTTTTCACTATTTAAAGGGATCCATGGTTTTAGGTCATTTATATTATTCAAGAAATGATTTTGTTTTAAAAGATTTTTCAGATTCTGATTTTGGTGGATATAGAATAGATAGGAATAGTAAATATGGATCTTTTCATTTATTAGGAGATTCATTAGTTTCTTGGTAATATAAGAAGAAACACTCAGTGGTAATTTCAACTACTGATTCTGAATAGGTAGTCGCTGGAAATTGTTGTGCTCATGTCTTGTGGGTTCCAAAACAAGGATACTGTTTGACAATACTAATACCATTTCCCTATAAAAAAACCAAGCACATTACTCTCATTAAAATCACATAGACATTTGGTATCGATTTCTTAAGGATTATACACTTAATGGAGATATTATTTTACAATTTATCTGAATGCAAGGCCAACTTTTTGAAATTTTAACATAATAATTACCCTCCAATAGATTTAAATAAATTAAACAAAAGTTATTAATTACAACTATAACGTAACAATACATATTAACTTTTTATTAAATCTATCTCCAAACATTAAGAAAAACATATTTATATGGGGAGTACATAAGTTTACTATAATAAATTCCCCTTTCCAATTTTTTTTGGAAGCAAATATTTTTCATATCCGTAATAAAAATTTATAGAACATATGTTTCATATGAAAATTAATAATATTGACAATTATTTCTTATCAATATGAATGTTATGATTCATTACTTATGTTTTCTTAATTGCATTTTTTACTGGTACATATTTTTATCTTATTTTAGGAAAACATTATTTTATTCACATTCCATAAATTAAATTTTTCCTGTAAACCACAAAAAGATCAGAACTTGCAAATCCTTCTTCAGTAATGTTATAAACAACCAGATTAGATCAAGTTAATCTCAACCATTATATTGATTCCGGAATATGATCCATTACTCTTAATCCTATAGAATGGACCCCCTATTCAAGTCCCACATTGGTTATTCCAGTGATTTTGTGTCGAAGCTCTGCCGACCATCAAAGATAATGTTCAGTTTTTTTTATATCCATAAGATATGAATGTATCTTGATGTTTCCTTGAAAACACCAATGCCTCTAACAAGAAACACAATGATTGGTTTATTTTTAGAGAATTTTTAGTGGACCCAAATTTCTTATTCATTTATAAGGCCTTAATTTCAAAAAACATAAAAAAACATTGTTGGTAAAGTCTATGCATTTCCAAACTAAAGTATTAGGATATGGTATATCCTAATATTCTTAAAGAATTTTATAATACAGTTCATTTTTATGAACTGGGAGTAAAAGAGATTTTTTTTGTTCTGGAGTTATGGAAAGACATAATCCTTGTATTTTAATAAGGAATCTAGTATATTGGATATTACTTATGATGGAGAGGCGATATTTTACTCATAAATATATCCAGAAACAGAATGATATCTTGAAAAGGTTAAGGCAATTGAGTGTATTGGACATAAAGGAGTAAATTCACCAAATATATTTCATCTTTCAACCAGTTATATATTACTAGCTTTTGGATGGTTTGTTTTATGATTCTATAAAAGGAAGAAAAGGATTCCATTATGAAATATGATACCTTCTAGAAGTATTTCATGGTGAATCAATTGAAGAGAAACCACATTATGTTTATTTTTTTGACTATCATAAATGTTATGAATGGAACCATCATGTCTCAGATAATTATGTACCATGTGATGTTGTCTACGATCATTTTATTGTGCTCAAAATCATTCAAAATCCCATACATCGAAAGTTTGGAGTTATCAAGATTATGTTGTTAAGTGATGATACTCTATGAAGAGTGAAGATCAGATTTAGTATTAAGATACATGAGTTCTTTGATCTTCCTGATAAGGATGATTAGGTTGTCACCACGAAAGGAGAAATTTTGTAAATTTCCAGCAAAACCCCAAAAAGAAGAAAAGTTAAAGAGCTAGAACCTCAACTGAAGTAACCAGCACATAAGTTAGTATCTGATGCACCCGAGATGTAGAAATTAAATAATTTTTATAATGATGTTATTGAAAAACTAAGAGAGCATAAAAAAATAAAAGAGGGAGATACAATTTCTGGAATAGACTATACTGAGGCTATTACTTTAAAGATTCAAGAAGTTGATGAGATTGAGAAGAATAATAAAGAGGAATAAGTTAACAAATAAGATGTTAGAAGCCAATATTGTTCATTCTTAGTTAAGAGATACATATAATGAATATAAACAAGTTATGGTACTAGAATATTTCTTAAAACATTCAGTTACGATTGAAACTCTTGGTGTATATTATAGAAAGAATGATATTTCAATTCCGAAACCCATTGATTTTGAAGAAGAAGTTTGGCAAGAAGAATAAGAAGAAGAAAAAGAGGAAGAATAAAGTGATTATGTGATAAGAATGGTGGAAGAATACCCTGATATGAAGAGTCCTTCTATTTGGTTGTTATTAGGACATCCCAATATGAGTCAACCATGATAATTTCATTAGAACAATCAGTTCCAGAAAATGATGATTCTATGGATGAGTTTGATAATCCTTCAGATAGTGTGAGTAGTAATCATGATTTTATTCATCCTCATAATGATAATGAAATTTGTTAAAACAGGGTGATATAGAAGTTGATAATGATGATAGAATAATTTATGTTTCTGATAGTTAGATTGAGACTCTGAAAGTTGATAAGTCTATCTATAAAGTAGAGTAAGGTAAGAAAGTCATTGTTGATTCTCCAAAATTAAATTTTGATACAAAATACATGAATGAAGTTTTTGTTGGTACATATATGATAAATGAATATGATCAGGATAAAGTTCACTAAAAAAAAATGAATCTTCCTTATAATTCTCATCTTCTAGAGGGTATGATTTTTTTATTCAGTACATCAATAATCTAGTGAATAACATTCCTTTATTTCCATGGATTGATTAAAGATGTCATCTAATCCAAAAAATATTCAATCGAAATAATGATTCAACATGTATTCTCATGGATAATTTTATCAAAGTTGAAGTTGATTTCATGTCTATTCAAATTGGTTATAATGAACATTAGAGATACTCCAAGAAGATAACCAAGTGGTCTAAGTCAGTGATTTATGATATGAAAATTATGGATGATTCCAATAATTCATTAAAGGATTCCATTTATCTGTTTTATGAAATAATCATGAACCTTTAGATATGTCTTTCATAGAAGAATAATAAAGAGTAAGCTGCCTAGATCTAAAGAGACGAAGACCTGAATGGAATTCTAAATTCTATTGCATTAATATAGAAAATGGAAAGATAATACAATGATGAAATAGAATAAAATTTCAATGAGAAATAACATGCGATAAAACATCAAGGTGAAATTTTTAAATCTCAGGAACAAAGGATCAAGGATCTCGAAATGAAAAATCAATATTCGGATCAATTGATCAATTTTTATGGAGATGATCATAAATAGATTCAGATTCTAAAGGCAACCCTAAAAAAGCAGATTATCAAGGAAAACAATGATGAATGATATCTCAAATCCAATATTTTGTTTTTTTATAAAAATATTTTCTATCCTAATTAAATTTGTTATCCTTCCATTTTTTATTTTGTATGTTCCAAAACATTTAGGTACAATTTTATTTCATTCCCTTGATTACTTTTTTATAATCACAATGGGTGATAAAGAATGATCAAAAATAATATTAAGAAAGATATTTCCTAATTAATGGCTAAATTACTTTAAGAATCAAATCTTAAGTAACAAAAAAGTAATTTATATAAGAAATAAAATAATATGATACATAAGGATTTTAAAACCATAGGGGGTGGTTAGTCATATTCATCCTGATCCTTATTTATTATAAATACGAGATAAGTATTTATTTTATGTTCAAAAATTAAATTTTCTAGTCCATATATTCTTTTATGTAAAGTTGTATGTGAATTCCAAAAATTGGAAGATTGTTGAGTCAATTAGTTCCCCTATAAATTTTCTATTGATTTATTTTTTTAAAAACATATTCACATTTTCTTATAGAAATTTATCATTCCATAAGAATTATTTTATTAAGGAAACATTTATTTCTATAAAAATATTTTTTACTTATCAATTGTTTTCAATGATTTATCTGTTATTTTCCACAGCAATGTATAGACAAATTTTTCTTAAACCATCTTAGAACCTGAATCATCCTTCAATTTGTTTCCCTAGAATTGTGAATCTGATTCCTTCTGAAATCTAACTACAACTTCTTAGGACATTAGACTCTGATTTCTTCCAAAATAGAACTATGATTTCTGTTGAAACAAGACTCTTATTACTTTTGAAATTATACTACGATTGCTCATAAAATTAGAGTCTGATTTCTTCTGAAATCAGACTCTTTTTTCTTCTAAAATTAAACTCCTATTTCATCTAAAATCAGACACTGGTTTCTTCTAAAAAGAGACTGTGATTTCTTCTGAAATCATACTCTGATCTCTTCTAAAATCTGGAAATGGTTTATTCTAAAATTAGACATTTATTTCTTCTTAAATTATACTCATATTTATTTTGAAATATGAATATGATTTTTTTTAAAATCATACTCTTATTATACTAAAATAAATCTCTGATTTCATCTAAAATTATACTCATATTACATCAGAAATTAGACTCTGATTTATTTAAAAATCAGATTCTAAATTCCTTGGAATTAAGTCACCTTTATTCACATTATTATGAATCTAATTAAATTATTTTCATATAGTTATCTCATTTCCTTAATGTAACATTACATTTTATCAAATCCTAAACATGTTAATTCTTCTTAAAATTTTTAATGATTCCTATGAATAAATTTTATTCCTTACATATTGTTTCTTCTTATACATGATATTATTTCCTATGATTTCTTAAGTGAAATGATGTCAAAAAATCCATTTTTAACTATCCTTTGGTTGAGTGATTCCTCTACAGGTCCGTCAAAATTTAAGGAGAAATATGATTGTTAGAGGAGGAAGTCAATATTTTGAATCCATGACTATAAATAACAATCCATTTGAACAAGATGAGTATGAATGAGAGAATAGTTCTCAATGATCATGCTGAATTCTAGATAGATAATTTGTGCTGTGTGAGATCTGTTCAAATCTTCCTTACGAGAATGTCATGAAAAACCTTTTCAACCATAAAAAACATGTTTATCCAGCTATGTGTGATTTTGATTATTGTTTTTCAATCATGGGCTTCCAGGGAAATTATGACATAGGTTTCAATCACCATAGAGATCTTGGGATTTTGGGGGTTTCAAGATAGCTTCATAACTACATATCGATGGATTACCCTTATGTAGGTAAGACAGAGTTTCACGAAAGTATAATTCAAGGAACCTTTATCCATGGTTGTTAGATACCCTTCTCCTTGGGTAAAAATATTTATTATACATTCCTTGTTTTTTTAATAGTTTTATTTCTATTTCATTTTGTTAATGAAATAATGTATATAGTTATAATACGTTCTTATAATTTTATAATCTGATATAAATATGATTCTATACATTTTATAGTGGAATATTTCTCTATGTAAACTTTTCTAAATTTTCATTAACAGATCCGTATTTTTGGGTCTTAAGCAAGATATTTTCTTTGTTAAGAACTAAATAGATGTTTTGAATTCATCTTTTTTCACATTGTTAAAAATTTATTTTTTTAAGGATAAAAATGAATGTTATTAAACCTAAAATTCACCCCTCTCTTATAATTTAGAATATAATTCATAATTTTGATCATACAATACATACAAGGAATATTAGGGAAAGGGAACCCATATCAACTATGTATTGAAACTAGTGAGACTCATACCATATCATATGGTAGAAGGATATTTTAGCTTCCTAATGATCATCCTACACTTTTTGATGGTGATGATTTTCCATCAATAATCATAGGTAATGTTTTTATAGCTCTTACACCTAGTAGTGATTTGTTTTATATGTTATCCTCACAATATTTTATATCTTCATCACTGATGAAGGGTTTGGGCTAGTTGGTTGAGTTTTTTGTGGGGTTATGACAATAAATACCCTACAGGAAGTACGGTAAAAAAAAATTTGCAATGAAATGGGTGTTCCTTTGAGGTTGGGGAGTAATGTATCCTTTTTTATTAGAGAGTACAGGAAATTTCAGGGTTTGACTTGTTTTTAGGTATGGATTGTATTGTATTGTACAAACAACATATCAATTGTTACCCTAGGAGAGTAACCTTTACATATCCTTATGGTGATATATATGTTCATAATAGATAATTTCATACTAAGCATGCAATGTAGATCTATTTCATCATAAACTGTGGGAGCTCACCACCTAAGATATTATGACAGGGGAATGAGGAAATGTTTCATTCCACCCATTATGGATTTGTTTTTGTTTTAATTTCTTGAGGAAAAATCAGGGATTCCATCTAAGAGATATGTTGAGTGTATGAATGAGATAATCCATGCAGCCAATATAGATTTCATTTCACCATACTCAATCGAACTAGTAGAGAATCAATAACACAATACATAGATGGTTTATTTTTAGAATAAATGATTCATCCATCCATGTACTACACTTTAGGGCTCTCCTATTTTTTTCAATGATAAATGATGGTGCATTGTATTTATGAGTAAATTAACATATGTTTAAGAGATGATGATTAAGAACAAAAATCCACTTCCATGTATAGATGATCTCCTTAACTAGATGAGAGGTTATTATATTTTCTCTATGATAAACATGTCATCATTTAATCATTATATGATAGTGAGGCCTTCTGATATAATAAAGACTATTTTAAGAGTAGGTATAGCTTATATTATTTCATTCTTATTTTCATACTGAAGGACTCTTTGAATGTATTTTAGGACACCATGAACAGAATAATTAAACCTTACCTCAATCATTTTGTAGTTGTTTTGGTAGATGAAATCTTGGTGTACTCCAATACTCATGATGATAATTCCCAACGTCATACAAATTTATTGAGTACAATAATAGAGAATAAGATTTACATTAACATATCAAAATGTTGTTGTATGATAAATACATTCTATTTAAGGTGTTAAATCATCTTAGAGGAAGGTTTTTCAGTAGTCCCATAGATATTTTTTGATGTAGTTTATTTGCAGAATCAAATTGTTTATTCATATTAGAATATTTCATTGTATGGAGTGTTATTAATGTATGATAAAAGAATTTTCTCATTTGGTTGAAATGAATTCTAGACTGACCTAGAATATTCCCATTTTTGAATGGTTTAAGATTGTTGTATGGTGGTCCATGATATAATGAATAATTTTAACACCACAATGATATTGTTCCTACTTGAGTTGAGTATGGAGTATATATTTTTTTGGTGCATCTATATTTGGACATGGATCAGTTTTGGTGTAGGGAGATCGGGTCATGGCATATGGTTCATAACAGTTGAGGCCACATGAACATAATTACACTATACACGATATCATGTACTATGTGGTATTGTATTACTTAAAGTTGTTGAATCCTAACCCATTGGATGGAAGGATTAATATTTATACTGACCATAAGAGTATAAATGACATCATTTCAATGTGAGATTTAAATATCTTGTAGATAATATGGGTTTCATACTTGTAGAATTTTGACATTGACCTAGCCAATACACCACGAAAGGGAGATGTTGTAACTAATTGAATGACCTAGAATATATAGTCAGATGTAGTATAAGAGTATATCTCAGAGTGAAAGATAATGTCCATGTTTTCTGAGATTCATATAATGGTTAAAATGATTCGGGTAAATATTACCTATGTATCCATATGAGTTTAGTCAACATTTATATGTTGGATCTGGGAGAGACAATATGAAGATCTAGGGTTCTGTAGATGATAGATAGTTTTGATGGTGGGATGTTTACTTCATGTAGTTTTATTGATGATGGGAGATCATCTATGTTTTTTCTCATGTTATTGTGTATAAATGTATGCGATAGGAGCAGATTCATGAATTCCAAGCCCCTATGTGTGATGTGAATCATGTATTTAATGAAATATACTATGAAAATTATAGTAAATATTAGTTTCCATGAATAAAGTATGAAATAGTAGTTTTTGGGATATTATGTTACACCTATCAGTATCTGGAGTATGTGAATCAAGGAACTACTGGTCTATTACATCAACTTCCAATTTTGAAATGGAATATGGAGGATGTTACCAAGGATTTTATGGTGTGTATCTTGAGGAGAACTCATAATAATGAATTTATATGGGTGATTTTTTCCAAGTTTATGAAATTATACCATTTTATTCCAATTGTAGTTACATTCACATATGATTAGTTCTGTGATATAAATGTTCATGAGAGAATTTATTTTGATAGGGTATGAGGATGTATTATTTAAATCATGATCCAAATTTTACTTCTTTATTACTATCTATATTAAAGATGTATCTTAGTAATCAGATGTTTTTGGAGTAAAACAATTCATCTATAGATAGAAGGTAAACAGATTTTAGGAATCCAAAGGCAACAGACATGTTGTAGGCATGGGTATTAGATTTTTTAGATCGTTGAAGGATAAATTAAAACTATATGTGAATGAATAAAATTTAGATATTAATAAAAATTTAGATTGAGCCACATGGGGTATTATCTGGAATTCCATTCTGTTATACTTTATGTCAGATAAAGGTCGGTGAGTCAGAGCTTTTGGGATTGAGTATATTTCAAGAGAGGTCATAGCATGTTCAGTTCCTTTATAAATGTATGGATATAATAAATAGTATACACATGTAATATGCTGATCTAATTCATCAACCCCTTCTGTTTACCTTGAGTAAACATTTATTCCATTAGGCATTTCTGATATTGGGTCACCATAGGATTTGAATTTAGGTAAATTTCGTGCCCAGTTTTTTTAGACCATTTAAGAATTTTGAAACGATGGAAATGGTGGCATATCAACTTCCAATTATATAGAGGTTTATTTATATGAAAAATTTCATCCATGTGTCACATATTCTATAGTATCCCCACTTCACTTCTATGTTTTTCAGTGTTGATGATGTTTATATTAAGTTTCATGCTTCATTGGAGGATAATATGATTGTTTTTTAATCACAATGAGAATGCTTAATAGGCAAAGACCGTATTTTTTTCAGATTACTAGAAAAGCATACCATTTATCAAATGAATACTGGGAGAAGGATGAATATATGTGCTCCAAATTTACGGACCATTTCACCTATGGTTCGTAATGATTATTAGGAGAACCTCTCGATTAAATGAAGTCATATGTTTGGGAAATTTGAAGATCCCAATGTTTTAGTGGACCTCTCATTGACGTTTTTCATGTTCATGACCCTTTATTAATAGATTTTATGAACATATATTTATTGGGTAATGTTTAGGAAGGCTTGGAGGTGCTTTCATGTTATGTATCACTTTTTGTAGGAACATGGTTTTAGAATGGTTAGTAAAGAACATGCATATTGTGGTATGAGGTAAAATAGCTCCACATGGTTGGATATTCATTTGAAAAATCAATACAGATGCATATGGGAAACTATAAAATGATGGATAGTGAGTAAAAGAACTATTTTTTCATGTTTCATATAATATGTCTTGCTATCCATGTGAGGTTTTGTCTTGAGAATGTATTACTACACAATTGAAACACAGATTTCTAAACCGTGTGGCATAACTGTATAGAGTATAGTTAGAAGAAATAATTTATGTATCTAATCTAAATTAAAGTATTAAGGCCTCATTTTTTCCAAAATTTTATATATATATGAAAAAACAATTTTTACTCTAAAGGCTTGAGTGTGAGGTAACAACAATACTTAATCTAGATTTATGTGATTCAATGCACATTAGATATCCAAATTTCTCGACAAGTCACTATTCTCAGCCTTTCATCATATATAACTTCTTATAATCATTCTTATAACATTAAATATTTTTTTAAAAATACTTCTTTTATGATGGTAATTGAAATGTTTTATGTTTGGATCTATTGATGTATTATAGATCCAATCCCAAATTATGAGGAACTTTCTGTCATTTTTCGTTCTCAATTAATGATGTGATTTCAACCATTATACCATGATTTTCTAACCTAGGTATAGCGTATGTACATCAGAATCCCAAATATAGTAGTTGTACATGATAATTTATTAATTCATGATAATGATCACGAGGTTTTTGTGGTATCACTGTGTCTCCATCTTGTGGAATTTTTTAAAATGAGAGATGATAATTTAATCAACATGTTTTTGAGAGACTATTGATAGATTCCATTTGATATGTTAGAGATTATAATAATAGAAATGATGGATACTATTTGTATTTTTTCATTTTTCCTTGAAAGATAATTATAGAATAAAAAAGGAAAATTTTAGGGTTTATGAAATAAAACCAATTGTGAATGTGTTTTATGTTAACATGTAGTGAATAGTTTCTAGATTAACCTCTAAAATATAATGAGTTATTTGATGAATTATAGAATATGGGTTTAATGGTCAAAGGGTTGAAATTATTTTAAATATGATGATTGATAAATTATATGTTTCACCATGTTGAGAATTGTTGATAAGAATTTCATTGATGTTGAACCTTTAAATATATATATATATATATATATATATATATATCTGTGTGACTGACTAATTAGATGTCGATGTTGGATTGATATTCTTCAACTTTGAGTGATAAAATAATGCTCTAGGACCCATTACATTCATGAAATTTTGGTGTTATACAAAAACACTATGTCCACATGATATTGGAGATTGTATTATTAATCGTGATCATAAGATAAATATATGGATTGACACCCCCATTATCCATGACATATTACATAGACTGATGCTCCAATGTACCAAACTGATATTGAATTAGAATGAAAACTGAATCTCATGTTAATTAAAGTGTTGAATATATATAGAGACCGTTCCTTTATTACAATACATTTATATCATTTTAATGATATAAAATTTGAAATCATTAAAAAACTAGGATCCAAAGGTATACTGTCTTGGGAAAACGTGGACTATAAATAAGTTTTACAACATAAAAAAATAAACATTTATCTAACTTCTTCCTCACTAGCTTCTTACTAGCCGTTGAGTTATCCTTAGAACACCTAATCACATAAGGATATACATAAAAAAGGGGTGAGAAAAAATATAGGTTAGAGGATAAGAACATGATACAATATAACCTGAGATGAGTATAATCATTATCATCATAACATAGGCATAGGATAATGAACATGATTGGAAGAATTAATAAAAGGCATGAAAAGTTGAAAGGCATAAAAATGAAACATTTTTTCTTAGTGGTTAACTACCACACATATTTCCGAGTAAATATTGCATCATTTTAATTCATATTTCACTTTAAACCATTATATTCATCACATTACCCAATTTATTGGAGTGTTGTATAATTCCAAGTGAACGCATCACATCAAAACATCAACATTGTGCAATATAATTCAAAGTGAACTTGTCACAATATAATATTGAAATTATCATGTATTCCACATAGAAAATATATCTATCAAGGACATAAATAACCCATGGAAATGAATTGTTGCATTT
Organism: Viscum album; assembly: GCA_963277665.1. Taxonomy (NCBI): domain Eukaryota; kingdom Viridiplantae; phylum Streptophyta; class Magnoliopsida; order Santalales; family Viscaceae; genus Viscum; species Viscum album. The sequence continues at coordinate 647,909,644 of OY728120.1, read as the reverse complement.
CATAAATAATTTATTAATAAAAATTGGGTTCTCAAAAGAAATATGGAATAAATTATGTGATACAAGAACAATCATCCTTGAGTGTGGAGAAATAGATGAGTTTTTGGAAGAAGAGTTCTTTTAGAAAACATTGTGTTTTACATAAATTATAGTGGAAAAAATTTATATCATAGAAAAATTAAGATAATTATGAGAAAATTATTTTTAAGGAATAACCATATAGAAAATGGAGCAAAGGACGGAGAACTCGAAGAAAGAAAGTTGGGTTTGGGAATTCCCCTTACCTTGGGTATGAATGTATTCATCAATTCAATTTTTGTATAATCACATTATATTATTTAATTAACACTTAAATATCATTTTATACTTTTAAAAGATTCATTATGGATTTATTAAGTTCTTTTATTGGACTTCAGAATAGTTATAATGTTTAAATTCATTGTTCTGGAGTGTTCTTTTACATAGTTTTCATGAACAGTTCCCTTGTACACTTGAATGGAAGTTCATCTAGAACAAGTATAATCATTCAAAATTGATATTAAATTTTATTAATGTTATACAAATATTTTAAAAGATCTTATAAATATTTTGGTTATATAAAATGAGGATGAATAATTAGTTAAAATTTAATGATGATCATTTTAGGTTAATTTGGGAGGTTTTTAGATGGGAACAAACTTGTTTTGGTTTATCATTTAGTATTATGTATAAAAGTTTTATCTAGAACATAAAAGCAGTGGAAAAATAATTATTATAATCAAGTATCTACCATTTAATTGTTTTATTGACATCCTTTAAGATGTTGTAGGAAAATGGATGTGTATCACCCATGATGTAGGTAAATTATCTCATCACAAGCAATAATTTCTTTCTTATAAAAAATGAACGAGGGAGGATTATGATGAATAATATTCCATTTACAAGATATAATACCATTATATCAATTATACAAGAGTTAACATGATATTTGAATAAGATATATTGAGGATAAGATAATAAAATAAATAAAATGTTAAAGGAATTTGAAAGAAAAGTGATAGAGAAATTACCTCTTGAATTCTCCTCTTGAGATCCTCCACAAGTAACCTAGGATTAGTCTTTGGATGAGACCATGTGCTCCTAGAAGTGGGTTAGGGGATAATAAATTCATTTTAGCATAATTTGGACAAGTATTGAAGCTATATAGGTTTGAGGAAATGAGGTTGTGAGGGGTTGTATTTATTGTAGAGGGGAGGGTTGTTTTCTCAATATTTTATTAATTACTTTATTAATGTCCATAATGATAAAAAATAGTGATGATTACAAGACTAAACCCAGTAACTAGATCATGTGAGTAATAATTAATGTTAATTTACATTATCCATGACTCAATCATGATGAAAAAATTCATTAATTTAGGATATTTTATAAATTATTTAATTTCACTTCTCACAAAAGAATAAACTGTTTTAGGAAAATATCAAAAATTCACCCGAACCACTTTTCAATATGTAGAATTATAAAATAAATCCCAATTTATGAAAATTATTTTCCAAATATTACTAATTTAATTTTAACATAAAATTATTATTTACCTAAAAAATTAAAATTTTAAAATTAAAAATACTTTTCTAACAAATTGAAAAATAAATTAATGTCTCATAAAATTATCATATATTCATAAGACATCAAAATACATGTTCATGAATAAATTTTATGAAAATATACTTAATGTTAAATTATTTAATTATTTATTAAATATTCACTACATACAAAAATACCAACAATATAATATAATTATATCATATGGTCAACTACAAGATGGATAAATTTTATTTACCCTATCATTTGGATGTTTCTTCTCCTGTTGGCCAATTTACTATTCCTAAGGGTCATATTACTAATCATAAAGTTTACATTACTATTAATAAAGGAATTTTAATATTCACTAAGAATAAAATTTTTCTTATTAATATCCAAACATTTATCTGATCACAACAATGTACGTCAAATTTTGGAAATTCAAATCCCAAACATAGATAAATTAGGATTAATGGTCACATATAATTTAGTAGATCATTTAATCATGATGTGGAATTGTGTTTCCTAATGTTATTTTATCTGATAATACTATCTAATATTATTATAATGAGAGATAAATTTCATTTAGAAATATTTGGGTGGTTACCTTTTTCCCCCTTTTGAAACTTTTCCCTCAAACTTTCGTATTACCAAATAGGTGAGGGTACTTCTCCTTCATCGCATCATCTAGTTATTTTGTTTTTTCTTCATACATATGGTTCCTCCAACACTCTATGAAAAGATTTAATGTCTTGTTGTGTGGAACCTTATCACTCTGGTGAAAAATCTTTACAGGCTTCTCATCATAAGAGAGATCATATTCAACTTGTACCACCGATCAGTTCAGTACATGAGAGGGATCTAGTATATACTTACTCAGGAGTGATATATAAAACAAATCATGAACATGATCCATATTTAGTGTAAGTTCAATATGATAGTCAACGACTCTTATTCGTACAAGGATCTCAATGGGGACAATGTACATTGGGCTTTTCTTCCCATTCATTACAAAACAAATGAGACACTTACATATTGATATTCAATGGAAGAGTTTATCTCCAATGTCAAACACCAAGTCCCATAGAAAATTGTCAACATATCACTTTTTATTACTCTGAATAGATTTGATATGTAGTTGGATGGAAGTAACATATTCGATCATCTCTTGTACAAGATCATGACATAGTAGCTTTCTTTCTCTAACTTCATCCCAATAGGTTGGAGTTCTACATCACTTTCCATTAAAAGCAGTATATGGAGCCATCTAAATACTCGATTAGAATCTATTTTTGTATGAGAACTCAACAAACGAAATATGATGGTCTTATATACCTTTTAATTTTAATGAACACGCTCTTAACATATCTTGAAACATCTAAATAGTCCATTAATATTGGAAAATGGATTGGGGGTGATAGGTTATGCTAAAATTCAATTTTATACTCAAGGAAAGTTGAAGACTCCTCCAGAATTTAGATGTGATCCTCATATCACAATCCAATACAATCAAGAGTTTAACCCCATGTATTATCACTACTTACATCACATATATCATTTATAGTCTTTCAAAAGATTGATCTTCCCGAATAGAGATAAAGTGGAAAGTCTTGTTGAGTCAATCCTCCTAAACACATGTCGCATTATTTCCATTATATTTCATCAAGATACCCATGATAAAGTCTATAGTGAAATTATACAATTTTCACATGTGTATACGAAAGGGATAAATCAACCTTTTGGAAATATATCACTATGCTTCAACTTGCTGACAAATAAATCATCTTGAGATGTACCCAACAATCTCATTCTTCATAATCACACCATCATCATTGATATAGAACTCAGGTAGATTCCCTTCCATTACTACATTAACATTCTTTTGTAACTCTAGTACTTCCCTCTATGACTCCTTATTCTTCTCTTGGATAGATGGTTGGGAAATCATTTGGGGAAGGTAGGATGTATTACTTATTGTTATGATTTCAAAATTCATTCTTTTCATATCCATGAAGATAGGATCTTTCAAAATCCCCAACATGTATAGAGTAACATGATATTTTATACTAAGATAATCAACTACTTTATTTTACTTTATATGGTGATAATGAAGGGAGAAATCATAGTCATTGATTATCTCTGAACATCTCCTTTAATTCACAGGGAGTTCCTTTTGTGTGAATATATACATTAGGCCATAGTGATCAGTATATATGTCACACTTCTAACCATAGATGCAGTGATACCAAATTTTGAATGAATAAATCAATGATTTTGGCTCTATATCATGAGTCAGGCAGTTCTACTCATGGATAATAACTGTTTGAGAGGAATATGCTTTCACATTATAAATTTAAATTAGTACACAACCTGATCCTTTCATAGAATCATCACTGTATATCAAATATCTAGCTCTAATTTTTTTTAATATGAGTACATGTATATTGATAATCCTTATCTTTATATCCTTTAAGCTATCATATAATTCTACCATCTAGAAAAACATTACCCCTTTCCTTGTGAGCTTAGTTATTAGGCTTTAAAATTGTGATTAATTTCTCACAAAATGTATGTGGTAACCAGATAATCTAAGATAACAACAAATTTATATGACAATAGAGGGTCTAGGCGATTCTTCAATCGACTTGGTTTTTGAAGGATCTATATAAATTCCCTCACTAGTGATCACATGTCCCAAGAATTTAAATTTCATCATACAAAATTCACACGTACACAGCGTGGAATACAACTTCTCCTTTCTCAATTCCACCAACACAATCCTTAGATGTTCCTCATGTCCCACCGTGATCTTATATTAGATGAGAATATTTTAAATAAAAACTACTACAATTTTTTTGAGGTAATGTCTAATGTTACTATTCATCATATCCATGATGATTATAGGGGAATTAGTAAGTTCGAAGGGAATGACCTGAAACTCATAGTTCCTTTAACTTTTAAGAAAGGTTGTATTTTGAATATATTACTTCTTCACATTTAACTAATGATATAAAGAATGATGATCCATATTTGAGATGTACTGAGCTCCTCATAGATGATTGAACGAGTATTAAATCCTTGGTAGAGGATACTAGTTATTTATGGGGATATTGTTGAGTTCACGATAATAGATACAAATCAGAATTGATCAATCCTTATTCATTACCAAGAGAACTGGTGTTCTCTAAGGTGATCCACACGGGCATATGAACAATCTATCCAAATGATATTGTAGATTCTTCTTTAACTCCTCCAATTGAATAGGAGTCATCCTATAGGAGCACGTTGAGATAGAAGTGGATTAGGGTATGAGTTAAATTTATAAATCTACCTCATGATCTGGTGAATGTCTAGATAAATCATTATGAAATAAAAAATTGCAATCCTTCAGGATGGGAATTTCAAATAGGTGGACAACTTACTTTGACTCAACCATTTGAGAGAGGTATTCCTCTATAAAATTAATCAACACCCCCAACATTTAAGGAATTTTCAATAGAGATTCCTGATCTTAGATTAATTTATATACAATAATGGGATGGTTTGGAATTTAAAAATATATTTCCTTTTATAGAATGTTGATATGTGAACTATATAATGAGATCTAATCCATTCTCATTATTGCGTCGAATTCCACCAATGGACGTATCCTGAGATTCATAGGTAAAATCATCTCAAAATCTCCAATAGGGGAAGAGTCTGACACACGGGTTACAATGATTGCTCCAGTTTCTATTTTTATGGATATAAATACATCATGTTTTAGGGTCTTTGATTCAATTGATCTAGAAAACGTGTGAGATATAATGGAATGCGTAAAACCATAATAACATAAGAAATTTTCTATTATTGTGTGACTAAGATGTGTACCTTTTATGAATTCATTTTCTCTCTCCACTTTGGGTGTAGTGACAGAATAATAATTCCCATGTTCCTTTGGATATGGTGGCTATTGATGATGATTACCCTTGAAGAATCAGCCATAGTGATGGAATAATCAGTGCTTCTCTCCATTCATCCACCACATTATAGTACCTTCCCATGTATTTTGACACTATTGAGATTGTTATCCTTCTCTCCCACACATTAATCATTTATCTATCCCTTTGAGGAAGTTCCCATGATGCTTATTCCCATATTCTTGACATGTGGGTGGTCGAGTTTTATTTCCACCTTTGTCATTAGATACTCCAGCATGATACTCCATCTATTGATCCTTATCAACATAGTGATGGGAATAATATAAAAACTATAAATCCACATTGATAGAACATTAAATGACTTCTTTATAGGTCCCAAAGTCTCGAATTTCAAGATCCTTTTGAAGGCGTGGTTTTAATCAACTATAGAATCTATAAATCTTTCTATGATTGTTGATAACAAATCCCAAAGTGAAACTTGAAAGCATTGTGAAATTCCCTTTATAGGATGTGATTGATTATCCATAATTTTTCATTAGCTCCTTGAATTCTGTCTTCATCATTATATGAAGAGTTTGTGGGATGTACTTGTTATGAAACATTATATTATAGCCTTCACACTCCATCTCTTCAATTTCACCCCTCGACATGGTGTTCTCAATCAAAGTTCACCATTGGTCAGCCTTTCTATTGAGTTGATAAATGGATATAGTCACCATATCTATCTCAGAACAATGAATCATAGAAAATATATTCTCAATTGAGTTCAACCATTGTTCCACAATAAGTAGATCATAAGATCCAGTAATATTCGGGGATCACTACCACATAAAACTCTTGATAGCCAGTTTCTCTCTCTTATGTGTAGGATGATGTTCCAAATTATTCGGTTTATTATTCATAACCTAAGGCAACATAGAAATCATATACATGATTTTTTAACTCAACTTTAGAAATCATTTTGGATGTTGTTCCAGAAATCACTACATTGTCCCTCACACAGGTTGTTGGAATGGTTTCTCCTGGTTCACACAATATTCTAAAATAGAAATGTTTAGAGGAAATCATAATTCAAAAAGTCATGAATAATTAATATATTTATTAATTTAACACTAAAATTGTATCTTATGGGATATTTATTTTTATAAGATATTTTTGTATGATTACATATACCTAGTCTCATACGAGGGATTTCTCTAAGGTCACCAATCTTAATTTCCAAATTAACTAAACCTTCCTATGATACCAAATATAGTGACCTTGCCTTTCATACATTAATTTTACATCATTTTGATGATAAAGAACATAAAAACATTAAACAATAAGGATAAAAAGGACTAGTGTTTAGGAAAACTAGGACCATACAAAACTTTTTCAACAAAAAACATATACATTTATATAATTTCTTCTTCTCTATATTCTTATTGTCCTTTTAGTTCTCCTTATTAAATGTAATAACCTATGGATATACATGCAAAATGGGTGAGATAGAAGCCCAAAATAATGATAAGAACATGAGACAATACAACATGGGATTTATATAATCCTTATAATCATAACATAATCATTTGTTTATAAACATGTTATGAAGAATTAATAAAATGCTAGAAAAGTCACAATGCATAAAAATAAAAAATTATGTCCTAGTGGTTAACTATGAAACATATATATGAAAACATATATCACCATGATCAAGCATATTTCAATTTAACTCATTATATTCATTACATTACCCAATACATTGGAGTGCTGTATAATTCTGGGCTCTCCCATCATATCAGGACATCAATATTGCGCTACATAATTTTGGGTGCACCCATCACATCATAACGTTAACATTATCAACAATTACATATAGAATATATATCAATAATGGATATAAATAACCCATGTAAAAAAAAGGATTTCAGTTAACAAACAATACATTCATAAACAATAGGTTCCCAAAATAATTAGGGAATAACATACTTGATATAAGAACCATCAACATTGAGTGAGACGTAAAAGGTGTGTTTTTGAAAGAAGATTTTTTTTTGGATAACATAGTGTTTGATATAAACTCTAGTGGAAACCATGTATATCCAATAAAAGGTATGATAATTATTATTAAATTATATTTAAGGGATAATTATACTGAAAATGTAGTGAAAGAGGGATAACCTAAAGAAAGAATGTTGGGTTCGAGAATTTCCCTTACCATGTGTCTGAATGCTTTCTTCACATTAATTTCGCATATAATAAAATTAGATTCATTAATTAAAACATATAAACCTTTTTTACATATAATTTATCAACTAGGTATTTATTATGTTCTTTTATGGGACTTTGTTTGAGTTATAGAGTTTACATTCTGTGTTTGAGAGTGTTGTTTTTCTTAGTTTTCATGAATGGTTCACTTGTACACAAGAATGGATGTTCATATAGAACATGGATAAACATAAAGAATTGTAATTACAGGTTATTAATGATATCCCCAGTGTTTAAATAATAATATATTGAATTTTTTATATACCATTAGGACGAACCATTAGTAAATACTTAATGATGATCATAATTTGGGTGGTTTTTGGATCAAAACGAGCATGTTTTATATTATCATTTTGTATTATGTATAATATTTTTTTCTAAAATATAAAAGGGGATAAAAAACATATTATAAATTGTTAGAAAAAATTTAATTGTTTTATTGATATCCTTGAAGTAATTTATGGAAAATTGATGTGCATCGCCCACGATGTTGATAAATTAACACATCACGGGTGGCGATTTGATTTTTATAAACAAAGATAAGTAGGGAGTATTATAATTGATAATGTTACATTGACATGATATCATACCAATATATAAATCATAATAGAGTAATAATGTCATTTGTAAAAGATAATTTGAGGATAAGAGAAGAAAATAATGGAATTTTGAATGGAATTTGAATGGAAAGAGTTGGAGATATTACCTCTTTAATTATCCTCTTGAGAAACTCCTTTAGAAACCATGTATTGGTATTTGTATGAAAATAAGAGCTCATGGAAGTGGGGAAGGGGATGAGGAAGATGTTTGGGAAGAATATTTACATGGATTTAAGCTTTAGAGGTTTGATTAAATGAGGTTGTGAGGGGTGGAATTTATAGTGGAGGGGAGGGTTGTTTTCTCAATATTTATTTCACTAGTTTATTAATCGCTCAAGAGAAGAAATATTGATGATTCCATTAAAATTTATAGTAAATAGGGAATTTGGTTTATAAAAAATAAACATTTACATAATCCACGACTCATGAATGATGCAAAAATTCATTTATTTATCTTATTGTGTAATTATTTCAAATTCCACTATTCTCCAGAAAATAAAGTATTTTAAAAAAATATCAAAAATTAACCATAACCATTTATCAACCTATATAATTAAAAAATAAACCCAATTTTAAGAAAATATTTTTCAAAATACGAGTAATTTTATATTTATATTAAATAATTATTTACTTGAAAAATAGAAATTTTAAAATTAAAACAACTATTCTAACAAAGTGAAAAATTATTTAAGGTCTCACAAAATTATCATATAATAATAAGACATAAAAATTCTTGTTTATGAATAAATTTGATGAAAATACATATTCCATTAAATTATTTAATTAATCATTAAATATACACGACTTAAAAATACTAACACTGTAATATAATTATATCATATTGTCGTTTATAAGAAGGATACAGTTTATTTGTACTATCATTGGGAAGGGTCCCATTCACTTGGCTGATTTACTATTTATAAAGGTCATATTACTATTCCTAAGGGTAATATTACAATTTATAAGGGTGAGTTACTATTCACTAATATTTATTTTTTCCCAATTATACTGCAAACAACTTACTGATTGACACTGTGTAGGTGAGATTTTTTAAATTCAAAGCATTGAAAAGGAAAAATATGTTCAATGGTCACATAGAATTGTGTAGTTATTTTCTGAATGATATTTAATTGTGTTTACTAATGTGATTTTAAATGATTTTACTATAACTTATTAATATAAAAAGGGAGAAATTACATTGATAAATTTTTGGGTCATTGCAATATATGAGAGAAGGATCAGAATCTTGCATGGGAAGAAGCACATATGACTAGTTTGAGTGTGGATGTGAACACCAATGCCTTTATGGTTAATGAATTTCATTAAAATGTGATCCAGTTTTAATTTTACTGAACTATTTATTATTCGTTAAACAACTATATAAATTTATATATATTGAAAATTTCATTAAACTACACTAGTGGTGGCCTAATGAGTTGTACTCACACCCTACTCAAGCCATCGATTGGTACCAATGTATACTACATGTTTACATGTTAGGATATTGGATATGTCCAAATATTATATGGATAAGTTTGTATTTGGGATGGATCATTGATAAGGGAACTAAACAGGATGTAAACACCCTATTGGGAGTTGTCAAATTTTATTTATTTTGGGTTTTGAATTGACAATTGACACATATATGCCATGACATATCTAATTTTCTTCAGTATGGTAATTTCCTCAATTTTGGGATTATTCATGTAATGCTTAGTTCTTGTTAGTTTTCTTAGTTAAATTTTTATAATTTTAATATTAATTTCATCCACTTTCTTGATTTGATGAAGAGATTATAGTCTCCAAATGTATTATATTAGACCCTCACCGCTATTCGGAAGCCTATAGCATATGGGGATGCATGCATCATGTTATGTGGATAACCAACAAGGGGCATCAATATGTGGAACAATGTTCCGGATCTCATATATTACATATGAAAACATTAGATACAATATTAACACATTTTGAAAACATAATAATCCCTTATATAATATTCATGAAAATTACACATATTTCACCTATTTTTTGCAAGGGAAATTAAAAAATAATGGTGATCTCATATGAATAGTATATAGTAGCATTAAATTGAAGATATCATAATATAATAATGGAATAATTAATATGGGGGGAATAAATAAAATATAAGAAGACATATTAAACTGAAAATGGGGGTATTTTCTGTGGATGAAAATTATTAAAAACATGGATAATAATAATTATTATTTACATACTAATAGAATGACTAATATTAGACATTAAAAAATTCCATTAAGGAATTATAATGTGATACAATAATGATATTATAAGAGGTATACACTAATAAAAAAGAATTGTTTTTCTCATTCTACATGTCTATACATTATAGACCAATATAATTCTATTCCCCACCAGTCACTTTATTAAGTATAATGAATTAACTATAATTGAAAAATAATAATTTATATAACATTACTTATTTATCCTCCGTATGAATAAAAAATTATTAATCCATAAATTTAGATATTAAAAAATCAAGTTCATCCCCATTCAGTATAATATTTTTTATTTCTATGTGAACAACACTAAATCAACATAATTATTTTGGGGTATCATCAATGTAATTGAAATTTACATTATTAAATAAATATGGTGGTCATGGTACAATCATTATACTAGGTTATTCCTGAAATATAATACATGGGTTTAAAAATATGAATTGTTAGGAGACTATTAAACAAAAGGGAAAATAATTTATCATTATTCGTATTGATTTTGAGAATTCGGAAAATAATATCCTTAGGGAGTGTCTAGTAAGTTGGGTATTATTACCCCCACTCATCATACATTTAGTTGAATATTAATCTGATAATAATCCAAATATTTTGGGTGTGATTTCCCCTATTGGTATAAGCTCATTAGTTGGAAGAACATTCCTATGACCAAACAGGGTTGTATTTACATGTAATATATACGTGATATTGAATTACCAAAACATAGGATTGTTTCTCCACTATTGAAATGTTTTAAGATTATAATAAACTGAGTAAATATTTAATCAAAATAATATAGGGTGGGGATAAAAATATATATCTTTTAATCCAATAAATATATTTAATAAAATAGAAATATCTATTCCACATAAAATCATTCATGACAAAAAAATAAAGTGATGGTAAATATAACATGAATCCCAATAAAAAAAATTAAGATAGAAATACCCACATATAAATAGAGTAATAATTAAAACATTACCTCATGAAAGATATTGAAACATTTTGATCATTAAATTCCATTAAAAAAATCCATTTCATGATATTAGATATCAAATAGGCTGTATATATTCAACACATAATGGAAATTAGGTGAATAATAAAAAACATGTCTCATAGTGGGGAATTAAAGAGTGAAAACCCTTACCTATTATACAAACATTGACAACCCTACTATAAAATAATGTATCATTAACATTTCATTATTAATACATTTATTCACAACCATAAACATATTCATTTTCATTTATAATCATCATAAATAGGGTTTCTCTTTATGAATTCAAACTATTTTCTATATCTATTGATTATAAATTTAAATTTTTGTACTTTTTTCACAATAGATATGTCTATATCCATTATTATTAATGTTTATTCAGCCATCAATAACTAATGTTACTATTAGGTATTAAATATAATAAACTATTTTTGTAAAATTCTTTTATGAAGGTCTTATCATTTATCGATAATGAAGAAATTGATTACATGAATGTCTCAGAGATTCTTGACGATTGAAGGGATTTTTCATAATTAATAACATAATTATTTCTTTAAAATATCTAAAATAAAAATATAAAAATTATATAAACATTTATATTATTTTATATCATTAGTAATGTTTTAATATTCATCCATGAATTAAATTCATTGTATTTTTCTAGTATGTGTACAAACCCACCATAATAAAAATAAACCAAGATTAAATGAAGGATTGTGATGTAACATTGATGTAATTTAATTATAATATATAAATAATTTAATTATTTAATTTTTAATTACAATATATCATTATTATGAGTAATTATTATAATATTTAATTCAAATGAAAATATTATAGAATTTGAATTAAATATTATCCTATTTGTAATTTTTTTATAAATAATTAAATCAATACATACAATTTCATGATCATATCATTAATCGGTTTTCGAATGTGTAAATGAAATAATAATATTATAAACATAATATTTATCATTTTATGAAATCATTATACCAAACCTTGTAAACCAGTTAATAAAATAGAACAAGTTGCCTTTTGGAGGAGGTAGTTTGATGAACAAAAAAACGATGTTTTTGTTTGTCTTAAGAAAACGGGGAAATGTGGTCAGTGATTCTTTTAAAAATGTAAAAAACAACTTATAATAAAATAAAAATATTATTCATATAATAGTGAGTAAAATAAATTTTAAATAGAATTATTAAAGGTAAATATGTTATCAAATAGATTAAATGTACATTGAGAACTTTGGGGTTCCCTTAGAGGATTATATGGAACATAATTCCTTAGGATAACATCCCATGGCTAGAATATTATTTTATTATTATAGTATTATAGTTGATGGTAATAGGGTACTACTTAAATGGGAACACAATATTTAATGTGGTATTTATTGGTTGGGGTTAGGCCTCTTTTATAATTGGTGAGAGTTATATTTTTGTGAATATTTGAACAAAATATATAGGGAGAACATGTTAAACATGTAAAGATGAACAAAAAATAACTAATAACTTATTTTAGGGTGATATATGATCTAAAATCTCATGAAAACTCAATTTTTACATTTTTTCATTTTTATATCCCTTTACACTAGAAAATAATACTACTAAAATTTTAGATTTTATCCGAGTATGTTTTTTTACCTATATTTACAAAAAAATTATACCTAAAAATAAAGGGTAATTTAATAGAATTGTTTTTGCTATTGATTGAAAATTATAAATCCATTCATTATTATAATTCAATAATTTTTATAAATTATTATACAAATAATAAATGTAAAATATATTAAAATAATTTTTTGGGAAAAATTTTACTATAATCCTAAAACATCAATAATAGTTTTTATAAAATAAAAGTTATTTTAAAATAGAAAATTTATGTTATAATATATATATTTTCATGAAAAAGGATTTAAAAATTTATAGGTCACTCTTATATACTTATAATGGTATATAATTAACTATATTAATTAAAATTATAAATTTCACTATTCACATAACAAATCCATTTTTAGAGAAAATACATTTAATAATATAGTTATCTTAATTTATTTATAAAAGACTAAAAATGATATTTATTTTGTAATGATTAAATTTGTAAAATATATAAATTAAAGAATTAAATAAACTTATTAATAAAGCTACATTATAGTGGGAATTTTGTGATAATACATTATGCAGTGATTAAATGTTATAGTAGGTTCTCAGGTATTACATTTTATACTCATATTAAGTGTGAATTTTATATTATTTTTATGAAAAAAAATAATTTCAAAACATTAATGAGAATATATTTAAGTTGGAAATTGATCGGAAAATTTATTCTAATTTTTTTCAAATTTAAATATATAATAAAAAAATAATTGAATCTATATTTATAAAGATTTTATAATTAAATAAATGATAAAAAAATATGTCATATTAGGATTATAAATATTTTTATATAAAATAAATCGAAATAAACTTTATATATCATAATTTTAAAATAAATTATATATATTTAAATATATGAAGTATTTAATTTTTGAAATAAATATAATATAATTATAATATGAAATTTATGTATTTAGTGTTAAATTATAAAGTGTTTATAGTATATTAATTTTGTATTATTATTCAATATTTATATGATGTTAAATTTAGTTAATTTTAATCTATATAATTTATTTCATATTTTTTAATTGATGAATATAAATTGTTTGAATTATAAAGATGTTTACAAACTGTAGATTAATGTTGTGATACTGAAACTATGTCACTATGTAAATATATAACAATATACATTATAGGTATGATAATGGTTTTATTTGTATACTACCTTGGCCTTGGATTGTACTATGTTATGAATCTACCTTATGAGGTTAATTTTGATTTATATATAACATGTAATTGTTTCTTAAAACATACACCTTGGATTTATTTCGATGTGAATTAATATAGATGGATTTTAATTTGGTTGAAAAACAAAATATATAAATTCTATTGATATTTAGATATAATTATTATTTTATAATGTTGTTTTATTGTATAAAATATTATTACAAACTAAAACATTAGAATCAGGAATACTGGTTAATAGAATTTACTGAGATAAAATGGTGAGAGTAAATCCCCTTAAAATACTTGATTTTAGATTCCATCCAATGTGAATAATTTTTAACCCCTCAATCATCATACCTGGTGGGTCATCGTAAAATTTTAATCCCCTAGATTATCTTATGTATGAAAAACAACTATTGTGTTATCCTAATATGATTATATTAGTATTCTTTTAATTTTAATTGGAGTTAAAAAGTGTTGATTGACCCAAATTCAATCAGGTTACAAGATGAACATAATTGAGTTTTTCCATATTATTTATTGGAAATCATTTTTTCTTCAAAAATATCCAAAAATCATTTATAAATTAATTGGATTGATACCCTACCAAAATAGTTAAGTGATATGAGAAATGATAAGTATAATCAACTATTATAGAGATATAGATTTTGTACAACATATAGATGGGATTAAATTTAAAAATTTTCATTATTTTATTATGATCACTTTTAATTACTATGCTAATTAAATATTTTTAAACCTGAAACTCAGATGAAAAAAGTAAACTTAAATCATTGTCAAAAGAATTATCTATGAAATTAATCCATTTAAAGGAGAAGAATATTTTTTGAAACTCCAAAGACTTGTAAAATATGAAAATTTCTTATATATGAGAAATTATAGTTGTTATGGAAAAACATTCATCAGTATCCAATAGTTAGTTTTATCAATAAATTAATATTGAATATTTAATAATAATGTATTTATTCAATGTAGATTTTATTTTGATTATATGAAGGACGACCATATTATCTATATTTATTACTCATATACTGAATATGATTAATAATGCTAATAAACATGGGGATATTGGATGTTCATTTATGGATAGAAATGGTAATGGATTTTTTTATATATTTCAAATAAATATTACAACAATAAATTTATATTTTATAAATTCTTAGTAAATATTCTTTAATTTTTAGTACTATTGATACGAAGAACATGTTTTCCAAATCTAGGTGCATTCTTGATTGTCCATGTGGTTAAAGGATAAAACACTACTAAAAAAATTAGTTAGAAAATAAAGTAATGTTTCCTTATGTATCTATTCAATGTTATTGAAAAATAGATTCATGAGGATGTAGTGTAAATTACTTCATTGTATTGAATTAACTTGAATTCCTTATTGGATTTTTAAAACATCTTGGAATGTAAAATGGATCGGTCTTATAGAAATGAATTATTATATTTTAATGGGTAAATGATAATTAGTGTATATAGTACCAATGATTTAAAAATAAATGAGTTTAGAATCAATGGTTTTATTTGTTAACTTTTGGTTTTTCATTAAGGGGATGGAGCTAATAGTTTTTAGATTATTTATTTAAATGAAATGGAATTGGTCAAATGTCAGATGGATCTACATAATTGATTTATATAGTTACAAACCACACTTATATGAAATTAATAGTGTATTATATAAAACATTTTTTAAGAAAAATATTAAATAGTGATTTTAATAAGCATGGATTGAGATTAATTGGATTATATAACATGTTTTGATAAAAACACAAGGATAAAAATGATTTAAATTGGATAAAATAGTACAATGATCTTTTTAGAAATATTATGAAATGAGATTACTCCACCGTCTATGACATATTTTGAATATTTATCTTATTTTCATATAAATTCTAAAATCATATAGAATATTATAAAAAATGGTGATCAAAATATTATTTTATAAATATTTTCCACTAAATAATTAAGTGATATTTCTCAGTAAGAAAGGTTTTTATGTAAATTATTCTATTATTTTGTAGAAAAACAATATCGAT
Source organism: Viscum album (assembly GCA_963277665.1). Lineage (NCBI taxonomy): Eukaryota > Viridiplantae > Streptophyta > Magnoliopsida > Santalales > Viscaceae > Viscum > Viscum album. The sequence goes on along the minus strand of OY728120.1, from coordinate 647,893,187 downwards.
AAAGGTAGTGGGAGTGTTTTTGTAATTTTATATTTAAAACATTTATCAAATAAAATAAATATTTTAGTCAAAATATAATGTAAATATTACTTTATAATCTAATTTTTTTTAGGTTTTCTATGAAAATTAAAAACATAAATAGTTAAATTATTTATGAAATTAGTTTAAATAATATTTTTACAAATTTTTTTATAAAATGGTTATGATATATGTCGATTGATTTATAAGTAGAAAAGGGAATTCATTAACATCATATGATTGGATATTTTGATGTTATGTGGTTGGAATATATTTATGGACTATAGTAACAAGAATTTTTTTCTTAAGACTCACCAATAATAAAATTATCTTACTTTGTAGATATTTCTTAGTAAATATTTTAAAAGGTAGGTTTTATGTGGGATTAAAATAGTGGAATGATATAAATTCTATAGATATGTAATGTGTTTTAAAAAACCCCTAATAGTGTATCTATTATAAGTGTGAGCTATAGGTATATCATATATTATTTGGTATACACGATTATAATATATATTTGTTATATATTCAGAAAGTATGTAACCAATGTATAAAAAGTCCTTGATATATAGAGTAAAACCTCTAAATTATCCTTCATTCACAATTACATTATATTTTTATATATTGACATACATCAAATAATGGGAAATGATAATTAATTTTTAAAAATATGACTTTCAATATTCAGAATTTTTTTTGTGGTGTAATGTAACATCCAACGTAAATAAATAATAATGCATTTGAATGTATATTAGTATTTTTTTGAATTAAATATTAATTTTACTTAAAGGGGATGATATATTCGATAGCGTACCCGATACACAACAATGGGTTTCTTTGAAATCTTACATTGCACACTAATAATATAATATTATTATTTTAAATGGTAGTTAAAACCTAGCCATTTTATTGTAAACAATTAATATAAATAACTAAAATATGATTATACATGTTTGTAAAATTATTTTACATTTATTTAATATTTTTTAGAGCCATAAAATTTGAATGAATCTAATTTTAAGCAAAATTTTCTTTAATAGGTCGATTTTACCCCTTTTAATGGTGAACAATTTTTAAATCAACTTTTTGACTCTCTTATCTGTTCTATTTGACAGAATAAAATCATTCTTCAGAATTGGGACATCAAAATTTACTTTGGATTAAATTTTGGTATTTCTCTGATAAATTTCATTTTTTAATGATTAGTGAAAAAACTGTATTTTAATTCAATTGTTCATTTTAATATAATTTATTTATAAGGATATTTTAACTTTTTAATTGGTTATAAAGTGTAATTATAATATATTTTTATTAGTTAATCTAATTTTGGATAATATAATTAATTTAAAATTTAAATTTCACATAAAAAAAGTGACAATCTTTTTGTAGTTATTATTTCATAAAAACTCGGTATTTGTTTCTACAGTAGGAATTAATTATAAATTCATTTCTTCCACTTATTTGTTTTTAATTTGGAAAAATCAATTCCATATTTCTAATTAGTAGGTCCAAATTTTGTAAATAGGAAACTTTTACTTTCATACATTTTAAATATTTACTTCAGTAAATATTTTAATTACCACGATTAAAGGGTAAATATAGTAAATAAAGGTAAAATATAATATGATAATAATATTAAATTACCCTAACATATGTATTAATCCTATTGGCAGAAAAATATCCGACCATTGGAACACTTATGTTGAATTTGGGACCCCATGGAGCTACATCGGAGTAATAATGGCATTTTATATTAATTATTTTATTGTAAAGACAAAAAATGACATAAACAAATATCTTTTAGTAAATAAATTATTACATGGGGTTATATAATTTATATTTTTGACAATAAATATTCTTTTTAAATATAAAAATATTTCCTACGTCATGGTATTTTTTTTATAATTTGTAGAAAACAAACAAATTAAATTATTTAAAACACAATAATGATTCAATATTTACCTCAATGAAAAACGATTTAAAAAATATGATTATAAATATTAAAACAATATCGAAAACCATCCAAATTATTATTGGATTATTTTATTTCTACCATTAGTCATCTTAACATTGATATTAATGAATATATGACCTTTTGAAACTGAAGATGAGGTTATAATAAAATAATTATTTCAAACTTTCTTAAAGAGCCCCTCCTATCCCCTATAAAAAGACCTCACTTCTATCCAATTCTTCACACCTCTCAGTATTTTTGGTTCATCCAAACTCTACTCAATTAAGCTCCCAAAATTCTTATCTTCATCCTAGATGACTTACCTTAGGCAGAAAGCACGTCAAGAAACAATTTAGGTTCAATCCAAAGGGAGTTACCCGATTTAAAAGTAACGTCTCATCTTAAGTTATTTTGTTTAATTTTACTTCTCCAACCCAATAAAATCATTCTATTACATTATTTTATCACAATAAAGGTATCATAAATCTATTATAATTTTGTTATGATATGTATTTGAACTAAACTTACACATACTACCTTCTAATGGGTAGAGAACATAATGTTTCTGTGGATGGAAAACTAACGACTCATGAAACGATGATTGTTCAATTATCTTCTACAGCCTCTCATGGTTGCCATTATGATGGAACTGTATTTATATATGATATATATTATGTTTATTTTTTCCTTATTCTTCTATATTTTCAATTTATATCATACCTTTTTGGTATCCATAATGGGTAAACACAATAATTTCATTTTAGGAAGTGCAGACTACCGCCCCCTCAAAGTGATATGACTCGATAATGCCATATGTGGGATGAATAAAGGATGGAATTAATGATTTTATTTATTATATTATACTATAATACTAATATACATATGTATCATTATGTTTTCATTCCATTAAAATAATAAATGGAAATTAAAGTAGCGTTCATGCGTACGAACGACTTACCATTTACATGAATGGTGCAATTCATTTCCTACCTGCAAATTTTATGTAATAATATAAATACAATTATATATGGGATATAAATGATATATTTGATTTCTCCATGATTATTTTCATTCTGAAGATATTTTTTATTAGACCACATGGACAACTTGTATTTATAAGGTATTCATTTTTACTCAAGTACCAAATATCAATGAAACAACCATTAATAACCTAAATGATTATGTAATGTCAATAACACGGTAACAAGTGATATAAAAGGAATAATAATCTTGAAAAAGGTTCTAAGGAAAGTATAAATTAACATTAGTTTATTATTCAAGAGATTAATGAATTATTGAGTCAAGTCAGACATGAGGTAAGGGACTTCGTCTCAATCTTCTTTAAATTGAGGAATTTTTTGTATTAATCTAAAATTTCATTTATATAGTGTATATGTACCTTTGAATTTTCATTTCATTCAAATGTAATCTTTTTCAACGAAGTTTTTTACTAAAAGAAAAAAAATAATGTTTCTTTTTAATGTACGTGGTGACAACGACCTTTCGACCGTCGCGAGTATTATTTGATCTTTGGCTTCCTAATAAAGCCGTAATGTTTTTAAAAAGGTAAATAAATACCATATACTCTTTTTACGTATTTTGGTATTGAAAATGGTTTTGATAATGGATTTGTTATGTCAATTTATTGAAATGATATATTATGATTACAATGTGGAAATGTTGTATTTCCTTTATCTTTATTTTATGTTTTCTTAATATGTTATGGTTCATGGGCATTGTTTATGTGTATGGGTGGTTTCATGATAAAACCATGTCAGGTGAGCCCGAGATAGCTCTCTAATACATTGTTTAACATGACGAAGGTATATATGAATGTTTCTCTTAAGATATTTTGGTAATATACTATGATGGGTATTCCAAATGTAACACCATACACAGCTATGATAGCTACAATTTAAGTATGAAATTGATGCTACAAGATACCTTTATGATTTATGTTTTCTATGTTTCAATCATAAATATTATGATTTCATGATGTATGTTAAAGATCTTATGATGTGTATGTAATTATGAACTAATGTTTCCATTATTTTTTTATAACCCTTACCGAGCTTTTTATGCTCATCCCATGTTTTGAATTTTTTTTAACAATACATAAATATGAATATGGTCAATGATGGGATCAAGGAAAAATCATGCTATCCAAAACATGGAACAGGAATTGACTTTTTTTCAAGTGTTTTTATTTTGTGGGAAAAAATGAAATCTAAGTGGAAGTGTCTACTTTGTAATCTTTTGTGATGTAATATTTATGTCCTATATCTCTAAAACTCTAAACCTGAAATGACCCTCAATGTGAATTATTCATTTAATTTAAGATTATGTAATTTTTTAAGGCAGAGTCCTTATAGTTGGTATTAGATGTCGGTTTAGAAAACATTACGAGTTAGAATATTGTTAAATTAATGTACAAAAATTAAATTATGGTCATATTGAAAGGATATAGCATTTATAGATTACCACGTTGCATGCCTAAGATATTTCTGTGTTTAGAATGGTTTTTCGAAGAGGAAACTTGGCAGCTATGTTGGGATGGGATCACAAGGATGCCAACATTCCAAATCAGCAACCTGATATTGTCAGAATCAGAACAGAATCGTTTTTTTGTATTGATAGATTAGTTGAATCAGGATATAAATGTGGTGGTATCCATGCATGAGATCATCTTGATCAACCACAGAGGAACATGTCAGTAGTAGAGCATTTTGGGAGGCAACATCCCCCATCATTTAAAGGATAATCTGAACCTATCCATGTATAAGGTTGGATTAATGCATTGGATAAATTTTTTGATATCATGTGGTGTTAATAACACAAAAAGGATTGTCTTGCTGTTTACCGTTTTGAAGGGGATGTTGATTAGTGGTGGTAGATGGTGAAAATAACTGGGATAGTGATGAAATTGATGTACTCGATTAGGATGAATTCAAAAAAATGTTCCTTGAGAAATATTTTCATATGTGGTTCGACATAGGATGGAAAAACAATTCCTAGAATTGAGTAAGGAGGATGACTTAGTGGCTGCTTATGAAGAAAAATTCACTCGACAAGCAACATAATGGGATGCAGATAAAAGGGAAGAACTATCCAAAAAAGTATGATGGTAAAAAACATAAATTTACTATTTGTGAAAATTGTGGTTGAAATCATGATGGGTATTTTCTTTTGAAATCTGGTATGTTCTACCGATGCGGTAAAATGGGACATAAGGCTCTTAATAGCACTAAAAAAGATCAATGTAATGGTAATACAAAATATTATTTATAGTCAGTAAAATGTTTTAAGTTCAATGAAATGGGTCATTATGTAAATTAGTGTCCAACGAAGAACTCAACTAAAGGAAAGTGGTCTGACTACAAGAAGAAAGAGGTGGTGAAATCCTTTGCAACTATTTCAGAAAATGTTGGGCCATCAAATGAAGTAGTATCATGTATACTGTTTGTTTTTTCAGATTATGCCATTGTGTTGTTTGATTCAGGGTCTACACACTCATTCATTTATTAGAAGTTTTCTATTAAATTGGGAATTCCATATCAAGATTTCAATATGGAACGTCTGGTTAAAACACATAGAGTAAATATTGAGACAAAAAGAAAACATTAGAACCTTTCTATCCTTGTGTGCGGAAATAATCTACCTGCAATCCTTATTGTTTTGCCTCTTATAGAGTTTGATGTTATTTTGGGTGTGGATTGGATTTCTATATATAATTCTAAGAATGACTGTAGAGCTAAAAAGATTTATTTTCATAAATATTTTCAGTTTGTGTACAAAAATGAACCCTTACTTTTGATAACATATTAGGATGATGAGAAACTAGTAAAAGATGGAAATGAATGTTACCCTACTCTTATTGTTTAACATAAATGAAGTATTGAGATTAATTATGTTCCAATGGTATATGAGTTCTGTGATGATTTTCCTGATGAGTTTCCTTGTATTATACTTGATCAGGAAGTTGAATTTACGGTTTACTTAGTTTCTGATGCTAAACATATTTCAAAACCAACATATCGAATGGATCAAATTATACTTTTAGAGTTAAATAAGATATTAAAGGAGTTATTAGATAAAGGATTCATTTTACATAGCATATCTCCATGTGGTGATCCAATCTTTTTTGTTAAAAAAAAGATGGTTCAATGAAACTTTGCAATGATTATAGAGCATTGAGTAACATCACTATTAATAACATGCATCATTTTCCTCATATTGATTATTTTTTCGATCACCTCCAAGGAGTTCAGTACTTTTCAAAGATTTATATGAGGTCATGGTACTATTAGTTTAATGTAAAGGAAGCATACATTCTAAAGACCGTGTTCCATACAAGATATGGCCCTTATGAATTTTTAGTTATTCCTTTTGGGTTAACCAATTTAGCAGCTGTATTCATGGAACTTATGAATAGAATTTTATGTGTATTCTTGGATAAGTTTTTGGTTGTGTTCATTGATGATATTTTGGTTTTCTCTAAAAGTAAATAAAAACATTAAAGTCATTTAAGGGTTGTCTTGCAAACATTAAACGAAAAGAAACTATATGGAAATTCAGTAGGTGTGATTTTTGGTTACAACAAGTTTCTTTCCTAGGTCACAGAATTTAAAAAAATCTCCTAACTATTGATCCTGCTAAAACAAAATTTTTTGAAGAATGACCAAGACCCAAAAATATAACTAAGATCCATATTTGTCTTGGTTTGGATGGTTATTAAGGAATGTTTGTTAAGACTTTTTCACAGTTATCTAGTCCAATGACTAAATTAACTTGAGAAGGTGTTAAGTTCATTTCGACATAACAATAGGATGATTATTTTCAGGAATTGAAAAGAATATTATTGAATGCTCCAGTTTTGGTAATACCATCCAGAAAAGGAGAGTTTTTTATTTACAATGATTCATCATTGAATGGAATTGGTTGTGTACTTATACAGAATGATCAGGAAATTGCTCATGCTTCACGTCAATTGAAACCCCATGAGTTAAATTACCCAAGAAATGATTTTTAATTAGCTGATGTTGTTTTTTCTTTAAAAATTTGGATTAGTATGGATTAAAATGTGAAATATATAATGACCACAATCTTTTGAAGTATATATTCACTCAAAATTATTGAACAAGAGACAGAGGAGTTGGTTGGAATTAATCAAGGATTATAATTGCACGATACATTACCATTTGGGAAAATCAAATAAATTGGCTGATTCTTTGAGTTGAAAATGTAATTATTCATTAACCAAGATACATTAGAAAATAAATCCTTTGGTTTTTGATTTGATAAACTTTGGCATAGAAGTTGTTGGTGTAGGAAATTCGTCTTTTTTGTTTCAGGTGTCTGTGGAATCATCTCTACTAGATAAAATTAAGCGAGCACAAAATGAAGATAGTGAGACATAGAAAAATATAAAGTTGGTTCAGAAGAGTAATTTCTGGAATTTAACATAGATAATGATTGTGTTTTTTGCTTAGGAAAGATATTATGTGTGCCTTTTGATTCACAGTTGACAAATGATTTTTTATGTGAAGATCATAGTTCTCCATTTTCAATGCATCCTGGTAGTACTATGTTGTACAGAGATATTCGAATGTATTACTGGTGTGATGGTATGAAACATGATATTGTTGAAATTTCTGTGAAGTGTTTGACTTTTCATTAGGTTAAATCAGAGTGATAGTTACCAAAATGGATGCTTAATTCTTTCCCGGTGCCAGAGTGGAAATGGGAAAATATATCAACAGACTTAGTTGTTGGATTACCAGAGACATATATCAGTAACAATTCAATATTGGTTATTGTTGATCAATTGACTAAATTGGCTCATTTCCTTCCTATTTGAGATACATTGCCTCTAGATCAACATTGTGAGTTGTATGTTAAAGAGATAGTCAGGTTGCATGGTGTTCCCCCCTCCATTGTATCTGATCGTGATCCCAGGTTTACATGTAACTTTTGGAAAGGCCTTCAGAAGTCATTGGGTACCAAATTAAATTCTAGTACAACTATTTATCCTCATTCATATAGGCAGTCAGAATTAACAATTTCGACCATGGACGATATGTTTCGATCTTGTTCATTGTATTAGAAGGTATGCTGGGACCAACATATTTATTTGGATGAATTTTCATATAATAACAGTTTTCATTCCAGTATAGATATGGCTTCATTTGAGGCATTATATGGAAATCGTTTTTGGAACCCATATTTTTGAGATGAAGTAGGTGAAAGAAAGATGACGGGACCAGAATTGATAGAAGAGATGGCTGAAAAAGCTCAGCTGATTTAGAAGAAAATGATCACAACTCAGAGCGGTAAGAAAATCTATACAGATAACTAGAGGAAGGATATATCTTTTGAGGAAGGTGATCATGTATTTCTCAATGTTTCTCCATGGAACATTTTGATGCGTTTTGGTAAGAAGAATATATTGAGTCTGGGTTCATTAGGCCTTATGTAATCCTGGAGAAATTTGGAAGAATTGCATACAAAGTGTCTTTATCTCGATGATTATCTTAGGTACACAATGATTTTCATATTTCAATGTTGTGAAAGTATATGCCAGATGCATCTCATATTTTGAGTACAGAGGTAGTTTAGTTGTAAGAGAATATCTCTTATGAGGAATAACCAGTCCAGATTCTTGACTTTAGGGGGATGGTGTTGCAGAATAAGGTAAATTTCCAATTAAAGGTCTTGGGGGTAAAACCATATGGTTTAAGACGCAATGTGGTAATTTGAAAATGTAATGGGGGATAAATACACCCACATATTTGATAAGTTAATAAAAAATGCGAGGACACCATTCCCAAAAGGGGGTAAGGATGTAACATCCCATGTAAATAAAGAATAATACATTTAAAAATTTATTAATATTTGTTTTAATTAAATATTAATTTTACTTAAAGGGGATGCTATGTTCGATAGCGTACCTGATGCGCAACAGAGGGTTTATTTGAAATCTTACATTGCACAATAATAATATAATATTATTATTCTAAATGGTAGTTAATGTCTAGCCATTATATTGGTTGGAATTAATTTAACTAACTAAAATATGATTATACATTTTTGTAAAATGGTTTTACATTTATCCAATAAATGTTATAGGCTTAAAATGTGAATGAATCTAATATTATGCATAATTTTCTATTTTTGGTTCCTGTCTGTAGGTTACCACTCACCCTGAAAGAGGCATTTTAAAATCAAATAAAAATTAATGTTCAGTCAGTCAATTGTACATAAACAAGTTTCAATCTTTTGATAGTTATTATTTTTTAAAAACATTCTATTTGTTTGAACAACGAGAATTACTTTTAAATTAATATATTACACTTATGTGTCTCAAATTTGGAAAAATGGATTCCATATTTGGAATAAATTGGTCCAAATAGTGTAATTGGGTAACTTTTATTTTATGAAATATTAAATATTTATTTTAGTAAATATTTTATATACCATGATTAAAGGGTAAATATAGTAAATAAAGGTAAAATATAATAAGATAATAATATTACATTACCCCAAAATGTGTTCTAATCCTATTGGCTGATTAATATCTGACCATGGACAGCCTTGCATTGAATTTGGGACCCCCTGGAGCCACATGAGAGTAATAATGACATTTTATATTAATTAATTTAAAGTAATGACAAAAATGACATTAACAAATATCTTTAAGTAAATCATTTTTGACATGGGGTAATATAAGTTATCATTTTGACTATAAATATTCATTATAAAGCTAAAAATATATTCTACATCATGGTATTTTTTTATAAATTTTGGACATCATATAAATTAAATTATTTATGGCACAATAATGATGTAATATTTAACTCATTAATAAAATATTTAAATATTAATATTATAAATATCAAAACAATATACAAAACCTACCAAATTCTTATTGGATTATTTTATTTCCACCATGAGTCTTCTTGAAATTTATATCAATGAATATTTTACCTTTTGAAACCGAATATGAGGTTATAATAAAATAATTTTTCCAAACTATCTTAAAGATCCCCTCCTCCCTCATATAAAAGCCCTCACATCTAACCAATTCCTCACACCACTCATTCGTTTTGGTTCATCCAAAATATACTCAATAAATCTCCCAACATCCCTTTATTCAACCAAGAATACTTACCATAGGCAGAAATCACTTCAATAAACCCTTTTGGTTCAATCCAATGGGAGTTACAGGATTTAAAGGTAACATATTCTCTTAAGTTATTTTGTTTTATTTTACTTCTCAAACCCCATAAAATCTTTTTATTCCTTTATTTAATAACAACACTAGTATCCTCAATATACTATGATGTTGTTATGCGAATTATTTTAGATACACTTATATACTCCACCATCTAATGGGTAAAGAACATAATGTTTCTTGGATGGAAAACTAACGCCTCACGAAATGATGATTGTTCAATTATCTCCTACCACCTCTCATGGTGGCCGTTATGATGGAAATGTAATTATATATGATATATATTTTGTTTATGTTTTTTTTATGATTCTTTATTTTCCATTTATAGCATAACTTTATGGATTCCATAATGGTTAAACGTGATCATTTTATTTTAGGAAGTGCGGACTACCGCCCCTTCAAAGTGATATGACACATTAATGCATTATGTGGGATGAATACAGTATGGAGATAATGATTTTATTTAATATATTATACTATAATTATAATATACATATGTATCATTATGTTTTCATTCCATTAAAATATGAAATGGAAATGAAAGTAGCGTTCATGCATACGAATGGATTACCATCTTCATGAAAGGTAAATTTCATTTCCTACCTCCAAATATTATGTACTCATATAAATACATGTATATACCGGATATACATGATATATTTGTTATCTACATAATTAATATCATTCTGATGAAAATGGATATTTGACCACATGGACAACTTGTAATTATAAGGTGTTCATTTGTACTCAAGTACCAAATATCCATGAAACAACCATTAATAACTTTAATGATTACACAATGATTATTTCTTGGTAGTAAGTGATATAAAAGGAATAATAAACTTGAAAAATGTTCCTAAGAAATTATAAATTAACTTTAGTTTATTATTCACGAGATTAAAAAAACGATCGAGTCAAGTCCAACACGAGGTATGGGACACTACTAGAAAAGGGGGCATTGAAGCCCCCCAGAATCGGGCGACCGCCATTGGCGGTCACTATAGATATCTAATAGCGACCGGAAATGGCGGTCGCAGGCCTTGATAAAAAAAAACCCGAGCCTTTTTGCGCCCCCACCCCCCTCTCTATCAAACCCTGCTCCCCCCCCCCCCCCCGTCGCCCCCCCCCCCCCCCCCCCCGCCGACGCCGCTATCCCCCACGCCTCCAGGCCTCCCCCGCCGCCCAGCCTCCCCCGCCTCCTGGCCGCCCCCGCCGCCCCCCCCCCCCCCCCCCGTCGTCGCCCCCCCCTCCCGACGCCGCCCTCCCCCCGCCGCCCGGCCTCCCCCGCTCCCCCCCACCGTCGCCGCCCCCCGACGCCGCCCTCCCCCCCGCCGCCCGGCCTCACCCGCCGCCCCCCACCCACCCCCCCCCCCCCCCCCGTCGCCCCCCCCCCCCCCGACGCCGCCCTCCCCCCGCCTCCCGGCCTCCCCCGCCGCCCGACCTCCCCCGCCGCCCGGCCTCCCCCGCCACACGCCCTCCGCCCTCCGCCCCCTCAGCCCTCCCCCCCCCACCCCGGACGGCTCCGGCACCCCAGACAACCCCCCCCCCCCCCACACCCCAGACCGCTCCCCGCACCCCGAACGCCCCCCGCACCTCAAACAGCCCCCCCCCCCCCCCCCCCGACCCCGGACAGCCCCCCCCCCCTCGTTGCTCGTCCCCCATCCCCTCACCGCCTCATCTCCTCCAGCTCCCCCCCCCCCCCCCGCCCCCGCCGCCGCCGCCCGTCCCCTCCCTTGCTGCACCGCATTTGGCTCTGGCTCCCCTTCGCTGCCTCCTCTCTCTCGCTGCACCGCCTTCGTCTCCCCTCCCTTTCAGGTTTGTAGCTCAATCAGGTAACTTGGGCTTTTAGTTACATTATTATTTTATCAATGGTTCATAAACAAATGATTAATATTTATTTTAAATATAGTTGATTTGAAAAATGTAAATGTAATAAGTATTGTGTAAATGTTTGTTATACAGATATAATTATGGATAAGAGTTGGATTGATCTTCCAAATCGAACTTCTAGAGAAAATTTCAATGGCATTATGCAGTTTATTAACTTCACGAGAGGATTTGAAAGTGACTATATTAGTTGTCCATGTAGAAAATGTGCTAACAAATATCAATTCACACGAGATACTGTGAGGGAGAACCTTTTCTTTAATGGATTTCTGAAAAATTATAAGAGTTGGACTCCTCATGGAGAAGAATATGTTCATTGTCAAAATACAGATGTAGCTCAGATGGATGTTGATGCAAGGATGACTGATCCAATGCATGAAATGCTTACTGAAATGGTACGTGGTTTTGATCCTGAAGGCACTGACATCCAGAATCCTGAGACCGGTGTGATAAATCTTTTCTCTGGTGCAGATCGTGATTCGAGGAGGTTTTATGACACACTTGATGATGCGAAAACAGAATTATATCATGGATTTACTTATTACAATAAACTGTCGTTTATCATGGAGTTGTTGCATTTGAAGACTTTGAATAATTGGCCAGACACATCATTCGACATGCTTTTGGTTTTATTGAAAAAAGATATTCCTATCAACGCTAATATTCCTAATTCGTATTACTATGCTCGTAAGTTGACAGAGAACTTAGATTTTACATATGAGACCATAGATGCATGTGAAAACAACTGTATTTTGTTTAGAAAAGAAACTGCCCATTTGGATATTTGTACGGTTTGTGGTGCTTCCAGGTGCAAAGAGAACAGGGGAAATAACACTCATCAAAGTCAGATTGCGATACTGGGGAAACCGATTACCGTAAAGAAAATGCGTTACTTTCCCCTTAAACCGAGGTTGAAAAGATTTTTTATGTCATCTAAAGTTTCTAATTTAATGAGATGGCATGCAGAAATAGTTCATGAAAGTGATACGTTAACCCACCCGGCATACTCTCATGCATGGATGGATTTTGATAAGAGACATCCCGACTTTGCTAAAGATGTTCGTAATGTCCGATTGGGATTGGAAGCATATGGTTTCAATCCATTCAAGTCTATCATTGGTGAAACTCATAGCACATGGCCTGTGGTGTTGGTTCCATATAATCTTCCTCTGTGGCTTTGTATGAAGCAACAATTTATATTACTTTCCACTCTTATTGATGGACCTAAAAGTCCAGGGGATAAGATTGATATTTACCTTCAGCCATTGATTGATGAGTTGAATGAATTTTGGGGAGATGGTGTGATGACTTATGACTGCGAAACGAATGAAATGTTCAAACTGAATGCTGCTTTATTGTGGAAAATCAATGACTTCCCAGCTTATGAAAATTTATCAGGCTGGAGTACGAAAGGGGAATTTGCTTACCCTTGTTGCAATAAAAGTAAAAAATATGTATGGCTCAAACATTCCAAAAAATGGGCATACATGGGTCACATGCGTTTTCTCCCTCCTCAGCACAGATTCAGAAAGGACAGAGTGGCATTTGATGGTTCTAGAGAGTTCAGCCCAGCACCAAAGACCATGATCGGAGTCGAAATGTCATCGCAGATTGAAGAAGAAAACATCCACACGATATATGAAATTCAGGATTTGGTGGCTCCTCTAGTACGTAATATTCGTGTTGTGGGTAGGCAGCGCAGTCACAATTGGAAAAAGAAAAGTATTTTTTATAGTCTTCCGTATTGGAAAACTAACATGTTGAGGCATAATTTGGATGTCATGCACATTGAAAAAAAATGTTTGTGATAACATATTGTGGACCATTTTAGGTGTCAGTGGAAAATCAAAGGACCATGTTAATGCACGTCGTGATTTGGAAGAAATGGGTTTAAAGAAATAGTTGAATTTACAGTTAGCTAAGGGAAACAAGGCATATATGCCTGGTGCACAGTATACGATGACTACAGAGGAGAAAGAGACATTTCTTTCCATTTTGAAGATGGTCAAGGTGCCTGATGGTTGTTCTTCTAATATTTCAAAGTGTGTGAATCTGACGAGCAAGACATTGCAAGGGTTGAAAAGTCATGAAATCACATATTACTTCAGCAGTTGATTCCAATCGCAATTTGTGATTGTTTATCCCCCAATGTTGTTCATCCCTTGATTGAGATGAGTAATTTTTTTAGATAGCTTTGTTTAAGAAATCAACGAATAAGTGATTTAAAAAGTTTGCAGGACCGAATTGTACATACGCTTTGTCACTTTGAGAAACATTTCCCCCTTCATTTTTCGATGTTATGGTCCACTTGACAGTGCACCTAACTGATGAAGTAATGGCTACTGGTCTAGTGAAATTCAGGTGGATGTATCCTATTGAATAGTATTTGAGTATATTGAAAAGATTTGTACGCAACAGAGCTCGTCCAGAGGCATCAATAGCCAATGGTTATTTGATGGATGAGTGTACTACCTTTTGTTCATAATATCATACGGATGTTGAAACAAAATTAGATAAGCCCTCTCAGATTCATGATGGTTCAGTTGGAGAAGGAATCACATTTGATATGGACAACATCGAGTGGATACAAGCACATCAATATATATTGTTCAATACTCCATCAGTTGCACCATTAATGCAGTAAGTATCTTATCAATGTGCTTGTATAACTTTTACATGTTTTGTTTGCATAAGATGATCTTTTAAAAATCGCATTATCATTTGCAGGAAACACATTAATGAGATAAAAGAAGAGATGCATCGTGTGACTGAGTTGCAAATTCAACAATCTCATTATGCATCATTTCATGATTGGTTCAAGGATTATGTATGTATAAATTGATTTTCATTATGGGTGAAGTATTATACTAATAATTTCTGCATATATCAGTATTGATTTTTATAAATTATGTAGGTTCGTAAGTTGAGGGAGTTAGGGGACCCCACGCTACCTGAAGTAATTATCCAACTAGCTAAGGGTCCATCTATAACGGCTCGTCGTTATAAAGATATTGATGCTAATGGTTTTCGATTTCGCATTAAAGATGTTGATGAAAAACGATCAGCACAAAATAGTGGCATCGGTTGTCCATTTTTCGATTCTAGTTATTAGTATGGTCAATTGATAGACATCATTGAAGTTGTATACACACACGGTTTGAAGTACATTTTGTTAAAGTGTAATTGGGTTGATCCAGTACATGGATGTAAAGTCGATCAATATCAGTTTTCATTGGTGAATTTTAACTATATGTTATACAGAAATAATGAACGAGTTGAGAATAAACCTTTCATTTTGACATCACAAGCGGAACAAGTATTCTTCATTACATTGCCTTCAGATCCAAGTTGGAAAGTTGTTGTCAAAATGTCTCGACGAGGAGTGTTTTTATTTGAAGAAGATGAACCCGAGACTGTTCCGTTTGTTTACCAACAACTTGATCAACATACCATAGTTCAACGTGAAGAAGATATTTATTGGGTCAGAGCGGCTATTGAAGGAGAAACGGTCGATTTTCATGCTTAATGAAAGGTATAATTGTTTTCCCTCTATTCAGTAGAATGTCCTAGGATATCATAAATTATCTAATCATTTTATAAATCTTTATAAGTTTTAATCCTCACTTTTGTAAGTTAATTAAATCATAAATATTTAGGTTGTTTTTACTCTTGATTTATTGATGTTATGGTCAGTGTATCATCCCTTTGAGGTATTCTTCATCTGATTCATGTGCTGCTTGAATTTTTATTAGTTCTATCTGAAATTTGGCTATGCATTGACTTGTTTTGTACATAATTTGTATATCTGTTTTGCTAACTTTCTGATTTTTTAAAATTCATTCACAACTAATTATTCAATCCATTTTTTGTTTGATTAAAATTTGTACAAGATTGATTTTTTAAGAATAATCCAATTTTTCTTTTAAACACTTTGGACTCATTACTGATGTTTTCTATGACTGCAGACATGTCAGGGGAAGAGGCAGAAGATCCACATCATCCATCTGAGGCATCTACGTCTCAGGGTCAAGGTATGTTTGAATGTCATTGTCTATATTTTTTATGTAATTGACATACATATACATATATATATATAACATTTGTCAATTTATATATATAATTGTTTTCAACAGGATCAGACTCGACTGCTTCTTCCTCTCGCAGGAGAGGCCCTGGTCGTGGCATATTATCATGGAATTCTGACACGACGATAGATGTTTCATTTGATGAGGTTTTTCATCCTGTGGGTCCGAATGCCCCGACATTTATTCGTCAGTTGGGTCATATCATATGTGACCCACATCGATTTCCATTGACCACGCGTGACTGGGCTTCTATCCCTCAGGACACATTAGATCATCTATAGAGGGACGTTCAGGTAAGAAAATCATTTTACTTTATTTTCTATGTATAAAGAATACTAATATGTTTGATCATTTTCTTTATAGCAAAATTTGAAAGTATTCCATGAAGAGTTTCGGCCCGTGTGAATGAGAAAATGCCGTAAGATGTGGAAATATTATAAAGGCAAAGTGAAGAGGGACCAATGGGTACCAAATGTGGGTGCCCTAGAGATTTTGGAAAAAGCCCCGAGAGGTGTCCTCCCGGCTCAGTGGCATCACTTGGTTGCATATTGGTCTACTGAGGGTGTTTTGGATTGTATATTAATTATTTTTGTGAATATATATTTTCAAGAATATGTTATTTGTTTGAAATTTGAATGAATTGAATGTAGGAGGTGTCATCACGCCATTCTGAGAATCGAGCGTTGCAGGGACCACCTCACAGGCTTGGGACTCGTCACATGTCTCAGATCCGACATGAGGTATATATTATTCATTTTTTAATTTATTAATTAATATGGTTTTGTGTTTATATTCATTTAATATACATTTGCGAGAGCAAGGTGTAGCAACTGATAAAATGTCGGTGTAGATGAGGACTTGTGATCGCAATGATCCAGAGGTTGCAGCATTGATAGTAAGTGTCTGTACTTACCAATAATTACATAAATCTATATATTAACATATATATATTTATATATATTTAAATATTTCACAGGCTCAATTTGAAGCTGAGTTAGAACATCTTCCAGAGGACCAGCGACAGCTTCCCATGCGACGGGATGAGATCTTTCATCGCATTATCGGTCGGGACGGGCATGGCTATAGTTTGACCTATAGAGCAGGGATTCCTCATTCTGTAGTGTCACGCACTGCGGTTTTCGGTCCTCCTATTGCTCATATGACACAGTAGATGTCAGATTTTGAGGCACGGTTGCGCGATTCCTAGGAGGCAAATGCGCAATTGACAGCTGAGGTTAGAGCACTGCGGGAATATGTGTGTCGAACTGATGGTGTAGGGGATCATATGACGCAGGTATATACTGTATTTATTTATTTAATTTAAATTATTTTTGTTATTAAAATATTTATAATGTTTATTTTTTGTAGGCCCCTGGCCCACCAGAAGGAGGTAGCAGTGATGACAACGCGTGACGCGACATATATTCACGAGATATGTTTTTTGTTTTTACTGGTGGGGATGACATTGATGTACTGTATTTAATCAGTTAATTTAAATTAGAAGGTTATGTACTTATAATTTCTTTCTTTTCTTGTTTATTATATGATAGCTAATATTATCTAAGGCATGCATTTAAAAACTCTAACCCCCCGCACCCCCGTACATCCCCCCCCCCCCCCGTACCCCCGAACGCCCACCGCACAACCGTACAACACCCCCCCCCCCCCTCGCGCGCCCCCGTACAGCCCCCCGCACCCCCGTACAGCCCCCCCCGGCACCCCCGTACAGCCCCCCCGCACCCCCGGACAGCCCCCCCCCCCCCCCGCACCCCCCGTACAGCCCCCCGCACCCCCGGACAGCCCCCCCCCCCCCCCCGCCCACCCCCGGACAGCCCCCCCGCACCCCCGTACAGCCCCCCGCACCCCCGTACAGCCCCCCCCCCCCCCCCCGTGCACCCCCGTACAGCCCCCCCCCCCCCCTGCACCCCCGTACAACCCCCCCGCACCCCCGTATAGCCCCCCGCACCCCCGTACAGCCCCCCGACACCCCCGTACAGCCCCCCGCACCAGAGGAAAGCCCCCCCCCCCCCCCGCACCCCCGTACAGCCCCGCCGCACCCCCGTACAGCCCCCCCGCACCCCCGTACAGCCCCCCCGCACACCCGTTCAGCCCCCCCCCCCCCTCCGGCACCCTCGTACAGCCCCACCCGGCACCCCCGTACAGCCCCCACACCCCCGGACAGCCCCCCGCACCCCCGTACAGCCCCCCGCACCCCCGGACAGCCCCCCACACCCCCGTACAGCACCCCTCACCCCCGTACAGCCCCCCGCACACCCGTACACCCCCCCCCCCCCCGCACCCCCGAACAACACCCCGCACCCCCGCACCACCCGAACGACCTATTAATTCCATGAAACCGTACGACAATAGCCGGTGCGTGAATTTTGAAATGTTCGGCCAGACGGCACGTCATTCGAAGGTGCCGTTGGACCGCAGTGGCCGGAAACGCGTTTTCGGCGCCATAAAACACCTAAACGGCGTGCGGCGGTCCAATTCGGAGCAAATGTGCTCCGAACGACCTGAAACAGCATGATAATGATAGAAATATTATTCCTGAGGTGCCAAAGGAGGAGGCACGTCCATCGGACGTGCGGTGCACGCGGCACGACCGAATGTGTCGTTTTCAGCAGCGCAGCGCGCGCTGAAATGGCGCGTTGGGGGGTCAAAACCACCCGAACGACCTCTGAATGCCACGAAACCGTACGAAAACAGCCGGTGCGTGAATTGTGAAATGGTCGGCTAGACGACACGTCATTCGGAGGTTTCTTTTGACCGCGGCGGCCAGAAACGCGTTTCCGGCGCCAAAAAACACCAAACCGGTGTGCGGTTGTCAAATTCGGAGCAAACGTGCTCCGAACGACCTAAAACCGCACGATAACGATAGAAATATTATTCCTGAGATGTAGGAGGAGGCGGCACGTCCATCGGATGTGCGGTGCGCACGGCACGTCCGAATGTGTCGTTTTCAGCAGCGCGACGCGCGATGAAACGCCGCGTTGGGTGGTCAAAACCACCCGAACGACCTCCGAATGCCACAAAACCATACGACAACATCCGATGCGTGAATTTTGAAATGGTCGGCCAGAAGACACGTCATTTGGAGGTGCTGTTTGACCGCGGCGGCCGGAAACGTGTTTCCCGCGCCACAAAACACCAAAACGGCGTGTGGTGGTCGAATTCGGAGAAAACATTCTCCGAACGACCTAAAACCGCACGAGAATGATAGAAATATTATTCCTGAGATGCAGGACGAGGCGGCACGTCCATCGGACGTGCGGTGTGCGTGA
The DNA here is from genome assembly GCA_963277665.1 of Viscum album. Taxonomy (NCBI): domain Eukaryota; kingdom Viridiplantae; phylum Streptophyta; class Magnoliopsida; order Santalales; family Viscaceae; genus Viscum; species Viscum album. Next base: position 647,873,726 of record OY728120.1, on the reverse strand, counting down.
CACGACCAAATGTGTCGTTTTCAGCATCGCGGCGCGCGATGAAATGGCGCGTTGGGGGGTCAAAACCACCCGAACGACCTCCGAATACCGCGAAACCGTACGAAAACTGCCGGTGCGGGAATTGTGAAATGGTCGGCCAAACGGCACGTCATTCGGAGGTGTTGTTTGACCGCGGTGGCCAGAAACACATTTCTGGCGCCACAAAACACCAAAACGGCGTGTGGCGGTCCAATTCGGAGATAACGTGCTCCGAACGACCTGAAACCGCATGAGAACGATAGAAATTTTATTCCTGAGATGCAGGAGGAGGCGTCACGTCCATCGGACGTGCGGTGCGCGCGACACGACTGAATGTGTCGTTTTCAGCAGCGCGTCACGCGCTGAAATGGCGTGTTGGGGGTTCAAAACCACCCGAACGACCTCCGAATGGCACGAAACCGTACGACAATAGCCAGTGCATGAATTGTGAAATGGTCGGCCAAATGGAACGTCATTCGGAGGTTCCGTTTCACCGCGGTGTCTGCAAACACGTTTCTGGCGCCATAAAACACCAAAACGGCGTGCGGCGGTCCAATTCAGAGAAAACGTGCTCCGAACGACCTGAAACCGCATGATAATGATAGAAATATTATTCCTGAGATGAAGGAGGAGGCGGCATGTCCATCGGATGTGCGGTGCGCGCGGCACGACCGAATGTGTCGTTTTCAGCAGCGCGGCGCGCGCTGAAATGGCGCTTTGGGGGGTCAAAACCACCCGAACGACCTCCGAATGCCACGAAACCATACTACAACAGCGGGTGCATGAATTTTGAAATGGATCGCTAGACGGCACGTCATTCAGTGGTTCCGTTTGACCGCGGCAGCTGGAAACGCGTTTCCAGCGCCACAAAACACCAAAACGGCGTGTGGCGGTCCAATTCAGAGAAAACGTGCTCCGAACGACCTAAAACCTCACGAGAACGATAGAAATATTATTCTTAAGATGCAGGAAGAGGCGGCACGTCCATCGGACGTTCGGTGCGCACGGCACGACCGAATGTGTCGTTTTCAGCAGCGCAGCGCGCGCTGAAATGGCGCGTTGGGGGGGTCAAAACCACTCGAACGACCTCCGAATGCCACGAAACCATACGACAACAGCCGGTGCGTGAATTGTGAAATGGTCGGCTAGACGACACTTCATTCGGAGGTGCCGTTTGACCGCGGCAGCCGGATACGCGTTTCCGGCGCCATAAAACACCAAAATGGCGTGCGACGGTCCAATTCGGAGAAAACGTGCTCCGAACGACCTGAAACCGTACGAGAACGATAGAAATATTATTCCTGAGATGCAGGAAGAGGTGGCATGTCCATCGGACGTGTGGTGCACGCGGCACGACCGAATGTGTCGTTTTCAGCAGCGCGGCGCGCGCTGAAATGCCGCGTTGGGTGGTCAAAACCACCCGAACGACGTCCGAATGCCACGAAACCGTACGAAAACAGCCGGTGCGTGAATTCTGAAATGGTCGGCTAAACGACACATCGTTGGGAGGTTCCGATTGACCGCGGTGGCCGGAAAGACGTTTCCAGCGACAGAAAACACCAAAACGGCGTGTGGCGGTCCAATTCGCAGCAAATGTGCTCCGAACGACCTGAAACCACACGAGAACGATAGAAATATTATTACTGAGATGCAGGAGGAGGCGGAACATCCATCGGACGTGCGGTGCGCGCGGCACGACCGAATGTGTCGTTTACAGCAGCACGACGCGCACTGAAATGGCGCGTTGGGGGGGGTCAAAACCACACAAACGGCCTCTGAATGTCACGAAACCGCACGACAACATCCGTTGCCTGAATTGTGAAATGGTCGGGCAGATGGCACATCAATCAGAGGTTCTATTTGACAGCGTCGGCCGGAAACGCGTTTCTGGAGTCATAAAACACCAAAACGGTGTGCGGCGGACGAATTCGGGGAAAACGTGCTCCGAACGAACTGAAACCGCACGAGAACGATAGAAATATTATTCCTGAGATGCAGGAGGAGGCAACACATCCATCGGACGTGCGGTGCGCGCGGCACGGCCGAATGCGTCGTTTTCAGCAGCTCAGCGCGCACTAAAATGGCGCGTTGGGGGGTCAAAACCACCCGAATGATATTTGAATGCCACGAAACCGCACGACAACATCCGTTGAGTGAATTGTGAAATGGTCGGGCAGACAACACGTTAATCAGTGGTGTCGTTTGACCGCGGAAGCCGGATACGCGTTTTCGGAGTCATAAAACACCAAAACAGCGTGCGGCGGTCGAATTCAGATCAAACATGCTCCAAATGACCTGAAACAGCACGAGAACGATAGGAATATTATTCCTCAGATGCAGGAGGAGGCGGCACATCCATCGGACATGCGGTGCGTGCGGCACGACCGAATGTGTCGTTTTCACCAGCTCGGTGCGCGCTGAAATGGCGCGTTGGGGGGTCAAAACCACCCGAATGACCTTCGAATGCCACGAAACCTCACGACAACATCCGTTGCGTGAATTGTGAAATGGATGGGCAGACAGAACGTCAATCGGAGGTGCCGTTTGACCGCGGCGGCCGGAAAAGCGTTTCTGGAGCCATAAAACACCAAAACGGCGTGCGGCGGACGAACTCAGAGAAAACGTGCTCCAAAAAACCTGAAACCGCATGAGAATTATAGGAATATTATTCCTGAGTTGTAGTAGGAGGAGGCACATCCATCGGACGTGCGGTGCGCGCGGCACGACCGAATGCGTCGTTTTCAACAGCTCAGCGCGTGCTGAAATGGCGCGTTGGGGGGTCAAAACCACCCGAACGACCTCTGAATGCCACGAAACCACACGACAACCACCATTGCATGAATTGTGAAATGGTTGGATAGACGTCACGTCAATTGGAGGTGTAGTTTGACCGCGGCGGCCGGAAATGCGTTTCCGGAGTCATAAAACACCAAAACGGAGTGCGGCGGTCGAATTCGGAGCAAATGTGCTCCGAACGACCTGAAACCACACGAGAACGATAGTAATATTATTCCTGAGATGCAGGATGAGGCGGCACGTCCATCGGATGTGCGGTGCGCGCGGTACGACTGAATGTGTCGTTTTCAGCAGCTCGGTACGCGCTGAAATGGCGCGTTGGGGGGTCAAAACCACTCGAACGACCTCCGAATGCCACGAAACCGCACGAAAACATTTATTGCGTGAATTGTGAAATGGTCAGATAGACGGCACATCAATCGGAGGTGCCGTTTGACCGTGGCGGCCGGAAACGCGTTTCCGGAGTCATAAAACACCAAAACGGTGTGCGGCGGTCGAATTCGGAGAAAACGTGCTCCAAAAAACCTGAAACCGCACGAGAATGATAGGAATATTATTCCTGAGATGTAGGAGAAGGAGACATGTCCATCGTATGTGCGGTGCGCGCGGCACGACCGAATGAGTCGTTTTCAGCAGCTCGACGCGCGCTGAAATGGCGCGTTGGGGGGTCAAAACCACCCGAATGACCTCCGAATGCCACGAAACCGCACGACAACATCCGTTGTGTGAATTGTGAAATGGTCAGAAAGACGGCACATCAATCCGAGGTGTCGTTTGACCGTGGCGGCTGGAAACACGTTTCCAGAGTCATAAAACACCAAAACGGCGTGTGGCGGTCGAATTCGGAGCAAACGTGCTCCGAAAAACCTGAAATGATAGCATTTCTTAAATCGGGGGTTTTAAATTATTATAGCACAATGATTCGATATTATACATATATTTAATATTATATATATTAAAACATTTAAAATATTATATATATATATATATTTAAAATATTGTATTTAATAGTATACATGTGAATATTTTTTTTAATATATATATATATATATATATATTTATTTATTTCATTGGACATTTTTTAAAAAAAAATCACTATAGAGACCGCCATTGGCGGTCGGTAATGGTGGTTTTTTTAGTAGTGGGACATCGTCTCAATCTCCTTTCATTGAAGCCTATTTTGTATTACTCTCAACATTATTTTATATGGTGCATAAATACATTTGAATTTTCATTAAATTTAAAGGGAATATTTTTCTATGAGGAATTTTACTAAATGAAAAGGAAGAATGTTACTTTTTAATGTATGCGGTGACAACAACCTTTCTGCCACCGCGAGTATTATATGATCTATGGCTTTCTAAACAATCCATAATGTTATTTAAAAAACAAAATAAATACCATATAATATTTTTACGTATTTTGTTATTGAAAATGGTTTTGTTAATGGATTTTTTATGTCAATGTATTTAAATTATATATTGTGATTAGAATATGGAATTTTATATTTCCTTTATGTTTATTTTATGTTTTATGAATATGTTATGGTTCTTGGGAATTTTTTACCTATATGGTTGGTTCTGTGATAAACCTAGGGCGGGTGAGCCAGCGATAGCTCTGCAATGCATTGGGTAATGTGACGGAGGTAAATGTGAATGTTTCTCCTAAGATATTTATGGAGTATACTATGATGGGTATTCCAAATGTTACTCCCTACATATCTATGATAACTACAATTTAAGTATGATATGGATGCCACAATTTACCTTTATGATTTATGTTTTATATGTGTTAATCATAAATATTATAATATCATGAGGTATGTTAAAGGTCGTATGTAGTGTATGTAATTAGGATCTAATGTTTTCATTTTTTTTATAACCCTTACTGACCTTTTTATGCTCATACCACATTTTGAAATGTTTTTCACATGACTTAAAGATGACATGGGTCAAGCATGTGATTAAGGAAAATTCATGTTTTCTAATACATGGAACTAAACATGGCTTTTTTTCAAGAGTTTTTATTTTGTGGAAAATAAAGGAAACTGAGTGGAAGTGTCTACTTTACAATATTTTGAGATGTAATAGTTATGTCCTAATTCTCTAATAGTCTAAACCTGAAAATTACCTCAATGTGAATTATTCATTTAATTCTAGATTATGTAATGTTTTAAGGTCGGTTCCTTATATGTAAAATATGATACAATTAAATGTTATCATCATAATATATTTTATTATTCTCTAAGGATACACAATATGATCATAATGTTTATAAAATTTATTATAGTCTGGATGACAAATGGGGGTTTGTGAATAGAGATTTATACACCATATCTTTTGTATATTGTGGTTTCATGGTTTGTATTTAGAGTAGTATTTACCTTAAATAATCCCAACTCCTAGTGTTTTCACTGATAATTAAACATTCAATTGTTGAGGATAAGAATTTATTTTCATGTAAAATAAGCAATATAAGATGGAATACATAAAACTGGAATGAAATTAATTTTTTTTCATTTAATAAATAATTTTTATCTTGTGTAAGGAACAATAATATCTTTGGAAAATTCATTTAAATAATATTAATATTTTATAGTAAATAATACAATGATATATTAAACTATCAATCATTCTTTTCAACATATTATAAATTCAATTCATCCTTGGATACATTCAATTCCACCAATATTATTTTGGTTCAACCAAATGATAATTCTAATTATGTTCTATTAAATTTCTTAAACATAACCACCAAAAAACTAAATCCTGCTACAATATTAAATAATTTTACCTAAATATAACACGTATAAATAAATAATTTCCACATTTTATTATCCATTAAAAATAATAAAAAACATAGCCCTAGAACCAAAAATATTAGGGTATTATGATTTTATATAAATAAAAATATTTTAAAGGAATATATCATCAACATATATTATAAAAACTATCAACATATGTTTTAATCTGACACATAATTATCTATTAATCCCTGTCAGTCAGTGCTAACACCTTAGGGTTAAGAATCATGTGTGACCAATAATAAATAAATTATAGTCACTCATATAATATTTTACCACTTTATATATTTTACCCTCTATTTTTGGTTTGTATAATTATACCTATTTATGTTTCACCTAAGATACTATAACACATGAAGGAAAAAATATAGGTTTCGCAACACAATATTTTTGTAAGGCTTAACCTTAACATAAGAAACCTACACGATTGTGTGATTGGATACCCACATAGTGGCATATATTTTAATAGTAGAAAAAAATTTCATTATAATTTTAGGAAGGGATGGTGTCATAATAAACGGGAAAACTCCTCATTTTGACTTTATGTTATATAGAATCATATGGTAGCTTCGACATCCACATCCCTAGGATAATATGTTTTTTTATAATATATTTTTATATCCTTCGACAATTTTCCTAACATTTCATATTCTAGACCCACCATTATTAAATACTCTTCTATTTGAACCACATTTAAGATTATAAAAAACATTCTATATGATATTTCTATATTAAATAATCTGATCCTATTCCACAGAAGAGCATTCTAATAATTTTTTATTATAATAAATATAGTATACAACTCAATAAATATATATGACATTAACCCTATATATATTTCATATTTTTATTTAACCACTACATACACTTAAGATAATTACAATCATCAGAACCATATAGCACTTAATTATTCACATATCTCAATATTCAAGGATTTAAAAATATAATTTATGATTACATACTCCGGTTCCATGTTATCCTTACATGAATATTCTTTCATTTCATACTTATTAATTAATCATTTTTTTAATCTATGTATCTTAGGATCTTGTCCCTTTTTAAAATTCTTTTTATTCCATATCAAATATCATCAAATTGAATAATTTTATAAATATGATTATGTTGTCTTCTGCCACACATTTATAGATAGGAATGTATTCTTATACATTATAGTATCAAGTCCACTATTTGTATCTCATTGTGTAATAGTATTCTTATAATATTCTGGTGTTTATATCATTATTACTCCCCTCATTTTATATAGAATGATCACTAAAATATTTTTTTCAATATTATAAATATAGAAAATAATTTTCCAAATAAATATGGGGACCCCCTATAAATTTTCCTTATCTTTTTTAATTTCTATGGGTTACCCTGAGAATATATATATGCTATTTTGTAACCAGTGAAAAAAAAATTTCCTAGAATTTCATATTTAAAATTATTCCAATTTTCATCCCTATGAATATTTATCTATTTTATTCATATTATTGGAATTAGAACAACATTAAAAAAATTAAATGAAATAATTAAATTCAAATTACCTATTGAAATAAGAAACTCATTTAAATGTACACATGTTGTGGCATGGGTAATACCTTCATGTTGTAGAAAACCATTATTTTGAGTCGAATAATCATTGGATGGATTATAATCCAATCTGTTTCATATAATGAAACAAATAGTTGTGGTGAAACATATTCATATTGGGTATAGTAATATTGAATTGGTGTACCTACCATTCAGCATCATGATGTGATATTATTCGTGAAAATTATAAATAAATAATTCTTATCTTGAACCCCTATGGTTAAATAATAATGATCAAGATTCCCATTAAAATAAAATATCTAAATAATTTTTTTTACAATCCACTGATTATTGTTTCTAAAAATAACTTAACTATGTTATTTGAATCTACTATCCTTTGATCAATGAAATATAGTTTCATGTTTCCATATTTGTAAATCAGAAATTGATCAAATAGTAATCAAATAAATCTATTCATAATTAATATTATTTAAATCATGGATTGAATTATATTTGGTAAAAGATTCATTATCATAGGATAATAAAATAGAAACATAGAAATCATCTTATATCATTCAATATATTATTTTATACCATAAATCTAAATATTAAAAAATTTAAAATTAAGGGAACCAAATGAATCATAAATGTTCAAACATATGTGTAATTATGAACAACCCTATAAATTCCTGAATATTAAAATTTTAAAAAATGAATATTATTAACCTCAGGGGAATTTATAATGATTTAGTGAGTACTATGAACTTTTTTTAACATTATGAATTTCTATTAAAAAATTATAGTGTACTGGACGACCACTATATAATTCTAGATATATCAAATTTATATCCATTTATCATTGTAATGGACAATATTTTGTCTCACATGAACATTATATTGTTACATTCAATATTATACTATTCAGAATACAACCTTATTTATTATTATTTAATTTTTTTATATTTGAGTTAACCTTACGGCCTTTGAATACAATATTATAAATTTTACCATATATAATTTTTTTTCTGTGTGATCCATTGAAATTTATTAAAAATAATTGTGATGATGGAAATGAACCTTATGAATATCATACTTTAAGAAATTCACCAGAACCTATGTAATGATTAATTGATAATACTATACTCAAATCATCTTGAGTCATCTCAAAACTTGAATTCAATTGAAAACACTTTCCAATAGTTTTGGTCGTTATAATAATATTCACAACAACTTTATCTTTTTTCAATGTATTTTATATCATTGGAGTAATAAAATATGAAGAATTTTATATATTATGACCAAAAAATTATTCTAGGTTCAATGTCATTCAATCTAAATTTTATCCATGTTATTATAATCACTAAATACAATATCATTCTCACTAGATTAGACTAGGATAGTTTCACCATAGCTCTATCCAACACATCAAACTATGTAGAAATATTTTAGACTATAATTAATTCCATCCATATATAAATGTCCTTTTCTTAGAGGAGGTCCATCTCACCAACGATAAAATGTAATATGTGATACTTCGAATTAGTATAGAATTTTATTCCATGATAGTATCACTGCATTCCATCAACCATCAATATATGGGTTTTTTGTGCTTCATCATTTACAGTGAGTGGATTATTCTACCATCATCAATCCTAATTATATTATTACATTAAATTAGAAATTTGAATTGAAAACATTAAAAAATCATCTCTAATAAAAATTTATTTTCTCATATCACAGTATTTAGATTTTTGGTTTATACCCTCTTCATTCAATACCAAATTCAGTTCTGGATAAAGTCAATGTTCATTCTTCTCATAGAATATTACCTTCTCAACCTTATTGACCATATATTCATTAGTATTTGTAAAAGAAAAACTTTTCAACCTCGATTTTATTACCATGAATAGAAAATATTATTCTCAATATATTCTCCTATTCTGCCATTGTTCTCCCCCTTATTAATAGAATCACAAAATTTCTCCTAATTGAAGTGTGATGCTACATTATTCCTACCGTAGAACCATCACTTAAAAATATATATTTATTTTTTTATCACTACTCAGTGTAGAAATCAAAATTTAAAAAATATAAAATAAAATTTTCTATATATTTTCCATAATGTGATATCGAATGAGATTATATTTCTCGACACTCATAAGATTTATTTTGAACGGTATTTAAAAAAACCACTAATCTTTTATATAAACAATAAAAAAACATTAGTATGAATGTATTTATACCATTAATAATATTTTTCATTCAATTTATAGCCATTAATAAATTTATTAAAATAATAAAAACTAAATTATAAATTTATATTAATACCTCAAATAATAGTTTTTACTATTTCCTATTTGAAATCAATTATTCAACCAAGAGATTTTGAAAACCCTTGAGACAAAAAAATATTATCCGTCATCATTGGAGTATGGTTAATCTTATTAATGGTGAATATTTGTTAAGAAAAAACACCATACACCTGTTTCAACGTTTGGATTACTCCAATATAGAGAACTCTTCAATGTTGTGCAGAGTTTATATCACAGAAAGCATTTTTTTATAATTGAATATATATTTCCAATAGAAATTATTATAAATAGAAATGTATCAGAATAAGAATAGTCCCTATAAGTTCTTTAATGTGAGGAATTTTTATTTGACTTGGATCTCAATATAAAAACCCGTTTCTTTGTAACTCAATTTAGTTAGTAGATGTTGATTATTTTTTAGACTTGATTATTGAAATATAATAATAATTGGATAGTGTGGATTTAATCTTTTCATTATCATTCAACATAGATCAATACATCATGTTTCTATTATACTAAGGATAATAATTATTAATTTTCATCTAGCTTCATATTTTTTTGAAAATTAAAATGGTTCTCAAAAATAATGAATCATTCTTTAAGAACATGATGAGTCTATTTTTTTGTAAATATGTTTTATGTTTTAGTTGTGAATCTAAAAATTGTTTTTGGTGATTTATATACTTTTTTCATTGAATCATTTTTTAAACGTTAAAATATTGAACATTTTTTAGATATATGAGAAGGTAGTTTGCAGATTTTGTATATCTCTTTACCATCATTTGGATTAAACCTTTTTGGAAATATAACTAACTCTTCAATAGGAATGCATATCACTAAAAAAATAATTTTAATAATTCTTCATAATTTATTAATTAGTTTATTATACATTTTTATATTTATTATTAATATTCATTGATAAAAAGAAATTTTATAAAATGTTTCATTTCCTTCCATAATTTATTTGTTTTTACATGTAGATATTAATTAATTTTTTATTTTTATTAATTGTTTCCCGATGATTAGTATCATCGCCTATCTCAATTTTTTTACTCCTTAAGGTAGACCTTCCTTCTTTTCAAACATGATTTTTTATATTATTTTATTTTTTCACAATATTATAAAATAAAATCATGGTTGGTTTGTAAAAAATATTTATAATCTAATACAAACATTATTTTAGAAATAATCAAACCATAAAAATATTTTTTTAGTTTAATGATTTCTCTTATTATGTGATTTCTTGAATAATTCAATCATGTATTCCTTTTAAATTAGCTCAGTTAAACCAAAATTCATTCATTTAAAAAAATTATATTTTCAAATATTACAGTATCATTCAAAATCCTTATTACCAAACATCGATAAAAACTACTTTTATTTAACAATGAAAAATATATTTCATCATTATTTAATCGAGAAATATTTTAATTTTTATTGATTCTGAAAATTTGTAAATTTATTTTATACTTAATTAAGAGAGTTTCTATTCTTAGATATTGTTACATCCACCCTTCTATATATAGTGGTTTCCCAATATTCCTTTACGCGTATTTCAATTTATTATAACATTACTCATAAACTAGTATATGAAACTACATAAGTAAAAATTTACTTAATAGGGTTATCAATTAGTTTCTTCCTTGTTATGATAGTGGATGTCTTCATGGAAGATCCCTATCAATTATTTTCACTAGATGGAGACTTTTTTGACAATATATTCTTATTAAATGTCTTGTTGGAAACACTTCTTCATTAAATAGATTATAAATATTTATCATTTGTGTTTTATAGATTTCATAGATTCACAACCATGAAAATAAATATAATATTACAAATATAATAATATTTTTACAGTAATTTAACAATAAAATCACATTCAATTTTCATCTTCATTATTTGATAAGATTCTTTCACTTAATGTCGGTACAGACACCGAAGACGGTGCTAATTTCAGTTATTCCAATTTGTACTAATTTCCAAATGATCAATTATACTTTCATAAATCCATTAGTTATATAACAATATTGTATACTGTTTTTTAAAAAATAATATTTACATTAAGAAATAAAAAATATATAATGAAAATATGGTTGTTAATGATTGATCTCTATATTTTTATATTGTTCGGTTATGAGGACCATCCAATTTGTGATTTTTTATTCACCCCAATCAGGGTTTGTCAATTATAACTAATATCATACAATAATGTTTTGGTTCTTGCCACACATTCCCAATATAAAAATGTTTATGAAATCATAATTATCTTAGGACTTCCATAAACTCATCATCACAAGGAAATTGTAACATCACACTATGATTTTATTATATAACATGGGTCACATATAGTCCACCGTATCCCACTATGTATATATAATTTTTTTATGTTGAATCGACTGTTTATGTAGATAAGGAATTAGAACAAGATTCATTTTCATCCACTAAATAAAATATTTTTTGTCATCTTTAATTTCTTTGAATGATAGATCACCATCTAGAATAGTGTTTGAAACCCATCCTTATTTATAGACCATCTATACATATTTAACTATATCAGGTTTCTAGATTCTCAACTTGCACATCTTCTGTGATATTAATAAATTTATAAGATCTTTATTCTATCAATTAATTAAAACATATGATTATAAAAATTAATCATAGGATTATCTCTTTCTATATTATTTATTGTTACCACTACTTAAGATAACGTTATCCAATTTGAAATTTATTATATAATTCAAATTCATTCTTTAGATTTGATACCCATGTTATAAAATTATTAGTAATAGATTATATTTTAACAACATAAACTTATTTTTCTCCTCATCTTTATTATTTTGGAATTCCATGTTCATAATTGTGTATAGGCTCCTAGTTTCTACTCATCTCATAAACAGTGGTTATTCTTTTTAATTTTGTATAGAGGTTACCCAAAACTAATTTTATCCTTATTTAATATTTTACATATGAAATAAAATTATCATCCCAAGATTTATATTTTACTTTCAAATCCTTTTCAATATATATTTAAACTCCCATGACCCCACATTTAATTTTCTATCCATAAAAGATGTTTATTTTAACGTTAAACCAATACCCTTTCTTCAATTATACCACATTTTCTTGTTTAATATACACTATGAATTACGGTATCATTACAAAATAAAAAACCATTAATTTTCATTTTATAAAAAAAATATGAATACAACAATTTTTCATAGAAATATAAATTCATACAACATTTAGAGATTCAAAATTTATAATTTTCCTACTCTAGGAGTGTCTTTAATCATCCAGTAAAATAGTTATCTTCCTGATTGAAAATAAATAAATTCTATAAAAAATACATTGTATACATAAATGACATGTCTCGTTGAATCATTTAAAACATTTATTTTATTCTTCAGCATCATAACCATTGACTGTCATTAATTAATAATCCTTAATTACACCATTAGGATTCATAATTGAAAAAATAATTGAAGGTGCATTAAATTTAAAATATTCCTAGATAAAATGAATGAATAAGAAAATTCTTATGATATTTAGATTAGTGAAAATTTTATTAATCACTATAATATATTAATTTCATCAAAATTAAAAAATTAATCTTTATATTTTCTGAAAATATATGCATCTCAAAAATCTCTAGATTTTATCATCTTTTTTAGGACTTGAATATCAACTTCTCATATTTTATAGTTTGTATAAAAATTAAATTTTGACATTTTGATTTAGGAAAGTATTTTTATATATCCCTAACAAATTATTTTCATTAAGAATTTAATTATTTGGATACCCACTATTAATATTTTTAGAATTCTCATAAGGATGAAATAATCCTTACAGGTTCATATTTACTTATTATAAATTCTAGATCATCCTTATAGGCTCTATAAAATTATCATTATGGGTGTATTAATGATGAAATTTTAGATCATTTTTAAATATCAAAAACTATTCTTATTGAAAAATGATTTATAAATAATAATTATATGATATTAATGCATCTGTGGTAGTTATAATTTTAAAGGATAGATAATAATTATAGAATTCACTATATTGACATTATATAATTTTTTTATGAAGATACCAAATCTGGTATATTTTGAATCTACATGATTATTATGATTTATATAATCATTGGTAATGTATTTTTTAATATTACACAGTGTAGGTTTTATTTATACATATCAATATCAAGATTACATAAGAAAAAAATGATGTTTTTGTAGAAACAATATGATTAATAAATAATAGTTTGATTATCCTTACATTGCAAATTATTTTTTCATTAACTTCATGAAAACTAATAATAAATATTTTTTGGAATAAACACATATTCCAATTGAATAATGATATGGAATTCCAAATAAATTAATATTCACCTCGAATATCTCTTTTATAAAATATGAATGGTTTACCTGAATCCAAGACCATTTTATCCATTTACCAATGTCCATAATAGTAAATATACTTAATATAATGAATTTTAAAGATCATAAATACACTTAATATTCCAATGTCACTTTATAATCTTCTAAACACAAACCATGATATTTTTATCACTATGAATAGAGACATTCATAATATATTCACAAAGATGGATTCTCTACAAATTTATCTTGATTTTTTTAATATAGATACATATTATCACAATCATTATACTGAATGTAAATTTCAGTACAATTATAGGTGTTTTAGATAACTCATTCATAGACCAATAACCTATGTTTAACATGAGAACAATACCAATTTTGTTTGGTGTTATTCATGTTGCATTCAACTATTCGATCATTCATAAATAACATATGAAACTCCATTTCCAGAGAAAATTACACAATATTTTATCAATTATATATAATTTATTTGAAGAAAAAATTTTCTTCATTGTTTGGGTGTATCTCATGGTGTCACTTTATTTCTAATTAGCAAATTCCATATTGATATGATTCATTTTTTAGAAAAATGATATCCCTCTTTTTATTTGTTTTATAAACATTAATCATATAAATAAATTACATAAAAGAGTTTATCTCTTAAGAAGAATAATTTTATTATCCTACTTAATTATATTTAGTTCATAGACTGAAAAGGTTTTTTACCCACCTTAATCGTACTATAAAGTGATTTGATGGTCAACTATAAAAAAATGCCTCTCCCTTATTAATCTTTTGAATATAATAAGAATCTTCTCCCCTTTAATTATTTTCCATTATTTATATATGTCTAAAAATATTATATTTATTAGGAAAATCCTTATATGGATCCTCATTAGTTGTACAGGGTAATTTCTAAAAAGAAAAAAGATATATTTTACCAAATCTTCATAGTTGTTCATATAAACCCACTCATAACAATTTAAAAATAAAATAAAACATTTATTATAAATGTCTTCTTATTCCCAATTAACAAGTAAGCAGTACTAATTATTTACTAAAAAAATTATAAACCATATATTTCTAATTGAGTGATTATGATACCTCCACATGAAACTATTTGATGATATTTCAAGAATCCTGATTTCCCAAGAAATGATTTATACTTTTTATATTACTCATTCAGATAATGTTCGATCAAGGGCTGTTTTCCCCAACATCGCCCCATGGAATTAAAAAACATTCTCCATGAAATCATGATATTAGTTGACTCCTAATATCCATTGAAATGATTACCAATTGAAATAATATTAATAATTTATATCATATACAACTATAAAAAAATCAGATAATTATACATTCCATGAATATGATAAATGTCATTCAATTTCAACCACATAAGAACATACAAACTGATATCGAAATAAGATGAATATTCCATTTAACTTTAGTTGTTGCAGTCGGGCAATGATCTATTTCCCAACACAGGATCTACATTTATTGATGGTGTACTGTGTTTAAATTTTTTCATTATAATTTTTCATTTTGAATTCTAGATTTAGAAAATCTTTGTGTGGATAGAATTTAATTAATTTTCATACTTTATTATATCTATAATATGCTTCATCACCTAAACTAGTAGAGAATTTTTATTTTATTTGTTTCTCCCTTTTCATAGACATTTTCAACTCATCAGAAAACACGATCAATGATGATTTAGGTATATCCTCTCAAAACCTTTTCTATTTCAAAGTCATCATTATGTTATATGATTCGAAACCTTCAATCATTGGAACATATTCATTGTCTTTTGATAACAACATTTGTCCTAGTATAATTTTCAAACATCAAACAAAAAATTGAATAAAAAATCACCATATAACCACTTTTCAGAAACAAATTTGTTTATTTTCATAGGGAAATTCTGAAACTCTTAATCAGAAATATCTTCTACCAAGATAATAATCATGTTCCTTTCTTTTATATACCATTTTTCCAACAAGATCTATTTATATTTGAGATTCATTTACTTCTTTTACGGTTTATGATGTGTCATATACAACTGTGATAAAATAATATTCTTCTATCTTGTTTGATATATTTATCAATCCGAACCAATTAATTCATAGTATTATGATTCTTATTATCATTATTCATTTGTTTATTCATCAAAAAAATATAAAATTTATTTCAATTTTTTATTTCCATCAAATATTTTCCCACATATTCATATCAATATATGTAGTGTTTCTTGTAGGAATATATAATTATTTATAATATGTTCAACCAAATATTTCTCGAAATTCATAGTAGTTTTCAAATAAATTCTTTTTATTCCTGTAAATAAACATTTTCTTCTTATGTGATGTTCTCTACAGATAATTTGGTGTCATAAAAATAGTAGTACTATTATCCATCACATAAATCCATCTACCAAATTACTTATTTTACATAATATGGCATCACTAAATAGACATAGGTCCAAACTTGAGACAATGCCAATGAAGAGATTTAATTTTTTTTTCAATTTAGTAATAGATAGTCAGGATTAAGAATATTTCTATTTTAAAATGAAACCTCATATTTTTAGATCTTTTTAGGGTTATTTTATGTTTATCATGATCACATATATAGTTAATACATTATTTTATTTTTTAGAATTTTTATACATCCAAAATATTTAGATTTTCTATTTTTTCTAGTAATTAGTTATAAAAAAATTTTAAAACATGTATATTTAGAAGGAGTGTGTGATACCTTTCCCTATGAGTATGGGATAGATGCATCTATATTTACACTCACACTATCATATCAATTATTATTTGTCAATTTTTTTTCTAAAATAATATTCCATAATTTTTTATTATACACTCCTTCAAAATAACATGTTATGTCATAGATTGAGATGTATCTATATAATTCAACATTAAGTCTAGGTCACAAAATATTTTGCTAAGGGAATATTTAAAATGAAAAAAAAATATTGTCAATTATATTTCCCATCTTATAATTATTTTATATATTATAATCATATAAAATCACATTTAAAACATAATACAAACATTATAAATCACGAATGAATGAATTAAGAGGTATTTCTAGATGTTAAGAAACCCATTACAATAAAATAGTAACTTGACCATTGGAATTGTAATGTGACCCTATGAATAGTAATCTATATAATAGTATAGTAACCTCACCTAAGAAGGTATAAAAAAATGTATCCTCCTTATAAATAAAAATATGATATAATTATATCATAGTATATGTAAATAAATATTTTAGAAATTATTAATTAAGTGTTTATATTTTTATAAAATATAATTTTTATTTTCAGTTTAGTAATTAATATAATTTTTTAAAAGAATATTAATTTCCATAAAATGTAATCATAAATTAATATTTTGTTTTCTTACAATTATAATATAATTTTATATCACCTTAATTAATTTTCCAAAGTGTTATAAAATCAGTTAGAATTTTAAAATTGGTATTTTAAAAATAAATAATGATTTTAATTAAATATTAAATTGCCCATATGTCGATAATTATTTCATAAAATGGATTAAATTTTAAAATTCTAAATTTCAAAAAATGGTTAAGGTGAATTTTCTCGTTTTTTCTAAAATAGTTGTGTTTTTGGTGAATAGTGAAATATGGAAATTTACAGTATATATACATTATAAATTAAATAAAATATTACTTGATTCATCGCTGATATAAAAACCATAATATTGAACAAAAAATCATTATTTTAATATATATACTTATTATTCTCAATCTATTTATTTTCTTGAGACAAAATAATAAACTAACGAATAAAATAAAGAGAAAAATACCCTCACCTACAATGTAAATACCACCCCTCAAAACATTTTCTCCTCACACCTATCAATATTTTAGACTTGTACAAATATTTCTCAAATATCAAACCACACCACTCCCCCATATCCTGGAGCCTCTACTCTCAACCAAAGCCCAAAACCAATCACCCAAAGGTGGTTCTCAAGAAGAAGGATTCAAGAGCTAAAATATTTATTCTTTTATTGTATTTTATATTCATGTTATTTTCATTTAATATTCCATCATCACCTAAATTCAAGAAAATGGTATTATAACACTAGTATCATACATATAAGGAAATTATATTATGATAATGTAATAATCTATCATCCTTTCTTTCCCATATCTTTTTCTACTAATGATTAAAACATCATTTGTGATGTGTTAATTTATAACATTAAAAGGAAAAATGTTTTCAATTTCTATTACCTCTTTCAAGACTACTCATAATGTCATTTTTATGGTTAAAAATATCATAATATATGTATTAATTTCTATGTAATGTTCTGGAACCATTTTATATACATAAAATTAATTAATAATAAACTAGTCTGTGATGATCACAAAATTTGAAAAATAATTTTAATGATTATCACTAACATCTAATATAATGATTCATCCTCCCCCAAAATTACCAACTGTAATATACAACCACTTAATATCTCATATTTTCCTTAAGGATAAATTTTATCTCAATTTACCCTAATGTATCTCTTATCTATTTTTATATAATTCGTATACAATATATTCAAATATTCCTAAATCATTTATCCTGATCATTTCATTATTTTTTTAGTGATATTAATGTTTTAATAATGTCATATTCTCAATTATTCTCGATAAGAAAGCCCAAATAAGGGTAACTTACTAATATCTACATATTTTTATGTATCATATACAATCTATTTTATGTTATAATTTTTTATATAACCACTCATTTTATCATAAAAAACAACCTAAATTCATTTTCAGATTTATAAAAAAATATTCCTTTTGTATTTAAATTATGCTTAATATTTTCCCTAAAACACACTAAAATATTTCATTTCTAATGATTCATAACGCATATATTACACGTTTTCACTAAAATTGGACATCAATAATCCTGATACATTCCTATTTGAACATATTAATTTCCATGTATGATTTAATCCCATTCTTTCATAGACACCATTAGGATATTCTTTTTTTATGCCTTATAAAATGATTATGAGATCAAATTTTTTCCGTGGGTAATCCATAATCTTGATTCCTCATGTGGAACACATATACATCATCATGGTATTATAGGTGTGACCAGATTTAGATCTAATGAATTTGTTAATTTCTAGTCTAATGAGATGTCATGTTCGGGCATGAAGTAAACTTGATTCTTTTAGGGGACACTGTCCCCCATGTCTTGGAAGAAATCCTTGACTCATTTTCATGTAAGGTTATATGTTGTCATCACATTCCTAAAATATCATGGTTATATGATCCCATGATATACATTTTATTCTTAGTATTATTTTTTTAGATGCCTTTTTGTCATCATGTTATTTCTTCAAACCCATATGCTCTGTTTTATTCATATGCTTATTCACTTACTAGAATTTTTAGATCATCCATTTTCATCATGTACTCTTGAAGTTATCTTATGAATATGTAAGAGATCAATGGAAGTTAAGGTATCATATATACATTATGTAAATTATGTTTTTATATTTGATTTCATTTTTTCCAATTATGTACTTAATCATCAAAAGACATCAGACTTTAAAATCATTGGTTGTATTTTCTGGTTAATTTGGCTTTAACTCAAGTAATAATATGTGAAAAACACTAGGGTAGATATAGTTGGTATTAAAGAAATGTTTAGATAGTTTTTGAGTTTAGGAATAGAGGACATTATAAATAATTATATCACCATGGATAACATATATTGAAAAATAGGGTATCATAAGTTAGGATATAATTTTCATATAAAATATTATCCTTCTAGGTTCAATGATATCTTTTTATATGATTATTATTTATGTCTTCATGCCCCATAAATGAACTCTATTATTCTTATTATATGGATTAAAATATAAGAATTTATTCCAAGAATCAATGTGACAAGAAATGTAATGATTTCCCTAATGAGATACCAAATATGATGGGCACATGTTCTCAAAATTTAATTATAATACTTAATCAGCTGGATCATGTTATGAATAAAAAATGAATCATATGGAATTCTACCCATATCCTTAGAAAGAAAATGTTTATATCAAATCATTCATGTATTAAATTAATCCGATGTTTAGAGGATATTTTTACACACATAAACAAAAAAATGGATTAAATCCGTTGAGAAGATATTCTTTTCCCTATAGTGCTCAGAATAAGAGAAATTTATGATGGAATTTTATCATTTTCATGGGGATGATAATCCAAGGATAGTAGTGACCAACAACACAAATTACAATGAAAAATGTTATTACATGGAATGAGAATATTTCAAAAAAATATTTTTAAATTTATATTTTCCCTAAACACTCCATCACAAGATAAAATGGGAGTTCCTATTAATAATTTAAATGGAAGATTTGTATATATGTGATTATGAGGAAAAATTAACAAGGCTTTCATGACACATATATATATTAATCATAAACCACAACATTATGGGGGATCTATTTTTTAGAGGAATAAATATGAGTCTATACCCAATGTAACAAATTAAATACTTCAACATTTGTGAAGATATTATTCGTTATGTGATTAAGGTTGAAATAGAGATTAGAGACACATAGAGGTCTAATGGGCCCAATGAAACGAAGAAGAAAATGATGTTTATTATAACTGGATAAATTGATAAATACCATTAAAGAATGAAGAACTCACATCCCACGTGTTAAAAGTGAGGGAATAAGAATCCATCAAAATATTTAAGCAGAATCTGAAGATGATTCAAATTTGGAAAATAAGGATAGATGGAAAATTAGTTTCAATGGGATATAAAGAATACCACAATTTGGTTGAATAAATGAATGTTAATAACAAAACACAACCTATAGTGTATCGTTTAAAATATAGGGAACATGGATATTATGTGATCCATTACCCTAAGCCTAGGGTTGTTGAAGGAAATAAACGAAAATAACCACCAAGGACGAAAGGAAGAGCATAAAAATCACTACTACTAAGGTGGACCTTGATAATGATGTGGTGAAATTTACCCTATTTATTCATTAATTAATAGAAAATGTACTATTTGTTTTTGGTTCAACTCATTCCTTCATATCATTAATCTTTTTTGGAACAATGCAATAACCCCATATTAATTTGGAGGTTGAGTTATCTATAAGAATAGAAAATGTGTAAATTATTGCATCCAAACTATATTACTCCTCGCTGATTAATTATTGTGGATTGAACAACCATGAAAATATTATCATACCCACATTAGTAGATTTTGATTCTATATTGGGCATGGAATATCTATCATTATATAAATTTGACATCAAATGTCAGAATGGAAGATCAATGTTCAAATCCGAAAGTATCCTCCAAATATATAGAAGTTTAAGGAGAATGATGAATCCCATTCAGAATCATCATCTCAATTGTGGACATTTTTTCCATAATAGATTTCATATATAGATAAAATGTTTAAGAAAAATGAGAGAATCATTGTTTAATACATACCCATCATCAGAGATTACAATGATATATTCCATAAAAAATTTCATAATCTTCCCCCTAATCAAGAGGTTGAATTCTCAATTGAAATTATTCATAGATCTGTACCTATATTAAAGACAACATGTTGAATGGCCACTACTAAGTTGGAAGAACTAATGATGTAGTTACAAGAGAATATTGACAATGATTTTATATTCTCTACTGCTTCAATGTGGGGTTCACTAGTCATCTTCACTAAGAAAAAGGATAGAACAATGTTCCTCTTCATTGACTATTTTGAGATCAAAAATATCACAATAGAGAACCAGTATCCCTTCCAACATATTAATGAATTATTTCGTCATCTATGTGGGGTCAGTTATTTCTATTAGGTGGACCATAGGTCGATATATCACGAATTAAAGAAACGGGAGGATGATATTAAAAATGCCACCTTTCAAATTATATATTTAATTTTATAGTTCATATTGATTCCCTTTAGATGCATTAATACTCCAAAAATTTTCATTTACTTAATAAATAAATAATTTAAATATTACCATGAAAATTTTGTGGTAGTCTTTATTGATTACATTTCAATATTCTCCAAGATCATGGGGGAACAAGCGGAGAATTTCAATACTAAGATAAAAACATTGTGATCAGAGAAAAACTTAGAAAAGAATAGAAGATGTGAGTTGTGGATTACGGAATTATCATTCTTAGTGATGTTATCGCCAACAAAGGAATATTTTTGGACCCTTCCAATACAATGGACATTATGAGGTGGCCCAAACCAATATATGTAATGGAGATCCAAAGCTTACATAGTGTATCTAGGTGTTTCTAGGGTTTTTTGAAAAAATTATCATGATTTAAAGACCCACTAACCAAGCTGATATAGAAGGGAATTTTTTTTTCTGGACTACTAAATGAGAATACTTCTTGAATGAGTGGAAAATGAGGATTATCCATTCCCTAGGGATTACACTACCAATAATCGGGGAAATCATTGTGGTGTATAGTGATGTCTCAAAGATGGGACAGGGCTGTATTAAAAAAAAATGAAAAAGTTATAGTCTACATATCAAAGAAGTAAAAAACTCATTAGACTAACAATCCCACCCATGATCTAGATTTTGACGGTGAGATCTTCAAATTTAAAATTCAGTAGCATGAACTATATGGGGATAGTTGTGAAATATATAATGATCTTAGGAGAATTAAATATTAATTTAAAAAGAAAGAGCATCATTTGTGCTGATGAAGACGGTTATATCTCATCAAGGATTATGACTACACAATTGACTACCATCCAGTTAAAGATAATATTGTTGTCATTTCTCTATATGGAAAAGATTATGTATCTTTAT
The DNA here is from genome assembly GCA_963277665.1 of Viscum album. NCBI lineage: Eukaryota > Viridiplantae > Streptophyta > Magnoliopsida > Santalales > Viscaceae > Viscum > Viscum album. Next base: position 647,851,021 of record OY728120.1, on the reverse strand, counting down.
CGATAATGAGAATTGATAAAGATCCAATCATCATAGACCTACAAGTGATGGACCTGGTAATCATTATGGATGTCACATCACTAATCCTTTCTCAAATGATTATTCAACCATCCCTCATGGAGGAAATAAAGGATACTCAAATATATGATGATGAAATTCCGATGAAGGTGGAATCCATGTGAAAAGGGAAATCCAAATTATTCAAAATGGATGAAAAATATGTTTTGATATTTGGGACATAACTATATGTACTATCCAATCTAGATATAATGAAATATATTATAAATGACTCACATATTTCAAGAATCTCTATTCACCCATGGGGCACAAAGATGTGTTGAGACCTCTAAGATCACTATTTATGGGACAATATGAAAAAGGATATCACTGAATATACATCAATGTTTTTCGGTGTGTTAACAAGTGAAGGCTTAATAGAAAAAGTCCACGGTGATGATTCGAACATTACCCATAGAAACATGGAAATGGTAAAACATCTCCAAGGAATTTTTCACTTTACTTTTAAAGTCTTCCTTAAGAAATAATAATATATGGGTTGTTATGTGTCATCAAACAAGGAGAGATCACTTTATTGAAAATAGATAGGTCTTTTTATAATTTCAACTAGCACAAATATAGGTCAAAGAAGTTGTAATGATACATAGAGTACCAATATCATTCAACTCCATGATCTGGAAATTTATCTAATGTGCTATGTACATTGTGTTGAAGGTCAACATGACCTACCATCCTCAAACTAATGGCTAATATGAATAGGCCATTAAGACACTATAAGATAATTTAAAGCATGTTCTATGGGCTTCAATGGAAGATGAGAGAAACATATACCATGAGATGAAATATCCTAAAACAATAGCTTCCACTCAAGCATCTAAATAGTTCTGTATGACTCCATTTATGGGAAAATATGTGTAACATTAGTATCAGTTTTTCTCCTTGTTTAACAAATGTTTGTAGGACCAAAAATGGTTAATTAAATGTTTTAAAGGGTGAAAACCATTCAGTATCATATTAAGGAATTCTGAATTTAACAGAATTTCTATGTATAAAATCGTCGATGTGACCTATAGATTATTGTTGGAGACAAGGTATTACTCTATATATCTCTATGTAAGTGGATCATGAGATTTAGGGATAGAGTAATTCTAAGGAGCTGGTACATAGGCCCCTCAAAAATTTTTGATCGTGTCAATGTTGGGGCCTATCAATGAGAAATTCCACATACCATGTCTCAGGTTCATAATGTATTCCTCATATCACTCTTGAGGATGTACATACCATATCCTTCACATGTATTTAATTCAAATGTGGTAATTTTGGAAACTAATCTCTTATATGAGGAGAAACCAGTAAATATCATGGATTGTATATATAATGATCTATAGAACAAGAATAATCACTAGGTCAATGTACTATAGTTGATCTATAAGCATGAAGTGGAAACAAGGGGATACAAGGATGTTATGAAAGGAGAAGTACCCTCACCTATTTTAAACATAATATGTCAAATGAAATTTTGAGTAGGGAATTTCTTAAGGGAGGAAAAATGTAACGACACATAATTTTTATCAATTGAAATTTCTTTATTTAAATTATTCCATAGAGTGTAATCATATAAAATCAAAATAGTACCTCAATTAAATATTTATAATGTAATAATTATTTAGATAAGAGGTATTTCTCGATGTTATGTTACATATACTGATAAAATAGTAATATAAAAATTGGATTTGTAATATGAACCTTATAAATATTAAATGAGAAAATAGAATTGTAACCTCACATATAAAGGAATAATTTTTTTTACCAACAATAAAAATAAAAATAAGATATAGTTATATCATTGTTATATGTAAATAAATAATTAAAAAAATTTATATTATGTTTTAGTATTTTTATAAAACATAAGTGTTTATATTCAATTTTATAAACAATATAATGTTTCAAAAGATTATTTATTTCCATTAAATTTATACATAACTTAATATGTGTTTGTCTTATTATTATAGGATAATTTTGTGAGACCTTAATTAAATTTTAAAAGTAATATAAAATCTGTTATATTTTTAGAATTGATATTTACAATGTAAATGATTATTTTAATTTAATATTAAATTTATGACTAATTCAATTTTATTTTCAAAAAATGTATCCTTTTTTTAAATTATACACATAAAAGAGTGGTTAGGGATATTTGTATAGGTTTTTTCAAAAATAGTTGAATATTTCTGGAATAGTGAAAGTAATAATTTATGGTGAATATATATAAATATATAAATATATATATTATAGGATAAATAAATTATTCATTGAGTCATCACTGATGTAAAAACCATAATCTCAAACTACCATTAATTATTTTAATAAATTTAAAGATATTTCTCAATCTATTCAGAGTCTTGATGACAGATATTATTTTAATGAATATAATAATTAGAAAACTCCCTCTCACCCTATAAATACCACCCCTCACGACCTCTTATCTTCATACCTATCAATTTTTATGTCATTTACAAATAATAATAATGTATCATCCAAATCCCCTCCCACACATCCAAGAGATTTTTGTATCAACCAATAACAAAAAATAATCCCCCTATGATGGTTCTCGATAAGATGTTTTTAAGATGTAAAATCCACTTTATTTTCATTCTGTTTCATTCCAAGTTAATTTCATTTCTTATTATCTCAACCCATCCTATCATTCAAATGGAATGATAACTCATGTACCTTACATATATATAAATTTTATTAATATAATTTAATTATCCGTCAACATTTCATTCCCCACTCCATATGTTCTAAAAATCAAAACATCATCCATGATGTGTTAATTCATCACATTCAAGGATGAAAAAGATTTCAATTTCCATTAACTCCCTCAAGAATGCCCATAAATCCATTTATATGGTATTAAAAAATTATAAAATATGTATTTCATCCAAATTAATGTTCTAAATCCATTTTATATACATAATATTAATTAATAAAACAAAAAAGTCTGTAATGACCATAACCCCCAAAAATAATTTAAACTATTGTTAATAACATCTTGTATAATGATTCATCCTCACACAAAAATCACCAAATGACATATATAATCATATAATATTCTATATTTACATTAATAACATATGACATTAATTTTTTCAATCCACTATTTTTTCCATAATTTTTAATACATTTATGTAATAAATATATCATGAAAACCAAGGTAACGAACACTCCCAAAAGACAAAATTGTATATTATAACTCCTAAAAATAGGATTAAATGAGATTAATAAAATTATAATAAATAATATACATATATAGATGTTTTTAATGAATTTATTAATTGATTTAATTTTATTATCCAAGACATTATGATAAAGTGAAGAACACTTTAGGATATAAGTTATGGATTTCTTCCCGAACCTCCATTTTTCCATTACTATACACATTCTCTCTATTTAACCTAATTAAAATCATCTTTATTTTTATGTAAATATTATACAATATATTCATATTTTCCACACTCATTAATCAATGTCATTTCACTTATATTTTTTGGGGATCTAAATGTTTTAATAATGATCCCTTACAAATATTTCCTGATAAGCATGCCCGATTAAAGGGGACTTCCCAATTTCATACCCATTTTCAAGTACAATCCATAATATATTTTAGGAAAGCATTATTTTTATAAAAACCAAATTTTAGAATGATTTTTTTTTCATTTTTATTTTAGGAAAACAAGTTTTCCTTTTTCTGTTTAAATGATCTTTAATATGTTTCTTAAAATGCACTAAATTGTTTCGTTTATAATTTTTATTAATCACTTTTTTACATGTTTCCACTTAAATTTTTCATAATTTATCATAATGAAAGCCTATTTTATCTTATTAATGTCCATTTATTATTTAAATTCATTATTTCATTGACATCACTATGATATTCATTTTTTTAATGCCATCTGACATAATTATGATACCCAATTCATTACACGGGAAACCATAATTCTTGACTATTAATGTGGAACATATATGAAAAAACATGTAATGATGGGTGATCCCAAATAAAAATTCAATTAATTCTGTAATGTTAATTATCATGATATTGCATATTTGGATATATAGTGAACCCAATTCCTATATGAGACATTGTCCATTATGTCTTGGCAGCTAGCCTTGATTCATGTTAATGTAATGATACATGTCGTTTCCACATTCCTATGATTTCATGGTTATATGTGAACACCGTATAAAAGTTATTATTCATTATTTTTATTCATGTTACATGCCTTTATTTCATAATTTTATTCCTTCCAATAGATGTTATATGCTCTATTCTTATTCTTATTCCCTCAATGGTGTTTTTACCCCATCCCTTTTGTTCATATATTTCATAGGTTATCCTATGTTTATGTAAGAGCTCAATAGATGTTTGGAGATAATTATAGAGATTAAAAAAACTAGATTCATTTTTTGGTTTTTATTTTTCTAAATTATGTAGCTAATATTCTGAAGACATTTGAATTTACAATCCATAGTTATATATGATGGTAAATTGCACTTATAATCATTTAATAATTTCTGTGAAAGGATAGCATCGTAATAATATTTCCCACCCCAAATAATTTATTCCATCCATCCCAATTATTTTTTGATATATGAATTTTCCCATTAGGAAATTTGTAAATCTATTGTAGTGACCTATCAACCCATTTCAAACTTTTCATCATATCCAGTTGTTCATCATAGACATTAAATATAACACTATATATTATTTCTAATTCTTGGTGTAATTCCTTGAATACAATATTAATAATATCCATATAAAAATATTTATTTCTTTTATAACAAGACATTATCATTCATTCAAAGTGAGATTCTTTTATCCATTTCAATCAGAAGTTTTTTTACGTGATAAAAACTCAAACCTATTTATTAAATTCTACTTGCCTAAAATTATCCTTCTTCTCATATCAGTATTTATAACTGAATTGACCCTAGATAAAATTATGAATGTAGGTATAAAATTAAATCAAACATTCTCCAAATAATATCTAACATATTAGAAAATTCATATATATTTAATATCACTTCATAATTTTTTCTAATTTTATCAGTATAATTAAAGGATCTTTATCAATGTATAGTTTATAATAACAAAATCCAATATGAATAAAATAATTTAGTGTTTTTAACTTTTATTTAAATTTTTTATTCATATACAGATTTCTTTTAATGTTTTTTGATTCCATTTATCATAACAAATAAACCAAAACATACATTGATGGAATCATATTTCTAAATGTATATTTTTTCTCTAAACATAAAAAAATTAATTCATCAACTCTGAAATAAATAAATAGAAATGTTAAAATATATCCCACCAGAGAGAATATTTATTTAATGACAATTGAAATACCGCTATGTTCGATGTAGGCACATATGGGGGAAATTTAAATCTGTAATGTTTTTTTTGATATTTCCAAATTTTCATTGAATATTTTAATACCCATTTTTATAGGAACATTTATTTGTAGTAATGGCAGTTGAATCGACATTAGTTCCATAATGTAAATAATAAAACATGCAATGAATAAATGAATGTAAATGTGGTTCGACTTAATGTACATCTCTTTTTGATGATTGGTTTGTCACACTAATACAAAATTATAAACCGCAATTAATTTTTGATAATAATGGTTTGGTGATTTCGACACCTACTCAAAGTCTAGCTATTATTACACATTCCCTATTCTAATAATAATTTGAAAAACTTATCTCCACATTGAAATAAAATTTTAAAATTATGTTTTACTAATATACATTTGGTGAAATAACTCTTAGAACATCCCATAATGTACATAAAAGTGTTTTCTATTGACTACTATATCAAATTAGATTACCAATCAGTAAAATATACCTCATCATCTACTAAATATAATATCCTTCCTTATGATAAAATATTTAATTTTCAGATGGTATTTTATATCTATTCATATAACTAAGTCCCAAATAACATATCTTCTTTATATCTTTAATCGAATTAGTTTTATCGATTCACAACTCACTAAGCACCTACGAACTTTGAAAAATGAATTATCCTCAATAGTCGAAATACTCAACATGATTGATTAGAAAGATTAACTGTATGTTTATCTCTCCAAATGTTATTTATCCATTTCTCAAATATTCATTTCATGACATATTCTGAGATTGTTTTTTGAATTCTTCTTATCACCTTTTCTTAAATTCCAATGTGATATAATATTTTTAATAGGACTTACCCCATTCTTGTAATTCATCATCAAGAGTTTCATATTCATTTTATATATTTGAAACTAAAAATTAATACTCTATATACTATGAATAAAAAAATATCTTCAAATATTATTCCCATTATGCGTTTAATTTTTTTACTAACATTTGCATACAATTATAAACTCCAATGATGTCATATTTCAATATTTATCCACAACCATTATCTCATTTACCCTTACAGGAATTCACATTAATCTATTATGTAAAGCGCTGAACCCAGTTTTCTGGAGCTAGTGCATTATTTTATTACATTGTCATCATTTCAAGAAATATGTTCCCAAAGAAAAAAATAGTTTATTAGTTTCCGAAAATAATATATATACCTAAATTCAACATTAAAACATTAATCAAAATACAGAACATCAATTCCATTTGAATCATATGTGACTCCTATATTTTCCCAACATTTTATTTATAATATTATTATTCACAACCAATGGAAAATAAAACCCAAGAAAGGGGTGTGATCAAATTATCATTAAGGGTAAATATTATAGCAGATGTTACCTTAAAAATAAAAACTAGGCATCGTGAACAACTAAAAACACATACCTTTGAAAATATACTTGAGCATAATATTGTAGGAATAAAATATGACTCAATAAGTCTATGCAAATGATCATGATAGAATGAAGCATAACCATTGATATTATACTAGTAAAATAATCAAATGGTTTATCAATTACTAATAACATAATATGGGAATTCATAATTTCATACATCTGAAACATGTTTTTAATGCCTCAAACAAGACGTTTGAAAATACTAGGGTAAGGCCTCAGAAAAAACACAATTCTATTTTGTTTCTTGAGAACCACTAATGCATTGAGGGTCTATAGTCGGAACCTCCCATCACTTGTTACATCCAATTAATAACTCATATGAAAGGAGTTAAACATAAATAATATGAACATATTAATTAGCATTCCCTAGTCTGTATACATAAAAACTAACCATTATCAATAGTATGGTGAATAGTATCGGGATAGCACATCCACAATCCAAATGGTCATAATACATTTAATACAATATGATAGAGGATAATCATAAAATATTATCCTCAATAAAACATAAAATTCAATAGGTGTTTCGAAATAGACACAAATATTTTCATAAAACCATCAAGGAATTGTTTATGGAAATACATTTTACATTGAAAAGAAGAGTTATTTTGGATTTTTTTTCATAAAACTATACTGTATCTAGGTTTTGTTTCCATGATCAAATTATTGGTTTGAGAAAAATCACTATTGGAAAGGGTATATCCCCACACATCTATTCCCATGGTTTTGAAAATCCATGGAGATATGGGTCTTTTGATTATATATACCCACAGTTTTATTAAAACTGCAGCTATTCAATCCCCAATTTCACTGTACCATCAAGAATCTCCTCTTCCACACTTTCTTCACCCTCCCCCTAGCTATTTCATCGCGCTTCCCTACATGAAACATTTCTTCCCAACCTTTGCCTCCCATCTCTCTCCTCCCCTCCCTGTCCACCACGTCACGTCCATCCGACCTCTACCTCCCGACCTTCTCCTGCCCTCTATGGCCTCCGCCACTGGGATCTGCCTCCACTCTTGACCTCATACTCCTAGCCTTTTCCTCATCTGCAATGTCGTATCCTCTACCTCCCTACCCCCAGCTCTGGTGACATCACCCCTCCAACCACTTAGCTCTCACTCCTCTAGAAACACCCCTACCGATTCATTGAAACTAGGGTTTTAATTTCTCCCCCTTTCTTTTTTATTATTTTTATCAAATCACTTATTCTTATGTCTATATCCTCAAAAAGTTAAATGCCAAATTTTTCATTTTTTTAATGTAATCAATAAGAATTTGTCTTTGAGGTTTATTCTACTTCCTCTCATTGTTATTGAAACATCCTTTTTCTTTTAAAATGTTTTATACCACTCCATTTTTTTCTTTGGATATAATGGAATATACTACGAATTTAGGATCATGTTAACAGCCTCAACATGTTTAAAACACATTTTCTATTCTTAATTGTTTATTTAAAAAATAATAATTCATATTAGAGGAAAATTCTACTTCCACACATTTTTATTACAACATCCTTTTTCATTAAGAATGTTTTATACCACTGCATATTGTTCATTAGATATAATTTAAAACACTACTAATGTAGGATCATGTTGTTGAGGTCCTTTATAATATTCCCTTCCCACATAAACATTCTAAGAGACAATTATTTTTATTTCCCATTGTTAGAAATATTTTCTATCTTTTTATCCTTTCATTCTTGGTTTAAATTTGTTCTCACATAATGTTAACCATATTCATTGCCAATTTTGAATTTGAATCTAGAGTATTGTAATCATCAACTGAACATGATCACTCATGAGACTTCTCTATAATCATGTATGACCGTTTATTGTCTAGTTGAATTTTTATTCTCCAAGAACTGAGAAACTCCAGTGAAATACCTATAAAATTACAGCATCTCTTTCACAATGTTTTTCTAGTGCTAGTGTCGATTCCTGATGTTCTCCACCCCTGTGGCCATATTCTTTTCCAATACATTAAATTATTCTAGAATTGGGACAATATGTTCTTTGAACTACTCTCATTCCCCGAGATATAAATCACAATGCGTATATATATTTGGTTGAGTCCCCCTTAATTGATCACAAAAACTCCCTTGTGGTTCTTTTAATTTCACTATATAGTATATATTATACTATAAAGGAAAAAATTTGGTTCAGTACTATAATCAACACTAACAAAACCCATGAAATATTTATATTCCAAGTTGATTAAAGACCAATCCAACCCAATGTTCTTATTTTCATGATGTAGTGTATGTCTACGCCATAATTGAAATGATATATTGTGTCTCTACACATGGGTGGTTCCAAGATTACATCAAAACTCAATGGATACATGCTCAGGTAAAAACATATCATGAATATTATATCCAACATCCAATGACCCACATTTAATCTATATTATCCCGACACATCCTAAAAACTATACATTATTATTCTATATTCCAATCTAACCAAGAATACAGAACCCTTGTTGTTTCTTCAAACCATTAGCGTCTCCCCATATCAAACAATGTTAATGAAAAATCATAATTATATCATCATTTTATAATTAAACAAGAGTTTATTCATTATCTCACCACTGTTATATATTCTTATCCTGAGTTTATAGGGCCATGCACATAATCACTTTTACATTGAAAACTGTAAACACTATCGAATCACTAACTAAAAAACTTTATTAATCTCATGATCTCCAGGTATCTCCATATGCCTAAAACCAAACTCCTCTAATAGTGTTGTTAAACATGAAAACTAGTAATTTTATCCGCCATGAATACAGTTGTTATACTAGACAGGTTCCAATTTCACCTAGGCTAGGAATATGAATTATATTTCCCTACCCTAAACCATCCATAAGGATGAATGAACTATGAGATAATTACATATCACATATAAACCAAGTCACCTAACACACTTATCAGAAATACATTGTAATGTTTTTGTGAATAGATATTGTAAACCCATGTTTTCACATATACCACACAGACCTAAATGTTCCTAAAAATTTCTAACTAGTCAGATGAGTTACCCTCAAAGGTTAAAAAGTACTGAATTCCAAACCTGGAGTCATGCTAAATAAGGTAATCAGTCTCTCAATCCTAGTCCACACATTTTTCCTAAAAGTGGTCCAAACCATGGGTTGAACTTATCACCGTCTCAAAGTAACAAGGAATTTAACATTCCAAAAAAATACTATTATGTTTCAACCAACCATTGAAATTAATTTCAACCTAACCACTCATGGGTGAAGCATAAACCAATAGTTTCACAAGTAATCACTTCACATCTTAAAACAAGATCACTCACATTGTGACCTACATAAAAATTCACAATAGTTTAAGAGGCTCATTATCATAGGGATACCAGATAACTCTTTCACTCCCAATATCCCCAACCACCCAAATATAGTGTCTACATCTACTACCCATAATGTCACAAATAAATATATATATAATAAATAATTATTTTTTTTACACATTATAATTTGATATTGACACAGAAATTCCAAAATAATTTATTTGATAAATGATATTTCAATTAAATTTGATGATTTAAATAATTGAATAGAATAAATTTAAATTTAGTCATAGATAACATGGACTTATCTCATACATGGGTTGGCTAGAGCCATGGAAAATCTTTTTACAATGTCACAACCCATTATTATTTTATTTTTTACCATTTCAAAATAATAAGACTAAAAAAATATTTAATTAAATTATAATATGTCCTACCCCCAATAGTTTCTTGTACCATAGGTAGATATTTTACCTCAGGAATACAGCCCCATATAGTGGAGGATGTTGACTAATAGTGAGGGTGTCAAGTAGTATGCTTGAGAGACTATACCTGCATATTTGATAAAAAACTATAGAAATAAACATACTAATATAAACTTATATAAATAATACATTTAATGACACGATGAAATGTTTCAACAATAATCTAAATAATCCACAAAACAAAAAATTAATTTTATGTAATACATTCAGGTAGTCATAATATAACCGAAATATCAAAAGATTGAACTATGAAAACTATCAAAAATTTTATTGAGTATCAAGAAGGAACCAAAAACCATGCTTAGTCCATGAAATAAAGAAATCAAAAAAATCATGTGCTTTCCCAAATCTAAATATACAATATAATATTGATATCATATAAGGTACACAACTTCCATGGTAGAAAGTGAAAAGATTTATTATATCGCGGTAAGAATCAGAAAATTGTGTCCCTAAAATTAAATTACAATAGTTCTTTCATTGAGATGTGATTTAATAATCAATTATTTATTGTCCTATAAATATTTGAATAAAATAAAATTTATGTTAAAGAGTAATGAAAATAATACTAATACTTGATCTCTATAATGACACTCAACATCATTTTGTATCTACTTTTTCCATCACTAGACAGTTTATAGTCTCGGTACATGTCATATCATAAATGGTAGCAACATAAAATACCAGTGAAAACTTGATAATAAAAAATCGAGATAACCCATATGGATCAATAGAGAATTTTCTTTCAATAAAACTCATACAAAATACAAATGGAGGAGCCTTTACATTCTTCTAAATCCATTCTTAAATTCAAAACTCAAGGAACCATCCTTGAAATTTAGAATAATGGAAGTATTATAACCAATATATTATAATAGAGGTATTCTAACCAAATAGATCAATTATAATCTTGTTAACACATCATTCAAAATTATATGAGGTTACACTATTAGAATCCAAAATAATAATTGGTGACATTTGAAATATTAAAAATTACCTAAACCCCAGGGAAGATTCCCTTGGTTATTTCACTGCAATCCTCCTCATTGTCATTTCCTATGAAAACCCTAATCATTGTTTGTGTAAAATTTAGTGTTTAATATTTATTTAATAATTTTTATCTGATATTCCAAATAATTTTAAATTCATTTATTTTCCCAAAATGACATTTTCCTTATTAAGAGTCTCATTGTGACTTGTTCCACTTTGCATACAATTGGTGTTTCCTAATAATTATTTTTGTAAAAAAAATACATAAAGTGAACTAGTTTAATAAATTCATCTTTTAGAATATTTATACAAATATTTTTTACCTGTGATTTTTTATATAAATTATATAAAGGATATTTATTCTTTGAGATGAAGTGGTTTTCTTTAAAATTATTTTCCCTCTATGAAGTAAAATTATACCCATGGAAAATATTAAATTAAATTTATATTGATCTCGTTTAAAATATTATTAATGATGGGGAATGTTTTTATCTCAACATGGATTTTTAAATGAAATAACAAATTTTTAAGGGTTTGTTTTAATTTTTAAATTTGGTTTTTGTTATGTTACACCTAATAGAGGAATTTGTTTTTTCACTTCTTAGTTAAACTATAATGACCCATACCACTCTATCAATTAAATGAATCCTTTCATGGATCATTGTTGTTTACGTTGTTGATCATTCCTTTATAGGATAGAGGTAATAATTTTATCTCGTATACTGAAAGGGTTGAAATTATTTATAAAATAAATGAACTTTTAATACAAATTTGAATTTTCTATTAAGTTTATACGTTCTAATAGTATTATTTTATATAGTATATATCCCTTTATAAATTATTGTTTACATAGATTATTGTATGATAACATTCATTATTTTTTAATTATGGATATATGCTAGATGTATCGAATCCAAAAGATTTCAACAGTGTTTCAAAATAATTTGGAGAATTATTTAGATTTTTCATTTGAAAATGCTTCAGATGGAAGTTTTATAGAGTTTCCATGCTATATATTTATTTGAAGACCATGGTTAATCATCAAATAACTTAAATACCATATTATAAATTTTTTATTTTAAACATACTATTATGTTTATTATCACCATGGAGAGACAAGTCAATGTTATACTAGTCATGAACATAAATGAATTAATTTTCATGGATTATTTGATATTTGATCGTTTCAAATTTTCTGATTTTCTTAAGAGAGATAGTATGAAAGTGCAAGAAGATGATGATATAAATACAAATGAGGAAAATACTGATATAAATTATGAGAGAGTGAAAAATTTATTGGATGATACTAGATCCCCAGTATATCATTAATGTAATAAAATGAGTAAGTAATAATTTTTAATGCAGTTATATCATTTAAAAAACATTTATAGAATTTTTTATACAACTATTTATTATATTCATACATTTTTGAAGGACATTCTACCTAATGGTTTAGATATTCCTTCAAATCATTATTAGTCATGAATGTGAATTAAGAAGTGTGGATTTGATACTAATAAGGTATATGATTTTCTGAAAGATTGAAGTTTATTTTGGGAGGAAATAGTAGACTATAATGACTGTAAATCATGCGGCACATCTTGATGGAAGACAAATGTAGACGGAACACCATCTTGTATAGCATTGATATTAATGTTCCACAATCCATTAATTTCCAGACTACAAAATGTATTCATGTCTGTAGAAATATCAACCAATATGTAATGGAATGATGGAGATAGAATTAAAGGTAATGATGAGTTGGTTCATCCTTCATATGGATTATCATGTCATATATTTGATGTAAAACATCTTGATTTTGCATCTAAGGTTCATAATTTCATGTAGGGTCTATCCATTGATGGTTTTAACCTGTTTGGTCATATACATACTTCTCATATCACATGGCCAGTTTTTATTCAAGTAGGGTCTATCCTTTGATGGTTTTAATTAGTTTGGTAATATACTTATATCTCACAGCACATGGCCATTTTTTATTCATGGTTATAATACCCCTCTGTCAATTTGTTTGAAAACACCTTTAAATTTCTTGATTTTACTGATATCCAGACCTTCTAATCTTTGTAATGATATAGATATCTATTTTTAGCCTTTAATAAGAGATTTGGATCAACTTTTGTATTTGGGTGTCCAGACATTCGATTCTTCTTTCAAGAATACTTTTTATATGTGTATTAACCTTCTATGGAACATAAATGAATTCCTAGCTTATGCAATGATGTCTGTGCGGAGCATGAATGTAAAACTATTATGTCCCATTCGTATCATGAATACAGACCCGGTAAGTCTTAATTATCTTCGTAGTTATAGTTTAATGGGGAATCAATAATTTTTGCCAATGGATCATCAATACGAGACAAATGGTCAGAAGATGGATAATAATATTGAGACCGAACAACCACCTCCATGTTTGTCAGCAAGTGATGTGTTTAATGAATTTAATGATTTTATTTTTTCATTAGGTAATGGTCAGTTGAAATCTAAAAATAGGAAGGATGTGGACACTAAAACCACTTACAATTGGAAACATATAATTTTTTTTGAATTTCCATAATATTCTAACAATTTGTTATGTCATTGTTTAGATGTAATTCATATTGAGAAAATTATATGTGAATTGTTGCATCAAAATATTCTCAATATCAAAGGGAAGAGAAAATATGACTTTCAATCTCATCGGGACTTGTTGTATTGGGTTATTCGACCAGAACTGCATTCTGTGTGTATCGGTGAAAAAATGGAATGTTCCTTGTGCTTATTTTGTGATTCCACTATCAGAGAAAGATCAATTTCTATTATTATTAGAGAATATCAATGTTCCCAATAGCTATTCCACCAACATATGAAAATTAGTCAACAGAATATATCTGAAACTAAAATCCTTGAAAACTCATAATTATCACATACTTCTTTAGGAATTGGTTCAAATAACAAATCTGAATTTTCTATCCAATAATATAAGGGATACAATGATTAAATTGTGACATTTTTAGAGACCATTGTTCTAAAAGGATATCCAAGTCATACTTGATAAAAGTAAAGTAGGAGGCAACATTAATTTTATGTGATATGGAAAAGATTTTTCCTCCATCAATTTTCACAAGCATGTTGCATTTAATGGTTCATATTTCAATTTAAAAACATCATGGGGTACCAGTTGATTTTCAGTGGATGTATACTACTGAATGAAATACATGGACATTGAAATCATTAGTCTGAAATAAGAATTATCCGGAAGGATCGATTGTGGGGGGTTATTTGGCTCAAAATATTATGTATTTTTGTTCAATGTATTTTTTTGTTGTCACCACCAGATATAACTGACCAATGAGAAATAATGATGACCAGTATGTGGAAATTGATCCCTCTGTTCTATCTCTTCCCCAAACAGGATGAATTGTTGGGTCTTATACATTGGCTACACCGAGCCTTGAAGAGAAGAATATGGAACCTCACACAGTCTTGTTTAACTGTTGTTTGTTAGATGACTATATCAAGTATGTAATTTGGATATTTATATGTTATCTCATATTATAAAATTTCGTATATACCATAAAATTTTATTATCATTTTATGAAGGGAAAATGAACACATTATAAGTACAGAAATAAATCTTTGTCTTTGAGAAGGATAGAGGCTTTGAATTTCCTAGAGTTTCCTTATTATTTGAAATCAAAGGTATTACGATGACATTAATTAGTTTAAAAAATATATATCCATTTAATTTTATTATTCATAAATATTTTAGGTGTTGAGTTTAACTATTGGCTCTGTTTCTCAAGAATTAAGTGCTTCATATTTTGGTCCTAATTCTTTGGTTTGTGAATGAAAATTTTTATTAAACATTGTGTAAAAATTTCTTACAACGGATCGAGTTGTGAAAATGAGAATACAACATGATGGTGTTATGTAAACTGCTACAATGGATTGTTATGCTAGTGTATTAGATAGTCAGCCTTGATTAGAAGATGTGTATTTTTATGGACCTGTTAATAAAATATTGTTATGTGATTCATACTCTCATGGTAGAGTCACAATGATGAAATGTAAAAGGTTTGATTCAATGAGAAGACAAGGTACATTTATTGATGACTATAGATTAAAAGTTATTGATATGATGCAATTCTTTCATACCGATGAACCATACATTTTGGCATAAATGGATAAACAAGTTTTTTTGTGTGAATGTTCATATGTGACCCGATTATGGTTTCATTAATGATGTAATCCCCAAAAATATTTTTCAGGATGCATGTGATGAAATTTCTACCATTGATGTCCCTACTAGTAATGTTCAAAATATTTCATTTGAAGAATCAAATTGTCCCATTGTGAGATTTTATATTGAACCTAATGTAGGTGTCAGAAATATATAGATGAAAAAAATAAGGTCACTATTCATTCAGTTTACATTTACATGAGTTTCTCAGGTTAGTAGTATTGTAATTACATTAATTATGTTTCTGTTTGGAATGATATGTTTGTTTTTTGTTTCATCTGGTGTAATTTCATTAAATTAGGTTTATTTCAATGAAAGAAAATGGTTTAAATATTGTTTCTAAAAAATATATAACTTGGTAATGTAATTTTAAAAATTTTATTAGACATTTCCTTGTAATCATTTGTACAATTTATAATTAAATGAAGTAAAATTGGTTCCTCTCATGAATTGCTGATAGATGTAACTTGTATGAGTGATTGGTAAAAACTATTTTTAAAAACATTATTTTTCATTTTTATATAGATTATTTCTAATACTACATGAGATATAAGTAATTGACTATTCGATCTCATTCGACTGAGGTGTGAGCGTGAATTGACTTTGATTCCATCAGTAAGTATTATAATTGTAATGTTTCTCTTCTACATTACATATAATTTCATGTTAATATTAATTATTAATTTTTTAGGGGCATTAATTTCCACTATATCTGACTCCTAATATAGGTAGTATAGATATGAGTGGGGATGCTATTAGATATAAACAAAGCACCTGTCATACCCATTTCAACACCGACCCACCATCAGACACCCCTTCTTTAACATTGTTCCATCCTCCTCTAGTCGTTGGGGATGTTCTTATCCATGCCTCCATAATCACCTCAGCTACCATCTTATTCACATTCCATGTATTTTCTACCTTCAGGGATGATCCCATTAATTTCTCCATCTTCCCATGTTACCTCTTATTCCCATATAATGACTACACTGACTCCACATATGTTTCCACCTTTACCATATCCATATTTGATGATGTATCCCCCATCCTACTATCCATATGCTACCATATCTCCACCACCTCTAATTCTTATCATCCATCCATCATCTGATGAGTCTGTTCCATTATCTTCAACTCCAGTGTATGAGGATCAACAAAAGAATGCACTAGAATAGACACTTCCTATAAAGGATGCAGTGTCACGATATCCCAAAGATCCATCATAGTCTATTGAGAATCATGAGGATGGTTTTTATTATAATTTATTCAAATTATATCACTTTATTTTTAGAGTGATGTACTTTGACTTAATTCTTCTTTCCCCCCTCTTTTTTTTAGTCAGTAGGATCTTCTTCTAGGAGACATGGGTGCAATCAGATAAAGGAAGTTTGGAATTTACAAACATGACTAATGGTAGATTACAATCCAAAAAATAACATGGTCAGTCCTAATACAACACAATTATGATGTTTTATTTCCAATTTGAACATGTATCAGGATATCATTCCGGTGGAACCGATTTCATGGAGACATATCAGTAATAAGATCTTGGGCAAAGAATGGGAGAAAATATGGGTATGATTATTTTATAAAGTCATAAATATATTATTGCTGCATTTAAATGAAATAACATGTTCATTATATATTCAGTTTAACTTTCCTGATGAATAAGTTGTTATGGAAAAATTTTTTATGGATATTGTGGTGTTATGGAACTCATACAATCATAAATTCTATGTTGGTTGGAATAGGAAGGTTGGTACTGACTTAGAGGGGGTACCCATATTCCCTGACTGTCCAAAAAGTCATTTGAAAAAATTATTGAAAATTAGAAGGCTGTGAAGTTTAAGGTAATATGAATCATTAATGGGTTTCAGATAAAATTTAATTCATATTACTTGTATTGGAATTTTTTTGGAACTTTCAGAGAAAATCATAAAGAATAAGAATTCAATGACATATTTGCAGACATTGGGGGGAACTAAAATTATTGATCTTGAACATAACTATGTACTTTAACAGGGTATTGTGATGTTATATAGGGTGTTCTACTAAATATATTATTAAATAGACATAGGACAGATTAGTTCATTTCTCATATATAGTTATAATCTAGATTTTTGCATTTCTTATTTTCTGCAAGTTGCATTGGGAATCGAATGTCATGTACCTCGTGCTAAATTATTTTGGTCTAGTAGAAAGAAAAAGGATGGAAGTGCGATAAATGAACAAAGACAATATAAAATTGTATGATTTATTATTTACTTTTTAAATATTTATACGAAATTCACATTTTAATATATTTATAATTACTACAGTCTACCTTGGAGGCTCTCGATGGTATGGAAGATGACAACTTCGGGCTACATGATCATTTAAGTCTAGTATTAGGTGTGGATCACCTTGGGAGGGTATGATGTCATCTAGGAAAAAAAATCAATACCAATAGGTACTGGTCATCATCAACCTCCTCATAAGCCTCCCAGACCTAGGAGATCGATATATCTCTTACTGAATCAGTCACGAAAAATAAATTAGCTTTAGAGGAGTGTAAAATATTTAATCTGATGACTGAAAATTTCATTAAATCTATGGCAGTTTTGATTGACTCTCTTCCATAAGAGTTCTTTACTATAATTTATTCATATATGGCATCAATTTCCTCATTAAATGATGTGTCGGGTGATGACAATTAGGGTCATTGTGGTGATGAAGGTGGTGGAGATATAGCTATTGGTTGTGAGGTTGTTTCCGATGGTACTGTTAGTGATGAGGCTGCTATTGATGTTGTTGATGATGATGTTATTGATTATGATGGGCATAGACATGGGGATATGGATGTTGGTGATGGGGGTTATTAATACCTTCAATATTTTAATTAGTATGGATACTTATGTATGTACTTCAAGAACATGAATTGAATTCATGTATGGATAAGAATGGATAATTTATTTTCTTCTAAAAATTTTTGCATAATGTTTTCCATTCATTAACATAAATCTAACATTAGATTCCTTATTCATGAATATGGGTTAGTGATTCTCTTATTATGATAGAAAAATAAACATTAAATGATAACACATATAGTGACATTGGATTCCACTTATTATCACATTATTTTTCATAAATTAATAAATTGATAGATCTAAATGAAAAAAGGTTAAAAAATATTATATTCCTTAGTTGTTTTTTCTAAAATTTTCATTTTTTGAAATTTGATGTTGTTATATTCATTGAAGGTGTTCGTTTTTTGAGATCCCAAGTCCCTGAATGATATGGTGCATGCTAGAGTTTTTTTTGGGTTTATAGGTAGCTTTTTAAGAAGGGTGTGGCATTTCAATATAGTCATACATCATTTGTTCAGGATAATGGGATATTTACTGCGTGAACTTCTCTACCACTTGATATGTCTAATAAGGGTAACATGTAATAAAGTAAAATCAAATAGTCAAGAAAACCATCCCCTAGGTAGGTATTTAAGGCATATGGCCATCATGATAGATCTAGCTGGTTTTTTATGGTGGATTATTTGATGCATGATGATGAATATGATCCTTATATGGTGATGGGTGTTTTTCTAATATCTTATACCATCATCTATGTATAATTTGATATTTTAGCTACCCATTTTTTATTTCTAAGCTACTAGTTTATCAATGTGACTAATAGTTAAATTAACTCAGTGTATCATGAGTATAAATTCACCTTTTTGGCATGTGGTTATAAAGAAGTAAAAAAAATTCACTCAATTAATATTTTAAGTTGACTGTTTCTAAAACACTTTTACTTTTATACATTAGAAATGAGAATATTCTATGAACATCCCACCTCCTCATCCTTTCGTTTGCATCCCCTCCTAGGTCATGCACCCCCCTTGGTCGAGCTTTCCCTCACCCATCACGAATCCCCCTTGGTCGAGCATATCCTTCTATGTTTTTATGATTTGATTATACATTGATAGTGATTTGATAATATTTTTCTATAATGGATAATTTAATCATTGTTTAGTTTGAGGTAATATTTTTCTGAATCTTTTTTTTGATTCAGATATTCATTTTTTTTATTTTGTGTCTCTATTCCTTGTTTAGTTTGAGCATTCCCTTACCCACCAGTTTTTCCGGAATGGTTTGAGTTTTTTTGATACATTATTTAGTTTGAGTTTTCATCAATTGTTAATTGATTCAGAAATTTGTTTTATAGATTCATTGAATATGTCAAGCATCCCCTTCTACGTTTTGTTGATATATTTTTCAGGCTATTAATTCATGGTTAATTGATTCATTGTTTAGATTGACTGTAAGTCGCAAATATTCTTCTAGAATCACATTTGATTAGTTTTTCTTGCGTAGTTAATATTTTTTTTAATGGTTATTCATTGAAAGTTAGTCCCGAATAATTTTATTTTTTCCTAGAATGGTTAATTTAATGGGTGGGTGTAGAGGGGTTTGGTGAAGTTGATGGGCATGGGTGTGGGGGGGGGGGGGGCTGGGTGCGGGGGAGTGGGGCTGGGTGTAGGGGGAGGGGGATGGGTGCAGGGGGTGGGGCTGGGTGCCGAGGGAGGTGGGGTAGGGTGCAGGGGGGATGGGGGATAGGTGTATGGGTTGGAAGTTTGGGTGCAGGGTGCAGGGGGTTGGGTTGGGTGAAAGGTGGTTGAGTTGAGTTTAACAGGTTCTTCATTTCTCTAGGATACTATTATAACATCCCAAATGTATAATCAATGAAAATAACATCTTATAATTATTCCTTATATTATAATTACATTATTGATCAATAAAATATCATGATACTTAGTAATGTGTCATCACTAAACATAATTGGTCATATTCTAGGCTGTGAATTTTGAAAAGTGGTCATCTACATTTGTGCTTGACAAGTTATTTGGAGTCTGATGGTACAAACTTGTTTTTTGTTGAATTGTAATAAATCATTATGAATAGTAATATGAATAGTAATATTCCCCTAATGAATTTTAAATTTTATTGTTATTTTATTTTAATAAGGATTTGAGATAATGACATCTTGATTAATTTTTCAATGTAATCTAAATGCAATTATAGTTATAAAATTTTTAAATTTGGAAATAATTATGATTTAAAAAAAATTAAATTAATAATATATAGAAACTTAATTTCAAAAAATTGAGTTCCTTTTTTAATTATACATGTCGAAATATTGTTTTGTTGAATTTTTTTGATTTTTGTAAAACCGTTGAATTTTCGGTGAATAGTAAAAATATAGTTTTGTGTTTCAATGTGTTTAATGGCATCATTAATTATGTAATAATGATGTAATATTTCTGGTTGACCTGTGTACAATAAAATAATATGAGAGGTTTTAAAAGTGTGTAATACCTTAGACAAATACCATGGGGATGCCCGTGGTATTTCAAATTCCATTAATAAGGCATCCCTTGGAAATTATTAAAATATTCTCTCAATTTTTTGTATAAATACAAACCCATTTCTTCATTACATTCATTAGAAATTCATTTTCTATGAAGTTATAAAAATAAAACCTCCATAGTAGTCCTCCCAAGGTGTCCTCAAGCCCCCAAGGTCCAAACCATCATGTCATTGGAGGTAGTCTACAATGTAAGATAATTCTCAACTTCTTTCTTTTTTCCATCCATGTTATCTTTTCGGTGTTATAACATTCATGTTTCCATACCATGTCCTTATTTATATTTTATCGTCTATCTTCACTACATTTTGATTCATTTCAATATCTGTTCCCATTTCCCCCTCTCTATTTATTTTTTTTATAAATCCATGATGCATAGTCGTTAGGCTGTCAAATTTTAGTATGGAATTTATCAAATTTTCTTCATGTTCCTTTCAATTATATTTCTTTTATAAAATTCCTCTTATCTAAGAGTATGGAATGCTCCATAAATTAGGTAAATTCTGGATGTTCTCATGTTCAAGGAAGATCATCATTTTTCTTCTTCTCCTCTCCCACATATTCAAGGAATAAAAACATTCTCCATGATATGTTGAATTACCTACATCATAGACGATGTGATTTCTATTTGCACTAATTCATTCATATCTGGTCATTAAACCATTTTTATGGTTGAAACCAATTATATTATATGTATTATATCATTTTTAAATTTTTTATCTATCTTATGTACATATTAGTAAATGATTAAACATAACCAGTATGTTGTGTTTGAAAAATCTCTCGAATAAACCCAAACGATCGTCATTAAATTTTAAAAATTTATTCATCCACATGTTATATTAAATAAATCAATATATGTTAATTCAAAATCAGTTAATATCATTAATCAAATGTAATATCAGTTCTGTATGTTTATACAATTTCTACACAAAATTCCATTTATGAATACAAGGGAAAAATTCATGAAAACCATAAAAACAAACATTATTGAACAGTTGATTCAAACCCTATTACTCATAAAAATTCTATTAACAAAACCTATATAAACCGTAATGAACTAAATTATGGTATTTAAGGTTCTATGATTTTCAATTAATGAATCTAATGTGTTTGTAATGGACTCTAAAGTGAAGAATGCTTTTGGATACTGGGTAAGTTGAAATTCTCGAACCAAGCTTTCTTTCTTCATGTTCTCCCTATATCACTCTTTTTTTGAATGGTTACTCCCTAAAATCATTTTATAATCATCATCTTTCCTATTCTGAGATCTAAATGTGGTCTATTTTATATTATTAAAAACCAAATGTTTTCTAAATGAAATCCTCTTTCATGAACACACCTTTTTACATCACACAAAATGTTGATGGTTATTGTATCAAGTATGTTATTTCTTATTTATTTTGGTAAAAAAATGTTTATGAATGTATGATGTGAAAAACATTTCATTCCATGGGTTATTTTATGTCCAATATTCAAGTATTTTTAATGTATCATGAATGATAATGTTAATATTGTAATGTGATTGGTGTTCTCAGAATTATATAGCACAATATGAATGTTTGAATGTGACAGGTGCACACAATATAATACAGTGCTCCAATGCATTAGGTAAAGTGACTAATCTCATTAGTAAAAGTGAAATGGTGAGGGAACCTGATGATATCACTGGTCACAAGTATGTGGGCTGTTTAACCACTATGACATGATGTTTCATTTTTATGCATTTCCACATTTCATGCCTTTTATTAATTCTTCGGCTTCTGTTCATGAGCCTATGCCTATGTTATGATTATTCTCACCTAATGTTATGTTGTTCTTATCTATCTTCTTACTAGGATCTTATCTCTACCCTTTTTAATGGTTATCCGTAGTGTACTACATGTACTAAGGAGTGTTCAAGTTCCAAAAAAAAAGCTACATAAGAAGGAATTAAATAAATGTTTATGTATGATGTTTTAAATGTTATGTTTGGTCATATTTTCCAAATAAAATAAACCATTGGATCCTTTATGTGTAATAAAATAATGTTGTTATCTTTAAAATGATGTAATAGTGTTGTAAGAAATGTCAGGGTATTCAAAACTATGTTGAGGAGTTCGGTTATGGTATATCATTCTTCTTGGTGTTAGAACTTTGGAGCATGGTGTTTTACGAAGAACAGTGGTCCTATCCATGAACTATAGGATCTATGAAATGGACTGCACCATGTTGGATAGATTCAGTTTTGAGAAGGTGTGCCATGTAATAGTTTTCATCCTTATATTGTAGTTTTATCCTAAGTAAACAACTTTATGTTGCTTCGAGAGTTCTATCTCCCAGAATCCGCATCTAAATTCTCATGCCAGGTATAGTTTCAATGATTTTATATCTATAATCTCAAAGTATGTGTAAAAAAATTCTTTTAATCTCATCTACCTTCATAAATCTCACTCTTCTTTTATCCATTTTCCAAAAAACCTATTGTTTTTCTAATCCCAAAATCATTGTCTTTGATCTTCTACCATGATAAAAATTCAAGATCCTTATAAAACCTAACCTAGAAAGTTGTTTCCTTTAAATACACCCTCAATATTCAAAAGGCACCATATTTGAAAGATATTCTCTAATTAATCGTTGAGTAAATGTTGGATTACCAAGACATTTTCGGAAGACCAACTGATTTTCATGGTACAGTAGATAAATATTTCTAATAACAATTTTAGGTTTATATAGAACACATCCCACAAATGTGATTTATCTATTATATCCCTCAATATTGGAAATACATCATTTATCAAATATGTGATCCATAGAATCATTGATGGATGGCTGGATTTTTAATGCATCATTAGAACAATACTGAATTTCAAAGCTAAAATTTAAAAATATTTGTTAAACACTACAACATACATCTTAAAGGACATCTATTTTATTGTGTTCTTAATGAATTTTTGGAAACCAAATTTTAAATACAATGATATTCAATTCTAAAATATCAAATTGCAAGGGTTTTATTATGATTTTAAAAATAATTCGTAAAATTATAAAATCGAAGCTATTACACTATGCTTTGTAGTATTATCCTACTGTTATTAGTTTGTTTTGATGGTAATTTATGGAGAGTTATTCTATTCATCAACATTTGTATAACATATTGTTAGAGGATGTTAATTTTAGAATGATTTTCTTAGGGGAATGGCTATTGAATCTATCTTATCAAAGCATAATTTGATTATGATGACGTGTAGTTTTCTTGATGTTCATAAAAGTTTTCATGGAAGCTTGATAACATTTCATTCGATGCTATTTGTAACGCCCCGACCCCATCTACCCAGAGTCGGTGCATTACTTCATAACATTGGCATGATCACAAAAGATCAAGTCTCGAACGACCGATTAGTTTAGTAGCCTTGGAAACACTAGATACATTAATAAGTCTTACAATACATCATAAAGTGAAAAACAAATAACAAATTCTTCATAGTCCACACTCATATCCTCTTCTGACTATCCCTACAGGTCATTCATAAAATACTTCTTCACATCCTGGAAAATATACAACATTGAAAGGGGTGAGCTCAGATGCTCAGTAAGGATAACAATATTGCGGATGCTTTTATAAATAAACATAAAAATTTAATGCAATGTATAACTAAAACAAAAGCCTTTTAATCTTGAACATCAACATAATATGGAAAAAGTAAAATGAGATAGTGCCATTCACTTCTTCACATGGATATTCTATTGGTCGAATAATCACATGAAATATCAATAACCACTTTCATAATGAGGGAATATATAATTCCAGACATTCTGAAACATTTTGTCAAGGCCTCGTCCAAGACGTCTAAAATGATTAAGGCCTCGGCCAAAACCATAAATCAAATTGGGAAAGGGCCTCAGCCAATTCCACATCTAGTTGTCTCATGAGACCTACCGATGCATCGAGGAGCTATAGTGGGCTCCACCCGTCACTTATTAAGTCCAATACATTCCTCATATGAATAGGTTTAAACATATCATAAACCATAACATAATCGTATCACATAAAACATGCATAAAGGAAACATAAAATTTCCACATTTCAATCACAAGATATCAATACAACACATTGATATAATAAAAACACTTTCAAAACCATTTTCAATACCAAAATAAATGAAAAGTATAACATGGTATTTATTTTTCATTAAAAAAAGGGTATGGCTTGTAGAGGAAGCCGAAACTCAAATAGTGCTCATGGCGGCGGAGAAGTCGTTGTCACCGCATAAGTACGGAAAGAAAAACATTCCCTTTTGTCGTTTAGTAAAACGCTTCGTATAAAAAAGATTCCTTTTGAATAAATGTAAAAGTCAAAGGGGTTTATACACCGTATAAAAGAAAGTTTTGTATAAAACCAAATATGCCTCAATGAAAGGGGATTGAGAAGAAGTCCTTAAAAATATCAATTTTTTAAATAATGTACATCTATAATGTGTATTCACTATAATTACAAATAAATAATGTACAAATACAATATATTACATAATAATATCATGACATAATTTGAAAGTAGGAGATTAACCCAAAGAATGGATGTTGGGTTAAGAAATTCCCTTACCTCGTGTACGACTTGACTCAACCATTCTTTAACCTCCTGAATAATAAAATAGAGTTAATATCTACCTTATTAAGAACCTTTTTCAATTTCATTATCCTTTTTATATCACTTATTACAATGTTATGAACATTACATAATTATTTAAGTTAATAACGGTCGTTTTGTCGATCTTTGGTACTTGAGTCAACAATAAACTTCTTATAATTACAAGTTGTTTATGTGGTAGAATATCCATTATCTCCAGAATTATATTCATTATTTAGAAGTCATATATGTCATATATATCCAGTATATATATTCATTTATAATATTACGTAACATTTAGAGGTAAGAAATGAAATGCACCGTTCATGGAGACGGTAAGCCGTACGTACGCATGAACGCTACTTTCATTTAAATTTCATATTTAATGGAACTAAATCGTAATGATATAAATGTATAATATAATTCCAGTATAATATAGTGTATAATACCATTTACTCCATCCTTTATACATCCCACATATGGCATTAACGATTCAAATCACTTTGAGGGGGCGGTAGTCCGCACTTCCTAAAATGAAATTATCGTGGTTTACCCATAATGGAAATCATAAAGTATGCCATAAATTAGAAATACAGAAGCATAAGTAAAACATAAACATATTATATATCATATATAATAATAGTGACATCTTAACTGCCACCTTGGAAGGTGTTATATGAGTGTTGAACAATCATCGTTTCGTGAGGCAGAAATTCGCCATCCACAGAAACCGTATGTTCTTTAACCATTAGATGTAGGTGTGTGTAATTGTAGCTCTAATAATTCTTATAAAAACATCCTAGTATATTGTGGACACTGGTGTTGTTACAAAAAAAATTAATAAAAAGAGTTTAGGGGGTTGGAGAAGAAAAATAAAACAAAACAACATTAGAGAAGACATTACCTCAAAATCTGGTAACTCTTTTTGATTTGAGCCAAAGGCTTCCTTGGGAAGAGTTATGCCCAAAGTGATGCTTCTAGGAGTAAGAGGGGGAAGTTGGGAGAGTATTTGGGCAGAGTTTGGCCGAGCCAAATGGCTTGAATGTGTAAATGTGGTGGGATAGGTGGGGGCCTTTTATAAGTGGAGAGGAGGGACTCTTTTGGAAAGATTTAAATGTTACATTATTATACAATGCTTTTCGGATTATAAAGGTCCCACACTTATATAATTCATGGCTAAGGTGATAAGGGTTCTAAATATCCTCATCCAATAGGCTTTGGACAAGTGTAAGCCTTGTATTTTGCATTATCTTCTGATTTTATTTAAATCGTTAAATAATGAGGTCATCGCTGCATCATCATGATGTCATAAATAATTTAATTTATTTAATGTCTAAAAATTATAAAAAAAATACAATTATGTAAGAAATATTTTTATCTTTATAATTAATATTTATAATCAAAATTTGGACTTGTGTAACCCCACTTAAAAACTGTTTTAGTAAAACGACTCATGTTTGTGTCAATTTAATTTTAACATTAACTAAATATATATTAATGTCATTTTCCAACTAAAGTGGCTCCATGGGGTCCCCAAGTTGACCCATGTGTTGTCTTGGTCGGCCATGACTCATCCAATAGGAGTAGGATAAGTTTCATGCTCATCTCATATTATTAAAACATTGTTTTTACCTTAAACTACACTAATTACCTCTAATCGCGATTAAGAACTTAAAAGATACTATTCAACAAAAAATTATTTTGATCTCATTGAGCCACATTTTACTTCTTAATGAAAACCATGTATGTCAGATTTTTGAAAAATCAAATCACAGAAGTGGTAATATTTCATTTAAACGAAAAATCAGTTATTTAACTACCACTTAGTGGTTTCACAATTCATCAAAAATTGAAGTTTTTCAGAACAATGCCAAAATTTCACCCTAAGCTATAATTGATATTCCGAATTCAAAAATGATTTCTATTTTACAAAATTCCAAACATATAAGTTGCATTAATTAATTTTATAATTAATTCCCACTGTCACAACAAATAGCGTGTTTTAAGAAACAATATATATCAAAAGATTGGCAATTGTTTATGTCCAATTTCAATGTTAAATTTATTCTAATGACCACCATTGGATAAAATGGTAAAAATATATTCTAATTATAATTTAAAACCACTCAATAGTATAACTTATCACTATAAATTATTTTGATTAAAAAAGTTGTTTTAAGTATTTTTCATTATTCATAAAAAATTAGAAGTTCTCAGAAAAATACCAAAAATTCAACATAGGCTAATTTCGATATTACGAATACAAAAATGAAGTCCATTTTGAAATATAAAATTTCTATAATTTTTAAAAGTGGTTATTACTATTCATAACGGCTACTTTGATTAGTTGCGGTGTGTTAGAACTCGAAGTTGCGTACAATGCAAGCTATTGCATTATTGAATGAGAAGCGTATCATGGAAGAACGGGGTGTTACATTCTCCCCTCCTTCAATAAATTGCGTCCTCGCAATTTTAAATTTTTCTTTGAAAATAAAAGGATGAAAATAGAAAATACCTTAGTGGAAAACCCACATCAGAAATAAGATTAATAAAATTTAGACTTAATAAGAGGGAAAGGGAAATGAAAAAGTCACCACCCAATTATGATCTCGATTAGGAGAACATTGGTGGCAATTAGAGACATATAATTGGAGGAAAAACGTAAATATTTATAGGGAGTGATTGAGGTCATCAATCACAATCAACTGTCAAATTGAGGGCCTTAAAGCCTTCAATCTATGTTGATTTAAAATATCATCAGTTCAATAAGACATAAGGTATTAGGATAACACATTTTTTTGTTTTAATATCCCTTTACTAAAGTTTAAGAATTAATTTATTCTTTGAATAAGAGATAGGTATATATATATTTATGCTTGACAATTAGAGTTTCAACCATCAACTCATCTTTCACTCAAAAAGATAATAGAAATCAAAAATATTATACTTTTCATAATTGTATAAGGTTCCAAATGTTAACACATACCATTTAGATTAGTAAAATTATTTTGTAATAACCAGGGACTTCCTGTAGGCTAGTGGTAGGAAATAAAGGCATGTCGCACTATGACTGTGGGTTCGATTCCTGCAGCTTTGTCCGACGCGACGGGTTATTCCCCACCCTGCAGGTTGTCCTTTTTCCTAAAACTATAGTATTATAATATTCAAAAATAATCTTCATAAATTTTTAACCTTAAACAATACTATCCAAAGATCAACTTAATCCACTCCATCCTTTATAGTTATCCAAAATACCTCTGTCCAGACTTTCTCTAAAAGGTCTCTTAATTCCAAAATCAATTTATCAGATTCCCCAAACAAAGTAAATTTTCTCTTATTGTCACATACTAAAAATATAATTACCTTCATCATATTAAAACCTTACTGAAATCAAAAAGTACTACAGTACAATCCTTATATATATATCACATTATTATAATAACCATAATATAATCCATGAGTCCAAAATCACCAATACATTAGTTATTCTGCTTCAACTGTAGTAACAACATAAGATTGTACTTGATCCCTTGGCCTTTTCTGAGGTAAGTTTCCCTGACGCTTAGGACATTCATTTTCATAATGACCCATTTCTCTACAATTGTAGCATTCAACTTTGGTAGCCTCTTTCTTTCCCTTGCAATCACGAGCCTAGTGACCCTTTTCTCCACATTTATAACAAATTCCCATTCCTATTAGGCAAGTACCCGGGTGATTCTTCCCACAATTATCACATAATGGAAAATCCTTCTTTCCCATTTTCCCTTTATCTGTCTCTTGTTCCACCGTTATCTTCTTCTCTTGCTTTACTTTGTTGTCATAAGACTTAGGGAATTCCTTTTCTGTCTTGATAGCACACGAGACAATATCTTCGTATGATGAGAAGGATTGTGATACTAAATCTCGACAGAGAAATGGTTTTAACCCATCAAAGAAACGATCAATCTTACTCCTTGGGTTACGTATATAATCGGAAGCATGCCTCGCTAACCTTGTACAGTTAGCCTCATACTTTGCGACATTCTCATCCTCCTTTTGCCTCAGACTCAGAAATTTCCTTTCCATATCTGCTCGATGGTCACGAGGAAAGTATTTTTCTAAGAAAATCTCTTTGAACTCCCTCCATTCCATATTCGATACGTCATCATCTTCCTTTGTGTTTTGAATCAGCGACCACCACTCATCGGCATCTCCAGTGAGGCGGTAAACTGCCATGACAACCTTCTCCCTTTCACTACTCCCCAAGGCATGGAATATCTTCTCTAAGGAATTTATCCATTGCTCAGCTACTATAGGATTTGTACTCCCATTGAAGTTTGGTGGTTGTTGCCTCATGAAACGGTCTAGCATTGATCCTCCACGTTGCGGATCAGGGTGCTCCATACGAGTAAGGTTATTATTCATAACCTGAGTGAGTTTTCCCAGTATGGTAATAAGTTGATCAGCACCAGTTGTATCTCCAGATCCACAATAATTATCTTGAGAAGGAGGGAAATCCCTACACGGAGTTCGTGCATTGATACGGTTTCCAATCCTTCCACTAGGCGCCATTTCTAAACAATGGCATAAACTAGATTAGTTTATGAATCAAAATACATAATCACATACTTATAAAACACTTAACATAAATTGAACTATTTATGGATATAATCCATAATCATAAAAATGTTTTCTTTGAGGAAGTATATACTCATAAACCCTTCATAATGATTTGTAAAGAAAATGAGAGTTATCCTAAGCATATCCCCCGGGAGTGTCGTAACCAAGAGTGCAGCAAGGCCCGTTGTCGTGCACCAGTTCCCGTTCGAGTCTAGCTCAAAGCGGTGTTTTCGGGTTTTACCCCTAGGTACATCTGTGCCAGAGCCGCCTCTACCTGCTCGTATCCAGACAGGGATGTATTGCTCAGAAAACTCATAACATCTCTATAATACCAAAATTCTAGGAAGTTCTTCTATACTAATCCTCAAAGTCTATATTTGGGCTATGTGATCTAATCAGAGTTTATCTACATCTAGCTTCCAAGGTTAGTACTAAACTGCCTCTGATACCAACTGTAACGCCCCGACCCCAGCTACCCAGAGTCGGTGCATTACTTCGTAATATTGGCATGATCACAAAAGATCATGTCTCGAAAGACCGATTAGTTTAGTATCCTTGGAAACACTAGATACATTCATAAGTCTTACATTACATCATAAAGTGAAAAACTAATAACAAATTCTTCATAGTCCACACTCATATCCTCTTCTGACTATCCCTGCAGGTCATTCATAAAATACTTCTTCACATCCTGGAAAACATACAACATTGAAAGGGGTGAGCTCAGATGCTCAGTAAGGATAACAATATTGCGAATGCTTTTATAAATAAACATAAAAATTTAATGCAATGTATAACTAAAACAAAAGCCTTTTAATCATGAACATCAACATAATATGGCAAAAGTAAAATGAGATAGTTCCATTCACATCTTCACATGGATATTCTACTGGTCGAATAATCACATGAAATATCAATAACCACTTTCATAATGAGGGAATGTATAATTCCAGACATTCTGAAACATTTTGTCAAGGCCTCGGCCAAGACGTCTAAAATGATTAAGGCCTCGGCCAAAACCATAAATCAAATTGGGAAAGGGCCTCGGCCAATTCCACGTCTAGTTGTCTCATGAGACCTACCGATGCATCGAGGAGCTATAGCGGGCTCCACCCGTCACTTATTAAGTCCAATACATTCCTCATATGAATAGGTTTAAACATATCATAAACCATAACATAATCGTATCACATAAAACATGCATAAAGGAAACATAAAATTTCCACATTTCAATCACAAGATATCAATACAACACATTGATATAATAAAAACTCTTTCAAAACCATTTTCAATACCAAAATAAATGAAAAGTATAACATGGTATTTATTTGTCATTAAAAAAAGGGTATGGCTTGTAGAGGAAGCCGAAACTCAAATAGTGGTCACGGTGGCGGAGAAGTCGTTGTTGCCACATAAGTACGGAAAGAAAAACATTCCCTTTTGTCGTTTAGTAAAACTCTTCATATAAAAAATATTCCATTTGAATAAACGTAAAAGTCAAAGGGGTTTATACACCGTATAAAAGAATGTTTTGTATAAAACCAAATATGCCTCAATGAAAGGGGATTGAGACGAAGTCCTTAAAAATATCATTTTTTTAAATAAAGTAAATCTATAATGTGTATTCACTATAAGTACACATAAATAATGTACAAATACAATATAGGACATAATAATATCATGACATAATTTTAATGTAGGAGATTAACCCAAAGAATGGAAGTTGGGTTAAGAAATTCCCTTACCTCGTGTCCGACTTGACTCAACCGTTCTTTAAACTCCTGAATAATAAACTAGAGTTAATATCTACCTTATTAAGAACCTTTTTCAATTTCATTATCCTTTTTATATCACTTATTACAATGTTATGAAAATTACGTAATTATTTAAGTTAATAACGGTCGTTTTGTCGATCTTTGGTACTTGAGTCAACAATAAACTTCTTATAATTACAAGTTGTTTATGTGGTAGAATATCCACTATCTCCAGAATTATATTCATGATTTAGATGTCATATATATCATATATATCCAGTATATATATTCATTTATAATATTATGTAACATTTAGAGGTAAGAAATGAAATGCACCGTTCATGGAGACGGTAAGCCGTACGTACGCATGAACGCTACTTTCATTTCAATTTCATATTTAATGGAACGAAATCATAATGATATAAATGTATAATATAATTCCAGTATAATATATTGTATAATACCATTTAATCCATCCTTTATACATCCCACATATGGCATTAACGATTCAAATCACTTTGAGGGGGCGGTAGTCCGCACTTCCTAAAATGAAATTATCGCGTTTTACCCAAAATGGAAATCATAAAGTATGCCATAAATGAGAAATACAGAAGAATAAGTAAAACATAAACATATTATATATCATATATAAAAATAGTGTCATCTTAATGGCCACCTTTGAAGGTGTTATATGAGTGTTGAACAATCATCGTTTCGTGAGGCAGAAATTCGCCATCCACAGAAACCGTATGTTCTTTAACCATTAGATGTAGGTGTGTGTAGGTGTAGCTCGAATACTTCTTATAAAAACATCCTAGTATATTTAGGATACTATTTTTGTTACAAAATAAATGAATAAAAAGAGTTTAGGGGGTTGGAGAAGAAAAATAAAACAAAACAACATTAGAGAAGACATTACCTCAAAATCGGGTAACTCTTTTTGATTTGAGCCAAAGGCTTTCTTGGGAAGAGTTCTGCCCAAAGTGAGGCTTCTAGGAGTAATAGGTGGAAGTTGGGAGAGTATATGGGCAGAGTTTGGCCGAGCCAAATGTCTTTAATGTGTAAATGTGGTGGGAGAGGTGGGGTCCTTTTATAAGTGGAGAGGAGGGGATCTTTTGGAAAGATTTAAATGTTACATTATTATGCAATGATTTTCGGATTCTAAAGGTCCCACACTTATATAATTCGTGGATAAGGTGATAAGGGTTATAAATATACTCATCCAATAGTCTTTGGACAAGTTTAAGCCTTGGATTTTTCATTATCTTCTCATTTTATTTAAATCGTTAAATAATGAGGTTATCGCTGCATCATCATGATGTCATAAATAATTTAATTTATTTAATGTATAAAAATTATAAAAAAATACTATGATGTATGAAATCGTTTTATCTTTCTAATGAATATTTATAATCAAAATTTGGACTTTTGTAACCCCACTTAAAAACTGTTTTAGTAAAATGACTCATGTTTGTGTCAATTTAATTTTAACATTAAATAAATATATATTAATGTCATTTTCCAACTAAAGTGGCTCCATGGGGTCCCCAAGTTGACCCATGTGTTGTCTTGGTCGGCCATGACTCATCCAATAGGATTAGGACAAGTTTCATGCTCATCTCATATTATTAAAACATAGTTTTTACCTTAAACTACACTAATTACCTCTAATCGCGATTAAGAACTTAAAAGTTACTATTCACCAAAAAATTATTTTGATCTCATTGAACCACATTTTACTTATTAATGACAACCATGTATGTCGGATTTTTGAAAAATCAAATCACAGAAGTGTTAATATTTCATTTAAATGAAAAATCAGTTATTTAACTACCACTTAGTGGTTTCACTATTCATCAAAAATTGAAGTTTTTCAGAACAATGACAAAATTTCACCCTAAGCTATAATTGATATTCCGAATTCAAAAATGATGTCTATTTTACAAAATTCCAAACATATAAGTTACATTAATTAATTTTATAATTAATTCCCGCTGTCACAACAAATAGCGTGTTTTAAGAAACAATTTATATCAAAAGATTGACAATTGTTTATGTCCAATTTCAATGTTAAATTAATTCTAATAACCACCATTGGATAAAATGATAAAAATATATTATAATTATACTTTAAAACCACTCAATAGTATAACTTATCACTATAAATTATTTTGATTAAAAAATTTGTTTTAAATATTTTTCATTATTCATAAAAAATTAGAAGTTCTCAGAAAAATACCAAAAATTCAACATAGGCTAATTTCGATATTACGAATACAAAAATGAAGTACATTTTGAAATATAAAATTTCTATAATTTTTAAAAGTGATTATTACTATTCATAACAGCTACTTTGATTAGTTGTGGTGTGTTATAACTCGAAGTTGCGTACAATGCAAGCTATTGCATTATTGAATGAGAAGCGTATCATGGAAGCTCGGGGTGTTACACTATTTTTGTGTGACAATGAATCCTGGGGAGTTTGATAAATTATTCCACTTTGGATAAAATAAATAATTATTAATTTATGGTGTATGAAATTAGATAGGTGTTCGTGTGGCAATAAGAATGTGGATAAGGCATGGAGGTTCTTGAATGTGGATCATTGAAGAATTGTGTGGATTTAAACATAATTTTGGTGGTATATGATTCATTTAGTAAAAACCCAATGATGAGTGTATTTATGATTTCCTTATGAATGCATGTTTCATGCACCAGTGGTGTAACAAAAAAAATATTAGATAGACTAAGAATTCAATTCCATTGATAAAAACATTCATGTATAATTTTGAGATAATAAAAGTGGATGAAAGTGGTGCACTATAATAGGGGTAAATATTGTGTAGGTAACTAATCTTAAAATGTAATTCTTCTATATCTGGTTCACATTTTTATTTGAAATTTTTTTGTAGTCGGTGTACTTTTCACATTATGGTTTTATTGTAGGAATACTTTCATTATCCACTTACCATGATTATAGATATAGATTTTATGGAGAACAGAGATTAGATATTTCAATTCATTGGTAGTTATGACATTATAGAAGATTCCCAACCACCTTCCTCCAACCCATTTCACCTCATTCTGCTTCATCATGATGACTGATTAATCCAATCATGGTCACCTACAAACTGTTTTTGACTCTTCTAGAGAGGGGATTGTTATTAGTGTGTTTTGATGGTAATTTAAGTTGGGTTATTCTATTCTTATCCATACGTATATCATTTAATTAATAGATGATAATATTAGTTGGATTTTGGAAGGGAATGGGTCTGATTCTAACATAGCCTGGTTGAATTTAGTAAAGATGATGGGGAGTTTTCTCATCTTTCACAGTGGATACCTTGGAAGGTTGATCACGTGTCGTTGGATGTTGTTTTGGTGAGACAATTATTCCTTGTGAGTTTGGATAAATTATGAAACTTTGGATATTACTGATATTGTTAACTGATTCGAAAACTCTGATTCTCTATATTAATCATAGAATAATTTGATATATCATACTCTATATGCTTGAAATATTATGATTCTTAGATATCAATTAATTTTCAGATTTTAGATACTACATTGAACTTTAGAACATATTTTTCTAATTTTTCATTCCAGAAAAATTATAGTATCAATCTATTCATGCAATTATTTTATTCCTAAATATATAGAAAAGTAGACATTTTTTAGTCACACATCTACTAGGAAGGTATTGGTTCCCAATACATACTTATCATGATAATCTACATTTCTTTTTTACCTTGGAACATAACCCAATTGTGTTGAATTTTATTATATGTAATGTTTCCCAGCCAAGAAAGAGGAGTTTTAAAATTGATAATTTGAGGTTAAAATATAAAAACATTAAAAATATTATCAATGATGTGTGGATACGAGGCTGTGAAGTCATATTTAATAAGATGCATATTGAAGATATTGATTTGCAGTCTTGGGGAATAGAAACAATTAGTACCTTGACATTGAAATCCAATGAATTGAGAGGATTATGTGGGGATTTTCGAAGGGATTTTCCTAAGTGATTTCATTTTTTAGAGAAAAATGTTTATGCATTGATCTAAAAGGATAAATACTATAATATTTGATCCAGTGAGATACACTTGTAGGAGGGGTGTCCATAATAATGCATTCTTTCATCAAATGGAATCTTACAGGAAGGGACTAGAATACTATTATATTTCATCAAAATTCATCTTTTTGGAAGTGAATGAATTTTATTCCATATCTATAGAGTTCAGAGTAGTAGTGGGTGGATTCTATAAATACTATTAAATTGGTTTTCAATGGTTTTTTTGACTCATTGTTCAAATTTAAAAATTTTATCATCTCTACAGAAGTGGATGACTATCTCTAACTAATGGTGTCTTTGAAGATGAACACTAAATTACTTACTGATATACATGAGATTATGGATTTATATTTTATAAGGTTCATTAACCATTCTAAGGCACTAGGGGTTTATGGAATTCAATCATTGGTATGATCTTCAGATCATCATTATTTGAATATTCTCCTTCAGTTTGTGTCACATAGAAAGTTGATGGAAATATTTATGAATATTGTGTTCTTTTATCAAAAATAATCTTTCTTGAGAGGGACTTGAATACTATTTTCAGTCATCAAAATTCATTTAAAAGTAGTGAATTTTTTTTATTAACAATATATAGAGCTCAGATTCATTGTGTTTGGATTCACAAAATTCTAATAAATGGTTGGTCACAGGTTTTTTGACTCATTATTCAAATTTGGATTGTTAATCAACTTGACCGGAGTGGATGAGTTTATCCAACTGATGGTGTCATTAAAGATGAACAATAAATTACTTAGTGTTATACATGAGGTTTATGTTTAAATGTTCTAAGGTTCATGCACCATTTTAAGGCACTAGGAGTTCATGGCCTTCAATCAATGATATGATATTTAATACATCTATCTAATAATACTGTTTATCTATTTGTATCACTTATATAGTAAATTTTTTTCATAATACCTAATTTCCATGATAAAAAATATGATCAATCTGATTTGAAGATGATTTTATAGTGTTAAACTTCTTGGTGATTTCGGTCAATTATTTTTTGGAATATAAATTATCTAGAAATAGTCGGTGCAAGTTACACATTTTTATCAATTTACATCACGAATGTTATTTCAACATAGTAATTTATTTTTTATTTGGTTTTTATAAATATCAATTGAGATTTTAATTTTTTATTTTGATGGTGGTAATATCATCGTTGTATTTCAATGGATTGATGTGTTTTTTGTAATGCAATGAAATTTTATTTTTTATTTATTATTGGTGGAATTTTAACCATTTTTATCGATGACAATTTATTAGGGGTAATTCCATATTCAATTTCTATATTTTGAAAATGTATGGGTGTATATCCAATTATGTTATATGACTCAGTTTTTTAAGAATTAATGTACATTTATTATTTTGTACCTTCAATTAAATTACAGTAATGATGGTCTGTGAAATAGATATTATGATTACAGTCTCTCAACATTGACACGTGGAGAGGAATTATACAAGACAATATGATTAGAAAATAAGTGACATGACTCCTTTATAAGAAAAAACCCAGACATTACCATCACTACCTTCTTCCATCTTTACCAGAAAAACCCATATCCTATGGTGGTAGCATCACCAAATCCACCATCACCCTTTTTTTTCAATCCAATTCTCTAGATCCCAAACAGAAGAACCTACATCTACAACTGCCTTCCAATATCAATGGGAATCTTGTAACTCTGATCCCCACATAACATCAAATAACTCATGATATTAGAATCCACACCCTCAAAAAGAACAAACATTCCTTCCATCTGATCTAATTCAAAAAATCTAAACATCAGGCCTGAAGTAGACTAGTTATCACCATGAGATGATGATGAATCCGAAATCCACCACTCCATCGTCATTATACACTACTGAAACTGAGAAATTTAATAAAACCTATAGAATAATATAGACAATAGATATATTGATGAAATCAAATGCCTCCACCATAGAAGACACTAAAACATACATTAACTATAGTTGTGTCACTGATCTGAGGCCTCAGTTGAGGTTAAAGACTCGCCACACCACAAAAATGAAGAGGGAGGTGAACATTCCACTACTACCTGATGCTTTGGATGCTCACTACCATTTTCGAATATGTGTATTCTTTAAGATGAAAGGATCCATGACTCATCCCTATTCTAAGTGGTGATGAAACTACCTACTAATAAAATCCATAATTCAAAAACTGACATTGAGTGGTGTGTAGGTAATTTATCTTTTAATTTTCTAGATGTTGAATTTTATTTATCTTATATTTATTATCCAAAATTTATTTTGTGTTTCACAGTGGCTTGAATGTAAATATTTGAAAGCATGGAGCTCAACATAGGTGGCCTCTCCTTCCCTTGTTCCTTTCCTTTGGGCATCTTTGAAACATTTTTATATTCAGCAGATACTCCATTTATTTTTATATCAGCGTTATTTTTTTTGATTTTTGAGCTAATAATTTTTCATCATCTATCATACTTTCTTTGGATTAAATAATAGTTTAAATATTGTGATTATTTTTCATTAAGAGTTTATTTAGTACTTTTAGGGTAAGAAATTTTTTCTCCTTTGAACACTTTGGCCATCTCTACTTATGTTTTAATAGGTGAAAACAATGCATTGTGGTTCCTTTTTTCATTCTGGTTTTCTCTAGTTGGAATTCTATTTTTGAGGAGCAAGGTGAATGTATGGTGGCCAAATTTAGTTTTAGGGATAACCATCTACACCTAAGGTTCTTTAAACTATGGGTATATATGATATTGTGAAACTATCTATTCACATAGTTTGTTTAACTATTTCTACGTGTTCTATGAAGAAAATAATCTATACCCATGGATTACATAACCTTGTGTATATATTTTGTGCAGTGTAAATTTATAACCAGAGTTATATAATCTGTGGGTATAGACGTATACCCACAGATTACAGAAACTGTGTGTATAGGGCAATCTTAATTCCATGGTATCCCATGGTTCAAGAAATAGTGGGTATAACCTATACATATAGTTTCATGGTCTATAACCATGGTTTTAAACTGTGGGTATAAGGAAATTTTGTATTAGTTAATAATGTTAGATTAAAATAGATTATTGAGTGTAATTGAAAATATTAAAAATTGGAGAAGTTGCCATGAATCTAGCTTCTTTATCAAGAGGAATTGAGAATGATCTTTATCAAACATGTAATTCCTCAAAAAATAAAGATTTATTATGAATAGTAAAAATATATAGAACATTCACACATAATTTATTAGGATTACATATAAATAATTAATAATTTAACTTTGAATAAAATAGACAAAGAGTAACCCAAAAGAAAATGGATGTTTGGGTAGAAAACCATTTGCATATGTTTGAATGAGTTCTGCACTTCACCTTAATAACCTGGATAATCAAATTAAATCCATTAATTAATTAATTCATAACTGTATATAAAATTATTTTATTTATTATTATTTTATTAATATCATTTTTGTTATTTTTGATGAGTTATAAGATACAATTTTATCTCTTGGGAGAGTTTGATTCCACGGTTTTCATGATCAGTATACTAGTATATGTGTATGGATGTTCATGTGGAATTGCAATAATTATCCATAATTTAATTTATATTCTCCTAATGAATAAAATAATTTTAAATAGGGATATAATACATTTTCTTATATAGTTTTAGGAAGATTTATTTGATAGAACATTAGTGATAATCATTTAGATTATTTTCGGGATATTTCCATTATTATGAACTAGTTTTTTCATTTGAATATTTATTATGTATATATATTGGTTTCAGAAAACTAAAAAAGACATAATAAATATTATATAATATGGTTCAACAATTAATATAGTTTCCTGACCATCCTTGAAGTGGAAATTGAAGAACCACAGTTCATCGTCCAAGAAGGTTGTAAATTAGCTTCACCCGGACGATGATATCGTTTTTAAAATAAAAGAGAGAGAGTAAAGATATTGATGACTGTTCTTCCAATAACATGATATAATTATAGTATATAAATGATAATGGAGTTATCATAATTATTTTTATTAAGTAGGTGAGAAGAATATAATAAAATAAAATAAATTGAAAATGAAAGTAAATGAAAAAGGAAGAGGGTTTACCTCTTGAAATATCCTCCTTGATAACCTACTTATGGGAGTGGTTTTAGTATTTTCACTATCCTAAGAGATCCTAGATGTGGGGAGAGACTAGGGACTTGTATATTGGAAAACAACTATGTTTCTTCAGGGATTATAGGAGTGAGGAAAATAGGGAGCGATAGGTTGTTTTTATAGTGGAGGAGAGGGGTGATTGTTTTATATTTTAATAATTATTTATTTATTTTTCTCATGAAAACCAATGACGTTAATTATTATGACTAAAAATAGTAATAAGTTCATGTGAATTCAAACCATGTTTGAATAAATGTCATGAACCAGCGTGGGTACCATGGTAACCTAATAACCGAGTCGGCCCTGACGTCGCCGGAAGGGTGTTCCTGATCCCCATGGGTAAGTGAGTAGCACCTGGCGTCACACAACATGCATGAGGGAATGATTTATTCACCAAAAATATAGAAGAAAAGTAACAAGGCAATATGAATGAAAAAAGAAACTTCACTTGGAGAAATGTACTAAAATTAACAATGCATAAATCAGCACAATGCCCTACAACAATGTTGTAAAATTGGGAAAATAGCCCATGGTCCCATGGAACACAACTGGCTAAGCCCAACGCTCAATAGTTAGATCCTCCTCCTAGAGATCATTTCCCATTGCTTGATCCTTGAAGAAGAATGTCTACAAACACCTATAGGAAAAAGTAGGGTGTAATCTATATAGCCCAGTAGGGTCTCAAAACAGATTCCATAACATATTCCAATGATTGATTAACCAATGGAATGCATTCAAGAATTTTTGAAGATAAATAGGTTTGAAATTTTAAGTCATAAATAAAAAAATCATTCTATACAGTTCAAATGATGAAAAATACATTATGCAAAGAATTTACAAAATGATATAATATTTCCAAAACCATAGATTAAATAAAACATTTACATAAAATTGTTTATGTAAAATTAGTATCCATGTAATGTAGTTCAAATTCATTAGCATACATTCATATCTCAAATATAAATAATCATGAGCGAAATATGTTCATCTACTAAATGGTATGATAGTATTAACTAACAATTGGATTTCAGACTCTCTATGTGAACTCAAAAAAATATTTATAACCACATACCTATGACAATGTCCAAATGAAACTCACCACCAACCATTTAGGTATGCAACCCACCACAAGTATGTTTTAGAACCTTTTCATATCATCGAGTGTATCCAAGTAACTCACTAACTACCTAAGGCTTGCATTATACCTTAAATGATGAGTGAATTATTTTAAGACTACTTATAATATGATCAATCCCATTCTTCCATTTCAAAAGGTCATATTTCATTCCATTTAAAAACATAATAGGTTTTATTCAAAAAATGAATTTTCACAGGATAAAACAACTGGATTTCTATTAAATCATTTTAAGCCATTTTCACAAGTATGAAATCTATTAAAAACCAATTACATCATTGCACGATTTATTTCCACAATTAAATTCAACAATATAATTGAAATAATTTCCATCAAATCCACAATTTAAATTAAAAAATATAAATGATCTAGTTTCCATAAACACACCCAATTCAATGGAATTGTGTGTTTTCCAAATTTACATTCCAAAATAATTTCAAATATCTAGATTCAATGGACTCGGGATTTTATCACATTAATTAAATGTAAATTTGAGTGATTGAATTTAATCAAGAATTAAAATAAATCAAGAAATACAAAGATAATCCTTTTAGCTAATCAGAACTGAACCTCCTACCTCAAGGTCACTGATGTCCATGGAGAAGGTAAACCACCCTTGGGGGTAAAATACCCCTACTCATGGACTAATTATTGTAAGCATTGTCCCACCAATGGTCGATGTTGGTCAGGGGTTCCTAGAACCAATACATCTATTTCATTTCACTATGTAGTAAAACATTATTTGCGGTTACATTTTCTCTATCTTGTATAATCTATGAATTTTCGTTTCATGTTAAAGAAAGAAATCCCATTAAATATCCATAAGATTTATTATAAACCTCATTTTATAATTATATCCCTCTATTTTATTTCATAATGAAATAAAATATTACATGTAATTAAATTTTCTCCCTCAAGGATAATATCTATATTATTATATTAAGGTAGAACATGTGATTGAAATTATAGTACAATATTTCATGCAATTACACATTGATAATTTTATATTTAATAAAATTATCCTTAACGTCCAAAATAATTAATATATATATATATAATAATATATCTTTTGATAATCCAAATAAAAAAATTGATAGCGTTAATAAATTATCCCAATTGTTTTAATTGATATATATATATATATATTGATAATTCATTGTCTTTTATTAATAAAAATAATTATAATTTTATAATTTTAAATAATTATCCATTCAATAATTTTTTGAAAAATATTTTGGAAAAAATCCGTCATTGACATTTGATTATTCAATTCAATTATTGTATGATAATTTTATAAATTACATCTTGATTAAACTGTTGATTCAAAAAGGATTCCATATGAATTTTACATTCCATTATGTTTTGAAAATCAAAAACACACTATCTTAGGGGAAATTATATTTTCACTATGTATTATCTAAATAAGGAAAATTTTACATCTTCAATAAAAATTTATCTTTTACTATATTTTCATTATTCCTTTTATAGTTTCTATAAATCTAAATATTTTTATTTCTAAATGGTAAATTTAAGTTTCATATCTAAAACCACAGAATCCTATAAATCATTGTTTATAGTGTATTCTATTTTCATACTTTGAATTCTCAGAAATTCAGACTGCAAATTCTCTGATTCAGACCCCGAGTTTTCTGAAATTCAGACTCTAAATTCTCTGAAATTCAGACTCCAGATTCACTGAAATTCAAACTCTGAATTCGCTAAAATTCAGGTTCTGAATTCTATAATATTTAGGTTCCAAATTCTCTGAAATTTAGACTCTGAATTTTCTGAATTTCAGATTCAGGTTTCACTGAAATTCAGACTTAGAATTCACTGAAATTCAGACACCAAATTCATTAGAATTAGGAATCTGAATTTCTCATAATTTAAC
This sequence comes from Viscum album, assembly GCA_963277665.1. NCBI lineage: Eukaryota > Viridiplantae > Streptophyta > Magnoliopsida > Santalales > Viscaceae > Viscum > Viscum album. The sequence goes on along the minus strand of OY728120.1, from coordinate 647,807,485 downwards.
ATCTCAGTTCTTATGAAATTCAGATTCTAAAGTCTATAGAATTTAGGTTCAGAATACATTGGAAAAAATAATCTGAATATCCATGATTTATAGGCACTAAATTATTTTTTTCATAGACTACATACTTTTATTTTTACATACACTCTAAAAAATAATCATGGTTAGGAAACATTATTTTACGTACACCTATTATAGTTAGGAGATGATTTCATACATTCTATTATAAACTAACGGTTTTTTGAGTGACACATGTACAAATCCATCTGAAATTTATAGAAAAATATAACCGTTGGAGGAAGGAGCCGACCGTTGGAAAATATCCTATAAATAGGATCTCATTTGAACGAACTCAATACTACGAACCAACTCAATCAATCTAGAGATTGGGTGCTACTAATGTAATTTCTATAGATAGAGACTTGCATGCCTTATGTATACTGAACATCTTGTTCATCTTGATTCATGCAAATCCAATTTTTGATGTTTACAATCGAGGACTTATAGGGACATGAAGATTAAGGTGCAAACTACCTTCAAGTTTGAGGACTTATGTGGATCAGAAGACAAAGGTTCCATATACCGTAATGTTAAAGGGCTTCCAGGGATATCAAGAAAGATTCCTTTATTCTTATAGAGAGCTTACCCTAGTCTGGGTATGATAGAAATTCTGGAAAGTATAAATCATGGGACCTTTTGACATGTTTGTTGGATAACCAACCCTTTGGGTTAAAGAATTTCATACTTGTTACTTGTTTTTGTTTCATGTTTATTTCCATTGTATTTTGATAGAGGAATAATTTATAACCTTCTTATAATATCTTGTTATTTTTTATACCCTTATAAGTAAGATTCTATACGCTTTAAGGAAGAATCATTTCTTAGTAAACATTCCTTAGGTTTCATTTCCAGAACCATATTTCTGGGACCTAGCATTTTTTCATAACTAAAAGAGGTCTTGTTAATTTACCTTGTTTAACCTTGTTAAACAATGTTTTCCTTGACTTTAAAAAATGTTTTTAAACATACAATTAACCCCCTCTTGTAATTGATCATCTACATTCCTATTTCAATAATACAATTGCTATTAGAGAAGTTCTCTAATGTACTTATGTTCATATACATGTTTTATTTCTCATGTTTTCATTGTTATAATTATATTCCTTGCTTAAGATTTTTTTCCTTATTCAAAAACATTTATTATTAACATTTTTTTGTGGAACAATATTTTATTCTAGATGACAGGAAATAATTTTGGTTCGATAGACACACTAAATCCTACTAGACCACCTATATTTGATGGGAATTATTTTGAATATTGGAGAGATCATATGAAGACTTTTTTAATTAATACTAGATTAGAAATATTTTTAATACTTCTTAGATATTACAAGATTCCTGATAAGTCATAACCTTTACTAATAAAGAAAATTTAGAATATCAAGTAAACATCATGGTACACAATACATTTTTGTGTTCAATGACTAGGTATATATATAGTCATATTTCATCAGGTGATGTTGAAAACTGTATCTGGAAGAAATTCTAGGTTACTCATTTAGGTACATCTAGGGTTATAGAAACTAGAAGATATATGAATTGAGTATAATATCATAGATTTCTATTTCCTTATGGATAACCAGTGTGCAAGGTTCAACAATGGTTTATGACTATTGTTATTATTTTACAATCCATGGGTGTGAAAGGTTTAAATGATGAGGCACTTGTGGAAAATATCATAGATATCATTCATAATGAGTGGGATCCTAAGAGAACATCAATTTATGAGAATACAAAAGTATCTAAAATTACTTTTGATGAGCATTTTGGAACTCTTATTCAACATGAGACAAGAATGAAAAGAGATGTTGATATAAATAAGAAGAAGGATCGCAATGGAACTATATTCATTGCTTCTACAAAAGCAATGTATACTGAAAGTGTAAAAGATCCAAGTCAAATGAAGTCATTGTTTTATCTGAATCTAGTGAAAGTGGACATTTATAGAATGATCTACTTAATCTTGCTCGAAGGATGAACAAGATAGTTTAATTGAAAGACTTTCAGTATAGATTTTAGAAGAAATAATGAAAGGATAATAATGACTTAGAAGTCACATGTTATGAATTCAAAAGAGCATGGTATATAAGTCCAAATTGTCTTCTGCTTGAGAAAAAGGATAGAAAGGAAAAACATTCAGGGAGAAATAGAATGAAATATTAAAAGGCTAAAGCTATGAATGTTTTTAAAGATAATGAAACCAAGAGTGCTAGTGGTGGATATTATTCCGTTGAATCCTCAGAGAATAAATCATCTAGCCAGAAGAATCTTGGTCTAATTTTGAAGCTACCTTTTCAAATTCATTCTCAAATGGCATAGGTAAACAATTTTAAATCCATAACTAATGTATCCTTAAATAAAAATTATAGTGATAATAAATATTATGAATCATTGGATGAGGAATCTTTTTCTGATAAAGATAATACATTACCATCTTATGAAGAAGTATCTATTTGTTTCTAAACATCTTGAGAATGAAAATTCAAATCTCAAGAAAAAAATTGGTAAGGAAAATTCTATAATTTCTATTCTTGTTAACTATGTATTGGATATTTCTAAATATCTTCATAAGAAAATTTATGATTTTGAAAGTATTTCAACAATACTTTAGGAAGTTAATTCTCACAAGGATAATCTTTCTAAGGATATTTAAAATGGAATTTATATGAAAAATATTGTTGTGAGTAAATATGGTGGTAAAACTAATGTTCTGAGGAAAAAATGTTTGTTATTAGACTACAATCAGAAATATTTTCCATGAATAAGTGCTTGTCAAAACATTACCTTAGGTAAGAAAAACATTGATGAATTTTTCTCACAAATTTGACCTCTAAGAAATAATTATGGAATTGGTTATACTCATTATAAACCGTTTCTCAGTAATAATTATTTTGTTGGTCAATGTCCCCATTATTCACTAAAACATAGTGTGGTGGGAATTGGGGAAAAATGTTCTTTAAACAAAACTCAGACTTTAAGTTTTCATAATTCTTATTTTACTAAGAAAATATGTATTCCTAAAATTTTACTTTCTAAAATTTATAGATCCAAGAAATCTTTGGTTCTGAAAGTCTATCACTCTTATTTTTAGGAAATTAAAAATAGTACCAACATAAATACATTGTACATGGATGGTGGATGTTCATAGAACATGACTGGAAACAATAAAATTTTGGAATAGATTATCAAGACAAAAGGAGGAAAAGTGCTTTCAGAGATAATTCTCATGGAGAAATTATTGTTATAAGTATCATTGTTCTTCTTGGAAACAAATTTATTTAAAATGCTTTATTTGTTAAAGGTCTTAAGCACAACCACATCAGCTTAAGTCATTTATGTCATGAAGGATACCTTGGGAATTTTGGGAATAACAAATGCTTGGTACACAATTCCAAGGTATAGTTTATTCTCTCTTCCCATAGGCAATATTATTTATACACACTAAATGTATAAGACCTTAGAAGACAAGATCTACCTTACCTTAGTGAAATGGAAGCCCAATATTGGTTATGGAATAGTAGGCTAGGACACTTTTACTGATGGAACCAATGTAAAATCTCTTAGAAGACACCGGTTAAGGATCAACCGAAGCATAGATTGGATTATTCTAAATTATGTGATCCTTGTCAATATGGCAAGAAACATAAATTTTGTTTTAAATCAATCAGTGAAGTCTAAACATCAAATGCATTACAGTTGGTGCATATGGACCTTTTTAGTACAACACAGACTAGAAGATTTTGAGGAAAATACTATGTGTTTGACTTAGTTTATGATTTTGAAACATTTTCCAGAAGAAAAGGAATTACTCAAAACTTATCAGTAGGAAGAACCCATCAACAAAATGGTGTAGTTCAAAGAAGAAATAAAATTCTTCAAGAGATAACATGAAGTATGTGGAGTGAATATTTGGTATCTATAAATTTATGATGATTTTGTAAGTAATACTTAATATAATATAAATTGAGGGTTGATTAGGCCATTTCATAATAAAAACCCATACGAATTGTGGAATGGTAGAAAACCTATACATTCCTAAATCAAGGTATTTGGATGCAAAGTAATCATTTTGAATACTAAACTTAATTTACAAAAATTCACACCCATATCTGATGAAGGAATTTTCTTAGGCTACTCCACATCATCTACGGACTATAGAATTTTTAATAAATATACTTTTAGTGTTGATGAAACAGTACATATCATATTTGATAAAACTAATAATTTGTTTTTTAAACAACCTCAACCTACATATTTTGAGGTGTTTTCAAAAAAAAATCACCCACCCTTTATAGAATATCATTTTTATACGGAAAATGTTCATGAAATTTTTTTTAAGCATTTACTCCAGAAGGCTTTCGAACATATGTTGATGAACAGGTTTTACAAAACCCATTTGAGGTGTTTTTTAAGAATCATCCTTGTGATATTATAATTAGTTATGTAAATCAACATGTAAGAACTAGAAGTTCCATAAGAAATGATATAGAACATCTAGAATTCCAATCTCAACTAGATCTAATAAGCATTGATGAAGCTTTTGGTGATGATGATTGTATAAAAGCAATGAAACATAAGCTAAATGAATTAGAAAGAAATAAATTCTAGACCTTGGTTGAAAGACCTAAGGAAACATCTATTATTGGAATAAAATGGGTCTTCAGAAACAAGTGTGATGAATATGGAATCACTATAATAAATAAGGAAATATTAGTTACTAAAAGATATAATAAATAAAAAGGAATATATTATGATGAAACTTATGCTCCAGTAGCTATATTTGAATCTATCAGTATTCTACGTTCCTTGGCAGCATTTTTAAACTTTAATCTTTTTCCAATGGATTTTAAATGTTCTTTTTTAAGGGATATGTTCAAGAGGAATTTTTTTTGAACGAACTCTTGGTTTTGAAGATAAAAAACATCTTGAACATGTTTTCAAACTTACTAATGCATTATATGGACATAAACAGACCTCTAGGGCTTGCTATGATAGACTTAAAAGTTTTTTTTACAAACAATTTATGTTAAGTGAAATACTAATCCAACCCTATTTATAAAAAAGATTAGAAAAATGTTTTTATTGTTCAAATATATGTTGATGAAATTATATTTGGTTCAAATAATTAATATTTTACTGATTAGTTTTTGAATCTAATGAAATATATGTTTAAAATGAGTGTGATGGGTGAGTTTATATTTTCCAAGGTTTTGAAAATTTTCAGAAACACGAAAGTACATATATTTATCCAAACATAAGTATATTAATGATCTTAATTAACAGTATGGATATGAAGACACTAAGATTATTATTACTCCCATTGGTACCACAAATTCACTTTATCTTGATGAATCTTAGAAACCAGTAGTTCAAAGATCATTTAGAGGAATGAGAGGAATTCTACTATACATTACAGCTAGTCATCGAGCCTAAATATTTTCAGTATTCTTATGTGCAAGATATCAATCCAATCCTAAAGAATCTCATTTAGAGTTAGTGAAATGAATTTTTCACTACATAAAGGGAACCATGGACTTATGACTCTTCTATACTTATAGAAATGAAATTATTAATTTTTTTTTCAGATGATGACTTTGGTGGATGTATAATGGATAAGATAATTACATCTGGAACATGTCATTTCATAGGATATTCATTAGTTTATTGGTCATGTAAAAAGAAACACTCAGAAGCACTTGCCACAACTGAATCTGGAAATATAGTACCTGGACACTGTTGTTCTCAAGTTATGTGGATGAAACACCCACTTAGGGATAATGGTATGGATTTCACCAAAACACAATTATTTTGTGATAATACCACTACCATTTCCCTACGTAAAAACCCTAAACACCAATTTCTTGAAAAACATAGATATTAGGAATCACATTCAAAGGGATCACACAAAAAAGGAGATATCAATCATCAATTTATCGAAACATAGGATCAATGTGATTATATTTTCACAGAATCTTTACCATCCTATAGATATTAATACATTAAAAATTATATAAGAATGATAACTGTAATGTAATCTTCCATGTTAACATCATGTAGAGTCCTATATCCTTACAGCATGAAACTATTTTCATAGGGGGAGTACATTTTCTTATTAATCATTGTTTTCGTAATCAATTTATTATATAATTAAAATTTTTCTAATCACATTTTTGTAATAAATTTTTTTAATCAATTATTTTCTCCTTATCAAAATATTCATTAAATTATTTTGAAGTCTAATGTTCTTCAAGAAGAATTTTCCTCATTATGAATAATTTACCCAGAAATATGGAATGTATATTTTCTATTATAAAATTTAGGAATCATATTTTTACATGACGGTGTTTTTATATTGTTTAAGAATATTTTTTGGATTCAATATCTCTTACATCTGGATTTTTATCGTAAAAACATCAAAATATCAGAATCGACCAAATATCTTCTTTGGATAACATCTCAACTGTTAGATCGGATCAAGAGTTTTTCTACCATTGTATCAATCAAGGATATTGAACAGTCATCTCAAATGCCTATATAAGGACCCCATGATGGTTGTCCTACATCGATCTTGAAATCCTTCACTTGCTGAAGTTCTGTTTCCCTAATTATGTTCATTTCAGATCATTAGGTTTTCCATAGATTTCAATGTCTATTAATGTCTATCCTCAGAAAGAAATGTCCAGGGTAAAGGAAATTTGTGAATGGCACATTTAAAAATAAATATTAGTCGATCTCAATTTCATTACTAATTATGATTCAATTATTTTGATGAACATAAAGCAGAATGGCTGTGAAAGCCTATGTATATCAAAACTGAAGGATCATGATATGGTTTATCTATATTTGATGGTTGAATTTTATGAATCATTAAGCTTCTTCAACAAAGAAGGTAGAGATAGGTTTTCCTTCAAGAGCTATGGAAAGACTTACTCCTTTTCCAACAACAAGGATACAATTCTTATTGTAATTCCTTATAAAGGTGAAGCTGAATTTTTCGACCATAAATTATCGGATGTGTTAGGTTCATTTGAGAAGGAAAGTTCTTTATAGTGAATTTTCATAAAAAAGTAAAGAATCTAAAAATATCCATCTGCCTATAAACATTCAGATTCTAGAATTTGGGGTTCAAGGTTTTATCATTCTAAGAAAAGAAGATAAGGATTCCATAAAAAATGTGACATCTATATTCTGGATTTCATAGTGATCCTCAGGAAGATAAACATGGAAAAATATATCTTCATTAAAATTAAGAATATGAAGAATAGAAATTTTAAGTCTCAAATTATCATGTATTTGTCCATTCCCCCCAAAATTATTGTTATTTTTCATCAATAATTCAAAATCCCTAGCAGTTCAATACCATGTAATTTCAAGGTTATTGTGATGAGCGATGATACCTTGAGAAGTATGAAGGTTGGATTTAGTTGTAAATCCATGGAAATTGTTGATTTTTATGAATTGGAAATAAATCCATTATCGGAGAAACCTGATGTGGTTGAGATTCCCAAAATGATTAAAGGATGTGGAAGGAAAAGGAACCAGAAGAGAAATAAAAAATCCCTGCAGCTAAGAAAACTTAATCAGCACCCCCAAAACCAAAGAATCAAATGACTTACCTAGATGAATTACTATCTATACAGAGGTATGAAAAGAAGAATAGGAAGTAAGCGGAGCCTAATTTTGGATTTTTCCCCACTGAGGAAAAATATATAAAGATAAAGGTTGCTAAATATCATGAGAAGCAAGAAAAATAAAAGAAACTAAGGAAGAAAATGTCTGAAGGTGAGATTGTTCAATCCCATGTTTAGGCTGCTGAGAAATACATTGAACAACTCCTTGTACTGGAATAATATTTTTTAAAATAATCACTCCCTATGATTCTAGGAAATAAGGTAGTAATTACAGAACCAGAACAAGAAGAATAAACTATGAAATAGGATAAAATATAAGAATAATTATAAGAATAAGAAGAAGAATAATAAGTATGTGGTGATACCTAAAAGATGATATGAAAAGTAGAAGAATATCATGATAAGGATAGTACTTATGAGAAACTATCAATCCTAACATCTTAAGTGGAATCTCCAAAACCTGATACCCCATGGAAAGAATAAAAAGGTCAGGAAGATGTAAATATGATATCTGAAGAAGAAAGTAGCAACAATGACTTAATCCTGCTAGAGGATATTGTGGCAGGTCTTGGGAAATAAAATCTTGATCAAGATAAGATTGTTTAGTTATCTGATAGTGAGAATAAATCACCCAATGAATAAGATATCATTCTGAGGGTTGATAATGTAAAACAAGTGATGATTGATTCACCTAGTAAATTCTTGGTGAAAAATAAAGATTTTGGTGCATCATCGAAGAGGAAAGTTTAAGAGATATAAAAAAATACTCACCAAGAAAACACTCAAATTCTAAATTTTCCTCTCTTAGAATGATTTGTTGGTATAATCATTAAATATGTTGGTTGATGGAATTCTATTATTCCCGAGTATAGAATCAAGGTGCCTGGTGCTTCAGCACTCATTGAATATGAAAAGAGATTCGGTCAACATGCTCATGGATAAGCATGTAAAGCTTGATGTAGATTTCAAATTATTCTTCGTTGAATATAAATCTCTTAAATATCCTGAATGAATATTACAAGTTGATTATTGATGAAAATTTAAGATCTTAGATCCTTTGATGAATTTTAAGATAAAGTGAATGATGCTTTTGACACCGAATATGGAAAGCATCATGATCTTACTAGGATTTTAGAGGAAAAGCTGACTCTAGAACGGAAAACCCGGAAGGCAGATGTCAAATATTGAATAGGAAGACTAATTTAGTGGCTATGAATTGGAAGAGAGAAAGTGATCTTAGAATTGAGTGTTACGAAAATCTTGTTATGTAAGGAAATGTTTTAAAGGCATAGGCATATATTTGTAAGGCTCTGGAAGAAAAGATAAAAGCCTCAGGGAAGAAAAAAAGAAGATCAGGATTAGCTACTCATGTTTTGTTGAAGAAGATCACAAGGAGATAAAGAACCTTAAAACCATTGTAAATAAGTTAATGTTAAAAGATAAAGAAGGGTAATTCTACCTATCATTGATCTTTTGTTATATTTTCTTCAATGTAAAAACTCATTCATTGATAAGGGAGTTTTTCTTGTTCTTCATATGTATTTGGGTGTTTAGTACTAATTCTTCAGGTACAATATCTTTTATATTGTATTTATTAGTTTTTGAAAATCACAAAAGTGGAGAAAGGAATTACAAAAAACACTAAGTATGGAAGATATTTCCCTAAGTAAGGGGAGTTCATCTAAGGGGAGGTTCTTATCAAAGTATGTTTTCATATGAAAAAATGAAAAATATAATTCCTGAAATCAAGAATATGATCCTTAGGTAGTTCAAAAACTATGGGAGGGGGGGGGGGGGTTAGTCATATTCACTATGATTCATATGTAAATGAAGATATTTTTTCTTATGTTCATAAATAATAATTGTAAGTCCTTATATTATTTTTTGTAAGGATTGTTATTCTTTCTAAAAAGTGGGATATTGTTGATTCAATATGGTTTCCTTATGAAATTTCAATTCCTCTATGTTTTGAAAATCACAAAAACACTATCTTATAGAAAATTATATTTTCCCAAATAATTATCTTTATATGGAAAATTTTCCTTCCTCACGGAAATTTTATCCTTACATATGATTTCATTGTTCTTTTTATAGTTTGAATAAATTGAACTCTTTTTACTTATAAAGGGTAAAATTTGGTTTCATATATAAATCCCCAAAATCTTGTAAATACATGGTTATAGAGTATTATATTTTAAGACTTCGAATACTTTGTAATTCATATTCTATATTCGATGAAATTTAGATTCTGAATTCTATAAAATACAAACTCCAAATTCCCAAAAATTCAGACTCAATATTATCTGAAATTTAGTATCTGACTTCTCTGAAATCCAGGATCCAAAATCTATGAATGTCATGATCTTGAACTCTCAGAAATTCAGACATTGAATTCTCTAAAATTCAGATTTTAATTTTGTTAAAATTGAGACTCCAAATTCTTTGTAATTCTAACACCAAATTCTTCAGAATTTAAACTCTGAATATCTCATAATTCTGACGCCGAATTCATCTGGATTAAGACTCCAAATTACCAAGAATTTATGATTCAAATTCTTTATAATTCAAACTCTGAATTCATAAAAAATTCATATTACTATGTCTTTAGAATTCTGGTTCCAAATTCTTTGGAAAATAGAATCTGAATATCCATGATTTATAGTCTCCTAATTATTATTTTCGTAGACTTTGAACTTTTATTTTTCCTTAGTGTCTAAAAATAGACCTGTTTAAGAGACCTCATATTACATACACCTATTTGAGTTAAGAAACAATGACATAATTTCTGTTTAAAACTATCCTTTGTTTGAGTGACACATGTACAAGTATCACCAAAATTCAAGGAAAAATATGAACGTTGGAGGAGGGATCCAACCATTGGAGAAATTCCTATAAATAAGAGCTCATTTAAATGAGTTCAATACTTGGAACCAGCTTGATCACTCTAAAGATATCATGCTACTGTTGTGATTTCTAGAGGGAGTTAATCTCACGCCTTGTGCATACTGAACATGTTTCCCAACTTTATTCATGTGAAAATGATTGTTGTTGTGTAAAATCAAGGACTTTCGTGGATAGGAACACTGAGTAGTCTACCACCATAATGATCTAGGACTTCCATGAATACGAAGATAGAGTTTCCAACTACCTTGTAGATGAAGGGATTGTGGGGATAGAAATACAGATTCTGATATTCCTATCGACGAATAACCATGGTGTGGGTAAGATAGACATTCTTGAAAGTATAAATCAATGTACTTTTATTCAAGGCTGTTTGATACCCTACCCTTTGGGTTAAAAGATTTCATTCTTGATAATTATTTTTGTTTAGATTCTATTTCTGTTGTATTATGATAAAATAAGAATGTATATCCTTTTTATACATTCTTGTTCTTTTTTATACTCTGATAAGTTAGATTTTATACACATTATGGTTGTATCTTTTCCTTGTAAAATTTCCATAGGATTCATTTCTAGAACCATATTTTTTTGAACTAAGAATGTTTGTAGAACTAAAATAGTTCTTTTTAATTTACGTTGTTTAACATCATTAAGCAAAATTTCCCAAAAGTTTATAAATGAATGTTTTTAAGCATACAATTCAGCTCTCCCCCCTATTGTAATTGAGAATCTACATATGTATTTAGATCCAACAAAAAAAGTTATTATCCTTTAATAAAACTATTTAATAATTATCCTTGATAATTTCATTAAAATAATTATTTGATAATTTGCAGCAATAATCATTTGAAAATTCATAACATTTATATTTGGATACATTTATTTAAAAAAACCACTAAACATTTGTGAAAGGAGACTGAATAATACATTGTTGTATTCAAATAAAAAAAATATCATTTTGGTTCTTCTCATCGAGATGAGTCCAACTACAACAACAATGCATAATTTTGATCAATAACATAGAAGTTATAGAAGATTGAATATTAAAATAAATAAAAAATTTAATTAAATGAAACAAAATTAAATGAGGAAAAAACCTAAACACATTCCTCCCAAGGTAAACCCAAATAAATAGATCGACCAAATGGGTCATAAATAATCAATAATGATCATGGATGATCACATGCAGGGTAGATCTGGAGTCTATGAGACTCATCAGAATTAATCAAAACTAAGAACCAAATTATTTGGGTATTTCATAAATGCAAAATGCATAAATGTTTGAAAACCCCAAACCCTCAATTTAATCTACAGTTACAACCACGAAATTAAATTGGGTCATTAATTTCATTCATTTAATTTGTGGCTAACATAAATGGTGTCAAACTGTTAAAATTTGAAGCATATAGAAAATTAATGGCTCAACAATGGAAGTTTCAGTTTGTGGAAGGAGATGAATAGTATATTTGTTTTTTATTAATTAATTAAATCAAATAAATTAATAAATATTTAATATATTAAATAAAAAACTACTTTGATACCTAACAAAACGTATATTTCATATAAAATTTATACCCCACCTAGGGTAAACACTCTATTTTAAACCAAATGATGGTCTCATATTTCTCATACGATGAACCGTTTAAGGGAAATTAATTATTTATTAATTAAAAATAATAATAAATAATTAATTAAATTAAAAGTATTTTTTTTGAGAGTTAGGCATCCAAATGCCCACAACATATAAATTTTATACCTTTTCTATGGTAAACCCCTCATTCTGGACTCATCAGTGGTCTCATATTTCTTATATGATGTACTATTTGGGATGTATTTAATTGTTTTTAATAAATAACATATTAGATATTATTTAATAACTTTAACTCACTATCGAGGGATCTAAAAGTCCCGCGCTTTCCAATTTTATACCCCTCCTAGTGTAAACACAAAATTTCGAATACGATGGACCGATTTGGAGTTATTCAATTATTTAGAATAAATTTTCCATGATTAAAATAATTTATTTAATATATTTTTTCCATCCCCCCATGGCTTTTCAAACCTCAGCAACTCATACTTACTCAGTGTTTAACTCCAAAAATATTTCGCTAAATATTATAGAGTAGTAATTAGGCATTTGACCATTCCAAAATGGGTTTAACAAATACCCAACTTTTAACTGATAATGCATTTTTTCCATTTAACGTAATAATCATTTAACACAAAAAGGTTTAGAAATACCTGAAATAATAACAGGATGTTATGACCTCCCAACCATAGGAACTTTATGTCCCTAGGAAGCCTATGAAGAATCCTCCATGTCAAAAATTCAAGTTCAATGTTCTCTCATAAGTGCATCCCCCTCTAACATATCATGAAAATTAGAACCATGCTGCCATAACACATAGACCCGAGGTATCTTCCTCCCATAAAGAACCTTGGTCTCAGAATCAACAACCCTGACTAGTCGTCGAATCATAGATAAATCAGGTAAAATCTAAAGTTCACTCATGCTCAAAAGGTGAGATGGATAAAAGAGATACTTTCGTAGCTGTGATACATGGAACATGATATGTATTGATATCAGTTGTGGTGGTAGTACTAAAAAGTATCCAACTTTTTCCACTTGGTAAATAATCTCGAATTGTCCCCTAAAAGAGAAGCAAACATCATTTTCTTTGTAATCTATTGATGACCCAACATAGTAAAAACATTAAAATCACACCCGGTTACCAGCTGAGAACTCCATGGGTCTATGGTGAAGATCAACACATGTCTTATATCAGATTTGGGTTATATGTATTCACTGAAGAATCTACTGAATATTCATTTTAATGTCTTTCACTGAAATTGATCCAAATAGAAAACATTCAACAATCCTCGACCAACACAATAGATAATTAAATGGATTTCCATACAAGACCTCAAAATTGGTCATTCTGATCGTGGATTGGTAACTATTGTTATAAGAAAACATAAACACTCAACACCTAGGAAACCCGAAAATTCAAAAAGGAACATGATGATAAACCTGGGGACAACTGGAGGGAGATCACCACCCATTAAATATCACACCAGATTAATAAAAACACTAATATCGGCTTCCCAAACTCCAGATACGGTGGTTTGGCTCTTCTCAACAATGGGTCCCATAATCCTTGAGGGAAATTTTGCACACACCTTAGTGTAGTATGTTAGACCCATCAATGATAATGATCAACATATGGCTTGTTGGAAATGATTCAATCCATACCAAATGTGACATCAAGATGTTTCTTATTGAGTAACCAAAAACATCATGAGAACTCAACCTTTGATAGGGAGAAGATAAATGAGGGACTAAAAAACCGTGCTATCTCTTTGTACCAAGTGGTGTAGTAATAAACATTGCACAATATTGTTTTTCAATAAAAACATTATTCATATTAAAAATAAAGGATGAAAAAAATGAGTTAGATGCATTGTTATTAAATAGAATATTCACTAAAGGTGAAGTTATATTAATGGTAACCTTCATGGTCACTAGACCCATACAAGCTTCCTCAAGAGACTCTTCCACTCCATGATGAAGATTCATTAAGAATGCCTTTGGATGGATCCCTTTTATACGTGTAGAATTTTATTTCCTTGGAGTTTAAGGAGGAGGTGATGATTCTATTATACTATGCTGAGGGGAATGTAGTGGAAAAATATTGTATGTTCTAAAAATGTTTGTAAGAGCTATAGTTCTTGGGTGCCTTATTGCAAACCCTCTTTGAATGTCCCAGTTTTCCACATAGATAAAAAATATAATATCTTCCACCAGGTGTTATTGGAGGTCTGGAATGACTCCACTTGTAAGAATTTTCATGAGAATAATCATGCCATTGTTTTCCCTTTAAGGAACCGGCTCCACCACTATGAGAAAATGAAATTCTCCATAACCCTGACTTTCCAGCCAGGTCCATCTCTACCATCATTTCCCTATCCAGTACATAAAAAAAGAGTTAATCTTCAATATGAAAAGCTTAGAAAGAATATCATATCAATGTCCGAACTTGAACTATTGATTCTTTGACCTCTCATGGGATTCAATATTCAATGAAAATTGCACAAACTCATCAAAGATATTTGAATACTCGGTCACGGTTCTATCATCCCACTCAATCTTGAAAAATTCTATAGTCATGGGTAACACCATTTACTCTGGATATAACTAGTTGATGAAAATAACTTTAATGTGATTCCACTCTAATCCCTCATGTTTCCCAACCGTCACCGTCATGTCCCACTATCTCCATATCAGTCCTTCAACATGAAGGTGGCACACTTGACCTTGATCATTTTCGGTGTTTCTAAGATCCCAAATCAAAATTATATGTAGCTCAACGATTAATCAGCAGGTTGAGGTTCAGTGGGGACTTTAAATACAGGTGGATTCTAGTGAAGGAAATGTTGAGAATGATTTTGAAGGATGTCCCCCTGAGGATCCATAACTGGGGCATGAGTGGGAACCGGTAGTGGGGATTGTCCTAGAAAAAGGACAATACACATGATAACCTCAACTGAACTCGGATCTATAGTAGAATTACCTTACTAAGGTTCAATAAAAACCCTTTTTGGATCTGATTCACATGTATTCTCATAGGAATGATGCGACACTACATTAGAAAATAAATAAAGACATTAGAACAACACTCAAACTGAGTAACAGGGAAAACTATTCCAAACATGAGGAATATAAAAGACTGGGAATGCCCTTTATCCAATTCAAAATAGGGAAAATAATTGCACTAATCCAGAAGATTTCCTTACCTAACCACCAATGGAATCATAAATTTCATTGCGGTGAGAGTTTTCCAGGAACTCAATCACAACTACCTTCGGAGTCCCGAAAATATTCCACAGAAGCATATTGTCTTTAAGACAAAGGCTCAGAATCCATTTGATACCATTTTTCACTCTCTCTGTGAACATAGAAAAATGAGTATACACACATCCCTATGACACTGGACAAATATGACTCATCACCAATCTATCGGGGATGCGACCCACCACACGTATTTTTTAGAACGTTATCGTGGAATAGAGTGTATCCAAATAACTCAGTAACTCTCATTGTCTTGCATGAGAACATACATGATGGGTGATATATTTTACGAATATATAAAAATTTTATCAATCCCATTCTTCAATTTCAAAAGATTCAATTTCCTTCCATTTAAAACCAAAAAAAGTTTTTATTCAAAAACACTCATTTTTTACATGATAAAACCAATGAATTTCTATCAATTATTTTTAACCCATTTCAACACGTTTGTAATCCATTAAATACCAATTCCATCATTAAAAAATTTATTTCCACAATTAAATTAAATAATTTAATTGAAATCATTTTCTTAAAATCCATTATTTAAATTAAAAATTTTAAATCAGCCAATTTCCATAAACACACCCAATTCAAAGGAATTGTGGGTTTTCCAAATTTCGATCCCAAAACCATTTAAAATGTCTCGATTCACTAGAATTGGGTTTTTATCAATTTAATTGAAATAAATCTTGAAGAATTGAATTTAAACCATCAATTGAAATAAATAAAGTAATAAAACATAATGAATTAGGATAATTGGAATGGAACCACCTACCTCATGGTCATTGATGTTAGTAAAAAAAGGCAAACCACCTTGTGTGGTTTGATAAACCACCTCATGGCCTTATTATCACAACATTCAATTAACCAATGGTAAATATTTTTCAAGGGTTCCTAGAACCAAAAAATCAATTTTATTTCACATGGAAGTAAAATATTTTTATGCAGTTACATTTTCTCTCTCCTGGAAAATCACTAAATTATTGTTTTATGTTAACACATGAAATCATAAGAAATATCTATAATATTAATTTTAAACCTCAATTAATAATTATATTCCTCTATTTTATTTCAAAAGGTTATAAAATATTAAATACGTTTTTATTTTCTCTCTCCTATAAAATATATGGATTATCGTTTAAATGTAACCCACGTGTTTGAAATTATACTTCAATATTTCATGCAATTACACGTTGATTATTTTTTATTTCATAAAATTATCCTTAACATCCAAATTACTTTAAATTTATACATATATATATATATATCTAACTATATATATATATCTTTTGATAATCAAAAGAAATAAAATTAGATAATTTGAAAAAATAATTCCAAGTGTGTTAATAGATATATATATATGTGTGTGTGTGTGTGTGTGTGTCTATGTTGGTTTGTGTGTGTGTGTGTGAGACTTTGTTAGTGTGTGTGTGTACATTGATAATTCATTATCATTAATTAATCCAAATAATTATCAGTTGATAATTTTAAATAATTATCCATTCAATTATTGTTTTTTGATCATTATTTTGGATTAAATGTGTCATTGTCATTTGATAATTCAAATCAAATTTTTTCTGATAATTTTATAAATGATATCTCAATTAATCAAAGTTATTGTCCTTTGATAAAAATCTATTAAATCTATACACGATAATTTCATTAAAATTATTATTTGATGAGTTTATGCAATTATCATTTGATAATTCTAAATAATTATATTTTGATAAATTTATTTTAAAAGAACCATTTAAAATGTGTTAAAGATGATTTAGTAATACATGGTTGTCTTCAAATAAAATTAAATGAATCAGGTTCTTCTCATCGAGACAAGTCCAACGTCACTGATGGTGCATAATTCTAATAAATAATGTAAGAGTTATAGAAGTTATAATCTCTAAACACATAATGAAAAAAATTAAATAAAATAAAAAAATGAGGAAAAAACCTAAACACATTCTACCCAATGTAAAACAGAAAAAGGAGATCGACACAATGAGACTGAACCAATCATTGAATATATTTTTTGATCACACGTAGGGTATATCTGGAGTCCATGAGACTAATCATGATCAATTAAATCCAAGAACCAAATGATTTGGGTATTTTAAAAACTCAAAATGCATAAATGTTCGGTAAACCCAAACCCACAATTTATTCTATAGTTTCAACCATGAAATTAAATGGAGTCCTTAATTTCACTCATTTAATGTGTTTCCAACTGAAATGGTGTCAAATGATTAAAAATTTATGCTTATAGAAAATGAATTATTCAAAAATGGAGGTTTTAGTTTGGGGAAGAAGATGAAGCATTAAATGATTTTTAATTAATTAATTTAATCAAAACAATTAATAAATATTTAATATATTAAATAACTTAAAATTACTTAGTTACCTAAAAACATTCTTTACATGAAAAATTTATACCCCTCCTAGGGTATACAACACATTCCGGAGTAAAGGATTGTCTCGTATTTCTCAAACAATGATCCATTTGAGAGGTATTATTGATTTATTAATAAAAAATTGGAGTGAATAATTAATTAAATTAAAAAAGAGTTATTTTTGTGAGTGATGCATCCAAAATCCAAACAATTATTAATGATATAAATTGTCTAGGGAAAACCCCTTTATTCAAGACCCATCAATGTTATCAGATTTCTCGTATGATGCACTGTTTTGGAGGTATTTAGTTATTTTTAATAAATAATATATTGAATATTATTTAACAACATTACCTCAAGATAAAACCATCTTAATGTACAGAACTTTCTAATTTTATACCCCTCCTAGGGTAAACACCACATTTCAGACCTAACAATATGCATAGATTTATCGTACGATGGACCTTTATGGAGATATTAAATTATTTTAAAAAACATTCCATGCTAAAAATTACATGTTTAATATTTTTATTCCATCCCTCCCTGATGCTCTGCATACCTCAAAAACTCATACTTACTATGTTTTTACCTGAAATTAAATATTTAATTGAATATTACAATGTTTTAATTGGGCATTTTACCATTCCATGACATATTTAACAAAAAAAAAACTTTTCACTAATAAACCATTTTTTACCATTTATCATAAAAATAATTTTATACAAAAAGGTCTATAAATACATGTAACAACAATTGGAAGTTACGACCTTTCCACTAATGAAACATTTTGTCTCTTGATAGCCTATGATGAAGCCTCTACGTCAAAAAGACAAGGCTAATGTTATCTCATAAATGCCTCCCTCTCTCACATATCATAAGAATCACTACTATGATGCCATAGCATACAGACTAGCGGTATTATCCTCCCACGAAGTACCTTAGTCTCATAATCATCAACCTTGACTTGTCATTCAATCACATATAAATAAAGTTAAATCTAAATATTACTCCTTCCCAAAATATGAGATGGATCAAAGAGATACTTTCGCTATTTTGATACACGTAATACGATATGTATTGACATCAGTAGTGGTGGTTGTGCTAAATGTCAAGAAACTTTACCCACCAAAACAATAATCTCGAAAGGTCCTACAAAAAAGAGGAGAAAACATCCCTTTCCTCACAAACTTTCAATGACCCAACTGAGTGAAAACATTTAAGAACACCTGGTTACCAACTAAGAACTCTCCAGACCTGTAGTGAAGATCCCCACATGACATATATCAGCTATGTGACTTTATCATTTACTAAAGAATCAACTAAATATTTATTGTACCATCTTCCACTAAACATGAACCAATTAAGTAACCTTCAACAATCTTCGACCAACCCAATAGATATTTACAAGGATATCCATATAAGAACTAAAAATTAGTCATTCTGATTGTGGAATAGTAACTATTGTTATAAGAAAACTGAAAATCATATCGCATGGTAAACCCAAAATGTCTGAAAGTAACATGATCGTAATATAAATGAAAATTGGAGGGAGATCACAACTCATTGAATCTCACACGAGATCAAAATAAAACACTGATATCACTATCCCCAATTGCAGATAATAAGTTTAGGCTCCTCTTGACCTAGGGCCTCATTATCCTTGAAATAAAAGTGGCACACAGCTGGGTGTAGTAGGTTAGACCTCTCAAAGATAATGATAAAGATGTGATTTAT
The DNA here is from genome assembly GCA_963277665.1 of Viscum album. Classification (NCBI taxonomy): domain Eukaryota; kingdom Viridiplantae; phylum Streptophyta; class Magnoliopsida; order Santalales; family Viscaceae; genus Viscum; species Viscum album. The sequence goes on along the minus strand of OY728120.1, from coordinate 647,787,929 downwards.
TGGAAATGAGTAAATACATTCATAATATGACGTCAAGATGTTTCATGTCAAGTACTGAAATAAATCAAGGAAAATCAACATCTAATAGAGAGAACAAACAAGCACGACTACAGATACCATGCTATCTCTTTATACAAATGGGTATAGTAATACCCATTGAAAAAATTATATATCCTTAGAGAGATTGAGAAGATCAACGATATGGGTTGTAATAAATGAGTGAAATGCATCAGTATTAAATAGAGTAGTCACTAAATATGAATTTATAGTAATGGTACCACTCATGGTCATTGGAAACATATCAGCTTCCTCAGAAGATTCTTCCACAGTGTGAAGAATCATTGTTCCGAATGCGTGTGGATAGAACCATTTTGTACATGAATCATTTCATTTCCCAGTAATTTTAAGATGATTTAATTATTTTGTTCCACTGCACGATGTGGAATAGTTATGGTAGATATTTTTTAATTTCCCTAAACATCCGAAAGAGATATAGTTCTTAGGTGCCTCAGTGAAAACCCTCTTGGAATGTCCCGACTTTTCACTCTGATAGAAAATCAATGACCTTCCACCTGGTGCTGTAGGAGGTCTAGAATGGCACTGTTATTTATAACTTTCTTGAGAATAATCACACTTTCAATTTACTTTGAAGGAACCAACACCACTACAGGGAGAAAAAGAAACTCCCAATAAACCTTACATACAAGCCTGGTCCATCTCAATAATAACCGGCCTATCCAGCATATCAACATAAGAGGTAAAATTAAAAAAGAAAACCTCCGAAAAAATATCTTCTTGAAGTCCTAACTTGAACCATCAACACCTCAACCTATCATTAGATACTATCTCAGGATAAAACATCACAAAGTAAATAAATATATTTGAATACACGGTCATGGTTCTGTCAGCATGCTCAGGTATGAAAAATTTAACATCCCTGGATAACACCATTGAATCTAGATAGAACTGGTTGATTAAAATATCTTTAAAGTCATTCCACTCTCAACACTGATGTTTCATGGCTGTCACCATCATGTCCCACTATACCCTACTCTCTCCATCAAACATGAAGGTGGACCACTTCATCCTGATCACGTTTTGGGTTTCCAAGATCCCAAATAGTTATTCTATATTACCTAACCATTCCTCAGCATGTTGAGATTCAGTAGCTCCTTTGAAGACTGGTGGATTTTGGTGAAGGAACTCTTATGAATGATTTCAATGTATGTTCCCCAATGGATCCACAGATGGAGCATGAGTGGGAACCAGTGGTGGTGATTGTCCCTGAGCATGGAAAGTACGCAAGATCACCTCAACTTGACTCGGATCCACAGTAGAATTCCCTTGCTCAGGTTCTGTAGAAACCCCTTCCTGGATCATATTCGAAGAAATTCTCGGTGGCATGATTCTACACAACATCAGCTGATAAAGAAATACATTAAAACAACACTCATATTGAGTATTCTGGAAAACAATTCCCAATATAAGGAATAAACATTTTTTGGATTCCACTTTATCAAAATAAAAATACAGAAAATACATGAACAAATCCATAATAAATCGTTCATTAACCACTCATTTTAAATTAAGGTCCATTTCCGTGACAGCTTCTTGGTAATCAATCACAACTTCCTCCTAAGCCCCAAGAAGATTTAACAAAAGAATATTGTCTTCCAGAAAAAGTCACAACATTCCTTTGATACCATTATGTCCTGAACATTCCTGGGTACCCTGGTAACCCGATAACCGAGCTGGCACTGACATAGCCCGAAGGGATTTCCTGATCCATGCGGTTCAGATACTAGCAACTGACATCACACAACATGCAACTGAGAATGATATCTAAACAAACAATGTGGAATAAAATAAACAAGACAGTATGCATAACAAAAGCTACTCAAAATGGATTAATGTACTAGAAATAAACATGGAATGACCATCCCAGTTCACTACAACCAAAGTACAGAAACATGGTGAAGAAACCCATGTATAGAGGAACACAACTAGCTAATCCCAACACTCAACAACTGTCTCCACCTCCATGAGATCCTTTCCCCTTGCTCGGGCCTGGAAGGAGAATTTCTACAAATTCCCAATGGAAAAAGTAGGGTGGAAGCTAAATATCCTAGTAGGTTATCCCTACCATTTCTATATTATATTAAAATAATTTATTACCTAAGAGAATTTTTGGATTTTTTTAAATATATACATCTTTTACATTTTAAAGAATAAATTAAAAATTCATTGTTTACTTTTCAAATGATGAAAAAAAACATTAATAAAAAACATTACAAATCCAAAAGAATATTTCAAATTTTTTTGATTAAATAAAATAGTTACATAAAATAGTTTAATTAAAATCAGTAAGAATCTTATATAGTTCAAAATCATTTCCATGCATTTATATCTCAGATATAAAAAAACAAGAAAGAAACATGATAATCTTTCAAAATGTAAGATTGTATTAACCAACTATAGGATTATACACTAAGTATGTGAACTTAGAAAAATGGGTATACACACCACCCTATGACACTAGCCAAAGGAGACTCATCACTAACCCGTCAGGGATGTGACATGCCACATGTATATTTTAGAATGTTGTCGTAGCGTCGAGTGTATCCAAATAACTCACTAACTTTGTAAGGCTTACATGCACTCTTACATTATGGGTGAACTATTTTTAGATTACTTAAAAATAATATCAGTCCCATTCTTTCATTTAAAAAGTTCCAATTTCATTTCATTTTAATCCAAAATAGGTTTTATTCAAAAAAATTTCTTTTTCACAAGATTAAACCACTGGATTTCTATCAAATCATTTTAAGAATTTTTCAAAAGTTTTCAATCATTTCATAACCAATTCCATCATTAGACAATTTAATTGCACAATTAATTTCAAGAATTTAATATAAATATTTTCCATCAAATCCTAAATTTACATTAAACAATTTTAATCATCCAATTTCCATAAACACACCAAATTCAATGGAATTGGGTTTTTTTCAAAATTTCTATGCAAAACCATTTCAAATATCTCAAATCACTAGAATTGTATTTTTATCAATTTAATTGAAATAATCTTTGAGCAATTGAACTTAAATCAGTAACTGAAATAAATCAAGAAATATAATGATAATCAATTTTTCTAATCATAACGGAACCACTTTCTTCAAGGTCATCGATTTCAGAAGAAAAGGTAATGCTTCGAAAGTGATTAAATATGCCTTCTCACGACCTAATTATCACAATTGTTGATTCACCAATGGTCGATGATCGTCATGAGTTCCTAGAAGCCAAACATCAATTTCATTTCACAAGGATGTAAAATACTATATGGGATTACATTTTCTCTCTCTCAGATAATCGTTGGATTATATTTTTATATTAATGCATGAAATGACAAGAAATATTCATAAGAATATTTATAAACCTAATTTGATAATTATAGCCCTATATTTTATTTCACAAGAAAATAAAATAATACAGAAGATTAAATTTTCTCTCTCATACATAATCTCTAGATTATCATTTTAAGGTAACACATTTGTTTGAAATTATAGTTCAATATTTCATGCAATTACACGATGATAATTTTAGATTTAATAAAATTATCCTTAACTTCCAAAGTAATTAAAATATATACATTCACATATATAACTATATATATATATATATATCTTTTTTTAATCATAATAAATAACATTAGATAATTATAATAAATTATCCCAAGTGTGTTAATCAATATATATATATATATTTGTGTGTGACTGTGTCTGTGTCTATTAATAATTATTTATCTTTTAATAATCCAAACAATTATCATTTGGTAATTTTAATTAATTTTCCATTAAATAATTTTCTGGATAATTATCTTGGAAAAAATGTGTCATTTTCTATTGATAATTCAAATCAATTATTATATGACAATTTTATAAATTATATCATTATAAAACTAAGAGATTATCCTTTGATAAAACTGTTAAATAATTATCCCCATTAATTTATTTAAATTTATTATTTGAAAAGTTTCCCCAAATATCATATGATAATTCTTAATAACTATATTTTGTTAAATTTATTTTAAATGAAAAAATTTAAAATGATGAAAATTAGATTCGATAATACTCTATTTCCTTCAACTAAAAAAAATTGATTTAGGTTCTTATCATCATGATGAGTCCAATGACACTGACAGTGCGTAATTATGATTAATAACAATGAATTTATTCAAGATATGAGATTGAAACTAATATTGAAATAAAATAAATTAAAATAAAAAAATGAGGAACAAACTTGAACATGTTCTGCCCAAGGAAAAACATAATAAGGAGATCGACCCAAGGAATCTGAACCAATCTTCAGCAATATTTGCTGATCACACGCTGGGTAGATCTAGTGTCCATGAGACTCATCATGATCAAAAAAAACACCAAGAACCAATTAATTTGGGTATTTTAAAAACAAAAAATGCATAAATGTTCTGTAAACCCAAACCCTAAATTTAATATATTGTTTCAACCTATAAATTATATAGAGTCATTAATTTCACCCATTTAATGTGTTTATAACTGAAATGGGGTCAAACGGTTAAAAATAAATGCTTATAGAAAATGAATCGGTCAACAATAGAGGTTTCAGTTTGGGGAATAATATGAAGGGTTGATTGTTTTATTATTAATTAATTAAATTAAAACTATTAATAAATATTTAATTTATAAAATAACTTAAAATTACATAACAACCTGGAAATACGTTGTTGGCATATAAAATTTATACCATGCATATGGTAAACCCCTCATTCTAGAACCAAAGATGGTCTTGGATTTTTCAAACGATGAACTGTTTGGGTGATATTATTGATTTATTAATTAAACATCACGAAAAAATTAATTAAAATAAAAGGGTTATGTTTGTGAGTGAACTGTCTAAACGCTCGATGCTTATACTATTACACCTTGTCTTTCATTAGAACCCTCATTCCGGACCCATTGGTTGTCTCAGATTTCTCATATGATACACCGTTTGGGAGATATTTTATTATTTGTAATAAATATTATATTAAATATTATTTAATAAAATTACCTCATGAGTGAGGAATCTGAAATTCAATCACCTTTTAATGATATAACCCACCTAGGGTAAGAACCACGTTTCATACATAACAGTATTCTCATATTTCTCATACAACAGCCCGTTTTGGAGCTATTAAATTATTTCGAATAAACTGTCTGTACATAAAATAATATATTTAATATTTTTATTCTTTCCTCTCCAAGGTTTTCAGACCTCATAAAATCATACTGACAGAGTTTTTAACTCAAAAAATATTTAATTGAATATTCAAGAGTATTAATTGAGCATTTCACAATTCCACAATGTGTTTAACAAAAATGAACTTTTTCATAGAGAAACTATTTTTTCCATTTAAGGTAATAATAATTTAATACAAGATGGTTTAGAAATACAATAAACTATAATGAGATGTTAAATTCAATTAACGATGACTCATGGAATAGTTTTTTTGGATTCTAATGTATTTATACCGTAAATTATCATATTTTAGTATTCACAAAAAAAAAGTATTTTAAAAAAATCCCAAAAATTTACATTAACCATTTTTGGCATTTAGAATTCAAAAATGGACTCCATTTTATCCAAATAATTTTATTAATATGTGAAATATAATTTTTCAGAAAATTCATTATTTACAAGAACAATAAAAATTTTAAATTTAAAAATGATTTTATAATACTTTAAAAGTTATATTGTGGCCTAATAAAATTACCCTAAAATAATAGGACAACAAAATATATATTTATTAATACCTTTTATGAAAATTATTTTTATTTCAAATAAATTTATTAATATAAATTTTTAATTAAATATTTATTACTCATAAAATTATCATCACTTAATTAATTATTGTTAAAATATTTACACTGATTTATAGGGTTCCTAAATTTTATTTATGCTTACATGGCTGAGGATACTTTTCATAAGTGTCCTATTACTATTCATAAGGGTCATGTTACTATTAAATACATATGTAATTTGATCCTATTAGACTATAAATATCATATTGATTTTAATAATCTATGTTTTTTTTTCAAAATTCAAAAAATAGAGGCATAATGGTTATGTTAACCGACATGGTTATAATGAAAAAAAAGTTCTATCATAGAGACTTAGTGTTTCATGCATTAAATTCTATACTTATTTGTAAAACCATATGATGTTACATTATTCCCCCTAAAAAAACCAATTCCTTGAAATTTATAAAATGTTATGCAGTAAAAATATTTCGGTAATTCTTCATCATAAGTTCATTATGCTCCCACATTGCTTCTTCAATTTTATGATTTTTACAAAAAACATTTACCATATATGTCATCTGATTCCTTAAAGTCTGTTCTTTAGTTTCTAGAATCAAGATAGGCTCTTCATAGTTAGAGAAGTTATGTTTCAATTCTATACCTTTAGATGTGATTACATGTATTGTGTTTGGAATTTACATCCTTAACAAAGAGACATGGAACACATTATGTTCCACAGAGAGTCTAAGAGGAATTTCCAAACGATAAGACTATGCTTTAATTCCCAATAGAATATAAAAAGGACCTATGTACCTAGGGTTCGATATATTGTTCATACCAAATTTTTTAAAACCCTTTAAAGGAGATACATTAAGAAGGCATTATCTCCCACATGAAATTCCAAGTCTGTCCTTCAATTATCTACATAGTTCTTTTTCGTAAATTGAGTTGCTTTGATAAGGGTCTGAATAGTCTTTACCTTTTATGTTGTTTCCTCCATATGTTATGGGCCTACATGCTTCCATTCACCAACTTCATCTAAACATGTTGTTATAGAACATCTCTTTCTGTATAATGCTTCATATGGTGAAATGTGAATAATTAAATTTAAACCATTATTGATGGAAACTACACCAATAGTAAATACTGATCTCACATACCTTGAATGTTCAGTGAACATGATATGAACATTCCTTATAATGTTTGGATTATCCTTTCCGACGTCCCACCTATTTGATGGTGATACATAGTACTAAATCAATGCTCTGTATCTAATGATTATTGTATACATTTATAAAATTATTATGTAAATTGGGGATTATGATTAAACATAATTGAGAGAGGTGCTACATGATGTCTTGAAACATAATTGATATAGATTCGTTCATAGTTCTCTTAAGGAAAATACTCCCTTAATACGGTGAAATGTACATATTTGGAAATTCGGTCAACAATTACCCATATTTCATTGTTCCTTCTTGGAGTTTTTAGTAATACAATAAAAAATTCCATGGTGATTTCATTCCATTTACTCATAGTAATAGGTGTATGATTCATAAATCCAATAAGTTGATGTGTTTTGGCCTTCACCTATTAACAAAGTAAACCTCTTTATACAAAATCGGCAATTTCATGCTTCATGTTGTCCCACCAGAAATATTCTTTCAAATATCTATACATCATTGTTAATCCAAGGTCTAATGAGAAATTAGAACTATAGGAATAATTTAATAATATATTTTTTAGCTCAGGTATAGAGGTTACACATACCCTTCTCCCAAGCATCGTAGCTCTATTCATACATAAGAAATCCAAATACATCCATTCATTCACAGCATTAATTTTCTTTTCAATATTCTCATCATCATATTGAAATCCTTTAGTTATTTCTAATAATTAATGTTGGGAAACAACATGAAAAAGTAATAATGCTTCACCTTCATTAATAATTCACATATTCATCTTCAATAGATCCATATAGATATGATCCTTTTCAATATTCATTTTCTTCCTATCCCCATGATATTTCATTCTCAACACATCTGCCACCTTATTTTCCTTCCCTGGATAGTATCATAGGGAAAAATTATAATCCTTAAGTAGCTCGAGGAACTTCCTTTTACATATGATGTGTTTTTTCTATGATAAGATATAGGTAAATATCTTGTAATCAGTATATAACACACATCTTTCATCATAGTGATAATGTCTTCATATATTCCGAAAAAAATTACAACTTCTAACTCAAGATCATGATATTGATATTTTTGTTCTTGAAATTTCAACTATCTTGATGCATTGACAATTACACTATCATTTTACATAAGAACACAACAATGTCATTTCACTGATACATAACTATTAATCCAAAATCTAGCATTTCCAAATTCAAGAGACCTGATTAGAGAATGCACTAACCACTTCTTCAATTATTCAAAACATTCTTCACATTCTTTTGACCATACGAAATTAACCCCGTTATGATTAACCTTGGTTAATGGGTTAGCAGATTTGCAGAAAATATGAATGAAACCCTAATAAAAACAAGCAAACCAATAATACTAGTTATCATGATTATGTTCATTAGATTTGGACATTCCTGAATATCCATTGTCCTTTTAGGATCATCTAACAATACATCCATATAGGAATGATGTCCATGAAAAGAAACAATTTAAATCTAGAATTCCCATTATCTAAACATTCCATATAACTCGCTTCGTCTAAGTGTCTTTAGAATAATGTACAATTGATTCTCATGGTCTTTTTAGCATTTAGAGTAAACAAAAATATCATAAATAAATACCACAACAAATTCATCAAGATATTACATAAAAACATTTTTCATTAGATCTATCAAAAATAGATGTTACATTAGTCAATCAAAAAGGAATTGTTCTAAACTTGTAATTACTATAGTTGGAACAAAATAATTAGTTTTTAATATCATCCCTCCTCACATGCCATTAATGATATCCACATAGAAGGTAATTCTTCAACAAATATTGGACATGGGGAATTTGATCAAAAATATAGCGAGGAAGATTATAATTTTTCAATATTGTAATAGCATTGATCTACCTATAATAAATTCAAAAGCTTATATATCAATCTATATTCATAACAAAAAGAACATGAGATCACCATGGAGAAACACTGTAGAGGATAAATCACTTGTCACTAAATAACTCCAGTTTTTTCAGCCCTTCTAATTCCCAAGTGGCCGTTCTATAAGGGGTATTTGATATAGGCCCCACACCAGGAAGTACATGAATAGAAAACTCAATTTACCACTTTAGAGGATGTCTAGGTAAATACTATTAGAATACATCAATATATTATTTCAAAATATGTACGTCCTAAAATTGAAAATTACTATCCTCACCAATAGATATTATTTTATCTCATTCCCCAAGAATTGCTTTCAGTTATGCTGTTGGGGTGGATCTACATTAGAATAAAATAATGGGGTTTTTTCTCTAAAGATGAAGGATTTAACATCATTATAAAAAATTCTATCTTTCTTATTCTTGTAAAATATTTTGGAATCATAACATTAAATACAATTAATATCAATAATTATATCAAAGTAAATCATGGTTAGGATGATAAGGTTAACAGCTAAACCATGTATATTTGTAATATGGGGGACTGATCGACACATCTTAATTATAATGATACAACCATTAGAAGTTTCGTAGAAGATCCTATATTAAATCAAACTGTAAATTTCTAATTTTCATTGAAAAATGGGATGATATAAATGAATATGATGACCCCAAATCAAATAAAGCATTTTCTAAGTTTGAGTAAGTGATTAAAGTACCAACCACCACTTCATTAGGAAATTCAATCTCAGTAGTTGTGATTTCATAAGCATGTACATGATCCATTGGCCTTATTTTTTTAATTTTTCAAAGATTCATAGGACATGTACTAGCATAATGTCCCATATCTTTTGATTTGTAGCATTGAACATGGGTTTCTTCATCCCTTCCATTATTGTCATGAGATTAGTGGCCACTTTCTCCAAATTTCAAACAAACACTTTTTTATTTTATGAAAGATCTTGGGGGCTTCATTACACATTTATCACATGTTGGAAAAATCCCATATTTATTGTTCCATTTCTCCTTTATTTACTCGGCCATCCTCTACTTCTCTTTATTTCCTTTAAAGTTATAAAAGATAGATAATTCTTTCTCTATATTGATTGCACATGTGATTATATATTTGTATGATTAGAATTCTTGGGAAACCAGTTCCCTTTAATAGACTAGTTTTAAAACATAAATTAATCTATAAATCTCACTCCATGGATTATTTATGTATTCCACAAAATTATTTTTTTAGCCATTTAATATTGGTTTCATACTTCGTAACATTTTCATCCATTTTTTGTTCATACTCAATAATTTCCACTCTATATCTGCTCACAGTTGTCAAGGAAAATAATTTTCAAATAAATTTTATGTAAAGAACCTCCATTCCAATTATTCTATTTTTCAACCTCGTTCATGTTTGGATTTAATGAAAACATAGATATGCATCTACCAATAGAAGATAAATGGCCACGATTACCTTCTTCCTTTTATTACATCCCAAAGCAAGAATTATCTTATCTAATGAAAAAATCCACTACTATGATATGAATGGTTTTTAGCCCCATTGAATGATATATGTTGATGTTTCATAAAAAAGTATAATATTTCACCACCATATTATTGATTAGGATGCTCCATAAAGGTATGGTTATTATTCATAACTAGAGTTAGTTGTACCATTATCGTTATAAGCTGCCTTGTACCCATCCAAGTTCCAATAACAGTGTCATTATCATTAATAGGAGTATAATCTCTACATGGGATATGTGTGTTCTAGTGGTTACCATTCCTTCTACTGGGATCCATTTAAAAATAATTTCATACACTAAATTAGGCTATGAATCTTACTTTATAATTTCAAACTAGAAAATCAAATTACATAGATTTAAATTCTATGCATGTTTAATCTCATAATCATTATAATGGTTAGTTTGAATACATGTTGACATTTAAATCCTTCCTAAGGTATATAATGAAAATTTTAATTTTATAATCATATCCCACAATAGTGACAAACCAAGTCCATAGTAAGGCCCATTTTCATTTTCTGGGTTACACCTCGACAATCTTGGACAATCTTGATCGAGTTGTTACTCCTAGGAACATCTATACTAGAACCAGTTATACTAGTAGTATCGAGATAGGGATGTATTTGTTTGAAATATCCTCATAATAAACACCGTACCAAATGTCTATGATGTTCTTGTATACGTATCTTCAAATACAATCTTATGGTTTTTTCCCAAATCTACAATTTTTAAATCTATTTTCCATGTCTTATACAACACATCTTCTGATACTAACAATAATTCCCCAACTATAGATTGCAAGATCTGGTGGAATATTTTATTATATTAGAATAATTAGAATAAAGTTGTATCCCAAATAAACAAATAGATTAGTTGTTTTGGATGACAAGATACAAACATAAGTTTAAAATTTCAACTTGAAATGAAATGAAAAATATAAATTTCCCATGAATCATCTATGAATCCTAGATTATCCTTACAAGTTATTCATAATATTCTTTTATGCAACCTGGGAAAAATAAAACATATTAAATGTGTAATATCAGATTCTCTATAATGGTATGTATAACAAAGGATTTTATAATAAAATTAAACATTATGAATTGTTAATAAATAAAAACACATGACATTAATAATATTCATGATCATAATATGATAGGAATGAAAGATGATTAAATACGGTCATATAAGAAACTTGTTCATATTTGAGGTATAAATAGTGAGTATTCTATATATTCATCATTTCATTTCTTAATAATAGAGTAATGTGAATTCTTGTTGGGGTCATAGTGGTCTATGGGGAGTTCATGTCAGGTCCAGGGCTTGGAACCCACATTTTGGGTGAAAAGAGGAGGCTGCATGGTTAATGAAAATTGTTCAGATTGGGGAACAAATCCATGTGAACATTATTATAGTTTTGGATTACATTAAAGAGGAATCCAGACAGTTACTACATTATTAGTCAGACCATGTGGTATAACCATGTGATTTTCCCCATACATCCAGTGAGTTGAGCATAGTTTTCACACTGTTATTAATATCTTGGGTAGAAGCCTTGTGACCATATTATTTAGTGTAAAATGAGACTTTTTCCATAAAAAACATTATATATATGTTAAATTATTCACATTATCCATTTCATAAAAGAGGGGAACCATGTGAGATATCCATGTGAATCCTATTGTGCCGTTTCAAATCCCTTCTCCATCCATTGTCTTTTTCGACCGCCATTCATCTCGATAGATATACAATGGTAATGTCTAGATTCCTTTTTGACTATTTTGATTATTCAGGATATCAATTATGCTATTTGGATTTAGGTTCATATTCTCTAATATCACATCATTTTCCATTCGTCATATTTATACCAAACTAGGGTTAATTAGTGCTTGATCCTAGATGAGCTATCTAGAATGAGAATAATGTATGTGGTCTCATTAATTTTATTAGTTTTCAAGTTGTTTATATATTCCAGAGTGTCACATGCCAATTCATAAAGTGTCTCCATAATTATTAAATTGAACCTGTTTTTTCCTATCATTGTTTAGGTTATTAAATTTGTGTTTTAGAGATTGTATTATGTTGTATACCTAGAATAAGGGACACCCATAGGTGATTTCCCTTAAATGAAATTTGATGGTCGTTTGACCTAGGATTCCTTTAAGGCATGCCTCAAAATCCCATTCATGATTTGTTAAAAATGATTTGATTATTGAATCGAACTATAGTCCTACCAAATTGTGATTTGAACCTATTAAGGGCATGGGATGCGTTGAAATACTTTTGACCCATGTAAATATGGTTTCCAATTAAATCATATTTGGAATGTTTTTATCAAATGGTTGTTTTTTACACATGAGTTGTGTTATAATAAATAGATTTAATAGTACAATTTACATGTGATTATTATTTTATGTTTTGTGCCCATTTGATTAATTATAGGACAAGAATTTGAAGTTGGTCTTACATTGAGAAGCAGTTAATGGGATCATGTCAAATACTTATTGTTTGACCCTAGTTTTTCTAATGAAATTGTTAAATGATCTAGTAATGTTTGAATGCTAAATAGCATTGAGCGAATCATGGATTTTTATCTAATTATAGGGATGATATTGTATTTTAAATTTACCATTTTTCCTTGTCTGAACCATGTATTATAGGAATTATTTGGATGGGCTCAATGGGACATTAAATTAAATAATAAGTCTTGATTGAACTAAGGATTCCATGGATGGGCTCACAAAGGATCTATAAACGACGGGTTTTTACCTCTTGATCTCTTCTCTTTGAGATCTCCCTTACTGTTGTTGGTTTTGGCCTTTCGGTAAGATCTATATTTCTTGGACATAAGGAAGTTGCTTGGGGAGGGTATTGGGTAGAGAATAGATAATTCTCAAGTCAGGAGAGGCGTGAGAGGAAGAGGGGGATGACGGTGGTATTTATAGTGGTAGAGAGGGGGGATTTTAAATTATTGTAATCATTATTTTAATATTTTTGTCCATGTCTCTGAGTAGTCTTCATTACTGTGATGAAAAATAATAAATGGAGAAAGTTATTTCGATAAAAGTGGGATTAAATCATTCATGATGTCAAGAATAGATTATTTAACTGATAATTTGTATATACGGTATTTTGTCGTATTTCACTATTCATTAAAATCCAAGAATTTCTAAAAAGTACCAAAAAATAAACCCAACTATTTTTAGAGTTGTATAATTGAAAAATGAACTCCATTTTTTGAAAATTATTTTCAAAATATTATTATTTTATCTTTTAAATAAAATCATAATTCCTTCAAAAAAATAACATTTTTAAAATTATAACTTATTTTATATCACCTTGACAAATCAATCAATATATAATGATCGAAAATCATTTAGAAAATAAAATAATAATATGATTTACTAATCATAAGTGTATGTTACTATTCATAAGGGTAAGTTACTATTTATACAAGTATGATACTATTCACCCAAAATTATGTTGTCAATGTTTCACTCTAAATAACTTACTGATCGCATCTGTGATTGTCTGTTTTTTGAAAATAAAAATATTTGAAGTAGAAAAATTATGTTTAAGGAATATATTATAAATTTCACATGGTACTCAATAAATCATTCAAGTAAAAAGTGTTTCCTTTTAAAATATCGTCATGATACATTCTCCCCCCTAATTGAATTGTGTCCCTATAGTTAATTCATAGACATAGGAATAGAATGTTACACATGAGGTAAATATATATTTCAATTTATTCTAATTTCCAAAATTATCTACACTGTTCCTAATATGAAAATAATAAACGCACTCAATCCGCACTTACAGATTTAGTATAAAAACATTTTGTGTATATTTTTTTAGTAAAATTTAATTGAAAATATTGTGTACATTATACAATTGAAGACCTTTTCTGATCAAGGTTCTAGAGAATTCGAAAAAAACCAGCATATATTGAATCAGTGTTAAAAAATAAATACAATATATCTAATTGTATTCAACTATATTAGGACCTTATCAACACCTTGAACTTCTAATAAATACTTTGTAATTCATATTAAAAAACATTGGATGAGTGCCAAAATCTTAGTAAGGGAAATAAAAATAAATAAACAATTCATTATTCCACAAATACATATAAAACATTTCCCTTTGAACATAAACTAAATAACATTAATTATGAAAACACGAGATTATAATAAATGAATCACAAGTGTAAAAAAAAAATTGGTAACATGGGGAATTAGTTATATAACATGTTAACCCTCATGGATACTATATGATGTAACCATCCTGGTTACCATGCAATGTAACCCTCACATCTACCAAAAAATGTAACCCTCATGGCTACCTTATGGTGTAACCATCATAATTACACTTGAAGTTACCATATATATGACCTCCAACAAAGTAATACCCAATTAATTAGAGGGAGATATAGGTCCCACCATTTATTCTAAACAATTCCCAAGAACCAGAACATAATTATACATCATGGATAATTTAATAAAAACATTGCTTTTAAATTTTGTAAAACTAGAAGTCTAAAAGGGGATTTTAAAGAAATGTCACTTTTAAAAAACATATAATTGATGTGATAATCTATAGAACAAAATAAATATGTGTATACACAGTAAATAAACATTATTAAATATAATATAACCCATAAAACCATCACAAAAATGATCATAATACCACACAATTAATGGTGTAGAAGGTTAACCTAATGAGAGGAAATCAGGTTAAGAATTCCCTTACCACGGGTTCATCTTAATTGAAAAGTGTTTTAAACTCCTGTATAAGTGTTAAAAGAGTGTTAATAATATATTTTAGAAACATATTCTGTTTATAAAACTATATATTATCATTTCATAACATCATTTTACCCTTTAATTGTTAGTAGTTTGTTCCATCCCTTAATTTGGGTGTGTTTTTACATGCTTTCGATGGCTGGTTTTGTATTTGACTTACTTGTCATATAGAAATGAAATTATACAAGTGGAATGAAATTTTATTCATATGTTTCCATTATATTAAATTAGTCTATAAATCATTTTGTTTATATGGTATGAGTAAGTGTCATTAGATAAATCATTAGTGATATTCATTTAGATCATTTTGACGGTTCTTTAATAATAACGAACTATTTTCACTATATAAAATAATACTATTAAGGTATGTTAAATTGAGAACATGAAAGAGGATATATAATCTACTTTAAAATCTATTTTATCCATTAAAATGGTTTTATCACTAGTTTTGAAGGACATAATGGAATTTGATAACATATTATCCACAATTTTGGTAAGTTGGCACATCACGGAAAATGTTTTTATAAGAGTTGGAGGAGATGGTGTAAGATGAGGAATTTTTCCATAAACATTATAAAATATTTAATATATATTATTAGGTTTATTTCAGGCCTCTTGGATTAGGTTATAGGAATATATTATATGAAAATAAAAATTAATTGAAGTGAAAACACAAGAAAATGAAAGAGGATTTTTACCTCTGGATCTCTTCTTCATGAGATCGTCCTTAACGCCTTTGTTTTTGGCCTTTTGGTGAGACCAATAGGTCATGGACATATGGAAGATACTTGGGGAGTTTATTGGTAAAAAATAAGTCCATTTTTATGGGTTGAGAGGTGTGAGAGGAAGAGGTGAATGAGGGTGGTATTTATAGTGGAGGAGAGGAGGGATTTTATATTATTTAGATCATTTTTCTAATATTTTTATCCAAGACTAGAAATAGACTTCATTAATGTGAAAAAAATAGTAAATAGGTCATTTAGGTATGAATCAAGTGGTATGACATCAGTCACGATGTAATAATTAGTGTATTTAACTGATAATTTTAATATATGGTATTTTGCCGTATTTTACAATTCCTCCAAAATTAATGAATTACAGAAAAAACAAAAAAATCACCCCAACCATTTTTTGACATGTATAATTCAAAAATGAATTCAATTTTTTGAATTTAATTTTATTAATGTAACTAATTTAATTTATAAATAAAATCATTATTCATTCAAAAAATTAACAATTTAAAAACTGTAACTCATTTTATATCACATTGAAAAATTAATCAAGGTCTCATTATATTATAACATTAAGAAAATGAAATAATAATAGTATTTTCTCTTAAGGTAATTTATTATTCATAAGTGTATGGTACTATTCATAAGTGTATGTTACTATTCACCAGAAATTAGGTTGGTCCTATCAGACCCCAAATAACTTATTGATCACAAATATGTATATATGTTTTTCAAAATTCTAATTATAGAAGAGGAAAAATTTTATTTATTGTCTAGATTATTAATTAAACATCATACTATGTATTTCATTTAATTACATAGTGATTCCTTTTAAAATCTAGGAATTTTACAAAATAACAAAAACACATTCCATTAAATCAAAATAAATGAAAATAACCAACATCCAAAGACAATGTCAAAGAAACAATATCATGTATAAATAATAACTAAATCAGAATGAATGAAATGATTAATTATGGGTTTTTTGTTACCTAGGTACAAGGTAAATTTATTATCATGAAAATTCACAAGAGTTTTTATATCATATCAGTTAAAACCCCATCTGATTTGAAAAATAATTCATCTCATTAGACTACTGATACATCGAGGGTATATCATTAATCAGAAAACACCCATGCAGTACCTATCCAATGAATTAAACCAATATTGAATAATTGATTTAATTCATGAACAATGAACCTGATGGAATTTCTATATAAATTATAGAATATGAATTTACAAAATATTTCCCGAATTAATTAAATAACTGTCAGTTTCACACTGTATCTTAAAACAGTATATGGTTTAGTAAATTATTATTAAAATCACCTTTAATTATGGATATCTAAAAAATTGTAATTTATAATGGAAAATGGTCATAATTAAGTGATTGTTTCTAGAGGAAGTTAACTTTCAAAAAATAAAGTGACATTGAAACGAGAATTATTACCACATGGTAATTTTCAATTCAACCACCCATATAAGAGATAATTCAAAATGAAACATATAATTCAGAATAAATATGAGTTAATTATGATATTATAAGAAAAATGGGATTTATATACACCACAATAATGGGAATTACTGCATAATATATAATAAGTCTCAATGGAATAATAATTGAGATTAAATCCCTTACATTATACTCCATTTTGTTAAAAACATTATAAACTCACATATAATGATTTTATGAACTTTATTAACTTATTATAGAACCATAATCATATTTATAATATCATATATGATCTTTTTATAATGTCTTATTACCCATTTGTTAGCAATCATTCATTATTACATCGTTTTGGGTGTCAATTGACATGTTTGTTTTGTATGTTGTCTTGTTATTTTTGTTCTTATTAATTTGATAATAATTTCATCATCTATAGGATGTAAAATTTGATTTAAATATCATATATATTATCTCTATATTTATATTAAAAAATCCATAAAATTTGGATATAAGAAATAATATGCGTCATTCCTGGAGATGGTAGGATGTACGTATGATTGAACACTACTTTTATTTCGTTTCCATATTTAAAAATAATGTGATATATATATATTATAATTTTAGTATCGTATTTATTTTATATATATCATTTATTATTATTAATTATATCCTTAATAAATTCCATTAATGTGTGAACGAATCACATCACTTGGAGGATGTGGCAGTCCACACGTATACAAATAATGTTTTTCTATTCTAATAAAATAAGATGAAATAAGATATGTGTTGTATAAAAATTAAATATTAATAAATATATTATAAATATTATATATAAAAATTATAAAATATAAATCCATCCATTTTTTCAACAATGAAATGTGGTAATGTAAGAATTATTGACATCTTTTCATGAGGCTATAGTCTGTTGTATAGATGAATGATGATAGTGTGTAACGCCCAAACCCCAGTTACCCAGAGTCGGTGCATTATTACATAACATTGGCATGATCACAAATGATCATGTCTCAAAAGATCTATTAGTTTAGTAGCCTTGGAAACACTATATATATTCATAAGTCTTACATTTTATAATAATGTGAAAAACTACAACAATATATTGTCTCCATAGACCATACTCATATCCCCTCGTACTATCCCTACAGTTAATTAATAAAAAACATCTTCACATCTTGAGAATAATAAAACACAGAAAGAGGTGAGCTCAGATGCTTATTAAGGATAACAATATTGCAGAGACTATCATAAATAAAAATAAACATTTAAGGCAATGTTTAACTAAAACAAAATCCTTTTAAACATGAACTTCAGCATAATATGGAAAAAATAAAAAATAAATAGTTCCATTCATTTATTAAAATGGATATTCTAATAGTCTAATAATAACATGAAATATCAATAACCACTTTCATAATTATGGAATTCAGAATTTCATACTATCATAACCACATAGTCAAGTCCTTGTGCCAATACTACGAATAAGATTTTATCAAGGCCTTGTACCAAGACACTAGTTTGTCTAATGAGACCTACCGATGCATTGAGAAGCTATAGAATCCTCCACCCATCACATACTATGTCCAATTCATTCATCATATGAATAGGTTTAAACATAACATAAACATTTTTATTAAAACTAGCATATAAAATGTCAATACTTTCTCCATAAACCATGAATGGTATAAAAAAACACATCCACTAAAAAGCATATAACAAAACGTTAAATATAATATGGAAGTTTTGTATCATAATAAATAAACTTCAAATAAGCTTTAAATCAATCAAAGGATGTTGACATAGATGAAACCAAAACTATTTGAGAGAAATATCTCTTTTTTGAAATGATTTAAAAGTCACACTTTTATAAAGGAAGTAATTTAAAAGAGGTTTTTGAATCAAAGTGTCCCATACCACATTGAAACTTTTGAAAAGAAATATCATTTCAAAACATTCATGTACATATAAATAAATCCTTACAATCATTTTGAAATCATGGAAATTAAATAAAAATATTTATAAAGATAAATCATTAAAACATTTAAAATTCTGATATTGATAAAGAGAAACATTCCCAAATTTTTAAAATATTCTTTTTAAAGTCATTTAAAAGTAAATTCTTTATAAAATAAAAAATTTAATTTAAAATTATTCTTTTATGCTTGTAAAGGATTCTTTAATGATTTTATAATGGCGGATAATAGCCTCACCCACCGTATAAGTTAAAAAAAATACATTCTTACCCTTATTCGGTCGGAGAGGTTAAAAATGACCCTGTTTGGAAAATGACAGAAATATTCCTTTATAAACATCTTATAATAAGTCAAAAAGGGTATAAATTAATTTAAACCATATTCTATAAAATATTAAGAATTTTTTGAAATACATTTTTAGGAAATATGGATGTGGATTATAAAGAGGTCTGAGTAGATAATTACGTATAAACAACCTCGGATAATGAAGAGATTTTGAAATAAACCCTTAACTTGTAAATTTCCTTGGTCAAGGGTAGGTTAACCTCTTGTATAATATTTAAATAATTTTTATTTAATTATACAATAATCATATACATAAATATGATGTCAAATATGATCTTTTAATATTTCTTTGTTAATAATATCTTTGTATTATCATTGTTTCGGGTGTTAACTGATTCCTTTTCCATTATATGATTTTTTATGTTAGCCATGTTTGTTATGGATATGTTGTATCTTATTCATATCCAGAATGATATAAAGTTTTTAAACATTACATTTAATCACCAGATGAAAATTAGTCTTGAATGGATACGATGGGTAATGAATCTCAACGCCTTCGTGGAGACTGTAGTCCATACATACGCACGAGAGACAGTTTCATTATTTTTATATAAAAATAATATATAATTGGATGGTATATCATATATAACGAATAATTATCATTTATATTTATTATTTACATAAATTACACATCATTATCATACCCATCCAAATAATAATCTTTTGAATAACAATTACACCACGACGTAGAGACTGTAAGTTGTACGTATGCACGTATGTTGACTTGTCATTCAAAGGATGGATAGAATAATTAATATGGTTTTACCATATTTATAATAACATCATAGTATATAGAATATACTGGAGTTGTTATTTTATAATGTAAATAAAAATAAAGAAGATGTTGAAGAAGAAATGAACTCGAAATATGGTGGTGAAAACATTACCTCTTCTTCAGGTTCTTCCGTTTGATTTGTTCAAAAGGGCTCCCTAGGATGGAATTCTGATCAAACTAATGGCTCTAGGTTGAATTTAGGGATTTTTAAAGAATATTTTTCTAGGGTTTGGCCTAGAAAAAAGGCTTTGATGTTGTGAATTAGAGAGAAGGGGGAGTGCCCTTTTATAAGATGGGTGAGGGGAACCTTAGGAAAAACAAGAAATATTATTTTATAATAAATTCATATTCCTTTTTTAATGGCTCCAAAGTTGATAATTTAAATTATAAGGTTGGGATAGGTCGAAACCCACTCAACAAATAGGTTTTATACAGGTTTGGGTCACTATAATAACATTAATTTTTTGATATAACTCATAGTTAAATAGTTTGACATTTACCATGTCTCTTTGAATTTTTGTATTATATAGTTAATAAACATACTATATACTTCCAAGAGACCCCCAAGTTGTCCATTAAGGATTAAAATATCATTATATATGTCCTTTGGACGAACCATATATTTTTTGGAATTGAATATCAATTAATAATATAATATTTGTTTTAAAAAGTCTTTAATGTCAATTTTGACGCTATTTGGTATTTTGTTTTTTATAAATTCATAAAAGCATTATTACTTCGATACCAATTCATTTGATCAACCCTAAAATGTTATATTAACATATAAAATTCCTGGAATTTATTAATAGTCTCAAATTATATTTATTTGGGTATTTATAATATTAATTATTTTAATATTTCACTAATAAGTTAATTAATACGTCATCACTATGTCATAAATAAATTAAATAATTTATTGTCTAAAAATTATAAATAAAATACCATTATGTATAAAATCGTTTTATCTTTTTAATAAATATTAATAATCGAATTTATCTTATGTATACTGTAATGACACGTAAAATTCAAGGGAATTTTTTTTGAACGAGCGGGTTTTCCTAACTTGTGATCCGGTGCTCGGAATTGAAATCTAAGGGCACCGATGAACTCGCAGCACCGATATTCGCTTAAAGAGACCCTTTCGGAAGTTGCGTCTATTGCGGGTTGAAAGTTAGTTTTTGGGAGATTTATAAAAAGTTGAATAAAAAAAATGTGTGGATTCTTTTTATTTCACTTTTGTAGGTTAACTCCTCTCAAAAGGAGTTAGGGGTGGGACCCACACCCACATAACCTCCCTTGAGAGGATTAAGTGTGGTGGGACCCACACGAACCTAAACCTCTCAACTTCCCCCTTAAACTCCCCTCTCTACCTCTTAAATGTTTGTAAACTTAACATCTAATTAATTACACATGACATGTTAATTAATTAAGTGTTATGTTTTTGAATTTGAAGTTTTGAATTCCTTGGCTTGGTAAATAAAATAAGGAGGGACCTTATTTTATTTTGTTATCCAACTTGTGTGGATTTCGTTTTGAGAGCTCCTCCTCCATCTTCTTCATCTTGACGAAGAACGCTCATATTGACGAAGAACGCTCAAGCTCCGACGAAGAACGCCGCTCCGCTCTTCTTCGTCTTCCGTGTCAACGAGAGGGAACGCTGCTTCCTCCTCAGATTCCCTTCGTCGACATAAGAGGTTTCGCCAACGACGTATCACATCGGACGCATCTCTTCGTCAACGGAATTGACGAACGACTACCGCGACGCCGATCTCCGCGACGTCGACTTCCGCGGACATAGACAAATCCTTGAACGTATACCCAAGGTAGGGGTTGTTATTTATTGTTTAATTATTCTATTCTTGCTCATGGTTCGCATGACTAACGTGAGGAATTTGAATATTTTAAATTGAGTTATTATTTTTAACGTGAGGGGGCCGGACCGCACGAACACGGCCGAACCCCCCTCCATCGTTCTTGTTGAATTGCTTGCGGGTGGATGAATCAAGGTGGCGTGGTGCCGTCGCACCACGTGGATATTCGCCAATCCTTATTGCGCGACGCCGTCGTGCCGCGCCATGGAAGAAACATCAGGAACGCGACGCCGTCGCGCCGCGTTGAAGAAATCAAGGTGCGGCGGAGGGGCGCGGTGCCGTCGCACAGCGCCGGATGACGAAAACCGCGGCCGGTTCCGGGCCACGGCGGAAGAGAAGACCGGCGGCCGGGCCGCCGGCGTCGGAAGACGAAGGCGGGACCGGAATTTCCGGTCCCGTTGGAGAAAACCGGCCGGCCAGCTGGCCGGCCGGATGGCATTAAACCGGGGGAATTAATCCCCCGGCCAGCACTTAAAACCCCCCCTCTTTATGAGGGGGGGCGTTTTTCTTGGGGGGGGGGGGGCAGCCGGCCCCCCGGTTCCACACAAACAGGCCCCCCACGTTGGGGGGGGGGGCGTTTAAAAAAATAAAGGTGGCACGGCATATAGCCGCCGCCGCCCTTCCCAGGAAGCAGGGGCTTAGCCCCGCGCGTGCAGCCACCATGCGGCGACAAGCCGCCGCGGCCCCCGCGCCGCCGGGCCGGGTCGGACCCGGGTCGGGTCGACCCGGTTCGGGCCGACCCAGGGGGGGTCGGGTCGGGTCGGCCCGGACCCGGACCCCCCGTTTCGAATCTTTTACGGTCTTTTGGCCATAACATGAGCCTCGGACCTCCGATTGACGAACCGTCTACGGAAACGCGATCCTTGGATCGAGACGGTCGTTTCGGTATATCGCACTCAAGGTTTCGGATTACTTTGAGTTCGGCCGGGTCGGTTCGTTCACGAAACCAACCGGGCCTTCGGAGCGGAAACGCTCATATCTTGAGCTACGGACGTCCGATTGACGTGCCGTCAGCCGTGTTGTGTTCCTCTTAATGAGACAGATCTTTTGGCATACTCCGCCCGAGGTTTGGACGCAGGTGGAGTACGGTCGGGTTGGTTTTGCCTTAAAAACCAACCGGGCCCCGGAGACGAAAATGCCAATAACTCTCAGACCGGGCGTCCGATCGACGCGTCGTCTGTTGCGATGAGTTCCTATTGACGATACGGAACTTTTGGATACATCAACTTTGGTCTTCGTGACAGTTGATGTATCAGCCTCTCGGCTCGTGGAGCGGACCCTCCGAACGAGCTTGCTGTGTGCGGGAACCCTAGTGCTGGCTGCGACTGTTACTGTGACTGTTACTGCTACTACTGCTACTGTGACAGCGACGACGATAGTACAGAGATCCTGTGTGGATTCGACGACGACGACTTCAGCACTCAGCGATCCTACGTGGATCAGTGCTACAGGTCCTGTGTGGGCCCGATCCTGTGTGGGTCTGATCCTGTGTGGGTCCTTGCGCTCAGCGGTCCTGTGTGAACCAGCGCCTACAGGTCCTGTGTGGGCCCGATCCTGTGTGGGTCTTTGCGGGGGTTAGTTACCTATCGATCCTTTGTGGGTCCGACGACTTAGATGGATCAGTGATCATCTTTATCGTCCTTTGAAGAAGTATATATGTGTGAGCTGAATCCTTTTTGCTTTCCTGTGTGGATTGTGTTGTGCAATCCTGTGTGGATTACGTTTTTCTTTCCTGTGTGGAATACGTATACTTTCCTGTGTGGACTGAGTTGTACTTGGGCTCAGAGGTTGGAGCGTATTTGAAATTGATGACTTAGGTATATGTATGGGCATATACCTAAGCAGTGTCGGTTGTTACTTCGTGATTGTACCTTTCTTCGTGGTTTATCCTTTGTGGATTTGAGAGACCTTCAGGGGTCTCGGGGTCCCTACTGAGTAACTTATACTCACCCCTGCATGGGCTATGCCCGCACTATGTTGTGTTGGTTGCAGACGACGGACAGTGTTGACCTTAGCTGAGGCTTGCAGAGCGGGACGGTACCCGGAGGTGGACCACTGGGCGGGACGTGCACGGAGCAGACGACGGGACCTGTGGAGCAGAGGAGCTATCTGTACCCACCCTTCAGGTGGGATTTCCAGTGGACAGCTCGGTGTAGCGGCATTTACTTTTCAGTTGCTGTATTCTCCTTTCGAGTTGTACTTTACTTTCATTTTGGGTTTGTATTCTGGCCCTTTTACTTTTCTGCACTTTCAGTTGTACTCTGCTTTTGTTTAGTGTTTACTTTCCGCTTGCTTACTCTGTGGTGTTTGTTTACATTACAAAGGCAATGCCTTCCCTTTTTACCGGGATTTACGCCTTGGTGCTAGTCGCCAGCCCCTGGCCTATGGAAGGCGGGCTTGGAGTAGTCACGGCACGGACCCCGAGGGCGGGTCGTGACATATACACCGATATTAAAAATGTTTCATTTATTAAACATTGATTTTAACTCTTTTTACTGTTCTTTGAAATAAATTAAAATAAATGATGTAATATGATCCAAGTGGACCAAAGAGGTTCATATTTACTTAATAAGGTTTTTTCTGGTCGAATTATACTTATAAAATAGAACTAGGACGTGTGTTAAGGTAATAATAATATCATTTTCCCCTTAATTACCATGTTTACATTTAACTGTGGTAAATAAAAGTAAAAAGTTCATATTCAACAAAAAAAATTATCTTATTGAACCACATATTACTCCTTTATATTAACTTCTTGTCTTGTATTTTCGAAATTCCACTCACCAAATTAGTAAAATTAATTTTTATGTGAATTTGCAAATTCTCCTAGCAGATGGGTAAAAGACGGTGAAAAGTTCAATAAAATTATTAAATATCTAAAATTATTATAAACTGGCTCCAATGAATTAAATTGGTATTATATTGGAATTATTTATCTATTTTTACCTACAATAAATTTAAATTAAATAAATAATTATTTAAATAAAAATTCAGTTTTGAACTATAACTAAGTGTTTTTCACTATTCATAAAAAATTGATAGTTTTCAGAAAAATACCAAAAATTCACCCTATGATAATTTTGATATTCCGAATCCAAAAATGATGTCTGTTTTACCATATTAAAAAAATATAACTTTCATTTATTAATTTAAAATTAATTCCCATTGTCAAATCCTGAAGGCGTATTTTTAAGAAATAATAACTATCAAAACATTGACACTTGTTTATTTCCAATTTCAAAGTGAAATTACATACAGTGACCAGAAATGGATTAAATGGTAAGAATATAATCTATTTATACTTATAAAAAATTAAAATATATAATTTAACATTATAAATTATTTTGATTTAAAATGTTTTTTTAGTTAAAATATAATATTTTTCACTATTCACCCAAATATGAAAGCTATCAGAAAAACACCAAATATTTATTGGAACTAAAATATTATGTCCTAATTCTAAATAAGAATCTTCTTTTGTGAAATTTAATATTTAAATGTTTGAAATATTTTATTTTAAAAGGGTTCATAATTAAAAGACGGTAAAAGTGCATTTTTGAAAAAATACATCTTTTATTTGAAAAAAAATGAATTTGTTCTTACATTATATATAAGAAACTCATAATATAGATTATAAATTTATAAGGAATATATAATGTTCAAAATTTATTTAATACTATTCATAACTGCTGTTGAACAACTAGTTTGGTAATCTTTTGGTGTTCTTGAACTCGGTGTTGCATGTAGTACAAGTTATTGAATTAATTTGAAGAAATAACGTACTATGAAATCGTAGGGTGTTACATGGTGTATCCAATTTAATGGAATTGTTGGTTGGTTTAGATATTATCATTTATATAATAATTTTTAATTATATTTAGTATACATAGGTTATTATTTAATAATTATATATAAATAATTTCATGCGTGGATAAAAAAATGGAAAAAAGTTGTAATTGATAAACGTTACATCTTATTCAGGTAAATCTTTTTTTATACCAAAATCATACCTTGTATTTATTAATGGCCAATTTTATACTTCTAAACTTAGTTCAGTAATTTTGGGATATTATTTGAGTAGGTTTTTAATAATAAAAATTGATTTTTTGGTGGGAATAATTGGGATGGGTGAGTGCACTTTTATTGTGGATGAGGAGTGGCATTCTGGTAAATATAAAATGTAAAACACTATTGGGAGTTCTCTCTTAATCATATTCCACCAATAATGATCCAAAGTATAGAAAATGGAGGATAAGGTCTAAAAATGGCATAAAAGGGCACTTTACTAGTTTCTAGGTCATTTTCCCCTTAAAATTAATGTTTAACCTCTAATTAAACTCAAAATCACAATTATCATATTAATTAATTTTAATTGATTCCACTAATATTTTATTCAAAATAAGTGTTGGATATAGTAGATATTATAATTTATTCTAATTAAAAATAAGGAATATATTTTTACAATTTAATATCACAATGGTGAGAGTAATTAATTTAAAATTAATCCCGTATTTGGGATGAAAAATAAGGTTTTTAATGTGAAAATGTTGAATGATGGAATGTTTTTTATGCCTAATTTAAATGTGAAATTGATCAAAATTAACTAAATTTAATTAATTGATGAACATTAGATATAATATTATTTTAAATCAAATTAAAAATATAATTTATCAATATAAATTATTTAAATGAAAGATCAATTTTCCATTATAATTTATTATATTTCACTATTCCTAAAAAATGTATCTTTGCAGAAAAATATCAAAATTTCACCCCAAGTTAAACTGCCTTTAGAAAAAGAATGATTATTATGCATAAAATTTGATTTGTTCATATCTTTTACATATTAAATCTTTTAGATGAATGTAAAAAATATTTTATTTAATATATAATATTTATATTTCATTTATAATATTCTATAAGAGTATTTAATTTAATATATTGTGAAAAAATGACATTATGACCATAAAAATAGATTTGTATAACAAACATTCCCTTTATATCTAATTGGTTTTTATATTCATTTATAATAAATTGGTCATCAAATAATTATTCAAACATATGTAAAAATATTTTCCAAATATAGTTAATACATTTCAAATATTTCATAAATACTACTAGTTGATAATTTTCATATTAAATAATAATATTTATAATATATTGTAGATTGGTAAAACCCATCCATCCTTGTAACACATGCGATGAAATAAATTCATTATTGTGTGTAATGAAATCTTACTTTGATATCCCATGTTGATCAAGATAAATGTTATGTTTCATGTAACACAAGATAAACTCAATGTCTATTTGTAACATAATTCTACCTTTTTTGATTCGTATATATAAAGGTAAGAACAAAATTATTCTTTTTTTCTAAAATGAAATTTTTTTGAAGTCATTGGGGGTTACAAAAATAATTGGTTTCCTAAAATTCCCAAAAAGACATTAAATAACATAATCATAGAATATCGTAGAATATTAGAATATTATTTTACAAAAGGAATCAAAATATAGTAAAATATCATGGATGATTAAATCATCACTCTATGAAAGAAAACACATAGTTTAAAATATACGTAAAAATGTTTTAAATAATACTTTTAAACATATTTTATAATATATGATGTAAAAACTAATTTCCAAATCATTTTTTTGAACAGACTGATAGGTCTCTTAAAAACATTCATATTAAGAGTTCCCAAATAAAAAATCCTTCAAAAGTAATAATTTTACGAAAAATTAGTAAAATATCATTAAATATTTTTACTTATATAAGAATCTTTAATATTACTGACATGAAAAATACATAATGTTTTCAAAAAATAAAGTGATAATACTTTTAAAAACTATTACTTTAAAAATAATATTTTATTAAAGAGAATTTAAAAGGGCATACTTATTTAAAAAGTTATGGTAAAATACTTTAAAAATATAATTTTTAAATATATTATTTAATATTGGATCATTGAAAGTTGCATAAATGTTAACAAATGAAAATTTCGAGTTCATATTAAATAATTTAATTTTCAATGGATTAAAAAATCAATTTCATCATTTTCGAATAACATTATTCAAAACCCAAATATTTTAAAATGATATAGATTCATTTTCATTAAAATAAACCAATATAACATGGATAATTGGATATGGAAACTAATTTATTTTGTAATGGGGAATGGTTAATATTGACGGGATGTAAAAATATTAACACTGACACGAATCCATTAAAGGTAATGGGAATTCTTCTTATAAAATCATTTTAGGAAAAAATTAAAATCCTAGAAGAATAATAACATGAATTGAAACATTATTTCTTAAAATGAATTTTATAATTCATCATAAAATCATCCTAAGTTATTATAGATTAATCGTGAATGATAAAATAAAATAAAATATGATTATGAACCAAGGAAAAGATTTAAGCCATGAAAGCCTCTTACAATATCTGATACATTTGAATCAAAAACACTTGAGAGAAATTAAATTGAAATAAAAATTTTAATATCTTGTATTATTAGTGGATAATTATAAATAATTAAAATAAGAAATTAATTTAATCAATGATATGGAAAAATAATGTGAAACATAAACATGTCTAGTATGTGTAAAATGTGAGAAAAATAAACCCTTATAAATCTAGAAATTTTAGAATCAAAAGACATATGAAGAATGAAAATAATATGGTTTTATAAATAAATTTTTTTTAATTCATGGATTTTTCATATATACATTATTTTATAGTTTATAAACTATATAAATAGTAATTTTTTCCATAACATTTAAATATGTGTTAATAAAGAGGAATTGAGATGGTAAAACCCTTACAGCTTTCACTGCATCTAAACAGACCATATGGATGACAATGAGAAATTAATCATTGAATATAATTATAACTAATATAATCATCATATAAAATTAAAATTATGAATTATATAAACAATTATAATATGAACATGGTATAGATGAGAAACATTTCACAATTAAATTAAATTGAGATGGAAACATTTATCTTATTTCCCAATTATTCGAATTCATTTCATCCTCCTATAAAGAAACCATAAAAGGATTGATATAATATTTTATAATATAATTCATAAATAAAACTACTTATAAATATCATTTATAATCATCTACTAAATGTATATTAGTTAGTTTTTTCCTTTTGTGGCGCATTTGATATTCACAGTTGTAACCATTTACTGATGATTCATATGAGGGATTTTTGTGATCATTTTTCATATAACATTCACAATTAATAGATAATTTATATTACTATAATGTATTACATATAATGATTTTTTATTTTTATGTTTCCTCCAATGTTTTCATTAATCGTTATCTTATAAGATTAATTTGAAAATAAACACATTTCAGTGATTATCAACCTTTGACTGTTGTTTTATTAACTAATGTGTAAAATATTATTTTTGAATTAAAAACCAATAAAGTACATATTTTCATATTTATATAGTCTTAAACATTTAATTAGTTTTTCATAATCAACCATGATATAGTTTAATATCATTATTCAAATAGGTGGCCAAACAGACTCAATCGTGAACACACTTTATCTCATTTGTTGTGTAGGGTCAATGAGATGTTTTTAAAATAAAAAATTAAAAAAAATTAAATTTATTTTTCTATATTAGTGAATGTAATTTTGAGATGTTATAAAATAATTTAAATAGTTGAATAAAAATTAAAAAATTGAATCTATTGATGCTAGAGTCCACACAACACATGAATAACATTTCCTACACTCATAAAATTTGAGGGGTTGAGTTGGATAGTAACTAATATTTTCTGATTCATATATAATTTATATAAATCATATTTATATGATGATACCATCATTAATGCCACCCAAGATAGTTCTTGGGGAAAAACAAAAATCACTGCTTCATGGAGGTTGAACTCCACATGTAGACACTAAAAAATATTTTTATTCTTCAAAGTAGTAGGAAGAGAATATATTTTGGTTTTACTATTATTGTTACAATATCTAAATACAGTAATTATTTTTATGTTTAAATTAGGGTAATATTTCGTTAATAATGAAATTATTATAATGAGACGTTATGAATGAAGTGATTCCACGGTTGGGACCATGTTCATCCTCTAAATTATGGAATATATATTTGTGGGGCATATGAATATAACTGAAAAAGGGGATTATGGAATGTAATAGAACAAAAGTATAGGATATTTGGGAAGTATTTCATGTTAATTTAAAAATATGAGGGTACTATTTAAATGGGGGATGCAATCCCCTTTTATATGTGGAAAAAATGAGAATTTCCATGGAAAAAATTGTAATGGGTAAAAAGGGCTAGGAATGAATTTTGTGGAGTTAATTTGCGGGATGGTTGAAAAGAAATTTTTTTAAGAAACTACTACCAAAAATATTTTTTCCTGAAGGTATAAATCTCGTGTTATTTATTAAAATTATATCCACCATAAATTTGGAATTTCTACACATATTACTATTAAATAAATATAAATCAAGTCAGTTATTGTATTACATAATATAAAATAAGATTCTTATTAAACCATTTGAATAATTTATTCAATAATTTTGGAACCTTCAATCAATATTCAATTTCTAAATAGTGTAAAATTAACTTATAAATCAAAATATTTAATTTTTTGAGAAACATTTCTTTCGTGAAGAATGTTACTTTAATCAATAATGTTTTTTAGTATAATTATACATAAATTACCCATTACATGATATTTTATTCATTTTTACATATGTTTAAAAATCATTTTATAGTTTTAATTTTAAATCAATTTCTTTAACATTAAAATTACAAAATATTAGAAAATGTATTATTCTTGGAAACAAATTTATAAGGAATGTAATATTTACACAATGTAAACATTATGTAAAAAAATAAAGTGAAACATTTTAGATTATTTATAACCACTAATTTTATATTTAAAATATATTTCAATTTCATTAAATTAAAAAATAATAATTTATAATGTATTAAAAACATATTTTTTAGAGAAAATATTTCTCGCGTTGAATTAGTAAATATAGGTCTGTAATTGAAACATTATATTTTAAAATATATAATGGTACCTTAAACACATATTTTATTTTAAGAAAAATTATTCTGATGTACTATTATTTTGTCTAATTGTTGTTACAAATTCCAATGTATTTTCAAAATAAATTTTTCATTAATCATCAAACAATAAAAAATATTTTTAAAATGAAACTACAACTTCTTATGAAAATATAACCTTACAAAAATTCAATAATGATTTTATATTTATCAAATTCACATCATAAAATGGATAAATGTAAAATTATAACATATAAAATGTCCTGAAAATAGTTTTTTTATTGAATCATTTTTGGTATACTAACTATTATTCTAAAAAATTAATAATCCTAAAAATGTGAATCACAAAAAAAATTATAAAATTATTTTTTGACATAAATATTTTTTATTTTTTTAGAGGTAATACTTTAGTTCTCTATTTATGGAGAATTTTAAATGGATATTTTCATATATATATATATATATATATATATATATATTTAATTACAGTATTTTAACTATTCATACCATCTATATTTATATCTACATTATCATGGCCAATTTTTTAATTGTTTTTTGTGACTCATGTGGATAAAACGAAAGAAATCCATAAGGAAATAAGGAGTGAAAACATAATAGAGACCACTAACAATATCATGTACCAAACCAAACCAAATAACTCTAATCTCTACCAAACCATATAATATGTCATTGTGAAAGAAGTTTTGAATGCCTAGATGGCCACAATGACCACTCAGATTAGAATAGGAAACAACCCCATTCAGTTTCAACCTATAATTATGTAGACCAAGAATTTAGAGACCATAGATCATTCTTTCCCACCCTTTACATCATCAATCACTCCTCAAATATTTACACCCACAATCCTATCATCCAATATATTTTCATGTTCCTCGTTTCACTAAGGGAGTAATTTCTAGGTTTTATATACATAAAAATTCCTATAGACCTGGTTGTTAGGTTCTAAACACAATTGTAAACCACATCAAACTCAAAGAATCACTATACCACCCAAACTTGAATAGAATAATGTTCATCCTCATTTCTCAAAGTGGTCTTCTCCATGCACTACTCAAAAAATAATTACATCTCCATGGTTTATTTATAGCCTCTTTTCCCATAGGATGAATCCTCCAACTAACATTCACATTACAATAACACAATCCATAATATATAATCCCCTACACCTACCACTACAGTAACCATAATAACATGGTGAAACACTGAGATCCCATACACACATCTCAATCTGTGGACTAATATAAAATATCTATAATAACAATATATCATAAAAAAGGTACATTATTTTGAGAAATACCATAATATGTGGGATTCACATTCACCTCACCATTAGGCGTTGCGTTATACAAAAGTTGGAGGTTGGTGTTCTCAAGATAAAATCTCTGTTTTGGTATAGCATAATAGTGCCCCAATCAGATGTCTGACACATAGCCAACTATTTTACAAAAATATGAATTCCAAATTTAAAGGTAAATATATAAATATTATATAATTCCCATTTGATTATATGATACAAAATGAGAATGTTCTGGGTCATCCATATCAGGATCAACATTATCCAAAACAACTACATAACTGAAATTGACTAAAACATATGATCTAACGAGCCTATATTATGAAAATCAGTGTTCACCAATCCATGGATACAAAAATAATACATATTGTTCCCACACTAGTGATAATTTTATAAAATTAGGGTCTAAATATGAAAACCAATGAGCAATATAGATATCGATAAATGTCTCCAAATAGGAACATATGAAGCCTCTAAAGAATACTAGAAACTTATGAGTTCACTATTAATGGAGAATTAGAATCTTATGAACAATAAATTTACATCAAACTACACCTTCTATGTAAATGGTTACCTATATTTCTCTTACAATAGATAGTGATATATATTACATGTATATTACAATGATCCAAAGTGTAAATGTACCAACCACTATCCCTTAATGGAAAACTATACCTCAAACAATAATTATAATAGTCTGTACATAATAGATAGTCAACATATCTTAGAAATATCCCACTATATTTACATTAAACAGATTCAACTACAAATAAGAAGAAAAGTGCTAACTCAATGTGTTGGACACCTACAACTACAATGAAATCATCTTTTTAAGGCACGATGATCAATAATACTATGAGTATTGAATTACATAACTCAAAATAAATTGTTAACAATCCTAGGATTTAAACTAGTCATTTTTCAACATTCATAGCACTATTTAACATTAAAATAAATAAATAGGAAACCATAATGAATATTTCTTCTCACAAGATGAAATCAAAACTAGATCGCAAAATTAACGATATATTTTTTATTTCCTTCCCAAAAATTGATATATCCACATAATTGATTTTTAAACTAATGGAATGACAAAACATATTTAATAAAGAATCTTACTAGGACTTTGTTCTTTATTAGAAATGAGAGTCTCCTGATAAAAAATCGTGACATTATCATAGTTTCCATGAACCACGCTCAAAAATCAGTATTTATTTAAAAAGAAAGAATACATAATGGTTATCTGGAATGATTTAAGACCAAATCATTATCATTGAAAATCATGTTACTGTTGTGGTGAAATTATCTTGTGTTATAATAAATAATAAGGCTTACATCAAGATTAGCTTTTCTATAAAGGCTTTCACTAGTGAATTTTCCCTCCCTAAAAAATGTGAGTAATCTCTATTATATTACTGATAATGGCCATGCAAATCATGATAATGTAAATGGGATACCATGTAGTTCTATTTTTGTCCCTCATGGAACTAACAACTTGTTTTAGATTAGTTCCAATTTCCCCAATCTTCATGTTTTAGATCTTTCCATGGAGATTCGACCTAGGACGTATCGAGTTTCGACCCATACTGCCTTTACTAAGAAAAAAAAGAAAAAAAGACAATTAAAATATATCATCTGTCATCACAGACATTGTTTCCCCCTCTTATTCATTATTTTAAACATGAACCATCCACATAAAGTTGAAGACTGATGTATAAGGAATTTACTTGATCCATTATTCTATAGGAGCACTGCCATCAAGAAATGAGAGATTGGAAATAAGACCATTGTCCTCCATCAAAGAATTGTTGTTGATAATGATAAAAACCAGCTTGATAACCAGAATAATAACATGATATTTTATCATGTTAAGGTAACCATGAATACATTCCATACATTTGTTTCTCATATCCCAGAATTACTAGTAGATTGAGGAAAAACCATCAATTGAGTTTTAATATCAAAAGATCTACCCTTCTATCCCTAGAACTAGAAAGAGATGAAACTCTACAGATACCCTTACTATACCTAAAAACCCAACCATTGGTTGACCAAATCCCATAAATAGTGTCCCAAATTCTATCAGTAAACAAATTACACATAGATTTATTGTTAGGATTATAACAACATGTGCTTCTTGAAACCATGATGATTCCATTTCGTTGGAAATTATCATATGTTGGGATTGAGTTGTTCAATAATCGCCAAAAGAATCATCCTTATAGGGATTTATGTTCCCCAAAACTTGTTTCCCACCTATCCATATGGTGTGAAGATCAGAAGATATTGTGTTAGTCATGAGTGTTCAAAGTTCCATATGTTAATTCCATGAATGTTATTTTATCCTACCATTCCACCAAACTGATACTTTCATGAAATATTTTATAATCCACATCAAGGATTGTCTTGATAAAATTCTGATATTTTCTCTCCAGTGAAAATGTGATCTCAAGTCTCATGAACCATTGATATAAGATCCTCTTTCTGGCCTAG
The DNA here is from genome assembly GCA_963277665.1 of Viscum album. NCBI lineage: Eukaryota > Viridiplantae > Streptophyta > Magnoliopsida > Santalales > Viscaceae > Viscum > Viscum album. Next base: position 647,752,636 of record OY728120.1, on the reverse strand, counting down.
GTATCTTTCCATAATCTAATATCACCATGATGTATCATCCACTCCACCCTATCATCCATCCATATGTGGTGTTCTCTCATGCATCACTCTAGCTAGGAAAGTTTACACAATCACTCATCCCAAAAGATCCAGATGTCCCCATGTATGATTCTCATGAATCCCACTGATATTTATTTTCTTCAATAATATTATAATTTATCTGGGTTATCATGGAGGAAACATAATTATCCATGTTTCTCATATTGACCCCATATGAAAGAGGATGCACGACCAATTCTGTAAAGACCAATGAGACATCCCCTCACATTTTTAGTCCTAAATGAAGGAATTAATTATGTTTTTGATTATGTTAATAGTTTATTTTAGTGAATTCATCATAGAAAAATAGTACAAGGTAATTTTGTTAATAACGTTTTCACCCATGTGATTCTACCAACGAACGAGATATTTTATTAGTCAACAATTCGATCGATGATAAAACTCACATTCTTATTAGAAAGTTCTTTTATAATTTAGACATCTGAAATATGAACTCCTAAATAATTCATTAGATGGGTCCACTTCGGTATACCCTATATCCTTTAAATAGTTCTACCTCAGGAGTTTGAATAACGCTCTGGAAGGTAAACACTTTTGATAAAATCGATAAATTTCCCACAGTAGCTTTTATACATCTCCATAACGATGTTAAACCCCTCAATAGATATTTAACTTCCATTAATGAAAAATATTATATAATCTATGTATATAAAATGGAACACCACAAGTGTCCCAGATATGTTCATATAGGCTCCAATTGATCATTTTCCAATTAATTTTTGATATATCATGATAATATTTCTTGAGAAAGATTGAATATTCTAGGAGAAAGATGATCTCCCAACCTCAAAACTTGAATCGATTTGAATAAGACCAAGAATATTCCCATAATTGATTCCAAAAGATAAGAAAAAAGAAAGAACCTTAACATGAGGTCCCCAGATCATGAATTGAAACTGAACCTCTACAAGGCCTTGAAAATGAAACATTACACTTTATAGTCATATAACATAATATAACTACCTTAATCATTATATTAGTTCTAATAATCATCATATTAAGTTCATTATTCATCTCTATCCCAATCCCTATAGCTTCATGAATTCTCTTCCCCTTCATGAAGTTGTAGTGTTCTTCCAAAGTTATCTACATAAGCATGTTTCTAAACCAATTGTTGATGATGTAGGTTTGAATATTTTATGAGACTATTTAGAGGCATATTTTCCAGTTTTGATTCAATCTCATTGGTACCATCACTTTAGGGATAAGATCAAATCTATGTGTTTTGATGGATCCGGTTAGATCTCATCCCCGGATAAATTCCTACATGGATTAAATAAATTTTACATTAATAATATCCCATTAAAAAACATAGAATGTTCATAGAAGGTCATCAGGTCCTATAGCACTATCTTTATTTAATCAAAATATCGCCTATTTGATTTATTTTTCATCCATTTTCCTTACATATTATCAGTCTCCTCATTAGGGACCTTTATTCCAATGAAGTTGACAAAATTAACATCCCTTTATCCTCTCAAATATCTATCAATTCCTGAAGTAGTGGGCTAGTAGGATAATTTTCGAAATGATTCTCATAAAATGTCTTATCACATCTAGATTCATGGAGAAGAACCACCATCCATCCTGATATTGCATGATTTTTTGTCTTTTTCTCCTTCACAAATCATGAATGAAACATCTATTCATATCCCCCATTTTATGAAAAAGTTCCATTGACTTCTCCATTTCCACCCTGTTAATCTAAACCAGGTTACTATTAAATATAGTTATTTAATCATCAATTTAATAAAAACCTTACCTTCCCATCTATCCTAACGTTTTCTATCTAATATGATTATTTTGTTGTTCATACACTCAATCATATAATCATTATTGGGCCTATTAATATTCCATATATAAAGATGATCACTTAATATATTTAATCTGTCCCTGTGATTTCTCTAAGAACATCCCTTGACAGGTTTATCCCATGAAATTTTAACTAACTGTCTGAAGCCTTCAATATGAGCCCAAATTTATAAGGAATATAATTGTGACAATTTTTTGTTTTCTCTTTTGAAATGATCCAAAATCAGGGAATGGTCAGATAATAGCTGATGTAAAGGAGTAACCCCATCCCACGGGTAAGAGTATACTCTCTAAATATTTCACAAATAACTATCACTAATTCCCCATATCCTTTCACTCATTTTATTATTAATGAAAAAATGTATTAGGATTTCCGAAAAACACAATATCCATATGACCATTTGTAGATATAAATTCATTAAAATCATGAGTCCTATTAATTAATTGAACCCTCCCACTTATTATTTGATGGGTCAGTAATCCGGTTAATATGTCCACAAAAGAAAAATTGAAACTCTACTAGATTGGAATTAATATATTATATACCAAGGCTATTACCACTCTCTTGCTTCACATCTCTTATATACAAATGTAAAAAACAAGCAATCATCAACTATTGGCACCGGGATAGAAATATTATATGCTGAGACTTCCACCAAATCAATGAAAAGATTACTTTTCCAAAATATCTGAATATTTTTTTAGTGCACCCATACATCCAATTAAGATAGCCTTCTATACATGAAAATGAAATAATTTGTTCATCGTTATTATTTTGTTTTAGAATAGCTATAACAAAATCCATTTAAAGACCCATAGCTTGGAGTACAAAGACATTACATTACTTTTGTAAAATACTTAATACATAACAAAAACAAACACAAATGTACCGTAATAGTTTAGTGTCTTTGGAAATTCAGAACGTAATCTTCTAATCATTGTGAAAGATCTTCAACATATCCCATAAATATCTTCCCCTTTCGGTTTCTTACCTAAAACATTTATTTATATCCTAGGGAAAATAAAACATAAAATGGGTGAGCTCAAATGCTTAGTAAGGGAAAGCAGAGAGAACATAAAACAATAAAATAAACATTTTGAAGGAAAAATAATGAACATAAAATAGAAACATAAAAATATTGAGCAAAGACATAAATCATGGAAGTACGTAAGGAATATATCATAAAGGAACATAAATCTTGATAAAATAGAATGGAAATAAAACATATAATTGTTTCCAACCATTAAGCACATGATATGATTTCCACAGTAGCCAAGGCATTGCTGCCAAGGCCATCTTAGTGGACAATGTCCCTTTTTGAATCGAGTTCACTCCTTGTTCCAGTCATGTAACACTAAACCAGATTAACTTACCATTCCAGCCATGTCTATCTAATGAGATATAAATCTTTACCCAAGGAATTGGAGGGAGATATAGGTCCCACCCATCTCATAATGAAATAATTCTTACTTTTTCCACAACATGATGATAAATCATTCATTATTACCCAAATAATAAAATGGGTTTTATAAACATCATTCCATCATAACATAATCCATATAAAAAATGGATATCATTTCATCATAAGAAAAGTGAAAAAATGTAAATCATAGAGACATTATACTTGAAACAAACACATATGAAATAATTCCATCTTATATGGAAAATGGTTTTGATAAAACACTTAAAATGATTTCCTGATGAAAATATCCATTCTTCTTCAAAAGAATTTTTTTTACAAAATGCCATGCAATTTTAAAAGAAAATGATTTTTTCGAAAATTTTTATCAAATCATGTTGAAAATGCTTCATGAAAAAAGGCGTTATGAAACATTAAAAATCTGTTCATGCCGTATAAGTAAAAAAAAATTCTTCTCATACTTTTGCCGGAAAAGAAAAAATTACCTCGTATGGTGAAAAAAAGAACAATTACTTACACACCATATAGTAAAAGAAAAATTGGGTAAAAAGGAATTTAAACATACATGAAAAAAATTTATAAAATAGGGACATGGATGATAAATATAACCCCAGTAAATACTTACGTATAAGAAATCTTGGATAAAAATGAGATTTACAAAATTATCCCTTACCTTATGTCTGATATTCTTCGTATGTATCCAAAACTCCTATATAATTATTTAAATAGTGTCATTGACTTATTAAATAATCATATTAAATGTTATGATATCATATATAGTTCACATATGACTTTATATTACCCGTTCTTTTGAAAATTCCATGTTAAAACAGCATTTTGGGTAAAATCATTTCATTTATCGTACATGTTTTAACTTGTTGTTTTTTATATTATTACTTATATCCTGAATTACATTATTCCAGAATGTAAAACAATATTTATATACAATATATATTCATCATAAAAATATATATATATATATATGATAGATTGATAAATAGAATGAAATACACCGTCCATGGAGACGGTAGGCCGTACGTACGCATGAACATTATTTTCATTTCTTTATTGAATTGAATGGAATTAAGTAGATGACATAAATATATATATACATAAATCCAGTATCATTATTATGTCATATATTTCATTATTATTCATTATATATACTTTATAATCATTCATGAATGTTTAACATGGAGAATGAATCTCATCGCGTCGTGGAGACGGTAGTCCGTATGTACGCACGAGCGTTGATATCATTCCAAAATTTATTGAATGGAATTGGAGTGGGTAATATAATATCGTAGAATCAGTATGATGTTATAATAATCATATATATTTATTATTTATACCATTATACCCATCCAAGTAAGGTGGTGGTGGAAAAACTAATTAAACCATAGCGTGGAGAATGTACTTGGTACGTACGCAGGAACGATGATTTCTTTTTCCGTAGGATGGATAGAAGGTAAAATAGGTTTGTTTAATATTTATAATAACATATCAGTATATATATTTAATAATGATTTTATTACTTTATAATGTAACAACTAAAGAAGATGAAGTTGAAAAAGAAAGAAACCTGAGAGAATCGGAAGAAGAGAATACCTCTTCTTCGACGCACCTCTTTAAGCTTCCCCTTAAGGAATTCGATTTGGTCATTGGAGAAGAAAAAAACCTCCAGAATGTTGATAAGGAATTTGAGTAGAGAAATGGACAGGGGTTGGCCGAGCTTCAAGGCTATAAGGGGTGTGAAGAGAAGAGGGAAGGGGTGCCCTTTTTATAAGGGATGAGGGGGGTACTTTAGGAAAAACTTAAAATATTATTTTATAATAGCTCCAAATTGATTTATTTCGAATCTAAGGTGGGTATGTGTCGAAATCCTCTTAATCAATATGTTTTAGACAAGTTTAGGTTACTATTTTAACATTATCATTTGGATTTAACTCTAAGTTAAATAATTTAACCTTTACCATGTCTTCTTGTTTTCTTACACTATATGGTTAATAAACTTACTATATCAAGCCAAAAGAACCCAATGTGGTTCATTATTAATATATATAACCTTATCTATGTCATTTGGCCGAACCATAGATTTTTAGTAATATAATAACAATTAATAAAATAATATTTGTTTTAAAAACTATGTTATATCAATTTTGACAGTATATGGTAATTGATTTGTGTGAAAATCATTACAGAATTATTAGTTCGAAAAAGGTTAATTAAATCAATACTAACATTTCATATTAACCTATAAAATTATTGTAATTCATAAAAAGTCTCAAATTACATTTATTTGGGAATTTATAAAATATATTATTTAATATTTCATTATTTAGGTAAATACTGCATCACCATTGTGTCATAAATAAATTAAATTATTTAATGTCTAAAAATTATAAATAAAATACCATTAGGTATGAAATATTTTTATCTTTCTAATTAATTTTTATAGTCGATTTATTTTATGTATAACCCTATATTAAAAATGATTTAGTTATTAAACTTTGATTTTAACCATTTTAACACTTCTTTAAATAAAATAATAATAAATGTCCTAATCCAATCAATGTGGACATAAAGGGTTATTTTTATTCCTAAGGTTGTTTTTGGTCGAATTAAACTTATCCAATAGAATTAGTACATGTGTTAGGGTAATAATAATATCATTTTTACCCTTAATTACCCTATTTACTTTTAATCGTGGGAAATTAAAGTAAAAAAGTTACTATTCACAAAAAATTATTTTTATCTTATTGAACCACGTTATACTCCATGATGTTAACCATGTATCTCATATTTTTGAAATTCAACTCATTGAAGCAGTAAAATTATTTTTTATATAAATTTTCAAATTCTCCTAAGAGGTGGGTAAAAGGCGGTGAAAAGTTCAATAAAGTCTTTATATATCTAAAGTTTTTATAAAATGACTTCAATGAATTACATTGAACTTATATAGGTATTATTTATCATTTTTGAACTAAAATAAATTTAAATAAAATTAATAATAATATAAATAAAAAGTCGGTTTTTAAATAGTAACACAGTGTTTTCAATATTCATCAAAAATTGATTGTTTTCAGAAAAATACCAAAAATTCACCTGAGGCTATTTTCGATATTCTGAATCAAAAAATGAAGTCCATTTGAAAAAATATATTTTTTAAAATTTTAAAAATTGGATATTACTATTCATAACAGCTATTTCATAATAATATTATAATAATATCTTGTTTAGTGAAACTCGGTATTGCGTACTACACACACTACCGAAGAAGGTCTTGATTGCGTGTAATGAAATCCAAGTCAGGGATTCATGTAGTGAAATCTCTGTTAAGTTTTGTGTATAACATAATCAAAACTTTTTTCATTTATACATTAAACAAAAACTATACTTAATGTTGTGTAGAATAATTTCCACAAAACGAACTTGAAATTGTGTATAACATGAGCCAAGAATAGTGTTGCGTATACTACAAGATAATACAGTGTTGCGTATAATACAATCTAATCTTTGTGTAGTGTATAATAGAATACATCAATGAAATTAAAAGTAATATATCTCATAAAATCTCACGGTGTTACATTCTACCACCCTTAAAATGAATTCCGCCCTCAAGATTGGTCGGGGTTATAAATGGTTTATTACTTGAGTGTTTCTTTCATAAAAACTTACTTTGTAAAAAAAGGAATACTAAAACTTACTTTAAAAATGAACGTTTGAAACAAAACGGATACCGAAAGTAACCCATCACTTGTGTTCCCACATAGGAGATCATAGGTGAAAATATGGATATGGAAGAGAAATCTAACCGTTAAGTTCTGATGGAGAGTGGTAGAGAATAGGGCTATGAAAAATCAAACAGTCACAAAGCCATACAATTTTGATGATCTAAGGTACCATCATAATCATCAGATATGAGAGCACTAGGACAACATTTTTGGTTTTGAATATCATTTCCCTAAAGTTGATGAATTTTTGAAATAAAAGAAATACCTATTTAATTTTGGTTCAATTTTAACTTTTCTTGTGCCTCGAATAATTTCTACTTCATCTATTAAATAAATGAAGTTGAATATGACTTTTGTGAAGTGTTAGCAGATCATGCGATAGAATGATAGGTCATTCCATCTGTTTTAAATATAGGGTTATCAAAAGTTATAAACATAAGTCCATCTATGATGAGATTAATCAGATATGGATCCAAAATGGACTTATACTTCATTTATCATCTGGCTAAATAAAATAAAACTAGTTTCTACTAACTAGGTACTTCTTGTAGGCTAGTGGTAGGCAATAATGGTCTTTCTCACTTCGGTTGTGGGTTTGATTCCGTCAACCTTGTCCGACGTGATGAATTGTCACTCATCCTATGGGTTTTCCTTTTTCTAAAACTACACTATTATAAAATTCTAGAAATAGTATTGAAAAAAGTTATAGCCTTAAACAATTATATCAGATGTCCAACATAATCCATTCCAACCATTAAGATTATTGAAAATACTTCTGTCTAATGTTATAGTATAAATAAAATGATTACTAGAAATGAAATCAACCAAGCATGTGAATACCATCATTTATCCCCCATATAAGATATATCTTGTTGGTCACATTCCAAACATGTGAATACCTTAATCATGTATTCTCTTGAAAAATGAATACCCATTTAACCTTAGTGAAAACATGAATGCTATCAAAAGTTAACTCTTTACACATACCAAAATCCCAAAATTTTGATATACTCAAACCATGATATCACATTTTCCTTATATCAGCCATGAGCTCATCAATACTATAAAACATATCAGTATCTCCTTATACCATCATTATTCGCATATCATCTACTTTCCAAAAATATATGAATTAACCTTTCATGGTTACTGGTACCATTCAACATATACTTTCAAATACTTTAGAAAAAACAATAGTGTAACAATCCTTATATGTGTCTTTATTCCATAGTACCTTTACCTATACAGCATAACTCTTGATAAACTTAAATCATTCCACTACCTTCTTAAACCATTGACCAAGCTTCAACACTTCTTTCATCTCATATATCATTTGTAGTCTCCTCATCATCATCCACATAAATACTACCCATATGAACATGATGATTCTCTTCATGAGACATTCCCTTAGGGAATTGGTCTGCATAATTCCCATACATTCCACTTTTAAAACCTCTAATCATTATTGATGTCGTAGCAATACCATTATCCTTCTCCATGGTGTTAACTGAAACTTTTCATTTTCACTTACTAGATTTGATCCCTTCTTTTCCGCACCCAAAGCATCTTGCAGTTCCTTTGAAACATTCTCCTTGATTCCTCTTCCCAGATGATTTACATGAGAGAAATCAAACATTCTTTCCTCTATGATCATCATTAAACTCCATATTTCTCTTATTAGGTGAGTCGGGAAACATACCATAGTTGAGATTATTGATCATATAATGAGATTTTTTATTAGGCATAATAATTATTTTTGATCTTCCAAATCCTGTTTCACTTGGTTGGTCATGATGAATATCATCCCATTGTCCATCATATCCTACATTATCGTGAATCTTCCTATTTCCAGAAATTTTTTAAAACCCAAAAAGAATAGTGTGAGAGGCAAAAATCATCTAGGGAAAATAACATAATAAATGGGGAGTACCGTCAATATCTAACATCTTAGGTTACATTCTATGATGGTTACCATAAATCTGGGACTATAACCTATACATATACTTATCATTAAGGACATCCCAGGGCATACCAAAGAAATATCTCTACGGATCTCACTGAAGTATTCACATCCTAGTTTCCAAAGGTTAACTAAAACTTTCATCCGATACAAAATTTAGTGACCCATAGCCTGGGGTACATAGACATTACATTAATTTTGCGAAATACTTAATACATAACAAAAACATACACCAAAGGACATTAATAGTTTAGTGTCTTTGGAAACTCAGAACATAATCTTCTAATCATGGTGAAAGATCTTCAACATCTCCCATAAATATCTTCCCCTTTGGTTTTCTTACCTAAAACCATTCTTTATATCCTGGGGAAAAGAAAACATAAAAACGGTGGGAACAAATTCTTAGTAAGGTAAACAAAAGAGAACATAAAACAATCCTTAAACATTTGAATTCAAAAACATGATCATAAAATCTACACATCAAAATATTGAGAAAAGACATAAATCATAGAAATACTTAAGGAATATATCATAATGAAAAATAAATTGTGATAAAATAACATGGGAATAAAACTTGTAATTGTGGCCAACCATTAAGCACATGATATGATTTACATAATAGCCAAGGCACTGCTGCCAAGACCATATTAGTGGACAAAGACTCTTTCTGAATCGAATTCACTCCTCATTCCAGTCCTGTAACACTGAACCAGATTAACATACAATTTCAGCCATGTCTATATCATGAGATATTAATCTTTACCCAATGCATTGGAGGGAGATATAGGTCCCACCCATATCATAAGGAAATCATTCTTATGTGTGCCACAACATGAACATAAATGATTCATTATTACCCAAATAATAAAATGGGTTTTATAAACACCATTCCATCATAACATAATCCATATAAAAAAATGAATATAATTTAATCATAATAAAATTGAAACCATGTAAATCATAAAGACATTATACTTGAAACATGCACATATGAAATAATGTCATCTTATGTGGAAAATGGTTTTTATAAAACACTTGAAATGAATTCCTGAGGAAAATATCTTTTCTTCTTCAAAATCATTTTTTTATACAAAATGCCATAAAATTTTATAAGAATAAAATATTTTTGAAAATAGTCATGAAATCATGTAGAGTATGCTTCATGAAAATACGGCATTATGAAACCGTAAAAATCCGTTCATGTCGTATAAGTAAAAAAACATTCTTCTCATACTTTTGCTGGAAAAGTCAAAAAGTACATCAAATGATAAAAAAAGAACGATTCCTTACACACCATGTCGTAAATGAAAAAATTGGGTAAAAAGTAATTTAGACATACATGAAACCATTTTTTTAAAATAGTCACATGGATGATAAATATAATCTCATTAAATACTTACGTATAAGCAATCTCGGATAAAAATGAGATTTGAAAAATTATCCCTTACCATATGTTTGATATGATTTGTATGTATCTGAACCTCCTATATAATGATTTAAATAGTGTCATTGACTTAGTAAAAAATCATATTCATTGTTATGATATCACATATGGTTTACTTATGACTTTATATTTCTTGTTCTTTTATAAATTACATGTTAAAGTAGTGTTTTGGGAAAAATCGTTTCATTTATCGTACATGGTTTCACTTATTGTTCTTGATATTATTATTTATATCCAGATTTACTTAATTCCAGAATGTAAAACATGATTTATATATAATATATATTCAGAATATACATATATATATAAATATATTGATAAATGGAATGAAATTCACTATTCATGGAGACGGTAGGCTGTACGTACGCATGAACATTGTTTTCCTTTCCTTATTGAATTGAATGGAATTATGTAGATGACATACATATATATATATATAAAAATAAAATATCGTGATTACATCATATATTTCATTATTATTGATTATATATACTTTTTAATCATTCATGAATGGTTAAAATGGAGAATGAATCTCATCGCGTTGTGGAGACAACAGTCCGTACGTACGCACGAGCGATGATATCATTCCCATATTTATTGAATTCAATTGGAGTGGATTATATAATATCTTAGAATATCTATGATGTTATAATAATCATATATCATTATTCATTACACCATTATACCCATCCAAGTAAGGTGGTGGTGGAAAAAATAATTACACCACGGCCTGAAGACGGTATTCCGTACATACGCACGTGCAGTAATTTCATTATCCGTTGGATTGATAGAATGTGAAATAGGGTATTTTCATTTTTATAATAACATATCAGAGTATAATTAATACAGATGATATTACTTTATAATGAAACAACTAAATAAGAGGAAGTAGAAGAAGAAAAAACTTTGGAGAATCGGAAGAAGAGATTACCTCTTCTTCGACGCACCTCTTTTAAGAATCTCTTAAGGAAGAAGATTTGGAATTTTGAGAAGGAAAAAACCTCCAGAATGTTGCTATAGAAGTGGAGAAGAGAAATGGGTGGTGGTTGGCCGAGCTTCAAGGCTCAAAAGGGTGTGAAGAGAAGGGGGAAGGGGTTCCCTTTTTATAAGGGAGGAGAGGGACACTTTAGAAAAAACATAAAATATTATTTTCTAATAAAGTCATATTCGGTTTATAATAGATCCAAAATGATTTATTTGGAAGCTAAAGTGGGGAGGGGTCAAAATCCTCTCAACCAATAGGTTTTAGACAAGTTTAGGTTACTATTTTGACCCTATCATTTAGATTTAACTCTATGTTAAATAATTTAACCCTTACCGTGTCTTCTTGTTTTCTCACACTATATGGCTAATAAATTTGATATATCAATAAAAACGAACCCCAAGTGGTTCATTAATAATATATATAACCATATCTATGTCATTTGGCCGAGCATTATATTTTTAGAAATTTAATAACAATTAGTTATATAATATTTGTTTTAAAAACTATTTTATGACAATTTTGACATTATTTGGTAATTGATTTTGGTGAAAATCATAACAGAAATATTAGTTCCAAAAAAAGTTAATTAAATCAATAATAACATGTAAGGTTAACCTAGAAAATTATTTTAATTCATAAAAAGTATCAAATTACATTTATTTGGGTATTTATAATATCAATTATTTTAATATTTCATTATTTAGGTAATTACTGCATCACCATTGTGTAAAATATATATTAAATTATTTATTGTCTAAAAATTATAAATAAAATAAAATTTTGTTGGAAATATTTTTATCATTATAATGAATACTTATAGTCGAATTTATCTTATGTATAACCCTATATTAAAAATGTTGTAGTTATTAAACATTGATTTTAACCATTTTTACTCTTCTTTAAATAAAATAAGAATAAATGTCTTAATCCAATCTAAGTAGACCTAAAGGGTAATATTTTATTCCTAAAGTTGTTTTTGGTCGAACTAAACTTATCAAATAGAATTAGTACAACTGTTAGGGTAATAATAATATCATTTTTACCCTTATTTACCCTATTTACTTTTAACCGCGGTAAATAATCTTAAAATATTACTATTCACAAAAAATTATTTTTATCTTATTGAACCACATTTTACTCCTTGATATTAACCGTGTCTCTCGTATTTTTGAAATTTCACTCATAAAAGCGTTAAAATTATGTTTTATGTAAATTTTCAAAATCCTCCTAGGAGGTGGGTAAAAGACTGTGAAAAGTTCAATAAACTTTTTATATATCTAAAATTATTATAAAATGACTCCAATGAATTACATTGAACTTATATAGGTATTATGTATCAATTTTGACCTAAAATGAATTTAAATAAAATAAAAAATTATTTACAAAAAAATCGATTTTTAAATAGTAACCCAGTGTTTTCACTATTCATAAAAAATTGAAAGTTTTTAGAAAAATACCAAAAATTGACCCAAGTCTAATTTCGATATTATGAATCCAAAAATGAAGTCCATTTTGAATAATAAAATTCATAAAATTTCAAAAAGTGGGTATTACAATTCATAACTGCTAGTTCATAATAATATTATAATAATATCTTGGTTAGTGAAACATGGTATTACGTACTACACATGCTATCAAAAAAGGTCTTGATTTCATGTAATGCAAGAAAAGTCTAGGCTGCGTGAAGTGAAAGCTCTGTTTAGTCTTGCGTATAAAATAATAATAAAAAATTCCATTTATACATTAAACAAAATCTATACTTAAAGTTGTGTAGAATAATTTCCACAAAACGAACTTGAAATTGTGTATAACACGAGATAAGAATAGTGTTGCGTATACTCCAAGCTAATACTATGTTGTGTATAGTACAAGCTAATCTTGGTGCAGTGTATAATAGAAGGCATCAAATAAATTAAAAGTAATATATCTCACAAAATATCGGGGTGTTACAAGCCTAGTGATTTCTATCATCTGATGATATAAAAACATGCTTACCTCATGCTCTATGGACCCATGAATTCAATATCAGGATGATGATAATTTATAAAATTAAAAACTAGCTTCTCATCTCAATAACCTATCATGATAAGTGTATGTAATAGAGAGAGTGTTAGCACTTTTTATCATGACCCCCTCCCTACAATGTGTACCCCTCCTGGTCCGGCAATGTGAGAAGGGAGATAATGACCCCCCGAGTCCCGCCTTCAGTAGGCCCCAGGTCGGCGACTAGCACCGAGGGTATAGGAACACACCAAAATGGGAGGCATTACCATCTTAGAGAACACATGAAAAAGAGATAGATAAGATAAAAACCAACCTACTCCAACTCAGACTACAATATAAATGAGAACCCAAGTACACATATGAAATGTAATGTAGAAGTACTAAAACTGAAAGGGGAAAGACTGAAAGTACCCAAAATAAAGTAAAAACAACAGCAAACAAAATCCTGAACAGCTCCGACAACCCCATGCTAGTAGAAAAAAGATTGATCTCCAACCTACTCCATGTGACCTGAAAACAGTGTATATATACATTTTGTGAGTATAACATTTTACTCAGTAGGATCCTCCCCGAAGCCTCTCATGCAAAAGAAAAGAAAGCATGCTAAAGAACATATAACAACTTGTAAAACTAACTCATCACCTAAACAGGTATACAATGTTTCCAACCTCTCCCTGGCTACTCTCACAAAGTAAAACATACAAGAATATATCATATAACAAAGAATATCAATGGTACCACACTACTGCTTCCCCACTGGTTTGCCGCATTGCCCAAACGTCGCATGTCCTGAGCATCTCTCTCCAAAAATGATTTCCCACAGACACCTAGGTGAAGCCCCACAATATTCACTTCATGCAACACAAAGGATTTCCTACAGACACCTGGGAAAATAACTACACCATACTCACAAGCAATAGTAACCAGGTAGTTCCCGGGTTCCACCACATCTCGCATAACATGTATCATACGTTGGGTATTATACATCAAGCCATCACAACCCATACACTGGGTAAGGATCCTCAAGACATCACAACCTATACATGTTACACCTATAGTATTCCATAGAAAACTATATCCAAAATATATGCGTGTGAATATCCAGAATCCATTACAGCCCTCTACACACATATATGGGGAAAACTAACCAATATAACTGACAGTACCAGTAACTACCAAGAGAATAGAGGATGGAAAAAGGGGGTAGTCATCCATCCATCCACCCACCGGAATGTTGGGGAAAAAACCCCCTAGGGCTCAAAATCTGGGGGGGGTGTCAGTTCCCCATACCGACAGGGTGGAGTAGCGTGTAGAAACACAAAAATTCAGATTATACTATAACTCACAACCACACTAAGGGCATAAACTAATCATAGACACAACTACAGCTAATGTATCTCAGACTCTGGGATGCTATATCTAATTCTATGTTTCCTATAAACACACAATCATTTAAATTGATTAATTAGATTACTTCATTCCCTTTTTATTACTTCCACTTTATGTTAATTAATTATTTAAACATTAATTAACCATGAACAGTTCCACAATAAGATTCATTAGCATCACACCCAAAATCCATTGTTCCTTCAAAAGTTCTCAACCTCATTATTATGTTCTGGTAACTCCAACCCCACGAGTTAACACAATTTAATAAAACATTCATTACAAAAACACTTTCCCATATTCCCAGGCATTCTAGAAAATCATTCTATTCTTCTAGCACAAAGGGGATCAACATGGTGAGTAGATGTACTAACCGTCGAGTCTTTGCCGCCTATAGAAAGAGCGTAGACCCATTCTACCTTGAGAAGCTAAACACAGAAAGAAAGTTTCATACCCCATGCGTCTTTGCCTCTTTCGGAAGAAGGGAAAGCAAGACCAGCTGCCTTGAGATGTGGGGAAAAGTAAATCAGATAAACATCCAAAGGACCAACAAGAATCCAAAAATCACATCCATCCCATTAAATCATACTAGTGTCCTACCCAACATGCACATGCATAAACCGATGCATATCGCCACTCTAGGCATCATCTGGTGCCACAACAAAAAGGCCACTATGTCCCCACATATTACAACACCCCTCCAGGGTCACGTCTCAACACAAGCAGCCGGAAAAACAACCATCACCAAAATTGGGCTATTCGCCCTTAGACAAACAAGATGGTAACTCCGAACCCTATAAGCAATTATCTTTTAACAACCACCAGTTCTTTAATCCATCTGGGGATAACCGATTTATTATTCGTTGGTTCAAAATTGGGGAAACCTTACCAGTATGCTATCACAAATGATTATACATGCTTACAATGCCAATTTTATTAACAACAAATTAAAATAAGATCCAGATTTGTTTTCATGCCTCTTTAACATTAGCAAAAAATTATCAATTAATCTCGGTTTACGTTCATTACCAATTTCCATCAAGAATAAACAGCTAAGAAAAGAAATCATAGATATCACACTATCTTGGAAAACAAGAGGTAATAACATACGATCAAAAACAATTTCATTATCAGGTTCAAAATATTTATTATGTCAATTCCATTGTCATCTAGTGGGATTAAACATGCTAACAATACAGTTTCACGTAAAAGAAAGTGAAGCAGCGAATCCCCTACCTCAAAGGGTTTTGAAGAAAACCCCAAGAAATGAAGAACACACAAGAAAGGAAGGTTGATTATCCCAAAATACTACATAGATCTCTTCCCCTTGAAAGGTAAAGACCACATCACATTATATTTGGAATCAACACACTTAGATCTACCCATAACTAACTTAGGCCAAAAAAACCGGGAGAAGAGGGGAAGTAGATCCAAGTGGATCTACGAATCTGATCAAGAACGAAGAAGAATGATCACATACCTCAAGACACAATCTTAGATTAACCAAGATAAGTCTTCATATCACCTCAAAAATGATTGAGATGGGTTCTCCTATATTCAAGGGAGGGCAATCCCGAGTTATAGCTATTTTGGAGCTTAAATGAGCAAGTTAGAGGAAAAACGGTTGAGATCCACTATTTTAGAATCTAGTTTAAGTGACTGCATGGTTTGCTTGCACGGTTAGACAAACTGTGCGCTAACCATGTGGTCACTACTACGTCATCAAACACTCCTTGCACGGTTAGTCCGCATGGTTAAAAAAACTGTGTGCTAACCATGTGTTAGCCACTGCCTCCAACATTAACTACGCATGGTATGGACACACGGTTTTGACAAATCGTGCGCAGCCTGTGCAAAAGTAGCTAATATTTAGTTTACCTTAAAGATTCACCCAAACACACCCCAATGTAACTACTCCAAAACAAGGGTAGTTAGAAATAACAAAGGTTCCTGAAGATGTAACATGAGGTTACAGTTCACAACTGTCTACCATTGAAACAGTTCATCGAAAAGGAAGATTTTGGAAAAGCGTTGGGGATAAGTTACTTTGACCTCCTGGAACACCTCAAACACAATATTTTCACAATGTAATCGACCAGAACGGCTTGATCTAATACAATTCTTACTTTAGTGTGGGTTAAACAACCTCCATATAGAGAAAAATTTCATCACAAATTATAAACTCTAAAGCTTGTTTTCAAGGGTTCCATCATATGAAAATATGAGTATTATGGTTAAGGAACCACAAAAAGGTTTAGGGAGATTAGAAAAATTATTGTAGAAGTTGGTTTCCTATTGCCGAAATCCACTTATCCATACTATGGCTTTGTAATTAAATTCAAATATGCACACATGTCCATAGAATGATGAACCTCCATTCTGTTCTTCAGATCAAGTGAGGTAGGTTCCCTTTCAACAATATATTATTGGAAATCCCAATGCTTCAAAACTTGATCGGGATATTCTATCTCATCCATTAGAATATTATATAAAATTGGTGAGGTAGTATTAGGTGACAATCCATCCTGTGTGTGGGAGAACAAAATGATTGTGCCAAAAGTGGAATCTACCATTAGAAGAGATTATATATCCAGTGGATACATATCTATCCCAAAGAAACACTCATTAAAAGGGTTGATAATATCATCTGTGTGAGAAAAATATTATTCATCACCATAAATAGGCATCACCGTACATATGAAGTAACATGAAAGAGAGATCTAGCTCCCAAATCCAAAGAAAAATTATGTTATATCCCATTTCCAATAGGGTGTTTAAAATTTTCAATGGAAGAACACATACACACATGCATAGAATGGACATTCATATGATTGATGGTGAAAAAGCATGGAAGTGATTGGAACTGAATTTTCATTCACCAAGTGAAGACATCACCAACACATATAAGAACACAGGATGGTAGCAGAGCTGAGGGATCATCTTCCCAGAAAATAGAATCCCTATAATAGAATTTAAGACTCTGAGTTTCATCATCATCATAAATAAACACATCCAAAAAATCGACCAAACATTGAAGAATTGAAGGGTTGATGAATGTAAGGAGGAACATAGGAGCCTAAACCATAGTTCTCCAAAGCTGGAATCATTTCCATCAGAAACATCCTTGGACCACCAATAAAAATTGAATCTCCAAGAACCACAAGACCAAGCTTCCCATGACCAAGTTATAATAGAATACTCCCTACATATTAATGAATGTAGAATAATAACAAGAGTCAATGGAGACTAATGCGGGATGGGATAGACCCGTTGAGTCCACAATGGTCCGAAAAAACCTAATCGACGGATGATTGCTGTCAAACATAGAAACTGGCATCCATCAATGATAAAAATACCTTGTTACTAGTTCCTTTAAATTTAAATAAACCCAAGGTATACCTTTTACCATTTAAAAGAATTAGGTTTCTATATTAATTCCTGGGATGATATGAATAAATACCATGGGAGAGGTTTGAATCTACCCGAGGAGAATATCTCTAAAGGATGTAGGTGCATCAGCTCTGACGGGAGGATTAGGTGAATTAAAGATAATAGTTCTCCTTGATGGATCTAAACCGAAATGATCTTCCACATCCAGTAGAGATAAATCCATATAAATACCTGACTTCTGTGGAGTGCCACTGGAAATAGTAAAAAATACATTTAAAATTATAGTGGTGCATAATGCGCATTCTCCGAACCTGAGTGCTAAAGAGTGATGGTCATTTGGTTTCTTGTTTTTATGAACTGAATATATGATATTTGTTTAAATAAAAAGTAATATATAATGAATCAATTCACTACACCATCACCCATTTATTGTAGAGTTACGATATCCACAAGTAAATAAATCATAATAATTTAAAACATGTAAGTATAGTTCTTGGTGGGACCATACATGAGAGTTCAAGAAAACTATTCTTCAAATAATACACCCAGAATACAAGGTAAGAGTTTACAAGGTACCTAGTGTTATATTAAATACAACTGAAATTTATAATATGAGGGACATATCCATCTATCAAACATACTCGTGAAAACATCAACATAGCTTCCACTATTGAAACTCATATTGATGAACTCCAACTAACTATGAAATTTGACCAGATCTAGTTACTAAAATTGAAGGTGAGTCAAATTTACCAATTCCCCCCAAACAATGATTCCAGTTTCTGATGTTATTTTTGAAATAATATTGATATTTTTCAAAAATATCTATTCCCATTTTGTTGATTCATCCCCCACATCCATTTTAAATATGAGAAATTCCTTTATAATATGTAATAGAGTCTCATCATAGATTGTAATCAGTATGAAATAAGATTCATGAAACCCTTTCACACCACAAATAACATCAAATACTCGTCTATGTCTTTGAATTTCTTAAAATCTAGATTTTTTTAACAGTTACTGATCACAGTTACCAATCTATATCCCATGATATCATATTCCAACTAGGTTTATAAGGATCATCACATAAATCATCATTCTAACCTGAAATTATTGTGTAATGTTTCATATATTAAATTTCATCATAAAATAAAAATAAATTGTATATCTAGCACAATGATGATAATTTGAATGAAAAAAAATTGTCACTATAAAAATAAAAAACATAGAAATCAAAAATAAAACAAAAAATTAAGAAACACCTAAATTTCACTAAGAAAATAAGCATTCTAATTTCCATAGGGCACATACTAACTATTTCCCATTTTAACGGGTTTCATATTTTTCCACCCATAAATTCTCCAGGTTAAAAAATTTATTGAAATCCAAATTAAATGATTTCAATTACCCAAAAACAATTCAAAAAATATCAATCATTTTTATTTTTAAAATTAATAGTTAAATAAACTTCTTTAATATATTATAAATTCCATCCATTAGTATTTTTTTTAAATCACTTAAATAAAAACTGTTTAAAATTTATTATGAAACAATTCCTCCTTTATATAAAATATGAAGAAAACATTAATTATTTTTAAAATCGCTTTCTTATGAAAACATTTTCTTCACATCCAATACATAAAATACCAAAAAAATATCAAGAAAATCCTAATAATAAATATATGAACAATATGCACTAATCATTTAATATACATTAAAATTTCAACATATTCATTATAAATTAATTTTTAATAAATTACTTTAAAAAAACTAATTACATCATACTCAAATGAAATTTTATGCATTTTCAGTTCATTTCAACTATGCATAAAATAATGTTTTATAAAAAATATTATATGGTCTTATTTCATCTCATGATGCGCCAAGATTAAAATTACCACTCAATATCATTTGTTACCAAAGGGGAATTATTAATTAATTAACAAATCAAATAACCAAATTGAATATATCATTGATTTTTTCATTATCTCATGTCTAATAATATATTAATATTGATATTATGAAATTGAATAAATGTTACAACATGATATTCATTTAAACATCATTTCATTTTAATTGGTATATTACCCACTATACTAGATATCATTATCTTACTATGTAAATAATATTTAATAACACAAGATATTCATTATTATGTTGTTAAATTTACCAAAATAAAAACAAACAAATTTATGGCATGCATTTTTTCCAATTAAAATAATCATTCACTGTACTTATTTATCCTAAAAGTGAAATTATTTCATTTCACATCACAAGAATTTTAGAGTGTTTGGAAAAAAATTATTCTATCGTTTTTAATTATAGAAGATAGTAATCATTTAACTATGAAATCAGGTACACATTCTAATTTTTTTTAAATTATCTTGAAATAGAAAAGATTTATAATTACCATTTATTCAATTACTAATAATAAAATCCATGGACTGCATAAGTTGTTTTTCTATTTCAATTTCATACTATATAAATATATATCATATTGGAGAATTAAAAAAACATTATTCTATAAAAAAATTCAACAAACAACAAAAAGAAACATTATATTTACCATGTTCTTATAAAAATTTCATAGAACCTCTAATTGTTATTAAAATTCATAAAAAACCATTTCGAACAAGAAAAACCATCATGAAATATTATTTAATTTATTTAAATTAAATATCTTGGGATAGGAAAAATTCCTATTATAATGCATCTTTTCTATTGAATGGCATATAATTTTCATCAGATACAAACATGAATATTGTAACGTTGTGGATTTCCCCAAATTTATAGATCATTTTTTAAGTCAAAATACATTGTTAATTATTTTTAAAATTTCCCTTTGGTATAAGGAATATTTTGAGAGAGTTCAAGTATTGTTCTGAGCATGGGGCTCGTAGAATTGGGATAAGAGGGCATGATTCATTTTTATCACATGGTTAGTACAAACAATGTAGGATAATCATGCATGGATCTCAGTGGACTAAAGAGGTCATACAATTGTCTAAATAATATAAGTCAGGGTGCATGACTATTCAATTTCTCTTAGAAATATTATAGAAGACATTTTAATATAATACACATGGTTACCCAATCCATACACCTAGCATGTGTGGGGTCCACATTTGGTGTGGCATGGAATATGATGGGTGCACGGTTTTTCCATCTATATCGCCAAACCATGAACCCTATCTATTTTTTTGAATTAATGATTTCAACCATAAAAAAATTAAAACATTATCAAATTTCCTTTCATCCTTCTTCTCAATCATGTGAACTCCTCCTTTCATCCATACGATCTTTTTCCTCCTACACTGAGGGATATCCATTGATCTTAGATATAGACTCTATATCAAATTCTTTTGGAAGTGTTGGATAGCCTATAGTAAGATCATGATTTATGTTTCATCTATTCTTTACTCTTTAAAACATCACTTGCTCTACTTTTGGTGTGAATCATTCACCATATTTTCAGGTCATTGGTCCAATATTTATTTTTCATCCAATATATTCTAAATAAAAATCAGATTTTGAATGGGGAGTTGTATATTACCCTATGGTATACGAGACATTTTCTTTTATGATGCATTTTAACAATATATAGGGTGTTTCATTATTTGAGACCCTGTAATTGTCCAACAACACCACTAAGCTATTAAATAAATTAAATTTAATGCCATTTCATATCTCTTATGGAATTAATGAGCGAAGAATAAACAATTAGTTGATCTCTATGACCCATTACATCCCAATGGGTGTGATTCATCCATAGAGTCTTGAGGACCTTTAACCCATAAATATGGGCCAGTAGAAAAAAATTGGATGAACTCATTGATGCCTTATACTTCATATATATTATTATGCCTTATACAATTTTCCTTATGCTTTATGCCTTCATTACATTTTATTTATTATTCTTGTAGCCATGTTTCATTTGACATTATTTGTTATCATGAATTTAATGACATGTATTTCGTTCAAATAATGATAATATTGAAATTTAGTTTCTATAATATGTGATCTTTGTTTCCATACCTTATATAAATATGGTCTGGTCGAAAACATAGGTCTTAGTTTAAGGACACTGTGGAAGGTTACCTCATACATCATACTTGGATATGTTTGATGAACCATGAGTGAAACTTGGATACCCTTGTATGGTCTCACTAAGAGAATTATTATACCTATGAGTGATGTGTGTTCTATAGGGGAGGCACCATTGGTAGTATCATTGAAAAAATGGTTATATTTTTCCTCATGTGACCCTTGTTCCCCTATTTGATATACCAGGTATGGGCTCAATGATTATGCTTATGCCATTCTGAGTGTGATATGAGGGACTCCTTTTATGGGTCAACTTAGAGTATATCTATTGTAATTTTTTAGGTTCATGTATCGATCATTGGGATTAATTTAGGGATTTCTGTGTACGGGATCAACATTCCATCATGGATTTTATGGATTCCTTGTTTTATAACCTTTAATGACCTATTTTACATTAATAATAATACTCTATTAAGAGCAAAATGACACGTCTTCCACGCCAAAACACAATATTGTTGTTAGTCCATAGTTGATTCCTTATTCATTATGACACATGTAAAACCCTCTTTACATGTATTGGTTCCCTTGGTTAAGACATACATATTAGGCCAAATAAGGTAGAATAAGTTATGTATCCATTGAGGATCCCAAACAAAAGTTTTGAATATTATATTATTGGTTTTATTTGTTTTTCTTTTATAGGAACACTTTTCATTTATCAATTCATGAACTTGATTGATCTAGAAACAGTTGGTAGGGGTCTACAGAGTATATGTCACACCCTGCTTTGGTCGCCTTTGCTTCCCATGCTGAATTCATGGTTGTAGGTATAAATAAAGGGCAGAGACCAGATTTTGTAGCTCGATTTGAATGTCTAGGATAGAGTATGAAGAATATGACCAAACATATTCATTTGACTCTAATTGTATATAGTTTTTGTAAATTTTTATTATTTATAGAATGTGGTTTATACTTGTATCCCTTGTTCTACATGTACTCATTTTTTATTTTACATGGAATCATCATTATCATCATTTGTATATAAATTTTTAATTCTTATTATTGTTTATTAATCTAGGATTATTTATTATTGTTATTCCAATGAAATATTTTATATATTATTATTTTTGATATGAAAGGTTACTGGTCTGGTAGTTATTGCGTTTGTTATTAATTTATTTTCTATTTCATATTCATTATATACTATTTTTCTCCACTCCTATCTATGAGTGTATAGCCTCCCCATTTACAAAACATTGTACCTCATTTCTAGTCTACAACCTATATTGTACAATGAGGTGTTTTTTGGTATTTTGGCCCAATGTCTAAGGGCACCACTAAGTGGCATTCGGGGAAGGATGATACAATGTGGTATATATATTATTTTTCCTCTTGTCTTACTAATTTGGTATTTGACAGGACACTAGGAGTATTGCAAATTGAGAACAAATATATTCCTAGGAGAACCTAACCCACTTACAAGGGAATCAAAAATTAACTAGGAAGGGCTAAATGGAATTATTTTCTATTCTTGCTAGATTTTCACATATTTCTCCAATTGGTGACATACTTATGCTGTGATGTTATTATTGTTTCTATTATTACAATGGGAGTCCATTATCTTTTCCAATCAAATGAGGGTGTATGGAATCCATGCATCATATTGGAAACCATATGGCTTAATTTTCATGCATTACTATGTTCCATATCAACTTATTCTCATATATTTTTAATTTCATGTGATTTTTAGGGTTATATATCTATTACAAGTTGTAGTGTGCTGGAGTTTCATAAGTATTGACATAATTGGCCTTTTAAAAGTACCAAAATCAATCTAAGTGATGTTTTCCAACATAGATTGATGATAAAACCTTAATTAACCAATAATTCCATGATCAATACATAAGCCTTTAATTCAAACAAATGATTATTATTTGAATTTATTGATCACATACCTTTATAAGTAAATTTGATAATTGTAGTTCACTCTGTCAAACAACTATCCATGTCCTCTTACATCCTAATAACTGATGTACATGCCATGTAGTATTATCATATCATGATAAATTCAATTTTTGAATAGTATATGAATTTATAAATTTTTTAATTTGTTATGAAATTAACTAGTTTGGTACATCAATACCAACATAAACATGAATGGATAAAAATACATTTTTGTTTTAAAATAAAACTGTTACCATTAGATGAATATCCCAAATGAAAATTATAGGTTTTTTCTTTTATACAATTCATTGGACACTCTATATACCAGATTCTATATTGTTTTATTTGAGACCATGAACCTAACCCAACCGTAGTTATGGGTAGCTGGCTATTTATCCAATGATCATTCTAGGAATATTCTTCTTCCACTTGACCTAGATCTAGGAGAAGGTTCAGGGTTGTGAATTGATTGTAGGAAGGCCCTATGCATGGTCATTTCTTTATTGCATTTCTTATCTATTATAATGTCTAGAAGATGAGTGTTTGATGAAATAATAGAGTTAAGATATTGGGACGTCCTCCTTTCATATTCCATGAATCTGGGGAAGAGAATGCTTTAGAGCTAGTGGGAACTAGGATATCCATAGTACCTTCAATTGGGCCAACATAAATCCTTCTATGTTTACTTATTCCCACATACTCTAAGTGTGGACTGGACTATGGAGTTTATGAATCCCCATTATGGTACTATGACCGTGATAGAGTATTCTTATTGCTTTACAAATCTGTATTGTTTCTCTCCAACTATATCCAATTACGAGTTGATGTTGATAATGCAATTTTAGGATAGAATTTTGTACACCTTCCAATTATAGGTGAATGTATTCCATATGACTATCATTATTGATATATTGAACTATGACGTCATAACATAAAAAATCATCAATAATGCAGAAAATGTGGGACATAATGGTTCAGTTATGAAGCAAGGTGATGATTCATCTTGCAGTAGGAAGCCCCACATTGATGATGCACATGTGGGTGGTTCCATCCAAGTGACCCACACTAACATCAATGTGGTGTGTCACAAGTATGGATGTTTTATACATATTATTCCTCAATTCCAGAGGAATTCAAACAAATGTTGAGCTGGTGGCATGATGGGTCTCCTTATGTGCTTCTACTGAGATTTTCCTCCAACATCATGTAATAGGGGATCCGTACCGATGCCACTTTTGGGTACATGATCTATAACTCCACATCGGGAAGGGATATGGTTTTATACAAGATTATCGGGATGCAGAAATGATCATGGATGAGATATTTAGGCTTCATAGGCTCATATCTAGTAGAGTGGATGTATGCAGTTCAGTTAGGCTGCATCTTAGGGCCGCTATTCTAGCAATATCTTAGTAGTACATCCCATGTCTAACGTGGAGAGTCCATGGACATATACAATATGAGATACTATTATGGTAGCTTATTTATTAGACTCATCTATTTTTTTATAATGTTTATTGGAACTATTTTATATCTATTTTGGTCATGTGAAGTCAAGTCCTTGTAATAGTGAACATTAATGGCCCAATGACTCTTGATAAACTACTATGGAATCAAAGGGTATATTATAGTTCAAGGAGGGACCCTTTAGATAGCTGGGAACTACTTCTTATCGAATTTCTTCATCCTCAAGACAATTGGATTCAACATCATTCTTAATAAAGGTATTATTTTTATTTATTTTTCCGTTGTGTATTACTATAACTAATGAGTGTCATTTTATTCACTTGAGGGAAGAATGCATATTCTTAATTGTGAAATTTATATCAATGTTTGAGGAGCTGTACCTGAGCATCATGGGTTCGGTTAGGTGACCACACAGATGGAGAATATCATTATGTGTGACTAGAGAATATATCTTATAGAATTACTTCATTATTTGGTTCATTCCCAGGACGTATTGCTTGATGATTTCTCTAGATTACCTCGTGAGAGAGAGGTTGAGTTTATCATTGTCCAAGTTCCTAGTGTGATACTAGCATCCAATTTTCCTCATATGATAGAACCTAGAGATCTCTATAAATTGATGAAGCATGTTTATTCTATCTAGGGAAGGGGTTTTATCCCAACCAACTCATCCATATGGGGTTCATTGGTCATTTTCACTAAGAAGGAAGACAATACCCATTGATTTTGTTTGGATTATTGTTAATTGAACCATGTTCTGGAGATGAATCGTTATCAAATAGCTTATATAGATAACCACATCCACTATATTTGAGGACATATATCTTTCTATAATATTTATTTGAGTTTGGGCTACCTTCAAGTGTACATTAGACCATATAACATACCTCATGTAGCATTCTGGAGTAGGTATGACTTGTATGTGTACTTGGTTATTCATTTAATCATCTTGAATGCATAGTTAGTTTTTATGGATATGATGAATTAGTTTTTTCACCAGTATATTTATTCATTTACAATGGTCTTCTTATAAAAAATATTAGTGAATTCTCACCATAGAACTTCCTATGAAAACTATATTGAGATCATGTTGAATACACTGAGAGATTATCATCAATATGTGTTTCCCAGAAAATGTCACATATTGATTAGTACGGTTCACTTCATGGGTTATTTTATTTTTTAGTTAGGAATATATATTTACCAATAAAATGTTAGCGCCATGGTTTCCTAGGTTTAGCCCAAGAATATATTTGAAATATAAAACATCAGGGGTATAGCTGGATATTACAGATGATTCAAATAGGACTTTTCACGGATTTAAGAGCTCTTATGTTCCTAATGAAAATTTCTGTGAAGTTCTTATGGTAAAAAGCATATCAGATAGAGTTTTGAGAGATAAAAGGTAGATTAATATCATCATTGATCCTAATTATAACTGTGCTGGTTAGAGTTACTAATACCCTTGGTTTCAAGTAGGAAACCCATAATTTTTTCTATTTTTTGTATGTAAATCAGATGTGTGATGTTTGAGAGATTTTGGAGAACTTATGTTGTGTTTTTGGGATTTTATATTAGTTTAGTGTTGGTTCATGGTTTTGAAAAAATGTGGAACACCCATTTGAAACCATACGTAGTGAGAAATTGGATAAAGGGATGGTGAATGGGTTGTAAACTAGAAACACAGGTTTTATCCAAACCATGCTATATGGGGGAATGTTGACTCAATGATCAATGGAATATTTGGTGTATGAGTTGGTAACCGTGTGAGGTAGCTATGTGAGGTTCACCCTTCTGGTTGTAACTTGTGCATGATTAGCGCATGGTTTTCCAAACTGCGTGACTAACCCTGCATAGTTTAAAATCATATCGTAAAATTGTTGACCTCAAAATTTTCCCTTCTATATCACTCATTGTTCATCGTATGCTGACATAACATGATTTTCTATCTCCTCAAAGGTATATGAACCTTCTCCCATTGACCTAGAGTTGACCCGAAGGCTTCTCTTGGTGATTTAAAACTATATTCTAATGGAAAGTTACCATTCTTGATTGTTCTTAGTGCATTTTCTTAGATCAAATTCTCTACCTCTCTGAGTTTCATATATCTATATCAGATGTGGTTAGATATGTGTCATTTGATACCAAATATGGTTATATTGTGCTTCTTTAAGAAATGGTTAACTGATATAAGGTGGTTTCATGGTGGTTTATCTTAGATACATGAATGATTGAGTTTACTTCATCGTTTTTACCATAAAAATCAAGGTACACGGATTTACGATCAATGCTTCTACTTACAATATAATGGCATTATTTCGAATTGATATTTTTTTGGGAAATTTATTATGAATTTTGAATTTAATGATTATTGAAACCCCTCTTGATTGATGGTTTGTTGAAACATTAAAATTAGGTGTTTTTGCTGAATGTGGATTGGTTATGGTTTTTTAATTATCGATTTTAAAATATTTAATTTCTATAATTATGGTAAATAGTTATAAAAAAATTATAAAATACAAGTTATGGTATTATTAAAATAATTTGGAATGGTTGATTTGAATTGGTTTTTTGTATTGTTTTCAATAAAATAATGGTTTTATTGAAATTTATTGAATGTATATTTTGGCATTGGTTTGAAACAATTTCTATGTGCATCTATGTTCATTTTGAACAAATAAGGGTAAGGGGTCCTCCCGTTATTTAGTGAGATAGATAAGAGCCAGATATCCACCGAATAAAAATGGTTCATTTTGTTATGGGTTATAGAAAGGATGACTCAAGACTAATGAATAAAGGGAGGCCCAGGGTTTTTATGCTTGGTTGTATGTGTGGATCTGTGATGTGGAAATGTTATGCCAAAATAAATTTTTTGAAATGATTTGAGAATATTGTTTGTTTAATTCTTTCTAAAATGTTGTTGTTTTGAAAAATGGCCACAATTTATGTTGTTTATATTTTGATATAAACCATTTTAGAAATTGTTTTATAAAATATTTATATATAAATGTATCTAAAATGTTTTTTCCAAGTGCCATGACTGGAGTAGTCATTGGGGAAAACATACAAATATTCCTTACTCGCCCATTATTTGGAATATTTGTACTTTTTCAAATGTTGTTTACTGAGACATGATAAAATTTAATGTATCACACATATATAGTTTTAGTTTGTGATACATGGAATATTGGTGGAGTTAGATCATGAAGAATTTGGAGCTTCAAAATTTTGGTTATCTTGAGTTTTGATAGTATAGTCTTCCGATGTTTACATTGATATTGTAGTCTTATGCTATGACACTTGTTTTAATTTTTATTTTTTTATAAATGAAATTTTGAGTTCTCTTTAAATATTCATGAATACTATTATATTTTTATTTGATGGAAAGTTTGGGTTATAATTCAATTATTCTAGGGAAATTCTTATCGACTCTTGTTGAATCCCATGACCATTTATTTCCTTCCCATGGTATCTTGGGGAAGTCATATAAGGAAAACTATTTTCCTCCCTAATTATCATGAAAATAGAATGTGGAGGGATGTTTCATGTTGGATCATCTTGGTACTTCCCTTGTAGAAAATGTGGTTTATGTCATTGTCTATCCTCGACATGGATTTGGTTGTCAGTCTTGGAGTTGAAAATCCATTACGGTCTATTCCATGTGTTGTGAAAATATAAAGGACTAGGATTTTTAGGACATGAAATGTATCAAGTTATATCTATCCATTTTAGGTTGAACATCAAGTTTCCTTGGTGTGAGTTAGATATTTTTTTGGACACACTTATAGGATTTGGAATCTCATTATTATGTTTTTTGTTAATTAGACGAGCATGAAAAACATAAAAAACTAATTTCTCATTAGGAGTGAATATTTAATTTTGAGTAATGATTTATGATTAATTAAAGTGATTATTTTTTTTAAAACTATTAATTTTGTTTTCCAATGTGATATTTAAAAATGGAAGGAAATGGTTATTTGGAAAATGGAATAATTTTTAAATGTATGGTGAGATTTTCAAACAATGGTTGAAATTTATGTGTATCTAGAAATGGCACCAAGTAGGTAATATGGGAACAAACCAGAATATGATTTTGAAAATGCTATTGAACCTATGCCACATGTGAAACAATAACTAGTTAAAAGTATAGTCCATGTTTTTTAAGTTGTGGATATGGTGAATTGAGGGGGTGGACCAATTCATGTGGATCACACCAACAAAGTTCCAAAAGTTTAATCTAACCATCATTCATGGTGATTAAAAACTAGATAAAGAAGAGGTGTTACTAAAAAGGATGAACTATATCTTTGATTCCATCAGCACACCAACAGAGTTGAAAGTCAAGATGGAAATGTATATGCTTGAAGATCTTGCACTCTTATGTTGGGATTTAGCTTGGTATGCTAAAGTGGATCAATCCCATGCTTGTGAGGATTTTGAAGAATTATTTGAAAACAATTATATCCTCACACATTCAAAATGATGATAATGATGATGTTATTCAACTTGAAATAGGAAATTTTTTATATCACAAAATATGTGGATAAATTCGTGAAATTAGAGTGTTTTCACCCGATTTTTCTGAAAGTACATCCTTGAAATCCAAAATCATTGAATTGGGGCTAAGACATGAGTTTCTCATGAATATTATAATGATCTCTATTATATATTATAAAAATATAGTAAATAGAGAAATAGAAGAAAAAAAAAGATATCTAAGGATATATGGGATGAGGAATTATGTTCAAACACGTAGGAAAATGGGGGAACTCTAATATTGTGGTAAAGAAAAATAAGGACTCCAATTTCCAATGTGGGAGGATAAATAAAAATAAAATATAATGATATGATATGTGAATATACATAAAAATAATACATTCTGATTGTTTGTATGTGGTTTATTCAACCACATGACGAGACAGTGTACATAACCACCATGATAATTCCACAACTGCCGAAAAATAGGTTATCATTAGAACTATTGTAGTAGTGTTACGTGGTCTGGTGCTCAAGACACATCTTAGGTATCGCAAGAATCTCATGACACTATAGGTTTATGTAAACCAAATAAATCTCATCTGATTAACATATCTCTCTATGGTGATTCTAGAAATACCTTGACTACTCAGGCAGTGAAATCTCTATAGGGAAATAAGGTGAAAGTTTTTACGATGAAGCCATTATAAGGGGCAAAAAATGATATTGTTAATAACCATCATATTCCATCTATAGTTAGAGGTGAAATTGTATCCTTATATATTTTTTTTGACAAAGGATCTCCACATTTCTTCATTTTTTTTGTATATTTGACATGATATGATTAAATGTTGAGATTAATCCTTCTGTTTAAAAAATTAAAAATCCCCTTCCTAAAAGAAAATGTAGAGCCTATATGTGCAAGGAATGTTATATAATATTTTATGGAGATAAGATGAAATGGTTTTTATCTATGCTTTAGATGGATATATGTGATGTAATCTTTTGTTTTTATTGGTTGAAAATGATCAAGGTTCATATAAACTATTGTAGAAGAATTGTTAGATTCAAGATTGAGGATAAAATCAAGAATTTATTTAGTGGATAAATGAATGTAATGGTAGGTGTAATGATATTTTTGGAAATATAAGTTATAATAATATCATAATAGATAGTGGTGTATACATTGGAATCATTTTAAGAGAATGTAATATATGTTTTCCAATAGTGGTTGTTAAGTTTCCATAAGAATTTTCAAATAATTTTTCAGCATTTCCACTTATAAGAGAATTAGAGTTTTGGATTGATCTATTTTTAGGGACCAGGAATATTTACCTCTTATATTAGAAATGTCACCAACTGAATTAAGGTAATTTAAAGTGAACTTGGATGATCTAGGTTGTAAAGGGTTCCTTCGGAACAACACGTTTATGTGGGTAGAAATAGTTTTCATTGTAATGAATGAAGATAGAACTCATATTCTTTGTGTCGATTATAATAAGTTTAACCAATTTATAAAATAGAATACGTGTCCAATTCCTCACATTTATGATCTATTGTATCAATTATGGGGAGCACAGTGGTTCTCCAAAAGTGAATTACAATCAGGGTATCACTAATTCTGTGTAAAGAAGGAGGATATTACAAAGATAAGTTTTAGATATAGATATGGAAATTATGATTATATAGTTAATACATTAGTTCCTATGAATGAACAATAGATCATTATGGAATTAATGAATAATATATTTTAGAGGTATCTCTATTCTTCTTTTAGTGGGGTTTTTGGATGACATATTTGTGGATTCAAGGAAAAGGGGCAACATGTGGAAAATTTGGAAAAAGTGTTAGAAATATTAAGGGGTCACCATTTATATGCCAAATTATCAAAGATTTATTTTTGGATCCAAGAGTTCTATTTTCATTTCCATGTAATTTCTAAAAGAGATATTTCTTGGAATCTAGAGAAGATAGAGGTAGTAACCTCTGGGAAACCATCAAAGAATGTCTTTGATATATGAAGCTTCCTTGTTCTAGGCCTTTATTACTGACACATAGTGAATGGATGATCATGAATAACATCAACTATGGACTATTTTAAAATGAATAAATTTTCACTCTAATGGGATGAAGAATGTTATAATTCCTTTAATGATATTATGCTTCATTTTACATCATCACCTATCTTTATTTTTATTGAACTAGACAAAGGGTACATTGTGTATTGTGATACTTGAGGATCAGTGTTTGGATGTGTTCTCAGGGAAGGAGACCATGTTGTTTCTTATGGATATTTTAATTTATGGTTACATGAGAAGAACTATCCAAAGCATGAATTAGAGTTAGTTCCTATGGTGAATTATTTGAAAACATGAAGTCATTACCTATTTGGAGAGAAATTCATAACTTTCAATAGTCAGAAGATACTGAATCATATCTTCTCAAAAAGTTATTTGATTCGGAAATAAAAAATATTGATAGATTATATAAAAATGTTCAACATTTACTTAATGTATACACTGGTTAAAGGAAATTTTGTTTATAATTAATTTATAATAAATTCATATTCACTGTAGAAAGAATATGAATCTGATGAGTGATAGTTGATGTTGGTCCAAGCCATCATGCACATGAAATGTTAATACTGGAGTGATGTTGGGATTTTCATTCCAATTTTAATTATTCTTGATTTTGTAATGATGTTTAATATGGCACACACATCTGATTTAGAATATCTTGTGATGAGTTCAAAACTCAGTGGTGTGGAGACCATTGAGAAATGGAAGCTAGATGAGTCATTAGTTTGGTGGTTCATAAATATAATGTTCATAACTATTTCTTGTTCGCAAAAACGTCTTCATGCATACAACCAAAAATGATGTGATGTTCATCTTAGAATACTTATGATGTACAAGGATTTTATGCCATGCATCTGGATGAATGGAATGATAATGTTAGTAACTAATATTGTTTGAATATGCTTAAAATGTCATCAAGTTAAGGTATATCATTATAAACTATCAGTTATGTTTCAATTTTACCTATTCTTGTTTGGAAGTGGTAGACAATGGTAATGGATTTTGAAACAGGTCTCCCATGAAAATATTGGAAATGTTATTCCATATAAGTGATAATATATGAGCTTTCAAAGTTATCTCACGTAATTCCAATTTATGAATATCCTAAAGTTTATTAAATGTCAAAAATTAGTATCAATGAATTAGTGAAGTGGAATTAAATACCACTTTCAATCATGTCAGACTAAGATCTGAAGTATACATCATATTTCTTGGAATCCTTGAATAAATCCCATCCATCTCAGTTGACTATGGGCATGAAATATCATCCTAAGAGGGATGGAAAATAAAAAAGTATGATGAAATAATTGGAAGACATGTTTGAAGCTTATTAATGTATTTTGGTGGTTCATGTGAAGAGAACATGTTGTTGGTGCAGTTCTCATATGACAATAGTTACCATGCCTCGTTAAATATGGTTTCTTCATGAATCATTATATGGGTGACCTTATTTTTCTCAAAATTATTTGGTAGAAATAATAAATACGTTTTATTTGTACCATGTCATATATAATAATCAATTTAGGAGATTCAGTAAATAATGAAATGCATGTATATAGATCAGAGTCATCAGAAATTTTATGTAGATCATCGTTGATGACTATTGTCATTATCAATAAGTGATCGTCTGTTCTATAGATTATCACAATGTCTTGGAAATCATTTTTTTGGAATCCATGGAATGTTATATCCTCTATTCATATGAAATTTAGAGATACTTGAAAAGGATGGTGATGTGGAATATCAATTTGCATTGCCACCACGGTGCAAGGTGGTACAAACTATGTTTCACATATCTCAGTTGAAAAGGTATCAACCCACTTATAACCATGTGATTCGATGGGATCATGTTGAACTAGAATTAGATTCATCATTGGTATATATCTAAATGTTGATTTTCAAATTTAAAGATAAATACATTCATAGAAAAATAAGCATTCTATTATGGGTCTTGTGGAAACATGGTAAAACACTAGAATACACTTGAAAACAGTAGAATGAAATGAAGAGTTGTGGCTAGAAGTCTTTTATCAAGATTTGGTTTTTCTAATTTATATGGATGGAAAGGCCAATGGTAAGAATAATTTAGAAAACCATGGTTTCAAGTATGTTACCCTTTGTTTATGATTTTTAATATTGTAATGTAAATGATTGATGTTTTTGAGAGTTTGGTGAACTTCTGAAGTATTTTGGGGATTTTATATTTGTGAAAGGTTGGTGATTTGTTTTGGAAAATATTTTAACACCCCTTGGAAACAATTTATAGTGATATAGAGGATAAAGAGAATGTTCAAATTATATGCATGGGTAGGACATGGTTTATCCAAGCCATGATATGTGGGGAAATGTTGAGACAGTGAGCTTTAGAATGGTTGGTACATGATTTTGTTACAGAATGATCTAATGTGCAAGGATCATCATTGATGAAAAATCATTCTCATGGTTAGAGAATAAATTTCTTAACCATGAAACAAGACATATTTTGGTTTAAATTGTGATCCTAAAATAATGGATCTCACTTGTTTTCCCCTCTATCTCAAATTTATTTCTTCCTATATGTATCTTACTCAATTTTATATCTTCCTAAAGTTAATGGAAGATTATACCATCATTTTATAAGTGATCCAAATGATTTTATTGGAAATTTGAAGATAAATTCGCATGTTAAGGGATCATTCTTGGTTGTTTATGGTGCTTTTTCTTAGATAACATTCTCTACCTCTCTTGGTTTCATAGATATAAATTAATTGTGGATAGATATAATATATTTGATAACAAATATGATTATAATTAGTTTTTTTATGAAAGGGGAATAGATCTATGGTAGGTTTGGGGTGGTTTAGTCTGGTTTTTTTGACATTTGAGTGTCGTTCTTTTTTTCACCATAAAACTCAAAGTGGATGGATTCACTCTCAATTACTAAATTTTTAATATGAATTCTTGATTTAAAATTGAATTTGTTTTGTGGGAAATTGATTGAGCATTTTTGGTTTAATGATTTTTGAAAACCCCCTTGAGTGATGTCTTGTGGATGCATGGAAATTGGGTGTTTTTGTTGAAATTGCCTTCGTTCAGGATTTTTAAATGTTGACACTTAAAGGTGGATTTTCTATAATTTTGGTAAATTGATTAATAAAAATTTTTCAATAAACATGATGGTAATATTAAAATAAATTTTAATAGATGATTTGAAGATTCTTTTGGATGTTTTCCAATAAAATTTGGGTTTTTATCAAATCGATGGACTAGTTGTTTTGTCATTGGTTTGGAATGATTATTGTGTGTTTTCATGTTCATTTGGGATAGATATGGGTAAGGGGTATCCCCCATAATTATTTAGATAGATTAGGTCCAGGGATCTCCCCCATCAAAATTGTTCATTATGTGATGGCTTAGTAACAGGATGACTCACCACTCCCATGTATAGGGATTTCCAATGTTTTTATGCATGGTTAGTACTATGGATTAGTGATGTGGAATAGTTATCCCAAAATAGAATTTTTGAAATGATTTTATAACATTGTTGGTTTAGTTCATTCGAACATGATTCTATTATAATAAATGTGTTTCATTAGCACTTGTTTACATATTGTTATAAACAGTTTTAGAAATTATTTTATATTTACTAAATTTATATAAATGTTACTATAATGTTTTATCCTTGTGGAATGAGTAGAGATACCTTTCGGTAAAATTTACCGAGTTTCATTAGTCAACCCAGGTTTGAAATGTTGGTACCTTGGAATATTCTATTTACCAGGACATGGGAATATGTATAGTGTCAAACTTGGTAATTAGTACATTGTGATAATTAAGATATTGGTGGATTTAGAGTATAGATCATGTTGAGATTTGATGTTTTGGTTATTATGAGATCTTAATGTTTAGTCTTCTTATGTGTACCTTCATATTGTAATCTTTCACTGTGGAATGTAGTAGTTATTTTGATTTGATATAAAATAAATTTTGAGTTGTCCGTAATTGTTCAAGAATTATGTAGAATTTTTTTGGTGATGTAAGGTTTGGCTTATGGTTTTATTATTCGACCTAAAATAATCCAAAAAATATATTGAAGTCCTTAAACATTTATTTCCATCCTTTGGAGTATTGGGGATGTCTCTTAAGCCCATGTAATGTACTCCCTCCTTATCAAGACAATGGGAAGGGGATGGAGGATACAGAGGTTGTACTATTTTCTATGACACTTCAAGTTCATGTGGGTTGTAGATATGATGCATGGTGATCAAGATGTAGAATATGGGTCCTTCTATATAAAACCTCATGGGTATAATTACCCAATGCACAACATCTAGGTAGAGGCCTTAGATCATTCTATATTTTGTTTGAGAAACTAGATTTTTGATGAGCTCTTCAATGTTTACATAGTTCCAAAAAGTCTCAAATATATCTATACATAGTGAGACGTGAATATGAGGTAGTGAAGGTTTCTTGAGTACCTGTATTTGTTCGACATTGAGCTTTCTTATACCACCAATAATGTAAATGATGTAGGTGAATCCTTGAGCAGAATCTTTTATACATTGTCCAACTAGGAGGCCATCTTTGAGTGTATGTGGATGGATATATTTTTTGAGATACACATGGAGGAAGAATAATTTTACGAGAAAACAATTTTATCATCTATAAAAGTGACATAATCTCATCTGAAGTGAGTACAATGCAGAAAAAAATTAGATCATGAGGGTCTCATTATGAGTGATAGTGTCTCCAGTGAGAACCCAAATCATAGTTGGGTTTTGGATGGGATTGAGACCATAGTTTTTTTATAGATTTGTTTAATT
The DNA here is from genome assembly GCA_963277665.1 of Viscum album. NCBI lineage: Eukaryota > Viridiplantae > Streptophyta > Magnoliopsida > Santalales > Viscaceae > Viscum > Viscum album. Next base: position 647,715,590 of record OY728120.1, on the reverse strand, counting down.
TATTTCATATATATGAGAATAGTTTGTGGGGGAATCCAATGCCTTATTTTACGAAGTACACCATTTTCATTCAATAATGTACCAAGATATATTCTATCAGGATTAATGATTAGGTATGAAGATGAAGATAGCATGTTTTATCACAGAGTTCTTCACCTGCCAAAACTTTGAAGGTAGAGCACTGGCGACCAACTAGAATATTGTAGTGTCTATCAATTAATGAACATAAATGGAATTTCGTCACTATATATTTTTTAATATTCATAAATAGATATCCTTGAATAAACTAAAAATTATGGGTCATAGTGGGAAGGTTGACCAGTGTTTCACAATTTTTCCAGATCTATGAGACCTTCTAGGATGATGAGTTTGGAAAGATTTACATTCATGAGATAGTGTGACTTAATGGTGTTCCCAATTCTATCATATCTTACTGATACCCCTTCCTAACATATTTTTTCTTGAAAATGCTCTATAAGGAACTCGGTTCACACGTTCTATTTGGAAAATCATATCCCACTCAAACTGACAGATAGTTTGAGAAAATGATATAGGTGTAAGTGGACATGATCTGGGAATTTTTCCTTGATTTTGGAGGTTTTTGAGATATGAAAATACATATTTTTTATTTTTCCTTCAATAATATATTTCAGGAAACAATCCTAGTGGTTCCTTATGAGGATGTTTATGTTAGAGCATTTTTTTCACCTATATGCTTGTTTGAGAAAGGTGAGGCAGCACTAATAGGTCCTCATCTCATTTAGGAGACAATAGAGAAATTCAAACTGATTTAGAATATTATGGGCTCAAATTAGTCCACATATAACTCTTATACTTAACATCATCCTAATCTAATGGAGTTCAAGGTGGTACATTAGGTCTTTCGGCAAGTTTTAATCCAATTGGATTATAGAAAAATTCAGAGATAGGGAAATATATCCCAAAAAAACATCAATCCTTTAGAGATAATAGATAGAGTAGTGATGGTATCCTATGTGTTTTAGTTACCTAAGAGGTACCATTCCCTGAATGACATATTCCTCATATAGTATCTTTTCAAGTATTATTCTGAACCGTCTCATTCAATGGAGACCAAGGATATACATATATAGGAGGATTTGTAGTTAATGGAGCATCAAATATGAAACATTGATTAGACCATAAAGGCTTTTTAGGTCATTCAATTTCCCTAGATTGGGTGGCATGGCATCATGTTCAGGTTCAAGATGAGACTTTGGAGAGGGATGACAATGTATGTGTGTAGTGTTTTAAATTCTCTTGATATGACGTTTTACAACCCACTAAAGGGAAACTCAGGGAAATTTTGACTTAATGAAGGGAGCCTTTAATGTCTCACCTTTAACCAAAGCTATAACAAATATTTTTTTAATTTAAATATATTTTAATGTTTTTAAATGCCTCATATGACCTAAGTATTGTTTCGGTAGACTATGTTTCATTTTTGGTGCTTGGAGCTTCGATATTTTGGAAAAAATATTTAGGCTGCATGGTTGACACATAGTTAGTTATAACAATAAGGGTAACCATTTTGGGCTTATAGAGGCCCAAAATATGCTCCAAGATTATCTAAAAAACATGCATCCTGGGTGCATGGACATTCAATTTGGATTATTTATATTGAAAAGTAAGTATTACTGTGCTATGTAATGTTACCCAAACTCTTTTGTTCTTAGCCTATATGAGGTACTCTTTGGATAGTGGAGTAGTGAACAACCTTGAAAACCATAAGAGAAATTGCGTTCTATTATCTATATGGTTGAATTTACAATTTAAAACATAATGAAATTAAAACATAAAACACACTTCATTTCCTCCCTATACAGTTGTTGATCTCCTCCCTTATCCCATGAGCTCTCTTTTCTCCTCCATATAGGGATATCATTTCACATTGTACCGGAATCAAAATAAAAATACATTGGATGTGTTGGATAGAATGGTGTAATCTCTAAATATGACATTCTTCAGTTCTATTTTCTTCTTCACATGACATGGGTTAATTTTTGTGAGCTAAATTTCCATATTATTAGGAGATGGACAGTACATCATGTTTATTCCAATAAAATTAAAATATAAAGCTGATACTAGAAAAGGAATAATCGATGAATTTATGGTCGGAAGTTCAGTTTCTTTTACAAATATTCATTTCTTTCTATAGGGTGTTTTAGTGTGTCTCGTGCCTATATTTTCCAATGACACCTCTAAAATATTAAATAAATTTAAATTAATGCATGCTCATGACCTTTATGACTATAATTAGATGGAAATGAACCATTTTTTGAACTCCATGAACATTTCCACCACAATGGGTGTGGTTATTCAATTTAGTATTGATTCCTTTTAACCAAAAATGATTAAAACACATTTGAGGTTTTATAAAAATGAAATAAATGAGAAATAATAATGAATTGAATTAGATTGATTCAGATTCCATGAGTTAGGACATTAATATTGATACATTATGATTCATCATTAATTTATAATGGCTTATACCATGTCCATTGTGATTAATGCCAGGCTTATGGCTTGTTACTTGTTCTTATCACCATGTTTTCGGTCCCTCAGTCGATTGAATTGGAATAAATGGAATTTATATATTTCTTATCATGTTAAAATTGAAATGACTTACTAATAATATGTGATCTTTGATTCCATTATTTACGTATACATTGTTCGAGAGTGATCATGAGACCCGATATAAGGACACATTAGATTGGATCGTTGTGATTCAAACATAGATTTTTTGGATGTCTCGAGATAGATTCATGGCTACCCTTAAATGGTTTTACCAAGGAGATTAGTATACCCATGAGTGAAACTAGTTTCTCTAGTTGGGAACTACGGAATGGATTATTGGAAAGATGATTATACCATGCCTTAGGTGATACGCGATCCCATTTGTGAGATAGCTGGGATGGGAACAATGATTATGTTTACACTATTCTGATAGTGATACAAGGGACACCTTTTATGGGTCACCTAGGATGGTCTCTCCAATATTGGGAATTTTAGGAGACTCTTATAGTTTCCCTTGAGATTAAATTATGCATCACCTGGGTTGGGCTCAACATTCCTATATTAGATTTGAAGGATTAATTTTTTTTCTGAATGTGATGTCTTATTATTAATTTATTATAATGCTTGATTGATAGCAAATGGACATGTCATCCATGAAAAATCAAAAAAATCAGGGTCAGTCAATACTTGATTTTGAATTCATGATAACCCATGTATAACTATTATTACATGAATAGTTTCCCATCTTTGAGACATCTAGATTAGGACAAAATACGTAGAATTGGTTGGTTATTAATTTAGGAACATATGATGAAGATTCGATTATTTATTTATTTATTACCTTGATTGTAATAATACTGAAACAATGTTACATTTTAATTGTATGAAATGGATTGTTCTAGATATTGTTTGTTTTGGCCTATTGATTATATCTCACACCCTTTTTCTGGTAGATGTTGGTACCCTAACAGACTTCATGGTTTTAGGATTCAATAATGGTATTTAGCCCACATCTGATAGATGATTGTCTTTTCAATGACGGAGTATGGTGAAAAAGACCAATCCTTTTCTTGTGATGCTCTTAGTAGCTTGTTCGTGGAATTTTTTTTGTTTTTTATATAATGTGGTATATGCCAATATCCACATTTCCCTATATACTATTTTTTATTATGAAATGATATCCTGATCAACATATTTGGTATCTATTTATGGATTATCATCTAGATTTTTTTATTTATATGAAAAAAAATATTTTTTAACATACTAACGTATATTTTATATTACTGGTTCTTCTATATCAGGTTACAGGCCTAGATAACATTACGTATATTATTAATTCATATTATGTTTCGTATTTGTCTAAAAATTCTATGAATCACTCTAATATATTAGGGAGTTATCTTCACATGGACACACCCTAGGACCTTGCAGCTAGTTGACATCTTCGATCCTACATAGAGTCACAATTGTTGTTCTGTGGCTCCACTATCTCGAGGAACAACTAAGTGTATTTTTGGGAAATAAACTACAATGTTGAGGTGAAAAAACACACTAAACTTATTACAAACACTTTTTATACCCTAACCACTGTAGTAACATGAGTTTTATTATAAAGAGGTTATCTAGGGACATATTTATTGTATATATTTTTGGTAACGAAACAACATATGTCAATTACTAAGGAAAAAAGAGACTGACCCTAACACATTTTCTTGTGTTGAATCAAAATTCTAGTAAACATAGATGCATAACCATGATAGCCAATACTGGAAATAAATTCCATGGAAATCACAGAATTATGGGGGTGTATTTTTACTTTTGTATGAACAAATCAATTATATAATACTATAACACCACCTAAATATAAATTATTTATGAATAAATGATGGACTAACACTATACACACATATAACTAATCACAATAACACCATTGTAAATTATGTTACAAAAATATTCATACTTCATGAACCTAGGAAAAAAAGTAATTAAATGTGAAAACATAAAATGATCCAACACACAACATATATGATAAATTAAATCTCCCATCTACGTAACCAATGAACATAACATCAATATTCTCACCTAAAAATATTATTGTTATGAAATTATATAAAAATATCAAAAAATGAATTTGTTAAAACTATCATGCTTATACATTTTTTGTCTATAAAAACTCAACAAACAATCCATCAATTAATTCTAACATAGTAAAAATAAATAAGATAATGTCAAATCACATTAATATGAATCTGAAGAAAATAAAAATAAATCAAATAGCCATAGTAATCAAGATAAGTGTAAAAAACCTAAATCCATAATTATTTTTAATACCATTATTACATAAAAATTACATAAACCACAACTCAAAAACCCAAACCTTGAAATCATACCCATACATACATCCCCTCCAATGAAGAAGTTGCAATGAATATACCATCTCATGAGTAGAAACCCGATCATCCTTATCTCATATATCACATTTTTAATAAATTTCCCATGGAACCATTTCAACACCATCAACAACATATAATCCTAAATGACCCAATACATGATATTAATGAATACAAATCTATCCATTTTAAATTAGCACGACTAGTTTGTTTCATCAAAATCCATGTCTGTACAAACAAGGCCCCATATTTTCATGTCATAAAATAATAACAAGCATCCAATCTAAATAACTTTTTAAAAATATTATATCACTATAATAATGCATGAACTTAAATTTAAATAATAACATCTCAATACCTTATATAAAAAATTAATTTTCAAACATTGATTCACCATTAATTTTTTAATAAACATAAAACACATATTGAAATAAGAAATGAAAATCATAAAAAACACAATATTCAATGTTAATAAAATATATTTCATTTTTTTGATTCCAACTGTAAAGACCAAATGTTTGAAATAGAAATTACCTTCATATAATTTTGTCATAAAATAAAATGGAAACCAAAACTAATGAACTACTAAGTGGTAAGTGACCTTTAAACATATGTTTATCACTTTTGTGTTTGGAATTTTTAAAATCTAACATACACGATTGTGTTCAAGATAATTTTTGGAGTATAATAAAACAAAAATAATTTGTGTTGAATAGTAACCTACCATTATGAATAGTAGCATACCCTTATTAATAGTTATATACCCTAATCAATAGTATCCTTACCTATGATAGTATAAAAAAATTCAAGTGAAAGAATGATGTACCTATATTTTAGAATAAGTATAACATTGTTTTAAAATTGTTTTTTAATAATAAACCATGATTTTAATTAAATATTAAATTAATAATATTTAGAAATTTATTTTTGAAAAATGGAAGTAATTTTAGGATTCTACATGTCGATAAATGGTTAGGGTAAATTTTTTTGATTTCTCTGAAATACTTCCATTTTTGAAGAATAGTGAAAAACAATAATTTACAAAAATAAACTAAATAAGAAAATTATAATGTCATGTAAGATGTTCTGCTAAAGTAAGAATGCTTCGTTCGGTATCACATGATAAATTACAATTCATGGTCATTCAAGACTCACTATTCCTTGTCTTAGGGGAAATTAACAATCTAATGAATTCTATATTAAGGAAACCCCTCTCCCCTCCGCTATAAAAACCACCCTTCAGACCCTCATTTCCTCACACCTCTCAAGCTCCAAGACATCTCTAAACTCTACCCAAACATCCTTCCTTGCCCCTCTCCCACTTCCTAGAGCTTCTGGTCTCATAAAAAGACCAATCCTAGATACCTTAAGGATGATCTCAAGAGGAGGATTTAAGTGGTAATTTATCTTCCTCTTCTTCTTTATTTTCCTTTCATTTTCAAGTTCATTTATTGATCTCTCCCCATTTATCTTCATAAAAATTGTATTTTAACTCCATTATTATACATTTAATTGAATTTTATGATTCTAATGTGATATTATATCATCCAACCCCCTTTCCCTCTTTCATTTATTTTATTAAAGAGAATGTAGTTCGTGTGTTGTTAATTTAACTCCTTCAAGAATGACATGTTTTACTCTTCCATTTCTACCTTATGATAATGTCGTGAAACCATTTATACGGAAGAACCAGAAAATGTTATATATATTATATCCTATATAAATTTCAGGAGCTAACATATGACCATATTACTAAATGATAAGATAAAACAAGTTTGTGGTGATTGAAAAACTGCCCAAATTAACCCAAACAATCATCATTTGATTCTTATCTAATGATACATCCATATGGGTCTAATATAATTCATTATAAGATCATTAAAACTACAGAAATATCATTAATAACTTTTAATATTGGTTTTTGATTTTTACCCATGTTCTACCCGAACTTCAGTATAAGAACACAAGTAAACCACTCAAGAAAGTCATAAAAACAAACATTCCCGAATAATGTTTTTAAAATCTATAACTAATCCAAAGGAACGTAAAATCACATAATGAAACCATAATGGACCATATTAATTTACACAGGGTTCGGGGTTTCTAATTAATGAATATAATGTAATTATATAGGACATTAAAGTGAATGATGTATTCAGATACAAGGTAAGGGGAAATTCGCAAACCGAACATTCATCCTTTAGGTTCTCCCCCTTTCAGTACATTTTTAATATAGTTACTCCTTATTGATCATTTTTTCATCATTTTATTTCTATTTATGAGATATAAATTCTTACCACTATTGTTTATGTCAAACAAATTTTTTTCCAAATGAACTCTTTTTTAATAACTCACCTTTTAGTTCTCATACAAATTTGATGGTTCTTGTATCATGTATATTATTCCCTCATTGTTTTGGGAACCCAATGTTTATGAATGTTTCCTTATGATATGTAACCCATTCCTTTACATGGGTTAGTTATGATATATGTTCCATGTGGAAAGCATGATGATGATAATGTTATAATGTGACGGGTGCGACTGGAATTATACAGCCCTCCATTGCATTGGGCAAAGTAATGAATCTCGTGAGTAAATGTGAAATGATGTATGAACAAGATGCTATCTTGGATCACAAGTATGTTTGGTAGTTAACCACCAAGACATGATATTTCATTTTTATGCATTTCCACATTTTATGTCATATATTTATGCTTCCTCTCATGTTCATGATCTATTTCCCATAGTATGATTATGCTCACCCCATTCTATAATTTTCTTATCTATCCTCTTACTAGGATTTTATCTCACCACTTTTGACGTATATCCTTAGGTGGATACATGTACTAAGGATAGGTCATGTGCCAATAAGAATCTATAGAAGACGAAATTAAATAAATGATTGTGCTTGATGTTGTAATTGCTATATATGGACCTAGTTTTCCCAAGACATTAAACCATTGGATCCTCTTTGTCTAATATTTTTATGTTTTTTATCTTTGAAATTATTTAATATTAATGTAAGAAAAGGTTTGGTCTCTATAGCTGGTATTAGAGGAAAGGATTAGTTTATTTGGGGATAAGAATTAGTGAACCCTAGAGAAAACCTATAGCATGAGTTTATGTACAAATATGCACACAAGAAGCATTACATAGAGATCCCATATGTTATGCTTTTATTATAAGTTGTGAAAATAAATAGGTTACTTACTGATGATTTGTTGACGTATGTTTTGTTCTAACCTTTTCTATTTTATAAAATATTGGGATCCAGGAGAAATTCGTCCAAGAACTCCTGTGGGGGCCAATTCAATGATTTCCCGAACGAAATCCCGAATGATTTTGGAGGTGGAGTTCAAAACATCTTGGTGATTCTTACCCAATTATATTAGGTTAGGAAAAATAAAAATAATAATGGGGATGGCCCTCCTTCACCAAAGAGGAAGAAACTAGATATCAAATGTTTTATGTGGCAATAACCACTGATGTTTAGTGGATTCTCTGATCCACCAATTGTGGAACAGTGGTTTAAATCCATGGAGAAGGTCATTTCTATGCTTCACTATTCTAAGATGGAGAAGGTGACCCTAGCCATTTATCATCTAGATAGATAAGCTGATCAATGGCCAAATTTCATTAAGAACACCAAGCCAAGGGAGGAAATTAAAGAGGTGGAATGGGAAGACATAAAGATAATGTTTCTTAAGAAATATTTCCCAATAACTATTCAAACGTAGATGGAGAGAGAATCCATAGAGTTCAAGAAAAAAGAAGGAGAATCTTTCATAGCCAATGAAGTGAATTTCAAAAGGCATTCAAGGTATGCTTCGGGTTTTGTTATCAATAATGGTAGTAAAATTGATAGATTATTCAGTGTATTACAACTACTGTAACGCCCCGACCCTAGTTACCCAGAGTCGGTGCATTATTACATAACATTGGCATGATCACAAGAAAGATCAAATCTCGAAAGACCGATTGGTTTAGTAGCCTTGGAATCACTAGATATATTCATAAGTTTTATATTACATTATAAAATGAAAAACTACTACAACAACATAATGTCTCCATAATCCACACTCATATCCCCACATAATATCCCTGCAGGTCATTCATAATTTACTTCTTCACGTCCTGGGAAAAATAAAACATAGAAAAGGGGTGAGCTCAAATGCCCAGTAAGGATAACAATATAGCGGAAACTTTCATAAATAAGAATAAACATTTAAGGCAATGTATAACTAAAACAAAATCCTTTCAAACATGATCTTTCAACATGGTATGGCATAAATAAAATGAAATAATGCCATTTACTTATTCACATGGATATTCTACTAATCGAATAATCACATGCAAAAATCAATAACCACTTTCATAATGTTGGAATTCATAAAGCCAGACTATCATAACCACATAGTCAAGGCCTCGTGCCAAGACTACAAATAAGATTTTGTCATGGCCTTGTGCCAAGACACAAGTTTGTCTCATGAGACCTACCGATGCATCGAGGAGCTATAGCGGGCTCCACCCGTCACATATTAAGTCCAATGCATTCCCATATGAAAAGGATTAAACATAACATAAACATTCGTATTAAAACTAGCATACGAAATGTCAATACTTTCACCATAAACTATGAATTGTATAAAAATAGCACATCCACAGTCAAACATATCACAAAAACTTCAATACAATATAGAAGTTTTGTATCATAATAAATCAACTTCAAATAATCTTAAAATCCATCAAAGGATGTTGACATAGATGAAATCAAAATTCTTTTAAAAGAAATATCTCCTTTTATATTGAAATAATTTAAGATCCATATAAAATAAAACATTTTCTTTGAAAATATTCTTATAAGCTTGTAAGGGAAGGTTTGAAGATTTTATAACGGCGGAAAATAGCCGCACCCGCCGTATAAGTTAAAAAAACATTCTTTCCATAATTCTGTCGAAAAGGTTAAAAAGGACCTTGTTTTGAAAACGACGGAAAGATTCCTTTATAAACCTCTTATAAAAAGTCAAACAAGGGTATAAATGACTTTAACCCATATTCTTGTAAATAATAAATATGTTTTGAAATACATTTCGAAGAAACATGGATGTGGATGATAAAGAAATCCCAGTAGATTATTACGTATAGACAACCTCGGATAATGAAGAGATTGTGAAATAACCCTTACCTTGTACTTTTCCTTGGTTGGGGTAGGTTAACCTCCTGTATAATGGTGAAATAATTGTTATTAAATTATAAAAGAATCATATATATTAATATGATATCATATATGATCTTTTAACATTGATTTGTTAATAATATCTTAGAATTATCATCGTTTCGGGTGTTAACTTACTCATTTTCTTTTATATGTTTTGTTACATAAGCCATGTTTGTTGTATCTTATTCACATCCAGAATGATTTCAAGTCCTTAAACATCATTTTTAAATCATCAAATTATAATTATACTTTAATGGATACGATGGAGAATGAATCTCATCGCGTTCGTGGAGACGGTAGTCCGTACGTACGCACGAGCGACAATATCATTCTTTTGATATTAAAATAATATATAAAAGGATGGTATATCATATATACAGAATCATTAACATGTTATATTTATTATTTACATGAGTTACACATCATTATTATACCCATCCAAATAATAATATATTGAATACCAATTACACCACGGCGTGGAGACGGTAAGCCGTACGTACGCACGTATGGTGACATGTTATTCAAAGGGTGGATAGAATACTTAATATGGTTGTACCATATTTATAATAACATCAAAGTATATATATGATACTGTATTTATTATTTTATAATGGTAACAACAAAGGAAGAAGAAGTGGAAGAAGAAATGAACTTATAAAAGGGTGGTGAAATCATTACCTCTTCTTCGGGTTCTTCCTTTTGATTTGATCAAAAGGGATCCTTAGGTTGGCTTTCTGATCAAACTAAGGCCCCTAGGTTGTAGTGAGGGAAGTTGGGAGAGTATTGGGGCAGATTTTGGCCGAACCAAAAGGCTTTGAAGGTATGAAGAAATGAGGAGGAGTGCCCTTTTATAAGAGGGGTGAGGGGCACCTTTGGAAAAGCTAGAAATATTAATTTATAATAAATTCATATTCGGTTTCTAATGGATCCAAAGTTTATTCTTCAAAGGTTAAGGTGGAGATGGGTCGAAAACAACTCAACCAATAGAATTTAGACAGGTTTGGGTACTTATATTAACCTTATCTTTAAGTTTTAACTCTAAGTTAATTAGTTTCACTTTTACAATGTCTCTTTGTATTTTTATATAATGTGGTTAATAAACTTACTACATACATCCAAGGGACCCCCAAGTGGTCCATTAATGATGAATCTATCATGATATAAGTCTCTTGGCCGAACCTCATATTTTTAGGAATTTAATATCAATTAATAATATAATATTTGTTTTAAGAACTCTTTTATGTCAATTTTGACACTATTCAATAGTTGATTTTTGTGAAACTCATAACAGATTGATTACTTCGAAAAAAGTAAATTAAATCAATCCTAATATATCATATTAGCCTAGAAAATTAGTTTAATTCATTAAAAGTTTCATATTATATTTATTTGGGTATTTATAATATCAATTATTTTAATTTTTCACTATTATAGTAATTACTGCATCATCATTGTGTCAAAAATAAAATAACATATTTAATGTCTAAAAATTATAAATAAAATATCATTATGTAGGAAATATTTTTATATTTCTAAAGAATATTTATAATCTAAAATCCAACATATATAACCCTATGTAACAATTGTTTTTCTAAAAGATATATGCTTGTGTCATTTTTGTATTCATTTTAACTTAATTAAAATACAGTGTCATTATCACTTACAAGTGGATCCATGGGGTCCCAAAATCGACCCAAAGATGCCCATGGTCGACCATGTATCAACCAATAGGGTTAAGATACGTTTTAGGGTAATTTAGTATTATTATAATATTATTTTTTAACCCTTATTTACCGGATTTACCCTTAACCATGGTAAATAAAATATTTACCGCAGTAATTATTCAAAATGTCTAAAAATAAAAGCTACCTATTTACACAATTTGAACATCCTGATTCCAAATATGGAATCGATTTTCCTAAATTCAAAACACATAAGTGGCAGAAATTAATTTAAAATTAATTCCCGCTGTCAAAACAAAAAGCGTGTTTTTAAGAGATAATAACTATCAAAAGATTGACACTTGTTTATGTTCGTTTTAATTGTAAAATTATGTCCAATGACCAAAATTATATTAAATGGTAAAAATATATTCTAAATATACTTTAAAACTACTAAAATTCATAATTTATCACTATTAATTATTTTGATTAAAAAAGTTGTTTTTAATTTAAATTTAGTACTTTTCACTATTCATCAAAATATGAAAGTTATCCGAAAAGTACCAAAATTTCACCTTAGGCTAAATTAGATATTCCGAATCCAAAAATGAAGCCCATTTTGAAATATAAAATAAATATACTTTTAAAAATTAGGTATTACTATTCATAACGGCTAGTTTGATTGGTTGTTAGAACTCGGTGTTGCATACAACACACGCTATCGCATTATTCAAAGAGAAGTGTACCGTAGAATCTTGGGGTGTTACATTCTACCCTCCTTCAAATAATTTCGTCCTTGAAATTTCTAGAATACTACCGCATGAAATGACTCGGGTGGTTCTTCATCATAAGTTCCTTGGGTTCCCACGTTGCCTCTTCCATCTTATGGTTTCTCCACAAAACTTTTACCAGACGCGTCGTCCGGTTTCTCAGTACTTGTTCTCTCGTATCAAGAATCCTGACGGGCTCTTCACAATAGAAAAGATCGGGTTCCAGTTCTAATTCTTCATAGGTGAGTACATGTGTTGGATCAGGCATGTATTTCCTCAATAGAGATACGTGGAACACATCGTGAACATTTGAGAGACTTGGCGGCATTGCCAATCGGTAAGCTACAACCCCAATTCGTTCTAGAATTTCGAAAGGTCCGATGTACCTGGGACTCAATTTTCATTTCTTACCAAACCGTATTACTCCCTTCCATGGAGATACCTTCAGGAAAACATGATCACCGACTTGAAATTCCAAATCCTTCCTTCGATTATCGGCATAGCTCTTCTGCCTACTTTGAGCTGCTCTGATGTGATTTTGGATTACCTTTACCTTTTCCATCGTTTCCTCCACCAGTTCAGGACCTACAAGTTTTCTTTCACCGAAGTCATCCCAACAGGTTGGTGTACGACATCTCTTTCCATATAACGCTTCATATGGTGCCATCTGAATACTCGAATGGAAGCTATTGTTATAGGAAAATTCTACCAGAGGTAAATATTGATCCCACATACCCTGAAAGTCAAGTGAGCAGGATCTCAACATGTCTTCTAAGGTCTGAATAGTCCGTTCTGATTGTCCAACTGTCTGAGGGTGGTAAGCAGTGCTCAAATTAAGTTCAGTATCCAGGGATTTCTGAAGACTTTTCCAAAATCTTGAAGTAAAACGGGGATCACGATCAGAAACAATTGATAAGGGTACTCCATGAAGTCTCACAAATTCATTAATATATAGTCTTGCTAAACGTTCCAGGGGTAGATCTTCTCTTATAGCAAGAAAATGTGCTGACTTGGTAAGACGATCAACAATAACCCATATTGCATCATTCCTTCTAGGAGTCTTTGGTAGCCCCGTGACAAAGTCCATCGTAATATTGTCCCATTTCCACTATGGTATGGGAAGAGGTTGCATGACTCCTCCAGGCTGTTGCCTTCCAGCTTTCACTTGTTGACAAACCATACATCTTGACACAAAATCAGCAATCTCCCTCTTCATGTTGTCCCACCAAAAATGTTCCTTCAAATCTCTATACATTTTTGTGCTCCCAGGGTGTATAGAGAAATTGGAACTATGAGCATCATCCAGCAATTCCCTTTTTATATCAGGTAAATCGGGAACACAAAGTCTCTTCCCGAATTTCAAAATTCCATCTTCATACACAAAGTCTCTCAATCTCCCATCATTCACATCTTTAATCTTCTTTTTGAATTCTTCATCATCGGTATGAGAACTCTTAATCCTTTCTAGTAAAGATGGTTTGGCAACCATTTGAAAAAGCATTGATGTTTCACCTTCCCTGGTTATTCCCATGTCCATCTTCACTAGATCCATGAAAATTGGATCCCTTTCAATTCTCATATTTTTCAAAACTCCATGGTCTTTTCTACTCAAAGCATCTGCCACCTTGTTTTCCTTCCCCGGGTGGTAGTGTATCGTACAATCATAATCCTTGAGTAATTCAAGCCATCTCCTTTGCCTCATGTTGAGTTCTTTTTGTGAGAAAATATACTTGAAACTCTTATGATCAGTATAAATCTCACATTTTTCACCATAGAGGTAGTGCCTCCATATCTTCAAAGCAAAGATCACAACTGCTAACTCGAGATCATGAGTAGGATTGTTTTGTTCATGAATTTTCAACTGTCGTGATGCATAGGAAATAACTCTATCTTTCTGCATAAGGACACATCCAAGTCCTTTCTTTGATGCATCACTATAAATAACGAACCCATCATTCCCCGATGGTAGAGTCAATATAGGAGCATTTACTAATCTTTTCTTCAGTTCTTCAAAACATTCTTCACACTCTTTTGTCCATACAAATTTAACCCCTTTACGTGCGAGCTTCGCTAATGGGTTAGCCAATCGGGCAAAATTCTGGATGAAATGTCGATAATAACCTGCCAAACCAATAAAACTGCGTACCTCAGTTATACTCGTAGGTGTTGTCCATTCTTGGATTGCCTTGGTCTTAGAAGGATCAACAGAGATTCCATCTTTAGAGACAATATGGCCAAGAAAAGAAATCTCCTGAAGCCAGAATTCACACTTGCTAAACTTCCCATATAATTCATGCCTCCTCAGAGTCTTCAAGATAATGCCCAAGTGATTTTCATGATCTTCGTAGGTTTTGGAGTATACCAAGATATCATCAATAAATACCACCACAAATTCATCGAGATACTCCTTGAAAACTCTATTCATCAGATCCATGAATATAGAGGGTGCATTAGTCAATCCAAACGGCATTACGGTAAACTCGTAATGCCCGTACCTGGTTCGAAATGCTGTCTTCGAAATGTCTTCCTTCTTCACACACAACTGATGGTATCCAGATCTAAGGTCAATCTTTGAAAAGTATTGAGCTCCATCCAGTTGGTCAAATAAATAATCAATACGAGGTAGGGGATACTTGTTCTTTATCGTTATAGCATTGATCTCCCTGTAGTCGATACATAACCTCATAGATCCATCTTTCTTTTTAACAAAAAGAACAGGGGCTCCCCATGGAGAAACACTAGGGCGAATAAATCCTTTATTACTCAATTCCTCTAGTTGTTTCTTTAGTTCGACTAACTCTATAGTAGCCATTCTGTAAGGGGTCTTCGATATAGGCCTTGATCCAGGAATTAAATCAATGGAAAACTCAACTTCTCGTTCTGGAGGATGTCCAGGTAAACCTTCCAGAAATACATCTACAAATTCTTTCACAATAGGTACATCCTCTATTTGAACATTCCTTTCCTCACCCGCAGTTATTTCATTCTCTTCCTCCCCAATAATTGAATTTAGTTGAGCTATTGAGGGTGGATCTAAATGAGAATTAGGTGGTGACGATTCTGCTCTAAAGATAAGGTGTTCCTTATCATTATCATCAAGAATCGTAACCTCTTTCTTTTTACAATAAATCTTCGCATCATAGTCTGAAAGCCAGTCCATACCAAGGATTATATCAAACTCAATCATAGGTATGATGATGAGATCATCAGATAAAAAAAATTTATGTGCTCTAATAGGGACTGATTCACAAAACATTGTT
Source organism: Viscum album (assembly GCA_963277665.1). Taxonomy (NCBI): domain Eukaryota; kingdom Viridiplantae; phylum Streptophyta; class Magnoliopsida; order Santalales; family Viscaceae; genus Viscum; species Viscum album. Next base: position 647,699,756 of record OY728120.1, on the reverse strand, counting down.
GCAATGATACTTCCCTTAGGAGTTTTAACTGAAAACTCCCTTATTAAATCAAATTGGATATATCTAATTTTCTTAGAAAACTGGGAAGATATGAAACAATGCGACGATCTAGAGTCAAATAATGCATTTTCTAAACTTGAGGAAACCATTAAATTACCTGCCACCACGTCTTTTGGAGCTTCTACCTCTACAGTAGGGATAGCATAAGCTTGGCCATGATCCCTTGGCCTTTTCTGAGGTAATTTCTCCTGACGCTTAGGACATTAATTTGCATAATGTCCCATCTCCCTGCAATTGTAGCACTGAACGTTGGTGGCTTCCTTCTTCCCTTTGCAATCACGAGCTTGGTGGCCTTTTTCACCACACTTGTAACAGACTCCCATTCCCTTCAAGAAAGCACCGGGGTGTTTCTTCCCACATTTACCACAGGATGGATATTCAACCTTTCCTTTCTTCCCCTTATTTCCATTCCCAGATTGATCAGTAGGCCTCTTCTTCTCTTGATTTTCTTTAAAGTCATAAGACTTAGAGAATTCCTTTTCGGTCTTGATAGCACATGAGACAATGTCTTCGTACGATGAAAAGGATTGTGAGACTAATGCTCGACGGAGAAATGGATTTAACCCATCAAAGAAACGATCAATCTTACTTCTTTGGTTACAAATATAATCACCAGCGTACCTTGCTAACCTTGTAAAGTTAGCCTCATACTTTGTGACATTCTCATCCTCCTTCTGTCTCAGACTTAGAAATTGCCTTTCCATATCTACTCGATGGTCGCGAGGAAAGTATTTTTCTAAAAATAGATCTTTGAACTCCCTCCATTCCATATTTGATACTTCATCATCCTCATTTGTATTTTGAATCAATGACCACCATTGATCAGCATCTCCAGTGAGGCGGTAAACTGCCATGATAACTTTTTCGCTTTCACTGCTCCCCAAAGCCTGAAATATTTTCTCTAGGGAAAATATCCATTGCTCAGCTACTAAGGGATTTGTACTCCCATTGAACGTTGGTGTTTGTTGCCTCATGAATCGATCTAACCTTGATCCTCCATGCTGCAGATCAGGGTGCTCCATACGGGTAAGGTTATTATTCATAACCTGAGTAAGTTGTCCTAGTATGGTGATTAGCAGATCGGCACCAGTTGCATCACCAGCCCCACTATAATTAACTTGAGCAGGAGGGAAATCCATACATGGAGTGCGTGCATTGATACAGTTTCCATTTCTTCCACTAGGCGCCATTTCTAAACAATGGCATAAACTAGATCAGTTTATGAATCAAAATACATAATCTCATACTTATAAAACACTTAACATAAATTGAACTATTTATGGATATAATCCATAATCATAAAAATGTTTTCATTGATGAAGTATATACTCATAAACCCTTCATAAGGATTTGTAAAGAAAATGAGAGTTATCCTAAGAATATCCCCCGGGAGTGTCGTAACCAAGAGTGCAGCAAGGCCCGTTGTCGTTACCTGTTCCCGTTCGAGTCTAGCTCAAAGCGGTGTTTTCGGGTTTTACCCCTAGGTACATCTGTGCCAGATCCGCCTCTACCTGCTCGTATCTAGACATGGATGTATTGCTCGGAAAACTCACAAAATCACTACAATACCAAAATTCTAGGAAGTTCTTCTATACTAATCCTCAAAGTTCATCTTAGGTCTACGTGCTCTAATCAGAGTTTATCTAAATATAGCTTCCAAGGTTTGTACTAAACTTCCTCTGATACCAACTATAACGCCCCGACCCTAGTTACCCAGTGTCGGTGCATTATTACATAACATTGGCATGATCACAAGAAAGATCAAATCTCGAAAGACTGATTGGTTTAGTAGCCTTGGAAACACTAGATATATTCATAAGTTTTACATTACATCATTGAATGAAAAACTACTACAACAACATAATGTCTCCATAATCCACACTCATATCCCCACATAATATCCCTACAGGTCATTCATAATTTACTTCTTCACTTCCTGGGAAAAATAAAACATAGAAAAGGGGTGAGCTCAAATGCCCAGTAAGGATAACAATATAGCAGAAACTTTCATAAATAAGAATAAACATTTAAGGAAATGTATAACTAAAACAAAAGCCTTTCAAACATGAACTTTCAACATGGTATGGCATAAATAAAATGAAATAATGCCATTTACATATTCACATGGATATTCTACTAATCGAATAATCAGATGCAAAAATCAATAACCACTTTCCTAATGTTGGAATGCATAATGCCAGACTATCATAACCACATAGTCAAGGCCTCGTGCCAAGACTACAATTAAGATTTTGTCAAGGCCTTGTTCCAAGACACTAGTTTGTCTCATGAGACCTACCGATGCATTGAGGAGCTATAGCGGGCTCCACCCGTCACATATTAAGTCTAATGCATTCCCATATGAAAAGGTTTAAACATAACATAAACATTCGTATTAAAACTAGCATACGAAATGTCAATACTTTCACCATAAACTATGAATGGTATAAAAATAGCACATCCACAGTCAAACATATCACAAAACCTTCAATACAATATATAAGTTTTGTATCATAATAAATGAACTTCAAATAATCTTAAAATCCATCAAAGGATGTTGACATAGATGAAATCAAAATTCTTTTAAAAGAAATATCTCCTTTTATTTTGAAATCATTTAAGATCCATATAAAATAAAACATTTTCTTTGAAAATATTATTATAAGCTTGTAAGGGAAGCTTTGAAGATTTTATAACGGCGGAAAATATCCACACCCGCCGTATAAGTTAAAAAAAACATTCTTAACATAATTCTGTCGAAAAGGTTAAAAAGGACCTTGTTTTGAAAACGACGGAAAGATTCCTTTATAAACCTCTTATAAAAAGTCAAACAAGGGTATAAATGACTTTAACCCATATTCTTGTAAATAATAAATATGTTTTGAAATACATTTCGAAGAAACATGGATGTGGATGATAAAGAAATCCCAGTAGATTATTACGTATAAACAACCTCGGATAACGAAGAGATTGTGAAATAACCCTTACCTTGTACTTTTCCTTGGTTGGGGTAGGTTAACCTCCTTTATAATGGTGAAATAATTGTTATTAAATTATACAAGAATCATATATATTAATATTATATCATATATGATCTTTTAACATTGATTTGTTAATAATATCTTAGAATTATCGTCGTTTCGGGTGTTAACTTACTCATTTTCTTTTATATGTTTTGTTACATAAGCCATGTTTGTTGTATCTTATTCATATCCAGAATTATATCAAGTCCTTAAACATCATTTTTAAATCATCTAATGATAATTATACTTGAATGGATATGATGGAGAATGAATCTCATCGCGTTCGTGGAGACGGTAGTCCGTACGTACGCACGAGCGACAATATCATTCTTTTGATATTAAAATAATATATAAAAGGATGTTATATCATATATAAAGAATCATTAACATGTTATATTTATTATTTACATGAGTTACACATCATTATTATACCCATACAAATAATAATGTATTGAATAACAATTACACCACGACGTGGAGACGGTAAGCCGTACGTACGCACGTATGGTGACATGTTATTCAAAGGGTGGATAGAATACTGAATATGGTTGTACCATATTTATAATAACATCACAGTATATATATGATACTGTATTTATTATTTTAGAATGGTAACAACAAAGGAAGAAGAAGTGGAAGAAGAAATGAACATAGAAAAGGGTGGTGAAATCATTACCTCTTCTTCAGGTTCTTCCTTTTGATTTGATCAAAAGGGCTCCTTAGGTTGGCTTTCTGATCAAACTAAGGCCCCTAGGATGTAGTGAGGGAAGTTGGAAGAGTATTTGGGCAGAGTTTGGCCGAACGAAAAGGCTTTGAAGGTGGGAAGAAATGAGAAGGAGGAGTTCCCTTTTATAAGAGGGGTGAGGGGCACCTTTGGAAAAGCTAGAAATATTAATTTATAATAAATTCATATTCGGTTTCTAATGGATCCAAAGTTGATTATTCAATGGTTAAGGTGGGTATGGGTCGAAAACAACTCAACCAATATAATTTAGACAGTTTTGGGTACTTATATTAACCTTATATTTAAGTTTTAACTCTAAGTTAATTAGTTTCACTTTTACAATGTATCTTTATATTTTTATATAATATGGTTAATAATCTTACTAAATACATCCCAGCGACCCCCAAGTGGTCCATTAATGATTAACCTATCATGATATAAGTCTCTTGGCCGAACCTTAGATTTTTAAGAATTTAATATCAATTAATAATATAATATTTGTTTTAAGAACTCTTTTATGTCAATTTTGACACTATTCAATAGTTGATTTTTTGTGAAACTCATAAAAGATTGATTACTTCGAAAAAAGTCAATTATATCAATACTAATATATCATATTATCCTAGAAAATTAGTTTAATTCATTAAAAGTTTCATATTATATTTATTTGGGTATTTATAATATCAATTATGTTAATTTTTCACTATTATAGTAATTACTGCATCATCATTGTGTCATAAATAAAATAACTTCTTTAATATCTAAAAATTATAAATAAAATATAATTATGTAGGAAATCTTTTTATCTTTCTATTGAATATTTATAATCTAAAATCAAACATATATAACCCTATGTAACCATTGTTTTTCTAAAAGATATATGCTTGTGTCATTTTTGTATTCATTTTAACATAATTAAAATAAAGTGTCATTATCACTTACAAGTGGATCCATGGGGTCCCAAAATCGACCAAAAGATGCCCATGGTCGACCATGTATCAACCAATAGGGTTAAGACACGTTTTTGGGTAATTTAGTATTATTATAATATTATTTTTTAACCCTTATTTACCAGATTTACCCTTAACCATGGTAAATAAAATATTTACCGCAGTAATTATTCAAAATGTCTAAAAATAAAATCTACCTATTTACACAATTTGAACATCCTGATTCCAAATATGGAATCCATTTTCCAAAATTCAAAACACAGAGGTGGCATAAATTAATTTAAAAATAATTCCCGCTGTCAAAACAAAAAGCGTGTTTTTAAGAGATAATAACTATCAAAAGATTAACACTTGTTTATGTTCGGTTTAATTGTAAAATTATGTCCAATGACCAACATTATATTAAATGGTAAAAATATATTCTAAATATACTTTAAAACTACTAAAATTCATAATTTATCACTATTAATTATTTTGATTAAAAAAGTTGTTTTTAATTAAAATTTATTAATTTTCACTATTCATCAAAATATGAAAGTTATCCGAAAAGTACCAAAATTTCACCTTAGGCTAAATTAGATATTCCGAATAGAAAAATGAAGTCCATTTTGAAATATAAAATATATATAATTTTAAAAAGTAGGTATTACTATTCATAACGGCTAGTTTGATTGGTTGTTAGAACTCGGTGTTGCGTACAACACACGCTATCGCATTATTCAAAGAGAAGCGTACCGTAGAAGCTTGTGGTGTTACAACTACACCATCGAAAGGATCTTTGAATTAGAGACTTTAGGAGTTATTATGATGTTGTTCGATGTTATATAAATGTGGATATGGAGTTTTGATAATGGTCCCATGGATATGGGGATAAGAAAATAAAGATGGAGTTTCAAGATGGAGGATTTAATGACAAAATTGGGAAGAAAACTCAATGAGCCACATGCCAAACATGTGGGAAGTTTCACCATGGGAACGTTCTCAAAGGGATATGGATGTTATTAATGTGTGGAAAAGAAGGAAACCATGCTCAAGAGTGAAAAAAAGTCACAAAAAGGAAAGATAATGTGGTAGAAGAAAGGGGAGAACCACACATGTTTCAATGCTACAACTATAGGGAGGTAGGGGACTATGGAAGACAATGCACTAAAACTCATGTTCTCGAGGGTAATCAACGTCAGCATCCACCAAATCCAAAATAACAAGGGAAGGTTTACGCCATCTCTATTTTGGAGGTGGAGCATGAAATTTATGTCGAACAATGTACACTTCCTACTCACTCAAGAATGGAAAAAGTCATATTTGATTCTGGTTCTATGCATTTATTTGTATATTTCAATTTTGATAGAACAATAGAATCGAAGCCCCAAAAACCTTGATGTAGATATATCTGTAGAAACACCAAGTGGTGAAATCATTGCAACCCATGTTCCTGACTCTTCTCTTATTGGTGTATGTGGGAAGATTCTTTTAGTAAATCTCGTAATACTTCCCTTGGTGGAATTTATTTCTATAATTGGAATGTATTAGCTCCCGTTATATAGAGAACATATAAACTATCGGGAAAATGAAATATCTTTTCATATTCTGAACCATCCCATGCTGCTCTACAAATGCAAGGAAGATCATGAATCTCTATTGAAAAATCCTTCAACGGTTTGGGTGTTGATTCCCTATGAAGAAGCATACCTCACCCAAATGGTTGAGTCAAAGGAAGGTTCCATCCTTGAGTAAATGCCCATCGTGAGGGAATATTGTGATGTATTTCCGTAAGAGTTACCCGGAATTCCCCCGGATCGTGAGGCAGAGTTCTAAATTGAACTCATACATGGAGCTACTCCAATCTCGAAATGTCCCTATAGGATGGATCTTATCTAACTGTAGGAGTTAAAGAAGCAGTTGCAAGATCATCTATACAAAGGGATCATATTCCCTAGTGCATCACCTTGGGGTGAACCAGTCCTCTTTGTGAAGAAGAAGGATGGAACAATGTGACTGTGTATTGATTATCAAAAACTCATCAAGATCACCATAAAGAACAAGTATCCTCTCCAATTGATTGATGACTTATTCGACCAGTTAAGGGGAGATAAATACTTCTCGAAGGTGGATATTGGTTTTGGATATCATCAGGTAAAGATGAAGAAGGAAGATATTCAGAAGACTTCCTTCCAAACAAGGTATGTGCACTATGAGTTTTTGGTGTTGCCCATCGGACATACTAATTCCCTTGAAATCTTCATGGAATTGGTTAATAGAGTCTTTAGACATTACCTCGACAAGGTTGTGGTAATGTTTATTGATTATATTCTCATATACTCCAAGATAAAGGAGGAAAATGACGAAAATATAAGACTTGTGTTGGTGACATTGAGAAAGGAGAAGTTGTACGCCAAGTTCAGCAAGATTGACTTTTGGAGGAAACAAGTCACATTCTTGGGACATGTGATCACAAGGGAGGAAATTTCTACGAATCCTTCAAAAGAAAAGTTGTTTGAGGAATAAACCAGACCCTCTAGTGTCACATAAATTCTTATTTTTCTTGGATTAAGTGGGTACTACCGAAGTTTTTTGAGAAACTTCTCACGATTGTCAAGCCCGCTAACTATATTTAAAAGGAAAGCAGTAATGTATGTCTGGATAAAAGATTGTGAGGGAAGATTCAAGGATCTATAGATAAGGTTGATCACTGCACCTGTACTCACACTACTGAAATTGTGGGAAAGTATTGTGATATACAATTATGCTTCAAAGAAAGGCTTGGTTTGTGTACTCATGAAAAATTATAATTCGATAGCCTATGCCTAATGACAGTTGAAGATCCATGAGCAGAACTACCCGATGTATGATCTAGAGCTGGTAGCGGTGATTTATGCTTGGAAATTCTGGTGGCACTACCTTTATGGTGAGTGGTGTGACATATAAACCGACCACAAGAGCCTAATGTATGTATTCACACAAAAAGAGATCAACATGCGTCAAAGGATATGGTTATATATAATCAAATATTATGGTTGCTCTATTCAATATCATCCTGGAAAGGAAAATAAGTTATAATATGTCGTAAGCAGAAAAGAACCTACTACTCTATCCATGATGCAGATTGGGAAAGACTATATCTTCTTGGATATGAAAATAAAGGATTTGGAAATCATAGAAGTAGGGGAAACATCTTACCTTTCCCAAATGATTGTGCAACCATCCATCCAAGAAAAGATCAAGGAATCATAAAGGGATGATTTGGAGGTACAAAAGAGGGTGAATGCAGTAAAGGAATGGAAGCTGAAGGAGTTCCATATCGATGACGATGGTGTGATTTTGTTTGGAAAGCGGCTTTTTGTGCCTTCATCACCCGTGATAAGGAAGGAGTTATCGGAAACTGCACATTGCTCAAAATTCTCTAACCATCCTAAGATTACCAAGATGTCCCATGATCTTTGAGAACACTTCTAGTGGGATAACATGAATAAGGACATTGTGGAATATATATCAAGGTTCTTGGTATGTCAGCAAGATAATTTTGAGAAACAGAAGTCAAAAGGTATGATGCATCCATTTCATATACCCATGAGGAAATGGGAAATTGTTACTATTGACTTTTTCATGGGTCACCAGAAGAAATCAAAGGGAAATAATGTGATATGAGTTTTGGTTGATCGACTCACCAAGACTGCCCATTTTATCTCTATTTAAGAAGTTCTCTCCCTTGAACAAATTGCAAAGATATATGTGAAGGAAGTGGTGGGACTACATAGTGTTCCACTCTCAATTGTCTCTAACCATGATCTAAGTTTCACATCTATATTCTAGAGGAGCCTTCAACATGATTTGAGTACTAAATTAAATTTTAGCATGGCCTATCACCCCCAAACTAATTGCCAATCTGAAAGGACCAATCAAATGGTTGAAGATATGACAAGAGCCTGCTCTCTAGAATTCAAAGGGGGTGGGAATAACATCACCCATTGGTTGAGTTGTCATATAAAAATATCTTACACTCAAGTATTCATATTGATATATATGAATCTATATATGGAAAGAGATGTATAACTCCAACCTGTTGCGATGAAGTTGGAGAAAGAAAGATACATGGAACCGATCTTGTTCGAGAGATGACAAAGAAGGTTCAAGTCATCCAGAAACGCATCAAAGCTTCTCAAAGTCGAAAAACGAGCTATGATGAAAACCATTGAAGGGACATGGAGTTCGATGTTGGAGATAAAGTCTTCCTTCGAATATCTCGATGGAATAGAGTCATGTGATTTTGGAAGAAATGGAATCTAAGCCCCATTTATATTGGCCTCTTTGGGTTACTTGACTACATAGGAGCCATGGCCTATCGTATTTAACTTCCACCAAATATGGATCAAGTTCATGATTTTTTTCATGTATCGCTACTGAGAAAGTACATACTAGACCCCGACCATATACTAAACTCATAGGTGGTGCAGCTGGAACATGATCTCTCCTATGAGGAGCAGCCAGTAAAGATTCTGGATCAGAGAGTTATGGTTCTATGCAACAGGACAACCCATCATGTCAAAGTGTTGTGGAGGAATCATAAGTTTGAGGAAGCAACTTGGGAATCGAAAGAGGCAATGAAGGAGAAGTTACCTCACCAGTTTTTGTAAAGTGAAATTTCACGGGCGAAATTTCTTAAGGGGGGCAGAATGTAACAACCAAATGTTTTCAATGGAAATTACCTTCTTATAATAATGTCGTTAAATAACATGAAATCAAAACATAATGAAATACTTTGTGATAAGTGACCATTAAACATATGTTTGTCACTTCTATGTTTAGAATTTTAAAAATATGACATACATGGCTATGTTCAAGATGATATTTGGAGGCCAATAAAACAAAAATAATTTTTTGTGAATAGTAACCTACCCTTATGAATAGTAACATAACCTAATGAATAGTGATATACCATAATTAATAGTAACCTTACCTATGATAGTAAATAAATAATTTTCAAGTGAAAGTATGATGTACCTATATTTTAGAATAAGTAAATGAATGTTTTAAAACTATTTTATGTAATAAACCATGATTTTAATGAAATATTAAATTAATCATTTTTAGAAAATTATTATTGAAAAATGGACTTCATTTTTGGATTCTATATATCAAAAGATAGTTTGGGTAAATTTTGGTATTTTTCTGAAATACTTGATTTTTTGATGAATAGTGAAATACCATAATTTACAAAAATAAGCTAAATAAGATAATTATAGAGTCACGTGTGATGTTCTGCAGATGTAAGCCCACTTGGTTCAGGATAACACGATAAAATTACTAATCTTGGTTATTCAAGACTCACTATCCTTGTCTTAGGGGAAATTTAAAAACTAATGAATTTTATATTAAGGAAACTCGTATCCCATCCACTTTAAAAACCACCCTTCACACCCTCATTCCCTCACAACTCTCAAGGTACAATCCTTATCTAAACACTACCGAAACATCATCTCTATCCCCTCTCCCACGTCCAAGATCTTCTGGTCTCATAAAAAGACCAATCCTAGCTTCTTTAAGAGGATCTCAATAGGCGGATTTACGAGGTAATTTCTCTTCCTCTTCTCCTTTATTTTCCTTTCAAGTTCAAGTTCATTTCTTAATCTATCCCAATACATCATCATCCAAATGGAATTGTAACTCCAATATTATACATGTAATTTATTTTTATGATTCTAATGTGATATTATATCATCCATCCCCCTTTCCCTCTTGATTTTATTTTATTATACAGAACGTTTTTCGTGAGGTGTTAATTTATCACCTTGAAGAATGACATGTTTCCTTCTTCCATTTATACTATCAGATCTGGTAATGAATCAATTTTTATGGTTGAACATAAAACTTTTATATGAATTATCTACAAATTAAAGTTCTTGAACATATTTATGTCCATATTACTAATTGATAAGTTAAAACAAGTTTGTTGTGATCGAAAAACCGCCCAAATTAACCGAACCAATCATCATTTGATTCTTATCTAATGATACATCCACATGGATATAATATAATTCATTATAAGAACATTATAAATCATTTAATGTCATTAATAAAAAATAATATAAGTTCTGGATGTTTACCCATGTTCTACCCGAACATCAATTTAAGAATACAAGTGAACCACTGAAGAAAATCATAAAAACAAACATTTTAGAATAATATTTTTAAACTCTATAACTCATCCAGAGGCACATAAAAACACTTAAGGAAACCAAAATAAACTATATTAATGTACACAAGGTTCTAGGATTCTAATTAAGTAATATAATGTCTTTATACATGAAATTAAAGATAAGGAAGTATTCGGATACAAGTTAAGGGGAAATTCTCGAACACAACTTTCATCCTTCGTGTTCCCCCACTTTCACTCCATTATTGATATGGTTACTCATTAAAGATAATTTTTAATCATTGTATTTACTTTTCTAGGATATACATTATTACTACTACTATTTATGTCCAACAAAATGTTTTCCAAAAGTACTCTTTTTTTAGGAACCCACCTTTTACTACTCATTCAAAGTAGATGGTTCTTGTATCAAGTATGTTATTACCTCCTTGTTTTGGTAACCCAATGTTTATGAGTGTTTCTTTATGAGATGTCACCCATTACTTTCCATGGGTTAGTGATGATATATGTTCTATTTCGGAAGCATGATGATGATAATGTCCTGATGTGATGGGTGCACCAGGAATTATATAGCGCAATATGAATGATTGAATGCGAGTTGTGCGCCCTGAATTATATAGTACTCTGATGCATTGGGTAAAGTGATAAATCTCATGAGTAAATGTGAAATGATGTGTGAAAAAGATTCTATCTTGCTTCAAATTTATGTGTGGTAGTTAACCACTAACACATGATGTTTCATTTTTATGCATTGTAACATTTCAAGTCTTATATTTATGCTTCCTCTCATTTTCATGATCTTTTACCCATGTTATGATTGTACTCACCCATGCTATATTGTTCATATCTATCCTATTAATGGGATTTTATCTCAACCCTTCTGATTTATATCCTCAGGTGGCTACATTTACTAAGGAGAGGTCATGTTCCAATAAGACGCTAGAGAAGAAGAAATTAAATAAATGTTTATTCTTAATATTGTAATTGCTATTTAAGGTCCTACATTTCCCAAGACACTAAACCATTGGATCCTATATGTGTAATAGTATTATGTTGTTTATCTTTAAAATGATGTAATAGTAATGTAAGAAAATGTTGGGTCTCTATACTAACTACCTCACCCACATTCTACCAGGATAATTAAATAGATGAATCCATGTAATGGTGTTTTTTTACAAAATGCTCATTAGGAATTCAGAGATAGATTTCAATAATAACTATATGTGGAATGGGGTATTTTGGGGATTTATTAAAAAGAGATGAATAAATATTCTCCCAAAAAAGATGAATGTTTTCACATCATGTAACAAATCTTCTCACAATACTCAAATGCACTTTTTTTCATTTTAAAAATAAATTTGACTACCAAGATGGCTTGGAAAGTGATGTAGTTTCTCATCCAATGAACATTCTCCCAACAACACCATTAACCACAACAAAATATAATCACCTAATCAGTTTTTAACCCATATAATATAGATGACTCCATTATGGACAAGATCCACCAAAAATAATGAAATGGGGATGGTGATGTCCTCATTTTATATAGGTGAAATAACCCACGAACCATACCCAGTCCAAAAAAATTGACCATCCATACTCTCCAAATCCAACTATCATCCTAAAATAGACATCACTAAAAACATGAGACCACCACACCTAGACACATTGTGTGTTTACCTGTCTTTTTCATGTAGGAAATCCCTATGTAGAACAATACAACGCAAAACAATAAGACTAATGGTTTGTAATGTTACATGAATAAAACAAAGTATATGTCATTTTTATGTGCCTATTTCTCATAAACATGAATCCCCTTGCAAAATTCAAAAAACTATAACATAACCCAAAATACGTCCTCCAAAAACCCTACCATTATGGTCTGCACCAGAGTGTGTTGAATCATTGAGTTAAAAAATTCACTTCTCTAATTGTGTACCCTCCAAAAACAACACATGACCATACTATGATTACCCATGATATAAAAATAATTTATAAATAATGGGATATCGTAAACATGGGGGAATCATATACTACCCATGATTACGCATTTCAATCCTCGAATTGCCTAAGGTGAGTGGTCTGTTAGATAATGATATGACTACAAGTCTAGAATATTTTACCCTTTTGACATTCCTCCCAATAGAAAAAAAAATTATACTATAATAGACTTACCTAAGGTACATGTCTATTTAATAAGATAATATCATGTACATATTATTATATGATAAACTATGATAACCTAATCGAATACATTTCTAAGGAGAAGATGATCACTTAACATTATGAAATATAGATCAACTCATAATTTAGAGCAGTCAACCCTTCCATATATTGGTGATAGATCTAGAATATAGGGAATACCTAATTATTAAATATATTCCCCTACTAATTTCAATACACATAAATGAAAATCCATTTCGGAAAACCATAGATCAACAAAGATGAGGGTACAATGCTCCAAATAGTTTACTACAAAGAATTTAATGATAACTAAAAACCTATAAAATAACTCAAAACTCTATTTAATACTCACATGAACCAATAACATTCATCAAACAACTCCTCCAATAAAAATTATATCCTCAATTTCCCCATTAAGAGAATATTTTATATTCTACTCACTAATAACTAATATTCCAAGTGAAAATTTATTAACCCATTCCACACAAAAAAAATAGTTCTTAGTAAAATATGATTATTATTAGTACATGATGAAAGGTCATAATTTACCAAATATACCGCAACACTAGATATTTATTATAATGTCCTCTAAATAAGATTGGAAATCACTAAATCAACTAATTTTCCATATACAACCTCCATAAAAAATTGTTTAACAAATGGGGATTAAATGAATTTCAAATAAATAAGCATATCTCTAAAAAAATAATTAATGGTATTAACCTTATAACATATCATTGATCATCATTAATTACCTTTTGTACCATCCCAATAATATAATGGAAACTATACATGATTTTGTGATGGAATTTACAAGAATTTAATAAGACCCCAAAACATAATAGATATTTTTTATTATCTTATAACCATCAATGAAAACCTACAATTATGATTAAAAATGACAATTAAACTATAAAAACTCACCCACTGATATTATTAGAAATATGTTTCCCAAAACATTAATGATGGTATCCAAAGAGAAATCCAAAAAATTGTCCCAGTTTGAATACTCCCATGTCTAGTTCAGTTATTTGTTCCATAAATAATCCTCATTAAATAACTATACCAACCTTTCTCCCAACGACATATGTGTTAATACATACACTACCAAAATGATTAAGAAGTATTATAACAAGTTAAAAAATCCTTTTTGAGACCATAAATTAGATTAAATATTAAATGATCGTAAAATTAGCCATTTTTTAATGAGAGAAAGAATCATTGTGGTATACAAGAAAAATGTTCATTCATATATAAACCCTTTGATATGACCATATACTAACCCATTCCATGAAAAAATTAAAATGATTTCCCTAATCTGGAAAAACCTATAGGAAAACTACTCAATCATGATAAATTTGACACTTATTAATTCCTAAAATGGAATGTGAGCCTTATATTCCAATTACCCCTTCCACTGGATATTATGTTTTGAAATACTAGTTAATAGTAAATAACAAATGGTTATAAACTTCCTCAACTAATATACCATTATTCATATATTAATACCATTGAATATATGAACAACTATATTAGAAAATGATAGAGTAATGTTCCTGGTGTAGAAATCAATATTCCATTGATTATTAAAACCAATTTTACTTCCTAGATAATATAAGAGACACTAATATGATAGTGAATTATAATAATAAGATACATTTTCAATAGTAATTGATCATGGTAACCAATATAGATATTAATGTATCTAACTACCAAATATATATAACATTGATCATCCCATTATCCATTATTTAACATCTACTCGTATTCTCCTTCAGTGTTCTATATCTTTCTATAGAAAACAATTAAAAGATTATCCCCCACAATAAAGATAATGATCTAGTAAATATAACCATTAAAACAAGAACAACTAGAATATAAAATTTTAAAAACACATAAATTCAAAAATGAAATTCCAAAACTTTTACTTTGTAGGTATAATAAAACAAAACATACTACTAGAGAAATCCAACAAAATGATTCCACTAATTATTTAATAATTATGATTAATTTGTTAAAAATAACAGTGGATGTTAGGATTTTTTAAAACAATTTTAATGTACATATTAATCATTTCTATTTTAAATGAACCCATTATCATAAATGAATTATATCCTTTCTAAAATTTTATATGTTGTAACAACATTCAGTAATTTATTTTTATAATATCTTGGTAAAATAATATTAGTATTAATTCCAAAATTATATAAAAAAAATAACAAAATAATTTAATTTGAAATTATATTAATCAATGAAAAATGTCATTGTCCACCGTATCACATCGGAACCACTAAAAAATCCAATAAAAAATAATAATAAATTATTTGAAAATAGGTACAAATAATTATATATATATTAAATATATATCTAATTAATTTTCAGCACATGTTCAAAAAATAAATTTAATAAAAAAATTAATTATTTGATGCTCTTAGAAAATACAAAGAATATTTATTTATTTTATACTATAGAGATTTTTTATGATTTCATATCTTCTATTGTAATATTTCAGTTAGTTATTATCTAGGATTAAGAATAATATTGAACATCATTTTTTATCAATTAGGAATGCTCCTTTATTTTAGAAATTAAACAACAAAAATTAATCTATCATATATTTCTATACTATCTCGTAGAAAATATTTTAATAATATTGATAATCTAAAATATATTAAAAAATTTACAAGATATTACTTTTTACACTTTTACATTTTACTTGTTATGATACTCCCAATACAACACATGCTTTGATAACTATATGAAAAACATTAAGTAACACATTATATTTTTTACTATATTTTCAAATTATTAAAAATTAATAAATCTTCATGAATTATTTTTATATAATTGATGTAATGTTGTAAAATAATTATAACTCGTGAAATTAAAATGATTACATAATATTTTACTATAATATCTGATTATATCACAATAATAAATTAAATCATTCATGTGCAAGGTTTCAAAACCTTATAAACATGGAATGAATAATTAATAATTATATTTAGTAATAAAGTAATTAATATTTTTTACTCATTCAAAATTAATATACATTAACTTATGAATTCTTGGATTTATGATTCCCTTTTCATCAATTAGATAAAATTATACTCCATTCCAGTCCAGATTCTATTTCAACCAAAATTTCAAGTTTCTATATTTAATAAAACATAAGTATGGTATAACAAATTCAATGATAATATAAATAAACAATAAACAAAAATCCTAACTATAATTACAATATTTCTGAAAAAAATTCATATAATATCTCAATTTCGTTTTGATGATGAAAATTCTTGTAAAAAAATAATCATTTAATAATTTACAAATGTATAAGACAAAAAACATTTTTTGAATACACAAATCATTGTGGAAATTATCTTTATGAATTATGTTTTTATAGCTCTTTTCATATAAACCCATGAAGATGAGTAGTGTACATCACCAAAAGATCTTAGTTACACTTTAATACACTAACATCCATAGTATCTTGACCTTTAGTTGAAAGCGGATAGTTGTGCATTTTTTAACTCTATATTTCATATTATAACACATCCTATTATTATTCCTACCATAATAACTAACACCATTTTTGAACATATTTACATAACATGTTTGTTCATTGAGACAAGAAATGTTCCTATAAAAGGTGAATACATTAGACACCAAATGTTGGGAACTATTACCATTAGAATAAACAAATCATTTGGGATGATTTTAACTTAGATCTCAATCAAAAATCAATAGAAAATATCCACACAACATAAATATATATTATACATGAATAAAAAATATTTCAATCTTATACATAAAATATTAAATTGAAAAACTTTGCAACCAATATATTTGGTGTTTGAATAAGTAAGAAAACAATTCCCAATACTCAAAAAATGAAGAACAAGTGTCAATGTAGAATTATCCCACGATGCATAATTTTTCTAAATCCATTTTTTCATATCCATTACTCACTACCAAAATATCCATATATAGCACTACGAACGTGAAAATTGATACCACACAAATAGCTTATCAAAATATGTTGCATACAAAACAAGATGTATTTGTAGGGGTGAGAATACTCCTTTTCAAGTAATATCCTAATGATTACACACACAAACCACATAAACAATAACTTGTTAACTAATAATTTTTTTAAAATATGAGAAAAACTCCATATAATAAATTATAAATGAAAATATTATATATAAAAAATAGAAATAATTCCAATTTTACAATTAAATCCATAATTTTGACGAAAAATACAACATAAAACTCACCCAAACATTCCATATAATAACATAAACATACTCAAGGAATGCAGAAATTCCTTCCCTGTGGAATAAATTCCATGCATCGAATGACAACACAGCTATATGGGACTCCAAAAATGGATCCATAATTATGAGAAGAACATTATTTCTCCAACACATGCCATCACATGGTTGATTAACAATCCATTATTCCCCAATTAGGAATCAAAAACCAAGTCTGCATCAACAAGGCCCCTTATAATGAATCATAAAATCACACACTGATCAATATTTTCAAAAAAAGCCTTTCTAAAAAATTATTCCATTATACAATTAATAAAAAAATCATCTTAATGAATTTTATGATGAAAAAACTCATCCTAGATTTTATTGAAAAAATTTCATTGTCCAAAAAAGTATTTAAATAATATAACACAAAGTCCTCCTAATAATTGATAGAGTTGAGTTAGTGATAATACACTATCCTCAACCACATTCATCAAAAATAAGAATAGCATATGAATCATCATAATGGAAATATTTGAATAAAATCGTCTCTATGAACCTCTATTTCATGATCTTTATCATTTAAATGATGTATGTTATTTTAAATGGAGTGAAAATTTCATAAATAAGTATAATATTTACAAAAATCACCCACATGGTTTCCCCATAATGTCTTATATCTCCCCATTCAAAAAAAATAACAATTTATAGTTTTCAAATTTGTTTGATAAACATCATCTCTTTGAACATAGTGTAATGGATCCTCCAAAATAATTTCATCATGTGCTTGAACCAAAAATATTCACATGTATTCAAAACTACATTATTGTACCCTGACCTCACCCATACAATTGAGTTTATTTGTTTAGAAATAATTGATAGTCACTATGACTAGTCCCCAAGGTTTAGGGAAATTCCCTTTCAAAATTACACCACAACCGCTCCCCCAATAATGTAATATCTTTGGATTTATAATATAGAGACTTAACTTATAAACACAATCACCAAATTGGTGATCACAATATCATAATATCATTCTTGAAAATAGATTTCCCACCATACCCATTATACAGAAATGCATAGGATCATGGTTAGCATCATGATCACCGCATCAACATAGTTAATCTTAATGAACTATAATTTCTTTATCCAATTGACATCATATACAAATTATCTCAAACATAAATAATGACACTTAATAACATAATGATAACTTATAAAAAATCTAAAATACCAAAAATAGTGTGTGTAAAACTTATAAGGTGGATTTTATGTTTATACAGAGTACCATGATGTTCACACAAGGCAGGATTATATTTATATACCCAATAGATAATGTTGAAACATTAGTGTGTTGATACTTAGAAAGACAAAACATTTTTGTTATCTATATTATAAAGAAAATTAAAAAACATTCATATATTTTATAATTCACATCAAATAATTTTACGGGATTTCAAAATAAAATCAAATCCCCATAGAACAGATTCAATAATATTTTGGGAATTATTATAATGATTCCAAGATCATTATTTTATTTTTAATGGTCTTTAGAAACAATTATAAACATTAAAATATTTTAAAAAACGTCTCAAAACTAAATATTCTATAATTATTTCAATATCATCAAAATATTATCTAATCATCTTCATCACTATGAACCTGAAAATTTATGAAATATTAGAAATGGTGACTTATAAAAAAAATCAGTACGATTTTTCTTAATTAATTATAGTTTTGTAGAATATTTATGCATAAAAACCTTCCTTACACACACACACACTCACATATATATATATATATATATAAAAAAAACACACATTCAGACACCCAAATCCTATCTTTGAGGTATGTTCTAACATCCATGATCATTTTATTTTTTCGGATTCTCACATATGATCCAACTCTTACAATAATCACATCCATAAAATTAAATTATCCCAATATAAATAATGAAATAATTATTCTTCATTTACACATATTTTATGGCCAAACTTCTGGTATTCTATTTTCATGGTAGAATGTCACATAATCAAACAAATTATAATTTATAATATCCATGTTTACATGCTTTATTGACAAAAAATTGAATCATAGTAAAATGATAAATTTTGGTACACATTAATCTATCTTTTCTCTCGTAAATAATTTAAATGCTCTTTAATTTTGTTTTTTTTAATCTAGTTGGGGGTCACATACAATCAAATATATTTGGGATAATTTTAAAAAAACATAGATCACTTTTAAAACTACATTTTCAAATCAAATTTTCTTGTAAAGTATTATTAATACATAATAAATATGAGATTAACTACCATTTTAATAAATGTTATATTATTCTAGGATTCAACTATTTTGATGAGAGTGTTACATCATTAGACCTTTATGAAAAAAACATTCATTACATCATCTTAAAACACCATAAATGATTTTAAATCATTTAGTTTGTGGATAAATGATAATACTTTTTTTAAAAAATAATATGAAATATTATTTATTATTACATGAATATAGAATATAAATAAATTAGAAATTCAATAAAACAAATTCTTCATAGATTGACCATGATTCATTTAGGTATTTATTTTAATTACATATATAAAACACATACTTCACATATTATAATCAGTTTGTGGTAATACGTATTTCATTAATAATTATTATTTATCTTATTTTCCTCTATTATATTCATTTACATAATATTATTTTATAGAACCACCACTCATGTAATAATGTAGTTGAAATAGAAAATTTCATCTGGGTATATTCTAAAAATGATTCAAATATAGTTCTTATATTAATCTAATAAAAACACATGTCAAAGAGTATTTATATCCCACTAATGGGAGCATTGCTATCTAATCCCAATTTTTTTCCCAAAGAGTGGGTGTAGACACCTCATAGGGGGGATTAGGTTTGAATAATTATTAACAAATTTAAAACTCTCTAATAAAAATTAAACCCTGTTCATATTTGTAAAACTATTATTAGTAAAAAGATTTTTTTTTTCGTTTTACAAAGATTAAAATACTACATGAAATATTGGAAATTATATATATGTAATCAAATGAATGTATGTAAATGGTTCACCCCCATCATGGTAAACCTACTCCCCGCTATGATAGATTATTTACTCATGTCGTATACATTTCCACTAGTGTATAAAAGTGATTATAAATTCAATAGAAAATGTATCATACCAGATTTAATAACTAAAAATATCATTATACGCCTTAAGAAAATTTATAATGATTATAAATCCACTTCCCTAGAATAACTAGTCATCTCCAATTTAGTTTATTTATACTTCCTCATAGAGTCATTATAGATTTTTGTAATACTCAAACAACTAGTTGTAAATAGTAATCCATTAAAACCACTTTGTAGACGACCTAATATTAATAATAGGATATTTTATACTTATTTAATATAATATTATATTCATTTTTAATATTATAAAAAATGTTATAGAATCATAGTGTGGCTATATTATATCTCAATTACAAAACATTATCACATGTGGTAGTTCCCACAAACATTGATATGAATTTTTATACTTCCTTTGGTATCCATTAAAATTAAAAGAATATGTTTTTTTATTCCCCCTCACTTTATACCTGCTAAATAAATAAGAAATTATTCTACCAAAAGGAACATAAACATTCTTATGAATATTTTTTCCAAAAAAAGTGTGAATAAAAAAAATATATTTCAATTTGAACATCATAAAATTATATATTTATTACTATTTGTAGCTTCATATATTAAATAGAAAATAAATGGTTTTTCATCGAACAAGTATGACAAGGATATATTCCAATATTCTGCATGGAATAAAGAAATAAATCACATGACAACATCTTAATACATCATAGAACTATTTATGTTTGATATATCTCGCAATGGTATTTTCTGTCTTGTTAAAATAGATCTATATAAAATATTTTTATTAATTTCTTTTATTTTATTCATCTTTAAATATATATGAAGATTTTAATAATAAATCATAAAAAAATTCATTTGAAAATTTCAATATAGTAATGTTTAGTGTTATATTCAACATGTTTAGGTTCGATGAATTTCTAAAACATTGATCACCAATATTGATTTACAAATTTTCATTTTTTTCAAAATCCAATATAAACAACAAAATGGTCTCTTAAAACTATTAACAATAAATCTATCCCAAATCAAGTATTGATTAATGGATTGAATAAGAATAATGATTATTTGAAATTGAATGAGGATATTCATGTAAAGACTCTGAATTTATGTAGAATTTTTTTCATAAATACATGGGAAATTTATGAGTCTGTGAAATTTGACGCCGTAAGATTTCAAGGCCCGGTGTGTCCGTAATCAATTTATAAAGTTTTGTTTGGGTATGTTTAGTAAACGTACTGGTGGGTTTTTATAACATTTAAACAGGTGCTTGGAATTTAAATATGAGGTCACTGTTGAACTCGCAGTGCCGATATTCGCATCAGAAGACATTCACCTTGAGGATAGTTGGTCAAGAATAAATGTTAGTTTTTAAATTTTTAGTGAAGGAATTAAATAAAAATAATTTTTTGTAGATTTATTTTTAATTTTTGGTTAAAACCTACACTTAGATGCTGGAATTTGGAAGTGTGGGGACCACCTGACCATAAATTCCCATGAGAGGTTATGGTGGTGGGACCACCCGAACCTAACCACCCAAGAGTGGTTACGATGTGGGGACCACCTATGACTAAACCCCTCTATTATTAGTGGGAGAGGAAAACCTGTCAACTCCCCTCATTAATAAGGATGAGTCTCTCCACCCCCTCCATTAATGTGCCAAATCATTCACTTTAATTTATTATGCCAACCTCATGAATTAAGTAAGTGGAACTAACATAATTAATTAACCCTTTCTGAATTCTTATGCCAATGATATATTTTATAATCTATTACATTGGCTTCCTTTTCTCTTGGATGGAAAAGGTTGACAAAAGAGTATTAGAGCTTTTGAGAGAAAAGCTCACGCCAATGAAGAACGAAGAACTCTCCAAACGAAGAACACCATCAACTATGAAGAATGTCCTCCTTCGACCCTCATATAAAAACTCTTACCATCGTGGGACATCTTCGACCAACCTTCCCTCCTCATCATCGTCAACAAACTGACGCAAGAGATTGGGATTGGATGTGTACGGTGGATGCGACAAATGATGAAAACTCTATCTTCTTCCCCTTGACTCTGTCGACAAACAATGATCAATGTAAGGGGATTATTTGAATGTTAATTCTTTCCTTGATTTATCTTTTGCGGATTGGGAAAGAATCATTGCTAAGGCTATAGAATTTGAAGTTCAATGTTCTCCTTCCTTAATGGATCGATTACTATCACCCAAAACACGGAGGGTGCGGGCCAAACTAACATGGACCGACTCCCTCCACTGATCTCTTTTGTGATGTTCTTCAGCACAGTGACATAATAACGACACAACTAAGGTGACAGGAAATGACCACGCTACTCGCTATCTCTGAAACCTGCACCACCCCTCATGGTGCTCCGGCCTTCCAGCTCCCGACCGCCAGTGGGTTTCCCATGCGCCCCGGTCAAACCGTGATGGACCACGCAACCTGGCTCCTAGCCGCTTCCGGGCTCCTGTGCACCTCGTCCGAATGATGTCGGCCTGTGCCCCCGGGCACTCGGCTGCCGCCAGCCTCCCTTGATCCCCGGCCAAATAGCATCGGCCCGCACGACTCGGCTCCCAGCCACCGCCGGCCACCCATACAACCTGACCTGAATCACTCCGGCCTGAAGCCCTCCTTGTGGTTCCCTGACCGAACCATGCTGGCCCAGCCAACCTGAGCTGCATCGGCCTCCAACCTCGGTGTGCTTCGAGCACCCCGTGAGCCGCAGCTAGCAGAACCAGCCTTGGCCATCCGAGCCTTGCTACCCAAGACACTCCCTACGTGTCGCTGCTTGCTGAACCAGCCTCAACCATCTGGTTAGAGCTGCCTGAGCTGCACCCCTCGCGGTGCTAGCTGAACTGGCCTCGGCCATCCTGGACGAGCCGCTGTGACACACCCCAGGCGAGCCTAGCCGAGCCAGCCACCCGCGCCCCTTGTGGTGCATCCGGGCCAAACCGCCCTTACAACGACTCGCGACTGATCCACTCTCTCGTGATCGGTTTACGCCCTCATGGCCTGTTGGGAAAGGCCTAGTGGGCTGGCCAGAATTGAACAGATCATGCTGGTCTGAACTCGAACTGGGTTGGACCGGACCCGGTCCCATTACAAACCTTTACTTTTTTGGCCAAATCATTGGAACCAGATTTTCATTTGACGTACCATCAGCAGAACTGGAGTTCATAGAGCATGACAGTCCATTTTTATATACCACTATGGTGTTTTTGGTATAGTTGTGATATGGTTAGGTTGGATCAAGAAATAATCCAACCGGCCTCCCGAGACTAAAAGGATTATAACTTAGAGACCGGGCATCTAGCTGACGCGCCGTCTGTTGTGTTGAGACCCCTATGGCGTGTTTGACCTTTGGGATACATTTTCATGGGACTTTGTGGCAGTTGATGTATCGAAAATTTTCTTGAGGAGTGGGCCCTCCTGGAATCAAGCGTAATTTGTGCAGGAACCCTGTGGCTGGATGCATTCTGACTACAGTTCCAGGATCATACGTGGGTTCGACAGCTGTAACTATTGTTCATGGATCCTAATTGGGTTCGAAAGATTTGACTAATTTTCTTGGATCTTGTGTGGGTTCGGCAATTCTGACTACTCTTCCTAGATCTTTTGCGGTTTAAAGAGCTTGAACTACTGTTCCTAGATCCTGTATGGCTTCGACAGCTCTGAAAATTGTTCCTGGATCCTATGTGGGTTTTATAGATCTGTTTTCTATTTCAGGATCATATGTGGGTTCGAAAGAGTAGACAATTCAGTTGCTACATTTAATCATCTATAACTCTCTACATATTTTGCATACCTATTTTAGCTGACTTAGTAACTTTTTTGTTTTCCTCATGATTGATATGGAATACTTAATAACTTAGGTATAGGTATAGAAATATACCTATGCGTGGTTATATGTTGATTTCATACTTTGTAGTTTATCCTTGTTGTATTTTTTGAGACCTTGAGGGTCTCGGGGTCCCTACTGTGTATCGTTATACTCAGCCCTGCACGGGCTATGCTCGCACCTCATTGCATTGGATGATAATGACAGACAGCACTGACTGGGGATGAGAGTACTAGGACTGGATGGTACCTGGTGGTGTACCTTACGACGAGTCGATACAAGGAGGATACCAACAGATGTGGTGTGCTGATGAGGCTATCTGTACCTACCCATCAGGTAGGAATTACAGAGGATAACCCAGCAGCTGTTTTACCTTTCATCAGTTTCATATGTATTTCCTGTTCTGTATACATTACAGTTTGTCTTGTATTTTTGGACCCTTTTATTTTCCAGCACTGTTTTGTTATACATTTTTCATAATTTTTTGTATCCATTTGTGTGCTCTGTTGCATGCGTTATAGGTTATAAAGTCAATTCCTTATCACTTGTAGGGAATTACGCCTTTTGTGCATCTACAACAATGTTCACCTTCGCAGGAGTATATACTATCTCGATATCCTAGTCCTTGATGAACTCAAGAGAATGTCGTTGTCTCAGGTTCAGGTCTTTCTGAGAGAAGATATACCTGAGACTTTTGTGATATCAGTACACGGTAAAACACTCACCAATAGGAAATTGTTGCCACATTTTCAAGGTGAATACAAGTACTACTAACTATAGTTCATGGGTATTGTAGTTCTGATGATGTTGTCTCAACTGTTGTGAAGCATAGGCGATCACTGCTTGCTCGAACACCAAGACACATCTGACTCCTGTCCCTGAGAAGTCATAGTAGATTATGTTCAGAAAACCTTCTTCTAGAGGCCTCTTGATGGGGGCACTAGTAAGCCTCTGCCTCAGCTTCTGAAACCTCTATTGTCACCTCTCCGACCACACAAAGGGTTAGCCCTTATTCTTCAAGGTTGATAGTGGTGTTGAAACTCTGTAAAAGTCTGGTACGAACCTCCGGTAATAACCAGCCAAGCCCAGCAAACTTTGTACCTCCGTCACACTCTTGGGTGGCTCCCAAATAAGTAACACCTCAATCTTCACTGGATCTACTACAACTCCAGCCTCTGTGATGACTTGTTCCTAAGTTTTAGTGCGATGGGATATCTATGTGCTTCGTGATGGGACATCCATGTACATCCATAGGTCGTGACTCGATTTGGGTGATCATCGACTAACTCACCAATTTTTCCCACTGCTTACAGATCATAGAGAAGGGTTCAATAGAGATATTGGGATGCCTCAACATGTGGGAGATTATGCAGCAACATGGCGTACCATCGACAATTATCTCCGATCATGATGCACTTTTTACTTCCCGTCTATGGATGTTGTTGCAGGAGTATTTTGGGATGCATCTTCGTTTGAGCACCCCCATCCATCCTCAGATGTATGGTTAGACTGAGCAGACCATTCAGAACCTTGAGTATATGATGCGTGCTTATTTCCTCAACTTCGGTCATAGCTGGGAGGATCACTAACCTTTGGTGGAGTTTTCATACAACAACAATTATCACTACACCATTGGTCTGGCACTATTTGAGGCGTTATACGGGTAACCATGAAGATCAGCCGTGTGCTGGACTGACCCTGGAGGGATAGTACTAGTGAGTCCATAGATGGTATGAGCTACCATGGAGAAGGTGAAGATCATCCATGAGCAGATGAAGACTACACAGAGTAGGTAGAGGTCATATGATGATAGGAGACATAGGTCTATGGAGTTCGAGGATGGAGACCACGTCTTTCTAAGAGTCTCACCTCAATGATATCTACATAGATTTGGCCTAGGCATCAGGTTATCTCTAAGATTCATTGACCTTTCTATGTTCTCAGAAGAGTTGGCATGGTAGATTACCGCTTAGCTCTTCCACCTCAGTTGCACCGGGTGCATGACAATTTCCACATATACCAGTTGAAGAGAAACGTGCATGACCATTCTCAAATCATCATCTTTGGAGATCTAGAAGTCGACGATGGGGTGACTTTCACAGAGTTCCTAAAAGAGATTGAGGATTGAAATTAGTGAGACCTTCATGGATGGTCGATACCTCGGGTGCACGTTTTCAGGCAGCACAAGAACCTCAAGTAGAGCACCTGGGAGGTGGAGGCATAGATGCATGCTTAGTACTCCAACTTGTTCCCTTAGTTAGAGTTATAGCTTACAGGAACTTAATGCTCGGAGGTGGGGAGAATGTAAAGACCATAATTTCCTTGGAAATTTTTTTAAATACATGGGAATTTTACGAGTCCGCAAAATTTGATGGTGCATGATTCCGAGGCCCGATGTGCCCTGAATCAATTTCTGAAATTTTGTTTGAGTACATTCAGTAAACGTACGAGCATGTTTTTATAACTTTTGAACTAGTTCCCGGAATTGCAATCTGAAGGAACCGTTGAACTCACATCGCGGGTATTCACTTAAGAAGACTTTCACCTCGATGGCAGTTGGTCGAGAATAAAAGTTATTTTTTCGGTTTTTAGCGAATTTATTAAATAAAAATAAAGTTGTGTAGCATTATTTTTATATGTTGGTAAAAACCAACACATGGAAGTTGGATGTTAGAAGTGTGGGGACCACACGACCATAACCTCCCATGAGAGGTTATGGTGGTGGGCCCACCCAAACCTAACCTCCCGTGAGATGTTACAATGTGGGGACCACTCGGGACTAAACTCCCACTAATAATGGTGGGATTGGAAATCCTCTCAATTCCCCTCATTAATTAGGGAGAGTCTCTCCACCCCCTCCATTAATGTTCCAAATCCTTCTCTTTAATTTATTAGGCCAACATCGTGAAATAATTAAGTGGATCAAAATTAAATAATTCACCCTTTTTGAATTCTTATTCCAATGATAGATTTTATAATATATTAACTTGGATTCCATTTCTTTTAGTTGGAAAAAGATAAGAAATTGAGGATAAGAGATTTTGAGAGAAAAGCACCTGCCAATGAAGAATTAAGAATGCTCCCAAGGATGAACGCCTTCAACTACAAAGAATGGTCTCCCTATACCCTCATAAATAGAATCCTACTAATGTGGGACGTCTTCAATTGACCTTCCATCCTCATCATCGTCAACAAACCAATGCACGAGCTCAGGATTGGAATTTTTTGGCAGACACAACGAACGACGACAACTCAGTCTTCTTTCCCGTTACTCTATCGATGAACAATGATCAAGGTAGGGGGATTAAATGCATGTTAATCCTTTTTTTGATTTATATTTGGTTTAATGGGAATGAATAGTTGTGATGGCTATAGAATTTGATGTTCAATGTTCTCCTTCCTTAATGGACAGATTGCTATCCCCATAAATGTGGTGGGTGAGGGCAAAACTAACATGGCCTGAATCCCTCCACCGATCTCCCTTGTGTTTTTTTCGGCATGGTGATGTAACTACAAGGTGACGAAGGTGATAGGTAATGACCGCGCTACCAACAGTCTCTGTAACCCATGTCTCCCCTTGCAGCGGTCTGACAGTTTCCCTCCCGGCTGCCAGCCGGTTTCCCGTGCACCCCGGTCAAACAACGCTGGCCCCCACCACATGGTTCCTGGCTGCCGCTAGCCTCTTGTGCACCCCAGCCAAATGATGCAAGCCTGCACTTCTCGGCTCCCGAAAGCCGTCGGCATCCTGTGTTCCCCAACCGAACCGCTTTGGACCACGCCAACCGGATCCATGCCGCTACTGGACCCCCGTGCACCACGGCCAAAACTGTTCCATACCGCGACCCTCCTCGTGGCACCCCGACTGAACCGTGCCGACCCCGCCAGACAGAGTTCCATGTTCCTCCAGTCTCAACACCTTCTGTGCACCCCGCATGTCGCCGCTAGCCGATCCGGCCTCATCCATCCGGGCTGAGCCACCCAAGCTGTGCCCCGCGTGCCATCGCTGGCCGAACCTGCCTCATCCATTCAGGCTGAGCAACGCCCCTCGCGGTGCTTGATGAACTAGCCTCGACCATTCATGCCAAGACGCCGAGCTGCGCCCCATGTGCGCCTGGCCAAGATGGCCTCTCGTGCCCCTCGTGGAGCCTCTGGGCCAAACCACCCTTACGCCGACCCATGCTCGGTCCACGCTCTTGTGACCGGTCCGCACCCTCGCAGCCTTTGCAGCATGCTGGGCTAGGCCAAGCGCACTAGGTTGAACCAAACGGGTCAGGCTGGGCTGAACCTGAACCTGGTCAAACCTGACCCGGACCCACTACAACCCTTTACTTTATTTTGTCCATATATTTGGCACTAGACGTCCATTTGACATACCATCAGCGTTGCTGGTGTTCATGGAGGGTGATGGTCTATTTGTGTATATCCCTCTGTAGTTTTGGGTATAGTAGAGATATAGTCCGGTTGGATTGAGCACGAATCCCACTGAGCCCCTGGGACTAAATGGCTAATAACTCATAGACCGGGTGTCCGACTGATGCGCCGTCTGTTTCGTTGAGACCTTGATGTCATGACTGACCATTGGGATAATTCATTTTTGGACTTCATGGAAGTTTATGTATCAAAACATTAGTTGAGGAGAGGACCGTCTCGTAATCACGCATGATTTGTACAGGAACCTTGTGGCTGGCTGCATTCTGACTATCATTCCTAGATCCTACGTGGGTTCGACAGCTCTGAGTACTGTTCCTAGATCCTACCTGGGTTCGATAGCTCTAACTAGTATTCCTGGATCCTATATGAGTTCTACAACCTTGATTACTATTCTTCGATCCGATGTGGGTTCTATAGCTTAGACTAAAATTCCTGGATCCCGTTTGGCTTCGATAGATCTGACAAAGGATTCTAGATTCTATGTGGGTTTGACAGCTCTGTTTTCTATTCCAGGACCCTATGTGGGTTTCACAGAGTTGAGGATTCAGTGGTTTCATCTAATCATCTCTATTTATCTTCATAAGTAGTATACCTGTGTGAGATGAGTTAGTAACTTTTGTTTTTTTCCTCATGATTGAGATGGATTACTTGATAACTTAGGTATATGTATGGGTATATACCTGAGTGGAGTTATCTGTTGATTCCATACTTTTTGGTTTATCGTTGTTAGATTTTGTGAGACCGTGATGGTCCTGGGGTCCCTACTGAGTATCGTTATACTCACCCATACATGGGCTATGCCCACACGTCATTGCGTTGGATGCAGATGGCAGAAAGTGCCAAATGAGGTTAAGAGTACCAAGACTAGACTATATCTGTAGGTGTACCTTATGATTAGTTGGAGCAAGGAGGAGATAGAAAGACATGAAGTGCTGATGAGGCTATATGTACCTACACTTCTGGTATAAATTCTGGAGGATGACCCATTAGCTTCTTTTCCCTTTCATCAGTTGTATATGTACTTCCAGTTCCATGTACTTTACAGTTGGGCTAGTATTTCCGACCCCTTTTTCTTTCCAGCACTCTATTGTTATACAATTTACTAAGTGTTTTTTATCCATTAGTGTGCTCTATTTTGTGAATTATAGGTTATAAAAGAAATTCCTTCCCGTTTTTATGGTATTATGCCTTTGGTGCTAGTCACCAGCCCCTGGCCTATGGAAAGCGAGCTTGGGGTGGTAACGACATGGGCCCCGGGGGACAGGTCATGAAACATAATCATTATATAGTTTAATTATTTAGAATATTTTTTTGAAATCAATAACTTTATAAATCTCACAAATTAATAGATACTTATGAAGTCTATATTTTCAACCATGTGAGGTATTTATCTAATACTTTTGTTTCCCAAATCATGTTTTATGGTTGAAAATGAACCAAAAACAACTCATGGGACCGTATAGAGTACTATAAATCTATGTTAACATATATGAACCTTAATTGTTTTTTTGCAAAAACATGATAATGTTATTTAGAAACATATGATGTTCTTAGATGAACCTTATGCTGTTCAATTTTTCATTGTAATGAATTTAATGATTAACCACATAAAGCATATAACGTCATATTCAACAATACGTTGTCTATAAGACATCCTTATGATGTTTAATTTTCCAATTTCAACATATAATTTTACCATTAAATATTATAAAACAACACTAATAAGTTTTACATTTCAATTATTAAAATCTGAGTTAACCTTATGATGATATAAAAATGAAGATAGAAATGATGCTTATGATTTTTGTTCCTTCTCAAATTTACCAAAATCAACATATTCCATAAATGACCATAGGCATTCATAAAATATAAATAAATTATCAATATATTTAATTAAAATAAACATTTCAGTAATAAAATATGGGTAATATCAAAAACAATTCAAAAAAATATAGGTAACTTTCAAAATATTTCTCATAATTATAATAAAAATACTAATTATATTCATATATTAACAGAAGATAAAAAAATATATCATCAATGAAATTAACCTAAGCCTTTATCTTTCTATTTTATAATTAATTACCCTAGCCATCATGCATGATAACACTATGATGTTTTCCTAAAATATATCCAACTATTCTTACAGCATAACACCATTGAATAATTCAATTTTCTATATGCATCAACTGCTTTAATTTTTTTTCTATGAGGATAAATATAGTAATAATTAGATATACTAGAAATTACATTGAATAAATCAATCTAGTTATTCCAATGTATATGTGCCACACTCATATACCCATCAATATATTAGTAAAATATACATCTAGTTTAGTGCCTTGATTATTCCCCCATCACCCAGAATGATTATTTAATAATATAAAATAATGATTATATATTTAATAAATATATAAAGTCTTCTCTATTTACCAATTTTCATTCTATGTCATTTATAGAATTAGATTAGGAAATTTGAAAAATAAAAATTGAGATCAAAATCATAATATAGGGACAACATATATAGGAGTAAAAATTGTGAATGAATATAATCATATGGGAAAAAATAAACATGGTAGAAATTTATAATTTTAAATATTCTGGAATATGATTTTTAATAAAAATCTATGTAAGAAAAAAAAGAGAATGAAAGGGTACATATAACCTAATTGGTTGTCATAATGAAAGCATAACATAAGAAAATGATGAAGAATTAAGAAAATAATCATGATACATGAAGTTTATCATAAAAATAAGGAACATGTAAAATCAATGGAAGATAAAATATTTTTAAACATAGATAGTTACAATCTTGTTCATTCTGAAAAATATAAAAATAGATTAACACAATCATGTTGAAGGATAATATTTTGAACATGAATATTTGCAACCATACATATGTTAAAATTTGTCAACATTGATATCTGAAATCATATAAAGAGAGAATTTTTTTAAAACCCATAAAAATAATCAAGAAAACACATATTTTTTGAACATATATAAAATAAAAAATGTCCATATAAAAGGATGGGAACATAACTAACTGTAAAAATTCCCTATCCCCTTATCATTTTCTCATGGAATATAAACAATCACTTTTTTAATTTTATGAAAATATAATACATACATGGAATATTATGATAATTAATATTTACATGTGCAGGAGGAAATAAGTCATATATGAAAAGTTGAAAATATACATGAAAAATAAATTTCATTAAATGATATTTTCATAAGGAATCACATAAAAAGAAATCAATTGTATGAACAAATGATATAGAAAAATAAATAAGAAAGAAAAAAAACTCAGACAATGTTATCATGGAGGCTGAAACATAAATATCACCCCATATGATACATAAATTTTAGTGATGGATTAGATAGTGGAATTGAAATCATAAAAATAAGTTCACTAATTAATTTTTATCCTTATCATAAAAAAATTATCTTAAAAAAATTAAAAGATGATTAACAAAATTTGATTTTTTAATTTTTTTTACAAATAATTGAAATTTCAAATGGGAATAAAGGATCATGTGGTTGAAATTAGTAGTCGATGTTTTTCAACCTAGGATAATGGTATTTCAATATTTAATTATTTTTTTAAATATTTATTCATGTTTGGATAATTTTTTGGATAATTTAGAGGATTTTCAATTTTTGGATGGATTAAATAGGATTATGGGATATAGAATTATGTTATTGGTTCATTGTTCTTCTAATCATTCATGATAGATGTTGTGTTGGAGGTGTTTTTTCGATCCATTTTGTAGGTATCATGATGTGATTTAGTTTTTGTAAGGAATATTTAACCGTGGTATGTGAATCACCATTTATCTGAGAATCATATATGTATTTGGATCTATGAAATCCTTACGATCCATATTGAGGGATAAAATCTTATTTTAGGGTATAGTGTGTATAGATTTTCATTATTGGAAAAATGGACAGTGAAGCTACCATGTTGTGGTTCAGGGTGGTGTTGAGAATAATTTTGTATTATTTATGTGGGTATATTTGAGAAAATGGTGGAAGATATTTCCTCCATTTTATTTTCATAAACATGTTTTGTCCAAACTAATCATGGGAAACACTCTATATCTTAGTGTATCTATAATGTTAATGGGAATAATTCCATATGATGGAGGGTTACTATGTGGTCCATTGTCGATGGATCCATGAATATACTATCTAATAACATGTTTTGGTGTCAGTGGATATCATTTTTTAATCAAATTACATGATTTATGTGAGAGTTAAAACTATTTATTTCATTTTCAGAGAATAATATGTGTAAAAACTAATGGTGCATAATTAATTTGGTATGAATATATATTTATATAACCAATAAACATCCTAGAAATAATTATTTATCACATTGGGTTAAGGTGTCTTGTCTAGGAGGATTCCAATGGGTAGTTTTGGGGATCCATTCAAATTTGATCTATTACTGTTTTTATATTTTTTAGTATTTTGACCAACATTTCAAAAGAGTACTTTAGAAGATAAATCAAGTTTTTTGAGAGTGGTATTACCTAATAATAACACTTCTTGACAAAATTTGTGTTTCCCTTACTATCGTTTTTCCATAAAATAGAAATATTATGGATTTAAATGATAAATTCTTATGTTTAATTGTGATGAAGAATTTTCTAAATGCCAGTGGGATATTCATTAGGTGAAAAATAGTTTTTAGTATATTTCTATCTAAATATAGATTTGCATATATTGTATAATGAAAACATAGAAATTATACTTAAAATAATGATTTTGAAATGTGATTGAAAAGGATTTAATAGGTAGTTATTTTAATTTTTCATGTTTTGTAATTGTATTAATGGAATCAGTATTTTTAAATCTTTTATATAAATTATGTGTTGATTTTTATTTGTGATGAACATATAAAATTGAATATTGGTTTGGGAAACATTTTGGGTATCATCTAGGTTGGAACTTGGTTTTGATTAATGTTAATGTGGCTTGAAATGGATTGGTTATCATTAATCTTGTATATTACAATGGATATGTTGGTTGATGACTGTATTGTTTCACAACATTGGTAGGAACATGGATTATACAACAAAGTGATGACTTGGTATCGGTGGGATGGATTTTCACTCATGATATCATGATATTCAGAGTGATCATATTTATAGCTTCCGTATTGGGTGGTTGTATTGTATGGGTATGTCACATAATTGAATCTTTGTGTGAGTTTTTAGTCGGTTATTTATGAAGAAATTTGTTTAAAAAACTAATCATTGCCTTGAGAAATTCATGTGGTGTGAATTTTAATTATTATTTAAATCATTCCTCATAAATTTTTAATAATTTTTTTATTTTTTTCTTGTTTATATATAGTGTGTGGGTAGTATATTGGGGATTTCCAACTTAGTTAAGAAACTCACCCACTACACATGGAACTGGAATATATTAATGATTTTTTAGTATGATATATAAAATGTGATATCACTTTCATTTCTAGAAGTGTGTATTTTTATTGCGGTCTGGATGATGGATCCATTATCATGGAGGTAGCATTAAAATGAGGCACTAAAGGGTTCCATATTAGAACATGCTATTTATTTTATTTCAGTGGATGTGAAGCTGTATTTTGGAAAATTATCATCTATTTTTACACTATATATATATATATCTCTCTGTGTGTGTGTGTGTGTTTGATTTAAGTCGTGTTTTGTTATGAATCATAATTATGTTGTGTCATTAAAGTTTACTTATATATTATTGATTATACATATGGGTAAAGAATCCCCAAATCATACATCAATCCCTATTTATTTATTTGTCTAATTGAATATAAAGTGTAGTTCCCATAGGATATTTCCATTTTGGTCCATCCTAAGCCAATATAATGTGGTTATGATGTAACAAATGTTATGAGTTAGGTTTCAAAAATCTATCGAGGTAGTTTGAATGTAAAGAGGATGTTTCAAAAGATGAAATATAGAATATAAAACAACATAGAAAAACACATTTCACAAATTAAAAACATCCAATGTAAATATGGGCATGATATTTTCTGGTTATAGGCTTATAATCCTATCATCACCTTATCATCAGTAGTTTTTATGATCATTGTGGTTTATTATGTGTTAGTAAAGAGGCTTCTTAATAAGATTTATTCATTCATGTCATATTATATTATATATACCTCAATTAATATATTATATGAAAATAATGTGTTATATTATTATTATTCTTTATCAGATATGATATTGGGAATTTATGAGAAATAGTTTATAGGATATAGTAAAATATTTTTTCAATCCATGTTTTTTGTTAAATAAATATTTTTGTCATTAATTTGACTTTTTTCATTCAAGTGATTATATTCCATAGAGGAACCAAATGCATGTGTAATTTCAAGTGTGAACATGTAATGAATCTTCATGGAAACAAATGTTTAACTGATATTTATAATTAACAATATATTAAGAACATGTAAACATTATTTGAATTATTACATTAATTCATGATTAAATGATTAATTTCCAACATTCTTAATGATTTATAATGTATTGGTTTCTATGGAAACTTTTTAACATTAACAAATGAATTTTTTCGCCGAATTATATTATATGTTCTTCATAGAAATCCATGCATTATCATCAATTCATATATTTTAAAATTTGGTGAATATTGGAAATAATAAGATTTATAGAATGATATAATTTTAAATTAGTAATATTTTATAATCCTTTAAGAAACTGTAAAAAATATATTATGTCATTTCATTATTTTTGTTTAATTAATGAGGATTATTTAGTATCATGAGTAATAGATCATGTAGAATAATTATTTTGGAAATTCTGTATATCATTTAATAATTATTAATATATTTTGGATCTAATAAAACATATTGTTCCCCTTTCATAATAGAATACTTAAATCTAGCCTATTTGAAGTATAAATTTTTATTTATTAATATGATTATTAATTATTGGAAACTGATTTTTTTCGAGAAAATATTCATCTTAGGAATATAGTGGAATGAAATACTATATCATGGTATGTGTCATGTAGACTAATTTTTTAGTTTAAAATATATTAATGTTCTTATGATATTTGTAAAATGATGTAACTAGACTTTGTATTATGCTTAGAAATTGATAATTAAGTGGATCTAAAATTAGTTACAAATTTACTAGGATGAAAAAATGTTTTTATTTTGTCAAAGTGTATCTCTTTGATGTTATCGATTTTTCTTTTTAGAATTACATTATTTATTTCTAATTTTATCTCTTAATTTATGAATTTGTAACACCCATACATTTTAAAAATAATTTTTCATAAAATTGTTTGATTGTATGATTGAAATCATTCCATGAGATTAAAATGAATCATGATACATTTTAATAAATATGTTCAAATAGTGGTGTAAAAAATGAACAATCTCATTATAAATCAATGTTTCATTGTACTGAATAACTGTTTTGTATTGAATAATTCAAAATAAATTAGTTCCTATTAATTTAGTAAAGTAACATTATGATTAAAAAAAAGTTTCCATAAAAATGGTTTTTATTTCAATTTTTAAATTAAATAATAATTAATTTTAAATATTTATAGGAATTATATATTTTAAAATTTATTTAATTTTATAAATAATTAATTCAATATTATATTTGTGTGAGTTTTTTTTAATTTTACTAAAATGATAAATTTTACATTGAATATTAAATAGTACACATAATTATAGAAACTGTCATCTATTTTCTATTAAAAGTAAAACTATATTATAAATCTGATCATCATTTACCATAATTATATATTTATTATTATAAATTAAATTAATTATATAGTATTCATCATAATACTTTATTTTGTTATAAGTTAATGTTTGGTTTAAAAAAATTATAAAAACTATTTTATTGCATAATTTTTTTATTCATAAATTAAAGTAATAAATATTTATTAATAGTTTTATTTAAATTAAGAGATTATATATTCAACTAATAAATTTTTATGTTCATTTTATTGTTTTTACAAAAAATGGACTGGAATTCAATTATGACTTGTTCTTAGAAATATATTTTTCGAAAACAAATATTTATATCGTTTTGTGGGATTATTGGAAATTATATTCATGTAATTTTAGAAATTTAATCTTCCACAATTTATATAATTTTTTCCAATTAGAATAATAAAAAAATTAGAATATACTTTTAATGATTTCGAAAGTGATTTGAAAAAATAGTAAATAAAAATCACCATAGTTAAAGGACAAATAGGGTTATCCTATGTTTAAAAAATTGATTGTAAGGAACAAGAATGTTTTAATATAATTTTACATTTATAATTATTTTATAAAACACAAAAATAAAACACATAGAAGGCAATAAAATATTTATTCTAAAAAATTAATAACAAAATAAGTGATATTTATGAAAATTAAGGAACCTATACCAATGGAATAGTAATGTGATTGTTCTAAAAGTAAATTGACCATTAAGAATAGTAATCCATTCATTAGAATATTAACCACACCGGTGAAATTAGAAATAAATTTTATTTATCTTAAAATTAAAAATATAATACATTTGTATAATGGTATAAGTAAATAATCATTTTAAAAATGAAAAATAATGCGTCAGAATTTTTGTTAATCATAAATGCTTATTTACAATTTTATAATTAATATAATGATTTAAAAGTATATCTATTTTCCTAAAATATATTAATAAATAAATATTATTTTTTATTATAAAACGAAGATAATGTTATTATATTTAATTATTTTTTCAAGGTTTCAGCAAATTGATTATAATATTAAAAATAGTGTTTTTCAAATAAATACTTAATTTATATAAAAATTAAATTTCTATTTAATTGAAATTTATTAGAATAAAATATTCTCTATTTTTAAAATTTTGATGGTTAAAAAATTTAAGTTTAATTTTTCGGATTTCTTTGTAATTGTTGATTTTTTTGTTGGAGAGTGAAATACCAATTTTTTTTTCTAATTTACAAATACATTATTTTTTAGTCATTTTGGATTCATGGATGATATATGTTCTCATTATCATGAACTACCCTTGAATATATATAATATTTATTAGTGGTAATCAATACTATTTATTATCTTGAGTGAAAATGTTAAACAAATAAATAAAATAATCAAAAAAAACATCTGTCTTCTCCAATCTAAATACCATCATCACTAGATCTTATCTTCACAACATAAAATCCTTATAGATTCTATAAAATCTTCCCTATTAACTTAAAAATCTTCTCCCACTTTCCCTAGATCTTTTGTTCTTAATAAAATTCCAATTCCATTTTTATGGAGTTTCTTGAAGGTGTTGATATTCAAGAGGTAAAATCCTCCTATCTATTTTAATTTCAATTTTTTCTTATTCGCTCTAAAACTCACCTATGAAAAGTGGCATAAAAACTCCAACATAATATATATATATATATATATATAATTTCATTTCATTTCATTTAAATGAATATTAATCATCAAACGTCTTAAATTCTATTTCTATTTCAATAATTGAAACATCATATTTAACATATTGATTAACCACTTTCATGGATAATAAGTTTTCATTTTCCATTATCTCTATTAATTATGCTCATAAAACCATTATTATAATTAAAAAAGTTTTACATATACATATTATTTATTATATCATGTTTTTTAAAAAATATTAAAACAAAATATTAAAATAAAATTATAGTAGTTTGTTATGGTCATACAAACCGCCAAAATAGACAAACCATTTTTCAATAAGGATTTATCCAATAAATCATTCAAAAATCTGAAAATATTATATATGTAAAAATTTAAAATTATTAAAGAATATTAAAATCATCTAATTAAACGTTTTAAATTTTTATTCCATTTAACTTGATCCCCACTATTACACTAAAGGGAACCAAACATAAAATCAAAAAACAAATGCTCCAAAAGATATAAATCTAAACATATTAACTCCTAAAAATGACCATACATGTTATTAGTAAAATTAAAATAAATAATTTATAAGAGAAATATGGTTATTAATTATGTAATAAATTATTTTAATTGGATTATATAGGATATTAATTACTCGTTTAGAACTCATCTAGATACAAGGTAAGGGGATTATAAAACCCAACTCTTTTACCTTGGGTAATATATCTTATAAGAAATTTTTTTTACCGATATTAATTTACTGTTTTTAAATATAATTTCATTTTATTTCTTCCCTCTTTCCATCTAGCATTTAAATATACCAATGTTGGATTTATGAAAAATATAATAAATTTTCAAATTTACACTTCTTTCAAAAACTCATCTATATCCCTCTAAATATTGTTTCTTCTTCACTCATGATTAATGATTATTATACCAAATTTAACATTTATCTTTTCAATTTGGAACCCCATAGATTATTCACGAATGAATTATTTTTTAAATCAATATGAAACCCATTCCCTCCCAAATATAATGATTGAAATGATTTTTATATGGAATCTATGACTATATAAATATTATGGTTTGATGGGTTGGTTAAAAATTAAATAACCCTCCAATGCATTTGGTAACGTTATGTATCTCAGGAGATAATGGGTATTATGTATGAACATGATGATAGATTAATCACAATGTTTATGTTATTATTTTTCACATATGTTATGTGTGGACATGATGCTAGATTTGATCACAAATATGTGTGGTATTATACCGCATAAACATCATGTTTCATCTTTATAAATTTTTACATTTTTACCTTCATCTAATTCATAATCCGATGACTATGATTATGATCATATGCTAATGTTTTTACGATGATGATTATTTGCAACTATCTTATAATTCGTGAAATTATTCATCCTCTTTAAATGATTTTAGCTCAACCATTTTCTTGATGAATATCCTCATGTAACTAAAAGTATTACATATAAAAGGTGATTTATAAGGTTAAAGAAGAATATTTTCAATAAATGTTTAGTTTTTATTCAGAAAAACGGATTTATGGTCCTAATTTTAGCAAGATACTAATCCTTTGGAACAACGATTGTAATGATTTTATGTTATTTATCTTAAAAATGTTGTAATAGTTATGTAATGAAAATAAGTGTCACTATAGATGGTATCAGAATAGGATTTAGGTAATTTTTAAATTAGTATTAAATAATGTTAGTGAATAAACTTATCATAATACCATGTATATGTATACATCCATGAATATTGGTTTTTGATAAATGTAAAACGCAGTGAAAATATTAGATATGTGTTTAGGGTTAGTGGTGAATATAAATTAATTATATATTCTTGATTTTAATTAAATTTTATTTAATACTTTTTGAATTTTATAAAATGGAAGTATCCAAGAGAATTTAATCCAAAAATCTATGTGAGGGACAATGAAATGATTTCCCAAATGAATTCCCCAATTCCATGCGAGGAGGAGTGTAAAACATCGTTTTATTATTACCCAATTTTCAAAGTATATTAATAATAAACTGAACCATGTAGAACATCCTAATTCTACCAAGAAGGATAAACATTCCATAAATAACATTATAAAAAAATGTCCATCAACATTTAGTGGATCTGAAGATCTACTAGTTAAGGAATAATGGGTCAAATCAATAGAGAATATTTTTCTTTTCTTTACTATTATATGAAGGGGAACCTAACACTGGACATTTATAATTTAGATGGATCGTAAAATCAATGGAGGACTTTTATTAGGAAATCAACTCCTATGGATGAAATATTAGAGTTCATCATTGAATAATTTAGTAAAATATTTCTAAACTTTTAATTCCTCCAAACACTCGGAATAATGTTGGAGATAAAATCTATATAGTTGATGAAAATTAATGGTTTATTTTCATGTATTTGGAAGATATATTTAAAGGGATTTCAAGGTACCCCTCATATTCTATTATCAATAATTCTAAAAAAATAGATTTATTGTTTAGGGGTTTAAACCCACACCTTCAAAATTCTATTTTTATATTACACGTAAGGAGCATTGAATAAAAGGTGATATGTCCTCCCAATGTGGAGATTATGTTTTTAGAATGGACTCATGGAAATGGATAAATGAATATAATGGCATGTCTTCAAGGGGGAGGATCTAATGAAAAAGGTGGAATGAGTGATCATCCACCCACATTTCTAAAATGTGGGATGAAGCATCAAGATAACTCCCTCATATGGGAGGTGAAATTCTGTAAGTGTGGGAGAGATTGCCACAATTCTCATGAAGGTAAAATATGCATGAAGAATATAACCAACGTGATTGAGGAAAGGAGAGAACCACACATGGTTAAATTATTCAATGGTAGGGATCATGTTCCCTATGCCAGCCTGTGCATTAATCCTAACGTTATTGGGTGTAATCCAGGTGAGAAACCACCCAAGCTAAAGGAGTAAGGGAAATTTTTTTCCATTAATAAGGCTTAAGGGGAGTAAGAAAATTAATAAGTACAAGGTAAAATTCCTATTCACACAAGAGTTGATAAATTATTATTTGATTCACATTCTATCCACTCTTTTTTATCTGTATGATTACCACAACTATGGAATTGATTCCCCAGTACATTAAAGTAGTTATATCCTAAAATTTAACTAATGGTGTGATCTATACTACCTATGGTTTTGAATATAATCTTGTCATTTTATGTGGGAATATTATTCATTGAAATTCCATAATACATCCCTAGGTGGAATTCAATGATATACTGGGCATGAATTTACTATCATTATATTGCAAAAACATCATCTTTTTTCAAATGTAATATATTTTCATATTTTAAACCATCCATTTTACCACTATAAATCCATTTAGGACAATGAATATCTATTGGATAATCCATCAATGGTGGGGAAATTGATGTCTTTTGAATAATAATACCTCTCTCAACTGACTGAGTCAATGAATGACATCAATCTAGTGGAAATTCCCATTTTTATAGATTGTACTGATACATTTCCCGAGGATTTAACTGAACATTCCCCAAATATTGATGTAGATTACTTCTCAAAGTTCATACCCAGAGCCTCTCATATATCAAAATTCCCCTACAAGACGTCCTGGATTGAACTGGACGATTTAAAGAATCACCAACAAGGAGACATCAAAATTTTGTTTATACACCATACTGAATTTCCTTGTCGTGTTCCAATGATCTTTTTAAACAAAAAATATGTATCAATGTTTCTATGTATTGATTAACATAAGCTTAATCATATCACAATAATGAAAAATTATACCCTTCTAATGATTTATGACTTTTTTGATCAACAATGATGAGTTCATTACTTCTCATTGTTGTATATTCATTCAAGATATCATTAACCAAATTTAAAGAAGGTAGATATTTAAGAGTCTTATTTCCTGATATGGTATGGGAACTATGAGTTCCAACTGATTCCCTTCAATATTACTAATTCCCTTACAATCATAATGGATTTGATAAATATTATATGTATATAATACATTGAAATATTTTTTGTAGTGTTAATCGATGATATTATCATATAATCTAAGAGAAATGAGGGACATGAAGGAAATATAAGGATTGTGCATGATAAATTAAAAAAGGGTATATTTTATTTCATGTTTATAAAGGTATAATTTTGGATTTATAATGTCACATTATAGGGGAACGAGATCACA
The DNA here is from genome assembly GCA_963277665.1 of Viscum album. NCBI lineage: Eukaryota > Viridiplantae > Streptophyta > Magnoliopsida > Santalales > Viscaceae > Viscum > Viscum album. Next base: position 647,657,328 of record OY728120.1, on the reverse strand, counting down.
AGTGGGGGAATTTCTATAGACCATTCAAAAAAATGGTAATAAAGGAATATAATAGACCGACTAGTGTCATGTAAATATATAGATGTATTGGATTAGAAAGGTAATAAAATATTCTTTTGTGAAAAATATCTCAATTTTCAACCCCACTAACCATGTTAATAAATAAATATGTAATGTATTTCTAGACTAAAGGATGTGTATAAATCTTGGAGGGGCTTAAGAAGAGTGTAATCACCAAATCTGAACTCTAACTACCAACAAGTTGAGAAGGATTTTGTGATAAAATGTGAATCATTAAGTAATGTATTTGGTTGTTTACTCATACATAATGATAAGGATATAGTATACACCTTATGTATGTTGAAAATTCATGAGTAGAACTATCTGATGAATGTTAAGAGATATTAGCACTTATTTTTTCTTTTAAAATTTGGAAAAACTACCTCGATAGTGGTAAGTGTGACATATATAATGATAAAAATAAACTAATGTATATATTCACATTTAACCAAATTTATATGAATCATAGAATATGGTTAGAGATAATCAATGACTAAAATGTCCCTACTCATTATCTTCTTGGAACAGAGAAAACGGTTGTTGATGCTCCTAGCACAAAATATCCTACAACCTTATAAACAAGGATAATTGAGAAAAAAATATTTTTTATTATATATTAAAAGTGTGGATTTAATCATCATAATAGGAGGGAACAAATCCTATCTTACTAAAATTATTTCACACAATTATATCTATGATAAGATCATGGAGGCATAAAGGGATGATTTGGAGATTCAAAAAATGTGAATATACTAAATGATGGGAAACTACATGTGTTCCACAACGAAGTGGATGGTGTCATCCATTTTGGAAGTAGGTTTTGAAATTCTTTATCACCGAAGATAATGAAGGATCTACAAGATAATGAACAAATAACGTCATTCTCTAAACATCAAGGATATACCAAGATGTATTGTGATATTAGATAACAGTTATTGTGGGAAAACATAATGAATAATATTTTTGAGTATCTCTTAAGGTGATTGATGTGTAATAATGTTAATGATTAAATTATTTTTTGAAGGGATGATGAAACCATTGATTATACCCATGTGGAAAAAAATATCACGATGTACTTTATCAATGTTTTCCCAAAGACATCCAATGGATGAAATGAAATATGTGTTTTGGTGGATCAACTCACCAATAATTCCCTCTACATTACTATTAAGGGATATTTATCGCACAAAAAACAAGCCAATATATATGTGAATGTTGTTGTAAGGCTACATGGTGTTCCCCTTTTATTCATATCTGATTGTTATCCAAGGATCACATCTAAATTACTAATAATTCATCAATATGACTTGACTACTAAATTTAATAGTTGTTCATCATTGCCTATCACCCACAAACTAATGGAAAATCTGAAAGAACTATTTATATTCTCTTGAAAATTATAATATCCCCATTTATGGAATTAAATGGAGTATTGGATCAATATATCCCATTGGATGGGTTATCATACGTCAACAACTTCCACTCAAATATTCAGATGGCTCCATGTGATGGTCTATATTGGTAGTGATGTAGAACTCCTACGTATAGGGATGATGTTGTTGAAAAAATTATACTTTGACCTATTATTATACATGATGTGACTAATAAGGTTCATTCCATCAAAAAACATACAAGAGATTCTTAGTGGCAAAAAATATTTATGCTGTCAACCATCAAAGGGACATTGAATTCAATGTGGGAGATAATTTTTTCCTTTTAATATCACCATAGAAGAGAGTTAGGCATTTTTATTGGAATAGAAGATTATCCCAAGGTACATTGTCCCCTTTAATATATTTGATCACATATGAGTAGTTTCCTATTGTTTTCTCCATACACTACATATAGCACAAATTCATGATATGTTCCGTATATATCTCCTGAGGATGTACATACATAACCCCTCACTAATACTGCATACGAAGTTGGTACAACTGAAGACTGACCAATCATATGAAGAAAAAGAAATGAATATCTTGTGCTATAGAGAAAGGGTTCTACTCAATATGAAATCTATACATGTTAAATTATTATGGAGTATCAATAATTATGAAGAGGTGACCTAGGAACTGGAGTAAGCGATGATGGACAAGTATCCACACATGTTTCATCCTCGGTATGTAAAATGAAATTTAGAGAGAAAAATTTCAAATGAGGTAAGAATGTTACTACCCAAAATTTTATCATTGTAATTATCCTTTATATAATTATGTAATAAAAAAACATGTGTAACAATGAAAACCAAATAAATAAATTATTCTCCTAAATGGAGAAATAAATAAGTGATATTTCTAGAAATTAAGGAACCTATACTGATGGAATTGTTACCTGGAAATTAAAACAGTAATATGAACATTAGGAATTATAATAATTACATAAGAAGTGAAACCTCAACTTTGAAAATATAAATAAGATTTTAGTACCTTATATATGACTATATAATATATTAATATCATTTTATATGTAAATAAATTTATATGAAATGATAAATTAAGTGTTAGTATTTTTTAAAGACATAAATGTATATTTATAATTTTATAACTAATAAAACGAATTAAAAGGAAATTTATTTTCCTAAAAAAATTTATAAAATAATATTATGTTTTATGATAATAATAAGGTAATTTAATGAGTTTTTTATTAATTTCCCAATGGGTTATAAATCTATTATCATATTAAAGTCATTATTTTTTGAATAAATGAATATTTTTTATGAAAATTAAACATATCATATTTTGGAAAATAATTTTTATGAAATAGAGATCATTATAAAAATCTATAAATTTTATAAATTATTACGGACATTTTTAGGATTTTTCTAAAATAATTTTTTTTTTGTGAATACTGAAATACGGTAATTTACAATATTTAACAAATAAATGAATTTTTAAGTCATAGATGGGTCATTTATGATGTAATTTCAAATTATAATGATCAATATTTCCGTAGAATATATATTTATTCATTGGAAACAACACAAATTAATTGGTGATCTGAAATAATAATCAAATAAATAAAATAATCAAAAAACAAACCACTCCTCCCCTATAAATACCACCTCTCAGAACATCTTCTTCTAACACCATATAAGACTTTTATGGTGAATATATTTTACCTCATTACCTTCCCAAAAATCATAACCATGTCCAAGAGTTGTGGATCGTAACAATATACTACACCCAATTTCAATAAAGTGGTTCTCAAGGAGATGATATTCAAGAGGTAAAATCCTCTTTCATTCTCATTAAATTTCATTTCATTTTTTATCACCTCCTCGAAAACCCTATCTAGATTGTCATGATAACTACAATATAAAATATAAAATGAAATTTAATTGTGTTAATGGAATATCCATCATCAATCCTCTTCTATTCTTGTTTTATTCTTAAAATGAAAACATTTTCCATGGTGTGTCAATTCACTGACTTCATGGATGATAAGTTTTCATTTTCCCTTGACACAATGAAGGATATCAATATAACTATTATAATGGTTATATTATATTTTCTTAAAAATATCATAAATTGTATTATTTTCTTTATCTAATATATAAATATAATATTTAATAGTTTGATACTCTTTCGTGATGGTCAAAAAACAGCGAAAATATACTAAACAGTTTTCAAACACTTTTTATATAATAAATCATTACCATATCTGAAAAAAATAATATATGGTAAATTTAAAAATTTTGGATGTATATTAATATCATTTCATTCGATTTATGTTGTTTTACTTATATTTTACATGAACTCCCATAATTATACTCAAGGCAGCAGACCAAAAAACCGAGAAACAAAATCTCCTAAAAATATGATATTAAACATTATAAATCATCAATATGGACATAAAAAACAAAATAAAATTATAATAAATATAATATAGGTCAAATAATATTAATAAATTTGAAATTATGGAATCTAATATTATTATAAAGGATATTATGTAAATGTTCAGATCACTTTCAGTCATACTGTAAGTTGATTCTTGAACCCTACTCCTATTCATTGGGTTATATCTATTTCAAGCCAAATTTATGTGTGGATATTAAATTATTATTCTTAAAATATAATTTAATTGTTTTTAACTCTTCTTTTCTAGGATATAAATGTTTATATATTGGGTTTATGACCTATATAATGATTTTCTAAAGGAACTCATCTTTAAAAAACACATATTGATTCCTCTTGAGATTGTATATTCTTCGCTAATGATTAATGATTATTCAACAAAATATTATTTTCCAATTATCATCCTTGGACAGAATATTATTTTATGAATTTTTTCTTTTTTTAAACCATATGAATCTCATTCCATTATATGTGTTATGATTGTAATAATTACATTGTGGCATGATTGATAATGTAAATATTATAATGTCATGTGTGCGCCCAAAATTATATAGCACTCCAATTCATTTGGTGATGTGATTTATCTCATCATATAATTTTTAATATAAGTAAACAATTTTACATATTTGTTCATAATTTTGATGTTATGATTACGCACATATGTAATATATGTACATTATATTATCCTTTTTCTCAACTAGTTGTGGAATTTAACCACTATGGTATGATGTTTAATTTTTATTCATTACCAAATTATATGACAATAATTAATAAATAATAATATTATTATAATTATTTTACTATGATTATTTTTTGATGATGATGTGTACGATCACCCTTGTTATAATTCGGGTACTTATTCATCTTATCACTAGGATTTTTTTTCACCACATTTCTTGATGTGTGTGCTCCAATGACTAAATTTTCTAAGGAGAACATGAGAATTAAAATGATAAAGAAGAATGATTTTAATGAATTATTTTGTTTAATTATTAAAAATTTATGTATGGTCTAAATTTTCCCATGATACAAATCCTTGGGATACTGTATTATAAGGCTTTTAAGTTGGCTATCATAAAAATGATGTAATATGTATAATAAAATGTAGGGTCACTAAATTAAAAAGTCAAAAAAAATTCATATTAAATATTATTAAATAATTTTATATAAAAACATATAAATTTATTATTGAAATTGAAATGATTATGTGACAGTTCTTCCAAATCATGATAGAATATTATTTTAATCAATAAAAATATTCAAGATTCGTGCGACACACAATTATAAAATGACATCCCTCCACTCCTTTAATTAAAAAATCATACACCGCCACCTTTCTTGATCAAATATTAATGGATTTGAAACCCAACATTCATATATAGTAATTATATATTATGGAGTTCTGAAGTCACCATTCTAAGGGTCCTTAAAAAGGGACAAAAATGAGTTATCGTAAATTATATATTGTTATCTTCCCTGATATCTTTCTATTTATTTCATATTTGCATTACTTTAAAATGTTTTATTACTTATAAAATAATTTATTAAGTATCAAATATGAATTTAAATTTAATTATGATTATGTAACCTCTATTGTAACACCCCAAGATTTCATAGTGTGTTATTTCTTCAAAATAATTCAATAACTTGCACTACACGCAACACCAAGTTCAATTGCACCATGACTTACCAAAAAAAATCCATTAAAAGAGGTCATAAATAGCATTAAATACATTTTTAACTTTATATAATCCTTATAAGTTTAGAATCCATATTATGAGTTTCTTAGTCATAATGCAAGAACAGATTCATTTTCAGTATTGCACTTTTATCAACTTTTGATAGTGAAACCTTTTTAAATACAATATTTTAAGCTTTTTGACTAAATGGAGACATCAAAAAATTTAGAATGAAACATCCCAAGCTTCCATGGTACGCTTTCCTTTGAATAAAACAGTAGCGTGTGTTGTACGCAACGTCGAGTTTTAACACACACCACAACCGATCAAACTAGTTGTTATGAATAGTAATACCTAAATTTTGAAATTATATATATTTTATATTTTGAAATGGACTTCATTTTTGGATTCGGAATATCGAATTTAGCCTAAGGTGAAATTTTGGTACTTTTCGGATAACTTTCATATTTTGATGAATAGTGAAAATTACTAAATTTTAATTAAAAACAACTTTTTTAATCAAAATAATTAATAGTGATAAATTATGAATTTGAGTGGTTTTAAAGTATATTTAGAATATATTTTTACAATTTAATATAATGTTGGTCATTAGACATAATTTTACAATTAAACCGAACATAAACAAGTGTCAATCTTTTGATAGTTATTATCTCTTAAAAACACGCTTTTTGTTTTGACAGCGGGAATTAATTTTAAATTAATTTCTGCCACTTCTGTGTTTTGAATTTAGAAAAATGGATTCCATATTTGGAATCAGGATGTTCAAATTGTGTAAATAGGTAACTTTTATTTTTAGACATTTTGAATAATTACTGCGGTAAATATTTTATTTACCATGGTTAAGGGTAAATCCGGTAAATAAGGGTTAAAAAAATAATATTTTAATAATACTAAATTACCCTAAAACGTGTCTTAAACCTATTGGTTGATACATGGTCGACCATGGGAATCTTTGGGTCAATTTTGGGACCCCATTGATCCACTTGTAAGTGATAATGACACTTTATATTAATAAAGTTAAAATAAAAATAAAAATGGCATAAGCTTACATCGTTTAGAAGAACAATTTTTACATAGGGTTATACATGTTGGATTTTCGATTATAAATATTCATTTGAAAGATAAAAAGATTTCCTACATAATGATATTTTATTTATAATTTTTCGACATCAAATAATTTAAATTATTAATGACACGATAATGATGCAATGTTTACCTCATTAATAAATCATTTAAATAAATAAGATTATAATGATTAAAATATTATCTAAAACCTGTCCAATTCCTATTGGTTGATGTTATTTAGAATATTAGTCATCTTATCTTCGACCTCAATGATTTTTGGACCATTATAAACCGAATATAATTATATTATAAAGTAATACTTTCACTCTTTCCTAAAGAGCCCCTCTTCTCCCTTATAAAAGGAGACCACTTCTACTCATTACTCACACCTCTCAAGCCACTTGGCTCGTCCAAACTCTGCCCAAATAAGCTCCCCACATCCCTATCCTCATCCGTGATGCTTCCCCTTAGGCAGAAATCATTTCAAGAAGTCCTTTGGTTCCAACCAAAGTGAGTTACCTAAATTAAAGGTAACGATTTATCTTAAATTATTTTCCTTTATTTTTCTTCTCCAACCCCCAAACTCTTTTTATTTCCTTTCTTTTGTAACAAAACCAGTATCCTCAATATACTAGGATGTTGTTATAAGAAGGATTCAAACTACACATACACACAACTCCATCTAATGGATGATGAACATAATGTTTCTGTGGATGGCAAACTAACGCCTCACGAAACGATGATTGTTCAAATACATCATACCGCCTCTCATGGTGGCCATTATGATGGCACTGTAATTAAATATGATATTAATGATATATATTTTATATATAAGCTTATGTAATTCCATTTTATTTCATACCATTATTCGTTTCATGTTGTATATACATACGATAATTTCATTTGAGGAAGTGCGGACTACCGCCCCCTTAAAATGATATGACTCGTTCATACCACACATGGAACGTATAAAGGATGGTGTTAATGAACTTAAGTAACATATATAAAATATTATATTATACTGGAATAGTAATATACCTATGTATCATTTGGATTCAATTCTTTTAAAATAAAAATTAAATGGAAGTAGCGTTCGTGCGTACGTACGGACTACCGTCTCCACAAACGCGATGAGATTCATTCCCCATCGTATCCATTCAAGTATAATTATCATTTGATGATCTAAAAATGATGTTTAAGGACTAGATATCATTCTGGATATGAATAAGATACAACAACCATGGCTTATGTAACAAAACATATAAAAGAAAATGAGTAAGTTAACTCCCGAAACGAAGATAATTCTAAGATATTATTAACAAACCAATGTTAAAAGATCATATATGATATCATATTAATATATATGATTCTTGTATAATTTAATAACAACTATTTCACCATTATACAGGAGGTTAACCTACCCCAACAAAGGAAAAGTACAAGGTAAGGTATTCTCTTATCTCACTTTCAATTCCGTGAGATTTCCATTGTTCGCCACTAAATTATTGAAAGTGGTGTATTATGTATGGCCATTTGATATATATTATCATTATTCTATTATATTCATGTTATTATGTAAATATTGTGGTGGTTATTAACTTTTGTCCATACGACTCAGTTGATTAACGTGGTAAGGGATTCTCTTATCTCACTTTCAATTCCGTGAGATTTCCATTGTTCGCCACTAAATTATTGAAAGTGGTGTATTATGTACGGCCATTTGATATATATTATCATGATTATCTTATATTCATGTTATTATGTAAATAATTTGTTGGTTATTAACTTTTGGCCATACGACTCAGTTGATTAACGTGGTAAGGGATTTTCTTATCTCACTTTCAATTCCGTGAGATTTCCATTGTTCACCACTTAATTATTGCATGTGGTGTATGTGTACTGACCATGATTGTATTCATTGTGTAATATAATTTAATTTATGGGTATTTACATCATCATGGTATGATACTTCTTTCATGGTTGTATGTTTCGTAAGTTACCTAATCGATAAGGGAATTTGAGATTTCAATTTCCACTCATTTGGCTTTACACATATTTCATTGATTATATTACTCCAAGATTATGTGTGGAATCGCTATTCATTTGATTATGTCTTAATTTCCACTCCCCTTTCTGTGGATATACTTTTGATACACATAATCACTCCATTGATAAATTCTCAAGTGATCGGTATGAACTTGATAAGAGTAATTTTAACTCAATCTCCATTTGTTGAGTTAAATATCCAATTCGTTGGTGTTGTTTCTACAAGAATATGTGTGAATATCCTTTGATTGTTTTACACTGAATATTCAATAATATTTAGTGTATTTATATTTTTCACACATAATTATGTCGTTGATTTATCCTTAACCTAAGGATACGGCCTTTATGAGAGATTTCATCTCAATTTACATTCAACTGAGACTTCTTTGTTGATATACACCAAATCACTTTTATGTGGTGTATATAATGTACTTTGACATAGTATATCATGAATCCCTTTATTCTCATGATATTACAAAGTTTTGATTACCTCAATTATTTGTATTCAAGTGTCTCTCTTTTGGTTAGAATCTCTAACTAAAATACCATTTTTAAATGTTTTAAAGACTTCTTCATCTAAATCTTTCTTATTAATGTCCATGTTTTATAAAATGGTTTTAAGGATTTATTTATATGGACATTAAAGTCTAGAAATCAAAACTCCTTTTAAAAAAGTTTCAAAGTGGTATGAGACACTTTGATTCAAAAGTCTACTTTTAAATGGCTTCTTGACAAATAGTGTGACTTTTAAATGTTTTCAAGAAAAGGGGGATATTTCATTCAAATAGTTTTGATGATTATTTTCATCTATGTCAACATCCTTCATTATTCATGATTGAGGTTAATGTGATACAATACAATCTTCCATATTGTATCAAATGAGTTATGTTTGACTGTGGATGTTCTATTTTTATACCATTCATGGTTTGTGGTTAATGTATTGACATTTCGTATGCTAGTTTTAATACGAATGTTTATTTTATGTTTAAACCTATTCATATGAGGAATGCATTGGACTTAATAAGTGACGGGTGGAGCCCGCTATAGCTCCTCGATGCATCGGTAGGTCTCATGAGACAAACTAGTGTCTTGGCACAAGGCCTTGACAAAATCTTATTTGTAGTCTTGGCACGAGGCCTTGGCTATGTGGTTATGATAGTTTGGCATTATGCATTCCAACATTATGAAAGTGGTTATTGATTTTTGCATGTGATTATTCGATTAGTAGAATATCCATGTGAATAAGTAAATGGCATTATTTCATTTTATTTATGCCATACCATGTTGAAAGTTCATATTTAAAAGGCTTTTGTTTTAGTTATACATTTCCTTAAATGTTTATTCTTATTTATGAAAGTTTCCGCTATATTGTTATCCTTACTGGGCATTTGAGCTCACCCCTTTTCTATGTTTTATTTTTCCCAGGATGTGAAGAAGTAAGTTATGAATGACCTGCAGGGATTTTATGAGGGGTTAATAGTGTGGATTGTGGAAACATTATGTTGTTGTAGTAGTTTTTCATTCTATGATGTAATGTAAAACTTATGAATATATCTAGTGTTTCCAAGGCTACTAAACCAATCGGTCTTTCGAGATTTGATCTTTCTTGTGATCATGCCAATGTTACGAAGTAATGCACCGACTCTGGGTAGCTGGGGTCGGGGCGTTACAGTTGGTATCAGAGGGAGTTTAGTACAAACCTTGGAAGCTAGATTTAGATAAACTCTGATTAGAGCATGTAGACCTAAGATGAGCTTTGAGTATTAGTGTAGAAGAACTTCCTAGAATTTTGGTATTGTAGAGATTTTGTGAGTTTTCCGAGCAATACATCCCTGTCTGGATACGAGCAGGTAGAGGCGGCTCTGGCACAGATGTACCTAGGGGTAAAACTCGAAAACACCGCTTTGAGCTAGACTCGAACAGGAACTGGTGCACGACAACGGGCCTTGCTGCACTCTTGGTTACGACACTCCCGGGGGATATGCTTAGGATAATTCTCATTTTCTTTACAAACCATTATGAAGGGTTTATGAGTATATACTTCCTCAAAGAAAACATTTTTATGATTATGGATTATATCCATAAATAGTTCAATTTATGTTAAGTGTTTTATAAGTATGGGATTATGTATTTTGACTCATAAACTAATCTAGTTTATGCCATTGTTTAGAAATGGAGCCAAGTAGAAGGAATGATAACTCCAGAAATGCACATGATTCAATGAGAAGGACGGATCATATCTCTCATGGTCTTAAGCTAGAATTTATAAGAGAAATAGTATCCCATGTATTATCATCATATGAAGAAATAATATCATGTGTTGATAAGATAAGTAAAGAGTTTTCTGAGTCCTATGGCTTTGAAGGGAAGCAAGAGAAGAAAAGGATGGAAGAGAGAAAATTGGATAAAGGGAAGAGGGAAAAGAAGAATTTTCCCATATGTGGTAACTGTGGGAAGAAACACCCTGGAACTTGCCTGAAAGGAATGGGAGTTTGTTATAAGTGTGGAGGAAAAGGGCACAAAGTACGTGACTGCAAGGGTGAGAAAATGGTTTCAAATGTATAATGCTTCATTTGCAAGGAGTTTGGACACTACGCGAACCTATGCCCCAGTCATCAGACTATGCCGCAAATGATGCTATTGGATAATAATCAAGTTATGATACTACCACAGATGAAGAGGAATGATTAGAGTTCTTATGTTGATTATGTCAATTGAGTGTTGTATCAACAATGTACTTGTTATAATAATTATGGAGTATGTAAGGATTTTACTGCAGTACTATTTCATTAAGGACTTGAGATTGTGTGGAACAAAGAAAAGTGACTCAATAGCAGGATAAATTTTTGGAAAATATATGGTTGAGAGAATGATAAACCATAATATAGTTCTGATACCGAGGTAGTGATTTTCGAATAATACATGATTATTTTGGAAAAAATATATTGGATATTCTTGACTACCTTGGAACTGATTAATGATTTGTATATTCCATCATTGTTGGGGTTTAAAACATTTTTGGATTGATGAAGTATATCCAGCATTCTATATGGAATAAGGGAGCATGAATGTAATCAATAAGGAATATGGTAATACATGATGAAGGTATTCATATGCTATTACGGGGTAAAAAGGATCTATATTATGTTTACCTTCCTTATAAATGTTAGACTGTGAGTTTGGACAGAAGTATTTTGGATAGTTCTAGTTTGGATTATTTTGGATTGCCATAAAAGGACAACCCGGAGGTCGGGCGGCAACCCGTCGCGTCCGGCAAGGCTGCGAGACTTGAACCCGCAACCGAAGGGCGACAAGGGTGTATCACCTACCACTGGACCATGAGATGTCCTGGATTAAATAATGTAGTTTTTATTAAAAGATCATGTAGTTGAATTATAAATTCGTTTATTTTGGAACCCTATACGAATAGTGTAAATAGAATTTTTTTTTACATTCTATTATCTTTTAGAGTGAAAGATGAGTTTGTGGTAGAAATTTATTAATGGATAAAACTCTAATTATAAAGTAAGTATATCTCCTTATGATCTTAGCCAATCTCATAAATAAATTCCTCAATATTAAGAAAAGCAACTTAGAACAAAAATGTTTTCCTAGATGGTACCTTAAATCATCACTAATTTATGGCTTTTGGATTGTTGGCCTTTTCATAGCCATGTTCTCTACCACTCTCCATCAGATAATTGATGGTTAGATTTTTCTTCCATATCCATATTTTCCTACATGGAAACCTAGTATGTGTTATTTTCGGTAATCTTCATACTTTCCACTCTTTATTTTAAATAGAGGCCTCATTAATTCATTTTTCGATGTGGGATTTCAACTAAGATATTTTGAATTGTCAAAAATTTGTTATCCCAATACCCTATATTTTGTTGAACCGATGGTACTTCAAATCATTATAGATTGATGAGTTTAAGGACTTCAATTTTATACTTGTTTGTGATTGATGACCTCAATCACTACCTATAAATATTTACGTTTTTCCTCCGATTATATGTCTCTAATTGCCACCAATGTTCTCCTAATCAAGATCATAATTTGGTGGTGACCCTTTCATTTCTCTTTTCCTCATATTAAGACTAAATTTTAGTAACCCAATTTCCGATGTGGGTTTTCCCACAAATATATTATCTATTTTCAAACTTTTATTTTCGAAGAACAATTTCAAATTGCGAGGACGCAATTTATTGAAGGAGGGGAGAATGTAACACCCCAAGATTTCATAGTGTGTTATTTCTTCAAAATAATTCAATAACTTGCACTACACGCAACACCGAGTTCAATTGCACCATGACTTACCAAAAAAAAGCCATTAAAAGAGGTCATAAATAGCATTAACTACATTTTTAACTTTATATAATCCTTATAATTTTAGAATCCATATTATGAGTTTCTTAGTCATAATGCAAGAACAGATTCATTTTCAGTATTGCACTTTTATCAACTTTTGATAGTGAAACCTTTTTAAATACAATATTTTAAGCTTTTTGACTAAATGGAGACATCATAAAATTTAGAATGAAACATCCCAAGCTTCCACGGTATGCTTTCCTTTGAATAAAACAGTAGCGTGTGTTGTACGCAACATCGAGTTTTAACACACACCACAACCGATCAAACTAGCCGTTATGAATAGTAATACCTAAATTTTGAAATTATATATATTTTATATTTTGAAATGGACTTCATTTTTGGATTCGGAATATCGAATTTATCCTAAGGTGAATTTTTGGTACTTTTCGGATAACTTTCATATTTTGATGAATAGTGAAAATTACTAAATTTTAATTAAAAACAACTTTTTTAATCAAAATAATTAATAGTGATAAATTTTGAATTTGAGTGGTTTTAAAGTATATTTAGAATATATTTTTACAATTTAATATAATGTTGGTCATTAGACATAATTTTACAATTAAACTGAACATAAACAAGTGTCAATCTTTTGATAGTTATTATCTCTTAAAACACGCTTTTTGTTTTGACGGCGGGAATTAATTTTAAATTAATTTCTGCCACTTCTGTGTTTTGAATTTAGAAAAATGGATTCCATATTTGGAATCAGGATGTTCAAATTGTGTAAATAGGTAACTTTTATTTTTAGACATTTTGAATAATTACTGCGGTAAATATTTTATTTACCATGGTTAAGGGTAAATCCAGTAAATAAGGGTTAAAAAAATAATATTATAATAATACTAAATTACCCTAAAACGTGTCTTAACCCTATTGGTTGATACATGGTCGACCATGGGCATCTTTGGGTCAATTTTGGGACCCCATTGATCCACTTGTAAGTGATAATGACACTTTATATTAATAAAGTTAAAATAAAAATAAAAATGGCATAAGCTTACATATTTTAGAAGAACAATTTTTACAAAGGGTTATACATGTTGGATTTTCAATTATAAATATTCATTAGAAAGATAAAACGATTTAATACATAATGATATTTTATTTATAATTTTTAGACATCAAATAATTTAAATTATTAATGACACAATAATGATACAATGTTTACCTCATTAATAAATCATTTAAATAAATAAGATTATAATGATTAAAATATTATCTAAAACCTGTCCAATTCTTATTGGTTGATGTTATTTAGAATATTAGTCATCTTATCTTCGACCTCAATGATTTTTGGATGATTATAAACCGAATATAATTATATTATAAAGTAATACTTTCACTCTTTCCTAAAGAGCCCCTCTTCTCCCTTATAAAAGGAGACCACTTCTACTCATTCCTCACACCTCTAAAGCCACTTGGCTCGTCCAAACTCTGCCCAACTAAGCTCCCCACATCCCTCTCCTCCTCCTTGAAGCTTCCCATTAGGAAGAAAGCATTTCAAGAAGTCCTTTGGTTCCAACCAAAGTGAGTTACCTAAATTAAAGGTAACGATTTCTCTTAAATTATTTTCCTTTATTTTGCTTCTCCAACCCCCAAACTCTTTTAATTTCCTTTTTTTTGTAACAACACCAGTATCCTCAATATACTAGGATGTTGTTATAAGAAGTATTCAAACTACACATACACACAACTCCATATAATGGATGATGAACATAATGTTTCTGTGGATGGCAAACTAACGCCTCACGAAACGATGATTGTTCAAATACATCTTACCGCCTCTCATGGTGGCCATTATGATGGCACTGTAATTAAATATGATATTAATGATATATATTTTATATATAAGCTTCTGTAATTCCATTTTATTTCATACCATTATTCGTTTAATGTTGTATATACATACGATAATTTCATTTGAGGAAGTGCGGACTACCGCCCCCTTAAAATGATATGACTCGTTCATACCACACATGGAACGTATAAAGGATGGTGTTAATGAACTTAAGTAACATATATAAAATATTATATTATACTGGAATAGTAATATACCTATGTATCATTTGGATTCAATTCTTTTAAAATAAAAATTAAATGGAAGTAGCGTTTGTGCGTACGTACGGACTACCGTCTCCACGAACGCGATGAGATTCATTCTCCATCGTATCCATTCAAGTATAATTATCATTTGATGATTTAAAAATGATGTTTAAGGACTAGATATAATTCTGGATATGAATAATATACAACAACCATGGCTTATGTAACAAAACATATAAAAGAAAATGAGTAAGTTAACTCCCGAAACGACGATAATTCTAAGATATTATTAACAAACCAATGTTAAAAGATCATATATGATATCATATTAATATATATGATTCTTGTATAATTTAATAACAACTATTTCACCATTATACAGGAGGTTAACCTACCCCAACAAAGGAAAAGTACAAGGTAAGGTAATCTCTTATCTCACTTTCAATTCCGTGAGATTTCCATTGTTCGCCACTAAATTATTGAAAGTGGTGTATTATGTACGGCCATTTGATATATATTATCATGATTCTCTTATATTCATGTTATTATGTAAATAATTTGGTGGTTATTAACTTTTGGCCATACGACTCAGTTGATTAACGTGGTAAGGGATTCTCTTATCTCACTTTCAATTCCGTGAGATTTCCATTGTTCGCCACTAAATTATTGAAAGTGGTGTATTATGTACGGCCATTTGATATATATTATCATGATTCTCTTATATTCATGTTATTATGTAAATAATTTGGTGGTTATTAACTTTTGGCCATACGACTCAGTTGATTAACGTGGTAAGGGATTTTCTTATCTCACTTTCAATTCCGTGAGATTTCCATTGTTCACCACTTAATTATTGCATGTGGTGTATGTGTACTGACCATGATTGTATTCATTGTGTAATATACTTTAATTTATGGGTATTTACATCATCATGGTATGATACTTCTTTCATGGTTGTATGTTTCGTAAGTTACCTAATCGATAAGGGAATTTGAGATTTCAATTTCCACTCATTTGGCTTTACACATATTTCATTGATTATATTACTCCAAGATTATGTGTGGAATCGATATTCATTTGATTATGTCTTAATTTCCACTCCCCTTTCTGTGGATATACTTTTGATACACATAATCACTCCATTGATAAATTCTCAAGTGATCGGTATGAACTTGATAAGAGTAATTTTAACTCAATCTCCATTTGTTGAGTTAAATATCCAATTCGTTGGTGTTGTTTCTACAAGAATATGTGTGAATATCCTTTGATTTTTTTACACTTAATATTCAATAATATTTAGTGTATTTATATTTTTCACACATAATTATGTCGTTGATTTGTCCTTAACCTAAGGATACGGCCTTTATGAGAGATTTCATCTCAATTTACATTCAACTGAGACTTCTTTGTTGATATACACCAAATCACTTTTATGTGGTGTATATAATGTACTTTGACATAGTATATCATGAATCCCTTTATTCTCATGATATTACAAAGTTTTGATTACCTCAATTATTTGTATTCAAGTGTCTCTCTTTTGGTTAGAATCTCTAACTAAAATACCATTTTTAAATGTTTTAAAGACTTCTTCATCTAAATCTGTCTTATTAATGTCCATGTTTTAAAAAATGGTTTTAAGGATTTATTTATATGGACATTAATGTTTAGAAATCAAAACTCCTTTTAAAAAAGTTTCAATGTGGTATGGGACACTTTGATTCAAAAGTCTACTTTTAAATGGCTTCTTGACAAATAGTGTGACTTTTAAATGTTTTCAAGAAAAGGGGGATATTTCTCTCAAATAGTTTTGATGATTATTTTCATCTATGTCAACATCCTTCATTATTCATGATTGAGGTTAATGTGATACAATACAATCTTCCATATTGTATCAAATGAGTTATGTTTGACTGTGGATGTTCTATTTTTATACCATTCATGGTTTGTGGTTAAAGTATTGACATTTCGTATGCTAGTTTTAATACGAATGTTTATTTTATGTTTAAACCTATTCATATGAGGAATGCATTGGACTTAATAAGTGACTAGTGGAGCCCGCTATAGCTCCTCAATGCATCGGTAGGTCTCATGAGACAAACTAGTGTCTTGGCACAAGGCCTTGACAAAATCTTATTTGTAGTCTTGGCACGAGGCCTTGGCTATGTGGTTATGATAGTCTGGCAATATGCATTCCATCATTATGAAAGTGGTTATTGATTTTTGCATGTGATTATTCGATTAGTAGAATATCCATGTGAATAAGTAAATGGCATTATTTCATTTTATTTATGCCATACCATGTTGAAAGTTCATATTTAAAAGGCTTTTGTTTTAGTTATACATTGCCTTAAGTGTTTATTCTTGTTTATGAAAGTTTCCGCTATATTGTTATCCTTACTGGGCATTTGAGCTCACCCCTTTTCTATGATTTATTTTTCCCAGGATGTGAAGAAGTAAGTTATGAATGACCTGCAGGGATTTTATGAGGGGTTAATAGTGTGGATTGTGGAAACATTATGTTGTTGTAGTAGTTTTTCATTCTATGATGTAATGTAAAACTTATGAATATATCTAGTGTTTAAAAGGCTACTAAACCAATCGGTCTTTTGAGATTTGATCTTTCTTGTGATCATGCCAATGTTATGTAATCATGCACCGACTCTGGGTAGCTGGGGTCGGGGCGTTACATCTATTATCCTCCAACCATTCCATCAATCAAGAAATTAAATCATCGCTCGTGTGTACATGTGGACTATCACCTTCTCATGGTGATATAAATATTTTTTCTGTCACCATATCTATTATTTTGTTAATGCCATGGATTTAATGTATATATAATATATTCTTGAAATAATTATAATTATTTAATTATAATATATATTATAACTTTTTTCCTTTCCATTTTGTTGGAAAGCGATAAAGTTCCTCATGAATATATGTGCATAGTCCCCACCACATTGGGATGTGATTCATAATAAGTATTGATTAAATGGATATTTATTTATATTTATGATATTTATAATATATTAAGGATTCTTAAATGGTGAATAAATATTTAAATATTATTCATTCCAATCATTTAATGATGGAAACATCAATCAAGTATACATAATGACTACCGTCTCCACAAAGTGACATAAATCAATATTCAACACCAATTTAAATGAATAATTATAAAATATAATATATTTAATAAATATGATATTTATGTCACATGTAATATTTCATAGTTCATTAAAATATTAACTATGTTAATTCGATGGAATCATTGAACCAAAATAATCATGAAATATGACCATGTATTCAATAGAATGTTCATTTAATAAATAAAATTTAACAAAAAGTTAATAAATCATTATAATGTAATTATAAAGTGTATCTTACAATATAATTTTGTTCTATAGTATATTTACATAATATATATTTCAATAGTATAATTGATCGTATACAAATTTATCTGGAACATGATGTAGCGATTTTTTTTATTTTTTATTTGATGAGATGTAATTGATGTTATTCACCTATTTATGTTTATTTTGTGTATAAAGTTATATTTATTTATATTATTTAATTTAATAAATATTAATTAATAGTATTTATTGATTCAATACAAATTATTTAGTGTAAGTAGTTTTTATTTGAATTTTGTTTTTGTGGTAATAGTTTATCATCACACATTTTCTTCTTTGCGATATATGATATGATATGTCATTATCATAGCTTATGAGTGCTTTATTTTCCCCATATATAGTTTAGAATTTTTTAAATCAATTTATCTTTTAAATTTAATGATTTATTTTATATTATTTATTTCTTGGATGTTATTAATATATTGTTACCATTATAGTAAGGGTTTTATGATACAATCACATTTCATTTCTGGATTATATATGATAAAATTTTATTAAGGGGAAATTATAATGATAGTTTCCTTAATTACAAGTCTATTTTAATAACCTTTAGTTTTTTTATATAATTTACATTTTAGTATAATTTTTTTATCACAGTACATAAAATGATAATGAAAATATTTTTGAACTGATGTCTACCTTATTATCAATTTTGTGGATGAACATTTTCATCCATGAATATGATCATAAATTTTTAATGAATATTCAATCATAAAAATGAGATTTATTATATTTAAAACTATAAATAATATTTATTTTATATAAAATTATTTAAAAATAAATATTTTAATAGGGTTTTTTCCTAATATGCAATTTTTGTATTTTTCAATGTTGTGAAAAGAATGTTTTTTTAAATATATGAAGAAAATATTTTTCCCACTGTCATTATCATTATTTACCATTATGATTATATTATGAGAGTTATAATTTATTTTTAAATAAATGTATTTCACAATGTTCTATGAAATTTTAGTTAAAATGCTATCATATGAAAGGGATGTTTTTCTCATGATTTAAAAAAAATTGAATGATATCTTAATGGAATTTATCATCTATGTAAACATCATTTAAGTATTTTTATCATTTATTTTTGATATGATCATATGATAAAATAATAGTTATTTTTATTGAAGTTTTATAATGATGATAATTCAAGGATTATTCTATGAAACTCATTTATTTTCCGCAGGTTAACTAAGTTAGGATGAAATATTTTTAATCCTATTTACATTTCATGGGTTTTAATGTGATGAATTTATATTTTTTAAATAATATAATTGAATGATAATTATTTAGGTGAATTTAATGAGTGGTTATATTATATCCCAAAAAAAATTGGAAAAATATGGATAATGTACGTGTGAACATGACTTTATGGTCACCATAATATGTGAGAGCTTGGTTTCATGTCCAAATTAATTTTTAATACATGGTTTCATTCCAATAAGTTATTGTGTGGATGATATTCCATGTATGAATTTTTATTACATGACTATATTTCATATCGTTATCTTAAAGTGTACACATTTTACTACTTACAAATGTTCACAAAGTTTTAATTTTTTTTTCTATCATTCATATGTTAGTGGTATTTCTTTATTACTCATTTTTAATAATTGATGATTCCGAAAACCTATGATTTTTGTCTTTTTTTGAAAAATACATATTCCTTGACACATGATTTATGTTATTTAATTGATTATGTATGACTTAATGTTTTCTTTTTCATATTCTAATACCCTTATAATTTCATGTGACTATTTATTTATGTCTCATATGATTACAATAAATAGGTTTCTAAGCTCCTGCATTCATATGTGTCCTTATTCCCAAGTGATGATGGATGGTATTATATACTAAAAGTCAAAAATGGGCACAAAAAATATACAATAGTGTGATATATTGAATATAATTCATGATGTAAAATTTATATATATATATATATATATATTCTATGAAAATTTAATTTTATACATTTCCAGGATGTGTTTTTCTCAAAATTGTATTTTAAATTCATATAAAATGATGCAATATTAAGGTATGAAATTCATATGTTATCATAGTTTGTATCAGAGTAGTGTTTAGTTTATCACTAGATATTTGTTTTATAAAAAAATTGGGAAAACTATTGGGATGAGTTTATGTATAGTATAACATCCATATGATTTTTTAAAGAATAGATTATATATTTTTCAATCTAATGCAACACTGTCTTGATACTGGAATTTGGATGATGATATAGTATATATGAAACAAGTTCCAAAACCCCTATAAGGTTAGGATTGTGTTTTAACAAAATTGTAACTGTTGAATGACGAGTGGGCCTAAGACTCTACACTAGGATAGACACTCATTAGGGATATAAATGATATGATTCAAACTATCTATATGAACCATTATAAATTATTTGAATAGATGATGACTATGATTGAACATGGTAAAAACTAAAGTGTAATAAATTGAAAATTATGTTTCATAATTATATATGCTGTGAATTATTTTTCTCAATTATATAATTACTAAATTAGAATAATTTTCATACACATTTCATTTTATTTTTACTAAATGGTTGTAAATATGTGAATTCAGTATATTGTTTAATTTGATGATAATGAATTTATTATCTTAAAGATAAAAAAATTAAATTGGAGTATAAATGTGAAAATGTTGATTTTACATATTTTTAAATATCATCAAATGATTAAAAACCAATTATTGGGGAGATTCCTAAAAAAATTATTATATGAAAAATTGAGTTTCATGGGTTTTAGGATGATGAAGAGAATATAAGGTTGAAAATTCAACATCCTATATGTCATGACTATTAGATGAAGAACACAGGTAAATGTCTCAAATATATGATAATTTTCAATATATACAGAAAAGAATAGAATAATGGAAGTATTTAATGAGGAAAAATGAATTGTTTTATAGAGAAACATGGATTTAATATGAAGTTACCTTTTATATTAAAATATATTATTTTAGGTGAACTTTTAAATAATCTATGTTATACTCTAGGATATATCGTCTAGAAAAATGAAGTTCTTATGTTATATTGATAATTGAAGTCAAATTATTGAAGTGTTTCTATTTTTGGATTAGAGAATTTTGTTATGGAAGTGGTTTATAAATGATATTCATGTTATAATAGTGATAAATCATATATAGGAGGTTTTTTATATGAGTTTCATTAGGTATTTGAATGTATTACTTGAATTTTACCAATAAACTAAATGGTGATGTTGTGGTATAGTGATATTTTATGAGAAATAGACGAATAAAGGGATGATAACCCATAATAAGTTTCCGATGTAAAGATATTAATGTTTAGCTTTGATAATGTGGGGTAAAAAGTTGATAACGTAAGTGAGATACTATTATGGACCTTGAAAATGGTCATTGATTTTATTAAAATTGAATAAGTATAACTTTGATTGTGTTTGTTTCATTTTTGGACTTATGGAATATGTAATATATAGTTAATTGATGGAATAATTTTTTATTTCATTTATTTCTTTATAGAGATTCTTATGATTTAGGAAATAGAATAACATAAATGAAGAGATTATATGATCATGGTTTCCCAATTCTAGACATAATGAGATAATTAATGTTGTTTAGGGGTAATGATATATTAATTATATAAATTTTGTGATTTTATTTTTAAATTTATTGTTTTAGAATTTGGTAATTACTGTGATGGAGTAATATTATTTTTAAATAGTTATTGAATGATTTATTTTTAAAATTCGGTGTTACTGTTATGTTTTAAACAATTAATGTATTATTTCATAATATAAATAAGTAACCATAGTGGATAA
Source organism: Viscum album (assembly GCA_963277665.1). NCBI lineage: Eukaryota > Viridiplantae > Streptophyta > Magnoliopsida > Santalales > Viscaceae > Viscum > Viscum album. The sequence continues at coordinate 647,634,949 of OY728120.1, read as the reverse complement.
CATTTTGTAATAATATTTTAATTGGAAAATATGAAGATATTGTTGGAATAATATTCGGTTTTTATGTGTTTTATAATCCATTAAAGTTTAATTTTATTACTTCATCCATGAAAAAAGTCAACATGAATATTCATTTAAAGGATTAATTAAAGATATAGAAGTGGAAATTGAATGAAAAATAAAATATAGAAGAAAACTTTCTAATAAAAATTAATAAAAATTGTATTTATTTTTTAAAATTTTATCAACATTGATAGAAAATTATTAAATATTATTTAGTAAAACAATTTTGAAAATATGTTATTTTAATTACATCATTTTTGATGAATTTTGGGTCTTCTTAACCATTAATGACTTATGTATTTATGATTATTACCATTCATATGACTATATTATCGATCACTATCTATAAGTTATTATATTTTATTTTTCTCCTCTTTGTTTATATTTCAAATTCCCACAAATATTCCTTTTTTCTAGGCAGTTGATTATGTGTTCTTTCTAGAAACCATTATGTTTCCCACTTCTCCATTTCTAAGGATGTTTTATTATTCCACTATATAATGTGGGTTTTCAAAAAATTTAGTATCAAAATATGATCCTTTAATGATCGAGATAAAATAGTGATGTTGCCGTTTTTTAAGGTGGTAGAATTTAACAACATGATATCTTATAATCAACTAGTACCTCTTCCATGCATACACACGACGATATAAATGAACTTTTTTTCAACTCACTAATAGATTAAAAATATAAGAATGTTTACAAAATGTTACGGTAAAATGAAAAAAAATTGATAAAGAATTTTGTAGTGCTTGTAGTTTTTGATACAATAGTAGTAATGCAACATACAATTTAAGTTTTATAAAATAATAATAAAATATGAAACATGAAAATTGGAATGATAAATGTAAATAATTGAGACATAATAGTAGGTATATATAGATGATTTTCAATGAAAAAAATGGTGATAATTAAAATGGAAGAATTAATTTTTTAATATTTTTATGAGTGTAGATACAATACAAAAATGTTGGGAAACTCATGTTACTAAATGCGTCAAATATCTGTGAGTTTTTTCTGAAGAGAAGCCCCACTTGAAATGTTAGCATTACAATATAGTCCACCACTGTAGATGTAAAAAATTTGAAATATTTTCAATATAGTCCACCACTGTAGCTGTAAAAAAATTGAAAATTCAGAAATTTGGAAACCTATTTTACCAGAAACAAACATGTCATATCAGAAAATGGGAAATATGTTTTACAGTGTATAAGTACACTGTAATATGAGTAGACATAAAAATGGATATGTTTTACAGTGTATTAGTAAACTATAATATGATTAAATATAAAAGTGGACATAGAATTAATGAAAATATAGCATAAAATATTAACCAATGAATTCATTGAAGGAGAATTCTAACAGTTTCCAATATATAAGAAGAAATGAAGGATTTTTGATAATCATAGGAAATTCATATGACATGAAAAAATTTAATATTATTTGTTCAAAAGATTTTATAACAATAGTCGAGAATTCAAATAGAAAAAACATACCTGAGTAGATGAAATATTTGTAGTTATTGCAACATACCCATATTTAGTGTTGTAAACGACTCCTAATGATATAGTGATTTTATATTCCTATCATGAAAGGATAAAATGAATTATTCAATAATGTTGTCTTTGTTTTATAATTAATTGAAATGGAGCAAATAAAAATAATATTACATTGTTGTGGTCAATCATAATGCAAAATCATATTGATTCACTAAAAAAATTCCTACGCCAATAGAAACTAATTTGAATCTGTATAAATATTTATTACGTACAGAATATAAAAATATAGATAACTGCATAAAATTTCAAAAAACTAAATATTTCTTTACTATATCATTTTCATCGTCACTGCATTTTCTAAACTGATTCACATGCATTATGACTAAATAACATTATTCCATATATCCCATTTCAATGAAATGTGATAAAAAATTTAGTTAAAAATATTAAAAAACCCATCATTAAGTAAATATAGATGCATTTTTTATATAATATAAAAATAAAATGAAGGAAAAAAATATATCAGCATGAACTATCCATCAAATGTTTGATGGGAGTGGGTAGTAAAAACTCATTATAATGGAATATGAGTTTCAAAATTGATCGGAGTGGGACGTGAATACCTAAAAAACATGGTTTCCTATAATATCTTAATGAAATAGTCATAATCATTTGTACAATATGAATAATAAAAAAATCTCAATTCTGATGATTACATTAAATTCCATATAACGTAGGAGGTAAAACAATTAATAGACGTAGCTGTAATAGGTTGTGCCATAACCCAGAATCGGAATTTCTTTCAACTACACGAAATGATTGTCCACAATAACCTCCAACAATAACTTTAATCCCCTCTAAATAACAGATTCATTCAAATCATGATAACAGGTGATGGGAAGCTCCAGCATAGATGATTATGAGGTATGCACTAATGATCCATAAATACAAGAGAATACAGTAAATTGCATGTTATAAATTGAAAATTTTAATATAATTGACAGAATGAAAAACTTGACTGGAAGTATAAATAATTTTGTGATATTACCTTTAAAAGCATAATTCATTACCCATCTTTGTGACATTAAAGTATGATCTCCTGAACTATTAATATAAAATGAACAAAGCAATGATTCAATTATAAATAATTGGCATAAAATGGATGATGAGTAATTTAATGATATACATTTTCCTTAACCACAATTTTGAAAACAATGAAATTTAATATGATGCGGAACATAGTGAATCATAAGGAAAATAAATGCATTCTGAAATCAACTTATTTTGACCTGGACCATCGAAATTTTCATACATGATCTTCATTATTTGAAGATTTGAAAAATTATAATGGTGTAATATAGATGTAATAAAAAAATTACGGAAGGGATGCAGTAACCCGCTTGAATAACTTGAATCCCATTTTATGAAAAGATTTATTTAATTCAAGATGTTCGTGGCAAGATAATATCAAGAACACTGAATATGAGGTGTGCACAGGTGATTCAAAAGTACTTGAAAATGAAGTGTAAAATATATGTTATGAAATAAAAATTGTAAAAAAAATGGCATGAATAATGAACCTAATGAGGAGTATTAGTCATTCAGGGACATTATCTCCAAAAAAGTCATGCATGAATGTCTGAAATTTATGTAAATCTCTTTAACCATGACAGAAAAAATTGAGAATAAATTATTCATCTTCATGAAACAACATGATAAAATGTATGATGAATAATGAAAAAATAATCACTGATAGCACTTACAAATTCAATGATTGATAATTTATAAATTAAGAATAAATCACAATTCATCATGGATAGCTAATAAATTTACCATCGATTGTGTTCAGAATTGAAACAGTACCTTGATAACATACTCTTATTTGATACCCCTAACCCTAGGGTCATACCTACAATAGGATAGTAAAAATGGTTAAAAGTGTTTTCATAACACATTAATTAAAAAAATTAGATATTAATGCTTTGAAAACTCATTGGAAACATAAATAACTAACGATTAATGGGGAAGTAACAATATTGAAAACAAATTGAATACATATTCTACGAAAATGGGTTGTAGGTACGGTGAAAAAGATTCAAGTGTTGATTCCTTCACAATATCGACATCAACCTTTGAAGCTAGCATAAGTAAAAATAAGCATTTAATGTGTGCGTAGAAGACTTATAAATTTACCAAAGTTCACAATGTACACATGAACAAAAAAACTTTATACAGGATGAACATGCAATAGGATGATAGTTGACGAAATATGAACCATGTAAAAGAACTTGGTGAAGGCCATCATAGTCAAACTAGTTCCCAGGTTTTAAGTATAGACCTAAATAAATTTTACCAGCTTCATACTTACAATGGGTTAGTAGAAAATGGCTAAAATTGATTTCATAAGACAATAATAGATAAAATTAGATGTGATTGCTTAGAAAACGCATTGGAAACATAAGTAACTATAGATTAATATAAAAGTATTAAGATTTAACACAAATTGGATACATTGTGTTTCAGAATGGGTTGTACATACGGTGCCAATGATTCAAGTGTTGATTCCATCACAACATCTACATAAACTGCCCAAGTTAGCATGGGTAATAAATAAGCATTTAATGGATGCATAGAATTTTATACAGTCACTGAATCCTCATTATAATAAAGTAACATTATACATATAGAAATGATGGATGTATGAATGAAGTAAACATCCCGAAATCATATGTATTGTATAAAGATATTGGAATTTTATATGAATAGAGTGAAATGAATAACTTAATTGGAGAAGTATGACACAAATAAAATATGAATGAAAATTCACCTTATACAGGATGCATCTGCAACATGATGAGAGTCAAAGAAATCTGAACCCTGAGAAAGAAATTTATGAAGATCATTGTAGTCATATTGGTTCCCATGTTCGAGTAGAGTCCCAATTCAATTTTACTTGGTTCATGTGACCAATGATTGTGCTTCATAAGTCCCTGATTTCGAATTTCATTTAAATAGTGTGATAGATTGAGATGTATATAGAATAATTTTCAATAGATGATGATAATGTAATAGTGAAATTATAATAAAAATATACCCCATTTTATTGATTGAGGATATTTTTTCAAGGGTATGATAATGTGGTTTTCATAATGAAATAAAAAAAATAGTCAACGTTGTTAATTGAAATTACCATTAGTGAATGTAGGTGACAATGACATTTGTGCTCCAATTTTTATGATTTTTGTAGGTGTTATAGGTTAGTTTCATTAATATTTTCAAGACATCATGATCTGGTAAAAGTGAAAATATAGTTCCTATTAATAGTTGTAGAATAAAAAATAATAGAACTATTTATGGTGAACAAAATAGAAATAACACAACCTCTTTGTCATTGTTGTTTGAGTACTCTTATTTGAAGCCAGCCTCTATACATATATATGTTGATTTCATGTTTTTATTTTTTATATTTTATTCCACTTCTATGTAAATCAACATAATAAAGTTATATTGTAATGATATGAGAGTACATATAATATATCATTTAAACCCAAATAATATGTCTACCATGCATGTAATTTCTGAAAAATATGACACCAATGAAATATATGTTAAATGGATACAAATTTTACTAGTAATATTAAATATGAATGGAATAAGTTACACTTACTTGAAAATGCAGAAGAATTTGATGCGATGGGGAAATATATATAATGCATGCTGAGAATCATAGTTGAAGCCATAATGATTAGGGTAGGGTATAATGGGGCACCATGATAGGAGATGGATAGTATTACTGCTTCAGTAAATCGTGTTTAACTACAATTTAATCAAATAAAACAGTCTAGAGAATAGTTTAACAACAAAAGGAAAACATACCTTCTATGGAGGTCTCAATTTGTACTATCTCAAAATTAGGTATCATTGGCGAAATGGGGTTCACGAAAAAGTTGGTCGGTGTCGTCCATCGCGGTGGATAGAAAAGCAGAAAATGAGTTGATATCGAGTAAAGGTAATATGAAATAGTCAGTTAGTATTCTGAATGGCAGAGAGTAAACAACCAATATTGGACATCGTATGTCGAAATCAACAACTTATAGACAGTATTAATAAAATAATGAGGATACAAACATGGGTTGCAGGAGAGAAATCGAGAAGGATATAAGAATGAACTTTACTGTAGTCATCTAAGACAACTAAAAATCAAATATATAAATGGGTCACCATAATAGGAAATGTATAGTATTAGTGATTCAGTAAATCATGTTTAACTACAATTAAATCAAAGAGGAAAGTAGGATGAATACATCGACGATATAAAAAAAACATACCTGATTTGGAGGTCTCAATTTGTACTATCCGAATTAGGTATAGTATATGGAGGATGTGTAGGAGGGAAATGATAGAGAAGGGATCATAAGTGAATATGGAGATACTAAAATATACTCAAAACCCATGAAAATTGATAGGGTAAGCACGAGCGACGATGGTATGCATGAGGAGATGTCAGGATTAGAGGTGAGATAAAACACAAATTACAGGAGGAAAAGGAGGGTTTGGTGGAGAGGTGAATGCCAACATGCGGGTGGAGTGGGATAATGTTTGGAGTGGGGATTCAATGGTTTGGGGGTAAAATGGGAATGGAATTAGTGAAATGGGGGACGTGGAGGCTTCCAGAGGCGACACATCAGCTAGGAATAACCCATCTTTTGTATATATAGAGGATTTTCTATTAAAAGTGTATGATAACTTGTTTGAAATGAAACACTAAATAGAAAATGAATAAAAATATATTATAACCCGGATATTAAATTAGTGGTAGGAATAGTAATAAATTCATTAAATTTTTTCATCATTTAACTTAATTGATACATATTTACGGATACAAAATAACAAATTACCCAATTTTGTGTTATGTAATTTAATGATTAAAAATATAATTCAAATAGAAATTTTCATTATTATATTTTCTTCATGAAAATTACAATAAATTTATTCCAACTATAAAAATTTATTTTAACATAATGATAATTATGTTTGATATAATCTTTTCAATATTAGATTATGTGAAATTCTATGATTTTTCTATGGAGATTATTTTTTCTAAGAATAATGGAGAATAAAAATAAATATAAAACCTTCTATTTGATGTAATATAAATGTATATATCATATTATAATTTTATATAAAAATATAATATGTCTCATTTAATTTGAAATAATCTATTTCATTGAATATTAATCACTATTATACTTGATTTTTTATTTGAATATTTTTTTTGATTAATATACATTTTTTATAAAAACTATTTTTCTGAACGCAAATTGTTTTTATCATTATAAATAAAACTAAACCATACTTATTAATGGTTTTAAAGAAATTTACATATTATATGTTTAATGAAATTTACATATTATATGTTTAATGAAATATTTTAATACTGGTTTTTTTTGTTTATACATGGAATTGAATAGATTTAAAAAATAGTTTTCTTCTAAAATATATTTTTTTCACAAATAGTATTTCACTTCATTCTACGCTTTTATTTAAATTACATTTTAAAAATTAAATAAATTTATTCATTTAAAATAAATTCCTTATTTTAATTATAATAATAAATATCATCTAATTAAATTAAAATAATTTTTTTTTCATAATAAATGATATAATATTTAGAAATTTTTCACCATGTTAAAATGGTTAATTGTGTTAACTTGGTTTAGAAAAAAAAATATGGACCCATTTTATAATTTTAATTATTATTGGATGAATAAATTCTCTAGCTTATCACATTAATAATTAAATTTATTTTTTTATTTGTAAATTTTCCTTGAAAATAACATAATAATACTTAAATCCTCTAAAATATTTATCTTATACCACTCAGTCACATACAAAAGTACACCCCTCATCTCATTAAATTTATCCTTCTTGAGAGACCTATCATGATAAAATCATACCCATTTGTAACATCCCAACCTTAGTGCCACATAATGGTTTCCCTGAGCCAGTTCACCACATGACCTCAAGCGCACCTTCATGTATGACAGAGACTGCCAACTAGTAGTGAGGGTCTAGTAAGTAATTTAGTATGATACTATACCATTATTTAATGGAGTAAAAACCATCATAAATAAATAAAAAATAACATAAGAATATATAAATAGAACAATACTCATTCCACAAGATAACCAAATAGTAAATACAACACACAACTGAAAGGGAAACATGCTACGCCGATATAAGTGTCATTTGTCTATAATTAACCTTAAAATAAAGACATTACGACTCCCCATGAATGTCTCAAATCCTTTCAGGTTACATCCTCCAATCTCTATCCCCAATCTTCCGCCTATCCGAAGATATTTACCCTTATCAAGTACTATAAAAATATAATCTATTCAGGTAGCGATCAGGCCACCCAATAGGGTTTTAGTACAACTCAGTAGGCCCCCGCCATCAATGTCTAAGATAAGTCATGTCAATAGATAGTTCATAATGTTCTATAATGAAATAAGTACAATGCAATAATAACTATTTTATCACATTTTTATTTATTCTTATCTATCTACATTAACTTCAGGGTTCCCAAGGATACCCATACCTTAACAATAAATTCATCTCATACAAGAGCCTGATGTCTTCCCTATGTATTATAATATCTTAATACATATTTATAGAAAAATCTCAAAGTATTCAAAGGTGCTATGATATATCAAAACCTGATTGAACTCATTATGCCATCGAATATTCTCATGAGAAGCCATAACTCATGGTTCTATTATTTTCATTCTTTAATTTAACATTTAAAATCCACACTGCCAAAGTTACCAATATCACAAACATATGTATGATGACCATGTTACCGAGCATACTACTCAGTAGAATGAAAATTTTCCAATTTTCTTTACGCATAAGTATAATGATACTATTATAATTTATAACCCTCAATTTAGAATTATCATGTTCCCAGTCATTTAACTCATATGTATGATGACCAAGTTACAATTTGTACTACTTAAATTAGTGTAAGGGATCATATCCACATGGATCAACCCTTTTTATGTTTTCAATGACTGAGGTTCATGGAGAAGGCATAGAGGAAATATATAGGAGTTAAATTATGAGAAGATATAAATAGGGGGGGCTACACGACATGACCAAAAGCTACCTAATGTGTATTGTTTCGTGTTTCAAGAAATAAAATAAATGCTAAGGTGGTGGGTTTTTTAAGTGGAACCTGACCTCAAGGTTGTACATGAGATGGATGGCATGTACACATCCATTACTAATAGACTACAGTATGTTTTAAATTTATTCTAGTCACTAATGTATTTCGAAACCTATTTCCAATGCTCCCCTCTCTCTCGTTGCAGGCGACCCAGTAGACCCCTATGTGGAATTTTTGAGATTTCAACGACTATGATCAATCGTGAGATTCCTTCTTAGATTAATCTTTAACTTGAGGTAATATATTCATATTTTATTAGGTTTTATCTGATATGTATTATCCTATTTCTCTTTTCCATGCTACGGAATTTGATCCCCATGGTTCTAAGAGAGTTTGTTTAGGTTGTTTTTGATGCGGTTTAGTCATGACCTCCTTAGGTGGATGCAGTTGTTGTAGGGAAGGTGATCGTGATCCGTTGCATTGATCTGTTCTCAAGAAAAAAACATCAAAATCCTTTTGACGTAGGAGATTAATTGCTTCTCTATTCTATTATGTGAAACTGTAGAGTTATAATGTTTAGATCAAAATGGAATTGACATAACAAATATTTGAACTCAATAAATCAATTGGAATCAATTATATGTTATTACCTCTTATTTTGAAAGATAGTTTGATATATATTCTTTCCTTGTTTAACATGTCATTCTTGACATTAATTGGAAAATAATTTTCACAAGAATTATTTTTAATTATTTTTCAAAGATAAAGTCGAATGTAAATAAATATAGTTGTTGTTGTTGTAATTTGATGTTTATAAAATTAATAAAGTAAGAATGTTTAATTATTTGTGATAACTTACTCTTTATGTTTCCCATTTTTATAACCTTAGAATAATAAATCGGTTCATTGAAGATGGATTAACGAACTGGTTTTTTGATAAAAGATAATTCCTCATAGGGTTCTAAGTTACACTCTTGCTTATAAAGGCCAAGAGAATTATGCTTGGAGCTATGAGAGCTCATTGATTAGCCACTAAATGAGGCCAATATTCATTGTTAATATATATAATATTAATGTGATTTTATATTCATAAACACAATTTTAGTGCATTTCTCACTTTGAAGATTTTTTCATATTATAATTTTAATTCCTTCTAAAAATGCAGTATTACATGGTACATTTTTTAACATCATTTAAAGTAACCAATGATCTTGATTTTATTTTTATATTTAATTATAAAGTTTCTCATTATATTGATAAAAATTCATAATTTATAATTACTTGAATATTCTTATTGGAAGACCAGAAAAGTTAGTCTTGAACAAACTACATTCTGTGTGAAGTAAACTAGACAACAGCCCAATAAAACTACTATATCGGCCAATATCCAAGCCCAATAAATATGAAAATTGAACTGAAGATATAGGAAATCATGGGAACAATTCATTCAAGAGTTTACAATGCTTATTCTAATTTTAGAATTTATTTACAGGCATCCGATGTTGGAGATAAAATTTTAGGCCAGATTCTGCGGCCCAAAAAAAATAGCCCACCAATTTAAAAATATCTCATAATTCATAAATTATTTAAGGCTGACACATAACAAAAGTTGAGGGGAAATCCGTAGATTCATTTTATTTTTCTATGGACCACTCTAATTCAGCCATCTGGAATCTCTGTTAGGCACTTCTGTTTGATGGATTCAAGCTGGCTGCCACCTTAGGACAAGATATAAAAAGTCCATGTTCTACAAGCTTTCCACCACCCTAATCCTACCATAATAAAGTGGGATGAATTTCACTATTGGAGGATCGAGCCAACGATCTGTAAATTCATATGTATGGCAGTGGTGATAGAGGATCTAATCATATTGGATTCCTTCTTTCATTGTAATGTTATACTACCACTTTTCAATTGTAATATTCTTTCTCAATTGTAAGTTGTTTTAATTCATCTTAGTTTTTAATTCATGTTCTTCCATTCCTCTTATTATTTTCTTCTACATTTCTCGTTGTTACTGTTTCCAAATGTTGTGAATTTATTCACACCATAAATTGTTAAATTTATCACACAACAATGGAGTGATCATTATTTTCTTGTTTTTACATCTTCAATTCCACCCCCATAACTCTATTTCCCACTTCTGTTGAGAACATTTCATCAGTGGAGAGCTATATATTTTATGGGTTGATCCAAGGGAGTAGAATGGGGATATATTGAATGATATTTCTCACTCTCCAAATGATTATTAACTTATTTTATTTTATTTTCATTTATTCAATTGCTTTCTCTCTTCCTCTTCCATATTGAATTTATTCACCCCACCATTATGTACAAATAAGGTCCATTACCTTGGATTTCTCATGAAAATGATCCTACAAGTGTATAGGTGAGTATCATTTTTTTGTTATGGTGTTTAACTAGTAGGTGATGAGGTTATTTTTAATTTATTGGATGAATCCTTCTCAAGGATATTAAATTGAAATCATTAAAAAGGAATTCATTTAATCCACCCCAAGTGATAACCTAGGATCAACACATTCTCTAAATTTGAATTCACTTAAGACAACTGTTCAATTAATCCCATATAATATAAAAACATGTTGGACACATGATATCCATAAAAATTCCGATGAATGTCTATGTATATAGGTTTCTTCTTAGGTCCCTAAGGAATCGACACCTCAAGCTACTATACATTTGACTTCTTACGTCTAAAAAATTGGGTAAATTTGCGCAATACCAAATTTTGGTTCTGATTTTGGGGACCCATGTAAGTCATCATAAAAAACCATTCTATTATCCACTATTTATTCTATTATTATTCAAATTCTCTTACCTTTTCCCTTTCTCATTTTTTTTCTTTTGGCACATTCCTGCCTTCACTTGTGACAAATAAAACTATTTAGTCATGGTGGATAGTCTGGGGTAGGGGAGTCAGGAACCCCAAGGGAAATCATTCCACTAGATTTTATATTCCTAATACTATGGAGTTTAAACATCATCCCATTTAAATTGATGGTCTTCAAATATACCAACTCATTAACCTAGGTGGTAACCAAAATGGAAATCAAAATGAAGCAGCCCCTAACATGGGAAATGCAGACGATCAAACCATGAACCACTAAATCACACCTTCCAGGACCAATTCTCCCTCATGAATTAGACACAATTATCAAGGAGATTACAACTACATATTTACACTCCATGTCATAAACAACATTCCCAAATTCCATGGAATGGAGTCCGATATGCCCTACCATCAGGTCAAGGAGTTCAAAGACACTGTAGATACCATGTGTCCCCATATCAACTAGAATCCACTATGATGAGGCTATTTCCATTTTCATTAAAGGATCAAGATAATAAATGGATAAATATTTTATGAAAATAAACCATCAACTATGGGGTCTAATTACAATCAGAAATCAACAAAAAATACATTCCCCATCACAAAACAATTACCCTTAAAAAGAGAATCCAAATGTTTTTTGAAAAAGAGGGAGAGTCATTTTATGAATCTTAGGAAAGGTTCCAAGACACACTAAACATGGTTAGAAATTATTGTTTTTCAATACCTAAGAAGGTGAGATTTTATATGAAGGGTTGGGCCCGGGGAACAAACAATTCATTGGCATGATGTGTAAGTGAACTATTAAAAACAAAACAAAAAATGATTTTTACAAGTATCTGGAAATACTTATTGAAAGAAACCAAACATGGGGAACACCACCGTACAATGAGATTCCACCCAAATCTAGTGGAATTTACACACTTAGGGAAATGAAAATCCTTAGGGATAAACTTTCATCATTCACTAAGATAGTTGAGGAGATAGACCTTAGGAATGTCCATGAAATCCAAACTGTAGACTATGTTTGCACAATTTGTGACAAACATGACCATAAGACAGAAAACTGCCAAACCATTCCATCCATCATGGATTTTTTTATGAGGAACCCCAGTGGAAGTAAATTCCTTTATCTTTCAAAAGCCTCAATACCAAAACACCTTCAACCCAAGGTATAATGACCACCCGGACTTTCACTAGAAGGATAACCAACAACCTAGCCAACCAGAGGGAAAAAATCATTACCCCTATAATATCTACGAAACCCATAACTAGTTCCAAAACCAACATATTCATTAACAACAACCACCATACCATTTTTAGAAAACCATCCAACTTCCCCAATATCAACTGTTGGATAAATCAATATTCTCATGTACCAACCCAAACTGTTCCACAAAGCCTTCTAGAACAACAGTCCAAACAAATGCAAAGGATTAACTTGAAAGTAACTTCCCTAGAATAAGAACTTCAAACCATAAAAACTAGAATGGAACCCATGCCTAATCAAGCAATTATACAAAAAATAGTAATGGTGGAGTCATGTTGCACTCAAAAAACACATGAACAACTAATTTCTATGACTATTTTAAGAAGTGGGATATCAATTGAGAAACTGGAACAAATAAGTTAGAAACCAAGTGAATTTTAAAAAATCAAATTATTATTCAAATTAACCACATGATAGAATTGAGGGAACTGATAACAATGAGAATGAAACAACCCTTCAACAAACAAACCCCCAACCTGCACCATTTCCTTAATCTGTGAGGGGGAAAACAAATCCTAAATATTATGAAACATTGAGGGAAATATTATTAAAATTAAATTTGAAAATTCCACTCCTCAAAACTATTAAAACCATTCGTGAATACTAAAAATAAGTTATGGACCTTTGTACATTTTAAAGGAAACTCTCACATAAGAACGGAGTCCTTATAGTAGTAGAAGTTATCAAAACAATCCAAGGAACCCTTCCACCAAAGTTGAAAGACACACGATCTCCTTAAATCAATGTTAAACTAGGAGAGAGAAAATTTGTCAAAGACTTGTGTGACCTTAGATCTTGTGTCAATCTCATACCCAATACTGTTTGCTGCTAGTTAGTCCAAGAAGAGAACCAACCCACATCTATCACACTTCAACTTGCAGATCGTATCATTAGGGTTCCAAAGGTGATTTTAAAGGATGTTCTATTAAAAGTAGACAACTTCATATACCCTACTGGAATTATTGTCATTGAAAAAAATCCATAATTAGTAAACAATTAACAAACCCCAATTCTCCTTTTTTGTCCCTTCCTTACAACAATAAAATCTGATATTTGAGTCTGAAATGGGAACATGACTATCACCTTTGGAAATATGTGTATCGTCTTGATAATCTGTATGGAATGATCAAAATTAGGGGATGGTAATGAAATTCATGAAGTAAACATGATAGGAAGCATTGATAATGAATCCCTAGAACATCAAGGAGTATTTGAGGAATGTTTAAGTCAGAATAAGATTGATTTCCTTTGTTCACCTGATGGAAGTTTATCTCATTTTCTCGAATAATTTTAAAATTGATCTTAAGATGAAGTCTTATGTCCAACAATTAGTGAAACCTTAAATGAAACAACTTTCAGGTAGAACAATCAAAATTCCTTCCAAAAATCTAATCAAACCAATATTGTATCTCAAACATATACAGATGGGGACTAGATTCTATCAAAAACTCTAGGAAAAAAAATTGATCTTGATCCAATGATCTAATCTTATGCTGAACTTTTGAACTAAACTGATAATGAATTTAAGGAACATCCAATTATAATAAAATATGCCTTCCTAGAGGACAATGAAACTTATCCTATTGTCATTTATTTATTTCATTAAGCCAATAAATGAAGGGATGCTTCTAGATGTCCTTAGGAAGAAAAAGAAATCCATTGGTTAGACCTTGTCTAATATTCTTGGATTTATCCCACTAATTGGGAATCATAGGATTGTTCTAGAATCTGATTCAAAGCCATGTCTTCATCCTCAATGGAGACTCAATCCTAATCTCCTAGAGGTATTGACGAAGAAACATCTAAAATTGTTAAAAGTCGGTATCATCTATCCTATAGCTGGAAGTGAGTGAGTGAGGAATATCCTAGTGGTTCCCAAGAAGGAAGGAATCACAATTATAACCAATAATGCTAGATAGATTCATCCGATAAGGGTGAGTAGTGTCTGTAGATTCTGCGTCAACCATAAGAAGATAAACTCATTTACCAAGAAAGACCATTTCCCCTTACCATTCATTGACCAAGTCTTAGAGAGAGTCGCAAGTCACAGCTTCTAGAGATTCTTAGATTGGTAATCTTGGTATAATCAAATTGAGGTCTCCATAGTTTATCAAGGGCAGATTACATTCACATGTCCATTCGACAAAATTTCTTTCAAATGCACGCCCTTCTGGTTGTGAAATGCCCATGGAATCTTTCAGTGGTACATGAATGGAATATTCTTAGACATGTTAGGGGATTTTATAGTGGTATTCCTAGATGAATTCATTTTGTTTGGGGATTCATTTTAGGGATGTCTTGGGAATGTGGAGAGAGTCTTGTAATGATGTGACAAAAATAATCTATTTCTAAACTGGGAAAAATTCCATTTCATGGTTAAAGAGGGACTAGCCCTTGGCCATCTAGTATCGGGTAGGCGGACTGAAGTTGATAAAGAAAAGGATGACATCATTAGTCACTATCCATCACCCGGAACTGTTAAGGAAGTGATTTATTTATTAGGACATGTTTGTTTCTATGGAAGATTCATCATGGACATTAGTTCAATCTCTCGCCCCCATTGTGCTCTCCTATTAAAGGATGCTCAATTTGTTTAGACAGAAAGATATGAGGGTTCATAGTCAACCCTCAAGTTCTCCCACAACTCTCCTCCCATTATGAAATATCCAAATTGGAACAATAATTTCTAACTTTTTTGTGATGCCAGTGACTTTTTTGTAGGAGCTATGTCAGGACAACATTCGGATAAAACACGTTTTGTCTTTACTTATGCAAGAAAATAATTAAATGATTTCTAAAACAACTACATCACCACTAAAAAGGATTTACTTGATATTATGTTTTCATTAGAGAAATTTATGTCACAACTCATAGGTTCCCCCATTATTGTGTTCACTAACCATTTTTCACTTAAATACCTCTTCCAAAAACTAGATGCTACAGCTAGACTGATTACGTATGTCCTTCTATTTCAAGAAATAGACATCAGAATCATGGATAAAAAGGGTGTTGAAAATATTTTAGCTAATAATATCACTAGGATGGAATTAAAAGTCAACACAAATAACTTTTCTGTGTCAGATTTGTTTCTCGATGAGAACCTCTATTTAGTGAGTGATTGACCATGTTATGCTAACATAGACAACATCTTAGTTAAAGGTGTCATTCTAAAAATTTTATGGACTCATGATCAATGGAAATTACTTTATGATATTATAAACTATGTGTTTGATTATCTATAACTCTATAAGTTCTCTCCTATCCGAGTCATTATGAGGTGTGTCTTTGAGTCTGAATAAGTGTACATCATTAAATTCGGTCATCGTGAGGCATATGGGGGTCACTTTTCCTCTATGAAAACATCTTCTAAGATTTTTTAGTGTGGTATCCTATGGACCACCACCTCAATGGGCTCCTACTAATTATTTCAAAGCTATCATATGTGTCCACAAGTTGGGTCCATTAGAAAAAGGAATAAAATTCCACTCACTCCCATCTTAGTGGTTGAAATCATTGACTGTTGGGGAATTTATTTCATGGGTCACCTCCCAAACTCTATGGGATATCATTACATTATCATGGATATTTATTATGTCTCAAAATGGAATCAGGCCATTCCCAAAAAATCAAATAATCATCAAACTATGATTAGATTCTAAAAATAAAACTTCTTCTCTAGATTTGGATTTCCTAGGGCTATTATTAGTGATCATGGAAATAATTTTTTCAATCATCCATTCTCATCGCTCATCAACCAGTATGGAATTTCCCACAGTGTCCACTATATACCACCCATAGAGAAATGGTCAAGATGAGTTAACAAATCCTGAAATCAAACAAATTCATGAGAAAACTGTTAATCCATATTAGAATGATTGGTCGAGAGAACTCGTAGATTCACTTTGGGCCTATCAAACCACATATAAAACCATTTTAGTAATGTCCTCATATATGTTGGTTTAGGGAAAATTAGGTCATTTCCGAGTTGAAATTGGACATAAGGATTTTGGGTAATTAAGAAAATGAATTATGATCTCTCATTGTCCGGAACAAAAAGGAAATTAAATCCCAATGAATTTGAGGAACATACTATTCAGGCTTATGGAAATTCAAGGATAAATAACTCTAGAGTTCAATCCTACCAATCATGAAAACTTAAAACCAAACACATTGTACCGAGTAAACCTATTGTTTTGTATATCTCAAAACATCATTTACAACTAGGAAAGTAGATTTCCAGATGGTCGGGTCCATACATTGTGCATAAGGTGTACCCCCATGGGGCTATAGAAATTATAGATCCCACCAATGGTTCAACCATTAATGGTAATGATCGTAGAGTCAATCCATTTATTGAACCATTAAAAAAATATGAAGTAGATGAATACTTGTGTGAACCAACATTAGATAAGTAAAATACTTAATTAATGAGGGGTTTATGTTAAGCTAGTGATGTTAAAAAAAGGGCTGCAGGGGAGGCAACTCATTGTTTTCATGTTTATAATATTTTTAAATATTATTTATTTTAAAAATATGATGAATGAATCGTTTTTATATTTAAAAAACAATGTTTATATGTTCTTCTATTATGAACATGGATGGGTATGAAATGAGTGTTCCATATTCATCAAGGTCACGTGGTCTGATCCTTGAGTAATACCTTCCATAGATATTTAAAAAGAATACAATGTATCATCAGTTCATTTTATATTTATGTGATTTTAAGTTAAAATACAAAAATAATAAAAACAATTAAGTGGAATAATTGTATGTCATTGGACAAACCCCATCACAACCAGCGAAACATCAAGGACTCAAACTTGAGAACAATAGGAGATAAGGGTTCACGCTTACCACTGACTTATGACCAATAGTGCTTCGTTATTGTATAATTTTTGTATATAATATTATATTTTAATTTTTTTATTATATGAATAAATATATATATCTATATATTGGGTATTTTTTTGTTTTATTCCTTTTTACACTTGGGAACTCTGCAAGTCCCATGGATATCATAGAACTAAATTCGAGCAGCTAGAATTTCAACTTCAACTACTAGGTGACTTCATTACATGATCCTCATATTGCATATTCCATTAATAACACCTATCATATAACTATACTCCCTTCTCAATTTTATTTTCATTAAGCACTAGGGATAATGTAATTCTATGTTGGGGGTGGTTGAAATGATGAAAATAAATTAATTTTTTGTGTATAAAAATGCATGGATGGAAAATTTTCTTAAACTGTGAACATGATACTACATATTTCACACATTTAAACTGAATATAAAATAATTTTTCATACACTAATTTTAAATTTAATCCATGTATAATTTCATGAGCATCGGTTTTGGAAATTTTGGCTGTCTAATGTCACATCTCATCATTTATATTTTCATACAATTAAAAAAAATTATCGCAACACTCATCCTTTGCATAGTTGGGAATTAGTTGGAGATAAAAGGGTCCCCGAAATAATTATCATATGTTTCGTGATCATTTTAGTTTTAATATGAGTATTCATTAAAAAATATAAAATAATTAAATTTATGCGTAGAGCAATGAAATTACCTAATGTGTGGATTTTGAAACTTGGGGATTGTGACAGCATAGTTTTCTGTCCTAGACATAGTAATTTTATCTCAATTTGTGGTAATTTGAATTTTTTTACTGAGTTAACATGAGTTGATGCCTGAGTGTGTGGGATTCACTTGGTGAACTTTAGTCTTTAAGCGTGGGAGTCACTATAAAAGTCTCACTACATGGGTTCACTCTTTTGAGCGAAATTTCAATTACCATGGAAATATTGAAATGAAATTGCACACAAATATTAATGTTGAAATGTTATTCCACCTATCACTTCCATCATTTCCCCTTTGAATAAATATGAACCCCGATGTCTATTGTGATACACAACACATCCTCATACTTAATTGATATTTGGTGAAATATGGTAATGAATTTGAAGAAAGGAATGCACATGGGATTGGGATATGCTTAAGAAAATATATTGTATTAAAATATTTTTAAGGGTTTCATAGTTGTTTGATATATGGTTTTTTTGTGATCATTTATTATTAAAATATTTTGGGAAAATAGAATTCGAATTTCACATTTTTGAGATATATTTTCCTCGGGACTAGAATAAAAAGGTGGGGGTGTGATTAGCCTAGAATGAGGAAAATATTAATTGTTAATATATTTATTTTTCATGTTCTTATTATTCATAAACACCATTTTAGTTAATTTTACACTTTGATCATTATTTTATATTGTAATTGCAATTTATTCATAAAATGAACTATTACATGTTACTTTTTAAAACATAATTTGATCTGCCCAGTGATATTGATTTTATTTTCATGTTTAATTTTCATGTTTCTCATGAAAATGAAAACAATTCATAATTTTTGAGTACTTGAAGATTCATATTGGAAGGCCACCAAAGTTTTCCATTAACAAAAACATTCTAAGTTAAC
Source organism: Viscum album (assembly GCA_963277665.1). Lineage (NCBI taxonomy): Eukaryota > Viridiplantae > Streptophyta > Magnoliopsida > Santalales > Viscaceae > Viscum > Viscum album. Next base: position 647,615,611 of record OY728120.1, on the reverse strand, counting down.
TAAATTGGACACCATCCTAATAAAACTACTGTAGCGGCCAATATCTGTGCCCAATAATTCTGAATGTTGATATGAATATATAGGACATAATGGGGAACATTTTATTCAATAATGGAAAATGATAATTCTAATGTTAGAATGGAGTTCTATGCGGCCCGTGTTGGAGTAAAAATTCTTGGCCATATTCTGCGGCCTAGACAAATATCTCGCCATTTTACACATATCTTGTAAAATATAAATTATTTTGGGCTGAAACGTTACATACTAATGTGGGAAATAATATGCTTCATTTTATTCATCAATGGACCACTCTAATTATGCCACCTAGAATATCATTTAGGTTCTTTAGTTCGGTGGATACAGGTTGTGTGCCATATTGGGTAAAGAGAGGAAAAGTACATGTTTCACAAGCTTTACACCACCCTAAGCCTACTATAATTTAGTGGGATGGATTTAGCAACTGGATGCTCAACCCAAGGATCCCAAATTTTTTATTTATAGAAGTGGTGTTGCTAGATTTAATCATAGTAGATGCTTTATTTCATTTTAATGTTATACTACCAAATTCCCTTTGTAATTTTATATTTCAATTTTATGTTGTTTTTCTTGAGCAAGTGTTGTTTTCAACAATAAATAATGTTTTTATTTAAAGGGGTATTTTGTTGAAAACAATACTCTATATCTTTATGATAATTTTGATGCTCACAAATACAATTAATTATTTTCTAATGATTTTATTTGTTCGTTATATTGTAAGAATTTATTATTCATTATATTTTTAATTTTCAAGATGAAATATATATGTTCTTGAACAATGAGGATTAATTACTAATGTATTCGTATTTGCGTGTTTTGTAAACACTGTTCATTCCCTACATATTCAGGATCTTCTTTAGTGTGTTCTAGAAGCACTGTTCACACCCTACATGGAGAAATGTAGCATAAGGATTATATGCAGTGTATAATTTACGTGTTATTGAAAAATTATGGAAGAGGAACCCTATGTTTGGGTTGTTGAAAAAGTGTGAATGAAATAATGTACATAAGATTTAAATTTTACGTTCGTTTCTCAAAAGTTTGGTTGATCAACATTACTTTTGTAAACAACCATATGTTCTTAGAAAAGTCTGGATCAAGTACCTTTCATTTGAAAGATTATAAATGTATGGATCATTCATCATATATTTGAAAGTTGAAGAGAAAACGTTTGGATGGACAACCCTACATTTGTGATCTACCATGCGTTGTTAACCCTACATTTGTGAACAACCCTAAGTTTGTGATCAACCATACATTTACAACCATATTTTTGAAGGATACGTTATAACACCTACATTTATTATCTACGATATGTTCGTAGGATGCATACTGTACAACACAACCTTACATTTGGAATTAGATAATTTAAAGTCAATATTTTTATGCAATCGGCATCAAGTTGTTTATTAGGATGATTTCATGCAGGGTTTAAAGCTGGTTTTAAAACTTGTCTTTGATGAGTTCAGATCCTTTTAAGGATCGAATTAAAAGGAGATTTTCTTTGCGAAATTCAAGGGAAGTTACGACTCCTCTGTAAATTCAAATGTTTGAATATCACGAGTCAGAAGGCAAATTTTTTGGATTTTAATTATCAGGAGAAGTTCTTGATGTTATTATATAGATGTGATATTTTATTTATATAAAAAAGAAAAAAAATGAGACTATCAAAAAATACACAGAGTTATACTTATTAAAAAAAATGACAAATCTCTGTTTATTGAAGAAGAATCACTATAGAAGATTCACTCGTTCTACATCAAAGATCATTTGTGATACTTCTACTAATAAATTAATGAATTATAATTAGATATCAACTGCATAAGATAGACTCAAAATGACTCTTATTTGAAGATTATTATTTATGAAGGCAATGATCAATCTACTATTAATTTCATTCCGTTGCAATTGAGAAGAAAAACTAGAATGTATTTTAAAAAATATATATACCTTTATTTTTTATTCACGAGTGACTGAGTTCTCGTAATAATCTATATAGGTTCTTTGAGTGAACTAGAAGGCTTTGATTGGCCTTATATTGTAATGTTGTGAACTCTATGTACTATTTTGTGAAATGGTATATGGAAACGTGGTCTGAATAGTGAAAATAACCAAGCTCGTGGAGTAGAGCATTGGGGGAGTGAACTGGGGGCCTTCTGTCCATGAACCACTATATATTGTGTGTCTCTACAATTTATATTTCCACTACATTAATTCACCTAGTTAAAGTTAAAGGGTAGAACACTACCTCACAAATAATTCTGAAAAGAAACAATCCTCCACCCTCTTGTGTATATTTTTTATAATCTGATCCAATAATAGGTATCAGAGGTTGAGAATTCTAATAAAGACTTATCAAGCTGAAATTTATTATACATAGAGAAATATGACTAATACAAGAGAGGAAAAATATATGGTTAGAGAGACGTACTATAATGGAGAAAACAATGGATTCTGGATGTTTCGAATGATTATCTAACAAAAAAACCTTGGATACAGAGTATATTCTAAGATTCGGACTCCATATGAAATACCAGAAAAACCTGAATCATGGAGTGTAGCTACTCAAGAAGAATGTGATACGAACATGAAGGCATTGATTGTAATCATTTATGGTCTAGGACCTGATGAATTTAACAGGGTATCTCAATGCTTGACAACATATGAAATGTGGATAACTATTTCTGTTGCTTATGAAGGAACAAACAATATCAGGGAAATGAGATATGCTAATGCTATGCTTAAATGTGATACATTCAGAATGGTTGAAGGTGAAAGTATTACTAAAATTAATGGAATATTGACAATTATTGTCAATAATATAACTCCCTTGGGAGACCCCATTAAACAATCTGATCAAGTATTAAATGTACTGAGAGTACTGCTTAAAAAATTCAGTGGAATCTCGGCTACAATCAGACAGTAGACACCTGTCAAAGACTTAACCATGAGAGAACTGATTGGAACACTAATGATGTATGAATTTGAGATGAAAGATGATGAAAAATATTATAAAGTGTTTATCAAAAGAGATTTCACTACCATGAAAGTGTCATCATAGAGCAAAAATACAAAGATGAACACAAATGTAAAAGTGAAATCAGAAAGTTATGATTTATCAAATTCTGATGTGGAAGAGGCTCAGCTTGCTATAAAATTCACTAAATTCTATAGAAAGAAGTAGGTATTCAGAAAATCCTTCAAATAAGATGACAAGTAAGATAGATGTTATGAGTGCAAGAAAATGGTGTACATCAGGATTGACTGTCCTCATCTAAATGAAGACAAGAAAAAGGAAGTATTCAAAAGAAATGATTATAAGCATAATGACATGAAGGGAATGAAAGCTACATGGAGTGTATCTGAAGACTCCAGTAGCACTTCTGAATAAGTCTCAGAAAAGGAAGAAGAAAATATAAAAGCTAACATGTGTTTTATGGCAGAAACAGATGAGGTACAATATTACTACTCTTCTAGCTCTAGTTATGAATCTAGTTACTCTAATGAGAAACTTGCAGCTTACTGCAATATGCTAGAAGAAAAATATGATTCTATTTTTAAGAAGCATAAGTCATTAAATAATAATCATAAGACTATTTCTGATGAAAGAGATACAATGATGAAACAAAATAAAGAGTTAACAGAAATTTTTAACTCAATTAAAACTAATAATACATATTATGAATAAATGATAAAAACACCACAAACTGAAGTGGAAACTTATAAAAATGCATCCCTTTTTTTACTAAAGGTTAACATACTTTAAAATAAAATCTTGTAAAAAATGTCCTTAAAATGGAAGGATTTGAAATTGGTAGTAATGGTGAAAAACCTAAGCTTTATAAGAATTATTTTATTCCATGTACAAAAAGTTTAAATTGTAATTATTGTGGAACAAGGGCACATATTTCTAAAAACTATTTCTTAAAACCAAACTGAATAAGTGGTATTAAGAAAGAGTTTGTAACAAATAATTTATTTGACCCTTCTATAATTAGAAAATAAAATCAATTATGGATTCCCATATCATTTCTGGCTAACACCCCTAGACACAACAAAAAATGGGTACCAAAGAAAATTGTGAAAATGCCTTTGTAGGGGTAGGTCACAAATGAAGAAATGACATATAGTATATGGATAGTGTCTTCTCAAGTCATATGATTGGAAACTCATCGAATCTCTCCACACTCACTCAAAATGATGGTGGACTCGTCACATTTGGTGACAATGACAAAGGGAAAATCCTTGTTATTGGAATATTTTGAGATCCAAAAGCTCTATCAATCAACAAATTACTTTATGTACAAGGAATGAAACACAATCTAATATGTATCTCTCAACTATATGATGAGGGTTATGCTGTTGATTTTTAAAACAATTGATGTTCTATTTTCAAAAATAAGCTCCTTTAATTCAGAGCACCTATAACTGACAATGTGTATACCATGGATTTAAATTTCTTTTGTAAACAGCAAGTAACCTGCATTGCTTCTAAAATAAATGAATCCTGGATCTGGAACAGAATACTAGGACATTGTAATTTATATGTTTTACATAAATTATCTAAGAAACAATTATTTTATGATTTTCCTAGTCTCAGATTTGAAAGTGACAGATTCAGTGATGCTTGTCAACTTGGCAAGAAACACAAATCATCCTTCAAATTTGATGAAAATATTGCTAAATATGAACCTCTAGAACATATCCATATGGACTCGTGTAAACCTTCAAGAGTAGAATGTATGGCTGGTAAATTATATGTATTTGTTTAAGTTGATGACTATTCTAGATTTACATGGATTTTATTTTTAAAATTTAAAAATGAAACTTTTACATTATTTTAATGTTTTTTAATGTTGTTCAAAAAGAAAAAAAAAATTTATAATAATTTCATTAAGAAATGATCATGGTTGATAATTTGAGATTCTGGAATTTAATTAATTTTGATCAAATATGGGTATTAAACACACCTTCTCTTCACCACGAATGCCTCAAAAAAATGGAACTTTTGAAAGAATAAATAGGACTATTAAATAAATTTCTAGGACTATGCAAAGTAAATACAGTATTCTTACCTATTTTTGGGCTGAAGATGTAAGCATAGCCAGCTATATAATGAATAGAGTGCTAATTAGACCAATTCTGAAAAAGACACCATATGAACTCTGCAATAACAGAAAACCTAATGTAAATTACTTTAATTTTTTTGGATGCAAGGTTTACACCTTAAAAACCAAAGACAATCTTTGTAAGTTTGATTCAAAATATAATGAAGTCATTTTCTTAGGATATTCTACTACATCCAATGATTATAGCTTCTATAATAAGATGTCAATGATTTTTGAAGAATCAATTCATGTGAAATTTGATGAATATGATCCCTTTGAGAAAAAGGACAGATCAAATGGATGAAACTAGCTCTAATGATAATATTAGACTTGATGACATTATAAATGATCTTGAAAAAGATATAAATGAAATTCAGTCCAGTTGAGAAGAACATGATACTGAAGAACCTATAAGTTTTCTGCCTAGATAGACTAGAACCCTAAATAATAACCCTTTAGAATCTATAATTGGTGACTTAGGCATAGTAATAAAAACTAGAACCAATCTAATAAATCTTGTAGAATTATCTACCTTTATATCCAAATTAACACCCAAGTCTATAGAATAAGCTTTATATGATGAAAGCAGGATCATAACAATGCAAGAAGAATTAAACTAGTTCAAAAGAAATGATGTCTGGGAAATAGTTGAAAGACCATAGAATTATCCAGTGATAGGAACCAAATAGGTCTTTAGAAATAAACAACATTATCAAGGAATAATAACTAGAAATAAAGTATGACTTATATCTAATGGATATAATTTGGACGAAGGTATATATTTTGATGAGACTTTTACACTTGTAGTTAGATTAGAAGCCATTAGAATCCTTTTAGCTTATGAATCTCATATGAACATTAAATTATTTTAGATGGATGTTAAGTCTGATTTTCTAAATTCTTATTTAGTGGAGGATGTTTATGTTGAGAAAACTCTAGGTTTTGAAAAATCACAAAAACTAGATTCTGTTTTTAAATTTACTAAAGATCTTTATGGCCATTAATAAGAACCTAGAGCTTGGTATGAAAGATTAAGATCTTTTCTATTGAAAATTTATATTACTATTGGAATGGCAGATCCAACCCTTTTTAAGAAAACTATAAATTCTAATATTTTATTTGTTCACATTTGTGTTGATGATGTAATTTTTAGATCAAATAATAAATCCTTTTTTCAAGTGTTTTCAAAACTAATTCAATAAGAATTTGAAATGAGTAAGATGTGAGAATTAAATTTCTTTCAAGAATTAAAATTTATCAAAAAGACAATAGAAATGTTTTAAATCAATTAAAATACATTACTGATTTACTGAAGAAATTTGGACTTCAAAACAGAATGACATATATAACTACTATATATACTAATATAAGAATTGATTTGAATGAAACTGGAAAATCAGTTGACAACAAGTTATATAGAGTTACGATTGGTTGATTATTATATCTAACTGCTAGTAGGCTAGATATAATGTATTCAGTATGTCTTTGTGGAAGATATTAATCAAATCCTAAAGAATCACTTTTTACTACTGTTAAAAGAATTTTTAGAGTTTTAAAAGGATGTATTTTTCAATCTCTACTTTCTTTCAAAACTTATGTTATTAATTTAATTTCATATCCAGATTATAACTTTGGATGTTGAAGATTATATAGAAAAATTACTTTAGGAACATGTCAATTTTTATGGAAATCCATAGTGTCATGGACCAGTAAGAAACAACATTCATTTTCCCTATCAAAAGCTGAGGCAGAATATGTTTCAACTAGAAATTGTTGTGCACAAGTGTTGTGGATTAAAATCACTCTTATAGACTTTGGACTAAATTTTAATAATATGCCAATTTTATGTGATAATACAACTTCCATTGATATTTTATAAATTCCTATTAGTCATTCTATGACTAAGAAAATTGTTATTAGAAATAATTTTCTAAGAGATCATGTTCTTAAAAAGGATATATCTTTGGAATTTGTAAGTACTAAAATTCAATTAGCAGATATTCTTACTAAACCACTTCCCACTACGATGTTTGATTTTGTTAATGGGGATCTAGGTTTATTTAATTTTAAATAATGTTTTATTTTATAATTATTTTTCATTATCTTAATACAGTATTAAAATAAATTAGTTATTAGTTTTTCAAATAGAATAAGTATTTTTCCTGTGCAATCAATTTTATTCGTTTTTAAAAACTAATTAAAAATTATTGATAACACAATAATCAAGGCTATTAGAAACCTTTTTAATTCTGAATCATTTCATTTATACCAAAACCCTTTCGCACTCATAGATCTTTAACGATATTTGTCCATTTAAAAATAAAAACCTTTGAAACCCTAATCCTCTTTCGAACCATCAGAGATTTCTTACTGAAATGGCCAAAACCAAGAGAACCGATGAGGCTGAGACCAGTAATGTTAGGAAACAATGCTCTGAAGGATGGAAAATTTTTCAACGAAATGTCATAGACATGGAATGTCTATATCAGCAGAATCATCTGTTGAAACAAGCTATCACTTTTCAAAATCTAGAGCAGTCCTTCAATGGTGAGAAGTCTAAGTTTTTTTATTAAGTAGAAATACAATATTTCTTTATTTCTATAAAATTTAGTCTGGGAGACGACGAGGATACCATGGTAGCTAAGATGAAAGATCTAGACGTCTCGATATCCTCTGTAGAGATTTATCAAATTCTGAACTGCCCTCATGAAGGTTTTTTTCATTTTGATTTGGAAATTTTTGGAGATTCCATGCATAAGTCTAAATATATTATGACTTTTCTTCTTGGTTCTACTCTAATAAAGAAGATGATCATAAATGACCTAGATCCAGATCAGAAAATTCTATTAAAATTTGTGAACACAGGGCTTCCAGCGAGGATGTCTGAGTTGGAGAAAATATTGTATCTAGATACGTATGTAATGATTCTGTAATGAGGGATATAAGGGTTAAATTTCCAAGGTACATGATATGGTATCTTTATTACTGCTGTCAAAGTGAAGCTAGGATGAATTTTTATTCGTTGGTTATATTTATCTCAAATATTTTGTTCAAAAAAGTATATGTTAAGGCTAGTGAAAGCCATAGTTAGATGCCATCGCAATAAAACCTTTGGTGTTGGGACCCTTAGAAAAATTGGATATTCTTGGAGCATATTAAAAGGGAAAATTTTTCTAGTAATAGTTGAGGAAGAAGCAGAAACTTCTCAAGCTTAGTCTGATATGTCCAAAGTGGGACAAGATGAATCGAGAGTAAGAACTGCTTTAATAAGAATAAGATTTGAAACTAAAGACACTCAACAAGAAAGAAGTCAGGAAGGACTTCAGACTCAATGAAAAAGAACCGTTAATGAGTAATTTGTTTCCCATGTAATGAAAATAATAGATTTACTCTCTTACAATTTTATTAGGGAAAATGTTATTGAGAAGCCACATGAAGAGAATACTGCTCAAATTCCAATGACTCCACAAGTCCATACTAAAATTGAACCTTATATTGTAATTGATGCTGAATTTACACATCAACCGGAAAAAGAGGTAGATCTTGGTGAGGAAGTGGCCAATCCTTATGAAAATCAAGAAGATATTATTTTAGAAAATCCAATGGAAGAACCGCTTGCTGATGTTCATGCTGAGAATGTTTCTGAACTGCTGCATCACATTAAAACTATGAATGAGAATCACTACCTTTAGAACTGCTGCATCACATTAAAACTATGAATGGGAATCACTACTTTTAGAACTGATGCATCACATTAAAACTATGAATGAGAATCATGAACAGGGTGCATCTATGTAGCACCCCTGGATTGAGGTATGTGGCCTTTTTTTATGCATTTTTATGTATTCAAATTTCATGGAATGAGTTAGGAAGTGGATGGGAGAGTTTGGAATGGTTTCAGATAAGTTTGGAGGTTTTTAAAGGGGTGCACGGTTTGAGCACGGTTAGTGTAAACCGTGCGTATACTCCAAGAAACCGTGAAAGGGGAGACAGTAGGCTCTACACAGCCTGCGCACAGTTTTCCAAACCGTGTGAGGAAACCATGCAGACTCTGGCTCTCGAGTCAGTGGTGTGTGCATGGTTAGCGCACGGTTTTCCAAACCGTGCGGTCTAACCCTGCGACCACTTAAAGTTAGAGTTATATGTTCCGGTCTCACTCTGGATTGCCTCATTTCACTCATCTCTTCCTCCCATGTGAGACTCACCTGGGATTTTCAGTTCTCAAGGGTTGGTGAGTCTCTCCCACACGTTTTGGAAGTGATTCAAAAGGGTTTCAACGTGGATTCAAGGTGATTTATCCTGGGTAAGTCTCTCCTCTTGTTTCTCTTGTGTTTTCCCTTAGATCTACATCCCTCACTTTCTTGGTTTTCTAGATCTACACATGTTGTGTGTAGATCTAGGGTTGGGGTTTCCTTGGATGTTAATATTATGGCTTTTGAATGTTAAGGAATGGGATCTAGAGAGGTTTCGGAGGTGTGTTTTCCAGATTTGTGGTGCGGTGTCTTGTGGGTCATTTTCTCGGGAACCCTAAAGGTAGTTGGCTTCTCTCTCGACTCCAATTGGTTAGAACTATTGGTTCCTTGTTACAATTAATTTTTTGTGCTTGAAATTAATTGTGTTTTGATGTGCTAAATTGGTGGAACATCCCTTGGGTTATGTTTTGGGGAATTTTTGGGAAAAGAGGGTTTTTTGGTGAAATTCATTTGTTGTGGATTTTAAAATTTAGATTTTAAAATGGGATGCTATTGTTGATTTGTGAAAATGATTGATAGAAATCGTTTTCAAAAAAAGGTTGTTTTATTGAAATAGGGTTTGGCATGGAAAATGGTTTTCAATAAATGGGTGATTTATTGATGTGGATTGTTATGCAATAGAAATTGGTTGATTGCATTATGTTGTGACCATGATGGGTTTTATGCTTGGTTTAAATGTGGTGTTGAAGTGGTCGGGAAGTCCCATTATAAACGGGTGATGGATAGTGGTCGGAAGAACTACTATGTGGGTAGTGGTCATAAGTGTTGATACTCATGAATTGGTGAACAAGTTGGGCAGAAGTCCCACTGTTTTGATTGTTTTGGTGTGAATGGGTGAATGGGTTGGGCGGAAGTCCCGCCGTTTTGATTATTTTGGTGTGAATGGGTGAATGGGTTGGGCCTAAGTCCCACATTTTTGGTTGTTTTTTGTGCATTGCTTTTCAAGATAGATGTTTTTGTGAAAACGTATAAACGATGACATGGTTTTTGGTATGTGTGGTTTTCATTCCTTTGGTTGCTTGGGTTTGGTGTGATGGCTTGGTAAGAGCATGGTTGGCTTATGGTGATGGTTTCACTTGTGATATTTTATATAAACTATTTTATATAACTAAGCTAATGGTTTTATCCTAGTGGTGTGTGTCGGGAAGTCATTTGGGGGAATCTTACAAAGTTTTACTACTCACCCCACGCTTTGGCATGTTGGTGTCTTTGCAGATGTTTTATATCGTGACATGGGAAAAGATAAGGAATCTCCCCCCTTTAGTGGAGCATTGTGGTGTATCGGTAGATCATGGAGCTTGGAGCTTGGTGTGGAGCTGTGGGGGAGTCATGGCTTGTAGGGTTTGTTGTTTAGTTTCCACTTGTACTCTAATATGGATGGATGTATTGGTTTTGAGTTGTGTTGTAGAACAACATGGTTGCATCTTGGGAATGCATGGTTGGGTAATTGAATTGAAATGCATCATATAGTGGTTGTTAGTGGATTGTTTGGTTGGTTTTTTCTTAAGGTAAAATCGTTCCCCAAGTTGATCTGGAAGCCCTCGGCATTTATTCCCTACCTTTTGCGTATTAGGAACATCGCCTAAGGCCAAGTAGCCTGCACTGCCTCCTCAAGCCAATGAGGTAGGGGCGGGGTGTTATAAGTTGTATCAGTTTGTTCGGTCCTTTGGAGTTGATTCTCAGATTTGGTGTTGACATTAGTTGTGGTACATTCCTTGAGTCAGGATGGTAGCAAGGCGTAGGAATTTCGGAACATGGAATGTATAGCATAAAAGGATGTACCCTTTTATGCTGAAATTCTTGTTACTGGGAGTTGGGTACAGAAGTGTTTTGGACACACATGTAGGAATTGGATATCTCATTTTCGTGGGTGTAGCCAATGAAATGAGCATGAAATTCATGGTAGAAATGAATTCCCTCTAGGTTTCATATCTCATTGGGGTATAATGATTTATGATGTGATAAGAATATGTGAAATTTTAATGTGAATAAATTGGTATTTTTAAAATGGTTTGGTTTTCAAAATGGTGAAACTTGGAACATGGGGAAAATGTGAATTGGTGGAAAGCCTTGATGTGACAGTGTTGTGTAATGTGATTTGAAATGGGATCTCATGATGTATATGTAATTGACACTCATGGTTGTTTGTTTTTTGTTTATAGAAATGGAACCGAGTAGGCATCATAGAGACCAACCGGAGGAGGCTGCTAAGAATCTGGCTGCACCTGAGCCTCAGGTGAACCAGCAGCTAGTGCAAAGTACAGTTCATGCTTTCCAAGCTGTGGGATGTGGAAATATAAGGGATGAACCAAGGCGTGTGGATCATGAGGTTCAGTTTCAAAAGAATAATCCACCCATCTTCAGGGGTGATTCCGAGCTCGAAAGGGAAGAAGCATGGTTGAATAGAATGATAAATATCTTTGAGTTCTTGTGAACACCGGTAGAGATGAAAGTGAAGTTGTCCACGTATATGCTGGAAGATCTTGCCCATTAGTGGTGGGAGTTGGTTGTAGAAGCAAGTACGGACTAGGGAATGACGTGGGATGGCTTTGAGGAATTGTTTAACAAACAATTCTACCCACATACATTAAGAATTCAGAATACGACTGATTTCTTCATTTTGAAGCAAGAGATTTTGTTAGTGACAGAGTATGCATCTAAGTTTATGAACATAGTGCGGTTTTCACCCGAGGTGGCAGGTAGATCTTTGTTGAATGAAATGATCTTTGAAGTGGGGTTAAGGAAAGAAATACGTTCAAAGATAGAGGTGCTGTGTATAGATGATTACACGGAGATGGTGAATAGAGCCTTGGTCGCTGAGCAGATCTGTTGGGCGCCCGAGATGGAGGAAGCATGGTGGTACTCATGGGGAATAGTGGGAAATCTAATGCTGGGGTCAAGAGAAGGAGGGACACTTATTCCCAGGGCGCGAATATGGCATATAATCCAACGACATAATTGGTAAATCTTTCTTCAAAGCCCCAGAGCAAGCCCAGATGTTTTCAGTGTGGTTCGACGAGCCACATCAAGTGGGATTGTATGGAACAACCTCGAGAATATCTTAAGTATAAGCAGATGCGGCATCTGGAACGTTATTATCAGAATTCTCCAAGGTTGGGTGCGTGTGACACTCCTCAGGGATCGCAGACTTCGTATGCTTCGATGGGATGGGGGGAACAGTATACCCCTTGACAGCATAGTAAAGTGGGTCATGGTGACTCTCAGAATACCATGACGCCTCAGGAGAGAAATAAAGAGTAGAGTGTGGAAAGAAATCATGTGTTTGGAGCTGAACATGTTGTGGTGGATGATCACTTGGGACAATCCATAGTGCGAGGTACTATTCGTTTAAATTCTACATTGATGCAAGTGTTTTTTTATATGGGTGCTTCAAACTCTTTTATTGTTGCAGGTGTGGTTGATTTGTTGGGTTTAAGGGTATAAATGATTACCTCCTTTTTGAAAATTCAAACTCCTCTGGGTCGAAAAGTGTGTCGAGCCTTCTTCTGTAGAGAATGTTGTATCGTTGTGGGTAAGGTTGGGATAGGGTGGAATTTCTCAATGCTTGAGATGGATGGGTATGATGTAATCCTGGGAATGGATTTGTTGGTGGATTTTAAGGCCCACATCGATTGTGATGTGCGAAGAGTGGATTTTACGACAAACGGTGGTTTTAGAAATCTCTTTAGAGAAGAGTGGCATGAAAGGTAGGGTGCAACGAGTTTGTTGGCACCAGAAGTGGGTATGTTATCATATCAGTTGGCAGTGTTTTTGTTGGAATCGGTAGAGGGTGTTGAGCATTGTATTCATCCGGCAAAGGTGGATCAGTTCATGGATTTGTTTCCTCAATAATTCTCTTTGTATCCTCTCGTATGAGAAGTGGAGTTTATGATTGATCTCCTTCCGGGGACTAGTCCTATCTCACTTCTATCTTATTGGATGGAACCAGCTGAATTGCAGGAATTGAAAATCTAGTTGGAAGAGTTAGAAAAAAATGCATTATTGGGCCTAGCACGTCTCCATTCCAGTGGAATGAACAGTTCCATAAGTGTTTGGAAGAGTTAAAGGGTCCTCTTACATTATCACCAATCTTGGTTTTTCCAGAACTAGGAAAAGGGTACGTGGTGTATTGAGATGCATCAGGATCAGGTTTGGGGTGCATTCTCCAGAAAGGGATTCATGTGGTTGTGTATGGCTCACAGTAGTTGAGAGTGCATGAGAAGAACTACCCAACTCATGATTTGGAGTTGGCAGTAATGGTCCATAATTTGAAGGTATGGTGTCATTATATCTTCGGTGAGAAATTAACGGTATATACATATCATAAGAGCTTGAAAAACAATTTCTCATAAAGGGATTTAAACTTGAGGCAAAGGAGATGATTGAAATATCTTCATATGTTTGATTTTGACATGATGTATACACCGAGTAAGGGAAATTCGGTGATAGATGCATTTAATATAAAATCATATTCTCAAATGATGAAACATGCATGAGACCAGTGGAAGTTGATGCCGGTTATAGCTGATATGCTATTGGAATGTGAGGACCATGGCAATAGAGAGGTCATCTTTCCGGTTTTGTTGATTCCGGACATGGTTGGCCTGGTTAGAGAGGCACAGATATCTGATTTTGAGTGTGTGATCGTGGGGTCAAGACTCAATGGTGGGGAGACCATTGAGGGTTGGAAACTGAATGGAGATTCAGTTTTGTGACTTCAGAATCGGATGGTTATACTAGTTGCTTGTCAGGATGATCTTCTCAGGGAGTATTATCATTCCAGGTGGGCTATTCATCCTGGAATTCAGAACATGTATAAATCATTGAAAGCGTAGTTCTGGTGGGCTAGTATGAAGAGAAGTGTGGCTGAGTTTGTTTCTAGATGCTTGACATGTCAGCAGGTCAAGGCAAAGCATCAGAGGCCAGCAAGAATTTTGTATTCATTACCAATCCCTATTTGGAAGTGGGAGGAGATAGCGATGGATTTTGTCACAGCTCTCCCAAGAACGTTCAAGAAGCACAATACCATTTGGGTGATTGTGGATCAACTATTGAAGTCGTCCCATTTCATCCCGATTTTTGAATCTCATACAGTGTAGGATCTGTCCAAAATCTATATATGGGAGGTGGTATAGAGGCATGGTGTTCCAGTTTCAATTATATCATATAGAGATCTGAGATTTACATATCGTTTCTAGAAATCCTTACAGCAAGCCCTTGGAACGCAGTTGACGATGAGTACGACGTATCACCCTCAGACGGATGGTCAATCCGAGATGAAGATACAAAACCTGGAGGATATGTTGTGGGCTTATGTTATGTATTTTGGTGGCTCGTGGGAGGAGCACTTGTCATTGTATGAGTTCTCGTACAATAACAGTTATCAGAAATCCATACAGATGGCTCCGTTTGAAGCATTTTATGTGCGGTCTGGTCGTTATCCACTATGTTGGGTGGAAACAGGTGAGTATTTAATGGTTGGACCGAGCCTTGTCCAGGAGACTATGGAGAAGATCAAGTTGATCAGAAAAAGAATGGATATGGCTCAGAGTTGTCAGAAATCATATGTGGATCATCGTCGACAACCGTTGTTTTTCGAGGTGAGTGATCAAGGTTTTCTTGAGAATATTTCCTAAGTTGGTACATCGTCGGTTTGGGAAGCAGAGAAAGTTATCTCCGAGGTATATTGGGCCTTTTGAGATTCTTGAGTGAATTGGTGAGGTGGCTTATCGTTTGGATTTTCCACCACGGTTTAGTTCGGTGCACAATGTGTTTCATGTGTCGCAGTTGAAAAAGTATCATCCAGATTGTGACCATGTGATTCGATGGGTTCATGTTGAGCTAGAACCAGATTCTTCATTGGTGCACATGCCCGTGCGGGTTGTGGATAGGCATGAGAAATTCTTGCGTGGTAAAAGAATCAGTTTAGTTCGTGTTTTGTGGCAACATGGTCAGAATCAAGAGGAGACTTGGGAGCAGGAGAAGGAGATGGTCGAGCAGTGGCCCGAGCTCTTTCGGCAAAGGGAGGGTTCACTACTTTCCGAGGAAGGAAATTACAATGTTTGGGAGAATGTAGCACCCCCCCCCCCCCCCAATTTGAGTTATGTGGCCTTTGTTTATTCATATTTATGTATTTAATGTGCATGTAATGAGTTGGGAAGTGGTTGGGAGAGTTTGGAATGGTTTTGGATGAGTTTAGAGGTTTTTAAAGGGGTGAACGGTTTGAGCACGGTTACTGTAAACCGTGTGTATGCTACAGGAAACCATGCCGGGGGAGACAGTTGGCTTCGCAATGCATGCACATGGTTTTCCAAACTATTCGAGGAAACCATGTGGACTCGGGCTCTCGAGGCAGTGGCATGCTCATGGTTAGCGCACGGTTTTCCAAACCGTGCGGGCTAACCATGTAGTCACTTAAAGTTAGGGTTATAAGTTCTGGGATCACTCGAGATTTCTTCATTTCACTCCTCTCTTCTTCCCACTCGACCCTCACTCGAGATTTTTTATTCTCAAGGGTTGGTGGGGCTCTCCCACACGTTATGGAAGTGATTTGAAGGGGTTTCAAGGTGGATTCAACGTGATTTCTCCCAGGTAAGTCTCTCCACTGGTTTCTCTGGTGTTTTCCTCCAGATCTACATCCCACTCTTTCTTGGTTTTCTAGATCTACAATTTTTGTGTGTAGATCTAGGGTTGGGGTTTCCTTGGATGTTAATATTAAGGCTTGTGAATGTTAGGGAAAGGAATCTGGAGAGGTTTCGGTGGTGTGTTCGCCGGTTTTGTGGTGCAGTGGATTGTGGGTCGTTTTCTGAGGAACCCTAAAGGTAGGTGGCTTCTCTCTCGACTCCACTTGGTTAGAACTAGTGGTACCTTATTACAATTAATTTTTCGTTCTTGAAATAATTTGTGTTTTGATTTGTGAAATTGGTGTAAAATCCCTTGGATGATGTTTTGGGGGTTTTGGGGGAAAAGAGGGTTTTGTGGTGAAATGAATTTGTTGTGGATTTTAAAATGGAGATTTTAAAATGGAAATGCTATGGTTGATTTGTGAAACTTATTGATGGAAATTTTTTTCAATAAAAATGTTGTTTTATTGAAATAGGGTTTGGCTTGGAAAATGGTTTTCAATAAATGGGTGATTTATTGATGTGGATTGTTATGCAATGGAAATTGGTTGATTGCATGTTTTTGTGACCTTTATGGGTTTTATGCTTGGTTGAAATGTTGTGTTGAAATGTTGTTTAGAAGTGGGAGGGAAGTCCCACTATAAACGGGTGATGGATAGTGGTTTGAAGAACCACTATGTGGGTAGTGGTTGAAAGTGCTTCTACTCGTGAATGCCTGAACGAGTTGGGCGTAAGTCCCACCATGTTGATTGTTTTGGTGTGAATGGGTGAACTAGTTGGGAAAAGGTCCAACCATTTTGATTGTTTTGGTGTGAATAGGTGAACGGGTTGGGCAAAAGTCCCACCTTTTTTATTTTTTTGTTCTATGCTTTGCAAGATGGAAGTTGTTATGCTAACGTATAAACGAGGAAATGGTTTGTGGTATGTGTGGTTGTATTTCCTTTGGTTTCATGGGTTGGGTGTAATGGCTTGGTAAGAGCATGTTTGGCTTATGGTAATGGTTTCACTTGTGTTTATTTTATATAAATGGTTTTATATAAATGTGTTAATGGTTTTATACTAGTGGCATGTGTAGGGAAGTCATTTGGGGAAATCCTACTGAGTTTTAGTACTCACCCCCTTCTTTTGAACACTGGTGTCTTTGAAAATGTTGTATATCGTGACATTGGAAAAGGTAAGGAATCTCCCTCATTTAGTGGAGCATTTTGATGTCTCGGTGGAGCATGGAGCTTGGAGCTTGGTGTGGAGTTGTGGTGGTGTCATGGCGTGTAGTGTTTGTTGTTTAGTTTCTTCTTGTACTCTGATATGGATGGTTGTATTGGTTTTGAGTTGTGTTGTGGAACAACTTGGTTGTCTTTTGGGAATGCATGGTTGGGTAATTGAATTGACAAGCATCATATAGTGGCTGTTAGTTGATGGTTTGGAAGGTTTTGTCTTAAGGTAAAATCATTCCCCAACATGATCTTGAAATCCTCGGCATTTATTTCCAGCCCTTGGCGTCTTGGGAACATCGGCTAAGGCCAAGTAGCCCCCACCGCCGTTTCAAGACAATGTGGTAGGGGTGGGGTGTTACACTCTAATTTAGGGAATAAAGAAGTCGAAGAGCTGTATAAAAAGTTGTCTCATTTGGAATCTGAAAATGTTACTCTGAGGAGAGCCTTAGAAATTGAACAGTTGAAATTTTAGAGACTTAAGGGAAGTACAGTTTCACGACCAGAAGTTGAAAATTTTAAGTAAGAGATGTCGATAGAGGTATACAAGATGAAATCATAAATGGTAAAGAAGTCAGATCTTTTGGTGTTTAAAGAATTTCTTGGGACACAATTTGAATCTATCGGGACAAGTGCTACTAGTGGATCAGGTACTTAACTAGATTTAATGAGAACGTTTAAAGATATCATAGCTACCAAGAGAAATATGAATGACAAATTGAAAAATATTCAATGTAACAGTACGCCCTATCAGTCTTGTTAGATAATCAAAAATATTTGGTTAATCAGCCAAATATTAGACATGTGCTGACTTGGTTCATAGAAAAGATGTCCTTGTTTATGGGAAACAAAGAAAGAGTTCATGAGTTTTTCAGAGTAAACCTCATAGAAGACATTCATATGACTCAAGAGACCATTGATTTTATTGTTAGGCTTAGTGATGGAAAGATGAAATGGTTAAGGGAGTAGTTGACAGAAATTAAGTCCGTAGATCAGAGGAGACAGACCAATTCATATAACCTTACCAAACCTTGATTCATGTGTTCATCATGATTATACTTATTCCATGTACTCAATGAAAAATTTCATTCCTATTATTTATTATTATTATTTTTCCTATTATTGTTTCAATATGTTAGTAATCCCGATTTAATTATTCACAAATGGTATATGATATAGCATTTACTTTCATTCAGGGATACATTAAATGTGTTCTCTTCCATATTCTATGCTTCTTTTTTATATCACATAAAGGGGGAGAAATTTCGATAAACACAACATTATATTTTTGTTTCATATTATATATTTTTAATGGTTTTTCTTTTCACTTGTGGGAGAAATTAGAGGTCTAAATTAAGTTAAATATAATATTGTATTTATCTTTGAAACATTCAAAACTTTATGTAATTAATTATTCAAGTTAATTTCATTGGTTATTTTATGGGTTTTTTGATCATCAAAAAGAAGGAAAATTTTGAGCAAGTGTTGTTTTCCACAATACATAATGTTTTTATTTAAAGGGGGAGTTTGTTGAAAACAATACTCTACCTATTTATGATAATTTTGATGCTCACAAATACACTTAATTATTTTCTAATGATTTTATTTGTCAATTATATTAGTGTAATTTATTATTCATTATATTTTTATTTTTTGGGACGAAATGTTTATGTTCTTGAAAAATGAGGATTAATTAGTAAAGTATTCATATTAGCGTGTTCTGGAAACAATTTTTATGCTCTACATATTCGGGATCTACTTTAGCGTGTTCTTGAAACACTGTTCATACCCTATTTAGAGAAGCATAGTATAAGGATGAAATGAAATGTATACTTTATGTGATATTGAAAAAGTGTGGAAGAGGAACCCTTCATTAGGAAGGAACCCTACATTTGGGTTGTTGAAAAAGTGTGGAAGAAAAAATGTACGTAAGTTTTAAATATTACTTTTGTTTCTCAAAAGTATGGTTCATCAACATTAATTTTTTTAACAACCAAAAGTTCTTTGAAAAGTATGGATTATGTACCTTTTGTTTGAAAGCTTATAAATGTGTGGATCATTCATCATATGTTTTAAAGATGAAGAGAAAAAGTATGGATGGCCCGCCCTATGTTTGTGATCAACCATACATTACCTACACCACTTTTGTGATCAACCCTAGGCTGACAACCTTACATTTGAAGGCTACGTCATCAAACATATGTTTATTATCTACGTTAAGTTCAGAGGATGCATAATGTACAACTAAACCTTACATTTTGCGTCGGAGAATTTGAAGTAGATATTATTATGAAATAGTAAACAAGTTGTTTATTACGATGATTTCAAGACGGATTTAAAGCTGATTTTAAAATGTGTCTTTGATGAGTTAAGATCCGTTTAAGGATCGAATTAAAAGGATATTTTCTTGTAGAATTTCAAGGGAAGTTACAAATACTCTGTAAATTCAAATATTTGAATATCACAAGTAAAAAAGGAAACTTTTTTGGATCATAATTTGAAGGAGAAGTTCTTGAAATTATTATATAGATGTTATATTTTATTTATATTAAAAGGAATAAAAACAGAGACTATCAAAAAAGACACAGAGATCTACTAATTCAAAAGAATGAAAAAGAACTCTTTATTGAAGAAGAATTATGATTGATGATTCACTCATTCTACATAAAAGATCATTTGTGAATATGCTACTTCTGAAGTTGTGAATTATATTCCTATATCTATTGCAATAGGATCAACTCAGAATGACCCTTATTTGATGATCATTATTTCTGAAGGAAGCGATCCATCTACTGTTAATTGAATTCTATTGCAATTGTGATGAACAACCAGAAAGTATTTTAAAAAATATAGATACCTTTATTTTCTATTCTTGAGTGACTGAATTCATGTACTGAGTTGTGTAGGTTCTGTGTGTAAACCAGGAGACTCTATTTTTCCTTAGATTGTAAAGGTGTTAACTGCCTATACTCAATTATGAAACTGTCGGAGGAAATGAGGACCATATAGTGAAAATCACAAAGCACGTTGAGTAGAGTGTTGGTGAAGTGGACTAGGGGCCTTCTATTCCCCAAAACACAATATATCTTATGTCTCTGCTATTTAAATTGTTGTTGTATTAATTCATCTGATTAATGTTAAAGTGCAGAACATGGTCACGGAAATAATTGTGAAAAGATACAATTCACCCCATTCTTGTGTATATTTATTATAATTTGATACAATGGTTTTAATTCATCTTATATATTAATAAATGTTCTTCCTTTCTGCTTAATATTTTATTCTACATATCATGTTGAAACAGTTTCCTAAATGTGTGAATTTATTCACACCTTACCTTGTGACATCTGTCACACAATGGGGGAATTATTGTTATTTTATTGTTTTTACTTCTTCAATTCCACCCTCAAAAGTATTGTTGCCGCTTCAATTTAAAAAATTTCATTAAAGGAGAGGTAAATATTTTATGGGTTGATCCAAGGGAGTCACAAGAGGAGGAATTGAATTTTATTTCTCACTCTCCAAATTATTGTTAACTTTTTTTATTTGACATTCTTTAATTCAATGATTTTCTCTCATCCATTTCAGAATTGAATTTATTCACTGCATTTTTATGAGAAAATAAGATCCATTACTTTGTAGTACCCCAGAAAATGATCCTATAAGTGTATAGGTGATTTTAATGCGTTTGTGAAGCAGTTTAACTAGTAAGTGATGAGATTTTTTTTTGAATTCATTGAATGAATCATTATTGAGATAATGAAATTGAAATCATTAAAAAAAGGAATTTATCCAATCCACTCCTAGTGATAACCTTGGATCAACTCATTCTCTTAATTTGAATTCACATAAGAGTCTCACTATTAACTTAAACTCTTCTAAAATCAACCCAAGATGTCCACTTATATATATAAAAACCCATATAATGTGCATGTATATAGGTTTCTTCTTAGGTCTTTGAGACTCAACAACCCAAGATACTCTACATTTGACCTCTTAACCCTAACAACATGATTAAATTTGGTTGAAACCACTCATTGTGTTTGAAGGTTGAATTCCTTGTTTAAGGGATAGGAACTCAACTGATATAATGTTTATTTTCCTGATGCCTGTTTTGTGATGTGTGCTTCGATGGAAATTGTGATATGTGGGGACAAGGAGGCCCATTGGTTGTGGATAAAGATGATGCATATAGTGGCGAGATGCATCATTTTATGTATGTGGGTGTCACGGAGGACAATAAAGATGATGAAATTGGATTTATGTAAATGTTTTGATACTTACCGAATCTTGTTGGTTGTTTATCTACATTACTCTCCCCTATACTCAAGGTAGCTATTTTTCATACCTTTCATCCAAAAGGGTAGAAGACTCATAGGTTATTCCTTTTTCTTTCTGTGTTTAGCTATTCAATTGAGTATGGGTCTATGATCATGCTATTGGTGGAAAAGACATGATGGGTAGTTCAACAACCCATCATGTTGATCGCCCATGTGCTTAATAGCATAGAATGTTATTCTAGAATTCATGGGAATATGGGAAAGTAATAATAAATTTAATAAATGATTGAATGAATGATGATTATCCCATGGGGTTTGAGCTTTCTGGGACACAATTTTGAGGTTACAATTTAAAAGAATAGTGGACTACGGGTGTGATGCTAATGGAAAAAATGTGTAATTGTTAATGGTTAATTAATGTTTAAATAATTAATTATTGTAATGTGAAAGTGATAAAAATGGAATAAAGTAATTTAATAATGATATTGAAATGGCTGGGTTCTTATAGGATACATACTCTTAGTATAAAAATTTGGGATTTTAAGAGATGTTGGATTTAGTAGAGTCTAAGACTAGGTTATACCCAAAGTGTGGTTGTGAGATATATTATATTTTGTACATTTTGTGATTCTATATGCTAATCCACCCCATCCACTAGGGAAACTGACACCCATGGA
Organism: Viscum album; assembly: GCA_963277665.1. Classification (NCBI taxonomy): domain Eukaryota; kingdom Viridiplantae; phylum Streptophyta; class Magnoliopsida; order Santalales; family Viscaceae; genus Viscum; species Viscum album. The sequence continues at coordinate 647,593,423 of OY728120.1, read as the reverse complement.
TTCTAAGCCTTGGGGGGTGTTTCCCCCAACATTATAGTGGGAGGATGGATGGCTGACAACCCCCTTTCACCCCTCTCTCTTCTCTTGATTGTTACTTGAGCTGGTAGGCATAACAGTTAGTTTTTCACATATATGTGTGTAGAGAGCTATAATATCTTGTGTTTATTCACACAAATATATTATGTATACAATTTCATATGGACTACTATAGGTGTTACGTGTATAGGTTGCAATGGATTGAGGATCCTAACTCAGTGTATGGGATGTAATGGCTCGAATAATAATTCCTAACATATGATAAAGGTTATGTGAGCTGTAGTTGATCCAGGAAACTAACTGGTTAGTTTTATTATGTGGATGTGGTGGTTGTATTTCATGAGGTTCATGTTGTGGTGCTTCGCACAGCTGTCTGGGGGAAAGCCTTTTTGAAGAGGGATGCATAAGACGTGTAATGTTGGGGAAAAGCGAAAAACTAGTAGGGAAGTTGTAGCTGGGTATCCATGATATTCTGTAATATATTATACAATCTGGTATGAGATACATGGTGAGAGTATCTAAGGTGAGTCCAGGAACATTATATACCTTTATAGGCGATGAGTTAGTTTAACTTATTGTTCAAGGTGCTTTATCATGCTTTCTTACATTTGCACAAGAGTCTCATGGGAGAATCCTATTGATTATAATATTATACTCACCCGGCATACGTATAAAATATTTTTCATGTCACTTGGAGAAGGTGGAGATCAGTCTGGTTACTACTAGTTTGGGGTTGGAGGAGTTGTTTGGTTTTGTGGTGCTGTTGTTATTTTACATTCTTTTGGTACTTCTAATTTTACCATTTATTTGTACCGGTTCTTTCATGAAATTACATATATGTAATTGGGATTTGTTTGATACTATAGTCTGAGTTAGAGTTGGTTGGTGTAGGTCTTATCTCTCTCTTTCGCATGTGTTCTCTTAGAGGGAAATGCCTCTCAGTTGTGTGTTTATGATTCCCCTGGAGCTTGTTTTCTAACCTAGGGCCTACTAAAGGTGGGGCTGGGTGTAACTATCTCCCTTCTCACATTTCTATCATATTAGGGGTACAATTTTTGTGGAGGGGTTGTGACAGAGAGGTATTTGAGGTCTGATAGAGGGATTAGATACTGTTTTGTGTTAGGAACAAGTGACATTTCATGGGTTTTTAGGGAAATAATTTCAATCATGTTTAAAAAGTGACATAAACACTATAGAGTAGATGAAACATAGGCGTTTAGGCACCCCTGTGATCTTATTCATGGACTATTATGTTTTCAGTGGCTCTAAAATGAGTTGATACTAGTTGGAGGGTAGAGTCCTAGGAAAGGATCATGAATTGTTTTTCTTTGTGCCTATGTTTGAAGCGGTAGCCATGTGATAGGTTGACCTAAAATGAAAAAAATAAAACAATTAATAAATTAATGTTGAGTTTTTCATACTCCAGTTTTAGGAGCTCTATCTATTTGTTATTTTGAAGGTATGGCTCCAGGTCGACGTCCTTGTTAGTTTTTCACAGAAGATGTCCAATAGGTTATGCCAGTAGATCGCCACGGTGCATAGGTTGAAAACTAAGACACATAGAGGAGTACACTCTAAGAGTATCAATTCTAGAGCCTGAAAAATTACAAGGTTTCTATTTAAGATTCATTCACTGAAGACTGGTTGAAGGAGGTTGAGATAGCCTTCAGTTATATCTGTGCAAGGAAGGAGCATTGGGTGCCTTTGGTTGTGATGATTCTGCATAGAGCAGCTTGGTATGAGTGGTTCTTGTTCCTCTGGGATCACGAGGAGTTGGCGATCTCATGGGAGGAGTTTCGAGACAAGCCTAGATTCAAGTTTCTTTCTCCAACTTGGAACGTGCCCTGTAACAAGTAGCTTCTTACCCCTCAAAAGTGGAGCTAGTTTGTATGAGAGTTTCAAATCCATTTTTATAAACTGTTTATGATATCATTCAGACTTGTTTCTAGAATAGGAGGCCTAAACGAGGCATTTTGACGAGGGTTTGTATCCAATGATCTAGTACAAGGTCACCCTGTTTATACTGAAGACATGTCATGAGGTGCTGGAGAGGGTAGAGGATGTCAATAGGACATTGGATAGAATTGAATCTTTACGATATGGAAGTCTTCATGATTCCACACAATCCAGAGTTGTGGTATGGGGTTCATGTTTTTCAGGGTTGAGGAGTTTTCATTCAATCGCTGGTACGTCCCATCCCTCCACATCTCGATTATAAGGGGTGGAATATCCTAGGATTATTCCAAGGGATCATGCACTTTTTTATCTAAGGTTGGATGAGGTCATTAGAAGTGAGTGTTCCCATCCATTCAGAGTTGTCATCGTTCACTAGGTGTTCTGCTCCAGGTTCCTCTATTGAGGCAGTTCTAGAAAAGGCATCAAAAATAGGTTTCACCAACATTGGATCAGAAGAATGAATATGGGGTGGGTAGATGAAATCCCTATTATACTACACATCCTCATAGAGTAGAGCAGGATAATATTGGAGGGTTTCATCATGGTTATAGAGGTTGTGGATCCAGTAATAGTTAGCTTCATGCTATAGAATTTCTTACACTAGGTGAACCAAACATCATTCGATACACCCTTTGATTGATTTCTACATTATTGTATGCCTTGTTAGACTCATGAGCAACACACCGCTTCATATCACCTACCCTTGTCCATGTTTTGGTACTTGAGATATAGAAGCTTCTAGTTCCCTTGGTGTTGACTACTCTAGTTGGAGGTCGAGGTGACTAGTTTGAAGTATTTAGAGGCTATGAGCTAGTGTTGCGGTAACAACACTCATGGAAATATTTCCTTTGTTTATGGATACAACCATATGATTTCTTACTCAACATGGGTTTGTTTTATTTGATGTAGGCTATCTTGGATTACTTCCCGACACTTGTGGTGTTCTTCGATGGTGATGTAGTTCCAGAAGTGTTTGTTGGAAAGGAATACCCTCAGATGGGTAAGAGTTCTATTCCATCGTGTACATATTTTATTGCTAATATGATTCTAAGTTATTTGGATGTTTAGTTGTTGACGTTTCCTAGGGTCATAGAAGAGTACCCAGATGCCTTTCTAGAAGAGGTTGCATCATTACCCCCTCGATGAGAGATCGATTTTGGGATTGATCTATAGCCAGGAGAGTTTCCTATCTCTATGTATCCATATAGGATTTCCCCTTATATGTTATTCTAGATACGTATATAGAATTATGGTTTGATACAATTCAGTTTTGTTCAGTTGAGTGTGTCACCATGGGGCACAACAGTTTTGTTCATGAAGAAGGCTAATGGTAGTTTGCGGTTGTGTATTGATTATCATCAGTTTGACAATGTGACATTGGAGAATAACTATCCTTTTCTGTGGATTGATGATTTATTCAATCAACTGAAGGGTACAAAATGGTCTCGAAGATCAACATGCATTCTGGATATCATCATATGCATTTGAAGTATGAGGATATCTTGAATACTTCATTCTGTTGTCATCATGGGCATTCTGATTTCATTTTAATGTTGTTCGGTGTGGTGAATGCTCCAGCTGTGTTCATGGGGTTGATGAACACTTTTTTTTTGAGTTCTTGGATATGTTCTTGGTGGTATTCATTTACGACATCCTTGTGTATTGTATGTCTGATGAGGAGCATATAGAGTTTCTGTATGATGTTTTGGGAGTTCTTCATCAAAATAATCTATTCGGGATGTTTTCAATGTGATTGTTTTGGGATAAAGATGTTCGTTTCATGGGCCATGTGGTCTCCCAATAGGGATTAGCTGTGGATACATAAATGATAGAAGAATTTGGGTGTTTGGTAGCCCCCTAGACAGTGAAAGAGGTGTGATGTTTCCATGGTATCGCAAGCTACTATAAGAGGTTCATAGCCTATTTCTGTTAGGTTGTGACCCCTCTAACAGCATTGACAAGGAAGGATCAGGTATTCGCGTGGACTGACCAGTGTCAGAAAGATAGAGAGTATCTAATTAAGAATTTGGTAAGTGTTCTAGTTCATTTTTTTCCAGTACTGGGAGTTCAATTGAATGTTATCTTCAACGATTTTCATCTAGGATTAGGATATGTTCTAATGAGGTAGAGAAAAATCATTTTTTAGGGGTTTCAAGAGTTGTATTTCCATGGATGTAAATATTCCTCCAATGATCTTGAGTTGGGGGTAGTGGTGTTTTCTTTGATTTTGTGGAGGCATTACCTCATTGGGGAGCTCTTTGTGGTTTTCACTGATCATAAGAGGTTGATGTATGTTTTCTCCCAGAAAGAATTGAACTTAAGAAAATTCTTGTGGATTGAGTTATTATTGGAATACGGCTTTAAAAATTCAAATACCTTTAGAAAGGAGAATGTTGTAGTTTTTGTGTCGAGATGGAATTCAGGCATTGATGCAGTACATGAATCTTGTGATTCCTATAATGTGATGGAATAACATTCAATATTACATATCAAAATGGGAGATGTTGGGGGCACAAGATGTCTTTCTTTGATGACGGTGTAATTATATTTGGTGCATTAGGTTGAAGAGTCTCAGTTTAGAGATCTATAGGAGGATGTCTGGAGGGACCGAGTTTTTTTGGAGAGGCACCTAATGGTTGCTCTAAGGATGAACAACATCGAGTGTAGTATCATGGAATTACTCTCATTCCCTAGGCTATATGTGATACAATTCTCCTAGAATTCCATGTTTTTCCTTTAGCGGTGCATCCAGGAATGACAAAAAAGTAATGAGGGTTGTGGGGTCTTTTTTGGTGTCTTGGGATGATGCGTGCAGTTGAAGAGTTTGAGACTCTATATTTGGTCTTCCAGAAGGTGAAGGCCGAGCACCGTGTCCCTAGAGGATTGATCCAACCATTACATGATCCTTAGTGGAAGTGGGTGGACATATCAATGGAAATTGTTTCTACTTAACACCGATCTTAGGGAGAAGATTATTCTATATGGGTTTTAGTGGATTGTTTAAAAAAATCATCCCACTTTATAACAATCAAGGAGTCAATATTAGTGGATTTTTTGTCGAGGAAGAATCTGGATGAGGTGGTGAGACACTTTAGAGTCTGGATGATGATCATTTCTATTCGGGAACCTTTTTTTAACACTAGGGTGTGGAGAGGTATCCATTATTCTATTGGTACTTATCTTTTCCTTAGCAATGATTTTCATCTGCCGAGGGATGGTCAAATAGAGCTAACCATCCAGAATCTTGAAGACATGTAGTTCCCTTGTGTCCTAGATTTTGGAGGTTTGTGGATGAAGCACTTACCCATGGTGGAGTTCTCTTATAAATATAGTTTCCAATATTTTATTGGTATGGCACCATTTGAAACCATGTTTGTCTAACATTACTTTTCTCCATTGTGCTGGATTTTGGTTGCAGAGTTAGCAAATTTGAGACCAAAACTAGACCAGAATATGAAAGAGATGGTTCAGGTGATTCTTGAGAGGATAAAGACATTTCATGTAACATCCCAAGTAAGTAATGAATAATAGATATTTTTATCTATGTCTATTAATGATTAAGATAGTGTTATAGAGGCTTAAAATGAAAATAAATACAATCTTATGCATGGAATACACTAATATTCTTAAAAGATTGTTTTACTGCCTTTTGATGGAAAACCATTTTTGAATCAATATTTTGACAATTTTATAAACTAGTTTTGTCAAAATAAACTTATTCTTTATGATTGGGACATCAAAATTTACCTTGTGTGAATTTTTGGTATTTTTCTGACAATGTTCATTTTTTTATGAATAGTTAAAAATACTGCATTTTACATCAAAACTTCTTTTTAATCTAATTTATTTTTATGATTAGATTATGTTTTGAATTGGTTTTGAAGTGAAATTAGAATATATTTTTACCATTTTATCCAATGGTGGTCATTGGAATCAATTTCACTTTGAAATTAGACTTAAACTGGTGTCAATCTTTTGATACTTATTGTTTTGTAAAAACATGCTATTTGCTCTGGCATCGGGAATTAATTATTAAATTAATTAATGCGACTTATATGATTTGAATTTTGTAAAATAGACTTCATTTTTGAATTGGGAATATCAAAAATAGCTTAGGGTGAATTTTTGGTAATTTTCTGAAAAACTTCAATTTTTGATGAATAGTGAAACCACTGAGTGGTAATCAAGCAAACTGATTTTTCAGTTAAATGAAAGTTTACTGCTAATGTGTATTGAATTTTGAAAATCCGACATACATGGTTGTCATTAAGAAGTAAAATGTGGTTCAATGGGATTAAAGTAATTTTTTGGTGAATAGTAACTTATTAAGTTTTTAATCGTGATTAGTGGTAATTAGGGTAGTTTAAGGTATAAATAATGCTTTAATAATATGAAATTACCTAGACACATGTCCCAAACTTATTGGTTGTGTCATGGCCGACCAAGACAAACCATGGGTCAACTTGGGGACCCCATGGAGACATTTTGGTTGGGAAATGACATAAATAACTTTTTATTTAATGTAAAAGTAAAAATGACAAAAACATAATATGTTTTACGAAAACAATTTTTACATGGGGTTATAAAGATCAGATATTTGATTATAAATAGTCATTTGAAATATAAAAAGATTTCCTACATCATAGTATTTTGTTTATGATTTTTAGACATTAAATAAATTAAATTATTTATGACATAATAATGATGCAGCGATGACATCATTATTTGACGATTTAAATAAAAAGGAAAGACAATGTAAAATCTATGAACTACACATGGACAAAACCAATTGGATGAGTGTATTTCGAACCCTTATCGCCTTATCCACGAATTATATCAATGTGGGACCATTTGAAACAGAAAAACATTTTCAAATAAAGTAATATTTCTTTACTTTCCAAAAGTGCCCCTCCTCTCCTCTTATAAAAGGCCCCCACCTCTACCTCATTTCACACACTCCTCAAGCCTTTGGCTCGGCCAAACCCTGCCCATTTACTCTCTCCACATCCCTCTCCTCATCCTAGAGGTTTCCCTTTCGGCATAATCCTTTCAAAGGAAGCCTTTAGGCTCAAATCAAAAGGAGTTACACTTTTAAAGGTAATTCATTCTCTCATGTTCATTTATTTTATTTTGCTTCTCCAACCCCCAAAACTCTTTTTATTTACTTCTTTTGTAACAACACCAGTATCATCAATATACTAGGATGTTGTTATAATATTTATTTGAGCTACACTCTCACACAACTACATAAAATGGTTAAAGAACATACGGTTTTCGTGGATGGCGAAATTCTGCCTCCCGAAACGATGATTGTTCAACACTCATTTAACACCTTCAAAGGTGGCCATTATGATGTCACTATTTTTATATATGATATATAATATGTTTATGTTTTCCTTAAGCTTCTGTTTTTTTCATTTTGGGCATACCTTTATGGTTTCCATTATGGGTAAACATGATATCTTCATTTTAGGAAGTGCGGACTACCGCCCCCTCAAAGTGATTTGATTCGTTAAATACTATATGTGGGACATATAAAGGATGGAACTATGATATTATATATGAAATTATACTGGAATTATAATATACCTTTATATCATTATGATTCTGTTCTATAAAATGAGAAATAGGAATGAAAGTAGCGTTCATGCGTACGTACGGATTACCGTCTCCATGAACGGTGCATTTCATTTCTTACCTCTAAATGATTATGTAATATTATAAATGCATGTATGTACTGGATATATATGACATATATGATATCTACATCATGAATACCATTCTGGATATAATGAACCTTTGACCAAATTAACAACATGTAAGTGTAAGAAGTCTATTTTTGACTTAAGAACCAAATACTGACAAAATGAACATTATTAACTTAACTGATTACATGATGTTCATAACATGGTATAAAAGGAATAATGAACTTGAAAAAGATTCATAATCAAGTAGAGATTAACTCAAGTTTATTATTCAGGAGATTAAAGAACGGTCGGGTCAAGTCGGATACGAGGTATGGGACTTCCTCTCAATCTCCTTTCGTTGAGGCATATTTTATTTTATACACAAATTTCTTTTATACGGTGTATAAACCCCTTTGACTTTTACATTTATTCAAAAGGAATCTTTTTGATACGAAGCGTTTACTAAACAACAAAAGGGAATGTTTTTGTCGTACGTATGCGGCGACAACGACTTCTCCGCCGTCGTGACCGTTATTTGAGTTTCGGCTTCCTCTACTAGCCATAACTTCTTTTTAAAAGAAAAATAAATACCATGTTTTACTTTTCTTTTATTTTGGTATTGAAAATGGTTTTCATAATGTTTTTATATCAATGTGTTGTATTGATATCTCGTGATTGAAATGTGGAAATTTTATGTTTCCTTTATGCATGTTTTATGTGATATGATTATGTTATGGTTCTTGGGCATTATTATGAAGACGGGTGGTTCCATGATAAACTAAGGGCGGGTGAGCCCGATATAGCTCTCCAATGCATTGGGTAATGCAAAGGTGTGAAACTTTAAGGTTTCTCCGTAGAGATTTTAGGGAATATACTGTGATGGGTATTCCAAACGTAACCAAGAGGGTTACTCCCTACGTAAGAATGTTATGAATGCCTCAAGTTACCTTTATGTCTTATGATTTCTATGATTTATTCATGATTTTATGAGGTATGTTAAAGTGCCTATGTTTTATGGGTAAAGTATGATTTCATTCTTATGTATATATAAACTCATGTTTCATTTCCATGTTTTTTTTATAACCCATACTGAGTTTTTATGCTCATCCCAAGTTTTTGAAATGTTTTTCACAGGTCAAGGGAAAGGTACATGATAAGATGATAGAGTCAAGGATGTGTCAAGAAATAAACCATGTTTTATTTTAAATGTGTTTCCATTCATGGGAATGAAGAATACTATCTTTATGTAACCACTTTGTTTATATGTGGAATGTAATGCAAGTTTTATGATCTAATTCTCTAAAACTCTAAACCCGAAAAGATCCTCAATGTGTAATCTTGTAATAAATCAAGATTAAGCAAGGTTTAAGGATGGTGCCTTATATTTGGTATCAAAGGTCGGTTTAGATAACATTAGGAGTTAGAATTCTATTAAATGATTATCCAAAAATATTTTTTTTAAATGATATAGCATTTAAAGATTACCATGTTGCTTCATCTAAGACATGTTTGTTCAGAATAGTTTTCCGCAGAGGAAACAGGGAAGCAATGCTAGGAAGGCATACAGAAGGAAATAACCTTCCGAATCAGCATCCAGAAATGGTCGGAATTGGAACTGAACAGTTTGTTGCAGTAATGGCACAGTTGACTCAAGCGATAAATGGCGGTGGTATCCATACACGAGATCAGCCAGACCAACCGGAGAGGAACATGTTAGTGGTGGAACATTTCACGAGGAAACATCCACCATCATTCAGAGGATCATCTGACCCTGTGTTAGCTGAAGGGTGGATTAAAGAACTAGAGAAGATTTTTGATGTCATGGGGTGTTCAGACAATCAAAAGGTTAGTCTTGCTATTTACCGTTTGGAGGGTGAAGCAGATCAGTGGTGGTCTATGGTTAAAAATATCAGGGACGCCGATGAGATTGATGCTCTTGACTGGGATGAATTCAAAGGTATGTTTCTTGAGAAGTATTTTCCTAAGGCTGTTCGACTTAGGATGGAAAAGAAATTATTGGAATTGTGGAAAGAGGAAGACTCAGTGGCTGCCTATGAAGAAAGGTTCACTCGATTGGAAAGGTATGCTCCAAAATTTATTCGAGACCTTGATAGTAAAATCAATCGTTTTTACTCAGGATTAAAGCCAAAATATCGAAGGGCATTAGCTTCCTGTGAGTTTAAAAGTTATGAAAAGCTTGTTCGATGTGCTGGGAAGGTGGAAATGGAGTTTTCCGATGACCAAGTGTTCTATAACAACCAGCAGAAGAAGAGACCGAGGTGGCAGGAGAAAGGTAAGAATTCTTCAAAAAAGTCTGATGGTAAGAGAACTATGTTTCCAGTTTGTGATAAATGTGGAAAAAGGCATGCTGGGGAATGTCTTCTGAATTCTGGAAAGTGCTACCGATGTGGTAAGATGGGACATAAGGCTCGTGATTGCACTGAAAAGGATCAAGGTGAAGCTAAGAACAAATTTTTTTTACAGTTAGTGAAATTTTATAAGTGCAATGAGATGGGTCACTATGCAAATGAGTGTCCGACAAAGAGCTTGAGTGATGGGAAGCAGTTAGACTACAAGCAGAAAGGGGTGGTGAAATCCTTTGCAACTACTTCAGCAGATGTCGGGCCATCAAATGAAGTTGTATCAGGTACATTGTTTGTTTTTTCAGATTATGCCAGTGTGTTGTTTGATTTGGGGTCTACACATTCTTTCATCTCTGAAACCTTTTCTAGTAAAATGGGAATACCATCTCAAGAAATGACTCCTGAACTTTTGGTAAAAACACCTGGGGGAAATGTTGAGGAAAAAAGAATTTATAAGAATCTTCTTATCCTTATCTGTGGAAAGAACCTACTTGCAAACCTTATTGTTCTACCTCTAGTAGAGTTTGATGTTATCCTGGGTATGGATTGGCTCTCTATCTACCATGCTAAGATTGACTGTAGAGCTAAAGATGTTTCTTTTCAGAAAGACTTTCAGTTTGTTTACAAGAATGAATCCTTACTTTTGATAACATATCAAGAGGCCGAGAAACTTGTAAAAGATGGAAATGAATGTTACCTTGCACACGTCGTTGAAAATAAAGGAACTGTTCAGATTAATGATGTGCCAGTGGTAAATGAGTATCCTGATGTTTTTCCTGATGAGTTTCCTGGAATAATACCAGATCGGGAAGTTGAGTTTATTGTTGACTTAGTTCCTGATGCTAAGCCAATTTCAAAACCCCTTATCGAATGACACAAATTGAACTTTTAGAGTTAAAGGAGCAATTGCAAGATTTATTAGAGAAAGGTTTCATTAGACCTAGCACATCACCATGGGGTGCTCCTGTTTTATTTGTTAAAAAGAAAGATGGTTCTATGAGACTTTGCATTGATTATAGAGCCTTGAATAATATCACTGTTAAGAACAAATATCCTTTGCCTCATATCGATTATTTGTTTGATCAGCTCCAGGGAGCTCAGTTTTTTTCAAAGATTGACTTGAGATCGGGGTACCATCAGCTGAAGGTAAAGGAGGCAGATATTCCGAAGACCGCGTTCCGTACGAGATATGGCCATTATGAATTTGTAGTAATGCCTTTTGTGCTAACCAATGCACCTGCTGTATTCATGGATTTAATGAATAGAATTTTCCATGAGTTCTTGGATAAGTTTGTGGTGGTTTTCATTGATGATATTTTGGTGTTTTCTAAAAGTAAAGAGGAGCATGAAAGACATTTAAGGGTTATCTTGCAAACCTTAAAAGAAAAGAAACTATATGGGAAATTCAGCAAGTGTGAGTTTTGGTTGCAACAAATTTCTTTCCTTGGTCACATTGTTTCTAAAGATGGAATAACTATTGATCCTGCAAAAACAAAAGCTGTGGAAGAATGGCCAAGACCCAAAAATGTAACTGAGATTCGTATCTTCCTTGGTTTGGCGGGCTATTACCGAAGGTTTGTTATAAATTTTTTACGGTTATCTAGTCCAATGACTAAGCTAACTCGGAAGGGTGTTAAGTTTATCTGGACAAAAGAATGTGATGATTGTTTTCAGGAATTGAAAAGAAGATTGGCGAATGCTCCAGTTTTGGCACTACCTTCCAGGAATGGTGAGTTTGTTAAATACAGTGATGCTTCATTGAAAGGACATGGTTGCGTCCAAATGCAGAATGATCAGGTAATTGCTTATGCTTCACGACAGTTGAAAACTCATGAGGTAAATTACCCTACACATGATTTGGAATTAGCTGCTGTTTTTTTTACTTTAAAAATTTGGAGGCATCATTTGTATGGAGTAAAGTGTGAAATATATACCAATCACAAAAGTTTAAAGTATATATTCACTCAGAAAGAGTTAAACATGAGACAAATGAGATGGCTAGAATTAATCAAGGATTATGATTGTACAATTCATTACCATCCGGGAAAAGCAAATAAAGTGGCTGATGCTTTGAGTTGAAAAAGTAATGCTTCATTAACAATGTTGCGTTTGGAACGTGATACTATGGTTAAGGATTTGATGAACTTTGGCATAGAAGTTGTTGGTGCAGGAAGTCCTTCTGTTTTGTTTCAGGTATCAGTGAGATCTTCTCTATCAGATAGAATCAAGCAAGCACAGAAGCAAGACAGTGAGTTGTAGAAAAAGGTAGAGATGGTTCAGAAAGGTAAGTTGCCTGAATTCAACATTGATAATGATTGTGTTTTGAGATTTGGGAAGAGATTGTGTGTGCCTTGTGATTCACAGTTGAAGAGAGATTTGTTATGTGAAGCTCATAGTTCTCCGTTTTCAGTTCATCCGGGCAGTAATAAGATGTATAGAGATCTGCGGGAGTATTACTGGTGGGATGGAATGAAAAGAGATATTTCTGATTTTACTGTGAAGTGTTTGACTTGTCAGCAGGTTAAATCAGAGCGGTAGTTACCGAAAGGGATGCTTCAGCCTTTACCAGTGCCAGAGTGGAAATGGGAGAATATATCCATGGACTTTGTTGTTGGATTACCGAAGACATCTCGAGGTAATAATGAAATCTGGGTTATTGTTGATTGCTTGACCAAATCTGCTCATTTCCTTGCAATACGAGATACTTTCTCTCTTGATCAACTTTCTCGTTTGTATCTTAAAGAAATAGTCAGGTTACATGGAGTTCCGCTCTCCATTGTATCGGATCGTGATCCCAGGTTCACTTCTAACTTTTGAAAAGGCCTTCAGAAGTCTTTGGGTACTGAATTAAATTTTAGTACAGCTTTTCATCCTCAATCAGATGGGCAGTCAGAACGAACAATTCAGACCTTGGAGGATATGATACGAGCTTGTTCTATGGATTATCAGGGAAGTTGGGACCAACATCTTTCTTTGGTTGAATTTTCATATAATAACAGTTTTCATTCCAGTATACAGATGGCACCATTTGAGTCATTATATGGGAAGCGGTGTCGAACTCCAGCTTTCTGGGATGAAGTGGGTGAAAGGAAGTTGATGGGACCAGAATTGGTAGAAGAGATGGCAGAACAAGTTCTACTGATCCAGAAGCACATGACAACATCTCAGAGCAGGCAGAAGAGTTATGCGGATAACCGGAGGAAGGATCTATCGTTCGAGGTAGGTGATCATGTTTTTCTCAAGGTTTCTCCTTGGAAAAGCGTGATGAGATTTGGTAAGAAAGGAAAGTTGAGTCCAAGGTTCATTGGACCATACGAAATTCTGGAGAGAGTTGGATCAGTTGCTTATCGAGTGGCTTTACCTCCGAGTTTATCTCAGGTACACAATGTTTTTCACGTTTCGATGTTGAGAAAGTATATGCCAGATCCATCTCATGTTTTGAGTCCAGAGGTAGTTCAGCTGGAAGAGAACCTATCATATGAGGAACAACCGGTCCAGATTCCTGACCACAGGGAGCAAGTGTTACGGAATAAGGTGATTAAGTAGGTAAAGGTTTTTTTGGAAAAACCACTTGATGGAAGAGGCAACATGGGAATCTGAAAATGCAATGAGGGATAAGTACCCCCATTTATTCGATAAGTAAATAAATTGCGGGGACACAATTTTCTAAAGGGGGGAAGGATGTAACATCCCAAGTAAGTAATGAATAATAGATATTTTTATCTATGTCTATTAATGATTAAGATAGTGTTATAGAGGCTTAAAATGAAAATAAATACAATCTTATGCATGGAATACACTAATACTCTTAAAAGATTGTTTTACTGCATTTTGATGGAAAACAATTTTTGAATCAATATTTTGACAATTTTATAAACTATGTTTGTCAAAATAAACTTATTCTTTATGATTGGGACATCAAAATTTACCTTGTGTGAATTTTTGGTATTTTTCTGACAATGTTCATTTTTTATGAATAGTGAAAAATACTGCATTTTACATCAAAACTGCTTTTTAATCTAATTTATTTTTATGATTAGATTATGTTTTGAATTGGTTTTGAAGTGAAATTGTAATATATTTTTACCACTTTATCCAATGGTGGTCATTGGAATCAATTTCACTTTGAAATTAGACTTAAACTGGTGTCAATATTTTGATACTTATTGTTTTGTAAAAACACGCTATTTGCTCTGGCAGCGGGAATTAATTATTAAATTAATTAATTTGAATTATATGATTTTAATTTTTTAAAATAGACTTCATTTTTGAATTCGGAATATCAAAAATATCTTTGGGTGAATTTTTGGTAATTTTCTGAAAAACTTCAATTTTAGATGAATAGTGAAACCACTGAGTGGTAATCAAGCAAACTGATTTTTCAGTCAAATGAAAGTTTACTGCTAATGTGTATTGAATTTTGAAAATCCAACATACATGGTTGTCATTAAGAAGTAAAATGTGGTTCAATGGGATTAAAATAATTTTTTGATGAATAGTAACTTATTAAGTTTTTAATCGCGATTAGTGGTAATTAGGGTAGTTTAAGGTATAAATAATGTTTTAATAATATGAAATGACCTAGACACATGTCCCAACCTTATTGGTTGTGTCATGGCCGACCAAGACAAGCCATGGGTCAACTTGGGGACCCCATGGAGACATTTTGGTTGGGAAATGACATAAATAACTTTTTATTTAATGTAAAAGTAAAAAGGACACAAACATAATATGTTTTACAAAAACAATTTTTACATGGGGTTATAAAGATCATATATTTGATTATAAATAGTAATTTGAAAGCTAAAAATATTTCCTACATCATAGTATTTTTTTTATGATTTTTAGACATTATATAAATTAAATTATTTATGACATAATAATGATGCAGCGATGACATCATTATTTGACGATTTAAATAAAATGGAAAGACAATGTAAAATCTATGAACTAAACATGGCCAAAACCAATTGGATTAGTGGATTTCGAACCCTTATCACCTTATCCACGAATTATATCAATGTGGGACCATTTAAAACCGAAAAAAATTTTCAAATAAAGTAATATTTATTTACTTTCCAAAAGTGCCCCTCCTCTCCTCTTATAAAAGGCCCCCACCTCTACCTCATTTCACACACTCCTCAAGCCTTTGGCTCGGCCAAACCCTGCCCATTTACTCTCTCCACATCCCTCTCCTCATCTTAAAGGATTCCCTTTGGGCAGAATCCTTTCAAAGGAAGCCTTTATGCTCAAATAATAAGGAGTTACACTTTTAAAGGTAATTCATTCTCTCATGTTCATTTATTTTATTTTGCTTCTCCAACCCCCTAAACTCTTTTTATTTACTTATTTTGTAACAACACCAGTATCATCAATATACTAGGATGTTGTTATAATATTTATTTGAGCTACACTCTCACAAAACTACATCAAATGGTTAAAGAACATACGGTTTCCGTGGATGGCGAAATTCTGCCTCCCGAAACGATGATTGTTCAACACTCATTTAACACCTTCAAAGGTGGCCATTATGATGTCACTATTTTTATATATGATATATAATATGCTTATGTTTTCCTTAAGCTTCTGTTTTTTTCATTTTGGGCATACCATTATGGTTTCCATTATAGGTAAACACGATATCTTCATTTTAGGAAGTGCGGACTACCGCCCCCTCAAAGTGATTTGATTCGTTAAATACCATATGTGGGACATATAAAGGATGTAACTATGATATTATATATGATATTATACTGGAATTATAATATACCTTTATATCATTATGATTCCGTTCTATAAAATGAGAAATATAAATGAAAGTAGCGTTCATGCGTACGTACGGATTACCGTCTCCATGAACGGTGCATTTCATTTCTTACCTCTAAATGATTATGTAATATTATAAATGCATGTATGTACTGGATATATATGACATATATGATATCTAAATCATGAATACCATTCTAAATATAATGAACCTTTGACCAAATTAACAACATGTAAGTGTAAGAAGTCTATTTTTGACTTAAGAACCAAATACCGACAAAATGAACATTATTAACTTAACTGATTACATGATGTTCATAACATGGTATAAAAGGAATAATGAACTTGAAAAAGATTCATAATCAAGTAGAGATTAACTGAAGTTTATTATTCAGGAGATTAAAGAACGTTCGGGTCAAGTCGGATACGAGGTATGGGACTTCCTCTCAATCTCCTTTCGTTGAGGCATATTTTATTTTATACACAAATTTCTTTTATACGGTGTATAAACCCCTTTGACTTTTACATTTATTCAAAAGGAATCTTTTTTATACGAATCGTTTACTAAACGACAAAAGGGAATGTTTTTGTCGTACGTATGCGGCGACAACGACTTCTCCACCGTCGTGACCGTTATTTGAGTTTCGGCTTCCTCTACAAGCCATACCTTCTTTTTAAAAGAAAAATAAATACCATGTTTTACTTTTCTTTTATTTTGGTATTGAAAATGGTTTTCATAATGTTTTTATATCAATGTGTTGTATTTATATCTCGTGATTGAAACGTGGAAATTTTATGTTTCCTTTATGCATGTTTTATGTGATATGATTATGTTATGGTTCTTGGGAATTATTATGAAGACGGGTGGTTCCGTGATAAACTAAGGGCGGGTGAGCCCGATATAGCTCTCCAATGCATTGGGTAACGCGAAGGAGTGAAACGTTAAGGTTTCTCCGAAGATATTTTAGGGAATATACTGTGATGGGTATTCCAAACGCAACCAAGAGGGTTACTCCCTACGTAAGAATGTTATGAATGCCTCAAGTTACCTTTATGTCTTATGATTTCTATGATTTATTCATGATTTTATGAGGTATGTTAAAGTGCCTATGTTTTATGGGTAAAGTATGATTTCATTCTTATGTATATATGAACTCATGTTTCCTTTCCATGTTTTTTTATAACCCATACTGAGTTTTTATGCTCATCCCAAGTTTTTGAAATGTTTTTCACAGGTCAAGGGAAAGGTACATGATAAGATGATAGAGTCAAAGATGTGTCAAGAAATAAACCATGTTTTATTTTAAATATGTTTCCATTGATGGGAATGAAGAATACTATCTTTATGTAACCACTTTGTTTATATGTGTAATGTAATGCAAGTTTTATGATCCAATTCTCTAAAACTCTAAACCCGAAAAGATCCTCAATGTGTAATCTTGTAATAACTCAAGATTAAGAAAGGTTTAAGGCTGGGGCCTTATATTTCAAGACCATCAAAAATCATATGCTGATCAAAGGAAGAGACATTTAGATTTTTATGTTGGGGATAACGTTTTTTTGAAGGTGACTCCCCATCATGGGAAGTGAAGGTTTGGTCATGGTCGTAAGCTCTATTCCTAGTTAGTTGGGCCTTTTGAGGTGTTGTCTTGTGTTGGAGCCATGGGGTATCAAGTAGCACATACCTCATATATTATCTAGATATATAATGTTTTTCATGTGTCACATATCAGTTTTTATCTTCATTATGACAGTCATGTCATTAATTGAGGTGAGACCGATGTTGACAATGATGCGGCCATTGAGGAGTGGCCTGTGGGGAACTAAGACTACCAGGAGTCGGTGTTCTGTTGGAATCATACCCCCTTTGTTTTATCTTGTGGAGACATGGTGGCATGTTAGAGAGTACCTAGGAATGTGATATGTAGATATGTGATTAGTACCTTGATTTTTTTTATGTTTAGAACTTTCATTATAATGATTTTTTGGTTGTTGTAGACCATTTGTGTTTATGAGGTGGATTCCTATTGTTGAATGTTGTGTCCTTCTCTCTTTTAGAGGTATCTCCCCTATTATATTGTTTAGGAGCTGGTTGTGGTTGTCTCGGGGTGTCACATTGTTATTTTGATGTGGCTGAGCTCTTATAGTGGCAGGATCCTTGAGTGGTATCTCATGGGGTAGTTGTTCGGAAAACCCCTTATCTGTTTCCTCTATGGGTTAGTTTTGGATTCTCAAGTATGAGAATGTTTTGAGAGGTATCTGATGTAATGGACAGAATCTGGGTGGATCGACCCTTATCATGTTTTTGAAGACTGAGGTGCTCGGAGAAGGCCTGAAGGAAGTCCGAAGTAGTTCAGTTGTGAGAAGTTGGAAATATGGGCTCTACATGATGTGACGACGGGGTACATGACATGTACTATTTTGGGTTTTGAAAAATAAAATAAATTCTGAGGAAACATGATATTTCTTAGAACCTCACCTCATGGAATTACAAGATGTAAAGCAGAAATACACGTCATATACTGACCCAAAACTTTATGTTTTAAATAAATACTAGCCACTAAGGTATTTCCAACCCTATGGCCAAGGATCCCCACCCTCTCGTCCCATGAGACCCAACAGACCCCTTTGTAGCATTTAAAATATCTATTTTGCTAGGTTTGATCATGGGATTCACTCATCAATTCGTCTTTAATCTAATGTAAGATCTACCTCAGTTCTTTGGTTTTCTTCGATCCGTATTGTCCCGTTTCACTTTTCCATGCAATGGAACTTGATCACCATGATTATAAGGGAGTTATTTTTGGTTTTTTTATTTTTTTGGGCCGCAACATCCTTAGGTGGATGTAGTTATTATGGTGAAGGCGATCGGTATCCATTACATTGATCTGTTATCAAGAAAAAAACACTGTAACCCTCTTGAAGTATGGGAATTGTTACTTCTATATTCTTTTAGTTGTAACTATTTTGTTAGCATGTTTTATCCACTATATCACAATGTAATTGATATAATAAATATTTTAACTGGATAAATCAATTGGCATTGATTTTATGTTGTTAACTCTTGTTTTTCAAGGTAGTGTGATATATATGATTTCCAACTTTAACATTTCATTCTTGATAGAAATTGGTAAAAAAATGTAAAATGGGATTAATTGTAATTATTTTTCAAAGATAATGATGCTTGTAAATTAATCTAGTAGTTGTTTTCATAATTTGAGGATAATAAAATTGATGTTGTAATCATGTTTAATTATTTTTGATTGCTTACTGTTTAGGTTTCCCATCGTTGGAACATTTGAATAGTCAATTCCCTAATTCAATATGGATTAATGAACATGTTTTTTGATAAAAGTTAATTCCCCATAGGGATATGAGTTACCCTCTTTCTTGTAAAGGACAAGAGCTGTATGCTTGGATCGTTGAGTGCTCATTGTGTCTGAAGCTTGGATTCCTCATTTAAGGGCTAAGGGCCCAGTTTATATGATTTTTGTTTTCCTATTCCATTTGTTGTGATGCAATCCTGGATGGATGTTGTGATATGTGGGGGCCGGGAGGCCCTTTGGTTGTGGATGTATTAGATGCCTAGAATGGTGAGATGCATTTTTTTTATACATGTGGGTGTCATGGAGGACATTGAATATGGTGAAATGGGTTTTATGTAAATTATTTATTGCCTACTGAATCATGAATTTTATTTATCTACTTTAAATTTCCCTCTACTCAAGGAAACCAGTTTTTATTACCCTCATTCCAAATGGGAAATGATTCATGGGGTATTCCACGTGCTTTCAATTTTTAGATTTTTGAGGGGGAATGGGTCTACGCTCATACAATAAGTTGTAAAGACTTGACGGGTAGTTCAACTACCCACCATGTTGAGCCCCCTTGCATTTACTATCATAGAATTTATTTATAGATTGTATAGGAATATGGGAACATGATAATAATGTTAATAAATGATTAAATTAATGATGATTAACCCATGGGGATGGAGCTTTATATGACGCAATGTCGAGGTTACAATTAAAATGAATAGTGGACATTGGGTGTGATGATAATGAAATATAATGTGGAATTGTTAATGATTAATTATGGTTTAAATATTAACATAATGTGAAAATAATAAAAACAGAAATATGTAATGTAATAATAAACTTTAAATGGTTTTGTGCTTATAGTATACCTAGTCCTAGAAATGGTAGTCAGGGGTCTGAGAGACATGAGCTGTAATTGAGCATAAGACTAGGTTCTTCCCATATTGTTGTTGTGAGAAATATTATAATCTATACTTTTTGAGTTTCTATATGATAATTCACCCCATCTATTAGTGAAACTGACACCCTGAGGATAATGATCCCTATGAGGGTTTTTCCCCAACATTCCGTTGAGGGGATGGAAGATTGACTACCCTATATTCCAGGCTCTCATCTCCTGGTAGTTACTCGTGCTAGTAGGCACAACAATGATTTTCCCCATATATGTGTGTAGAGGGCTGTAATGGATTTTTTTTATTCACGCACATATATTAAGGATATAGTTTCCTATGGAAAACTATAGGTGTAATAGGTATAGGCTGTGATGGATTTGGGATCCTTACATGGTATATGGGATGTAATGGCACGGGGTATAATTCCGGACATATGGTACACATTATGCGAGCTATAGTGGATCCCAGAAACTACAAGTTAAATTTTGTTATGTAGATGTGGAGGTAGTGTTGTATAAGGTGAATGTTGTAGTTCTTCTCCCAGGTGTCTACGTGAAATCCTATTTTGAGAGAGATGCTTAGGACCTGCGACATTGGTGAGAAGAGGCAAACTAGTGGGAAGGTAGTAGCAGGGTTTCCTTGATATTCATTATTATATTATATACTCTTGTATGTGATACATGGTGAGAGTATCCATGGTGATTCTGAGAACATAGTATACATGTTTATGTTATGATTTAGTTTCACTTGTAGATCATGGTGATTTAGCATGCTTTATTTACTTTAGAATGAGAGTCTTTGGGGAGCATCTTATGTAGTATACTATTATACCCACTTTATGAACATATAAACTATTTTTTAGGTCACTTGAAGCATGTTGGAGATCAGGATAGTTACTAATAGCTTGGGGTTTCAAGAGCTAAATGGGATTCATGGTCGCTTCTTTTTTTAGTTTCCTTTGGAAATTGCCTTTTTCTCTATCAGTTATAGTAGTTCTTGCATGAAATTTCATATGTGTACTTGAGATTTATTATATATTTCATTCTACGTTTGATATTGTTGGTCCCTATATTATCTTTCTATTTTTCTTGTGTTCTCTTAGATATTAATTCCTCCCATTTGTGTGTTTACTATACCCTCAGTGCTAGTAGCGAACATAGGGCCTACAAGAGGTGGGACTTGGGGGTCATTATCTCCCTGCTCACATTACTTACCCATTAGGGGTACACCTTGTGGGGTGGGTTCGTGGAATTTAGAATTACCATGTAACCATTCTTTATCATATAATCAATATATCATTTAATTATCCATCCTAATCCCATTACTAATTCAATAATTAGTTAAAAAAATCCATTCCATTTGTTAAATTGACAATTAACTAATTGATTTACACCATTAATTAATTCAATAATTAATTAGTCAATATCTAAATTCACATTCCCAAATTAATTTTCCATAATTAATTATCCCATTATAATCTCAACTTTCTATAAAATTTCCCACAATTATTTATGAATATTATATTATCAATGGAACATAATTAATACACAATTAATTATATTAACATAGAAATTTCAAAATCTCATTACTAATCCCCTGAATAATTATACAAATTACAAGACATACCACTAAAAACCAATTTCCACAGATTAATTATCAATTAGGGCATCCCCATAGTCTCATGATTTAGTCCCAAATAAATCACCTATTTCAATATGTATTTGATAACTAAATGGGTCAATATAAAAAACTCAATTCAAGGAAATAAATTTCCAATGGAATCTAGAACATCTAAAATGATTCATATACATTTCAAATCCATGACTATTGGAATTAGGTTTATACCACCCACCTCGATTCATTGATGGATGACTACCCAAAAAATCCCCAAAATCCCCAAACCACAACAATGTTGATATGAGATTCCAGATCTAAATCCCTAAATCAAGATATCCAAATATCAATATCTAACCTATATAGAGTTAAATCTATACTTCTAGATGTAGATCGAACCACATATATCTAGATTTGATGAAATAGAGGATAAACTCCTTAAAATGATTAAGATAAGGGTACAAAGATATCGGGATAGGCATCATGATGAAATACACTAACCGAGAGAAAAGAAAATCATTGATTTGGGATTTAATCTTGATGAAAAGAGGTAAAATGGACTTGGAACCATTTTTGAAATCTCTGGGATAAACTAAAATACATTTATACTCAGACTAGCTCGAAATGGGGGTGTTTCGGGGGGGGGGGGGTTCTATGAATTTTGTAATTATTTTTTGGATGAAATAAAACATCGCGCACCGTTTTTCCTGGTAGGGGCACACGATTAAGGAAACTGTGTGCTAACAATACCGACCTCACTGTCTGAGATCATGTGGTTAACATGGTTTAGGTTCACAGTTTATCAAAATGTGTGCAATCTCTTTCCATTCCCCTTATCATTAAACATTTTAAAACCCCACCCATACGCACCCCTAAATATAAATCCAAACAAAGGTTCTTAAAAACTACATAAGTACAAGATATCATGACCGATATGACTTCAGAGAATGTTGGGATATTAAAATCTCCCAACCATATAACCTATATTACATGAGCTACACTTCCAAGCCTCTCTAATATTCCGAGCCAAAAACAAAACGCCATTGATCCCTCGTATGAGATTACCCTTCCCATGTTTCCTCTTGTACCCATCCATTATTCCATAACACATGAACTATCAGTACTTCCCTTCCATGAAACACTTTCTCACTATGATCTCGTACTCATATCAGATTCTTCAAAAAGTAATCATCTATTTCAAAGCCAACTTCACCCACATCGATTACAAGAGAGTGGTCAAGATATTACCTTGGAATTTTTGATTGAATAAAAACATCATGAATAACACTGTATCTCATGGGGATATCGAATCGGTATGCCACCAGCCTGACTCACTACACTATCTCAAAAGGTCCATCAAACCAGGGTGCCAACATTAGATGCCTCCATATCCTATGGTGACCCATCCTGGGTGACACACTATGGAATATAAAATCACCCTCCTTA
This sequence comes from Viscum album, assembly GCA_963277665.1. NCBI lineage: Eukaryota > Viridiplantae > Streptophyta > Magnoliopsida > Santalales > Viscaceae > Viscum > Viscum album. Next base: position 647,570,345 of record OY728120.1, on the reverse strand, counting down.
AAATGTAGGGGTCGTCTCTATCTATCTTCATATGAATTTTGTCTACTCTGAGCCATATCCATATTTTTCTGAATCAACTATACCTACATTGATGTCTCCTGCACGAGGATCAGTCCCAATAACACTGATTCACTAACCTCAGTCTATCATAGCAGTGATCTGTATGACCTACCATATAGATCCTCATATTTTTCCGTCTATATTTTTTCCTTATTATAGTTTTTAAAGGTGAACTCCACTAAATCCAAGATATTTTACCCATGATCCACCGATGTCAACCACAGATGCACTTAGAATATCCACAAGCACCATCTTAGTATGTTTTGACTACCCATCTGCCTATGGGGGGAATTTCATACTCAAAATTAAATGTCTGCTATTTTATTCTAAGAAGCCTTGCTAGAAGTTTGAAGTAAATAATTATTCATTATATGAAACTATAGTCCATGTCAATCCATGCATATAGTCTATTTCTTGAATGTTTAGTTCTCCCAAATGTTCTACTATAAAGGATTCCCTTATAAGAATGAAATGTGATACCATTGTTAGTCCATCCATGATGACCCAAATAACGTTATTCATCCTAATCATCTTCAGAAGAACCACCAAAAAATCGATGTTCACATCATCCCACTTTCATTCCCGAATAGGCAATAGTTGTAGTAATCCACCTGGTCATTGATGATAAACCTTCATCTACAGACAGGTGTGGCATCAAGTCGCAAACCCTACTTGCCACTTTTTTATCCCTGGACATCAAAATTGTCACAGTAGGATGCAATACATTTTTGATACACCAGGACGCACTGCTCATTTTGGGTTATGAAATTCCTGCATGAGATTCTCTCACATGCTTGAAGGCACTATAACTTGATTCTTTACATAGATGATCTCATCTTCATCTATCAGCCAGATTAAAGATGTCTCCCCACCTTCAATTATTTCCCTCAAGGATGAGAACTATGGATCCTCATATTCTCTATAGTCGATCCATCTCTAAATTCTATACTCAAATGAAAATCAAACTGTAGTCATATACTCATGGCACTCCTGAACCACATCATGTATTTCATCCAGCAAGGTCACCATCTTCCACTATACACTCGACTCTAGAACCATCTGAGTCTGAGTTTTCCTACTTAATGCATTATACACACTATTTCTCTTCTATGGAATATATTCTAATTCACAACCGAATAAATTTATATACTCAACCCATATCAGCTTCCGATGATTCAAATTATGCTGTGAAAAAAATATACTTAAACATCTTGTGATCAGTATAAACAATAATTTTTTCTCCCAAAATATATTGTTACCAACACTTAAGTTCAAAAACCACTACTTTAAACTTGAGTTCATTTGTAGGGTAATTCCATTCATCACACCTCTTCAACTATGACACATACGTCATAACTTGATTTCCCGGTATCAACATAGATCCATGTCCAATCCCAGAAGTATCATAATAAACCATATACTCCTCGCCTAACTCAATTAGGATCCATATAGGTGATGATGTTAAGATCTTCTTCAACTCTAGAAAATCCATCTCACAGTCCTATGACAATTCATACTTTACTCCAGTTTTAGTTAAGCCTGAGAGTGGAACTTCTAAATGGAAAAATTCTTGAATTAATCTCTATTAATTAATATCTAATCCCCAAAATAATCATATATCAAAAAAAATTGGGATTATCCTAACAAACCACTACCAGAACCTTATCTAGGTTCACTAACACTCCTTTCTCTATGATGATGTGCCCCAATAAGTGTAACTGACCCATCCAAAACTGACACTTTGAAAAAATGGAATATAATTGATGCTCCCTCATTGTACCTAATAATATGTAATGATGTAGGGAATCATCATAATTTGTCTTGTGATACAACAAGATTTCTTCAACCAACACCACCATAAACGGATCCCTATATAGATGAAATATCATGTTCATCAAATACATAAACAATGCTAGTGCAATTATCAACCCAAAGGGAATTATAAAAAACACATAAAGGTTATACCTGCATTTCAAAGAAGTCCTCTATATATTATATGTCTATACTCTCAGCATATAATACATTGTTCACAAATCTACCTCTGAGAACACAAAAGATCCATTCATGTGGTTAAATAGATCATCAATATGTAGAATATGATATTGACTCCACACAGTCATTTTGTTCAGATTTCTGTAGTCGACACATAAGCATAAACTATCTTTATCCTTATTTGGGAATAAAATAGGTGATACCCAAGGAGACATATTTTGGATGGATAAATTCCTTATCATCCAAGCTCCTCCAATTAATTCTTAATCTCTTGAACCACAATCAGTTCCATTCTATAAGGTGGATGAGATTATGGATTATCCACCGTCATGAGATCAATAGTGAATTCCACATATCTATTTGGTGGCATCGTTGAGAAGATATCAGGAAGGACAACCTAAAATATGTCCACTACTGGTGGCATGACGTCTGGCCTAACACCACCATCATCCAACAAAAGACAAGAAACATTGGCTGTGAGATCCTACTATTGCTGGGTAATTGGACCTCCTCTGTCTTCCTAGATATCCCAATCTATATGATGAATATAATAGCCAACCATAGGATACATAAATGTTACTCTAATATAGTAACAATTGATGTTTACTATGTACGTGAATTTCCAGTCTATACAGATAATTAGGTTGAAGGCCATAATATCCAGAACATAGATACCCCTTACAAAACAATATTCCACAATCTCTTGTGAACATCCCTTTCAAAGATAGATATCTATAGACCTCACTCCCAACAGTGTATCTATAGTTATAAACCTACTTATAAACTCCCCTGATATGCTCAAAATCTTATCTATTTTTTCAGATAAAAAGTATTGACTGGCACTAGTATCCTACAAGGAACTAAATAATGTATAAGATACTAGAATAATACCTCAAAATGTCAATGGTAAAGCCTTTCTATCCACATATTTAGGTTTTACTGCTTATAACTGTGCTTACCCTCTTCCATTTGATGATGTCTAACTCCCCTGAGGTGCACCACTATACTAATTCATGATCACCTACTGAGAAGAACCATTTCCACTACCTCTACCACCATAGCTAGTAGAACTCCCAATGTCAGCCTGATAAGGTGTATAAGTCCCCCTTAACACAATATGAATCTTCCCGTATATTCCATTAGTACCTTTCACTCACGATAACCAAAAAACGTTTGAATATATCCCATATTTTCACAAGATGGACACTCTACTGGTGGTTAGGAATTGTGTCGACGATATTGTCCTAGCCTACTGCACTAATGACATATCATCCCAGTAAGGTACAATAAAACATAACTTATGTCGGCATAATATAATTCCAAACACATTGGATAATATTTTCAGAACATCCCATCAATCTCTCATAAGTATCCCCTCATTATTGTCTAGTTACAACCACCTGTCTAGCACTTGAAGCCTCTATATGGTTCCCTTCAACTATGAGATCATGATCCCAACACTTCCATACACTTATTTATCCTGATGATATTCACCTGGGACATAATCTCACTCTTAGTTACATCCTAAAATTGTTTCTACATAGTTTCCTCATATCATACAAATGTTGGGGAAAAACATTTCAGATCTGTTTGGCATCTAACACAGCCCATCACCGATAGGTGTCTGATGGATGAGTTCAAAAACATTATATTGTTTCAGTGCCTTTGAATAAATGTATTCTATAAACCTCTCCAAGATGTAATTCCATATCATACTATTAGATTTTCCACTACATTCCTGAATGTCCTACTAGTGCTTCACTGATACCTGTAGTATATAAGAAGACATTTTGACCCTTTTCTCAGCCAGATTCACCATATGGTCATGTATTGTCTCTATAGAGTCAAACAAGATGTTAGATCCCCCAGGTCCACAATATATAGTTAAAGTTAGAGGGTACTAAAACTAAAACTCTATTTCTAACTCAGATATACTTTTCACAACCCTCCATGGGTCTCATTCCATGAATTTTATGATGTGAACAATGTTCTCTCAAAATCTACCCCCTTCATCTTCATATGGTATGATAGGTGCCTAATGTTCCCTAACTAGAAAACGTTCCAAGGAACACCCCTCAATCATCCCATTAAGAAGTGTTGTGGAGGCATACTATCTATAAATCCAAGCACACATCTCAGGTATCATAAGAAAACATTATAAAATTTATGTAAGAGGAAAAATAATATTAACAAGCCCACTTTTCCCCCACCTCACCACACGATACAAAACAAGGTGTTATCACTACCCTTAACAATCATGCTCTTTTGTTTTGGATTAATGGGTAAACACACTATCATAATCATGTTTCTTATTTAGACACCAAATTATTATCAATTTGCATTATCTTAAAATCATACTCAATTCATTTTAGGAACCATATTTTATATTAATATAAATAAAGGAAAACAATTCACGTATAAGAACATACACATAACTTATTTTTCTGTGTGTGCCTAAAATGATGAAAGTAAAATTAACCATAAGTTCCTAGAATGATGCATAAAAACTCTAATATCATGCAATTCTAGGCCAGAATAAATACTAATTTTTTTAGATACTATAATCACATCACACCATCAGTGCATCACCCAAGGTGAAATAACAATTATATGTAATAGTAAACAACAAAAACAACAATCCCACCCTGAGTACTTGGGTTTTCCCCCAAAAATGGGTTGTAAACTCCCATACATGATCTCATTACCATGACCCATGTCTTCAAAGTTCCCTATATAAATTTCCTAATGTAGTTATACAAAATAAGAAGAATAAAAACTCCTCTGATACCACATTATAACGTCCCGACCCAGGTCCCATGCAATAGTTCCCTGGGTCAGTTTTAAACATGACCAGAAGCGCACCCCCTCATATGCTAGAGGCTTCCAATAAGTGGAGACGGTCTATAAATTCATTCATTTGGAGACTATAACCTCATTTATTAGGGTAAAATTCCATCCGATATAAATAAACAATAGAGGAATCATTATAAAAAAAAGAACAATAATCATGTCACCCGATAAACAAAAATGAAATACAATAATCATCTAAAAGGGAAACATGATATGCCAATATAAGTGTTAAGTGTTTATAATGAAACTGAATATAAAGACACTATGCCTCCCTAAGAAGGACTGGAAACATTTTTGGTTCCCTCCACCAATCTCTATCCCCAATCAATCAAATATCCTAGGTCCTTTTACCTTATCTATTCCTGCAACAATATAATCTATTTGGTAACTGATTAGGTTTCCTAAATATGGTGTGACTACAACTTAGTAGGCCACCACCAACAGGTCTAAAACAAGTCAAGTCAAAATATAGTTTATATAGTTCTATAAGGAAATAAGTACAAGATAATAATAAAAATATTAACACATTTTAATATATTCTTATCTAACTACTTTAACCCCTAGGTTACCAAGGATTCCCATACCTCAATACAAACATCATCTCATATGAGATTATGATGTGTTACCTAGGTAATAAAATATATTTATACCTACATCTAGCTGATGATCAATGTTTTAAAAGGTGATATGATATATTAAGCCCTAATTCGACTCATTCTAGAGTGGAATATTCTCGTGATAGACCATAATTAAGAGTTCCATTATTTATATTATTTTATTTAACATTTAAAACCCACAATTTAAAAGTTACCAATATCACTTATGTAAGTAAGATGTACATTTTTCCAAGAATACTCTTAAATAGAATGACCATGATCCCTTTCTCTTTACTCAAAAGATTAATGACCATGTTACAATGTATACATCTCAATTACAAATGACCATTTTCCCATTCTCATTTCTCATAAGTATAATGAATATGTTACCATTAGTACTAATCAATTTAGAATGATAATGTTATAATTATTTATCACATAATTAATTTAACACTTAATTGTCCACCCCAACCCCATTACTAATTCCTCAATTATTTAAACACATCAATTCCATTATTTAACTATACAATTAACTAATTCCTTTACACTATTAATAAATTCATCAATTAATTATACAATATAAAAAATCATATTCCATAAATAATTTTACAGAATTAATTTTCTCATTCAATTATCTAATTTCAATAATTAATCGAATAATTAATTATCTCGATTATATTATCAATGACACATAATTAATCCACAATAAATTATAAAATATTTGATTTTTAAAAATCTCAAAATTAATCCCCACAATAATTATCTAGACTAATAACCCTACCTATTAAAATCAATTTCATAAAATTAATAATCTAAAATTGTATCCCCGTATTCTCATGATAAATTCCCCAAAAAAGCATATATTTCAATAAGGCTTTGATAACTAAATGGGACAATCTAATAAAATAAATATCTAAAGTATTATAAAAAATATAAAATCTTGATTATACATATCAAATCCATGAAAATGAGAATAATATTTATACCAGCCACCTTGGTTTATTAATGGATGTTTTCCCCATGGAAATCCCAAAAATCTGAGTAGCAAAAAAACATATGTCTGAGATTTTGAATTGAAATAACTAAATCAGGATATTAAAATATCATGAACTAATAAATATAGATATAGTTATAAAATCCTAGATCTAGATCTCAACACATTAATTTATATCTTAATAAATATAATATAATTTCCACCAAAATATCAAAAGAAGTTGAAGGAATGATCATGATAGGTATCAGGAAGAAATCCACTTATCAGGTAAAGAGATGATCTTTGATTTGGGTTTTGAATTTTGGAGAATGGATGTCAAAAACCCTTGGAACCGCTTTGGAATGATCTAGGATAAAATAAAATATTTCAAGCCTATTCCTAGGTTGAAATGGGGTTATTTTGGGGGTTTGAGATATTTTTAATAGAATTTTCAGAAATAATAAAACCACGTGCATGGTATTCCCTTGAAAGGGAACACAAATAAGGGAAAACATGTGATAACTTAGAGGACCTCTATGTCCAAGGTCACACATTTTCCTGGGTTTAGTCTCTTAGTCATTCAAACCATGAGCTAACCATGCATATCCACATTTCCTTAAACATTTTTAAAACTCTACCCAAACGTGCCCAATAACATAAATCCAAAAAAAGGTACATAAAAATATGCAGAAATACCTAAAAACATTCCAGAGATGACTCTAGAGAAGGTCATTATCTTACACCAACTCTCTTAAAAATTTAAATATAATTTATACAGAGGATTTTATTTTCATAAATTAATATTCTAAAGAGACTTTAATAAGGGATCTAAATGGGGTTTATGGAGGAAGAGTTAATCGTCTTTCCTAACATCTAGAATTTTATTTATCATTGAACCTCATTTTAAAATATTGTATTCATTATAAAATAATAAATACATTGTAAAATGTATAATAAGATGTTATTATAAAAATTTAACTACTATTATCTACTATTCTTTTAATCAAATGGGAAATGAGATTATCATGCATGCGTAAGTGTGGACTACCACATCTATATATTGATATGATTCATTTCCATCACTATAACTGTTGGATAGTTTTTATATTTTATTTCATGTCTATGTAAGAAATTGTTGTTATAATTAATCTTACAAATTAAAATATTTACTCCACCTTCTTACCATTCTACCTGTTAGAAAGTCATAACATCGATTATGTGTACCTATAGACTATCACCTCAATGAAGTGATGCGATTCCTTTTTAATTTCTACATTACATAGATTGTAATAATGTTTCAATTAATTAATATATATTATTTTTATGATATAATATATTTTATGAAAATATGATATTTTATATATTTTTTTATTCCAAACATTAAAAGGATGAATAATCACCCATGCGTGTGTAAAGACATCCATCTCCAAAAAGTGGTGAAATTTCTTTTTCAACATCACATTTTTTTAATTAAAAATGTATGTATAAATAATAAATAAAATACTTATATAATGACTAGTATTATACTTATGAAGAAATAATGGAAAATTTTAATCTACATGAACGGTTGATCAAAAATATTCAAGGAAAGCCAGATTTTCCCTAGATCATTCCTTTTAATTAAGAAATTGGTAATAGAATGATAACATGTATATATAAATTAATTATAAATATTAATATATATATATATATATTAATATTGTGTTTAAAATATTTATATTATATCTATATTTATTATAAATTTTTTTTGAATTAATACGAAATAAGGAAGGACATGTGGTCAGGGTTATTCATCTCAATTTGGTTTAATTGAGAAATGATGAATGATATGAACATATTTTCGTTTATGATGAGTTTATACTAATCAATTAACTTTTTATATCATTAATCCCCCATAATTAATGGTTTTACTGTTAAAATTTAAATTATTTAATCAATGAGGTTTTGATTTGAATTTTACCAATGTTGTAAGGTTCTATGATCTCAAATTATATTTTTTGGGACACATGTAATGTTGTAAAATAAATTTACTCTAGGATATATATATTTAATTGCCTTTAATTTTGGTTTTTAATTACTTTGTTAATTTTTAGGGTATTTACATTCACTCTTGTGTTAATTTCATTCAGGGTTTCCATAAATTTTACATTAAAAAATGGGTAAGGGGTTACATATTCAGTAGATTTTCTTTTCAAGATGTCCAATGCAATATTTACATAAAAGGTAAATTAAATGGATATTATCTTTTATGCCCTATCTATTTTAATCACCTTGAGTTTGTAAAGACCCGTAAAATTCAAGGGAAATTTTTTCTTAATTTTCTTTAGAATTTTACAAGAGCGTGGTTTCAGACGGCACCTGATTCCGAGGCCCGGAGTGCCCGGAATCAATTTCCGAAGTTTGGCTCGGGTACGTTCAGTGAACGAACGAGCGGGAATTCCTAACTTTTGATCCGGTGCTCGGAATTGAAATCTGAGGGCACCGATGAACTCGCAGCGCCGATATTCGCTTAAAGAGACCTTTTCGGGAGTTGCGTTTGTTGCGGGTTGAAAGTTAGTTTTGGGGATTAAAAGATAAGTAAAATAAAATTTTGTTTGAATTTTATTTTATTCGTGGTGGTTAGACTCTCTCATGGGAAGTTGTTGGTGGGTCCCACAACCACCCAACTTCCCATGTGTGGTTATGAGGTAGGTGGGGCCCACACGAGCCCCCACCTTTTCAAATTCCCTAGCCCCTCTAAACCCCCTCTTAAAATATGTGACACTCCCCTACTTTAATTCTTGCCAACTTAACTCTTCATTTAATTTTTGACAACTCTAGATTTTAATTAATGTGTTGAATTCAACTTTTGAATTTTGAAAAGTTGGCAAAGTGAAAATAAAATAAGGTGTAGCTTATTTTATTTGGGAGTTGCTGTGTTGTGTGGAGATTGGAGAGAAGAAGAGTTCTACACTTTGAAGAACTTCATCTTCCTCCTTGAAGAACACGAAGAACACCGACACGCCGTTCTATCTTCTCTCCACGTCAAAGAAAGGGAGACACCGCTTCCTCCTCGGTTTTCCTTCGTCGACTTGAGAAGTTTCGCCAACGACGTATCGCATCGGACGCATCCCTTCGTCAACGGATTTGACGAACGACGACCGCGACGCCCGACCTCCGAGACGTCGTCTTCCGCGGAACGTAGACAAATCTTCGAACCTTATTCCCGAGGTAGGGGTTGTTGATTTCTTTTTGGTTTAATTATTTTATCCTTGATCGTGATTTTAACAAGTCTAACGTGTGGCTTGAATTATTTAAAGTTGCATTATTATTTTAACGTGAGGGGGCCGGACCACACGAACACGGCCGAATCCCCTCCATCGTTATTTTTTATTCTTGCGGGTGGAAGCAAGTGGCGTGGTGCCGTCGCACCACGCAGATAATCGTACAAATATTTTTGTGTGGCGCCGTCGCGCCACGCCGAGGAAGAAACTTCAAGAACGCGACGCCGTCGTGCCACGTTAAAAGGAAATCAAGCCACGGCGAAGGGGCGCGGTGCCGTCGCACCGCGCCGGACGACGAACATCGCGGCTGGTTCCGGGCCGCGGCGGGACGAGGAGACCGCGGCCGGTTCCGGGCCGCGGCGGGAAGAGAAGACCGGCGGCCTGGCCGCCGGCGTCGGAAGCCGAAGAGGGGACCGGAATTTCCGGTCCGTTGGAGAAAACCGGTCGGCCAGCTGGCCGGCCGGATGACGTTAAACCGGGGAAAATTAATTCCCCGGCCAACGTTTAAAACCCCCCTCTTAAAGAGGGGGGCGGTTTCCATGTAGGAAGGGGGGGCAGCAGCCCCCCGGTTTTTTTTTAATCAATCAAGCCCCCCACGTGAGGGGGGGGGGGGGGGTTGCAGAAGAGGCGCGGCATATTGCCACGCTGACAAACCAATCAGAGGGGGATTAGCCCCCACGTGCAGCCTCCTCGCGGCGCCAAGCCGCCGCGGCTCCCCGCGCTGCCGCGCCGCCCCGGGGGGGGGGGGGGTCGGGCCGGGTCGGCCCGGACCCGGACCCCCCCGTTTCGAACCAGAATCGGTTTTTGGCTCATATCTTGAGCCTCGGACCTCCGAATGACGAACCGTCTGTGGAAACGCGATCCTTGGATCGAGACGGTCGTTTCGGTATATCGCACTCAAGGTTTCGGTTTACTTTGAGTTCGGCCGGGTTGGTTCGTTCACGAAACCAACCGGGCCTTCGGAGCGGAAACGCTCATATCTTGAGCTTTCGAACGTCCGATTGACGCGCCGTCAGTCGCGTTGTGTTCCTCTTAGTGAGACGGATCTTTTGGCATACTCCGCCCGAGGTTTGGACGCAGGTGGAGTATGGTCGGGTTGGTTTTGCCTTAAAAACCAACCGGGCCCCGGAGACGAAAATACCAATAACTCTCAGACCGGGCGTCCGATCGACGCGCCGTCTGTTGCGTTGAGTTCCTGTTGACGATACGGAACTTTTGGATACATCAACTCTGGTCTTCGTGACAGTTGATGTATCAGCCTCTCGGCTCGTGGAGCGGACCCTCCGAACGAGCTTGCTATGTGCGGGAACCCTAGTGCTGGCTGCGACTGTTCTACTGCTACGACTGCTACTGTGACTACGACGACGACAGTACAGAGATCCTGTGTGGATTCGACGACGACGACTTCAGCACTCAGCGATCCTACGTGGATCAGTGCTACAGGTCCTGTGTGGACCCGATCCTGTGTGGGTCCTTGCGCTCAGCGGTTCTGTGTGAGCCAGCGCCTACAGGTCCTGTGTGGGCCCGATCCTGTGTGGGTCATTGCGGGGGTTAGTTACCTATCGATCCTTCGTGGGTCCGACGACTTAGATGGATCAGTGATCATCTTTATCGTCCTCTGAAGAAGTATACCTGTGTGAGCTGAATCCTTTTGCTTTCCTGTGTGGATTGTGTTGAGAAATCCTGTGTGGATTACGTTTTTCTTTCCTGTGTGGAATATGTTTACTATCCTGTGTGGACTGAGTTGTACTTGGGCTCGGAGGTTGGAGCGTATTTGAATTGATGACTTAGGTATATGTATGGGCATATACTTAAGCAGTGTCGGTTTTTACTTCGTGATTGTACTTTTCTTCGTGGTTTATCCTTTGTGGATTTGAGAGACCTTCAGGGGTCTCGGGGTCTCTACTGAGTAGCTTATACTCACCCCTGCACGGGCTTTGCCCGCACTACGTTGTGTTGGTTGCAGACGACGGACAACGTTGACCTTAGCTGAGGCTTGCAGAGCGGGACGGTACCCGGAGGTGGACCACTGGGCGGGACGTGCACGGAGCGGACGGCGGGACCCGTGGAGCAGAGGAGCTATCTGTACCCACCCTTCAGGTGGGATTTCCAGTGGACAGCTCGGTGTAGCGGCTTTTACTTTTCAGTTGCTGTTTTCCCTTTCGAGTTGTACTTTACTTTTAGTTTGGGTTTGTATTCTGGCCCATTTACTTTTCCGCACATTCAGTTGTACTCTGCTTTGTTTAGTGTTTACTTTCCGCTTGCTTACTCTGTGGTGTTTGTTACTTTTCAAAGGCAATGCCTTCCCTTTTTACCAGGATTTACGCATTGGTGCTAGTCGCCAGCCCCTGGCCTATGGAAGGCGGGCTTGGGGTAGTCACGGCACGGACCCCGAGGGCGGGTCGTGACAAATTGGTATCAGAGGAGTTCGGTTCTACCGCGAACTCTGATCTTTTCTATGTGAAGAAATAATGTTTAGCGTATTGAGTGTGGTTATCAGTCCAGGGAGTCTAGTGTTGGTGCGGCGGCCGACATATCCGTACACCAGGACCCTGACTTCTGATTTCCGACTTAATGCACGAAAACATTGATTGCGTGTGTGTTTTAAAGTTTTCTTTGTGATTACTTATATCAGCTCACCAGGTATACTGTTCTAACCGTGGTGCACCTGTTTCCTTTTCAGGATGGCCCCACGACGACAGCCAACTAGGGTTCCGAGAGTTGAGAGAGACGACAGCCCACCGAGCGACGAGGCCTCGGTGCAGGGCCATTTTCCAGTAGTGGCACCGGTGGTAGCTTTACCCGCCGAGCCCCCGATGCTTCCAGCAGCAGCCGCTGACGATGCACGTCGCCTCAGCGCACTGCATGAGTTTCAGCGCCAGCGACCGCCCAGGTTTCGTGGGGAGACGGATCCCCAGGCAGTAGAGGACTGGCTGGAGGCAGTGGTTCGAGTGTTTAGGCTAGTGAGGACACCAGCAGACCTCATGGTGATCCTCGCTGCGAGCTTACTACACGCAGCAGCAGGACGATGGTGGAGCCTGATGCTCCAGGTGCACGATGAGGCATCTCTACTTTGGACGGACTTTGAGAGCCTCTTCCGCTCGGAGTTCGTCCCAGCCACCCTTCGTGCGGTGCGTATCCAGGAGCTTCTTCAGCTGCGGCAGGGCAGCATGACAGTCGCTCAGTACTCGGCGAGATTTACCGATCTCTCGCGCTACTCGACCGACATGGTACGGGACCCATTCTTCCAGGCCCGGACCTTCGAGCAGGGTTTGAGACATGAGATCAGGGCATCGCTGATCTCCCTCAGCATACCGACTCAGACAGGAGTACTGGAGCGGGCCCTTCTGATCGAGAGCTTCTTTGCTGAGTCTACACCAGCACAGCGACCCACCGCAGGGCGGCACGTGGCAGTGTCATCTGCAGCAGGCATTCGACGGAATACTCAGGGGTCCAGACAGACCAGACCTTCAGGCAGACGATCTCAGGGCACTGGCTCAGCAGTGCGGGGCACACAGCGCGGAGCCAGTCTTACGAGAGGCAGACAGTGCTACTCGTGCGGCGGGCAGGGCCACATGGCTCGTGACTGCCCGACCCGCCGTGCCGAGGAGCAGCAGTCAGTTGATGGACCACCGAGGCAGAGGCAGAGGGTCGACCGTGGCGGTCCGCAGGGAGGAGGCGGACGAGGCAGAGGAGCTGGACGAGCAGCCGGTGGAGGGCGACGCTTTGAGGCTCTGCCACCACCACCACCAGGAGGTCCACCCCGACCACAGGGAGCTGGCGGGCAGCGACAGGCACAGCTCCAGGCAGCAGAGGCCTACGACCACAGCGCACCCGAGATGATTCGAGGTACTATCTGTGTCTATTCCACCCTTGCTGCAGTTCTTATAGACACAGGAGCGAGTCACTCTTTCATAGCCGCTGCCCTTGTTCGGAGCTCGGAGATTCCGACAGAGCCGTTGGCTCGATCCTTACGGCTAGAGACTCATACGGGAGCAGACTCGACGATCACGCACTGGTGCCGGCAGTGTGAGCTTACTCTAGGAGGCGAGAGATTCGGCTGGGATCTTCTTGTAGCAGCGTCGAGGCCTTACGACGTCATCTTGGGCATGGATTGGCTATCTACGGTCCATGCACAGATTGACTGTTTTAGGCGCAAGGTGCGATGTGTATGCACCGATGGGAGCAGGTTCACCTTAACCGGCGAGAAGGGAGCCTTAGTAGCACATGATGGACTTCCGCGGAGGAGAGGACAGCCCATCACTCATCAGTTGGCTAGCCTCATCCTTGGAGCAGTTGACGTGCGGAGTCCTGGTTTTCCTGCAGTGGTGGATCAGTTTGCGGACGTTTTTCCCGACGACGTTCCAGGGCTACCTCCTCACAGAGAGGTAGACTTTTATATTGACTTGTACCCCGGGACAGCCCCGATATCCACTCCATCATATCGGATGGCCCCCGCCGAGCTTCGAGAGCTATGGGTACAGTTGGAGGACTTGCAGGACAAGGGGTTCATCCGACCCAGTGTTTCACCCGGGGCTTCCCCGATATTGTTCGCCAAGAAGGCGGACGGGAGCTTGCGACTTTGTGTTGACTATCGTCGCCTGAACCAGGTGACAGTGAGGAACAAGTATCCGCTACCGAGGATTGATGACCTCTTTGATCATCTCAAGGGAGCACGGTGGTTCTCGAAGATAGACCTCAGGTCAGGCTATCATCAGCTTAGAGTCAGAGACGAGGATGTGCAGAAGACGGCTTTCAGATGTCGGTATGGCCACTATGAGTTCTTGGTTATGCCTTTCGGTGTAACCAATGCCCCAGCAGTGTTCATGGCTCTCATGAACAGGATCTTTCAGCCATACCTCGATCGGTTTGTCGTGGTCTTCATCGACGACATTCTGATTTACTCTAAGACAGAGGAGGAGCACGCCTATCACTTGTGAGTTGTTCTTGACACACTGCGAGAGCACCAGCTTTATGGTAAGCTCTCGAAGTGCCAGTTCTGGATACGTGAGGTCCACTTTTTGGGACACGTTATCTCTGAGGCGGGAGTTGCAGTGGATCCCGCGAAGATTGAGGCTGTGTTAGCTTGGGAGCCACCCAGGAGCGTGACTGAGGTTCGGAGTTTCTTGGGACTAGCTGGATACTATCGGAGATTCGTGCCAGACTTCTCTAGAGTTGCGGAATCACTCACAGCTTTGACGAAGAAGGGGAAACCCTTCGTATGGACAGACAGATGTCAGCAGAGCTTCCAGGAGCTGAGACAGAGATTGACCTGCGCACCTATCTTGAGGTTGCCTGAGGAGGGAGTAGGGTACGTAGTCTACTGCGATGCATCAGGGACCGGACTCGGATGTGTTCTGATGCAGGAGCGGGCCGTGATCGCCTATGGATCACGTCAGTTGAGGCCGCATGAGTAGAACTACGCTACCCATGACCTGGAGTTAGCAGCAGTGGTCTTCGCTCTGAAGACATGGCGACACTATCTGATGGGCGAGCGCTTTACAGTCTTTTCCGATCATCAGAGTCTCAGGTATATCTTCACGCAGAAGGACCTGAACCTGAGACAGCGGCGATGGCTCGAGTTCCTCCAGGACTATGACTTTGAGATAGTCTATACTCCTGGGAAGGGGAACGTAGTAGCCGATGCCCTCAGCAGGAGGACGGGCATTCAGCTACTTGAGGAGGCGACGGAGCAGCTAGCCTCTTTGCAGATATCCTTCGTGGATAGAGATGGAGCAGCCTTTCTTCAGTCTCTCACAGTCACTCCTCCACTACTGCAGCGGGTCAGAGAGACACAGCGTGAGGACGCTGACTGTGAGACACGGCGTGCACAGATATCCTCGGGACAGGCACCTGATGGTTTCTCCCTTGGAGCAGAGCACGACATCCTTTTCAGAGGACGTACCATGGTACCAGTCGCGTTGCGAGAGGAAGTACTGAGAGAGT
This sequence comes from Viscum album, assembly GCA_963277665.1. Classification (NCBI taxonomy): domain Eukaryota; kingdom Viridiplantae; phylum Streptophyta; class Magnoliopsida; order Santalales; family Viscaceae; genus Viscum; species Viscum album. The sequence goes on along the minus strand of OY728120.1, from coordinate 647,554,665 downwards.
TTCACACTTCTCCTTTAGCGGTACATCCTGGAGTGGCGAAGATGTACCAGGACCTCAGACGACAGCACTGGTGGCCGGGCATGAAGAAAGCAGTAGCAGAGTTCGTTTCTCGATGCCTCACCTGCCAGCAGGTGAAGGCAGAGCATCAGGTACCAGCGGGCATGGTACAGCCCTTGGAGGTTCCGGAGTGGAAGTGGGACGGCATATCTATGGACTTCGTGACTGGACTTCCACGCACTTCCAGAGGTCACGACTCCATCTGGGTGATTTTTGACCGACTCACCAAGTCGGCACACTTCTTACCCATCAGAGAGCAGGGCTCAGTAGAGAGCTTGGGACGTCTCTACGTTCAGGAGATTGTGCGGCTCCACGGCGTGCCATCATCTATCGTCTCCGATCGAGATGCCCGCTTTACTTCCCGGCTTTGGAAGGGGTTGCAGGAGGCGTTCGGAACGCAGCTACGTCTTAGCACAGCTTTTCACCCTTAGACGGATGGTCAGACGGAGAGGACCATTCAGACTCTCGAGGACATGATCTGCGCATGTGTCCTCGACTTTGGTTGTAGCTGGGAGGACCACCTACCGTTGGTGGAGTTCGCATACAACAACAGCTACCACTCCACCATCGGGATGGCACCGTACAAGGCGTTGTACGGCCGACCATGTAGATCTCCTTTGTGCTGGACAGACCCTGGGGAGTCAGCACTCGTGGGACCGGAGATGGTCCAGGCCACGACAGAGAAGGTCCAGGTCATCCAGGAGCGGATGAGGACAGCTCAGAGCCGGCAGAAGTCATATGCTGACAGGAGGCGGAGGCCACTGGAGTTCGAGGATGGCGACCACATCTTCTTGCGGGTCTCACCTCGACGTGGTATTCGGAGATTTGGCCGAGGCGGCAAGTTATCTCTGAGCTTCATCGGACCCTTCCAGGTCCTCAGCAGGGTTGGCGAGGTGGCTTATCGCCTGGCTCTACCACCTCAGTTGCACCGGGTGCACGACGTCTTCCACGTATCCCAGCTGAGGAGATACGTGCACGACCCCGACGCACATCATTGATCATGGGGAGCTTGACGTTGACTATGGGGCGACTTTTACGGAGGTCCCGGTGGAGATAGAGGATCGACAGGAGCGGGTCCTGTGTGGGCGATCGATTCCTCTCGTGCGCATCAGATGGAAGCACGGGAATCTCCAGGAGAGCACATGGGAGCGGGAGGCTCAGATGCGTGCTCAGTACCCTCTTTTGTTTCCCTATTTTTTGATGTATCTTTACGGGGACGTAAAGCCCTGAGGTGGGAGTAATGTAAAGACCCGTAAAATTCAAGGGAAATTTTTTCTTAATTTTCTTTAGAATTTTACAAGAGCGCGGTTTCAGACGGCACCTGATTCCGAGGCCCGGAGTGCCCGGAATCAATTTCCGAAGTTTGGCTCGGGTACGTTCAGTGAACGAACGAGCGGGAATTCCTAACTTTTGATCCGGTGCTCGGAATTGAAATCCGAGGGCACCGATGAACTCGCAGCGCCGATATTCGCTTAAAGAGACCTGTTCGGGAGTTGCGTTTGTTGCGGGTTGAAAGTTAGTTTTGGGGATTAAAAGATAAGTAAAATAAAATTTTGTTTGAATTTTATTTTATTCGTGGTGGTTAGACTCTCTCATGGGAAGTTGTTGGTGGGGCCCACAACCACCCAACTTCCCATGTGTGGTTATGAGGGAGGTGGGGCCCACACGAGCCCCCACCTTTTCAAATTCCCTAACCCCTCTAAACCCCCTCTTAAATTATGTGACACTGCCCTACTTTAATTCTTGCCAACTTAACTCTTCATTTAATTTTTGACAACTCTAGATTTTAATTAATGTGTTGAATTCAACTTTTGAATTTTGAAAAGTTGGCAAAGTGAAAATAAAATAAGGTGTAGCTTATTTTATTTGGGAGTTGTTGTGTTGTGTGGAGATTGGAGAGAAGAAGAGTTCTACACTTTGAAGAACTTCATCTTCCTCCTTGAAGAGCACGAAGAACACCGACACGCCGTTCTATCTTCTCTCCACGTCAAAGAAAGGGAGACATCGCTTCCTCCTCGGTTTTCCTTCGTCGACTTGAGAAGTTTCGCCAACGACGTATCGCATCGGACGCATCCCTTCGTCAACGGATTTGACGAACGACGACCGCGACGCCCGACCTCCGCGACGTCGTCTTCCGCGGAACGTAGACAAATCTTCGAACCTTATACCCGAGGTAGGGGTTGTTGATTTCTTTTTGGTTTAATTATTTTATCCTTGATCGTGATTTTAACAAGTCTAATGTGTGGCTTGAATTATTTAAAGTTGCGTTATTATTTTAACGTGAGGGGGCCGGACCGCACGAACACGGCCGAACCCCCTCCATCGTTCTTGTTTATTCTTGCAGGTGGAAGCAAGTGGCGTGGTGCCGTCGCACCACGCGGATAATCGTACAAATATTTTTGTGCGGCGCCGTCGCGCCACGCCGAGGAAAAAACTTCAAGAACGTGACGCCGTCGCGCCACGTTAAAAGGAAATCAAGGCACGGCGAAGGGGCGCGGTGCCGTCGCACCGCGCCGGACGACGAACACCGCGGCCGGTTCCGGGCCGCGGCGGGACGAGGAGACCGCGGCCGGTTCCGGGCCGCGGCGGGAAGAGAAGACCGGCGACCGGGCCGCCGGCGTCGGAAGCCGAAGAGGGGACCGGAATTTCCGGTCCGTTGGAGAAAACCGGCCGGCCAGCTGGCCGACCGGATGACGTTAAACCGGGGAAAATTAATTCCCCGGCCAATGTTTAAAACCCCCCTCTTAAAGAGGGGGGCGGTTTCCATGTAGGAAGGGGGGGCAGCAGCCCCCCGGTTTTTTTTAATCAATCAAGCCCCCCACGTGAGGGGGGGGGGGGGCGGTTTTGAAGAAGAGGCGCGGCATATTGCCGCGCCGACAAACCAATCAGCGGGGGCTTAGCCCCCGCGTGCAGCCTCCTCGCGGCGCCAAGCCGCCGCGGCTCCCCGCGCCGCCGCGCCGCCCCGGGGGGGGGGGGGGTCGGGCCAGGTCGGCCCGGACCAGGACCCCCCCGTTTCGAACCAGAATCGGTTTTTGGCTCATATCTTGAGCCTCAGACCTCCGAATGACGAACCGTCTGTGGCAACGCGATCCTTGGATCGAGATGATCGTTTCGGTATATCGCACTCAAGGTTTCGGTTTACTTTGAGTTCGGCCGGGTTGGTTCGTTCACGAAACCAACCGGGCCTTCGGAGCGGAAACGCTCATATCTTGAGCTTCGAACGTCTGATTGACGCGCCGTCAGTCGCGTTGTGTTCCTCTTAGTGAGACGGATCTTTTGGCATACTCCGCCCGAGGTTTGGACGCAGGTGGAGTACGGTCGGGTTGGTTTTGCCTTAAAAACCAACCGGGCCCCGGAGACGAAAATACCAATAACTCTCAGACCGGGCGTCCGATCGACGCGCCGTCTGTTGCGTTGAGTTCCTGTTGACGATACGGAACTTTTGGATACATCAACTCTGGTCTTCATGACAGTTGATGTATCAGCCTCTCGGCTCGTGGAGCGGACCCTCCGAACGAGCTTGCTATGTGCGAGAACCCTAGTGCTGGCTGCGACTGTTCTACTGCTACGACTGCTACTGTGACTGCGACGACGACAGTACAGAGATCATGTGTGGATTCGACGACGACGACTTCAGCACTCAGCGATCCTACGCGGATCAGTGCTACAGGTCCTGTGTGGGCCCGATCCTGTGTGGGTCCTTGCGCTCAGCGGTTCTGTGTGAGCCAGCGCCTACAGGTCCTGTGTGGGCCCGATCCTGTGTGGGTCATTGCGGGGGTTAGTTACCCATCGATCCTTCGTGGGTCCGATGGCTTAGATGGATCAGTGATCATCTTTATCTTCCTCTGAAGAAGTATACCTGTGTGAGCTGAATCCTATTGCTTTCCTGTGTGGATTGTGTTGAGCAATCCTGTGTGGATTACGTTTTTCTTTCCTGTGTGGAATACGTTTACTATCCTGTGTGGACTGAGTTGTACTTGGGCTCGGAGGTTGGAGCGTATTTGAATTGATGACTTAGGTATATGTATGGGCATATACCTAAGCAGTGTCGGTTGTTACTTCGTGATTGTACTTTTTTTCGTGGTTTATCCTTTGTGGATTTGAGAGACCTTCAGGGGTCTCGGGGTCTCTACTGAGTAGCTTATACTCACCCCTGCACGGGCTTTGCCCGCACTACGTTGTGTTGGTTGCAGACGACGGACAGCGTTGACCTTAGCTGAGGCTGGCAGAGCGGGACGGTACCCGGAGGTGGACCACTGGGCGGGACGTGCACGGAGCGGACGGCGGGACCCGTGGAGCAGAGGAGCTATCTGTACCCACCCTTCAGGTGGGATTTCCAGTGGACAGCTCGGTGTAGCGGCTTTTACTGTTCAGTTGTTGTTTTCCCTTTCGAGTTGTACTTTACTTTTAGTTTGGGTTTATATTCTGGCCCATTTACTTTTCCGCACTTTCAGTTGTACTCTGCTTTGTTTAGTGTTTACTTTCCGCTTGCTTACTATGTGGTGTTTGTTACTTTTCAAAAGCAATGCCTTCCCTTTTTACCGGGATTTACGCCTTGGTGCTAGTCGCCAGCCCCTGGCCTATGGAAGGCGGGCTTGGGGTAGTCACGGCACGGACCCCGAGGGCGGGTCGTGACAGAGTTATTGGTGTAATTTTTCTAGTTGGTTTATTTTCTAGTCTCATTCACATTAAAAAAAATTACGCATCCTTATACCTATATATAAAATATTATAGAATTTTCATTTTTCTTACATTATAAAATATTTAAAAATGTTTATAAAGATCTATTTAAGTTATTTTTTTCCAAACGAGTTTTTTATGAATTTTTATAATTATTTTAAGGGAATGTTTTGTTTTAATATATTGATAATAGATAGATTTCCCACCATCATAACCATTAATTACCATGAAAATATATATTATATGATTCCATATATATTTAAAATGAAACAAATTTTGTCAATACTCCAGGAATTTATTGTTAAATATTTTCAAAAGGAATATTATATATTTCATTTGATTTTAGGGAAATGATTGAATAATATTTTTAAGGTTTTTTCATCAATTTCATCATTTTTTAGTGATTTTAGCGAGTAAATGATGATATGATCTTATGATTCCACCCACATTCCATTTTTTATAGAAGATGATGATTTTGATTCCTAGAAGATTTTATGAAATTGGGTTTTTTTAAAGAGATTACAATGTTATGATAAATATTTGTGAAACTCTTTTCTATTCCATGGATAATGATGTAATAAATTTATGAATTTTTTTGGATATTGTGGAACATTATATTTTTATTTATATATGATAAGTGGTATGGTTATATGTCTCTAATTCATTTGGTAAATAGAGATACCACATGACATGAAAAATTTATATGTGTAAAATAAAATTCATGTTCACAATGTTATGTGTGGACCTCGTAATATATCCATTATTTAATTAATGGTCCTAATTTAATATCCAAATTTTAATTTGTGGACATAGTTTCATGGCCTTATATATTTATGAGAACTTCATTTCACTTACATAACATAAAGAGTGAACATCTTACTATTTATATGTGGTCATATTATTATAATATAGAATTTTTCTAAATCCATATGTTTATGATATTTTCTCAATTCTCAGTTTTAAATATTGCTTATTCCATAGTCATATGATTTTTTCATTTTATTATGAAATTTACTTATTACATGAATGAATATTAGTGATTTAAATTATTAGGTATGATTTTCTAAATTTACAATCATTTTCCTATACTGTTAGGATTATTTGTGACCATTTATCATTATCTCTTATTTTTAACCTTATATAGAATATGAGGTCGCACATTATTATGATTTCTTTTTCCACATGATATAAAGAATTTCATTATGTAAGACATTTATAATAAGGTTAATATGACTTCCATTTGGAATTTATAAATAAACAATTTAATTTTACTAGTACCCTATAGTAGCAACCCACTTGCATCTATCTTGAGAATATTTTTTTGATTATTCACCCACTATTTCAAGATTAAATAATTATATACTTATAAAAGTTACAAAGATTTGGGTTTTATTATATTGAATAAAAAACATGTAAATAAAAATGATTATTTGACAAGAAATAATGAATGTGAACATAATAATGATAGACAAAAAGGATATTCTCCAAGGGGAACACATTGAGTTAACCATAATTATCTCATTATTAGGTTCCATTTTACATTATCAAAACACCCAAAATATGAATGAGAATACTTTTTACATGGTTTGTGAATATAAAATTCACTCAATCAATTATACCCAAGATCTACCTCCTCGATGGAGATAATTTAGTGTAAAATAAATTGATATGACTCATCTGGCATGTTGATACACAAAGAAACCTTCTTTACAATGATCAACCTTGCAAAAACACTATGAGAATATGAAATAGTAAGAATTAATGTGCAGTTATTTAGTTTCAACTATTATTATTCCCCTAGGAGATTCCTCTAGTTAGTTATTCATGATCATGAGTATTTAAAATCACATTGTAGATGAATGTGTTAAAAAATGAAAAAAAATTATAGAATAAGAGGAAGAGGAATAGTAATATATTTTTTAAAATCCAAATACTCTTAAAATATTAAATAATATAAAAAATAAAAAAACATCTAAAATTCTAACTATAATTTCCTTAAATTTGTAATTAGAAGGAGATATATTTTTTAGGAAAAAGAGTTTCCCTTTTTGTATTCATATTTTTTCTCAAATATTTTGTGTCTGGAAGATGTAATGATTTACTAAAATTTGAAAGTATTTCTTCTGAATGTTTTTTTACTATATATACTTTTCATCCTCCAAAAAAATTCAAATCATTGATCATCTGTAAAAGTGGAAAAACCTGATTTACACTTAAAATTATTTTTCCCTAGTTGACCCTTTTCATTCCCCAAATATAGTTTTTAATTCATGTATGACCATGATATATATCGAATAACATGGGTTCATAGTTGTGAATTGTTTTTTATAATGCTCTATATTTTTAAATAAAATTGTATGGTTATTGGGTCTGTACATTGTGAGATATAGTCACATATTTTAAATTATCTAGATCCAAATATAGATTCCAAGGAAAGGATTATGATATTCTTTTAGGCATCAAATATTTAAATTCAAGAGTTGGTAGTTTCTAATAAATTTAATACCAAATAATTATTAATCCAAAGAAATGAATTTTTTAATTTGAAACTATGTAGGAAATGTTGTGTTTGATATAACAATCTGATATAAAAAATTTAAAAAGATACAAAATTCTCAAAATTATGCTAAAAATATATAAAATAATAAAATGTTACAATTTAAAAATAAAATTATCTATTGATCAGTTTATAAAATTTAACAAGGAAGTAAAAATATAAAAAATATTTTATATATCAATTCCCTTTATTTTAAAAATTCTACTCTTGAGTAATAATCTAATACAAAGGTCTAAACAAAATTCATCAACAATAAATGACAACACTAATCAATCATCACATTTGAATAGAATATCATTCCACTTATATGGATAAAAATAAACTAACTCCTCATAAATCATAAAAATAAATTAAATATCATATTAATAATGATGTTTATGTTATACATACATTCATAAAAAACACTTCTCTTAAACAATATATATTATTAATGGCTTGTTTTTCTCATTCTCAAGATCATATGTGGTTTTAATAGGAGTCTTATCCAACTAGTATCTCTAAATCACAATGTTGAAGAAATTTAAATCATGTCGTCATTAACATGGGTAGTTTGTAAGACGAGGATTGGCATGTTTTAAATTTAAAAAAAAATTGAGAAATAATGATGTTTGTCAATCTTTAAAGTGAAGTTAATAAATTATTTTTTTGATCAAGAATGGTGTGATCCTAAATTAATTAAAGTCCTAATCACCTCTAAAAACCTATTTATTTCCTTTGGATATTGAATTATTTGTATTTAATGTTCAATGATAAATTGTTTCCAAATTTACCCGAATACATATCGCTATTTTATATTGAATTTATGTAGAATCATATTTTTGAAGAAAAGTGTGATGGATTTTAATATACATGTATTGATGAAATCTCTACCCATATTTTTATTAATATTTTTCCAACTATCCATATATCATTCGTGATATTTATTTAGATAGTGTAAAAATAATATTGAAGCACAATTTTTTTTATTTTCTCTCAACAAAATTCATTAAATCCAAAAAATAGAACCACCCCCCTCAAAATAAGAATTAAAAAAATTTTATGCATTTAACTTATAGAGTTGGATGGAAAGGCATAAATTTATTATTATTTATCTACCTTAAAATGAATTTCATAGTGAATAATATCTTAGTAAGGATCGTATGTAATGATATTTCAAATGAATAGTTGAATGTAAATTGGTGATGTTAATGTTGTGCCGAAATCATACTCAAAAAAATTCCATAAAATACAAATTCTTTGAAAAAGAAAAAACAATATGTTTAGGATCACATAACATGAATCGAGACTCGAAATAAAAATAAAAATATAATTTATAAGGTAAAAGGATTTATAAACATCTGTTTATTGAAAATATAATAAATTTTTATAGTACTTTTTCAGATGGGTTTGAATTAAAATAAATCATCATTAAATGAATGTATTGAAATAAGGAAAAATCCATTATGAAATGATTTAAATACTCAATTATTCAATTCATTCAATTTCATTAAAATTAAAATATGGTTTTTATATTTCAATGTATTGAATTTAATACTATGAATCCTAGAAGTTCATCAACAATAAAAAATTTAAACAAGAAAACAAAAACTAAAATTTAAAATCACAGATAATGAAAATGGAAATATATATAAAAATATTACAAACATCATTAAATAACTATCCCCCACTTATTTCATATAATATTATATTTTTAGATAAAATCTGATCTAGAAAACTATTCGTATTTAATATAAATTTGGAATAAAATTAAAAAGTGAATAGGAGAGAATGAAACCTTATTTATTTATATGTTTAACCTATGAGTAATGTTCCTAACTATAACCAAATAGAAATCCATAAATAGTGAATAAAATTACACATAAAATAATAATGACAAAATCGAAAGGGGAATGAAAAGGGATAATGCATGGTTTATAACCTCATTTGGGTGAAAGGCTTTTAATTACACTAGTTTGGTATTTGTGATAGATTATCTGGAATCATAATGTGGATGGTATTTAATTTAAACAATCAACCTCTTGTATCATTTCCCATTATCATTGAGTTGACACCATTAATAATGAAACCCAATGAATAGGGTAATATCCTAAATACAAAAAAAATATATATGAATTTTTGAATTTGATATCCAAAATTGGAGGAAATGATGATATGTATAATACATTTTGAATTATATATAATCCTCCTCCACATGGTATGCATGTTGATGTAGATAAGGTTTTCACATCATGAATGCTGCTCATGTTCTTCATCACCTACCACTACAAGTGTTGACTCTTCCATAATATATATGGAATAATCTTATGTAGGTATAATTTTTGATATATAAAAAAGGATAATCATAAAATAATTCAACAAAAATTTGATTAAAATAGTAAGAATAAATAAAAAACTATTCCCTTTCAATTATGTGAATATATAAATTTATCTGCTCAAACATGAACATTTTCCACTCAATCTCATCATGTGAATATCTATCATATTATTGAAAAGGAACATAGATTGGGATATGTTATGATTTTTTTATTATTTCTATTTTCGTACAAAAATAATATTTTAGTTTTTATAAAATCTATCCAATAATCAACCAAATCATCATGTTCTACCAAAATGTCATCAGATGGAATTTTTTTTTCAAAAATTATTTTTGAAATGGTTAGTAGATGTTGAATTGACCATAATGGGAGTTATTATTGGCATCCATATAATATTCAACTATAAATATTAGTGGGAAAATTTCCTCGATCACTTGATCATGTTATGCCCCAGGGTTAGGTTAAGGTTACTCCAGTATTGTATAAACATATCCAGTTTCCATTTCTATTTGGATCTATGATTTTTCCGATTTATTCTCTATATTATTTCACCATTGATCTGTCGAAATAAATTTATTATCCATGTTTTTTATACACTTGAATGTAATATGTCATTTGAAAATAATATTACATTAAATACAGCATGGATTTGGTTTTTTTGGTTTGTTATTGAAAAAGATAATAATATTCCTCTTTTGAAAAATAAATTAGAGAACGATCTACCACATCACTACATGGTAATGATTCCATGTTTTTAAATTCCTATAACATTTATGTATAAATATGAGTTTTTTTTAGTATACCCATTTGTTGATCAACTTCGTCTCCCATAAAGAGATTATTTTTTCATTCCACAACAAGTTTTATGTCACCAAATTATGTACTTCTGAAGGAAATTAAATTTTCAATATTTTTTGTTGACAAATAAACTAAAAATTAAATATTTAAATGTGATTAAAATAGAATGAAAACATATATAATGATGTTTGATAAAATGTATATCCCCCTAAGAGAACAACATTTATGATCCTTAGTCATATCATTATTAGATTTAAATTTTATCAACAAACCAAAAACATCATATGAATTAATATTATTTTATATACTTTTTGTTCATATATAGTAAACTGAATAAAATATCTAGAATACTGACTTAATTAATCAAAGTAAAAAATACATAAGTAAATTATAATCCATGTGTGCCATGTGGAGACAAAAGGCACCTTACTCACTAATATCCCCCTCATCCTAACTCAAATAAAATAAGAAACATTTAGAATGAATGTGAAATTAATTGATTTCAATAATAGTTAATCCACGATGATATTATTATGTGTATTTAGTCATGATCAACAGTATTATAGATAACATTGTAGAAGAATTTGATGGAAATTGAAAAGACCAAATTCCAAGAAACATAAGTAGTTGAAGATTAATATATATTTAAAATATGTAGTATTGTTATAACATCCATAAAATTTAAAAACTATAAAAATATCCAAATTGATTCAAATATAGAATTTCATACCCTTTTAAATAAATATATGATACATTTTTTTAGGAAATAGCGTTATTCACATTCAATCTAGAATTTCAATCCAAAATATTTTTTACGGTTTACATAATAAATGGATTAATTGAAAAAAAAATCTGTGTTAAATTTTTATTCTTATATCTTCGGCATGTGCCTACTAAATTTTAGAATAATTGGAAATATTTAGAAAGTGGTACATGTTATTTCCTACTGAATATTATTCTTCTACGTATGACTCTTTATATTCCCCACAACATCCCATCATTTTAAAATATTAACATTGTTTTCGATGGAATATTCAATAATAAACGATGATTTTAAACAAGTTGTGAAACATATGAGTATTATAACTTAAAATTAAATTTGTGGTTATGAATAGGATTAACTATATATCGAAAAATATATCTAAAAATAACATTCTTATAATAAATGTATTTATAAATTCTATGTACATAATCATAGAATTTTTATTAAATACAATTTCTTAATATAAAACACATTTTCATCAAAAGGTATTTTTATTTCATTTGTAGAGAAAATATAATAATTAATTTCATCATCCATTTGTAAATTTAATTAAATTAATAAATTTTGAAAATAAGAAATTACTTTCAGTGATTTTTTTTGATATTTCATAATATATTGATTTTTAGTTAATTATGAATAATGCATATTTTTGTAAACAATTATTTATTTCTGATAAATTAATTAATAAAAAAGTATTGATGGTAATTTAACATGAAATAAAGTAACAAAAGTAATTTTTTTTATATATGATTAAATACAGTAGCATCATATTTATAATTTATTTTTTTATATATTTATTTATAGTCATAAAAATAAAATTTTCAGAAAACTATTTTATTGTGAATAAATTTCCTCTGATTTAAGTAATTAAAAGGACCCATAATGAGGAACGATTTAAATAAAATGTTTTTATTATATATATAAATTTGAATATAAATTCATATAATGAGGATTACAAGTCATAAATTTAAAATACGACTATCTCAATCTTGAAATATGCCTTTCTGGAAAAATATTTTTTTGTATCTAAGGGTTTAATTTTAAATAAAATTATTCTACTTATATCAATTTAATTTTAATAAAATCTAATAAATATTTGGAATCATCATAATTAGTTATATTTAATAAGATAAAAATTAATTTTGGATCCTTGTGTCCAGTGTAAAAAGTGGGCATACCTTTCCCATTAAAAAATTTCCATTTGTGTTCTCTCCCCCACATAAAAATATCCACCCCTATCCACTCATATTGTCACATTAAAAGCCTTTTTCTTCATACTTTACTTTACCCATTTCTCCCTTACATCATTCACCATGTCTGATATTCCTTGGGCCATGAGTTCTATCGGCATGCACACTATGTCGAAGAGCTGGTGGAAGCTCAAATAACAAGTTTATTGATTATATATATTCAAGGTCCCATTGAAATTATGGAGGAAGGATTTTTCGCCAGGATGTTAACTCAGGGAAAACTATTGAGTAGTAGTTAGAATTATTCCAGAATACCAAACAACAAAATCATGTCCCACAACATTTACTAGAAGAGAAATAAACTGTTATTGATTCCATTTTTGGGTCTCGAAATGTGAAACTATTTGAATATTAGGTGACCTCTATTTATGAAGGAACCCTAGCTATTCATAAGGAAGTTCATACTAATATATGAATTAATGTGTGGGAAAAGAAAAATGATATGGATGATCTGATAATTATTATGATTCTAGGTGTTAGTGTTAAGCTAATGAAGCCTCTTGTACATAGATCTCTGAGATAGATAACTCCCATTAGCATATTTGATAAAGTGGATATTGATGTAGAAACTGTAGGTATGCCAGGACCATGAGGTTATGGATGTATTTTATGAAACCATAATTGATTTATTTTGGTTTTTTATATCAATATATTGGAATAATTACTTCTTATGAAGAAAAATTATTAGAAATTATGTATGCCATTTAAAAAGTTTCCATCAAAAGTGAAATGACATTTTGATTGATTTTGATTTTGATAATGCTGTCATGGATTTGAAAATAAGAACTAGGAATGTTCCATTGAAACTTTGGAACTATTGGATTGATTTTTTGAATATTTTCACTCAACTTACTATAATTTTTTCACATTTTTATAGATAATATAACATGGTTTAAGATGCTTTTTCAAGGTGGGTGGTATTTAAAGTAAGAACAATATGGGCCTTCAGAGCACCTAATTATTGCACCTCATCAGTGAATCATGACATGTGCTGGGTCGTCCACACAAAAATTTTAAATCCAACAAATAATGCAAGAATAGTTTTATATTCTTGTTTAATATTTTATTAAAAAATTGGACCATGTTCAGTGAGATTACATATTTACTAGGAGGTAATACTTTATGTATAATCCTAAACATGTTTTCTAAAGAGAGGTATTGTTCCTAACTAAGTTTTTTTGTTTTATTTTTTATACATTTCACTAAAATATTATTTAATCATGATAATATAAAAATGTAACTATATACCATATAATTATATTTTTTTTAATTTATCTCACATTCCAAAAATCCATATCCTCTTCCCTTAAATGATATACCAAGTAGTTATTCATGTATACACTTGACTAACACCTCATATACTAATGTAAATGTTATTCCATAATACACTCTATTAGTTTTCTATAATTATGGAGTTAATATTTATATATTATAATAATTAACTATTAATAATTTTTAAATGAAAACAAAAAAATTACTTTTTATATTTATATTCATTGAAAAATGATAACTCCAATCATGTGTTAGTGTGAACTAATACCATCATGACGCGATGTGATTCATTTTTAATCAACCACATCACATGGATGATATATGTAATTGAATTAAAATAAATATCATGATATTTATAACATAACTATAATTATAGATAGTGAATTTATTACTTAACTTCTTTCCATAATGACCATTGAAAATTTGTAATGATTATCATGCGTACATATTACCTACCATCTGAATGATTATAACATAGTTTTATTTTAAAAATAAATAATCATTGAATTTTTTTTAATTAAAAAAGCTAAATAAAAAATATAATTATTTCAAAATAATTATTTGTGAGTTAATGGAATAAATACTGATTTGATCACGATCAACACACCAAACCCATATTGAAAATATTGGCAAACCATCATCAAAACAACTGATATGAACATAACACATCACGTTATTAAATTTTTAACAAAAACAAATGAAATTAATTAAGTAAGGATAAGGAATTAAACCAATAATTTTTTCTTATAATATCTAATTACTGAAATAATTTTATTATAGAGGAGTCAAAGGACATACTCTGATTGTTTGGGCATGATGTAAGGGTTCCACATCTCACTTTTTTATCTAGGAGACATATGTCATATTCCCCAATTTTTTTATTATATGGTATATATGAATCCAATGAATTCATTCCATGATTATTTTAATGAAAATTATTTATTAGGAATCTGTATGATGATTTCCAATTCCTTAGTTTTTTATCCAAGGATTACCAAGGTAGTAAGGTATTTCTTCTTAACTATTCCTTTACTAAGGAACATTTATATATTATCAAAAAAGTACTTTTATGTGGTATATATGATACTAATTTTAATTATTATATGAATAATATTTCATAATTTATGATATTTTAATTTTCAATTTGATATATTTCGTCCTTTTATTTTTTTCAGTAATTTTACAAAAGTTGTAAATGGTTATTTCATAATCTCATAATTATTCATGATTTATTATGATTATGTCTAAAATAGTAGTTTTATATTATATTTTCTTATTTAGTTAATTATATTTTATTTTACTATGGTTATTCCCTTTTTTCCCTTGTAATTTTACCTTTTTCACCATTATAGTTGTTAAAATTATTGATAATTTTTTAAGAAATTTAATATTAGTTTGTCATTTCAGTAATAAATCCTTCTTCATAAAAATTCATTCCTTCTAAAAATGATATCAATAATAAATATAATATTAATATTTAATTATTTAATATATTGTGTACGCACGATTTTATTTTTCAAAAAAATTATACTGAATCTTCCTGTCATTTTCGTATAGAGGTACTTTCTAAATTTTTAACAAAATAATTAAAGAGACTTTATTTCAACATAATCTACATGAACATAATATTTTAACTCCAAAACCACTCAATGTTTAAAATAATTCAAATTATATTTTAAATTAAAGTTATTTCCACAATATTTTGTGAATTTTTAGTTTCTAAAATTTATTTTTAAAATTATAATTGTTCTTTTCTTCATGAATGTTTTTAATGATCTTTAATGGAATTTTCATTCATAAATATCCACAACCCGTGATGTTATACACACAAAACATGGGATATGTGTTATTGATACCATCCTTATTATTTTCCTAGATGGAATATGATTATTTTAAAGAGATTTTGTTGGAAGCCATTCCTTTTCCATGGGTTAATCATGTTACAAAATGATTTATGGATGTTTTTAATAGTTTTATGGTGTGAGGAATGTTTGATGTACATTATTCATTTTATGGTTATTGTTCATGTTTATGAAGGCCTAAAACACCTTATAGCTCACATGAAATATCTATATACCTTATATGATGGGTTGATCCACATTATATAACAAAATATTATAATTCGATTCATAATATAGCTCAATATATCAGTGTTTTAGAACTACTGTAAATTAAGAAATAATGGGTTCATCCCCATTACATATCATGATATGAAGGGTTTATTCCATTATATGAGTACATTGAATTTAGTAATGATTATTTTATTTGGATAATTAGATTGGAAGTCAGTCATATGGTTATTCCAATTTATAATGGTTCTTTTAGAGATTTTTGAAGATGGAGTTCCATGGGACCAACACATTTTCTTTATTAATGCTATGGGTTTTAAATGATTCAATTGGACAAGATTGATATCCCAAGGCTTATGATTATTTATTTTCATGAATCTTAAATTTATTAAAGGTTTATTACATGAAACATGTTTAATTATCCATGTTTCATGGGTATTAGTACTCTTATATTAATCTAATTCACATTGATTATGTCATCATACCATTATGGTCATCTTATTTTCACTCATGAAATTATAATTTTAATGATTATTATTACCCTTATATATCATTTAATCTCACCCTTGTTATTGTTAATATTACCTAGGTTATTTTGAATTATGTTAAATAAAATAGGTCTTTTTAGGGTTCATTTGGATTATGGTGATGACTATTCAAAAAATATGAAATGATAGGATTAGTAATAAAAATATTCTTAGGAAGTCAGGAGTTTTTTTTATGTAAGAGTTTTTACTAATTATCCAAAAACAAAACATAGCCTATATTGTCCTTTGTTATGTATGTGACCTTTTATTTAAATTTGTTATATGTTTTGCAAGGGTTTATAATTTTATCATGTTTTTTCTATCAAGACAAAAATATAATGATTATAATTTTAGAATTTAAATCGGGAGTTTGGGGTTTGAGAATTTATAGTTGGTTTCATTTCATGGTATAGAAAATAAATTATATTCAGATATTTTCATATGGAGTTATATTAAAAAAATTAACTCAATTATTTTTTATATGTTTATGTTTGATCATAAATTAATTGTTTTTAACACTCTATTTCATGTTTTTAATAATAATATCATAAATTGACTAGTTTTATTTTGGGAGTGGATCTATTGGTCGATGTATAATTAATGGTTTGGAATAACTCGTAGTGTATGTTTACATTTTATAGTGATATGTTTTAAGATTTTGATAACATTTATGAATTATATGATATTGAATATTGAGGTGATTATTGGAACAAAAGATTTATCATATGGATAACCATTTGACTGAAAACTAATATGATGACTAAGTTATTAATTATATTTTAATACAGGATATATTTTTTTTTGGGATTGTAATGATGTGGTTATTAGGGTTTTATAGGTTCATTTATTATCATATGATTCAGTTTGACCTATGGGTATAACTATTAAATTTGGTATAGTAATGTATTATTCCATCACTTGAAGGATTATTCATTTTGATATTTATTATAACCTGTTTGATAATTTTTGTATTTTGATAATTTTGAATTATATGAAAAATATATTTTACTAACTTATATTGTTATTTGATCCATTAAATGTTTAATTATTTTCTGGAATCATAGATATAATTTATCATGTAATCTGTTTTTTTCATAAAATGATTAGATTGGGTTTTTAATTTATTAAAAAATAAAATGATTATGTCATGTATGTATATTTTCCTTACCATATTATTATATATTTTTATTTAATTATTAAAAAATATGAAATGGTTGTTGATAATAAATATTTTACCTATTACCAACATAAATAATGAGACGTTTGTATTTTTAAAACCTCATTAGATTATGACATTGTGGTTGTTATCTTTCTCATGATCATTTATATTCTTATGATCATTTATAAATATAACAATCAATCATTAATTGAGAATTAATCTATTATTCCATGACTATATCTTCACATCAAACCAACGTTCTTATTTTTTCAATTCCTGGTATTTGATGTTTCATATAACCATCAAATTTTCTTTTCGCAATTTTCAAATGTTTTTTATTAACGATTTTGACAATGTGGGATACATAGAAATATTATTTAAAATAAAAATAATTATTTTATACTAAATTTTAAATATAAAGTGTTAAATTTATTATAAGAAATAATCTAATACCCTGTGATTTTAAAATAATTAAATTTCTTTCTATCTTATAAATGACACACTTTACCAAACATAAACAATGTGAAAAATATACGACCATTAAAACCTAGCCAATAAATAGTGGGGTAAGAATATTATTAAATAAATTATGATATATATATATATATATCCACTATAAAATAAATTTATTTAATTTTTTGGACATTTAGTAACTTGATGTTTAGTGAAGACATTTTATTCATGAAAAAAAAATTTCCAAAAGTTATTTTTAATAATTTTGGTGTGAAAATATTATAATGATTTTTTGGGAAGTTAATATTTTTCTATGTAAAATAAAATAAATTTTTGATATAAAATTATAATAATTCACTTTTTATATTTTATCATTTATCATAAATTGTTTTGTGAATATTGAAAAAACTCAACTACTGACAAATAACCATTTATTTTCAAAAAAGTGTTTAATTTAAATGTATAACTATTTTTTTAAATTAAATCAAAAAATCATAATTATATTTTCGTTATATTTAATCCATTTATTTACATTTAATTAATATTTACAATATATTTTAGTTTATTTTTGTTAATAATTTTTAAAACTCAATTTTTCTGAAAAATATTTTCAAGTACATAATGTTTATCAATTTTAATTAAATATAGTAACACACAATGAGGAATGATTTAAATGAAATTTTTGGATTTCATTTATTTAAATATTAATTGAGATTTAATATAATTATTATTAATAGTCATATTGTAAATATCATTTGATCTTATAGTAGAAAAATAAATATCTTGAAAAATATATTTTTCTTCACGTATATGGTTTTATTTTAAATTAAATCTTGATACGTCTTAGAAATAAATTTTGATAAAATGGATTCCACGTGTTAAATATTAAAAATTAATATTTGGTGGTAATGTTAACATTAATTTTAGTATCTTTGTGGGATGTGTTAAATATGGGTATAGATTTTTATTTCCACAAATTCAATGTGTGTCGTGTCCATCACATATAAAATCCCACCTAAGATCTTCTCATATTCACACCATCATATCCGATTATATTGACCCATAACATTTCATATACATTTCATACATCCCTGAAAATAACCTATTGGCCTTATTCTTATCATAAAACCATTCAGTTAAGGAATTATTTATAATCTTAAAGAGATAGTTTGAATAAGAATTATATTTTTGATCCCAGATTTTTTGTTTTGTTTCTTATTCCACATCCTTAAAATCATCTTCAACATTGATGATATAATAAAATAATTATCTTTTTTATTATAATTTTTTTCCAATTTCATTACCTATATCTGTATTCTCTTCTACTAAATAGTAGACAAAACCATAATTCATATGTATGATAAACTATCACCTCATGATCTGCTATAATTCATTTTCCATAATATTATCACTAAATTGATTATAAAATCAGAGTGAAAATTTATATTTTATATTGATAAATTATTTATCATTATGATGATAAAATTTTTAGTTTGATATTTAAAATTCTATTCTCTAAAAAATGGTATCATCATTTATGCATACAAGTGGACTACCACATCTATGAAAAGATGTGATTTCTTTTTCATCACAACACACATAAATGATATATATAACTATTTAAAAATAAATAATATGATATTAATGATAAAATTATGATAATAGAAATATAAAATAATACTTACTTCATTACATAATTATCAATTAAATATGAAATCATTTATCATATTTAGGTACATCAAACCATCACCATAATTTTAATATTGTTATATTTTCATAACTATTATTCATGGATGGTTTTAATTTTAAAATAGATTTATAAAAATTATAATCAATTCATGATTATTATTCCCAATATAGTGGAATAATGACAATTATGAACATGATAAAAAAACAAAATATATTTTGAAAATATGGGTTGGATGTCTACAAAGTACTAAACATTGAAATAACAGATTATGTAATTAAATTCATTAATAAGTATAATGAAATAAATAAAATAATATTAATTCATTAATCTAATAAAAAATTTTATGAAGTAAATTAAATTATATATATATATATATATTAGCTTATTAGGGGTAAAATAACATTAAAATCACACGCACCACAAACACAGGCTGAAAGGGTATGTTATAGACCCCCCTGAGGGATAACCCACCATGATTTGAACTTGGGTCTAATGCAGGATTATAGGGAGACATTAGCTATCAGGTATGTCCCAATTACTCAATGAATTTATATTATATTGTTATAAAATATTTAAAAAAAATACATAGTATTTTTTGACTCAGGGTATATGATTCTCATATTACTTTCTATCTGTGACACATCGTCCATATTCACCAGTTTTTATTATCCTGTTGTGTATTTATTTCTCCTAAATGTATTTTATGATTCATTTCATCATAATTATTGGGAGTTATGAATCTGTATGTGGTTCTTTATTTACTAAGGTTTTTACATATATAATAAATGCACTTATGAATATTATCTCAATGTTACCTTTATTAAGGAATTTTTTTTGGAATTATTTTATTTTATATGGTTTATGTGTTACACATATAACATGTAAAATAATGAATTATATATACATCATAGTAATTTAACTATAAATTTTAATTAATTAACAAAAGTAGATATTAATTTGTTGTTAAAAATATTTATTTTATTTTATTTTATAATCTCATCATCATTCTAGATTGTCTACATTTTAGTCTATATAGAGATAATTAATTGATATTTATATATAAAACAAAATATATTTTATTCACCTATAGTTTTCCACAATTAAATCAAGTAATTGTAAACATTTTTATCATTTTTGTACATAATATGGTTAATACATTGTTTTTATTAAACACTATATTTATTTCAATTTTTGGTCAAAAATCATTATCCATTCAAATACATATCTTCGAAAAATAATTTATTGAATGTTTTTTACATTCCTATATGAGTGGTTAATGTTGTTTTTACCATTGATTGGATTTTAAAAAATGAACAAAAATTAATATTCCAATCATTTTTATGAACTACATAGACATAAACTAAGGATGTGATACAATAAATCACATTCATATTTAATCATATTAGATAGTTATATTAATTATAATGATATTAGGTACTTTTTTAAAAAACAAAATGGATATAGTTTTAATTAAACTATTATATTA
Source organism: Viscum album (assembly GCA_963277665.1). Lineage (NCBI taxonomy): Eukaryota > Viridiplantae > Streptophyta > Magnoliopsida > Santalales > Viscaceae > Viscum > Viscum album. The sequence goes on along the minus strand of OY728120.1, from coordinate 647,533,589 downwards.
ACAGGTTTAATAGAATAGATTAGATTATTACAATGATAAATCTAACTTTAATAGATTAATTTAATTTTTTAAATCATAGTATAAAAATTGATATACGGTGTATTTTTTAGTTTTATCAATAAATATTGTGTTTTAGTGAATATGGAAAAATACCGACTTTTGTACAAATGTCATTTTTTTCAATAAATTCTATAATTTAAAAGACCAATTAAAATTTTATCATTATTTAATGTCGAATAAGTAATTTTAATTTTATTTATTCATGTAAATAACTTTTTAATCATATCTATGCTGGATATTAGTATCAATTTATTTATGGGTTCAAAAACGGTTTTCATGGAATTGTTTTAATGTGAATAATGTTTCTCCATATGATTTAGAAGAAAAACCCTATTGAATAATTATTAAATATATATTTATCTATTATATATCTATTAATATTAATTTAAATTCATTTAATGATTAATAGAGGTCATATAGTTAATATAGAGCCATTTTTTTAAAAAACAGCATTCTTGAAAACCTTTTTTTCATCAAATCTATGGGTTTAATTTATTTTTATTTATATGAATTATATGAATTTAATTATTTAAAATATATTAAATATATTAGATAAGAATTATTTTAATAATATAACACTTTCATGTGATTTTATTCATAATTAATAGTGAAAATAATAAAAAACATTTTCTACTTTTAAGATTAAAATAAATTTACTTGCGGATAAAATAAAAAACATGTTTTAAAATGTCTTTAAAAAAATCTAAAATATATTTAGATTCAATATTTAGACTATATAATATCTATGTCTTGGTAATTATTCATTTTACTGATACGTTTGGAATGTAAAAAATGCGGGTTCCACTTTTTATTTTCAAAAATTACAGGTGTTCCACTAACCTCACCAATAAAAGGAGACCACATAACCTCTCCTCTTAACACCATAAAACACATCCAGTTATTCCAAAATATTCCAAAATACCTTCATTAAATCCCTATAAATATACAATAATTCAAATATTTCTCTTAAATCCATCCTCTGAAGTATTTCAGTGCTAACCAATGTAGTTGTCCCAAATAAATGTTATTATGTTTAACTGAGAGTTTTTATTTTCAATCATTATCCACCTCATTAAAATATTATTAAATTATTATTTAATAGTAAACAAATTACATCTTATATATCATTGTGTTATTATATTGATTTTATAACCTAAATTCGTCCATTTTACCCATAAATAGGATACAAAAACATCATTCATGTGTACATAATACTACATTCGTATGATATAATTTAATCCATTTTCAGCATCACCTACCACAAAGTGATATAATAGTTTATTTAAATTATATATGTTATACTTTTAATATAATAATAATTATGTCATTATTATATCTCATATAAATTATTACCTTCCATTCTAGGGGATATGGTAATGTCATTTCATTGTATGTTGGAGTACTGCCTCCTAAAGCGATGTGATTATTTTCACTCCTGATTTTCATGGAAAATAATTATTATAAAGTTAAGGAATAATTTTTCAATAATGATGATACTAATGAAATATTTATCATTTTTAAAAGGTAATATATAATTAATTTTCTTTCCTTTCCACTCACTAATAAATATTAACATTTTTTGTGCGTATTTGTGGACTACAACCACTGTGTAGTGATGTGATTCATCCTTCCACCCCACAACAAATGGATGATATATATAAAGAAGTATATTAATTTAAATACTATTGTATTTATTATATTATTTTTATTGGGTAAATTTAATATTATATTTATCTTCTTTCCATAATGATCATTGTTTATTGGAAACATTACTCTTGTATACATTTGGCCTTTTGTCTTGATGACCATAATAAAATAAAGTTTCCAAACCCATCATTTATGATTTCTTTTAGAGTTATTATATATGTAAAAATATAATATATATTTGAGGAAAATTATTTTTTATACTATTTAATAATGACCCCTATGAACAATTTTTATCCTTTTGAAGTCATTTTTGAAACATAATCAAAATATCATCAAAACATATGATGTAATCAAATTTTTTTAATTAATTATATAAAATAATATAATAAGTGGAATAAAATGAAAAATAAACATGAAAACTATTCTTAATAAATTTAATAATTAAATTATATTTGTTTTTAGGATGATATTTAATGATGATGATGAATCAAACTCAAGGTAAGGGAATTCAACTCCACATCATTTCATTGACGGATATTTTGATTTTATGAACCTATATTATTTTTTGAGATGTATATAAATAACCTTTTTACACATTAAATCAGTAATTTATATTTTTTATTGATATTTATTCTTTAATTTAATGTTATTGTGATCAAGGTTTGGAATCAAATACTTCCAAAGATGAGATTGACTATTTATTTAAAAAAAACCCCCTTTAATGTTTTCACTCAATCTCTATTTTTCATCCATTTTGACACATATGAATAGATTTTATGAATCTAATTATTTAAAAATGAGAAATTTTTGTTGTGTATTTTTATCATTCTTTATTTTTTTCAAAAAATAAATCATTGTATGAAATGTTAGTTTTATTAAAAAATGATATAGTGAATATTTAGTTTTATCATATATATGGCCACAAAAACTTTTCCCATTATCATTACCATTGTTTGAATTTCGGACTATTTTAAAATAATTATTCATCTATTAAAATAAGAAAACATATTTATAGTTTTTTATTTAATATGTTTCTTTATAAGAAATGGTTATTTTTATATTAAAAAGTTATTTCACATGATATTGAAAGTGTTTTTCATGAATTTTATGATAGAAAATTAAATAAAAAATAAGCCCTATTTTTGAAATGGTTCATAATAGTTAAAATTTCCAATATGTTATCCATATGTAGTTTATAATTTTTTTATTCCCATTATATCTCATGGGTGAGCTCGATATAGAATATACAATGGCTGCATCTAGGTTGCACCAAGTGAGCCATATATATAATATATGGGGGTGTACCTAGATAGTACTCCAATTATTTGGTTAATGTTTCTTATATTAATATGAAATATATTATGATCTATAGGAGTGTTTCTAATGTGTATTTAATTGGGCAATAGTTATTTCAGACAAATGTTTAAAATAGTTTATGAATGTGATGCATTTTTTTCAAATAATATTCTTATTTTATTTCTATGTGTTTTACTGGTTTTCTATGGAATAATGTGGGATTGTTTTTAATGGGGAAATTATTGATTTTATTTTATCAAATAAAATTTATATTATGTTAGACATTTCATGGGTTTTATTTTTTCAAATATACTAATAATCCTCCTCTTTTACGCTGCTTGCTATAATTTTTTACAACCCTCATTTCTAAAATATATTTCACAGGTTTTTATTATTTTTAAATGAAATGAAGAATTCATGGTCAATGGTATGGTGATTTTTTAAAATGAAATCATGTATTATTTTAAAAATATTATTATATACAAAAAATAGATACCATTTCGTTTTAACCAAAATGTAATTTTTTGTTTTTCATATATTTTAGTTTTGGAAATTTCTATAAAAATATTAATCTAAATGGTCAATGGGAATATAAAAAATTTATTTATTATATAAAGAAACTAAAAAATATAAATTTTATGTATGGGTCTATTTACCAATATCTTTGAAAATTAAAATGTTACATGTTCTGTATAAACAACCTATCTCAAGATTATTTTGAATAAGAACAATATAATATAGACAAAAAGGCTAAGAATATTCATTGTTTGGAAAATATATGGATTTTAGACAAAAAATATTAAAATTAAGAAATGTTCCAAATTTCACATTAAAGTTTCATTTTTAAGTAGTATTAAATTTAATCTCTAGAATGCTAAAAAACTAAATAAAAATATAGAAAGAAAAAATTATAAAAATATCGAATAAAAAATGTCAAACAAGATTGGAATAACACAATATTCACAAAAGTTTCTAACACCACATAAAATTAATCCTTATACTTCCAATGTTTTGGATAAAATTAGATAAAAAATCTAATCATAATTAATTATTATTGGACAAAAAGTAATATAATTATTATGATAGACATGACATGATTGTGTGTTATCCTTAAGTAAAAATAAATGATAATGACACATATAAATATAAAAATAATAGAAAATATTAAAAATATAAAAATAAGTATAAGGAAATAAAATATAGAATAAAAAGGATAATTCTTGGTTTCGAACCCTAAGTAGGTTTTTTTATTTTTACATACCATAGTTAGGTTGTTTTAGTAAATTATCTCCAATGAAAAAGTGTATCTTGTTTCATTAATTTGAATAAATATATGTGACATTTACAAATTAATATTTGAAGAAAATACAATTAAGACCCAAAATGATAAGAAATGTCTCAATCCCAATGAATTAAGAAATATATAAATTGAGTTCTAGGGTGGGAGGGAATGGTCAGAGGGGTTCTTTATATTTAATTTTTTTTATCACTAAAATATGGTATAGAACATGGTGTAGAGTAGGTAGTATAATCACTACATAACCATCCACCCCTTAATCTTATACCACAACTTTGGTCACATCTTCAATAATATCCAGTTACTTCTCAACATTAGATGTTGTGATTGATATTTCAAAAAAGGATATTACAAAAAATATTTCATATTGAATAATACTAAAATATAAAGAATCAATATATAAATATTCCCTTCCATGTATGTCATCATTTAAATTGATATATTTTATATGGCCAATTAGTAATACACCCTCCAAAAAAACAACATCATATTCCACATAAATACAATGGTCAAGATGTAATGATTATTCAATGTTAAATATGGGTGAATTGTATACATTTTTAGACTCTATAATATATAAAAACAAAACCAAATATAATTGATCTAAAACAATAAATATATATCACATTTTATCATCATGTATCCCTTTCATCCGTAATCGAGAGATGTTTAAATGATCATCAATTTTTTTTGTAAACCTCCATAGTTTCTAGAACTATAAAGAGAAGTTGATGAATTTATTTTGCAACCATATCAAGTTATACATCTTTTTCATGTTCTAGATTCACCATTATTTCATTTATATATTTAATTAATAATTCTACTTGTATATCTAATTTAAAAAATTTCTTCCCTATAAACTTGCACATGGTATATATTGTATTCAATTTATTTTTTCCAATGATGAGTGTTATGTTTTAAGGAACAATAATCATAATTTGTATACATCACTATAAATATTTTTTTTTATATATAAAATTTGAATTATTTACCTACTCTAAAAAATAGTGAATTAATGAACACATGTATAACTAACATTGGGGCTATGTTTTGAAATGACATACTTGAGGTTTTAAAAATTATATAATTTAATTCACTAAGTTATTTAGATTAATTGAGCTAGATCATTTATCTTATGGATATTTTATGTTCCCCCAATTTTATAGTTCAACTAAATATATAATTTTGAATGTTTTTATGTTTATATATTTTTATAAATAAGGGAAAAAAATTAATTTGAACAGGAATATGCTATGAAAATAGAATTTATGTAGATAGATTGATATTATAAAGAATAGAGATCATCCCATGATAACACCTAGAGTGAACTAGAATAGTCATATTACAAAATTAAAACACTCCATATTATGTGTAAACATACTATTAATCATTATTTTTGAATATTCAATGCACTCAATTATCCACACCATAAATCAACCTCCTTGATCAGGGGAATAGAACGCATAGAAAAATTCTATGAATCAGGTGGTAGGTGGAGTCAGAAACGATCCTTTATCAATAATATCCACCTCCCCATAACATTATAAAAATAATATGTAATATTAATGAATGTGAAATGAATTGGGTTCAACAATGATTCAACCCCATGAAGATTCCTAAAGTCAGCTACTCATGACTATGAGTATTAGAGATCATAGGGGAGAAGACAGGGCTATAAAAAATATAAAAATTATAGAATTATTTGAATATGGATTCTAATATATATTAGTTATATGAAATATTAAAACCATAGATAATAAAATAATAAAATGAAAAACATGGAAAACTAGAAGGAAAATAATAATTTTCATCCCTTTTAAATAGAGAAGAAATTCTTTTTCATAGAGAAAAGGGTTGTAAATTTTACAAAATAATTTACCTATAAAATAGATTACCTTTTCTACAAAATAAATAGAATAATTGGGAATTATTGTATTCGGAAAATTTATTTTGTTCATTATTTTGAATTTCACTAACAAACAATACATTCATTCAATAGACATAGAAAATATTACAATAGATTTACTTCAGAAAACTATCATTGTGTGGATGACTCATTATATTACCCATATCAGGTTGCCCATCTATTTATTTTCATGATATCATAAGAATCAATTGGGGAAACTATTAATATATATATTTCTGTGGATATACATATTACCTATGTAAAATTCCCTCACAATTATGGTTACAATTTATGAGAAATTTTCCTATATTCAAAAGTCAAGATATATTGGAATTGATTTAAATGATTGAATTTTAAAAAAAAAATTAGATCCCAAATATTGGGATTTATTATTTATTGTTGTTTAACGAATTTCATCCTTCTAAAAATATTTTAAAACCTAAAATAATTTACCAATTCGTATCAATGCTAAAAAACTGAGTTAGAAAATACACAATTAAAATAAAACAATTAAAAATAAAAAACATATTCCATCATCAAAATTAAGATAAAAATATTTTTAAATAAATAAAATTAATTAAATTCATATAAAATTACCCTTGGGTACAATTTTAATATATTCATTAAATGTACAATTATTTAAATTATACACTTTTTGGAGTGTGAAATGGGAGAAGAACATGGTGGGAGATGGATAACATCATTAATTAAATTAGATGATTATTTATCTAATATCCAAAGACACTAAAAATTTTCTATTATAGGACATGTTTTTTTAATATTATTATTATTTTAAAATGATTTCATATTAATATATGAAATTTTCAGGTCATTATAGAGTTTAATAATATATTTTTATAAAACATAGTGTTGTATTAAAAAATCTATTTTTTAAAGTGTATTTCACTGGATATATTATAAATATTTTTTGATGAATTTAAAATCTATATAATAATTAAGGAATATTATTCAATTTTATTAAGGAAAGTGGTGTATTTACATAATACCCTACAATTATTTCAAACATTGTATCATTTAGAATTTTTTAGGGAATGCATATTGGTGTTAACTGATAATTTTAATCCATAAAATGATAAAACAGTTTTTATAGTATAATGATTTCTGATTGGATGGATTTCAATAAATAATTTTCTCTTTTGAATAGTTTCTCTTTTTCTTAGTTTATTTATTATAATTCATGTTATTATTGGGATATTTCTGTTTGGTTTCCATAAACATGATACATGGAAATATATATATGTGTGTGATTCTTGTGGAAATGTTGTCTAATGGGGTGATAATTCAATAACATCTTGGGAAGAAATTTGTCTCATTGCTTTAAATTTTTCCCCATTATTACATACCACTGACAATGCATAATTTTTTGGAATTAATTTTCATAGTAATTGATATAATTCGAATAATCATCAGAAGGACGTGGTTGGTAGAATTTGTGGTACATAATTATTGCAACATTGGAAAATAATTATCACTTCTTATAATGGACTTACTTATCATTTTCTATAGTCATGGTATATGAATCTAGAAAAAGATGGTACTTTTGTAAAAGAGTTTGAAAGAATCAAATTTTACTCACAAACAGAACCATGTGAACTAAGTCCCCAATATGGGAATTGTAACTATAGATCACATTAATTTTTTTGGAACCAACCTAGTTTTGATATCATTGTTATGTGTGTGCGTTTTAGAGTTTTTTTATAATGTTTAATATTTTATAATGTTTCCCAATACATTGATGAGTAAAAATTCATTTACATAGGCATTATTAGGGTGTGAGATATTTTTCTAAAACTGATGAATGGTATCAATCATAGATACATGGATAACCCTTACTATATAAGCATACAAAGTACAACTAATATGTTTTTAGGTTTTCTCACATTCAGTTTTTTCAATGATAATTTTTGGTTATGAATATAACATTTTATTTAATTGGATTTGAGATACCTTAAATTTTGAGTCAAACAATGGCCAGTTAATGATGTTATAGATCAGTGAGTATTCATAACTACACTCAATAACATGAATTTGGATATTTAAAATATGATGATTACATGGGTTTTAATCAGGGAAACACATTCCTTATATGAATTTCATAGTCTACAGAAAATCATTAATAAAAAAATGATAACTATATGATTAGAATCAACCCCAATGATATAATTGGTATGGATGGATGAGAAAATGATGTTATTTTTCACATTTATTACCAGGACATTTTTTGGTATCATTTATTTCAATAGAATTTATATTCTACACATGACATAAATTTATGTGGATTTCACATCCTCATATTTGATTATAAAATATGGTAATGAATACTAAGAACAAATTATTAGTGATGTGTTGTAAATTTTTCATGTGATTATTTTTGTGTCGAAGGAAAATTTTATTCACCATTATAGGGTAATTCTTGAAATTATCAATTAACATGATATCATCAGGGTCAAATTTGACCGACCTATTGAGTCATCTAATTTAATTTCATTTATGTGAGTAATGTATGTAGATAATTTAATAATCTAGTTTGTATGTTAAGAGTGGAACCTACATGGACTACCAATTTCTATATCTCAAATATGGAACATGGTTTTATATTGTGACATTGAAAGATGTATCATTTACCCATGGGAAACAAATTACCCATTTTAGTTATTTTATATTAATTTAGATGCATAACAATTATATATATGGGCATTATAGTAAAATCACATGGAATTTATGGAAAACCCCTCATTTATATTAAATTTATAGACATGTTCTCTTCTCTTAATGAGGCTTTTATGAGGAACTACTAATTTGATTAAAAATTATATCAATCCCTGACTATAGTTTTGAGAAATTATTTAATTAATTAGGATAATTATTTGGATCCGTTATCATTTTAGTGAGGTGTTATATATTTTTGTTGTTATTTATAGGATTATATATCTCTATCCATGGTACGAGTGGGTATTATAATCACCTATGTATTTTACAAATATTATTATATGATTATTAATAGAAATATAAAATAAACACAAAAAATATTGAAGAGGGATGATTTATTTTGGAGACTAGGTATATAAAATATTGATGTGACAGTAAAATATAATGTTAATTTTTATATTCTCTATAATGATTTCATAAATCACATTGACATCAAAACAACACAATAAATATCATAGAGAATACATAAACAATAGGGGTGAGTTGAAAATCATAGGAGGTAGTAAACATGATAAATATGACAAAAATATAAACTAAATGACATATCATAATATCATCAAATGAATGATAAATGAGTGATTCCATTAAAGAATTAAATATATATTATGGAGATGTAAAATTAAGGTAATTTATTATTTTGGAAGCCATATAAAAATGTAATAAACATTACTCAGTGAATCCATCCAATATGATATCACTTGGTGGACATAGTTAGATAATGGATTAGGATTCCTATATAATCCCATACATATCATATCTATATACATTGTAATTACACAATTCATTGGATAGCATACTGGGTTCACCCTTCATAACTTGTAAATATACATGTGTGTTATATAAAGAAATCCTACAAATTGAAAAAACATTATAATATAGCTTGGGAAGGAATGTTGTATCATAATATTTTCTCAGACTTCTAAAATTTTCATACCATAAAGAATTATATAAATTATGTGATTTAATAATTATTGAATGATTATAGATTAATAAATAAAAATAGAATAATGAAATAATGTCCAATATAATTTTATGAAAAAAAATTAATACAATTTTTTTTAGAAATTTACATTTTATGTGGGGTTTTAGAATTAAGGTTAATGAATCGTTAATGAGGACAAGTGACAAGACCCAGCCAATATAGGCCCTCAAAGGAAAAGATAATATTAGTGGGAAACACCAATACTAACTCCAATAATTCTATGGTGGGAGACTAGCACTAAGTAGGTATATCACGCACAGGGGAGGCCTTATTAGAAAGTACCTATACACTAGATCACATCTCCAAATATGAATATAATGGTGAAAAAAATGAAACAACTGAAAAAAATATATATTTACACACATTATCTAATATTAGAGTGTAACATGAGTGTGGGAATGTAAAATGGATTAATAAAATCCCAAAAAAAATTAATAAGAGTCCAACATACTTGAAATAAGGGGACTACTATCAATAAGAAACTCATGGAGCCGTCAATGATCTATCTAAGAAATCAAATATTCACCTAATCCTAATAAATTATTTTTTCAACTTCCTTTTTTAGAATAAATGACACGTGAAGGAAAAGCCCATCCAATGGTTTGTGTAGTCATACCTATTAGGACACCCAGAAATAAAAAAACACAATCCATAATTATAGTCAACTCAATATCACAAAGGAGAGTGAACAATGAGTGATATAATAATAACCCAAATATGATTAATTATTGATATAAATATCTCAATGAGAGTTCATGTTCACCCAAAAAAAGTAGTAATCCACTAAAGGATTTATCATAATGATATTATGAGTTAAATAAATCACATGGTATTGCAATTACTAATGGAAATAATCAGAAATGTTAGGATCATTATGTCATTCCGTGAGGAGACACAAAATGGATCTTAGAGGATGTAAATTCAAAGTTATGGGATGAAAGAAATTTCCTCTAGTAGATACCGATCCTGAATGGGAATAATCCAAACAAATGGGGATCAAATTCCATGATGGTTAGTAATTTGATACAACACCAGTCATATAGATGAATAAAATATTATCACACACTATTCCACACAAAGGGATACCTGACTTGGTCCAAAATGAAAATATAAAGTGGATCACTCTTTATATGCCTATGATGTGATGCCTCACTATACCCATAAAATGATAGAAAAATTTACCATACCCCACTAGTTCTAAAATAGAACAAAGATAATGGGGTCTCCAAAATTCCCTATATGGGGGTATATGTTATCAATAATGAATACACAATTTTTCCATCTAAAATTGAGAAATCATGATGTTGTTTTCTTATTTGTCAACCCTTGCTTGTGTACTCCGGCAATGACTATGTAAACAAGTCATAACCATGTTCCCTTACTAATATCTTATAATTTGTCAATATATATACCAAGGTAACATAGGTTACATGTCAGCATTCCATATTTCGGTCTAACAGTGTGTGAACATGGCACATGAAATGTGATATTTATCATTACGAAAAAACATAATCATTCAATGAATGGGGGTCCACACGATTTGTTTTATTATGAAGAACAAAGCATGTATATCTTGATTTTATATAATTTCATGGAATAATTTATTATCAAACCTATTTTCCTCATCCTCCACTCCAACCAAATATCATGATTGTAAATACCAAATCAATGATTAAGCATTCATGTGATATTACCCATGGTCAGATTCCACCAACCTCTACTATTAAAAAACATAAAATATCACACTATGTCTCTAATATTCCAACCTATAAGATGAAATCCATAAATTAATCCATGACATTTAACTATAAAAATTACACAACAATAACTTTTGGATCTTGAATATTAATCAGTAGTACTCATAAATTGAGGAAAATAAAAACTGTGAAATTATAATTTTTCTAGTAATGTTGAACAACCTGTCACGATAAAATTTGATGAAAAATGTTTGAATAATGATGGGAGAAATAAAATATTCAAAAAATAGAGGAATAAAATGTTAGACATAACCCCAGTTGTAAAATTTCTAAAGAATTCAAAAATGATGAATATAGAAAAATGTTCAAGAATCAATAAATAATATTCCAAATCTTAAATCAAGGAAGAAAATTCACCAACCATAAATCAATAATCTATATGTGAATTAATTTTTTAAAGGAATTAATTCACATTCGATATATGAATAAAAAATGGTTGTATTACAATAAAAAAATTACATCATTAAAATTGAATTGATCAATAATGAAAAATGTTTTTTATATTGTTTTCATTGATAATATTGATGAACTATATTGAAGGTGAAAAAATCCCTAAATACTAATTATTGATCCAAAATCCCTTTTTCTGTCATTTATCTCCTCCACATTCATCTATAATCACTAATGTTATGTATTTTGACACTATTATTTGGTCATAACCATGATTAATTTGTATATGATTAGGAAACATCCCATTAAAACATTGGTGTCTCAATTAATTTATCTATTTAGATTTCTTGTTGTTAATTCCCTAAAAAAACACTTGAAAAATATAAATCATACATTGGGACAAGCATAACACATGAATTTTGGGTATAGTGTATATCATTAATATCCCATATAATAAAAAATATGGTAGGTATTATATTTGTTTTTAAATAATGTGTGAGAGAAATTTTATATTATATTTTAAATTATTATTATATCACCACTAATGCATAATTCGTAACTCTAAAAATATTCACTAAAATACTTATTGTTATTAAATAGAATAAATGGTGTAGTAAATTATCCCAAACACATTTATCGTAATCATTAAAAGTTAAAAATCATAATAAACAATATTATCGTATAATACTCATGTCTTATACTCCCACTAATATGAGATCCCATGGTTATTACTATAATTCCATTATACATGAACCATGTGAATCACTCGCCAATGAAGGATATTCTCTTTATGATAATTGAAATCAATATATTACTCTATAGAGGTATCTCTCTCCTAGAGGTCCCAATATTCGTTTTTGATAATGTGGGATTGTTCATGTACATACCTCTTTATATGAAACAAGTGGAAGAAATTTTTCACTCATTCTACTTTCTTCATTATAGCTATGAGATAGGCAACATAGCGATTCATATGCAGCATCTGTAAGGGAACATTGAATCTGTAAGGGTTGGTGTCCTGAGAACCAACTGTGTTGTACTTTGATTACATGAATGTTCACTTATTATATATTTTCCATTGTTCTGCATGACTATAATATAATAATGTCTTGGAATATTTGTTGCATTCATAAGGTCATGGCAGATCTCTACTATGATGAGGACCTTGAAATGCTATTACAATATTCTTTAATAATCTTCTACGGTTGGATGACATACTATTATAAGACACATAGTATATATATCGTCATGTGCGTCTACTCGTAAGAAGAAGAGACTCTCTCTCATAGAGTTCGCACTAGGTAATCTCTATGATGGGAGATTATGAGAACAGACCTGCCAGTAGCAATTCCACATGTCTTGGTGTCATCAAACATTGTTATATATGGGCATGTGTAATGGTCCTTAGACTGGAAGATTATCATAGACTCATGTCATGACTCACACAATTATATTTATTGAAGAAAATTGTCATGTAGACAGTTGGAAGGAAGTATGGTACGTCGAGTAAGTCACGAGTGACATTTTGTTAATGGATAAGTTGAGGAAGGATTTGTCCCTACCATTTAGGGAATTTGATATCTCAACCCTTTGATTGAAATAGAGTTGTCACATTAAATTCTATGGACATGGTGTAAACGACGAGTTTATTTTAGGAAGTCAAAGAATGACAGATCAAACATATTGGTTTATGACACTGCCATGAATCCCACTGGATGAGATATCGAGACAAAGGGATTAAATTACACAGTAACGGTTCATATGAGGTGATACGTCAATGCGGCGTCAACTTCTTTCTCTTGGGTTCTTTGACCCGTTGCTAGAAAGTAATCTTGGATTTTATTCATGCCCGCCTAATGCCAATGAGAAAGAGGCCTAGAGGGTCAAAGACTATGTGTATTCAAGTATCTCATGAAGAAAAAAGATTATTCCCATATGTGGTTTAATAATTATTCAAGTAAGACTAAATAATTTTAATGGTGGAGGAAGAAGAGAATGAAAAAAAAGATATACACGCCATGTATTAAATATTACACATCATGTAGTTTTTCATGGAAAACATGTACACTTCGAGTATTAATAATTACACGCTGTGTAGTTTTCTTTTTGGAAAGAAAATAAATTAATGAAAACAAGATATACACACTGTGTACATTAAATGTACAAGTCGTGTAGTTTTCAATGAAAAACAAGTACACATCATGTATTTATTAATTCACTCCATGTAGTTTTTCCAGTCAGGATTTTGAGGAAATATCATTTCATTAAATTATATTTATTATAATCAGCATGGGCGCATGTCAAGGAATTAATGACTCGACATGTGTTTCAAAATAGAGTTAATGAAATAAATAAAACGTGTAACACATTTATTTATTGTCATAACTATACAACCTCAAACCTAATTATAAATATCCTCACAATGCCAACTCTTTTCCTAACAAAAGAGAATCGTTGTGCACAATAATTCTGGAGAATTATTTAAATGCTAAAAGAACCACTTTTTCCAAGAACACTCTCCAGATCGAGAGAGATCCTATACCATTGGATCAAGATGATCTAAGGTGGACAATGCAAGCCAAGCTTTATCCATGATAGCACCCAGAGACTCCTTTGGCGACATCCTGAGATATGAGGTACACATGTGGATCATCGCTAGAGGAAGTATACACATGGCATCTGTTACGCAATGACGAATCACATTGGAATGTGATCAAGAATATCAATGAAGAAATATCACCCAAAATGTATTTCTTTTAAATTGATTAAATTAACTATAATCACCCTATAATGATCCTAATTTTTGGTTCTGGGAATTTCCTTTTCATTTTCCATTTCTGTGATTCGATCCATGGAGACTGGCTTTTATCATCGTATTGATCCCGGATTGATCATTGATAATAAAAAAAGGCCAAGTGGGGATATCCACCCACGTGCTTCCATTGCGCGTGGAACCTTCAAATGGTATCATAGAGAGGTTACAACGTTGATTATAGTTATTTAATTTTCATTGATAATTTATGAAATTTTATTTTATTCAATTCGAAATAAATTGTTCTATAAAAATGAATAAACAAGATCTTGTCTTCCTCCTTCGTTTCTCGATTCATATCACAGAAAAAACCATTTAATTTTACTTTTTTATTAAAATAAAAACGAGGAACTCATCTGGAGGAGCCGCTCATTCTTATCTGTACAAAAAGGGAATACATAGCTTATAATTAAAATTACACACCATGTGCTGAGGTTCAACGAACCGGTACTGGTCCACCGAACCACGTCGTGTGAATTGATTACTCCTAAGTATTTATTACCCCATGTTGGATAAAATTAAACGGCATGTGGGAACTGGAATACACAGTGTGTATGTTGGAACAAAATGTCTTGTAGTATGATCTGGCCCAAATGAAACCGTGTACAAATTAGAAGCCACGTACCACATACATGGGATCGCTAGGCTGGTAACTGCGTAACAAGGAAGTAGATTCCATGCTAGAATAATCTACACACCGTGTACTCCAAAATTATCAAATTAAAGAAAACACGCCAAATCCCCTGGTGTGTACTTTGGATAATGGGTGAAAAGAAATACATGTCGCGTAAATATAAACTACACACTGTGTACTTTTCAGAAATTTCACCAAGTTTCTTACAAAAGTACAGACCTATACAAAGAATATGGTTGAGAAGAATCTCAAGGAAATTCAGAAAGGTATTTAAGATAAATAATTGATTAATTATAAAATCATAATTAATTGAATTCGACCACGACTTATCTTAAATGAAAGAACGATTAAACAAATTTTATTTCTAAATATGCGTAAATGCCATTGCATACTATGGATGAGAATGAGCTGGACCAAAGACCCTTTGTATGTGTGTATGGTTTCATTTAAATGTATTTAAATTTGTTGTCATGTGAACCTTCTTCCAATAAAATGTAGGGCATGTATGCCAATGGTTTCTTTAATGACAACCCATGTAATTGAGGATCTCCCAAGCTAGAGGAGATGGTTCAAAACCCAAAGTAGAGGCGAAACCAACCCTAGAAGATACAAAAATGGACAGGTGGGAACTGAAAAACACGAACCATCGGTTTAAGGTGTTTTCCCCTAGGTCATGGTTAGCTTATCAACCTGCTAGATAAGCTAACCAATAGATGCTCATGATCATACCATCTTATTTTATTTCTGTCTGATTTTATGGTTTATTGATTATGTATGTGTTTTCGTGATCACATAATTAATGAAATAAGCAAGCATGAAAAAATGGAATAAAATAAAAACTGGACTATGCTTAAACATTATCATAACATGGTTACTCACTTAAGTAAGAATCACTTAATATTACCAAGCATGTGATAATGCAAAACTTACCATAAAAATTAAAATCCCTTAATACCATATTAAGTCAGACCAAGCATTCTGTTACGTGATTAAGGGAAAGACTCAATAAAACTATGTGTTTGAACAACCCTTATTGGGACACTTACTTTTATAAAGGAATCCCTTATGAAAGGAATAGGGTAGAATTAACCGTATTACATCAAGAGGAGTATCCCTTGCAAGACATGGTGTAATATTTGAGGTAATAGTTGAGGAAATCTAATTCAGGATTTCAGGATTGGGGAGTCCACTTAACAGATCAAGGAACTCTAAGCTCAGAGTTGGCATAGAACTGCCTTCCTAAATACCTTCAAATAGCTTGACCAACCCTTGATTGGGTTACGCAAAGGGGAATATGGATCCTTTCCACTAGAATGTCAAAAAAAATAGACATTCCGAGTTCAATGGTGAGGGCCATTGGGACTTGATAAAATAGTGTGAGAATTAATAATTTCATTTATTATTTTTCATAAAATGTAATCATGAAAGTACTGATAAATCTTCACTTTTAATTTGTAGAATCTATATGACAATATCATCAACCACCTTTTTTCTGCGTTCAATTCTAGATAAAGATCATTTCCTCACCGGCAGTAACTTTCATGAATGGTTTAGGCACCTTCGGGTTATCCTACGCCATGAACGAAAGTTTTACGTGCTTGAGTCCTCACATCATGATCCCCCTACCCATGGGACGAGTGATGAATATTTCCTCATCTATGATCAACATTTTAGTGATGCACTCAACATTCAATTTTTTATGCTATAATTTATGTCTAGTGAGATCATGAAGTCTCATGATGACATGGATGCCTATAGAATGCTCGAGCACCTCCGTGGTCTATCCCAGGAGAGAGCAAGACATTAAAGTTTTGAGATCTCCAAGGATCTATTTCAGAGCAAGCTTGGAGAGGGTGCCCCAGGTGGTCCTCATGTAGTCAAACCCATTGGCTTCATTGAGCGCTTGGAGGTTCTAGGATTTAAACTCTGTGAAGAAATGGGTACAGATCACATTCTTACATCACTTCCCGAGAGCTTCTCAAACCTTGTTTTGAACTTCATCATGAACAACATTGAGAAGTCTATGTCTGATCTTCTTACCCTCATTCGACAAGTGGATAATGACATGATGCGTGAAAAACCTTATATCCTTATGGTGAATAAAAAGAAAGGGAAGGCGAAGAGATTTCAACCCAAAGCTTCTTTAAGGCCTTCCAAGAAAAGGAATATCAAATTGGAGGCAAGGGAACATGATGCTATTTGTTTCGCATGTGGAAAGAAGGTCCACTAGAAGAAAAACTACACCCATCAAATGAAGCAAGGGGATGATTCATGTGCGTTTTTTATCGAATACAATCTATCTGTTTTTACTAGTTCCGTATTAGATAATGCTTCTGGTGCTCACATATGTATCCTAGTACAGAAACCAAGTAGATTCAGGAAGATTGATCGAGAGGATGTAAATATACGAGCAGCCAACGGAGCCAGACTTGTTGTTGTAGTTATCAGGGACTACCACCTCACACTACCAACTGGAATGTTATTGGTGTTAAAGGGTTGTTATTATGTTCCTTCTATTACTAAAATCATTATTTCAGTATCCATATTAGATACTATTGGATTCATGTTCAATTTCGGAAATTAATGTATCTACTTTTATAAATATAGCATTTGTTTTGTTGGGGCACATTTATATAATGACCTTTATGTGTTAGACTACACAAAAAAAGTAATGGCCATCGATTACAATGTCAATTCACATGACTCAAACCACACCCATATTTGTAATCACTGGCTAGGTCATGTCAATGAGAAACATTTGAAAAAATTAAATCAAAATGGGTATTTAGATTCTTTCGAACTAAAACCTCTTGGTGTATGTCATGCGTTTCTACAAGGAAAAATGACCAAATCCCCATTTAGTGGTAAAGGTGAAAGGGAGGAAGAGCTTCTAGAATTAGTTCCCACAGATGTGTGTGGAACATTTCCAGTTGAAGAAAGGGGGCGGTTCTCATACATCATAACATATAATGATGATTTTAGTAGATACAGATATATCTACTTAATGAGGTATAAGTCAGATTATTTTGATTAGTTCAAATAATACAAGAATGAAGTTGAGAACTATCTTGGTAAGAAGATTAAGAAACACCACTTAGATAAAGGAGGAGGATATCTTAATCGGGACTTCATTTATTTCTTATGGGAGTTTGGGATTCTATCTCAACTCACTCCTCTATACACGCCCCAGTGGAATGGTGTAAGTGAAAGGAGGAACCGCACCTTGTTGGACATGGTGAGATCAATGAGGAGTCATGTGAGTCTTCCATTGTCCTTTTGGGGATATGAATTACAAACAACAGTACACATAATAAATCAATTACCAACTAAATCGATAAATGGTATTCCATATGAGTTATGGAGTGGACGCAAATCCATGTAATAATATTTACATGTTTGGGGTTGCGAAGCATTTTTTAAGGCCTCCTCAGCTAACAAACTTGCACCCTAAGGCACAAAGTGTATCTTTATAGGATATCCCAAGGAAACAATGTGATATTACCTATACAACCCCTCAGACAAAAATGTTACAATGGCATGACATGCCATATTCCTTGAGAGGGAGCACATCTCCAAAATAGAAAGTGGGAGCAAGATAGACTTCAATGAAGTCGTGGCTCAAGATACAGAGGAGTCGGTACAAGAAAAGATTCTACAAAGCCCCGTGTAAGAACAATCTTTTCCAGAGACACATGAACTGCGTCGGAGCACGAGAGAGGTGAGAGAACAAAAACGATATGGTTTTCTTGTCACCAAGGATGGTTACTCATTATTGGTTGACAATGATAATCCTCTTACCTACAAGGAAGCAGTTGAAGGCACTGACGTTGCCAAGTGGAAAGAAGACATAAATTCTGAAATGGTTTCCATGTACCAAAACCATGTCTGGATTTTGGTAGATCCTTCGGTTTATGTAAAGCCTATTGGTAATAAATGGGTATTCAAGAAGAAACTGGACATGGAGGGGAAATTCAGCACCTATAAGGAATGACTGGTTGCAAAAGGTTTTAGATAGCTTTAAGGAACTGACTACGATGAAACCTTTTCACCGGTTTCAATACTGAAATCCATCTAAATCCTTTTGGCCGTTGTCGTATACCATGAAATTGAAATTTGGAAAATGGCTAGCAAAGTAGAACTCCTTAAATAGAACCTCTAGTATGATGTCTACATCACACAACCTGAAGGGTTTGTGACTCAAAAGGATGCCAACAAGGTATGCAAGTTGCAGAAATCCATTTATAGATTAAAGAATGCATCAAGTTCATGGGACATTCATTTTGATGAAGCTGTAACGGAATTTGGAAATGTTAAGAATGAATGTGAGCCTTGTGTCTACAAGAGGTTTATTGAAAATGCAGTCATTTTCCTAATAATATATGTTGATGACATATTACTAATTAGAAACGAAGTACATATCTTACCATAAGTTAAGGAATTCTTTCATAAATGCTTCTCCATGAAAGACTTGGGTGAGGAAGCATATATTCTTGGGATCATGATCCGTCATGATAGATCTAATAGAATACTAGGCATGTGTTAATGTACATAAATTGACAAGATACTGAAGAGATTCAGTATGGAACATTCCAAGAGAGGATTGTTCCCAGTGTCACATGGCATTCATCATTCCAAGAAAATGTTTCCTTAGAAACATGAGGAATGTAAGATAATGGCAATGATACCATATGCATCAGTGATTGGGTCAGACATGTATGCTCTGTTATATATGAGGCTGGATGTTGATTAGGCATTAAGTGCGGTAGGTAGATATAAAGCTGATCTAGGAGACCGACATTGGATGGTAGTCAAGACTATCTTTAAGTATCTGAGGCATACTAAGGATATGTTCCTGGTTTATGGAGGACATGATGAACAAGTCATCATAGTACATATAGATTCTAGTTTCTAGACTGATCAAGCTGACATGAAGTCGCTGACATGATACATCTTCAGTTTGAATGGAGGTGCAGTGAGCTGGAAGAGCTCAAAGAAAAGTGATGTGGAAGATTCTATAGTGGAGTCCGAGTATATCACAACTTCTGAGGCAGATAGAGAAGAAATATGGATGTGAAGCTTCTTCCAAGAGCTGGATGTAGTACTGATAAGTAATGATCCTATGACACTCTATTGTGATAATACTGCAGTGGTGGAACTTGCAAAAGAGTGAAGGTCACATCAGCGGACAAAGCACATACTTCGGAAGTATCATCTCTTGAGGGATATTTCTCAAAGAGGTGATGTTTTAGTGAACAGTATTTCCATGGAAGAGAACATGGTGGAACCCTTGACTAAAGCCCTGACTCAACAGAAACATGATCATCATGTGAGGTCTAGCGGACTAAAAGTTGTAAGCAGTTGGCTCTAGTCCAAGTGGGAGTTTTGTAAGGGTTGGTGTCCTGAGAACCAACTATTTTGTACATTGATTACATGAATGTTCACTTATTATATATTGTTCTTAATATTTTATGACTATAATATAATAATGTCCTCAATTATTTGTTTCATTCATAAGGTCTTGGAAAATCCCTGCTATGATGAGAACCTTGATATGCTATAAGAATATTCTTAAATAATGTTCTATGGTTGGATGACATACTATGATAGGACACATAGTATACATACCGTCATGTGTGAGTACTCGTAAAAAGACGAGACTCTCTTTCATGGAGTTCGCACTTGGTAATCTCTATGATGGGAGATTATGAGAACAGACCTGCCAGTAGCAATTCCGCATGTCTTGGTATCATCGGACATTGCAATCTAAAAGCGTGTGTAATGGTCCTTAGAATGGAAGATTATCATTGACTCATGTCATGACTTGCGCACATAGATTTACTGACGAAAACCGTCACGAAGACAGTTCGTGGGAAGTTGGGTACATTGGGTGCATCATGAATGACATGTTGTTAATGGATAAGTCAAGGAAGGATTTTTCACTTCCATTTCTGAAAGTTGATATCTCTTCCATTTGATTTAAATAGAACTATTGCATTAACTGCCATGGCCATGGTGTAAATGATGAGTTTATTTCAGGAAGTCAAAGAAAGACGGATCAAGAATATAGGTTTATGACACTACCATGAAACCTGCTTGATGAGATATCGAGAAAAAGGGATTAAATTACACAGTAAGTGTTCGTATGAGGTGATACGTCAATGCGGCATCAAATTCTTTATCTTGGGTGCCTTGACCCGTTGCTAGACAGTAATCTTGGACTTTTGGAAGGCCCACTTAATGCAAATGAGAAAGAGGCCTAGAGGGTCACACACTAAGTGTATTCAAGTATCTCATGTAGAATAAATATTATTCAAATACATGGTTTTATAATTATTCAAGGAATCCTAAACCATTTTAATTATGGAGGATGAAGGAAATGAAAAACAAGATATACATGTCTTGTATTAAAGATTACACGCCGTGTAGTTTTTCATGTAAAATAAGTACACGCCATGTATTAATAATTACACACCGTGTAGTTTTATTTTTGGAAAAGAAATGAATAAATGAAAACTAGATATACATGTTGTGTACATTGAATGTACACGCTGTGTAGTTTTCAAGGAAAAAAAATTACACACTGTGTATTTATTAATACACACCATGTAGTTTTTCCAGTTGGGATTTTGAGGAAATATTGTTTCATTAAATGTTATTTATTATAATCAGCTTGGGCGCATGTCAAGGAATTAATGACTCGACATGGGGTCTTCAAAATAGATTTAATGAAATAAATAAAATTCATAACACGTTTATTTATTGTCATATCTCTACAACCACAAACCAGATTATAAATATCCTCACAACCCCAACTCTTTTCCTAACACAAGATAATCATTGTGCACAACGATTCTAGAGAATTATTTCAAGGCTGAAAGAACCTATTCCTCCAAGAACACTTTAAATATTGAGATATATCCTCTTCCAACGGATCAATATGATCTAGGTTGGACAACACAAGAAAAGGTTTCTCCATGCTAGCACCCAAAGACTCCTTTGGTGACGTCCTAAGATACGAGGTACACGTGTGGATCACCATAAGAGGAAGTCTACACTTGGCTTCTATGACGCAATGATGAATCACATCAGAACAAGATTAAGAAAATCAACGAAGAAAGAACACCCAAAAGTTATTTTTTTCCACTGATTAAATTAATTATAATCAACCTGTAATGATCCTACTTTGTGGTTCCGGGACATTCCTTTTCTTTGTCCATTTCTGTTATTCGATCCGTGGAGACTTGCATTTATCGTCTTTTTGATCCCAGATTGATCATTGTTAATGACAAAAATCTAAGTGGGCGCATCCACCCATGCACTTCTACTGTTCCCGGAACCTTCAGAATAATGGAGAAAAAATTCCACCCCATCCATTCCACATAATTTCTCAATGACGTGAGATTTTTAAGGAAACAAGGTACTTAGTAAAGAAATATGATGTCTTATATCAGTGGACTACATAATATTTTTTATTTCTCTGGTAATTCCTCATCTTCTACAATATAAAGTGTTCCTACTTTTATTCAATTGAACCAACTCTTGGACCATGATTTATAAATCATATAGATCATTCTAGTATAATGGTCACTAGCATGAACTCCTATACAAGGCTAAAAATGATTCATTATCAAAGGTGCTGTATTAGATTTTGTTTTTTTAACCATAAAATGGGTAGGTGCTACACACATCTATTGAAAAATATCAACATGAAGTCTACAAGAACACCCTCTAAAACTGAATTGTTCACCATTTATAGTAATTTTTCTAAGGGTAGAATTTAATTCTCATATTCAACTAATATGAAAAGGATTCATTTTTTCCTCTCCATAATTGTGACATGAAGAGTCTTTCAAGGGTTTAAATTATCATCAAGGAAACTCTATAAATCATAGTTATCTTCTTGAAATATGGGAGTCCCAAAATCTCATCATAACTCTACTATATGTGTTCTTGGATGTCATCTGACATGGTGGGTCTATCTATAGTCAACTAGATGGTGTTATGACCACAAAATGATCTTCAATGTTCCCTAAAAAAGCTACTAAAATATAATTTTACATCCACAATGAAATATCATGTTTAGGTGAAAAAAAATATTAAAACATTCCAATCAGCGATTACATGCTTGAAATATAGGCATTATGACATTAACTCAATAACACATATCTTCATCCACAGACCCAAGATATTGTTCTAATGGTATTGGTACATATTTTTCACACTTGCATATAAATTTTAGGATAATTTATAGAAACCCTTTGTACTTTTTCTCCTGTAATGATTAGTACAATCATATTTCCTTGAAAAGGTTAAAGTTATCCCAACCTTTTGAAAAATTTATTTGGGCCACATTAAATGGTTCTATATACATGAAAGAACTTGTAATAGATACGTAACACCTCAGTCCTTGATTCCATGAGTAAGTGCATTATTTCATTATGTGGGAATGATTATAATGAATTAGATCCTGAAGGACCTATCTGTTTAGCAGTCTAAGCATGCAAGATTTCATATATGATGCAATAAATACATTGGGAAATAGGAATAGAAAACAGAAAATAGAAAAAAATAGCATCTGTAAAAATATATTCAAATATATCTTCTTCATAACAATAGGAATGGAAACCTAATATTGGAGAGATCAAATTCTCTATAACGGTAAGAAAAGAGGATGAAAAAATGAATCAATAGAAATTAACGAACATGGTAGGTTAAATAATTGATAACATATTCCATTAAAATATATATATATGGTGGGGATCTGTGCTCTAATTCATCAGGTGTCAGGTGGGGATATGTGCTTATGTAGGGTGAAGTATTAATTATGTAAATGTCTTGGTAGTTGAGGACACATGAGCTGGAATACCTGATGCATGACATCAAGCTGGCTGCGGATGTTCATGCTTTACATTATTGGGGGATTTTTTTACTAGGAGAGCATTTTTTGGTTCGCACCCACCACAATTGTCTCAATTATATCTTCATTTATTTTGATCTGAATTTGAGGTAGCAAGGATGGGTCGAGTAACTTTAGTTCATTGACATTGATCTTACATGCATGCCTGGGAAAGGTAAAACATTAGTTTATGTACTGAGAAGGGGCACTCCAATAAAAGAATTTAAGGAGGCCATCATTGAGTGGTAGCCTATGAATATGTTCTCTGAGATTTATTTGGTGGTCCACTGTAGACAGGGGAAGTCATTTCAATCTTTTTTAGCTGTTACCACAACAATTTTTTATTGAGTACGAATAAGGATGCTATCTGATTCAAAAGGCCTAGTCATAAGAGAGAGTGTGTCATGAGAGGACCATATTCCTAGATGGACAGTTGGCGCGGATGGGATCTTACATTTTCATGGACGCATGTGGGTGACACCAAGCATACATGAGGAGATGATGCGAGACTTTCATTCCTCAGTTTGGGCATTTTATCCTCATGTCACCAAGGTGTCTCGAGAAATACACCATCAATATTTTTGGCCAGGTATGAGGAGAGATGTTGTTGGTTTTTTCATGAGGTGTTCCACCTGTCAACAGGTAATGGTGGAGCATCAGTGACCAGCATGTATTTTTCCGCAGTTACCCATTTCTGAGTGGAAATGGAATGATATCGCGATGGATTTCATGATACTTTTTTTGTGGTCGTCTCAAGGGAATGATGTTATTTGGGTTGTCATTGAAAGACTCATGAAGGTTACTCAATTCTTGAAGATCAAGGAGACTATCAATGTTGATGAGCTAGGATGGTTTTATATCTGATAGATTGGACATCTATAATGGTTGCCACACTCCATTGTTTTAGACAGAGATTCATGTTTTACTTTTCGGGTCTGGAATTTACATCAGATGGATTTGGGTACATAGGTACTTTTGAGAACAACCTACCACCCCCAGACAGATGGTAATTCCAAGCATATGATTCAGGTGCTTCAGGATATGCTTCAAGAATGCATCCTGGATTTTATATGTTCTTGGGTGAAGCATGTATCACTTTTATAGTATGCATACAACAATAGTTTTTAAGAAAATATTCTATTGGCACATTTTTAGGAATTGTACGGTAGGCCATCCCAATCACCCTTATATTGGCTGGAGGTTGGAGAAGAAGCTTTGTTGGGACCTCATCCTTTCTAGGAATCCAAAGAGTAGATAGAGTTGATTCGGAAGTGGATTGCTACTTCCCAGTCTCAACAGATGTCATCTACTGATTGATGGAGACGTTCTTCATATTTTGAGGTCGAAGATCAGATTTTCCTACATGTCACTATAAGGATGGGAAACATGAGGATTAAGAGGCAAGGTAATATTTCACCGTGGTAAGTCAAACCGTTTGAGATTTTGGATAATGTCAGACTGGCTGCCTATCGACTATAGTTACCTTAGAGGTATTAAGAAATTCATGATGTCTTCCACGTTTCCATGCACTTTTCATACATTTTAGATCTGTATCATGATTTATAAACTGAGGAGGTTGAGTTTGAGGTGGATTCCTTGTTCAAGGGGCGTCTTATAGACAGTGCTGATCGAAATGTGAAAGTTCTCAATGGCCATTCTATTCATATCATATGAGATATATGGAAACATGAGTGAGTAAAATATGAGACCTGGGAGAGGGAGGCCGATGTAAGATCGCAGGGGCCATAGCTATTTGAGTATTCTACTTTTACACCACCTTACTAGGGAAATTCAGGGAAAATTATCTATAAGGGGGGAAGTTTTGTTAGGACCCTGAACATCATATCATGTATGTTTTACATTTATTGTTGTTTTTGAGAAAAAAATCACAGTTTCTTGAAATTTCATGAGTACACGACGTGTACTTTATGAACACACCATCTACATGGTTGTCGCATGTGACCGTGTACTAGCCAGGTAGCGGTCGAGTACATGGTTTTGTGTGGTGACATGGAGACCGCCTAAATAGGAGGTCGAAAAAGGCATGTACACACCGTGTACTTTTAATGAACATGTTGTGTACATTATATTTTTCATTAAACGAATCGGTATCGCGTCTGATAGACAAAACACACTTCTTCTTGACCTCTCTCATCCCAGAGCCTCCATATGTCTAGAGATCTTCTCTGAGCCCGTAACTCGTTGAACATTCTCCAAATCAACCATTATCGATTGCATTGGAATTTCCAAGGTGAGTTCTTCCATATTATATAACTTCATCTCTTGATTTATACTCTCTCATGAGTTATTGATAGTTAAACATTTTTTATTTTTTTGTAGATCTATGGAATTATAGGTTTATTCAAGGACTAAGGTTCCCATATATCAATCTCATAAAACATAGGTAGGTTGTTTTGTCCTTTTAGTAGATAGTCATTGAATTTTGTTTTGAAAAAATTCCCAATACCGAAGAACGGGGTTTCGTAACTTTAGGGGTTTTGCACTATTTTTCCTTATATGCCTTATTTGAATGGATAGAGGTTGTTTATTGATGAATAGGGTTAATTTTTTCATGATATGGAGGTTTATCCAATGTTTTCCAATTTTTTACTATTTGGTCAAACTTTTCCTGTTAGGTAGATGGTTTGATTCACATGCATAGTATTGTTAGGTTAGAGTGATTATTATATGATATTCTATGATATGATGTAGATTGTTTATCCAATTAGTTCTTGATGTTTAATTTTGAATCCAAATATATTGTGTGCATGAATGAATTACACAAGTCCATGAAAACCTGTTGTAATAGACCATAGGGAGAATGGATTTTGAGGTCTTCTCCAGAGTGTCTTATTACTGTTACATTGCTAGAACATAAGTGGGATGAACATTATGGCCCCTCTAAGTGTCTGTAATTTCTCAAATATGGGCCATAGGTGGAATTGGAAGTTAAATGATTACTCATAGTGCCAATTAGTTACTAATACAATACCACATGGGTAATTGACCCTGAGTGTTTCCCCAGGGAGTTTGTGCTAATGATGAACTAGTGGGGTTAGACTATGTGTACTTCTAACAGGGTTTCTTGTGATTTTTTGGTTGAACAAGAGGGGATAGGTTGTGAGTAATTCCATGAGGGTTACCTGGTTTTGATTAGATACATATTTGATATTTAAAAATGAATGAAATTGAATTTTTAGGATTTTTACTATATGTATTTCCTTACTTATTGATTCATTTTGTTTATTTCCTTCCATATATATTCAATGACTCTAAGGTATAGATCATCAGGTGGTTTCCTACTAAGATTAGTCTCACACCCTATTTCATCCATTCGTTTGGGACCAAATGTAACACCCCAGGTAAATAAAGAATATGACATTTTTATATTTATCCATATTTGTGAATAAAATATTAATATTACTTTAAAGTGGATTCTATGCTCGATGGCGTACCCAATACGCAACAATGAGTTTCTTGGGAATCTTACATTGCACTCTAATAATAAAATAATATTATTTTAAATAGTAGTTAACGCCTAGCCGTTGTAATGGCGGGAATGGATAGAACTAACTACAAAATTATTATATATGTTTGTCAAATATTTTTACTTTTTATAATAAATGTTAGAGAACTAAAAATGCGAATGAATCCAATTTTAACCGTAAACATTCTAATATTCTTTAAAAGGTCGAATAACCGCCTTTTGATGGCGACCCTCTTTTAAATCCACTTTTTGACAATATTATGTGTTATATTTGACAAAATAAAACTGTTCTTTAAAATCGGGACATCAAAATTTACTTTGTGTAAATTTTTGGTATTTTTCCGAAAAAGTTCAATTTTTAATGAATAGTAAAAAATGTTGTATTTTAATTCAAAACCTCTTTTTAATCTAACTTATTTATATGATTATATTATCTATTGAATTGGTTTTAAAGTTAAATTAGAATATATTTTTACCATTTAATCCAATAGTGGTCGTTGGAATTAATTTCACTTTGAAATCGGACTTAAACTAGTGTTAATCTTTTGATACATTTTGTTTCATAAAAACACGCTATTTGTATTGACAGCGGGAATTAATTATTAAATTGATTAATGAAACTTATATGTTTTTTATTTTTTAAAATAGAAATCATTTTTGAATTTGGAATATCAAATATAGCTTAGGGTGATTTTTTGGTAATTTTCTGAAAAACTTCAATTTTTGATGAATAGTGAACCCACTAAGTGGTGCTTATAAAAACTGATTTTCCATTTGAATGAAATTTTTCCATCTTTGTGTTTTGAATTTCAAAAATCCGACATACATGGTTGTCATTTAGAATTAAAATGTGGTTCAATGGGATTAAAATAATTTTTTTGGTGAATAGTAACTTATTAAGTTTTTAATCACGATTAGAGGTAATTAGTGTAGTTTAAGGTAAGAATAATGTTTTAATAAACTAAAATGACCTAGAAACATTTCCTACACTCCTTGGATGAGTCATGGAAGACCAAGAAAATCCATGGGTCAACTTTGGGACCCCATGGATCCACTTTGGTTGGAAAATGACATAAATACCTTTTTATTTAATGTTAAAGTAAAAATGATACAAACATGAGATGTTTTACTAAAACAATTTTTACATGGGGTTATACAAGTCATATTTTTTACTATAAAAAGTCATTGGAAATATAAAAATATTTCCTACATCATTGTATTAGTTTTATAATTTTTATAAATTAAATAAATTAAATTATTTATGACATCATGATGATGCAGCGATGACCTCATTATTTAATGATTTAAATAAAATGGAAAGATAATGTAATATATAAGACCTAAACATGTCCAAAACATATTTTATGGGTGGATTTATAACCATTATCACCTTATCCTCGAAACACATCAATTTGGGACCTTTAATATCTGAAACTCATTCTAAAATAATGTATCATTTCTTTACTTTCCAAGAGTGCCCCTCCTCTCCTCTTATAAAAGCCCCCCACCTCTACCTCATTACCCACACTTCCAAAGCCTTTGGATCGGCCAAACCCTGCCCATTTTGTCTCTCCACATCCCTATATAACTCCTTGAAGCCTCACATGAGTCAGAAGTCTTCCCAAGGAATCCTTTGAGCTCAAACCAAAGAGAGTTACCCGATTTTAAGGTAATGTCTTCACTTGAGTCCTTTTGTTTTATTTTTCATCTCCAACCCCCTAAACGCTTTTTATTCATTTATTTTATAACAAATAAAGTATATTCAATATACTAGGATGTTGTTATAATAATTATTCAAGCTACACTTACACACACCTTCATCTAATGGTTAAAGAACATACTGTTTCTGTGGTTGGCGATTTTCTGCCTCACGAAACGATGATTGTTCAATATTCTTTTAACACCTTTAAAGGTGTCCATTATGATGTCACTGTATTTTATAAGATATATATGGTATTTATGTTTACTATATGATTCTGTATTTTATATTTAGAACATACCTTTATTCTTTTCATGTTGTGTAAATGCGATAATTTCATATGAGGAAGTGTGGACTACCGCCCCCTCAAGTGATGTGACTCGTACATGCAATACATGGAATGTATAAATAATGAAATTAATGAAAATATGTGAACTATATAACATATATATTATACTGTAATTATAATATATATATATATCATTTATTTTTAATTCCATTAATATGACAAAGAAAAAAATGAAAGTAGCGTTCATGCGTGCGTACGGCCTACTGTCTCCATGAACGGTGCTTTTCGTTTTTATCTCCAAATGATATGGAATGGTATAAAATGAATATGTACTGGATATATATGATATTTTAATCAGTAATACTATTCTATAAATTATTTACTTATAACTAAATGGGCAATCATTTTTCAAACAAGTTCATTTTTGACTCATGTACCAAACATCGGCAAAAACGTCTGATATGAACTAACATTATTAAACAATTATTATAACATTATAATATGTGATATGAACTGAATAATAATCTCTAAAGTAGGTCCTTAGGCAATTATAAATTGACCAAAGTTTATTATTCTGGAATATAAAGAAACGAACAAGACAAGTCAGACTTGAGGTAAGGGATCCGACTCCTCTATTTCTTTTAATGTACACTCTTTTATGTCATTCCTTTTAAAGATCATCTTTCTTGTTATTGGGATATTCTTTTATATTACTCTTACTTTAATTTTTATGTTCATATGATGAGAGACCCTATTCTCTCTCATCAATCAATTTTGGAAGTTTTGAGTGGCGCCGTTAGGCTGCTGAATTTCTTTTTAAGTACTCTCCTTTATGTCACTTCTTTTAAGCTCCTCTTTGTTATGTTGTGGGATGTTATTTTGTATTCATCTTTCTGTAAAAATTATTTTGATATGATGAGAGACCCTCTTTCTGCTCATCAATCCATTTTGGATGTTTTATGTGGCGCCGTTAGGCTGCTGAGTTTTCGTAAGGGATTTTTCATCTCACTTTTTTTCCCATGAGATTGATGCTACATTTTCCACAATTTCCTTTGAGTGGTGTATGTACTGCCAATTATTATACACTTTTTGTAGTATAATTTCATTTATGGGTATTCACATCTTCATTGTATGACCCTTCTTCCGTGGGGTGTACGTTTTGAAAGTTACCCAACTCGGTAAGGGGACCTTTCACCCTCCTCTTTTTAAAAGACTTCTTTTGTTATGTCTTTTAATTCACATACTATTATGTTGGGATATGTTATTTTATATCCTTATTGATGTAAATTTTATTTTCAAGTGATGAGATTCCCTTTTTATCTCTCATCAACTCATTTTCTGAATTTTGTAGTGACGTCGTTAGGCTGTCAAATTTTTGCAAGGGAACCTCTTAACCCAAATTTGATTCTTTGGGATAAACTTATACTCCTTGAATATGTCTTCTATGAATATGTGTGAACAACCTATGATTGTTTTACACTTAATATCCACTTATATTTGGTGTATTCTTTTGTCACACATAATTATGTAATTGATTTATCCTTAAACCAAGGATACCGTCTTTGTAAGGGACTTCGTCTCAATCTCCATTTATTGAGGCATATTTTTTTTATACACAACCTTCTTTTATACAGTTTTTAAACCCCTTTGACTTTTACATTTATTCAAAAGGAATCATTTTTATATGAAGCGTTTACTAAACGACAAAAGGGAATGTTTTTGTCGTACGTATGCGGCGACAATGACTTCTCTGCCGCCGTGACCATTATTTGAGTTTCGGCTTCCTCTACAAGCCATACTTTTTTGAAAGAAAAATAAATACCATTTTTTACTTTTCTTTTATTTTGGTATTGAAAATGGTTTTCATAATGTTTTTATATCAATGTTTTGTATTGATATCTTGTGTTTGAAAGGTGGAAATTTTATGTTTCCTTTATGCATGTTTTATGTGATACGATTATGTTGAGGTTCTTGGGGATTATTATGAAGACGGTTGGTTCCGTGATAAACTAAGCGCTGGTGAGCCCGATATAGCTCTCCAATGAATTGGGTAATGCGAAGGGGTGAAACGTTAAGGTTTCTATGAAGAGATTTAGGGAATATACTGTGATGGGTATTCCAAACATAACCAAGAGGGTTACTCCCTACATAAGAATGTTATGAATGCCTCAAGTTACCTTTATGTCTTACGATTTCTATGATTAATTCATGATATTTTGAGTTATGTTAAAGTGATTATGTTTTATGGGTAAATTATGATTTCATTCTTATGTATACATGTATTCATATTTCCTTTCCATAATTTTATATCCCTTACTGAGCTTTTTATGCTCATCCCAAGTTTTTGAAAAAAAAATTCACAGGTCAAGGGAAGGGTACATGATATGATGATAGTGTCAAGGAAGTGTCAAGAAAGAATCCATATTTTATTTTAAATATGTTTCTGTTGATGGGAAAAATGAATACTATCTTTTATGTAACCACTTTGTTTAAATGTGGAATTTAATGCAAGTTTTATGATCTAATTCTCTAAAGCTCTAAACCTAAAAAGATCCTTAATGTGTAATCTTGTAATAACTCAAGATTAAGTAAGGTTTAAGGCTAGGGACTTATAGTTGGTATCAGAGGTTGGTTTAGATAACTTTATAGGTAAGGGTATTCTCTAAGCACAAGTGACATTACCATAATGGTTAGGATTTCAGAAATAGTCCTAGTTTTAGATAAAGTGAATGAGTGAGTATATCTTAGTGATTACCTTCCTCATTAGTACATGATGGTTTTGTTGATATAATCTCACTGACATTTCTATTTTTAGTGAATGGATGGATCTAGAAGGAACCAAAGAGACAACAGTTTTGAAGGAAACTGTGGTGGTTCTCTGATTAAGATACTAGATAAAATGGGGGATTCAATGAGGAAACTCGTGTTTGTTCTAAACCAACTATCAAGGAGTCATGATCAACCAATTGATCCTTGGTAATATCTGTAATGAATCATGTACGAGATGACCAATCGATGTGGATGTTCATGTAATAATTATAAAGGTAACCTTTAGGGTTTATATGATCCTTTATTTTGAGGTAATTATGGGTTATTATATATGATGATGTAAAATGAAAGGCATGAGATAAAATTGAGGTTAAAATATGTTATGATTATTTTTTAATATTTTATCTCATTTTGGGGAATTTTTTAAGAATTATATAGTTTTGGAAAAAGGACAACATGCAGACCGTGTGACAACTCGTCGCATCGGACAAAGCTGCGGGAATCGAACCCACAACCAATGTGCAACTGGTATTTATCGCCTACCACTGGACTGCATGAAGTCCCTGGTTAGTTTGACTGATTCTTTTTAGTTATATGATTTTATGAATTAATATTATGTTGATTTTGGGTTATCTATGGAAATTTATTAACCTATCATGGAGGATACGTGATTAGGTTAATTACTTTTCAATACAAGACATTAAGAGCAACTGATGTTGTTTGGAGATAAATGTTACGATTTAACTTGGAAGACTATGTGACTAAATCCTTCAAATATTTGGGTTTCAATCTTAGTTTGGTTTATTTGATGAATTTTATGGACAAATTGTTTATCGAATGGTCCTCGTTGAACTTTGGGTTTTGTTGGACAAATTTTGGAGATTATGAATAGATTTTCTTTTTATAAAGGTTTATCCTTTTCTGGATTATCTGATCTTGTAATAACCTTTTTGGTTTTCGTTTTGGTTAAAGTCCAAAGACATGGGAAGTATATAGTTCTCTTTTGTGGATTAGGTGACTCTCTAGAAGTTGATTATAGTACTCTTAATGTGAACAAGTCTTCCTAAATACTCGTCTTTTGGAGAAAATATGAGTTTGTGTAAGGAATCTAATAAAAGTTGAAAGTCAACATGATAAGTGATTATGTTTCCTTATGAATAAATTCCTCAATAAAAAGTAACTTAAAACAAAAATGTTTTCTATTAACTTTTCCTACTGTGGAATCAAATACCGTTTAACCCATCACAAGTTTGTGATTTTCTTGTGGTTAACTTTCTCTTAGTCATGTTTACTATCACTCTCCATCAAAACATGACCCTTTATTTTTTCCTCCATGTCCATATTTTCATACTTGGAATCCTATTATGGGTTAACTTGGGTTACCTTTGTACTTATCTTTCTTTATTTTAAAGTGATTTTTTTACTGACTCTTGTTCCGATGTGGGACTTTCAAGGATGTTTCCGAGCCCAATTTTAAAAATTGCGAGGACGCAATTCCCAAAAGGGGGGAAGGATGTAACACCCCAGGTAAATAAAGAATATGACATTTTTATATTTATCCATATTTATGAATAAAATATTAATATTACATTAAATGGGATGCTATGCTCGATGGCGTACCCAATACGCAACAACGAGTTTCTTGGGAATCTTACATTGCACTCTAATAATAAAATAATATTATTTTTAATAGTAGTTAACGCCTAGCTGTTGTAATGGCGGGAATGAATAGAACTAACAACAAAATGATTATATTTGTTTTTCAAATATTTTTACTTTTTATAATAAATGTTAGAGAATTAAAAATGTGAATGAATCCAATTTTAAGCGTAAACATTCTAATATTCTTTAAAAGGTTGATTAACCGCCTTTTGATGGTGAACCTCTTTTAAATATAATTTTTTACAATCTTATGTGTTATATTTGAAAAAATAAAACTCTTATTTAGAATCGGGACATCAAAATTTACTTTGTGTAAATTTTTGGTATTTTTCTGAAAAAGTTCAATTTTTAATGAATAGTGAAAAATGTTGTATTTTAATTCAAAACCTCTTTTTAATATAAATTATTTATATTATTATATTATATTTTGAATTGTTTTTAAAGTGAAATTACAATATATTTTTACCATTTAATCCAATAGTGGTTGTTGGAATTAATTTCACTTTGAAATCGGACTTAAACTAGTGTCAATATTTTGATACGTTTTGTTTCATAAAAACACGCTATTTGTTTTGACAGCATGAATTAATTATTAAATTAATTCATACAACTTATATGTTTTGAATTTTTTAAAATAGAAATAATTTTTGTATTCGGAATACCAAATATAGCTTAGGGTGAATTCTTGGTAATTTTCTGAAAAACATCAATTTTTGACGAATAGTGAAACCACTAAGTGGTACTTATAAAAACTGATTTTCCGTTTAAATGAAATTGTTCCATCTTTTTGTTTTGAATTTAAAAAATCCTACATACATGGTTGTCATTTAGAAGTAAAATGTGGTTTAATGGGATTAAAATAATTTTTTGGTAAATAGTAACTTATAAAGTTTTTAATCGCGATTAGAGGTAATTAGTGTAGTTTAAGGAAAGAATAATGTTTTAATAAAATGAAATGACCTATAAAAATGTCCTACCCTCATTTAAGGATTCATGGACGACCATGAAAATTCATGGGTCAACTTTGGGACCCCATTGAGCCACTTTGGTTGGAAAATGACATAAATACCTTTTTATTTAATGTTAAAGTAAAAATGACACAAACATGAGATGTTTTACTAAAACAATTTTTACATGGGATTATACAAGTCAGGTTTTTGACTATAAATAGTCATTGGAAATATAAAAGGATTTCCTACATCACAGTATTTTTTTTATAATTTTTAGACATTAAATACGTTAAATTATGTATGACATCATGATGATGCAGCGATGACCTCATTATTTAACGATTTAAAAAAATGGAAAGATAATGTAATATCTGAGACCTACACATGTCCAAAACCTATTGGATGGGTGGATTTAGAACCCATATCACCTTATCCACGAAACAAATCAATGTGGGGCCATTAATATCCGAAAATCATTCTAAAATAATGTAACATTTCTTTACTTTCCAAGAGTGCCCCTCCTCTCCTCTTATAAAAGGCCCCCACCTCTACCTCCTTACCCACACTTCCAAAGCCTTTGACTCGGCCAAACCCAGCCCAATTTGTCTCTCCACATCCCTCTATAACTTCTTGAAGCCTCACTTGGGTCATAAGTCTTCCCAAGTAAGCATTTGAGCTCAATCCAAAGGGAGTTACCTGATTTTGAGGTAATGTCTTCACTTGAGTCCTTTTGATTTATTTTTCTTCTCCAACCCCCTAAAATATTTTTATTAACTTATTTTCTAACAAATCAAGTATCATAAATATACTAGGATGTTGTTATAAGAATTATTCGAGCTACACTTACACACACCTTCATCTAATGGTTAAAAAACATACTGTTTCTGTGGTTGGTGATTTTCTGCCTCATGAAATGATGATTGTTCAATATTCTTTTAACACCTTGAAAGGTGGCCATTATGATGTAAATTTATTTTATATGATATATATGGTATTTATGTTTACTATATTCTTCTTTATTTTATATTTAAAACATAGATTTATTCTTTTCATGTTGTGTAAATGCAATAATTTCATATGAGGAAGTGTGGACTACCGCCCCCTCAACTGATGTGACTCGTACATGCAATACATGGAAAGTATAATGAATGAAATTAATGAAAATATTTGACCTATATAACATATATATTATAATGAAATTATAATATATATATATATATCATTTATTTTTAATTCCATTAATATGGAAAAGAAAAAAATGAAATTAGCGTTCATGCGTACGTACGGCCTACCGTCTCCATGAACGATGCTTTTCGTTTTTATCTCCAAATGATACGGAATGGTATAATATGAATATGTACTGGATATATATGATATTTTAATCATTAATACTATTCTGGAAATTATTTACTTATAACTACATGGGCAATCATTTTTCAAACAAGTTCATTTTTGACTCATGTACCAAACATCGACAAAAACGTCTGTCATGAACTAACATTATTAAAAAATTATTATAACATTATAATATGTGATATTAACTGAATAATAATATATAAAGTAGGTCCTTAGGAAATTATAAATTGACCAATGTTTATTATTCAGGAATATAAATAAATGAACGAGACAAGTCGGACTTGAGGTAAGGGATCCAACTCCTCACTATCTTTTAAAGTACACTCTTTTATGTCATTCCTTTTAAAGCTCATATTTCTTGTTATTGGGATATTATTTTATATTAATATTACTGTAATTTTTATGTTCATATGATGAGAGACCCTATTCTCCCTCTTCAATCCATTTTGGAAGTTTTGAGTGGCGCCGTTAGGCTGCCGAATTTTCGTAAGAGATCCAACCTCTCTCTTTCTTTTTAAGTACTCTCCTTTATGTCACTTCTTTTAAGCTCCTCTTTGTTATGTTGGGGGATGTTATTTTGTATTACTCTTTCTATAAACTTTATTATTATATAATTAGAGACCCTATTTCCTCTCATCAATCCATTTTGGAAGTTTTAAGTGGCGTCGTTAGGCTGCCGAGTTTTCATAAGGGATTTTTCATCTCAATTTTATTCCTATGAGATTTATGCTACATTTGCCACAATTTCATTTTAGTGTTGTATGTACTACCCATTATTATACACTTTATATAGTATAATTTAATTTATGGGTATTCACATCTTCATTGTATGACCCTTCTTCCGTGGGGTGTACGTTTCGAAAGTTACCCAACTCGGTAAGGGGACATTTCACCCTCCTCTTTTTAAAAGACTTATTTTGTTATGTCTCTTAATTGATATACTATTATGTTGGGATATGTTATTTTATATCCTTATTGATGTAAATTTTATTTCCAAGTGATGAGATTCCCTTTTTATCTCTCAACAACTCGTCTTCTGAATTTTTTAGTGACGTCGTTAGGCTATCAAATTTTTGCAAGGGAACCTCTTAACCCAAATTTGATTCTTTGGGATAAACTTGTACTCCTTGAATATGTCTTCTATGAATATGTGTGAACAACCTCTGATTTGTTTACACTTAATATCCACTTATATTTTTTGTATTCATTTGTCACACATAATTATGTAATTGATTTATCCTTATACCAAGGATATTGTCTTTGTAAGGGACTTCGTCTCAATCTCCTTTCATTGAGGCATATTTTGTTTTATACACAACCTTCTTTTATACGGTGTATAAACCCCTTTTAGTTTTACATTTATTCAAAAGGAATCCTTTTTATATGAAGCGTTTACTAAACAAAAAAAAGGGAATGTTTTTGTCGTACGTATACGGCGACAACGACTTCTCCGCCGCCGTGACCATATTTGAGTTTCGGCTTCCTCTACAAGCCATACTTTTTTTAAAGAAAAATAAATACCATGTTTTACTTTTCTTTTATTTTGGTATTGAAAATGGTTTTCATAATTTTTTTATATCAATGTGTTGTATTGATATCTTGTGATTGAATGGTAGAAATTTTATGTTTCCTTTATGCATGTTTTATGTGATACGATTATGTTGAGGTTCTTGGGCATTATTATGAAGACGAGTGGTTCTGTGATAAACTAAGGGCGGGTGAGCCCGATATATCTCTCCAATGCATTTGGTAACGCAAAGGAGTGAAACGTTAAGGTTTCTTCGAAGAGATTTAGGGAATATACTGTGATGGGTATTCCAAATGTAACCAAGAGGGTTACTCCCTGCGTAAGAATGTTATGAATGCCTCAAGTTACCTTTATGTCTTATGATTTCTATGATTTATTCATGATTTTTTTAGGTATGTTAAAGTGCTTATGTTATATGGGTAAAGTATGATTTCATTCTTATTTATACATGTATTCATGTTTCCTTTCCATAATTGTATATCCCTTACTGAGCATTTTATGCTCATCCCAAGTTTTTGAAATGTTTTTCACAGGTCAAGTAAAGGGTACATGATATGATGATAGTGTCAAGGAAGTGTCAACAAGGAATCCATATTTTATTTTAGATATGTTTCCGTTGGTGGGAAAAATGAATACTATATTTTATGTAACCACATTGTTTAAATGTGGAATATAATGCAATTTTTATGATCTAATTCTCTAAAACTCTAAACCTGAAAAGATCCTCAATGTGTAATCTTGTAATAACTCAAGATTAAGTAAGGTTTAAGGTTGGGACCTTATACCAAATAGATTATATTTCTAGAGTTAATGATAAGGGAAAGAACTCTTCTTCATTAGGTACATGATTTCTATAGATCTGGGGAGCATGGGACCAAGCTGACGCTTGAAATGTTTTGGGGCTGTTTACTAATTTTATTTTGTACATTGGTTTTGTACTGTATTCCAACATGGTTATTTGTTTGGATTCATTCCTAGAAATATGTATCATGGGTTATTTAGATATGTGAGCTCAAACTATTTATTACTTCCACTATATACATTTCGTTTGTTATTATTACTACTTCAGCTATTTCTATCTGTTTTTCTTCTGTTTTGTTACTCTACATATACGTGAATAGTTTCTCCACTATCACACTCATGACCCTCACTGCTAGTCGGCAGCCTCTGGAATTTGGGGAAATGCGCTTGAGGCCATGTGACCAACCGGGTACGGGGCGCCTCTAGGAAACTTCCTAAACCAGGATGTTACAATGGGTCTTTGAGAGAGGATCATGGACATTAGAGGAAACCAACACTAGAACAACTTCTAGAGCCTTAACAAGACAATCATCCTCCATGTAGCACATGTATTCCATATAATCTTGATCATGGGAATGACCTCAATAATGACGAACACCGTGCAAATTAAATTTGAATTTTCGATTCCCATGGTGGAAGTAGATCAATGAAAAAACAATAACCTCCTCATAGAGGTTACATATCCATATGTTGCCATCGCCGTCAACTGATAGCCATATTTGATTAGGAATAAACCTTGAAAAATCCATCTCAACACAAATCCAACCACACTAGGGATATATCATATTATAATTAATGTCATCTGCGAACACAAATCTCTTCATATAATAAATGATTAACAATAGGACACATGGGGTTTAAATAGTAAGTTAAATACTATAAAGATGGATCCACATGGTTAAGCACTTATAATCATAACCCCTTAAGAAATACACAGTCCATAGGGTTAATAGGAAATGATGACTATCACACCTCCATGAATCACAAGACTAGGAATGAGAAAAATACTCATTATAATGAACATAAATACTAAATTGTAAATGATCAAGGACAACAATATCTACCTCTATATGCAACCTCTAAGAAGAATTCAAGTACATTTTAAAGATTCCTGCCTATCGCAGGCCTAGATAAATTTTTCCCCAGTGTATGGGTGTTAATATAGTAATATTAAATAAATTTCCATGGTGAAAAAGTGAATAATGGTGACCCCATGAGTGATTTTTTCCTTCAATGATATTCTACTAATAGGAACTTACAACAAAAAGTGATATTGTGAAGGAAATAGTGCTTGATTCCATTGAAAAAAAAAATAAATATAAATATGAGGGATCTATTGTCCCCACCTTATAAGGGACCCCATTACATGTGATTATGGGTGGTGATAGGGTTTTCCCCAACTATATATAGATCTAAATCTCTAGTTTCATCGCTTCCATTCCCAACATGTAAGTGTGGACTACCACCTCCACAAAGTGATGTGATTCTTTTATCATCACTAGAATATACTGATGATATATATAAGTATATCAAATGAAAAAATATTTTATTTTTTGATATTATAATTTCCATTTAATGAAACAAATATTTCATACAATCCATAATTGTCATTGATGAATGTAAATAGTACTCAATTGTACATATGACCTAATGACTCCATTAACGTAACATAAACCATTTTACATAACAATCAATAATGTTCGGTTTTAAAATTTTCATTAATGTAAATATAAATTTTTATTTCATTATTAATATTCTCACAATATTGAATAAATTCCTCTTTAAACATAGTCAACGTATCAAAAACATTGTTTTCATATAAGTTAAATATCATCTAAAACATCTGATGTCATGTTAATTGATTATTTAATTGTATATAATGATATAATAAATGAAATAAATTAATATTAAATAGAAAATATGTTATTATGACTCAATATAATTATCATTGGATTTTTTTGGAGATAAATAGCATACGAGGTGATTCAGACTCAAGGTAGGGGACATTACCTCAATTTCCCTTTATTGAGGCGTATTATTTTGTAATAATAATAAATTATTTTACATTTTGTATATAATATCCATATTACATGATATATCCTGAATCCATATTAAATAATGTTATTTTGGTTCTTGAATAGAAAAATTCAATCCAGTGGGATTTGACGATAATATTACCAAATTCTAAAGGTTTTTTCAGTTAATTTTTTTTTGGATTGTAATACCTATAAATTAAATTTGATATGTTTTGATTATGTGGAAATTGATATATACGTTTTTTCATGTATTAAGAAATTTTGTGTAGATTTACATTTATTACACATAATCACTCCATTGAATAATTCCCAATTCAATGAAATTATCTTTATAATGGTTTCCAATCTCAAATTGTCTTCTTTAAAATATAGTATAGGTTATAAACATTTATTATATTATGAGGAAAATAAAATACCAATTTTACATGTTATTTCATGAATATATTCATTTTCATAATGTTTAATGTTTTAATTTATTTTATTCATTCATGGGGCCTGTGATTGAAATGTGACCAAAGTGGAAAAATCATTATGATTCCATATCATTTATTTTAAATATTGTTTTTGTTAAATATTATTTGGGTATAAATAATATGATATTATTTTATTTAAACACATACAATTTATACTTATATGGTTTTGAATGTGTTTAAAAATTTTAATTTCTATTTATATCATTATTGATTGAAGAATCATAAATAATATTATTTATATGTGATAATGTTCTTGTATATTTCATTTAGATCTAGAATCACTCTATTTAATATAAATATTTTCTAAATTTTTTTAAAATATTTTATTTTATAAAAAACAAATTTTCTAAATATGTTCTCCATGATCATTGTCCTTCATTTAAATGGGGTTCAAAAAAAATTTACATTTTTTCCTAATTGGTCACTTTGGACTCTATTTACAAAATATATGAAATGACTTATCATTTTAACATTTTTATCATGAAAGGATGTTCTAGTCATCATGAAATGTATTTTCATTTTTCCTTCCATTATATTCCTCAATGGTTATTTTGAATGAAATTTATTTATTTATTTTTTTGGGAATTTATAGTTTTTAAAATTTATTCTTCAAATTAAAATTGGTTATTTATAAAAAATTGTTTACAATAACCATTAAATGTAGTTTAAATTAACCAATGAATAAAAACATTGATTATTCAACCAATCAATTAGGGTTATTTTGTATTTATATCATCTTTGTTTTTTCTTTCTATGGATTATAAAATTTATATGGAACTTGTTTCTTTTACCTTGGCGAATCGAGTAATAGAAGAACAAGGATTATTATTATATAAATAATTGAACGATCATAATTGTTTTATTTGAGAATAATACATGGTAATTATTTAATATCATATATATTCGTGATACACCATATATAATGGGTGTAACCCAATAGCGTTACGAGATCCTGATATGGCTTATACAATGGTTGCACTTAGATAATGGTCCAGTGCATTGGGTAATGTTATTTGACATAATAAGAAATAAGAAGGGAGTTACCAATGGGTTTTTATATATATTTAATTAGGATCCAGTGATTTTTGACACGGGTTTAAAATTGGTTATGAACGGGGTTCTCTATGTTTAAAAACATGTTTTTTATTCTGTTTCCATGGGTTTTATTGGTTTTCTGTTAGGAAAAAGTGTTACTATTTTTCATGTGGAAGTTTTTTTTTAATTTGATCAATATACATTGATATAAAGTAAACATCTCATGGTATTTCATGTTTTTTAAATAGAGAAAAACATCAATATTTTTATAACCCCATTCGAGTAAATTCTTTTCTCAACTTATAATTTTAAATGATTTTCACTAGATTTAATTTTGGGTATGTGAATGGAAGAAGTCAGGATAAAGGTCATTATTGTTTTTATGGAAATGGAATAATGTATTATATTAAATGTTTTATATCATGTAAAAACTAGATATTAACTAGAAGTGTCAACATTATTATATATGGTTATGTATGTATTGGTTATGACCTAATTCTGTAAAACTCGATACATGAGAAGATCCTCAAATTTATATAATGACATATTCACTTCTAATAATTATGTTTTTTTAATTCCAGTATTTTACTGTTTGTATCAAATGAAATTTTTAAATAATATTAGATGAAATAATATGTTTAATAGAATTACCTTGTATAATCTAACATTATAGTTTAGTTGAAATGATATATAATTTTAATATTACAATCTTTAATTATCTAAACAATGTTTGTTTATAATGATTTTCCTTGGAGAAAATATTGAAGTAGTACTAGGAAAGAAGATAATGGGAAATATCTTTATAAATAAGCATATTGATATTAACGCAATTTGAACTAATTATTTTGTTATTATTATGGATCTATTTAAAAAGGCCTTAAATTCATATGATATCCTAGCTAGGGAGGAGCCACAGATACCTCATAGGGACATGTCAACAGTCTATAATTTTATTCGACAATATCCTCATACATTTACTGGATCTTCTAATCATATTGTGTCCAAAGGATGTATCAATTACATCGATAAGTTATTTGATATATTGATATTTTTATGTACTTAAAAGGAAACCCTTTTAATTGATTATTTTGAAGGTAAATATAATAAAAAAAATGACATTGGTATAGAATATAAGGGATAAGTATGATCATAATTCCATGGAATGTTTCATTTATTAGAGTATTTTTCTTGATAAAAATTTCCTTTATGTTTCCCAGCTAATGATTGATAAACAATTTTTAGGATTATGTAAAATAAT
Source organism: Viscum album (assembly GCA_963277665.1). Classification (NCBI taxonomy): domain Eukaryota; kingdom Viridiplantae; phylum Streptophyta; class Magnoliopsida; order Santalales; family Viscaceae; genus Viscum; species Viscum album. The sequence goes on along the minus strand of OY728120.1, from coordinate 647,489,839 downwards.
ATTATTTCATATCTCCCTATGATTAAATACTACAAAGATTGGATTGGCGTGTTTATGATTTTATTCATGTAATAGAATAAAAATTTAATAGATTTTACTTACAATTGAACTAGGTTTTCAAAGATCATTGTCTTTATAAGAAATAATTGTTATGGGAAAGTGGTTCATTGTACTAGGAATGTTGAGATGGTGTTCAACAACACATATGCTCCTTAAGATAAAAAATTAACAAATGGTCTAGGTGGAATGAAATGGTGAAGAAACAAGATAATATTTATAATATTAAGCCCAAAATGTATTCAAAGTATGGAAAACATAATTTCATGAAACGGTAGAAATTATCAATAATTTGTTTCATGTGTGGTCAGTTTGGTCATAGGGTTTGTTTCATTAATCAAATGTATCCTGAAAAACTAAATAATGCAGAAAACGTGAAAAATCCATTGTAATGTTGTTTCATTTGCATTGATTTGGATCATTATTATTAAATGTGTCCAAAGTTATGTTTCACAAGATGAATATCAATATATACAAAAATATAAGTATTTATAAAATTCATTTCTACTACTATAGTTGATGTTTGAAAATCAACGAATTGGTGGAAGGTGTGATTCATGTTTATTAGAATTATTAAAAAACCATATTTGAATTTTGAAATAAGAAATATTCAATTATATGAACGTTTCATATATAATTTTAATATCACTACACGAAAATATGATTGAAAATTTCCAGAAATATCCAGGCAGAAATATTAAATAAACCATGATTTTTACAAATCTGCCCATTTTTATTATTAGGATTACATTTCCAACAAATGATGTTGAATTCTCCATAGAAGTGATTAATAATATTTTTGGAAAGGAATGGTTTTAGGGTATCATTCTAAAATATATTTATTTTCTATTTATTTTTTATACAATGACTTCACACCATTGATTATATACTAATAATATTATAAATTTATTAGATATTGGATTTAATATTATCTTTATCATATTATAAAGAAGATAGAAAATATTAAAATAACTTATGTAGTAGAAATGAATGAATAAATGGACCTATTTATTGAAAATAAGTCTAAGAATATTTTTGATTTAGAGGTTGGTTTTACTTTTTTTACTTGTCCCTAACACTAACACTATTTAAAATTTCTAATATCAAATGACTCAAGTGTATATTTTTTAATTGAAATATAAATTTCACGTGTTGTTAGATAAATGGTTTATTTAACCTATAAATTCACTCTACAGTTATCATATACAGTTTTTTAAGAATAATTGTAGTTTAATGTGAATTTTCAATGATTATATGGAATTGAATGACATCGCTGTTAATAAAATGTATCATATAACTCACATCTAGGATTTATTTGATATTATATATGGAGATCAATAGTTTTTCAGGATGATATATGGTATGGATACCATCTTCTTCTGTTTAATGATGATGTCATTATAAATATAGCATTTTGACTAGATATGTGAATTTTGAGTTTTTGGATATGCCCATTGGGTTTTATAATTCACCATATAAATTTATGGACCTTATGAATTATGTTTCCATTAATATTTTAGATTATTTTTTAGTAGTTATTATTGATGATATTTTTTTATGTTCTAAAATTCAGGATGAAAATGAAATAATCCTTCATATTTTTTTATACGTTGAATGAAAATAATCTAAATGAAAAATTTAGTATGTATAGATTTTGGATGTAATAAAATTCATTCCATGGTCCTATTATTTGTCAATATTGTACATGTTTTGAATCTTATAAATAAATTTTTTTGAATAATGGTCATGATTAAAAAATAACATGTATATTCATAGTTATCATGGATTAATAGGATACTAATAATGGTTGGATGAAAATATTTGTCAATTGTCTAGACTATTAAACTAGATAACTCAAAAAGATGTTAAATTCATCTAGAAAAAACATTATAGTGGTTCAATTCTGGAAATAAAAATAATATTGATGAATCATTTAGTTTCATCCCTACCATTTAGAAATGATTAGTTTTTATTCACAATGATGCCTCATTGAAGAGACTTAGTTGTCTCTAGATGTAGAATGATTTGAAAATATCTTAGTTTTCACAATAGTTAAAACCTAATGAGCTAATTTAATCAACAAAAATTATATAATTAGCTATTATGGATTTTAATTTATAAATTTATAAGAATTATTTGTGTTGAGTAATGAGTGGAAGCTAAACTGATCACAATAGTTTTAATTATATATTCATACATAATGTATGAAACATAAGAAATAGATGATGGATTGAACTGATCAATCATTTTTACTACACTATTCATTTACATCTTGGAAAAGAAAACAAAATGAATAATGATTTGATTATAAAAAGTAAGGGTACCTTTAATGTGATACATTTGTAATGTGTCCCTTTATATAATAATTTGAGTAATTTTAGCCTATAATTTGTCAATATAGGGACATCCACTATTTTGTTTTAGTGTATAGTGTAATATAAAGTGTTAAAATGATATATGAAATCTTATAAGGAGGAAAATGTTTCATAAGAAACGTTTGAATCCTTCAAGTAGTTTATATTCCCATTTTTAATGTTGATGAATATATTTTAATTATATTTTCAATGGTATTGTGGATGCTGTGTGATTCTTAGTTGAAGAGGTAGTTGTTGAGAAAATATTAGGGTTCTCTATTTACCATTCATCATAGAATAAATAAGATACAAAGTGATCATTATGGTTACTAATAGTGGAATTGGAAAAAATATGATATCCCTAACATTACTATGAAATGTAAGAGATTGTAGTAAGTAATAGATGAAATACAATTATTGAAAGTGATGATTTATCGTTCATTTTTACTTGAGTGGAAAAGAGAAAATGTATCCATTGATTTCTTAGTGGGATTACCAAAGAGTTAAAAAGGTAATAATTTGAAAACAAATATATTTAATTTATCTAAAAAATATTCAAATTTACTTCCCTGTTGATATATTATTCTTTTAGATCATCATTCTAAAATATATCTAAGGGAGATAGTTAAGTTAAAGAAAGTTCCTCTCTCTGTTGTATCAAACTATAACCCCAATTTCATTTCTAATTTTTGGAATGAACATCAGATGTCATTGGGTAGTAAATTAAATCTGAAATATTATTTTCATCCTCAGTATGATATATAGTCTTAGAGAATGATTCATACATTGGTATATATTATTTTTTATTTTTCAATAAATTACTAGGTATTTTTAAATTTTTGTATTACTTTGGATGAGTTTTATTATAATAATAGTTTCATTCTAGTTTATATATGGAACCATTCAAAGAATTATATATAAATAGGTATCAAAAACCACGTATTTGGTTTGATATAAGAGAAAGTGAGCTGATGTGACCAGATTTGGTTGAGGAAATATCTGATATAGTGTAGTTAATTTAACAACATACGATGGTGGCTTAGATTATGGTGAAAATTTAGGTGAATAACCTATGGAAATATTTTTATTTTGATGTAGTTGATCATGTCATTCTCAAATATTCTCAACGAAATTTCATATATGTTTTGTTAAAATTGGAATGTTATGTCTATATTTTGTTAGACCATATTAAATCTCAGAGAATAATAGTTCTTTTCCCAATGATTTCCATTTCCAAATAGTTAATCTAATGTACTCAATGTATTTCGTGGTTCATTATTATGGAATTGTGTGCTTGATTCATCTCATTATTAGAGTCTTGGAGTCGTTCATTTGGAATAGAATTCTTATTATGAAGAGAATACTATTTATACTCATGACAATAGAGGTAAAGAGATACATAATAAGTTTATTCACTATTTTATAGTCATCTAGAAAAAAAATATAGTTGAAGATTCAATATCCACTACAACCATGCAATAGAGATATTTATTATAAACAAATATCCATTATTCTTCTTCCATTACCAATTTTAGTTTGAGTATTATTAAATTTGACATTTTTTTCAAAACCCATATTATATTGTATTCCACTGAAATTTCTCAATGTCCAAAATAATTTTTATATGATAAGGTAAGAAACTTATTTATAATTTTTTATTATTTCATCCAAATGATAAATATATTTTTTTTGTTATGCACTGATCACTCAAGAAATAAAAAACAAGAATGATGGGAGATATCAAAGGAGTTATTCCATATGGAAAAATGAAATTGATGGTTATTAGGATATGTTATCCATAACAAATATTTTTTACATTGGGAATTTTCCACCCATATATTGATTAAATATCTATTAATTTTAATTTTGAATTTCAAATAAATTTAATCTGGAAAATATTTACATTTTTATATATTATATAATAATTCCTCACTTGTGATAATCATACCTATTTTGTTTCTTTTGTAACATGATTTTAATATTCTAAAGGGAATTTTTCTATATAAATTCTCAATGATCCATTTGTTTTGTAGATGATGAAATTTGTATAAATCATCATTTTTATTTTGATTACTAAATATTTTCACTTTATTTGGATATCAAAATTCCACCCTAACTAACCTTTGAAAAATATTCCTTTAATTTTAGTGATCTCATTATCCATTAGTTGAAAATTTAGACTTATTATCAATATTTTTTCTATATTACATTTTATTTCATGTATAAATTTTATTTTCAATTTTGTAAATTTTATTATCTACCTTATTTAATTATATTTAAATTAAATCGGTTGAATTTTTTATTTTTCAATCCCCAATTATTTTATATTATTTTTTCTCAACGATGGAAATGTTTATATTTAATTTTTTAGCTATACCATAATCTTTTAAATTATCATCGACTATGTTCTATGCCACAATACTCATACCCTAGAAAATAATTTCGTTACCATTCATGAAAAAGATTATATTTATTATTTTAATATGACTTTTATGGTGAATGTGAGATACTTAAAAAGTTCATTAAAGGGGGTCCTAAAATACAGATATAAATTAAAAAATCATTAAAAATGAGACTACGATTATGATAGTAATTCTCTCTATATGTTCCCCACTATAAATTTCATTCATTTTTATTGGGACATTCATTATTATTTCTTAAATGTGTTGACCCATTGTATCCCATGTCTAAATGTATTAATTCACAGTAATCATCACTTCATATAATCCTAATGATAAAATGTGATATTTTTATTGACCCATAAACATTTTTTCTCATTTATTTTGATCTGGATCATTATTTCATAGATACAGTTAGCCTCATCATTTATTGAATTTATATGGAAAGACCATTCAAAACTTTCTTCTTTAGAGTGAATAATGTTCTTCAAAAATAATTTTTTATCTACTTCCACTTGTATAGATATTCTCGTCGAGTCTTCGATTGGATCTTCTTCTTGTGACACAAAAATATAGGTATTTATATATTATTTTGGTCCTTAGAAACCTCACCCTCTTCAAAATGGTTGACCTCTTATGGATTGATGTACATCACATATGGATTCCCATTCTCTTTAGTTTTAAAATTGGTTGTCTTCTTTCCCGACCTTTTTTTCATAAGGTGTTCAATTTAAAATTGTGTAGGTAAGTATTATATTTTGTTTCCCTTTTCTAATAAATTATTATCTCCCTCCTGCTGATGAGAAATATCAACAAATGTATCAAATCAGTATTTCAAAACATATTTTTTTGTTATATTATATTACTATTTGTTTATTTTCAATATATACAATTATTAAAGATAAATTAGTCTCAACTATTAGTTTTGGATTATTCTACCTTTAATTATTGGGTTTTTACTACTTATATTGGTCTGATAGAATTTTATCCCCCTAATTAGCTAGAAACTTTGATACATTTTCTACTCTTTTATGATATTATTTTCATTCATTTACACACCTTTCCAGATATATTCTCTATGATATTGTTAAAAATATGTGTTCATAATATTTTTATTTATTATTTTAATATATCTACTTTATTTATAATTTTCAAAAAAAATTATTTTATTAAAAATCATTTCACTATAATGGGATTTATGACATGAAATACTTTAAGTATTGTTGAATTATCTTCATAATTTATAATTTAGTGTAGAAAAATAAATATTCAAGATATTTTTTATTGTGTTGATAAAATTCATGAAATAATTTATGGACTATAGTTTATCATTTTATTTGAAGTATATTATTTTGAATGTTGGAAAATAATATTTGTTTTTAAATTTATTTATTATATATAATAATTTTTTAAAATGTATATATTATTTTTATACATTCATAACTCCTAATATTTAGGAAATGTATCAACAAAAAACCTTTTTCTCAACATTAATTATATAGATTTTTCCCAACACAAGAATCATTTCGATTTTAATTTCTATTTTCATATTTATATAAATTGTTTTACATATTATTATCTATATTTTTACTATTTTCTTGGAAATAAATTAATCCTATTTGATATGGATGTATATTGATTATTATAAATACTCAATACTATATAATTATGCATAGATATTATCTCTATCTATTTTTGGGATATTCTAATTTTCATATGCTATAAATTTATTGTTTATTATTCTATAAATCCATATAGTGAATCATTTTTATAATACACACATACAAAGACACAATCACACACAGACACAAACACACACATAAATATTGTTTGGTTGTATATTGTATATATATTATGCATAAAATTGTTCATATTAATTGGTTTATCTCCATGTTTCACAAAAAATGTGTAATTCATAATTTTTGATTTATTAATATTTTAATTAGGTTTGAAAAGACAGTAGTTTTCTGTTATTGAGAATTTTTTTTATTGGATGTTAAAATTATATAGTTTATATATTATCAATATATATATAATTTGTTATTATATATTTCTTATATATATAAATATACAACTTATCGATATATATATATATATTTATGAGATATCTATAATTCAGAGATATATATATTTATCCCAGAGTAATATTTTTTTTTTGAATTTTTGTTATATGTATATATATTTTTTTATGAATTTATATACTAATAATATTTATATATCTACTATATTAACATTTTGAAATTATATATTTCTGTTTCAGATGTATTATTTAATTAAACATCGATTAAATTACAGAGGATTTTTTTTTAAATCATAAAATAATAATATTCGTGTAAAAAAATCAATGGGAAATGGTTGATAGAATGGTGATTTCAAAATTCATTACTTCACCCTTATTTTCCTCTTAATATTATATTTTTTGTTTTAATTTGTGATTTTTGATGATTTATATTTTTATACTACTCAACATCCATTTTATACCAATGTTTTTTGTAGCTTAATATTTCCATTTTATATTTCCTAATTAATGGTTAAAGATATCTAGCATTGATATAAAAATTCCATTTAAAGTACCATTATTATGAACATAATGTTACTGAATTTTCAATATTTTTTACATTAAATCCATTCATTCAATTTTTTACTATTTTAATTTCATAGACTATAGAAATCATGACCCTTTTTAGTATTTTGTATCATCGGTTTAGTCTTCGAATTTTTAATTAATTATATATTGTTTTACATATATCAATGAAAAATATTTGTGTATGATGATTTAAGTGAATAATAATTTTATATTTTTTCATTAGATTAGTCTCATTAAATAACTATTGTGAAAAGGGGTTCACATGGAAAATAATTTTACATAAATAAACGATTATTGGTGTAAGTATAATTTTTTTAAAATGTATAGAAGGTGAATTTGAATATGGATATATTGATATTTTTGTATCGTATGACCAATAAGATATTTTCCATAGACCTCACATGTTTACATTAATTTTTTTATCTTTTCTTTCCTAATATGTATCATTCAATAGGCAAACACAAACCTAAGGATTTGGAAACATTATCTTTATATCTAACATCAAGGGACTATTCTTGTATGCTAGTTACAGAGAAATATGAATCCCTTTTCTTAGATGTTTTGATTACTAAATGGGTACCAATATAAAATTTTTAGAGAATTATGTGATTGATATAGATATTAATTGTTCCCTCTTACCACTCAATATGTAGAACTTTCATATAATAATAAATTTTTACTTATAGTAAGTTTATTTGGACATGATATCATATTAGTAATTAGACATTATATTCTATAATTAATTATTTTTGTCAAATGTTTGGGTAAAGAAAATGAGTACATGTTGTAGGATTCCAATATATAATTTTGGGAATTTGTTCCATGATTGAAGGATTAAAATATATTTTTCGACCAAAATATATTTTCATAATGTTTTATAAATATTTATTCTAAATTCATACATATATATATAGAAGTATATTATAATATAAATTTTAAATAAATATATTTTGATATATATAAATATATTCAGAATATATTAACTTTTTTTCTGAATATATTCTAATTTTCCCTCTGAATATGAATTCAAAATTACTATATACATATATCTATATATATTTTGAATGCATATATTCTGATACATATTCTAATTAAATTTTGAAATATATTGAAAATATATATTTAGAAAAATATTTTTATTATATATACATATATATAAATATATATATGTATATATATATATATATTTAATGGAGATATTTTTACCTTAATATGATATATATTCTGAATATATCATAATATATACAATAAATATATATGATATATATATATTACTTATACATATAATATTACATACAATCTAAATACATACATTCAGAATTTATTTTAAAAAAAGGTTTGAATATGTGTGTGTATATATATATAATATTTTGATAATTATAAAGGAATATATTCTAATATATTTTGAATATATATTCATATATTTTTAAATATTGATGATATATTCAAAAAAATATTCTAATATATGTATATATGTATCAATAAAATTATTTTTGATAATATATTTTGTTGTCACTGTAATGTCACATTGCATGTTTATACTAAAATAATAATATTTAATTTTACAAGTTTAATTAATTCTTTATCTATATACATTTTTCAAATTTATAGAATTATATTAATTTAAGAATTCAACATTCTACCCTAAAATATTCATATTTTTATTCATATTCAAAAAAAAAATTATTTTTTATTTTATTCGGTACTAACTATGTAACTTTCCAATGAAATGGTGAGAATACTATTTTACATTAAAATAAATATATTCAAAAGTAATGGAAACTTATTAAAAGTACTATTTTATTGCATTGATAATTTATTTTTCATCATTTTCATATTCCATTAATTTTTATTATTCATTAATGGTGTAATTTACAAATTATACCTTCAGCTATCATTTTTAAGAAGGTATATATTAATTTTAAGTGAATTTTTATGAAACCAAATTCTCTACTATGGGTTAGTTATGCTAGGATTGGATTATGATTTAGTTTATGTTCTTGTGGAATAAATATTTTTGATTATTATTTTTTTATGGGAGGTCCTGTTATATAAAACCAATTAATTGGGTAACGATTTATATATCATGATATTAGGATATTATAGGGATAGATAACCCAACTATAGAATGTTATAGGATATAGTTTTTTTTTACAAAAGTCTATTCTTTTTTGGTCGGGTAATTATCCAAATCATGAAATGAAATGAATGTGTTGAATATTATCCATTATAAATAATACAACTTATATTTATGAGTTTAAACCACACATATATTACACATTATTATATTATGAAATGTACCTTTGTTAGGATTCCATAGATCATGTTTATTGATTCTTGTTTCCACACTCATGTGACTGAGGTATTATGTTTTTTCAAAAGTCTTATTTAGTTAATATTGATTGATAATTTTCATTTTCATTTCTATGTTATTAATATGTTATGACCATGAAAAAATATTATTTTCTTGTACCCATATTCTCATCATTTTATCTATAATTATTTTCAATTCAGATAACTTATGACCCATTCCTCATTGATCATCTGAGCTCACCCAAGTCTATATTTCAACTTAGTATGTTATGCAGAAAGATATTTCAAAATCCTATTGCTTCTTGGCCCAATAATTTTCTAGTTTTGGTTGTTATATTTTTTTATATGAGTCATGACGAGGTTATATGATGTATAATGGTGTATTATTTATATAGTTAGAAATTTCCACTCTAAAAGGGATACATGCCATGAATTGGGGGTTCAAGGATTGTTTTGTCGCCTAATTTCATATCACGTATGCAGATGAGGGAAAATCCATGAAATAGATAAAAATCATTAATGTAATTTATGATGGGTAAATAATAAAAGAAATGAAAATTTATTTTTTGAAGAATATTTTTTGGTAATTCTCATGGAATTCATATTATTAATGGGTTACATAATGGGAAAGGGGAGGGACTCTTGGTTTTAAATCCTTTTTTTATTCATTATGTTTTATCCCTCTCTCTCTATTATTTTTTAGGAAAACTAGTCACATTTTAGAATATTTCATAAATTTTCCACCTATTTCAAATCTATGTGTTTTTATGGTCATTTGTTTGAGATCTAAGGTGAATTCTCTAATTAATCCCCTTATTTATCTTATGGGATTCGCTGTGGTGGTCTGATTTTGAATTTTTGTGTTTTTAGGGTGTTTTTTAGAGGATATTTTTTGTTGTGTAGTTTTATCCCTGGAATAGTAGTGTGTTTGTAGTTTTGGGGTAGTTTATCTTCATACATGAGATGTTTAGCGAGCTTGATATGGTTATTTGTAGTTGGGGGCTACTCAATTCACATTTTACATTATCATGTGGGAGGGGTTTAATATTTTATCTATATGGTGGAAGGATTGTTTTAGAATAATCAATATAAATAATTTTTTGAATTTATATTTGAGGGGTGTGGGAAATTATCCACGTGATTTTAAAACCATTATATTATTTTGACATTGTGTTTGTAAGGGATGAAAATTGTACAAAAAAATAATGGTTGTTGGGAGCATTTTATTGAATTGTATTTATTGGGATTTGGAAACCTTGTTGCATGTTTATTTTATATCATCACAAAATTATAATTATCAAGCCACATGTATTTATATAATAAAAAGGTAGCCTGAGAATTTATAGACCGTGTTATAGAACCCCCAAAATAAATTGAAATGTTGAAAAATCACCTTTTATTAATTATTGATATGATCAATTATGTGTTGTGCCTTTTTTATTTTTCTTTTCGGATGGTGAGGTGTTTGTTTGTGTGGATGTGCTATATTGATGGATAAGAGGAGGTTTTATTTCATTCTATTATGTACTAAGGTGATGGTTTTTTGGACATATTTTTGGGGCACATGGTGATGGTTTTCTAGCCATCATTATTAGTCCACGAGGTTGTGGTTTTTTCCATCATTTTGGAGTAGTTTGGTTATTGTTGGATGAGTTTGAGGAGACTAATTTTAGTTATTGTTTTATTGTTCTAGAAGCCTGAGTGGTTATATAATAATTATTTAATAATTTTTGAAATTGATGGTTTTGTTTGGAGAATAGGATGGAACTGACTAATGAAAAAAATTAATGTAGGGTTTTGTGGTAAAATATAGTTTTTTGTAAAAAATTAAATGAATGGTGTAGATAATGGAATCATTTGGTGTTTGTATATATGGAATGTGGTTTGTTTGGTGTTATTCATTTTGAGGTGGTGGAAAAATTGGAAGTATGGGGAGATGGTTAGTGTTTCTTTATGAACCCATATGTCAGGAATTTGTGTGGATTATATATATATATACACTTTTATATTTGATCATATTTCTATATTTCAACACTCCAACATCGAGATATATGTGTTGATAACCATATTTTCATACAAGGGGTGTCATTAACAATAAACATGTTATGAGGATGTATGGTTGGATACCAACTCTTTCCTACCCTCTCTTCCATGAGAGTGTATAGGCCAAGTCGATGATAGTCGGAGGTGTTTTAGTACCCTAGGAGTTGGATGTGGTGTTTTTGGGAGAGATATGATATGATCGTTCTATGTAGAATTCGTCTAGTTTTCTCTGGTGATATGTGATATGTGAATGTTGTTTGGTGGCTTATAGGGGGAGTCATTAAGTGTTATTGGAAAAATGAGGTCAATGTAAATGACGTTCTGGATACTCTACTACCCAGGTTTTGGTTGTTACATTAAATCCATGGTGTTTTTGGGAATGATTTGTTGGTATCAGTCTATATGGTAGTTGTGTATTTTATTTAGAAGAGATTGAAGTGTCAAGTCATACAATGTTGCAGTATGAGAGCGGAAAACCATTGGGAATGTGGAACATGGCACCCTTATCGATATTATTCTAATTATGTTAATATACATGAATTTTTTATTTGGTTAGAATTATTTGTTGAGGCTGGGAATGACAGTTAACATGTTTAGGTTATGATGGTTCTTTTATTTTCTCGCAGGTTCATCAGTATGCTTCTTTCACATGTACATCCAAGACTCTAGTTTTCCTATCGAGTATACATTTATGATCAACCTGTGTATATACAATTAGTTTTAGGTTTATATGAGGATTATCTGGATCCTGTTACATATTAATAGATCATATATTTTTAGACAATACTTGTACTGCTTCATTGGAATTTCATTTGGGAAATCAATTTAAGAGACTTTTATATTTAATATTTTTATTTTTTATGGAATTATGGGATGATTTTGGATTATTTTTTATTATGTTAAGGTGATTATTGGGGACTATTTATCACTTATTATGATCCTATATCATTACAGAGGGTAATACCTCCGACTTGATGACATTTTTATTCTCTTAGTTTAGTCATCAACCAACCAAATAGAGGTGGAACTCTATGTCATTATCTCTCTTTATCCATTGTGGTATCATTTTTGGATGAGATTATAAGAGAGTAGTATTATGTTGAGGTTGGATGAGATATAAGATGGTCTTTAGATTAAATAACAATGAGTTTTACATGGTTTGGTATGGAATCATTCCATTTCACCTTGTTGCATGACGTAGGCTAGTGATACTAGTTACAACATGGCATTTTAAGGACCTCTAGAACCTTCTGAATATACTCGAATATTATTGAATGACTAATTGAGTTAGACCTATTTTTACTATAGATACCTAAGAGTGATATATCAATCATGTTTAATTTCATTCTACATTTTATTGGGTAGTTTTGGGAAGGATGAAATGATTAATTTTATTTTTAGTGAATATTAATAATGCTACATGATAACATGATTAGGAAATTATTGTTTTCATTTTAGACATAGATACTAGATATCATCCTTGTGTGGTTCAAGAAATATAGGTCCTACAAAAGGATTTTTTTTAACCACCATACGATTGATATAGTGGAGGATGATATAGTTTGACAGAGGGATTTGAGTGATTTTCAAGGGAATGATGTGACGAAGAATGTGGGTAGGATTTCAAATTTATAGATAAAGACATGGATAGATGAGATAAAGATTATATTAAACATGATCCAAGACTGAGTATGATTATATTACCCTAGGGTAGGTAATTGTATGTGGGATGTTGTGCGTCAGTGGTTGAATGTATATCTGATTGAGTGGTAGGAAGAAAAAGTATCCTAGGTCGATCTTCAGAAAGTTTTCAGAGAAAAGATCCTTTCGTTGAATATAAAGGAAGTGAAGAGGAATGTGATTATTTCTCTTTAATATGGGAATATATTATTTTGGGATCCTGGTATTATGATCATATTCCTTTTTCATTTTTATATAGATCATTTTCTAGATTTTAAGATTCATGAGAGACTTCATTCGGAGGAACTCAATCCTTTTATCCATTTTAGATTTACTCCATTTACTTTTACAATGTATCAAGAGGATTAGAAGAAGGTGGAGGTTATCAAGAATATGAAATAATTATGAGCATTACTATAATAGGGGAATCAATAGGGTTTCTATAAGATTTGAGTTATCAGCAGATAGTAATAAGAACCCGGGACATCAGTGATTATACATATGGGGAATCATACTCACTAGCTTAACTTTCAATCATAAGGGGATAATTGTTTCTATGATTTTCAACGAAATATCAAACTAGTGTATTTTTTTATCTCATGGAAATTTATGGAACCACTTCGTTGTTATTCATTAGGAATAGTTTGGTGGAGGTGGAAATGTTAAATTACAACCTTATTAGAAATTGTCATTAATACTATTTTAACAGTAGGGGAAGTAGGATTATCATTTTTTATGGGATATATACTAGGATGAGGAAAACATTAAGAATATTTTTTTTAGAGATCACAACATGAGAAAGGTCACGGAGGTGGAAATTTGTAGAGAGATAGATGATTTAGGCATGATCAGTTTCACATTGTGGTGGATGTAGCGATAGAGGGTCCAATGATAATTTGAGCTTTTCTTGAGTTTTTATGTAACCATGTTTTTTCCATATCTAGTTCATGATCTTTTCACTCCATTTTTGAAAAATTCTAGTCTACATAATTAGAAAAGATGTTGAAATGATTCTTATTCCACCGGTGTTGACACTACTAGTTGGATGATGGAAAAGTGTTTTAAAAGTGTGTTAGCGGTGTAAACTGAGGATGAGGCTACATAAATCCCATGAGTATTTTTTTTTCTAAAGTTCAAACCATATGTTTTCATCTTAGAAATCCATTTCTTTTATTCCATATTATATATAGTTAACTAGGTTTATAATATATTCTTCTTTATAGATGTGCATGGCCAGTGAGTTGTTCTCTTTGGTGAGTACTGTAATCAGGTAGGAAATAAGCCTATAAAGCCCCTTAATTAATTGATATATTTTCAAATAGTAGAAGCATTGTTTGGGGGTGTTACTAGGTTTTTATATGAGTTTTTTAATAATTTTCTAGAGGATGTAATAAAACTACCACACATATGGGGAATCAAGATTGGTATACAGTTTCAGTTATGAGTATCTCCAATTTTTATGGAACCATATGGAATGGAGGATATATAGATTCATGAGTTGAGTCTATAAGTGGACAACCTAGAGTAGTGGGGTTTCATCAAACATAGTGTGTTGTCGTTGGGTGATCAATTGTAATTATAAGAAGGATAATGGTTGTCAATTTTTTTATTGACTATCTAAGGTTGAATATGGTGATGGTTAGGAACTGTTACCATTTTATGAGGATTGAAAATATTTTTCACGAGTCGAGATAGGAGATATGGTAATATAAATAAGTATAGGGTCTGGATACATAAATTGAGGTTTAAGGATAAAGATGTATTGAATAATTCCATATGATGTAGTTATGTGCATGTCATGTTTTAGTCATGCCATTCTTTGTTAAAAATACACTATATGAGTTCCAGGGGCTTATGAAATATTATTTACATGAGTTCATGGGCTAGTTCATCATCATTTTCATCAATGATCACATTATCTAATTAAATTCATAGTTGGATCCCACGAAGAATTTAAGATGAAGGTAGTGGTATTTAATGGTCATCTGGGGTCTCACCAGGTTTTTGATATTGACCCATCAATGATCAAGGTAGTTGTTTATTAGGAAGCACCAGAGAATGTGGTATCATTTTTAAGTTTTCTTATTCACATAAACAATAATAAATGGTTTATGACTAATTTTTCTCAAGTTAAAATCTATTTGAAAAAATTAACATGGAAGGACCATGTTTTAGTGTGGGATGATCAGTTGCAAGTAGTGTTGGGTTACATTAATAGTTTCTTAAGGACAGTGTGATGTTTGAGGTGAATTATGATTCTTCCTATATTATATTGGGATGTGTGTTAATATGAAATAGGTAATTGATTTCTTATGGGTTTAGGTTGTTATATACCAATCAGAATAACTATTCTACACCTGATTTAGAGTTAGGAATAATTTTTTCAGTGATTTTGTTTGGGAAATACCTCATTATGTATAGATGTTTTCAAATTTTGGATGATAAGTGTTTGAGTTATATCTTTTTTCTGAATGATCTTAATTTATTGTAGTGGAGTTCGATGGATTTTCTTCATAAGTATGCTTTTTATATCTCTTAAACATTAAGAAAACAAAATCTCATGGTCAAAACATTAAGAATAATTCCATATAAGGATGAAATCAATGAGTTAATATATTTTTAGTGAGATAAGGAGGAGATGGTATCTAAAAAAATAGATAAATGGGTTTACAATATTAGAGGATATTTTTTCATAATACGGTGATGTATTATCTAATTCTATATATGGAGGATTCTAATTGGAGAGACTCAATGTAATATGAGATGAATGATAATGTAAACCATGATATTTCCCCAAAGGGATAATTAGAGGGTAGTTGGAACCATATTATGATTCATGGTAGTCTATTTGTTTCCTTAAGGACACATGATGGTTTCTTTAATTTTTTTATAGACCAATATTTTGGATACACCCAGAAGTATCCATGATGTACCATGGTTTGAAGATTTAGTTTGTGTGGCTCAGGATAAAACATGAAATGGCATAGTATGTGGCGAGGTGCTTTGTTTGACACAAAGAAATGTCTTAAAATCATGTTCCTAGAGGTTTTCTTACATCCATTTGATGGTGATGAGTAAAAATGTAAAGGAATATTGAGGTATTCCATCAAAAGATTATGAAGATATTAGGGAGTTTGTGGTTCTATATAGTTGACCCATGATATATTGATGAAATAAACCCACTTCATAATAATCCACAGGTTTGGAATAATTGATTATTTTGAAAATATATATTTGGACAAGGCTGAAATATTTACAGTATTTCAAGTTCCATTGTATCTAGTCATGAAAAAAATATTTATTCACATGTTTAGAGGGGATTACAACATGATTTTGGAACTCAGTTACACCTCAGAGCTACATTCCACCATTAAACAGATGGTTCAAAGGATCAGACCATCCACATGCTTGAGGACATATAACATGTGTGTATATTATACTTTGCTAGATATTGGGCATAAATTAATCCATTTACTGGACTTTCATATAATAATAGCTACAACTCATCCATAAACATGTCCTCTTTTGAGGCCCTGTATTAATGAACAATTTTTAAATATTATTATATAAAGTGGATTGGGAGGAAACAATACATGGTCTCGATGTCATGATGAGAACATAAGGGAAGGGTTATATTGTTTATAAGAGGTTAAAAGAATCATAAGACTCACATAATTCATATGATGATCACAAAATGAGGTCCTTACAATTTGAGTATGGTGACCACATGTTCTTGATGGTATCCACTTGATGTGGGAAGTGTAGGATTGGTTGGGTGATTAATCCTTATCCCTTGTTTTTTTGGGTGCCTTCGTGTTCTCGATTGACATGGAAAGGTGGAAAATTGGTAGGAATTTTCACCATATATGAAGAGGATCCATGAAATATACCACTTTTTTAGATTCATTACTATATAGATGATGATTCTAATTTAATTTTCTATGTATAATGGGATATTGAGGATGGTTCAATGGTAATGAAGCATCCAGTAGTGATACTGGATCACAATGTGATGAATATAAATTGTTGGAACATTCCCAATGTTATCATATTGTGATGGAATAGTGTATTAGAAGAGAGTACATGGGTGTGAGAGACACATAATCATGACCAATACCTGGTGATTTGTGATTTTTTCATTCCATTGTTTTGTAGGTGATGTGAATTTTGGTGCATGCTGTGTTTTGAGGTTTTTATTAATTTATGATGTGTGATAATGTTCCAAAATATGAAACTTCGGGGACCTAAATCTTATTTTATAATAAATATACTATCATGGAATTAAATATGTGTGATTGAGTTATTTCCTCCCATAGTGGATATTATATTTCAATGGAGTATAGAATTCCATGATTATTGTATTTGAGGTAGTGCGGTGTTTTGGTTGTAGTGGGAGTCATATTGGGTTGTCTGAATGTTGAGATGGTTACGTTTCTATGTAGTTGTGTAAAATGACATAGTTTCTATTTTTTAGGTGTGATTTTTAGGTCTTTTAGATAGTGTTTTTTGTTAGTGGAAGCATTGAGGAGTAATGAGGTCTTTTATTAGTATCACATGGGAATGTTTTTTGGATCCTTTTTCCATCTAGTCTTGGTTTTGGATTCTCAAGGGAGAAAATAATTTGAGTGGTGTCTGATGTATTTTACTAAGCATTCATAACCCGATACTCAATTTCATGGGTATTAGGGTTTTTCTATGAGGCTTCATGAGGGTATATGGTGATTGGTGGTTGAGTTGTGAAACATATAAAAAATTCACATCACAAATGGGGTGCACTATGAGAATTGGTAGTTCAATAATTTTGAAAAAAACCAATGTCTCAGCTTGTATGAGACTGAGGGGGAACCAGTGAAATGAATTTACATAATAAATGTAAATCTTGATCTATAATTTAATAATAGTTTAGGTGACTAAATTTTTATAAGAATACTATTTTTAGGGATTATATAGTAATTCATTTCATGAATGGGTTACTAGATGTTAAATGGGTTGGATTAAGTATTTCCAATCCTTTATTTCACATAAATTTATCCTGATAATGATTCTATAATAAGAAGTCTTTTGGAGGTACTCTTTGCTTCAATCGAGTATGTAGTTAGTCATTTATATTTATAATGTAATTGGAGGATCAGAATAAGATGTAGTGATTGAGGTATTCACTCACTATGAGGGTTACCATGATAGGGTAATTAGTGTGGTTCATCAATGCGTAGGGTTGTTTATGGAAGGTCTCTGGCCCCATGACCTTTTATACTTCAACTAATGGGGAGTTAACCTCTACAAAACCCCTTCATTAAATATTTTTCTTGTGGTTTATATGGATTTCTTATAGATATCATGATAGTATTTGTTTCCTATGGGGTTCTCACCCATCACCATAACCCTCCCCTAGCAGTCCCATGATATCATATTGGTGGAGGCCGACTGGTTCAATGCTAACCACCACAAAAGTTTCTAGTTTGTATTTATGATCATCCAGCTCATGATTTATGCATTATACTGAGGAATTATGGTGTGGGTAGTGGTTTAACATTAAATGTTACCCATGTATAGGGACCGTGACTTCTATTTGGTTTTCGAGGTGGTCATAAATAGAGAGGTAGATAAAAAAAGCGTGGTTTGTCACATGTAATGGAGATAGCAATGCTAGAGGGGCCAAATATCTCTTGAGGTATGATATTTTTATCATCTAATATTGTTTGTGACTAGATTTATTAATGATCAACCAACTTATTTTTTTGAAACACTCTTTTATTTGTTAAGGTACTTGACATGGAGATGATTCTTGTTCCCCTATTCTTGACTACACCAGTAAAGAGCAATATTATCTTGTTTGATGTTTGTGGGGGGTGTAGACTATTTATGGGGCCACATCAATCGCATGGGGATATTTTTATACTTTATATGTATTCATACAATTTCATCCATGTAATAAAAATGTGGTACATCGTACATGATGTTATTGAATGATTCCATGGAAAAATAGTGTTCTAAAATGTGTATGGATAGTGTATTGTTTTTTTAGTGATTGTAATTTTCAGGTGGTTAGTCTATTTTTAGAGACCCTTTTTTCATTGATAGTAGAGCATTACCTAGAATCTCAGTTTTGGGGTGTTCCCAAGTTGTGTAAAAGTTTATCATTGTTTTTCATATATGTGGTTATGAAACTACCTCCTCAATGTAATGTTGAGTTTGGGAATTTTTTACAGCAATTCACATCTCTAATTTCTATGGATCCCTATCAAATAATCCCAATGTGGATATTTTGTGTATGTTAGTTGGAGAATGATCTGATGTAGATGGATTTCAGCTCAGCCAGTGTACCACAGTTGGGTTTTCTTGTTTTTTAACAAGAATAAGGACGGTTGTCTAAGATTTAATATAAAATACAAGATGTTGAATCTGGTTATGTTAAATAACTACTTCTTACTTATAAGGATGGGAAATCATTTTGACTAACAAGTTGGTTCATGATGATTTTATAACATTGATATAATATTTAGATATAACCCTTTGAGGGTGAATGGGTGGGGGGTATCCAAAAGACTACCTTTAGATGCAGGAATGGAAACATTGATTTTTTAATCATGTCATTCATTGTTATAAATGCATTAGATGTTTTCATGGAGGTTATGAACTATATTCTCCAAGTGTTTCTGAACTATTTATATAGTGTATTCGTCAATGATGTCTTTATTAACTCGAATTTAGTGGTGGTGCATTTCGATTATCTCATAGTTGATTTACATGTCCTTAAAAACCACCATATTTATATAAAGTCTTACATGTGTGAGTTCTAGACACAAAAGAAACATTTCCATGAGAATATGGTGGCTCAAAAGGGTGAGGAATTGGACCCATTGAAAGTAACATATTGATGTTTTTATAAAATATTTTCTTTAAATAATTTTTATTCTTCTGTTTCTTGCATTGCAAAAATTCCTGAGTTTAAACAAAGATTGAGATTCCCTTAGTATAAAATTACCAGTATATCATAGCTGTTAGGATAACAAGAATAAATATAACTAACTTATGAAAATTCATTTGGAATTCATTGGCTACCAATTATTTATGAAAAATATAAAACATTTAGATATTTTTATTTTTGAGTGAATTACTATCAGTAATGAAATTAATGTGATATATATGTTTTATACATAATAATTTATTTATATATATCCATGGGGTATTTTAGTTATAGGTTATGAATAAAAACTATTTGTTCTATAAAGACCTAAATTTATTAAAAGGGTAATTTTAGGCCTTTGGATGGAAAACCCCTTTTAAATTAATATTTTGACACATTAATAGTTTTTATAAGACATCGTAAACCTTTTCATTTTAAATGGGATATAAAAATTTACAATGGATGAATTTTTAATATTTTTCTGATAAAATTCTAGTTATGATTAATATTAAAAATATACTAAATTTTATGAAGAAACATTTCTCATTGAAATAGATTATATTGTTAAATTATAATATTGAAGGGAATTAAATTATAAAAATATATTTTTTATCATTAAATATAATTTATTTCATTAAAATTAATTTTATGTTGAATTCAAATTTAAAATCATATCAATCTTTTACAATGTTTTAGCCTTTAAATCACATTCTCCTTTTCCAATAACAAGATTAAATTTAAATTAATTGCATCCACTTATGTATTTTAAATCCTGAAAACTGGAAACTATATTTTTAATCATTAGGTCCAAATTATGTAAATATATTAATTTTATTTTTGATCATTACGAATAGTAACTTCAGTAATTTATATTAATACAGTAAAACAGAAAATCCGGTAATTAAGGGTAAGAATACAATTATAAAATATTCTTTAAACATGTCTAAATATCATTTAATGGATTTGTTTTAACATAAATAATCCTTGGTTCAAAATGGTATCCATTTGAATTGAATTGGATGAAATTAGGGCATTTAATTTATCTTATTAAATGAAAAGATTAAAATATCCCACTCAAAAATTAAAAATGAAATCATTTTGAATATAATGTTATACTAAAGAAAATTTTGATTATAAATACACATTTAATAAATAAAATGATTTCATTTGTCATGATAAAATATTTTTTCTAAGAAATAAATAATTACCATATTATATTCTATAGTAATGATGCAGAAATTATATAATTGATGAAATTAAACAATATTGTTTTTTTAAATAATACCAATTAATAGTTCAAAATAGTTGACCCAATATTTTTTTCGAGTATATCTCGACACGAATCATCAAATGGTCTAAATATGGACCATTTAGTGACTTATATAACAGATTACCTCACTAATATTATTTTATTTAAAGTGATGTTAATGTTATCTCTTTTATAATTTAATAAGTATATCATTTTAACTATTAGATTTTAGTTAAGTTAAATTATTCTAAAATTATTATTTTAAAGGAAATTGTATTTATATTCATAATAGTATTTTATTTTTATGTTTTATTCAGTATATAATTCTATTAAATTATTATACAAAACCATTATAGTAATTATTTAATTAAGAGAAATATCCTATAAATTTTATTAAAAATATTAATGTAAATATAATTTCTTGTAATTATTATTGATAATTAATTTTATATATTAATTTTTCACATAAAAATATAATAAAATAGTTTTTTCTAAGTTATCTTGTAAATCAATATTATTAAAAATTAATGAATTGAATAAATTAAAAATTAATAATATAGATTGTTTATCAAAATATTGTCTTATTAAATTAATTAAAAATCATTACATTTTAAAAAATATATATAAAAATTATAATATTGATTAAAATTATCTAATATTTTTATTTATGTCTAATTTTACATCAAATACCTAAATATTCCACCCTTCTAATATAGTATTATTTGTTACCCTAGTTAAAATTTAAATAGAATAACTAAGTGTTAATTAAATATTTATGGTTTAAATTGATAGAAATACTTTTCCAAAATTTATTTTTAGATGATATTACAACCTTATATCATATAATATTGTATATTGGTACGTTTTTGAGGTTTTTGGGTAGGGTTTGATTTTATTATAAATTATAATTCATGGTGTTTCCAAAAACACACCTCAACTTAATTATAAAAGTGAACTTCCCCCATCACCTCTTCACTTCACATTGAGCTTTAAGGATTTTCAATAACTTAACATTTTTCCTTATCAATATCCCTATTTATGTTCTAGATGTTTGGGTCATCTTCAAAGGCCAAATCTAGTGCTCTAAGAAGATATTTAGTGGAATCATGTCAAGGAAGAGGTAATCTCTTCTATTGATTATTTCAAACTTATTTCTTCATATACTACATCTCCATTCGTCATTTCATTATAATGTAATAAAATAAGTGTCACTCATATTCTGATATGTTTTTAAAATTATTAAACACTAATATGGAACATTCTATCAATCCAATGAAAACCAAAAATCACCATGCAAGCATACATACGATTCATTGTCTCTACGTTGGTGTGTAATATTTTTTTCACCACCACTATAACTGGATTGGTTTAATGATAGAATTAATAAATATATATGATATTTATAACATTATAATAATTATGAAATATTATTCACCATTCAATTTTATATCAAGAATGACCCTAAGGCCTTCATTTTTATTGATTTTTGATAACCCCCCCCCCCCCTTCTAGGGATGACGGGGAACCCCTACAAGGCATGTATTCTTAGAGATTACATGGCTCTTAGGCATAAGATATTACAAGATCCAAATGTCATAGGGAAAGAAACTAGACTATATTAAAAAAACTACCACTCCCCAGCACCTGCATCATCCACCATCGCATGACCGTTGGGCAAGGTTTCTTAAGAAAGAATAGGCTGGTCCCGATGTCATAGCCATACCCTCTCATTCTGAAATATCCATTTGGCTCTACACTAGTGAGTGAACCTGCTCTGAATCCACTTTTCAGGATGATCCTTTTTTTGTGTGTGGGGAAACTGCATGTAGCCCGAAGACCTTGAGGTGGCCCAAAGGCCTTAAATGTGCCCAGAAAGCCCTACTAACCCGAAGGCCTGTGCATACGTAAGACCCACCATATTCATGATGCGATGCAATTCATTCTACAAGACCATCATTAATCCATGAATATATACAAGAATATAATGAATAAATATGATATATAATATAATAATATCATTATTTAAATGACATAACTATATAAAAAGAAGTGGAACATGAACATATCCGACAAAACATGAATAAGAACATAAAGCAATTCAAATTCGAATGATGAGGGATAATAAAATGTTACTAACAAATGGATGTTAGTATGATCATATATGATATAATTAAAATTACTATTATTATTGAATAAGTAAATAAAATTATTTAAATCTGTATACATGAGATTTTTGTACATACGGAGGATACCAGACCTTATGTAAGGGTTAATTTTCAAATCTCATTATTATTTGAGATTGTTTTTTCATAAGTATTTATTGTTGTATATTTATCTTCCACATCCCAATTCCTTCAATATGTAATACTATTTATATATTAGACAATTTTTTATTGTTAATTTTACACGTAGGTAAATTTTCCCTATGTAGTATGATATGACTATTTTATTGTTATTCGATACGATGTACTTTTTTACTTTTTTTGAAAATGTATTAGGATGATGTGTTTTTAACTTATACCTCATGAATTAGTTATTACGATTTCAGGAAACATTTTTTACATGAAAATTCCCTTACAGGTTTTCATGGTTATTTACAAATTAATTATTTTGATTTAAAATTGTGTTTATTTTTGAGAAAAAAACATTTTTGAAAAAGAATGGATATTTTCAATAAGAATTAATTTCATCTGTTATATCAAAACTATTTTCTAACAATGGTGATATTATTTAAATAAGATTATGCTTATATCCCTATTATTACTATTTTTTGAGTTCTTTATGATGGAATGATATTTACAAAATCCATTGGTTTTACAAGGATTATGTTATGATTAAATGATTTTTAAGAAGCCTCTTTAACTACTTGGGATATTCAATGATGAATGATTTATGTTTTTTTGCAACACGTAAGAATAATTTCATAATGATATGGGTGAGAAATATATATCACTATAATTAATTAAATTATTATTTATATCTCGTGATGTCAACATGAATAAAAGGATTAGTAAATCCACCTATGAAATATAGGTTTGGAACAGGAAGTAAACTCGATTTAGAAATGGACTTCGCCCAATTTGATGATCTTATCGATGAGCCTAAATTAATATGAAATTATTTTTTATGCTGACGTGTATTCCACAAAACATCATGTATTATGTGATGACATTGGGGATTATTTTCATTAATTCTTATGAACATTTATCCCATGACATGATATCATGATTTTTTATATGAAGGATAGGACTTCCAAATGTTATGTTATTATGTCTTATGATTATTAAATGATTGGTATTTCTCTGGTTTACCCTTACTGATCATTTGGGAACACCCATTCATATTTTTCTTTTACCCATTTCATTAAGAAGGGAATTAAGTAATATATGTTAAAATGGAGTATAGTTATGAAGAAAAAAGTGGGAGATAATGTATAGTTTATTGACCCAGTGGTTTATATTTCCCTGTTTCTAACAACGATATACCTATAAGGTCATGTCATCGCTTTATTATATGTTGTAATGAATATACATCAATTTTTATGGAATACAAATGTATTTAATTTATGAGTTGTTATAGTTTGTATCAATGGAAAGGTATAATTATCCTTTAGAAACTAGTGTGAGGAATCCATAGTAAGATCCCAAAGGACATGTCTAAGTATAGGTTACGATGATATTTTTTTAAGGAACACGAAAAACCTTGGATAAAACATAAGGATTCCAAAATTGAAATTTTATTATTGATTATGTGTTTTTCCTGTTACGATTACTATTTCAAACACTATTCTTCTTAGTTTTAGTCAATGGATGGAACCTAAATAAACCATGTTAATGCTGAATGTGGAGGGAAATGCAACGATAGTCCTCTTAAGAAACCAAATGTTATGTGAGTTTTAATGAAAAATATTATAGTTATTATCACCCAACATTCTCAATCTATTAATTATGAACGAATTCAAATTGAGGTAAGGAGGGAGTAAAAAATATTTTTGTCCATTATGAGGTAGCATCCTCCTACTTTCAATGGTTCTTATGATCTATTAGTGGAAGAAAAATTGATTAGTACCACTAAAAAGATATTTTATGTTCTTCAATATTTTAAATATGATAAATTAATCTTAGTAGTCTAGAGGATGGAAGGAGAATCTGATCAATGGTTTAATCTTATCAACAATAAAAAGGGAATGAGATGAAATCGAGTCCCTCGAATGAGAGGAGTTGAAGAACATATTTTTCTATAAGTACTTTCCTCTTGTTCTTCAAACATCGATTAATAAGGTGTTCCTTGAACTTATGTAAAACAATGATGAATTTAATTTAACCTAAAAAAAATTTATATGACTTGAAAATTATTCTTTTGAAATTATTATTACCTGATATTAAAATTGATTGATTTGTTATCGGATTAATACCATGTCTCTCAATAGTTTTAGCCATAAGGGAAATTAATTGCTATGTGAAAATAATTCTATGTGATCATATGGTTGGGATGGATATTTGAGTAACCCATCCATCCTATGGGATTGATAATAAGAGAAAAATAGAAATCAAAGGAAGATATAAATACCACACTGAATAAAAGATGTGTCTTACCTTATACTCTACGTGTGGAAATAAACATGGAAGAAACTAAATTAAAGTGGCTGGTAAATGTTTTTAGTGTGGAAAAGAAGTTCATTGGGTAGTTTAACGCCGATGTGATGGGAAAATATGTATTGTGATGAAAATAGAGAAAAGGATTCAAAGAATGAACCTAATAGCCTTCAATGCTACGAGTGAAAAGAAATGCATAATTTTTCCAATCGATGTCCTAATCCATGGGTTATTGATGGTGACCGACATCAGTAAAATATAAAGGCCAAAGATGATGGAATGTCATATGAAATCACTATTGATGATGTGGAGTTCTATAATGAAGTGGTGAAAGGCACACATACCATTCACTCTAATATAGAAAATGATTTAGTTGATTTTGGATATGCACACTTTTTTATTTATAAAGAATTTTCAATGGGTATCACTATACTAACTCAACAATTAGATTTTTAGTTAGATATGATAACTATTAATGGTACAATGGTCAAGTAAAAAGTATAAAATTCTTCACCGATTGATGTTTTTGGGAAATTTCTTCCTTAAAATATTGTGAACCATCCTATTGTGGAATCTATTGTGATTATTGGAATAGATTTTCTTCCCTATATGGAGCTTATATAAATTTTTATGGAAGTTAATTCACATTTCATATTCCATATCAATCTACGATGATATATTGATGTATGTATGAATATTACATTCAAGTATAAATTTCTTCCATCAAAGGGGCCTTGATTCCTATAAGTAAAGGTTATTTATATTAAATTTTTGGGGAAAAATCACAATTAATAACATACCCTATTTATGAGAGTTTGATGATGACTACCCGATGGAATATCTAGTTCTTCCACTAAATTGTGAAGTTGATTTTACAATATAACTCATACCTTGTACTATGCTTATTTCAAATACACCTAATAAAATGGTCCCAATTAATTTGTAGGAATTGAAGAAGTGAATCCTAGTTAATCTTGATAAGGTATTCACACACCCTAGTTCATCAACATGGGGTGTACCTATTCAATTATTAATGAATAATGATGGATCAATGATACTCCATAGTTATTATTGAGAACTATACAAGATAACTATCAAAAAAATCCCCTACCATGCATTGATGGCATATTCGACCAAATATGGGGTGCCAAATAATTTTTTATGATTGATCTCCATTTAGGATATCATCAATTAAGGTTCGGAATGGAGGATATACCAATGAGTACATTTTATAAAAGTTATGGTCACTAAGAATTTATAGTGATTACTTTTGTTATTACTAATTCCCCCAGTATATTTACGGATCTATTTAATAGAATATTTAGTGATTATATTGATCAGTTTTTTGTAGTCTTTATTGAAGATATTTTTGTCTATTCTAAGAGTAAGGAAATACATGAATACCACTTGATATTTATATTAAATAACCTGATAAAGGATAATAATTTTGAAAAATATAAAAAGTGTGGATTTTGGATTTATAATGTTTCATTTTTGGGTCACATGATCTCAATATTTGAGATATAGGTGGATCCATCAAAAACAAAAGATTATAAATGTTGGATGAAACAAAAAATAGTAAATTAGATCTGATGTTTTCTTTGTTTGGATGGATATTATCAATGTTTTTTTAAATATCTTTCATGATTATCTAATCCACTCATAATGTTGTCTTGAAAAAGAATTATGTTCGTTTGGACAGAGGAATGGGAACAGAATTTCAAATAGATAATATGAATCTTAGACAGTGCCCATGTACTCACACTACCTTGTATTGGAGAATAGATTGTGTTCTATTGTTTTGCATCCCAGAAGTGGATGGGATTTGTTCTCATGATGAATGGTATGGTGATAGCTTATGACTCATGATAGTTGAAAATCCCTGAGCGAAATTACCCAAATTGTGATTTGGAGATAGATTCAGTAATCTCTACATTATTGATTTGAAGGTATTATCTTTATGGTAATTGGTGTGACATTTATACTTCTCATAAAATTTTAAATTATATATTCACTAAAAAATTATGAATATGCAAAAATAAATATTGTTGTATTTGATTAATTATTATTTATAATCAATAGATTACCACCCTAGGAAAGAAAACTAGGTGGCATATTATTTGTGCTGACAAGGCCATACTACCCACTCCTTGAAGAGGATCACAAAGGATAAAATATTTATTGATTCGTCATGGATGGATCTTGAAAATTTAAATGAATGGGAAAAATCACATCTTTCTCAAATGAATGATTAACCATATATAAAAGTTAATTTTGAAGAGGAATAGAAGAATGATTTAGAGCTAGAAATGAAAGTGAGGAATGTTCATTAATTCAACCTTGATTGTGATGGAATAATAAGGTTTAGGAATTTTGGTCGTATTCCTCCCATTCCATAATTAAAGTAGTAGCTATTGGACAAGGCATATATTTCATCATTCTCTATTCACCCTAGAATCAAAAAGATGAACATGGAATGAAAAGAGTATTTCTAGAAGGATTTAATTAAAAGAGATGTCGCAAAATATGTCACTCGATTCTTGGATTGATATCATGTTAAAGATGAGAGACATAAGTCTAGGTGGATGTTACAACCATTACCAATACTAAAATGGAAATGGGAAAACATAACTATGGAATTTGTCATTATACTTCCTAAAACATCCAAAAAAATAATGCTATTTGGGTTATAGATTATATTTTATGAATGTTGGAAAACTTTATTTATATAAGAGAGTATTTCCCTCCTGATTAACTTTCTAGGATATATGTAATGGAAGTGAAAATTATCATTGATTACAATGTTCCATTGAATTTGATCAGGATTTGAGGATTACCTCAATTTTTAGGTTATGTCTTCATTATTCTTTGTTCACAGAGGAACGTTTTAGCACTAGTTATCATCCTCAGACAGATTGTCTGTGTGAGGGAAAAATTCAAACTCTGTAAGACACGTTAAGAGGATTTTATATGGATTTCAAAGGTGGTTGGGATCAACACCTTAATTTGGTGGAAATGTATTATAAAAATAGAATTCAATCCAGTATTCAGATGGATCCTTATAAACCTTTCTATGGAAATATGTCCAAAACACCAACTCACTGGGATGATGATAGTGGAAAATTCTATTTGGACACGACCTTGTTGATGAAAAGTAAGAGAGTGGAAGATCTATTCAACATCGCATAAGAGCAGATCAAAGTCGAAAAAAATTTATGTTGACAACTGAAGAGAAGGCTTTGAGTTTTAGGGGAGTGATAAGTTATTTCTATGAATATATCTCATGAATAGAGTAATGATATTTGGAATGAAGGGGAAGTTGATCCCTTGGTATATTGGTCCATTTGAAATTTTGGATCGTATTGGGAAGGTAACTTACTGATTGGAAATTCGACCGAATCTCTCTCAAGCTCATTATGTGTTCCATGTATCACTCTTAAGAAAGTATATACCTAATCATTCAATTGTAATAAACACAGAATCCATACATGTGGAGCATAAACTTTCTTATGAAGAAAAACCAATAGTCATTCTGGATCGTAGAAAAAATATTTTACAAAACTAGATACCTCACTTGGATGAAGTTTTATGGAGGAACCACCATTTTGAGGAAGCTATATTGGAAGTTGTGGATATTTTTTGGGTGAGGTATCCTCTTATATTTTTTTCCACGTGAATAATTTTGAGGGAGATATATAGTTTAAGGTCAGTATAATGTAACACACAGATGTTTTATAAAATATTTTCTTTAAATAAATTTAATTATTTAGTTTCTTGAATTTCACATAGTCGTGAGATTAAAGGAGTATGATACTCCCTTAGTATAAAATTACCATTAAAACCTATCCATTATGTTAGTGGGAATAAGTATAACTAACCTATGAGAATGCATTTTGAATTCATTGGCTACCAATTCTTTATGAAAAATATAAATCAATTAAATATTTGTATTTTTGATTGAATTACTATTAGTAATTAAATTAACAAGATTTATATTTTATATACTTGATAATATTTTTTTATATTATTCAAATGGATATTTTAGTTATTGGGTATGAATAAACCCTATTAGATTTATAAAAACCTATAATTTTTAAAGGGTAATTTTATGATTTTAAATGGAAAAACACTTTTAAATTAATATTTCTATACATTATTAGTTTTTATATGAAAACATAGACATTTTATTCTGAGGAATGATATAAAAATTTACTTTTTATGAATTGTGGACAATTTCTTAATAACATTCATGTTTTGATGAATAGAAAAAATACAGTAAATTTTATGAATTTTTTTTTATCCTTATAATTTATATTGTTAAATTATAAAATTGAATGGTTTTATAGTATATATATAATATATTTTTATCATTTAGTATAATTTATTTAATTTTAATTAATATTACATGGTATTAAAATGTTAAAAAAAATCAATCTTTTGCAATATTTTAGCATTTAAACCCCATTATATATTTTTTTGAAAACAGGTTTAGTTTTAAATAAAATACAACATCTTATATGATTTGTGTTTTGAAAATTTTATTCCTAATTTGGAATTAGTATGATCAAATTATGTGAACATATATATTTATTTTTTGGGTATTATAAATAGTAACCTTAGTAATTTTAATTAATATGGTAGAAAGGTGAATCAGGTAATTAATGGTAAGAATACTATTATAAAATATACCTAGACATTGAATTAATATAATATGATGACTGTATTTTGACATAAATCATCCTTGGGTCAAAATGATATCTATTTGAATCTATTTTGATGAGATTTTTCCTTTTAGTTTACTTTTTTTAATGAAAAGATAAATACATCTACTTAAAATTTTAATAACTAGACAATTTTTAATATAAGGTTATAGTAAAGATAATTTTGATTATAAATAAATTTTTGAAAACTAAAAGCTTTTAAATTTTCAAGGTAATTTATTTGTAATTTTTAGGACATTAATATTTACCTTAATAGCTTATACATTAATGATGGAGAAATTATTTAATTGATGAATAATAAATAATATAGTTTTTATTAAAATTATAATACCAATTAACAGATCAAAAAACATGACCAAATCTTAATTTTTGAGTTTATCTCTACTATAATCAACTAATGATATACTTATGGTCCATTTGGATCCATATAGAATAGTTTATAACACTAATGTTATTTTATTTAAAGTGATGTTAAAGTTATCACCATCATAATTTAATAAGTATAACATTTTAAATATTAGATTTTCGAGAAGGTATACTGGTTTAAATGTATTCAAATGCAATATAGTATATTTATATTCATCGTAGTATTTTACTTGTAATTTTTATATAAAAATTAATCGTATTAAATAATTAAAAACCTATTGTAGTGATTATTTTATTAAAAGAAATATGAAATAACTGATATTAAAAATATTTAATAAATATCAATTGTTCTAATAAACAATTATATTTAACTTTAGATATGACCGTAAACTCCTTAGAATATCATAAAATAGTTGGTATGGAGTTACATTGTTGTGTTAATATTTTTTAAAATCAATGAATTGAGTTGTGTCAATATTGATACTATTGATTGATTATCAAAATAACATTTTATTAAATTATTTAAAAATGATTTTTTAAATATATAATAATTATTATATTGTATGAAATGATCTAATAAATTTATCTATTTACAATTTTACATCAAATAAGTAAACATTTCACCCTTTTAATATTGAATTATTTTTTACCATAGTTAAATATTAAATTGAATAACTAAGTGTTAATTAAAAGATAAGGTTTAAATTGATATAAATACTTGTCCAAAATTTATTTTTTGATGGTATTACAATCCTATATCATCTCGTCTCTAAAATTTTGTGATTTTTTAGTTTTTGGGTGGGGTTTAATTTTATTATAAATTATTATTTATGGATTTTCTAATAGTTCCCCTCACATCAATTATAAAAGGGAACCTCCTCCCTCACCTATTCAGATATATTTGTGCCTTGAGGCTCTGAAATCCCCCGAAATATTTCCTTATAAAATTCCATATTTACATTCTAGTGGTTTTTTCATCTTAAACAACAAACATTAGTGCTCTAGGAAGAGGTATAGAGGAATTGCGTCAGGGAATATGTAATCACTTCTACCGATTATTTCAAACATCCATCTTCTCAAACGACCTCTTAATTAGTAGTTTAATTATAAATTAATAAAATAAGTACCACCAATATAATTATACGTTATTAAAATTATAAAACAACAATATTCCACCTTCTATACATCTTATGAAAAATGAAAATCGCCACGCATGCGTACGCACGACTAACTGTCTCCACACTATAGTGTAATCTATTTTTCACCACCACCATTCACGGATGGGTATAATTATGGAAATAATAAATATATATTATTATTATAACATCCTACTGATTTTGAAATATTATGCATCATCCAATTCAATACCATTCAACAATTATGGGAATGATATCGTCGCTTAGTAGTACGTATGTCCTACCGTCTCCACGTTGCAATGTGATTCATTCTACATGATCATAATTTAAACAAGATTATATAGACTAATAGAATGAATAAATATGACATATAATATACTAATATAATTATTTAAATGATATAACTATATCCTATGAAGTGGAATATGAACTTATGTGAAAAAACATGCATAAGAACATAAATATGTTAATATCTGAATAATGAGTGCTAATGAAATGTTACTAACAACAGATAATAATATGATCATATATGATCTCATAAAATTACTATTATCCAAGAATAATTCAATAAAAATATTTAAATCATTATAATGGAGTTATCGATATATTTGAAGGAAATTAGACCTAATGTAATGGATTGTTTTTTAATCACATTATTATCCGAGATTATTTCTCTGTAATTATATACAGTGGTATATTTATCATCCACATCCATGATCCAAAAATATTTAATACTATTTATATATTTTATAATTTTTTAAAGTCAATTTTACCCATTGGTCAATTTTTAATAAATTTTTTGATAGGAATATTTTTTCATTATTCGATACGAGGTAAATTTTGAAATTCCTGTAAAAAACTACGGCAATGTTTTTTAGTTTATACATAATGAAATGATTTTAACGATATCATGACACATTATTTAGATGAATCTTAATTATATGTTTTCACGAATATTTTCTAATAATTTATTTTATTTTAATATTATTTGTATTTTTAAAAAATGAAAACATTTTTTAAGAAGAATAGATATTTTACTTTAGAATTAATTTCACGTGTTATATCAAAACTATTTTACTTATAAGATTAAATTAATTAAATATGGTTATGTTTCATTCTATATTTCTACTATGATTTTATTTTGTTTATGATGGAATTATATTTATGAAATCCCTTTTTTTAGATGGATTATGTTATGATGGAATGATATTTGAGAAACCCATTTTATTCATTGGGTTATTCCATGATAAATGATTTTTTTATGGAACACAAAAAAAATATTTCATTATAAGATGGGTGGGACATATATCTCCCTCTAATTCATTGGGAAAATATTTATATCTCATGAGATAAACATGACTAGAATGACAACTAAATCATATTTTTTAATGCAGGGTTGGAACGACTAGTAAAGTAGGTTCAATTTTGGGCTTTGTTTGCTATGATGGTCTTGGAAATGAGCCTTGATTAATATGAAATTATTTTATTTGAAAATGTTTATGGAATAAAAGAAAATGTATTATGTGATTATTTTTGGGAATATTTCAATTAATTCTTATGAACTTTTATCCCCTAACTTGATATCACAATTTACATATACAGGATATGACATCCAAATGAAACATTCTTATGTATTCTGATTATGATATGATTCGTATTTCTGTAGATTACATTAACTGATAATTTTATCTCACCTGTTCATATGATTCTTTTCCCCAGGTCATTAAGTTGGTTATTATGTAAGATATATCAAAATGGAATCTTGTTATGAAAAAATAAGTGGGAGACAATGTAGATGTTTTATGAACATTTTTTTATGTTTCTAAGTTTCTAAAGATATTATCCCTATACAGACATAACATGGATTTATTATATATTTTAATAAAACAAACCAAAATTTAAATTAATTACAATGTATTTATAATAAACATAATTATATGGAAGGTTAAGGTACTTGTCTATTTGGTATAACATAATATCATGATGTAGTTTCGTTGATTATTTTGTTTTATGGGACTTATTGAAAGGTTGTTCCTAAGTTATCTCAGCTTTTAGCAACATTGATAGATTTTTCTATCAAGGAACCTATTTTTTAGTGAAATGATCATTGTTATTAATAATTTGGTTACCTTAAGGGGGTTTTTTAGAGCTCCATTACATCAGTTTCCTAATAAGGGTGTCATTCAATGGGATTTTTATGAGATTTCATGTATTGTATTAGGGATTTCGGTGGACGTATACAAGGTAAGTGGTCTTTTATGGGTCTATGAAATTATGTTATGATGAGAATAAATATTCTACCCATGTTCTGGGGTTAGTAGTTTTTTATTTTCCATTGGTGTTTTGAAAAAATTAAAACCTTTTTATCTATTTTTTCTAATCCATGATCTGGTGAGATTGAGGAATATATTTTTCAATGTGATTTAAATTTGTATTAGATAAAATGGATATAGTGTCTACATGATTATTATTTGGAGATCTCATACACCTATGTAATTGTTAAAGATTCAACTTTTTCATTGTGAATAAATTCCTTGAATTATTTTTTTATTAGTCTAGGGATATTTGGAGAGAGATAGAGGAGTTGGAATATAAAAATATATATGAAGGAATTTTTTTATGGAAGAGTCTATTTAATTTAAATGTTGATTCAGTTTTATCAGATGTGAAAAGTGGTGGAGTCTCACTGGGTTGACACATAGTTAATGGTGTTGTGAAATCATAATGACTGTTGTGATTCAGTGGTTGGTTGGTTAGAAGATATTCATAACTAGATCTTAGTTCAGGGGATGTAGTTTAATTTGGTTTTTATGCTTGATTGTGTACTTATTGAATTTTATAGATCATCTTTTTTTGTTATCATATCAACATCCATGATGCACTTTGGATATAGAATGAATGTTTTGTGGATATTGATAAAAGTTAGTGGTGTAATTTGTGGTATGGTTTCTTTTTTCCCAATGGGTTAATGATAACCCTAGGGATCCAGGATTTTTTTTGAAGCCTTTATATGATTTCAAGTGGAAATGGTATGACATATAAATGGATTGTTTCACAGTTTTTTCATAATATCATGGGGGCGTGATGATATCTTAGTGTTTGTGGATTGATTTTTGAAATTTTCCAACTTCTTATTGATCAACGAGTCTATCACTATAGATTATTTTTCTAAGGGGTATGTGTATGATGTGGTGTAGTGTAATATAGTTCAGAGTGAAATTTTATTATATAATCACACACATTTTATCTTCATTGTCTATATAGAAATTAATACTACGTTTTGAAATCATTTATACCACATCACATATTTCCATCCTCTAATGGACTAACATTAGTAGACCATCCTGAAAATGGATGACATGTTGTATGTGTGATTTATAGAATTTGGAAGATCAATGTTACAATTGATTACCTTGGTAGATTTTTCATATAATAATATCCATCACTCATGCATCCAATTGGCCTCCTTTTAAAAATTATACAGGAAAATGTGTTGTCCTCTTTTTTCTAGAGGAAGGATGGTGAGAAAGTAGTTCTTAGTCCTGGTGTGGTGGAGAGAATGAAAAAGAAATGTCATGTTTCTCATGAGAGGATAAAAAAAACATAGGAACAAAAAAAGTATTTGTCCGATTTTAGGAGTTAGCCTTTGGAGTTTGTGGTCAAGGGAGATATTTTCTTAAATGATTCCCCTCACCGTTGGAAGTGGGGAATTAACCTACAGTTTAAGATTATTCTAATTTTAATTCAGCCCTTTTTTATGATGGGGGAGTTTTAAAAGATGATTATCAATTTTACTATCTAACATGACTACATAGGATCCCTAATAATATCATCTTGACTTACCTATGTTGGTATATTCAAAATCACTACCATATCTTTGAATTTTTTGAGTGGAA
Organism: Viscum album; assembly: GCA_963277665.1. Classification (NCBI taxonomy): domain Eukaryota; kingdom Viridiplantae; phylum Streptophyta; class Magnoliopsida; order Santalales; family Viscaceae; genus Viscum; species Viscum album. The sequence goes on along the minus strand of OY728120.1, from coordinate 647,453,536 downwards.
TATCGATGATGACATGAAATTCATAATGTGACTAATATAGGTCCATGATTTCCAAGATAAGGTGTTTTATGGATGGATCATCCCCTTAGTTCATGTTTTGTGGGATTATCATGGAATAAGGGAGAGTATATGGGTGAAAAATATGTAGATGTGTGCCAAGTACATAGACCTATTTTGAGTTCATTCTTAAAATAGTTTTTTTGTGATTCGATGTTTAGATCATAATGGGTTATTTGATTTTTTATATTCTGAATGTATTATTTTTATAATGTTATAACATATGAAAATGTGATGTTTTTATTCCTAATAAAGATGGATAAGAGTAAAATTTAGTAAAATTCATTTGTGGTGTCCAATGACACCTATAAGTAATTGTACGTTTTCATGGAGGATGGGATTCTCAAATTCATGTGTCGGGGTCAGTGCTATTTGACGGTTGTAGTTGATTTTTGTTTTGTTTTTCTGGTAGTATTTTTATGTAAAAGGAGGCGGTTTTAGATTTTTAGTGTTTATTTGGTGTCCCATTTGGTATGTTTTGATTGAGGTGGTGTTGACAAATAATGATATCCTTGAGAGGTATCTCATATGGTGTTCTTTGGGACCACTTTTCAATCATATATTGGTTTTGGATTCACATAGTATGGAATAATTTATGAGGTATTGGATTCAATGTAACATGCCTTAACATCACATTACATTCTCTATTTTTGGTTTTGGAGGTGTTTTAAAGGAGACTCGGGGAGGTTCCATGATGGTTGGTGGTTTATTAGAGTTGTAGCGGGAAATTCACATCGTAAAAGTGGTATGCATTGTGAAATGATGGTTTAGAGCTTGTGTAGTTGGACAGTTCCTTATTATGTATAGAGCTAAGGGGGGACCTATGAAATGGATTCACATTGTGAATGTAATTCATGATTTTTATTTAAATAAAGGAGGGCCAATATGAAATTTAGTGAATCTGTGAATTTGGAAAATTCACATGGAATTAAAATCCTAAATTTGGGAAATGAAATGAAAGGAGATGTATTTATGATTTTAAATCCTTTTTTCCATTTTTTATTCATTCATTTATATCCCTCACTCTCTCATTTTGATTTAACCTTATGAGACATTCGAGGATCATCTATACATTTTCACAATGCTTTGATTATGTAGTTTCCGATAGTTTCATGTTTTAAATCATATTATTTTATCCCCTTTGTCCCCATGTATACCTTCTGAGATTTATTCATGCATTAATATGTTAGTTAAGTTGTGTCTTGGGTGTCTTTGGGAACAATTATGATTTATATTTAATGTGGTTGTAGTTAATCCATGATCTGATTGTTAAAATGAAGTTTTTTGGCTGGTCTACATTTACTAGTGGTGTATAGTGAGTTGGTAAAGCATTATTGTGGTTGGGAATCCCTCATTTTTCAGTTTTCTATATCATGTGGGAGGGTTTTATTCTTATTAATATGTGTGGGATGAATTTTTACATACAAATAAATTTAATATAATCAGATAAACTATAATTTGAGGGGAATGGGAAATGATTATCATTCTTTAAAAGCACTGATATTATTGTGATATTTTGTTTTTCTTAATGAATTACCCTAAAAACCATTGATAATGGGGAATTTTGTTAAGATGTAGTTTTTAGGATATATAAACCTGGTTTCATGTTGATGTGGTATCACCCTGAATAGGAAATTGGTTAACCACATATATTGGGATAATAAAATGGTTACCTCTCTATTTATGGGTAGTTTGATAGAACATATAAAATTATGGGAAATATTATAAAACCCCCTTGATAAATTATTAAAATGAAATTTTATATGTTTTAGTTTTTTTCAATGAGTTTGGGGACACAAGGTGGTAGTATATTTGGATGTGATTTTATGGTGGTGAAGTTGTGGTTTTTCTGTCATGCATTGTGGTGGAGAGGTGATAGTTCGTTTGGACATGATTTTATGGTGGAAAGGTGATAGTTTTTTCTCTTGTTTTAGTTGATGAGGTGTCTTTTTCTATTTTTGTTCTTCTCCTATAGTTAGGGGTTGATTTGATTAGTATGATGGGATGGTTGTGAAGTATGGTTTTGTTTTTCTTTATTTCTAGGTAGTGATGGAATAATTATTTAATAATTTTATAAATGTCTTGGGTTTGATTTTGTAAATGAGATGGAAATGAATAATGAAAATTTTAAATGATAGGTGTGTATTAAAATGTAATTTTTAGTATATAATAAAATTAATTAGCATGATAGTTTAATTGGATTCTAGATTAAAATTTGGATTGGGGTATTGCTAGTGCTATAAATTTAGTGTAGGCATTTAAAGTTTTAGTGTAGTGAGATGGTTAATGTTTTATTATTTTAGGTATTCATTGGAGATATATATATATATATACATACTTTTTTATTCATTATGGTTTCAATATTCACCCCACTATCATCATGATCTATGTGCTGGTATATGTATTTTCACACATGTGTGTTTTTTCCCACATCCTAATGATGTGAATGAATTGAAGCATACCCATTCAATCCATTTCTCTCTTACAGGTTGGTATATTTTCATAGGCTATGATATAAGGATCTATTTTGGTTTCATAGGTGATGTCCAGTTTTTTTCAGGAATGAATTTATATGAATATTCTATGTGGTAGTGACCTCGGTGTTATTATATGAGAAATGAAATGTTATTGTTGTCGTTAGGATTATAGTAGGTGTTATGGATGTTTATTAGAGGGAATGAGGTTATTTTTATTAATTTTTATGACACCCTAATACAATGTTTATTTTATTATGTGATTCACTAGGTTTCCATAGGTTTGATGTGATGTAACCAGGTTGTAGGGTTGTGGAATATGTTATTTGAAAGGGATGTGAGAATCAAGAATTATAATGTTTTTTTATGAGAGTGGGTAACTAGTTGGAAAGATGTTATAGGTATATTTTATTGAAATGAAACTTATTACATTATTATACATGTATTACATTATTTTGTGATCATTCCTTTGTAATGATTGGAAGGATAGTAAAACCAAATAAGGTGTTATTGGTTATACTATTTTCTTACAAGTGTGTATGTATTCTTATTTCACATGTTAATGATTGACATTGGTTATCCTAATGTGAATATATTTATTCAAACTTTATTCATATAATATTTTTAGGTTTCCTATAGCATTAGGTGTATTTTTTGGGAAATTAGTAGAATGGAAATTTTTTGACAATTCCTTTATCACTACATTAGCTTTTCTTCTAGTTATTTACATTGGGAGAATTTTAACTATTTCTATTTTATATATTCATGAATCTTTTTATATTATTTGTTTAATTTAATATTATTTCATGGAGTTATATATGGGAGATTAATATTATCTCCAAATCCTATACTATTATAGAGGGTAATTCTACAAATTTCATGATATTTTTAAAGCTTAAGGACTTATTGGAAATATGAGGACTACTGGATGTGGTACTTTGGGAGGTGCCATTATATATCTCACTCCTTTTTGTCATCTTTTTTGGTACAGATTCAGGATATTTATTTTAGAGGATATGAAGATAAGGGTATCATATGGTATGATTAACTTCAGTAAATGTTTTATAATGATAATGGAATAAGATTTTTATATATCTAATATGAAAGGAAAATAAACATATATGTTTTCATGTGTGATTCTTTTAGATGTCGGGAATATTCTTTTAAAATAATTTATTATTCTTATATGATATTCATGGGCCATATCAGTTTGTATTAATGAATGGTATAATTATTTTTATGGACTATAATTTGAATGATATGATGATTGATCCAAAAATATATGTTTAACCATAATCGGTATATAATGAAACTTAAATTTCATAGAATAGAATAATGATTTATTAATATAGGAAATATAATCATAGATTTTTTTATAAGTTGTTTTCCCACATAAATAATTATTACTTGATATCATTTTCAGTTTTTAATCAATGGCTTCAACTCGGAATATTCGTTTAAACAAAAAATTCAATTTTCAATTTATTAATCATCCTCATGAGAAAAAAGGAAAAAGATATGTAATACGAGATCTCAGTGATATTCTCACCCATCTCCCTCAAAAAATTGATTGTAATGTGAACCGTTTGAAACTATCTTGTAATCTATGGAAGGAACAACTCTCTAATGATGTCACCATGGAATAATGGAAACCCTTCTTTATTTGGTCTTTTAATCTTTTAATTATCGATCATCAAATTAGTATAGAAAAAAGTTACTTTTAAATGACTAATTCCTAGAAAACTAAATGATGGTTTTTTTATTTATCATTTTTATGGGGATGTTTTTCAGTTATGTAAATTCAAAAAAAACAGGACTCTTTTGGAATAAAATGATTCAATTTAATTGATATTTTTTATGAATAATTATTTCAATATGTATTTATCTGAAAATTGTAAGAGTACAATGGAGATGGATTCCTTATAGTTGAATTAAAATAGTTGAATACATTATTATATATAAATATGAATTCACAAGACCTAAAGGTAATTACTTATGCCTCATCAAAATACATAAATCTAAAAGCGATTTTTCCCATTATGCCATAAAACCAAAACATCAAAGGTAATTATTTATAAGGGAATTGGTTATAATAAACTATGATTTTAGAATATATTTTCCCAAAATTAATTTTATGTAAAATAGAATGTTTCGTATCTAATATCAAACATACACAATCCATGACATATTTGATAAATATTATTATAAAATGGTACAAATAATAATACCTAAATAAATTAAAACTTGATAAAATTTTATTAGTGCATACAAACTTTTAATAAGAACATTGAATGTTTTAAACAATAATTTTTCATTATTTTTTTTATTTATATAGTATATTTTTAATGAAAATTTAATAAATGCATTTTTTTATTTTAATTTGGAAAATTGAATATATTTTTTATTGATCATTTTAATATTATCGTAGGATTAATTTTTTATGAATTTATAAAAACCTGGATTTTAAAATGAATCAAGATTAATAATGATTTGGATAATAAAATCAAATTTATGAAAATATCAAAATAGATGATTTATTTAACAGTTTATATAATACTTTTTATATAATAATAAATATTTATATTGTAAAATATATTATTTTAATATGCTATATTAAATTTTTAAGACCATATTTAATTTTTTATAAAACTAATTAATATTTTACCTTAAAAACATTTTTTATTGACTTGTATTAAAAAATAATTTTCATTGCATTTAGAGAAAAAAAAAATTCATATTTTGTTTCATATTTGAATGAAGCCTATTTATTTCATTTTTACATATTAATTTATTATTTACAAAATTAAAATAAATTACCATTGTAATAATGAAAGTGACATTTTCATAGAATTAATTATTTACAATTATTTAATTTTTGTAAAATAAATTTAATTGATAAATTTTATATAGTGACTCCAAATTGATGTTTACGTAGATATAAAATCAAATCATTACTCATTAAATTTTTAATTATTATTTTTCTAATTTTAAGAATGTAAAATGAATGAAAATTTAATTTTATACATTAATTGTTAACAATATAGTATATGGTTTAATTAAAAATTCAATTCTTCCATATTTAAAAATATATTTGCGTTAAATTAGCACCAAATGTATGTTTATTAAATGCATATTTTGTTATAGGGGTTATCTTCTTTTAGTAATAATTTTATTAAATTTTTAAAAACTAGTTAACATTGTAAATAGAAAAAATGTTTAATGTCTATTTGTAATGGTACAATAAAATATGTAAAACATGGGTACAAATGAATGATGTTGGAGTTTTTGACCATAAATCATCCTACACTATATTATTTCCCATTTTGAATCATTTTAAATTTTAATAGTCTTTGAATTAAATATCTTTTTTCATGTAATTATGAAAATGTCACGTTCTTCACTTATTAATAGATATCACATATTCCAAATTTATACCCCCATTAAAAAGATTAAACATGACCAAAACTATAACATAATATTATTTCAACCCTATCCCTTATCCAAAAATCCATTGTCTTTTGACATGTAAAATATAAGTATCCTTTATATGTTATCCAAGACAAGAACATCCAATATGGGAGAGGTCAAGACCTCAACTACGTATTCTTATTATATTTTTCTACCCTTCAAAAAAATTCATCCTTGAATGCTTGATAAAATTAGAAATAATATTATTCAATATTTTATTATTCAATTTTAATTTCACTTTTCTACCTCCCACTAAAACAAATAATAAAATGAAGTCATTTTCATAAATATGTGTAGACTACTGTCACTATGAATGGCATGTTTTATTATTCACAACGATCATTCAAAAATGATGAAAATGGCTTTTCTAACAAAATTAAATAATAATGATTACGTGAAAAATATATTTAAATTATAATTTTTTATTTTTATTCCCCCTCTCGTTCAAAAAAATAGAATGTCGTCCATGTGTATGTATAGACTACATACACCATATAAAAACAAATTTCCTTTTAAATTACTCCTTAAATGGATGATAATTAAAATTTATATAATTTTTTAAAATTAGAGTTTTCAATAAACATTATATAACGGATTATATTAATAAATAGTCACATAATATATATCCACCTTAATTGATCCTATAAAACGGAAACACTTAATTTGAGTCCATTTGGGGAAACCAATGGTAATATATATATTTTTATAATAGAATAATAAAAATGTAAAAAAATAAAATTATTGATAATTTTTTACAACAAATTTTACCACCTCAAATATATCAAATAAATTTATATAAAATTGACTCAAAACATCACATATATATTACATAAATAAAGAATTTAACACATGAATAACATATCAAAATAAATAAAATATTTTTAATGAAATTTAAATGATAAAAGTTCTAAGGAATATTTTCAATAAAATTAATATGTTAATATAGTATGTTAGGAACGAGATAAAAATGTATCATGACCATTGATAATGTGTTTCTATATCTCAATTATTTTTCATTGTTATATAATTCATATCTCAAGATGATAATAATTTTTTCACTTATTCGTTATTGATTTAATTTTGTAAAAATATTAATTATTTGTAGGATATTTAAAAATCAATCCCAGGATTTATATTTAATATAATTACAATTCAAAATAGTATGACGGTGTACAATTTTTTATTAACTCCATCCATCTTTTCTAAGTAACTATTATCCATATTGACCATATTTTTCATTTTATTTTTTTCATAACCAAAAGAATTTATATCAATGTACATTATCATCCTACATAGGTAAAATGATATTTTAATTTCCAATGTATTCATTCATGAATATCATTCAAAAAAGTATATGATTTTTTAAAATATTTCTCGTACTATTTAATGATAGTTTCCCCTACTTTTCATATTTTTTATTAAATTTAATGTTCAAATTTAAATTTAAAACATAATTCTTACCTCATGTTAAATATATATTTTAGTTATATTCTCTTCAATGGAACATTTTACCATCCTTTTTTAGGACGTATCATTTCAATAGGGTATTTCTGTAACATAAAAATATATCTTCTGAACCGCCTTCATTAATTTTGTGTTACACTTTCTCCTTATTTTACCATTTCCATTTATATTAATCTAATTTATTTCATTGTCATTTTTTATATACATTATATCATAGAATACTTCGTTAATTTAAATCTATTTTCTGAGGATAATACTTTTTTATTTTCCCTTCAACAATGCTTATATTATGTAATCTTGATTTGGGGAAACATACCCATTTTTTTCAAATTGAATAACACATCCAGTTAATATTTTTTTCAAATATATATATTATAGAACAAATAATTTTATATTTAAAACCATAATAGTTAAATTTTGGTTTGAATGAAATTGATACTCTCTCTACTTTGATAAAAGATCATTTATCTATTCGATAAAGAATCACATAAGAGGATATTTTTTATTATTACATTTCAAAAAATTGTAATGAATATTTATATATTTTTAGTCCATAAATTTTAAAATTTCTTATCTATTAAAATATAAACATTAAAAAAGTTTTAATTCATTCATCTCTTCAGATTCATTATGATTTATCCTTCAGTTATACCATTATATGAGATTATTAATCCCATATCCTTTTCATGGGTTTTATGAAGGTAATTATTTATGAATGGTTTTTATTCCACATGTAAAACATATTAAAATATAAAATTTGTTATTTTATTTATTTAATGGGTGTTCAGGTAAGTATATATCCCATAACTCATTAAATATTATGAAATAATAACAAACCAAATGGGAAGTTAACCCAATCCTATGTAGGACTCTACCAGATATATCAATGGAGTTGGGGAGTGAATCAGATCAACTAGGATACACCCTCTACAATGATTTCCATAATAGAAATAATAATCTTTCACTTATATCACCGTTATTTAAATTTATCCCAAATATAAATGATTCGATAATTTTTTTATATTATCATTTTTTATATATGTTTAGACACATCTAATATAATTTTGTTATGATAAAATTTTCCTCACCTTAGATTTGAGGTAACTCTACCAATAAATATACACAACACTTAATGTTCAATGTTCTTTTTAATATAAAATTTCTCCCCTTCCCATTTCCCTATATCCGAATGATCTAGTAGTTGAAGGAATTTTTATAAGTTTATCATATTCTGAGTGTTTTTTGTCACCCTATATTGTGTTTCCATTACACAAGTTTCAACGTTTTGAATAACATTAGATAATTTATCATATATTCTACTGTGGTTAAAGTATGTATAAATGTTCAAATAATTTTAAAATATATTTGATTTATATAATATCCTCAAAGAAACCAAAACCATACACTTTTAGGATTCCCCGATTATTGTTTAATATAATGATTAATTTATAGAATTTGATAAAAAATAATATGATTATAATTGATCAAAAAAAATTCATCAAATCCATTATTTATAGAAATTTTATATAGAATTTTAGCAGAAAGTATGGTAATGAATCTATATATTTATTATCAATATATGATTTAGTTATTTATTATGAATTGTGTAGTTATTTTTAGATATTAGTATAAAAAATAATACTGAAAAATTTTGATAACTCCAATGTATATGATTATCTATAGGATAACATCCTTAAATATTTATTATGTTTTGAGTTTTTGGTTTTCCTAGAAATTAAATCCCAAATAGAATACTAGAATATTAATTATATTAAGGAATAGATGCACCATGGGTAATAACCCTAAAAAGGTTCATTGGGTATTATACAAATATTCAATTAGTCCATGATGAGTGGGATAGTGATTGTAGAAAATTATTTATACTCTTGGGGGAATAAATTTGGAAAAATTAAATATTTAAATTACATTGTGAATTATTTATTTTGTTGAGGAATTGGGGTCAAGATTATGACAGAACCAAACCTACAGAATCCTATATTGATCCAAACATGATTTTGGTTGAATTTAAATATAATGTTATTTTTTAAAGAGTTAGACATTTTGAGGTTGATTTGATCATAATATCATTTATGATAATTTTCTTATTTTGTTAACTATTAATCCCTCATATTAACCCCTTTTATTTTTGGAAATGCCCAAATCTGTTAATAAATAATTAAAAAATGGATTCTACTTTTAATGATGATAGTTCCCCTATGAATAATCTAATGTTATAAGATAAATTGTGATAAATATTATTATTATGGGAAAGAAAATATTATAAATTATGATTAATAATGTAAAAATATATTATTTTCAAAAGACACCAAAGAAGATAGGGGTTATGTATCATGTAATTTTTCTGTATGATGATTATGAGGAATAAAATACTCTACTTCATTCATATTAAAAATGATTAAAGAAGCTCTTAGGTGAATGTATCAAAAAATACAAAAGATGATTTATTTGGGGTAAAGGAGGGGATCATGCAACACATTTTTGAGGAAAAAGAAATTATTTAGATAATTTCATGAATAAAATTCATGTTATTACTAAGGTTACATGAGTAATTTTATATTTTAGATATGAGAAATTTGATAACTCTATAAAATAGTTTACAATCTAATTTTATTATAATGAAAATAGACACTAAAAACTTCCATGACCATAGGAATAAGAAATAACAACTACAACGACTATTATTGAAGTGGATTTTGATAATTAATTTATGATATATAGACTTATTCATCACTATAGAGTAGTCTATGTCTTATTTTACATGTATTTAACCAACTATTAGTTAATAAAATAAAAAACACTATTGTAGTATCATTTTTTCATTATTATATTAATATATTTCAATTAAAGTGAAATTATGTGTCATTTACGTCCACTAATCCTTACCTTATACAAATCTAATTAGATTTTGTGATATTATTTTTTTCTCTCTATAAAATGAAATAATTATATTTTGGAATAAGTATATAATTGTTTATGAGAAAGTATTATTATCATTCCATGAAATTTAGTTTTCCAATAATCATTAAAAAAATATATCATAATATTCATATTGATAATGAATAAAAATAATATCTATGATAAAATTGTATAAGAAAGAAACAAAATTTTAGGGATAAGGATAATATTAAGAAGTGATACATTTCTTAAAGTCGAAGGGTTTTAATCTATTTAGAAATTATATGATGTGTTGTAGGAATATTTGAGAAACATTTATATTCTTTTCAAATAATTAATGTTTTTAGGATGAAAGTATTTTACGTGGGGGGGATGTATGTCCTAGATATCTTGGAATATATACCTCTCAAAATTAATTCTATTTTTGAACGATTATTTCCCCTGAAAAACAAAATTAAATTGATTCATGACATATTGAATGATGATTATTTAGAAATTTTAATAATAATTTGACATTTGTTAAATAAAAATATTATAATCAATTATAAATAATTTCAAAATAAAAATACATAATGTTTTAAAGGTCATTTATTTAAAAAAACCAGTTATTATTAAATAATTTATTTCCATGGAAATGATAAATTTACGAATTTCCAAATATTAATTTGAAAAAAGTAACTTCATTTTTAAATTAGTTATTTAAATGTTATCTTATTATTAATTTGTTAGTTTCCCCAAAAATAATTTATTTTAATGTGGACAGTAATACATAATGATTTTTCTAATACCTTTACTTTTATGAAATTACAAAAACAAAAGTTTAGTTAAACATTTTGATTCATTTTTTTTATATAAAATTATATTTATATAGTAAAATAAATCATTTAAATATACTAGGATGAATTTATAAAACCCATGTTTTACATTTTGGATACAGATGTAGTATTTTACACTAAAATTTAGTTTTGTTCTGTTATGTTAATTATTAATTTTCTTCTAGCATAGAAATTTATTTTAAAAACTTCATTTTGAAATTTATATCATCATGTCAATTTAGTTTTTAGTCAATAAAATATGATTTAACTGTTTATTTTTTATGTCTTTGAAAATAGTGAATATGTTATTTTAAAATAATTTAATTGTTAATGTTGGGCAATTTTTATCTAAAAACCTAAATTGAGATATTTTATATTGTCATAGTGATATTTAGTTAATATATATGTTATAAATTAATATCACTTATTTAATAGATAATTGACATTGTTAATGACTAAAACCACTCAATTCTTAAGAAGTCATTTTTATTAAAAAAAATATACATATCTATTAAATTTTTTAGTTTTAAATTTAATATTCAAATATATTGAATTTTAGTTTTATTAAATGATGTATAAATTTAGGTTTATAGTATAAGAAGTTTTTAATTTGGGTTATCTTGTTATTTTATAAAAATTTATGTATATATGTTAAAACTTATTTCTAGGGTAAAAACCAAAAAGATATCACTTGAAAACTTAATTGAAAAAGATTGAAAACATGTTTATGGAATGGAACGAAATGAATAGTTTAGGTTTTCAAGACCATACCGCGTCCACATATAATTATTTTACCCTTCTAGGTATTTTAAATTTAAATAGTGCATTAAATTATTTTAGACTAGTGTGTAATTAAAAAAATTCCAATTTATTCATTAATAAAAGGATATTACATCCACTATATTTATGAAACAACTAAAACATGTTAGGGAATCCAAAAATCTACCATGGTAACTCATCAAAACTCATCAAATTTCCATCAATCCCATGTTATAATATCTAAAGGTTAAAAAACTAAATTGGATAGAATATAAACTAATCAAGAACAATGGTAAATGAACAAAAAATTATTAATATTTAAATATGATCATTATTAACTAGCCATTATATTTTTGTTTATGAAAATAATTAAATAAATTTTAAATAATTATAAACTATAAAATAAAATATTGTTGATTAATTATTCAAATTAAAATTGTAGTAAATAAATTATATTATTCAAAGATGGGTTTTCTTAAAAAACGATTATCAGGAATATTTTTTAGTGAATACTATAATTTATTTATAAAAAATTTAGTAATTTTATTTTAAAAAATATATATCCTTTTTAGAATCATAATATTAAAATTATCATATTTTTAAATAATTAAATTCTTTTTAAATGATGGATTTCTCAATTAATATAGAAACTAATAATTTTTATTGAAACATATATTTTATTTTATAGTATTTACATTATAAAATATAATATTTTATTAGTAATATAATTTAGTTTTTTTCCTTTCTACATAATATATACCAATTATTGTTTTTAAATTAATGTAATGCTTTATTTTAGTGCAAAAATAGTTTTATATTACAAATGGTATTTTTTGGAAAATTTATTTTATTCTTTTTTCCAATTTATATATAAATTTTATTTTTTAACTATTGTCTTTAGGATTTTAAAAATTAGATTCAACATTTATAATATTAAGATAGAAAATTATTAAATATTTCACTTTATTTTTTTTTTCAAAATGAATAGTTACCATTGTAAATTTTATTACCCTGGTAATGTGTAAATGGATTTATTTAATTTATAAATAAAATAATGTGGAATAAAAAATGATTATAAAGCTTGAATTTATTTTACTTTTATGAGTATATGGTTTCAATTTAAATAAAGTTTTTTAATATATATTAAATTTTTCCATTTTGACATCTTTATATCATATATAATATATTTTTAAAAAAAGTAAAAAATTTCTCCCTTGTTTTTAATAATTATAATATTTTTAATATTATTATAACTATAATATATGATATGTTATTTAAAATATTATTAAATATAAATGATCCAAATTCGTCATTTAAATTTACTTTTTTATTTTAGAGACATAATATTGACCTTAAATGTATACACAATGATAAAAAATTAATTATTCAATTAATGTGGAAATAATATAATTGGCAGTAGAAATAATAATAATAGTATAATTTGAAATAATTAATATGCACTAAGAAAATTATAAATAAATAATACTATTTAGGGTATGATTAAATTACATTATATGAATTTAATTTATTTCAATGATGTTATAAAATTAATGTAAATGAATTTTCCTTAATATAAAAATATTTAAATTTTGTAGAAAATATATTTTATTATATAATATAAAATTATTAAAATTACTATCATTATCATATTCGTCAGTATATGGTAGAAAATATCAAGCATGGTCAATTTATGGGTTTTTTCATTTTTATTTACTATCATAAACATCCAAATGTAAAAACATATTGGCAAGGTAAGTGTTAAAAGGTTTAATGGGTGTTATAACCAAAATATAAGATTAAAAAATTTAATATAAACATGGGATTAAGAAGGAGATTATGCTAGAGAATTCACCCTCAGTATACCAAAGAATAATCCTAGATAATTAGATTCTCTCATTCATAGACTTCGTCACAGGGAGTGATTTCATAGCTCCTGATGAATCAATGGTATTGAATATTGATATGAAGAAATTTGAGAACATTGGCCTCTCAAAGATCTTATTGTAAAAGGATGTGCTACTTCTACTCTCATATGTTCTTAATTTTATACTTTGTGTATTTATTAGAAAATGAAGACCCTTACTAATCATCATGAGAAATACCCAAAAAAATATATTGTTTGTAAGATTTCATATTGGTCTTATAAATTTGTCCCTTGTGATTTTCCAATTTATGTTTGAAAAAGACTACTAACTGATTTCTATGAGAGGTTTGTTCTCTTTTAGTAGTTATTTCATGAAGGTTTTGAAATGATATACTATCATTTTCATTTGTTCTAATCTCCATGTTGTCCTTATTTGGATTGTATTCCCTCTCTTACCTTTGTACCTATTTATGTAAGATGTCCTTTTTCTATTGTTGATTTCTTTGGAAAACCCCTAAAATTAGACACTTACTACGAAATTATCTTAACATTCAGTCACCAGAATATATGATGAATTTGATAGATAACAAAATTTACCATATCATTTTTAGATTCAATATGGTGACTATGGATTTTTTAGGGAATATTTCATTAAAAACATTCCAGTTTAAAACCAAAAAAATTTTAAAATTAGACATTCAATAAAGGAAAGTGAGACAAAGGCACAAGTTGTGTGCCACTATCCACACATTATTTCAATTTTTTTGATAAAATGATAGAAAAAAAGAGATATAAGTCTATTCCTTGGCATATCAGGAATATCATGTTGATAAAAATGATAACCTAAATATTTCTTATTCATCTAATAATATACTCTCTTATTATAATCTCTCAGGTTTCGTGGATGAAGTGCATAAAATTTAATCTAACATTATGAATAAACAGCTTCTTAACATGTCTTATACATCTTTTATTGAGACCACAAAAAATAATTCATAACTCTCGCAATGAAAAGGGTGATTAGTGTGATTTTTGTGAGTCTATACATGATGGCTATACATAACTCCAATCATATTGAGGATTATTTCATAAAATTTAGTGATAAAAAGGTAAAAACCCAAGGTTTGATTTGGATGGTTTTACCAATTTAAATACCAAAAAGATATGAAAATACAATTATTACCCTAACATTGATAGATCTATTATCACATGACCCTTAGAGCCCTTTGGGAATGTTAAAATAATTATTCCCCCATAGAATGTTATTGCTGAATATTTGACTTTATATTCTAATAATAATGATTCAGAAGATAACTACAATTATAATTATGATGATCCAACAATGATGAATCCTTATCAAATTGATGAGAAATTTTTCTTGTTAAAGAACTAGAATATTTGATGTAGGAGAATGAAATTTTTTTTATCAGTATAAAAATATAGAAATTTCTAATGAAACTTACCTATAAATAAGATAGATAGTTATCATTATGGAAGTGGAAGAATTGATAATAAAATATATTTCAACATCAATGAAATTACTCATCAGTTACCCTATATTTGTGGAATATTAAATGGTCCACCATGGATATTTTTTCTTCAATATTTGATTTAATTGATTCATACTATAGATTTATGTTTTTAGGCTTATCAATAAATTCATACTTCATCATCTATTGAAGAATTAAATTATATGATGGTTTCTTTTTAATTATTCCATGGACCAAAAACCATTCAACATAGGTGTGTGGGATTTTTTTTGTAATATCTCATGATTTAGTTATTATATATCCTAAAATTTAGTGGTAGAGATTCATTATTTAAATATTTTTATTCTCATGATGGTGCAAGAAATTTATGTGATTCAATTATGGTGTTATTTTTATGGAAGTAGATCTACTCATCATATTTAGTTCATACACTGATGATTTTATCTCAAAATATTTTAGTTGTCTTATACTATTTTCTTAAAATTATATTGGGATTTTATATTTCTAGTTTGATTCCTTGAACATGATCTTGCTTACCCCTGAGGATCACATTGGTCAGTTTTTGTTTATTTTCATTATTCTAGATATTTTTGGGAATATTTGGTCTAGTTTTTCTATTACGTTTTCATCGTCTAAGACGAGATGTTATCTTCATTATTATGTGATGTGATAAAAAGTTTTGGGATATTTTCATAATTTGTTTCTATATTTTCCTTTAGGTATGGTTGATCTAGATAAATGAAATGTATTTTCAAGAATTTTTTTAGTGTTTCAAACGATGGTTCCCAAGATGATTTTATAATATTTAAATTTTGATATAATTCCATAAATTGTGGATACCATACCAATGTTTTGAATTGGTGGCTTT
Organism: Viscum album; assembly: GCA_963277665.1. Lineage (NCBI taxonomy): Eukaryota > Viridiplantae > Streptophyta > Magnoliopsida > Santalales > Viscaceae > Viscum > Viscum album. The sequence goes on along the minus strand of OY728120.1, from coordinate 647,437,361 downwards.
TTTATAACTATGGTGAAAAATTACCTATATAAGAATATACATATTTGTTGAGGAGATGAGGATCACAACAAATCTTACTGGTGTTGATATGTGTTTTCCTGCTCCATGTTTCTACGCTCGTTATTTTTGGGGTTTTCCTTATTTATTTTTTGTCATTATTTTTTAATATTTTATTGGTGAAATCTAATTTCACATCATGTATTAGTTTTACTTTTTATTGTTTTATTATACTCTTTGGATGGGTGAGTTGGGTTTCCAATTCACACTTCAAAAATTTCCAAAATAAAGATAATATAAAAAATCCCCAAAAATTATTTTATGAAATTAGTTTTCTATAATAAAAATAATATATTTCAATCATACTAATTTGGATATATTTTTGAATCATCATTAATATATATTAAACTATTTTTTTATGAAATTCAATGAGTACCCCTTCCTGCTCATATAGAAGGGAACATATTTTAATCTTTTCTTAACCATTCAATACACATTCAGCTTAGAAAATACTAGTCCAAATAATTTATTAACATCCAATATAATTTTATTGAATCATTATTTTTTTATTAATTACCTTATTTTTTTACATAAGGAGTCATTAATTGGAGACTTCCCCAAAAAAAAGATATAGATTTAACTATATATTTTAGATTTATTTCTTCTTCAATGTCATTATAATATTCATAAAACTTGATAAAATAATAAAAATAATATAATAAATATATTTATATATTAATATTTTAATTTCTTAATATATATCCATATCCTCTTCCATAAAATGAGAAATGAAAACCTCATTTTTGTGAATGTGAAACTACCACTTCATAGATTGATTTAACTACATTTCCATCCCCAAACCTCAGGAAATTATTATAATGATAAAATTGGTTATTTTATATTATATTCATGATATATTAATGCTCTCTAAAATATTTTATATTATTTACCATTTTACCATTCCATTCACCAAAATATTATTACATCATTCGTGTATACATGTGAAATACCACCCCCAGGAAGCAATGCGAAGGATTTTTTTTTCTCCACATCATATTAATGATTTTTATAATTATAATTAAAAATTATCTAATATTTATTATATTATTATAAATAATTAAATTTAAAATAATAATTACCTTCTTATTATAATGTCCATTCGAAATTGAAAAACTATTAATCATGTTTATACATAACTTACAATTTTTGTGATTGTAACAAAGTTCTTTTCACATAAACATATATAATATTTTGATTTAAAATTATATTTAATATATATAAAATAAATTTATGAAATTATTATTATTGTTGATATGATTTAATACCAATAACGTTAACCATTGTCATGATAATAGTATCATTTTATTTTTTTGAATTCAATATCATCAAAACATGCACTAAGAACATAAAAAAATAGGTAATTTTTAGATCATATTAATAATTGAGATAAAATGCATAATAAACAACATAATGGAACTGATAAAATTAAAATATTAACATAATATTTTTTAAAGGAAGATAATGAACATACATAATTAGTCAAACTCAAGGTAAAAATATTTCTACAAAAAAAATATATTTTAAATTTTTTTATAAAACATTATTATTTATTCATATCTATATATTGAAGGATAATTATATTTTTATATGGGTATTAATGTTTTTAAATGTAAATTTTATATCCATTTTTAATTTCACTAAATAGTTTTCTAACGTATTTTTTTTAGAATGATTTTACTTTCTATTAAAAAAGACAAAAAAAAAATTTATATATGGTGACAATGACATTTCCTACTACCATAACAGTTATGAGATGTTTATAATCCTTGATAATATTCCTTGTATTCTTCAAATTAAAAAATATCTTCCTTATTTTGATAATTTTAGTTGTAATTTTTTTATCAATAACTTATATGTTAATGTCAGAAAAAAGCATTATTATGTGTGAAAATAATGTTCTTATAATGAATGATTTTTTGTGCTATGACTATTTAATGATTCATGGGTAATTTTTTTAAGGTGTTGAGTTGTTTCATTATAAACAATAAATTACTGATGAAATATTTAACAAAGGATGTGTAGTTTTGTGGCCAGGCATGATCGGGTGATACCATTATATCTCACTAATGCATTTGGAAAAGGGATGGCGTTAACCCATTAAGATTATCTATAGAGATTATGGTATTATTATGAAATGGTTATTACAATTATAACTATCATAGTTATTTCAAGTATAAAAATGAAATTTACACCAAATATAACAATGATGGATATTATAATTTCATGTAATAGTGATATAAAAATTATTCCTCACGTTACCTATAAGTTATAACTATGCATGGTATTATTTTTTTAGAAAAATAATGATTCCACAAGATAAATGTATCAATATATGACATCCTAATGTTGAAAATTATATCTTCTAGAAAATTTTATAATTTGATTTTCTATATTTTAATTTAAAAATTATGAGTTTTATTTTTCCATTAATATTTTTATATAATTTTTATGGAATATTCTATATATAGAAGGTTAATTCTAGGGAATTTTTTATATTTAGATTTAATTTTTATTTTGAAAAATGAATCAATTAAACAAGTATTCTGGCACATATGGTTTATATCTAAATTTTCATGTCCTATGATTAACTTTTTGTGATCATCCCTTGTTTCAAAATGGTTTTATAGGGGTTATTGATGGATAAGTTAAATGAATAAGTAAAATATAATTTCATGAATATTTTTCATGAAAATAAATCATGTTCTATATTTAATTTTTTTACAGTAATAAAAAATTGATATTGATCATAAGTGTCAAAATTGTAAAAAAATTGTTATGTTATTTAATGTTTATGAACAGATTCTATAACACTCTAAAACAAAATGATCATTGGGAATTAAATAATGTGTGTTCTAGTCAAATGATTGAATATGATATGATGTTTAAGACCAGTTCCTTATAGATGGTATCATAAACGAGTTTTGAAAAAATTAGATATTATAATTTTTTTAATGTAGATTTATTCTAATTGTTATGGATCCCATCATGTTTTTCTATATGTAGTGGTGTTGAACCCCCGTTTTGAGTCTATATTCATGCATTTTAATGAAAATAATTATTTGTTTGGAGAAATTTTACAAAATAGAGGTATATGTTACACATAGTCTTAAAGTGAAGGATTCATTCAAAAAAATGTCGTAATGTATTTAGTGATTTAAATGAAATTGTTTTAAATATATTTTTTTTAAACATTCGTTAATTTGGATGTTATTAAAGGCATATTTGAGGATTTAAATGTTAATGTATTATAAAACTTCAATGGTGGGTTTCATTACATGAATCATTTAACTTTTAACACAAAATAATTAATATCATGTGTTAATCATATTATTTTTTATGTATTAATTATTATTTATCCAAAAAATGGAAATGGACCCCCAATCAATCTTCATGTCCATTAATGATGTTTTAATCATCACTATCAATGTAAAAACTAATTCAAATGATTCAATATTCTTTTTTAAAATAGAAGAGACTTGTAAGATAATATTTTTTCTATCATACACCATATTATTTTTAAAAAATTTATATAGATCATGGAACATCTTATATTAGATTTAGAAATATCATCTCATCTATCAGATTAAAAATTGGAAATAAAACCAATGATGTGAAATTTTTGTTGAAAAGAGTTTATACTTCGTGATAAATGATATAAATTAATAAATAACATTAAGGAAGTTCTTGATGTCTAGATTTATGGAATGAATTATTTTAATATTTTTTTAGTTTGAATCATAGACGAGTTAATTTTGATGAATCAGAAGGAAATATTTTATATCAATGAATAAGATAGAAATCAGTTATAATAGTTTAAGAAAGTGGTTTAATGATTTATGTGTTTTTGAATGATATTATGATAAATTATTAGGAAAAAATCTATTAAAAATTTTGTTTTAAAAATTTATAAACATTAGTTATGTTTAATTGATGTCTATTAGAAGTGGATTTTTTTCATACAATAATTCAGGTAAACATGAAAAAGGGATACATAAAACAAAGGGGTAAAATAATGTTTATGTTATGGAAATGATTGTTGTTTATGATAAGTTGGTTTTGGGGAAAATTGTTCTTTATTTTAACACATTAGATGACACAAATTGAATTGATATTTATTTATATTTTTGAGGATGTTAATAATTTTTTGGGGATTGTTATAGTTATTATATTAATATAGTATTATCTAAATGGAAATTATTGGGATGTGTTAACACCTTTCATATTCATCAATGCATTGTGGAAAAAACCCATAATGGATGGGAGATAAAGTAGTGTCACATACAATTGGCCTACAATATATTCAGGATAGTATAATTTTTTTATGATTATTCTAATCTCTAAAACATATGTTTTTTATAAATAAAACTATCGGATTGAACTTATATTTTATTATTAGTTTAATAATGAATTTTCAAAAGTAGTTCACTATTTTTGGAAACATATATGATTAAGTTAAACAAAATATTTAGTGATTTTATTTTAGGATTAATGGCTGAATTAACATTTGGAGTTATATTATATTTTTAAGTTTCTTTATGGTGATTCATGTTATTTATGTACCGAATATCATGTCTGGATATATATTACTATGTTATATACATTTTTGGTATGATACTTTAAGGGTGTTTGATGTGATATTTAGATAAATGATAAATTTATCTAGGAATTATGTAAAATCATTTTATATTATAAATTACATATTGATCAATGATATAATAATAAAATCTATATAAAGTATTTATGGAATAATTTAGAATAAAATATTGACATTAATTTTGAATTTTATTAGTATAATGTTTCATAATTTTAAGGATTTTTCATTTTGGGAATTAATTTATGTTTTTATAAACATTATGGTTTGGGAAATTGTCTGAAGATTGAATGTATATTTTTTCCCTTTTATTGAATATGTCATCTATTATAATTTGATTCTAGTAATTTTGGAATGAAAAATTCATCTTGAATACTAATATCTTTAAGAGAGAGATGTTATTGTAGTGTAAATTGATTCAAGGATGAAATTTTTATTTTTTAGTATGCTTATATTCTTATGTTTTTAATCTACATATTGTTTTATTTTATTAATTCTATGAAAGGAACCATAAAATATAAATTTTATCTATTTAATTTCCATAACATGAATTCATTTGTCTTTAATATCTTCATAAAATTATGATTTTTTTATGGCTAACTTTAGCAATAAAAAATTTCTACCATTATATATTAATCCTTGAATATTATTTCTCTCTTACCTGCCCATAACTTTACATCCCTCTAATATTATCCTATTTGGAAACCTAGTTATTTTTTATTCTAGCTGACCATCATAATTTCCTTTATCACTATTAAAAGGAGGGTTTATTAACACATATTATACTTTTGGATATAAACAAATATTAATTCAAATGTTAATATTTTTCTTAAAAAGAATATGAAAACAATATAAAGAAATAATTTATTAATTTGGGAAGAATAATATATCATGATATTTAAAATAAACATTATGTTCAATAGCTTAAAAAATAGACAATAAAAATCATAAATATACTGCGAAATATTGTTATCTATATATGTCAGTTATAACCACGATGTTAAATTGGAAGGTATGAAATTGATTGAATACTTTTGGATATATATATATATATATATTTAAGAAAATACAAATTAATTGATTAATTATTAAGAAATGTAAACTCTATTTTTAATAATTCCATTTTATTTTTCAAATAAATGTTTTCATAAAAATGTTTTCTTATTTCTATTTTTGAGAGAATAATATAAATAAATAGAAATAATATTTATAATAATTATTTTAGAAAATAAATATATTTTTTTATTCATCATAAAAAATATCCTATGGTAAAATTTTAAAATTTTTCTAAAAATATAGCACTTTCCTTTAATTATGAATATCTTAATTAATGTTGAATATTTTTTAATTTATATGTATTTAAAATATAAACTTTTATTTTTAATTTTTTCTATTTTTTATTTTTTTATTTTTTATTTTTAACTCAATATTTATAGTTTTTGGAATTAATTTTATTCTTGAACATATTATAAAATGTATTTTTTATTTATAAATTTAAATTTTCTAAACCAGTGATTTTTATTTCCCTTTATTATTAAATTTTTATTAAAAATATAATAGTTTTTTTATTAATATATTGAAAAATGAATTCCAGGTTTTGAATTAAGAGTATAATATTTAGTTAATATGCACCTTTTATTTTAGTTAAATTTGAAAAATATCCTTATTAATTTTAAATATCATGGTAAGGGTGAATCATGTAATTAATCTTAAAAATAAAATGATAAGGATTATAATATTATATGAAAATTTTCAATAAATTTATTGAACTAGTATATCAAATACGTATAAATAAAATGAATAAATATTTAACCTAATTCTAGTTTTATCTGATTAAATAATTTATAATATTTTATTTATTGAAAATTAAAAAATATTTTACTCTTTTAATCCATATATATAATATTGTTAACCTAGAGAAGATGAGAAGATATATTTAGTTATACATTGTATTTTTAAAGAAAAATTATTTATCTTCATCATGTAAATATATTTTAAAATTGTATATAATTAATAATTTCCTTCAGCACATACAAAACATTATAGCATTAGTTATTCAATTAATGGTAAAATAAAATAAAAAACATTAAAAACATTAAATATACGATATTTTAAATTTATTAGGGAGTCAGAAAAATTTTATAGACATGAATAACATTATGGTGAAGGATTAAAATAATTTTTTGGAATTTTTATTTACATTGATATTTTAAAAGTTAAATTAAATGAATTGTTCTCAATTTCACATTACTAATATTTATGGAAATAAAATATTATTAAATCATATAACATTACTAAAAATAATTGAATATTTCATATAAATTGTATATTTTTTAAAATACAAACAATTTATAATTTCTTTTTAATATTTTAATTTATAATAAATATCATTTCCCATTAGGATAAAAAAACATGTTGTTATGGTATATGTGACAATAGTTAATTGGAGGTTAAAACTGGCCGAAATAGGTAAATTTACTATAAAATCATCTAAAAAACATATTGTATGACATAAAATCAACTAATACACATATTATTTTGGAATAATATCACTTTTTCATATTTACGAATCATGGTTAATTTTTATTAAATTATTATTTTATGAAATTCCAGGAGTTCCCCTCATCTCACTTTTAAATGGGATCACTTTCTACTAATTTATTGAAAAATTTAAACCTTTTATTGTTTGAAAATTTCATCCCAAAAAACATCCTAAAATACAACCCCATGTTATAATTCCAATATTTTTTCATAATACATATCATGTAGGAAATTATGTGTTAGGAAAAGGTGAATTTCTAGTAAACTGGTTTAGTGTTAACTACTTTTTTTATTTTTATTTCCTCTTCCACTGCATTCAAATGATATTTTCGGTTGAAAAAAATAAAAATAATATCTTTGATATACATAGATTATTATTAGATTAATGTAATATCCAATATCCATCTCCTCTTCCATCAAATTTGAAATAAATCTGAAGTTTCTGTGAATGAAAAACTACTACCTCATAGAATGATGTATTTCATTTTCCAACAGTGTATCTCATAGAATGATAATTATGATGGAATTAATAATTATATATAATATTTATGTAACTCTCATCAATACGAAAATATAATATATAATTTAACTTCTATCCTTTAAATTCAGTTAATAATGATAACATTATTCAGGGGTTTGTGTGTACTGCCAACTCCACGAAGTGATGTGATTCTATTTTTATCACAACATAAAATGTATTATATATGTAAATATATTTATAAAAATTATATGATATATATGATATTATTATCATTTTCAAGGATTATATAATACTAACCTACTTTTCATAATGATCATTAAAAAATAGAAATGTTACACATGCGTAAGTATGGATTATCATTTCATTGATTGTAAAAAGGTTCATTTGTTCATTATTTTATATAAAAGACTAATTTAAAATTAAAATATAATTATATAAATTATAATAATTTCATGATTATTATTTTTGATATTATAAAATCATAACCCCTTTAACCATAGATAACCCACTAAAGTCATTTTGGACAATTGAACCAAATATATTCAAAACATCCGATGTGAAATTGAAAAGATTAATTAATTATTATAACATAATAATAAGTGTGATAAAAGGAATAAAAACAAAAAAATTGTCTAATGAAATTAAATAATTATCATTATATGATTATTCTGGTTGTTGAAGGGCGAACCTGAGGAGTCAGACTCATGGGTAGGGTCTTTCTTTTACATATATCCTATTAATGATTATCTTAAAACACTATTTTATTCATTATGAGAATATTTAAATTTCTAGATGTTTTTATATGGAAATAAAATATTTATAATTGAAATTTTATGTCATTTTTAGATTTGATTCAAATGTTTTCCAAATGAATGATTTTTATTTAATTTTTTTCTTTCTATACAAAAATAAAAATACTATTGTATACAGCGAAATATACTTTTCCTTCTCCCATAAATCTTTTTTATGTTTTGAATAAATTATAAAATTTCATGTTTTACTCAAAAAAAACTCTCATACTATTATTCTGAGTGTTATTTAAATACAATGTTAAAAAAGTAGAAATTTCAATATCATTCATATTTTCTTGTTAGTGTAAATAATATTTTTACAATGAATTATATTTTTTATGATTATGTTACAATTCCTGGGATTTTTTTAAAAAGGATAGTTCCATTATAATCCAAGGAAGGGTAGTTATGCTTTTATCCTAGGGCTGGTACATCTATTTTGAACCAAGGTCGGGTGATAATGTTATAGATCTCTTATTAATCGGTTAAAGGGACATAATTAACTGATTATGTTTGTAATAAGATGTTATAGGAATATATGATGATGGTTATTTCATGTTTAAATGTGATGGTTACTCCATGTATAACCATGATGTGTTATCAATGTCTACATAAGAGTGATATGAAAAGTATTCCTTAAGTTACCTACATTATTTAAACATGCTCTATATGTGTTTTAATGGAAATATTATTTTTTTCACAAGGTAATGGAATGTATATGATGCTTCATAATGTAGAAAAATTGAAAAAATGTAACAATATTATTACGAGTTTTATGTGATTTCAATGAAACATTTATTTTTTTTATTTTTTCCTAAAATATTTATTATGAAATAAGTTAGGAAATTTTATAGGAATAGATGGTTTTTTATTGGGTAATAAAAATAATAATTTCGAAGGAAAATTTTATTTTTAAAAATTAAAATTTATATATATATTTATGGAATAATGGGTTCTTCATTTAATTTTATATCTCATACAATTATTTTTTCTTTCATCCTACATTAAAAAAACCTTTGACATGGTTTATTGATGTGTAAGGGAAATGAAGAATAAATGTTGATGTAAATGAATATTTTTCATAATTTGTTTTTTATTTTTTATGTTTTACATTTTATGTAAATTGATACTGATTTGAAGTGTAAACGTTATAAAATATGGTTTTGTTATGTATGTATTATGAATAAGTTCTCTACAAAACTAAACCTCTGAGATCACTAGGAATTAAATAATGTGAATCAATTCTATAATCTATCGATAATTTCATTCTTATAGTTAGGTACTTATATTGTCCAAATTAATAGACACTGATGCAGAGCCTCAAGACATTACCCATGTTCGAATATCCTAATAGAGAGGTAAAGTTTTTGACCATGTTGTCATAATTATATTATTATTCAATCCTCTAAATTATGTTATATACATAAAATAAAGATAATTTTAGTAATATTAATAATATTATCATTTTTATACTAATGGAATATCACTTTTCCACCTCCCTTCAAAACCATTCTTAAAATGAAGACATTGTTATGTGTCTATGAGGAAGACTGAATCCATGAAAAAATTCCATTTTCCTAGTACCAATATAAGTGGAATGAGAAAATTCAATATTCAATGAATGAATATAATAATTCTAATTCTATTGAAATTTTTAAATAATCATTATCTTTTATACCTTTCTCATTATATCAATTATGAGATCATAAACCAAGTGTATGTGTAGACTACCTCTTCTATAGAATGATGCATTTTAATTATATTATGATCATTCTAGAAACTAAAAATATTTCTTACCATATTTATATAATGATAATTATATAAAGAAAATGTTACTCATGTGTATATATGACCTACCGACTCTCTAGTTGTAAAATAGTTCATTTATCAAATCCATATTTAATAAATGAATTTAAAATTATAATTGATGTATACATGTTTTGATAATTTCAAGAATATTATTCTTGATATTATAAATTGTTCGACACTTTTTCCTTAGTCAATAGTCCAAAGTCATTTTGGAATACATTATGTAATATCATCAAAATATTCTATGTGAACTTATACAATTATGTAATTAATATAGAATTGTAGTACGTAATAAAAAATGAATAATAATATTGATCAGTTTCATAAATAATGTAAATTATATTATTATTTAGTTTGATAGGGTAAATATATGACGATTTAGCCTTATGGTAATTGAAGTTATTAAATAAATTTACATTCATTGTGATAAACAACAACATTATTGATTATGCCATGTTGAGATTTTATAGGAAAAAACATTTGATGATATTTTTTATTATTTCCACTTGTTTTATATGTATTTACAATTTATAATTATATTTTATTCATTTTATTCATTTTATTACTGCTAACATCAATGGTATAAGGTAATTTTTTTTAAACACGTATTTTAATGATTATTTTTCCTCAATTTTAACAATGGTATAAAATAATTGTTATTTTCACAAATGTCATGAACATAATTTCCATTTTTTCAATTCATTAATTATTTAATGTTTCCAATTCAATTATTTGTGTTTTTTTAAATAATAATTATATCATTTTAATTTGAATGGGTATTATATATTAAAATTATTTTTTTAATGAAATGTGTGTCATGATTTTGGATTTTTTTAAAATCGGTTTAATAGAGTTTTCAAGGGTTAATATTCTTGATTTGGTCCTCATAAATTATTTATGATAGGTTTTACCAAATAGTTTTCAGTGATAATGTGACTGATTATATGTTGGGCACAATAAGATATCACTCTAATGCATTATAAAATGATTATGTTCTATAGAGGATAATATTTGATGTCAATTGTATGGGTTTTACCATTTTTACATATTATTTTAATGTTTTTATAATGGTTTTATGATGATGATATCCTAATTCACCTAAATTACTTATCTACACTAGTGATGAGTTATTATTGAAGTTGTTTTATTTTCAAAATGTAAGATAAATTTATTTATGAAATGATTGTTCATTCTTCAGAGTAATCAAAAATTCTTTAACAGAAAATTATTATTTGTTTTTTTACTAGAATAATTGTTTCCCTTATTTTATATACTTTATTATGTTTTTTTTTCTCAACTGAAGTTTGAAAATAATCTTTATAGGTTTTATGGAAGATTAGGGAAAATGAAGACATCTAGTGGAAAATTGCGAGGTTTATTCATAAAAAGAACCCCTGTTTTTTTAATTATTATTTTCTGGAAAAATTGAAAATATGTATATATATTTCTAGTTTTAATATATGGTTTTACCATGTCAATGCTATTATTGATTTTCTAAAAACGTTAACTCTAATGGTTCCTCAAAATATAGAGAAATAATCCAGGACATAAAACTGAATATTAGGTTTTGTTTATGTTTGATTCATTAAAATTAGTAATACATGGTAGTTTAAATAAATTTAATGGTTTGGATATTGTTTATATAATACTAATAAATTATTTTTAAAATAATATTAATTTGAAATTATACGTCACTTTAATATTATAATGTTTCTTTATCGAAGATATACCTTTTCAAAATGGTTTTTCATATTGTAAACAGAGAAACTATGGTGGGAAGGAATCATAAAGAAATATTTCTCCCAAATAATAATCATGAGATGTTTTAAAAAAGGAATATTATAGTTTTTCATGGTGTTGGTTTAGTTAGAATAAGATAAAAATTATGGTTGTATCCATTCATGGGAGCGGCTAGATTATCCAATTGAGAATCTGATATTAGTAGAGAATTTTCTAAGCGAAAATACTCTGTCATTCTTTGGAACCTTGGATATAGTGGTACGAAAAATATGGATCAATGATCTGGGAAAGATATTTGAAGTCATGAGATATTTAGAGTGTCGAAAGATAACCATATCCATTAAACATTTTGAATAAGTGGTCAATCGTTGGTGGTCTACAGTTTAAAATACCATAGAGTATAATGACTATGATGTTATGGAATTTTTTATTTTAATAGTAATTTTATGAAAAAATATTTTTCTAATACTATTCGACTCATAAAATAGAATCAATTTCTAGAACTAAGGTACAAAGATGAAGATTAAATAGCTGTAAATGAATATAACTTAACAAGAAAATCCAAGTACATACCGAATATTGTTCAGGAAATTGATTGTAAAATTATTATATTTTAATATGGTTCAAAACGAATTTTATAAAGGGAATTGGTTCATGAAAATTTAAAATATATGACAAACATTTTTGTTACGTTGTAAAAATTTTTATGGTGTTTACTGACATGTATGTGCCTCAAGATTATAAGAGTAAGAAGCACTTCATTTTTAGAATAATCTTTCATACAATAATTTTTTCGTAAGACTATAAATTTTTAATCTTCTGATAAGTGTTTTATATGAACATGGGAGAATGTATTATAATTTCATTAATGTTTTACTAGTTTTTTCTAATTTTTGATAGTGCTCTTGACCATAAAATATTTAATTTTGAACAAAAATAGATTTTGGTAACCAATAGCCATAAAATAGTTAGTTTTTTTTAAATGAGTTCTATCATTATGATAGCATGTGTCTACTGTTAGAACCACATGATAGAAATCATCATGATTATAAATAGTAATGTGTTTCAAAGTCATATGATAGTAATATGGTTGATGTTGCGACATTAAATTAATTATACGCAACTATGCTACTTGTGTATTCAAATTATGAAAATACCTTATTAGAATATTCTTCTTCAAATAATTTATTTAGTTTAAATTTTCTTAAATACAAGGAATATCACTACATGTAAGTATGATTAATCTTTTGTTTAAAAATATTGGTTGTAATATTATTAAAACTAAGTTATATATGACTTGTACTATTATTATTGGTGAAATTGTCCATACTCCAAATATTTTTAAAATACAGATAGTTGAGTTTCATATTATTTTTATTATTTATTGACATTAAGATTATCATGCTATGATTGATTAAAAATATAAAAAAAATATTTCAATGATTTCATACCTTTAATATCATACTTAGAAGATTTGAAATTGATTATAAGTGTAACTGAATGTTACTGGGAAAAGTCATTGAAAAGAAATTACCTATTTCAATTACTGATGTTGCAATTGTTAAATAATACATAGATATTTTCATGGTATCATTCCAGATCTAAATATTAACTTTACTATTGACATATTTTTTAATCCTAATCATATTTTAAAACCCCTTTATCAAATAGATCATGTATAAATTTACAATCTGAAAATGATGTTACAGAATTATCTAGATAAAGGATTAATTCAAATGATTACTTCACCAGTGGTGGATCTTATTATGTTTGTTAAAAATTAATATGGTTCTATAAGTATTAGAATTTATTATATAGAATTTAGAAAAATAACATTTTTAAAAAAGTAACTTTTCCTCATAATAATGATTTATGTGATCGTAAGCAGGGAGCACAATAATATTGAATGATTGATATCAGGATGGGATACCGTAAGTTTAATGTGAAGGAAGTAGATATTATTTGTACTACATTATGGACTAGACATTGGTATTATGAGTTCATAGTTATTATATTTTAGTTGAAAAAAATCCTTTGTATATATTTATGGTTTTTATGAATACAATCTACCCTGAATATTTAGATATATTAATTTTTTTATTTTTGATTTTTGGTTATTACAAAATAATTTAGGATCATGAATAACATCCAAGGATTCTTCTAAAAACCATTAAATAAAATAAGATATATTAAAATTGTAGAAATTGTGATTTTTTGTATTAATATATTTCTTTTCATGGTATTTTTTTTCAAAAAATAACATTATTTTTGAGCGTATATAAATTTTTGTTGAAAAACAGACATAACCCAAAAATATCATAGAGATCAATAGTTTTATTAGGTTCATGGGTTAATACTAACAGATTCTTGAAGACATTGCTCGGTTTTATCGCCCTGTAATTTAACACAAAAGGGGTAAAACATATTTTTACAGAAGAATTTAATGCTTTTTATAGAAATTTAAATAGGGATTAGTGAAAGCTCTAGTTTTTATGCTTCCATATATAAATGGAGAGTTTGTCATATATATAGATTTTTATTTTAATGTACTTTGTTTTCTATTAATGTAGAATGATTAGTTAATCCCTAATTCATCACGTGAGTTGAAGCCTCATTAGTATAATTACCTAACATAATATTTTGAATATGTCAATGTGCTTTTTACTAAAATTTGGATACATAATTTTTATTGAGTAATGTATGAAATATATATTTATAAAACAATTTAAAATATAAATTCACATAGAAATAGTTGATCTTGAGATATAGATGACGGATGAAACTGTCAAAGTATCATGATTTCATTATCAATTACACCCTATTAATTATAATATGGGAAATTTAATTTTTCAAAAAATGAAACATTAACCTTGTTACATTAGTAACATGAATATATGTGTAATTATTTGATGAATTTTGTTTATAAATTATGAATACTAGTTCCTCCTTGATTGGTTTTAGGTTTTAGTAGAGTCAGTTTTTTGAGAAATAATGTTCTAAATTTAAAAAGGTGGGTCATGGTTTGATATAAAAGATACAAACCATTATGAATAGAATATTTCATTATTTTAATATATTTTAATAAGTTGTTTCAAGATATGAATAAATATTATGTGTACCTTGTGAATTCCAATTGATAAATAATTTTTTGAGCGAAGCTCATTGTTCTCTCTTTTTGGTTCATCCGGGTAGCACTAAGATGTATAGTGACAATCACGAGTATTAATGATCATATGTAATGAAAAGTGATATTTCTAACATTAATATGAAATGTTTCATTTCCTACTATGTTAAACTAGAATAGAAATTTTCAATGGAGTTACTTTAGTCGTTTCCAATTCCAAACTGGAAATGGTAAAATATGTATGTAGATTTCATGGTGGTGCTTCTGAATACTTATCAATGTAACTATTTGATTTTGGTTATTATTTATTGATAGACTAAATATACACATTTACTTTCGATACCCAATAAAATATATTTATATTAGAAGTACTTATTTTAACTCAATGATATTGTTTTTTTATATGAAGTTTATCTATCCATTATATCTTACTATGATCTCAGGTTCCCATTTATGTTTTGGAATGTCCTTCAGAAGTCATTGGGTATTGAATTAAATTTCATCACAATATTTCAACATCAATTTGATGAAAATTCAGAATGATTAATTTAGATCATGTAATGAAGATGTCATTATTTATAAATTAATTAGAATGAAATTTTGGATCATCATCTATTTTAATGGAGTATTTTTAAAATAATAGTTCTCATTCTAGTATAAATATGGCACTTTTTATTGAATTATATAAAAATTGATGTCGTAGTCTAGATTTTTTTGATGAATTATATGAAATAATATCTATTTGAAAATAATTGTTAGGGGAAATGAATGAGATGTTAAAAATTATCTAGTAACATATGAAAACAACTTAGACCATGCAGAAAATTTATGAAGATAACAAGAGGAAAGAACATTCATTCGAGGAAGGTGATCGTGTTTCTCATAAAATATCTTCATGGTTAAGTGACTTTCAATTTTGTTAGTAATGAAATTTAGGTCAATGGTTCATTGGACCATTTTAAAACATATTGAAATATAGACCTATTTCTTATATAATGGCTCTTCTAATTATTTTATCCCAGGTAGATAATTTTTTTGGTTTCGATGTTATGAAATTTTGTTCTAGATTCATCACTTGTTTTGAGCCTGCAAGTAGTTATTTTAAAAGATAACATTTACTATAAAGAAATTACTATTTAGATTATTTACCATAGAGAGAATTAATTTTGTTTCATGTGAATTCATTAAGTTATAATTTTATGGATAACCCATATTGTTGAATAAGAATCAAGGGAATCTAAAAATGCTATCAGGGAATGATATCCCCACAGGTTTAATAAGTGAATAAAATTGTGGGGACGCAACCTCGATAAAGGGGGGAGAGAATGTACCAAACTAGGTATTGATAAACTAATTACATTCCGTAATTATTAGAATTCTAGAATTAAATTCTAATATTATTATTGTGTAAAACATAAATGAAAACTTAAATAGTTATATTAAATTCATTTCTTATAAGATTTAATTGAAAAAATTTGTTTCCAAATTATATAATATAAATTTTAGAAAATGAATTTCATTTTTCATTATACCATGTCAATGTAATACTAAATTTACTTTTTGATTATTTTATGAAAAAATTGATTTTTAAATTAATAGTGTCAAATTCGTATTAATGTGAATTTAAAATAAATAATAAATAATTAAATAATTTAAAAATATTAAAAATATTATATTATTCCAATATAATGTGATAAAGTTAAAACATTTATCCAGGATATATTTATGTGTCATCTGGAAATTTATAATAACTATATCAACTATAAAATAGTAAAAATCGATGTTGTCTAGGATAAAGTTATTGGGGTTAAATAAAAGTTAAAAAATATTTGGAATAAATAAATAGTCAAAATGTGTATAATATTCATTAGATTAAGGTATTTCAACCCATATCATCTTATATATGATGGAAATATGTTTTGATACATTCATAATAAAAAATTGATTTATATTAATTTAATATTTAGAGAAGTTTCAAGAGTTCCCCTCCCCTCTATTAAAAAACAATATCTATTTTATTGCTTATTTACCCTTCAAAACCATAGCAGTTATACTAATATATATTCCAATTCCTTAGTTTAATCAATCTCCACATACTAGAGGTCTTATTTTATACAGAACACCACTTATATAGGTGTTAACATGCCCATAATTAATGATTTTCCAATGATGTGTTTTATTTTTTTAATCAATTTTTTCAATTTTTTTCTTCTAACACATCCACTAAATCTTCTTAAACCATGAAAAATAATTACTTTTTAATCCTATATATCCTGTGATTTTATTATGTCTTTGGAACTACTTATATCCATCTCCACATCCATGAAATGGGAAAATAATTAATCATTTGTGTTTATAGTGGACTATCGCCTCACGAACGGATATATTTGGTGGTCCATCACCATCTCTCAATTAATTTTATAATTATGGATGTAATGTTAATATATGATATATATGAAATATTTATCATTTTTTAAATATAATATATCATTAAGAATCTTACCATTCCATGCATATAATTACAAATAAATATTTCTTGTGTACCTATAAATTATCACATCCACAAAGTGATGTGATTTATTATTCAGCACCATATCACATTGTTGATATATATAAATATATTTATATTATTAATATAATAATAATTATTTTATTATTATTTTGTAAATATAATGTAATATATACATTCTTTCCATAATTAATGTTGATATAAGAAATCATTACTCATTCATACCTAAAACCTACCATCTCCATGATTATAACACATATTATTTTCAAAATACTTATTTAATGGGTTGATTTTATTGTAAAATTGAAGTAATAAGTGATTATTCATTTAATAATATTATTAATTATATTATGGACTATTAAACTCTTTGACAATATTTATGATACCAATGTCAATTTGGACTGAAGTACAGAATATCGTCAAAATCATTGACATTAACGTTAATAATTAATTAATTATTATATACTAGTAATATTTAATATAAAAGAAATAATAAAAATTAAAAATGTTTTGTAAGAAAAATAATAATTAACTTATGGTTATTATTTATGATTATAATAGACATATGTGATGATGTGGACTTAATTTAAGGGGAATTCTGAACTTAATTTCATTTCTTTGATTTAAACTTCTATATCCTTCATTATGTCACGATGTGATTATATGTGACATGATTTTTTGAAATTTTAACATTTAATTAACTTTTTATGTGTATCTATAACTAATAACCTTAATTTATTCATTTTATTAACTTTTACTTTAATGATACGATTTATGTAAGGGATTTCCATTAAAATAACCTCAATTAATGATCTTTTTTGGCTATTTTTTGAACGGTAATAATTTTTTTACATATACCACTAAAATGTAATTTAATTCTGTCATGATCCTTTAATAATTTATTTTTGTTATTATATTATTCATGGTTATTTTCAATGAAAATGGGATCATTTTTATGTGTATGGTTGTGTATTTTGATTGTGATTTTTTATTATAAATGGTTATTTTGGAATCTTAAATTGTTTTAACATGGTTTTAAAATAAATTTCTATGGATTTATTCATGATTTGGTCATTTTAATTTATTTATTATTGGTGTCTGCAAGTAGAAGTAGGTGAGGTATTTATATCTTATACAATGTGTCCACCCAAATAGCGCACCAATTCATTGTGAAAAAATTCTGTTCTCTAGGGAATAATATTTGAATTTAGTCAAATGTCTATTCCAATTTGTTAAGTTTGTTAAAAGGGTTTTATTATTATGAGAACCCATTGAACCCACATGACTATTCTATTATTGGTAAAGAGTTATAATGGAAATCATTTTATTTTCAAAAGGTAAGAGAATTATAATTTTTAATATATTATTCCTTTTCCAGTGTAAAAAAATTATGTTTTATAGAATTTTTCTTGGATTGTCTCTAGACTAATGTTTTCCTTTAATTTATATCCCCGACATAGATTTTTTTCACCAAAATAAGTTGATTTTTTTCAATAGGTTTTAGGAAGAGTAGGAATAAGGATTTGATCAACAGGTAAATTGTGTTGATCATTTATAGGGGGAAACAATGATTAATATTAGTGATTTTTAGGAAAATATTGAATCTTTTTATATGTGATTAATTTTAATTTATGTGTATATAATGAATAAGCTCTTATTAAATTTACAAAACTCTCAAAATAAAAACATTAAAAAAATTAATATATTGAATTTAAAAATTAGAACTCAATATAGTATATTTTTTAAGGCTATAAGATTATGGATATTTACATTTTATATAATGTAAATTTTCAAGTGTTATTTTGTTTACAATTTTAATGATGTGGGATTTTAAAATATATATATTAAAAAATAATAATGGGGTCTTCTAAACACCCCTCATTTAATTTAGGTTATGCATTCTCTTTATTCTTTAAATATTCTTCTATATTCATATCATGTATTTTATTCACATATGTATATATATATATATATATATATCTTCAATAATTATTTTATATTAACTTCATTTTTAGGTGATAATAATTTTTAAAATATTTTTTATTATTTCTTATTCTGATTAATCCTAATTTATATTTATATCCCATTTTTATATTTCATGTCAAACAACACCCTGCTAATATGAATTACAAATATATGAATTTTGAAACCCCTGATTGATTTTTATAAAACTATCATTGATTAGTTATTGTTTAAAATTAAATGATAATGAGATTTTTTATTTAAAATATCCTTAAAATATTTAATAATTCATCAAACAATGGTTTCATTTGTATTTATACTTTTGTAGTAATTATATTTAATTTCTATAAATTTTTTCTCTATATTAATGAAATATGATTCTTTACTAAAATATGGATATCCATATTTATTTAAGTCTTTTCGTATATTAGTAGTATATATTAATCATTATTTCTAACCACTTTTTTCTCATTATTATATTTTATTAAGTGTTTTTATTCTTCATGTGGAACATGTAAGAATATATAAATTATTATTTTAATTATCTTAACTGTCTCCCTGAAATTATATATCCCTATAATATATTAGTTATGTATTTAAATTTTAATAGGTAATATGAAATGAAATAGTGAATGAAAATAGTATTCAATTGGTTTAACAACCTAGATGTTTATAAAATATTCATTTTCATATTTTTTATTATTCATAGGTTAGATATTTATATTGATTGTAAATATATAAATTAATATCAAAATCTAAAATGAATATCTTTTAATTAAAATATATTCTTACTAGGTTATAATTTTCTTTTTAATTTTAATTTTAAATATTCTTATTTTTTGAATAATTAATTCAGTTTTTTAATTCAACATATAAAAATAATTCTGAGAAATGTGTTAGGAATATTCTAAAAATGTTGGCTTTTGTTGAATAATGATATGTACTAATTTTTAGTAAAAATTGATTTTCATTTAATGTATTAAAAATTTGTATAATATTGTTTTATTATTATAAAATGTTATTTTTTCTATTTTTTAATTAAAATAATCTAATTATGGTTATTCAAATTAATATTTTACTTGAATTTATTATAAAAAACATTTTATAGTTAAAATAAATTTTTTATAAAAAACTATTTTTTTGTTACATTTTTATGGATTAATTTTAAAATAATGTCTGACACTTTTATGTTTTTAATTTTTTATTATGGGTATATATTTAGAATAATTTTTTCAAAATTTGATAAATATTTCCTTTTTTCTATTTACATTATGAATAGTAAACTTAAAAATTTATGAAACCAAAATAAAGTATAGATCATGTTATTAAGGCTAAAAAGAAAATGACATTGAATAAAGAAGGATGCTAATAATTGAATTTATATTATAGTTGGAGTACATTTTATCCATTTAGATGCATAATTGAGTTTTATGGTATTTTTTACATTTGGATGTGATTATAACTAATATAATATTTAATTTAATGAACATTAAAGAAATTATATTCTTTTTTAAATATTAATATTTGTTTTATCATGGGAAAACATAGGGGATATGTTCAATTATAAATATTCTTTTAAAATATTAATTATTTACCATCATCATGGAAATGTATTTTTCATTGAAGAAGTTATTACCTTAATTTCTTAAACAACGCTGAATCATTAATTATATAGTCAATGTAAAAACATTATAGAGTATATTCATAATATTAATATTAAAATTGAATAGAATTAATGTTACTAATTTTTTTAAATATTAACATGATATATTATGGATTTTTTGATGAATTTTATTCAAATTAATTTCTTTTATTGATGTTATTATTGTCAAAGAAAATGAATAGTTTGAAAATTTTCTTTACGAATATTTTATAAAAAAGTAATAATTTATTAAATGATTTAAATTTCATAATAATCCCCTCATAATACCATTAATTAAGATATTTTTTAAAATATCATCCATGGTCCACTTATGATATTTTTTTCTATTTATAGTATCCATCTTGAACCTCACTGTGTATAAAAGATTTATCAGTTTGTTATGTGTGGTTAGGGGTAATTGGGGTGTTAACATAAAATGATAAGGGAAAAAATTAGATCAAAGTAATTCCAAAAAAACTTACATAAGGGGATTTAGAGTCACCATCAAAACATCATAAATAATTATCAATTTGAATAAATTTTTTAAATAAAAATTATTTTATATAAAATTATTTTTTGTATTAATTCCTAAAAGGGCCCCTCCCATCTTTAAAAATTACAATAACCTATTATCAATTAATAAACATTAAAAAAAATTTAAATCTGCCAATACCTATAAAATTACATTCCTAAAATCCTTCTCATCATTATATAGTATATGATTTTGGAAGAATATCATTCTTAGAAGGTGTTAAATTTTAATCAATGGAATACTATATAAAGAACAAGTTTTTTTTTAAAACATGTTTTTGTTTTATTTTAGAAAGACTCCACTTTTATAACATTACTAATAAATAATTTAATGGAAATAAATTTAATAATTTTACAAAAGTAGGATTTAAAGGTTTAGTATCTTGGGAAAATTAGGGAAAAACATAACATTTAAAAAATAAAACATTAATATTATTAAATTCCTTCTTCTCTAGCTTATCACTGGCCCTTGTGAACTCCTTAGTATAAGTATTCACCTGAGGATATACATCAAATAAATGGGTGAGATAAAAGCCATGTAAGTGGATAGATAAGAAAATGAATCAATATAACATGGGTGAGAATAAAAATAATCCTCATAACTTAAAAATTGGATCATCATCATAATCATTTTTAGAAGCATTAGATAATTTCATTAAATGTGGTGAAGTATAAAAATGAAAGATCATTTCATGTGCGTTAAATACCTATATAGATATGAACAAATATAACATCATGTCCACGGATAATGTATGTGAATAATCATAACATCACTGTTGTGAAAAAATACAGAATAATTTTGATAAATATTACAACTAATATCAGTAGATAAAACACATTATTCCATACATTAGAGTGTTATATAATTCTATGCACACCTGTTACATCCAAAAAATAACACAATCATTCAAACTGCATAGAAAATATAACAATCATTCTCATAAAATAACCCATGTAAATGAAATGTGTTTTGTGAGAATTTCATGAAGATTTAATCCAGGAATAAACATTAGGGTTCCCTAAAATTAAAATTTAATAACATACTTGGTATAATATTCATCAATCATGAGTGACGATGTAAATCTCAAGGGAAGTTAAATATTTTTTTTAGAATTGCAATTTATTTATGAAAAATATTTGAAATATTAATAAAATAAAATTGGAAGCAAGTATAACCTATAAATTTAATGATAAATGATATTTTAATAAAATAATATTTAAATTCATACTGTGGAAAAGAGAACAACCCAATGAAAAGAATTCATTTTGAGAATCCCCTTACCTTATGTCTGAATGCTTTCATCACATTAATATCCTATATAACAAAATCCAATTCCATAATTAATAAATCTAGATATTATTTCATAAATATTTTATTTATTATAATTTTATTAAGTTTATTTATGGTAATTATGATGAGATATAAAGTTCAATTTTTTTATTCATGAGTGTTCATTTTCGTGGTTTTCATGATCGGTTCACTTGTATAAATCCGTGGAATATCGTATAAAATGGAGATAATTCTATATAATTTGAATTATAAATTATTATTGCACTAAAATAAATTTAATTGGTCTTATATGTTATTTCTTCTAAATATTTGAATGATTCATTAGATAATATGTTAGTCATAAAATCTATATTAATTTTGGGAGTTTTCGATCACAACAAAATCATTTTGATTAATTATTTTATAATATGTATATATGTTAGTTACATAACATAAATATATTTATAAAATAAATTTTAAAATATTTTTCAACATTCATAATGGTTGTATGACCATCGTTTAAAGATGAAATGTAAAATGAAAACTTTTCTTCCATTAAGGAGATAAATCAACACCTCAGAGATGATATTTTCATTTTTAGAATAAAATGTATAGGACAAGATGTGTGATGATAGATTATGAAATTAACTTAATAATATTAAAGTATATATAAGATAGTTAATTTATCATTCCACTTTTATTTTTTAAGGTGAGGGGAGAAGAAAAAATAAATGAAATTTAAAAGAAATCAAAAGTAAAGAAAAAAGGATTTTATCACTATAATTATTCTATTTCACGACCACCATAAGGAAATTGGTTTTGGTATTTTTCCATCCAAAGGATCCTAGATTTGGTAATGTGTATTGGGAATATTATGAGAATGAAATTGGTCAATATTAAACTATTATTCATTGTGATGAGAAGAGGGGGCGATGGATGATATTTATAGATGAATATAGGGGTGTGTTTCTAATGTTTTATTTATTAGTTTATTATATCAGCTCAAGACAATAAATAAATTGAACCTTATAACTATATATATTAATCTAATGCATTATAGTTTTAGATTATGGGTTTACATAATAAATCATCATATATGACACTATAATTTATGTATATGTCAAATAATGAAAATGAACACATTTCAACATTAACAAAAAAATCATTAATTTTAGAAAAATATAGAAAATCCACCCTAAAAATTTCCAATGGATATATTTAAAAAATGAACACCATATAATTAAAATAATTTTCAAAATACAATAAATATTATTAATAATTATAATCAGACATTATATGGAAAATATGTAATTTAAAATTAAAAGTTATTTTATAACACATTGAATGATTAATAAATGTATCGTA
Source organism: Viscum album (assembly GCA_963277665.1). Classification (NCBI taxonomy): domain Eukaryota; kingdom Viridiplantae; phylum Streptophyta; class Magnoliopsida; order Santalales; family Viscaceae; genus Viscum; species Viscum album. The sequence continues at coordinate 647,412,948 of OY728120.1, read as the reverse complement.
AGATTATATGATTATAAAAAATCAACAAAATATTAATTTATTTATACAATTTATAAAAATATTTTTTTTTAAAAAAAATTATTTTAAAATTATAATTAAATATTTATAACATTCAAAAATTCATACACTTCATTTATCATTTCAAAAATGATTTTTTAATTATATTATGAAATAAATATATCATATTTTCATTCATAAGATACCTAAATTTAATTTAAACATTCCTAGGTAAGGTTACTATTCTAGAGGTTGGATTACTATTCAAATTGGTCACATTAATATTCCAAAGGTCATGTTACTATTATATATGGATAAGTTCATTAACTTATAGAAATGCCTCTTATTCCATTCATTATTCATTTATAAGTCTTGTACTTTGTTCTCTAAGGAATTATAAGTGATTTATACTATATGGAATATTTATAGGAAGGAAATTTCAATTTATAAAATTTCGGGTATTTAAATTCTTCCCCCTTCTGAAATTATTTCAACAAAAATTCAATTTACATAAACTGGTGAGGGTATTTAACCTTCATCACATCATTTTGTTCGCATGGTTACTCTTCAAACACATGGTTCCACCATAAAAATTTTACCATATGAGTAGTAATTTTGTGTAGTACATTATCTCATTGGTCCATGATCTTTATTGTATTCATCTAAAAAGAGAGATCATTTCCAAAATATACCACCTATAGATTTAGTACATTTTAGAGATTTGGTTTGTACTTACTTGACAGGGATATATAGAATACATCATACACATGACACATTGTTGGTGGAATTGCTATTTGATGTGTCATATCTGAAACAAAATAAAATATCTCAAAGGGGCTATTGTACTTGGGACTCTACTTTCCATTCATCCCAAATCTCATGACCCTCATCCTTAGAGATATGCGAAGCAATACAATGCCTTTTAATCAAAAGCCTAGGTATCATCGATGATTGTATACAAATATCCTATGTTGATTTTGGGAGGTATTGAAGTTATTCTTAATAGATATCACATATCCACATTTCATTTTACATTTTAGATCCCAATAGCATACGTTCACCAACTTCATCCATGAATGTCAGTTTTCTGCATCTTTTCCCATAATGGGATCCATTTTATCCAATTGGATGCTCTAAGGGAAAATATTGTTGTAAGGGAACTTGAATAGTTGTAGATGTTTGTCCAATCCATCATTGAATTCCATTAAATATGCTCTCAATATTTTATCTAGTTTCTAATTTTTCTACTAAAATTGACCATCAGATTGAAGATGATAATCCATACAGAAATCCAGCTCAGTTTTTAGAGCATGCTAGAGACTCCTGTACATCATTGAGGTGAATCATGGACCTTATTCAAAAAAATAGATAGTTCTACTCAATTAATCCATACAACTTCTCTGATTTTTATCCGTGATTGTTGATCCAGGGTGTTTTCTTCACAAATAATGATAAAATGAGTTGTCTTTCATAGACGATCCACAACAACCCACATGGCATTGTTTCATATGGATGTATTCAAAAGTCTAGTAACAAATTCCATGGTGATAATTTCTCCTTTAAATTTTTGAATGGCTAATGGTTTCATCAATTTATCAACCCCATGACCTTATCATATTTTACATTTATAATACATTTATTTTTTATAATATCTTATAATGCAGGAAACACCAGGTCTATAAAAAACACTATTTCATCACATTTTTGATAACCAGTAAACTTTTATCACTAATAGAGAATATATATAGTTATTTTATTTATTATATTTCCTATAAAATATTTTTACATTCATACGATATATTTTATAGGTATAGAATAACAAAAAACCAAATATTACACACACAAACCTATATTTTTTATAAAAATATTTTTTACAACATTTAATGAAGAACCATTTTTTAACCCAATTTTTGAAACTTTAATATAATATATTTTACAATATAAACTTATTATATTATATAGTAATATAAAAATTTACTTTGGTTAATTTTTTTGGTACTTTTATGATATGTTTTTTTGATTAATAATGAAAAAACCAAATTTTTATTGAAAACAACGTTGGTCGTCAAAATAAAATATAGTGTTAAATTATATTACCAAAGGATTTTAAATTATAAATATATTTAATTTTTATAATTAAATCAAACATAGGATATTGGAATCAATATTATATTGAATTTTGATATAAAAATACTTCAATATTTTTCATTTTTAAACATTAATAGCCTATTTTCTCACCCTGTCAATGATATTAATTTAAATAAAAAATGAAAAAATAATTTCTATTAATCATAAAAATTGGATTCCATATTTTTAATTTGTGGGTCCAAATATTTAAATAGTTATCATTTATTTTTGGGAATACAAATAATAAAATTTAATAATATTTTAATTACCATAGTTATTGTTAAATCATGATATTAATAGTTAAAATAATACTATAATTACCCCGTCACTTGTAAAATTTTAATAGTATGGGTTTTTTCGACCAAAAGGATACATCATTTTAAATTATAACCCCTGTAAGCCTCAATTTTTAGAATAAGAAATTTATAATATTTTATTTTAAAATAATATAAAAATATCATATTCATGTTTTTAATAATTATTAAATTTTTAATACATAGTCATAAAGAATGTAAAATACAATTTAAATATTCATTTAAAAGAATATAATTTTATATATTTCTTGAAAATTTATTTTATAATTTTTTTTAAAAAAAATTATTAATTATCTTTTTTAATAATTATGTAGTGATTTTTTATCATTTTAAATTTCAAATAAATGATATTAAAAATATTTAAATAAATAGATTCTTTTATTATTAATGATATAAAAAAAAATTTATAGGTAACATAGACATATTAGTGATATATTAGATGTATTGGTCCTATGTTATCTTGTTTTATAATACTTTTAAATGTAAAAATATGTATTATTATTAAAATTAATAAAAATGATACTTTAAAGTAAATAAAATTTCATTATGTGAAATGAAAATCATTAAAATCCATAATGTGTCCAATTTACAAAAATATGATTAAATATTTCATCTATGATTAATTTTTTTATGTTTGATATTTTATTGTAACTATATTAACCCCGAAGAGTAAAAATAATTGTTGTCCTAATTAGAGTTAAATGGTTCAACTAAGTGTTGAAGACAAAAGAAAAGGGTAATATAGTGATGTAAAAATGGATAAAAATTATTGGTTGAGATTAGTTTTACCAATTCTCATCTTATATTTGAAATAACTCACATTTTATCTATTTGATATGATAAATGAATATATTTTAATATAATATTTTCAGTGCTTCCAAGAGTTTGTCGCCCATCTGTTATAAAATTTCACCTTCCCCTCATATACTCACATCAATTTTTTGCATTATTGGTCAAAAAAAACTACCCATTTATCCTCCCATAATTTTTATCTATATTCTTGAGTGCCTTTTATTCTAATAGAAAAACTCTAAGTGTCTTCAAGAGGAGACCCACGTGAAGTCCATTGAAGAAGAGATAATTGTTTTACCAACTCGTTCAAGTTCTTTTATGCTTATACTTACTATTACTATTTGGATTAAATAATAATGTAATAAATATAGTATTATCTATAAAAAAGATGTTAATATTATTTTTTCACATCCATATTCCCCTTTTATCCATCCTTTGATAAGCAAAATCACCATGTGTGCGTAAATACATCTGACTGTCACCACGTTGTGGGGTAATTTTATTTAAATCAAATATTTATTTAGAATGATCTAATGATGAATACAATGGATAAAATATTTAATATTACATGATATTTATTAATTATAATCATTAAACCATCCAATTCCTTAACAATTTATCATTAAGGTAATGATATCGTCGGTCGTGCATATGTATGGCCTACCATCTCCATGACGTGATGATTTTAATTCCACAAGTTAACCATTCAATAATGATTATAAAAAAAATATTATGAGGGAATATAAAATTTATGAACATTTTATGATTTAGGATATTTACAAAATATATCAAGGGAATAAGAAACATGACATACATGAAAACAAATCATGAAAAAATAATACAATTAACACACAAAACAAGAGTAATAAAAAAATATTATTAAGAATGGATGATAAGATAATAATACAAGATAATATATAAAAAATATAATAATGGTTCCTATATAATTTAATAACATGATTTATCCAATTTACAAGAGGTTAACTCACCGTCATCTAAAGGAAAGTATGTGGTAAGGGTAATTTCACAATCTCATTATTATCTAAGATTGTATATATGTAATCACTTACTAGGGAATATTTTTAATTATAGTACATGACTCTTAAAATTTTTTTTCAAAATATTATTATTATTATTATACAATTATTTAATTTCATGTTTACACATGTTTCACATTTTATAAATTTTTCTTAAATGACTTTTTTTTATTTTTAAAAACACGGTACTTTACGAAATTTTCATAAAAATATTAAAGGAATTCTATTTTTATCTTTTATGGCATGATACAAGATTCACTAAAAATATTTCAGGAATAATTTCTTTGAAAATTATTCATTATAAATTTTTCATACCTTTTAAAAAAATTCAATATTAAATGTGTATTTATTTAAAGAAGTTTTTAAACATTACATTAGACATATTTCATATATTTCAACATCCTCTATTATATTTTATGTTTAATTGAAGATGGTCTCTTAAAATACCATATGAAATATTTTATTTAATTGTTTGATGAAATGATTGTATATGGATGCTCTATTTTGATACAATTCATGTTTTAGGGTTAATGTATTAACATTTCATATAATAGTTTTATAATGAATGTTTATATTGGTTCTGTTTAAACCTTTTCATATAAGGAATGGATTGGAATTAGTTAGTTATGGTAGGGGCCCACTATAGACCCTTGATGCATTGATTGGTTTCATCTGAAAAACTTGTTTGGGTATTTTATATTGTATTACCTTTTTAGGTGTGGTGTCTTGTATGAAGCCTTGATGGTATGTTTATGATGTCCGACATTATGAATTATCTCATTATGAGATCAGTTATTTATATTCCATGTGATTTTCCAACTAGTATAATATCCATGGTTATGTATATTTTTCATGTGGATATTTATATGGGATTATATTATCATATTATTTCACTTCCATTTTATGTTCAACATTATTTTTTAATGTGACATGATTATAGTTATTACACATTATTTTTTGATTATGTTTTTTCATGTTTGATTCCAATATAATGTTTACCTTTATAGAGAATCTAGGATCACTGCTTAATTATTTTTCATTTTCCACTAGGATGCAATGATCTATTTTATAACAGACTTTTATATATTATTAAAGGTAAAAAGAGTGTTTTCAAAGGAGTTAATATATTGATTTTTTTTTCATGATGTAATGTATTGCATATTTAGGTAATCTGGATTCCAAAACTACTCAACTGATTGGTACATTGTGATTCAAATACTATATATATGGAATTTTAATAAATTATTACATCAGATCTAGGGTATTAGTGTCATGATCATTATAGTTGGTATCAAAGGAAATTGAGTATGAACCATGGAAACTATATTTAGAGAACAGATATTTGGTATCATAACCCTAAGATAGTTTTTGAAGTTAAGTATAAAGGAACATCCTAGAAATTTCATATTGTAATGATTATGAGTGTATTCCTATAAATACAATCATGTCTTAATAATACAAGTGTACAAGGTCATGGAACATATGTACCTAAAATTAACAATTCCAAAATGGTGTGTTAGGGCTAAATTGGCATAACATAGTACATAACAATGGGAATTACTATAAACCTACGATGAAACTATTGGGGTATATGTTTAGGATTATTAAAATTTTCTTTACAATCCTTAATGAAGGATTTACAAGTATATTTGTCCAAAAAAAAATTATTTGTGTGATTATGAGATCAGATATGCATAAATTTAAATATTTATGTTATGTTTTTTACTAATTTGACATTATGAATTATAAATCCTATCCTAATATAGTGTAGGAAACTTCATACAAATGGTTTATAGTCGAAGGAATTAAAATTGTATAACTGTACATAATCCACATAAGGATTTACCTCATATTCCAAATAATGTATATGGAACTAGATCTACAATTGGTGATAAACAACTGATTACTATAATAGGACAACTAAATTATGTTATTAACAATAACATTACTTGTATGGAGAACCCTAATCAACAATGTGAATGATCAATGTTAGGCTGCTTCATGAGACAAAAACCTCCATTATTCTACTAAAAGTCCAATTTTTTGTGAGAAATTGATATGTTCCATAGAGAATATATTTAATTCTTTTGGAACTAATGAATGTGAGAAAGATTTCATTCCGTTTTATCATCTCCCAAGAGATTCATATCATTGGTGGTCATTGATTCAAAACACTAAGAAGGGTGAAAACCTAACAAACATGGAATGGAGGAAATTTAAAGATATTTTCTTAAAAAATGGTTTCTTCATGAACAACGAGTGTATATAGAGATGAAACTTCTACATTTGATACAAAAGAATGATGAGAATGTTTCATTATATAATGATAACTTCACAGTGTAAGAAAGGCATGATATTAATTACATATTTAATAAAAATAGTAATATTTTTAGATTATTTGATGGGTTAAAACCATTCATCCATATGAAATTTCTCTCCCAATCATTATAATCATATGACGATATAATATCTTTTTATATCAAGAAGGAAATGAAATTCTATAAGTCTTATGAATTTAATGGAATGAAAGGGAATAAGACTGATATTGAACACTCTGAAAAAATAAAATAATGAATAAGGGATGAAGAAAATGTTTTTCATTCCATCTAAAAATAATTTTAAGAAGAATAACACGAGTATTTTCATGAAGGGAATGGGAGATCATAAAATTTGTGGATAAAAGTAAAACTAACTCTATGATTTAATGGTAAATAAAAAATAAAAAATATCAAAGGATAAATTTCAAATAAATTAGTAAATATGAAAATTATATTCTTATACGTTAAATAAATATTACCATGAAAAGGACAAGGGGGAATGGAAAATATTATATGATCACATCAACTCATGTTGATGTTTATAATGATATGGTGGTAGGTACCCTAATTGTGTCCTCAATTAATGTGATTTCGTTATTTGATTCTGGATCATCAGATAATTATTTTATTTATCCAATTTCACATGAAAATTAGATATTTTAAATTTTATTTAATAAGGGTGTTCTTTTTTAAAACTCATAATTGATGTCTCATTGTAATAAAGATGTTTCAGTTAGTCCCCTTTATGACACATAAACAAATTTTAGTTGTTAACCTGGTCATTATACCTATGGAATACATTGAGATAATACAAGGTATGAATTGTATTTAGTAATATGATTAAAATTTTTATTAGAAGTAAAAGGATATTAAAAGTTGTAAGGAAGAAGAAGATTTAATTATCTTTAAAGAAGAAAATTCATCATCTAGTAGCTCTATTGAATGAAATTTTTGGGGAGGAAATGAAAATAAAAACTAGTGATGAAGAAGGGAATCATAAAATTGAGAATGTACCTATTGTTTATGAATACATTGAGGTATTTTCTGAGAAATTATGTTGACATACCATAAAGTGTGAAATTTAATTTTCCATTTATTTAATCCATGATGAAATACGAATATCTGAAACTTCTTATAGAATTTCCCCTATGGAAATCGTGGAGTTGAAGATACTATTGGAGGATTTGGGAAAAATGGGTTTTATTTTCCCCAGTGAATCACTATGGGGATCTCTTGTTCTATTTGTTAAGTAGAGTAATGGATCCATGAGGTTCTAAATTGATTATTGGAAAATAAGTGTTGTTACAATAATGAAAACGTTTCTTCTACCTTGAATTAATTACTTATATGATAAAATATATAGGTCCCAATATTTCTCAATGATTTTTTAAGGGTATCTCAAATTGCGAGTAATTAAAGAATACATTCTTAAGAAGTATTTATAGATGAGGTATATACATTTTGAGTATACAATAATTCCATTTGGATTGACCAATGCACTACCTATATTATGGACATAATGAAAAGATTATTTAGGGAATATCATGATGTTTTTTGGGTGGAATTTATTGATGATATTATGTTTTATTATAAAATATTTAAAGATCATTATAATCACTTGAAAATTATTTATAAATGTAATATAAGTGAAGATATATATGGTAAATTTATTATGATTGATTTATAGTGTCATAAATTTCCATTTCTTGTCTATATTGTCGCTAGGGATAGAATATCAGTTGGTCCCTCTATGAAAAAATAGTCAAAGAATGGACAACACCAACAAACATAACCGAGGAACATAGTTTCATTGGGTTAACATGTTATTTTTGGTGGTTTTTTTATAATTTTTCTCAGTTTTCTAACCTGTTATCTATTATTACACATAAATGTATTATGTTTTCATTGAGAAGGTACTAAGATTAATACTTTGTGGAAAAAAACATATTATTAGGTAATAAGTTTATTTTGACTCTAAAATCTAGAAGTGATGGGTCTCAAATATAAAGTGATGTATTTAAGAGGGAACATGGTTGTGTTATATTGAAAAATAATAATGGTATCTCATGAATCAAGGAAATTGATGACACATGGACGTAACTATCCAAAACATGATCTATAGCTATCATTTTTACTCTTATCATTAATAATAAGGAAATGTTATCTCTATATTGAAATATTTGAGATATAAACCTTTTATTAAAACATAAAACACACCTTCTCAAAAAATATATCTACATGAAACATAGGTGATGGATCTAGCTACTAAAGGATTATGATTTATCAATACAATACCTCCTAGGTATTGAAAATAAGGTAGTATAATTGTTGAGATAGAAGGATCATGGATTTATTACCCAAATGAGGATTGATAAGGATCTAATGATCATAGAATTAGTAATGATTGAAATTGGAAATTAAAATCAAGGTGAGAAAAAATTCAATGTTGAAGTGATTCCAAAACCAGATTTATTACACAAGATAATTTATTCTCAATATGATGATTTTTATTTCTTGAAGAAGATTAAATTTGAAAATGATGGAAAAATAGCAGACTTTGTTTGTGAATATGGTGTTCTAAAATTTATAAAGAGTATATGTGTTCCATCTATAACAGAGTTAAAAAAGAAATTTTTGGACGATTCCAATATCTTAAATTTCACTATAAACACTAGTAGAACAAAAATGTATAGGAACATTATGAAACATTATTTTTAAGATAACATAAAGTGGAGAATTGATGATTTTGTGACTAGATGTTTGGTTTGTCAACAATTGAAAGATTTATTGTAGAAACCTATTGTATTCCTACAACTAATTCCTATCCATATGTGGAAATGGGATGAAATTGTTATGAATGTTTCTAGGGGACTAACAAATACATCATGTCAGAAAGATATAATATGGGTTATCATTGACCCCCAAACCAAATATGCACATTGCATTGCTATAATAAAAGACATTCCCCATGATGACATTGTATGTATTTGTACTAATGATGTTGTATGATTTCATGGAGACCCTATATCAAATGTTTATGATCTATATCCACTCTTTAAATTGAAATTATGGAAAATAATTGACATGTATGATCAAATTGAGCTTCATTTAACCATTTTTACCTTCCTCAAACAGCTGGACAATTGTAAAGAAAAATTCAAACAATGGAAAACATTTTTTGGTAATTATCACTTGAATTTTATGGTATGAGTGATCATAAAATACCATTGGAAGAGTTTTCTTATAAAAATTGTTTCCATTAATTTATTCTAAAGGTGTTGTATGAAGTATATTATGGAATGATATGATGTAATTAAATGTGTTGGGATGAATTTTGTTAAAGGACTTTATTGGGCTAGAATTCTTTTAAAGACAAAACAAAAATGCTAAAGGACATTCAATGCAAATATTAATGAATCTCAATGTAGGTAGAAGACTTATTCTAATAGTCGATGAATGAATTTGGAATTTCATGTTGCAGATAAGGTTTTCTTGAATATATCTCTATTAAAGGGTGTTATATGGTTCTGTAAGAATGGAATACTGTGTTCTAGGTATGTCAAACCGATTGAGATTAATTAAAGGGTTGTGTTTATTGATTAAAATTAAGAAATTACACTAAATCTATCAATAGTACACAATATGTTACATATATTATTTATTAGGGAAGTTCATGATAGAACCATTCTCACATATATAGAATTATATTTGGATACTGAACGTTCATAATATAATAAACCCCTCCAAATTCTTGATACATGAGATAAAAATTGAGAAATTGGGGTACTCATCTGGTAAAGGTACTCTAGGTAAATCCCAAAATGGAAGAAAAAACACGGGAACCAGAGGATTCGATAATGAAGAACTATCGAAATATTTTTGAATGTAACACACCAAAATTTTTTAGGGTAATATTTTTGTAGGATGTATGAATGTATCAACAAAATACTTTACCACACGTTCCTTTTTGAATAAATTTAAATTTTTTAAAAACCTATAATGCATGAAAAACAATATTTAATAAAAAAACTTTTAGTCAAGTTTTTTATAGTCAATTATATTATAACACATATAGTCAAATTTTAAGTGATTTTATATATAATATATTAAATAGAATAATTTTACATCCATATAATAAATTTCATAGGCCTAAAATAAGAACAAACCAAACCTTACATTTAAAAACATATATTATTTTTAAAAATAGTTTTCTTGCCCTTTAATGGAGAACAAATTTTAAATCCAAATATTTACACATTTATATATTCTATAAGGGAATATAAACATTTCTTTTACACTGTAATATGAAAAATTACATTGGTTAATTTTTTTTATTTTTCTAATAATTTAAGAATTTAGATTAATAGTGAAAATTACAAAATTTAAATTCAAAAAAAAATTCTTCATCAAAATAATATATAGTGTAAAATAATATTATTAAATTATTTAAAAATATAAATATTTTTCCATTTAATCTAATTTAATACACTAGAATAAATTTTACCCTAAATTTATATATGAAAACTTTTGAATCTATTTCAGTTTTGAACATTAATAACCCATTTTCTCTCCCCATCAATGAGATTTATTTTAAATTATTTACTAAAACATCAATTTATTTTAATTTTGAAAATTTGAATCAATATTTTGAATCAATTGGTAAAAATTATATATGTAAGATAGTTTTGTTTTTTGAAAATGAATTCTAATATTTAGTAATATTTTAATTACCACGGTTAAGAGAAAAATGAATAATTAAAGGTAAACAAATATTATAATTACCTTAACAATTGTGATAATTTAATTGGATGGGTTTTTTAGACCCAAATGATACTTTTTCCAAAAATTATAACCCATTTTCTGCCACTTGTGTAGAATTTTAAATTTATAATATTTATATAATAATGTGTTCCTAATTTCATAGTTATGTTTTTAATAAGTATTAAATTTTCAATACATGGTTATAATGGAGATAAATTTGGATATAAATAGTATTTGGAAATATAATATACTTATTATCACCATGATATATTTTTTAGTTTTTATATATTAATTAATTTAATTAATGTTTGTTATAATAATGATGCAATAATTATTTAATCAATATAAATATAAGATAAATGACATTAAAAATATTACTATAAAGAATATTTTTCATAATTAATGACATCCATGAATTTTATAGAAATCATATAAACATTCATGAAATATTAGAAGTAATTTTGTAGGTTATAATGTTTTAAAGATATTTTTAAAATGGAAAATAATGAACAATATCAAAGTCATCATAAATGATACATTTAAGTAAATAATATTTTTTTAAATGATATAAAAATCATCAAAATCAATAATTCAACCAAATTATTTCAATAAGGTCTAATATTTTAACTATTACACATTTGGGGTTCCATAATAATTTTATATTAATTATTTAACCTTTAGAGTAGAAATCCATATTGAAACAGTATGAGCTAAATAGTTTAACAAAGGGACAATTCCAAAAGAAATGGTTAATATTATGACCTAAAAAATTTTAAAAAAAAATTCTTTTAGTAAATATACCCAGACACATATAATAATTTAAATAAATCTCTTCTTAATTATTTGAAATAAAAAATAAATTTCTATTAATTAAATATTTTCAATGTCTCAAAATGTGTCCATCCATTCTCTAATAAAAGGCCACCTTAGCCCTCACATAGTCACACCACTTTGATATTTATATATATAAAACCATGAATATTTCAATAGTAATCGTTAATATTTATGATATTTAGGTCACAGCCTTCTAAAAAGTCCAACATGTATTGTTCCTATAGGAGAACTAATGGATTTCCATCGATGAAGAGGAAATTGTTTTACCAACTCAGTCAAGTTATTATCTTCAACTAATTCTTATTACTATGGGTTTCCATAATAAAGTAATAAATATATTATTATCAATATTCTTATATTTTATTATGATTATGGGTCAACTGTATTTATCATTTATCCATCCCATAAAAAAAATATCACTCTGCGTGCATATATACGACTTATCATCTCCACGTTGTGGTGTAATTTTTTCCATCACTAATTTATTTAAATGGATATATTGATGAATATAATGGAAAAAATAGTAAATATTATAGTATATTTAATCTTTATATCAAATATACCATCCAATTATTTACCACTTTAATGTTAAGGTAATGAAATTATCGCTCGTGCATACGTACGACATACATTCTCCCTGGTGGGATGAGATTCAAAATCCATTTTTATAATTAAATAATGATTACGAAAAATATTTATGAAGAGTTAATATAATATTTATGAACATAATATCATTATTGGTATGAATAAAATATACCCTATGCAAAATAAACAAGAATTACATGATAGAAAAAAAATATTAGAAAACGAATCATTAATCACAAAAAACATGGGTATCAAAGAAAATATTATCAATAAATGAGTTATAAGATAATATATTATGATCATATATAATAAATATGTATATGGTTCTTGAATAATTTAATAACAATATTTAACCATTATTATATGGCTAAAACACTGTTATTTAAATTAAAGTATGACATGAGTGTTGTTTCACATTCTACTTATTTTCAATGATTATTTATACATATGTATTTAGTAGGGAATATTTAACATCAATGGCCATGTTTCATAAAATTTCCTTTCAAAGTATTCTGAATATTTTTATAAAAAAAAAATTAATGTGTTTTTTTACACTTGCATGACTTTTTAAAAAATGTTTTGAAAGTAATATTTTTTTTGGTTTTCCAAACGATGTAAATTATAACCTTTTCGAGAAAATACTGATGGAGTTTTTTTTTATATTATATGTAACAATAAAATAATCCATTACAATATTAAAAGATCATTTTCACTAAAAAAATTTATTTTAAAACTATGCACCCTATTTAAAATAATTTCAATATAAAAATTTTTATTTCTCGCAATATGTTTTAATTGAATTCATTCGACTACATTCATCTATGTCAAAATCAATTTTTTGATTTTATGATTAATTGAGGTTGGTATACTAACATACCATCAACCATATTTTATTAAAATTATTTATGATATGATTCATAGTGGATGTCATATTGTTATATCATTCATTATTTATTGTTTTTGTATTAGCATTTCATGTGTTAGTTTTAATAAAAATGATTTTGTTAGTTACATGGCATCTTTTTCATATAAGGAATTCGTTGGACTTATTATGTTATAGGAGAGGACTTCTATAACCCATGGATGCATTAATAGGTCTCATGAGACAAACTATTTTGGGTATTGGATGTTGCTTTAAATACTTATGTTAGATGTCGTGGATGAATCCTTGAAAATATATTTAGGATGTCTAACATTATGAATTCCATAATTATGGGAATATTTATTGATATTCAATGGGATTATTCGACTAGTTGAATATGCATGGTCATTCATATTTATCATGTGGCTATTAATATGGTAATATTTTTTCAACTTATATCTCTACCATGTTATTATCAAGATTTTGTTTTCAATAGTATGTATTTTTAGTTATTCACGATGCCTTATTATTTATGATTATTTATGAATTCTTTTGATGTATTTTTTACCCTTAGTGATCATCTAAGATCACCCCATTCATAAGTATCATTTTTACCTAGGATGAAAATATGACTTTTTATGACTGACTTGTAGGGATAATAAAATGGAACAAGTGTGTTTTCAAAAGATTTACTACATATATTTTTCATTTATAGAAGTAATTTAAAGCATAACAATGTAATTTGGAATCATAAAATGCTAAAATGATTAGTCCTTTGGTATTCATATATTTATTTTATGAAAATGTAGAAAATTATGGATTTAGATCATTATAATTGGTTTTGGGTTATTAAAATCATCCATTATGAATTTTTTACTATCAGCCATCATTTCATGAAAGACTAGGCGCATTGAGGTATGTTCAGCGATCTATTTCTTTATATTTTCCCAAAAATTATTCACTCAAATATCATGATATATAATTATGCTCCTTTGGTCAATAAGGAAGGATTAGATATGTGGGTCACTCAAAATATTTTTCTATATCTCTGGATTGGATGGTACACATAGTCGTGACCCAAATATTAATACGCATTCCTTATTATTTTTAAATTTGAGGCTTTCCCATTTCTCATGAAAGCTACTTACTTCTAAATTTCCACATAATTTATTTGAGAATAATTTATTTTATCCATAAAGGACTTTTGAGAAATAACTTCATCAAAATATTTATTTCATTATTCACTTAAAGATTCCCATGACTATCCATTGAAAATTTAACGAGATTGGATTCTTCTCAATTATCATCATAGGGAATGATGTTATATCCTTGTTATATAGAGCATCTTCCACTTTATATACTTTGATAGTATGCTAGTGGATTGAGTAGTCTTAATATTTGATGAGCACTAACCATAATTACTATCATATATGAAGCTTCTTCTATATGAGTATATTTTTTAGGCACTTATGATCAATATATATTTAACACATATCCCCATAAAGATAAATTTTCCTTAATTTCAACCTGAAGATCATAATTATAAAACCAAGATCATGTGTGGGATAGTTTTTGTCCTGAATTTTCGATTTCCTTGGTGGGTAGGATATATATTTATCATTTTTCATTAGTAACCATAAAAAATCCATCATGGATACATCATTTTATACCACAAACAGTTCCCCACTTGTTAGAAGTGTGAGTACTGGTGTGGTGATAAGCATCATTTTTAACTCTTTGAAGCATTATTCACATTAACTAGTATAGAAAAAAAATTCTCCCATCCTAGGTTGCTTAGTTAGTGGGATTGAATTTTTTTTATATTCCTCAAAAACCACTAATAATGCCCAACTTGACCAAGGAAACTACAATTATCCATTAAAACTGTAGGACTCATCCACTCTTCGAATTCCTTTATCTTGGATGAGACTACATATATTTCGTATCTTATGATAACATTCCCAATGACTGGTATATCCTCCAATCGTAACTCACCTTTATGATAGGTTTCATAATGTTTCTCCCATCGTAATGTCTTATGCATTGTATTCAAATGCTATCATTATTCCTACTTTCACATGGAGTGTATGAGAATATCTTCAATAAAGACCACCACAAATATGTTGAGGTAATATCTAAAGACAATATTCATAAGTCAAAAAATATTTCTGGACAATTAGTTTGTCCAAAGGGAATCACATTGAACTCATAGTGTTCTTACCTCATTAAAAAGGATTTCCTAGGAATGTCTTCCTTCCTCATATTTAATTGGTTATATCTCAATCAAAGGTCCACCATAGAGAAATTGTTTTCCCCATTTACCTAATCAAATATGTTATCTATTTATTGATGGTGGAAACTTGTTATTTATCATAATTTTGTTGAGATCATGATAATCAATCTATGGGTGAATCGATCCATCATTCTTCTTGAAGAAAACAATGTTTCACACTATGGTGAAGTAGTCAGACATATGAAACCCTTGTCCAAATTATATTATAATTACATATTCAATTCCTCTAACTCAATGGTGTCCATGATATAATGATTATTAATATTGATAAATATTCTATAATGTGTATAATTAATAACATAACCTCTATTTCAAGAGGAAGACCTTTAAATTCATTAGGGAACATATTCTAGTATTCCCTCGCAATGGGAATGTCTTCGAGCATGATTTTATCCATTATCTCAACCATTTGATAATGATATTCTTTCTCATAAAGAAATAATATCCAAAATTGAGATAATGATTCTGAAGGATATTCATCCTCCACCTAACACTATTATATAGTTTTAGGATACATCGGGTGTGTGATGGGTGATATCCCTATGCAAGTAGTTGATGTTTTCGTTGTAGAAATATAGACAATCCATTTCCAATATATCATCAAACTCCATCAGTAGAGGTTAGAAAATATTTTTGGTGAGGTTCAGTCCACAAGCCTTAACTGTAGATGAGTTATATATATTTGGTGAAATAATTTCCCGATTTTATTTTCTCACATATAAAGTATCCTCCTTATTTTGATGTAATGCTTAAATAGTTCTTCTAAAAATTCTAGTTATAAAGGAATTTATAAATCCAGAGTCAAATAGTAAATTATCTATTTTTGAATGAATAACTAGCATACCTATCACCTAAATATTTTCAAGAACCACCTAAGTATTATTTATGGAATAGACATCCCCTTTCTCATTTTGATTTTGTGTTTGTTGATGCTGATTACCCTAGAGTACATGAGGTTTCGTGAGTTGGCTATCACTGTTCCCTTGTTAACTGTTGTTGAATCATTGAACCATGGGAGGGTCTCTCCATTCCTCCACCACATTGTCATGATTCCTTATATCTCTTTGACATTCATGATCTTTGTGGCCTTCTCTCCCACACATGAAACATTTACCCTTCCAATTGAGGTAATTCCCAAGATGCCTCTTCTCATAGTTTTAACATGTGAGTGGTTGAGTTTTCATTCCAAAATTTTCATTAGATTACCTATTTTGAACTCCATATTTCATTTACTATATCCATATCAATGGTACCATTAATTAAACTCCATCTCTACATTGAGATCACATCAAACATATTCTTCATAAATCCAAATGTCTCGAATTACGAGAGCCTTTAGAAGGTGTGGGTTTAAATCACAAAGAATATATCCATTTTTCTTTCATTTTTAATATTATATCCCTTGTCAAACCTTGAATGCCTTTTGAAATTTTCTTTTTTATGATGTGATGAGTTCACATTCATTTTTCTATGTTTCCATATCTTTATGAAGAAATTGACAGTAAATGATTTTAGAAATATGATCTTAATGTCCTCCAACTCTATATATTCAATTTTATCTATGGGAACTAGATTTATTAAATAATATATTTATAAACATGGAAATCTGATAGACATAGAGGATAAGAATAGAATAAAATGATAATGGTTTTAAGGAATAAATTTTCTGGTTTCTCCTTGCAATACATACATGTCTCAATACAAAAAGTGGATTTCATTATAGTACAGATTTACCTATCTGTAATAACTCTAAAATTAGTCCCCTTGGATAGTCCCAATCATCTTTTGGTGCAAGATTATATGCCTAATTGTTCACTAGGCCTAACCCATAGGGGAAATCATTAGAATAATTTACATATTCATTATAAATCATTATGAAGTATTAGAAAATAATGATATCTAAAAACAAACCATGTTTATTAGTATGAGATTATATAAGAATAATTTTTTATATATGTTAACTATGTGAATAGTTTTGGGACTATAAATTATATTTCATAATTTTATTATCAAATCTTTCATTTTTTTTTCTAGAAAGAAATCCCTATATAAAGAATTCAAAATATAATAATGAAAATAATCCATATAGGTATTTCCCTCAAAGTAATGATAAAAAAGAAGAAGGTGGAGTGTTATATGGAACTGATCAAATTATAACAATATTAGGGTAGATTACTCATGTTATGTGTAATAATCATTCCTCTTCCTAGAATCCATTTGATCCACCATGCAGTGTAACAATCCGAAACCACTTCAATACTCCGAAACCTCCCTCATTCAATGTGACTAATAATACATTTTATGCTGAGTAAAGGATAACATTATTGTAAGAGATAATTCATGCTCTAGTCTATAGTAAAAGGGGGAATATTTTCATCGATGTTTATCATCAATCAAGATATAAAAATAAATAGTGGTTATTATTTCAAAAGACTGACTATGAAGAATAAATAATAAGAATCAAATTGAAGTATTTCAAGTTTCCCTTCTTCAAAAAATATTTTCCATATGAGAAATGAGAGGATATAGAATAATAGTTTTTGAGTCTAAGACAACTGGAAGAAGAAAATATTACTATGTATGAATCCAATCTTTTTTTGATAGAAAGGCATGCTCATATATTGTATGTAATCTAATTAGAATGATTGAACATATCATTAATGTCATTAATATTGTCCATTGAAGGGTACAAGTCTCCATATCATTCTCGAAGCATGAGTAAATAATATAATATACTATCTATGTAGATATACAAATCTCAAATTATTTGGGGTTTAAAAATTAAGATCAACATATTAGAAATAAAAAATAATTATATTCAAAAAGTGAAAAAAAATTCCAAATTTATTTGAAATTAGTGGGAAATTTTATTTTTATATTAATCCTCTACTTTTGGAAAGACATCAATTTTTAGGAATAGTTTCTTTCATGAAAAAGATGAGTCTGCATTTTCTATATATCTAAATATAATCATTGTATGGAAATATAATAATATTTCTTGATATATAGTTTATAACTTCCATTTAGAAATTCCCTAATATATATTATTTTATTTTATTAATAATGTGAAACAAAATTAATTTTAAATTTATTTGGGAGAAAATAGTTTTTATACCTAAAAAAATTATATTAAAATAATATATAGTGTTAACTCAAAAGTAAATAATTATGAGAAGTATAATTAAATAATTTTATAGCATGTAAAAATTATTCCAAACATTTTTAAAAATTTAATTTACATAATTTATTAACGATAAATGTCAATATTTACAAAAAAAATTCAAAATTCATTGAAAAAATTAATATGTTTCAAAAAATTCAAAAATTTCATCCAATGTAAATTTGGAAATTATTTTTTAAAAATTGATCCTAATTTTATGAAATTAAAATTATAAAATGTATAAAAAATATTTTAAATAAATTTTTACATGAAATTTTTTTAATAAAAATATTTATTTTAAAATTAAATAATACTTAACATTTTTATAAATAATGTAACTATCTATTTCATATGAAAATGACATATTTGATCATTACATGGGCTTCTAAAATATCAATTTATAAGGAATGAGTTATTTAAAATATTTCATATATCATATTTAATGAAATTTAAATTAAGATTCCCAAATGAATGTGGTTGATCATACATAGGCCTAAATATTCATTATTACTATTTTAAAGGATAATAATATTATGAGGAATCACGAGATATTTGGGAAATTGATTTCTTTTGAAAAAAAAGACTATATAAATTGATTCAAATTTCATTATGGGATGATACACTTATATATTAATATTAAAAGTGTAATAATTTTTACATGAGATATTATTTGTATCCATGAAACATTTATAAAAAATCGATGGGAAATATTTTATAACCGAAAAGAATAATTTTGAGTTTTAGAATACCCTTACACAAAATACCAATATATTTCATCGGTTTTATTCAACCGAAATAGTAAACCAATGTTTATTAAAATAATGTTTTCAAAATTAATTATGTTATATTTTGTAAATATTTAACCATTAAACAAATTGGATTATATTTATACATTTATTTTTTAAAAGGTGAATTTTTTGACATCATGTTTTCTTAAAAAATATGTCATTTCATTTTGTATTAAATATTTTGTTCAATGTAATTTATACCTGGGTAATATTAATTCATGGTGAATAAAACACATATATATATAATATTATATTATAAATAATATATTTTAATGGTCTATTAGGGTGGTGATATGTATGAATTTGGAAGTCTCCTAATTGGATGTTGACCAACAGTAATTGGGAACATTGCCAAAAGTTGGAGAAATAGAGGAATAAAATTCAAATATATTAAAAATATAATTTTTAAAATCAGTTATCATAATTAATATAATATTACAATACATCGTAATTAATCATATATTATTTTTCTGAATGGATTTATAAATAATGATAATACTATATGAGAATGAGAGGGTATTTTATTAAAATTAACATTTTTCTGAATGTTTATTATCTTACATGGAAATAGACATAATTATGGGATTCTGTTTATTTACTACATCACATCCCTATGGATTCGATGGAATTATTAGAGAGGATTCTGAAATGTATATTGTACTTTTTAAAGTGATTTAGGTGTGATTTTTCATGGGGAGGGAGAGGTGTTATTTATACATAAAGAAATGGGTATTTTTAGAATAAATTATTGAATGAAATATTATATGGAAGGTAATCCATGTAATGATGATATTTTTCTATTAAATAATTACGTAAAAATTTTAGAGTGTTTTTTGAACTTTTAAACCTATGGTAATTTGAATTCCAAATTTTATTATATATTAATGTAGAAAAAAAATAAACATGTTATTTTTTAAAAGGAATAATTTTTAATTTAGATTTTGGAATGTAATTTTATTTGTTTAAAGAAAAAATATTTTAATGAATAAATTTTGAAATTTATTTTTTTGGTTGAGAGTCAAATTATATTAGTTATTATGTAATTATGACACTAGGAATGACGTAATTCATTATACAGAAGTTACGAAAAAACAATATTATTTATACTCTATTGAAAAATGATGTATTTTAAAAAAATTACATACAAAATAAACATCAAAAAATCTAATTGTGAGTATTTCAAAAATAAAACTAATATTATAAAAAACAAAATTCTGAAATAGGTTATTTTAATTTTAAATATATAAATTAAGATTTTTTATGAAATAGTATAAAATATACTTTATTAAAAATTTACATATAATTTACAAGAGTTTTTAATCCTTATATTTATTCTATGAGATATTCGTAATCATATTTAAATAAATTTGACATGATAAATAATATTTATATTAAATTTTATTATTTTGAAATCATATTACTATTTCAATGGTTATGTTATTATTCATAATGGTTAGGTTACTATTCTACACAGTCAGGTTACTATAATAACTATCCCATTAATATTCTAAAGGTAATGTTATATCCTATAAATACAATATAATCCCATCATTCATTATTTGTCTCATTTTCTCTCAAGGTAATAATTTTCCTTATTCTAATATGTATATTAGTTTACTACTATGTTTTATCATTTCTATAGTTTTTGTTGTGGGGTTGATAATTCTAGAATATTGAGTTGATCCTTATTTTCATATAATATACATCTTAATTTATATTGTTTTTCTTTTCTAACATTTCTATTTTTCATCTATTTAGTAAATAGTTAATGCATTAGACTTTTTTAATGAAATTGATTTATTATTACTTTTGTATTTTGTTAGTAAAATATAGTTGAATATTATATAACACCCATTTAATTTTTGAATAAAATATCATTTATAAAACTAGGGTTGTTAAATTCATCCCCCCTTTATTAAATTCATTCAAGAATATTCGACTCATATTCTCATTTGAGAATAGTGTTGGGTAATTTTGTTTTATATTTTCCTATGCATCCCACATCACCTCTACATATTTATGGTACCTACATAACACTTTGAGAAGAATATTTTTCACATTTCAAAAAAAATTCATTTTCCATTGTAATGACCTAGACCCGAAGAGCAACTCGAACACTAATAAACAGGTCAGGTGATACTACCGTTGGTGAACCTCCCCGAGTTCCAAAGGCTGTCGACTTATAGAAAGGGTCTTATATGTATAGTGGGGAGGCTTCACTCACTCAGAGGATAATAATAATGGTACAGGTCGAATTATGAAAATAAAGATGCATAGGAATAAATGACCTAGTCGACTCGAACCAGACCTGTAGAGAGATAAAACATTCAATATCAACAAACAGAGGAAGCAATAAATATAAATAAAAATAGAAGAAATAAACAAAACTACTTACTAATCACTTGTAACTATTAGTGACCCAACAATCATGCATCCAAATCAGGTCATACATATCCAAATATAATGGTCAGCAATGGCTAACCAAATTTATCTAGAAACAAGCATGCAGAAACTAGAATTTTCCAAAAACATAGTAAACTCTAGTTATGAAAGACCTCATGGTCCATATCATCTCCAAGCAACAGCTAATGCTGCCTAGCTCTTGAATTCGACCTCCATCATGCACGTAAACCGATAATGTCTGCATGTGTCCTGAAGGGATCATGCAATGTGTGAGACGAATCGCAGTAGGATACCACCCAATGGTGTGTACATAATATATGTGTTTAAGCTGGGATGCATTTATAAGTAAAACAGTAAATAGAATGATGTTAAAATAAACAAAGACTCCACTGGTGCTCAGTATCCCCCAAGGAGTGTCACCTGTTTCGGCTAACGCCAGAATCACAGTCATGTAACATGGCACCATGTGCCTTCTAACACCGCTTGTCTCATGTACTGACGTCCCGAAGGCTCCTGAGAATTAATAACCTATATAAATTGTGATGCCTATCCTCAATAAGTAACCGGAGGGATAGTGATTTCTTACCTCAAAATAAGTATCCAGAGAGACAGAGATGTCTGACCTCAAAATAAATTATCAAGAGGGACAATGATATCTTCACTCAAAATAAGTATCTGGAGGGACAGCTATATCTGCTCTCAAATAACGGCGAGCCTCTTCCCATACACGATAGCCTCAATGATTACCCATAAAGGCTCCTCTCCTTCCACGTGGATTCCTACAGATAGCACCCCCATACCTATAGTAACTAAAATGAAACTAATGAGGGACACTACCCACACTAGTGGTCAAAACCACCTCATAACGGAGTCTATCCATCTGTACACTAATCAAATTTTCCAGGTGAGCAATAGTCACCAAAATAGTACACAATCCACAACACCTATGACACCTTGTGTCCATGTGACCATGTCGGTCAAGTCTGATGGCCTTTCCATCCTAGTAAATCGGGCCATGCCCAACCTGACAGTAATCCTGCATCAAACTAACGCCCATGATGACCAATCCTGTTGTTAGAACCACCCAACATAACCCGGATCAAGCCCAACCTGTGATCAACTTCACTCAACGATATCCAGGCCATTCCTAGCACAACCCAAAGGTTCCAGCATTTGCAATATCACACATAATATATAAATTCAAAATGGAAAACATTAAACCAGAAATTCAATGAAATGGTTGAATTACACTATCAAGGTATTGTCCCATACCAGCACTGAGGTCGTGAGAGACTTTAGCAATTCATATCTGGCATAAAAACTAAACTTACCAGATAAAACATCATAGTTAAATCATAACCATTTTGGAATTCCCTGACCAAAATTCCCCAAGTGAGAAACGTCCCCTCGCCTGGCCTCAATCAAGAAAAACATGTAAAGATAATGCCCAAAGGAAACCCACAGGTCTAATAAACAAGTTGATATGCAATAATAGAAAAAAATGGGTCTCGCTCAAAATATCTGAGTATGAATTGAAGACCGCATCACCCAAATGACCACGAAAACAAAAAAAAAGTGGTATGAACCTCCTTCCTGAGACTCATACAATTCTAATCCTGTAATAGTAGCCGTGAATTATGTCTAAAACATGGTAGATCTACGAAAGAATCAATAACGATCAAACACCAATAATTCATTCTAGAATAGAAATGAAGAAAAACAACTCAAGTGGAATCAAGGCCATTCTGAGGGGGTTCAAATGGATCAAGTGGTGCCCAAATCGGGTCCCCGATGAAGGAATGACATGGATTTGATGTCCTGGACAGCTCTCCTTGCTCAACCCATCGAAGGTATTGAGGTTCTACCTCAATACGATGCATCTGGACTTTTCTGAGAAAAAAAAAGAAACTACATGGTGCGTAAATTAGGAGTACACATTGTGTATCATTTTATTGTTCATAAGATAGCTGAAATTCCACTGAATTACATTCCATAACTAGCTGACATGAGTATATGGCATGTAACTAGGTGTACACGACATATACTTAGTTTTTATTCTCTTCCTCACTGACTTACCAACACGCCAGGTATATCCCTCATACATAGCTAGACTACACAGCATGTCCAATGAGGACATGACGTGTAGATGGTTAAACGATTCTACCTGGCCAACAAGCCTACATGCCATGTATAGTCTCCACACGATCACGGGTACATGGAGTGTCGATAACTACATGTCGTGTAGTAAGAAATTCATACACTGTCATCATACGATACGTACTTGGTGACACACAGTTGGTTCTCGCCCAACCCATACACGGTGTGTACTCTATAGTACATGGTGTGTAGTCTGGAAAATTCCAGAACATCCAAGATTTTCTCGTTTTCTCAGGGACAAATAAAAAATCTAAAAAGGGTTTGGATTTTGATCCATTCTAAAAACACATGTTCTTGCAATGTCCCCACCATAAAATAGCTCGTCCATGAGCTATCAAATGAAACCTGGAGATGGAACTGAACATACAACCCAGATCAAAGTTACCCAAACGTCCCTGGTCTCAATGGTCCTGGCTAAATTCCTCATGGTCTCCCCAACTTAGGAATCACCTAAATCACTCTCTACATGACAAAAATAAAAAAAATGGTCGCTATCTTGTTTTCTGGATGCATTGTCTTTCTGTGATGCATCATCTCCCCTTCTCCTCATTGGTGCTCCTATGTCATTCATGACACCCAATGTATCATGCACTATATTGGTGTCCGCTTCCATGAGGTCTTGTGTCTCGTGGACACTCAAAAACAAACCCGGTTCCTAGAACCACATGTAACTTGCATCCTCGATGCCCCAATGCCCAAAACACCTCATGTAACCTGCATCCTCGATGCCCAGATGCCCATGTCACCTCTAGTAACCTGCATCAGCAATGCCCCTGATGATACACATCTCATACATATATATAAATATATCACGCACCTGATATGGTGTCAATCCCACTAACTAGCATCTATTTAGTCCACATAGATCATGTGCATCATTTTCACTCAAAACAGACATGCCTCTACAAGTCATTCCAGAAAGGAAACAACAAAATCACGGCCACACCCATGGTATACCTCTCATCATCATCGGCTCACCAGCTTGCTCAGCCTTTGGTATCTCCACAGCATGCACCTAGTCTGAAGTATTGATAATGGATGCCTGACATTTCTATGGTGCTTCTCTAGCCACCTTTCATGGACCCCTATGTTATATCTTGTTGTCTCTATCTTTTCCTCTTCATACAGCTGAACGTCGGCTATTTTCCACTGGTATCGAACCTAAAAAAACTCTAGATGCCACCATCTATCCTGGTCCCTACATATCGGCTGTCTGAGAAGGATACCTGTAGAACCTTTCCATATTCCCGACCCCCGGTGACCCCGACCCTCGAAGACCTCTCCCTGACCCCTGACGACCCCTCCCCGACCCCCGACGACCCCGACCGCCAACGACCCCGACCGCCGGCGACCCCGACCCCCGACCTCTCGGTGACCCCAACAACCACCGGCGACCCCGACCCCCTGTGACCCTGACCCCCGGCGACCCCCACACCCATGCCTTCGTGTTGCGCCACCCGCAACCACGGTGAACCCCACTGCCTTGCCTCCATGTTGCGCCCCCATGACCTTGAAACCCCCGCGACCCGGCAACCCCCACCCTTTACCTCCATGTTGCAAATTTGGACAGCCCCACCGCCGTCGTCCCCTCCCAACCCCATTGCATCCCTCCAGCAAATCCTCCTACCTCTGTTGGACCCTCCCGGTCCATTGTGCCCCACCATGTAGAACCCTCCACACATATTCCAACGATTCATCTCCTTTTGAGTCCGGTCGTCGAACCCCTTTCTTCATGTCACTACGCCGTCATCGATCCATAATCAAGTCAGACCCTGTTACCCGCGGTCGAGTCCTCCACAGGTAATGTTTTTTATCTTTCAAATCTTGTTTTTAAATTTTAATGATATATGTTTTTTTAGAATTTAAATAAGATATTTAACTTTTGATTTCTATTAAATACAGATATGGATAGGAGCTGAATTGATATGCAAGATAGATTTTCAGCTGAATATTATGAGTGGATTATGTGATTTATGGATTACACCAACAGATTCCCAAGCGATATGATTAGTTTTCAATGAAGAAAATGTGAAAATAGATATCTCTACAAACAACATAGTGTTAGGGATATTTTTTTTTTGAATGGGATTTTGAAAAACTATAAGACATGGACACGTCATGGCGAAGATTTTTTTTCCTGTCATCACTCAGAAAGTATTGATATAAATGTTGATTCGAGAACAATTGAGCCGATGAACATAATGCTCAATGTTATGATGCATCAGTTTCTATCTGAATACAATAATGTCGTAAAAGATGACGTTGGATTATGTAATCCCCATTCTTCAACAGATGTAGAAGCATTGAAATTCATTGAAATTCTTGATGATGCGCGTACTAAATTATATCCTGCATGCACTAAATTTAGTAAACTATCATTCATCATTGAATTTTTACACCTAAATTCCTTGAACCAGTGGTCAGAAACCTCATTCAACATGTTGGTGGTATTATTGAAGAAGGTACTCCCTACTGGAGCGAAGATTCCTGAGTCATTATATCAATCTCGCAAGTTGACTGATGATCATGGTTTTACATATGATACAATTGTTGTGTGTCCCAATAATTTTATGTTGTTCTGAAAAGAGAATGTGAAATTAAATAAGTGTACTGTTTTCTATACATCTAGGTGGAAGACCAATGAGATTAATCAAGGTAGTCAGATACTTCCTCAGAGAGTCTTGAATCAAGGGAAACAAGTTGCCGCTAAACAGATGCTTTATTTCCCACTGAAACTGAGACTGAAGAGATTCTTCTTGTCCACTAAAATTGCTAAATTGATGACTTGGCATTCAGATATAAAGAATGAGGTTGATAAATTAACTCACCCAATAGATTCTTTGGCATTGAAAGAGTTTGATCAAAGATACCCAGACTTTTCCCGAGATGATCTTAATATTTGAATGGGTTTGGAAGCAGATGGTTTTAACCCATTTAGTTTCATGTTTGGTGGGACACATAGTACATGGCCAATGGTGTTGGTTCCATACAACATTCCCCCATGGGTATGTATGATGCTACCTTTTTTGTTACTGTCAATTATAATTGATGGACTGAGAGGACCTGGTGGTAAAATCGATGATTATATGCAACCTTTGATTGATAAGCTGTAAGAATTTTGGTCTGATGGGGTAATTAATTTTGACTCGGTAGCTAATGAAATGTTTAGACTTTAGGCTGCTTTGTTATGGACAATTAATGATTTCCCAGCGTATGCTAACTTATCAGGTTGGAGTACAAAAAGGAGAATTTTATTTCCCTTGTTGTAATAAGAGTAAGAAATAGATATGGCTTAAGAACTGTTGAAATTTGGAATATTTTGGTCAAATACGCTTTCTTCCTCCATTTCACAGGTTCAGAAAAGACCGTGTATCATTTGATGGGAATAGAGAGTATGACCCATCACCACAAATACTGTATGCGGTTGAAATTTATGCACAACATGATCATGAAAGCATCCATACAATGTATGATTTTCATGATTTATTGTATCCTTCATTGCCTTCTATTCCTACTGAAAATAGATAGCGAAGTCATAATTGGAAGAAACAAAGTATTTTTTTAATTCCCGTATTGGAAATATAATATTTTTATAGATAATTTTGATTTGATGCAAATTAAAAAAATGTCAGTGATAATATTCTAGGCACCATTTTAGGCGTCAAGGGGAAATCAAAGGATATTGCTAATTCTCGATGTGATTTGCAAGAAATGGGATTGAGAAAAACATTACATTTATAACTGGGTGAAGGTAATCGGGCTTACATGCCTGCTGTATAGTACACAATGAGTAAAAAAGAGAAAAAAAATTTCTATCAATTTTGAAGACCGTTAAGGTGCCAGATGGTTATTCCTCTAATATTAAGAAGCATGTGAATATTATGAGCATGAAATTATAGGGTTTGAAAAGTCATGAAAATCATATTTTACATCAACAGTTAATTCCTATAGAAATTCTTGATTGCTTACATTCCCAGGTTGTTGAGCTATTGATTGGAGTTTCTAATTTTTTCAGATAGCTCTGTTCTAGGAATCATCGATTGAGTGATTTGAAAAAGCAATAGGATAAGATTGTACTTACACGATGTCACCTAGAAAAAATCTTCCCGTCATCTTTTTTTGATGTCATGGTTCACTTGCCTATGCATTTATCTGGTGAAGTCATTGCTGGTGGTCCCATTCAATTCAGGTGGGTGTATCCAATAGAGCGATACTTAAATATATTGAAACATTATGTGTGCAAAAAATCTCGTCCGAAAGCCTCAATTGCCAACGGATATTTAATGGATGAGTGTACTAATTTTTGTGCTTCATATATTGATGAGGATGAAACAAATATAGAAAAACCGTCCCAAAATGACGAGGGTCCAATTGGAGAAAGAATAACATTTGATATGTGGAACGATGAGTGGGTTCCAGCTCATCGATATGTGTTTTTCAACACTCCATCAGTTATTCCATTTATACAGTAAGTTTCATAGTTGATGTGTATTTTTTTTCTATATTTACATTATTGCTTACCTTATATTGTGTTGTGATTTAGGTTGTATATTGCTGAGTTGAAATGTGAAAGGCCCCGTGCAACTGACTATCAAATCCAAAAACATCATGTCAACACATTTCATGTGTGGATTAGGAATCATGTACGTATAATATATTTAATATTTTTATAATGCAACTTAGTTGTATTTTCACAATCCTTTATCCATTAAACTATATATATGAAATTTGCAGATTCAAAAGTTACGTGATTTAACCAAGAATGTGAGCAAATAACTCAACCAACTAGCTGATGGTCCATTTATTATAGCTCGTTGCTACAATTTTTTGGATGCTCAAAGATTCCGATTTCATATTAGCGATGTTGACATGAACTGAGCCGCACAAAATAGTGGTGTTGGTTGTTATTGTGTTGGTGCGGGTTATTACTATGGATTGTTGAGAGATATTATTGAGGTTATTTATGGTCGTGGCTTAAAACACATATTGTTAAGGTGTGATTGGGTCGATCCAGTTCATTGAATGAAAGTTGATAACTTCCATTTTACATTAGTAAACTTTAACAATATGCTATATAAAGATCACTGAGTTAGCAATGATCCCTTCATACTGAAATCACAGGCAGAACAAGTTTACATTGTTGGCATTGATTCTGATTGGAAAGTTGTTGTGAAAATGTCTAGAAGAGGGATTTTTCTGATTGACCAAGAGGAACCTGAAGTTGTCACATTTCCTGATCAAAAACTTGACCAAACAACAGTATTTGTATGATATAAAGATATACAATGGGCCAGAGAGACATTTGAAGGAGATACGATAGACTTTCCTGATTAGTGAAAATTGTAATTATATCCCCAGTTATTATTTGTAAAAATATTTATGAGTTATGTATGTATAAAAATTTCTTTATTTAATTATAATTTCATTTAATTTAGGTATGTCACAGGGTTGTCAGAGTGGTTCACCTGATGTTGTTGGTATGTATGTTTTCATTTTTCTAAATTAATTGATTGAAATTTTTTGTTTATATTTCCCTAACTGTTTCTATTCATTAATTTATATTGTAATTTAATTATGAATTTATGTTTCTTAGGATCTAGTGCTTCTTCGAGCAGACATAGGGGTCCTGGTAGAGGGGTTCGATTCTGGAACTCTAGAGCCCGATTGGATGTGTTATTTTACGACAAATTTAATCCAGTTGGAAATGGTGCTACTACATTGAGTCTTCAGTTTGGGAATATGATACGAGACTCACACATATTCCCTCTGAAGACTCGTGACTGGAGTTCTTTCCCATAGGATACGATGGATAGATTATGGAGGGAGGTTCAGGTAAATTCTTTGTTTAATTTTTCCAGATAATGTTTTTATTATTATCCCATCTACTGACAATTTTTTTAATAGGATAATTTGAAATCATGTCCAGATGAGTTTTGGTCTATATGTATGTCCAAATGTTGAAAATTATGGAAGGATAACAAGTCAAGGGTGAAGAGAGATCACTGGACACCATTTTCGGGTGTTCCAGACATTCTATAGTGAGTCCCTCGGGGCATTCTTCCTGCACAGTGGTAGGATTTGGTTGCGTTTTGGTTGACTAAGGCAGCGATGGTAAGATTTATTACTTATAATCGTTAAATTAATAATTTTTCAAATGTCTATTAAGTAAGTATGTTGAATGTAGACCGATTCTTCTTGTCATTCACATAATCGGGCGATGCAGGGCATGCCTTCCATACTTGGCACTCGACATGTGTCACAGATCAGACATGATGCAAGTTTAGAATTCACTATTTGATTCATATTTTAAAAATATTGTAGTATAACATGGTGAACCCTTTTATTATAGTTACACCAACACGGATATCCAATCGATCGGATGTCCATATGGATGAGGACTTGTAGGGTGATTTATCCCGTTGTTTCCGGTGTTATAGTAAGAAAATTATTTACTAATAAATGTTTTTTATTTTATATAAATTATTAATATTTTTTTCATTCGTTATATGCTACAGGCTCAGTTTGATGCTAAGTTAGAAGAGTTTCGAGTGGAGAAACGTCGAAGTACTGGTCGTAGAGACGAAATATTTCACCATGTCGTGGGGCGTGATGGTTACGATTATTCTTTGACTTATGGCAGTGGTGCCCCGTGACATTCAGTTGTTAGAGCAGATGTGATGGGTGCATGTAGAGAGTCAGGCATGCACACACAGGCTAAGGTAAATGCTTCCATGTAGGATATGCAGCGTAATTTTGATTCACAGTTTCAGCAGTTACATGCAGTGTATGAGGAGAGGTTGTCACAAATGTCATCACATATCGATGAAATGACGACGTAAAAAGTGCCACCACAGGTAAACAATAAAACTAACCGTACTCCGATTGACTTTTTTTTATATGATTAAGATACATAATATTGATATATATTATAGGCTCTGAATACCGCTTGTGGACATCGCAGTGATATAGGTGATCCGGATGAGAATGAACCCCATGCATGATGTAATTTCATTTGTGTTGATGAATTCTCTAGAAGTTTTTATATCCTTGATGAATATAATTTTACTTTTTTACCTAGATTAGTTTGTTTTAGTATTTTTGGATAAAATCTTCATGCACTCAAAGACTGATGATGATCATACCCAATATCTTGACATCATACAGATTACACTTATAATGAATTGACTATATTCCAAGAAATATATATGTCCTTTTGTATTGATTAGGAATAGTTATTGGGTCAAATAATCTCATAGGAAGGTGTGTCAGTGGATTGAGAGAAACTTCAGGAATTTGTTTCTCGGGAGAAGCCCAAAAACACTTTCAATATCTGTATATTTCTAGGTTGAGTGAATTGTTATGTGGTCGAGTAGACGGCACGTCAATCGGACGTTCCATGTGCCCGCGGTGACCGAGAACACCGTTCTGGTGTCATAAACTGCCAAAACGGGCGTCTAATGATCAAATTTATAGAGGATGATATCGGATTGACCTGAAATCATAGGGAAACAATATAGTTATTATTCAGGACATGCACGCACAGACAGAATGTCAATCGGACATGCGGTTTTCACGGTACGGCTCAATATGCGTTTTTTAAGTGTTGTGCATGCTTTATAAACACGCGTGGGGTGTCCAAATGGGCCAAACGAAGTCAGAATGTCCTGAAATCAGACGAAATCAGTGGTTCGGTAAATTGTTATGTGGTCGAGCATATTTCATGTCAATCGGACATGTCGTGTGCCCGCGGTGACCGAGAACACCGTTCTGGGGTCACAAACAGCCAAAACGGGTGTCTAACAGTCAAATTCATAGCAGATGACATCGGATTGGCCTGAAATAACAGGGAAACAATCTAATTGTTATTTTTGACATGTATGCACAAAGGGAACATCAATCAGATGTGCGGTGTACATGGTATGACTCAATATTCAATTTTTAAGTGTTGCACATGCTTCATAAACGCGCGTGGGGGTCCAAATGTGACAAACGAAGTCAGAATGGCCTGAAATCAGATAAAATCAACGGGTGAGTGAATTCTGATTTGGTCGAGTAGACGGCATGTCAATCGGAGGTTTCGTGTGCCCGCGGTGACTGAGAACGCCGTTCTAGTGTCATAATCGGCCAAAACGGGCGTCTAATGGTCAAATTCATAGAAGACGACATCTTATTGACCTGAAATCATAGGTAAACAATATAATTTTTATTCGTGAAATGTACGCGCAGATGGAATGTCAATCGGACATGCGTCTTGCGTGGTACGGCTCAATATGCATTTTTTAAGTGTTGTGCGCGCTTCATAAACGCGCATGGGGTGGTCCAAATGGGCCGAACGAAGTCGAGATGGCCAGAAATCAGACGACATCATCAGTTCAATGAATTTTGATGTGGTCGAGTAGACTGCACGTCAATCGAATGCGCCGTGTGCCCGCGGTGACCGAGAACGCCGTTCTGGTGTCACAAACGGACAAAACGGGCGTCTAATTGTTAATTTCATAGTGGACGACATCAGGTTGACCTGAAATCACTAGGAAAAAATTTAATTATTATTCATGACATTTATGCATAGACGGAATAGAAATCAAACATGTGGTTTGTGCGGTACGACTCCATATGTGTTTGTTAAGTTTTGTGGGCGCTTCATAAACGCGCCTGGGGGGGCTCCAAACGGGGTGAACAAAGTCGGAATGGCCTGAAATCAGACGACATAAACGGGTGAGTGAATTTTGATGTGATCGATCAAGGTGCACATCAATCGGATGTTCTGTGTGCCCGTGGTGACCAAGAACGCTGTTCTGGTGTCAGAATCGGCCAAAACGGGCATCTAATGGTCAAATTCATAGCGGACGACATCGGATTGACCTAAAATCATAGGGAAACAAATATAATTATTATTTTTGATGTTTACGGACATACTTCACGTCAATTGGACATTGGGTTTGCGTGGTACGGCACAATATGCATTTTTTAAGTGTTGTGCGCTCTTCATAAACACGCGTGGGGGGGGGGGTTCCAAACAGGACGAATGAAGTCGGAATGGTCTATAATCAGATGACATCAATGGGTCAGTGAATTGTGATGTGTTCGAGTAGATGAAACGTCTATTGGGCGTGATGTGTGCCCGCGGTGACCGAGAACGCCGTTCTTGTGTCACAAATGGCCAAAACGGGTGTCTAATGATCAAATTCATAGAGGAAGACATCAGATTGACCTAAAATCATAGGGTGACAATATAATTATTATTCGTGACATGTACGCGTAGACGTAATATCAATCAGATGTGCATTTTGTGCGGTAAGGCTCAATATACGCTTTTTAAGTGTTGTATGTGCTTCCTAAACGCACGTGGGGGGTCCAAATGGGCCGAACCAAGTAGGAATGGCTTGAAATCAGACGAAATCAATGGTCGATTGATTTATGATGTGTTCTAGTAGACGTCACATCAATCAGACATTCTATGAGCCCGTGGTGACTGAGAATGCCGTTCCGGGGTCAAAAACGGCCAAAACAGGCGTCTAGCGGTCAAATTCATAGTCGACAACATCCGATTGACCTGAAATCACGAGGAAACAATCTATTTATTATTATTTATGTGTACGCATAGACAGAACGTCAATCGGACTTGTGGTTTGCGCGCTACAGCTCAATATGTGTTTTTTAAGTGTTGGGCGTGCTTCATAAACGCGCGTGGGGGGTCCAAATGGGTGAATGAAGTATAAATGGACTGAATTCAGACAAAATCAATGGGTCCGTGAATTGTGATGTGGATGAGCAAACGGCGTGTCAATCGGACGTGTCGTGTGCCTGCGGTGATCGAGAACGACGTTATGTTGTCATACTCGGCCAAAACGGGCGTCTAACTGCCAAATTCAAATAGGATGACATAAGATTCACCTAAAATAATAGGGTAATAATCTAGTTGATATTCATGACATGTACGTGCAGACGGAACGTCAATCGGATGTGCGGTTTGCACGGTACGGCTCAATATGGGTTTTTTAAGTGTTGTGCTCTCTTCATAAATGCACGTGGGGGGGGGGGGTCCAAACGGGCCGAACAAAGTCTGAATGGCTTGAAATCAGAAGACATCAACGAGAAAGTTAATTTCGATTTGGTCGAGTAGACGGTACATCAATCAGACGAGTCGTGTGCCCGCGATGACCGAGAATGTCGTTCTGGTGTCATAAACGGCCAAAACGGGCATCTAACGGTCAAATTAATAGTGGACGACATTGAAATGACCTGAATTCACAGAGAAACAATCTAATTATTATTCATGAAGTGTACATGTAGAAATAATGTCAACAGGCCATGCGGTTTGCATGGTACGGCTCAATATGCGTTTTTTAAGTGTTGTGCGCGCTTCATAAACGCACGTGGGGGGTCCAAACTGGTAGAATGGAGTCGGAATGGCCTGAAATCAGATGAAATCAACAGGTCTATCAATTTTTGATGTTTTTGAGTAGACAAAACGTCAATCGGATGTTCCATGTGCCCGCGGTAACTGAGAAAGCTGTTATGGTGTCATAAACTACCAAAACGAGTGTCTAACGGTCAAATTCATAGAGAACATCATCAGAATTACCTGAAATCACAGGAAAAAAATATAATTATTATTCATGATGTATACGCATAGACGAAACGTCAATTGGATATGCGGTTTGTACGGTACGGCTCAATATGTGTTTTTTATGTGTTGCGCACGCTTCATAAACGAGCATGGGGGGGGTCCAAATGGGCCGAACAAAGTCGGAATGACCTGAAATAAGATGACATCAATGGGTGAGTGAATTACGATGTGGTCTACCAGACTACACATCAATAGGACGTGTCGTCTTCCCGCGGTGACCGAGAACGCCGTTCTAGGGTCACAAATGGCCAAAACGCTTGTCTAACGGTCAAATTCATAGCAGACGACATTGGATTGATGTCAAATCATAGAGAAACAATATAATTATTATTTTTGACGTGTATGTGTAGAAGGAACGTCAATCAGACGTGCGGTTTTCATGGTACGGCTCAATATTCATTTTTTAAGTGTTGTGCGCGCTTCATAAACACACGTCGGGGGTCGAAATGGACCGAACGTAGTCGGAATGTCTTGAAATCAGACAAAATCAATAGGTCAGTGAATTGTGATGTTTTCAAGCAGATAGAACGTCAATCAGACGTGCCGTTTGCCCGCGGTGACTGAGAAAACCGTTCGGGTGTCATAATCGGCCCAAACGGGCGTCTAACTGTCAAATTCATAGTGGGAGACATCAGATTGACCTGACATCATAGTTCAACAATATAATTATTATTTTTGATGTGTACGCGCAAATGGAATGTCAATCATGCATGTAGTTTGAGTGGTATGGATCAGTATTTGTTTTTTAAGTGTTATGCGCACTTCAAAAACGCATGTGGGGGGTGGTCTAAACAGGCCGAATGAAGTCCCAATGGCCTGAAATCAGATGAAAAAAATGGGTCAGTGAATTGTGACGTTTTCAAGTAGACATAACGTCAATCGGATGTGTCGTGTTCCTGCGGTGACTGAGAGTGCCGTTCTGGTGTCAAAAATGTCCAAAACGGACATCTAACGGTCAAATTCATACCAGACGACATCAGATTGATCTGAAATCACAGGAAAACTATCTAATTATTATTCGTGACATGTACTCATAGACAGAATGTCAATCGGACGTGCGGTTTGCACGGTATGGCTCAATATGCATGTTTTAAGTTTTGTGTGCGCGTTATAAACATGTGGGGGGGTCCAAACGGGCTGAACAAAGTCGGAATGACCTGAAATCAGACGACATCAATGGGTGAGTGAATTTTGATGTGTTCGATTAGATAACACTTCAATCAGACATGTCGTGTGCCCACGGTGACTGAGAACGCCGTTCTGGTGTCAAAAATCGGCCAAAACGGGTTTCTAACGGTCAAATTCATAGTGGACAACATCGGATTGACCTGAAATCACAAGGCAACAATCTAATTATTATTTGTGACATGTATGAGTATACGGAACATCAATCAGACTTTTGGTTTACGTGGTATGGCTCAATATGTGTTTTCTAATTGTTGTGTGTGCTTCATAAACGTGCGTGGGGGTCCAAATGGGGAAAACGAAGTCGGAATGGCCTAAAATCAGGCAACATCAATGGGTGAGTGAATCGTGATGTGGTCGAGTAGACAACACATCTATCGGAGGTGTCGTGTTCCAGCGGTGACCAAGAACGCTGTTCGGGTGTCATAAACGGCCCAAATGGGTGTCTAATAGTCAAATTCATAGCGGAAGACATCAGATTGACCTGAAATCACTGGGAAACAATCTAATTATTATTCATGACGTGTACACGCAGACGGCATGTCAATCGGAGGTGTGGTTTTCATGGTATACCTCAATATGCATTTTTTAAGTGTCGTGCGCGCTTCAAAAACGCTCTTGGGGGGTCCAAATGGTCCGAACGAAGTCGGAATGGCCTGAAATCATACATAAAAAAATGGGTCAGTGAATTGTGATGTGGTCGAGTAGACGACACATCAGTCAGACGTGTCGTGTGCCTGCGGTGACTTAGAACGCCGTTTTGGTGTCATAAACTGCCAAAACGGGCGTCTAATGGTCAAATTCATAGAGTATGGCATCATATTGAGTTGAAATCACAGGGATAAAATATAATTATTATTCTTAATGTGTAAGCGTAGACGGCACATCAATCGGACGTGTGGTTTTCACGGTACGACTCAATATGTGATTTTTAAGTGTTCTGCGCGCTTCATAAACGCATGTGGGGTTCAAAACAGGCCGAACGGAGTTAGAATGGCCGGAAATCAGATGACATCAATGGGTGAGAGAATTTTTATGTTTTGAAGTATACGTAACTTCATTCGGGCGTGTCGTGTGCCCGCGGTGACTGAGAACACCGTTTCGATGTCATAAACGGCCAAAACGGGCGTCTAACGATCAAATTCATAGCGGACAAAATCGAATTGACCTAAAATCATAAGGAAACAATATAATTATTATTCGTGACATTTATTCATATATGTCACATCAATAGGACGTGTGGTTTTCATGGTACGACTCAATATTCATTTTTTAAGTGTTGTGCGTGCTTCATAAACGCGCGTGGGGGGTGGGGTGAGGGGTCCAAATGGGCCGAACGATGTCAGAATGGCCTGAAATCAGACGAAAAAAATGGGTGAGTGAATTGTGGTGTGGTTGAGTAGACGGAACATCAATCAGATGTGATGTGTTCCCGCGGGGACCGAGAACGCTGTTCCGGTGTCATAAAAGGCCAAAACAGGCGTCTAACGTTCAAATTCAGAGCGGACGACAATGTATTGACTTAAAATCATAGGGAAACAATATAATAATTATTTTTGATTTTTATGTGTAGTTTTCAT
The DNA here is from genome assembly GCA_963277665.1 of Viscum album. Lineage (NCBI taxonomy): Eukaryota > Viridiplantae > Streptophyta > Magnoliopsida > Santalales > Viscaceae > Viscum > Viscum album. The sequence continues at coordinate 647,375,125 of OY728120.1, read as the reverse complement.
GTCAATCGGACGTGTAGTTTGCGCGGTACGGCTCAATATGCATTTTTTAAGTGTCGTGCGCACTTCATAAACGCGCGTCGGGGGGGGGGGTCCAAATGGGCCGAACGATGTTGGAATGGCCTGAAATCATACGACATCAATGGTTGAGTGAATTGAGATGTTTTCAAGTAGAATACATGTCAATCGGACGTGTCGTGTGCCCCAGGGTGACCAAGAACGCCGTTCTGGTGTCATAAACGGCCAAAACGGGCGTCTAACGGTCAAATTCGTAGCGGACGACATCAGATTGACCTGAAATCACAGGGAAAAAATCTTATTAGAACCATAGAATTAATTATTTTAATTTTTTTAAATGGTAATCAAAATTATGAATATATTTCCAAAATCAAATACTTTAGATCTGTTACAATAAGTTTGAATTGAAATATGTTAATTTGTTTCAATTATTTGTTTTCTAGGATTTATTCGGTACTAATTTTGTTATTAAATTTTGTTATGCAGTTATATTTGATGATGGATGTGGATATTTTAATATTACTATTGAGATTTATTTGGGTATATATTATTGTGTCATTGAAATTTTTTTAAAAAAATTAAAAAGCTATAGCGGCTGCCATTTGGCAGCCCCTATATGTGTTTCCATCGACACCTGTTGTGGCTGCCATTCGGCGGCCACTAAAGGTCTGGGCTATAGCTGCCGCCATTTTGTAGCCAATTAAGCCAATCCCAGATTTCCTACAATGTCCACCAAATGGCGGTCGCTAATAGCAACAACGACTACCCAAAAGTGGTCGCCGATTGGTGGATCCTCATCAGCCGCTATAGACCTTTTGCGACGGCTTTTGGTGGCTGCTAAAGGTCATGATTGTACTCTTGTATTCATATCACTGCTCATACAATAGTATAGTGTTTCGACTATAAGGAACATGGTGATTTTATCAACCAATTTCATAAGATGAGGGTGGCCAGAGAAAATCAACAACAACCTACAAGGAAACAAGGAAGGGAATATTCTATCACTACTACTGATGTGGATCCAGACAATGATGTGGTGATAGGTACATTGGTTATTCATTAAAAAGTAGCGACTTTACTATTTAATTCTAGTTCTAGACTTTTTCTCATATCTTGCATTTTTATTCGTCCTATTCAATCACCATCTCAAAATTAGGTGGTTGAGTAATCTGTGAGAAAATATGATGATGAAATTATTGCATCTAAAGTAAATAACTCCTCCTCGGATAATGTTATTGGACTAAACCTCCTATAAAATTATTTACTACTTACTTTGGTAGATTTTGATGGTATGTTTTGCCTATATTGGATATATTTATATATAACCAACATTAACTATTGGGAAAGGGATATAACAATGAACATCCCAAAGCATCCCCCAATTCTTTACAAGTGTTATGAGTAAGATGAATCTCCATCTGAATAATCACCTCATGTGTGGATATTACAGCCTTATGAGAATGAATATCTCACTCAAATGATTGAGACAATGGAGATAATCATGCTCGGTGAAATTCTAATCATGATAGACATGTAGATGTATTCTATAAAGAATTGATTAGCCTCACCCCTGACCAATAATTTGAGTTCTCGATTGAACATATTCTTAGACCTTCGCCAATATCAAATACAATTAATAGAATAGACACCATTGTGCTAGTATTAATGAAGACACAGTTACATGAGAATATAAAAAGGGTTTTATATTCCTAAGTGCTTCACCATGGGATTCTTCACTCCTATTCATCAAGAAAAAGATTAGATCAATGCACCTCTGCATCGATTATCATGATCTCAATAAAATCACAAAAAATAACATGTACACACTTCCATAGTTATATGAACTTTCCAATTAGCTACATCGGGAAATTTATTTCCCTCTGGTGGTCCTTCGATCAGGATATCACCAATTTAAGGTGAAGAATGAAGATATTCCCAAGAATTAATTTCGAGTGAGATATGGAAATGAGTTGTTCATATTGATTCCCATTGGACTCACTAATTCTCTCATTATTTTTATGGATTTAATTAATAATGTCATTATAGATTTCCTCATCAGATTTGTGGTAGTCTTCACAAATGATATTCGAATAAACTTTAAGAGCATAGAGGAACACGAGGAAATTTGGAATAATGTGTTGAAGACATTGTGATGGGAAATATTATATGAAATGTATAGTAATTTTGTGTTTTTCATGGAGGATGTATAATTCTTGGTGCATGTTATCACCAATAATGGAATATCAGTAGACCCGTTCAAGACAACTAAAATCCAATAGTGTCCAAGGGTAACACCTATAATAGAGATCTGAATATTTCTTATCTTATCCAGTTATTAATAACGATTTGTAAAGACCATCCCTTGACTGTAAAACCCAATAAAAAATTTGACATGGAAGGGATTATTGTTTTTCTGGACTCAAGAATGAGAGGAAAGCATTAATGGATGTTTATCAGTGCACCAATACTAACAATTCCAATAAGTGAAGAGCTCATTTTTGTGTAAAAAGAGGCTTCAATGAAATAACTATCATATTTTATAATGAAAAAACATAAAGTGATAGCTTAGACCCCATGGCACTTGATAATTCGTGAGAAAAACTGTCCTATGCATTTATGGAGTTGGAAGGTGTGATATTTGGATTGAAAATATGGAGGAATTTTCTATATGGGGTGAAGTGTGATATTTATAATGATAACAAGAGTATCAAATATATATTCCCACATAAGGATCTTAATAAAAACCAATAAATATGGTGATATCTCATTATGTATTACAAATGTTCAATCCACTACCATCCTAGTACGAAAAATAAGGTGGTGGAAGCTCTAAGTAGAACGGATCCTTCATCATTATCAATAATGATAACTGAGAAAGATCCAATATTATTATACTTATAATAGATGGACATGGGGAACATTAAAAGAGGAAAATCATCAATCGTTTCTCAAATTATTGATCAACCATACCATGTGGATAAAATGAATGATGCTAATGAAATGATATGATAATTCAAAAAATGGTGGAAATATCAATAATGGGAAATCCTCATTGTTCAAAATAAACTTGGATGAAGTTATAAAATTTGGTTCACTACAATGTGTACCATCCTATCTAGATAAATAGAAGGTGATTCTAAATGATGCACATAGTTCAAAATTCATTATTCACCTAGGGAGAACAAATATGTATTGAGATCTCCACGATATCTTTTGGTGTGATAATATCAAAACTAATATCACTGAATATACATCAATGATCATGGTATGTCAAAAGTGAAGGATTAATGGAAAGAAGTATAACGGGGTGATTCCACCATTACCCATACTATCATGGAAATAGGAAAACATCCATTTAGACTTTTTCACTAGAAATACAAATACATCCATAGGAAAAAGTTCTATATTGATTATTGTGGATCATCTTACAAAGACAAATAACATTATCTCAATTCAAGAGGGATTCTCATTGGATCTATATGAATAGATATACATTGAAGAAGTTGTAAGTCTGCATGGATTACCACTCTCGATTTTATCTGTTCAAGATCCATGACTCAACTCGATGTTCGCAAATATTATCCAATATGCTCTATGAACTGAGTTAAACTTCAGTATGGACTGTCATCCTCAAACTGATGGCCAATGAGATAAAACTATTCAGAAACATGAAGACATGTTGAGAGCAGGTTAAATGGACCTTAAAAAAGGATGGGACTAACTTCTTCCATTTGTTGAATTCTTTTAAATCAATAGTTGCCACTCTAAAATACAAATGTCTCCATAGGAAGTCCCTTATGGAAAAGGATAAAAACACAATCATTCATGGAAGAATCTGATGATCATAAGATACTGTGGACTAATTTTTTTGAAGAAATAGCGGACAATGTTAAAGCCATTCAAAAACACATCAAGGAAGACCAATGTCGAAAAATATCTATATAGACAATCATTAACTTGACCTAGGATTTATGGTTAATGACAAGGTATTACTATGCATATCTCCAAGGAAAAGGATAATGATATTTGAGAATAAATGGAAGCTATGCCCCAGGTACATCAGACCCTTTTATATCTGTGATCATGTCAGATTCGTGGCCTATCAACTAGAATTTCCACCAATCACGTATCATGTACAAGATGTATTCCAAGAATCCCTCTTAAGGAAGTGCATACCAGATCATTAACATGTACTAACATGAGAGGTCGTACATTTGTATAATGATAATTCATAGGAGGAGAAACCATTGAAGATATTGAATTATATAGAAAATGTTCTACACAAAAAAACACTCTCATGGTCAATGTAATTTGACAGAACCATAAGTACGAAGGGGAATCATGGGAACTAGAGCATGTGAGGAAAGAAAAATACCATCACATGTTTTCATCTTAGAATGTCAAATGCAATTTCAATGGAAAAATTTTATAAGGGTGAAGAATATAACGACCCAACTTTTTCTCAATGGAAATTCCCTTCGTATATTTATTTCATATGGTATAAACACCTAGGAGAACTCAATAAAATATTTATAAAATATTAATTGATTTTAACATAATCGTTTCTAAAATTTAAGGAACTTATACAGAGGAAATAATAACATAACTGTTGGAATTGTAATGTGACCATATGAATGTTAAACAATCCAAATGAATAGTAATCTCACTAATGAATATATAAATAAAATTTATCTATCTTATAAGTGATAATATGTTATGATAATATCATAATATATGCAAATAAATATATTAAAAGATATAAATTATGTGTTTGTATTTTTATAGGTCAGAAATACATAATTAAAATTTTGTGATTAATTTATATATTTAAAATAAAATTAATTTTCATAAAATGAATTCTAAAATTAATTTTTTGTGTAAATTTTTATTTAAATATAATTTTATGAAACCATAGTTAGTCTCTCAAAGTGATATAAAAGCAGATATAATTGTAATATATATATATTCCATGTAAGTGATGATTTTATTTTAAAAATTAAATTTCTCATATATAGAAAATTATTTTCCTAAAATTTATTTCCTTTTTCAACTATACATGTCAAAAAATGGTTGGGTTGAATCTTTGGTATAGTTCTGAAATAATTAAATTTCTGATGAATAGTAAAATAAGATAATTTACAATAAATGATAGATACATTATTTAATGAGTCATATGTGATGTAGTTATTATGTGATCCCACTATCTCATACAAACATGATCTAATTACAATATTTAGTCAATAGAATAAAAAATTATTATCTTGAGAAATATAATATAATAATGAGTAAAATAATGAGAAAACACCCCTCTCATCCACTATAAATACAACCCATAACTACCACTTCTCCTCACACCTCTCAACTGATGATCCATGTCCAAACTCTACCAAATACACTTCCAAAACCACTATAAATGTTCTCGGAGCCTTTATTCTTTAAAAAAGGTGACAACCAATCCATTAATGAGGATCTCAAGAAGAATGAATCTTAAGGTAAAGCACTCTTCGATTTTCTTTCAACTTATTTTCACGCTCCTTTCTTTCCTTTTTCTCTCCTCAAATCCCTAATGAAATGGAATGAAAACACAATTATCATTCATATTCATTAATTTTAACATGATTATGGAATAATTATTTATCAAATATATTCTCCTCTCACTTTTACTTTAAGAATGAAAACATCATCTGTGAGGTGTCGATTGACCACCTTCATGGAAGACTTGATTTCATCATTCCATTACGTCTTCATGGAAGGTCTTGGAATAATTTTTATGGATTAACCAGATTATAATATATTTATAATATCTTATTTAACTTTATAGAATAATTATTTACACCTGATATTGATTTATAAACCAAAATGTCTTTGTTGTGATAAAAACACTTAATTAATCTAAACAATCATCATTAACGATTTATTTGATGAATTATCCAAAATGATTAACAAAATTGTATTTTAATATTATATATTTTTCATAATAACATATATTCTATGTTATGGACACCTATCCTCATTATAATAGATATTCCATTCACATATACAATTAATCTAATTATGAAAACAAAGAAAAATAAATGTTCCTAAACAATGAATTTCATTCTCTTAACCCATCAAATAAGACATTAATGAAATTAATAAAGTTATAATAAATAAGATAAATAAATAAATGGGTTTTTAATTAATAATTAATAATTAATGTATATAATATGTTTATTTAAGACATTATGAGCTTGTGTAGAATCATTTCATACCTAATGTAAGTGATTCTACTTAAACCTCTATTATTCTTTCATATTATTATTTAACTCTTTTTAGTGAAATGAAATTAAGTTTTATTTTTAGGTACATATTACTAATGGTATTTATATTTTTTATACTCATGTTTCAAGATACATTCATCCTTATGTTTTATGGATACACATGTTTTTAAGAGGTTCCCTACTTAATTCTTCCCGACAAGTAAGCCCAATTTAAGGGAACTCACCAAATTATTAACCAATTTAAAGAACAATATATAATAAATTTTAATTCAACATTATTATTATAAAATTTATCATTTTACTATGAAAACATTCTTGTTTCACTTCTGGTTTTATATAAAATATTATTCCCTTTTTTCTATAAATTATTATTAATAATTAACTTAAACCACTCTATTTTTTTAATTCAAATGTTTCTAAAATACTATTTTTTATAGGTTTTCATATCATTTTGACTACACATAACATGATATATGACTATTCATAACATATTAAGTTACATGGATGACTTTAAACTTTCATTCATGGACATTGTCATGATATGCCCTTATTCCATGCCTTTCATACTAGATTATGATACTCACTTTGTACCATGGATTACCCTTATTTTTATGACAGATTTATTTTCAATGATTTCGATGTGGAAAATATATTCATTATAATTATATTATAGGTTCATTTAGATATCACTCCAATTTATTGGGTAATGTTTAGTCTCATGAGACATTATGTGCCATATTCTTGGTGGTTAACCTTGACTCATAGTCCATGTACAACGTTCTTAGTGGTTATCCTAGACACATGATCTTCTTTGTTCAGTGAGAAATGACTCATTCTAAATTATTGTTTTATGTTATCTCCAAATTATTATTATTCATGATTTTTTAATCCCATGCTATATATATTACGATACCATATGTTTAATTATGTTCCATTCCTTTTTATATCATTATGTTTAGCCTTTTGCCCATGTGATAAGAATTATTATGATCTATAATCCCTTACTGAGATTTTTATCTCATACCATTATTCATGATATCCAAATTATTTCCTTTTATTTGCAGGGTCTCAATGGAAGTTAAGAGATCAAAATGGATGATAAATAAAAAATTTATTTTGGTCCAATTTTTTCAATTTAATATACCTTGTATTCAATTAAAATAAACAATAAATACTTGTATTGAAATATAATTTTTAATTGTGATTAAAATCATGTAATGATATTTGTAAATGTATTGGCTAACTATAAAGTGTTCCCACATATACGATATTTTTAGAACTCTTACACATGATTTGGTGGGATATAGGGAAATCTTCCATGAAATATATTGGTGAATTCTAAATACAATTGATAATTTCCACAAGGATAAAGCTTTACATTTACTGAACCATTTGAAGCAGGTATGATTCATCATTGTGTATCATCACAAACTCTTTATTTGTATTAAAAATGGTGATTTTAGAACATACATTCCTTTTTAATGGAGCATGAAATGTTCATAATATTGAATGAGATTTCCTTTCCCTAAAAATTGATGGGTTATTGATAAAATAAAATCCAATCCATGTGTTGTATACTATAAAGTTACACCAAGATAAATAATAAGAGACTTCATATGAGAATATTCACTCATATTTTATCATGAAAGGAGTACAATAGTCGGGTTTCAATGATCGTAAAACGATATGTTATTATAAACATATCTTTTATGAGGTTTAGGGAATTTTACTCAACAATTCTAAAAATGTATAACATATAATTATAGGAATATAACTACAATAAAATAAAAAAAATACATTCTTGAGTGAATAATAAGTGTACCATCTATGAAATTATTTTCATTCTCTACCTTAATAGTATAATTTCACATGAAATCCATTTATTCTTTGTCTTAGGTCGTGGTTGATTCTGATCTCCCTCAAGGATATGTGCTTTTGTAAAATTTCATAAATAGTTACATTACTCCCTAAAGATGAATAAATTTACCAATGGTGGTGAATTCATAGTTTTCTTATATTACACCATCATATTATATGACTTCATCATGCATCTTCAAAATAAATGATATTGGTGGCCTGCTCTCCCCGATTTCATAAATTTCCCCATCCCATTGAGGCAATTCCAACGATTATTCTTGCCACATTTCTGAAAGATAGGCGGTTGAATACTCTTTCTCACATTCTTATTTTAACTGTAATCATGAAATTATATTCTTTTATTATTATATATAAATCTTGGTGACCATCCACAAAACTCCATCATTTCTTTGGGATAATTTCCAACAAATTCACTTGAACTCTGGAAGACATAAATTTCAATATAATTTTGAATCAATGGTTTTAAAATTAAAAATAATCTATCTATTTTTATAGTTTTTTCGATAAAAATACTAAATGAGTCAATTTCATGAAATGTGATGTTTCTATATAATACTTCATAAATTTACCATCAATTTTCTTCAACACTATGATTTTTCTCTCCATAATTTTTTGAATATTTTTATGGAAATACTTATTATGAAATATTTTCATAAATTCATTCCACTCTATCTCTTCTATATCAACCATTTTTTTGGTATTCTCTATCATAACCCACTAATGATTTTCTTCTTCATCAAAACTAAATATAAATAGTGTTACCTGTTCCTTTTCAGAATAGTGGAGCATAAATAATAACTTCTCCTTTGAGTTATCCAACTATTCCATGAAAAGTAGATATGATGATCCACTAAACATTGGTGGTCATTTATATATGAAAGAATTGATAAACCATTTATCCTTTTTTTGGGAATAAGGATATTCCTTATAGATTAAGTAATTAATCATAGAAAAAGTTTGTTAGGTATGAATTACCAGGATATTTTTAACATTGCATCCAATAGAATTTGGGATGTCATTCAGATTATAATTTTTTTATCCCTGACATGTGTTGATGGGTTTATTTCTCATTATTCCTACCATTATCAAAATTATAATTTTTTTGAAAAAAAAAACATATGTAAAAAGATAATGAATATTTTATTCTTATGAAAAAATTTACTCAAAATGAATTTCAAAGAGGTTCCCTATGTTCATTCTTTTTATAAAAAGACCCCTCTGGGTTGATTAACTATACATAGACTTATAATTTTTGTCTTCAATGAAATATTCTAATAATAAATCAAAATTGAATTAAACTACTAAAATGATACCAACTTTATCATCCATAATATTTATATCATTACTATTATATCATTTTTAATATTAACTACATGATTGTGATACCAATCTATTATCTAATAGTTTAGTGTCTTGAGAAATATTGAATTATAAATAAATTTAAATTAAAAAACTAAATAATAAATCTAATTATTATTCTTTATTGATATAAATCTCTTACAATATTTTTAGTAGATATAGTCACCTAAGGATATAGATTAATGCAAGGGGAGATCTAAAATCCCAATGAATGGAATTACAAGGGACACAAATCAATAATACATTAGTGATCATAATCAAAATAATAATATAATTATAACAGGATCATCATTATTATCTATAGGGACACGTCTTATAATTTAATTGAATATTTCATATGGATACTTATAGAATAACCAAACATTATTGTCAAATACCAAACATAACTAGGAATAAATCCTTCATCTTGTTAATGAAAAAATATGAGTATAATAATAACATTATTATTGGGAAAAAATATTTCATCAACTTCACAAATAATAGAGAATATTTATTTAATATATTTCACATTTACCAAAAATTGTATAGATATAAAATTTTTGGACCACCCATCAAATAATAAAATACTTATAATCATTCATGCCACATGGAAGGATTACAATCATAGTCATGAAATTACATTTGAATGTAAAGGGATTTGTTAAAGGTATCACATATCTTACATATTGAAATGAACATCTGGAATCCAAGATTAATAAATTATATAACACATATATATAAAATATCAATATCTTCATTTAAAGAAGAATCAACCAAATATGATTCAATAGTTGTTATGGAAATTTAGGTATTTATAAAAAATTCATTTTTTATTGATTTGAATACATTTTTGAATAGAATAAATATGTATACATAGAAAACAAAAGCAAAACAATATTGAAGTTAAATATTGTTTATAATAGAGGAACTTTCATTCTAAAATAAATGTGAAATAATAGGTAACCAAATAGAATGATTTCGGGTTTTAGAATACCCTTACATTAAATACTTCCTTATATAATAACTTTTAATCATATCATTTATTTTTAATAGGGCTATATTAACATTAATACATAATAAATTATGTTAATTTATGTTACAATTTTAAAATTTCTCAATTATAATAATCATTTTATATTTTATAATTTATTGTGTAAAAGGTGAAGTGTTATGATTTTACATTTTCCACTAAAATATTTTAATTTTTTAGAGATGAAAACATTGTTTAAGGTAAAATATAAATAATTAATGTACATTGTAGAGCTATAAAATAAAGACATTTACACAATAATGTCTTTTAAATAATTTACAATATCCATTCATTAGGGTGAAAATTTTAATGATTTTGAAATTTTTTCATTGGAGGTTAAGTGGCCATTATTGGGAACATTGTCCAAAGGGTGAGAGAGATAATAATAAAATATAAATAATTCCAAAATTATATTTTAAAAAGTAAGTTAAAATAATTAATATAATTATAAAATAATAACTGATTAATCTTATAAGATTTGATTTTGAACTAAATTGTGGGAAAACAAAATAGTGGAGGAAAATGAGAGAAAATATAATAAAAACATAATACTTCCACATTGATTCTTTTATTATATGATTTTAGATTAATTTTTGAATATATTTTTTTTATGTCGGAATGAACCTACAATTTCTAAGGGATTAATAATATGATTTAGGTAGATATTGGGAGTTAGTAATTGATGGAGTAGTGTTTTCCAAAGAGGTGGGAGAGGGGTTAATTATACATGAGGAGATGAATATTTTGAGAATTAAATAATGAATAATATACTATATCTAACAAAATCCTTGTAATATTAATATTATTTTATAATGGTTTTTATATCAATATTAATGTATTTTTTTGACATTAATCCCCTTTAAAATTTGAAATCATTATTTTATTAAAAATGAATTAGGAAAAGTGAATACAGTGTTTTATAGAATATATTTGACTTTAAACAACATAATGTTATTTTTAGGATGATATAAAAGCTTTATAGTATTTTAATGATTAATTTATTCAATTTAATATTGTTTTTTTATCCTCATGTTCTATAAATGATTTTGTCATTATTACATCATTAATTATGTAATTCAAGATACAGACATTATGAAAAAAACTATATTTTTTTTATTAACCTGAATATTGAGGTAATAGAAAAATTAAAAAATTAAACCATGGAAAATTAAATCATCATGATTTTGGATATAAAATTCTTGATATTAAAAAAACTACCTTATGTAATATTATGTTTTTTATAAATATTTTGATTTTCTATTAAATAACTTAAAACATAGTTTACTAAAAATGTACATACATTTTCCATGTTTTCATAAACATGAATTTAATTTATTGAAAAAAAATATTTGTATTTACTAAAATTAATCATGATAAATATTATTTATATAAAATTTTATAATTTTATGGTCAAATTGTTATTCCAATAATCAGGTCACTATTTTCATTTTTCAGGTTTTTATTCCCAACAGTAAAGTTAATATTCCAAGGATCAAATTATTATAAAAAATTTCACACAACCTACTATAAATTATTGTTCAACCATACAATCATTAGACACTAAAATTCTTCTCATGAACTTATATTCTAATATTATAAAATTTTATTTGTTGTACTATTTTTTTGATATATATAGTGTTTCCAATGGGGAATATGGTTATAGTAGATTGGGGTGATCCAAATTTCCTTATTCTACAATTATAAATTTATACTTTTTATACCATTGTAATTATTGGATATTTTATTTGTTTTTTACTGATTAATTTAACTATGTTTATTTATTATTACTATTATTTTCTTTATGTATTGTAATCATATAATAAAATACAACATCATATAACCCAAATTAATTTTATTAATCAAATATCATTATTTAATAATATTTTGTTATAAAGGAGGGGAGGATGAGGCTCACATTGGGATGTGGGTGCCGAAGATATATAAATGAGTGGTTAGGATCATTAAAATAATAGAGTGGAAAAGTGTAATGTCAAAATCATCAATTATTTGGATTTATGAACTATTTTCCACATGGTTTTTGAGAAAGTGTGCCAACCGTAAGGTGCATTAGTCTAATGGAGAGGATAGGCCACACAATTTGATGTGGTTTGGATCAAGGCTATAAGATTAACTATTTGTCTTGAAAACCCCACTATATAATCTATATTGTTTTTAGTGGTATAGAGAATAGTTTTTACTGATCATTCGTCAACCATGAACCACCCTATATCTTCCTTAAACTACCAATTTTCATGGATAATTACCTTGAGAAATATTTAACAAAAGTAAGTAATAAATTAAAATAGAAGTACCGGAAAATAACAACATGGGTATGAATAATTCATCTCTCTGGAAAATAATAAGGTTACAAATAAATTTCAACATATTTGGAATATATAATTCTTTCATCTCTTCCCATAGAAAAAACATGACATGAACCAAACTTCAACATACATTACATTGAAGAAACATTTCATGGAGGTTGTTAAATATACTTGGAATACCTGATTCACTAATTTTAGCATCCTATCTCCTAAAGTGGTTACTCATAAGGGATATGTTTCTCACATATCTACGAAACAAGATTTTTCTGGGGAAAATAATTAAAAATTAAAAAATTTGAATCATCATGAGGGTTTTTATCCAAATGGGTGAAACTTTTTTAATTTCTAGTGATCTAGGAAAATGAATAGTATGCATTTGGAGATTTCTTGATAGAAAGATCACCTCAATAGGGATGAAATATTTCCATATTATATTCCCAACTAATGAGTGATTATTAAAAGCAAGGGTTTTTGAAATTATTTCCTAGAAATCTGGACTCATATAGATACATTAACAGAATCACAATTTTGTTCTATGAAATTTGAAACTCACTCAAATTTTGGATTGAATTCAAATTTGAATAATGGATTAGAATTTCTAGAATACCATGATTCTATAGAATATTGAGTCAATAGATGGATTCCTGACAATGATTCCAAGTTAGGTTAATAAACTGATATATTGTCACTATTCTAGAGTGATTGATGATTTTGACAAGGATACCACTTTTCATTGATGATGTCTTCCTCATAAATATATAAGAAAATCCCACATGTGGGATTCAGTATTAGAAAGATACATGTTTGTTGGCAGTGAATTCCACAATGATCCACAATATACAAATTTGGGTACCCTCATGGAACACATCAACGCAACGGTACATTTTGAGAAGGCTAATTGAGATGTGCATAAGTTTCAATGGGTAAAAGATAGGTTGAATTTCACATGCAAGAAACTTATGTAATCAATGTGATATCAAATTTTCCCATTACACATTCACCCACAATCACTCAGGGACCAACAATATGGAAAACCTCTTCCAAAAACAAAATCATGCACACCACCACTAAGGATTTTTTTCTATATATTGAAGTGATCCCCCTTCTTCATTGTGATTCTATTTAACCAAATAATCACTCAAATATGTGTATGACACCACTTTTGTTACAACACCAACTCCATGGAACCCTAAATATACAATATCATACATGCCATGTTCCTTGGTGGTCCACCTTCATTGGGGGTGGGGGAAATAGTGGTTGGACTCCCACCCATTTATTCTGGACGATGTCATGTGTGTAAAAAATTCAACTCTTTCTCACAACCCCGGCCCTGTGCACATCACAATCATGTGCTCCACCCTTCCTATTACGTGCAAGCCTCCAATTTTATCACCCTCTCTTTTAGATTCCATAGATTGTTCCTTCGTAAAAACACAATTTTTTTGCCCCTCTTGTTCACAATCCTCATATCTTAAGCACACCTCTTCCCAGGAGCCCTCTAGGCTGGCACGTAATGATTTCTTGGGCCCTCACAAGCCACCCCTTATGAATTTTAATTTCCTTTTTTTATCATAGGTATACTAATGGATATTTATTTATAGATTTTCCACACTAACATGGACCACATGAGTGATCATTAATCCCAATAGATACAACCATTTATTTCTAAATACATCCCCCTACCCATGGATTATGAGAGATAGTTATATAATTTCACGGGGTGTGGAATGCTTCCCCCACATCTGAGATACAATACTTACAACTTCCTAGCACCAACGTCCTCAAAACCCAACATTAAACCAGGATTTCACCTTGTAAGACCAGCCTATGAATTCCTTGTGTGTTTGACGGAAAATTTGATCCTCCTCCTATAGGATGAAATCCTCCACACATGATCATAGAAGGAATGGGAACAAGTTACCTGTCACTTACCGCACTCTTAATATTTTATCCCTACCCCTTTTGGATTTTTCACTAAGTTATTCTCATTTATTTTCCACATGTTAACCATAATAATCACTTGATAATATTATCTATGTATAACTATCTTAGAATGATATCATCCTTACATGTAATGATATCATCCTCGTACAAAATGTTTTCCTCAATGGGAAGCTTCCATGAATAATCCCCACACCATCACTCATTAAATTTTCATTGGAGAAATGATTGTAAGGTATACCACTTCATCTTGATTCTCAAAATGAACATGTCTCACATGGTTATAGAGGTTCAAAATTTCCATGTCATCAAATATCCAAAAATTAATCCTTTAATGATGAAACCCAATCTTCATCTCTTGACAGGATTCTTCCAAGCATAATCCCCATCAATGCCATGTCTCCATATTGGTCACTTCTATGTGTATTCCCCAAACATTGAATCCACATCCATGTGACACCTCCTTAGATGTATCCCCTAATTACCATTCGTAAAATATATTTAATTTGATTCCAAACATATAATGATATGTAGGATGCCTCACCTTTTTTCAATAAAAATACCCCCAATAGTCCATCCATTCCACCAACTAAACCCAACACTTCTTCCAGATCCAAACTAATATTACACAGAGCTCTATATCTTGCAGAGATTATACCATTGACCAGGCCCATTCTTATAAGTATTCCCCAAACACATTGTCACTTCTCGTAGTAGTACCTGAGAAGCCCACATATGTAATCCCTACACAATCCACATAATCCAAACAATATTTATCCTATTAAAAATGGAATATCTCATGCATAAGACCACCACCATCCATGTAACTATGAGGGTTTTGATACCTACCCTCAAAATAGGGTATGTAGTGTGCTTCTACATTGTTCAATCCTAGACAACAGTGAACCATATTGTCCCCAATATATTGGTTCACCTCACTAATAAACTTCCAAAGGTTTCCATATTTCCTTTCATGGAATAAAATATTCCCATAACTGGGAACAGTCACTAGATCCACTCCAAAGTCATTAAAACCAATAAATTATGTAAACCATTCATGCACTCCCTCATATGGACACACCTTCTAGACACACCTCCACTAGGAATTATGATCAGGCTCTCACTAGACCATCAAGACAATAAACTTATGACTTGTTACAAATATAACTCTTTTTTAACATGGTATTTCTAATGTATACCTCATTACATATTCATTTAGCATCAAATACCCCATGAAATAAATGGAATTACTCTACTTCACACTATATAATCCTCATTGAGATTCCATCCTATGAATAAGAATTCATGTGACCAATATTCCAGCATCCATAAATGCCAGCGATGCCAATAATGACTACTACATAGACCGATTGTTTCTTTCATATTGAGACCACTTTATATGTCCATACACAAAAATCAAAATTAACCAGAATCCAAAAATAGATGTCACTAGGAATGGGATTCACAGACATGTCTTATTCTATTAGGTATACCACAACTAGCGGAAGAGTTCCATGGAGAAATCCCTGGAAGGAGGAATTTATGTCCCATCAACCCATTTAAATCAAGGATCTGACATCTACATTATATTGATGAATTACTACAACATTTAGAAAGAGGGAATATGTGGTAACAATGCATTTTCATCGACAAGATGAAACACGTTGCGGCTCACCCTAATGAATGTGTGGGAAAGGGAAATGGGGTACCTGTTGTGAAGCCTTCCTACTTCGACCATATGTATTGGCCTTTTTTATCATTAGTTCGACCAATGATCATGTTATCAGATAAAACTATTTGGTATTGTGACATAATATGAAAACAGTGGGACTAGTGTGGAAGTCATTAGAAATTGGGGTTGTTAAACATTTGGCATTCCAGTCTATGGAATCGTCTATGTGGATCACTATTTAGTCATAGATGATTATATGATTCCTAGGAAATGGAAATTTAGTTATGTGTATCCATAATAAAACCCAAACATTCATTCTTTGTAGGACCCATTCTGGAGGAAACATCTCACCCAATACCCACCCATGTTGGTGAAGGAGAAATCTAAATGCGATAATATTGTACAACTCAATCTCCATCATAACATCATCCACAACCACGACTACGAGGCTCTCATTCCCCAAATAAATATATAAAAATATTCAGAGGAGTGTGATAGACACCCTCATATGACAGTTCAAGTAGGATGGATTCATTCTCATAGGGTATATGATTTTCCAAGACCTAGTAGCTTATGTGCCTCCCTAACACCACCGCCACCATGGGCTGCGCAGGGAGCCACTTCTATCTACTCCATCAATGAAATAATTTAATAGCCTCTCCACAATGTGATCATATAACATGATCCCCCATCCCGAGGAGTTATGGGATAATAAGGTCACCCCAATAATGACCACCAACCATGATTATCCTAGGAGGGAAACCATCTTGCCTTTTCAAAATCACTATCGACAGGTCTTTTAGGATGATGAAAAGGTGAACTATTCCCATTATATATCATCCCCCAACTGACCAACCAGATTCCAACATCAATCCCAATCTCATGAGGATTCCCCTTAGGGGGAATCATCTTCAATAGCTCTAGTGGAACCTACCACCACTAGTAAACTCTACTATATATGTACAACTATAGGAAAGGAAGACCTCAATGCATAGTTGGGATTGAACCCTCGACCGAAAAACATGATGCTTTGGTTGACTCTGTCATCCATTGGTGTCTCCATCAACTATTATAGGATATTTTGTGATGATGAGTCTTAGCATGGAGTCAATCTGCAGGAATTAACCATCAAAAGCTGATGCCCTCCCCACTCTCGCAACCGACATGGAGGTCCTCTGAAACATCACTATTATCCATCAGTTTCTTGAGAAGGAGGATAGATATTACATGGACTTAGGAGACACCCTCAAGATTCAATAGAATGAAAATAAATACAGGAGTGATTAAATACCTTTGAGGAATTATTTCCCATTAGAATATAAAACAACAAACTAAATATTCCATAACCAAATAAACCACTATGTGATGTATGATAACAATTAAAGAAAAGTCAACATATAATTTAGGAAAATAAAACTAAAACCAAGTACCACAGCCGAATTCTATAAATATAAAAGTACACAATGGAAGACTACAATCCAACAAAACTCAACGAATACCACAGTAATGAATCTCCAACATTCTTCAGGCTCCATCTCCACCAATATAGAAAGTATCACGATGTACTAATAATGACGTTTGATACATTAACTTACCCATGTACCAATACATGATATCTCAAGTGAACATACATACCAAATCAAAGATAAATAATGAAACTAATTATGTTTTCCCCAAATGAATTATTTATTCAAACCACTAAGATAGAACATGTTATCAAATTTATAAAAAATATTGTTTAAAAAACAAATTTTAAAATATTATATATCCAAATATAGAAGGGTTGTATAGTAAAACTTTTTTATAAAGAAAATAACATGTTCCAAGGAATTAAACCACAAAAAAATCATAAACTGTTTCATTTATTCCACTATTGGAATACCCTATTTCATTCCAAAAAAACCATATATCAACACATCTACTATTGCATGGTTCAAAATGACAGTTTTTTACTCTATAGTGGTTCTTAGTTAATCTACCAAGTCATCATAAGGTAATTAATTATCATGTTCCATTACACCTTATTTATTTAGAGCAATTTCATATTTCAACCTAATCATCATAACAAAATATGAAACTTCAATACAAAGTATGCCCAAAACCATGCCAATTAAATCATTCCAAAACCATTCAAATGCCATATCCATTTAAAATCAAAAACCATTTCATTTCCAAAAACATTTCAATGTGAATACAATTTCAATAAAAAGATGTTTTTATCAAAGAAGGTTTTTCATAAATCAAATGAAGCAACTATTTTAAACCTAATTTTAAAATCATTGATCAAATAACTTTAAAAAACTCCAAAATTTCAAAAAGTTCACAAACCATCACTACAGAAGGATTATACTGTGATTTTAAAAAAACAATTCACAAACAATTTCAATCAATTTAACATACATGAGACAAACACATCATTCACTAAATTGAGGAGTCAAGAAAAAAGAGACCAACCTGGGGTTTTTTTACCACAATGTAGAATTGAACAAAAAACCAATGTAACCAGGTTAAATCTCCATAATCCACCATTGATATCTGCCCCTATCATCAACAATCCCAAAAATATTCATATGTGGAATAAAATAACTTGTATCTATCCAAATATTTTTTATATATATGATAATGATAGGAATATAGATGTATTTCAATGAATTACCATGAATACAAACCAAGAAAGATGACTTACCATGACAATCCAGCTTCAAAACACCAATAAGAACCCTCTGTATTTCCTCTAGATCAATAACAGAAGCCTATGTAGCCTGTTTTAGTAGAAAATATTGAGTTAAGATCGGTTTGGTGAATATTGTAGTGTCCAAACATTAAACTGATCTAGATACACATTTGTGGATCTAGTTGTTCAAATTTTCATGGTTAGTTGCACAGTTAGAAAAACCATGCGTTAACTGTGATCCTGGCACGGACATAAGGATGGACCACACATCGGTGGCTCACAGGGTTTCCAAACCATGTTCAAGCCAGGCCATAGCCTAATGTATCTAATTTCAATGGTTTTTCTAGGATGTCCCATGGTTTGAAAAAACATTGTGCTACTAGTGTGACTTCCATTTTATCCCAAGTCTCATTATTCTTGGTTTCCTATAGGTGTTTCATGGTTTTCACAAATCACACAGAAACATTGATCCAATAAAAAATCACAAAAAAACCCCATATTTTCTAAAACTATGCCAAAGATAACCCATATTCTTTACATACATAAAAATCACAATGAAAGGGTCACTTAATTACAATTAGGAATGTTATATTCTCCCCATCATTGGCATTTCCATCAGTTTATACTAAAAACCCAACATCTTTCTAAAAGTGTTGTAGCTATTGACCGTTCATTTCCATCTCTCATTCCCAAGTCCCTCTCTGAATCTAGCCATCATTGATAAAAATCCATACTAGAAATAATTTTTTACATGAAGGACATTTTATAACTTATACACAATCCATAATGGGATATATATCAAAAGATAATTTGTCTCTAGTTTAATATGATTCCATCAAATTTCATGGTCATTATTAGGATGATATAATTTAAATGGTGATATGTGAGATACAATATCGACCACACTGAATAGTGTATGAAATTATAACTAATATTAAACCTCACAACTCATTCCAATTTCTCAATATGGCCTATATATTATGAAGAAAACATTACAAGATTCAAAAAATGGAGATGTCCAATCCTTAGAGATATTTTCAACAACAAATAATCATTCACCGGAAATTAAAATAAACATCAATGATGATATGCAAACAATTTATGAGAAATATGTTCTGTATCTATCACTTTTATGATCAACTAAATTTTATCCATTCTCTCCTGGGAAAGGATCGACCAGACGAGGGATGTCTCAACAATTTCCATCCAACTCAATGGGGAACGACTAGGACCCCCATAGAATGCATAAAACCAATCCATATATATTGAGTCCTGATAATAGTTATTATAAGTGAACTCCACTAGTAGTATTTTATCATCCCATGAGCCAAAAAAATCCATTACACACTACCAAAAATGTCTTCCAATGATTATATCATCCTTTCAAATTGACCTTCTATATGAGGTTGATACACTATACACATGGTTAACAATGTGGTGAGGGATTTCTATAAGTATTTCCTGAATTGAGATATAAATATCTGATATTTGTATTACACTATTTAAACTAGTATTACATGCATGTTTATCACTTTTTTGTATATATTTTTGAAGATTTCCCATGAAATGAGATTCAAAAATCAGAATGAAATGATATGACTTGGTAATCTGATCCAATATCACCCATATTGAATCATGTTTACAAAATATTCTTGGGAGAACTATTATAAAATCCATAGTTATTTACTCCCACTTCCACACTATAATATTTAAACACTACAACTGATATGTCATTCGATGATTCTATAAATTATCATGCTGACAAGTAAATCATATTGAACCAAATTCGACCACATTTTTCTTCATTCCAACCTCAAATATTATGCATTAAATTCCTTATATATCTCATATATTCTAGGATGAACATCACTTTTAAAATGTTTTTAATCATAAAGAAGTTTTTCTTGAAAATCCATGATTAAAACCATCTGATTCTTGGACCAAAATACTGAACTTTCATCCAAGACCCAACACCTAATGGTCACCCCATTATTGAGTTTGGTCCTTATCACAACACATTCTGAATCAGATGCTTGTGCCACTTTAACAATATTTACCAAATCAGGAACCAATGAATCTTGACTGAAAAATACAACATCACCATGGTATTCACATTCTATGTTCATATCGGCTAGGACTGACATTAAATGACTCTCATATGAAGATTATTTTTCTAACCAAGTATATTAATTTATTCTCAATCGATCTACCATCATACAAATTTTTCTCAATGTATACATTAATTAAATTTAAAAAAATTGTATATACTCTATCCATATTCATTGACTTATGTTCAAATCTCTTTGGGATAAAATCTGCTTCAATATCAAATCATTTATTAAGACTTTAAATTTATCACAGAATAGATAGTAGTGACATGTCTTCAAAACAAAGTATACAATAGTTAAATAAAAATAGCACATTGGGTAGTTATTCTCATTAATCCTTAACTATCAAGATCTATATGAAACAAAACAGAATACTTTCATGATAGCACGCCTCCAGAAATATCTAGAAGCATCACAATACACCGGATATCCTTGTCCTCATTCTTGTAGTATCAAGATAGGTAATGATGTAAGGTGCACATTATGCTCTTGAAAAGACATTTGACATTCCTCATTACATTAAAATGGAAAATCATTCTCTTTAAAATATATCATAGGTGATGATAGTCATGAAAAATCTTGAATGATGCATCAGTAGCAACTAACAAATCTCAGAATACTACATATATCAGATTTTTTATTCCGTGGCTTCCAGGATATCATAGTTCCTATCTTTTTGGGATTGATAGATACACATATTTCATAAATTAAATAGGTGATCAATCATATTTTTGTATCCTAAAATCGAACGTTGATTGTTTGGAATAAAACAGATGATCCCTCAATATTCACAACACGGTCACCAACTATTTCCCATGATCATCTCTTTTCCATGAATACCTAAATATGTAATCTACAAAACAACTACAAAAGTATCCAATGATAACTGAAATATAAAATTCATCAATTCAATATTGACCACAGGTGATTTCATAAGATTGAATGTCAACGACATATATTAATAATGGTCATATATTCTTTTTATATATTTCATGGTGACATCCTCCTTCAGAACTCACAATTGGTGATATACTAGAGAAATTAAATCTTATATAACCACTGAAATCAACTCAATTTATCGAATATATCATCAATGTGTTGAAGTGGATACAGATTCTTTATCATAACATTTTTCAGAATATGATAATAATTAGACAACCAAAGGGTTCCATATGCATTTTTAACAAACTAAAATGGTGTTGACCACAAAGAAATTTTAGGATGAATAATCCCTTTGATTTATAAGTCTAAAAAACATTAAATTAAAATAATTCTATTGGTACCATTTTATAGTATAAGAGGGAAATAAGACTGGTCCATGAGAAGAGATAAATCATAAACACCACTTCCCTTATGGGTGGTAACCCTCTTTAATTTTCACGAAACACATAAAGAAATTGATATAGAACTACAAGAAAATTGTTAATATTTATCTCTTCAATAGATGAAAAATAAAAAGATCTTAAATAGAATAATATTTTTCTAGCTATTGGTTCCAACCATACTATTGCACCCAGCTTTTCTATCCTCTTTCCTCTAATGATATTATCCAAACCATATTCAGCTGTATAACAAACTTTTCTATTATAATAGTCAATGTGATACATGAACATTGTCAACCAATCCATTCTAAGGATGATATAAAAAACATCCATATCAAACATTGAGAAATTTTATTTCATATGGCTCTATCAATGGTTTTATAACATTCTCTACACCAAAATGCTCAAAATTCTTGTTATCCAAGAGGAGTTTGAGGTTTTATATCAAAATATATAATCTCATCAATTAAATATATAAAATAAATAGTATAAGAAGAAATAATCTAATGGGATGATACCATATTAAAAAAACATTCAAAAGGGTAGAATTAAAAAGAATTATACCCATCAT
Organism: Viscum album; assembly: GCA_963277665.1. Lineage (NCBI taxonomy): Eukaryota > Viridiplantae > Streptophyta > Magnoliopsida > Santalales > Viscaceae > Viscum > Viscum album. The sequence goes on along the minus strand of OY728120.1, from coordinate 647,351,989 downwards.
GGACAATGTCCAAACTAATTATCCATAATAACCTATTATAATCCATATAATTGCTTCTGCACATCACTTTGCCAACTATTTCCCAATTGATATTGCACTGCCACTAGAGTCAAGGTACATCTAGAATCCCCATGGAAATATCTGTTATGATGAAGATATTGTTTCTATAGACCTCATCGTGTAAAAGCATATAACATTTGTGATACTTGAGAAGTTTCCCAAATAGCCGACCTCTAAGAATTGTGAAAATTACTCTAATGGAACCACAACATTTTACAAGTTTGGAATGATCCTGGTGGAGTCATAAAATCTTTCTTCAAATGGTGCAAGGAACAAAATTAGAAGTATCCAATGTTTTTCATGGGTATCGAAGAAAGATTCACTAATCTGTCAATCTGGTTTTGATTCATACTCCTATATTAGAAATTCATGTCCCTCTACCCCTTGCTCCCAATATCTGTGTTCACACTTTTTTCTAATGGTATCTACATACTTCCTCCTCCTATATCTACTAAGATATATATTTCCAAAAAATAATATTTCAATTAACTATCCCTAAATAATCCATAATAATAATTGAAAAATCATCGAGGAAATCATAGACCTCATCTGTGATTCGATCATTTGTGCCTTCAAAGTTGAACTTGAAGCATATTTTGGGGAAAAGTCCACTAAATTCAAGAATTAAGTCACATTCAACATGATATAACGTATTTATTGTGTCATGATGAATATGTATGTCATTATTTGAGTTATGAATGTTTGATTATAGAATTACTTATTAAAAAATTCTTCAAAATCATCTTACGCAAGAATGTATTTTAATTATTCCTAGATAGATAAATACCACAACTTGAATGAAAAATCTTTTATCATATACTTCACAATCATTAATTTCAACCTTGTTGTCATGATAATGAGATAGAAGATATGATCCATCCAATTCAGCAACACCTTCTCATTTTTTGTTCAGAATCACCCAAACAAATGTATGGATTATTCTTCTTGAATTGGATGGAGTGATACAGTTTCCATAGATCATATCTTTTATTCCCTATATCCATAGCCTAAAATTTTTGGAAAATACTTGGATGAATATGTTGGTTCCCTTTGGGATCTTGTGAAACCACATTCTCAACTACTTCATACTGTTGTTTTCTATGACACCTACCTGGTCACATTTTCTACCAACATAATAAACACCATATGTCTCACTCTATATTAACTGAAGTCTTAGAATTTCAAATTATACCACATCATACTATCATAATAATTCATCCAAAAATATAATTATTCCATGATCAATGATTTTTTTATTTTATAATCACTTTTGAAAATCAAAGCATTTATTATTAACACCACAATACTCTATCTCAAAATATTGAATTTAAAAAAATATTAACATTTTCAAAAATAAACACCGTTGATCCAAATAATAAATCATTACTCCAAATGAAATATGAAATTATAATTGTAATAAGTCCAATAATGCGATTCATGCTGATATCATTCGCTAATCCAAATATGATGAGATTATAAATCCTATAAGCTTCTCCAAAACACTAATATACCCAACTCCTTTGTAACATGATATTCAACATAAAAATGATAGCTATATATTTTTAATATATATATTTCATTTCCTAACAATCCTACTCCTTTAAATTATTCTTTCTCATTGAACAGACAAGAATGGATTTAACTCTAATACCGATAAAAAAATTCAATTCAAAGACCAACCCAGACAATAACCACTTGTTCAACAAAAAAATAAGAAAGACCAAGGAGGTACAACTTGTAACATCCATATTCTTTCTCATTTGATATATAAGGGGAAAGAAAATAACTAATCCTTAAGGGACAACACCAGACACCAAAAGAAGGAAATTAATGATGAAGGGCTTTAATACAAGCAGTATATGATTTTCCATTTGAAAATAATGAACCCAACAAAACATGACATAACCAAAAAAAACACTATATAAAGCATGATAAAAATTATAGAAAACTAAACATTTCATTTATCAAAAACAAGATCAAACCAATTACCAGATTGGAAGACTAAAAATATCAAATTACACCATAGAAGACAAGCAGACAGTTAAACTGTAAGATAACCACAACTCCAATTCTATGATATGGTCCATCCTCTCTCTCTAGCCACTAACCTACTATAACAAAGTAATAATAATGTTGTGTGATTCAAAACTTTTCCCTTTTTTAGATAGGCGATATCTTCAGAAGAACTATCATGCCAAAGTAGGGATGAGTAATGAATATCAGTAGGTTTTCCCCAAATGACATCCCTACTCACAACACTAGGATAGAACATGATAGAAAAGTTTTATAAAATAGTTTATATAAAATAATTTCTAAAATTGTTTATTTTCAAATTTAAACAACATCCATTGTATAAATTATTTCTCAAAATAAAAATAAAAAATTATAAGTAGATAAACAAATAAAATATCTCAACCCTTTCATTTATTCCACCTTTTGAATTCCCCACTCTAATCCACGTATCCATATATCCACTCATATTCATACGCATGGTTCATTATTAATGATCCATAATCATGATCATTTACTCTTAGACCTACCTAGTCATCACAAGGTAATTAAATTCCATGTTTCATTACACTATTTTTATTAAGAACAAAGTTATATTTCTAACAAAACTCGTAATGAAATAGGTACACAAACAACCTTGTATCCCCTAAATCGTTCCAATACTATCATTCAGGAATCATTCCAAAGCCATATCCATATAATTGAAAAACAATTCCAATTAAAAAACCATTTCGATTCCAAACCATTTCAGTAAAGCTTCTTTTTTATTGAATTTGTTTCTATAATTGAGGCCAATAAACTATTAAAAAATGATCATTTTTAAATCATTTATCAATGAATATGCAAAATAATTCCACATTTTCACGAAAATCAACAAAACATCAGTAAATAAGATTTATTACATGTTTTCACACAAATTTCACAACCTATATTTTTCAATTAAATAATTTTCAATGTGGTCCTTTATATTATTAATATAAGACATAGTAGTGAATAAACTTACCTCGGGTTTTATGACCATGATGGATAATGATAAGAAAAATAGTAAAACTGGATTGAATCTCTCAAACCCACCATAGATCTCTTCAGTTATCATTAAAAAAATAAAAATCTAATAATTTTTGGCATAAAATAATTTTGGTCTATCCATAGTGGTTGTAGATATTTGAAACCGGGAAATATGGTGATGTAGATCTTAGAAAAAACACCATGAACAATAGAGAATGATGGCATACCATGATAATTTGACATCAAAACACATAGAGAAGCCTTTAGATAACATCTTGATCAAGGAGATAATCTTATAAAACCATTTGGATGAGAAAATATCATGTTACGGTTGGTTTGGGGAAAACATTGTTGTTAAAACATTAAAGTAGCCTAGGTCCACTTTTTGTGGACCTAGTTGTTAAAAAAATGAAGGGTTAGTCAGATGGTCAGACAAACATTTCACAAACCACAGACTAGAAATTTCCTTAAGGATGATACCAACACAGGTGGATCGTATGGTTTCCATTCCCAAGAATTATCCTTTCTAATGCCCATAGTCTCAAGTTTCGTGGGTTTTCCTAGGCAGTCACAGTTTAGGAAAAGTGTATACAACCCGTGTACCATTCCTTTGAGCCCCTATCTCATTGTTCACAGTTTTTTATAGGCATGTAATGGTTTTCCAAAATCATACAGCAAACCTTAACCTTTATAAAATCCCAAAAAACCTCTAAGTGGTTCCCGAACACTCCCAATGATCACCCATATTATTTATATACTTACAAAAAATTAATTGATGGTTACATACAAGAAACTATAGGAGATAAAACCTCACCATATTCTAAGAAATGGTCAAACCAAAGGCCCTCTATGCTTCAAATACATCCTATACAGAGTTCCTCTTCATGATTGTGCTACTAGATATAGAGGTCCAACATTTTTCACCAACCAGCCTTGTGAATTTATTCCTCACGTTGTCCCTAGCTCTAGCAGAGCCCCGCCCCCAATCCAACACTAGCCAATGTGATGGTTCTCTGAACTCCATCAATGATTATTATGTAGGTAATCCCCATACTATCATCAATCAACACAAAGGTCATCCATGTTCCCTGCTCAACTAGTGAAAAGGTCTTTCACACCCCTTGACCTAGTAATGGAAATGTCCTCCCCACTCCAACAACTGGCATGTTGGTCCTACCAATTTTATATTTGACCGTATAAGATGAACACCCTACTAAATCATCATATAGAGTGGGGGGCCTCTCCAATCTCACAATTGTCCAAGGGGAGGTCCTCCAAACTTTGAAAGTATTCAATAAAGAGGGACTTCCCATATCTGATCCAATTCTATCCTACGAACTCCCATCCAATCCCCAACCAAACCGAAGGTCCTCCCCATTATAATGTGATTTTCTCTAAAAAAGTTTCATTTGGGGAAGAAGATCAATTCACAAAATAAAAACTAAAACACTAGGAAGTGGTAGGTCGTTTTCAATTCCATTAGTTTCTCAAATTGTTAGAAAAAAATTTGATTTTTTAATCGTGTCTTCACCACATATTTTCTGTTTGAATATAGGTTGATAGCATAGAATTTGAGATCCCCCATCCCATAAGTTTAGTCCCACATGAATCTCATATCCCATCATAAGTATAAGTAGGTGTAGAAAGAACCAGAACCCATCCAGGGTCTTGTGGTGTAGTCTTCTATGTCATCCTCTATGCCATTATATACCTCTTCACAAGATTACATAGTGTTTTTTTTAATATTATAGACCAAGAGAACCTATTATATGTGAATATTAACATTGATACCCATGCATATGTGGCCGTGTTGGTACTCATTCCTACATGGAAGTGTTCATGTGGTCAAAACTGCCCCCGATAGACAACCCATTCTGCAGCAGTTAGTTAGCTCATGTTGAAGCTTCTCTTAGATCCAATCCACTAACACGTCGTACAAAATGTTTTTCACCATAGGTTCTTAAATCCTCCATGATTCGATCATGTGATAACTAGGTTTCAGACTTTGATTTTGAACAAATAAGCTTTTCAGACACTCCATTCCTAGATTAGATGTCTGAAGAGATCTGGCAGAACGTGGATCCCATCTTTGACATTATAGAGTCCCTCAATTAGTAATTGGTTATCTTATCCCTCTGGACCCTCTAGGTTGAAAATTCTAATCTAGATAATGTTTAGTTGGTCTACTCGAAGAGCTATGAACACTTTGAAAACACCAGCCAACAATGTCACATGGTTGAGTGGGAAAGATTACTAGTGGAACAAAATCATATGTCACCTAGCTACAACCAGAACCATATATAGAAATGTGTATAAAGATTCACTATAATCCAAAAAAAGTAGTGGAAGTTCCTACACATGTTCAAATATGTCATTGGGGAAAATTTTCCACTATCCAATTCATTCACATCAAGGGGAATTCTGATTCCCCTAGAGATATTGAGGATACAAACACATGGGTCATCATTATGAATATAGATGATACTTAATTTACTAAGGATGTCTATTTCGGGGTAAAATACAATGAAGTGGAAAACAATACTATGGAAGAACTATATAAGGTGGTCCATCACACATGTGACCTCACTTTTCTATAAAGTCATGCATGTGTATATGGATAGAATTCAACAACATTGTCCTTTGGTTATGAAACTAGTATGCGTAAAGAGAATATATGAAATTCAATGCCATCTTATCCACCCGAATTTGCATAGTGAGTAGAGTTTGATCCCTTTATGGATACTCTATGACATATGATCTCATATTAGCACCATTTCCTCAATGATACGTTTTCTGAGTGACATCTAGATTATAGAACCACTTGATAATATCATTATCTTCCTCCTCCATGGTAGTAGGGGTAGACAAAATTCTTTCTCAGTCAGTTTCCCCTAATCAAGCAAAGAAATCCTACACATATTGACATATTAGATACCATGGTTTGTGGATAGAGACCATGGTATGCATTACCTATCCTACTTGAATAGTATGAGAATATCTTTCGGGACCTAGATCAGGAGACTTCCCATGCCCCCGTATAGATCACTCCATGAGCCATTAGTCCTACTTAATATGTTGTTAGTCCAATCAATGGAACTGTGGACAAGAATCCTCACCACAATAGAAATCCCCACAACAATTTTATGTTGGATGCTATAAATTTTTGGCTCAAAGGCCTAAAAACAATATCTATGGAAATCCCACATAATTTAATGATATATCTAGAATGGGTGTATGACATGCGAGAACTAATATATATCAGAAATCTAACATTATTGCCCTTCAGGGGGATGTGTGACCCACGGAAGCATTTTTCCCACTTCATGTTCATGTGAAGACCCATTTTGGGAACCCCATAGAAAAAGGATGTAGAAAATTTCAGATGATTCATTCATACATCGGATGGGACATCGTTAATCTACTACCACAAATTACCCATTGGATACATCGCTGGTTGAGAGGGCCTCTTCAGGAAGTTTCACTTCTAGTTCATCTTTACTAAACACATGATGTGTATTAATGATCTCTTAAAATCCATTCAAGGGCTTGATTAGTATGTCTCTGAATTTATTTCCATGATTAGTGTCCTTATTCTATCATTTAATGTGACACTATCTATAGAGAAGATATTTATGATGTGTGTAAGGAATCTTAAAACTAAACTGGTTCCATCCCTCATGACTCAAAATTTCCCATGAAAATTTAGGTCGTTATTTGATAGGGCTCAATTATAAGAGGAGGCCTTATATCATGATAAGAAGGCATGTCCCATGACTCATATTGATCCTAAAAGATTATATTCCAATGCAGTGATTTCCATCATCGTAGAGGCAGGGTCCCGAGAGCTGCTAGAGTTGTTTCTCACATAGTCTCTCCATGCACAACATCATTGAGTAAAGAAACTTTAGCAAGATCCAAATTTACAATCTTATAATTGGTAGGCACCTAATTGTAAGGAACCACCACTCAAGTGAGAGAAAGTGGCTTCAAATCCTCATCAGCTTCCATCCCCTCATCAGAACTAGGCTCCCTACACTACCTTCCTGGATAGGAGAAACCAAACCTACTCCATTCTAGAGACCATGGTTCCTAGTGATTTCCATAGTTATCTAGAACAAGGGATTCTAAATATATGATTATGTATAAATCTCCAATAGACAAATCTCTCAAATTTCCCTAACATCTTAACTTTCCATAGGATCCTTGGACATACCATTATTAAATGATATGTGTACACGTATCGGCTCTAGGGTCAAGTTGAAAATGTAGTGCTCAAATTGGGGGATCATTAAGAATAAGAGGAACACATCTCGGTCAAACCCAACATTTATAATGACGGTTACAGTCAATAGAAATTGGTTTCAAACCATGGGACTCAAAATTACAACAATTGGTTGGACCGTTGGGTAGTTTCTCGCACCCATAACATTATATGTACCGTCTTATGCCTTCCCAGACCTCCTAATGTCGATGTGCCTTATCTGACTTCTTATTTTTCATCCACCTCTCATACATCCACATATTTGATGAGGAGGAACCATTGATGCAATGGGATTAAAAATACCCCAGATATGTCAAAATCATCCACAACTCTCAATGAATTCATTCATCCATAAGTAATAATTTCACTAAGAGTTGATTTAGTATTGTAATACTTTTATGATGATTATAGTGAGAAATATTATGTAAATACCATTGAATAGGTGGATCCCTACCTAGTTTTTGAAGAAGATGAATATCTGGAAATCCCTCAGAATGTACTCAGACATTGCAATCAGTGAAGAATTCAAGGAAATTAAAACCATTAGAATTATTAGAAGAGTTCTTCAATCCAGGATGCACATTCCACTGAAACCTAATAGTAAGTGTCGCATAGACTTTAGTCGACATAGTCCTTCCATCCCACTCTTCCGAATTCAACACCACTATTGACCATGCTAGTTGAATAGAATGAAAAACTGTTAATGCATAATGATCGACTATTTCCATCCAAATCGAAGCCCCAATTATCCAACAGTCGACTAGTGGAACTTCTGAGCTATTTTCTTGATGAGTAGTAGGACACTGCCAGTGTCATCTATAATCTTATCGTTTATCTAGTTGTTCCCATTTGTCTTCATACCAAGGATCAACCCCCATGGGTAGGAATGTATGAATATCATGTGTGTACAACGTGGGAATGCACATTTACACCATTCCTACATATCTATATATCCCCTAGGATCATTATCTATATGAAGAGATTATAGGAGCCCTCACAATAGCCTTGAAAATCCCACTCTATTTGGAAACATATTTTTCTAGCATAGATACATTCTATAGTGATGATGTTCTGGAGTAAGATTGGAAACCCATAATCTCTTTCTTGAGAGACGATAAAAGATATCATGTGCTGGGGCACATCCTTCTATTATACATCACTGAAAAATTCAATGTTCTTGATGTTAATCACAATATATTAGATGATAATTATGGGAAGAATCTCATCCCAAACCAAATTTTTTATATGTTGGGACTCACTAAAATAGTCATGATCTCTCTAACCTAGAGATTAAGGAATATAATGGGACCAATACCATGTGTTAGGGTCTATCTGAACACCTACTTTGGATATTTGGTAGACAACACAAAATATATGGATATTTCATAGGAAACCACATAAAACACATTAATGGTTAGGCCCTATATCCATCTACATAGAAAATTCCCCTCATTATAAAAAAAATTCCTCAATTGCTCCCACAATGGCTGTTAGGCAGTTTCTAGGGCCCTAAATATACCATTTACTCTTGTGAAGCCTACGATAAAGATTTTTCTTATTAAAAGAGAAATGAAAAGATGTTTAGGACCAATGAACTTGATATATTCTCCATTTCAACCATCCAGTGGATAGATTTGGATGACCCATTCATCCTCTCGTTTCACTAGTTAGTTGCCAAAACTCCAGACTTGGCCTTTTTTCATTTCTGAAAGGAAATTTAATGGATACCTTATATACAAATAACATCATAGGGATACCTAGTACTTATAAATAGTTTATTATTGGGTGATTAAATAAACCATTATACCTATGAAGTAACAAGATGTTCATGCCATGGCAACATCCGTACATCAATCCCACTTTTTCTATTGAGTTGGTTTGAACAAACTCAAATTGACCTCTCACCATTACAACAATATAAAGAATAGAACATATGGTCTACTTCATGATTGAATCGGTATGATAGCCTATATCATGACTGTCTTAGTACAAAAGGTGTCTCTTGGTAAATATTATACCACTTCCCATATAGGCACCTGTATCCCCCATAATCAGTTAGTTTAAATGAAAAATATATTCTAGCTAATTCCCATTCCTAAAATGATGATGTGAATTTGGAGAACTTTCCATATACATTTGAGTATGGAATATCCACTACAATTGATGATCATTTTTTGGTGATCCTTGGTACTAAGGAAAATATGTGGCTGACGATGATCAGTTGAACCATGCATATAGATGAACAACTATGGAATGTGGATTTACGGAATCACTATGATATGTTTACTAGGAGCAATGATTATATCTTGAAAAGACCCTTTGGTAACCTTCTACATTCTTTTTCCCCCATTATGCCATCACAGGTTCATGTAGCCTCATAAGAAGATCAACCCTTCCCATGGTGTTATGGTCGATGCCTAAGATGAAGAGCTTATCAAGGAAAAATTAATCATGGATGTTCAGAACCACAAGTGGATAGAAAACATAATTCAATTAAAAATTAAGTATATGGTGATCATAGTATCTATCAAATTCCAGGATCTAGTCAAAAACTATTTGAAGGACAATTTTCCCATTCCAATGACAATGTTTTTATCGATGCTTCAGCTAGGATCCAGGATCTCTACTTCACAAACGGGTACTATAGATAAAATTAGATCTAAATGGACCCCAAATATGAGAATTATACCACCATTATTGTGACACAAGGTAAATTCTAAGATTATGTGATGTATTTTAGTTTGAAGAATGCATTGGTTACTTTCCAATGAGAGATGCACCATATATTCATATCAATCCCGGAAATGCTAGTGGAATTCTATGTATAAAATATTGGTTTTAAATACCATGAGTGTTAGGATCATCACAATGATCGTGAGAACGTGTTTTGATTCATCCAATATTAACTGTTGAAGAAGAGCCCCTTGAAATTTTCTTCCAAGGTTAGCAATGGAAATTTTTTATGTTATGTTGTCATATAAATAAGAATGGAGATCCACCTAGAGAAAATCCAGTCCATCAGCTTGATGCCTCCTTTGAGAAATATCTAGGATCTTTGTGTCCTCCAAGACCAATTTTCCTCTTTAGTCAACTTAATAGAAATTTTTTGTAGAGTTCATTACCTTTTCCAAGAACATCAATAAATGTTCTTTCTAACAAAGGGTTGAGGAGTGACCTTAAACATTTGAGAAAAACATGTAATATCTAATGTAGCCTCTAGTTTTTATGCCACATATTTTAGAGGATATGTTGGTCATTTATGTAACAAAATAAAAAATCCATTGGTGCACATAATTTCTTGAAGAACAATGAAGGGATAGAGAACCATTTATAATATCTCATTCACATTCTCCTGGACAGAATGTACAGATATTATCCAAATGAGAAGAGCTACCTCATATTGGTTTTTTCACTGCCGAAGATGAGAACATACCTATATAGTCAAGATCTATAGATGGTTTCCTTGTGGATACAATAAATAATATGTTATATTTTCTAATTTTGTTAAGAAAACTAGCGTTCTAGGTGCTTATTCTTCAATTGTTATCAATGTGGTTTTTTAAGATAAATCCTTATAGGGTTGCGAATTGGTAGACATTCATACCACTCATCCTACCACTAATGAAGTGAATCTATATTTATATTTATTCGACGAGGCCACCCTATCAGTGGAACAAGCCCGTCTGTGCAGGAAGATGCCTTTAGATGGTGCCTCCTAGAGTCTAATAGGTAGATGGCTCAATGACCCCAAGCTCAAAATATTGGGACTAGAAACTTTCAGCATCAAACCTATATAGTCTATCATTCCCCATAATTTTCTACTATTAGAGGGATACACTAATAATGTGGTAGATTATTTGGATGTCCTTAATGTCCTAGAAATGGCCCTTGATATATTCGTTCCCCACATGAATGTGAAGGGAGAATTTGAGTAGGTCATCCAAAAAATAAATGGTGATTATATTTATAGGAATCCATAGCTTGTGGCTTTTATAGAGCACACTCACTATTTAATTACACAATTTTCTTTGCATCTAGATGTGAATCATGTTCCCTAGTCATCAAATCATTAAACTAATTCCCTGGTTAGTCTAGCCACATATATTTCATAGATTGACTCAGATGATCTATTATTTCATGTGGAACATCTAAGATTTATCTCCAATATCAATTCAGATGATGATGACAGTTTGAAGGTAAACCACATGACTATATGGGCTTCCTCATCAGGGCCATTGGATCCCCCATGGATAAAGAAATACCTATTTGGATAGATTTCTTTTTTGAGTATCTCCATCAAGGAATTATCCCACAAAATAGAGTCGAACGTGTGATAATCCATCGTTGTGCATCATAGTTCACCCATCATATTGGACCCAACATCAAGAAGACTCTCTTTAGAAATGGTTTTGAATTAATTCAACTTTTATACAGTCCATGAGATGAGTTCCACTAGTTAATTCATGATGTTCATGTTTGGTCATGTGTTTCTCACCAGGCGTGGATGAAGTTATCCCACCAGATTCGAAGGCGATGATACATTGGGCCATCCATCGTGCATTTCTGTTTTGAGTTCTCCTAGCGGATCCATATTAGTAAGATCCATGTCAAATTTGGGCATTTACTACTTGAGCCCTTCTATACTGCCATTAGTTCATGGACCTTTTTTATCTAGTGAATTTATGTAGAATTGAGTATCATCCAGAACCATTTCACAAATGGAGGCTCATTTTTAATGCAAACTATTTCATTTCCATGTTCGAATAAGTTATTACACTCAAGGTAGTAATGGCCCAATCAGTCATTGAATTTTTTGGTTCCAATAACATTGATCATTTTAAAATCCATCATGTTATTATAATATAAAATAGAACCAACATTCAAGATGATAGGAATATAAATTTGTACACCTAGTACAACATATAATCCAATCATAATTCCCTCTATCATGTTTTGAAAAATGGAATGATCAAGGAATTCAATAAAACCTCCTCATACATTATACAAAATGTAGTTGGCCTAAAAAAAATTGGTCTGACAAGCTCCATAATTCTCTTTTTGGATTTTTGTATGATGAATCATAATTCCAAATAGGTTACTCCATATTCCATGTTTTAGAGAAAAAAAGAATTCATTCCCATAAATATCTATTTCAAATCGCTCAGTATAGCAATTTGTGATCATCTAATGTCATAAGAGATAGTAGATGTCCGTTTAGATGAACTATATTTTGTAAAAGAGAACATGATTGTGGCCATGCGTAATCTAAAGAGAAAACAGAACAATATAGAAAAAGAATTCAATAAGAAGGTTCACCTCCTCTCGTTCCTCTAAGGTGATACGATATTCGTTATCGGGGTTTCAATGAAAACATGTAAAAATCCACCAAATATGGAACCATAGTTGGAAGTTCCATACATTATACATAGTTTCTATCCTAATGGTAGATACTATTTGGTCACCATAGATGGGGAGAACATTACTCCACTCTCCAATTCCATGATCCTCAAAAATTACATCACATAAGGGTCCAGGTAGTATGACCTTAAAATATGTGAATCATCCCAGGAACATAACATTAAACTGGGTGACCACGTCTAAGAATTATCACATTAATCTATATATGGGGTTTCCGTAGAAATTTTTCAAACGAAATGATCCTACTTTTCCAAATTCATGTTTTTGTTTTCCTACTATGTTACATGTGTCCCCTTTCTCAGATACCCACTCCCTTATATTACATTTATTATAAGTTTAAACTACACATCTCTTGTCCAAGAATCATTTCTATATAACGAGTGTAGTTTCTTCTTAAAAATGTGTTGTGAGGTGTTGGGATTCCATGGATCATGCACATCTGGTTTTTCCATAAAACTAGACTACATTTTCACACTTTATAGGCCTCACCCCATTGTCTGAGCTCTATGACCTAGAACTCAGAGATGTTAATGTCTTATTGGAATGGCATAAAATGTGTAACAAATCATAACATAGTTTCACATCATTAAACATCTAAATAATTATCTTCTTGGTTGTACGATGTTAATCTACACAACTCCATGATGTTATCACCAGATATGAAAATTCCCCTAGAATCCACCACCTACCATTCATTATTTATGAACTACGTATGGATTGATTCATACCAATACTAAATATGTAGTGATTTCAGGATTCTATATCCAGGTCCAGACACTCCAATAATAATTCTCTCTCACTGTGTTTGGATCAGAACTACCTAGGGTGTTTCATTTCCAAGAACAATGTGTACCTTTATTCCCATCCTCCTGGGATATGTATTGATGCATGGAAATATTGTCTTTATTCCCAACCACATATTCATAAAATTTTTGTCCCCTTGGACTCTCCATCATCCAATTTAAATGTCATTAATCAATAAATGGGATGAAATATATAATCCATGGTGGAGTGTTGGTCCTCTTTGGTCCTCATTCACATTAGGGTTTTTGTAACACTACACTAAACTAGTCCAATTGAGACTGCCTCCATTTTTTGAACTCCGAGACCATAAAATGAGAGTCTATAGTCTATAAATCATGACCTTAAATGGTTTGTGTATCTCATCTGTGGTTTGTTGTGTGGTGTTAGTCCTCCTTTGAACTCATTCACGTCAAGGTTTCACATAACATCACACTACACAAACCCATTTGAAATATCATCCCAATCAGTATGATTTCTATGAACATAAACTGAGATCAAATGTCCTCAATCAAAATTTTTAAATAGAAACCATGCCATGAAATATTTTAGGATGACTCAAAATAATCATTAGATGCCTCATTTACCTCAACAGAGAGGATTTACCCTACCAGTGTTGGCCTTCTTTCACAATTTGTTCAAGTACTAAACATGATTTGATTCCCGAACTCATGGGATAATTAGTGAAACCTAGATATTTATTATTTGTACCCAACTACAATCTGCTTCAAAAAATCGTCCTCTTGGCCATGATTATTTCCTAGTACATTTAAACCTAAAATGTATGTAGTCCATGTTAATGTATATATTTGGTTTTTGGTCTCTATTTGAACTTATTCACATTATTTTTTTCCTGTTACGAACCATATATATACCTTTAGATTTATTGATTCTATTATAGTCCCTAAGACATGAAGTTACTTAGTTTTTTATGGTCCAAGGAATATAACCAGAAGCTTTGGCAAAATCCAAGACTTCATTACCATTCCCAAATACTCGCACTCCACAGTGAGCATTTCTGGGTACATATTGCCACAATATTTCACAACCTAACAGACCCCCTAATGGTGGATCTCACGTTCTATTTTTAGATCACCTATTGGCCTAGGCCAATGACCTAGTGGATTGTTGGTAACAAATAGATGATCATTTGTTTCGAATATGGTCATTAATTTATCATAAATTTTCTCAGCCCACTCATGATTGGTATAGTAACGGTTTTTGTGTTTTGAAGATGGTTAGTCGTTAGCCGTTACATACTAGGCTCAACTCCATCCAGTCTTTGAAATTCAGGACATAAATCCCTTCCACGATTCAATATCATTGAGGGATTCCATTAATATTGTACCCCTTAATGTAAAATACCACATATCAGGTAAAACCCACTGTAACATTTCTTTTTTTCATACAACAATAATGACTCATGTGGGATTATGAGTTCTGGTAGGGTGGGTACCAATGTGGTCAAACCACACAAGGGATTATTATTCAAAACTCTATGACCATAAACTAGGAGGCTAACCAAGTAATGTGAGATGGAAATAATCCTCTTAATGACTCATTCGCATTGGGGTTTCCTCCTTCCGAATAACAAATTCCAATATTGTGATTCCTTTTTCATGTCAATTACCTAATACTAGTGTGATGCGCAATCCAGCTTTGGATCATACATATTTGATATATTTAATTCATGCCATAGAAATATTATAAGAATATAAATTTCATTATTTCAATGCATCATGACATTAAACTCTTAGATAGGTTCTAGGCAGCATGAACCTAAAATATATGCATCTTTCTGGTCAAATGACATTAATGTTTTCCATGAATATTCCTCAACCTCTGACATTGAATTGCATGTTCACCATCCTTAGCTTCTTGATGTAATACATAAAGACATCCCGAGACCTTTTCTAAAGTTATTTTCCACATGTTTTTTATCTTCCACATTATTTGCATCTTTTGATATCACTCATCATCTATGATGAAGCACCCATGGATGATTGGTCTGATCTATTTTCATACCAATGTGCTTACAACAATGTTCTCTAAGACATGGTGGCATAATTCCCAGAGAGTTGGAATTCATCTAATCATTAAAAACATGAATTCCATGCTTCATGTAGCCCTTATCATATCCTCATTGTCCTATATGACTAAAGGGACCCCATAATATCCTTTTATAATGAAAATTTGGCTCACCTAAATTCCTAGACCAATATTCTCGAAGACTTTGGATGAAAATTAGAATCATGTTCCACATTTTGAACATGGTCAGTGGTTGAACCTCATTGGGTTATCCCTATTTCATGAAAAGATATATTGATAATGTTTTTTCAAAAAATTAAAATAACATTTCAATATTGTGATTCCACTCCCATTATGTTTAAAATTTTGGGTCTTTTGATTCACACTTCTCAATCCACTTTGTATTAATAGATCCAAACACCACTGGCATTATACCATCTATGAACTAGGTCATGTTATGAAAATTATGTTGGCTACTCAGAGAGCCTTATTCTCTATCCACAACCTCTCCCAGACTGAAAACCCAAGACTACTAGTCAATATTAGATCAACCCATGATTTTAGTGGTCATCTGACAATCTCATAAATAGTGGTCAATTATGTGGTCATCCTTTGCCTCTAACACCTGATGTGACCCACATGAACATTGGGATTTTTCATTAGTTTTATCACAAATATGATTAATATTGGATTATTAATAAAAAAATGAAATGTAAATATTCACACATATTATAAAAAGTAGGAAAATATATACACCAAGGGTTAGAAACATATTGGTGTGTATCATCATTTAAATAATAACTTCCCTTAAAAATATACTATTGTGATTGAGATAATCCACTCTTCCTATCACTGAAATTTGGCACCCATGATTTGTTAACGTCGTTGAAGCTCTTATTCCTCGTCATTGGACACTAGTTAAATCTTGTCAAATCTTGTTTATGTGCATAGACACTCGGCATTAGGGTTAGATATCTAACAAGTTTCCTACATCATTCGGTTCTCATCCTACTCTATTTGAGCTCACAACTAGATGATGATTTCAAACTGTGTTATGAGGAATTCATAATAATTGATTAACTATTTTTCCAGGTGTTGAATATCCTGGGTGACCTCTTGATGTCTTCATGTGCTATCAAATTTCTCCTAGAACCAAGAAAAATACAAAGTCTGGAACCCCTCCCAGATCTATTCAGTAAACAAATTAGCAACTAGTGCATGATGGACTCATGCATACACCCCTCTAATGAAAAGGTTTATAAGAAAATGGTGGAGTGAATTTATCTAGAACTGCACTTTTGGTTTGGGGGTCTAATTAATTGCGAGTTTAACACATTCCCATGAGTTACAGCTGATGAATCATTTTATCATCTGGATCAGGGGAAAATAATAAAGATCCTCAGGATGACCAGGATTATACCTTGACAAAGTAGAATGTTTTTCTGATGTAGTGTTTTTCTATAATATATTCTCATAGTGACTAGGCCTCACATCATGTTGGTGAACATTATGTTTTTAATTTATACCCTTTAGTGAATTTTCCCATACTAGACTAGAAATCTACCCCACTAGTGGAACCACTCACATTCATTGTCCCCTGTTCAGTTGAGACTGGGGCTGAATCAATTTTAGAATTTGGCTTTGCACAAGTATGAAAAATCATTAAATTAAATCATATGGATGATATAACCCCTTTCTACCCAACAAGTTCATAATCTTATGACCACTACATAGGAAAAATATCCATAGTTAATTTCACAGCCAATAAAAATTATAACTTCTTGTAATCAAATAATTACTAAAGGGTATAACCACTAGGTCCAGCTACATAGTCATTGTAGGGACATCCATCATAGGATAACCCTAATTGCTTGGTATATCAATGATTACCCTTGGCCCTTATTTCTTCATTTGTGAGGGAGTTACATATGACAAGTACGCGTTTATTCCAATGCTTTATGGAAACCTATCCAAGATTGATTTGTTCAAGAACTGATCTTATATGGAGGAGGAATATAAATTTTAATCCATTTTAGTGTGTAGCCCCACTAATAGTGGGAGATACCATAGAGATACTTGGGGGAACTCCCCCATTGATGATAGTTAGGACCCGGGTTTCTAATGAGGCCACCGTTACATATTTGGTTATCCTACCACTATACAGTTCATCCTTGACTGATTCACCCCCCTTTTTAGCCCCATTTGTATCCCCTGGACCACATTTCAATGTTCCCACTATCAAATATTACACCCACAATGGGGTCCTCTTTCTCAAAGGTCAATTTATCCTATTTATTCCTTTTTTAGTTTTGAAAAACATTTCAAATATAACAAGGGGTTGAGGAATGATAACAGTAAGTTGAGTTTACAAAGAAGTGATAAGAAAACTCTTCTTCAGATCCCACGATCTCACCTCTCTCTCAAGGACACCATTATTGAAATTTTCTCCCCATGGCCCCACATATTCATATACATCTCATAATCCATCCCCCACCTCCTCTAACTGTTCTTAATCATCTCATTCTTCATTTTATACATTTTATTCTTATATTTCTTATTTTGTATAATTATTCATCACTTTCATCTTTAGGATGTTCCTCCTCTAAATAAGAATCATCGATAATCATCATCGTCACTAGGTTGGGTGGGGCCTTTTACTGACCCCTATTACATGCAGAGATATCCATGGTTGTTAGTTTTGCATGAATCAAATGATTCCTCAACCTTTATTCCTCTAGAATAATCACATCCTATAGAAATTTATTCCATTAAAACATTATCATCCGATATAGGTCTTTAGGTGAAATAGAATATCACAATGTTATCCATGAAGACCAATTAGTGGGGAAGATTGGATCAACAACTGGTTTCAAAATATACTGTGTCTTTTTCCATGAGCTGTTTTTGGATTTCACTTGAGTCAATTTTCTGAGCCACCCCACTTTACAATGTGAATGGGTGTCCATTCCCTATGACGTACCAACAATTTTTGTTCTAGATCATGTATCCCCAGTTTCATGAATATTAATTTGGTTATAAACAAACATATATTTCTTTTTCTCTAACTCTATGAATGATGGTTCAATCATCTGAATGTGTCTTTGAAAGATTGATTCCATAAATACCACCAACGAGTTTGTAAAATATTCTTTCAATAGGACAACATTGACAAATGTACAAGATATCATGATAATTTATCTATTAGAAATATTAATTATCTTGAGCCAAAAAATGAAGAGGATATAGGGGTGATTGTCTTAAAGAAAATTTTATATGCAATATCTTTTCCACCTACTGAAGGCATCATAATAAAATAGAAAAGTGGGACGATGCATATTTCTCCTAGTGAACATTTCCATCAATCCATGCCACTAGAACACTTCTCCTAAAACATAGTAAGTAGTCTATATAGCCCCTTGAACCTCATAGGTTTTCCAACACTAAGCCAACAATATTGAGAATGGGTTGGAATTTTTAATTACTTTTGAATTTGGATATGGAGTAAAACTACATTATTATGGATGGTCAGTTCAAAACCCCAAAAATGTTCAACATAGATGGATATAGACTAGTTCTTTGGGGATCTATGACACATAGGAATTCATATTCACTAAGATAAGTTGAAATAAATCCATGTAGGAGTTGTAAAGAACAAAAAATTATCCTTGGTGTGAATACCCTTTAGATACATCCCAAAATACAATAGACCCTTTCTAAAAAAAGAATTACAACAATAACACTATTGCAATCTTCCAGGATCCACCCTGTCATTAAGGTACATGGATGTATTATCCCTTATGTCCCTCATCGAAAATTGCCACACACTAAAGAATGTGGAATGAAATTTGGTGCAGATAACCAGTGTGTCCTAGTCTTTAGCCATTCTATAACGCCACATCGGATATACACATGCATCTAAGATCACCAAATATTAGCTCATCATTCCCCTATGCTATGCCACTTAGAATTACTTAAATCAAAGCATCAATATTACCCTCAGATATTTCTTAAATAACATGTTGAACCATGCCTGGAATAGGGTATCCTTCATGATGAAATTTACCTTATTCTTTTCCTTAACCACCTTCTATAGGTTCTGTTTGTAAATTGGCATCCAGTAATTATCCTACTTGGTATTTTCTAGTGGGAGGAAGACATCGTATTGAAATCCCACCTGAGGAATGATTATGATATAGGGAATGTCCCCCAAACTGATATTGACTTCCACATGGTGGAGGTGAAACATGTTTGGGTTTGGAGACCACCAATTGAGGAGTTCTGGAACCAGTTTCTATTTTTGATAGGTATGGAACAATGACATCCATATGGAGTCATAAATCCAGATGATGAATAACTCTACACCAAATCCTCACATCTTTAGTATACCCCAAACTCCCATGTCCCTTAACTTGTGACATATCTCCCGATCCTCAAGCCCCTATCCTTCTTCAAGACTACACTATCATTCCTCATAAAATATTGGATGTTACAGTCATAGTGGGTGGGATACTTTCATTCCTCTTGATTATCTATTATGAATTTCATTGTCATTTCATTCAAGGCATAGATGGAATTTTCCCAATTCTCCCTTACAGTGAGGTCATAAACATTGATTTGGTATCACTGGGGGATGTCTTCATGTGAGAAACATGATTGAGGTGAATTAATTTCAAATCTTGAAATGGATACATGTTTGGATATAAAAATGTTCCATAATGGAGGTTGTCACCTAAGAAATAATCATTATATAGTTGTGTCAACATTCCCAAGAGAATCTGATTTTCTAGTAAAACCCACCTGGTGTAGTAACTCGGACCTAGAGGTCCCAGAGTAGGTGTCTCACATTAATTACATTCATGTAATATACAATTAAATTGCATCGCAAAGAAACAAATAGATTATTATTCATCGAAAACATGATACATACATGAGAAATGAATACAAAAATTTCAACATATTTATTTCTAAATAACATATTGGATAATAAATTTACTCAATGAATAATATCCATGTAGAACATTCATAGTATAAACATTGAGTTCATGTAGAATGGAAAACAAATAAGTTTGTGATCAAATGCTCTATATGGATAAATTAAAATAGAAAAAATAATGAATAAATTATAATAATCAAGTGGCAATGTAAATTAATGGAAACACATTCTATTCAATAAAATAGATAGGGAACAAATAATTATAGCAAGGTATTAAACTAAAACACATTTCATTCAATCAATGAACTGAATATGAAATGTATCAATTAACATGTCGGCACTAAATCTCATGGATGAATAATAACATATTGTAAAAGCGTTAAATTCTTAATTTTTGGAAATATTATCTAAGTCAAATGAAAATGTACACCATCAAGTAATTTTACATGATTGTTTAAATCCGCGTATAGAAACCCATTTAATTTGTGAAACATATTTTTCTTAAGAGAACCATTTGATGCATTAAGAAGATTTGTAAATTTAGGTCTTCATTGATCATTACCAGTTCAATGTTGTCATTATATATAATAATAGAAATTAGGAATATGGTTTATCATATATCTGTATTTATAAAATGATACAGATTTATGAATATTTTCCCAAATAATCAAGTAACATTAAAAGTATGAATAATATGTGAAAATATATAAGGTTCTATAAATAATCATATCTATGAAAAATGATAAAACTATATAGAAGAAATTCAATGTCAAATGATCATAGGAATTTGAATATTTCAAATGGGGAAAAATAATGGAATCAATGAAGTGAATGTTAATATTATTCTTTTCCAAATCCATCATAAAAATTTTATTTTAAAAAATAAAATTATAAAATATCAATGGATGATTTAATGTAAGTATGGTGTATAAATCTGTACATGATGTATGAGATAAAAACAACATGCTTTTTACATGGTTCAATGGTTAAAAAACAACTTTTTCTAAATGAACCATGAATATTTCTTTGAAAATATTGGTTAAATAAATAATGGTAATAATTTCATTAATAAATAATTTTTTAATGTTTAAAAACATTTTTTGAAATGTTTTTTAAAAAACAATGGTTTAAGAAGAAAAAATGATCTCTAACTAAAGAGATATTGATGTCATATTTTTTTAAAAAACATTTCATGTACCATAGTGTAAAAATGGTAATAATATTTAGAAAATGACACGAGTAACTAATGTCAAGGAAAAATAAAGGGATTACATAAAAATGTTCATATAATTTCCTCAATCATAAATGAATAATAATTAAAGTTTTAAGATGAAAATAATAATTAATCTTTTTATAGTGTCCCATAAAACTATGAAATATTTTATAACATAAAACATGTGAAGTAAAAAATTAAAATAATGTTATAAATAAATTTAAGATAAAACGATTCATGACATAATATATGAAATGAAAAGTAGATACAACACCAAAAAGAAGTAGTTGGTGAATATGACATTTAACTCACATATTTCAATATTGAGTTGAAAATCAATGACATTATATATAATTGGTCTCGTATATCATTGTATTCCAAAATAAAAAACTGATGATAATTATTTACTTTCTTGAGAGGCTCTTTAATGTTTATCATAAATTTTATTTCACTTGTTTCAATGTTTTATTGTTCGGAAAAAATACAGTAATGTAACGTTGATGCATTATTGGGTTGATTGTGTTTATCGAAAAAGTGGGTTTCCATGGCCTATTGTGGAATTAATGAGTGATTATTAACATACTATGTTTATAAGAATATATTAAAAATTAATGAATGATATGGAGGTTGATTAAAAATAATGTATATAAGGTGGAACTATTTTTCAGGGTTTTCTAAATATTTGGGCCTCAAAATTGGGAAAATTGAGAAATATGTTTTTGGAAATGGAATTTGCGAGCAAGATAAAAGGTGGTATGGAATTTTTTATTGAAGTAATGTTTCATGATAATTAAAATGAAAAATTTAAAAGGCATGATATGCATGAAAATTCTGGAATGTATGTGAAGATGATGTTGTGCAAAAGGGTATGACACACCCAATGCGATGTCAAATTGGGTTTTCTCACAATTACATGGGATATTGCACAATTTATTGAATCATCCACATAGAGGTTGGGGATAAATATAAATAATATATTCCCCCTCATTTTACTATATCAAAAAAATTGGAAATCAGAGCTCTGAATCATGTTATAATTTTTTCCAATGATAGTTGTGCGTTAGAAATAGAGTTTCATGAAAGAAATGGGAGTTGCACACAAAAGGTGTTCCATGAAAAAAGTTAAATGTTTCTACCAAGGGATTAATGTTTTATTCATGGAACCCAAAAGGGTTTCATGAAATATTGGTTTTTCCCAAAAGTTATTTGTTAAAGAGGTAATCATCATTATATGAAAGTGGAAATTTAACAGAACATCTATCTATATCTGAGGATGGTATATTCGTTAGAGGTAATGAAGGGACCTACAGGTCCAAAATAATTTGTGTGAATAAATTTCAATAGTATTTAGAGAAGGAATAAGAATATGATTATCCTTACCACCAGTACTGATCTAGAGGAAGATACATAAGGAGTGACCCTTGGGAATGCAGTGAGATAACTATAAGTCATGCTAAGTTAGTGATCCGGGGAATAAAAGTGATCTCAACTAAATAATGTAAAATGAAGTGAAATTTTAGTGGATTTGTTACATCGTCACATTTTTCATGTATTCTCATTGGACGTATCCTAGTGAAGATAAACCAAGTAATATTGTAGTGTCCTGTGTATGATTTAATTTCAGTTCTTATATTACTACTAGAGAAATAGAGAACCATGTTTTCTTTAACGAAATAAAAGATCAAAGGGGGTGTTTTTTTAATCTGTAATACCATGATTCACCCTCTCAGTGGGTATTTGACCTAGTGTACATAACATTTAAACTATTATTTAATCAATTATGTTTACATCGAGTGTTTTTGAAAAATTTGTTTTGTGTGTCAAAAACAACTTTTATAAGTACAATATGATAAAATTGGATAGTATATAATATCAAATGACTAATAATAAGGACATAATTTTTATATTCATTCATCATTTATAATATAATAACTAGTCAACAAATTAGGTTATGAAAAATTAACCAATGATATAATCATGCGGATGGTAGGTCGTACATAGGCATGAGTAACATTCCCTTTTTTCAATGATCATTATGGATTGATGGTAACTAAAAAATATAATTATATAATGATCATTATATTATAAAAAAACATTTTATTTAGTAATATATACTATGATATATAATTTTTGTGATGTAAAAGTAATCACATAATCTGGAGGAGGCTGTAGTCCACAATTGCCTGACTACCATTATAAATTTTTAGTTTGTGGAAGGATAATAAATAAAATGATATATATTATATTTACATTAATGTAATTATGTAATTAATAAAAAAAATTATGTCAGAGATTTTTTATTAAAACCAACTTTTATATATTCAAGGTATCCTGGGATCGGATCACATAACATTTAGGTGGCGGTAGTCCACTCTTCCACAAATGATGTTTTCGTATTCACACAAAACGGAAATCACAAAATTTTTTGTTATAATGTAATTAAATATGTGTAAAAAAGTTATAAGTATCATCTATAACATATATAAATATATTTTCTATCATAATTCAAAAACCATGATAGGGGGTAATGGAGAAATTAACAACTTTGTTTCATGGGGTGGTAGTTCACCATGCACATAAAAGGTATGTTAATTACACTTTATATTATAGTGTATATTATTTTAGTTTATATAAATAACATAAAAGAATACTATCAATTTATTTATACTTTTTAATAATATATAAATTGAATAATAATAGTTGAGTGGTTGAAAAAAATGAAAAAACTAAAGATTTGAGGAAATTTGTTTTTTTTTTGGGAAACTCCATTTGGTATGCACTAAAGGGATTCTTTGTATTGATTTATGACCTAGGGTAGTATTATATTATAGTGGTGTATATATTTATGAGATATTTTGTCATATCATGGTTGATAAAAAGTGTATAGAGAGGTGTGTGGAAGGGGAATAGAGGACACCTTTTTATATTGGAGGTGTGCAAGTCATATATATTTTCAAAATGGGATTCCCACAAAACATTTTCCAATTTGAAAGTGGATCCAATAATCATATAAAATATATAAAATGGAATATATGGTATAAATATGACCATAAAATAACTTTTTGAATAGTTTCAAAGTCATTTTGGCCATTAGGATTAAGGATAAATACCTTCTTAAGATTTAATTTCTCTAACTTATTGTAATTACTTTTCATTTATCATTGTAAATTTTTTTGTCCAAAACTATTTTGAACTTATTTAATATTAAAAATTATTTTTATTTCAAATATTGAGTGTTATTTTGAAAATTCTAATTTGGGATGTGTTATAAATTAATTTAATTTTAAACCCATAGACGTGACGATAATGCATTTTTTCAAAGCAAAAACATTCAAATGTTTCCAATGTTTTTATATTTAAATTAAAAATGAAATTGATTCCCATCTGATAAATTATATTAAGATAATGTAGTCTAATTAAAAATTAAAAAAATTAAAAAAAAATTATACTTATAAAAAATTAATGTAAAATCTTTTTTTAATTAAAATTTAGTATTTTTCATTGTTTATTAAAAAATGAAACTTCATATAAAAATACCAAAAATCACCATAATATAAAACTTATGATTATATATAATCTATTATGTTTTTTTACATATATTATTTATAAAATGAAAAATATGTATTTAAAATAGGATCTATATTAAATGGCACAAAAAGCGCTATATTTCAAATATAGTATTTTATACAAAAAAATGGTTTTGTTATTATATTTTCTATCACATATCCTTGATGAATACTGGAAATATTTTGTAGAATATTATATATATATATATATATATTAAATTATTATAAATAACTAATTTTAAATAATTTAATTTATTAGGATAATACATCATTTTTACTATACAAACAATTTTCTATAAAAACAGTCCCTTTGTATTCAATGGGTTCATATATTTATTTATAATTAATTATAAATCAATTAATTAATTTAGTAATTTTATAAACCATTTATTTTAATAATTTAGTAATTCTTATTCCTAACCACTTATTTAATGACTATTTTATATCATATTATATTAAATAATAATATAATTATAATATATTATTGTTTGGTAAAACTCAGTCTTGCATGTAACACAAGCCATCAAAGAATATCATTACAGTGTGTGACATATTCTATCTTACTATCATTTTAAATTAATGATATAAAATATATTGAATTAATTTAAAATAGTTAATATTTTATAAATTTTTGGGATATTATATTACCTTAAGGACTTTGTGTTTCTTACCATTCATGCTATTGAATACAATCTTCCAACTTTATATTTTTAGGGTGTTACACTTTCCCCACATTAATTAAAAATTTTCCTCTCAATTTAAACACCATCATGGTGATATATTGTTTGATATTTCCTATTTTTGAAATACAACTTCATGATAATGGTTCATAAAACATCCTATATAAAATATAAAATATGAAGTAAAAAGCTCACAAAAACTAACTTATTACAAGGTCTCTAAGTAAGAGTCCATTAGTGGAATATAGAGATACATACATGGAGTAAAAGTGTAAATATTTTTAGGGAGTTATTGAGGACATCAATAGAAAATAATTGAATAATATATGGAATGTTGAGTTCCTCAAATCCATAAATCTGTAAGAGTTTATAGTACCATTGGTTCAATAAAAAAATAATATATTAGGATTTTTTTTCTTTTAGGATGATTTTTTAATGTTTAGAAATTCATTTTCTTCATATGAATATATGTAAAATTACATATACGATATATTTTAATTTTATATGAGAATTTATATTTTTTTGGGCTTTAATAAAATTCATTCATTAATAAATGAATTCTCAAATATTATCTTTGGTTCCTGGTGTAATAAGAGAAACATTTAATCAATCATAAGTCCCACAAAATATTGAAGTGTATTTAAATTTATCTATATATATTCTCCAAATAAAATATTGTAGTAACATTAATAATTAAACAATAAATGTTATGTGACTTTCTAAATGTTAATATTTATTCATCAAATTGTCTAACTAAAAACAATTACATAGTTACCTAGAAACTGCATAGGCCAATGGTTGTCCTGAATCGATTATCATCCTTCAGTCCTGAGTTTAAGAACTATAACATTTTTGAAATTGATTGGTTTGCACCCAACATATAGGGTTTCAAATTCTATAACCAGATTAATATAATTTCCAAAATAAATATGATGAACATCCTTGATATAAGGTTAATCACTAAATAAACATTTTACTAATATTTTAATTACACCCACAATACATAAATACATCATCTACGTATTTACACATATACCCTTATTTATACATATTGTTATTATATTTCTGAGATAATTGACTTAGGTAATATCTAGATTCTCACATTTACAACAAGAAACAATAAAGTATTCTTTAGAATCAGTTTAATTTATTTACCTCACACTCTTCAATTTTCCTCCAAAATTCATTACATTATGTCATTATTTACCACACCTAAATAATTTCATAGTTTCATCAAGAAACATTCCTAGGAGTCTCATTACAAATTTCATTCATGAGAGAAATTGATCTGTTACCTCTCCCAGGTCTCTAACACATGAGCACTAAGAAGACTCCACGCTTCACTTCTTTGGTGAGTTAGGGGGTTTGTTTTGGTATATATTGTTAATCATATTTAAGGATTAATTATTATGCATAAACATGATATATTACACTCATACCAACACATAATTTCGTTTCTCATAGTCACCATCTTGTTGATCATTTACAATGGTTACTCGAATCATTTGGAAATAGGCCATTAACAAAAAATCAGAAAGAATATTGTGAGTAACAATACTCCTATAAAAATGTATACTAATTTATAGGATATCTAAATAAATAAACATTATCTTCAATTTAAAACAACATAGGTTTATCATAGATTATTCATTTTTAGTATATATTCAAATCCATTATAATATTTTGTAATTTATATGCGAATTATCCTATGGATATCCCTAAGAAATTATCAAACTGGGTGTGTAGTAAGTACCATTTTCATGGACTAGGTTTTTTCGAGTCAAGAATGAAACACTTTTTCGAGGTTTTTACTCATATGTACAACTATTAACGAACCACATCCACTTATAGTATCCATATTAGGATGTATTTCATCGAATACCCACATAATATCTATATTATGGAAATTATATGGAATTATTCTATATTTATCCTCAAATTATACCATAGGGTTATGTTCTCAAATCAATGTTTTCCTAAATCTAGTTCCAATGTATTCATCTAAACATTGTCTAATAGAAAATTTTGTGACCTAAACATAGATATCCCAAAGATGATGTTTCCTAAAAATTACATTAGAATAAGATACATTTAAAAATCATCTCAAAAGACAAAGCAGTTTAGTAGTTTTAGTTAACCAAATACATATTGTAAAAATAAATACACCAATTACAACATAATATTTTTATAAATAACATCATTGATGTAACTTTATTCTATATAAAATTTCCATTTATATCTTTGGTAGTATACTTATTGAGTTAATGGGGAATGGAAAAAATAATGATGAGCTAAAATTCATAGTATAGGTAATGTACACAAGAAGAAATAATGAATCAATTAGAATAATAAAAAGGAATATTAAATAAATATAAACTCATGAAAATAATAAAACAATATAATTAAAAATAAATATAGTAAGGAAAATAACCAAAAAAATGTTATTTAATCAATGAAATGAAAATGTAAAGTATCTATAGATATTTTAATGAATGGTGTCATAGTGGAATAATAATTAAATATATTGTAAGGAAATTATTAAATATTGGAAATCAATTTTGAGAAACATGAAAACCTATACTAGTAATACCTTTCACGATATGATTCAAAAATAATGTTGAATCTATTTTAATTTGTGAAATATATCTTTCCCCTGAGATCCCATCAATGCATCGATGGGCTAAATAATGCACTGGACCAAAACCTTAGTACAATTTTAAAGTAGAATCAAAATAAATAATATTCATTATTAAACATATTAATGATATAGATTTATCAGTATATCCCAAAACAATAAAAATACTTTCATTGTAAACAATGAATGATAAATTGTATCTGGTTAATGCAATAATCATATCCAGGAAAAATGATATGGATACTTATAGTAAATATAACGTCAAATGATCATATGAAATTGAGTATTTCAAAATGGGACTAACACAGGAATCAAGGATGTGAATGTGAACAATATCATCCAAAAAATAAATCTTTATTTTTTTAAAAAAAATTAATCATTTAAACTCTAAATTTAATAATTGAAGAAATGAAAGTGTGTAAATCTATACATGATATAAGAGGTATAATAATAATTCCCTTTTTTACAGTATGATGGTTTGAAAAATTTATTTTACATAAAATGACAAGAATATTCTTTTAAAGAATATTTAAAAATAAAAAGGGATAAAAATTAATTTAATATATAATTATGATAACATTAAAAAATTGATTTTTATATAAAATAGTTTTTTTAGTAGATAAAATGTTCTTCAACTAAAGGGATAATGATATCGAGTGTTCTTAAAAAAAATTATAAAATATTTTATCTCCCAAAGATTTACAAAAGGCCAATAATACATGAAAATGTCATTAATATCTTGAGTAATGTTAAATTAAATGGTTTATTGAAAAATTTTCATCTATGTTCTTTTAATGGAAATGAAATATCACTAAAATTATTCTTGAGAAAACTAATCTTTAAACATTACAATGTTTCCAATACCACTTTGAAATATATTAAATCCCAAGACTCGTGATGTAAAAAATTTATTTAATTTTTTAATACCAATAAGATAATTTATTAATATTATAATATATAAAATGGTTAGTATATAATACACACAAAAATATGTAAGTGTAGAATAACTCACTTATGTCATATATGTAAAAAGTGAGATGAAAATCCATTTCTTTATGTCCAATTTGTCACATGGGACTTAGTATTTCGGAATAAGAAAAATTATGTTCATTATTTACATTCATTAAAACAAATTTTATATATATAATTAAATTTACTTCACTTATTACCATGATATAAATAGCTACATATTCAATTAAATTCACATCCGATGTTTTGACAAAATTTGGGTTTTTTGTAGAAAAAAATATTTATAGGCCAACTATGGTAAAAATGGTTATTATATGAAATATCCAAAATAAAAATCATGAAATAATTATTATATTCATACATAAATTTTAATTTAAAAAAAATAATTAAATATTTTTTGGAAAAATGAACCAATGTTACAGTCCTAGAGATGGAAGGTTGTACGTATGAAAGAGAAACATTCCCATTTTTCAATTATCATTATGGAAAGATGGTATGTGACATTATGTATTTAAAAAATATAATTATTTCATAAATATTTTGTTATTTAATCATATATATTCATATATATAATTCTTGTGTTGTAAAATCAATAACATCATGTCGAGGATACGGCAGTCTACACATCGACGACTGACGTTACCACTTTTTAGAGTGTTAATGTGTTAAAAATAAAATGATATATATTATATTACTATAGGTTAATTTTTTATTAAATTTAATAAATATTTTCATTATGTCACTTGTGTTTAAATTAAACCATCCATTATACTGACCATGTATCATGTGATCGAATTACAAATCTTTTAATACGCAAAAGTCCACACTTCCACAAAACGATGTTATCATATTCACACAAAATTGAAAGAAACGATCTATTTATTATTAAATAATTTAAAATATTTAAGTAAAATATTAATATCACATATAACAAGAATAAATTGTGTTTCCATCTTAATTCCAAACCATGATAATTGGTAAGGGGGAAACAAACGATATCATTTCTAGAGGCGATAGGTCTCAAAACACATAAATGATAAGTTCAATACCCATTAAATCAAATTGTATCTAAGATTAGGTCATAAATATAACATAAAAACATTATAGTATAATTATTATAATACTTTTTTTATATAATAAAGTAATAATAAGAGTTTAGGGGTGGATAAAGTGAATAAAACTAAATATATTGAAGTAAGATATAACAACTTCCTCGGGTAACTGCATTTGGTTTTCAGCAATGAGAATTATTGGATTTAATGATTCCTAGGGAGAATAATTTAATATTATTATAGGTATGAATAGTATATATTTTTGATAATATTTATTTATTAAATTTGTCTTGTGAGGTGCGGGGAAGTGGTAGGAGTGGAGGCCTTTTTTTAGTTGGGGGTAGTGGCCCTCTTGTAAATTTTGGAAAATGGAATTTCACGCATGTTTAAACCATCTAAAGTAGATCCACTAATTTTATATATTTTATGAAAGTGAGGATAGTGTGAAATATGAAAATACACTTAATTTGCTACTAGTTTTTAGGTTATTTTCCCCTTAAGTTTGTGATTTAGCCAATTGTTAATCATAATTTTCTCTTAATCATTGTAATTAATTTAACTAAAATTTTTAGTCAACAAATAAGTATGAATTATTATACATTATTAAATATATTGAATAAAAATATGGAATCCAATTTTCAAAATTCAAATCATATTAGTGACAGAAATTAATATAAATTTAATCTTACATATGGGACGACAATGTAGATTTATAAACTAAAAACAACTAAAAATATTCTAGGTTTTTATATATAATTTAATAGAGAAATTTATTCCAATAAACTAAATTTTTTTAATTGATTAATAAATTATATATTTAAAAATTAAAGACTTTTTAAAATAATATTTATCATTATAAATAAGTTAGGTGAAAAAACTGTTTGGAATTAAAATTCAGAATTTTTTTTATTCATTAAAACCCAGAAACATCACAAAAAATACGAAAAATTCAAAATAACCTGAAGATAATGTGTCTATTTGAATATTTTAATATATTTTGTCATATAATATTTACAAAATATCAATAAATTTAATTTAAATTAGGTTCTCAAATAAACATCATTAAAAGTATCTTAATAAAAATATATTATCTTATGTGTAAAATTGTGATTGTTCTTGAATTATGTCTATAAAATTTGATGGATAAATTTGGATAATATTTTATAGAATAATATATATATATATATATATATATATATATCAAATTAGAATCACTTACTACTTTAAAATAATTAAATTTATTAGGGAAAACAAATTTATGGGCATAAAAATAGTTTTTTATAAATTCATTCTCTTTATATTCAGTTTTTTATTATATTCATTAATAATTAATTATTAACCAATTATTTAATTAATTTTTATTTTAAACCATGAATTTTCATAATTTAGTTAATCCTATTCATAACTATTAATTTAATGGCTATTTTGTATACTATTATATTAAATAATAATATGTAATTTTTCAGTAAAATTTAGTCATGAATGTAATGAATGACATTAATGAAATCTTTTTTGTATGAGAAATATGCTAAATTAGTCTCACATTCAGTCTAATATAAAAAATATGTTGAATTTATTTATAATAGTAAATCTATTATCATTTATTGGGATTAAAGATTCCCTTACAAGGTTGGTGTTATGGGTCATAAATGCTATTAAATACTCTCTTTATATTTTACATTTATAGGGAATTATAACTGGTGTGTTGTTTTTTAGGGAATTTGGTCATCCCCACTATTCACAAAACAATAAAATCTGTCATATAATTTGAATTCTAGTTACCCACCATGATGATTCATTTTGGAAATATAATTTATGATTCTCAAAATATAATATATTGTCTCCCAAAATGCATATCTGCATGTATGATTGTTCGGAGATCACAAAAAATGTTGGTATTTAAGAAATTTCATTAGAGCAGAAAAAATAAGAGGATTCACAAAAAAAGTGATTGATATTTGGAGTAGCACAGAGAAAATTATAACTTTTTTGCACAAGATTGTTTTCTTATAATGCATAATGTCATGTTATTTTACATGGAGGCGCCCTTATTATTTATAGTCATAGACCAGGTCTCCATGCTTATACTGGTCCTCTCCCAGATAGATATTAGATATTGTGTTATAATCTATGGATGCACCACTATTTTAAGAATTTACCTCAACACCTGACCCTATGGTCCACTTCTATATCAGATTCCGAGGGTTGGGGTCTCTGTTGGTGCTAAGTTATTCAGATATCCATAATATAAATATTTTGATAAATTGATGGAATCCTTTAACTCAATAGAACATTACTAGAGGCCTAAGTCAATTCCTCATATGTTATAAAGGATGTGTGAAAGGCTCTTACAAGCCAAATAAAATGAAAAACAGAAAATTCGTGCACACACTTTATAGAGATCAAGGACCAAATTCTTGGAAAACTTCTTCCATGGCCGATATTATATGTTCCACTCCTAATATTTTTTCCTACATATTGAAGTTAATCGCATTATTCAGGGTGATTCTTTGGATGTCAAAGTGTTGCTTTAATGTGTGTAAGATACATCTTCCATGATAGTGTGAAATCCATCAAACCCTCTTGTTAAAAGATCCTATATGAAAAGTTCCCTCAAGGACCTCCATTATTAGATAACACAATGGTTTGGTCCTCTCCTACAACATTCGTCCTAAGTCAGGTGTGAAAAAAATACCAATTGCGTGAACCATTATACTTTTGGGAAACCTAGTCGTATGCTCAACCGTTACAACTATGAACCAACTTCCAATATTGATTATTCCCCCTCTTTGAAACTCTATGTATTTTATTCCATTATTAAAACACCGTGTTCAATCACCTATTTTGTACAATCCTCTTCCCTAGTGTACACCTCTTCCATGAAACCCTCTAGGCTTGTGTGCTGTGATTTGTTGGCCCCTTATAATACGTCCCTTAAGCCTTTTCATTACCATTTTATTTTCAAATAGGTACACTAATGCCTCTAAATTTTGACGATAGTCATGCTTATGTGAACCTCATGATAGATCATTCATCCCAATTGTTACAACCTGGCATAGCTAATGACAACCCCCTCACATGGGTTGATGAGTGATAATTATGTATTCATAGGGGTGAGGAGAGAGTCCCCCATGTATGAGGTGTAGGGGTTAAAAATTCCATTCACCAACATTCTCAACACATGAAATTTATAACTGATCTCACCCCATAAGGAATGAGAAGGAAGTCCCCACGTATTTTTAATATGGAACAAGATCCTCCAAACATGGGTTTACATCCTTTATATAGGAACCGAGAGGGGATGGGCACCAACAACCTCTCACTTCCTGCACTCTCAAACTTTTATACCTTACCCTTTTTGACTTGTCACCATGTGTTCCTATAGAATGTTACCCAAATAGTACCCATCACACCCATTAAAGGATTCCATGTTTATGACTGACATGGAGTGAGATCTTCCTTACAATGAATTTGATCCTCCTTATAATGAATAACATTATTTACTGACAACTTCCATTTGAAATCCCCGAACGATCTCTCAGTGATGATTATTTTGTTATATGATCACCTAGTCTAATGATTTATTTTATTTATCACACTAATCGTGACTTATATGGTCTTATAGGTTAGTAACATTCATGAAATGTTTCCAATATCCAAACAAGCATCGCTCCTGGAGTATGTCGCGATCTCTATCGACTGACGGGCTGCATCAACATGTAAGCCCCAACCATTACATGTCTCTATACGGGCCACTCATATGGACAAAATCCTTATGTGTAAGAACTAATTCCATTATAGAACTCTGTGGACTCTCATTCCCAACTAACTCGGATATATAGAATGCCTCTCTATGGTTCAAACAGAAAACCCCCAAAAATCATTACATTCCATCTCCTACACCAATCACATCATCCATATCCACCCCGATTTATCCTTGAATTACACATACTTCTGAGATGAATCCGTCCATATAGGTTATTCTTACACATAATTCCCAACCACATCATCGTTGCTTCTAGCAGCACATGGGCATCCCCCATACATAATCCCCACATAATCCACACAATATAACAAAAATTTATAATCTTGTGAGGGGAATATCCCATTTTGAAGCCCCTAGGAATACATAATTCTATGTGAGTTTTGATCTATGTATACTAAACATGGTATGTAGGATTCATTAAAGATGTTTAAACCAAATGAACAATAAACCATGGTGTCTCCCAAATAGTGGTGCACCTCCATAATCCAATATAATTGGTGTTAGGATCATTATACACAATGTGACATCTTCCCCAAATGGGACACAACCCTAGGTCCTCCTCTAATGAAATTCAGAACCATACATTGGTATAACTTTAATGAACTCCTTCATAGAGGTAAAACTTCTTGATACTTCTCTACTGAGAGTTTTGATCATCCTATCTTCGTCGACTTTATACATTAAACTCATGAACTCTTACAATGATACCTCATGTTAAAAATCGTATTCCTGAGTAAAATATTAAATGATATTCCTTAGTCATCATATACCCCACTACCGACATGGAATTACACTAGTTCCACACCAAATATTCCTCCCTTGGATACCCACCAATGAGGATGAATACAGGTGACCAATGTTCTATCATCCAAACATGTCATTGATGCCCAATGTGACTACTCCCCATACAAAAGAATAATGACCATTTAAGACCCCATGTAATGTAAAAGCAGAATCAATGAAACCAATAGGCATAAATAAATTCATGTCACCCATAATGAGTTTAACAAAAACATATTAATCAATGTGGGAGATTCCAAATAGGTGTTGAGTTCCAAGGATAAATCCATGGAATGAGAAACCAACATCTCATCCTCACATTTCGATCAAAGAGAAGGCATTACTAAGAATGTATTAAATCCCTATCAACTTTTAAATGTGGTAATGTTTTGTAAAAATGAAATTCCAACATCACAATGAAATGTGAGGACACACACACCAATAAAAGCATCATAAACAAAAAAAATTGTTGACTGAAATTTTTTTGAACATTTATCATATATATTTTGAAGATCTATGATCAATATTTATTTCAAATTCATAGAACATTTTTATTAAATTAATATATGGGATACAAATAAAATTAAGGATAATATTTCAGATACTACCCCCATCAAACCACTAAATGACATTACATAATTATTTAATGATTAAAATACAACCCTTTCTCTCTGGGATATCTAACTCAAATAAATTATTAGGATCCTATAAAAAAGAGTTGAGTCCACATCATGGAATAAATTTTCCTTAGATAATTTGAAAATGGAAAAATAAATTGATATTTTCAATTTGGTTTTCAAGGAATATTAAAAAAACACAATCTTATAATTAGGAATTCTTGATCACTCATGTTACCTAAGATCTTGAATAATTTGTTTTGATGGAAAATTTAATGTTAAAATTTAACATCAACCTTCTTATACTAATTTAATGAGACCTATAAAGATGGATGATGTGGATACTATTGACTTTTATTCTAATATTTAGATATTGTAAAATGAAAATAATAATAATCTAATGCTCACACTAATATTGGACCACCTGGATCTAGAAAAGGAGGAAAACCCTCCATAAATGATTCATTGATAATGAATTCTAAATTGAAATAGGATAAAGACTGTAAATTAAAAATAATAAATTCTATTAATAAATTTAACCTAGTAAGTGGATACCATTACCCATTATGAAATGCGTAAAATTATTGACATATATTACTTATATTTTGACTTCTAGGATTATATTTATTCCACACTCCCATTAAAATATCATATTATAAGTAACATACCTAGTCATGGTACGAATGGCCCATGTTTATTGACTCATGATTTCACACTACCTTGACTCATATCTTATGTTATGAAAAAATTGATATTTAATTATTTTTTACTTATTAATCATGTTTTACTTTATGTGGTAACCTTAAGTTATAACCATCTAGTATAATTATTTCTTCATACCCATAATATCATATTAAGAGATCTTATTATTTATTATTGGAAAGTGTTATGATCACATATTACTCTAAATCTATGCTCTCCATTTCTTTTGTTTCTATTTCCCAAACTTATATAAAATGATAATAACTATGATATGGTTATAAGGGTATCATTTGTGA
This sequence comes from Viscum album, assembly GCA_963277665.1. Lineage (NCBI taxonomy): Eukaryota > Viridiplantae > Streptophyta > Magnoliopsida > Santalales > Viscaceae > Viscum > Viscum album. The sequence goes on along the minus strand of OY728120.1, from coordinate 647,315,194 downwards.
TTAATATGTATAGGATATGTCACATTATGTTAGTTTATTATGTTATTTATATATAAAATATCCAAATCCAATAGAAATTTTGGTTTTGGGATCCAATTTTAATTATATTTAAGCAATATTCATTTAAAATAATGTATTGTGATCATATGATATGATCTGGAAATCTCATCATGGATCATAATAATGATTCTTGTTAAAATAATAATTAATAATTCAAATGAAAAACATTGTATATACATATTTTTAGTTAAGTAATGAGTTCCATGATATTATAGTATATCAATTATTTTTTGTAATTAAACACACATAAAGAGTTGTTTTAATTGTAATATTAAACTCACCCATTTTATAATACATATTATTATTTAAATTACTTGGAATAATCCAACATATGGGGAGAGAATAAAACATTATGTATATTCAATTTAGATCAACCTAAAGTTATACCATAAATTATGTAACTAAACTTACAATTCATTTCTTATATATTATTTATGATGATATAAAAATATAATTTTTATTGATATTTATCATCTAATATGTATTTTATCCATTTTATTTTTTTCGAATATAAAAAATAATTCAACTATAATGTAATTTTTTTAATATTTAATAGTTCTTAAAATTATAATATAAATCCAAATTCATTAAATTTATGATTATTTTTAATCATTTTGTATAAATAAAAAAAATTAACATATTGCTAGTTTTATTTTCAAATTTTCATTTACAAAGCGATTGAGTCATTTTCAAACATTTTGCAACATTTTATTGTCAAAGTTAAGAATTATTGTAATTGAAATATTTGACCATTGAATGAAATTAAATATATTTTATTATCATTTTTAATTTTATGTGAGTCATTTGATGAAATAAAAGGATCAAAAATATTTCCACACTTAAATAATTTGTTTTCATTTAAAGTATTTTTCTCTAAAAATTAATATATTGTTGAAATTATTATTTTTATAATTTTATACTCTATAAATATTATTCTTAAATAATAATTGTAGAGTTTTATGATGATGTATTAGAAATAGTTATATATTATATTTATATGAATTAATAATTTCATTGATATAAGCTCTCTTATTATTAAAAATTTCTATTAGAATTAGATATTATTTTCAATAAAAATGTAAAAGGATAAATATCAAATACTATTATCTAAAATGTATACGGTTCCTTAAAAAAATATTTCCTCATAAATATTTGTTTAAATGGGATATTTTAATTTATTAAAAGTATGATTTTATAAAATTTGTATTACTTCTCAAAAGATAAAAAATAACCATTTTCACATTTATTATATTTAAGGAATAATCATTATTATAAATCTATTTACTCATAAAATATAAATATTGTATTATTATAAATTATTTCTCTACATTTTTTATAATGTAATTATAATAATAAATTTCTTATACATTGAAATTGAATACGTAAAAATGGAATTGAATTTTTGAAAAAAACATGTTAAAGTCATCTTTGAGAGCTATTTTGGAATTTTTTGTGAAAAATATGTTTTATTAATTGGTAAGAAATAATTTTTCTAATAAAATATGATTTATGGAAACATCATGATATAAATATGACTCAAATATTATATATATTTTAATTTAAAAGGAATTTAATGAAAATATTAATATATATATAATTAAATTTGTGAATTTATAATCGTATCATTGAAATTTTAAATCCTAAATATTATGTTATTTGGAAAGTCTATTTTTGATTATTTTTATTTAAATATTTATTTCCAAGATTCCATTTAGTTTTTATTCTATTTACTGTTAATTAATTAACCTAAATTTAATCGTAATCAAATAAATATCAAAAGAATATCCCCTATGTATAGTATTTGTATAAAATAATAAAATAATGATTATATTATTTGAAATTTACTGACACCCCTTCGTTATATAAAAGCCCCTCCTCCAACCCTTTCTCCAGAAATCCAAAACTATTTGGTTTTCCAAATATCATCTAATATTTTATGTGTCACACCCATATACTTGTCATAATGATTCTATGGTAGATAAAAGTACCTTTGTCGAAGACCGTACACACAATCATATGGAGGAAGTGAAAAATAAAATTTAGGGATTCCCATGTATCTTATTAATGAATTATTTAAGATTGTTTTTTCATCTAAGTCATCTTAATATTCTATTATTTTACATTCATGGTTCAATAACCATGATATGAATGTTTATTTGATCTATTATTGATGAAAAATTACATATTACCTCACATCGACCAAAATTCTTCAAGTTGTTAATATAATAAAATATATTTTAAATTCTATATATTCTCTTTCTAATTATCCTGTTAATCTTTAATAATAAAATTAAAAATTTAATTTATGTTAAAAAACCTAGTTAAATTAAACTCTAATATTTTAAAAAATTTATAATATTTTGGTGATCTATTTTTCAATAAAAAATTATTATGAAAAATGGTTCATTATGGTAGATTAACATTTCTAATGTGAACTTTGATGAATCAAATACATTTTAAAATTATATATATTCAAAAAACTAAATAAGTATTTATATTCACATTAAGTGACATATAATATCATGTTAATGATGATGACATTACTACATAAATATGAAATTAATTATATTAAAAGTTACATATTTTATCCTTATATAACAATATAACTGATGATGATTCATTTAAATGATTGTTTTTTTTCAAAAAATGAACTGTATTAACTCTTGAATGGAATAAGAACTATATAAGGACACATATGGTGATTATGAGTCCATTGGATATTGTTCTTAGGGCATTAATAGTACCTCAAAGTGTTCTTATAATTATGATTTCAACAACCTGCAAACTTCCCATAAAAGATAGAATAATTTAAAAATGGAATAATATTCGATATTAAATAAATAAAAATGAATAATAATAATGAAATTTATGAGGAAATATTCCGAATAACTTATTTAATACATATAATTTAATTTTTATAACGGTTAAAATAGAATCTAAAATAAGTAGATAATCAAAGTAAGGGTTTTATTCTGAAATCACCATTATTTTATAGTATTTTTTTATCTCATCATCTTGGTTTATATATATATAAGCCATGGTCTATTTATAAATTTTAATTTATATATTCATTTATGATGAATTTATTGTCTCCCATTTTAACTTATTAATTTATAGTTAATTCCCTATTTTTTATGAGTGTTATTTCAATATAATTATCTTAATTGATGTTATGCATTTTATAATGCTAAATCTCAATCTTGATATTTTAATTATATTTGATTTAAATGTTTATTATTAATATCTTATACATTAGTTTTAATGTTTCCATTATTTTTAATTTAATTGTTTACCCGTTACCCAATATGGTATGAAATATTAAAAAAGTCTAATCTAAACTATATGGTGTTCACATAAATATTTATTCAATTTTGTATATAGAAAATTATTAAAAATTATTATAATTATATGTTAAATGTAAATAATTATATTATAATAGGATATAAAGATGATGTATTTTTTTAATTCGGTTTATATGATGATTTTATTGGACTTATTAATTAACAGATTGAGCAAAGAATTATATAGCCCAACAATGCATCACTTGTCCACATAGAGAAAATATGTTTTTCTGGAATTTTATGTATTCCTATCCATTTTTTTCTTATTTAAGAAAATTATGGAATAATAATAATATCATTCATTATTCATTTGATAAATGTGATACTTTTTACTATTATCCATGTGATTAATGTTATTTATAACTTTTGATATGGTATGTTTTTAATCAGTTCCATGAAGAATATATTTTAATTTTATTATTTGAATACTTTTCATCTCATGTTTATTCCTAATTATCAACTATAATACACTACCCCATACAAAGTGACTACGATCAACCCTTTATTTTAATTTTCCATTTTAATTACAAATAATAAATATTTTTATATGTCATTAATGGATAATAAATGGGGGTATAATGGTGTTTTATGAATAATTATGTTGTTATTTAATTTAGTAATGTATTTTAATGATAAAATATTCTACTAACTTCAAAATAATACCAAACAATAGATTCTAAAATCTTTGAATATTAAAACTGGAACACAATATATAGATATAGTTTCATGTTTATTTAAAATATTCATTATCTAATCTTATACCTCTAGACTATTCCTCTCAATACCATAGTATAAGAGGATTATAATGAATTATTTATTGATCACTATACATGGATCTAAATATTTTAGAATAAACATTAATTTCTATTTCTCAGATAGCTCAAACAATCATAACGATTATTACGTAATCAATTTTTGGATTAGTCTATATAAAATCATCCCGAAATTAATCATATGGATTCACTAGATACAATATCGAATTAATGTGTATAAAAATCCATTAAAATAAATATATTGAATCAAAAATTAATTCCATGTAACTATTTATAAAAATAATTAATATCACAAATATCTCAATGACATCATTAAGGATCATACAAATTCATTCTAAAAAAATAGTATAAAAGAAACATGCTTTTAATGATACATTATATTATTTCATGTTTTTAAAAATCATTCATGAACCCAAAATAATATATGGAATCCAATAAATGCATGTAATAATTTTATTCATGGTTTTTATTCAATGACTATATATAATAAATCCTTAGATTTTCAATTTTTTAAAAAATATTAAAATTCAAATCTCATAAAAATATGTTAAAAAGTACCTAAAGATAATAATATACAATAAAAGGTTGAATAAAATTATTGTAAAATTATATGAGATCAAAAAGCCACGGTTTCTCATGGATCATGATGAAAAGTGTCACAAAGAAACCTCCTCACAACCTACCCATAATGAATTGACGATCATATGTTCTTCTCATTTTATTTAACAAATTGTTGAAACAAAACATTATTAAGAAACCATTTTTTTGAACCATCCCATGTTATTCTATGTTTATTCCAAATTTATATTAATAAAAATATCAAATCACATTTAAAATTACCTTAGGCGATTAATTGTTTTAATGAATCTTTTTTGTTATTTTGGGAATAAATTTCTTAAAATTAAAATTGTAGTAAAAAATGTATTCCAACTGGGAAAAAAACATGGAAACTCTATATGATAAATAAATATTCAATTTTAAGAAATTATTCATTTGAATAAGGCATATGTAAACTAGAAAAACATTAAAATGAAATCATTAGTACATCAAAGTCCCTAAATCCTTAAAATATATAAATTCAATATATCATTAAAATCTTATACAAAAAATGAATTTCAATGTTGGTTTGAAGTAATATAATGTAAAAATGTACAAATACAAAGAATTATGTAGTCCTTAACATTTATCCTTATGGTTTTCCAGATTATGTGTATAGAGTATGGTTATTAGTGGATGTTATACACTTAGGGATCATTAATGAACACACCTTGTATAATATATCTACGTACATGGATTTATAGAAAAAGGTGATGGTTATTGAGATTATTATTTATCTATTATTTTATTATAAGGATATTGTACAATAGATAATATTAAGGATTAGTGCTTTTGGTTGTGGGTTATGAACATTTAGGAAGTCTGTATTCTGGGCAATATGGAACTGAATATGGGAGATCCCTTCATGTCCATCCAGTTATGATGTGTTTAGAGAATCTTTTAGATGCTTCCTACGTATGTTTTATGTTTATGGAGTTCATGTAAACCTTTAAGATATATGTTCAATCAATATGCGGGGTTGGTTTCACATAGGCAGTCAAGCCCTATTTCGAAAGTTACAATAGTTGACTCTAAAGTAGTTTTAGTATAATGGAATACTAAAACGTGTATAGTATATGAGAGAAGACGGAATTGGTAGAGGGAACCCAAGTGATTGTAACATCCTATTTGACCTAGTCCAAAAGAAGATCATGGACTCCAAAAGAATAGAGGAATAGGTATTAAGAGTGGTTAGATTCCTTCGATGATTGTGGTATTGAAAAACGTTTTATATGTTATATGTGGTATTAGAGTAAACCCTTAAGAGAGTAGATGATATAATTTTTCCAACCTATTATTAATTGGATGATCTTAGGAAGATAAAATTTATTTATTTTGATTCACCTATAAAAATATATTACACTCATCCATTTTCAGGGAACCATTTGAATAGTAATATGGGTGGTTGTGTCATTATCTATTGTGTTGGATAGAGGTTGGTTATTTAATGGTTCATGGACCTAATATGCTGCTTAGTATAAAAATGTGTATGAAAATGTTATAAGAGTGTATGGGGAAGCCAAAATACTGTAAGATGGACAACTATGATTGTAGCATCTCATGTAAATAAAGAATATAGAATTTTCATATTTATTAATATTTTTGAATTAAATATTATTTTTACATTAAATTCGTTGCTATGTTCATTAGATTACTCGATAAACAACAATGGGTTTCTTTGAAATCATACGTTTCACACAATGTTTAGATAAACCAAAAAAATATTGTAATAATATAATTATTTTAAATGGTAGTTAAAGCATAGAAGTTTTATAGGTGAGAATGAACAGAACAAACTAAAATATGATTATACATGTTAGTTAAATGTTTTTACATTTATCTAGAAAATGTTATGGGATTAAAATGTGAATGAATCCAATTTTAGGCATGAAATACACTAATATTAATTAAAAGGTAAATTTACCACCTTTTAATGGTTACCCTTATTTTAAATCTTGTTTTGGACAATTTTATATGTTATATATGACAAAATAATAATATTTTTTATAATTGGGACATCTAAATTTACATTTTATGAATTTTTTGTATTTTTATCATAATGTTCATTTTTTAATGAATAATAAAAAATACTACATTTATTTCAAAACTAGATTTTTATATAATTTAGTTATATAGTAATATTGTTCATTAAATTGGTTTTAATGTGTTATTTGATTATATTTTAACTATTTAATCCTAAATTGGTAATTTGAAGTAATCTCACTCTTAAATTGGACCTAGAAAAAGGAAAATATTTTGACAGTGATTATTTCTTAAAAACACGTTTTTTGTTTTGATAACGAGAATTAATTTTAAATTAATTTCCACCACATTTGTGTCTAGAATTAGTAAAAATGGATTCCATATTTGGAATCAATATTTCCAAATAGTTTCTATGGGTAACTTTTATTTTTGAACATTACGTATATTTACATTAGTAAATATTTTATTTACCAAAGTTAAAGGGTAAATCTGGTAGATAAAGTTAAAATAAATAATATTATAATAATATTAAATTACACTAACATGTATCGTAATTATATTTTATGATACTTGTCCGAATATTTACATCTTTGGGTAGATTTTGGGACCGCATGGAGCCACATGTAAGTGAAAATGACACTTTATATTAATTAATTTAAAGTAAGGACAAAAATAACATAAACATATATCCTTTACTAAAACAATTCTATATGGGGTTATATAAGTGATAAAATTGACTATAAATATCCATTTCAAATCTAAAATTATTTCATACATCATGTTATTTTATTTATAAATTTTATACATTAAAAAAACTTATGTAATTATGACATAATGGTGATGTAGTAATTGCTTCTTTAACAATGGATTCAAAGAAACGATATTATAAATGTGAAAATAAATTTACATTTATTCTTTATATTCCATTAACAAATTTTATAGATCAATATGACTTTTTATCTATTATTTAATGATGAAGTCAAGAAATAATCAAGTTTTTTTGTATTTTTTAAAATATTCATGATATGAATAGTATTAAAAATGACATAATATGTTTCCAAATCAATGAATATTTTATTATATGAAAAAATAGTCCTTTAAATCAACTATTCATAAAAATGAAATATATGATTTTAAAATTTTCATTAAGGATCCATTTTGTGTCTCTAAGAATTTTATTTTAAATATATTAACCATATAATATGATAATATAAGAGGACATGGTAAAAGTTAAATAAGTTAACCAAGAGTTAAATAGAAATGATACTAATAAAAAAATATCAAAAACATTTCCATTTTTATTGGATTATTTTATTTAGAATTATATGTACCTTATATTATAATTAAATATATTTTGGACCATTTGAAACTGAAAATCATTTTATAATAAAATAATACTTTCAAACATTCCTAAAGTGCCCATCATCCCTCTTATAAAAGGACACCAGATCTAACCGATTGATCACACATCTCATGACCATTGTATCATCCAAACTATTCCCATATAAGGTCCCAACATCCCTATATTCCTCCTATAATCCTTACTTTAGGCATAAGGAACTTCATTAAAGCCTTTTGGTTCAAACCAATTGGTGTTACATGATTTAAAGGAATCATCTTCCCTCAAGTTCTCTCCTTTTATTTTACTTCTTCAGTCCCGTTGCTCTTATTATTCTTTGTATTCCTATAAAACTATTATAGTCAATATATAATATCTATGTTATTAGAATATTCTATATACACTTCCACACACCTCTATTTAATGGATACAATCATAGTGTTTCTGTGGACGGTGAACTACTGTCTAACGAAATGATGATTGTTCAATCTACTCCAAACACCTTTTTTGGTGGCCATTATGATTGAACTATATTTGTATATGATATATATTATATTTATATTTGATATTATATATATATATATATTCACTATACTTCTGTATTATTCATTTATAGAATAACTTTATGGTTTCCATAATGGGTAACCATGATAATTTAATTTGTGGAAGTGTAGACTACCACCCCTCAAAGTGAAATGACTCGTTCATGCCATATGTGGAACATATAAAGGATGGAGTTAATTAAATTATATATAATATTATACTGGAAATATAATATACCAATATATCATTAATTTTTCATTACATTAAATATGAAATTGAAATGAAAGTAGTGTTCATGTGTACGTATGGCTTACCATCTCCATGAATGGTGCATTTCATTTTTTATCTCCAAATGCTATGTACTATTATAATTACATATATATATATATACTTGATATAAATGATATATATGATTTCTAAATCATGAATATCATTATGGATATAATTTACTTTTGACCACATGGACAACATGTTATTATAAGATGTTCATTTTTGAATCAAGTACCAAATATCCACAAAACATCCATTATTATCATAAATGAATATTTAATGTCTATAACATTGTAATAAGTTATATAAAATGATTAATACATTTGAAAAATTTTCTGAATATAGTTTAAATTAACTTTAGTTTATTTTTCAAAAGATTAAAGAATGAAAGAGTCAAGTCGGACTCGAGGAAAGGGGATTCGTCTCAATCTCTGTTCACTAAGGAATCTGTTGATTTATAGCTGACATTATTTTATATGGTGAATAAATCCCTTTGAATTTTAATTCATTCAATATTTATATTTTTTCTAAAAAGCCTATAACTAAATAGAAAATAATAATTTTTCTTTTTAACATACATGGTGACAATGACCTTTCTGCCACCACAAGAATTATTTGATATTTTTCATCCTCGATAAGATGTAGTGTTTTTAAAAGGATAATAAAAACCATATAGAATTTTTAAAAATATTTCTATTGATAATGGTTTTGATAATGGATTGGGTATGTAAATATATTTAAATAATATATTGTGATTGAGAAATGTAAATGTTATATATCCATTATGTTTGTTTTATGTATTATTAATATGTTATGGTTCTTGGGAATTGATTATGTATATGTGTGGTTCAATGATAAACATAGGGTGGGTGAGCCTGAGATAGCTCTCCAATGCCTTGGATAACATGAAAGTGGTAAAAGTTAATGTTTCTTTGAAGAGTTTTATGGAATACATTGTGATGTGTATACCAATTGTAACTCACTATGTAGCTGTGAAAACTAGAACGTAGGTATGTTATGTATGTTAGAATTTACCTTTATGATTTTTTATTTCCATGTGTTTTTAATAGATTTTATGATCTTGTGTGGTATGTTAAATATTTAAAAGTTTTATTTCATTGGTTTCTATGTGTTGGGGGACTAATTTTATCGTTCTTTATTTTATAACATTCACAGAGGTTTTTATGCTCAACCCATATTCTAGAAATGTTTTTCCAATGATTTAAGGAAATGTAAGAGAAAGTAAGAATTGAATAATATTTGTATCAAAAAAATAATTACTATTTTCATTTAATTTTTTTTATTTTATGAAAAAATGGTTACATAGTATAATTTACTACTTTTTAATAGTTGAGATTTAATTAAATAGTTACGGATTAATTCTCTAAAACACTAAACCTGAAAAGATCCACTATGTGAATTATTTACTCAATTCAATATTATGTAATTTATAAGGCTAAGTCTTTATAGTTGGTATCAGAGGTCAGATTATATGAATATTGGAGTTTGGGTATTGTCAAATTAATATCTATAAATTAACTTATGTTAATATTAAAGTTATATATCAATTACAGATTACCATGTTAGTTCACCTAAGATATTTCTATGTTATGAATGCTTTTCTGGAGAGAAAACAGTGCAACTATGATGTGATGAAATCAAGAGGAAGTCAACCTTCCAAATCAGCAACCTGAGATGGTCGGAATCGAAACTGATTTTTTTTTGCATTGATGGAACAATTGATTATAGCTATAAATAGTGGTTGTATCCATGCACAAGATCAGCCAGATCAATCACATATTAACATGTCAGTAGTGGAGAATTTCATGAGGCATCATCCCCCATCATTTAAGAGATCATCTAACCAAGTTCTAGATGAATGGTGGATCAAAGAACTAGAGAATATTTTGGATGTCAGAGGGTGTTCAAAACATCAGAAGTACAATCTTGTTGTTTACTGTTTTGAAGGTGAAACCGATCAGCGATAGTCAACGGTGAAAAATATCATCAATAGTGGGGAGATTATTTCTCATGATTAGGATGAATTAAAAGGTATATTTCTTAAGAAATATTTTCTTAAGGTGGTTCATATTAGGATGGGAAACTATTCCTAAAATTGATGTATGATAATGAATCAGTGGATACTTAGGAAGAAAAATTCACTCGACATGCAAGGTATGCTCCAAATTTCATATGATATCTTGATATTAAAATCAATCATTTTTACTCAGGATTAAAGACAATGTATCAATGAGATTTAGCTTTTCATGAGTTAAAAAGTTTTTAAAAACATGTTCTAGTTGTGTGGAAGATGGAAATTGAGTTTTTAGATGATTAGGTGTTCTTTAAAAAACTACAGAATAAGAGGTGAAGGTGGCAGACAAATGGGAAGAACTCTTAAAAAATTTCTGATGGTAAGAATCTTATGTTTGTAGTTTGTTAATATTGTGGAAAAAACACACTAGGGATTGTATTTTGAATTCTTGTAAGTGCTATCGATGTTGAAAAATGTGGCATAAGGCTCGTAACTACATTGAAAAAGAATAAGGTAACTATAATAGAAAAAATATGATTTATAGTCAATAAAATGTTTTAAGTTCAATGAAATGGTTCATTATGTGAATTAGTGTTTGAAGAAGAACTCAACTAAAATAAAGCAGTCAGACTACAAGTATAAAGGGGTGGTGAAATCCATTTCAACTACTTCATCAGATGTTGGGCCATCAAATGATGTAGTATCAGGTAAACTATTTATTTATTCATATTATTCCATTGTGTTGTTTGATTCAGGGTCTACACATTATTTCATTTCTAAGTGGTTTTCATGTAAATTGGCACATCCATATCATGATATGAATCCTGAAATTATGGTAAAAATAGCAGTAGGAAATGATGTGATAAAATTAAATTATAATAACCTTACTGTCCTTGTTTGTGGAAAGAATCTACCTGAAAACCATATTGTGTTCCTCTTGTAGAGTTTGATGTTATTTTTTGTATGGATTTGACTACCATTTATCATCATAAGATTGACTGCAGAATTAAAAAGGATTATTTTTAGATAAAATTTCAGTTTGTGTACAAGAATGAACCCTCGATTTTGATAACATTTCAGGAAGCTGATAATCTAGTAAAATATGGAAAATAATTTTACCTTGCACATATTATTGAAAATAATGGAATTTTTCAGATTAATGATGTGCTAGTTTTAAAATAATATCTTGATGTTTTTCATGATGAGTACCGTGGTATAATACCTAATCGAGACATTTAATTTATTATTAACAAAGTTCATGATGCTATGAAAATTTCAAAACCCCCTTATTGAAAATCTCAAATTGAACTTTTAGAGTAAAATAAGCAATTATAAGAGTTATTAGATAATGGTTTCATTTAACCTAGCACATCCCCATTCTGTGTTCTTGTCTTTTTTGATAAAAATAATGATGGATCGTTGAAACTTTTCATTGACTATAGTGCATTGAATAACATCATTATTAAGAACAAGTTTCTTGTACCTCATATCGATGATTTGTTTGATCATCTCTATGGAGCTCAGAATTTTTCGAAGATTGAAATGAGGTTGAGGTACCATCGGTTGATTCTAAAGGAAGAATATTTTCTAAATACCGCATTTACTACATGTTATTTCCATTATGAATTTGAAGAAATTCCTTTTGGACTAACCCATGCACATACTGTATTCATGGTCATGTGAATATAATTTTCTTGTGAGTTCTTGGATAAGTTTTTGGTTGTGTTTATTAATGATATTTTGGTTTATTCAAAATGTAAATAGGAATATGAAAGTAATTTATGTGATTTCTTGCAATCCATAAAATAAAATAAAATGTAAAGGAAATTTAGTATGTGTGAGTTTTGGTTAGAAAAAAAATCCATGGTTAAATTGTTTCAAAAAATGGAATAAATGTTGATCCTATAATAAAAAAGGTTTTTGAAGAATGGACAAGACCCACAATTATAACTAATATCCGTATTTTTCTTGGTTTAGCTAGTTATTACAGGTTTTTTGTTGAACATTTTTCATTGTTATCGATGTTAATGACTATGTTAACTCAAAAATTTGTTATGATCATTTGGGAAAAAGAATGTGATGATTGCTTTCAAGAATTGAAATGAAGATAGGTGAATGATTTATTTTTTGCACTACCTTCTACAGGTGGTGAATTTTTTATCAACTGTGATGCTTTGTTGAAGGTAATTGGTTGTGTCCTAATACAGAATGATCAGATAATTGTTCATGCTTTATGTCAGTTAAAACATCATGTGTTAAATTACCATACACATGATTTGGAATTAGCTGATGTTGTTTTTTCTTTAATAATTTGGAGGCATCATCTGTATGGAGTAAATTTTGAAATAAATAATGACCAAATTTTTTTGAAGTATATATTTAGTCAGAATGAATTGAATAAGAGATAGAGGAGATAGCTAGAATTAATCAAGGATTACGATTAAACAAATCGTTACAATCCTAGAATTGAATACAATGTGGCTGATGCTTTTAGATGAAAGAGTAATGAGACATTAACCATGTAATGTAGGTAACAAGATCCTTTGATTAATTATTTTATTAAATTTGGCATAAAATTCATTGGTGTAGGAAATTCCTCTTTTTTTCTTTCAAGTATTAATGAAATCATCCCAAGCAGAAAAAATTCAGAAAGCACAAAAAGAAGATAGTGAGTTATAGAAAAATGTAGAGTTTGTTCAGAAGGGTATGTTACCAGGTTATTACATTGAAAATGATTGTGTTTTGAGGATTGGGAAGATATTATTTGTTCTTTGTGATTCACAGTTGTTGAATGAGTTATTATTTTAAGCTCGTAGTTCCCTAATTATCAGTTCATCCCATAAGTACTAAGATATACATAGATCATCGGGATTATTACTGGTGGGATGGAATGAAAAGTGATATTTCTGACCTTAATGTGAAGTGTTTGACTTGTATGTAGGTTAAATCAGAGTGGAAGTTACGGGATGGGATTCTTCAGCCTTTACCACTTCTACAGTGCAAATGGGAAAATGTGTTAATGGATTTCATCATGATATTACCAAAGACTTCTTTAGGTAATAATGAAATCATGGTAATTTTTAATCGATTGGCTAAATCTTCTCACATCCTTCCTATTCAAGATACATTATCTCTACGTCAAATTTCTCAATTGTATATTAAATAGATAGTCAGGATGCATGGAGTTCCCCTCTCCTTTGTATATGATCATGATCTTGAGTTTACTTCTATCTTTTAGAAAGGATTTTAGATGTCATTGGTTACTGAATTAAATTTTAGTACTTCTTTTCATTCAAAATTAGGTGGGAAGTAAAAATAAACAATTCAAACATCGGAAGATATGCCACAAGCTTCCTCAATGGATTACTAGGGAAGTTGGTACCAATATAATTCATTGGTTGAATATTTTTATAATAATACTTTTCATTCCAGTATACAGATGGCACCATTTGTGGAATTATATATAAAGCAATGTCAAACTCCAGTTTTTGGGGTTGAAATCTGTGAAAGGAAAATGATGGGACCAGAATTGGAAGAAGGGATGAATAAGAAGTTCAATTGATTCAAATGAACATTGGAATAGATTAGAAAAGGCAGAAAAGTTATGCAGATAACTAAGGGAAGGATCTTTCATTTGAGGTAGGTGATCATGTCATTCTCAAATTTTCTGTATGGAAAAGTGCGATGCTACTTGGAAAGAAGAGAAAATTGAGTCTGAGGTTCATTGGACCCTATGAAATTTTGGAAAAAAGTTGGATTAGTTGCATAAAGAGTTTTTTTACCTCCACAATTATCCCATGTACATAATTTTTTTCATGGTTAAATGTTGAGAATGTATATACAGGAATAATCTCATTTTTTGAGTCCATATGTAGTTCTGTTTGAAGGAAATATTTCTTATGAGGAACAACCAGTCCAGATTCTCGACCACAGAGAGAAAGTGTTGCTGAAAAATGTAATTCATCATGTAATGGTTTTATGGTAAAATAGTATGGATGAAGAGGAAACATGGGAATCTGAAAATTCTATGAGGGATAAATAACCCTATTTATTTTATATGTGAATAAAATTGCGAGGAAGAAATTTCCAAACTGGAGGAAGGATGTTGCATCCCATGTAAGTAAAGTATATACATTTTCAAATTTTTTAAATTATGTGAATTAAATATTAATTTTACTTTAAAGGGTATTCCATTTTTTATGGTGTACATGAAACGAAACAATGGGTTTCTTTGAAATCATACATTTCACAGACTATCGAGTTATACCAAAAAATTATATAAAAATCTTATCATTTTAAATAGATTTTAACAGATAGTCGTTGTATTAGAAAAATGAAAATAACTCACTATAATATGATTATACATGTTTTTTAAAGGTTTTTACATTAATCCAATAAAATCAAGAGGCTTAAAATGTGAATGAATCCAATTTTAGGAATGAACTACATAAATATTCATTAAAAGATCAATTTACCACCATTCGATGGAAAAACTTTTTTAAATGTAGTTTTTTCACTTTTATAGGTTATATATTAAAAAATAATATTTTTCATTAGAATCGGGACTTCAAAATTTACAATGGAAGAAATTTTTTTATTTTTTTTATAATGTTATTTGTTAATGAATAGTAAAAAGTAATGCATTTTAATTCAAAAATACCATTCAATCAAATTTATTAATATATATAGATTCATATTTTAATTTGTTTTAATGTATAATTGGATTATATGTTTACCTTATAATCCAACTTTGTTCATTGGAAGTAATTTCACTTTCAAATTAAACATAAATAATGGTAAATCTTTTAATAGTTATTATTTATTAAAAACACTATTTTTTTAACGGGAAATAATTTTAAATTAATTTCTTCCACTTATGTGTTCTATCTTTGGAAAAATGGATTCTATATTTTTAATCATGAGGTTCAAATTTTGTAAATGTGTAATTTTTATTTTTAGACTATAAGAATATTTACATCAGTAAATATTTTATTTTCCATGATTAAAGGGTTAATCTAGTAAATAAGGGTCCAAAATAATAATATTGTAATAATATTAAATTACCATAAAATGTGTCATAATCCTATGGGTTTATACATTTCAAACCATGGGAATCCTTTGGTCGATTTAGGTCCCCCATGGATCCAATTTTATATGAAAATGACACTTTATATTAATTAATTTAAAGTAAGGACAAAAATAACATAAACATATATCTTTCAGTAAAAGAAATTTTTATTGGGTTATATAAGTAATATATAGAATATAAATATTAATTTGAAATATAAAATTTTTTCTTAAAACATGTTATTTTACTTATAATTTTTATAAATCAAATAAACAAATTTAATGTGGACACAATGGTGATGCAGTAATTGGTTCATTAATAACGGATTAAAATAAATGATATTGTAAATATTTATATTAATACATTTTTAACCTTTTAAGGCCATTGTAGAATTTTATATAATATTATGAATTGTAGTAAGTGATGTAATTGATGTTTTTGAACGAATCATGTTAGTTTAAATTTTTATTTAAAAGTCCTTATATAAATAGTATTAAAATTGAAAATAAAGAGTTTGTATTTAAATAAATATTTTATTTATTGATCAAATAGTCCTAAAATTACAAAATTCTGAAAAATTACATAAATGATGTTAAAAATGACATTAATGTTCCATTTTTGGTCCCTTGGTATTTTAAAATAAATATACTAACCATATAGTATGAATATATAAGAGGACATGGTAAAAGTTAAATAAGTTAGCAAAGATTTAAATAAAATAGATATAAATGAAAAAATATCCAAAACATGTCCAATTTTATTGGATGATTTCTTTCATCTTATATGTACCTTATCATTGAATTAAATAAGGTTTGGAACCTTTTATACTGAAAATAATTTTATTATAAAATAATACATTCGAACTTTCCTAAAGAGCCCCTCCTCCCTCTTGTAAAAGGGCACCACCTATAACCCATTACTCACACCTCTAAAGCCTATTGGATCATCCAAAATCTGCCCAAATAAGTTCCCAAATTCCCTCCATTCCTATTAAAATCCTTATCTTATGCAAAAGACACTTCAAGAAAGCCTTTTGATTTAAACAAAAGGGATTTACCCGATTTAAAGGTAACCACAGCCCTCGTGTTCCCTTCATTTATTTTACTTTTTCACTCCATCTGGACTTTGTATTCTTTTTTTACATAAAAATACTAGTATCCTTCATATAGTATGTTTTTTTATGAAATATACTCGAACTACACTTTCAAACACCTCTATTTATTGGATATGGACATATTGTTTCAGTGGAAGGCGAACTACTGCCTCACGAAACGATGATTGTTCAATATTTTCCTACCACCACTTATGGTTGTCATTATAATGGAACTATTTTTATATGTGATATATATTATATTTATTTTGACTCTATACTTTTGTAATTTTCATTTATAGCTTATCTTTATGGTTTCCATAATGGGTAATGCAATAATTTCATTTGAGGATGTGTAGACTATTGCCCCCTCAAAGTGATATGACTCCTTCATGCCCTAAATGGGACATATAAAGGGATTATACAATGAGATTATATATTATATTATACAAGAATTATAATATACATATTTATTATTATGTTGTCATTCCATTAAAAATGAAATATAAATGTAAGTAGCATTCATACGGATATATGACTTACAGTCTCCAGGGATAGTTCATTTCATTTCTTATCTCAAAATGTTATATACAGTTATAAATACATATATATTAGATATATATGATATATAAGATATCTAATTACCAAATATAGTTATCAAGATAGTGGAATTTAGACCACATGTACAACATGTAATTTTAAGAAGTTATTTTTTGACTAAAGTACCAAATATCGACCAAACGAGAGTTATTAACATAAATGATTATGTAATGTTTATAACATGGTAATAAGTTATATAAAATAAATAATAAACATGAAAAAGGTTCTTAATCTTGAAGAATTTAAATTTTGTTTATTATTTAGTAGATTAAATAATGAACGAATCAAGTCAGACATGAGGTAGGGGACTTCATCTCAATCTCATTTCATTGAGGAATCTTATGATTTATACATAGCTATTTTTATATGGTATAGAAACCCATTGGAAATTTAATTTCATTCCAAGGTAATCTTTTCTATATAAATCATTTTATTAAATAAAAATAAAATGTTTCTTTTTAACATATGTGTTGACAATGATCTATCAACCTCTACAAGCATTATTGGTTATTTGTCATCCTCTACAAGTCGTAGTGTTTTTAAAAAGAAAATAAATTCAATATACTCTTTTTATATATTTTCGTATTGAAAATGGTTTTTATTATGGATTGGTTATTTCAATATATTTAAATTATATATTGTGATTGAAATATGGAAATGGTATCATTCCTTTATGATTTTTTTATATGTTATGAATATGTTATGGTTCTTTGGAATTGTTTAAGTATATGGGTGGTTTTGTGATAAAAATAGGGTAGGTGAGAGCGAGATATCTCTCCAATGCATTAGATAATATGACATAGGTGAACTTTAATGTGTCTCCTAAGTGATTTAAGGAATATACTATGATGTATCTTCCAAATGTAACTCCCTACGTATCTATGAATTCTATAACATAGTTATGTAAAGGATGCCACAAGTTGCCTATATGATTTCGGATTTCTATTAGTTATTCATAAAAATTATGACCTTGTGTGGTATGTTAAATATTGAAAATTATGATTTCATTTACTTGTATGTTTTAGTGGACTATTGTTTTTGTTACTTGTTTTATAACCCTTAATGAGTTTTTTCCATTAATCCTATGTTTTCGAAATGTTTTTCATATGATTTAAGGTAGGGTAAGATAAAGGAATAATTCAAGATTATTTATATCAAGAAAAGAATTATTATTTTCTTTTAAGAGTTCTTATTTTGTGAAAAAATGGATATTGTGTATAATTTTTTACATTGTAATATTTGAGATGTAATATAATAGTTATGGCCTAATTCTCTAACAATATAATCCTAAAAATATCCTTAAGGTGATTTATTAACATAATTAAAGATTATGTAATGTATAAGTCTGGGTCCTTAAAATGTTCCCAGTAAAGAAGATCATGGAGTTTTATGTATTCGATCATGTGTTTTTAATGGTATAATCTTGAAGGGTGATATAGAGTATTAAAAACGGGATCAGTCTTTCTCTGGGGTTTATTTATCCTTTTCCAGTGTTGTAGTGTTTTGGAATATTATATATTAGATGGTGATTCCGCAAGTTATGGATAGTTGTAATGATGTCATATATGTGTCCCAACCTCATTGATATCATTATGATGACTCCAACATCCTTTACCCAGAAGATATTGACATCCAAGAATATGAAATGATGATGGAATGACCAATAGTGATCAATGACATTCCATAGAATATTCTTCATTGAGGAACTGTACCCTTGGTTCATGTAATTTTTATGTATGGTTCCATAACATTGAGTAATTAGGATAATAAGATATAGATGGTTAATGTTACCTAGAATTGTTTTCATTATTTCCGTTCTTTGTTTTCCATTAGTGATCTGACAACTGATCCTTTTTTATTTATGAGATGTTCTATTTTTTTCAAGCTAATGTTCTGTTATAGAGTTTCATGTACATGAATAAGGGATAAAATTCAAAATCAAAACACACCACATTTATGAAAAAATATAAATGCTTCCGTAAAAAATAGTTCCACAATTAAATAAAATAACATTATATATATTTTTGGATTCTATGATTTTTGTTCATGGGGATGTATTGTGTGATCGGTGTGTTGTTTCATTGTTTAGGATATAGATAATTTGAAATGATTTTACTAGTTCTTATGAGGGAGGGATGTTTATTGTGGTTGGAATGTGGTTGTGTGGTGTTGGTACTTGTAGAATATGGTGATGTGGTTGGATGGGGTTGTTTTTTTAAATGTATAGCTTGGATTTATGTGTATGGTTGGTGGTTTCATTGGGAAAGTTATGAGATCCCTGATAGGAATCTTGTGTTATTGTTTTTTTCAAACATTCCACTCCTTTATGTTTGGTTATTATTCTCATTTATGAGAATAATTTGACAGTTATATAATTTAACACTATAGACCTTCGTATCCTATTATATTGATGGTTTGGGAGATATAGGTATTCATAAGAGACTTCATGTGGTTTTAATGGAATTTGGTAATTCAATTCATATAAAATTGGTTGTTCATAACAAAAAAAGTGTTCAAGATGAGTGATGATGTTAGAAAAATATAGGCTAATTATTTATGGAATGAAGATCAGTTTAGGGTAATATGCCTAAAATAATAATGAAAATAATGTGGAATTATGTACGTGAATTTATTTGAGTCTAATCTACCATAAAAATTATATAAGTTTTCATCAGCTTTTGAGTTTATGTAGATAATGACTAGAATATGTTTCATATCCGGAGTTGGGGGGGCTCATGAAACCCAATGATGTGAATATGTATTTCAATGTTCAAAAGTGTTAATGTCTAAATTTTCCTTCAATTAAAAATAATTACAAAATTCATTTTTTTTTGTATCATTTACTATGAACCATTTGTGAATCCAATGTGTTTTACAGTAATTTTCAAAACCTTCCCACTTGCATTGATCCTTGGAATCTAGAGTTTTATATTTGGAAATCATATATGGGTAAATAATTTCTCAACAAAATTTTCTCTAGTTATTCTGTGTTGGTATGTAGTGGAATTATATTTTGGTTTGGTATGTGATTATGATTTTTTATGATCTATTTATATGGTTCTAGTTGATCAGAGTATTCCTTTTAATGTTATGATGTTCAAGTTGTTTTCCCTTATTTTTGATATATATAGTGATTCAGAAATCATCTTTGAGGTAGTGTATCCTCATTCTATAACTACTGATGCGAATATATGGTGATTGTATTTTTTCCATACCATTAGGTAGATAGTGAGGGTCAACAAAATTAATATAATGAATTGGATTAAACTAAAATTTATTGGTTCTTTAATAAACCCAATTTTTCGTAATTTAATGTTATTTCAAATGAAATTATACATTATTATTTAAATTTAGAAAAATAAATGTGTTTGTTTGTATTTATTATGGTATATTTTATATATCTTTGACTAATTTGTTGTATGATTACTTTTTGTCACCATTAATGAATTTAATAATCACTCTTATCTGGATAATGAATATGATTCCCACATAAATCTAGATTTTTTGCGAGAATACCAGTGCTCACTAAAAAGATAAATAATTAAATCCCTTGATGAGTCTAAAATATCGATGATGGGATGTGGTCTCATGTGTTTTTGTTTTGGTGATACATTTTGGAAGATTTGGTTTTGTGGGTATAGTTGATGTGATATTGGCATCCTACACTTTTTGGGGTGGTTAGGTCAGTTTCATGGTTTTCCATCAAATAATTTCTAATGATGAGATTAAAAAACATGGGTTGTTAAAAGAAAAACATGTTCTAGATTAGATCTATGATACATTTCATAAATTTACTCAATTATTAATTAATGAAATTAATGTGAATAAGTGAATGAATTTAACAGTAAATGGGAGTTGTGGGAACTCATTAAAAACATGTAAATGGTGAAACCTAAAATTGGAATTATAATTTTGTGGTTCTATGTTGTAATTAGGTGGTATAATGAATTTAATAATTATTGTTTTTATAATGGTTGTTTTGCAGTGTAATGGTGTTTTTTTTATGTACAATAGTACAGTTGATCTGAATCTATATATTTTTAATTGAATCTTATCTATCTAAAATGTATTTTATGTTAAATCTATGCATTCTGCACCCAATATGAATTACATTTTCAATGAAAAAGGTTTTGAGTGTCATGTTTTCCCTGTTATATTTGTAGGTTTTGATATATTTGACTAGCTACTTCCTCTCCCCATCATTTACCATAGAAACATTTAGGATATAGGTTTTTATTGTGCACTACACAATGATGATACCGATTGGTGTTTGATATTAACCAGTGATGATGCAGATTGGTGTTGGATATTATCCAGTTGTTATGTGGACGATATATGTGGTGGGACACATGTGTTTTTGGAACAGGGAATATGGTTTATTTCATTGAAATTCATGATATCATACTACTTTACATCCTCAACGTGTATAACACCCCAAAATATAAAGTAGGAAGATTTTATTCAATAGCGTATATGAAACACAACACCAAGAACCTAAGGGAACATAATATACTGATAATTTATATACAATTTTCCATTTTAAATTAATTCAATAAATTTATATTGTGTAATTCAAGTGACAATTTTTTATCATATGCCTCACACGTCAATTTTCTTTTTATACAGGCATTACACATAAGGAAGAGTTTTACTGAACAATAGCATATTATTTAAATATTTTTATTTAATATAGGAAGATATAACCTTAACGTTAAATTATAATTTTTGAAAAGTATTAACTAACATAATGAAATATATTTTTAAAAAATATATATAATGAATTCATTGGCTATATATTAATTATTAATGAATATAAGAACCACACTAATATAAACGAAATGTTTTTACAGAAAACTATTTTTATGCTCAAAAAAATGTTTTATACAAATAAATAAAAATAAATAAAATTAAGGATTTATATTAGTGTAATATAGATTATATATTTTAAAAAATATTTTTGATATTCATCCAACAGATTCAGAAAGCATAAGATAAGAACAAAAGCAATCATAAGAATAAAATACTATATTTTTATTATGTCACTTTTTAAACATTTTAATGGAGAAACAATTTTAAATACATTATTTTGAAGGTTTGAAAATATTATATTCTTAAATAGACATAATAATTTAACGATAATCATAAAATTAATGTTATTGTGAATTGTTTGTATTTTTCTTTGAAGTTTCATTTTAATGAATAATGAATTTTATTTCTAGATTTCTTTTTCATGTAATATATTTACATGGTTAAATTGTACTATATGTTATCATTAAATAGTAATTAGATTATTTGTTATCAATTAATCCAATTTATTTCATTGGAATCAGTATCAAATTCAAATTATATATAAAAATTATGTAACATTTTTAACGTTTTAACATTGAAAACCCACAGCATTTCCCTGTACATGGGATTAAATTTAAATTAATTTATGCCACATATAGTATGGGAATTTGGACATTTTGATTCCATATTTATAATCAGTATATTTTATAATTTTTAATATGTAAAACGTAATTTATTACAAAAAATATTAGTTAGTATAATTTAAATGTTTTACAAAAGTTAAGTGAAAATTAAACATAACATGGGACTAAACCCTAATATTAAGGGACAAAATGATCTAGGAACTTTCCCAAAGGAAATTATATGTTCATATTTATACCCTGTTCTCCCTTATATAAAATTTGGAATAAAATTTTAGCCACATTTAATTGGGAAAACGTGGATAAATTTCCCATTTCCAAAATTTACATGACCGCCACTCCTTCAATACACAATGTCCTCATCTCCTCCCACATTGGCATACATATCAAGATAAATTTAATTAAAAAATATCTAAATAAATAGGTCATTAATATACCTCCCATAATACTATAATCCAATATAGTGATTTAATCTATTCATGAAACCCCTTTGGTGAAAAACAAAAGGAGACACCCAAAGAAGAGATAATATCTATTCTCAATATATTTAGTTTTATTCCCTTTATTTACACTCCAAATTATTCTTATTAAATGATTATATGACAAAAAATATATCCTAAATATAATATAATGTTTTAATTTTATTTTTTCTGATTAATATAATACATAATTTTATGTAATGGCTTATGAACTTATCGTTTATGTGTACCGAGAACTACCGCCTCACGAAACGATGTTGATGGTTTTTTCTTTTACAACCACTCATGGTCGGTAATTATGATGTGAAATATATTTATATGTGTTATATATTCTATTTTTAATTTATTTATACCACTATAACTATTTTATTATTGATAACATTATGCATTCCATTTTTTTTAATATAATAACATCTTTTTTGTATATGTGGACTACTGCCTCCAAAAGGAAATGTGATTCAATCACACGATACATGGAATGTATAAATGATGGTTAAAATTAGTCATATGTGACATAAAAACATATATTTTATATTATATAAATAATTAACCTTCTATAAATTTAATATATATCATTTTCATTATTACCCTTTCACACAATAAAAAGATACAACGTCTGTAAAGACCCGTAAAATTCAAGGGAAATTTTTTCTTAATTTTCTTTAGAATTTTACAAGAGCGCGGTTTCAGACGGCACCTGATTCCGAGGCCCGGAGTGCCCGGAATTAATTTCTGAAGTTTGGCTCGGGTACGTTCAGTGAACGAACGAGCGGGTTTTCCTAACTTTTGATTCGGTGCTCGGAATTGAAATCTGAGGGCACCGATGAACTCGCAGCACCGATATTCGCTTAAAGAGACCTTTTCGGAAGTTGCGTTTGTTGCGGGTTGAATGTTATTTTTGGGGTTTTTAGTTTGAGTTAAATAAAATTTGTGAAGAACAAATTTTATTATAACTTGATAAAACCTACCAAAGGGGGTTGGAAGTGGGACCCACACCCACTTAACCTCCCTTGGGAGGATTAAGTGTGGTGGGGCCCACACGAACCCCTGAACCTTTCATATTCTCTCAACTCCCTTAACGCCTCAATAAATGACTTGAGTTACCTTATTTAATTATGAGAGTTAATCCTTTTGAATTTCAAACATTTGAAATTCTAGTGTGTTATGTGTTAATAAAATAAGATGTTGTCTTATTTTATTTGGGGTTAATTGTTTGTCTTCTTGAGAGGTGGAGAGCTTTTTCTTCTTCTTCTTCATCTCTGACGAAGATCACGAAAAACGCTCAACTTGACGAAGAACGCTCAAGTCCCGAAGAAGAACGTCGCTCCGCTCTTCTTCGTCTTCCGTGTCAACGAAAGGGGACGCCACTTCTTCCTCGGACAACCTTCGTCGGCGTACAAGTATTCGCCAACGACGTGTCTCTTCGGACGCATCCCTTCGTCATCGGATTTGACGAACGACTACCGCAACGCCCGACCTCCGCGACGTCGTCTTCCGCGAAACGTTGACAATCGTCGAACCTTATACCAAGGTAGGGGTTGTTGATTATTGTTTAGTTATTCTATTTTTGATCATGAATTTTAGCAAGTCTAACGTATGGCTTTGGATTATTTAAAGATGCGTTATTGCTTAACGTGAGGGGGCCGGACCGCATGAACACGGCCGAACCCCCTCCATCGTTCTTGTTGTTTAATCTTGCGGGTGGAAGCAAAGTGGCGTGGTGCTGTCGCACCACCCGGATAATCGTGCAATTTTTTTGCGCGGCGCCGTCGCGCCACGCCGAGGAAGAATCTTCAAGAATGCGACGCCGTTGCGCCGCGTTGAAAGGAATCAAGGCACGGCGAAGGGGCACGGTGCCGTCGCACCGCGCCGGACGACGAACACTGCGGCCGGTTCCGGGCCGCGGCGGGACGAGGAGACCGCGGCCGGTTCCGGGCCACGGCGGGAAGAGAAGACCGGCGGCCAGGCCGCCGGCGTCAGAAGCCGAAGGGGGGGCCGGAATTTCCGGTCCCGTTGGAGAAAACCGGCCGGCCGGCTGGCCGGCCGGAAGGCATTAAACCGGGGGAATTAATCCCCCGGCCAACACATAAAAACCCCCCTCTTTATGAGGGGGGCGGTTCTTTAAAGGAGGGGGGGGGGGCAGCAGCCCCCCGGTTTTTACTTCAACCGGCCCCCACGTGGGGGCGGTTTCAATCAAGGGGCGCGGCAATTGCCGCGCCTAATTTTCCAAGAAGCGGGGGCTTAGCCCCCGCGTGCCGCCACCTCGCGGCGACAAGCCACCGCGGCCCCCCGCGCCACCACGCCGCCGCACTGCCGCGCCGCCGCCGGGCCGCCCCAGGGGGGGTCGGGCCGGGTCGGCCCGGACCCGGACCCCCCCGTTTCGAACCTGTTCCGGTCTTTTGGTCATAACTTGAGCCTCGGACCTCCGAATGACGAACCGTCTACGGCAACGCGATCCTTGGATCGAGACGGTCGTTTCGGTATATCATACTCAAGGTTTAGGATTACTTTGAGTTCGGCCGGGTTGGTTCGTTCACGAAACCAACGGGGCCTTCGGAGCGGAAACGCTAATATCTTGAGCTACGAACGTCCGATTGACGCGCCGTCAGTCGCGTTGTGTTCCTCTTAGTGAGACGGATCTTTTGGCATACTCCGCCCGAGGTTTGGACGCAGGTGGAGTACGGTCGGGTTGGTTTTGCCTTAAAAACCAACCGGGCCCCGGAGACGAAAATGCCAATAACTCTCAGACCGGGCGTCCGATCGACGCGCCGTCTGTTGCGTTGAGTTCCTGTTGACGATACGAAACTTTTGGATACATCAACTCTGGTCTTCGTGATAGTTGATGTATCAGCCTCTCGGCTCGTGGAGCGGACCCTCCGAACGAGCTTGCTGTGTGCGGGAACCCTAGTGCTGGCTGCGACTGTTCTACTGCTACTACTGCTACTACTGCTACTGTGACTGCGACGACGACAGTACAGAGATCCTGTGTGGATTCGACGACGACGACTTCAGCACTCAGCGATCCTACGTGGATCAGTGCTACAGGTCATGTGTGGGCCCGATCCTGTGTAGGTCCTTGCGCTCAGCGGTTCTGTGTGAGCCAGCGCCTACAGGTCCTGTGTGGGCCCGATCCTTTGTGGGTCATTGCGGGGGTTAGTTACCTATCGATCCTTCGTGGGTCCGACGACTTAGATGGATCAGTGATCATCTTTATCGTCCTTGAAGAAGTATACCTGTGTGAGCTGAATCCTATTGCTTTCCTGTGTGGATTGTGTTGTGCAATCCTGTGTGGGTTACGTTTTGCTTTCCTGTGTGGAATACGTTTACTATCCTGTGTGGACTGAGTTGTACTTGGGCTCGGAGGTTGGAGCGTATTTGAATTGATGACTTAGGTATATGTATGGGCATATACCTAAGCAGTGTCGGTTGTTACTTCGTGATTGTACCTTTCTTCGTGGTTTATCCTTTGTGGATTTTGAGAGACCTTCAGGGGTCTCGGGGTCCCTACTGAGTAGCTTATACTCACCCCTGCACGGGCTCTGCCCGCACTACGTTGTGTTGGTTGCAGACGACGGACAGCATTGACCTTAGCTGAGGCTTGCAGAGCGGGACGGTACCCGGAGGTGGACCACTGGGCGGGACGTGCTCGGAGCGGACGGCGGGACCCGTGGAGCAGAGGAGCTATCTGTACCCACCCTTCAGGTGGGATTTCCAGTGGACAGCTCAGAGTAGCGGCTTTTACTTTTCAGTTGTTGTTTTCCCTTTCAAGTTGTACTTTACTTTCAGTTTGGGTTTGTATACTGGCCCATTTACTTTTCCGCACTTTCAGTTGTACTCTGCTTTTGTTTAGTGTTTACTTTCCGCTTGTTTACTCTGTGGTGTGTGTTTACTTTACAAAGGCAATGCCTTCCCTTTTTACGGGGATTTACGCCTTGGTGCTAGTCGCCAGCCCCTGGCCTATGGAAGGCGGGCTTGGGGTAGTCACGGCACGGACCCCAAGGGCGGGTCGTGACAACGTCGGTCATGGACGTGTGGACTACCGCCACGTCAACACGAGGTGATTCCTTTTACATCCCAAAAAAATATATTTATACGTACATTTTATTAAATAAAAATTAATTTATTATATAATTATCATTATATAATGATATAGTTTCACATGCCTTATTTCTATAATGGTAATCGAAAATAGAAATGTTACCCATGTGTACAAATGACCTACTGTCTCCATGATTATACTACTAGTTCAATTTTCAAAGACATATTTAATGATTTTATTTAATAGTATAAATAATGTATTAATATAATAATTATTTCATTTTTGTTATTCTTGAGATTTTATATAATTACCCCTTGGACCATAGTTGACCTATAAATGTTGTTGTGGGCACATAAACTGAATTTGGTCAAAACACCCTATGTAAAAATAATTGACTATGTATTGGTATAAAACAAGGTAATAAGTGAAATTAAATATATGGTAAATGTTAAAAAGTTTATAAAACTAGTAAATAATTAAAATAGGTTTTTATTTTGGAATATAAATACACACAAGAAATATTATATGCAATGTAAGGGATTTTCATCTCACTTTTTAAATTTATGAGATAAATATAAAATTCACCAGTTAATTCTTTTGTGTGGTGTATCTAATTTCACTTTGATAGGTTATAAAATTAATCATTTTTATTTTAATGGTTTTTAAGACGTTTAATTTATATTTTTTCCATCGTGATCATTATGATTTAATATATTTCACTTTAATTTGGGAACCATTTGAATTTCTAATGATTATTTTCCCCATGAATAATTGTAATGATATTTCAAGTATTATTACTATTAATGCACTCTTTAGTACCTAAAATAGTTTAGAATATTATATTTATAATACCCAACTACATTCTCACTTTTTTAAAGGAATATAGTTTCTTGTAAATACCATGTTTTATAAAATGTTTTTTCCAAAAATGTATTTAACCTTTCTAAAATTTTTTATTAAATAAATTCTTAGACTTTTTTATTTTACCAATGTTTTCAAATCATTTTACATGACTATATCTGATCAAATAATTTTTATAACATTTTTACCATGTAAAACAAATGTCTTTTTACCTCATATTCCATATACGGTTTTATATGTCATAATTTCTTCAAAGAATCATTTTCAGTATCAAATGATTATTTAATAAATAAATTTTCAATGATTGATATACTCAGTTATAGTATTCACATTCACTTCCTAAATTCCATTATTTATACCTGTTTGAAATATTCAATTTTTTATGTTAATTTGACATTTAATTTACTCTAAATATCCATATAATTTTTCATCAATATGATTATTTCATAAACCATATAACATTTCTATTTTTTTATATTCTATGTTATTTGAATATTTGGGGAATTATTGGAAAATATTTATCCGTTATTCAATATGATTATTTGATAAGGAATATGGTTTGATTCGATTATTCAATTAGGTGAATTCATTGGAAAAATAATTAAGGCTGGGGTCTATAATTTTTATAGTATATCTTTGAACTAAAAGGTTCTCATGAGACAATTAATTTTTAAAAATTAATGGGATTATATTCATAGTTGTAAATCATCTTTTTAAAGGTCATGATGGTATAGTTTTTTTGGTGGATTAGACATAAAGTAAAATAATTAAGCTTTTTCCCAAGGTATATGAAAATGAGTATAACCTCGTATATTAAAATGAGCATTAATTTTCTCTAGGTTTCACACTCTTAGGGGATATACTTCGTAAAATTAGAATTTTTATTCGAATACATTATGAAGGATTTTAGTAGATAATGACAATGAATGAAAAAAGTTAAACCAGACATGTCTTCTATTAAAAATAATTTGTCAGGATTTAGACATCCTAAAAATTATTATATGGTTTTTCCCACATGATAATTGATGATTGCACTATGTTTTTTGGTTTTATAAAATTCCCATTTCATAAATGATAAAATATAGACCAAGGACGATATATGGGGAAATAAATGGATGACGTATTTACATATTGGGGATGTATTGAGAGTATTATTTGAAGGTATATTTAGTGATTAACCTTATTTTTAGGATATACAACATATTTATTTTTTAAATTATATTAATATGGATTTAGAAAAGTAAAACATGTATTCTGGGTGAGAACCAATCATGTTTGGAAATGCAGTGGATCTTGAACCCGTGACTGAATAACGATACAGTTTTCCCACCGACCACTTACATAAGAAATGTCATGATTAATTTTTCATTTTTTAGATAAATAATATGATGAATAAATATCGATGATGATCCCGTAGTGTAAATTTTTGGTTTTAGAGATTAATTTCTTAAGCATGTTAGATTTAGATTATAGGATGAGAAAAATTTAATGAAATTTCACAATTTTATGGGAATTCTGATGCCTTAAGTGTTTATTTGAGTGATTTAGGATTCATAGTTAATTTTTGGATATCAATTTCATTATTTAATAATTTTATCAATGGAAAACCAAAAGATGGAATTATTCATATGAAATTAAAACATATAATGTAGGTACATTTCATTAAATTATGGGGATGTAAAGGAATTTCTCAACATTAAGAAGACGATACTAAAATAAAAATGATGTCTAAAAATCATTATTTTTGTTGAACTGATGGTTATAAAAATAATCATAGGTTAATAGATTTAGGTTCCTCATCATTCTATTGATAATTCATTTGTTTTTTATTAATTAACATAATTAATAAATATATATTTACAATTTTTACCAATGTATGTATCTCAGCATGCCACTATTATTCTTATAAATAGAGACAATGTTATATAATCTTTCATGTGACCATTGTACTTCTCATTCCCTCAATTATAGAGGATGTTTTAGGAACCATTATCGCGATATGGGATTTTCATCATATGAAATATCAAAAAATCTATCACAAAGATCATGATTAAAATTTAAGGA
This sequence comes from Viscum album, assembly GCA_963277665.1. Lineage (NCBI taxonomy): Eukaryota > Viridiplantae > Streptophyta > Magnoliopsida > Santalales > Viscaceae > Viscum > Viscum album. The sequence continues at coordinate 647,284,623 of OY728120.1, read as the reverse complement.
CATAATTTAATATCAGTTCAGAGAATATAAAACCACAAAAAATGTAGTAGGAAGATTGCATTCAATAACATATAGGACACGTAGCACTAAGAGTATAAAGTAAAATAATGTCACAATAATTTATAATAAATTCACTATCTAAAAAAATAAATACATTTTAATGCTCTCAATTCTTAAGAAACTGAGTTAGCATACATTTTAAACAAAAAAGAGTTTCTTAAATAAAATTCATTACACGCTGGACTGAGTTTTACCAAACACCATTATATTATTAAAATATTATATGTCAATATAATAAGATATAAAACATCTGTTAAATTAATATTCATGAATAAGATTGTATTACATAAGGAAATATAGGTTTCACAAAAATATAAAATGAATTAATTATTTTCAAATTAATTAGAATTAAAAATAAGAACCAATTATATATAAATGGATGATCTTTAGAGATAATCATTTTTATTTTCACCAAAATATTATATCAAAGTAAATTAAATTAATTATAATTAATTAGTAATATTAATTAAATATATATATATTATATTTAATCAATTATTTTTTATATTCATCCAACATATTTGATAAACATAAGATACGAACAAAACCAATTTTAAGCATAATACAATATAATATAATTATAAATCTTTTACCACATAGTAATGGAGAACCTTTATTTAATAAAAATTTATAAAATTTAGTAAATAATATATGTAAAAATAAACATAATATTTTAATGATAAATAAAAAATTTAGAATACAGTGAATGTTTGGTATTTTTATGTGATGTTTATTTAATTAATAAAAAAATTAATATTAATTCAACACTGTTTTTCCATCAAATTTATTTATAAGTAAAAATTATATTACAAATATTTTTTTAAAGATTAAATAGATTATATTTATATCAATTAATACAATTTAGGCCATTGTATGCACTGTAGGAATGAAATTAAATATAAAAAATATCAAACATTTGAATATTATTACTTTGAAAACACACATTGTTGTCACATAAGTGGGATTAAATTTAAATTAATTTCTACAAATTATATAATTGGAATTTGGGAAATTGGATTCCATATTTAGAATTATCATAATTTATAATTTCAAATAAATCCAACTATGTATTTGAAAAAAAATATTATTGATGGTAATAAAAATTAATTACAACCATTAAGAGAAAATAAATCATTAAAAATAGATTTAAATGTAATCATATAAGACAAAAAAACCTAGAAAAATTTCCAAAAAACCATATATGGAAACATATATAACCATGTACCCCTTTTATATATTTAATACTATTATTGGTGCACCATTCATTGGAAAAACATTGTTGGAATTATCTTTTCCAAAATTTACAAGAGTGTCGCTCCTCCTCCACTATAAAATGGTCTCCTCTCACCCAACTTCCTAACACCTCTCAATAGAGGTTGGATATATAAATATCAACTGAAATAGCTCATCCAAATCCATACCCTTATTATATAATCCTCCAATTTTTATAAATACATCCAGGGAATCCCTTCTATGTAAACCAAATTGAGATACCCAAAGAAGATGTAACATCTTTCCCAAAGATCTGTAGTTTCTTTCTCTTTATTCACACGATAAAATTTGGTTATTACATGATTATATAAACATTATATTAAATATACTATAATTTTCTTATGTTATGGTTTGGACATACACTTGCACATACTTCCATCTGATGGGTAACAGACTTATCATTTATGTATACAGTGAAATATCACCTCACGAAATGAATTTCTTCATTTTTTGATATAACACCTCTCATAGTTGGTCATTACAATGGAAAATATATTAATATATATTATATATGATATTTATAATTTCATTATACCTATTTAATTATTTTAAGACACATTCCTTTAGGATTTCAATTTTATGTGAATTCAATAACATCGATTATTGATGTGTGGGCTACTGCCTCCTAAAAAAGATTTGATTCGATCACCTGATACATGGAATGTATAAATATAAATTTATTTAAAAATATGATAAATTAAAAAAAATATATATGATATTCGTGAAATAATTACTTTTAGGGAAGTATAATTTATATCATATTCTTTAATACACTTTCACACACTAAAAAATCAATAATGTCGGATGTGGATATGTGGACTTCCACCTCCTCGACAAGATGTGACTCTTTTAACATCAAATTAATTAAATATATATAAAAATATGATTCCATAACATATTATTTATGATATAATGATAATAATATAAAATTAATCTTTTATTTACCAACTTTCCAAAATGGTAATTTAAAAATGAGAATGATACCATATGTATGTATGGCGTACTGTCTCTGCCACTATAACACTGGTTCATTTTTTTAAACCATATTTAATGACGTGTTTTATAACTATAATTAAAGTATTAATAAAATAATTATGTCCTTATTATTATTCTATAGATGTTAAATAATGACTCCATTTACAATAGTTGATCGAAAGGGTTATTTTTGTACATGAACTACATGTGGTCAAAACACCCAATGTGAAAAAAAAAATTATTAATAATATTTTAAAAAAATGGTAAGAAGTTAAATAAAAGTTATTATAAAAATGAATAAGGTTCTAAAATATGTATATAAATAACCTATTTTTATTATTTAGGAATATCATTACACATGAGTCAAATAAGATGCATGTTATGGTATTTTCATTTGTGTTTTTACATTTGTGAGATAAATGTAATATTGATTACATTATAATATTTTGTAGTATATATACTTACCATTTTTTATATTATATCATTATCCCATTTATATTAATTTTATTTAATACTTTTATTTAATGTTTATTCCATCATAAGGATTATTAGATAAATTTTTTCAAATTTTTATTGAACACATTAGAAATTCTAAATATTATATTCTTAAAGAATAATTCTAAATATATGTCATTTTTATTTGTAGAAATTGTATAAAAATTTCTCAATAAATACTTAATGTTTCCTATACATTGGTTACTTATTACCTTTTTATGTATTGATACCATTTTCAACTGTTTTTTACTTAAAATGATTTAGAAAATGTTTTTACGAAAACCCAACCTCATTATCTAATTAGTAAAAGAATTATATTTTTTTTCTAAAAATCATATTTTCTAAATAGTTTTTCCAAAAATGTTGTAAACAATTCCAAAATTATTTATTAATGAAATTTTAACCATTTCATCATTTACCAGTGTTTTCTAAGGAATCATCTTACCTTATTCAAAAGAAAAAGTTTTTCTAACCTTTTTTACACTTAAAAATGATCATTATGTTTTCCTCATACAAAATTTCCAAATTTACATGCCATCATTTCATCAATTCTTAAATTTCATGTATAAATTTTTTTAAATAATATTTTAATTATTTATTTTCCCATGAATAATATTCATATTCAGTACCATGATTACATAATAAGTCACCTTTGGAAATATTCAACATCATATGATTATTTTACATTGAATTTACTCTAAATATTAATATCATTATTAATGGATATGATTATTTCATAAATTGTATACCATTTCTCATCCAGTGATTCCATTGAATGTTTTTTAATTTTTATGGGGAAAATTGATTAATATTAATCCTCTATTTAATAAATATATTTGATAATGAATATTATTTATTTCAATATGATGAATTATTTTCAATGTTCATGAAGGGTGGGGAATACAATTTTTATATCCTAATGATGCATCGACTTTTTCTCATGAGAGAAATATGTTTTGAAAATTTAATGGTGTTCTATCTATAGTTTGGAACAATATTTTAAAATTTCTTGATCGTATAGATTTTCATGAGCCTTAGAATGGGAATCCAATAATTAATCATTTTTTTCAACTAGTTTTAGTTATTATTAATCCATGATATCTTTGTAGATATATCTATAGATACCATTTATTTTTAGAAAATTTTAAATGGAATGAGTTTCAGTGGATTAACATTACATATTTTTTTTCTTTATTTGGATATTTTTATGGCATGTGTTTCTATTTAATTAAAATAAAATTTGATTATTTTAATTGACACATTATTGATTCTACTGTAATTTTACATTACATATAATTTTAGTTCATCCTTATTAGGTTTCATTTTCCCTAGAATCTAAGAAGTAAAAAATATATGAAAATATATTGTAGATTTAAAAATGGTATCATCCTTGATGTTAATTTAGAAAAAAATAGGTTTTAAGTACTGTTTTATTTACTCATGTATGTATATAGTTTACCTAGACAACTAAACTATTTGGTCATTTAGGATGAAATTTACATAAATATTTTTAAAATGTAATTTACAACAGACAACATCTCTAGGATCAAAGGGGTTGGGTCTCAACAATGTTGATTTTATTTGATGAGATAAGGATGTTATGTGATGATAAATAATTATATCACCATTTAATAGACCTTAAAATATTTGGTATACCATGATTCCTCCTAAACTGTATCACATATTAATCGATATGTGATGTTATTTGTGCAGAAGGGATTATAAGACATGAAATTTAACATTAGAGAGTGATAATTTCAAATCAGTGGGGAACTGATTACGAGACCCCATTCCTCTATGTAATAAATTTTGTGTTTTTATTGAATTATTGACATTGATTGTGTTCCATGGTGTGTCTAGGATTGGTTAGTTGTCCTATTTAGGTGCCTGTTGATTTTTTTTTCATTACTGAATAAGTATTCTCTCTTCAGAAGTAGACATGATACAATTGGTATGATCCTGCAATGTATACTTGTTATTCTAACCCTACATATATAAAATATTATTATGTTTTCCAATTGGTCTTTATGGAATAATCATTAAATTTTAATCTCCATTTTTGGAGAATTTCTTGACCTATTTCCATTGAACATACATTTGGCATTAACATGGATAAATTTATTTTTAATTAATTGAATATTTACACACATTACATGATGTTTTGGTTATACATTTATATTATTTTATATAGTATTAGGGTTATTGATTATCCAATATCGTAAAAAAATATTATATAGAGGATAATTGCTCCCATATGGGAGATTTTTATACCCTCAGTACTTGTCACATAACCATGTCCTACTAGAAGAAAGACTCGGGGGGAGGGAGTAATTATATCTATTAATTATTTTTACCTCTTTGGGGTACCAAGGGAGGATCGAGGTTCAAAAAACTTCTTCATCCATACAAGTGAGTAATAGAAATAATAGGCTATTCAAGAGTATTTATAATTTAACCTAGATGGTATAGTATTAATTATTGTCCCATTAAATTTCCCAAGGTATTATTCTGAAAATTTCCAAAGAAATGTGTTAAAATAATAAAATTCAATATATAAGAAAATGGAAAAAGTAACCAATGAAAAAAATTATATATATTAGAAAAAAAATAAAAATATCGAAAATATAATAGTGAAAATAACAAAATTATATAATAATTTAATTTATATTAAATATATGAAAAAAATAAATGCGTATGACAAAAGAAAACAATCATTGATATGAGGTAAATTAGTACATAACCTATATATAATAGAATTTATCACATGAATTCAACCGTATTAAATCGTAATAAATAATTTTTAAATAAATTGATCTGAAAACATCATATAAAACAAATCATAGACATTTCATCATATCCCATATATGATAAAACCCAACCCATATTGGGCCACAAGGCTAGTAGTATGCCAGGAGAGAAAACACAATCCCACCTCTAACAGTCTAGGGTATGGGGACTAGATGTATGTAGGCATAATACTAAAATGGGGTGTCCTAGAATTTTTACATCTACACATCTATATAATCTATTGGGACCAATTTGTTAATTGTGTTTAATTTGTTTTCAATGAGGTTAATGAATATTAATGATGGTTTAAGACACTCTCCTATGTAAACTGGAGAATGGAAATCAGATGATTGATTCACTGACCTTGAATGGTCAAAGAAACTATTTCATGTGTGATACAACATTTACAACATTGAGCTAGCATCCATAGGAGGATGATTTAGGTACATTGGATTTAATAATCCCAAAAGAAAATGATTGGGAGGAAGGATGAAGAAGGGATTGTTGATCATGAGTAGGCCAGTCACATATTTTACTATTTCCATACATTTTACATTGATTTTATTTTTTTCAATCAAAAATTTGGCCAATCTTGGTGGATATCCAAGGAACTCACATCAAGAAAATGCGGGAACTGAGGGTCAACCGTGCTCTAGGGTGGCCCTCAAGGCCAGCCCCCAATGATTTAGGGGCATGCGTGCTATAAATAATCATGTAGGAGTGTTGGTATGGGGATCAACCAATGCATAGGGATGAATAGCGGGTGCTATGAGTGCGCCCACATAAGGCATGGGTGGGTGATAAAGTGTGCCTGTAGAGAACCGGGGTGGGGAGTCATCAGAGTGGGAGAGGATAATTATGATTGGTTGTTGGGTGGTGTCTATTGAAAAACCACACATCCCCCCCCCCCCACCATGTTTGTTTTGATGTGGGACAACATTTAAATAATGCGGATGTAATCTCAGCTACTAATATCCTCATCCATCTCCATTGATTGTCTGATCAGCCACAACATCTAATCATATAATTGTTGCTTTTCATATGATATCGTGACATGTGCATTTGAACCTGAACTGTATGATCCTCTCGTATCATTTTATCCATCCCACGATGTTGTCTTCCAACACTTGATGTTCCTACCACCCATCAACGACACTTCACTCACCGGTGAAGAATCCCGATCACCATGGATGACCTCTTACTATCACTGAAGGATCATTTCAGCACCATGAAGGCTACTGGATCAGAGAGAGACCATGTATAAAATCTACATCATGAATGCAGGATAAGTCTCAAAGAAGAAGGATCGGCTGAGGCAAACAGAGTTGTCGAGGCCACATGGGTTCGAGTGAGATCCATGACTGAGAATTATGCATTCGATAATGACTATATTCCTAAATATTGGATCCCTCATTAAAGTGTAAACAAACTAAGGATCTCAAAATATCATTACCTATAGGTTAGAATATTTTCAAAACCCTAGATATACTGAGCATTCAATGATGTGATATTGAATTAAAATCACACAAATCATAAAAACGGTAGAGGTTCTCCCCTCACGTCTAAAAGGAAGATCCTGAGATTGATGAATGTTATTAATCTCTCATTCTCGAGTGCTCATGTTCTAAAAATATATATCATCTTTGTGCATCAAATCACTAAGAGATAGTAGAGAATAGGGAGTTGTCAAGGGTTTATGAAGAAGAGATCTCACAAGCCTTCGATAGGTTCTATGCACTCTCAAATTTCTTCTCGAAGAACCAGTACCCAAAAATGTTATAGGTTTTGTAAAACCCTCTCTATTCTTTGAGAAAGTTGAGCCATCTTGATACAGTTCTTGAGATACTCTCTCACTGAGCATTACGAAGAGGCAAAATGGTGCTCCTCATGCACAATGATGATTCATGCATCCTTCCTAGAAGAAAGTAAATTGTGGCCACCATAACTTCATGATGAATGGATAGAACACCATCATGTTTGCATGTTTGTATTCTAATCAATAGAAGGGTTCATTTTTGTAAAAAAAGAGGTTTGGATGTGTTGATTTGCATGATCGTGTGTGTTTGATTTTATGAAACCCCGGGGCTCGGGTGATTACAAGTGAAGAGGATGAATACAAGCATGTATGCATATGTTATAGTTAAAGGATCCTAAGGCCACGTACACTAGTGTGATGAAGGAGGTTGCAGATGGGAATGGTTTCACCCATTCATCTTTGAATAAACATGAACATATAAACCTAAAAAAACACCCTAACCTAGTGAAAGAGGACTAAGGGGAGGAAAGAAGAGGAATAGTTGAAGAGGTTGAGTTTTTTTGTGTGCATAAATATCCATACCCATTAAGGGTTCCCACACAATAATAGGAATAAGTGAATTTATCCATCTGTGAATGCACATTCATATGTGAAGGCAATCAGAAGAAAAAACCAAAATCGTGTGTCCAAATATATGATGATGGTGAAATAAGAGTTAAACCCTAATTTTATATGCATGATCACCTACATACATGAACTAGAATAAAAAAATTAACTCATATGATGCCAAGTTAACTGATCATCATTTCATGAATAATCACGTTGGTGTATGTGATTTGAACAATGAAGAGGGAACATATTTTAGTGCAGTTGGTTTTTTACTAATAAGAATAAAGATGAAGTCTATAGATGTTGGTGTTACAATATAGGAGAAGAGAAAAAAGGAAGGAAGAATTGCATGCCTACTGCTATGCATGTAATCAGGTGAAGATCACTAAAGAAAACCAAGAGCAGAACCGACCATATCTAGAAGGAATAAGACTATCTCTATAGGAAGTATAATGACTAGCTAGAAGATGAATATTTTTTATCCTATCACCATTCCAATGAAAAGGATATTTCACACCCCCTACAAAGTAAATGGAATTACACTGGTTAAATTTTGTTTTCATATCCACTCCATTGTAACAATATGATACATTATACTGGAGAATCCAAGCACTGGTCATTCCCATGCATGGAAATGTCGTAGCTTCTCTTATTTATTGGTGAACATTCTATAAATAGCATACACATATTTCTACTACTTTCTATTATTTCATGCGATAGGGAAAAGAGAGTAAGAGAATCAATATCCTAAATGTTCAACAGGTATAAGTATTGAATGTTTGAATTGGTTTCAAAAATTCCCCAACATTGATTCACCCCCCACCTAGTGTTAGGTATATCCCAAACTGGTCCTCCCAACTGTTATCAAAGTGATTGGTTCACCTCTGTTGGATTATCTACAAAGAAGTTATTATCTTTCGAGGACCTGAGTTTTATTCCTGAGTTATCATTGAAGGGTATTTTATTTGAATATTCAGTTATCTCTGAATATAAGGCTATATCTACCATGACCAAGGTGAGTATTAAAAAGAAATAAATGATAATGTTGAAGAAGAAGTCCCTCTTATTTAAAGAATAGGAAACATCTAGTTCACTATATCTGGATGACATTGAAGACACACCAGACATGTAATGTAATGAGAAGGTGGCTCACATTCCCACCATGAAGATGCAAAACCTTCCTACCCCAACTGATCAAGAGGTATGTAGAAGTATATTTAGAAATTATTCTCATGATGAAAATGCTAGTACAAGTTATGATGATAAATCTAAAACAACTCAAGAAATATCAATTAATAGATTAAGAATTATTATTCATGGTATTCCTTTGGTAATTACATCACTATTTTGTAGAGTATTTCATTGCATATCGGAAAATATCACTCAGATAGAAGAAGAAAATGATGTTTTGTAGAATGTATTACATGGTAAAAATTGATGAATGTTTAAATCACTCTAGACATGTTTAATCCTTTGATGCAATAAAGTTGGCATTTGAATTATCTTCTTAAAAGTTGCTCAAAGATGTTGAAGAAAATGACAGAGTCAACAAGAAACTAGAAAAGAAGATCCATTCACTTGATGATGAGCTTAAAAAGAGCATTGAAGTCAAGGATATATATTTGGAACAATACTCCAAGTTGATCAATGAAATCTACTCCTTTTTACATATCAATGTAAGGATGCATGAAAATTAGTGTGAATGATTAAAGAAGTCTTTTTAGGAGAAGATGATTATTATTGATGACCAAGATGTCATCCTAAATACGAGATGTCCATAATTGGAAGCTCAATAGACCGATCTTGAGAAGACACATATTGAGTCTCCACAAAATAATGAAATTGTATCTGCTAGAACACAATATTCACTGGAGGATTCGACAGTCAAAAGACCTGTAACATTTTATAAGAAGATAATGGATTCACTCATCAATCTATCACAAGAATCTGAGAATTTAAAGGTATCATCCATACCAACTTGTACTCATATTTCTTAAATTGTTTCTACAAAAAGTGCAGGTTAGAAGAAAAATTGTAAACAATTATAGATGATGAAAACTACAACCATGACTAGGGTGGATAGGAAGAAGAATATGGGAGATGATTCCCCCTATAAAGAAAAACATATCAAGAAGAATATTTAACAACCATATAAAGAAAATGGAATGAAGTAAAAGTTTTTTTTTCAATGTGTGTGTTGTAATAGATTTTGGAATTGTGCACTGGATTGTTTGTACAATCCATTAAATGTAAAAGAAAAAAAATCTCATCTCAAGGGGAGAAAGCTAGAGAAAAAGAAAAAACATCCACAGATCAAGAAGAATATGTATTCTGCAAACATATTTGTAATTTTTTATTACATCTTGGATATATATAATAGGAGTTGTCACATTAATGATGCATGTTCCTTTCAATGTTTACCCAAAAATTATAAGAAATGAAGATCACAGGAGCTAGATAAGAATGAAAAATTATCATTGGGAAGCAGTTAGAAGATTGTTGGAAAAGCAAACACTCCCCAAAATACTCTAAGGAGTAATGTTGAGAAGTCCTTGGATTCTAAATCTAAGAAGGTGAAGGGTGGTTTATCCAAAAGAAATACTAAGAATTATGGAACTCAAGAAGATGCCATCTAGATGATCCAATCTGGATGCCTTAGTCCCTAATGATATATTGGCAGTTTGGCCAGAAGATTTGGAAATAATGAGAAAGATGTAATATTCACAATCTACAACATGTGATAAATGAAAAAAGAATATTCTATTTGAAGTCAATGAATATTATTGTGTGAGTTGAAACAAGGATGTTCATACTATTAGAAGATGGGTTGAATTTACTCCAGCCTAACAAGAATTCCTACTAAATATAAATGTTGCACTATGAGATTATAATGATTTGAAAGCCCTTGAAGAATGAATATTCACACACAAAGAGATGGATTAAATAGTAAGATCCACACAATCACATTCATCATTGAATATTAGTTGTAAATGTGTGAAGAATTTAGAATATGGGTGGAGAAAATCATATCAACATTATTTTTTGAATTGATGTAGCAAGAATGATCCTCTTTATTCCATTAAATATTTTCATATTGTATTTGTTTTTATATTATAGGGAATTGATGGTAAATAAATATCTCAGGGGAAGAACATGAGAGTTAGTGATAAGAAGTGTTCCCTTGAGGGGTAGACAAATGAAAATTCTAGAGTTATTATTATAATTAGTGTCACCCTCAGTTGATATCAAAATTCAATTACACTGAAGATTGTATGAAGATCAGGTCAATGTAAAAGGTGTGTTTTTTATTAATCTCTCGTCATTGATTAATCAAAATAAAGATCATTTTATAAATGGGGAGTAATTAAATTACACAGTGACATATGAAGAATGTATGAGTTCACATCTCATGAGGTATCATGATTAGTAAAAAATTGATAAATTTGTGGTCTAAATCAAACCCATTAGCTTTCGACACCAATAATTGCTCATGTAGACATAGAGTGAAATGACTGATGGCATATTTCTTAAGTATTAAATGATACTCTCTCTACCATGATCATTTTATTTCTTGTCAATAAAGGATTAAGAAGTGAAATGAATGTTTACAAAGTAAAATTAAGTGGAGACTAACATTGACACATTCATTTAGTAGAAAAAATGTGGGAGTTTACAACAAAAATAGTGGGGTGTATTATTGGGACCACTTTATTAATTTATTTATATTTATTATATATGAGGTCAATGAATGTCAATTATGGATCAAGACACTCTCCTAATCAAAATAGATAATGGTAGTCATATTATTGATGCACTTACCTTGAAAGGTAAAAGAACATGTATCATGTGTGATACTACATTAACAGTAATTAGCTACTATCCTTTGGAGGACTGTTGATGTAATTTGGATTTAATAATACTAAAATAAAAGTAGGAAGAGGAAGGATTAATAATTTGTTGTTGATCATTAAGGGGCCATGGACATATTTTACTATGGAAAAGCATTTTCAGTTTGATGGTTTATTTTTGGCTTACCAAAATTTGGATGTTTATAGTGGCTAGCCGAGGACCTCACCTCAAGAACATGCAGGACACGAGGGACAATCGTGCTAGAGGGATGCCCTAAAGGCCATACCCTAATGAGGAAGAAGCATGTGGAACATATATAAACCCTTAGGGGTGCATGTATGGTGATCAACATGTGCACATGGATGCATAGTGGGCTCTAAGAGCATGCTCGCAGTAGGCATGGGTGGGCTCAGATGTGCTACCATACACAACCGATGTGGTGAGGAACTTGAGGGGGGAGGAGAAGAGAATTTTGAGAATGTTTTGGGAGGAGATGATTAATATTCTATGCCTCTCCAGCTTGCTCATTTCAATGTGGGAAAACATTTTAATAACACAGATGTAATCTCAGCCGCTCATCTCATCCCACATCTTGGTCAACCATCCTCTCAGCCACAACATACAATCATATAATATTCCCTAATAATTTGATCTCATTTCATGTGCATTTGAACTAGGACTATAATATCCTCCCGTTATATTCGATTCATCGCATGTCGTTGTCTTCAACATCTCGATGTCGCTGTAACCCATCGACAAGACAACACTCACCGGAGAAGAAGACTAATCACCATAAATGACCTTTGACTATCAATTAAGGATCATTTCATTTACATGAAGGCTAATAGATCAAACTAAGACCATGCATACAATCTACATCTTGAATTCATGTGAGCTCAAAGAATGAAAATACTCCATCATTCTTGAGAGCTTGTGTTCTTGGAAAACAGATCATCATTGCGCATCACATTACAAAGAGCATGCAGAGCACTACGTGCATTGAAGGCTTCACAGAGAAGAGATACTGCAAGCCTTCAGCTGGTGATATGCACCCTCAGATTTCCTCATGAAGAACCGCCACCCGAACACATGATAGGTTTTTTAAAACCCCCACTATGCTTTATGAAAGTAATTCCATCATGAGATAGTTCTTGAGATACTCTCTCACAGATCATTGTAAAGATTCAAAATTGTTCACCTCATGAAAAATGAATCTGCGCACATCTTTTCATGAAGAAAGTGACATGTGGTCACCCTGACTTCATGAAGAAAGGCGATAACAACCTTCAGTTTGCATGTTTGCATTCTACTTTGTTTAGTGGTTAATTATTGATGAAGAAGAATATTGAAAGTGTTGACTTACAATAATGAGTGTGTTTAATTTGAAGAAACCCAAGGGATCAGGTGTATGAATGTGGAGAGGATGAATACATCCAAGTATGCATGCACACTGGTTGAAGGAGCACATTGTCGTGTACACTTGTGTGAATAAGGGGATCACAAATGGAAAGGGTTTAACCAATTTGGGTTTGAATAAGCATACAAATATAATCCTTATCAAACACCCTAACTTAGTTCTAGTGGAATAAGGATATGAAATAAGAAGAAGAGTAGAAGAGGCCGAGTGTATGGGTGTGCTTAAATAACCATACCCATTAAGGTTTCTCACATAAGAAGCGGAATTGTTAAAATCTTTTATGACTTGATGCACATGATTATGTGAAGGCAATCAAAATAATGATCCAAAATTTTGTCTTCACATATGTGAAAAAGCAGAATAAGGATTTTAAAACTAATTTCATATGCCTGATCACAAGCATACATGAACAAGAAGAAATGAATTGATTTAGATAAGGCCAAGTGATCTGATCTTCAATGAATGAATAATAACATTGGTGTATATGATTATTTCTAAGAAGATAGAAGAAGTTTTAGTGTAGTTGGTTGTTACACTAATAAGAAGAAATAAGATGTCTAGTGGAGCTATTGTTGCACCAGAGAAGAATAGAAAGATGGAAGAATTTTTTCCAAATTCATTTCCACTAATCAAACAAGGAGCAATAAAGAAGGACAAGAGAGTAGAACCTACCATACCAAGAAGGAAGAAGACTGTCTCTATATGAAGTATAAAGAACCAGATAGAGTATGATATTTGGACAAGGCAATAACTAGTCCAGGGAAGTGGATTTTTTCCCACCCCATACAATGTATAGGGACTAACATTGGATAGGGGATTGTTTTCCTAGCTACTCCATTGTAACTACATATTGAATTATAGTGGATATTCCATGCACTAGTCATTCCAATGCATGGAAATGATGTTACTTCACTTATTGAGTGGTGTACCTTATAAAAATATCATGTGCATATTTCTACTACATTCTATTATTTCATGCAATATGGAAAAGAGAATAAGAGAATAAATATCCTAATAGGTGAACATGATCGTTGATAGAATCATGTAATTTGTTTCCATAAGTCCCCAACATTGAATCCCCATGCCTCATAGTGTTAAGTATATCCCAAACATGTCCTCTCATTATTAGCCACATGCAATAATGTAATGATAAAATAGAATACTAAACCTCAAGAGTGTAAACCATATATACGGAATCCCCTAGGAAATCATCATGTACTACAAAACAGTAATTATGTATTATGTAAAAGGACACACACCCAACAATAAATAAGGACCCAACCTGAAAACTAAGGGTGTAAGTGAATGTATACAGAAGTTATGAATCATGATAACCAAGGATGATCATTGAACACTATCAGCACCATGAGCTGCTAATATCCACTAAAAATGGTCCACCAATAACACCTCTAATATAATTTTCATATTCTTAACAAAAAACCTGAGTATGTAAAATCCATGTAGTAGTGATTATTTTCATAACCAATAAGAACTCGACGAACCCAAAATAGGAAAAAAAGTAGAAAGAGTCATATTTATCCTGAATGAATATAGGCAATGAGAAACACAAAAGATCTACTAACAGATAAATACAAGTGAGGTAAAATGTATATCTTCAAATCCACAAGCCAACCATAAGAATAAAGAGTCTATCCATAACACCAAAGGTACCATATACATGACAATAACCATTTTAAGTATTATGATAAACACATTATAGGGCCTACTCCTTTACATTTTTTGTGATAGCCTAGGGGAACTATCTATTACCCGTGAAAATAACATGAAATCACATGAATGAACGTGGTGGGCTCAAAACAGGCCGAAATTATCCCTATTCAATGGGGAACAGTCTCTAGTGGAGGACCCACACTCAACTATAGTGTAACTATTATGAGGCTCCACACTATAGATAGAGGACATGAATCTTAT
This sequence comes from Viscum album, assembly GCA_963277665.1. NCBI lineage: Eukaryota > Viridiplantae > Streptophyta > Magnoliopsida > Santalales > Viscaceae > Viscum > Viscum album. Next base: position 647,269,471 of record OY728120.1, on the reverse strand, counting down.
AAAGTAAGGGGGATTCTAACCGCAATGGTAGAGTATGGGGACCCATGCCCATCTGTGATAGACGGGGTTCCAACCACTATAAATCCTTTTTGATCACACTCAATCAAAGTCATCGACTAAGAAACTCTGGAAGAAGTGTTTCACTAACATCAAAAAAAAATATTTCTCAGATTCATAAATAAATTTCACCATTGGATTCTCTATGGAATACATTATATTATACGACTCTCATTGGCTTAAAAACGAGTCCCAATGAAGGAGATATTCAAGCTGTAAGAATCTATTAAAGGTATACATGGTGTATATTGGGTCTCCATGTGTGTGTAATATCCTAATTACATATTCATTTCATCATTTGTACATGGATAGGTTGGACAATTCAATTTACATGTCTTTTTAATAGAGTGCATGATACTTCTTGGTCCCCTAGTAAAAACCTTTTCATTTATCCAATTCTCATTTACACCTATTTATTCCTTTTCAAAATGTTGTGTGAAGGTACCCTAGTCGTGTTTGAGTAATAAAATATGTTTCTTTATTTTTGTCGTATAGTCATACTTTACTACTAGATCATGTCCCTTGTACATTGGGTGTCACCCCCATGTATGTGGATGAATGGCCATATCCCAATACATGAATAGTACTCCAAGTACATGGATATAATTAAAAACAAACATTGTACATGCAATGGAAATAACCCATGGTGTGTTCTCCTAAATTATATAGCATCTAATAAATATTCTCGAACAAAAAATCCTTGTGAGTAACAGCAAACCACCATTTTTAACTGATTACGAATATTTCAAACCCCATGGGTTATATAGTTTTCATAAAATGGAATCCAAACATAAGAAAAAATATTTAGGGTGATTCGGACATAAAAATCAAAATTGTCCTACCTCATGTTGAAAATACAAATTCTTCTAGACAAAAATAGTAAATAAAAGTAGTTTAACCTCGATTCCACACTAATAACCTCTATGGAGTAAATACATGGGAACCTACATCTGCCACATGGTTCCACCATTGTATAGAATATAAACCATCTCCATCCCACTGACCACATGAAGGAATACCAAATGAGTGGATTAAAATTTTATTCATTCTAATTAATAAAATAAATTAAGTATCTAATTTACATTAAAATCCCCAAATGGATTTACTCCACCAAACCCCCAAGGCCGACCAAACATATTTCATGAAGAGTTTAAATTTCATTTAATAGAAAAAACCAAGGTCTCGTATTTTTTATCTCATGCCCAAAAAATAGTAAAATTGTATATTTTGAAAAAATGTGCTTGTGTGATTTAATATGTATTAATATATTTAATATATTAATTTATGTTATAGGAAAATCACCAACAAATAGTAAATCTTCGGAAAATCATGATATATGTATATAGAAATATTAAAATGAATAAACAGGTGAATCCAGAGTCATTATTTTCTAAAATCTTTCAACGATATTTTCCCTCAGAATATATGTAGTTAAAAAATGATGTGGTACTAAGACCGCATCAGACTCTCATGGTCCCATGATCTATCCAACATTCCATTGAGTAACCTAAGAAATAAATCGTAATGTATTGTCGATCTATGAATGATAACCTTCTACAGATCCCCAATTTCCATTATGTACTCTATGAAGGTTTCTTCATCCTTGATTTCTAGCTCTCCCAAGTTAATAACCTATATCAGGTCATGAACATACTTCCTTAGTTTTGATACATGTATGATTTCATGGACATGAACCACTTTTAGGGGTATAAACATGGGTTAATCTTCCTCAATAACCCTGAACATGATTTTTAATGGTTTGAATAATCATTCAGAAATATTCATTTCCTATCCAAAATACTATAATCCTTTTTATGGGGAGACCGTTGGGATAAAATGATCTCCATACAAGAAACAAAAGTGAATATGAAATCAATATATGTAAAATTAATATTTGGTTTTTATTTTCCTCATTTTCCTTAGGATCACATGAACCATCACTATTGTTTCTTACAATATCACCAACCCAACAAGACATGTCTTTCCAATCTATCTACAATAGAAGGATAACTTGCTGGGTCTCCCATATAAGTCCTTCAATGGTGTCATGATGATATTATATTGATACATGGTAGTATTTGAGATCTCTATAAAAGGATTTAAATTCTCTAGGACTTGGAAAATTTCTTATACTTAGGCTCCCAACATATCCTCCAACAACTAGATAGTTCTCTATGTATTTAATTTATCCTATTATAGAAACATTTTTGTGATATGTAACTTGGTGTAAAAAGATGTATAACTTACACAATAAATCAATGATATAATCTAATTATCTTGGTCCAAGAAGATCTTCATGGGTACCCACATAAAAGTAATCATTCTTCTACACGTAACAATGCCCCACACTCTCAACAAAATTCTGCAACTTAATTTCTAGAATGTTTTCCAACCCTGTTAGTTAGTGAAAATAACCAATATAGTTTATTGTCTTCTCACTCTCCATGGAATTCCTCTAAAAATTCCATCAATATTCCATCCAACATAAATTATGTAATCTCAATAGTTTGGGTCAATCCCTCTAGAATTTGAGGTGTAGAAGAAACCTGTTCATATGTGAGACACAAGGAAACAAACATAGCCATAATCCACCTCAAACCATCCCACCTAAATGACCACTGGTAGACCCTATACATATTTCCAACATATATATGCACAACCAAGTGGTATGTGTGGAACTGTCTCATCTCTTATCCCTCCGGTGTGTTCTGAAACACTATCCATGTTTAATGCATGTAGGCTTTTGTGATAGAGACCCCTGAATATCCAGAAAAAATTTACTAGTGTAGTACTAAGGGTAGATTTTATCCAATCTATTATTCCCATTATAATAACCTGTTTTTTCACCCAGGAATAGATCCTTTATATTTTGGTCTAAATATTTACATTAGACCTATTATATATTTATAACGAGTTATAAAAGGTTCTGAGGGTGTCTGAGGATTTTTTGGAGCTCACAACACCTCTTTATGAGAAAAAAATCCAATTTTCATAGTTTGTGCATGGTTAGTACATGGTTTTCCTAACCATTCATATTGTGTTTTTCCAGATAGTGGAACATTAAATGGAATTCAAATGGCTTTGCAAACAAATAGTCTGAACTCCATTTTTTCCCATATTCGGGTAGAACCATCTCACATTGTTTTCACATGGTGTGACAAACTGTGCAGACAAACCATGAACAAGATAAAAACCTATGTAAAATGACCAAAAATCCCATAATGACCTATTAATACACCCCCTTTCTACCTAATCTCTATTTATATGGGATTGACCCAATTATCACTCATTTTGGAGCATTTTGATGATCCAAACATAGAACCAAGATATCTACTTCTACCAGTATCCAATCGATCATTCGTTTATCCCATTGGATGTGTAATGGTATGCCTGCGAGTTCTCTTTACCCATTCTAATTCACTTTCTATATCATACTAGTTATCTCCATGTGACTGGTTTTCACCTTTTCATAGATCTACTATAATCTGAGGCAAATCCACGGACGATTCCATAGGAATTGGATCATACAACCCTAAGATGGATGGTCTATAACTCATCCATAATGTTTGTTGTTTTTTGGAATATTTGTATGGTTCCCAATGTTTTTGTTGGAAATAATTTAATAAATTAACATACCATAATTATACCCAATTAACGTTATATGGTTATGCTCTTTCTAAATATGTGATTAGTTGTTAGTGGTTACGCCCACATCTCAATCCACCTCATGTCGAAGGTTTTTCCATAATTGGGATTTTCTGTGTTTTGACACATTTGAGGCACAGTTATAGTGATACATTACATGACCATTATAAAGGTTAGTATTTTAACATAAATTGATTTTATAAAATATAATTTCATAATGTCATGTACCATATATGCCCACATCGTGACCCAACTAAGTTAAGTGCATAAAATGTTTAATTAATGTGAACTATGAAATGAGAAATGGAAAGTATACTATGTATATAACATATCCTTTTTAAAATAGATTGAATAATGTTTATATGTTTGAATAACCCCTTTCCATTTTTTTGGAAGGTAGTGGAGTGATCCAAAAAAATGATTATTCCATAATAGAAAAATAATACTTGACCAAATAGTTGCAACACTACATTCCCTATCATCAATAATGGAAGACAAGGAATCATCCAATGGTTACAACTCAAATAGACCTATACACACTAATGGTAAGAAGGACGTGAACCAAATGAATTACTACATGATTTCAATATCAAATAGAAATGAACTTACTCATGTTCTACTTGGATTCTTAGATGAGAATACCTTGGGTCTTGGGAACCCCAATCCAATTCAAGGATACGGTTTGTGTAGGTTGATACCCACCTAGACTCTAGTTCATGCCAATTTATTAGATTCCTAGTATACTATCGTTGGGTCCCTATATTCTTAAATGATACCTCAGATACACTCCTAGGATCAATCATTGACTGGTATATTCCATGGTGAAAGCCCATTAGGCCCATGACTTTTTTTATCCCCATTTTACCTTGGTCGATCACCTTGGACTCAATAGGAGCCTTATTATGGAATGCCTTGGATTACACTCTAACCCCTTAGATAGTCACAAATAATACTAAGTTAGTTTTTCATGAGTTTATGTTACCTTTGTTTTTACCGTGTAACTTCCTCATTGGATATCATTGTTTGGTTGCCTTGTTATGTCTTGTGACCTTCACTACTTATACAATCACTAGATGATGTCAGAGTTGGATATTTCTCATGTGATATATTAACATTAAATTGTAATTTATTAATTAATGAACAAGTTACATGTTCAAACACCAGTTAAGTGATGAAGCATGACTTGGTTATTTAGTTATTTTGTATTGCTTGCTTTACTTTACATATATGCATGCACACACCTATATTTCAATACGTAGGTCCGATGTTATAGGCACCATAGGTGGTGGCCCACTTAGATTTATCTCACACCCTCTCTGGGTACCATTTGGTACCAAGAGTAGATTACATGGTTGAAGGAATTGAAAAAGGGAAACATGAAACTTTCAATACATGATTGTGTGCTGATAGGACGAATCTTGGTAGTAGATGACGGAGTAGGATCTCATAATGCTTTGAGTAATCTTTGTTTTCACCTTATGGAACATTTTATGCCTATTGTCTAGTATCTATACTTTCCATCTTTCTAGTCACATGACATAACATCATCAATTTTCTAGTTTATATATTTATTGTTATTGTTGTTTATCTATTACATCACTTTGTTTCCTCTATTTAATCATATTCCTTCCATTTTTTACTAGTCATTTTTATCCCCTCTATTGTTATAAAATCTCTTAATGATGGAATTTTATTCCCATAGACACACCCTAGGCCCTCGCTACTAATCGGTAGCCTCTTACATTAAGGATGATGCGCATCAGGTAATGTTTCCCACTGGGCTCGAGGCACCCATTAAGTGGAATCTCGGTCTGGGTTATTTCAAATTTGTTTACAAGGAGGTTTAATTTTTTTCTTGAATATTTAGAGACAATAGGTTGGAGAATAGGAATTCTTGGGACTTGGTCAAAAGTCGTTCGTGGGCATCACAAACCAATGTTCATGGTAAAAGAAAGTAACCCATAATGTAATTGTTGTTCTATTATTTCTATTACAATTTATATTATTTCACCGAAGGGTGACTAACTTATTGTATTGGGTTTCTGATTATTACTCTTTGTAAATTTATTTCTTCCTCCAGCATATGATATATGGGAAATTAGTACTTCTACATCAATTTTTATTGGGACCTAGAATTCAAAATTCATGCATATTTCCATGCCAAATTGGTGCATTTCACTACCTCACATTTCTTGATAGGCCTATGATTTCTGAGTGATGTTGAGATTGTTGCTTGTACTTGTATTAATTTTTCTCTGATTGAGTAATTTATTGTCTCAATTCATGAGGTTTATAGGCCCTCATGGGATGGAATGAGTAATTTACCATGTCAATTCATTATCATATACCTAAATGTGTGTAATTTTTTATGATAGGTATATGGGAACTGATTCATCAGAAATGAATATACATTATAAAGTGAATCATGAAATCATCAATTAATTGGTTGCACATCCTTATATCACCTTTTCATGTCTATGAAAGGTGAAGGAGTGATCCTAATAATTACCTGCAATGAAATAAAACTTATACTTGATAACATATAGATGTCTTACCGTCTATATGGGAAGTTTGGATAGTACGCCTTGGGTAATGAGTTTTCATACATTCCACTGCCGTAAGTAACTCTCTCTCCTTGATTTTATGATTTTTCTATTGTGTGTGCTTGGAATTTATAGACGAATTCCACCACGACTTCCGTGTGTTGTTCACCAGGTGGATGGTGACGACCATGCTCCAGACATGGTGGGCCCTGAGCTGTCAGTCTTACTTCAAGGAGTACCACTTGAGTCACTCCCTGATGTACTTAATAAGGGAACTGATGCTCATGTCTGTGATATTTTCATATGTATGATGTAGTCCATGATTTATTCTCCATAGGTATCACCTACGATGGCTTATCTGACCCGCAAGATTCAGTAGCAGCATCATCTTACTACATCAGGGGATTGAGGATCTCAAGATTCTGAGATTGGGAAAGAGGACATGATGCTTATCTTTGAGCATCAGGAAATACCTCTTGATCGGAGAGTCAATATTTCTACATACAATATTTTGGATTCGGACAAGCAATGGTGGGATGTCATTAACCAGGCCAGACGTCATCTGGGAAAGTTATGGTTTGACTTCTAGACTATTTTATATAACCAGGTCATTCATTAGTCATTGAATGCGGGCAGAGATAGAGTGTTCAAGCATCTTGATATGGGTTCTATGTCAGTTATAGAATATTCATAATTCTTATAATATTAATAGTTCTTTTCACTACTTCTAAATGGTGATGATCTTTTGTGTACCATACATTTTGTTGATATGCTCCAATACGCCATTCGAACTCAGGTGAATGTCTTTCTCCATCCTACCTTATCTACAACTATTTATCAGTACCTTATCACTGAACATAACCTAAGGGATGGTGCATGTACTAGTTTTAAAAGATCATTGTCACCTCATGATAGGTTTTCATCCAGTGGTAGGAGACGTTCCCTTGAGAATATTCATTAGGGAAGTGGCAGCCAGAGTATCCAGTTTGATAGTGTTATATTGTGTTATCGGTGTGGAAAACTATGTCATAAGAAGCACCAGTGTGATAGATAACCTATTGAGTGTTGGTATTGTGGTCATATGGGCCACCTTCTGTGCTTTTTCAAGACATTTCCACCAACTTCGAGTGGAAAAGTATCAACTTTAGCTCCAACATAATGAACAAGTTCTATTTCACCGCATCTGATAGGGAGTTCGAGTTGCACCGTACGATATTCTCATAGAGGAGGTCTTGTCTATGGTAGTCTAATCCCTAATCACTTGCAGTTACAGCAGAGTAGTCATGATGATGGTATTCCATCGGTTATAGAGGGCTATGGATCTAGTCAGTTTCATACCTTTGAGTCGATACTCGAGGATCAGGCTGCGGGACCATATACTATATGAGTTACTATTCTAGTATCCTCTACTATTGTATCTTATTTTTTTGATATAGGTTCTACATGTTATTCTATATCTATATCTATTGTTAAAAGTCTTGTACTAGAGATATAGTATCACTATGGTGTAATGACCCTCAATACACAATTGGGAATACAGATGGAGGGCATACACATGTGTAGGGACTGTCCCCTTGAGGTTGGCAGTTACACTTTCTTATGGATCACATTGTTCTTGAGATGAAGGGCTTCAATGTAATTCTCTAAATATATTTTTTGGTCCACTATCACACCTTTGATACTATTTTCACCAAAGGGTTTTATTTACATCGTCGGAAGGAAACAATTATCTTTTCAATGGTGAGTGGGATATCCTAGCTTTGAGAGCAGAACCGAAGCATCATGGGATAGGTGGAGTGACCGCCCAGATTGAAAATATGTTCATGGAGGATTGGGGTTTCTTTCAAACTAATTTCTATATAGTATTTGATCATTTCAATTAAGTCTTACTAGATGAATTTTATAGATTTCCTCCTAACAGGGAGTTAGAGTTTACCATTGATCTTGTTGAAAGAGTATGTACAATGTTTATCCCTCCGTAAAGGATGAAACCTAATTAGCTTCACGAGCTCAAGTGGATGATTGGGGACTTAGAGGGAAAAGGATTTATATGGCCTAGTGCATCCTCTTGGGGTTCTAAAACTTTTTTTCAAAGAAGGAGGATTTAAATCTATGTTTGTGCATGGAATACAGAAGGTTGAACCAACTAACTATTAAGATCTGGTATCCACGTCTTCAAATAGATGAACTCATTGACTAACTCTAAAGATAAATGATGTTCTCAAAGATTAACCTTATATTGGGTTATCATCAGGTGTGATTCAGACCCTCATACATACCTCATACAAAATTTCGTAGCTTGTCTTGTCTGTATGAGTATAATTTTTTTCCTTTAGGTCATACAAACGTGCCTATCATTTTCATGGATTTGATAAATAGGGTTTTCCCATCCCTACATGGACACTTTTCATGGTTTTTGTGGATGACATCTTGGTGTATTCGTGTACTCCTAAAAACCATGATAAACATCTGGTGATAGTTTAGAGAACACAAATAGATAATCAAATTTATGACAAACTTGCTAAATGCATCTTCTGGATTGGTATGTTACTCTTCTGGGGGCATATTATTTTAGAATTAGGTGTATTCGTTGACCCTGAAAACGTAACTGTATAGTCCCATAGGAACATCCTATGAACATGTTTGTTATCGGGACATTCTTAGACTCAATATATATTATAGGCATTTCATATAGGACTTCTCACGTATTTCTTCATCTCTTACAAGACTTACAACAAAGGTTGTAAAGTTCATGTGGGTAGAATAATGTGAGAAATCCTTTCTGGAGGTGAATGGGAGGATTTTCTAGGGACCTATTTCAATTCTTCCAGAATCTGGTAAATTTTATATCATCTTTTTAAATGCATCATGCATCATATTAAAAGCAGTGATTATTCAGGAAGGAAAATTCATTATGTATGGATCTTATCAGGTGAGGCCTCATGAGATAAATTAACTAACACACGACCTCGAGATAGTAGCATTTGTTTATGCCTTACATAGTTAGAGACACTATTTATTGGGTGAGTGAATTGTAGATTATACAAAAAACAAGAGCCTCAAGTATATATTTTCACTGAATTAAAAGAAACTCAGACATTGAATGTGGGTAGAATACCTACAATCCTTTAATTTTGAGCATGCCAATATGCCTAGAAAAGGCAATGTGGTTGTAGATGAAGTAAATCAGAAAACTCAAACACTTGTCGTACCAGAGGCCAGTGATGAAATGTATTTAATGTCCCATATTTCTGAACTTCATCTAGTGCTTCATGATAGTCATGAGTTGTCATATCTCTCACCCTTAATAGTTACCTCTTTACCCCTTAATAAGGTGACGACTCGGCACTTTTTAGATCATGAATATCTGTTTCTGCGTGGGAATATATCAGGAGATAACACACCTTCGGATTGGTCTATGGATAGATATGGAGTCCTAAATCTACGTGGACATATATGGGTTCCTACAGATGTGGTAGAGGAGCTGATGCAAGAGTATGATGCTTCCCTTTAGGAAGTTCATCCAGGAATATTGATGATGTATCGATATATGTGACGCCGGTATTGGTGTCCTAGGATGAAACATTATATTACAGGCTTCAACAATACGTGTTCCCCCTGTAAGTAGGTGAAAATGGAGAACCAGTGACCAAGAGGCCTTTTACAACCACATCTAGTCCCTGAATGGAAATGGGAAGATTTTACTATGGATTTTTTAGTCTATATTCCTATGTCTATGAGGGGTAGTGATGCTATCAGGGTAGTTATTGAAAGACTAATGAAATCATCCCACATCATTCCTATTCGGGATACATTATTGGTTAATGGTCTTGGATGACTGTATGTCAACGATAATTTATGACTACATGGGGTTCAACATACTATCGTTTCAGATAGGGATACTCCTTTCAATTCATAATTCTAGTTGTATTTTCAGAAATCTAAGGGAACTCATGTGAACCTAAGAACATATTTTCAACCGTAGACTAATGTTAAATTGGAATAGAAAATATAGGTTTTAGAGGATATGCTCAAAGCATGCATACATGATTTCAGCAGTTCTTGGGAGAAGTTAATCTCTCACATCGAGTTATCCTCTAATAACAGTTTTTAGGAAACAATTCAGATGTCTAATTTTGAGGAATTATATGGTAGGACATGTTAGTCACCGTTGTGAGGGCTAGAGGTAGGTGAGGTAGCCATACTAGGTCCTCATCTTGCTCAGGAGACTTCAGAACATGTCTACCTAATCAGGAACTGTATGACTAATACCTAGTATAGATAGAAATCGTATTTTGATTTCCATCAATGAGCTCTTGAGTTTGAAGTTGGGGATCATTTTTTACTTTAGGTATCACCTAGGCTAGGGCATATACGATTACAGACGTAGGGTAAGTGATCACCTCGTTATGTTGGGCGATTTGAGATTATGGAGAGAGTCGGACCAGTAGATTATAGGTTGCTATTACCATAGAGGTACCATGCCATGCATGGTGTATTTCATGTATGATAACTCCTAAAATATCATGATGATCCTTATCATACCTTTTACCTCAAGGAAGTTCTATTACATGACGATGCTACATTTTAGGAGTATCCAGTACACATCATTGACGAAAGTACAAACACTCTCCAAGGAATGTTTGACCCTCTCATAACACTGCTATGGAGGAATGGCAGGGTACATGATGATATTGGGAAAGGGAATCCAATGCACATTCCCAATGACCAGATCCATTCTCAGATAGTGTTTCCTTTCCCTTGGAAGGAGAACTCAGCGGGGGGAGTTATATTAAGAGGGGAAGACTGTAAGAATCCAATTTTTCACTTAGGTATAGATCCTATAATATTCAGTCAAAATCATTAATTTGGAGCTAACATGGATATCTAATGTGTTATAAATGGTTCTGAGGGTGTTTGTGGCTTTTTTGGTGCTCAGAACACCTCTATTTGGGGAAACAAGCCAACCTGCACAGTTTTCAAATAGTTACAGCAATGTTTTCCTAACCGTGTGGATTTTGTTTTTATGGATAGTGGAACATTTCACATATTTCACTTGGCCATGCAACCAAACCATGTGATTTCCCCTTTTTATTAGTTTTGGGAAGACAATCTCACATGTTTTGCGCGTGGTTTGACAAACCGTTAGGGCAACCTGTGATCAGGCTAAAAACCTATGTAAAATGACCAAAACATCCTTACTATTCTATTAATCCTTCCCCTTACACCCTAATCTGAGTGTATGTGTGATTGAACAATTTCTCTCTCAATTGGGAGCATTTAGAAGATCCAAAATTGGAACTCGGAGATCTATATTGTCCAGTATCTGCTCAATCTTATGTTCATCACGTTGGATGTGAAGGGCAAGTACTCGAGTTCTCTTTAATTGTTCTTCTTCTCTTTCACTCTCGACCTATTTATCACCATGTAATCATTTTCACCCTTTTTTAGATATTCTCTGATCTGAGGAAAATCATGGTATAATGGTGGAAGTGATAGCCCATACAACCCTAAGGTGGGTGGTCAAAAATTCATCCCTAAAGTCCATTGTTTTTGGAATGTTATTGTGGGGCCCACCTATTCCATTGGAAACCATTTGAAAAAGTAATATACCCTATTTATACTTGTTATAATCTTATGGTTATGCACTTTATAAATATGTGATTAATAGTTAGTGGTTCCACCCACAACTCAATCTACCTATTTTAAAAGGTTATTCCACAATTGGTTTTTTTAGTATTTTGACATGTTTGAGCCACCGTTCAGGTGTGCCTTTATTTGAACATTATAAAGGTGAGTCTTTTATCATAAATGGCTAGTTATTACTAAGAATTTCATAGTGGCATGTAATATATATTCTCACCACTAGACCCTCCTAAGGTAAGTGCGTGCAAATGTTTATTAAATGTTAAATATGAAATGTTAAATGGATAGTATACTATGTATATAACATAACATTATTAAAATAGATTGTATAAAGGTTACATGTCTTTATCACCCCTTTTCATGTTTATGGAAGGTAGAAGATTGAAACTAAATAATTGATTATTCCTTAATGGCTAACTAATACTTGATTAAATGTTTGCAACACTATTTTCCCTATCCACACTAATGGAAGGCGAGGTTTAGACCAATGGATTCAACTCGACATGACATATCCAAACCAATTGAAGGCAAGACGTGAAAAAAATAAATTATTTAATGATTTCAATATCAAATAGGAATGGAATAACTCAGGTTCTCCTTGGATTCTGAGTTTATAATACCTTGGGTCATGGGAACCCCATTCCGATTCGAGGATATGATTTTCTATGGTTGATACCCACCTAGACTCCAGTACACGTTAATTCCTTATTTTCCTGATATAATACTATTGGGACCCTTTCTTATTTTAGGATACCTCAAGTAAACTCCTTGGATCCATCATTGACAAGTAGGTTCCATGGTGATAGCCCATCGGGACCATGTATTTTCTTAGCCATGTTTTACCCTGGTCAATCAACATAGACTCAGTAGAATCCTTATTGTGAAATGCATTGGATCATGCTCCTTGGATTACACTCTTACCCCTTATCTTGAGTCAGATACCATTGAGTTTGGTTTCTGTGAGTTTATGTTACCTAGATTTTTACCCTAGAACTCCCTCAATAGATATCATTGTTTGGTTTCCTTGTTATGTCTTGGTACCTTCCCTACATATAATATCACGAGATGATATCATTGTTGGCTATGCCTCACGTTAACTACTAACATTAAATGGTAATTGATTAATTAATAAATTGGTAACATGTTTAGAAACCAGTCAAGGGATGAAGAATGTACAATGTTATTTAGTTATTTGGTAATTCTTGATTTTCTTTATATATATGCCTGCACACTGCTATATTACATCACACAAGAGAGATGTCATAGAAACCGTTGGTGGTAGTCCGTTGAGATTAATCTCACACAATCTCTAGGAGTTTTTTGGTACTTGGAGTACATTACATTGTTGTTGATATTTACAAAGGTAATCATGTAGTTTCCAATACATGATTGTGTGCTGATAGCATAGATATTTATAGAAAATGACCGAGTAGGATCTCAAGATTCTTGGAGTAGTCATTGTTTTCTTTTTTCGTGTGGAACATGTTATGCCTATTGTCATGTATCCATGCTTTGAATCATTCTAGTGACATGACGTTACATCTTCACTGTTCTAGTTGATACAGTTATGGTTATTCTTGTTTAATAGTTTCATCTATTGGCTTCCGCTATTTATTCATATTGATTATGCTATTTACTATTCATTTATATCCCTTCAGTTGTGGTAAACTCTGCTAATGAGGGCATAATCTTCCCACAAACACACCCTAGTCCCTCACTTCTAGTCAGTATCCTCTTGTGATTAGGAAGTTGTGCTCGAAGACATCTAGCCCACCTAGCTCAGGGCACCCATTAAGTGGAATCTGGGTCTGGGTCTTCACACCCCTTATAGGTAATAATATATATCATGTTATAGATAGGAACAAATTATTTAAATTTTAAAATACAAACCCGAATATGGATGTTAACACCTAACAATCTCTCATTACTCCTATATATTATGTTATAGATAGGTACAAAATATTTTACTTTTATAATAAAACCGAGAATGTGGATGTTAACATCAAACAATCTCTCATTCCCCCTCTCCCTAGAAGGTCTATTTTTTGTATTTTTAAAAAACCACATTGATGGTTTTTGGAAAAAAAATATAAATAAAAAAAATAACATATAATTTGTACATATTCAATAATTTGATATTAACTATCATCATTTTTATCTATTTATACTCCTAATCTAATAAAAACACCTAGAATATAAGATACACTCAAATTATATAGGAACAGAACATAATTATCTTGAATGACATAACAAAAAAATTAATTTCTAGTATTTTGAAATTATAATAATGATATATCACCAGTAACTAGATTTTCATATTGAAAACTTATATTATTAAAAAGTTAAAAAACTTGATGAGTTATAAATTGAATCATGTCATCCCTAATGTGATCGTGAATTGTTATAATTTACTGTCCAATTCTATTTTATTTAATTTTAAGCAGTTTACCATTCTCATGATGATTATATGGTAGTATAAAAGTTTATAAACTCAATTATTGACAATAATAGTTATGAACATAAATAATTTTATATCAATGATATACCATATAAATATGGAGTTATCAATAATGACTAAATTATTTATAATAATAATTCAACTCTATAAGCTGTTTTATTGTGTTTTAATAAGGGATTATATCTCTCTCTTTGATTAATAATTACATACCATCTAATTTAAATGTCATGTAGGTTAAATATGATATCTATGTTGTAGTGATACATGGATAATTCCACCCACTCATTGTAACCCATACTAGTTGGAACCCACAAAGAAAACACCCATTTTCTAGGATTATTTCTCATATGTAACCTTGATATCCATATTTGAGATAAAAATATACCATTTCATGTTATATTCCAAATATATTTCATAGGATATTTAATCTTCACTATAAAATTTTTAATCATTTTTTCTATTTGATATAATTTATCATATAAAAGGATAATAAAAAGGGTTGAGAATGATTTAAAAATATTATAAAGAGTAATTACTCCCCTATAGACATGGAGATTATATGTAACGACCCCTCAAATATATTATGATGTTCTGTGCTCCCTTAAGTATTAGGTCAAAACATGGTTTTTATAAAAAGATATGGATTCTATGAATATTTTTGAATGAAACAAGAGAAGAAAAACCTCATAGTACTGTTTTTTGGGAGACCTCATTCCATAATATATAAAAAAGTATACATATAGATAAATATAGCAATTCATTGGATTCATATCATTCAATACCCTCCTTAATTGTCGTTCAAAGATATAAATTTGGGAATGAATATTGGGGGATACATTTTGGAAAATTAAAATTGAGAACCAATAAAAATATAAAAGTGTAACCAAATAATCACAATATATTGATTTTATAACAAGGGATATACACTATAAGACTCTAAATATTGGTCTCTTTTGTGTTGTCTTTTCAAAAAAAATCTCTTCTAATGATTATTATTTGAACAGGGAAATGATCAGGTGTTCGGTTAATTGCATAGCCAATCCATTATTATAGATCTACGAGTTTCCCTTACATTGATTGATTTACAAATTCCATGAGGACTATAATATTGGTTCTCAATAGATGTAATGTTGTTTCCAATGACTCTTTTTTAATAGAGTTCCAAGAATGTGAGCAGTACCATTTCTTGGAATGGGGTAGGGAACTCCAATTTG
The DNA here is from genome assembly GCA_963277665.1 of Viscum album. NCBI lineage: Eukaryota > Viridiplantae > Streptophyta > Magnoliopsida > Santalales > Viscaceae > Viscum > Viscum album. The sequence goes on along the minus strand of OY728120.1, from coordinate 647,253,908 downwards.
AAATGTTGTATGAATTCCTAATTTGTAGTGTATGTAATACAATTATTAATATATCACATTAGAGATTTTGGGGACCCCACTCTAATAAATCATTTTAGGTGAGTTACTTGTGTGAGGTTTTATAATGGGACAAGTTAAATCAAGAAAATTTTCTAGGAGAAATGATACAATAGTATTTCCAACTCATCATCCAAATTAATGGGAATGAAGTTATACTACTATGTTCTATATGAATATTCGGCTAGAGATATCAATTTCATGATTCTTATCTAGTCATTTACCTGATGGATTATTTTTAGATAGTGGTCCCAAAATCATAATGTTGATTATATATCTTTTACAATGCATCAGTCAGTGAAATCAAAGATGACTCGTTTTCATTTTTGTAATGGGGTCAAGTTCTACGATTGTTTATTATTCTATGCCATCTAGAATTTGGTTATCACCATTTTCCATTAAGATATAGTTTTTTCATTATTTATTTGGAATGTGATGTCATAACTCTATCTCATACCTTATTACTATATTACGTTTTCCTATCCACTTTGATTTTGGTTCTTTTTTAAAATTTCAGTCAAATATATACTAGAATCCAATATTTTTTCCCATTTATATTTAGTGAATCCAATACAGACTATTAAATAAAAATTAAATATTGTTGTTCTTTCCACACTTGTTATATATATATATATATACGGAAAAAAAATTAGGTTTACACCAATGGGATTAGTGATGGCAGATTTTGTGCTTAATGGCTCCAAATTATGATAGAAATTATTGGAATTTTATTCATGAGTCATTAGTATAAGGTGTTTCCATATTTTGATAGTTTATTTCATGTCATATGTTTCTATATACCCTATAGTTTCTTGAATTGGATATTTATCATGTATTTTTCATAAAAATATGAGATAATTGTATAATTTTTTATCTGATACATGGTTATTGCATATTATTTCATGTAGGAATTTTTTGGAATTATTAATATTTTGAGACATGTATATTAATTTTAGTATTTATTATGAATATTCATCTTACTAAGATATACCTTATTTTTTATAGTAATCTTCCTTGTGACTATTGTAGAATAACATAAGGCATCACACCTTCCATATTTAAATATTTGGGTGGGACATCAGAATTTCATATAAAAAAAATTCATGTTCATAAACAAGTGATGTCGCATGATAATAAGAAATTTAGGTTGAAATTATTCCTAATGGTAGGTGTAGGTATTGTCATGATACCCTCCATAAAATATCAAACAATTAGGGAAGGGAATTTTGGTATTCATTGAACCAAACAAGAATTCTAATTCATTGTATTTTTATTATATTGTTTTTTTATATCAGTTTGAAAAAGAAAGAGTGTGTGTGACTCGGTAAAATGACCCACAATTTTCAAGAATATATATTTCTGGTGATGAGCATGTAGGGGAAGCCCTCAAATTTGGAATATAAAATTTTACTACTTTGATAAATAATGTATCATCATCTCCAGTATGAAATATTCCATATAACAACACTTCTATATATTGTGAATGAGTTAATCTAAAAAATATAACTCAATAAATAACTCAAATAATTAGAAAAGGAATTCATCAACTAATAATAAGTGGTGAAATGTACTTGGAGGTACCAAATCATGATCACTCTGTATCATTGATGAACGTCATGATAGTATACAAGAATATAATTAATAAAATTCTAGGTGTTTGAATAGTGATTTAACTAGTCCTTATGTGTCCTGATGTCCACCACTACATCAAATATTCAATTATGGAATAAGAACAAGGATTAAGAACCTGCTTTGAGAGATTCTCAACATAGGGTGAGAGAGAATGGAAAGGGTGGTTCTCAATATCTAAAGATGAATATTTACTCACATTGAAGCCTCATCCTATTTATATTGTGATTTTCATAATATCCAAAAATTGTTCACTGAAATATAAATATTTATTTCAAATAATAAATAATAAATTATGTGTTCTGAACAACTAACTGTGACATAAAAATAGTCTACATTTTTGTCACATACATGAAATATAAACAATATAATCCTTGATAAAAAATGATCCATTGACATGACTTATCGTTCCCGAAAATATTAAATGATCCATTAATATTACAACAATAATCATTCATATAATATAATCCCAATGTATTCACTAAATACAAGTAAAGAACATAAATAAATAAATAAATTTATCTCTATTTATAAATTTCAAAAATTATAATTATATTTTTTACTCGATGGTCATTTATATTTGGGAATTTCTTCTATCCCTTATTGGGGACCACTATGTTCTATTATCCTATTAATTTGAATGATCCGGGATTTTAAATAAACTTATTCTATTACCCTATAGGTACATATCTCGGTAGAAGTGAATCCAATTACTATATGATGAGAATAGTCTAGCAACCCATTACGGATCTTAATGAGATAATTTATATTAATAACAACAAAAATGTTCTCTAAGAACACATACTGTGTAATATAATATCCATTCCAAATAAAATCTCACAAATAAGGACACACTACATTTCAACACCATTTCTTTCAAGATTGTTCATTGACATAATTGTATATATATCCTCATTTCTACCATTTAATTTTATTTAGTAAAGGTACTACATTCTTGACCTTCATGGCCTGATATTTCACTGATTTTACAAAGTGAAAATGTTTATATAGATTAATCAATGTTCAACCACTATGGATTCACCCAACTCAGTCAACATTTATATTAAATTAATGACAAAGATTTGTTATATCATCCTAGAACATAATAAAATTGTATACAATGATAATAATCGCATTTTAGAATAAAGTACGATATTTTTGTAGATTATAACTACTTGAGACACCATAAACCAGCAATGCTCCTACTTTTAGGTTATTCCTCATGATATCATCATGTAAAGACCCCCATGTGAAAACATGCTGAGAACAATTCTCAATGAATATGAGCACCACTCAAGAAAAATTCATAAATCATCAATTCCCTTTCAATATAATTTATCCAGACTATAGGAAATATGTATAAGATTAATTTCATAGAATCTCATGGATCTCATTATAGAATGGAAAATACTATAATTTTTTTGACAAGACAAATAATCTATGGAAATTACCATGTAAAAATTGGGCATATAAATATAAATAATATTATAGTAAGAATCTATCATATATAACTCACTGTATACATGAAATGGTATTCAATTTTTTTCTTATTTTGTTTAAAGAACCAACTATTACATCACTCCCACATGAACTAGATCCAAATTTAATGATATATATATCATATCAAACTTGATAATAACATTTTATGATAAGTTATGGATTATTTTGTAGGGACATATTGGTTCCTACTACTTGAAAACTCCACTATATTTTACATTATGTACTGTATTTTTAACTCACAAGATATGGTATCCTTGTTAATTTTTTTACACTATAAAAATAATAAAATATTATATAATACATGTAGTTGGATTATCATAATTTATATTATGTTGAAAATTTACTTATATTGTGGCATTCCAATAATTATAAAAAATAATTATGTATTATACATTTAATATTTAGTGGCATTAAAACCCCAACTAACACATTATTTTTAGATATGGAAACCATGGGATTAACTAAGTATATGTTTCTCATAATCATTGTCTGACTATGATATCTGATCATTTTGATTCAATTAAATCCATTTTTTCCAACTTAAAACTATTTTCATTTCTTATCTGTGTAAGGTACATATTCCTTGTCCATTATCATGAATAACTAAATAGTGTTTTCTACCTACCACACAGTTCAACAAGATATAACTGATATTTTCCAATCATAATGTATATGTTTCAAAAATCATATCATGTAGGTATAATATAATATTTTAAAGATCTATCAAAAAATTATATGCCAATTTACTCACTACATTAATATGTCATGATGTATCATGCATGTCTTCATTGGGGGATTTATACAATGTTACATTGCGAACAAATCAATATTAAAGTGTTTCTACTTGATTTTATCAATAAAATTTTAGTATATATATTGTGACTTGGTCAATGAATCCCATTAGATATACCGTAGTATATTTAAATCCCTTTAACAATGTTTTATACATTAATTCAATAAATTCAGAGTTATATTCATACTACTATAAACTATATATACGATCAGTATATAGTTTTCATAACTTATAAAACACATATTACAAAGAAAAAAGATGTTCTCCTATAAAAATCTTTCAAGAATATGGAAAAAATTAATTCCAAATGATCATGCTATGAATTTATTTCTTACATAAACCCATAAATTGATTTTACTAACTCACACCCCTTTTTGTAATTTTAGGTGAAACTAACTATTTTTGGAAGTACGGTAGATTAAATTTTGATGAAATTTAGTCTTGATGTCTACTTTTAAATAAAATTATATTTAAAATTTACCTTTTATATATAGAATTATAATGGAATTATATGTAAATAATTTATATATCCCATCTAACTTCTTGATACTTCAATTGTATGAACAAAGAAATTTTTATCTCGAATACAACAAAATTATCATGATTTCAATCCTTCAAAATAAATAGAACCAATTAATTAATATATGGAAGCCAATATTTATTTTTAATATAAATTTTCCATCATAAATAATTGACATATAATGAATACTTTCATGAGTCATTATTCTCAATGAACAAAATATCACCATCCACAATGAATGTAAATCCATTTCCATGATTCTATCCTCCACATGATTTATGTCTCTCTAAAACATTAATTTTATACTTGATCATGTGAAATAATTTCCAATTTCAAGTATTTAGTCATGTAGTTCATTTTCTAATTAGAAGTAAATATTTTTACCATATTTTGAAACAGAGATGTGAACCCTATTATAGAAGTGTAGTCTATCACATGAAAATAGCTTTTCTATCAAAATAAGTTTTTTAATATATTTGGAAAAAATTATGTTAAATAATTTAGATGCACATTATTGTTTTCAGTATGAATGTTTTATTAAATCCATAACAAATAAATTGAATATAAATACATATTCTTATAAAATATGGTAGTTATATTATACAATAACCTGTATGATATATATGTTTTATTATAGTTAGAATATGATTATGAGATAATGCTCCTATTTGCGAATCATGTCTCTGAAATTTAATGAAGTCTCCGCAATTAATATTAGTCTCAACATCGATTCCCCATTTAAATCATCATGACTATGATGATTATCAGAAAATAATTTCCTTGTTATTACCCCACACTACATTGTAATGATCAATATTTCCCTATAATACTCATCATTGAACCACCTTAATAACACCTTATCATTGATGTATATAATGAAATGTGAAAAAAGGATTTACATCATTCTGTATTATTAGGACCTATGAATTATTGTTAAAAATATTCACTGGAGACTTGGAATATTGAAACTCATATCTTCTATGTAGTTATATATCATGCATATCTTTTTCATTAGATAAAACTATTAGATTAATCACATGAATTACATAAGGCTATCTCTAGCTTACCCTTGGAATATAAAAATATATTATGAAGAATATTTAATGATCCAGGATAATATAAATAAAATCCCCCTATTTATTAAATGACTTATGATATAATTCATTTATAGAAAAAACATGCACTTATTCAGTTTTATTATATCCAATTGGATTCAAAATATAATTATGTATCTATACCATTTATAATATTGTCGTTGAACAATGATCACATTATTTGTATATATATTGGGTTTAAACAATTCTAATTGACACAAAAAAGGAAGTGATTTCCTTAACCAATAAGATCATACCCTTTAAATAAAATTTATCACATCATAAAAGGGTGGTTGAAATAATGAAAATTTCCTTTTACCATTTCCATGTTGAGATCCAACAACTTAATCTTGAATGAAACCATTAATGGAATAATTTCATGCTCGTCAAGATCATGGACCAAACCATGTACGTCAAACCACCCCGTGAAAGTAACACCATCAAACATCATACTCTTATTGAATTTTGTGTGTATTAAACTGATATGTATAAATAAAATCTCAAAATGGGTATGTAAATTATTTTTAGGGAACAACGAATATATTTTCAGATTATTATTATTAGTTTATAAATGATTTATATTTTTTAAAAAAAAATTGTATTTTAGGGAAATATTCAAATTCAATTATAGAATTTATTTTAATGAATTATTGGATTTAAAGAAATAATTTTAATAAAATAGTAGTTTTTAATATTTATTAATTAAAAATGATAATATAATATTCTAGAAGAAAATTGTAATTTTTATAAGGGTTTAAAAACCGTTATTATCAAAAAACCCAGCAATTCTCAACAGGTGTCCATTACTATTTTAATGATGAAAATTAAAATACAAAGAATTATATTAATATAAAATTAATATTATTTTTTGAATCATAATTGTGAAATTATTGAATGGTTAATTTTTTATAATGTACTGAGATATTGAAATTTTCGAGTAAAAATTAAATACTAAATAAATATACTTTGTGTATTATGACATCATAATGATCCAAAAGTGATGTAATAAATACTATAAATGGTATACATGACCAAATATATTATTTTTATTTAAAATAATTATATATTTATTTTATTTATTTATTTTATAATTCCAATATGAATCCAAGAAAACTAATAATTTATTTTAAGTATTTAAAACCATTTCATTAAGAGTTTGATTTACTTCCACATAACCAAGGATATTATATTATTATGTCATTCCATTTATATTATAAATTTGTGTAACCTATTTAATTTTTCCTAAACCATGGGAAAACCCATGGGATGGTTTTTGGTCTTTTTATTTTGTTATGTAGAGTCCAAAACCTAAATCATAATGAAATCCCCCTATTTTTCAATACAAACCCACCCTATCTCCCATTTCTATTCACTAAAACAAATTGGATAACATCTGATCAATTATCTACACTATTTATCATCCTCTCTAGGATACCCCAAGCTATCATGAAGCCACTACCAAGTATTTCTTCTCACATTGTCAAATAAGGGATCCTTTCATTTTTTCTATTTATTCATATATATTATTTACCTTAGGTTTATTATCTTAATTTAATTATGATGAGATATGTTATTACATATCCACCACTCATTTCAATTGATTTAAAAATTATGGGAGACCCCTTTTCTCCCATCAACCAATTCATGAATTTCTATGAGACACTGTTATGATGCTAAAATTTCACTATGATTTTCTATACAAAATTAATTGTGTAGTGAATACTATACCCATTTAATATCACAGTTATTCACCATTATACACTTATAACTATTTGAAATGGTACATACAAGTTTTTATTTTGTACTCCTTAATAAATGAATAAAATATAATGATGAATTAATCCATGTTGTATGATAAATTTGACACAGATAAACATGACAAGGAAATGAATGTGATAAGTGTGCATGGAATTATATAGAACTCCAATGCATTGGGTAATGTTTAGTCTCATGAGACATCATGTTGAGATAGTTAGTGACCCTAATTCATTTATGAGACATTTTATTTCATGATATATTAATAGTTTAGACTTGACATATGTTTATGATGTAGTTGTGTACGTTGTTTCATCATTTCCCATGTTATGGTTATCATGTTGCATGATGTATTACTATTCATGTGTATGATTCATACTATTTATCTTCCACATTGATATGCATATTTTTTACATGTATCACTTTATTCCATGTTTATTTGCATACTATGCTTTATATCTCACAACTTTCATATTTTGGTCCCTAGGTAATCCTGTGCATTTTTAAAAGCCATTGAATTTGAGAAGTATGTTAATGGTGTTTTCAAAATATTGTTGTATCCATTGTTTAAGATGTTATTCCATGTACCTAATTCCCAATGACACACTAATTATATATAAGAAAATTTGTATTTTGTCAAATTTTATATAATAAATAATTAATTAATGTGTAATAAAAAACATGGTTTTATACTTGTTGTCAAGGGGAAAATATACTTATTTTGGGGGAAAGGATTAGAAACCTTTAATGAAATACATAAAGTTAAAACTACGTATAGGAAAAAATACCTATATTTTGTTGAGTATAAAGTATTTTTTTCATGTGAATACATCCCTGTTGGGATACTATATATGTATATGGTTCTCGAGCAGATGTACCTAGGCATAACAACTATGAGAAGGTGAGATGGGTCTGACTTAGTGTAACTTGGTACATGAATATGTGCCCTACTTCACACCTAGTTTGACACTCATAGGGGAAATTATTTGGTCAATTCTGAATACCATTACAAACCATTATAATGGGAAAAAAATCCTGTAAATTGTTTTTTATAAAATTGATAATGAATAACCAAGATTGATTCCTATAAATTTATAAGTGAAGGAAATAAATTTACGTCATAAATTACCTCTTTAATGTCATAAAATTAAAATTTAGGTTTCTAATAGTTTATAAATACACATTCATAATTTTCATTTCTTTCTATATAATTTCTAAAAATATGAGGAATTAGTTAAAAAAAATTATGTGATGAGAAATGTGAGGACTCCCCCAATCAGATTCCTAAATCAATGGGAGCAGGAATCAAAAACATTGTGATGTTAATCACTAAACTAAATAAGGTTATGTATTGAATAATAGATTATGTATAGTCCCAAAATCTCTATAATAGAGAACAAGATAGGATTTAGAGCACTCTGTGAAAATGGCCTCCATTTTTATATAGATTACCTGATCTCTTAATCAAAGGAAAAATGGATCTAATCCATTGGGAATATATTCAATATCATTAAATATTCTAAAAAAGTGATGGTTATAATTTTTTGATGTAATTAATGGAGTTGTTTAATGTTGGGGGAAATTGATCATGAATATTACGCATGAGGAATAGATCAATGTTTTGGGGTGGAAGGATTTATGTAAACTGTAATTGATAAATATTTTCCTTGAAATATCAACATTAAAATGGAAAGGGAATTAATTTACCTTGAAAAAAGAGATGGTGAGTCAATCGGGGTGTAAGAGGAAAACGTAACATGACCCACATGAAAAAACATTGGCTTTATCATTACTCTATAATGAACTTTTAACTACTTATATGGTGGGATAACACCATGTATATGAAAATTCCTAGAGATATGTGAGTTTGATTGTTATGATAAAATTTTTTGATGTTTCATAAATGTTGAAATGGTGATTAGACAATCTCAAGTGTATCATGGGGAAAATAAACGAAATGTAGAGTTTAATTCTAGCATTTATATTGAGAAATATAAAGTTTACAAGAATGTTCAACATCTCACTTGTCATTGATATGAATGATGAACCATGAAAATTTCCCAAGGGGGATAAGGAAAGTTTTTATGAGTGAGAAGTAAGGAAACCTATATAATTATTTTTGACAGGATAAATCCACTAGTATGACAGATGAATTGTATGATTTGGTCAAACCTAAGAGCATTATTCATTTCTGTAATAGCAAGTATCCATGTAACATTGAAAACTAATGGTCTAAGAAAAGGGTTTTCTATGAGAACCATGAACCTTCAAGGTGTTATGTATTGGATTTTCTTATATCATAACCACTGAGGTAGATCCTAAAAATTAAGTAGTGATTGGTATTCTAGTTATTCATTCAGAAATTGGGAATTAAATTTTTTAATTCTAGTTCTATGCATTCCTTCGTATCATGGAAGTTAGTAGAAATATTCAAACACCACCACAAAGCATATAAGTAGATCTATTGGCGAAAATTTTAAATGATGTAATTATTGAATCCCAAGTATATAACTCCTCTCCAATCACAATTTTTGGGAATATATTCCTATAAAAACTTAACATACTCCATTTTTCAAGAATTTGATGTAATTTTAGGCATGTATTTCATTTCTATATATATATATCAAACATAAATTTCATTGATATGGAAATCACTCTCCATATTGAAAATATACCCCTATTTTTTACAAGTTATAGGAGTAGGATGAGTATTATTTATATCCAACATATCAATAATGGATATTATTGACCTACTAGAAAGGTTGTTTTTTGGAATAAATCCATAATGGTAACATTGTAGTATTTTGGATTTATTGTGATTGATAAAAAAGTAAGTTTCCAAGATCTGTTTGGGAGATCTATAGATATTTTTGACAAGTAATGTGGAAAAAATATCCAAGATAGAGGAATTGATTCCATGGAATCGGTATAAAAAATTACCTACACAAGGTGATCTGGTTTCCTAGTGTATTCGAAATTTGTGTGGTCTAAAATTTGGATATTTCCTAATTCCCTGGAATGTTTATTTACTTCAAAGTATTATGGAAATATAGAAAAGGAATTAATTTTGGGAATAATGGGATTCACAAATGGTGTTTCGAAAAATAGCAAACATTTTGTGGATGAGATCCACGAGTATGATGAGAATCACAAAAAATGAAGGTGAGGAGCATCCCGAGTGGAGCAATAGGGTAGTGCGAGTAGTTGGACGGTTATTTATGTGATTATGAAAAGAATCAAAAATGGAAAATTTCCATAGAGCATTGCGAAAAAAGGAGTATCACGGTAGAAAAGGGGGTAGCATCACGAAATAGTGATGAAGTGGGTTGATGTTTCTGTAAATGGTGGAAATGCCTATAAATAGGAATATTCCACCATTATAATATTTGAGTGAGATAATAAAAATATTAAGGCTCTAGAATCATGATGAAAGTTCGTAAATGTGGCTCAGAATGGATTTCCCTGCAAATAAATTCATGAATTATATAAACGTCAACCAAATGTTCTGAGAACCACGAAATTAATTGAATTTGTGAAGGATAATAATGATTTGTGAAACAAAGGAAATTCACAGAGGATAGTTGAGCTTTATTGAAGAGGTTTTCTTGGATAATGCTTAGTGAGATTCAAAAAAATGGTGGATCTTTACACATGTTATTTGATCTTTGTGATGGAGGAGAATCATGATGGCTATATGATCTTCCCAAAAGTGGAGCATTGCAAATGGTAGTCATATAGAGAATGTGACATAGAGATTGAACCTTGTTAACATATTCATAAGACCCAAATTGTTGTAAATCCGGTGATCCTAGTCATAGAAGTGATTTATCACTAGCCTTGTAATTTTGAACTGAACCTTAATAGATTGTATACATATGTTTATTTTTGTTGTATGCTCCTTATACATAGCCTGGGAGGGTGAACCATGTAAAAATTATTGTGTCTCGTGCATTATTTCATTTATGTTTATATATTTTTAATGGTAGAAGAGAGAAGAGAGTTTTCTTAATGAGGAAACAAGATCTGATGGGGTAGTTGTTTTAATGTGTCAAACTGTAATTCACCCCCTATAAGGTTATTTAACCAAATGTGATAATAATTGGTATTATTGGGAATGTTTAAAAGTCTGTGGTTCTATCCTAGTAGAAGAAACAGAGGTTTCCAACCATAAAGGGATTCTGATCTTTGATTGAAACAGTTTTCAATTATGGATGAATCTGATGAAACAGTATTTTTAATCATTAGGAATGTATGTATTTACAACATCTATGCATTGAATATTAGCCAATATTTATTGCATTTCTTTATCAAAAGATTATAATATATAATTTGATACTGATTATAAGGCGATCAATGTATAGGGGGATTACAATCAAATTAAATTTATACCAAATTGATGTCATATTAGTTATCACAATATTTGTGGGAGATTTTTTTGAATATTTATGAGGGTGACTCAAATGTTAGAAATGAAATGAAGCTGGTTCTATGGAACAAATATTAGTATCTCTGAATAAAAACCAAGGAGTCAGTTGATACAATCTTTGATCTAGTGAATGTTTTTTGTGGAAGACATCTACGGTCTTAGTGAACTTGTTGATGATATATGGATTTTTAAGAGCATCTAGAGACAAAATCCTCCTTAGATTTATTCAAATATTTACTTTTTTTAGGATAAATATCCAAAATCACTAATATTAGGTACCTTACATGGTAATATTATTGTATATTAAGTGATAAATGATGATAATGATGTTGTGGAAAAGGGGAAGTCCAAATAACGGGCACTCAAGGCCATGACGAATCTCACCATTGAATATGGATTGGAAGATGAAGAGACATATGAGCTGATGTCATTCCTTTCATAAAATATTCTTATAGGAAAAACAACATTTAAAGGTATACTCTCTCTTGATTTATTTTGTGTGTGGAATGGTTGGATGTCATGCAGCATGGTTCCCCATGCTGTTTCAAGAAGATGAAAGGCATGAAGATAAAATCCCCATGAAGAATTAGTCAACGTAAGTGAATGAAATGAAACATTTTAAAAATAATTATTTCAAAATAATAACCTTTTATCATGATAATATGAGAGTTCTGATGAATCTAAGGAAGAAGAGCTAGAGGACTACAAGGATCATATTGTAGATTCAATAGTGGAAGTTGTAAAAAACTACCAAATTAGTGAACAGAGTGAAAATGAATAATAATTAGTAGTAGGATGAGTTGAACATCAGGTTGAATTAGAAGATAATATCGTGGAGATTAATGTTTGGAGAAAAAATTGATGAAAACAAACAAACTGGTCTATGATGCCAAACATTATATTTAGCTATATGAATAAGAGATGTTTGAGTTTAAGGATTAAACTACAAAACTAAAATAATAAATTCTAGAGAGATAATAAAAGTATGTTGAGGGAAATTTTATATATAAAAATAGTAATAGGAAATAGATATTTTTATTAACCTTATAATATATCATATCAATCATAGCGAAGAACTTGAATAGGATGTTTCTAGACTGGGATGAAGTGTTAAGGATCAAGGAAAACTATATTCTCTCAGTACGAAATCGAAAAAGATGATGATTCTAGAAATAGAGATGATGAAAGTGAATCTCAGTGGTCTATCAAAACATAAGAAAAAAACAAATCCAAATCATAAGGCTAGTATGATGGAAAATAAAAAAAAGGTTTGATAATGAATGATGGAAAACAAGAAACCACTCCAATATTGAAGAGATATTTGGGTGTGAAGAATAGTAGGAATATTTAGAGAACTTAAGGGGGAAAATTATTTGTATAGGTGACAAATAATAATGAACCTATCATCTAGTGTTATTGCTGCAGAATGATGGGACATTGGTACAATTTTCCTTCCATAGCCTAGAGATATCAAAGGTGGAAACAAAAACAATGGAATCCAAATTTAATTAAATACTATATAACATCACATAGGGACTCGATGTTTTTGGTGTGGAGGTTTTGGTTACATGGTTAGATACTATAAATCAACATTGTAGAGGAATGTAATTAAGAAGATTAGAATAGTTTGAAATATAAATTCAATAAACCATCAAGTGATTTGAAAATGAAAATTCATTTTGTAGTATTAATAGATAATACTGGTCCCTCACACACCAAAGAAGAAAAATATAATCAATCAATACTAGGTATGAAGTCAAAAGCATAGATCAACAAGATTATAGATGATCATGAGGTGGATGTATAGAGTATATTTAAGTCATTAGGTCACACTGATATATGGGTCATTGATAAGGGATTCACATCACATATGACAATAATTGAGGATATGGTTACATGAATTAGCTATGATAATTGACGAATTATAATATTTGGTAATGATGAAGTCTTGACAATTATTGTCTCATGAAAGGAAATGTTTGGGGGAAAATTCATGATATATACATATATCATAGTTGTTGATGGACTAAGTCAAAACATTCTTAGTCATAATCAACAATGTGACTTAGGACATACCGTAATATTTTTCAAGAAATTGTGTTCCATTAAGTAAAACAATGATGCAATTGTTTTGTAAATAATAAACATGAATGGTAATATCTACCTTCTTAGTGGATAAGAAGATATGTTTTTTTTCAATCAAAGAAGAAAACAAGTTATGGCATAAACTTCTTGTAAATTTAAGATAAAAATACATGGATGATCTTGTAAAATATGATGCTTCTTGAGACCTACCTAGATTATCAATTGATCGTTATCATATATGAAATTCTTTTAAAAATGGAAGATCAATCAAAATATATATATATGGAAAAAGATAAAAGGTCATCAATATTTCTTGATTGGGTTCATATTTATGTTTGTATACCAATTTCACCAAGATAAGTATTTGAGAGGAGATACCATGTTCTCTTATATGAATATTATAGTATAATTGTATGTTTATTAATAATCACACAAAATTATGGGGTGTTTAGTTTCTTTTCATTATATCAACGGGAAGTTGAAAATATGTTATTTAAAAAAATACATAAGATCATAATATATAGTGGAACTAAGTTCCAAAATTTCCAATTGGGGGATTATCACTATAAAAATGAGACAATGCACCATGTTTCAGTAGTATGAAATCCACATCATAATAGAGTAGTTGGGAGATGAAATCAGATTATCAATAACATGTATAGAAATATGATCATTAAGAAAGGCATTCCAAATAAATTTTGGAATGAAATAGTAATGAAATTAGTCTACACATTGAATAGAGTGTTACTGTGTTCGAATGAAGTGAATAATCCATATGAGCTAGGGAATGGAATGAATCCATCATTGATGTATTTTTAGTCTTCATAATTAAATGTTTTAATATTAATAAAAAGAAACACAATAATTTTTAATAATGTGGAAAAGAAAGGATATTTCATGGATATTCAAAGAAGTGAAAATGCATATAAATTCATTAATAAGATGTTGGGAAAGGTAGATAAACTCTATTATGTAACTATAGTGGAAAATGTGGAAAACATTAGGTAAATACATGATCTATCTCTAGAGGATTGTGATGAAGATATAAAATTATTAGGGGATATTATAGTTCAAGAGTCGGATCTAGAATAATATTAAGATAATGATAAGAATGATCACAATATGGAATCATCACAAAGATAGAAGTGAAGTTCTTGAATGGATAGAAATAATGTAACTGGTGATCATTCAATGTGAGTGCCAATAAGGATGATAAAGCCTCTACAGAAAGTTTCATACTTATTATAGGTAGAGCCCAGATGTTTTGACAAATCAGATAGTGAGGAGAATTATTTTAATTCTATTATTGAATAGCATGACCCAATTAATAATAATTAGACATTACAGATTATTTCTAGGCCAACAAATAAGAATGTCATCAGGACTAAATGGTTCTTTCACAATAAAATTAATAAATTTGGTGCTATAATTCGGCAAACATTTTCAAATGTTCTAAGGATATAGTCAATCTAATTATTCTTGGCCACAACGGTGCAAAAAATTTCATGAATTTCGATATGGATCTAATGATAGAATATCTAAATGGGGTTCTAGAATAATATGTTTTTATTGAAAATAAAAATGTTTTTCACATTCATGAAGATTGGAATAAAATTATTTGGTTGATAAATGAAGTTTATGGTTTGAAGGAATAACCAAGAGAACGGTATTCAAGACTAGATTAGTTTTCAGGAATCTGAGCTTTCATCATGGTGGTGTTGGTTAAAATCATTATGTAAGCAATTAATGTAATCAAATATCGATGGTGGTGGTATATTCCAAAGAACTTATTTTTGGGGATCATATGAATCACAGTGCATTCATTTTGAAAAATCCAAGGAAAGAGAATTTGAAATTTCAATGATTGTTAAACTAACAGTTTTACTTAGATTACATCTAACACATAGATTTAATGGTACATTAATTTATCAAATTAAATACTACAAAGTGGTTTTTAAAAGATTTAGAATGGATAATTACAAGGGGTTGATGAATCTATTGGATACCCAGATGAAACTGTCAACGGAATATGAAGGAAATGCAGTTTATCTCACAGAATACAAGAAAATAATTTTTAGTCAGCTATAGCTGCTAGAGACAAGACCTGATATTTATATTCCACATGGAAAGAATAACAATATCAATGTAATCGCAAAATAATATATAGGCATCCAATGAAAATAATAAATTATAATATCAATGGAATGGTGGATTTCAGTGTGATGTACAATGGAAAATATTAGCCAAAGTTATTGGGATAAACAAATACAGATTGAGCTGGATAAGTAGGTGAAAGGAAATCAACATCATGATGATATTTTATCATGGTGGATTGTGTATTTGTTGGATAATTGGGAAGCATAATTTCATTTAATTGAGAACCGTAGATTCTGAATATATTATAGATACTCAATCCCACATGCAACTATTGAGGATGAAGTAGTATATTGATTATATGGGAATTGATGTGACGTATCTGATCAGAAACTATTATGATAAATAGATTTCTATAAATCATTGTTTAAATGATGTCCATCATTCAAAGGAAATGAACATGGAAATAAATTATCATTTCATTAATGAGAAGGAGGATAAAGGGATTATATATTTGGATTATGTGACTATAGGCTTACATGTTTCATAAATTGTAACAAAGGGCTTAACCAAGGAATCATTTGAACAGTATTCACTAAATCTATGCGTTTATTAGACCAACTCAATTGAAAATGTGTGGGTATAGGTCCCCCTATCCCCTGAGTTATGGAGTTTTTTTCCTAGAATATGTTGAAATGTGTTATATATCCTACTGTGGACAAAATGGAGTGACCTTAGAGATCATTGAAAAGGGGGGAGAAAATATAGATATCAAAATGGGGAAAATGTCTTAATGAAGATAGGAGAGAACTTATTTGGTGGAGCACTATGATAGAGGGGGTTAAAGCTGATAGGATGAGTAGTGATATAGAGGGGATATTAGATCATACAATTTTAGAAGTGATCAATCAAAAGATGTGTATCTTGAAATATGGATCTCTTGATGGAATTTTTTAATAGGTTTAGGAATTAAGTGATTCATTGAGGTGAATTAAATGTTACTCATAATTATCTCACCGAGCATGGATCATGTGGGATTATATTATGTGTTGAGTAAATAATTATTCACTATATGAATCACATAACGATAATGTTGTTATAGTATGGAATAATCTTAAACGATATATCAAAATTTGAATAATTGTCAAAAAACCCAAAGTGGGTGATTATTGGGAAAAAATCCCTCTCGGTATCATTTTAGTAAAAGTGGGTTGATTTTCATTTTTTAAAAAGAAGGTTTACATGATCATTTGTGGATATCTAAAGATATTTTTGACTAGTGATGCTGACAAAGATTAATTGTAGAGGAATGGGTTACAAGGATGTGGTAAAAGAAATTTCATACATAATGTGATGCGGTTTCCCAATGTTTTCCAAACTTTTTGGGGTCCAAATTTAGGAGTTTTTTAAGGATCGTGAAAAGTGGTATTCCATGAGGAAAATTTGAAAATATTGAAATGTGTCTAAATTTATAAATAATAGGTATCACTAAAGGTGTTTTGTAAAGGAACTAAGATTATAATTGTGGGTTGTGCGAGTATGATGAGATTCGCAAACGATGATGTTGATTAAAATTGCAGTGGATCAAAGAGTTTGATGTTGATATATAAAACTATAACATGATTTGTAAATGGAAAATTTCTATAATGCATGTTAGTAATGGGAGTGTCATGTAGGTAAATTTGGGATCATCCTAAAATGGTTATGACATGGACGGATGTTTCTAGAATCAGTGTAACCGCCTATAAATAAAACATTATCCCCTTCATAAAAATATAGAGGCAAAACAAAAACCCTAAAATTATGGAATCATGAAGGTGTTTTGAAAATTTAGTCCATAATAGAGTTTTATGTGATGAATTTTTTGAAGGATATATAATTCAAAAAAGTGTTCTGAGCATCATGAATGTAATGGAATTTTTGAAGGCTAAGTATGATTTTTGGAAATAAAGGATCGGAACAATGTTTATTAGATCATTGAAAAACAGGTGTTCTTCATGAAGGATATGTAACCTTCAAAAATGGTAGGAGATTCATGGATGATATAGTGGATTTACAATAGAGGATATTCATGATGTCAATTTGGCCATTGCAGAAATGGTAATTCAAAATGGAAGGGAACATTTTGAAAGTTGTTTAGAGGGGATTTCCATGTAAATCGGTAGTAAAGTGGAATTCATTAGTTAGATGAAAGTGGAACCTAAACATATAA
Organism: Viscum album; assembly: GCA_963277665.1. NCBI lineage: Eukaryota > Viridiplantae > Streptophyta > Magnoliopsida > Santalales > Viscaceae > Viscum > Viscum album. The sequence goes on along the minus strand of OY728120.1, from coordinate 647,235,743 downwards.
AATATCTATAACTATTAATGTATTCATTAGAGACAACTATGGGACCTAACATTCCATAAAAAATGATTGGATATTTTCTAAGAGTAGAGAGAAAAGGAAGAGGATGATAGTGATCCTTTCCAACAATTGTGATCCAAAGAAAGAGACATAAAGAGTGACCCTTGGGTATATTGTGAGAAGACCCTAAATTATATTAAGGAAGATCCTGGGAATATAATTTATATATCCCAAACCTTGTAATTTGTTAGTGAGACATAGATGTTTTGTTACATCATCACATTATTGTGATATGTTCCTAGGATGTATACAAGTGAGGGTTAAATAGGTAAAAATTGTTTTGTCTCATGCATGATTTCATTTCTGATAATATATTTTTATGGGAATAACTGAGAAGATAATTTGGATTAACAAAGAAACAAGATTTGATGTGTTAGTTGTTTTAATCTTTCGTACCCCGATTCACCACCCTCTCTAGGTATTTAACCTAATAGGGATAACATGAATCTTGATCTAATGTGTAAGTCTATGGAAAATATCATTCTTTAAGACAATACCATGGTGATGGAATACATTGATATGTTCCCTAATTAATTACATGGTATACCTTCTACCTGAGTGGTAGAATATTCAACCAACCTTATACATTGGATAATTATAACACCCCAAGTTTCAATGATACACTTCTCTTTTAATAATTCAGTAGTGTGTGTTGTACGCAACTTCAAGTTCTAACACACACCACAACCAATAAAACTAATCATTATGAATAGTAATACAATATTTTTGAAATTTTATAAATTTTATCTTTTAAAATTTTCTTCATTTTTGGATTCGTAATATCAGAATTTGGTTAGGGTGAATTTTTGGTATTTTTCTGAAAACATTCATGTTTTTATGAATAGTGAAAAACACTCAGTTATAGATTAAATTTAATTTTTATTTAAATAATTAAATATTTTATTTTAATTTATTTTAGGTAAAAATTCATACATAATACCTATATAAGTTCAATGTATTTTATTGGAGTCAGTTTAGAATAATTTTAGATATATAAAAATTTTATTGAACTTTTCCCCGTCTTTTACCCATCTCCTAGGATAATTTGCAAATTCACATAAAACATAATTTTACAACTTCTGTAAGTGTAATATTTAAAATAAAAGAGACATGCTTAATATCACGGAGTAAAATGTGGTTCAATTACAAAAAAATAATTTTTGGTGAATAGTAACATTTTACTTTTATTTACCATTGTTAAAAGTAAATAGGGTAATTATGGGTAAAAATGATATTATTATTACCCTAAAACATGTTATAATTCTATTGGATTGGTATAATTCGACCAGAAACAACCTTAGGAAAAAATATGAACCTTTTTGAGGAACTTGGATTAGATTAGGACATTTACTCTTTTTTAATTCAAAGAAGAGTTAAAAAAGAGTTAAAATAAATGTTTAAAAAAAACATTTTAATATGGCGTTATACATAAGATATATTAGATTATAAATATTAATTAGAAAGATAAAGTGATTTCCTACATAATGGTATTTTAATTATAATTTTCAGACATTATATAATTTAATTTATTTATGACACAACGGTGATGCAGTAATTACTTAATTAATGAAATATTAAAATAATTGATATTATAAATATACAAATAAATGTAATTTGAGACTTTTTATGATTTAAAATTATTTTAAAGGGTAATATGACATATTATGGTTGGTTAGATAAATTTTTTTTGAAGTAATAATTCTGTTATGAATTTAGAAAAAACAAAATACCAAAGAGTGTCAAAATCGACATAAATGAGTTTTTAAAACAAATTTTATATTATTAAATGATATTATATTCCTTAAAATCTAAGGCTCGGCCAAAGGACATATATAATGATATTTTTATCATTAATGAACTAATTGTTGTTCTATTGGTACTATATATTATTTTTATTAACCATATAATATTAAAATACAAAGAGACATGATAAATGTCAAACTATTTAAAGAAGAGTTGAATCTAAATAATAAAGTTAATAAAGTGACTCAAAAATTTCAAAAACCTATTTGTTGAGCTGATTTATACCCATACCAACCTTTAACTTTAAATAATCCATTTTGGACCCATTAGAATCTGGAAATTATTTTATTATAAAATAATATTCCCAGCTTTTCCTATGGTTCCCCTCACCCCTCGTATAAAAGGGCACTCCCTCTTCTCTCTAATTCACACCTTCAAATCCATTTGTCTTGGAAAACCTTTTCCCAAATACCCTCTAAACTATCCTCACTTAATCCTAGAGGCATTGTTTTAGTCATAAATCCTACTTAAGGAGCCCATCTGATCAAAACATAATGAAGACCTCGAAGAAGAGGTAATAATTTCACCACCCTCTTTCAAGTTCTTTTCATCTTCAAATTCCTTTATACTTGTTGTTTACATTCTAAAATAATAACTCCATATTCTTATATATAATGTGATTTTATTCTAAATATGTTACACCAATATTCATTATTCTATCCATCCTTTTAATGACATGTCACCATACGTGTATACGCCTTACCATCTCCACATCGTTGTCTAATCGTTATTCAATACATTATTATTTGGATGAGTATAAAAATAATGTGTAATTCATGTAAATAATAAATATAACATAATAATTATTCTGTATATAGGATATATCATCCAGTTATATATTATATTAATATCTAAATAATGATATTTTCGTTTGTGCGTATGTATGGATTACCGTCTCCACGAACGCGATGAGATTTATTACCCATTGTATCCATTCAAGATTAATTTTAATTAGATGATTAAAAATACTTTTTAAAGGATTTCTATCATTCTGGATATTAATAAGATACATCCCATCCATAACAAATATGACACACATAATAATTAATATAAAGGAAAATGAATCCATTAACACTTGAAACAACGATAATACTACGATATTATTAAAAAATAAATGTTAAAATATCATATATGATATCATATTAATGTATATGATTTTTATATAACATAATAACAATTATTTCACTATTATACAGGAGTTTAACCTACCCTTAACCAAGGAAAAGTACAAGGTATGGGTTTATTTCACAACCTCTACATTATATGAGGGTGTTTATACATAATTATCTACTGGGACCTATTTATTATCCACATCCATGTTTGTTAAAAATGTATTTCAAAACATTCTTACTATTTTATAGACTATGTGTTAAAGTCATTTATACCCTTGTTTGACTTTTTATAATATTTTTACAATGAAATATTTTAGTGGTTTTCCAAACAAGTACCTTTTTAATCATTTCGACAAAATTAAGGTAGGAATTTCTTTTTTAACTTATACAGTGAGTGAGGCAATTTTCCACTGTTATAAAATCATCAAAGCTTCCCTTACAATCTTATTAAAAATATTTAAAATTAAATGATTCATTTTACAATTATGTGACTCTTAAATGATTTCAATAAAAAGATATTTTTCTCAAATATTTTTGATTTCATCTATGTCAACATCCTTTGATGGATTTTAAGTTTATTTTATGTTGTTTTATTATGATACAAAACTACCATATTGTATTTAAGGTTTTGTGATATGTTTGACTGTGGATGTGTTATTTTTACACCATTCGTGGTTTATGGATAAACTATTGACATTTGGTATGCTAGTTTTAATACGAATGATTATGTTATTTTTAAACATATTCATATGAGGAATGCATTGGACTTAGTATGTGACTGGTAGAGCTCGCTATAGCTCCTCGATGCATTGGTAGGTCTCATGAGACAAATTAGTGTCTTGGCACAAGGCCTTGTCAAAATATTATTTTTATTCTTGGCACAAGGCCTTGACTACGTGTTTTTGATAGTTTGGCATTATGCATTCCATCATTATGTAAGTGGTTATTGATATTTCATGTGATTATTTGACTAGTAGAATATGAATGTTAATAATTAAATGGAATTATTTCATTTTAGTTTTTCCATATTATGCTGAATTTCAAGATTAAAAGGCTTTTGTTTTATTTTTACTGTGCCATAAAAGTTTATGATTATTTATGAAAGTTTCCACTATATTGTTATCCTTACTGAGCTTCTGATCTCACCCCTTTCTATGTTTTATTTTTTCAAAGATGTGAAGAAGTATTTTATCCCTAAACTATAGGGATATTCTTGGGGGATATGAGTGTAGACTTTGGAGACTATGTCGTTTAAGTTTTTCACTTTATAATGTAATGTTAGACTTATAAATGTATCTATGTATTCTAAAGCTACTAAACTAATCGGTCATTTGAGACTTGATCTTTTGATATCATGCCAATGTTATGTAATAATGCACCGACTCTGGGTAACTGGGGTTGGGGCGTTTAATGTAGGTATCATAGGATGTCTAGTACAAACCATAGAAGCTAAATTTAGATAAACTCTGATTAGATCACATAGACCTAAGTTGGAAATTGAGGATTAGTATATAAGAACTTCCTAGAATTTTGGTATTGTAGTGATTTTTTGAGACTTCCAAGCAATACATCACTGTTTGGATATGATCAGGTAGAGGTGGCTCTGGCATAGATGTACCTAGGGGTAAAACCTGAAAACACCACATTGTGCTCGACTGAAAGGGGAACTAGTGCTTGACAATGGGCCTTGATTCACTCTTGGTTACGGCACTCCCGGGGTATATTCTTATCATAATTCTCATTTTCTTTACAAACCATTATGAATGGTTTATTAGTATATACTTCCTCAAAGAAAACTTTTTTATGATTATGGATTATATCCATAAATTTTCCAATTTATGTTATGTGTTTTACAAGTTTTAATCTATGTATTGGGATTCATAAACAAATCTAATGTTTTCCATTATTTAGAAATGGTTCCTAGTGTAAGGGATTGAAATCATATCAATTCATGAACTCCATGTAGGTATTTCCCTTATGCTCATGAAAATTATAGTGGAGCTAGTGACGCAACTGGTGCTGATTAGAAATTCACCATACTGGGACAACTCACTCAGGTTATGAATAATAACCTTACCTGTATGGAGCACCCTGATCCACATTTTAGAGGATCGATATTAGAATTCTTTATGAGGCAACAACCACCAACATTCAATTGGGGTACAAATCCATTAGTAGTTGAGCAATGAGAAAACTCCTTTGAGAAAATACTTCATGCCTTGGGGAGTAGTGAAAGGGAAAATTTTGTGATGGTAGTTTACCGCCTCCCTGGAGGTGCAGATCAATGGTGGTCATTGATACAAAACCCTAAGGAAGATGAAGAAGTATCAAGTATTTAATGTAGGGAGTTTAAATACATTTTCATAGAAAATTACATTCCTCGTGACCATCAGGAAGATATGGAAAGAAAATTTCTGAGTCTGATGCAAAAGGAGGATGATAATATCTCAAATATGAGGCTAACATAACAAGGATAGTGAGGCATGATGCAAATTATACACGTAACCCAACAAGTAATATTTATCTTTTCTTGGATGGGTTAACACCATTTCTATGTCACGGACTAGTCTCACATTCCTTCTCATCACACAAAGATATTGTCTCATGTGCTATCAAGACAGAAAATGAATTCTCTAATTCTAACGACTTTAAAGTAAAGAAAGAGAAGAAGAGATTTACTGATCACTCTAGAAATGGAAATAAGGTGAAGAAGGGAAAATTTGAATATCTATCATGCAGTAAATGTGGGAAGAAACACCTTGGTACTTGTTTGAAGGGGATGTGAGTCTGTTACAAGTGTGGTGAAAAAGGCTACAAAGCACATGATTCTAAGGGGAAAAAGAAGCAATCAATTTTCAATGGAAAAATTTTATGGAGATGGGGCATTATGTGAAGTAATGTACTAAGAATCCTGGGAACATACCTCAAAAAAGGCCAAGAGATCGATTCCAAGCATATTCAATCACTAATGCTGAGGTAGAAGCTCTAAAAGACGATGTGGCAGGTAATTTAAAGGTAACCTCAAGTTTAACCAATGCTTTATTAGATTCTGTATCATCCCATTGTTTTATATCTTCCCAGTTTGCTAGGAAAATTACATATTTCAAATTTGATTTAACAAGGGAATTGTCATCCAAAACGCCTAAGGGAAGTATCATTGCTACAATGTTCTGTGAATCAGTTCCCATTAGGGCATATAAATGTTCTTTATCTCCTGATATCATCGTCATACCCATGATTAAATTTAATATAATCCATGGTATGGATTGGATTTTGGACCATGCTATAAAAATTTATTGTAATAAAATGGAGGTTAATATTTATGATGATAATGATAAGGAACACCTTATATTTAGAGCAGAATGTTCACCACCTAATTCTTATCTAGATCTAGACCCAGTAGGTTAACTAAATTCAATTATTGCGGAGGATGAGAATGAAATGACTGTGTGTGAGGAAAAGAATTGTCAAATAGAGGATGTACCTATTGTGATAGAATATGTTGATGTGTTTCTAAAATATTTACCTAGACATCCTCGAGAATGAAAAATTGAGTTTTCTTTTCATTTAATTTCTAGTTCAAGGCCCATATCAATGACCCCTTATAGAATGGAAATTGTGGAATTTGTGGAACAAAAGAAACAACTATATGAATTGAGTAATAAGGGATTTATTCCCCCTAGTGTATCTCTGTGGGGAGACCCTGTTCTTTTTTATTAGGAAGAAAGATGAATCTATGAGGTTGTGCATTAACTATCGGGAGATCAATGTTATAACAGTAAAGAAAAGTTATCCCCTACCTCACATTGATGATTTATTCGACCAAATTCATGGATCTCAATATTTTTAAATGATTGACCTTTGATCTAGATATTATCAGTTGTGCGTGAAAAAGGAAGACATTCTAAAGACAGCATTTCGAACCAGGTACAGGCATTATGAGTTTACAGTAATGCCTTTTTGGCTGACTAATGCACTAAAAAATTGCATGGATCTAATGAACTGAGTTTTCAAGGAATATCATAATGACATTGTTGTGGTATTAATTGATGATATCTTGGTATACTCCAAAATCTATGAAGATCATGAAATTCACTAGCGTATTATCCTAAAGACTCTACTACGAAATGAATTATATGGGAAGTTTAGAAAGTGTGATTATTGGAATCAAGAGATTTCTTTTCATGGCTATATTGTCTTTAGGGATGGAATATCTATTGATCCTTCTATGAAAATAGTAATCCAATAATGTCCAGCACCAATGAGTATAATTGAGTTACGTAGTTTTATTGGTTTACTAGGTTATTATTAACATTTCATCCAGAATTTTTCCATATTGGCTAACCCATTAATGAAGCTCACACGTAAAGGGGTTAAATTTGTTTGGAAAAAAGATTGTGAAGAATTTTTCAAATAACTAAAGAGAATATTATTCAATGCTCATATCTTGACTCTACCATCAGGGAATGATGGTTTTGTTATTTATAGTGATGCTTCAAAGAACGCACTTGGTAGTGTCCTTATGCAGAATGATAGGGTTATTTCCTATAGATCAATACAACTAAAAATTCATGATAAAAACTATCCTACTCATGATATTGAATTAGAACCTATAATAATTACTTTGAAGATATGGAGACATTATCTCTATGGTAAAAAAAAGTTAGATATATACCAATCATAAGAGTTTGAATTATATTTTCTCACAGAAATAACTCAACATGAGGCAAAGGATATGGTTTGAACTACTCAAGGATTTTTATTGAACTATACACTACCACCCGGGGAAGGAAAATAAGTTGGAAGATGCTTTGAGTAGAAAGGATCATGGAGTTTAGAACAAGATAATAGTTGAAAGGGAACATATTTTCATGGATCTAGTAAAGATGGATAAGGGAATCACCATGGAAGGTGAAACATCAATAATTTTTCAAATAGTTTCTAAACCATATTTAATAGAAAGGATTAAGTGTTTTCAGACGGGTGATGAAGAGTTTCAAAAGAAGATTAAAGCTGTTAATGATGGGAGATTGAGTGACTTTGTGATTGATGATGGAATTTTAAAATTTGGGAAAGACTTTTTGTCCCTGATATACCATATCTAAAAAGGAATTGTTCTATGTTTCTCATAGTTCCAATTTCTCAATACACCCTGGTAGCACTAAGAAATATAGAGATTTTAAGGAACATTTTTGGTGGGACAACATAAAGAGGGAGATTGCTGATTTTGGGTCATGATTTATGGTTTCTCAACAAGTGAAAGATGGAAGGCAAAACCCTGGAGGAGTCATGAAAACTCTTCCCATACCTGAGTGGAAATGGGATAATATCATGATAGAAATTGTCATGGGGCTACCAAATAATTTTAGAAGGAAAGAATAAATATGGGTTATTGTTGATCATCTTACAAATTCAGCACATTTTCATTCTATAAGAGATTATTTACCACTTGAACGTCTAGAAAGACTATATATTAATGATGTTGTGAGACTTCATGGAGTACCCATATCAATTGTTTTTTATCGTGATCCAAATTTGACATCAAGATTCTGGAAGAGTCTTTTGATTTTCTTGGATACCGAACAACGTTTGAGCACTGTCTACCACCCCCACAAGGATGGGCAATCATAACGGACTATTCAATCATTAGAAGACATGTTTAGATCATGCTCACATGACATTCAGGGTACGTGGGATCAATATTTACCTTTGGTATAATTTTCCTATAACAATAGCTTCCATTCATCTATTCGGATGGAACCATATAAAGCGTTATATAGAAATAGATGCCGCACACCAACCTGTTGGGATGATGTTGGTGAAAGAAAACTCGTTGGCCCAGAACTGTTGGAGGAAACGATGGGATAGGTTACGATAATATAAAACCACATCAAAGCAGATCAATGTATGAAGAAGAGCTATGACAATAATTGAAAGAAGGATTTTGAATTTCAAGTTGGAGATCCGGTTTTCATGAAGGTATCTCCATGGAATAGAGTTATATGTTTCGATAAGAAAGGTAAATTTAGTCCCACATACATAAGACCTTTCGAAAATCTAGAACAAATTGGGGTTGTAGCTTATCGTTTGTAAATGCCCCAAAATCTCTCTAAAGATCACGATGTATTCCACGTATCACTATTGAGAAAATACATGCCTGACCAAACACATGTACTCACCTATGAGGAATTAGAACTTCACCTGATCTGTCTTATTGCGATGTGCCAGTCAGGATTATTGATACGAGAGAACATGTATTGACAAACTGCATGACTCGTCTGGTAAAAGTTCTATGGAGAAACCATAAGATGGAAGATGCAATGTGGGAACCCGAAGAACATAGGATGAAGAACCACCCGAGTCTTTTTACATAGTAATATTCTAGAAATTTCAAGGAAAAAATTATTTGAAGGAGATGAGAATGTAACACTCTAAGCTTCCATGGTATACTTCTCTTGGAATAATACAGTAGCATGTGTTGTACGAATCTTCGAGTTCTAACACACACCACAACCAATCGAACTAGCCATTATGAATATTATTATCCAATTTTTGAAATTTTATAAAATTTATCATTCAAAATAGAAATCATTTTTTGGATTCGGAAGATCAAAATTATCTTAAAGTGAATTTTTGGAATTTTCCTGAAAACATTCAATTTTTGATGAATAGAGAAAACACTGAGTTATAGTTTAAAACAAAATTTTTATTTAAATAATTATCTATTTTATTTAATATTAATTTAGGTCAAAATATATACATAATACCTATATATAATCAATGTAATTCATTTGAGTATGTTTATAATAATTTTAGATATATAAATATTTTATTGAAATTTTCACTGTCTTTTACCCATCTCCTAGGAGAATTTTCAAATTCACATAAAACGTAATTTTACCACTTCTATGATTAGAATTTCAAAAATATAAGACACATGGTTAATATGAAGTAGTAAAATTTGGTTCAATAAGATAAAAATAATTTTTGGTGAATAGTAACTTTTTACTTTTATTTACCATGGTTAAAAGTAAATAGGGTAATTATGGGTAAAAATTATATTATTATTATTACCCTAACACATGCCCTAATTCTATTGGATAAGTATAATTTGGCCAAAAACAACCTTCAGAATAATATATGAACCTCTTTGAGAAACTTGGAATAGATTAGAACTTTTATTGTTATTTAATTCAAAGAAGAGTTAAAAGAGTTAAAATCAATGTTTAATAACTAAACAATTTTTATATAGGGTTATATGTAAGTTAAATTCCATTATATATATTAATTATAAATATGAAAATATTTCAACATAATGATATTTTGTTTATAATTTTTATACATTAAATAATTTAATTTATTTATGTCATAACAGTGATCTAGTAATTACCTAATTAATGAAATATTAAAATAATTGATATTATAAATATCCTAATAAATGTAATTTTTGACTTTTAACGAATTAAACTAATTTTATAAGATAATATGACATATTAGGGATAGTTAGATGAATTATTTTCGAATTAATAATGCAGTTATAAATTTATCAAAAACAAAATACCAAATAGTGTCAAAATTTACATAAATGAGTTTTTAAAACAAATATTATATTATTAATTGATATTCTATTCCAAAAATCTGAATATCGTCCAATAGACTTAAATAATGATAGGTGTATCACTAATGAACCACATGGGGTTCTCTTGGAAGTATATAGTAATTTTATTAACTATATAATATAAAAATGCAAAGACACATGGTAAATGTCAAACTATTTATCTAAGAGTTTAATCTAAAAGAAAAAGTGAATATATTGACCCAAACCTATCTAAAAACTATTGGTTGAGTGATTTTGACCCATCCCCACCTTATCATTTATATAATCCATTTTTGAGACATTAAAAACCGAAATTTATTTTATTATAAAATAATATTTCTATCTTTTCCTAAGGTGCCCCTCACCACTCTTATAAAAGGGAACTCCCCCTTCTCTATAATTCACACCTTCAAAGACATTTTCCTCAGCCTAACTCTTCCAAAATACCCTCTCACCTATCCTAACTTCATCCTAGAGGCCTTAATTTATTCATAAATCCAACTTAAGTTTCTCTTTTGATCAATTCAAAAGGAAAAACCCGAAGAAGAGAAAATAATTTCACCACCCTCTTTCAGGTTATTTTCTTCTTCCACTTCATTTCTCTTTGTTGTTTCCAGTATAAAATAATAACTCCATTATATTATATATATTTTATTGTTATTATAAATATTGTACAACCATATTCGTTATTCAATCGATCATTTGAATGACATGTCATCATACGTGCGTACGTACGACTTACCGTCTCCATGTCGTGGTGTAATTGTTTTTCAATACATTATTATTTGGATGGGTATAAAAATGATGTGTAATTCATATAAATAATAAATATAACATGATAATGAATCTTTATATATGATATAACATACAATTATATATTATTATAATATCAAAATAATGATATTGTCACTCGTGCGTACGTACGAATTACCGTCTCCACTAACGTGATGAGATTCATTCCCCATCGTATCCATTCAAGACTAATATTGAATAGATGATTAAAAATAATGTTTAAGGACTTGATATCATTCTTAATATTAACAGGATACATCCCATACATAACAAATATGACTCACATGAAAAATATATAAAGGAAATCAAATCTGTTAACACCCGAAACGACGATAATACTAAGATATTATTATCAAAGATTTATTAAAAGATCATATATGATATCATATTAATGTATATGATTCTTTTATAATTTAATAACAATTATTTCACAATTATATAGGAGGTTAAACTACCATCAAACATGTAATAGTACAAGGTTAGGGTTTATTTCACAATCTCTTCATTATCCGAGGTTGTTTATACATAATTATCTACTGGGACCTATTTATCATCCACATCCATGTTTCATAAAAATATATTTCAAAACATTCATAATATTTTATTGAATGTGGGTTAAAGTCATTTATACCCATGTTTGAATTTCTATAAGATTATTATAAAGGATTCATTCTGTTGTTTTCCAAACAAGGACCTTTTTATCCTTTTCGACAAAATTAAGGTAAGAATTTCTTTTTTAAATTATATGGTGAGTACAACTATATTCCGCCATTATAAAATCATTGTAGCTTCCCTAATAAGATTATATGAATATTTTTAGTGTAAATTTTTCTTTTTATAATTATGTAACTTATAAATTATTTCAAAAAAGGGATATTTCTCTAAAATATTTTTGATTTCATCAATGTCAACATACATTGATGGATTTTAAATTTATTTGATGTTGATTTATTATGATACAAAAATTCGATATTGTAATGAATTTTTTGTGATATGTTTCACTATGGATATGTTATTTTTATACCATTCATGCTTTATTGAAAAATTATTGACATTTCATATGCTATTTTTAATATAAATTTTTATGTTATGTTTAAACATGTTTATTTGTTGAATGCATTGAACTTAGTAAGTGATGGGAAGATCCCATTATAGATCCTCGATGCATCAGTAGTTATCATGAGAAAAACTTGTGTCTTGGAACAAAGACTTGAAAAAATATTATTTGTAGTCTTTGCACAAGGCCCTGACTATGAGGTTATGATAGTCTGGCATTATGCATTCCATCATTATGAAAGTCGATACAGATATTGAATGTGATTATTCAACTAGTAGAATATCCATGTGAATAAGTAAATTTCATTATTTAATTTTATTTTCTCCATATTATGTTGATGTTCAAGATTAAAAAGATTTTTTTTAGTTATACATTTCCTTAAAGGTTTATGTTTATTTATGAAAGTTTCATCTGTATTGTTATCCTTACTAAGCATCTGAGCTCGCCCCTTTGTATGATTTATTTTTCCCTAGATGTGAAGAAGTATTTTATGACTGACCTATAGGGATAGTCTGAGGGGATATGAGTGTGGACTATGGAGACTGTGTTGTTTTATTTTTTCACTTTATGATGTAATGTATGACTTATGAATGTATCTAGTGTTTCCAATCCTACTAAACTAATCGGTCTTTCGAGACCTGGTCTTTTGTGATCATGCCAATGTAATGTAATAATGCATCGAATTTGGGTAACTAGTTTCGAGGAATTACAATGTTACCATTATACATGACTCTATATATAATTTATTTAGTGGAACCTAAGGATATGAAGATAATAATACAAGAATAGTTTGAAAAAGGGTTCATATGCCCAAGTGATTCACTATGTGGTGCACCTGTCATCTTCATCTAGAAGAAGGATTGTTCAAGGTGCTTTGTCATTGATAATCGTGTTCAAAACAAGATCAGGATAAAGAAAAATAATCCTACACCACATATTAATGACTTGTTCTATCAGATATGTGGAGAAATATATTTATCCAAGTTTGATCTACAGTGAGGATATTAGCAATATATGACGGAGAAGGAGGATATCCGCATGAATTATATTCATTCAAGGAATGATCACTATGATTTCATAGTAATTCTAGTATGACTCACTAATGGTCAAAAAAAATCATTATACACATGATGAATATATTTTTAATAGATTACCTAGATACATTAGTGTAGTATTTGTTATAAATTATTCAGATATACTTGAAGAAAAATAGGTTGCATTTGGAGCATCTAAGTACTTTTCTAAAGACCTTGTGAAAATAGAATCTTTATAAAAAAGTAAAAAAAAAATATTCTAGTTGAATAAAGTATCATTCATGGTGAATATAATTACATGTTATATGATGTATATAGACCCATCAAATAATTAATAAATTGATGGAAGGATGAGGCCAGCCTTGATAATAGAAATCTGTAGTTTCCTTTTCTTTTATAGGTATTATTTTGGATTTTTGATAAATTTATCGTGATTGTAAATCTCTCTAACCAAGATAACTCAAAAGGGAGTCAGGTTTTCCTAGATTAAAGTATATAAATATAGATTCAAAGATATGAAATAGAAGAAACTCATTTCTCATGACCTCACATTATTTCCATGTGGAGAAATTTTCATACTACTCGATGATTATTTGATGAAGGTATTGTGTTGTGTATTAATTCAGAATAAAAATGTTTGAGACTATGCTTCTAGGATGTAGAATGTGGATGAACAGAACTAACCAATGCATGATATGGATTTGGATGAAGTGATTTTTTTGTAAATATGGAGTCATTATCTATTTTGGTAGAATTGAGAAATATATATGGATAAAAATGTCTCAAATATATATTCAAAAATAATGAAATGAATATTAATCAATGAATATTGTTAGAGAGGATTATGGACTACAGGTGATCAATCCCCTAACATCTAGGTAAATATAATAATGTAGTGGATTATATAATTATAAAGGACCCATAAATTCTATCCTTGATGAGAAATTAGGGGGATGTGATCTTATTAGATTTGGAAAGGGCAGAGAAGGGAATCATAAAGAGATGAACCTAATATATCATTTCACAAATGACATATCAAAAATCTCATCTAGAGAGGGTAGAGAATGCTGAAAGAGATAATGTGGGAATTCAAAAGATTGTTGAAATTATATTAAAAGTTAAATCCTTGAATTTATTTGTTAATTAAAATATTTATTGATTGATTTGCGTCAACACTACGTGTACCATACAATCCAGAGTTAAACAGTGAGCTATTGGAGGATGCACATAAGTCAATATTCTCTATCATCCTTAAGAAAAAATTAGGCATCAAGGTCTCTAAGAACACTATTGGTGGGACTATATAAAGATGTAGATTTCAGAATATACCACAAGATGTATTTTAAATCAGTTTGTGAAGGTAGAAATACAAAACTACAAGGGGGTGATGGAACCATTTCCCATACTGGCATTGAAATGGGAAAAAATTAGCATGGACTCAGTCACCAGACTTCTAAAGATATACCAATGAAACAATTAAATCTTGGTTGTGGTGGATCTTTTAACAATTACTTCTCACTTCATTTCATTTTTGAGTGGATTTCTAATAGGGTCAAAATTAATGGATATATATCAAAAACGAGGTATGGATTCATGTTACAGCACAATCAATTGTGTCTAACTGTGATACAAGATTAACATCTAAATTCTGGAAGATCCCCCAATATGCTAGGAATATTTACTTGAGATTCAATGTGGCTTATCACCCATAAATTGATGGACAAACTGAGAGAACTATCTGGACACTTGAGTACATGTTTATGGAATTCTCAATTGACACCAATGGATGATGTGATCTACTTATTTATGAAGACAAGTTATCTTACCACAAAACCATCCACTCATTCATCCAAATACATCCATATGATACACTTCATTGTAGGAGGTGTAAAACATATTCATTGTAGTATGATTCTGGGGATTGAAAATGGGTAGTCCCCAAAATGGTTTTTTAAATGGTGGAATAGGTCATGACTATTCGGTACCCCATAAAGGATTCTCATAGATGAAAAAATATCCATGAGGACTATCGTTGATAATAACTAATGATTGATGTTGAAGACCTGGAATTCCACCATATATCTCCATGGAAAATAGTGATGAGAGATGGTATTAAGGGAATCCTTAGGCCATGAATCATCGGACCCTTTGGGATCCTTGATCACATTGGAACAGTGGCCGACCGACAATCACTCACACCTAACCTATCTCAACTTCAGGATGTATTCTATGAATCCCTCTTTAGAATGTACATACCAAACACATCAAATGTACTCAATCCATATCTAGTACCACTTAATAATAATATATCATATGAGGAGAATTCGATGCCAATCTTGCATCATAGAGACAATGTTGTAAGAAATAAGACAAATAATTGTCACAATGTTCTGTGGAAAAAACAAAAATATTGATAAAGTGATGTGGGAACCATAGGAAGTGATATATTAGGGTTATAATTTTCTATTTTAGTGTATGGAATGAATATTTCAATATAATTTTTTAAGGGGGACGATTGCAATTACCCAAATTGTTATAAATAAAATTCCAATTTTGATTATATTTCATGTTATATAATATGATTATAGAAAACACATGTACTAATTTTGTTATATTTTATATAGTAGGATTCAAAATACCTTTAAGTATATTTATAATTCATAATATATTCATTGAACAATGATCATATGTTTAGTATAAATATAAGGCTTTTACCAATCTAAATGAAAAAGTTAATAGATGTAAAATTCTTAACCATTATGATTATAACATATAATGACCATTTATCAAAGAATCCTTGGAATATAGATTCAATAGTTGTTTCCCTCGACAAATCCTATGACAGGATGTAAAAACATATGAATGAGTGAAACAGTTTATGGGGGAAGTTCAAGCTCATCGATATGGTGACCTAAACCAGGTATGCTAAACCACCCACTAAATTTATCCTCATCACACTCCACACTATTTTGGATTTTTTTGGTGTATTAAAGAGATATGTATCAATACCCAAGAAATATGAGTATTTAAATTATATTTCATATAATACTGAATATATTTTCATTCTATTATTGTTACATTATAAATTATTTTTATTTCGATACTATAAAACACTAATAACATTGTTTGGAAATATTCAAATTCAATTATTTTATTTATTTTGAGGAATCAATGGATTTTTTAAATCATATAAATATTTAATTAAAATGTTATTTTAATTTTTTATTAAATATAAATGAGCATATAATTTCTATAAAACCAAATTTAATTTTAATTAGGTTTCAAATTCTAATATTGTCAAAAAAATAAAACAGTTCTCCATAAATGTCAATAAATATTTTTAAAGTTAAAATGTAAACATTTATAATATTATTTAAATAATTCAATATTATTTTTGAAAATTAAACATAAAATATATCCAATGGTGATTTTTTCAAAAATTTTAGATAAATTTGAATTTTCAGGTAAAATAAAATAACATATAAATAGACTTTGGGTATTTTGACTTAAAAATGATGAAAGAGTGACATAATTAATAATAATAAAGGTATAAAAAAAATAATATATGTTTTCTCTTATAAATATTTATATTCTTAGTTTATTTTAATTATTTTATAAATCCATTTTGAATCCACAGAAACCATTGATATATTTTAGGGTTTTAAAATAATGTCTTTAATAGTGTATTTTGACTATGTAAAAGAAAGTGTATGATTTTATTATATTATACCATTGTCCTTATAATATATTAGTGACCAATCTTATTTGGAGGAAACCATGGTATAAAAATTGGGATGGTTTGCGGTTTTGGTTATTTTATTATGTACTTTCAAAAACTAAATAATAAAGAACCTCCCCTATTTTTATATATATACCCATACAAGATACCATTTATCATCACTAAAACTTCCTAGATCACATTAATACTATTTTGTAAACACTATTTTCTCAATATAAGGTTCACCAAATCACTCGAGAAGCCTGTCCAAAACATTTGGAATCACACAGTCAATTAAAGGACCATTATATTTCACCTCTTTATTCGGGTATCTTCTTTTCCTTATGTCTTTTATCTTCATTTACTTATTATAGGATTTGTTATTCCATATATCCCATACTCTAGAATTAATATCAAAATGTAGAGATACATTTTTCTCCCTCAATGACCTATATTATGAATTTTTATGTGATGTTTTTATGCTGTAGAAATTTCACCATGATTTTATATGAGAAAACAATTATATATTGAATAATATACCCATTTCATATCAAGGGTATTCACATATATATAATTTCAACTATTTGAATTTTCAATATATGTATTTATTCCACACTCTATGATCAGTGAATAAAATATTATGATTAATGAATCCATGTTGTATGATCTATGTGGCACACTTAATCGTTAGAATAAAATGAAAGTGATGAGTGCATATTGAATTGTATAATGCTCGAATGAATTGATAAATTTTTAGTATCATTATAAATCATGTTTGGACAGGGATGGAACCTTATTACTTCATGGGAAGTTGAACAACATTATTTGTTGGTTTTTTATCCTTGAACTATTTTTATGATGAAATGTTTTATGTTATTTCCAAATTTCCCATGTAATATTTATCATATTATATCATTGTTCATTGTTCATGTTTATGATTCCTAATTTTTTTGTTTCTAATTTATAATCATATTTTCAAACATGTACCACCTTATGGAGTTTTTATTCCCTTACTTGGATTTATATCACACCATTAGCCTATCATTTTCCCCAGGTTATCTGTACTATTTTAACAGCCCTGGAATATTAGTAACTCATTAAGGATGTTTTCAATAATGTTATTGTGTCCCATGTTCAAGATGTTATGCCATATAACTAATTCACAATGAAACTAGAATTTTACATATCACAAGATATATTATGGGTACATTTTTTGTAATAAATATAGAATTAATGTGTAATAACGAAAATGGTTGTTAAAGAATAAATTATGAAAGAATTTTTAATGATATTTATTTATTAAGGATTATCTTTAAAAAAAGAGATAATTATAATAATTGATAAAATATATGTTACATATCCACAAAGAGTCTAAAACCATATAGGTTATGTTTTTACTAACTAATTATATTTAGTATAAAATTAAATTTCATTCTATAAATGGTTATTCGGCTCCTTATATTTTATAATCTTAATATATTGAAAATAGTTTATGAATTATTGAACACATAACTTAGTGATAGGAAACATAAATAACATTCATTATAAATATGAATAATGTATCCTTGTGTAGAATGGACACATGATATAAATTTTTTAGATAAATTAAATTATTTTTTATACTATAATCAATAAACAAGGAATTGGATGTTATTTTCTTCTCACTGATAAATAGTAGTCACCCTTTCTCTGCATCTTGAAGAATTAACCATACTTGATTTAATGTTTATTTCATTACATTACTATTATATTTAAATAAAAATATATGATAGGAATATTATATTAAATACCAACTATATAATGACTAAAACATCACATTTATATTTATTAATATACACTAATTAAAATCTATTTCCTACCTATACACCAGTTCTTTTCATTTTTTCATCGATGCACTAATGTCACAACACTTAATGAAAATAACCTGATGTTCAATGAAATTCTTCTTTTTTTAATGTCATTGTGAAGGTACCCAACTTTTTATAAAGTACATTATCATTTTTTTATTGTCTCTTAACATGTTCTCCCTAATAACTAACGATTAATTTCTATTTTCTGTTCTTTTTTACATATTCTAGCTTACCTAAATATAAAATGAACCATTTTTTTAGAATATTAATATTTTAATTATAAATCAAATATTAGTATTAGGATAAAAATGAAATTAGAAATTTATTCAATAAAATATAGTGATTCATTTTTCAATTTACATGGATATTGTTTTATCTTCATCAAATCGATATTACAAATAAATTTATCCTCAGAGGATTTTTAATGAAGTGTAATCATGTGAAATCATCCATCCCTTGTTGTTTTACTAGAAAATAATTTGACATTGATGACATAATTAATATTTAGAAAATTATGTCATCATACATGAGTCTTATATAAGAATTTACCACACCCTAGATTCCTTAGGTGGCCCAATAATTAGTGGGGACTATGGAACATTGATTTTATTTTATTGTTGTAATTTACATAAGAACCATTATTACATTACGAAATTAATTCATATTAGTAAAATTCCACTATCCTTTTTTAATCATACTGTAACTTTTGTGTCACATGACATTTTCAACAAAACAGAACATCATCCCCTCATTATATTAATTTTTTTCCATTTATAAATTTATAATTAAATGAGTTATTTTCATTAAATATTTTATAAAAATATAGTATCCATATCAATTAGATTTTGAGTTTACAGTCACTTGTGTATCCTAGCGGAAATGATCCTAAATCCTCTTCTTATAGGCCACTATATGTCTACACAACTACTTAGAGAGAATAAATTATGGAATTTGACTGGTCAACCACATTTAATCATATTTTATAGAGTATTTGAGTGAATCCCCATCTTTTAAAAATTATAATCATTACTTAATCAATTATTTTCTTCAAAATAGTAAAATTAATATCTTTGGATACTTGTTTGTTTCCATTATTATTTATGTTTTCCATTAAATTCATATAAACTCCCATGTAGTATAAAGAAACATAAAATAGGGATAAAACCACAATCTAAACCTAGAATTGTTTAAATTCAAATGATATAAGTTGATGGGCCTTAATATTAATTTAATTATTTTATTATATATTAGTGAATGAATTAATTTTTTATATAATATTCTTGTATTATATGATAACACTCAAACATGACTATAAAAATAGTAAACCAAACATCATTTATTTAATTTATTTAATCTATTAATTTTCTATTAATTAATTTTTGTGGTTGTGTAGACATTCATATTTAAAAAAATTATACATTAATTAATAGAGGAAAAGTACATATTTTCATCATTTGGTATTGTTTGTTCTGTTTTTCCTCAGTGGATCTACCATCACCCTTGTAAAAAAAATACCTAAGTCAGGTCAGACTTGTGTCATAACTAGTACATTATTCTTATAAATCACTATCTAGTCTATAATGTTTCCTCATTTTAGTGTGCTACTAATTATAGAGCAGACTAATTATAAAACATAAATATATGCACTTATGTGCTATGGTATCAGGAATAAGTAATAACCATGGAATAGAAATATAATAAAAAATATAGAACTTTATATATATTAATAGAGGAAGACGATGTAGATAATTCGAAAATAAATTTGACTATTACATATATCCCATGGAATAGCATAAATAATAATTAAATGTAAGACATAAATAAACCATCCTTTTTTTAAGATCTGCAATTATGAAAAATTAATTAGATATAAAAACATAAACACGGGATAAATTTATGCTTAGACTATTAAATAAATTAAAATAATTATATTTATATATAAAAATGAAATATATCACACACAAAATTAGTTGATAAGTAATTTTATTTAAATAACAAAATAATTTTTATGAATTTTTTAAGAAACACTATTAGTCCTCCTATTTCCTAGAAAACATGTGAAATGTGATTAAGGATTATACTAGACTTGATAATTGGATAGAAATATCATGTAGATCATATCCAACCCCAACTGTGGTTAGAAAAACCTGCATTGTTTGTGCATTGACTGGTAGTGGGAACATGAAGTAGTGGAAAACAGATATCGAGATGGGTGGTGGGGACACCCCATAGTGGTACACATGCTTAGTGAGGTAGGAAATGATTAAATGGTGGTTTCCAATAGAGGTTGGGGTTGGGTTTTTTGATAAGGTGTTGAAACAGATGTGGAAGGTTCCATTGTATGCCAAGTTGAGTAGTAGTGTGATTGCATTAAAAAAAAGAAACAGCATATGGGAACCTAGTGGGGGATTTTAGTCAATAGAGTTAGACTAATATAAAGTGTGTATTTTTATACAAATCTATGTAATAATGGAATTAAAATATGGTCTGATGTAAAGGTATGTTTAATCATTAGGGATACTGACCCATGGAGGTGATCCAATGGTTAGTGGTCTTTTTGATGATCTAGTGGGAGGGGGTGTTAGTCGAGTTATGAAGGCAACCATTTTTTTTCTCTTCATTATTGTTAGTTATCCCACAGACCAATTAATTTTTTGTTTTTTCTAGAATGTATACACCACCACCAGACACAAGGAATGTATTTTATTTTTTTAATTTAATTTTAATTGAAAAACTGATGATAGAATTTCAAAAAAAAATAAAAATTAAAACAAAAACCATATGGAAACTACCCAAACTAGAAATTAATATTTTAATAACAAAAATTTTGGAAGAAATATTGGTCATTAATGAATGTCATTCTCAATTATCTTGTGGTAAAATATTAACATAAATATAAATACCTTTGTATAATTTGAATATCAAAACTCACCAATTTTACAATAAATAATAATTCTTACAACCAAAATGTTTTTTCTGCTGTCTTATTGAATCATTTTATATGTTTTTGTCAACATAATGATTCTATTTTCATGAAAATTATGAAATCATAAAATTTTTTGTGTACAAAATTCCTAGAAACGTTGTGTTAAAAAAATTTGGGACCATGTGTAAAGATGAAACCCCAAAATATGGAATTTAAATTCTGATGTAGTGACATACATCATATTGTCATCTCTAACATAAAAAATTTATAGTTATAGCATAATGATATCAGATGATTGAATTAAGAAAAAAAATAAAAAAAAATTAAATACCACATCTAATTAGATGATGCATTAATTAACCATTATTCACAGGTTAATGTTTCTCAATGGAACAAAATTTTTACCCATATAAATCACTCATATATTCATTGATATTCAATAGGAATAACATTTTTCAAAAATTAGGTTTTGGAACAGATATTTTATGATGAATTTTTTGTCATTATAATCACCATTACATCGATCCATTTATTTGAGAAGCAGTACTTCATTCAAATGTTTTTATTGAGAGATTCTATTTATAGGATGATGGAGAGATAAAAGAGAGGATCTCAAAATCATACGATGAATAGTATCTCACATGATAGTCTACTATTTATATATTGAGGTCTAGAATAGCAAGAAATAGCTCCCTGGTGCCTGAATATTCACTACCCAAAATATAAATCATAAATGAAGTGTAATGACCAACTATACATGTGATAAACATTATATTTTTTTGGTTACTTACCTTTAATCAAATAATTATATTATATGATAATAATTATACATTATATCGACCAATCTGCCTCAAAAATATATAATGAAACATGCATATTAACATAAAATTTGATCTTATAATCTTATCCCAATTTGTACTCTTAATTATGGTAAACTGATTAAATTATTAAATTGAACTCAAATTATTCTATAATTGAAAAATACTAAATATATTAATTACATTGATATCATTTATACTTGGACATAACTAGGATACCATGATGGGTCCCACAATGCGCTATACATTTATTCATTAGAATAATTTTTCTGAATATTCTTAGTGCGTGACCTTCTAGTCCCTTATTTTGTTAATAGTGAATACTATTAAATAAACATGATTAGAGTATACAACCACATCCTGAAACATAATGTGAGTTGGTTTATTCATTAAAATTAAATCATTTCCCATGAACACAAATATTGTAATATAATGTATTTGTCTCATGATATGTCATAAATCTAGATGAACACATTATGTAATCATACATTCTTAAATTATGATTCATTGATCTTATTAAATGGATTTACCATCTACTACCATGTCGATGAATTTACTGAATAATACCACCAACACATTTTAAATTAGGCATGATATTTCACTTTCTTTTGGAAGTGAAAACTTCTATTTTGATTATAAAATCAATGCCACACTAGCAATGATACCACCAACACATGATACCACACTAAGTCATTACTTTTATTTTTTCATATTTCATCAAATTAAATAATCAATTAGTATGAACTAGGAATAATATAATGACAGGAACTATTATACATCTCCCCATAAAATAACTACTAATGAAACCTAAAACTTGTGTTTTATGTATTGTTAGGTCAATCATTTGGATCTGATATACTCGATATCACCAATTGATGATATAATAACCTTAATCTTTATTTCACATTAATTCATGATTTAGTAAATTAAAATTACACTCAATACAACCCAAATGGTAAATTATTCGAGTGTCTTTTGGAATTAGGTACATAATACAACATTTTGAACATGGGATACAATAAAACTATTTAAATATTATTTAACAAGATTATAAAATTATATGGATTTTTAAAACATCGTGGGACAACAGGAGGGAAAAAATAATAAAGGGGTGAGATATAAATCCCAAAAAAGATTAAAAAAATGGAATAAGGAGATAAATTTTATAAACTAGGTATATAAATGAGGCATAAAAATATTAGGAATCATAAACATGAACAATGATACATGATATAGCATGATAATCATAAATGAACATAGAAAATGTAACAACTTAAAAATCTCCATCCTAGACATAGATTTGTGATAAAAAACAAATATATCATATTGGAAAATGTCCAAAAAATTAATTTGGTTCACTATCTATCCAAAATTTAGGTATCATGATTCTAAACATTACCACATGCATTGGCATGGTATATATTTCTGAGGGCATTAGTCACATTTTTTTCATCCCCATGCTTATGTGTTCCACATAAATCACACAACATGGGTTCATTCATTCATCATAATTTATTCCATGGTCAATGAGTGTGGAATACATGTATTTATTTCCTGAATAAAAATTTCTTGTTCATAAATGTGAACACATTTAATAGGAAATGGGTATGGTAATCACTATACAATTGTTTTGGTATGGAAAATCATAGTGAAATTTAAGAAGTATAACAATGTCACATAATATTCATATAAATGATTTTATGGGAGATAAGGGGTCCACTAAAATGATATACCGAAAATTGGTGGTAATAGGGATATATAATATCATATCCCAACATTACATATTGGGCATTGAAGGAATAAGTAAATGAAGAAACTTGAATAATGAAATATTCATAACTATGTTTCGACATGGTAACAGGTGTACATAAAAGATCAGGGGAGATATATTGATAGTTAAATGGGGATATAATAATTTAGAATTTAAATTGGAAGTAAGGTAATATGTAAGAACATATCCACACATAATAAAATTTAATTTAATGGACACAATATAAAAGTTTTTCTTGATAAAAAAAGATAGTGGAAGATCCCATACATAATTTTTTCATTTTAATAGCTTTGGCATGGATTAAAATAAGAGAGGATTAATGATATATAATTCCTGTAAATACAATTATATAGATATGATATTATTATAAAGGAAATAATATATTAAAAAAATTAAATTAATAATACTAATTTCAAATAATGTGCTTGAATGGAAAGAAAGATAGCAAGGTGAGGATCCCGTATAAGAGTATGTGACACCAAAAGTAATTGAGGGGATTCTTGAGAGATTTTTGGAACCTTGGGAAGACTCCAGAGAGTGTAGGTATGTGTATGTATGTGATCCATGGAGATTATGTGAAGTGAAATGGTAACTCATGTGTGTTTATATATGAAATGAGTGGGGTTACATTATTATTTTTCTTTTGGACACCAAATAAAAAAACCAAAGAACAATAATTCACTTGATTTTTACCAATTGTTTCATCCAAAAGGAAGGGTTTTTAATAATTTTATACTAACAAGGGCCTTACTTATTTTAAAATGTCCTTCTGTATGTGGAGGTGTGTCACACTCGAAATGAAATGATTTTAAAACAATGAAATATATTTTAGTTTTTTGATGATTCCTAATGGATTTAGAAAATAATTCAAATGAACGTAAAATATAATTTTTATAAATTGAATAAATTTATTTTTTTAGGGATACAATATTTAATAATTATTACATCACTTTTTGGTCATTATAATGTCATAAAACACAAAGTATATTTTTAAGATAAATTTTTTTTACCCAAAAATTCGTTTATATCAAAAATTTATAAAGAAATAATGATTTTATAATTTTGACATTATGAATTAGAAATAATATTCATTTTACTTAAATAATTTTCTATATATGTGAGTTTTAAATTTTAAAATAATGTTGACATTTGTTATGAAATGTTGGGTTTTTAAGTAACTATTTTCGATCCCCTATAAAAATTAAACTTTACTTCATAAAAATTATATGATCAATTATATTTATTCAAAATAATTTAATAAAAATTAAATATTATTTATTTCAAAAATATTTTAACACATAAATTCGATAATTTATTTTTAATATTAACCAATAGTACGATATGTGCTTTATTGTATCAAAATAAAAAACATTTCGAATCTAAAAATAATATTTACTTAATGTATGAAAAAAATGTATATTAATATTGTTAGGTACATGATATGAATTTGTTTAATACACCCCAAAATTCCCAAAGAGTATGGTTCAAGATTGTGGGACTTTTATAGGGTGGTTCAGTGAATATGATTGGGATAGGGATCTCAATAAGCTTGAACTTATCTTGTAAATGGTTTAACTCATGTTTATGTAATTGGATATATACTTAGGATTGGTCAAGGAAAATACCCATAAATTTTTTCTCCCTCATAAGCTCTAAAAAACAGGCTTAATAGGGTAAAATACTATTAGTTGAGGTCATCACATCTGTTGTATCTACCAATTATATTTGTTAAAATCCTATATTTATACAAATAATGTGATCAATATTCAACGAATATTTTATAATTAGAGATTATACATAATGTTATTTAAAATATAGTAAGATATAATATAGAATTGAATTTCATCTATTTTATGTAAAAACATTACTTAACAAGAAATTAAATTAAAACATAAATCCTAATTTTGTTTTTAATAGTTAAAGGTGTTACATTATTCCCCCCAAAAATGAAAATTTCCCTTCAAATTTCCATTTACCAAAGTAAAAAAAATGAGGGTAGCTCTGCATCACCCCCTCATCTAGTTCCCACAGTGAATCTATAATCATTTGGTTCATCCATAACACTATGATAAGGTGTATTGTATTATTTCATAGAACTGTTTGGATACGATCTAAGATCTCAACAAGCTACTCCTCAAGGGAAAGGTCATTATACAACGGTAATACATCTGGTTTGAGTACATGTGATGGGGTTTCTATGTACTTTCTGAAGAGGGAAGCATGAAATAAATCATATACTAGAGATAGGTTCAGTAAGAGTGCTATTTGGTAGGTCACTGCTCTAATGTGAATGATAGTCTCAAAGGGGATGAGGAATCAGTTAATAAGCTTTCCCTTCTCCCAAAATATCATTACATTCTTCTATTTAGATATAAAGAGGAATAATATTTATCCAATATCAATCCCTAGGTCATGAAATCAATTTTCCACATTGCTCTGCATATGACTCTAAGATGCCATGATGTTCTACTGAATGGTCTTACCTTTTTCCACTAATTCCTAGACAATTTTAGGACCTATTAGTTTTCATTCCCCAACATCATCCAAATATGCATGTGTTTTACAACTCTTCCCATAAAGGGATTCTTACAGAGTGATTTAGATGATCGATTGGAAACTATTATTTTAAGATAACACAAATTAAGGATGTTGTTGGAGACATACTCTATTCAAGACCATATAACATTCACACAACATGTCTTTTAGTGTCTGAAAATCCCACTGAGATTGGCCCTCATTTTGAGGATGATATGTAGTAATGAAATTTAGCTCAGTTTTTAGAGTATGATGGAGACTTTTCGAAGACAAAGATGTAAATCTCAAATATTGATTGGAAATAATTGGTAGTGGTACTCCATGAATCCTTAAAACTTTTATGATTTTTATATATGAACTTTTATCTACTAATAAGTACTCTCTAATTGAAAAAATGTGAACTATCATTTTAAGATGATCCACAACAACCCATATACCATTTTTTCCACGACATTCTTTCATACATCCACTAACAATGTATATTGTTATTTCCTACCTTTTACATATTGGTATTGGTAATGGTTAGATCATCCCCTTAGAAATACGGCTTT
Organism: Viscum album; assembly: GCA_963277665.1. Lineage (NCBI taxonomy): Eukaryota > Viridiplantae > Streptophyta > Magnoliopsida > Santalales > Viscaceae > Viscum > Viscum album. The sequence goes on along the minus strand of OY728120.1, from coordinate 647,208,122 downwards.
TATACATTACTTTCTTTCATGCCAGACATTTTGATGTATATTTAGTTATATCTTCAATTATATTGTCCCACCAATAGTGGTCAGAGAAATCTTGATACATCACTAGGATTCCTAATTGAATGAATAATGTTTAACTATATACATCATCCAAAAATTACTTCATTAACTCATGAATTTGTAGAACACATAGTCTGGACCCAAATATTATAATTCTTTATTCATAAATTTTTAATTATATGGATTTCCCCTTTCTTATGGATTCTACCTTCTTCGGAATTTCTATATTGTTTCTTTTAGTATCCATTATTATATCCAAGAGGGATGGTTGACACATAATTTGGGAAAGGATTTATGTTGTGAATTTATTCATCATTTACATCTCCATACTTTCCAAATATATATAGATTGTATCCATCTCAATTTTTATCATTTATAAAGATGTTGGATCTATTCTACATTGGGTATCAACCAGAAAATTTGTTTTATCATGATGGTAGTGGATTGAGAATTTGTAATCCTTGATGAGATTTACCCATCATCATTGGCGCATATTAAGAACATTATATGTGAATATATATTTATGTCTATTATGATTAGTATATATGTCACAATTCTAAATAACGATATATTGCTACCGAATTTTCAATGAAAAGTTCATATAATCCAAATATAGATCATGTGTGGGGCCTTTTTTCTCATGAATTTCTATATTCATTGAGGCATATGGTAAAACTTTAGAATTATTCATTAGTACACAACCTAATAAAATCTATGAAGCATCACTATATACTGCATATAGTTCCCCAATTGTCGATAGTGTGAGAGAAGGTATAGAGGTAATCCTCTTTTTGAGCTCCATAACACTTTCCCATCATTCTTGCATCTAAAAAAAATCACCCTCCTAGGTTTTGTTGGTAATCGGGATTTACAATATTGATATATTTCACAAAAATCAGAGATAATACCCACCTAACAAAAGGAATATATGAATACTTGTCACAATTGTTTGACTTAGACATCCAATAATTTCTTCCATCATTGATGGGCCCACAAATATCACATTGATTTTGATGATATGCCCCAATAAAGATACTTCCAACAACCATAACTCACATTGTTTATTCTTGGTGTAATGATTATTCTTTTGGAGAGTCGTTATCATAGTTCTTAGATTATCCCCATGATCATAAATGATTTTGGAGTATATTAGAATATTATCTATAAATACTACCAATAAATTATCAAGGTAATATATAAAGACTCTCTTCATCCAGACGATGAATATTTCTGGTGCATTAGTGTGTGTTAATGTAATCACTATGAAACCATATTTATCATACCTTATATGAAAAGTGTAATTGGAGACACATTCCTTATTCACCATTACTTGGTAATATCCTAACCAAATATCCTACTTATAGAAGTATTGTGCTCCACATAGCTGATCACACAAGTAATCATTCCAAGGTAGAGGATACATGTTCTCTATATAGATCTTTTTGAGCACCATAAAATCAATGAAAAGACACTTTGACCAATCCTTCTTTAATAAGAAGGACTTGTGAACACCATGGTGAAGCACTTGGGTAGATGAACCCATTATTTTTATTCTCCTATAGTTTTTTTTCTTTGGATCCTCAATTTCCACAATAGAAATTCTATATGAAGTATTGGATAATAATAATTACCCATGATTAAAGACAACTAGAATTCCAACATCAAGACTAGAAGGAAGAATAGATAATTCTAATTGAATCATATCAGCATATTCTCACACAATATTCATTTATTCATGGATAATTCCTTCCTTATAATCAATCATTTGAGATTGATATGATAACTCTTAGGGAAATAATATCAATTCCCAAGATGATTCAATTAAAGATGATTCATACTCCTCTCTTCACATGTATATAATCAAATAAATATTTGAGATACAAAGACTGATTTCATTTTCCATGAATTATATGATATATCTATATATGTAATGCCAATCAATGCACATAATACCATTAAATGTCACGAAAGGGAGTATAAAAATGTATCATTATAAAATAATCCCAAAAACATTTTTAGGGATGTAGTAATATGTTTGGGATGTAGAAATATCCACATTTCCTGTTTTTACTGAAAACACTTCTTCCATTTATTGTATTGGTGTTTGGATCGTTGTCATGAACATTCAGGATATAAAGGAAGGGGTAGATCTAGAATAAAAATGTAGGTTCATTATTATTGAGTGAATAACTAGCACACATGTCACCACATCATTTTGGGATACTCATTGGTTATTGTGATTGAAAAATATTTCCCTTCCTTCCTTGGAGGTTGTTTGTTGTCTCAAAAAACAAATGGATTAGTTCATTGATTTTCAAAGTACCCTACTTCCTTATAGTTCATGTTATAAACAATTCACTAAGGGTGGACTTGATCATTCCTTTCCTCCATCTCATTACATGGTTTCTTCTATTAGTAATTCTTATATTTGTTCCCTTTCCTCAATCACCTAAAGCATTTCTTCGCCCCCTTAAGTGATTTATGGGGTGATTCTTTCCACACCATTGATGAGTGGGATGATAAAATCTTTTGGGACCATTTTTTTATCCATGTAATACTATAATTAAATACCAAAATTCCCATCTAATCTCCCTAATACCCTTTGGGTTTTATATATCCTTTTCTACTTTGAGGGAACATTGTACAATTTATTTATAGTTATCAATGTTATGGATATCTAGGTATTTTTATTGAATATGATGTATCATTCCATTAAATAATTAAATCATGAGTCCATGGATAATTACAAAGGGAGTTCCATATCATGAAATTCATGGATTGTCTTCCTCATATTCCTTGCTATATTGGTTATATTCTTTCTTCTGGGTGTGGAAATCCCTTCCAATATTATGTTGGAGAGTGTGAGGAAATCATATGTCAAATTTTTTCCAAAATTCCTTTCACACCAAAGCATCTATATCTTCCCTGAGATTCATATTTTTGATCATAATCTTCAACTTAACATCACCTCCATCCATCAGATAATGATATAGTTGAACCATCACTTTTTATGAACATTGAAGAATAAATAAGATATTCTCAATAAAGATGATCCACTATTCCATGACTAAGTGATCATCTGATCCAATTAATGTAGGAAGAATTTTTTATATGAAATTATAAATTGAATATTTTTTCCCCTAGGGGGGTTTGGGTGCTCCAAAAGGACCATGTTTTTATTCAGAACCTAAGTCACATGAGAGATTATAATCATAATGTTAATGATTCCCACTCCCATCAGGTTTGGAATCTCATTTGGTTTGTCATCGAATTTAATGTTACATTGATTGTGTAAATGATTAATACTATTTCATACCATTAGATAAAATAAAATGAATATTAGGGTTGATTATTATAAACTATTAAAAAAATAATTGAAATCCAGTGACAATAAATGGATAACATTTAAAATACATTTATTAATTAATTTATGATTTATTACTCACCAATATATGTTATCTATTATCTATTTCCTATCATATATTCATATGAAAACTGCCCCCTTAATAAGAGTCTATAATGAGGTTATGAATTTGGAAAAGCATATCCGAAGAAGGGTTAAACTAGGTGTGCATTACATCTTGTTTTAATGTACTAGGTTACACTGAGTAAGGCCCGAGAAACCTATTCAGTGTTGTTGCCCCGATGAATATCTGTGTCAGAACCACATACACTTATAGTATCTAAGTACAACTATTTTTTCTTGTTAAACAACTTAATTTATACTTACTAAAATTTAGGGAGGTTATTATACACATAGTCTTATCCAAAAGGCTTTCTATAGATTTTTTGAAAACCTAATCCGAATAATTAATAAACATTGGACTAATAACAACTATATCAACCCTTATCTATATTTCAAATAAATTATTGATTAATTACATAAACACTACACTTAATAAAACACCAAATATAATGATTTATAATGTATCTAATAATTAGGTAAATAACATAACACTTTGAACATGGGATACTAAAACATTATTGAGATCATCCTTAACATGATTCTAAAATTTCATGGGTGTTTAATACATCATGGGATATCTAGTGAAAACATTATAAATGAGTGATATATGAATCCCAACAAGGGAAATAACATGGAATAATGTGATATGTGTAAGAAAATAGGCATATAAATGGGGGTATAAAAGGAATTGTAATCGTAATAAATGAATAAAGATATCTGATATAATATGATAATCATAAATAAAAATTGAGAAATGCGGAAAAAACCTAAAACTCTATATCATAAACATTGGTCAAGGATAGATCCCCAAGACCTCATGGTGGAGAAAAATCCAATAATGGAATCAACTTCACTCCAGGTCCCAACATGACTTATCATTATACAAAATATTACCCAATCCATGAAATCACAATATAGTTTTAGGCACACTCATGACATTCAATTCATTCTCATACTTATGTGTTCCATAGAGAACATAAAAAATTGATTCAATCATAATTATAACTTATTCAAAAACAATGTTGTGTGGAATAAACATATATAAGTCCCTAATAAACAGAATAAAAAATACATAAATGTGAACACATTTGATACAAAATTGGTATGGTATTCACTACACAATTTCTATGGAATGGAAAAGCACAGGGAAATTTCAACTGAATAATGGCATTACATAAGGATTATTAAAAATGGTATTATAAGAGAGAATAGTGTATCTCATCACATAGACATAAATTTTATTTTTAATAGTTACATGTAATAACCTATACCAACATTACAAATTAGACAATTATTGCACAAGTTAATGATGTATCTTGAATAAGGAATAGAATCATAACTATATTTCGACATTTTAACAAGTTTAAATAAAGGATAATGGGAATATTAATGAGACTCAAAGGGAAATATAATCATTTATTAATTAAATTTATATTATGGTAATATGGAAGAACTTATCTCATTATAAGAAATGTAATTTGAGAGACATAACATAAAAAGTGCTTGATAAAAAGAGGAGAGTGGAAGATCCCTTATGGAATTTCAACAATGTAAATTCTTATGTAAGGGAAAATGAGAGATTATAAATTATATATAATTAAAATAAACTAAAATTGATAGTAATTTAATGATTATAAACTAATTAAAATATATTTAATTGAAATTAAAAAGACTATGTTCAATGAATGTGCTTGATTTGAACGGAGGGGAAAGCGATGATCGCTAACTTGAGTGTGTGACCCCAAAAGCATGGTAGGTGCTTCTTGAGACGATGGGGGATCCTTGGGGGACTTTTGAGAGTTTAGGGTCGAGTATTAACTTGCTATTAGGATTTTATGTGAAGTTAAATGCGAGCTTTTGTGTGTTTATATTGTGAATGAGTGGGTTTACTTCCTTGTTTATTTTTTGGACTCTACATAATAAAATATCACAAAACCAAAAAAATATCATGTTTTTATCAGTTTTTCAACAAAAAGGTAGTGTATTTTATTATTTTATATATACAAGGGGAAAAACTAATAATATAAGTCCATTTATTTTGTGGAGTTGAGTAACACTCTTAATGAAATGATTTTAAAACCATATAATATATTATTTGTTTTGGAGGTTTCACAATGGCGTTACAAAATAAGTGAAATAATTTTAAAATCGTATTATTTTGAAGGGGAAACATTTATTTGTTGGTGGATAATATTTATAGTAAATATTAAACCCCTTTTGGATTATTATGATTCCATAAAACTCAAAGTATATTTATATGATATTTAAATTTTACCATAAAATTCGACAATCTCATAAAAATAAGAAAAATTTACTATTGGATAATTTTGTTGTTATTATTCTATAAATAATATCCATTTAATCTAATTATTTAAGTATCTAAATTTCCCCTTTTTAAATAAAATCATCCATTATTATGATATTCATCATTTTTTTACTAAAATAGTTTTCAAACCCTTATAAAAATCACATTTTATTTCATAAAAATTATATGATCATTTATGTTTGATAAAATTATTTAATTATATTAAAATTTTATTTATTTTAAAAATCTATCACTACATAAATACATTAATTTAATTCAAATATTATCTGAAAATATAATTATTTTTTTATTGTATGAAAATAAAAAAAATATAGGTAATAATTATATATTATGTATTCTATGAAAAATAATTAAAATATTCATAATTCATGGGAATTAGTACATATCGCTTTAATACATAATAAAAAAACATAACAATAGGGTGCATGATTGTGGTAATTTCATGGGGTGGTTAGGCGATCATGGTTTGGGATGTGATCTTGTTGAGCCAGAACATCTATCTCAAATTGTTTTTATCATGATTATGTTGTTTGATATATTTATTGGCTTGGTCAAGGGAAAATACCATAGCTTTTATCTCCCTTGGAAGCTATAATAAAAGCGATTCAAATGGTATAATCCTTCTAGTTGAGACCATCACTTCCTTTTTTTCTATAAATTGGATTTGTTAAAACCCCATATTTATACTAATCATGTAATCACTGTTAAAAGTCTATATTATAAATGGTAATGATATGTAATAGTCATTTAAATATAACTGTGTTTAATAAAACAAAATAATTTCATGTGTTTTCTATATCCATATTACATAATAACATTTTTAGTAAAAAAAATGGATAATTTTATTTAGAATAGTTTCAGTCGTTATAGTGGGAATCAAGATATGATGTATCAATGATTATGATCCCATATCTCTTGATAAAAAAACATCATATATTTCCAGTACGTAAGATATATCTATACCATATGGAATCCTTTTATGATTAACATCACCATATCTTCAGGTTCTCATTATAGTATGGGAACTATTATGACAATTTTATATGGAAATAATTCTATACACATTAACATATAAATAGAAAAAACAAAAATACCATCACTATTATTGTAAGAATACATCAGGTATAAATCCTTATATTAATGACATTGTTTTTGAAAATTACTTTTCATGTGGTGTCAAGAAAACAAAACATTAAAATAAATTTTATATTTTTTAAAAAATTAAATATATAACATTATAATCCATGGAGGAACCATGAAGATATAATTTTTTTAGAGAATATATAAAAAATATTTGTTTCTATGGAATATGTTTAACATCTCTCAAAAATTTCTTCTCAAATAGTAATCATTCTTGATATACCCTACCTAAAACCTATCTTCATAACATTAGAAAAGAAAACTGAATAATGGGTGAGCACCAATGATCAATAAATTTATTCAAGGGTCATATCAGTGGTCACATAATCCTAACATTATCATTAGGGTATGATGATGTGAGGTTATCATTGTAAAACCATAACATACATATCTTAGATCAAAATAATTATTCAGGTAATAAATCATGGTAGTTCATAAGACATTAATCATAAAGTAATCAATGAACATGATCTATGAGAGTATAACAAATACATTGGTATATAGAATAATATGTAAACATATAACATTATGAACTGGAATATGTAAAAATATGTTCACAAATTTTGTTAATGAAATGAAATTAGTCATTCATATAAACACATAGACACAAATATATGTCAAAAAATAATATTATAAACTAGAATAATTGGTCCTTGAATTATATTATACACATAGAACTCAGGTCCATGCATAATATTATAGTCATGAAAACATGGTCCACACATAAACACGCAGACATGAAACATGGTCCATGTATAATTTATGGACCTGAAAAATAACATTAATATAATAATTAAATTGAAATTAGATTCAGAAATAAAATACTTCTCTTAACATTTATAATTCATTACCCAATTTATTTGGGGGATATAAAATTTTTATATTACCTAACAAATTATCATAATATATTCACATATGTGAAATAAGAGAATATATAAACCGTTATATATAATAACCATTTGTAAGGAAACAAGTTTCCTAAATATCTCATTATCCTAATAAAAACCAATTAATATAATAGATAATTATGGAATCATGAGATCATCCACCTATTAAATAATAACTTACATCAAATGGTTTCATCTTAGACGAAAATTACACTACATTATCAATTGGAATATTTTTTTGGACAATAATTTATTTACATTTAAATCACTTTTTAAAATTCATAAAATTCAAAAACTATTATAGAAATAATTTTCATTTAAAGGATCTTTAGAAACCATTAACATGATATTATAATAGATGAGAATCAAAACCACAGGAAATTTATTTATAGATGTTTAGATTTAAACAATGGATATTTTTGACATTTTTTAAAAAATTAAAAAGTAAATAATTTGTAATATTAAAGAATGATTTATTTTAATAAATTTTATAATATGTAAATAATTGGATAAAATGAAATTAAAATATCATTTTGATATTATTAAAAACCTATTGATTTGTTTAGAAAACTTGGTAAGGAAAGAGAAAATATTTTAGACTGAAAACGAAATTAAAGTTTGATTTCGTTAGAAAATAATATTTTATATCATGAGTACATAAAGCGTATAATATGAAAATAAAATACTTGAAATGTTATTAAATACATAATAGAAAAAAAAATCACATGAATCTCAATGGCTAGATAACGAAATATCCCCATCACAATCTTAATCATAAACAATCAATATAAACATTGATATTATAACATAAAACCTCTTATACATTGGTATATTTTAAATTATATGACCAATTAATTAAGTAAAATATATAGATAATTAAATAAAATAATTTTCCTCATATTCATCGTAAGAGTTTTCTCAAAAAATATTATATAAACTAGTTAAAATATTCATGTCCTCAATATGGCATGTGTCACCCATAAAAAATTATGGGATTTACTTACATTAACTCATTATTTAAATTCATTGATGGTTGGGTAAAATATTATTTAATAAATCTTATTTAAATATAAATCTTTATAATAGTGATTTATATTGTTAAAAAATAATTTTTGGTCGTCTTATAACATTTTAAAACAAATTCAATAATAAGTCTTTATTAAAATCAACATTTTCAAGTGTTAACTATTTAATTTTCCATATGGATCTTGGATCAACACTTCTGGTTCATATACATTGTTAATGGTTCAATAATCTCAAGAGTATTAATCATTATATAAATATCACATTGTATACATATATATATATATATTCATTCATAAAATATTGATATATAAATATTAATTACACCATTCATGGAGATAGTAGGTCGTATTTATGCATAAACGTTGTTTTGACTTTTCAAACGAAGGGAAGAATGAATGGAAAATAATAATTCAAATTTAAATAATTATTATTTTATAATATATTACAATTATATTTATTAAATAATTCTATATTCCCATATATATAAATCATAAATTAAAAAACAAATTCCCATCACTTCGAAGAGGATGTAGTCCATAAGTATATACTATCGACAATATTGTTTTTTAAAGGATTGTATGGTATGTAGAAAGATGTTATATTATAATTATATAAAAATAATCATGTCACAAATATCATATCTAAAAATTAATTGAATCATACTAATTATTCCAAAAATATGGTGTTTGAAATTTAATTGTATCGATACGTGGAGATATGATGTCATACGTACACATGAGCAATACTTTATCATCTCATTTGATAGAATACATGGATAATAAAGGTTTATTAAAAATAATAATAAAATTTACTAATATTTAATATAAATAAGTTATTATTTTCTGAATAATATCAAATATTATGTAGATAAATAAGATGATACCAATTTTAATGGATTGCGTAATATAATTACATCTTCATTGGTTGGACTCCTTTATATCTCATATTAAAATAGCTATGAATAGTATGTAAATAATATTTAAACCACTATATTGTATATAGAGATGTTTAGAGTATTATTTTTCGGGTTTCTTCATGATATATAGAATATGGTGGTTTAATGAAGATAGAGGAGGTGTTCCCTTTAATAAATAAAGATAGGGGAACACTTTGATTTTATATAATGAATAATATAAAATAAAAGCATTGAAAAGAATAATTATTCCAATTTATCAAATATTATAAGACAAGGTATAATTTTTTATGATATATATATTTATCCAAATAAATTTGGATTGTTATAATGGGTTCTTAAACCTTATATTTTAGTTTATCCCATTGGTCATCCTATTTTAACCTTTATTGTGGGAAAATATTGTCTACACATAAATGGATATAATTTTACTGAAAATGAAATAATTGGATCACAAATGGATAGTGGAAGATAATTTAGAAAATATTTCATCCTTTTTTTATAATTTTCCAGTTTTAATGATTTGAAATAAATTTAATAAAACCAAACATAACCTATTTTTACCCATTAGATAAAATATTTGAGATATTAAAGTAATGAATATGGAATTTATTTATTTATCATTTTCATATATTGATATAAATATAATCATCAATGAAATATGGTACAATGTAGAAAAATATTCAATTAAATGATGTTCCGGGTCGAAATCTACCCCTCCGGCTGGATATATTTTGGTGTTATATAAATTTTAAAGCCTTATATAAATACTTTATCCCTATTTTAATGGGTTTACCATTACTGGGGTGAAAAAAAATAATTTGGTTATTACTAAGAATGAAAAAAATTAAAGGGACATTTTTACAAATTTGTACATCCAAATTAACTATTTGGAATCCATTTTTCATGATTAATTTACATTTTCATGAAATTAAATTATTAATGATAGTATTTTATAATTAAATGTAAAAACATTTAGTTAAATATGTATTTTTTAGAAAAACAAATTTATAACAATTGCATAATAAAATTTATTTTAATTAAAAAAATTTATTCTTAATAATATATTATAAAAAATATTACAATGAAACCATTTAAAAAATAATAATATTTGAAAATTGTTGAAAAAATTTATATTTTTTAATAAAAATAAGTACTTTATATTTTTAATTATAGAATGAATCATTTAGGATTACTCATAGAATATCAAATTAATATAATTTTGAAATTTTGATTTCAAAAATGAAATTTATATGTTCTAAATATATTTTATATAATTTAAAAAACTATATATAATATTTTCCTTAATTAATAATAAAAAATTTGTTTGAAAGAAATGTAATTTTTAACGAGTAATATATCATTACCAAACACAATTATTGTATTATTTCATATGTTTTAATAAAAAATATTGAGTTTCAAGGAATATTATATATATTTATTTATATGGTTTTCCCCATTCAGATTCAACATTTCAATGGATTGGTTATAAATATAATATTTAACTAACAATTTTCAATTATTAATTTAAGCTCTGTGTTTTGTATCTTATATGATACCAGATTATTGGTCCCCCTTTAAAATCTATGTATTTACATTATCCACCATTTTAAATATCTTTTCCTCCCAATTTTATCTTTTTTTAAAAATAAAGGGGTAGACATTTGAAAATTTCATAAAGGAATGAACACATTGTAAATTTTTTTAACAAAATTTATTCTTAAAAAACATGAAGGGAAAATAATTATATCTTATAAAATAACAAAAAATATGTTTCTATATGGGATACCATTAGTTGGAATTGATAACATTGAGATGTAGTGTAATTACCCTCATTCAAAACACTAGGTATGAGATGGGTTTATGTGAACTAATTATCACTTCCCCTGATACCAGAATCTTACAAATAGCATTGAGGGTATATGTTAAATAGTGATGACACTATAACCATCGTAACTTTTAGTTATATATGAATAATAGATGATGGTAAATTAAAAACCATAAATCATCTGAGTAGTCATGAGGAATAATTCTAATGAAATACATCAAAAAAAAATTAGAGCTCCCAATGTTGAAATATATCTTGTGTAATGAAATAGGATAAATAAATAAATGATCATGGGGTTCTGAATTACTTATCTGGATCCACTCCATCACCTTGGTATATTTTCTCATCGATCCACAATTAGGTGCTTTCCGATCGACAATTCTCTTATAAAATTAATATGGTCCATGAAATTCATTTTAAATATTTTAGTATAAGACTCATTAGAACACCAACAATATTTTATTAAGTAATATGATAAATTATGAATATTGTAATCAACAAATGATTAAAAATGTGTAATAAAAAAATAAAAAAAAAATCTTGTTTTCATATCGTAATCAATTATCCACAATACCCAAGTGGGACTATCTTTGGATTCATTCCATAAGATAACGAAATAGGTTGATAAAAAACAAACTAGCCTTTGTATGACATATTCATGTGGTTGTGGATATGACACCTAGTTTCATTTATCCACCAATTAGACCATGTTACTTGGAATACTCACATAAAATTTATCTCACATTGAATAAAAATTATGATGGTGAATGGATCTTTAAAAAATATGGCTAAATAAGGAACACTATCATCACAACAAAACTACTACCTCATAACTCACCCTATGTCTATTTCCCTCATCATAATATTTTCAATCAAATTATATTCCCCATTAATTGATAAAAATGTCATCGTTTCCCACAAATATCAAGTACTTATTGCAACATCAATGGAAAATGTAACATACATATCATGTGAGCACATAAGTAGTGATAAAAAAGAATCATGTGTATATAGAAGAAAACAAAACATCATGTGAAAATAATCATCCTAAAAATATGCTACCATAATATTACTCATGGGAATCACATATAACAACCATACCATGAGATAAAAACACATATACAAAATCTTAATCTAACATGGTCTCAAAATACAAAATCATAGAAAAAAATCAGGGATTAAAGATTAACTGATATACCATGATTGATATGATCATCCTATGTAATAGTTTTTAAGGTTGACATCCCGGTTTTATAACATTATTGTCACAAAACTGATATCCATACCCAAACAAGAGTACGATCACACACCAACAACACCTAGAAAATGTAAATTCTCATTAAATGATTTCTATAGAAGTAATGTGTAGATTATATGAATGTGTATATATAACTCACCTTTGGGTAGGATTAGTATAATGGAACTAGGTTTTGATTCCAAAGGTTATAGTTTGGTGTGTGTGCTGCAATGAAAACATGGTATAGGGGTAATAGGCTATGGAGTAAGGGGTTTTTTTGGATTAACACTATAGTGTATGAAATACATTGCCTCATAGGGGATCCTATAAGTATACCAACATGAAATGAATTTATATATATATTGTGTAATGGTGTTAGAGTCGATTTCCATGGTGAAAAAGGAAGGAAAAGAGTGCATGTTTAGGACAAGTCATGATACCATTTTGAGTAAGAGGTTATCAACAATGTGAGAGTGGATCTAATCATTCGTATGAATTAAGGATTATCTTTGAGGGATTCTATACATTGGGGTGGAAGGGTGGTATTTATATGGGAAAATATAAGGATACATATGAATGTAAATCCCCCATATTTCTCTCATAAAACCTCAAATTAATGTTTTTATTTCAATTACTCGAATTCTTTTTAATATAGACGTTGAATACCTAAAGAATAAATTTATTACTAATGTGGGAGGAGAAATTTAGTTTTGTATGTAACTATATTGCCCCACCACCACTATGACATCCACAATATGGTGTATCACATCATTCTACAATGTTTCATTATATTAAAAAATTGTTATGATGTATCCATTTTCATGACATTGTAAACAAATTTCATTATGTGTGGTTTCAAAGCATATAAAACAATGATCAATGTTTTTAAATCCCACATTCCACATAACATCCCTTATCCACCCTATTCCCCCCATTCAAAACCAAAAAAGTTTAAACATTATCCAATAGATAAGTAGTACTATATTCCCTCAAAACACTTTCTCTCTCTAGTCTCTTATTTGAACCAGAAACATCTCATATGTTTTTTCATTCTCTAGATCAGTAGCCTCACAATTGATAACATGTTTACGGTTGGGTATGTACCTTTGATTATATGGAACATGATAAAAATTTTGTATAACACTGTATCAAAAAGTATTATTAAGAAATTTGGCTATAACCACTATATTCTTGGTAATTAAAAGGGCCCCTCAAAAAATTATGTTATAGTACCTTACTTCCTTAGAAGTGGATACCCTAACCAAGGAGTCAATCTCATGAAAACCAAATCACCCACAATAAATTCCAAAGGTCTCCTTAATGGTGTTCCTAATATCATTGTCTTCTCTGAGATGTAATCAACCTTCTTTAACAATAATTTTTTAAAGTCCTCCTTTATGATAATGGGTACAAAAATAGAAACATCACCGATCATGTGCCAACATAGTGATAACAAATAAGGACCACATTAAAAATCATCCTATGATTCAATATAAAACGAATCATGGTATTTTTTGTTATACAAAAATGCAATGAAAGTTCTATGATCATACCACATTCAAGTAAATTGACGGAAATAAGCTCAAAAAATATCTTTATAAATTAGTATAGTCCACTCAGACTATCCATCTTTATGGAGATGGTATGCAGTACTCAATCTCAAGAGACTCCCTAGGTCTTTTGGGATACCCTTCCAAATCCATGATGCAAAAAATTATACTATTAAAACCAATAGACAAATGAACTCCATGAATGAATACACTATCATAGGTATATGGATTCCCTAACTCATCCATGATGTGATTCTCTCAAATCGACATGAAGTTAATAGTTTTCTGTAGTTGTTCAACAGTCACCCACACTATGTCATGATTCCTTAGGGTCCTATGTAACCATATAAAAATTAAAATCATGAGTTATTTCCACTATCACATTTGTATATTAAGGGTATAAGAAAACAACTAGGTAACTGGTGCTCATCATTCACCCTCATTCATGTTAGGAATTAGGGGGGAAACTAGAAATATCATAATTCATCAACATAAGCAAGAAATTTTTTCAAAATTCCTGATACATCATGGTAACCCAAAGATATTATATTCATTGAGAGGTATATTATTCTCTCATATTATCTAATCAAATGGAATCATAGACAAATACTCACCCATGTACTAAAATCACGTTATTGTCACTCATGTACTAGCAGAGTATCAAATCAACTACGTCTATTAGTTCCTGTCATGACCCGTCCCCCATGGCCCGTATCGTGACTACCCAAATCCCGTCATCCATAGGCCAGGGGCTGGAGAATAGCACCAAAGGTGTAAATCCCTAAAATAGGAAGAAATTCCCTTTATAACTGTAAACAATGACATCATAGTACACAACTGGAAGCAAAAAACTATGTAAAACAGAATACAAAATAAGTGTGAGAAAGTAAAAAACGGTCCTGAAATACAAGCCCAATAGGAAAGTAAAGTAAAGCTGAAAAGAAAGTACAACTAGAGAAATGTAAGTAGATATCGGTCATCCTCCGGGGTTCCTACCTGAAGGGTAGGTACAGATGGCCTCCTCAGCACTCCACGTCCGTTTATCCCCTCCATGTACTGTCACACTAAGTGGTCCACCTTTGAATACCTTCTGGTCCTACTACTCTCAGCCTCAATTAGTGCTATCTGTATTCTTCAACAAACAGAATGAGGTGCGGGATTAGCCCATGAAGTGGTGTGTATAATAGTACTCAGTAGGGACCCCGAGACCCTCAAGGTCTCTCAAAATCAAACAAGGATAAACCACAAAGTATGAAATCAATAGATAGCCACACTTAGGTATTTGACCATATATATACCTATGTTATCATGTAATCCTTCTCAATCACGAGGTAAACACTAAGATTACTGACTCATCTCAATCCAAGATTTTATTCTTTGGGTAGTATCAGATAATATACTGGGTCAAACCGTCGAAACCTCGGCTGGTGGATTACTCCTCCTCTATAGAGTATTGTGGGCCTTCCACATCACACAGAGGCACGTCCCACTATCTTAGACCGTTTTGGTACTCCTCATGTTGTGTATTGTGGATATACTATGCTCACACAGAGGTTCTCCACACTGTGGGTCTGATGTTCTCACACAGAGGCGCTCCACCTAATAGCTTGCTGAGGTACTCCTACTATCGAGCAACATGGGTCTGCCGCATCACATAGAGGCATTCCCCACATTGGATCTACCGCTCTCACACATAGGCTCAACCTAGTAGGATATTCGAAACTCTCTGATTCGAATCGGTCAGTATTCGTCAGGTCTCAGCCAACAACTAGGTATTCGTACTCTGCTCACTCATCTCTGGGAGTATTATCTCCATGATCTATAGGTCGATTCTCCAACTGCCACAAAAATACATTGTTTATGTATTTCAAAGGTCTGCCTCATCATAGTTCTCTCAACGTAACAGACGACTCGTCAATTGGATGCCCGGTCTATGAGTTATTGGAATTTCTGTTCCGAGGGCCCAGTTGGATTTAGTTTCAATCCTAACTGATTCTACCCCATATTTTTCCAAACATCAATTGGGGTATTCTGAAATAATTGTCACGCTCCATGATTTCTGTCTCTATAGAAGGTTTGTCAATTCGGAAATCATAGCCCAAGTTATGGACATAAAGGTGAAATTGGGTCAACGTGTCAGCACTAGGTTATGTCCCGTTCCGCGAGTCCGACCCTGCCCGCAGGGACGGCCTGGTCCGCGGGGGTTTCTTGGCCCACGCTGGGTGTCCCAACCCGCCCTGGGTCTAGCCCGGTGGCCTGCGGGGGGTCCGCCTCAGCCGCGCCTAGGGGGGAGTCCGTGTGCCCCTGGAATTCCAGAACGGTAGAGCCATTTGGTTGGGAACCAAACCATATCCATGTGCCACCGGTCGACAACACGCGAGACCTGTAGGGTCCCGCTCCTCCCAGCTGGCCAAGCGACCAACTACTTTCCCACCACCGGCGGTAAGGCCAGTCGGCCACCTTTACTCCTCCGCAGTAGCCCTCCCTATTCGCGACTCCTTCCTCCAAATTGTGTGATGGCACCACAACCCTCTGGTGGTTTGGTGGCCACATGTGTGTACCAGCGCAACCAGGGGCCACGACCTATTTCTTCTGCACGGCGCGATGGTGTTGTTCCCTTTCGGCGACCCGGTGTCCCTACCCCACCGTTTTCTTTCACGGCCTTCCGGATTCAAGCCACCGTTTCTCCGCCTCCGTCATCAACGAGTGAGGAAAAATGAAGGGGGAGGGTAAGGCCATGTTCATGTGGCCCGAGACCTCCTTATTATGGTGATATCAATTTGAAAAACATAACCCAAGATTGAACGACATATCTTGAGAAAAAATTCAAACTCACATCCCCTACCTTATATCGTGGATCATTGACGATGTCGCAGAAAGAGAATGTCGAATCGATGTTGTTGGGAAAGAAGATTCCAAGGATAGAGTCATTGGCATTCTTCAAGGATGTCGCTCCCTATTTTGTTCTGGTTCAATAATGATGAAGGTGTTTGTCGTTGGTGGTTGAAGCGTCCTTCATTATTCTGAAGACGTTCTTTGTTGGAGAGTTCTTTCCTCCTTGGCGTTCTAACTACAAGAGATCTTCCTCTCATCAATTCTCCCTCTGATAAAAAATTTTCATGACCTGTCCTCAGGACTCGTGTCGTGACTACCCCAAGCCCGCCTTCTATAATCCAGGGGCTAGCGACTAGCACCATTGGCTTAAATCCCTATACTGGGAAGGAATTGCCTTTATAAATTGTAAACACACACAATCATAGTAAAACTGGAAGCAAAAACTAAGTAATAACTATATATAAATGAGTGCGGAAAAGTAGAGGCCAGAAATACAAGACCTATAGTAAAGTAAAAGGAAATTTAAAAGTAAAATTACATCTGAAAGAAAGTAAATAGTTGTTGGATCATCCTCCGGGAAACCCTACCTGAAGGGTAGGTACAGATATCCTCCTCAGTGGTCCATGTCCGTCCTGGTCCTCCATGTACCAACACATCGTAAGGTACACATCCGAGTGTCGTCAAGTCCTACTAATCTCAGCCTCAGTCAGTGATATCTATTGTTTACAATAAACACAACGAGGTGCAAGCATAGCACGTACTGGGGTGAGTATAAATGTAAAGTCCCCGATTTTCTGTGGAATTTTTTTAATACATGGTAATTTTACGAGTCTGAGAATATTTATGACACTTGATCCTAAGGCCCGGTGCGTATGGATTCAATTTCTGATGTTTTGTTCAGGTACGTTCAGTAAACGTACGAGCGGGATTTTATAACTTTTGAACTGGTGCTCAGAATTGAAATCTGAGGGCACCATTGAACTCAAAGAGCCATTATTCTCTTAAAAGGAAATTCACTTCGATAACAGTTGGTCGAGAATGGAAGTTAGTTTTTGACTTTCACCTCGATGACAGTTGGTCGTGACTACCCCAAGCCCACCTTCCATAGGCCAGGGGCTAGCGACAAGCACCAAAGGCATAAATCCCTAAACTAGGAAGGAATTGAATTTATATCAATAAACAAATGGTATTTGAGCCAATACCCAGCCGAATGTTCTTAATCACAGCTTGGGTTTGAGGCTTGGGGTCCACAACGAGGGCGTTGTGCTTTAAATTGGTGGATAATGTAACACCCTCAAAAAGTGAGACTTAAAAATGGTAAAATTTATTTCCCATGTCAACAAGGTGGACCTTTTTTTTAGAGCCTAACTAATTAGAACTCCACATTTAAGCATTCTTACCCTGGATTAGTAATCAGGATGGGTGACCTTCTTGGAGGTTTCCCAGGGTGTGTGTGATTGAGGAAAAAACACACTAAAAGAACATGTGTTGGCCTATGGGGATAGTATTCGTCTGATAATAGACACTTCTGAGTAATAGCCTATGGTGTGTTCGGAAGGAAACCAAGGTATTACAAGAGTCCCATGGGGTTATATGACAAGGTTCATGGCCCGGGGAGGCGGGTTGTGACACTTCCCTCATTAAGATACACTCTATGTATAAATATTTTCTTTATCATACCCATTCTAAAACGTATGTTGTAACTAACAAGGTAAAATAATCCATCATTCTACTATCATTTGAGTTATCTATCCTCGAATTTGAAAACAATATCATCATGTTTCAATTCTCCCAAAATTTTATCTCACCAACTTCCTTCTCATCATGCATCTTACAACTATTAAAACCCATAATTAATTTACCCTTCATAAGTTCACATGAAAAGTCATGATCAAACATCTACAAATAATCAACTGAACACCTCTATCTCTTATTCATACCACTTTATGTTAATATATAACAAATGATGTTGTGGTCTGTGTATAAAATAAATCAATCATTGAATGTATAGTTTCACTAGGATTTCATTGTATGGACTATGGACACTTGTAAAAAATTATTGGTATGGTAGTTCCTATATTAGGGTTAATGATTAAAATATCGATAGGCTTCTACCAACACCCACTATATTATCACTACACCCTGACCAAAATTGATGCAACATTTTATAATTCATTACCAATCCAGGGCTCAAGGAGTATCATTACTAGAGATGGCCTAAACATTATCTTTATCACAGGGTACACCTCTTCAAAATGATCTGAATACTAGATATTCTATTACTTCATCATTAGTACTAACATTGGTGTAGATAGTGGAGAAAACTCAGGGATAAAACATTGAGATTATATTTAGAACTGTTTACATATGATGATCTCAAACACGTTCTAATGAAATTTCAAGTACATAACCACCTCAACATCCTCCAGGTCTATATATATATATCCACATCAGATGACATATTTCCTAGGAACATCAATTATATAATCTAGAATTCCTACATTAGTAGATTCACAAAAATAAGATGTGCTCGAAGCTTAATCAAGACCATCAAAATTGAATATCATCTGTCCATGTTGAAAACCTGTAGATGAGGAAATCATCAATGGAAACTATGAAATATGATTCAATAAATTGGAGGAATATTTAGAACATGTGGTTCATGAAAACAATGATCATGTCTTTTTGTCTGAAAAAAGTCACCATGTATTCATACATCACATATCTTCACCAAAAGTTCTTCATTGGGTTTTCTTCATACCTAACTGTTACCTAATAATATATTTACTAATCAAATATCCTATAGAACCACTAGTATACATGTAATGGATCAATGTGGTCAACGATTATTGGAAAGGGATATTGGATCTTTATCATTACTTGGATTAGCTTTCAGTAATCAATGCATAAATGAAGACAAATTTCATCCTTCTTGTTGATTATCAATGTTCAATCTCACGGTGATGTACATGGATCAATAAATAACATACATTCAATGTAGTAAAATTTTACATTTATTTAGTTCATGTCGGTTGGTGCCACATAAAAATGGGGTATTAAAATGTTTGGTGCCCTATTATGATCTATTACTCAATTTCAAATCCCCTATTAGGTGGAATTCATGAGAATTCATCAAAATTGATGTCATTTTATAGAATCACACAGGGGTGATTAGATAAATGTGTGACCTAATATTCTACTAATAAAGATATGTACATTATCTATGCACTAATCATCCTGAGTTGATTAATGTCCAATCCAACTCTACCTCCACCATGTTCCCACTCTCTCATCAATACAAATTTCTTCTCCATTGGTTAATTGAATGAATCATGAATCTGGTTGTAGTCAATCTGAATACGGATGATATTTACCCAACACATGATAAGGTTCACACCTAAGTACTTAATTTATAGTTATGTAACCTCTAATATATTTTCATAACTAGTGAGAACTATAGTTAACTATGGGAATTTCATGAGAAGAGCCCCCTTTGGTCCCGAAGTTATGTCTTGGGAGACTAACTCATAAGAAAACATAACCAGTAGGTAATGTCCAAAAACTTCTTGGGAATCTATTATGGAATGATGTGTAATAGTATTGAAAAATTTAGTAATATAGTGGATGTAATCAAGAGCATAACACTATCATAATATGGTCCTTATTTTTTATTTAATAGAGTTTGATACAAATAATAAACATGACAAGTCACAGAGTTATGAAATATTCAATTAGGTTTCCGACTTGTCTTGGTCTACTAATAAGAGCCCATGCATAATATATGGTCACTTAGTCATTTCTACACCCTTGACTAGTTTAATCTCAAGTGAAAAAATGATAGAGTGGTCCTTTCATACTACTAAAATTATTGATTTCCAAATACTTATTGTTCCATTACTTAGCGTAGGTACCCATGTAATTAGATGTATTTACACTATGGGGAGTGATAAATGGTTGGTGAAAACAAAAAACATATCCCCCTAGGATATCTTCACTTATATTATTTCCTTACACAATACCTTTTTTTATTATTGTAGATCGAAACTCCATTCCATTTTCCCTAGGATAAGTTGAATTAAATCATTATCATCTTGACCTTTTGAACCAAATTACCAAAATGAAGTGATTTAATGTGGATGAGCATATTAAATGGAGTGGTGAATAGTGATATAGTCCTGAAACCATTATGAAATTTCCTAAAAAACTATTCTGGTCCAGTCTTTTGTGTATAATGGATGAATTATAAAAACAAAATTTCCATGAACGACTAGCATGTTAAGAATTCTCATTTTCATTCTTGACCCAAAACTCCCCACCATTTCTTAGAATTTCCATACAACATGAATGTTGGAATCATAACATGTATATGTGACTGTGTTTTGAAACGATCGAATATGATCACTGTGGTGTTCACTTAATTAATAGAGTCTTTTTTACAAATGGAGCATAAAAATAATGCGGGTGGTGGGTCTTAAAAAACGTTGAGTAGTAAAACATTGATTTCATTTATGGATTGTAAGGAACTACTAGATACACTACTTTGGAATGTGCAAGAATAGTCACCATGTCTCCCTTACAACCAGTGATCCCATGAACTATCTACAAGGATGAATCATCAATTAAAAAAATAAACATTAAGAACACATAGAGTCCATTATATTCTATGGGATTGCAGAAATGTGTATCTATGAGTTTACACTCATCCAAAGGTTTAACCCTCCATGAACAAACATTATTATCTACCCCTACATGTTAGTAAAATTCTTTTTATATATACCAACACAAAAAAATCTCTTTTCTGGAAATAATACACGAATATATAGAACACAACAAGAAAATGTTACATATATATCACGTAGTCAAAGAAACTTTCTTGAAAAAATAGTAAAATAATTGAATTTAATTATATAACTATTGAGCATCATAACAATAGTTATATATATGGCATGTAAACCTATCTTCCTAGCCATGAAGCATCAGATTACATGAAATCACATATAATCATCTTCAGAATCACTTAATGTGAATAAAATCAACTATAATAACAATACATCATTATAAGTTTAATGTTTTCTCAATGTCCAATTATACAGTGATAGCTAGGAACTTTAATAGTACCTCTATCGTAGTATCAAATACCATAACTCCTCTATAAATTATCTAAAATAAAGTATTTAATAATTATTGTTATTAAAAATACTAATTCTCAAATAAAACATTTAAAATCCTCGAATAGAAACCACTAGGTCCAACATCTGTTAGTCTTACTGAACCATTTCATGGGAAATGATATATTTTTTCCTTTCATAATATTTCTTGGAATTTTTTCAAATATTATTGAATGATGTTTGTGAACACTATTTCTATTTCACATTTTATATTATTATGAAACCCACTTCTTTTCATGGGATATGCTTTGATGAAATTATTAAGTACCCTAACTCTTTTCCACATGTTAAGATATGATTACATGTTTATGAAACTCATTTCATATCCAGGGTTAGGACATGGATGTTTGTGATTTTGTGGAATATATATTTATGATTTCATTATGATATGGTTCGGACCTGTATCTCCCTTCAAATCATAAGGTAAATATTTATATCTCATGAGATACACTAATATGGTATTGGAATTGAACCATGACTATAAATATGGAAATAGGGGTGATCATATACCACTATGATGTCTGTTGACCTCACCTGTTTTGATAATCCCAATTATGCTTTCACATACTTTGATAATTCCAATTAATGAATATATATATTCTAATTCAATCAATCAATGTCATTATATATGATAATAATATTACAATAATCCTTGAAATATGTTAATCAATGTTTATCTTTTTTTATATAAGTTTTGAAGTAATTATAACCCAATCAGATATGTTTTGCATAAAATTGATGTGTCAGTCACTCATCTGTGTATATATACTGATACAGGGATACCGGTACTTAGTCTACTGATAGACTTAGTCTACTGATATAAAGAGTCACCGATAAGTTATGGTCATCGATACGCAGATATACTGATATGTACAAGTCCACCGGTAAGCATAGAACAAGGTCACCGATACAGATAGCTACCAATAGAACAAGTCTTCCGATAGTACAGAATGGAGTTACCAATATACATAAGTCTATCGATACACATAATCTCTGGAAATAAGTGAGCTACCGATACAGACAGTCATCGATATAGAACGAAGCTACCGATACAAAGAAGATCTTCCGATAGACCAAGAGCTACCAATATACAGAGTCACCGATACAGAATGAAGCTACTTATACAAAGTAGAGCTACCGATAGATCAAAAGCTACCGATAGATCAAGAGATACTGATAGAATGAAGTCACCAGTATATAAGTATATTGATACCAAAAGTTACTGATACACAGAGTAAGAGTTACTGATATTAGGAACTAATGATACAATTTCAAAGAGCTACCGATGGAAGGTCACTACTACCCAAAGTCCACCGTACACATCTACCAATAGAAGGCTACTAAAGATTGACCAACCAGTAAAATTATATACTCTCAATATTTTTTATTTATTAAGCTTATGGTTACATTTTATGTGTTTAATGCAGTTAATGTTATTTAATGATATCTGTTGGTATGTCAGGGAATCGTACCTAGTACCCATGAAAAAGGTAATCATTCCTTTTTGCTGGAGATGAAAGCTATAAAAGGGAAGATAAAGATCTATCTAAAAAAGGAATATATGAATATCAGAGGAAAGAAACTAAGATGGCCCTTAAAATGAAAAGAAAGAGCTGAAAAGTGGTGCATACAAAAATCTACATCCATGCTCCAAGAACACTGGACATACATGAAGAAATTAATTTCTATAAGATAACACAAGCTACATCTTGAGTGAAGAATTACAACAAACACTTCATGCACTTGGGCGGATAAGTTGATCCTGAAAATGAAGAATGGAAAAGACACTATGTTTTCAAACAAAAACTAGAGAAGGACTCAAAAGATTTTCTGACAAATCAAACGAGTCCAGTGCTGCACTTCCAATCACTAAAGATTTTGTAAACTCATTCATACTTACTCTAGTGATTCTTTTATTTACATTTCCAGTATTGTGTGTTCCCTGTTTATTTTTACACACACACTATCTATTGAGCTATGCTGGAGGATTCTTAAATCCTCATTCAAACTCTATAAATCCCTTTTATCCCACTGTGGATAGTGGTAGAGGTCGAGTAAGACCTAGAAAGTTGTAAGCTGTTGTTTTTCTTCCCACGTAGAACTGTGGTAGAGTTTTTTGAACCTAGAGAGTCTTTGAACTGTTGTTTACCATGACCCACGGTATGGATTAATTTATATAAATTTTTTGAGAGTACTAAGTCTCGTCTTGAGACTGAACATCGTGGTTACATCGTTTATGATTTTTAGTTTATATCATAAGTATACTATAAATTTCATATTCCGATGATAAATACTTTGATATATAATTTGTTTTAAAGTTACTTTTATAGTTAAATTATCAAGTGTTTATACTTATTGTAAGCCAGTAAGTTAGTTTCAAAAGTCAATTTAATCTTCAGATTAAATTAATTGAGAACTAATAAATCATTGAGAAACTAATTGAACATTTAAAATCCATATAAACTCACCATTGTTTAATTTTGTTTTTAAATAGGCGGTTTTTTGAGAAATATGTTTAATAGAAATTTTTAATTGGAACTCAATTCACCGCCCTCTTTAGTATCCACTCTGACCAACATTCGGTTTCAGATGTTGTTTTTGTTTTTCAAAGTTTTCAAAAAATTCTGTTTTTCAACTGTGATTTTAGTTGCATTTTTAATGATCTTAAATTTCTTTTAGTTCTAAATATTATCTCTTTAATATATTTTCTAAAATATAGTTACAGACAATAGACTAGATGTTACTGCTACTAACATGACACATTTTTTTAATGGTACAAACTATGACCAGTGGAAACATAAGATGAAAATTCACTTAGAGAGTATGGGTTTTGATATCTGGAATGCTATAGAGTCTCAATATAAAATTCCAGAAACTAAAAGAACAACTTGGGATGAACCTACAAAGACAGCTTACAATAATAATTGTAAATCTATGAATGCTTGGTATTTTTCTTTAGGAGATGAAGAGTTCAATAGAATATCTGCTTGTAAAAATGACTATGAAATATGGGATATGTTGAGTGTTTCTCATGAAGGAAATAACTAATGTTAAAGAAATGAGGTTGAATACATATACTATTAAATATGATAATTTTAAAATGATGACTAATGAACCTATTTCTGACATGTATCTCGGGTTCACTGAGATTATAAATACTATGATCTCTCTTGGAAAGGTTGTTCCAGCAAAGGATCACATTATGAGGATATTAAGATTTCTACCAGAAAGATGGAGAGGCACATCTGTTTCATTAGAGAATTGTGAAACATCATCACACTCCCTGTTAAAGAATTAATAGGTAAGCTTATGATTTATGAGGAAGAACTTAAAGTGAACAAAGAAGAAGATGATGAACCCAAGAGAAAATCAATGGATTTAAAATCTACATCTTCAAAGAGAAAAGATAAGTAGAAGATACATGTACCTTCTGAAAGTTCAACAAGTGAAATTTCAGACTCTGAAAGTGATGAGGAAATGGATCAAATTGCTAGGAGATTTATAAAGTTCTACAGGAAGAATGAATTCTTCAGAAAATTAAACTACACAGGTAAGTATGACAATAATGGTATGTGTAAGGAGGATTGGAAGAAATATGATAAGGAAGATGATATAGTCTTCTATGAATGCAATATGAAAGGACACATCAAGGCTGACTGTCCAAAATTAAAATTCAAAAAGAAATATTATTATAAGGACAAGAAGTACAAGAAAGCCATGAAAGAAACCTGGAGTGCTTTAGAAGAAAGCACAAGTGAATATGAAGTTTCTGATTCTGAAAAGAATCATGACAACATGTGTTTCATAACCAACACATCTGAGGTAACCTTAGATACTACTGTTTTAAATTACTATTATTCTAGAGATGATGCAGAATCTGATTCTGAATTTGAAGACATGACTAAAGATGAATTAATTTAATATTATAACATTCTGGAAGAAACATGTAATGAACATAAGTACAAATATAAGTCATTAAAGAAACAGCATGCTCTCACTGCCAATGTTAAATCTTCATTTGATATAAAAAGGAAAATAAGGCTCAACTATTTAAAGAAAATACTGAACTGAAAATTTCTAATGAGAAACTTAGAAAGGACTTAGAAAAGTTCCCAAAGGGAAAAGATACACTTACTCAAATTTTAGGTAAGCAAGTTGCACCAAAGTACACTACTTGTTTGGGATACCAACCTGGACAGAGACAGTTTACCAAAAATTGATTTATTCCTAAATATGGGCTAAATTCTGCTTGTTCTAGTTCTGGAAATTCGTATGCTTCAACTAGTTATTCATATGGTTATGGATCAAATAAATTATATCTTTCTAATTTTGTTGAATATATTGATTATATGAGACACATAAGACAAATTTGGGTAACTAAAGCTTTGATTGCTAACATGTCTAGACCCAAGAAGATCTGGGTACCAAAATCATTTTCCATCTAAATTTGTTTTGTAGGAAACATGTTTGAAGAGTTCTCATAATAAGATATGGTACTTGGGCAGTGTATTTTCAATACATATGTCTAGAGATTACTCATTATTCAATAGTTTTATCAAAGTTTATGGAGGACATGTAACCTTTGGTGATAATTCTAAAGGAAAAAATCATTGTCCTATGACAGATTGGTAACACTGATTCAGTTTTGATTTCTAAAGTTTTATTTGTTGATGGACTTAAATAAATTCCGTTGATTATTTCTCAGTTATGTGATGATGGCTTTAATGTGAAATTTGAAAATGAATCAGGTAATGTTTTTAACTCTAAATTTTTTTTAGTATTTTCTGCCTTGAGAAATGAAAATGTTTATAATGTTGATTTTAATTCTTTAGCTAAACAAAATGTTACTTGCCTAAATGATTTTCATAAATATTATTGGCTTTTTCATAGAAGATTAGGACACTGCAACATTTATTCACTTTGAAAATTGACTAGGAAGAACTTAGTTGGAGACCTACCTAAACTTGAATTCCCATCAGACAAAGTTTGTAATTCCTGTCAAAAGGGAAAGAAATATAAAGTTTCTTTTAAATCAAAGAAAGATTTTTCAACTTCTCAACCTCTCGAGTTGGTTCACATGGACATGTTTGGACCTTCTAGAGTTTCTAGTTTAAATGTGAAGCACTATGTCTATGTCATAGTAGATGACTTTTCTAGATATACTAGGGTATACTTCTTAGCTCAGAAAGTGAAGCTTGTTCTTACTTTGTTAAATACTCCTAGTCTGTAGAACACCTTAGCGGACTTAAGATTAAGACCCTGAGAAGTGATCAAGGTCATGGGTTTGAAAATCAAGAGTTTGAATATTATTGCTCACACAATGGCTATAGTCATAACTTTTCTGTCCCTAGGACACATCAATAGAACGGTGTAGTAGAAATAATAAACCAAACCCTTCAAGAAATTGCAAGAACCATGCTTAATGAGTATGATCTGCCTATTTATTTTTGGGCTGAAGCTGTGAATACAGCTAGTTATATTATCAATAGAGTCATAATTAGAAATGTTCTTAAAAAGACCCCTTATGAGGTATGGAATAGTAGGAAACCTAAAGTTAGTTACTTTAGAGTCTTTGGATGCAAAGATTTTATCCTCAATACAAAGGATAATCTGGAAAAGTTTTCTTCTAAAAGTGATGAGGGAATTTTTCTTGGTTATTCTTTAACTAGAAAAGCCTATAGAGTCTTTAACAAAATAACCAAATGTGTGGAAGAATATGTTCAAATCAAGTTTGATGAAACTGATCCACATGAACCTAAACCATATTTTGAGAATCTTGATGATGAATTGACTGTTCTGGACCTTAATGATAAAACTAACGAACCTTCTGTAAAAACATCTAGTTCAGGACATATGCCAGAATCTTCTTCTATTGAACCCGAACCTATAGATGAACCTGAAATTTCTAGTCCTATCTTTACTAGATCAACTAGGCCTCTAAAGAATCATCATTTAGATGTTGTTGTTGGTAATGTTGATAGAGGAACACAGACTAGAGCATATCTAAGAAACTAGGTTGAACATCAGGCCTTTCTTTCATAGCTAGAACCTAAAAATGTCAATGATGCAATAAATGATGAATTTTGGGTAATGGCTATGAAAAAAGAGTTAAATCAATTTGAAATAAACAATGTCTGGGAATTAGTTGACATACCCAAGGAAACTTTGACAATAAGAAGTCAATGGCTTTTTAGAAACAAAGTTGATGAATCTAGAAATATAGTTAGAAACAAAGCATGGTTCGTTGCATAAGGATATAGTCAAGAGGAAAGTATAGAATATGAGGAAATATTTGAACCTATAGTTAGATTAGAAGCTATTAGGATTCTACTTTCATGTGTTGCTCATCTAAATTTTGTGTTATATCAAATGGATGTTAAAAGTGATTTTCTAAATGGTTTTATGATTGATTATGTTTTTTTGAACAACCACCTAGATTTACTAATCCACATTTTCAAAATCGAGTTTCTAAACCTTTTTAAAGCTTTATATGGTTTAAAACAAGCTCCAAGAGCTTGGTGTGATAGACTTAGTAATTTTCTTATTTCAAAATGTTTAACTAAAGGGATTGCTGATCCAACTCTTTTTATTAAAATAATTTCTATAGATGTTTTAATAGTTCAAATCTATGTTGATGAAATTGTTTTTTTATCTTCTAAACATTCATTAGGTACTGATTTTTCAAATAGTATGAAAAATGAATTTGAAATGAGTTTAATGGGAAAAATCAAATATTTTCTTGGATTTCATGTTTTCCAAAATGAAAATGGTATTATTTTGAATCAATGTAAATATAAAAAGGTTATTTTTAAACATTTTTTTGGATAGTATTAAGGAATGTGATACTCCTATGAGTACAGTCTATAAATTGTATGTAGATCAATCATGGAAACCAGTGGATCAATCAAATTAGAGAGGTATGATTTGAAGCTTACTCTAACTTACTTCTATTCGACCAGATATTATGTTTAGTGTGTTTATGTGTGAAATATTTCAAGATAATCCAAAAGAATCTCATTTACATGCTGTTAAAAAAAAAATTTTGTATCCTAAACACATTGTAAACTTAGGTTTGTTTTACCCAAAAGGAAAATACAATGAGTTAATGTGTTATTCAAATACTGAAATTGCTGGTTTCATGTTGGATAGAAAAATTACATATGGAACATGTCATTTATTTATAAAATCCTTAGTATCTTGGAATAGTAAAAATCATAATTCTGAAGCCTTGTCCACTGACGAAGCAGACTATATAGCTGCTGGTAGTTGCTGTGCACAAATTCTGTGGATGAAACACACTCTTTTGGACTATGGATATGATATTAAGCAGGATTCAATAAACTGTGATAACACTAGTGCAATTAAAATTTCAAAGAACCATGTATCTCACTCTAGGACCAAACACATTTATGTTAGGCACCCATTCTTGAAATATCATTACCAAAAGGGTGATATTACTCTTGAATTTATAGGTACTGAACATCAATTAGCTGACATTTTCAACAAAAATTTATGTTCGGATAGGTTAAGTTACATTAGGCATGAGTTGGGAATTATTAACCTCACCGATGTAACCTTACCGATGTAACCTCGCCAATGTAACCTCACTGATGTAACCTCACCGATGTAACCTCACGGATGTAACCTCACCAATGTAACCTCACCAATGTAACCTCACCGATGTAACGTCACTGATGTAACCTCACTGATGTAACCACACCGATGTAACCTCACCGATTTAATACCTCACTGATGTGATACCTCACTGATGTAACCTCACTGATAGGAATTCTAACCGATAGACCCTACGTGCACTATTTTAAACTTCTGTATGACACCACAATCTAAATCATTTTTACTTTATTTCATTTTATTTATTTATTTTCTAATTCCTAAATGATGAAACAAAGTCCTAGCTACTTATCAATCCATCGATCCTCAAAACCATTACCCTCAAACCTTAGCTCCCAAATCTCTCGAAAAACCTAAATACTTCGAACTAGAGATGGAAAAAAACAAACTTTCTACCATCAGAGATGAAACTGATGATCTGAATGCAATGAATCAGAAGTCTAAGCCAGAAGAAAGTGGTAGTGTTGGTAGAACTAGGTCGGGTAGGCGACCAGTGAACCCTCATTTGCAGAATAGAGTTACTGTGATTGAAAAGAGATGTGGGTGGAATTGTTGTTTCCTAGAAAATCACTAGTGCTCGAAGTGCTGGAAGATCAACTGTTGGTAGATTTAATTGTGAAAAACAATGGCCCCTGCTATCCAAAGCTAGTGGATCAATTTTATGATTATGTAAGCTTTGAGAAATCAGAAGATGAGAACAGAGTGATTTCCTTTGTGAATGGAAAGGAGATGTCTTTTTCATCTGTTGAGTGGGATTAATGCCTGAAGGTACCACATGAAGGTATATCTGGATATGTCTATAAAGATATACCACCTACAAGTGATATATTCGATTATGACAATTCCTTAGAGGAGCTCAATAGTGATGGAAATCAAAGACAAGTGGTGGCTTCTGAAATGGATGGAGAGAACAGATTGTTGTTCAAGTTTGTTCAGCAAGTCTTAATACTAATTAGAGGGGAATTTGAGAATTTAAGATATCAGGATATCTATCTCCTGCATCTCTTGAGACATTGTGTAGAAGTGAATCTGTGTAGATTACTGATGATTCAAATGGAAGACATGACAAGGACAAAATCAAAGAATAATGCCCTATTCTTTGCTGAGTTGATCTCAGTGATGATCAAAGTGAAAGGGATTGCTGAGTCTCAAGATGAGACAGTGGAAGTAAGGAACAACTTTTGTATCACAAGCACAATTTGAAAATACGTGAAGATAAATTGGAACCCATGGAGAGGTGAGTGGGTTAATGATGATAAGAAGGTATATGATAAATTCAATCATGTGGATCATCCTTCAAGACCTAAGGATATGAGGGATCTAGGTCTAGGACCCGATGAAGAAGAACCTGAGTACAGTGATGAGACTAAAGAAGAAGAGACTTCTATGGATGATGGAAGGGATCTGGACTTACCTCCAAGTCCTGTTGCTGAAATTGTATCTTATAGAAAGGAAACTCTATTAGAAGAAGAGACTCCTGCAGATAAGGAATACCATCTAGCCCCTGAGCAAAAATAAGAGAAGGAGAATGAATCTGAAGCCTCTAATTCTGTCTGCTTAAGTCTGAGTCCATTAATTGGAAGCACAGTTGTTCCTACAAAGGATGAAGTAGGAGAAATTTAAGGGGTTTACTTAATCCAGAGGACCCTCCTGCTGTTGCATAGATAGAATTGATAGTAGAAGATTCCTCTGAGGAAGAAAGACCTACTAAGAATTGTGTTCCTATACATAGGAATGAACCCATTGAGGGGGAGCATCAATCCATGTTTGGGAGTGTTTTAGTGGCTGTTGAGATTGATGATGGGGCAGAAGACCCAAGTTTTGTGGTTTGTTGATTAGACTATCCTGATTCTGATTATGAGGAATCTCTAAATAGACCAAAGATCATTTATGATGTTGAGACTAAGTTGTTACCTGATGATGTGGTAAGAATGCATGACCTGGGCAATTTGAAGAAGAATATTAAGGTCAGTTTTGTGGAAGAGACAAGGAAGATGGAAGTTTCACTGGGGTCATCAATTCAATCGATTATGAATGACTCAGTTTCCAGCATAGCATCTGAAAGATCTCCTGTTGTAATTGCTCCTGCTGATATGATCACCAGGGCTGACCTTGAATCTGTAAAGGATGTGCTGAATGAGTCCTTTAGTGCTTCTATTACTGAGTTGAAGCACTTATTTTTTGAAGAGATAATCAATTTGGAAAAATATTTTGAACACTCCCTCAGTTGTAATATATCAACCATTGTGACAGAAATAGTGGATGAAGTTACAGCTTGCCAGACTCAAGTATCTAGACTGGAAGCGGATGTTGAAGCTCTAAAAAAATATGTTATCTCTATAGAATCTTACATGAGTTCAAAATATCAAGTAGACAAGGACTTAACCTATGTAAAAAGTTTTTTGAGAAAGATGGTATCAATGTTTAAAGGTTTTTAAACCTATATGTAATAACATTTCAGTACCTAGGATTCCCATGTGAAAAACATTATTAGTGGATTTACCAAGAAAATCAAGGAAACAATAACCTTCTCTGTTGGTTCTGTTGCTTCTAGACCTTATATGGATTTGAATCTGATTCAAGATGTGATGAAGGAGGAGCTTGGTTCAGCATCAACCAGTGGCTCTGTGGACTCATCCGACCTGAGAAAAGTTGTGATTTCTACTAGAGATTCTACTAGAGAAATAATGAAGATAGTCCAAGACTATATGATAGAAGAATTTTCCTCTTAGAAATAAGTGAAATACAAGGTAGAATCCTATTTCCAAAAGGATTACACCAAGAATCAACTCAAAAATCACTTCAAACTTCTATTAGAAAACCTGAAGATACCTCTTTTCAATCAAGCCTTCAGAGAGAAAGTCAGGAAACTAAGGGAATTGACTTCAGTCATGGACAAATTTATGAAGAACAAGGATGATTTCATATCTTCTATGGAGATAGGAGGAGGAATAATTATGGATTTTTGAAATAATGGGTTCCCTTTCCTGCATGTCGATGCTAGGCCAGTGATTGTACCTCCATCTTTACCGGCCTCTTCCTTTACTACTTCTCCTATTCAGATGACTCATGTTCAAGTCGTTCGAAGCCTTACACCTATGATGACACAAAGAGCTCCTCCGTACAGGCCAGGCACAGTTTTTGTGGCTTATCACCATGTGATCATTTCTGAAATTCCCAATCCTTCACCAGCATCCACACAGTCTGAATCCTCTTCAGATCCAAAGTGAAAATCACACATTGAGAATGTGGATTGAATAGGTGGCAAAGATGTTTGATAGGAATCCCTTGTATTTTGTTTTCTTTCTATGTACCTTTTTGCAATGTATAATACAATTTGCTTCGTTTTAATTCTCATTTTGTTCCTCTTTTCATTGTTGTTTCCGACTTTTATATTATCACAAAGGGGGATAAATATTATCAAAGTATCAAAGGGGTTGAAATATTCTCAAAGGGGGAGAATTATTATCTAAGGAAGAGATACCATGCTTTTCCCCTCTGATATCATTGCATTTAATTCTACCTCTGATACATTATGTTCTATAACATACTGTTTTCTCTGAGATAATTGAATTTAATGATATAAACCTCTAATACAACTAATCACTATTTTAAAAGTATAATATCATAAGTTGTGATTGTCAAAAAGGGGGAGATTGTTGACCTCACCTGTTTTCATTATCCCAATTATGCTTTCACATACTTTGACAATTCCAATTAATGTTTATATATATTCTAATTCTCTCAATCTATGAAATTCTATCTGATAATAATATAAAAATAATCCTTGAAATATGTTAATAAATGTTTATCTTTGTTTATATAAGTTTTGATGTAATTCTAACCCAATCGGATATGTTTTGTATAAAACAGAAGTGTTAGTCACTGATCTGCGTATAGCTACTAATACAGAGCTACCGATACTTAGTCTACCGATAGACTCAGTCTACCAATATATAAATTCACCGATAAGCTAAGGTCACCGATACACAGAGCTACTGATATGTACAAGTCCACCGGTAAGCATAGAATAAGGTCACCAATACAGACAGCTACCAATAGAACAAGTCTTCCGATAGTACAGAATGGATCTACCGATATACATAAGTCTAATGATACACATTATCACTGGTACTAAGTGAGAAACAGATACAGAAAGTCAACGATATAGAACGAAGCTACCGATAGAAATCAGATCTACCGATAGACCAAGAGCTATTGATATACAGAGTCACCGATATAGAATGAAGCTACCGATACAAATCAGAGCTACCGATAGATCAAAAGTTACTGATAGATCAAGAGGTACCAATATAATGAAGTCAATGGTATATAAATCTATCGATGCCAAAAGTTACCGATACATAGAGTAAGATCTATCGATATCAGGAGCTACCGATACATGTTCAAAGAGCTACTGAGGGAAGGTCACTGCTACACAAAGGCCTTTATACACATCTACCAACAGAAGGATACTTAAGATTGACCAACCAGTCAAACTTTATACTCTCAATATTATTTATTTATTAAGATAATGGTTACATTTCATGTTTTTAATGAAGTTAATGTTATTTACTGATATATGTTGGCATGTCAAGAAACTGTTCCTAGTACCCATGCAAAAGGTAATCATTCCTTTTTGCTGGAGCCAAAAGCTATAAAAGGGAAGATAAAGATCTAACTGAAAAAAAGGAATACAGAAAGATCAGAGGAAAGAAACTAAGAAGGTGCTTGAATGAAAAGCAAGAGACGAAAAGTGGTGCATACGAAAATCTACATCCATACTCCAAGAACACTAGACATACACGATGAAATTAATTTATAGAGGAGAACACAAGCAGCATCTTCAGAGATGAACTACAACAAACACTTCATGCACTCGGTCTGATAAGATGAACCTGAAAACCAAGGAAGAAAACGACACACTATTTTCCAAACAAAAACCAGAGGACTCAGAAGCATTTTTGACAAATCAAATGAGTCCAGAGATGCACTGCCAATCACTAAAGATTTTCTAAACTCATTCTTACTTACTCGAGTGATTCTTTTATTTACATTTTGAGCATTGTGTGTAACCTATTTATTTTTACACACACACTATCTCCTGAGCTAAGCTGGAGGATTCTAAAATCCAAATTCAAACTCTATAAATCCCTTGTATCCCACTGTGGATAGTGGTAGAGGTCGAGTAAGACCTAGATAGCTGTGGGATGTTTTTTGTTTTCCCACATAGAACTGTGGTAGAGGTCTTTGAACCTGGATAGTCTTTGCACTGTTTTTTACCCCGATCCAGGGTGTGGATCAATTTATATAAATTTTTTGAGAATACTAAGCCATGGCTTGAGACTAAACCTCTTGGTTACATCTTCTGTGCTTTTTATTTTAAGTCATAAGTATACTATATATTTCATATACCGCTGCTAACTACTTTGAAATATAATTTGTTTTAAAGTAACATTGATAGTTAAATTAGCAAGTGTTTATACTTATTGTAAAGTATTATGTTAGTTTCAAAAGTTAATTTAATATTCTGATTAAATTAACTGACACCTCATCAATCTTTAAGAAACTAATTCATCATTTAAAACCTATATAAATTCACTACAGTTTAACTTTGTTTTTAAATAGTAGAATTTTAAGAGAAATATTTTTAACAGAAATTTTTAATTAGAACTCAATTCACCCCCCTCTTGAGTATCCACTCTGACTAACAATGTACATGGGAGTATACCATGACTACCAACATGTTATAGGGATTGAACCTGTAATACCATGATTTCCTTAGTAGTGATGCCTTAACTAATATGGGAATCATTTTATATGCATTTTTTCAGCCACAATTGAATTTATTATTATTATTTTATGGTTTCACAACACATGTTCTTTATTTTCTTATGATTCATGTCTTATGAACTATCAAGATTTATTCCATGACTCGTTTTTACGTTGTTTGATTCACAAGGTGAGATCTTCAAATGTTATAGTCACATTCTCATACCCCTAGGCTCATGTTTATGCTTAAATGTCTCCCATTACCCATACTGATCATTTGAGATCATATATTTTTCTTTTTCCTTCACCAAAATATGAATACATAGTTCTGTATGATTTATCTAATAAGTTTTCTATATTTTAATATCCAAGTTGGATATTATTTATATCACTAATGTAATAATGTTTATGTTTTCATGCTTCCAAAGGAACTAAAATAATACAGAATTTGGGAATCTGTTTTTGTAATGTTTTGTTTATTATAAATAATATATGTAATTTAGATGTATGTTAAGATAAAAAAATATAAACCCCATATATGTGAACCCTTTTTATCAGCATACAAAATCATATTTATAACTCGTTTGAAACCCATGTTTGAAATAATTAGTAATGAGTAAAATAAATAGGTGAATCCATCCTATAAATTCCAACTTAATTCCTAGTAAGAGAAGGTGAGTTATCCAATTAATTGGAGTTCTATCATGGATCCCAAATCATAATGATAAATGAGGATCACTTCGACCTATCTAGGTGAACCCCTCATATAAATATATAATATATACTCGGTGATATCATTGTCCACAAATAATGTAAGATATATTAGGCTAACCCATTTGTAATATAATTCACATGTACAATATCATGAATAAAAAAACTATTCTTTCCCTTTCATACAATAAAATATTTGAAAAATTATTTTAAACTCATGTTAAAATCTCTCTGAGATATCAAAATACAAATTTCTTTTATAACCAAATTTTTGATAAAAAAATACAATTTCCTTATAAAACCCCATAATTATTAACAAAACAATTAGAAAAAATGAAATCACTATTCTATCAAAATAAAAAATGAATTATTTTTTAGGAATAAAATATCAAAAAAAATTCACGGTTGGGGGGGGGGAAATTTATTATCACCATTTACTTTAAAATATAACTATCATTTTTATCATTTTTAAAAATACCAAAAATTCCACAAAAAGATTATTTTTTTTAATTTTTTTAAAAAAAGAACTATATTAACATTAAAAGATATCTTGTACATATAACTAAATTTATAAAAATAATTTTTAAAACATATAAACATTGAATAAAAAGAGAGTTTTATAGATAATATTAAAAGAACATTTTTGAAGGAAAGGTCACTTGTCGTCTTGGAAATATTTCAATTGTAATACCAATGAAGGAATAACATTAAAAAACAGTTAGTATCATGATAATGAATATATTAATTATATAAAGTTCCAATGGTATGGAAATATAGATCATAAAATTATATTGGGTCATAATATCAAAATATTCCACAATGAAAGTAAATTGACAAGAAGTCCTTCAACTTAAGTCTGGAAAGTCAAATATGTTCTTTATCTTCAAAAATAATAAACATAATTTCATTAATTTCATTATTTAAAAAACATATTAAATATTATTAACCATTTACTTAAATTAATTAAAATTTCATATAAGATTACACTATTTATTTTGTTAACATAAGATGTTTTCATGAAATTTTCCATATATGTCAAAAATTACATTGGAGGTTAATATATTTCAGGAGGTCATTTTTTAACATCTTAATAATTATTATAATTAAATAATAATACTATTTATAAATAAATTATAAATTTAAAAAAATTAATTATGGTTGTAAATAAATAATTAAGTTATGATCATGGAGACAGAATGTCATACAAAGGCATCAATAACAATCCCATTTTTAGCGGCCTTAATAAAAACACGGTAAGTAATATTTTTTCATTATAAAATTATAATTATATCATAAATAAAATAATTTTTCACTAAATGTATTTATTTATACATTCCTTTTGTTTTATTTATTATTAATGAATCACAACGATTCGTAGAGGTGGTTTTCCCCAAGAAAGCATAAATAACATTATTATTATTTAGTGTAAGATATATAATGATATATTATCCATTTATAATGAGAACTAGGTAATTAATTTCATAATGTTTTCATATATATAAAATATATTCAATAAATGTATCATTAATTAATTCCGTGTAATCTATCAATGTAAAATCAATCACATCGCTTCTTGAGGTGGTAGATCATTTTACACACGAACGACTTTATCATATCCCACACATTAATCATTTAGAAGATAAATTTGATATAATAAATTTAATAGAATAAATACACTACAAATATTAGGTATATACTTGAAATATTTCATCATAATAAGCATTGATAGGTGATGATGGAAAAAATTTAATCGGTTAGGAGGCGGTAGTCCTCCATAGACTGTAATGATGATTTAATATTCAGATTGATGGATGAGGGAAATGGTTTATATTATTAAATTTTCAAAAAAAAAATATAATTATATGATGTAATCTATTATTATTGTTAAATTACAATTTGTGATTATTTGATCATGTTTTAAGCACAAATAAAATAAAAACACAGGGTTAATCACAATAGATATTCTTCAAACATCAACCTTTAGTTAGCACACAAAATATTCATAGGATAGTGTTATAAGAACACCTAATATTAAATGTAGTTTGGAGGGAATTAACGAATATATTTTGGTAGGTATTTAATAATTCAAATAAATTTGAATGTTTATAGTTTATTGGAGAGATGGTGTTCTTTTATAAGTGTGGTGAGTTGCACACATATAAATTTTTAAATGAATCATTTCTAATAATATTTTTCAAATTGAAAAAGGATAAAAAATGTATCAGTAAAGTTATTTTTTAAAAATTTATCAATATGAAAATAATTGTTTTGGGAAATGTTACGTCATTTTAACCTAAATCAATTGAGTTAAACTCACCATAAATCACTTTATACCTTAACCATGATAAATAATTTTTATTTTTTGCAATATTAATTATGATAAAAAGTTATTTTGAACTAATGAAATAATATATACAATTATATATCCTATATGTAATACATTTTTACAAATTCAATAAACACAAGTGGAATATTACAATTCAAAATTACACATGGAATCATGAAGAAAAAATGGTTTTTATTAAGTTTTTTCTAGAAAATGATGATTTTATATAAAATATTTAACTATTAATAATAATTATATGAATATAAGTTAATATATATATATATTTATATTTAATATATTTCATTTAAATAATTTTTCATTTTGGGATGCTTTATTTGATTAAAAAGACGTAACATTATCAAAATTAATACAATTTTCTGAAAACCCCCATTTTTAAACCCAAAAATCAACTTTTTCTAAAATCCAATATAAAGTAGAATCCAAATATATTATTTCTATTAAATATATCTAATGAATAAATATGTTCCTTGAAATCAAATCCAACTCATTATGGGACCTTTTAGTAAGTAAATTTATTTAAATCAAATGAATTATCTATAAAAAATTTGTATCATTCACTATTCACTAAAAAATCAGTATTTTCAAAAAAAATTAGAAAATTCACCGAATGTTAATTATTATATAATAATTAAAAAATTATATTGATTTTTTCAAATTAAAAATATATAATTTATAAATTAAGCATCTAAATAATGCATTATTACAAATGTGGTTAATTAAAAAATTTATATTCTGAGTTAAAAATTACATAATTATTTTATTGTGATAATAATAACCTAAGTAAAATTAATATATATTAAATTTATATGATATATAATTAAAACATTTTTAAAATCCCTCCAAAATTTTTAAATTTCATAATTACAATTTTATTTCATTGTTAAACAAGTGATGATATCTTTCTTGCATTGATTTTTCATATTCTAATGTTGCCACTTTAACCATATGGTTGTTCCATAAAACCAAATAGTGGTGTATCTCCTTATTTATAAAAAATTGACCTCTATGATCAACACTATGAATATTTTGTTCCTCATAATAATGGTTCTCTTAAAAATAAATTATTTTGGGGGATTCAACATTAGATGAATATGGAACATATTTTTTTGACATAGAATCATGAAATTCATTTTATATCTAGGATAAATTCAAAGGCAATGCCACTTAATAGTAAACTGATCCAACATTCTCTAGTATTTCATAACGTATGATGAACAATGTAATTTAAATTCCATTTTTTATCAATACGAATAATACTTTTCAATGGTGATACATTGGTAATGAAATTATCACCTACCCCTAATGAAATATTATTCATTTACTTATTTGAAAAAAAAATGTTCTTTCTCTGAGCCATAATAATTTGATTCGGAATCAATTGGTCCTTATTAAAAAAAATTACAAATTTAGTCCCACCTACTAACATTCTATGAATTGAAAAACAATTATGGTGTCTAACACTTTTTTCTATATAATTCGTTAAAAGGTTATATATGTATACTGGATTAAAACTTTTGTTTTAAGAAAAATATAGAATGAAAAATATAGATCCCAAAATCCCTTATAATCCATTGAAAAATAATGAATCATTTCTTCGATGGTCTAAATTGTTCAATATAGCTATTTATTAGACTTATGATGAAAATATTTATTGAAATTTAATTAACTAAACATTGATTTATGAATTCAATTCCAAAATTATATGATAAAATAGGATGGAAATCCAATATAATGGAGATCGAATCCCTAAACAACCTAAATACATCCATCAGTTAATATTGTGAAATATTATCCAAATAATCAGTATCATGAAAGGGTTTGAAATGTATAGATTTAATTAATATAAAAAAATTAACACTAACCACATGATTAGTGCTAAATGCATTTTTTAATCCCACCACAAAATACATTTATATATTTTAAATTTCAACTATCACAATAGAAAATATTGCACAATTTCCCTATGTAACCATATTTATACATTACCCTACTAACATGAAAAACTTTTTATGGTATACTCAAGAAATATCACTTATAATTCCATCTCTCCAGTAATATTCTTGAATTTCTCTATACATAATAATTCAATATAATGAAATAAAAATCCGGAATCAATTTCCCCAACCTTATAAACCCATATACATTTCATTATTTTATTACATTAGCATGATAACATAGAATCAAATCCCGAAGGACCAATCAATTTATAAATTTTTGAAATCCATTATAAATATATGAATCCCATAATACACTAGTAAATTGGAAATAAAAGCACAATACATAATAAAGTGAAATAAAATACATCCTTAAACAATTATTCAAAGGCTTCTTCATCGTAACCTAGGAACAGAAAACATAATAATATAGAGTTTAAATGATCAAAAAATA
The DNA here is from genome assembly GCA_963277665.1 of Viscum album. NCBI lineage: Eukaryota > Viridiplantae > Streptophyta > Magnoliopsida > Santalales > Viscaceae > Viscum > Viscum album. The sequence goes on along the minus strand of OY728120.1, from coordinate 647,166,839 downwards.
TATTTAAATGTGATTAAATAATGAATGAATGGAAATAAATTAACATGGATAGGTAATAATCATATAACACATTTTATTAAAATAAATATATGGGGAAATATCTATATATAAAATAATGAAACAGAAAACACATTCCTTTTAATGATTGAACCAAAAATGATGTGCATCCATAGATATTCAACAAAAAATATCATGGACAAATAATAACTGAATTCTCAATAATGGAAATTATTAATTTTTGGACTTCATATTTCATAGGTACATGATAATTTTAATGCCAAGGGGTAGTTTAACTATTCTAATTTTGTAAAATAATTTATATCTTGAGACAAATGATACATAAAGGTGCTTGCATTAACCAATGCACAACCAATAGGGCTTACCTTAAACAGTTCCCAAACTATGTATTTCATGTCCAACCCATTACTTGTATATTTAATAAACAATGAAACTTATAAAAATGTAACTATATTGAATAAAAAATACTTATTTATCAATAAATTCCTAACTAATAAAATAACTATCATAGTGAACAATCTATATAAAATGATATATGATTTAGGAAAGAATAATATTAATTATGTGAAAATATAGATATTCAATGTAATTTAATATGAAAAATTAAAAAAATTAAGTGAATTTTTACAAGAGTAATTTAACAATAACAAAAGAAAGTGAGATTTCAAAGATAATAATTGAGAACATGTTTGAAGAAAATAATATTTAAACATCCTAGAGTGTCTCGAACTACCTGAAACATTTAAATCATAATTCCCATTAAAGATAAATTTTTTATACCATGAAGAATAATGATCACATGAAATAATTTATCATAATGGAAAATAGATAAAGTACAGAAAATATGTAAGTGGTTAATATGACGTAAGCCTCATGAAAAGAAAAGTAAGACAAAGATCCACTACCCTGACCCTTATTTCTATTGGATAGTATTTATCCATCTTTATAATGATTTAAAATATGTTACTAAACTCTAACAGAACCATAATCATGTTTATAACATTATATATAAACTACTTATAATTATTTATTACCCTTTTGTTAACAATCTTTCATTATTTTCACTAATTTTTCGGTTAATTTCCTAGTTTAATCCAGCATTTATTGACCTGTAATTCATTATTCATATTAATTAGATCAATATTTAGCCATAAAAATAATGTAAAACATTATTTAATTATAATAATATTTATTACATAATTTTTTATAATAATCTATAATTTTTGTAGATAATAAATGAAATGCACAGTTTATGGAGACGATCCCCCATACGTACGCATGAATACTACATTGATTTCTTTATCTTATTAAATGAATGAAAATTAATTGATACATATGCATATTATAATTAAGATATAATATTTATTACATATATTTTACATAGGTTTATTTAAATAATCCTTGGAACATTGTATGTATAGCATGAATGACATGAATATGTCACAACACTTTGAGGATGTAGTAGTACACATTTCCTTAAACAATGATATCATATTTATAAAAATTGGAATGTATAAGGGTATATGTTATACAATAAGTAACGAATAATAAATAATAACTAATAATTACATATAACACATATAAAAATATTTTATATCATATTGACTACCATGATAGGTGATAATGGAGAAATGAACAATCATTGTTTTGTGAGACGGTAGTTCTCCGCCAAGAGAAATAGAATTTTCATTACCCATTAGATAGAAATGTGTGTAAGTGAAGGTAGAAACCATAGTATAATAACATTATATTATATTTATGATACTTTTTATGTCATAAAATACTATAATAATATGATTTGAGGGGTTGGAGATTGGAAAAAAACTAAAAAAAAGTTTAGTAAAAATGTTAACTCTTAATTGGGTAACCTTTATTGGTTTTTACCAAAAGGCATCCATTGATGGATTTTTGAACAAGGGAAATATTATATTATTAGGGTAGGGATGTTGGGGAGATACATGGTCTATTAATGGTAGATACAAATGGGCCTTAGATGTGTGAGGAAGTAGGAGGAGAAGAGGCCTTTTTATACTTGTGGAGGAGTGACACTCTTCTAATATTTTCATAATGAAATTCCATACACGTTTTCATTTACAAAGTGTATCTAATAATGATAAAATATCAATAAAAGTGCGTATAGGGTAGAAATATTCCCATAAATGGATCTTGTATAAGTATCTAGGTCATTTGTGCCCTTAATATTATGTTTTAGTCCCTTATTAAGATTAATTTTACGATAATCATTGTAATTAATTTATAATACATAAACTAATAATATTGGAAAAAAATATGTTGGAATAATAATAAATTATAAATAATGATGATTCATAATATTTAATACATTTTTCAAAATTACAATCACAAAATTGAAATAATTATTTTATATTGAATCACGTACATTGTATGACAATGTGTGTTTTTAGGTCAAAACATCCAAAAATTTAAAATGTTTTTATAGTAAAATTCAAAGTATAATGGATCCCAATGAAAAAAATTGTATTAATGGATAAAAATAAGATCTGACTAAACATAAAAACAAATTTAAAATATGATTTATCCTTTTAAATAAATTATATGAAATATTAGTTTTGAACTAAAATTCATTAATATTCACTATTCATTAAAAACTAAATTTGATAGAAAACCCAAAAAATTAACCATAACTTAAGTTTTTTTTATCTTTTCAAAATATAAAGATAATTTTTACACATATAATCAATCAATGTTCCCAAAATTTAATTTATAATAATTTCTTCATTAAAAATCAGTAAAAATGCCTTACAAAAAATATTTCTTTTATGAAAATAAATTTTTTGTTCTTATTTTATGACTGTATAATCTATTGTATTAATATAAAAAAAATTATATTGATACATAAAATTTATTTTTCATTAACATCACTCACTAATAGTAATTAATTTAATTTATTATGGAAGCACGTATTTTTGTGCATAAAAATATTTTTCTATGAAACACTACAACAAAAGCTGCCCTTAGCGGCGGTTTTTTTCCCATTTAGCGGCGGTTTAAACCGCCACTAAACTTGGTGTCGGCAATCTTTTAGCGGTGGTTTTTTCTATTTCACGGCGGTTTAAAAAATGTGTCGTAGATGCCTCATTTCCCAGAGGTTTCTCTCCATTTAGCGGCGGTTTTATGGGTATGCCACACTTTTTTATTCGCGGCGGTTTTAACCGCCGCAAAATTATGCCGTTTGATGCGCCTATTTTGCGGCGGTAAAAACCACCGCTAAATATAAACGTAATATATTTAGTGGTGGTTTTAACTGCCTCTAAATGCTACCAAGTATGGCATTAGCGGCGGTTAAAACTGCCGCTAAATACTGAATTGGAAAAAAAAATGGTTCTACTACACCACTGCCCTGAAAAATAAATCAAACCAGAATATAGAGATCACCTAGGGTTCATGGGGATCTCTACCCCCTTCTTGGTAGTGTAGGATAGCGGTATAATAAATAGAGAAACAACATACAATAATTAAATCAACAATAAATGAAAGACAAAGCATTGGATGAATAATATAAACTAAATATAAAAGGCCAATGACAATTTACAACCATGAATTCATGTCCAGATGAAGATAAAAAACTAAAAAATAGTTTACATATAGAAGGTAGAATGATACACATTAGTAAATGAATAAAAAAAATAACTAAAATAACTAAGGGAAGTAATCTAAGAAACATACATCCACCCTAAAAATAGGGGAAAAGATATTGTACCTTGATAAATTAGGGATCGATGGTGATAAAATCTGATGATTGATGAAGGAGAACCATCAAATCCTAATGGAGGGAGGTGGAGAAACCCATAGAGGAGGGAGCTGTTAATGCTGGAGAAGAAGGAGGAGGAAATAAAGGGAGTTAAAACATTTATCCTATTAATGGAAAAATGGTAATTTCACCCTTAAGAATAGTTCACATGGTTTGGCTATATGAATTTCCAAACCGTACACCAACCGTGAGACTCCCACTACTTAGGAATCCTACCTCACATGGTTTTCCCACATAGTTTACCCTAACCATGTGACAAATGTGTAATGAATTGTGTGATAATAATGCCTAAGTGGCACTAACCATGTGAGCTAGGAACACAGTTTGGAAAACTGTGTGCAGCCCGTGTGGGGCACTTCTTCTCACCTACTCCAACCGCATGGTTTTATACTACAGGTTCGCACAGTTTTAGACAAACTGTGTGCACCTATCATACCACCCAAACTTGATATTTTTGGTGCTTAGCTAGGCCCGTTCAACTAGATAAATGATCACATCGTCATCCCTTTAAGCATCCAACCGATGGTGCTCCCCACCATAGGTTTTAACATTAACAGAAAGTTATGAACCATAGTATTCTCCACCATTGTAATTTCCTATAAAGAATGTCCAAATATTTACAATGATAATATTGGAATTTTTCCTCTAATTGGGAAATCCTAACTACTTCTGAGGCCATAATAGGGACCTTACTATAAAGAAATAGTCAAATGCCAATCAGCCTAACTGAAACTAGTCATGCAATCTTTCTCAGAAGACATTTTCGACCCACCATATAACTGATGATCTCTTAGTGCATCGAGGATGACGTAAAGATAGGGGAAATTCTTGTTGCTAAGCAAGAGTACACTAAGAGAGTATAAATATTATCAGAAGATTGGAGACACTTCCATCACCTCTAAGACACTTCCATCACTTCTACTACCTAGAAGGACATTTTTACTGTATTTGACATGATGTTCCCAAAATTAGGAGTGCCCTAGTCATGAAAAGAAGATATATGCCAACTGCTCATAAGAGAACTAGGTTAGATTCACCTTAATCACACATGTGACACTTATCTGATTCACACTCACAAACTCCATAACATTTGTCATAAAAGATGAAACCAAACCGACCAGCGTGTCAGAACACCCAATCCATTTATGAATCGAGCTTACAAAATGGGGCTACCCGAATGCTGCTATATAGTAGAAATGGTATTAATATGGGTTACATATATGGAAATGTTTGGTGGCAACTATGTGCCATAAATGTTACATATACAAACCAATCGTTATCATACTTGTTCAACACATCAACAATACTACTACTCATCATCTGATGCTGCATCGTCACCCTCTCCACCTTCATCTCCACCACCTGCTGCCACCTGTAAGAACATTATATTGCAAATTAAATATTGTTGCATATTTATAATAAAACTTAAAACCAATAAAAGTTTGCAAACTAAATTATTTTGATTTTTTTGTGATTTACCTGCTCACCGCTACCCGATGCACTACCACCGGGGGCATATCTGCTCATATACTGATGTATTTCAAGCAACTCTTTCTGCAAAGCAGATATCTGATCCCCCTACTGGTGAACTGTGTTTCGTAGAGAAGACATCTCCCTCTAAGAATCTTCAGGTATGAAATGACTATAAGCAGGAGTAGATGTAGCCGAAATCCCTGATGGCATGCGAAAGACCTCAGATGGTACAGGTCCCAAATCCATCCCGCGCACTCTACCAGGATACTCCTTCCCAAGGACTTTACCAACCGGGTCATCCTGGGAGACTTAGTAGGATTGCCCAGGATTGGCATCCCATATTTCTTTAATTTTTACCTATAAATCAAATATCAATATATATTAACACAGTAAAACTGATAATAAGTTATTATAATAAATAATTGACTTCATACCCCAACTTATCTGGCAGGTTCATTAACAAAACTTCCATCTGTTTTTTTATGAACATCCAGCCACAGTTCTGTTTGGGATGCGTCATGCCCTAAACTCTGTGACTGCATTAAACAAAGATAAATCAAAAATTAAATATGTTAAATAGATAATATTATCTTATAAATATTTAAACTAATTAAAATATTACCAATGACATTCGGCTTCTTGAAAATCTTTTTGAACCCGCAGTGTGCGGGATGACCTACTTTGCCCGATTTGAAGCATTTTGTCCTGAGAGATCCTGAAATAAATAAAATTCAATTTAACAGTATTGTATTCAATGTCTATCTCCTCTTTATGTACATGTATAAATGTAAAATGAGGATAATATAATAATATATATTTCAATACCATCCGCTTCTCATCACGATGTCTGTCGACAAAAACCTTCCATTGTTCTTTCGGTACCCCACTGGGTAGCTTCTCATAAATCTACTTCAAGGTCAACGAAGTATCGTTGACATCACACCACAACCTCCATTTGAAATCTTTCCATTTTTTTCCAATATTTTTCAATGTCCACTTCCGTGCTATCACATCAGCAACGGTAAAGTGGAAGAACATCTATATACAGAAATTCATTTTGAATATATTAGTAACATGACATTCAATTAAACCATAAAGTAATAAAATTACCTTTATCTGAGAATCATAAACTTCATTTTTCCAGTTTGGAGGCATATGCCTCCAATCATCATATGAAATAGGCAGGGAAATGGGCTCCACTGCCAGCTGACCTATAATCTGACCAAGTAAACCTGTGGCGTCATCCGTCGGGACCCCATAAGAATAAAATGGCACCACTATCTTCTCACCATGCATGTTCCAAACATCAGAACTTTTTATGTGTTTTTCCACGATTGCATTGTTTTCATCTTCAATGAGAAAACAATTACTATAAACAAAATGAAATAAATTTATTTAATTAAAATTTATACCTATAACTGTGACCCTCCAGAATGTCTGTGATGAACTGAAAGGGGCATGTCGCTGCCCCAATGCTGAGGCTCCTGTAGGGGGAGGCGATGACTCATCCTCTAATGAGGCATCCACTGATGGTGTCAAAGATGGTGCAGGGGGAGATGATGCAGGGATGTAGGCAGTTGCTGCCTCAGATGTCGTGGGGACAGACGGATCGTCATCTGTCGCAGAAGTAGAAGGAATGGTGTACCGCTTCTTCCTTGGCATTCCTGTCATTTAATAAAATAAAATTAAGTTCAGAATATATATTTCAAAAAAATTATGCAAAAAAAAAATTAAAAATGATAATAGATGCCCAGTACTAACAAACAAAATATATATAACAATGATAATGAATGACTACATAAATGAAACAAGTGGTTTCTGAATGAATAAATAATTGTACATACAATAATTTTCCCCTTCAATCATGTCAGTTTCCTGCTCCATTGCTTCATCCACTTAATTCATCCTTGCAAGACTAATATTTTCAATATCATGATGGACAAATAATTCTGCTTCCTGTTGTTGATGAAATTCAATTGCAGAGGTCAAATATTCCACTTCATCACCCATATCATACAAATCTCTTTGTATTACGTGAGTAACTACACTCCACCCTTCATCCACAACATCATTCACATAATATACCATTTTTTCCTACGATGCTAAGATATATGGATCATGCAGTTCACGATCACCAACATCCATCAAGCGAGAGTAGTTTACAGAAGTAAATTGCAAGGAATCTCTTTTAACACCTCTGATAATTTCGACCCATTTGCATTTGAATAAAACAACAGAAAAATGATCGTGGTAGTTTAGTTCAATAATATCATGCAGCTTTCCATATTATTCCACTTCAGAAAATGTAAATATACCACTATTCTGTGTTTTCAAACCCACTTCTCGATCGACTGTACGAAATCTAAAACCATTCACATTATAAGCGCCGAACTTTCTAACTTGTTTTATAGTACCTCTAGCAAGAAACTTCAAATCTTCTGACAAGTCTGCTCGAGTATCAGTATTCATGTCTGAAAAAAAAAATTAATAGATTTACAAATTGTATGTGTCAAATTAATATTCATATTTATTGCAATATTTATAAACTTACACGTCGTGCAAACCATTCTACCAGCTCTTTATTCACAGCTTTCATTATATCTTTTTCATTTCGTGTTCGGCCTCTCATTCGTCTCTTTGTTTGTATCCTCAACTCTTCAATAAATGGATCTTCAATTTCACTATTCAGCAGCACATATCTATGTGCCTGTAATAATTCCAATTCTGTTAGTGTCGCGTATGAGGTCCTCCCAACTGATCGGCCAATAGCAAGAAATATTTTTGATTTCTGATGCATTTGAGAATGATTTGATGTGTTGTCAACACGTCCAACTCGATTAAATCTTGTCTCAATATCATCCAAATATCTGGAAGAAAAGGTGAGACACTCCTCGGCCAAATAGCCTTCAGCGATAGAGCCTTCTGGTTGAGCTTTATTTCTCACGTATGCTTTCAAATGCCCAAGATATCTGTGAAAAAAAATAATAATATTATGCATTTATTTAAATGCCAAAAATTGTTTACTTAACTAGAAACATATAAATAAAATACCTCTCAATTGGATACATCCATCGATAATGAACGGGGCCTCCTAATTTAGCTTCATCAACCAAATGCACAGTTAAATGCATCATGACAGTAAAAAACGATGGAGGAAAGATCATCTCCATTGCACAAAGGGTCAATACAAACCTCTCCTGTAGGTTGTCAAGCTGAAATGGATGTAGAGATTTCTCACATAATTGCCTGAAAAATGTGCAGAATTGGAGTACAGCAGCAGTAACTTTTTCAGGTAATAATGTACGCAATGCCAATGGTAGTAACTGTTGTAACAAAATATGTGAATCGTGACTTTTCAATCCATATAACTTACGATTCTTCAAGTCAACACACCTCGAGATGTTACTCGAATACCCATCAGATACCTTCACATTCTTTAAAATTTGAAGGAACGTATCTTTATCCCTATTTTTCATTGAAAAAATGGCCAGAGCGTACTTTTCATTCTCATCTGGCCAGAGATCACGTTTTATGTTCATTACTTGTAAGTCTTTGCGAGCATTGAGATGATCCTTCGACTTTCCATGCTCATTAAGTAATGTGAAAATCAAATTATCACATACATTCTTCTCAATATGCATCACATCAAGATTGTGGTGAAAAGAATTAAATTCCCAATATGGAAGTTTAAAGAATATACTTTTTTTCTTCCATTGTTACGTTCTGATTTCACTTGACGATGCACTTCGCACTCGTTTTCCGCTATCATTCAAATGATGAACCTTCCCAAATTCTGTTTTAACATTTTCAAGCTATGTCAATATTTCAGAACCAGTTAACAACTTTGGAGGTGGTCTACGATCAATGGAACCATTAAATTTTGATTTGTTCAGCCGAAATCTATGAGATGCATCAAGAAATCTTTGATGGCACAAGAAGCACCATTTTCTACTGTGAGGTAGTCGTTTGGGATCGAAATCAAAGTTAAAAACAGGAAAATCCAAACCCGTCTAAGTGTTCCAACTAGATAAATTCCCAAGCCCAGGGAAGTCACTAATGGTCCACATTAAAGCAGCATGCATTTTGAACATTGTTTTAGAAGAAACATCAAATGTCTCAACACCGTTTCTCCATAACTCCTGCAATTCTTCAATCCAAGGCTGCAGGTATACATCAATATCATTTCCAGGCATTTGTTTTCCAGGAATAATCATTGAAATGATAAAAGATGTTTGTTTCATACACATCCATGGAGGTAGATTATAAGGGATCAAAACAACTGGCCAAATGATATAACTCGTACTCAAAGTCCCAAATGGGTTGAATCCATCGGCAGCCAATCCCAATCGAACATTCCTAGGATCAGCTGAAAAATCTGGATGTAATGAATCAAATGTCTTCCATGATTGGGAATCTCGTGGATGTCTCATTAACCCATCATTGTTATTATCTACAGCATTCTACTTCATGTGTTTGGCGGTTTTTGATGACATGAATAATCATTGCAATCGAGGCTTCAAAGGAAAGTAATGCAAAACTTTTGTAGGTGTGTTCCTTTTCTTCTTCTCCATGAAATTATGTTCAGTCATACTTCCAACACTACACTTTGACTGCCATCTAGAAGAAGAACATTTCTTACAATTCTGTCTACTTGAATCCTCTCCCCAGTAAAGCATACAATCATTGGGACATGCATGTATTTTTGTATAATTCAGACCAAGCTTGTTTACAACTTTTTTCATCTCATAAAACGATTCTGGGATTTTTGCTTCAGGAAATGCATCACGAATCAATTCCAATAACATAGAAATTTCCTTATTTGTAATTCCATAAAGACATTTGATATGGTAAAACTTCAGCAGAAATGAAAGTTTTTAATATTTCAAACACCCACTATACAACTCTTGATTTCCATCGACAACTAAATCATGAAACGCATTTTTCTCACTGAGGTTTTCCCTTAGATTTGGCTCCACAGAATCAAGAAGAGGATCCAATGATATGTTACAATCTTGATCTTCTTGTGTTACAGTCTCAAAAACATCACTTGTCACGTTGCAATTTGTAGCATCATCTTCTGGTTGTTCTGATATGTTTTGATGCTCATAGTGGTGTCTTGCAGTGCCGAATGCATCATTTATGAGGTTTCGCATTTCATTTTCCATTGGCGACAAACTTGGGACCTCATTCTGTGGATTAACATCAGTCCTCAATCTTTCTGTATTGTTTGATTCTCCATGCCAAATCCAACACAAATATTGATCAGGGAATTGCTTCAGTATTAAATGTTCATAAACTTCATCTCTCATCAACCATGTTCTAAATTTATATTTAGGACATGGAGATCTTATTATCTCTTCAACGGATCGATTAGAAATTGCGAAATCTAAAAACTCATTCAAACCCTTAACATATTGAGGTGTGTTCCTCGGTAATGTGATCCAGCTTTTATCCATGTATATCACAATGTGCCTACAAAAAAATATACGATAGTGTAAGATTACAAAAACATAATATAATAAAGATGAACCATTGATCATAAAGTATGCATAATATAATAAAGATGATTCATTGATCACATTTACCACTTCAGACCAACAGAACAAGTCTGGTCCATAGGAGACAGCATCAACACCTCATTGAGGAGCAATAAGAATATCGGGCTACACACTTATCATAACACTATCGATCACACATTTATGTTTCCTCAAACAACACCCCATTGATGTGTGATCAAAACTGATCATAATGCATTTTAAACCTGAGACATTATGTGATTGTTTAGGCTTGACCTTAGATGTCCTCCAAGAGGAATGATGTTTCTCAATGGTTTCATACACAACCAACTATAAAGAGGGCCACTATGTTCACTTTATTCATCGAAGTGTCACCTCTCTAGGTTTGAGTATTACAAGTCAGACATTTATAATCATGTCTTCAACCATCGACATATAAAGAACCAATTTTTTATTCAAGGGTTTTCTTAGACATTGAAACATTATTAATCTCATTTATAAGAATTTTATTTTAATAAAAAAATTAATTTTTTAAAAGGGTTTGATCACTATAGTGGTGAGAATGTAAAACACATACATACATCAAATTCATAAACACATGGGAAATGCAGAAGGACTACTCACATAAATTCTATTTTTTTCACTTTTTAAGAACAACCCTATAACTCTTGTCTATGATTTTTTAAATCTGAAATCATATCTTTAGTACCTATCTCAAGGAACAACACCAAATACATAATTATATACAATTTATAGTTAATTATATAATTTTATTATAAAAATTATAATTTATTTAAATTAAAACTAACAAGGAATAATTGCCTAAAAATCACCAGCCCACCTCATCACACCTATATTATAACCAAAACCCAATTCTTTAGTACCTATCCCATTATGGTTTTTTGAGACTCGACGTAGTAATGACCTCCTCACGGTGGAAGACTAGGCCACCAAAACCCAATTCTTTCCACCATAGGCCATTTTTTCAAGATAAGTGACGAGAATGAATAATTATAATGGTAGGCCTCTTCAAAATGTACATGTAGGCATGCACCCAACCAAATATATGAATATGTTCATAATAATAAAAATAAGAGAAAATAAACTAAATATTTACATTCTATCATGTTATTTACTTTAGAGAATAAAAAATAGTACAATAGGTAATATGAAAACAAATGGAAAAAATATACACCTAATAGGGAAATATTACATATCCTGACAATAATATGAAACGAATGAATTATAGAGAGATCGACTATTGATCTATAATCACCGACCACCATGTAAGGTCAAATTAACCCAATTATCCATTTTCCCAACATAATACACAACTAATTTGTACATTATCTATATATACATGACATGTGTGGGAATAACTCAATTAGGTTTGAGCACATATATACCCAACCTTCCGCATCCAAACCCGATATAGGAGGAATAGAATACATGTTAATATTAGACATCTGAGCCTAAAGATTGACGAAAAACTAACCCAACAATAAAGAGATATGTTCTTCAATGAAAAATTAAAATGAGAGAAAGCTTATATGTATCTCAAATACCAGTCCAAAATAATGGTTTCACAACTTCTCTAATGAAATATCATCAATGCCCAGTATCATGCTAATTTGTTCAGGGAATTATTGAGGAGGACCAACACCTCATCAATTTTCTATAATCTTATGGATCATAACAACCGTGGATTGAGGAATCTCTACATTGTGTAATAGTGTATTACCTCCTTTGTTTCGGCATAATGTGAATGGTGGATCCACAAAACATGTTCCTGGGGAGAACCATCCAGTTTGATGGAGGTCCCTCTTCCTAGGGTTATAGGGATTACATAATATATTTCTACATAATGTTTATTGTGAACCTACACCCTAGTGTGAAAGGGGATACAATATTTATGGATATAGGACCAACACCCTGGTGCAATATAGAATGGTACTTCAAGTCATATTATATAAATAGAGAAGCAGTACACTCAAATAACCCAACGGCATGGGTCCCCTATCCTTGGAGAGAGTGCTCCCTATCACACTAGGGTGTAGGTACTATATATTCACCACCATCACACTCAAGAATGGGTCCTCTTTCCTTTATGTTTACTCTCCATCGGCATATGGGGAAGTGGAAACGTGGGATCCATCCTCATGAATTATTTGGATATAATAGTGAGGTACTAGTCATCAACGATGTATCTTTAAAGATATAAAAATAATAATCATCCTCGGTTGGTAGGATAGATACAGATTCCCAGTATTTCTATTATGGGATTCATCATTTTACATATATATTTATTATTGGGTACCATTTCATTATTTCTCTACGCAGTTCTGAATTCTTATATAATGTCTTTTATTTATCCAAATTCAATTTTCTAGATGTCATAATGGGTATGTGACTAATCATCCTTTCATTGTTATTGTACAAAATGTTCATGTATTATAAAAAGGTCAGATAAAACTATGGTAGATTTGGTGGTGTTTAGAGATTATTTTGTGACTTTAATTGTGTATAGTGGATGAGACTTGGATATTGTGATTCATGATTGATTCTATTTTTTCGTATATAGTTTATATTATTTTTAGAAAACATTTCATGTTGGGAATGAATATATTTACATTAATTTTTATATTATACTGCCATAATATTTTTTACAAACTAAAAATTATTAAAAACCTTAATTTTACTACAATGGTCAATGTATTCACATATTATAACTCTACCATTTTTAATAGATAGTGATTGGTGTGTGCATAATGATATATTAGTAAAAATATTACAATAGTAATTATTATTTTTGGTTCTTGTTTCTAGCCTCATGCCTATATAGGTGTTCTTTGAGTTGCGGTGGACCAGTTATCCACTAGCTCTGGGGTCTAATGGGTTGGGATGTTATATAATGTTATCCGAGGTGGTTGAACCTAAAGAGGGTGTTAATATTTATTAACCTGGTGATTTTTTATTTAGAATTTAACAGAATTTGGTCAACTAGTCTTGATTGTTGCATTTTGTATAGGGATCAAACTATTTGTGTTCTAGCTATCATGTCCATTCATCCAGAAATGGACATCATGCTTCTTCACTCAGTATACTGAGACATTGGTTACATAAAAAATTGGTAATTTTATCACATATGATTGAGTACATTGATTTTAAATCACGAGATTTGTCCGTGTATATATATATATATAATCCCATAATACCATGGTATATCTTGGTTATTTTTTACGATAAAACAAAAATATATCTATATTTTTTACTAAATTCTGATCATTATGAATTTTCGATTAGTGATGGGGCCATTGTTCTAGGGACATCTCACAATGTCATCCAACTAGGCGTGTAGGTAGAAACACCCCCACATATCAAGCACCATATTATACTAGTATAGTAGGATAAGGATGTGTATAGTCTTAGCGCACTCCATGATCCACAATACTAGATTCCACTAAAGTTCCATAGAGAGGCAAATTCCCAGGAAAGAGAAGATTACATTCAATTAGTGGTATTAGTGTTTAGATACAAGTCCCCATTATTCAACAACTATAAATAAAAATCAATTCCCCCGACTAGGAACCATATAATCATGATATCAATTCCCCAGCCCGATTCACTAATATGTAAACAAATCAGGTCATTAGATTACCTCACAAATCAGGTGTGGGGGTCGTTGAAGGCCACGGGGGTCGTGGGAGGTGCCGGGGTCGCCGGAGGGCGCGGGGGGCGTGAGGGGCGTGGGGGTCGCCGGTGGTCGAGGGGGTCGCCGGTGGTCAAGGGGGGCGCCGGGGGGTGCGGGTTTCGCCGAAGAGCGCGGGGGTGAGGAGTCGCCGGCAGCGCAGGGGGTGGGGAGTCGCCGGCAGCGTGGGGGGGTGCAGAGTCGCAAGGGTTAGGGATCGCGAAGGGGAAGGGGGAAAGGGTCGGCGTCTGTGTAAAATAATTCAGGTTTCGCAGCGGTTTATTAAAAACTGCTGCGAAACCTTCACCGAAAAAGGTTTAGCGGCGGTTTTGTGAACCGCCGCCACAAAACTGCCGCTAAACCATGTCTTTTTTGTAGTGAAAATATTACCTTTATAATAAATTGGTTGTTATACTCATTCCTAATTTTTTTCACCAATTATTTAGAATTGTAAACTATATATTTTATTTATTTTTCTAATACTATTCATAATGGCTTTTTTATATCTCATTATAATAAATAATACTATTTTAATAATATATTATTATTCTGTTAGAAAATGTCTTGCTTGCAATGCAAGCTATCACACAGTAACTCAGGGATTCATGCATTAGAATATATAGAATATATAAATTTAATATAGTAAAAATATTTTAAAATATTAGGGTATTATATTCAGTTACATTCTTGGTGTCGCATTCCATTCACACTATTTAATGTATTTTCTTACTTTAGAATATCGTGGTGTTATATTTTTCCCACCTTAAATAAATTGTGTCCTCACAATTCAAACATCCTCTTGGTAATAAAGGGATTGAAAATAAAATATTTCAAATATACCCACATCAAAAATATGGTTATTAAAAAATCTTATTAATAATATAGGATGGTAAATACAATGGTTGTGTTACTAGGTTCCCTAGTATAATAACATATGTGGGAAATGGGAGCATGGATTGAGAGGAAAAATATAACAATCAAGTTCTAATTCAGTGTGCTAGAGAACATTGTTAAGAGAAACATAACAATAACAATGCCATAAATCCTTGATGATCTATTGGAATAATTGATTTATTAGAAAAAAATATACACTGAATTTTTTTTTCAAGATCATTTTTCCTACAGTTAAGAAATTATTTATATCTCTATTAATATAAGTAAGTACACTTAATTGGTACATATCTATAAGAACCATTTTATCCTTTATTAATTTTGTGATCTATTTATAGTTCATATCATAGAACATGATTTTCCATATTTCAATGAAATATATAAATTTCTAAAACAATATCCAAAGATCAACATAAACCATTTCATAATTATTTATCATTTCCAAAATATTACAATCCAAGACCTTTGATATAAGGACACTGAATATCCTATATTAACCTATCGTTATCATTTTATCATTATTAATAAGGTCTAAATATTATCATTTCAAACATGTGGATAACATAATATTGTAACCTATTGAAATATGGTAAAGAAACAAACTACTGTAATATATTTTTGGAAACATGAATTATTCCATATTCATTAATTAAAACACATGTTATTGGATATATTCCTTGTAAACTCAATAAAGTATAATATATACCACTTATCAACAAGTCATTATTCAGTTCCAATATAGATAGTACTTATCCAAATCAATCATTTCATCTTCATTATCTGAACCTCAAGAACATATTATGGATTTTATTTCCCTCAATAATATGTTTTACAAAAAAAATTAACCTTCTACAAAATAAATTTTCCTGGTACCATTCATAAAATGTTGTATAATATTTAATAAAAAAAATTATATTAAAATCCATATATATATCATAAATAATATGATGAGAACATCTGAAAGAAATAAATTTACAACATATTTGTTAGTTCCAGATATAGAGGTGCATTAATTGTTCTACTTTATTTTTATTAATAGTAACCTCTTAACCTCACTCCATTATCATCTTTATTGTTATATTCCTTTGATTCTTTTGGTATTCAATTTCATTATGCAGCAACACTTTATAAAAGTATCATTGAATAACATTTCTTCATTTTTTCCCTTTTTCATTCTCTTTCTTAGTGACACTTATATCAAGACATATTACAAAATCCTCATCCCTTCTTGAATTTACCATGGTGATTCATCCCATAGTTATCACATTTAGGAAAATCCATTAATCCCTTATTCATTGAATCATTCAATTTTTCATGGTTCTTATATGGAATTTAATTCACTTGGATATCCATAAATATTTTGATTATTGAAAATTCATTCTTTGTTTTTATAGAATGAAAAACAATTTATTCAAATGATTAGAAATTTTAATAAACTAGGGTCGTTCAATGATTTTTCCTATTATAATTAAACAATTGGACAATCTTACAATATGTGTTGCATATATAATCCATATAATACTGATATACCATTGTAAAATTGGCTTCATAATATGAAACACTTTCTTCTTCATTATCTTTTAACATAAGGATATTTTTATTCATCTTAATTGGGTTATAATGAGAGATTTTTTAATAGAATAATGTCTACTTAAAATGGATCCATTCCATGTGTTCAATTTCATCATCCCCCGAGTATTTTAGATAAAAGACTGCCACTACTCAGCATCACCTTGGAGATATTAGATTGATTTTTTAACCCTTTCATTTTCTCTACATTACAAGGCTTTAATGTTCTTCTCCAGTGACTAAATCCATTTCTATATGATAATTAGAATATTAGTCCCACTAAATGATGGGGGATTGTACTACATAAATAAATCTAACATAAGATATTCTCTCTGTGGAATATTTTTCTCCACTATAGTAAGTTTTTTTCATTAACGTATTATTTTTATCTAATCGTACAACAAAATTCTAAATTCCAAAAACCAACTAACTTGGTTCCTCAATAGGGAAATGAATAAATTTGTTATAAGTCCTCATACTAATAGTATATTCATGTATCATTTCAATGAAATTCAACATTCTATATTAAATCATAAAATTATGAACATTTCATAACAATAAATATGGAGTAATACAAATTGTGAAATCTATGCATAAGCAATATCATAATCATAAACATGGATTATTTTGGGATATATTAAATTTTAAATTCATCATAATGGTATGTAAATAGAATGTGATTAATCTTATATTAATCCACTTGGAGTGTTAAACTAGGTGTGGAGTAATACCCGTTTGTTGTACCAGGATACACTGATTTAGGCCTGACAAACCTTATCAGAGTTGTTAGACCTATGATTCTCTAATCCAGAACAATATCCCCTTCTAGTATCCCGACTGAGAATTATTTCTAGGAATACACAAGTAAAATATTGCATAAAAAAATCTAGGATGTTATTGTATTTTTATCCTTAACGTATATTTTAGGGTTGTTATAAGGATTCTACGTTATTAAAAAATTTCTTTGAGAAAGTATATACTCATAAACCCATCATAATGATTTGTAAATAAAATGATAATTATCCTAAGCATATCCCCCGAGAGTGTCATAACCAAGAGTGCAGCAAGACCCATTTTCGTGCACCAGTTTCAGATCGATTCTAGCTCAAAGCGGTGTTTTTAGGTTTTACCCCTAGCTACATCTATGCCAAAGCCACCTCTACTTGCTCGTATCCAGATAGGGATGTATTTCATGGAAAACTCACAATATCTCTACCATACCAAAATTCTAGGATGTTCTTCTATACTAATCCTCCAAGTATATCTTAGGGCTATGTTTTCTAATTAGAATTTATCTAGATCTAGCTTCCATGGTTTGTGTTAAACTTCCCCTGATACCAACTGTAACGTCTCGACCCCAGTTACCCAGAGTTGGTTCATTATTACATAACATTGGCCTGATCACAAAAGATCAAATCTCAAAAGACCAATTAGTTTATTAGCCTTGGAAACACTATATATATTCATAAGTCTTAAATTATATCATAAAGTGAAACAAATAGAACAACATCTTGTATTCATATCCCCTCATACATTCCCTGCATGTCATTAATAAAATACTTTTTCATATCCTGGGAAAAATTAAAACATTGCAAGGGGTGAGCTCAGATTCTCGGTAAGGATGACAATATAGCGGAAACATTCATAAATAAAAATAAACATTTAAGGAAATTCATAACTAAAACAGAAGCCTTTTAAATTTGAACTTCAGCATTATATGGTAAATATAAAATGAAATAATTCCATTTACATATTCACATGGATATTCTACTAGTCAAATAATCACATGAAATATCAAAAACCACTTTCATAATGATGGAATGCATAATGCCAGACTATCATAACAAAATAGTCAAGGCCTTTTTCCAAGACAACAAATAATATTTTTTAAAGGCTTTATGCCAAGACAGTATTTTGTCTCATGAGACCTACCGATTCATCGAGGAGCTATAGCGGGCTCCACCTATCACTTATTAAGTCCAATTCATTCCTCATATGAACAAGTTTAAACATAACATAAAAATTCATATTAAAACTAGCTTATGGAATGTCAATACTTCTTCCATAAACCATGAATGTTATAAAAATAACACATCCATATTAAAAAATATCACAAAACCTTCAATACAATTTGGAAGCTTGGTATCATAATAAATCAACATCAAAAAAGCTAAAAATCCACCAAAGGATGGTTATACAGATGAAATGAAAACTATTTGAGAGAAATATTTATTTTTTTGAAATCATTTAAAATTAACATAATTATAAAAAATTTACTTTGAAAATATATTTATTATATTGTAATGGAAGCTTTGAAGATTTTATAATGGTGTAAAATAGCTGCACACGCCATATAAATTAAAAAGAGACATTCATACCTTAATTCTGTCGAAAAAGGTTAAAAAGGACCATGTTTGGAAAAGGACGAAAATATTCCTTTAAAAACATCATATAAAAAGAAAAACAAGTTTATAAATGACTTTAACCCATACTCTATAAAATATTAAGAATGATTTGAAATGAATTTTTAAGATACCTGGATGTGGATGATAAAGAGGTCCCAATAGATAATTACGTATAAACAACCTCGGATAAGGAAGAGATTGTGAAATAAACCCTTACCTTATACTTTTCCTTGGTCGAGGGTTGGTTAACCTAATTTATAATAGTTAAATAATTATTATTAAATTATAAAATAATTATATACATCACTACAACAAAACCACCGTTTAGCGGCAGTTTTGTAGCGGCGGTTTATAATAAACCGCCGCCAAACAATTTTTTTTTCTTAAACGGCCCCGACCCTTCCCCCACCCCGACTCTCATTCTCACCCGCGCTCCCCCGGCCCCCTTCTTTCCCTGCGACCCCATCCCCCCGCGACACCGGCGACACCGGCGACCGCGCAACCCCGGCGACCCTGCTTCCCCGGCGACCCCGCGACCTCAGCGACCCCGGCCCCCTGCGACCCCGACGACCCCGCGACCCCGGCGACCCGGCTTCCCCAGCGACCTATACAAACCCTAGGGTTTGATTTCTAATTTTTTACTTATTTTGATATTAGTTTTTTTTATATTATTGTTTCTTGAAGTGACATGTTGTGCTATATTTCCCTCAACATGTGATTTTTGATCTCATTGATCTTACAGATTAATCATACCAATGTGTATTTACTGTTCCAGCATCATAATCCTTTAAAATTAATGATTAGCCGATGGTGATGACAAGTATGGTGAATTAGGATGTATGGGGCTCATCTATGTGGGTTAAGTATATAACAATTATACTCAAATTCCTTATTTAGTTGATTAGGAATTGTACCATTTTTATAGATGAAAAGTATTGGACATAGTGTTGGATATAGTGGTGGGTTTAGATGTCTTACCACCGTCATGATTTTGTTTATGCTTTCACCTTTTACCAAAGACGTATTGAGGATTACAAGAGTCACTTCCTAGATTATGGAATATGAACCTAGCTTGATAAGACCCACTTTCAGTTTCCCAAATGTGCTTCATAAGAACTGATTTAGTTTCCCTTTTACTCATATATTTTGGAATCCCATATGTACATTATGGGGTCTGGATTCTAATACATTTTATTTGACTTTTATAATATTGGGATACCCAATCATACATCTTCGAATCTGGCTCTTGAGATAATTGATTATGACGATTTGGCATAACATACCATGTGATTGGACGCTCATGGATGATTATGCTCTCTTGAGTGATTGGGATTATTATGATATCCATGATTTGTCACATGGACATAGTGTTGGACATGGAAATCCACATCATTGATTGGAAATCATGGTTGATTACTCTCTCCTAAGGGAAGTGGTCAATTACCCTCTCCTTGATCAATTACATGATTGAGGTGGTGGACATGGTGAACATCACCATTGATGTGACAGATACTCAAAAGATAATTATGCTCTACTTGAGTGATTCTGAGGATACTCTTTAGTGTTGGGTAGATGAAACATTACTATATATCCTAGATGTACTTCTTGATGATGTGTATATTGATCGTTATTATGAATCGATTCTGAGCATGTACTTGTGTTTGAATAGAATTCCTTTTATATATCACAATAGGGATAGCCCATTAGTGTTCATCTATGTTCCAATATAATGATAGGCTATGGATCATGGAATAGGTCTTAGACCTCAGACAATATTTGCTTAATAGGATTTTCCATTAATATACATCATCCAAAATTATAGTTATTGTGGGAGAGTATATGGGAAGATAGTTCTAAGACGTGTATTCCCCTATAGTGATATGGCTTGCTCAAACATATTTATGGCACTGAATGGGGATGGTTTTGTCAATAAGGATTATAGACTTGAGGATTCACTAATTATGAATGGTTTGATTGGTATGACATCAAGCTCAACACCCTTTTCTAAGGACATCCACATAATAATGATTACAGACCCAAGAATATGCTCCTATTATTTCATGACATTTTTCACCTAAATCATATATATACATGTTTAGGTGTATACATATACATTTATCTGAATATATATATTTTCCCACATATAAATATAAATATATATTTATAATTCCACAGTAGCTCACTGAATAGGATCACGAAGCCAGGGGTTGATTGTGGTTTCACTTTATTTATTTTATTTATTCATTTCTAGTTTTTTCTCAGCTAGACTGATCACATTCCTTGATCATACATTATATGAGTTTTTATTTTATCTTAATTCTAGAAGTTAATACTAGTATTACTGAAATTTTAATGAGTTTTTCATATATACATAAACTATATATTAATGGATATGTGTTGGACTGTATTGGCGGTTCCCTACTGAGTATTGTAATAACAACCTGTTTGGGAATCGATTTCACTATGTTAATCGAGAAGAAGTTTGCTTGATTGAAAGACCAAGATAAGGTGCTGACCTAGATTAATTGAACGGATGGATCAGATATGTATATGGAGACCGTATAGGTTATATTCCATAGATATATTAGTGTATATTTGTATTTCATTTCATTTTCCTTTATGTACTCCAACTTATATGTTCGTCCATGTGGATGACTGGTGTTATATGTATGACATGGTTGTTCATGCTTTTAAATATTTTCATTTGTTATTGTATCATGTTCTATTTCAATTTTTACTACTTCTATAATCGGTTTATTACATCTATGGATTATCTCCTTTCATTTCATCATTAGATACTCTAATATAAGGGTATAATATCCCCAATGTATCACATTTACACCCTCACGTCTAGTCGTCAACGTATGGAGTACAGGGAAGCACACATATGGCCTTATGGATAATTGGCTCGAGGGACCTATTTAGTGTCACCCATCATGGGATGTTACAGTCATAAAATCTAATTCGAAAAAATTAAATTATCTAAATAATACTATTATGCATATTTAATTTTGATATCATTCTAAAAGAAACCATTTTGATAATCATAATACTTCATTAATTATGTTACATTCTTGTTTAGGTATGTTAGATAGTTATATAATGTGTTTTCCATTACTATATTATGATACTAAGGATTTAGCAAGAATTTTACTGGTTCCTGACATTATCTTTCTATTCAGTCTACACCGAACAAAATATGTATCCAAATATAAATTTTAATTAAAATTAGAGGGTTTTGAAAAAATTAGATGAAGGAAAATAGTTCATTTTAAATATCTCAAAATATTTTTAACATCATTTAAATGAGATTCTATTGGATTAGATTTAAATATTTCACAAATAAATAATGAAGATATAAAGTACAAATTATTTATAATATATTTATTCGATATGAGAGTTTTATATGAAGACTCTATAGAGAACTTAGGTTGGGGTTATTCCAAATTAACAATGTGTTTTGGTTTTCATGGTAAAGTAGCTACCACGTTGTTAGCACATTGTTTCTCTTTACCAAAGAAACTTCCCCTATCCCAAACACTAAGGGTTCATATCTAACTCAGGGGATCATCTTTATTATATTATGTTTTTGTAATCTTATACTATCGTATATATGAATCTATTTCTCTATTTAGTAGTAACTATGTGTTTTAATTTTTCTTATTATTGTGTAGGTACATTGTGATATACATGGATAAAAGTTGGATCACATTACCGAGGAACACACCTCAGTATGTTAAGGGTTTGAATGAGTTTTTAGATTTTGCAATTTCTAATCGATCTGTTGAAGGGAGAATAAAATTTCCATGTCCTAAATGTAAATTTAGAACATGGTTGAAGAGAGATGAGGTTTATGAACATTTAATACTGAAGCAATTCCCTGATCAATATTTGTGTTGGATTTGGCATGGAGAATCGAATGTTACAGAAAGATTGAGCACCGATGTTAATCCGCAGAATGAGGTCCCAAGTTCGTCGAAAATGGAAAATGAAATACAAAACCTAATAAATGATGCATTTGGCACTACAAGGCACCACTATCATCATCAAAACATATCAGAACAACCAGAAGAGGGTGCTACAAATTGCAACGGGACAAGTGATGTTTTTGAGACTGCAACACAGGCATATCAAGATTGTCACATATCATTGGATCCTCCTATTGATTCTGTGGATCCAAATGTAAGAGAAAACTTCACTGAGGAAAATGCGTTTCATGATTTAGTTGATGATGGAAATCAAGAGTTGTATTGTGGGTGTTTGAAATATTCAAAAATTTCATTTCTGCTGAAGTTGTATCACATCAAATGTCTATGTGGAATTAAAAATAAGGCAATGTCCATGATATTGGAATTGATACGTGATGCATTTCCTGATGCAAAAATCCCAGAATCTTTTTATGATATGAAAAAAGTTGTTAACAAGCTTGGTCTGAATTATACAAAAATACATGTGTGCCCAATGATTGTATGCTTTATTGGGGAGAGGATTCAAGTAGACAAAATTGCAAGAAATGTTCTTCTTCTAGATGGCAGACAAAGAGTGATGTTGGAAGTCTGAATGAACATAATTTCATGGAGAAGAAGAAGAAAAGGAGCACACCTGCAAAGGTTTTGCGTTACTTTCCTTTGAAGCCTCGATTGCAAAGATTATTCATGTCATCGAAAACCGCCGAACACATGAAGTGGAATTATGTAGATAATAACAATGATGGGTTAATGATACATCCACGAGATTCTCAATCGTGGAAAACATTTGCTTCATTACATCTCGATTTCTCAGCTGATCCTAATAATGTTCGATTGGGATTGGATGCTGATGGATTCAACCCATTTGGGACTTTGAGTACCAATTATAGCATTTGGCCAGTTGTTTTGATCCCTTATAATTTGCCTCTGTGGATGTGTATGAAACAAACATCTTTTATCCTTTCGATGATTATTCCTAGAAAACAAATTCCTGGAAATGATATTGATGTATACTTGCAGCCTTTGATTGACGAATTGCAGGAGTTTTGGAGCAACGGTGTTGAGACATTTGATGCTTCTTCTAAAACAATGTTTACAATGCATGCTGCTTTAATGTGGACCATTAGTGACTTTCCTGGGCTTGGGAATTTATATGGTTGGAACACTTACACGAGTTTGGCTTGTCCCATTTGTAACTTTGATTTTGAGCCCAAATGGATACCTCACAGTAGAAAATGTTGCTTCTTGTGTCATTGAAGATTTCTCGATTCATCACATAGATTTCGGTTGAACAAATCAAAATTTAATGGTTCCATTGATCGTAGACCACCTCCAAAGTTGTCAAATGGTTTTGAAATATTGAAATAGCTTGAAAATGTTGAAACAGAATTTGGGAAGGTTCATCATTTGAATGATAGCGGAAAATGGTTCTGAAGTGCATCTTCAAGCGAAACCAGAACGCAACAATGGAAGAAAAAAAGTATA
Source organism: Viscum album (assembly GCA_963277665.1). NCBI lineage: Eukaryota > Viridiplantae > Streptophyta > Magnoliopsida > Santalales > Viscaceae > Viscum > Viscum album. Next base: position 647,142,036 of record OY728120.1, on the reverse strand, counting down.
TTCTTCAAACTTCCATATTGGGAATTTAATTTGTTGTGGCATAATATTGATGTGATGAATATTGAGAAGAATGTCTGTGACAATTTGATTGTCACATTGCTTAATGAGCATGGAAAGTCGAAGGATAATCTCAATGCTTGCAAAGACTTACAAGCAATGAACATAAAACGCGATCTCTGGCCAGATGAGAATGAAAAGTATCCTCCGGAAATTTTTGCAATGAAAAATAAGGATAAAGATACATTCCTTCGAATGTTAAATAATTTCAAGGTATCTGATGGGTATTTAAGTAACATCTCGAGGTGTGTTGACTTGAAGAATCGTAAGTTACATGGATTGAAAAGTCATGATTCACATATTTTGTTACAACAGTTACTACCATTGGCATTGCGTACATTATTACCTGAAACAATTACTGCTGTTGTACTGCAGTTCTGCACATTTTTCAGACAATTATGTGAGAAATTCCTACATCCATTTCAGCTTGACAACCTCCAGAAGAGGTTTGTATTGACCCTTTGCACTATGGAGATGATCTTTCCTCCGTCCTTTTTTACTGTAATGATGCATTTAACTGTGCATTTGGTTGAGGAAGCTAAATTAGGAGGCCCCGTTCATTATCTATGGATGTATCCAATTGAGATGTACTTTATTTATATATCTTCCAGTTAAGTAAACAATTTTTGGTACTTAATTAAATGCATAATTATGTTTATTTTATTTCACAGATATCTTGGACATTTGAAATCATACGTGAGAAATAAATCTCAACCAGAAGGCTCAATTGTTGAAGGCTATTTGGTTGAGGAGTGTCTTACCTTTTGTTCTCGATACTTGGATGATATTGAGACAAGATTTAATCGAGTTGGACGTGTTGATGACACATCGACTCAATCTGAAATACATCAGAAATCCAAAATATTTCCTACTATTGGCCGATCAGTTGGGAGGACCTCAAATGCAACACTGACTGAATTGGAATTATTACAGGCACATAGATATGTGCTGCTGAATAGTGACATTGCAGATCCATTTATTGAAGAGTTGAGGATACAAACAAAGAGACGAATGAGTGGCCGAACACGAAATGAGAAAGATATAACGAAAGCTGTTAATAAAGAGCTTGTAGAATGTTTTGCACGACGTGTAAGTTCATAAATATTACAATAAATACGAATATTAGTTTGAGACATACATTTTGTGAATCTAATAAAGTATATTTATTTTTTCAGATCATGAATACTGTTACTCGAGCAGAGGTGTCAGAAGATTTGAAGTTCCTTTCTAGAGGTCCTCTAAAAGAAGTTAGAAAGTTCGACGCTTATAATGTGAATGGATTTAGATTTCGTACAGTCGATCGAGAAGTGGGTTTGAAAACACAGAATAGTGGTATATTTACATTTTCTGAAGTGGAATACTATGGAAAGCTGTATGATATTATTGAATTAAACTACCACGGACATTTTTCGGTTGTTTTATTCAAATGAAAATGGGTTGATATTATCAGAGGTGTTAAAAGAGATTCCTTGCAATTTACTTCTGTGAACTTCTCTCACTTGATGGATGTTGGTGATCGTGAACTGCATGATCCATATATCTTAGCATCGCAAGCAAAAATGGTATATTATGTGAATGATGTTGCCTATGAAGGGTGGAGTGTATTTGCTCATGTAATACAAAGAGATTGGTATGATATGGGTGATGAAGTGGAAAATTTGACCTCTGAAATTGAATTTAATCAGCAACAGGAAGCAGAATTAGTTGTCGATCATGATATTGAAAATATTAGTCTAGAAAGGATGAATGAAGTGGGTGAAGAAATGGAGCAGGAAACCGACATGATTGAAGGATAAAATGATTGTATGTACAATTTTTTATTTATTCAGCAACCACTTGATTCATTTCTTCACTCTTCATTATCATTGTTATATATATTTTGTTTGTTAGTACTGGGCATCTATTATCATTTTTAATTTTATTTCTGCATAATTTTTTTGAAATATATATTCTGAACTTAATTTTATTTGATTAAATGACAGGAATGCCAAGGAAGAAGAGGTATATTGTTTCATCTAGTTCCGCGACAGATGGCGATCCATTTGTCTCCCTCCCCACGACATCTGAGACGCCAGGTGTAGACACCCCTATACCATCCCCCCCTTCACCATCTCTCACACCTTCCGTGGATGTCCCAATAGAGGGTGAGTCGTCGACTCCCCTTTCAGAAGGCTCAGCAGTGGGGTAGCGTTGTGCCCCTTCTAGTTCATCCCGGACGCACTGGAGTGTCACTATCATAGGTACAAATTTTAATTAAATAAACTTATTGAATTTTGTTTATACTAATTGTTTTCTCATTGAAGATGAAAAAAATGCAACCGTGATGAAAAATATAAAAAGTTCAGATGTTTGGAATCTGAATGGTGAGAAGATTGTTTTGCCATTTGATTCTTACGGGGTCCCTACGGATGATGTCGCGGGGTTACTTGGCCAGATTCTAGGCCAGCTGGCAGTAGATCCCATTTCCCTTCCCATTTCATATGAAGATTTGAGACATATTCCTTCAAGTTGGAAAAATGAAGTGTTTTATTCTCAAATAAAGGTAAATTTATTACATTATGGTTCAATTGAATGTCATGTTACTAATATGTTCAAAATGAATTTCTGTATACAGATGTTCTTCCACTTTACCGTTGCTGATGTGATAGCATGGAAGTGGACGTTGAAAAATCTAGGTAAGAAGTGGAAAGATTTAAAATGGCGATTATGGTGTGATGTCAACGATACTTTGTTGACCACGCAGCAAATGTATGAGAAGCTACCCAGTGGGGTACCAAAAGAGCAGTGGAAAGTGTTTGTTGACAGACATCGTGATCAGAAGCAGATGGTATTGAAATATATATTATTATATGATCCTAATTTTACATTTATACATGTATATGAAAAGGACATGACATTCAATACATCAGTATTAAATTTCTTTTTATTTATTTCAGGATCTTTCAAGACAAAATGCATAAAACCGGGCAACGCAAGTCATCCCGCACAGTGCGGGCTCAAAAAGTTTTTTTAGAAGCTGAACGACATTGATAATCTGTTAATTAGTTTAAATATTTATAAGACAATATTATCTGTTTAATATATTTAATTGTTGATTTATCTTTTTTTACTGCAGTCACATAGTTTAGGGCATGAAGCATCCAGGACTGAACTGTGGTTGGATGTTCATAAGAAATCAGATGGAAGTTTTGTTAACAAGCCTGCTAAAGAAGTTGGGGTATGAAGTAAATTTTTCATCATAATAACTTATTATCAGTTTTTACTATGTTAATATATTTTTATATTTTATTTATAGGTAAAAATTAAAGAGCTATGGGATGCCAATCCTGCGCAGTCCTACTCAGTCTCCCAGAATTACCTGGTTGCTCAGGTCCTTGGGAAGGAGCATGCTGGGAGAGTGCGCGGGATGGGTTTGGGACCCATACCATATGATATTTTTAGCATTCCATCGGGGATAGCAGCTGCATCTACTCCTGACTTTAGTCAGCCCATACCCGGAGATGATAAGAGAGAGATTGTTTCTTTACGAACCACAGTTCACCAGCAAGGGGATCAGATATCTGCATTGCAGAAAGAGTTGATTGAAATACATCAGCAGATGAGTAGATATGCCCCTGGTGGTAGTGCATCGACTGGTGGTATGCAGGTAAATCACAAAAAATCAAAATCATTTAGTTTTCTAACTTTCATTGGTTTAAAGTTTTAATATAAATATGCAATTGTATTTAATTTTCAATATAATGTTCTTACAGGTGACAACACAAAGTGGAGATAAAGGTGGAGAGGGTGATGATGCATCATCAGACCCTGAGTAGTTGTATTGTTGATTTGTAATATGAAAACAGTTGGTTTGTATATGTAACATTTGTGGCACATAGTTTCCACCACACATTTTCATGTCCTAAAATTTCCTTGATTTCTCATTTTCCTTTTATGCATTTTATTGATTTCTGATGTTTCTTTTTAAGTCTTGATTTCTCGAGTGTGATATACATCATTTAGGAATAAATTGTTTGATTAGCCTACTGAGTAGTTGTATGTCTTGATTTCTCGAGTGTGATATACATCATTTAGGAATAAATTGTTTGATTTCTGATGTTTCTTTTTATGTCTTGATTTCTTTTTTTTTATCATCTACTATGCGTTGAATCTTATTGATTGACAATTGAAGATATAGATTACTTCTTGTTTTTATCATCTACTATATCTACTAATTCTGGCATTTCCAGCATCCACGTGTACAATTATTTGGATGTTATAAGTTGATAGGGGGGCTGGAGCAGGGGGGAGAGGGGGTGTTGGTGCTGGGGGGAGGTGTGTGTGTATATGGGTCTAAGATTATGAAACTCAATAGGGTGGTTATAAATATTATAATTGTTCATGACTCAAGGTTCACCCACAACTCCTTTCTTGGTTTCATTAGAGTTTGAACAGCATTGGACTTATCCTCAGGAGGGGACTCGCAATGCTTGCTCGTGGCTATGGTTGGATCAAAAACATGGACCCCAAAAAACAATGATCCACCAAAAGGTACATGCTTCAATATTTGTTTAGAAGATTTCAAAACAATCCCTATGTCAATGATGAGGGAGATGTTTTAGTGGCTATGTGAATTATATATCTTCCTAATTATGTGGGAAGAAAATGTATATGTGATTTAACTGTATATATGTTTAAACTATTATTGACATAAAACTCCATTTTATCTCTTCAGAAGGTTTGTCATTTTGAGTTGGTTCCTAATCTTTATCAGGTACACAATATACCTCAATCATCCTCTTTATGATATTCCTTTGGAATTGATGCCCTTATATTGTCAGTAAGGATGAACATAGAACTTATGGAAACTCCTGCACTATCAAAGGTTTATTCTGGTATGGATTTCCATTTTCTATTCAGTTGATATAATCCTTAATTTTGGATACTTTAAGAGGATATCATTGAATTTAGTTTGGGTATTTCAATGAAATGGGCTTCTTTTTGTCTGCATTTTTTCTTCTATATGGCAGTCCTATGTTCCACCATATGTTCTGTTCTCTTTTTGACCATTTTCCATCTTTTCTATTGGCCAAATTGATGATAAGAAGTATGATACTCCATTGTTTTTCAGTACTTTCATAGTATTCTGTTACTCCTTTTCACTGGATGTTTCAGTTTTCTCTTCCAATATCTGGCAAACTAATTTTTGCTATGTATTGGAGCATGTATCTCAAAAGGTAGGTTTTTTCTGAAGCAACTATTTTGTGCCTATTCCTACCACTTATAAACAATATTTATGTCTGCTATTTTGGTATTTTGAAGCAACGTTTTTGTCTTTACCTCCTGCAAATATAGCCATCCTTATAAGTCCCCATCAATTTGAAGAAAAACAAAAACATTTTTTAAGAAAAACTAGATATCAATATGAAACATTTGTTGAGGAACATCTGTGATAATCATTCGAAAGCTCATGAATTTTGCATCCAAAATCTGCAAAATCAGAATTGGAAGATGAAAGAATAGCTACTGTTTTTTACTTTCTCAATTGTAATTTTTTACAAAACATAGTCCACATTTTGATAATATTCATTTTACCATTGTGTTATAGATACATCAAGTCACTCAATCCTTGGGATTAACCAACAAATACTACATGTTTGAGTTAAAGAGTATTGACATGATGGTTCGTCAAAAAATATAGATATTGGTGGTTAATTAAATCTAATAGACCATTCTCACTCTCTCTAATGTGAATTCATGTTCACACTAAAACATCCCAACCAACAGAAATAATAAATAAAACTATTTTTCTAAGATGTTCATCATGTTTACATCAATTCCTACACTCACATGACCATCTATTTGATGTCTATGATGATCATGTGCAGTACTGTTGTAGATAATTTGATTTAGATGATGATATAATGGATATAATTTACTATTCCATTCTTAGATATGCATTTCTCTTTTAGATGATGACCATAATCTCTATGTTATGTTGATGATGTATAGTTCCCAGTATTTTGATCATGTGAAGTTCTGTTGTAGATCATGGTATATCATTTTATTTAGATGATGACATAATGGAGGTAAATTTGGAGTTTCTTGGAACACTAAAACTGGGTAAGTTACAAAAATCCTGTAGTATTTCTTCTACTCAGGTATGTGTTTTCTATTTTCAATCACCACTATTTTTATAAAATCATTGCAACCAGAAATACTGAATTTTTTCATGTCATATTCATTTCCCCTGACAAACATATATACTGCATTTATTCTGAACTAATAGAAAATGTTAGAAATATGCTTCAATGAATTCATTTTTCAATAATATATGCTACTTATTCATTAAATCAAGTGTAGCTAATACATGGGCATAAGATAGAGTGACATACAGTTGGTTAATGGATTCTATATAAAAATATAATTTATACATCATTTTCATAGTGAACCAATGATGATTTGGTTGCTTTATGTTAACCCTTGATGCATTTTTTTAGAATATTCTTCCATGATTGTGCCCTTGGACCCAAATGATGGTTAAACCTTGTTCTAAATTTTTATAAATTTTAGGGGTTTGAAATATATTTTATATCTACCATTGTATTTTGAGTACGGTTTGAGATTTTCCAATTGGTTATCTATGAATTTTGGGCATTGTGATTTATATATACTTCCTTGAGTATACCCATATACCTCAATGTTGTGAAAAAAATTCTGAGTTTTTATAAATGCTATATTAAATTATATGATAATTTTTTAGTTACCTTAAATTAAACTAATGGTTACAACTTTACCCTAGTATGTAAATAACTCTATTACACACAAACATATTTCTATGGCTCTTGGGACATCTTCCTTTGATGTTAATGAATCTGATACTAGAAAAAAAATGATCAAAGATAAAATTTGATAGGGAATGAACATTTACTGAATAAAATGTGCACTAGAATATGATATTTAAATTTATTTCCATGCCTAATGTGATATATTTAGGGATGAAATCTTTAGATGTTATTTGAAGTCTTTCCATTGGACTAAATGTTTTAAATGACAATGTTATGTGGTGTAGGGGATAAATGTTTCATTTTTTCAAGTTTTCTGGTTGTGGGCTTATAGGTTAGAAGGTTTAAAGAATTGTAGGCTATGTGATATATTTCTGGTTGTGGGCTTATAGGTTAGTGGACCCCAGGTAGGGGACCTTATGTCTGCGGGGAAACTGTTTATTCATAGCAATCCAGGACCTTAATACCATGTTAAGGATAGGTGTTTGTACAATTATTAGAACCTATATTTTATATTCATGGTTATTAATATGGGTTAACTTTACTTTTTATATGCAATCTAATTATAAAACCACATTTATGTTTCATTGTCCTCAAGCAGTAGTTGGGATGGGTGGCTTCCTTGGAAGATTCCCTAGGTGTGTGAAAGTGAGGAAAAAGAACAATTGAAGTAACATCTGTTGGATTGTATGGATATTTATTAGTTTGATTATCCATCTGTGCATGTGGGTAGTCCCCATGTAGGGTACCACCTATCTATGGGACAACCGGTGGTGCCTGGGAGGCCAAGTTCTGAATACCATGTTAAGGATGAGTATATGTACTATCAGCGGGGAACATTTTTTAAATAGATGGTCATGAGTTTGGGATTAGAAAATTAATATTATGATAAATATGAGTAGCATTCGATTATGATTCTGGATATCTCGATGAGTGTCCATTTTTATGAAATTATTTTGAAATATAGTTTCTGGGTCCATGAATTGGAGTTTCTGGTACATGTTATTTTTGATCATGAATATCCAACTTATCATAAGAAGGGGAATCTGTTTTTTTCATGGGGAGATCCATGTAACATCATTGATATTTGAAGCTTCCTTGGCCTTATAGTACACTAATGATAGTTCATCACAGATTTATCAATGTATATTAACCTTTGACAGTAATTACAAGTAAAGGGGTTAAATAAATATGGTATTTATTGTGTTTGTCTTATTTTGATGATCTAAAATTACTTATGTCATCCGATCCTACTCTGATCATACCTGACCTTGGAAAGGTGTTTGTGGTTTTATTTTATTCCTCTGGTATTTTTCATGTTTGGGTTCATATGTAGGACAATAATTTATTGGAATGCCTTTATATGTCAGATTTCTACATTTCTTACACCTCAGGGAAGAGGAATATAGTTTAAGACACTCTTAGATGTGGAGTTCCATCACAGGCTACTATGGAATCATATGACTAGAACCTTATGTGGATCTATTCTATGTTTTACCTTCATAATAGAGTATTTTCCAGGTATGATTCTAACAAGATTTTAGTTATCATCATCTCTATTTGTGTTTATCTAGTAGAGTCGTTATTAGGATGATGATTTCATGATAATTTAGTAAAAAATCTATGGTGGGGAGACAGTTTTTCATTGGTCTCTCCCTTCCGATGGTACTATCCATTTTGGGTGTTGATTTTTCATACCAGCCTCTATAAGGAGCCCAATTTTTCTTGAATTTCATATTTCATTATGAGTCATATTATACTTTCTGTCTTTGTTATATGTGTTTTGGTTTGGTTTTCAGGCTCTGGGGTAGAAGAATCAGGTAATTTTTTTTTTCTAGGCAAATTTTTAGTGGCGGTTTAAACGTCCACTAAATGAAAGTTGGTGGCTATTTAGCAGCGGTTTAAACTACCGCTAAAGGTAAAATATAATATACGTTTAGCAGCAGTTATAACCGCCGCTAAATAGTCGCACCGTGGCAGCCTCATCTTGCGGCGGTTCTTCTGGATTTAGCGGTGGTTTTACGGTGCTGGATATGAATTTATTCGTGGTGGTTATAACCGCCGCTAAAACCGCTGCGAAATGAGGCAGCTACGACGCTTCCCTAAAACCGCCGCTAAACGAAAATAACCGCTGTGAAAAGATTGGTGACGCCATATTAGGCGGCGGTTTCTGAAAACTACTGCCACACCATTTAGCGGCGGTTATAACCTCCGCTAGATGCCTAATCTGTTGTAGTGCATAAATATTATATCATATATGATCTTTTAATATTTCTTTGTTAATATTATTTTAGTATTATCATCGTTTAGGCTGTTAACTGCTTCATTTTCCTTTATATTATTTTTTATTTAAGCTATTTTTCTTATGGATAGGTTGTATGTTATTCATATCTAGAATTATATCAAGTCCTTAAACATTACATTTAATCATCAAATGATAATTAGTCTTGAAAGGATACGATGGGGGATGAATCTCATCGCGTTCGTGGAGACGGTAATCCATACGTACGCACGAGCGACAATATCATTCTCTTAATATTAAAATTGTATATAATTGGATGGTATATCATATATACAGAATCATTATAATGTTATATTTATTATTTAATTCAATTATACATCATTATCATACCCATCCAAATAATAATGCTTTGAATAACAATTACACCATGACGTGGAGACGTTGAACTATACGTACGCATGTATGGTGAAATGTCATTCAAAGGATGGATAGAATACTGGATAAGGTTGTAACATATTTATAATAACATCAAATTATATAGAAGATACTGGAGTTATTATTTTATAATGGAAGTAACAATTAAATAAGAAGTTGAAGAAGAAAGGAACATGAAAGAGGGTGGTGAAAACATTACCTCTTCTTAGGGTTCTTCCTTTTGATTTGATCAAAAGGGCTCCGTAGGTTGGATTTATGACCAAAATAAGGCCTCTAGGTCTAAGTGATGGAATTTGAGAGAATATTTGGGCAGGGTTTGGTATAACCAAAAGTCTTTGAGGGTATGAATATGAGATAAGGGGGAGTGCCCTTTTATATGAGGGGTGAGGGGCACCTTAGGAAAAACTAGAAATATTATTTTATAATAAATTCATATTCATCCTCTAATGGCTCAAAATTGGATTATTTAAAGATTAAGGTGGGGATGGGTCTAAATCCTTTAAACCAATTGATTTTAGATAGTTTTGGGTCACAATATTAACCGTATGGTTTAGTTTTAACTCATATTTAATTAGTTTGACATTTACCATGTCACTTTGTATTTTTATATATTATCATTAATAAATATAGTATATACATACAAGAGACCCCCATGTGGTACATTAATGATACACCTATCATGATATAATTCCTTTGGCTGAACCATATATTTTTAAAAATATAATATCAATTAACAATATAATATTTGTTTTAAAAACTCAATTATGTCAATTTTGACAATATTTAATGACTGATTTTTGTTAAAGTCTTAACCTATTTATTAATTTGACCAAAAATAATTTAAACAATCCTGACATGTCATATTAACTAATAAAATTGTGGATGGAATAAAAACATTCAAATTATATTTAATTTACTATTTATAATAATAATTCTTTGATTCTATCATTAATAAGGAAAATAATGCATCATTATTGTTTCATAAATAATTTTAATTATAAATGTATAAATATTATAAATAAAATACCATCATGTAGGAAATCTTATCATCTTTCTAATAAATATTAATAGTCGAAAATATAACACATATTACTCTATGTAAAAATTGTTTTTCTAAAAGATATATGCTTATGTCATTTTTGTATTTAAATAAAATTAATTAATATAAAGTGTCCTTATCACCTACAAGTGGCTCCATGGGGTACCAAAATCGATCCAAAGATGCCCATAGTCGGAAATGTATCAACCAGTCGGTTTAGGACACATTTTAGGGTAAATTATTATTATTGAAATTTTATTTTTTTACCCTTATTTACCAGATTTTCCCTTTAACAATGGTAAATAAAATATTTACTGAAGTAATTATTCAAAATTTCTAAAAATTAGATTTACCAATTTACAAAATTTAGACAAACTTATTCAAAATATTCAATCGATTTTTCCAAATTGAAAATTCAGAAGTGGCAGAAATTAATTTAAAATTAATTCCCGCTGTCAAAACAAAAAGCGTGTTTTTATGAAATAATAACTATAAAAAGATTGACACTTGTTTATGTTCGGTTTAAATGTGAAATTATGTATAATGGCCAAAATTTTATTAAATAGTATAAATATATTCTAAATATACTTTAAAACCACTGAAATTCATAATTTATCACTATTAATTATTTCGATTAAAATAGTTTTTTTAATAAAAATTGAGTAATTTTCACTATTCATCAAAATATAAAAGTTGTCCGAAAAGTACTAAAATTTCACCCTAAGATAAATTAGATATCACAAAACCAAAAATGAAGTCAATTTTGAAAGATAAAATTTATAAAATTTCAAAAAGTGGATATTACTATTCATAACGACTAATTTGATTTTTCGTAGTGTGTTAGAATATAAAAGTTGGGTACAATGCAATCTATTTCATTATTAAAAGGAAACATACCGTGGAAGCTTGGGGTGTTACAAATGTTACCAATTTTTTTTAAAGTGTACTAAAATATCATAGATAATAAAAACAAAAAAACTATTCATAAACTCATATAAAACATTATTCACACGGTCCATAACCAAAATGTTCATTAAATAACCCAAAGTGACTAACCAGAAAACATAATGCCAATATATATTCACAAATTATGCCTTTGTAATTTTATCCCATTCATCCATTATTTGATGGTACATGGACCATAAACCAACCACTGTAAATTAAAATTAAATTGGGAATGATATAAAATTATAACTATGTAATAAAGAACACATATTCTTAATAGTAACCATCTAGAAATATTTAAAATTAAGGATGATAAGCATTAATTTTTTTTTAATATTATTAAAAATAGGGGAGGCCCATGGTGATGTCCCAGGAAAAATGAAACCTTCATTAAAGAACTGCTGAAATTTCATTTACAATTCAACAAGATCTATATCACTCATTCAAAAAGGGGGTTTTAAAATATCCCCTCATCCATGATCTTTGTCAATTGTAATATAAAAATCCCTATCATGAATTATAAATGTAAAATAATTAGTAAATACATCAATATATTTTTACACTACTAGTGCTTCACTAATATGAACTATTTCATTCATTTCAACAATAAGATATTTATAAAATTCATTACAATCTATAAACTATTTCTCAAATTCATGGAAAGTTATCAAAGGTTTCAAATAATTTTATTATAAATTGTTATCTATAAAATATATATTATCATCATATATTTAAGGAAAATCTATACACAAAATGATATCAAACTCTACAAAGTAAAATTCATCATGATTTTCCAAAAATTCCACCCACTAGTAACAATATTGTGATTTCATTAAATCCTAGATTGTTTAATATTTCCACACTAATCTTATCACCAAAATGTATATCTCTATTTCCTATATTTATATTACAATATAAATTTAAAATGACATAGAAATAGAATAATTATAAAAACCAATTGTCAAACAATGAATTATGATAATTTGGATTAACACATATAATACCAGTAACATCGTCATTTGATAGTCCAAAATCATCTGTAGTAGTATGAAATGTCTTTCAGTGTACATTCTATTTTTTATCATGATGATTTTAATTATGTGATACTAACTTAAAAAACATGATATTATAATGTTCATACTCGTAGAAACTAAAACATATCATTATTTGATGGCTATTGGAAACCTCATTCTTCAGTTGATTATGACTCTTTTCTTTACAGTAACAATCCCTATAACAAAAATGACCACATTAGAACCACTTTATACATCCTATATAATAATTTTTAATATTTAATAAAACAAACTTGGAATATTTTTGGAATTTTATATGGCCTTCTTAGTAGGTTTATCCTCGTTCTCCTACGACCTTGTAATTTTATTATTGTTTCCATCTCTAGGAACATATGTGTTGAAAGACTCCATATAATTATTCTCATCAAACCAATCCATTTTCAATAACATCTAAATTATCATGAGTCCAATGCTATATGAATACATGGTTTCACTATTTTGGAAAATATATTAATATTACCATTAGTTTATCAAATTAAATCCTCATTATACCTAGATAATCGTATGATGTTTTCTACATATACAGCTATAAAATTTTAATTATTTTTCCTTAATTCCAAAAATTGATTCTCAGTAGATATCAAACCAACTCTAGGAATGTATTTATAAAGAAATATCTTATTATGTGTCTGCCTTTAAGTGGAATAATGATCATTTCTATCCTTGGTATTCTTAACCAATGACCACCATCAACCAATGTCACCATTAAATAGTAACTATAACAGTTTTCCATTTTATTTCCCAAGCATCCCATGAATTCAAATATATTCTCCATGGAATTAATCCATAATTTATGTGTAATAGGGTTAGATGATCCACAGAATTCTAGGGGATATTGTCTAATTAAGTGATTTATAACCCACACATTCCAATATCGTATATATAATTACTCTCATGCATGGACACAACCACCATTTATTTCTTATTTCAACTCAGATATTATAATAAGAAATAATCAATTCCATTTACAACCATCATATGATGCTTATTTTTTAGCTAATTTCCCTCTTAGTAACTTTCTACCACAGTTTCAATTCTCCCACTATAAGAAACTATTCTAGACATATATAGTTTAGATAAATAAATATAGTAATATTCAAATGATATATCATTTCATCATAACCATAACATGAAATATTTTATTTGAATGAAATTACATCTATTCTAATATATTAATTTATATAACCATCAGTATCATGAAAAACTATAAGGATCATTCCTTAAAAAATATTTATTATTTAGTTTTTTGTCAAGAATTAATTCTCTCCATTTTTGGTTATTTTCTTTTCTATAGGTGTAGATAATTAGGTAATAACTCAATAAAAACTAAAAATAATAATACAATGAGGATATATCTTATCAGTATCCATCTTCCAATGATGAAGATACATTTATGACAACAAATGATTTATATTTAAGAAAAATAATTAAAACTGTAAACTTGATTTATTCCTTTCTTTTACCCATCCTTAAATACAATAAAAACATTTCAAAATAAAGGGTGAGAAAAAAATTTGTTTGGGGTTTCCAGATTAACAAAAACATTTAATAGAGTGAAAAATATGATAACATAGAAAATGATTATGTAAAACCACATTGTTTTAAAAATAAATTAAAATACATGATTCTATGTTTTAATTAAGTGATTATAACCAGCCTTTAAACATAATTTTTCCACATCTATTTTTTGAATTTCAAAAAATGAACATCTAAAGTTATGAACAATATGTAATTTGGAGTTTGATAAAACCAACTTGTTTTTTCGAGGAATAGTAACATAAACATATGAATAGTAAATATGAATAGTAATATGAACCTTATGAATAGAAAATTATAAGGACCCGCACTTATTTCATACATAATCTTTAATTTAATCAAGAAAAAACTTCATTTTACATTGAGGACCTTTTCAAGTTTAGAGCTTTAGAGAATTAAGACAAAACATTCATAACATTACACATTGTTACATAGTGGATACCATAAAATCAGTTTCCATTTTCCTCAGAATATAAAACATTAAAACATAAAACAAGACTCCTTGACAATTCTTCAACATTTAACATGTCTTCCTTCCTTGTATTATTCATCCATTAACCTGTGAAAAATCATTTAAAAACTTGGGATGAGCACAAAAGCTCAGTAAGGTATGAAAAAGAAGGAAAAATCTCATTAGTCCATGAATACACAAGACATATGAAAACATTTTAAAAATACATGATTTACACCCATAAAATCTTACTTTGTGTAACATGAGATTTACACAAGATCCATACAAACATAATTATAATCATAAAGGTATATTGGGGCATTACTTACATAATCTTGTAACCATCTTGGCTACCTTAAAATTTGTAACCCTCACGGCTACCTTACTTTGTGTAACCATCACAGTTACACTTGGAGTAACCATACGGCCGACCTCCAACTTACTCATACCCAATGCATTGGAGGGAAATATAGGTCCCACCCTTCATCATAAACAATGCCCAATAGCCAAAACATAATCATTCAACATAAATAATAGCATAAAAACATTGCCTTTGAATCTTATAAAACAGAATTTTAAAAGAGGATTTTAGAAGAAAAGTCCTTTATAAACATCATATACTTGAATTGATACTTAATTGAGTGGATGGAATATGTATATACTCTGTAAATACACATAATTAAACATAATATGAACAGAACCCATCACACAAACAATTTAAATAGCACATAAATTATAAAGTAGAAGGATAACCCAAAGAATGGAAATCGGGTTAAGAATTCCCTTACCTTGGGCTTGTCCTACTTCAAAATTGTTTGAACCTCCTGTATAATGGTTAAAGGAGTGTTAATAGGATTTTAAAGAAACGTGTTCATGTTTATAACATCTTATATGGTCATTTCATAACCTCATTTCACCCCTTATTTGTTAGTATTTTGTTCCTTGCATTATTTTGGGTGAGGTCTTTTGTGATTTTCACGATCGGTTCATGATGAATCGTTCTTGTTGATTGGAAGTGAAACTCCAGAATTGGAATGGAGTATTAGTTACATAACTCCAGTACCATAAATTATACCATTCATCACTTTGGTGCCTTATATGATGATGATTTATAAGTTAAAACATTAATTATGTTCGTTTAGATAATTTAAGTGGTTCTTTGATAATTACAATTTCATTTAGTCTTATAAGTTTGAATCATGAGTACAAAAGAATTACAGAACCTTATATGATTCATAAAACATATATTATAACCTGGTTCAACCATATAAATGGTTTCATGACCAGACTTGAAATAATTAATGGAAATTGAAAATACATCGTCCACGATATCGGTAATTCGACACAAATGGACAATGTTTTTTGATTCTTTAAATAAGTGAAAGAGGAGAGGAATAATGATTTGTAATTTTCCATAAACATGAAAACATCCAGAATATACATGATTCTGGAGATTTCATGCCTCTTGGATAAGAGGGGGTGAATAAAGAAGTGGAAGGAATCATGAAATAAAGAAAACATGGGAAATTTCTTACAAAAAATTCGGCAGCCTAACGGCGCCTCTTAAAATTTCATAAAAACAAGATTGATGAGAGGAATGGAATATCTCATCAATCATAAAAAATTTGGACAGTAAGGGGAAATATTTAATGAAATATCCCAACAAAAGACAAAGGGAAAGGAAGAGAATAACATAAAATGGATGGAAAGAATGAAAATGAAAGAGGATGTTTACCTCTTGATCTCTTCTCCTTGAGATCCTTCTTAAGGGCTTTGATTTTGGTCTTTTGGTGAGACCAGCAGCTCTAGGACGTGGGGAAGAAGATTGAGGAGGGAATTTGGCAGAAATTAGACAATTCTCAAGGCTTGAGAGGTGTGGGAGGAAGAGGGGAGTGAGGGTGGTATTTATAGTGGAGGAGGGGAGGTATTTTAGATTATTTTAATTATTATTATAATATTTTTATCAAGACTATGAATAATCTCAAATCAAGTGTCCTTAATTAGTGAAAATATCATGTGATTTCGAAGCAAGTGGCCTTGCATCACTTATGATGTCATAAATAGTGCATTTTTACTGATAAATTGATTATACGGTATTTTACCGTATTTCACTATTCACCGAAAATTCAAGAGTTTCAGAAAAATACCAAAAATTTACCCCAACCATTTTTCGACGTGTAGAATTCAAAAATGAACTCCATTTTTCAAAAATAATTTTCTAAATATTATTAATTTAATTTTAAAATAAGGTCACAGTTAATTCGAAAAATAACAAAATTGAAGTGCAATTAGTTTTATGTGACATTGGAAAATTAATTAAGATCCCATTATCCTATTGCCATGGGAAAATAAAATAATATTATTATTTACTATTCATGAGGTCATATTACTATTCATATTACTATTCATATTACTATTCATAAGGGCATGTTACTATTCACCAAAAAAACAAGTTTGTTCCATCAGACTCGAAATAACATACTGAACACAATTGTAGATGACAGTTTCTTGAAATTCAAATCATAGAAGAAATAAAATTATGTTTAAAGGATACTTATAAATACATACCTTAAACAAAATTCCAAGCATTTTTAAATTTATTTTTAGAAAACCTTGGGATGTTACATTATCCCCACCTTCTTGAAATTGCGTCCTCGCAATTTTATTTACTTATTAAACAACTAAGGGTACCTTGATCAAGGTGTCCACTCGGTTTCATCATCATCTTGTTCACGTAGGTAAAAGTCCCATGCATTACAACAATGATTTAGAGATCCTTCAAAATCATTTGCTTCCTCCATCCAAATACACCTCGTACAACATGGGTCATATGGGTGTTCACAGAAAAACAGTTTTGGAAAATAATCATGTAGGACATATAATTCCAAAACATCTGATAAAACATGATTTCTATAAAATAGTCGGACCGAAATTGAGTTGAAACTTTCTATTATTGGTCCTTTTAAAATACCATAAGTATGTGATGTGAGAATATAGTTTAAAAGCAAATATAAATAGGTTGCACAAGGGTCTCCTTCCTCAGCACCATTTTTAAAATCATAATATGCTTCAAATTCTTGTGATAAGGTAAAATATTTGAAAATACCTTGATAATATTTACCTTTCTTGAAATTATGTGAATATTGTGAAAATAGTATTTGTCTAAAAACAACCCATGATCCACGATGATAACGAGGTATAGAGGAGGTGTTTGATATCTCAAAAAACTGCTTTCAAGTGAGTTGTATGCTAGAAAAAGTTTCACAATCATCCGAAGATGACTTTGCAATAATTATTGCAAGCATGTCACCAGGAAGAGATAGGAATGTCGTTTGAGATCCTTCTCCTTCCATTCGTAACCGACATTACTTGACCTGAAAAAAAAAGTTATAAAACAAGGATTTAACTGAAATAATAGATATAGGGACTAATCACGTGTGTCACAAGAACTCCTAATCCCTAAAGTTGTCTAAACCGACCTCTGATACCAATTATAAGGACCCGCACTTATTTCATACATAATATTTAATTTAATCAAGAAAAAACTTCATTTTACATTGAGGACCTTTTCAAGTTTAGAGCTTTAGAGAATTAAGACAAAACATTCATAACATTACACATTGTTACATAGTGGATACCATAAAATCAGTTTCCATTTTCCTCAGAATATAAAACATTAAAACATAAAACAAGACTCCTTGACAATTCTTCAACATTTAACATGTCTTCCTTCCTTGTATTATTCATCCATTAACCTGTGAAAAATCATTTAAAAACTTGGGATGAGCACAAAAGCTCAGTAAGGTATGAAAAAGAAGGAAAAATCTCATTAGTCCATGAATACACAAGACATATGAAAACATTTTAAAAATACATGATTTACACCCATAAAATCTTACTTTGTGTAACATGAGATTTACACAAGATCCATACAAACATAATTATAATCATAAAGGTATATTGGGGCATTACTTACATAATCTTGTAACCATCTTGGCTACCTTAAAATTTGTAACCCTCACGGCTACCTTACTTTGTGTAACCATCACAGTTACACTTGGGGTAACCATACGGCCGACCTCCAACTTACTCATACCCAATGCATTGGAGGGAAATATAGGTCCCACCCTTCATCATAAACAATGCCCAATAGCCAAAACATAATCATTCAACATAAATAATAGCATAAAAACATTGCCTTTGAATCTTATAAAACAGAATTTTAAAAGAGGATTTTAGAAGAAAAGTCCTTTATAAACATCATATACTTGAATTGATACTTAATTGAGTGGATGGAATATGTATATACTCTGTAAATACACATAATTAAACATAATATGAACAGAACCCATCACACAAACAATTTAAATAGCACATAAATTATAAAGTAGAAGGATAACCCAAAGAATGGAAATCGGGTTAAGAATTCCCTTACCTTGGGCTTGTCCTACTTCAAAATTGTTTGAACCTCCTGTATAATGGTTAAAGGAGTGTTAATAGGATTTTAAAGAAACGTGTTCATGTTTATAACATCTTATATGGTCATTTCATAACCTCATTTCACCCCTTATTTGTTAGTATTTTGTTCCTTGCATTATTTTGGGTGAGGTCTTTTGTGATTTTCACGATCGGTTCATGATGAATCGTTCTTGTTGATTGGAAGTGAAACTCCAGAATTGGAATGGAGTATTAGTTACATAACTCCAGTACCATAAATTATACCATTAATCACTTTGGTGCCTTATATGATGATGATTTATAAGTTAAAACATTAATTATGTTCGTTTAGATAATTTAAGTGGTTCTTTGATAATTACAATTTCATTTAGTCTTATAAGTTTGAATCATGAGTACAAAAGAATTACAGAACCTTATATGATTCATAAAACATATATTATAACCTGGTTCAACCATATAAATGGTTTCATGACCAGACTTGAAATAATTAATGGAAATTGAAAATACATCGTCCACGATATCGGTAATTCGACACAAATGGACAATGTTTTTTGATTCTTTAAATAAGTGAAAGAGGAGAGGAATAATGATTTGTAATTTTTCATAAACATGAAAACATCCAGAATATACATGATTCTGGAGATTTCATGCCTCTTGGATAAGAGGGGGTGAATAAAGAAGTGGAAGGAATCATGAAATAAAGAAAACATGGGAAATTTCTTACAAAAAATTCGGCAGCCTAACGGCGCCTCTTAAAATTTCATAAAAACAAGATTGATGAGAGGAATGGAATATCTCATCAATCATAAAAAATTTGGACAGTAAGGGGAAATATTTAATGAAATATCCCAACAAAAGACAAAGGGAAAGGAAGAGAATAACATAAAATGGATGGAAAGAATGAAAATGAAAGAGGATGTTTACCTCTTGATCTCTTCTCCTTGAGATCCTTCTTAAGGGCTTTGATTTTGGTCTTTTGGTGAGACCAGCAGCTCTAGGACGTGGGGAAGAAGATTGAGGAGGGAATTTGGCAGAAATTAGACAATTCTCAAGGCTTGAGAGGTGTGGGAGGAAGAGGGGAGTGAGGGTGGTATTTATAGTGGAGGAGGGGAGGTATTTTAGATTATTTTAATTATTATTATAATATTTTTATCAAGACTATGAATAATCTCAAATCAAGTGTCCTTAATTAGTGAAAATATCATGTGATTTCGAAGCAAGTGGCCTTGCATCACTTATGATGTCATAAATAGTGCATTTTTACTGATAAATTGATTATACGGTATTTTACCGTATTTCACTATTCACCGAAAATTCAAGAGTTTCAGAAAAATACCAAAAATTTACCCCAACCATTTTTCGACGTGTAGAATTCAAAAATGAACTCCATTTTTCAAAAATAATTTTCTAAATATTATTAATTTAATTTTAAAATAAGGTCACAGTTAATTCGAAAAATAACAAAATTGAAGTGCAATTAGTTTTATGTGACATTGGAAAATTAATTAAGATCCCATTATCCTATTGCCATGGGAAAATAAAATAATATTATTATTTACTATTCATGAGGTCATATTACTATTCATATTACTATTCATATTACTATTCATAAGGGCATGTTACTATTCACCAAAAAAACAAGTTTGTTCCATCAGACTCGAAATAACATACTGAACACAATTGTAGATGACAGTTTCTTGAAATTCAAATCATAGAAGAAATAAAATTATGTTTAAAGGATACTTATAAATACATACCTTAAACAAAATTCCAAGCATTTTTAAATTTATTTTTAGAAAACCTTGGGATGTTACAAAAATAATAATAATATTTTATTTTCTTATGTTTTTAAGATAACGAGACATTGATTAATTTTTCAAGGTATTAAAAATTGAGTTATATATTTAAAATTGTAAATTTTGAATAAATTATGATTTTATTAAAAAAATTAAATTGATTATTTTTAGAAAAATATTTTTAAAAAATTGTTTTCAATTTTGAATTCTATACGTCGAAAAGTTTATAGGGCAAATTTTTGATACATTTCATAGATTCTTGAATTTTTGATGAATAGTGAAATATAATAATATATCATATATTCATATTATCAATTAAATACACTATTTTTTGACATCATGGATGATTTAATCTCACTTGTTTTGAGCTCACATGCTAAATTTAAAATTTTTATCCCAATAATGAATATTATTCATAGTCTCGGATAAAATTTTAAAAATAATTATTAAAATAATGTAAAATCCTTCCTCTCCTCCAGTATAATTACGAACCACATTCCCCTCTTCCTCCCACACCTCTAAATCCTTGAGAATTGTTATAGATGGCCAAATACCCTCCCTAAGGATCTTTCCCACATCCAAGACCCACTGGTCTCATCAAAAGGCCAAAACTAATGTCCTTAAAGAGGATCTCAAGAAGAAGAGATCGAGAGGTAAGAATCCTCTTCTTTATCATGTGTTTTCTTTTTAAATTCGTTTATATTAATATACTCTATTCCCCTTCCCTTATCCCGAAGGTATGAAATATCCATAATTTAATATATTCAATATGTTATCATGGGAATTTAAATTATTCATCATCTTTTATCTTCATTCTCTCAAATTTATTAAAAATAAAAACACAATTCTCGATGAGTGGATTTACCACAATCATAGACAATGTGTTTTCAATTTCCATTACTTTCTTTAAAGATGATCATAAAACTCTTTTAATGGTCTAAACAGAATTTAATGTGTATTATGTAACATATTTTATGTTATGGAATGAACATATATACATAACATTAAATTATATAATGAAACTAGTTCATGATTATCGTGGAACTGCCCAAAATGATCTAAACAAATATCATTAATGTATTATTGGAAAATTCATCATCATAATTTATTATAATATGATTTTTGGTATCATTATATATTCTAGAAACATATTAATACCAATTTATTCCAATTCTTGAATTTATTTCCATATGACAAAAAAATCAAATACAAACTAGCCCTGAAAATCTTGTAAAGAACGATCCCAAAACAATGGATGGAACATAATACTAATAACTAAAATTGAAATGACATTATGAAGTGAAAATATAAGTAATTATAAACACTAATTTGTTTTTGTAATATTTTAACAAATTTATTTTATCAATTAAACTGGGGGATTAATAATGTTATAAGTAAAAAAATCTCGAGGTAAGGGAATTCATAAACCGATATCCATTCATTGGGTTAAGCTTCTAGTTCATTTTTATGTGCTATTAAAATTGTTTTTGTGATGAATTTTGTTTATATTATGTGTAATTATGTTAATTTATAGTGTATATACATATTCAAACCACTCTATTATGTCTCACTTGAATTATATGATATCTTTAAGGGGGTTTTCTTTTAAAATCCTCTTTTAAAATTCTATTTTAAAAAATTAAAAAGAGATTTTTGTGAAATAATTTACATTGTATGATTATGTTTCTATTCTTGGGAATTTTTTATGATGAATGGTTTGACCTATATATCCCTCCAATTCATTGGGAATGTGATAGTTGGAGGTCTTTTGTTTTGTTACTCCATGTGTAACTACGATAGCTACATGGTAAGGTAGCTTTGAGGGTTAGATTGTATGGTATCCGTGAGGGTTACAAATCATAAGATAATTATCATGGTTACAAACATAAGTAATTAATTCCCTAAGATACCTTTCTGGTTCAATTTATGTTCTATATTTTTTTATCAAAATCTAATGGAAATCTTGTGTTTCTTATACTAACTTTATAGAGGTGACAAATACGAATTTTTTAAAATGATTTCATACATTACTAGTATTCAGGGACTAATGATTTATTTCCTTCATTTCATATCCCTTAATGATATTTTGGTTATCATACAAAGTTTTTAAATTATTTTCTCAGGTTAGAAGAATTTGTAAGACAAATAACGAATCAAAGTTAAATTTTATGATGATTTGTGAAAGAAAACATGTTTTATTTGATACAGTTAATATATTAGGGGAAATGGATATTGCTTTTATGGAATCCTCATTATATAAATGTGGAAAGTTAGGTATGTGTTATATCCAAATTCAATAAAACTCTAAACAAGTAAATATCCTCAATGTAAAATGAAGTGACTTCATGATTAAAATTCAATATTATATAATATGTTCGGGTCCATATAGTTGGTATGAGAGGATGGTTTTGATAAAATTAGGGGTTATGATGATAATAATAGAATACAATAAATGATTTTACTCTATTTTTATTTTCGAAATAGAATTTAAATATTACCATGTTTATCAACATAGATATGTTTGTTTCAAATGGTTTTCCATAGAAGAAATAGGGAAGCAGAAGTGGAGAGGCACTGACAGAAAGATATCCTTCTTAATCAACATCATAGAATAGTAGAGATTAGAACTGAGTAGTTTGTGATAGTAATGGATCAGCTGATGTAGAAAATAAATGGTGTTGGAATCCATGTAAGATAACAACTAGAGGTACCACAGTGGAACATGAATATAGTGGAACATTTTGTGAGACAACAACCTCCTTCATTCAATGGATCTTCTGACCCAGTAGCAGCTGAAACATGGATTAAATCCCTTGAAAATGTATTCGATGTTATGGGATGTTTGGATAATCATATGGTAAATCTTTAGATTTATCATTTTTATGGTTAATCTAATTAGTAGTGGTCAATGGTAATGAATATCAGGGATAGAGAAGTGGTTGATGCCTTAGAGTGGGATGATTCTTAAATTATTTTCCTTGAAAAATATTTTCCGAAGGTGGTGTGACAAATGATGGAGAATAAATTCATTGAATTGAAGTAAATTGAGGAAGATTTAGTGATATTGTATGAATAAAACTTCACCCTAATGGCATGGTATGCTTTTAATATTATTATGTATATTTATAGAAAAATCAACTGCATTTACACAAGATTAAGGCCAAGGTATCAAATGGAATTGGACTCTTGTGAATTCCAAAGATTTGAGAAACTAGTCCCATGTGATGAGAAGGTAAATATGGAGTTTTCTAATGATCACATGAACATTGACAATAAGGATAAAAAGAGTTCTAAATGCACAGTGTTGGGTAAGAATAAATCAATGAAATATGATGGTAATAAATTCGAGTTTCTAGTTTTAATAAAGTGTGACAAGAAGCGCCATTGGGAAAGCCTTGACAAAAATGGGATGTTTTATCGATGTTTAATGTTTGGAAATATGGCCTGAGATTGTAATGAAAATAAAATTAAGACTAATCCAAATAAGAAAATTTTAAAGAGTTTCAAATTTTTTGAGATATGTCATTATGAAAAATGACTACCCAATGATAGATATGAATGATGAAAGGAATCCATACTATAAGCTAAAAGGTGTATTGAGATCATTTGCGGCAACATCAGCTAATGTTGGGCCATCCAATGATGTTGTATGATGTACCTTTTTTTCCTTACCATTTCCAACGCGTTCTTCAGGGTAAACTTCTGTCATCCGAGGACTCGCTACACTTTGTTTCCCTACATTACAACATGGAAAAGGCAAGTGATATAAATTTTTTATTTAGGGATGTTTTCTTCTTGATTGAAATGGAATGATGGGATGTCAGTTCCTCATTCCATGGATTCTGCCTTAGAGCTTGTCGCATAGTCCTAGTCTCCCATTAATTTTATGTTGTTGTTCGTGAAACTCTTTCCGGTCCAATTTCTTTGTGAACTCTAGTAAATTACTCTGTATTTTTCAGGAAATTCCAAGGGGTCAGGTCAGCACTACATCATTTGATCATGGGTGTAGTCATGTTGGACATCACTGGCATGTATGGATGAAAAAAAACTTGTGCTTATAGGTTTCTTCCCCTTATCATAGGGCTTCTTGAGAGGCGGAATCCTGAGGCATCCAATGTTGAGTTCAGGGAATTATATTCCATAGACAAGTATCTATGGTTTTCCATGTCTTCTCTTTTTTATCATAGGTTATTCAATGACTTTAACATCTTGTCGAGATGGATTGAGTAATCATAACACTGAGAGGAGTGGATCTGATAGGTGCATCCTCAGGAAGGAGAACCTGTGGGGTTTACTGAATGGGTGGATCAAAACCTTTAATGAATACATATTCGAGGACGCTTATATCCCTATCAAGGGGATGCTAGAGATTACCATTTTCCATGATCAATCATTACGATGAATTCCTATGTACCCTATCTTGGTAGAAAGGGTTAAAAACACACATTGTTCTGAGGGTGATACATGGAATCAGGGTGTGCACCGAGGACAACCACCTTAATATGACACAGGGACTTATGGATGGATAAGAGGGAAACACATAGATGGACAGTAATGGATTTTTTGTGGATTATACATGGTAAGATTCAGAGGTTGATGATGTGATTTCACTGGGATGTGGCATCCCTGGAAATAATTAGGATAGATATGGATGGAATTTTAATGGACAAAGTGGAAGAATGGGATATAACTGACATGATGATGATGGTGATGTTGTTATTTAAATTAAAATACTCTCCTTAAATATCCCTAAATTAGGGAATCAAATTCTACGTAGTTTTTTGGGGGATATGGGACACCTTAGGAGGTGTCCCATGAGAATCGATGCATGGATGGGACCCGAAAGAAGTAGAACCTCTATATTGGGGCATGAAAATCTCAAAACACAAAGGATAAAGGGTGAGACTAGTATGAGACTTGAGTGATGTGATTGAACCCCAGGGAGGCTTCCTACATATCCCAGTGGTAGGGAATCAAAGTCCAATTAGATTAGAATTATATCATCCCGCCTCTTTATCACATAAATATACATTACATTTTACAAAACCGAGGATCTTTAAGATTTAGTGTCTTGGAAACCAGGAACATTAAACATGAAAACATAAAACATTCTTCTAAAACACTTGAAAGGCTTCTCCTCATGTTCATCCTAGGTTCATTACTGCATCACATAACCTGGGGACATACATCAAAATAAAGGGTGAGCAAAAAGCCCAGTAAGGGAAACAAGAGAAACATTTTTACATGTGAACTTGAGATACTTCAATAAGGTCATGAAAAGAACTTTAAGGCATGAGAATTAAATCATGAGGCATATCATAACAAAAATAACATTTTCATAACTTGAAGATGTGGCTACATTATTTAACATAGACAATCATGAACATATCACCAAGGTCCATCCCCAAGGTGTCATTTGAAAATTACCAAGGTTATTCACCAAGGTATCGTGAAAATTGTAATCTCTAGTGGTTACATCATTACCCAATGCATTGGAGCGCTATCAAGGCGCACCCTTAAATTTTCCTTTATTATCATGTGATCCACATATATCATCATCAAACATTTCATAAATAACCCATATAGAACAAAATAAATGGGTTTCATTTCGTAATCATAACGTTTTAAAAACTTCTTTAAAGATATGATCTTTACGTCACGTTAAACCCACAGAAAAGGAAGGTGGGTCTCATGTATGTAAATCCCATAATTTAAAATAGAACATTTTGGTATATATGTGAATACCCTTTTAGAAGAAATATCTTTGAGTATTCACTTAATAATATAAAAGAACTTTAGAAAAAGAGAGAGATATTTTGAGACGGAAATTTTGCAGCATAACGGCTATGTTACGAGGTTTTAGAAGACATTAAAAAGAGAGAGAAAATGGGTCAAACATTCATAAATTACCCATAAAACAGTATATGGACAGAATAAGAAGGATACATGATCATGGTAATGAAATTTCAAGGACATACCATTTGAAATTAAAAACATGGAAGGAAGACAAAAATTAGATTTCTCTTATGAAAGTTTGGCAGCCTAACGGCGTTACTTAAACTTCAAACAAAATGATTTGAAAAGATAAAATAGGGTATCTCATCATTTGAACATAAGAGTTCAGTATGATATATATAGAGATAATGCCCCAACATAATTAAAAAGGAACTTTAAATACTTTACATGAAAGTGAAACTTTTAAAAGAATGAGAAGGGTGAAAGAATCCCCTAAAAAATTCGGCAGCCAAACGGCGCCACTTAAAACTTCAAAATACTGAATTGAAGAGATCAAATGGGGTCTCTCATCATATGAACATAAGAGTCCAGTATGATAGATATAGATATCATACCCCAACATAACAAAAAGTAACTTGAAAGAATTGACATGAAAGTAGAACTTCAAAACGAGAAGGGTGAAGAACCACTTAAAAATTCGGCAGCCTAACGGCGCCACTTAAAACTTCAAAATACTGAATTGAAGAGATAAAATGGGGTATCTCATCATGTTAACATAAGAGTACAGTATGATAGATATAGATATCATACCCCAACATAATAAAAAGGAACTTGAAATACTTTACATGAAAATAGATCTTGAAAAATGAGAAGGGAGAAAGAATCTGTTACAAAAATTTCGGCAGCCTAACGGCGCCACTTAAAACTTAATAAAACGAAATAATGAGAGTAAGAGGGGATCTATAATTATATTAATATGAAAAGGGCATTAAGAGGAGTATAAAAGAACATCCTCCAACATAATAACATGGAGCATAAAAGGAATGACATAAAAGAGATTACTTGAAATTAAAGAGAGAGGTTGGATCCCTTACCTTAAAACATAACTCTTAAAACTCAAAGGTTGGGACCTTGAGGTCTTGGGGGAACCATGGGAGGACTCCTTGGGAGGTAATGAGACCAGAACTTCGTTGGGGAGAGTGGGGAGTCGAATGGATGAGAGGATGGCTTGGTATTTATAGGGAAAGTGAGGGGACAAGGCATTAATGGCAAAGGGACACCTCATTAGTGGTTTTGGCAAAACCATGGGCTTGCCCATGGTATTTTCCCATGGTATTGGCCACTTGGGACACCTAATACCTTATATAACTATTCATAATTCGAACATATTGATTACAAACTTAATACACCATTTAATGATGTCATTAAACACCCATAACTTAAAAACTGTATTTTCACTATTCATCGAAAATTCAACTTTCTCAGAATAATCCCAAAATTTCACCTTAACCAAATATCAACGCTCTGATTACAAATATGAACTCCATTTTATAAAAATAATTTTCTAAATATTTTTATTTTAATTTTTTAAATAAAAACACTATTCACCAAAAATTCATTTTTTTCAGAAAAAACCCCAAAAATTACCATAGCATAATATCAGTGCTATGAGTTCAAAAATGAAATCCGTTTTATAAAAATAATTTTCTAAATATTTTTAATTAAATTTTTAATTAAAAAACACTATTCACCCGAAAAAACTAATACTTGAATAATAATTTATGAAACCGTTATTTAACCATTTTATTGAATCACATTACTTAATCAAGGTGCCTAGATTATATTAATACTTTCTTTAAGTGAGATTACTAATCCATTTGGACACATTACTAATCCTAATCATAAAATTACTATTCATAATTTACTATTCATCAAAAATTAAGTTGATCTTATTAGACTCTAAATTTTGTATTGAACATAATTGTAGAAGACCATTTTTCGAAAATCATTATACATTTTTAATTATTTAAGGTTTACACATCCATTTTTAAAATATCCTTTTTCTAAAATTCAACAAAAATATGCATACTATATTTATCCGGTCATTTGAAAATTCATAAACTTTATCATAAGAAGAAATCCCAATTTTTATTTAAAATAAAGGATTACATAAGGCAGTTACGGTCTCCTTACATAGCCCCTTATCACACCAGCATATGACCTAAGTGTAAGGTGTGCTAAGGTGAGAGAATCTGAGGGAGGCTCGGCTAACATCGCACGAGTAGTAATTTCTATTAGTTTGAACTTCTCGCAAAGGCGATTCTGTTCTAGCTTCACACGATGAAGTTCGGATTGGGTTTGGTCCAGAGAAAAGCCCAGTGGTGCTACCTCCTTCCCAAGTTCTGTTAGATGGGCTTTGATCGGTCCATGACTACTGGGTGAGGCCATCAAATCTTCTTTCTATAAATATTAACCAAGATTACTTGTATTTAGAGGCAATAATCAAAACATTTAGTTTCCAACGGTCATATTGACCAATGGTCATATAACCATCTAGACCCAACTGTCTCATTTTAATTATACTCATGTTATCAAATAAAACATTTATGTTGAGTATAAAAAAATAAAATAACACATGAAATTAGGAAACAATATTTATTCAAAATTTCGGGTCGTTACAAGAATGAGGGCATAGAATCGGTGTGTGTAGGGGACAACGACCCGACGATATGTTTGGGGCTATGTGTGGTTAGCGGCACATGAGTTAGTCCAATGTGATTAAGGGATGGACTAGGGATGTGGGTACCAGCAATGGGGACACCAAATTTTACCAATGTTTTGGGTTGATCCTCATAGAAAATACTTGTTTACCATTTCTAGGGGAAAGGTATCATAATAATTTAGTCATAAGTGAGGTAGAGGATCAAGGTTTGCTTGGAGGACAGTGACCCAAAGATGATATTGGGGATTATGCATGGTTTGTCGTATGAGAGTATGTTTGAATCTTAGGGGGGAACAGAGAGTTAGATCCAATCAAAGGGGAATAAAAAGTCTTACTGTAGATTGGGATTGAAAACCAAGGAGGCTTCCTATATACAATTTATAAGAGACAGGGATGATAACCCACATAGTAGGAATACAGACAGTTTAACTTCATATGGGATGAAAGGGGAATAGAGTTAAACATCTTGCTGGATGAGGTTGAACCGACATGATGTGGTATGGACTGATAGGTGTTGGGTTGGAACCTCATGTAGGCTTCCAATATACCTTTCTTAGATAGAGAAAAGATCAATTTCCAAATAGTTTGGAACGCTGGAACAATTTAACATCATGCAAGACATAAGTGAACTAATGTGAATTGTTCAGGAACAATAAATGATTGGCATAAACAATAGAGAGGCTTCATACGTACCATTAATAGAGATGGAAATGTCAAAGTCCCCGTAGTTCAGAAGAGGGGATATTTTGATATTACACACTAAGGATTACCTATGTGGATGCCATGGTTGATTCTTACTCTAAGACCATGTTAGTCATGATCGGTGTGAGAAACAAGAGGTAGAAATATCCTGGAAAACATGTAGTGAAAGGTGTGTACATGAGTAATGAAGTGTGTATTATGCATGGTTGGCGGCCCAAAGAGGAAACATGGGATTATGTTTGGTTAGTGGACTAGGGATATGAATATTGTAACTTACTCAATGATGGAGGCCTGATGGTGATATGGCCTAAAGGGAGAGGGGTTGGATAACAAAGGTCCCTATGACCATCTCTCTTATGGTCATTTTTCACCAAAGAAGAAATGAAAATCAAGGATTATACCTCACACAAGAAAGGATATGGGCTTAACCCATGATGGTTTCCCTTCCCCATAGATAGATTCCACTCCAGCAAGGAGGATCTCATTCCTTGTGATGAAGATCTCACTCCCATGGAGACCAGTGGGAATTGAGAATGTCTGAGACAGGGCATCCTATGTATATGTCATGGGGAGAGGCTATAGTTTAATGTCATGTTATGAGGATGGTGGTTAATGGTAGTTTAAAATCCTGTAGATCAGTCGTTGAGGATTCACTCGTCACCCCTAAGACATACATAACTAATAACCACCAACACATGGGTGAAATGAATGCATCGGCAATGCCATAGTGAGGCAGTTTTATGGATTGATACATTGAGGGGCTCACGTTAGTGTGGTAATTCTAAGAATAAATAGTCGTTAGTGTGCCTTTGTGAAGAAGTATGAGTCTATTCAATGAAACATGAAGCACTGTCCAATGGACATTGAAATCACATACTACAAACATTGAGGGTTGTACAGAAGAATTGTTTGATAATCCAAGAGGTTAAAAGGAATGGACCTTGTGAATCTATGATTCCCCAGAAAGTGAAGATACTATGCCTAGGTGTGTGTATCACAAAGTGGAGTGGACTATCCTAGGAATGAAAAATACATGCATATAAAGGGAACTTCACAAAGTGAAAGTGCTTTTGTGGAGTAGGACATTGAGGGGAATGGGTGCCTTATAAATCATGGCACTGAGAATGAATGTACTTCACAAAGCACAGTGACCCTTCCTTGGAATAGGGATAACATGTGTATGGAAGGTACTTTGAGAAGCATGATAACTTAGTGAAGAACCGAGTTCCCTTAGGAAGAACCTTTTTTGGTGGCCCGTGGGCTCCGTGAAGGGAATCCCTTCTGGATTTGGGGTTGTATTTAAGATAATGGAAAGCTACTTCACCTTGATCATGTATCTTGAAAGTTCATTTTTATCCATTATTCTCAGAGAATAATTTGCTTCATGATATGAGAGCAGATATGGATAATGGTTGGGTATCCTTCATTTTGGTTCAAGGTAATCTTGGTAATTATAGGCATGAGGTGGTTTGAATCACTAACATCTCGCTCTGAAACCATGGTGGGCTTTGTGATCGGAAGAGTATTGCTACATTTTGTTATAATTTCATAGTCGACCTACATCCCCTCCTCGGCATAGTGTCTTCCTTAATTCCCTCTATAGTGCTAACAGAGGCTTCTATGCATTTTCTAGAGATCAATAAGGGGATCAGGTTCCCTCCATATAGTGGAGCTTTCCGTTAATTATGTTGTAACCACCGAGTCCTCCTACTGTTTTACTCTGCGTCAACCAAAGAGGTATCCATGATTTCATGACATCCATAGTTCTGAGGGGATCCAAGAAAGGGATTTGTGAAGAAACCCCTTTTATATTGGTTGGCTATTTTCCTATCTTTCTTTTCCCACATTTTGGAACCAATAAAGGCCCCACTCATACATGGATCCAAGGAGAAAATGAAGGACAATGTTTGAGGGTAGATCACCAAAATATTTATTCTAATCAGAATGAAAGATCGTGAAGTAGGGTCACGATGTAGATAGGCGATGCATAGGGTGGCAATACCTTGAAGATACTCATGGCCAGTCATGTCGAGAAGCTCAAAGTTCATTTATTCTAAATATGGGTACCACCATTCTTTTTTCCTTACATAACTCTACGTTACTTTGCTTTGGATCTCAATTAATGAAGCTCCACACACACCGTGACTACTCTTTTTGAATCATTCCCTTTGGGCTCTAGGGCACACATCGACTCTTCCGACTCTAAGATTGTGCACTCCATGGATTGTGCCTATGAGTTTTGTGGTAGGGTTCTGTGATTCTCCGTTGTGATCAAGCTCTACAATTGAACATCGCTATACATAACAAATAATTTCTAATGTTGACTAGGAAAAGGCCCACCAATATGATACTAGGGGGGTCTTAGCATATATTGCTCATAGGGAAATGATGGAAGATAAACTAGAGATATGGGAATGTGTGTGGAGCCATTCAGACCACGAGTAACTAGTGGAGCTATTTTCGGGCAGCACGAAGAACTACCCCCTGTGAAAAAGATTGCCCCAATTTGGATTTTGTATATTGGATGAAATCATCATTCTCTAGATAATTAGGGATGAGCTATCCAACTGGATCAGGAGTACATTGTGCCAGCTCCAATGGTTTAGGGGGAGGGGACAATCAAACATGGGAGGATTATACACCATTCATTGCTGACTATTTGTATAATCATGTATTCAATTTCCATGGGAAGCTATTGCCACTAGAGTTATCTCCCCCACAGTACCACACAATCCAAAGGGTGGCATTAGGGAATCGGGAGAATGGGTCGACCAATGAGTGGGATCTAAGCGAGGGATCTAATTGCACATATGATTGGGCATGGGCTTACTGGGTTTGTGCCTCCTATGAGGAGTTTTTGGTATAGTTGAGGTGTGTGTTCTTCTATGAGGCGACATGGTCCACCAAATTCCACTTTTATCATCCCATGAAAATGATGCCAGAGTTGTTGAGAAGATGGTTGTCAAGGACCAACACCATTCATCTTTACCACAGAGTGGTCAGTATCAGCTTCGGGTACCTACACAAAATCCCAGGGATTCTGATACTGGTGAAATTAATGATGAATTCCTCTCCCCCAAAATTACATAGGAGGACCCAAAACAGAAGCCATTGTAGGAAATGGGTATTGATGGACCTGGTTCTAGGA
This sequence comes from Viscum album, assembly GCA_963277665.1. Lineage (NCBI taxonomy): Eukaryota > Viridiplantae > Streptophyta > Magnoliopsida > Santalales > Viscaceae > Viscum > Viscum album. The sequence goes on along the minus strand of OY728120.1, from coordinate 647,108,932 downwards.
GTGGACAAGTCAATTGTGAGGGATTTCCACTTTAGGGTGAGGTTCATGTGGTACTTGAATTCCCCTTTGCATATGATATTTCCTATAAGACCACCCACTTTCCCAAAGGGGGTCCTAAATAGAAAAAAGTACTCATACTAGAGAATCTTGGTGGACACCCAGTGTATGAAATAGGGGTTCAGTGTCAGCACTATGTAGCGACCAGTGGTTAGGGTGGCTACATTCATTTCAACACTCATTTGCGGGAGTATATTTCTAGTAAGGGACTCGAACATGGGAATGTGACAAAGAGATTTATCATGGCGTCCATGTTAGAGATGGTGGAGTGGAACAATCAAGGCATCCCAATGCTGACATAAGTTGTTCAAAGTACTGTGGCATTTCAGTGAGGGGAAGAAGCCACATAGGGTGTGAGGGTCGCTCCATCTTTTGTATGGGTGGATAGCGGCACATATGGGAACCTATAAATACCCAAACCCAATTTCCCCTCTAACATTAGACTTCTGACTAGATATTTTTAATGTGTTGGGGAGTTTTCCAACCAAGATAACCCTACCGTTGGTGCTGAACTAGGTGAGGAAAGCGGATGAGTCTATTTCCACCCATTCCCGTTTCGAATAGGTGTGTTTACTGATGACGATCAGGAAATGGAGGAGAATCAGTCCAACCACTATCCTTTCGGAATAGAGTCCTTGTGTCGTAGGTTTATCGTGAGCCTCTTTGAGATCCATACACCTCACACCACTTTGCGACATAGTTCTAGTGCATTATGAGTCTAACCTTGCAGGTCTAAATTGGAGTACTCCATGAGGAACTTTAGTTTGTGATGAGGCAGATGTGGCTCATGATCACATGGGGGGATGGTAAGATGTATAATGATTTTCTCCACCCACACCCATCTTTGTACTGGTGAATCATTTTTCCATGAGTTGAGAGGCATCTCACATAGGGGAGATGCTGCATCAGAGGACCATTTATGCCAGTGATAGGGTTCCTTCCCTACCTTGATTCCAATTCCATAAGGCGGCACAACATCCTATGGTGTTGGGGCTTTAGTAGCAGTAAGACCCACCTTGATAGAGTGGTAGGAAATAATGGTGGACCTGATGGTCCTTTGGGAGAAAATTCAACAATAAGGAAGGCCACCAAATGGGTTTTGTATGATACCCACATATGCTTTGAGGATGTGGTTGTGCCACATAGATATGTTTGAGGATGTTGTCTTCCCCGAGGATTGGGATATGTAGAATGTGAATAGAAAATTCCACAACCCTTCCTAGATATTGGATGATCTAAACCATCTCAAGGTGGATTTGTCAAGGATTGGTCCATTCAGGTCCATCATTGTAGTATCACAGGCAGAAGGGGAGTAGTACATCACTGAGCTGGAGGACATCATGCGCTTTCAGGTGCATCGTGCCAGATGATATATCAGTTTATTGTTCTACTCAATCAAATAGTCCCTATAAAGTTATCTTCTAATGAATTGATGGAGATATTCTCCCTTCTAGAATAATAAGATGAGTCCTCCTATGGTGTGGATAGGCCAGAAGAGGGATCCCCCCAGAGGAAGGTGTGTTTGGTAATTTAGAGCTGGTAGAGTTTTCTGATGCTCTTAACGTTAACCATAAATAGTTTTCCTATAGTCCTCATTTAGGTCACTTCAGCCGTCTAAAATAACTTTTGACCTATGCAGGAGGGCATCATATGAAAAAACCCACTCCCATTACATAGTGGATGCTGCTTTAGGATCTGCACCCATGATAGTATAGATTACCGTCACTATTAAGGCTGTGAAACCCTGGGTTGTTCTCCTAGAATCATCAAATTTCCCCACCGTATACGATGGGCCAAGCCTTGAGGTTATATTCGAAACAACTCAGGGGCGAGACCAACACATTGATATCTATATCTCTACTTTACAAAATCTATAACTATCATTAATTGATCAGGTCAACTGATGTATGTGTACTTTATGTTTACATAGTTCATCAAATTTCTTTGGCTGCTATAGTGAGGTTGACTGGGGGCCACGGTGCTAATTTTCCAAGGCTAACCCTGGTGGTCATGTAATCGGATGCCGATACTGACCAAGCCACCTCTCTCCTGATCACTAGAGAGACCATCAGATGGACCGAACCAAAAAATCATCGAGGTAGAATTTGAAAATGTAAGTCAATTAGAGTACATGAGACCTGACAAAGAAAAAAATACACCAAATGAAGATCCTACTTATGATTTCCCAGATATGTTACCCATATATGAATTATTCAACCCCAATGACTAAGACAAAATGGGCTTTGATGAAGAGGACATCAAGGAATCTGTTGCCAGTCATGGAAGATGTTAAAGAACATCATCAGGGAGACCCCTAAATCCCAATGTATAGAGTGGATGGGGAGGCTTTATTTTCAGCTGTGCGACCTATGTGAGGAAGGATTGGATTCCCAGTGTCCTCACAGGATAATCTGACACATCATGGAAGATAAAATACAGAATCATGACCGCAAAATCAGTGTGGGCTAGCTATGGAGGATGTTTCTGAAAATCAAGAGGATCTATGAGGGGGAAAATTAGATCTCGTGGTTGAGGGTGTGGGTAGAATATAATTCATCTTTCCTAGATGTGCAATCAGCGGTCATATCACACTGAAGGCCTTGCTGGCAGAATGTGAGGAACAAACGGGACATGCTTCTGATGATATGGATATTATCAGAGACAGTGAGGGTAAGGCCCGAGTTGAGGATGATGAATTACACCCCATATCCATCAAGGTGGGGTGTGAGATAAATAGACAACAATATATCATGGATTCCATAATCCAGAGAGTGTGGGAGTTATCACACTCCATTGAAGTGGTTTAACAATCTATCAGAGGGGCCACTGCATGGGCACTTTAGTTTTTGTAATCTCATAAATATAATTTCCAACTTTTATTTTTATATTGGTTTCATGCATGGGTTTCGTATTTGTTTTGGTTTACTATATTTCCATCACATAAATGAAATCTCCAGCTATTAATCCCTAAAGTCATGTGGGTGGTGCTCAATGTGATAAACAAGGGATGACTACATCACTATTCCATTCGAATATGAGAGTTCCAACCAGGTTTCGGGCATCCGAGATTTGAACAACCATTCCAAATTTCTGAGAAAGAAGTGGGAGGCCTGACGAAATAATGAAGTTCTTTGAGCAGTCATAATTTCCATTTTCCCAACATGATATGGTGTACGAGTGGGGTAACACTAGTTGGGTTAGAATAAATCCAATTAGATGGGGGTGGAATGTGTGAATCATGCTAAAAAAATTTGAAACACTCTTGGTGTGGAATGAGAATGAAGGGATAACAAGTGACCATTTTCAAAACATTGTGTCCCTATTGTGTTAGATTGAAATTGGGATAAAAAAACAAGGGCCGACTTCTATCCATATTCGAATCATAGGGCCTAACTCGAAATGTTATCCATTACACTTCCGGAATGTTTGCCCAGAAGAATAGGTGATCCATAGGGTGATAATTCATTACTATTAGGGTGTTCCTTTAGGAATTAAAGAGGATAAGGTTCCAAATAAAGGGCCCACACTACATGGAGGGTGGAGTGATGTTGTGCATGATTAGAGTCCAACATTCTCAAAATTATTCAATTGAGATGAAAACACATTATGTGAGCTCATAATTCTAATCTAGGATATAACCTATTTCCAGATAGGACCTCTCTATTGAGGACGCATAATGAATTTTAGTTTTATGCCAAGATAATGAAGATGATAGACACCAAGTTAAATGTCTTATATTGGAGAAAATGTATGGAATTTTTTAACAACATATTACAACAATGTTGCACATAGTTTTATGGTCATACTACCTAGACTGAGGACAATAGTTTAAAGTCATGTTACACAAATTGTAAGCTCCTTGATTAAGGTCATTGATACTGGAACGTGATTGGGGCTGATGTGCTGAAAGGGTTAATGACCAAGAGAATGGACCATGAGACTAAACATCTAGGTGTTCCTACATATCCCCTCGAAATCAAGCCATATGTAGTTCTTGATTGAAGTGTGACTAGAGACCAATAATGGTTAAGGAAATCCACTCTAGTGAGGAAGCTGACACATCCCATTATTAACATGGGGCACCCTGAACATGTTTAGGGTAGAACAAATGTTTAAGTTCATGTGTCGAGGGAATGGTTACCTTGAATGAAATAATGTGGTGACGTACATATCCCAACTTGAATGAGTACTATATGATCCCACATTATACCATGTGTTCCCAATGGGATTTTGATTTAGACCATAGAACAGAGGTGGTCTATCTTGGGGATGGAACTGGAGGAAAGTGTTTGGGAATTCCAACATACTCCATGGGGATGGTAATGAAGCCATACATAGTTCTGGAAGGATGGAGAGTGGAAGTGGAGATCCCAAAGGGGTGAGTATGCAATCAGACCATTATAGACCTGATGTGAATGTAGACCAAATAATTCCGTACCACACCATTTAATCCCAGGGGAAATCTTATGTCGAGAGATCGAAGATGGAGAAATTTGGGCTGGGCCTAAGACAAAGTGTTCGGCCATTCCTACATACCCCATTAGGATGATAATTAATACATATGTAGTTCTGTATTTAAGTTTAACATCATTTGGGATGGAAGGAATGTGAAGTTCGAATACACTGGTACACATCCTACCGAAACCTAAAAGATCACGTGACTCATGCACAATGTTGGAAATAAGGAGTAGTGATGGGATATTCCCGGTGTACGGAGGAACACATTGGGATAAATGGAATTCTTGGAGTATGAAATCAAAATATTACTAAACCACCTACTAATGCACATAGATGCATTAATGGTTAAAACTGAGTGTGATGGAATTCCACAAAAACATAATGGAGTGGATAGATGTGAATCATGGTGCCTGGCATCTAGATCCCAATAATGGTGGAATGATGATAGAGGAAAAAGTTTGTCCATGTTTGAATCATAGCATCTATTTCCAGTTATCTTGGCATGGGGAATGAAACATGAGGGTCGAATACAGACCATGTTTGAAACACAGGACCTGTAGCAAAATTTCATCAATTTCTATTTGGGTCATTGGACCCAAATGGTAGGTAATCCAATATGTCATGAGACTAGGACGTAAAGGGGGTCCCTTTAGACATGAAAGAGTATGGAGATCCAAATAAAGTGTCCATAATTTGTAAACAAGAAATGAAGGAATTTCCATTTTAAATTCCACACTTCCATTACTTTTCCCATGTTCATTTGAGTATTCCAATGAGGTGTGTCTGATAGAGGGAGTTAAATCCCTTTGGATGAATGAGGGTCATGGGAATTAAAACTCCTAGTTTAAGAGTAAAATGGTTTAATTAGACATGTTTATGGTGGAAAGGTATCCAAACCCGATGTGGGTGAGTATGGAGGAGGCCTCCCAAATTGTGACACATTCCTAGGGCTCGACTTAGAGACTAAACATCTAGGAGTTCCAATTTATTCCATGTGAATCAAGCCATATGTAGTTCTAAAAGGAATATCATTGTTTTTTGTCACATAACTTAGACCAGGTTGTGAAAATACTAGGGAGGAATATGATGAGGTTCTTGAAAAATATGATGTGAATGAGGACCCAAGAGATACTCACCACAACACATTTTCCCAATAGAGTTCAGGCCAATGGGCTGGATAGGGGACTTGATTTGAGATACACAGGGCTAGACATGAATACAAAATGTCCAGGCATTCCTATATATCTAGTAAAGATGGGAATAAAGCCACATGTAGTTCTAGATCATCATGGCAGGGTACTAATGTCTGGGGAAATACTATTAGGCGGGTTTAGACAATTCACCAATAAGAAGCGTCATTTGATGGATATTTTTTGTTCAGTAGTGTGAATATTCTTTTTTTTGTGAAGCGAAAGACCTTGGACTAATAATCTGGGAATCATTATCGCAATCAATCCATGTAGACCTTGAAAAATGGAATGGTGGTGAACCAATACCAAACATGATGTCCACTTGTGTGGGGATACCAAAATGAAGCTTCATTTATGGTCATGTGGCCAGGATGATAATGCCATAATTTAGGGTCAGATGATAGGACCATCCCATGTATTTAACATCATGTAGAAATGATACAACAACGTAATGTCATGTGGTACTGGGTAGCGTCGTCTAAGGTGATATGACATGGATTCATATAGAATAATGGGATTTCAGAATTGATGCACATGGTGTGCTAAAGCATACCCAATGTGAATGAGGACCATGTCCACACCACAACGTGCAGAACTCCAGAGGAGAAACCTCATGCCGAGGTGATAGAACATATTAGAGGATATGGGGTTGGACCCGAAGATGAAATGTCTAGGTATTTCTATGTATCCCATGAGGATGGGGATAAATAAAAATGTAGTACTTATATAATAGTTTATCATCATGCGGGATGAGAGGTAATAGAGACTAGATCCGAAAAGGGGAGTATCTGGTGTGGCATTTTCTAACCCGATGTGAATGAGGGAATAAGACATCATACGCAACACCACACAATCCTATAAAACTCAGTAAAATAAGGATTAACAAATGAGATAATTAGTGGAGACTATGATGGACCCAAAGATGAAATGTTTGGGAATTCTTATGTATCCCATATAGATTGGAATCAAGCCATACGTAGTTCTTAAAAGTTTCTTATAGTTTAAAATTATGTGATATGGACGAGGGATGAATATAGTTATTGATCATAGATCTCATACTAAAAAAGAAGTGAGATTCTTCCAATTGGGCATAAATCTCGATACAATACTTAAGACAACATGAGTCGTGCTCCATGTGGTAAAAAATGGTGGAAAAGATCATCCAAACACATGGAATATAGGGAAATAGGAAATGGTGTAGAGCCTCAATTGACACCACGCCAAGGGCTTTCCCACTGAATGCACAAACACACACAAAGGGACCACACCAAGGGTGTCAAAATTCCACTTGGAAAAGATGGAGTGGAAAATAATGTGAACCATTTAACTAGTATTTAAGGCTTAATTTGGTTAGAGTAATGATGGAGGATAACTATTGACCATGTTCAAAACACAACATCCAAATCGTGTGACCTGAAATTGAAACTGACAATGAACATCACCCATTGACCATATTCTCAATTTGGGACCTGTGTCAAATTGTAATTCATAAATCCTTGGGGTATTGGATTGAGATGGTAAGAGAGAACTATGGGCTTACCTTCAATCCATTTGAGGTCCCTTTCTAATGTGAAATATGATGAATGTCCAAATAATGGGAAACATGACATATGGAAATGGATGAATACATGTCTATGAATAATAAAAAATTTGATGCCCAGAACCAGAGTGCTCATAGGCACATTGGTGAATTTCTAAATAGTGTCGAGGGAGAAATTTGAGAGCAGATGAATCGAAGATATGAGTGGAGGAAAATAGGGTGAAGATTTCTCAATAGGTAGTTATGTGGCATGGCTATTAAAAACCCAACGTGAGTGAGGACATAAGCCCATTACACACCACATACCCCCACCAAGATGACTCCGACCATGGGGCCAGAATGATGAGGAGGATTCTACTAGATAGTGTTGGACCATAAGAAAATGTTTCAAGGAAGTTTTACATATCCCACGAGGAATGGAGTAAAGCCACATGTAGTTCTAGATGATGTCATGCAATTTAACTTCATAGGACAAGGATGATTGATGGAAGGGGGATCTCAAAGAATAATTTTTTTGGCGTGGTTAATAATATGATGTGAATAAATACATAAGCCCTTATACACCAATCCATTCATAATCGCCAGATAGATCAAATGCCATGTGGCCAAGATAAATAATAGATGAACCCAGGCAGGACCTGAAGACAATATTTCAATCTTTTTCTATGTATCCCAGGAGTATTTGAATTAATACATATGTATTTCCTAATACTCAATATAATTTAATATAATGTGACAAGGATGTGGTAGATAATAGTTTATGATCATAGAGTTATGACCATATATGACCATTGTAATGTCATGTCTGTGAGACAGATGGCTAAAAAGAGTGAATCATTGTTCATATCATTTGGGAGACTACAAAATTAAAAAAATGTTTGAGTATATTTTATGAAAGTTTTCGCAAAACAATTTCAGTTTCATTTGATCTAGAATGAGAACAAAAAATGAGCATCGACTGATGACCATATTTTCACCATTAGACAAGTATCAAATTGTCATCCAAAATCCTCGGGGATGTTGGACCATGACTGTAGGAGATCAAAGAGGCCTACCATCCATGCCATTTGTGGGTCCTCTATGATATGAATGATAATGGAAACCCATGTTATGGAATGCATAAAGCATGGAAGTGCATGTGTAGCATAACATAATGGGGAATTTATGATAATTATGAAGGGGTGTCTTAAGAGGATGTGTTTGGCGTAGTTCAATTCACCGGACATGAAGGAATAAATAGAGTACATACCATGCTGCACAACCCTAAGGGAGAATTTGGGCTAAGGGGATAAAAAATTTGAGGGACCTAAGGATGGACCACATATGAGAAATCCTGGATAGTTTGAATTATATCATCATGTAGGATTAGTGTTGAGTAATTTTACTCCATTTAGTTCAGACTAATCACACAGTTTAACATCATGCGTTGAGGACAGTGGTGATCCTAGTTAATGGTCATAGAGATCAAACCGTGATTACGAGACCATTAATGTGGTTATTTCCCTACAGGTGATTTTATGACCATGTGAACATTTCTCAGTGCAGGAATCAAGGAATAAGATCACATTCTCCCAAGTAATTAAGGTCACAACAATGAAGGAAAATGATCAGGCCGGGAAGATCCCAACCAAAACAATATCCCAGATCGAGGAAGAGTGATGTTGAATTGGATAACAGGACAAAAAGAATTAGTTCACCCAATATTTGAAAAAATATATTTTTGGTGATGATGGTATTGGATGGTTATTGACCGTATTCTAAACTAAACGTCTATATTGTGGGACATAAAATGGGAACAACAAATGAGCACCGTCTGCTGACCATATTTTCAATGTGGGACTTGTTTCAAAGTGTCATTCAAGAACCTCCAGGACATTGTCCTGAAACGGTAGGTGAGCCATACGGCCAAGCATCCGTACCATTCTTGGGTCCTTTCATATATGAATTTTGATGGGTACTAAAATAAAGGGGATGTGGGAAGCGTGAATTTTCCAGGAATTTTCATAATGCTCTGATCATTTCGCAATTAATTGTCTTGATGGATGAGTGATGGTTAGTTTTACATCCTTTAACCAGAACAGATCACATAGTTTAATGTTTTATGGTAAATATGAAATAATTTTAGGTCATCTTGTACCAAGTATTACTCAATAAATGTTCTACTTTATGAATTTCTCGTTGGTAGGATATGTGAAATTCTCAAAATTCATGTTAACTACAGAGTATTCACTATTGGGGTAAACCTTTTGAATGATGTGTAGTCCTAACCATTTAGGATCTATATTTGGTGGCTTCCTGGTGGGTATCATGGGTGTAACACCCCAGATAAATAAAGAATATGACATCTTTATATTTATCCATATTTGTGAATAAAATATTAATATGACTTTAAAGGGGACGCTATGCTCGATGGCGTACCCAACACGCAACAACGAGTTTCTTGGGAATCTTACATGGCACTCTAATAATAAAATAATATTATTTTAAATGGTAGTTAACATGTAGTCGTTGTATTGGCGGGAATGGATATAAATAACTAAAATATGATTATATATGTTTTTAAATGTTTTTACATTTATCCAATAAAAGTTAAAGGCTTAAAATACGGAAAGAATTCAATTTTAGGCGTATATGCCGTAGTTTTCACTAAAGGTTCACTTATCGCCTTTTGATGGTGAACCATCATTAAATATAGTTTTTTTCACTCTTATAAATTATATTTGACCAAATAAAACTCTTCTTAAGAATTGGGACATCAAAATTTACTTTGTGTAAATTTTTGGTATCTTTCCGATAAAGTTCATTTTTAAATGAATAGTGTAAAATGTTGTATTTTAATTCAAAACCTCTTTTTAATCTAATTTATTTATATTATTAGATTATCTTTTGAATTGGTTTTAAAGTTAAATTATAATATATTTTTACCATTAAATCCAATAGTGGTCGTTGGAATTAATTTCACTTGGAAATCAGACTTAAACTAGTGTCAATCTTTTGATACTTATTGTTTCATAAAAACACGCTATTTGCTCTGACAGCGGGAATTAATTATTAAATTAATTAATGTGACTTATATGTTTTGAATTTTGTAAAATAGACTTCATTTTGGATTCAGAATATCAAATATATCTTAGGGTTAATTTTTGGGATTTTTCTAAAAAACTTCAATTTTTTATGAATAGTGAAACCACTAAGTGGTACTTATAAAAACTGATTTTTCCGTTTAAATGAAATTTTTCCATCTTTGTGTTTTGAATTTCAAAAATCCAACATACATGGTTTTAATTAAGAAGTAAAATGTGGTTCAATGGGATAAAACTAGTTTTTTGGTGAATAGTAACTTATTAAGTTTTTAATCGCGATTAGAGGCAATTAGTGTAGTTTATGGTAAGAATAATGTTTTAATAAAATGAAATGACCTAGACACATGTCCTACCCTCATTGGATGTGTCATGGCCAACCAAGAAAATCCATGGGTCAACTTGGGGACCCCATGGAGCCACTTTGGTTGGGAAATGACATAAATATCTTTTTATTTAATGTTAAAGTAAAAATGACACAAACATGAGATGTTTTACTAAAACAATTTTTACATGTGGTTATACAAGTCATATTTTTTACTATAAATAGTAATTCAAAATCTAAAAATCTTTCATATATCATAGTATTTTTTTATAATTTTTAGACATTAAATAAATTAAATTATTTATGACATCATGATGATGCAGCGATGAGCTCATTATTTAACGATTTAAATAAAATGGAAAGATAATGTAATATCTAAGACCTACACAAGTCCAAAACCTATTGGAGGAGTGTATTTCGAATACTTATCACCTTATCCTCGAAATACATCAATGTGGGACCTTTAAAATCCGAAACTCTTTTGAAAATAAAGTAACATTTTGTAACTTTACAAGAGTGTCCCTCCTCTCCTCTTATAAAATGCCCCCACCTCTACCTCATTACCCACACTCCCAAAGCCTTTGGATCGCCCAAACCCTGCACATTTTGTCTCTCCACTTCCCTCTCTTACTCCTTGAAGCCTCACTTTGGGTAGAAGTCTTCCCAAGGAAGCCTTTGAGCTCAAACCAAAGGGAGTTACTCGGTTTTAAGGTAATGTCTTCACTTGAGTCCTTTTGTTTTATTTTACTTCTCCAACCACCTAAACTCCTTTTATTCTTTTCTTTCGTAAAAAATACAGTATCTTCAATATACTAGGATGTTGTTATAAGAAGGATTCTAGCTACACTTACACACAGCAACATCTAATGGTTAAAGAACATACTGTTTCCGTGGATGGCGAATTTCTGCCTCCCGAAACGATGATTGTTCAACATTCTTCTAACACCTTAAAAGGTGGCCATTAAGATGACACTATATTTATATATGATATCTAATATGTTTATGTTGTACTTAAGATTCTGTATTTTTCATTTATGGCATACCTGTATGGTTTCCATTATGGGTAAACGCGATATCTTCATTTAAGGAAGTGCGGACTACCGCCCCCTCAAAGTGATTTGATTCGTTAATACCAAATGTGGTACGTATAAAGGATATATTTAATTATATTATATATGATACCATACTGGAATTAAAATAATATTATGTATCATTATGTTTTAATTCCATTAAATATGAAATAGAAATGGAAGTAGCGTTCATGCGTACGTACGGCTTACCGTCTCCATGAACGGTACATTTCATTTCTTATCTCAAAATGTTATGTAATATTATAAGTACATATATATAATGGATATATATGTAATATATTACATCTAAATTATGGATATAATTCTTTAATTATAACATATATATATATATACCTCATTTTGTTTTAATTCCATTAATATGACAAAAAAATGAAAGTAGCGTTCATGTGTACGTACGGCCTACCGTCTCCATGAATGGTGCTTTTCGTTTTTTATCTCAAAATGATATGGAATAGTATAAAATGAATATTTACTGGATATATATGATATTTTAATCATTAATACTATTCTGGAAATTATTTACTTATAACTACATGGGAAATCTTTTTTCGAACAAGTTCATTTTTGACTCATGTACCAAACATCGGCAAAAACGTCTGATATGAACTAACATTATTAAACAATTATTATAACATTATAATATGTGATATGAACGGAATAATAATATCTAAAGGAGGTACTTAGGAAATTATTAATTGACCAAAGTTTATTATTCAATAATATAAAGAAACAAACAAGACAAGTTGGACTTGAGGTAAGGGATCATACTCCTCTCTTTCTTTTTAAGTACACTCTTTTATGTCATTCCTTATAAGCTCATCTTTCTTGTGATTGGGATGTTCTTTTATATTACTCTTACTGTAATTTTTATGTTCATATGATTAGAGACCCTATTCTCTCTCATCAATATATTTTGGAAGTTTTGAGTGGCGCCGTTAGGCTGCCGAATTTTCGTAAGAGATCTAACCTCTCTCTTTCTCTTTAAGTACTCTCCTTTATGTCACTTCTTTTAAGCTCCTATTTTTTATGATGGGGGATGTTATTTTATTCCTCTTGATTTAAATTTTATTTTAATGTGATTAGTTACCCTATTTGATCTCATCAATCCATTTTTTTAAGTTTTAAGTGGCGTCGTTAGGCTGCCGAGTTTTCGTAAGGGATTTTTCATCTCACTTTTATTCCTGTGAGATTTATGCTACATTTGCCACAATTTCATTTGAGTGGTGTATGTACTGACCATTATTTTACTCATTGTGTAATATTATTTCATTTATGAGTATTTACATCAATTTTTTATTGTCCTTCTTTCACGGGCTGTATGTTTCGAAAGATACCCATGTCGGTAAGGGAACCTTTCACCCTCCTCTTTTTAAAAGACTTATTTTGTTGGGTCTTTTAATTTACATATTGTTATGTTGGGATATGTTCTCATATATACTTATTGATGTAAATTTTATGTCCAAGTGATGATATACCCTTTTTTTTATGTGATGTCGTTAGGCTGTCAAGGGAACTTCTTAACCCAATTTCGATTTCTTTAGGTTCAACATGTAGTTATTGAATATGTCATCCTTTGAATATGTGTGAAAGACCTTTTATTATTTTACACTTAATATCCACTTATATTTGGTGTATTCTTTTGTCACACATAATTATGTAATTGATTTATCCTTAAACCAAGGATACCGTCTTTGTAAGGGACTTCGTCTCAATCTCCTTTCATTGAGGCATTTTCTGTTTTATACACAACCTTCTTTTATATGGTGTATAAGCCCCTTTGACTTTTAAGTTTATTCAAAAGGAATATTTTTTATACGAAGTGTTTATTAAATGAAAAAAGGGAATGTTTTTGTCGTACGTATGCGGCGACAACTACTTCTCCGCCACCGTGACCATTATTTGAGTTTCGGCTTCCTCTACAAGCCATACCATCTTTTTAAAAGAAAAATAAATACCATGTTTTACTTTTCTTTTATTTTGGTATTGAAAATGGTTTTCATAATGTATTTATATCAATGTGTTTTATTGATATCTTGTTATTGAAAGGTGGAAATGTTATGTTTCCTTTATGCATGTTTTATGTGATAAGATTATGTTATGGTTCTTGAGCATTGTTATGAAGACGGGTGGTTCCATGATAAACTAAGGGCAGGTGAGCCCGATATAGCTCTCCAATGCATTGGGTAACGCGAAGGAGTGAAACGTTAAGGTTTCTCCGAAGAGATTTAGGGAATATACTGTGGTGGGTATTCCAAACATAACCAAGAGGGTTACTCCATACATAAGAATGTTATGAATGACTCAAGTTACCTTTTATGTCTTATGATTTCTATGATTTATTCATGATTTTATGAGGCATGTTAAAGTGCTTATGTTTTATGGGTAAAGTATGATTTTATTCTTATGTATACATGTACTCATGTTTCCTTTCCATATTTTTATATCCCTTACTGAGCTTTTTATGCTCATCCCAAGTTTTTGAAATTTTTTTCACAGGTCAAGGGAAGGGTACATGATGTGATGATAGTGTCAAGGATGTGTCAAGAAGGAATCCATGTTTTATTTTACCAGAAAAGTCTGAACCAGGCGAAAGCCCGATCCCAAAAATTTATTAAGAAAAAAGTGAAAGTAAAGACAGTAGAAAATAAAAATGCTACATTACATCAAAACCATACTCATCCCTCTCCCTATCATCAAATAACTCATCACCAGGATCAGCTGACTCCCATTCTGAAGATTCATACCTCCGCATCATCTCAAGATACATGTTTTTCTTCCTAAGAATCTCCTCAGACATCTTCTCCTTGATTGTTCATTTCCCACTATGTCCATTATCCATCTTAGAAGACCCTCCCCTTCGCTATCCATTGTTCCCATTTGCATGAACAATTTCTTGTGGCCCTTCATTCTTGTAAGCAGACCTCGTCGTCATTGGTTTGGGTAGGTCCGTATAGTCCCTCCGTGTCTTCCTCCTACTTTTGGTTTTCCCCTCCACTTCCTTGCTTAGGGGCTCATGAATTCCATGCTTGACAACATCAGTGTAGGATGCTTTGTGATTATGGAGTTCTTCTTCTTGCATGGGGTAACCATGTGACTCCACAACACATCCATGGTCAACCTTACTGCTCTTACTCAAGTCATTCATAATTCTTCCAACAACCTGACCCACTTTCGTATTTTCCATCAACATTGTTTCTTCTGGCATGGCAAGGTCATGTTCACAGCCTTCTTCCACCACTGAACCATGCTGCTGTTCAGCCACACCATTAATGACCAACCTAACCTGAGAAACCTTCCCATGGGAAGCTTCCAATAACCCATTCACCTCCTTTGAGACCTCCTTGATCTGCTCATCAGAACCCCCTAAACTTTTACCATTTTTTACCTTCTCCATCCCAGGTGAGGCATGAGGCTGTCCACCAGAGTCACCCACGGTCAGAACAGATGAGCTCGCCATCACATGGACAATGATGGAATCTTCATGAGATGGGAGACACTGAAATTCCTCCTCTTCCATTGGTTCATCCTCCGCCTGATCATTATCCATCAAAACAGCAAACCGATTTTCCGAACAATTTATCAATCCATCATCACTCACCTGTACCATGACAGGAGAGCTCTGCCCTATAGATTTACTCCCACTATATGTCTGATTTTTCTCCAGTCCCCCACCAATATACAATACATCAGGCTCACCAGCCTTCATCCCCTCTTTATCAGAAAGTTCCATTACTTCTTTCCCCTTTCTGTTAGCCATATTCATTGAACTCTCATTATCTTGCATTGAACCCTCCATACCTCTCTTACTTCCATTTAGCAGTTCTCCTGATTGAGTCTCCTGCCCCACACACATTCATGAAGAAACCTCAACATGACCCTAATTATTTACCAGGTCATCTACCACTGGGGCTAGTCTAATTTTAGATACCCCTCGATCCAGACCTGTTTTGTGTTGAACCATATCATCAACCGCCGGGACCAATCCAGTTTCAGATGCCCCTGGATTCAGATCTGCTTGAGTCTGAACCACATCACCATTCCTAGCGTTATTAAGTGCACCCGAATGGGATGCCGGAATCCTTCTTCGGCATTTAACTGCTTCATTCCCCTTCTTGAAACAATTGGAACAAAACGGAATCCAAGTTTCATACAGAATTTTTTGAGCGTACCTGTATTCACCTTCCACGATGATCCAAACAACCTTTGGTGGAACTCTTGAGAGATCCATTTCAACACAAAATCTCGCAGAAGCAGGATTTGACAAAGAGGAAGTTCTTTTGTCACAGCAAATAAATCATCCAATAGAGTTACCTATCGAGCGTAGAAGTCCTGGATTTTGGAAAGGAATGGGAAGTCCCGGCAACTGCAGCCAGATTGCAGAGTTTGGAGAATCACGGTTCAAATGATTTTCAAAGGTCCATCGAAGAAGATGGAAACTCGAATCCATCTTACTTCGGGACCAAGACTTCCCCAAATCCCCATCATCCGCAAACAGGATGAGGATTTGTCGTGGTCCAAGAATTCCAACATGCGCAAAGTTCTTGAGCCCCCATTTTTCATTTACAAACTAACCGAAATCCTCCAACAGCGGACGTCTTCTCACAAACCTTGCAATAAGGGCATTAGAAAGCAAAGCCGAAGCTGCATAGAATTCCTGTGACGAAACTGGAACAATGGGTTGACCGGAGATGCTTTCGGGGACCTTCGGGGAGACATTGATAGTCGGAAAAAGGAAGCCTGTGGCCAGCGAGGGTTGGAGAGCACCATCCCCACACTTCCCAGATTCAAGCACAGGAAAGGATGTTCCCCCTCCGCCCGCATAGGGAGGAGGGGCTGCGGCGGCGGCCATCGCCAAACCCTACCACAGGGTTCGCCATCGGTGGGAAACGAGAGCGAGCGCCATCACTTCCCTATATTTAGAACTTAATAACAAAATCATGTTTTATTTTAAATATGTTTCCATTGATGGGAAGAATGAATACTGTCTTTTATGTAACCACTTTGTTTAAATGTGGAATGTAATGCAAGTTTCATGATCTAATTCTCTAAAACTCTAAACCGGAAAAGATCCTCAATGTGTAATCTTATAATAACTCAAGATTAAGTAAGGTTTAAGGTTGGGGCATTATAGTTGGTATCAAAGGTCGGTTTAGATAACTTTAGAGGTTAGGGTATTCTCTAAGCATAAGTGACAGTACCATAATGGATAGGATTTCAGAAAGAGTCCAAGTTTTAGATAAAGTGAATGAGTAAGTATATCTTGGTGTTTATCTTCCTCGTTAGTATATGATGGTTTTGTTGATATACTCACACTGACCTTTTTTGTTTTAGTAAATGGATGGATCGACAATAGGTTTTAAGGAAACTATGGTGGTTATCTGATTAAGAGACTGGATGAAATGGGGGATTCAATGAGGAAACTTGTGGTTATTATAAACTAACTAGCAAGGAGTCATGATCAACCACTTGAACCTTGGTACGTTCTGTAATGCATCATGTACGAGATGACCAATCGATGTAGAAGTTCAGGTAATAATTATAAAGGTAACCATTAGAGTTTATATGATCCTTACTTTTGAAGTAATTATGGGTTATTATATGTTATGATGGAAAATTAAAGGCATGAGATAAACTTGAGGTTAAAATATGTTATGATCATTTTTGAAGATTTTATCTCGTTTTGGGGAATGTTTTAAGAATTATATAGTTTTGGAAAAAGGACAGCACGCAGATCGTGTGACAACCCGTCGCGTCAAACAAAGTTGCGGGAATCGAACCCACAACCAAAGTGTGACTGGTATTTATCGCCTACCATTGGACTACGTGAAGTCCCTGGTTAGTTTGACCGATTCTTTTTAGTTATATGATTTTATTAATTAAGAGTAAGTTGATTTTGGGTTATTTATTAAAATGATTAACCTATCATGGAGGATATGTGATTAGGTTAATTACTTTTCAATACGAGACTTTAGGAGCAACTGATGTTGTATGGAGATAAAAGTTACGATTTAACTTGGAAGACTATGTGACTAAATCCTTCAAATATTTGGGTTTCAATCTTAGTTTGGTTTACTTTGAATAATTTTATGGACAAATTTATTATATAATGGTCCTCATTGAACTTTGGGTTTTGTTGGACAAATTTTGGAGATTAAGAATAGATTTTCTTTTTATAAAGGGTTATCCTTTTCTGGATTATCTGATCTTATACTAACCTTTTTGGTTTTGGTTTTGGTTAAAGTCTAAAGACATGGGAAGTATATAGTTCTCTTTTGTGGATTAGGTGACTCTCTAGAAGTTTATTATAGTACTCTTAAGGAGAACAAGTCTCCCTAAATACTCATCTTTTGGAAAAAAATATGAGTTTGATTAAGGAATCTAGTAAAAGTTAAAATTAAACATGATAAGTGATTATGTTTCCTTATGAATAAATTCCTCATTAAAAAGTAACTTAAAACAAAAATGTTGTCTATTAACTTTTCCTACTGGGGAATCGAATACCGTTTAACCCATCACATGTTTGTGATTTTCTTATGGTTAACTTTCTCCTAGACATGTTTACTATCACTCTCCCTCAAGAACATGACCCTTTGATTTTTCTTCCATTTCCATGTTTTTCTACATGGAATCCTAGTATGAGTTAACTCGGGTGACCTCGGTACTTATCTTCCTTTATTTTAAAGTGATTGTTTTACCGACTCTTGTTCCGATGTGGGACTTTCAAGGATGTTTCCAAGCTCAATTTTAAAGATTGTGAGGACGCAATTCCCAAAAAGGGGGAAGGATGTAACACACCAGAGAAATAAAGAATATGACATCTTTATATTTATCCATATTTGTGAATAAAATATTAATATGACTTTAAAGGGGATGCTATGCTCGATGGCGTACCCAACACGCAACAACGAGTTTCTTGGGAATCTTACGTTGCACTCTAATAATAAAATAATATTATTTTAAATGGTAGTTAACATGAAGTCGTTTTATTGGAAGGAATGGATATAAATAACTAAAATATGATTATATATGTTTTTAAATGTTTTTACATTTATCCAATAAAATATAAAGGCTTAAAATACGGAAAGAATTCAATTTTAGGTGTATATGCCCTAGTTTTCACTAAAGGTTCACCTATCGCCTTTTGATGGAAAACCATCATTAAATATAGTTTTGTTCACTCTTATACATTCTATTGGACCAAATAAAACTCTTCTTAAGAATTGGGACATCAAAATTTACTTTGTGTAAATTTTTGGTATCTTTCCGATAAAGTTCATTTTTTAATGAATAGTGTAAAATGTTGTATTTTAATTCAAAACCTCTTTTTAATCTAATTTATTTATATGATTAGATTATATTTTGAATTGGTTTTAAAGTGAAATTAGAATATTTTTTTACCATTAAATCCAATAGTGGTCTTTGGAATTAATTTCACTTTGAAATCAGACTAAAATCAGTGTCAATATTTTGATACTTATTGTTTCCTAAAAACACGTTATTTGCTCTGACAGCGGGAATTAATTATTAAATTAATTAATGTGACTTATATGTTTTGAATTTTTTAAAATAGACTTCATTTTTGAATTCAAAATATCAAATATATCTTAGGGTGAATTTTTGGGATTTTTCAGAAAAACTTCAATTTTTGATGAATAGTGAAACCACTAAGTGGTACTTATAAAAACTGATTTTTCCATTTAAATGAAATTTTGCCATCTTTGTGTTTTGAATTTCAAAAATCTGACATAAATGGTTGTCATTAAGAAGTAAAATGTGGTTCAATGGGATAAAAATAATTTTTTGGTGAATAGTAACTTATTAAGTTTTTAATCGCGATTAGAGGTAATTAGTGTAGTTTATGGTAAGAATAATGTTTTAATAAAATAAAATGACCTAGACACATTTCCTACCCTCATTTTATGTGTCATGGCCGACCAAGACAATCCATGGGTCAACTTGGGGACCCCATGGAGCCACTTTGGTTGGGAAATGACATAAATATCTTTTTATTTAATGTTAAAGTAAAAATGACACAAACATGAGATGTTTTATTAAAATAATTTTTACATGGGGTTATAAAAGTCATATTTTTTACTATAAATAGTAATTGGAAATATAAAAATATTTCCTACATCATAGTATTTTTTGTATAATTTTTAGACATTAAATAAATTAAATTATTTATGACATCATGATGATGCAGCGATGACCTCATTATTTAACGATTTAAATAAAATGGAAATATAATGTAATATCTTAGACCTACACATGTCCAAAACCTATTGTATGAGTGGATTTCGAACCCTTATCACCTTATCCTAGAAATACATCAATTTGGGACCTTTAAAATCCGAAACGCTTTTGAAAATAAAGTAACATTTTGTAACTTTACAAGAGTGTCCCTCCTCTCCTCTTATAAAAGGCCCCCACCTCTACATCCTTACCCACACTCCCAAAGCCTTTTTCTCTGCCAACACCTGCACATTTTGTCTCTCCACTTCCCTCTCTTACTCCTTGAATCCTCACTTTGGGTATAAGTCTTCCCAAGGAAGCCTTTGAGCTCAAACCAAAGGGAGTTACCCGATTTTAAGGTAATGTCTTCACTTGAGTCCTTTTGTTTTATTTTACTTCTCCAACCCCCTAAACTCTTTTTATTATTTTCTTTTGTAACAAATATAGTATCTTAAATATAATAGGATTTCTTTATAATAAGTATTCGAGCTACACTTACACACATCTACATATAATGGTTAAAGAACATATTGTTTCCGTGGATGGCGAATTTTTGCCTCCCGAAACGATGATTGTTCAACATTCTTCTAACACCTTCAAAGGTGGCCATTAAGATGACACTATATTTATATATGATATCTAATATTTTTATGTTTTACTTAATCTTCTGTATTTTTAATTTATGGCATACCTTTATGGTTTCCATTATGGGTAAACGCAATATCTTCATTTAAGGAAGTGCGGACTACTACCCCCTCAAAGTGATTTGATTCGTTAATACCATATGTGGTAAGTATAAAGGATATATTTAATTATATTATATATGATACCATACAGGAATTAAAATACTATTATGTATCATTATTTTTTAATTACATTAAATATGAAATAGAAATGGAAGTAGCGTTCATGCGTACGTACGGCTTACCGTCTCCATGAACGGTACATTTCATTTCTTATCTCAAAATGTTATGTAATATTATAAGTACATATATATAATGGATATATATGTAATATATTAAATCTAAATTAAGTATATCATTCTGGAATTATAACATATATATATCTCTCATTTTTTTTTAATTCCATTAATATGACAAAAAAATGAAAGTAGCGTACATGCGTACGTACGGCCTACCGTCTCCATGAATGGTGCTTTTCGTTTTTTATCTCCAAATGATATGGAATAGTATAAAATGAATATTTACTGGATATATATGATATTTTATTCATTAATACTATTCTGGAAATTATTTACTTATAACTACATGGGCAATCTTTTTTCGAACAAGTTCATTTTTGACTCATGTACCAAACATCGGCAAAAACGTCTAATATGAACTAACATTATTAAACAATTATTATAACATTATAATATGTGATATGAACTGAATAATAATCTCTAAAGGAGGTACTTAGGCAATTATTAATTGACCAAAGTTTATTATTCAGGAATATAAAGAAACGAACAAGACAAGTTGACTTGAGGTAAGGGATCCTACTCCTCTCTTTCTTTTTAAGTACACTCTTTTATGTCATTCCTTCTAAGCTCATATTTCTTGTGATTGGGATGTTCTTTTATATTAATATTACTATAATTTTTATGTTCATATGATTATAGACCCTATTCTCTCTCATCAATCCATTTTGGAAGTTTTGAGTGGCGTCGTTAGGCTGCCGAATTTTCGTAAGAGATCTAACCTCTCTCTTTCTCTTTAAGAACTCCCCTTTATGTCACTTCTTTTAAGCTACTCTTTTTTATGATGGGGGATGTTATTTTATTCCTCTTGCTGTAAATTTTCTTGTAATGTGATGAGATACCCTATTTGATCTCATCAATCCATTTTTTGAAGTTTTAAGTGGTGCCGTTAGGCTGTCGAGTTTTCGTAAGGGATTTTTCATCTCACTTTTATTCCTATGAGATTTATGCTACATTTTCCAAAATTTCCTTTGAGTGTTGTATGTACTGACCATTATTTTAATCATTGTGTAATATTCTTTCATTTATGAGTATTTACATCAATGTTGTATTGTCCTTATTTCACGGGGCGTATGTTTCGAAAGATACCCATGTCGGTAAGGGAACCTTTCACCCTCCTCTTTTTAAAATACTTCTTTTGTTGGGTCTTTTAATTTACATATTTTTATGTTGGTATATGTTCTCATATATCCTTATTTATGTAAATTTTATGTCCAAGTGATGAGATACCCTTTTTTTTGATGTGACGTCGTTAGGCTGTCAAGGGAGCTTCTTAACCAAATTTTGATTTCTTTGGGTTCAACATGTAGTTATTGAATATGTCATCCTTTGAATATGTGTGAATGACCTTTGATTATTTTACACTTAATATCCACTTATATTTGGTGTATTTGTTTGTCACACATAATTATGTAATTGATTTATCCTTAAACCAAGGATACCGTCTTTGTAAGGGACTTCGTCTCAATCTCCTTTCATTGAGGCATATTCTGTTTTATACACAACCTTCTTTTATACGGCGTATAAACCCCTTTGACTTTTAAGTTTATTCAAAAGGAATATTTTTTACACAAAGTGTTTATTAAATGACAAAAGGGAATGTTTTTGTCGTACGTATGCGGCGACAATGACTTCTCCGCCGTCGTGACCATTATTTGAGTTTCGGCTTCCTCTACAAGCCATACCATCTTTTTAAAAGAAAAATAAATACCATGTTTTACTTATCTTTTATTTTGGTATTGAAAATGGTTTTCATAATGTATTTATATTAATATTTTGTATTTATATATTGTTATTGAAAGGTGTAAATGTTATGTTTCCTTTATGCATGTTTTATGTGATAAGATTATGTTATGGTTCTTGGGCATTGTTATGAAGACGGGTGGTTCTGTGATAAACTAAGGGCGGGTGAGCCTGATATAGCTCTCCAATGAATTGGGTAATGCGAAGGAGTGAAACGTTAAGGTTTCTCCGAAGAGATTTAGGGAATATACTATGGTTGGTATTCCAAAAGTAACCAAGAGGGTTACTCCGTACATAAGAATGTTATGAATGCCTCAAGTTACCTTTTATGTATTATGATTTATATGATTTATTCATGATTTTATGAGGCATGTTAAAGTGCTTATGTTTTATGGGTAAATTATGATTTCATTCTTATGTATACATGTACTCATGTTTCCTTTCCATATTTTTATATCCCTTACTGAGCTTTTTATGATCATCCCAAGTTTTTGAAATTTTTTTCACAGGTCAAGGGAAGGGTACATGATGTGATGATAGTGTCAAGGATGTGTCAAGAAAGAATCCATGTTTTATTTTAAATATGCTTTCGTTGATGGGAAGAATTAATACTATCTTTTATGTAACCACTTTGTTTAAATGTGGAATGTAATGCAAGTTTCATGATCTAATTCTCTAAAACTCTAAACCTGAAAATATACTCAATGTTTAATCTTGTAATAACTCAAGATTAAGTAAGGTTTAAGGCTGGGTCCTTATAATGGGAATTCTCAGGTCCAACACTGTATCACCATGTAAGAAATATATGAGGTGAAATTTCTTATTTAATGGTTTTTATATCTTGTTTTGATGCCACTTCAGATTGTGAAGCATTATAAACTTGTTCTCATCGAGCGCTTCTTGTTCGGCAAGATAGAACTCTACTACCAAATCTAGTTTCTGGTAATCATTGATAGTTGTGCGCAATGATGGAAGCTAAATCATTATGGATAAGACTACCTTTGTTCCATAAACTAATACACATGGGGTGACCTTAGTGGATTTTTGAGTTTTCGTTTCATTTCCCCAGAGAGCATTGGGGTGTTCTTTTCGAACAACTCTTCCTGTTCAGACCAACCTTCTTCTGCATAATTTTAGAGAGGGGAATTTTGAATGCCTCAATCTACCCATTTTCTTATAGATGATAGCGGGGGATATGGTCTGGATGGATGATATACATGGCGTAAAACTTATTCAGTTTAACAGCCTGAATGTTGTTTCTATTATCGGTGTGGAATGCATGAGGGAATCCGAATTAGTAAATGATATTGAAGCTCATAAATTCAATGATAGACCAGGACTTGAACTCCTTTAGTGGAGATTCCTCAACCCATATAGAAAAAAAATCTTTAGCGATCAGGATGATTGTGAACTGGTGAGCTGTCATTGTTGGATATGGTCCCAAAACATCAATTCCCCAGACCGAAAATGTCTAAGAGTACTTGGTAATGTGGAGAGAATTTAATGGCTGGTGGAAAAAATTATCATGTATTTGCAATGCATGACCCCTCATGGAAAACTAGAGGTTGTCACATATTATGATAGGCTGAAAATATCCCAATCTCCACATCTGGTGAGAGAGTTTCAGCCTTGTCTGATAAGCCCCATAGGAACTGGCATGAACCTCCTGAATGGCATGGGAAATATCACCTACAAGAATGAAATGGATGATAATCCCCTCAAACACGCATCTGTAGAGGATCTACTCAAGACAGGAACTGCTCTGGAGGGTGAAATGCAATGTGTACTGTCAGATTCACCCACTATCGGCTTGTTCTTCCTAGAAATTACCATGAGGGAGATACTCAATGAGTGGCATCCTCCAGTCAGGATTCACATCAAACACCATGTCAGGAGTTACAGGAGTGATGAATCTCTGATGCTCCATATGGATAATCAAGTCATCCTAATCAGTCTCTACAAGATACATGACCATGCCGGCAAAGGCATCAGCTCAACCATTCTGTGAAAGAGGGACATGAGTATATTCTAGCCGAGATGGGGATTGGGCCATAAACTGGACATTAATTCTAATAGTGGTATGAGATCTGGCTTCCTAATGGCGTAGTCACAATTGATCGTCTTGATGAATTATTTGGATTCCCCTTTCACATTCATGTGGGGAATGTCAATCTCATGGGCCATCTCGAGGCCGGTAATAAGAGCCCAAAACTCTTCCACATTGATGGTAAACATTATGAAAAAACATATGAGTATGTAAAAACAACATCTGTTGCAATGATGAAGATGATACCCAATCCCACTTTGTTGAGTCTGGTATCATTGTGTCATATGATGGTAGGGCTTTGGAAAAAACCATCAATGTGAATTTGGCAAAACATAATGGATTGATATATCGTGGAGATTGCCTCATCTAGAAAATCAATATATAGATAATGGTCTAAAAGAGATAGAATGGGGGAAATGAATTATCTAAATTTATGTCCCTTGATATCCTTATAGTAGACAATCATGATGTCAAACAACTAGAGTATTACTACCAACCAAGCTAGAAGACCTGAAAATATGGCATGGTTCAGAATGTACTTCGGCAGATCCATTGGGAACACTAGTTGAATCTCAGGGTATTGCAAGTCATGTCATAATTGTTTCCATAGGAACAATATCCCAAAGAATATCTTGTTGACATAGCAGTATCTTGTCTCTATATCGAAGAGCATTCAGTTGAGATAGTATAAACTATTCTATGTTCCCTCATTTTTTTATGTACGAGAAGGGTGCCAAAATTTCGTTCTAGAATAGTCACATTAAGGACCTACAATATTCCCGAAATTTGTGGCATCAGAACTGAAGTTTGTAATAAGTACTACATGATTTCCTTGAATTTTTTCTTAGACTCTTCATCCCACTCATAACTGACACCTTTCTTCATAATCCTTGAGATAGTATTACACTTTCAATCTAGATTTTACATATATCATTGTATATAGGATATGTGGCCTAGAAAACCCAGAATCATCTGATTGTTGCTTGGGGGAGACATCTGACTGATGGCCATGATCTTCTCAAAATTTATCTCAATGCCTCTATATCTGAAAAAGAATATGAGAAACTATCTAGGGGTAACACCAAAGGAAAATTTCAAGGGGTTTATCATTAGATGGTGGGATTGGAGGAAGCCAAAAACCTTCTTGATATCTTTGTGATGGTCTTGGAACTGGTGATATCTAACCACCAGATCATCCATGTAATATTCAACTAAGGTACCGAGGTTTGGCATAAATATGTGATGCATAGAACACTGATATGTGTCACCTGTATTCTTTAGACCGAGGGGAATAACCTGGTGTCATAATTTACCTCATGTGGCCCTAAAAGATGTAGATTCTTAATCAATGGGGGATATTTGAATTTGTTATACCCAGAATAACCAACCATGAAAGAGAGATCCTACAACCCAACGACAACATCAATCAACAGTTCCATTATAGGAAGGGGAAAATCATCCTTCTAACAATGACAGTTGAGATCTTAGATGTCTATTCAAACAAAGATCTGTTCATTCTTCTTCCTAATAGGAACAATGTTTGATAACGTTCTATGTTACTATACATCCGTGAAGAAGTTAGCTAAGATTATCTTATCAACCACATCATCGACCACGACACCATGAGAAGGGTGCATCTTTCTGGGAGGCTGTTTGAACAGAAGATGATTTGCTGGAAGACCGAAGTAGTGGATGAATACCTAAGGATATATTCCCCAAATTTCATTATAACTATATGAAAACACATCACGATACTGATTCAAGAAGTCCATGTGTCACTATTTCTATTCTGCATGCATAGTAACACTAATCAAGGTTGGATTGGGATATATCTCGTTATTTAGGAACACCTGTACCAATTCATCGATGGTGGTGGAAACACCCACCTCAAAAGATTTAGGAGAATCCTCAAAACATTATACTTCACTCATGGAGGAGGGATCCTTTGAAGGAGGAAATTATTCTAAGTCGATAGATCCTGAGGGGACACTTGTGCCAGCTTGAGTGGTGGTGGACACCACATCAGAGAGCTCTGGTATTTCTATGGTCATTGCGATGAAAGCTATCGACCCAGTCTCATATGGCCTTCGGACCAAGGGTCCAACCATGATGATATCAATGAAATAGTGGTGCATTTTCTTGTTCCAGTTTGTCCCGTCCTAGTGAAACAAGCATGTATGATGTATTGTTGTTTACATTGGGTGGACATCTCGATACATTATGATAGTATGTGGATCTAGGATCAACCGATCCTAATTTGTATAAGAATTACAAGATATATTTTAGAGTCTCATACCCTTGGGAATGTTCTTCCCCATCATTCAAGAAACAAAAAATCATTGCCTCAAATCTAGAGTCATGGGCTCTAGTCGGTGGATTGGGAAAAAGTAGGCATCATCTAGGTCTTTCCATGGGTTGGTTGCAGTCGTATCATGTTCTACCACATAAGCCTGAATCTACATTTCATTTCTCGTGTAATAGTTATCATCCATATGGAGGACTTCACAAGACGAAATGGGGGATGCCTATCCTTGGAGTATGTCTACTCAACCATTAATGGAGTACATAAGGAATTGGTTATACGAAGATGCGACCATCACATGTAGGTGGAGCCATGGCCAACCCATCAATGTGTTGTTAGAGGCATCATGTGAGACTACAATGAATTCAATGATTTCAAATAGGAAACTAAACTAGGTCTTCAGACCGATCTTTCCAACTAGTGTATGATTCGTCCTATCATATCCCTACATTTTTAGGTCAGAGGTACTAATATCATCCTTGTGTAGTCTCATCTTTTTTACTGTCTGGGATAGGAGGAGGATGATCCCAGACCCAGTGTCTATAAGACAACTGAAAACCTCCACCCTATTTAAATGGCATGTAATTTATTATGGGAAGATATACCCCTTTATGGGATATCCTTAATCTTCTCAAGAGATATAGATAATTAACTAAAATTCTACATGCTCAACTGCCTCAACATGGAAGGTTTCTATAACTTATACCTATGTCACAAACTGAAGAGGGATTCTTAAATAATTGGCAAGGGATTCTTGCATATTTGATGATTGGAGAAGATCCTTGAGGATAGAGATCCTTTCAGGAATACTGGAATCATTCTTAAGGATATCATACTTCCATTCCAAGCATAAACTTATGCCTACATGAGTTCATTTTGTGGTATGAGTTATGACAAGCCCTTCAGGATGAACAAGCGGCCAACGGGTGCTTGGAATGCCTTGTTGCGCACCTGTGGAAATGCATAGTGTGACTACTAGATGCTCTCAAGAAGACAAGGGCTGATTCGAAATAGAAATTAGCAGATTGTAGAATGCTTATAGTGTCTTTGCCTGGTCACGTAACCCAAATGGAAGTGAATGTGGACCTGGTGAAACCAGTTGAGATGGCGGTGCGTGCTATGCTCGGCAATGGGGTTGTTTTCTGGTTTCAGTGTCATGCATAGATTTTTTGGAGGCACAAACCAAATCATTCCATCGACCCATGTAATAGTGGATCCATCGATAATGGAATTAGGTTGGAACATTGTGAGGTTCTTCCTGGAGCTCTTCGACATCAGGAATCATGTCACAGTTTACCAGCTCCACTGTGTTAGCCAAAGCATACCATAGGTCATCAAATGGAGAATCATTCATCACAGGGTGAATTATAGTGGAATTTTCCAACACAAAGGGCTTGAAATTACCAAGAGTACAGGATGAATAAGTCATCGATGGGGGACTCTACTACCCCTTTCATTGTAGATTCCTTCCCTTCAGTGAAGAGGAAGGCTGAGAAGTCAACACAGATGTAGTGGTTGTGGGTGATGCAGTGAATTTTTGAAGGATCAGGTCAATTCAAACAAGTATGGATAATGCCATGGGAATGGGTGACTATATTACAGGCCACCCATTCATCTTATTTTTGTTACCCAGTACTAGAAACTTGTTTCCACTCTTCTTCCCTATCAGTGTCATTATCACTATCATGATGTTTGAATATACATGCCACCTATGTCAGGGATGGGCCTAACCAAACTTTGTGGTTATCAACTTGGTCATGAACACAGTCTTTCAACACATATCATTGCATGAGGGTGTGCCATTATTTAGGGAGATTACTATGATATGCCTCTTCAGGCCTCCTGCATTCCAAGAACCATAGAATTCCTTGTTCCATGGAACTTCGATGTAACCAGGGACCTGAGACTCATTGAATTAGTAGGTCTGGTCCCTTCTATTCATGAAGGGGTATAAAGGATCCTGTACATAATTAGGGGCCGAAGGTTCCTATCAAGGATGCATATCTTGATTCTCAACTAGGTGATTCCATCATATTATGTGGGAGAGCCTATCGATTCTAAGGAGGTCGCT
This sequence comes from Viscum album, assembly GCA_963277665.1. Taxonomy (NCBI): domain Eukaryota; kingdom Viridiplantae; phylum Streptophyta; class Magnoliopsida; order Santalales; family Viscaceae; genus Viscum; species Viscum album. Next base: position 647,079,817 of record OY728120.1, on the reverse strand, counting down.
TCTGGGTCTGAGGTTATGCCTTATGTGGTGGGCCTCTACGAGGTTGTGGAGGTGGATCTACTGGTTTTAACTCAAGATTCATAGGTACCATAATTTTGTCAACAATAGTGGTCTCGACCATAGGGTGTCTTCTAGAAGGAACTACAGGATGCAACATGTGTTCCTATTTGGCATGTTTCAAGGCATCCTCTAGATGCTGGGATTTTTCAGAGAAATCCCATAATTCTATTGGGTAGTTTTTCTATGAGAGTGGTGACTAGTTAAATTTTGAAATTCCCAACACTTATTTTCATAATTTGTTCTTAAGTGAGTGGCATATAAATAGAGTTCGTTAGGCCTTTCCACTAGGTGAAAAACTTCGCGATGTTCTCATCAGGCCTCTACTTGCACATGAAGTGATCTGCTATACTCTTCTTCTAGGGTGTGGAGCTGAATTGGTAAAAAAAATCATGTGGAGATCCTCCCATCCAACTACTTTCCCAATGGGTAGCTGGTTGTACCACACATAGGTGGGCCCTTATAATGTTTTTATGAAACAACGGTGTTTTCGTCCTCCTACTACATTAGAGTTCCCACCTGGGACCACACCTTGAGATGAAGTGGGTCAGATGCTGCAGCAGATCACCCATCCCATTAATGGGGGAAAATTTAGGATTTCAGAAATGAAGGGGTGCCGACATATCATCCACCTACACCATGTATGGATTTCCATCAGGGTTGATTGCCACCTGTTGAATTTCAAAAACCTTGAGGTAGCCCATGAGAGTTACTATTAGATCATCTAGGCTAGGATTCCTATCATCATGAGGATTTTTGGCCACCAGGGCACTGGAAGGATCTTCAAAATGACAAGTAGGCCAGAAAGATCATGGAGTTGCTGGAGGGATGACCAGTGGAGTGGCTGGGGGAACCAGAGCTGGGTCTTGAGGAGTGTTATCATGCAATTTGGGTGGATTTGTATATTTTTATCATGACCTCTTTCAATAAACTCCAGCATATACCCTATCTATGTTGGATTGATTGTCAACTTAACTTAGAGGCAATTCCCCAGGGGTAGGGTGTACCAGTCCTACTACCCCCATCATGTATTACGGTAGTCTGGTTTCCATTTTGCTACATGTTCAGTGAGAAGTTCATCGACCATCATTTTATGATCCACGAGTTATTGACGCATTGCGGAATTTTCGGGATCATCCTTCGACATCTATACAAATCCAAATGTTTTAGAGGGTTTTAAAGCCCTAATATGCTCTTTTCCCTTATTGGGATTCATAATGAGGGCTAATGACTCTGTATGTAGAGGATGACAAAGTAAATTTATTTGCGGGTGAGTAATCATTCCAAATGGATCCAATAGGTTAGGAAATCCCACAAAGGTAATCTCTCCTAGAGGATCTCTAAATAATTCTCTCACTTTGATAGGTTTTCCATATTGTCCATGACTATTCCTGAAGGAATATCCTCAATATTACATGGAATATCAGGATTGCACCGTATCGAATTAAAATGAATGGTCGCATGATACCCCAACAATGAATCTTAACATGGGGGGAAGCCTCCTAGACAATTCTGCAGAGCTCATTAATGCTCTGAACACAGAGTTGTTGGAGGTTCTGATGGTGACCAATTGACTCAGGGCACTGGGCTATAGGGGGCGTAGCCAAGATGGCCATACGACATTACTGGACTATGTCTTCGATGTGTTATTAACTATTGGGTAAGCCACCGGCTGATTACGGAGGTGGATGTGCATCACCCAAAGGGTTTGGTCAAAGCACACAAATTCCTCCTCGGTTAAGGATTCCAGCACACTGATGTTCTTAGTAGATGCTGACCAGAACATCTCTAGGAAATGGTCCACCATATGGATGTCCCACAAGATTCTTCCTTCAAATTTGCTGTTGGTAAATTTGTTGTCTAATTCACCAATTAAGGGTGTGTGTGGGACCAGTAACAACACTTATGAAGACTTTTGATACATTATATTGGACTATTTAGAATATGCTGAGCATGATGATGAGCCACCGCATCTCGGGCTATCTACTGAAGAATGAAACAACCGAGCCCCCACATCCCGATAAGATGGTATAGTGAACACAACACCCCGTTCAGGGGATGTAGTTACTGATGGTGGTTCATGATGTTTTTCATCTTTTATGGGTCCCCAGAATAACTCTATGTGATCATTGGTTGAGTTATAGAATGATCTTATGGATGATAGTGAGCATTGCATGACTAGTACCTAGGAATAGACCAAATCTCCTCCTCCAGAATGTATCTTTGGAGGGAGGAAAGAATTTGGTGGACCTCACATTCTATAAAGATGAGGGTTATACACCATGTTCCAACCCTTTCCCCTTACATAGTGTATATATGTGAGGGTTCCATAACTAAATTGCATTCGTCCTAATAATAAAAAAATAGATGGCTTTAACCGCTGTCTAAAACTTCTCAATATCCTTCTATCGGTGGTGATGACCCACCCTCCGACCCTATGGTTGTTCTTTAGAAGATTTTAGGTTATTGTCACTAGTAGGACCTTTAGCTAAACTGGTGCTGGGGTGGAGATGACTTCCACCAGGGTGAGTTGTTGTGTGAGAATCAACTAGACAAATGTCAATAGGAACAGGGGGAGGACCTCCGCATCTGCTGGGTGGAACACGGAGAGAATCCCTGTGGTAATTTATGGAGTGGATAAGACCTCCACTGGAGTTGGTGGGAGCATGGTAATAACCTCCCTGCATGTTTTCTTTAGCAGTGACAGTATAAGGAGGAACATTGTACAGGTCAAACTGAATGCAGGGAAGACCTCCATATTTGACGCCAATAAAGTGTGGCAAACCTCACCTTCTATAATTTCCAGGATGAGAGGGACATTCATCTATTATAGTATGAACGTGGGGAATACACTAAACTGGTGGGTAACTGGGTGAGGATGACCTTCACATCGGCGATCTGCAACCGGAGGAAAAACTCCATATATGGGATCATGGGTGCAGAAGAATCCTCTATGATGGATGTCAGTGTGGTGGGTAGGTCATTCACTCAGACTGATGGTTCCATGGGTAGGATATCAATGCTATGCTTTGGAGTGAGTAGGGCCTACACTCTCATTGGTTCTGGAATGAGGAGGATCTCTATGATTGACGCCATGTTTGTGGGTCAACCCATGATGGGCGATGCTTTTGTCTGCGACCAAGAGTCATCCAAAACTGCCCACATGGCAGTTTGGGACTCAATTTTGGTTAGGCATATTGGTTACCCTATTTAGTATAAATAGGGAATTTATGGTACACATCGACGGTGGAATGATCCACTATAGCTGTTGATAATGACAATCCCTAGTAGGCTCCCTCCTAAGCATGCACCTGACGTTGGCGTTGGGTTAACCAAACTAGATTCGATAGTGTAGGTGTACAATTCACCTTCTCAAAATGCCTCTATGGCTAGGTTGTGGTGCTGACATGGCCTGGATGGATCCCTCTTTGGTGGCCCCCCCGATGGGATCATAGCTGGCCTGACCTAAACATACATAACCATAATAGTGTAAGGGATGGAGTATTCAAAGTGCTCTGGGGAGAGTCTTTCTATGCAATTTTATGTTATATTGGGGAGTCATGCCTCCCTATGCATCCCTTGGGGTAGTAGTGATGACAAGGTGTAGAAGCCTCGATGTTCGGTCAGACTATATAACAAGTTGGGATGATCCCTTATTCCTCATATCTTTGTACGAGGTCCTCAATCTCACTCCTCAAATTGAGCTTAGACGTTGAGATTGGACATGGGTTACCAATATCTGTGGATGTATAGGTAGTCACAGATTATATGGGTCCACAAGGGATTTCCCATTAGTGTTTCCCTAGCCCGTACATTGGTGGCTGGGTGGTGATCAGATTCCTCTCCTCGCAACTTGGGTCATACAATGCAGAGAGATTTAACCATTAACACTGAAAAGAGAAAAGTGACATATAGTTTCCATGTGTGGTTATATCTTAATTGTTTGGGAAGAAGGATCCATACTGAAAACATCACATACCATGATGTCCAACATTCAAATTCCACAATTTTTGGTGAGTTTCATGCAATTCCCACAATTTGATTGGTGGGACATGGTGCCAGATTAACTAGATCTAGTGACGTGCATATCCGTTGATGTCTCAAACACTACAAATCCCCCAATTGAGGAGAAGAAGTTAATCCCAGGTTCACCATTTATGTTTTCGATGCTTTCATCTAGATGTGCTTCGGTTTTTCGAGGATGTGATGTGTTGTGTTTCCCCACATTCCCGCTTTCCAAATGTGGGTTACATCCATCAGTTGTAGAGTGAAATTTTCTCCTTGATTGAAACAGGATGAATGGATGTCAGTTCCACCATCTATGGATTCTTCCTGAGAACTCGTCACCTAGACTAGGTCTCCCTTAATGATTAATACTTCGCTCATGACACTCTTCACGGGGACATATCTTTGTGGAAACTTGTTAATAACACTAAATCTGTCAGGAAATTAAAAAGGGTCATGTCATGGAAGAAACCTTTGATAGGATGAGTAGTCATGTTGGACATTGCTAACTGGTATGGATGCTGAAACGGAGGTGTTTCTGGGATTCATCCCCTTATCATAGAGATTCAAGAAGGCGCAGAAGCCTGAGGAATCCCAGGTCCTGTGCAGGGAATTATATGCCATTGGCATGTCTCAGAGGTTTTCCTTAACTTCTAATGTTTATCATAGGGTATGATGTGAGTTTATAGTCTAGAAAGGACAGATCATACTAATTAGAACACTGAAGGGAGTGGATAAGATTGGTGAATCCACATGAGATGGCACCTAATTGGATGAATGAATGGGTGGATCAAAACATCTAATGAAGATGGATCTAATGATTCATGGGTCCCTATAAAGGGGATTCTTGAGATAACCATTTTCTAGGATTGAACCATAAAAATCCTTCCTATATACCGTATCTCTGGAGATAGGGATCACAACCTGGTTAGTTCAATGATATAGACATTGAATTAGGGTGTGTGTAGAGGACAACGTCCTGATGACGATGATGGGACTTACATGTGGATAGCAGCCCATTATAAGAGGGACACACTTAGTTGGATGGAAATGGATTGTTTGGGGATTAAGAATGGTTAACTTCCTAGTGGGATGGTGTTATTTCATTAGGGAGTTTCAACCCATGTAATAATTAGGATGGATATGGATAGAATGTATAACGATAAAGTGGAGGAATTAGTTGGAACCAACATGAAGAAGATGATGATGTTGGGATTGATCCTTAAAGAGACATCCTACATTTCCTCATAGCAGGGAATAAATTTCATCGTAGTTTGTTGGGGTGATGGGTCAGTTGAGGAGGTGGCCCTTTAAAATGGACGCCGAGATGGGACCTTGAGGATGTAGAACTTCTAGTTTGTTTAATGGCCATCCAGAAACACAAAAGATCATGGGAGAGACTGGTATGAGACATGAGTGATGGTCTTGAACTTTGGGGGGGCTTCCTACGTATCCCTATTGCTGAGAATCAATGTCCATGTAGTTTAGCATGTAGGAATAGAATTGGGGTGTGTGTAGCTAAATATGACCTGATGTTATATTGGGGGATACACGTCGTTAGTGGCCCATGAGTTGGTCTGATTCCATTATGGGATAGAACACGGATTTCGGTCCCAAAAAAGGGGACACTAATGTTTAACTCTGTCTTGGGATGAACCTCATGGAGGCTTCCTACATACCCTTCCTAGGGGATAGGGATAAATCACACATATTTCGAAGTGTGGAATATTATCGGAGTGTTCACAGAGAAAAGAAACCTGGAGATGATGTTGTGGATTACATGTGGTTAGTATCTTGAGATTTGGTATGATGCCTGAGGGCGGACCAGAGAGTCAGATCCTAAAAAAGGTGAATAAACTGACTTATTGTAGATTGGGATTGATCCTCAATGAGTCTTTTTGTGTACCATGTCTAGGAGACAGGTATAAATACCCACATAGTTCAACTACATATAGTTTAGTGTCATGCACGATGAAAGGGGCATATAGTTTAACATCTTGTGGGAAGAGAGAGAATCAATGTGAAGTGTTTGGGACTGACGAGTGTTGGGACTGAACCTCTGGGAGGCTTCCTACAAACAATTACCAAATAGGGGAGAGATCAATGTCCAAATAGTTCAGAAGGGGGGATATAGTTAAATTTCATTCGGGATGTAGTTGAATGGATGTGAAGTTGTTGGGACCAATGGATGATTGGATTGATCCTTAGGGATTCTTCCTATGTACCTTTCCTAGAGATGGAAAAGATCAAAGTACGCGTAGTTAAGAATATGGTGTTTTGGGATTACATGCTAAGGAAGTCCAGAGAGGATGCCATGATCAATGATTACTCTATAACATTGTGATTCATGCTCAATGTGAGAAACAAGTAGCTTCAAAGACCAGGAGACTACCTCATGAAAGGTGTTTATAAGGGGAATGGAGTGGGGATTACACATGGTTGGTGACCCAAAGAGGAAACAAGGGAATATGATTGGTTATAAGCCCAGGGAGATAGATATTGGGACATACTCCAAGATGGAGGCCTGATGGAAATAAAGAAAAAACAAAGAGGGATAGGGTAACGAAGGTCCTTGCGACCATATCTCCATTGGTATTTGTGCATCGGTGATGAAAGGTGGATCAATGATGCTTCTTCCCACAAGAAAGTATATGGTCTTACAACAAGATGGTTTCCCTTCCCCACAAACAGATGTCACTCTAGAAAATTGGAAGCAATTTTATGTGAGGAATATTTAACTCCCTTAAAGACCAATTGATGTGGTGAATGTCTGAGATGGGGCATATTGTGTATATGGAACAGGTCGAGGATATAGTTTTATGTCATGTACTGAGGATGATGGTGCTTGGTAGTTTAACGTCCTGTATATCAGACATCAAAGATTCACTCCCCGCCACTAGGACTTAAATAACTGATACCCACCTACTATTAGTGAAGGGAAGTAATCAGTAATGCCATGATGATGTGGTGTTTGGGAGTGATCCATCTAGGGACTTGTGAAAGCGTGGATATTCAAAGAAACAATATCTATTATCGTGATTATGTGAATAAGCATGTGTCTATGAAACATGACATGAAGAACTGACCAAGGGACCTTGAAGTTACTTCATAAAATCCTGGAGGGTCATACGAGAAAAGGGTATGAGAAGTAAAAAGGTTTGTAGGAAGGGACATTGTGAACTCTAGCGGCCCACAAAGTGGATAGACTCAACGAAGTCATATGCTTCACTATGTTTAGTGGCCTAGCCTTAGGATGGGGTATACATGTAATTAATGGGTTCTTCACTAAGTGAAAGAGGTTTCGTAAAGTAGTACTTTGTAGAGAATGGGATTCTTGCAATGCATGGCACTGTGAGGCGATGTACTTCCCAAAGCATAGTGGCCCTTCCTTGGCATAGTGTTTACATGTGAATGAAAAGTACGTCGTGAAGAATGAGTTTTTAAGAAGACATGAGTTCCCTTAGGGAGGTCCTTCGTTTTTCGTGGCCCATGAGCTTTGTGAAGGGCCTCCTTTCTTGAAGATGGGTTGTGTTGGAGCTAAGGGAATTGTATATCACAATTCTCAAGTAACATAAAGAGATCATTTTTAATAGTACTTCATAGAGTAGAAATTTTTTCTTTATATGAGAGATGAGATGACCAATGGTCATTGTATCCTCCATTAGGTATAAGGGAAGCCTGATATTTATAGGTGTGGGGTCTCACGAAGCTCTAAAATCATACTATGAAGCAACATGGCACATTGGGATTAAAAGAGGATTGTGTCAATTTTTTCGAAACCATGTAGTCGACTGTCATACCCTCCTTAGCGCAGAGGCCTCCTTAATTCCCTTTGCGGAACTCATGAAGGATTTCATCAATTTCCTAGGGACCGTAGAGGCGATCCACTTCCCTCTATGGTGTATATATTTCTATCAATTGTTTTGTATACACATAGTCATCAACCACTTTTAGTCTGCGGTGACCACAGAGGCGGCCATGGCTTCTTTCCAGCCACAGTGTAGTGGGACACTGTGAAGGTTCATCAAGAAGTAGCCCCTTCGATATTGTTGGGATGTTTACAAATCTTTTTTTCCCAAATTTTGGCACAAAAATATACTCATATTTTTCTAAATTTCTGTTTGAAATAGGCCTCTACATTCTTTTATTTTTCTTGAATTTTTGGTTAAATTAGAAATATCACCTCAAATAATGAGACCAGAACTTATTGTTAAGAGACCAGGAGAAATGATGCGGAAAAAATGCATTTTAAGAATCTTCTTATTGTCATCATTGGAATAAAATTACATTTAAACATTTTTTATTTTCCCTTATTAGAGTTTGATATCATTTTTGGGAAGGATTTGATTTCTATTTATCATGCTAAGATTGAATTCAAAGATAAATAAGTTATTTTTCAAAAATATTTTGTGTTTGTATAAATGAACAAACCCATATAATTGATAACATATCTGGAAGATGAGAAATTGTTGAAATATGGAAATGAAGTTTATCTTACTTATATTGTTAAATAGAGGGGAAATTTTCAGATTGATAATGTGCAAGTGGTAAATGAATACCATGATATTTTTCTTAATGAGTTACATGGTGTCCTGGATGATCCGGAATTCTAATTCAAAGTTGAATTAGTTCCTATTTCTGGGGTTTAACAACCCATGATTTTATAGTACTATTTCTCATTAATGTATTTCAATAGATTTTGATACATGCCACACTGAGTTCGAGCGTAACACAACATACCAAACTAGCCGTTCAAAAATCAGTTATGAATATTATTAACTTAATTCTAAATATAATATAATCTATATAATTTTAACATAAATATTACATGTTTCTGAGAAATAATATTAAAACGAATTCGTTTTTCAGATAAAAGAATTATTTTTCAAAAATTGAAATTTTACAACCTTTTAATGGTGAATCTTTTTTAAATAAAAAAATTGTCTTTTTTATCGATTTAAATTAATAAAATTAAATTATACATTAGTAGCGGGACATAAAAATTTAGTTTGGATAATTTTTTGTAACATTTTTATAACTTTAATATTTTGACAAATAGTGAAAATAATATGTTTTAATTGAATACAAATTTTTTGTTCGAAATAATTTATAGTGTAAAATTATGAATTTGAATGGTTTTGAAGAATAATTAAATTATATTTTTATCATTTAATACAATTTAGGTCATTATAAATAATTTCACACTTAAATTTGACATAAACACTTGTCAATATTTTTTATAGTTTTTACTTTTTAAAAACATGATTTTTGGTTTTGAAAAAGGGAATTAATTTTAAATTAATTAATGAAAAAAAAATTTATTGAATTTTGTATTATAGACTTCATTTTTGAATTCAGAATATCAAAATTATCTTAGTGTGAATTTTTGGTATTTTTCTGAAAACATCAATTTTTAATGAATAGTAAAAACATTGCGTTATTGTTTAATACCGAAATTTTATTTAAACAATTATTTATTTAAATTTAATTTATATTAGTTAAAAATAGATACATAATATTTATATATGTTCAATGTAATTCATTAGAGTCATTTTATATAATGTTTATATATATATAATTTTATTGAACATTTTACCGTCTTTTACCCAACTACTCGGAGCATTTGAAAATTAGTATAAATCTTAATTTTACTACTTCTGTGATTTTAATTTCAAAAATATGAGACACACGTTAAATTTCTGTAAGAAAAATGTGGTTCAATAATATGAAAATAATTTTTGGTGAATAGTAACTTTTAATTTTTATCTACGACAGTTAAAAGTAAATAGTGTTATTAACGATAAAAATGATATCATAATTACCCTAACACAGTTTATAATTCTATTTTATAATTGTAATTCGACCAAAAAACCTTAGAAATAAATTATGATCATTTTGGTCCACATGGATTTGATTAGGATATTTAATATTATTTTATTTAAAGAAGAGTTAAACGTTTAAAATTCAACATATATTAACTAAACCATTTTTAATACAGGGTTATACATAATGTAAATTATACTATAAATATTCATTAGTAATATATAAAAAATTCTACATAATGGTATTTTATTTATAAATTTTATACATTATATAATTAAATTTATTTATGTCACAATGATGATGAAGTAATTACCTTCTTAATGAAATATTAAAATAATTGATATTATAAATATTAAAATAAATATAATTTGAATGTTTTGATTCCATCAACGAATTTTATAAGGTAATATGACATGTTATGTTTGGTTAAATGTATTTGCTTCAAAGTAATCAGGTTGTGATGATTTTCACAAAAACGAAATACTAAATATTGGTAATATTGAAATATATTATTTTTTTAAACAGATATTATATTATTAAAAGATATTATATTCCAAAAAATAAATGGTTGGTCCAAATAACTCATATAATGGTTAATATTTCATTAATTAACCAATTGGGATTCTATTGAAATTTTGTAGTTTGTTTATTAACCATTTATTATAATAATAATAGAAGACATTGTAACAGTTAAATTTTTTAACTAAGAGTTATAACTAAATGATAGGGATAATATGGTAGCATAAAAATGTATTACACATATTAGTTGATAGTATTTCCACCCATAGCCACCTTATAATTTAATAAATTATTTTGGAGCCATTAGAAACTGAATATTAATTTATAGTAAAATAACAATGGAAGCATTTCCTAAAGTTACCATCAGCTTTCTTATAAAAGGGTACTTACCCTTCTCTCAAAATTACACTTCCAAATCCATATGGATCATGAAAAATCTACACTAATCTCCTCCCAACATATCTGTCTTCATCCTTGAGGCCTTCCCATGAGCAGAAAGCCATTCTTTAGAGCCCCTTTGTCCAAATCAAAAGGAAACACCCAACAAAAAAGTAATTATTTAATCACCTCTTTCCATGTTTTTTTCTATTTTGGCACACAATTTTCTTTGTTATTTCCATACCAAAAAATATCTCCCACACCATCTACATAATGTGATTTTATTATAAATATGGTACAACCATATTCATCATTCTATTCATCTGATGAATAATAATTGCACCATGTGTGCGTACGTACTACTTACTGTTTCCACGCCAGGGTGTACTTTGTTATTCTAACACATAATTATCTGGATGGGTATAATAATGAAAATAACTAATGTAAATAATAAATATAACATGTTAATTATTATTTATATATGATATATCATCCAATTACATATTATTTCACCATTAATATAATGATATTATCGCTCGTGAGTATGTACGGATTACCGTCTCCACGACGCGATGAGATTCATTTCCATGTTCTCCATTTAACGATGATTATAAAAATATATATTATTAATATGTACTATATGTCATAATAATTATACTGGAGATATATATATACTTATATATATATATACGTATGTACTTACATATATCATGTTCACTTACTTCCTCTCAATACGATATGAAAACGGAAAGAGCGTTTATGTGTACGTATGGCCCACCACCTCCATTAACGGTGCCTTCCATTTCATATATCTATATATTATAAATATTTATATTCTAAATATATATGATATATAAATCAGGTTTTATATTCTGGAAGTATTTAAAAAATGATCTAAATGATGTGATCAAGAATAACATGTTAAAACACATATGATAAAGAAAGTAATTATTACAAAAATGTTAATATAACTTGGATATCATTAATAAAGGGGCAGTATAAATTCATAAATTAATCATGTATTATATAAAAAATATGAATATGTTTTTGGTATAATTTAATAACATACTATGGTCATTTTACAAGAGGTTAAACGTACCCTTGACCAAAGGAAAGTTCAAGGTAACAGTTAATTCCTCAATCTCAATATTATCTGAGATTGTTTTTGTTTTTGTTTTTACTGGGGAATAATTATTATCCATGTCCATGATTCATAAAATATTTTTCAAAAGGATTCTTATTAAGGGGATTTTTTACTAAAACATAATTTTAAATGGATTAAATATTTCTTCTTCTATATCATTCTCATTAATGTCTATGTTTTCAAAATGGTTTTAAGGATTTATTTCTATGAAAATGAATGTTTTAAAATGTTAATTCCATTCAAAAGTTTCAATGTAGTATGAGACACTTTGATTTAAAAATTTATTTTAAATTCTCTCCTTTCTAAAATGAGTTACTTTTAAAAATTTTCTTAAAAAAGGGATATTTATCTCATAATATTTTTACTCAAAATTTTCAACTATATCAACATCCTTTTTGAAATTATTCTTGAATGAGGTTGATTTATTATAAATACTATCTTCAATATTTTATTGAATGAGTTATGATATGATTTACTATTAATGTGTTATTTTTATACCATTCATAGTTTTTGGATAATGTATTGTCAATTTTCATTCTAGTTTTAATAAGAATGTTTTGTGTTTAAAAATACTCATATGGGAAATGAATTGGACTTAGTAAATGATTGTATGAGACTTATAAAGATTCTCAATGTATCGGTAGATCTCATGAGACTAACTAGTTTCTTGACATAAGTCCTTGAAAAAAAAATATTTTTAGTCTTGGCACAAGGCCTTGACTATGTGATTATGAAGTCTGACATTATGCATTCCATCAATATGTAATTGGATATTGATATTGCATATGATTATTCGAATAGTAGAATATCCATGTGAATAAATATACAGAATTATTGGATTTATATTTTCAATATTATACATAATTTTAAGAATAAATGGCTTATGTTTTGTATTAAACATTGCATTAAATGTTTGTGCTTATTTATGAATGTTTCTGAAATATGGTTATCCATAACGAGCATCTGAGCTCACCAATTTCTATGTTTTATTTTCCTAGGATGTGAAGAAATATATTATGAACGACTTACAAGGATTGTCTAAGGGATAAGAATGTGGTCAATGTAGATAATGTTGTTGTGGCTTTTCATTTTATAATGTAATGTAACATTAATGTTTCTAATCTATTTTCCAAGACTGCTAAATAGATCAGTCCTTCGGAACATGATTCCTTATAATCCTAGTAATGTATTAAAATAATGCACTAACTCTAGGTAACTGTGGTTGAGGTGTTACAGTTTCTATCATAGGAATTTTACCAATAACCATAGAAAATAGATTTTGAAAAACTTTTATTAGATAACATTACCTTAAGAAAGACATTGAGGATTAGTATAGAAGAAAATTCTAGAATTTTGGTAATGTAGATATATTTTTTATTTTCCAAGAAATACATCCCTGTATGGATAGAAGTTGGTAGAGGTGGCTCTAGAACATATGTACATAGGATTGAAAACTCCAACAAGGAGTTTCAACCTTGACACAAGGTATCCTACTGCACGACAATGGGCCTTTCTGCACTCTATTTTATGTCACTCCTGGGGGATATGCATAGGATAATTCACATTTTCATTACTTTCCATAATGATGGATTTAGGAGTAAATACTTCCTCAAAGAAAAAATTTTATGATTATAGATTATATGCATAATATTTTCAATTTACGTTAGGTATTTCTAATGTTTGGAATTATGAATTATGAATCATAATCTAATATAGTGTGCCATTGTTTAGAAAATGCATATAGTGGAAGGAATGAAAATTCCAGCAACACGGATGATCGGAAGATTAAGAAGGATTATATCACTTATGGTATTAATCCAACATTTAAAAGGGAAATATCCTCCCATGGATTCTCATCATATGAAGAAATAGTATCATGTGTTAATATGACAATTAAAGAATTATCTAAGTCCAATGGCTTTGAAGTAATACAAGAGATGAAATGGATGGAAGAGAGAAATATTGATAAAGGGAAGAGGTGAAAGAATGATTTTCCAATACGTGATAACTATGGAAAGAATCAACATGGTAATGATTAAATGGAATGGGAGTTTATTATATGTTAGGAGAAAAAGGACCCCCCGTGAGTTATTGCAATGGTAAGAAAAAGGTTTCAAATGTAAAATTCTTCATCTACAAGTAGTTGGGACACTACACGAATCAATGTCCAAATCATCAGAGTATACCCCAAATAAAGCTATTGGATAATAATCATGTTATGATACTACCGATGATGAAAGGTAATGATTAGAGTTCCTATGTTGTTATTAAAGTATTGTGTCAGTTGATTATTTTGTTAATTATGTACATGTTATAATAAAAATATAGTATATAAGGATTGTACTATAGTACTATTTAATTGAGGACTTGAGATTGTTGGGAACCAAGAAAAGTTACTCAATAACAGGTTATTTTATTGGAAACTTTACGGTTGAGAGAAAGATAAACCATAATATGGTTATGATACTTAGGTAGTGATTTTGTAATTATATATGATTGATTTCAATTAATTATATTGGATATTCTTTACTACCTTGAAACAGATTAATGATTTTTATATTCCATCATTGTTGGAGTTTACAAAATTTATGGTTAGAATGATTATATCCAATACTCTATAAATAATAAGGGAGCATGAATGCAATAAATAAGGTTTTATGGTAATTAAAGGTTTTATCATGTTTTAAATGGATACACGATGAAGTTATTCCCATGTTATTACCTAGAAAAAAAGATCATCATTATGTTTACCTTCCTTATAAATTTTGGACTGTGAGTTTGGTCAGAATTGTTTTGTATAAGACTAATGTTGGAATGGATAAATTATGAAATTGGATAATATTTTTAAGGTTAAATATATTCTTAAAATTATTTTTGAATTTTTATAAAAAGGATAACCTGATGGTTTGGCAATAACCAGTCGCGTTCGGCCGGGTCGACAGACTTGAACACGCAGCCGAATGGCGACAAGGGTAATCACCTACCACAAGCATACGTTATGTGCTAGTTTGTAAAATTTATTTTTTAAAATGTTCTGACAAATTAATTATAAATTCATTATTTTTGTAATCCTATATGATTAGAATAAATAGAATATTTTTACATTCTATTATCTTTTGGAGAAAAATATGAGTTTTTGGTAGGAATTAGTTGAAGAATGAAACTCTAAGTGTCATGTACATTTTTTTCTCCTATTATTCTATAAATAAATTAATTCATTAAATTTAGGGAAGTGAACTTATAACCCATAATTGATTATCCTAATAACTTATATTCTGTTAAACCTACGATATTTTAAATCATTATAGAATGATGGCTCTGAGGCCCTCAATTTAATACATGTTTTGTGAATGATGACCACAATCACTCACTATTAATATTTAAATTTTTCATCCAATTTTGTGTCTCTAATTTCAACCAATTTTTTTCTAATATAGATAATAATTTGGTGTTGAGTTTTTCATTCCCTTTCCCTTTTATTAAGACTAAATTTTATTTACCAGATTTCTGATGTGGGTTTTCTAGAATGTTATTTTCTTGTATTTAACTTTTGATTTTTGAAGAAAAATTTCACATTGTGAGGAAACAATTTTTTGAAGGTGGGTATAATGTAAGAACCAATGATTTAATATTACTTCATCTCATTCATGTCAATCCATAGATTGCGCTACACGCAACAATGAGTTCGAGCTCACCATAATTTACAAAACTATCCACACAAAAAGTGTTTATGAATAGCATTAACTTAATTTTGAATCTTATTTGTTGTATATAATTTTAACATCCATTTTATGTGTTTCTTAAACATAATATAAAAAAATTAGTTTTTCATATAAATGAACTATTTTTAAAAAAATACAATTTTACAGCCTTTTAAATGAGAACCATTTTTAAAAAAAATATTTGAAACTTTAATATATTGAATTTAATGAAATTAAATTCTCCATTAGAAGAGAGGAATAAAAATTTAGTTTGGATAAATTTATGGAGATTTTTTTATAACTTTCATATTTTGATGAATAGTGAAAATACTATGTTTTAATTGAAAACAACTTTTTTAATCGAAATAATTTATAGAGTTAAATTATGAATTTTAATGGTTTCCAAGTATAATTATATTTTATTTTTATCATTTAATAAAATTTAGGTAATTATAAGTAATTTCACTTTTAAATTTGACATAAACAAATGTTAATATTTTGATAGTTTTTACTTATTAAAAACTAGTCTTAATATTTTAACAATGGGAATTAATTTTAATTGAATAAATGAAACTTATATTTTTTGAATTCCAAAAAATAGGCTTCATTTTTTAATACGGAATATCAAAATTATCTTAAAATGAATTTTTGGTATTTTTCTGAAAACATTCAATTTTTTATGAATATTCAAAAACATTACGTTATTGTATAAAACCGACTATTTATTTAACTAATCATTTATGTTAATTTAATTTAATTAGGTTCAAAATATACACATATAACCTATACATGTTCAATTTAATTTAATGGGGTCAATTTATAATATGTTTAGATATATAATATTTTATTGAAATTTTTACCGTCATTTACCCACATTTTAGGAGGACACGAAAATTATCATAAAACCTAATTTTACCACTTATGTGAGTTGAATTTAAAAAATCATAGAGATAAAGTTAATATCAGTACGTAAAATAAATTTCAATAAGATTAAATTAATTTTTGGCTAATAGTAACTTTTTGACTTTTATTTACCGCAGTTAAAATTAAATAGGGTAATTAAATGTAAAAATGATATTATAATTACCCCAAGACATGTCCTAATTCTATTGGATTATTTTAATTAGTCAATAAACAACCTTAAAAACATAATATGATCCTTTTGGTCCACATGGATTATATTAGGACATTTATTATTATTTAATTTAAAGAAGAGTTTAATGAGTAAAATTCAATGTTTAACAACTAAATCATTTGTAATATGTGGTTATACATAAAATAAATTCAACTATAAATATTCATTAGAAATATTAGTATATTTCCTACATAATTGTATTTTATTTATAATTTTTAGAATTTAAATAATTAAATTTAGTTATGACACAATGATGATGCAGTAATTACCTTCTTAATGAAATATTAAATTAATTGATATTATAAATATTAAATTAATATAAATTGAATGTTTTGATGACATCCACGAATTTTATATGTGAATATGACATGTTAGGGTTGATTATATGTATTTGGTTCTAACTAATCAAGTTTTGATGACTTTCAAAAAAACCAAATACTAAATAGTTTCAAAATTGAAATAAATTAGATTTTAAAACTAATATTGTATCGCCCAGACCCCAATTACCCAATGTCTGTGAATTATTACAAAACATTAGCATGATCACAAAAGATCATGTATTGAATGACCGATTAGTTTAGTATCCTTGGAAACAATAGATACATTCATAAGTCTTAAATTACATCATAAAGTGAAAAACTACAACAACATAGTCTCCATAGTCCACACACATATCCCCATAGACTATCCCTACAGGTTAGTAATAAAATACTTCTTCACAGACTGGGAAAAATAAAAGTTAGAAAGGGGTGAGCTCGGATTCTCAGTAAGGATAAAAATGTTGTGAAAACTTTCATAAATAAGAATAAACATTTATGGAAATCTATAACTAAAACAAAATCTTTTTAAACATGAACTTCCACATAATATGGAAAAAATAAAATGAAATAATACCATTTACTTATTCACATGGATATTCTACTAGTTGAATCATCTGATTCAATATCAATAACCAATTTCATAATGATGAAATCCATAATGACAGACTATCATAACCACATAGTCTAAGTCTTGTGCCAAGACTACAAATAAGATTTTTTCAAGGGCTTATACCAAGACACTAGTTTGTCTCATGAGACCTACTGGTGCATTGAGGAGCTATAGCATTCTCCACCCTTCACTTACTAATTCCAATGCATTCCTCATATGAAATGGTTTAAACATAACATAAACATTCATATTAAAACTGGCATACGAAATATAATACATTACCCTTAAACCAAGAATGGTATAAAAATAACACATCCACAGTCAAAAATATCACAAAACCTTCAATACCATATGGAAGATTTGTATCATAATAAATCAACTTCAAACAAGTTTAAAATCAATTAAAGGATTTTTACATAGATGAAATTTATTTTTAATACTCTTTGAGTGAAATATCCATTTTTCCCGAAAACATTTAAAAGTCACTAAATTTAAAAAGGGGGACATTTAAATAAATTTTTGAATCAAAGTGTCCCACACCACTTTGAAACTTTTGAATATAATTAACATTTAAAAACATTCATGTCCATTTAAATAAATCCTTAAAACCATTTTGAAAACTTGGAAATTAATGAAAATGTATTAGAAGGATAAATCATTAAAAAAATTTAATTGATGTTTTAGAAAATATTACCTTAAAATAATCCCTTTGAAAACTATTTTATGAATCTTGGACATGGATAAAAAATATGTTCTAGTAGATTCTTATGTAAAAACAACCTCAAATAATAAATAGATTGTGAAATAAACATTACCAATTTTGTAATTTACAAAACAAACACCCTATTAAATAAGTATCATACAATGAATGTGTAAATACATATAAATTAAAGTTTATTACACAAATAATAAAATTATGTGCAGTAAATACACTACAAAAAAGGTAATAGTGGCAATATGGAATGAATCTCATGGGAAATTGAAGTGAGATGAAAACCCCTTACCTTGAAATTTCTTTTAGTCGAGGGTACATTTAACCTCTTGTATGATGGTGAAATAATCGTTATTAAATTATAAAAGAATCATATTCATTAGTATGATATCATATATGATCTTCTAATATTTATTTGTTAATAATATTTTAGTATTATCATTATTTTGGGTGTTCAGTTACTCCTTTTCTTTTATATGTTTTGTTACATAAGCCGTGTTTGTTAAGGATAGGTTGTATTTTATTCATATACATAATGCAATCAAGTCTTTAAACATTATTTGTAGTCATCAAATGAAAATTATTCTCAAATGGATACAATGGGGACATAATCTCATCGCGTTCATGGAGATGGTAATCCATACGTACGCACAGACGCTACTTCAATTTCATTTTTCATTTTAAAATGAATATAAACCAAATTATACATAGGTGTATTATTATTCCAGAATAATATAATATCTTATATATGTACTTAAGTTCATTAACACCATCCTTTACACATTCCATGTATTGTATGAATGAGTCATATCACTTTGAGGGGGCGGTAGTCCGCACTTCTTCAAATGAAATTATCATATATATATATACAAAATGAAACGAATAATGGTATGATATAAAATGTAATTACATAAGATTTTATATAAAATAAATATCATAAATATCATATTTAATTATAATTCCATCATAATGGCCTCCATGAGAGTCGGTAGGAGATAATTCAACCATCATAGTTTCGGGAGGCATTTGGTTGGCATCCACAGAAACATTATGTTCCTCACCCATTTGATGGAGGTGTGTGTAAGTGTAGTTATAATAATTATCATAAAACATCCTAGTATATTAAGGATACTATTTTTGTTACAAAAAATAATAATAAAAAGATTTTATGGGTTCGAGAAGTAAAATAAAAGAAAATATGGTAAGAGAAATCATTACCATTAATTTGGAAAACTCCCTTTGGTTTGAACTAAGAGGACACTTGTACTACCTTCTACCTATGGTAAGGCTTCTAAGAGAAGGAGAGGGATTTAAGGATCTTAATTGGGTAGATTTTGGAAGAGCCAAAATGCTTGAGATATGTGAGAAATTTGGTATAAGTGTTGTCCTTTTATAAGGGGGAGGATGGGCTCTTTAAGAAAAACATAACATATTATTTTATAATAAATTCATATTCGTTTTATAATGGCTCCAAACAGATTTATTTCGAGGCTAAGGTGGGGATGGGTCGAAATAAACTCAACCAATAGATTTTAGATAGGTCTGGGTCACTATATTAACCTTATCTTTTATATTTAACTCTTAGTTAATTAGTTTGACATTTACCATGTCTCTTTTTATTTTTATATTATTTGGTTGATAAAATTACTATAAATTGTCAATAGAAACCCAAATGGATAATTAATGACATAACTATCATCATATAAGTCATTTGGCCGACCCTTATATTTTTAGGAATATTATATCAATTAATAATATAATATTTGTTTTAAAATCTCTTTTTTGTCAATTTTGACCCTATTTAATAATTGATTTTTTTTTAAGTAATAAAAACTTTATTAATTCAAAATAAATTTATTTAATCAATCCTAAGTTTCCATAGTAACCTAGAAAATTATTGTATGGCATCAAAATATTCAAATTATATTTATTTTGACATTTATAATACCATTTATTTGATTCTTTCATTAATAAGGAAAATACTGTATCATCATTGTGTCATAAATAAATTAAATTATTTAATCACTAAAAATTATCAATAAAATACCATTATGTAGGAAAATTTTTTATATTTCTGATTAATATTTATAGTTGAATTTATCTTCTGTATAACTCTATATAAAAAATGGTTTAGTTATTAAACTTTGATTTTAACTCTTTTAACTCTTCTTTAAATTTAATAATAATAAATGTCTTAATTTAATCCAAGTGGACCTAAAGGGTCATATTTTATTCATAAGGTTTTTTTTGTTGAATTAAACTTATCCAATAGAATTAGTACATGTGTTAGTGTAATAATAATATCATTTTTACCCTTAATTACCCTATTTACTTTTAACCATGGTAAATGAAAGTAAAAAAGGTATTATTCACCAGAAAAAATTATCTTATTGAACCAAATTTTAATCCTTTATATTATCCATGTCTCTTATAGTTTCTAAATTCCACTCACAGAAGTGGTAAAATTATGATTTATGGGAATTTTCAAATTCTCCTAGGAGATGGGTAAAAGATGGGGAAAAGTACAATAAAATTTTTATATATATCTAAAATTATTATAAACTTACTCCAATGAATTAAATTGAACTTATATAGTTATTATGTATCTATTTTTACCTAAAATAAATTTCAATAAAAAAATCATTATTTAAATAAAAATTTGGTTTTAAACTATAACTCAGTGTTTTTTCACTATTCATCAAAAATTGAAAGTTTTTAGAAAAATACCATAAATTCACCCTAAGCTAATTTTGATATTCTGAATTCAATAATGAAGTATATTTTACCAAATTCAAAACATATAAGTTTAATTTATTAATTTATAATTAATTCCTGCTGTCAAAACCAAAAGGCGTACTTTTTAAGAAATAATAACTATCTGATGTTTGAAACTTCTTTATGTCCAATTTCAAAGTGAAATTATATACAATGACCAGCATTGGATTAAATTTTAAAAAAATAATTTATTTATAATACCAAACCATTAAAATGTATAATTTAACACTATAAATTATTTTGATTAATAAATTTTTTTCAGTTAAAATATAGTATTTTTCACTATTCACCCAAACATAAATGTTATCAGAAAAACATGAAAAATTTATTTAAACTAAATACATATGTCCCGATTCTAAAGAAGATGTTTATTTTTTAAAATTTAATATTTAAAAGATTAAAATATTATATTTAAATAGGGTTCACCATTAAAAGGCAATAAAAGTATATTTTTTGAAAAATACTTCTTTTATCTGAAAAAAAAAATGAATTAGTTCATACATTATGTCTAAGAAACTCATAATATGGATTATAAAATTATAAGTATTATATAAAGTTCAAAATTAAGTTAATACTCTTCATAAAGGCTTTTGAACAGATATTTTGGTATGTCGTGGTGCACTTGAACTATGTGTTGTGTGTAGTGCAAGTTATTGAATTACTTTGAAGAAATAATGTATTATGATATTTTGGGGTGTTACAAATATTATATTGTTAAATGATATAATATTAATATAAATCAAAAGTTATTCCAAAGGACTCATATAATGATTAATATGTAATTAATGAACTACTTGGTGATTGCATGGCATTTTATAGTTTGTTTATTAACCATTTATTATAATAATACAAGGGGACATAGTAAAAGTTAAACTTGTTATCTTAGAGTTAAAACAAAAAGATAGGGTTAATATAGTGACCTAAACTAGTCTAAAACCAATTGGTTTTCAGGATTTCCACCCACCCCAACGATATCTTAAAAGAAATCAACATGAGCCATGATAAACTGAAAATGATTTTATAATTAAATAATATTTTAAGCTTTTCCTAAAGTGACCCTCACTTGTCGTATAAAAGGGCACTTCCCCTTCACTCAAAATCACACTTCCGAAGCCATTTGGCTTGGCCAAACTCTTCCCAAATCTCCTTATAACTTCCCTAACTTCAAACTATAGGAAATTCCTTGAGCATAAATCCTTCCTACGGATCCCTTTTGATCCAATCAAAAGTAAACACCCAAAGAAGAGGTAATTATTTTATCCCCTCTTTCCATGTTCTTTTCTTCTTCCACTTTTTTTATTTGTTATTTCAATACCAAAATAATAACTTCAGAAACTTCTACATACTATGATTTTATTATAGTTATGGTACAAAAATATTAATTAATCTATCCATCCTATGAATAATAATGTCACAATGTGTGTGTGTGTGTACGACTTACCGTGCCCACGCCATGGTGTTGTCTTTTATTCAAACACTTTATTAGTTGGATGGGTATAATAATGAGTATAACTACTATAAATAAAAAATATATCATTTAACTATTCTCTATATATGATATACCATAAAAGTACATACTATTTCACCTTTAATATAATGATATTTTCGCTCGTGTGTACGTACAGATTACCATCTCCGTAATGGGATAACATTCATTTGCATGTTCCCCATTCAAAGATGATTATAAATATATATATTATTAAAAAGAATGTAATATATGACGTAATAGTTATACATGATATATATATATATATATATATATACTTTCATATATCTTATTCACTTACTTCCATTCAATATGATTTGAAAACAGAAACGTCGATTATGCGTACGTACGACCTACCATCTCTATAAACAGTGCCTTCCATTTCATATATCTATCTTTTATAAATATTTATATTCTAAATATATATGATATATAAATCAAGTTTTACATTATGGAATTATTTAAATCATTATCTAAATGATATGATCAATAATAACAAGTTAAAACACGTATGATAAAGAAATCAATTATTACCCGAAATGTGAATGTAACATGGAAAACATTAATTAAATGGGTAGTATGAAGTCATAAATGAATCATTTATGATATAATAAATATTAATATGGTTCTACAATAATTTCATAACATACTATGATCATTATAAAATAGGTTAAACGTACAATCGACCAATGAAAAGTTCAAGGTAAGGGTCAATTCCTCAATCTCATTATTATCCGAGATTTTTTGTGTGAATGTTTTTACTAGGACATAATTATTAACCTTTTCCATGTTTCATAAAAGCGTTTTCAAGAGGTTTATTTTTAAGAGACACTTTTACTAAAACATCATTTTAAATGGTTTAAATATTTATTCTTCTAAATCATTCTCATTAATGTTCATCTATTCAAAATGGTATTAATGATTTATTTATATGGAAATTAATGTTTTAAAATATTAATTCCTTTCAAAAGATTCAAAGTGGTATGGAGAAATTTTATAAAAAAATGTCTTTTAAATGTATTCCTTTCTAAATTGAGTGAATTTTAAATATTTTCAAGAAAATGGTTATTTCTATAAAAATTGTATTACTAATCATTTTCAACTATGTCAACATCATTTGGGATATTATTCGTGATATAGGGTGATTATTTATAAATACAATATTCAATATTTTATTAAATGAGTTATTATATGATTGACTGTGAATGTTCTATTTTTATATCATTCATGGTTTATGGATAAAGTATTCTCGTTTCGTATGCTAGTATTAATACGAATGTTTATGTAATGTTTCAACATTTACCTATGAGGAATGAATTTTACATAGTAAGTGACGGGTGGAGCCCACTATTGATTATCGATGCATCAGTAGGTCTCATGATACAAACTAGTGTCTTGGCACAAGGACTTGACAAAATCTTATTGATAGTCTGGGTATCGGGCCTTGACTATGTGGTTATGAATTATGGCATTATGCATTCCATCATTATGAAATTGGATATTGATATTTAATGTGATTATTCAACTAGTAGAATATCAATGTGAATAAGTAAGTGGAATTATTTGAGTTATATTTACCATATTATGATTAAGCTTATGTTTAAAAGTCTTATGTTTTAGTCTTATACATTTCCTTAAATGTTTATGCTTATTTATGATAGTTTCCGCTATATTGTTATTCTTACATAGAATCTAAGGTCACCCCTATCTATGTTTTATCTTTCCTGTGATGTTAAGATGTATATTATGAATGACCTGACGAGATAGTCTAAGTGATATAAATGTGTTCAATGGAGACAATGTTGTTGTTGTTTTTCCTTTTATAATGTAATGTAACATTCATGTATGTTATCTATTTTTCAAGATTGCTAAATTGATTTTTCAATTGTGACGTGATTCATTATAATCATGTCAATGTATTAAAATAATGCACCGACTCTGGGTAACTAGGGTTAGGGCATTACATAATACAATTTCAAAAAACCCATATCGAATTGCTTAAATGGTACTTATCTAATATAAAAATCATTTTTAGGAGTTTCATGATAATGGAATCCTTCATCCTAGCACATCAGCATGTTGTTCTCTATTTTTGTTCATTAGAAGAAAGATGTTTCCATAAGAATTGGAATTGATTAAATAGAATTGAATTACATCAACATGAAAAAAAAACTATTCATTTCCTCATATCGATGACTTATTTGATCAGATTTAGGGAGCGTAATACTTTTCCAAGATTGACTTGAGGTTGGTATACCATTAGTTAAAGTTGATGAAGGATGAAACCCTACAAATAGATTTTCATACTAGATATGAGAAATATGAATTTTTTTTATTCCATTTGGGTTAACTAATTCAGCTTCTATATTCATAGATCAAATTAATAGAATATTTCATGAGTTCTTCAATAAGTTTGAGGTTGTGTTTGTTGATGAAATTATAGTATTTTCTAGTATATATGAGCATGAAATAAATTTAACAATTATTATTCAAACATTAAAGGAAAAGAAACTATTTAGAAAATTCCTCATGTGCAATTTTTTGGTTGCAAATGATTTGTTTTCCTGGGCACATTATAAATAAGGATGAAATAGTAGTTTAACCTAAAAAAATGGTAGATGAATGGACATGACTGACAAATGTAACAGATATTTTTATTTTTATTGTATTAGTAAGTATTTACTGGCAGTTTGATAAAAAATTGCATGATTATCAATCACACTAATTATGTTAACACAAAAAGGGGTTGAATTTATTTGGATATAAGAATCCAATGTTTGTTTTCAAGAACTGATAAAGAGAATGTTGAATGATCGTGCTTTTGATTTTCCTTCCTGAAATGTTGAGTTTTTCATCATCAATAATGCTTCATTGAAGTTACTTGGTTGTGTTTTGTTGTAGAGCGATTAGGTAATTTTATATTCTTCAGTATAACTAGAACCTCATCAGTTAAATTATCCCAAAAATTATTTGGAATTGGTAATTGTGGGTTTTTCTAAGAGTATTTGGAGCCATCATTTATACATGTCAAAATGTCAAATATATACTAACCATAAAATTAAAAAGAATATATTTGATCTGATGGAATTAAACATGAGACACAAAATATGGATTGAATTTATAAAATATTATGATTTTACAATCAATTACCAACCATAAAAATAAAAAAATTGGAAAATTCCTTGAGTCAAAAAATTCACACATCATTAACCATATTATATTGTGAATAAGATCCCTTTGTTAATGATTTGGTTAATTTTGGAATTTAATTTGTTTGTGCAAGAAATTAAATAGTTTTGTTTTAGGTTTCAGTGTAGTCATAATTATCATAAAATATTAAGAAAGCGGTTAAGGAATAAATAGAGCTATAGAAAATGGTAGAATTGGTTTAAATGGGTATTTTTTTCAAAATTTAACCGTGATAAAGATAGTATTTTTAGATTTTAAAAAACATTTGGCATGCCTTCTAATTCCTAGTTGAATATAAACAAAAAATTTAGAAATATTATAGTTCCCAATTTTCAGTTCATCCAGGAAGTACTAAGATGTACAGAGACCTTCGGGAGTATTACTTCTGGGATGGATTGAAATTTTTTTTGAAGAATTTACTAGGAAATTTATGACATATAAACATTTTTAAAGAAAGAAGTAGTTACCGAAAGGAATGATTCAACCTTTACTAGTTCTAGAGTGAAATGGAAAAATATATCAATGTAATTAATTGTGGGACTAACAAATACTTCTCAACTAACAATTCAATATGAGTTATTGATGAAAGACTGAAAAAGTCTTCACATTTCCATCCCATTCGAGATATAATGTCTTTTGATCAGATTTCTCAACTGTAGCTCAATAAGACTGTTTGGGTACATGGAGTGCCTCTTTCCATTACATATAACATGGGTCCTTGGTTCACTTCCAATTTTAAGAAGGCCATTCAGAAATCATTGGTCACATAATTAAATTTCAGTACATATTTCCCTCCTCAATTAGATGGGAAGATAGAACGAATGATTTAGACATTGTAGTATATGCATCGAGCATGGTCAATGGATTACAATGAAAGTGGGGATCGTCATATTTATTTAGTTGAGTTTTCTTATAAAAATCATTTTCATTAAGGTGTAAAGACAGAATATTTGGAAGCATTGTATGGTAAGTGATTTCAAACTATGGTATTTTTGGATAAAGTTAGGGAAAGGATGTTTATGGGACCTGGATGAGTAGAAGAAGTGGATGAGAAAGTGAAGGTGATCTAGAAACACATGATAACTTCATAGAGTAGGAAAAAAAGATAAATAGACAACATGAGTAATTGTTTCCTTTTGATGTAGGTGATCATGTTTTCTTAGAATATCACCATGGAAAAGTGTTATGCGTTTTAGTAAGAAAGGAAAGCTAAGTCCACAGTTTATTTGAATTTATAAAATTTTGTTGAAAGTTTTCCCAGTCGCCGACCAAGTAGCTTTTCCTCCTAGTTTATCTTAGGTACACAATTTTTTTTTCATGTTTTGTTGTAGGGAAAGTATGTGATAGATTCATCTCATGTCTTGAGCCCATTAGTAGTTTTTCTTGAAGAGAACCATTCTCTTGAATAGAAAATAGTTTGGATTCTTGATTTAAGGGAACATGTATTACAGGATAAGGTAATCCACTAGGTAATGTTTTTGTGGAGAGACTACATGGTTGATGATGAAACATGAGAGTTCAAAAATTCAATGATTGAAAGGTACTCTAACTAGTTAAATAAGTAAATAAAATTTCTAGGGTACAATTTACAGAATGTTGGGAAAATTTAACACCACACAGATTTAAAAAAATATTAAAATGCATCAAACATTGTTTTTATTAGATAATTATAACTAACATTTAAACATAATTTTTCCGCTTATATGTTTTGAATTAAAAATACCGGTCATCTACGATTTTGATTAGTTTGGAGTTTGATAGAACCAACATTTTTTGTGAATAGTAACATACCATTATGAATAGTAATATGAATAGTAATATAACCATAATGAATAGTGAATAATATTATTCATTTATTTTCATATGTTTATAATATAATGATATGTTTATATAAATTTCAATGTGTTAAAAAAATGAGTTATAGATTTGAAATTGTTTTTTATGAATAAATATTGAATTTTTATAAAAATTATATTAATCACATTTAGATAATTATTTTAAAAAAATGGAGTTAATTATTTGTTTCTAATCATAAAAAAATGGTTATGGTGATTTTTTGGTATTTTTATGAAATTCTTAAAGTTGTGATGAATAGTGAAATTCACTAAAATTCCATATATTTAAATTATTTATTAAATACACTATTTTTGACATAATGGTTGAGGTAAACCCTCTTTTTTAGAGCTCACATTATCACTTTATATTTCCATCCCATGAATGAAGGCTATTCACAGTATTGGATAAAAAAATTAAAATTATGATTAAAATAATGTATAATCCATCCTCCCCTCCACTATAAATACCAACCACATTCCCCTATTCTTATAACACATATAATACCCTTATAATTGACTAAGTTCTCCAAAATACCATCCCCATGTCTCTTCCTCAAATCCATGACCTATTGGTCTCATCAAAATTCCAAAACTAGTGGCATTAAGGAGGGTCTCAAGGAGAACAAATTAAGTGGTAAGAATCCTCTTCCTTATTCATGTGTTTTTTTCAATTACATTATTTTATTATAATATCTTACCATCCCCTTATCCATGATGTATTAAATCTATAGAATATTTTATACTCTTTATTTCATCATGATTAGGTAAAATATTCATCATCGTATTTTCTCTCATCCCCCTCCTTTTAAAAAAAAATAAAACACCATCTGTGATGTGCTGATTTAACAAAATCTTGGATGATGTGTTTTTAATTTCTACTAAGTCCTCAAAAGATGATCATAAAACAATTTTAATGGTGAAAAAATAAGATAAATTGTATTATTTATCCTATTTTATGTCCTATAGGGATATTTTATTCATAATATTAAAATATATATTTAAACATGTTCATGATTATAAAAAGAATCATAAAAAATGATATAAAATATATTATTAACAATTTATCTAAATATCTATCATCATATATGATAAAAAACGATTTATGATATCATTATATAATATATAAACATATTAATACCATTTTATTCTTCTTTTATAATTTTATTTCCATACAATAAGAAAATCAAATACAATCCGACCATTAAAATCATGTAAAGAATGCTCCAAAAACAATGGATTGAATAAAATACAAATAATTAAAAGGAGTAATAATGTTATAAAATGAAAATAAAATGTATTATAAACAATAATATGTTTCTATAAGATATTAATAAAAAAAATTAACCCTTATAATGGAGTTTTAAACTTATCAGAAGTTAGAAAAACATGAGGTGATCGAATAATAAACCTGATTTACATCCATTGTGTTATCCTTATAATTCATTTTTTATGTTGTATTAAAATTGTTTTTCTGACGAATTTTGTTTAGATTATGTTTAATTATGGGTTTTTAAGTTTATATACATATTAAAACCACTCTATTATGTTTCACATCAATTATATAAAATTGTTTTTGTTCATATCTTTTAAAATCATCTTTCAAAATTATGTTTTAATAAATTCAAAAGAAATGTTTTATAGAAATAATTTGTGTTTTATAATTATATTATGGTTATTGAAAATTATTTATTATTAAGTTTGGAAACTATATATCTCTCTAATTCATTGGGTATTTTTATACAGGATGTTTGTTGTATGGTTAGTCCAAGTGTAACTGTGATGGTTACATAATAAGGTAGCAGTGGGGGTCACATTCTAAGGTAGCTGTGACGGTTACAAATCATAAGGTAGAAACAATGGTTACCAAAATAAGTATTTAATGGGACACGATAACTTTATGGTTCTATATGGGTTCAATATGTTTTGTCAAAATATTATTGAAATATTAAGCATCATAATGTGAGTTTATATGGGTGACATGTTTTTATTTTTGAAAATGATTTCATACATTACAATTATTTAGGGATTAATGTGTTATTTCATTCTTTTTATATCCCCAAAAGATCTTTTTAATCACATCTCATGATTTTAAATTATTATCACTGATTATAAGGATGTGTAAGAAAATGACGGAAGCCTAGAAAAATGTTATGAAGATTTTTCAATGAATTTTTTTTATTTGAAATGTATTATATATTGGATGAAATGGATAATATTTTGGATGAGTCATTTTTTTATAAATGTGGAATTTTGTGTATGTGTTATATCTCAATTCCATGAACCTCTAAACTTTAAATGGTCCTCTTTGTGAAATGAAGTCAGTTCATGACTTAAATTCAAGATTATATATTATAGTCAGGTCCTTATAGTTGGTATTAACTGATGGTTTTGATAACCTTATGGTTTTATATTATGATAATATAATACAATAATTTTTTAACTCTATGTTTAATTTGAAATAGAATTTAAAAATTACCATGTTGCTCAACTAAGATATTTTTGATCATAATGGTTTTCTATAAAAATAATAGAGAAGCTAAAGTGGAAAGGCATTGACAGAATGATTTCCTTCTGAATATGCATCCTGAAAAGTTAGGGATTGGAACTGAGCAGTTTGTGACAGTAATGGGTTAGCAAGAATATGAACTAAATGGCAGTGGAATCCATGTAAGAGAAAAAACTATAGGTACCACCAAGAAACATGATGATAGTGGAACATTTTATGAGACAACACCCTCCTACTTGAAATTGATAATCTGATCCAATAGTGACTAAACAATTTATTAAATACCTGAAAAGATATTCGATGTTATGGATTGTTCAGATAATCAAAAGGTAAGTCTTTCCATTTATCCTTTGGAAGGTAAATTTGATCTGCGGTGGTCAATTTTCAAGAATATCATGGATAGAGTAGATATTGGAGACTTAGAGTGGGATGTATTTAAATGTATTTTCCATGGAAAATATTTTTTGAAGGTTTTTCAAAAATGTATGGAGAATAAATTGCATGAATTGAAGAAAAATGATGAAGATTTTGTGGATATGTATAAAAGAAACTTCACCCTACTATCAAGGTATGCTACAAATCGTATTCTGGATCTTGATAGCAAAATCAACCGTTTTTTAGAGGATTAAATCCATGGCATCTATGGTCATTGGATTCCAATGAATTGAAATGTTATGAGAAACATCTCAAATGTGAAGAGAGGGTAGATATGGAGTTTTCTAATGATCACATGTAGTTTTAAAACAAGGAGAATAATAGGTTCAAATTGAAATAGAAGGGTAAGAATAATTCAAAGATATGTGATGGTTAGAAATTATATTTTCTAGTTTGTGAAAAGTGGGGTAAGAACCACACATGAGAATGCCATATCAAAAATAGGAAATGTTTTCTATGTGTTATGTTTGGACATATAACCTGATATAGTAATAAAAATATTCTTGTGAGTAATCAATATAACAAAATTTTAATGTGTTTTAAATGTGGTTAGATGTGTAACTATGAAAATTCTAGGCCAACGATATATTCAAATGATGCCCAAAAGAAAGACTATAAGCAGAAAGGTGTATTGATATTGATTGAGACTACGTCAGTAGATGTCAGTACGTCCAATGAAGTTTTATCAGGTTCATTTTTTGTTTACAAAGATTATTCTAATGTTTTGTTTGATATGGGGTCTACACATTTCTTTGTTATTGAGGAATTTTCTGGTAAATTGGAAATATAACCTCAAAAAATGAGACCCAAACATATTTTCGAAACAAAATGGAAAATTTTATTATAGAAAGTCATTTTAAAAATATTTAAATTTTAATTGTGGGATGAAATTACATGATATCATTGTTGTTTCTCCCTCATTAGAGTTTGATATCATTCAGAGGATGGATGGTCTTTCTGTTTATCATTCTATTATTGATTGTAGAGAAAAAGAAGTTGTTTTTCAGAAAGAGTTTTAGTTTGTAGATAAGAACAAACCAATAGAGTTGATAAAATATCAGGAAGTTATGAATCTTTTGAAAGATGAAAATTATTGTTATTTTTCTCATATTGTTGAAAATAGGGGAACGATTCATATTAATTAGGTACCAGTGGTAAATTAAAACCTTGATGTTTTTACAGATGAGTTACCTAGTTTCATACCTGATTGGGATGTCGAATTCAAAATTGGCATAGTTCCTGATGCTAATCCAATTTCTAAAACACCATATCTATTTTCCAAATGGAGATTATTGAATTGAAAAATTAGTAGTATGAGTTTCATGATTAAGGATTCATTCATCCTAACACATCACCCTCAAGTGATCCCGTTTTATTAAATAAAAATAACGATGGTACCATGAGACTTTAAATTGATAATAGGGCCTTGAATAACATCACCATTAATAACTGGTATACTTTGTCTTATATTGATGACTTGTTTGATCTGCTCTAGGGAGTTTAGTACTTTTCCAAGATTGACTTGAAATCCGGGTACCATCAGCTGAAGGTGAAGGTAGATGACATCCCGAAAACAGCTTTTCATACTTGATAGGGACAATAAATTTTTTTGTTATTCCATTTTCTTATATAATTATGCTACTATAATAATGGATCTCATGAATATAATATTTCATTATTTCATGTATTTGGTTTTGGATGTATTTATTAATGACATTATATTATTTTCTACGAGTAAAGTGGAGCATAAAAAACATTGAGGGGTTTTTTTTCAAAACATAATGTAAAATAAAATGAATGAAAAATATAGTAGTTGTGATTTTTATCAACAACCGTTTCATTTTATTTGAAACATTATAAATAAGGATGGAATAATAATTGATCCTGCAAAAAATCAATGTGGTTGATGAATAGAAATGACCTAAAATTGTTACATTGACTCATAGTTCTATTTTATTATTGATTTATCACCAAAGGTTTGATAAAAACATTGAATAGTTCTCTATATTGTTAACTAAGTTACCAAAATGGGTTTAAATTTAATTGGATAAAATAATGTGATGTTTTCTTTTTCAAAAATGGAAAAAGAGGTTGGTGAATGCTCTAGTTTTGACATTGCCTTCCCGAAATGGTAATTTTCACATCTATAGTGATTCTTCATTAAAGGTATTTGGTTGTGTTTTGATGCAGAATGACTAGTTAAATTTATATATTCAAGGAAACTAAAACATTAAGAGTTATATTATGCCACACATGATTTGGAATTGACAGTGATGGTTTTTTCTTGGAAATTTTGAAGCATCATTTATATGTATCCAAATGTCAAATATGTACTTTCCATAAAAGTATGAATTATATATTGACTTTGAATAAATTATACATGAGTCAGATATTATGGCTTGAATTGATAAATGAATATTAAGTCATAATCAATTACCATCCATGAAAAGTAAACAATGTGGAAGATTCCTTGAGTATAAAACATCATTCATCATTAACCATGATGTGTTTAGAACATGATTGCCTATTTATGATTAGATAAATTTTTTCATAGAAGTTATTGTTGTAGAAAATAAATATATGTTGATTCAGGTATCATTGTAGTCATCATTATCATACAAAATTAAGAAATAAAATAAGGAAAACTATGAGCTATTGGAAAAGGTATAATTAGTTAAAATTTGAATTTTTCCAATTTTATACCATGATTAGGATTGGTTTTTTTGATTTTTTGAAAATATATGTTCCGCCTTTTGATTCCTAGTTAATGAATGATTTATTATGTGAAGCTCATATTTCACTATTTCAGTTCATATGGGATGTACTAAGATGTATAGTGAACTTCAATTGTATTACTACTAGGATGGAATGAAATGAGATTTTGTAGAATTTACTAAGATATATTGGAAATGACAATAGGTTAAAGAAGAGTGGAATTTACTGAAGGGGGTGTATTAGCATTAACCAATCCCATAGTGGAAATGATAAAATATATTCATGGACTATGTTGTGGGACTAAAAAAATAATTCTCAAGGAAATAATGAAATAAGAGCTATTGTTGACTGACTAACTAAATCTTCACATTTCCTTCTTATTAAAGAGATAGTGTATTTGGATCAGATTTCTTGACTGTTCCTCTAATAGATTTTCAGGTTAGACGGAGTGCCTCTTTCCATTGCATCTGACTAGGATCCTTTGTCCACTTATAATTTTTGGAAGAGAATTCATGTGTCATTGTGAAAAGAATTAAATTTAAGTACATATTTCCATTCTCAATCAGATGGGATGGTAGAATGTATGATTAATACATTGGATGATATCCATCGATATTGTTTAATGGAATACCAGGGAGATTGGGATCATCATTTCTCTTTAGTTGAGTTTTCAAATAATAATATTTTTCATTCCAGTATATATATGGAAACTTTTGATGAATCGTAGCACCCCCGATTTGAGGTATGTGGCCTTTGTTTATGAATGTTTATGTATTTTTAGTCCATGTAATGAGTTGGGAAGAGGTTGGGAGAGTTTGGAAGGGTTTCTGTTGATTTTGGAGGTTTTTAAAGGATTCATGGTTTGAACACGGTTAGTGTAAACCGTGTGTATGCTCCAATAAACCGTGCAGGGGGAGATAGTAGGCTATGCACGGCCTGCGCATGGTTTTCCAAACCGTGTGAGGAAACCTTGTGAACTCTGGCTCTCGAGTCAGTGGAGTGCGCATGGTTAGTACACGGTTTTGCAAACCGTGCAGGCTAACCGTGCGGCCACTTAATGTTAGGGTTATAAGTTTTGGGCTCACTCGGGATTTCCTCATTTCACTCCTCTCTTCCTCCCACTCGAGCCTCACTTGGGATTTTCGGTTCTCAATTTTTGGTGGGGCTCTCCCACAAGTTTTGGAAGTGATTCGAAGGGGTTTCAAGGTGGATTCAAGGTGATTTCTCTCGGGTAATTCTCTCCTCTTGTTTCTCTTGTGTTTTCCTCTAGATCTTCATCCCTATTGTTCTTGGTTTTCTTGATCTACACTTTTTGTGTGTAGATATAGGGTTGGGGTTGACTTGGATGTTAATATTAAGTCTTGTGAATGTTAGTGAAAGAGATCTGGAGAGGTTTCGGTGGTTTTTTTTCCAGTTTTGTGGTGTGGTGGCTTGTGGTTCATTTTCTAAGGAACCCTATAGCTAGGTGGCTTCTCTCTTGACTCTACTAGGTTAAAACTAGTGGTTCTGTGTTACTATTAATTTTTTGTGCTTGAAATAAATTGTGCTTTGATGTGCAAAATTGGTGTAAAATCCCTTGGGTGATGTTTTGGGGATTTTTGGGGAAAAGAGGGTTTTTTGGTGAAATGATTTTGTTGTGGATTTTAAAATAGAGATTTTAAAATTGGATGCTATGGTTGATTTCTGAAAATGATTTATGGAAATGGTTTTCAATAAAAAGGTTGTTTTATTGAAATAGGGTTTGGCATGGAAAATGGTTTTCAATAAATGGGTGATTTATTGAAGTGGATTGTTATGTAATGGAAATTGGTTGATTCCATGTTGCTTGGACCTTGATGGGATTTATGCTTGTAAGAAATATTGTGTTGAAATGTTGATTTGAAGTGGGCGGGAAGTCCCACTATAAATGGGTGATGGATAGTGGTCGGAAGAACCACTATGTGGGTAGTGGTCGGAAGGGCTGCTACTCGTGAATGTGTGAACGAGTTGGGCAGAAGACCCACCATTTTGATTGTTTTGGTGTGAATGGGTGAACGAGTTGGGCGAAAGTCCCATCATTTTGATTGTTTTGGTTTGAATGGGAGAACGAGGTGGGCTGAAATCCCACCGTTTTGATTTTTTTTGTGTGAATGGGTGAACGGGATGGGCGGAAGTCCCACCGTTTTGGTTGTTTTTTGTGCATTTCTTTTCAAGATGGAAGTAGTTGTGCTAACGTATAAACAATGAAATGATTTGTTGTATGTGTGGTTGTCTTTTCTTTGGTTTCTTGGGTTGGGTGTGATGGCTTAGTAAGAGCATGGTTGTCTTATGGTAATGGTTGTACTTGTGATTATTTTATATAAACTATTTTATATAAATGTGTTAATGGTTTTATCTTAGTGGCGTGTGTAGGGAAGTCATTTGGGGAAATACTACTGAGTTTTAGTACTCACCCCCTACTTTGGAACGTTGGCATCTTTGCAAATGTTGTATATCGTGACGTGGGAAAAGGTAAGGCATCCACCTACATTAGTGGAGCATTGTGATGTCTCGGTGGAGCATGGAGCATAAAGCTTGGTGTGGAGCTGTGGTGGTGTCATGGATTGTAGTGTTTGTTGTTTAGTTTCCACTTGTACTCTGATATGGATGGTTGAATTGTTTTTGGGTTGTGTTGTGGACCAACTTGGTTGTCCTTTGGGAATGCATGGTTGGGTAATTGAATTGACATGCATCATATATTGGCTGTTAGTGGATGGTTTGGTTGGTTTTTTCTTAAGGGAAAATAGTTCCCCAACTTGATCTTGAAGCCCTCGGAATTTATTTCCAGCCTTTGGCATCTTGGGAACTTCGCCTACGGCCAAGTAGCCCTCACCGCATCCTCAATACAATGAGGTAGGGGTGGGGTGTTACAAGTGGTATCAGTTTTTTTCGGTCCTTTAGAGTTGATTCTAGGATTCGGTGTTGACATTCGTTGTGGTATAATCCTTGAGTCGGGATGGTATAAATGCGTAGGAATGTCAGAACTTGGAATGTATAGCATAAAAGGACGTAGCTAACCCTTTTATGCTTAAATTTAAGTTACCAGGGAGTTGGGTGCATAAGTGTTTGGAGACACTTCTAGGAATTGGATATCTCAATGTCGTGGGTGTAGCCAATGAGATGAGCATGACATTCATGGTAGAAATGACTTCCCACCAGGATGCATATTTCATTGGGGTATAATGATTTATGATGTGATAAGAATATGTGAATCTGTAATGTGAATAAATTGGTATTTGAAAAATGGTTTGGTTTTCAAAATGATGAAACATGGCACATGGGGAAAATGTGAACTGGTGGAAATCCTTGTTGTGATAGTGTTGAGTAATGTGATTGGAAATGAGATTTTGTGATGTCTATGGAAGTGAGACTCATGTTTTTTTTTATTTTTGTTTATAGAAATGGCACTGGGTAGGCGTCGTAGAGACCAACCGGAGGAGGCTACTGAGTATGTGGTTGAACCTGAGCCTCAAGTGAACCATCGGCTAGTGAAAAGCATAGTGCAACCTTTCCAAGCTGTGGGAAGTGGAAATATAGTGGATGAACCAGGGAATGTGGATCATGAGGTTCAGTTTCAAAAGCATAATCCCCCCATCTTCAGGGGTGATTCAGAGCCGCAAAGGGAAAAAGCATGGTTTAATAGAATGAACAAGATCTTTGAGTTCTTGGGAACGCCGGTAGATCTAAAAGTGAAATTGGCCATGTATATGTTGGAAGATCTTTCCCTT
This sequence comes from Viscum album, assembly GCA_963277665.1. Lineage (NCBI taxonomy): Eukaryota > Viridiplantae > Streptophyta > Magnoliopsida > Santalales > Viscaceae > Viscum > Viscum album. The sequence continues at coordinate 647,042,726 of OY728120.1, read as the reverse complement.
TAGTGGTGGGAGTTGGTTGACCATGTGGGTAAGGAACAACGTATGATGTGGGAAGAATTTGAGGAATTGTTTAACAAAAAATTCTACCCACATACATTAAGAATTCAGCGTATGACTGATTTCTTCAGTTTTAAGCAAGAGAATATGCTAGTGATAGAGTATGCAGCTAAGTTCATGAACTTATTACGGTTTGCACCCGAGGTGGCGGGTAGCACATCGTTGAAGGTAAGGATTTTTGAAGCTGGGTTAAGGCAAGAAATCCATTAAAATATAGCGGTGCTGTGTATAGATGATTACACAAAGATGGTGAATAGAGCCTCAGTGGCTGAGCAGGATCTGTTGGGATCCCCAGACGGAGGAAGCATGGTGGTACCCATGGGGAATAGTGGGAACTCTAACTCTGGGTTCAAGAGAATGAGGGACACTTATTCTTAGGTTGGGAATATGGAATATAATCCAAAGGCATGATCGGTAAATCTACCTCTGAAGCCCCAGAGCATGCCTGGATGTTTTCATTGTGGTTCGACGAGCCACATCAAGTGGGATTGTATGGCACAACCTCGAGAATGACATAATTGTATGCAGATGGTGCATCTGCCGCGTTATTATCGAAATACTGCAAGGTCGGGTGCGTGTGACACTCCTCAGGGGTCGCAGAAGTCGTATGCTTCGACGGCACGGGGCCAGCACCATACCCCACAACAATAGAGTGAAGTGGGTCATGGTGATTCTCAGAATACCACGACGCCTTAGAAAAGCAATAAAGAAAGGAGTGTGGCAAGAGAAGATGTGTTTGGAGCTGAGTAGGTTGTGGTGGATGATCAGTCGAGACCATTCATGGTGCGAGGTACTATTCTTTTAAATCCTACATTGATGCAAGTGTTTTTTGATACAGATGCTTCACACTCTTTTATTGTTTCACGTGTGGTTGGTTTGTTGGGTTTAAGGGTAGAAATGATGCCCTCAGTTTTAAAACTTCAAACTCCTCTGGCTTGAAAAGAGTATTGATCCTTCTTCTGTAGATAATTTTCTATCGTTATGCGTGAGGTTGGGATAGAGTGGAATTTATCAATGCTTGAGATGGATGGGTATGATGTAATCCTCGGAATGGATTTGTTGGTGGATTTTAAGTGCCACATCGATTGTGATGCATGAATAGTGGATTTTATGAAAAATGGTGGTGTTAGACATCTCTTTAGAGGAGAGAGGCATGAAAGGCAGGGTGAAATGAGTTTGTTGGCACTAGAAGGGGGTATGTTATCGTATCATTTGGCGGTTTTTTCGTTGAAATCGGTAGAGGGTGTTGCGCATATTATTCCTCCAGCAGTGGTGGATCAGTTTAGGGATGTTTTTCCTCAGGAATTCTCTGGGTTGCTTCCCATAAGATTAGTTGAGTTTACGATTGATCTCCTTCCGGGTACAAGTTTTATCTCACTTCCTTCTTATCGGATGGCACAATCTGAATTGCAGGAATTGAAAATCATGTAGGAAGAGTTAGAAAACAAAGTGTTTATCCGGACTATCACGTCTCCGTTCAGTGGAATGAATAGTGCGAGAAGTGTTTTGAAGAGTTAAGGGTCCTCTTACATCAGCACCAATATTGGTTTTTCCAGAACAAGGAAAAGGGTACATGGTGTATTGTGATGCATCAGGATTAGGGTTGGGGTGCGTTCTCATGCGAGGGAATCATGTGGTTGCATATGGCTCACGAAAGTTGAGAGTGCATGAGAAGAACTAACCAAATCATGATTTGGAGTTGGAAGTAGGTGTCCATGCATTGGAAGTGTGGTTTCATTATCTCTTTGGTGAGAAATTCACGGTACATACAGATCATAAGATCTTGAAGCACATTTTCTCACAAAGGGATTAGAACTTGAGGTAAAGGAGATGGATAGAATGTCTCCATATTTTTTACTTTGACTTGATGTACACACTGGGTAAGGGAAAATTGGTGGCAGATGCATTAAGTATAAAATCATATCCTCAGATGGTGAAACATGCATTGGACCAGTGGCAGTTGTTGTCGGTTATAGCTAATATGCGGTTGGAATGTGAGGACCAGGGTGATAGAGTGGTCTTATTTCTAGTTTTGTTGGTTCCTGACTTGGTTGGAATGGTTAGAGAGGCACAAATATCTGATTCTGAGTGTGTGACCATGGGGTCAAGACTCAATGGTGGGGAGACCATTGAGGGTAGGAAACTGAATGGAGATTCAGTTTTGTGTTTTCGAAATCAGATGGTTATACCAGTTGCTTGTCAGGATGAACTTCTCAGGGCGTATCATCATTCCAGGTGGGTTGTTCATCCTAGAATTCAGAAAATGTATAAAGTGTTGGAAGCACAGTTATGGTGGGCTGGTATGAAAAAAAGGGTTGCTGAGTTTGTTTCGAGATGCTTGACTAGTTAGCAGGTCAAGGAAGAGCATCATAGGTCAGCAGGAATGTTGCGGTCTTTACCAATCCATCTTTGGATGTGGGAGCAGATAGCGATAGATTTTGTCACATGTCACCCAAGAATGGTCAAGAAGCACGATACCATTTGGGTGATAGTGGATCATCTAAGGAAGTCAGCCCATTTCATCCCGATTCGTGAATCTCATATGGTGGAGGATCTATCCAAAATCTATATCCGGGAGGTTTTAAAGAGGCATGGTGTACAAGTTTCGATCATATCTGATAGAGATCTGAGGGTTAAATCTCATTTCTAGAAATCCATACAACATGCCCTTGGGTCACAATTGACCATGAGTACGGCGTATCACCCTCAGACAGATGGTCAATCTGAGAGGACAATAATAACTCTGGAGGATTTTTTGCGGGCTTGTGTCATGGATTTTGGAGGATCATGGGAGGATCACTTGTATTTGGTTGAGTTCTCATATAATAACAGTTATCAAGCATCCATACAGATGGATCCGTTTGATGCATTGTATGGGAGGTTGTGGCGTTATCCACTATGTTGTGTGGAAACGGGTGATTCTTTAATGGTTGGACCAAACCTTGTCCGAGAGACTACAGAGAAGATCATGATGATCAGAAAAATAATGGATACAACTCAGAGTCTTCAGAAATCATATGTGGATCATCGCCTATGACCGTTTTCGTTCGAGGTGTGTGATCATGTTTTCTTGAGAATCTCTCCGTGGTTGGGACATTGTTGGATTGGGATGTAGGGAAAGTTATCTCCGAGGTATATTGGGCCTTTTGAGATTCTTCAGCGAATTGGTGAGGTGGATTATCATTTGGCTTTTCCACCATGTTTTAGTGCAGCGCACAATGTGTTTCATGTGTCATAGTTGAAAAAGTATCAGCCAGATAGTGACCATGTGATTCATTGGGATCAGGTTGAGCTAGAACTGGATGCTTTGTCAGTGCACATGCCTGTACGGGTTGTGGATAGGTAAGAGAAATTCTTTCGTGGTAAAAAAATCTGTTTAGTTTGTGTTTTGTGTCAACATGGTCTAATTCAAGAGGAGACTTGGGACTAGGAGAAGGAGATGGTTGAGTAGTGGCCCGAGCTCTTTCGGCAAAGGGAAGGTTCACTACTTTCTGAGGATGGAAACTCCAAAGGTAGGGAGAATGTAGCACCCCCGATTTGAGGTATGTGTCCTTTTTTATGAATTTTTATGTATTTTAAGTTCATGTAATGAGTTGATAAGAGTTTGGGAGAGTTTGGAGTGGTTTCAGATGAGTTTGGAGGTTTTAAAAGGGGTGCACGGTTTGAGCACGGTTAGTGTAAATCGTGCGTATGATCCAGGAAACCATGCAAGGGGAGACAGTAGGCTTCGCACGGCCTGCGCATGGTTTGCCAAACCGTGTGAGGAAACCATGGGGACTCTGGCTCTCGAGGTAGTGGCGTGCACAAGGTTAGCGCACAGTTTTCCAAACTGTGCGGGATAACCGTGCAGCGACTTAAAGTTAGGGTTATAAGTTCCGGGAATGCTCGGGATTGCCTCATTTCACTCTTCTCTTCCTCCCACTCGAGCCCCACTTTGTATTTTCGGTTCTCAAGGGTTTGTGGGTATCTCCCACATGTTTTGGAAGCGATTTTAAGGGGATTCAAGGTGGATTCAAGGTGATTTCTCTCGGGTAAGTCTCTCCTCATGTTTCTCTTGTGTTTTCCTCCAGATCTACATCCCTCTCTTTCTTGTATATCTAGATCTACACTTGTTGTTTTTAGATCTAGGGTTGGGGTTTCCATGGATGTTAATATTAAGGCTTTTTAATGTTAGGGAAAGGGATCTAGAGAGGTTTTGGTGGTGCGTTCGCCGGTTTTGTGGTGAGGTGGCTTGTGGGTCATTTTCTCGGGAACCCTAAAGGTTGGTGGCTTCTCGCTCGACTCAACTTGGTTAGAACTAGTGGTTCCTTATTACAATTAATTTGTTGTGCTTGAAATTAATAGTCTTTTTATGTGCAGAATTGGTGAAAAATCCCTTGGTTGATGTTTTGGGGATTTTTGGGGAAAAGAGGGTTTTGTGGTGAAAATATTTTGTTGTGGATTTTAAAATGGAGATATTAAAATTGGATGCTCTGGTTGAATTGTGAAAATGATTGATGGAAATGGTTTTCAATAAAATGGGTTTTTATTGAAATAGTGTTTGGCATGGAAAATGGTTTTCAATAAATGGGTGATTTATTGAAGTGGGTTTTTGGGCAATGGAAATTGGTTGATTTCATGTTGTTGTGACCTTTATGGGTTTTATGCTTGGTTGAAACGTTGTATTGAAATGTTGTGTTGAAGTGGGCGGGAAGCCTCACTATAAACGGGTGATGGATAGTGGTCAGAAGAACCACTATGTGGGTAGTGGTCGAAAGGGCTGCTACTCGTGAATGGGTGAATAGGTTGGGTGGAAGTCCCACCGTTTTGATTGTTTTGGTGTGAATGGGTGAACGAGTTGGGAGGAAGTCCCACCATTTTGATTGTTTTGGTGTGAATGGGTGAATGTTTTGGGTAGAATTCCCACCGTTTTGATTGTTTTGGTGTGAATGGGTGAACGGGTTGGGCGGAAGTCCCACCGTTTTGGTTGTTTGTTGTGCATTGCTTTGCAAGATGGAAGTTGTTGTGCTACAGTATAAACGATGAAATGGTTTGTGGTATGTGTTTTTTTATTTCCTTTGGTTTCTTGGGTTGGGTTTGATTGCTTGGTAAGATCATGGATGGATTATGGTAATGGTTTCACTTGTGATTATTTTATATGAATTGTTTTATATAAATGTGCTAACGGTTTTATCCTAGAGGTGTGTGTAGGGAAATAATTTGGGGAAATCCTACTGATTTTTAGTTCTAACCCACTTCTTTGGCACGTTGGTGTCTTTTCAGATGTTTTATAACGTGACGTGGGAAAAGGTAAGGCCTCTCCCTCCTTTAGTGGAGCATTGTGATGTCTCGGTGGAGCATGGAGCTTGGAGCTTGGTGTGGAGCTGTGGTGGTGTCATGGATTGTAGTGTTTGTTGTTTTGTTTCTGCTTGTACTCTAATATGGATGGTTGTTTTGGTTTTGAGTTGTGTTGTGTAACAACTTGGTTGTCTTTTAGGAATTCATGGTTGGGTAATTGAATTGACATGCATCATATAGTGGCTCTTAGTAGATGGTTTGTTTGGTTTTGTCTTAAGGGAAAATCGTTCCCCAACTTGATCTTGAAGCCCTCGACATTTACTGTCAGCCTTTGGCATCATGGGAACGTCTCCTAAGGCCATGTATCCCTCACCGCCTCCTCAACCCAATGAGGTAGGGGCGGGGTGTTACATGAATTGTATAGGAATGGGTTTCGAACTCCTCTTATTTGGGATGATGTCGGGGAAAAGAAGATTATGGGACCATAATTAGTAGAGGAAGTGGCTCCAAAAGTGAAGATGCCCCACCATTACATGAGGACATTATAGATCAGGCGTAAATGTTATGAATAAAATAAGATGAAAGACTTTTCTTTTGAGTTAGGTGATTATGTATTTATTAGAATCTCACCATGGAAAAGTGTTATGCATTTTGGTATGAAAGGAAATCTATGTCCACAGTTCATTGGACCTTATGAAATTTAGGAGGAATTTAGAATATCTTCCTACCAAGTATCTTTTCCATTTATTTTCTTTTAGGAACACAAGGTTTTTTATGTTTTGATATTAAGAATGTATGTTCCAGATTCATCACATTTCTTTTACCTCGAAGCAGTTTAGCTGGAAGAGAAACATTCGTATGATTTTAAACCATTTTAGATTCTTGATGGAAGGGAACATGTATTCTAGAATAATTTAATACACCATGTAAAATTTTTGCAGAGATACCACATGCTTGAAGAAGAAACATGGTAGTCTAAAAATTCCTTGAGGGAAAGGTACCCACATTATTGTAATAAGAAAAAAAAATTGTGAGGATGGAATTTTTAAAATGTAGGGATATAATAACACACAAAGTATTTAAAAATAAATTAAATTCATGAATCATTGATATATTTAGATATTTATAACTATCCATTGAACTTAATTTTTCTGGTTCTATGTTTTGAATTTCCAAAAACAATCATCTATGGTTGTAATCAGTATGTTATTTGGAGTCTGATAGAACCAACTTGTTCTTTTGGAGAAGAGTAACATACCCTTTTGAATATTAATATGAACCATATGAATAGTAAATCATATTACTATTTTATTTTCTTTAGGATATATTATAATGATATTTTGATAATCTTTCAAGCTGTTAAAGATTGAGTTATTGGTTTATAATTGTTATTTCTGAATAATTTATGATTTTATTTAAAAATAATATTAATCATATTTATAAAATTAATTTAAAAAATTTGAGATTATTTTTTTATTATACACATCTAAAAATTATTAATGTGAAATTTTGGTATTTTCTAAAATTCTTCAATTTTTGATGAATAATGAAATAAGGTAAAATATCATATATTTAAATTATCAGTTAAATACACAATTTTTAACATCATGGATGTTGTAATTACACTTTTTTCAAACTCACAAGATATTTTAACTATTTTGATCACAATAATGAAGACTATTCATTTTCTTGGACAAAAACATTAAAACAATTATTAAAATAATGCAAAATACATCCTCTCATCCACTATAAACACCATCCATATTCACATCTTCCACTCACATCTCTCAAGCATTGAAAATTTTATAATTTATTTTATATCCCCTTCCCATTAATCTTCCCCACATCTCGGTGCTTTTGGTCTCACCATAAGGTGAAAAAAAGTCCTTAAGGAGGATCTCAAGGATAAGAGATCAAGAGATAAAAATTATTTTCATTTTTACATGGTTTTTATTCAATTCTTTTATTTTATTTTACTATGTTCAATACCCTTATCCAGGATGTATGAAATATATAGAATATTATATATTCTTTATTTTATCATTATCATGTAAAAGATTCATCATATATCTTCCTCTATTCTCCCTCATTTTCTAAATATAAAAACACCGTATGTGATTTTCCAATTTACCAAAATCATGGATTATGTGTTTTTCAATTTCCACTACTTCCTTCAAAGATGGTCATAAAACCATTTTATTTGATGAAACATTATGTGATTTTTATAATTTAACATATATTATTTTCTATAATTAACTTATATAAATAACATTAAATTATATAAAGATACAAGTTCATGATAATCGAGGAACTACCAAAATTGTTCCAAACATATATCAGTAATGTTTATTCTAACGATTAATCAAAATATATGATGAAAAAATTATTTAGGGTATCATTATATATTATATAAAGAAATTAATACATATTCATTCCGCATCTAGAATTTCATTTCCATACGACATGAAAATCAAATACAATCCAGCCATGAAAATGGGGTAATGAACGCTCCCAAAACAATGAAAAAAACAAATTACTAATAATTAAAAGGTTACATGATGTTATAAAATAAACATATAAGGAATTATAAAAACGAATATGTTTCATTACTCTATTAAGAACATTTTTTAATCCATTATACAACTGTTATAAAAATGATAGAAGTATGAAAAACCCTAGGTAAGCAAATTTTTTACCCAATTTACATTCTTTGGGTTAAACATCTACTTCATTGTTTATATGGTATTAAAATTGTTTGTGTGATTAATTTTTCATATATTATGTTTAATTATATATATTTAATTTTTATATACAAATTCAAATAACTCTATTAAGTATCACTTCATTTATATGATATTTTAATGAGATTTAATTTTAAATTTCTCTTTTAAAATAAAGTTTTACAAAATTAAAAAGTGTCATTTTATGAAATTAATCGTGTTATATGATTATGTTATGGTTCTTGGTAATTGTTTATTATTAATTTTGGTACCTATATCTTCCTAAAATTCATTGGATATGTGTATGTTGGAGGTCAAATGTATGATTATTACAAGTGTAATTAAGATGGTTAATCAATAAGGTAGTTGTGGGGGTTACATTGTAAGTTAGACGCGAGGGTTACAAATCATAAGGTATCCATGATGGTAATGAAAATAAGTAATTAATACCCCAATATACCTTTATGGTTCAATTTATGTTCTACATTTCTACTCGAAATCTCGTTGAAATCTCATGATTCATAATGTAAGTTTATATGGGTGACAAGAATGACTTTTTTAAAATGTTTTCATACAATAAGATTATTCAAATACTAATTTTTTCATTCCTTTTTTTATATCTCTTACTGAGCTTCTTGTGCTCATCCGATGTTTTGAAATTATTTTCACTAATTATAAGGATGTGTAAGACAAAGAAGGAAGCCAATTAAATGTTATGACGATTTTTCAAAGAAAAAATGATTTATTTTAAATTTATTTTATATTGGTAGTAATGGATATTGTTTTTGAGGTATCCTATTTATATCCCAATTCTCTAAAACTCAAAACTAGAAAATATGCTCAATGATAATGGAAGTGAGTTCATGACTAAAATTCTAGATTATGTAATAAGTCCTGGTCTTTATAGTTATCCTTTACATAAATTTAATTTGAGAGAATGAAATAAATAACTTCCCCATAAAATACATAGGTATATATATATTTTCAAAAACAATCTTGAATAAACATAGTAAGAAAATAAAATCATTTTTTGTAATCATAGTGTAAGAAACTGGTTTTTCACTCCGGTATGGATCCTTTAATTTTCAGTCTAAATATTTACATTGGACCTAATGTTGATTTATAATGTGTTAGAAATGGTTTTGAGGGTGTCTGGTGTTTTTTTGGAGCCCTGAACACAACTTTTTAGAGAAAATAGACATCACGCATGGTTGAGAAAAAACTGTGTGGGATTTCAAAATAGTTTTCCAAACTGTGTGAATGGAGTTTTTTTGAACTATGGAACCCCGAACGGTTGGCACATGGCTTTGTTTACAAATAGGTAAAACACCCATTTTTCCTAGGTAATAGTGTATGGATGGTGCATAGTTTGATCAAACTATAGGGAGGAAGACTTTTCATAAAGAACTATCTCACACGGTTTTCCCACGGTTTTAAAAACATTGCGAACAAATCATGTGTAGGATAATATCTAGTGTAAAATGTTCAAAAAGACCTTAATGATCTATTAAGAAAACCCCTTCCCCCCTAATCTGAGTTCATGTGGGTTTGACCTATTTCTCTCTCAATTTGGTGTTTATTAAAGCTCAGAGATTGGAATCAATATATATTCTTCATCCAATTTGGGATCGAGCATCCACTGATCACATTGGATGTGCAATAGTAAGTAATCATGTACTCTTTATCTGTTCTTCTTCTCATTATCTCTCGACATAGTTATATCAATTTGAGTTTTTTTTCACTTTTTCCTAGATCTACTCTGATTCGAGGAAAATCATGGGCTGATTTTCAAGGAGGGGAGTTGTGCATCCCTAATATGGGTGCTCTATAACTCATCCCTAATGTTTATTGTTTTTGGAATGTTTGTGTTGGGCCCACCGATTTCATTGGAAACCGTTTATTAAATTAACATGCCATCATTATACATGTTAAAATCAAATTATTATTCTCTTTCCAATTATGTGATTAGTTGTTAGTGGTTACACCCACAACTCCATCCACCTAATGTCAAAGGATAATCCATAATTGGGTTTTTAGTGTTTCGGATTGTTTGAGCCACCGTTCGTGAGTAACATTACATGATCCTTCTAAAGGGGGTTCTTCTAATCATAAATGGATTATTATTACTATGAATACCATAATTTCATATACCATGTTTGGTCACCACATGACCCGCCAAAGGTAAGTTCTTCCAAATTATTTTTTAGAAGTGAAATGTGAACTATGAAATAGCAAGTATTCTAAGTATATAACATGGACTTCTTAAAAGAGATTGAATAAAGGTAACATTTATGTAGAACCCCTTCCCATGTTGATAGAAGGATGCAGAGTAATGAAAAATATTTGAATAATCCTTAATAGAGAACTATGATATTGTTAAATGGTTACAATGCTACTTGTCCTATACACACTAAGATAAGAAAAGGATGGGACTGAAAATAAATGTATTCAACCCTACTTTACCAATCCACACTAATGGTATGCAAGACATGAATCCAATGAATAATTACATGATTACAATGTCAAATGGGAATGGACTAACTCGATTTCACCTTGGATTCTAAGAGGAGAACACCTTGGGTCTCGGGAAACCCATTCTAATTGAAGGATATAGTTTTCTTAGGTTGATACCCACCTAGACTCTACTTCTAGTATGTTCCTTGGATGCCCGATATGCTTCTGTTAGGTCCCTTTAATTATTATAGGATACCTATAACACACTTCTTGGATCCATCATTGACTTGTAGGTTTCAAGTTTAAATCCCATTGGTACCTATCTTTTAATATCACCATTTTACCTTGGTCGATCACCTTGGACTCGGTAGGCACCTTATTGTAAAATACATAGGATTACGCTCATTCTATTACATTCTTACCCCTTATATAGACTCATATACTAATAATTTATTGTTCTACGTGATTTTTGTTACCTTTTTTATTACACTAGAACTTATTCATTGGATATCATTTTTTGGTTACCTTGTGACATCTTGGGACCTTCACTACTTATGTTATCATGAGGTGATGTTAGTGCTGGCTATGCCTCATGGGACCAATTAGCATTAAATGATATTTTTTTAACTAATGAAATGGTTACATGTTCAGACACCATCCTAGGGATGATTCATTTACATTGTTATTTAGTTACATTTAACTATTTTCTTTATTGATATATTAATTTTTTCACACTTCTATAATCCAATACATGGGCCAGATGTTATAGAATTCGTTAGTGGTGGCCCAATGAGATTTATCTCAGACCCTCTCTAGGCGACGTTTGGTACCCAAATCAGATTACATGGTTGCATCTGTTTACCAAGGGAAGCATGCGACATCCAACACATGATTTCATGCTAATTAGGATGGATCTTAAAAGCAGAAGACCGAGTTGGATCTCAGGATGCATGCAGTAGCATTTGTTTTCCTTTAAATTGTGGAACATGTTATGGTTGTTGTGTTGTATGCATGTGTTCTATTTTTCTAGTGAAATGCAATTACATCATCATTGTTCCATTTAATACTGTTCTTACTATTCTTGTTTATCTATTGCATTAGTAATCTTACTCTTTTTTTTATAATATTTATATTTCGTCCAATGATTATTATTAATTTGTATTCCTTCTACTGTGCTACACTTAACAAATTAGGGAAAATTATTCCAACAGAAACAACCTAGGCCCTCGTTTCCAGTTGGTATCATCTGATATTCAGGAAGATGCACTTTAGGCCATGCGGCCCACCGGTTTTGGGGCACCCATTATGTTGCATTTGGGTCCAGGTCATCACAATGTGGTATAATAGGTGGTCTATTTTCATTCTTTACTGTTTGGAGACAATATATTGGAGAATATGAACACTTGGTACATGGTCATATAATGATCTTGGGCATTGTGAACCCATGATTGAGGTAAAATCCATGTAGCACAAAATGAAATTTGTTTTTTTATTTTTCTTTTATAGTTGATATTATTTCATAATTGGGTGACACATGTGTTGCATGTTATTGTTTATTATTACTCTTTTGAGAATATATTTTGTCCTTATTTCAATGATTTTAGGACAAGGAACATTTCAACATGATTCATTATGTGAACCTATAATTCAAATGTCATGCCTATTTCAATACCACATAGGTTCATTTCTCTACTTTTCATTTCATGATATGTTTGTAATTATTGAGTTATGCGGTGATAGTTTCTTCTACTATTATTACATTGGATTTTATTATGAAACATATTTTCTCAATTCATGAGGTGTGTGGGACCTCCCTGGATGGGATGAGTAATTTACCTAGTTGAGCCATTATGCTATAAATAAATGGGTGTTATTTATGGTGATTGGTGATTGTTCACTCATTCATCGGAAAAAGATATCCATTATAAAGTGAATCCTGATATTTAAAATGAATTATTTGCACATACTTATCCCACCATGTTATGTTTATGATAGGTAAAGGAGTGAATATGGAAATTAACTGCAAAATGAAATTAAACTTATACATGAGGACTTACAGATACCTAGTCCTCTAGGTTGGTAGTTTGGGTAGTATTCCTTGGGTAGTGAGTTTTCTTATTATTAGTTTATACCATTGTTACTATATTTTTCATCTATTCTTGTTCTATGGTGTGTGAATGGAGTTTGTAGACCAATTCTACCATGAATTCCTCATGTCGTTCCCCCAGAATGTGGTGTCGAAAATACTCTAGAATGTGTGGGACCTGAGCTTCCAGTCCTACTCCCAGGAGGGATACTTGAGGAACTTCCTGCTATACCTAATCCAGGAACCAATTCCCTTGTGCATGATAGTTTCTTACATATGATGCGGTCTGTGATTGGTGCTCCGTAGGTTTCAACTACGATGGATGATATGACCCATGAGTTCCAGCAGTAGCATTGTCTAACATTTTTTGGTGATGTTCATTCTCAGGGTGTTGGGTCTTGGCAAGAGGCCATGGTGTCTATCATTGATAATTTGGAAACACCTCTAGGGTGTAGATTCAATCATTCTACACACTAGATTTGGGATTTGGCCTAGTATTCGGGTTATGTAATTACCCAGGTCGGTCGTCATGAGGGAATGTTATGGGTTGACTTCTATACTACCTTCTATGATCAGTTCTTTCCCCAGTCACTGAGAGTAGATAGAGCCAGAGACTTCATGCATCTCATGTAGGGTTCTGGTCAGTTATGGAATACTCTGCGTGTTTCAACGATTTATAGTGCTTTTCATTTCTTCTAGCCGTTGATGGGCTTTCATTGGATAGCCGTTTTGAGGATAGGCTTCATTACACCATCTAAACATAGGTGAAGGTATTTAACCTTCATACCTTCTCCACAATAGTTGATAATTCCCTAATCACTGAGTGTAACCTGAGGGACAATATGATTACCAGGTTTAAAGGATCAGTGCTATGTTAGGCCAGTAGTTCTTCTAATGGAATGAAAAACTCTGTTGAGATTTTTAATTTGGTAAGTGGTAGGTAGAGTATCAAGTTTGATAGCTATGTAGTGTGTCATTAGTGTGGAAGACTATACCAAAACATGACCAGTGTGATAGAGACCCTTTGGAGTTCTGGGATTGTGGCCTTATGGGTTATCTTTAGTGCTTTTTGAAGACCTTTCCACCAGCTTCAAGTGGAAAGCGATCAGCTTCTTCTATACCTTCAAGAGCAAGTTCTTTTTCAAAACAACATGTGAAGAGTTGGAGTACCATCAGCGGGTCTGGTCGAGGTGGAGGACGTGGCCTTAGTAGTCATGTCCCTGGTCACCAGAAGTGCTATAAGAGTAGTCATTATCATGGAAGTCTATCTATTTCACATTTCCATGCATCTGGTCTGTTGCATGCTTAATATTCGATAACTGTGGATCAAGATACATTACCATCTATAGTACAAGGTATTATTCTAGTATCCTACACTATTGTCTCTCATTGGTTTGAAATAGGTGCTTCAAACTCTTTTATTTTTGAATATATTGTGTAATGTCTCATACTAGTGATACAGAATCACTATGGGGTAATATCCCTTAATACACTATTGAGAATATGGATGGTGGGTATATACCAGTGCATGGACTATCCCCTTGAGGTAGGAACATACCCTTTCTATTTTAATCTCATTATTCTCGAGATTAAGGGCTTCGATGTCATTCTCTGGATAGTCTAGATAGTTATCTATCACACATTTGTAGACTATTATCGCAATATGGTATCTTTTACATCACCAGAATGTAGAAGTTTTTTTACAATGGTGAGTGGGATAGTTGGTTTGGGATAGTTAGACTGAAGAATCATGGTCATGGTGGAGTGACCACCAAGATTGTAAATATTTCTATGGATGATTCGGGTTTTCTTCAAACAGATTTACCTCTAGTAGTGTATCACTTTAAATAAGTCATTCCTTATGAATTTTCTGGATTACATATTAAATGATAGGTCGAGTTTATAATAGAGCTTCTTCTAGGAGCAGCACCAGTGACCATTCCACCTTATAGTATTGAACCTACCGAGCTTCATGATCTCAAGCAGTAGATAGAGGTCATGGAGGCTAAAGGATTTATTCGGAAAAGTATATCCTCTTGGGGTTCACACTGGCTTTTCACAATGAATTTGGATAGAACACTCTATTTATGCATAGATTACAGATGGTTGAACAAGCATATAATCAATATCTTTCCTCCAATTCCTTGAATAGATGACCACTTTGACTAGGTCCGAGGAGTCAATGTGTTCTCTATGATCGACCTGAGATCGGGTTGTCATTTGGTGCGTGTTGGACCATCAGACATACCACATAAAAATTTCCATAGAAGGTATAGACTATATGAGTATCTATTTATGCCCGTTAGTTTTACAATCACACCTTCTATTTTCATGGCTTTTAATAATAGGGTTTTTCATCCATATTTGGACACATCAGTCATGGTATTTTTGGCCGACATTTTGGTGTATTCATGCACTCGTGACAACCATGCCAAACATCATGAGATCATTCTGAGTACACTGAGAGAGCATCATCTTTAACCCATGTTCGTGAAATGTGAATTCTATATCGATAAGGTCCACTTGATGGATTATGTTATTTTAGAATCATGATTATCTATTTAACATAAAATGGATATTGTTATAGTTTCCCGAGAGCAGCCAAAAAATGTTTTCAATATTAGGATTTTTTTAGGGCTCGCTGGATATTATAGGAGTTTCATACAAGACTTTTCTCATATTTATAAAACTCTTACTAGTAATAAAAATAAGGGTATCATGTTCACATGGTTAGAATCTTGTGATATATCCTATCCAATGTTGAAAGGGAGGGTTTTCTCGGCACCGATTCTGATTCTTCCAGAACATTTTAATGGGTTATCAACTTCTGCGATGCATCTAGCATAGGCCTAGGATGAGTGTTGATGGTGGAAGGAAAAGTATCTGCATATGGATCTCAATAGTTTTGGCCTCATTGGAGAAATTACCTAACACATTACATTGATCTAGTAGCTGTTGTCCATGCCTTACATTGCTAGAGACAATATCTGTTGGGTGAGTGCTTTGTGGTGTATACCAATAAAAAAAGCCTAAATTATTTCTTTTCTCCTCATTAATTGATCCTAAGACAATGAATATGGGTCAAATATATACATTCCACTTATTTTGAGCTTTCCTATACACCTGGAAAGGGAAATTTGGTCACTAATTCAATGATTCAGAAAACTAAAACACATGCCTTATTATAAGCCAATTATTAATGGGAGTTAATGGACCTCTTTTAGGAACATCATATAGAGTTTCACTATAGTCATGAGCTTTCTTACATCTCAGCCTTAACAATTTCATATTCCCTCTTTGAGAAGGTTTTGAGTAGGAAATATTCATATCCTAGAGGATTGGTTCCCCCTGAGAGTACATCAAGAGATAACCCACCATTGAATTGGTTTTTGGGAAGAGATGATGCATTGTATCAATGTGGACTAATCAGGGAATGTATAGATGTGAGGTATGAGTTTATGAAAGATTCGCACACTTCATAGTGGGTAGTTCATCCAGAAATATCGAAGATGTATTGAGATATGCAACACCAGTATTGGTGGAATGGGATAAAATGTCTGATTATAGGCTTCCTAACTAGGTGTTCCACCTTTCTATGGGTGAAGGCCGAGCACCAAATACCTACAAGATTGTTACAACCACTTATAGTCTGGAAATGGAAATGGGAAGATGTTTCTATGGATTGCATAGTCAGTTTACCAAGGTCGCTGAGGGGTAAAAAAATTATTGGGGTAGTAATTTACCGACTAATGATAACATCCCACTTCATTTCTATTCGAGATACTTTCTCAGTTAATGATTTTAGAAGATTTTATGCCTCTAAGATCATACGACAATAACATTACCATGTACTAATGTTTTATATAGGGATGCTCGTTTAACTTCTCGGTTATGGTATGGTTTGAAGATAGCTATTGGAACCCATGTGCTTCTAAGAACATCTTTTCAACCTCAGACAGATGGACAATAAGAATAAACAATACATGTTTTAGAGGATATGCTCTGATCATGCGTCCATGATTTTGGAAGTTTATGGGAGAAGCCTATCGCTCTCGTTGAGTTCACTTATAATAACAGATTTCAATCAATGATTAAGATGGCTCCTTTTGAGGACTTATTTGGTAGGCCATTAAATTTACCTATGTGCTGGCCAGAGGCAGGTGAAAAAGATCTACTAGGTCCTCTTCCTATTCAGAAGACTACAGAATAGGCCCACATGATTAGGAATCATATAAATACATCTCAGTCTTGATTGAAAACATATGTTGATCGTTGTAGATGGCCTCTTGAGATTAAGGATGGGGATCTTGTTTTTCTTCAGGTATTTCCCAGGCTAGGTAATAGATGGTTAAAAAAGGAGGGAAATCTATTTCCTCATTACGTCAGGCCATTCATGATTCTAGAGAGAGTTCTCTGGTAGCTAATCGATCGGTACTACCTCAGAGGTATCGTTCCATGCATGAAATATTTCATGTATCATAGCTTCTCCAATACCATGCTGACCAATCTCATACCTATGATCCCAAGGATGTTGAGTTAGATGTCGATGCTACTTTTAAGGAATATCCTACTAGAAATATTTACCAAAGCATGAGGGCTCACAGAGGAAATTTTTTCCCTATCGTACAGTTGCTATGGAAGCATGGCTGAGTACATGATGAGACGTGGGAGAGGGAAGCTGATGTACATGTTTAGTGGCCAGAGTTGTTCCCAAACACTATTTCCTTACCCTTAAAAAGAGAACCTATGGGGTGAGTTCCTTTATGGGGGGATGATTGTAAGAATCTATTTTTACACTCAGGTATGGATCCTTTAATTTTCAATTTAAATATTCACTTTGGATCTAATATAGATTATTAATGAGTGAGTAAAGGTTCAGAGGTTTTCTGTGGATTTTTTAGAGCCCGAAACACTTTTTTTAGAAAACACACTCAGCGCACAATTTAGAGTAAACTATGTGGGATATCCAGTCAGTATTCCAAACTACGTGGATGGTGTTGTTTGGTACAATGGCACATTACATGGTTGGTGTATGACCTTCTATCCAAACCATGTGAATTACCATTTTTTAAAAGTAATTGTGCATGGATGGAGCACGGTTTCATCAAACCGAGTGGAGGAATACTTTTCGAGAAGAACCATCTCACATGGTTTGTGCATGGTTTGACAAACTGTGCGTAGGCTAAAAACATGTGTAAAATTTCAGAAACGTCATCAATGATCTATTAAGAAAAACCCATCCTCCCTAATATGAGTTTATGCGGGTTTGACCTATTTATCTCTAAATTTTGGGTTTTCAGAAGATCAATTCTTGGAATCAAGAGGTATTCTTTATCCAGCTTCTGATTTAGCTTTGGTTTGTCACATTGTATGTGGAATAGTAAGTACTCGAGTACTCTTTAAATGTTATTATTATCTTTCTCTCAAAACCATGTTATCTCCTTGTGATCTTATTTAACCTTTTCATGGATTTACTTCAATATGAGGAAAATCAAGTTCCAATACCAGACGATAAGAGTCATAAAAACCTATGGATGGTGGTCTATAAATTATACCTAAAGATATTTTTTTAGAATGTTTGTGTGGCCCCCTTGATTTCGTTGGAAATAATTTCTAAAATTAACATTCCATGATTATACTCGTTATAATCGTATGATTATTATCTTTCAAATTAAGTGATTAGTTATTAGTGTTTACACACACAACTCAGTCCGCCTCATGTAAAAGGTTATTTTGTAAAAGGGTTTTTAGTGTATTGACATGTTTGAACCACCGTTCACGTGTTCATTTACATGAACTTTCTAAAGGTGAGTCTTATTAACCTAAACGGATTGTTATTACTGAGGAAAACATAATGGAATGTATCATGTATTCTCACCCCTTCACCCACCAAAGGTAATTCCTTCCAAATTATTTATTAAAAGTGAATAGTGAATTTTTAAAAGGCCAGTATTATAAGTATATATCTTTTCCTTAAAAAAAGATCTTGAATAAAGGGTACATTTCTATAGCACCCCTTTCCATGATGATTGAATGTATCAGAGTAAACATCAATAATTTAATAAGCCTAAATGGAAAACAAATACTTCATTAAATGGCTGAAATGCTACATTACCTATCCACACTAATATAATACATGTCTTTGACCAATAAATAAATGGTTTCAACTATAATTCACCTATCCTCACTAATGGTAGGAATGACATGAACCAAATGAATTATTACATTATTACAACTTCAAATTGGAAAGGACTGAAATAATCTCAACTTGGATTTTTAGAGGAGAATACCTTGGTTCTCAGAAAACCCATTCCGATTAAAGGATACATTTTTCATAGGTTGATACGCACCTATATTCTGGTTCTTGTATATTCCTTGCATGCCTGGTACACTACTGTTGGGTTTATTTAATTATTACAAGATACATAGGATACACTTTTGGATATAGCATTAACTAGTTGGGACCATGGTGAAATCCCAAAGGGCCCTTTCATTGCATAGACCTATTTTACCTGGGTCTATCACCTTAGACTAATTAGGATACTTATAGTGGAATGCCATGGATTGCAATCCTTGGATTATACTCTAACACCTTATCTAGACTCATATACTACTTAGTCAGCATTCTGTGAGATTTACATTACCGTGGTTATTACCCTGAAACACTCTCACTCGATATCTTTGTCTGGTTTCCTTGTTACGTCATGGGAAATTACCTACTTATAATATCATGATATGATGTTAGTGTTGGATATGTCTCAAGTGACCTATTACCATTAAATGATAATTTATTGATCAATGAACTAGTTACATGTTCAGACACCAGCCGAGACCCAACAAAGGTACTTAGTTATTTAGTTATATTGTACTATTTTCTTAACTTATATATTCATGCATTAACACTTTTATATTCCTCACTTTATTTATTTTAGATTAGGATGGATATTGATACCAGATGACCATGTTGGTTCTCCAGATTCATGGATTAGTGTTTGTTTTCTTTTAATTTTTGGAACATGTTTCTATTTCTCTCTTGTATCCATGTTTTCATGTTTTCTAGTGACATGACGTGAAGTCATCATTGTTCTAGTTGATAGAGTTATTACTATTCTTTTTTTTATATTGAATCTGTTAGATTCCCCTGTTTGTTTACAATATTTATATTGCTTCCGATGTTTACTACTCATTTACATTCCTTCTGTTGTGCTACACCCTGGTATTGAGGGTATAGTCTTCCCACAGATACACCCAAGGCCCTCGCTACTAGTCGATAGCCTCTAGAGATTTAGAAGATGGGCATGAGGCCATGAGACCACTGGGCTCGAGGTACCCATTACGTGGCTTCCAGGTCTGGGTCATCACAAAAGGGGAATTGCATTCATAACTCATTTTAATCCCATGAAAATGTAACTACGGACCATTTAAATCCATAGGAGAAACACTCTAGTTACTTATTCTTTATATCCTGTTAATAAAAGGAACATTTACCAAGTCATTGATGCACTATATGGGTTCACACATTTTACAATCTATATTTGGATCACTTTGTGACATCTTAGTGATGCCATCATATAAGTATTATTATTCTCAACAAGTTTTCATATTATTGTCAAGTACCACATCATGAATAAAAAAATGTATTCATTCACTTTTCTATCAAAAATTTTAATAAACTTCTTAAATCATGTGGAAATCACATTTAGAAATCAAAATACCATTTAAAAAACAAAATTTCAATACCAAAATTTAATTTTCATTCAAAATAACTGGTTCATGCCCAAATTTACCCAAGAGAAGAAGGTAAGACGGTCCTTGTAGTTTAGCTTGGGTTATCGAATCCATAGAGACCTAAGAAGAAACCTATATACACATACATTCTATGGACTGTTTTCGGCTATAAAGTGGCCAACTTGGATTGATTTTGGATGGTTTTTTAATATATCTAATAGATTTAAGTGAATTCAATTTAAAAGAATGAGTTGATCCTAGGTTATCGCTCGGGGTGGATTGGACGTATTTCCTTTTTAATGATTTCAATTTCTTAAATTTGAGATGGGTTCATTTAAGGAGATAAAAAAACATCATCACTTACTGTTTTAATGCCTACACCCTTTAATACTAATCACCTATACACTTGAAGGATCAAAGTTTTGAGCACTTCAAGGTAAAGGTTTGTATTAGTACTTGAAGTGTGTGGCCTTAAATTCAACAAGGACGATGGAGTTTAAAAATCATCAAATAAAAATCCCAATTAAAGAAGTGACTATACATTAATTAGGTGATACATAACATCCAATCTAGCCCCTTGCTACTCCCTTGGATCAACCCATAATTGGTTTATCACTCCATTTATCCCATGGTTTCAATGGAAGCGGAAACTAGACTCATGAGGGAGGAAATGGAGAAGTAAAGAAAACAACAAAAATAAAATGATCACTCCACCGTTGTGTAAATAATTTCACAAGGTTTGGTGTGAATAAATTCACACCTTGATCCAACGGTATCAAAGTGATATGAATAACAACAGAATAAGAGTATAAGAAGAACTTTTATTAAGAAACTAAAGTGAATTGAACAATCTTACATGTGAAAGACAAAATTGAGGCAACAAAAATGCAGCATAACATTAAAATTGAACAAAGCATCCAAGATCCTCAACTCCTTCACCACCACTACCTTAAATAGGAATTTTTGGAGCCTTGGGTCGAGCCTCAAACAGTACAAAGCATCTCAATTAATTGTGGTAGGCCATAGGTGGTGGAAAGCTTGTGGAATTTGAACTTTTCCACATTTGACCCGAGGTGGCAGCCAGCTTTCCTTCACCTAACAGACGTGTCTGTAAGACCTTCTATACGGACGAATCATAGTGGTCCCTAGAAGAAGAAAATGTAGCTTAGGATATATTCTAACCGCCTGTAAAATTTGGGCCCATTTGGAGCTACGGATTCCTAGATATGATGAAATTAGTGGACTGTTTTTCTGGGCCGCAGAATCTGGCCCAGAATTGTATCTCTAACTTGGGCCGCTTTAATGACCACAGTAGAGGCCTAATTAGCATTGTCTCATTAAGAGTTATTTGTTCCTATGAATGTCTTATAGCATCCCACAAAATATGGGATTCATTGGGCCTATATTTTGGGCCCCACAGTCTCATAAGTGGGATGATGTCCAATCTTCCTTCTCCAGAATTGCTTCCTTTTATTTCCAAATATCTCCATCATCCTCCATGAATTCTCCACTTATCCCTGAATCAAACATGTTCATATTGAAGTGTAGATAAATTTACAAAAATATCAAATTAAAATATGTATAATTAAATTCCTTAAAATCAGATGAATCATTGGGTACTTTAAATGATGTTCAAAAATGTACCACATGATAGTGCATTTTAAGAAGGTATTACAATCATAATGTGAAATGATGTTCAAAGTGTAAAATGCACTAAAATGGTGTTTATGAATAACAAAGAACATGAATATTATGTATATTAACAATGAATATTATCCTCATTTAGTGGCTAATCACACCCCCCAACTTGAGTTTTGCTAGTCCCGAGCAAAATATATCTCAACAATATGAAATTCGAATTCCCTTTTCCAAAAACATTTTAATACACAATGATCACAAAAAAAAACTTATACCAAACAATCATGAAACCCATCAAAATATTTTAATACAAGATAGTTTCATAAGAAGATCCCAATCCCAAGCCCATTCCTTTGTTCAAATTCATTTCCATATTTCATCCAATATAAATTAAGTATGAGGATGTGTTGTGCATCACAATAGACATGGAGGTTCATCTTTATTCAAGGGGGAAATTACGGAAGCGCTAGGTGGAATATCATTTCAATATTAAGATGAGTATTAATTTTGTTGTTGTTTTTGTTTTTTTTTTTTGCAATTTTGCCATGGTAATTGAAGTTGCACTCAAAAGAGTCAACCCCTGTAGCGAGACTTTGCCGATGACTCCCAGGCTCAAAGACCTTAGGGAACCAAGTGAAGCCCACATAATCGGGCATCATCTCAAGTTAACTCAGTCAAAAAAAATTCAAATTACCAAAAATAGAGATAAAATTACTAACTCTGGGCTAGACAACTATGGAGTCACGATCCCCAAGTGTCGAAAGCCACGCATTAGGTCATTTCATTGCTCTACGCGCAATTTTTTTTTTAATAATTTTAATATTTTTTTTTGAATACTCATATTAAACTAAAATGATCACCAAACCTATGCTATTTATTTAGGGGACCCCATGAACTCAAACTAATACCCCACTATCCAAGGGACATGCATTGTGATCTTTTTTTTATTTGGATGAAAATATAAATGATGAAATATCACATTGGACAGCCACACTTTCCAAAATCAATGCTCATGAAATTATACAAGGATTGAAATCAGAATCAGGGTATGCTAAATTATTTGATATTCAGTTTCAAATTGTGGAATGTGTATTACCATGTTTAAAGTTAAAGGAATTTTTCCTTCCATTTAATTTTTTTTTTCAAATCAGTCATTTTTTTTTACACAAAATCATTTTTTTTTTATCTCTCCCCCCAACTTAAAACAACACTGTCCCCAGTGTTTGAAGAAAAGAAAATTTAGAAGGGGTAGAGGTAGAGAATGAACATTCGAAAAGGAAATTGAAAATGAGGGTCATGGAATGAAATCACCTGGTGGTTGAAGCTGAAGTTCTTGCTGCTCCAATTTAGTCCTTTGATATCCATGTCGCTTGCAGAGTTACCTTAGTGGAAAAAGGAAACAAAAAAAATAGTATATATATATATATAAGTACAATATAAGTATATATATAAAATAAAATAAACTGATGATACATTGTCTTCTTTTTAAATTTCTGGGTAAGGTATTACTCAAGGATCACACCACGTGACACGGATGAATATGGTGCTCCTCTTTCATACCCATCCATACTCATAATAGAAGAACAGGTCAACAGTCTATATATTTTTTAATATAAAAATGATTAATTAAAATATAAATTTTATTAAAACAACAAAATTATAGGAAACTTAAAAACCATGGGTTTCCTCCCATGCATTGCTTTGTTTAATGTCATTAGCTCGACTTGAACTCCCCAACTTATCCAATACCAACTTTCAAAATTTTAAGGACCACATGTTTCACCACTTTTACTAGGTTGAGATTGATTCTATGTTTAGAATTTGTTTCATGCACAAACCTATGTTCTACAATGAGTGGGAAAATCCAAGGAATGTTTGAAGTGGTTGATCCAGTTTCCACTGTAGTTTTTCCTAATACATAGATGGCCATTAAAACTTTTTTGGTTTCAAGAGAAGAATGAATTCCAATTGAAAGTTCATGATTATAACTTATGAAGTAATTCTTTAGAGAGGAGGGAAGGACAATAATTTTGAGCTCATATTGGATTGGACATTTAGACACAAGTTGATATTTTGAATCCAACCCAGTTTCATTTTCCAAATTTCTCAACAAAATTGGTTCCTTTTGAATATAAGATTCAACCAAAAAATTGGAAAGATCAGTGTTTGGAATGGATATGGACTCAATGTTTGTGATTTCTCCCAATGGTTCAATGGTTGGTGTTTTTGAAAATTCATTAATGGAGTTATACTTAGGAGACTCAATCCATGATGTCAAATTCTACTCTTTTGAATCCAAAAAGTTAATTTCCTCCTGATTTAAAGTCCCTTCAAAATTTCCTTGATCCTCTTCATCTATCCCAAATCCAAAGGTTGGTTCTTCAATAAATTCATGTGGGGTTTGTGTGAAACTAGACACTTCACATAAGGTTATGGAAGGGACAGTTTGTGTAGGGATGGGTTCCTCACAAGTTCTAATGCTTTGTAGTTCTAACCTCAATGATGAAACCTCAAAATTAATTATCTCCATTTGTTGACACAGTTTTTCAAGTAATGGTTGTGGATCATGATGGTCAAGGGGTTGAGACAGATGGTCTATTCCAGGAGGATAACTATGTTGTTGTAATTCCATAGGAGGATGTTCAGATTGGCCTTCTTGGGATTGGAACTCATAATATGTTGTAATGTATTGTGGATCATATGAATAAAAACATTGTGGTTCAGTAGGTTGTTGATGATCCCACAAGTAGGAATTAGGGTGGTCATTGTACATCATACATGGGGTTGAGTGATCAAAGTAGGGAGAGGTTCCCCATGTTTGGATTTGTTCAAAAGGGTTTTCCATGGGAATGAAATTGGGGATGAGATGAGAGAAGTGGGATGAAAAAAAAAGAATGATAGTGTCTAAGATAACTTACTTAGGTCCCCGGAAACGGCGCCAAAATTTGGTTCACGCCCAAATTTACCCAAGAGAAGAAGGTAAGACGGTCCTTGTAGTTTAGCTTGGGTTATCGAATCCACAGAGACCTAAGAAGAAACCTATAGACACATACATTCTATGGACTGTTTTCGGCTATGAAGTAGCCAACTTGGATTGATTTTGGATGGTTTTTTAAGATATCTAATAGATTTAAGTGAATTCAATTTAAAAGAATGAGTTGATCCTAGGTTATCGCTCGGGGTGGATTGGACGTATTTCCTTTTTAATGATTTCAATTTCTTAAATTTGAGATGGGTTCATTTAAGGAGATAAAACAACATCATCACTTACTGGTTTAATGCCTACACCCTTTAATACTAATCACCTATACACTTGAAGGATCAAATTTTTGAGCACTTCAAGGTAAAGGTTTGTATTAGTACTTGAAGTGTGTGGCCTTAAATTCAACAAGGACGATGGAGTTTAAAAATCATCAAATAAAAATCCCAATTAAAGAAGTGATTATACATTAATTAGGTGATAAATAACATCCAATCTAGCCCCTTTCTACTCCCTTGGATCAACCCATAAGTGGGTTAGCCCTCCATTGATCCCATGGTTTCAATGGAAGTGGAAAGTAGACTCATGAGGGATGAAATGGAGAAGTAAAGAAAACAACAAAAATAAAATGATCACTCCACCGTTGTGTGAATAATTTCACAAGGTTTGGTGTGAATAAATTCACACCTTGATCCAACAGTATCAAATTGATATGAAGAACAACAGAATAAGAGTAGAAGAAGAACATTTATTAAGAAACTAAAGTGAATTGAACAATCTTACATGTGAAAGACAAAATTGAGGCAACAAAAATGCAGCATAACATTACAATTGAACAAAGCATCCAAGATCCTCAACTCCTTCACCACCACTGCCTTAAATAGTCATTTTGGGAGCCTTGGGTCGAGCCTCAAACAGTACAAAGTATCTCAATTAATTTTGGTAGGCCATAGGTGGTGGAAAGCTTGTGGAATTTGAACTTTTCCACATTTGACACGAGGTGGCAGCCAGTTTTCCTTCACCAAACAGACGTGTCTGGAAGACCTTCTATACGGACGAATAAGAGTGGGCCCTAGAAGAAGAAAATGGAGCTCCGGATGTCTTCTAACCTTCTGTAAAATTTGGGCCCATTTGGAGCTACGGATTCCTAGATATGATGAAATTAGTGGACTGTTTTTCTGGGCCGTAGAATCTGGCCCAGAATTGTATCTCTAACTTGGGCCACTTTAATGACCACCATAGAGGCCGCATTAGCATTGTCTCATTACGTGTTATTTGTTCCTATGAATGTCTTCTAGCATCCCACAAAATTTGGGATTCATTGGGCCTGTATGTTGGGCCCCACAGTCTCATAAGTGGGCTGATGTCCAATCTGCCTTCTCCAGAATTGCTTCCTTTTATTTCCAAATATCTCCATCATCCTCCATGAATTCTCCATTGATCCCTGAATCAAACATGTTCATATTTAAGTGTAGATCAATTTACAAAAATATAAAATTAAAATATGTATAATTAAATTCCTTAAAATCAGATGAATCATTGGGTACTTTAAATGATGTTCAAAAATGTACCACATGATAGTGCATTTTAAGAAGGTATTACAATCATAATGTGAAATGATGTTAAAAGTGTAAAATGTACTAAAATGGTGTTTATGAATAACAAATAACATGAATATTATGTATATTAAAAATGAATATTATCCTCATTTAGTGGATAATCAATAACATTTCCAATACCAATGTACTCAGAAAAATGAAAATATATATTTTAATGGAATAAATCATGAAATATTGAAATGAAATTAGAACAAAAAATAATTAATATAATAGAATGAAATTCCATTTTCGATGTTTAAAATGAACATGAACATTCCTTTTTCACTTGTAAAGAAAGTAAATCATTACATAATTTGACTCCATTTATTTAAAAAAATAAATGAATGAAAAAATATTATTTATAAAATTTCATGTCCATATATTTACATTCATAAAATAATTTTAAAATCTTTAAATAGAATTGAATTTTAGTTTGATGTAAATCATTAAAATATGACTTTTTAAAGAAAAATACATTTCAATATTGAAAATATTTGAATCATAAGACCAATAAGCAAATAACATTAACAAAATAAATATATTTAGAATAAATAAATTCATTATATAACAATTAAATGTGGATTTATATACCCATAATAAATGAATATAGTTTCATGAGATCAAAATATTCATCAACAAATGAATATTGGGAAGAAGTCTACTATCATGAGTCTGCTCATCACATACGTTCTATATATTCCTAAGTAATTCTGTAATGTTAATTATTTACATGTTCTAAAATATTTTCATGTTTATTATTATTTTCATTGCACATAATAATATGTTACATTAAATAAATTACTCAATTTCATTCATATCATATGTTTTTATGATATTGGGTACATATGTCCAAAATGACTTCTGTATTAAGACTATGGAAAAGAGTTCATTTTTCAATTATCCCCAATTTAAAAATCATGAAATAATTAGCATTTTTATATATCAATTATAATTTTTATCACAATATGGAATGATTTTTATGAAAAATTATCTACATTATGACCATTGATATGATAGACCGTATGCACTAATGAGTAATGTTTCCATTTTTCAACAATCATTATACAAAGAATGTAATATTTTATCATTCCATAATCAAAATAATATCATAAATACTAATTAATTAATTAAATATATTTATATATAGATATCACCCAGTTTTATGGTGATGAAAAAAGTAATCCCATCGCTTCATGGGGACAGTAGTCGATGCATACATACGAATGATGTAAAAAAAATTTAGTGTAAGAATAAAAAAAATATTTTCATTTAATAAGAATTAAATGTCATTAATATCATAACTACTTCATGACTATCACATATATTCAATTACATTATCCTTACTATATTACATGTAAATTGTTCATGAAAATGATCAAAAATGTTTTTTGAGGAGGTAGTCCACTGTACACACAAGCGTTATTATCATATCCCCCATATAATGGAATGTAAGAAGGTATATGTGAAATAATAACTCCATAGGTAAAAATATGTCATAAATATAATATATAGTCATTATATACATCACTCTAAAAATCATTCAATAGTATTTATGTAAAATAGATGAGATCAGTTTGTGAGCCGGTAGTCCACACTACACATGAATAACGATTTCATAATCCATTTTATGGAGTATTATATTTATTTAGGTTATTAAATTGTTATACCAACAAGTAATTATATGTTATATATTGTTTTTATTATATAATAATAGTTCAAAAATATTTTTGTGTGTTAGATGATTAAATAAATTAATAATTATTGGATAAAAAATATACTAATTCATCAAAAACCCATAGGGTTAGCACCAAAAGCCATTATAGGATAGATTATATATATATATATATATCAAATTTTATGTAGAGAAACAAAAAAAATTATTTGAGGATTTATTGTGAATTAAAAATGATTTGATGTTAGGATTTGGAGAGTAGACCGTGTTTACTTTTATAAGTATGGTGGGTGGAGCACATGTATTTATTGAAAAGAAAAAGTAGTTTCATTGTTTTTGACAAGACCTAAGGATAAAAAATGAACAATTAAAAAAATATATACAATAGTAGGGTGATAGGTATTTATAAAATATATTTTAGAAAAGCTTTAAGGTCATATTAATACTTATCATTTTACTTGAACAACCCGTTGAATCTGTTTTTACCTTAATGTTGGTAATTAATTTTTTTACATTATAACTATTAATTATGGTAAAACAATATATATAATTTATTAGATAATATAAATTATTTTTTTTTACAAATATTTAATCAATTTTACCAAACCAAATTCAATAAATTTGTATAATTTAATTTATAATTAGAATATTTGAGGTGACAAAAATTCAGTTTTTTCAAAATGAGTATTTTTCATGAAAAGTATGAATTTATATGAACTCTATGTAATATAATATTAAATATATGAATTTAAATTAATATTAAATTATTAATAATATATATATTTTTTATCTAAAAAAATACCATTTTGTGTTTTATTTAATAAATATAATTGATAATCATTATGTCTGTTAAAATATTTTTCAAAAAAACACATTTTTAAAATGTAAAAATAAACCAATGATAAATTCCAATATGACGTTGACTTAAAATAAATAAAATAATATATTTTTTAAAAATAATACTTTTGTTAATTTAAATGATATAAATAAGTTCTAATGAATAATGTATATTTTATTAAAAATAAATTAATATTTTATAAGGATCTTTAGCTTTCATTGATCACTAGAAAATCAATATATTCTAAAAAATCACATAATTTAACTATAATTTTATTTTAATATTTTTATTTCAAAATATAATTTAATTTTTTCAAATTGAAATTATAAAATTTAGAAATTAATCTTTTAAATAAGTATTTATGAAAAAATATTTTCATTAGAACTATTTCTTCATTTTGGTTTCAAAATTACATTACATTTTTATAAAGAAACATAATAATATAATTCATATTATCAAACCTGAATATTATTTATGAAATCATTTCATGTGTTTTTAAAGAATAGTCCTATTTAAATAAATCTCAAATCCATTATATATATATAACATGAAAAATAAATTATCATATTTGGAATAAGTCAAAGAATACCCATATTAACTCGAGTTTAGGCACCAAAGTGAGCTCACCTAGCACCCTCCCCTACTTACTCTACGTTTTGTGATGAACATAACTTATATATACTAAATAAGGAAAAATAAAACCATGTAGTATCATAACAGATAAGGTTGGATATTCCCTCAAAATCCATTTTTTTAATGACCATGATGGATTAATCCAACACATTACCCAAGAAGGTCTACAACATGGTGACTACCAATATACAACAAAAATAGTCTCAAGTATTTCTAAAGACCAAAAAACATACACAATGTGTGAAAAAGAAAATTTTCATTAAACATTAAATTCAAAGAAAAAAATCAAATAAAAAAATAAATCCAGAAATTCCAAATATGGCACTTCTAATGAGCATCTATCACCACTAAAATGTCCATATAAATGGATGTTGGCTATCTAGAGAAGCTAAAAAAATTTAAACTTCCTGTTACCCAATTACCAAAAAAATATCAAAAAATTCCCAATGGAAAATATAGGGTGTTATCACTAGGCCTGTTAGAATTTGACAACAAAATAAATACGAAATATAATTTCATCTAAGATATAATAAAAAAACTTAAAAAAAACAAACATATAATTCATTTCTAGAAGATAAATCATATTTTAATACGTACACTATTTTTCATAAAATAATATTCATATTCACAGAAATAGGGAATATGATATATACATTATAGAACGAAGGAGATCATAAAAAATGGTCCATGGATATATATAATATGAAGAATCGATACACACAACATTGAAATACCATCATGTGATTAAACCAATAATAAATTTCAACTTAAAATATTTGTGATCTATCATATTGGAATACATTCTAGACATGCAACAAAATCATAAACCAAAAATAATTAGAATACAACCTATAAAATCCCCCAATGTAATTAAAGACACAATTTTGCTGGATTCTTTGTTGTGTTATTACACAATCTAATATGGAATATCCATTTTGGATTCACATAGGGTATCCAAATTTCTATTCATTCCAAAAATCATTTGAAAACATTTTTTGTGTTTCTATATAAAAATATCAAAATAAATACTATCTACTACCATTAAATAAACTACTATTTTCAATCTCATTCTACCATTGAGGCATTATATCCATACATTATGTGTCTCAATCCATTTTTTAACTAAACCATTTTAAATAAATAATTCCACAAATAAATTCCAATATGATATTAAATCCATCGATTTTACAATAAAAAACCATGTAATTGAATTATAATATCATGTTTTTCATGAATTAGTGCCTCTAATAAAGATACCAACCACATGAACGTATATGAAAAACTTTTTTTGATATCCCAAATCATTGGTATTATCATAATTCAATATGGGATTTATGGGAATTAAAGAGATATTATAGGAATAGAAATAATGAGAGATAAAATATGAATATACGAGTGTTTAAAAGACTCATGTTAATTCATAATGAAATAATAAAATTAGATATGATGAAGGAACCACTCAGACTTTATTGCATCTCCCAACATTAAAGCACATGATTCCTCCATAGCTGCATAGGATGGGATACTAGAGTGAGGGACTAGTTCACAATGATTGGGACAACATCACATTATTTCAATTTAAAATGTGTGTAAGATATTTTTCTATTAACATTCCAATGATCTTATTTACCAGGGGATACATTATGCTGAAGTCTTGCAAAACATGCAAAAATAGTTTCTAATTTGGATGTAACTGAAAAAGAAAACCCTTTAGATGCTACATCACAACCTCTCACTATTTTATATGTATATCCCAAGAAATGGGGATACATTGATGCTCAAAATACAAGGTGAAACATTTACTAAAATAGAAGTATCCCTATATGGTTCTACATTGTACACTACTGGTCAATTCCACAACATGCACCACCATGACATAACTTGTACCATCCATGGTGATGCTCCCTAGAGAAAAGTATAAATTTTAAAGAAAATCCATAATCACATCAAAAACATCTAGGACTCACAAGAGAAACACATAGATATTAAAAGTGATAATAACCTGTCCAATATGTTTAAAAAATTTATTATTGTTTTAACAAAAATATATATTTATTAATAGTAATAAATATAATATTTCTGTATAGAGTAAAATTTTAGTATATGAAAAGTTGATTTGGTCATTCTTCGTTATAGATCAAGTAAAAGATATTTTCAAGACCGATGATGTGAATTCATGGTGTGTGATTCATACTTATCTACATTAAATGGAGATCATTAGTGTTGTGGCCTAAAAAAATTCCAATAGTACTTATTTTACAAAATTCTTGGGTAGATCAAAATGGTTCTTTCTATTGAGAATTCAAGAATAACATTAATGTTTAAAAATTTTGATTTAGATGTGATTCTACACATTAGGGGGCCTATTATTTTTTTTATGGTCAGTATATATGATGATATTCTTATAAGACTAGTGATCATCATATACTTTTTATGAATCATAACAATAAATGAGTTAGCATGATATATAGATTTTGAGATGTGTATAAAAATTATTCTTCATGTAATTATTTTTATGATAATGATATTTTATAGGTTTTTGTAGGACATATGATCATCGTATAATTTTTATAAGAAATATAACATTATGAATCGATATTATATAATGTAATATAATAATTAATCATTATTATTTTCTATGATATTTCGTTAATGAGTTTGTTACCCATGAATGAACATTGCGATTTTATTGAAATTTAATGCTATTAACTTCTAATAATTTTAAAATATATTTTTATTTTTCTCATGATGGGGACATTATATTACCATATAAATTGGTGAAATATGATATGCCTAGGTGTAAAAATTATATGTTAACTAAGGCTTTATACATGTATCACCATCAATTTTGGATGAAATATGGAATATAAATGTCTATAGTTAATTTATGTAAATATAATGTCAATGTAAGAGAGTTATTATATCATTGAAATATATCCAATCAATAGTGGGATGTAATTGGGTATAATATTTTCAGTCTCCATAGTATCAATAAAAATATTAATTTTGTTTTTAAAATTAACAAATATTATATAATGAATATTTTGGTAATATTAATTACTTTTCTTGAATGGTGATTTTTAATAGGATTCAATGTTTTTTCATAATAGGGAATGTTTGAAGCATCAAATTAACTCTTTTAATTAGATATTAGTGAGGTTTCATGACATTTATGATTTTATCTAACAAATGATTCGTTGTATATTTTTGGGTTTCTCTAGTGATAGAGGTGACATAATGTACCTTTTTAATTTTATATTTTTCAGTTTTATACATGGGTGATATTATAATATTATACTTTAATAATTATTTCTATTATCTTAACAATTTTTGGATTAAATATTACTATGATGTACACAAATATTCTAAAAAATTTTAATATCAATTTTAATTGGATATTTATTTTTGACAATGAATTTCATCACATAGTATAGTTTAATGAAACATGAAAAAATATATCATAGCTACTGGTTTAGAAAGAAATATTATTGTCCATGTAGGAGATAATGATTATTTGTTGTTATTTTTTTCATTTATTTATATTTTTTCATTAAAAAGATAGTTTAGAAAGAAATATAATTTTAATATAGAATAAAAATAAATGATAGATACCATGAGTAATAATATGGGTTTTAAGGGATTATTATAGAGGATTATTTATGATAGATAAATTTGACCCCATAATTTACAATTTTTCAGTTTGATATGATGATGAGAAGTTAATATGGGAAGCATGAAATTATGTATATTGAGTTGTATATATGGATTCAGAATAAAATATTTCATTACATATTCATGATACGAAGAAAATACTGTGTTTATTTACACATTCACAAACATCGATTAGAATATAATCATAACGAAGAAGATATTTCAAATGTGGATACACAATTTTATAATTTTGTCATTTGGAACATATTTTTATAATACGGAAAATGAAATATATATTATTAAAATTCACATAGATTCTATTAAAGTGAATTTTCGGAGAAAATTTTGGTCATTAATACTACGCTCAACTATTCTAGAATATTTTAAAATGATGGATTCCAATACAAAAACTTTTTATAGAGGATCCACATTAGAGTCTGAGGATATCTAGGACATGATAATAAGTAAATTGTACAAAAGGAATGAATTCTATATATATACCTGAATTGAATATAATGTGTACATTAGGGTGGAAATTGGATGGATGATTTAATATGATGAAGAAAAGTTGATCAAGAGATATGGTCATAGTTAATCCAGTAGGTCAATGTAATTCATTTTATATATGTAAAAGGAAATAATTTCTATATATTGATTGCATGAATTAATGAGTCAACAATATATGTTTTTCAATGAATACCGCTACAATAAATGGTGATTTTTTTCAATTGAGTTCCAACAGATTCTAAGATACATACATCATTTCTTAAAGAGTATGGTTTCAATCTAAATTATTTTGATAATTCATTAAGATTTCATTGTTTATAAGGATCAGTATTCTCTATCATGATGATAAAGAATATATTGTTATTAAATAAATTTTTATATGGGTATATGGATATATAATAGATTCTTATTTAATTTCTTAGGATTAAGAGGTATTTTGATATTCATTAACAATGTTTTATATATAAGTCAATTATATTATATAATTATTTGTATGAAATGAATGGAATGGGTTCCAATGATCAACAATGTTTCTATGTTCCTAGTTAATGTTTTAAATAACGATGAATTATATCTGATATGAATTTTAGATAAGTCATTCATTCCCATTATTTAAATCAAATATAAATTTGTTTCATATTACTATATTGGTCACAATAGTGAGAATGTGATGAGATTCAAAGATATGAATGTTATGTTGAAACACATGTACCATTAGTAAAGAACATGTGAAGAGAGTTACCATAGAAGGTAAGGTAAGGCACATGTAGAAAAATAAGTGGTTATTTTGTATATGGATGAATTTGGACTAGAGATTATTTGTTCCCATTATGGTTAAATATACATTGTTACCTATATTAATGTTTTCATGTGTATATTGTGTGTAATTTTTAAATCCAATGTCAAAAGTCAATGAAAAATCACTAGATTGGGAGACATTATGTAGAATGAGATCAACTTAATGTAGAAATACGTGATATTATAAATATAGGTAGTATATAATTAAGGAATACATTATTTTTTAGAATAATTGATTCATATCTTACCATACATTTTATGGTAACATATATAAAAACGGTATTTTGGAATAGTGAAAAATGAAACACAATAAGCAAGAATAAATAAATCTTATATATTCTCATTTTCAATTTTTTTAGAAGAAATGAATTTCTTAATTTCTTTTAGTACTATTTTTTTATTCAAACATATTGTGAAAGTCCGACCATAAGAATATTAGAAAACTGGGTTGATGAATTTCAAAATAATAAATTTATTTGGATAGGATTCCTATTTCTAGGTCATTACTAGTGATGTTGATATAAGATAAAACTATGGCATGATTTCTTTATAGGGTGTTCCAATGAATTGGTTAGATATCAATAATTGGTTAAGGATGAATTAAAGGATATAATAATTTGAAATGGATTCTTCAAATAATATATATTATACAAGTATTGACAGTTTATAAAAGTATATGTTTAGGAAAATGAATTAATAATGAATGACAATATTGAATTATGTATAACTCCACAAATATTTGTTAGTTATAATATTTTTTATTTTTATAATTTACAATGCTAGTTAACAAGACCTTCTTATTGTATATTTATATAGTTTCCAAAATAGATAGGTATAAACTGGTTTATTATAAAATTAAATATTCTAGGAAAATAATTACCCTATAGTAGATAATAAAAAAGAATAGTTAAGTAGGTCTCCCAAGGTCATAAGACCAAAGAAGATGTTTGAATCTGACATGTAGTATTTAAATCATTTAGATGGTGGTGAATATAAAATCCTGGAACAACAATAAAATTTATTTTAATTGATTCTATTAGATTAATTGGTGAATAGGTACAAATATTCTTATAATGTTAATGAAACTTGTGTTAAAGTGGATTGGCAATTCAAGAAGTGAGAAATTTGAAAAAAATGGGTCTACCAATTAATTTAAGAAGAGAATAATATGAAAAAATATAAAATTTGTTTGGTTTTGAATGGATTAAAATAGAAGAAATTTACTAGTTTTAGTGATATTATATCTACTATGGTAAATAATACATTTATTTAGAAATTTCATATAAATATTTCATTTTTGGATCCATATGTTAGGGAAAAAGATATGAAGATAACATTAATTTATAGGAATTATGGGGAATAACTTGTCATTGATCATTTAGATTGTTTTAATAAAAATATAATGGAGGATAAAGTTAACAGGCTCATAAAAACACTGTATATAATGAAAATAATTACACGACAATGGAATAATATATTTTATGCTTCATGAAATTTAAATAATTTATTCAGTAAAATTAACACCAATATTATTAATTCATTATGTTAAGAGATAGGTATATAATACTACATTTATAAGAGGATTATATTATCCTAAAATGGATAATTATGGAAAGAATAGAATAAATGAATTGGGAGTTGGATTGAATTTTTGAGATAATCAATCATAGAGAAGAAATAATAATATTATTGATTAACATATGTAGATTCATGGAGAATAAAACTTTATCTTTTTATTGTATGACTTTATTTAGATAGTTTTTATAATATTAATATTCCCTATATGAAATTTTATTTCCACGCTATTATTATTTCAAATAAAACTTATAGCACCTTAATATTCTATAATAATGCTATTTAAATTTTATTATTCAATGTAATAAATAACACATAGCCATTGAATTGGAGGGTATGAATAGTATCAACTAGTTTATGAATTATAAATAAAGGGACAAATGAATTCAAATTAATTGATCAATTATTAAGAAATATGTACACATATTTTGTTCAAGATATTTTATACATCATAAATATATGTTCTAAAAAAATATTTTATCACATTTTGGAATAAAATATTTTAATTATTTGATTGAACATCTATAAAGTTTATATTAGTAAAATAAAATAATTTCAAAAAAATTATATCAAAATTATCATAGGGTAAAATTTTTATTTTTCTGGAATGATTTATTTCCAATAGAATAGTGAAATTTTTTAGTTTTTATAGAAAAAAGTAATTTGTTTCAAGGATTTAGAAAGTTACATTTTATTTTAAAATTATTTCACACTATAAATTAGTTGTATTTTATTATTGATAAATCAATTAGGTTCTTTTTAATATATGTTTGGATTTAATTTTTTATTAACACGTTTTTATATTTAAAAATACTTTTTTGAAAAATTTAATTTTTATTTAATTTGGATTTTAGGATAAATAGACACACTAATAGAAAATAAATATTCAAAAATAAATTAAATAATTTAAAATATTATTTCCAAATATGGTAAATATGAAACTTTTTAATTTTGACAAATATGAATAGTAACTATGCTAAAAAAATATCACCCTAGTAATGGAATGATCTAGTTAATATATGATAAAACTACAAAACAAGGTCATAATTTGTCATCATAATTATTATTGTAGGAAGTTAATTTAACCATATCACCATATAATAAAAATGTATTTGTTTATTGGACACATCTCCATGAAACTGACATATATATTCCTTAAAATCAATGAATGTGTCAACATATTACTCTATATGCTTTAAATAAATATTATGTGTCAATATAGTGAAAAAATATATTAGTGAATGAATCATAATGTTTAATTTTAGAATAATGAAATTATCATCTTGATATTATTATTTTTTCTAATTTGTAATGATTACATATTATATTCAAAACTTTTACAGAGATAATACTGTATTTACTCAATTTGTTGAAAAATAATATAATATTTTTAAAATTTAATATTTCATATAATTTTAATTCAATTAATATGGAGTAAAAATGTTATTTATCTACATTAAATGTTAGGGAAGTGTTAAAGGCCTGTAATTCAATTTCCCATTTTTTGTGATATAGATAAATTAATATTAAATGAATACTATCCAAAATGATATTAATAATATTTTATATTTATATATTTTATTATAAAATTAAAAAATTTATTAGCAAAAAATAAACATATAGTGATGAAAAATATATCCTTGGTATATATATGGTTCCATTTCCATTTATTCTAACAATATGGACACTCAAACAATATAAAATATAATTATATTAGAAATTGTCAAAAGGGTTGTGGTCTGGGGGGGGGGGTTAAATCTAAACGATGAGGTTGAAAATATAACCAAAACACGATAAAATATTATTTGATGAGACTATTTACTCATAATAAAATTTTAATTCACTTTTAACAAACTAACAGTCATTGGGACATAATAATACTTAATATTAATTGAAAACATTGCGAAATTCCACAAATACCCCCTATCCCATATAAATGTAAACCAAATAATTTACATTATTACACCAAATTGATTCCAATTTATCAAAAAAAACCATACCATAATATTTAAAAAAAATACTTAGATATGTTTTGGAGGTGTGTTTTTTCCAAAATACTAACCTCAGGGTCCTTATAAAGATATCCAAAGGTGGTTTATCTAAGAGGAGGTAATCATATTTAGATCTTATTAAAAACATTATAATTTCAAAATACATTTAAATATGTTATACCAATAATAAATAATAAATATAGTATAATAATCATATTCATATGTTTTTATAATTATGGTATTCCCAATTTCCCATTCATTTCCACTCATTAAAAAAAATATACACATGATCATATATATGGCATATAATACACATTATCGTACAATTCATTTTTCATCACCCTATTATATGGATGGTTATAATGTTGTAACTACAAAATGTATGTGAGCATCATAAAATAATTGTTTTTATGATTAATAATTTTATACCTAACTTCTATCCTTCAATATCATAGGAAAATAATAAAATCGCTCGTGTGTATGTTTGGACTACCACCTCCATGAAACGATGTGATTCGATTTTAAAATCCTCATTAAATGGGTGGTAAAAAAAATTGATTTAATGAGTATATTTGATATATATTATATTAAAATTATTATATAGTTTTGTAATGCAATATATTTTTTATACAATCCATTGAAATTTTAACACCACGTTCATGCATACATATGACCTACAATCTCTAAGAATGGTGTAATTCATTTTTATATCTCTAACTATTACTAGTAACTCTAAATATTAAAATATTCGACATAAATATGATATTAATATAATTAATAAATTTCTATAGATTATAAATCGATGATTAATGTATAAGGAAAAAAATAATCGATCTTATTCCTATGTGGAAGAAGAATAAGTAATCACAGAAAACAATGAATTTAATAAATAAAAAATAATAAAATTTTTATCAAAGGTTATATATAAATTATATTTGAGGTACTATTTATTATATCATTCCACAATATATTTATAATAAATCTATATTATTATAAATTCTTTTTAACTCTTATGATGGAAGTAAATCCGGATGTAAGGGTTTCCCATGTCACTTTTAATTCTATGAGATGTATTCTGTACGAACCAATTATTTTCATTTTGTGATGTATATATTTATCATTGATATTTTATATCATGAAAATTTTATTTCAATGGTATTTAATGATTCATTTGATGTTATTATTTCATTTGGATTTTGATTTAATTGTTTCGAAAGTGGAAAGGGTTTATATCACAATCTCATCATTGTTCAAGATGGTTTATATTTTTCTATGATAATGGAATTATTTTACCATCCTATATTAAATAGATTCTATTTTATTCTCTTTATGTAATTATAATAAATTAAATTTTTTCCCTTTCATTTCCCTCTATTTATATACTAAGGTTTCCGAATTGTATTTCAATATAATTTAGTTTTTTTTATTATTGGTCAGGAATATTTTTTTGAAATATCCTCATATTCTATAGATTATTTTAAAGAACATTTTTGATATTATTTAATGATTTATTAAATTAAATTTTACCCATTCATGAATTTTATTAAATGGTTTAAACGGGATATTTCTATCATTTTTTAAAATAGGTACTATTTGACATTTCTTATTATAGTTTGAAAGGATTGTTTTTTTACTTATAAAACAAGAACACAATTTCATGCCATAATGAAAAATTAATGTATTGATGATTCCATTAAACATATACATGGAGATTTATAAATAAAATTTCTCCTCATATAAACGAAATTTTTATTTTTAAAACACACTTTCAAAGTGAAGGTGTTATTTTCCTGAATAACATTTTATTATATATTTAGGGTATTTCTATCCATTAACGAAAATAACTCAATATTATAATTATAATTCTATAGGGATATATTTTTATTATATATTTCATTTTTTTTTCTCAAGATGGTTTCTGATCAATTTGACTCTGGAAAATATTGTATTTTCAAATGCTTGTTTTTTAAAACAAATTGGAATATTGAAAAGGATTCAACACTATCATACGATCAATTACAAGGACCTATTATATGATTTTAGGGGACATATATATCCCATTTTTTGCATTGGTAGGCCTATCGAGATGTATAGATTGTGTATTTGGTGGTGGAAAAAATAATTTAAGTAAGATGGTGTGGAATTAGTCATTGATATTAAGTTAAGTATGTCTTTGAAAAATCCACAATGATATGTTTAAGATGTATAACATTATGAATTCCATAATTATGATATTATTTTATGATTTCAATGAGAATATTTTAATTATTATGATATCCATTCTTAGGATTCAATGACTTGAGAATATTTATAGAGATTTATGTCATCATATTTTGTTCGTACCATATTACTTACTATGATCATGTTACATATTAAAGGACATGTTTTTTATGTTATTTAACATTCCATAATAATTATACATTATTTTTTCATGGATTCATCAAATTTACAAAACCATTACTAATTTGTTTCCACAACCCATTGTTTGATTTCATTCCCCGTGATATAGAGAAGGGATCATTGAGAACATGGGAATTATTTTTTTGGGAAAGTGTTTTCTACATAGATGAACACACAGTATACGCCTCCAGGTTTTTTGAATTTCTCAACTGTTAAATCCTCTCCACCCACACCTCTAAAGGTGACACCACAACCTCTAGCTACATTCAATCAATGTTCTTGGTCATTGTCCCCATATCTATCACTAGTTCATCCATTGGTTGTTGCCACACTCTCCTCCGAGAGGTTTTTATCTTTCTATGAGGTGATTTTTGGCATGCCTTGGCCAAATCGCTAGTCTAGTTACCCAAATGATCATTTTATTGCTCTGGTATCCTCATTGGATAGTCCTTGCCCGTCACTATTTATCCAGTTAGTGGCTTTAAATGGTGCCTTGGAGTGCCTCTATTGGATTCTGGGGGCCAGATTAGACATTAATCGTATTCTGCTATACACCTTTCATATCTTTGTTGGCTTGTGGAACCTTTTTTCTCCAACCAGAGTCTCATATATTAACCACATTTCCTTATACACAATCCTAATATTGGATAGTGATTTTATTTCATCATGGATTAAAGATCATAAAGCCATGCAGAAGTGTCGAATCTACTTGATGGGCTTAGAGATGAAGATACATCATAGAATAGGCTCTTCAACTGAGCCGGTATGGGTTTCACATCATAGGGTTACCCTCCCCTTGTAGAATGGTTCCTTCCTCAATTCCATTGGTAATTTTCTAGGGTGTTACTTGTGTATGGATGATAAAACTGTGTTCCTAGAGCATGCT
Source organism: Viscum album (assembly GCA_963277665.1). NCBI lineage: Eukaryota > Viridiplantae > Streptophyta > Magnoliopsida > Santalales > Viscaceae > Viscum > Viscum album. Next base: position 647,001,237 of record OY728120.1, on the reverse strand, counting down.
TCAATGGGCTGCATCTATGAAAACATGGAATTGTACTCCCATATACTAGAGAAGATCATCCTCTATATCCAGGATTCCTTCGATTGGGGTCAAGGCCTAGTCAAACCTTTTTTTCCTAGGTTGTATTCTTTTTACCTCCTCTATGGGAATTCACATCATATTTCAGGTGAAAGATTCTTGAGGACGGGGGATGTGCAACAATCATTCTCGATGCTCTATCCCTATTGTAGGTTTTATGGTCTTCTTGTAATGTTTGTTGGATGATATTCCACCCCTGGACTCTTCATGCAACCCCTATTTTGCACTATAGTTCCATCCATCAAGGTTGGTGAAAGGGAGACATTGTCCTTGACCATCTCTCCCTCTCTAGATGATAGTGGACAGTCTTACCTGACTCTACTTCCTTTTAGAATCCAGAGTTCTCATACTCTAGTTGATCTCCTCTGGCCCTAGAATTTAAAGCTTATAGAATGTATGGTTAATCGTGGTCCCTCTATATCCCGTCCTTCATCCCCCTATACCGAGGGTTCACTCTCTAGGGTGACCCCTTTTATGAGGATTCGCTTTTTCAATGCCCCTCTTCTAGTGTTCCTGTTAGGGTTGGTGTAATGAGAACCAACTATTTTGTAATTTTATTACATGAATGTTCACATATTATATATTGTTCATTGTTCTTCATGAAAATAATATAATAATGTCCTGGAATATTTTTTGCATTAATAAGGTCATGCCAGATCCCCGCTATGATGAGATCCTTGAAATGATATAACAAATATTCTTAAATAATGTTCTATGGTAGGATGACATACTATGATAGGACACATAGTATACAGACTGCCATGTGTGAGTACTTGTAAGAAGATGAGAATCTCTCTCATGGAGTTCACAATTGGTAATATTCAAGATGGGAGATTATGAGAACATACCTGCTAGTAGTAATTTCGCATGTCTTGGTGTCATCAGATATTTCTATCAACAAGCATGTGTAATGGTCCTTAGACTGAAAGATTATCATCAACTCATGTCATGACTCGCTAACATAGATTTTCTGACAAAAACTGTCACGTAGATAGTTGGAGGGAAGTAGGGTATGTTGGGAGGGTCATGAATGACATGTTGTTAATGGATAAGTCGAGGAAGGATTTGTCCCTTCCATGTTTATGGAAGTTGATATCTCGGGACCTTTGATTGAAATAGAACTATCGAACAAATTCCATGGCCATGGTGACACGACGAGATTATTTCTGGAAGTCAAAGCATGACAGATCAAGCATATAGGTTTATGACACTGCCATGGAACCTTCTTGATGTGAAATTGATATAGAGGGATTAAATTGCATAGTAAGAATTCATATGAGGTTACTCGTCAATGTGGCTTCAAATTCTTTCTCTTGTGTACCTTGACTCGTTTCTAGATAGTAGTCTTGGACATTAGGAAATCCCACCTATTGCCAATGAGAAAGATCCTAGAGGGTCACAAACTAAGTGTATCCAAGTATCTCAAGTAGAATAAATATTATTCTCATATGTAGTTTAATAATTATTCAAGGAAGCCTAAATTGTTTTAATGATGGAGGAAGGAGGAAATAAAAAATAAGATATAGACGCCATGTATTAATGATTACACGTTGTGTAGTTTTTTATGGAAAACAAGTACACGTTGAGTATTAATGATCACACACCGTTTAGTTTTCCAGTCTAAATTTTGAGGATATAATATTGTTTTATTAAATTATATTTATTATAATCAGCATGCATGCATGTCATGGAATTAATTATTCAACATGTGGTTTTCAATAAGAGGTAATGAAATAAATAAAATGTGTAATGAGATTATTTATTGTCATAACTATACAACAACAAACCTGATTATAAATATCCTCACAACCCCAACTCATTTCACACACAAGAGAATCATTGTGCACAACAATTCTGGAGAATTCATTCAAGGTCGAAAGAACCTCTTCCTCCAAGAACACTCTCAAGGCCGAGAGATTTCCTTTTCCATCGGATCAAGGAAATATAAGGCAGAACATTCAAGAAAAGGATTCTCCACGCTAGCACCTAGAGACTCCATTGGCGACGTCTAGTGATATGAGGTGCACATGTTGATCACCTCTAGAGGAAGTATACACTTGGATTATACGACGCAATGACAAATCACATCAGAATGTGATCAAGAACATCAATGAAGGAAGAACAACCAAAAGTACTGCTTGTCAATTAATTAAATTAATTATAATCAACATGTAATGATCCAAATTTGTGGTTCTGGTACTTTTCTTTTCTTTGTCCATTTCTATGATTCGATCCATGGAACCTTCAAGTGGGCACATCCACACCCGCACATCCGCTGCACCCGGAACCATTAGTTCCACCAATGTTTTTTTACATCTTTCTAGAACCTCCCCTCCCCATGCCCGATCCTATATTGTTCCCCTCTTATGAATCCCATTGGTGTCTTCAGTACCTATCAATGTTCATCTACCTCTGCTCCCCCTACCTGCTCATGTTCTGGTCTCACCAGTTGGTTCTCCTATGATCTCTGATGGATATAGTTAAGAGGAATTTTCCTTTTTGCATGGTAGCTCAACTATAAATATTCCATGGTCCTGGAAATGGACTAAACCTCCTACTCATTCCCCTCCTTCAAATCATTTTGGTGTAAAGGCAATATCTCAAAAAATACATCGATGTAGTCTTTATCATTAGATAAATTTGGCCAAGAGGCCTAAGTCCAAATCCATGCAACCCCTTTTTTAATGACATCATTCCTCATATATAATTCCAGCATCCTTGGATCCTGAGATAAAACTGACATAATATTTAATGTGTCTCGGTCCATGTTAGTGGATCTAGTTTCCGTGCTAGATCCTAAAAAAATAAGAGCCATGATTGTTGATTTTTCACACATAATTGTAATGTTGGTATTCATGTATGTTCATTAAAAAAATCCAATATTTGGATCTTTTAGAAATTGGAAAATACTTTGAATACGGTTTAGACCTTGAGTTAGGGTATCACCACTAAAATCCATAATGGATAAAAATATTTCTTCTTATCCTTCATTTATGAATTCTACGATATTAGGGAAAGTATCCTTCTTTGGAATGATCTCAATGTGTTTGATCATAGGGACTCCCCTGGTTTGTGGGAGGAGGGGATTTCAATGTGGGTTTTAATGCATCATAGAAAATTATTATGGGATCCCTCTCCCATGGAGATAGTTTGGATTTTTCTATGTTCATATATCGTACATGGCTTTTAGACATGGGTTTCTCAAGGATTCATTTCCTATAGTGTAATAATCAGTGATGTGTTAACTAGTCCTAGAGTTGACTGGACTTATATATTGAATATGTACATTCATTTTCTACTTACAATAATTCCAAAGTCTCCCTTATGGCTCACAGTATTTTATACCATTCCCCACTTTTCATTAGCCTATAACTAGGCCATAATAGGAGGGGTTCTCTAGCTTTATCTAAGTTGTGGATTATCCATCCAAGATACCAATTTATAGTGGGCTATCCTTCGAATAAATCATTTCATGGGATTTCATGGGATATATTTCATAACCAATTAATCTTCCTTAGAATTTATCTCTAGGAGAAGACCATTCCCATAGTGTATCTCAGTGCTCATGTCTCTCCTCGAAGGATACAAATACATTATTTTGAAAATAGTTTTGGGAAGTTAATTGGTTGTGTTCAAAACTGGAAGAATCGATTCATATCATTTGTTAGAAGATTCACCTTGGCCAACATTGTATTTTCCTCCATCCTGATTAATACACTCTGATCCACCAAAGTCCCCAATGGGGATATAAGAAGAATGATTATATTATCCCCTCCTTCATGTGGAATAATCCTGAGGGGGTAAGGAAACATTGGGCATCAAGGAACGGACTCACGAGACCCATTCAGGAAGGGGTATTGGTGTAAAGAGTATTTTTGGCACATTGGGAGGAATGCAGACAATGCTACCAGAGATGTAATAGATGTTATTACCTAGTGGGGAAAATTCATGGCAAATAAAATCACTGGAGGTGGAAGTGGAGCTAATGGGACTCAGGATTCACTGAGGTATGTGGTTTCATTCCATATATAATCCATTAATCCTGGTTCCTGATGGTTTATAGGGGAATGATGAGCTTTCTTTTTGGAATCAAAACATGGGTGGGGTTCACCTAGAGTTTTTGAGATGCTCGGTCACCAGCATTACCTTCATGAACGCTAGTAGGTTCCATTATTTTATCAGTGATGTTCTTGATGGAGTTATATACATATTCTTTGATGTTCTTGAGCTTACAGATGAACCAAAATGATGTGTTTTCAGTGCTTTGACCTCATGTACTTTCTCAGCTACGAACAACAAGAGGGTGACCAGTAATGTGACTCAATAATGTACCAAGGATTTAACATTGTGTATCTAGGAAATTCCTATTAAGATTAATTTTCTAGTTTGAAATATCAAGAAGATTTCTCTTTTTATGGATGAGAATGTTAAGAAGATTGGTTTTTCCCATGTATCAAGATGTATGTTATGTTGGTGGTATAGAGTGGAGATATCGAAGCATCTATTCTTTTTTCTACGACTAGGCTCTTGAAATGTGGCACGACCTAGGGAAATTCATAAGGATCACTATTCATAATTTAAGGGACACTTTATCCATGGAATGTTATTTCCATAGTGCAGGAGATACTGGTCCAATGTGGAATTCTCATGTGTTCATTCTTGTGGTTGGTTGTTGGTGTATCTAGTTTGTAAGGAAAAATGAAAGGAATTAATGAATACAATTTTTAAGAAAGGCGTTGGTGTCTCAGACTAACATCCTTCTGGTTGATATGGTCTACTACTATAAAAATTGGATCGATGATACCTCTCTTATACCATTCCATGTGGGTTCTATTTTTAGATGTCCAAATAATAATGTTCATTTGGTAAGACGGTTCCCGCATCACTAGGATCTAATTATTAATATTAATGGATATTGTTGCTAGAATTATATGAAAGGTGGTGGTGTGGTCAGGGATTCTGGGGAAGCATTATTTTAGCCTTATAATTTGATTATGGGAGGGAAAATTCTCTTATGTATGAGACTCTTGAAATGAAAACTAGTCATCGTATTTCCAGGCTTAGGAATAATGTTATAGTTGCGGTTAATAGTGACTCTATCATTATTCATGATTCAATACATGAAAAACACAGCACTCCCTGGAATATATACTATATAATGAAATGGTGTATGTAACTTATCAGAAATGAAACTGGCATCCTTCATACTAGGAGGGAGGGAAATTTGGTTACATTTCATCTTACCTCTTAGGCTTCATAGGGTCTTAGTATTTTTCTCCCATCATACTCTTGTTCATTCTTTATTGAATGGAAAAATATTATTAGAGGGGATTTTGTTGGGCATCATCACATCAGGAACCTGTAGCCTCCATTCATTTTCCTTACTCATTGTGTTCTGTTTTTTTTTACAATCCTTTTACAAATAAATGAATGATGATTTTGATAAGGTATCATTGAATATGTTTATTGATGCATAATAATTAATTTCATTATGTTATGTATATAAACTGAAAACGATGTTTGTATCTATCTTACCAAGACTAATAATTTAATAGGTCCAGTTTGTTTCAATAAAATGAATCTATTATAAATTTAATAAACTAACAACCATCTATGGGCTAATAGGGTTTGGGTTTTTATAGTAGGTATCATATATTGTTTGGTATAATAATTATGAATTACACTTAAGAGAGTATAGAATAAAAAAAATAAGAATTTTTTGACATTGAGGAAATGTCAATTTATTGTATAACATCGTAATATTTTGATAAGATTTATGTAATTTAGTTTCCCCAAATGTTTTTTATAAGATTATTTTTGGTCTATATAATTTCTTTAAAGGAGGAATCATCTTAATAGAAAAAGTGATGGACAATGTGGTGATTTTGAGGAACAAAATTTAATGATAACTATAATTAAAGTTATTGTGATTATTCCAAACCATTTATCACATTATATATTTATAAAATAAAATTTATCACACTATATGAAACAATATAAAATATAAGGATAGTGTTCCTAAGAGCATGGGTGGTGGATTCTATGAAGGGATGAAAGAACAATTTCCATCATGTTAGAAATATGAATAGAGGAACAAGATAGAATGCCGAAAAAGAATGGGATTTTTTTTTGACAAAATGATATCCATCAATGACATGATGAAAAATGGAGAGTATTATAGAAGGAATAAAATTTCATCATACAATACCATCTAAATTTCAATTTTCTTTATATGGAGAATATTAGTATTATTGGAGTAAATTTCCTATCTAAAGGGTTATCTACAAGTCTATTAAAGATCATATTCAATGGAAACTATTGAACAATCAATATTCATGAATTAATGAATTGGTATTCATGAATTATTTTTATAAAATATAATATCAATGATATTATAATTAAAATAATTATGACTCTTATAAGTATAGTTCCAAAATATTTTAAACAATATGAAAAAATATGGTACGAATTTTTAGGATAGGTGATTTGGTTGTAAGGTGATGAATGCAATTGATGATGAAAATGATATTGAATTGGTTACTAATAAATTTTATATTTATTTGATGAAATAGTTATTTTGGCAATATTTTATGTTGATTTATTAATTTTTTGATTTATGTGAATTCTTTGCGATTTTATTTGAGGAATAAGTATTATGTTTGTATTGGAAGTATATATGTTGTTGTATGGTTTTAGAATAAGATATATTCATACAATAGTTGGTGTATAAGTTTATGTTTTTCATTAAATAAAATTAATAGATACATATTTTATGGTTTTAAGTTATACAATTATGAGATGTTTTGAATCATTTGTATGGTTTCAAGAAGAATACAATATTAATCTTAATTAATCCTTGGTTGATTATATTATTTGATGCTTTTTTTATTAGATTATTTTGTACAATGGGATATAGATAGTCATTATTTTTAGAAAATGATCCATTTTTAATGATATATTTTCAGAAATATTTATATTCATGTTAATGAATAACATTTAGGTTAATACATAAAATTGATTCATAATATTTTATTGATTTTAACTCTATTATAAAATTGTATTGTTATTTATCATAGTGATTAATAACATTTTAGGAATTATTAATTGGTTTTATGTATATCTAACCATTACGTTTAATATATGGTTTGATATGAAATATTATGTGCAATGAATCGAATAGAATTATTGGTGGTATAATTTAAAAAGTTGTAGATCATCTTTTATGTTAAAACATTCTTTAATGTATAGATTATTAAGGCTAATTAGGGTGTAGGGTTGTTTATTTGGGGAATAATATAAGTTGAACCTCTGGTATAAGAGTTAATTTTTTATCATCATATATTTCACACCACTCTTAATAAAGATAATTCCTCCATATCGTTAATGCATAAACATCCATAATGTACTCCATATCGAGAGTTAAATAATTTTTTTCATGGACTACCATTTTCTTGAGGCCTATTATATATGCATATCATTCATAATTAGAATTCTTACTAATACTATATTTTATTCATCACTAAAAAACATACCCTTATCCACTATATAGTAGTTTAAGTATAGGGGAATTGACTAATATTCTCTTCTATTCCATAAAAAATAGTTCATATTAATCAAACCAATGTATTATGGTTCCCATTTGAGAAAACATAGTGAGTTTACCCGATATCCATGACTAATTATACCCAAATGTGTCGATAATATATCTACATTTAGAAAAAACATTAGATGTTAGTCATAGTGGTTGGTTTGGGCTAATTTTCAATAACCTCAGTAAAACTTATTGATTATACCTATAACAAAGACCAATTTTAGAGAAGTATTGATCTTTGGACTATTAATCAAAAAATTCATCAATACAGGGTATTGAATACTTCTTATGGATAGTAAAAGTTTATGTTCTAGATGCTCAATGAAGATTTGAATTAATGCATATTTATTGATCAATAAATGATCATAAACACCCCATGGTGTTTTACTGGGTTGAATGAATCCCTTATCAAGATCCTTATTGTGTTTCTTCATCAATTCTTATAACTCAATCAGATCGATTCTATAAAGAGTCTTGCAAATAGCTTTATCATAAAATATGACTTATATTGAAAATATAAATTTCTAATTCAATGGTTGACTAGAAATATTTCTTATAATACATCAATAAACTAACTAAGAATAGTAATATCATGAATGTGTATATTCTCTCTATCAATATGATAGAAACACAAATTTTGAATAATAATCATAACAAATATGATTGATTTAATATTCATAAACTGTTATTTTATTTCATAAGATTGATAGAATATTTTTTTATTGATAATATCAAACATAAAATATATTACATTTGAATTTATTTTTTACTTATTTCTAGAAAACAAATCCCTTCAAAAAAATATCTAATTCCAATAAGGGAAGAATGAAAATATTTAGAAGAAACAAATTATGTCCAAAATCAATCATAGAACAATCATACAGATGGTATGGTATTATCATATTAATAGGGGTTTTACTGTTAACCTACACATAATTCTTATGATGTAATAATGATACCCATAAAAAATTAATTAGATATAAAGGAGAGGGATAAATTATAATCAAATCATATAGTATTTAGTCTTAGGGTTGATGGTATCTGTAATTTTCAACCTTTTTTTTATCATATCAATGATCATAAATAGTTATCACAAGTGATTTACCATTATACGATGGATGAAGAGGTTCTTGAAACTGAACATAATAAAAATTCCTTCAAATTTTGTAACTAGTTTACATGAAAACTATACTTCTTTCATTAACAATATAGGTGTGTGAGTGGTCCATTTTTTTGGTGATTTCTTACTATTCCCATCATCAGCTACCTCTCACTCCCTTAAATTGGTATCCAATTTTATAATATCTTTAACTTTAACACATATTAAATTTAACATTTTTGTTAATACAAATCACCCATGTTTCATTATATATATTATACATATTATAAAACCTCAAATACTTCTCCGTATAGTTTTCAGAATTTTCTTTTAATTCCATTTTTTGTTAATTATAAAAAACTAGTAATTAAGGGGTGACTCCAATACACATATCCACATTAATATCATATCAAATTATTTCATCATATATACTATACCCAATACTTATGAATCCCTTCCTAGAGTTGGTTTAATTCCACTAGTATTTTGACCAACATTTATTTTAGGTTAGATGAAAATACTAGATAAATACCTAAGAAGTCATGTATACATTTCCTTATTGGTCCCAATGAGTTCACTAACATTTTATTTCATCTTAGTAAATTAATTCAACATTTTCTAATGAAAAATAATATGAAATTTCATATTGTTAAATATGATCTTAAACTCATCCCACACTACAATCTCAATTTTTTAATATCCTATTATGTTCCTGATAATAGTGAAACATTAATTTTCTTATCATTCACATAAATAATAAAATATATTATCAATCTATGCTTTTTAACACAATATAATGAAAATATTCTTTTCAATTTTACTAATTCTTCTCACATTGACTTTTAGGTTATTGTACCCCTAAAAATGTAATTGGTATTTTCCTCTTGATGGAACAATCAAAACATTTTCCCTTATTTCATCATTTAGAAGCTTAGTGTAATTCATAGAATGAGAATGTTGTGTGGGATTATAAATGATATTTTATATTCCATATCTAATAGCATTATGTTTTAAATTAATAAAATATGTTCATTTTCTTTCACATTTATCATTAAAAAGATTCCTTCAGTTTACCACCATTTAACAAAACTAAATTCCAAATGTAAGAGATAAAAATCATATTATGAAACCACATAATCATAAGAAATTAAATGTGGGATATCTATATTATGACACCTTATTCTTTGAAAAAAGGTTTTAAATGTCCATTTTTGATCATTACAAAACATTAGGATTTAATTTTATACTTTGACAGATCCCAAGGGTTGTAACTAATGTTTCTCAATATATTTTCCTATTTTATTTAAACATTATGGGGATACCTTCTATAACAACCAGATCATTTCATACATATATAAAGAATATATGTATATGAATATTATTACATAATTGAAATGATCCATTCTAGAATCACATGGTTATAAAATCAATGGTTACATAAAAAATAGAAAAAAAGTTTATAATAGTACTGAATCACCCCCTTATAGATCATTACATTTATCACCCATCGTAGAAATATTCTATATAAATCTGTTATTCATATCCTTCTAAAGGAAACATAGCACATTGTGATATCTGATTCTTAGTAATGATGAATAATAGAGATAAAAGTTATTATATAAACATTATCTGAAAAATGATATTAGATCATGAGTTTAACAATTTAAAACCATTCATCATATATAATAAGAAATAATCACAAGTCGTGAAATAAATTGTATTGTTTTATAATACATGTTGAAAAATGCAATTAAGGATAATGGGCTATTATATCTAATATAAGAATAAAACATATAAAATTTGAATAAAAATAATCATAGAAATTCATTTCAATATAAGTGATGTCACTTTTCATAGACTCTCATTATTGAATTATTTCACTACCCAAAACCTTATAGTATACCAAAATCCATCCCATTACCCCAAAGTCTAAAAATAAATTTAATAAACTAGGTTCACTCCCCACTATAATATTTTTTATCTCTAGATATATATTTATTTACCTAATTTATTGGATGGAGATATATATACCATTGATCACAAAAGATAAAATCATACATGAGTGTTCCAGAAAACCAAAGAACATTTATCATATCTAAACCCATGGAATGAAATGGGTATCATAAATATTTCGCCATATAATAACCGTAGGATATAAAATTAAGTGTTGTGAGCATGACTTTCAGATTTGGGGCATACAATGTTAGTGCAGTGGTGGAACATATCAGTACACTAGGACCATGAATTATGTTTTTGGCTCAATACATGAAAAACCTGGTTTCATAAGTTTGTCTCTTTTTTTGAATAAGAGTTTTCTCACCATGTATATCATTATATTCATGGTACATCTTGATCTATCATAGGATGGCTCCACATGGACGAGTTGCAAGGATCCCAATACGATGTCATTAGGACAGCCATCCTAGTGATGAGGCATCTGTTCATCGACCACTTTTAGAAATGGACCCACTAGGTGGTGCACCAGTGCTACCACCACTAGATGGTCATCATATACTGCCATAAGTTCCGGCAGAGGAAGTTCGCAGGCTCTGTGCCCTACATGAGTTTCAATGATAGAGACCCACAGGCTTTGGGGAGATATGGATCCTCATGTCATTCAGGACAAGATGGAGGCTATGATGCATGTATTATTCATAGTGAGGACACCACCTGAACAGATGGTGATATCAGCAGTGAGCCTTCAACCAGGATCATCAGGGAGATGGTGGTGTTTTACCATCTAAACACACGATGAGGTGACCCTCACATGGGTTGACATTAGGAGGCTTTTCCGAGAGGAGTTTTTTCCCGTGACCTAGCACTCTGTGTGTATCCTGGAGTTGACTCACCTACAGCAGGACAACATGATGGTGTCCTGCTGTACTCAATATAGGTTCACCAAAAATTCCAACTACTCCACAGATATTTTATGATACCCTTTATTTAGGGCTCATGTCATTGATATGGGTATCATCTAGGAGATCATGGAATCAGTGGGGTCTCTAAACATCCCTACCTAGGATGAGGTGTGGGAGCGAGCCCTTCTAATGGAGAGCGTCTTGGCAGAGCAGGAACCTAGATCTAGGGCCTCCAGTAGACCCCAAGTAGTAGATATAGTGACATTTAGCAAACAATAGACACATGGGACCATGCATGGTAGGTCTTTAAAAGGATGATACCAAGACTCAGGGTCGGCAGTGCAAGACTCCCAGGCCAGAGGGAGTCATATGGGGTCAAGATTTGATACTCGTGTGGTGGGTGGGGCACATGGAACATGACTGCCCAAATCACCATATAGATTACCAACATAAAATTGAGGTGCCTCTGAGGCAGCATCAACAGTTTTAGAGAGGAGGTCTCTAGGGTGGTGAAAGTTGAAGGGGATCTGGATGAGTAGCAGGTAGTGGGAGACGATTTAGGGTGTTACCACTACCACCCCCAGACGGTCCACCCCAAGATCGGGGAGATATCGGACAAGGGAAAGATCATCTCCAGACAATAGTGTCTTATGACCACGATACTCTTTATATGATCTGATATATGATCTATTTCTTCTCCATCCTATCATTAGCACTTATATGGACATGTGCTACTCACTCCTTCGTTTCCATGACTCTCGTACAGATCTCAGAGAATCTTGTGGATCCGTTGGCTCAATAATTACATCTAATGACTCCTACAGTATGGTATTTGATGATTATATACTGGTGTTGACAATGTGAGCTAACTCTATGTGGTGAGATTTTAGCCTGGGATCTCCTAGTAGAGACATCAAGTCCTATCGACGTCGTCTTTGTTATGTAATGGTTATCCACGGTCTATGCATTGATCGAATATTATAGGCATAAATTTTGTTGTGTCTGTGGATATGGAACCTGATTTTACTTCACCATCGAGAAGGATACCCTTGCAGCGCAAGACACACTCTATTGGGGGAGGGTGCAATCGATCACTAACTAGTTGTCTTGCCACGCCCTCAGTGCAGTGGAGGAGAGGAGTTTAAGCTTCCCTGTAGTATTGGACGAGTACGAGGATATTATTCGTGATGAGGTTATAGGGAAACCTCCTCATAGAGAGTTATACAATTTTTTCAAACTGTACCTTAGGACAAAACCGATATCCACAATGACATATTGAATGGATCTCACAGAGCTTTGCAAGATGAGGATACAAGTAGAGGACCTGATTGATAAGGGGGTTTCAAGGACCATCGTTTCACATTGGACAACCCCTGTGCTTTTTTCCAAGAAGGAAGATGGGATTTTGATGTTGTTCATGGAATTTTGGCCCCTGAACAAGGAAAAAATGATGAATAAGTACCTACTGATGAGAGTTGATGATCTCTTCGACCAGATGATGGGAGAGAAGTGTTTCCTTTGATAAACCATAGATCAGGCTATCACCTGCTTCAGGTACGAGATGAGGATGTGCCAACGACCACCTTCAGGTGATGGTATGGCCACTTTGAGTTTCTATTTATTCCATTTGATGTGAAAAACACCCCAAGATGTCTTTATATGCCTCATGAATAAGATCTTCAAGCCCTACCTCAATGGGTTCATCGTGCTCTTCATCGATGACATTTTGGTGTACTCAGCATCAGAGGAGGATCACGTTGTGCACCTACGGATTGTCCTGGATACACTCCGAGAGAACCAACATTATGGTAAGCTCAAGAAGTGTCGGTTTTATATTTGGGAGGTCTATTTTCTAGTACACGTTACCTTGGAGGTTAGAGTTTATGTATATCTTGTGAAGAAAGAGGATGTAATTTCTGTGGAGCCACCTAAGACCATGACTGAGTTGCAGCACTTCTTGGGGTTGGATGGTTACTATTGGAGGTTCGTGCTTGACTTATCTAGTGTAGAAGCTACCATATCAGCATTTAAATTGAAGGGACTAGCCATCATGTGGATGGAGAAATGCCATCATAGTTTCAAGGAGATGAGATGGATACTGACAAGTTCCCCCATCTTGAGACTACCAGAGGGGGTAATTAGGAGTGTAGTTTACTACAACACAACTGGGACCGGGCTCGGTTGTGTCCTAGTGAAGGATAAATTGGTGATCACCTATGTATCATAGATGTTGAGGTTGAATGTGTAAAACTACGTGACCCACAAACTGGATTTAGCAGTTGTGGTTTTTCCTTGAAGATGTGGCGTCACTACTTGATAGTTGTGTGGTCCACTATTTAAATTGTCCCAAAGAGTCTTAGGTATATCTTTTCACCAAAGGAACCGAACCTGAGGCAACCTCAACAGATAGAGATCCTCCTGGGCTATGATTTTGAGAGAGTCTACAGTCATTGAAAGGGGAACATGGTTGCATACATGCTCAGCAGGAGTACCGAGTTGTATCTGTTGAGTGAGGTGACAAAACAGTTAACCGCAATTCAAATTTACTTTATGGATGATGGTGAAACTTCATACCTCCAATTGATGACTATTACTCAACAAATCCTGAAGATATTCAAGGAGGCACATCTTTTGGATGTTGAATGTGAGTCCCAATGTTCTGAGAAATCCACTGTAAGGGAACTTTATGGATTTTCAATAGGTGGGAAGAGCACCATGAGTTTCAGAGGGAGCACCATAGTGCCAGTGATGTTACGTGAGGAGGTGTTGTGGGAGTTCTATTCTTCCCATCTAGCGGTACATCATGGTGTGGAAAAGATATACTAGGACCTATGGCATCAGTATTGGTGTCCAAGGATGAAGAAAGTAGTGGTCGAGTTCGTTTCACAATGCCTCACTTGTTAGTAAGTGAAGGATGAGAACAATGTTCCAGAAAGCTTAACTCAACCACTCAAGGAACCAGAGTGGAAATTAGATGGTGTGTTGATGGAATTCGAGATGGGGATACCATGTATGTCTAGAATTCACAACTTTATCAGGGAGATCGTTGGCAGACTCACTATGTCGGCTCACATCCAACCCATTAAGGAGCAGGGAATGATAGGGGGCTTAGGACGTCTCAAAATCCAAAATATAGTGCTACTTCGCGGGGGTGCCTTCAAGGATCTTCATAGAACACGACACCCACTTTACATCGAAGGGATTATAGGAGTTTTTTGGGACACATCTTTGATTTAGCATATCTTTTCTTCCTTGAATGGATGGTAAGATGATGTGGACCATACATACTGTGGAAGAAATGTTACATACTTAAATCAAAGGCATTGGTCGTAGTTGAGATGACCACCTACCACTAATATAGTTTCCGTACAATAATAGTTATCACTCCACCATTGGGAAGGAACGATTTGAGGCGTAGTACATGTGGCCTTGTAGATCACCCTTATTCTGGAAAGACCCGGGGGTTTTAGCACTCATGAGTCCAAAGTTGGAACGAGTTGCCACCAAGAAGGTGTAGATCATCCAATAGTAGGAAAGGACTGCAAAAAGAATGAAGAATCCTTTTGTTGACAGGAAATGGATACCCTTGGAATTTGAGGAAAGAGGTCATATGTTCCTTTGGGTCTCACCCAAATGAGGATTGTAGAGATTTGATGGGGTGACCAGATATCTCTGATGTTCATGAGAACATTTCATATCCTTGGTAGAGTTAGCATGGTGGAGTACTACCTAGACCTTCCCCAACAGATGCACCAGGTTCATGATGTTTTTCATGTGTCACAGATGAGTAGGTATATGCATGTTTCATTGCACATCATCAATTTATGAGAGACATACATTAATGATGTGAAGATGTTTGTAGAATTACTAATGGAGATAGAGGTTCAGAAAGAGTTGGTCATACACATGTGATCG
Source organism: Viscum album (assembly GCA_963277665.1). Classification (NCBI taxonomy): domain Eukaryota; kingdom Viridiplantae; phylum Streptophyta; class Magnoliopsida; order Santalales; family Viscaceae; genus Viscum; species Viscum album. The sequence continues at coordinate 646,985,696 of OY728120.1, read as the reverse complement.
ATTCCTCTAGTGCATTTCTGATGGTAGAACAGGAATCTCTAGGAGAGAACATTGGAGTGGGAGGCTCAGATTCATGCTCAGTACCCCCAACATTTTATTTAGTTGTTAATTTGGATTTTAGGGATGTTAATTCCTAAGGTGGGGAGTATGTAACATATTGGAATTTTAATGTAATTATTTCAATTTATATGGAATTACATAGAGTCTATGAAATTTGAAGGCATGTGGTGTCAAGTCCTAGAGAGCCCAGAATGGGTTTTTGAACCTTTCTTTAGGTACATTCACAAAATAATAGAGCATGATTTTCTATCTTTTGAATTGGTGCTTGGATTAAAAATCTGAGGGAATAGTTGAATTTAGAAAACAATGATAATCATATAAATTACTTAACACCTGCTAGAAAGGGCCTAGTGGGAAAGTTATTTTTCAGTCTTTTTGAGAAAAATATTAAAATTATTTAAAAAAATTATTTTATTTTCATTATCACATTTGAGTGGAAAACAATGTTAATATGGGCCAATGACAGTGTAGAAATAATTCATATTAATGAGGCTCACTAATGGCTTGTTCACTCACAGCATAACGATGCATTAATGACTCATAACAACGATGTTGTTTCATAAATGAAACAGTGTAATGACATGACATCACATTATAATTCCAACGCTACGACGTGCACCAATTAATAGTGTGATGTTGTAGGGAAATATGGATTAAAAATTCTGAGTATTCACTAGATAACCTCTAACAAACCTCCACCCTAGGGAAAAACAATGAACTTCAGTGAAACATCATCATCATAGACACGTTCCATAAATCGGAGCTGAGCATCAATGTCGACGTCTTAATCCCTTGAGGAAGAACGCTACGACATCAGGAATCATAAGAGGTTGGGATTTTTTATTTGATTCTCTTCCCTATCCATTCTAAAAATGATGAACCTGAATCAACCCATGAAGAGGTTAATCGACGATTAATGCCTTATGTTGGAGGGTGATTTTATTCATGGTGTTATTTTATTCGGGGTCCACATCATGACATGGAATAATTGAACAGAAAATCCCTAAACCTCCCCCTTCTTTAAACCTATAACGCGGAGGCCCTCAGGTCGACATGAACAAGGCTCGGTTATCTCTACATGTGAAATCATGGTGGTCGTACTATCGAAATGATTTCAAGGTAGTTTTTGTATCCTCAAGGGGATGAGGTTTCTCCCAATAGGCCACACCACATACGTCTTGAAGAATAGACCACCGGAGCACGTCCGGTAATCCAGTAAACTCCCTACCGGCGGTGATGGCTATTTTGGGCAGCCCAGCCGGCCGCATGGAGGAGGAGGTATGCACTGGTGGGATGTGTTGAATGGAAATTCATGGATATGTAGTTGTGGCGGTGCGCTGGAGGACGCACCGAGAGGAAGGGCACCACGTGGAGGGACGACCTGTGTCCGGGCCATTCGGACAGTAGGCGAAGCCCTAGTTCATTGACCATAGTTGGTGGTAGGTCACTGCAACTATGGGTCTAGGGGGAGTCAGAAATGACAACCAGGCCGCATCCTAGATTGTATGTACTATTGGCCGCACTATGCGGCTAGTCCCCAGTTGGCGGGCCGAGCCCCTAGCGGGCCGGACCGTGCCGACAGGCCGTACCAGCATCGAATTTCTGAAATCATGCTAGTCGGAAAGCCCCACACTGAGTAGGCCATACCCACACTGTTAAACCAGAACTGTGCCCCCCTATGAGCTAGGCCGAACTCGACTGGTTCGTCAGGTGATCTGACGGGCCTATCCCACAGCCAACCGGGCCGGGTAACGTGAGGCATATTGGGCCTGGGCCACTGGCCAGTCAGGACCAGACCATCCTAGACCCGCAGCAGGTCAGGTAGAGTCTATCTAAAAGAACCATGATATGTTAGATCACCAGGGCTGGGTGGTTTGGGTGAGTTTGACTGGGTCAGACCGGGTCTCGTCATAACCAGCACCTGGGTTACTAAAATGCCCATATCATAAAAACCGTGAGTCAGATTGATGAGCTGTTTGTGGTTTTGGGAACCTATCAAGGATTTGGATCTTTTAGAATGATATATGGTGAAATTAGAGGATGTTTAAATGAGAATAAATGATTCAGGAGATGTTATCATAATTATTATGTACAAAACCCTATGACTGGATGAGACCTGAAGACTGCTTTATTTTTGCATAGTGATAAGCAGTTCTCTGTGACTTTGTAGTCCAATGGTGGGAAGAATTATCTGTGACATTACAAACCCATGGTACATTATGAGGAGGAGCACCTCAGTTGGCCATTACTAGTGGATAGAACCACTCTATGACTTTGCATTCCCGCAGTAAAAGATGGGGAGATGTTCCTAAGGAGACCAAGGTTTGTGGGACGCACTTGTTCTTGAAATTGAAGGCCCACTGTACTCGCTGGAGGAGATGTTCGCTAGCTGTTGATGTTTTCCATAGTGTGACTAATGATTCTACTCATAGTACCATTGAATATATTGAGTGTGAGCTTTCTTTTCTTTCATAAATTACTTCTAGGAATTATTTTTTTGTCGTTCTTTTTTTTTGTTTTTGGGTCCCTACTGAGTATAGTGTTACACTCCCCAACATAGGATTCTCCATCACATGTTGAGTTTGGCATAGACGACTATAATTTTGACAGGGGTTCTCTAGGATACGAGATTGATAGATCCTATGATAGTGGGCATTGTGGCCTAGGACAAGGAGGGGTAGAGTAGGACCTTGCAGACATGACATACTACTTCGGCCATAGTAGCTTGACTACCATCTTTATTATGTGGGGTATTTATGTTGATTTCTATCAGGGTATCCTTGTTTTTAAATGATGTTTTCTATTATTTTATGTGTTTTTATTCTATCCCACTTACTTTCAGTTGTAGTTGCACTCAACCTTGTTTAATAGGTACTTGTTTCCCCCTTTCAGTGTGTTGGGATGTGGTTGTGTGTGTGTGTTCATACAACTACTCCATAAAATGCCTCCCACATGCTGTTTAATGTCTTCAGTGCTATTCTCCATCCCCAGGCCTTCAAGAGGCTGGCTTGGGGTAGTTAGGACACATGCCCTGGGGGTTGGGTTGTGACTGATAACTATAAATGTCATAATACATGAAATATGTGACCAAATGTACTTATATTTAAATATTATTTGTAAATGGTATAACTACACAAAAAATAGGCTAATGGAATGTTTTTGAGAAATTTAAAATCCCAATATAAATATTTTAACCATGTTTTACCAATTTTACCCTCACTATGGTGACAAAAATTACAATAGATACTAATCATACTAGAAGAAATAATAGGGACATAATTACAGAATTTATACATATGATTTATAAATTAGAATTCATTTGTTCAATATTAAATTTAGAAAAGTGGTAGATATTTAGTTAAGAAAAAAACATAAAACGCAATGAAAAACCTTTTTCCAAAAGAAAAAATTCCTTTCTAGTATAATGTAATTTTATAAAAAATTCTTGAAAACAATTAATTCAAATGGAATTATTATTATTAATAATAATATAAAAACCTAATATTACTTTTAATGAAATTTAAGCCAAAATTATAGTTATTATTGGATTGAAACAAAATTATAGTTTAAAATAAAAATCAGTTTTTATACAATCATAAATTCAGTCTTTTAAGAAAATTCCTAAAAAGTTAAAGGAAAATAATTCAGAAAAAACAAATTAATAAATGAAATTTATTTTACCAAATAAATTTTTTTAATATATTAAATATTTATACATAATATTTTCCCAAAAAATAAAATATAATCATGATGTAAAGAAACATATTTTTCAATCATAATACAAATTTATTAAAAATAAAAGTATTATTTACTCTAAATTAATATAATTTTATTCATTGGGAAAATTATATATTTTTTAAAATATGATTATTAGAATTTATTCCCATAAATTTATTTAATATGTTAAAATGGTTATAATATATAATAATACTCTCTCATTCATTTTATCATGGTATTGTGTATTGTATATTCAATAATACATAATGTTCTTATATTAAAATATTATGGGGTTATAGTATGGTGGGGGTAATGACATGCTATATAAGGAGGTTCATAGATTTCATACTAGTTCATGATAGGTTGATAGGATTTTGTATCATTAGGGTGGTGTCTGTATAGAAATTTTGAAAATTTGGATGGAAACATTATAGTGTTCATTCTATATAATAAGATACTAGAAGCCAATTTCTATATTTATGATGGATTAAAGGGATCGTGTAATCGTCTTAGTGAGAGTACACTATAAGTGTTTTTTGATTCAAGGCATAACGTAGAGAATAATTCCATGATAACCAAAATTATAATGAATTTTTTATTCTATTAAGAATAGAAAATGAAAGATTGCATGTATTATGTTAACAAAGGGTAATGACTTGATGTGTTTAATTATTAAGAGCAATTTAATATTGTAAATATTAATTATTTTATTAATATATATATATATTTCTATGTGATTTTAATTAAATATCTATATGTATATACCAACAGATTTAAATAAAATAATTTTTTATTATTGATTGATTTATTTATGAAAATGAATTGTTCATTTTGATCATTTTTCCAAAAAAATCCTGATTATTAGAATTTAAAGACCAAAAATGATCATTAAGGATATTGAATAATTTTTAATTACATTACGTTGAGACTATCAGTGGCGTGGACCATTAAATTTCCAAAGGTAATAATTTTACACTATTCATATGTAGATCAAACATTTTCATTATGATGAGAAATTTCAAACTACAATTATGATAAATTTTAAAAATCATATTAGAATTGATTGTAAAAATTTGGGGGTGTTGAAATTTTCTTTGAGTCATTATACATATATTGTTTCTTGTGGGTATTAAGATCATATTATAATATTGAATAATAATAACTATACTGAACTAGGATTTTAATATAATGTTATTGTAATAATTTTTATTAAAATCAATTACATTACACAAACACATGCCTAATAACCGTAGTAGTTTTCTATCATTGGAATCCTCAAATCATGTATATCATTTCGATGGGTCAATTACATCATCTCCCAATATTATATCCATAACTAAATCCCTTATTAGACATATCATACTTCATATATTTCTCAATAAACTGGGTAAAGGAAACATAATAAAGGGTGAGATCAGATGCTCAAGAATGGTTAGTAACAGATATATGTAAGCATTACATCAGCATATGTGTACGAGAACATGATAGTAATATTTAAAAAACATAAAACTATATCAGTGAACATAATATCATGTCTTGGAATAATTATTGGATGTTTATAAGAGATAAATTATAAGTGAATCAATGAATTTTATCCATGAGACCATAACTTTAGAATAAGACATTGATTTATTTCATACATAAATGTATAGAAAATCATTTACATATTAGTTAATTATCATTTCTTGGGATATCATCGTTGAATGGTTTCACTCCTAAAACAATAATAGTTGGCAATGTTTACCAACAAGGTCATTACTATAGAAAAATTATATCCTGACCCGTCCCCCAGAGCCTGTGCCGCGACTACCCCAAGACCACTTCTATAGGCCATGTGCTGGTGACTAGCACCAATGACATAATTCCATAAAACATGAAGGGAATTTCCTTTATAACCTGTAAACGCACACAACATAGCACACAAATGGATACAAAACACTTGGTAAACTATAAAAAAAATGGTGCTAAAAAGTAAATGGGGACAGAAATACAAGCCCAACTATAAAGTACAAGGAACTAGGAGTACAAGTACAACTGAAGAAGGGAAAAATAGCTGATGGGTCATCATTCGGGATTCCTACATAAAGGGTAGGTACAAATAACCTCTTCAGCACTCCACGTCTTTCACTCTCCTCCATGTATCGACTTGTCATAAGGTCCACCTTCGAGTTCCATCCAGTCCTGGAACTCGCAGCCTCAGCCAACACTATCCATTGTCTGCATCCAACACAATAAGGTGCGGGTATAGCACATGCAGGGGTGGGTATTAAAATACTCAGTAGGGACCTCGAGACCCTCAAGGTCTCACAAATCCACCAAGGATAAACTACAAAGAAAAGAAATAATAGATAACCCTACATTGGTATATTCCCATACATATAGCTATGTTATTAAGTAATTTTTCCCATTCCTGAGGAAAACACAAAAGTAATGACTTAGCTCAATCAATGATTTTTATTCTATGGGTAGTATCATGTAACATCCCCAACACATTATCGAATCCTTGTCTATGGGATAACTCCTCCACTATTTAGTAGAGTAGGCATGCCACATCACATAGAGGTGCTTCCCCCTATCCTTGGACTGATGAGGTATTCCTCCAGCCAAGTACTATGGGTCTGCTACGTCACATAGAGGTGCTCCCCACCGTGGGTATGCCAGCACACCATGGCAGCCCCCTGGTAGCCTACATAGGTACTCCTCTTATCGATTACCGTGGGTCTTCCGTGTCACCAAGCACACTCCTATATTGTGGGACTGCAGCCACAAACAGGTGCTCCCCACTGGGCTAGTAGAATCTCTCTGAGTCAAATGGTCAACTGACGTTCGGTCTCCGCTAGCTACTAGGTCTCCGCACTCTGATCACTCATCAAATGAAGGATCCTCTCCACGATCATCTACTCGATACTCCGACATCCACTAAGTCTAATGAAGAAGTATCTCAAAGGTCCGCAACATTATAGGGGTCTCAATGCAATAGACGACGCGCCATTCAGATGCCTGATATGTGAGTTATTAGCCTTTTAGTCCTAATTCCCGGTTGGATTCGTGCAGCATCCATCCTAACCATATCTCAACTATACCCCAAACTCCAGAGTAGTATACTGTAGTGGACTGTCATGCTCCATGATTTCCAGCGCTGCTGATGGTTTTTCAAACAGACATCTGGTGCCAATGATATGGCCAAAGGAACATAAAAATGTCGTAGTGGGTCTATGTCCGGTCAGACCCGGTCAGACCAACCCGGACAAACCTAGCATGGGACAACCCGTTGGGTCTAGACTTTCCCATTAGGTGTGTCAGCCTGTTCGGATCGGCTCAGCCTACTAGTCCCTGCCCAGCCAGCTATGAGGGAACAGACCAGCCGTGGGTCAGTGTGAGGGAGGCTCGGGCCATTGGGAGCCATGAGGGTGGCTCGGCCCGAAGTTTATCGCTAGTTAGGTTTGGTCAGTAGGGTATCATAGGGCCAGTTTGGCCGGCGGGTGGCATGGCTGGGGTGACATAGCCGGTGCGACTGGCATGCGGTGCAATGGAGGTGGCTTGAAAAGCATGGCGCAACGCGGCCTGGGCCGGTTAGGCCAGCGGTTGGACCAACCTATGAGGCGTAGCCGACGGGGCATGGCACGGCTGGGGCACGACGCGATCGGGGCCGGTTCGGCCAGCAGTTGGCATGGCCGGAGGGCGGAACTGCCGGGGCGGCTCGAAAGCCGTCGGTCCTGGCAGTTTGGCCCGGGGAGGTGGAGCCAGTTCGGCTGAAGCACCAGAACGTCGCGAGGGCGGCGTGGGTTGTAGAGGCTGTGGGTAGCACGGTCGTTGACATCATCAACTTAGACGTCGTTGTCTCCTTCCTCCATTTCAAAGAACACTACAAATCAACACAAGGTTTACAAAGAGGACAAGCCATGTTAGTCTGGCTCGTACACTCCGCATTAGAGTGGTGGAAAAAGGTTTACCAAGAACAAACAAACAATGAGCATGGAAGACATCTTAAAACATCAATTCCCATAATCCCATGTTAATTTCAATTCCTAACCTTCATAGGAAAAGAGGGGAGAACATGGTAAGTTTTAATCAAATAATGAATAAACCCCTACAGCTTCCCCCAACAATTTATTCACAACCCGCAAAGGAAAAATAGTCAAGGTAATAAAATCAAACATAATTAAAAACCCTACATTGTTCATTGTTCGTCGATGTTGGCGCAAGAAGGATGACATCATTTAATTATTGAAGAACACATCCTATGTCAAATGAGGTTCTGAGAAAGAAATTCGATGTCGAGGTTGTTCTTCGTAGTTGAAGGTGTTCCTCATCGACTTTCTTAGTCAGTGTAGCATTCTTCATTGGGAGATGATGTTCTTAATTGGAGAACATTATTTCACCCAAGCTCTCTCCTCTCCCAAAAAATTCTCACATGTTCCACCACAAATAAATAATTGCCTCCAAATAATATATTAAGATGTTGGAATAATATTCAAAATGGTTGAAATGATTAAGGGAGAGTTGGCACAATCAATTGGTATGTTGGTAGAATTAATGTGGAGGAAGCTCATGAGGCTCCTCCACATTAATGAGGGAGTTGAGAGGTTTTCCTCCCCCCCCCCCCCCATTAATATGGGGTCGGGTGGTCCCCACTCACAAATTCATATTGGGAGGTTTTGAGAACTAAGGTGGTCCCCACCGCCATAACCATTTAATGGAGGTTAAGGTGTGGTGGTCCCCACATCCGACATCAACATGGGTTGTTATAATAGATAAAATAAAATAAAACTTGTATTTTTATTTATTTCCACGAAAAACCCAAAAAACAACTTTCACCCTCAACTAACTGTTATCGAGATAAAAGTATTCTTAAGCGAATATCATCGCTACAAGTTCAACGGTGCCCTCAGATTTCAATTCCGAACACCGAATCAAAATTTACAAAAACATGCTCGATCTTTGACTGAACAAAGCCAAACAAAACCTCAGAAATTGATTCCGGGCACACCGGGCCTCAGAATCATGCACCATCAAATTTCACAGACTCGTAAAATTGCCATTTAATTAAAAAAATCACATGGAAATTCTGTTTCTTTACTATGTCCCATCCTGAACTAGGTTCACTCACCATTATAGTATATTATATCTCATGAGATACAAATCTGTACCTAATGAATTGGTTGAAGATATATGTCCCAACAATCACATAGTAAAAATAAAAAAAAATTATCACATAATATCATAAAACATTGATCATATCGTATTACTCAAAGTGAAATGGGCTCCATAAACATTTCATAATGTCAGAACCTATTTAAAAGATAAATTTTTTAAAATCATTTCATCCTATCAACGTATCATAACTCATGGAAAGATATTGGTTTCACAAAGTTATATAATGGTATAACCCGCGAATGATATATGAGTATCATAATCATAGTAACATCATAAAAATTAACTATTAATAGAAATAATAAAAAGCGTATCTTTGGATTATATCCCCCATAAATCATAGGTAACCTCAATGAATAACATCTTATATGGAAAGTTATTTTTTCAGTAATTTAAAATATTTCATTAGGAAAATACTCTTTTTACATGAAAAAACATTAAAAATAGTTTGAAATTTTTATCATTAAAAAATACACTTGAAAACATAAATTAGAATATTCGAATAAAATAATGGTCTTGATGATAAAAAATTTTTCTCACCATAAACATTAAAATATAGGATCATTTCATACATTTAGTGACAAAAAAACATTTTTCTGTGAAAATGATATGAATATTCTTTCTATTTTTTATCAAAATTTATAAATGGGTAAAATTTTCATTTATAAATCACTAGATAAAAGTAAAACATTTATGAAATTTTTTTTAGAAAACATGTGTTTGGAAGAAAATGGATTTCCAACTTTAGAGATAAATAATGCTGGGTTTTCTTAAAAACATTTCATCTTTTAAATAATTACAAAATAATAAAAAATGGTTCTCTCACTTGAAAATATCATGAATAAAAAGTGTAGTATAAAATAAATGGGTATTTTGATATATTTATCATGATATTATGTAATCAGAAATGCAATCATAAACAATCTAGATAAACGATGAGATTGTAACATAAAATCATACCATGTCAGGATCCCAGAATTATATACCACATGAAGGAATAACATCATTTGAAACATAAAATATAATGAGGATAAATAAATTCATGATATTACATGTAATAGTGGTTGTTTTTTCACCTATTTAATTAATATACGTGCATAAAATAACTAATGTCTCAAAGAAGGTAAATTTTGAAAAACATATTTGAACCCAAAAGTATTGATTTATGTTCTACTCATTAAAACATATTGCATAATAAATATAATATTATTATAAATATATTAAAAAAATTATATATATCATAAAAAAAATTATTTTCTTTTGATCTTTTATTTCCAATTTTTTAAAGGTTCCATGTTAAATTTAAATTTTAGGTAATAACTACTTTATTTTTCATATATGTTTGACTAGTTATTTTTGAACTTCTTTCATAGGTGATGGATTCATCATCTCCAAAATTTAAAAAATAAAACAAACATCATTAAAATGAATTATATATTTATTTTATTTAATCCATAAAATCTGGTGATGTGAAATGAAATACATCATTCATGGAGGCGGTATGTCATATGTACTGATGTATGATATTTCCATTTTTATTTACAATTGAAATAATGATTATTAAATTATATAATATCCTTATATAATATTTTCTATTTCAAATATGAAACATATTTTCATTAAACCCCACATCAGTACCTTCAATGCTAATCTTAAATAAATCACATCGATTACCGAGGTGGTAGTTCATCCAACACACAATCGATGTTATCGTATTACTAGAATATGAAAATACTAATGGTATGTGTTATATAATAATTCTATATTAATTATATTATCCAAAACATCATATATAAAAAATTATTTATTTATTATTTATATTTGAAATATGATGGAATGGGAAAATGAATGACATTGGCCTGTGAGGCTGTAGTCCTCCAAATACAGGAACAATGATTTCATAACACCTTTGATTTAAGTGGAGATGGATGTAGCTAGCTAGAATTAAATAAAATAATATTAGTATTTATAATATACTGATGATATAATATCATCAATTTATAATATCAATTTTATGGTGGTTCATTAATAAATAAAAAAACAATTGTTGATGATTGTTACCTCTTCTTCAGGTTCCCTCCAATGTTTGCACCAAAATCCGTATATATTTATCTTCTTATCCAAACTATGTATCATAGGATTAAGTTATGTGTTTTTGTATTTGATTTGTATTTTATTGGATAAACTGAAAGGGTTTTATTTTTTGAAGAATATATGAATGGATGTGGCCTTTTATATATAAAGGATAGGACACACTTGGTATCTTTGAAAATAATTACATTCTTCCACTCTTTTCAATTCACAAGGGTAAAATAATGAACATAATTGTACCATATGTGAGGAGTAGTCGAAATATTTCTCGAAAATGACTTTTAGACAAGGTTAGAGTCCATTTTATCCATTGTTGTTTTATTTTAACCCCTTGTCATCCCATTTTACCTTAACCGTTGTAATTAAATTTTAATATTTTAACAATTCACTTTGGTAAATAATTATTTCAAAATTATTACATAATATTAAATATCCAGATTCCAAATATTTAAAATAATATTATTAAATTCCATTCTAAAAAATTTTAAAAATTATATTTAAAATAATTCATGTAGATGCGACAAAGAAATGTTTTTTAGTAAAAAGTGTTCAGAAGTTTACAATATTATTATATTGAAGTATAATATGAAATTGATTACAATGAAATAAATTGGATTATGAGATATAAAATTTATATAATTCAACATGAAAATCAATTTATAAGATAATATAATGTAATAAATTTAAAAAATAAATAAATTTAAAATCATTATTTTTCACTATTCATCAAAAAATTATTATTGTTAGAAAATTGAATATAATTCACCATAATATCATTTTGAAATGGTGATCTAAGATTAATTTATCAAATTAATATCCTAATGGTGTAAAAAATTATTTTTATTAATGTTCACAAAATGAAATATAATGAATTTTTAAGAAGATATTATTTTCAAAAAATATAAACACTTTATTAAAAATTATGAACTTTTTTTATAATTATATTTCATTAATATAAAAAAATATTTAAAATATATAACTTTTAATTACTACTATTCATATCTCAATTTTTAATGGGTTGGTTATAATATCGATATTTTGATAATAATATTTATAAAATATCATAGTTTTGTTTAAACTCGGTGTCATGAGATAAAAAAATTATCACACAGTTACATGTAGTGAAAGATTAATGTTGTATTTCATGTAATTAAATATTCAATGAAATATATTTTTTGAAAAAAATAATGCACATATATTCATATTTTTTTTATTATACACCACTTAAAATGAATTTCTACCTCAAAATTTTTCATCCTGATACAAATTTTTTTGAATAATTCTTCCTCCACATTTCTATAGGATCCCACAAAGAATCATCAAATTGGTTTTATCACTAAAAAACATTGAAAGTATGAGTGTAATGGTTTCTCTGAAAATATTCTTTATGATTCAGAATCTCTACCAGTTATTACTCAAATGATATATCTCTCTCTAATGGTATGACCATGGATTTAAGTACAAGTGGAGGGTAAGTTATGTACATTATATGGAGAGATACATGGAACATATCATTACCTTGAGATAGGTTCTGTGAATTCTGCATGATATAGGTTACCATCCTCATAATATCAATAAATTTAATGAAATTGATTTACCTTGGGCTCAGTTTCCCTATCATCCAAAATCTCATGAACATATTTTATAGAAAATTCATAGAAAAAACATGTCACCAACATAAAATTAAAGTTAACGATGTTGATTTTTAGAACAAAAATATTCATCACACTATAACCAACCATGATTTGTTTCTTCATAGATTTAATATCCTTTTATATTTCATTTGCTATATGATGTCCCAATAATATTCTCATTCTAACATCATTCCATCACATTGGATATCTATATATTATTTCATACAGATCTTCATATTGATCATTATATATTCTTAGGTTATTTTTTTATGAAATATAACGAGAGGAATTTATTGATACCAACCACCTTAAAAATCCAAATAAAAATATCTCAATATATCTTTAACGGTTTTAATTGTTATCTATAACATACCATCTGTATACAGATGATACATGGTTCTAAAAATCAACAATATATACATAGGTTTCTAAATTATTCTCTAGAATATTGAGGTAATCTTCAGATGCAGATAGGATATAATGGAATATGGTACTCCATGAAACTACACCACTACCTTAATTTATATCCTGGAAAGCTGATCTTTATTGAATATTTATCTTATAGAAATAAACTGTCTTGATTTAGTAAGGTGATAAACTATAACCCATATAGACTTATTCCATTTAAATTCTTAGGAGATCTATCAATATGAGATCCTTTCTAATCATCATCATGGATTATTTAGAATGACCCCATTGACTCAAAAACTCTCCCTCCATTTTCACATTCCCAGTGTGGTAACATATTGATCAATAATAAAAATTTATCATATCTAACTATATTTTTTGGTGTATATTTAACTCCTTCTATAAGAATATTTACATTAAAATTTAATGATTAGTATATATATTAGAATATTCTCCATAAATATATTTTTTTAATTTTTTTAATACAGAAATTAGTGTAGAAAACACCAAATCATTAGTTGCGTAATTTTTCAGTTGAATCATCAATATTCACTATTCCTAAGCATTTACCATGCCATTATACATAATAACACATCCTATAGCCTTATTGGATTCATCAGTATAAATTAAAAACCCTTATCAAATATAAAGTAATGTATGATCATCTGTTCTAACTAATATTATTTTCTATTCCTTAATGTTTTCCTTAGATTCATCTATCAAAAGGAAAATTCCTCAAATATGAGTAATCATGGTCAAAGGATTATATATTAATGAGAAATTATCTACAAACATTCGTTAATAGGCATCAAAACCATGGAAAATATAGATCTTTATCACCGTCATTGGTTATGGCCATAATATAATAGTCTTTTTTATAGATGTATCGGCTGATATACCCTCTCATTAGATTATATGACTAAAAAATGAATACTTTTTTAGCAAAAAATCACAATTTTAAAAAAAATTAATGTAATAGTTCATTTCATATGGTATTTAATACGACTCCCAAGTGATCTTATTTCTCTTCCCATGACATCGAATAGATAATAATATATTCTATAATGAAAACCAAAAAACAATCAAGGTAATTTATAAAGAACATATTCATTAAATCAAGTATAAAAGCACAAGAAATAGAAAGACCAGATGGAATCACTCTATCTTCATAATTTCCATACCTCATATGAAATATCTTATTGTGAATATCCACTTATTGATCTTATATTTATTATATCCAAAATGAAGGTCAATATGGGAAAATTATTGATCTATAAATAGTTTCAAAAACATGTCATCAATATTGGGAATATGACACATGTTCTTAATTTTTATCTTTTTCAGCTCAAAATAGTCAATACAATGTAACATTGATCATTATTTTTTTAACAAAAAGAATAGTTTCAACCATATTTAAGACATGTTGATAAATGAAATCCTTGACTATGTTTTCATAGAGTTTCTTCTTAAATTTTATCAACTTTGTAGGGTATATTATATAATGATTCATTAAAATAGGTGTGGAACCAGTTGTGAATTTTATTGAGAAATTATCTCCATATTTTGGTGGATGTATAGGAAAATCCATCATAAATACATCATGAAATTTGGTCACATTGTTGTTTCATCATTATTGTGTTTCACCCTAACAATATTAGATAAACCACACTTCTAAATGACAATTGAAACTCATAAATTGAATCTAATCAGCATAATTTGTTTTGAATGATTATCATAATGATAAGAGATTGTATGTTCTATTGGAATATCAAATGTGACTTACCATCCTCATATATTAATGTCTTATTTATTTATTGGTGTTAAATATATGCCAATAATTACATCAAGTACAAACAAATGATGAATGGAAGGATTTGTAGGAATCTCATCCATACCAAAATCAACTATAGATTAATCATAGACATGGGATTTGATCATTATATCATTGTGTATTTTCATTTCTAAATATATATCTAACTGTTGAAGAATCATGTTTATACCCATAGAAAATTCTTCATATTGGAATAGATGGAAAGATTCAGATCCAAATAAGTTATTTTACATAATAATGTGGATGATAAGAATTCCTTCCACCATGTTGCTACCACATCCCTCATAATAAATATTGTGCACATGTGATTTCCCTCTCTCTAAAATCTTAAGACGTTGCTGACAGTGATCATCATCCATAACCTTTGGATTTGGGAACTTGATAGATTTTTTCCCATACTCCATACATTTTAATCACTATGATGTTGGAGGTCCATTCTATTCGACTCTCTATCAATTTTTATCATTATAAATCTTCTTCACATTAGGTGGGAAATAAATTTCTTGATGACCATACCTTCTAAGGAAAAAACATTTACTATTTAAATTGTGAAAATTTCATCAATTCTTCATTCCACACATTGATCATAGAGAATAGATCATCCTCACCTCTATGTGGTTCTCATATATTCCATTGAGTTCCTTTTTTCTATTCTTGTCATGATGATTAGAATGATACATAACTATATCCTACATACAGACCATGATATAACATTGAACAATATCTTCATAGAGGTTGAAATTTCATATGGCTAATTCTTATCGGAGACTTGTTTTTAATAAAAAAAATAACATTTCAACCTTAATTTGAGGATGGATAATAATAACAGAAGAATAAATTGCATGTTTTTAAAATTTATCTAATAGGTGCAGACATATCTATCATCCATTCCTTTATCACTAAGAACACCATCCCTATCAATGTATAATGAATACAATGAAATTACATATTGAAAAATTTATTTTTGAACTCATCAATATCCATGGTGTCAGTTTCATCTTATTGCATATTATTATGGATCATAATCCACAACTGATATGTGTTACCTTCAAAACGGTTGATATCATAAATGATATTTTTTATTCAAACTTTGGATAACCAAAATTATATTTTTAGTGGTGCTGATCAATTGTTTATCAAATAGTGGATAATAATTCACCATGGAATAAGGATGGTTCTTCATTATGATGAACTGAAAATAATGTTTTCCTTCTACTTTTTAGGTCCATCATGATTCGTATGATTATAAAATTTTTAGAGAACATAAATGATAATTTCCATTCTACATCCCTGAATGATCAGATTGATTGGAGGAAAATCCATTAATTTTCCATCACACTAACTGTTAACATGTTTAATTTTTATCCATTGATTTAAAAAATCCTAATATAATAGTATAATAGATAATAATAACTATTGTAATACACATTATCATGAAAATTAACAAGTATGTTTTATAAATCATTACACCATCTATAATCAATAATAGAATAGATTTAAATGAATTCATGATCAACATCTATTTAAATCTTTTACGATGTTTGATGATGTGTTTGTGAATATCCAAAGCATATCCCCTTGTAGTGTTATACCTGGTTAGAAACAAGCCCAATTTTCATGCCCCATGTGATGATGGAGTCTAGATAAATGCACACATTTTGGTGTTATTACATGTTGGAACCTCTATTCCAGAGCCACACCCACTTATAGTATACCAAAATTGATGTATATCATATAAACTGCTTGATATATCTAGTTAAAAAATGGTATACCATTTTCCAATACTCAATGAAATTTCTTGAATTATCCTTAGAAAATTTATTTGGGACCTCACTAATGTTTTTCATCATAGTATATGATGGTTAGATAAAATTACCATGTGTTACCAATATTAGAGTCCTAGGATTACCATATATATATATATGTATGTTAAATAATATTTCTAAATATTCCTAACATTACACAAACACATTCTTGATAGCCATTGTTTTTTAGTTTCATTAGAAAACATATAAACATAAAAAAATAGCACATAGATCATATCCCATTAGGACCTCTATAACTACCACCCTTCAATAAATATCACACATAGAAATTTTGTTCCTATAATTGGAAAATGTAACATAATTATGGGTGAGAACTGATACTCAGTACATGTAAACAATATAGATATGTAAGATAAAGTTGAAAATAATTTTTTGAGAAAAAGAGAATAATATTTTAAAACAATTACCTTTATATAATTGTTCAGAATCGTCAGTCATGGAATATGTATTAGTAGTTCATAATAACAGAACCAAAGAACATCAAAGTACATGATCAATTATAGAATAACATTATCTTAATAGATATATTTTTGTCATAAAAATATCTATATAAAATAATTTCCTATAAATACCCTGAAATTCCATTTAATTTCTGTTAAATTGTTTGGGATTAATATGAGTATGTGAAAATTGATGGCGCATGATTTGGAGGCCCGATGTGTCCAAAATGAATTTTTTGAACTATTTTTAGGAGCATTAAATAAATGTACCAGCAAAATTTTCTAAATTTTGAACTGGTACATAGATGTGAATTCCAAGAGCACCCTTGAATCCACAATGTCGAGATTCACTTAAGGGATGGTTCACTTCGACCGAAGTATTTATGGAGAAAAAAATAATTTTTTCAGATGTTTAATTAAAAAATTAAATAACATGAAGTTGTTATTTTTTTCTCAAGTGTTTGAGTAGTGGTGGAGGGACTGTTGTGATGTCAATCCAATTAATGGATTGACTATCCTTTATTTTTAATCGCAATGTTGGGACTTGAGTGGTTCATTATTTAATAAAACACATTAATTCCTCGGGGCATTACTCAACCTTTTCCCATAATTTTTAATGGAACTCGATTGGGAGCATTGGACACTACAACTTCAAGTGAGTAACCTTTGAAGAAGTGATGTGATGTCTTCCACCAACAAGGAATGGAATATTGAACATCATCTGAGGGATCAAACTAGGAAAAACGAGCACCAACAACTTCATCAAAGTATAAATTCTCATTCCACCACCATGATGAATCCATTGATTCTCAAGGTAGCGGATTATGTTTGGAATGGGTTTTATCATTATTTCAATGTGTTGTATACATTATGGCCACATGTTATGATATTAATGCAGAGGGTGCAGGCCATACGAATTGGGCCCAGACCCTTAGCTACTTCATTTCTTGATGTGTTCTTCATGGGAGCATTTCCAACCGATCAGAATCTGGAATATGGGAGTCGCGCATTGACAGAGGAATCTAAGGAGACCTTAATGCACAAGAATAAAGGAAAAAGGAACACCAGATCTCACCAAATAGACCATGAATGATTCACTGGGCATCACCAGTGTGACAGGAACCGGCAATTGTCACTCATTGGTCGCGGAGAAGGGTGGCGCCGCATGTTGCCATGATGGTCAGAGAGACGGCCAGAAATGGCCGTCTACAGAGATGAGTGTCGGTGTGCCGTCATGCGCTACAGTGGGACAGGCCGCCACTCAAATCTGCAGCAAAGGCATGGACCTTCTCCCTGCAGGTCCTGCGGGTGATGAGGCGGGGCCACGTGCTGCCAACAATTAAAAGAAATGAACATCTCTTTGAGCTAATCTGAATCAAGGGGTACTCGACATGAATCCATGTCAGAGACATAAGGTGACCCGCTCACAACGGATCATGCATATAGGTTGACGGCACCACCTGGCACCGCCAATCAAGCAGTTGAATGACTCCTTTGATTCATTCAACAGGTGGAAAACGCGACCCCCGCATGGGTTGCGCCAGCAGGAGGGTTGCGCCTCCATGGACCAGCCCATCCTAGGTGGGCCAGGATGGGTCGGTCCAACTAGGTCAGACTGGACAAAGACCCCTCTCAGAAACATAAATGCTTAAAAGGTTGTATCATGTGAAATGTATGATATTTTTGGAAAATCTCATGCGGTATCAGGATCCTTGGATAGAGATAATTCTTTTGATATACTCCACGAGAGATTTGGATAAATTAGGAGTACGACTGGGTTGGATCGACCCCAAATCCAACTGGGCCCTCGACACTAAAATGAAAATAACATACAGACCATGTGTTCTGTTTACGCATGGTCTATTACATTGGAACCCTTATGATATGAGAGATGATTGGGTAAATTCAACGTGGGACATTGTGCTGTTTGAAATATGACTGATGGCTTGAGGAGTGATTTATCCCAGAAACAAGTGTACTATGAGTGGGAATCCTATTTTGGGATGAGACATGTAGAATAAAGAGCTATTCTGTCTGAATCAGCACCCAATGATTCTGAGTGAATCATCACCAAATTATTCTATTTGAATTAGCACCCAAAAATTCAGTGTGAATCAGCACCCAGCGATTCTGTGTGAATCAGCAGCCAATGATTCTATATGAATATGTACCAAGAGATTTTGTGGGAGTCAACATCCATCAATTATGTGTTAAACGGAACCGATTGATTCTGTGTGAATCCACAATCGGTGATTCTATCTGAATAAACACCTATCGATCCAATGTGGGTCTTTGGGGGGGTTTAAATATCGATCCTATGTGGGTCTTGTGGGGGTTAGTACCTATCAAACCTATGTGGGTTAGTAGCAGTGCCTCTTGACAGTGTAAGATGATCTAGACTTACAACTAATCATCTGTACTATTTTACTAATGTTATATCGAGTTAGATTTGAGTATTTTTATTTGTGTATTGTGATTGATATCATGTTTTTGGGTTTCATTTTATGAATTATGAGAGACCTTTAGGGGTATTAGGGTCCCTACTAGGTATTGTTATACTCACCCATGCACGTGACTCGCCCACACCATGTTGTGTCTTGTGTAGATGATATACCTCCTTGACTGAGGCATGGGAAGCTATGACTTAATGGTGAATGGTGGGTATGGATGATGTGTTGAGATGTAGAGATGAGATTTACCTACCCTTCAGGTAGGATCCCTAGTGGATGATCTAAAGGTCTATTTTCAGTTTTTAGTTGTAGTTGTATCGTTTTAGTTGGGATAGTATTCCGAACCCTTACTTTCAATACACACTTTTACAACCATAGTTTTACTTAGTGGTTTCATAATGTTTCATTCTAGTCTATGTGTTTATATAGGTTAATGGAAATTCCTTCCCATTTTATGGATACACCACTTCAGTGCTAGACGCCATCCCCTGTACTATAGAATGCGGGCTTGGGGTAGTCACGACATGGGCCCCAGGGGATGGGTCATAACAAAGTGGTGTCAGAGGATTTAGTTATACTGGATAACTAGGAATCATATCATTCCAATGGAGAAATAGTGTAAAGTGTTTCTAGTGTGGTTTTTATATTGGGGTTTCCACTGTTGGTGTGGTGGCTGATGTATCCATACACCAGGACACTGAATCCTTATTTCAGAGTAGGTTCATGAAAACATTTAATGCATGCATTTTAGAAATGTTTTATTTTTGACCTCTTTTTAGTCAACTCACCAATAATAACATATAGAATGAGTCACACCTTTTCCTTTTCTAGATGTCGTTATATAGATAGCCAACCATGATTCCTGAGGGAGTAAATGATGATGGCCAACTGAGTGATGATGCTTTGTTGCAGAGCCCTCTTACTATGTTAGCACCTCTAACTGGTGCACTGACAACACCACCCCCATTAGGCAGTAGTTTCCACCAGCCCCACTGATAGATGGTGCATGCTGACTGAGCATGTTGCACAAGTTCCAATGGCAGAGACATCTGAGGTATCAAGGTGAGACAGTTCACCAGGTAGTTGAGGACTAGCTTGAGGTAGTGTCTAGAGTTTTCTGCCTTGTTGGGACACCTACAGAGCATATAGTGATCATTGCTACTATTTTTTTCATGGGAATGATAGGATGATATTGGAGAATGATGCTCTCGTTACATGATGAGATGACCCTCACCTGTATGGACATTCAGAGCATCTATAGGGTGGAGTTTGTCCCAATGATACTGCTTTTTGTGCATTTCCAGGAGCTGCAGCACTTATAGAAGGGCATCTTGTCAGTGGCCCGGTACTCGGCAAGATTCACTAACATCTCGTACTACTCCCTCAACATGGTAAAATACCATTTTTTAGGGCCAACCCGCTTTGAAGGGTCTCCAGTGATAGACCAGAGTGTAGTGGATATATCTAACATCTCAACATAGGATGGAGTTCTCAAATGAGCATTATTGGTGGAGAGCTTGTTTTATGAGCAGGAACTAATGGTGAGAGCCACCACCGAACAATAGGTAGTTGATTAATCTATAGTAGATAGTTGGAAAATGACGTAGAGGTCCAAGAAGACCATATATTCTGGAGTGTGACCCTAGGATGTAGGGTCGGAGGTGCGATGTTCGTGAGGGAGAGGGGTTCAATCGGGAAGATTAATATGCTTCACGAGCGGTGACTAGGGCCACATGGATCCCGAAATCATGACCCATCGTACTGATGACTATTATACAGTCGAGTAACTGTTGAGGTAGCTTCAATAATTAAATTGAGGAGGTCTAGAGGGTGGTAGACGTGGCAGCGGAGCAGGTCAATCCATAAGGGGTGAGTGGAAATTTGAGGTTCTACCACCAGCACCAATAGGTGGTCCACCCCGACCATAGGGAGCAGGTGTAAAGGGGTGAGAACAGCACCAGGAAGTAGAGGTTTTTGACAATGGATCCCCAGAGATGATTAGAGGTATGATATATGTCTAGTCTATTCCACCCTAGATGAAGTACATATAGACACAGGTTCTAGTCACTCTTTTACTACCACAATACTCATTCCGAGCATGGAGATTCTGATAGAGCCATTGGATTGATCCTTTTGATTAGAGACTATTACGGGAGATGTTTTGATGATTATGCATTGGTTCATACAGTGTGAGATCATTCTAGTAGGCAAGAGCTTTTTCTGGGATCTCCTAGTAGCAGCATCGAGACCTTACGACATCATCATGGGTATGGATTTCTTATCCAAAGTCCTGGACGAGATCGGTTGTTTCAGGATCAATGTGCAGTGTTTCCATATGGATGTGATCATTTTTTTCCTTCACTAGTGAGGAGAAATCCTTGCAGCACATTATGGAAAGTAACATAAGAGGGTGAAGCCAATTACTCCTCAGTTAGCTAGACTCACCCACAGAGGACTTGATACGAGGAGTCTGAGATATCTTGTAGTGGTGGAACCTTATACTGATGTCTTTCATAATAATGTTTTGGGACTACCTCCTCATAGAGAGGTAGAAATTAACATCGACCTGTACCATGGGACAACACTGATATCTACAACAGTATGTCAGATGGCTCATGTGGATCTTTGTGAACTATGGGTACAGTTGGATATCTTTTAGAGAAATGGAATAATAAGACCCATTGTTTCTTCATGGGCATCCCTCATGTGGTTCTCCACAAAGGAAATTAGATGTCTGTGGATTTGTGGGGACCATAGGTACAGGAAATAGTTGACTGTGAAGAACAATAATCCTCACCTGAAGATCTATGATCTCTTCGACCTGCTGGAGGGAGATCATTTGGTTTTGAAGATATACACCAGATCAGGCTATCACCAACACAATTTACATGATGAGGACATACCAAAGATACCCTTAAGTTGTTGGTATGGCCATTATAACTTCTTGGTGATGCCTTTTTTCATGACCAATGCTCCAGTATTGTTTATGTGGCTCATGAACATGATCTTCTAGCCATGAATTGATAGCTTTGTGGTGGTCTTCATTGAAGACATCTTGATATACTCAACGTTGGAGGAGCACACCACACACCTGCAGATAGTTCTGGATACACTCTGAGGGCACCAACATTATGGAAAGTTTTTGAAGTGCTGGTTCTAGATATGTGAAGTCCACAACCAAGGGAACATTATCTCAAAGGCTGGAGTGGCCTTGGATCCAGTGAAGATAGAGGCAATGCTTTCTTGGGATCCACCCAAGAGTGTTACCGAGGAGTAGAGTCTTTTGGTATTGGATGCATACTACTAGAGATTTGTACCTGATGTTTCCAAATTAATGGCACCCATATCATCTTTGAAGAAGATAAGGCTTCCATTCTTGTGGATGGAGAAGTTCTAGCATAGTTTTCAGGAGCAGAGGTAGAGGAAGAGAAGTTCCCCCATCTTGAGGATACGTGAAGATGGTGTTTGGAATGCAGTATATTGTGATGCATCTGGGACAAGACTAGGTTGTGTCATAATGAAAAATCATGTAGTGACTACCTACGGCTCACGCCAATTGAGACAACATGAGAAAAACTACACTACCGATGACCTGGTGATAGTAGTAGTGGTCTTTTCTCTAATGATGTGGCAGCACTACTAGATGGGTTAAAGTTTTACATTCTACACTGATCACATGAGTCTTAGATATATC
Organism: Viscum album; assembly: GCA_963277665.1. Classification (NCBI taxonomy): domain Eukaryota; kingdom Viridiplantae; phylum Streptophyta; class Magnoliopsida; order Santalales; family Viscaceae; genus Viscum; species Viscum album. The sequence goes on along the minus strand of OY728120.1, from coordinate 646,962,391 downwards.
TTCTCTCATAAGGACAAAATCCTAAGATAAAATTAATGTCTATATTTCATCTAGGACTATTACATTGAGATAGTTTATACTCATAGGAAGGGGAACGTAGTTGCAAATGCATTGAGTAGGAGTTCTGGTCTACATCTATTGAGTAGGGTGATAGAGAAGCTAGCCATGTTGTAGATATCCTTCATGGACAAAGGTAGAGAAACATACCTCTAGTCCATGTCTATCACTCCCCCACTTATTCATCGAGTTCAGGAGGCTTAGCATGGGGACATAGACTACGAGTCCTAACCTGTTCAAATATCCTCAGGACAGACTCCTGATGGGAATTCTGAAGGTAGAGAGCATGTCATCCTCTTTAGAGGGCACAACATGGTACTGGTTATGCAACCAGAGGTGGTATTGAGGGAGTTCAATACATCACATTTAGAGGTACATCAAGGAGTAGAGAAGATGTACCAAGACCTCTGGTGTCAGTACTGGTGTCTAGGGATAAGGAAAGAAGTGGCAGAGTTTAATCATCGATGACTTACTTGCCAGCAAGTGAAGGCCGAGAATCATGTACCAACAGGATTAGCTCAGCCACATGAGGTACCAAAGTGGAATTGGGATGTTATATCCATCGACATCATGTTGGGTAAACCCAGTACAACTAGAGTCCATGATTCCATCAAGGATATGATAGACTGACTCCCCATGTTTGCCCACATCCTACCAATCTGAGTGCAAGGATCTGTATAGTGCTTTAGATGTCTCTACGTTCTAGAGATTTTACGAAATCCTGGGGTATCGCTGATGATCTTATCAGATCGCGACCCTTGTTTAACATCTTTATTGTGGAAGGGATTATACGAGGAGTTCGGGGCTCAGCTATTCTTGAACACTACCTTCAATCCTTAGACATATGAATAGAGGGAGCATACCATACAGACACTTGAGGACATGCTTCATACTCATGTCCTTGATTTTGGCAGCAGTTGGGAGGAAAACCTTCCCTTGGTTGATTTAAAATACAATAACATTTATCACACCACTATTGTAATGGAACTATTTGAGGCCTTGTACGGGTGATAGTGCAGATCACCTCTTTTCGAGAATAACCCAGGGGAGTCAGTACTTATCTTTCCAGAGATGGTACAAGCTACCTCAAAGAGGGTGAAGATCATCTAGGAGCGGATGGAGATTGCACAGATTCATAAGCATTCTAATGCCAATAGAATATGGATACCCTAGTAGTTTGATGATGGAGACCATGTATTTACATGGGTCTCACCCCAATGGGGATTATAGAGGTTTGGCCAGGGCAGAAAGCCAACTCCAAGGTTCATCAGACCCTTTCAAATCCTCAGCAAAGTACGTGTGGGGGTGTACCATCTAGCTCTTCCCCCATAGATGCAGTAGGTTCATAATGTATTCCATGTGTCATAGCTTAGGAGTTACATGCATGATCCATTGCACGCTATTGACTAGGGTGAGCTGGACATAAACGATGGTTCGACGTTTGCGGGGTTCCTAGTAGAGATAGAGGATCCATAAAAGAAGGTCCTTTATGTGGGGTTGATACCTCTTGTGCGAGTTCATTGGTAGCATGGGAAACTAAAGGTGATCACATGGGAGTGGGAGGCTCAAATTCATGATCTATACCCCCTTTTGTTCCCCTAGTTTTGTTACGGATTTTTGGGATGAAAAGCCCTAATGTTGGAAGAATATAATGACCTAGAAATTCCAGGTAAGTTTTTAAAATTATTTAGCATTAATACGAGTCTGTTAAAATAGATGACCTATGATTATGAGGCCTGGTGTGCCTAGAACAAATTTTTTGAACTTTTTTAGGTGCATTCAGTAAATATACACGTGGAATTTTCTATCTTTTAAAACCGTACTCTGAATTGATATCTAAGGGCCCCATTGAATTAGAAGTGCCATGATTAGCTTAAGGGTAGCATCAATATGAAAAAAGTAGGTCGGGAGATAGGGATAATATTTTTGTACATTTAATTGAATAATAAAATAACATGTTATTTTTATGTTATTTTTCTCTAGTAGTTGAGTGGCAGTGGTAGGACCGCTGTGTTTTCAAGCCAATTAATAGACTTACTCACCATTATTTGTAACCACACCATTTTGGATTTGAGAGGATTACTAATTAAGGGGCCTCATTAATTCCTCAGTTCATTACTCACCCTTTTCCCCCACTATTTAAATGGAGCTAAGAATGTAATTTTGGACAAAGATTCTTCTAGCAAGGATCCTTTGACGAAGTGACGCAACATCTTCCACCAGCGGGGAATAGAAACAAGGATGTCTTTAGAGGGATTTAACCAAAAATGTTGAATGTTAATGGCTTCATCAAATCACAGATTCTCCTACCACCACTGTGACGACTCAAACAATTCCCGATGTAGGGGTTTATATTTGGAATGGGGTTTATCATCATTTTAAAGTGATGAATAAATTACTCCCACCTTTTATGATATTAACACAGTGGAAATAGGCTAATGGAATAAGGCCATGACCCTTCTCTACTTCATTTCATGATGCTTTCTTCATGGGATGATTCCCATCTCATCAAAATATGTAATCTGGGAGCCGCAAAGTGACGGTGGTATCCCAAGAGGCCCAACAGCACGGGTAGAAAGGAAAATGACCATCGAAGCACACTCTACGGCCCATGGATGATTTTACGGGATGGAACCAGTGCTGTGGGAACTGGAAACAAGCACTGGTAGGATAAGGTAGTGGCCAATGCTCGCCAGTCGCGGAGGAGGGTGGTTCCCTCTCGACATCGCGGTTGTCAGGCATGTTGCTGGCAACGACCAGCTGTGGAGATGAGAGGCAGCATGCTATCGCCCGCCTCGGTGAGACAATCCACGTCTTGAACTAGTGGAAATGTCAGGGACCCACTCCCTATGAGTCCCAAGGGTGAGGCAATGACGACACATGGTAACACCAATTAAAATAACGAAATGTCTCTTTGAGACTTTCAAAATTGAGGGGGGGTTGCAGCTAGAATTCATTGTGGAGGCAGATGGGGACCTACTCCTACTGGGTCCCACAAAAAGGTAGGTGACAACACCAATTGTTGATAATCAAGGAACTAAATGGATTCTTTGAGCCATTCGGTTGGTGTAATGTGTGACTCCCATGCATATCACACATGTCGGTGACCCAAGCCACCACTGCCTAGCCCAACTGTGGTGGGCCTGGACGTTATGCGACCTAGAAATACGAGACCACAGTAGCGTAGCCCAAGTGGTTTGGGTCCACCAAATCTGAGACAGGTCAGGCCGGGTCATTCTGACCTGGTCAGACTAGACCTAGACATTTCTCGAGCTAAAAAATGCTAAAAAGGTCGTATCTTGCAAACTAGATGTCCGTTTGACGAAACATCAATGGTGCAGGGATTATTTGAGTGAGATGGCCCTTTTATGATACTCCAAAAGTGTTTTGGATAGTTTTGGTGTATAGAAGGGTTGGATCGACACTGAATCCAACCAGGCCCTCAGCACTAAAATGCCAATAACATACATACCAGACATCTGGTTGACATGAGATCTGTTGAATTGGAACCGTTATTACATGATCGATCATTGGGTAACTTCTAAATTGGACATCATGCTAGTTGAAATACGACCAATGGATTGAGTTGTGGTTTCTACCAGAAAAATGTGTACTATTATCCGGAATCCAATTTCTAGTTGAGACGTGATGAATGAAGAGCGATTTTTTGTGAATAAGTGCCTAGTGATTCTATATGAATCATCACCTATAGATTCATTTTGATTCGACACCCAATGATTATGTGTGAATCCTCACCCAACGATTCTGTGTGAATTTGAACCCACCAATTCTATGTGAATAAGCAATTATCGATCCTATGTGTGGCTGGCATGGGGTTGTACTGATCGATCCTATGTGGGTTAATAGCAGTGACTCTTGACACAGTAAGAAGATCTAGCCTTACGACTAATAAACTGTAATTCTATACTTCGGTTATACCTAGTTTGAACTGTGTCTATTGCATTGTGATTTGAGATTGAGATCATGCTTGTGGGTTTCCTCTGTGAAATTCTGAGAGACCTTTGGGGTTCTTGATGTCCAAACAAAGTATTTTTATACTCACCCCTGTATGGGATTTACCCTAACCTTGTTGTGTCACATGAAAATGACATTCCGACTTGACTGAGACTTGGGAAGAAAGGACCTAACAGTTGACAGTGGTGACATTTGACGTGGTGAGCTATGGAGATGAGTTGTACCTACCATTCAGTTATGATTTCTGGTGGAAAATCTTAGGATTTGTTTTCTATTTTCCAATGTAGTTGTATCTTTTCAGTTGGGGTTGTATTTTGGTCATTTACTTTTAGTACACACTTTTACATCAGTAGGTTTACTTCGTGGCTAAATCTTGTTGCATTCTAATATATGTGTTTGTACATGTTTAATGGAAATGCCTTCCTATTTTACAGAAATTCCTTTCTAAAGCTAGTCTCCAACCCCTGGCCTATGGAAGGCAGGCTTGGGGTAGTCCCGACATGGTCCCTAAGGGAAAGGTCATGAGATTTAAATATTATCAAAGACACATTTCCATGGATATCATAGTGGAATGTGTTGACTCCCCAGACCATTATCAATGTCAATTTTCACTAACCAGACTATCATATTGGAAATTTCCCTTAGTAAACTAGGTACAATCCCTCTTCAAATCCAATCTATCACATGAAATATAAATCATTAAAAAAATTGAAATGAAGGAAATAATGGTCCCACCAATCACATAATTATAATCTACAATATGTGTTCCCAAAGATTACAAAAAGTAATCATATATTATCCAATGAAATGAAATGGGGTTCATAAAGATTTCATCATATCATAACCTCTAATAGTTTGATAGGATTCATAATCTATTACAAATGTAGTCATAAAATAACCCATTAAAAGAAGGGAGTTTTATTTGCATTATATAATGGTATAACCTGTGGATGTGCGACAAGATGCATGAACATCCTATAATCTGAAACATAAACCATTATTTTAATGTATAATAATGGAATCCACTAATCATATACCTTATTTATAATATGTTAGCTTATAGGATTTCATAATGGATGGAAAATTATTTTGATCGATCATTTAAAACATTTCATGAAGAAAATAATCATAACATTCGGGAAAAAATTAAAAAATATTTTTTTGGAAAATCATTTTTGATTAAAATAATCATAAACAATAGTGAGGTAATATTCAAATAAAATTGTGGTTATCATGATGTGACTCTTTATTCATACATTACACTTAAAAACAATGATTTATTTCACATATTTGGTAAAAAATGATTTTTTTTGGAAAAGGACATAGATATTTATTTTTTAAAAACAACAATGAATAAATATATTATTTAAAATAATATGATAAAAAATTAAAATATTTTAAGAAATAATTTGTTTAGATGAAAATGAATTTTCAATTTAAGAGAAAAACAAAGTTATGTAGTATTAATAAATATTCAGATATTTTTTATGTTCGAAATTTTAGAATAATGGTACTATCAAATTAAAATATTTTGAATGAACAAATGAAAAAAATTAATGTATTTTTTCTAATATGGATCATAGTATTTTATCATAAAAAACCATAATCCATATTGATAAGTGTTGATATTGTAAGGTAAAATCACACCACTTTCTTATCCTTGAATTATAATACTCATGAGGAAAAACATAAAATAAAACAGAAAAAATATAGATATAAATAAATAAACTATATTAAATTTCAAAGGGTCTTTATATACACATTGTGAAAGAGTATATGTTCATAAAATAATATATGTCTCAAAGATGGAATATTGAGATAAAAAACTCCTAACATATGAGTAGGATACCATAGAACTCATTAAAAACTTACGTATATTAAATTTATTTTAATTAAACATATATTACATGAAAATATTTATAAATATCATAAAAACATTATTTTATTATGATATTTTATTACCTATTTATTATTAATTCCTAGTTAACTTATCTTTTGGTGTATAACCACTAGGTTTTTAATGTATATTTAAATTTGATAATTTTGGTCCTCATAATTAAGTCATGTTTTAATAATATATATAATTAAAAACAAAACATAAATATCATATATATATTTAGTTTATATATATTTAGAGTAATCCTTATAATTTATTGATATGAAATGAAATACACTATTTATAGAGACAACATGTCTTACATAAGCATCAATGTTATTTCACTTTTCTCATCAGATTAATATAATGAAATATAAATGAAATAATATCATTAATTATTTTTACAACATATTACATATTTCTGTTAATCCCATACATAATACCTTCTATGTAAACAATTAGAGAATCACATCGCTTCGATAGGTGGTACTTTGCCATACACAAAAGCGAAGATTTCACATTCCTTAAAAATTGAAATACAGATGGTTTAAGTGATATAATAATTCCATAAGAATCATAATTACATATTTATAAGATATAAAAACTATTTTATCTATTATTTAAATCATGAGAGGTGTTAAGGAAAAACAAATGACATCATTGTGTGAGATGGTAGTCTGCTGTACACACAAATGATGATTTTGTATCCAATTTGATGATTGTGGAGATTATTATATGTCATTCATATAACATAAAAATTATTAGTATATAAAAAAAATTATATCACCAATTTACAATATTATTTAGAGGATGTGGTTGGTTAATGAAAACCAAATTACTCGGTGATAAATGTAACATTATCTTCAGGTATCAACCTTTGGATTCGAACAAAATTATTTCTTAGATATATTCCTATACAAAATTATGATTTTAGTATTAGGGTATGTATGTTTTAATGTAATTTTAGAATGCATTATATTATCCAATATGGAATGACGGTGTGAAAAATAGATCTTAGATGGTGTCCTTTTGTAAGTGTGGGAGAGGACACACATGGTATTTTTAAAAATTACCAATTTCTCCCATATTTTTCATATATCTCAAAGGTAAAAAATTTGAAAATATATAACATTATTGGTTAAAGGTAATATATATTTCCATTAAAAAATTTGATAATATTATAATCCATTTTAGCCTTATCTTTTTATTTTAAACCCTAGTAAACCAATTCATATGTCAACAACAATAATTAATTTTTACTATTTTCAATAATAATTTTGGTAAAAAATTATGTTGAACGTATAATATAATATAAATTTATGTTATTTCATATATTTAATCCATGCATAAAAATTAAGTTAAGAAAAATTTAAAATTTTAATTTAAAATTAACTCTATAATGTGACAAGAATGAGGTGTATGAAGACAAATAGTTTAAAAGATTACAATTTTTTTATATAAAAATATAATTTAAAACTAAATATAATTACCTATATTGTATTAATTTATATAAAAATGAACTAATTTTACTTTTAAACAAATAAAAAAATATAATTTAACATTATAAATTACTCAAATGATAATGTATTTTTCAATTAAAATTCATTATTTTTCATTATTCAACATAAAAACAAACTCTTTATAAAATTTTAAAAATTAACAATAAGATAAATTTCAGATGTTGATTTCATGAATTATATTTATTTTATTAAATTATATTTATAAAAGTTTTGAAAAATAATTTCAATACAGGTCACAAAAACAAATAAATTTATTTTTTTAAGAAAATATATTTGTTGAAACATATAATGATATTATCAAAAATTAATCATTTTTTATCAAAAATATATATTTATATAAATTATTTATAAATTATTTTTTAAATTTAGTTATTTATATTAATTTCTCTATATTTATTGGATAGGATATAATTTTCATGATTGAATTGAAATATTAATATTATGTCATGATTTTGTTAAGACATAGCATCGTGTGTAATGAATCATTACCCTCTGTGGCATATAGAAATGGATTAGCATTGTGTTGCCTAAAATGAAAGCATATAATGAAATTAATTTAATTTTAATAAATATTCATAAAACTTCAGTTAGTAAAATATCGATATATTATTTATAATGATAAATAGATTGAGATATGAGTATACACATGTATTATCCTGCATAATTTTATTTCATGATATATAATGGATTTCAGTGGGACCTGTGATAATTATACAATTACAGTGATATGTATAAATTTTTAAATCAACACGATTAATGTATTTAAATATATTAATCTTGTTTATGAAATATTATAATCCATTGAAAAGTATTATTACACAAAAAATGGCCATTGCAAGTTCTACAATATTGAATTATGCTACCTTGATAGTATTTTATGGAAAATTTATATAATTATCTTTATGAGAACATATAATTCCAATTGAAATAGTGGGAATATTATTTTAATTTGTAAAAACTATTTCTTGACAAAGACATTATCAAGGGATCACCAATAAACATAGATAGACTTCATGTAAAGAAATTGTGATTGTAAATATAAGTAATTTGATGGTCAATGGAAGCCATTTTTAAGATGTTAGAAAGAGATATAATCAGTGGATTGAAGTAGTTAGGTAGTAGTTTTTTTCACAGTATGAATAAGAATATTTTTTTATATTGTTAAATTAAAAAATTCTGATGATGGAATTTTTAATTAATAGTCAATCATATTTTTAATGATGAATTATATGATGCTTCAATGTGTTTATATAAATTGGGATGTTTATAATAAGAAATTAACTCTTCTAATTAGCTGTTAGTGATGTACAATTGCATTAAAGAGTGTATCTATCATATATCATATGGTGTATTGATTTTTTTCCCTATGTATATAGGTTGCCTCATGGACAATATTATATTCAATGATTGGTATTGTTTTTCATTTATAATATTCTAATTTTTTATGACAATCATATTTTTTATTATACAAAATATTATAGCACTTCTTATTGTTGTGATATATAGAAAATTTAAAAAAAAATCATGTTCAATTCGATATATTAAATTTAATTTTTTAGTTTAATTCATAGTTGATAGATCAATTATGTGGAAACAGAAATTAATATTGAAGCTGCTGGTTACACATACATTGTTAAGGTAAATATATGAATTAGTGATCTTGATGATGAGATTTTTTCTTCTTTTATTTCCAACTATTTTTTTAATTTTATATTCAAAATCTTTATAATTATAATAAGTTATCTAATGAATTTATATATTAAATGTGTATAAATATAGTTTTTTAAAATATAAATATATAGGGTTATTAAGGTATGATAAATATAAAACTATTTCAAACTAATGTTCTATTTTAAATGATGAATAATATTCCAAATAAGAATATTGAATAAATTTATATGGATTTCAACCAATTAATTTAACATATGATATTTCCTTCAATATTAAAGTTATTAAAGAAATTTTTTTGTTTGTGTCTACATTCATAATCATCGATGGGAATACTATCCTAATATATAGGATTGTCCAAAAGTGTAAACATTGTTTTAATGATCAAAAAATGAATTTTAGTTTATAATTTAGAAAATGAAATATAAATGATTTAAATTTATATAGATTATATGAATGTGATGTAACCAATTAATGAGTAGAGCCCCTGGAAAAATTGACCACTGATATGGGAGAGGTTAATTAGTGGTGTAATTGTTCTTTTATTAAAATTTATCCTTTTTAATTACTTATTTATTGTTCGTTTAAGTATCAATCCATTATTTTTTTAGAAAATTTTTAAATTAATTGGTCAACCAATTCATCCCTTAGAGCAATTTATTAAAATAATAAAATGTCACAATACAATCATGATGTGAAATTCACTTACACAAACATGTGATTGAGAGGGATTAAAGTTGAGGCTTCCATGTGAAACAAAACAAAAGATAATGGTGTATAAACTTTTATGGAACCTCTTGTCATCAATATGCCAAAGACAACCTTATGAAATGGAATTATTCATTTCTAATTGAGGGAACCATAAGAATATACATTCCCAAATTGATTATCATGCATTCATTGTAGAAAAAATGATGTGTAATATAGGGAAAATCGTTTTCCATTTTCTTCTAGGATGAGAAAAAGACAACTCATATGGATAAAAAATGTGCTGACATTCATCAAATTGATCAACAATGAAATATCAAATTATATTCCTGAGAGAAAACTTCTATATCATCCTAGAAATGTGATCCAAAATTAATAAAATTAGGAAAAAACTACGAAATGAAGGGTATAAATTATAAAGGGGAAATAAAATATTTGAAATGGTTGTTATTTGATCCAGAAAAGAATCTTAAAAAATACCACTACAATGAAGAAATTCTAATTGGAATGTATTATACTCAAAGAATGCGGAACTCATTATTTCAGAGATAAAGACCAAAAAACTCTATATATCATAGGAAACAATTTAATGAGAAGAAAAAACATACACAATAATATCATCATTGCATTTTAGCTATAAAAAAGTCATTCCCAATGTATGTATATTACAATAAAATTAGTATTTATTTTACAACCATCAAACATACTAATGAATATACATTTTCTGATTCCAATTTATTTTTATTTAGTAATTAGTCCATAATAAAACTTCTAGAATGTGAGCCTATTTTATTCATTAACCTAGTCAACAAATTAATCCCACACCTACTCTTTATTACAATAGGCTTCTGTGTACACATGATGAATTTTACCTTAATCATCATCCTCATCTAAATTATAAATTTAAATCGGTTGGTCAACCTTAATTGGGAGTGTTTAAGGTTCAATGGATTCCTTCCTTGAGTTATGTAAAGAACATGTAACAACTATTCATTTGATGTCAAAATAGTCTCTAGGTTTCCACTTTTTTTAGGATGTGGGTTAATCTATCCTTCAACATAGAATATTTTTTAGTACTAGATTTCAAGATGACTTCCTCATTTTTTTAAGTTGATCATCAACATATAGTAAGGATTCACTAGAATTATTGAGGTAACCCTTCAACTTACCTATTGTATCATGTTATTCAAAGTGTTTATCATTCTCCTCCACTAGGGCAGATGGATCAATCCACTATTGTTGTGTCAATCAGCTTTACCTAGAATTATGAATAAAATAAAAAATAATTAAACAAAAGAATTTACATGTATTGTTACAAATAACTACTATTTTCCATGTGGTATATCCCCCCTGAACAGATTTTACAACAAAATAATATCTTATTGATTATATGGGTTGATTATAGATCACAATATAATTCTCTATATTCCTCAAAAGAGGTTCTTTATGTCCTAAATCGAAGTGTTATAATAATATCCACTCACGTAATCCAAAATCCCCACTAAAGAATTATGCTCTTGAATCACACGAGAGCTATATTAATTTGGATCCAACAACAGGATTCCTCATTTATTAAATCTTTTATTCACTATAGGTCCATCTAATCGTCTCTCTCACTAGTGGAAATAGTGGCTTCAACGTCAAATATTTGGAATAATTTTTTTAAAAGATTATTCCAAATTTATCTATGGAATATTTTTGGCATCGTTTTTAACATAAATGGAAGCCAAAAAAATTATATATTGATTTTGGGTTGAAATTTTTTTAAAAAAATAATGCCAAAAATGGAAGTGAAATGAATTTTTGAATCATTTTTTGTAAAAAAAAAGTAAGATAAATTCAAAACATTTAATTTTCTATTTTAGTTTTATAAAATATAACTATAAAATATAGTTTTTAGTATCAATTTGAATATAAATTGACAATATAACCATTTTTAAAAAACCATGGGAATTTTAAAACCTTATTTTTTAGATATATGAAATATTTCTATAGACTCATAATGTCCGTGATGGAGACTAGTGATTCTCAATGGAAATTTTTTTATTTTAATTGATTTTTTAAATCATTTCCCAATATGTTGTCTCAATTATTCATCCTCTAAAATTGATTCATCATCCACAAAAGTATTTATATTCATAAACCATTTTCTAGCTAACCATCATCCATAGTTTGATTTTATTTCACTTTTGAATTTTCTTTTTCATTTCTGCAATACCTTTTTTAGATATTGTAGTGTTTATTCATCCAATGAATTTAGGGGGTCACATTCACACTAAGGATACATTTTACATGTTTATATTTGAATTATGGAAGTTTTTTTTTAAATTTTTTTGTTAAATCATTACTATTTTAGTTGTATTGTTGAGTTATAATTTAATTTATTTATATGCAGTTGATTGTTATTTATAAATGTTGCAAATAAAGATTATTTATTTTGATAATGTGTTTTTTGAAGTTATCAAATTTTCCAAGATTATATTAAGAAATGAACAAATATATATCATGTCATAATTCAATAATATATTGTACATCTCTTGTAATTAATTCATATTATTCAACCATTAAATTAATACAATATTCAATACCTTTTGACACACACAAAACCAAACAATTGTAACAATTATGTAATATAAACTAATAAATGTTAGATAATTTAAAATAATAAAATTATAATATCACTAATCCAAATGTATATACTATAAATACTTTTACTTTTTATAATTATAGATGATATTTAAATTATATTACCATAAGATTTTTTTTAAAAATAATATGTCAACATTTGTTGTAATTGACCTTAATAAATTAAATTTACCAAATTTATTTGATTACAAACTCTGATATAAACATATATGAAATAATATGTTTAAAATAATTAATTTTCATATTCATTTGAAATAATATTCCAAAATAATAAAGATTCAAAAGGTAATATTTCAATAAAAACTGTTTTGAAAAATCATGATTTTCATTTGGGAATTTCTACTGGAATCATTACATGTGATTTATATTGGATCATCATGACACACATTATGAAAAATAATTACCTTTAGTAGATTAGATTTTATTTTATTCCAAATAGTTGTTGATTATTTCTATTAGATTACCAAACAGTTTTTTAGAATTTTTCTATGTTTACAATTTATCTAACATATATATATGTAAATTATTATATTTTTTAAAATATTCATCAATTGTATTGTAATATCTAGTATTGAATGGATCAAAATTAGATTAATAAAATATGAATCACTAGTGAATATGAAATTTTTTTTCATGATATCTTTGAATTTTTTAAATGAAATATAAAAAAATAGATTTTATTTTATGTCCATATGTGAAGTGTTTTAATATGAGAGAGAGAAAATCTAAAGAAATCAAGGACCGTTACATTTTCTCTTATTTTATCCGTAAGTTTACACATTGGAGATGGAATGATGAATGAACTAAATGTTTAACATCTAACATTGAAGAAAATATGAATAATGAGGCTGAGGATCGTACTGAAGAATTAATTCATGATTTAGGTGTTGAAAACAACAACAAAACAACAACTATTGAATGATTGTATGGTTATTTTGAGAGAACATTATTTCCAGGCTGATAAAAATATATTTTGTAATCAGTAGATTTGAGTATATACTACTTTATAAATTGAAATGGGTGGACTGATAAATGTTTTTGTACCTTGGTTGTGATTTTGAATGAGAAACTTCCAGAAGGAAACATGCATCCAGGTTCCAATAATGATGTGAATAAAATATTTTGTGCAGTGGTATTGGGGTGTAAGGAGAAATATTATTTCTCAAAGTATAGTGTGTTGTATTGAAAATATTATGAATATTTATCAAATTATCACACTTGTGGGACATCATGTATAATAATTGAAAAAAGTAAACTTAGATTCATTCTTAGGTACATGAATCTAACATCATGCTAAATCAAAATTTTATAATTTATAAAAAATTATTCAATAATTCATTAATATAATTACAAAAATTCAAATTGGATTCATTATTAGATACCAGAATCAATGATCATGTTAATATAATTTGGTACATTCCAATAGTTACTTAGTTGAAGCAATTATTTTCAAATTTAATTGATGAAAATTTGTTCACAATCCATTCAGATGAGGGAATCTCTTATGGAATCTTACATCACTATATTGATTAACCATATTGGAAGATATTGGATAATGAACTTCAAGATTTTTGATGTTATGTTTGAAATCTCCAAATGGGATTGTGTACTAATGGAATGAATATAAATTCTGGCATTTGTATCCAACATACATCATGTGCTATTTTTTAAGTACTTTACCACTTTTCCCCACATATATGGATGATGAAAAAATATGTTATGATGAGATTAATGATTTATGGCAAAAACATCTAGGAAATGATATTGAGGTGTAACATTCATCATTTATTGATTATTTGAAACTGCAATGGGAGATAGGTGTTAATGTTTATGATGAAAACTAGAATGAGTAATTTCTTCTTAATGCATTGATAATGTTATCTATATTAGAAATTATTAAATATGGAATCTTATCTGGATATAGAGCTAAAAGACCCATAGCTAGTCAAATTTTTGAAGAAGAGACTTAACATTATCTATTGTAGAATGTATGAATGAAATTGTATAGTAATCATCAAAGATTATTTCTAATTTATCAAACTCATCATAGATTAAAAAAATAAATTAATTTTTTACATGAATAAAATCATCCCCTTAGACAATTTTAAATAAAATAATATTATGATAGAGTGAAAAATATTGATTCATCATTTTGAAAGAAATGATTTTCTGGTCCTAAAAATATATATTCGAAAAATAGTATATCATTTTTAAACTACCTTATTTGATATTTATAGTGGTAAATAATACCACTAATGTAATTCACGTTAATAAAAACATATGGTACAGTTAGAATGGAACTTTTTTGTCATAAAATGGTAGAAAAAAGATGAATTGCATACTAAATAGTACATGATATCGATTTGAATTTGTTTTGAATTAGCTACACCTATGAATGGAAAAAAAATATTTTTACATCCAGATTTACACAGATTATGAAATATTGAGAAGATGAATTTCTGTCGGTGTCTTCATGGTATTAATGTAACTACTTTTTATTTATGTATTGTGACGAATTTGGTGTCATTTAATAATTTTATAATTATATGTATGAAATATCATGGTTTTCATGTATTGATTCAACTACTTCTACCAATTTTACTACATGGTATATTTCTAGTAGCTGTCAAATAGACTATCCTAAAGTTATGTAATGTTATCAAATTTATATTTAAAAAGTATTTGATCGTAATTTTTTACATGTGTTGGATAATGAAGCTTCTCTTAAAAATTGTTAACCAAAAATTTATTTCCCACCTATGATTTTCGATATAATGGCTCGACTAGTGATTCATTTAGTGCGTTAGATAAGAATATGTGGGACTGTTTATTTATAATGGATGTATCCCATTGAAATATATATTAAAATTATGAAGGGATATGTTAAAAAATTGACTAGTGGCCTCTATTTTTAAGAAATATGTATTGGTAGAGATGATTGATTTTTGTACAATTTATTTTGATGAAGTGGATAATATTTGTGCCACTATATCTTGACATATGACAGATGATAGTAAATATATATTGATTCTAGGATTAAAGGTAATGTACATTCCATATGATCAAGTGATACTGTCATATTTATAAATTTTGAAGAACAAATGTGATCTTAATGCATATGTATCCTCACATATTATTGAATTAATGTTATGATATTCAACAAAAAATTAATGGTGTCTAATGATCAACCATAAAAGGACATTTGTTTTAAGTATTTAAAGAGAAAGCCATCACAGATATACCAACATTATATACTTTGAAATAGTTGGATGGGGAAAATTTAATAATGTGATGACAAGGTATGGTTTTAATATTAATGTGTACACATTTTCTAAAAAATATGTAATACAAGAGAACCGTTCCAAATAGTTGTGTAATGGTCATTGCGGCAGCAATGTATGTTTTTAGTGAAAAAAAAATTAAAACCCAATTTCATGATCAACACAACATTATTGTGTTCTTGATGAAAAATGGGATATTTATTATATATTATATTTAAATTCAATGTGTTTATGAATAATTAGGTTTTAACTAATATTCATGGAAATAATGATGAATATTGGTTTAAACATTTTTATTTGAAAATATTTAGTAACATTGAAGAAGAATTTATTAGGACACACATTAATAAATATTTTATGCCATTGATAGATAAAATAATCAGAGGATTGCCATTTTATAAGGGAAAAATTCCATTTTGATGATGTGGGTGATTAAGATGTTATTGATTTATATGAATTTTCTTCATCTATTACATGATTTCAAGATAATAATGACCACAACAAAGACAAAGTGCATTCCATACAAAATGATCAAGCTAATGGAATATAGGAAAACACTAAACTACTCTCTTAATTAATTTTGTAAATATTTAAATTATTTTTATTTTTTAAAATTAACATTTTCTAAAAAAATATTATTTTATATCAATTACACTTTTGTTTATATTTTTTTGATTATTTATAATATTTTTTGTTTAAAATTTTTATATTCTATAGTTAAGGATAAACATGTTTTCATTGAAATACATGACAAGCATTATATTAATTTGTTAAGAGTAACACAGATGAGAAAGTTTTTTCAAACATTGATATATAAATTTATAAATGTTTAGATAATTTTAGAAGTAGTGTCTATTGTTAATAGTTTACGTTGTATATTTTTTTGGGTTAAGAATCATAACATCAATATTTGTTACCATACATGTGTTCCATTTTAAATACTTACATGTTACTATTTTCCTATATTATAATTATTTACTTATCTAATAATATATAGCTACATATGAATTTAATTACATCTCCATATATCAATGATGGATACAGAGACAGAGATAGGGTAACATTTGCCGATGTGTTTGTTTTTTCCATATAATTAAATATCGATTAATATAATTATTTATTTCAAAAAACATATCATTTAAAATAAATAATTGAAAGGCTACTGATGAGACATTAGCAGAATATTCTTGTACATTTAATGTTATGATATTGAGTCCTTCAGTTGGTAAATGTTGAATTACACATATAACAAAACTATCACTTTCCTATGGAGATGAGTGGTTGCATAATTGTTTTGATGATAATAATAATGATACTGGACCAAATACAATGTAAGTTATTAGATATACCTCTATAGAGAGTCATTTGAGGATTATAATTTTATGTCTTGATTGGAAGTCCATCGACCGAACTGTGATAAATCTATATTGGGATCCTGTAAAAATAAAATATTTCAATTGATTTATTTTATCTCATTTTATAAATATGACTTATTTTATATGACTAATATTTAATTTATTAAATTACATATGAAATGTAATTTTTTTAAAAAAAATCAATTAATAATAGATGAACTTATATAGAATCGGTTTGATGGAGTTATATCAAAAAATAGTTGATAAAAAAAATATATTTTTGGAAAGAGTCGAAATGAAAAACCATGCCTCAAGTATGAGTTCATAGAAGTAGATACGTGGATAAAAAATATTCCCACCAAACACGGTGAATCCTTTCTAGTATGATAATAGTATTAAATTTTAATATTTATTATATATATACCTAATTACTTATCAGTATACATTGTATAAAATAGGACTCCATTAAATCCCATCAAGACATCCTATTATAGAATGTAAACCCTAATACACTATCTAATCTAGGGTATCATATATTGATAAAATATTATTGAAGAAATGTATAAAGCATTAGGAACATAGTATTCTATTTGTTCTCATGAGGTCCAGTTCATTCCACCATATCCACCCACCCACCATGAAAAATGAAAAAGAGATAGTGGAAGAAAAAATGAAAAGTATCTTACAGGGAAATATATGTAGTCGAAAGAACTATAAGTAAATAATTTTCCTTTTTTATTAATATTTTAATTTTATAAATTAATTACACTATTATACCATTTTAAATTTTTAATAAAGTATTTACTTTAGAATAAATTTTCACAAGGAACATTTAACCGTGAGGGTTGGATGGAAATCCTATCCACTGGAATAAAAATCCATTACACCCAGGCTATATAAGAGGATATGAGGAAGATGTTAGTATTCAAAAAAAGTTTTTGGTCATTAAATTAATAAATTAAGGGATAAATAAATAGAAACCATAATAGTTTAGTTGAAAAATAAGAAACATTCAATGGATGATCAAACTCAATCCAAAGTCTAGGTTATGTTTAAAAAATTGATGATACAATCACAATCATCGCATCCTTCCTTACTTATCTAGTTGTTCTAGCATGTCCAAAATTTTCAGCCAACTTTGGATCCTATATAGCCTTCCCAATAGAACCTATATACCCATCATTTCTACTCACATCCTCCACCTCCCGGCTTGGACACAAAATTTTACTGTGTGTTTTATGCAGGAGATCCTTCTTCACATATTGTAGTATTCAGAATTATTAAATTTTTGGGGGATTTAGTACATCACCAACCTATGCAATTAGGTTCTGATAAAGTATCAACACATGTTATTATAGACCATTCTTATCAACTACCATATCATACTGATAATTTTACCAATGATTGTGATTTTATGGGTCATTTTTTTATTTTTCCATATCACCATTTTCATTATCCATAATTAGAGGTATGCCTTTTTTAAAATATAATTACATCTAATTAAAAATTAAAAATAATTTTTTTTCTTAAATAATACATATTTATGTGTTTTCAATATAAAATTAACTGAAGAAAGAAAAAAATGATAATGAACTAACAAATGTAGTTACATCTGATATTTTTTATGGGATACAAAGAGTATGTCAGGTTTCTTATTCCTTGGATAATATCTATGTGTTTTAGATGATTTATTATTTATGTGGAAAAGGATATACATTGTGAATATTTAGAAAATATATCATTGAAAAAATATATTTTAAAGAGCCTAGTAGGCATGTGTTGTAGTTTTTTTTTCCTATACAGAAATTAACATGTCAATTTTTATTTCATTAATTAAAGATGGATTAAATAAACTAATAATATTAATTTTTTAACAAGCTATCTATAAAAAAAATATTCAAAATTACGGAATATATATCCGTTGTTTTATAGTAAAAGAGTTCATTTTAATTGCTTTGAAATAAGTGATTACTACTGATATAGATACATATATATGTGAGATATTATCACTGATGAATATTGAGTGTTGGTTTTTTCAATTTCTTAATGGGTAAGAATACCAACATAATTATGAACCAATGTTCTTTATATTTTCATAAATTGAGAAATTTTTGTATTGCAGGGGCATTGGATATTAGGTGTATTCTTCCAATGTGAATGATAATAATTTTTGTTTTTCTATTTATTAAGTGATCTTCCAAAAAAATTCACCACCTTGTATGATTTGTAATTTTTCTTCATTTTTATGAGATAATTATATTTATTTCTTATTGTAAATACATGTATTATTAGATGATATATATGAAAATATAGGTTATCGGGAAATATTAAAAGTGATCACTTGTCAATAAAGAACCCAAATGAAATACAATATGTGAATGTAATGGTGATTATTTTTTACTGTAGATATTATTCTTATATATAAATATATTTGTTATTATTAGAAAGTTATATCTTTATAGATAAGTGTCATAAAAAATTTGGATATGATGAATGTGGTTATTAGGTTCTACGATTCGTGATTGAGATAATCACAAATTGGGTAACTACTCAATTATTATAACTGTTGTTTCATAATATTATGTAATTAATATTATATCATTCAATGTTACTCTATACATTCAATGATGGTTGGTCTTATATGAAATATGTAATTTCACATATTTGAATTTTGATTATGAACTAGTTGTCAAGTGTGATTATGATTTAACGCAAGTATATTCTTATTTTTAGGATTAGTATTACATAATCCTAATAATTATTGTTCACAATGAAATAATTTTGTTATAATGGGTGTTTAAACATAATGATCTCAAAATAATGGTTCAACATCAACCTACAATGATCATGTAATAAATTTCAGGTTTAAATTTTTTAATATATTTTTATAATAAAAATGTGTATATAACATTTTGATTATCTTATTACAATTATGAATGTTTTTAAAGTTTTTTTGGAAATGTGACATGTGGTTTGATGTATGCATATTTTTTATACTAATTGTATTACGATTTATTTATGGGTGTCATATTAAAAAATTTAGATTTTTTTAACTTTTGACATTGGTTTTTATGAAAACTGATGCTAGAACCTTAAAAACATATCTTGGATTTTAGCTTCAATTTTTATAAAAATAATTGAAAAAAACAATTTCTCAAAGTCACTTTTATAGTTATCAATTATAAATGATGGTAAATAATGTTTTTTCACTACATCCTACACGTTCTTACATTATCTCACATGACCAGGTACTTGTTCAAGAACCATTGCACACTACTGGTATTACTAATTCAATTAGGATCACCTATTCATGATCAGTTTCCTTACTAAAACCATGATTTGAATATGAGTCCTTCTAATTGAATTCATGGAATCAATAGATGTATTGAAGTTGAAAAAAATATAATTTGATAATTTATGGAATGAAACACTTGTAAAATATTAATATAACTCTACATCAAGAATTAGATTTATAGAATCAAAATTCAAACCATGTCTATTTTTCTTAATATACATTATGTGATTTTATTCACAATAATATTTTCCATTGATAGTTAAAATGGTTTGGGTATCCTGATGAAAAAATGCATGTGTATATATTCATGTATGTGAATACATTCATCACTGTCTTTTTCTTTGTATCCTTGCACCTTCACTATTATCATATTATTCAAGTTTACATGGACATTTACACTATCCCCTTATCTCTTGTATTTTTATAATGATGCATTCATGGACCTCACAATTTAATCACTCATGAAAAAATTCCATGTAAACTATATTCACAGGGAAACATGCATGGTTCATCTCCTTCATTATGAAGCACAATGAGTGAATACCCTAAATTACGAATGACTGAACCATGTGCTTAGAACCGGGATTGTTTTTTGTATTTTGGTACATCGTGTGATCCTAGGAGATACCATAATGAGTTGTACCGTGTAGCTCCACAAGAACATTTTTATGAACATCGAAAATCAAGTTTGTTTTAAAAAATAGAATTTTTTTGGAATCCTACTTCACATTAGTGAAATAAAATCATGAGAATGGAACCCTTTTTAAAGGAAATAAATTGGTGAATGCTCTATTTTTCTCTAGAAGATGATAGTTTTCTCAAATCCTCAAAAACACTCCCAGTATATGATTTATATTCATTTATAGTTTATGAGGATAAACTAACTAAACTGCCTCAGATGATATTTTCAAGACATGTGGAATATCCTGAATAATATTTCGTTTTTGCACTCCACTAAATTTCCCTATTCATTAACGATTAATTCATACAATATGTGAATAATATAGCACCTTTATATTATGAGGTAATTTTAATCCTTTGTAATTTCATCCTTATCTACATTCACCATATCTATAATGATCAAACTCATTTGATATTAAAATATACTAAAACTATGTTTTTATCTTTAAAGTTTGACATGTTCTTATATTTATCACATTTATGAAAGATGATATATAAATCTTGTTATAATTTCCATTGAGTGATCCTCTCACTATCGACAAGATCATAAATGGTGTCTAGAATCTAATTCATGGTTGTTTGATCATATCTCTAGTAAACATGTTCTCCATGGGTGAGATCCATAGGGGAATTTGACCACTGGAATGATTACATGAATTGAATAATCATAATCAGATAGCCACATGTAGGTAAATAAATTTTTAGTTGATGAATTGTTCCCAACCTATTGTACCCCACCATTAAAACCACAATACAATTGTGGTGTAGTTCATGAAACAACTACTTACACCCACCAATCAATTAATTAACTTCTCCCCCTCCTGGTACCAAATCATAATGATTCTCTCCTATCACCATGTATGTTGTAGAGGGATATCTTATTTCCCACTCCATCACCCACCCATTCCTCCATTTGGATGGCTAGGTCGATCTTACTAGGCACAGATGACCCCATGGGTCCTACATGTTCCCTTAGTTGAGGATTCCTTAGATGCAAGAGGGATGGATTTATTCTTCAACATGTGGCCCAGATACTACAATGAAATTTTCAATGAATCAAAAAAAAATCAAGCCATCCAAAAAATCTAATTCTAAGGAAACACTTATTCACTTCTAAGAACATTTCTAGGAAAAATATTATATAAACTAATAATTGTTTCATGGGAGTACTAAAATGAAAATTTCAAGGAATCAAAAAAATTTCAAGCCATCCAAAAAATCTAAAGCTAAGGAAACACTTATTCACTTCTAAGAACATTTCTAGGACATATATTATATAAACTGATAATTTCTTCATGCACTGCACTTATTATTCTTATACATCAACAATATTTTCATGGATTTCATCTTTCTCAATTCATATTGAAATTATAAATTCTTAAATTCTCATTTCATTATCATTTTTATACTTCCAAACATTTATTAAAAAATGGGTCATACTTTCAATCAATTCTTGAACATTTAATATCACTTAAAAACATCAGAGTTAATAACATGAAAAAATTATCATGTGTGTCATCCAATGTTTTGTATCGATAAATTTTTTTAGGTATCCCCAATTATCATTATCATTTCTAAAAAAACATATTGACTAGTTATTGAAAAAATATTTAATACCATACCAACCGTCCCCCCATTATATTTGGTTATCAATATGCCTTTAGCATAATTTGTAGGATTCCATATGTGTGCTCAAAATATTCTCCACATAATTGGAAATTAAATAAAATAGAAAAGTGGGTATTTTGACAAAACATGTTCCCCTGCCATTTCTGACTAATAATTTAATACTTATGAGGGATATAAGATATCACATGGTACTCCTAGAAAAAATAATTTTTAAATCAACTACAATTCTACTTTTATTATCCTTGTGTAGAAAACAATAGATATATTACCAATTATATCAGTGATATCATTAAATAACCAATTAGTTGAAATCTAGATCAATGTGTCTCAATTATCATTATAGATGTTGTGAATAATTATATTTATAAATGAATTAAAAAATATAGGAAACACGTCAAAAAACTCATCGAAAAATTCCGGTGAAAATATAAATATCCCCTTCTCTCTCTTTTTTATCATCCAATAAGTATCCCTAAATTGATTTGATAAAAAAATTAATAATATGGTATAAATTTTTTATTTTAAAACATAATTTCATATATTCTCCCATACAATAGATGCTTCCATCTCATTCTATACATTTATTTTAAATTAGTATAATATTTTAAGTAGAATATTTTTATGATGTCCAAAAATGACAGTAAAATATCTTCTTTGATTCCCTAATATTTTTTTGTTCAAAACACTTAATATAATAGGATATAACAAGATACCTCTTATCTTCTCTATTATAACATTCAGACAAAGAGCTTCCATTTAATATAGTCTATTTTTTTACCAATCTGAAATGGTGTGATTGTTATTTCCTCAATAGTTTATAATAATAATTTGTGTTTACGATCCATTTTAGATTTAGATGTGGTTTTTTTCAAAAAAAATTATCTTTTTAATGGTATCTTATTGATTTGGATGAATTTTAATGAAATATTTTATTTCATTTTAGTTTTGTTCCCAACAAATGGATTCCCTATTATTAATACATGACTTTTCATAACATTTTACAAACTAAAGATCATCAATGTTTAGTGTTTTGGAA
The DNA here is from genome assembly GCA_963277665.1 of Viscum album. NCBI lineage: Eukaryota > Viridiplantae > Streptophyta > Magnoliopsida > Santalales > Viscaceae > Viscum > Viscum album. The sequence continues at coordinate 646,938,664 of OY728120.1, read as the reverse complement.
ATACGGTACATAATAATTATTAAGTTTGATATGGAATATTATGTATGTTATGAAAAATATTTTATCCTTCCAAAATCCTAAGATATTACAACACCATTCTCACATAAGTATTTTCAATTCATCACAGGTGGATGAACTTTTATCAACATTTTGTGGAATAAATTCTCACTCATCTAATTAAATAATACATTTCATTCCATTAATTTTACAATTAGTTTAGCTTCAAATCATATTTGATTTCAGAAAATAACAAGGCATCATTGTCAACTTTTTTAACTACTCAAAATATCAGCAAAACATTCCACTAGTTAAAATATTAATTTTTACCCTATCACAGTATAATAAATATATCATGGTAGTCTTTTTAATAATTTTTTAGTTTTTTGGCCTTCAGTACCACATCTCCCAAAAATAATCTTCAAAAATAAATATATTTTTTTAGTCGATAATTTAGATGATTTAACGGTCACATACATATATTTCTCAATATTTTAAATCATTTTTTTATAATTTATCCCCTTCATATATGCATTATGCTTACTAGTGAAATGATGTACCAGCGTGGATAATATTTATAACTAGACACTCCGCCACACTAGAAAATCTACCATGGAACATTATTTTGTACACTGATAAAAGGTCTGGTCTAAATATTTTTAATGATGTATTTCCCAAGATTTTCAGTGTTTTAGAATAGGAGGAAACATTCTTGTTGAGTTATTCATGTCTATCATAACTAAATTGTGTGAAGTTACAGATGTTCATTGAGACTCATTAGATATTGAAACTAACTTTTTCTATGGACCAATTTTCTTATCAATTATAGTATATTATCCCTTAATCTCAATGAAGTTTTTAAAATATTAGTTAATATTATTTAAATAACATTGATATGAAAGGCACATTGAAATATTCAGGGATAACACTACCTTTTTCTCCTCAATTATTCCTTCAATATCACATTCCATCATTTCGTGTTCGGTAATTTTCAAACTGGTCTATTTGATTTAGTCAACGAAATTTGCTTCATCAATCTTGAATTCATCTCTTTCATGTTAAAATTATTTAGAATCTATTTAGTTTCTTTTATATCTTAGAAAAATTATATAAAAAACACCCACAACTCATTGAAATGTGTATCTCTCTTCGGAAAAATTTCTTCATTATCCATTATTATTTTTATTTTCTCCATCATGGGATTCATGTGATTCTCTAGTTTAGAATAAAAGTAATCTTTTAAGAACCAACAATTTTCAGTTCACTCCATACTTTCTAATACTTAAAATGTTTCTTTAGTGGTTTTGGATTTTACCATATGGCATACCAGATTTCTATAATGTAATTACAATTTTATCTCACTGCCTGATGAAAAATATTTATCAATTTTCTTTCTCATAATAATTATTTGATTGTTTTCCTTGAATTAATATTCTACTTATTATCTTTTTCATCCATTTTATAATTCATAGAATTCACACAAACTAGTCTTCCTCTTCATTATATTCAGGGACATTGGATTTCTTCTTTGTATAATCATATGAAAATTTTCATATCCCACGATAGTTGAATAATTTTAATGAATTGATCCCTTTATATTTTATGTATCTATTATTAATCATTTTATTTATGGCCCCCATTTTTTTGAAATGCTATTCATATTCATCCTCCTCCGAATCACTTGATTATAGTTCTTCTTCAACTATACTTTTACCATTTCTCATGGATTTAAAGGTCATTTCATCCTTTCATTTCCTATTACAATAAGTTATTTGGTCATATAATATGTTATGGGAATATTATTAATTTCATACTATGCTAGATCATTTTATTCTCCCAATGTGGGAAATATTGAATCCAACCTACCAAGACAGTTTCTCATGATATTTTTTCAATATAGTTGAATCATCTATATTCTCACCAAAAACATTAGTGCTATATAAAATCTCATTTACTCTTGTAATGTATTCATGAAACCAATATTCATCACCAATTTTAATTTCATCAAATATTCTTATCTATATTTTCACTTTACCTCCATTGACTTTATGACTTCCTTCATAACTGTTTACTAGTTTGTCCTTAATTTCAATGGAGGCTTGGGGACCCATCACTTTAGTGTATACCATTTTTGATAAATGAGTCATGATTTCATTTTCATCCTTTCCATCCATATTTGTGTTCCTGTTATCTTAAAAATTCATCAGAGAATTATCATATTAGGGTTGATATCCTACTTTAAAAACATATCTCCCTTTTACCCGACATGATAAAAGTTAATGTATGTACTTATTTTTCTTCACATGATAGGTCTCAACGAATAACCTTAATATTTACCGAATTCATGTTTCCATCATCTAATTTATATAGTATCTTTCAAAGTTGACATTACCATTTGATAGTATTTATAGATCCCCATTCCAGATTGACCACTGAGAGGGGAGGGGTTAATTTTTATATTATAGTATCTCTATACAAATTTTATATATTCAATAATTTTATTTGTTAAATTCAAGATCTATTCTTATTGTGTATATAATCCTTACATCAAATGATGTAATCAATTCCAAGTAATTGAACACATTGATTTAAATGGTTGAAAACTAATATACACCTCCTTTCATGATGGTTATTTACCACAATACATATTATCCAATATAATCGTATTTCAGTTTTTATAATGGTCGATAGTGAATCACATTTTATATCACCTAAATCCTTATAGAATATTCATTATTTTACATCCCATAGTGATAATAGAATCTACATCAGCCTACTCTAGAATCCACACATAATATTTATGGTCCATAATCACATAATAAACATCTTTTTATGGATCTAAACTATTACATCCCCATGTATTAATGGTTTTAATATTTATAAGATGATTTGATGATCTCCCTTTATGATATTTTTGATTCACGCATTCCCATGTACATGTTCATGAAACGTTATAGTTAGAAAGACTCGTACAATTAATGATGATCAACATTTCTTTATTATTTTCCTCAATGAAACAATTCTTAGGCTATGATCCCTTATGAATGATTTCCCTAAATCCCCAGATATGTGTAAGGGTTACAAAAAATGTTCTATGATTTTTTATCCAGGGAAAAACGATTATAAACTATTAATTTAATTCCACATCAAGCATTAGTTTCCTGATATCCAATGTCCATGAAGATGAATATTTATTATTATATTTTATGTTCTTTTATATTGTACACTATTTATTCCATGTTACTAAATATGGTTTGGATATCTCAAAGAACACATTGATGTGGATTTATGAATTTAGCTTCAATGATTTTTCATTATTCACTTCTTTATATCATTTCACATTCATTATCATGTTTTACATCTGGTATCAATGGACTTGAAAACTGGCCTCTTCACTATTTTATTTTCCCAATGGTTAGTGCATTGGATATCATTATTTAATTTCTCAAGATCTTCTTCCATGTAAACCATGTGAACATTGTTGCATCCATGGTTCACCACATTTTATGTGATAAATAGAGTATGTATACAAAGACTTCACGTCATATCAACCATGTCATGAAAACTAGGAGATTCTCATACATTTGGGAGGTCTACATGAACCTTTGGAGGATTTTAGGATACTATCCAGAGTGGATTAATGAAAAAATGTTATTTTTAAAAAGTATCAACAGCCTTGTGCACATATTTATCAGTCGTGTAATCCTCCCTCTAATTCATGAAAAAAAAAGGGGGATCCTATCTCATTGGATGTTGCTTCATGAATACGGCATTTTACTATAGAAAATAAATATCATCTAAAATTTTTCGAAACTCCATTGTTATAGGGATTTTATATTTTTATAGATGATGATGATAAAATAATTAAACCTCTTTAGATCTTATTTTCATATCACGTCAATGACCTCTAAATATATGCATTTATTATTATTCATTACAGATCCCACAAAATTTGTGATTAATTACAATAAACGCCAAATAATATGGACCCTTTACTGATTGAATTAATCTTTATCCACTATACTATCATCCTCATATGCATGTATCTTATTTTTAAAGATTTTACTCATTCGACATTCAAATAGTCTGAAACTATGATTGATGCCCCAATAGTAGCACTTGTTATTTAATTTTGTGCATTAATGAAAGAGACAATTTCATATAAAATCTCGATTTAATCAAAATATAATTATGTCATTGGAAATATCATAAATGGTAGAAATAATATTGATCATGTATGGTTGAGTACATCTTCAATGAACTGGATCTCCTCATGTGAGGGATGAAGAAGATGTTGATCACATAAATTACTAGATGGCTTACATAACCTCAATCAAAAAATCACTATTATAGGAATATCATTTTTGTGGATGGAGGGTGACCTAACTCTCTTCATCCCACATCAAAAGTACCTTGCAGTTAGGGTGATGTATATCGAACAACTACAACCATTGTATACATAATTAATTATCTTCATCCTCTCTTAATACTAACCCATACCGGTTCTTTCCTTCAATTGTGTTTCCATGGATGATCGAACCACATCTCTTTGGGAACATATCTCTTCTAATGAATCCCACCCATGGAATTTCATGGGAACTCTGTCTTGGTAATGTTTTACCACATGGGTCCTACATGTTCCCTTGGTTGAGGATTCCTTGGAGGCAATGTATTTGGAACCATATTTTAATATAGGTCTCAAAAAATACTTAAAAATTTTCAATGAAACAAATAATGTATAATCCATCTAAAAAATATAATTCAAATCCATCCATTATTTTCATCCACAAAAATCCCCCTGAAAAAAATAGATAAAGTCATATTTTTTCAAGGGATACACTTCTCATAACCATGCATCATTGAGTTTGTTTCATTGCCTTAATCATTCTCAATTATTCATTACATCACGAAATTTGAAATTAAAATTTAATTTTATACTTTAATATCCGGAAAATTGTTCCAAACAATTTTTCACCCTTGGAAACATGACCTGAAATTTTATGTTAATCATAACCAAAAGTCAGAGTTAACAACATAGAGGATTAATCAAGTGTGAAATCAAATTCTGGGAGCCAGTTTCAATTCTCTGGGTTTCACCACTTCCCATTATTATCATAACAAAAAATATTCTCAACATATTAAAAAAATAAATATTAAACATGAGTCCCAAAATAATGTTTTGTTATTGCTTAAGTGAAAACCTATTCTATAATCCTTACATCTGATGGATACTAGTAAAAATTGTTAATATAGTGGTATTACATTAGTTTTTAATGACATCAAGGATTTCATACTAAATAATGATATCAAAAGAAATGAAATGCATATGTAAACCAGAAAATAATATGGTTTAGAGGTTAGGGTAACACTAAAAATATTACAATTTTGAAGGAAGAGAAGTGGATAATGATAAAGGATAAATGTTTTGATAGTAGGACAATACTATTATTATTGGAAATGTATTATGATGATATATCTATAGATTCGTTACTTGGATTGAAGAGTCAATCATAGGAATTTTAAAAAATAACACCAAAATAATGATGGGATTTTTCTATTGAGTACCAAAAGACTAATTTTGTCACAAATGGGTTATTCAAGAGTATCATTTCACTATAAATTACAGATAAGATTTATGTAAAATTCTATATTTATAATTATTATTATATTCCATATTACTGAGAATAAGAATCCTGAGGATATATTAAAATTATATATATATATATATATATATATATATTAAATATATATAAATAAATACAACATATATTTTAATGAGTAAGAAGCCTATATGGATTGAGGATGAATCTAATTTATGTTTATAAACAATATTACATATTCATGTATATGAAATCATTGTATTTCATGAAAAATATAATCATTATTTCTTTTGTTGTGGTTAATGTTATAAATAATGAAAAATTATATCTAATTATAATTTTCTATAAGTCATGCATTATAATTTTGAATATTCGATATGACTAGTATATTTATCAATATATTGGTCACATGTGTGAAAATGGGATGAAAATTTTGGTGTTAAATATTAACATGAAACTGACAACCCAATAATATGGAACAAGTGATGAGTTTTTTCACAGATTTATAGGGCATAAATCATTCTATTAAAGGGTATATCCTTTGTATACAAATATGTGGGAAATAATTATTATTCATTATTTCTATGGTTTAATATAAAATAAAAAATTTATTGATCATGGCATGTGGGTAGTGTGAGTGTAATATTTGATTGAGATGTCAAAAACTAATATAAAATTCATTAGTTTGGGAGATATTTTAGAAAATGGGATTAATTTAAAGAATAAATACATGAGATATTAAATTATTGTAGTAGAGTCATGGTGGTTAAAGATATTTTTATAATATAAGTGAATAATATTTGAGAATAAATTAGAGGGGGGTAAATATACTAAAATTGTGTACTGATATGGATTTAAATGGAACTACAAAATTGTTCATAAATATTGTTCATATATTATATTTTTAAATAGATGTTTTTGGTAAAAAATTAAATTCTAGAACAACATTGAATACTAGGAGTTTTTACATAGAGATGATGAATGATCCACTTTAGAAATATAGGATTATTGAGCTGATGAGTGTCTAAAACTAAAATTTATTTGATTAAATTTTCTATTTCAATATCAGTACTTTTGAATAACGTGATGAAAAAAAATATATTATTCTTTATATGGAATAATAAGTTATTCAATGGATTTCATTTTTAGGTTAATTGTTAAAATATTGTTATATTAAGATTTAATTACTTCTTATATAAAGGGATATTTTTCAATAATTAAAACATCATTGTATATGATTTTGAGAAAAAAGTACTAATAATGAATGAAAATGTTAAACATAGTAGATCAACAAAAATATTGGTTAGTTGTGGATTAATAATTTTTAAAAGGTAACATATTGGTCATGAAGAATGAAAGAGGATATAGTAATATAAGATCCAAGATGGATAAATAAACTAGAATATATTAAAATTAAATGTGAAATGAAAATTATTACAAAATAGTAGATGATCCATCAAATCTGATAAGGATGTCTCCCAAGGTCACATGTCTATTTATGTGGTATGAATCATAATTTTAGTATTTACATAATGTGGATGGTGGAGAATATAAAATCCCTGGAAATGTTGAATATCTCATTGAAATGAAAATATAGGAGTGATTTGTGAATATATATATATATATATATATATATATATATTCATTACATGTGAATATAATTTGGGAGATTTTGGATCATCCATTTAGGAAGGGAGCACTTCAAGAACAAATGGGATTACCAGTTAATGTTAGAAGAGCATAATAGGAAATAATACAACAAATGATCAGTTGTGAATGCCTTAGAATAGAATGAATGGTTTTTAATTAAATATTCTCTCTGATTATGTTCAAAACATATATGTATACTATTCTATCATATGTTACATTTTTGGGTCCATATATTGAAAAATTAGAAGTAAACATAACAATGTGTATTTGTGGTTAGAAAGAAGAAATTATAATGGATAGATAATAATATTTTAATGAAACCATAATAGAGGATATAATATATATGGTTAAATATAATTCTTATGTGGTGAATCCCAAATAAAGACAATTGAATATATAATTTTATGCATTTATTAATGATATATCATTAATCTAGGGAAATTGAAACAATTATTAATAAATCAACGTACATAATGTTGTGTATTGGATTGTATTTATTTTATATATGTATTATATTAACAATTAAGGATTAATTATTTCATTGATAATTGAAAATAATTACGATATGGTTTTTGTTTTTGGATATAAAAAAATCATAGATATAATGAATGGTTTTTAGAGGTGAGTATAAGTAGAGACCATGAGACGAGAACCATGATGTGATTATAGTATTTTGATAGTTATAATGTTTTAAAATTGAAAATAATGAAAATATAAAAACATATATAATCACCATTAAATGTTCATATCCATGTTTTTACACCATGAGACATTGAAATAATACTATGAATTATAATGTTCAAAACAAACAATTTTGAGTCTATACGAATAACAATATATTATTAAAATATAATAAGTTAATATAACGATTATTATGTTTCCATTGAATTGATGGGTATATATAGTATTTTAATCGTTATGAAATTTATATGGAGGTCCAATATAATGAAAATGCAGGGATTATTTATTTGGTTATAAGTATACGATTCTCAATATTGTTATTTTATGGTTCAGAAATATATTTTTCTCAAAAATGATTTTATTTATTATTGAGAGAAAATATTATAATTATTGTATAAAACATTTAGAAATTTTATATAATAAAAATAAAAACATTATGAAATCAACTTATAAAAATTATCATCTATTTAGTTTATTGGATTTGACTAAAAATATTGATTACCATGTAAAGAAGGAATAACGCAATTTTTTTTGAGAATTTTCTTTTTCATTCAATTAATTAATATGTTGCATTTTTGTAAATTTATTTTTAAATAATATTATTTCCCTTATATTATGTATAATTCAACTATGTTCATTTTAATATATTTTATGATTTAATGTTTTATTCAAATATATTCATTTATTAAAATGATTTTTTCTAAAAAAATGCCTTTGCATTGAGTTTTTTATTTTCATTTTATATTAATTACTAACAAGTATAGAAATTGATTCCTAATAAATCAATTTCATATTTGGAATAAATATTTACATATTTTTTTATTTGGCTCACTTTTTTACTAATATCAGTAGTAAATTTGGAAAAAAGTATCACCATAGTAATGGGTAAATGTTGTTAATCATGATTAAAAATAATAAATAAGGTCATAATTGTTTTTCATAGTTATTATTGTATTATAGTAATTTGATACTTATTATCCATTTCTTGAAAAGTATTTGTTAAATAAATACATTCCCATGAAAATATACTAGTTAATATTTAAATCAATTATGTTTAAAATCTGTAACTCCCTTAGTTTTTAATATATCATATTTGTTCACGTATAGAAAAATATTTTTGTGGATAAATATTAATGGTCATATTTTTTATAATGAAATTATATTCATTATGGTAATTTATTTATAATATTTTATTATTATCTAATTACGTTAATTTAATGTGTGAAACTAAAATAGTTTTTTTCCTTTTATGGAATCATTCATTTCCCTTAATGGTTAGAAAATTTAAAAACAACGAGTATTGTAAAAAGGGTTAATGGGGGTATCAAAACTAAATGTTATGGGTTAAAAAACAAAAATATGTTCAAAAGATATTAATTGATAAGAATTCAAATAATCCCCATAATTTTTTTGAAATAAGATAATTTTAAGATATATTACATGAAAAATAATTTATATTAATATATTACATTATGAAATTATAAGGATAACCCTCACATCACATATAACATCTCACACCATCTATTTATTCATTACACCATAATGAGCCACCAATATTGACCAAAAATTAACAATTTTTTTTCTAAAAATAAATATCTATTTTTTAGGTGATGGAATTCCCAAATAATCATTTTTATGATCCTTAAGAATACATAAAATTGGGATCTTCTAAGAGAAGGTAATTATTTTCACAAATACATCAAAATTAATTTTTATTATACTTCCTCTAAATATGTTCTAAGCGTAATAAATTAATAACTCCAATATCATAATATTATTTTGTTATAATTAATGTGTGACTAGTTTCTGTCCATTTTCAATCCAACTAAATGTGAAAACATCACTCTCGCTAACAGACATAATGTTGTCTTCATATAGCAACATAATTCATTATTCATAACCACATTACAGGAATGGTTATCTATATTAAAATAGTGAATATATATGAACATCATGATATTATTATTATTATTTTAAACTAATAATATTAATCATAAAATATTACCTTAGAATCATTCTAGAATATGATAATGTTGCTCATCCATAAATGTGTACTAACACCCCTAAGACATGAAACAATTATTGTTTTATTACACTCTACATGTATAGTAATAAGGATTAATTTTATTAATATATATGGTATATATTTTATAAAACATATTGTCTAAATTTATCTTATTATATGACATTCAAATTTTAACATCATATAAAAAGTGAAAATAAATATTCATACAACTTTATAGCCTACCATATCCAGGAACAATGAAAATCATTTTTATATCTAAATATATTATAAATTATTACATATGTGAATAATTATTTTTTAAATATTTATATATGATATTTTTACCATGAAAAAAATTTGTAATAAATATTACTTTTATCAATGTAGAAAGAAAGAAACTATCAATCCAAAAAATTCATGGAAGAGGAATCAGTTATCAACTAAAATAGTGATGTTAATAATGATAAATAAATTAAAGAATTTAAAATGTTATATTTAAATAGTATATTGTATGATATATATGAGTTTGGTTATGTAATAGAAGTATAATAAGTCATTATTATTTAACTAGAGGTTAGAACTGATATCAAGGATGTTAGACATAAGTTGTGGGGTTTTCATCTCACCATTACCTCTATGGAATAATTAACATAATCATAACTTATTTGTAATTGTGATATATATACATTCTTCTGATATATTATACAATTAATATTTTATATCCATAGTATTTAATATATTATTTTGGGGTTTGTTTTCTTAGGTCTCTTATTCAATATTTACTAATGTGTTAATTGTTTAATTCACAATCTCATTACTATGGGTGATTGTTTATATTTAAGTCTATATTTGATGAAGTATTTGTTTATTATATGTTATACAAGGTTATATTTTATTATCTTATGTTTATTAATATAAATTTAAATTTTTCTTTTTATTCCTCTCTTTATAGACTCAAGATACAAAAATAATAATTCTAAGGAAATCTATATTTGTTTTTCTACTCATTTTGGAATATGTTCCTTCTATATCAGTAGTTTCAAGTAAATTTTTAATAAATGTTTTTAATAATTTAAAAATATTTATCAAATTCATTTTCACCCATGTGTGAATTTTAAAAAATGGTTTAATAAATATCTTCATGTCATTATATTATTTATTTACTAATTGAAATTTATTAAAAAATAATGAAGGGAATATTTTTTATATTATATTAAAATAACATATTTTTTACCATCAAGAATGATAAATTAATTACTTATCATATTTTAATATTAAAATTTTACTTTCAATAAAAAAATCCATTTATTCTGGTATTTTTTATAATCATTTAATGTGAAAAAAATTATTTTTGCAGATATTTTTTTTAATATATATTTATCATATTTATATTAATAAATGAAAGTACCTTTGTATTTTTAATATAGTCGATGACGGACATTTTTTAATTACAAAATCATTATTATTTTTATTGATTTTTTATGATCATTTTGACTTTTGAAAATATTAACATTTTTATATGCTAGTTTTTCAATGTGAATGATTATGTGGATTCTATTTCACCAATTTCATATGATTAATGTATTGGACATAGTATATGATGATAAATGATTATTACAACCCCTTAATAAAATAGTATTTCTAATTAGACAATGCATTTGGTTATTTGGAAGAGGACTTATCAATTTATGTAATCTATCATGAATCAAGGACATGATGATATATTAATAGCTTTATTCCATGATTCTTCAATAAAATTTTTAAGATTTTTGGTATTTATTCATTCAATCATTATGATTTTAGTTATTTACATCAAAGTTTTTTATTAAAATAGTTATTATATTAATTGGTAATTTTCATACTCATGTGATTATTTAAATGGAGTAATTCAATATTTATTGATTCCTTCCATATTATTCATTATACAAAAGTTATTGAATAAATTGATTTTGTTTTCAGTTATTTAATTTTACATATTAATTATTCCTTATTTACTCATTAAATAATCCCCTTTAGGTAACCCTTACATAGAAGTTGATTTCACTATTATATTCATTCCATGACATAGTATATGTTGAAGGGATATTTGAATGTGTTCATGTATAAAAATATTTACGTACACAATGTTGTGTATGTAAAATGGGAAGCAATTTAGTATCAAGATCACCATGAAAAATAATATATTTCTAACTTTAAGATGCAATAAATTTTATTAAGTAAAAATTTGATATTTTATCCACAAACTCTATGATACCATTTTCTAGGATTTTATAGTTTGTATCCAACCATTTTTAGTGGAAACCATGGGAGATAGATTTAAAAATACATAGACTATGTAACATAACCCTATGGATAACATCGATGATAAATAATAATATATTAGAACATCCTAAAATATTGGAAATGCATAGAGTATTTGGAATTACATTGGGATTATTTTTTCACATGGTACAATTTTTTTCTATTATCCAATGGTTCGAACATCGAGGAATCACGATAACACCAAATATAATTTAAAAATAATCAAATATGAGAAAAAATGGATGATGAATCGATTTAATGACATTGTAATTAATCTAAACCAATTATCAAAACATATTATTAACATCTTACACTATAAAAAACTATCATACTCAGAAAATAAATTAATGACAGATTTTTCTGATTGCATAGGTGGTGGTGTCCATAGAAGAATAAAACATTAATTTCATTCTAATTAGAATTTTATAAAAAGGCACTCCAGATAATAACTAAAAGCAATGAAACATTTTTATATGCTTAAAATTATGGTATATATAAATAAGTATTCAAGAAAAAATCAACAGATCAATTGATGGTTATAAATTTCATCGTATGGTTCCATTTTCATTTCAACATCTTTTTTATGGACAACATGTGATTTTTTTGAGTCAATTACCTACTCCATGGGCTATATAATAAAATATTGATGTACATATTCCTCATAAATATTTTAAGTGTATGTATTGATGTGTTTATATGTTACTATTTTATAATTGTGTTCTTAATGTATTATGTTAATGATATTCACGCAATAAAAATCAATTAACTAAAAAGGATTTTAACAGAATAGTTTAGTTGGATTTGAAAAAATATTGTACCGATATCATATATAAGAGATTTAGTGGACAGGTGATGATTTTAGATGATTATTTAAATGTGATTGTATTTTTTTTCATTGAAATTTTTCATAAATTTGACGGCGATGTGATTTAGGTCATCTTTTATAAATATTATCACATTTTTTGATTTGTGGAAATAGGTTGTGGTCTAAATTTAGGAATAAGTGTTTTTAAATTTCAAAGATTAAATGTCTAATATGCTCTTAATCAGAGACATATGGAAACCATATTGGGTTTATCTATTTGTGGTTTCAATTAGTTTAATTGAACAAATACACCTTTTATAGTTCTATGTGATTGAATTTTTAGGTGACATTATCTTGGATTCAAGAAACATACTCTATAATGGATTAAATAATCATTTGGGTTAGTATAATATTTATTGATAAATTAATTATTGTATACCTTATATTGTTATATAAATTATATTTATGTATAAAAATTTATTCATTAACTATCGGGTATTTTCAGAAATATTTTTATTCTTACTATGTACCACCATTAATGATAGTATTCAGATTTAATTCATGAAATTTATGTCAAGATCACTGAATTATAAAATTTTACATCGATTTATCATGATGATTAATAATATTTTTGGGATTCATAATTATGTTGATTAATAAGAAATAATTATATATAATATATAAACTTATGATATTTTTTTGAAAACATTGAAATTTTATTTTTCTAGACGTAATTTAAAATTTAAGTTCTCAAATTTCTTGTTAAAAAATATCTATTGTTTAGGATACCAAAGCTAATTGTGATTATTCATTATTTATTTGTGGAATAATCTGTATGAAATCATTGCTTTTATTGTGTAAATTTTATCATAAAATGTGTTATTTATTCATATGATGGATTGAAAATTTTATATATTACCATACCTAGTTGTATAAATTTAAACATTGTATAATGTATAATGATATAAGGATAATATTTTTATCCTTATATGGATTATCTATTACATTTGATGTTGATTTTAGTTCTTCTAGTTTAAAAAATCATCTTGAATACACATTGTTTGGAGAAATATATATTATTAGGGTGAACATTATCTAAAGGATTAAATTCAATATGATTTGTATGTATATTTCCCTATGATAATAGCATATATGTTAATATTATTATTCAACTATAGGAAAAGGATATGGAAACAAATTGGTTTATGAAAACCATTTTTTCTCGATGAATCAATGGTCGTTTAGCTGATAAAAATATATTCTTTGATGGTGGATAACATTTTCATGATTGTGAAATCAATCACTCTATATAAATCCTTAAGAATTATTTTTCACCTCCAGGTAATATTTCCACTTCCTACTAATTTTCACATTTTGGTAAACCTAGTTATGTTATAACTTTATTATTTCCCCTTTCCTATTTTAAGAGGATGTTTTATTAAACATTTTTTAGGATGCAAGTTTCCCAAAAAATACTTTCTAAATGAAAAAACATTGATTATGAAGAATAAGTGCAGATTGAATGGATTTAATTTATTAAATTTGTGGGGGATAATAATTCACACTATAATTTTTAAATAAAACTATGTTCAATATCCAACACCACATAGTACACCATGTTTAGAAAAATAACAATAAACTATTATAATATAATTATATAATGTATCTGTTATCTTATTGCTGGGCAACTTGATGGAAGGAATTGTGTTAAAATAAATATGTAATATATATAATGGAATTTGTAAATAGAAATTCACTAACAAATTATTATGAAATAAGTATTAAATTTTTAGGAATTTTATTTTATGATTCCGAAATATTTTTTCTTAAAAAAATTTATTTATTGATTTTTGCAGGAAAATATTATAATTATTTTTTGTACCTTATATAAATCTTATTTTATTAAAATAATAGATTTTTTAAATTATCTTATCAAAACTATCTATGGGTTATATTTTCAGATTTTTATGGAAATATATATTTCTATGTGATTACTAAAAACCCTGATTTTAATTGAAATATATATTTATGTTTCATGGAGTTAAAATGGTTCAATTTTTAAAAATTATTTAAAATTTAATGTTATTTATATTTTATAATTAAGATTTCAAATATGGAAATTGGAATCGGTTTTGGGATTTAAATTTTTATAGAAACATCATTTTACATAAAGATGGATTTTTTTATTTCATATTATTTTGGGTATTGATTTTAAATTAATTATATAAAAATATGGAAATTGAATATTAAAAAATGGATTCTATACATGGAATCTAGAAGATAAAATTTGGTAATTAGTTTTATTTTATATTTGGCCAATATTAATAATAAAATTGGTAATAATTATCATGTTGGTAAAGGGGAAATCAAGATCATATAGGTTAATACATAATGATGTTGTCATAGTTTTTATTCAAAATTACTATTGGATTAATTTAATCCAACACTTATCACCATAGTCCCAAAAATGGGTTTTCATTGGACTATTTTCCCTAAAAATTCCTTATATGTTATTTAAAACAATAAAATATACAAAATGTCAATATCTTATCTTTAAAGTTCCCATTGTGCTCAAAAAGGGACAAAATATAGTATTGGGTGAATATAAATAATAATTTATGGAATAATGAAACTATATTAATAACTATAATTCATTTAAACTTTTATTGAGAAAATAATTACCGTATATTATTTTCAATAATAATATAATATTTATTCAATTTAATGAAAAATAAAATAAATGATTTTAAAAATATTAAAAGTTATATAATTTGAATGTATTAATGTGTCCCAATAATTTTCATGATCTTTATAAAATATTATGTATTTTTGAATGGTTTAATTTTTTATTCCAATTTTCTCTGGATTTATTAAATGTCAAACCAAATGAATACTATCTAAAAACAAAAATAATAACTTTTAATAGTAAATTATATATTATAAATTAAAAATATATATTTCATTCCTCCAAATGAATGGGATATATTTTAAAAAATCCCCTACGATATATCTATGTGACTTATATTCTTTGATGGTAAAATAATTGTCCCTTAAATTATTTAAAATTATAATACTACGGTAAATGTGAAAAAACAATTAATGTATCAAAACTAAAATATAACAATTATAATAAAGCCATAACATAATTGAATTTAAATGTATTAGGTGATTTAGAATTAATATCATCTATAAATTAAAATATGCTATTTTTTTCTTTCATTAAACATAATTTATATTATTTTAATAAAGTTATATATTCAATTGACACCAATCCATCACTCATCAAAGGAAATCCCTTCCCTCCCATATTTTCATAACATTGAGAATTAAATCACACCCAAACGAAACTGATGTCACATACAAGAATACTTATTTATTATATAGAAATGATGGTATTCAAAAACCACTAACTATACGTTAATTAAGAAGAGATCCAAAAGTGGTTTCTCTAAGAGAATGTATTTGATTTTTAGACTCCTTAAAATTTATTTTTTCTTATTCAACCAATAAATATAGTGTAATAATACTAAAATTCTTTCTATAGTATCATAAATATAATAAAATATAATTTCAATTATTATATGGACAATTTTGAACTCTTATCTATCCAAAAAAGGGTAACTGCCAATTATGTATTTGTATAACAAACAATCTCCACATAGTGATGTAATTAATTTTTATTCACCATAATAAATTGAAACATATAAATATACAACTAATTAAAATATATGAAATTATTAAATAATTATTATTCTGTATTTATAATATCATACATACCTTAATACCTTCTAATCCATTTGGAAAATTATAATGTCACTTATGTATACGTCTAGACTACCACCTCCAAAAAATAGTGTGAATTTTTAATAATATACTCTTTACATGGGTTTTAAAATAGATTTATTTTATGAATATATATGATATATATTATATTATTATTATTATATAATTTGGATTTATTATTTACCATTTATTGTTACTATTTGTCCTTAAAGTGAAAATAGCACTCATGAGTTTGTAGTCCCAACCATCTACATGAATTTGGTAATTGATGTTTATATTTAAAACTATAATAGGTATACATATACAAATATAAATTATATAAATTATTGTTAAATCATGAGACAAATTATCTAAATAATATATATGTTACAAATTTACCAGGCCAAATACTATCAAACTGAAACATGCTTTGAAGATAAAATAGTTATTTCCTAGAACAATGATTTCAATAAGGAATTATTCAATAATGAGTGATAAAACATCATAATTATATCATATAACAAATAATATATATGATTATGGTTTGGAGTATTAGTATAATAATTACATATATTATGATATTATGTTTGACCATTTATGATGGAAGTTAGACCTGATGTAGGGGATTCTCATATCAAATTTACTTCTATGATCCATATTATATACTCCCCATTTATTTAATTTGGGTGTTGTATATAAAAACCATCATTAAATTATAATATAAATAATTTATATTAAGTTTATTTATTTTTACATTTTAGGTAATTCTTTCACATGGATTATGATTCATGATATACCAAAGCATTAATGATTTATTTCCCCATATCATCATTGTTTTAGATTTATTATGTTATGTCTCTACTGGTGGAATTATTTGAACATTGTTTATTAATTCAAAAATATATTTATATCGTCTTTTAATTTATATAAATTTCATTTTCCACCCATTATGTACTAGTTATGGTGAAATAATATTTTGAATAAAGATAGAATTTCTTTCTAATTAGTTAAGACTATTTCTCTTTATATCCATATTTTGTTTAAAATGTTTTAAATGGTTTTTTATCAATTATATAATGATTTATTAATTAATTTTTTGCATTATTTTCTCTTATAAAATGTATTAAAATGAATATTCATGTCATTTTAATAATGAGAAACCTTATATATATATATATATATATTAAAATATTGTGAATGAAATTTTTTTTCAACATATACAACATGAAATGTGTTTTCTTCCATTATGATTTATCATTTTTAATATGATTCCTTTACCATTTTACAATGTTATTTTTAGTGAAATATTATTTTCTAATATTTATGAAATTTTTAGTTTCTAATATATTGTTTCAAAGATAAAAATATATTTCGATATAAATATTTTTAATGGTAATATTATGGTAAAATTTTAAACACTAACAATATCAAATCAATTTTATTATACACTATTTTGGTTATATTTTAATGATACCATCCTTATTCATTATCTTGATAAATTATGATCTTTTTATCATTAGATAATATTAATATCTACTATTCTATATTCTTAATATAATTGATTACATTTAATATGGTTAACACCATATTTACGATGAATGAATTGGAATTATTAAGTGATGGGAAGGGCCTTTTATATCCCCTTTATCCATTGACAGGTCTCATGATAAAAACTAGTTTTGGTAATTCGTTATGGCTTTACACAATATTTTAAGACAAAGCATAATGAGGCCATTATGGTATGCTTATGATGTCTTTTCAAGAAGTCAAGTTGATAAGTTTACAATATATGACATTATGAATACATCAATATTAGATTATCTATTGATTTCCATTTCATTATTTGAAAAGTTATCATATACATGGTTATGTTTATAGATTAAGTGATTATTAATATGCGAATATTTTATAATAATTAATTCATACCATATTATTTCTTATAAGTTATTAAATGATATGTGTTTGTAGTAATTTATATTATTATATTTATTATAAATTATTTACTAATTATAGTAGGTTTTATAAATAACCCTTACTCAGAATATAACCTCACCCTTTGTTTCTTTTTCATATGATATGATGACTGGATCATTGAATGTGGTCAATGATAAATAATAATTACATTACCTATGTTTTTATTTAAAATGAGATTCTTGTTAAAATAATGTACAATAGGATTAATATTCGCTTAAGACTATTTGGATACAATAAAGTGTATCTAGTAAAAATTTAAATATGCAAACACCATATTCTGTCTATTAGGGTCTATGTCTTTACAAAATAATACAATGTGAAGGAAGAAAAAATCAATTTCATATTTGACAGATGGTCAAAATTTAGTTTATAATGGGATTTTTCTAAATGGTCATGTTGAATATAGGGATGGAAAATTGGATATATTGAATTCTAAAATGTTATATCTAAAAAAATGAATTGAATTATATATATTCCTTTTATTACATGTGTAATAATATAAACATGTGGATTCATAAATTATAATAGATACAAATTGGTATGGAAGATCCACATTCTTTGTATTCACTTATACATGATTGAAATTTTAACAGAAACCCCTTAACAATTTGTATCCATGATATAAACCATAAAAATTGAGTATATATTTGAAATAGAGAGAGTGAAAGACATTATATAGGTGAAGGGAATATTAGAAGAAATATGAATGATTTGGGGGGGGGTATAATTTAATTATAAGATAATTAAACTGTCATCTATCTTTCAATGAATATTATTTTTCATTAAATTCTAATATATACATTTCTAAAATATTATTTAATCTATGGTATTGAAAAATATAGATTATTAAAACTATAAATGGTAAATGAATCAGAAATGCTTCCAAACATGTTGACAAAGTACATAGTTGAAAAATGTGTGGGGAAGTTATTTATCTCACCATGAAATGGATTTTTGTACATTGGTTGGAATATCACTACATTATTGGAATCTTTTTGGATGATATATATTGAAATTTGTTGAAAAGAATAATTGAAATAATAATTGAATTTTATATTATTAATATTTGAAGAATGATTCATATGTCATGTGTTTTTCAATTAGAATTATTATGTTCAAATAAATATTTGGAATATAAATCATGATATGGACATATATTAATGTGAACATAAATGTTAGAATGATATTAAATAGTGTATTATGATTTTGTTAATGGTTTGATTTATTTGGGTGGTGAAGTTGTAGTTTTTTTGGTACTTAAATGAAATTCAGTGAAACAATTAATGTAGTAACTAGTTATGATAGAATATTCTTCATTGATTTGAAATTATATACCTTCCCACATAAAGGATACTAAAAAACACATGAATGTTAATGGTAAAAATAGAGACTATTTCACCAACAATTATAATTTTTATGTTTTAATGAATAATTGATAGAGCCTTATCTATTCCACCTTTCCCCTGTAATGCCATAAGACCATTTTTATAATCCCAATGTTAATATGATATCTTTTTCAAGAATTTAAATGATGAATAATTTTTTGATTTTAAAATCTATATTTTATTCCCAATTAATTATTTTTATATTCCAAATCTAAAAAAATGGAATTTAAGAATCTATAAATACACATATCAAAAATAATTTGAATAGTTGATAAGTGTTTTATAATTTGTATGATGAAATTACACATGATAAAACACACAGAATCTAGAGGTCGTCCTAAGATTATAGAGGAGTTTGATGTAAATAAAAAGGAAAAAAATTAATAGCCTTATTATTTGTAAGTAATACGGTGGATACAAACTCACATAATTAGATAAATTAACCTCATAAATCTAAGGAACAAAATCATGTAATATAATCATCAAATCCATTACATGAAATACATCCAATTCATGATAATATTATATGTAATATGATAAATATTCATAGGGATTCAAAATCTACACCAAATGAAACAACTCTTAGTACAATGACTAAAACTCGAGAAACCTTATACCTCGATATGATTTTTTGTTTGGCCTCTAAGAGACTTCACTTTTCCCTTCCACGGCACTTGGTTACCGCCTCCGGGATCATCCCCTCCTTTCCTCCATTCTTCCGGCGCATCCCATTGGCGCGATGTCGATTCCCTTTGTCTCGCGACGGTGTTCGGCATCATTTGCTGCTCCGTTTGTTCCGGCGTGGTGCTGGGATCTGGAGCGTCATGTTCGTGGAAGGATTCAGTGTCGGCGCAGGTTCCGGATCTGGAGGATGACGGCTTCGTGGCAGGCTGGCGACTGGGTCTTCGTCTGACGTCGGCGGGAGAGGCTTCGTGGCGGGTTTTCGGTCCTCGGCGTGGCCTCTCTTTCTCCTCCGCGGCACTAGGTTCTGCTACTGGGTTATCCGCTTCGTCCGTAAAGGTTCCAGATCTGGAGGACGCCGACATCGTGGAGGGAAAGCGTCCGGATCCTGGTCTGGCGTCAGGGGTGAGGATTCGTGGTAGGCGATTTCCGGTTCTGTTCGGTGGGTTTTGCATCAGCCCAGAGTGATGTGGAGGGGAGGGGGATTTGTGGATTCTAGTGGTTCTGTGTTTCTTCAGTAGGCCCGATCTCAGTATTTTCTTATTTTTTTCTACATTGATTTTCTGGATCTGTTGTCTATGGCAGATGGCTCGTTTTGGCATTCTTTGTGGTTTCTCCTCCGTTTACTGTGGCTGTTTGCGCGGGGCTCCGGTGAGGGTGAGTCTGCAGTCCAGTTCTGAGCGGATTCATGCCCAGAGTGGCGTTTCTAGTTCAGAGAATGGCGTTTCTAGTTCAGAGAAGCTCAGACCCCTTCATTGGTGATGTTCCTTTGGTGTGGTGTTGGGCCATCCAGTCCTAGGTGACGATGGTCTGGCTTCACGTTCGTTGGATCGTCATCCGGTTGCTCTAGCGTCTACAATGGTGGTTGAGATACATGAGGGTTGTGGTGGGGCTTGTTCTGATTATTGTCTTGATGGAGAATTACTTGTGGAATATTGAATTTGTCATCGTTTTTTTATCATGGTTTGAAGAATTGCAATTGTTCTTGGTTTTCTCTCGAAGGTGGAATGTTTGTGGAGCTGGATTGGACCACTTTGAATAGGCCTCAAAAGAGGTTTCAGAGCTGAAGTTTCATTTTTGCAGAGATTCACGGACTTGGTTATTTGATAGGGCATGGCATTAGCCATCGGATCGGGCCTGTTCTTTGACACAGGACACTTTCTTGCCGAACAGCTTTGCAAAGGTGGAGATCTTCATCATGATCATTTTCTATGGAGAGGCTGCTCTTTATTGCCAATCTGGTTTCACTATGTTTGTCCTTCGAGTTTGGTATGTCTATGTCCTAAAGTCTGTGGGTTTCCCCCTTCTTCCCTTAAAATGGGGTTTTATCATAATAAAAATAAAAATTGAAGGCTTTAGAGGCGTTGGAGTTATACCTCAATATTTTAATGTTTTCCAATGCCACTAAAAATTAAAAAAATATATAAATATATCATATATATATATATATATGTAATTGAAACTCATATTAGTATACTTAATAGGAACCACTCAAGGTACTCTTTTCCAAATGCGGAATAATAAATCAACATTCCTAGAGAAGTAAAGAATATAACCAAATCATTTCATGTACAATGATTTATAATACCCAACCTCATGAAGTATCATTTATATAATATATATATAAATATAGTAACGCAATGCCAAAAAATTACATTAATATATATATATATATAAATAATAAGGGACAAAACACCATCTTCCCCATTGAACTAGAATCCCTTAAAAACAAATAATATACATGGTCTAATAATGGTTAAATTAATAGAATCATTGATACACGGTTAAGTGGTAAATTAATGGTAGATTCATTTTTAAACTAATTAATATTAAATATATATATATATAGTTTTTTAATATAAAAATTTTTAGAAAAAATTTATTATAAGTTAACATCAGTAATATTTCATGAATTATATATATATATATAACAAGTCATGCTTTTCTAAATAAAAAAAATAATGCAATTATAAAAAATTTAAATGTATTTTCTTAATAAATTAAAATTTCTATAAAAAACATTGAAGATAAACAATATCATTTAAATCATTGAAATTTCAATATTATAAGGTTAATTTATTCATACCCCTTATATGCTGATATCCAGATTAATTATGCTTACAAAAACATTAATTAATAGATCAAATTGTAAAATATCCAAAATATTTGTATCCTCTTCACATAACTATGTGTTTGAAAAAATAAAGTATTCATAATTTAAATAAGTAAAAAACATAATTACATGATCATAATTAAAAATGAAACCATGATTATGTCATGATTAATAAAAGATTAAAATTTTAATTTCTCTGTAACTCATATTCTTATTTAAATAAATTTTAGTCAATGAATCCTATCCAAAAAATAGGAAATTCAATTTTATGTGTATAGTAATATACTATTTTATCAAAATATGCATTTTAAAGACCCAAAATTTCTGTGGAAGATTATTTATTAAATACATAAGAATTTTATGAGTCTGCGAAAATTTATGGCGCCTGATTCTGATCCCCGGTGTGGCCGGAATCAATTTCAGAAGTTTTGTTCTTGTACATTCAGTAAACGTACAAGAGCGATTTTAAAACTTTTTATCCGGTGCTCGGAACATAAATCTGAGGTCACTGTTAAATTCGCAGTGCCAATATTCTCTTAAGAATACATTTAACTTGATGGTAGTTGGACAAGAATAAATGTTAGTTTTTGGGTTTTTATAAAAAATTAATAAAATAAAGTGAGCTACACTTTATTTTATATCAGCAGCCATGTAAGTGATTGGATGTGGGACCCACTGGTAGAAGAAACCTCCTCTTGGATGTTGGAGGTGGGACCACCACACCATAACCTCCCATGAGTGTTTATGGTGGTGGGGCTCTCCTGAACATAACCTCCGACGAGAGGATACGGTGTGGGGAGCACCTGAGACCCTGACCTCCTATTTGAATAATAGGGGTGGGGACCACCCGACCCCTATTAATGGGAGGAGGGTATAACCTTCCAACTCTCCCTCATTAATGAGAGAGAGCCTCTATCCGTCCCTTAATTAATAAGTGCCAACACGCGAGAATTAATTAGGTGGAGCCTCTTAATTGAATTCTCCATTTTTGAATATTTTTACCAACATATAATATAATAAGACATATAATATTATTTTGGCTTGGCATTTCACACTTGGAGGAGATTTGAGAGGAGATCTTTGGAGAATTATAATTCTCCCAACAAAGAACACTCCTCCCAACGATGAATGAAGAATGTGTTCTTCCAATGAAGAACACCGGCAACGATCCTTCTTTGACTTCTTCCCCAGACGCCTACCGACGTGGAGCGTCTTCCAAAGCCGACACAACATGATTTTGGCAGCGTGTGATAGACATGACGAATGACGATTCTCTTCGTCTACCATTCATGAATCTGTCAACGAATGACGCCTGATAATAAAAGGCTGGGGGTTTACTTTGAGTATTATTCCTTTCCTTATTCTCATCTTCATTTGAATGGAATCAATGCGATGTATTGTAAACAATTTTTGTTCAACTTTCTTCCTCTTTGTCGATCCAATTGTTATCATCCGCTAAATACAGAGGGTGCGGGCCAAAGTAACATGGCCCGACTCCCTCCGCAGATGTTTTGTGATGTTTATTCAGCATGGAGATGAGTCGACGATGACGAAGGCGTCAACGATAAAGGATGCGCTACCCGCGACCTCCATGAAACGCGCCGCCCTCACGGTGCACCGATGTTCCCGGCCGAACATTGTTGGACTACGTCGGCCCGAGCCGCGCCAAATCAACCGCCCACCTGCCCCCTGCCTCCCGCGTGCCCTGCCGGCCTACCCGCGGCCTGCCTGACCCATGCCTAGTGTCCGTGCGGCCTTCCAAGCTCCCGTGCGGCCTGCCTGACACCCTACCGACCTGCCCGCACCACGCGCGGCCTTCCCTGTGCCCTACCCGGTGCCCTGCCGGCCTGCCTGGAAGCCAACCGGCCTTCCTCGTGCCCCGCACGGCCTACCCATGCCCTTCTCGGTGCCCTGCCACCCTGACCGGCTCCCCACCGTCCTTCTCGCATGCCGCACGGCCTCCCAGCACCCTTCCCATCACCCTACTGACCTCCAGGGCTAAGCCACCCTGCCGCGCTCCTCGCAGCGCTGTCCGAACCGGCCCCAGCCTCCAGGCCGAGCCGCCTATGCGGCGACCTATGGGCCGAACCGCCCCCGCAGTGTACTGGGCCGGGCCCAGTTGACCGGGACGAACATAGCGGGCTGACCATGTCGACCCAGACCGATTCGGCTCAGTCTGGGTTGGGCCAAGTCTGTCCAACTGGGTTAGACTAGGCCCATGCCCTTTTACCGACCCCTTTACTTTCTTTGGCCATATCGTTGGCACCAGACATCCGTTTGACAAACCGTCAGCAGTGATGGCTTTCATGGAGCATGACGATCCCTTAAGTATACCCCATTAGAGTTCGGTGTAATGTTGAGATACGGCCAGGTAGGATCATACACAAATCCAACCGAGCCTCTGAGACTAAAATGCTAATAACTCATAGACCGAGGGTCTGATTGATGCGCTGTCTATTCCGTTGAGACCCTATGATGAGGCGCACCTTTGAAATACTTCTACGTGGGGCTTAGTGACCATTGTAGTAGCAACTTGTAGCTCATGGAGCAGACCCTCTCGGAGACGAGAAAACGGAGTATGGAGTCCTAGTAGCTTCCTGAGACATGACGACTGTCACATACAAGACATATTTTAAAGGTATTTTTCATTTAATTTACATCCTTTCTTTGTTTTGGGGGTTTCCCTAGGTTTTAGGGAGGAATAGATGAGTATTCATGAATTGAGCCAAACCGTGAGCCCAATTCCAGATTAAAAAATAAATTTTGTATCTTTTATAACTATTTCATTTTTCAACATTTTTCATCCATTCAAATTTTTACTTGACCTCCCCTAACCTATTAACACCACCAAGGTAATTTGGAGCTTTTAGAAATCCATAACCAGGGGTTATTTGGGTTTTTATCTAAGGGGTTGGGCCTGCCCGAAAGCCCAATTCCTGTTTTAAAAATAAAATTTGATTTTGTTATTACTTATTAAATATTTGGGCTTTTTCGGAGATTCCAAGTCTCAACCAAGTCCACTTAACCCAGCCACGCGTCTGAACTCTCTCCCACCTCTTTGGAGCTCTGTAGAATCGCGATTTTGTGCCGATCTTCATAGGGTTCCTCAAATCGCCCAGATTTGAAGAGGTAAAGTATTTCTTTCATAACTCTCTCAATTCTTAATCTTTTTCCTCCATTCTAGTTCCTAAATTAGATAATACATCTTGTTCGAACGTACCCTAAATTTTGGTTCTTTTAAATTTCAGATACTGGAGTTTTGGAGTGATTACTTCAAGATACTTCATGTAAATGAGCCATTTTCTTTCCTCTTTCAAATTACTTTGGGTTTAACTCATTGTTCTTAGGGTTTCTTCGGTTATAATTGAGTTTACTAATGTCCAGAAACTAGGATTTCGAACCTATGGTTTAACTTTGGGCTTTCTTGGCCAATTTGTGTGGTTTTAGGTTTGATCTAGTTCTCTCTTGGTGCGGCGGGGGTGCAATTTGATTTTCGCACGGAGATTCAAGGGTTTTTGTTAATTTGGTAGGTGATTCCATTGTGTGTGCAATTTTTGTGAATTAGCTTTCTGTTTTCATGGTACCGTAATGTTTATTTCACTTGAATGTTTCTGTAAAAATTGGTTTTAGTTGCATTTATAATGCAAATGAATTTTAAGTTCCAATTTTTGGTGAAATTGGGGGTTTTTCATTCAAATCTTTTATTGGTTCATTTTGGGATGCCCCATAACTGAATTGTTGGTTTCATTAAAGGGTGTTGAACTGAAATTTTGTTTTAATAACTTACAAGTGTTAACATAGTGTGAAAGGTGGATATCTTAAAGAGCTTTGGGTGCAAAACAATGTGATGTTTTGAGAGGTTGTTTTATTGGAAATAAAATTGTTTTATTGTGTGTTTTAAATGGTATAAAATGTGTGTATCTACTGTACAATTTGTTTGTGACCAGTAGTGATATTTTATATGAAAAAGTATGTGTGTTGTTTTCTGAAATTATTTGAGCACAAAAAGGGGAAGCCCGGGTACCTAGGTGGGGTGGATTTGTACTAGTACGGCTAGTGGATCAGATGGGTTTTGTCCCTGTTCCACTTAGCATATGGATAACGACAACTCTAACTAAACTATTTGGATGATGATTGGGGACCACTAGGTTATGGGTATGTTCCCTACTAGTGTCTTGTGCACGAGAACGGATTTTTATATGGTTACTCTACACCGAGGTACGAGGTACATAGGGCCCGAGACAACCTAGTGCTTAGGGGTGTTCCCGATTTTGATGCTCTTTGGATTTGTGGTATTTACCCTTGTTGTGGGTTTTTTTGGCAGTAATTTACATTAGCTCACATGTCTCTTTAATGTGCTAACATTCTGAAATTCTCGGATTGAAAACTGTTTTCATTTGAAAGATGCATTTCTTTAAATTTTAACACTGTTTCACCTTGTGTAATAAAATTGCTTGTTTTGTTCACATTGTATTGCATGCTCTTTGGAATCATCTGGTGGAATCCTATTGGGCTTAGGCTCACACCCTACTTACACCCCTTGGGTGTAAGTAGACCTACTTATGCTTGACTCAGGTAAAGGGAAGGCTAAGGGTGATGGTGGTTCGGGATGTTAGTCCCCATCATTGGGGCGGAGTTGCAGGGACGACTTGCGGGTGATGATACCCTTGTCGTGTGGATTCCATGGGGATGTCTTTATGTTGTCATTATTTGTTTTTAGACCACTTTTAGTGTCTTTAAACATATGTATTCAGATCTGGTTTTGTTAAGAATTGTTTAGCATGAAAATTTCAGATTATAATAATTGATTGTTTTTTTTATGATTTATGCTTTCATACTCGGGTAAATCGTTCCCAAACCAGATTTGTTTGATACCCGGGCACTTGTGCCAGCCCGTGGGGATAGGGAACTCCCTTCGGGCCTTGCCACGGGGCGGGTTTGGTGCCATTAATGGTGGTGACCAGATCCGGTTCGTGACAAAATGGTATCAAAGGAGGTTAATGTTTTTGGGTTATATTGTTATTTTGGGATGAGTCGGGATAGACAAGAGCTAGGACTGTCGGGGCTCGGGGTATTGGTTGTGAGTAGGGTGTCTGGACCGCACCTCTCATGGCAGACCTTGAGTCACCAGAGGATGTTGGAATTTACTGATTGACTTCACTTCTAGGTGAGACGTGTGGGCTGCAGACCACATGTGGACATCAGGCAGATGTGGAGTAGTTGTTTCTTTTATTACAGGAATGTGTTTAGTTTATTTATATTTGATGTATTTGATTAAAATTTTCAGAATTGTGGTATTGACTATTGTTTTTTGACTGTTGCAGTTTGTAGCAACATGCCTCCCCGGAAAGCTCCCACGCACCCACAGGAGGAAGCTGGAGTGAGTTATTCCACGCCAATTGATCAGAGGCTCATGGAGGCTATTGTTCGGGCTATCCAAGCTTTGGGAAAGGGACCAGCTCATGCTCCTATTCCTGTTAGGGAAGAGGAGACATGTCCTAGAAAAGATAAAGCACAACAGTTTCTGAAAAACAAGCCTCCTACCTTCCGAGGTAGCGCAGAACCCCAGGAAGCAGAAGAATGGCTCGAGAAGATCGAGCGTATGTTTGAGTTCCTGAAAACACCCGAGGAGCTCAGGGTGAAGTGTGCCTCCTTTTTGTTGGAGGGTCCCAGCCGTAAATGGTGGGAGTCAGTGCTTCAGTCTGGGAAGAATGAGCAGATGCGCTGGGGAGATTTCAAGGCTGTCTTCAATGAACAGTATTTCCCTGAGGTGTTGGCTTATGCCAGGTCTAGAGAGTTCATGGAACTTGTTCAGGGGAATCTATTTGTGATGGAGTATGCCAACCGTTTCGCTGAGTTGGTTCGGTATGCTCCAGAAATTGTCTCTAATGAGCAAGCGAAGGCCCAAAGGTTTGAGAAAGGCTTGCGACCACAGATATACTTCCAGGTGTTCTTGTTTAATCTGAGGACCTATGCTGAGGTTGTTGATCGGGCATGCATGGTGGAGATTGATAGGAAAGGCAGGGCTGGTTTCTATGGTTCAGTATCAGTATTGGGCAATGGCAGCTCCTCAGAGAAGAAAAGGAAGCGGGAGGATCATGTGAAGAAAGGAGGGGGCAGTTCAGGCCACTCTTCCAGGCGGTTTTCTTCTGCGGCTTCTGATGCGAGATCGGTCGTGTGCCACCAATGTGGGAGGCCTGGGCATATCTGACCAGCATGTCCTCTTCCTCCGAAGCCTTGTTACCAGTGTGGAGGTATAGGGCATTTGCAGCGCTTCTTCGGTGTGGCACGTCCACTCCAAGTGGGGTAGGGTCAGTGGCTTCAAGAGGAGTGCCAGCACAGTCCAAGCCGTCGAGGACTGGGGGATCTCGATTTGGTGGTCTTGGTGGTAGGGCTGGATCATCTTATGGGCAGATCCAGTTCAGGGCACAACCACAGACTAGCGGTCATCCTCAGGCAGACACTGGACATCTCCATGCAGTGGATCAGTCACCAGCAGGATCAGAGGCGGGACCGTCGACAGTTCGAGGTACCGTTCTGATCGCATCTTCTATAGCTACTGCTCTTTTTGATACTGGTGCCTCAATTTCATTCATTTCTGGAAATTTTGTGGACATGCTGAATTTTCCAACTGAGTTGATGTCTTTTGCGATGGAGTTGGTGACACCATTGGGAAAGAAGAAGGAGCATGGCCTCAGGTGCCCCTCGTGTGCACTTTCTGTGTCAGGGTTCAAGATGGAGTGGGACCTCTTGGTCTTAGATATGGACCTTTTTGATTTCATACTCAGGATGGATTGGCTAGTACACTTCCATGAACACATCGATTGCTACAGACGGCGTGTGAGTTTCACAACACCTGATGGGAGTCGTCAGGTTTTTCATGGAGAATGGGATCCATGATCAAGTCGCGCAGGGCCTCCACTCCCAGATTTGGGAAGTGTTATCTTCCAGTTATCTTCTCTTGTGCTAGAGTATGGTCTTTCCCCTGAAGGTGCACTACCCCGTGTAGTGAATGAGTTTCTCAAGGTATTCCCTGATGATTTTTCTGGTTTGCCCCTGGAGCGGGATGTGGAGTTTTCGATTGATCTGGTGTCGGGAACACAACCGATATCTCTTCCCTCTTATCGCATGGCCGCCACTGAGTTGAGGGAATTAAAGATACAGCTGGACGACTTAGAATCCAAAGGATTCATTCGCCCGAGCGTCTCTCCTTGGGCCGCTCCTGTGTTGTTTGCAAAAAAGGCTGATGGATCCCTCCGGTTGTGCATTGACTACCAGAATCTGAATAAGGTAACAATTAAAAACAAATACCCTTTTCCCAGAATAGATGATTTGTTTGATCAGTTGAAGGGGGAAAAGTGGTTCTCAAAGATAAACCTGCGTTCAGGGTATCATCAACTCAGGGTGAAGGAGTCAGATATCCCTAAGACAGCCTTCCGAAGCAGGTACGGCCACTTTGAGTATTTGGTCATGCCCTTCGGATTGACCAATGCTCTAGCGGTATTTATGGCACTTATGAATAGGGTGTTCCATCAGTATCTCGATTCCTTTGTTGTGGTGTTCGTGGATGACATTCTGGTATACTCTTGCTCTGAGGAGGAACACGAACATCACTTGAGGATCGTTTTGGGTATATTACGAGATCACCGCCTCTATGAAAAGTTGTCAAAGTGCACTTTCTGGATCAGAGAGGTGAGATTTCTGGGGCATGTGATCTCAGAGCATGGATTTTCAGTGGAACCTGAGAAAATTAGTGCAGTCATGTCATGGGATAAACCGAATAATGTGTTCGAGATCAGGAGTTTTCTTGGCTTGGCTGGTTATTACAGGAGATTCGTTCGGGATTTCTCTCGGCTTGCTTCACCAATGACTTCCCTCACCCGGAAAGGGGTGAAGTTTGTATGGGGTCCAGAATGTCAGGCATCGTTTGAGGAGCTGAAGAGGCGGCTGACTACCGCCCCCGTGCTGATTTTGCTAGAGCCTGGAAAGGGATATGTGGTCTATTGTGATGCTTCAGGTATGGGTCTTGGGTGAGTGCTTATGCAGGATGATCATTTGGTCGCGTATGGATCTTGCCAACTTCGACCACATGAAAAGAACTACCCAACCCATGACTTGGAGTTGGCAGCGGTGATGCATGCTTTGAAGACTTGGCGTCACTACCTCTTTGGGGAGAAGTTTGTGGTATACTCTGATCACAAAAGCTTGGCTTATATCTTCTTGCAGAAGAACCTCAACTTGAGGCAACGTCGCTGGATCGAGTACTTGCAGGGTTTTGACTTTGACATTGTCTATACCCCAGGAAAGGGTAATGTAGTGGCCGACGCTTTGAGCAGAAGAGTTCCAGTGCAGGCTTTGAGGAAGTCTAGTGATGAGTGGACATTAATGGGTCTCTTTTCTTAGATGCATGTGGAGACCAGAGAATACAGTGGAGGGGCATTCTTGGCAAGCGTCCAGTTGACTCCTTCTCTATTGGAGTTGATTCAACAGGAACAGCCCAGTGATGATCTTTGTCAGCGGTCTAAGCAGTTCCTTCATGGTGGGGAGACATCCTCTGATTGGTCGTCGTCTCCCGAGGGCATCTTGTGCTTCAAGGGTCATTCAGTAGTGCCATTATCTCTACGGAAGGTAGTGATGCAAGATAGCCACCAGTCTCAGTGGTCTGTCCATTCGGGTGACACTAAGATGTATTATGATGTTTTTCGGTAGTTTTGGTGGCCTGGTATGAGATGGGACATAGTAGAATTTGTTTCGAGATGCTACACATGTCAGTAGGTGAAAGCAGAGCACCAAAGGCAATCCGATTTTCTCCAACCACTACCCATTCCTACCTGGAAGTGGGAAGAGGTTTCCATGGACTTCATTGTTGGCTTACCTCATACACCTCGGGGTAAGAATGCTATTTGGGTGGTGATTGATCATCTGACCAAATCAGCCCACTTCATTCCGATAAAAGATACAACTAAAGTAGATGAGTTGGGCCATTTGTATCTTCAGGAATTGGTGAGACTCCATGGTGTACCATCAGCTGTTGTCTCAGATAGATACCCCCGCTTCACTTCTCGATTTTGGGAAGGCCTTCAGAAGGCCTTGGGGTCTCAGATTAAGATGAGCACGACATACCACCCACAGACGGATGGTCAGACAGAGCGGGCGAATCAGATATTGGAGGACATGCTTCGTGAATGTGTCCTGGACTTTGGAGGTTCTTGGGATAGCCATTTGGGATTGGTAGAGTTTTCTTATAATAATAGTTACCAATCCACGATTCGAATGGCCCCTTTTGAGGCGCTCTATGGTCGACCTTTTTGGTCCCCCCTATGTTGGGCCGAGGTAGGAGAGACTTTACTGTTGGGGCCGATCCTTGTGCAGGAGACTTCTGAGAAGGTCAAGTTGATCAGGAATCGCTTATTGACAGCTCAGAGTCGTCATAAATCTTATGCTAACCAGAGGCGTCGAGACCTAGAGTTTTCTGTGGGTGACAGGGTATTCTTAAAAGTGGCCCCTCGTCTGGGCCATCGTCAATTGGGGAAGAAAGGTAAGCTGATGCCACGGTATGTCAGACCCTTTGAGATCACCGAGCATATTGGAAAGGTGGAATACAGTTTAGCCTTACTTTCTCAGTTGACGTCTATCCATGATGTCTTCAACGTCTCTCAGTTGAAGAAATACAATCCGGATCCATCCCATGTGTTGAGTTGGGAAGAACTGGAGATAGAGCATGACTTGTCTATCGTTGAGAGGCCGGTGAAAATAGTGGACTCCCAAGATAAGATACTTCGAGGAAAGTCTATTCCTTTAGTCTGGGTTTTATGGAAGCATGGGAATGATACACATGAGACATGGGAGCGAAAGTCATGGGTCGAGGAAGAGTACCCATTCTTGTTTTCCAACCGAGATTCATGTTGACTTTTCAGGGCGGAAAGTCCTTCATGGTGGGTAGAATTGTCACATACAAGACATATTTTAAAGGTATTTTTCATTTAATTTACATCCTTTCTTTGTTTTGGGGGTTTCCCTAGGTTTTAGGGAGGAATAGATAAGTATTCATGAATTGGGCCAAACCGTGAGCCCAATTCCAGATTAAAAAATAAATTTTGTATCTTTTATAACTATTTCATTTTTCAACATTTTTCATCCATTCAAATTCCTACTTGACCTCCCCTAACCTATTAACACCACCAAGGTAATTTGGAGCTTTTAGAAATCCATAACTAGGGGTATTTGGGTTTTTATCTTAGGGGTTGGGCCTGCCTGAAAGCCCAATTCATGTTTTAAAAATAAAATTTGATTTTGTTATAACTTATTCAATATTTGGGATTTTTTGGAGATTCCAAGTCTCACCCAAGCCCACTTAACCCAGACACGCGTCTTAACTCTCTCCCACCTCTTTGGAGCTCTTTAGAATCGCAATTTTATGCCGATATTCATAGGGTTCCTCAAATATCCCAGATTTGAAGAGGTAAAGTATTTCTTTCATAACTCTCCCAATTCTCAATATTTTTCTTCCATTCCAGTTCCTAAATGAGATAATACATCTTGTTCGAACGTACCCTAAATTTTGGTTCTTTTAAATTTCATATAATGGAGTTTTGGAGTGATTACATCAAGATACGTCAAGTAAATGTGCCCTTTTCTTTCCTCTTTCAAATTACTTTGGGTTTAACTCATTGTTCTTAGGGTTTCTTCAGTTATAATTGAGTTTACTAATGTCCAAAAAACTAGTATTTCGAACCTAGGGTTTAACTTTGGGCTTTCTTGGCCAATTTTTGTGGTTTTAGGTTTGATCTAGTTCTCTCTTGGTGCGGCGGGGGTGCGATTTGATTTTCGCACGGAGATTCAAGGGTTTTTGTTAATTTGGTAGGTGATTCCATTGTGTGTGCAATTTTTGTGAATTAGCTTGCTTTTTTCATGGTAACTTAATGTTTATTTCACTTGAATGTTTCTGTAAAAATTGGTTTTAGTTGCATTTATAATGCAAATGAATTTTAAGTTCCAATTTTTGGTGAAATTGGGGGGTTTTCATTCAAATCTTTTATTGGTTCATTTTGGGATGCCCCATAACTGAATTTTTGGTTTCATTAAAGGGTGTTGAACTGAAATTTTGTTTTAATAACTTACAAGTGTTAACATAGTGTGAAAGGTGGATATCTTAAAGAGATTTGGGTGCCAAACAATGTGACGTTTTGAGAGGTTGTTTTATTGGAAATAAAATTGTTTTATTGTGTGTTTTAAATGGTATAAAATGTGTGTATATACTGTAAAATTTGTTTGTGACCAGTAGTGATATTTTATATGAAAAAGTATGTGTGTTGTTTGCTGAAATTGTTTGAGCACAAAAAGGGGAAGCCCGGGTACCTAGGTGGGGCGGATTTGTACTAGTACGGCTAGTGGATCGGATGGGTTTTGTCCCTGTTCCACTTAGCATATGGATAACGACAACTCTAACTAAACTATTTGGATGATTATTGGGGACCACTAGGTTATGGGTATATTCCCTACTAGTGGATCGTGCACGAGAACAGATTTTTCTATGGTTACTCTACACCGAGGTACGAGGTACATAGGACCCGAGACAACCTAGTGCTTAGGGGTGTTACCGATTTTGATGCTCATTGGATTTGTGGTATTTACCCTTGTTGTGGGTTGTTTTTTGCAGTACTTTACAGTAGCTCATAGGTATATTTAATTTGCTAACATTCTGAAATTCTCGGATTGAAAACTGTTTTCATTTGAAAGTTGCATTTCTTTAAATTTTAACACTGTTTCACCTTGTGTAATAAAATTGCTTGTTTTGTTCACATTGTATTGCATGCTCTTTGGAATCATCTGGTGGTATCCTATTGGGCTTAGGATCACACCCTACTTAAACCCCTTGTGTGTAAGTAGACCTACTTATGCTTGACT
This sequence comes from Viscum album, assembly GCA_963277665.1. Lineage (NCBI taxonomy): Eukaryota > Viridiplantae > Streptophyta > Magnoliopsida > Santalales > Viscaceae > Viscum > Viscum album. The sequence goes on along the minus strand of OY728120.1, from coordinate 646,903,803 downwards.
CAGGTAAAGGGAAGGCTAAGGGTGATGGCAGTTCGGGATTTTAGTCCCCATCATTGGGGCGGAGTTGCGGGGACGGCTTGCGGGTGATGATACCCTTGTCATGTGGAGTCCATGGGGATGTATTTATGTTTTCATTATTTGTTTTTAGACCACTTTTAGTGTCTTTAAACATATGTATTCAGATCTGGTTTTGTTAAGAATTGTTTAGCATGAAAATTTCAGATTCTAATAATTGATTGTTTTTTTTATGATTTATGCTTTCATACTCGGGTAAATCGTTCCCAAACCAGATTTGTTTGATACCCGAGCACTTGTACCAGCCCGTGGGGATAGGGAACACCCTTTGGGCCTTGCCACGGGGTAGGTTTGGTGCCGTTAATGGTGGTGACCAGATCCGGTTCCTCACAACAGCTACTTGGCCGATTCGACTAGCCCAGTGGGGAGGGCCTGGTAGTTGTTGGCAGACCCACAGTGGAGGAGCGCATGATTGTTGGTGGAAGACCTGAGGTACTCAATAGGAGGAGTACCTTTCTAGGCATTTAGGGGGAGCGCCTAGTAGTTGGCCGCAAACCCACAATGGGGAGTTCCTTTGTGTGAGAATGGCAGACCCATGATACTCGATAAGAGGAGTATCTCGGTAGTCCATGGTCAGTGGGAAGCGCCTGGTAGTTAGAAACAGGCCCACTATAATTGATAGAGGAGGAGTTCTTCAAAAGATATGGTTTGAAAATGTGAATAAAAATCCTGGTTGAGCTGAGTTAGTAACTTTTGTGTTTACCTCAAGATTGAGATGGAATACTTGATAACATTGGTATATGTATGAGAATATACCTTTGTAGGGTAATCTGATGATTTTCATACTTTTTGATTTATCCTTATTGGATTGAGAGACCATGAGATTATTGGATTCCCTACTGAGTATCATTATACTCACCCCTGCACGGGCTATGCCCACGTCTCATTGTGTTGGATGCAGATGACAGACATCGCCAACTGAGGTCAAGAGTATCATAATTGGATGGTACCCAAAGGTGGTCCACACTATGTGATGGTACACGGAGGATACTGACAGACATGGAGGGATGTGGAGGCCATTTGTACCTACCCTTCATGTAGGAACCCCAGAGGACGACTCGATAGCTTCTTAAATTCTCTTCAGTTGTACTTGTACATTCCTGTTGGGCATGTATTTCCATCCCCTTTTACATTCCAGATCTTATTTTCTATATAGCATTACTTAGTGTTTATATATAGCTCGTACTTTTTTGTGTGTGATCTCTGTTTATAAAGGCATTTCCTTCCCATTTTTTAGAAATTTACGCAATTTGTGCTAGTCTCTAGCCCCTGACATATGGATGACGAGCTTGGGGTAGTCGCAGCACGAGCCTTGGGGGACTGGTCATGAAAAATTGGTATTAGAGGAGTCAGTTCTACCACAAAACACAGGACTCATATCTTTCTTTTCTATGAATCAGTACTGTTAAGGGTACTGAGTGTGGTTTTCAGTTCAAGGAGTACGGTGTTGGTGCGGCGGTCGACGTATCCATACACCAGGTCCCTGATTTCTGATTTTCGACTCAGTACAAGAAAACACTGATTGTTTTTGAGTTTTCAAAAGGGTTTTTTAATTCATATCAACCAGGTAATCTCACCAGGTATAAATCATTTGACCGTGTTGCATATATTTCATTTAGAATGCCTCCCCGAGGATGACTAGTTAGAGCCCCGAGAGTTGTTCATGCAGATATCCCACCGAGCAACGAGGCCTCGGAGTAGGGCCCTTTTTAGCAGAGGCACCAGCGGTCCCACTTCTAGTTGGGCTACCGATGCCACCATCCCTAGCATTAGACGATGCATGCCACATGAGAACGTTACACGAGTTCCAGCACCAAAGGCCACTCAGGTTCAGTGGAGAGATGGACCCGCAGACAACTGAGGATTGGATGGAGGCTGTGGTTAGAGTCTTCAGACTGGTAGGGACACCAGCCGACATTATTGTGATTTTTGCTACCATCCTTCTACATGAAGCAGCTGGTAGATGGTGGAGCCTCATGCTCTAGGTGCATAACGAGGAGACAATCCTCTGGGATGTCATTGAGAGCCTGTTTCGTGTGGTGTTTGTCCCAGCCACCCTACGTGCAGTGTGGATACATGAGCTACTGTATCTACAGTAGGGTAACATGATGGTGGTACAGTATTCAACGAGGTTCACCGACCTCTCGTGCTACTCTACAGATATGGTGCAGGACCATTTCATCAGGGCCCACACCTTTGAGAATTGACTCAGGTGAGAGATTAGGGCATCAATGATCTCACTCAGCATCCCGATGTAGGCGGGGTGCTCGAGAGAGCCCTCCAGGTGGAGAGTATTCATGCTGAGAAGTCTCTATTAGTGAGACCCACCACTAGTCAACACACAGAGGAGTCGTCTACAGCTGGTAGTATATGGATGACATAGAGTTCTAAGAGGACCAGACAAATAGGTGGACGACCACACGACTCAAAATAAGTAGTGTGGGGAACCCGTAGTAGAGACAGAGCGAGTCATGCCAGGAGCGGACAATGTTACTCATGATACTGGCATGGTCACATGGCTCGTGACAATCAGACCTGCCATTCAGATGATGAATAGACATTCAAAGACCACCCTGGTAGAGAAATAGATTCGATCGAGGTGGTCCACAGGGAGAAGGCGGGCGTGGCAGAGGAGGTGGTCATGCAGCAGGCGGTTGGGAACGATTCAAGGTGCTACCTCCACCACCACTAGGAGGTCGACCCTGACTGCATGGAGCTGGTGGATAGGGGAGAGATCAGCTCTAGGTAGCTAAGGCATACGATCATGGAACTCCAGAGATGATTCAAGGTACGATCTGTGTCTACTCCACCATAGTTGCAGTTTTTTTAGAAACAGGTGCTTTTCACTCTTTTATTTCCACTTCCCTCATTCGGAGCTTGGATATTCTGATGGAGTCTTTGGCCCGATACTTACAACTAGATACTCATACGAGAGAAAATCGACGATTATGCACTGGTGTCGGTAGTGTTATCATACTTTAGGAGGTGAGAGATTTGGATGGGATCTCTTCATAGAGGAATTGAGGACTTATGACGTCATATTGGATATAGAATGTTATCTAAAGTCCATGATCAAATCGACTATATTAGGCTCATAGTGTGGTGTTTCCACATAGATGGGACAAGGTTTACCTTCATCGGTGAGAAGGGAGCCTTTGCAGAACATGACAGACCTACTCAGAGGATGGTGCAGCCGATCACTCATCAATTGTTTTTCCTTACCATCAGAGTAGTTGATGTGGAGAGTCCGAGCTATCATGTAGTGGTGGACTAGTACAAAGATGTCTTCCATGATGATGTTCTAGGACTACCTCCTTACAGAGAGATGGATTCTATATTGACCTGTATCTTGGGACAATACTGATATCTACTCTAGCATATCGGATGGCTCCTGCTAAGTTTCCTCAGCTATGGGTACAGCTGGACAAATTGTAGGGGAAGGGATTCATCTGGCCTAGTGTTTCCCACTGGGAAGCCCCGATTCTGTTTCCCAAGAAGAAGGATGGGAGTTTGAGGCTCTATGTCAACGACCGTCACCTAAAAAAGGTTACCGTGAAGAACAAGTACCCACTACCAAGGTTTAACGAACACTTTGATCAGTTGAAGGGAGCATGGTAGTTCTCTAAAATAGACCTCAGATCTAGCTATCACTAGCTCAGTGTTTGAGATAAGGATGTGCAGAAGACGGCCACCAGATGTCAGTATGACAACTACGAGTTCTTGGTTATTCCATTCGGTGCATCCAACTCTCTAACAGTATTCATGGGACTCATGAACAAGATCTTATAGTCATACCTCAATTATATTATCATATTCTTCATCGATGAAATTTTGATCTACTCAACTATAGAGGAGGAGCATGCCTACCATTTGCATGTAGTACTGGACACACTCTGAGAGCACCATCTTTATTTTAATCTCTCGATGTGCTAGTTCTGGATCTGAGAGCTTCACTCTCTAGGTCATGTCATCTCAGAGGCTAGAGTTACATTGGATCTAGTGATGATGGAGGTGGTAATTTCTTGGGATCCACCCAGGATTGTGAAATAGGTATGAAGGTTACTTGGTTAGGCTGGATATTACCATAGGTTTATTCTAGACTTCTCCAGAGTTGCAGAATTACAATCAGCATTGAGGAAGAAGGTGCAGCCATTCTTGTGGTCGGAGAGATTCCAGTAGAGCATTTAGGAGCTAAAGCAGACACTAACTAGTGCCACTATTTTGAGACTTCCTAAGGAAGGTGTAGGGTAACTAGTTTACTGTAACGCATCAGGGATTGAAATATTGTGTGTCCTAATACAAGAGCGATCAGTAATCGTGTATGGTTATCTGCAACTGAGACAGCTTGAGAAAAACTATGCTACCCACATCTTGGAGTTATCAGAAGTGGTCTTCATCTTGAAGATGTGGTTACACTATCTGATGGGCAAACGCTTAATCATGTACTGTGATCACAAGAGAGTCAGTTATATCTTCTCTCAGAAGGACCTGAACCAGAGAAAATGATGATGGATTGATTTCCTCAAGGACTATGACTTCGATATAGTCTATACCACATTAAAGGGGAATGTTCTATAAGATGCACTTAGTAGGAGATCTGGTATATAGCTGCTTGGAGAGGCAATAGATTAACTAGTCACTTTGCAGATATCCTTTCCGGATAGAGATAGAGAACCCTTTCTACAGTCTCTTGCGGTCACTCCCCTACTCCTTCAACAAGTCACAGAAGCATGGAAATGGGATGCTGACTGTGAGGGATGGGACCTGATTGATTTTCATGAAGGTGGGGAGCACATCATCCTCTTTAGAGGACATACCTTGGTGCCAATGTCACTTCAGGAGGAAGTGTTGAGGAAGTTTCACACTTACCCTCTAGTGGTACATCTAGGAGTGGCGAAGATGTACTTTGACCTCTGACGATAGCACATGTGTCCAGGTATGAAGAAGGCAGTAGCAGAGTTTGTCTCTCAATGCCTCACTTGTTAGCAGGTGAAGGAAGAGCACCAGGTACCAGCAGACTGGGTTTATCTATTAGAGGTCCTAGAGTGGAAGTGGGATAGGATTTCCATGGATTTTTTGATAGGGCTTCCACGTACATCCAGGGGTCACGACTCGATTTGGGTGATTCTCGACCAACACAACATGTCGGCCCACTTCTTACAATTCAAAGAGTAGGGTTCATTAGAGATCTTGGGATGCCTCTATGTGCAAAAGATTGTGTGTCTGCATGGAGTACCCTATTCCATTGTCTCTGACCGTGACACAATGATTAATTCCCGGCTATGGAAGGGGTTGTAGGCGGATTTCAAGATGCAACTGTATTAGTGCACCACTATTCATCCTTAGAAAAATGGCCAGACTGTGAGGACCATTCCGACCCTCAAGGAAATTCTATGTGCTTGTGTCCTCGACTTCGGTCACAACTGGGAGGATCAAATACCCTTGGTGGAGTTTCCCTACAACAACAGTTATCACACCACCATAGGGATGGAACCTTTCGAGGCGTTATACGGTAGAACGTGGATATTAACATTGTACCGGACTGACCCATAGGAGTCAGCACTTGTGGGACCAGAGATAGAACAAGATACCACATAGAAGGTGAAGATCATCCAGGAGTGGATTAAGATAACATAGAGTAGACATAAGTTGTATGCTAATTGGATATGGAGGCCTCTGGAATTCACGGATGGTGACAACATCTTCCAATGGGTCTCACCATGAAGCGGGCTATAGATATTTGTCCGAGGTGGAATTTTATCTCCGAGACACATCGGACCATTCCAGGTCCTCAACAGAGTAGGCGAGGTGGCCTACCTCTTAGCTGTTCCACCTTAGTTGCACCGAGTGCACGACTTCTTCCACGTAACTCTACTGAGGAGATATGTGAAATACCCTTCCCACATCATCGACCATGGAGAAATAGACATCGATGATGGGGATACTTTCATGGAGGATCCAGTGGAGATTTGGGATTGATAAGAGTATTTCCTATGTGGACGGTCGATACCTCTGGTGCACGTTCGCTGGCAGCATGGGAACCTCTAGAAGAGCACATGGGAGCGGGAGGCTCAGATGCTTTTTCAGTACCCCATTTCGTTCCCTTAGTTTGAAATGTAGCTTACAGGAACATAAAGACCTGAGGGGGGGGGGGAGAATGTAATGAACCAAAATTTACTGGGAATTTGGCTTTCATAAATACATGGGAATTTTACGAGACCGCATGAAATTACAACACATGATTCTGAGGCATGGTGTGCCGGTAAAAAATTTCTAATGTTTTGTTTGGGTATGTTTAGTAAATGTTCAAGTGAGATTTTATATCTTTTGAACTGGTTCTCAGAACATAAATCGGATGGCACCGTTGAACTCGCATCACCAATATTCGCTTAAGAAGACGTTCACCTTAATGGTAGTTGGTCGAGAGTAACAGTTACTTTTTGGGTTTTCATAAAAAAATAATAAAATAAAGTGATCTACCCTTTAATTTATTTTAGCCGCCATGTATGTGTTTGGAGGTGGGACCCACTGGTAGTTGAAACCTCTTCATGGAAGTTGGAGGTGGGACCACCACACCTTAACCTCCTATGAGAGATTATGGTGGTGGGGCCCACCTGAACATAACCTCCTGCGAGAGGTTACGTCATGGAGACCAACCGAGACATTGACCCCCCCATTTGAATAATAGGGGAGGGGACCACCCGACCCCTATTAATGGTAGGAGGGTATAACCTCCCAACTCTGACTCATTAATTAGGGAGAGCCTCTTGACCTCCCATAATTAATTCGTTCCAGTGCATGTGAATTAATTAGGTGGATCCTCATAATTGAATTCACCATTTTTTAATTTTTTTTCCAACATATATAATAATAAGACATCTAATATTATTTTGGCATGGCATTTCACACATGGAGGAGCTTTAGAGAGGGGAGCGTGGGAGATTTTGAATTCCCCCAACTAAGAACCATCCTCCCAATGAAGAACGAAGAATGTGTTCTTCCAACGAAGAACGCTTGCGACGATCCATCTTTGACTTCTTCCCTAGACACCTACTGACGCGGAGTCTCCTCCACAGCCACCGCATCACATGTTTGGGAGCGTGTGATAGACGCGACAAATGATGATTCTCTTCGTCTACCTTCCAAGAATCCGTCAACAAACGACGCCTGATAATCAAAATATAAGGGTTTAATTTGAGTATTATTCCTCTCCTTCTTATCATATTCATTTAAAATGAATCGATTCGATGTATTGTAAACAATTGTTGTTCAACTTTCTTCCTCTTTGTTGAACCAATTGTTATCATCCACTAAACACAGAGGGTGCGGACAAAACTAACATGACCTGACTCCCTCCGTCGATCTTTTGTGATGTTTCTTCGGCATGGCGATGAGGCAGTAGCAACGAATGCTGTACAGACAAAGGTTGCGCTGCACGCAGCCTCCGTGACTCGCACCACCATCGCTGAGCACCGATGCTCCCGGCCAAAAACCCCTGGTTCACACCGACCTGATCCGCGCCGATCCAGCCAGCCCGACCTACCCGCACGCCCTGCCGGCCAGCCCTCGGCTAACCCGCACCCTGAACGACTCCTGCGTACCCCACTGGCCTGCCCGAAGCCTTCCCGCGCTCTACAAGTGCCCCACGTAGCCTTCTGCGTGCCCTTCCCGGCACATGGCCGACATTCCTGGTGCCCATCTGGCCTACCCAGTGCCCCGTGCTGCCCGCCCGCACCCTGTTCGGCACCCTACCACCCTTCTCGGCGCCCCGCCAACTTGCCCGCACCCCGCACGTCCTCTGGGAAGCCTGCTGCCACCCTGTCGACCTCTTGGTTCGATCAGCTAAGACGCACCCCTCACAGTGATGGCTGAACCGTCCCTAGCCTCCGGGCCGAGCTGCCTATGCAGCGACCTCCAAGCCAAACTTCACCCTGCAGTCCGCTTGGCCGGGCCCAATAGACTAGGACGAACATAGAGAGAAGATCCACCTAACGGGCCGGGTCAAACCCAACGGGTCTGACCAGGTTGATCCAGACCGAGTAGGCGTAGTGTGGGTTGGGCCTAGTCGGTCTGACCAGGTCGGACCGTGCCCAGGCCCATTACTAACCCCTTTAATTTCTTTGGCCATATCTTTGGCACCAGACGTACGTTTGATGAACCGTTAGTGGAACTGGATTTCTTGGGGCATGACAGTCCCTTGAGTATTCTCCATTGGAGTTCTGGGTAAAGTTGGGATATGGTCATGTTGGATCATACAAGAATCCAATCAGGCCTGAGGGACTAAAAGGCTAATAACTCATAGACCGGGTGTCCGATTGACATTCCGTATATTGCGTTGAGACCCATATGATAAGATGGACCATTGAGATAAATCTACATGGGATTTAATGAATGATGGATTATAGACATGAAACTCATGGAGCAGACCCTCCCGGAGAAGAGTGAGCAGAGTACGAAGACCTAGTAGCTGGCTGAGACCTGATGACTACTTGACCGATTCGACTTAGAGTGATTCGACCTACCTAGTGGGGAGCACCTGGTAGTTGGAAATAGACCCACGGTGGAGGAGCACTAGGTAGATGGTGGGAGACCTGCAGTACTCGACAGGATGAGTACCTCTACATGCTATTAGGGAGAGCACCTGGTAGATGGTACCAGACCCACAATGGGGTGCACCTCTGTGTGAGAATGGAAGACCCATGGTACTCAACATGAGAAGTACCCCGGTAGTCCATAGATAGTGGGAAGTTCCTGGTACTCGGAGGCATGTCAACTGTACTCGACAGAGGAGTTCCCTAGAAGTCATGGTTTCGAAAATGTGAATAAAAATCCTGGTTGAGCTGAGTCATTAAATTTTGTGTTTACGTTATTATTGAGATCGATTACTTGATAACAAAGGTATATGTATGGGCATATACCTATGTATGGTTATCTATTGATTATCATACTTTTTGATTTATCCTTTTTAGATTGAGAGACCTTGATGGTCTCGGGGTCCGTATTGAGTATCGTTATACTCACCCCTGCACGGGCTATGATCGCACTACGTTGTGTTGGATGCAGACGACGAACAACACCGACTAGGGCCAAGAGTAGCAGGATTGGACGTTACCCGGAGGTGGAACACACGGCCTGACGGTACATGGAGGAGACTGACAGATGTGGAGTGCTGTGGAGGCCATCATTACCTACCCTTTTAGGCATAAACCCCAATGGATGACCTAGTAGATGCTTTACTTTTTTTCAGTTGTACATGTACTTTCCTATTTGGTTTGTATTTCCATCTCCTTTTACTCTCCAGTACATATTTTTTATATAGCATTACTCAGTGTTTACTTCTAGGTCGTACTCTATTGTGTGTGATTTTAGATTATAAAGGAAATTCCTTCCTAGTTTTTAGGGATTCACGCCTTTAGTTTTAGTTTCCATCCCCTGGGCTATGGAAGGCAAGCTTGGGGTAGTCACGGTACGGTCCCTGGGGGATGAGTCTTAACATTTATTCATCATTAGTTAAACATGAATCACAAAACACACACACACACACACACACACACATATACATATATATATATAATTAAAATATTCAATTTGAAAACCATGAACAAAAAAAATTGTTCAATTAATTATAAATATATATATATATATATATAATTAGTATGATTGTAAAATTTTAAAAATTTAGTCAATGAGGTTTCCATATATTAACAGATTTAATATATGTATTCTCTTATAATGAAAAATTATACTCATATTATACTCATATTATAAGGATAAATAAGTTTCACCATGATTGTTAATAGTATGTTTTTGAAATGATTGGGAATTAAACCCATAAATTGTTCTCTAAAAATCATTATACAAAAGTATATTTTTTAAAAAATAATAATTGTTGTGTCTAATATAAAGAAGTTACATACATGGATGAATTAGTTTCCACATGTATGTGATGTGGTTTTTAATATGAGTTTTTATGGTCACAATACATATCTATTTCAAGAATTATTTCAATATATATATCGATAATAATGATTCATAAATAAAATTTTCCATCAACTCCATTATCAATATCTAGTCATAATATTAATTATTATAATATTACTAAATACTTTGAATGAATTGAATTTTATTTATAACTAACAGTAAGTTATTATTAGAAAAATATTGAATGAAATTATTATGGAAATTATATCATTCATTCCTATTTTTTAAATTTTTATAACCAATTTAATATATTATTTCCATTATAAAAATATCAAAATGATGTTTTTCCATTAAAACTAATAATTATAAATAATAATCTTAGGTGTTTCTTGATTCAAATATTATTATTAAAGATGAAAAAAATATTATTTTAATTAATGAAAATAAATAAAATACCCGTATCAAAAATCCACATTGCATGGATACAATTTTTTTATTCATTCCACCAAATCATTCAAATTATATTTATAATAAAATTATATATTCATTATAATAATAATAGATAAAAAATTTGTTATGATAAGAGGAAAAATTCCAGTATAAATCATCCCATAGTTAATGAATATAAAATTAGAAGAATGCATACAAATATGATATTCTTTACAACTATGGTAGAAAGAGAAAACACATGATGAATTATTTAATTGTATTTAAAAATTGAATTCAAATAATTAAATTAATATTTATGTTAAAGGATATTTATATTATATTTCATTTAAATTCATTTACATTAACTCATATTAATAGTCATTATTTCTATAATTTCATTGTCTCATATGATGTGTAACTCATTTTAACATTCATTTTCAAATTTTTTATATGTTCATATCTAATGACATTATTTTATTAAAAATTAGAATTCATTTACTTAATGTTTTTGGTACGTTTATATGGTTTCCCATTAAAAAAATTCATTAATCACTATTTATTATTGATTCATCCCTTCAAACATTCAATTATCCATTAAAAATTAATTCAAAACCATAATGAAAGTTAAATTAATTCTTTTCTAGAACAATAGATCCAAAACTATTCCCCCTTTTAGGTGGAATGCTAAAAAAATAGAAATATATTGGTGTTTTCAAATATTTTAATATTAAATGATTTATCATCTTCTTTGAAAATAATATTAATGTTAAATGGTGGAAAAAATTCATTAATCCTTCTAACCATGAATTAATTTATCCCATTTACATACAGGAATTCATCGCAATTTTTTTACATGGAAATAATTTATTATGATATTGCATCTACTATCAGTGATCTCACAATTATTTTTAATTATTTTATATTAATATATTTAATAAATATTATTTATAAAATGTTATATTTTTATTCATCTTGATACTATCACAAATAACCTCCCATTATCCAACCACGTACTCCATCATTTCTCTATAAGCAATAGAAATTAATATAAATATAACATAATGATATCTCATACAACATATATTTCATTTTTACAATAATTCAAATCACTATATCAGAATGGGATTTTAATTTTAATTTATTAATGTATATTGAAATTTTCATAACATACATCATCAATCAATATAATTACTTATACACTTTTTTCTTATTTTGTGTGATATGTTACCCCGCCCTAAATTCATATGTAATTCTTATTCAATACTTTTTGGTTACCTCCTCACATGAATCCCTATGAATTTTTACCTCAAAATACCTTCTTCTAAATATTAATAAAATGATAATGAATAAACAATAGATAAAATTTTAATCAAATAAATATTATTTTCATTATATCCATAGAGATATGAGCGTGTGTATGGTAAAATTTTTTGTTAATAGAATGTTCCCCTATTAATCTTCTTGAATGATATTATAAGTAATGTCCTCATGTTATGTATGAATTTAATTGATTTATTTTATGTCATGTTTTTGAATATAATATATAAAATATGAAATATCAAGGAGAATATGGTTTTTATGCATATGATCATAAGGAATTTATTAAAAAATTTGATGAATGTGTGGATAAAGAATAATGCATGGAATCATATAGTAAAAAATCAGGAGATATTTGGTGATAAAGTGTATATAAAAATCTTAGTCAACCACCCATGTAATATTGATTATGTAATTATATTTAAAATCTATGTGCAGTTTTTCATAATATATATATTAATTTAGATAATAATTAATAAAAATATAGGTATTCTATTAATGAAAATCACTACAATTAAAAAATAAAATAATCAATTTCATGATATGTTGGGTGTTCATTAGAAATAAAAATGTATAATTATGAAAGCATTGTAATGAGTAACATATAATTATCACACCCATACAAATTCATGAACCTATCTCTCTTAATATATTTAATTTTATTTGAAAATATTATTTTATTAAGATGTTTTACATTTTGAAGACCATATAAATGTAAATAAACTATGTTGTAAAGTATTGAATTTATCCTTTTCTATTTATATCTTATATTTTTATATCATATTTGATATTAAATATCATATCTATTGTCATCATTGGTTTTCCATAATCACACTAGTGGAGAAAACAAAAAATCACTGCATATTGTCATAAATTTCCCAACTATTTTCCAACAATTGTAAATTACTTGTTTATAATTGTTTTTGAGTAATAAATCATAAGTAACATTTCATATAATTTTTTTCAATAATGTAATACAAAATCATTTAAATTATCATTGAAATAATTTTTAGTAAAGGTTATTATTTAATACTTTATATCTTATAAAGATATAAAAAATAATCATATTAAAAAAACATATTATTTATTGTATATTCACTTATTATGAATAATTACTAATAAATTTATGATTACTATATAGATTGACAATATAGTTCATTTATCCCCTTATATTATTTTTTCAATGATCACACATGGTGTCATTGCTTCACATAATCATTAGTGAATCACCCTAGAAGAGAAATAATGTTTATTGTTTTTCTATTTTCCCACAGAAATGATATTGGGGAAAAATAAATTTTGTTGAAGATATATAGGACACTAAATCAACCAATAAAATATTAATGGATTGTACTAGATCATTTATCTCACCTGCACATTTTTTCCTTAATAAGGGGATTCTAATGGACTTCTGAAGTAATCCATTCTTCTCTTTTGTAGATATTTCTAGAATGTTCACTATCTCAGTTTTACTAAATCAGAAAACAATATCTATGAAACCATAGATATATTTGATCTTTAATGGATCGAGTGGACTAAAATGTAAATTAAAATGTATATACCGGTTTATAAATCTATAAAAAGAGTGGGTAATTATTAGATGTGTTTGTTGATGTTCATTATTCACATTTTTATTATTGATAATAAATTTGGATTTTTTTTTACTCATCCATTTATACTTTCAATAATTCATTTGATTCCAAACATTGAGAGATATTAGAGGCTATGTAAGACATAGATTATAATGAGACTATCAATTTTCATCCACTTTTTTATTTTTGGGTTTATCACTACCCATAAACTGATATATTTATGATTTTTTATTATATACTCTAAAAATAATTTGAAATAATTATTTTTAGGTTACATTATTACCACTAAAGAAACTGAAATAGTGGAACCCTAACATAATTAAGTGTAAGTGCTATGTAAAATATTATGAATCATTTTATGGAAAACCATCAATAATAAATTCTGATTACCTTTTATTTGAATCAAATAATTTATTTAAATCATTCATATAAAAATTAATTTTTATGGACTTTTATGCACTTTTTCATCTTCTCATACCGCAAGATTAATACTAGACCAAATATTCCATTTTTTAGATGTATTTTTATATCCATCATGTGGATGTTCTTCATTTTTAAATACATGTTACATGTAGTAATTAGTGAGATCATCTATTACTCGATTAGTTCTCTCAATTTGATATTTAATTCATTAAAATGTTTCTTATTGAATATATTGGGTTTAAGGATTTTTCCAAACCACTTTAAATTTTCTTTTTCATTTTTTGTTTCTAAACTATACTATTATTCACATTTACCTCATTATTATTCTATCTAGAAAATATTTAGTTGTTTATATTGGTAATATATATAGTATTTTCAATGGATAATGAATTATACACTCTCTTTATATGTCCTATATTTTATCAATTATTCGAATTCAAAAGAGTCCATATAGGTTGTTTTGAAAATTAAATGTTTGGATGAATTACTGTTTTAATACTTGGGATATGTAATTTCTGTTGTATGTGGTTGATATGGGATTTAATATTATGTGTTGTTCTATAATAGTTAATTTCATGGAAAAATTATCATTATCATTATTATTATATATTATATGTAGGTTGTTTAGTTGTATTGTGGATTATTTCATGGATTTATATTATCGAATTGTTCTTATAAATTTTTTGATAGGATATCAGATATTCTATGACACCTGAATTGTTTTTTATTAATTAGAATGTTTCTAATATTCTCATGGATATTAGTACATAATTTTACATAAAATAAATATTTTAATAAAATATAGTTTCACATGAAATAATAACCTAACATGAGGTGTGACCAATTAGATGAATACTATTTACAAAATCTCAGAATAATATAACCTATATTAAATAGTAACATTTTTATTAATAATAAATGAATGCAAAATATGACTGGTAATATTCAACTTTTTAAATGGTAATTTTCTAATTAATGAATATTTCCATTAAATATTAAATTTCCAATTAAAATTTATATTTTTATATTTATAAAATTTTTTATGATGAAATTAATAATATTTTATGATTAATTATTTCAATATTATCTTAGAACTTTTTTTTATATTTTAAAAAATTAAATATTTTTCTCTGAAGTGTTAAAAAATAATAATTCTTTTATTTAAATTCCTTTTCTAGGATTTTTATAATATAATAATCACTTAAATATATATCAATTTTAATCAACAAAAATATATATCTTGGATGTTAATAAATTTTTAAGGGATAAATTTATTTATAAAAAATTATTTTATTATTTTAGAAGCATTATTAATTCATTACCCTAAAACTATTTTTATTCACATATAATAAAAATTAGTTTTCATAACATATATAAATATCATATAATAAAGTTTTTTAAAATTTTAGATTTCTTTTTATAATATTTAATATTGGTAATTTCATTTTTATACATAAATGAATGATTAATATGAATAAAAGTAATGACAATGCAGATGATGAATGGGTTATTTTTGGTGAATTGTTTCACAAATATTATTTAATTCATATAAACTAAAATAAACTAATCTGTTTTAAATTGTAGTTTTAAAATATTTTGACACATTATAAAAAATATATTATCACCCATAAAATTATTAATTAATATATTATATTATTATAAAACTAAATGGTGATTACATCAATTATTCTATAAAACATTTTTTATATATACTAAATTCATCAATATAAATTTAGTTTATTATTATTTATAAATTTATTTTTATTATATGGTGCATAAATTTAGATTCATAAAATAATAATTTATAAATATGGATTGAATAATATTTTTTATAAAATATAAATTAACTATGAAAAATTTGTTCCTAACATGAAATAATTGTATTGTTTAAAATTATATGTTATTTTTCATGGAATATTATTAAAAATTTTTGATAATTAATTTATGATGGTTGGCATACCTTATCTAACCCCACACATCATTTTTCCCACTTTTGACCCATTGAATCTTTAAAAGTGTCACATCATCATTGAAAATGTAATGATTATTTTGAAAAATATATTTGTATTTGCTATAAAAGGGAGATCACTTGAACTATATTTTTCAAATATATAAAATGAATTACCTCTCCCAAAAATCAACCTTATTATCTCCTATAAATTATACGTACATCATATAATAATTTTCCTAGAAAAAATAAAATTGCATAGATCCTTAAGGTGTTTCCCAATGGAAAACATGTAAATGGAGAGGTAATGTTATAAACAATATCCCATATTTGTTTTATTTTTATTTCACCGCAAAAATTATTTATAAATGAAATTATAATTAAAAATTATAAAAAATGTTCTGAAATTTTATTATAACAAGTAAATATTAATTTTAAACCCTTCTCCAATCTATCTAAAAATGTAAAATGTTCCAAGTATTACTTGCCGACTTCTGCCTCTATAATAGATGTTATCTATTATTGAAAAAATCATATAAATTTTGACCGAAGGGATATTTAATGAAAAAATATGAAACAAGAAATATCAGTATGATTATAAAAAATTATTTCAATTACACCCCCTTTAAATTTTATGTAAACAAACATGTCATTAATTGTTATGTACAAACAACCACCCTGATCAATGTGATGTATTTCATATTTCAATTTTTTCAATTATTTTATCTAAAAAAATCGTATAGCCTGATACACGACCATTATAACATATAAATAATATCATTAACATTATGTAACAAATATATTATTCTTATAATCAATTTATACACCACACTCACCCTTAGATTATTATGTTTTCTTTTCATGGGATAGTTTAACCGAAAAAGTGATCAATTATATAATTTTCTTTAGTGGATGAATATAAAGAATTAAAAACTATTGTTATTTGAAATTAAATACATAATAATTTTTTATTTATTGTTTTCAATTAAAATATTAATATTTACATTATTATTAATATACCTCAACTATCATTAAATAAAAAAATTGAAACAAACATGTCACCAACACCTTTTTCACGAACAATAACCAATGTAATTATACATGAATATAGAATAATAAAAGATAATTATAATAATTCTACTTCAGTACCTATAATTATATAATAATGACTACCATTGAAATTAAAAATATTAATAAACAACCCACAAAATATCTAATACTAAATATGAAATAAAATACAATAACATATGACGATGAAAATAAAAAAACAATTTTTTTGAATAAATGCTTATAAATAAAGTCCATAACATGATACGAGTATGAAAAAGATCTAAATAATGTTATTAAGAATATAATGTTTTATATATGATGTTATCGGACTCTCAACAATGTTAGATTACATTTAAGGGTTATTTGTTTCTATTTTCAATTCCAAGATATGTGTTTAATAATATGCACCATCATTAATTTTATATTTTGTATTAAAAACCCTATTACAATAATGTATTATTAATATAATTTAATTTATGATATTTGAATTTATATTTCATGGTATTACTCTTATTTTATATTGTTTCATATCCAATGATTATAGTAAGGGTCTCATTATCAATCTTAGTGTCAATTAGAATTTTTTCTTAAAGATAATACCTCCATTGAATTTTAGTATTATTTATTATTAAAATCACCAAATTTATTCAAATCCTTTTTTGAGGTCTCCTATATCATCCATTTATTTAATTTTCACTATATACTCATTATTTACCATGTGGTAAGGAATATATCCCCAACTCTACATTACAGTCAACAACCCTCCTCTTACATGACTATTTTAATTGTATTATATTACAAATGTTCATATCTATTATACAATAATTTATTAACGTTATATTATATTATATTTTAATTATTTAAATGTTTTGATGGATTTTTTAACATTTTTATCATTGATGGTTATTATGGAGGTTTATAATGGATATATTTTTAATATTATCCAAGTGAAAAAAAATTTATAACAACTCTATATTTTTCTATTTATCTTAACATATAAAATGTTATATTTTAAAAAAATAACACATTTTCAATGTTAGAAAAAATATTTTTTAAATAATTTTTTTTGAAAATGTCATAAATGTTTATTTTTAGACTACATTTTTCCATGTTATATTAATTTTTAATTAATGATTATTATAGAATGTAAATATATTTCCTGAGGTGAAGTTGATTGGATGTTGAGTGATTACTAAAATGATAAATAGTTGATTATCACGGATATGGGATATGACTGATTTAATTTATTTGAATTTCCATGGATTTTTTAGTTCATAATTATTATAAAATTATATCAATGATGAAGGTTTTCGATCCATGTCTTGGATGAAAATTAAATTTACCATGATATGATAAAATGAATGATAAAATAAGTTAAAAATAGTGACCATGAAAGTATTTACAGATTATGTGATTTTGGTCTTTGTATAGTAGTAAAACCTAACATAAGAAGGTTGAAATGGATACATTTATTTCCAATTGAATGAACATGAATGCAATGATACAAATAGACATAAAATTTATAAAGAAAAGAGGTGGATTCTGCAATATCAATGTAAATTAAAATTTTCCTACAAATATAAAATATCTTGCTAATGACTATATAAATTAATATAGTATTTTTCATCAGTGAAAATTTTATCAAAGATGACGATAAAATATGGAAGAAGATGAAGCTCCAGAATCCGTTTGAATAAATTCATATCCATTAATGTGATTTTTTCATATATGTATCACATATTAAAATATCAGTGTATTGGTATTCATACTTACCTAAATTTTCTTGTTATTTATGAAAATATTCATAGAAATAAATTTCTATAAATGTGATTTTGAATAGTTGTTTCACCACATAGAAAAACATTCTATACTAGAAGACTTAGGATCTGTGATGGAACCATATAAAAATATTCTATTGATGTTAATTGGATTATAATGTGAACCATGACATATGTAGTTGTATAAAAATGTAAAAGTGAACAACCATTGTGTTTTTTGTTTTAATAGTGTTTTATATTTGTTCACAACAAATCTTTTTGTTTTTTAATGATTCTAAGTTACAAAAAGTTGATGTTTCTGGTAGCCAATGATTTTCTTGAAGAGGATTTTATTGAATAATAAGAAGTCAGAAGTTAAGAATGTGTCTCAAAAATTATATACTAAATATGACGTTGATTGGTTGATATTAAAGTTATCAAAAATCATGAAAAGATTCATGATAAATATTGTTGGAGAAATTCTTGATGGGGTTGATTTTTTTTGAGCAACATTATTTGTAATTCATAACCTGAATTTTGAGTCAACATATGAGGAAAACTGGATCCTAGTTTTGTGCATGTTACCCTAATCCTACTTCTGAACATATTACCCCAGCACCTAAGAATGTTACTCAGATCATACTTCTGAACATGTTACATGGATCCTACTTTTAAACATGATACCTAGACCCTACATCTGAGAAAGTTATTAGGATAACTGGATCCTACTTATGAACATGTTACCCCAGATCCTACTTCTGAGCATGTAACCCAGATCCAACTTTTGAACATGTTATCCAGATCCTACTTCTAATAATGATACCTAGATCCTACTTTTGAGCATGTTACTGGGTAACTCATATCCTACATCAGAGCATGTTACCTGGATTCTACATTTCAACATGTTACTAGGAAACACAAATCCTACTTTAGAGCAAGTTATTGGGATACTTGGATCCTACTTCTAAGTATGATGCTGGGAAACTCAGATCTTACAAACTGAGGATGTTGTTGAGAATAAGGAAATGTTTCTTATAGAATACATCATTTTTCAAGAAATTTTTTTATACAACAAACATTCTTATATAAGGAAATATTATATGGATAAGGAAAAGTTCCTTAGAGAATGAAAAGTTTTATACAGGAAATTTTTTCAAGAAGATTGAAGAGTTTTTGAAGTCAAAGAAAGATCAAGAAATGTTTGTAAAATGAATTTAGAACTTTATGACAATCCTATGAAACATGTTGATAAAATATGAATGAAAAATCTAAGAAAAATGTTGAGAACCCAGGAATGAAAATTCTGAGAATTATGTTCAGAAAAACAAAATGTCAATTTTGAGAATCATGTTGAGAAATCCGAAACCTGAATTCTTCTGAAATTGGAACCCAGAAGTTAAAGAAAGCAGAACTAGGAAGCTCATGAAATCAATACCTTGAAGTTAAAGAAATCACAACCTAGAAGTTAAAGAAATTAGAACCGGGAAGATGATGAAATCAGAACCGTCTAGTTGATGAAATATGAACAAGGTTGTTCAAGAAATTGGAACCTATAAATTGGCGAATTCGGAACACAGATGTTGAAGAAATATGAACCAGGAAGTTCATGAAATCAAAACAACCATTCTGCATAAATCAGAACCCAATTCTAGAAAAAAATCAGAACCAGAATCCTGAGAAAACCATAACCTTATTACAGTGAAAATAAGAACCTGATATCTTAGTATTATTTTGGGGAAAACATAACCAATTTTATGAAAATTTTTCTAAGAAAATATGAACAACATTTCTGAGCATGTTTTTTGAAAAATTCAGAACCAATATTCAGCATTATCAAAATCGAATTTCAACATTGAGTAAATTTCAGAGAAATTTAAGGATGTTTGAAGAAGTCAATGATTGAAGACTTAATGCGAGATATTATTAGTGTTTTTCATATTGGTTGAAGCATGAAATATTTTCAAGATTCCATCCATTGTTTTCTAAGTTTTTTATAAATATGTTCTCATATCATTTGCTCATTTATAACTTTTACATATACAGAAAAGGTAGAGCACTGAAGAATTCAGTGTGAAAATTTCCTACCATCCTGAAGAATATTTCTTCAGTGTTTGAGAATATAAGAATCAGAATCAACTTACTTTGATAAGAATATCAGAATTATCTAGAATAAGTTTTCTTGAGTTTTTAAGCATAAGGAAATCAGAACCATCATTACCTTGATAATAAGAACTATTTTAGAAAACCAAAATCAAGAAAACCAGACTAATGATTCAGAGTGAACATTTGGGGGGAAGCTTCAACATTGTTCTTTTTCTTGTGTTCAGATCATTTGTTTTTAGGAAAAAAATTTAATGTGACAAGAGATAGTATAATATTTCATATCAGGAGATATAAGGTGTCTAATAAGAGTTGGAATAAGTTGTATTCATTTCATATTATAGTGGGTTTCCCTAGATCCACAGGAGTTTCTATAGAAAAGACGTAGGTTCTCATATTGAGGTTGTACCTTGTAAATCTTGTGTCCCTTTGTTTCATTACATTACATGAATACTTGTGATTCTTTATAAATGTTGATAAAGATTTAAATATTTACCAGTTTCAAGGGTTATGTTTCATAATGTTTGGGATATTACAAAAATTAAAACAACTAATTAAACCCCCCCCCTTATTAGTTGATATTAAATCCTTGGAACTTCAAGTTGTATCAGAGGCAGGTTCCCTTTATTAATCCTTATCTTGGAGAATATCAATTCTGTCAACAGTAGAATAATTACAACATTTGATTTCAATAATTAATATGGATTGAAAAAATAGGATGATTCCTTATCTCATGTCACTTGGCCTTGAAGTGATTGATGCTGTTACTATCGTCTTTTAACCTATTGAGAGAATGGTCTTACTACATATGTTGATAAGAGAATAATAGATGATGATGGAAATCATTGAAATATTCTCATGTCATTATCAGAATTTTTTTATCAGAAGGTGATGGATATCTCATAATTAAAAGGAATGTGGGACTTGTTGGAATGTTTTTTTAATGTAAATACAATAAATCAAGGAGGCTATGATACTAATCTGGCAGATTAAGTTTAAAGACATCCGATTGAGATATGATGATATAATTGAGAAATAATTCATGAGATTTAATTTAAATGTATTAAACATCAAAGGATTTAGAGTAGATTTATTACATTATTAAATCGTGAAGAAACATATTTAAAACATACTAGATATGATTGATTCTAAAATCTTAGATTTAGAATATAAGTATGATTTATCTCTAGTTGAACTGCATAACATTCATGTTTCATATGAAATGAGGAAAGCTACAATATTTTAGAATAATATGAAATAAGAAATGGAATTTGTTTCTATGATAAATATGAAAATACATGATGATAATGAAGAATATCCTTATGAGTCTGATGATAAAGAAGATGAAGAGTAGAATGAAAATATCATGTCTCTCATATCCAAGAACAATCAAAGCGGAAGTGGAATGTATAGAGGGAAAATTTCTCTCAAATGTTTTGAGTGTGGAAGAATCAGAATCATTTCTATGAATTTCCCTAAGAAGAAAGTTATAGAATGTAATGATGTTTTTGATGAGAATCTTCAATGGAATAAGTATAACAATAATGAATGAGAAGATAAGACTTCTAAAAAAATCAAGAGGAAATTTCCTATAATGAAAATATATATATTGAGAAAGAAGGTTGAATTGAGATCATCTAACAATGATTCATCAAAAGATTAATTTAAAGAATTATTCAAAATATTTATTTCAAAATTTGAGGAAACAAATGTTTCCTTAGAGAGTGGAGAAGGTGGTGAAGAATCTTATATAGAATATCAGCTAATATTTGAACAACTTGCATATCTCGAGAAAAACAGATATCTCAAGAAAAAAATCTGTGTGATGATAAACAATCATGCCTAATTTCATGATGGAATAATGATGTGACCATGAAAGAAGATGAATACATTCTAGAAATATTATGTTACAAATTTTGAATTGCTGAAAATGGAATGATGGTTGTAGATCCCAACAAGATTCATAAAACTAAAGAACAAGAGGTTAATAAGTTGCAATAAATTTTTATTGAGTACGAAAATACCCTATGTAAGCTAAATGAAAAATTCAACAATGCCACTAAAGTAAAATATGTAACATCCTTTCTTTGTGAGAAGGCTTACGATGAAAATCAGGGGAAATATTCACTTATAAAAATATTATTTATCAGATTCTTCTTACATTTCAGGTTATGGAAAATTTAATAGTGAATCTTAGGTGGAGAAGGGATTTGAGAAACCTATCAATACTACTGAATTAGAAAACTCAATCAATAGATGATATGTCCTACTTCATGTGTTTTATAGTGATTAAATAAGTTATCAAAATCAAAAAAGACTATAAATAAATACCATTCATTAATTGAAAATCAATATTTGAGGGCTATTTCCAGTGCTACGGAATATATGTGAATAGATATTATAATTTTTGGAACAATTTATCTCTACCCGGAAGAAGGATTGAGATAAGTTGGGGATATAGTGAAAGAAGAATTAGTAACTTTCTATACCCACAGAAAGTTGAAAATATGAATTCTCATGATATCAAAAACATTACATCATAGAATTAATTTGAATAATTGAAAGATGTTTTTGGATGATGTGATAAATTTTTCCATCAAGGAAAATGATGTATGAAACACTTTCCAGAACATGTTTCTTATGATAAGAATACATCAAAAGAGAAAAATAATGAGTTTGATGAGATATATTTTTTTGCTGAGACATCTTTGAAAGAAAGTAAGAGGAAAAAACCATGTATTCCAGATATTAGTTGTTCCTCACACATGAAAGGTATTATAAAATTCTTGGAACATGTTGAATGACATGATGGAGTAGTGGTCACTTTTTGCAACGATTGATCCCAAAAATTAAGGGAACCAGAATGATCGATATTGATGTTAAGAAACTAATATATAAGGATGACTAGCTTATTGATTGGATAAAACATAACTTACATTGTGTATATTATCATTGTGATGATGGTAAAAACGTTATCGTCCAAAAGGTTCCTATTATCATAAATTGTGAGAAAAATGTTAAAGTGATTACAAAAGGTGAAAGAACTAGTGATAATATCTTTCAAATTAGAGAGTCTAATAGCACTTGTTATTTGATTGCTGAAGAAGAAAACTAGTTTTGGCACCGATGACATGTCTACCTTGGGCAGAATAACATGAGTAAGATTTATAATGTTGATGTTTTTCAGAATTTTCGTAGACAAAAAAGAAGAGATCGAGATGTTTTTATTACATTATAGAATGGAAAGATGACTAGAAAAAGTCATAAAAGAGTGGAGATTCAATATAACAAACCACTTGAGCTTATTCATTCCGATCTGTGTGAGATGATGAGATATCAAAGAACAAAAATAGATTTATAATTTACCACTTTTATTTATGATTTCACAAGGATGAAAAAAATCATGTTCATGAAGCATAAGTTATAGGCTATTAAAATGCTTAAATTCTTCAGAAATGTTACTGAGAAAGAATTGGGAGCTTCCATAAAGAATTTGAGAACAAAAAATGGTATAAAATTCACAAGAAATGATTTTGAATCATATCAAAGGAATCATGGTATAAAACATTAGTATAGTGCTCCTTATACTCCACAAAAAAATGGAGTAGCAGAAAAGAAGAATAAATGCTTATTGGAAATGTGAAAAATAATGTTATCAGAATACAATCATTAAAAATTCATTTGGAGATAAAATGTTGGCACTACTGTACATGTTCTAAATAGATTCCTATTGAGGATGGAAACAAACATGAATCCTTATGATATGTGGTATAACAAAAATACTTTGATGAAATAATTTAATGTTTTTGGATGTCCATGCATGCTCAAAACAAAAAATATAGACATAGGAAAGTTTGATGATATATATGAATGACTATTTATGGGATATTAACCAAATTGAAGAGGATAAAAATACTGGAACAAACATTTAGAGATGTTGGTGGAATCATATGATGTGAAGGTAATTTTAAATCCATGTTCCTTCACAAAATCTATTATGAATAGTGTGGAAGATAAATAAGGGAATCCCTACAAATGTGTATGTGACTCGGTTGAGTCACAATGGGAAGAAAGTGATGTTTAGAATGGAAATTTGTGTTTTTCTACATTATGAAACCATGCTGAATATGAAAATATTATTGGATATCAGGAGGCACTAGTTTAGATGAGATGGATGTTGATATTAATATATTAGACTTCCCGTATCCCAAAAGTTGAACCAGTATCAGATTCAAAAGCTATTCAAGATAAATAATGGGTGAATGTTATGATTGAATAACTGGATCAGATTGAGAAAAATGAAACACATGACCTTTTTCCAAGTCAAGAAAATAAAAGTGTTATCAGAACCAAGTGGGTTTACATAATTAAATTTAATGATCGTGGAGAAGTTATAAGAAAGAAAGAAAGGATTGAGTGTAAAGGATATGCACAGGTGGAAAGTGTGGATTTTGATTAAACCTTTTCCCTAGTTGCATGGTTGGGAACAATTAAAATTTTTCTTACAGTGGTAGTTCATTGGAATTAAAAGGTTTATCAGATGGATGTAAATTCATCATTTTTAAATGGTGAGATTGAAGAAGAAGTTTGCCTTGAGGAACATTTTGGGTTTTTCATTCATGAGGTTGAAAACAATGTTTACAAGTTGAAAAATAAATGTATGGGCTGAAATAAACTCCACAAGCATGACATTTGAATCTTGAAAATTCACTGTGAAAGATGAACTTTTCTACAGGAAAGTTTAATAAAAATGTATATGTTAATTTTTTTGATCTATAAAATGAATTTTATTCATTTAAGGGGATGATATAATTATTTATAGAGGTAAAGAAAATGTATATGAATAGTTTTCGGAAGAGATGACGAAAATTTTGAAATGTCCATGTTGAAAGAATTAGCTTTTTTCCATGGAATACAAGTTCAAAAATAAGAAAACTACATTTTATTATCCCAAAAAAATATTCCAAGTATTTATTAATGAAGTTTGTAATGAATGAATCAAAGAAAGTATCAAATCCTATCTCAATTAGCATAAAGTTGAGAAAATATGAATCCAGGAACAGTGTCAATCAAAATAACATTTTAATATTGATAGGAAGTCCTCATTATCTTCCAGATTCATGGCATGATTTTTATTATGTTGTGACTCTATGTTCCCAATATCTAACTAATACAAAATAATCAAACATTTTGGTCATTAAGAGGATTCTGAGATATGTTAAAGGACCGACATCACATGTTTTGTAATACAAGAGAAACAATGAGATGAAGTTTCAAGGTTATACTGATGTTAATTATGTTGGTGATTGTAATGATAGAAAATCTACATCATGAAAAACATTTTTCTTAGGAGAATGTTATATAAGTTGGTATAATTAGAAACATTTTCTCAGTAACATTATGAACAACTGAATCTGAATATGTTGTTGCTTCTTAGTCTTGTAATCAAATTATGTGGATGGAAGTTCAACTATAAGATTTGAAAGTGAATGTTTCTAAACCATTGAAGATACTCTGTACTTATCAAAGTTCAGTTGATCATTATAAGAGTCATGTTCAACATTCAATATTAAAACACATTGATATAATATATCACTTTTAAAAAGAGAAATCTACCACTAGAGAAGTCTTTATGGAATATATTTCAAATAATTATTTACTTTCTGATATATTTAAAAAATAAATGTAAAAGAAAATGTTTGTTGAATAGAGGCTATAACCCCATGTTCAGCCTCCTCTCGTGACTTCCTAAAAATTCAAAATGATGTTTCCCCTACTGTTCTTTAGATTATATTGACAAGGGGGAGATAATTTAACAACTTTATACCTTGAAATCTGTATTTACATGGATTTATTTTTTAATATTTTTTTGTCGTTATCATTTAATGGTGGAGAGAGAAAGATAATGAGCGAGGAAAAGAAAAGTAAGAAAGAGAAATATAAATGTTAAGGGGTAATTTGAGAAAGGTGAAGTTAATCATTACATAGATAAAAAATTTTCTCGTCTCCAACAAATGGAAATGCAAAAAAAAAATTACATTATATAGTAGTGTGGGTTTAGGAAAATATTTTTTGATATATTCAATGTTTTATTAATGTTCAAGAACATGAGATGTAAAAAAAATTTGAGGTGAAAACATGTTAACAAGTTTTTCAAATAAATACAAAAGGGGAGATTGAATAACCATTGTGGTGTTCAATTTTAACAATGTTTTGTATTTCATGAGAAGTATTATTTTTGTTGAAGAATATTTTTCAGTTACAGAAATTTGAATTAGCTGGTTCTTTAAGATATTCATAAAGAGGATGTTTTTGTAGAATAAGAAGTTAGATGTCAAGAATGTGCCTCAAACATTCTAAAAAAAATCAGACGATGCTTTATAGTTATAAATGTTCTCAAAAATCAGGAAATTTTTCAAGATAAAAGCTCTTGAAGAAATATAGGAAAATGATGATGTTTTTTGAGGAAAAATATGAGAAATTCAAAACCAGAATTTTACAAAACCATATAAGGAAACCCATATCCTACTTCTGAGCATGTTACCAGGATCCTACTTCTGAATATGTTACCACAGATCGTATATTAGAGCATGTCACTCAGATCCTACTTCTAAACATGTTACCCATATTATAATTTTTAAGATGATACCTAGATCATACTTTTGAGAAAGTTAATGGGAAAATGAGATCCTAATTCTGAACATGTTACCCCTGATCCTACTTCTGAGCATGTTACCTGGATCCTACTTCTAAACAAGTTAACTGAATCCTACATCTGATCATGTTACCCATATCCCACTTTTTAGAAGGTTACTAGGAAACTGAAATCCTACTTATGATCATGTTACCCAAATCCTACTTTGGAGCATGTTATTGGGAAATACAGATCCTACATCTGATCATTTTAATGGGATAATCAGTTCCTATTTCTGAGCATGTTGCTGGGAAACTCAGATCTTACAAACTGAGGATGATTTTGATATAAAAGAAATGTTTCATATAGAATAATTCATTATACAGTAAATGGTTGTTGCAATAAACGTTATTAAATAAGGAAAAGATCCTTAGAAAAGGAAAAGTTGCTAATTAAAAGAAAATTTTCTTAATAATATGGGTTTTTAATAAAATTTAAGAGTATAAGAAGTCAAATGATGATCATGAAAAGTTTGGAACCTGAATTCGTAATGTTATGACAATCCTTAGAAAAATGATGGGAAAACCATAATGATAATTCTGGGAGACATGTTTAAAAAACATGAATGACAATTCTGAGCAACATGTTAAGAAAACCGAAATGGAAATTTTGAGAAAAATGTAGAGAAAACCAGGACATAAATTCTTATGAAATCAGAACAAGGAACATCACGAAATTAGAACCAGGAAGATCAAGAAATCTAAACCTAGAAGATGAAGAAATTGGAACCTAGATGTTAAAGAAATCAGAACCATGATGTTAACGAAGTTGGAATCACGAAGTTTAGGAAATAAGAAACAAGGAGTTAAAGAAATTAGTACCTAGAAGATGATGAAATCAGATATAGGAAGATCAAGAAATTGGATCAAACATTCTGTACTAATTAGAACACGATTCCAGAAAAAATCGGAAACCGAATCAAGAGAAAACTAGATCCTGGTTGAAGATCAAATCAGAACATGATTTCTGAGACTTTTTTTGAGAAAAACTAAACCACTATTTTGAACATGTATCTGAGAAAATTGGAAGATCATTTCTGAGTATGTTTTCTGGAAAATTTGGATCAAAGATTTAGTATTATCAAACTCAAATTTCAACTTTGCAGAAACAATGGAGAAATTTCAGGAGGTTGGATGAGGTCAATGAATGTTGATTTAATGCTAGATATTTTCAATGTTTTTTAGATTTGATGAAGCGGGGAAAATTTATAGAATTATACCTTTTTAAGAGTTTCCTATAAATATTTTATTTGATCATTTGCTCATTTATGACATTAACATATGAGAAAAGGCAGAGTGTTGGAGAATTCAATGTGAAATTTTCCTACATCATGAAGAAGTTTTGTTGAGTGTTTTAGAATAAGAGAATCAGAGTAATTTTACCTTCCAAAGAAGATTAAAAATATCATGAAAATGTTTTCTTGTTTTTTTTATAGAGGGAAATCATTACCATAATTACCTTGCTGAGAAAAATGGTTTCAGAAAATCGGATACAAGAAAACCGGTCTGAAGATTCAGAGTGAGAATTTGTGGAGCACCATTAATAATGTTCTTATTCTTATGTTTGGATAATTTTTTCTTTAAGAAAACATGGTAATCAAATGGGAGTAAATATAATATTTCATATCCGGAGATTGAAGGTGTCTAAAATGTGATGGCACATGTTGTAATCACTTCTTATATTAGTAGATTTGTATAGACCCATGGGAGTGGCTATGGAAAGAACATAGGTACTCATATTGAGGCTGAGATTTTTAAATCATATGTGCCTTTCATTCATTACCTTTCTTGCATGCTTGAGTTTCTTGATAAAGGTTGATAAGGAAATAAATCATAACATCTTTTAAGGGTTCGGTTTCGTTATGTTTTGAAACTTATGAAATGTAAAACAACTCATTCAACCCCCCCTCTCAGTTGTTATTTGATCGATGGAACATCAATAAGAAATAATAACATATGCAATGTCACAATATGATAGAAGAGGTGATAGATAAATTTTTGCAAATTTATATAGAAATATTTTATCCATGATGTGGTTTGATTTATTATATGGAATACTAACTTGAATTAAATGAATATTTGTAACAAAAAATTAATCATTAAAAAAATATTATTTTTTATAAATGTTTTTGAAGACATATTATTGGGGAAAATATCACAAAAATTAAGCATATTAGATTATTTTTTTAGTGAATGAATATTAATTAAATACCAAGATATATGTGAAGATAGAAAAGTGAGATACACCCATAAAAATTAAATCATTAGAATGCAGTCATGAATATAGTTTAAATATGTCAATTTTTTAGAGTGGTGGTTGCATGATATTTCCATTTATCATAGATAGAATAAATTATTAATGCCCATTATGTGTAGTTGATTTTATAGAAAGAAAATAAAAGATGATGTTTGAGAATTTGTGCATTTTTAAAATTGGAATATATAAAAATTAAAAAATATTGATATTGGGTATTTTTACAAATATTCAATATATTTTTAATTGATTACATGGTATTTACATTATAATGTAAATACACAAATGAAAATGGGGAATTAAATTTATGGTGAAAAAATTGATGATGTTATATTATTTTATATATATTAATATTTCATAATGAAGGAAGACATTATATGAGATTGTAAAATAAGAGAACAAGATTCAAAAAAAGTTCAACAGTATCATTAAATGGATAAAACACTAGGGATTAGAAGGGGAGTTGAATATGTGATAATCATCATCATACACATTCTGTTAGTTGATTCAAAGGACATGACTACTTTTACATATCATATCCACTAATGAATATGAAAATAATATAAGGGAGTGTTTTTATTATCTATTTTTATAAGAAATAGATGAATTTGAAGATAGAAAAATAGAAGAGTGATATAATTTTATATTATTGAAAATGATGATGAAAAACAATTTCCTTACTAAGATGTGAAGTTCATAATAAAAAGAAGGGTACAAGAAGATTTTTTTCATAGAAATAATGTTATTCTGTAGGGTTCCAAAACCTTATGAATTGATCCAATGCATGTTTTTTAGTCTCATATATCTCAATGGAGGATTATAGTGTGTCTAGAGAGGTTTCATAACTAAATTATGTATGTAGGGAGAATATATGGCATGTAAGTGTTTCATTGATTTTATGTGTAGTTTGCGTATATTTTACAGCTAATTCATATTTTAATAAATGACATATATTTATTCTAGAATACATACATTGAAGTGATGTGTCTATCAAATAGATCTGAACCTAAAATTTAACATGTAATATAATATTTACTTTTATTGTACAACCCCAATGAAGAACATATATAAATGTTTTTTCTCCTTAGGGGTTCAAAAAATTCAACAACTATCTCTTGATTCATGGCGAACTACAAACCTTTAGTTTTAAATTTTTAGATTCCTTCTATGGGGATTGATCTCTCTTTTATTGTCTCTAATCTATACTAATATAAGGTTTTTTCGACCACCTCTCTTATAGTTCTATGATATATATCCTCTGTTTTCATTATTCATGTGAGGGTGTA
Source organism: Viscum album (assembly GCA_963277665.1). Lineage (NCBI taxonomy): Eukaryota > Viridiplantae > Streptophyta > Magnoliopsida > Santalales > Viscaceae > Viscum > Viscum album. The sequence goes on along the minus strand of OY728120.1, from coordinate 646,872,958 downwards.
TTTTGTACATTATTCTAATAGCAATTTTTCTAGTTTTCTTGTGGGTGAATTATGTCATTGTTTCTAGGGATGGATGTAGCTTCCTATATGATATGATATCTAGATCTATGATGTTGGTCCATTATATTGTAAATAACAGGAATTCCTTGGTGGTGGTGGGTTCAATGATTCTCTTATTTCATTTTCATGAGATCATAAATTGATAATTGTTTGTCTATTTGGATGTAAATGAAATTGACCTAATAATTATTTAAGAGGATTATATAAATTTGATTGTGATAACATATAGATTCTATAAACATTAATGGTTTGTTACTTATTATTTTTTAGATAATTTTACATCAATTCTATGATTTTTTGAAATTTCCTTATACTGGTAGTAGAATGTATAAATTAGTAAAGAACAGAAAGCTAGAATTAATAGATAATTATATTTTTGAATAATTAATGAATATGTGTGGTTGTAATGTAGTTTTTTTATAATTTTACGATGGTGAAATTGATATAATTTTCATATTTACTAAAAATGATTTTTTGATGTGTTAATTTAATTTATAAATAAATTGATTAATGAAAATAGTAGTTTATAAATTTAATAATAATTTTATGTCACATGTATGAGTTTGCATTTAATGATTTGAGATTTTTTTTACATTTTATATCTTGTTATAGCACGACGTCTTATGTTTTAGGTATTTTGAACATATGATTAATTAATTTCACAATTCAATATGTAATATGAAAAAGTTGTGTGATTGAGATAATTTCTATTTATAGAGTATCTTCTTTTAAGTATAATGGTGATGTGCCGTCAGATAGAGCTGTGAGGGCTCATTTTCTTGTGAAGGATAAATTCCTTATTTTAAGTACCCAAATTCCATATAGGTTATTGTTATTTTTTTCATTATTCTTTTGTGATTAGAACTTAATACAACAAATACTAGGATGAATGATTTTATATAGGACGGGGATTACTGTATTTAATATGATAATGGGATGGAACATATTGGGTGGATTATCAATATGTGGGAGGGGAGGTCAGGATAATGTAATAATAATTGACACATGTGTTAGAAATATACATAATTACAAGCATGTGAGTTTCTGAGATGGGATTATAGATAATGTTGGGGATTAAATTTGTGATTACCCATTGATTTGATGATGAGATCCGGGATGCTTGTTTAAAAATCATTTTAAGAGATTATTTCCAATTTTCTTATTGTATTTGGATTCCATTCCCTACTGCTTGTGGAAGATGGATTTTCATGGATTCACATTTCTTATTGGTGGTATTGTATGATGGTTTCCCTAGATTACCTATATTATTTAAAGTAATAATGAATTAAAAAAACTTATCCCGTGTGGATGGTTGATACTGGAATGTTAATGATGGAATGATGTTAATCATGTTAATCATAATCCTCATCAAGGATTTTTCATATAGGAATTAGAATTTAATCTAGTTATTAATTTAATTTAATCTTGAATATTTTTAATGGTAAATTAATAGATCCTGAAGAAATTAAATGATGTAAATGAAAAAATGAGATAATTAATTAATGTATCTATTTTAAATTTATTTATTCCTATTGTAAATATCGTCTTAACAATTTATAATAGATGTCTAAGCGTATTAAGTTTTAGTTGTTTATAAGAATAATTAGTTCCCATCGTGTGGTTGTGAGCTAAATTTTATCATTAATATTTGGTGACTTCATACATTTTCCCACACATTTCGGTTTGGGAAACAAATTTCTTTTGGAATCTAGGAGGATATTTTCCCCAACATTTTAGTGAGGGGATAAATAATTGAATACCCCCTCTAACCATGTTCACTTCTCTTGTCATTTACTTATTCTTGTATGCATGGAGATTAGTTTTCTCATATATGTTTGTAGAGGAATGTAGGTTCTTAAAGTTATTTCACAAAAAATGTATTACTAGATATAATTTCCAGTGGATTATTATTGTTATGGAATGTATAGGCTATGATAGAATGAGGTTTTAGATTAGTGTATGGTATGTAATGGCTTGAGGTATAATAACCTATGTGTTATACATTTAATTTTATCTATGGTGGAGCCTATAGACTACAATGTTACTATATATGGATACATGATATGGGATGATGTGACGATATGATACATGAGATGCATGCTTGGATGCCACTCCCATGTGTCTTTAACGTGGCCTATATTTTAGAGGGGTGTATCAGGAAGTGTGATGTAAGGATGGAGTGGAAAACATATAAGGAAGCCATATGTGGGTACCCGTGATTTTTATTATTAATTTTTTTCCTCTTTAGGAAATAATTAGTGTGAGTTTTACATAGTGAGACTGGGAATACTGTATACCTATTTGGGTGCTGAGTTATTTTCCTTATACATCACTTTTCTTTAGAATTCATTCATTACCATTTGTATGGGAGGCTCTAGGGAGGATCATAATTCATATAATACTATATTCTCCTTTAATATGAATAAAATATCATCATGTCAGCAAGAGAATATTGTATATTTTGTTGGACAGTACTAGCTCATAGATTTGTAGGATATCATTGGGCTTCATGGTCACTACTTTTTTTACCTTTTGGATCATGTAGTTTTCGTTTAGTTTTTACTGTACTTTATGAGAGTTTATGTTTTCAAATGGTATTTCTTTAAATATATAGATACATGTGTCAGTACAATTTTTGTTTATTAATATGTGTTTTCTCACTCTTCATCACATTCTCTTATAGGGTAATTCCTCACATATGAATTTTTTATTATACCACCAGTTCTATTCAGCAATGCAGGGCCCACAAGAGTCAGTTCTCAAACAATCACCATCAAGATTCCACCACTACAAGATAAGAAGGGGTTCACTTTAGGGAGAGGTGTTCATGACATAGTGGAATCTAAGGTTCACTTTGAGGGATATGATGGAGAATGGAGTTAAGAACATGTGGGATTATATGAGTTAGTTGGGAAATGATATCAGCTATGTTATGTGAATAATGTAAACAAGTGAGATGGTGTGAGACATGAATATTTGGGGCTCCATGTGATCTGATGCATCAACCTTTATTTTTTACGATCCATGTAAATAATGTCATATTGATTGAAAAGTAGTTTCCTAGGAGAGGTTCATGAATCGTTCTACATTGTTCATGTGATCTAAATGTGTATACCATGGTATTGGTTTAAACCATTACAAGATTATAAAATAAATAATTCATTAATCTTATATATTCTATATTTATTGTTTCTAAACACTAATAATTTTTATTTGTGAAATAATTACTATAAGTAGATTGCTAGTCATGTTGGAAAAAATGATGTTTTGTAGGATGTTATAGAAAATCATTGTATCATAGAGGGAATTGAAATTGAATCATGGAGAAGGAATCTATAATTATTTTAGTGAATGATTATGTAAGAGTATTAGGGTTCCTATTAAGATTCAGTTATAGAAGATTGGTTGGATGAGGTTTATATATATTCCAGTTCAATCCATGTTTGCAGGGAGAATTGGGTTTTTTTGGGTGTGATGATTCAACATGGAGTAGTAGGGAATGGATTGTTCTTGTTCCTCAAGTATAACAAGGATTCAAAATTCTCATGAGAGAAGTTCTACGTCTATTTTCAAACATATTTTCTTTGTCCAACTATGAAGATATCTAGTCACTAGATGCTACCTACCCTTCTAAATGGGAGTTCTAGTGTTAATGAGTCTGAGATCCATATCTATATTGTTCTATGAAATTCATTTGAACTTTTACTTGATGATAAGTCTAGGGAATGAAATATCATGAAGGATTTACATATTGAGATCCAATGCATGGTAATCCCATTTATTTTTACCAAATATCTCTAGGTCTTATATAGAGTAGATTTTATTGAGAGAAAAATTGTTTGAAAGTGATCATAATGATATAGAAATCATTAAGTTTATTCAAGAAGTATATTTGTGGTCTGGGATCCCCAATTTTTATGACAAAAGAAATTTTGGTTAGCCAGGGGATGGATGAATCCTTCTTCCTCTCATTTCATAGAGGGTATTAGATCTCAAAAATATTCCAAGGGATGAAACACAAGTTTTACTTGTCGATACATAATTAATCATAGATGAGACATTCCATATTTTTTGAGAAGTCACTGTGTGTTTGGTGTTCCAATTTAGCTTCCCATGTTGAGATCATTTTAGCAAGCGCCTAGGTAGAATGGGGTTCTAGATTAAGATCAGTAGAGAGGATATAGGGAAGATAATGTATAGGAACAAAAATAACACATTCTTCTAAGAAATGAGAGTGGACCTAGAGATGGCCACAAGTAGTGTAAAAAATGTCATTAAGTAGGTTGTGGTTGTCTTCATGCATTATGGATTCTTAAACTAGTTGAGCCAGAAATCATTCATCATACCCTTTTCATTATTTATAAATGGGTTTATTATCTGGTTGACATATAAGTGACACAATCCATTAAATCACTTACACTAATCCCTTTTTTGGGGAATGAGGTAGATAGAATTATAGTCCCTTTGTTATTAACTATTCCAATTAGAGGAAGTGCTAGCCTATGTGAATTTCTATAGAAATTTAGAGATAGTGTATGAGTAGGTACTCTCATGTAGATACATCCTATAATTATGGATATAGATATATTACATCATCTATAGTATGGATGAGTTTTTTTGATACAGTAAATTATAGATATATTTAACAGACATGTTGTGTTTTATGTTTCTTATGTAGAGCTAGCAGTTCTTGTTGGTGAGTGAGACCCTCATTTGGGTAAGAGGTGTGTTCCAACCTTTACATATTTTATGTCCAATATGATTTTGAGTTCATCCGATGTTTATAAATTTTAGTTTTACAGGTTTTTTGGGAAATCAACATACTTTATTTGAAAATGAGATTGTTTCATTACCCTCACGATAGGATATCATTTTTTGGATTTTGTTATATCCATGAGAGTAAAAAAATTAATTCCCTATATTGTATGGATCCATCTGAGTTGCAAGAGGTGTGAGTACATCATGATTATATTTTGTACCATGTTTTTGATTGGTCATTTGTGTCACCTTAGTGTGCACTATTTTTTTTGGGAATCATGTGGATGTATGTTAGTGGTTTATATAGATGAAAAAATATTATACAATTTGAGGTTAAATAACTAATAAATACTTACATGGATTGATGAATAATTTAATTGGATGAATGGTGCATGTTGGTTTATGAAAACTAATTTCTGGTTAAGAAATCATCAGATTTGTGAGAGGGATGATTATACACTAAAGGCTTCATTCCTTTATATTCATGGTAATTACGACATCATTATGATGTTTTTTTGGCGTGAAAAATTCTCTAGTTGTTTTCATGGGGGTTTTATGATATATTTCCAAAGAGTTCATATACATATTCCTGGATATATTCATTTAGGAAATCTTTGTGCTATCTGATATGGTGAGGTGCAATCAAATCATATGGATGTGGTTTTAGGATATATTCATCATTAGTTGTTATTTAGAGTGTTCTAGAAGTGTTAGTTCTAGGATTGTGAATTCTATTTCAGGGGGATTATTTTATCCCACCAGGGAATATATTGATATCATTTGAAGGTAGAGATAGTTGTGTCTTTGGAACCTCCAAGATAGTGGAAGATGAGTAATTGTTTTGTGCCCTTTTAGGATATTACTAAAGGATCATATATTATTTTTCCCTGGTTACACCTCATTTGATATATTGGACATGATTGTTTCATGCATTCTTATAGACTGATCATTGTAATATAGATTTAGAGTATATAAAATAGAAGATGGATAGTGCTCCAATACATTGTTTTCAAGAAGATATAGTTCAGGTTTGTGGATTCCTTATGACGTATTTTATATTGGAAAGGGATTTTTTATAATGCTGAAAATATGGGTTGTTACTTATGGGTAATAGATGTTTTGTCCCCATGATAATAACAATTCAAACAATTATATTGATTTAGTGGAAGTGTAGTTTTCATTAATGATTTCATGAAATTACCTCTTAGGTTAGCATTTTTTGGTTTTTAATGACCATCAGATCATGAGTAATGTTTTCTCCCAGAATTACCAGCACATTCATCATTGTCGGTGGGTGTAATTCACGAAACATTTTGACATCATGATTTCATATACAAAAGGAACATGAAATTTTGTGACTAAAAATTTAACAGTGAATTAATTTTGTGATGTGATTAATGACTATAGGGATTATTAGAGAGAGATAGAAAACATCACTATGTTGTATTTAAATATGGGTGAAGTTGATGGAAAATCTATACACTTCCATATAAATCTACATTCCTCATTTGTAGTTTAACATCCTGACATGGGTTTGACACACTGATGCCCCAATTTGGATGGATAAATGTCATCAAGGGTTCATATCTATATGCTAGAGGCTACAGACTTACAGTGAGGGATTAATATATATATAATGGGGAGACTATAAAATCTATATCAAATAATAACAATAGTGGAAATTGATAAAATGTAACCCGTTTATAATAAAAATGGAATTATTTATACATGTTTCTCATGTTGACTAATATAAAAAAATCATATCTAAAAAATAATAGTTTATATTTCATGACCTAATATTTTTAATGTGTATAATTAAAAACCAAAATAAGGAAACTCACACTCCATGGGGGCCCTAACATAAAGTCATGATCCCTTATGCATGCTCTATCATGACTGAACCATCTTGAATTGTGTAAATTAACTTATCTTATCATGAAAACATATTTTCTATTTGGTTACGGATCCAAAACCACATGTAGGTTGTCATTACAACTCAATAGTACACCACAAATGAAATCTAAAACAATACCCAAGTTGAATAATGAATATAATTAAATAGTGTAAAAAATTTACAATTTTAATTTTTATTCATGTAACCACATCCTTTAACCTAGGTTCATAATGAAACTCGATCCATCAATAATTATTCAGATCACGGTGGTGTCTGAACCATATCAGAAAAGTAAACAAATTTCATTATAAAATGGGATTTCATTATCCATTTAATTTCAATTCATTGAATGGACACTTGGTAACTTATTAAAAAGCTAATATCATGGGTATATAACATCATTTCTAGAAAACCATGGGTATTTGGAGCATCATTACACGTCTAAACCACATTTGCATTTGGACCATCTGCCCCTTTTTGATAAAATAATGTTCTCCTGCATGAATTTTATCCTAGAACACAATTTCCTGAAAATCGTTTGTATTTGGAGAATAAATCCTTGTCCCACAACTAATTTATCAAACAATCATATATTTCACATATCACATTCGAAATGTTTGACCTTAATTAACCATCCTATCATTATTTTATATCATGGAATTTAATTTTAATTATCAAAACAGTCATAATTCTTTAATTTATTCATATTGACTTATATGAACAATTCACCATTAATATATAAATCAAAATTTATTTATATAACCCATTTTTTCAAAAATTATAATCCAAAATTCCATTTTTTACCAATATAAATCATCCCCATATCCCAATAGTTATCAAAATACACAATCCCATTTAATTGAACAATTTCCTAATCTCCATATCAATAAGGCCCCAACATTAAACATTACTTAATCTTGAGATAAGTCAGAAAATCCCATTGAATATATCTTTAGGTTTATTTTTTAGAGAATTTGGCCATAAATATTACAAAAAACTCATATTTTTACAATTTGGATACAACTAAAATAATTTACATGTCTTCTTAAAAATAAAATATTTTTATAAATAAACAAGATTTAGTTTCATGATAACATTCTTATTGATTTATTTTAATATCATTCTCATATTTATGCCTTGTGGAAGACATTTCAAAAAAATGGGATGAAAATGACTCAGTATGTAATATAATATAAGGAATAAAACTATTTGTCCATGATTTTTTTAAACCCATGAAAACATTTTCACAAAGTCTTAATTTCCACACAAAAAACATAAACTATTTATCATACATCATGTAATCATAAGATCACTAAAAATATTCATAGATATTATTAAACATAAAATTAAATTATTGCATCCATATAATATTTAAACTCTAGAATTAAAAGATACATTGGGTGTAACCTTCATGGTTATGTTGGGAATACCCATCACAGTATATTCCCAAAATATCTTAAGAGAACCCTTATCATTTACCTCCATCACATTACCAAATGCATTAGAAAGCTATTAGGGGATCACCCTCCCTCATTTTATCATGGGTCCACCCGTATACATAATCAATGACCGAGAACCATAACATAATCATAAAAAATGGATGAGCATAAGGGAAAAATAACATTTCCACATTGTAATCGTAACAAATAATTTCAAGATTTTGATATAATAAATCAATTCTCAAAACACTTTTCAACACCAAAATACCTTAAATGTAATATGGTATTTAATTTTATTTTTAAAAACACTATGGCTTGTAGAGGAAACCAAATATCAAAAACAAAATTGGTAGTAGAAAGTTATTTGATGTTTCTTATGTTTAAAAAACATTCCTTTTTTGTAGAGTAAAACTCTTAGTAAAAAACATTGTTTTTTAAATCCAATGAATGAAAATAAAAGTCAATTGCGTTGATCATACACCATATAGAGGATGGTCATATATAATTCAAAATATTCTCTAGTGAAAGGAGATTAAGACAAAGTCCCTTACATAGATCGTATCATTATATTAAGGATATGTCGATGACATAATTTTGTGTGAAAAAAATAAATACACCAAATATAATGAGATATTCTATTTAAAACAATTAGATTTCATTCACACGTATCTGTGAAAAAAAAACCAATGACATATATATTCAACTCAAGGAATGGAGATTAAGTTTCGATTTCCTGAAAATTTATTTAATAATTGAATGGGGTTATTATGTATAACAACATTATATCCAAATAAAGGGAAGTGGAAATTATAATATAAATAAATAAATAGTGGTTCCACACATAATCCTGGCATACTATAGTCATTGTAGTATGTGTAAAACCCAAAGAGTTGAAATTGATTATAGAAATTCCCTTATAAACATCAGGTTGTTAATAAAATAGATTTATTATATTTATTAACTATAAATAAAATATTATCATCTATTAAAAAAATATAGGATATCAAAAATTATTTCTCATTTAATTATAGAACTACATAATGAAGAAGTAAATTATTAACCCAATGAATAGAAAATTGGGATGTGATGTTCCCTTTCTTTGAGTCAGAATCATTACGTATAATTGTTATGTTCTAGAATAATAATCATAGGTTAATTTAAAAATGTTTTATAAAATTTTTCTTGTTTAATATTCCTATTATATAACATATTACCATGTTACAAAAATTACAAAATTATTTATGTTCATATTGGTTGTTTTGTCGATATTTGATACTTGTGTTGAAAATAAACTTATTTTGATGAAAATTTTCCATGTGTTATAAAGTCCATCATCTCTAGAATATTATTCAGGATTTATATATAATATATATTTATATCCATTATATATGTATTTTATAATAGTCCATGACATTTTTAGATATGAAATGAAATCCACTGTTCATGGAGGCGGTAAGTCGTATGAACGCATGACCACTACTTTCATTTATTTTTCATATTAAAGAAATGGAAAATAAAAGATAAATTAATATATTATAGTTAAAATATAAAATATATGTTATATATTTTACAAATATTCATTAACTCTATATTTCATACATTCTATGTATGGAAGGAATGAGTCATATCACTTTGAGGGGGCGGTAGTCCACATCTTCTAAAATGAAAATATTTAATTTACATGTTATGGAATAAATAAAGGTATATTGATAAAATCATTACAGAAGAATATAGGAAATATAAAAATAATATAATATATATATAAATATATTTCTATCATAATGGCCACTATGGGAGGTTTTAGGAGAATATTGTACAATCATCGTTTCACGAGGCAGTAGTTCTCTGTACACAAAAACATTATGTTATATATCAATTATATGAAGGATTGTGTTATTTTAGGATGAAAACACAGCATAAAGTCATCCTAGTATATTTAGGATATTTTTTTTGTAATAAAATAATGGAATAAAATTAGGTTAGGGAGTTGGAGAAGGGAAATAGATGAAAGGATATTGAGATAAGATGCTACCACAAAATCAAGTAACTCTTTTTGATTTGATCCAAAAGGATTTCATTAATTTCTTTAGACCCAAAATATTGCTTCTTGGAGTATGGTAGGTATTTGGGATTTATTTGTATTATATTTTAGGCAATCCAAGGTGCTTGATAGGTTTGTGTAAGAGGGTGGAGGTGGTGGCCTTTTATAAGAGGGAGGAGGGGAACTTTAGGAAAGTCTTGAAATATTATTTTATTATAAAATGAATTCAGAATTATAATAGCTCAAATGTGATATATTTAAAGGATAAGATGAGTATGTTTCAAAATAATCTCATATAATATGTTTTATAATGGTTTATTTCACAAATTTAACCTTATCCTTTTGCTTTAACCATTTGTTAAATAAATTAACACTTACCATGTTTTCTTGTATTTTTACACTATATTGTTATTATAGTTACAATAAAATAAAAATACAACTAATTTAGATCATTAATTAAATTCATAACATTATCACTATTGTTTATGAATCATATATTTTTATAATATTATATGATTAAATAATTTTTTTTAAAAACACATTTGTGTAAATTTTGACACAATTTAGTAATTGATTTTGTTGAAGTAATAATAACTTGATTAATTGGAAAAAACTACATTAACACAAATATTATATGTCATAATAATCCATAAAACTGTTTTATGGAATAAAATTTTTAATATTACATTTATTTCAAAATTTATCATATTATGTTTTGAATCATTCACTAATAAGGTAATCACCACACCATCATTGTGTCATAAATAAATTTATTTACTAAATGACTAAAAAATATAAATAAAATATCATGATGTATGAATTTTTTTGATTTCTAATGACTATTTATAGTCAAATAGATCAATTATATCACCCCTCCTTAAAATATATTTAGTAAAAAAGTACAAGTTAATTTTATATTTACAATTACATTAAATTAATTTTTATAACATGTCATTTGCACACCCAAGTGTCTCCCCAATGCCAAAATTCCAGACCATGAATTTTTTGGTCACTAATGTCTTTTTAATAATATAAATACATGTATAAGGGAAGTTTTATAATATTATAATATCATTTTTACCCATATTTAATGTACATTTATCCCTGGTAAGTAAAAATAATTACTGAAGATATAATGATATAAATACATTTGTAAGGGATGTTTTATAATATTATAATATAATTTTTACCCATATTTGATGTACCCATATTTGATGTACCCTTTATCCATATTTGATGTTTTTTAAAAGTAAATACAATAAAAATATTAACATTTGATTGTGTCAAATTCTATTGTGAAATTGCATATAATGACCTAAATTTAATTAAATGATAAAAAACTAATAAAATTACACTTTAAAACCAATTAAAAATATAATCTAACTATATTTATAAATTTGAAAAAATGGAATCATTGAATTACAAGACTGTATTTTTCACTACATATTAAAATATGAATTTCATTGAAATAATACAAAAATTCAAAAAAATGAAAATTTTAATATCCCACACCAAAATAAGAAGTTTATTATGTCAAATATAACTTATAAAATTGTCTAAAACACTATTTAAGAAGGAATATCCATCAAAAATCCAATATTATGTTTTGAAAAATACTTCTATTATCAAAAAATTGAATTTTTTCTTATATCATATCTATAAAACATATAAGATGAATTTAACAAATTGAATTAAATATATAAAATACATTTTTCATTAAATTAAAATAAGCAAACAATGATATGATTTTATAATCACAATTATTCTCTTTGAAACATGTTTTAATAAAAATAACTTCTAGTATATTCTATTGGATTTTATTTCCATTTCTAAAAAATATAGTAACCATTGAATAATTATTTAAACACGTGTAAAACATATTTTCATAAGTAAGCTTATATTATTCATTGCTTCCCATCCAATGTCATGGTTATAATAACAAAATTTAAATAATAATATTTAGATTTTCATTTTATGTTCGATGTATCATATCATGTACGCTATTGAACATAGTGTTTCTTTATTGAAATTCGTGATGTTACATCCCCCACTTTAATAAATTTCATCCTCATAATTTGAATCAGGGGTCATTAATAATGGTATGAATTTTCATAATACCATTATTGAAAACCAACATATGAAAAAGGATTACAAAATCTTCCTCTTCAAAAGAAAGAATGTGAAGTAAAAAAGGTCACCTGAGATAACACATATTAGGGTTCCATATAAGAAAACATGTATATGGAATAAAAAATAATTGTCAAGTTCTAATGGATTATGACAGAAAACATGATTCGAAGAAAGTTAACAACCATAAAACCAAAATCCTATAATGGATTAAATAGTGTTCTGATTTCATAATAGGGAAATATAAATTGAATATTTTTTTATTTAAGGTCCACTTCATAATTTTGAGGAATTATTTTATTATATTGAACAATAAAAAAGGGAATATACATACTTTACATATAAGGTTTCATCCATTAATTGAATTCCCCCACAAAATCATCTTTTTCCAAATTAGATGTTTATTAAAGATGACTTGGTAACTCTTGATGCACTAGAATCAACTTCTATTGAATAACATAATTCAAAAAATATGAACAATATATTTCCCCTGTATTTACACATTAACCAAAATCAAAATAGTTAGCTCAATATATTACAATACCCCTAAAAGAATAATCCATTATAAGAATAAGAACTACTTTTAATCTTCAAAATTCAATAGTTACACATGTTTTACATAGACCATTCAATAAAATAATTTCATTCCAATTTCTCAAAAATAATAATCCCAAATAAGATTGAAACCCCAAATTTAGAAGGATTTGATCACAAATTCATCCATGTTAAATTATATCATTTTTGTCCAAACAACACAGACTACTCTTAATGTCTCATACTAAAATGTAATTAACCTAATCCTATATTCCCAATTATATGTAAATCACTTATATAAATATCAAAAATCTCTATATGTCCACATTACAAAAAATAGATACTTCAAAAATATAATTCAACCATTACTCCAAAAATGAAATACTATAGTATTATATTGTCCTTAGTCATATATTGATCCCAAAATAGAGAATGTCTTCCAAAATAACATTTATCACTTAATCATTTAATCATATTCAAATACTAATGATATTTATTTAATAAAAAGTATGTTCCCAATATCAACGTATTATTATTTCATAAAAATGTTTGAAAAAAAATATAAATTCATACTAACCAGGGACTTGACGTAGACTAGTGGTAGGAAATAAATCTCAACCTCCCGTCGATTAAGGGATTAATTTCCATAGCTTTGTCCAATACTATAGGTTGTCACACGGTCTGTGTGTTATCCTTTTTCAAAAATTATATAATTTTATAACATTCCAAAAAATGAGATAAAATTATAAAAAATAATTATAAAAAAATTTATCCTATAATTTTATCTTATGCATATCATTTACATCCCAAAAAGTAGTGACCCAAAATTACCACAAAAATAGAGGTCTCTAAAGATTCCATTAATCACATTAAAATTTTGGATCATAAATCCTTATAAGGGATTCCTAAGATATTGAAAATATGATCAAATAAAAAATTATAAACTCATATGATATACCTATATTTTAAGATCACATCTGAATCCTATATGTTGTCTAATCCATCCTCTTATACAAACTATAATTCCCCAACCAAAAAATTATTTTAATCATGAGATAAGTCAAGAATTAACATTGAGGACCTTTTTAGGTTTTCAGTTTAAGAGAATTAAGTCATAATTATTACATAAAAGGTCAAATTTATAAATATTAGATACATTTAAATCAATATCCACTTATTCCAGAGAATAAAATTTTTAAAAAATTTACATGATTTCATTTCATGATAAAAGTTTTCATGACTTATTCCTTTCCCATACACATCTTTATTCCCCATGGAAAACATTTCTAAAACATGGTATGGAAATAAAAATCCTAGTAAGGAATAAAACTATTAGTCCATGAATATTTAAAACCCATTGAAACTTTTTCCAAAAATCATACTTTTAACCCATACAACATAAACTACTTAGCTTACATCATGTAAACATATGATTAATAAAGAACATCATAGAAATCCTAAAACATAACAATACCTTATTGAATCTACGTCATATTTACATTGTAGCTTCTATAACTACTTATGGAGTAAACGTTGTGGTTATGTTTGGAATATCCATCATAGTATATTCCCTTTATATGTTAATAGAAACCTTTATTTTTACCTTCGACTTGATACCCTATGCAATAGTGAGATATCCCTGGCTCACCCACACTCGGTTTGTCACCAAACAACCTATATACATAAGATTTTACCAAGAACCATAACATAAACCTAACCCATGAACAAGGAAAAATAAAAAATAAATTTTTTACATTGAAATAAAAAGACTTAATTTAAAGATATTGTTATAATAAATCCATTATAAAAACAATTTTCAATTTCAAAATTCATAAGAATGTTATATGGTATTTTCTTTTTTAAATAAACATTACAGTTTTTAGAGGAAGTCAAAAATCTAATAATGATCACGATAGAGGAAATGAAGTTGTCACCAAATCATTAATAAAAACATTCATTTTTTTCATTTAGTAAAACTATTTTTAGTAATATATACCTTTTTAAAACTATCTAAGGAAATTAAATTTCTAAGGGTTTGATTATACATCGTATAAAAGAAGTTCATATATAATTCAAAATATGCCTCAATGAGAGGAGATAAAGATGATGACCCTAACAATGATTGTATATTAATATTAATGAAAAATAAATGATCTATTTATGTTTGAAAAAAATAAATACATCAAATTTATGTGGATATTTAGTGTAAATAAATTAGAGGTCATTCAAAAATATTCTTGAAAAAAACCAATGACAGAAATATTTAACTCACTTAATAGAGATTGTGTTTAGATTTCTCTTAAAAAATTTCTATAAATGAATGTCCTTATAATGGGTATCAAGTTTATATCCACATGAAGGGAAGTTTAAATTACAACATAAATAAAGAAATAGTGATTTCACACATAATCCTAGAAAAATATAATCAACATAGTATTTGTAAAACCCAAAGAGTTGAAATTGAGATTATAAATTTCCTTACAAAAATCATTTTGTTAATAATATAGATCAACTAAGTGTATTCCATATAAATAAAAATTAATAACGTATATATATAATAATGGATATCAAAATTTAATTCATACATAACCATAGAACATCATAATCGAGAGGTAGAATATTAACCCAATGAATGTAAATTGGGTTAAGAAGTTCCCCTATATTGCGTCTGAATTGTGATGTAAAATCATTATGTTATTAAATAACAAACAAAGGATAATTTATAAATTATTAATAATATTTTTCATGTTTATTATTTTTATTATATCACTTATTATATTGTTATAATAAGAACAATATTATTTACGTTAATATCGATCATCTTATCGATATTTGGTAGATTAATCGAAAATGAACTTGTTTTGATGTAAACTGTCCATGTGGTCATAATTAAATCAACTACATAAAATTATTCATGATATAAATATCATATATATCCAGTATATATTTGTTTTATAATAGTACGTCCTATTTTTAGATAAGAAATGAAATGTAACATTCATGGATATGGAAGGTCGTGCGTACTCATGAACACTACAGGGATTTCATTTTCATTGTAATGGAATTCAAACTAAATGATATATAAGTATATTATATATCTATTATAATATATATTTTATATTTGTTACATAAGATCATTAACTTTATCCTTTCTATGTTACTTGTTTTCCATGAAAAATTCATATCACATTGAGGGGCGATAGTCCACACTTCCTCAAATGAAATTATTATATTTTCAAATTATGGAAACCAAAAAGGTATATTGTCAATATAAATTACAAAATCATATATAAAATATAAATAAAATATATTTCATATATAAATATAGTTTTATCATAATGGAAACCATGAGAGGTGGTTGGATAAAATTTAATAATCATTTTTTAGTGGGGCAGTAGTTAGCCGTATAGAGAAGTAGTATGTTCTATAACCATTAGATGGAGTTGTGTGTTACTGTAGGTCTAAGAAATTTCATAAAAACATCATAGTATATTTATGATATTGTGGTTATTATAAAATAATTTATTAAAAAGATGTTTTTGGGTTTGAGAATGAAAATAAATTAATGGAGTTTGAGAGAATATAATACTTCTAAATCGGGTACTCCTTTTGATTTGAGCCAAAAGAAATTCCAAAATTGCTTTTTTTCCTATAGTAAGGATTCTAGTGGGATGGAATGGATGTTGGGATATTATTTGAGAAGCATTTTTGTAGGAAAAGGGGATTTAGGGGTGTTATTATGTGGGTAGAGTTGGTGTCCTTTTATAAAAGGGAGGAGGGGAACTTTAGGAATGTCTTGAAATATTATTTTTATATAAATTTATTTCTAAATTAAAATATTTATAGATTGATTTATTTAAAATGTAGGATAAGGATGGCTAGAAATACTCTCATCAAAGATGTTTGAGACAAGTTATTTCTCAAATTTAACCATATCATTGGGCATTAACCATTAGTAAACTATATTATCTCAAACCATGTCTTCTTGGAATTTTCACTATATAGTTGATATAATTACTATAATATGACAACTGAACAATAAGAGTATCATTAATATCATTTATAACATTATATAATATATTTTTCAAAATCATTTTTTTATCTATTATATCTTTAAACAAATATTATTTTCTTTAAAAACCCATTTATATCAATTTAGGAATAATTTAGTAATTAATTTTTGTTAAAGAAATAATAACTTGATTCTTGCAAAAAAATTAAATTAAATAAAATATGAAATGTAATAATCATCTAGATATATTCCAGTATGGAATCAAAATCATCAATTTACATTTATTTAAATATTTATAATCTCATTTATTTTAAACGTTCGTTAATAAGGTAATCATTGCATCATCATTGTGTCATAAATAAATTTATTTATATGATGTTAAAAAATTATAAATACACAATCATAATTTATGAAATAATTTTATATTTATAATTAAAATTTATAGTTAAATTGATCAATTATATAGCACCACCTTAAAATTGTTTTAGTAAACAGATACAGGTCTATGTTTTACTCCCCTTTACATTAAATTAAATATTATAACATGTCATTTTCACACACAATGGGCTCCCAAATGAAAAAGGTTCGGCCTAAGAATATAATTTCCAATAAATCATCCAATATTATTAGGGCACACATTAAGGAAGTTTTATATTATTATAATACTATTTTTACCCTTATTTTTGTAATTTACCCATTAACTATGGTAAACAAAAATAACTACAGAAGATACTATTCCTAATGTCCAAAAATAAAATGTACCCATCTATACAATTTATACCTTATGATTCCAAATATTTAATCCATTTAAAATTTTTAAAACATAAAAGATTCAGTAATTAATTCAAAATCAAATCCTGTTTTCAATTTTAAAAAAATGTTTTTAAAATGTAAATTCCATAAATTATTAGTGCATGTTAATATCAAATTTCAATGTGAAATTATGTAAAATGACCATAATTATAATAAATGATAAAAACATAATACAATTACAATTTAAAATGAATTACAAATATAATCTTACTAAATATATAAATTAGAAAAAAATGAAGTTTTTAATTAAAAATCAACAATTTCACTATTCATTAAAATATAAATATTATTAAAAAATAACTAAGTTTCAACCATGTTAAAATTTTAATTACCTATTCTTAATAAAAATATTTTTAGGTCAAATAAAACATATGAAAATTTCCAAAACTAGATTTAAAAAGTTTTCTATAGCAAATGTTGGTAAAACTGTATTTTTTTAAATTAGTCCTTTTATCCCAAAAATTGAATTTTTTATGATATCACATATATATAATGTATAATATGAATTGAAGAAAATACATTGAATATATAAAATATCTTTTTTATTAAATAGAAATCCATAAATAGTTATTTGATTTTATAATCATAGTTTTTCCCTTTTAAATAGGTTTTCATAAAAACACATCCTTTATATTCAATTGGATTTTATTTCAGGTTTTAATAAATTTGTTAACCGATGAATCAATATTGAAACAATTAAAACCATATATTCATAATTATTTTTATAATATTAATTGATTCCATTCCAATGACAGGGTTATAATGGTTACATTTAAATAATAAAATATCATTTTTTAAGATCGATGTTGTGTATCATGTATGTTATTGAACGTAGTGTTTCATTCTAAAAAAATCAAGATGTTATAATATCCCATCACATTCATGATCACCTCCCTCATCAATTACATAAAAAATTAATTAATTCAATTCAATATATGATATCCATTATTTGATATTAATATCTGAAAATTCCATTCACACAATTTCAATCAATACTATGGGATTTTGAATTTAGACCACATACGTCAAGATTGTTGATCGACACTCAGTAATGGGAATCCCCAAATTTATGTAGGACATTAAATTTTAGAATAAAGTGGGAGATACAGATCAAAATACTATATCAAAGATGAAATTAATTTAGATCTAACCAAACCTATTTCCAAACCCATTAAAATTGAGAAAAAGTATTCCCTATTTAATGCTTTAGAGGGACTGGGAGAGAGAAATATATTTGGGTTGAAATCACATATCAAGGGATGAGTATATCCATAAAACGGATCATCAATTTTCAATAAGGATGACTGAATTCATTGAAATTCATCATGGAGGATTTAAAAATATAATAATTATTTTTATCATGACTTAGGGTGTTTAAGGATAATAACCAGGGGGTTTAGGAATTGAAAAAAATTGGATGAGTAAATTCCCACATAGATGTTTTCATGGGCTAGGGTGCATGGTTTTCCCAATTACATACCTCTCTAGTAGGGGTTCACAGTTATTTATATGGGGGAAAAAATTCTAATAAACCATCCACCAACCATATAATCCTAATCTATCTAGAGTTTTATGGTTTTAGAAGGATGGGCACACTGTTTTGGGAAACCTTGTTCCAACCATGGACTACCCAAAACCCCTAAAAAAATCCAAATTTCACCCAAATGTGACCATGATAAGGCTTAAAAATATCATATCCAAAAAAATTAAAATATTACCTATAAATGAGATCATTTCATATTGATAAAAGGTTTGGATTTTATAATCTCCACACCTTACAATACGTCATCCTCGATCATCACTCCCATGTATCTATACGGTTCTGAGGTAAAATGATCAGTCTTATAAGCCCACATATTATCTTATCAATAAAATATTTCCTCTTTTACATGACCATTCTTCCATAATAAATTAAATTCAATATCATAATTCCAAAAATCAATTTATATCTATGACCCACAACACATATTAGATGCTCCTAAAGGGTTGAATATGTCCAAATCTCAAAATCATCCACATGGATCACATGAGAAGGGTTAGTTTGATACAATCAAAGCGGTGACAAAAAAAAATTTCATTAATAGCATTACACCTATGTGGAAGAGATAATTTGTATGCCATAAACATGATTCTCCCCATAACAAAAATTGGTCCAAAAACATTTTCACCATGCTTTCATACCATTGAATCCTATAGTGAACCAATATAGGATAATCTATAAGGAATAAATAGTCAACCATTTTATTCTAAATGAGGAATTAATGTCTATAAACATACGACTTCAAAATACTCTTATCCATATCCAAAATATTCCAAATATGAAAAACCTGATTTGATGTCTCCTTCATGAGACTCAGTTCTGTTAGATCTGACTCACCTACCACAATCCAATATAGAGGGGTTATTTATGGACTACAATAATGATCATCATATGGTTCCACCAGAATAGTTTCCTGATAATTGTAGTTATATTATAACTCCTCCAGTGGTAAGATCTTCTCACATTAACCCCCATTGTCAATAATGCATGCTCGAACCAAATCCTCCAAAACATGTATAATATACTCTAACTGCCCATCTTCTCATGGGTAGAAATATGTACTAAAAATACCTATATTCAATGTAATTTCTTCTAGGATTTCCAATAATGATTGTTAAAATTTGAGTCATGGTCTTCATTACAAACCTCTACACCCCATGGATTTTTTCATTCCCTCAAATGTATATATATCCAAATTGATCCACATAGAACATCTCGTCTACATTAGTGAAATTTTCCATTTTTTCAATTGATCTATTTCACCCAAAAATAATAATTATATTGACGCTTCCATTAGAGAAACACCATGAAATCCATTGTAATATCATTCAAATTCTATTACAAATAGGGAAAAAACTATAGTAAACTACTATTCCATTGATTCACAACCTTAACTTATTGATAGGTTTAGCATTATGTCACAAACAATGTAGTTTCCTTCTATGTTTTGTCCACCAACACTATTTTTATAGGACACAGAATATTTAGGTCAAAAATGGATGAATAACCCACATTGATCATGAAATTCACATTTGAAATCCTACTACATGCTTATAGTAATGAAAAAAGTTTTTTACATAGATGATCATATCATCGTATATGGTCCAATCTAAATGTTTTTTCAAACCTTCAGAGCCCTATCATAGGAATAAAAATTCAGGTTCCTCATAATATCATTCCCTATTCTGGATTAAATATGTGGAATCTATTTATAATTATATGAGTATTGTCTACTCAAGTACCTTACGAACAACAAAATTCACAATTTCCTGAAAATTCATAATCTATCACTCAGAGCTAGACTCATGTAGTTCTTGAGTCTATATTTTTCTACTCAAAGAGACAATAGCACTTTTTTCCTTCTTGGGCATATATTCTAGATCAATGTCGAATGATTTTATATAAACAACCCTTATCCGCTGCTCGAGATTCATGTCTCATAGTGAAAAGATATCCTTTATTCTCCTTGGATCAGTATTGAGAGTGAAACGATTTCCCAATAGATAATTCCTTAAAAACATCAAATAATAATCCACCACCACTAACTTGACATCATGAGTATAGTAATATAGTTGTTTTGGTCTCAACATATATGAACCATATGCCACATGTTGTTCTCCCTATATCAACAGTGCTAAAATATCGATCCAAAAGGCCTGAAAAATCCCTATATATTCCTCACATGACTTTATTAGAATCAATAATGGTGCATATTTCAATAACTTCCTAAACTCTTGAAAGGATTTAACAAAAGATCCACACCATTTAAACATGTCTCCCATATTATTCATGCCTAAATATGTATCCTTCATGTTGGAAAAATTATGTATAATCCTATCGTAATATCCTACTAAGCCTATAAAGCTAATTGAATCGAAAAAAATATTATGATGATCCCAAGAAACAACATCCTACACATTATCTGGGTCTAATGACACGGTTTCTTATGAGATGATGGGACCAATGAAATGTAAATAATCAATCTAGAAATGAAACGTTGATAGATTGGCATATAGAAGAATCTCTATTATTATACTTATGACATTTTCATGATGTTGTGTGTTTTCTTCATTAATCTTGGAGTACACCAATATGTCATCCACAAAAACAACAAAAAAATGATCTTGGTATTAGTGGAATATATGGATCATCATTACCATAAACACAATAGGTGTATTAATTATCCCAAAATGCATTAAAAAAACACAAAGAAAATTTTCAATCTTCTGAAATCCATATGTTGTATATCATAAAGAGGAAATCCAAATATATGATATATTGATCAGAATTTAATACCGTAGAAAATAGAAGCTCACCTCAATTGGTAAATGATATCATCAATGCGGAGAAGATGATATTCATTCATCTATGTCATATAATTAAAAATATAGCATTCAAAACCTATGAATAAGGTCTTATCAACATTATTTGAAAACAAAACTAGGGAACCCAAAACTGACATACTCAGACACATAGAACCGTTATCCATGAACTATTCTAGTTGATTATTAAAATATAAATGCACAATTGGTGCCATAAAATATGGTAGATTATTAAATGGTCTGACACTCTACATGAGATCAATAGAAAACTATACATCTCCCTCAGAAGGAATCCTTAATATGTCCTTCAAAAATAAATCATATTTTTGGTCTACAAAGGGTGAAAATCTTCCAACATCATGCTGCCATCTTCCAATAAAAGTCATGTATCCTAGGCGGTGATATCACCTAGTTATTGGTGAATTTTCTCTACACAACCCACTGGGATATCTCGTACGCTTCTTTGTACATAGTTTTCACCCCTTTATAGATAGACATCAATATCCAGTTGTAACATTCTATGTTGGATCATTATTATAATAACAATTCCATATCCAAAATAAATTTGAAAACTAAAATATTATCTATTTAGACATGCCATGGAAAAATATTCTCCCCTTCCTCGAGGGAAAACCCCCTCAAAATTTATATTTATATTGAACAAACTCACAAAGGTGTATCAATATTTAATACCCCACTCATAAAATCATCATATTCGCTTATAACATGCCCATTTTGTGAAGATAGAAGTGAACTATTGGTTCCAATGTAAAATAAGGAATTAGAAATTGTTGAATATATAAGAACAACACCTATAAATGATGATTGTCCATACTCGATATCCACATGTGTATGATGAAATACATGATATTTTCCAACCAATAATCCATTTGATGCAGTCCAAGTCATCATAACTACACTACTATGATGAAAGGGGTTCACATTCCTAGAAGTATGACATCAATTGGTTCTTCTGCCATGTCCTGTAGAATTGCAACTTCGAGACTAATATAGGGTAGAAGAGACATTATAACACTCATATTATTCATAGATTCTCTATAATTACCAATATATCTTGGGTCACTGTAGAAAAACTCTAGATATCCCATGAATTTTCTATCTCAACACACTACCAGTGGTCTATTGAGTTGTGTATTAAAGTTAACTAGCCCACCACATTGGTGATAGTGTTCTCGAGTAAGGTATTATATAATTAACCCTTACCCTTGTCATGTCTTCTTGATATCATCCTGGATTGCATTCATATAATGGAAATTTCTATAAATTAATGACATATCTTCTACTTGTCCAGAACGATCCACTAACATTTTATTGGAATCTTTGTTCAGTTTCTATAATAACATTATTGACGGATTCAAAACTTTAGAAATATCATAAAGACAAATGATATTCACATAGGAATTAATTTAACATTTAATCCCATAAGATAACATTTTCACTATAGTAGAATAATCACCTTGCAATGATATAATTATTCACTAAAAATATATATAGTGACCATTATAGTCCATTATGGACATACTACCTTATGTTAGAAAAAAAACAATAATTCCCTTTGTATACTTAGTATCATAGGGTAAACGTTCTCCACTAAAGTCCCTTGAATGACCTTCCACAAAATATTATCCAATATCCCATCCCAATTATTCACCTGACACTTAAAATTCTCTTAAACCCATAAAATATAATAATATATTTTTACTATATTATATAAAAAGTCCATAAGTGGTAAAGAATAATCTGGATAGACTCAATCCAAAACTAAGCTGTCTCAAATAGACAATCTCCAGAAAATGTTAGAGAATTTTACAAATGAAACTCCCATGTCTGTTATGACATAATATTAACAACCTTCCCTCAGTATCCTTAATTAAATACATAAACACATAAAATATGTAATAGATATACTCTTTATCTCTCATCATCTGGAATAATCATGCCATCATGTTTTATTGTCATAGAATCATTTCATGACATGTCTACCTTCCATCCTATCAAATAACGTCGTTTTGGAGGGACATCACAGTGATGGAAAAGACACATCCATGGAAACAAAGCACAAAATTAACCAACATATGTAAAAGGGATTCACTATAATCAATAACAATATATCCACATCATCTTGTCACATTGTTAAAACCAAGGATCTATCACTACCCTCAATAATCCATCTTCCATGTCACCCTTCACATTGGGTAAAACATTTTCACAACTCATGTTTCTCATAATAAACACATTTTCACCATTTTATAATAATTTAAAAATCACAATTTCATATTAGGAAACACACTCAGATCAATTGAATAATCATTAACAACATTTCAAATTCAACAACATAACCGAAACCCTCTTTTTTTATTCATGCCTAAAAATGATTAATTTCACAATAATTCATGTGAAAATAAAATGATTAATGCACACTCAAATATGATTTTATAATGGAACATGAGTCAAACATTAGAAAATCTCATTAAAACATTAAACAAGAACTGCATCACTCTACATGAAACAACATCCAACTATACCAACATACATCAATTACATCAATCCCACCCTGGGTACATGGGGTATTCCCGATACCTGGTTTTTCTACTCAAATAAACAAACTCATGAACAAGGACTTAATATTCATGTTATCCTATCAATATTTTTGTAATAGTGAAATTATTCAGTGAAACGATATCTCTTTCAATACTAATTTATATAATCCTGACCTGAGTTCTATATAAGGATTCCCTGAGTAGGTTAGTTACATGATCTAAATCATGCCTCCCAATATACCGATGCATCATGACTATAAATTGTGGGACTAATATATAAAATTGGAATACTATACCATATTTATCCTAGAGTCACGATTGAGGAAATAAATAAACAATAATAAAATGCATATAAATATATGCAGAATAATACTAATATCACATAGTGATAAAAACAAGAATTTAGAATCCAAAAATCAAAAGGTAGATACATTATTCCATAATATGTGTCAAATAAGAAATGAAAATGAAAAATAAGGGAAAAATAAAAAGAGGGTCTTGAAAACATTTCCAATTTCCTTATCCATGATCTATCCTGAAATAGTCATCTAAAATAGGTATCATTCAATTATTCTCTCCAATAAACATGATTTCTATTTACGTACCAATCAGGGATCTTGAGTTAGGTGTGAGTACAACATAGTAGGCAACCACTAACAATTTTAATTATATTATGCCATCAATAATAGTGTTTGATATTATATAAAGAATAAAATAAAATAAATTAATAATTTTCAAAATTAAAATCATCTATATTTAAATATATCATTTCCCCATGGTACAAAATAAGACATGAACCATCAATACCATCTTTAGACCATAATGTAGTCTGAACCGTATTACATAGGGATACAAATTTCAATTTAAAATGGATTTCATAATCCATTTCATTTAAATTAATTAAATAGTGACTTGGACTCAAAGTCCAAATCCAATATCATAGGAATAAAACCTAATTTTTATCACCACATGGGTATTTGGAGCATCAGTCCCTATCCCACAACTCAATGTTATTTGGATAATTTGTCCCTATCCCACATCTCATGGTCAGTTAGAGGATAATTCATTGTCCAACCATGTTCTCTATGGTCCTTATAGCCATTATATTTTCCCCAATGGAAGATGGAGCATATATCTAGGTACTTATAACTAGTTTACCTCGAGATTAGTTAACCTTTGATTCTATACTAGTGAAATTGGATCGTTTGTTGAAATTGATGAACATTATTGTGATCATGGATTTGATCTGAGTATAGGATTTCTCAAGTAAGTATCTGGAGGTGGTGGTGTGACTCCATAGAGTCTCAAGGATGATCATTTAGGATTGATATCCATGATTTTACTTTAGGTTATGTAAAGGTGTATAGACTGATTTTAATTAACAGTTATTCCCTATAACTACTCTTTATCCGTAGACTGAAGGTTTTATAAAATAGACTATCCAATCTCTTTAAGTGATATTATGTTATTCTGTCCATGATTTTGATGGTTTGTGGACGAGGAACATTACCTTTGTTTAGATTTTTTATAACAATACTATCAACACCACCATTTGAATAGATGAAATTGAATCTTTATATGGTCAAGATTACAATTTTATCTAGTTCTATAATATGGTAAGAGATGGAGTAATTCATGAGCTAGAACTAGTATATAAAATGATATAAATATGCTATAGTTAATTTGTGAAATAATGAAGGAAGAATAGGATCATCATAAATTTAATACTAAAAAAAGGGGATACTTCTGTCAATCATCTATGGAGATCCCATGTTGTTGAAGTTGACTACTTTTTATGGGAATTAAAGGTATTTCCATAGATAAATGTTTCCTTGCATTCTATAAGGTCTTTTGAGAATATTTCTATGGTCTGACCAATGGAATATATAATATCACAACACTTGAAGATGTTCCAGATAGTTGATATTTTCATAATTTCATCGCTCCATTATTATATTCATGACATCATTCATGTAATATGTATAAATGATATCTATGTTAATGATAATGAGAACTCGATGAAGTGGCCTCTTGAGATCCAGGACTACTGGGATAAGGTGTTGTGTGGAAATTTGGTTCCATTATAATATGTATTTTTTGGCATTGTGCCATGTAATAGAGTATATGGGAATGTAAGTCACATATTCACCCTATGTACCCGAAAAGATTTGATGATTAGTTAATATATTTTAAATTTTGTCTACTCGAGATGATTACCTTTCTAGTTTGCGAGATTTATTACTCTTATTTTGAATGACTCTCATTTGAGAGTTATCTCCCCCATGAGAGTCTTATGAACATGTTTTTCTCATTCACATGGGTTTTTTCTTGATTCCTATAATGAGGTTTTGGTGATTTCTAGAGGGGGAGATCGCTGAGAGGAATCCTTTTCGGTGGTTTTTTTGAGCGATCCCTATTTTTTTATCACTAGTCTGGGTTTGATTCTCATGTATGTGAATTTTGTTACATGAATATAATCCATGTTATTAGATCCATATTGACCAAAAATTGGTATGTTTTTTATGATCATGGTGTTCAGAGTTGTCGTAGAGTGATAATGGAGGGGTTCAACTACAAAAATAATGAATTATGGATAATACAAAACATTAGAGTGTTTCACATCATATATGGATAGTTCATTATTTGGGAAAGATGATTCATAGGTATCTATAAAGAATTTAATTTATTCAGTAATAAATTCATAATATTGACACATTTTTGGTGATATCTAAACCTCATTATTGACATGATTGGTATATATTACACACCATGTAATTACCCTATGAATATCATTTATAAAAGGATGTATAACGTCCAGGGTGTCCCAAAAGCTACGGTTTTCACCCATTTCTAGGCAATATACATCCCTATTCTTCAACATTTTTAGATTCCTTTATCGTAGATAGATCATTCTCTTTATGTATTTGATCTGTGACAATCAATAGTGATCCAATATATGTTATAACTCTTCTCTAGATGTTCCTCAACCATTTTCACCATTTTTCTTCATTCGATGCAATGGTGGATTATCTTGATGTTTTTATTAAATCTTTATTTGAGGTTTTTGGGGAATTTGTGTTGTGGAATCCTTTGCGTGATGTATCTTATTGTGAGGGTGGTGATTTGGATATGTGATGATGGTCCATTATTGGCCAAATAAATTTGATTCATTTCGGGTAAGGCATTCATTTCTTGTTTTATTTTATTTACATGAAATATTATATTGATCTGGTTTTATCAATTTGGATGGAAAATAAATTGTCTTATTATTTATTGATTCATATTAATAAAAT
Organism: Viscum album; assembly: GCA_963277665.1. Lineage (NCBI taxonomy): Eukaryota > Viridiplantae > Streptophyta > Magnoliopsida > Santalales > Viscaceae > Viscum > Viscum album. The sequence goes on along the minus strand of OY728120.1, from coordinate 646,845,064 downwards.
TTCATAGTGATCACATGTTTATTCTTTACACTCTGATAATTAGTTTCATCTTGTTTTGATAAATAATGTGATATCTATTATATTATTTTTTATCATGTTCATTTGCACAGAGTAGCATATTGAAATGGGAAAACAATGGAAATCCAAGATTAATTGATTATGAATTTGTTTAAGAATTAAAAAAGAGGAACCATAGTAATATGATGTTTGTTTTAATTATATGATGATCAAATTGATGCAATGTGGATGTAAATTATATGTGATATTTGATGTATTAAGGAAAATGATAAAAATTGTGAATCATGTATTTAATTTTCAAGCATTTTAATATAAATTAAATTCATGATGATTAGAATGGTTTTATATATTTTTACATCTTTTTAATTTATATTTATTATTATTGTATCATGGATTAAGATTCCTATAGATGAAATATGTGGTTTCAAAATAATTTAATTAATGATGGAATATGAATTGTTCATGTGATTATTAAAATTTCCAGGGCCATATTTTTCCATTTTCAAGAGAGTGAAAATGTTCCTTATGCTGGAGAATTGAGATATAATGTAAAAGTGATGGATAAATATATTATTTTGAGTTTATTGTTCTCTCTTATTTATAATTTTGTGTTTTATGATGATTTTATGATGTGATCCACATGTAGGAGAGCATAGAATGGCTGATTTTTGTTGTGGTGTGGGTGCGTGTATGTGATATAATCCTATGATAGATTAGCCTGGAAGGCTGATGTGAAATGTTTGAGAGTAGTCCCATATGATATAGCAGTAGTGGAAAACTATGACCGTGAGTGCATCACTGTATTCATGGGGGAGTTTAGGATGGAATTGGAGATGATATATTTTCCTATAATGGTCTTCCCTGATGATGTGATGTTATGATATATGATTCTCAATTTTCATTATTTATAATGGTCGATAGTTGGGTTTCATATTTTTTCAACATTCATTTCCCCAATACTCGATATAGTTGGATGTGATTAGTTTCATGTTTCTTATTGTTTTTATCTCGGGATGGATTTTCTAGAGTACCTAGATTATGTAATGTAATCATGAATAAATAAGTCATTACCCAAATGGTTGGTAAATAATTAGATTAAAATGTGGAAAACATTTTAATATTGATAAATTGAGTCCTCATTGTGGATTATTCCTAGATGGAATAGATTTTATTACACTTATTAATGTAATATAATCTTGATTAATATTAATTGATAATAAATGAACAATGAGTAAATTAAAAAGTTTAAATTATAAACGAGAAATATGTAATTAATTTAGCTCTTCTAAATTATTTTTTTCTTATAGTATATCTGTTCACAACTATTACAGCTGGGAGTTAAGGTATTGTTTGGTGCAGTTGAGTATATGTATATCTTATTCCCATAGTGTTATTTGGTTCAATATTATATCATTTGTATTCAAGGATTTCATATGCTTTCCAACACATGTTTTTAGGTAAATTTACAATTATCTGACAATAGGATGGTGTTTTCCCACATGTTTTGATGAGAGAATTGATGGATAACTACAAAATATAGCCCCACACTCTTCTCACAGATGTTACATATGCTAGAATGTGTGGTGGTATGTTTTCCCAAATAAATATTTTGTATAATTTTGGGTATTTTGGTATTTTAGAAATATGTATTATAATATATATAATCTAAAGGAATATTTTAAGAATGACATGTATATGGTATGATGGTTTGAGGTGATTACTTGGAGTATGCTCTATAATGGCTTGAGGTATAATAATTATTCAATGATACATGTCATGATCGATATGGTGGATCCTAGGAACTACATGTTTATTATATACTGATATGTTATATTGGGGGATGTGGTGATGTGATGCATGAAGTTAATATTGTGATGAATTTCCATGGTGTCTTTAGGTTTTCCAATTTTGGATAGAGATGGATAAAGATGTCCTATGTTGTGGGAATGTTGGAAAATAGTGGTGATATAGGTGTTGGGTGTCCTTGTGGATTCATTATTATATTATGCTCTCTTATATGAGTAGCTTGGTGATATTAATACATATTGGGGCTTGAAAAATTATATAACCTTATAGGTAATGATTTTTTTTGTATAAGATGAGAACATTCAAGAAAACAGAACCCTTTATTAAAATCAAACCATCATGTGAAACCCATCTAATAGAATGAAGATTACTTATATATGTTTGAAAAATAGAGACTGCATATGAAGTAATGAGATCTAACCAAAAATTTTCCCCCCATTATCATATTTGTTTTCAAACTCTTAGCTATAACATGGACCTCCCTAAATAAATGGTTAATGATATAATCAATATACGAGAGAAATTGTAAACAATTAATACTCCAATTATAAAGTCCCCAAAGGATGTGAGTAGATATAGTTCTGACATCATAGATAATCTTGGTGGAATCCAACTCCAACCATATCTGATTATGTCCCATCTTCTTAATGATATCCATATCAGTGATCACTCCTAGCATATATGCCTCCATGGAGGAAACAATACCACAAGTCCCAAAGGGGCATCCTGACACATCTCTAAAGATGTTCCTGAAAAAATCCATAACTCGAAGCACTAAGATTCCCTCTTGAAGAGCCATCAATACTTATTTTTTTCTAAACAAAGAAGGGAGGGCTCCAAAGAACATCCATTGAAGACAATGTAGGCTGTAAATTTCCTTTAACCTTAGTACACCTATGACATGAAAAGTCTTGAACCGAGTTGTGACAATAAACCTTTTGAGGTAGCATTACATTTTTCAAAATAAAACAATACCAACAAGACGTGATAAAAATCATAACCAACTCAATCTGGATGTCCCATGTTCCTCTCTAGCTCGAGTGAATGAACCAGTTCCACTATAGCAACCTAGAAAATAAGTAGGAGCCTACGGGGTAAGGGGGATCAGAGAAGGTTTTCCTGAATGTCTCAGACAATAGAAAAATTCATCATTTGAATGAAAAAAACATAAAAAAGAGACTTCTAAATCACGTTTGATTTACAAAAAATCAAAAATATAGGATTTAGGTCCTCACAATGTTAATGTAATACGATAAAAATAGAGCGAAGATAGATTCCACAAACCATCAAGTGAATTTCAGTAGGAACATTACCATGATCTAGCCTCCACACAAGAGTGAACAGAGAGGGGGGAATGGCCTTCCTATTGAATTTCCCAATCCAATCAAAACCCAACATAGTGTTATTCACTTGACAGTAGAAGGATTTTGAGGTTAGAATAGTATAATAATTCAGTTACTAGATCTTGAAATTACCAATGGAGGAAATGAATTAATTATTTAGAATCAGTTTAATATGATCAAGAACATAAGAAGTATCCTGAATCTAATACTCAATAAAAATATCAAGATACATATTTAAAACATCAAGGCTAAGAGAATAAATGAGAGGGGTACCAGTCAAATTATCTTTCCAAAACAAGAGAGAGTAGTAATGAGAAACATACCATCTTACATCGACTTCAATAATAGAAAATGTGTATCTATGAGAATACCAAAAAGAGGAATACATATAATTTATGATTCTATATTAGAGCTAGTTAAGTAATGTGGACCTCAAAAAGGAAGTATCTTCAATGTTACCATTTATAATATTCCAATATAAATAATCATTTAATTATTTATTAAGTATTCTAATATTTTTTATATAAAGACCCCCCATCTCCAATGATTTGCATAAAGTGTTCCAAGTCATAGTTACCAATATTCTTTCTAGAGTACTATCAGTCGAAATAATGTTCTTTATGGATACATAAGTCGATTTGATAAGGCATGCATGCCATTTTTTAACCATAAAGGAATAAAGTAATTTAGAAATAATATAAACATAAACCATGAAAAAATAACCTACAATAGGGAGGTATTTTTCATTCCATGTAGACAAATGATTTTTGATCATACCAATAATCTCAGAAAAGTGAAAATACATCGATAAACACAAAAACATCGGAACACTACTGTAAGGAAAATGGAGAAGTTATTATATAATACCCAAATAATTTCTGATTTCTAATTTCATAACAGAAGTTATGTGTCTACCAAAATAAGAAAAATATTTGGCCCAACTATCCAATTGGCCAAAAACATGCTCCAAATGCTGGAGGTATTTAATGATATTTTTGATATTTCTTTTATCCCCTTGTGTGAAGAGAATAATTTCACCATAATATAGAAGATGGGTAGGAGTTGGAAAACCATTACAGGAACCCATTTCCTTCACCATTACATTAGAATCCATGAGGGAACACAATCTACTATGACAATCCTAAGAGATATATAAAATAATAGTATAGAGAGGATAACCTTATCTTAATCCTCTAGAACAAGAAAAGTATCCCTCTATAGCTCCATTCACAAGAACTGAGATATGGGAATAACCAAATATAAGCTTGATCAAATTAATGAAGGTGTCATAAAAACCAAACATGGTAAGAATTTTAATTATAAAACCCAATCCATATTTTGAAAGGAATTTTTAATGTCAGGTTTAAGAGAAATGTTCCCCCCTTAGATAGTCTTTTTAAGAAGATTGAAAACCTTCGATGTAGTAATAACAAAATATTGGGGGTCCTCCCTTTAATGAATCCATGTTTTTTAGAATAAAAAATTTTCCTAGATATGGGAGCCAATACGCTAGAAAGAATTATTGTAATCACATTGTATAATGTGTTTATTAAAGTAACAAGCCTAAATAAGTGTATCTCATTGGAATTCTACATCTTACAAATTATGGAAAGGAATTTAAAATTTAATCCTAAAGTAATTTGAACCCCTATGAATAAATGAAAAACATTGTTGAAAACATCATCCCCAATGATCTCCAAATAATTCCTAAAAAAGAGGTTGCTAAAACCATTTGGATCTGAAGAGCTGTTAGCACGAAGACTAAAAACTACAGCATAAATCTCAGGTTCCAAAGGAATGGAAGTAAGTCTTGTATTATCCTCTTAACTAACAAGCTTGGGGTTAAAAACCTCCACGTTAGAGGAAACAGTGGATGATCCATTAAATAGGTCTTTGTAAAAAGAAGTAACGTACTTAGAAAGATCTTGTCTATTATCCAAAATTTTATCTCAACTCTTTATAAAACCAAGAGGTGTAGAGATTATCCTAATTCTTGTACGGTTGGCAAAAACTTCTGAGTCACTATCTACATCCTTGAGTACATAATCATTAAATGTAACTTTTTTCATAAAATATTTGATATTTAAAAGATTTTTGAGCTTTATATTCAACTCTAATTCAAAAAAACACCACTAGAGAAATAAACAAGGGTAATGTACCCCTGAATAGACTGAAGGGATGCATCATGATTAGATATGTCCACGTGATGATGGTTGAACCTATCATTACTCCGAATTTGGTGATTACCCTTGAGGATATTTATATTTAGGATGCAATAAAACACATTAATCATTCAACCTACCAAGCCCCAAGCATCACCAACAAGATTTACACATTCATAAAGAAGAATCCAAGATTTTTTGAATATCTAGGGAAAAAGAGATTAATAACAATTTATTATGTGATCAACCATGATAGGATGATGATTAGAGATTAGATGAAATACATTCAAACTAGAAATGGATTCCTTAGAGCTTAAGTAATAGTCATTTACTAATGCCATGTCATGTTTACTAGACACCATACTATTGATATGTCATCTATACCAAGTGAACATTGCGCCAACAATATTGAATTTAATCATATAATTTTGTTCAATGTTTCCCCTGAAATCCCTATAAGAAATAGAGGTGGTCATATGACCATGTTTTTCATCTAGACTAAGAATCTAGTTGAAATCACCAAGGATGAACCATTAGTAATCAATGATATTTTTGAGAAAACCAATGACATGTCAAAGGATTCCACGATCCTCATGGTCTCTATAAGCATAAATGAAAGAACAAACCTACTTTATTCCCATATAATAATGGCACAAATAACTTGTTTTCTACATGATCTAACCAAAATGGTATCAAATTGGGTTTAGTGTGTTATGACCTTAATGTTTTTAAATATGGAAATACTATTTTTCATTACCAGTAAACTGAAAACCATATTTTCCAAACAAACAAGACTATTATAGAAAACTATTTTCAGATCATCTATCCCAATTAATATTGGTATATGAAGATGAATATGAGTCTTCAGAGAACTAACTATGGTTTCATTAACCAGGAAATGGAAATTTCAAAAAATCATCCTCATTTGGGAACTAATTTGGGGTAAAAACCCATATTATTCCCATATATCTCATTCTTTTCGATGCTTTTTGGAGGTCTCACTACATTCATCTTTTGTATCTCAGGAGGTTGGAATATATTATTGATGTCCACCATGACCATTGACTATTTATCTATCATTTTAACTAAACTCAAATAATCCTTTCCTGAGGTTTGGGAAACACTAATAAAAGAATCATACCATTCATGTCCAAATTACCCAATTATAATTTTTTTTAGTTCTTGAATAGTTTAAAAATCAGTCCCTTCATATCCATATTTCTTAAAACCATCCTCATAACTGAGTATTTTTTTATTGATGTATATATCTTATCTATCTCTCAGCCTGTTTTTATAGAGCGCAATGCGTACAATTTTTAGGTTTTATTATACCCTTAGTTCTAGATGCTAAATTAGGGCCTACTGGAGGTAGTTCACAAGAATTGAGCACTCTCCCTTTTTCTCATTCCTGGACCAGGACAAGTACAGAATGGGAGGAGTGAGTTGGGACATTTTATTTTTTAGAATGTGATGAAGAAGATAATGAGTATATTTATATTATTTTATTTTGAAAGTAGGGGTGGATGAACTAGAAGAACTGGTGGCCCAAATATAATAATTGTAATATTTAATAGGCACTACGATGTGTGGAGCACTGAACCACTATTAAGATACTATAGTCTAATTGTAATTTATATGATATAATCATCTTTCAGTAACTCATATATTGTTCTAATTAGTCCTATTATTTATGATTGTATCCCAATTACACTAAGGATTATAAATTTTAATAGAAATTAAAACATTGTAAATGTCATGTAATAATTTTTTATGTGAGGTTGAATCATGGTTATATAATATAATGATAGAATAAATATCTTAACATTTCAAATAGTAAAGGTATAATACATTTAAATTTATTAAAAAATTTATCTATCATTGATTTCCCCTTAACCCTTAGCGTGTAGTATATAATAATTTATTCCTAACAGTTTTTATCTAGAGTGGTTCAAATAATTTAGTTTATCGTAACTAATATTCATCATCTTGTTGTTTCATGTTTATTTCTAGAACCAAAAATAATGTTCCATTTTATGAATTTTTTTTGTAATCAATTAGAATTAAACATATAAATTCACTATAATAATTGTGAGAATGAAATAAATGTGTATATTAACGAATATATCCCTCTTGAGTGAATAATATGGGAATTCAGTGAGTATATTATATGAAAATAAGGACAACATCTATGGTTTGAAATTTTATGAACATGTTGTTTGGATTACCACTATACATATTCATAGATCTTATACCCTAAATTATAAATAAACTCAATTGATTGTGAGGTTCATGAAAATTAATTCCTAAAATATCCCAATGAGAAACAATTTACAATTTGGTGAAAATATTGTATCTTCATATTCTCTGAATATATTAGTATGTTATTTAAATTCAGTGATTTATCTTTTTTAACAAGGATTTTGTTTCGTGAGTCAATTGTCATTTGAAAATAAATCAACAGGAAATCACTAAGAATTGATTTTAGATAGATAATATAGAAAATTGTTTATAATAATTGGTCTTTAAATGAATAATTATTTCTAAAAGTATCATATAAACGGAAAAATGAATATGGATTGAGGAGAAATGTGCTCCATCTACCCTCCTAAAATATTATGATAAAATTTAAAAAAAAATTATTTCTTTTAAATCATTTATTTCATGAATCACCAAAATTATTTGTATATTTATTATTAATTATAAAATAAATCTCATTATGTGGTATTTAAATTAAATATAAATATCAAATAGAATTTCTAAATCACTTATGGAAAAATATTGATCCTGAATAAAAATTTAAAAATATTTTGATTATTAATTTTTTTATGATGTCTGTTTTAACTAAGGTTATAAGTATTTTTAAAAAATAATTTATGAATACTTAATAAAAAAATAAAGTTAAAAAACATATATATTTATCTCATTGGTCACTAATTTGTTAGATATGAATATAAAATCATTCAAATAATAAAATATATTCTTTTTCAGAAAACAAAATCAAGAATAATCACATAGTGTTCTAATATAAAGAATGAAATTAATCAATATAGAAGAATGATTTTAATGAATTGTATAGATCGTATAAAAATCCCAATTTTTTAATAATAAAATAATGTTTTTACTATGAATGTAATGAGGGTAACGTTTATTTTATGCTTCAAAAGGTATTGTAAAAAAAATGGTTTAATTTCATTTTCACTGATTATATTGAAATTGATTTCAGGAACATGAAGAAATTGAAATTGAAAACGTTTTTAAAATATTTAGATTACTATTTTCTGATTATTTTAAAAAATCCAATTTTATTTTTTGTCATAATGAATAGTAAAATTTGTAAAAATATGTGTTTCCACATACATGGTTTAAATGGTTATACCAAGATGATTAACCATAGAGATAAAAAATGATATAGAAACCTCAAAAAATTTTATTAACTGGATAAATTTTATTTTTATCATTTATTATCTTCTATTTAATAATAATTTGGTTCTAGTTTCTCAAGATAGTGACTTCATATTACTTTAAAATTTCATGTAATTTTATTTTAGCTCCTCCCCTTAAATAAAATGGAACCTCTTCTCCACCCTTATCCAAAAAAAATTGAGCAATATGGGACAAAAATATAAACCAAAAAATATTCCTAGATTTATTAAATTTATCTATTACCTTCAGGTCTTACACTAAGACCAACCTTATATGGTTTATGTTTTTATCCCTTGGAGGTCTCTATATGAAGATTCATCCATAATTCACAACTTTTTTTAACATTTATGTATTCATATACACCAAATAAATTTGTTTTATCATCCCTAAAATAATTAATCAAATATATTCTATATATAGTGATGTTATTATCATTGTTGGATAATTATTTTTCACCCCCAAACTCATCCACAATGAAATAAGAAAAATACAATGTGCTAACATACATTATACCTTATATATGAAATAATGTATTTAATTTTTCACAACATTATTACATGGATGGTTATTAATTATTATTTATATTAAATATATATAATTTATTAAATTATTATATTTATTTAATTAAAGTATCTTACCTCTCTTCTTTCCATCCCATCAGTTGGAAAATAATAACATCTTTCATGTGTATGTGTGGAATACCACCGACATGAAATAATGTCATTCATTTTCCTCTACAATTTTATAGGGTAAGTAATAAGGATACATTTAATAAATAAATATTATATTTACAATTTTATAATTGTAAAAAATATATATTTAATGATAAATATATCTCTAAATAAATTATATTAAACCAATATCATGTCATTTAAACAACCATGAGACTAAATATATCATAATATAATATTTTTTTATTAACTTGTTTTGAATTGTTATACTTTATATTAATTAACACATTTTAAAAAAATGAACGGTTTTTTTATAAATTTGATATATTGAAAAATAATTACACAATATTTAGTAATGTTTCGTGATCCATCCAAATTATATTTTCTCGAAATTGTATTATTTATTTCTTTTAGAAATAAATATGACTAATTTATAAAAGATTTAAAATAATATTTGGAAAAAAATATAAATAATTATCTTAAATTATACCTTAAAAATTATATTAGAGTGAATGTTTGTAAAATATCAAAAATGATTGAATATTTTTGATAAATTTCTATAATCATTGATTTAAAAAAAATTAATTTCATTAATTTCATTTAATATTATATATTTAACATTAAAAAATTAATAAATGTAATATTATTAAATTTATAATATAAATAGTACAATATAGTTCATTGTAATTAATTTTATTTTGGGTTTTGGATAAAAAATTTCTATTTTTTGAATAAAAAAATCTAATATTATTTAATAATATAAACAAAATTTATTATCACTAATAATAAAACATACATTAAAAATTCGATACCATGGTTAAAGTGAAAAATTGTTTATCGATTGTTAAACTAGTAGATAATGGTGTTTTTACCAATTGAACATTTATAAATTCAATTTTATGGTTATATTCTTATTTCATACAATCCCACATTATATTATATTTTTTATGTGGATTAATTGTTATTGAATATGAAATTATTATATTTTATTCTTTTACGAAATTCAATTTCTATCTTCTCCCTAACATACACTATGATGCAACACATTTATAGTAATAACACATGTTTAATATATGAAGATAAACAATATTATTCCCATATATATTATAATAATCCATATATAATAATAATTGGTTTTTTTGTTCAATAAATTCCACTCCATGGGAAATTAAAAATGGATTTGAATGAGGCATACTGATGAAGAGGTAATCATCATAGCCGACCTCATTCAATTATTTCTCCATCTACCAATTCATAATCATTCATATAAAACCTAAAGTAATAAATTTATAATCCTAAATAAAATTAAATCTTATTATGATTATAGGAAAACTAACATCAACCCACTATTCTTCAAGTGGGAAGTGAATGTATTTCCTATGCATATATTGAGAGTACTGCATCTATGTAATAATACAATTCATTTTCCATAATCATATTTCATTTATTATTATAATGATTGTTTTAATTATTATACATGATATTGAAGAAATAATAATTATTATGGAATTATAATATCATATATACATTCTTACCTTGAAATCTATTTGAAGAAAATTACATCACTTATTGGTAAGTGTGACTATCCACCACTAGATTGTGATGCGATTTTTTTGTGACTATGATTTACATTAATTTTAAAAAGGAAGAATTTGTTGAATATATCATATATATCTGTGATAAAATAATTATTAATAATGTTCAAATTTTGATCTACCTTTCATTCCTTAAAATCAATTGAAAATTAGACAAACATCATGTGTACATATCACTTATCATCTCCTTGAATAATGTAATTTATATTATAATCTATAGATTGTATTGTTGAATATAAATATATATTAAATGGATATATATTATATTAATATAATAAATAAAAATATATAGAATATTGACCTAGGATCAACTAAAAAGGGAAAAAACGTTTGAACTGAAATTCCATTTAACAATGATATAGTTTACAATGGGAGAAGGTTCTTTTAATATGGAATTAACAAAAAAAATTGGAGTTGAAATTTTTTAGGTGGATCATACACAGTATTATAAGTATGTATTGGATTTAGGTATATAATTACATTTAATATAAATTTATTATTAGTAATTTTAGATTTCTTTAAAATAATCTCATTAATAAGTTTATGGATTTTCATCTCAATTTTATATATTGAGACTCATGCTACACACACCACTTGTTTAAATGATGGGTTCTATATATATCACATTAATTTATTTATTTCTGTGTTTAAAGAGAATAATAAATATTTTTTATCTATATATATCAATATCTTCAATGGGGTTTTAATTCTATAAATTAAAAATTAGTAAGGGATTTATATTACAAGCCCATTATTTGTCAAGATAGTTTATTATTAAGTTTTAGATGTTAAACTTTTATTACCTTTGTCTCAAAAAACACATAATATTTCTTCTCTTATATTTATTTATTGGTATCAAAAGTTTTTCAACCATTATACACTTTTTAGGAACTCAATAGAGAAAAATAATTTTTGATGGAAAAGTATCATTATTAATCTGTTTGATAAAAAATAGATTGTTCATATACATTTTTTCTAAAAATATATACAGTTTTTTTAATATTACCCTACGGATTTTTAAAGTAAAATAATTTTAATTTTGGAATTTCTTTCAAAAAATATTTTAAAAGAAATGTTTTTATTAATTTCATAAAAATCCATTTCTGAATTTTTATTGAATATGTGAAGGAAATCATTTTAAGAGGCACATCACGAAACATATTCACCACCATAATGAACACAAAGTGATATGATGTTTACATTAAAAAATTTCAACTTTTATTTCTAATTCAATATGTTTTTTTGGAATTTTTTTTATTTTAAATAACTGTTTTCATAATTAATAAATATGTTTCCCCAAGAAATGTTCTTGAGATCTTTTAATGGAATTTATCTTCTATAAAAATGTAATTTCTTGTTACATAATATTTTTAAAGGATATTCTCTATTGATACCCCAACTTAATTTATTAATTGGATAATGATTATGATTTATGAGTGATTTAATGAAAGATTTATCTTTCCAATGGGTTAATTATGTTATGAATTATAAGGGATATGATCCGTTGGTACCACCCAACTGAATGAATTATATGGATAATTATTATGATTTATGTATGATTCACTGAAATCTATTTCATTTCCACGTGTTAATTATATATGGATTAAACCTTAGTTGAAGTTTTTTCCAATCCATGGGTTATGCTATGATGATATAATATCTTTATTTTTTAAATATTTTATTTTATATGAGCTATACAATTATGAATGTTTTATTATATTATGGCACACACACACACACACATATATATATGTGTGTGTGTGTGTTTTTTTCTAAGTGATGGTTAGACCAGTAATCATATAGCCCATAAATGAATTAGGAATATATGGATATCTCTTGAGATTTTATATACAATAATGTGGATTGATCTTAATTATTTAATAGAATATATCTAATTTGAGTTTATTGGGAATAAATTATGACTATGGATGTGATATAATAGAGAGTGGAACCAATCAAATTTTATAATCTTATTAGTGATCTTTGAAAAAGGAAATGATTTTATATGATTATGTTTATTATATAAACTTTTGTCTTATCCCAATTTTATGCTATCAAGGATCATTTACAATGACTCCTATTAAATTAATTTCTTATAAACAACCAAATTATATTCTATTATCCAATATTATGATCTATGATAGTTTGAATATGTTTTTAAAATGTTTTGATTCTTTTGTTATACCCTTATGATCATTTAATGATTTAGTGTTCTAACTATCATTTCTAATCTTATAGTAATAAATTTTTTCTTCATATTTATTATGAATTATTTTTTCAAACATTCATGAAGGAATATTCAAAATGTTGTTAAGTTGTATTTTAATATATAGTTACATGATTCATTGAAGGGTATTTCCTTAAAATTTTCAAGAAACATTCCTAATGTTAGATGATATTACTCAATTAAAAAAGTTCCTAAATTCAAAAAAATCCTCATTATGTATTATTGTCTCTAATATGGGTGGTCATGTTTACTGAACAAAAACCACCAGATTAAGGTCATACGATGTGGAGTTTTAGACATAATTCCCTTGATAGAAAAGGGTTGATGTTTTAGGATTTAGATTTTTCTGAAGTAAAATTACATCACCTCAATAATATCATTGGAATCTAATAACTAGATTGATTAATTTATATAACTATACATTTATAAATAAATTAACTATGGATAAATATAAATTAACATGTTATAACGCTATCTTATAGGAGATTATTTGTGCTAATTTTTCTATAAATTAATTATACTAAAAGGGGAGAGGCGATTTTTAAGATCATGATGCTTGTAACCACTAGATTAATTTTACAATACAAATGTTCTTTGAAATTAGTTTCACAAAATCCATATACTGAGTTTAGTAAGTTTATATAAATTAGTAGAAAATGTTCACCACTATTAAATAAATTAAAAATTGGGATACTTCTGATGAATCTCATATTTTCATATATTTTATACTGTAAATAATTGTTTATAATCCCACCATAGTGTTATTGAATGGGTAATTATCATGTTTTTAGTTTTTAATGTTATTTTGAACACAAATGTGAAAAACGACTAATTTTGGATTTTTGACAGAATTTTACGTCAGGGGTATTTTGGTCATTTCAGGAGAAATAAAATTCCAAATCTTCTGATTAAGATTTTTTTAGAATCCTAATTTTATTTTCTTCAACTTTGTCTTCTGGACCAGGATCTGATTCAACCGTATTGAGGTCCAAACAATTCAACGAAGTTGAAGATTATTCAGGAACACCAAGGAAGATTCTTGGAAATTTCATCCAGAAAAAATAAGGTTCAGTGAAATATCCATAACTGGCTAAAAAAGACTATAATGGAGCTGAAATTTTGTGGGTAGACGGATAATAAGATTGAGAACATGTTTCATTAAGGGGGACACGCCTTAAAGGACTGTTTTCAGGGACATTAATTCATTACAAAACGGTGGTTTGCGGTTTGATGATTCTGACTGGACAGAATATATTTCAGCGTAAATTGGTCATAAATCATTCATCACCTGTCCAACTTCTCGGAAATTTTCAGGGTGAACGACCAAGACATTTAATAACAACATTCATGAAGGGTGTAATGCGTGAATATGTCATTAAAGGGGTCTACAATGCGTCGACATTTGAGGGAAAAATTATGCCTATAAAAGGAGGCCCTCACCTCTTTCCAAAAGCATCCCATTCTCCATCCATTCCTTCAAGGCACCAAGGAGGAGATCTACATCGAGAGAGGCCGGCCGAAAATCTTCCCCATTTCTTTTTATTTTATTTTATTTCTTTATTTTTTAGTTTTCAATTGTAATTTAGATTTCTAATAAATTCATGCATTGTTTTTATTTTTGTGTCCACCGATTCACCCTCTTCTCTTCCTCTCATCTTACCATTGCGAACTATAATACTCATGATCATGAGTAACTAATCCGAGGAATATCCCGAGGGAGTAATCAGGTTCTTGAACCCAAGACCATGTTTTTAATATTCTTTGAGTTAATTCTAAGGATAATTTATAGTGGGTGTAATCCTCACTGTGGTTGTCTAAAGATTAACTTCTTAATCTACAACCATTTTCCCTCGATTGAGGAGGTGGATGGAAGGTGTTCTTGGCGATCGCTAAGTAGACTTTTCATTCATAACCGGTGTAGAATAAGGTTTACACACATATGATGGAGTGTGTACACTAAGAATATTTGAAATTGGCCAATGAATGTGCTCCCTGAATATTCTCTCGGGAGAACTTCCTTTCTTCCCTAATTACATTCTGTTTAGCATTGCATGGTAATTTAGAATTAAATTTTAGTTTCTTCTGATTTATGAATTTCATTTATTTTATTAAATTACATTTATTTCATAAAATATTGAACAACAAAAAGAATTAGATTAGGTGGACTAGATGTAGTGATTTATTAACCACAAAAGCTCCTCAAGAAAATGACCTAGGTCAGCCACTGTGCTGCACTTAGTATAAATATTTTTGAGAGTGCACATGACAACACTTCGTCAAATTGGCATCGTTGACGGGGAGCCAAGTGGTTTTAATTCACTATTTTTATTCACTTTTTTTGTAAATTATTTTCCTTTTATTTAAAAAATAAAAATGAAAAAATCATAAATTTCAAAAACAAAAAAAAATCTTCTTCATCATGATGTATTCAAATTATGATTATCATGCATGGAATGACCAATCTAAAGTTCAAGAAAATGTATACAATGAACTTGATGCTCAGTTTCATAGGATTATCAATAAAGTGAAAAACCTGGAGAGCCAAATAGAATTGATTACAGAATATGTACGCACATCCTAGGAGAAAACCGAACCTGAGCCGGAACCTGAGCCAGAACCTGAACCAGAACGAGTGGTGGAATTGATTTCACCAAGAATTTTTTATGTTAAAGAACCTGAGGTGGGTGAGAAAGATCTACTAAAAGAAATAATCACATCATCTCACACTCAACCATTTCTCGAGGAGGTCCCAGAAGTACACATTCCAACTGATGCACTGATGGGAGGTTAACATTTTTTGGAAGAATCTTGGAATAACTTTGTTGAAGATAAATTGAAACATGATCTTCCCATACTTAATAATGAAACATCAGACACTTTATACCTCTCTATTTCTTTGGAATATAAGGAAGAAGACGCACCTACTGAGATTTAGTTTCCAATGGTCATGCTTGAAGAGATCAATTACCAAGATGAATTACTTGAAAGGGAAGATTTCTTTATTAATTCTTCATGTTTTAATCTTATTCATGCTAAATTGTTTTCTAAAATCTCTTCCTTTGAAATTTCTGATACAGCACAAATGGAGTAGACCATGGATGATATGAAAGATACCACTAAAGTAGTGGTGATCATGGAAGAAGATCTAGAGAAGGTGGCGGTGGTGCGACTACCTCCTCAACAAAATTTTTCATACCATATGGAGGAGGACACCACCGAAGTTAATAGGGAGCACCCTTAGCTTTTATTCCCTCCCACTTCTAACCTCAAATTTCTTCTTTATTCTTTCTCGGGGGTTGGGAACATTCTAATCTTATTTAGGGTTATCTACTTTCAGGTTTTACTCATGGATATCGGGAAAACTCACATGTGGTGGTTAAAATCAAAGAAGCTTCATCCACCAACAGATTATGGATAAAAGCTGGTACTTCCCTCTAGAGGCAGTAAAAGATTCCAGGGCCCACTTGGGGGATCATACCAAGATTTATCCTTTACTTTCTTTATAGTAATTTAATTTTCAATATTAGGAATTTATATTTCAAATTTAGCATTAGGAAATATTCTACCATGTGGCCCCCTCCCTCTTTTCATTTTGATCTTAAATAAAAAGATCCTTGTGATTAATTTAGTAATTTTTCTTTTGTAGGATCATGAAGGCAGAAAGAAGCCCTGAGAATTAGAGGAAGAGGACTGAATCATTATTTCAAAAGGGAGTTAACTTTTTTCGATTATCCTTTAAAATCCTTTAATTTTTTTTCGGTCCAAAACATATTTTGAGATTTAATGAATATTCTTATCACTTTTCACACATCAATTGATTTTGAAAGAGTTTAAATGATTATTTAAATAATTAATTTTAAATGATTGTTGATGTGCAAACATTTTTCTTGAATTGGATTATCAATCATTTTTATGAGTTTAACTGATTTTTGAAATCCATGCCCATGAAACACTGACTAAAAATATTTTTCCAATCCTGTGAGATATTCTAAACCACTTTTACATATTCTTCTTAATACCCACACTTTCTTGAGGGAAACTTGAATTTTGTGTGAGAACCAGAATTTGTGAATAATTCTCTTTCGAAGCTTTGGATTTCATGAAATGTATTTGAAATGATTGAGGAATCTCTTTGGCTAGCCACATTTTATCTTGAGACCCACCTTTACATTTATCCTTCATAAGCCCTTAGATGCCATGAATTGCCTTATAGGTTTTAAGCCACATTACAAGCCACTTTTTCCTTACCTACCCGCACTTTTAGTATTTTTCATGGATATTTCAAGTTTGAGTGTGGGGGAAGGGACTTTAGTGTGCATTCATTGGGATGTGTATCATTTATGGGTGATGCGAGGTGTGTGTCAATACTTTGGGAAGTGGATAACAAGAGAATTGGGCATGTGTCGTCATTTCATTGTGATTTATTTGTTTCATCCATTTCTCCTAAAAAAAAGAAAACAAAAAAATAGAGATGAGCTTGAATTCCTCATTTTACATTCTTTTATGACTCATGTACCTCTCAAAAAAATCAAGGGCATGAATTTTCATTCATTCATTTTATTCAATTTTCAGCTCATCCTCCATAAAAAAAAAGAAAAAAAAATAAAGATGTGCCTTTCTGGATCTTTGAAAAAAAGGAGGAGAACTTAGATGATATCATCACTTATTGGCTCATGTACCATGTCATAAAGATGGGTGGGGTTGTTTTTCACATTCACAAGCAGTATTGAGTGAGGAATTATCTGTTTTTTCACTTGAATTAATCATGCATTGTACTTAAAAGTCAAACCTCCTTTTTCTAGCCTGGAACTTTTTTCAATAATTTTCCCACCAACCCTAAGCCACAGAATCATTTGAACCTCTAATTAAAGACCTCATGATTAAATTCATTTTTATGTTTCACGCTATGGAGAAATGAGAATTTTCACAAACCTATGGTGATACATGCGATTTTCAAGTATGATTATAACTCTAGATTCAATTTCTCTTGAGTGAAGAGTGACAAAAAAAATTTCAATGTGAGGTAGGTTGTGATTGGGCCATAGATTGATTTATGAGGTTGAACAAATTTTAGTGATTGAAATGAAAATAATAGATAATTATTATTCATATATGAGACATGATGGAATTCTATTTTGGATAAAATCATTGACATTTTATCATTTTTTATTGTTGTGTGGATTTTGACTTGGATATATGATGATTGCCCAGGAGTGCAATGTTTAAGTGTGGGGGAGTGATGAATCTCATATTTTCATATATTTTATACTGTAAATAATTGTTTATAATCCCACCATAATGTTATTTAATGGTTAATTGTCATGTTTTTAGGTTTTAGGGTTATTTTGAACCCAAATGTAAAAAACGACTAATTCTGGATTTTTGACAGAATTTTACGTCAGGGGTATTTTGGTCATTTAGGGAAAAATAAAATTCCAAATCTTATGATTAAAATTTTGTTAGAATCCTAATTTTATTTTCTTCAACTTTTTCTTCTGGAACAGGATCTGATTCTACCATCTTGAGGTCCAAACAATTCAATGAATTTGAAGATTATTCAGGAACACCAAGGAAGTTTCCTGGAAATTTCATCCAGAAAAAAAAAAGGTTCAGTGAAATATCCATAACTCGCTAAAAACGACTATAATGGAGCTGATATTTTGTGGTTAGACGTATAAGAAGATTGGAAACATGTTTCATTAAGGGGTCCACGCCTTAAACGGCCGTTTTCAGGGACATTAATTCATTACAAAACGGTGGTTTGCGGTTTGATGATTCTGACTGGACAGAATAAATTATCAGCGTAAATTGGCCATAACTCATTCATCACTTGTCAAAATTCTCGGATAATTTGAGGGTGAACGGAAAAGACATTTATGAACAACATTCATGAAGGGTGGAACACATGAATATGTCATTAAAGGGGTATACGACGCGTCGACATGTGAGGGACAAATTCTGCCTATAAAAGGAGGCCCTCACCTCCTTCCCAAAGCATCCCATTCTCCATCCATTCCTTCAAGGCACCAAGGAGGAGATCTCCACCGAGGGAGGCCAGCCGAAAATCTTTCCCATTTCTTTTTATTTTATTTTATTTCTTTATTTTTTATTTTTCAATTGTAATTTAGATTTCTAATAAATTCATGCATTGTTTTTATTTTTGTGTCCACCGATTCACCCTCTTCTCTTCCTCTCATCTTACCATTGTGAACTATAATACTCATGATCATGAGTAACTAATCCAAGGAATATCCCGAGGGAGTAATCAGGTTCTTGAACCCAAGACCATGTTTTTAATATTTTTTGAGTTAATTCTAAGTATAATTTATAGTGGGTGTAATCCTCACTGTGGTTGTCTAAAGATTAACTTCTTAATCTACAACCATTTTCCCTCGATTGAGGTGGTGGATGGAAGGTGTGCTTGGCGATCGCTAAGTATACTTTTCATTCATAACTGGTGTAGAATAAGGTGTGCACACATACGATGGAGTGTGTACACTAAGAATATTTGAAATTGGCCAATGACGGTGCTCCCTGAATATTCTCTCGGGAGAACTTCCTTTCTTCCCTAATTACATTCTGTTTAGCATTGCATGGTAATTTAGAATTAAATTTTAGTTTCTTATGATTTATGAATTTCATTTATTTTATTAAATTACATTTATTTCATAAAATATTAAACAACAAAAATAATTATATTAGGTGGACTAGAAGTTGTGATTTATTAACCACAAAAGCTCCTCAAGAGAACGACCTAGGTCAGCCACTGTACTACACTTAGTATAAATAGTTTTGAGAGATCACACGACAACGCTTCGTCAACTTCTAAAAATGAGATGATTGAGGTAAATATTTTATAAATTTATAGACATATATGGATGAATCGATGTTCAATATCTATATAATATATCATAGGAAATATATCCAGGTAACCAAATATAGTACTTTCAAAAATGAATTGAATGATCTTCAATGATGCCAGTACAATTGATAAAAAAAATGATTTTCTAGTTGAAAATTATTATATCATAGAAGTGTAATTTTATATAAATGATAAATAAATATTTATGAATCATTTTTATATAACTAATGACCAATGAAGGGAAATCTGATTGAATACATCATAAATAGATATATCAGTTGAACTTCTTTCAGATGAAAGAACATCATATAAGAATTATAAATGATAAGGGAGAAATTATTTGGAGAAGATGTTAAAGAATGATTTTTTTCAAATAAAATGAATGTATGATGTATTAAATGATGATTTATAACTACATGGAGTCATCCAGATGAAATTATGTGGATAATTGACAATTTCTCTTAAGAGAGAAGAGTTTCTAAATAATCCATCAAAAGAATATATACCAGATGCAATTTTGATATGATTTAAATTAATATTTTAAAAACTATATATTTAAAACTATAACATTATAAATCATTAATTTACTCTCAAGATAATTTAAAAATGTACATAGAATTTCCATAAAAATGAAGGTAAATATGTTTAATGTTGGTTTGAATTTTAATATTTTTTTAGTAAGAGTTAATATTTTTATAGAATACATCTAAATGGTTGATATGCTAGAAGGGAATTTGTTTTATGTTCTATTTTTTATAATTATATTTTTGAATGATCGAGAAAAATAAAATTAACCCATTCTATTATCATGATTTTTGTTACCATATGTAGTGGGAGAAAAATAAACATATTCTTAACTTTATTCACAACAATGAAATGATGACATACCAATGTAATTAATGGTCTGATTTACCAATAGAGATTTTTTTTGATGAAAATAGATGAATCCGATAGTGAAATTAGATTGGGATATTGATATACGATGCCATACATATGATCACATTTTTGTTAATGGGAAACAAATTCAGAAATGAGATATTATATTGAGAGTAATAAATAGTTTTTACAAACAAATGATAGAATGTGCATCTAAAATTCATATTGTACATAATTTAGGATAAAAAACAAGAATAATTTCGGTGAGGAAAAATAGATAGATTACATCATGCATGTGTAGGGTGAATTGGGATGGAACAATCTAGATGGAGAAAACCCCACATATATTTTTATAGGAACAATTCCAGAGACCATGTGAGAAGTTTATTATTTTTACTGGTTCTATTATTTTGTAATAAAAAAGATGAGAAATTGATATTATTCAGTGTAATAATTCATATTGATTGATTGTAAGATTCTAATGGGTGTTAATAAAATAGTATTCACTTATTTTTAGTATTTAATTTCATTGTACTCACATGGGTGACCAGGTCCAAGATATGTGTTCTGACATGATGTTCAAACCTTGTAAATCATGTGTTCTTTTTTATATATTCCATAAATAATATATTTTCATAAAATGTTAATAAGGATAATAAATATAACATGTGGTATGGAATAATTTATAAGTGAATCAAATTTTTTAAAAATATCACTATTGATGCACACCCACATTTCTTATAGTTTTCATTTTCCAAAGTAATATATTTTCATTTTTGGTCTGTGGTTCTCCTCTTTAATTGTAGAAAATATCCACTTAATGAACAAATAATTTTTTCTTACCTTCGATGGAAATAATTTTCCTGATTGTTAAAAAAACAGATACCAAATCTTTTCTCAACTGGAAGTGTGTTAATCTATACCACTGCACCAGGCTTTTCATATATTGGAAAAATTAATGAAATGAAATTCAATGAAAAAATTAATATTGATGTTAAATAAATTTTAGAAATTTTATCACTATGTCTATAAAAGAATTTTTTTTTAATGAAGTTGATGGGCCTAAAAATATAATGAATCTCTGGATATTATTAAATGTTTTTTGGTCATAATTCCAATGTGATGGTGGAAGAGAAAATCTAGAATAATATATTTGAATATATATTATATAAAAATAAGAAAATTTTGTTGATTGCTTCACCAGATATAATATAATATTTTTCTGAAGTAGTGGATTTTTATTTGTATTGGATTATTCTTATATTGTTAATAAACTCATGAGAATAGTTTCATATTGAATTGACATTAAAATTACTTCACTATAAGATACTATTTATTTATCTCTTAAAAAATTACATATCATTCATGTTGTTACCTAGATTTCAAATGATAATTAATTAAAAAAGAATATCATTGATTAAATTACATTTCGGGTATTAAAAGATGAAAATACAATATTTTGATCTTATAAATGTTAATATTATATATATGGAAGATAAATAATATGCTGAAGTTAATGAAAATATCATGTATACTATTTCCAATAAATTACCAGTGTGGTAGAAAAATGTATTGAGAAAAAATACATTATAAATATTACAAATTTCGAATATTAGTTAACTATAGTATGAGTTTACCTATGCTGAAATTTATAGTATATGAATATCATTTACATGAAACTCTTCAGACGAATGTTTTTCAAAAAAAATCTATGGATGAATATAAATCTAGTAGTGGAAAGATATTTTTTAATGAAATAAAATAAGTCTATTGAGTAAGAAAGCTGAATATGAATCTATTGAAAAGAATCATTAAAAATAGAAATGCAAAAACATGCATCACCAATATAAAAAATATTTAAAAAAGGGAATTTTCCTCAAATGATGATGAATAAGGTTGTGATGAAACATAGAGAAAATATCATATTAGAGCAGAATTTGTGTCATGAATTGAATAATACAAAACTGTTATTCAATGAATCAATTTTTTAGAAATAAAAGTGTAATGGTTAGTGTCTGAATAGAAAATCTTCTCAAAATCGAATATGTTTATATTAAGGATTTTTATTATATTATAATAAATATTTATAATAAAGGAAATGTGGTTAAAATTCATATTAAAAATTTTGCATCTAAGGGAATTGTGGTTTGTATAACTCAATTGATTGTTATTGAGTTTGAAAGTCCTATAATATATTGGATCAAAAAATTAAAATATTATTCATTATATAAGGGGAAACATAACTAGCTACTGATAAATATCCCTTAAATAATTAGACTATATCTTCACCATTAACTGTAAAATTTCAATTTATTTTATTAAATGTACTCTTTTTATAAATAATATTGGGAATTAATTGGTTGAAAATTGATTTGTTAAATCAATAAAATTAATAAAAGTTAAAAATAATCTTAATAAAAAAAAACCCTAATCCACAAGGTAAGAAGAATTAAATGATCTTTTAAACCATTGAAAACATTTAATTAAAAATTATCATACTTTTACAACAAATTGAGAATAAATTAATTTTGTTGTTGTTGTGTAATTTATTAGCATATAACTTATAAATGATTTTATAAAATTGAACTTCATGGAAATGTGAATGAACATTGGGAGATAAACCATGGATGGAAAGTGATTAACTATCTTATCCATATATAAGAATAAATGGAATAATTGTATGATGATATAATGATACTAATGTGAAATCTATTGGACATCATTGAATAAGTTTTCTGAAGATGTACCCTACCAGGTCACTTTTATGATGAATATTTGAAACCACATTTTGGATAATAATCTTTTAGTAGAAAATAATCATTTTTTTTTGTAAATAAGATAGTTGAATAATGTCCTTTGGTTTTTAGATATCTCTTGAAGTGAGTCAGAGGAACAGTCAATTGATTGATTATGGTGGTTGTTCCACACATGTGATATGTGATTTAATGATATTGAAATAGATTTAAGAATATGTAGGATGTGTATTTACTTTAAAAAATGATAGTTCATTAAATGTTTGTATAATAGAAACTATAGAGATTTAATCTTTGAAAAATAAATATAAGAATGTTTTTTATGTTTATGGGATCTTCCAAAAACACAATAAATGTTAAATGTATTGTGATAAAGGTATGGAATTTAAATTCAAGAATATTTGTTGTGTAATTACAAGTGTATAGGATATAAAACATATTCACAAGGGAGAAAGATCTATTGTAAATGTATTCCAGCTTGGTGAACATTGTAAATCATGTAATTTTAGTGTTAAGGATAAAAATATGTAATGGGATAAAAGATGTGGTCTGCCTAGTCACAATATTTATTGATGATGTTTTATGTTACATGAATCAAAAACATTTAAAAGAAGAGGTAATTTTTACAAAATTTTATATTTGTAAGATGATTGGTAAATTCATAACAATTTTGAAATTCAATCCAATAGATATATTGAAATTATATTGTTATATTTTTGTGGGATGGTTTGATATTAATCAAAAATTAGTTACAATAAATTGTCAATTTTATCAATAACATTAGTTAGATAACTAACATAATGTTTATCAAGAACATATGAATGTCTATATAAATGTAATGAAATTTAGAAGGTATTTTGATGGAGTGATAATTATTTATATACCAAATCTAAGAACATACTTCAAAAAATAGTACATAAGTAATTAATTTTAATCCTATATAATGAAATATGTAATCAAAATAAATATTATTTTCTATAAAAGATGAAAAATAAGACAGTAGTGAAATGTGAAAAACAAATGTTTCATGTAATAGGAAATACAAACTCATTTCTGACTACTATTAATACTAAAAACATATTTTTTAGCTACTATAATACAATATGAACTTATATTATAATTGGTATAGAATAAAAACAATAGTAAAATAATTCAAGGACATTGGGATCACTTTCCTAATGAATATAAAAAATAATTATCATTGACTATTTTATGAAATAAAAGATGACTTAATTTTAATGTGATATTCATCAACTTAAAGGAGAAAGAAAAGTAATTTTATTTTCAGAATTATATTTCATCTCAAGGATGTGAGTGTTTTTGAAAATATAACTTTTTTAGGAAAATATTTAAAATAACATGGAATACAAATTGAAGTCTTCTATTGACATTAATATAAGTAAATTTTAATTTCATCTATAATAAGAACCTGAAGAGTCAGTTGAATCATGTTATTACTAATGCAATATTGGTAGAAAATAAATTATATTTCATACTATATTGAAACATGTTTGATCTAATAGAATAATTATAAATAATAAATATCCAGTTCATGACACAAGAATCGTGAGATTTTAGAATCCGAAAGCATAATATTAGAAGATGAACTAGACTAAAATTTAGTGGAGGATGATCATAATGCATGGGATGAAGAGAAAATAGAAAAATGGATTAGATTTATAGGAATGACATAATGGATATTTATCTATGAACATGAAGGAATAACTTTATTTTAAATAATTGGTGGTTTTGAATCAATCTAAATGAACATGGGGAAATTTCATGAAATAATTAATTACTTATTCAAAAAAAATTACTCAATACAAGAAGGTATTTTTTTTCAAAACTATAAGATTTTTTATGGTATTGGTATCACATAATTGTTAAAAAATTTTTGATAGATGACAGGTTAAATATTATAAATAGATAAATTATAGAATATATTTACATTAAGAAATGTAAAATGCTCATACATTATAATGATGGAACTGAGGTATTTAATTTAAAGAAATACTTATTTTGGATGAAATATGTTCCATAATCTGGATACTCAAATATTAATATTTTCATTTCGAAAGTGAACATTACTAATGTAAAATATTAAAATAAAAACATATACATGAATGAGGTATACTAGAGTACCATAATTTTTTTATTTTATTTGGACTATATTAATTTCTATGTGGATAGATATAATGTTTAATGAATTTTCTGATGAAATGTAAAAACCATTGAAATATCTATATTTTGATAATAACATTCTTTCTAATATTTCACGTGAAATAATCGGAATGATAAGTATTTCTAAAAAATAAAAATATTCCTTGGAGGTTTTAATAATTTTTTAGATAAAGGATTATAAAGAAGATTCTACTCATATAATTCTTAGAAAGTTTATGAGTAATGATCATTCATCAAAAATAATGAATCTCAGTAACATCCATATTTTGATAAGGATTTTTATTTATATTATAGAAACATTGAAAATAATTTATTATGTTTTTTAATCTGTGGAGGATATAAATTAAAACCAAATGAATCACATATATTGGATAAAAAAGGATTCTTCTGATATGTTAATGGATCATATTTATATCGGAGATTATATAAAATATTTTGTGATACAAAAATTCTGAGATGCATTCATATTGTTTAGGATGGAAACAGAAATTAATGCAAATAAATATTTGGTGGAACATTTATTTTTGGATAATTATTTGACCAAATGTATAGTATTAAATGATGATCTATAAAATTTTTAAAAACTAGAGAAGAATATTTTTCCACAAATCATTCTTTTAAAAAATTAATTAAATGAATTTTCAGTATGAATGTTTGAATCTATAAATTTTAAATCAATGAAGATTGACTATGATAATAAAAGTACCATTGATCGTTGAAAAGATTCAAGAGAAAAACACATTTATATATTGTATCTCTTTTAAAAATGAACAATTTGGTGGTGGAAATGATATGATTTATTATAATTCAATGAATTGTGAAATTTTTTTTCATATAAAAAATCAATTCCAAAAAGAAATGTTTTAGGATTTGAGGCTACATCAACATGATCATGCCCCACCAATGAATTCAGAATGATTCTAATGAAGTACCACCACTATGATTTTGGCTATGTTTTCAATGGGGGAGGGTAAGTACAACAAAACTAGAATAATTAAAACTCATTATTTCTTGAATATGAAGTAGTGGTTATCCCAAAATGGTGAGATAAAAGATTTAGTTTAAATTTATATTAAATTTTCTACACAATTTTTTTTTCACCACGGGATGAAATTGATTAATATCATTACATTATATGTTTCTATTGTTTAATGACATTCTACATTTCAATGATATATTCCTAATATCATAATAATAATTTGGGATAAAATATATTTAAAAATTTTGTGTGGTGAATGTTTTTTGACAATAATTACAAAAAATGGGATATATATAACAAATTTAGATATTTCATTAAAAAATATTTATTTTTATTTTTAACATAATTTTTATCAATGGTTTTGTTGAACATGTAGGAATGATGTTTTTGAATGTTGTCAATAAATTTTTACATATAATATTCCTTGAAGAGGTGAATGATGCTACTTTAATATTGTTTTGAAAATTTCATTATTTTAGATGATGAAATTATATTTTATATTTTCCTCTCACCATTTCCAACGTCATGATCCATGATTTATTATAATTATGGATAAAAATTCAATTTTTAGACTACCAGATGATGATCACCAGACATAGTGATCGAGAAAATTTACTCTGGATGGACCATGGTTGATGATTCCATAAATAGAATTATAACAAGGAAAATATTTTTTTTGGAATACAATCACCATAAATAAATATCTATAATTTTTAATATGGATAGTGATGTATTAGTATATGTTGTAAATAGGTACAAACATAAAAAATATATATCTTGATAGTGATTTTTAAAATTCTTTTACAGAAAAACTATGAAAAAAATGGTCGGGTCAAAGGGGAGCCATTTTTTGTTAGAAGAAAAAGATTAAACCATCATTCCTAGATAACAAGATAAATGATCATGAAAACTAGTTACATGAAAATAACCTTCTCTTATTTTTTTGATAAAAAGCCATGGATTAAAATTTACATCTATGATATGTCTTCTACAAACGATAAGAAGGATAAAAATTAGATATCATAATTATATTTTTTTATGGGAATGCATAGAGAGGTAGATATAAAATTTTAATATTGATATAAACATTTGAAGGAAATATTATAATGGAACCAAAGTGATATGTTTAATGTAAAATGATTTATTATTAGATGCAACAATGTAGTCCACTATCATTAATAAAATAATGGAAATAGATAAAGGAATATATAGTTTCCCAAAAAACAATTTATCTATTTTTCTTGTTATATTTTTTCAATTATATGCTTTATAATGTTTTAGTATTTAAAAACATTTCATGTGTTTCAAAATAAGTAACTTCATATCGAGACAATCAATAAATGAACCATCAAATGAGCATCCATTAACTGAATAATCATTATACAAACATGGTCGATGTCAATGAAGGGACGAATTAGAGAATCTATTCTAGACTTGGTTTTTCATATCGGAGAATCTATTGGTGTTTTATTTGAGGTGGGATAACCACAAAAAATTATATATATGATGAAAGTGGAAAAGTGATGATTTTTCATCAGACTGTGGATTTTCTAATGATATCATTTGACAATATTCCACCATATGGATTGTCAAATAATCTTAAAATAACAATTTTAATCCATTTATTAATAAAATTGTGACAAAATATTTCAATTTTTATCTATATAATAAATTATATTAAATAAATTATTTAAAAATAATTCTAAATATTCTCGAAGATATTTGGAATTTTTTGATTTTTTGGTAAAAATTATTATGCACACTAGCATACATTCAAATGCTAGAGAAGTTATGAGTTAATATGTTTTATGTGGTATTTTTTAAAACATGTTTTTTTGGGTGGGAAAATAAATATCATTTACAACCATTTTCATTTTTATCACAAAAATAAATAGAGGGCGAAGAGTAAAATATTACACAACTCACATGTATTAAATGATGACATGCAGAAGTTTTTGGGGTATTATAAATTTCTAATAGAGATTAAATTATATTTAAAAAAGATAAATGTTTGATATAGAAATTGGAAGGATTTTATATACTGAGAAGAGATACATAGGTTATGATAATTTTTAATCATACATTTTATTTATTTTGTGATAATGGAATGAGAGTAATTGAAAATGATTTATAGGAGTGTTTATAAGAGGAAATATTTTTGTTTATGAGATAGAAATATGGATATAAAATAAGAGTAGTTTTAGATAATCACACTATATGTAGTACACCAGATGGTGGAATGACAAACTGAATGAGATGCTACCTAATGGGGAATTTGGATGAGGAATCTTCTAGAGAAAAATTTAATGAGATGGTAAAAAATATCTCATTTTTGTAGTGAATTAGTTTCGTATGATTAATATTATATTCATATCAGAAAAAAATAATCTCTATCTATCCGCATATATAATTAATCTAAATAGATATGGAACAATTTTTATTCAAATATTTTAAATTAGGAATTTCCATGAAGTAATGAGAGTATCCATTGTAAGGATATAAGTTCTAACACTAAATCATTACACTGTAAGTCGTGTGTTTCTTCATTTAACTTCTTACCAAAACATTATTGTGAAATTATAGTAAAAATAATAGAAGGATAATAAATCTATCATGATTTAGGGGTTAATTTATATTTTGTGCTAAATATGTTAAAATATGAGTACTATTCAACCCCATTCTCTGTGGTCCTCCTAATCCTAATGAACATAACAATCTATGATATCTAATTTATTTGGACATGCTAATAATATGACATAAAAAATTCATTTGTTCAATTCTCTAGATTATGATTAATGGTATTACCATAGATAATTCTATGAAGGGTGATAGTTATCAAAAACACAGTGAATGATTATGTATATCTCTTATGAATATGTGTATTTTTGTTTCCATGTTTCCAAAGGAACTGATCCATTATGATTCAATAATTGATTGTAATGTTATTAAATTTATATTAATATACTAAGATGTAATATTATTTAAATAAAATTAGGTGCCTGTATTGTATTTTTTAGTCCAATGTTTATTAATGTTTTGAAAATTGGATTATTTACATTTTTTAGTATCCTATGGAATATCCAATGCATATGAGAATGTCTTATTTTATCTTAATGAAGTTAATGTGGGTTTCCAAAAAATAACTGTATGGATACTACAAATGGAATTTTTTGGGATGGATAACCCAAAAATTTATTTGTCACATATATCTCAAACATCATTTTGGAAAACTGTGAGTATTTCCTTCAATACATCTAGATGTACACTCCCCTAGGATATGTTTTGTTCAATTACGTTTTTTAATAAGAATCATTCTGAATGATTTGAATAGTTTATAATACAAGATTACAATTGTTAACCATATGTTATTATATATAGAAAAGTTTTTATCATGTTTTATGCATCATAAAGATGGGTTATCATGACCAACCACTATGATTAATGATGCATAATTTCCATTCAAACTGATTTGGTCTTAGTATGGTTATTAATATAGAACAAATAACAAGACTTTGTGATATTTATCCTCAAATAACATATTTTCTTATTTTTTAATCCATGTGAATTATATTATATAAAAACATTTTCTTGTAATGAAAATTCAGAAAATCAATGATTATATGATGAATGACAAGTGAAAACCCATAATTGTATGATTATAAAAACTCAAGTCTATTATTCATCCACAATTGAATTTTATTTTAATGTAATACAAAAAAAACATATGTTACATACTCATTCTTTCTATTTGATATGATTTTGTTCATGGATTTTTTTATATTAAATAAATACCACTGCAGTTACTGATGACAAGAAGTCATGTTTGATATTTCAATGAAACCAAATATTTTATATTTGTGTGATGAAATTTATTAACCTTTAATGGAAATTAAAACCATTATGTGGGACTAAAATTGGATTTAAATTATTTATTTATCTAAATGTTTTTTGGAGAAACTCAACTTCAATGATAGATCTATTTTATGGGATTTTGTTGCTATTTTTTAGAATAATCCCATAGTTTTCCCCCAAATCGTGATGTTATGTGTTCAATATAACTCATTCCTTGTGTTACAAATATTTCAACAATATTATTTTTGGGGAAACTATTGTGATATAGAAATTAAAAAATAAACTCTAAGGGAATCATGATTAGGGATTAATTTTGAAAATTTTGTCACAATGGGGATCACATGTTCTTTTTATCAAGTAGAAAAATGAATCGATAGAACTCTAGTGCATCCTTATTTTTGTGCTATGGATAATATGAATTTATAATGATTCCATTTCGTTTTATTAATTTTGAAATTATTTTTATAGTTATATTTAATATGATCATTAGAAATTATCCTGATATGTTTTGGGTATTCATTAAAAAAATACATTTCATATTCAGGCAAGATCATAGAGATCACATGATGATATTTTTAAGACAATAAATAAAAAATGAATGAAAAAAATACCTTGAGTGTACATTAGTTAAAAAAATATTCAATTTTGGGTTATATAATCTCAGGAAAGGGTATAACTATGAATCAATCATAGATGAACATTATTGAATATTAGACTAAACCGTCCACTATGAATGAGAACTACATTATTATTAATTTTGATGTTTATTATCAAATAATTGTGGAGAATATTTCACTTGTTTAAAATCCATATAGTAAATAAAAATTTAAGCAATACTGGTTCCATTATACAGGTAAATTTGTAAAATGTTCCAATAATTAAAGTGATAGTTTGTTAGCAGACATGTTCTTACAATACAATATTGTTTAGATTTGTTTTTTAAATATATAGATACATAAAATACTGGATTATAATGAATCCACATGAAAAATTAAATGATTATATATTATTCCTCATTAAAATATAATGTTAATTATTAAAATTT
Organism: Viscum album; assembly: GCA_963277665.1. Taxonomy (NCBI): domain Eukaryota; kingdom Viridiplantae; phylum Streptophyta; class Magnoliopsida; order Santalales; family Viscaceae; genus Viscum; species Viscum album. The sequence goes on along the minus strand of OY728120.1, from coordinate 646,813,271 downwards.
AGCAATTTATGATTTTATATTATGTATAATATATTTTCATGAATTATATTGATACATAATAATTATAATTAATAGTATGACATATATACTGATAAAAAAATTTCATATTCACATATAAAAAGTTGAATATTCAGTCAAGTGGATTGTTTTGTTTTATTAATGATTATGAATTATCAATACATTTCTACAATGGTAAAGTGAACAAAATGGTTGATTTTATAAATCTAAAAGATACTATTATAATATCTATAATGAGGATCACAAAAGAACACATATTTATATATTTTCAATGGATGTATCTAGAAATCATGAAGGTGATATATCATATGATTCCCAAATCTATTTTCATTCATCTTTCAAAGTTATAATAAATGAGCTTCATAAGGAAATTTTTTTAGGAAGTTTTCTGTTGTTTAATCATGACTCTGATAGAATGAAAATGTTTTTGAATCATTAATGTGTTATATCTATAAAACATTTTATTGATATATTTTAGGAAGCTCATAATTCAACATAATATATTAATCATTGAAGTATGAAAATGAATATATATTTGAAAGTGTTTTTTGGAGGGATAATAAGAAGAGAGATATTTCACAGTATGTATCTTGGTGAATGATATGTAAATAAGTTAAATCTACGATATATAAGTACAATGTGATGTTACAAAAATAGACCATACAATAACATAAATTGGAAAACATCACAAGGGATTGTTTTTTTCGATTCCACAATAAAACTGATGGAATTAATTCCATTTAGGTTTTAGTCTATTCCATATCAATGTAATCACATTTCATTTATATTAGAATATTTTTTATTTCTATTGAACATGAAAAACTAAAAATTATGGATGTTGTATATATTCATGGGGTGTTACATTTAATTTCAAATTATTGTGATATTTGGTTTACATAAATGATATGGTGATGTGTTATGAAATATATTTAGATATATTTGGGTTTATTTTATTCTTATGATCATTAGATAGATAGAAGTTTTAACTAATATATTAAAAAACTAGAAGATATGTTTAGGTATTTTTCACTAGATATCAATCTTTTTTGGGATGAAACCCTTACTATAAGATAGTTTTCCTATTAAAAAAATTCATCTCACAATTCATATGGATCCTTATGTACACCATTATGGAAAAAATGTTATAAATTTTATATAAAATGATGAATAAGGATAAATAAATATATTTATACCTGAGTTAGTTGAGGAAATGGTAGAGAAGGTATGAACAATTCAATGTTAACGAACTTAATAGTTGATATAAATGGTAGGCTAACAATAATTGAAGAAATATGGAATTTTACATTTAAGATATGGTATTACGATGAATTTCTCCATTGTTGAAATTTAGGACATTCAAAAAAAATTAAAACATTTTAATCTACTTATATTAGACCTTTTGATATTCTTGACTGATTAGGGATCATATATTATCACTTGGAATATCCACCAAGACACTATTATGTTCAATATGTGTTCCATATATCTCCCCAAAGAAGTAAATACCTAATCCAACACATGTACTAAAAGAAATGTTTGTACTAATATTTTATTATCATTTATTTTAATAACAACTAGTTGAAATATTGGATCATAGAGATAAAGTTCTCTGAATTGTAACTAATCACCATGGTAATGGTGTCAATAGAAATTTGAAATATTATGAAGGTACATTGGAAAATGAGTATGTGAAGAAATTGTTATATCTACATTTTTTATATCAATGTCATAGAATTTCTATGGTTAAAATAATTTTTAGTGGGGGAACATTGTAACTCCGAGATATTTTATGACATATTTCTCTTTAATAAATTATTTTATTCAACACCTCTCTATATATGCTACCCCATGTCATAATGAAAATTAATATAGTATATTTTTTCTAACTAGATCATAAATTTATTGAGTAAATAAGAATAAAAAAATTGACTAAAAATATCTTTTAATGTTTTAGAAAAAATAGTTGTTAAGAAAAAATCAATATTTATTAATGTAATTATATGATTAAAAAACTAAAATTCTCTTAAAAATTATTTTCATTACCTTGTTTGATAAATTAATATTTTTATTTTCTAACTAGTATATAATTTCATTTAAATAACTGGCATAATAATTTAAATGAGAATATCAAAATTATATTAGAGTATATTTTTGATAATACTCTATAATGATTATCTTTTCAAATATTTTTTAATATACTGATTTTGATTGAAAACATAATTTTTATTATTGAATTTATAATGATATTCTTTAAAAGATATTTTCAAAAGTAATATTAGTTCATTAATAAAATAAATAATCATATTTTTGTCATTGAAATTTATTTTATTTATGATTTTGTACAAAATCAAATTTAATGATTGGAAAACAGTTTTAAAGAAAACTATTTCATAGAATGTTTTGTAGGTTCAAATTTTAATTTAATTGTTTCACTAATATGAATTTATTTTGACAAAAAAATTTCCACAAGTTTATAGCATAATGGTATTTTGAAAAAACAAATTTATACATTATGGAGTACATGTCACCCAACAATGAGATTAAAACAACAAAGAAATAATATAATAACATATCCATTCAATTTTTGGGAATGTATAATATAAAATAATTATTGTAACATATATAAAAAATCTAGTATAATTTTTTGATACTTTTTAATTAATTAATCATTTAATTTTTAAAAAATTTATATAACTCATCAAAATATTCTTTATTCAAATTTTATTTTTATTTTATTATCTAAGAAAATATTATAATTTTTTTTTTGATTTTTTTTGAAATAAATTACATAATGTTAACATCATTTTTCAAAAATAATATCTAATGCAACCATGGATTTTCATAAATATATATTAAATATTTTTAGATTAATATTTATTACATTATACAAACACATTACTTTGGACTAAAAATGTTTTGATACTTTGGAATATTAGCACAAAATCAACTTCATTAGTTAATGTTCTTCTATGTCTCCCATAAATAAGTTCCCCTATAGTAATCCTACATAAAAAAATTCTTAATACCATATGGTAAAAAAATATGAAAGGGTGAAATCCAATGATCTGTTAGGGTATACACAAGAGATATAAATCTATGATCAAAATAATGCACAATATAAGAGTATGTGTAGATAAAAATGAGAAAAACATATGATGTTCATAACCAACCAATTTTAGATCAAAAATATGATTAATCAAATAATTATTATTAGTTCATAAGATATGAATCATATTGAAATCAAAAAACATATGCATATAGGGAATACTAATTTTATAAGACATATATTTATTGCATATATATATATATATATAGATAATCATTTCCATATTATTCAATGATCATTTCCCAAGATATCATATTGGACTCGGTTCAATCCCCAAACCATCATTGTATTCATGGTTCAATACCAAGAAAATCATATTGGAATGATTCCCTTTCTAAAAAAGGTTCACTCATGTTCTAACCATGTCTTATTGAACTGAGTTCACTCCAAATTCAAGTCATATATTATAGAAGATATTTCACCCTTAATTAAAGTCATGTATAAAAATTGAGATATAAATCATTAACCAATGAATTAATTCTAGATGTAGGTCCCACCAATATTTTTATATAATGTAAAAACTATACTACGTTACAATGTCACCACAATCACATAATGAAAATATTATATATGTGTTCAACATGATCATAAAATATTCATCATCTGAAAACACATTAAATGAAAAGGGATTCATAAACATTTCAAAATTTAATAATCAATATAAACAAGTTATATTTCATAAGAGTTTTAGCATATAATAAACGATGAATTTTTTTTGGTTCCATAACCATCTCCTCCTTATATAAGTATTTGAAGAGAAATTGGATTCATAAACATCATGTCATCAAAAAACAATCCTTCATATGAATGAATACAAAATTTATTCTTATATCATATCCCTAAAAAGTAATAGGTGACATAAAAATATGAATTAATAAATTTAAAATTTTATTGGTAGGTCATTCAAAAGCACTTATGCATAAAATATATGTTATGGTATGAAAATTACATTTTAAAATGTAAAATATTTTGAAAATACTTTTCACCTTAAAGTCATATATTTTAAATATTAAAAATAACAAAATATTAAGGAATGATTTTTCATTAAAAAATCATTGAATAAATATAATGTAATTTTAAAATCATGGAAAGTTCATCAAATTACAAAATACTGATCATGTACTGAATGTTGAAAATGATTATTCTCTTCACATTTTTTGTAAAAGTTTAAATGAGAAATGTTTTTGAAAAAGGCATGAAAAATCATTATAAAAATTTAAAAATCTAAAAATTTATTAAAAATCTTTAATAAATAATTTGATAAATGCTAAATAAAATTTTTAAATCATTTTTAGAAAACATGGTATATGATGAAAATAGATTTCGATTGAAGAGATAAATAATGGTTTGTTTTCATATAATACATTTTTTAAGATATCATAATCAATAAATAGTAGTAAAATTGTATAATTACAAGAAAATATCAATTATTGGAATATGAGTTGAATAATCATTATTTTCCTAATATAAGGAACATAGTATTTTATCGTGGGAAACATACTCATATATAATCCAGATAATTGATGATATTTGGATATAAAATCTCTTCCACATTGTTTACATTGAATCTGATTCCCCAAGAACAAAGTAAATAAAATAAAATTTAAATTATCATGAGTATAAATAAATTTATGTTATTATATTTTAAAGGTTCTATTTATACACTTTGTTATAGAATACATGTGTATAACATAACATATGTCTCTAAGATGGAAATTTGATATAAAATTCCATCAATAATTTGGTATCTTTTGATCATTAAACCCCATGATTGAGTGAAAATAAAATATATTTGAAATACCCATAATATAAAGGAAAAAAATTACAAAATAATCTCATTTTATTTATATATATATCATAATATAAATAGGTAGATTATTAGTCATGTGTCTCATGGATATAATGAGTGAACAATATTTCCTTATATCATATATCCTAACTTCAATCATACTCATTAAATTCTAATATATAATAAATATAGGTTAAAAATATGTATACTATAGAACAATTATGTCTTATATAATACAATATATGATTGGATAATAAACATTTATTATATTTTTATTAACAATTCAATGTTAAAGATAAATTTCATTTAATAACCACAATGGTTTTCTTTTATGACTGAAATTTTTATTCTTGGTCCCCATACTTAGATTGGGTCTTCATCATCACAAAAATTTTAATAATGATATAAAAATCATAATTATAAATATATATTATATACGGAACTGAGCTTATAAAATTAAAAAAATTTCAGTTATGGTAAAAAAAATTCATTATCTAACATTGATGATTTTTTAGGATTACTTTTTTTAGATAATTAGGCTATAAATAATACATTATAAAACCATAAAATTCAAATTGGACACTTCCAATCAGTATAATCGTTTTTCACCATATAAAAAATAATAAGTGATACATGAAATCTTTTATGAAAACTTTTTTTGGCTATCAACAAGAATTCTTCCAATACTTTAATCATCCTTGAGTCTTGTTAGAAACCCAAAAAAATCTATGATGAGTATAAATATATCACTATGGGAAAAAAATAAACATTTATTCAATTTATAAACCTTAAAAACTTATGGAATCCTTAACATGTTGTTACAATTTCCACATAGACAAGTATTCATTTTTTTTGATTGATAACATGTTCATTTCATACATATAGTATAATAAAAAAATTACCGTAAAAATAATTTCATGAATATAGAATATATAATGTTATCTTGGAACGTCATTATACATTTCACTATTATAAAATGAATAACCACATGACTAAATTCCATACATTTAAATCTTAAAAAAGAAATATGCATTTGACTGACTTCCATACCCAAAGCATTTGAGGTCTATCACAAACCCATCGGTCATTGGTTTTTCACAGAACCACCCATCATTGGTTGTTTCAGAAACACATACCATATTTCCATGTTTAATTTATATAATCATAACTGACAAAATATTGCAATTTTAAAAATTTCACTCATAAAATTTCATTTCAAATAAAAAAAATATCATGATATTATAAATATAAATCCATTTTTAAAACCCATTTTCTGAAATGAAATTTCAATAAATGATAAAGAAGGTTTTTCTTTTCAGAAAACATGAAATCAGGAAATGGAATCTAAATATAAAATAATTCCAATGTCATTGAAAAAATGAATTTCTCTATCGATATTAAGAATAGAAAATTCATTTTGTTGTTCGTTTATGTATTCCATATAAATAGAATAAAAACATTCCTTTTGGAAAATACATTAACAAAATTAAAAATAGAAAAAATTCCATTTATAATTCTATATTATCAAAATAGATAAATAATTAAAATACAATCAAGAATATTCAAATGTATAAATTATAATGAAATTAAGTCTTTAAAAATTAAAAGTGTCCTATACCAATTTTAATATGTAAATCATAATCACCATGATTTATTAGAAATAAAGAAAATTTTAAATAACAATATAATATATAAAATATGGGTATATAATTTCAATTGGTTTGTATATACATAATATAAATTAATTACGGTGTATATAATCATGAAATTCCTCCACAAATGGAGATTTATACGAAATCACTTACCGTTGGTCTGACTTGAAATTGGAACCTCTTCTTTCCTAAATAACAAACTTATATAAATTATCAACTCTCTTGAGAAAATTAATCAATTTTAATTTCAATTTAATTTCAATTAATAAAATTTTTATTAAAACTACATAAACAATTATGTTTACATCAGTGGTATTTACCATATTTGGTTTACGGGTGAAATCGACTATAGTAGGTAAAATACAGTACAAGGGGTTATTATATAAACATTTGAGGAATAATAATAATTAAATAATTTTCATATATATAAATCAATAACACTTTTAAAACAAATCATGAATGATGGTTATGAAGATTGAAACAATTTTACAGTCATGGATATGATAGGATGTATAGGCTCATCAATATCATTCACATATTTCAACAATAATTATTGAATGATGATAAGAAACAATTTATCATTAAAAAATTATAATAAAATCATATTTCACATATTATTTAATTATATATACTTACATATATAATAATTTACATTTAAAAGTAATCACATCACCTTGATGAGTCGGTATTCCTCACATCCACGAATGATTTTAAAACATTTTCATTGTGTCGAAATGTGTAAATGAAAATGATGTTTTTTATTTATAAAAATGTAATAATTTCATTTATATAATATAAAATTTATGTATGTAAAAAATATTTAATAAAAACCATCATTAATATGTTTTATGCAATTTGTGAATGATTCACATCACACAGAGGAGTATGTAGTCCCCCTTTCAAAAAATATTTGTTATCATGTTCACAAAAATTTGAATTTATAATGTAATGTGTTATAAAATAATAATAATAAGAATAAATAATTATTAAAATATATTATAAATAAAATATAAACATCATTTTCATCATATTTCTGAACCATGAAAGGTGGTAAAGGAAGAACAACAAACATCATTTCTTGAGGTCGTAGTTATCCATCTAGATGAATGATAAGTTCATTACTAATTAGATGGATGATTTTGAAAGTGGTGGTTCAAATATTATAATTACAAAGTTATTTTATATTTAGGGTACTTATGTTAATTTTAATACACTTAGTAAGAACAGCTAAGAATGTGGAGAATGATAAAAAAATAAACGAGCTTGAGGAGGTGTGTTACCTCTTCTTCATGTAATTAATTTTGTTTTGTACAAAAGGGAATGCTTATATATTTATATGATGAATTGTTGGATTCTATAATGAGGGTGTAGTACCCCGGGTTTGAGTTATATGGTCTTTTTTTATTCATTTTTATGTGTTTAAAGTGCATCGGATTTGTTGGGAGGTGGTTGGGAGATTTTTGAATAGTATTGGATATGTCTGAAGGATTTTCTTGGGGAGCACGATTTGATCACGGTTAGGGGAAACCATGTGGATGCTCTAGAAAACGGTGTAGGGGGAGATATTAGGATTCGTACACCCTATGCATGGTTTTCCAAACCGTGCGAGGCAACCGTACACACCCTCGCTATCAAGGAAGTAGCATGTGCAAGGTTAGTGCACAGTTTTCCAAACCATGCGGGATAACATTGAATCTACATAAAATTAGGGTTTTAAAACCATGGGTCACTTAGGAATTCCTCATTCCTCTCCAAATTCTCTCCATCTCAAGCCTCAATCGGGTTCATCGGTTATCAAGGGTTGGAGGTGCACTCACACACTTTTTTGAAGCTTTTTGAAGGGGTTTTGATGTGGTTAGAAGGCAGTTTCTCCTGGGTAAGTCTATCCTCTTGGGTTCTTTGAGTTTCCCCTAGATCTACTCTTCCCCCTTTCTTGGTTTTCTAGATATACACTCTTCGTGTGTAGATCTAGAGTTGTGGTTGCATTGGATGTTGACTTTATGGCTTGTGTATGTTATGGAAGGGGATCTAGAGAGGTTTTGGTTATGTGTTCACCAGATTTGAAGAGTGGTTTCCTGTGGGTCTATTTCACTAGAACTATAAAGGTAGGCGGCTTCTCTCTCGACTCAACCTGTTTAGAACTAGTGGTTCTTTGTTGCAATTAATTTATTGTAATGAAACTTTAATTGTGATTTGTTGTGCGAAATTGGTTGGAAATCCTGTGGGTGATGTTTTGGGGATTCTTGGGGAAAATGGGTTTTATGGTTATAGGCACATGTTTTGGATTTTAAAATAGAGATTTTAAAAATAGTTTTTTGAGATTGATTTGGGAAAATGGTTGATGAAAAATGGCTTTCAATAAAGATGTTGTTTTTATTGAAATGTAGGTTTTCATGAAAAAATGGTTTTCAATAAATGGATGATTTATTAAAGTGGATTGGTATGTGATGGGATTGGTTGATTTCATGTTGTTGTGACATTGGTGGGTTATATTCCTGGTTTTGATTGAGTGAAATGTTGTGTCGAAGTGGCGAGATTTACAACTATAAAAAGTGGATGGATAGTGGATGGAAGGGCCACCAACAAAGGATAAGTGGAAGAGAAGTGCCACTATGTGTGAATGGGTGAATGGGATGTACGGAAGCGCCGCTATTTGGTTGTGGTTAGGAAGTTCCACTAGGCGTGAATTTTTGAACGGGGTGGACAAAAGCTCCACCGTTAGGTTGTTTTGGTTGTTTTTTGTGCATTGTTTTTCTAGATGGAAATTATTGTGCTAGTGTGTGAATGATGAAATGGATTGTGGCATGTTTTTTGGCTTTCCATTGAGTTATTGTTTTCATAATGATGGCTCGGTAAGGGTGTGTTTGGCTTATATAAATGGTTTCACTTGTGATTATTTTATATAAATTGTTTTATATAAATGTGCAAATGTTTTTTTCCTAGTGGTGTGTGTAGGGAATTTTTTGGGGAAATCCTACTGAGTTTTAGTACTCACCCCCAGCTTTGGAATGATGGTGTATTTGTAAATGTTTTGTACCGTGACGTGGGAAAAGGTATGGAATCACCCTCTTTTAGTGGTGCGTCAAGATGTCTTGGTGGAGCTTGAAGCATGGAGCATGGTGTGGAGCCATAAAGTGTGTCTTATCTTATTTCTGGTCTTTTGTTGAGTCTTCCACATAGTACTCTGATATGGTATTGGTTGTATTGGTTTTTGGTTGTATTTTGGAACAACATGGTAGTCCTTAGGGAAGACATGCTTGAATTTTTTGATTTACATGAATCATATAGTGGCTGGTAGTGGATGGTTTGGTTGGTTTTATCTTAAGGGAAAATCGTTCCCCAATTTCTTCTCAAATACCTATGCATTTATTGCAAGCCTTTGGCGCCTTGGAAACATCTCCTAAGGCCAAGTAACCCTTACCACCTCCATAGGCCAATAAGGTAGGGGTGGGGTGTGAAAAGTTGTATCGGTTTGTTCAGTCCTTAGCTTTCAAGTGACAACAGTATTTCTGTTGATTTGGAACCTTAGTTTTGGAGTTGACATTCTTTGTGGTATATTCCCTAAGGTGGGACGGAAGAAAGGCGTAAGAATGTTGGAACATGGAATATATAGAAAAAAAGGATGTAGCTAACCCTCTTATGGTGAAATTCAAGTTACCAGGGAGTTGGGTACATAAGTGTTTTGGAGACACTTATAGGCATTGGAAATATCATTGTTGTGGGTGTAGCCAATGAGGTGTGCATGGAATATAAAGTAGAAATGAATTCCCTCTAGGATTCATATTTCATTGGGGGTATAATGATTTATGGGATGAATTGAGAAATGGATTTTAAAATGTGTGAAATTGTAATGTCAATAAATTTGGTATTTTAAATATGTTTGGGTTTTCAAAAATGGTGAAACATGGACAATGTGGAAAAGGGGGAAATCGTTATTGTAATAGTGTTGTGTAATGTGATTAGAAATTGGAATTAATGATATCTATGGAAGAGAGACTCATGGTTAATTGTTTTCTGTTGATAGAAATGGCACGGGGTAGGTGTCGTAGAGACCAACCAGAGGAGGATGGTGAGAATGTGGTAGCACCTATGCCTCAGGTGAACTAGAAGCTAGTGAAATGCATAGCACAATCTTTTTCAATATGTGGAAAGTTTAAATAAAATGAATAAACCAAGGCATGCGGATCATACAGTTCAATTTCAAAAGAAGAATCCACCCATCTTCAGGGGTTATTCAGAGTCGGAGAGGGAAGAATCATGGTTGAATTGAATGAAGACGATTTTTGAGTTCTTGGGAACACAAGTAGAGTTTAAAGTTAAGTTGGCCAGTTATATGTTGGGATACCTTTCCCTTAAATGGTGGGAGTTGGTAGTACAAGTATGGACGAACTAGGGTGTGATGTGGGAAGGAATTGAGGAATTTTTTAATAAACAATTCTAACCACATAAGATCAGGATTCATCGTATGACTGATTTATTCAGTTTGAAGAAAGTGATTATGTCTGTGACAGAGTATGAAGCTATGTTTATGAACATAGTGAGGATTACACCTGAGGTGGAGAGTATCAAATCATTAAAGGCAAGGATTATTGAATTGGGGTTAAGTCAAGAAATCCTTTCAAAGATAGTACTACTGTGTATAAATGATTACACAGAGATGGTGAATAGAGCATCAGTGGCTATGTGGGATCGATTGGGTGCTCCGGGCCAAGGATGAATGGTGGTACCCCTGGGGAATAGTGGGAACTCTAATGTTGGGTTAAGGTGGAGGAGGGATACTTATTTCCAAGGCGGGAGTATGGCACATAATCTGATGGTAGGATCGGTGAGTCTTCTTCCAAATCCCCAGAGCAAACCATGATGTTTTCAGTGTGGTTCGATGAGCCACATCAATTCAGATTGTATGACACAACCTCGATCATGTCATAATTGTCCTCAAGTAGGGGAATATGTAGCGTTATTGTTGAAAAGCTCTGAGGTTGTGTGTGTGTGATACTCCTCAGGGATCGCAGACGTCGAATGCTTCGACATGACGGGGACATCAGCATACCCCTCGGTAGCAGTGTAAAGTGGGTCATGGGTATTCCCATAATACAATGACTCCTCAGAAGGGCAATAAAGAGCAGAGCGTGGCATGAAAACATGTGTTTGGAGCTAATTAGGTTTTGGTGGATGATGAGTCGGGACCATCAATAGTGTGATGTACTATTCTTTTAAATTCTACCTTGATGCAAGTTCTATTTGATACGAGTTATTTACACAATTTTATTGCTGCATGTATGGTTGATTTTCTTGGTTTAAGGGTAGAAATGCTTCCCTCCTTTTTAAAACATCAAACTACTCTGGATCAAAGAGTGTGTGGAGACTTCTTGTGTAGATCATGTTGTATTGTTGTGGGAGAGGTGGAGCTAATGTGGAATTTCTCAGTTCTTGACATGGATGGATATGATATAATCCTGGGAATGGATTGGTTGGTGGTGTTTAAGGCTCAGATTGACTATGATGCGGGAATAGTGGCTTTTACAACACACGATGGAGTTATACATATCTTTAGAGGATAGAGGCATAAAAGGCAGGGTTCCATGGGTTTGGTGGCACCAGTAGTGGGCAGGTTATCATATCGGTTGGTGATATTGTCATTTGAATCAGTAATGGGTGTTGAGCAGAGTGTTCTTCTCACAGTGGTGGATCAGTTCATGGATGTTTTTCCTAATGAATTATCTGGGTTTCCTCTAATAAGAGAATTGGAGTTTACAATTTATCTCTTTCCAAGGATCAGTCCTATATCACATCTATCTTATCGGATGGCCCCTACTGAATTGTGGGAATTGAAATTCTAGTTGTAAGAGATAGAAAAAAATGGTTTATCCGTCCTAGCATGTCCTCGTGGGCAGCTCTGGTGTTGTTTGTGAAAAATTCAGATGAAACATTGAGGCTATGTGTGGATTATCATAGACTTAACCAAGATACAATAAATAATAGATATCCACTTCCACGAATTGATGATTTAATCGAAAGTTTATGGTGGGACAGTGGTTCTCCAAGATCAACCTAATGTCGGGATATAATCAATTGTGGGTGAGGAAGGACGATATTCCTAAAAAAACATTCAGAATTAGATATGGTCATTATGAATATGTGGTTATTCCATTTAATCTAACGAATGCACTAGTGGTGTTAATGGATTTGATGAATCAGATATTTCAGAGATATTTTGATTCATTTGTGGTGGTGTTTGTAGTTGATATTCTGGTGTATTCAAAGACAAGGGTGGAGCATGAGCAACACTTGGAGACAGTTCTAGGGATCTTGAGGGATCATCAGTTGTATGCAAAATTGTCAAATTGGGACTTTTGGATATAGGAAGATTGTTTTATTGGCCATGTGATTTCTGAATGGGGTGTTTTAGTGGATCCAGAAAAGATAGAGGTTTTATCTCATGACAACCTCTGAAGAATGTGTTTGAGATACGATGTTTCATTGATCTAGCTGGGTATTATTGGCATTTTGTTCATGATTTTTCACATTTGGATTCACCTATAACATCTTTGATCGGAATGGATGTTCCATTCCATTGGAATGAACAGTGTCAGTAGGGTTTCAAAAAGATAAATGAACGCCTTACATCAGCACCAATCTTTGTTATTCCAGAACCAGGAAAAGGGTATGTAGTGTATTGCGATGCATCAGGATTAGGGTTGGGGTGCATTATCATGCAAAAAAAATCATGTAGTTGCATATGGATCATGGCAGTTGAGGGTTCATTAGAAGAACTACCCCACTCATTATTTTTAATTGGAAGCAGTGGTGCATGCTTTGAAAGTGTGGAATCATTATCTCTTCAGTGAGAAATTATCGGAATATAAAGATCAAAATAACTTGATTCATATTTTCTCACAAAGGGATTTGATCTTGAGGAAAAGAAGATGGATGGAATATATCCAAATATTTGATTTGGATTAGATGTACACAATAGGTAAGGAAAATTTGGTGGTGGATACATTAAGTAGAAAATCATATGTTCATGTGGTGAAACATGTATCAGACCATTGGAAGTTGATGCCGGTCATAACTGAAAAGTGGTAAGAGTATGAGGACTAGGGTGATAGAGCAGTATTCTTTCCGGTTATATTGATTACTCACTTTGTTTTCCTGGTTAGTGAGGCAGATATATCTGATTCCGAGTGTGTGACTATAGGGTCGAGACTCAATGGTGGGGAGACCATTGAGGTTTGGGGACTGAATGGAGATTCAGTTTTGTGTTTTCAAAATATGATGGTTGTACCAGTTGCTTTTCAAGAGGATCTTCTTAGGGCGTACCATCATTCCTGATTGTCTGTTCATCCTGGAATTTAGAAAATCTATAAATTGTCGAATGCACGGTTTTGGTGGGCCGGTATGAAAAGGAGAGTGACTGAGTTTGTTTCGAGATGCTTGAATTTTCAGTAGGTCAAGGCAGAGCATCAAAGGCCATCATGAATGTTGTAGTCTTTACCAATCCATGTCTAGAAGTGGGAGCAAATAGTGATAGATTTTATCAAAGGTCTCCCAAGAACTATCCGAAAGCACAATGACATTTGGTTGATAGTGGATCAGCTAACAAAGACAACACATTTCATCCCAATTCGTGATTCTCATACAGTGGAGGACCTATCCAAATTCAATATCCAGAAGGTGGTAAAGAGTCCTGGTGTTCCATTTTCGATTGTATCCAATAGAGACCCATGGTTTACATCTCATTTCAGGAAATACTTACTAAAATCCCATGGAACTATGTTGACCATTAGTACAGTGTATCACCCTCAGACAGATGGTCAATCTGAGAGGACGATACATACTTTGGAGGATATGTTGCAGGATTGTGTTATGGACTTCGGTGGATCCTGGGAGGGACACCTTTCATTGGATGATTTATCATAAATTAATACTTATCATTCAGCCACACATATGGATCCATTTGAAGCGTTAAATGGTCATCCATTTCTTTCACCATTATGTTGGGTGGAAACGGGTGAGTCCTCAATGGTTGGACCGAGCCTTTTCCAGAAGACTAAGGACAAGATCAAGTTGATCCGGAAGAGAATGGAGATAGCTCAGAGTCATCCGAAATCATATGTGGATCATAATTGATGGTCATTGTCCTTTGAGGTGAGTGATCATGTTTTCATGAGAATCTCTCCAAGGATGGTACATCGTCGGTTGGGGAAGCATGGAAAGTTATCATCGAGGTATATTGGACCTTTTGAGATTGTTGAGAGGGTTGGTGAGGTGACTTATCATTTGGATTTTCCACGTAGGTTTAGTGTGATGCACAATGTGTTTTATGTGTCGCAGTTGAAAAATTATCATCCGGATCATGACCATATTATTCAATGGGATCATGTCGAGCTAAAACTGGACGCTTTGTTGGAGAACGTGCCAGTGCAGGCTATGGATAGGAAATACAAACTCTTTTGTGGTAAAATAATTTGTTCAGTTTGCGTTTTTTGGCAACATGGTCATATTCAAGAGGATACTTGGGAGCGGGAGGAAGAGATGGTCGAGTAGTGGCCCAAGCTCTTTCTTCAAAGGGCAGATTCACTATATTCTAGGGACGGAAAGTCCAATGGTGGGGAGAAATTAGTACCCCCTATTTGAGGTATGTGGCCTTTTCTATGATTTTTTATGTGTTAAATGTGCATGAGATTAGTTAAAAAGAGGTTGGGAGAGTTTTTAATGGTTTTGGATAATTCCATAGGCTTTTCTAAGGGAGAAGGGTTTGAGAACGGTTAGGGGAAACCATACGGATGCTACATGAAACAATGTCGGGGGAGACAGTAGGCTTCGCACGACATACGCACGGTTTTCCAAATTGTGCAGGGAAACCATGCGGACCATCACTCTTGAGGTAGTAGCATGTGCATGGTTAGCGCACAGTTTTCCAAATAATGCGGGATAACTGTGCGGCCACATAACAGTAGGGTTTTAAAACCTGGGGTTAATCAAGCTTACCTAATTCCTCTCCAAATTCACTCTCACTCGAACCTCACTTTGGTTCTTTGGTTATCAAGGGTTGGAGGTTCTCTCTAACACTTTTTTGAAGCGTTTTGAAGGGGTTTCGATGTGGTTTGAATGTGGTTTCTCAGGGGTAAGTCTCTCCATTTGGATTCGTTGTGTTTTCCTTTATATCAACTCTTCCGTAATTCTTGGTTTTCTAGATCTACACTTTTTGTGTGCAGATCTAGAGTTGTGGTAGCATTTGGTTTTGATTTTAAGGCATCTGGATGTTAGGGAAGAAGATCTAGAGAGGTTTCGGTGGTGCGTTCACCATATTTGAAGAGTGGTTGCTTGTGGGTCGACTTCTCTAGAACCCTAAAGGTAATTGGATTCTCTATTGAATCCACTTAGTTAGAACTAGTGGTTCATTGTTACAATTAATTTCTTATGCTGAAAAATTAATTATTATTTGTTGTACAAAATTGGTTGGAAATCGCTTGGGTGATGTTTTGGGGGTTTTTGGGAAAAAGGGGTTTTTTTCTAAAAGGCTCTTATTGTGGATTTTAAAATAGAGATTTTTAAAATGGTTTGTTGAGATTGATTTGGGAAAATGGTTGATGAAAAATGGTTTTCAATAAAGATGTTGTTTTTATTGAAATGTGGTTTGGCATGGAAAAATGGTGTTCAATAAATGGATGATTTATTGAAGTGGATTATTATATGATGGAATTATTTGATTTCATGTTGTTGTGATATTGGTGGGTTATATGATTGGAAGTGATTGGTTGGAATGTTGTGTGGACGTGGAAAAATGTACCACAATAAAAAGGCGATGGATAGTGGACAGAATGGCCACCATCAAAGGATTAGTGGATGAGAAGTGCCACTTGGTATGAATGGGTTAATGGGTTGGACGAAAGCTCCACCATTTGGTTGTGGTCAGGATGTACAATTAGGTGTGAATGGGTGAACGGGTTGTACGGAAGCTCCACCGTTTTTTTTGGTTTTTTTGTTGTTCATTGTTTTGCACGATGGAAATTTTTGTGCTAGTGTGTGAATGATGAAATGGCTTGTGGCATGTTTGGTTGGCTGTCCCTTGGGTTCTTGGTTTGGTTTTGATGTCTTGGTAAGGGTGTGTTTGGATTATGTAAATGGTTTCACTTTTGATTATTTTATATAAATTGTTTTATATAAATTTGCTAACGGTTTTATCCAATGGGTGTGTTTAGGGATGTAATTTGGGGTAATCCTACTGAGTTTTAATACTCACCCCCTACTTTGGCATGCTTGTGTCATTTCAGATGTTGTGTACCATGACATGGGAAAAGGTAAGACATCACCCTCCTTTAGTAGTGCATCGTGATGTTTGGGTGGAGCATTGAGCGTGGAGTTTAGTGTGGAGCCATGGAGTGTGTCTTGGATTATTTTTGGTATTTTTTTGAGTCTTCCGTATAGTACTCTGATATGGTATTTATTGTATTGGTTAAAGGTTTTATTGTGCAACAACATGGTTGTCCTTAGGGAATACATGCTTGAATGTTTTGATTTATATGCATCATATAGTGGTTGGTAGTTCATAGTTTGGTTGGTTTTGTCTTAAGGGAAAATCATTCCCCAATTTGTTTTCAAATCCCTCGGTATTTATTTCCAGCCTTTGGCACCATGGGAATGTTGCCTAAGGCCAATTTACCCCCACCATCTTTTCAATCCAATGAAGTAGGGGTGGGGTGTTATAAGTGGTATCAGTTTGTTCAGTCCTTAGCATTCAAGTGAGAGCAGTTGTTCGGTCCCTTTGGCGCCTTGGTTTTGGAGTTGACATTCGTTGTGGTATATTCTTTGAGTTGGGATGGTAGAAAGGTGTAGGAATGTCAGAACATGGAATGTATAGCATAAAACGATGTATCCAACCCTCTTCTACAAAAATTAAAATTACCTAGTAGTTTGGTACATAAGTGTTTTGGAGACACTTATAGTCAATGGAAATCTCATTGTCGTGGGAGTAGACAATGAGATGTGCATGGCATATATGGTAGAAATGACTTCCCTCTAGGATGCATATTTCATTAGGGTATATGGATTTATTGGCTGAATTGAGAAATTGTTTTGTAAATGTGAAAAAATTTTAATGTGAATAAATTTGGTATTTTGAAATTGGTTTGGTTTTAAAAAATGGTGAAACATGGCCATTATGGAAAAGGGGGAAAGACTTGTTGTAATAGTGTTGTGTAATGTGATTAGAAATGGGAATTATTGATTTATACGGAAGGGAGACTCATGGTTTTTTGTTTTCAATTGATAGAAATAGCACCAGGCAGGCGTTGTAGAGACCAACCAGAGGAGGCTGCTGAGAATATGGTAAGCACCTGAACCTCAGGTGGACAAGCTTATAGTGCAAAGCATAGTTCAAGCATTCCAAGCTGTGGAAAGTGGAAATAAAATGGATGATCCATGGAATGTGGATCATGCGGTTCAGTTTTAAAAGAATAATCCCACAATCATTAGGGGTGATTCAGATCTGGAGAGGGCAGAAGCATGGTTGAATTGAATGAACAAGATTTTTTATTTCTTTGTAACTCCCGTATAGTTAAAAGTGAAGTTGGCCACATATATGTTGGAATATCATGTACTTCAGTGGTGGTAGTTGGTAGTCTATGTAAGAACAGACCATGGTGTGATGTGGGAAGGATTTGAGGAATTTTTGAATAAAACATTCTAACAACATATGTTCAGAATTCAGCATATGACTGGTTTCTTCATATTGAAGAAAGAGCCTCTGTCTGTGATGGAGAATGAAACTATGTTTTTAGACATAGTGAGGTTTTCATCTGATGTGGTGGGTAGAAATTTGTTAAAGGAAATGATCTTTGAATCGACGTTAAGACAAGAAATCCATCCAAATATATCAATATTGTGTATAGATGACTACACAGAGATGGTTAATAGAGCCTTAGTGGGTGAGCGGGATCTATTGGGCGCTCTGGGCGGAAGAAGCATGATTGTACACATGGGGAATAGTGGGAAATATAACATTGGATTCTAGTGGGGGAGGAACACTTATTTCCCGGGTGGGAGGATGCCACATAATCTGATGGCTGTATCGGTGAATCTTACTCTGAATCCCAAGATCAAAACAGGATGTTTTTAGGGTGGTTCGACGAGCCATATCAAGAGAGATTGTACAGCACAACCTCGAGCATGTCATAATTGTAAGCAGATGGGTCTTCTATATTGTTATTGTCGGAATGATCCAAGGCCGGGTGCACATGATACTCTTTAGGGATTGCAGATGTCATATGCTTTGATGGGATGAGGATAGCAGCATACCCCTCGGAATCAGAGTAAAGTGGGTCATGGTGATTCTCAGAATACCACGACTCCTCTACAGGGTAATAAAGAGATTAGCGTGGAAAGAAAACATGTGTTTGGAGCTGACCATGTTGTGGTGGATGATCAGTCAGAACCATCCATGGTGCGAGGTGCTATTCATTTAAATTATAACTTGATGAAAGTGTTGTTTGATATGGGTTCTCCACACTCTTTTATTGCTGCATGTGTGGTTGATTTGCTGGTTTTAAGGGTTGAAATGATGACCTCAGTTTTAAAACATCAAACTCCTATAGGTCAAAGATAGTGTCAATACATCTTGTGTAGAGCATGTTGTATCGTTGTGGGTGAGGTGGAGCAAATGTGGAATTTCGCAATTCTTGAGATGTATGGGCATGGTGTAATCCTGGGAATGGATTGGTTTGTGGCGTTTTAGACTCACATTGACTGTGATGCACAAATAGTGGATTTTACGACACATGATTTCGTTAGACATCTTTTTTTAGGAGAGAGGAATAAAAGGCACTGTGTAACATCTTTGATGGCACCAGAAGTGGGCACATTATCATATCGATTGGAAGTATTGTCGTTGGAATCGGTAATGGTTGTTGAGAAGAGTGTTTTTTCGGCAGTATTGGATCAGTTCATAGATGTTTTTCCTAAAAATTATCTGGGTTACCTCCCATAATAGAAGTGGAGTTTATGATTGATCTGTTTCTGGGGACCAGTCCTATCAGACTTTCGTATTATCGGATGGCCCCTACTGAATTTTGGTAATTGAAATTCTAGTTGGAAGAATTAGAAAACCAAGGTTTTATCCGGCCTAGCACATCCCCATGGGTAGTGCCTGTTTTTTTATAGAAAAAGGCTGATGGAACTTTGAGGCTCTGTGTTAATTATCATAGAGTTAACATAGTTATGATAAAGAATAGATATCCACTTCCATGAATTGATGATTTTTTCGACTAGATGAGGGGATCCTAGTGGTTCTCCAAGATCAACCTGAGGTCCGGATATAATCAATTCCGGGTGAGGAATGACGATATTCCTAAAATAGTTTTCAGAAATAGATATTCCCATTGTGAGTATGTGGTTATTCCCTTTGGTGTAACGAATGTGCCAGCACTGTTTATGGCATTTATGAATCAGATATTTCAGAGATATCGACATTCATTGGTGGTGGTGTTTTTAGATGATATTATTTTGTATTCCAAGATAATGGTGGAGCATGAGAAGCACTTGGAGATAGTTCTAGGGATCTTGAGGGATCATCAGTTGTA
Organism: Viscum album; assembly: GCA_963277665.1. Taxonomy (NCBI): domain Eukaryota; kingdom Viridiplantae; phylum Streptophyta; class Magnoliopsida; order Santalales; family Viscaceae; genus Viscum; species Viscum album. Next base: position 646,793,126 of record OY728120.1, on the reverse strand, counting down.
TGCCAAATTGTCAAAGTGTGACTTTTGGATATCGTAAGTTTGTTTTCTTGGCCATGTGATTTATGAATGGGGTGTTTAAGTGGATCCAAGAAAGATAGAGGTTTTTATCTTATGGAAACCACCAATTAATGTGTTTACGGTACAGAGTTTCCTTTGTCTAGTTGGGTGTTATAGGCGTTTGGTTCATGATTTTTCACGTTTGGCTTCACCAATGATAGATTTGACAAGAAAAAAGGTTCCGTTCGAGTTAAATGAATAGTGTCAGCAGTGTTTCAAAGTGCTAATGGGTCTCCTTACATCAACTCCATTCTTGGTATTGCTATAACTATGAAAAGGGTACGTGGTGTATTGTGATGCATTGAGATCAGGGTTGGGGTGTGTTCTCATGCAAAGAAATCATGTAGTTGTGTATAGATCACAACAGTTGAGAATGCATGAGAAAAACTACCCAACTCATGATTTGGAATTGGATGCATTGGTGCATTCTTTGAAAGTGTGGCGTTATTATCTCTTCAGTGAGAAATTCTCAATATATACAAATCATAACAGCTTGAATCAAATTTTCTCACAAAGATATTTGAACTTGAGGCAAAGGAGATGGATGAAATATCTCTAGATGGTTGATTTTGACATGATGTACACACCTAGTAAGGGATATTTTGTGGCGGATGCATTAAGTATAAAATCATATGATCAAGTGGTGAAATAGGTATCAGAACAGTGGTAGTTGATGTCGGTAATAGTTGACATGCAGTTAGAATATGAGGACCAGGGAGATAGAGCAGTCTTCATGCTATTTTTGTTGATTGCTGACATTGTTGGCCTGGTTAGAGGGGCACATATATCTTATTCTTAGTGTGTGACCATTGGGTCAAAAATCAATGGTTAGAAGACCATTGACTGTTGGAAACTGAATGGAGATTTAGTTTTGTGTTTTTTGGAATCAGATGGTTGTAAACGTTTCTTGTTAGGAGGATATTATCAGGATGTAGCATCATTCTAGGTGTATTGTTCATCATTGAAGTTAGAATATGTATAAATCATTGAAAGCGCGGTTTTAGTGGGATAGTATGAAAAGGAGAGTGGATGAGTTTGTTTCGAGATGCTTGACTTGTTAGCAGGTCAAGGCAAAGCATCAGAGTCCACCAGAAATGTAACAGTCCTTACCAATTCCTATCTGGAAGTGGGATCAAATAGCGATGGATTTTTTCATAGGTCTCCTAAGAACGATCAGAAAACACGATTCAATTTGGGTGATAGTGGATCGGATAATGAAGTTGGCCCATTTCATCCAAATTCGTGAATCTCATACGGTGGATGAATTATCCAAATTCTATATCTAGGAGGTGGTAAAGAGGCATGGTGTTCTGTTTTCAATTTTATCTAATAGATACCCGAGGTTTACATCTTGTTTCTATAAATCATTATAGCAATCCCTTGGAACTAAGTTTTCCATGATTACATCGTATCACCCACAGACAAATGGTCAATCCAAGAGGACAATACAAACATTAGAGGATATGTTATGGGCTTGTGTTTGGATTTTAGTGGCACGTGGGAGGAGCACTTTTCGTTGGTAGAGTTCTCATACAATAATAGTAATCACATATCCATACATGTGGCTCTGTTTGAAGTGTTGTATGTGTGGTTGTGTCATTCTCTATTACGTTGGGTGGAAATGAGTGAGTCTTTGGTGGTCGAACCGAGAATTTTCCAAGACACTGTGGAGAAGATCTAGTTGATTATGAAGAGAATGGATATAGCTCAGAGTCGTCAGAAATTGTTTGTGGATCATTGTTGACGCCCATTGTTGTTCGAGTTGAGTTATCATGTTTTCTTGAGGATCTCTCCTAGGTTGTGACATCGTTGGTTTGGGATGCAGGGAATGTTATATCAGAGGTATACTGGGACTTTTTAGATTCTTGAGATGATTAGTTAGTTGGATTATCGTTAGGATTTTCCACCTAGGTTCAGTACGATGCAAAATGTGTTTCATGTGTCGCAGTTGAAAAAGAATCAGCCTGATCGTGTCCATGTGATTTGATGGGATCATGTGGAGCTAGAATCGGATGCTTCATTGGTGCACGTGCCAGTGCACTTTGTGGATAGGCAAGAGAAACTCTAGTATGGTAAAATTATCATTTTAGTTCTCATTTTGTGGAAACATGGTCATATTCAAGTGGAGACATGGGAGTAGGAGAAAGAGATGGTCGAGTAGTGGACCGATCTCTTTCTGCAAAGGTCGGGTTCACTATTTTATAGGGACAGAATGTCCAATGGTGGGGAGAATGTAGTACCTCCAGTTTGAGGTATGTGGATATTTTATGAATTTTTTTGAGTTTAAGGTGCATGTGAATAGTTGGGAAGAGGCTGGTAGAGTTTGGAATGGTTTTGGATAAGTCCGGAGGCTTTTCTAGGGGAGCACAGATTGAGCCCGATTAGGGGAAACCATGCAGATGCTCTTGAAAACCATGTAGGGGGATAAAGTAGGATTAACATGGCTTGTGCATGGTTTTACAAACCATGCGAGGCAACCATGAAGACCCTTGCTCTCGAGGCTATAGTGTGCGCACGGTTAGCACGTGGTTTTACAAACCGTGCGGGATAACCATGAGGCCACATAAATTAGGGTTTTAAAACCTGAGGTCACTCAGGCTTGCCTCATTCCTCTCCAAACTCTCTCCCACTCGAGCATCACTCAGGTTCTATGGTTTTCATGGGTTTTAGGTGCTCTCCCACAATGTTTGGAAGCGTTTTGAAGGGGTTTCGAGGTGGTTGGAAGGAGGTTTCTCCCGGGTAAGCCTATCCTATTTGGTTCTTTGTGTTTTCCTCTAGATCTACTCCTCCCTCTTTATTGGTTTTATATATCTACACTTTTTTTGTGTATATACTGAGTTTTGGTTGCCTTGGATGTTGATTATAAAGCTTTTGGATGTTAGGTAAAGGGATCAGGAGAGGTTTCGGTGGTGCATTCACCAAATTTCAAGAGTGGTTGCTTGTGGGATAATTTTCCCAAAACCATATTGGGAGGTGTCTTTTCTCTCGACTAAACATGGATATAACATAGTGCTTTGTTATAATTATTTTGTTGTTCTGAAAATTTAATTGTGATTTGTTGTGCAAAATTCGTTGGAAATCGCCTAGGTGATGTTTTGGGGATTTTTGGGAAGAAGGAGTTTTATGGTGAATGGATCTTATTTGTGATTTTAAAATAGGGATTTTTAAAATGGGTTGTTGAGATTGATTTGGGAAAATGGTTAATGAAATATGGTTTTCAATAAATATGATGTTTTTATTGAAATGTGGTTAGGCTTGGAAAAATGTATTTTAATAAATGGATTTTTTATTGAAGTTTATTAGTATACGATGGAATTTGTTGATTTCATGTTGTTGTTATGTTGGTGGGTTATATGCTTGGTTGTGATTGATTGGATTGTTGTGTGGAAGTGGCGAGAAGTACCACTATAAAAAGGGGATCAATAGTGGATGGAAGGGCCACCATCAAAAAGATTAGTGGACGAAAAGTGCCCCTAGGTGTGAATGGGTGAACGGGTTGGACAGAAGCGCCACCATTTGGTTGTGGTCGAGAAGTATGAGTTGGCGTGAATGGGTGAATATGTTGGATGGAAGCTCCACAGTTTGGTTGTTCTGATTTTTTTATGAATTGTTTTCAAGATGGAAACTGTTGTTCAAGTGTGTGAATGACGAAATGGATTGTGGCATGTTGGGTTTGATTTACATAGGGTTCTTAGTTTGGGTATGATGGCTTGGTAAGGGCATGTTTTGATTATGTAAATTTTTTCACTTGTTATTATTTTATATAAATTGTTTCAAATAAATGTGCTAATGGTTTTATCCTAGTGGCATGTGTAGGGAAGCTATTTGGGAAAATCATACTGAGTTATAGTACTCAACCCCTGCTTTGGCACGCTGGTATCATTGAAGACGGTGCTTACCGTGACTTGGGAAAAGATAAGGCATCACCCTCCTTTAGTGGTGCATCATGATTTCTGGTTAAAGAATGGGGCTTAGATCTTGGTTTGGAGCCATGGAGTGTGTCTTAGATTATTTTGGGTCTTTTGATGAGTATTCTACATATTAATCTGACATGGTATTGGTTGTATTGGGGTTTGGTTGTATTGTGGAACAACATGGATGTGCTTTGGGAATATATGATTGGATTTTTTGATAGAGATACATCATATAGTGGTTGGCAGTGGATGGTTTGGTTGGTTTTTTCTTAAGGGAAAATCGTTCCCTAATTTGTTCTGGAAGACCTCAAAATTTTTTTCTAGCATTTGGCACCTTGGGAACATTGGCTAAGGCCAAGTAACCCTCACCTACTCCTCAAGCCAATGATGTAGGGGTGGAGAGTTACAGGGGTATGAATTAATAAGAAAAATTGGGCTAGATCATTGTTGATAAAAAATGGCTTGAGTGGTGTGAGGATGTGTGAGGGGTGAGTGCCTTTTTATAGTGGAGGTCTGAATGAAACTCTTGTAAATATTTGAAAAGGGAATCCCACCCCCATTTTTTCATGTAATATGGATACAATAATGTTAAAATTTTAAAAAAATGTAGTATATGATATAAAAATATCAAGATAATAGCTTTTGGAAATGTTTTTAGCATATATGGGACATTATTTTAATGGTTTTGTGAATTATTAATCTAATTTTTCTCTTATTCATTTTAATTAATTTTAATATCTTCTATAAAATGTTTTTGTAAAAAACTAATGTCACGCTATTAGAAATTATATATCATTAGGATTCCAAATATTTAATCCAATTTTCGATATTCCAATCACATAATTGGTATAAATTAATATAATTTTAATCCCATATATTTGAAGAAAATGATTTTTTTTAATGTAAAAAACATTCAAAATTTAGGTATGTGATTATGTCCAATTTCAATGTAAAATTTATTCTAATGACCTAAATTGGTTTAAATTATATAAAAGTTATTAAATTACATAATAAGACAAATTAGAAATATTATTTATCAATTCAAGTAAATTGGGAAAAAAATATTTTAACTAAATTTAACTATTATTACGTATTAATAAAAATATGATATTTCTTTTAAAAATAAAAAAAATTAACCCAAAGTATATTTCAATATTTTTATTTGGGAAAAAAGATTTCCTTAACATAATATTTTTAAAATTGTCTAACATTATATCTAAAATGGGTTGTCCATTAAATGTGATTAAAAATATAATTGAAAACTATACACAATTTTAGGCATAAAATTGGATCAAGTCTTATGTTATGCCAATAAAATATACTGGATGAATGTAAAAACAATTTTAAACATGTGTAAACATAAAAAGTATTCTATCTTAATTCCCACTGATACATTGACTAATAATTTATTAACAATTAAAATAATAGTTTTATAATTATATTATTTCTAGTTATAACTTAGTATTGTAGGAAACATAATATTCCTAAGAAACACCTTATTGCATTTCATGTACGAAGTTGGAGATATGATCAATTTTAAGGTAAAATTAATATATAATTAATAAATATGAAAAGCACTTACTCAACCATTACTAAAGAGGTAAAATAATTGCCCTCATTTGGAAATTGGGTTCTCAAAATTTTATTCAGTTATCAAATATGTGGGGATATTTTTACCAAATAGAATTTTTTAATTCCCACATTTCCTCTTTAATTATAGGGTATTTCCATAAAAACAAAACCTAGTGAAATGTATTATTCTTGAAAAATTTCTACATGTGGTCAAGAATTTGAATTGATTATTCCCCATAAGAAATATTTTTTTTCATCTTAACTATTCCATGTCTCAAAACAAGGGTTGATTTTGGTAAATATTTCATTAAAATTGAAATGTGAAATATATTCTGTACTAGAGATAATCTCAAATGTAAGGACACTTAGTAGGAAAATGTTCCAACCGTATCATTTATTTCATATGGTCTAATTAAACATGGGATCATCCACTAATTTATAAAAAACTTAATCACACCTTTCATTGGATAATAATTTAAAAATACATGATCACAAGCATTGAAAGAATGAACTTTTCTCTATTTATCTCCATAAATCTTCTACATGATATGAGCTTTCCCCATGTGTTTTTTAATCAAATAAACAGTAACTATTGTTTTATCCACCATCATTGGTCCCATTAACTTCAATTCTTCTACATCATCCCACTAATCTATTATTCGAAACATCTTCCCATATAATTACTCAAGAGGATACATTTTTTTATAGGAATGAAAACTATTGTTGTAAGAATAATTATCCAAATAAATATGTATATCAAAACTTCCTTGGTATTCCATTGAGAATGAAAAAAACATATCATCCAAATTCTGAATATTTCTCCTAGTATTTCAAAACAAATTGATGTTGAAATAATATTTTAAAATTTAATTCAATACCCAATTAATTCTAATTACCTTTAAAATTTTTTTTGAACCTTGGATCATGGTCTAAATAATAGACAATGTCACTCCATATAACCTCATCATCTCTTTTAGATACAGTCTAAAAAGTTGATCTAATGATATTGTATCCTGAATGGGAAGGTAATATGTAGATATATTTATTCTACATACAATAACCCATATCAAATTATTACCTTGATAATTAATACGTAATACCACTATGAAATCCATTGATATATTCTCCCATATCCACTATAGAACTAGAAAATGTTGTATCATTCACTTTGGTAAGTGTAACTCTGCTATAACTTATTGAAAATTCAAACAATTCATAGTAATTTCAACAATATATATTTTTCATTCCATACCACAAGTAATACTCCCAATGGTCTCTATATATCTTACTACTACTTAGATGAATAAAACACAGATACATATGAGCATCAATCAATAGAACAATACCCAAATATAAATCACAATGCACACATAATATTTTCCCAAATCTTAAAACACATTATTAATCATTATTTAAATAATAATAAAACCATTAATAATGTATTTATCTTTATTTATAGAAAAAAATTTTCTACCTTTCGAGCCTACATAATTCATTTAGAAAAATTTGAATACACCGATACCTAAAACAAAACATATTATGTCATTGCATCCACAGAATCTATGCCAAAAATCATCAAACCATTAACTAAAGCGTTGATTTCCATATGTAAAATCATTAATTAATAATTATTTTGTGGTATAAATGAATCTACCACCATATTTTCTTTTCAAGAATGTTCATGAATTGTGTAATAACATTCCTCGATTAGTTAGAAGCATATTTTTATCTCATATTCAAATCTTTCTAAGGGAATATATACTTAAAAATTTTGTGATCAATATAAAATTTACACTTCACAAAATTAAAATGATTCAAAAAAAATTTAAATGATAAACCAACAATATATAATTCCAAATCATGTGTAGGGTAATATAACTCATGAGTATTCAATTTATGGGAAGAATAAACAACTACCATGTCACAATGCATTGGGACACAACCACATCCTTTTAATGAAACATCACTAGAGATACTGAATTCACAATTTCAAGAAGGTAATGCCAAAACATGTGTATTAACAAATCTTATTTTCAGTTCATGAAATCTAACATCACATTCTCCTATACAATGGAAGATAACATGCTTTCTGGATAACATAGTTAGTGTGATTTGTGAATAGGAATTTTTTTCAAATCCCATTTGCAAAATCCCAAGAATCCAAGAAATATATGAATCTCATTGGAATTGGTAGGTCTTTATTCACACCTCACTAAAATTTTATTAAAAGATAAAAAATTTATTAAATATTTAGATAAAATATTTTCATGGGATGGAATTTATCGCAATAAAAATTCAAGATTAATTTTTTTTCATATAGTATATTATCATTTAATGTTTTAAAAACAATTCTTATGTGGATATCATGTTCCCATGGTTTCTGGAATAAAGTAAAAAATCATCTAAGAAAACACACACAATATAATCCAAAAATTAATGTATGATCCTATTAATAGGATCATAAATAAAGAATGTGAATTAGATATCACAAAGGGAATAAAATAACTCATAATTTCCATATATATACTGAAATTCTATCATTTAAATTTCATCTGCCTTCACCTTCAACAGATGGTACCTCGACCTCAGATCATCCTTAAAAAAACATTTATCTCCCTCAATATGATAAAAAAATTATCTATATAAGGAAAATGATACTTATTGTTACCCTATATTTTCCCAAAATTAAAAATAAATAACATTTGTGTAATGACTAACAATTATAAAAATCATTGCATGAAGACCATATTTGGTCAAGTTCCTTAAAGAACATGGAATCATAAAAAATTGGAACATTAGTGAGATACATTATCTGTCACTAGGTTCACCAAAACTATCACCCTTATTATAAATACCATACAAATAATATGGCATCCTAACCTATGGAAGGATATAAAAAAATGTCTGAGATTTGATGCATTGTAACCGTAAACAATTGATACATGTCAGAATAATCATTAGCATAGTTTTATGAGAACATGAAATGGAAAATAGGAGATCATACCCTGTATATCAAAGATCATAAAAATGAATAATGGAATACATCATGGCAGTTCATATGATAGGAATCCTAAGATAATTAAGAACTTAAGTAATTAAATAAAAACATAGGAATAAAATATTGTATTTTTCTAGAAACATTGGAATATAATTAGATTCTATAGTATATAAGGTATCAATTACAAGATAATTCATATAGTATGGGTTCACTCCCCATACCATCTTATTTTTCATGGTTCACTCCCATGGTCATCTTGGTAGCTTTATTTCACTCCTCACACCATATTAGTAGTCATGGATCAGACCCATGACCATCTTTGTAGTTAAGGATCATTTACAAAACAATATATGTCAATCTCAAGATATATAAATATTTAACCAATGCAATGGAGGGATATATACATCCCACCAATCTTATAATTAAATCATATAGACATGTTCAACAAGTTCATAAATAATAACATAAAAATCAATGAAAATAAATTACTATTATCAACATGTAATAAGATCATAAAATATAGAACAATATAGGGTTTATAATAATTCCTTGAGAAACAAAACCCATCAAATGAAATGGGTTTTAAAAATATATGTCCCGTTAAATTGAAACATGTTTAAAAAAGATCAGTACGTTATGTATAATCATTTAAATGAATGTAGATGAATGTAACTTTTATAACATTTCCTAGATGTCCATGAGTAACAACAACAGATGTCATCTCATATGGAAATTAATTTTGAAATGCCTTTCCAGACCATTTATTGGGGAAAATATACTTTCTACTTTGAAGAAGTATTTTTAATACATTAAAAGATATTAAAATTATTTTCTTTGAAAATCACAATGAAACATATAAATTTGTCCAAAAATCAACTAAAAACCATTTTTCTAGAAAACTAATAAAATCAGCATAAAAAAATATTAATAACCTTTTTAAGAAAACACATTTAAAACATATAAAGAAATCTGAAAATTGTTTTGAAAATTATTTATTTGAAAATACATTGAAATCATATAAATAAAGATTGAAAATGATTTGAATTTTTTTCCCTTAAAAACACATCAACAACTCATATATAATTTTCTTAAAAGATTGGAAAGCATTTTCCATCAAAATAACTTGAAAATTTATAAATTAATCAAGAAAATGTTTTGAAAAATATATTTATTGAATACATGTAAAGGATGTTTAAAAATGTTCTCAAGTGGATTTTCCATGAATGCATATAAAATAAGTATAAAAAATTTTGATAATCATTTTTGTTGAAAACATATAAATGATGATTTTACATTATATGAAACCCATTTCTCAAGGAAAACTATAGAAGAAGATTGAAAACGTATTGAAATCCATATTCATTGAAAATTGTTAAAATAAGAATGAAATTATTTTGAACACCATTTTAATTTAAAATCATTTTATAGAACATTTTATTATTAATAAATAACACTTATACATGAAATCAAATCTTTAAAGTAATGATGATGGATAAATCCGTACATGTGTTATTAGATAAAAAAGAATATTCCCTTATCACGATAAAAAGGATTGAAAATTTCCTTATTCAGAAAGCGGAAATAATATTTCTTTGAAAAAACTAGAAATAGAAAAATAATTTAAATATATCATTTAATGTTCAAAAGAGATTAGTGGAATTATCATTGAAATGGTTTTTAGAAAACATTGTTTTGAACGAACATATATCTCTGAACAATAGGAGGGTCAATTCCGGATTTCTTAAGAAAATTATTAAATAAAATATACTTAAAAGAGTATAAAACTATACAAATTAATTAATATGGACTAAATAACCATAGTATAATATATTTAATTAATTTATTTAGATATGTAACATCAGAATTTATCAAACATTTAAGAATTATAAACACTCTTGAAAAGCGATGACATTGTTTCAATAAACACTCATCACTTGGTAATATTGGATCATAATATCAATGTAAAAAACGAAAATTACATGAAGTAGAAATTATCATTAAAATAATAAGTTTCATGATATAATATGTAATGTTTTAGTACATAATCTTCCAAAAATTATTTAGTTTTATAAAAAACATGAGTCTCAATAAAAGAAAATTTAGAGACAACTATTTTAAAGATTTGGTAACTTTTGAAACATAAAACCCATAAAATATGGTTAATAAAATTCATATGACAATACATATAAATTTATATATAATAATAATTTAATACAATCAAGTGTAGTATATACATCACAGAATTTGAATTTTTTTTTGAACATAGCTTGTATCAATTAGAAAATATAATTGAGATGAAATCCCCTTTTCTTGTATCTTAAATCACTTTATAATCATACAAAATTCATATATAATAAATATAATCTGATTATAAATATGTTAAAGAATAATATCGTTATACATAATAACGTATATGGTTTTAATATGACCTTATATTACTTGTTTGTTATTGATCCTTTTTAAGGTTTCACTTTGGGTAATATTCGCTTTATTCTTCGCACGTGTCTTAATTGGTCATGTAATTAGTCCTTATTCTTATATCATTCATAAAAACTATAAATAATGATATAAATATCATTTATATACAGTATATGTATATTATAACAATCTATTTCAAAATGAAACATGAAATAGAATACACCATTCATGGAGACCTTAAGTTGTTCGTTCACATTAATGTTGTTTCCATTTTTTTGTATTGAAATAAAGTATGTAAATGAAATGTGTGTGAATATATATATAATAATTTTAGTATAGTTATTATATCATATATTTTCACTAAACCCATCCTCAATACATTCCATGTGGTCTATGAATTAACAACATAGCTTTGAGTGGGGGCAGTGCACACTTCCTAAAACTAGATTATCATATTAACAAAAAATGGAATGTAAAAAATGCATGAGTCATAAAATAGAATTAAGAATCTAAAATACAATATAAATATTATATATAAAATATATAAACATATTTTACATCGTAATGGAAACCATTCTTGGTGGTAATAAAAATGAAGATTCGTTATTTCATGTGGTAATAGTTCACCTTACACAGAAACAATATGTTCACTACACATTAGATGGAGGTGTGTGTAAGATTATGTAGAAACATTAAGATAAAAAAATACTAGAATATTTAGTATATTAGTTTTATATACAATAACTTAATAATGTTATTTTAGGGTGTGGAGAAGGATTAAAGGAATGGGTCTTGTGATAAGACATTATCTCTGAATCGAGTAACTCCTTTTGGTTTGTTCAAAAAGCATTTATTAAGTTTCTTTATATAGAAGGTAATGATTCAAGGAATAAGGGAAGAAATTTGAGATATTATATAAGCATAGTTTGTGTCAACCTAGGGGTTCTAGAGCTGTCATGTTGTTGGTAGAGATGGTGGCTTTTTATAGGGATTGGAAAGGATGAGCATGGCATGGTTGATAACCAGTTTGGTGTACCCATGTTTTTAAACAATAAAAGTCATAAAAAAACGAAACAAATTATATAATGGAAGTTTATTTCCTATAAATTTACATAAAAAGGGGTTTTAAAAATTTCTATGTCGTTTTTTGTCTTATATTTATCATTTAGTACATTATTAAGCCTATTTTTCTCTTAAATGATGTGGTTAATTTTAACAACTTACATTAATATTTTTCGTCAATTTTTTTTATCAAATTAGAAATAATATTTTTTATTACTATAATTATGTAATAAATTTTTAAATATTATAATCATATATGTGGTTGAAATTTATTTAAAATTAATCCCACTGATGAGACGATAGTATAGGTTTTTAATGTAAGAAGCTCTAAAAGTTTGCTATGTTTTTTTGTCAAACATGTAATTCCCTATGTAACGCCCCGACCCCAGTTACCCAGAGTCGGTTCATTATTACATAACATTGGCATGATCACAAGAAAGATCAAATCTCGAAAGACCGATTGGTTTAGTAGCCTTGGAAACACTAGATATATTCATAAGTCTTACATTACATCATAAAGTGAAAAACTACTACAACAACATATTGTCTCCATATTCCACACTCATATCCCCACATAATATCCCTGCAGGTCATTCATAATTTACTTCTTCACTTCATGGGAAAAATAAAACATAGAAAAGGGGTGATATCAAATGCCCAGTAAGGATAAAAATATAGCGGAAACTTTCATAAATAAGAATAAACATTTAAGGCAATGTATAACTAATACAAAAGTCTTTTAAACTTGAACTTCAACATAGTATGGAAAAAGTAAAATGAAATAATTCAATTTACTTATTCACATGGATATTCTACTAATCGAATAATCACATGTAATATCAATAACCACTTTCATAATGATGGAATGCATAATTCCAGACTATCATAACCACATAGCCAATGCCTCGTGCCAAGACTACAAGTAAGATTTTGTCAAGGCCTTGTGCCAAGACACTAGTTTGTCTCATGAGACCTACCGATGCATCGAGGAGCTATAGCGGGCTCCACCCGTCACATATTAAGTCCATTTCATTCCTATATGAAAAGGTTTAAACATAACATAAATATTCGTATTAAAACTAGCATACGAAATGTCAACACTTTCACCATAAACTATGAATGGTATAAAAATAGTACATCCACAGTCAAAAATATCACAAAACCTTTAAATCGAATATAGAAGTTTTGTATCATAATAAATCAACTTTAAGTAAGCGTAAAATCCATCAAAGGATGTTGACATAGATGAAATCAAAACTCTTTCTAGAGAAATATCTCTTTCTATTTTGAAATCATTTAAGAGTCATATATTTATAAAATAAAAAATTTTCTTTGAAAATATTCTTATAAGCTTGTGAAGGAAGTTTCGAAGATTTTATTACGGCAGAAAATAGCCGCACCCGCCGTATAAGTTAAAAAAACATTCTTACCTTAATTCCGTCGAAAAGGTTAAAAAGCACCTTGTTTGGAAAACGACGGAAAGATTCCTTTATAAAACTCTTATGAAAAGTCAAACAAGGGTATAAATGACTTTAACTCATATTCTTGTAAATAGTTTTTTTTAAATACATTTTTAAGAAACATGGATGTGGATGATAAAGAGATCCCAGTAGATTATTACGTATAAACAACCTCGGATAATGAAGAGATTTCGAAATAAACCATTACCTTGTACTTTTCCTTGGTTGGGATAGGTTAACCTCCTGTATAATGGTGAAATAATTGTTATTAAATTATACAAGAATCATATATATTAATATGATATCATATATGATCTTTTAACATGGATTTGTTAATAATATTTTAGAATTATCGTCGTTTCGGGTGTTAACTTACTCGTTTTCTTTTATATGTTTTGTTACATAAGCCATGTTTGTTATGGATAGGTTGTATATTATTCATATCCAGAATGATATCAAGTCCTTAAACATCATTTTTAAATCATCAAATGATAATTATACTTGAATGGATACGATGGAGAATGAATCTCATCGCGTTCGTGGAGACGGTAGTCCGTACGTACGCACGAGCGACAATATCATTCTTTTGATATTAAAATAATATATAAATGGATGGTATATCATATATACAGAATCATTAACATGTTATATTTATTATTTACATGAGTTACACATCATTATTATACCCATCCAAATAATAATATATTGAATAACAATTACACCACGACATGGAGACGGTAAGCCGTACGTACACACGTATGGTGACATGTTATTCAAAGGGTGGATAGAATACTAAATATGGTTGTACCATATTTATAATAACATAATAGTATATATAAGATACTGTAGTTATTATTTTAGAATGGTAATAACAAAGAAAGAAGAAGTGGAAGAAGAAAGGAACTTGAAAAGGGGTGGTGAAAACATTACCTCTTCTTCAGGTTCTTCCTTTTCATTTGATCAAAAGGCCTCCTTAGGTTGGCTTTATGATCAAACTAATGCCTCTAGGTTGTATTGAGGGAAGTTGGGAGAGTATTTGGGCAGAGTTTTTCCAAACCAAAAGGCTTTGAAGGTGTGAATAAATGAGAAGGAGGAGTTCCCATTTATAAGAGGGGTGAGGGGCACCTTTGGAAAAGATAGAAATATTAATTTATAATAAATTCATATTCGGTTTCTAATGGCTCCAAAGTTGATTATTTAAATGTTAAGGTGGGTATAGGTCGAAAAACACTCAACCCATAGAATTTAGACAGGTTTGGGTCATTATATTAACCTTATATTTAAGTATTAACTCTAAGTTAATTAGTTTCACTTTTACAATGTCTCTTTGTATTTTTATATTATATGGTTAATAAACTTACTATATACATCCAAGAGACCCCCAAGTGGTCCCTTACTGATGAACCTATCTTGATATAAGTCGCTTTGCCAAACCTTAGATTTTTAGGAATTTAATATCAATTAATAATATAATATTTGTTTTAAAAACTCTTTTATGTCAATTTTGACACTATTCAAT
This sequence comes from Viscum album, assembly GCA_963277665.1. Taxonomy (NCBI): domain Eukaryota; kingdom Viridiplantae; phylum Streptophyta; class Magnoliopsida; order Santalales; family Viscaceae; genus Viscum; species Viscum album. The sequence goes on along the minus strand of OY728120.1, from coordinate 646,778,126 downwards.
AATAGATTTTTGTGAAACTCACAACAGAATGATTACTTCGACCAAAGTTAATTAAATCAATAATAACATGTCATATTAGCCTAGAAAATTATTGTAATTAATTAAAAGTCTCAAATTATATTTATTTTGGAATTTATAATGTCAATTATTTTAATTTTTCACAATTATGGTAATAACTGTATCATCATTATGTTATAAATAAATTAAATTATTTAAAGTCTAAAAATTATAAATAAAATATCATTATGTAGGAACTCTTATTATATTTATAATGAATATTTAAAATAGAATTTATCTTATGTATAACCCTATATTAAAAATGTTTTTGTAAATAATATTTGATTTTAACTCTTTTAACTCTTCTTTGAATTAAATAATAATAAATGTCCTAATATAATCCAAGTGGACCTAAATGATAATATTTTATTCCTAAGGTTGTTTTTGGTCGATATAAACTTGTCCAATAGAATTAGGACATGTGTTAGGGTAATATTAATATAATTTTTACCCTTAATTACCCTATTTACTTTTAACCGTGGTAAATAAAAGTAAAAAGTTACTATTCACCAAAAATTATTTTCATCTCATTGAACCACATTTTACTTCTTGATATTAACCTTTTCTCTCGGATTTTTGAAATTCCAATCACAGAAGCGGTAAAATTAATTTTTATGAAAAATTCAGTTTTTTAACTACCACTTAGTAGTTTCACTATTCATCAAAAATTGAAGTTTTTTAGAACAATGCCAAAATTTCACCCTAAGCTATAATTGATATTCCGAATTCAAAAATGATGTCTATTTTAAAAAATTCCAAAAATATAAGTTGAATTAATTAATTTTATAATTAATTCCCGCTGTCACAACAAATAGCGTGTTTTTAAGAAACAATATATACCCAAAGATTGACAATTGTTTAGGTCCAATTTCAAAGTGAAATTAATTCTAATGAACACCATTGGATAAAATGGTAAAAATATATTCTAATTATACTTTAAAACCACTCAAATTCATAATTTATCACTATTAATTATTTTGATTAAAAAAGTTGTTTTTAATTAAATTTTAGTAATTTTCACTATTCATCAAAATATGAAAGTTATCCGAAAAGTACCAAAATTTCACCTTAGGATAAATTCGATACTCCAAATCCAAAAATGAAGTCCATTTTGAAATATAAAATATATATAATTTCAAAAATTAGGTATTACTATTCATAACGGCTAGTTTGATTGGTTGCGGTGTGTGTTAGAACTCGAAGTTTCATACAACACACGCTACTGTATCATTCAAAGGAAAGCGTACCGTGGAAGCTTGGGATGTTTCATTTTAAATTTTTTTGATGTCCCCATTTAGTCAAAAAGTTTAAAATATTGTATTTAAAAAGGGTTCACTATTAAAAGTTGGTAAAAGTGCAATACTGAAAATGAATTTGTTCTTACATTATGTCTAAGAAACTCATAATATGGATTCTAAAATTATAAGGATTATATAAAGTTTAAAATTTAGTTAATACTATTCATAACCTCTTTTGAACGACTTGTTTGGTAAGTCATGGTGCACTTGAACTCGGTGTTGCGTGTAGTGCAAGTTATTGAATTATTTTGAAGAAATAACACACTATGAAATCTTGGGGTGTTACATTCTCCCCTCCTTCAATAAATTGCGTCCTCGCAATTTGAAATTGTTCTTCAAAAATAAAAGGTTGAAAATAAAAAATATCTTTGTGGGAAAACCCACATCGGAAATTGGGTTACTAAAATTTAGCCTTAAAATGAGGAAAAGAGAAATGAAAGGGTCACCACCAAATTATGATATCGATTAGGAGAACATTGGTGGAAATTAGAGACATATAATTGGAGAAAAAACAGAAATATTTATAGGTAGTGATTGAGGTCATCAATCACAAACAAGTTTAAAATTGAGGTCCTTAAATTCATCAATCTATGATGATTTAAAATACCATAGATTCAACAAAACATAAGGTATTAGGATAACACATTTTTGAAGTTTCAAAATATCTTAGTTGTAATCCCACATCGAAAAATGAATTAATGAGGCCTCTATTTAAAATAAAGAGTGGAAAGTATGAGGATTACCAAAAATAACACATACTAGGGTTCCATGTAGGAAAATATGGATATGGAAGAGAAATATAACCATCAATTATCTGATGGAGAGTGGTAGAGAACATGTCTATGAAAAGGACAAAAATCCCAAAGCCATAAATTAGTGATGATTTAAGGTACCATCTAGGAAAACATTTTTGTTCTAAGTTCCTTTTATTAATGTTGAGTAATTTATTTATGAGATTGGCTGAGATCATAAGGAGATATACTTACTTTATAATTAGAGTTTTATCCATTAATAAATTTCTACCACAAACTCATCTTTCACTCGCAAAAATAATTCTATTTATACTATTCGTACAGGGTTCCAAAATAAAAGAATTTATAATTCATCTACCAGATCTTTAAAAAATCTACATTATTTAATCCAGGACATCTCGTGGGCTAGTGGTAGGTGATACACCCTTGTCGCCCTTCGGTTGCAGGTTCAAGTCTCGCGGCCTTGCCGGTCGCGACGGGTTGCCGCCCGACCTCTGGGTTGTCCTTTTATGGCAATCAAATATTAATCTCAAACTAGAATTTATCCAAAATACTTCTGTCCAAACTCACAGTCCAATATTTATAAGGAATGTAAACTTAATGTAGATCATTTTTACCCCGTAATAGCATATGAATACCTTCATCATGTATTCTTTTAAAACACTAAAACATCCTGAATTACCATAATACTTATTGATTACATTCATGCTCCCTTATTCCATATAGAATGCTGGATATACTTCATCAATCCAAAAATGTTTTAAACCCCAATAATGATGGAATATACAAATCATTAATCAATTTCAAGGTAGTCAAGAATATCCAATATAATTTATCCAAATAAATCATGTATTATTCCAAAATCACTACCTCGGTATCAGAACTATATTATGGTTTATCATTCTCTCAACCATATATTTTCCAAAAATTTATCCTGCTATTGAGTCACTTTTCTTTGTTCCACACAATCTCAAGTCCTTAATGAAATAGTACTGCAGTAAAATCCTTATATACTCCATAATTATTATAACAAGTACATTGTTGATACAACACTCAATTGACATAATCAACATAAGAAATCTAATCATTCCTCTTCATCTGTGGTAGTATCATAACATGATTATTATCCAATAGCATCATTTGTGGCATGGTTTGATGACTGGGACATAGGTTCGCGTAGTGTCCAAACTCCTTGCAAATGAAGCATTGTACATTTGAAACCATTTTCTTACCCTTGCAGTCACGTACTTTGTGCCCTTTTCCTCCACACTTATAACAAACTCCCATTCCTTTCAGACAAGTTCCAGGGTGTTTCTTCCCACAGTTATCACATATGGGAAAATTCTTATTTTCCCTCTTACCTTTATCCATCGTTCTCTCTTCCATCCTTTTCTTCTCTTGCTTCCCTTCAAAGCCATAGGACTCAGTAAAATCTTTACTTATCTTATCAACACATGATATTATTTCTTCATATGATGATAATACATGGGAGACTATTTCTCTTATAAATTCTGGCTTAAGACCATGAAAGATATGATCCTTCTTTCTCTTTGGATCATGTGCATTGCTGGAGTTCTCATTACTTCTACTGGGCGCCATTTCTAAACAATGTCATACACTAGATTAGTTTATGAATAAAAATACCTAATCCCAAACTTGTAAGACACATAACATAAATAAAATAGTTTATGGATATAATCCATAATCATAAAAATTTCTCCTTTGAGGAAGTAAATCCACATAAACCCTTCATAATGGTTTGTAAAGAAAATGAGAATTATCCTAAGCATATCCCCCGGGAGTGTCATAACCAAGAGTGCAGCAAGGCCCGTTGTCGTGCACCAGTTCCCATTCGAGTCTAGCTCAAAGTGGTGTTTTCGGGTTTTACCCCTAGGTACATCTATTCCAGAGCCGCCTCTACCTGCTCGTATCCAGACAGGGATGTATTGCTCAGAAAACTCACAAAATCTCTACAATACCAAAATTCTAGGAAGTTCTTCTATACTAATCCTCAAAGTCCATCTTAAATCTATGTGCTCTAATCAGAGTTTATCTAAATCTAGCTTCCAAGGTTTGTACTAAACTTCCTCTGATACCAACTGTAACGCCCCGACCCCAGTTACCCAGAGTCGGTGCATTATTACATAACATTGGCATGATCACAAGAAAGATCAAATCTCGAAATATCGATTGGTTTAGTAGCCTTGGAAACACTAGATATATTCATAAGTCTTACATTACATCATAAAGTGAAAAACTACTACAACAACATATTGTCTCTATATTCCACACTCTTATCCCCACATAATATCCCTGCAGGTTATTCATAAGTTACTTCTTCACTTCCTGGGAAAAATAAAACATAGAAAAGGGGTGAGCTCAAATTCCCAGTAAGGATAACAATATAGCGGAAACTTTCATAAATAAGAATAAACATTTAAGGTGTAGTTGGGGTTTGGCTTAGTGGTAAGCACCCCGTAAGGCTACATGGAAAATGGGGGTTCAAAACCCATGGGGCGCAGGTACTGTAGCAGTACTGTAGCGGTACTGTAGCAGCGGTGGCACTGTTCATCAGCGGGTACTGTAGCGGCGGCAGGGCACTGTAGCGGCGGCGATACTGTGCGGTACTGTAGCAACAGGTTACTATTCACAGAATGTGAATTGGCCTTTGAATTTGGGCTTACGGGCTATGCAATGGGCTACAAGCCCACTGGGCCTTCGGGCTATGTAATGGGTTTCCCTCTACCCAGTTAAAAGAGGACTTTGCTTTGATTTAATAATAAAAATGAGGCTTCGGCCCCAACTTTAAAAAAAAGAATAAACATTTAAGGCAATGTATAACTAAAACAAAAGTCTTTTAAACTTGAACTTCAACATAGTATGGAAAAAGTAAAATGAAATAATGCAATTTACTTATTCACATGGATATTCTACTAATCGAATAATCACATGTAAATCAATAACCACTTTCATAATGATGGAATGCATAATGCCAGACTATCATAACCACATAGCCAAGACCTCATGCCAAGACTACAAATAAGATTTTGCCAAGGACTTGTGCCAAGACACTAGAACAAAAATGTTATCCTAGATGGTACCTTAAATCATCACTAATTTATGGCTTTGGGATTGTTGGCCTTTTCATAGCCATGTTCTCTACCACTCTCCATCAGATAATTGATGGTTATATTTCTCTTCCATATCCATATTTTCCTACATGGAACCCTAGTATGTGTTATTTTCGGTAATCTTCATACTTTCCACTCTTTATTTTAAATAGAGGCCTCATTAATTCATTTTTCGATGTGGGATTTCAACTAAGATATTTTGAAAGGTCAAAAATGTGTTATCCTAATACCTTATGTTTTGTTGAATCGATGGTATTTTAAATCATCATAGATTGATGAATTTAAGGACCTCAATTTTAAACTTGTTTGTGATTGATGACCTCAATCACTACCTATAAATATTTACGTTTTTCCTCCAATTATATGTCTCTAATTGCCACCAATGTTCTCCTAATCGAGATCATAATTTGGTGGTGAACCTTTCATTTATCTTTTCCTCATTTTAAGGATAAATTTTAGTAACCCAATTTCCGATGTGGGTTTTCCCACAAAGATATTTTTTATTTTCAACATTTTATTTTCGAAGAACAATTTCAAATTACGAGGATGCAATTTATTGAAGGAGGGGAGAATGTAACACCCCAAGATTTCATAGTGTGTTATTTCTTCGAAATAATTTAATAACTTGCACTACACGCAACACCGAGTTCAAGCGCACCATGACTTACCAAACAAGTCGTTCAAAAGTGGTTATGAATAGTATTAACTAAATTTTAAACTTTATATAATCCTTATAATTTTAGAATCCATATTATGAGTTTCTTAGACATAATGTAAGAATAAATTCATTTTCAGTATTGCAATTTTACCAACTTTTAATAGTGAACCCTTTTTAAATACAATATTTTAAACTTTTTGACTAAATGGGGACATCAAAAAAAATTTAAAATGAAACATCCCAAGCTTCCACGGTACGCTTTCCTTTGAATGATACAGTAGCGTGTGTTGTACGCAACTTCGAGTTCTAACACACACCACAACCAATCAAACTCGCCGTTATGAATAACAATACCTAATTTTTTAAATTATATATATTTTATATTTCAAAATGGACTTCATTTTTGGATTCGGAGTATCGAATTTATCCTAAGGTGAAATTTTGGTACTTTTCGGATAACTTTCATATTTTGATGAATAGTGAAAATTACTAAATTTTAATTAAAAACAAATTTTTTAATCAAAATAATTAATAGTGATAAATTATGAATTTTAGTGGTTTTAAAGTATAATTAGAATATATTTTTACCATTTTATCCAATGGTGTTCATTAGAATTAATTTCACTTTGAAATTGGACCTAAACAATTGTCAATCTTTTGGTATATATTGTTTCTTAAAAACACGCTATTTGTTGTGACAGCGGGAATTAATTATAAAATTAATTAATGAAACTTATATGTTTGTAATTTTGTAAAATAGTCATAATTTTTGAATTTGGAATATCAGTTATAGCTTAGGATGAAATTTTGGCATTATTCTAAAAAACATCAATTTTTGATGAATAGTGAAACTACTAAGTGGTAGTTAAAAAACTGAATTTTTCATAAAACATAATTTTACCGCTTCTGTGATTAGAATTTCAAAAATCCGAGAGACACGGTTAATATCAAGAAGTAAAATGTGGTTCAATGAGATGAAAATAATTTTTGGTGAATAGTAACTTTTTACTTTTATTTACCACGGTTAAAAGTAAATAGGGTAATTAAGGGTAAAAATTATATTAATATTACCCTAACACATGTCCTAATTATGTTGGACAAGTGTATCTCGACCAAAAAAAACCTTAGGAATAAAATATTATCATTTAGGTCCACTTGGATTAGATTAGGACATTTATTATTATTTAATTCAAAGAAGAGTTAAAAGAGTTAAAATCAAAGTTTATTTAATAAAACATTTTTAATATAATGTTATACATAAGATAAATTCGCTTGTAAATATTCATTATAAATATAATAAGATTTACTACATAATGATATTTTATTTATAATTTTTAGACTTTAAATAATTTAATTTATTTATGAAAGTTTCTGCTATATTTTTATCCTTACTGGGCATTTTAGCTCACCCCTTTTCTATGTTTTATTTTTCCCAGGAAGTGAAGAAGTAAATTATGAATGACCTGCAGGGATATTATGTGGGGATATGAGTGTGGAATATGGAGACAATATGTTGTTATATTAGTTTTTCACTTTTTGATGTAATGTAAGACTTATGAATATATCTAGTATTTCCAAGGCTACTAAACCAATCTGTCTTTCGAGATTTGATCTTTCTTGTGATCATGCCAATGTTATGTAATAATGCACCGATTCTGGATTTTCATATATTTGAGAGAAATATCTCTTTTTTGAAATCATTTAAAAATCACATAATTATAATGAAAAACTTTATTTTGAAAATATCTTTATAAGATTGTGAGGGAATCTTCAATGATTTTATAACGGCGGAAAATAGCCGCACCCGCCATATAATTTAAAAAAAACATTCTTACCATAATTCTGTCGAAAAGGTTAAAAAGCACCTTGTTTGGAAAACGACGGATAGATTCCTTTATAAACCTCTTATAAAAAGTCAAAAAAGGGTATAAATGAGTTTAACCCATATTCTAGTAAAAAGTAATTTTTTTTTGAAATTCATTTTTAAGAAACATGGATGTGGATGATAAAGAGATCTCAGTAGATTATTACGTATAAACAACCTCGGATAATGAAGAGATTGTGAAATAACCCTTACATTGTACTTTTCCTTGGTTGGGGTAGGTTAACCTCTTGTATAATGGTGAAATAATTTTTATTAAATTATACAAGAATCATATATATTAATATGATATCATATATGATCTTTTAACATTGATTTGTTAATAATATCTTAGAATTATCGTCGTTTCGGGTGTTAACTTACTCGTTTTATTTTATATGTTTTGTTACATAAGCCATGTTTTTATGGATAGGTTGTATCTTATTCATATCCAGAATGATATCAAGTCCTTAAACATCATTTTTAAATCATCAAATGATAATTATACTTGAATGGATACAATGGAGAATGAATCTCATCGCATTCGTGGAGACGGTAGTCCGTACGTACGCATGAGCGACAATATCATTCTTTTGATATTAAAATAATATATAAATGGATGGTATATCATATATATAGAATCATTAACATGTTATATTTATTATTTACATGAGTTACACATCATTATTTTACCCATCCAAATAATAATATATTGAATAACAATTACACCACGACGTGGAGACGGTAAGCCGTATGTACGCACGTATGGTGACATGTTATTCAAAGGGTGGATAGAATACTAAATATGGTTGTACCATATTTATAATAACATTACAGTATATATAAGATACTGGAGTTATTATTTTATAATGGTAATAACAAAGAAATAATAAGTGGAAAAGAAAGGAACTTGAAAAGGGGTGGTGAAAACATTACCTCTTCTTCGGGTTCTTCCTTTTGATTTGATCAAAAGGGCTCTTTAGGTTGGATTTCTGATCAAACTAAGGCCTCTAGGTTGTAGTGACGGAAGTTGGGAGAGTATTTGGGCAGAGTTTGGCCGAACAAAAAGGCTTTGAAGGTGTGAAGAAATGAGAAGGAGGAGTTCCCTTTTATAATAGGGGTGAGGGGCACCTTTGGAAAAGCTAGAAATATTAATTTATAATAAATTCATATTCGGTTTCTAATGGATCAAAAGTTGATTATTTAAATTTTAAGGTGGGGATAGGTCGAAAACCACTCAACCAATATAATTTAGATAGGTTTGGGTCATTATATTAACCTTATCTTTAAGTATTAACTCTAAGTTAATTAGTTTCACTTTTACAATGTCTCTTTGTATTTTTATATTATATGGTTAATAAACTTACTATATACATCCAGGATACCCCCAAGTGTTCCATTAATGATGAACCTATCATGATATAAGTCTCTTGGCCGAACCTTAGATTTTTAGAAATTTAATATCAATTAATAATATAATATTTGTTTTAAAAACTCTTTTATGTCAATTTTGACACTATTCAATAATTGATTTTTGTGAAACTCATAACAGAATGATTACTTCGACAAAGGTTAATTAAATCAATCCTAACATGTCATATTGGCCTAGAAAATTATTGTAATTCATTAAAAGTCTCAAATTATATTTATTTGGGAATTTATAATATCAATTATTTTAATTTGTCACAATTATGGTAATTACTGCATCATCATTGTGTCATAAATAAATTAAATTATTTAAATTCGAAAATTATAAATAAAAGATCATTATGGAGGAAATCGTATTATCTTTCTAATTAATATTTACAATCGAATTTATCTTATGTATAACCCTATATTAAAAATGTTTTAGTAAATAAACTTTGATTTTAACTCTTTTAACTCTTCTTTGAATTAAATAATAATAAATGTCCTAATCTAATCCAAGTGGACTTAAATGATTCATAAGGTTGTTTTTGGTCAAGATACACTTGTACAATAGAATTAGGACATGTGTTAGGGTAATATTAATATAATTTTTACCCTTAATTACCCTATTTACTTTTAACCGTAGTAAATTAAAGTAAAAAGTTACTATTCACCAAAAATTATTTTCATCTCATTGAACCACATTTTACTTTTTGATATTAACCGTGTCTCTCGGATTTTCGAAATTCCAATCACAGAAGTGGTAAAATTAAGTTTTATGAAAAATTCAGTTTTTTAACTACCACTTAGTAGTATCACTATTCATCAAAAATTGAAGTTTTTTAGAACAATGCCAAAATTTCACCCTAAGCTATAATTGATATTCTGAATTAAAAAATGATGGCTATTTTAAAAAATTCCAAACATATAAGTTGCAATAATTAATTTTATAATTAATTCCCATTGTCACAACAAATAACATGTTTTTAAGAAATAATATATAACAAAAGATTGACAATTGTTTAGGTCCAATTTCAATGTGAAATTAATTCTAATGAACACCATTGGATAAAATGTTAAGAATATATTCTAATTATACTTTAAAACCACTCAAATTCATAATTTATCACTATTAATTATTTTGATTAAATTTTTTTTAATTAAAATTTAGTAATTTTCACTATTCATCAAAATATGAAAGTTATCCGAAAAGTACCAAAATTTCACCTTAGGATAAATTTGATACTCCGAATCCAAAAATGAAGTCCATTTTGAAATATAAAATATATATAATTTCAAAAAGTAGCTATTACTATTCATAACGGCTAGTTTGATTGGTTGTGGTGTGTGTTAGAACTCGAAGTTGCGTACAACACACGCTACTGTATCATTCAAAGGAAAGCGTACCGTGGAAGCTTGGGACGCTTCATTTTAAATTTTTTTGATGTCCCCATATAGTCAAAAAGTTTAAAATATTGTATTTAAAAAGGGTTCACTATTAAAAGTTGGTAAAAGTGCAATACTGAAAATGAATTTGTTCTTATATTATGTCTAAGAAACTCATAATATGGATTCTAAAATTATAAGGATTATATAAAGTTTAAAATTTAGTTAATACTATTCATAACCTCTTTTGAACGACTTGTTTGGTAAGTCATGGTGCGCTTGAACTCGGTGTTGCGTGTAGTGCAAGCTATTGAATTATTTTGAAGAAATAACACACTATGAAATCTTGGGGTGTTACACCCTAACCCTAGTTACCTAGAGTAGGTGAATTATTACATAACATTGGGATGATTACAAGGAATCATGTCCCAAAAGACCGATCTGTTTAGCATTCTTGTAAAATATATTACATACATGAACATTGCATTACACATTAGAAAATAAGACACAATATAAATGATCCTTTTATAATGCCATTAATCCCCTAGCTTAACCCTGATTATCAATCAAAATACACTTCTTATAATATTGAGAAAATTAATATATAGAAATGGGTGAGCTCAGATGTAATGTATGGATAACAATATAGAGTAAACATTCATAAATAAGAATAAACATTTATGGCAATGTATAAGACTAAAAAAATCCTTTTAAACTTAAGATTCTGCATAATATGGAAAAGATACAATAAAATTATTCTATTTACTTATTCACATGGATATTCTACTAGTAAAATAATCACATGAAACATCAATTTTCCACTTTCATAATGATCGAATGCATAATGCTAGACTTTATAACCACATAATCATGGCCTTGTACAAAGATCACATATAAGATTTTGTCAAGGCCTTGTGACAAGACACTAGTTTTTCTCATGAGACAACCGATGCATCGAGGAGCTATAGCGTATACCACCCATCACATAATATTTCCAAGGCATTCCTCATATAAAATTTTTTAAACATAACATAAACATTAATATTAAAACTAGCACATGAAATGTCAATACTTTATCCATAAACCAGGAATGGTATAAAAATAACACATCTACAGTAAAACATATCATAAAACCACCAATAAAATAGAGAAGATATGTATCATAATAAATCAAATTCACACAATTTTAAAATCCACCAAAGGATGTTGACATAGATGAAAATTATTTTTAAAACCCTTTGAGGGAAATATCTATTTTTCATGAAAACATTTAAAAGTCACACAATTTAAAAAGGAATACATTTAAAGACATTATTTAATCAAAGTGTCCCATACCACTTTGAAAATTTTCAAAGTAATAAACATTTTAAATAAATTCATGTCCATATAAATAAATCCTTAAAACCATTTTCTAATCATTGAAATTAATGAGAACGATTTAGAAGAAGAAATATTTGAAATATTTAGAATGTTGTTTTAGTAAAAATTAACGTAAAAAGAATCCCATTGAAAACTATTTTATGAAACATGGACATGGATAATATATATTTCCCCGTAGATAATTACATAAAAACATCCTCAGATAACAAAGAGATTGTGAAATTAACCCTTACCTTGCACTTTCCATCAGTTGAGGGTACGTTTAACCTCTCGTATGAAGACCGTAGTATGTTATTAAATTATACCTAAACCATATTAATATTTATGATATCATACATGATTCATTATTACATTATACTGCACATTTAATAATAATTTCCATGTTAAATTAACATTTCGGGTGATAATGGATTTCTTTATCGTAAATGTTTAAACTTGTTACTCTTGATTGTATAATTTAGATCATGGTTTAAATACTTCCAGAATATAAAACATGATTTATATATCAAATATATTTTGAATATAAATATGTATAATATACGTATATATGTAATGGAAAACACCGTTTATGGAGACAGTAGTCCAAATGTACGCATAAACGCTGTTTCCATTTTTATATCATATTGAATGGAATTAAGTGAATAAGATATATCTATGTACATATATATATATATATATATATATATATCTCCAGTAGCATTATTATTTCATATATTACAAACTTATTAATGATATATATTTAATAATCATCGCTGAATGGTGAACATCGAATGAATCTCATCACGTCGTGGAGACGATATTCTGTACGTACGAACGAGCGATAATATCATTATATTGATGGAAAAATAGTAAGGAAGTGGATGGTATATCTTATATAATGAATCATTAACATGTTATATTTATTATTTACATAATTTTTACTCATTATTATACACATAAAAATAATTAAGTGTTTGAATAACAAACTACACCATGATGTGGAGACAGTATTCTATACGTACACACATATGGTGACTTTGTCATTTATAGGATGTATAGAATAATGAATATGGTTGTAACATTTCTATAATAACATCACAGTATATATATGATAATGTTGTTATTATTTTATAATGGAAACAACAAAGAAAGAGGATGTGGAAGAAGAAAAGAACATAAAAGATGTGATGAAATACTTACCTCATTTTCAGGTTCTTACTTTTGATTTAATAAAAAGGGATCTATAGGTTATCTTTCAGACCAATGGATGGCATCTAGTATGAAGGGAGTAATGTTGAGAGGATATTTGGCCAGGGGTTGGCCGAGAAAAATCGATTTGGAGGTGTGAAATTAAGTGAAGGGGATGTTCCCGTTAATAATAGAGATGACAGTCACTTTAGGAAAAGATTGAGATATTATTTTATAATAAAATAATTTTCGGTTTCTAATGGATAAAAATGAATTATTTAAAGGATAAGGAGGGGATGGTTCTAAAACCTCTAAAAAATAGGTTTTAAACATGTTTTTATTATTATTTTAACTATATCTTTTAGATTTAACTTTTAGTTAAATAGTTTAAATTTTACAGTGTCTTCTTGTATTCGTACACTTTTGGGGTAATAAACATACTCTAAACATCCAATAGAACATCAAGTGGATCATTAATGAGATATATAATATTATTTAATTATTTTTTCCGAACCTTAGTTTTTTATTAATTTTATATCAACCAATAATATAGTCTTTTCTTTAAAAACTATTTTCTGTCAATTTTAACATTATTTGGTAATTTCATTTTTTAAATCATAACAGCATTATTACAAAGAAACAAAATTTATTAAATCAAACCTAACAAGTCCTTTTAATATTTATATTTAGTTTAATTCATCAAAATTTTGAAATTACATTTATTTGGTTATTTATAATGTCAATTATTTTATTTGTTCATTAATACAGTAATTACTGCATCATCATTGTTTAATAAATAAATTTAATTATTTAATTTCTAAAAATAATAAAAAATAATATTATATAGGAAATAGTTTTATATTTCTAATGAGTATTTATAGTCAAATTTAAATTTTGTTTAACCCTATATTAAAAATGGTTTAGTTATTAAACTTAGAATTTAACTATTTTAAATATTTTTAAATAAAATAACAATAAATGTCCAAATCTAACCCATGGTGATCAAAGAGGATCATAATTTATTCCTAAGGTTTTTTTTGGTCAAATTATACTTATCCAATATTATTAGGACATGTGTTAGGGTAATAATAATATCAGTTTTACCCTTAATTACACAATTTACTTTTAACTGCGGTAAAAAAAGTAAAAAGGTACTATTTACAAAAATTTATGATCATCTTATTGAACCAAATTTTACTTAATAAAAGTAACTGTGTCACTAATATTTTTTAAATTCAACCCCCAGAAGCAATAAAATTATGTTTTATGGAAATTTCCAAATGCTCCTAGGAGGTGGGTAAAAGACGGAAAATAGATCAATAATTTTTTTATCTAAACATATTATAAAATGAATAAAATGAATTATATTGAACATATATAGGAATTATGTATCTATTTTGACCTAAAATAAATTTAAATAAAATAAATAATCAATTAAATTAAATGTATGTTTTAACCAATAACTCGGTGTTTATCAATATTCATTAAAAATTGGAAGTTTTTAGAAAAATACCAAAATTTCACCCTAATATAATTTTGATATTTTGAAATAAAAAATTAGCCTATTTTACCAAATTAAAAACATATAATTTGTCTTTATCAATTTAAAATTAATTCCCGTTGTCAAAACCAAAAATCGTATTTTCATAAAATAATAACAAACAAATAATTGATACTTGTTTATATTCAATTTCAAAGTGAAATTGTTTGTAATGAATAATATTGTATTAAATGGTAAAAATATAATCTATTTATACTTTTAAACAATTAAAATTTATAATTTTACACTACAAATTATTTGGATTAAAAAAGTTGTTTTCAGTTAAAATATAGTATTTTTCACTATTCACACGAATATGAAAGTTATTAGAAAAACACCAAAATTTATCAAAACTAAATTCTTATGTCCCAATTCAAAATAAGAAGTTTATTTTATAAAATTGAATATATAAAAGTTTCAAATATTGTATTTAAAAACGGTTCACCATTTAATGTCGGTAAAATTGCATTTTTTTTAAAAAATACTACTCTTTTCTGAAAAAATGAATATGTTTTTTTTTTCATTTTGTCTATGAAACTTATAATATGGATTATAACATTATAAGGATTATATAAAGTTCAATTTTTTTAGTACTATTCAAAACCTCTTTTGAACGGATTGTTTGGTAAGTCGTGGTGCGGTTGAACTCAGTGTTGTGTGTAGTGCATGTAATTAAATTACATTGAAAAAATAACGTATTATGAAATATTTGGGTGTTACATTCTTCCCTCCTTCAATAAATTGAGTCCTCAAAATTTGAAATTGTTCTTCAAAAATAAAATGTTTAAAATAGAAAATACCTTTGTGGGAAAACACACATAGGAAATTGGGTTAATAAAATTTAGTCTTAATAAGAGGGAAAACATTATATATATATTCTTCAAAAGTATAGTTTCATCCTTCAACTAATTCCTACCACAAAATCATATTTCACACAAAAATATTTCAAAAAAAAATTATTTATCTTAATTGTATAGGGTTCCAAAAATAATGAATTTATAATTCATTTGTCTGACTATTTTAAAAAATAACTAAATTATACAAACCAGTACATCACGTAGTCAAGTAATAGATGATGCACCCTTGTCACTCTTCAGTTGCAGGTTAATGACTTGTGGCCTTTCCAGACGCGACTAGTTATCACCCGACCTCTGGGTTTTCCATTATATAACAATCGAAAAAATTACCTTAACCATAGTATAAAATTTCAATCATAATCCATTCCAACCATTAGACTTATCCAAAATACTTCTATCCAAACTCTCAGTCCAAAATTTCTATGGAAGTTAAAAACAATTATGATACTTTTGGATAGGTAATAAAATGCTAATTCCTTCATTATGTATTCTTTTAAAACACTAAAACATCCGGAATTACCATAAAACCTTATTGATTACATTCACGCTCCATTATTCCTTATAGAATTTTGGAAATACTCCTTCTATGAAAAAATGTTGTAAACTGCAATAATGATGGAATATAGAAATCATTAATCAGTTTCAAGGATGTCAATAATATCTAATATAATTTATCCAAATCAACCATCTCTTATTCCAAAATCACTACCTCATTATCAGGACCATATTAAGTATTACCATTCCATTGACCATGTATTTCCCCAAAATTGTAGCTTACTATTATGTCACTTTTCTTAGAACTATATAAACTCAAATTTTTAATAAAATAGTATTGTAGTACAATCCTTATTTATCACCATAATTCATATAACCAATATACTATTGATACAAAACTCAAATGACATAATTCTATAATAATGAAATAAGAACACTAGTCATTCCTCTTCATCTGAGGTAGTATCATAACATGATTATTATACAATCAAATCATTCATGGTATACTCTTATGACTAGGACATTGATTCATGTACTGTATCAACGCCTAGAAGATGAATAATTTTATATTTGAAATGTTTTTCTTACCCTTGTAATCACATACTTGGTTTCCTTTTTCTCTACACTTATAATAAACTCCCATTCCCTTCAAGAATTTACCAAGGTGATTATTTCCACTGTTATCACATATAGGAAAATCATTCTTTACCCTTTCCCTTTATCCATCTTTAACTCTACAAATCCTATTATACTCTTGCTTCTCTTTCAATCCATAAGACTTAGAGAATTTTTTACTTATCTTATAAACACATGATATTATTTCTTCATATGTTGATAATACATGGGAGAATACTTCCCTTACAAATGTTGGTTTAATGCCATGATTGATAAACTATATAGTTAATAAACATACTCTAAACATCCAGAAGAATCTCAAGTGGTTCATTAATGAAATATATAATATTATTTAACAAATTTTTCCAAACCGTATATTTTTAGGAATATTATATCAACCAATAATATAGTATTTATTTTAAAAACAATTTTATGTCAGGTTTGACATTATTTGGTATTTGTTTCTTTATACTCATAACAGGATGATTACAATGAAAAAAATTGATTGAATCAACCATAAAATGTAATTTTAACATATAAAATTATTTTAATTCATCAAAAGTATTAAATTACATTAATTTGGGTATTTATAATATCAATTTTTTTAATCTTTCATTAATACGGTAATTACTGCTTCATCATTGTGTCATAAATAAATTTAATTACTTAATGTATAAAAATTATAAATAAAGTACCATTATGTAGTAAATAGTTTTATCATTCTAATAAAAATTTATAGTCTAATTTATATTGTGTGTAGCATAATATTAAAATGGTTTAGTTATTAAAATTTGAATTTAACTCTCTTAATTGTTCTTTACATAAAATAATAAAAAATGATCTAATCTAATAAAAGTTAACCAAATGGGTTCATATTTTATTCTAAAGGATTTTTTGGTCGAATTATAGTTATCCAATATAATTTGGACCTATCTCAGGGTAATAATAATATCATTTTTACCATTAATTACCATATTTACTTTTGAACGTGTTAAATAAATTTTAAAAGTTAATATTCACCAAAAATTATTTTCTTCATATTGAATCACATTTTTATTATTGATATTAACCATGTCTCTCAGATATTTGAAATTCGACAAACAGAAACAGTGAAATTATTTTTCATACAAATTTGCAAATTCTCCAATGAGGTGGGTAAAAGACGGTAAAAAGATCAATAAAATTTTTATATATCAAAACTTATTATAAAATGACTCTATTGAATTATATAGAAATTATATATTTATTATGTATTTATTTTGACATAAAATAAATTTAAATAAAATAAATAATTATTTAAATACATATTTGGTTTTAACCAATAACTCAGTATTTTTCACTATTCAACAAAAAAGTTGAATCTTTTTTGAAAAATTCCAAAATTTTACCCTAAGATAATTTTGATATTATGAATTAAAAAAGTAATTATATTTTACCAAATTAAAAACATATAATTTTCATTTATTAATATAAAATTAATTCCTATTGTCAAAACCAAAAGCATGTTTTTAAGAAATAATAACTAATAAAAGATTGAAACTTGTTTATGTTCAATTTCAATGTGAAATTATTTCCAAGGAATAAAATTGGATTAAATGGTAAAAATATAATATATTTATACTTAAAAACAATTGAAATGTATAATTTAACACTACAAATTATTTGGATTAAAAATCATGTTTTCAGTAGAAATATAGTATTTTTCACTATTCACCCAAAATTTGGAAGTTATCAGAAAAACACAAAAAATTAATCGAAACTAAATTATTATGTCACAATTATAAATAAGAAGTTTATTTTTTCAAATTTAATATATAAAAGATACAAATATTGGAATTAAAAATGGTTCAAAATTTTAATGTGGTAAAATTTTATTTTTTAAAAATACTTCTTTTATATGAAAAATGATTTTTTTTTCATTATGTCCATAAAAATCATAATATAGATTCTCAAATTATAAGGATTATATAAAGTTAAAAATTTAGTTAATACTATTCATAACCTCTTTTGAATGGCTAGTTTGGTATGTCGTTGTGCGAATGAACTCGGTGTTGTGTGTAGTGCAAGTTATTGAATTACATTAATGAAATAACGTACTATTAGATCTTGGGGTGTTACACAACTTCAATGTGAAATTTCCTAGAATGACAAAAATTAGATTAATGTATAAAAATATTATCTAAATAAACTGTATAAAAAATTAAAATTTTAATTTTACATTTTAACCAAATTATATTAGAAGGTATCATTAAATTAAAATCCAGCATTTTAAGTATTCATTAAAAGATAAATCATTGCAAAAAAACCAAACATTCATCCAAAATGAAATATTTTTTCTCTCTTCCAAAATTAAACAATATTTTTACGTTTTAAAACTATAAATTTTCAAAAAAATTGATTTTTAAATAGGTATGAAATTAAAAAGAGATAAACTACGATTTTAATAAAAGGTTTTATGCATAAAAATTGGTTTTTTCTTACATTATGTCTATCAATTATATTGGATTAATTTTAAATATATATGAATGAATATAATTTTTTTATTAAATTAATATTATATACCTATGATAAAATTTCATTTTGACTATAATAATATTTTCCTTTATATTTAATCAGTTTTAATATTAATTTCTTAATTAATCGGAAATCTACGAATTCATCATATAATTGTTTAAACCACATATTTTAATAATTTAGTTGATAATTTTAATATCCATCAACATAATGGATATGTTACATCCCATTATAACAATATTTTTAATAATTTATTATAGTTAGCTATCACTTGGTCTTGAGTGTTATGAAAACCATAGATAATGTTAAATATTGCATGTGATGTATGTTAACCTTGTTGTTACGTGTAATGTCTGATATTTTAATATTTTTGTAACATAATCCAAGCTGATTACATGCGAATGGAATGTTTGAATTTGTGAAAAACTATTATAAGTGTTGTATGAAATGAATAATATCAAAATATTATATTAATATGTATTTTTCTCACAAAAACTAGCGATGTTACATTCTATAACACCGAAAATAAATATCTCCACATTTTTTTTGGTTATCATGGTATTAATAAATGAAAGTTTCATTAATAAATCTTAATTCACTAATATAGATAATATAACATCCTATAAAAATGGAGTATTGGATCTATAACGGTTACCAGATGTAACATATAACTGTGTTTCCACATAAGAGAACAGAATTTGGGAGTGAATATTGGAAATGGAGGAAAAGATTAAATATTTATCTGGTGTGATGGAGATTATCAATAAAAAACTTGTGAATGATCAAGGAAAAGTTTGGGGCCTCGATGTCATAAATATAAGAAGATTTATAAGGCCATTGTATCAATAAAATTTTAGGTATTAATTGATCTCATTCTTTTTTATCATTATCATAACTCTATGTAATTCTTATATAGAGAAAGAATATAATGAGATATGCCAACATTATTTTTTTCTAAATAAACAATTTCATTCTTTATTTCTGAATTTATTTAATTTAAATCATCTATTACTTCATGAAATGGATTTCCAGAAATTAACTTTGATGCCAGATGTAGTAAAATACATTTCTATCATATCCTAAGGCATATAAAATTATGAAAAGTATAATTATTTATCTTTAACTATAAAAATGGTTAATCATAAAAAGTAACTGTATTTTTCATCATAAATAATTAGGAATTTAAAAAATATAAAAAATCTAAGACAATATGTATTCTTGTGCTAGGTGTGAAACCCTTATCATTCGTAGGTCATTTCATCAAGACTTGCGGCCATGACAGAGTTTATTTGTTTTCACCTTACATACATGATGACCTTTTCTAAAACCACACTAATATAATTTAAAAAATTATATCTGATCGGCATCCTATATGTGACTCTAATAACTAAATGTCATTTTAATTTATGTTTTCAATACAATATCAGTTCAAAAATAATTCCTACAATGTTTAAAAAACATTTAATCAATAGATAACCCTGTAACCATGCTAAAATATGAAAATCCTAAATATTAGAAGGATATTATAGAAATAATATTTAAAATGATTCCCCAATTTATCACAAATTATCTCTTTATTTTCAGATTCCATACATCTGAAATATAGAAAATCCATTTTGAAATCATGGATGATTCATTATTCAAATGTATATAGTATCCATTTCATAAATCAAAAAATGATATAAACTTAATCAATGATAGAATCAAATACCCATCAACATATCCTTACTTTTTAACAAGGTAATTAATTTTGTCTACATTAGTTTTCCATATCGACATATATTTATCCATATAACTATTTCTAAACATAAATAACATATTAAGGACTACCTTCCTTTAATAAAAATATCACCTTCTCATTATATCACATCATAGTCGATTAAGATTATTTAAGATAATTATGTAAATACGGAGTGAAAAAAAATCTATATAGAAGAATGCATGTATATTTCATCATTATTAAAATTTTAATATAACTATTTCGATTACTTCTTCCATAATCCATTTTCAATGCTACCTCATCCTATTAAAGATTACATATTTACATTCAAATTTAATCTATAGCCTCTTCATCATACACAATTTGACCATTACCTACACCACCTTGTTCATTTTCTTTTGGAGCATTCTTCCTGGGTCATACAATTGCATAATGAAAATTTAATCTACAATAATCACACTTGACCATTAATTATGTCATATGACTCTAATATTCTAAACAATATTTTTAACTAAACTACTCTTTTTTCCCATACAATAACTTTTTTTGGTCATTATTTTCCACAATACGAACATCTAATTGTTCATCAATAATAGTCACATTGAAAATTATTTACACATTGTTGACATAATGAAAAAAAATTATATTCTATAATCCATGGTTTTCATTACACAAACTCTCAGAAAACACTGTATTTATATTCCTTGGGGAAACTGATAGTTGGTTTAGGTAAACATTGTTAATTGTGTTCCATGTAAACTAATTAGGATTGATCCCAACATCTTTCACTCTAGTGATAATTCCACATAACAGCTCATAGAAAAATATTCCATCATATTCAACATTAATCTAGATCCTTCTAGTTCTGTACATTGAATAAAACCATAATCATAGTGTGGGAATTACATATCATGAATGAAATCCACAAAGTCATGAAATGAATTACTTATAGGATATATAAACTCTGAAACCGTCCTTAATCTAGGACACCCTAGGTTTATCGATGGTTATTCATATACAACATTTATATAATTACATTATAATGATTTGTGATGATATTATGAATTTAAAAATAATTTCACCCTAGAATATCAAGCCATGTGTGCCACATGGCCCATAATGAGATACTAGATTACCATAATTCAAGCTAGAAACAACTTATTAGAGTTTTTACCCTTAGGTAAATCAATGCCAAATCCACATCCACATATAGTATCTATACATGAATGTATTTATATAAAAACACTTAATTTATAATTAATCATAATTGAAGCTTATTTTCCTAAATTTTTACTCATCAATATACTTATTCTCAGATACATACATAGACATATCCTTATAAATATTCATAGGAATCTCACTCATGTTTTCTCATGATAATTTGTAATGGTTAAATAAAGTTTTTCTCGGATACCATCTAATATGACCATTTCTTTTCAAAGTATTAACATTACATAACATTAGCGGATTGCTTAAAAATTATACAAATAGACACCCAAGGACAGTATTTGGTCCACTACCTTTGGGAAAATAGAAATAGAAACACTGATACATGAGTGAGATAAATTATCTCCCACTAGGTTCTCTATAACGATCACCCATATTATAAATTTAATACAATAAAATATTTCTTAATATCCTGGGGAATTATTCATAAAAAGGGAGACCACATATAATTATTAAGGAAAACCATGGGAAAAATATAACCATAATAATTATCATAAGGGTATGAGAATATGATAATAAAATCATAAGATATTACCCTATAAGAAAAATATCATAAAAATGATCCTTGGAATAAATATTTTCTGTTTAGATGACATAACTCATAAATAAATAAAGAACATAAGTAATGAAATCATAAAAAATTAATACAACATGGAATTGTGGCAGGAAAATAAGCATATAATTTGATTTCCACATTACCCAAGTTATCACTGCAAAGGCTATCTGGGCATTATGGTTCACTCCCCATACTATCTTTGTTGTTATGGTTCACTCTGATGGCCATCATAGTAGCATGATTTTACTCCTCATACAACAGTAATGGAGATTGTTCACTTCAATGAAAAATTTAGTAGTCAAGGTTCATCCCCAAGACTATGTTGGTGTAACACATGTTATTTAAATATTTATCCAGTGCGTTTGAGGGAGATATAGGTTTCCACTATCTCATTGTGAAATCATATATATATATATATTACATAAGAAAATAATTAATCATATTATAACCCATGATATTAAATGGGTATTATAAACATTTAATAATATTGTAAATTATGGAAAAATATTGGTTGCATAATAATTTCATTCTAAACATATCCCATGAAATGAATTGGGTTTTAAAATCATACAAAATATGATAGAGGAATGGGTTTCATAAATTACATTACATTAAGTGTAACTCATTCATATAAATGAGATGAATAGAACCTTTAGATAATTTCCAAGTAGAGTATGAGTAACATCAATAGATTTAATCTTAGATGGAAATTTATTTTAAAATATTAGTAAAAAAACATTTCATGAGTATAATATCATTTATTCTTGGGATAAGACTTCTTAACACCGAAATCTATTTAAAATTTCTTTTTATAGAAAAATTCTATAAAACCTATAAAGAAGAATTAATATCATTTGAAATCCTTTTTCCTTGAAAACATATAATATAAGCATCAAGGAATTTTAATATCCTTTTTCATAGAATACACATTGAGAACTTATAATGATTGTTGTATATGATTTTGAAAATCATTTCATTGAAAATAATATGGAAACATTTAAAAATATATTGATTTTTTTTAAAACAAATTACCTTCCAAATAATTCAAAAACATATAAATATATCATGAAAAAAATTTCAATCACATTTTCATTTAAAACATATAAAATAATCTTGAAAAAATTTTAAATAAAACTTTCCTTTAAAACATGTTAAATATGTTTCAAATTATTTTGGAACCTTTTTTTCTCCAAAATAGTCAAAAAAATTAAATAATTATTTTTAAAATCCATTTTCATGAAAACATATAAAATATTCTATAAAATGTTTTGAAAACTGTTTTTCCTAAATACTTAAAAAATAATATTTAATATGTTTTGAAAATTATTTTTCATGAAAATATACCAAAAAATGTCAAAATATGATTAAGAACATTTTCATTGATAATATATATTGAAATTATTTTTTCCAAAAAATAAACATTAATCAATAAATGAAAGTTTCAAATGATTGGTTGCTGATAAATTAGTAACTTCCATATGAGGCAAAGAGGGAATTTTTTTACATGCTAAAAAGGATAGAAATATTAATCATTTTGAAAGAGATAATAATATTCCTTTTAAAAATATTTAAATTTATAAAAGCGAACAAATATAATTTATGGATCATAATATATTAGTAGAATATTCATGGAATCTATTTTTAGAAAACCTGGTTTTGAAGAAACCCAGATTTCCCACTAAAGAGATGGTATATTTGGGATTTCATAAAAAAAATTTATTAAATAACATGTATACCCAAGAGTAGACAATTTCATGAATAAATTAATATAAAATGAATAAAAATATTATAGGATATGTGATAAATTCCATGAGAGGTGGAACTTAATAATTTTTCAATGGAGGAATAATCATAAACAATATCAAAGAGCGAAGAAATTGTTTTAATAAAATCTTATGACACGGTAACATGGGATAATAGTCAACATTTAATTAAAAATATATATTAATATAATAATATAACTAATAGAATACATTTCATGAAATAATATTTAATATTTAACTATATAAAAGACAAAAAATATAATTTAGGTCCATATGAAAACAATAGTCTCAAAGAAAGCAATCTGAGAGAAAATTATTTTACCTATTTGATATCTTTTGAAACATAAAACCCCCTAACAGAAGGACCCTTAAATGGATATGTAAATATCCATAAAATTATTTATAATAGTAATTAGATACAATCATTGTATGTATAAATGCCACACTAACGTAAATATTGGTGAACCTAGATCGTATCTCACAAAAAATTAAAAGATAAATGAAATCTCCTTACCTTGAATATTGAATGTATTCATACTCAAACAATATTGTTGTATAATAACATTAATATAATTATAAATATTTTATAAATTAATATTCTTTGGAAAAATAATATTTTCAGTTTTATTATGAGTTTATTTTTACTGCTTGTTAATGATCCTATGTTATAGTTTCACCTCAGCTAATATTCTCTTTGTTTTTCGCACATGGCTTAATTTCTTATATCATTGGTCCACATACTTATATCAGGATTCCAGTATTTAAATAATGATATAAATATAATTTATATAAAGTATATGTATATTATAATAATCCCTTTCATACATAAGTTCAAAATTGAATAAATCATTCATAGAGACAGTAAGCCATACTTACACGTGAACACTATTTCCATTTTTATTGTCATATTGAAAGAAAGTATGTAAATGAAATATATATATATGTGTGTATGTGGATATATATATATATATCAATATAATATTAAGATTATTATATCATATATTTTCTGTAAACACATCCTAGATACATTCCATGTGGTGTGAAAATGAATCATATCTCTTTGTGGGGTGATAGTCCACAAATCCATAAACAAGATTATACAATTAAAACCAAATGAAATGTAAAAAATATATGAGTTGTAAAAAGGAATGAATATTTTTAAGGAATTAATAAATTATATATATAACATATATAAATATATTTTACATCATAATGGACAATATAGAAGGTGGTAATTGAAAAATGAACAATCATCATTTTGTGAGGAAGTTGTTTCCCGTACACAGATATAATATGTTTGTTACCCATTAGATGAAGGGGTGTGTAAGTGTTGTAAAAACCTTTATCATAAAAATACACTAGTATATTTATGTTAATTTTTTCTAATTAAATAATGGAATATTGTAAGTGGAGTGGGTGGAGAGAGAAAATAAATTAAAGGATCATGAGAGAAGATGTTATATCTTCATATGGTAACTTCTTTTGCTTTGTGTCAAAATATTTCATTGATTTACCTTATGGACAATATATTGATTATACGAACAAGTTATAGTTGTTTTGTGCTTATTTTAGTAGATTTTGGGAGAGGCAAGGGTCTCGAGAGATGTGAATAAGTTGGTAGAGGATTCCTATTATTGGGATGGGAAAGGATACACATGTAATATTAAAAAAAAGTATAGTGTACCCAAGTTTTTACGTAAAAAAAGAATTAAGAAACCAAACAGAAAAAGTAATTCATGGTCAATTGATGATTACTGTCAACGAAGTTGGATTTTTAAATGTTTCTATGTCATTTTAGGTCTTATATTTATGTTTTTTACTTAATTAATATTATTTTTCTCTTAATCGATGTCATTAATTTTAAGATCAATCA
Source organism: Viscum album (assembly GCA_963277665.1). Taxonomy (NCBI): domain Eukaryota; kingdom Viridiplantae; phylum Streptophyta; class Magnoliopsida; order Santalales; family Viscaceae; genus Viscum; species Viscum album. The sequence continues at coordinate 646,751,869 of OY728120.1, read as the reverse complement.
CTAATATTTTTGGTCAAAAACAAAGTTAACATATGAGAAATTATAAAATAGTCAAATTCTAAATTAGGAATAAATTTTTCCAAATTCTTATCGCATAATTCGATTATATTTATTTCAAATCAATTTTGCTGACTAGATGACAATGTATGTTATTAATGAAAAAATGACCTAAAGATTGGTGGCTTTTTATATACTATTTAAATGTGAAATTTGTTTCAACTAGCTAAATAGTATTAATGGATAAAAATATTATCTAAATAAACATTAAAATCAGTTAAAAATATAATTTATATTTATTAAAAAAATAGATGAAAAGGTAGTTTTTAATTAAAATTCATTATTTTGAACTATTCTTGAATAGATGGAACATTACAAAAAAATGCCAAATATTTTTAATAACGTAATTTTTATTACTAAATTCGGAAGATGATGTTTATTTTGAAATATTAAATCTAAAAATGTCCCAAAAATTAAATTTAAAATTGGTTCTCCATTAAATGAAAGTGAATCTATAAAAATAAAAAATTGTTTTTATGCATGAAAATTCAGTTTGTTTTTACCTTAAGTCTATAGAATCTGATAGATGAATATCAAAAATATATGATTGGATATATAAAATATTTTTTAAATTAATATCACTTTCAAGTTGTAACTAGTTTAATTTACTATATTAAAATAGGTTTGTAACTATTATAATATATTTCATTATATACAATCGATTTTCATATTCATTTCTAAATAATTGGGGACCTATGAATTCATTTTATATTGGTTTAACCCAAATATATTAATAATTTAGTAAAATATTTTAATATACATTGACTTGACATCAACTTTATATTCCATTATAATAAAATTTTTAATAAAATATTATAGTTATATAACACTTAGTCCTGTGTGTTATGTTATCCCTCGAGGAAAATCAATAATGCGTGTAATGTACACTAACCTTGTTTTTCCATGAAACATATTCTAATTTGGTGTTGAATGTAACATACGCCAAGCTAGTTATGTTTGAATGAAATTTTTGACATAGTGAAAAATAATTATTTGTGTTTTGTTATGTGATGAATATCAATAGATTAAATGAATTTGAAAAATAATATTTAAAAAAATTATAGGGTGTAAAAATACAAATTATGAATCGCGACGTTATTAAAGGATATATAATCAATGAGAAGTATCATTGAACTATAAATCTTTCTCATAAATAAAATATTACAACCCCAAGATGATGTTTTAGGTTGAATGAAACCATTATCATGGAATTACTGCTACTATTTTCCAATTTCACATGTTCTATTGGAGAGATTCTATAAAGGATTTTAGAAACTTTCATAGAATCATGCTCTAAATCAATAATAAATTGATCTTCCTGATGAAGAAAAACACCAATAAATTTATCAAAAAAACATTCATAAATAAATTAATTATCGATATTTCATTAATCAGAACTATTTCATTCATTTAAAGAACATGATCTAGAAAACAGTCATTTCTGTAATTAATCAATTTCATAGCTGCTTGATAAATTATAAAATATATGTATAATCTAATAAAACATTTTTGGCTATAGAATATATTTTATCATGATAAATTTAAATCCATACCATACTGAAAATGATATAAAACCCCACTATGGGTAGGTCAAAATGATTCATAGAAATTAAAATCCCACTAATGATAATTGGAAGATTATTATAATTCTTTATTGATTAAATACTCATGCCCTATGTTTTTACAGAAACATCTATTTTTGATTTGTGTGGTGATATTAACAATTTTGATGAAAATGTCTCATAAATTAATGAATATGAATATATATATTCAATAAGAGTATTAGAATGTTTCAAATAATCCTGAAAGATAAATTTCACCACTTAATTTGATGTCCCATCATCATCTACAGTAGTATAAAAATAATTTTCCAAACCCATTTTCTTTATATATTTCTGATTTCCCATAATATTAATCAAATATTTACACAAATTGGCATAATGATATAACTCCTTTCAACTAAAACATCTTACCTCTATCCTTTCATTACTTTTTTGATCATATTCCTTGTAGTCACGCAACCAATAACAAATCTTACCACCTTAGAAGAACCTCCCAAACATTGTAAGTCATTATCCAAGAATCATATAACCACACTTATCATATGATGTTATTTTTTTTCATAACTCAAAATATATTGGATGAATTCTTTTCCATTACCTTCCAACTAGAAATATTCTGTTTCTTGTTTTCAATGGATACATGATAATTATACATCTACATTTATCCCTTCTGAATACATCAAATAATTTTTCAATAGTTCTTGAACTAATAAGAATTATATTCCATTCTATATATTTGAATAAATTTTTGGCAAAATGGATTTATCATTCTACAAGTATTTCAGATAAAATTATTGACATAACTTACTAGATGGGTGAAAATTTCTTCATATAAAGCCACTAAATCTTCCTCTATTTTTCACAATTCCAAGAATTGATTTTAAATCCTATGTTGAAAACCATATAAATATATTTATCAAAAAAAAAATTATTAAATTAATTTAACTACAAGGAATCAATATCATCATGTTCCTTGATATTCTTAACTATTTACCACAACTGATCCTCCCCACCTTTAAAAAATAATTGAATGAGTTACCATTTAGTGATCAATGAAACCCATGATATCAAATATATTTTCTAGGGATATAATTTATCCATCAACTATCACATGGTCAAATAATACTTTAAATGATAGTGGATTTAATCACATAAAATTATATATTATCATCATCTTATTATGGGGTATATATATGGGCTCTCTCTTCAATAGACACCACCAAGATTCATATCCCGATTCAATTGACCATCACAAAAAAAATTATTTGTTCCAATTACAACCATCTATAGATGGTAATTTTGAATAATATTTTCCTATTGGTTCCTTCCCACAACATGTTCCTTGTTTCCAATATGGAAACCCATTATAAAGTAACCATTCTAAACAAACATACAGTAGATGAAACTACATGGTAATCATCAAATGAAATATAATTTTTAATTAACCATAATTTAAAATCTATTTTGTTAATGTTTATAATATTAACATAAACTCTAAAATTATCTAAACTGTTCCTTTTAAACCAACTATAAGGGGTTAGTCATAAACCATTACATAATCATGTGTTATGTCATGAATTTAAATTTATCTCATATTTAAGATCATACCAAGTTTAGAGTTTTATAAAATTAGGCCATAATTCCTACATAACAAATTACTAATATATTAAATTGACACTTTCGATTAGTATCTATTTTTAACCATATAAAACCATAAAAAAACAATACTAGATATCTTTTACTAAAAATATTTAGGTATATAAACATGAATTCATCCAATACCTTTCCCATTAATATGTCCTCTGAAAAATTAGAAAAAATGAGGGTTGATCATAAAATGAACAACAATGGATATAAAAATAATGAAATCATTAGTCCATTCATGAATTTTAAAAACATATGTTATCATTAACATGATGGAATTATTTTATCATTGTTATGTAATAAATTATTTCCTTTGATAAAGTTATTATTTCATACTTATATAAATAATCATGAGATGGACATAAAAACCATAACCATAATAGAAAGTAGATAAAGGATCATGGAACATAGTTATACTTGTTAACATCATAAATGTAATAACTACATAGTATAATTCTATAGGTGTCACAAATAAAAATAGAATAGTCACATGACAGATTTATATACCCAATGAGTTGGAGGGATTTCATAAACCCACCCATCATATGTTTTTTATAGAACCCCCGATCATTGGTTTATTATGTAACCAAAAATGAAATCTTCAAGTAAAATTTATATAATAATAACAAATTAATAATTTAAATTTTCAACATTTGAGTCAACAAATTTCCCTTCCAATTGCAATAAAACATTTCAATATATTAGAACAATATATCCATATTAAACCCCCATTTGGAATAAAAAGTACCCAACAAAGAAAAAATTATTTTCTTTTAAGAAAAGATGAAAAATTTAATAAAATTGAATAATAAAATGATGGCCACAATGGTGGGAAAATCATTATAATCATGTACATTAACGATAGCTCATTACTTTTTTCATTTGTAAAAAAATTGATATAAATAACATAAAAAATTGGTTTTAAAATAATTGAATTAAATGTAAACTAAAAAAACAATATTTGTAACCTTTTTATATCCTATAAATAAATAAATAATATTAAATCAAAAATATTTCCATGGAGAAACGATAATGAAAATATGTATTTAAACATTGAAAGTGTCTCATACCGATTTTAATATGTAATTGTAACACCCCAAGATTTCGTAGTGTGTTATTTCTTCAAAATAATTCAATAACTTGCACTACACGCAACATCGAGTTCAATCACACCATGACTTACAAAAAACAGTCATTCAAAAGAGGTTATGAATAGTATTATATAAATTTTAAACTTTATATAATCCTTATAATTTTAGAATCCATATTATGAGTTTCTTAGATATAATACAAGAACAAATTCATTTTCAGTATTGCACTTTTATCAACTTTTAATAGTGAACCCTTTTAAATACAATAATTTAAACTTTTTGACTAAATGGGGACATCAAAAATTTAAAATGAAACATCCCAAGCTTCTACGGTACGCTTCTCTTTGAATAATGTGATAGCGTGTGTTGTACGCAACACCGAGTTCTAACACACCATAACTAATCAAACTAGCCGTTATGAATAGTAATACCTAAATTTTGAAATTATATATATTTTATATTTTTAAATGGAATTCATTTTTGGATTCGGAATATCGAATTTAGCCTAAGGTGAAATTTTGGTACTTTTCGGATAACTTTCATATTTTGATGAATAGTGAAAATTACTAAATTTTAATTAAAAACAACTTTTTTAATCAAAATAATTAATAGTGATAAATTATGAATTTGAGTGGTTTTAAAGTATATTTAGAATATATTTTTACAATTTAATATAATGTTGGTCATTAGACATAATTTTACAATTAAACCGAACATAAACAAGTGTCAATCTTTTGATAGTTATTATCTCTTAAAAACACGCTTTTTGTTTTGACAGCGGGAATTAATTTTAAATTAATTTATGCCACTTCTGTGTTTTGAATTTAGAAAAATGGATTACATATTTGGAATCAGGATGTTCAAATTGTGTAAATAGGTAACTTTTATTTTTAGACATTTTGAATAATTACTACGGTAAATATTTTATTTACCATGGTTAAGGGTAAATCCGGTAAATAAGGGTTAAAAAATAATATTATAATAATACTAAATTACCCTAAAACGTGTCTTAACCCTATTGGTTGATACATGGTCGACCATGGGCATCTTTGGGTCGATTTTGGGACCCCATGGATCCACTTGTAAGTGATAATGACACTTTATTTTAATTAAGTTAAAATGAATACAAAAATGACACAAGCATATATCTTTTAGAAAAACAATTGTTACATAGGGTTATATATGTTGGATTTTAGATTATAAATATTAATTAGAAAGATAAAAAGATTTAATACATAATGATATTTTATTTATAATTTTTAGACATTAGATAATTTATTTTATTTATGACACAATGATGATGCAGTAATTACTATAATAGTGAAAAATTAAAATAATTGATATTATAAATACCCAAATAAATATAATATGAAACTTTTAATGAATTAAAATAATTTTCTAGGATAGTATGATATATTAGGATTTATTTAATTGACTTTGTTCGAAGTAATCAATCTGTTATGAGTTTCACAAAAATCAACTATTGAATAGTGTCAAAATTGACATAAAAGAGTTCTTAAAACAAATATTATATTATTAATTGATATTAAATTTCTAAAAATCTAAGGTTCGGCCAAGAGACTTATATCATGATAGGTTCATCATTAATGTACCACTTGGGGGTCGCTTGGATGTATATATTAAGTTTATTAACCATATTATATAAAAATACAAAGAGACATTGTAAAAGTGAAACTAATTAACTTAGAGTTAATACTTAAAGATAAGGTTAATATAAGTACCCAAACCTGTCTAAATTCTATTGGTTGAGTGGTTTTCGACCTATACCCACCTTAACCTTTGAATAATAAGCTTTGGAGCCATTAGAAACCGAATATGAATTTATTATAAATTAATATTTCTAGCTTTTCCAAAGGTGCCCCTCACCCCTCTTATAAAAGGGCACTCCTCCTTCCCATTTCTTCACACCTTCAAAGCCTTTTGGTTCGGCCAAACTCTGCCCAAATACTCTCCCAACATCCCTCACTACAACCTAGAGGCCTTAGTTTGATCAGAAAGCCAACCTAAGTAGCCCTTTTGATCAAATCAAAAGGAAGAACCCGAAGAAGAGGTAATGATTTCACCACCCTTCTCCAAGTTCATTTCTTCTTCCACTTATTCTTCCTTTGTTCTTACCATTCTAAAATAATAACTCCAGTATCTCACATATACTGTGATGTTATTATAAATATGGTACAACCATATTCAGTATTCTATCCACACTTTGAAAAACATGTCACCATACGTGCATACGTACGGCTTACCGTCTCCACGTCGTGGTGTAATTGTTATTCAATATAATATTATTTGGATGGGTATAATAATGATGTGTAACTCATGTAAATAATAAATATAACATGTTAATGATTATGTATATATTATATACCATCCATTTATATATTATTTTAATATCAAAAGAATGATATTATCGCCCGTGCGTACGTACGGACTACCGTCTCCACGAACGCGATGAGATTCATTCTCCATCGTAACCATTAAAGTATAATTATCATTTGATGATTTAAAAATGATGTTTAAGGACTTGATATCATTCTGGATATGAATAATATACAACCTATCCTTTACAAACATGTCTTACGTAACAAAACATATGAAAGAAAACAAGTAAGTTAACACCCGAAACAATGATAATACTAAGATATTATTATCAAATCAATATTAAAAGATCATATATGATATCATATTAATGTATATGATTCTTGTATAATTTAATAAGAATTATTTCACCATTATTCAGGAGGTTAACCTACCCCAACCAACGAAAAGTACAAGGTAAGGGTTTACTTTACAACCTCTTCATTATCCAAGGTTGTTTATACGTAATAATCTACTGGGATCTCTTTATCATCCACATCCATGTTTCTTAAAAATGCATTTCAAAACATTTTTACTATTTACTAGAATATGAGTTAAAGTAATTTATACCCTTTTTGACTTTTATAAGTGATTTATAAAGGAATCTTTCGGTCATTTTCAAAACAAGGTCCTTTTTAACCTTTTCGACAGAATTAAGGTAAGAATGTTTTTTTAACTTATACGGCGGGTGCAGCTATTTTCCGCCGTTATAAAATCTTCAAAGCTTCCCTTACAAGCATATAAGAATATTTTCAAAGAAAATGTTTTATTTTATATGGATCTTAAATGATTTCAAAATAAAAGGAGATATTTCTTTTAAAATAATTTTGATTTCATCTATGTCAACATCCTTTGATGGATTTTAAGATTATTTGAAGTTGATTTATTATGATACAAAACTTCTATATTGTATTGAAGGTTTTGTGATATGTTTGACTGTGGATGTGCTATTTTTATACCATTCATAGTTTATGGTGAAAGTATTGACATTTCGTATGCTAGTTTTAATACGAATGTTTATGTTATGTTTAAACCTTTTCATATGGGAATGCATTGGACTTAATATGTGACGGGTGGAGCCCGCTATAGCTCCTCGATGCATCGGTAGGTCTCATGAGACAAACTAGTGTCTTGGCACAAGGGCTTGACAAAATCTTATTTGTAGTCTTGGCACGAGGCCTTGGCTATGTGGTTATGATAGTCTGGCATTATGCATTCCAACATTATGAAAGTGGTTATTGATTTTTGCATGTGATTATTCGATTAGTAGAATATCCATGTGAATAAGTAAATGACATTATTTCATTTTATTTATGCCATACCATGTTGAAAGTTCATATTTAAAAGGCTTTTGTTTTAGTTATACATTGCCTTAAATGTTTATTCTTATTTATGAAAGTTTCCGCTATATTGTTATCCTTACTAGGCATTTGAGCTCACCCCTTTTCTATGTTTTATTTTTCCCAGGATGTGAAGAAGTAAGTTATGAATGACCTGCAGGGATTTTATGAGGGGTTAATAGTGTGGATTGTGGAAACATTATGTTGTTGTAGTAGTTTTTAATTTTATGATGTAATGTAAAACTTATGAATATATCTAGTGTTTCCAAGGCTACTAAACCAATCGGTCTTTCGAGATTTGATCTTTCTTGTGATCATGCCAATGTTATGTAATAATGCACCGACTCTGGGTAACTGGGGTTGGGGCGTTACAGTTGGTATTAGAGGAAGTTTAGTACAAACCTTGGAAGCTAGATTTAGATAAAATCTGATTAGAGCACGTAGACCTAAGATGAACTTTGAGGATTAGTATAGAAGAACTTCCTAGAATTTTGGTATTGTAGAGATTTTGTGAGTTTTCCGAGCAATACATCCCTGTCTGGATACGAGCAGGTAGAGGCGGCTCTGGCACAGATGTACCTAGGGGTAAAACACGAAAACACCGCTTTGAGCTAGACTCGAACGGGAACTGGTGCACGACAACGGGCCTTGCTGCACTATTGGTTACGACACTCCCGGGGGATATGCTTAGGATAACTCTCATTTTCTGTACAAATCATTTTGAAGGGATTATGAGTATATACTTCCTCAAAGAAAACATTCTTATGATTATGGATTATATCCATAAATAGTTCAATTTATGTTAGGTGTTTTATAAGTATGGGATTATGTATTTTGATTCATAAACTGATCTAGTTTATGCCATTGTTTAGAAATGGCGCCCAGTAGAAGGAATGAGAACTCCAGAAATGCACATGATCCAAAGAGAAGGAAGGATCATATCTTTCATGGTCTTAAGCTAGAATTTATAAGAGAAATAGTCTCCCATGTATTATCATCATATGAAGAAATAATATCATGTATTTTACTGAGTCCTATGGATTTGAAGGGAAGCAAGAGAAGAAAAGGATAGAAGAGAGAAAGATGGATAAAGGGAAGAGGGAAAAGAAGAATTTTCCCATATGTGGTAACTGTGGAAAGAAACACCCTGGAACTTTCCTGAAAGGAATGGGAGTTTGTTATAAGTGTGGAGGAAAAGGGCACAAAGTACGTGACTGCAAGGGTAAGAAAATGGTTTCAAATGTACAATGCTTCATTTGCAAGGAGTTTGGACACTACGCGAACCTATGTCCCAGTCATCAGACTATGACGCAAATGATGCTATTGGATAATAATCAAGTTATGATACTACCACAGATGAAGAGGAATGATTAGAGTTCTTATGTTGATTATGTCAATTGAGTGTTGTATCAACAATGTACTTGTTATAATAATTATGGAGTATATAAGGATTGTACTGTAGTACTATTTCATTAAGGACTTGAGATTGTGTGGAACAAAGAAAAGTGACTCAATAGCAGGATAAATTTTTGGAAAATATATGGTTGAGAGAATGATAAACCATAATATAGTTCTGATACCGAGGTAGTGATTTTCGAATAATACATGATTATTTTGGAAAAAATATATTGGATATTCTTGACTACCTTGGAACTGATTAATGATTTGTATATTCCATCATTGTTGGGGTTTAAAACATTTTTGGATTGATGAAGTATATCCAGCATTCTATATGGAATAAGGGAGCATGAATGTAATCAATAAGGAATATGGTAATACATGATGAAGGTATTCATATGCTATTACGGGGTAAAAAGGATCTATATTATGTTTACCTTCCTTATAAATGTTAGACTGTGAGTTTGGACAGAAGTATTTTGGATAGTTCTAGTTTGGATTATTTTGGATTGCCATAAAAGGACAACCCGGAGGTCGGGCGGCAACCCGTCGCGTCCGGCAAGGCTGCGAGACTTGAACCCGCAACCGAAGGGCGACAAGGGTGTATCACCTACCACTGGCCCACGAGATGTCCTAGATTAAATAATGCAGTTTTTATTAAAAGATCTTGTAGATGAATTATAAATTCGTTTATTTTGGAACCCTATACGAATAGTGTAAATAGAATTTTTTTTACATTCTATTATCTTTTAGAGTGAAATATGAGTTTGTGGTAGAAATTTATTAATGGATAAAACTCTAATTATAAAGTAAGTATATCTCCTTATGATCTTAGCCAATCTCATAAATAAATTCCTCAATATTAAGAAAAGTAACTTAGAACAAAAATGTTTTCCTAGATGGTACCTTAAATCATCACTAATTTATGGCTTTTGGATTGTTGGCCTTTTCATAGCCATGTTCTCTACCACTCTCCATCAGATAATTGATGGTTAGATTTTTCTTCCATATCCATATTTTCTTACATGGAACCCTAGTATGTGTTATTTTCGGTAATCTTCATACTTTCGACTCTTTATTTTAAATAGAGGCCTCATTAATTCATTTTTCGATGTGGGTTTTCCCACAAAGATATTTTCTATTTTCAACCTTTTATTTTCGAAGAACAATTTCAAATTGCGAGGACGCAATTTATTGAAGTAGGGGAGAATGTAACACCCCAAGATTTCGTAGTGTGTTATTTCTTCAAAATAATTCAATAACTTTTACTACATGCAACATCGAGTTCAATCACACCATGACTTACAAAAAAAAGTCATTCAAAAGAGGTTATGAATAGTATTATATAAATTTTAAACTTTATATAATCCTTATAATTTTAGAATCCATATTATGAGTTTCTTAGATATAATACAAGAACAAATTCATTTTCAGTATTGCACTTTTATCAACTTTTAATAGTGAACCCTTTTAAATACAATATTTTAAACTTTTTGACTAAATGGGGACATCAAAAATTTAAAATGAAACATCCCAAGCTTCTACGGTACGCTTCTCTTTGAATAATGTGATAGCGTGTGTTGTACGCAACACCGAGTTCTAACACACCATAACTAATCAAACTAGCCGTTATGAATAGTAATACCTAAATTTTGAAATTATATATATTTTATATTTTGAAATGGAATTCATTTTTGGATTCGGAATATCGAATTTAGCCTAAGTTGAAATTTTGGTACTTTTCGGATAACTTTCATATTTTGATGAATAGTGAAAATTACTAAATTTTAATTAAAAACAACTTTTTTAATCAAAATAATTAATAGTGATAAATTATGAATTTGAGTGGTTTTAAAGTATATTTAGAATATATTTTTACAATTTAATATAATGTTGGTCATTAGACATAATTTTACAATTAAACCGAACATAAACAAGTGTCAATCTTTTGATAGTTATTATCTCTTAAAAACACGCTTTTTGTTTTGACAGCGGGAATTAATTTTAAATTAATTTCTGCCACTTCTGTGTTTTGAATTTAGAAAAATGGATTCCATATTTGGAATCAGGATGTTCAAATTGTGTAAATAGGTAACTTTTATTTTTAGACATTTTGAATAATTACTACGGTAAATATTTTATTTACCATGGTTAAGGGTAAATCCGGTAAATAAGGGTTAAAAAATAATATTATAATAATACTAAATTACCCTAAAACGTGTCTTAACCCTATTGGTTGATACATGGTCGACCATGGGCATCTTTGGGTCGATTTTGGGACCCCATGGATCCACTTGTAAGTGATAATGACACTTTATTTTAATTAAGTTAAAATGAATACAAAAATGACACAAGCATATATCTTTTAGAAAAACAATTGTTACATAGGGTTATATATGTTTGATTTTAGATTATAAATATTCATTAGAAAGATAAAAAGATTTACTACATAATGATATTTTATTTATAATTTTTAGACATTCAATAATTTATTTTATTTATGACACAATGATGATACAGTAATTACTATAATAGTGAAAAATTAAAATAATTGATATTATAAATACCCAAATAAATATAATATGAAACTTTTAATGAATTAAACTAATTTTCTAGGATAATATGATATATTAGGATTGATTTAATTGACTTTGTTCGAAGTAATCAATCTGTTATGAGTTTCACAAAAATCAACTATTGAATAGTGTCAAAATTGACATAAAAGAGTTCTTAAATCAAATATTATATTATTAATTGATATTAAATTTCTAAAAATCTAAGGTTCGGCCAAGAGACTTATATCATGATAGGTTCATCATTAATGTACCACTTGGGGGTCTCTTGGATGTATATAGTAAGTTTATTAACCATATTATATAAAAATACAAAGAGACATTGTAAAAGTGAAACTAATTAACTTAGAGTTAATACTTAAAGATAAGGTTAATATAAGTACCCACACCTGTCTAAATTCTATTGGTTGAGTGGTTTTCGACCTATAACCACCTTAACCTTTGAATAATAAGCTTTGGAGCCATTAGAAACCGAATATGAATTTATTATAAATTAATATTTCTAGCTTTTCCAAAGGTGCCCCTCACCCCTCTTATAAAAGGGCACTCCTCCTTCCCATTTCTTCACACCTTCAAAGCCTTTTGGTTCGGCCAAACTCTGCCCAAATACTCTCCCAACATCCCTCACTACAACCTAGAGGCATTATTTTGATCAGAAAGACAACCTAAGGAGCCCTTTTGATCAAATCAAAAGGAAGAACCCGAAGAAGAGGTAATGATTTCACCACCCTTCTCCAAGTTCATTTCTTCTTCCACTTCTTCTTCATTTGTTCTTACCATTCTAAAATAATAACTCCAGTATCTCACATATACTGTGATGTTATTATAAATATGGTACAACCATATTCATTATTCTATCCACCCTTTGAATAACATGTCACCATACGTGCGTACGTACGGCTTACCGTCTCCACGTCGTGGTGTAATTGTTATTCAATATAATATTATTTGGATGGGTATAATAATGATGTGTAACTCATGTAAATAATAAATATAACATGTTAATGATTCTGTATATATTATATACCATCCATTTATATATTATTTTAATATCAAAAGAATGATATTATCGCTCGTGCGTACGTACGGACTACCGTCTCCACGAACGCGATGAGATTCATTCTCCATCGTAACCATTAAAGTATAATTATCATTTGATGATTTAAAAATGATGTTTAAGGACTTGATATCATTCTGGATATGAATAATATACAACCTATCCTTTACAAACATGTCTTACGTAACAAAACATATGAAAGAAAACAAGTAAGTTAACACCCGAAACAATGATAATACTAAGATATTATTATCAAATCAATATTAAAAGATCATATATGATATCATATTAATGTATATGATTCTTGTATAATTTAATAATAATTATTTCACCATTATTCAGGAGGTTAACCTACCCCAACCAACGAAAAGTACAAGGTAAGGGTTTACTTTACAACCTCTTCATTATCCAAGGTTGTTTATACGTAATAATCTACTGGGATCTCTTTATCATCCACATCCATGTTTCTTAAAAATGCATTTCAAAACATTTTTACTATTTACTAGAATATGAGTTAAAGTCATTTATACCCTTTTTGACTTTTATAAGTGATTTATAAAGGAATATTTAGGTCGTTTTCAAAACAAGTTCCTTTTTAACCTTTTCGACAGAATTAAGGTAAGAATGTTTTTTTAACTTATACGGCGGGTGCAGCTATTTTCCGCCGTTATAAAATCTTCAAAGGTTCCCTTACAAGCATATAAGAATATTTTCAAAGAAAATGTTTTATTTTATATGGATCTTAAATGATTTCAAAATAAAAGGAGATATTTCTTTTAAACGAATTTTGATTTCATCTATGTCAACATCCTTTGATGGATTTTAAGATTATTTGAAGTTGATTTATTATGATACAAAACTTCTATATTGTATTGAAGGTTTTGTGATATGTTTGACTGTGGATGTGCTATTTTTATACCATTTATAGTTTATGGTGAAAGTATTGACATTTCGTATGCTAGTTTTAATACGAATGTTTATGTTATGTTTAAACCTTTTCATATGGGAATGCATTGGACTTAATATGTGACGGGTGGAGCCCGCTATAGCTCCTCGATGCATCGGTAGGTCTCATGAGACAAACTAGTGTCTTGGCACAAGGCCTTGACAAAATCTTATTTGTAGTCTTGGCACGAGGCCTTGGCTATGTGGTTATGATAGTCTGGCATTATGCATTCCAACATTATGAAAGTGGTTATTGATTTTTTCATGTGATTATTCGATTAGTAGAATATCCATGTGAATAAGTAAATGGAATTATTTCATTTTATTTATGCCATACCATGTTGAAAGTTCATATTTAAAAGACTTTTGTTTTAGTTATACATTGCCTTAAATGTTTATTCTTATTTATGAAAGTTTCCGCTATATTGTTATCCTTACTGGGCATTTGAGCTCACCCCTTTTCTATGTTTTATTTTTCCCAGGATGTGAAGAAGTAAGTTATGAATGACCTGCAGGGATTTTATGAGGGGTTAATAGTGTGGATTGTGGAAACATTATGTTGTTGTAGTAGTTTTTCATTTTATGATGTAATGTAAAACTTATGAATATATCTAGTGTTTCCAAGGCTACTAAACCAATCGGTCTTTCGAGATTTGATCTTTCTTGTGATCATGCCAATGTTATGTAATAATGCACCGACTCTGGGTAACTGGGGTCGGGGCGTTACAGTAATTATTAAGCTTAATGAATGAATAAAAATTAAAAAAATGAATACCATGATAATAGATAAAATATTTATATATAATGGAAAAGTGGTGGTAGATATGCCTTATAATAGAATAATGTTTCTTAAAATCAATAAATTCCTCAATTAACGGAGATTAAGAAAAAATACATTACCTTAGGTCCATCATGTATGAGGCGAATTTAAATTCTTGAATAATTAAATTATATTAGTTATATAATATCTTAATAACTATATTTATGTATATATTAATTTTTTTTTCTTATTAAATTGTTTTATACAACCAATTAAATAATTAAATTTACATCTGATGTTTTGACCTTATTCGGTTATGTGTCAAAATGAATTTCGATGGTCATCAATGGTTTAGTGGGTTATTATATTAACATATCCAGAATAATAATCATGAAATTATTATTATATATATATACACATAAATTTCCCTTTTAAAACCAATCCATAAAATTTTTTAACAAAAAATTATCAAATGTTACAACCATGGATATTGTAGGACATACGTATGCACGAGTAATGTTCTCCACATTCAATGGTCATTATGGAAAGATGTTAAGTAACAATTTATATTTACATAATTAAATTATATTATATATAGCATATTATTTAATCATATATACATATATATATATATATCTAATTGTGTTGATGTAAAAATAATCACATCATTTCAAGAAGGCGGTAGTATAGACGTCCACGAATGACGTTATCACTTTTTCAATGTGTGGAAAAGTGTTAAAAATGATGTTTTTTATTGATAGAAGATAATTATGTAATAGATATATTATATAAAAAATATATTTTTATAATATATTTAATTTAACCCATATTAGATGTTCCATGTAGTGTGTAAACAAATCACATCGTTTTTTGGAGGTGGTAGTACATACTTCCACAACGGTTTTTATCATATTTACAAAAAAATGGAATAAATAAATGTATATGTTATAAAAGTATTAAAGAAACATAAAGAGATAATAAATATCAGATATATCATATATAAATAGTGTGTCCATCATAATTCTGGATAGAAAAATTTGGTAATTGAAAAAAAACAATAATGATGTTTGAGGCAGCAACTCACCGCACACAAGAACTGTTAGTTCGTTACCCATTAGATTGATTCTTGTATATGTATAGTTTAGAATATTGTTATATAAAAATAATTTAATATTTATTATATGGATTTTATTATTTATTCATGCTATAATAATATTAGAGTATGTCTAGAATGAAAATAAAATAAAAGATCTTGGGGAATGGTGTTACCTATTATTCAGGTAACTCATATTGATTTGAACCAAAGGGCTTCCATAGATGGAATTTTGGCCAGGGTGAGGATTCCATGATTACAGGTGGTATATTTAATATCTATATGAAATGATATTTTTAAATCCAAATTTTCTTGAGATGAGTTATTTAGTGGTAAGTGTGAGTATCTTTTTATAGTGGAGTAGGAGTGTCACTCTGGTAAATTTAGGAAAATATAATTCCACCCACTTTATATAATGAAATGTGGAACAAATGATGATAAAAATTATTGATATTGTAGTGTAGTGTAAAAATATGCCACACATGTTATTTTTTAATGTATCTATGTCATTTTGGACCTTAATTATTTGGTTTATACCCTTATTAAGATAATTTTTCTCCTTATGATTGTAATTAATTTTAATCACATTTAATAAATATTTGGAAAAAATACTATATTGACCAATTTAGACATTATAAAAAAGCTGGATTAAAATAGGGAATAAATTGATTGTAATGCTAGAAATATAATTTATATAAGAAAAATATTTAATACCATGGATTTCATGATAATGGATGCTTTTAAAGTACAAAAGATCCAAAAGACTACTTTGTCATCATATCCAATTTCATTGTGAAATTGATTAAAATTAACTAAATTGGTTTAAATAATGAAAAAATTATCAAATTATTGATTAAAATAAATTATAAACATTATCTAACAATATGTGAAAAATCTACGAAATAACAGTTTTTCACTAAAATTCGGTATTATTCAATTTCCATTAAAATATGATGGTTATTAGAAAAATACAAAAATCTAACCCAATGCAAATTTTTATAATTAAATTTTAAAGAAATATGTTTATTTTTTTCTTATGAATATTATTAGTGTTATGAATTAGAATTAAAATTAGTTCCCCATTTTAAAAAATACAATACAACCATATAATAATATACAATATTTATGCATAAAATAGGATCAATTTGTATTATATTCTTGTCAATTTTATTTGATGAATGTAAAAAAATTCATAAAAAAATTTAAACATAATAAACAAAAAAATGTACATTCCCATTGTAATGCCCTAAACCCAGTTACCCACAGTCGGTGCAATATTACATAACATTGGCATGATAAAAAAGATCAAATCTCAAAAGACCGATTAGTTTATTAGCCTTGGAAACACATGATATATTCATAACGTTTAAATTACATCATAAAATGAATACTAAAACAACATCTTTTCTCCACACACATATCCCCTTATACTATTCCGGCAGGTTATTGAAAAAATACTTCTTCACATCCTGGGAAAAATAAAACAGAGAAAGGGGTGAGCTCAAATGCCCAGTATGGATAACAATATAGCAGAAACTATCATAAATAAGAATAAACATTTAAGTCAATGTATCACTAAAACAAAATCATTATAAACTTGAACTTCAGCATAATATGGAAAAGATAAAATGATATAATGTCATTTACTTATTCACATGGGTATTCTACTAGTCGAATAATCACATGTAATATCAATAACCACTTTCATAATGATGGAATGCATAATGCCCGACTATCATAACCACATAGTTACGGACTAGTGCCAAGACTACAAATAAAATTTTGTCAAGCCATTGTGCCAATACACTAGTTTGCCTCATGAGACCTACCAATGCATCGAGAAGCTATAGCTGGTTTCACCCGTCACTTATTAAGTCCAATGCATTCCTCATATGAATAGGTTTAAACATAACATAAAAATTTGTATTAAAACTAGCATACAGAAGGTCAATACCTTCTCTATAAACCATAAATTTTATTAAAAAAAGAAATTAATAGTCAAACATATCACAAAACCTTCAATACTATATAAATCAACTCCAAATAAGCTTAAATCCAGCAAAGGATGTTGACATAGATGAAATCAAAATTATTTGATAGAAATATCCTTTTTTGAAATAATTTAAAAGCCACATAATTATAAAATAGAACATTTACATTGAAAATAATCTTATAAGATTTTAAGGGAAGCTTAAACTATTTTATAATGGTGGAAAATAGCCGCAACCACCGTATAAGTTAGAAAAAGGCATTCTTAACTTAATTTTTTCTAAAAGGTTAAAAAGGACCTTGTTTGGAAAGAGATGAAAATATTCCTTTATAAAAATCTTATAAAAAGTAAAAAATGGTAAAAATGACTTTAACCCAGAGTCTTCAAAATTATAATAATGATTTGAATTTTTTTTTAAGAAACATGGGTGTGGATGATAAAGAGGTCACAGTAGATAATTACGTATAAACAATCTCGGATAATGAAGATATTGTGAAATAAACCCTTACCTTGTACATTTCCTTTGATGATGGTAGGTTAAACTCCTATATAATGGTGAAATAATTGTGGCTAAATTATATAAGAGTCATATACATTAATATTTTATCATATATGATCTTTTTAACATTTCTTTGTTAATAATATCTTAGTATTATCGTCGTTTCGGGTGTTAACTTACTCTTTTTCTTTAATATGTCTTGTTACATATGCCGTGTTTGTTATGGATAGGTTATATATTATTCATATCCAGAATGTTATCAAGTCCTTAAACATTATTTTTAATCATAAAATGAGAATTAGACTTGAATGGATATGATGAGGCATGAAACTCATCGCGTTCGAGGAGACGGTAGTCCGTACGTACGCACTAGTGACAATATCATTATTTTGATATTAAAATAATATATAATTGGATGGTATATGTTATATACAGAATAATTATCTTGTTATATTAATTATTTACCTGAATTAAACATCATTATCATACCCATCTGAATAATAATTTATTGAATAAAAATTACAACATGACGTGGAGACAGTAGGCCGTACGTACGCACGTATGGTGACAAGTCATTCAATGGATGGATAGAATACTGAATATGGCTGTACCATATTTATAATAACATCATAGTATATAAAAGATACTGGAGTTATTATTTTAGAATGGAAATAACAAATAAAGAAGATGTTGAAGAAGAGAGGAACTTGAAAGAGGGTGGTGAAATCGTTACATCTTCTTCGGGTTCTTTCTTTTGATTTGATCAAAAGGGATCCATAAGATGGATTTTTGATCACACTAAGGCCTATAGGTTGAAGTGAGAGAAGTTTGAAGGATATTTGGGAAGAGGCTGGCCGAGCCAAAATGTTTTGAAGGCGTGAATTAGTGACAATTGGTAGTTTCCTTTTATTGGAGGGGTGAGGGGCACCTTAGGAAAAGATAGAAATATTATTTTAAATAAATAAATATTCGGTTTCTAATGGATCCAAAGTGAAGGTGGATATGGGTCTAAATCCTTTCAACCAATAGATTTTATACAGGTTTGTATCACTATATTAACCTTATCTTTTAGTTTTAACTCTTAGTAAATTAGTTTGACATTTACCATGTCACTTTTTATTTTTATATTATATAGTTAATAAACATACTATATACATCCAAGAGACCCCCATATGGTCCATTAATGATACACTGATCATTATATAAGTATATTTGCAGATAATTAGATTTTTGGGAATATAATATCAATTAAGAATATAATATTTGTCTTAAAAACTCTTTTATGTCAATTTTTCCACTATTGGGTATTTTGTTTTTGATAAATTTATAACAGCATTATTACATCGAAAAAAATTCATATAACCAATCCTAATATGTTAAATTAACCTGTAAAATTATTTTAATTCATAAAAAGTCTCAAATTACATTTATTTTAATATTTATAATATCAATTATTTTAATATTTCATTAATTTGGTAATTATTGCATCACCGTTGGTTTGAAAAAAAAATTATATTATATAATGTCTAAAAATTATAAATAAAATACCATTATGTAAGAAAATGTATTATATTTGTAATGAATATTTATAATCGCATTTATCTTATTTATAACCCTATATTAAAAATGTTTTAGTTATTAAACATTGATTTTAACTCTTTTAACTCTTCTTTGAATTAAATAATAATAAATATCCTATTCTACTCCATGTGGACCAAAAAGATAATATTCAATTCCTATGGTTGTTTTAGGTCAATATTCACTTGTCCAATAGAATTAGGACATGTGTTAGGGTAATATCAATATCATTTTTACCCTTAATTACCCTATTTACATTTAACCGTGGTAAATAAAATTAAAAAGTTATTATTCACCAAAAATTATTTTTATCTTATTGAACCACATTTTACTCCTTAATATTAATTCTTTCTCTCTGTTTTTTGAAATTCCACTCACATAAGCAGTAAAATTATGTTTTATGTGAATTTCCAAATTCTCCTAGGAGGTGGGTAAAAGACGGTGAAAAGTTCAATAAATTTTTTATATTTCTAAAATTATTCTAAACTAACTCCAATGAATTACATTGAACTTATATAGGTATTTTGTATCTATTTTGACCTTAAAATAAATTTCAAATAAAAAAATTAATTATTTAAATAAAAATTCAGTTTTAAACTATAACTCAGTGTTTTTTCACTATTCATCAAGAATTGAATGTTTTCAGATAAATACTAAAAATTCACCCTAAGATAATTTCAATATTCCAAATCAAAAAATGAAGTCCATTTTGAATGATAAAATTTATATAATTTAAAAAATTGGGTATTACTATTCATAAAGGCTAGTTTTATTGGTTGTGGTGTGTGTTATAACTCGAAGTAGCGTACAACACAGGCTAATGTATCATTCAAAGGGAAGCGTATTGTGGAAGTTTGGGGTGTTACATTCTCCCCTCCTTCAAAAAATTTTGTCTTAGAAATTTCTAGAATATTACTATACAAAAAACTCAGGTGGTTCTTCATCAAAAGTTCCTCGGGTTCCCACGTTGCATCTTCAATCTTATGGTTTCTCCTTAGAACAATTACTAGACGAGTCGTCCAGTTTCTCAGCGCTTTTTCTGTTGTATCAAGAATCATGATGGAGTCTTCGAAATAAGACAGATCAGGTTCCAGTTCTAATTCATCGTATGTGAGTACATGTGTTGGGTCAGGCATGTATTTTCTCAACAATGATATGTGGAACACATCGTGAACATTGGAGAGATTTGGCGGCATTTCCAAACGATAAGCTACAGCCACAATTCGTTCTATAATTTCAAAGGGTCCGATGTACCTGGGACTCAATTTTACTATCTTACCGAAACGTATAACACCTTTCCATGGAGATTCCTTCAAGAAAACATGATCTCCCACCTCAAATTCCAAATCATTCCTTCGATTTTCAGCATAGATCGTATGCCTACATTGAGCAACTTTGATGTGGTTTTGGATTACCTTCACCTTTTCAATCATTTCCTCCACCAGTTCTAGGACTACGAGTTTCCTTTCACCAATATCACCCCAACAGGTTGGTGTAAAAAATCTCTTTCCATACAACGTTTCATATGGTGCCATCAGAATACTCGAATGGAAGCTATTGTTATAGGAAAATTCCGCTGGAGGTAAATATTGATCCTACATTCCCTGAAAGTCAAGTGGGAATGATCTCAACATGTCTTCTAATTTTTGAATACTCTGTTCTGATTGTCCATCTGTTTGAGGGTGGTAGGCAGTGCTCAAATGAAGTTCAGTATCCAGGGATTTCTGAAGAATATTCTAGAATCTTGATGTGAAACATGTTTCATAGTTAGAAACAATCAATATGGGTACTCCATGAAATCTCACAACTTTATTAATATATAGTCTTGATAGATGTTAAAGTGGTAAATCATCCCTTATAGTAAGAAAATGTGATAACTTGGTAAGATGATCAATAATGAACCATATTGAATTCTTCCTTCTAGGAGTCTTTGGTAGACCCATGACAATGCCCATCGTGATATTATCCCATTTCCACTCAGGTATGGGAAGAGGCTGCAATACTCCACCAGGCTGTTGCATTCCAACTTTCACTTATTGACAAACCATACATCTTGACACAAAATCATCAAAATCCCTCTTCATGTTGTCCCACCAAATTTTTTTCTTCAAATACCTATACCTTTTGGTGCTCCCATGGTGTATATAGAATTGAAACCATGAGCATCATCCAAAAATTCCCTTTTTAGATCAGGTATATCGACAACACAAAGTCTCTTCCCAAATTTCAAAATTTATTCTTCATACACAAAGTCATTCAATATCCCATCATTCACAGCTTTAATATTCTTTTGAAATTCTTCATCATCCGTCTGAGAACTCTTTATCCTTTCTAGTAAAGTTGGTTTGGCAACCATTTGAAAAAGAATCGATGTTTCACCTTCCATTTTTATTCCCATATCCATCATTACGAGATCAATTTAAATAGGATCCCTTTCATTTCTCATCATGTTCAAAACTCCATGATCTTTTGTACTCAAAGAATCTTTCACCTTATTTGCCTTCCACGGGTGGTAGTTTATCATGAAATCATAATACTTAAGTAGTTCAATCCATCTCCTTTGTCTCATGTTGAGTTCTTTCTTTGAGAAAATATACTTCAAACTCTTGTGATCAGTATAAATCTCACATTTTTAACCCTAGAGATAGTGTCTCCAAATCTTCAAAGAAAAAATTAAAGATGCTAACTCAAGATCATGTGTAGGATAGTTCCTCTCATGAATTTTCAACTATCGTGATGCATAAACATTAACACTATCATTATACATAAGGACACAACCAAGTCCTTTCTTCGATGCATCACTGTAAATGACAAACCCATCATTCCCCGATGGTATAGTAAATATAGGAGCATTGACTAATCTTCTAATCAGTTCTTCAAAACATACATCACACTCTTTTTTCAAACAAATTTAACCCCTTTACGTGTGAGATTTGTAATTTGGTTAGCCAACCGGGGTAAATTATGGACAAAACGTTGATAAGAACCTGCTAAACCAATAAAACTGCATACCTCAGTTATACTCATTGGTGATGGCCATTCTTGGATTGCCTTGGTCTTAGAAGGATCAATAGAGATTCCATCTTTGGAGACAATATGTCCAAGAAAAAAAGTCTCCTGAAGCAAGAATTCACACATGCTATACATCCCATATAATTCATGTCTTCTCAGAGTCTTCAATATAATGCGCATGTGATTTTCATGATCTTCATAGATTTTGGAGTATACCAAGATATCATCAATAAATACCACTATAAAATCATTGAGATATTCGTTGAAAACTCAATTCATTAGATCCATGAATACATATGGTGCATTAATCAGCCCAAAAGGCATTACTGTAAACTCGTAATGCCCGTACCTTATTCAAAATGCGCTCTTCGGAATTTCTTCCTTCTTCACACACAACTGATGGTATCTAGATCGAAGTCAATATTTAAAAAGTATTGAGCTCCATGCAGTTGGTCAAATAAATCATCAATGTGTGGTAGGGGATACTTGTTCTTTATTGTTATATCATTGATTTCCCTGTAGTCGATACATAACCTCATGGATCCATCATTCTTCTTAACAAAAAGGATAGGGGCTCCCCATGGAGAATCACTAGGTAGAATAAATCCCTTATTACACAATTCATCTAGTTGTTCAATTAGTTAAACTAATTCCATAATGTCCATTCTATAAGGTGTCTTTGATATGGGCCTTGAACTAGGAATTAAATCAATGGAATATTCAATTTCTCATTCTAGAGGATGTCTAGGAAAATATTCTGGAAACACATCAACATATTCTCTCACAATAGTTACATCCTCTATTTGAACATTCCACTCCTCACCCATAGTTATTTCATTCTATTCCTCCCCAATAATTGAATTTAGTTGAGTTACTAGGGGTGGATCTAGGTAAGAATTTAGTGGCAATGATTCTACTCTAAAGATAAGGTGTTCCTTATCATCATCATCATAAATAGTATACTCTTTCTTCTTAAAATAAATTTTTGAATAATGATCCAAAAGCCAATCCTTACCGAGGATTATATCAAATTCAATCATAGGTAGGACAATGAGATCCACACATAAAGAACATTTATGTGCTCTAATGGGGACTGATTCACAAAACTTTGATGCAATGATACCTCCCATATGAGTTTTGCCTGAAAACTCCATTGTTAAATCAAATTGAAAATATTTAATTTTCTTAGGAAACTAGGATGATATTTAACAATGTGATGATCCAGAATAAAATAAGGAATTAGCTAAACTTCAGGAAACCATTATATTACCTGCCACCATGTCTTTTCGATATTCTACCTCAGCAGTGGTGATAGCATAAGCTTGGCCTTGATCCCTTGGACTTTTCTGAGGTAAGTTCCCCTGACGATTAGGACATTAATTTTCATAATGTTCCATCTCCCTGCAGTTGTATCATTGTAAATCGATAGCATCTTTCTTACCCATGCAATCACGAGATTGGTGGCCTTTTTTACCACACTTGTAATAGACTACCATTTCCTTCAAGATAGTTCTGGGGTGTTTCTTCGCACATTTACTATATGATGGATATTCAAATTTTCCCTTCTTCCCCTTATTTCCATTTGCAGAGTGATCAACGGATCTCTTCTTCTATTGATATTCTTTAAAGTCATAATACATAGAGAATTTTTTTCTGTCTGGATAGCACATGAGACACTATCTTCGTACAATGAGAAGGTTTTTGAGACTAATGTTCGATGGAGAAATGGTTTTAACCCATAAATGAAACAATCAATCTTACTTATTGGGTTACATATATAATCTGCAGCATACCTTGCTAACCTTGTAAATTTAGCCTCATACTTTGTGACATTCTCATCCTCCTTTTGTCTCAGACGTAGAAATTTCCTTTCCATATCTTCTCAATGGTCACGAGGAAAGTATTTTTCTAAAAACATATTTTTGAACTCTCTCCATTCCATATTTGATACTTCATCATCTTCCCTCATGTTTTGAATCAATGGCCTCCATTGATCAGCATCTCCAGTGAGGCGGTAAACTGCCATAATAACTTTTTCCCTTTCACTACTCCCCAATGCCTGAAATTTTTTTTCTAGGGAACTTATCCATTTCTCAGCTACCGATGGATTTGTACTCCCATTGAATGTTGGTGGAATTTTCCTCATGAAGTGATATATCATTGATCTTCCTTTCTGCGGATCAGTGTGCTCTATACAGGTAATGTTATTATTCATAACCTGAGTTAGTTTTCTTGTATGGTGATTAGCTAATGAGCACCAGTTGTATCACCAGCTACACTATAATTATCTTGAGTAGGAGGTAAATACCTACATGGAGTGTGTGCATTGATATGGTTTCCATTTCTTCCACTAGGCACCATTTATAAACAATGGCATAAACTATATCAGTTTATGAATCAAAAATACATAATTCCATACTTGTAAAACACTTAACATAAATTGAACTATTTACAGATATAATACATAATCATAATAATGTTTTCTTTGAGGAGGTATATACTCATAAACCCTTCATAATGGTTTGTAAAGAAAATTAGAATTGTCCTAAGCATATCCCCCTGGAGTTTCGTAACCAAGAGTGCAGCAATGCCTGTTGTCGTGCACCAGTTCCCGTTTGAGTCTAGATCAATGCAGTGTTTTTAGTTTTTACCCCTAGGTACATTTGTACCAGATCTGCCTCTACATACTCATATCTAGACAGGGATGTATTTCTCAGAAAACTAAAAAAATCTCTACAATACCACAATTCTTGAAGTTCTTTTATACTAATCCTCAATGTATATCTTAGGTCTATGTGCTCTATTAATAGTTTTTCTAAATCTAGATTCCATGGTTTGTACTAAACATCCTCATATACCAACTGTAACGCCCCGACCACAGTTACCTAGAGTCGGTGCATTATTACATAATATTTTCATGATCACAAAAGTTAAAATCTATAAATACTGATTAGTTTAGTATCCTTAGAAACAATAGATACATTCATAATGTTTACATAACATTATAAAGTGAAGACTACAACAATATCTTGTCTTCACACTCATATCCCCTTATACTATTCCTGCAGGTCATTCAAAAAATAATTCTTCTCATCCTGGGAAAAATAAAACATAGAAAGGGGTGAGCTCAAATTCCCAGTAAGGATAACAATATAGCGGAAACTTTCATAAATAAGCATAAAAATTTATGGAAATGTATAACTAAAACAAAATACATTTAAACTTGAAATTAAACATAATAAGGAAATGATAAAATGAAATAATTCCATTTACGTATTTACATGGATATTCTACTAGTCGAATAATCATATGCAATATCAATAACCAATTTCATAATGATGGAATGCATAATGCCCGACTATCATAACCAAATAGTCAAGGCCTTGTACCAAGACTACAAATAATATTTTTTCAAGGCCTTTTTCCAAAACACTAGTTTGTCTCATGAGACCCACCGATGCATCGAGTAGCTATAGCGGGCTCCACCCGTCACTTATTATGTCCAATTCATTCCTCATATGAACTGGTTTAAACATAACATAAACATTCATATTAAAACTAGCATACGAAATGTAAATACTTACTCTATAAACCAAAAATTGTATAAAAATAACACATCCAAAGTCAAACATATCATAAAAACTTCAATACTATATAAATCAACTTCATATAAGCTTGAAATCCATCAAAGGATGTTGATATGGATGAAATCAAAATTATTTTAGAGAAATATCTTTTTTATCAAATAATTTAAAAGCCACATAATTATAAAACAGAAAATTTACATTGAAAATATTATTATAATCTTTTATGGGAAGCTTTGATGATTTTATAATGGTGGAAAATAGCCTAACCCTCTGTATAAGTTTAAAAAAATACATTCTAACCTTAATTTTGTCGAAAAGGTTAAAAAGGACCTTGTTTGGAAAGTGACAAAAAGATTCCTTTATAAACATCTTATAATAAGTCAACAAGGATATAAATTACATCATCCCATACTCCATAAAATAGTAAGAATGATTTGAAATACATTTTTAAGAAACATGGGTGTGGATGATAAAGAGGACCCAGTAGATAATTACGTTTAAACAACCTCAGACAATGAAGAGATTGTGAAATAAACCCTTACCTTTTACACTTCATTGATTTATGGTAAGTTAACTTCCTTTATAATGGGGAAATAATTGTTATTAAATTATACATGAATCATATAAATTAATATGATATCATATATGATCTTTTTAACATTGCTTTGTTAATAATATCTTAGTATTATCATCATTTCAGGTGTTAACTTACTCGTTTTCTTTTATATGTTTTATTACAGAAGCCGTGTTTATTATGGATAGGTTGTATATTATTCATATCCATAATGATATCAAGTCCATAACCATTATTTTTAATCATCAAATGAGAATTATACTTGAATGAATAAGATGAGGAATGAATCTCATCACGTTCGTGGAGACAATAGTCCGTATGTACGCACGAGCGACAATATAATTCTTTGGATATTAAAATAATATATAATTGGATTGTATATCATATATATAGAATAATTATCATGTTATATTTATTATTTACATGAATTACATATCATTATTATACCCATCCGAATAATAATGTATTGAATAATAATTACACCACGACGTGGAGCCGGTAGGCCGTACGTACGCACGTATAGTGACATTTCATTCAAAGGATGAATAGAATACTACATATGGTTGTACCATATTTATAATAGAATCATAGTATATAAAATATACCTGAGATATTATTTTAGAATGTAAATAACATAGGAACAAGAAGTTGAAGAAGAAAGGAACTTGAAAGAGGGTTGTGAAAGCATTACCTCTTCTACGGGTTCTTCCTTTTGATTTGATCAAAAGGGAACCTTAGGATGGATTTATGATCAAAATAAGGCCTATAAGATGAATTTAGGGAATTTGGGAGGATATTTGGGTAGAGTTTGGCCGAGCCAAAATGATTTGAAGGTGTGAATTAGTGAAAATGTGGAGTTTCCTTTTATAAGAGTGGTGAGGGGCACCTTATGAAAATCTAGAAATATTATTTTATAATAAATTCATATTTGGTTTATAATGGCTCCAAAGTGGATTATTAAAATTCTATGGTAGGGTGGGTCAAAATCCTTTCAACCAATAGATTTTAGATAGGTTTGGGTCGATATATTAACCTTATCGTTTAGTTTTAACTCTTAGTTAATTAGTCTGACATTTTCTATGTCACTTTGAATTTTTATATTATATAGTTAATAAACATACTATATACAAAAAATTTACCCCGAAGTGGTCCATTAATGATAAACCTATCATTATATACGTCCTTTGTTTGATCCTTATATTTTTGGGAATATAATATTAATTAATAATATAATATTTTTTTTAAAAACTCTTTTATGTCAATTTTGACACTATTGTGTATTTTGTTGTTGATAAATTCATAACAACATTATTACATCGAAATAAAAGTCATAGAACCAATACTAATATGTCATATTAATCTATAAAATTATTGGAATTCATAGAAAATCTCAAATTACATTTATTTTGATATTTATAATATCAATTATTTTAATATTTCATTAATTTGGTAATTACTGCTTCACCGTTGTGTCATAAATAAATTAAATTATTTAATGTCTAAAAATTATAAATAAAATACCATTACGTAGGAAATCATTTTAGATTTATAATGAATATTTTTAATCGAATTTATCTTATGTATAACCCTGTATTAAAAATAATTTAGTTATTGAACATTGATTTTAACTCTTTTAACTCTTCTTTGAATTAAATAATAATAAATGTACTATTCTAATACAAGTGAAAAAAATGATAATATTTTATTCATAACTCTGTTTTTTATCAAGATAATCTTTTCAAATAGAATTAGGACATTTGTAAGCATAATATTAATATCATTTTTACCATTAATTACCCTATTTACTTTTAACCATGGTAAAAAAAGTAAAAAGTTACTATTCAAAAAAAATTATTTTTATCTTATTGAACCAAATTTACTACTTGATATTAAACATGTCTATCGGATTTTCAAAATTCCACTCACAGAACTGGTAAAATTATTTTTTATGTGAATTTCCAAATTCTCCTAGGAGGTGTGTAAAAGACAGTAAAAAGTTCAATACAATTTTTATATATCTAAAATTATTCTAAACTAACTCCAATGAATTACCTTGAACATATATAGGTATTATGTATCTATTTTGACCTTAATTAAATATAAATAAAATAAATAATTATTTAAATAAAAATTCGGTTTTAAAATATAATTAAGTGTTTTTTCACTATTCATCAAAAATTGAATCTTTTCAGAATAATAGCTAAAATTTACCCTAAGAAAATTTTGATATTCCGAATTCAAAAATGAAGTCCGTTTTGAAAGATAAAATTTATAAAATTTCAAAAAGTAGATATTACTATTCAGAACAGCTAGTTTGATTGGTTGTGGTGTGTGTTAGAACTCAAAGTTGCGTACAACACACGCTACGGTATTATTCAAAGGGATGCATACCATGGAATCTTGGGGTGTTACACCCATAAATAAAATGGATAATTAATTATTAAAAGTTATAATAATAATATTAATTTTATATTATTCTTCAGTATAACATTGTCTTGTGTGCAACATATGATTCTGAAGAAACTAATTGTTTCAATTGTTGTACGCTATTAGAGATATAATCCATTTTAAGGTATAAATTACTATCTAATTAATAAATATTAATAAATCTATAATATAATTATTCTACCAATACTTGGGATGTAAAATATATATTAATTTTATTCAATTAAATTTAGTGATATTAAATTAAATACACCATGCTTGTAGATGGTTGGCCAAAACAGTACTTGATCATTATTTTTGTTATCATGTCATATTTAATGAAATAATATATATATATTATCATAAAGATATAATTTTTATGTTATATATTTCACAAAATATAAGTAAACCCTTCCATAGTTATTTCCATGTAATGTGTGAATGTATTACAATAGTAGGTGAGGCGGTAGTCATCCGAAAAGTGAATGACATTAGCATATTCCCGAAAAATGGAAATCATGATGGTATATATTATATATTAATTAAAAAAACATAATAAAAAAATTAATATCATAAATATAATTTATAAACCATCAATCCATAATTATAACCAAACATGATAGGTGGTAATGGACAAAAATAACGACATCGATTCGTGAGGCAATAGTCTGTCGTACCCATAAATGATATCTTTCTACACATTTGAGGGTAGTGTAGATGGATATAGGTTATTACCATAAAAAAAAATATTTAAATATATAGAATATTAGGGTGATGTTATATAATCATGGTATAATAATATTTGATGGATATTGGGGAAAAAAATTAAACAAAGACACTCATTAATGAACGTTAACTCTCCATTGGGTATCCCGATTAGGATTTCATGAAAACATATCAGGATATAAATTTTGTTTTAAAAAATTATAATATTATTGGAGATATTTGTTAAAATTATTTTTATTTGAAAAGGATAAAATAAAGATGTTTAAAGGTTTTTTGAGAACACACATGGTTTTCGTAAAAAGAATTTATTGCTCTCACATTATTTATATCTCACACTGTTCCAAAATAGACCACCTTAATACCTTAGAGGTGGAGTTTTAAATTTTTTTAAATAAAATAGATTCTTGAAAAGTTTATTTGTTATATTTACCTTTCCTATTTTAGTTTAGCCCTCAGGAAAAAACCATTTTTAACTTAATCGTGATAATTTAGTTTTAATGCATTCACTATTCAATTTGGAGAAATTTTATGTTAAAATTATTAAAAATATATATATCAAATTTATTACATATATTTTATCAATTTTTCCAAATTCCATTAAAATAATATAAATTTTTTAATTTAATATTAATTCCTTAAACTCTATGAGAATGAATATTTATAAAGTAAAGATGTTCGAATGATTGAAATGTTTTTATAAAAAAATTAAATATGGAAATTATTATAATAGAATTAATTTAATTAATTGATATAAAATTTATATAGTGATACTTTAAAACCATATGAAATAAAATTTTACAATGTAAATTATTTAAACTAAAACAACATTTTAAAACCCCAAAGATACAATTTTTACCTATTGATCCAAAAATCAAACTATATAGAAAACTTCAAAAAATCCACCCTAAGATAATTTATTCATTATGATTTCAAAAATTAATTTTATTTTAATAATATAATTTTTTTATTTTTTCCAAAATAATTTCATTAATAGTGTGAAAATGGTTCGAAAATTTTTTTATATAAAAAAAATTCTTTTTATACATGGATTTTGATTTTTTTAAATATCATGTCTAGAAAACATATAAAATTATTGATAAAAAAATTATCAAATATATAATATACAAATTTTGTTTGAATAATGAACCAAAAGTAATTTTTTTTATATAAAATACACTTGAGAGCATAATAATATTTTATTGAGGAAATAATTCCTTTAATTTGAAATAGGGTTACATATTATATTCTAAATAATTGGTCACCAATTAATTAATTATATATACTATTGTAAATAATATTTTCCCTATTTTTATAATATTATTAATAAATTCAATTCTAATATCTTGGTGAAAAATTTCTTATTAAATAACTATATTTTAAATTTATTTCTTTTTTAATTTAAACTCGTTGTTTCATGTAGTGAAGTCAATGCATGATGGTTTTTCTGAAACAAGAGAAACTCAGTGTTGTGTGTAAATATAAATAACCCTTTTTTTCATGTAATGAAAATTATCCAAAAAAAGTTAATTGAAAAAAATATTTCCCAAAATTTGGAGGTGTTACATTTTACCCCAATGAAAATTAAATTCTCCATTGAAATTCATCTTGGCCATCACTATATTTCAATTTACCAATTCTATCAAATAATGTTGATTTATAAATTGTGTTACAAAAAATAGTCTCATGATAAAGATAATTGTATGTGAATTAGTCATCTAGAATAACTCATATTGGGTTTCTGAATGATAGAACATTAGTGGAAATTTTAACATCGACATAAATTGGAAAACTAAAAAAATATTGATTAAGAATAATTAGGAACGTTATTCAAAAAATGTGGGTGATAGAAAGCAAGAAAATGACCAAATACCATTAACTAATGAGTATTGATGAAGGGTATTACTATTATAAAAAACATTTATAATATGGAAAAATATTATTTAAAAAATTTTCATGAGAAAAAGACATTATTTCATAACCCCAATATCAACCTTTAGTTGTTATTTTATCAACATCCCCTTCATTTATTTCTCTTTGAAATTAAGGGTAATTTTTTATTACTGAAGAACTAATTGATCCTATGACCCAAAATTTTAGTATAAGTCATCCCCTCTCTCTCCATTAATTTTTTTTTCACTTTTTATCCAATATGTAATAATATTCATATAATTAGGTAATATATTTATATTTAAAACCTAATCTAAATTTAATAAAAATATTTTATATAAATATAGTCCCTTATAGACCTTTCAAAATATTAAAAACAAAAATCATTTTAAAAACATGCAATATGTTTCTCCAAATTAGGTTTACATGGATCCCCATATTTCAAAATTTTTCTCTTGATTTTCACATTCCAATCATGTGAATACAATCGTCATTTACACTCATAAAGGTTTATAATAACCTGATTTAGTAGAATACCATATTTAAAATAAACATTTTTCTTCATTTCGTACCTAGAACGCTAATTTTTAGAAAAATTACATAAATCAATATATATTTAAAAATCCATTCACGATATAATAAATTAATTTTGCAAATAATTTTTTATCAATTCCCATTTAATCTACACACTCTAATTCTCTTTTTTCTTATCCATAATCTCATTATCAAAACTAAACACAGTATTCACAACAAAAGAAACACATTATGTGTTAACTTCACTTAATCATGTGTTTTCTATAATATATAACCTTATTATTAAATATAATTCCTTTTAATATGTATTACTCGACATATTGTTTCTAATCAATAATGAAAAAACTTATACAGAACAATCCTTTCATGTTTTATAATTCTTGAATCATAATACAAAAATACATCAATTATTACACCACATCCTAAATCTATTAACTAGTATTCCTCATATTATTTCATAATATATACTTCTATTCATATTTTATTTACTCTATCATAATATTAATAATTTTAAACATTATTCATACCACCTTGTTCATTGACTTCTTGACATTTCTCCCTATGAAGTTGATTAAAATAATTCCAATGTGTGAAACATTTAATACATTAAAATGTTTAAAATATTTTTGGTAAACCAATATTATTATACATTATATCAACATAAAATTTTATTTTTCCTCATAAATTAAATTATTTGTATCCTTTTAAAAATTCAAAACATCTTCACATTCCTCTAAGACAACTATTCGATTGTTTTCATCCACTATCTCGATAGAACAGAAATTAAATATTTTTTCTTTAATATTCTCAATCTCATATACTCTATGTGAACTATTTTGATGTCTTTTTTGGTGATTCTGAGTGCTGGTTTTGGGAAACGACATTAATCATGTTTTATAAAAACAAAATTTTTATTATCAAAATATCTATTATAGTAGTCACTATCCTTTTTTCATGATCATCATAAAATATTCTAGTTCATTAATTTTTATCCCAATTCAATAATTATTACTCATTTGACTCAAGCCCAAAATCATATTGTGGGAAACCATAATTATAATGAAAAATCATGGAATCATGAAATGTAACTTATTGGATTTCTAAATGAAAATATGTTATCATTAATCAATTACAAATTAATTTTTCATTAGTCAATAATTATCATAATATATTTTAATAATTCATGATTTTCTATATGATTTTTTGGAATTGCCAAAGCATATCTGCTAACAGGGTCAAACCATGTATATATAATGGACCATTATCATGTACAAGGTGATGGTTGAGTCTAACTAGATATCCTATTTTCAGATTTAGTACCCATACATACCTCAATTCTAGAGCTAAAACCACATGTATCACCTAGACATTTATATAATTTCATGGAAACAAATTTCTCAATCATTTACAAAAATTATCGAGTGGTTTCCAAAACATTGGATCCAACATTGATTTTCCTTAGATATATCTATATACATATCCTTATAAATAACCATAGGGGTCTAAGAATCGATTTTTATCCTAGTTTCCAAAGATTAACTAACCCTTTCCTCTAATACTAACTATAGTGACTTTGGATTTTCAGACATGGTTATTAAATTTTACATGAATATTCATTAAATTAAAAAAACATATGCCAAATAAATATAATTGTATTCTACCTTTGAAAGAAAGTAATGAAATAAAAATTCTTCATGAATGATCCTCAATGTCTCCCAAAAATAACATAACCTATAATACTATAATATAAAACCATTCATTATAACATTGGGGAAATAAAACTTAAGAAATAGAGAACTCATATGCTCAGTATGGGTTAACATAAGAGATATCAATCTATGATCTTATAAAAGCCTAATTATAAGGCCCCAGCCTTAAACCTTACTTAATCTTGAGTTATTAAAAGATTACACATTGAGGATCTTTTCAGGTTTAGATTTTTAGAGAATTAGATCATGAAACTTGCATTACATTCCACATTTAAACAAAGTGGTTACATAAAAGACAGTATTCATTCTTCCCATCAACGAAAACATATTTAAAATATAACACAGATTATTTCTTGACACATCCTTGACACTATCATCAAATCATGTACCTTTCCCTTGACCTGTGAAAAACATTTCAAAAACTTGGGATGAGCATAAAAAGCTCAGTAAGAGTTATAAAAATATGGAAAGGAAACATGAGTTCATATATACATTAGAATGAAATCACACTTTACCCATAAAATATAGGCATATCAAATCATGAATAAATCATAGAAAACATAAGACATAAAGGTAACTTGAGGCATTCATAACATTCTTACGTAGGGAGTAACACTCTTGGTTACGTTTGGAATACCCATCACAGTATATTCCCTAAAATATCTTCGGAGAAACCTTAACGTTTCACTCTTTTGCGTTACCCAATGCATTGGAGAGCTATATCGGGCTCACCCGCCCTTAGTTTATCACGGAACCACCCGTTTTCATAACAATTCCCAAGAACCATAACATAAATGTACCGCATAAAACATGCATAAAGGAAACATAACATTTCCACATTTCAATCACAATATAACATTTTAGTATATTGAAATAATGAATCCATTAAAAAAGAAACCATTTCCAAAACCATTTAAAACATTTAATAAAGAGATTTTTGAATAAAAGTGTCCCATACCACCTTGAAGCTTAAAATTTTAAACCATTAATATCCATTTAAATAAATCCTTAAAACCATTTTGAAAACATGGATATTAATAAGAACAAATAATTAAAACATTTAAAACGATATTTTGGTTAAAGGGGTTTTACCAAAATTAGAGACACTTGAATACAATAATTGAGGAATAACATTTAGTCAGAGCTTTATAATATCATGAGAATAAATGGATTCATGATATAATACTCCAAAGGAAAGTATATACACCATATAAGAGTGAATTGGTGCATAACAACAATGAACCCTCAATAGAAATGTCAAATGTGATGAAATCCCTTATAAAGAAGGTATCTTTAAATTAAGGACAAATAAATCTCAAAAATATGTGTGACAAATATAAATACACCCAATATAAGTGGATATTAAATGTAAAACAATAAAAGGTCATTCACACATATTCAATGGATGACATATTCAATGACTACATGTTGAACCCAAAGAAATCGAAATTGGGTTAAAAAGTTCCCTTGACAGCCTAACGACATCACATCAAAATGAGTTGATGAGAGATAAAAAGTGTATCTCATCACTTGGACATAAAATTTACATCTATAAGGATATATGATAACATATCCCAACATAACAATATGTAAATTAAAAGACCCAACAAAAGAAGTCTTTTAAAAAAGAGGAGGGTGAAAGGTTCCCTTACCGACTTGGGTATCTTTCAAAACATAAACCCCATGAAAGAAGGACAATAGATCATTGATGTAAATAATCATAAAATAAATTATATTACACAAAGAGTAGAATAATGGACAGTACATACACCACTCAATGGAATTTGTCGAAAATGTAGCATAAATCTGACGGGAATAAAAGTGAGATGAAAAATCCCTTACGAAAACTCGGCAGCCTAACGACGCCACATAAAACTTCCGAATATGGATTGATGAGATCAAATAGGGTATCTCATCACATTAAAATAAAATTTACAGCAAGAGGAATATAAAAGAACATCCACCAACATTACAAAGAGGAGCTTAAAAGCAGTGACATAAAGGAGAGTACTTAAAAAGAAAGAGAGAGGTTAGATCTCTTACGAAAGTTCGGCAGCCTAACGGCGCCACTCAAAACTTCCAAAATGGATTTATGAGAGAGAATAGGGTCTCTCATCACATGAACATAAAAATTATAGTATGTGTAATATAAAAGATCATCCCAATAACAATAAAGATGAGCTTTAAAAGGAATGACATAAAAGTGTATACTTAAAAAGAAAGAGAGAAGTAGGATCCCTTACCTCGGGTCCGACTTGACTCGATCGTTCTTTAATCTACTGAATAATAAACTTGAGTTAATTTCTACTTCCTTAAGAAACTTTTTCAAGTTCATTATTCCTTTTATATCACTTATTACCATGTCATAAACATTATGTAATCATTTAAGTTAATAATGTTTGTTTTGTCGATATTTGGTTCTTAAGTCGAAAGTGAACTTCTTACAATTACATGTTGTTCGTGTGGTCAAATGTTCTTTATATCCAGAATGACATTACTGATTTGGATATCATATATATCATATATATCTAGAATATACATGTATTTATAATATCACATAATCATTTAGAGGTAAGAAATGAAATGCACCGTTCATGGAGACGGTAAGCCGTACGTACGCATGAACACTACTTTCATTTCTTTGTCATATTAATGAAATTAAAACTAAATGAGAGGTATGTATGTTTTAATTCCAGAATTATATTCATAATTTATATGTATCATTCATCATATATATCCATTATATACATGGACTTATAATAGTACATTACATTTGGGGATAAGAAATGAAATGCACCGTTCATGGAGACGGTAAGCCGTACGTACGCATGAATGCTACTTTCATTTCTATCTCATAATTTAATGGAAAGAAATAATAATGATATAGAGGTATATAATAATTCCAGTATAACATAATATATAATAACATTAAATCCATCCTTTATACGTCCCACGTATGGCATTAACGAATCACATCACTTTGAGGGGGCCGTAGTCCGCACTTCCTAAAATGAAGATATCGCCTATACCCATAATGGAAGCCATAAAGGTAAGCCACAAATGAAAAATACAGAAGATTAAGTAAAACATAAACATATTATATATCATATATAAATATAGTGACATCTTAATGGCCACCTTTGAAGGTGTTAAATGAGTATTGAACAATCATCGTTTCGGGAGGCAAAATTTCGCCATCCACGGAAACCGTATGTTCTTTAACCATTTGATGTAGTTGTGTGAGAGTGTAGCTCGAATAAATCTTATAACAACATCCTAGTATATTTAAGATACTGGTGTTGTTACAAAATAAGTAAATAAAAAGATTTTAGGGGGGTTGGAGAAGCAAAATAAAACAAATGAACATGAGAGAATGAATTACCTTTAAAAGTGTAACTACTTTTGTTTTGAGCCTAAAGGCTTCCTTTGAAAGGATTCTTCCCAAAGGGAATCCTATAGGATGAGGAGAGGGATGTGGAGAGAGTAAATGGGAAGGGGTTGGCCGAGCCAAAGGCTTGAGGAGTGTGTTAAATGAGGTAGAGTTGGGGGCCTTTTATAAGAGGAGAGGAGGGGCACTTTTGGAAAGTAAGAAATATTACTTTATTTGAAAATGTGTTTCGGTTTTAAAAGGTCCCACATTGATATAATTCGTGGATAAGGTGATAAGGGTTCGAAACCCACCCATCCAATAAGTTTTGGACAAGTGTAGTTCATAGATTTTACATTATTTTTCAATTTTATTTAAATCGTCAAATAATGATGTCATCGCTGCATCATTATTATGTCATAAAAAATTTAATTTATTTAATGTCTAAAAATTATGAAAAAAATACTATTATGTAGGAATTCTTTTTAGATTTCCAATGACTATTTATAATAAAAACTCTGACTTGTATAACCCCACTTAAAAATTGTTTTAGTAAAACATATCATGTTTGTGTCATTTTTACTTTTACATTAAATAAAAAGTTATTTATGTCATTTCCCAACCAAAGTGGCTCCATGGGAACCCCAAGTTGACCCATGGCTTTTCTTGGTCGTCCATTACACATCCAATGAGGGTAGGACAAGTGTCATGGTGTTTTCACATTTTTATAATATCGTTTTTACCTTAAATTACACTAATTACCTCTAATCGCGATTAAAAACTTAATAAGTTACTATTCACCAAAAAATTATTTTTATCCCATTGAACCACATTTTACTTCTTAATGACAACCATGTATGTCGGATTTTTGAAATTCAAAACACGAAGATGACAAAATTTCATTTAAACGGAAAAATTAGTTTTTATAAGTACCACTTAGTGGTTTCACTATTCATCAAAAATTGAAGTTTTTCAGAAAAATCCCAAAAATTCACCCTAAGCTATATTTGATATTCCTATTTCAAAAATGAAGTCTATTTTACAAAATTAAAAACATATAAGTCAGATTAATTAATTTAATAATTAATTCCTGCTGTCAGAGCAAATAGCGTGTTTTTATGAAACAATATGTATCAAAAGATTGACACTAGTTTAAGTCTGATTTCAAAGTGAAATTAATTTCAACGACCACTATTGGATTAAATGGTAAAATTATATTATAATTTCACTTTATAACCAATTCAAAATATAATCTAATCATATAAATAAATTAGATTAAAACGAGGTTTTGAATTAAAATACAACATTTTACACTATTCATTAAAAAATGAACTTTATCAGAAAGATACCAAAAATTTACACAAAGTAAATTTTGATGTCCCAATTCTTAAGAAGAGTTTTATTTGGTCCAATTGAATGTATAAGAGTGAAAAAAAATATATTTAATGATGGTTCTCCATCAAAAGGCGATAAGTGCCCCTTTAGTGAAAACCAGGGCATATACGCCTAAAATCGAATTCTTTCCGTATTTTAAGCCTTTATTTTTTATTGGATAAATGTAAAAACATTTAAAAACATATATAATCATATTTTTGTTATTTCTATCCATTACCACCATTACAACGGCTACATGTTAACTACCATTTAAAATAATATTATTTTATTATTAGAGTGCAACGTAAGATTCCCAAGAAACTCGTTGTTGTGTGTTGGGTACTCCATCGAGCATAGCGTACCCTTTAAAGTCATATTAATATTTTATTAACAAATATGGATAAATATGAAAATTTCATATTCTTTATTTACCTGGGGTGTTACATCCTTCCCCCCTTTTTGGTAATTGCGTCCTCGCAATTTTTAAAATTGAGCTTGGAAACATCCTTGAACGTCCCACATCGGAACAGGAGTCGGTAAAACAAACACTTTAAAATAAAGAAAGGTAAGCACAAAGGTCACCCGAGTTAACCCATACTAGGATTCCATGTAGGAAAACATGGACATGGAGGAGAAAACATAGGGTCATGTTCTGATGGAGAGTGATAGAAAACATGTTTAGGAGAAAGTTAACAATAAGAAAATCACAAACTTGTGATGGGTTAAACGGTATTCGATTCCCCAGTAGGAAAAGTTAATAGACAACATTTTTGTTTTAAGTTACTTTTTATTGAGGAAATTATTCATAAGGAAACATAATCAATTATCATGTTGACTTTCAACTTTTATTAGATTCCTTACACAAACTCATATTTTCTCCAAAAGACGAGTATTTAGGAAGACTTTTTCACATTAAGAGCACTATAATCAACTTCTAGAGAATCACCTAACCCAAAAAAAAACTACATACTTCCCATGTCTTTAGAATTTAACCAAAACCCAAAAGATTAGTACAAGATCAGATAACCCAGAAAAGGATAACCCATTAGAAAAAAAATCTATTCTTAATCTCCAAAATTTGTCCAACAAAACCCAAAGTTCAACGAGGACCATTAGATAAACAATTTGTCCATAACATTCTTCAAAGTAAACCAATCTAAGATTGAAACCCAAATATTTGAAGGATTTAGTCACATAGTCTTCCAAGTTAAATCATAACATTTATCTCCAAACAACATCAGTTGCTCCTAAAGTCTCGTATTGAAAAGTAATTAACCTAATCACATATCCTCCATGATAGGTTAATCATTTTCATAAATAACCCGAAATCAACTTACTCTTAATTCATAAAATCATATAACAAAAAATAATCAGTCAAACTAACCAGGGACTTCACGTAGTCCAGTGGTAGGCGATAAATACCAGTCGCACTTTGGTTGTGGGTTCGATTCCCACAGCTTTGTCCGACGTGACGGGTTGTCACACGGTCTGCGTGTTGTCCTTTTTCCAAAACTATATAATTCTTAAAACATTCCCCAAAATGAGATAAAATCTTCAAAAATAATCATAACATATTTTAACCTCAAGTTTATCTCATTCCTTTCATTTTCCATCATATCATAGAGTAACCCATAATTACCTAAAAAGTAAGGATCATATAAACCCTAATGGTTACCTTTTTAATTATTACCTGAACATCCACATCGATTGGTCATCTCGTACATGATGCATTAAAGATCATACCAAGGTTCAAGTGGTTTATCATGACTCCTTGATATTTGGTTCAGAACAACCACGAGTTTCCTCATTGAATCCTCCATTTTATCTAGTATCTTAATCAGAGAACCACCACCGTTTCCTTCAAACCTGTTGTCTCTTTGGTTCCTGCTAGATCCATCCATTCACTAAAAATAGAAATGTCAGTGTGAGTATATAAACAAAACCATCATGTACTAATGAGGAAGGTAAAAACTAAGATACACTTACTCATTCACTTTATCTAAAACTAGGACTCTTTCTGAAATCCTAACCATTATGGTAATGTCACTTATGGTTAAAGAATACCCTAACCTCTAAAGTTATCTAAACCGACCTTTGATACCAACTATAAGGCCCCAGCCTTAAACCTTACTTAATCTTGAGTTATTAGAAGATTACACATTGAGGATCTTTTCAGGTTTAGATTTTTAGAGAATTAGATCATGAAACTTGCATTACATTCCACATTTAAACAAAGTGGTTACATAAAAGACAGTATTCATTCTTCCCATCAATGGAAACATATTTAAAATATAACACGGATTCTTTCTTGACACATCCTTGACACTATCATCACATCATGTACCTTTCCCTTGACCTGTGAAAAACATTTCAAAAACTTGGGATGAGCATAAAAAGCTCAGTAAGAGTTATAAAAATATGGAAAGGAAACATGAGTTCATATATACATTAGAATGAAATCACACTTTACCCATAAAACATAGGCATATCAAATCATGAATAAATCATAGAAAACATAAGACATAAAGGTAACTTGAGGCATTCATAACATTCTTACGTAGGGAGTAACCCTCTTGGTTACGTTTGGAATACCCATCAAAGTATATTCCCTAAAATCTCTTCGGAGAAACCTTAACGTTTCACTCCTTCGCGTTACCCAATGCATTGAAGAGCTATATCGGGCTCACCCGCCCTTAGTTTATCACGGAACCACCCGTTTTCATAACAATTCCCAAGAACCATAACATAAATGTACCGCATAAAACATGCATAAAGAAAACATAACATTTCCACATTTCAATCACAATATAACATTTTAGTATATTGAAATAATGAATCCATTCAAAAAGAAACCATTTCCAAAACCATTTAAAACATTTAATAAAGAGATTTTTGAATCAAAGTGTCCCATACCACCTTGAAGATTAAAATTTTAAACCATTAATATCCATATAAATAAATCCTTAAAACCATTTTGAAAACATGGATATTAATAAGAACAAATAATTAAAACATTTAAAATGATATTTTGGTTAAAGGGGTTTTACCAAAATTAGAGACACTTGAATACAATAATTGAGGAATAACATTTAGTCAGAACTTTATAATATCATGAGAATAAATGGATTCATTATATAATACTCCAAAGGATAGTATATACACCATATAAGAGTGAATTGGTGCATAACAACAATGAACCCTCAATAAAAATGTCAAATGTGATGAAATCCCTTATAAAGAAGGTATCTTTAAATTAAGGACAAATCAATCTCAAAAATATGTGTGACAAATATAAATACACCCAATATAAGTGGATATTAAGTGTAAAACAATAAAAGGTCATTCACACATATTCAATGGATGACATATTCAATGACTACATGTTGAACCCAAAGAAATCCAAATTGGGTTAAAAAGTTCCCTTGACAGCCTAACGGCATCACATCAAAATGAGTTGATGAGAGATAAAAAGGTTATATCATCACTTGGACATAAAATTTACATCAATAAGGATATATGAGAACATATCCCAACATAACAATATGTAAATTAAAATACCCAACAAAAGAAGTCTTTTAAAAAAGAGGAGGGTGAAAGGTTCCCTTACCGACTTGGGTATCTTTCAAAACATACACCCCATGAAAGAAGGACAATAGATAATTGATGTAAATACTCATAAACGAAAGTATATTACACAAAGAGTAGAATAATGGACAGTACATACACCACTCAATGGAATTTGTGGCAAATGTAGCATAAATCTCACGGGAATAAAAGTGAGATGAAAAATCCCTTACGAAAACTCGGCAGCCTAACGGCGCCACATAAAACTTCCGAATATGGATTGATGAGATCAAATAGGGTATATCATCACATTACAATAAAAATTAAAGCAAGAGGAATATAAAAGAACATCCCCCAACATTACAAAGAGGAGCTTAAAAGAAGTGACATAAAGGAGAGTACTTAAAAAGAAAGAGAGAGGTTAGATCTCTTACGAAAGTTCGGCAGCCTAACGACGCCACTCAAAACTTCCAAAATGGATTGATGAGAGAGAATAGGGTCTCTCATCACATGAACATAAAAATTAAAGTAAGTTTAATATAAAAGATCATCCCAATAACAAGAAAGATGAGCTTTAAAAGGAATGACATAAAATTGTATACTTAAAAAGAAAGAGAGGAGTAGGATCCCTTACCTCGGGTCCGACTTGACTCGATCGTTCTTTAATCTCCTGAATAATAAACTTGAGTTAATTTATACTTCCTTAAGAACCTTTTTCAAGTTCATTATTCCTTTTATATCACTTATAACCATGTCATAAACATTATGTAATCATTTAAGTTAATAATGTTTGTTTTGTCGATATTTGGTTCTTAAGTCGAAAGTGGACTTCTTACAATTACATGTTGTTCGTGTGGTCAAAGGTTCTTTATATCCAGAATGACATTCCTGATTTTGATATCATATATATCATATATATCTAGAATATACATGTATTTATAATATCACATAATCATTTAGAGGTAAGAAATGAAATGCACCGTTCATGGAGACGGTAAGCCGTACATACGCATGAACACTACTTTCATTTCTTTGTCATATTAATGGAATTAAAACTAAATGAGAGGTATGTATATTTTAATTCCAGAATTATATTCATAACTTAGATGTATCATTCATCATATATATCCATTATATACATGTACTTATAATAGTACATTACATTTGGGGATAAGAAATGAAATGCACCGTTCATGGAGACGGTAAACCGTACGTACGCATGAACGCTACTTTCATTTCTATATCATACTTTAATGGAAAGAAATAATAATTATATAGAGGTATATAATAATTCCAGTATAAAA
Source organism: Viscum album (assembly GCA_963277665.1). Lineage (NCBI taxonomy): Eukaryota > Viridiplantae > Streptophyta > Magnoliopsida > Santalales > Viscaceae > Viscum > Viscum album. The sequence continues at coordinate 646,707,844 of OY728120.1, read as the reverse complement.
TAATATATAATAACATTAAATCCATCCTTTATACGTCCCACGTATGGCATTAACGAATCACATCACTTTGAGGGGGCGGTAGTCCGTACTTCCTAAAATGAAGATATCACATATACCCATAATGGAAGCCATAAAGGTAAGCCACAAATGAAAAATACAGAAGATTAAGTAAAACATAAACATATTATATATCATATATAAATATAGTGACATCTTAATGGCCACCTTTGAAGGTGTTAAATGAGTATTGAACAATCATCGTTTCGGGAGGCAGAATTTCGCCATCCACGGAAACCGTATGTTCTTTAACCATTTGATGTAGTTGTGTGAGAGTGTAGCTCGAATAAATATTATAACAACATCATAGTATATTTAAGATACTGGTGTTGTTACAAAATAAGTAAATAAAAAGATTTTAGGGGGTTGGAGAAGCAAAATAAAACAAATGAACATGAGAGAATGAATTACCTTTAAAAGTGTAACTCCTTTTGTTTTGAGCCTAAAGGCTTCCTTTGAAAGGATTATTCCCAAAGGGAATCCTCTAGTATTAGGAGAGGGATGTGGAGAGAGTAAATGGGCAGGGGTTGGCCGAGCAAAAGGCTTTAGGAGTGTGTGAAATGAGGTAGAGGTGGGGGCCTTTTATAAGAGGAGAGGAGGGGCACTTTTGGAAAGTAAGAAATATTACTTTATTTGAAAATGTGTTTCGATTTTAAAAGGTCCCAAATTGATATAATTCGTGGATACGGTGATAAGGGTTCGAAATCCACCCATCCAATAAGTTTTGGACATGTATAGTTCATAGATTTTACATTATCTTTCCATTTTATTTAAATCGTCAAATAATGATGTCATCGCTGCATCATTATTATGTCATAAATAATTTAATTTATTTAATGTCTAAAAATTATGAAAAAAATACTATGATATAGGAATTCTTTTTAGATTTCCAATTACTATTTATAATAAAAACTCTGACTTGTATAACCCCACTTAAAAATTGTTTTAGTAAAACATATCATGTTTGTGTCATTTTTACTTTTACATTAAATAAAAAGTTATTTATGTCATTTTCAAACCAAAGTGGCTCCATGGGGTCCACAATTTGACCCATGGCTTTTCTTGGTCGTCCATTACACATCCAATGAGGGTAGTACAAGTGTCATGGTGTTTTCACATTTTTATAATATCGTTTTTACCTTAAATTACACTAATTACCTCTAATCGCGATTAAAAACTTAATAAGTTACTATTCACCAAAAAATTATTTTTATCCCATTGAACCACATTTTACTTCTTAATGACAAACATGTATGTTGGATTTTTGAAATTCAAAACACAAAGATGGCAAAATTTCATTTAAACGGAAAAATCAGTTTTTATAAGTACCACTTAGTGGTTTCACTATTCATCAAAATTGAAGTTTTTCAGAAAAATCCCAAAAATTCACCCTAAGCTATATTTGATATTCCTATTTCAAAAATGAAGTCTATTTTACAAAATTAAAAACATATAAGTCAGATTAATTAATTTAATAATTAATTCCCGCTGTCAGAGCAAATAGCGTGTTTTTATGAAATAATATGTATCAAAAGATTGACACAAGTTTAAGTCTGATTTCAAAGTGAAATTAATTACAACGACCACTATTGGATTAAATGGTAAAAATATATTATAATTTCACTTTAAAACCAATTCAAAAGATAATCTAATCATATAAATAAATTAGATTAAAACGAGGTTTTGAATTAAAATACAACATTTTACACTATTCATTAAAAAAATGAACTTTATCAGAAAGATACCAAAAATTTACACAAAGTAAATTTTGATGTCCCAATTCTTAAGAAAAGTTTTATTTGGTCCAATTGAATGTATAAGAGTGAAAAAAACTATATTTAATGACGGTTCGCCATCAAAAGGCGATAAGTGACCCTTTAGTGAAAACCAGGGCATATACGCCTAAAATCGAATTCTTTCCGTATTTTAAGCCTTTATTTTTTATTGGATAAATGTAAAAACATTTAAAAACATATATAATCATATTTTAGTTATTTATATCCATTACCACCATTACAACGGCTACATGTTAACTACCATTTAAAATAATATTATTTTATTATTAGAGTGCAACGTAAGATTCCCAAGAAACTCGTTGTTGCGTGTTGGGTAAGCCATCGAGCATAGCGTCCCATTTAAAGTCATATTAATATTTTATTCACAAATATGGATAAATATGAAAATGTCATATTCTTTATTTACCTGGGGTGTTACATCCTTCCCCCCGTTTTGGGAATTGCGTCCTCGCAATTTTTAAAATTGAGCTTGGAAACATCCTTGAACGTCCCACATCGGAACAAGAGTCGGTAAAACAAACACTTTAAAATAAAGAAAGATAAGCACAGAGGTCACCCGAGTTAACCCATACTAGGATTCCATGTAGGAAAACATGGACATGGAGGAGAAAACATAGGGTCATGTTCTGATGGAGAGTGATAGAAAACATGTTTAAGAGAAAGTTAACAATAAGAAAATCACAAACTTGTGATGGGTTAAACGGTATTCGATTACCCAGTAGGAAAAGTTAATAGACAACATTTTTGTTTTAAGTTACTTTTTATTGAGGAAATTATTCATAAGGAAACATAATCACTTCTCATGTTTACTTTCAACTTTTATAGATTCCTTACACAAACTCATATTTTCTCCAAAAGACGAGTATTTAGGAAGACTTGTTCACATTAAGAGCACTATAATCAACTTCTAGAGAATCACCTAACCCAAAGAAAAACTACATAATTCCAATGTCTTTAGACTTTAACCAAAACCCAAAAGATTAGTACAAGATCAGATAACCCAGAAAAGGATAACCCATTTGAAAGAAAATCTATTCTTAATCTCCAAAATTTGTCCAACAAAACCCAAAGTTCAACGAGGACCATTAGATAAACAATTTGTCCATAAAATTCTTCAAAGTAAACCAATATAATATTGAAACCCAAATATTTGAAGGATTTAGTCACATAGTCTTCCAAGTTAAATCATAACATTTATCTCCAAACAACATCAGTTGCTCCTAAAGTCTCGTATTGAAAAGTAATTAACCTAATCACATATCCTCCATGATAGGTTAATCATTTTCTTAAATAACCCGAAATCAACTTACTCTTAATTCATAAAGTCATATAACCAAAAAGAATCAGTCAAACTAACCAGGGACTTCACTTAGTCCAATGGTAGGCGATAAATACCAGTCGCACTTTGGTTGTGGGTTCGATTCCCGCAGCTTTGTCCGACGCGACGGGTTGTCACACGGTCTGCGTGTTGTCCTTTTTCCAAAACTATATAATTCTTAAAACATTCCCCAAAATGAGATAAAATCTTCAAAAATAATCATAACATATTTTAACCTCAAGTTTATCTCATTCCTTTCATTTTCCATCATATCATAGAGTAACCCATAATTACCTAAAAAGTAAGGATCATATAAACCCTAATGGTTACCTTTTTAATTATTACCTGAACTTCCACATCGATTGGTCATCTCGTACATGATGCATTAAAGATCATACCAAGGTTCAAGTGGTTGATCATGACTCCTTGATATTTGGTTTAGAAGAACCACGAGTTTCCTCATTGAATCCTCCATTTTATCTAGTATCTTAATCAGAGAACCACCACAGTTTCCTTCAAACCTGTTGTCTCTTTGGTGCCTTCTAGATCCATCCATTCACTAAAAATAGAAATGTCAGTGTGAGTATATCAAAAAAACCATCATGTACTAATGAGGAAGGTAAAAACTAAGATACACTTACTCATTCACTTTATCTAGAACTAGGACTCTTTCTGAAATCCTAACCATTATGGTAATCTCACTTATGCTTAAAGAATACCCTAACCTCTAAATTTATCTAAACCGACCATTGATACCAACTATAAGGCCCCAGCATTAAACCGTACTTAATCTTGAGTTATTACAAGATTACACATTGAGGATCTTTTCAGGTTTATATTTTTAGAGAATTAGATCATGAAACTTGAATTACATTCCACATTTAAACAAAGTGGTTACATAAAAGACAGTATTCATTCTTCCCATCAACGGAAACATATTTAAAATATAACACAGATTCTTTCTTGACACATCCTTGACACTATCATCACATCATGTACCTTTCCCTTGACCTGTGAAAAACATTTCAAAAACTTGGGTTGAGCATAAAAAGCTCAGTAAGAGTTATAAAAATATGGAAAGGAAAAATGAGTTCATATATACATTAGAATGAAATCACACTTTACCCATAAAACACAGGCATATCAAATCATGAATAATTTATAGAAAACATAAGACATAAAGGTAACTTGAGGCATTCATAACATTCTTACGTAGGGAGTAACCCTCTTGGTTACATTTGGAATACCCATCACAATATATTCCCTAAAATCTCTTCGGAGAAACCTTAACGTTTCACTCCTTCGCGTTACCCAATGCATTGGAGAGCTATATCGGGCTCACCCGCCCTTAGTTTATCACGGAACCAACCGTTTTCATAACAATGCCCAAGAACCATAACATAAATGTACCGCATAAAACATGCATAAAGGAAACATAACATTTCCACATTTCAATCACAATATAACATTTTAGTATATTGAAATAATGAATCCATTCAAAAAGAAACCATTTCCAAAACCATTTAAAACATTTAATAAAGAGATTTTTGAATCAAAGTGTCCCATACCACCTTGAAGCTTAAAATTTTAAACCATTAATATCCATATAAATAAATCCTTTAAACCATTCTGAAAACATGGATATTAATAAGAACAAATAATTAAAACATTTAAAGTAATATTTTGGTTAAAGGGGTTTTACCAAAATTAGAGACACTTGAATACAATAATTGAGGAATAACATTTAGTCAAAACTTTATAATATCATGAGAATAAATGGATTCATGATATAATACTCCAAAGGACAGTATATACACCATATAAGAGTGAATTGGTTCATAACAACAATGAACCCTCAATAGAAATGTCAAATGTGATGAAATCCCTTATAAAGAAGGTATACTTAAATTAATGAAAAATCAATCTCAAAAATATGTGTGACAAATATAAATACACCCAATATAAGTGTATATTAAGTGTAAAACAATAAAAGGTCATTCACACATATTCAATGGATGACATATTCAATGACTACATGTTGAACCCAAAGAAATCGAAATTGGGTTAAAAAGTTCCCTTGACAGCCTAACGACATCACATCAAAATGAGTTGATGAGAGATAAAAAGTGTATCTAATCAATTGGACATAAAATTTACATCAATAAGGATATATGAGAACATATCCCAACATAACAATATGTAAATTAAAAGACCCAACAAAAGAAGTCTTTTAAAAAAGCGGAGGGTGAAAGGTTCCCTTACCGACTTGGGTATCTTTCAAAACATACTTCCCATGAAAGAAGGACAATAGATAATTGATGTAAATACTCATAAACAAAAGTATATTACACAAAGAGTAGAATAATGTACAGTAAATACACCACTCAATGGAATTTGTGGAAAATGTAGCATAAATCTCACGAGAATAAAATTGAGATGAAAAATCCCTTACAAAAACTCGGCAGCCTAACGGCGCCACATAAAACTTCCGAATATGGATTGATGAGATCAAATAGGGTATCTCATCACATTAAAATAAAATTTACAGCAAGAGGAATATAAAAGAACATCCCACAACATTACAAAGAGGAGCTTAAAAGAAGTGACATAAAGGAGAGTACTTAAAAAGAAAGAGAGAGGTTAGATCTCTTACGAAAGTTTGGCAGCCTAACGGCGCCACTCAAAACTTACAAAATGGATTGATGAGAGAGAATAGGGTCTCTCATCACATGAACATAAAAATTACAGTAAGTGTAATATAAAAGATCATCCCAATAACAATAAAGATGAGATTTAAAAGGAATTAAATAAAAGTGTATACTTAAAAAGAAAGAGAGGAGTAGGATCCCTTACCTCGGGTCTGACTTGACTCGATCGTTCTTTAATCTCCTGAATAATAAAATTGAGTTAATTTCTAATTCCTTAAGAACCTTTTTCAAGTTCATTATTACTTTTGTATCACTTATTACCATGTCATAAACATTATTTAATCATTTAAGTTAATAATGTTTGTTTTGTCGATATTTGGTTCTTAAGTCGAAAGTGGACTTCTTACAATTACATGTTGTTCATGTGGTCAAAGGTTCTTTATATCCAGAATGAAATTACTGATTTGGATATCATATATATCATATATATCTAGAATATGCATGTATTTATAATATCACATAATCATTTAGAGGTAATAAATGAAATGCACCGTTCATGGAGACGGTAAGCCGTACGTACGCATGAACACTACTTTCATTTCTTTGTCATATTAATGGAATTAAAACTAAATGAGAGGTATGTATATTTTAATTCCAGAATTATATTCATAATTTAGATGTATAATTCATCATATATATCCATTATATACATGTACTTATAATATTACATTAAATTTGGGGATAAGAAATGAAATGCACCGTTCATGGAGACGGTAAGCCGTACGTACACATGAACGCTACTTTCATTTCTATCTCATAATTTAATGGAAAAAAATAATAATGATATAGAGGTATAAAATAATTCCAGTATAACATAATATATAATAACATTAAATCCATCCTTTATACGTCCCACGTATGGCATTAACGAATAACATCACTTTGAGGGGGCGGTAGTCCGCACTTCCTAAAATGAAGATATCACCTATACCCATAATGGAAGCCATAAAGGTAAGCCACAAATGAAAAATAAAGAAGATTAAGTAAAACATAAACATATTATATATCATATATAAATATAGTGACATCTTAATGGACACCTTTGAAGGTGTTAAATGAGTATTGAACAATCATCGTTTCGGGAGGCAGAATTTCGCCATCCACGGAAACCGTATGTTCTTTAACCATTTGATGTAGTTGTGTGAGAGTGTAGCTCGAATAAATCTTATAAAAACATCCTAGTATATTGAATATACTGGTGTTGTTACAAAAGAAGTAAATAAAATGATTTTAGGGGGGTTGGAGAAGCAAAATAAAACAAATGAACATGAGAGAATGAATTACCTTTAAAAGTGTAACTCCTTTTGTTTTTAGCCTAAAGGCTTCCTTTGAAAGGATTATGCCCAAAGGGAATCCTCTAGGATGAGGAGAGGGATGTGGAGAGAGTAAATGGGCAGGGGTTGGCCGAGCCAAAGGCTTGAGGAGTGTGTGAAATGAGGTAGAGGTGGGGGCCTTTTATAAGAGGAGAGGAGGGGCACTTTTGGAAAGTAAGAAATATTACTTTATTTGAAAATGTGTTTCAGTTTTAAAAGGTCCCAAATTGATATAATTCGTGGATAAGGTGATAAGGGTTCGAAATACACCAATCCAATAAGTTTTGGACATGTTTAGTTCATAGATTTTACATTATCTTTCTATTTTATTTAAATCGTCAAATATTGATGTCATCGCTGCATCATTATTATGTCATAAATAATTTAATTTATTTAATGTCTAAAAATTATGAAAAAATACTATGATGTATGAATTCTTTTTAGCTTTCCAATTACTATTTATAATAAAAAATCTGACTTGTATAACCCCACTTAAAAATTGTTTTAGTAAAACATATCATGTTTGTGTCATTTTTACTTTTACATTAAATAAAAAGTTATTTATGTCATTTCCCAACCAAAGTGGCTCCATGGGGTCCCCAAGTTGACCCATGGCTTTCTTGGTCGTCCATTACACATCCAATGAGGGTAGGACAAGTTTCATGGTGTTTTCACATTTTTATAATATTGTTTTTACCTTATATTACACTAATTACCTCTAATCGCGATTAAAAACTTAATAAGTTACTATTCACCAAAAAATTATTTTTATCCCATTGAACCACATTTTACTTCTTAATGACAAACATGTATGTCGGATTTTTGAAATTCAAAACAAAAAGATGGAAAAATTTCATTTAAACGGAAAAATCAGTTTTTATAAGTACCACTTAGTGGTTTCACTATTCATAAAAAATTGAAGTTTTTCAGAAAAATCCCAAAAATTCACCCTAAGATATATTTGATATTCCTATTTCAAAAATGAAGTCTATTTTACAAAATTAAAAACATATAAGTCAGATTAATTATTTTAATAATTAATTCCCGCTGTCAGAGCAAATAGCGTGTTTTTATGAAACAATATGTATCAAAAGATTGACACTAGTTTAAGTCTGATTTCAAAGTGAAATTAATTCCAACGACCACTATTGGATTAAATGGTAAAAATATATTATAATTTCACTTTAAAACCAATTCAAAAGATAATCTAATCATATAAATAAATTAGATTAAAACGAGGGTTTGAATTAAAATACAACATTTTACACTATTCATTAAAAAATGAACTTTATCAGAAAGATACCAAAAATTTACACAAAGTAAATTTTGATGTCCCAATTCTTAAGAAGAGTTTTATTTGGTCCAATTGAATGTATAAGAGTGAAAAAAACTATATTTAATGACGGTTCGCCATCAAAAGGCGATAAGTGACCCTTTAGTGAAAACCAAGGCATATACGCCTAAAATCGAATTCTTTCCGTATTTTAAGCCTTTATTTTTTATTGGATAAATGTAAAAACATTTAAAAACATATATAATCATATTTTAGTTATTTCTATCCATTCCCGCCATTACAACGACTACATGTTAACTACCATTTAAAATAATATTATTTTATTATTAGAGTGCAACGTAAGATTCCCAAGAAACTCGTTGTTGCGTGTTGGGTAAGCCATCGAGCATAGCGTCCCCTTTAAAGTCATATTAATATTTTATTCACAAATATGGATAAATATGAAAATGTCATATTCTTTATTTACCTGGGGTGTTACACTAATCAATTAATAAAATTAAATGATAATGAACATAAATTATGATGTGCCTAACCAACCATTCATATATCTAAAACCTCAGTCATGGAAAATTTATTAGCAATTCATAAAATATGAATCCCAAGGAAATCAAAGAATATAAACCTAGAGGGGATAAAATTTGTATAAAGAAATTGTATGAGGAATAAACATAAGAACAGAAAATCATTTCCATATAAGTCAATTATATTTTCTATTTATATCATATTGTAATTTTCTCACTCCCCATACCATCATAGTAGTCACAGTTAACTCTAAATTCCATCACAGTAGAGAATTTCTCTTACTGAACTTGCTCCACTCCCATACCATCCATGTCATAATAAACTGGGTTTACACCCTTTTATAGTATTATTTATTTGAACTATGTTCACACTCTATTCCAGTACTATTTATCTCATGAGATATAAAAAATTATCTAATGCATTGGTGGGAGATATATTTCCTACGCATTTTTTGGTATAACATTACCACCATCCATGTTTACAATATAATTACCACCACATATGTAAAATCACACATATGTGTTCAAAAATATCATAAAATATTCATCATTTCATAACCCATTAATTGAAAATGGTTTTATTAAAATATCATCATATAATAAATTTTAAAATATACAGGTTTCATAATGATTTCTTCATATAATAACACGTGAAAAAAGAGTGTTTGATTAGAATTTACTTATGCTATAACCCATAGATGTGAAACGAGTTTCATAAACATCCTGACTTAAAAAATATATCATTTAGGGAAATAATATGAATGGTATACATTTATCATATCCCCATTTTGTAATTAGTAACATAAATAGATGAAATTTTACAGGTAAAAGTATTCGGTAGAAGATATAAATCATATATTAAGTAAATTATCATTCCACTTCGAAAATATATTTTTAAAATAGAAATAAAATACCGTATATTCCACTTTGAAATCATTTATTTAAATTCTAAATTATTTACAAATATTTTTGAAATATTTTTATGTAAAAATTACATAGAAATAATTTATTGAAATCTTGTAATAAATGAGTTTTTAGGACACCGAGATAAAATGTTCATTCCTTTTATATTAAAAAAATAATATTTCCCACTTTTTTGGTTAAAACCAAGTGGAAATTGTTGAAAAAGGACATGAAATATCATTTTAAAAAATATTTCAAATCGAAAATATTGGTAAAAACTTGATCAAAAAATTATTTTAAAAAATTTAAAATCAGTTTTAAAATTATTTTTAGAAAAAAATATTTTGTAATAAGAATGTTTTTTGAACGAATTGAGAAATGATGTTGAGATTCCTAAAAAACATTTTTTAAATTATCATAAGTAGAAAAGATATGAAAATGGAACTATTACATGAAAATATCATCAAAATATGTATGATAAGAAAATAATTATATCATTGATACATTTTTCATTATATTTTACTATCTGAATGATAATCACATACATTCTCGATAAGTGATGACTTTTTAACATAATATCGTTTCCACATTTGTATATTTAAATATTCTAAACCATAGAGGTATAAAATAAAATAAAATATAAATAAAATTAGTCTAAATAAATATATGATAATATATTTTTTGGGGATATATATGAACATTGTGAATGAATATTATTGTATAACATAATTTCTGTCTCAATTAAGGAAAATCGTGACCAAAATTCCTTACCGATTTGTTAAATTTCGAACTAGGAAACCCTTTATCGAGAGATACCAAAATGGATATCCAAATACCAATAATTATAAGATTAATAATAATAAAATTCACTTATATTCATTATATTGACCGCACAAATAAAACACGGGGTGAATATGGCATGTGCCTTAGGGAAGTAAAAAGTGATATAAAAAACACCATATCAATATCTTGAATACATGCATGCCCATAATAATCACTTTTATTTTAAATTTATTTTTAATTTAAATCTTATATATAATAGTAATAATATATATATAGTATCATATATGATTTCAATATGACCTTTTATTATACATTTATTAAAAATTCCATATTAGTGTTCCAGATAAGTTAATAATTGTTTTGTTTTTGGTAATTTTTTTGACATGTTATTTTAAGTGTCATGAACCAAGATAGATTAAAATCTATGACGACACCCAACATGGTATATGGCTTGGTTTGAAATGCATTCCTGATCCCCATGGTCTGGATTCTAGTGCTTGGGTATGAATAAAATAAATTGGGAATGGTTTCATCTATTATAATATGATTAAATAGCCATTAGAAATAAAGAAAACAATAATAAATAACTATATCCAAACAAGGATCAATAGTATTTAGATTCAATGTTTATAATTAAAAATACAAAAATGATACAACACAATGAAACAATAAAATGACAAAAAACCTCTATGAAACAAGAGAGGAATCAACCATAAGACTCCACCATCTACACTTGTGACAAGAATAACTCTTGTAACTGGGATCCACCACCATCAACATGACTCATATTTTCATTACCTAGGACATACATAATAAAGTATACAAAAACCAATAAGTGTATGTAGGGTGTGTGTTAATTTCTAATAGGATGACCCCAAAAAAAGGATTATATGATATAACATGAAAATAATAATTAACATAATCATTCATGCAATAAGGATTTATATTTTTTAAGAACATATTAATGTAAATCCATTTTTAGGGGAACACATACGAAGGTAAACTATTCTTTAATGATTTTTTTTAAAAAACACCTCAATTGTTACCACTTTAAATGGAAATGTTTTCTCAAAAAAAAAAACATTCATTAAAGGAAAAATAGAGTCATGGTCCACCGTATGCCAATGGATGGAACAAAATCACATATATATCGAGAGAGAAATGGTAAATCCATATTTGTAATATGTCTCGACTGAGAATCTATAACCTCTTATATTATAAGAATGTGGAATAGTCACAATGTCCATCATCTTTCTCGTGAATGAACCACTAGGAGGGGATATCTCAATGTCTTATTTATCTCTAATCATGATCAATACAAAGTCAGTATTGAAATTTTTAATCCATATCAGTGAAACTAGGACTAGCCCCTTCTGAATAACAAGAGTAATAAGACAAGCTAGTCATCTAGATACTTGGAATCAATTTTTTTAAAAAAATTAATTCACATAACAAATAAATACCTCCATTTTCAATTCAGTTACAAAAATATAAATCAATCATGGAAGCCACCACATTCACAAACCATTTATTGGAAAGAACTATTTTTTGTGAATAAAACAACTTTTCATTTTACACATGCCAAATCTATTTGAAAACTCATTTCTCACTACATTCAAAATACATGAAACTTATTTATAAACATTTCAGGGAAAACAGAAAATCAACTTAGTTATTTTTAGGGGATTATACCCTTCTAAATTAAAAAAAACAAAATTCACTTTCAAGATGATTCCAATAGTTAAAACAATTCACATTTCATACCAAATATTCCCTAAAAATAATTATGTATCTAAAAATAATAGTTTCATTTAGAAAACTCATTTGAACGTTTAAATCCTATCAAAATCTCATTTAACACACACCACATAAAGAAGAAATTATTTTTTAGGATACATCATAATAAAACATAACTATGAACAACCATTCCCTTTATAAAATCTCTATTATCAGGAACACATTCAAATAACACTTCCAGAACATATTTCACACCAAAAAATTCATCTATAGAACATGTTTAAACACACAAACAAGAATATTAAAATTAACTAAAAATTTTAGGTCATGGATCCACCTACCTCAACTGGAGAAACTTCTAAAATGTGACCCTAAACCTAAATTGCACCTCCACTTAACCATAAAAATAAGTGGTAACACATAAATCATCAATATTGAACATTATAAATCATTTTAGAATCCTAATTCATACACCAACCTCTACATAAAAACCCCCGCTAGAAGATAAATGGAAGACTTAGAAAAGTCAAAGAAACTATGAATATAGGAAATTACAAGAAGAATTGGGGAGAAAACTCAAAAAATTCACCATCTAAAAAGAGCCCCGAGGAGAGGAGAGGAGGGGCCAACATTGGATAGAAATCCTTTGTCGGGGATGAGTTTGAATGATTTTGGGTTTAATTCATTGTGTGGTAGTTAAATAATGTCATGATTTTTTATAACCTACCCATGCACACAGTTATCCAGTATGATTTATCTAACCGTGCAGAGATTTTCAACCCTATATAAGTAAGAGATACATATTGTTCTCTTAGTCCACACATCCCGACATACCACGCGGAAGCAATGTGGTATATTTTTTCCAAAGACATTATGCTACCAAATGATTCCCTGAAGAATGGGGCATAATCTGACAAAACATGTTATAATTGTTCACGTCAATCCACCATCCAATAAAATTACATTTTTCATGAGAATTTAAGAAGAAATTCCTAGACATGTACTAGACAATAAATAGATAGAGTAAATAGAAAAAAAATTCAAACTTCTCACACTCATAACTCAAGATTAATTCCAAAATATAAATATGAACTAGAATAAAAGGTGAATGGAAAAAAATTATGTGTCATAATTCTCCCCACTGTATTGCTTTCTACAGCTAGAAATCCACAACAAGGCCCAATCTACGAAAAACTATATACACCTTCAGATCTAAAGGATATTCCCATATAATGTAAATTAAAAGAAAACAAGAACACTGAAAATATGAAAATAGGTTCACCTGATGAACATGGGATTCCAGAATGGATCACACAATATATTAATTTTTCCACCAAAAGGTGAAACATCTCTAGCATATTTATCAAAAGAAAAATAATTCTTATAATGAAAAATTCAACCTATCAAGCCAAACCCACCATAGGAATTACCCAAAAAAACTTGTACCATTTAACTGAAATGAGACAGCAAACGTAAACCACATCCCGATGAATACATCAACATTAATACTTCAACATAAAAACTAGGCACACTCAAACACCAGTGTTTACTCACTAAAGGTACTCATGATTATATATCATTGAAGGAGATTACCCACTACCAATAAAATTCTAGAAATTAAACTACAATACCAATATGTGGAGGTTCGAATGGACTCTCCACCATTTTTATAAAGCTAAAAATGATTTACTCTAGTGGAATTTAAACAATACCCATGGTGGGTATCCTCACCATAGGAACCAAGATTATTTATTAACAAGGATATAGTTACATATGAACCAAAAGTGATGCAACTTAGTAGATTCCTCTAGAGACCAACAAACACAATCCAACAAAACCCCTCCATTAGAGAAATTAATCATGATCAGGGAAACACCTTCACAAGAGATGGGATATAATCAAACCAATACATGAAGTCCGGCTGCAAAAGAATAACCAAACAATCATCCACATTATGAAAAACCTACCACTAGAATTTTATTAACATTATACTTCACAACCTCAAAACAACTAAAGGGGATTTTCAAAACTGAATGAGCAATAATGAGGTCATGGGGATTTGATGTCCCTTTCCACAAAATCGAACCACTCATTACAAAATAACTAAATAAGAATATCATTTTATCTCTATCTCCAGCACTAAGACAAATGATAGATCGTGGGTTTTCACACCCATATATTTCTTAACTACATGTGAGTTTCTCTCGTATGCCTATGGCTGGAGCCCTAATGTATAAGGAATCTCCTGGCTCAGACTTAGAAGAAAATAATTCCTGGATGGAATAATTTATTTGGTTTTATGAGTAACCAAATTTCATTCCTATTGGAACCAAATAGAACAAAACCCCCCACGAAGATCACTTACTTTAAATTAGAACATCCACCAAATTAGAGTTTTAGAATATTCACATGCATCATCATTATTCACCATTAATGTGATAAAAAAATAACAGTACAACAGAATACACCTCTGAATAAATAAAAATATTCCAATCCTATGAAATAATAAAATGATTACATAAAAATAGATGTCCAGAAAACATTCCAAAACACCATATTTTTAATTTAAAATAGAATAAAACACCAAAAAACACCAATTTACCTGACCATCATAATCAAAGAAGCATTAAGAAAAAAGGGACCTTAAACAATGTCCCAAATAACACTCTAAACCTGCAAAAAGGGAATGCCATGACTTTTAAGAATTCAAAAAACAACATATATATATATGAATAGACCTGGAACACTAATGGAACACTGTGATACCACGATTGATGGAAGACATAAAAATCTCCAAGTGACTTTTAACACTGCGCCCTACACCATCTACCCCAGCCGTCTTTCAACTCTCACCACCATAATTCCCTTCACTAGTTCCATGATGAACCATCTATCTTAAAGGGGGAAAACATTTAAAGGCTTAGGAAGCTGAAGAATAATATGATTTATTTTAATTCCCTATATCCACTCTTCCACATTAATAATATCTGGTTAACTGAAATGATAGGTTGATTTACATTCAAAATAAAAAATGTGTTTCCTCACAAGAAACACTGAAAAATCACACGTGGAAATTCCTCATGGATACTGATTATCAAAACATGACATATTCTCTTAAAATAACATTTTAAAGTAAACTAACTTAGTGGGATTTAAAATCATTAATTGTATCTCCTAGATCCTCATTCATATGACTATTCATATTACACCATGGGAACCAATACTCTCATCTCAAATAGGGAACCCATATTACTATTACATTAACCATATAGATTCCCACACATCAAATCATTTCATTATTTTCCGAAATAACGTCCCACAGATTCAATACAAATATCAATTTTATCCCTTTAAAAAAATATTTTCACCTACACATCAAAACTAATTCCACGAATTTAAATTACACTAAAAACACACATCATATTATTTAAAACATGTATCCATTCTTTTCAATAAATTAAATCTATTTTTTTTCAAACAAACTATTTATGAAACCCCTATATTTCAATCATATAATTCCAATTATCTTTTAAAAAACCACATTTCAATTATAAAACAATTTCATAAAAATAAAATTTTCTGATGATTCCTTCAATATAATTTTGAAAACTCATTTTAGATTTTCATAACACCAAAAAATTTCTTATATAAATTTTTTTACCAAGATTTCCAAAACAAGGGTTCTCAAAAAAAAATTAGAATCATGGATGATAAAAAAATAAGAATCCCAAGGAACTTAATACAATTCAAAAATGCAAAGTAGTGTCTATGGGAGACATGACGATATGGTTGAATGATATACACTATTTGCACCATCATCATGAAGAGTAGTCTATGGTCTAGTACCCAGATCCATATGGCTTTCCAGCCCCTATGAGCTCATGGGAACCACTGAACCATCTCTCTTTTCATTTACTAAACATCAAAAATCCCACAAGAACGAAATTAATTTAATAAAACCTATATTCCCAAGGTTGTTCATGTACCTTCAAATGGTGTGCTAGCCAGACACATTACTTGTAACCAGAACATCGAGACTTGAAAATCCAATATTTGGTTTATCAAGTCACTTCCCAAAATATCAAGGCCTCAAAATACCACAACCATCTCTGATGTTTTTTGTTAATGAACCAAGATGGAGTACCACTTAACCCGACACCAAGTCTATTCCATGGCATTGAGTGAATGTCATTCTATATCCCCATAGGCTCAAAACCATTGTTAGTGTATCAATAAATAATAATGGAAAAATACCCCATTTTCATAAGAATAAATATGAAACAGAAATAAACAACACAATAATAAATTACCATATCAAAATAAGGCAAAAAAAATTCCGATTCATGGTGTACATTTTAAAAAAACTAAAAAATGATATAATAGAAAGAAACCAAAAAATGATCAAAAACTTCATGAAACATGAGGGGAATCACCCTCATGCCACCAGCTCTGACACTTGCGATAAGATGAATTCTAAAAATCAGGATCCAAAATAATCACTATGAGCTATCCTGCCCTTATCGATACCATATATAATAATAAGGGCTACATAAATCCAAAGGTGTATTTAGGTTGGGAGAAAAATCTTAATTATATTCCTCCCAAATATATGATTCCTTGATATAATATTAAATAACGTATTTAATAGATCATTCAGTAAAAATAATTAATTTTTTAAGAACATTTTAATGGAAATATATTTCATGGGAACACTTTCCAAGAGAACCTTTTCTTCATTGAATAATTTTTTCCTGCAACAACAGTATTTGTAACATTAGAAAAGTATTATTTTGATAAAATAAACATTTTTAAGAGATAAAATGCACTAAAATTCAACCATATTATATTGGATGGAACCACCGCACAAAAGTCACAAGAGGGAACTAATGGTAAATCACTAGGATAATCTAGATCAAGTGATACACTAGAACCACATACATAGATGTGAGGTGCTATAATAACCATAACCATCATCATTCAAATGAATGGCCCACTAGTAGGGGAAAACCCAATGGCCTAGTGGTTTCTAATCATCATAAATATTTATTTCCAATTGTAATCATCAATATAGCTATGTGAAACTGGGACTATCCACTTTGAATCACTAACATAATAGATCTACTCAGCCCCCTTGATAATCAGTATCTTGTTTGGAGCACAATATCATTTCACATAACTCATAAATCCCCACATTTACAAATCAATTCAATAAATTTCAAGCACAATAACAAACCAATACTTTTAGAAACCATAAATAGAATCCACCATTTCTCATAAAAAATGATTTCAATTTTACACACACCAAATCTATTTAACAACACATTTGACACTACATATACAATACCTGAAAATCATTTGAAATCATTATAATGAAAATGAATCATAAATAAAACCATTTTTTTGGGATGATCCCCTTTCAAATTTATACGAAATCCAATTTCACTTTTAATATTATTACAATAATTAAAACAATTCAAAATTTATACCAAAAGATAACAATATATAATAAAATTCCTAAGAAATATCATTATATATAAAAAACAATTTCACCTTTAAATATTTTTAAAATCCCATTTAACCCTTACCACTAAATGAATAAAACATATTTCAAGTGAAACCACAATAAAACATAATTATAAATACATTAAAGTTCTCAAAACACACGTTATTCCTTAAATAATTCCAAGAATACTTCTAAAACATACTTCACACTAACAAATTCAACCAGATAACATGATTAGACACATAAAAAACTATTTTAAAATCACTTAAAAATGATAGGGCCTGTAATCTCTTACTTTGAATGGAGAAACGCTCATAATATGGTGTTAAACCACAACTTCACCTAAATTGAATCCTAAAAACAAAACAAAGAACATAAATAATCATGATTGGACCATTTAAATCATCATCATACCCAAAATCGGACACCCAACCCACTGGATAATAAAACCCCGAAGGTAGAATAAAGGAAACCCTTGGAAGGAGAATGAAACTATTTAGTGACTTAAGTTTTGAAAAATACTATAGAAATACCACAAAAATAACCATCAAAATGGAGCCCAATGTATAGGATAAGAAAATGGAATCACACTTAAGACAATAAACATTAGTGGTGGATGATTTTTGGTGATTTGTGGTTTAATTTGAAGATAGGTAGTTAATAAATTTTATGATTTAAATGAAAAAGACACACACATGTATAGCATGCATAGTTAATCGAACTATATAGAGACCACACACCCATCTCTACCTAAGAGTCACCTAACTCAGGGTTAGTCTACATGACCTGAATTACCATGAGGAAGTTTTGCGGTAGCTTCTATCCAAATACATAAACCCACAACAAGATTACTTGGAGAAGGGGACACTGTTTGACCAACCAAGTATATAAATATTCCAACCCAAAAAAAAATAAAATTTCATCACTAATAAAGTGGAAAACACTATAATAATCACTATACTATATATTTTCAAATTTAATTCCTAAAAATTAAAACCGCTCACACTCAGAAGTCAAGAGAGAAACTGATATACAAAAATGAACTCGAACAAAGGATGCAATAAAAAATCCAAGATGTGACATTGTGTCCTCAGACATCAATAATGGTTTAGTAATATTAACACAATAAACCATAATATAAATATAAAATATATATTAATTATATATTAATTTTGATAAATCCATAAAATTTAAAGAAAATAAATGAAATATATCGTATGTGGAGTCAGTGGGCCTTTTTAGATCTAATACATTATTCTTATAAAAAATATGTATTCTATTTTTACAAACTCGTCTTACATAACGTGAAATATGTAATTTAAAAATGATCCCACATATATGATGATAAAACAGGTTCTTAAAGTGAAAAGGGAAAAAATTTGAAATGTCTTTATATCAAAATTTAATAATAAAATTCATCAAATGCCATAAATTAGATTAATTTATATAAAGAAGAACTAAATTTACATTAAAACCATTCAAAATAAATATTTTACCATTTTAATTATTTAAATGAAAAAAAATTCAATTAATATTCTGCATTTTTCACTATTCATTAAAAAATTAAGAATTTCTAGAACAATCCAAAAAATGAATCCAAAGATAATTTTGAAATAACTGATTTAATAATTAATTTTTATATTACAACATTAATGATATAAAATAGTAAAATTAAATTTGATTAATTTTGTGATCCAATTCATTAAACAACATTTTAGAAAAAATACATTTTTTTACGTCGAATTGGATTTATTAATATTTCCTGTCAATTAATCACATTAATATAATGTTGATCATTTTATTAAATATATAGTATATCAATTTAATTACATTAAATACATAAAATAGATTTGGATATTTTATTTATATAAAAAACCTTTTTCTGAACTAACTATTTTTACCAGATGATTTCCTCGTACTTTTAAAAGAAATTTATTTTAATTTTTAATTAATTAGTCACAAATGAAATAAATTTACATGCATGTATAATCTTTTTAATAATTTAGATAATATAATTTGCAATCATCATTCTAAGGGATTAGTAAAATATATTATATTAAACAAAACCAAATTAATAATATGTTATGTTTTAATTAAACTGAGTTTTGCATGTAATGAAATCTATACTCAATGTTTCATGAAACACAAATAAAATTCAATTTAGTATGATACTCTAGAAAAAATATTGTCATGTGTAAAGAGAAAAATTAAAAATATGAAATAAAATTCAAACGGTTATAAAAAAATATCTTGGTTTTAGGATATCAAAATAAACCTAGTGTTAAATTTTTGGTTTTTTCCTGTAATATTAATTTTATAGGGAATAGTTAAGATATTGATTCTTGTAAAATGTACATTTTTTGTTAAATTAATTAATTTATAGTCACAATTATTTTTTATATATGATTTCAATGAAAATAAAAATTATTTATTAATATTATATCCCCTTAATTTCATTTTAGTCATCTTTATAATATATTTTAATGTAATATAATTTTGCTATTTAAAAAAGATAATCTTCATAAATCTATTTTAAAGTGCATAATTGTAACAACACGGAAATTACGTGGAATTTTTTTTATTGTAACACCCCAAAATGATAAAGGGTTAAATGGCTAAAGAATATAACTCATGTCAACAAGGTGCATCTTCCTTTTCGGGAGCCAACCTGATTAGAACTCCATAGTTAGGCATGCTTGGCCTGAAGTAGTGATCATGATGGGTGACCTTCTAGGAAGTTTCCCATGGTGTGTGTGAGTGAGGATAGAGCACACTAGAAAGGACATGTGTTAGCTTGTGGGGACAATCATTACTGAGATTACCCATTCAGGCGTGTGGGATGTCCTCGGTGTGGGCCCCACATGTCCACCATGGAACTTGTGGTACTTGGTAGGCCAAGACCTAACAACCATGTTAAGTTGGATTGTATGTACTTCCACCAGGACCCAGTTGTTACAATTGATATCAGAGTATTCATTTCTATAACAGAACATAGAACTTTGATCTTTATTTTCTATGAAGCAATAATGTTAAGGGTACTGAGTGTGGTTTTCAGATCATGGAGTCCAGTGTTGATGCGGCGGACAACAAATCCATACACCATGACCCTGACTTTTGATTTCTCACTCAGTGCATGAAAACACTGATTGAGTTTGTGTTTTTAAGAGTTTTCTTTATGTCAGCTCATTCAAGTTAGCTCAACAGGTATAGACTTTTGATCGTGGCATGCCTATTCGTTATTAGGATGCCTCCACGCAGACAACCAGTTTGGGTTCCTGAGATATTACTCGATGAAAACCAGTCGAGCGACGAGGATCCAGTGTAGGGCCCTCTTTCTATATTGGAACCTTCTAGTGGTGTACCTGCACCACCACCACCTGTTGAGTAGTAGATGCCACCAGCCACACTGGAAGATGATACACGCCGATTGAGTGTGTTGCATGGGTTCCAGTGACAAAGGCCTCCGAGGATTCGATGCGAGACAGATTCCCAGGCAGCAGAGGACTGGATGGAGGCAATTATTGGATTTTTCCGCCTAGTTGAGACACTAGTAGAGCAGATATTGATCTTAGCTACTAGTATTTTTCATTGATGGGCCATGAGGATGGTTCGTAGAGTGATGAGTTTTCGGTACTTGGATCATTTTATGAGATGGTGCCTTCAGGAAGTGTGCCAACTATATCACTGCCCGTTGGTCATCAGACACTACCAGTGGTACCGGTAGAGGACCATTGTAGGCTTAGTGCCTTAAATTTGGTTCAGCATCAAATACCCCTCATGTTCTATGGTGAGACTGACTCACATGTGGCTGAGGAGTAGCTTGAGGAGGTGGTTGTGTGTTCCCTTTAGCTTCTACAATTTCGACATGATGACATGTCAGTATTTGAGTATTCATTGAGGCGTACTGACCATTCCTGGTACTCGATTAATACAATGAGAACAGTGCTTCAGGGCTTGGAATTCTGAGTGAGGTGTGTTTAAGGACAACTAAGCATTAACTTTTTCTCTATATATTCCAACTCATGTTAGGGTTCTAGAGAGAACCATTTCAGTATAATGTTTTTGGATCATTGGATACAACTAGTGAATGTTAGAAGGTGGAAGGCTGGAAACTGGCGCCAGTCTCAGAGACATGGGAACGCAAGATGTTTTTTGAAGAGAATGTAACATAGACAGATAAATGTGAAGTGAAGCAGACATGGAATTAGAGCTAGGAAGGCTGCCAGAGGTGGTGTACATTTCGAATGTTATAACCTCCCACCTTTGTAGTCCCCACCAGGCTCAGTGAGCTATAGGGAAGGATAAGATAGTAGCTGCACGTGGTCACAGAGTGTGACCCAAGGGCTCTAGGAATGATTCATGGTATGGTCTGTGTCAACTACTAGGTTTCATATCAATAGATATTGGTACTAATCATTCCTTCCTTCCATAAATCATGTCCCATACATGTAGTATCTGGTTAAGCCGTTGACTTGAACCTCAGGTATAGATATACCTGTGGGAGGAGACTCGATAATCACACTTATGCCAATGGGGTGATCTAACCCTCGAGGCAAGATATTCGGTTGGAACCTCATGGTGGCGGTGTCGAGTCCTTACGATGTTAGTATTGGTATGGACTGGGAAACCACAGTTCATACACAGATTCACTGTATTAGGCAAAATGGTAGTGGTTTATCTACAATGTTGGAATATGATTTTGTTTGGTTGATTAAAAAAAAGGAAACCCAGGCAGCACAAGATAAACTCTTTCATAGGTGGGTGCAGCTGATCAATCTTGAGTTGGCCAGACTCACCCTCGTAGCAGCAGAAGTTTTCAGTTTTCAGTTCTCAAAAGGAGAGGGTAGAGTTCTTGTCGGACGATTACTTTGGGATAGTATATAATCCTTGTATGGGGGAAACATAGTAGCAGACACACTCAGTAGGATTTCTGGCCTGCAGTTGGTGAGTGAGGTGGCAGGGAAGTTAGCTGCTTTACATATATACTTTGTGGATAGAGACAGAGTAGCCTTTCTTCTGTATTTTACAAAAACTTCCCCACTTCTTTAGTGATTCAGGGAGGTGCAACATGGGGACGCTGACTGCGAGACACGACGTGCTTAGATATCCATAGGAGGGGAAACTGATGGATTTTCTGAAGGTGGGGAGAATTTCAACCTCTTCAGAGGACGTACTATGGTACTAGTTTCACTTCTGGAAGTAATGTTGACGGAGTTCTACACTTCCCCTCTAGTGGTACATTGAGGAGTGGCGAAGATGTATCAGGACCATCGACGACAGCACTGGTGACCAGGTATGAAGAAGGCAATAATAGAGTTTGTCTCTTGATGCCTCACTTGTCAGCAAGTGAAGGCGGAGCACCAGGTACCAACATGCTTGGTTCATCCTTTGGAAGTCCCAAAGTGGAAGTGGGATTGGATATCCATGGACTTTGTGACGGGTCTTCCACATACATCCATGAGTCATGACTCGATTTGGGTGATCGTCGATCGACTCACAAATCTGGCCCACTTCTTATCGATCATAGAGGAGGACTCAGTAGAGAGCATGGGATGCCTCTATGTTCATGAGATTTTGAATTTACATGGAGTAAATTCTTCAATTGACTCTGACCATGAAACAAAATTTACTTCCCGAATATGGAATGTGTTGCAGGGTGCTTTTGGGATGCAGCTTTGTTTGAGCATCGGCTTCCATCCTCCGACTGATGGTCAGACATGGTGGACTAATAAGACCCTCGAGGACATGTCGCGAGCTTGTTTCCTCAAATTTGATCACAGTTGGGAGGACCACCTACTGTTGGTGGAGTTTTACTAAAACAACATCTATCACTCCACCATAGGGATGAAAACTTTTGAGTCATTGTACGAGAGACATTGCGGATAAACAATGTGATGTACAGACCCTGGTGAGTCAGCACTAGTGGGACATGAGATGGTACATGCTACCACGAAGAAGGTTCAGATCATCCAAGAGTTGTTGAAGACTGCACAGAGAAGGAAAAAGTCTTTTGCTGATAGGAGGTGGAGACCGATTGAGTTAGAATACAGAGACCACGTCTTCCTATGGGTCTCACATCATCGAGGTCTACAGAGATTTGGCCGAGACGACAAGTTATCTCCAAGATTCATTGGACCTTCCAGGTCCTCAACAGAGTAGGCGAGGTGGATTTCCGCTTAGATCTTCCACCATAGTTGCACTGGGTGCATGAAATATTCGACGTATATCAGGTGAGGAGATACCTGCATGATCCATCCCACATCATCGACCAAGGGGAGATGGACCTCTATAACGAGGCGACTTTAACGGAGGTTCTAGTGGAGATTTAGGATCGACAGGAGAATGTCCTACATGGACATTCGATACCTCTGGTGCGCATTCATTGGCAGTACGGGAACCTCTAGTTGAGAATATGGGAGCGGGATGGTCATATGTGTGCTCAGTACCACCACTTGTTCCCTTAGTTGTGACTTGTAGCTTATGGGGACATAGAGACCTGAGGTGGGGAGAATGTAAAGACCCATAAATTCCGTTGAACTTTTTTTCTTAAATTCATGGTATTTTTACTATTATGCGAATTCTGACGGCACGATTCCAAGGCCTGGAGTTCCCAGAATGATCCATCAAAGGTTTTTTAGCTTAAGATAATACATTTAAGTATTTTTTTCATGAAAAATTAGAATAACTCTTAAGTGGTAACTCGGATCAGAAATATGAGGGCACTGTTGCACTCAAGATGGTAATTTTACCCATGGAGTTACTTAAGATTAGTCGGCGCGGGCCTCCTGTGAGGAAACCCAAAAATGGAATAATTTTAAATAAAATAATTAAATAAATTATTTTATTTTTCAAATGCATATAACTCACAAAAGGTAACTCAGATTAAAAATCTGAGACCCCTGATGTACTCGTGAGTGTATGCTTTCTTTAAGAAGATACTAGCATGGGTCGGTGAGGGCCATCGGAGAATGTTAGTTTTTGGCCACAAATGAAATATTTAATTGAAAATTATTTTATAGTAAAATTCATAACTTTTAAATGGTAACTTGTATATGAAATCTGAGAGTACCATTGTGTTCGTTAGGGCGTGATTCACCTAAGTAGATCCTAACATTGACCAGAGTGGGTCGAGGATGACATATAATAATTTTATGATCATTTTTTTGGGTATGTTCAATAAACATGCGAGCAGTGTTTTATTACATTTGAACCGGTGATCGGAATTGAAATCTAAGGGCACCGTTGAGCTTGTAGTGTCAGTGATTGGTTATTGAGACCTTCACCACAGTTGTTTTGTAACTAGAATCGGAGTTAGTTTTTGGGGTTTTTAATTAAATTGAATAAAAATAAACTGTTATATTTATTTTTATTTGAGGTGGTTAAAACCTCCAAGTAGAGGATAGAGGTGGGGCCCACCTTCATATAACCTCCCTTGAGAGGTTATTATTTAGTGGGGCCCACCCAAATTTTAAAAATCTCATGTAATCAAAGAGGTGGGGATCACACGATCTTTAACCACCCTTAAACCCCCAATTTAAGTTTGAATGGTGGGGACCACTTAAGGATGAAACTCTTGAACTCCCCATTCATGGAGCCACCACCCAAGAAACATATTGAACTCCACTTAATTACTTTGTTCCTATACACAAGAACTAATTAAGTGGGACCACCCTTAATTAATTTTCCCCATTTGAATTCTTTATGCTAACATTGTAATAAGATGTGATATTTTTCTATTGTGGGAATGGTATTATTTTTGTTGGGTGAATTAAGGAGAGGAATGAAATTGGTGGAGCCATTTCTCTCCACCAATGAATGAAAGACATCTTCCAACATCTTCATTATTCAATCGGGACAATGGAGTGAGCACCGTACTTGAATGAATGCTGACGACACCATCCTTGACTTCTTCCTCCTTTCCGAAATCAATGGAACAACGTTCTCTTTCCTTCCTTCGTCAATGATCATCATCATATGAGGTAGGGGGTTGAGTTGAAATTATTCCTGATATTCGACGTTCAAATAATGGTTTGATAATTCCTGATTGTTATCACCATAACAAGGAGGGCTCAGACCACACGAAAATGGTCCAACCCTCTCCCTTTGTTTGATCACATTTGTGGGAAATTGCAGCGGCCCAAAGACGCCGCTGGAAGGAAGAACCGCAACTGAGAAACATGAGCGGCAACAGTATGGTCGCGAAAGAAGCTAGGGGAACAAGGGCCGACGGGCTGCCGAAGAGGTGCAGTATCGTCGCGCTGCATAGAAAACCAAGCTGTGGTGAGGTGGGACATGGTGGTTCTATATGGTCATGGTGCCATCGCACCACGTCAGAGAGGAACCATGGCCCGGAGGGTTGCAACAGATGGAAGAGGTGTGGCACCGTCACGACGTGCGAGGGAGCAGAAGGCTGCGGCCAAGTCAGTCCACGGTGGTGGAAGTGCGGTGCCATCGTTCCATTTGGAGGGAAGAAGAACCGCGACACCATCACATCGTGGTTGAGGTGCAGTGGCTGTTGGTCGGGACAGCCGTCGTGGAGTCGGAGCGACTGGCCGCTCAGCCAGCTGGGAGGAGGAGGACCCCATTGTGTCACACGTGGGCTGGACCGGAGCCATCTAGCACTGGTTGGAGCACCACCCAAACGGCAAAGCCCTTCATGAGACAGGGGGCCTGCGTTACCCCCTGGTCACGACTTAGGCAGACCACCACCCAGCCGCTGGGTCGCCAGGCCAACAGGGCCGCCAGACCAACCACGCGGCCGGGCTGCCTTTGGGCCGGGCCGCTTCCTCGGGTCGAGCAGCCTTCGGGCTGGGCCGACCACTCGGGTCGGACCGCCCTTTCAGACCGGGTGGGACCCGTGGAATGGGTCGGACCTCTGTCCTGATTGGGTGGGACCAGGTTGGTCCGACTGGGTCAGACCAGACCCGGACACATTTTCCCAGTTTACACATTTATGCCCCTATCTTGGGCTACATGTGTCGGATTGACGAACTGCCTATGGTGATGGAAGGCGTGGAGTGAGACGGTTCATTTGGAATACCCCAAATGAGGTTTGGACACCCTTGGTGTATAGTCAGGTTGGTTTGAAGCTAAAAACCAACCGGGCCCTGGAACAAAAATTCCAATAACTCACAGACCGAGTGTCCGATTGACGCACCATTTGTCGTGTTGGAACCCTAACGACATGAAAATCCATTGGGATACTCATTTGTGGAGTTTACTTGTGGTCTAGGTATGACTGATATTTCAAAGGAAGATTCTATAGAACTCTAGTGCACCAGGTGAGAGGAATCCAGTGGCTGATACTAAGGCGGAGGTTCAAGACAGATTATATGGAGGTTAGTGCTCATCGATCATGTGTGGGTCAGCACATACGGATCATGTGTGGGCCAGATCCTTTGTGCGTCAATGCTCCACGATCTTATGTGGGTCAGTGCATACTGATCCAGTGTGGGTTAGATCCTGTGTGGGTCAGTTCTCAGCGATCCTATGTTGGTCAGCACATACTGATCCTATGTGGGTCATTGCGGGGGTTAGTATTTATCGATCCTTTATGGGTCAGACTCCGTATGGTCAGAATCAGTGCCTCTTGACAGAATAAAATGATATAGCTTCATGAAAAAATTGATACAGTTGAAATATTATGATGGTTATGGTGGATATATAACACATAATATAGAATATGAAAAGATCGATACAGTTGAAGATATAATTCCTTGATTTCGTGTGTATTGTTTTTATAATATATTATCCTAATTATATAAAACTAAAAAACATAATGTTCATTGGTTTCATAGGTTCTCGAATATTTTCTTTTGATGTTGTCAGTTTGGGATAGTGATAATTGGGTCACCAAAATCAGTATCAAAGAGAAAAATGTAATTTCTATTTCATTTGTACAATATTTGGGAATGTGGGTCTATAGATGTTATAATTTTTATTCACAATAATAATTTTTTAATTTGTTTAAAAAAATATTTTGTCATAATGAAATATAAAAAAAATAAAAATATACCACATTGGTTATGGTGGAAACATGTTTATCACGAATTAAACAAAGAGATAAGGGTTTCTTTCCAATAATTTTTTAATTCAATTGGATTTTCATATTTGGACATCATGATATTCCAATATATCATATTTCCGTTATGAATAATAATTATTGAGTATTAAATTTTTATATTTTTATGTATTAAGTAGATCCCAATGTGTCTTATCCCCCGTCTATAAAAGTTCACCTCTTTTATCACTTCATTGCCCCACCTTTATTAATATAGATAATAAAAACCCTAAATAATACTAATATAGATATATATTGATAATAACTATATATTATTGTGTTCTATGATTTCTATTATAAGGATATTTAATAATTGATCTAAAAGAGGCCTACCGAAGAAGTGGTAAACATCCAACCTCATCATTTTCATTTTATTTCATCTTATACTGCCTTTTATGATTTATTATTCAAAATAAAATATTAAAAATTATATAATAAATATACTAAAATGTTATTATGATAATATAACCTCTAATATCATCCCTTTATTATATAAAAATGGATGTAAAAGTATTTATTGTGCTTACTTGTGGAAAAACACCTCCACATCGCAAAACAATTAATTTTCCATCACCATCAAGAATGTATGTTTTTTAGGATAGTAATAATAATTATAAATTAAATTTATGACATAATAACACATTTTGGAATTATATTATCATATTTTTCTTCATATTATTCAATGCATTGGAAAACGATAATATAGGAAATACATATGTGCGGACTGCCACCACCACAAGGGTTTGTGATTCATTTTCTGAATATGATTAAAATGGATTGTAATAAGTGCGTATTTATTGAATATATTTTAAATATATGGTATAAAAATGATTCTATAATGTTTAGTTATTAATTATCATTCTGTTTTTCCAACCAATGGAAACCAAAAACATCATTCATGCGTACATACAACATACCATCTCCATGAACTGTGTAATTAATTTCCCTATCTATTCCATTTATGGATGAATATAAATATATTTAATATATATATATATATTATATTTCATTAATTAATAAAATTAAACATAATATGTAATATTGAAAAATTTACAATGAAATTAACTAAGAAACAATCATTATCCTGAAAAAAGAAGAAGATATCACCATAAAATGGAGATTTTAATAAGTTATTATTAATAAAGGGGTGCTAAAATGATATATGCAGATCATATATGATATTATAAGTTTGTAAATTATTATCGAATTTAATAATAATAATATATAAATTTTTTAATATATGATTTTATAGTGCTATTTAAACAGTTCAAACTGAAGTTATGGGGTCCTCATATAATCATTATTTTACTGAGATACATATTTTATTCGACAATTCTTTTTATGAGTTGTATTTACTACACATGATGAAACATTACAATTATAATTATGAATATTGATGAGTTTTACATTTAAATGTAATTTAATCACTAACATGAGTTTTTTGTTTTAATGACACTATAGTGTTAAAGTACTTTTGTTACAATCTCATTGCCTATCAAATTTATTTATGATTATGTTCCTGATGATGAAATTTTATGAAATATCATTGAAATATTGTTTAAATTTTATTAAAGTATAGATATTTTTAGAGACTAAATTATTTTGTTAATTTATTCCAATTTAATAAATCGTGATAATTTGATTATTAATTTAATTAAAACTAATATTATTTATATAAAGGCACACATGTTTAACATGTAGATATTATATCTTTTATGATTTGGGAATATAAAATCCACCCTAGAACCATAGAGGTTTTGATATTTTGGAGACATTAAATACAATATAATTAATTTATTAAAGATATTAAAAGTATTATGTAATGATATTCTATCATTGTACTCTTCTTATATATTCCCTATTAAATCCTTTCATTACCAAATTTGGAATGAAACAAAAGAAACAGTGAGCACAGATCCACGATAAGGTTAAAATATGAGATATCAATTATCTTATTAAATACTAACATAATAATATGATTATTTTATGTTTAAGGTAATTTATGAAGTTTATTGCCTACATTTCATAGATCTTAATTATCATTATTTGCATAATTATTGTAATTATAGAATATATGATCCATAATACTGAACCGCCTTTGAAAATCAATAATAACCCATAATTTCATTTAATCAAAGTGTGTCACCATTATAAATTTAGAAAAAAAATCATATGTCAAGGATAACTACCCAGTCCATAAAAATAATAGATCACGTTTCACCCATTTACCATAGTGGATTAGGATTCACATGTTTCCCATGGACTATCAGGACGCACTGGTTTTCCCTTGTGCATCAAGACCATTGTCTTGTTTCTAATTTTTATGCCTTTAGATATAAATGATTAACTAGTGAATTATTGTGATATATATATCCCACACATAAGTTATTGAAATCCATACACATTTGTTCAAGTAGATCATAAATGATTAATAACATCATAAAACATTAAAATAATTGGGATTCATAAATATCATTCAATCATAATCATAAGCCAACCATATAATGAATTAGATAGTATTGTTCAATCACAACCCCAGTAGCGCATATGTGACATAAAATAATATTAATATAATGGAAAATTATTTTGAAATATCTTTAGGAATAATTATAGAAGAAATATAACTTCCATTTTTGAAATCATTATTCAGTTTTAAAAAATATTTTCAATTATAATGATATATATTTTATTTAAAAAGGAACTTATAACCATTTGATGTGTTCCTCATGACATTATGAAGTCATTAATGTTGAAAAATAATTTCATGAAATATATGATAAAAAAATATTTCTCTATATTTTATTTAGGATAAGTAAGAAAGAATTTTTTTTGAAAATGACATAAATATTATTTTCAAACAAATTGTAGAAAAATATAAAATATGTAAAAGTGACATTAATTTTTTTTCATTAGAATAGTAAACATATATTTGAATTAACATTTTAATAACATGAAATTGGATGATAAATATTATAATATTAATACTTAATAATATTTATTGATGATTGGAAAAGGGTTTGTGAAATAAACCCTTACAAATATTATATCAATGATGTGATCGTTAATCAATCAAAAAAATTATGTGTATTCACTAGAAATCCATATAAAACTAGTGTAAATATTAGAAAAGATAATAAATATTTAATTGAAACATAAAATTAACATTAAATAGTCATTTAAATATTATTTTATACTAATGAATTAAAATAGAGTTTTGAATCCCCATACCTCATGTTGTGAATTTTGTTGTTCTTATTGAAACCTCTTATTTGAAATCCCTCTTATAAATCTCCTCTAAAAGATTATACGGTTTCAATTTTGGAATGAGAATTACCTAAATAATGTGTCTAGGGATGTTGTGAAGACAAATTAGTATGGGATGGTTGAGTTATAATTCCTAGCGTAATGTGAAGAAGTTTTGGTGGAGCTGTCCTTTTACAATTAAGGCTAGTGGTAGTTTTGGAAATTTTCAAAAGATTAACTTATAATAAATTTATTTTAAGTTCAATTTCAAAAAAAATGTCCATGTATTAAATATAATGATATTATATGTTTGAAATATCATAATCCAACAGATTTTGGATTTTTTTATTATTATTTTAAACTTGATCATTTTTATTAATCCTTATTTAAACTATTTTAATTTTAACTATGATAAATTAATCAATATTAAATTGTTTTAATTTTTAAATATGTGATTTAAATTTAGAAAAAAGAGTAATTATGAAAAAAATTACCATATATTAATAATTTTATATTTTTAAACAATAGTTTTGTTATTTTTTTAAAAAATTGAATAATATACTATTTTGAGAAAAAACATTAATGCCAATTTCGACAATATTATTTACATTGATTTTAATAAAATCAATAAAATTATATACCATATAATGAAATAATTAATCACACTACTAATATGTCATAATCATATTAATAATTCATATTGAACCATAATTAAATAACCATATATTTCTTTTTATATCTATAATATCATTTATTTTATTTTTCTTTATTTAATTAATTACAAAATCATTATTGTGTAATTATTTAATATAAATATTTATTCACTGAAAATTATTAAGTAAATATGATGATTAATTTAATATTTAATATTTTAGTATTATATTTATATTTTAGTATATTATTTTTGTTTGAGTATATTAAATAAAAATATAGTATTAAAATCATTAATGTGACATCTTTCATCTTTAATAACATAAAATACTATAAACATTATAATCCAATCCATATGGTTCCAAATTACCAAACTAAATTTAAATCACTAAAAAATGTTTATTAAGTTTTAAATTAAATCATTTATTCATTCTTAAACAATTTTTCCCATGTGGACACATAAGAGATTTTTTTGTGAAAACAAAGTGACATTTTGTGACTTTCTTGGATTTAAATAATATATTAGTCAATATCATGGAAATTATTTCACTAAAAAATACTATCTATACTCATAGGTGTTAAGGGTAAAATTAATTTCTTATAATAAAGTTTATTAATAGTATAGGTTCATTTTATAGTTCATGTAATTTTATTTTTACCAAAATTATTCAATTTAAACATTACCGTGGTAACAAAATTTACCAGGATTAATATTATTAATAGATCATAGAGGGAAATATTTACTTAATATATAAATCAAGAATAAAAATATTGAATACAATTTTCAAAACTAAAAACATATAATTTTAAGAGTTTAATTTTAATTCAAACATTTAAAATTCATTGGAAAAGTCAATTTAAAATAAAATCTTTTGAAAGATAAATTAAATTTACTATAATGAAATCAATAAAAAAATTTTAAAATATAATTGGATAATTTGAAATAAAACTTAATTAATGAAAATTTATAACTAATTCAAATCCTAATTTTATCTTTTATATAATTTAATAGAAAATGTAGTTTCAATAAAAAATAACATTTTCACCAATCATTGGAAAATATTTTTTTTCAAAAAAATTAGAAAAAAAATATTTTAATAATTTTTTTTTATATTATGAATTCAAAAATTAAATTTTAATTGTAAAATAAATATTCAAGAAAATAAATAAATTAATAATCACTCATAAAAATAAGTTAACTTCATTTTCGAATAAAACATAATTCTGAAGAATATAGTGGCCTTACTAAAAATTCTATAATCATATTTTAAGAAAATAATAGTCAATTCATATTGAGTTGTATATTTATTTCTTAAATTAGTTATTAAAATTTATCACATCCAATTTAATGGCATGGTTATAATAGACAGATAATATTTCATGGGTAGTCTAGATATTCAATTGCGTGGAACACAAGCTTTCAAATTATTTAAAGAGAAATATTTTATAAAAATACCGAGGAGTTATGTTGTACTCCAATTAAAATGAGTTTTATCATTTAAATTCTCCATATTAATTTAAAAATGGTGAGTATAACACTACCTCAAAACATCCTTAGGTTTCCATGTATATTTTAAAAGATGGTGTTTTCACTTAAAAACATTAACCAGAATTGTGATTTTATTTCATAGAACATTACCTCTATGATTGAGAATCTCTTCTGATTGTTTTTAATAAAAAATATCATTCTCTTGTGATATATTTTTTAGTGTACTACATGTTAATGATATAGTATGTAATTCCTCTGGTGGGATATAGAGATAAAATCATGAGGATGATAGAATTTCAGTTGAGTCTCTAAATGATAAAATACAATCCATATATGAATAAGTATTTCACGGGGACCAATATAACTAGTATTTATTTAACCATTATTTCTTTCATAGAAATAGTCATAGAATGAGATTCACCAAAATAAAATTATAGATCACATAAGTGATGTAAATTTTTATTTCCCTTTTCATTTACCTTATATGTTTTTAAATGAATCCATCCTTCTATGTCATCTCATTAGCCAGCTCAATTTCTAATAGATTTATTTCTAAAAATTCATTCCATTTGATTTTAATTATGTACTTATTTTCATATGGAGACATCTAAATGATAGATTGAATGATATTAATATAAAAAATTTAACCAAAGTTATGTGTTGATACAATACAATATTGGAATCTAGTTTATTATTTATATTTTGAAAAATTCTCTCAAACTAAGGATCTTCCTCAAGAAGATAAATATTTATCAAATATATGTCATGAGCATTGTGATAATCTCACAAAAACAAATATGATAAAATTATATCCCAATTATTTAATATTGAATTAGGCAATCCATGTTACTTTAATAATTCCTTGATATATATTATATAAAAAAGATCTTTTGAGAAAGATTATCCAAAGGTGGTTTTCTAACTTCATAAGGTGATTAACTATATCCCATGATTACATCAGTATCAAGAATAAATATAATACCTAATGTTTCTTAACATGTCCCCAATGTTTAATGACCTTCCTACTTGAATATAATTTTCACATATACGAAAACATATGGTTGTATTTCCATATCTCATAAAATACCCTTAATCCTGATCATCTAAAACCCTAAAAAGGGATGTCAACATATAAAACCATTATTGTATCCACAAATTTTCTGATAATATTACATTAATACACATCTAATTGTTAATTCGCACTTTATTTTTATATAATCTCGTATCATATAGAAAAATCATTTGATTATAAGATTATGTTCGTCCATTTAATAATAAAATATGAAATGTGATTTCATTATTTTAGTATTCATGTAAAAGGATTTAATCACATGATATTCCTCTATATAATGGAACATAATATTTTTCATTTAGATCATTCATACACTATGAAACATGAACCTATCAAATAAGGCTGGGGGACAATGGGTTCCCTGATTTTCTTGATTCACATTATCCATTATGATTGCATTAGTTTTACATATTTCCTTTCCCCCAAATGTTTGTTTTCTCTTATAATAAACATTAGACATTGAATTTAATATGTAAATCAAATAATTCTGTAAATTCCTGGATGTGATACACAAATGTCTGGGTTGTGAATTTGTTAGTGTTATATCATATGTTTCAATAATAATCCCATTTATCAGATTTAAACATTCATCAACTTTATATCCTACCATTATGTATTTAATGAAATTATAATTTTCAAATAAAACATTCCCAAGGAGTTTCATCTGACATTTTTAAATTGTAGATTACTAGATATTATATTCCCCACATTATTTATTATAGTTTTCCTTAGTCTCAATCATTATTTTCTAATCAAAACCACGAAAACATGGTTAATATCCAATTTCCATTTCAAATTTGTGAACACATTAAATAATTTCATCATATATGGTAAAATATTTCATAGATAATTCCTTATAGATAATTATTTTAGTCCACTTAATAATCGATCAATTTTACTTTTAGGTATAATTAATAAACTAGGGGCATATCATTAAATCATTGTAAATTTTACCTCTTATGTACCAATATATTCATCATTACTTTTCTCTACATAATAAAAGTCTTTATCCATAATATTGTACAATTATATATAGAATTAAATTACAGAAGAATATCTCTATTAATTCATCCCATTACGTGGATTCAACCTCTTCAACTTACTATATATTCATGATCAGATTGCAAGATTTCCAATATGATTTATTGCACGATAATGTTTTTTGAGCATAATTGTGTGATTCAGTATTCCATATCCGAAAATTATTTGTTTTGTAGTCATAAAATCATTGTATTGTCCATCAAAATAAGAATTAACAAGATTACTTCATGTTCCAACCATTCACTAAAACTAGAAATTCCATTGTGAGAATAACAATTCAAAGTTGATAACAACATCATTATAATCTACAATTTATTGAATTTCTATTTTGGGACATCATCTCCAATTAAACTATAGGATAATCATTTTCCATTCATAATCATTATAAAAACCTTATTATGTATTCCTATAATTAATCAATCCCCAATGATTCCAATATCATTTTTTAAAAATACTCTCAAATAATGGTTTAAATAATTATCTAATAAAAACAACAATGTCCCAATATTTTCATTCATAAATATTACATTTTTTGAATAATTAAAATATAATCCACTTTATAACCATAAATATTTAGATTACATGTATAAAAGAAATAAAATCTTCATAATTTATGAATAATATTCAATATTCCCCAATATTATATTCCAACATATACTTATCATAAGAGTACACTAACTAAAATATTATTCATCACCATGAGAAGGAATGATAAAAAAGGGTGAGCTAAAATTCTCTGTAAGTGTAAACATATGAAATTTCAATACAAGAACGTATAAAACATAAGATATTAATAATATTATGTGATCATGAGCATATCATATAATCTACATACCCAAACATTCATATATCAAAATCATGTTTTTTCACAAAAACAATATAATTTTAGAATACATGACTTGTTAGAGTGAAAAATCATTAAGAATCAATCATGAACCAAAATATCATGTCATTAAAGTGTTTCACAATCATTAAAATAAAAAATTATTTCATATTTAAATGTTTACTACCAATACGATCAAAATTGTGGGCCATGATGCACATGTTTCCCATAAGGGATTATGATTCACCTTTTTCTCATTATGGATTAGGTTGTACCTATTTTCCATTATAGATGTTGTACATCAACTAGTTTCCCATTATTATATATTTAGATATTAATACTTAATCAATGCATTAGAGGTATATATAGGTCCCACCCATAAAATAAACAATGCCAAAAAAAATGTGTGCCACATTAACATATTTCATTAATCATATCATAATCCATGATAAGAAAAGTGTTTTATAGATATCATTCCATCATAAAAATAATCCAATCAGAGAAGAAATATGTATAGTATCACTGAATAATTACCCCCAGTAAATCATACGTAACGTAAAATAACAATATATTATATGGAAAATGGTTTTGAAAGATAATTAGAAATAATTCTTATGGAAAATGATATTTCCATTTGGAAATAATTATTTATTTAAAAAAAAGAAGTACTATTATAAAGAAAATCAATTTTCTCAAAAATCATTTTGTAAACATGTAACAAATTAAACAAGAAATTAAGGCATTGTGAATGTGGGAAAATAAACTCATGGCATTTAAGTTTAATTAAAATTCCTTATATATATATATATTTTCAAGAAATCCAGAAATAGTATTGTTTATAAAATGAATAAAATATACATTTAAATTTTTTTTATTTAAAAATTAATTGGTTCAAATAACTTTTACAAATTATAATTATAATAGTAACATATTTTTTGGGTTTTTTTAAAACAGGGTTATGGAATATAAATATTCATTAATAGATATTAAAGAATAAATAATCCTAGTTATTTATTAGATAGTGAAATAAACTCTTAAAAATATCATTTATTTAATGTGAACATTATTCAAAGGAATTTATTATGTATATCCTCTATAAATACACATAAAAATTGGTAATAAGATAAAATATAATAAAAAATAAATTCCCAAAAGATATTATAATTTCATTTTCAGTAAAATATATATTAACATAATTAATGAAATTTATGTTCACAATTCACTTACATAAAGTGTTGAATTAATTTTTTTTACAATGAAACATCATCTTCTCGGAAACAACTACTTTTTATCTCCTCTAAATAACTATATGGATGGTATTTTGGGAATACATGTATGTCTAAAATGTGTAGTAAAATTTTTAGAGGATAAATTGGTAAGATATGGTGCTTCCAGAAGGATCAAAGTGTTTTGAGGAAGTGGGGGAAGTGGTGTCCCATTATAATTTATGTGATGGCAACCTTTGTAATTTTTCACATGATTAAATTCTAATAAATTAAATTTCTATATAATTTCCACCTAATATACATGTATTAGAATTTATGATATGATAAAGATGTAATATAATCAAAATTATAAATTTTAGAGTTATTTTGGAATTATTTTAACCCCTATCATTTGATTAACACATAGTTATCCTATTTTTAATTTACTTATTAGAACAAATTTTTAAATATTAAATTGTTTTATGTTTTTCTTATGCGCTGAGAATTGGACCATAAAATAATAATTTAGGAAAATTTTTACTTGATGATAATCAAATTGTATTTTAAAAGTTATATTGTGATTTATAATGACATTAATTAAATGTTATATTTTTTCTAAATATATCATTGGTATCAATTTTGATAGTATTCATTCTATTGACTTTTATAAAATATTAGGACCAAGATAACTATGATAAAATTATTTAAAACACTCTTAATATATCATAACAAATGATAGTATTTATAAATCACGTTAATTAATTCAAATTATATTTTTTATGATTTTACTATTAAATATTTTATTTTTTAATTAATTTAATAATTATTTCCTAATCATTGTGTAATTAGTTAATATGTTGATTTTTTTAGTAAAAATCAATGAAAAAGTACCATGATTTAAGTTAATATTCAAGTTTATATAATTCTATTTATAACCAAATTATCTATTGGGTATCCCCATATAAAAAATAATATACTATTTAAAACAAGAATGTGATAACTTTAAACTTTTATTAAATAAAATATTACAAACATCATAATCTCATCCAAATGTTTAGAATGGTTATAAATAAATTTTTATCATTAAAATAATATTATTTAGTAAAAATTAATTCTTATTTTTGTTAATAACTGATTTTTTCTACATTTGGAAACATGTGAGATGTGAATGAAAATTAAAGTGTCCTTTTGTTAATATAATTGATTTAAATAATATACAATATTGTTTTATAGAGAAATTTTCAATTGAACTACTCAATTTTGATCCCATGGTTTTACTGATAAAATTAAATATATCCAATAAAATCTTGGAATGATTAAGAATAATTATATTTTTCTTACCATTTTTATTTTAACCTAATGTGGATCAAACATCATAGGTGTTAATTTACCCACTATTCATTATAATGGATTTAATAAAATCAAAAAGAAATATAAATTTGAAAAAAATTCTTTTTTATGTCTTCATAATATGTTATAAAAATCTATAAAATTCATAGATTTCATTTATTTTTTCAATAATTATTTTATTTAAATATATTTAATATCATTTATTTTAGTGTTTCATTAATTTAGTAAATAATGTGTTATTTATTCATATTTATTTAATATGCCAATTTCATCATTGAAAATTAAAAACAAAATATCATGATATTGATGAAACATCTATAATTCTGAATAATATGTATTATTCATATAAATTTTTTGGTTATCATAATATTAAATATATTATATGACATAAAACATGAAAGTGACAACTTGGACTTTTTATTAAAAAAATTTATAAACATCATAATATAATGGTGGTGGAGCCACAATTAATAAATAAATAGAAATCATAAGAATAATATTTTTAATTTAATATTGGACCCTCATATTAATTAATAACCCATTTTTTACCATTTGGACACATATGATATGTTTATGATAATTAAAGCGACATTTTTTGATTTTTATTGATTTAAATAATATAGAAGTAATTTTAATTGATATGTGTAGATTAAACAATCCAATTTTGATCCTAATGAGTTAAGTATATAATTTATTTTATACAATACAATTTGGATAAGTTTTAGGATCATTATAGTCTTCACCTTTTTTTATTTTTAACCTAAATTACCCAATTTACCCATTATTGAAGTAACAAATTTTATCAACATTACTATTCATGATAGACAAAATAAAAGGGAACTATTAACTAAATTTAATCTTCAAAATAAAAATATTGAATTCATTTATTCAAATTTATAAAA
This sequence comes from Viscum album, assembly GCA_963277665.1. Classification (NCBI taxonomy): domain Eukaryota; kingdom Viridiplantae; phylum Streptophyta; class Magnoliopsida; order Santalales; family Viscaceae; genus Viscum; species Viscum album. Next base: position 646,668,075 of record OY728120.1, on the reverse strand, counting down.
ATTAAATTTGGTTAATTCAATTTAAAATAAAATTACTTAAATTCCAGGGATACTAGTTTTTAGAAAAAAATAACCATTTGAAACAATATTTCTTTTTTGTAAAATTTTCTGGTATAAAATACATTAAAAATATAGATATTTTTAATTCAAAATGAACTAACTACTGTAAAAAAATAACCTCAACACATAATTTTATATTGTAATTACTATAATATAAAATAAATCTTTATTTAAAAATCATTATTGTCATAGTTACTTAAAAACAATTAATAGAAATTTACCAAAAAAAATCAAGATAATTTTTAAAATTATGATTTCAAAAATGGAATTTTTTTTAAATAATTTTTTTATAAATTTTAAAATGTAATATTCACTTATAAAACTAATATACCCAATTTTTGTTTTAAAAAAAAATGAATAATGAAGTTACCTTACTATAAATTTAGTGATAATTATTTAAAAATGCTCAAAAAAGTCATACTAAGTTACATATTTATTTCATTTATATTTAATACATATTTATTATTTCAAATTTAATATGATGGTTATAATATTAATATATTGTTTTTTGGTTTTACTGAGATATCTATTTCATGATACAAGAGCTAAGAAATTATTTAATGTGAAATATTTTATAAATTTTTTTAGGTGTTAAAATTTCATTCTTTAGACAAAAATAAATTCGCATCAAAATCATTTTTTCCCAATAAAAATTAATAATTTTTTTATATTCTCATTTTGATTTTTAATGAAATATTCACCAAAATTTTAATTTATTAAATTTTTTTTAAATGAAACTTTCAATTATTTCATCAAATAAGCTAGTTTTTAATTTTTTAAACACATGGGAAATTAAGAATTTTTTTATGTTTATTTTATAATAATAAATTTATTCCACTATTAATAAATATATTTAATATTCCATTGGATGTTCTGAGAGAAATGTTCATTGAAAATGTGTCCCAAAATATTTTCTGATGTTTTAGAATTTAAATAAGTGATATAGAATATGAAAATGGTATTATAATAATAAATATTTTTGGTGTCATTAAAATAAATTTTCATCTACGCAGGAATCCATATGTAATAATTATTATTTATCAAGGATATGATACAATAATTTAATTTTCATTCGTTATATGGATTGAATATGATGCTAATTAAAAATGATACTTAGATAAATGTTTATTTAAATGGGATAACTATTTTACGTTGAAAAGATTATTAAACTAAAAAAAATTAATGAATTATGTGGTGATGATATAAAAAAAAATTATGAAACCATTTCTCTTTAACCGGTTATTCAATGATGAATGTTTAATAAAATGTTGTTACGCATGGAAATGTTTTTCATTATGTGATGGAAGGAACCATAATCATATAGCCATACAATTCATTGGGTAATGATGGATATCTAATGAGATAATTAGGAATAGAATATTTAGTTAATCTAGTTAAATAGAGAAATCAATCAACTCTTATAGACATATGCATGGACAATGAATAAGTTAATGATATAATGGAGAGTAAACCAAATCCACTATTATAGTTTTTCCAGTGATCCTTGACTAACGAAATGGTTTTCTATGATTATGTGTAATCCAAAAACAAATGTATTACCCCAATATTATATTGTCATGGTTCATTTTCACTAATTCCTATATGATTAATTTCATATGAAAATCCATAATTATTCCTTGATTCATGATTAAAATCTATGATCTGTTGGTTAAGGATTTTTAAGATAATTTCAAGTTATCATACAATGAAACTCATTATATTATTTAGTGATCATTTATATATTCCATATTTACCCATAAAAGCCATATGGAATCAACCGTTCTTCTATTTCGGTTCCCCGACCGAGTAAGAATGTTATTTGTAATGATATATTTAATAATGGTATATATATGAAAAATATAGTGGTAGATTATGTAACTTTTTTGAGAGTTATTAGTTTATGTATATATGACTCCGAAAACCCTCATCCTAGTTTATTTTTTATGTGTTTGTTATTGTTTTCTTGAGAATATTTAGTGAAAAATATTTGATGTTTATGTGTGAAAATTATGGGTCTTTATAAAATAATTTTGTGAAGGAGAATTACATTTTTACCTTTCTTTTCTTCAACTAATCAAAAAGTGGAGACATCATTAATGTATACGTCTAATTTAATTTCTCTAAGTGGTAATGTAATATATATTTACCCACTAATTATAATGAATTGATATAAAATTGAAAAACATTAATAAATATTATAGTTATGGAATAATTTATGTATTATAAATAATGATATTATGAATAATGTTCAATAATTATTAGCGTCAAAATGAATGAAAAATGGAAAACCGGACTATTTCACCATAATAATGATTCTAAAGAGGAATTGTAAATTAAAAGGGTAATAAAAAAATTATATTAGGATGATATATATTAATATACATATATAGACATATAAATTATTATATAAGTCTACTGTAAATTAATTTTTATAATAATGTATGTTCAATTTATTTTCTAGATGGATGATACATTAGGTATGATATTTATAATACTGTGTCATTTGTTCTTGAAATTGAAATTGTTATATGACCATTGAGATAATGCATTTTCTTCTTCTTATTTATACCCCATTTATTTTTTTCTCATATATTTATTTTGGGGGTTTCTATGTTTTCCATTCATTCTCCTCTTGGGAACATAAAATTAATAAGAAATTTGTTTTCTAAAAATATGTAATTATTTACTCAATGGTTTTGTTGGGTACTGGAAAAATTGTAAAGGAAATCAAAATTATCATTTCAATTTTGAAAAGGATGAAAAACATGTTGAAATATATATTGAGAAAATAATATTCCATGAATGTAAAAAATTATATAGGATGTAAGAAATGCCGAAAGGCAAGGCTACCTTGGTAGAATACTTCTCAATATGGAGGTATGGCACATTCTAAAGGCCCCACAAGTGAAAATAGTTCATGAAAGGGTTGGAACCAGTGGAGCTCACTAATGTACTAATTTTGTTTTTGAAAATGGGTATTGATAACCTCACACATAATTGATTTCTCCTCAAACTCAAAATAATTCAGGGGGAATGGCAGTGTCTCTGGCTCCAAAAAAATGAATTTAGATTCATATCCACAATGTGATTTTAGTGACTATAAACCCTTGATCACTATGTCCTTCATTGGACTACACAACAGTGTCACTATATCCCACTGAATATGACCACCAATACTAGTACCTAGTTCTTCTATTTCTCTATAAATATAATGTGATAGGAACTGAAAAGGAGATCGATATATCTATAGAATGATTTAGAAATCGATAGATCCAAAAATACAGACTCTAATGATGATCCCCCATAGGTAAAACCTACTTTATAGCCTCAAGAAGGATAAGATAAATTAATTTTTTTTCAAGATCAACTTCCGTTGTGGGAATACTGTGCACATGAACAACACACCCTTTTCAACAAGTCATCCCCCATTAAGAAAGACTGTGTGGGCGCAACCCTACCCAGCATAAAAAATCACTATGTGAGAGGTAATAGACCCCACATAGAAATATATGTCTCAAAAAAATACAAGTCCTCAAACCACAAAAGTATTTATATGATACCCTTTCCAAAATTATTATAAGCTACGTGGAGGGAACCTCGTCCCATTTGAGAACATGCTTCACAATGTGGGATATCTTATGGAGTTCAATTTTAGGGCTCTATTCATTCTATTATATTGCATCATCAACTGGTATGTTATGACCTCCGTGAACTAGCCCAACGACATTAGGAAAAAGCTTCTTCCAAATATACAAGATATTTGTGATATTATCATCAGGAACACCAAAATTCCCTTTTGAGTTTAAATTCCCAAGGTAAGTGGTGTCTCATGGGTTATACTACTAATAAATAGAATCCATATAATTAAAATGAGATTAAATTACTATAGTAATGTGGGTTCTTACCTATGGATGATCACACGTACCTCCCCATTCAATAGATTAAGAAGAATTTCATATCTTCCCCTTTAACGAGGGCCCATGTTGAATGTCCCTCTATTTTCCCTTGAACAAAATTAAGGGAACTCTCACTATCGTAAGACCCCACCCTTAATTTTTCTAGAGGAAACACTCTTGCATCACCATGCATTTTCCTATAACCTATTCAAATATATTGAAAAATATGACTATCTTGGATATCACAATAAGATAAGAAATGGACACACTTAAACCCCTAAACCATTTCCTCTCCTTTTGTGTGTTAGAATCGTCCATCATAAGATGGAGGACCTCCAATTTTAAGACCAACTACATTCTCTTTTTTCTCACATCAATCATGATTCACATGGGCATAGAGGATGGTGGTGATAATAAAAGACACATGATCCTTAAGTAACAAAAAAGGTCATTCACCATATATTTAAGCCCCTATTGAATCCAAAAGGGCCCCTTAGTAGGTATAGTCCTTGATTAAATACCACCAAATGAGATTCTCTCATGGGAAACCCCAATCATGATACCATAATGGGACACTTCTTATTTTTATATCCATACAAAACTGAATGACTGGGGCTTGAATTCATAACTAATTGAAATATGTGTGATTCCTCCTTGATGTCCAAACTGTACTCCCAAATCCCCATATTAGTCTCCATGTGAAATCCATGTTATGATCAGATTTACAGGGCGAAAATATCTCTTTTGGGTATCTTGTGCCGTCTAAATGTATTTCCCTGATCGAATCATGATAAGGAACATTCCACTGAGACATCCTTGTAATATGACGTTAAAATGAATGGTTGGGTCCAAATCAAATGACACTAAAATTTGATGTGTCTGGTTATGTGGAACAGAAGAACATGGGTTCAGATTCCACTCATGAGTAAATATTGGAAGACCGTATATTAGGTTTGATACAAATAAAAAATCTCATCCCCTAGATAATGATAAAATCCAAGGCCCCATCCAATGTTGTTTAAATACAAAAATGCTTTACTTAATAGCCCAACTAATCCATCATCTATCCAAATGGGTAACATTGATGGAGCACCTCAGATACAAACAAGTCATTCCATCATTGGAGAACCGTAGATACAAATAGATGATTCCAAATGCATTCATATTCATGATTAACTACTTATTTAAGTGAAATATGTGTAACAATACATGTAAATGGACCAGTGATTCATGAAAATGACATAAATCAATAATAGTGTCCCAAAATAATAAAATATTCCCCCCAATAGGGTGTGTTGATTCAGAGTTCCCATCATCTTGACTAGTGAAATTTCTTATGTTTTGTTGGTCGAATCATATGGAAAACACATACCATTTGATCGAATGTCCACCAATCATAGATATAGGACCATTGGGTGTTTTTGGATCCTAGAACAGAACATACTAAAGACCATTCGAAAATAATGGATCAAATGAGAATGATTGAACATAACTCAATCCCATATAATCAAATATAGAAAAAACCACACAATTCTAAGGGAAACAAAAATGGTGAACCGAATTTGAATCCATATCCAAGGTGGTGATATTACCTTGTTATTGGTTTATTTAACATTTAAAAGGGATGAAAACCAAGATATATCATCAATTATGAAAGTGTACAAAATATACTAATTAGATAAGGTTTTTTTCGGTGTTTGTCACATAAATTTCCAACATTCAATAGAGCATCCAAAAATTCAATGAAATCCAAGATGTTCTCACATATGACCATTTCAACCAACACACCGGCTGAGTCCTCCATGATGAAGAGGAATTTTTCACCCACCCATGTCTCTAATGATGGTTCTAAAATGTAAGGTTCTAGGGAACCATAAAATGATACTCTCCTAAACATGGAGGCAGTATAAAAAGACCTATTGTCGATGGAATCCATCCTACTTCCCACCAAAAAGTGGCCAATATTCTAGCACCTTGCGAATCCAATTTCCACCACCAATTTTTTTGGATCCTGAACCAAAAATTATATAATGTGTACCTATCTTATATTAAGGATGATGATTAATTCATCACCAATGACATTGTTTCTACTACTTAGTGTTTCCTATCATGGGACCATGTAGGGAGACATTGTCTTGAACACCTTATGGGCCATTATCCCCATAATGAGGAGGATATCATTCCAATGTTTCATTTTGATGGAAAACAAACATTGTTCCACTAGGATACCCTCTTATGTCGATTAACATATAATCATAAATAGTTCATCACCTTGATCCCTAAGGAAGTTATCATTAATGTAAATGCAATGGTTCACTATGGCCAGGAATATATTCCTTATCCCTCTCATGAAACCTTCTATGATAATATCTTTGAATGTTATGAGCAAGTGAAAAACACTTCTAAGGCTCCCCAAACCCACCACACAAATAGGATATAGAATTATAGGAAAATGAAAATAACTACAAAATGACATGAAACCCTTCATCCATATAGGACATAAACCAGCTATGGTATGATTATAATTTTTACTAATACATAAAAATATAATAATCTAAATAAGACCAAATAGTATAGGCATGCACATATTTCTTCCAACTCATATTAATCCCGTCAATAAAAATGAAGATGATAAATTAACAAATGAAAATCCCATATCACAAATATGAATCCCGCCAGTCAAAAACTGGGGAAATAAACTGTAAGAAGAGTAAAATTACTAAAGATTCATACCAAGATTTTCATCCATGTAGTGTAAAAAATGAGTAGAGGAAAATTAATACTCACAAATATGAAGTCCATGAGTCAAATATGTTGGAAGTAATAGAAAAAACTAACATATACCAACCATAAATCAGGCATAGACTTGTTCCTCTACCATAATGCATGAGAACATCTAGTGTCGATAGTCCGAACATGGAGGACTAGTGGAGGAACATATTCTAACACCAAAATTATAATGGGAATATATTCCCATTCTATACATGAATTCTATCAACAGATCCCAGTAATGAGGTTGGATAAAACATCAATTCTTTATTTTATCCTCAATACTAGTTAAGACGTAATCATGTCAGCGATAATGTTAAGAAGTCATACCTATATCTCAATATCCTCATGTTAAAAAAATACACAATACAACTTGGGGGGACACTATTCTACCATGGTGTCTTCTCTAGGTTAGGAATATATCCATTAATGAACCATTTATAGTCATTTTTGTGTCCCTGAAGCATCACATGAACCACTGAAATTGATACCCATATATGTTGGTCCTTAACAATCACATTCATCCCTTTTAATATACAAGAGGGTGCCCAAAAATGGAATGGGACAAATGAAACTGGAAAATGAAGATCACATACATGACTATGCTCTCCTAAAAGCAATATTTTTTTATTCAATAAAAAATTTCATTAAGGGATCATGATTCTTCTAATCAGTTACCAAATCATAGAGGTGATGGTATAAGTTATGATGTTCATCCCAAAAACATTGTTATAAGAATCTCTAGATGTACCCCACAGAGAATTGACCATGATGGCCTCATTTTTGTATGGAAAATGATCAATCATGATACCATGCCTTATGATGATCGTCATGATATCCCTCCTCACAGCCAGAAGATTGATCTATTATTATGTCCTCCCATTTCTTTAATCCTCCTTGATGATCCTACCTAGGGTATACATTGAGAAAATTATCCCTATAGTTAAACATCGAGCTATGATGGTTTTTCACCCCCTGATGGTATTCAAAGTGAAGATCCTCTCCAGAATGAAATCATGTATTAAGAAGGTCCTTACCATGATTCGTTCCAACCTAATGGTCCTCCCCAATGTATACTAAACAATAATTCTCAATTTAGTCAGAAATCTAGTTGTCATTATAGTCCAATACATGATTTAATTAATTTTGAAGTTCCTACCCACAATGGGATGAATAAGAAATATGGTCCTTCTATTCTGGATGTCCTCCATAAAGGTCCTCCCCATGGATTATTGTGAAGATATTATAATAAAGGTTGAAAACTATACCATCATGGTATCCCTTACAATAACCATATCAGCTACAATGGTCCTCCCCATATCCAAATTTTACATTGGCAAATGTTCATCCCCAAGAAGAGTCTTGTACTAGGAATAAATCATATTATGAATTTCTTAGAAGGATGAGGTAAGACATGTTAGATACCCAATCAATAAAAAGATATATAATTTATCACCAGAAGAGGGATCGAAGAAACTCTCTTATCCTAAGTTGACTCCATACAATTCATATATCAACATGATCCCTTCTATCCCACATAATTTAGATGAAATAATCAAGAAGCATCAAAATTCGGTAGATCATGTAGATGAATATCTGTCAGAAGAACAAATGTTTATGTTTCTCATGAAAAGGTAATTATCCATGGATGAAATTCTAGTTTTTTCCCAAAACGACTTCTTTTTTTGACATATCCAGAGTGTTGTAAAATGAGTTCATATGAAACATTCATCTATATATATCTACAACACCAAGATAATTAAGAACAAAATTCTATCCCTATAACAAGTACGCATACCATATAAAAATATTTGATGTTCTTCTCCATAAAATCGGCATGGAATAACATCGATCTATGTCATGTCCACAATATGAGAGGTGGAATAATGATCATGGATTGACCTATATCAAATATTTTCATAAGTGACATCATATTAACAGTGATGACGCTCATTGTGTTCATATCTAGTGATGGGGAGAGAAAGAAGCTTTTCACTTATCCTAATGTACCATCCAGTATAACCCATTATAAATGAACTCTTGTATTTCAGTTATCCATATACAGGGATCAAATGAAATCCATTTTCAGAAAATGTTACATTCTTTACAAGAACATCCTTGAATATGTCTCAAAAGAATTAGGCTAAATTATAGAGACATGGAGAAAATATGGAACCATGCCCTCAAGAACATTCAGTTGGATTATATATGAAGGGATTCCGATCATCAGTCACTGATAATGCCTTCAGAATCAAATAATTCACATGTAGACCCAACACAATATCTATATCACACTAAAATGGGAATTTGCGATATCATGAGAGAAAAAATAGAAAAAGTAACTACTGTGATACAGGATGTGACCCAGCCTGTAGGGTGGGGGATTTTTTATCACCAAATTACACCATATGATCATCCAATATTTGCATAATAATAATAATAATGTAATAAGATCAATACCATCGCACTGAAAAGGGGTACTTTTACCTCAACCACATACCCAATATAGCTCATCCATTTCTCATTTGAAGAGGATGAAGTGTATAGAGGTCACACACTCAATCCCATATTACGAATCATTTCTCTCATAAATAAGACAAAAAATAAGGTCATATAGAGGTTCCTTTAATGTTACCCTTCTCCATGAATCCCATAGAAGATCCCAAAAAGGAAGGATAAGATCCAACAATGGGTGCAAATATCTATTCTACTATTTGGAATCAGGTACACCACCAATAATTCTTTATGCATCGGAGAATTTCATTGACAATTATCCTATGGTCCACATAGAAAATCATTGAATAATGTTGAGGAAGGATAGTATTTTCCAACCATTAATCTGATCCACAATGAGAATGAATGTGTTCTTACTCCAAACTAGAGGGTCTCGCGGAATTTCGGTGTTGCACAAATCAATACTATACTATATCCTTCAGGTATCCCGTACATTTAGAACATAAAAAACCAAGTCCCATATAACCAATAAACTCCTCTTATTAAGAATGAGTTATTTATTATTGAGGAGATATTTTATTTGTTGGAGAAATAAATTAATTAATTGAGGAAAAAATGATTCTTAACTATATTTAGGAAACCATCCAACATAATATACGGTATTGATAGTGCCTAAAAAAACACTTATTGTGAGTGCACCACAACCACAACGGTTTATCATAGATAAAGATGAAAAATGGGGATGTTTATCCAACAAAGTATTGGGACACATAGTCTACCTGAAACTAATTGATGATGTGTATAAAGAATTTCCACCATTAAAGAAACAATCGAAATGGGTTCAGAAAAATCACCAAAGGATACCCTTGGTCGGATATCAACTGCATGTACCACCAGAACCATTATGTCAAATATTTAACCATATTTATTACACCCATGATTAAGTTATATAATACATTAATAAATAGATCATTAATATAATAGAGTAATTGGATGCTTGGTTAGAGGTCATTTAAGGAGGACATGATCTATAATAGTCATAAAGAAAACCTTACACTGGCTATGTCAGAAACACTTCGCCACCAAAAAATTTCAAGAAACATGTGTTCACAATATTCAATGGATTTGGAGACCTATAAAAATAGCTGATGCATTACAAATCTTGTTGTGATACTATTATGGGAACCCTACAGTCACAAGAAGTAGTGAACATCATATTATTTGTCTAAAATCTCTACGGATTTTTCTTTTTATGCTACACATGTTTTACAACTCTATCAATAATGGGTTGAGAGGATCTCTAAATGGAGTTAAATTTACTATTTATCTCAAAAAAATCAATATAAAATAATTAATGACCATATAAACTACAAATATATGTAGAATGGAAGATTCTTATAGTTCAATCCTGAATATAAATGACAAACCAACACTTTTCTATAGTAACTCCCCCTAAGAATATTCTATCTATGTTCCTCAATAACCTCTAAGAGAGCTAAAAACACCAAATATATTTTTTAAATATAAATTTGGGTTTCAGGAAATCTCTTCAATTTCCCAAATAATAGAACACTCCTTGTAAAATAATATTATCATGTCCTGAGTAGGCCCACCAAACACTTGAAAAAGAGGTGAAACAACTTAAATGGATTTTTATATGATTAAGCCACACCCTACAACTTTTATTTCTCAAATTCCGGAACTTGATCATTTAGGGATCCCTCGGAATCATAAAAAACCCTTCCTCAACAAGACTAATATAGGGGACCCAAGAGAAATCATCTCATGGAATATAAATTTTTTTATCCTTTTTGATATGATCAATTATATGGATTTTTTATAGCACCTTGAACTGCATTTTCACCATATAATTGAGCCAAATGGGTAGATAAAGTAGGTCTTAGTGACTAGGAATATTAGTTTCCCTTCAACAGGATACTAGGATACTCCATCCAGGAGTGCTTCTTTATCAGAGGCCTCCTACAAAAAAATGATAGTTTTCATGGAATTGAAATAGGGACAACCACCCTCCCATGAAGAATATGTGTCCACTATTTCCCATGATAAATAAGAAGAGTGGAATGATGTTTTCATCAATAGAGCACAAATATTATATAGTTTGATTACTTGAAGGACAATTAAGTGAACTCATGGTATTACCTATGCATATTTGAAACACCGAAATGTTCCCCCAACTACTCTTGTTGTAACACAGATGATGTCCTAATCCCTACGATCTTATAGAAGATGACTAGATTGAAAACCATATAATGAAGGATGAAAATAGAATATGTAGGAAGATGAAGTAATTCAAAGGAAAAATGTAGCCCCGACCCTTTAAATTTTTATTCCATCAGAAATGAATGAACATTCACCACCTCTCCAAACTCGTCAACTATAAGTTTCCATCCCAGAAGGGTCATTATTAGAATTAGAAATTTATTTTTGTATTTTTAAATTTAACTAACATAGTGGATTATATCTCCATTGATGAGTACATAAATGAACTTGAGTACCCCACACCCTATTGGGGAACCAAAGGAATAGGACAAAAAATTTGGTTATACCATGGTTGAAATCAAACTGATGTCCTCACCCCTTCTAAAACTATTAACTATGAAGAAAATAACATAAGAACACTTCAGTGGACACAAAAAGAACAATATTATTCACTTGAACCTACAATGAGAAACTCTATCCTAATCATTTTAGAATACCCCATAGTAGAGGGACATGTGTCTAATTTCCCTTAGTGTATGGGTTGACCTACCTGGCCCAACCCACAATGAATGGAAGCTTTTCTAAATCTGGTACAATGTATTGACACATCGTCAAATAATTTTCATGTCCCTAATGAAATTGTAAAAGGTAATCCCCACCCTGGAAAGTTCATATCATTTGGGAATAAGTATGACACCAAAAAAATAGTTGGACTTAGTACCAGACAAATTATCAATCCAAGATGACCTGAGTTTAGAAAAAGATATTAGAGAGGAACATATAGAATCTTTTCTAATACCCCTACAATATTAAACTATTGTTGCCACCACTAAAGTCTATATTGTAGTGAACAATACTGAAAAATTGCACAAAGTTATCTCCTTCAAGAATTAATATGATTATTCTCTTATGAAAGGGCACATCAGACCCCTATAAATTGTTTGTAGTATTAATGTTGTCGATACTAGAATATTTTCCAATGACAATGAATATTTAATTAACCTCATCCCCATAAAAACTCTTCACTATATTATATGTGATGAGAATAACATAACAAATTCTTCTTTATATTTTCATGTCGATGATAGACTCTAGTAGAAGTAGTTGGGTCAAATCAGGCTCAAGAAATAGTTTGTATACCTCATATATGACTGAAAATTTCTAGTGGTTTGGCATTAAAAAACCATAAACTTCTTGTTAGAAAGTAATTGGTTTAACCAACACGTGTAGATCCTCTCATCATTCCATAAATGTGTCAAATACCAATCCAATGGAGAAATCAGTACATTTTATACTAATAAATCCTGGTTTGAATCCTTTAACTCGCATTATATTGATGAAAAATTATATCTATTGAAAAGGAAAGAATCCATGGTTGTTGGATTTGAATGGTTCAACAACACGAATATTCTGTAAATGATCCCTAATGAACATTTCATATATCTTAATAACGAGTATTTTCTACCTATCACTGAGGCTGAGTAGGTGAGCCTAATGGCATGAACTCACTCAGAAATCATTATGATTCTATTAATTATTAATGAATCTAGTTGAGTTGTAATATATGATGAATTCATTGAAAATTGTGAAAGATCAAATATAATTCCATTTAATCCACCCCTATAGCATCAAAAATCCAATTTTACAGTCACAGAATCATGAGGGGACATCTCATCACCTAGAGAAAGTGAAGACAGTCCTCCATCCCTTTTCACATCTAGTATAGAGTACTAAGGATATGCACTATTAGTATCCAGATCAATGAAGTATCCCCATTATTTGAATGGAATGATATTGAATCCTCTCTCAATTATAGAGAACACATCCTAATACATGTCACATCATAAAAAGAATAAGAAAAAAACTAGGAAGAGTATAAAATAATAATAAGAATAGGAAATTAGGGATTCCCCTACAACATTTTAGGAAAGTGACTGTACCTCCTTTGATGAGCTCAAATAGATAAAAATGGGTTCATAAGATGATATATGGACCACCATGATAATTTAAGCCATGTCTCCATAGGATAAAGGGATGTACACCTCCATCATTGGGAAGCTTCAAGATGTTTCCACCTCGAACTATGTAGCAATAATGTTTCTCAATACCATTTTGGAAAATCACTACTTGGGACTACTAGAAGATCATCGCGGTTATAATCATGCATCCAAAAAGAAACACATGAAACTTGATAGCTAGATAAATTCTGAAGTTAACAATATTATTATATCCATTTTAATTCTTGAGGTCCAACATCTCATTTTGATGGAAAATATAGTCCCTGATAAGAAGAAGTATGAAAAAAATAAGTGTCTACATCAATTTTAGACATCTCAATAAGCACTGTCCAAAAGATGATTTCCTGGTCGAAATCATAGAATTGATGAACGTTGAATCTTCAGAATAACATGATCTTTCTTTCATGGGGAGATATTATAGAAAGAACCAATTCAAAATGTTCCAAAATGATTAAAATTCAACCACCTCGAGGGAACCCATTGATTATTTTTTTATTAGAAAATTCCTTTCGGACTAAAGAACACTAGCTGCATGTATTAATGTTCCACGCATCACATCTTCAATCCCATATTGGGAATGCTTATCGAATGAAATTTCAATGACATGGTGGTTAAATTTTGATAATTCTCACTCCACTTGTCATATCATGAAATTATTATTAAAAATTTGTGACAAAGTAGTCTAAAAATGACCCCTTGAAATGCAATTTCAGTTTATCCTCATGAACATTCATTAAATTTATCATAATCTATCATCACATGAATGTAAACCCTGATAATATAAAAAATATCCTCGTAATTTTATCTACCCATAACCTCACCATGTTAAAAGGACATCAAGGGAAAATTTCATACATTCAATGATTCATAGAGGAAAATGGAGGAAAATGTATCCCCTTCAATAGCCTGATGAAAAAAGGGGTTTCAGATCAATGGAATGATGATTTTCAGGAAAAATTAAAGATGTCAAGAAAACTCTCTTACGTCCACTAGTTCTAGTTTGGCCTATCTAAGGAAGCACAATGATTTTTTATGTGACATCCTTAGAGTGATCCATATGTCCCTTCCCCGCACTGAAGAACGACGTTCGCAGCAAAATCAACCATTAAAATCTTAGTCGATCCATGACCAATGTAGAGACACAATACTCATATATTGATAAATAATTCTTTGGGGTAACATTTTCAACCCCAAAATTCTAGCACTACATGTCTCATTACAAGTTATAATTGGTCTCTTATAACAAAACATTCATGATCATTCTCTTCCATATGATAATGAAGAGGTGTCTTTTACAGTGGGGAGTCATTCGAAAAAAGATTGACATATAGTATGAACCTTGGAAATTCATCAAAGGACAAGAATTAGTATATTTACTATAAGATCACCACTCAAACGAAATGAATTCATTAGATGTTGAACTATATGATAAAGTGGGATTCTTTGTAAATCAAGATCCCCCAATATGGAAGATGAACATCAATGGAGCATCCAAAATCTTGAAATAAAAAGATGGAAAACCCCAAACTAAAAAAATTAGTACTGGTAGTTATTATCACATATCCATTTAAGGATGTCCTCCCATAATCCCTCAATTTATCAAGTGGATTCATAAATAATGAATTTGAATATCATTCTCTGATTGTAGAGCCAGAACTTTTACATCACGTAAAAGTAAAACACTTGATGATAAAAGATGATTCCCAATTGTTCATCAATAATGTTAATGTTGATTTTCCATAAAAAGTATTAGAAAATTTTGTTATTTGATCTCATTCATGTAATGATATAGTCCTTCAACAAGAACATATCCAATATACTCTAAAAGATGGTATATATGGATATTAATTCATGGTAGGATAACATCCTATGATATTTGTGGGCCTAGCAGCTGACATCCCACAACGAAACACAACGAACCCCATATTATTTGGTATATATGAAAAAGGTGTTCCTTATCATTGATTTTCAATTATACTTACTCTTATTTTCCATTAGTGATCAATTATCCACAGAAAAAAAATCCCAAAAATGACATGATAAATTGAGCATACTCAATTAAATGATATTTCAAACCTTCCACTATTTGGAAATTTACCAGAACTGCAATGAAAGAGCCTTCGACAAAAAGGTTCACCTCTTGAAATTCCTCAAGGAAAAAATGGAGTTGGTCCTCAAAACACTGACGGGACTCATAAATAAACACATAAAACTAGAACCAAAGTGGGAGAGACTATATGAAATTCACATGGTATACTCCAATGAAGATTATCCGTTGATTTCAACTTATGGATAACTTATTATAGATTCGAATAATTCTAGTTTCTTGAATAAATATTCCAGGTAGCCAACGAAACCATCATCATGATCATATTACATTAACAGTTCGATGAAACGTCATTTTTGTATGATTTTAAACTACATAGTTTATGGATTCCCCACAACATGGTGTTATATTTTATGGAGTTCCTCCATGAAATATGATATTAAACTACAATCCTATTATCCATAATACAAGACTTTATACTACATCACACCCATCATATTAACCCCATGACATAGATAAATATTGAGATAATTATTCCAATGAATGATTCATCTCACAATATTATGATTTTTTAAGTTTCATGATTAAATTTCAATGTTCCTACGTTAGAATATAACCCACATAAGAATATTATTTCTCCATAACTATGTGTGTATTAATTATATTTCCAATGGGATACATAATGATTCTCGGATCCTATTTCCCCGGACCATCGATTAATGATTGAGAACATTCCCTCCTCTACCTATGGGCCTAACATGTGTGGATAATTCCCCATCAATAACGTGGTATGGATTGATTCATTCCATCAATGATTTTTTAGTAACCCCTGGTTGTCGTATCTCTATTCCAACCACCATTGGAAAAGAATAAAATGACTCCCATTGCTATCTAGGTCAAACCAATTCAATGAGATTTCTTTCTAGAAGTAGATGTGGCATGATTACCATCCAAATAGGAATCAAAGGGTTGCATGAATGTCATATAATGAGGGAAGATGAAAATCCATTCAAATATATCCCATTGACTAGAGATTCCATCTAGAGGTTTAGGTGGGGAGTAGGTCCCCTAAGGTCATCATTCATGTCAGTTTATATCAAATATTAGATGAACCTCTTATAGGACCATTTAATCTCCATCCATTCTCTCAATAAAATGTTAAACTATGCAACTAATGACGTAGTCGTACAATTACAAACCACATATCAACATTATTATGCCCTTACATGAAAGGAAATTAACCCCATCATTGGTCATCCATCATCTCATGTTCAGAAATTCATTTCACCTTGCGTACAAGCTAGATCTTCATAAGGAGGCCTCATAAACAATGATAGGATTAATTTTTTCTTATGTATAGTACATAGTGAGGCCCCGATCTCCTATCTTGGGTTAATATACAATCCAAAATAATTATCTTATTCCCTCTACAAATATCAAACTTATACAAGGATCCCTTCGAATATCCTTGTGATTTTATTCATTCCACTAAAAGACACATGGTGATATGCATGTTTTATAACCCGGTCTGAAAAATATAATTTCCCCTCATTCACATCAAATTGTATTCTTCCGTACCAAATGATGTTAAATTACAATGTATCTCAATAAGTACATATGGATTCATTCACATTCCAATGATATATATAGTTATTCTATGTCCCTTTATTTTAGTTCCATCTATAAAATACCAAAAAAATAATATCCATGTTTGCATGTTTATAACATAGATCTTAATTTCAGGTTCCTTATTTAAGGACCTATAATGGAAATAGAAATTTCCATTAAATGTTCGTTTGATCTATGTGGGGAATTTATTATCCAATAACCAATCATGGTAATGATATTCCTTACCTCCCCAAGATCCTCATTTAATTCATAAAACTTATTGCACAAGGGAAATTTTGAATCATCATAAACCTCCAAGGCCATCAGAAATTGATATAAATTGTTGACAAGAATTATAGGTTTGACTATGAACATTATTTCCCAGTTTTCAATAAATATATTTACCATAAAAAATTCCTTTATCCAGAGAAAAAAATTTCCTAATGAGATGATTTTATTTCCTCTATACGCCCAAATGGATTCCATACCCCATGTCATTTTTCCTATTATGAGAATTCAAAGAATCATGGTTAACACTATACTTCCACCCACATGTCTTATGTATGTTAGTATATATTGACCCAGTTTTCCTCCAATAAATCTTGTATTTTATTAAAATTCCTCCTTACAGCATGATTTTAAAATATTCTACCATCATCCTCACCACACGACATTAAATTGGGTTGTCATAGACCAAAACACATGACTGAAAAACTACACAATATTATGTCCTATATGTTTCATGATTCCATTCCACATAGGATATGTAGTGATGTCTATAATCTTATAACATAGTTTAAGTAAACCAAATTAAAAAAATTACCACTCCCATAGTATAACTCAGATATATACATGGAATTTCTAATAAATAACTACATATTTCATGATTCATTTCCTCGTAGGATATGTATTGACACCTGATTTTCATCCTTGGGAACATATATAGGAAATAAATGTCCATTTCCCTATTCATGGGTCTCACATGTCGATGGAATCTCTTCATACCAACATAGGGGAAATTTCCCCCCCCCATTCTTGGGAAATCACATCTTGAAATCCCCGCTTTCATTTTTAGTCACCCTCAATTTAGATCTAAACTATTTTTTCTGGAAATATATGAATACCCGTAAGCTATCCCAACCATCAGATATTTAATGGATGTTTCTTAAGGAATAATTTGTATGATTATGAACAATATTCAATAGTTTGATCTACATTCATTTTCCGCAAACAAGAAAAGTAAACCAATGAAAAAAATTCCTCAAGAGAGGCTTTTCCAACCACTGTATTCCCTGTGAAATTTACATCCCCTAATTTTTTTTGAAACCCCATAGATTGTAGTTTATATCTATTAGTCCATGATTTGTAAAGATTAAATATCATTCTAGGTTATACTATCATGAAATATGACAATCATTTTTCCCTTAGTGTTTATTTAATGTCCAAAACATCTTGAAAGGAAGACATCAATCTACTCCAACCATGTCTAGGTTACACACTGTGAAATTGTACTAATCATAAACTCTAATTTACAGTAGAAAAATACATTTGGGTGTGGGTTCTACCTTCATTATCAATATTGATACAAATTCTCCCATATTTTTTAAACACCAACACATTACTAAGTTACTACTCATGGTCTTGAAAAATTTGAATTCACATAAAATTTAATTTCAATCAGAAATTAAATTCCTATTTTCAGAATAATCCTTTATTATACTATGAAACATATTCCCATTCCATCTATTAATATGTTTCCCACAAAATAAGGGAATGTAAAAAATGATAAATCCCTCCCAAATTTGGGATTTTCCTACCTCTGAACATCCAAATTTCATTCATTCCCGATTCTATGTATCACATCATTATGTAGTAATGAAATGTAATAAAAAATTCCACATTCATGCCTGGAAAATATTGGGACATTCTCATCTAATAAAACATATTGTGGACCCTTAAATAAAATTTATTTTCAATTGTGTTCGAACCAAAACATCTATAATGGTCAATGATTGTCAAACTAAAACATCTATTATGTTGCCTGGTTTAAAATATTCAAAGAAAACAATGAAAAGAGACACAAATCTATCCAGGATGAAAACCCAAAATTGGGAACCTAGTGAAAATGTCTTGTACAATCATGCCATAAATAATCTTTTTAAGGTTTATGAACAATATCGTAAAATCAATAATTAAATTACACAATTCATGCTAGGTAAAATCCTACAAAGGGTATCCTATGAACAAGTGAATTTGTTCCCACTATACCCACATCATAGTGCACATTGAGAAAAATTAGGGTGATGGAATGAAAAGATGCAATGATAGTTAGGATATTTCACTTTACAATAGAGACAATCAATCTATGCTCCCTGAGTCCATCATGTTAGGAAAACGTCAATGCATGATTTGATCACATCAATTTTGTTACCTTGGGTTATGATTAATGATAAAATTTAGTGACTATTTTCATTCAAATATTGTAAACTATAATTTGTTGAAATTATAGGAAAATGTGAAAAGAAATGTGTATGAAAAGAAATAATTTTTTCATTCTATTAAGATATAATGGAGGTGCATCCAAATATTTGTGTCCCTCCCTAATAGTAACAAAAAAAGTAGGGGAACTGGACAAACCGAATGATTACAATGAAACCAGAAAATATTTTCTTTGTAGATAGATAACCATATGACATGGGCCATCAAGGGTATATTATAATGTAGTTACAAGTTCAGAATCATCTTTGACTACTACACTCATTTGTTTAGAATTTTCCATGAGATATCTACCATTATTTTTAATGGATTGAAAATGGAACATCTTGATAACAGTATCATATTCAGCCCAGTGACATGAACCTCTCACTCTCAAAAATCATCAGACTAGGAAATCATTTGTTTATAAGAAGTATCTTCCTCCACTCCTATGTGGTGGAACACAGTGTAAATAACCATAATGTACTTTTTATGGTGATTAGAGGCGTTGAAATAAGAAAGGTCTCTTTTTAGAGATGCTAGAACATCTTGAGCTCTAAAAAATCAATACATGTGGAGAATTAAGTGCCGATTGATAAATATTACTCATCCCAAATCAATGAAAATTCATTAATTTGTGTCCTGCATATGAGAGAAATATTCTAGTGGAGTTTTTATAGTTATAGTGGAAATTTTATGCCATGATCGTCTCTACACAGTGTGGTATTCCAAAAAACAGCGATAACCCAATTTAGCTCATTCACTGGAGAAAATATATAATATTTATGTCCAATCATGATACATGGAGTTGATGTATGCAGATTCACACAACATGGTAAAAATTCCATCCCTATAGGTGGTTCTATTATATAGGCTGATCCCATGTGGTTGACTTTGATTTCTAGAATGCACCATGATGATCCACTTGGGACTGTCGTAGTTGGAATCCAGACATCATCAGTCAATGATAAGGGATTTGAGACACTGTCTAAAGAAATATGACGTGTAGATGAAGTCCCATCTGAATACATGTAATGGTGAAAGTAAATCCTTCTTATATAAGGAATATAGGGATATAAAAATGTTAGTGTAAGATTAGAAACAACCAGGGGTCTTTGTAATCGTCAAACTAACCACACCCATTTTAAATTTGGGTAGAAATCCACCCACATATGGGCATACTACCATGATAAGTAGGACTAAGATGATATAGGGGGAATAAGTAAATACATAAAGGTGTATTCACACATCATCTATAGACATAATTGTTTAAGGATTACTGGGTGATATTCCCACTTAACATGAGTAAACAAGCATAATGAGTCCTAATGTTGGAATTTTAATTTTCCAAGAAATCCTTTTAGGTGTATAAGAAAAAAAAATTATTAATCTGTTTATGAATGTTGTTAGGGTATCATCTCTTCACACGATAATATTGGATCGTTCTTCTGTATATCCTCTTCCATCATTTGTCATAGTTTCGTGAGGTGCAAGGTGAGGTATAAATGAAAATAGTGAAAAATCACTCATTAATTGAATCATACTATTGACAGTCAATGATATGGGAAGAACATCAACAATGATGAATAAGGATGGACATAAATTAGAAAGAGGAACCATTGCAATATGATGATACTAATAATATTGTAAATTCTCTCTTATCCATCCATATGGATATTTTAATGGACAACTAAGATGATATAGAGAACATAAATCAAGTATCTTACCTGATAATTCATAAATAATGCAATGATTGGGGAGGTGTAAATTGATAGGTTTTCATTTTGAAAATGTAACCACCATCATCAGTGTAAAAACTCTAACACAATAATTAATTTCATGAGAAGAGAAAAGACATCCTCTTAGGAACACAAAAAATAATCCTACTAGTTTAAGCTCATATACGCCATCTGATCAAATCTCCTTTCCCCATGTGGTGTGTTGACCTACATCAAGGGAAGAATTGTACATTCCTAGAATATCTCATGACTATTGGGTTAGATGATCCAATCTAAGATGAACTTTATCATTTTGATCATTCTCCAAAAAAACCACTATATCCTGTCATCAAATGAAATGAGGCAATAATTATGGAGCAGTGGACTATGAAAAAAATCTTCTGTGACCAACAAGTCTTTATCTAAGGGAGATAATTTCGCTATATTATCCAATTTATTTGAAGTCAATATGGAATCTTCATACATATTCCCACGATATGGTTTTGATTCTTGGACAATGGTGACTTGGAAGTTAATGTTTCATATCACCCAAAGAATAAATTTAAAATTGAGAAACCCACATTGCTTGTCATAAATTTGTATCCTCTATTTTTTCAGTGATTCCATGTAGTTTTAGTGTACCAAGAATTTTTAGGCACATTAATCAGGGAATCACCCTCTAGACCTCTGATCCCATTTTGTTGCTCCACCCTCTATTAGTATTACCTCATGAATGGATTACAATAGAAGGGTAATTCTAGATAACTGATTCCAAAAATGTGTCATGGTTATGTAGATTACATTTTATCCAAATGGATATATTCAAAAAGAACATGTTCACTTAGCCAAAACCATATATGACCTCCCCCATAGCATAAATAAATGCTCAATCAAACCCCAAGAAATCATGAGGAAAATAGTTGGATGTTCTAGTCAACTGGTGGAAGTGCATAATTATCATGGAATCCAATGTTATAAAAGGAAAATCGAATTTTCAATGATTAATCCATATTTTTTTTTGAATGTTGATCCTTTAGAGTACTCTCACGATGGATAATATGAGATCAGATGTCATCTTCAATGTTCATGGCCATGGTCCATATTCTTCTGGTCATATTCATTGATATAATAATTAGACCCACTATTATCTCTTAAAAACCCTGTAAAAATCATTATTTTAAACAAAATTGTTAATGGACTGAAATATTGGTCCATATATAGACGCTTCCCAAAATACATTGTCCATTAAACCGACAATTTATGAAACACAAGATAGTGAATCATTGGAAAAAAATGAAATGGAATGTGAAATGATCAAACCGAACAACCTTTATTACTATTTGTATATTGGAATCAACCTATGGTTTATTTCATTGAGTTTAATGTCTTAGATTCTCCATTCAAGATAAAATTCAATAGAAAAGTAGGTCATTCATAGAAATCGTATGCAGAGAGGAATTCACAAGAGTGTTGAATTGTTTGTTAAAAAAATTGAATAACAAATTTTGTGGGTGCTTATATATAGGCATAGTCCCCTCCTATGGATCCACCAACATACCACAGACCAGTTCATGTCTAGAAAACATTGTATATTAGAATATACACTTCATTATCATAATCAGAACCTATTCCGATGTGTGGAATTTGGTGGGTCTTGAAAAAATTACATTTAAAATCAAAAATAATAATTTCATTTTGGAAAAGGTAGAAAAAATATGAAAAAGTGTTGAAGAAAAAACTTCTAATGATGGTGAAAAATTATATAGTAATTAAGAAACTCAGGGAATTAGGGATCCCTTTGCGGGGTGCCCCTCTACATAGTGGTCTTCCTCACTATGAAGGCCTCAGGAAGAGATAATTATAGCCAAAGGGTTTAATTTAGGGGTTACCAATAATTAAAAAAGTTATTTCTTAATTTGGGGATGTGATATTTTTTGGGGAAAATGAATCCCCCCAAACTCAAAATCATTCTTGTGAATGGAGGTGTTGCATGATCCCATAAATGAAAGAATGTATTTTTTTGGATCTGGTTGGTTATTTTTGTAACCACAAAACCCTTTTAGAGTAACTCCTTCATGGGAATCCAAAAAAGATTATGTGTGAACTACCATGGATTAACAACTATGATGGTACCCAATTCATATGTTTATCGATAAATAAAATCCAAGGGGATTCAAAAAGGGGATCAATTCATCAGAAGATCAACCACAAGATTGATAACTCAAAAAAGAAATACTCCTTCAATGATTCCCCAGAGGTAAAACCTCCCCATTAACATTAAGGAGTATAAAATAAATTAACTAGTAGTTTGTGATGTCAACATCCTATGCAGACATACTCCCCATAAGGACAATTATCCCTTTTCAATGAGGGATCACACATAGAAAAAAATGCTATACGTGTGGAACCCTATCCTATATTGAAAATAACTACATGGGAGGAACTCAATTAAACATAAAAATGTGCTATGTAGATAGGTCCTGGACCCATATTACAAAATGTAGGTAGGACTCATCCCAAGACCACATACCACAATTTTACATGGACAACCTATATTCCCACATAACAACATGCTATTAAAAGAGAACCTTGTCCCTTTAGTGAAAATTTTACTAAAATTGGGATATCATATGGAATTACATTCAAAATCTTGGATCATCCCCTTTTATTAAATCATCAACCACTTTATTGTCCCCTCCATTGTCACGACCCGTCCTCAGGGCCCGTGTCGTGACTACCTGAAGCCCGCCTTCCATAGGTTAGGGGCTGGTGACTAGCACCAAAGGCGTAAATACCAATAACTGGGAAGGCATTGCCTTTATAAAAGAAAACAAACACCACAGAGCACAAGCGGACGTAAAACCCTAAGTACAAAAAAAAGAAGTGCTGAAAAGTAAATGGGCTGGAATACAAAACCAACTGAAGTACAGCTACAACTGAACAAGGTACAACAGAAAAAGACAACAACTGGAAGAAAGGAAGCAGCTCCTGGGTCGTCGTCCTTGGATCCTACCTGAAGGGTAGGTATAGACAGCGCAGCTCCTGGGTCGTCCACCATAGATCCTACCTGAAGGTTAGGTATAGATATCCTCCACAACGCTCTCTCCCATCAACCTCCACCATGTGTCGTCTCCTCGTGTGGTCCACCTCCGAGTACTGACTCGTCGTGTGGTCCACCTCCGGGTACCGTCCAGTCCTCGATCACTCGGCCTCCGTCAGCACTGCCCGTCGTCTACAACCAACACAATGAGGTGCGGGCATAGCCCGTGCAGGGGTGAGTATAATGATACTCAGTAGGGACGCCGAGACCCTCAAGGTCTCACTAAAACCAACATGGATAACCACAAATAAGATCTCAACAGATAAACTCTACTTGGGTATATGCCCATGCATATACCTAAGTTATCAAGTAACCCATCTCAATCATGAGGAAACACAAAGATTATGAAATCAACGGATAACCACTACCCGGGTATACGCCCATACATATATCTAAGTTATCAAGTGACCCATCTCAATCAAGAGGTAACACAATGGTCATAGACTCACCTCGAACCATGATTTTCATTATCGAAACCATAACTGCTGAAGAGCCCCGTATCTGGAGTGTACAGTGTTCCTGTCACGACTCCGAGGTACTGCTCACTAACCTAAGACTGCTGAGGTACTCCTCCTATCGAGTACCGCGGGTCAGCCACCCAAACACAGTAGTGCTTCCCGCCGGGGTTTGCCACCCAAACACAGTAGTGCACACCCCCTAGTAGCCTGTAGAGGTACTCTCCGGACGAGTACCGTGGGTCTGCACTGTCACACAGGTAGTGCTCCGTCCACCATGGGTCTGCACCCAAACAAAGTAGTGCTCCATCCACTAGGCTAGTCAACTCACTCCAAGTCGAGTCGGTCAAGTAGTCGTGAGGTCTCAGTTGGCTACATGGTCTCCGTACTCCGCACGCTCGTCTCTGGGAGGGTCCGCTCCACAAGCTACAGGTCAATACTCCAAGTATCTCAAAGTCCCACGAAGAAGTATCTCAAAGGACCGCCTCGTCATAGGGGTCTCAACGCAACAGATGGCGCGTCAATCGGACGCCCGGTCTGTGAGTTATTACCCTTTTCATCCTAGGGGCCCGGTTGGTTTCGTGAGCAAACAAACCCGGCCGTATCTCAACTGTACCCCTAACTCTCATAGGGTATACTCATATGGACCGTTTCTCAACGTGATCACCAACGCCGCTGACGGTTCGTCAAACGAACGTCCGGTCTGAAAGATATCAACTTTTCCGTTCCAAGGGCCCGGTTGGATTTCGGGTAAAATCCAACCCGACCACTATCCAACAACAACCAAAACTCAGGAGAAGTATGCCAAAAGTTTTGTCTCATCAAGAGGAATTCAACGAGACAGATGACGCGTCAATCAGACGCCCGGTCTGTGAGTAATTGGCTTTTTCGTTCCAGGGGCCCGGTTAGTTTCGTGAGAGAACCAACCCAACCGCACTCCGATGGCATCCAAACCTCGAGCGGAGTAATCCAAAAGATCCGTGTTACTTTGAGGAATCCATCAAAGTCGACGACACGTCAATCAGACGTCCGGAGCTCAAGATATGAGCGTTTCCGCTCAGAGGGCCCGGTTGGTTTTGTGTACGAATCAACCCCGCCAAACCCAAAGTATTCCGAAACCTTGAGTGAGATATAACTAAACGACCGGCTCAATCCAAGGATCGCATCGCCGCTGACGGTGCATCGATCGGTGGTCTACAGCTCAAGATATGGGCGAAAGACCATGAGGGGTCCTAAAACGGGGGGGGGGGGGGGGGGTCTGGGCTCGACCCAACCCCCCGGCTCGGCCCGAACCGGGTCGACCACGACCCGGGTCCGGGTCTGACCCGGATGGCACGACCCGGCCCCCCGGCCCGGCCTGGGCGTGACCCGGCCCGGCCGGTGGGTCGGCTCGGCCGGTTACGGCGGAGCGGGGCGCTGCCCCCGCATGAGGAACCGCGACCCCACGTGGGGCCACCCGTGCCAGCGGACGCGGCAGCCGGCCGTGTCCCGCCGCCCCCATCTGGTCCTGCGCGGTCGCGGGACCGCGCTCCACCGCCGCGGCTTTAGCCGCGGTGGCTTCTTCCGGCGGTGCGCCGGGCGCCGCCAACAACCGCCGCCGGCGCCACCGTGCCGGCGAGGCGCGCCGGCGGGCTGTTCCGCGGAACACCAGACGAGTTCCAGTGGTCGGAAACTTGTGTTGTCTTCTCCAATGGCCCTCCCGGGACCCGTCCTTCACTGCGAGGATCCCACTACGCTTGTGCGGCTTCGTTTTTCATTTTTCGACGCGGCGTGACGGCGCTGTGGCTTGTTCAACTTCATCGGCGCGGCGCGACAACACTGTGCTTTTTAGCCCTTCCTCATAATTTCTGCGTGGTGCAACGACACCGCGCTGCCTTTCACATGCCGCTACAAATTCAAACAATAAGGGGGGAGGAGGGTTGGTCTTGTTCGTGTGGTCCGACCTCCTCCCGTTATAATGATAGCAAGAGACCATCTAATAGACATCGACGTATGACAAAAAAATAATTCATGGACAAAAAAAATAATCCTCAACATCAATCCGCATGAACGAACGATCTGCGGATCAACCTAGAATTGGTAGGTCCGCACTCGTCGTTCATTTGTCAAAAGATAAGAGAACACCAAATAAATTCCCCTACATGGATATTTGACATCACATGTCGGGTGTCGCGGAGAATGGCGTCACGGGGTCGGACGTAGATTCTGTGGACGTCGGGGTGCGTCCGAGGAGGAAACGATGTCTCCTCTAGTTGCTATGATAATGAAGGAAGATATGTTGTCGTTGGCGATGATCACCGCGGTCGGAGAATTCTTCCTTGTCGTTGAGGAAGATGAAGATAGTAGAATCCGGGTCGCCGAGTCTTCTAAGTCGAAGGTTCAGTGTTCTTCGTCGGAGAAGAACCGTTCTTCACATTCTTCAACGTGGAATATGAAGTTCTTCAAAGTATAGAACTCTCCCTCTCACAATTTTCCACAACAAAAACCAAACTGAAATAAAATAAGGCTTTGCCTTACTTTATTTACTTATGCAAACATTTTCAAAAACTCAAAATTCAAAACACATAACACACTTAATTAAGTTAATGTGTTGGCTTTGAATTAAAGTGGGGAGAGGGAAAGTCACCCTAATCAATGGTGAGTTTTTAAGGGTTACACAGTTAAGAAAGAGTTTTAAGAATTTGAAGGGGTGGGGCTCCTGTGGGCCTCACCTCACAAATATCCTAACAAGAGAAGTTAGGATTTAGTGGGTCCCACCCCAACTCCCTCACATGGAAGTTAAACCACTTAGAAGATAGAAATAAAGTTGTGACACAACTTTATTTCACTTAGAACTTAAACCTCTTAGTAATGAAATAAAATAAAATTGTAAAACAATTATTTTTATTCCTCACATTTTTAACAACTCGTTCCAAGTAAACGAACCTTCAGAAAAGGTCCTCCTAAGCAATTACCGGCACTGCGGTTTCATCGGTGCCCTCAGAATTCGATTCTGAGCACCGGTTCAAAAGTTAGAAAAACCCTCTCATTCGTTCACTGATCGTACCCGAGCCAAAATTCGGAAAATGATTTCGGGCACACCGGGACTCGGAATCAGGCGCCGTCAGAAACTGCGTTCTTGTAAAATTCCAATGAAAATTAAGAAAAAATTTTCCTTGAAATTTCCGAGTCTTTAAATTACTCCCATCTCAGGGATTTACGTCCCCGTAAAGCTTCAACACAAACAAGGGTCACAAAAGAGGTATTGAGCACGCATCTAAGCCTTCCGCTCCCATGTTCTTACCTAGAGATTCCCATACTTCCAAAGAAAGCGCACCCGAGTAATCGACCATCCTCGTAGGATCCTCTCCTGTTGATCCTCGATACCCACTAGAACCTCCGTGGAAGTAACCCCATCGCCATCGTCATGCTCCTCATGGTCGATGATATGCGAAGGGTTGAGCATGTATCTCCTCAGTTGAGATACCTGTAAAACGTTGTGCACCTAGTGAAACTGAGGTGGATGGGTCAAGTGGTAAACCACATCGCCTACCCAGTTGAGGACCTTGAAATATCCGTTGAACCTCGGAGATAACTTGCCGCCTTGGCCACATCTTCGTAAACCTCATTGAGGTGAGACCCGTATAAGGACGTGATTGTCATCCTTGAACTCTAGAGGTCTCCAATTCCTGTTAGAACTGAAACTCAAATGACTGCTGCCACGAGGGTAAGGTTGACCGACTCAAGAGTGATCGGTCGCACCCTCATGTGGAAGAGTTTATCCTGTGCTTCCTGGGGTTTCCTTTTCGCTGACCAAGGAAAACCCATCCCAACATTTGCCTAAAACCGTCAATTTGAGTATGAACAGTTATTGCCCATTCCATACTCAAACTAACGTCATAAGGCCTCGACGCTGCCACCAAGAGATTCCAACCGAAACTCTTGCCTCGAGGGTCTAACCACACCGTCGACATATGTGTGATTATCGAGTCTCCTCCCAAGTTATCTCCAGACATGAGGGTCAAGTCCACGGCTTACCGGAAATTCTAGGTCTAGAACAAGATTTGTGAAAGTAAGGAATGATTCATATCGACGTCCGTTACTACAACAGCTAGTAGTGGACAGAGACTGTCCCATGAATCATTTTTAGAGCTATTGGGTCACACTCCTTGACCGCATGCAGCCGCACTCTTCCTCCGCCCTTTAGCTCCCTGATCTTGGCGGGGATAACTAAGGCGGTAGGTTTTAGCATGTTAAGATGTACACCACCTCATGATGCTCTCCTAGCTCTGCCTCCACGTCTGCTGCTTCGCAGACTCATCTCTCCTTAAAGCTTCCTCTTCCTGAAACATTTAACACACTCGAGTCTCTAAGACTGGTGCTGGTTTCCTGTTTCTTACTGCACTGTGCAGTCTTCATCCGCTCCTGGATGATCTGCACCTTCTTTGCCTATGATCTGAAAGAGCTGCTAAAATTTCTCCTTTGCCAAAAAGAGAAACTCAGTCTCATCCCCTAGATGAATCATGCCCATTGCCTAATACAGTCAATCCTGACATGAATGATGTATTCATGCCATGGATGATGTCGCAAGGCCTCGACGTAACTACCAAGATATCCAACCGTCACTCTCGCCTCCAAGGGTCGAGTCTCGCTATTGGCATCAGTGTGAGATCAATGGGTCTCCTCCAGTAGAAATCTCGAAAGTGAGGGTCAAGTCAACAGTTTTAACCGGGACCTCTCAGTATCAACCAAACAAAAGGACAGGAAAGAAAACATCACAAAGATAAGTGTCATTTTATTATTGCAGCTCATAGTACAAAGACACGAATACAACAGCAATATGGTAATAGAAGTACAATGGAAGTATCCACTAGTTCCGCTCTTGTCCACCTGCTCCTGGAGCTCTACTACCTTATCCACTGCTCGGCTGTTTCTCAAGCACTTGGCACTGATTCTGCCTCAGTGTCTCCTCCAACGCCTGCAGATCGACTGTGCGGGGGGTCGGATAGTCACGTGCCAGGTGACCCTTCCTGCCTCATGAGTAACACTGTCTGTTTCTGGAACGCCTAGCTCTGTCCCCACCCCGGGTGCCCCGCACCACCGATTCTAAAACCCGAGATTGCCCAACTGCTGGTCTGGTCCTTCTGGACCTCTACATCATTTGTCTACTTCCCACAGATGACTTGGCTACTGATCGAAAAACACGCGTCAAAGGCAGCAGCTACTAAACACGCTCGGGGTGTAGAGCTACTGGCACAAACTCCACCCTGAATAAGGTCTCGAAGTCTTCCCATGCGAAGGTCATCCCATCGCAAAACAGGAACAAGTGGCTCCACCACCTTCCTGCTACTTCCTGAAGAAGGCTGGCAACAAAGATCACCGTGAAGTCTTCCGACGTCCCCACTAGCCTGAAGACTCTCACCATAGCCTCCAGCCAATCCTCAGCCGCCTGCAGGTCCGTCTCTCCCCAGAACCTGGGAGGCCTCTGGCGCTAGAACTCATGAAGCACACTCAAGTGGCGTGCATCGCCTACTGCTGGGGCTGGTGGCATCGGTGGCCCAACATATGGTAGTAACGCTGGTGCCTTCGCTGGTGCCTCAACTGCAAGAGGGCCCTGTAACGAAGCCTCGTCACTCGGCAGGCTATCAGTACGCACATCCCTCTGGGCTCTAGCTGGTCGTCCGTGAAAAGGCTTCCTAAAAAAATCAACGTGACACGGTCAAACGATTATACCTGGTGAGCTGACCTGGTTTGATCTGACATTTAAAAACTTATGGAAACACACATGCAATCAGTGTTTTTGTGCACAAAGTCTGAAATTAGTTTTCAGGGTCCTGGTGTATGGATACGTCAGCCGCCAGCACCAACACTAGACTCCCTGAACTGAAAACCACACTCGGTACTCTTAACACTATTACTTCATAGAAAGAAAATATCAGAGTTATAAGTTCTACGGTAGAACCGACTCCTATGATACCAATTTGTCACGACCCATCCTTGGGGCCCCTGTCGTGACTACCCCAAGACCACCTTCCATAGGCCAGGGGATGACGACTAGCACCAAAGGCGTAAATCCCGATAACTGGGAAGGAATTGCCTTTATAAAAGCAAACAAACACCACAGAGCACAAGCGAAAGTAAAACACTAAGTACAAAAAAGAAGTGCTGAAAAGTAAATGGGCTAGAATACAAACCCAACTGAAGTACAACTACAACTGAACAAGGTAAAATAGAAAAAGATAACAACTGGAAGAAAGGAAGCAGCTCCTGGGTCGTCGTCCTCGGATCCTACCTGAAGGGTAGGTACAGGCAGCGCAGCTCCTGGGTCGTGCACCACAGATCCTACCTGAAGGGTAGGTACAGATAGCCTCCACAATGCTCTCACCCATCAACCTCCTCCGTGTGTCGTCTCGTCATGTGGTCCACCTCCGGGTACTGACTCGTCATGTGGTCCACCTCCGGGTACCATCCAGTCCTCGATCACTCGGCCTCCGTCAGCACTGCCCGTTGTCTGCAACCAACACAACGAGGTGCAGGCATATCCTTTGCAGTGTTGAGTATAACAATACTTAGTAGGGACCCCGAGACCCTCAAGGTCTCACTAAAACCAACATGGATAACCACAAAGAAGATCTCAACAGATAACCTCTACTTGGGTATATACCCATGCATATACCTAAGTTATCAAGTAACCCATCTCAATCACGAGGAAACACAACGATTATGAAATCAATGGATAACCACTACCCAGGTATACGCCCATACATATACCTAAGTTATCAAGTGACCCATCTCAATAGAGAGGTAACACAAAGGTCATAGACTTAGCTCAAACCAAGATTTTCATTATCAAAACCGTAACTGCTGAAGAGCCCCGTCTCTAGAGTGTACAGTGGTCCTGTCATGACTCCGAGGTACTACTCACTAACCTAAGACTACTAAGGTACTCCTCCTATCGAGTACCGCGGGTCATCCACCCAAACACAGTAGTGCTTCCCACCAGGGTATGCCACCCAAATACAGTAGTGCACACCCCCTAGTAGCCTGCAGAGGTACTTTCCGGACGATTCCCGCGGGTCTGCACTGTCACACAGGTGGTGCTCCATCTGCCATGGGTCTGCACCCAAACAAAGTAGTGCTCCATCCACTGGGCTAGTGAACTCACTCCAAGTCAAGTCGGTCAAGTAGTCGTCAGGACTCAGTCGGCTACACGGTCTCCGTACTCCGCACGCTCGCCTCTGGGAGGGTCTGCTCCACGAGCTACTGGTCGATACTCCATGTATCTCAAAGTCCCACGAAGAAGTATCTCAAAGGACCGCCTCGTTATAGGGGTCTCAACGCAACAGACGATGCATCAATCAGACGCCTGGTCTGTGAGTTATTAGCCTTTTCATCCAAGGGGCCCAGTTGGTTTCATGAGTGAACCAACCCGGCCATATCTCAACTGTACCCCGAACTCTCATAGGGTATACTCATAGTGACCGTTTCTCAACGTGATCACCAACGCCCCTGACAGTTCGTCAAACGAACGTCCGGTCTGAAAGATATCAGCTTTTCCGTTCCAAGGGCCCGGTTGGATTTCGGGTACAATCCAACCCGGCCACTATCCAACAGCAACCAAAACTCAGGCGAAGTATTCCAAAAGTTCTGTCTCATCATGAGGAATTCAACGAGACAGACGGCGCGTCAATCGGACGCCCGGTCTGTGAGTTATTGGATTTTTCGTTACAGGGGACCGGTTAGTTTCATGAGCGAACCAACCCGACCGCACTCGGACGGAATCCAAACCTCAAGAGGAGTAAACCAAAATATCCGTCTTACTTAGAGGAATCCATAAAATTCTACGGCACGTCAATCAGACGTCCGGAGCTCAAGATATGAGCGTTTCCGCTCCAAGGGCCCGGTTGGTTTCGTGTACGAACCAACCCGGCCGAACCCAAAGTATTCTGAAACCATGAGTGAGATATAAAGAAACAACTGTCTTGATCCAAGGATCGCATCGCTGCTGACGGTGCGTCGATCGGAGGTCTACAGCTCAAGATATGGGTGAAAGATCGTGAGGGGTCCGAAAACGGGGGGTCTGGGCCCGGACCGACCCGGCCCAACCCCCCCGACTCGGCCTGAACTGGGTCGACCCGACCCGGGTCCGGGTCTAACCCGGATGGCTCGACCCGGCCCGGCCGGGGTGGCCCGGCCCGGCCTGGGTGCGACCCAGCCCGGCCGGTGGGTCGGCTCGGCCGGTTACGGCCGAGCGGAGCGGAGCGGGGCGCTGCCCCCACGTGAAGAACCGCGGCCCCGCGTGGGGCCGCCCGTGCCAGCGGACGTGGCAGCCGGCCACGTCCCGCCACCCCCCTCCGGTCCCGCGTGGTCACGGGATGGCGCTCCGCCGCCGCGTCTTTAGCCGCGGTGGCTTCTTCTGGCGGTGGGCCAGCGGGCTGTTCTGCGGACCCCCGGACGGGTTCCGGTGGTCGGAAAGTCGTGTCGTCTTCTCCAATGGCCCTCCCGGGACCCGTCCTTCACGGGGAGGATCCCACAACACCTGTGCGGCTTCGTTTTTCATTTTACGACGCGGCGCGACGGCGTCGTGGCTTGTTCAACTTCATCGGCGCGGCGTGACGACGCTGCGCTTCTCAGCCCTTCCTCATAATTTCTGTGCGGTGCAACGGCACCGCGCCGCCTTTCACTTGCCGCTACAAATTCAAAAAACAAGGGGGGAGGAGGTTTGGTCATGTTCGTACGGTCCGAACTCCTCCCATTATAATGATAGAAAGCAACAATCTAATAGACGTCGACGTACGACAAAGAAATAATTCACGGACAAAAACAATAATCCTCAACATCAATCCGCATGAACGAACGATCCACGGATCAACCTGGAATTGGTTGGTCCATGCTCGTCGTTCTTTTATCAAAAGATAAGATAACACCAAATAAATTCCCCTACATGGATATTTGACGTCGCACGTCAGGTGTCGTGGAGAACGGCATCGCGGGGTCGGACGTAGATTTTGTGGACGTCAGGGTGCATCCGAGAAGGAAACGACGTCTCCTCTAGTTGCTATGATAAAGAAGGAAGGTATGTTGTCGTTGGCGATGATCACCGCGGTCGGCGACTTATCCCTTGTCATTGAGGAAGATGAAGACGGAAGAATCCGGGTCGCCGAGTCTTCTAAGTCGAAGGGTCGATGTTCTTCGTCGGAGAAGAACCGTTCTTCACGTTCTTCAATGTGGAAGATGAAGTTCTTCAAAGTATAGAACTCTCCCTCTCACAATTTTCCACAGAAAAAACCAAATTTAAATAAAATAAGGCTTTTCCTTATTTTATTTACTTATGCAAACATTTTCAAAAACTCAAAATTCAAAACACATAACTCACTTAATTAAGTTAATGTGTTGGCTTTGAATTAAAGTGTGGAGAGGGAAAGTCACCCTAATCAATGGTGAGTTTTTAAGGGTTACACACTTAAGAGGGAGTTTTAAGAATTTGAAGGGGTGGGGATCGTGTGGGCCCCACCTCACAAATATCCTAACAAGAGATGTTAGGATTTAGTAGGTCCCACCCCAAATCCCTCACATGGAAGTTAAACCACTTAGAAGAGGGAAATAAAGTTGTGACACAACTTTATTTCACCTAACACTTAAACCTCTTAGTAAAGAAATAAAATAAAATTGTAAAACAATTATTTTTATTCCTCACATTTATAAAAACTCCTCCCGAGTAAACGCACCTTCAGAAAAGGTGCTCCTAGGCAATTACTGGCACTACGGTTTCATCGGTACCCTCGGAATTCGATTCTGAGCATCGGTTCAAAAGATAGAAAAACCTGCTCGTTTGTTCACTGATCGCACTTGAGCCAAACTTCGGAAAATGATTCCGGGCACACCGGGCCTCAGAATCAGGCGCTGTCAGAAACTGCGTTCTTGTAAAATTCCAAAGAAAATTTAAGAAAAACTTTTCCTTGAAATTTCCGGGTCTTTACATCCATGATCCATTCCAACAACATATATCCAAGGCCTCATCCAAAGCCACTAGACATTTATGATAAGATAATCGGAAGCACCAAAATTTACTTTTTAGTTTAATCACCCTTGGTAAGTGGAGTTTTGTGGGTCATCCTAACAACAAGATATACCATCATAATGGCAATGAGTTTAAATTACCATGATAATTGGGTTATGAATATAGGATTTTCCCTTGTACCACTACATTCTAGGGACCAAAAAGAAACACTTGACCTTCCCCATTAATGAGGGCCCATATTGAATGTACCCCCATTTTAAATTGAATGAATTTGAGGGAAATCACATAGAGGTAATCACATAGAATTTCTTTCATGAGGTAGTTCTATTACCCCTCTTCACTTTGGCCCAGGGAATATAAAAATATAATGACAAATATAACAATCATGGATATAGAAATAAGAGAGGAAATAGACACAATAAAACCCCCTCTCTTATTGGGACTAGAATCATCCATCATTGGATGATGCGAGATGTGAAATCTTTGGATCCACAACATACTCTTGTTTTTCTCACACAGAGCATGACTGAAGTGGTCATAGAAGATAAAGGCGATAATGATATATTCATTGTCCCAATGCAATTGAAATGGGAATTATCCATTGATGTATGACCAAACGTCAATCAAAATGGGACTCCAAGAAGATGTAATACCTGATGAAAACCCATTCAAATGGGAATCTTTGGTGTGTAAGAACCAACAATTCTACCTTAATTGTCCTCTTCTAAGATGTATATCCCAGGGAAACTGAACTATGATGGATTTGATTCCTATTTAACTAGGATACGTAGAGAGAATCCTTGAGGTCAAAAATCGATACCCAAATCACCCTAATGTTATTAAGGACACATCCCTAGTAGGTTAATACTCAACCAGGTGACTATATAGCTTTTGGGTAACTTGGGATGCCTCAGGATAATTCCCACATCAAATCATGACTATGAACATTCTTCTTATAATTCCGTGATGCATAACTTTAAACTCTATAGTCGGTTCCTCATCCCACATCCATAAAAGGTGATGTAAATGTTCAATTAGAACCAAACTATATTGGTTCTAATTCATATGATGAGGATACATTGGTACCCGACATACATGTTTCATCCTGACATCAAAATAATTTCTTCGCCACCTTCATAATTATAAACACCAGGGCACCAACCCATTTGGCTTATTGTCACGGTTTTATTTATTGAAAGGTTCAACACATCCTTGATCTATCTAATAAGGTAACATTATGGGATTACATTGAATTCATAAATATATGTCCATCGATGGTGGTCCTCATATTCCTACATATGATTCCATACCTTTCGATAGTCATAATTAACCACTACATTAGGGTTATCCATGGACACATACTATATAATTATCCTAGCATTAATGATCCACAATTATGTCTATAAGAGATTCATAAATAATTTATTTTATCCCCCAGAAGGGTGTTATGAGACCGCAAAACCATCCTCTCAATGAATGTGAGTTCTTAAATGCGATTGGAAAAAATATCCAAAAAACACCAACCTCTTGATTGCAGGTGCATGAATCAAGGATATGCGACCATTGGGTTTTTCTAGATCCATAAACTAATCAAGTTGGAGATCATTCAGTAATAATTGACATGATGCAAATGATTTTACATAACACATAACATTATTATCAACCGTCCTAAAACACCACATGATTATGATGAAAAACCGTCAATAATATTTTTATTTTATGCACTATTTTATTAAAAAAAAAATATTTACATTCTTTTGGTTAAAACATTAATGAATTTGATTTATATATATATTGTTATTTTAAATATTTTCTTAAATGAAACCATCCAACCATTTATAGGATGAGGTACTTTTGTAATTTTTTCCAAATGTGACAAAAAAATCAATGTATTAACATTTACCTAAAATTTATTTTCTTATTGTTATAATTATACATTTATTTGAGTATTATATTAAAATATTTAATTATTATATTTAGAGAAATTATTTTACTCATTATTTGGAATAATTAATTGTCTAATATAAACCTATGTAAAATTATATATTCTCATGTTTTCAATGAAATGTTAACATCACATTTTGTACTATTTATTATCTTTTTTAATATCCATTCATATATCATAATCCTAATTGGTGATATGATATAATGATACCATCCAAAAAAATATTTATGGAATATCATTATGTTATAATGATAGGATAATGAATCCTGTTTAAATATAATTTTTTATTAATTGATGAAATAATGAATTAATTATAATCCTTTTAGGATTATATGTATGGTTTCATTTTTTAGGAGTGGTGGTTTTAATTACATCCAATTAATATGTTATTATGAAATAGATATCTAATGTGATGATGAAAATTATAATTTCTGTGACTAAAAATAGATACATTCATATTTTCATGTATCTGAATGAATGAATATTGTTATAATCAAAATATTATTCATAAAAGGGATTGAGAATAGTTATGTTTATAATATTATGATTTTTATTCCAATAATTCCACATTCCTATATTATGCCACATGAATAATGATTTTTTTAGACAACATTATTAGTCATACATCTCGATATGGCATGATTTTGGATTTTTTGATCATCCATTATTTGGTTTTCAATATTATAATTTGAAAACATGAACATGACTCTGTTTTCAATACCATATATTTCTTTTTTCACTAATCATGGATATATCACATTTTTAACCATATTGAGTATTCGATATCACAATTTAATCTGTTTTCCTTCAATATTATTTCATAAAAGGTTATATGTATGATATTTCTGTAATGTGTACTATTATGAAGAATGATTATGAGAGATTTATTTGA
Organism: Viscum album; assembly: GCA_963277665.1. Classification (NCBI taxonomy): domain Eukaryota; kingdom Viridiplantae; phylum Streptophyta; class Magnoliopsida; order Santalales; family Viscaceae; genus Viscum; species Viscum album. The sequence continues at coordinate 646,630,418 of OY728120.1, read as the reverse complement.
ATGTTATAAAATAAGTTAATTATGTTTCTAGTCTCTATTAAACTAATCTATTAAAGTATTTGGTTGGGTATATATGAGAAATTTACTGAAAAATTATTTAAAATGATGTAATTTTTATCTTTATCATACTTTTGTATCTTTATTTTGACTCAGTAAAGGAATTATTAAATTTTTTATATTTATCTTTAAAGGTTATGACGATTGAACCTAAGAAATCCAAGGATTGTCCAAATGTGTCATAGTTTGATAAAAAATCATGAAAAAATCAATACATCTACGGAATGATTTTAATTTAATTTGATATTATGTTTATTCATACATAGTACTTATGATAGATATTATAGGCCTTTGAAAATGGAAACAATAAGAAGGAATCTTGTTTGTAATAAATTTAATGTGAAATGAAATGATTGTTCTCATGAACAAGTACTGGTGTTTATAGATATGATTCAATATCATGTGGTTATTCTCACTCAAAAATATAAATTGTTTTGATTTAATTTTCATTATGTTGATATTATAAATACACAAATAACAATGAAACATGTAATTAAAAATTTTATTCAACATTGTCAACCCCCATTAAATTAGTCTTCTAATCCACCAATTGTCTTGAAATTTTACAATGTGATAAAAATTTTATATCTATTTGGTCTATTTATTATAAGGATTTATTATCATTATAATTCATAAATTTGATAGATATCCCTAGTAGAATAATATAAATAAATTAATGAAATATGATGATATAAAATCCTTTCTATTAGATGGGAGTAAGATGGTAATTTTGATAAAAACCATTCCATGAACTCTTTATACTACGATTGAGTGGGAATGGTTGATATAAAATTAAAATATGATATATCGTTTGGCTTCTATAATTAAAAGATTATTATATATTTAGCAATTGATTTAGTATTTCTCAAAAACCATATGATATAAATTGATAGATTAATTAACATAATAAGTCTATGAACATGAAAGATATTAAACACAAGATACTATGTTAAAAATGATGAAACCATAAAATGTGATCTGAAAATTAAAATGGATTGTCTGTACTCAAATTATACTTCTCATTTTAGTAAAAATAAAATAATAATGTAACTTTATTTAGACATTAATGATAATTTTTTTCGAGGAAGTAAATTCCAACCATAGACATAAAAAAAATATAGGGAATGAATTATAGGTATTATCTAATGGTAATTTGGAAATTCATCAATTGTGGAAAGCTTCAGATTTGATCTATTTTTATTAAATGAGGCAATAATAATTCAAAAAAAAATTGAAATACGATAAGAAGGTTTAAATCAAAGAAATTAAATGTTTCTAATAAAAATGATGTTAGATATTTTCTATATAAATTCCTAAATTGAAAATCTAATAAGGATAGTAGGCCTCAACCACCCGTTATTAATAAGAAGTAAAGTAAGAACATACTATATCATGTGAATTGGTTCTTCAATATTAACTTCTAAACAATAATCATATTTTCCACTCAATAATAGTTAATTTCAAATATGATTATAGTTATACCCACTATTTATTTCTAATATATTATTTTAATAATATCTCATGAAAACATAAATACTTAGATGTTGAGTTAATATTAAAAACTACTCATGGAATTATGTTAAAAACTCATATTTATTTATCCCCTATTATAAACTTTTATGGGGATGTACTTAGATTAAATATTATAATTCATCATCCAGATGAATTTTTTATTAATTCAATAATGTATCTGTTTTATTTTTATCGATTCCATATCAATTTCCATGGAAGGAAATTAAGGATTTATATTTATAATCATTAAATTATTTTCTATACAATTATGGATTGTGATTAAAATCAACTTAAATTATTTCTATTTTATATTTCTTTCATCATATACATGTGAGATTCCTATATCAAATGGTTGGGGAGAAAATCAAAATGATTTATATGTATATTCTTTAGTAATATTCTAGTTTATTTACAAGACAATTTCATAGTATTCACATAATTAATGATGTTGATTTTTCATAATGAATAATTCATTTTGATATGAAAAATTAAAATTATCATTATTTCATGGACATAAATATGTTGTAGAAAATGATGATGAAAAAAAGAGATATCTAAAAAGGGATTCATGTGCATGTGTGTATCACCAAGGGTCTCACAAGTGTGATTTATTAAGAAGAAATATGGTAAAGTAAATTTTTTAATTTATTATTGATAAGATAAAAATATTCTTATCAATAAAATGTAATATCTATACAATTTTATTGATTTTATGATCAAGAAAATCGAAAAAATACTCTCCAAAGTTTTAACTTCATTACGGATATCATCAATTGATGGTAAAAATGAAAATATACTAAAAAAAGCTTTTGGTGTGTGGCACGATCATTATAATTTTATTGTAATAACATTTGGACATACAATTACAGCTCTATCATCATGTATCTAATTAATAGTTTCCTTATAGATTCCTTTTCATAGATTATAAAAGACATTATAAAAAATAATATTATATATCCTATGGGAATGTAAGAGAATCTCGATAATTTGATTATTTTTTTGACTTCCTTAAGGAAGGGAAAACTATATTCTAAATTTACAATATGAAAATTTTGGTTACAAAACGTGTAATTCATGCTTTCTATAATCTCGTGAAATTTTGTATCGATAGAACCCTCAATTTGAAATTATATTAAGAGATGTCCCATACTAACTGTGGTAACAAATATCTGTAATTTTATTAGGATTAATAGAAACTAATGAATCATTGTTGTTGAATTACCACTTCTATAAAATCTAGTAACCATCTAGACAAAGAATAATTATAGGTTAATACTGGTTAATGACTGTTTAAAATATTTCAAGGGGATAAAAAAGATGGGTTTGTCCACCTGTTATTATAGTAAAATGTATTGGGGATGTATTTTTGATATATATTGATGAATTAAATAAAAGAATATATTTTTTATTGAGCATATTTATATGGTGAGAGATAAATAAACACAGAAATTGAAATTTCCAATGAAAAATTTCCCGACTCATTATGTAGAGATGATGAGAATAATTGTATCATTGAAAATATATATATATATTGTTTTTCTAGTGAATGGTGTGATAGATATATAGACTATAAAATATTGAAGTATAAATTCATGATAAAGTAATAGAATATGATCCAATTTATTTTTATATAGATTACTAATTATTATTACTACAGAATACACTACCACTATAGGAATGAAAATATGGTCACTCACACCCAAATTCAAAAATAACATCGATTTTTTCTATAATGAGGATTTAATGACATCTAATACATATGTAATTGTAAAATATAAATATTTAAGTCATGAGGGAATATTACAAATCAGATATTTCTCAATTTATTTTTCAACCATCCATCAATGTGTGGAGTATAGAGGTGTGGAAGTAGGATGTGGAATTACCGGGGAATATGTGAAATGTTATTGAGTTCCACACTGATTGTAATAGATTTTTATAATTCCATAATAGTGTTTGTGTCCCATCAATACCATAATTGACGAATGAGGTTAATGATGAAACATAAAGAACACCATTATTTAGTCATCTTAGATGTTATATATTTATATATATCTCCATATAATAGTTTTTTAGACAATATTGAATAATATATTGCATTCATTATTTCTCAATGCAATGTATTTCAATATTTTTTAGATGAGGGACAAAAGTATATTTTGACATAATAACTATTAAATAAACCAATATTTAAATTTTAAATCATTACTATTGAATATTGTGGTGGAATCCCAAAAATACCAAAAGGGAGAAATAATGTTAGTGTTGTTTTCAGTCATTGTATAAAAATAGAAAATTTTATTCATATTATTTAATATCCTACTCTTAATCATATTTATAGCTTATACATGAAATGACTCGGAAATTTAAATGAATTTTTTTAAAATGATTTGGAATTTTACGAGTTTGTGGCTTCTGACAGCACATGATTCCGAGGTCCGATGTGCCCGGAATCAATTCATGAAGTTTAGCTTGGGTATGTTCAGTGAACGAATGAGAGGGATTTTCTATCGTTTGAACCGATGCTCGGAATTAAAATCTGAGGGCACTGATGAACTCACAATGCCGGTAATTTCTTAACGCAATCCTTATCGTAGATGCGTTCGCAAAGGAGGAGAAGATATGTATTGAGGGTTTATTTAAGAAGTAAATAAAAATTATTGGAAAACTTTTTATTTTATAAGGATGTTATTCCCTCCAACAGGTAGTTAATGGTGGGGCCCACAACCACCTAACTACCCATGTGTGGATGTTAGATAGGTGGGGCCCACACGAGCCCCACCATCTAATTTCCTCTAAACTCATTAAAAACCCGTCATTAAATTGGAAACCCCCATTTTAAATGCCAATCTCTCCACATCACTCCTTAATTTCATGTCAACCCATAATTTAATGAGGGTCCTTCCTGTTTCCCCCCTTATTATTTAATTTCCAATGCGTTTAATAAATTGGTACCTTCCCTATCTCGTCCTTAATTGATTGTCAACACATTTTATTTAATGTGGTGATTTAATTTTGGGAGAGTTGCTTTGCGTGTGTAATAAAATAATAGGAGAAGCCTATTATTTTATTAAGGGGTGGAGCTTTCGTTGTGCGAGGAAGATCGAGAGAACTATTGAGGTTTTGGAAGAATTTCGGCCTCAAACAAAGAACAACAACGAACGCCAGTTCCTCAAAGAACAACGATGCGCGACCAATCCTCTTTTCCGTGATAAGTGAGGAGACACCGCTTCCTCCTTGGTGCACTCCAATGACGCCTACAAACCCTTTCCTCGCGACGCCGTATACCACGACGTCGATGATCATCTTCAATTGTTGAGGTAGGGGAATTTCTATATTTTTCATTATGTGAATTTATACCCTCGACATGGTGTGTAATTGTTGGGTGATGTTATGAACCACTAATGCAGTGGGTACGGACTAACGAACAAGTCCGAACCCACCACTATTTTGTTCTTGATGCATGGAATATTTGGAGACAACAAAGTGGGACCACAATGGTGGTTGGGGGACTTCGCAGTGATGTACGGGTCCCAAGACGACCGCAGGCGCATATAGGAGTTAAATCGGACCACCGGAATGACTCCGGTGGCCCGCGGAATCCCCCGGCGGTGTGGGTCACCGGCGCGGCGGCGCCTGTGGCGCCCCGGCGTGCCGCCGGTAGAATCCCACCGCGGATGAAGCCACGACGGCGAGGGCGGGATCCCGTTGTCGTGCGGGATCCTGGGGAGCAGCGGTGCCACATCATTATATGGGTCTCACCTCATTGAGGTCTACTGAGATTTTAACAAGGTAAAAAGAAATTTCCTATGTTCATCAGACCATTATAGGTCCTTAGTGGAGAAGGTGAGGTGTCTTATCGCTTGGTTCTTCCACCTTAGTTGCACCGGGTGCACGACTTATTCAATGTATCTCAGCTGAGGAGATATGTGTATGACCCTTCTCACATCATCAATCATGGAGAGCTAGACATCGATGAAGGGGGGGCATTCACGGAGGTTCCAGTGGAGATTGAGGATAGACAGGAGAAGGTACTACATAGACAGTCGATACCTCTGGTGTGCGTACGATAGCAGCACGAGAACCTCCATGAGAGAACATGGGAGAAATATGTGCAAATGTGTGCTGAGTACCCCCAATTTTTCACACAGTTTGAGTTGTATCTTATTGGGACATAAATCCTTGAGGTGGGGAGAATTTAAAGACCCTGAATTCCTGTGGAAATTTGTTTTTAAATGCTTGTGAATTTTACGAGTCCGCAGTTTTTGACGGCGCTTGATTTCGAGGCCCAGTGTGTCCGGAATCAATTTCAGAAGTTTTGTTTGGGTACGTTCAGTTAACGTACGAGTGAGATTTCATAACATTTGAACCGGTGCTCAGAATGGAATTATGAGGGCACTTTTTAACTCACAACATCAATGATTGCTTAGTGAGACCTTCATTATAGTTGCGTTCAGACGAGATTAGAAGATAGATTTTGAGGTTATTAGTTAAATTGAATAAAAATAAGTGTTAACTTTATTTTTATTCCATGTCTGTTAAAAACTCCAAGAGGAGGTTAGTGGTGGGGGCCACAACACCATAACCTCCCTTGAGAGGTTATGGTGGTGGGTCCCACCTTCACATAACCTCTTTTGAGAGGATGTCCTTTGGTGGGGACCACCTGGGAGATGAATCCCTTGGAATCCCGAATTAAGTGTGAAACCCTTGATCATCCACACCATTTAATTTCCAACTCTCCACCCATTAATTAAGTTAATGGTTTAATTTAATTAAAATATTTTTGAATTCTTTTTCCCAAAATTAAATAATTGGTTGCATTATCCCATTATTTTGGTTGGAAATTCATTTAGGTGGATCCTTGAGAGAGAACATCATCCTCTCAATGAAGAACATAAAGAAATCTCCTTCCAGCGAAGGACGATGAACACCATCTTCTTCAATTTCGATCAGGGAAAAGAAGTGGATGCACCACTACCGACAAATAACACTGGAAACATCATTGACTTCTTCCTTTCCGACATCAACGAAATGACACTGCCTTTTCCTGCGACTTCGTCAATTAACAATCATCACGCGTGGTAGGGGTCTGAGTTACCTTATTTCGATTCCACGTCGTTCAATATTTTGGTATAAGTTATGCCGAATGTTATCAACATAACATGGGGGGTTCGGACCACACCCACACGGCTAACCCTTCCCCTTTGATCTAGTTTATTTTTGATGAAGGAAGCGGACAACAGTGGCCGGTGTCGGGCCAAGAGAGAATGAAACTGGCAGCGCAAAGGCCGCCGAGACGCCAAGATGGAACAACACAGCCTCACTACACGGAGGAGAGCCACGACCACGTCAGGCCATAGCGGAGGGGCACGACACTGTCAGGCCGCACCGTAGAAGACCCATGGTCATTGGCCTTGGTGGATAGGGGAGGGCAACCGGTTGAGCCGGCCACCGGTGCATGCTATAGGCTGGACCCAAAGAGTCCCGCGGTTACCCGAACTGGTGCTAAGAACCGTTTTCGTTACAGATAGAAAGGGGGTGGCACCCCCTCCAATGTGTGGCTAGTAGGGCCTGCAGGATGGCCAGCCAGGCCTCGCGGCCAGCCACCCATGACCGGATAGCTAGGCTACACGGCTAGCTGGGTCGGGCGACATGGGCAGCTAGCCGGGCCACACGGGTGGCCGAGCCGGGCCACATGGCTAGTAGATCGGGCCACCATCCAGCCGGGCCGAGACAAGTGATCAGCCCTCCGGGCCTCCTTCTGGTTGGGTGGCCCCTTCAGGTCGGGCCGCCTTCGGGCCGAGTCAGACCTGTGGACCGAGTCGGACCCCAGTCCGGTCCTGTTTGACCCGAATACACATTTACACCCGTAACTCATGCTATGGGTGTCCGATCGACGAACCTTCTGCGACGACGGAAGCCATGGAGTGATAAGGTTACTTTGTAATATACCACATTAGTTTTTGACATAGTGGGATTACTATAGGGTTGTTTTGAACCTAAAAACCAATCGGTCCCCTGGGATATAAATGCCAATAACACACAGACCGAGCATCCGATTGACGTGTCGTCTATTGCGTTGAGACCCTTATGACGTGGAAGTCATTAGAGATACATCCACGTGGGAATTAATGACATTTGGAGTATCGAACAGTACCTCTTGGAGTGGATCCACCCAGAGATGAGCGTACAGAGTGCAGAGACCTAGTAGCTGATAGACCTGACGACTACTTGACCGATTCGACTCTGAGTGATTCGACTAGCCTAGTGGGAAGCGCCTGGTAGTTTCCGATAGACCCATGGAAAAGGAGAGAATTATATTTGAAATCAAACCCTTGGATCTCGATAGGAGGAGTAACTATGTAGTCTATTAAGTGGAGCGCCCGATAATTGGCGGCAGAACCACAGCGAACGAAGTGCCTGGTAGTTGGAAGTAGACCCGTGGAACACAACAGGAGGAGTACCTCAATAGTCTAAGGTTAGTGAGAAGTTCCATAGTGTCACGACATGACAAATCATCATGATAGAGGAAGAGTTCTCTTGTAGCCATGGTTTAGATAATGAAAAATCATTATTTGAGATGAGTCAAGGACCATTCTGTTTTGCTCATAATTGAGAGGGGTTACTTGATAATGTAAGAATATGTATGAGCATATACCTATGTAATGGTTATCTGTTGACTTCATACTTATGGTTTATCCTTGTTGGATTTTCTGAGACCATGAGGGTCTCAGGGTCCGTTCAGAGTATTGTTATACTCACCCCTACACGGGCTATTCCCACACCTCGTTGTGTTAGATACAGATGGCAGACATCACCGATGGAGGACGAGAGCCCCAGGACTGGACGGTACCCAGAGGAGGACCATACGACATATTGGTACATGGTGGTGTCTGACGGACGTGGAGTTCTGTGGAGGCCATATATACCTACCCTTCAGGTAGGAACCCCAGATGACGTTCTAGGAGATAATTTCACCCTTCAGTCGGTTGTCCCTTTTTCAGTTGTACATGCTTTCAGTTGTAATTTTACATTACAATTGGGATTTTTTTCTACCCCCTTTACATTCAGTTTACTTGTTATATTTATTTTAATAAGATTATTCTTCTTACTGTACTCTGGTTGTGTGTGATTACAATTTATAAAGTCTATGCCTTCCCATTTTTAGGGAATTACACCTTTGGTGCAAGTCGCCAAGCCCTTGGCCTATGGAAGGCGGGCTTGGGGTTGTCACGATATAGGCCCCAGGGGAAAGGCCGTGACAAATATATTCTCTTATAGTTAGTTATGATTTTCTTATTTATTTTTTAATTATCCTATTTTAGTAAATAACATGATTGTGGAAAAAATATGAAAATTCAAATGTATTTCCACTTTGGTCCACAACCATGTTTTCCATACGTATGTTCAATAAAATATTTTAATATATGTAATATTAAATAATAAACCAATTATTTAACATCATTTTAATCCATTTTTAATTTTTTTATTGATTAAAATTTTATCTTCTTTTCATTTCCTAAATCAGGTACGTGAATTTTTTTCTTCAAAATGTATGAATGGAATATTTTATTTAATATTTTACCAAATGAATTGATTTTTCATCCATCATATTTTTTTAGTTGATAATGCATATATGAGTTTCAATGGTTATTTTCACAAAATAATATCCTTCAATAAATAATAAATTATTGGTTTAACCATCCACAAAAAATAATTTTTTTCCAATTTTCAAGGAATTTTTAAAATATTATTTCATTATTGTTTTATTATCTTTTCCAACATATATTTTTGTTTCGAATGGATCACTGTGGAAATAAAATATTTATTATATGCATGTAATTTCTATGGATGGTATTTTATTATGTGATGATGAATTATATATGAAATATTTGTCATTTATGCTGGTTATGAAATGATGAAATGTTGAATGTTTTAGGATCTTGTGGGACACAGAAGTACGTTTTTCATTATGTAGCTTGTGGGTCTACTCAATCCATATAATTCAATGGGTAGTGTGATATAAATATCTAATGATGTAATAATGATTCTTTTGGACAGGATTGTAAATATACAACATCAAAAGATTACAATTTCTTATGGTTCTGATGACAAATTCATATGTTTTATATATTTAATGATGATTTCTACATTTATACTCTTTACTAATCATTATTCATGATATGACATTTTTTTGGAGTTTTTGATATATGATTTTCTGGGATTGAATATTTTACATTCGGAATATGAATATGATTATGGTATCATACCCAGATGATAATATTATGTTCACTTATGGTTGAAATAACACTTATATACAATTATTGATAATATGGGATCATATTTTCTAATGTTTCCATTTCCCATGATTTCATGGACTGTTGAAAGTGTGATATGTCCAGAAGGGGTACTAAAATGAATCATTTTAATTATAGTTATTAATGATTTTTCAGATAGATTATTATTATGTATCCATTATGGAAAACACTAAACCCTTATATTTGTTTCCATTTGAATTATTGATATGTTTTTAAAATTAATCTAAAATGATAAAATATTTATCTATGTTAATATCAGTTGCATGTGTCTATTTTAGAGATGGATGTAGTCCTTTTTTAGTATTATTTTATAATAAATATGATGATATAACATAATAGAATCTTGGATTATTTAAAAGTCCCATATATATATATATATATGATATAATAACTAACCACTATTTTCAAGCATATATATTACATCTATATAAATTATTATTCATTACATAACATAAAAAACCACACCAAAATCATATGGGTTTAGTATAATTGAAATCATAAAAACATAAAAAACTAGTTCCTAGATCATCTACAACATATAAAACCTATTTTTCTGATCTATAACATTTGTTTCATGTTATACACAATACCTTATATCATATACGGGTGGTGGGGATAAACATAAGTTACGGGTGAGATCAAACGCAAAATAAGGGTTAAAATGGAGATATTAATCAAAAGATAAACATAAAATTTAATAATATGAGCATTAAATTTGAAAATTATACCCTTCATAACAAATATCATAATATTTCATCATAAAATAAATTATGAAAACTCAAAAGACTGGAATCTAGAATGAGTAACCCAATATAAAACATGGAATTTTTGAAAACACATAATAATAAAAAATACATTCCATAGTAGGAAATGATATTATCAAATACTTTTATAGTGTGTTAGAATAACTCCCCAATCCATAGTATTAATCATGATGCACTCCCAAGAATATCATAGTGGAAATTTTCATTTACTGAATCGGTTTCACACCATGTTTCAGTCATGTCCGAACCTTGTTCTATCCCCATTCCTATCATGTCTATCAAATGGGAAATTATATAATTGAACAATAAATTATATGGATATATATTTTCTATATATCATATAATAAGAATAAAACATATGTCTGTTACATGGCTATAAATCATTCATCTCATCATAAATCCTAAAAATAGATGGCATTCATAAACATTTCATCATAACATATGTCACTGAATAATATCAGGATTTATAAATATATTTCCATAAAATACATATAGAGAAATAATATGATTTGTACCCTTGGATCAAATCCCTAATACGTCATGAGTATCAACAATGGATTTCAGCATTTATGGAATCAATTTTGAAATATCAATTTGAATCATTTCATGAGGAAAATGTATATCCCTCATTGAAAAATGATTTTTAAATAATAAAAATATTCAAAAAACTTTTAAAATTAATATAAATTTTGGAAAATTTACGATGATCTTAAAAAACTATTTTCTACATATTTCAAATACTTTTCATTATAAATTCCTAATATATCTTTCATAAAATTTGAAAAAATTATTGAAAACATAGGTATTGAACAAAAAAAATATTACAGAGAGAATATCATTACATGAAACATGAAATGTCATTAATATGAAGATATTAATGACAAAAAAAGATAGTGTTTAATTTAAACCTCATAGAATAATATGGTTCCAAAACAAAACATGTATGTCGATTAGGTATAATTGAGACATAATTTCCTTAACGATTTGGTATCTTTTGAAACATAAAATTAGTTATAGGGATATTATGAATTGGATATGTATATACAAATAGATTTAAATTTTTTTGAATAATATAATTTATTAATGGGAATTATATAAACCACACTAAATAAAATAGTTGTGAATATGGAATAAGTATTACAGAAATAGAGTGACATGCCAAATCTCCTTACCTTATGTCTTCACTTCTTCGTCTGTATTCAAAACACCTATACATTAAATATATGATTATTATACATCAATAAAAGAAACATGATCATGTATATAAAACCATATATTATTTTATAATTACATTATGTTACCAATATAATACTAATACCTTATTATAGATATGTTTTAGTTAACAAATAAAATGGTTTTCATCCATGATTTGACATGTTTTTTGTTCCCCATAATTTTATCATAGTTTACTAATTTCTAGAATGTAAATAATGATATAAATCTTATATATAATTAGAATAAATGTATTCATAATAATATATCAATGATATAAATCAGAAATGAATTACATCATACATGAAGAAGGTAGGCCGCGCATATGCATGAATGTAACTTCCATTTTCTTGTTGTAATGAGTGAAACAAATATAAATGATATATATATATATATATATATAAATTTATATATATATATTAATTATATTAAAATTATTAGGTCATATATTTCAAAATATTAATAATAAAATATTCCTTAATACATTCAATTTAATGTGGGAAAAAATCACATCACTTTGTGTGGCAGTAGTCTGCCTTACACAAGAATGATTTTATCATATACTCAGAAAATGAAATAAATTATATTATATGTTTTATGAAAATCCCAAAAACATAAAAAAATCAAAAAAAATTAAATATCATATATAATATATAAAAATTTCATTATTATCAACCTTGAATGGTGTTAAAGTATGAACGAATGATATCAATTCATGAGGTGTTAGTTTTTCATAAAAACGAATGATGATTGCATAACCCATATGATGGATGTGTGTCGAGGTGTTTGTAGTTACATTAATTTACAAATATATATATATATTTATGATATTTAGGATGTTATAAATTATTTATATAATAAAAATATATGGATGGTGAAGATGAAATAAAATTCAAATGATTGATTAAAAAAAAACCTCTACTAGAAAAAATCTCAATTTCATAAAACCATAAGCCCACTTTCGATTGTGTTATGACTAAAAAAGATCTCAAGATTGGGATTATGAATTCATGGAAGGTAATTTAAGATTTTCTTCTTAAATAGAATCGTTTTATGAGTGATAATAACTAATAAGATGTGTCATTTTATTGGAGAGGTGAGGTCCCTTCCTATAATTTTTCAAGATATTAAATAAATATAAATTAATATTTAATTCCAAATGTATAAAAATATAGTTATATCAAATATATGATGTACATGGGTTGAAATAATCTCATATTCTATTTTTTTACATGTTGATGTCACATTATTACAATTATCAATTATTGTTAATTACTATTAAGTCTCTTTAATTCTTACAATAACTACATGGGGTTTTAATCATTAGGCATTAACAATGTTAGTATTAAATGACTAAAATACAATTAATGTATAAAGTATTAAATTTTAATCCATTATACATATTATTTTTAATAAAGTATTATTTTTATGAATGTTATATCATTTAAAAAATATTATTTAAATTGAAACATCATTATTATTAATTTTGAGATTTTTTATTACATTGACTTTATAAAATACCAAAAAATAAAGGAAAATTTGATCCAAAATATTCTATACACATCTAATAGTTCAATGTCACATATTAATTTTTTTATCATATGTATTATAACTTATTTTATTTACTTACTTATTTTTAATAATATTTGATGGATATTTCCACTAATAAAATAATAATTGTGTCACTATTGTGAAATTATTTAAGGATATTATTTATTTCATTAAAAGTATAGATGAATTACCATGATAATACTAAGTAATTTTTATTTGAAACCTTGGTTTTTCGTCTATCATATCCTCAATTTTACCACATTTTATTAATATTTTAGTTATAATCAATATGACTGTTAAATATTAGACTTTTTACTATATATAATATTATAAATAAAATAATAATATATAGGTGGAAACCAAATGTCATATATTCAAACAAATGAGTTATTATAGATGTAATTTTCCTATAAAATAATATTGGTGTATGTTTATATGTCATTTTATAATCCTTTAGGTATAATTTTTACCATACAATACTCAGTTTTTACATAATTTATCCTATACCATGCTAACAAAAATTATCATAATTATTGTTCATATAGGAAAAAATAAAAGAAATCTATTTAAAAATATCAATATAAAATTAAAATATAGAATACATTTTTAAAAATTCAATTAACATATACTTTTTAAATTTATTTAAAATAAATACCAAAAGTAGGACAAAACAATTAGTTCATTAAGTTAAGATGATCAAAAGTGAAAGATGATATTATATAAAATTTAAATGTAAAATTTACCCCATTGAAATAAATTGTATAAATAGTAATAAAATGAATATATTATTATTTTATTATAAAAATTAACAAATAATGTATCTTTATAGAAATTTTAGATGAAAAGTTAGTTTTAAATAAAAATACATTATTTTTTACTATTAATCAAAAAATGAAACTTATCAGAAAAATACCCAAAAATCATTCATTGTATATTTTTAAATTTATATTGAAATAAATTAATGATTTTGTCATAAATATTTATAAATTTTTCAGAATATATTTTTATGACATGTTGTATATCAAAAGTCCGTATAAATTAGTTTTTGTAAAATATAATTGTTTTTTGTAAAATGGTGTTTAATATTATCCCATTCAAATATATTGGATAAAAATAATTAAAATTAAAAATACATGTTATATTAAATAAGATATTCCTATTTATACCGGAAAATATAACTTCTATGAGAAGTACTATATATTAAATAATGTTTTTCTGTTTTTGTTTTTTGATTAATGTGGGGTACTATTAAGCTATTGAACATGGATTTTACATTTATAAATATCATGAGGTTAAAGTATAACACCATTAAAATGATTTTTTTTGAAAAAATCATCACCTTAATTTAAAAAAGACGATTATAACTCTACCAGATCATATCCTTAGATTTCTACACAGAATCCTGAAACTGTTGGTTTCAAATCAAAATATTTACCCGGTATATTTTCTTGTTTCATTGATAATTATCTATAAGATCCAGAATATATACTAGTTGTTAATTATAAGAATAATCATTCTCTTGTGGTACAACATCTGAGTTTAGTACCTAATAATGATTAGTATTTTTCTTACTCAGTAGAGATATATGGAAAATTTCTTGAACATGAGACAAATTTGATGGGTTATCTAAGAAAAAATATATCATGCCAATAAAGTGTACAATAATAAAAATAGCGTCCTTGAAAATTTGTTATTTCCTATAAAAAAATATTGATATTTTGAATTTTTATGGTGTGGGAAAACCAATTCGAAAAAGGGTTCAATAACACATCCCCTTAAACAGATAGAAATTAAAGGAATAATATCAATACATAACTTGGATTATGATTAGGAGGAAATTATTTAAAAGAGAAAACATGAAATAAATATAAGTATAATGATATGAAGGATACTCATAGGGAACATATTCATTATAATCCCAATGACCCAAATCAAATGAGCAAATTGGTCTCAAAAAACATCATTAATATCATAAAAAATGATGACCATGGGATAAAATTTTATATAAAAATTATTTGAAAATATATAGTCAGTGGATTTCATGTCATAATTAGAATATCATTCATTCTATTTTTCTTATCTATTTCCATCTTTATTTATTAAACAAATGAATGATGAATAATTTTGACTTCCTACAGAATGAGTCAATCATAAGATCCATAATAGGATGAAAAATACTTCCTTATAATACTAGATGTCATCATAAGTATTGGATAAAAGGTCAAAATATGGCTAAATATTCACATGGTAATGTAATAAATTAATATTTAAATATCAACCAAAGTTTGAAATTAGTTAATTCATTAATGGATTCCATTATAAACATTCAAAAAGATTAAATAATTTTTTTTGTTGGTATCGATATTAACCAAATCTACATATCATTAATCGCAAAAAAATATCTTGTTGCTCTTAAATGTCACACAACAGACATGAGAATATCATTATTGTGTATTCAAATGAAAAATTGTAATTACCCAAATTAAAATAAAACAACAGTAAAAACAAGAAGTTTTTTAAAAATTATTTCTTTTATTATTCCATAAATCCAAAATTTTAATCAACTCAATCTATGATATAAAAAAAACATTTTCATAACATTAATAATCATTTTGCAGGTTATAAATATTATTTCATTTATTTTAGTACAATCAAACATTCATTTATCTTATTATTATCTCAACATCAAGCATCTATTAAGTGATATATTTCCCATAATCATTTGTTCAACATATTTATCACCCTACTAGTAAATGAATTTCAACCCCATAAAATTTTTTCTTCATATCCTTTAATATCCTTAAAGAAAATCTATAGTGGGACTATCATTATAAGTTTAATTATTTCATTATAGCATAAAAGTACATTTAAAAAATTATTCTCAAATCCTATTAAATTCAATAATTCATCAATAACAACTATTGGGCTATAAAATTTCCCTCATTTTTAAATAGGTTAATTCTGGGGTTATAATATTTAGATGGATAATTCCCATATTCCCCAAAAAGGTTCCAGTGAATTGATCTATTATTTTTCACACTATGAACGTATTTTCCACAAAAAAACATATTTCCCACCATTTGATATCTTCCTCTAGGTTCTCATTCAAATATTATTGATATATAAGAATAAAAATATAAATTACTATATGTTCATAACCTCATGAAATTTATTAAAATTCCATTCTATTATTTTTCTTGTTATAAATATATTAGAGGTTCATGTTTTTTAAAATTATATTGTGATATATGATTAAGAATAATCAAAATATCATCCTCTCCCATCATCATGAATTACTGTTCCCCATAGTCACCTAATTTTCCATTAGATTCAATTTTAACAAGATTCCTTCTTGTTCCGTCCATTGACTAAAACCAGAATAATAACATGAGATACAATAATCATACCAGAAAAACCACATAATCCAGGGAAATTACATATTAATTTTTTTTCCAATAACATAATACGATTAATCCTATGTTGTTACCAAAATCCTAGTATTATAACCAAGAATTATGCTTTATGTTTATTCAAAGTATTTATAATAGTAGTTTATAAAGGTTAACCAACTATTATTATTGTGAATGAATTAACAACCTATTGTTTTTATACATATATATAACATCTAAATAGATGAACATTAATTACATGACATGAGAAAACCTCTCCAGAATACTAGGGGTTTAGTTTTATTAGAATCATGGAAACATAAAAAACATTTTTATTTAGAATGTACATCATATCCCTCAAATTTCATCTGAAATAAAAACTTCTGTCATGTCAAATATAGTACCTTCCTTTATATCTTGGGGGAAGGAATCACAAGAGAAGGGTGAGTTCAGATGCTCATTTATGGTATGTAATAGAGATATAAATCAAAACATAAAAATTATTTCATATGAATATGGACATAAAATTTTGAAATTATAACCTTAAAATCAAAGGTCATAATCTTGAGTAATATAATAAATCATAGAAATTCATAAGAAATAAATCATAATATAATTACATTGTATAAAAAAAAATATTTTGGAAAGAAAAATTCGAATAGATTATCCTTAGTAGTCAAGGATCATTTCCTAGAGTATAATATGTGATTATGTTCACTCTCCAAATCATATTACTAGTCAATGTTCACTCTTAATACTATCATGGTGGAAAGGTCCTTTAATGAACCATTTTCAATTTTTGTTCTGGACCAGTATGAACTGGGTTCAATCCATGTTCCAGTCTGGTATATCTTATGAGATATAATATCATTAACAATACAGTATAGGGGAAAATGGGTTCCACCTATCAAATAATAAAAATAATACATATGTGTTCCATATGAGCATAAATCAGTCCTAGCTTCGGAAACCATGAAGAGAAATGTTTTTCATAAACATTATATCATAGCATATCTCATTGAAAAGAAATAGGAATCATAAAAATTATTCAGTCAAAACATTAACCCTTTAGAGAAATAAAAGTAATGGTACCATTGGATCGTATCCAAAATATGTCATGATATAACAGTTATATTTCATTATATATGGAAGCATATTTTGAATGATATATAAAAAATATTATCATGGAAAATATCATTTTTTTAATTGAAAATGGTTTTAAAAAAATATAAAAAATTATCAAGACTTTTCCATTTAAAATAAATTTGAAAAATTATAATTGATGATTTTTAACTATTTCGATCATTTATTAAATACTTTTCCACAAAAAATATAAAAATAACAATTAGAAGCATTTTTAAATAATTTTTTAAGATATGTGGTTTGGACAAATATAACAAAGAGAGAAATAAATTATATTAGACATATAATATAATTAAAATAATCATATTAATTTTCTAACATGAAAAACGAAAATAGATACACCATGTTAAACAATATATGTTCATAATATGATATGTGTCTCCAAGAAAGAAAATTAATCCCAAATCACCTTCTGAATTGGTAACTTTAAAACTTTAGAGAACATTAATGGGAAGACATTAATTAGTTAGGTAAATAAAAATATAATTAATGATAAGGATCATATATTAAATTAATAGGTATTTTAAACATTACACAGGACAATAGAGTTGTGAATATGGCATATGTCTTGCAAAAATAAAAGATAAACTCAAAATCCCCATATATTAAGTCTTATGCTAATTCATTCACATTGAACCCATATGTATAATTTATATCAATTTATTATAAATATATAAAATAATATTATTCATATATATCATACAAATATTATTTTCTAATGTATTTAAATTATTTTATTATTATTTTTCCAAGGTTAATGTTACGTTTCTGGTAACAACATCTTTGTTTTTCAAACATGTTTTGAGTGGTTATTTTTTGCACTCATTCATTGAAATTGATTTCCTCAATTTAAAATCTAAAATAATGATATAAAAATAAATAAATTTATTTATTATAATATTATTTACTAAAATATAAAACATATAGATATATGATATAAAATATAACATTAATGGATATTATAGGCCATACATACATATAAACCTTGTTTCTATTTTCTTATCATACTAAATGAATCAAAAGTAAATTATAAATATATATATTGTAAAAATGAAATATTAAATTCAAATATAGCACATATTTGTATTAAACTCATCCTTAATAAATTCCAGATAATGCATGAATGAATCAAACTTCATCACAAGGATCTAGTTCACCATACACACCAACGACATTATCGAATTCCCA
Organism: Viscum album; assembly: GCA_963277665.1. Classification (NCBI taxonomy): domain Eukaryota; kingdom Viridiplantae; phylum Streptophyta; class Magnoliopsida; order Santalales; family Viscaceae; genus Viscum; species Viscum album. The sequence continues at coordinate 646,611,284 of OY728120.1, read as the reverse complement.
CAATGTTAAATGCACAAAGGTATAGATTATTTTTAAATTTAAGAATCATCATAAAATCATTAAAATGAATTAAATTTTATATAAACTATTAATCTATCATAATTCTCACCCATGAATGGTTATACTTGAATATTGAAAAACATCTCTTTTCAAGGTGGTAGCCCACCATACAGAAGAATAATGATTACATATTCTATTTGATTTATGTTTATTAAAGGTGTTGGTCATACCATAAAATTTAAAAAATAAAATTATATTTAGAATAATGATAATATTTTATGACCTTGATATTATAATAACTAAAGGATGTGGAGGAAGATATAAAATAGAAATTCTTGGTTAAAATTGATACATCTTCTTCAGAAAATCTCATTTTCGTAACACCTTATCACAATTATGGGTGGTTTTATTCCTAAAATAAGTGAACTAGAATGTGGAAATGTATTATAATAAGGTAATTGATTAGAAATTAGCCGATTCATAAAATTATTTCTATGTGAATGAAATAGATGAATAAGAGCCCTTTTATAGGAGAGGGGAGGGGAACTCTTGGAATTTTTGATGATGCTAAATTAATATAAATTCATATTAAATAAAAAATGGAACCATATTTTTTTATTTATTTAATTGGATGACTATTAGACTAAATATTCTCAACCAATAATTTTTGGTAATTTTTAGCTGACAGTATTACCCTTATAATTTTGATTTAACCCTTATTTAACTCATCTAATTCTTACTGTGACAACAAGGATTTTTATACCATCAGGGTTAATATCGGTTCTAAAATGATAGAAGAATATTTAATATATTATTGATGAAATTTTTAATAATATCCCTATCCCTTCGTTTAATTTAATAATTATTGGATGTTAATATCATTTAGTAAAATATTATATATTTTAAAATGTCACTAATGTAAATTTGGAGTATATTTATTACATTGACTATTAAAAATATAAAAAACTAGAAATTCATTGTAAAATAATCATATAATAAAACTGAAAAATTTCAATTTCATATATAATTGGTTTTTTATATAAATTATATATAATTATCTTTATTTTGGTATTTTTTAAAAACACTTAATTTATATTTCTATTAATAAAATAAAAAATACATCACTATTCTGAAATAATTGATGTGGATTATTTTTTCCATAAAATAGAAAATAAATTATCATGATAAATATAAATATTATATATTTAAAATTAATATATTTATTCAATCATATCCCAATGATGATCCATCTTTGGAATTATTTTAGTTATTTATAATATGTTTATGATATCATTTCCTTTTCATGAAATAATATATTATAAATGTCTTAGTCACATATAAATTGAAACATTTGGCCAAATATTATTAGATTTATGGATTATAGAGGAACATTTATTATAAAATAAAATTATTTCAGGATTAATGATCTTTTTATAATCCTTGTAATATTATTTTTACCCTTTTGTTCTCAATTTTTACCAGATTTACCCTTTACCAATTTTTAACAAAAGTTACTAAATTTATGATCCATGTTGAAAAAAATTAAAGGGACCTATTGAATAAATTATTAACTCATTATTAAAAATAAGGATCACAATTTTCAAAATTAAATTTATAGAATTTTGATAAAATAATTTAAAATGAATCTCAGAGATGGGACCAGACAACGAGTTTTGAATGTAAAAAATGATCTAAAAGATTGAAATGTTTAAATATAAATCTTTATTGTTAAATTGATTAAAATGAATTAAATTTGATTCATATATAAAGAATTTATTTTCATTTAATTTTAAATAAAGTAATATATGATTTAAAATTAATAATTATTTAGATGAAAAGCCAGTTTTCAATTAAAAAGTTGTATTTTTCAATATACATCGAAAAATGAACCATACAAGAAAAAATAAAAGAAATTGAATTTTTATTTTAATATATAATATTATTTATCAAAAAATATATTTATTTTTCACAATTTAGTTTCAATATATGTGTTTCATCAAAACAAGGTAAAATGGTATTTAAGAAAAATGTAGTTTTAATTATTAAATTAGAGTAATTCTTTCTTATGAAAATATATTAGATAAATGTAAAAGAAAATAAGTTCTGAAAATAATATTTTTATTCATATTCATAGATTCCAATATAACTTCTAGTAGATATACACCATATTATATAATATTTTTTAGATATTTTTTTGAGATTAATGTGGAATATCATTATGTTATTGAACAATGCACTTATTTTGAAAATGCACCGATGTTACGTAAGGTTTCATAAAGTGTGAAATTTCAGAAATTGATTTATTATTATTTCGTTATCTATATATTTATTCTCAATTATTATATTAGTTTTTCCTAGATTTATTTATTGAATATATCTAAAAAATCATCCGAATAATGAATTTGATGTGTTGTTAAATAATCATCCTCATCGGAAAAAATATATATTAGAATATAGGATGAACCATATATAAGATAGTCTCACTGTAATATCTCAAAAATGATTAATTATTTGAACCATGTTGAAGAACAATATTTACCATAGAGGGAGAAAAATTTCATGGATTTATTTAGGATATAACATCCACCCTCCTTTTAATGGTATTTAAGTCAGGTATTTGACCACCATCTGATCAATAAAATTGAGAATATATTTTCTATTCACCAGCTATCTGGCTGTGTGAAATTTGTCTTGTAGTCATATTTCCAGTAAGATTAATTTCATCAATGGTGGACTCTTATAATTAATACTACTGAAGTGTAATAAATACACTCCCCGAAAATGGAAGAGTTTACAATGAAATTGTTTAGAAGTACTTTCCCTAAAATATTTTTAATAAAATTATATTTGAATTTATGGAGATTACATAAGATAATGATAAATCCATTGGTACCTAGAAAATAAAATATTATAATTCATTTAATGTTTTATTGTGTAATTATAATTGGCCCTATGAATAAAATTGATAATTTTTTGGCGTATAAAAAATGATTCCTCAAAAGGTTTTATACATAATAGTAATTGGAAACTAAGAAAAAAATATGTCAATGTTCTCTAAATGTTGGAATGTATTATCTAAACTCAAATTAATCAACCATTTTTAAATGAATGAATATAATTATGGTGCATGAATGACACCTCCCTAGAGAATAACCTTTATGTATTAAATTATCACCACTAATATTCTAATAATAATGGGGACGTAAATAAAAAAATCCAAAAAAAAGAAACTCTACATGTATGGAAATAATTTCCATAAAGATAGTGATTATCAATGAGGTGTGAAAATGTTGTAAAATTCAATATATTATTAGAAGGATTTAAATAATACATTTAAATGCTTTAGATGTAAGGATATTGGTAATCAAGAGAATAAATTCCCAAATAAGATAGCTACTGAGAATATTAAGAATCCACAACCCCCTATGAAAAGGTATAAATGGATTTCATGTACTATGAAAATAGCGGTTCATGAAGAAGATGATTTGGTGAATAGTATAATTATCATCTACACTATAATTAAAAGTTTATTTTTTGATTTTGTATCTATATTATATTATATATATGAAGAATTTTCATCTCTTATTACTTATCCACATTAATGATTATATGTTTAGTTGGTTATAAAAATAGTAAATAGAATGGAAATGTATTCTAAAATCAATAGCTACTCTATAATAATTTTTTTTTTGGGAATTTTCATCTTAAAAATATTTTTATTCTCCCTCACGATGAATTTGATTTTATTTTGGTTGTGGATTGGATTTTTTTATATATATCAAATATAAATTGACATGGAAGGAAAGTCATATTTTGTATTCCAACTCAACCTATGTGTTTCTGTAGGTACGAGGATAAATAATAACATCAAATGGAAATTACATCTTTTTATTGCTCTTACTATGTTCTCATGGGGGATGATTATAAGAAATTGACATAGATAAACTTAATAATTTAAAAATTCCTATTTTTTTTGAAATATTGTGATTTATTTTAAAAATAGTTTCTATTTTTTTCCAAATAAGATTTATATTTTTTATATAACTCATATAAGGTGTTACACATATTTGAAAGATTCATTATATAATTACCCCAATAGAGTTATTAGAAATGAATAATAATATTCTATAGAATCAAGAAATGGGATTCATACTCTTGAGTATAGGACTATAAGGTTAAAATAATCATTTTTATGAATAATTATTGGAAAAATTTTCTTTGCATTGATTGACCAGAAATTAACAACATCACTATTAATAATAAGTTCCATTTATGTAATTCTGATAATGTTTTTGGTCAACTACATGGATCTCAATACTTTCAATTAATAACTATCATTTTGGATATCAACTATTGATTTTCATAAATAATGATCTTCTAAAGAAAAACATATATTTTATGAATTTTCAATAAGAACATATAGTCATTAAATTAAACTTACTAATTCCTTAGTTATCATTGTGTGTATTATGAATAGTGTCTTAAGAGATTTCCATGACCATATAATGGTTTTAATATTAGATGATATTATTATATATTCGAAGGTATATGAAGAAAATAAATATCATTTGAAGATTGTTTTAATGTTCATGTGGATGGATAATTTGAATTCCAAATTTACCAAGTGTTAAAATTATATATATATATATGTCAACATTATTAAGTCATATAATATAATATGGGGGTATATCATTCGACTCCTCAACGTATGATTCCACTGAGAAACATATGAAAAAACCATTAGTGTTCAATATACATAGTTTTTTAAGGTTGCGTAGATATTAATGATGATTAAAGGGGGGGGGGGGTGTAAGAACCTGGTTCATATTTTTTAGGTACGGGCATCTTTTTTTCCTTTCCTTAAGTGTTTTTGAGAAAATATGGAAATGGGGAAAATCCTAAATTTTGGAACTACATGCCATGTACTTTATCCACACGCCATGTACTTTTGGCCATATTGGGAAGAGTATACGGGGCGTGTAGCCATACCGGAGACGAAGGGTTTAGGAACCGACTACACGCTGTGTAGTGGTACTTACACGTCGTGCAGTCAGTCAGTAGGATTAAAAAGTATGGTCGTGGAGTCACAGCTAGCTGGGCGATAGTACAAGTCGTGTACTTGGGAGTACATACCGTGTACTCAGGTCGACAGATGAATAGTGTGGCAGTGCCGCCAAATGAACAGTTAAATGATAGAAGTACACGTCGTGTACTCAGAAGTACACGCAGTGTACTTTGTTGTTTTGTCTTAAAACAGGAAGTAGCCTCCTAATTTTCCATAGGAGGCATTTGATCCATTTTGGAGCCAAAGGAGGAGGCTAGATCATTGAAGATCCACTGGGAGTTCGTCTGGAATCCGATTCGGCTTCGAACGATCTCATTGGAACCGCACGAGTAAGTCCTCTCCTCTCCTGGTACCGTTCTTACCAATTTTTCTCCTAACGTAAGTTATTTACATTTGAATGGGTTTTGTTCTTCGTCAGTTCTATGCCGTTCTTGGGCGTTTCGGGAACCGACGTTCGTGTATAACGCTCGTTGGTATATAAGGTAGGTGGCTTTGTGTTTATTTTCCAACTTTCGTGTGTTTTGTGCATTTTCATTCCATGAACCCTTGTTGGGGTGTCATGTGGCTGAGTCCATTTCTATGTTTATTGTCTATAATTGCATAGGTGATTAAACTATGATATTAAAATGCTGGTTGGGATCATCGCTTGGATCTTGAACCACCCCCGGGGTGTGTTCCACTGTTTAGCTATTTGGCCAGGATACCCGAGGGTATGATTTAAATGTAGTAACTGTAGAATTTACTTGAGATGAGTTTCTTGTTTACTGCATTTTGATATGTTGGGCACGGGCCGATTACCTATTTACCCTGAGGGCGTTGTTGTGATTGGCCTGAGGGCGTGATTGTTTTAGCCCGAGGGCTGTCGTTATTCCGCCTAAGGGAAATCTTTCGTGCCTGAGGGCTTGACATCTGTGCCTGAGGGCAACACTTCGTATGCCTAAGGGTGAGAATTCTGTTACACCTGAGGGCAATAACTGCTGGTTGGATTCTGTATGGCCTGAGGGCGAGCCTGAGGGCATGGTTTATTATTTTAGCCTGAGGGCACAGTTCTGGTTGGCCTGAGGGCTTGGTTCTATTGAGCACAAAATGTCACTAAATTAAATGGATTAAATGAATAAGAAAATGGAAATTTAACTGTTAAGTTATTTACTTTTGAGTACTACTTACTTTATTGCATTTTACTGTTACAGACATTTGTTGCATGCTTACACGAAGTCGGGCACGGGCCTTTGGTGGGTGCCTACTGAGATATATTTCTCACACCCTGTTTGGGTCACGCTTTTCGGCCCAAACAGATTCTGTTGCATCAGGAGTAGATAGGGTCAAGATTCCCTATACAGGTACGTGACTATTACCGAGGTGTTGGAGGGCATGGGACCGAGCCTAGGATCGCAATACCGCTGCCAGCTGTTTTTCTTGTTTGATGTACTGTGTATTTTGTTGTACTGTATTAATGTATAACATGTTCTAGCTGCTTTCTTAGAACTTGAAACATGTAGCATCAACATTTATATACTGTTGGTTATATCCACTGCTATCTTTTATTTCCGTTGTGTATGTTTACTACTTCCGCTGTCATTGTATGATTTATTTAAATTCCGCTGCGCTACACTTTGACAAATGAGGGCATAGTTTCCCCACTATCAGACCCAGGCCCTCACTGTTAGTCGGCAGCCTCTAGCATTTGGGGAAATGTGCTTGAGGTCACATGGCGAACCAGGCTCGGGGCACCCGTTGCGTGGCACCCGGGTCCGGGACATTACAAAGTGGTATCAAAGGGGTTTCTTTTCTTTGACTTACTATTCAGAGCCATAGTTAGGTATAGAACGGAACGATAGTTGGTAATAAGTTGTGCCCGGGCATAGCTAACCCGTGTACAGGGAAAAGCCAGTCCACCTCGTATTTTTCGTTCTTTTGATTTTTCAAATTTTACGGTAGATATATTTTCACCGTTGGGTGACAAACTTGGATTGTGCTGTTTATATTTTATCTGTGGGTTCTATTTAGTTTCAACCTGATGAGATGAGGGTATTCCGTCTCATGCATCATGTATGCACATGCTAGATATCTCATGCCATGCATAGTTTCCATGCCATGTAGATGCATTAGAATTTTCATGTTGTTGTGAAAGTTGTTGTGCTAGAAAAGCATGTTGTTGTGATAGCTGCTTGATAAATACCTTCCTTGTGATATGGTATTTTTGTTGGAGCTTGTTTATAGAATGGACGCCAAACTTTGGTTTTTGGGGATTATGGGCCCCCATTGACCAGAATTTGGTGGATCATTGACTGTTTGTTGGTTATAACACATATAAGATGTCAAACTTTGATTCGTGGGGAATATGGGCCCCTACGGGTCGGAATTTGACACTTAGGTGTTGTTTTACGGAATTTTCTGGGTTCCAGAGAAGTTTCTAAGGCATACTGTCCGGAAAACCAGTATACACACCGTGTAGTATTTTTATACACGCCGTGTATGCTCTTCTATTCAGGAAGAAGAATGAACTTTTTGAGTACACACCGTGTACCCTATTTACACGCCGTGTAGTCTCTTTCCGTGTCACAAACCATGTGGGCAGTGACATGGGGTAGGGAAAGACTTGGGTAAAACATTCCATGTACTGAATGGACATGCCGTGTAGTGTGACCCAGAGTCTGGTCGTGTAACTAACAACATGGGTCGGTGAACTCCTGTACAGACCACACCGTGTCAATGCTGGACACGCCGTGTAGTATGACCTGAGGACTCGGCCATGTAGCTAACAAAATGGGATGGTGTCACCTCTCCCTGAATACGCCGTGTACCTGTGGGACACACCGTGTAGTCTTGTCCGAGGACAGACCGTGTAGAGTTAGCCGTGTGGCTGGGAACAGGGTGTTGTACACGCCGTGTATGGGTGTAACACACCGTGTAGTGTTAAGCCGAGTGGTCCGCCGTGTCATAGATGACACGGGAAGTTGGAAAATAACATCGTACAGGCCGTGTAGATATTATACACGCCGTGTAGTTTTGATGAACCGAATCCGTGTGGCCTAGCCGTGTAGAAGGACCTGGGAAGGGGAAGGGATGTCAAGTACACACCGTGTAGTCATTGTACACACCGTGTAGTCTTGTTCTGCAAATTTTGAATGCCTTCTTTCTCTTGTTTCCTTGTGGTTCCTTCACTTTTCGGTCTTAATAATCTTGAGTCTGAGGCGTTCTTTTGACGTTGTAGTGTCATGCCGCCTACACGACCGCGAGTTGTTCGCCAGGAGAGCAGCAACGATTATACTCCGGAGATGCTGGGCCATGGAATACTAGTTGATCCTCCAGCAGAGCCAGATGCGGCCCCAGTTGTTATACCAGACATAGGCATGGAGGCGCAGTTCCTTGAGGGCTTATTGCGGTTCATGAAGACCTTTCAGGGAGCACCGCAGGCTGCCACATCTATGGCCGAGCTGATGCATATCTTTCAGCAGCAGCATCCACCTACGTTTTCAAGGGATGACATACCACAGGCTGCAGAGTCTTGGCTAGGATCGATGTAGACTATTTTTGAGCACATGGAGATGCCTCCATGGCGGAGGGTCAAGCTCGCGACTTACATGCTGCGTGATTCCACCAAGAGGTGTGGGGATGTTACCACCCAGATAGAGCATCATAGGGACATGGCGTAGGAAGATTTTCAGGCAGTCTTCTATGACTTCTTTTTTCCCGAGACGCTGAGGGCAGATAGAGCTCGAGAGTTCATGAATTTGCAGTAGGGCTCTATGTCAGTGATGGACTATTATGCTCGTTTTACGGAGCTTTAGTGCTTTGCACCCGTGCTAGTGGGTGATGAGACGTTGAGAGTAAGAATTTTTGAGGATGATCATCGGTATGACATCCGAGCACTGGTGAATGTTTTTAGGTTTCCTATTGTACACACGATTGTGAATTAGGCGCTGATTACAGAGAAGAACCTGCGGGAATCTAGTGGTGTGTGCCAGGGCAGTTCACACCAGTTACTGGTCCTATTTCTACATGCAAGTAAAAGAGACAGATGGACTTCTCTCAGGGTGGCAGTACCATCCAGATAGCTTCTTTAGGTGGCCCGATCAGGTGCTACCAGTGTGGCCGAGAGGGGAACAAGAGGCCGTCGTGTCCACGAGACCCAGTGGAGTGTCGAGCTTGCGGAAAGATGGGTCATCTGCAACGCTTTTGTAGGGCGTTTCTACCAGTGGCTAGTGAGAGGGGTTTTTCTCAGACTCCGCATGCGGGAGTAGGACCAGTAGCTTCTTAACAGTCATGGAACTGGAATAAGTTAGGACGTGCAGGAAGAGATTGTGGTCGTGGCCGTGGTAGCCAGACACCAGGATCTCAGAGGCAGCAGGGCAGGACAACTCAAGGTAGCGAGGTTGTGTCGTAGGGCCACGAAACTGGGTAGGCATATGCAGTTCGACATACCCAGCAGGAGCAGGATCCCGGAACTTGTACAGTTAGATGTTCTAATCTAGTAGCTTCTTTCTTGTCTTCAGTACTTTTTTATATGGTTTTTACGCATAGTTTTATAACTGTACCCATTGTGGAGAGCCTTGGGCTCGGTGTTTCTTCTTCTTCTGATATCATGATGCTAAAAACTCCGTTGGGGACTAGAAAGGCTGGTGTGTGTCAGTGCAAGGAGTGCCTCCTTGAGGTTGGTGGATTTCACTTCCATTGGGAACTCTATGTCTTGGAGATGATGAGCTATGACATCATTCTCAGGATAGACTGGTTGGTTCCCTATCGAGCTTTTTTAGACTTCTATCATCGCAGGGTGTGTTTCACGTCACTAGAGGGCAGAGAGTTTCTATACAAGGGAAAATGGGATGTTCAAGCGAGTCGAGATGGACCAGAGAATCATGGGTGAGGTGGAGTCACAGTCTAGATTGTGAGCTTATATCTGGATGATCAGGGGACTTGTCAGATGGATCTCCCTCCATTTGTCGATTGTTTCAGGGATGTCTTCTCGGATGACTTTTCAGGTCTACCTCCGGTGCGTGAGGTGGATTTCTCTATCGAACTAGTGCCAAGAGCAGCACTGGTGTCCATTCCTCCTTATAGGATGGCCACACCTGAGTTGCAGGAGCTCAAGAGGCAGTTAGAGGAGTTACAGGCAAAGGGCTTTATTTGACCCAATACTTCTCCTTGGGGTTATCTGTTCCTTTTTGTGAAGAAGGCGGATTGCACCTTCATAATTTGAATGGATTATCGGAAGATGAACTAGTTGACGGTTAAGAACCGATATCCCTTTCCGAGGATAGATGATCTGTTTGAGCAGCTTCGTGGAGAATGAGTGTTCTCGAAGATTGAATTGAGATCCAGATATCATCAGCTGCGCGTTAGACCGTCTGATATACCTCTCACAGCTTTCAGGAGTAGGTATGGTCTATATGAGTATACGGTTATGCCGTTCGGACTGACGAACGTGCCAGCAGTTTTCATGGCTCTGATGAATCGTGTGTTCCATCCATATCTTGATTCATTTGTAGTAGTATTCGTGGACGACATCTTGGTCTACTCTCACACTCGACACGACCATGCCACCCATGTTGAGATCGTATTGAGTACACTAAGGGAGCATCGGCTATATGCTAAGCTCTCGAAGTGCCACTTTTGGATGGACCTGATTCACTTCCTGGGTCATATTATCTCAGAGGCAGGAGTTGCAGTAGACCCAGATAAGGTGAGAGCAGTAGTTTCATGGGAGCATCCTAAGAACATGTTTGAGATACAGAGTTTCTTAGGGCTGGCTGGTTACTACAGGCGCTTCATAGAGGACTTCTCCCACTTAGAAGCACCGTTGAAAGGTCTGACTAAGAAGGGTGTGAAGTTCATTTGGTCGGAAGCTTGCAAGGTAGCTTTTCAGGACTTGAAGGGAAGGTTGACATCAGCACCGATCCAGATAATCCCAGAGAAGGGGAAGATCTATACAGTTTAATGTGATGCATCATGGATTGGGCTGGGGTCCATTTTGATGCACGACGATCGAGTTGTTGTGTACGGGTCCCGGCAGTTGGGGCCACATGAGAGGAATTACCCGACGCATGATCTCGAGTTGGCTGCAGTTGTTCATGTGTTGCGCTGTTGGAGACACTATCTGTTGGGAGAGCATTTCATGGTTTTCACCGACCACAAAATCCTCAAGTATATCTTTACTCAGCATGACCTTAATCTGAGGTAGAGAAGGTGGGTTGAGTACCTACAGTCCTTTGATTTTGATCTTGCCTATACACCTGGTAAAGGTAATGTTGTAGCTGATGCACTGAGCAGGAAGACTCAGGTACAGGCAGTGCATGAGTCCAGTGGTGAGTGGGAGCTCATGGATTTGTTCTCAGAGATTCATCTGGAGGTGCATGACGGTCAGGGGTAGACTTATCTTTCCTCGTTAGCTGTGACTTCTACCCTCCTTGAAAGAGTGAGTATGAGGAAGATATCGGTTTCAGAAGGTATAGTTTATGGATTCGGTGGCAAGTGGGGACCCTCCTCCTGGTTGGATGATAGGCGATGATGAGGTTTTCCATTTCCATGGATGAGTATGGGTTCCAAGGAATATACACGAGGAGATGATGCGAGAGTTTCATGCTTCAGCTTGGGCAGTTCATCCCGGGGGTTACCAAGATGTACCGAGACATGAGACATCAGTAAAGGTGGCTGGGTATGAAGAGAGAGATAAATGGTTTTGTTACAAGGTGTTCCACTTGTCAGCAGGTGAAGGCAGAGCACCAGAGGCCAGCTGGGCTGTTACAACAGTTTCCCATTCCAGAGTGGAAATGGGATGATGTCACGATGGATTTCATGACGGGTTTTCCGAGGTCACCTCGAGGCAATGATGTAGTGTGGGTTGTCATGGATAGACTCACGAAGGTAGATCACTTCTTTCCGATCAAGGAGACCTTCAGTGTGGACGAGCTCAGAAGGATGTATATCCGAGAGATTATACATCTTCATGGGGTCCCTCGTTCTATCGTTTCCGATAGGGAAGCCCGCTTTACATCTCATTTCATCCAGAGTTTTCAGAGGGCACTGGGTACACAGGTGCTTCTGAGCACAACATACCACCCTCAGACAGATGGCCAGTCAGAGCGGACGATACAGGTGCTAGAGGACATGCTGTGTGCATGCGTCCTATACTTTGGGGGCTCGTGGGAGAAGTATATACCATTAGTCGAGTTTGCCTATAAAAATAGTTTTCAGGCAACTATTGAGATGGCACCATACAAGGATTTATATGGTAGGCCATGCAGATCACCCTTGTGCGGGTTAGTGGCAGGTGAGTCAGTTTTACTGGGGTCACAGCTCGTGCGGGAGACATCTGAGTAGGTCTAGTTGATTCGGAAGCAGATGGCTACCGCACAGTCTCGTCAGAAGTCTTATGCTGATCGGCGCAGACGAACTTTGGAGTTTGTGGTCAGGGATCAGGTTTTCTTGCGTGTTTCTCCGAGGTTGGGACAGAAACGGATCATGAGATAGGGTAAGCTTTCACCGAGGTATGTGAGACCATTTGAGATTATGGAGAGAGTCGGGCTGGTTGCCTATCGGTTGCAGTTACCGTAGTGGTACCGAGCCATGCACGACGTCTTCCATGTGTCTCAGTTGCGTCACTACAATTCAGACCCATCTCACACCTTTCAGCCAGAGGATGTTGAGCTTCAGCATGATGCGTCCTTTGAGGAGCATCTGATCCATATTGTTAACAGGAGAACGAAGGTTCTCTGAGGCTGGTCAGTTCCTCTCGTACGGGTTCTATGGTATCATGGATGAGTGTAGGACAAGACCTGGGAGCGGGAGGCCGACATACGTGCTCAGTGGCTAGAGCTGTTCTGAGCTTTATCTTCGTCACCCTTGGAAGGGAAATTCAGGGATGAATTTCTATAAGGGGGGAAGTTTGTAAGAACCCGGTTCTTATTTTTGAGGTACGTGCTTCTTCTTTTTTCCTTTCCTTAAGTGTTTTTGAGAAAATATGGAAATGGGGAAAAATCCTAAATTATGGAACTACACGCCGTGTACTTTATCAACACGCCGTGCACTTTTGGTCGTGTTGGGATGAGTACACGGGGCATGTAGCCATGCCGGCGACGAAGGGTGTAGGAACTGACTACACGACGTTTAGTGGTACTTACACACCATGTAGTCAGTCGGCAGGATTAAATTGTAAGGTTGTGGAGTCTCCGCCAGCTGGGCGACAGTACACACCGTGTACTTGAGAGTACATGTCGTGTACTCTGGTCGACGGATGAAAAGTGTGGCGGTACCGCCAAATGAATAGTTAAATGAAAGAATTACACGCTATGTACTCAGAAGTACATGCTGTGTACTCATAAGTACACGCTGTGTACTTTGTTTTTTCGGCTTAAAACAGGCAGTAGCCTCCTCATTTGGCAGAGGAGGCGTTTGAGCCATTTTGGAGCCAAAGGAGGAGGCCCGATCATTGATGATCCGCCGGGAGTTCATCTGGAATCCGATTCAGCTTCGGATGATCTTGTTGGAACCACACGGGTAAGCCATCTCCTCTCCTGGTACCGTTCTTACCAATTCTTCTCCTAACATATGTTATTTACGTTTGAATGGGTTTTTTTCTTCGTCATATATACGCCGTTCTTGGGAATTTCGGGAACCGACGTTCGTGTATAACGCTCGTTGGCGTATAATGTAGGTGGATTTGTGTTTATTTTCCAACTGTCGTGTGTTTTGTGCATTTTCGTGCTACGAACCCATGTTGGGGTGTCGTGTGGCTGAGTCTGTTTCTATGTTTATTGTCTAGAATTTCATAGGTGATTAAACTATGATATTAAAATACTGGTTGGGATCATTTCTTGGATCCGGAACCACCCTTGGGGTGTGTTCCACTGTTTAGCCGTTTGGCCAGGATACCCGAGGGTATGCCTTAAATGTAGTAACTGTAGAATTGCCTTGAGAGGAATTGATTTTTTACTGCATTTTGATATGTCGGTCACGACCCGATTACCTGTTTAGCCTGAGGGCGTTGTTGTGATTGGCCTTAGGGTGTGACTATTTTAGCCCGAGGGTTGTCATTATTCCGCCTGAGGGCAACCTTTCGTGCTTGAGGGCATGAAATCTGTGCCTGAGGGAGACACTTCGTATGCCTGAGGGCGAGAATTCTGTTACCCTTGAGGGCAATACCTGCAGGTTGGATTCTGTATGGCCTGAGGGAAAGTATGATTGCATGGTTTACTATTTTAGCCTGAGGGAACAGTTCTGGTTAGCCTGAGGGCTTGGTGCTGTTGAGCACAAAATGTCACTAAATTAAATGGATTAAATGAATAATAAAATGGAAATTTAACTATTAAGTTAGTTACTTTTGAGTAATGATTACTTTATTAAAATTTTCTATTTCACACTGTTGTTGCATGCTTACCCGCATTCGGGCATGGGCCTTTGGTGGGTTCCTATTGAGATATATTTCTCACACCCTGTTTCGGTCACGCTTTTCGGCCCAAACAGATTACGTTGCTGGAGGTGTAGATTGGGGAAATAGTCCCTATACAGGTACTTGATTGTTGCTGAGGTGTAGGAGGGAATGGGACCGATCCTAGGCTCGCGATGCCGCTGCCAGCTGTTTTGCTTGTTTGCTGTACTCTGTATTTTGTTTTACTGTATTGATGTATAACATGTGCTGGCTACTTTCTTAGAACTCGGAACATGTAGCATCATCATTTATATAATGTTGGTTATACCCACTGCTGTAGTTTATTTCAGTTGTGTATGTTTACTTCTTCCTCTATTGTTGTATGATTTATTTAAATTACGCTGCGCTACACTTTGACAAATGAGGGAATAGTTTCCCCACTATCATACTTGGGCCCTCACTACTAGTCGGCAACCTTTTGAGTTTGGGGAAATGCGCTTGAGGTAAAGTGGCGAACCGGTCTCGGGGCACCCATTGCGTGGAACCCGGGTCCGGGACGTTACAAAGGGGATTTTTCAATTCTATCAAATCTTTTATCAATTTTCTTCTCAATGGGTTCCATGTTAAAATACTAAAATGAATTTTATGAAAATTTAAAATTTTGAAATGAATTATTTAATGTTTTAATGTTCTCATACCATACTGTAGTAGAGAATATTATATATCTATAGTGACACATAGAAGAAGTGAATAGAATATTGTTTTGATGAAATATATAGGGATCACTTATGATTAAAAAATTGAAATTCAAGATAAAATATACTCAAACCATGTTTTAGATATGATAATGGTGATTTTTTGTATTGAAAAAAATAGATTCATTATCATTATAGTGAATCATGGGACCTTTATAAAGATAATAATATATTGATTTATATATTTACAATGAAATAATTGAATATACATTAATGGATATGGATGGTGTTGAGTGAAAATTATAACTTATTAACACACAAACACCCACTGAAGGTGAAAAAGGTGACAAATACCTTGAATTAGAGAGAAGATGATTATTTATCAATGATGAAGATTGAATGTGATTCCACTACAATAGATTTTAAGAATATTGATTATGAAATCACTAGTGAAGGAGAATGATTATAACTTTCTCTGATGATTATTTTACTATTCATCAATTAGAGGATTTAAAAGGAACAAAAGTAGGACATGGATCTATAGATGATTGTGTGAAATGTTGTTATGTTTATCATTAAAATTATAGATTTAGAAATATTAGGAAAAGAGTATTTGTCCCCAAAATAACATTATTGGCGAAGGTTATAATAGATTATTCTCATAGTTCATCATTCTCTATACAATAAATAAGCCTAATGATATAAAAAACTTCAAAAAGATAATTTCTAATGGGATAACTTGGAAAGAAATATTGCATAGTAAATATCTTGATTCCCTGTATTTTGGTATTATAAGGCTGATATAATGATTTCAAAGGGGATGTTAGAACCATTACACTTCCCTTATTAGAAATGGGAAATCATTATAATGGGAATCATATTTAGGCTCACCGATATATATACATGTAAAAATACTGATTCCATTATATTTAATGAATTTTAAAAGTACAAAGATTTTATTTTTATTAGAGAATAATTTTCCCTTAATCAATATTATAGTATATATATAATTGATGTTGTAATATTTCATGGATTACCAAATTCTATTAAAACAATTTAATATTTGAGGATTACCTTGTTATTCTAAAAGAGTATTCAATTTACTATGAAGCTATATACCAAAATTATCACTAGATATCATCCTTAAAATGATTGTGTCCCTTAAAGGAATATTCAAATAGTATACTATAATTTAACACCCATGTATATTTAAATTAATTTATGATCGATAGCATAATGAACACACAAAACGTTGTCAAAACAAACCAAAATATACTAATAAAATTTTATTTTTTGATGTATCAATTATCACCTAGTAGTAAAATTTGAGGTTATCAATAATATTAAATGAATTATGTAATATATATATATAATTCATACAAAATAAAATTTATGTTTTTAATTCCTTGGAAATATGTACTCAATTTTTAGTTTAGTATTTTTATTTATATATAAATAATCCTAAAAATTGATTTTATTATATTTATTTTAGAAAATATTACAAATAATTTCTAAAACATCAATAAATATTATTTTACAGATATATCATCGTTTTGAAATCATAATATAAACATATTATATTGGTTTAATTTTATATTTTACAAAAATCATTGATTTTCATATAAATAGAAAAAATATGTATTCTTAATGAAAACATTATTTTTCATTCATAAATTTACAATGTACATTTATTTAAAATATTAAAAAATACATTTCATTCTATTATATAATTAATAATTCAATTATTATAAATTTCATAAACATTATGTGTGAATTCATTCTAAAAATGATTTAACAAAAAAATTGGTTTTATATGAAAAAAATTTATTCATTTCATGTTATGATTGGATTTTTTAAATTAAAAAAAATAGATAAATTAAATAAATAAAAATAGATTACACATTTTTAATAAATAGAATCATTTTTGGAATATATTCCACCATTATGTTTGGATAATATGAATAGTAATCGTGGTAAATATTACAACCTTAGTTAAGTGTAAATCATATGTCTCTATGTTAAAATAACGGACAATTTCTTAATATTTCATCATAATTACTATTTTATGATGGTGATTTTACCATTATTTCCATATTTTATATATTTACATGTTTAAGGGAAATTTTCTAAAGAAAATGACATATATAATATTTAAATCAATGAAAGTTAGATATTTCACAATCTTGGTTTTAAATATCTTTTATGTGTCCACATTGGGAAAAAATAAAGAAGTGAATTGATATTATATTCAATTGGAACATAATTAAACTACATTAATTATAAAAATATATCTATATTTATTTGTGGTTAAATAATTAATGTAAACTCATTCGCAACACCAAAATAGTATATATTATATTAATATAAAAATTTAAGAAATAAAATAAAAAATATTAGAAGTGATATCATATGAATTAAATAATGTAAGTCCCAAATTTAATTGATTACATTCCTTATTATTTAATTGTGAACAGATTTTGATTGAATTCCACCTTTTTTATGATGCATTTAAATTCAAATTAATTTAATATTGTAAAAAATGACATTAATAATATTTAATAATATTTAATATATTTCAAAACTCATAAAAATATTACTTAAAATGTTATTGGGGAATGGTTTAACAAATAAACAGTGGACCATTTAATGTTATATTTTCTATTATAGTATCATTCAGGGCCCTTAAAGGGTATAAAAAAAATCTTGTGGAAATTGTCAATAGGGTAAATAAGGGGTTAAAATTTAAAGATATGGGGGGAAACCAAAACAAGTTCAAATTTTATTATATTACAGTATTTAAAATCATAATGAAATTATTTTTGACATATAAAATCTTTTATCTATATAATGTTTAAAAATAATTGTTATTAATTTATTATTTTTTTAAATTACAAGGATACCCCTCCACTAACTTTTAAGAGGAAATCAATTCCCTCTCCTAGTTAAATGACATTGAGATACCTAGATTGATGAAAACCTAAAAAATTATCTTCTAAACAACCTTAATTTTTTTTTTATAGGTTGCAATATTAAAAAAACCCTTGGGTACTGAATATGGGACCATAATGGATGTTTCTCTATCATAATGTAATCTTTTTTACAACCCTTTAAATTTTTTTATTATTCTAAATCTGAAAAATATGATATAAGAATAATAAAGTATTAAATATAGTATCATAAATATAATGAGATATTAATTTTTTGTATGAAAAATTTTAATCAATTTTAAATACAGTAATAATTGAAAACATCGCTTGTACATATATACAACATACATTCTCACCATACTAATGCAATTTTTTTCCATTATAATTTAAAATTCATATTTATTATTAACAAAATAATGAATATATATGATTATTATGAAATAATTATTCATATAATGTTATAAATTAATACATAAAATCTTACCTTCTAATCTATTATAAAATAATAACGTTTCTTATGTGAATGTATAGGCTACCACAACTATAATGCAATGTGTTTTGATTTTCATTTATAAATTAAATGGGTGGTAATATAGATGGATTTAATTAACATATATTATATGATATATATATATATATAATATGATATTATAATTATGATATAAATTTTAATTATTATTCGCCATTCATTCATAAAATCAATGAAAAATAAAAAAAGGTGTACATACATACCAACGACCAAGCTTCTCCATGTACAATGCAATGCTATCAATATATAATCATAAATAATTAATTAAAAAAAAACTAGAGTTTTGGATTATTTATTTTTAAGTATTATATTTAGTAATTATTCTTCATTCTATATTTGACACAATCTATTTTTTCTTATTCCCCTTATTTTAATAATTTAGTAGTTTTCCTTTCATATAAGTCTCTTTATATAAACAGTATACCAATATAATGTTTTTTAAGGAATACCCACATTTTTTTCACTATTAGGAATATATTTCCTCCATATTCATATTTTCATTTAAATTTTGTAAATATAATTTTTAATTATTATAACTGATTTATTAATTAAATATTTATCGATGTTTTTCTTTTATAATATGGTTAAACATCATCTCCATGTCATTTTATAAACAACATAATTTTAAATTTTTTCTAAAATAATTATAAAATAGGGGGGTTTGTTAACTTATACATAATTGAATGAATTAACCTCTATCTTCACCACTCAATT
The DNA here is from genome assembly GCA_963277665.1 of Viscum album. Lineage (NCBI taxonomy): Eukaryota > Viridiplantae > Streptophyta > Magnoliopsida > Santalales > Viscaceae > Viscum > Viscum album. Next base: position 646,591,987 of record OY728120.1, on the reverse strand, counting down.
TTTTGAAGATTATAATCACTTTTTACATTATTCCCTCGAAATAAAATGTGCCTCATTATTTTCAAAATTATATTTGATAATAATCATTTTCAATTTAATAAATTTAGTTTCCCTAATAATATTGGTAATACAATTATCATGTTATTTATATTAATCAAGGAAATTTTCATTTTTTTTATTATAAAACACTTGAGATATGTAGAAATTATACTATATTTATGTTTTCTCTAGATGTATTAGGATCAATTTATCTCAAAAAAATATTAAATTTTATATTCTTGTTTTTCAAAACAATTTTTTATCGATTATGTATGATCCAATTCATATTATTAATTAATTAGACATTGAATTTTATCAGTTTGTCTTGTTAGAGACACTTTATAATTAAATAGATCTCATTAGACAAACTAGTTCAATTTTTTGGTTGAGGCCTTACTGAATTATGTTATATTTCATGAAATGAGGCCTTGAAGGTATGTTTGTATTTTAATGGAATGAATCATTGATAATATGTTTAATATGTATGGAATTATGAACTAAATCATTGTGGGATTATTTATTGGTATCCATGTGATTAATTTAATAGTAATTATATACATTGATAAGTACCACACTAATGGGATTATTTATATGGTATTTTTTGTTCATCCTTTAGTCCTTCAAAATTATTTTTTATGCTGACATTTTTTATTAATTGAAATGTATTTATATTTATTTTAAATTACTTAGTATCTATTAATTATTTACTCATAAAGGTATATATTTTGTGTAACCATTATTGAGAATATCGTCCAACCCTTATTTGTTTCTGATTACCCATGATATTTAGAATGAATCATTAAATGTATTGAAGGATGACGAATAATTTCATTCACTGTGATTTTTAAGGAAATAGGAAATCATGATAATATCTTATTAAACAAGACTACTAAAATATTAATTCCATTATGATGTTATCACTGATATCTATTACCAATGTAATAATGAAATAATCAACTCTAATATATTGTGGTATTTGATTTTATAGTAGGGGTCACATAGTTTTTATTAGAATTATTATGAACAATATTCAGGAAATTCTAACATTGGGAACATAAACCCATTACTGAAATTGAATTTATGTAAAATCATTGGGTAATATCATAAAATAATTTTAATGTACATATTATTTTGTTTCATTTTTTGTTTATTATGGATCATACTATACTTTTTCGTTTGGTTTAATTTATGTAACAAAGAGGAATAATTTTAACAAAACATGTGATTGAAAATGTGGTAATTATGACAAACCTAATTGGATAGTGGAGTATGAAAAATATAGTTTGAATATCTCTATCTAGTTATCATGTTATATTATAAACAATATATGTAGTAACTAACTATTTGACTAACCAGAATATAGAAGAATTGTTTTTTAGGAGAGCTCGGGTGTTGAAGACCATAGAGGAAAAAATATTTATTCTCTGTACGTATAAAATGGGGAAAGATAACCCCTATATATTATATCATATGATTAAGAACATATTTAATATGTTGAACAATGGGTATAGATCAATGAATCGTCAAGGAAAAATAAATAGTATAATAGATGGAAATAAATTACATTGTATGGTATAATTTATTTTTTTTACATGAACATTTATAATTTTGGGGGAATTATTAGAGTAAATTACACAATCGAATGGTTATCTCTTAATTTAATTAAGAATCTATACTAAGGGAATATTTAAAGTGTTATGATTGAAAAGATTAAGAATTGGAAATATTAAAATTTGATATTAATATTTTATATGTAGGATATTTAGGATATAATAATGATCAAAACTTATATTGATAAATCTATAATAGATTTAACAATCCACAAACTTATGGTATCAATATTCTTGACGAGTAATTTCAAGGTAACGTGATTATTGGAAGTGATGAAGTAAATTTGGTTATTTTTGTGACCATTAAATTTTTTAGTGCATTGATGAAAATTTTTATTTTCGTACTTCTCTAATGAAATTATATGTATTTATAGATTTGTGGAAGGAATCAGTTTTTTTATTAGAGAAATATTGATTGGAATAATTTTTGAGAAATGTATTTTTTTATTTGTTATTTACATAGGGATTGTGGGTACCATCATGTGTTTATAAGTCTAAGGATGCCATTAGTTCAAGGGTATTGATACCACAATAATTGTTTCATTTGATGGGATTCATAGGTTATTTAAAACCTTTATTAGTTTTTATGGTTGAAAATATATTCATAATAGAAAAGCACATGCGTTAGAATATTATTGATCATTATGTTAATTATCAAATATTTGATATTAGGAAATATATAACATTCAAAGTTAAAAAAGAATTTTCTTGGACGGTGGAATTTTTAGAAATATATAATGTCATTAGATGGATTACTGATATATGATAGTATTAAAATATGAATCACAGAATTTTGGTAATTTTTAATAGATTATAATATTATATTTTTATTTATCATGACAATTATTAAATGTTTTTGGATTGTTTATTGGGTTTAGTTATATGTATCATTTTTTTAATATGTGTTTTTACATGGATCATTATTTTTAATGAATGAGATTATATTTTGGGAATGTAACATTAATAGAACAAGATCACCATTGAGGAAAAAAATCCATTAATTTTTAAGTTATTGAGGTTAATTAGGATATATGTGTTTCTATTTTTTTGATATTCTATGCTGATCCATAGGTGTTGTTGTTGAAATTTTGTGGTAAAATTCTTTATTTATTCATGTGTTGTTTATAAATGATATATATTATATTTTATTATTGTAACCATTTTATAATTTTTTAATTAATAATGATTGGAGTAATGTATTTTTATCATTTTATAAATTATGTGATCGTTTAAATGTTTATTTTCTATTTAAATTATAAGAAAATTCATATTTAATACTTATCATTTGGATCAAAATATGTGATTTTAATGGAAATTGAATAAAAGTAGAAACAATAATTTACATTTTTGTATATATAATTATATTTTTATTATATATTTTAAAATATTACCCCATATCTCAAAAAAATGATCTTTAATAACAAATATCTTCCTATTACATTCCTATTTGAGGAATCAATAATCGTGTCACCCATAAAAAACTTATGGTTTCCAAATTCTTATCATTTTCATTACCATGTTCTTTATCACCCTATACAAATAATTGGGATTCAGTTTTCACTTATATTTATATACTTTTACTTCTAAAAAATATTCCACTTTTTAAAAAATTCACTTTTTGATAACCATCATATTTCCCTTTCACACTTTTAAGAGAATGTTTTATTACCAGTTTTTAAAATGAGGCATTTATAAAATAGTATATTCAAAATAAAACTCTTTATTATTTGGACGAGGTTAAAATTACTGGGATGAAATCTGTTGAATGTGAAAATTAAACACCCTGATATATTAATATAAAACTATGTTTGATATAGTAGGAAACATGCCACACTGAATCTAAATAAACAGTAATATATTATACAAATATGAATATATAAAGAAACATTTATCAATTAGTTTTTGAATTATTTGGCCTGAATAGTTTTAAAAAATTATGATAAATATATAAATGTATTGATAAGTAAATTTTCATTTATTAATTATTATAAAATAATACACCATTTTCATAGAAGTTATTTTATGTTTCAAAATTACCTTTACTTCAAAAAAAAGTTTATTAATTATTATGAGAAAGCATTATATTTAGTTTCTAAAACATATATAATTTTTTTATAAAAATAATTTATCTTTTTAAACTTCATAATAAACTTATTATTTTGTGAGAATTTTAAATTTTTTAAAAATATTTATTTCATCAGGAAAAGTGAAAAACATAGATTCTTTATTGAAACTATATTTTTATTTAAAATATGTTCAAAAAGTTATGATTTATTTAAAATGGGTTGAAAAAAATTAGTTCCATTGTAGTTGTAATTATTCTATTATAAAAATTTAAATTTATATTATCATTGATTTTTTTTAAAAAAATTTGTATTCATAAAATATGATTTTTTTTGAAATAAATGATTTATGTTTCATTTTTAAACTTGAATAAAATTTCAATAAATAATGTTATTGAAAATGAATATAAATAAATAGATTCAAAATTTTTAATATTAAAGTTATCATTTTATAGATATGACATATATTTTCAACTAATATGAGTAGTTTCTATTGTAAAAGTATTAATTTCATAAAAATAGAAAATCTGGATAATGTTGCTTTAAACTAACTAATTAGGTCTTAATTTTTCATTGTAATTGTTTTGAGATAAATTTAATACAACCAATATCACCAAATCCTCCAAATGGATTTTTAATGGATGATTTTCCATGAGAATTACATATATAAGAATTAAATCTACAAATGTTAGAAAATGTCATTGTCATGGTATTAAATATCTCTTATGTTTTCTCAAATGAAAATAATCAAATAGTGAATTAATTTTAATATTAAATTACTTCATGATGAAATTATATTTATAGTTTTAATTTATTTCAATTTTTATTGATTAAATAGTAACCATAAATGCTTGGGCCACACTAATCTATTATTTATTCAAGTAATGGAAATATTAAATAAACAAATCTAAAAATATTAAAATATAACATATTTATATGAATTAATGTGTCCCAATAATTTTTTAGTTATATATAACATTTTATACATGTTTAAATGTATTATATTCTAAATACCCCTATTTTTTGTATTCTATGTCATACAAAATTAATAACATAAAAATGGAAATAATAATATTTTATAATAAATAATATTTTTTTAGTATTCATAAAAATCACATATTCTTCCAAATTAAATAAATAAGTATGAAAGAATAATACATGGTACATTAATGGGACTTCATTAATTTTACGGTAGTATCCGTAAACATTAATGGTTATAAAATTTTAACATTATGGTAATTGTGAAGAGGGTTAATGGTTGTTTAAACTAAAAGATAAGAATGAACACATAATGATAACATGTAAAAAAAATTTATGATATATTTTTGAATAAACTTATTCTAATATTTTAATTATATTTATATTTATGTATTTGGAAATAAAATATAAATTTTATTAATTTAACACATTTTCAAATTATATGGATACCCTCTCGTTTAATATTAAAGGATACCACTTACCCTATTCTATACACCACATTGATAAATATCAAGCAAATAAAACCATATTTATTATAATATAATCAACAAAATCTATGTATTTGATATTATTTTCTTCCAAAAATATGAAACCTTCGGTCGTTAGGAAGATGTTCAGAGGTGGATTTGATAAGAGATTGTAATCGTTCTTACAACTATTAAAAATTTATATTTTGTTATAAATCATATAAATATTTTTTATCCATACCAAAAGGATAAATAATGTTTCATAATATATTAATATGTTATTATAATAATGGGATCACCAATATCCAACACCTATTTATCCCATGATAACAGAAAACATCATTCGTCTATACGTATAACACTTTCTATACATTAAGGTGTAATTCAATTTTGATCCCCACTATACAAGAATGATTATAAAGTTATAAAATATTATTATATATTATAATTAAGAATTAAATATACTTTTTAATATTTAATATTGTACGTACCTTTTTTTATTACAAATATTTGGAAAATAATAACATTTTTAATAATTATGATTCAAATAACACCTCCATGAAACGATGTATTAAATTTTTCATTTCATCCCTATATATGTTTTTATGAGGATGTTTTTAACTAATATATATATTATATGTGATAAAAACATTATAATGAAAATTTTAATTGTTCTTTAACATTTTTAACATATTATTAAATGTGAAAACAGTCCTCATGCATAAGTACAATTTACCATTTACATGACTTGTGTAATCCATTTTTATATAAATAACATTTATATATTAATTGAAATATAAATATATAAAATTTATGTATAAATATATATACATTTTATATTTAATATTATTTTACAGATAATGAAACCATTATCATATAATAATGTCAAAAACCATTGAATCAAAACTTATATTGAAGATGGTATGGTAATCACCCGTAATAGTGATTCTAATAATGAATTTATAAATTCCAAATGAATTTTTTTTATAATTTAATTATATAAAGTATTATATATATTATTAATATACATTATAAAAATAATAATTCTATATATTTTTTGTGTTATAAAAAAAATTACAGTGGAAGTTATACCTATGGTCGAGGTTTCTCATGTAACATTTACTTTTATGAGACATATTCAATAGTCACCTCTTATTCCTATTTGGTGGTCCATTTTTTCATTTTTTATTTTATATAATGAATATATTATATTCTAAATTTTTAATATTTTATTTTAATTTGTTATTTAATAATTATTATTATTAAAAACATAACAATTTAATAACTGTTTACTTTAATATGTCATCATTGTTAAGGATTTTTATATTCATTTCTCAGTTGGATGAATTAATTTATAATTCTATATTAGACCCTATATATTTTATTATATTGTTATTATTATTAATAATAATTTCAATTTTTTCGTTTGATTTTAAAATATTTATTTAATAAAGATACTAATTTTTTTAATGAATACTAACATTGTTTATTAACTCGTCTGAGCTTTTTTTTTATTTCTCACACATATTTTCATTATAAAATATTAAATAATTTTTCACTATTAAAATGTGATTATTACATTATTATTTTTTTCATTTTTTACATTTCAAAAATTTTATAAATGATATCTTTATGTTCATTTCTTGTCAATGATATTTATAATTTTTTTAAGAAAGTGTGAAATGAATATTTTTTAACTTTTACGGCATGAGGGAAATTTCATGTCCTTATGAAAACTAAATTCTTTAAAGAATTATTTATATATATAAATTTGAATTTTATAAAAATTACTAATATTTGGAATATTGTAAATATTGATTTTTGTTTTCATTATGAAATAATAATTTTACACAACAGATTTTAATGTAATTTTTATGTAATTTATAATCATCATTGAAAATAACACATGATTTTATATACATTTATAAGGACATGTTTTATTGATGAAATCATTATTCAATCAAAGTATTTATTATAATAAGTTTTTCACATTAAATTTTTAACATTTCATATCCAAGTTATTTTATTTGAATTTGTGTGTTGATTATGTTGACCCATTTTATATGTAGAATGCAATTGTCATACTATGTGATGGGAGGTTCATTCTATTGACCCACGCCGAATTTTTATAGGTGATGAGATTAATTACTTTAGGTTTTTGGATGAAGAATTACCAGTTATTAAATGATATAGTAGAATGAGGCCATAATTGTATGTTTATTATATGTTAGAATGATTATAGAATAAAAACATTAAGATGGACTCCATTATGAATTACAAAATTATGTCATTTGTTATAAATTACCCTCAGATTATGATATTTTTTTGTAATATCCATGTGTAATATTTATAACATGATTTTATTTATGTAGAATTTTTTATCATCATTTATTATAGAAAATTAATTATATATCGTCATTTCCATGATTAAATGGTTTGGTCTTTTAATTATTTAACATGTTATATTAGTCAGTATATTATTATACATGGTAACATCCACTCTATGTATACCTTGCTAATTATTTTTGGCCCCCATTATTATTTCCCATCCCATAGATATAAATAAGGCAACATTAGTGTTTTTAAGGTATAAATAGTTATTATTTTCAAGATTTTTTTACATAAAATGGGCGGCATGTTCATAACTAGTTTATGTAGAAAACAAAACAATGTCATCTATTGGATGTGGTAATATAAATTTAGTATCAATTTAATTATGTTACCAACGCCTATTGGCTACAATGTTTTTGGAAATTAATGTTATGATGATATACTTTTCTATAGATATCAAATATGGATGAGATCAACACCTTCATTTAGAAATTTTTTCTTAAAATGGTTTATCTCAATAAAGCATTCATATGGCACCTTATGATTCCGATTATGGATGTAAGTGTAGAAACATTATTTTTTTGGATGAATTTTGAGAAACAAAAATATTTGGACATATTTAGGTGAAGTAAATATAAAATATTTTTTAAGTCATTTGTCTACACATATAGGAAAAAAAATGTTAAAATAATTGTAAATCTGACAATCATCAAAGATAGTTTTTGTTAAATGTTAATGATAATTTTATCCAATGGTGATCTCTATACACTATTGTTATGGATCATGGAAAAAATTTGATATTTATCCCTATATATTTCATTCATTTGTATATTCTTTACTATATCTAAACATTTTGTATCTATTCCAACTTCCTATGAAAATCACAAAAGTTCTTGATGTTTTCCATGTATTTATTTTGTGGATGTCGATAAATCATATTTTAAATTTACTAACTGAAATAATAATTATGAATTTTTTTAAATAAGTTAATATATATATTTTTTTCTAATTACGAGATGTAAAATATAGTAAAAAAATTGATACCATGCTTAGGATTAAAATATATTTTCCGAGGGGTTTAAATAATGAGATGTTTGTAAAAATACCAACAAATAATTTCTAAATAATATTTTTAGGGGATATTTATACCTCATCATTCCTTATGTTATTTGAATTGTATTTTAACTGATAATTTCAATGTATGGACAATATATATTTAAATCTTTTTATGTATCTCCACGTGTGTCATTTCCCTCATGTATAAAATGGGTTTTCATATCATTTTTTAATGAAAATAATCGAGAACTAAATATTTAAAGATAAAATAAAAAAACTATCCTATATTTACAAAAAATTTCATGAGCTTATTTTCATACCCTAACCCCATTATGTGAAGTATTAACGTTTACACCAAAGGATGTATCACAATGAAGAGGCTATTGTTATAATGAATTATTTATATATTTTTCTTATTCTTATACATTATATATTTTAGTTCTATGAATCCTAAAAATAATGATTTTTTTATACTCAATATACTTGGTTGTTATAATGGTTTTTGGAACAAAATTTTAGTCATTTCTCATCAATTCAAAATAAAAACATTATTATTGACTACATACGAACTATCAAATCAAAAAATTATCGAATTCCATTTTCTATCACCACCAATCATGGTTAGTTAATTGTATTTATTAAATCAATATATATGATATTAATTGCTAAATTGTTATTTTATAATTATTATATCATGAAAATATTCATACCTTCCCATTTTTTGGTAAATGATAATGTCTCTTATTCATTTATGTAGACTATCACCTTCATGAAGCGATGCATTAAGTTTTTCATTTTCCCATTACATAGATGATAATAAAAATATATGAAATTAATATATATTAAATTATTTATATAATTATTATTTTATAGATATTATTTAGTTTTTATCATTCATTCGCTCCATGTAACGAAATTTGGAAACATTAATCATTTGTAGAAATAGAAAACCATCTACACAATGTGACAAAATTTATTTCAAACAAAAGCATTTTTTTAATGGTTATAAAAATATATAATGTGAATATATATTATAGTTATTATATGGATGAGATTCTATATTTAATGAAACTATGTATTCTATTCATGACCCTAAAAATAGGAATAAAACATTCAAGGATAATATAATTATCTTAACCCAAATATTGATTTTGATGATTGGATTTTTAATAAAAAGGGTAACATATGTTATATATTAATTATATATTAGCATATATATATATATATATATTATTGATTGGTAATATATCTATATTTATTTATGTGTGTTTGAACCTTTATAATGTGGGAAAATACTTAATATAAGGGAATTAAAACACAATCCCCGTTCATTTTGAGAGTGTATGTATTGAATTTCAATTAATGAATATTTTATGATCCATATAATATAAATGAAATAAATTTTTTTATGCATGTTACATTCTATGTTTTCAGTTTTTTCATTTAATTTTCATCCCTTTGGTAGATGAATGTATTTGGGATTTTTTTAAGAAAACTTGATTCTATTTCCTCAATAGTTGATTTTTTTCATTGACCATGTCAATCAAAATGTTTTCTTTAATGATATTTTTTCATATAAAATAATTTTCAAAATCTTTTTCATTTATATTATACAATCCATTAAATGAATTAATATTTAATATTATTTTTTATTTTTCAAGTAGGTACATTTTGACATTTACCTAAGGATTGAATGTAAACATTATATTAGCGATCACTATATGAAGGCATTTTCCCACCAACATAGAAATTATATTCATAAATGTGTCATTTATATTATTCCTTGTTTATATACAATGAAATATTTTTTAAGTAATATATAAATTTATGTTTTTAAACATGTTGAGGATGGTTTCTATTTTCATTGGATTTCGATGTGAACTTATAATAAAATGTTGATAGTATATTACATTTATGACATCATTATTGGATTATTTTAATTATTCACTAAGTATATGATCTAATGATACCATCTGAACTCATTAATTTAATTTATTATGATTATATGGTTGTGAAATGTTTGTGAACCCATTTAATTTTCCACGGGTTATGAATTGATAAAATGAATAATGTTTTTTGATATTCTGGAAAACATATATAATGTTTTCATTAATTGAATGGTGTCTCTAATTAATCACTCTAATAAATAGGTTAATTATATCGATATATAAATTGTTAGAGGATGATTAAAATTAAGAAATTGAGTGATTATAACTATTAAAACATTTTTCATTTTAGGAATGATTACTTCATAAAATTATCAAAACATATTAATGTATATGCTTTAAAATAGATATGATTAAATTATTTTTGATTTACATTCAAATTTTGAAACATTATTATATTATGACATGTACATGATGAATACTTATTTATATCATTGTTAATGACTATTCCAGATATTAAATTATTTTGAAGTTATTAATCTATTTTATTCTATGATTTAATATATAACATTGAAAACAAGAACATAACTATGTTCTCACACACATATGATTATGTTATGTTGAGTTATAATTTATATCACACCAATTTTCATATACGTATAATTTTTGATAATAGTTATTAGGTTTTCTATCCCTTTGATTTGATATATGATATTTTATATGATATTTCTAGTAAGGGATCTAAAATAAAAATCTTTGTTGAATATGATAATGATTATTAACTATGATAGTGTTTGTTATCCTCTTCCATGAAACATAATAATTAATCTTAGGAGGAATATATTTATGTGATATATATTGGATATTTATATAAAAATATTTAAAATTTAACAATATTATGAAAATGTCACCTTAGATGGAATCAAAGTAGGTTCTAGTTATTTTATGTGATTATGTTATATAGAATATAAGGAAATAACCTAAGAATATATAGTATAAACATAACAGTAATAGGTTGATATGATGGTTTCATAAATAATAATATTTCATGAAATATTTTCTTTTCATTATCTACCCTATTTGTTACATATCAACAATTATGAATCATTTTATTGGATTTTATCATTGATTAAAACCTTAATAAATCATGAATGGAATGGATATGATGGTAAATTCAATGAATTTCTTCTTGATCAATAAAATGAAATATGAGTTTGGAAGAAATATCATGTGTAAAATCACACAAAACACATTATATCATTGAGAAATTATGTGACTAATGTTCTGTTTATGAAAAAACTAATTATGGTTAAATATTCCATCAATCCTTTTACATGAAACGTTTGACCTTATACTTAGTGTGTTCTAATAAATTCGTTTTCTATAAAGGTATCAATTTGATGAAAATATATATTTTTATATAATTTCATAGAATTATGGAATGTTTTCATACCAGTCTATCACTTGGAAGGTAGATGTTATATATAGGGGACTCTTATTAATAACATTAGAGAAAAATATGATGTATAAACTGTAAAAATAGAGGTCTTTAAATCTTTATTATTAAATGAATTATATTCTCAACTTCTTTGTACAAATATATAGGATTAATTTATATATAGATCATGATTGATAAAGAATAAATTGGTACATAGAAATATATCATTAAAATAATTTCACGTTATGAATATAGTTTTCTCATCTAATTAAATAGAGAAATTAATTGATTCATTTACTGACTCACACCATGTAATCAAAAAGTTTCATACATAAGATTCATTGGGTGATATAATGAAATTAATAAATGTGATATGATGGTAGAAATAACTGGTGGGAACTCCATTAATTATTATAGATTTAGTTTTAAGTAGATAATAATAGAAAATCATGGAAACATGAAAGGGAAATCCCTTAGTGAAATGAAAATCAAACAACAAGTATACCAAAAATGTAGGAGAATACACTCAAAAGAATTAATTAATTGATCCAAGAAATGATTCAAATGTAGAAAGTATGTACATCAATGGAGTGATAATTATTGAGGGTTTAGTTTTTTCAGAAAACAAAATAGTAAATAATAATGAATCAACTAAGGAATTTCAATGTATTATATGTATTTTGATAGGTGATTATTTGAATCGATTCCCTAATTTTAGAGATAATGGAGTTTTAGTCCTCAAATAACCCAATAAAAAGATTGAAGGTGTTTCCATAGTTATCATAACTAAATTTGGTCTATAGACCCATGTGGTGAATATTATACATACCATCAACACAAGGACTATAAATGTCATATTCATTTTTTAGAATCTTCCACACTATTAAATAGGAAGAATTTACCTATATTTCTACATAACCACCTCAATGTTCAAATATTTAGATCATCGTATATCCTAATTGATTTGTGATAAAATAAGATGTTCATATATCCTCGATAATATATATTTGTGGAAATATTCTTATTGTAATTTATTTATTTTTATTCCAATATTTTACTTTTTTTTGTGTAGTATTGTCTTTTATTATATTGTTTTGAATGCTCCAAATAATCGAATAACAACTTATGGTGGGGGTGGAATATTTTTTTCAATTTTTTATGCTTGAATACATTTTAAACATAACCCCTAAAACATGTGAAATTTCAATTCCTTATAAAAATTTATTAAATACTTGTTCATGGAAAATTAATAAAGAATGTACTCCATATGATATATACATGGTTGGGACATAATGTCAGAACCTAAATCCTTTCTATATCCACTCCTATGGGACTATGTGAAATCCCTATTAGGAATCATTGAATACAACTTGTGCCAGCCCCTTTATAGACATTATATACCTCTAATGTAATGGTTATAATAAATTCAATTATTTAATAATTTTTCTAGAAAAACAATTGATAAAAGAAAAGACATTGTCAAATATTCACCAAAAAAGATCCTAGGTCTGATGACCCTGAGTTATTTGGACTTCTAGGTGATCAAAGCATTATAATTGAATTAATATAATAGAGTCAAGAAGATGAAATCTTTCAAATTCCATTCCTAAAGACACATTCTATAATTTTAGGTTAAGTGATCATTATCTTCTTAGAAACTCCTCTAAATACAATCAAATGATCCAAAATTTGATGAATCCCCTCGAGTTTAATATGTATGATGAATCCATTTTCAATATAAAAAAACTCAAACTCTTCTCAAATTATTATTACAATATTCCTCATTCAAATAAAAAAAATTCATGTATATTACCTTATTTTGATATCAATGTCTTGATATAAAGACATGACATGAATTCTAACATGATCCACCTTTTCTACATAAGAGAATGATTCAATATAGAATGGTAAAATGCATCTATTTATAAAAAAATAATAATAGAAATGCCGGGAAACCAAAAAAATACCTCTTACCCATATTTAAAATCTACAATGAAAATTCAAATTAAAAAAACATTTACTAATTCATAACATCTTAATATTTCATTAAAATTAGTCTTCTTAGAAATAATAACTTTTCACCATAATGATATAACTTCCTCATCATCAGTATAAGGTATCTTCCTCTATTTTATTATAGTGAAACCTTTTTCCTGTAATCATTAATATATTACAATCTTCAATGAATTATGATTTGATTATGATCATATGATTATATCATATTGACATTCCTTCTAGGAGTTTGTCTAATAATTTTTCCATCTTAGAATCAATATCATAGAATTATCATAATGATGGAATTATTATTATAATATTATTAAAATTATGATAAAATTATTATTACAATAGAATTCTCAATAAAATGGAATTTACATTAGGAAAAAAACCCACTTATAAAAATTTGAAATTCTTAAATCCATATTAGCAATAACACATTAAATCATCTAAAAAATATATTTCATTAACTACTAGATCTGATGAAAACATATTCTTGATCTATGGATTTGATTAAATCTTTATGATCCATTAATTTGATCAAAAACATTTATCATTAGAGTCTAAATTATATTGTTGAACTTCAGGATGGGTAAAGCATCATCTAACATAAGATAAAAATATATAAATTTTTATTACTCCTAACATCACTATCTTCTTTCTAATCTCTTTTTGAACAATATGACTTATGCACCTAGTAAGACCATTCTTCTTGATTTCTTAAATAACCATTCCAATTATTCACATTCCAATGATCAATATTATTTTATGTCTGGTGTTCCTCATAATGATAAGTTTTATTAAGAATATGTTACATCATATTCTCCTATCATTCCTAAACTACACTTTGTATCATTACATATTCATGATTGATGATATAATATAGGCCACCAAATCATTGTTATATTTTATTCATGGATGTTTTATTACTTCCCAAACATTCATTTTCACATATCGTCTTATGAGACTAATTCATCTTAAGTCCTATTCAATAAGTCTATGAGTATTCGTCAAATTCAGATACCAATTTCATGGTTCTTATGTCTCACGTTGATGATTTGTGTGCTATTTTCAATATAGTTGTTGTTGGTCCTCTCAAAGAAATATAAAAAATTATTTTTGAAATTTATATTTGTTAACAAATACAAAAAATTGTTAAAAACATCACAATGGTTCTTTAATCTCCCCATTTGTATTTTTTAAAAATTCTTGGTAATTTCATTTTCACGTCCCATAAAAATTTCACAACAAAATTTTTCAAAAAAACTATATTTTTTTACTTTAATCAATAATATAAATTCTCAAAAGAGAGTATCCTAACACAAAAATAATAGATAAATTATTTTGATGAAAAAATTTAAACCTGTTTTGAAAAAAAAATTATCCTTGGGATGCTAAACACCCTCTTACTATTATATTTTCCACTCAGTTTTAATTTTCTCTCCCCATTTTATTTTCTCTCTCTAATTTTATGATAACAACATATTCGGATTTATTTATTAATGATATTTAAAAACATATTACAAATTAAAAATATGTAACTTTATCTCCCCCATTCTCAACATAATCCAATGTATTGTGGGTGACTTCCTTATGGGGAATAAGAAGTAATTGGAGGATGTTCAAAATGATGTTTCACCCTTAATTAAAAAAATCATTCTTTAGGTATATCTTTTATGATTATATGATCAACATTCTATTTTGTGAACATATATTCCATCAAAACATCTCCAGTAAAAACATTCCCATTTATACAATGATTATTTATGTCAATATGTTATTACCTATAAAGATGTAAAAAGGCACTTATTAGTATATATAATCATATGTTTAGAAAAATTAATCCTAAATGGTTTATAAATATTCATATTTATGTCTTACTACTCAAATTTATTCAAAAACATTTGTGAATAATACTGAGTTACTGAAACATATTTTGAGTCTATTATTCATAATGTTAATGAACATAGTTTCTTAATATGAAAACTCCAAAAACATTATCCTAAAAAATATTCCTCATGAAATTGATTTTCCAATATTAATATCTCCAACAGAACACCAATTAGTATAACCATGAATAATCTTCTACAAAAATTATTTTTTATAATAAACCATGTGATTATGTTCCATTGATATATATCATATTTATATTTTCATTTGAAAATTTTGATTCTATAAAATTAATTTGATACATGGAAAATAATTTCACCACATAAAAAATATCGTAACTTGCGTATCTATGGTAATGTTGAGTTCCTATTAGATTCCAAATGACATTATAATTCATACATTTTTTAAGAACATATTTAGTCCATTTTTCTCAAAAATATAGGATAAGAAAATTTTCAGATTCATTTATCACAAACTATATTAACAATTCCATGGAATTCGTTTTGTAATGGCCTGGACCTCTCTGGTCTATTACATTGCTGACATTCGGCGTTAGAAGTTTTATGAGAGGTTAGGGTGACTTATTACAAAACATTTTCCATATTTATTGTTCATGGACTGTGTTTCCAGAATATTAGGCTATTTCCAATAGTTTCCTTCCAACATCAGCCTTCCAATAGTACACATTTTCCATTTCCAAATTTTGTGTTCATGAATAGTTTATCCTACATCCTACAGTTTCACCCCTTTTATGTTTCCATTGATGTAAAATTCATTTAATGCTAAAATTTAATTACTGTAAAGATGATTCAAAGTCCATAACTCCTATATTAATTTTCATAAGGCTCTGGATGCTTTTACTTGGTCAAACCACTTGGTTTAATGAAATTATTTTTTAATTGAAAATCTTGCATATCTTTAACCTAGTACATAATTCTTCTAAGGGGACCATATATCTTCCTTCCTTGTTTTACTTTTTTGTTCCCTGGTGTAAGATGCTATGACATTCTTTTCTTCCCATAGGAGCGGTGTGATTGAACCTTAATCCTCATATCCTTTTCCCCTTTATGTTTCTTCGTGCGTCATGTGTAGCCCCTTCTTGGTGAAATTAGAAAGTGAGGATCCTTCATCAATAGAAGGCGTGATCTACATATGTTCTTGAGTTTTCCTCAATCCATATCATCTTGTTTCTCCCTACCATGATATGGAATGTGATCTCCATGCATCAAATAGAGTTTTCCGGATTGTCAGATGGTGTAGTTTTGTTATGGCCTTCTAGGGTGTATGTAGTTTTCATTGGGGATAAGATCATATTAAATCTTGTGGCTTGTTCTAATATAAATAATTTCAAAAACCATTTGAGGTAGGGGATTCATTTCTTCTGTATTCATTTATGTGAAAATGTAGAGTTTGCATGTTTTATCCCACTAAATCCTAATGGAAATGGCATATTAAATATTTGAACCGGATAAATAAATAGATATCAATCATATTTTATTTCCTCTTGTTTTTATAGATAGTGTGATACATAGGCTTGTCTGATTTATCTTTTCATTATTTATGGAAATCAATAATGAACATAAATCTAGAATTAATTGGTAATTGTTTGGAAAATGATAATGATGATTGTAAATGAATTTGGTTGTGATGTTGTAATTTTATGATAATCAAATTGATGAATTAATTAGGATTAATAAATATGTGATATCGTATTATTTAGTTTTCCTGTAGTTGGAACCTGAAAATAATAAATAAGTTTCTTATATGGATTAATGGAATAGTTGTTTGATAATATATAATGCCTCATGGGGTTCAGAGTTACCATATTTCTAGATTAAGGGCTAATATCTAGGTTGATATGGTGTTTTTTTACTACTTCTTGTGTTGTGATATGTCGGGTCAGTGTGGCCTATTGATTGTGGTCGTCGTGGATGACTAGATTGGAAAGAAGCATTGGTTTATGCATGTGAGTGTCGGGTAGGAAACCAAGGATGATGAAACGGGTTGGATGTGAATGTTTGGATGCTTGCTAATTCTTGTTAGTTGTTTATATTCATTATATTCTCCACTACTCAAGGAAGTTAGTTTGTGTGGCTCGTTCTCATATAAAGAACATCAAATACCGTTTTAGTTAGGGGAATTTTTGCATCTTAAATATTTTACGTGAAAATGTAGAGTTATCGTGTTTTATTTGACTAGATCATAATGGAATGGACATATTATATATTTAAATAAGATATATAAATTGATATCGATTGTATGTTATTTCCTCTTGTTTTTCTAGATAGTGTGATATACATGCTTGATTTGATTATATTTTCATTGTTGATTGAAATTGGAAATTAACATAAAGATGGAATTAATTGATAATTGTTTGTCAAAAGATAAAGGGGAAATTAAATGAACCTTATTGTTGTTGTAATTTTATGTTAATCAAATTGATATTGTAATTATGTTTAATCAATTTACGATAGATTAAAATTTTTGTATCCCATGGTTTGAACATGAAAATAAAAATTCGGTTTTTTTAGATGGACTAAATGATATTTTGTTTGATAATAGATAAGGCCTCATAGGGTTCCATGTTATCGACATTCTAGATTAAGGTTTAACAACCCATTTGTTATGATGTTTTTTTCCTGCTACTTGTGTTGTGATATGTGGGGCAGGTAGGCCTATTGGTTGTGGTAGAAGCTAACACCTAGAGTGGCGAGATGCATTAGTATATGCATGTGGGTGTTGGGTATGACACTGGGGATGATGAATCAGGTTCGATGTGAATGTTTGGATGTTTTATTATTCTTGTTGGTTGTTTATCTTATTTACTTTCCCCACCACTCAAGGAAGCTGTTTTTCATACCCTCCTTCCAAAGGGGAGAAGACGTGTGTGTTATGCCATGAGATTTCGGTGTTTATCTTCCTGAGGGAGGATGGGTCTACGCTATTCCAATATAAGGCAAAGACACGACATGTAGTTCATCTACCCCCCATGTTTATCACCCTTGTGTATAGTAGATTAGAATGATTTCATACCATTCTTGGGAATATGGGAAAGTATTTCTATTAATAAATGATTGAATAAATGATGTTAAATCATGGGGTTGGAGGTTGTTGGGACACAACATATAAATCTCAATTTAATGGAACAAAGGAATTTGGGTTTGATGTTTATGAAATATAATTATGAAATTGTTAATAATTAATTAATGTTTAAATAATTAATTTATGTAATGTGAATGTGATAAAAAGGAATGAAGTAATGTAATAATTCTCTTTAAAAGGTTTTTTTATTATTGGATATATTGTCTTAGGTGTGGAAACTAGGAGTCCAAGATACGTTAGCTGCAGTTTATTATAAGATTAGGTCATTACCATAGTGTGGTTGTGAGATATTTTATATTCTTTACTTTTTGTGTTTATATATGCTACTCCAACCCATTATTTATGGTAACTAACACACTAGGGATTCTGAGCCATAGGGGAGTTTTCCATAACATTATGGTGGGAGGATGGATGGATGACTACCCGCTATTTCCCTTATATATTCTCTTGTTGGTAACTTGTACAAGAAAGAACATAATTTCATTTTCCCCAAATATATATGTAGAGGACTATAATGAATTTTGGTTATTCATGCACATATATTCTTGATATAATTTCATATATAATACTATAGGTGTAACATGTTTATGCTGTGATGGCTTGTGGATCCTTACTCAATGTATGGGTTATAATGGCTTGAGGTATAATTCCTGATATATGACACATGTTATGCGAGCTATGATGGATCCTAGAAATTACCTGGTTACATTTATTAGGTGCACATGGTGGGTTTAGTTCATGGGGAGCATTTTGTGGTTCTTCCCCTAAGTGTTTTCCGGAAAGACTTTTTTTGGGAGAGAAATTCTTAGGATGTCCAACACTGGGGAAATAGGAAAAGCAATGGGGAATTAGTAGTGGGGTACCCTTGATATTCATTATAATAGAATATAATATTGTATGTGATATGAGGTGAGAGTATCCATAGTGAGGCTGGAAACATAGTATTCATGCTTACGTGAAGATTTATTTTCACTTGTTGTTCACTATGATTTAGAATGCTTTCTTTACATTTTCACAAGAGGATCCATGGAGGATAATTCTGAGTACACTATTATACATACCCTATATATTTATAATCTTTTTTTATGTTACATGGATGATGTTAGAGATTAGGCTAGATACTATGAGCTTAGGGCTGAAGGAGTTTTTCGGGCTTCATTTCCATTGTTGTTAATATATTCTTTTGGGTAAATTCAGTTTTCCCCCATTCAGTTGTAGTATTTTTTTACAACATTTCATATGTGTACATGGGATTTCTATTTTATTGATATCTGAGTTGGAGTTGGTTGGTGTCTGAATTATCTCACTATTTTTCATGTATTCTCTTAGAGGGTAATTCCTCCCATTTGTCTGTTTACTATACCCTTGGTACTACTCTCCATCCATGGGATTGCTGGAGGTGGGACTTAGGGCTCACTGTCTCCCTTCTCACATTGCCGACCTAGGAGGGGTACACCTTATGGGGGGGGGGGGGGGTTGTGACCCTTTTCATGTGATTATGAAATGTACTTATATTTTTTTGGAATATTTTAATCTACGGAATATTGTTAATTCTACCAATACTGACATTTGAAAAAAAATTCTTCATTTTCTCAGAAAATTATTTTAAATCTTAATATTTCTCCCACTATAAAATTATATCATCGTCATACACTAAATCATTTATTATTCTAAAGTTAAATTCTTACACATACAAGTTATTATCCATCATTCCATTATTAAAATTCAAAATTCTAAAATACCAGTAATTTTTTGAACTCTTGGAATGTGGAGAATGTTTGAACCCATATAAGGATTTATTCAATATTTAGACCATGTTTGCATCATTATCATGTTGAAAACCAGAAGCTTGTTTAATGTAACCTTCTTCCACAATGTCACCATTTAAGAATGATGACTTTAAAACAATTTGTTAAACATAGTAATTTATATGTGTAGCTTTTGATTGAAACATTTGAATAGTTTCTAATATTTCATATAGGTAAAAGGATTATTTATAATACACACCATATACAAATTTATAGACTATACAAGAACATTATTTATTTGTTTCAAAAAAACTTCTCCATGATCATTCAACCTATTTCTATAATCCCACATTGTTTAGATAACATTTTTATAGGATGTATTGAGAAGAAGTTGAAATGTTTAATTTTTATCATTATGATATGTACCTAATTTCATAGTATAGAGAAATTATTTTGGTTTAATGGCTTCAGAAATTGATTCTGATTCATTTTGAAGGAAAAATGATGTCTCATTTTCTAATATCAACACCACTGATGTCTGAACTGGAGCATTCTTATTTCCCATAATTTTTTGGGTACAATATTTTTTTTATGGTAGGAAATTTGAACAATTTTATTCTAGCTGAAATTTCCTCATCACACAATTCTCCTGACTCAGGTTAATGATTATTGAAATCATTTTTACTATTTTGGGAAATCTCTAGTTTCTCCACCTCATCATTCTGAACAAATTTATTTGATAATTTATTTAAACTAAATTTTAATCATATTAGTTTACAAACCATTATATAAATTTTTTTCCAACAATTGTAACTTATTCCTTGGTGTAAATAACCCATAAAAGGTTCTTTTTTCATTGTTCTCATTAAAATTTTCTATATCAAGATTTTTTATTTTATATAAACATGGACTTCCAAACATATTAATGAATTCCAAATAATTGTGTTCATATAAAAAAATCAAAATAAAACATGTTGGTTTTCAGTCACAACAAAAATATTTTATGAACATGTATATTAGTATGAACTAATTATCTCCAATATAACATTGAATGTTTATATTTTTCAAACACACTTTATCCCATTTCCACTGAAAAACTATTCATTCTTATGATATTCTTTTTTGTGAATTATAGAATGAAATATACTATTGCTTGATACCATGCCTCCTCAGATATGTTTCAAAATTATTTTCTATGAAATTTTTATCACAATATGTTATCAAAATCATTATATAAACTCTAATTTCATTCTCATTTTAAATTATGAAAAACCTAATAACATCTAAAGCCTATGATTAGTGTTTCATAAAGATGATTTTTAATCTGAGTGAAATCATAAATAAAATTTATAAAGTATTAAACTTTTTTTATGATGTCTCATCATCCAACATAATTCAGAATGAATATGATTAGAGGTCTTGTAGACTAAATGTCTACACTAAGATGACATTTTTTTGTTAACGTTTTACATTTGAAAACTAAAAAAAACCTTTTCATCTTTTATTTTCAATAATATAAAATTATTAAAAGCATTGACTTTATGATGTTTGTCCTTGTTTTTATTTTCAAGGTTCCCAAGTCTCCCTTGAAACAATTTGTTTTCATCTTCACCATGAAAGTTGTAGGAGTTATTATATTCTCCATGTTGAAATAGATTACCACTAATTCATTATCCTATTATGATTACTTTTCCATCATTCAAACATCTGATGATACAAGAATATATTTTTCTAAATCACATATTTCACACAACCAAAATTCTTACATACACAATGTATGTCATATTTTACCTTATAAAAAATAACACATTCTTAGATTCAAAGATTTCTTCGACAATATCATCAATTCTAATACCTATGATTTTTAAGGAACTATCACCACCAAATATAACTTCTCATCGATCATTTCTTTCAATTTGTTTCATGATTTTAATTACACCTATAATACTACATGAATAAAAAATATCTTTTATCTATAGATTTTTCCTTATTCTTCATTTAAATTAAATCTCAAAAAATAATTTCTTTCCTCAAATTTTTTCATTCCAGCTTAATTTTATTTCCTATGATAAGAAACCTATTCTGAAAGGATTATCATACATCTTTTTTCATGATGACTATCATAATAGCATCTTTTACAAAAAAACATCCAGACATTCTAATTTATTTTTTGTGGAAATGAATTTTACATCATTATTTTTTTCAATCTTTTAGTGTATTATGAAATTTACCCATCCTTCTTCCACAAATTCATTCAGTTTGTTCAATCATTCTTTAGGAAAGTGAAATTTTATTCAAAAACATATAATTTTCAAGAACATAGATCCCACAATAGTAGAAATATACATAAAATCATTATTTTATACTAAAGTAAGATCTTCCTCTTTATAAGTAATTTTGATGATGATAACTTCTTTCTTCACTATCATACTTTGTACATGGACCATTTTTCATATAAAGGATATTTTAAACTATTAATTATGTGATAGTCTTATAAAATACCTTCAAAATCCAAACTGTCCCATTACATTTTTTATCAGAAAAATTGATTGAAAAATCCGATAAAACATAATTTTTAGATATTTTGGAATTCACTTGATTCTTTATTTGAACTTTCTATGCAAATTTACAATTATCATATTTTACATCTAATTTTTTGTTGTTTTTATTCATCAAAATCATGGTAAATTTTGAATCAATAATTATTTATTGAAACATGTTACCTTATACTACCAAGGATTCATGAATCTTACTATGATATTCAACCATCATTATCTATTCAGCAATTTGAAATTTGTAACAGAAGTTCTCTTGAGTGTATTCTTCATGTTTTTAATGAAATATTTTATTTCCTCAGAAACTTATTCACCATATTTCTTCATTACTCTACTTTAATCCTTAATAGTTCAATTTTTATCATGAAATGAATGTTGTAATGTTTTGAGTTGATATTCTCTATATAATTCTTCAAACATTTATTCACAATGTGAGGAATATTTTGTTTTTATAACTTTTCCAATAAATGTTTCTATTTTTTCAGAATATTAATCTTATAAATATTTATTATTTATTTAGTTAGATTCGACATTCTTACTAAACATACATATTTGGTTTCTAGTTAACATATTTTTATATTTTTTGTATTTCATTCCAATTTTATCATTATTATTCAACATATTCATTTGAGGTTTTTCCATATAATCATCTAGTAATTCAACAAACAAATTCATGGAGAAATTTATAGATATATTTTTGATAAAACAATAATCAAAATGTTTGGGAGGATGTTTACCTCCATATTTTCCACATTTTATTCTAAAGAACTTGGATATTATAAATATGAATTTTTACTGAAGACATCACCCTATTTATCTTAAAAGTTACAGGGGTCAATAGCTTCATCTCTTTTATTTTAATTTTCCTCAAGGCTTTATAATCCATTTCAATTTTTATCATATATTTCAATAGTTGAGTTTCTCTCATTTCATAAGAAAAAAGAATGGTATTTTACTCATCAAGAGATAAATAATCATTATATTGTAACAAATAAATTTATGAATAAAAAAAGTCTGAAAATGTTGTCAAATGTTTCCTTAAATTGGTAATATCCTCCATGAAATCTCCAAATACAATGATGTTTCAATAAATTTTATTTTCTCGGGTAATGTATTCATTAATAGATACTTCTTTAATCATTTATATGTATTTATATATAAAATTCCAAATTTTTATATATTCAACCTTTAATTTAGTATTCCATTCGAAATACATTCATGCTAGTTACACATAATCTTTGATGCTTTGAGACCCATCAGCTTCATATTAAAAAATTATTATATGGACAAAAGGATATGATTTATAGCTTTCCGTCAACATTTATATTTATCATATTAGTAAAATTTTATGGGATCCTTCTCAATAGGTGGAAAACCATTTGTAGAAGCATCAACAACATCTACGAAGAGAGATAAGAGATAAGGATTCATCCTATTTTTCCAACCAATTTTTTTTAATAAAATATATAATTTCCACTACTATTGACATAATTTATATTATTCATAAAAGGATTCAATAAGGGAACATTTTCATTGATTCCAATTGATGTCCCAAATGATAAAATTACAAAACAAAAGGGTTGAATTAGCTTTTCTATTTTTATATGTTTTATTAATTTTAAAAAAATCCCATAAAACATATTAAATATTATATACAAATAATTATTTAGTTAATAATATTGCATTAATATGTAGTAAATCCTGTAAATCAAATGGTATTTTTAAGGATTTTCCTAAATGTGAGAATTTACATGCTTGCCAAAGCCACTCATGTATTTCTATGGATAATCACTGTTATGAGAATGTGAATAAAAATTATGACAACTACCAATAGACACATTATATATATGCATATAAAGGATTATACTGACTCCTTTTAGTTTAAAAATATTTTTCAAAACAATTGAACCAAATGAATATAATAATGAAATTTTAAAAATAACTCCACAAATGTTATCATTTACGATGACCATAATTCAGAAAACATTCATTATGATAAAATCAGTCAGATTCACTCAATTTTTTAGAATAAATATGATTCTCACTTTATCATTCTACACCTTATAAATTTTTATGTTCTATCAATTTTGAAAAAAACATGCACTTTACTAAAGCATCCAAAAAATCAATTCAAATGTCCATAGTTTGATGAAATGAGTTCGAACGACTATTTTGAATGAACCCATTATCAACATATAAAAACTAAAAATCATCTTAAAATATCAATTTGAACTTTATCAGTTTAGTAAACAAAAATATCACATGTCCTAACATAATCTGCTATCTCAGAATTGAAAATAAAATTTTATAAGGAATATATTACCCTACACCTTTTCCATACAAGAAAAAAATAAAAATTATGATATTAATATTACTTTATTTATAATAAATTTGATGTCGAAAGGTAATGAATCAAAAAAAATTCCTATATAACTAAATTTAAATTCTCCAAAAACCGTCACATTAAATTTCATCATTGACTGCATTAATCTTTATCAATATTTCTCAGAATTCAGTCTTATTGAACATATAACATTTCATCAATAGAATAGAACTTCCTCATATTTTGTATTTTGTGATATCCTCACCTTAATTATGAAAAATCATAATTCCTATGAACATTATGATTTGTACATCATTTGATCATTGTGATTTGACTATCTTCATAAGTGTTATTATAATTAACATTACTTCTACAAGTCAGTCTGATCATCATTCATGTTCATATTCTATTTGATGGAATACTCAAATTGATGGAATTATCGTTATGATGGATTTTTCAGTACAATGGATTACTCATTCAGATTAAAACTCCACTTTACAACATTGAAATTATTCAATCATTATCATCTATCTCTAATTTTTAATTATTAAAACTATTGAGTCTGTAACATTGAGATATGATGTAAAATTTTTATTAACCTCTAGAACTAATAAAATGTTATGATCCCTCCATATCAAAAAAATATTTTTTTAGGACTATTTTTACGGTATATTATATCATCCAGACTTGTATGGAATCATATAAAGCAGGTTATATAGTATGAAAATAGTATAAATCATGACTTCACTATCATATTTTAAAACTCTTTAGTTACATTATTACTTATTCACTCAGAAATATCATTATTCTTACTATCTATTGTTGTCACAATAGTGGTATATATCTTTTTTTGCTTGGTGTTACTCACACCGATTAGTAAGATCTAGAATATTATGCATTGTTTCCTCCTCTCTTCTACCATCTTTAAATTATATCATGTCATCTTAGATTTATTACAGTTTCATGATCATCAAAACAAATCCTTATTTAATAAACATATTTTCTATTTCATCCAAACCTTTTGGTCGCACTCAAAATCTTCTATGACCAATTCTTTATGAATCCAATTCCTAGTAGTCTGTAACATTCCATCAAATGATCATTCTAATATCCTAGTTCTCTTGACACATGTCGTTGAGCTGGAAATATATTCATTACCGATGGCATTACTGTAACAAACCAAGTAAGTAATGAATAATATATATTTTTATCTATGTCTATTAATGATTAAGATAGTGTTTTAGAGGATTAAAATGAAAATAAATACAATCTTATGCATGGGATACATTAATATTCTTAAAAGATTGTTTTACTGCCTTTTGATGGAAAACCCTTTTTAAATCTATCTTTTTACAATTTTATAAGCTATGTTTGTCAAAATAAACTTATTCATTATTATTGGGACATCAAAATTTACTTTGTGTGAATTTTTGGTATTTTTCAGACAATGTTCATTTTTTAATGAATAGTGAAAAATACTGCATTTTACATCAAAACTGCTTCTTAATATAATTTATTTATATGATTAGATTATCTTTTGAATTGGTATTAATGTGTAATCTGAATATATTTTTACCATTTAATCCAATGGTGGTCATTGGAATCAATTTCACTTTGAAATTAGTCTTAAACTGGTGTCAATCTTTTGATACTTATTGTTTTATAAAAACACGTTATTTGCTATGACAACGGGAATTAATTATTAAATTAATTAATGTGACTTATATGTTTTGAATTTTGTAAAATAGACTTTATTTTTGAATTCGGAATATCAAATATATCTTAGGGTGAAATTTTGGTAATTTTCTGAAAAACTTCAATTTTTGATGAATAGTGAAACCACTAAGTGGTACTTATAAAAACTGATTTTCCGTTTAAATGAAATTTTTCCATCATTGTGTTTTGAATTTCAAAAATCTGACATACATGGTTTTCATTAAGAAGTAAAATGTGGTTGAATGTGATTAAAATAATTTTTTGGTGAATAGTAACTTATTAAGTTTTTAATCGCGATTAGTGGTAATTAGTGTAGTTTAAGGTAAAAATAATACTTTAATAAAATGAGATGAGCTTAAAACATGTCCTACCCTCATTGGTTGTGTCATGGCCGACCAAGACAAGCCATGGGTCAACTTGGGGACCCCATGGAGCCACTTTGGTTGGGAAATGACATAAATAACTTTTTATTTAATGTAAAAGTAAAAATGACACAATCATCATATGTTTTACGAAAACAATTTTTACATGGGGTTATAAAGATCATAGTTTTTATTATAAATATTCATTGGAAATCTAAAAACATTTCCTATATCATAGTATTTTTTTTATAATTTTTAGAATTTAAATAAATTAAATTATTTATGACATCATGATGATGCAGCGATGACCTCATTATTTAACAATTTAAATAAAATGGAAAGATAATGTAATATCTAAAACCTAAACATGTCCAAAACCTATTGTATGGGTAGATTTATAACCCTTATCACCTTATCCTAGAATTATTTCAATTTGGGACCATTTAAATCCGAAACACATTTTCAAATAATTTAATATTTCTTTACTTTCCAAGAGTGCCCCTCCTCTCCTCTTATAAAAGGCCCCCACCTCTACCTCTTTTCCCACACTCCCAAAGCCTTTGTCTCGGCCAACTCCTGATCATTTTGTCTCTACACTACCCTATATTACTCCTTGAAGCCTCACTTTGGTCAGAAGTCTTCCCAAGGAAGCCTTTGAGCTCAAACCAAAGGGAGTTACCCGATTTTAAGGTAAAGTCTTCACTTGAGTCCATTTGTTTTATTTTGCTTCTCCAACCCCCTAAACTGTTTTTATTTATTTCTTTTGTAACAACTCCAGTATCTTCAATATACTAGTATGTTTTTATAAGAAGGATTCAAGCTGCACTTACACACACCTACATCTAATGGTTAAAGAACATATGGTTTCCGTGGATGGTGAATTTATGCCTCCCGAAACGATGATTGTTCAACATTCCTTTAACACCTTCAAAGGTGGACATTAAGATGTAACTATATTTATATATGATATATAATATGTTTATGTTTTCTTTAAACTTCTGTATTTTTCTTTTTGGTCATACCTTTATGGTTTCCATTATGGGTAAACGCGATATCTTCATTTGAGGAAGTGCGGACTACCGCCCCCTCAAAGTGAGTTGATTCGTTAAATACCATATGTGAGACGTATAAAGGATGGAACTATGATATTATATATGATATTATACTGGAATTATAATGTATCTTTATATCATTATGATTTCATTCTATAAATACGAAATTGAAATGAAAGTAGCGTTCATGCGTACGTACGGCTTACCGTCTCCATGAACGGTGCATTTCATTTCTTACCCCTAAATGATTATGTAATATTATAAATGCATGAATGTACTGGATATATATGAAATATATGATATCTACATCATGAATACCATTCTGGATATAATTGATACATGAACAACATGTAATTATAAAGGGCTTATTTTTGACTCAAGTACCAATGATCGTTAAAACGACCGTTATTAACTTAAATAATTACATAGTGTTCATGACATGGCAATAAGTGATATAAAAGGAATAATGAACTTGAAAAAGGTTCTTAATCAAGTAGAAATTAACTCAAGTTTATTATTCAGGACATTAAAGAACGATCGAGTCAAGTCGGACCCGAGGTATGGGACTTTGTCTCAATCTCCTTTCATTGGGGCATATTTTGTTTTATACACAACCTTCTTTTATACGGTGTATAAACCCCTTTGACTTTTACGTTTATTCAAAAGGAATCTTTTTTATACGAAGAGTTTACTAAACGAAAAAAGGGAATGTTTTTGTCGTACATATGCGGCGACAATGACTTCTCCGCCGCCGTGACCATTATTTGAGTTTCGGCTTCCTCTACAAGCCATACCTTTTTTTAAAAGAAAACTAAATACCATGTTTTAATTTTCTTTTATTTTGGTATTGAAAATTGTTTTCATAATGTTTTTATATCAATGTGTTGTATTGATATATTGTGATTGAAAGGTGGAAATGTTATGTTTCCTTTATGCATGTTTTATGTGATACGATTATGTTGAGGTCCTTGGGCATTATTATGAAGATGGGTGGTTCCGTGATAGACTAAGGGCGGGTGAGCCCAATATAGCTCTCCAATGCATTGGGTAACGCGAAGGAGTGAAATGTTAAGGTTTCTCCGAAGAGATTTAGGGAATATACTGTGATGGGTATTCCAAACGTAACCAAGAGGGTTACTCCCTACGTAAGAATGTTATGGATGCCTCAAGTTACCTTTATGTCTTATGATTTATATGATTTATTAATGATTTGATGAGATATGTTAAAGTGCTTATGTTTTATGTGTAAAGTATGATCTCATTCTTATGTATATATGTACCCATGTTTCCTTTCCATATTTTTATATCCCTTACTGAGCTTTTTATGCTCATCCAAAGTTTTTTTGAAATGTTTTTCACAGGTCAAGGGAAAGGTACATGATATGACGATAGTGTCAAGGAAGTGTCAAGAAAGAATCCATGTTTTATTTTAAATATGTTTCCATTGATGGGAATGAATAATACTATCTTTATTTAACCACTTTGTTTATATGTGGAATGTAATGAAAGTTTTATGATCTAATTCTCTAAAACTCTAAACCCGAAAAGATCCTTAATGTGTAATCTTGTAATAACTCAAGATTAAGTAAGGTTTAAGGCTGGGGCCTTATAGTTGGTATAAGAGGTTGGTTTAGATAACTTTAGGAGTTAGAATTCTATTAAATGATTATCCAATTTTTTTGTGAAATGATATAGCATTTAAAGATTACCATGTTGCTTCCTTCATCTAAGACATGTTTGTTCAGAATGGTTTTCCCCAGAGGAAATAGGGAAGCAGTGCTAGGAAGGCATACAGAAGGAAATAACCTTCCGAATCAGCATCCTGAGATGGTCAGAATTGGAACTGAACAGTTTGTTGCAGTAATGGCGCAGTTGACTCAGGCTATAAATGGTGGTGGTATCCATGCATGAGATCATCCAGACCAACCGCAGAGGAACATGTCAGTGGTGGAACATTTCATGAGGCAACATCCCCCATCATTCAGAGGATCATCTGAACCTATGCTAGATGAAGGGTGGATTAAAGAACTGGAGAAGATTTCTGATGTCATGGGGTGTTCAGACAATCAATAGGTTAGTCTTGCTATTTACCGTTTGGAGGGTGAGGCAGATCAGTGGTGGTCGATGGTTAAAAATATGAGGGATGCTGATGAGATTGATGCTCTCGACTGGGATGAATTCAAAGGTATATTTCTTGAGAAGTATTTTCCTAAGGCTGTTCGACTTAGGATGGAAAAGCAATTCTTGGAATTGAGGCAAGAGGAAGACTCAGTGTCTACCTATGAAGAAAGGTTCACTCGATTGGCAAGGTATGCTCCAAATTTTATCCGAAACCTTGATAGTAAAATCAATCGTTTTTACTCAGGATTAAAGCCAAAATATCGAAGGGCATTAGCTTCTCGTGAGTTTAAAAGTTATGAAAAGCTTGTTCGATGTGCTGAGAAGGTGGAAATGGATTTTTCCGATGATCAAGTGTTCTATAACAACCAACAGAAGAAGAGATCGAGGTGGCAGGAGAAAGGTAAGAATTCTTCAAAAAAGTATGATGGTAAGAAAACTAAGATTCAAGTTTGTGATAAATGTGGAAAAAGGCATGCTGGGGAATGTCTTCTGAATTCTGGAAAGTGCTACCGATGTGGTAAGATGGGACATAAGGCTCGTGATTGCACTGAAAAGGATCAAGGTGATGGTAAGACCAAATTCGATTTACAGTTAGTGAAATGTTATAAGTGCAATGAGATGGGTCACTATGTAAATGAGTGTCCGAAAAAGAGCTTGAGTGATGGGAAGCAGTTAGACTACAAGCAGAAAGGGGTGGTGAAATCCTTTTCAACTACTTCAGCAGATGTCGGGCTGTCAAATGAAGTTGTATCAGCTAATTTGTTTGTTTTTTCAGATTATTCTAGTGTGTTGTTTGATTCGGGGTCTACACATTCTTTCATCTCTGAAACCTTTTCTAGTAAAATGGGAATACCATCTCAAGAAATAACTCCTGAACTTTTGGTAAAGACACCTGGAGGAATTGTTGAGGCAAAAAGAATTTATAAGAATCTTTCTATCCTTATCTGTGGAAAGAACCTACTTGCAAACCTTATTTTTCTACCTCTAGTAGAGTTTGATGTTATCCTCGGTATGGATTGGATCTCTATTTACCATGCTAAGATTGACTGTAGAGCTAAAGAAGTTTCTTTTCAGAAAGAATTTCAGTTTGTGTACAAGAATGAACCCTTACTATTGATAACTTATCAAGAGGCCAAGAAACTTATAAAAGATGGAAATCAATGTTACCTTGCACACATCATTGAAAATAAAGGAACTGTTCAAATTAATGATGTGCCAGTGGTAAATGAGTATCCTGATGTTTTTCCTGATGAGTTTCCTGGAATAATACCAGATCATAAAGTTGAGTTTACTGTTGACTTAGTTCTTGATGCTAAGCCAATTTCAAAACCCCCTTATCGAATGGCTCAAATTGAACTGTTAGAGTTGAAGGAGCAACTACAAGATTTATTAGAGAAAGGTTTCATTCGACCTAGCACATCACCATGGGGTGCTCCTGTTTTATTTGTTAAAAGAAAGATGGTTCTATGAGACTTTTCATTGATTATAGGGCCTTGAATAATATCACTGTTAAGAAAAAATATCCTTTGACTCATATTGATGATTTGTTTGATCAGCTCCAGGGAGCTCAGTATTTTTCAAAGATTGACTTGAGATCGGGGTACCATCAGCTGAAGGTAAATGAAGAAGATGTTCCGAAGACCGCGTTCCGTACAAGATATGTCCATTATGAATTTGTAGTAATGCCTTTTGGGCTAACCAATGCACCTGCTGTATTCATGGACTTAATGAATAGAATTTTCCATGAGTTCTTGGATAAGTTTGTGGTGGTTTTCATTGATGATATTTTTGTGTTTTCTAAAAGTAAAGAGGAGCATGAAAGACATTTAAGGGTTATCATGAAAACCATAAAAGAAAAGAAACTGTATGGAAAATTCAGTATGTGTGTGTTTTGGTTGCAACAAATTTCTTTCCTTGGTCATATTGTTTCTAAAGATTGAATAAATGTTGATCCTACAAAAAAAAAGTTATGGAAGAATGGCCAAGACCCATAAATGTAACCGAGATTCGTAGCTTCCTTGGTTTGGCAGGCTATTACCGAAGGTTTGTTAGAAATTTTTCACGGTTATCTAGTCCAATGACTAAGCTAACTCAGAAGGATGTTAAGTTTTTCTGGACAAAAGAATGTGATGATTGTTTTCAGGAATTGAAAAGAAGATTGGCGAATGCTCCAGTTTTGGCACTACCTTCCAGGAATGGTGAGTTTATTATCTACAGTGATGCTTCAATGAAAGGACTTGGTTGCGTCCTAATGCAAAATGATCAGTTAATTTCTTATTCTTCACGACAGTTGAAAACTCATGAGGTAAATTACCCTACACATGATTTGGAATTAGCTACTGTTGTTTTTGCTTTAAAAATTTGGAGGCATCATTTGTATGGAGTAAAGTGTGAAATATATACCTATCAAAAAAGTTTAAAGTATATATTCACTCAGAAAGAATTGAACATGAGAAAAAGGAGATGGCTAGAATTAATCAAGGATTATGATTGTACAATTCATTACCATCCGGGAAAAGCAAATATAGTGGCTGATGCTTTAAGTCGAAAAAGTAATGCTTCATTAGGAATGTTGCGTTTAGAACGTGATCCTTTGGTTAAGGATTTGATGAACTTTTGCATAGAATTTGTTGGTGCAGGATGTTCTTCTGTTTTGTTTCAGGTATCAGTGAGATCATCTCTATCAGATAGAATCAAGAAACCACAGAAGCAAGACAGTGAGTTACAGAAAAAGGTAGAGCTGGTTCAGAAAGGTAAGTTGCCTGAATTCAACATTGATAATGATTGCGTTTTGAGATTCGGGAAGAGATTGTGTGTGCCTTGGGATTCACAGTTGAACAGAGAGTTGTTATATGAAGCTCATAGTTCTCCATTTTCAGTTCATCCTGGAAGTACTAAGATGTACGGAGATCTGTGGGAGTATTACTGGTGGGATGGAATGAAAAGAGATATTACTGATTTTACTGTGAAGTGTTTGACATGTCAACAGGTTAAAGCAGAGCGGCAATTACCGAAAGGGATGCTTCAGCCTTTACCAGTGCCAGAGTGGAAATGGGAGAATATATCCATGGACTTTGTTGTGGGATTACCGATGACATCTCGAGGTAATAATACACTATGGGTTATTGTTGATCGCTTGACTAAATCTGCTCATTTCCTTGCTATACGAGATACATTTTCCCTAGATCAACTTTCCCGTTTGTATCTTAAAGAGATAGTCAGGTTGCATGGAGTTCCCCTCTCCATTGTATCTGATCGTGATCCCAGGTTCACTTCTAACTTTTGAAAAGGCCTTCAGAAGTCATTGGGTACTGAATTAAATTTTAGTACAGCTTTTCATCCTCAATCAGATGGGCAGTCAGAACGAACAATTCAGACCTTGGAGGATATGCTACGATCTTGTTCTATGGATTATCAGGGAAGTTGGGACCAACATCTTTCTTTGGTTGAATTTTCATATAATAACAGTTTTCATTCCAGTATACAGATGGCACCATTTGAGTCATTATATGGGAAGCGGTGTCGAACTCCAGCTTTCTGGGATGAAGTGGGTGAAAGGAAGTTGATGGGACCAGAATTGGTAGAAGAGATGGCAGAACAAGTTCTACTGATCCAGAAGCACATGACAACAACTCAGAGCAGGCAGAAGAGTTATGCGGATAACCGGAGGAAGGATCTATCTTTCGAGGTAGGTGATCATGTTTTTCTCATGGTTTCTCCTTGGAAAAGTGTGATGAGATTTGGTAAGAAAGGAAAGCTGAGTCCAAGGTATATTGGACCATATGAAATTCTGGAGAGAGTTGGATCTGTTTCTTACCGAGTGGCTTTACCTCCGAGTTTATCTCAGGTACACAATGTTTTTCATGTTTCGATGTTGAGAAAGTATATGCCAGATCCATATCATGTTTTGAGTCCAGAGGTAGTTCAGCTGGAAGAGAACCTATCTTATGAGGAACAACCAGTCCAGATTCTTGACCACAGGGGTCAAGTGTTACAGAATAAGGTGATTAAGAAGGTAAAGGTTTTTTGGAAAAACCACATGATGGAAGAGGCAACATGGGAATCTGAAAATGCAATGAGGGATAAGTACCCCCATTTATTCGATAAGTAAATAAATTACGGGGACACAATTTTCTAAATGGGGGAAGTATGTAACAACCCAAGTAAGTAATGAATAATAGATATTTTTATCTATGTATATTAATTATTAAGATACTGTTTTAGAGGCTTAAAATGAAAATAAATACAATCTTATGCATGGAATACACTAATATTCTTAAAAGATTGTTTTACTGCCTTTTGATGGAAAACCCTTTTTAAATATATCTTTTGACAATTTTATAAGCTATGTTTGTCAAAATAAACTTATTCATTATGATTGGGACATCAAAATTTACTTTGTGTGAATTTTTGGTATTTTTCAGACAATGTTCATTTTTTAATGAATAGTGAAAAATACTGCATTTTACATCAAAACTGCTTCTTAATCTAATTTATTTATATGATTAGATTATCTTTTGAATTGGTCTTAATGTGGAATCTGAATATATCTTTACCATTTAATCCAATGGTTGTCATTGGAATCAATTTCACTTTGAAATTAGACTTAAACTGGTGTCAATCTTTTGATACTTATTGTTTTATAAAAACACGCTATTTGCTCTGACAGTGGGAATTAATTATTAAATTAATTAATGTGACTTATATGTTTTGAATTTTTTAAAATATACTTCATTTTCGAATTCAGAATATCAAATATAGCTTAGGGTGATTTTTTGGTAATTTTCTGAAAAACTTCAATTTTTGATGAATAGTGAAACTACTAAGTGGTACTTATAAAAACTGATTTTCCGTTTAAATGAAATTTTGCCATAATTGTGTTTTGAATTTCAAAAATCCGACATACATGGTTTTCATTAAGAAGTAAAATGTGGTTCAATGAGATTAAAATAATTTTTTTGGTGAATAGTAACTTATTAAGTTTTTAATCGCGATTAGTGGTAATTAATATAGTTTAAGGTAAAAATAATGCTTTAATAAAATGAGATGAGCTTGAAACATGTCCTACCCTCATTGGTTGTGTCATGGCCGACCAAGACAAGCCATGGGTCAACTTGGGGACCCCATGGAGCCACTTTGGTTGGGAAATGACATAAATAACTTTTTATTTAATGTAAAAGTAAAAATGACGCAAACATCATATGTTTTAAGAAAACAATTGTTACATGGGGTTATAAAGATCATATTTTTGATTATAAATATTCATTGGAAATATAAAAATATTTCCTACATCATAGTATTTTTTTTATAATTTTTAGACTTTAAATAAATTAAATTATTTATGACATCATGATGATGCAGCGATGACCTCATTATTTAACGATTTAAATAAAATGGAAAGATAATGTAATATATAAAATCTACACATGTCCAAAACCTATTGGATGGGTAGATTTCAAACCATTATCACCATATCCTCGAATTATATCAATTTGGGACCATTTAAATCCGAAACTCATTTTCAAATAAAGTAATATTTCTTTACTTTCCAAGAGTGCCCCTCCTCTCCTCTTATAAAAGGCCCCCACCTCTACCTCTTTTCCCACACTCCCAAAGCCTTTGGCTCGGACAACCCCTGATCATTTTGTCTCTCCACTTCCCTCTCTTACTCCTTGAATCCTCACTTTGGTCAGAAGTCTTCCCAAGGAAGCCTTTGAGCTCAAACCAAAGGGAGTTACCCTATTTTAAGGTAAAGTCTTCACTTGAGTCCGTTTGTTTTATTTTGCTTCTCCAACCCCCTATACTCTTTTTATTTATTTCTTTTGTAAAAACTCCAGTATCTTCAATATACTAGGATATTGTTATAAGAAGGATTCAATCTGAACTTACACACACCTACATCTAATGGTTAAAGAACATACGGTTTCTGTGGATGGTGAATTTATGCCTCCCGAAATGATGATTGTTCAACATTCCTTTAACACATTCAAAGGTGGGAATTAAGATGTCACTATATTTATATATGATATGTAATATGTTTATATTTTCTTTAAGATTCTGTATTTTCCTTTTTGGTCATACCTTTATGGTTTCCATTATGGGTAAACGAGATATCTTCATTTGAGGAAGTGCGGACTACCGCCCCTCAAAGTGAGTTGATTCGTTAAATACCATATGTGGGACGTATAAAGGATGGAACTATGATATTATATATGATATTATACTGGAATTATAATATACCTTTATATCATTATTATTCCATTCTATAAATAAGAAATAGAAATGAAAGTAGCGTTCATGCATACGTACGACTTACCGTCTCCATGAACGGTGCATTTCATTTCTTACCCCTAAATGATTATGTAATATTATAAATGCATGAATGTACTGGATATATATGACATATATGATATCTAAATCATGAATACCATTCTGGATATAATGGATACATGAACAACATGTAATTATAAAGGGATTATTTTTGACTCAAGTAACAATGATCGTTAAAACGACCGTTATTAACTTAAATAATTACATAGTGTTCATGACATGGCAATAAGTGATATAAAAGGAATAATGAACTTGAAAAAGGTTCTTAAGCAAGTAGAAATTAACTCAAGTTTATTATTCAGGACATTAAATAACGATCGAGTCAAGTCGGACCCGAGGTATGGGACTTCGTCTCAATCTCCTTTCATTGAGGCATATTTTGTTTTATACACAACCTTCTTTTATACGGTGTATAAACCCCTTTGACTTTTACGTTTATTCAAAAGGAATCTTTTTTATACAAAGAATTTACTAAAATAAAAAAGGGAATGTTTTTATCGTACGTATGCGGCGATAACGACTTCTCCGCCGCCGTGACCATTATTTGAGTTTCGGCTTCCTCTACAAGCCATACCTTTTTTTAAAAGAAAACTAAATACCATGTTTTACTTTTCTTTTCTTTTGGTATTGAAAATTGTTTTCATAATGTTTTTATATCAATGTGTTGTATTGATATATTGTGATTGAAAGGTGGAAATGTTATGTTTCCTTTATGCATGTTTTATGTGATACGATTATGTTGAGGTTCTTGGGCATTATTATGAAGATGGGTGGTTCTGTGATAGACTAAGGGCGGGTGAGCCCGATACAGCTCTACAATGCATTGGGTAACGCGAAGGAGTGAAACGTTAAGGTTTATCCGAATAGATTTAGGGAATATACTGTGATGGGTATTCCAAACGTAACCAAGAGGTTACTCCCTACGTAAGAATGTTATGAATGCCTCAAGTTACCTTTATGTCTTATGATTTCTATGATTTAATCATGATTTGATGAGGTATGTTAAAGTTCTTATGTTTTATGGGTAAAGTATGATCTCATTCTTATGTATATATGTACCCATGTTTCCTTTCCATATTTTTATATCCCTTACTGAGCTTTTTATGCTCATCCCAAGTTTTTTTGAAATGTTTTTCACAGGTTAAGGGAAAGGTACATGATATGACGATCGTGTCAAGGAAGTGTCAAGAAAGAATCCATGTTTTATTTTAAATATGTTTCCATTGATGGGAATAAAGAATACTATCTTTATGTAACCACTTTTTTTATCTGTGGAATGTAATGCAAGTTTTATGATCTAATTCTCTAAAACACTAAACCCGAAAAGATCCTCAATGTGTAATCTTGTAATAACTCAAGATTAAGTAAGGTTTAAGGATGGGGCCTTATAATTACTCTCATCAAAGTGGATAAAAAAAATATTTTAGATGATTTTTTGTTTTCAAAAATTGAAATCCTTTTGTTAAATACATCACAACGGTTCATCGGTTCCCATTAGAAACACATAGAAGAAGGGAAGTCAATGATGAAATTATGAATCAACCAATAATTTATAATCACTATATGGATGAATATTATAATAATATAGAAATTTAAACCATTATAATTTACATGATACAAAATTTTATGGGAATTTGATGTCAAATGGTTGGAGAGAAAATCATCATTTATGATATACATTTTGATTAAGAATATAATGATTTATTTACTGAGGATTATTCAATTCATTCACTAAATCATGATATTGATTTATTATTAGATCACATAGGTAGTAAAAACCCTATATCAGGTACTAAATAATGAATGTACCTAAATGAGTTGAATAAACTAAATAATAAATTCCATTTGAATCTATATATGGGATTAAAATTCCATAGTTAATTAATATGGGGTGCAACATAATTTTCTACTAAAATTAAACATGGAAAAATTGATTTATCAAAAACATAATAATATATCTTTAAAAAAATTTATATTTTACCCATTATTGCTGACATATTGGGTCAGTTGTTTGGAGATGAATACTTTTTGTATATTGAAATCCATTGTAGATGCCGTCAATTAATTGTCAAGAAATGTGATAGAATGAAGAGATCATCGAATATGAGATATTTTAAATATGTTTATATTTTAATGCCATTAGGACAATGTAATTCCCCCACTCTCCTTAAATAACTAATAAATAATGTCTTTATAGATTATTATGATTATTCTATATTTTTTCTTCTATATTATATTCATTTTTATTTAATTTGTAAGGATGATCATGATTATTTTTTTAAGATTGTGTTAATCATCAAGGGGAAGGAAAATTTTTATTTAAAAATTTATATATTTAAATTTTAGATATTGATAGTATAAATGTAGGGTCATAAAATCTTAAGCGAATGTATATCATAGGAATATAAATTGATAGACGACATTAATAAATTTTCTAGACAATGAACATATACTAAGATGTACTGGTTTCTTAGGAATTTTGGATTCTACAGATGATTTTTCAGTAATTTTTCTTTACTATATAATACACTATCCTTATTGGCCAGGAGGGGAGACATGTTCTTAATGAAATCTTAATGTGAGAAAAATTTCATGAAGTAGATATTTTATTTTTCATTACACCACTCATTAGAAAATCATATAGTGGAGAATAAGTTTTTTGTATATATTGTTATTTATCAATGATTTGACTAATCTTTTTAATTATTTATGATGATATATTGATATATTTATTACCACCAGTATAAAATTCAAGAGAAAAATTACTAAACCCCTTATAATTATTTCAAAATTTTTATTTTGTCCTTGAAAATATGATTGAATTAACTTTTTTTTCAAATTGTGTGATATATATGTTCTTCATAAAATATTAAATTATATATTCATATAGTGAAAATTGATTCTATTAGAAGGAAGATGGTTGAAGTATAAAAAAACTATGAATGATCAATACACTTCAATCCTATAAAGTCTAACACTATGGAAGATTATCTAATATAATGGACCTTATTATTTTTTGATGGTGATGACTTATAAATATCATATAGAGATGGAGTTACTGATGATAGATCATCAAAACCACATGAAATGGGAAGTATCATAGATGGATCATAATAATATTAAACAATGTATCCATTTGAGAATCAAATAGGCATAATGTGAGTATTTAGAAGTAAATAATAAGGTGTGAAATATCCAAGAGTTTAAAAATGGTACTAGTGAAATGATAACATATCATAACCAAGTATGTGTCCCATTAATATCTAAAATGAATAAGGAGTCACTCTATGATGCTCATAGTTCATCATATTCAATTTACCCTGGAAAGGTAAATATCACATAGCTTTAATATAATATATATGGTTTTATAAAATGACAAAGTTATATTTCACAGCTCGTATCTTTATAACATGTATATCAACATGATGATGTTGAGATATAAATTAATAATGGGTTTTTACAACCAATAACCATAAGAGAATGGAAATAAGAAAACAATACCATATGTTTCCTCATTATACTCCCCAAAAAACTGATGATACCAATATAATACCCAAAATATTATGATATATGTATCTTTAAATATATTATATTTCATTCAATTTTTTCTTTACATTTAAAATTAACTTTAAACGTACCAACATATAACAATAAATTATTACCATTTAACATAATATTTATCTCCAAATAATTAGATTTGAGGTTATTAATTAGATAACACTAATTGTGGAAAAATAATTTTTACACAAGTAGAAAAATAATTCATTTGTTATCAATTGTATACAAATTATATATAAATTAATTTGAATGTAAAAGTAGATATTTATCTAAAAAAATTACAATCATAGTGATTATTTATCATAATTTATTATATTAATATTTATTAATGAATTATTGTAATTTATTTTTATTATATATAATATAATATTTTTTAACATTCATTAGATTATTCTTATATTTCATTGAATTATGGAAAACATAGTTAATGTTTTCAAATAGTTTTATTCACTAATAATTTTCTATAACATGAAAAAATAATTTAGATATAATTTTATTGATTAAATATAAATATAATCACCTTAAATTGATTAAATATTTTCCTTCATAATAAAAAATATTATGCAATTGGTTAATGATAATTTTTTATCATTATGAATAGTAATTGATGTAAAATTACAACAATACGGTAAATATCATATTTGATTTACAATGATGTAAAACCTAAAAAGACAAGGGATAATGATACATGAAAACAAGTATATATACATATGTATTAATATATGTAGATAATACATGTTCCGGAATTCAAAAATAAACTAATTTTGAGCTATATATATTATGTGAGACATTAATATATTATAATTTTTTTAAAATTACATGTCCATATTATCATTTTATTATAAATTAAAACCAATTATAATATCATACACACACATCAAATGTCATACAAATAAAACAATAGATATCTAATTCTTATTCTAACATCCATACATATGAACTACATGTCCTCTTTTGACAATAATGGCATCCACAGATGGATTAAGATAAAATCTAAGTGATGTTGTCTACAAAAGAGGTATAACTCTGAACATGGAGTTTTCATTATATTCCATATTATATATCATTCCAATTCATTAAAACGATTATGATATAATAAAATTATTATATCCCATATACTAACATGCCAATATTTATATGAATATGCTTTACTCATATAATGTTTCATCAAATAGAGTGTGAATGTATTACTAGTTCATACTTGTGGACTACCACATCCTCATAACATTTTGATTCATTTTTATCAAAAATATTAATGTATATTTATTATAGAGGATTAAATTATTTTTTAATGATATTTAGAACATTTTTATTCTTTATATCACATATTAATCTATAAATTTTTTTATCTCCAGATTTTTTTTAAATGACTGTGTTACATTTATGTACATATGGAATTCCTTCTCCATGAATCATAGTGATTTGTTTTTGTTTTCATAATTATATATAATAAAATTGTGAAAATTTAACAGATATATATATATATATCTCTTACCTAGGATATAATAATTATTCTAGATTGGAGAATTTATATTTACCTTT
Organism: Viscum album; assembly: GCA_963277665.1. NCBI lineage: Eukaryota > Viridiplantae > Streptophyta > Magnoliopsida > Santalales > Viscaceae > Viscum > Viscum album. The sequence continues at coordinate 646,549,825 of OY728120.1, read as the reverse complement.
AAATCATTTCATCCATTGTATAATAGATTCATCACTCTTGTGTATGTATAGATTTCGATCTCCACCACTAGTTGTAATTCATTTTCCATAACCAATTTATACACATAGTTATAAAATTTAATATAATTTTGAAAAGTGATACTTGTGTAATGAACAAGAATAAATAGTTATATGAACCATGATCATTATACAATGGTTGTAATTTCCAAATAGAATCATTCATGAAAAATGAAACAATGAACATCCTAAACCATTATTTTAATATTTAATTCTTAATAAATGGGTGATAATATTTCATAATTAATTAATATATGTTATTATATGTATTAATATTGTTATATAATAGACATATAATAAATCATATTTATTTTATCAAATGATTATATGGATATGAAGTAAGATGAGACTTGAGGTAATTGTTTAATGAAAAACTTATTTTTTTTATAGGATTATATATTTTAAATTTAAATTAAAGAAAATTATAGGGTTATTATCATTAAAAAACTATATATTAATTTCTCCAATACATATTCATGTAATTATCAATTAATATTACCAATTTCCTCTCTTTTAGTTTATAATCAATCTGTGAAGATTATTTTACGAAAAAAATTATTTCCTCTTGTGTATGGAATATTTTTCTAATAATTAAATATTTTAATTAAATTTTAATCATTAATTGTTTATTTTTATTTTATAATATATTATATTTATGATTAACCATTTATAAATTTATATAAAAAGGATTAAAAATAACCTTGTTCATTATTTCTTAAATTTTATAATTTTTACCAAATGTGTGACCAAAATCATTGATTCCTCATATACTATATGAATAGTTTTTCTTAAAAATATTAATATTTGTGGAATTGAAAATTAATTTAAATTATTATATGGTTAATTTGGAAAAAAATATCTTTAATATATATATATATATATATATATATTAAATAATTTTTTTCAAAAAGGAAATATAAATTTTCTCCAGATACATTCCAGCAATTTTTTAATGCATTTTTCATCTATGATAACATGTTTGGATTTAAATTTTTCTTCTCCATGGATTTGATCCAAATATAATATCCACATCGTTGTTCTAGATAGTCTATTATGATAATGTTTATGAATGATTCTTTAAAACTAATTTCTTTATTTTGAGTGCAATAAGTTAAAGGAAATTAATTCTGAAAACCATTTCCATCCCACAGGTGATTATAGGAATAAATAATAAATGTTTTAATATCATTTTGGAAAAAAAATTATCTACAATTTTATTATGGGTTGGTCAATTTTACCCCTCAAATTAATTAGTTAATTGTAGATATTTAAGGAGATAGTTATGACTAAATTGAATCTGATTTTATTTTTACAACATTATGAAATGATATGTTTTCATGTCCTTATGATTTTGCATGGAATTGGATGCATATCCAATATTATATATAAGGGAATAATTTTTATTCCATAATTTAAATAGAGAACCAATTACTATTTATACTTGATTGAAATTTCATAGTTATTAAATTGTGTGGAATTTATATTTTTATAATATGATCTCTTGTCTCATGATTGGTTATTTTTTATTTCTAACACTTATATCATTTTAATTATTTCCTGAAAAAAAGGTATTCCATTATTCATACTTAAATTTATTTATTTTATTGAGTATTACATTTTTAGGTTATTTTTTATATTTTTTTACAATTATTCTCATGTGTTATAATTGAGTTTTATGTATAATTTTTACAATTATTAATAATCAAATATCCCACGTTTTATGGATTATTTCCACATGTTTTTATTGAAGGATATTTGTATTATATTTATCAAAGAGAAATAATAAAATTAACATTATTTTAGATATTGAAAATACATTTTAAAATAATAAGTTTAATACTATTGTATCTAAATACACTAAACCATTATATTCAAGGAGTTTGTATTATTGTGTTTTCTATTGAATATTATCTACAATGTTTTATATTTATATATGTTATGACCAGGACACCTATGTTGATATCGGAGCAGGGTTAAGTCATTTTTTATTATTAGTATAACAAAAAATTGCAGAGATCCCTCATGAAATTTCTAATTACTTGATAAAATCCTAATAATATATAAATATAGAGGTTGTGTGTTTTAAAAGGAAAAACATTAATGCATGTATACTAGAATGTGGATTCAACTATGGAACACAATCATATAGGAGAAAAACAATGAATGAGGTGGATTTAATATTATATAAATCATTATAAAATCATGATGAATGAAAATAACTATATTCAATTTTCTAGACACACTTTGGAGATATGAATTAATTAATTCACAATTACCTTAATGAACCATTAATATAATTTGAATAGATGATGACCATTGATAAACATGGTTAAAAAAAGGTTCCACTAGGTTATAGAAGGTTTCATAATTTATGGAAAATATAGAATGATAAAAATTAATATATTAATTTTATAGTTTGTTTTACATCATTATTATTTCACTATGTTTTGTTTTTATCCAATTCATATAAATAGATGGAATTGGGTGAAAAAAACATGTAACTAAAAATGATATGACAGTACTCCTTGGATTCCAAATTTATTGTGATAATAGATTCAATATCTTTTTACAATGTTCCCTCAATTTTCTCAAGATATGGGTGGTAGATGGAACATATATAGCCTCAAAATAGACAAGGAGTGGTCAATACCATTTACATATTTATAAAAACATACACCATTTTTTTTGTGACATATCATCCACTTGTTTGTGAAACATGGATTAATTCATAGGAAATAATTTTTTCTATTTAATAATTATATGACCATGAGAAACAAATCATATAACTACATCTTCTATATGGTTATGTAGATAAATTATGGAGTATATTCAAAAATAAATGTAATGGGAAGAAATTAAATCCAGGTAATGGGAGGAATGTTAATGGTTATTTCTCAATAATTACATTCCATTAACATTTATTACTAATTTAGTTATAGAAAATATAGAGTTTAAGGATAGGGATGATAAATCCATCAGTACCATTGATGAAAATAGTATTTTTTTAATTTATTCATCATTATTTATCATCTATCGATAATCCATGATTGACCACTTCTCTTTTTGGAATAAAATTATGTCTATAAATGTTATTATGCATAAGGAAAATTTTATAGTATGATGATATTTTTTTATGTGGAAATAATTTTATTTGGAAACAAGATACCCTAATTATAATGATTGTAGTGATTAAAAAATGAAAAAAAGGTTCAGAGGATCTTATATTGATTGTCACATAGATGAATTAAGATATTTCAACCACCTAAATTTGAAAATTTTTGGAAGGGGAACTCAAATAATTCATGAATGGAATGAGGAAATGTTTCATATGTGGGTGGTTTGTAAATTAATCTAATGAAAGTCAAGGTGATATGAATCAGTAGAAAAAAAATTAATGGGGAAACAATAAAAATGAATAGACTACCTAGACAATAATTATTAATATGTATAGATTTTAATAATTATATAGATTGGGTATGGAGAAATAAGCAGTGAAACATAAATTTATCATCAACTATGGAATAGAATATTTTTTATTTGATTCTTTTTATACCAAATCTTTTATATTTAATAAATTTTCAAAATAATTAATTCAAAACAAAAATTATTTGATGTTGACTTAATAGTTAAACTCTTAATGGTGTCATTATCACATATGAAATATATAACTCATCCATAACAGATGTTTGTGGGATTGGTTTTCCTATAATTCATGTTATTATTCATTTAGTTTAAATGAATGTCATTTTATAAATTGATTGGCACTCCCAGTATATATCTTATTATAATTTTTGAGGAGAGATGTCACATTTGATATTTTGAATCAACCTTCGATATTCTATCTCCTTATAGATGAAGGTGAATTACAAAAGGTAATTTTTATATCATATGGGTTTTTATACAAATTATTTACTGGTATTTACTAAATATAGTTGGAAAGAAACAAAATAAATTAAGAAATCTATATTTTTTGAGAATTTGATGATATATTTCTTATGTAGTTCCCATTAATTATAATAAATCCTCATAATGACTTTTAAATATAACTAACCCATTATTCTAAATCTATTTCAATGAATATATATAAAATACTCTTGATATAATTTATTCATTATTTGTTTCAACTCATTTATAATTAAGATATTAGCATCATTTAGAAATGTGATACACCATGGGGTGAATATGTTGTTTACGTTAAGAATAATAATGGTTTAGTTTGTCTTTTTCTTAATTATATATTATAAAAAATTATTGTATAACATGAATTGAATGACATTTAGATCAATTATTGGGACCTCAATATTTTTGTCAGACAAACCATTGATAAGGAAACCATAACTACAATTCACGAAGGAGGGAATACATTTGATAGATTTTTACGAGGTACAGTCACTGAGAATTAATAGTTATTCTTGTGGAACAAACCAATGAGACAAAAATCCTTATGTATTTAATATAAACAACCATTATAGATTACCTAAATTAGTTTGTGGATCTATTTATTATTGATAATTATAAATAATCCATGTTTATGGGAGATCATAATCAGAAATTTAGAGATGTGATGATAACCCTACGGAAAAAGAATATGTATTCCAGAATAACCCTGAATGAATTTTGTATAAATGAATCCTCATTCATGGGTCATATTATTTAAAGATAGTAGAATTTTGTGTATACATAGAAGATATTTTTTTAAATTGGTCATAAAAACCAATGATAACTGAAATCGATGGCTTTCAAATATTTTAATGATAATAAAGATGATTTGGTAGAAATTTCACAAGACTATAAAATCCCTTTTCCATTATTATGTGGAATTAACCAAACTATTTTTCGATATTATAATGTGAGTGTAATATCAGGAAATATAATATATGATTGTCCATTTCCACTACAGATACACAATGGTAAAGTGGAGTGGGGTTAATGATATATAGTTAGTTATTATAGATTGTAATATGATGAAAACACATGAAGTATGACATGATGATACATTATTCCCCTATAAATTTAAACATTAATGGGGAAAATTACCAAACTATAGATCTTGAGAAATAATTGGAAATTTATTTAATGAATATAGGGAGGAATTATCTAATATGGAGTGGATTAATATATATATTTATCATAACATGATGGTGTATATATTTAAATGTAATGCGTTAAATATTTTTTAGAGAATACGGTCTATGTTGATCATCAATTAAGACTTCACAATTTATTAACACCATAGGATGGTGAATTAGGAGGAAGATGCTCATAATTTGAATGATTTTTATAGATTTTACATGATGGGGATTCAATGTGAATAAATATCTCTATATTATTATAAGATAGAACCAATCACATTTCTAAAATGGGATAGATATTTTATTTTACATATAATTGTTTAGTCATCCATCCATGTGAGGATTATGATAGCTTAGAATAAATATATTGAAATACTAAATTAGTATTGGAATGTTCCTAAGTAAAAACATGATTATAATGGAATTATAAGGATTAGGAACTGACTTTATGTCTCAAAAATATTATAATTGATGAGGGATAAGTTTGATGAAGCTTATAGATAAACATTTCCTATTTATTATAGATTTATAAATATGTATAGAGACATAAAAGAGTATTTATGGTGGGACAACATAAAATCAGATAGTGTAGTCTATGTTTCAAGATGCCTAATTTGTTATAATGCTAACTCAAAGTGATAGAATTATAAGGGGATCTTAAAACCCCTACTCATTCTTGAATCAGATTTGGAAAACATTACCAGGGATTTTTTCATTGGTCTCCCAAAAACATTTAAAGAGAACAATGATATTTGAGTTTTAGTTGTTCACCTTAAAAAATATACACATTTTAGTAACATTAGATAAGACATTAAAAATTTTCATCATGAGATGATATCGATCATATAGGTTTTAATATTCCATGGAGTTCTATAATATATAGTTTATAGTTGATATCTATGGTCTCAAATGATGTTTTATAGAATTTCATTATAATAATGGAATAATAATGTGAACAATATCTATAAATATATTCTATAAAAATATGACTACCCTAATTAGACCATTAGATCACTAGAGTATATGGTTATACCATGTTTAGTGTATTTTATTGGTGGTTTGAATCAATACAATCATTTTTTATAATTTTCATAGAATAATAGATTTCACATGACATTTTATTCGTATCCTTATACAGGCATATATTGATAAAAGTAAAACATCCAATGTAGTGTGATGATGTTTACGTAAAAATGTATATGGACTAGATAATTTTGTGTAAATTTCATAGAATTTTAGATTTAGTTAGTAACATACTATGGAAGATTAATGTTTATAAAATAGTTAAACTGATAACATTTGCTGAGAACAATGCTATAAGGTTGGTTACATTGTATTTCTAGAAATATCTCTTTAGACTAATGTTATGACATTTTGAAATAAGGGAATTCCAATCCCTATATCAATTGGTCCTATTGTAATTATTGATTATATCATGACTATTTATTATCACTTGTAACATCTATCAAATCTCTCTGATGTTCATGATGGGTTCCATGTATCTCTATTGATGAAGTACATACATTATAATTCACATATACTAAACTAAATGGTGTATAAAAAGATAATGATCTCTCTTATGATAATGAAACATTGGGTTTTTGGATTTAGTTTGTGAGGTTCGATAATAAATAACCACTTACATGGTAAAATATTTATTGAAAAACCATAATTTTTTGGAAGATTCATGAGAACTCTTAGTTGTGATGAGGCTGAAGTATACCCATTTTTTGTATCATAGTGGGATAATTTTATAGGATAAACTATTATATGGGTTGTAGAATGTAACAACCTGAAATTTAAGGATATACTTCCATTTAATTATTTTTATATATATTATTAATTTATGTAAATCCAAAATCGGTTTAAAATAGGTATAGATAAGATATAAAAAATATTATTGTTTAATGTGATAGTTATGGATGATCTATTTGAATTAAGATTTTAAATAGATGAAAATATATTATGAAATAATTATAAGTGAATAAAATGAATTAATTGTTTATCATTTTTTTATTTGAAAAATTAATACATTATAACCTATAAATATATGTTTAATTTAAAAAACATTTATATTAATGTAATGTATTTTTTTTAAAAATATGAAATTTCCATCAATTTATTATGGATTTTTAATATGTATATCAATAATACATTCAATAAAATAATATAAAATTTATCTTATATATTTTATATAGAACATAATGATATTCAATATTTTATTATTCATAGAATCAAATTGTGTTAAAAATAGTAAATTTTAATTTTAAGAACATTATTAAAAATGGATTTATTCCACATAAATAAAATTAATAATGTAATGTATTCTCTATTTGGAATCAGTATTATTAATACGATGTAATATGGTAGACATATTGTCTTCATTATAAATAGTATGCAATGTAAAAATTAAATATTATGATAATGGTAATAATTGATTAACAAGGATAATGAAAAAAATAAGGGTTAAAAATACTAATTTTTTAGAAAAATATTCTAGGATCTCAAATCGATAAATCCCTTCAAATATAGTATAATTTTGACCTACAATAACTTTATAAGGAATTAAAATATTTTATTTTTCTGAATAAATCTAGGTGTGTCCTCTCACTCTATTATAAACTAACACCATCTCTCATATCTTCCACACAATTTCATGATACATCATTCACATACATTACATACCTATGTTTGTTCTTAACATATACCATGATTATATAATTTTTTATTTTGATCTAAATATGAACCATTCTCGGCATATTTTTTATGATAAATGATATTACCTAAATAAGAGTTATAATATTTAAAAGATGATTTGAATTTTATTTCATGTAATAAATCATTTATTTTTATTCAAACCATAATGATATAATAAAATCCATATCAAGAATAAATTGATATTTTATTATATTTATGGTTATAAGGAACCAACCCTGGTTTCCCAAATCTAGTGCCTTATTTGATTATATTAGAATGATTACATAAAATTTGTATCCTTAAAGAATGAATAATATAGTTGTTTTGGAAACCAAGATACATTAATTAGTTCATCATTAAAAGATGAAAGGATAAACAATATATAAATTACATTGACAAAATCCACAACTCATAGGATTTCTCTATATGCCATTCATAATATATGGCTTCCTATACTTGGAAAATGAATCATAAGAAATAGGTTAGATCAAATGCTCCATATGGGTAAAAAATACAGTTGAAGATATCATAAAGATTAACATTAGGCAAGGTGAATATCTTAAAACACATGACTTATATAAATTAACATCAACATATTATGGTAGGAATTAGAGTTGAATAAATAATACCAGAGTAAAGCATAATCATTCCTATTCTACTTAATTAATAACCTCATGAATATTAAATTATTAGTATTATATTGATTGAATTCATAATGTTATACATCATAACTATAATTTCTAGGCCTTGTGCTCATACCATAAATAATCATTTTGTCAAGGACATGTGTAGACCATAGTTAGTATCATGAGACATACCGATGCATCAAGGGGTTATAGTAGGACCCAGAAGTCACTTACTATGACTAATTAATTACTCATATGAAAGGGGATAAACATAAAAAACATATATATTCATATTGAAACTAACATATGAAATGTAAAGAACTTTTCCCGTACAATAAACTTAAACCCTAACCATTTAAAGTAAATAAGGGAATGGTTTAAATATAGTAAATGAGTATTAAAATTAATCATAACCCATTAAATTAAATATGACATATGGTGTCATAAAAAATAATAATTTAGAGTGTTGAAATAGATGAATAAACTCTCATAAAATAAATGAGTAATTCATGAGATAAATATCTTTTACGTTAAAAAGAATATTTATTTTGGAAAAGACAATGTATAAACCAGAAGTTATGTATGATAGTTTTTTCATAATAAAATGAGTTATTTTAAAAATTTAATGGTTTCTAACAAAATATTTTAGAGTGGCACCAAAAATAGTTAAAACTTTGTTAAATTCCCTTGAATCGTGCATGAATTTCAATAAGAATTTATAAACTATCCTTTAAAAACATATAATTCCCCATAAGATAAGGTATAATTATGGTTGGTACACATATATAAAACATTTTCAATAATTATATGAAGAGTATATAAGAACAAATAAAAATTAAATTGGGTTAGGTAGAGAAAAAATAGTAACCCGAATGAAAATGGACGTTCGGGTAGAAAACCATTACGTTAAGCCTGTACATTTTCTCTGCATGACCATAATATCATACATAATCAAATTAAATACATTAATAAAGTAACTAATAACCATATATAAATTTATTTATTCATTAATTTTTTATTATGTTATTTTATATTCTTTTCGATAAGATATATGATTGAATTCCGTCATTTTGGAGTGTTCATTTCCTTGATTTCATGATCGTTTCACTTGATTATAAGTAATGTAGATTATATTGAATGTAAATAAATATCAATAAATGAAATTATATATTAATTATGGAAAACCATGTGTTTAAATGGTCATATATATATATATATATCTATTGGTTACATTGTATGAGGGTGATTTATTAGATAGAACATTACTGGTAACGATTTATATTATTTGGGCGATATCTCGATTGTTACAAAATAGTTTGTCACATGGATTAGTAATATTTATATATACTTGTTAAAAAACATTTAATAGGTTATAATAAACAAATTATTGTTTAGTTCAACAATAAAAATTGTTTCATGACCATCAATGAATACGGTAATAGAAATTGAAAACCACATCGCCATTGAATGTGATAAATTAACACGTATAAGATGGTGTATTCATTCTTCGTAAAAAATAAGGGGAAAAGAGAGATGATGATGAATTATTTCATTATAATAAAAATTTTCCAGTATATTTAAGGTACCATAGTTCTCATAAAATTTTTATTAATGTAGGTGAGGAATGAAAAATAAAACAATTGAACTTGAAAAAAGGGATATTGAGAAATCTGTAACGAAAATCTAGTAGACTCACGACATCATATAAAATTCATAAAAATGTTTTTTAGAGAGAAAAATGGGTCTTTTATAACTCATAAATAATATGAAAATTATGGGTGAAATTTAATGACATATCCCAATATATTCCAATTGAAATTAATAGATTATTACATAAAAAGAGTGTTTGAAAAAGTGAAGGGTGGTAGATTCCTTTACCATGTAGAGAAACTCCTAAAATGTGAAGGTTTGGTCCCTGGGGTCTTTAGGACACCTTGGGAGGACTTCTATAGTTGTAAAAATTCTATATAATCAATTATTATTAATTTTTAATTAATTAATGTGGTGGAATGAGTGGGTATTTATAGTAAAATAGATGGATTTATTATTAATTTCAAAGGAAACCTCTTTAGAGGTATTTTCAATACCATGTTTTTCCCATGGTATTTTCTCTTAGTATTAGAAAATTGGGACACCTAATATCATATTTCAATGTATCCATATAGATGATAATTATTTATTTTTTATTAAATAATTATGACCTGATTAATCATACAGAAACAAAAAATTTAATTTTTTTTATTCACAAAGAAACATAAGTATTTTATAAAATTATTATAAATTCAACATAACCTAATATCTACATTCTAAATTAAAAAATGGACTTTATTTTTTGAATATAATTATATATATATATGTGTGTGATTAACTTATTTTTTAAGGAAGATCATAATTTATTCAAAAAATAAAAAATTCTAACATATAATTCATTTTATATCACATTGAATAATTAATCAAGATCTCATTATCTTATAAATGTAAGATAATAAAATAATAATTTGATTTAATATTCATAAGGGTTGTATTAATATTCATTTTACCATTCATAAGGGTATGTTAATTTTCACCAAATTTTTTTTCATCAGATTCTAAATATTATACTGAAGGCAATAGTTTATGTAAGTTTTTTGAAATTGAAATAACAGATGTGGAAAAATTATATTTACTATCTAGTTTATATAAAAGTTGTGTTTTTTGGAGACTCAATGTTTCATGCATTCAATATTATTTTTTTTATTATCCTTTGTGGTTTTACATTCTCTCCTCCTTACAAAAACATCTTCCTCGAAATTACTGAAATGTTAACTCATAATATGATTTGGGTAGTTCTTTAACCCAAGATTCTAAGACTCCCCTGATTCCCCTTCGATCTTTTGATTTATTCAATGGATATTTTTCTATAGTGTTGTCCAATTCCTCAGATGTTCTATAGTATCCAAAATCAGGATTTCCTCTTCATTGTAAGATAAGTCAGGTTCCAGTTCAATACATTTAGAAGTGAGGACATATGTTGGGTTTGGCATGTACATCCTCAACAATGAGACATGGAACAAAATGTGTCCCATAGAAGGGCTTGGTGGAATTTTTATATGATAAACCACAATTCCAATTCATTCAATAATTTCAAAAGTCCATGTGTACATAGGGATCAGTTTCCATTTCATCCCAAATCCTATAACACCCTTTAATGGAGATACATTTATGAAAACATGATCTCATACTTTTAATTCAAAATACATCCATTGATTATATTCTTAGATATTTTTCCTACATTAAGATGCTTAGATATTTGTTTTTATAGACTTTAACTTTGTTATTGTTCCCTCTACAAGCTATGGACCCACATGCTTCCTTTCATCAACTTCACCCCAACAAGTTTGTGCACGACATATATTTCCAAATAATGCTTTCTATTGTGCCACTTAAATACTTGAATGGAAACTATTAATATAATAAAGTTCCTCCAAAGGAAATAATAATCCCATATACAATGAAATTTAGGTGAGCATGATATCAACATGTATATTAATGTTTTGATCACCCTCTCTGATTTTCCATCAGTTTGAGAATGATTAGTAGTACTCTAATGAAAATCAAAATCCAATTATTTTTTAAGATATTTCTAGAATTTAGATTTTAGTCGAGGATCACGATCAAACCCTATTTAAAGTGGATTTCCATGATGTCTTAAAAATTCATTTATATTTAGTATTTCAAGATTATCTAGTGGAAGATTATCCCTTATAGAAAGGGAATCATCATATTTAGTAAGTTTATCAACAATAACCCATATTACATCATTTATTAATAGAGATTTGGGAAATCCAGTGAAAAAATACATGGTGATGTCATCCCTACAAATCCCAATTTTTTAAAAACACTATAATACTTATTACTCAATGCATCAACTAACTTATTTTTATTTCCTGGGTGGTAGTGTATGGAAAATTCATAATACATGACTAGCTCTAGATATCTCCATTTCCTCATGTTTTGTTCTTTTACTGATATGATTTTCTTTATACTAATGGAATTTTTATATAGCTCACATATTTCACCATATATATAGTGTATATATATTTTAAGTGAAAATATCACAATAGATAACTCAAGATCAGGAGTAGGATAGTTTTTTGATGAATTTTAACTGCCCTAATGGATTAGTAATAACTGTATCATTCTTCATAAGGACACAACCATGTCCTTTTTTATGAATCACTATTGATCATAGACCCATCATTCCCCTATAGTATATTTATGATTGGGAAGTTCATTATTATCCTTTAAAATTCTTCAAAAAAGTCCTCACATTTTTTCCATAAGAATGGAACCCCATTTTGTATAACCAGGGACATTGTCTTGGCTAAATGAGGGATATTCTGAACAAAACGTAGATAATAACCTCATAATCCAATAATACTTTGGACCCCAGTTATGTTCAATAGAGTAGGTAATTCTTGAAAAAACATTGTCTTTACTGGATCAAAAGATATTCGTTAGAGATAATGTGCCCAAGAAAGGAAATTAATTGATTCCAAAATCCACACTTTCTAAACATACCATATAATTAATTTCCTCTATGAGTCTTCAAAATAGTGAACAAGTTATTTTTATGATCTTCATATCTTTTGGATTATACCATGATATTATCAATATATACCACAACAATGTCATCATGATATTCATTAAAAATACTATTTATTAGATTCTTAATGATAGAGGGTTCATTATATAGTCCAAAAGGTATTATTATAAACTCATAATTCCCATACTTGTTTTGAAACACTATCTTTGGAATATATTCCATCATTTATCTTAACAAATGATATCTAGATCGATGGTAAATCTTCAAAAAATATTTTTCTCGATGATTTTTATCAAATAAATCATCAATCAAAGGTAGGGGATACTTGTTATTTATTTATGTTGTATTGATCTCCCTATAGTAAATGTAGAAACTCATAGTGATATCTTTCTTTATAACACTAATTACATGTGATCAATATAGAGAGACAAAAGGTCCAATAAATCCACTATCACAAAATTACAGTAGTTTTTTATCAGTTATATTAATTCCACAATGGCCATTATATAAGGATCCTCTGATATAAGCCTCGAACCATGAATTAAATCAATGTAAAACTCAATTTCCTGCTACAGTGTATGACTAGGTAAATCCTCTATAAACACATCAACATATCCTTCCACTATAAGGATGTCCTCTATTTGAGCATTACTTTTCTCAACCTTAAATATTGCATTCTATTACTCCCATATAATTGAATTAAGTAGATATACTGAGGATATATCATGATGAGAATCAGCTTGCGAGGTTTCTGCAATAAAGTTAAGGGATTCAACACCATTCTTAAAATTATTAACATCTATCATCAATAAATAGTCCATCACATCATCATGTGAAATCAAACTCATTCCAAGGATAATATGAAATTTTATCATGGGATTGATGACAATTTTATCAACTAATGAAAGTTTATGTGTCCTGAGGGGCAATAATCGACACATCTTTGTTGAAATGATACATCCCCTAGTTGTTTAGAATGACAACTCATTTATTAAATGAGACTGAACATGTATATTTTTATGGAAAATTGGGAGGATATATAATAATTTGATGACCTAGAAGCAAATAAATAATTTTATATGTTTGAGGAAATGATTAAAGTACCATACACCATATCTTTCGGAACTTCATCCTCTGTAGTTGGAACCGCATTAGCTTGGCCTTTCACTATTGTCCCTATTTGGGGAACGTTTCCTTGACAATAGAACAATAATTTTCATAATTCCATATATCCCTAAATTTGTAGCATGGAAATTCTGTAGCTTCTTCCTTCCCCATACAATCCTTGGATAAGTGGCCTTTTTATCCCCAATTTTAACAAACACACATACCCTTCAAGAATGTACCAGGGTGTTTCATCCCATAATTATCATAGGGAGGAAGGTAATCTCTATCCATATACCCCATTTCATTATATCCTTTTCTACAGAATTAAGTATCCCTCAAATTATCTTTCATTCAATTAATATCACATGACTTAGAAAATTAATTTTTTATATAGATATCACATAAGACTATATCATCATATGATGAGAAACATGGGTGGACTAGAGGCCTTCTGAGGAATGGTTTAATACCATTATATATTAGATAAATCATTCTCCATGGATTTTTTATTTTGTTCATCGAATTTATTGCTAACCTTGTGAAGTTAGCTTAATAATTTCCAATATTCTCATCCTCGTTTTTCCACAGCTTCCGAAATTTCCTTTCCAAATCTACTTAATGTTCATGAGAAAATTAATTTTATAAGATGATTTCCTTAAATTCATTCAATTTCATTTCTTCTATTTATTCCTCCTCATTATTATTTTGAATTAAATACCACCATGTATATTCATCACTTGATAGATAATAAACATCCATGAAAACCATCCCTCTTTAGTTACATCCCAAAGTTTGATATATCTTCTCTAATGTACTTATCCCTTGAACTCCAATGAATGGGTTTGTAGTCCGATTAAATGATGGAGGCTGTCGTAGAATAAAGAACTATAGAATACATTCTCCGTGTTTTAGATTTTTATTGTCCATATAGGTAATTGTTATTGTTCATAATGTTATTCAGTTGTCCAAGTATATTAATAAGTTTGTCAACACTAGTCACATCAGCAGATCCAATATCATTAACTTGAATCAGAGGTAAATCTCTATATGTGACACCCACATTCATGTAGTTTCCATTCCTTCCACTAATCACCATTTATAAATTATGTCATATACTAGATTATGTTATAGATCATAATGTTAAATATTAATGAAGAAAAATAATTATCATAACTAATCTCAAAATCATAAACATGGTTTATTTGCGGAAATATTTACATTTAAATCCTTCATAATGGTTTTTAATGAAATGTGAATTATCCTAAGAATATACCCTAGGAGTTCCATACATGGTGCAGAATAAGGCTCGTAGTTGTGTACATGGATTGATCAGGTCATGCCCAAAACTCCTTTTGGAGTTTTTACTCCTAGGTACATCTGTGATAGAACCACATCCACCTATAGCATCCAGACATTGATTGAATTTCTATAATTATCCTCATAATATATTCCAAATGAAATATTACAAGAAGAAAATTTATTTTTATCTTTAAATACTATCATTTCCACACCCAAATATTCAATTAATTTCTTTGTCTCAAATCCTAACATTGTTCTTAGTGTTCTCTTGGTTTCATGGTGTTCCATGTTTGAATTTTTTTTGTCTCCTATGTCATTAATCAATGACCTTAGTCATTGGGGTCATGTTTGGTATATGACCTCCTCTTTTGTCAAAGTGATGGTATGAGGTTGTTGTGTTTTCGAGTTGGATTTGTGGCACTCCTAGTGGCACCACATGTGGGGTATGTTACTGATGTCGTTTTTACCCACAAGTTGGATGTGTTTTTGGGGTTAATGTAGTGATTTTTTGGGAATTTTTCTTCCCCACCCTTCACCTATATTGTCCAAATAGTTTCCCCCATAGAACTCCTAAATTTGGAGGATTATGACATGGTTTTGTGTGCCTAGAAGAGTCCACATGGTTTGGCAACACAGTTTACAAAACCGTGCATCCAAACACTGCAAGGGTGTCTCTCTCATAATAAAATGTTTTTAAATTACATATTTTCCCTTACAGAAATAAACCAAATCCACCCATTTATTCTCAATTTCTTTCCCAACTTCCTTGGATGGCCTCCTAACTCTCTATACATCCCAAGGAACTCAATTTTGTACAGATATCTGATGGGGTAAAAATAAAAATCATGCACAAAATTCTTTCTCTCATTGATTTAATCCTTCTCCTTAGGGTTTATTCCACCCTTTTATGATGTTCATCTTGTATAGTAACTGGGGATTCATACCTATGGGTTTTCTTCGGGTTCCATGGTCTAATATTGAGGTTTTAGCTTTAGTTTCACTTCCTTGTGGTGTGATGGTGGTGCGGTTGATGTTTCAAACCAAGAATTGAGGGTTTAAATAGAAAATATAGGTTATTCCAGGTGTAGGCATTTCATGATTAGTTTTCTTGAAGGATTTACTAATTTCACATATTCTACATACGTTGTGTGTGGTATGAAAATGATTTTTGGTAGCATTAGTAATGAATTTATTATTAATGTAAAATATTTTCTTAATAAAGTGTATTTCTCAAATTTATCTCATGTTATATATTTTTTGGTAGTTTATTAAAATTTGAAAGTGATTTATTATATGTTGAAAGGGTTTACCATTTATTATTGGTTAATGCTTTTCTATCATGTGGGCCTCAAAATGGGGTTTTTGAATGTGTTTTATGTGTCAAACCTTGTTATACACCTTGAATATGTTTTAATATATTTTGGGTTTTTCTATGTGTATATTTTGTGGAATTATTTGGGATATTTTTTATAACACATGAGAGTTGATTAATAAATGTTTCTAGGGATTCAAAATCTATTTTATATTGTAATTTGTGTGATTTTGTATTGGAAATATGTGTTTTAAATGGGTTTTGTGTGCAAAACATGGTTATACTCCTTGGCCGTGTCTTATAAAAATTGAAAATGATGTAGAATGTTAAAAAAGTGGTAAAATGATGCAGTTGTACTATTTTAGTAACTATTTTCACATAATATCGTTTTTTAAAGGTAATGAATTTATTTAACATGTCAATAATTTTTAAAATGTTTTATAAATTGATAAATTTCTTTTTAAAATTGAAAGATTGGTGTGAAACAAGTTTATGGGTGGTTTCGTGTGAGTATGATGCTAAAATGATTTTGAATGGGGAAATTGTATTATGTGAAATGGATGTGGGATATTATGTGATTTTGACTATCCTAGAAAGGTTTTATAATATTTTATAAAGTATTTGTTGAAGTGTTAAAGAGATGTGAAAATTATCATAGGCTATTTTGGTGGTTGTTTGATTTAAAAATCATTTTGAATGAAAAGAGGGATTATTCGACTTGAGTGATACACATGTAGGATTATTGGTGAATGTTTGATTTTAAGGTGATGTTTTCATGTGATAATTATATTTTTTTTCTTGCTGAACATGTTTGAACAAAAGAGGGAAACCCGTGTATCTAGGTGAGAGGACGTGTACTAGTCTACTAGTGATCCCATGGGGCTTCACCTCAGTTTTAATTAGTATGTTTGATGCTAAAAACAGTAACTAAACTATGATGATTATGAGGATGATGATGGATTACCACTAGGTTAAGGGTATGTTCCCTAATAGTGGCTCATACATGAGAATCGATTTTTGGATCATTACGTTTACCATGATACGAGGTACCTGGGACCCACAACGAACTAGTGCCGAGGGTTTATTTCTCATTTCTTGTCCTCACTGGATGATTTATGATTAACATCGGTGTAAGGTATGATAGGATGTCTCTTCTTGGTTTTGTACCTTTTTAATTATATTTAAATATTATTTTTAATTGTGTAATTAAATTATGTAATTTTGTAAAAGATAGTTCTATTTGTAAATAAAAATTTTCTTTATTGGATTAGTTTGTTCGTATATGTTTATAAACATGTTAAATCATTCCCAAACATTATTTTATGATAGTTGCGCACTTGTTACAGCTTGTGATGATCATAAAAACTCTTTAGACCTAGTCACAGGCCGGGTATAGTGCCAGTTTTGATGGAGACCAGATTCAGTTCCTGACAAAATGTTATCTGAGGGAGGTTCGCTCACTTAAAGATATGTTATCTTGGGAAGATTCATGATAGTCAAGAGCTATAATTTTTGGGATATGAATTTTTGGTTATGGGTAGCGTTCTTGGACATCACACCTCTTGACAGGATTAAATCCCTCATGGGAAATCAGGATTTATTTGAGTCCTTTGGTTTTCCTGGTTTGATTATGATTAGGGTAAATGAAAATCGAGTTGGGATAAAGGTCTCCATGGGCTCATAGATCCTGGAAAGCCATGGGGATAAGGTTTATATTCCTAAAAAACCTATATTGTGGTGAAGTGATTAGTGTATTCCCTCCAACCATTGGTACAATTCAAGAACCGAAACAAGTTTCCTCTTCCATTGTGTTGTGCTTATTATTTTTGAAAACATGGAATATTGGTTTTGATGAAAAAATGATTTGGTTTTAAGGAGTGTAATTTTTTTGGAATGATTTTCTTATAAATAAGTGATAGTTTGATTTTTGAGTTGGTTGTAATAAATTTTAAGAATTGTTTTGAAATGGGAAATCATGTGTTTACACATCTTTTGAATGTATGAAATAATTTTAAAGTTGGTTCTGAAAATGTTTTTACAATAGAGTTATATAAACTATTGAAATGAGTTTTAATGGGATGAGATGTTTCGAAATTGACATGAGTGACTATAAATTGTGTTTTTATCTGAATGGTTGTTCTTTTTGGAATTGTTTTTGTATGTTTTAAATTGGGATTTTGATTTCATGGTTAGAGGTCTTGAGAAAAAGGATGTATTGGTTGACTGTTTTGGCTTTAAAAAGGGGAATTTTTTTTTGTATTAACCATTTTTTATTTTCACGAACGACCACATGCATGGCGTTATATAGAATGATGGATGGTTAATGTCATGAATAGATGAGTTCTAGGATGTATATGATGAGGATTCCTGGTGTGGCACAGAATCATACATGTGTGAGGCCCATGATAAACCATTGTTGGGTATGCTAACCACTGAACTATTTGTTTTCAAAGATATGATATTAAATGAAAAATGTAGTGTTGAGGACTAGTTTGGGATGGTGTGTCTTATGTGATCTTGAAAATTTGTTATTGTCTGTTTTTTTGAGTCAAATAAACCCTTTTATTTGAACGGTTGTTTGGGTTGGTGTTTGGCCTCTAAGCTGGGTTGAAAGGCTGGTTAGTGGTCTCTTTATGAGAAATGATTTAGTATGACTTTATTTATGTTATTTTATTGAGTTTGGATATAGTTTGTGGCAATTTTTTTACCAATGTACCATCTTGGTTGGGTCCTTGGGTTTTCTCTTTTGATATGGTATGCCCCCATTAAGGGTTAGTGCACAACTGAAGTGCAGCCCAAATTGCATCTCTATTGGGAGATCCACTAGTTGATCAATATAAAGAATCATTTTTTCGATTAATGGATATTGATTTTACACCATTTAATTTTTTTTGTTTTGTGGACCCTATTATAGTGGGAGAGTTCTCATTGAAGGTTTCATTAAACCTTATTTTCTTATGTCACATGATTCATCGAAGGTGAATGTATTATGGGTTTGTTTGTGTGGATGGTGTCTAAGAGGGCCACTAGGTCCTTTGAATTCTCTCCAAAGTAGGGGATTAATTTAAACCACTAGTGTGGTCAATCTAGTCGTGAGAGGCGATTATGGCCAATTTCTATATTTTTGTGTTGTTTATTGACTTGTAATAGGGTCCCTTTCCATATATTTCTTCTATTAGTCTCAATGGTCATGTTCGATTATGCCTTTTTATTTCATGTCCTCATTTGGCAGTAAACATGATGGTTGTGCAATTCTATGAGTCTCTGTTATGTTGGTAGTATGTATCCCTTGAAAAAACCTCAATATCATTTATTTTAGGGGAAGGTTTTTATATTTCCCCTTTACTTATTTAGTTTCTCATCAAAAAAAGTATGTTCTGGTGTGTGTTCATCTTATAAGATCTAGTTCCGGTGAAATGATAGGTTTTGGTAAGGTTATATTGGAGTGTGTTCTGTCTCATGGGACCCATAGAGGATCAAGGTATGGTTTTCATGGAACTAAATAGGAGAAGTTCTATTTATGGGGTTTTCAAAGCCTTACTCTATAGCCGAATATTCTTCAATAATTTTGAGCTCTAGCCTTAGGTCCTGTAGCGGTGTAGGCACCTAGTCAGGGGAAATCATGGGTTCATTCAAACCCTTATAAAAATTAAATTTTGGGGTCATTCTGCACTGGCCCATGCTGGTCGGATAATATGGTAGGTTCATATGTTGTAGAGACACACAATGAGTCTCATTTGTTCTATTTTGGAAAACTATAATGGATGTATAACCCTTGTACATGGAAGTATGTTCGGGCCTATCCCTATTATTGTCCCGATTCAGTCATGAGAAAATATATGTTGTCTCTTATGGTGGGGAGAACATTGGTGTCTACCAGTACTAGTAACTCATATTTTTCAATGATATTGGCTTGGTGGCCATTAGTATCATTCAAAGATATCTAGCAATCAACATCTTCCTTGGGTAAATGTTAGGATTAGAGAGCTCCCAACAGTTTAGTTAAATCAAGGTAATTGTAACCTTGTTTGTTGTTATTGTTCATTTGGGTAAATTTCTTAAGTCATGTTCTATAATTGTTTGAGGTGTTTTATTTTGAGATAAAACCTTAATGTTCTTTATTGTTTCAGGAAAGTGGTGTATGTTTTGGATTGTCAGTTTATTCCTTCCTTAATTGATATCTGGAGGTGTTTTGGCCTTTTCTGACGAAGCTTGGAAAAGGTGTACATCTTGTATTCTCAGTTGGGGTTAGTTTTTTTGTCCTTTCTATGGATTTATGGGTAAGGAATGCTTTATGTTGTGGATAATTTTCACACTTGGATATTCAATTCCATTCTTTTTTTCAAATTCATTTTAGGTTCTTAGCTTTCTCTTGGTTTCTAGGTGTTTCAAGATTGATATTTTGGTGTCTCTGGTTTTATTTATCTATGACCTTAGTCTTGTAGATATTATTGGGTAAATGGACTCCTATTTTTTTAAATATAATGTTATGAGGTTTTGGTGTTTTTTAAGTGGATTTGTGAAACAATTATTGGCACCAGTTGTAGCGTATGTTGTTGAGGTGGTTTGGGCCCATGAGTTGAATGAGTTCTGGGGTGAATGGAGTGCATTGTTTTGGAAATTTTTCTCCAAAATCCTTGACCTATCATTCCCAATTGGTTTTCCTCTTGGACCCCACTAAATTATCAGGATTGTTACTTGATTTTTGGTGGCTAGAAAAGGCTACATGGTTTCTCCACACAGCATACTAAAACGTGAATCCAAACCTTTCTAGGGTCTCTAGCTCAAAAAAGATTATTTTGAAATTACATATTCCCCCTTCCAAAAATAAACCAAATATTTCAATCTCTTCTCAATTTCGTGCCCTACATCCCAGGACAAACACCAATCTCTCTCACCCACCCTTGTAACTAAATTTTGAAGGGATATTTGATGGGGAAACATCAAAATAATGGAAGTAAGTATTTCTCTCTTCAATTTCTTCCATATCGTTAGTGTTTCTTCCACCCTTTAATGATGTTATTCTTTTCCAATAACTAGTTTTTCATACCTAGGGTTTTGAATTGGGTTTATGGTCTAATATTAATGTTTTATGTTTCTTATCACATCATTTTGGTGCGGTAGTGGTGTGGTAGATGTTCCACACCATGATTTTTGGGTTTCTAAACAAGTGGTAGGTGATTCATTGTGTAGGAATTTCTTAATGAGTTTTCGTTATAGATTTAGTGATTTTTCATATTCCTCATATGTTGCATGTGGTGAAAAAACAATTTTTGGTAGCATTTGTAAATCATTTAGTTTTAATGTTTCATTTTTTGTTGATGTTTTGTATTTTTCTAATGTTACTCATGTGATATATTTTGTGGTCATTTTATAAAATATAAATATGATTTATTGGTTGTTTAAAGGCTCTTCAAATTCTATTTGATTATTTATTATAGTCATTTGGGCCTAAAAAGTTGGTTTTGGAATGCATTTTATGTGTAAAACTTTGTTACACTTAATGAAGGTGTTTTATGAAAATGTGTCTATTTCATGTGTATCTTTTGTGGCGTTATTTGAGGTAATTTTTATAACACATGATAATGGCTTAATAAATGTTAGTTAGGCTTTAAAATCTATATTGGATTGGTATTGTGGTGATTTTTTCCTAGAATGAGGGTTTTGAAATGAGTTTTGAGTTCAAAACATGGTCATACCCCTTGGGTTTGTTTTATGAAAATTTAAAATGATTTAATGAGTTAAAAAATTGTGAAAATGTTGAACATGTATGGTTTTGGTGATTGTATCACTTAAGATGGGTTATTGAATGTTAATGAGGTGATTTAAGATGTAAAACTCTTTAATAATGTTTTATAAATTGCTAAAATGTTTTATCAAATCGCAAGAAAGATGTGAAACGGATTTTTTGTCTCTTTCGTGTGAGTATAAGGATAAAATTATTTTGATGGTGAAAAGGTAATAATGTGAACTATGTGGTGTATATTATGGGATTTTACCAATCTTGGAACGTTATAAAAAATGTATTATTTGAACTGTTAATGTGATGGGAAAAGTTTGGTGGGCTAGTTTGGTGTGAATTAGATTTCAAAATCAGTTTGAATGTAAATGGGAATGATGTCACATGTGTGATATACATGTGGGATTTTTGAGGAATTTGTTATGTGGAAGAGTTATTTGCTTGTGAAAATTATATTTCATTTATTTTGAAACATGATTGATCATAAGAGGGAAACCCAAGTATCATGGTGGGTGGACGTGTACTAGTATGCTGGTGATCCTGTGGGGTTTTTCCCACTTGAACATTGGTTTTTTGACTCTAACAACACTAAAAATACTATTATGATTATGATGATGATAATAGGGGAACACAAGGTTATAGGTATGTTCTTAAATTTTGGATCATGCTCGAGAATGAATATTGTGATTGTTACTTTAATCGTGATACGAGGTACCTGGGACCCACAACGAGATAGTGCCTTGGGGTTATTTCACATTGCTTGTTCTCATGGGATGATTTATGATTGCCATTAGCATACGGTATGTTGT
Source organism: Viscum album (assembly GCA_963277665.1). NCBI lineage: Eukaryota > Viridiplantae > Streptophyta > Magnoliopsida > Santalales > Viscaceae > Viscum > Viscum album. The sequence goes on along the minus strand of OY728120.1, from coordinate 646,526,521 downwards.
ACTCTATATTTTTTGTTTTTTACCATTATAATGGTCTTTAAACAATGTATTAAATTGTGTAATTCTGCACTGAAATTTTGAAAAAATGGTTTTGTTTCAAAAATCCTGATTTGTTTTATTGGTTTTGTTTGATGGTTTATGTTTATAAAATCCTGAATATCGTTCCCAAATTTCATTTTATGATACCCGAGAACATTTTACAGACAATGGGTTTTGGGAAAACCCTTTTGTCCTTATCATAGGATGGGTATGGTTCGGTTTTGTTGGCGATCAGATTCAGGTTGTGACAATCATTAAGTTTGGATTGCAAATATATGTTTCCTAAATCTAGTTATATAGTGTTAAAATATGCATACTCTGATACCATCTATATATACTCAACCCCTATTACCCATAAACAGTCCCTTATGTAATAACATTTTCATGATTATAAGAAATTCATATCCCAAAGGAACATATTGTTTAGTAGTTTTGGAACACCGGATACATAAAAAAGTTAAACATTACAATCTGAAAGGAAAAAAATATGGAAGTTAATTTGAAATAATCAACCACTACTATAATATCCTTGTATGCCATTCATAAAATACCTATTTATAACCTAGAAAATTGAAGCATAAGAAACGAGTGAGCTCAAATTCTCAGTAAGGGTAAATAATACAACTGAAGATATCATAATCATAAACATTAGGAATGGAGAATAAATAAAAACACATGCCTTTAAAAAATAACTTCAACACATCATGGAATAAATAAGAGTTTAATAAATAAAGTCATAATAAAGAATAATAATTGGAATTATACTTGTCAAATAATATCATGAACATTAAATTACTAGTTCCATAATGAAAGAATTCATAATTCCAGATATCATAGCTATATAATCAAGGATTATTGAAAAGACCATAAACAATAAATTTTTCATGGCCATAGCCACGACTATAGTTTATCTCATGAGACCCACTGATGCATCTATGAGCTATAGAGGTTGTCACCCATTACTTATTAGATCCAATTAATTTCTCATATGAACATGGATAACCATAAACAAAATATACATTCATATTGAAACTAATATATGAAATGAAAATAAAATTCCCCGAATAGTGAGCATAAAAACTAACCATTCAGTGTAAATTAGTGAATGTTTTTAAGATGCTACATCTCTATTTAAACTATCGATAAACCATTAAATTAAATATGGTTGATGATATCATGTATAAGAATCAACAAGATTGTTTAAATAGATGAATATTCTCTCATAAATTCATCAATAAATTCTTGAGATAAATACTCTATTACATTGAAAAGTAGAGTTATTTTTGAAACATTTTTTTATAAAACCTTATGTGATATAAGATATTATTTTCGTAATAAAGTGAATTTTCATAAAAATATAATGGTTTCTAAAAAATACTATAGATTTCCCTAAAAAATAGGTATGAATTTGAGAAATTCACTTGAATATAACATGTATTTCGAGTTGAATTTTTGAGAGATCATTTTAAAACATATAAATCACTGTATATGAAAGTATTATTTCTTTTGGAACACATATTTGTATCATTATATATTAATATTTGAGGATTATATATGAATAAATTTTAATTTATTCACAGATAGTAGAAAATATGATTAACCCAAATGAAAAAGGAGGTCCAGGTACAAAAACAATACCTTATTCCAAAAACATGTACTGCACATGACCCTAATGTCCTGGATAATTAAGTTAAATCTATTAATTTACTAATTATGAAACTTATTAATATATTATCCATTAATTTTTATAATTTCACTTATAATCACTTTGATAAGTTAAATGATGGAATGAGGTTATCTGGGAGTGTTCGTTTCCTTTATTTCTTGATTTTTTCTCTTGATTATAAGTAATGGAGTTTTTGTGGAATGGATATAATTATAAATAATTTTACTTATATATTATTAATGAAAACCAATAATTTTTAATGGTTAAATAAATACCTTGGTTACATTGTATGAGGATGATTTATTATAAAGAACATTAGTTATACCCATTTAAATTATTTTGCCGATATCTCGATTGTTACAAACAAGTTTTTCAAATGAATTTTTATTCTACATATATAAAGTATCCATAAAATTGAATAAGTTATAATAAAAATATAATTTTCTATTTCAACCGTAAAAATTATTTCATGACCAACCATTAATATGGTAATAGAAATTTGATACCAGTCGTCGATGAAGGTAATAAATTAACACATCTCGGATGGTGTTATCATTTTTTGTATATTAGAAAGGGAAAGGAGACATGATTATGAATTATTAAATTATCATAAAAGTATAACAGTAAATATTTTTTACTATATTTATCATAAAATTTTAATGTAATGAGGTTATAAAATTAAAATAAAATAATAGAACTCAAAATAAAAAGAGATTTTAAGAAATATCATATGAAAATTCCGAAACCTTACTATGTCACATAAAATTAATACAATCTTTTGATGATAGATAAAGGGGTATTGCATAATTATTGAATAATATATAATTAAAGAGGTATTTGGAATGAAATATCCCATCATTATCCAAATTAAATGAAAAGATAATATCATAATAGTAGTGCTTGAAAAAGACAAGGGTGGAAGATTCACTTACATTATAAAGTAACTCCTAAAACATGATGGTTGGGACCTAGAGTTCTTGAGGACACCTTGGGGAGTACTATTAGGGTGGTTAAACTACCAAAGCTTCAAGGGTGATGAATTTTGACTGGTTGAGAATGATTGAATGAGTGGGTATTTATAGTAAAAGAAAGGGAGTTTTTATTAATTTTAAAGGACACCACATTAGTGGTATTTGAATATCCATTTAATTTCCAAAGTTAATTTACAAAGTTATTAGCCACATGGGACACCACATTTTATATTTTAATGTTCCTAATTTCACCATAATTTTATATTAAATATTAAATCATTATGATGTCATTAATCATAATGAATGCTCAGAACATTATTTTCACTATTTATGAAAAAAGTAATATAATTTATAAAAGTATCATAAATTCATAATGACCTAATATCATAATTCTAAATTAATAAATGAACCATATGTATGGTAAATAATTTTCTAAATATGATTAATTTAATTTTTATGGAAAATCATAATTTTTTTTAAAAAAACAATTTTAATAATATAATTCTTTTTATATCACCTTGAAAAATGAATCAAAATCTTATTATAATATAGGATTGAGATAATAAAATAATAATATTATTTACTATTCAAAATGTTCATATTACTATTCATAAGGGTATTCTACTATTCACCTATAATAAATTTTATCTCATCGGACTGTAAATATCGTACTAAACTCAACTGTGTATCATAGTTTTTCAAAATTCCAATCATAGATGTGGAAATGTATTTCTTCTGGACAGGATAAAACAAAGTAGTTTTTTTGGAGACTCAGTGTTTAATACATTCAATATTGAATTTATTTATTAACCCAGGGGGTTTTACAATGGAAAATATTAATTTACCTCCATTTCAATCAAATTTTATCACTCAAGTGTATGTATATAATACCTCTTCCACATAGTAATATTATTCACATTTACATCCCCATTATCCATGGTTCATTATTATAAAAAAATTAATTATTATAATTTATTTTTAAGAAGTAATTTTGATTATGTAATTATTATATCATATCTAACATCCAATCAACATATCCATTGTGAAACGACAGCGTTGCTCGAGTGCACGTACTGACTACCACCTATATGATGTGATGTGATTTGAATTTCATTTATATAAATTTAATGAAAATTTTTAAAGTTATGATATAATAATATTTATGAAATCATGAATCATTATTTAACATTCATTAATTCCATTAATCCAATTGTGGTAACATCATTTGTGGGAATGTATAGATTAATGACCCCAAAAAGTGATGTAATTCATTTTTCATCTCAAATTCTGATAAATAGTTATTAAATTTATATAATAATTAAATAAGATGATAATTAAAATATTTAAATTCAATATATTATTTACACATTATCAATTTATAAGGATTGTAATTTATTAATTTAAAAAAGCATGGAAACAAAATATTTGTGACATAAAATTATGATTTTTTCTAAATATTATTATTAAATGTGTGGTAATATATTACATGCAAATAAAATATTCTTGGATATATACTAATATGTTTTTTTATAGATCTATAAAAAATTTATATTTTTTATTACAAGGTATCGATTCTTCTTAAATAATTATATTTTTTGTGAACTGTCATCATTGATCTCTCTTTTCGGCTAGTTATGTGATTCCCAAGTTCATGTGGGAGCTCAAGGGTGCCCAGGGGCCCTCGGAATATTGTAATGTGAAATCATGCCAAGTTATGCAAGTTTCACGGTCTGTGCACAGTTACGGGAAACTGTGCGGGGTAACCGTGCAGACCAGCCATCCCTAGACAATAGCCTTCACACAGTCTGCACATGGTGAGGGAAAACTGTGCAGGATCTGTAGGTAATCATTCTGGATGGCCTCTTACAGATAGTAACGACCACAATGTTTGCACATGATTACGAAAACCGTGTGGGTAAACTGTGCGGCCTAGAAGTGATGGAAAAATTACAAAAATATCACCTCGTGATTTTAAGACCATACTCAGGGATTTCCTCCTCCTTCTCTTTTTCAACCTTATGAATAATCCAAAGGGACCATGAGCTCCCATGGAACAATATCCTTTGATTCATGACCATTTGGAGTGTCTTTGGAATGGTATCGAAGATCCGAGTGAGTCTAATCCCTACACCGCCACTCTTTTTGTGGTTAGTTCATGTCTTTTGTGTGATCATGATCCAAATATCTTAACCCGTTATTTTTTGGTGTGATTTACTTTAATGAATCCAATGTGTGTCAGATTAGGATTTAAAGACATTAATTGGAGGGTGTTGATCAATGGATCATAGGTAGGTGGTGTAAATGTTATATCCATAGTTATTCCCTAGATTCGGGCATGTGTGTTATTATTTTTCCATTCTCGTTCTAGGAATCTATTATCATGGGTATGAATTGGTAAATTTTATTCCTAAATGATTTCATGAAACACTCACTACTCTAGTGGAATGAGTGGAGTTGGATTTGACCATTTTATAGACACCCGTGTGGTGTGCTGGAAAACTCGAACCTAGAGTGTGGTGGGGTTAAGTATAGGGTTGTTGGTTATTAATATGCAACCCATATTGGAAATTTTTAAATGATTTATTAATTAATAAATGTAATGATGAATAATATTCGTTGGGAAATAAGGCCCTAAGACATTGCTGGAATGATATAAAAAAGGATAATTGGATGAAAGGGATTTTTTTGATTGTTTAATGAACTAGGAGACAAATTCCTAAAATAATTAGTGCATATTGAATGGTGAGAATGTAATTGGGAATATGTTAGCAATATTTTATAAAGGAATATATGGAATTATGGAAAGGGTTAATACATGATGAGTGGGAGGTGCACCAAAATGATTGAATGTAATAAAGTGGTTGTGTTATGTGATATGCGAATTTTACTTGAAATGCGTGAGGGGTTAATTATTGTGAAAAGATATATGGACTAAATGGGTCAATGTATGGTTGTTGAGGAATTTGGATAATGTCATAGGTGTTGTTTAATATATTTAATTTTTAAGGCATAAGAATGGGAATTTGGATAAATTGATATGAACTGTATTTGGGAAGTGTGTCAATGGGTTTTGACATATTATTCTTTCCCATGATTGTTTTTTATTCATTGATAATGATGACTTACAATGTCATTGGTTATGTTAATATGTGTTATTTTATTGATGTGGAGATTGATAAATAATCATGTGCACATGGCATTGTAGAGTGGGGAACTTACTAGAAGTTCTACACCCACATTTCTAGTTAGACAAAGGCTCTAAACTCCACCCCAAAATGCATAGGATAGGGAGGTGAACCAAGGATCTATTCCCCTAATGGTTTCATTCCACCTGGACTATGGCTTGGAGGTGAGGTTAATTAATTGATGTCATTCCACTCGGACTATGTCTTCGATGTTAGAAAATGTATTTATGTAATTTGATTATCCATAGTGTGTTAGGTACTTGACATGTTTCCACTATTCTTGGTGATTTATTTCCTTATACCCCTTTGTTGAGGATATTTATTCCTATCCCATTGAAAATGCTATCAATCTGGATTATTTAATGGTGATGGTATAATAAATGGAATTGGGATAAATTATAGTAATGAATTTAAATGAACCCTAATTACATAAAGAACCAAATTGTTCCTTATTTACATACCATTTATATTGTACATTCATCCACTGTCTATTAGGAAAGATATTTTTTAGACACCGTTGGTGGTGTCCTACCATGTTTTGTACTCACACCCTGCTCGGGCCGCAGTTGGGTACTTGAGTAGATCTCTTTGTTGTAGGTCAATATGAGGAAACGAGCCATACTCTCGGATGTTGATTTGGGATCAGGGTGTACATGGAGAAGGATCATGATATTGAGTTGAGACCCTCTCGGTGTTTTTGTCATTTGCCTTATTTTGGGTTTTTTTCACTTTGCAGAACTAGTTTGGCATGACATTTTAGTATTTGATTTGTGGTGGTACCCTATCTGTGAAATGTTTGGTTATGCATATATATTGGTTATTTCATATTATTTTCATTATTTTTATACTGATCTGTTGTGGATTACTCTGGTGAATAGGGTATAGTCTCCACATGTGGCTTATTGGACCCTTGGTGCAAGTTAGCAACCTCAAGCATATAGGGAGGCACACTTGAGGTAATGTGATGACCCGACACAGAGCATCATTTTAGTGGATTCTAGATCAGGGATGTTGTGAAGTGGAATCAGAGGAGTTATTTTATCATCCTAATATTTGGGGATAGTATACAAGAGATTGAGATGTTTCATGCCTTAGTAACAAGCTCATGAATTGGAGATTCTAACCCATGTACATGGGAAATCCATGTCACCATGGGTGGGAATTGTTTTTCGTGATGTTTTTTGTTACGATTAGATGATTTTTCACTATTGGGTGATGCACATGTTGTGTGATTTGACAGATTTATGATATTTTTCTCATTGTTGGAATGACATGAGGTTGTGCATTCATGCATCATTTTTGAAACCTAAGGGTATATGTGTCATGCATCATTATAGGAACACACATGGGATGGGTCTGTGTGGCCGAGAAAGTAGAATGCATTTTACTAAATTGATAAACATGATGAAAATGATTCTTAATAATGTTAATGGAAGTGGTTGAATGAAAATAATTCAAATGAATAGTTATATAATGTCATGTATAAAGAAATGTGGGGTCCAAGTTAAAATTTTGGGTCATGACTAGTTGTAATGGATGTTTTGTTGTATAAAAGAACAAGGGATGCATAATGATAGTAAAATTATAAATTAATTTTTTCCAATAAAAGGTGTAAATGAGTGAAAATGATGATTTTAGCATGATTTGAATCGGAAACATGACTGAGATTAAAGGCTCATGTGGTAAAAGAAAAATTGGTTTGAAGATGTGCTAATAGAAGACATGTGATTAGGTACATTAGTCACCCCATGTGGACCATGACCCACGTTTGGTACGGTTAGGGGTTGCGTTATTTGTGTGATGATGACTGTTGGGTTAGAGTATGAATAATGGGTCATTTAAGGTTGATAACATGAGACGTTTTCCATATTTTGTTAAAAACTATTGGTCATTTTTCAATGAGTATGGTGACTAATAAGTTAAAAATGAGTGTGGTTGAGTTTAACAGGGCATATCCTTTGCGTTATCAATAGGAAACTTGTATGTGTATTTTGGGATAGTGAGAGTGACATAGTTAATATTAGGGTTTCAACTGTGTGGCCTTTCAATTTATGATATGTCCTTGGTGGCGTGTTTAGGGAACCATTGGTAAGGTTGTGTCTATTGGGTTTTGAGGCATTGTTCTATGATGTGATTGAGTGAAATTTCGTGGTCATTGACCATACCGTGTACATGATGGACCCTATGGATGGTGCATATGACATAGAGACCTTGTGATTAGAGACCTTGCGAGTTATGTCTTGAATCCTGAAGAAAATTTATTTCCATAGTTCTGATGAATGTGTACAACATTTTTGAGGAACCAATAATAGATAGTTGTTTGGTACACTAATCATTTCATGCACTGGATTGGGAGTGAGTGTTCCATTCATGCACATTGCATTTTTTGTGAGATTATATGTATGGTTTGGAGGGACGACCAATGGATTCTATTGGTTGTACCCCTAGTACAGGGAGTTGGAATCATTCATCCTTCATGGTCAACCATGAGATAGGTTTGACAGAGTTTCATGTGCTTTAGGGTGTCTGTCATGCATGTGGATGTTTTGGACCTTGGTGCTAGAACTCGGAAGCTTCCATGGTTCATGTTTGGCCTTGACAGATATGTGGGATGGTTTATGGATGGTTGTGCCACTCGAATTGTGGTTACAAATTGATAAAATCATGAGATCAAGCGTGAAATCGTTGTAGGTTAGCCTAGTGATATAGATACATTGGAATGTGATCAAGGAATATTCACCAGAGGTGCTGTCAATAAATACCAGGTACCACTGAGTTTACTAAATGGTGTTGTTATGTACTAGATATTTTATAAGGGAACCCCTAGTGTTTATGATAGAATGTATAGTTTTCTCAAAGGTTGTATCAATGGATTCCTAAATAACATATTTGGATTATGATTATTGGTTTTTTGAAGTTATTTTGAGAATAAAAGACAATGGTGTCTAGAGTGTGGTTATATACATTCGCTCAATGGTGACAGCTTGTTGAGGATTGTCACATGGAAGAACTTTTTAGTATGAATGGGTTGGATGATGGTTGAGATGAAGGGGACACCTTGGGGAAGATGAGACTGGATAACAAATATACATGGATAGGTATGTAAGTTAGCGGTGGGTTAAGAAAATGTAAGGGTTGTTTTGTGAGACCGTTGGATTTATTGGGGTGGCAGATTGTAGTGAATTAGCTGTTAGCCATCAGGGATGCATGAGAAGTACTTGAGAAGTGTGGTGGAAATAGTATCACATGAAACGACGATTTAAGATTGTTTGAAGATTTGTTCATGGATTGTTGGTTAAACTTGGATGGTAATCACACCTGACTGTAGTGGTTGAGTGTTGATGAGATGTGTTCGGTTGGGAGGATTGAAATCCTTGACAGGTTATGGTGTCCCATTGTTCGACATCAGAAATGGATAATTTGGAGTTGTTTTTCATCAACAACTTCTTAGCATAGCATAGCTAGTGACAAGATTTCTAAATATCATGATATCGTCTACGGTATGTCAAGAAGCTCCAGCTCACGCTAAGAGACATGAAGGTGTTTGGTTGAATGAGGGACATCATGGAGTTTACGTGCTTGGAAACGGTATATGTGGAGCATGATGAGGAGATTCCCAACCATTATGGTTTAGGTTTAGGTCCTCAGGATGGCCCAAATGATGAAAAATGTTATAGGTGTTATCCACGAAATCCTGGAATGGGCACTGTGTGACATTTGATTTATTGTATTGGGAAATGTTAGGATCTCAATATCTATGCTTTCGGGTTTGTTTTGTGATCGGGTACAAGATGCAGTTGTTGGATAAGAGAACATGTTGTGGAAAGAGATGTTGGGGTCCTATAACTCCAACGTAGATTGGGTTTAGACTCGGATAATTTCCCCATGTGCGGTTTTGGAACATCATGAAGTTATGTGATCCACGTCCATGTGATGTGGCGTTAGGCCAAGGGTGGACTGAAGATGGTTTGGATTGTGGTAGTGTCAAGATGATGGAATTGTAATGGAATTTAGGAAATGACCATAGTGGCTGTGTTGGATTATAATGATTGGCTTCAAGTTTGTAAGAACTATGAGTGGTGGGAAAGTAGTAGTTTACCATCAGTGGAAGGTGGGAATTCTAGGACAAGCTAGTTGGGTGTGGTCCGACATGATGTAGTAAACATGAATGGGTGTCTTGACAGTGACCCGCATCTAGGTTCAGGGTGGTTGCATGTGCCTTTTTCAAATGATTTTGTACCTATGTGTGGTAATGATGATCTTATTCCATTTATTTATGGTGCAGTAATGACCTTATAAATGGGTGCGGAGGTGCGGTTGGATGTCAATGTGGGGTAATTCTCTTATAGATTCTTGTGCGGGGTGAGTTGAAGCATGTTAGGTGACGGGAACGTCGAGTTGTGTTCGGGAGGTCCTTCGTTGATGGAGGAGGTTCCATGTTACCAGAAATGGTGGATATAACCAAACTAGATAAATGGTTAGTTGGTGATGTGATCAGAGTTTCAGGTAAGATAGACTGGAGTGGTCACCATTTAGGTAATGTTATCGCGAGTAGAGAGCCTTTGAACAAGTTCAGTTATTCGAGTACCTTGAAGTGAAGAGTGGAGTTTAGATGTATGTTTGTAGGATGAGATATTAAAGAAAGGTGGTAGGAAATATTGTGTGTGTCTTCTTCAAGGTGATATTGGTTTTTTCACTGTTAGAGTATGGTGATCATGAAAATGAGTCCCTGTGATTTTGATCATGAGTCGTACGGAGGTCCGGGCTAATGATGTGTTGATTGGTCCCACTAGGATTATGTGATGTTTGGTGTGATATTACATGTGTTATTGGTTAGGGGTTTTCACCTATTTTCCCCTAGGATATTCTCATAGGGATAATGGTTGATGTGGATGAATAGAAATTCATAGTTGAATGACCATTAGTTTTGTGATTTAGTGATGTTGGGAAGAGTGGATCAAGGAAGATACGTTACAATGTGGGGATATTTTAAGGTACTATTTTTTCAAAAAGAATGTTTTTGTTTACGTGTTGTCTTGAATCTATCCTTGGAAGAAATATAAGTATTTCCCTTGCTCAGGTGGTAGCTCAGGGTTGGAAGGGGGCTAGAGGCACAATGAGAAGAGAAATCAAGCCAAGAAATAGAAGGCGCACGATCTGCACATGGTTTCGGGAAACAGTGTAAGAAAAGAGTGCAAACCCACCATCCTTAGATAGTTTCCTTCTCATGGTCTACGCATGGTTAGGGAAAACCATGCAGGATCCCTACGAAACTGTGAGGGCATGCCTCCTTTTTATAGTAGCTATCGAACGCTTTATAAAATCGCACAACCTAGAAAAGTTACCAAATTTACATAAATTCCACATCGTGATTTTAAGACGCAACTTGGGGTTTTCCTCCTCCTTCTCCCATGAACTGCTAGGAATTAACCAAATGGACCATGATCACACAAGGATCGATCCAATTTTATTATTGAACCTTGGGAGTGCCTTTAGAAGAAAATCAAAGATCTGGGTGAGTCTAATCACCTCCTCCTTTATCTTTTCTGGTTTAGGTCTTGTCTTTTGTGTTATTTCCAACAAAATCTCTAAACCATTTAATTTTTGGTGAGATAACGGTTGAGGAATAAAAGGTGTGTTGAATTGGGATCTATGGACTTGATTGGGATGGCATTCATCAATGGGTCTGAGTTAGGTGGTCTACAAGTTATATCCCATAGTTTTTCCTTCATTTTTTCATGTGTGTTGGGGTTTTTACCATCTAATTTTGGATATTGGTTATCATGGGTTTGAATTAGTAAATCGGTTGTCTGAATAATTTCATGAAACCATCCGAATCCGTGAGGAATGTGTGGTGGATGACTTGACCATTTTACGGTGACCCATGGGTTGTGCCAGAAAACCCAAACCTTGAGTGTGGTGGGGTTTAGTGGAGGGTTGTCAATTATTAATATGGAACCCATGAAGAATATCTTTTATAAGTATATGAAGTCAAAAATGGAATAATTAATAATATTCATGGGAAAATATGGTCATAAGACAATGTTGGAATGATATGAAAATGAGATATTTCGTGAAAGAGATTCTATTGATTTGTTAATGAGAATGGTTAGAAATTCCTAAGGGAATTATTGTATTTTGAATGGTCAACATGTAATGGGGAATATTTTAGTGATATAAAACAATGGAATAGATGTAATTGTGGAAGGGCTAATACATGAGGCTTATGTGTTGCACCTAAATGATTGAAATCAATAAAGTTGTTATGTTATGTGATATGAGAATTGTACTTGAAATTCATGAGTTGGTGAATGATTGTAAAATGATAAATTTGATAAATGGGTTAATTTATAGTCACTGATGATTTTGGATAATGGTATAAGGGATGTTGAATACACCTACTAGGTTAAAGAACAATAATGGTAATTTTTCTAAATTGTTAGGAATTTTAATTGTGAACTATGACAATGGGTTATGGAGTAATATTGTGTCTCATATTGTTTTCTGTTCATTATCAATGAGGATTTATAATGGAATTGGTTATGTTATATTGTGATGTGTTATGGATGTGGAGATTGATAAATAAGCATGTTCATATGGGTGGGTAGATTAATGTATTGACATGAGGTTCTACGCCCACATGTCGAGTTATAATATGGATCTAAACTCCAACCCAAAATGCATGGATTAGGAAGGGGAACCGAGGATCTATTCCCATACAGTTGCATTCCTATTGGGTATAGGCTTAGGGGTGAGCTTAATGTATTTATTTCATTCCACTTGGACTAAGGCTTAAAGGTGAGTAAATGTGTTGATGTGATATGTGTATCTGTTGTGAGTTAGGGATGTGAATATTTACCCTATTCATTGTCATGAATTTTCTTAGAACCCTATATATATTCTAATTATACCTAGTCCTTGGAACATGTGATCAATGTGGATTATGTAATGATGATGAAATAATAAATGGAATTAGGATAAATGATAGTGAGGAATTTAAATCATCCCTGTTAACATATGGAAACCAAACTGTTCCTTGTTTACATAACATTTAGTTTTTACATGCATGCACTATCTGTTAGACTAGATATTTTGTATACAACAATTGGTGAAATCCAACTTAGTTTTGTACTCACTCACTATGAGAGCCACCATTGGGTACCTGAGCTAATCTCTTGGTTAAAGGTTAGGAGGATGGAAAGGTCCCTACACTAGGATGTTGAGTTAGGCTTGGGATGTTCATGGAGAAGGATCTAAACATAGAGTCGATACCCTCTTAGAGTTTTGGCCATCTACTTTATTATTGTGATTCTTTCACTTTTCACTACTATTATGGCATGACATTTTGGTATTTGAGTTGTGGTTGTACACCATCTGGGAAACGTTTGGTTATTCATGTTTATTGGTTTTTTTCATATTGTTTTCATTTTTTTATTATGATATGTTATGTATTACTCTAGTGAAGTAGGTATAGTCTCCCCCAGTGGATTATTAAAACCTCATATCTAGTCGTCATCCTTTGGCGTACACAAAGGAGTTCTTGAGGTCATGTGGTGACACATCATAGAGTACCACTTTAGTGACTTCTAGGTCAGAGTTGTTACAATTATACATGATTTTTGAATGAATTTGAAGAATTGAGATACATAAATAGTTTATAATACAATCTCAATTTTTAGGGTTTTACAATGCTCAATTTACATTAGGGAAATTATAAGGTTCTTATGATATAAACACTGTATATTTTATAATAGTTTGGTTATTCCTAATTTTTCAATCAATTGTACCAATTTACTCCCTCTGGTAATAAAAAATAGCAAGAATTTTTTTAATCTAAAACTGAATTTCTATCCACTATGTTAGGGGATTTTTTTCAATAATATTCTACTATTCTATATTGGATGATTAAATTCAATTTTACATGAATTTTAATTTTTATTAAATATTATTTATTTTATTTTATTTTTGAGGTATTTTTAGTAATGGTGTGAGGAGAATCATTGTTTTAATGTATACAATATGAACATATTTTCCCTATAGTAGAACTAACCTATGTTTTGAAGATTTCATGGTATGATTCTAGGGAAATTTTATAAGAATGTTTTTTCTTATTATATTTTCATTTTGTTTATTTTATATAAGTTATTTATAAATGAAAATCTATTTTCATTATTTAATATTAAATAATATTTTAAATTGAAGTTTTTATTAAGGATATCATCCACAAAATTTACTTATTCATGTAATGTACTGACCCGGGATCCATATGGCGGTGCAGGAAGCCAGTTTTCAAAATGACCTCAAGAACCCCAATATATCTGATAGAGGCTTTTGACTAGAAGGGTGGGTTTAGAATGTCATTCTTGGAAAGATTATACCTTCATTTAATAGTGTAATGGGCCTTCATAAATAAATAAATAAAGTGAGGAAGCGTATTTATAACCATAAAAACAAACATGTCATAGGATAATCAAACTGGAAAATAATACTCAACTGAAATGTAGAACATTATATACTAATATAAATTTTATGTGCCTAATATGTAATTGAATATAATGATACTAAGACTCCCCAAGAAGGTCATGAACCATGATTGGTACCCTCCTCCATTCTCTATCCCAAAACATCCACCTATCCCATTTCCTTTTCCCTTATCCAGTCCCGCAACAAAATAATATATTTATGTAAGAATAATGTTTCCCATATAGGGTATGACTATAACTTGGTAGGCCGCCTCCAACAGGGTCTAAAAAAATTCTAATAAAAATATAGTGCATGCAATTCTATAGGAAAATATGTATTATGAAATAATAAATAGTTTATCGCATTTTTATTTATTCATATCTAAGTACATTAACTCCAAGGCTCTCAAGGATACTCATACCTCAATACAAAATTCATCAAGTACCTGATCCCAAAGAATTTGATAGGTAATATCATATCTTAATAACTCCTTCATATCGAATCATAAATTATACTAGGATCTATAATATCTCATTACATTATTCAAATCATGCCAAAGTTATAATATTATCGTATGAGGTCATAAATAGGAGTCACATTACTTCTATTACATAATTTCTCTCTTAAAACAACATTTCAAAAGTTACCTATATCAAAAATTTAAGTAATATTACCATGTTACCATGCTTGAACCTCAACAGAATGACCATGGACCCATTATCTTTACAGATATGTATAATTACAAGTATACCATGGGTATTTATTAATTTATAATATCCATGTTCCCATTATCATTACTCATAAGTATGATGACAAAGATACAATTTGTAATTCTAAATTTATAAGTACTATGTTCCTTTATTTTATCACATAATTATTTTACAAATTAATTTTCCTCCAAATCGCATTACTAATTCCACAATTAGTTAAACACATCCATTCTGCTAGTTGACTCAACAATTAACTAAGTGATTCAAACCATTAATTAAATCATAAATTAATTAATCAATATCAAAATTCATATCCTATAATTATTTTCCAAAATCAATTATTTCATTATAATCTCAAATTTCAATAATTAATCCTAGAATTAATTATCTATATCATATTATCAAAGGTACCTAATTAATCCACCATTAATTATATCAAAAAAATCCATTTCAATATCTCATAATAAATCCCCGAATAATTTTCAATATTTAAAACCCGACCTATTATAATCAATTTCTCTAAATAATTAATCTAATTGGGAATCCCATTTGACTCATGTTTTTCACCAATTAATCACCTATTTCAATAAAGATTCGATAATGTAATTGATCATTATAATTTACCCAATTCAAGATAATCAGTTTCTAAAGGATTATATAAATTATAGTACTTTTAAATTATATATAAATCCATATCTTTGTGAATTAAATTTATAACACTTTCAACAATTCGTTGAGGGTTGTATTCCAAATAGAAATCCCAAAAATCAAAGGAGCATGATGACATTGATAATTTTTTCATATCTAAATCGCTAAGCCAAAATCAATATCAAATAAGAAATATCCATTAAATATATATCTATATCCAAAATAATAGATCTATATATCCCCACAAAGTTATTGATCCAAGGAAATATAAGATATTATCCATGAAAAGATCAATGAAAGATAGAAGAAAAAACAGAAGAAGTATCAGGATGAAATCCACATACTCTGAGAAGAGTGGATATTAAATTATTGATTTTGATCCTAATAAATGGTGTTCATAAGGCCTTGAAACACCTCCTGGTTGAAGGTAGAACCTTCCATTACCATTAATTATGTAAAATACTGAGTTAGGTCCCAATAAGAGGTGAAAAAGTTCATTAAAATTAAAAAACCAATGAGATCGACAATTTTAGGATTATACTATCGGCCCATGCATTGTTTAGTCATACAGTTTGAAAATCCTAATGCTAACCATGTTTCATCCAATGCTTAAATGGGGAGCATCGAACAAATACATCACATGGCCTCTAAAAACATGCTTTAACCATACTGAACTTAATTCCTCAAAAGACAAGAGAGCACATTGTTTCTCTAAGGTTGTCGTACAGTTTGTACAAAACATTAACTGACCATAAAAAACCTATTTCCCCCCAAATTTATAAGACATATACCAAACACACCCCAATAGATAAATTTCATAACTGGTACTTAAGTAAAAAAATTACATTAAATCTCACCCAATATAGCTCCATAAAAAATTAGGATTTTAAATTCTCCCCACACTATAATAGGTTATCCCTGAGAAGCACATCCATGCATTTATAAATTTCCAGTAAAAAATTATAAGGACATTGAGCCCCCATATATTCTTCTCTTTTAAATTTTTCCTCTTGTACATGTCCATATATTCATAACACATAAAATATCAGTATTGTCTTTCCTCGCAACACAGTCTCACTATGATCTAACAGACGTATCAGATGCTCCTTGAAGGACACACATATCTCAAGGTCAACCTCATACCCAACAATAAAATGAGAATAATTACGGTGATACCACCAATGTTCTGATACATGGAAAACATAATTCATTGTGTTGAATCTCTGTGGAAGAGTTAATCGATAAGCCACCAACCTGATTTTCTCAACTATCTCAAATGGACTATAAAACCTAGGTAAAAACATTTCGGGCCTCCATTTACATCAGTGAATCGACCATGGAAACATCTCAAGGAATTCTTGACCTCCCTAAATGAAATCTAGGGGTTATCTCCACCTACCCCCAAACAACATCGTTCTACTTTGATCCATATATGTTCATGTCTGAATCAACTGTACCACCCTCAATGTATCCTACACGACACTCAGTCCCAAAAATATTGAATCACCACCCCCCATCCATCATAACGGTGATATATATGGCCAAACATAAAGAGACTCATATTATTTCTTTTTTATATGTTCCTAAAAAGTATTATTATAGGTGAACTCCTCTAAAGCCCAATGTTTTTTCAATAATCCCCCAAATTCAAGCACACATGCTCGTAGAATATTCTCAAGCACCTATATAATACCTTGAAACTACCCATCATTCTACGGGTGGAAATCTATACTAAATAATTGTGTGTAATGCATATTTTTCAAGCCCTTCCAAAAGTTTAATGTAAAGCATGAGTCACAATATGAAACTATTGTAGGTGGAACTTCAGGAAGATGGACTATCTCCCAAAGGTACAGTTCTCCCAACTGTTCAACTTTAATGGATTCTCTTATATGTTGGAAATAAACTCACCTTCTCAGTCAATCCATAATGACCCAAATAGAATCATTTATCCTATGTGTATTAAGGATACCCATCACAAAATCCATGTTCACATCATGCCACTTCTATTATGGGAAAATAAATGATTGTAGAAAACCATCAGGTCATTAATTCCCCTCCTTCACTTGCTAACTGTTGAATCATCGTATCACAAACCCTACTATGTCCTTTTTCAACCATGTCCACCAAAACTATCATTATAAGTCATACTACATTTTTGATACACCAAGATGCACTACCCATTTTGAGGTATAAAATTTCGGCATTATATCTTCTCAAATGCTCGTAGGTACCACAACTAATTATTTACATTGATGATCTCATACTAAAATATCAGTTTGTTTCATGATGTCTCCCACCCTTCAAAGCTATCCCTAATGTCTAGGAATTATGAATCCTCATTTTATCTATCCCTAGTCTGAATCAAAAGCATAGAATCCACCACAACTGAAACAAGAGTTTTCTACTCCTGAATCACCTATATAAGTACATAAATTTTTGTTAATAAGGACATCATCTTTAACTTTTCACATTACTCTAGTACCATCTGAGACTGAGTTTTCCTACTCATGGAATCAATCAAAATATTTACCATCCTAGGATTATATTATAATTCGAAATAAAAATATAGAATAAAGTCAACCCATCTAATCTACTAAAGATTCTAATCATGAAATAAAAATATTTACATCAATGTATTGTGATATGTTTATATTGTAAACTTTTCTACCAAAATATTGTTTTTTTCGATCAATTAATAGCATAAATAACTACTGCCAACATAAGATCATGGGTAGGGTAATTAAAATCATGTGGCCTCAACTACTGAGACCCATACACCACCAATCGATCTCATTGCATTAGTAAAACTGAAATTAGGATCCCAAAATTACCACATTAAACTGTATACTTCTTACCTAACTCAGTTAGTATCCAAATTAGTGATGATATTAAATTATTCTACAACTCATAAAATTATCTCTCACAAACTTATGACCATTAAATATTTACTACCAATTTTGATGAACCGGAATGTGGAACTACCAATCTTGAAATGGGTTGGATGAATATCGTGTATCATCCAGCTAATCATAGAATGCATCGAATATCAAAAAAATTATTGGGAATCTCCTAGAAGTCCAATTCCTCAACGTTCAATCGGTCTACTAATACACTATACTTCGAGATGATGTGCACAATTAAGTGTACCTCGTAAATATGATTCACTTATATAGATTGGATTATATATGATTCTATATTAGTATAGTCAGGATGATGTTAGGTTTTTGGTAATGATCTTCATGAATCTTGGATTACATCATGATTTCATCCATAAAACCACCAAAAATTGATCTGGATATAGATGAATGATCTTGTTCATAAAAGAAAAAACACTACTGGTTCATTTTTCTACCAAAACGACATTACAACAATCTCATAAAGGTATTACCTACTTCTCAAAAAAATCATTGGTTTATCAAAAATCTCTACTATCAACTGATCATTACCTAATATGAAATAAATCATTAAGGAAACACAACCTCAATAATTGGTCATATAGGTATTCAATATGTGGAAGATGGTATTGGTTCTTCACATTTATTTTTTTTACATCCAGTAAATTGGAAGAAAAATGTAAACACCCATAAGCCTTATTTTTTGAACAAAAATGGTGATCCTCAAGTTTTCGTACTTGGATGGATAAATCCCATATTCTCCAAATCCTTTATCTCAGTCTTCAAATCTTAATGATCAGTTTGTTCCATTCTATATGGTTTAATTGATACTAGCTCATCCCCCGGAATTATATTAATAGTGAATTCCACATCTCTCTTAGGATTCAACCCTAAGAAGTCTTCTAGAAAGTCATCTGGAAATAGTTCCACTACTAGTGAAAGGACATATTGTGTAACACCCCTATCGTCTGACAATAGACAGGAAACCTGGGCTGTGAGCTCTCACAGTTGCTAAATAATTGGCCCTTCTGGTCTTATATGTATATCAAACTTAAAATGTGAAATACACATTTGACACTTAGGGACACAATTTTCACTCTCATACTATAACAATCGATGTGGGCTCTGTGTATAATAAGCAATTCCTAAACCATAATTAGGATGAAGCCTAATATTTATAGAATATTGTGATCCCAAAGAAAATTGAATTCTTAAATCTCTAGTGAACATCCCTTGCATTGTCATATATCTCTAGAATTCACTCCCAATGGTGAATATATGGTCAATAACTCACTATAAAACTCCACCACCAGGTTCAAACCACTAAAAATTTTCATAGATATAATAGAATGAGGGGAGCCAATTTCAAACAAAGAAATAGGTAAATTAAAAGCTACTATAATTGTATATCTTACTATCAATGGTCTAACCTACCGATCCAATATTTTAGGATGTACTCCATATAACTCTGCTATCAATCTTCCATGTGATACTATCTGACTCTCCTGAGTAGAAACCCTATGCTGATGTGGGAGATCCTACTCAAATGCTCCATGTTCACTACCTCTACCACCTCAGCTATTGTAAATACAACCACCTGCCCAATTTTGGGTTGAATATTATCTTCCCATATTCCAACATTTTCAAACTTCTCCATGAGAACCTTGTTTCTTTATGACTTATAGAACATCTATAGATTTCCCATCATTCCACAAGAACAATACTCTACCGATGGTCATGATAAGTGTTGAAAATAGTGTCCCAGCCTACCACACTGATGAAAGAACACCCCCATAAGGTCCTATCTAATAGTCACTCTAGTCTAATAGTGTTGACACATATTACTCTTAGAAGCTTAACCTCTTGATCATTTAGTAACAACTACATTCCCATCACAAGACGCCTCCATCAGTTTCCCTTTAATTTTTATAGAATAATCCACCACATCTGTAAAATTCTTCCACCTTAAGATATTCATATAGAAGATAATCACACACATAATTCCATCTTGAAATAACCTCTCTATTGCTGCATTGTCTCCTACTAATTATGGATAGAAGCATTGAAAATATGTGTATAATCTAACATGATATCTTATTTCAAATGAATGGACTCAGCCACATTCTATTTCCTCAGAGTCTCTGGATAAAAGTCTCCAAATAACCTCTCTACGGATTCCTTCCATAACATATGATCAAGCTATCTAGTTTTTTCATGAATGTCCCACTAGTGCTTTTATGATCCTTGTATCATATAACTATCCAACATAACCCTCCTCCAAGTTGAAGTCTTCCAATGGTCTTATATTGTCTATGTGGACTCACCCAAGAATTCAACTCCGTCAGGTCCACCATCATCAATAAAATTTGGAGGCTTCCGTATTTGAAACTCTCGTGTCAACTCAGAAATAATTTTCACAACCCACCCTATTTTCCTTTCTATTAGTTTCATGAAGTGAATGAATTTATCTTTAAAAATATCCCATACATCTTCAGTTGGAATCATCAGTGCCTCATGTTCCCTATATAGAACTTTATTCATAGGCACTCCCCTCAGTCATCCCCAAAAGAAGAGTCATGTTGGTATACACTCTACAAATCCAAACAAACATATAAAGTCTCATAAAAACTCATTTAACATTTAGGTAAGTGGAAGTAATCACATAAATATTTTTCCCCACTAATCCAAATGGTCAAAATGGAGGCTCTATCAGTAACCTCAACCGTCCTACTCATTAGTTCTTAGTTAACAAGGTGAACACACTATTTTAACAATGATTCTCATTTAGAAACCAAATTTTTATCATATTTCATAATTATAAAAACCTACTCAATTAATGGTATGCACTATTTGTAATTTTAATCTCACTAACAAGGAACTCATTTCATTTTGAACAACATACACAAAACCTATTTTCATGTGTGTGTCTAAAATAATACATGTCAAAATAATCATGAGTTCCTAGAAGGATAAATGTAGAATCCAAGATCGTTCCATTCTAGGCCACAAATAAATACTCAGAATTCACAGAAATAATAATGACATCACATCACATGTGCTTCACCTAAGGTTAAACAATATTAATAATTAAAATTTAACATCAATAACTACAATCCCACCAAGAGTACGTGGGGTTTCCCCCAAACATGGGTCTTCAACTCCCATGAACGATCACGTTACAAATCCATGAATCTTCATAATATCATATCTACCTTTCAAAAAAATAATAATAAAAATAAAAATTGAAAACTGGAACTCCAAAACCACTTTGTAATGACCCGACACAGGTTCTAGGTAGTGGTACCCAAGACGGTTCACCACATGACCTCAAGTGTGCCTCACCATATTCTAGAGGATTTATACGGGAAGAAAGGGTCCGATAATTCATTCCTATGGAGACTATACCATCATTTATTAGATAAATACACCAAGATAAATAAATAATCAAAAGTAGAAGAAAATATAAAACCCAAAAAATACTCAAATCACAAGATAATCCAATTGAAAAAGAATAATCAATTGAATGGTAAATCTTACAATGAAAATTAAAGATTAAATTGTATAATCTAAAACTAAATGTAAATATATGAAGACCCCCCAAGAAGACCTTTAACAATGTCTAGTTCCCTTCTCTATGATCAATCCCAAATCTGGCTCATATCCTAAGGACTTTTCCCTTATATAGTCCAACAACTATATAATTTATTTTGGTACCGATCAGGAAACACAAATATGGTGTGATTACAACATAGTAGGTAAACCCCAACGGTGCCTAAAAAATGTTTACTCAAAAGATATTGCATGCAGTTCTATAAGAACACAAGTTCAAATAAATAATAACCAGTTTATCACATTTTCATTTATTCATATCTAACCATGATGATCCCGTAAGGGGTGCAATCCACTATGGTTTCCTCACCTTTCTCCGCCTCCTTCCCCACCTCAGGTCGACTTCTTCTCCTTCACTATGCTTCTTCACAGTGATTTTGGGGTGGTTACTCTTTCAGTGGAAGCATTCCTGTTGTGACCTCAGCTATCAAGGCTTCTCCACCATTTGCTGGCCCGTTCCACACCCTTAGCATCTTTCATTGGCTAGGGTTTATTTGGCGGCGCAGTGAGATCTAGTGGTCTACCTCTATCTTACTGTCCATGCTTTGTTGTCTCGTGTATTGGCCGGGAGTGCGTTGGGTGGTTCGCGATGGTCTCTGCAGCGGATTTGAATGTGATGATGGGTCGCGTTCATGACTTGTGGTGATTCTTCTTCCGGTGCGGACTAGCGTTCAATGTTTTGTGGTGATGGTTTCTGTTTACATTTTATGTCTGAGTGATTTGGATCTGGATTGTTTGTTACTGATGTGTGATTTCGCGGAGGGCCAACTGATTTTGGTTTTGGTGTTGGGTTTTGAATTTTTTGATGGTTTGATGTGCCTGATGTTGTCCTGCGGCCTGCATTTGAGGCTGTTGGCAGGGGATGCAACATTTGATTTCTTCAGACTTGGGGAAGGATGGAATCCTTTCTAGTTTTTGGTTTATTGTGTGATTTATTGAGGCTTATGGTGTGCGTTGTCGAGGAAGAGATGGTGAATATGGTGTTTGTTGATGGTAAAGACAATGTGGTGGATGTTTTCTTGACGCGACTGACATCGAATATGGTGATGGCTAGCGGCCCGTGGTGGTTTGAAGTGCATGGTTTGAGGTTCACTTTTTAATTTTGAATTCATATATTTGGGTTGATTTGGGTACTATTTGTTTAAATTTTGAATTTGGTTTCACACTTGGATGATGTGGTAAGGTTGTATTTGGGTTTCGGTATGTGCGGTTCCCAATAACCCACAAAGTTGATTTAAGAAAATAAAAAAATGGATCAGGCCTATCTAACCACATTCATTCTAGGAAGCCCACAGATACTCATAACATAATAATAAATTCATCTAATACTAGGGCCTAAAGTGTTCCCTTGTTAATATAAAATCATAATACCATGTTCTGGCAGAATCTCGGTATATTTATGGTTCTATGATATCTCAGTTCCTGATTCGAGTCTTGTCAAAGTTTGAATATTCTTGTGTGAAGCCATAAATCAGAGTTCCATTATTTCAATCCTTTAATTTATCAATTAAAATCCACAATTCCAATTTTAACAATATTACAAAGGTAATAAAGATAACAATGTTACTTTTCTTACTCTTCAATTTAATAACCACGTTCCCATTATTTTTACTCATATGTATATTGACCATGTAACCATGTATACTTTTTAATTTGGAATGATATTATTTCCATTTTCATTACAATGAGTATGATAACCATGTTACCCTTTATAATTCTCAATTTATAAGGACCTTCTTCCCATTAATTAAAACATAAATAATTTTCCAAATAATTATCCACCCTAATCCCATAACTAATTAAAGATTCATTTAAACAAATACATTCCATTAGTTAACATAAAAATTAACTAAGTAATTCAATACATTAATTAATTCATCAATTAATTGGTCAATATAACAATTCACATACCATAATTAATTTTCTAGATTAAATTATCTCATTCTAATATCAACATTCCTTAATACAACACACAATTAATTATCAATGTAATATTATCAATGGCACATAATTTATTCCCAATTAATTATCTAAACATAGCCATTTAAATATCTCCAAATTATTCCGCTGACTACTTATCTTGATTACAACCAATACCTCTTATAATAAATTTCCTTAAATTAATTATCTAATTGGGTGAACCCCTAGTCTCATGATTAGATCCCCTATTAATAACATATTTCATTTATGATTCTGTAAATCAATTAGTTAATCTAATTAACATAATTCAACAAAATTAATTTATAAAGGATGCTTTTAATTGAACAATTTTTCATATAAATATCAATTCCATGACTATGGGAAATATATTTAGACAACCTACCTCAATTATATGAACGAGTCTTTCATAATAAAAATCCCAAAAATTTCGACAACACAATGACGTTGATAAATGATGCAAATATAAATCATTAAACAGAGATCATAATCAATGACATCATGATCCCATAAATCTAGATCTAGATCAAAAATAAAAGATATATATCTCACTATATAGGTTTTGATCTAATTAAATAAGGGATATCATCCATGAAAATGTAAAAGAAAATATATAAGAAATAATGGGAGAAGCATCGCTATGAAATCCACATACCGGAAGAAGAAAATGTCTTCAATTCGGTATTTCTATCTCAAATAATAATGTTTATAAGGCCATGAAATCCCTCGTGGTATATGGTAGAACATTAATTTACCAATAAGAAAATAAAATCTTACGGTATGGCTACATTGGAGGTGAGACAGGTTATTAAATAATGAAAAAGTTTGATATCCAAAAATTTATGATCTCACTATCAGTACGTGCACGGTTTAGTCACATAGCTAGAAAAACAATGTTCTAACCTATTTTAGTCACTTCTTCTCAGAGGCACTTATCACATATAAATAACACATCCATTAAAACAGTGAATTAATAGAGAAAAATATAATTCCTCAAAATGCCGTAGTCCACATATTTTCTCCAAGGGTGTCCTACGGTTTGTGCAATACATTTTTTGATGGTGCACCTCCTCATTTCTCAAAACATTTCATAGAAATCACCCAAACATAAAAAGACATAATTCTCATAAAATTTACTTTTGTAAAAAAAATTGTACCTAAAATCACATAGGAGGTAGCACTTGAAAAGGTCGGGATCTTACACTTTATCATAAGGTGTATTTTCTAATCAATCTAAAAAATTATTTATCTAGTTGGTTTTTTATGATTTTTTATGGATGATTATATGAATCCTTTTACATTCCAACAAGTTAAATTTGTTATTATAAAACATTTATGACTAAAAGATCATTTCAATTGTTTATATTATAATTAAATGATTAAAATATATATGCAATTATGTCACATTATTGTTTTATAGTTATTTTATGGGGGTCTATTATATCCATCAAATGCATTGGGTAGATATAGATAACATAGGAGATATATATGTTTGTGGAAACTTGTTTTCAATATCTCAAAAATACAAGAGGGCTTGGTTTCAGGTTTATAAGTTTTCTATGGGCCATGTTTCATGTCCATAAGTGTATTCAAGGACCATATATAACAACATTAACATAATTAGAGAATTTTATACTATTTAAACATGTTTACAAGGTAATAATCATATAATTGTCCAATATTTCCATGTTTATGATAATATCTCAGAGGCCATGACTTATTATATTTGAATTACCAATCATATAAATTTTCTATATAGCTATGATAATGACGTTTAATAAGACTCATGATAAATTATATTTAATTTTTTGGTTGTGAATTTAATATTTTATGGTTATTTTCTCATATAGATTAGATAATATATTCTAATTCCTAGAATTATCATATGTTAATCCATAGTTAGCTTATGATATCACCATTTATTATGTTTTCAAACACCAATATATGGAAGACTGTTCTAGGTATGATGATTATAAATGGGATCTAATATTTAGAATATTGTGAGAGATGATGATGATCCTTTATAAATTACATTGATTATATATCTTCTCCAAATATACACAAATACATTATAGTTAAACTACATTAATAATTATTTTATATATTGAATAATGATGGAAAATAATGTGTTAATTATTTATGTTATTCTATGTTTATCAATCGCAATGCTATTTTGATTACAGTCAATAAAAATATGTTATCAATATATTTTCTTTTGTTTATTGTAGATTTTACACATGATCATATATCTATGATATACATCATGGAAGGGGTAATATAGCATGAAGTACTAAATTATAATGAATATTTTTAGTATTAAATGATTACATCAACTTTATATATATTTTTTCAGAATAAATAGAATTGGGAGTTGAACATTAACACTACATATATTCCTCATATAGATTGATAGAGTAGAAGATCCATTAAAACCCTTGAGGTAATAGTGGTAAGTTGTTTTATGTATTTTGAGGGTGTTTGGAAAGAATCTTTTCCACTGGGGGAACACTCATTGAAAAATATCATTCAGTAGAGTATTCATATGTATTATTATAAACACGACAATGGAAATAAATTCAAAACTCCAAAGGGTTGTTATAAATATAGTAAAAACCCCATCTGTACCAAAGATAGATGAGAAAATGGTAGAGACTATTAGTTCCATTCATCAACACATCATGTTTTTTCTGAGTCGATAGATTAAATATCTTTATACTCATATAAAAATTGGGTTTTCAATGTTGGTGATAAGGTGATCCATTATATTTTATAAGGAATAATATTTTGATTTTTTATAATAAGGGGATGTTTAAGACATGATATATCATCCCTTGTGTTATTCTTGACCTCACATAGATAGATTCATATCCTATAGTGCTTCTGCCAAATCCCTATAAAGTGATTGATGTGTTCCATGAAGAAAAAATTAATATGTGAAAACCTAATAATTCATACTTATTTAATTTATAGTTTGTAATGATAGAGAGTGATCATTCCTATATGGAAGAAAATATGTATATTCTAGATCGTAGATATATACCACTGTGAAACAAGACCACTAGCTTTATAAATTTTATTTATTGATGAAATAAATTTTCTTATGAAATGTGTGATACTAAGGATGTGATATGTTGGATGTATACTCAATATATTGTACCATAGTAAACAAAATATTATATTTGAAAATACTATAAGGCTATAGAATTTAACACCACAATATTGTTTGAAACATTTAAATAAATTTGAACTATTTTATCTCTTATGTTGAAAATAATATTAATCTTATATTAATAATTTTTATAAGTTATAATATAATGTGAATTATAATATATTTAAAGGAAATATAATTATCTAAAATGATTTAAAATTTACTTAGGAAATATTAATGATCCTAAAGGACATTTTGGAAATATATAATATATGAACATTTCATTATTATGTATATTTTATTAAAATGATTTGTTATTTTATGTTAAATTATTATTAGTAAGAAATATTTTAAAAATAATGTTGTTTAAAAAATAATAAATTGAATTCATTTCCTATTAATTAGTTAGAAACAAAATAAAATCATTTTAAGGTAAAAATTGATGTTTTTTCTATGATGCAGTATTTACGCATACAGTGGAATTTTATGTTAATAAAATAAATAATTCATTATTTATTTATTAATTAAAATTAATTTATATATTATTTATTAAATAATTTTTTTCACATTAAAGTATATTTTTATATATGGAATGGGATTAGAATAAAATTAGGATTATTCTTACAAATTCATTAATAAATAGTTTTTATTTGTTTTATGTGATTATTTTAAAATTAATAGATTCCAAATATAGAAATTGAATTTAAATAAATAGTTTCAAAATTTGGAATCAAAATTTACTAATTTGAAAGATTTTAATATTAAGATTTTTGTCATAATGATGTGTAAATGATATAAATAAATTTTTACGATGTTTAGGAATAAAACAATTTTATCAGAGGTTAAAAAATAAATAAGAATAAAAATCGGACAAAAATGTTTCTATAACACATTTTTTATTATATTTAGAACATATATTGTTTGAACTTTAATTAATTGAAAATTTTGTTTCACTTTAAAAAGAATGCGATTTTTTACTTGTTTACTATTTTTTGAAAGTCCATGAATGTCCCTACATTCACATTTATAATTTCACCTCATGTCCCCCTCAGTAACAACCACTGTCAATTCTATATCCGATAGGCCCTACCCAAACAAATTAATAGCTTACATCCCTTAATTATGTTTTTTCTTTTCATTCTATAAGTATGACAATTAATTACATTATTACACTTCATTTTATGGCGTATTATAAAATGGGACTCACAAAATAACCTAGAAGGTCAAGAATTCTAGAGTATTGGGGTAATTTGATACATAACATAAAAAAATCAAAGAAGGGGTAAATCACAATTAAAAAAATTCATTAAAATATAATACTATTACATCATATATAAAACTACATGGGATATCTTTTGGATAAACAAAATAATTGGTAAAATATAATGACCACTAAAATAATAAATGTGGAATAAGATGAAGAATGTTTTACATGTAAGATAATTGAAATATCAATGATAAATAAGATAGGGTAATTGATAAATATGAACATTTTCGAATGACATAGCATGATAACATTATGTAATCATGGGAAATTGGAAACATATTTATACATGTCCACATGAGTGTAAGTGAAGGATAACTTCAAAGACATTATAAATTGGTGGGAAAAACAGGGAGATATATTAGGTTATCGACCTTTACCCCTATATGATGTCTCATTAAAATAAATATTACCTAATATATTGTAGATCTATATAATTACAAGGTAAAATGTCCCTTATATATCTTTTACATGCATATGTCTACCACGTAAAACATTCAACGAATGCTCATATTTGATCATATTTAATTCCATGATCATGGTGAATGGAATATATGCATGGAATTCCCCAATTAAATTTTTGTAGTTAAGTATATTGAAATACCATTTTCTAAAAAAAGTGATGATATTAAAAATAAAAAAGTTTTGTCTTCGAAAAATCACTATGAAATATTTGCAGCATAATAATAGTACACAAAGATTCCTAAAGGGATAAATTAAAGTTAAAGTGTTAAATAATTATTTGGAAATAAATTGGAAAGTAATATGGATTTTTTAAATCATATCCAAACATTATTAATTAGAAATAAATTTCATAAAATGAAGAAAATTATTCAATATTTAGGATAATGAAAATATCACCTACCATTTAAGGGTTATTCGAAAAGTTTGGGATGAGCATCATGATATAGTCAAGGAACCATTGGGTAATATATAGATTCCATGGAAGAGTGGGGATGTGATAAAAGGATTTTTTTGAAGAGTAATGGGATATTTTGTGGTTTTATATAGTAAAAGACAATGGAGTTCAATATTATTTAGAACACATTGGTTTTGGAATATATTTAATAAAGTACTCAAAACCAAAATCATACAATTTCCCCATTATTTATGAAAAATATGTTTGGATTTAAATTTTATTAATACGTTCTTGAGTAAAACGTATTAAAATATTTCCCATGGTGATGTGGAAGTGTGTCATGTGCTTAGTGGAATGATTTTAAAAATAGTATTATGTAATATTAATTTTGGATGATTCATAATGAATTTATAAAATAAATAATATAACCTCAAATTAGATTTATTTAAAAGGGAAACATATATATTATCATAAGTACACATTATTTTATTTATTATCTCATTTTAGGCCATTAGGATGTCATAACACACACCATATATTTATACCATATTTATTTTTAAACAAAAATTAAATTATCTCATAAAATTATGAAAAACCCACTATTTGATAGTCTCAACATTCTAACACTAATAAAATATTTACTTTACAAATATAATGTTATTAATCTATGAATTATAACTATTTAAACAAGAATTTACATTTATTGAGAAATGATGGGCTTTTTGATAGTACCATTTTTTGAAGCGTTATAAAAGATATTTTTGTCATCAAAAATTTATATTATCAAAGATACCATATAAATATTATTTTATTATAATATTTTATTATAATTCAAATTATTTTAAAATTTAGTTAACCTAAAAATTAATTCTATTACTAAAATTACATATTACCCAAATATTTAGTATGTTTTTATCAAATAAAATTAATTTTTTTTATAATTGTACAAAAATAATATGTTATTATAATTATATAGTATATACATATTCATATCCTTAGTGAATTGATAAATATAAAATTTATTAAACCAAAAAATTATGTAAGTGTAATTAGTGTGATGGTGAGTCTTTAATGGGTTGATTTTGTGTACATGGTTTGAGTTGTGATTTCTATGAGCTTGAAAAATATTAGTAAATAGTTTTCCTGGTGCATCAGTTGATGTATATAGACATAGGTTTGGAAATGGGAAAATACCATTGATGTTATCTTTGTTGGATGCATTAAAAAATGTGATTCGTAGTGTTTGATAATAATTGTTGATCACATCACTTCCATCATCTGTGTTAATCGGATTAATCAAAATGCTATATTTAATCTTATTATATTATCATTCTCCAATTACTAATTTATCAATGGTTATCACAATTAACTCTCATTAAAATACAATGGGATATAATAAAACAAAATATGATAAATTTTTTAATAAAGAATTTTGAATTTAATTCAACCCCAAAGGTCAATTTACATATAAAACCACAGAACATTACAATATAAATATTCCAGGAATTGTTAATGTCAAAGACAAAGTTGTTCTCTCAAAGAAGCAGTTTCTATATTTCCCTACACATTAAAGGATTATTTATTCTTATTGTTCTTATAAATATGATCTATTTTTCATAAAAAATGAATAAAATATCCAAAATATATTTCTATGTTATTATAATTAGAGGACACCATTTTTCATCTCCATTATTATCAAATGTGGTTGTCAATCTTCTAAAATATGTATGTATAGACTATGATCTCCATGATGTGACACAATTCATTTTCCCAAACCATATTTAATAGGTATTTATTATATCAGACTTATTATTTATATTTTATATTAAAAACCAAATTATTATTTTGATATTATATGGTCATTTCTACCTTTTTACCATCCTATCTATTGGAAACCCATAAAATCAATTTTCCGTATGTGTACACTACAACCTCAATGATATGATGTGATTAATTTTAAATTATTTAATTACATAGTTGGTAATATAGTGAAATTTAATTAATATATATCATATTTATTAACATAATAAAAATGTCATAATGGTGATTTTTTATTTTCCAATCATTTTTTCTCTCTATTTAAAATTTTAAATATCACATAAGAATATGTTTGAAGTAATATCTACATAAAATGATGTATTTATTTTTTCACTACCAAATATAATAAATGTTTTTGAAACTCTATAAAATTAATAATATTTAACATAGTTTTTGAATTATTTGTATTAGGGATATGGTGAAACTATTTCCATGTAGGAATAATAAGATCCTTTAAAACATTCATTGTAAACAGGCCAATTTTCACTAAAATTATTTTAATGAATAATTATTAATTCAAATGATTATTGAAAATTAAAAGGTAATGATATATAATATATAATAGTTATTAATATAGTAGTATCATAGATCTATGATAGATCTAAAATTATTATACACAATATATGAATTCTTATCTATTAGGATAATATTGGGGGTAAGTGAATTAAAAAAACAATCCTTTCTTTTTGAGATTGTTTATGTAAAATTTATATTGATAGAAATTATATGATTTTTATCAATAATACACCATATATTTTATTTTCCCCTTATTATTTTTTTATATTTATTTTAATAGAACACTATATGGTATACATAATATTTGATAAAAAATTTTCTATAATAGTCTACTTTATTTCATCTATGGTGGACTAACATTTTCGTCTATTTCCATGTTCTTTAATTTTTGTCATTAATGTTAATATAATTTATAAAAAGATAAATTAATGGTATTTTAAACCATATTTTAATATTTTATCATTATTTTTAAGAATATATATTTTTTTTGGTTTTCTAAATGAACTTATTTTTGAAGTTTTATCAATAGACTAAAAGGAATCATTGTTTTAACATATAAAAATAGAACAATTTTACCATTGTCATAATTGTTATTTTTATTTATGTGTTAATTACATTTTTATTTGGTTATTGGTGGCTAGATTATCTTCTTTTTCATCTTATAAGTATTTATTTTTAATGATACTGATGAAAAATTATGTTTTCCCTAATATTTAATGAAATGTTCAAATACTGTTTTAAAGGTATTGTTCATCTAAGTTAATATCCATTAGTTTTTTATACTTATATAGGGATATGATCTAATTATAATAAATATATTCTTCTTTATGAGGGAAAATTATTTTTCGATAATGGATGTTTTTAAAAACCCCTTCCATTTTAAAGGATTACACTATTAGGAAATGGATAATTTATATTCAATTAAAAATATATCATATTTAATATATATAGTGAATATTTAATATACCTCATTTTATTAATATTACTGTAATTACATATAATATTAATAAATATATTTGGATATAGATTTATTTTACATGTGTTTATCATGTTATGATAATTGAAGTAATTTTTAATTATATCTTTGTCTAGTTCAATTTGAAATGGATTTGTAACAATTTATCATTCTATGGTTTTATTATGATATATGGAATGATATATTTCAAAGAGAAAAACTATGACTAAATGAATTATGTTTGTGGTCAGTATCACTATAAATTGTGTTGGTAAAATGTTTATATGTCACAAACATGTACTCATTTCATAATTTAGTTTCCTCGAATCATGGATTCATGTGTGTCAATAAAAATGATGATGTTTCCATATATAAATTTTTTTGAAATAATTATAAAGTTTCCCAATGTTATACTATCATAAATGATGTCTGTTGAAAAATGTTTTCAAAATATTTTTATTCATGTCATTTTCTATGAAATTTCATATTCAGTGACTTATTTTTTGTGTTAAATTCCTTGTTGGGTGTGATTTTTCTTTTTTCTATTAACCATGATTATAACTATATCCTCATTTTATGATCTTTTTATATATTTTAATTGATATCATTTTTTAATCCATACTAATAATTTTAGATTTACCATTTTCTTATATTTATATTTCCATAGGTTATGAGGATGAGTATGAATTATTAAAAGTCTGGATAGAATTATATTGTCAATTAATTAGGGAAAAATCATCAGAACTATTATAATTTATGTTTGTTATGTAGAAAGTCATCAGATATTGTAAACCATATTTTATTTCAATTGTGCATTGATTTTATAAATTTAATGATC
Source organism: Viscum album (assembly GCA_963277665.1). Classification (NCBI taxonomy): domain Eukaryota; kingdom Viridiplantae; phylum Streptophyta; class Magnoliopsida; order Santalales; family Viscaceae; genus Viscum; species Viscum album. Next base: position 646,492,997 of record OY728120.1, on the reverse strand, counting down.
ATATTTTGTAAATTATATAAATATTTATATTTTTCAAATAGGATAATATAATTATGATATTTTGGATTAACTAGATGATATGTATTCTCAATGATTCCCTTTATGATGATGACGATTAATAATGAAGACGATGACCTACATATAGTCCCCAAAAATTACAATACCTTTATAAAATGTTGCGACACAAGTAACCTAACATTCTGAATAATGTGATTAGTATGACGATAATAATGTGAAAACATTCCTAATGATGTTGATATTGTTTTAAATTTTATTTATTGATGCTGGTTGAAAAAATGTCACAATAAATCCATATGTTATATTTTTAGTCATGAGTATATTATTTTTTAGCAGTAGAACATTGTGTTTACGATGAAATTTTGGTTATATGAGTATTATTCATTATGTTACCACAACATAAATGTAGTTTTATTAAAAAAAGAATTTAAATTGGTTATTGGGTCAAATGAATATATAATCTAATATTACCTCTCTCATCGCACAAGGTTATATAATCATGAAGTGAATTGGATATATAATTGTTTTTATGGATGTGGTGCTACTATTGAATAGTGTAGGTGATTTGAAATTTGAGGTTAGAGTTATGAAAACCATATAATTTGAATTTATGTATGTTCGCCAAAAATATGTTAATGGTGTGTGACATACTATATAATAATTTGTAGTTATTTATATAGTGATCCTAGGAATAAATAAAATTCACTATTTAGACAAATTAAATGTTATATGAGAAACACTATAATAAATTATTCATATGTGTTGTATCTTATAAAGAACTGAGGATAATGTTGTAAACTATCAGTTATTAACTATGTGTTCCCATATGTTGTTTGTCAATTGTGGATGAGAATATGTATTGAAACATTACTATAATTGTTATTTTTTCTTCATTATATTTACTTGCTTATTATTCTAGATTCAATTTACTATAATGTACATGGATATACTCTACCATGACCCACCATCATGAAGATGAAGGAAGGGACAACAAACTACCAGACCCTTCCTTCTTCAAGTTGAAGCACAGATAATGACCCGCCGAGTCACGCATTCAGTAAGACCCAGAGTGGAGAATAACACCAATGGTATAACATCAGATTTAATATTGAATACATTACCCTTTTGATTGAAAAATATCTGTAGATAAGATTATAAAAATCCAAAACACCAAAATAGAAATAAAATTTATCCAAAAAACCTTTTTCCACATGCATGTTCAAAATAAAGTGCTATAAAGTACAAGAAAACTCTTATTACAAGTAAAAAAGGAATGGAAATAGAAATGAAAACTGAATTACATCCATGTTAGTATAGTTTAGTGTAGTCCTCAATGTTTTCCTGGAATCCTGAAAGTATTTTTCCATATATAGGGTGAGTATATAGGTATACATAGTAAGGAAAACCAAAATCTCTCATGAAACATTGGGGAGGCTTTCAAATTCCTTGTGGGAAATAGAGATAACCAGGGAAACTAGAAATGAAACTCTCCACCCAACCTCACCAAGTCACAATCACCAAATAATGAATTTATTTTAATGTAATATTAATAGCACATTGATAATTGGGTACAACGCACTTCTTTCCCACTAGATATTAAAGACATCCTACACATCAGACCTCCCCCACCATTTTCACTGGTCTCCCCCTTCCACCCAAAAAACTACCCTATGAGTCACTACAGCCACACATCCTCCCCACAGACACCTGGGAAACCACAAACTTTCATGACCAAACCCGAAGACGCTTGGGCCAGAAACAACTACTACCACGCCCGAAGACACCTGGTCCTCACCCTGATGACACTTGGGAAAAACATGCCTACACACTATAAGGCCCCAGCCTCAAACCTTACTTAATCTTGAGTTATTACAAGATTACACATTGAGGATCTTTTCGGGTTTAGAGTTTTAGAGAATTAGATCATAAAACTTGCATTACATTCCACATATAAACAAAGTGGTTACATAAAGATAGTATTCCTCATTCCCATCAATGGAAACACATTTGAATTAAAACATGGATTCTTTTTGACACATCCTTGACCCTATCATCTTATCATGTACCTTTCCCTTGACCTGTGAAAAACATTTCAAAAACTTGGGATGAGCATAAAAACTCAGTATGGGTTATAGAAAACATGAAAAGGAAACATGAGTTCATATGTACATAAGAATGAAATCATACTTTACCCATAAAACATAGGCACTTTAACATACCTCATAAAATCATGAATAAATCATATAAATCATAATACGTAAAGGTAACTTGAGGCATTCATAACATTCTTACGTAGGGGGTAACCCTCTTGGTTACGTTTGGAATACCCATCACAGTATATTCCCTAAAATCTCTTCGGAGAAACCTTAACGTTTCACTCCTTCGCGTTACCCAATGCATTGGAGAGCTATAACGGGCTCACCCGCCCTTAGTTTATCACGGAACCACCCGTCTTCATAATAATGCCCAAGAACCATAACATAATCATATCACATAAAACATGCATAAAGGAAACATAACATTTCCACATTTCAATCACGAGATATCAATACAACACATTGATATAATAAAAACATTATGAAAACCATTTTCAATACCAAAGTAAAACATGGTATTTATTTTTCTTTTAAAAAAAAGGTATGGCTTGTAGAGGAAGCCAAAACTCAAATAACGGTTACGACGGCGGAGAAGTCGTTGTCGCCGCATACGTACGACAAAAACATTCCCTTTTGTCGTTTGGTAAACGCTTCGTATAAAAAGATTCCTTTTGAATAAACGTAAAAGTCAAAGGGGTTTATACACCGTATAAAAGAAGGTTGTGTATAAAACAAAATATGCCTCAACGAAAGGAGATTGAGACGAAATCCCATACCTCATATCTGACTTGACCCGACCGTTCTTTAATCTCCTGAATAATAAACTTGAGTTAATATCTACTTGATTATGAATCTTTTTCAAGTTCATTATTCCTTTTATACCATGTTATGAACATCATGTAATCAGTTAAGTTAATAATGTTCATTTTGTCGGTATTTGGTTCTTAAGTCAAAAATAGACCTCTTACACTTACGTGTTGTTAATTTGGTCAAAGGTTCATTATATTCAGAATGTTATTCATGATGTAGATATCATATATGTCATATATATCCAGTACATTCATGCCTTTATAGTATTACATAATCATTTAGAGGTAAGAAATGAAATGCACCGTTCATGGAGACGGTAAGCCGTACGTACGCATGAACGCTACTTCCATTTCTATTTCATATTTCATGGAATGGATTCATAATGGTATAAGAGTATGTTATAACTCCAGTATAATAACATATATAATATCATTAACTTTATCCTTTACACATCCCACATATGGTATTAACGAATCAAATCACTTTTAGGGGGCGGTAGTCCGCACTTCCTAAAATGAAGATATCGTGTTTACCCATAATGGAAACCATAAAGTATGACCAAAATGAAGAAAAACATAAGCTTAAGGAAAACATATACATAATATATATCATATATAAAAATAGTGACATCATAATGGCCACCTTTGAAGGTGTTAAATGAGTATTGAACAATCATCGTTTCGGGAGGCATAATTTCGCCATCCACGGAAAACGTATGTTCTTTAACCATTTGATGTAGTTCTGTGAGAGTGTAGTTCAAATAACTCTTATAACAACATCCTAGTATATTGATGATACTGGTGTTGTTACAAAAGAAGTATATAAAAAGAGTTTAGGGGGTTGGAGAAGCAAAATAAAACAAATGAACATGAGAGAATGAATTACCTTAAAAAGTGTAACTCCTTTTGAGTTGAGCCTAAAGGCTTCCTTTGAAAGGATTCTGCCCAAGGGGAATCCTCTAGGATGAGGAGAGGGATGTGGAGAGAGCAAATGGGCAGGGGTTGGCCGAGCCAAAGGCTTGAGAGGAGTGTGAAATGAGGTAGAGGTGGGGGCCTTTTATAAGAGGAGAGGAGGGGCACTTTTGGAAAGTAAAGAAATATTAATTTATTTGAAAATGTGTTTCGGTTCTAAAAGGTCCCACATTGATAGAATTCGTGGATAAGGTGATAAGGCTTAGAAATCCACTCATCCAATTGGTTTTTGCCATGTGTAGGTTTTAGATTTTACATTATCTTTCTGTTTTATTTAAATCGCCAAATAATGATGTCATCGCTGCATCATTATTATGTCATAAATACTTTAATTTATTTAATTTCTAAAAATTATAAAACAAATACTATGATATAGGAAATCTTTTTAGATTTCCAATGACTATTTATAATCTAAATTTGGACTTGTTTAACCCCACTTAAAAATTGTTTTAGTAAAACAATTTATGTTAGTGTCATTTTCACTTTAACATTAAATAAAAAGTAATTTATGTTATTTCCCAACAAAAGTGGATCCATGGGGTCCCCAAGTTAGGCCATGGCTTGTCTTGGTCGGCCATGACACAACCAATGGGGTTGGGACATGTGTCTAGGTCATTTCATGTTATTAAAGTATTAATTATACCTTAAACTACACTAATTACCACTAATTGCGATTAAAAACTTAATAAGTTACTATTCACCAAAAAATTATTATAATCTCATTGAACCACATTTTACTTCTTAATGACAACCATGTATGTCGGATTTTCAAAATTCAATACACATTAGTGGTAAACTTTCATTTAACTGGTAAATCAGTTTGCTTGATTACCACTTAGTGGTTTCACTATTCATCAAAAATTGAAGTTTTTCAGAAAATTACCAAAAATTCACCCTAAGCTATATTTGACATTCTGAATTCAAAAATGAAGTCTATTTTACAAAATTCAAATCATATAAGTCACATTAATTAATTTAATAATTAATTCCCGCTGCCAGAGCAAATAGCGTGTTTTTACAAAACAATAAGTATCAAAAGATTGACACCAGTTTAAGTCTAATTTCAAAGTGAAATTGATTCCAATGACCACTATTGGATAAAATGGTAAAAATATATTCTAATTCCACTTCAAAACCAAATCAAAACATAATCTAATCATATCAATAAATTAGATTAAAAAGCAGTTTTGATGTAAAATGCAGTATTTTTCACTATTCATTAAAAAAATGAACATTGTCAGAAAAATACCAAAATTTCACACAAGGTAAATTTTGATGTCCCAATCATAAAGAATAAGTTTATTTTGACAAACATAGTTTATAAAATTGTCAAAATATAGATTCAAAAATGGTTTGCCATCACAAGGCAGTAAAACAATCTTTTAAGAATATTAGTGTATTCCATGCATAAGATTGTATTTATTTTCATTTTAAGCCTCTATAACACTATCTTAATCATTAATAGACATAGATAAAAATATCTATTATTCATTACTTACTTGGGATGTTACATCCTTCCCCCCTTTAGAAAATTGCGTCCCCGCAATTTATTTACTTATCGAATAAATGGGGGTACTTATCCCTCATTGCATTTTCAGATTCCCATGTTGCCTCTTAAATCATGTGGTTTTTCCACAAAACCTTTACCTGCTTAATCACCTTATTCCGTAACACTTGCTCCCTGTGGTCAAGAATCTGGACCGGTTGTTCCTCATAAGATAGGTTCTCTTCCAGCTGAACTACCTCTGGACTCAAAACATGAGATGGATCTGGCATATACTTTCTCAACATCGAAACGTGAAAAACATTGTGTACCTGAGATAAACTCGGAGGTAAAGCCACTCGGTATGCAACTGATCCAACTCTCTCTAGAACTTCGTATGGTCCAATAAACCTTGGACTCAACTTTCCTTTCTTACCAAATCTCATCACACTTTTCCAAGGAGAAACCTTGAGAAAAACATGATCACCTACCTCGAAAGATAGATCCTTCCTCCGGTTATCCGCATAACTCTTCTGCCTGCTCTGAGCTGTTCTCATGTGTTTCTGAATCAGCTGAACTTTTTCTGCCATTTCTTCTACCAATTCTGGTCCCATCAACTTTCTTTCACCCACATCATCCCAGAAAGCTGGAGTTCGACACCGCTTCCCATATAATGCCTGAAATGGTGCCATCTGTATACTAGAATGAAAACTGTTATTATATGAAAACTCAACCAAAGAAAGATGTTGGTCCCAACTTCCCTGATAATCCATAGAACAAGCTCGTAGCATATCCTCCAATGTCTGAATTGTTCGTTCTGACTGCCCATCTGATTGAGGATGAAAAGCTGTACTAAAATTTAATTCAGTACCCAACGACTTCTGAAGGCCTTTCCAAAAGTTAGAAGTAAACCTGGGATCACGATCCGATACAATGGAGAGAGGAACTCCATGTAACCTGACTATCTCCTTAAGATACAAACGGGAAAGTTGATCAAGAGAGAAAGTATCTCGTATAGCAAGGAAATGAGAAGACTTGGTCAAGCGATCAACAATAACCCAGATTGCATTATTACCTCGAGACGTCTTCGGTAATCCAACAACAAAGTCCATGGATATATTTTCCCATTTCCACTCTGGCACTGGTAAAGGCTGAAGCATCCCTTTCGGTAACTGCCTCTCTGCTTTAACCTGCTGACAAGTCAAACACTTCACAGTAAAATCAGCAATGTCTCTTTTCATTCCATCCCACCAGTAATACTCCCGCAGATCTCTATACATCTTAGTACTGCCCGGATGAACTGAAAACGGAGAACTATGAGCTTCACATAACAACTCTCTCTTTAACTGTGAATCAGAAGGCACACACAATCTCTTCCCAAATCTCAAAACGCAATCATTATCAATGTTGAATTCAGGCAACTTACCTTTCTGAACCAGCTCTACCCTTTTCTGCAACTCACTGTCTTGCTTCTGTGCTTGCTTGATTCTATCTGATAGAGAAGATCTCACTGATACCTGAAACAAAACAGAAGGACTTCCTGCACCAACAACTTCTATGCCAAATTTCATCAAATCGTTAACCAAATGATCACGTTCCAAACGCAACATTGTTAATGAAGCATTACTTTTTCGACTCAAAGCATCAGCCACTTTATTTGCTTTTCCCGGATGGTAATGAATTGTACAATCATAATCCTTGATTAATTCCAGCCATCTCCTTTGTCTCATGTTTAACTCTTTCTGAGTGAATATATACTTTAAACTTTTGTGATCGGTATAAATTTCACACTTTACTCCATACAAATGATGCCTCCAAATTTTTAAAGCAAAAACAACAGCAGCTAATTCCAAATCATGTGTAGGGTAATTTACCTCATGAGTTTTCAACTGTCGTGAAGCATAAGCAATTACCTGATCATTCTGCATTAGGACGCAACCAAGTCCTTTCAATGAAGCATCGCTGTATATAACAAAGTCACCATTCCTGGAAGGTAGTGCCAACACTGGAGCATTCACCAATCTTCTTTTCAATTCCTGAAAACAATCATCACATTCTTTTGTCCAGATAAACTTAACACCCTTCCGAGTTAGCTTAGTCATTGGACTAGATAACCGTGAAAAATTTCTAACAAACCTTCGGTAATAGCCCGCCAAACCAAGGAAGCTACGAATCTCGGTTACATTTGTGGGTCTTGGCCATTCTTCCACAACTTTTGTTTTTGCAGGATCAACAGTTATTCCATCTTTAGAAACAATGTGACCAAGGAAAGCAATTTGTTGCAACCAAAACTCACACTTGCTGAATTTCCCATACAATTTCTTTTCTTTTAAGGTTTGCAAGATAACCCTTAAATGTTTTTCATGCTCCTCTTTACTTTTAGAAAACACCAAAATATCATCAATGAAAACAACCACAAACTTATCCAAGAACTCATGGAAAATTCTATTCATTAAGTCCATGAATACAGCAGGTGCATTGGTTAGCCCAAAAGGCATTACTACAAATTCATAGTGGCCATATCTCGTACGGAACGTGGTCTTCGGAATATCTGCCTCCTTTACCTTCAGCTGATGGTACCCCGATCTCAAGTCAATCTTTGAAAAAAACTGAGCTCCCTGGAGCTGATCAAACAAATCATCGATATGAGGCAAAGGATATTTGTTCTTAACAGTGATATTATTCAAGGCTCTATAATCAATGGAAAGTCTCATAGAACCATCTTTCTTTTTAACAAATAAAACAGGAGCACCCCATGGTGATGTACTAGGTCTAATGAAACCCTTCTCTAATAAATCTTGCAATTGCTCCTTCAACTCTAAAAGTTCGATTTGTGCCATTCGATAAGGGGGTTTTGAAATTGGCTTAGCATCAGGAACTAAGTCAACAGTAAACTCAACTTCCCGATCTGGTATTATTCCAGGCAACTCATCAGGAAAAACATCAGGATACTCATTTACCACTGGCACATCATTAATCTGAACAGTTCCTTTATTTTCAACGACGTGTGCAAGGTAACATTCATTTCCATCTTTTACAAGTTTCTCGGCCTCTTCATATGTTATCAAAAGTAATGGTTCATTCTTGTAAACAAACTGAAAGTCTTTCTGAAAAGAAACTTCTTTAGCTCTACAGTCAATCTTAGCATGGTAAATAGAGAGCCAATCCATACCCAGGATAACATCAAACTCTACTAGAGGTAGAACAATAAGGTTTGCAAGTAGGTTCTTTCCACAGATAAGGATAGGAAGATTCTTATAAATTCTTTTTGCCTCGACACTTCCCCCAGGTGTTTTTACCAAAAGTTCAGGAGTCATTTCTTGAGATGGTATTCCCATTTTACTAGAAAAGGTTTCAGAGATGAAAGAATGTGTAGACCCCGAATCAAACAACACACTGGCATAATCTGAAAAAACAAACAAAGTACCTGATACAACTTCATTCGATGGCCCGACGTCTGCTGAAGTAGTTGCAAAGGATTTTGCCACCCCTTTCTGCTTGTAGTCTAACTGCTTCCCATCACTCAAGCTCCTTGTTGGACACTCGTTTGCATAGTGACCCATCTCATTGCACTTAAAACATTTCACTAACTGTAAATCAAATTTGTTCTTACCTTCACCTTGATCCTTTTCAGTGCAATCACGAGCCTTATGTCCCATCTTACCACATCGGTAGCACTTCCCAGAATTCAGAAGACATTCCCCAGCATGCCTTTTGCCACATTTATCACAAACCGGAAACTTAGTTTTCTTACCATCAGACTTTTTTGAAGAATTCTTACCTTTCTCCTGCCACCTCGGTCTCTTCTTCTGCTGGTTGTTATAGAACACTTGGTCATCGGCAAACTCCATTTCCACCTTCTCAGCACATCGAACAAGCTTTTCATAACTTTTAAACTCACGAGAAGCCAATGCCCTTCGATACTTTGGCTTTAATCCTGAGTAAAAACGATTGATTTTACTATCAAGGTCCCGGATAAAATTTGGAGCATACCTTGCCAATCGAGTGAACCTTTCTTCATAGGCAGCCACTGAGTCTTCCTCTTGCCTCAATTCCAAGAATTGCTTTTCCATCCTAAGTCGAACAGCCTTAGGAAAATACTTCTCAAGAAAGATACCTTTGAAGTCATCCCAGTCAAGAGCATCAATCTCATCGGTATCCCTGATGTTTTTAACCATAGACCACCACTGATCTGCTTCACCCTCCAAACGGTAAATAGCAAGACTAACCTTTTGATTGTCTGAACACCCCATGACATCAAAAATCTTCTCCAGTGCTTTAATCCACCCTTCAGCTTGCACAGGGTCAGATGATCCTCTGAATGATGGTGGATGTTGCCTCATGAAATGTTCCACCACTGACATGTTCCTCTGCGGCTGATCTGGCTGATCTCGTGCATGGATACCTCCACCATTTATCGCTTGAGTCAACTGCGCCATTACTGCAACAAACTGTTCAGTTCCAATTCCGACCATTTCTGGATGCTGATTCGGAAGGTTATTTCCTTCTGTATGCCTTCCTAGCACAGCTTCCCTGTTTCCTCTGCGAAAAACCATTCTGAACAAACATGTCTTAGATGAAGCAACATGGTAATCTTTAAATGCTATATCATTTTGAAAAAAAATATTTTTGGATAATCATTTTAATAGAATTCTAACTCCTAAAGTTATCTAAACCGACCTCTGATACCAACTATAAGGCCCCAGCCTCAAACCTTACTTAATCTTGAGTTATTACAAGATTACACATTGAGGATCTTTTCGGGTTTAGAGTTTTAGAGAATTAGATCATAAAACTTGCATTACATTCCACATATAAACAAAGTGGTTACATAAAGATAGTATTCCTCATTCCCATCAATGGAAACACATTTGAATTAAAACATGGATTCTTTTTGACACATCCTTGACCCTATCATCTTATCATGTACCTTTCCCTTGACCTGTGAAAAACATTTCAAAAACTTGGGATGAGCATAAAAACTCAGTATGGGTTATAGAAAACATGAAAAGGAAACATGAGTTCATATGTACATAAGAATGAAATCATACTTTACCCATAAAACATAGGCACTTTAACATACCTCATAAAATCATGAATAAATCATATAAATCATAATACGTAAAGGTAACTTGAGGCATTCATAACATTCTTACGTAGGGGGTAACCCTCTTGGTTACGTTTGGAATACCCATCACAGTATATTCCCTAAAATCTCTTCGGAGAAACCTTAACGTTTCACTCCTTCGCGTTACCCAATGCATTGGAGAGCTATAACGGGCTCACCCGCCCTTAGTTTATCACGGAACCACCCGTCTTCATAATAATGCCCAAGAACCATAACATAATCATATCACATAAAACATGCATAAAGGAAACATAACATTTCCACATTTCAATCACGAGATATCAATACAACACATTGATATAATAAAAACATTATGAAAACCATTTTCAATACCAAAGTAAAACATGGTATTTATTTTTCTTTTAAAAAAAAGGTATGGCTTGTAGAGGAAGCCAAAACTCAAATAACGGTTACGACGGCGGAGAAGTCGTTGTCGCCGCATACGTACGACAAAAACATTCCCTTTTGTCGTTTGGTAAACGCTTCGTATAAAAAGATTCCTTTTGAATAAACGTAAAAGTCAAAGGGGTTTATACACCGTATAAAAGAAGGTTGTGTATAAAACAAAATATGCCTCAACGAAAGGAGATTGAGACGAAATCCCATACCTCGTATCTGACTTGACCCGACCGTTCTTTAATCTCCTGAATAATAAACTTGAGTTAATCTCTACTTGATTATGAATCTTTTTCAAGTTCATTATTCCTTTTATACCATGTTATGAACATCATGTAATCAGTTAAGTTAATAATGTTCATTTTGTCGGTATTTGGTTCTTAAGTCAAAAATAGACCTCTTACACTTACGTGTTGTTAATTTGGTCAAAGGTTCATTATATTCAGAATGTTATTCATGATGTAGATATCATATATGTCATATATATCCAGTACATTCATGCCTTTATAGTATTACATAATCATTTAGAGGTAAGAAATGAAATGCACCGTTCATGGAGACGGTAAGCCGTACGTACGCATGAACGCTACTTCCATTTCTATTTCATATTTCATGGAATGGATTCATAATGGTATAAGAGTATGTTATAACTCCAGTATAATAACATATATAATATCATTAACTTTATCCTTTACACATCCCACATATGGTATTAACGAATCAAATCACTTTTAGGGGGCGGTAGTCCGCACTTCCTAAAATGAAGATATCGTGTTTACCCATAATGGAAACCATAAAGTATGACCAAAATGAAGAAAAACAGAAGCTTAAGGAAAACATATACATAATATATATCATATATAAAAATAGTGACATCATAATGGCCACCTTTGAAGGTGTTAAATGAGTATTGAACAATCATCGTTTCGGGAGGCATAATTTCGCCATCCACGGAAAACGTATGTTCTTTAACCATTTGATGTAGTTGTGTGAGAGTGTAGTTCAAATAACTCTTATAACAACATCCTAGTATATTGATGATACTGGTGTTGTTACAAAAGAAGTATATAAAAAGAGTTTAGGGGGTTGGAGAAGCAAAATAAAACAAATGAACATGAGAGAATGAATTACCTTAAAAAGTGTAACTCCTTTTGAGTTGAGCCTAAAGGCTTCCTTTGAAAGGATTCTTCCCAAGGGGAATCCTCTAGGATGAGGAGAGGGATGTGGAGAGAGAAAATGGGCAGGGGTTGGCCGAGCCAAAGGCTTGAGAGGAGTGTGAAATGAGGTAGAGGTGGGGGCCTTTTATAAGAGGAGAGGAGGGGCACTTTTGGAAAGTAAAGAAATATTAATTTATTTGAAAATGTGTTTCGGTTCTAAAAGGTCCCACATTGATAGAATTCGTGGATAAGGTGATAAGTCTTAGAAATCCACTCATCCAATTGGTTTTTGCCATGTGTAGGTTTTAGATTTTACATTATCTTTCTGTTTTATTTAAATCGCCAAATAATGATGTCATCGCTGCATCATTATTATGTCATAAATACTTTAATTTATTTAATTTCTAAAAATTATAAAACAAATACTATGATATAGGAAATCTTTTTAGCTTTCCAATGACTATTTATAATCTAAATTTGGACTTGTTTAACCCCACTTAAAAATTGTTTTAGTAAAACAATTTATGTTAGTGTCATTTTCACTTTAACATTAAATAAAAAGTAATTTATGTTATTTCCCAACAAAAGTGGATCCATGGGGTCCCCAAGTTAGGCCATGGCTTGTCTTGGTCGGCCATGACACAACCAATGGGGTTGGGACATGTGTCTAGGTCATTTCATATTATTAAAGTATTAATTATACCTTAAACTACACTAATTACCACTAATTGCGATTAAAAACTTAATAAGTTACTATTCACCAAAAAATTATTATAATCTCATTGAACCACATTTTACTTCTTAATGACAACCATGTATGTCGGATTTTCAAAATTCAATACACATTAGTGGTAAACTTTCATTTAACTGGTAAATCAGTTTGCTTGATTACCACTTAGTGGTTTCACTATTCATCAAAAATTGAAGTTTTTCAGAAAATTACCAAAAATTCACCCTAAGCTATATTTGACATTCTGAATTCAAAAATGAAGTCTATTTTACAAAATTCAAATCATATAAGTCACATTAATTAATTTAATAATTAATTCCCGCTGCCAGAGCAAATAGCGTGTTTTTACAAAACAATAAGTATCAAAAGATTGACACCAGTTTAAGTCTAATTTCAAAGTGAAATTGATTCCAATGACCACTATTGGATAAAATGGTAAAAATATATTCTAATTACACTTCAAAACCAAATCAAAACATAATCTAATCATATCAATAAATTAGATTAAAAAGCAGTTTTGATGTAAAATGCAGTATTTTTCACTATTCATTAAAAAAATGAACATTGTCAGAAAAATACCAAAATTTCACACAAGGTAAATTTTGATGTCCCAATCATAAAGAATAAGTTTATTTTGACAAACATAGTTTATAAAATTGTCAAAATATAGATTCAAAAATGGTTTGCCATCACAAGGCAGTAAAACAATCTTTTAAGAATATTAGTGTATTCCATGCATAAGATTGTATTTATTTTCATTTTAAGCCTCTATAACACTATCTTAATCATTAATAGACATAGATAAAAATATCTATTATTCATTACTTACTTGGGATGTTACACACACACCTAATACAACAACAAAAACATATCATGCCTGATGTTTCTTGGGTTATAATGGGCCTTATGCCATCACATATTTCCTGAAGATTCTTGGGCTCCCCGAATGGGGGAGAAGAAAAGGAGCTAATACCCAGCAACTCATTGGAAAGTTGGAAAAAACACCCTCCCCTAGGAAATGGGCGTGTTACACATGATGTTCTCCACATGGGTGGGGTGATAATAAGAAAAAAAAGAAATAAATTAATATATATTGGTAAAAATTCACTCATGCCAACCTAAGGGTCCCAAAACCATCCCACAAACAAACTCTTGTTATTATTCATACATGAAAAAAATGCACAACATCCATATATAATGAACCACCCATTGAACCCATTCATATTGTCATGATCATTCGATTGCATTTAAAAAATTATTTCTTAACTACCCGAAAAATAACAGGCACATCAAGAAAATCAAAAAAACTATGAAGGATAAAATACCCAAACAACAATTTGAGCATTCACACTCAATTTTCATGTAAAGTCACGATAAAAAAAGGGATCTATGAGATCCCTGAAAAGTACTAGAACCATACCAATCCCCAATATACGAGCATAGATCCACAACTGACAACTGAAAAATAGGAGATACAATACCCATCCACATCACCCCACACACAATAATGGGAGCCACCATACATATTACCAGAACAGAGAATGGATGTTTCCATATTTACCAACACCATTCATTAAGTTCCATCATTTTTTTGGTTAACTGGGGTGATCAAACAAGGATTATTATTCATTGGGCATCCATTTTATTATCCAAAATCATGTGATTAAACAATTTCCATGTTATAGTCATTCAACAATATATTAACACAGACAATCATAGTATCATTAGTGCGAAAGAAAGAACCAGAAACAACCAATATTTTTTGAGGGCATAAGCCCGAAAAATTCACAACATATAAGTGAAGATAAAAGATTAAATCAACATCCTCAACAAACACACCCCTTAGTTTTTTTAAAATCCATTTATTATAAATTTTAAGGTTTGGATTCATCCATGACCTTAAAAAACATTATCATACCCACCGTACATGACACATAGTAATTAGATATGAAGTTAAACCCTACCTTGATGATCAACAATCTATGTTTTCCCATCACACCGTGAACTGGAAAAGCACAGCTTGTAGAAGAAGATATCCAAGGAACTCAAATGTGAGTAGTAAAGGCTCCATCATGAGAGATTTATTCATCTTCAAATAGGGGACTCCAAACTCACCAAGGAAGGGAAATATTCCAATGAAGAAGAAGATCTAGGTGTTAACATGACAAATCCTAGTGTTACGGAATATCAAATCTCAAACGTATAAAAAAGAATATTGTGGATTCACCACATATTTGGGAAGGTACACATGATGAAATTAATATATATTTAATAATTATTCTTGGATATTGTTAAGATAGACCATGAGACATGAAGGATATACATTAAAAATGAAAAGGCAATATAGGGGTACTCTAGAAATGTGGCTATGGTGTGACAGGGGGTCAATCCCCCACTATAGGATTTAACAAAAAATTTATGGGATTAAACATCCTTAACCCATTTAATAATATTTAAATAAAATTAAAAGAGAATTTTAGGAATTGATAGGGGAAGGAAACCCTAACAACCCCCCCCCCCCTCGAGGCACTGTTTGGGTGCAGCACTGATCGGTGAGACCGATTAGTGGCACTAATTGGTGACACCACAATGACACCCTACCACTGACTCCAACATTCTCTAGACTCATTGATGGGATCTAAGACGGCCCATACACTGGAATTTGACAATGTAATGTTGATGGAGGGTACAAGATATTACATCAGATACCACTCAATTTATTCCCAGCCTCAAGAATCTGAAACCAACCAGAAGAATGGAAGGTTTCCCAACAACTGTCCTTAATATACCTCTTGGGTGTAAATCTCCTTGACATATAGCAACACCTATCTCACCCATCACCTGAAAAACTGTATAAACCCTACTCAAACACAAAAAAAAACTAAATTAAAACAATTTAGATATATTGTTTAGGTAGTTCCTTCCTCCATGTCTAGATACTATCTCCTTTGGGTGGCACTGACTCACCCACATGGGTTTTTTCACATCCACCTTAATTCGTCTTGATTAGGGATCAGGTCATCACCTTCCCACAATTACTAATTTTTATACATATTTAGAGAACAAGGGAAAATGGAACATATCGTAGTTAACAAGTTCTAGAATAACCTCACAAAAAAACACAAGGAAAACAAATGATCAAAACATAGAACAAATCTGGGTATTTTGAATTTATCTGTACCACACATTACTAAGTGCTCTCCTCGAGGCCACCATGACTCCATAACACATAATCTATGGGAATTTTCCTCCCATAAAGCTCCCTCTCCTCAGGATCCTTAATTCTTAATAGTCACTCCTAAAACATAGCATATTTCTCTATATTCATCCCTCCCCAATCGAGGACATGAAAATAATTGTGTAGATATCAAAGGAGGTGAGACACATTTAAGACATAATGAACCCTCAGTAGGGGCAGTGGTAGTTCCAGCTGATATGCCACTTCACTGACACACCATTACCCCTTGAAGGGTCTAACAAATTTGGGATAAATCTTAATATCCCAACCGATCCTCTGTTTCCCATGCTGAGGGGAGAAATTTAAGAACACATGGTCCCAAACCTAGAACATCATTTCTATCCACCTATGATTAGCATACAAATTTTTTAGGTCTTGATTCACCTTCCTCCTCTCTCGCACAAGCTGAACCTTCACCATCGTGCTCTTCACTACCTCTGGGAAAGAAAACCTACCTCTCCAACCATTGGTCTGTCACATGAACGACCAACGTGGCCTCTAATACGAGGCTTTAAATGGTTTCATGCCAATAGTATTGTGAAAACTATTATTTTATAAAAACTGTACTTAGGTGAAATGTTGTTCCCTTTCTCCCTAGAAGTCTAAAACTCATGCATGTAGCATAACCTAGCCAAATGGTCTAATATGTCTACCCATTATTCTGGGGTGGAAAATAGTGAAAAGGTGAATCTAGGGGCCAAATACATACTACAATCCCCTCATGACATGTGAGATAAACCATGCATCCCAATCCAAGACTATGGAAATCAAAACTCCATTTAGCCGTAATAACTCATCTATATATCTCTATGTTAATGCATCCACTACACTCGACTACTTGATCACCATGAAGTGAGATGATTTTTTCAGTCTGTATATAACTACCTAGATAGCATCACAACCTCCTTGAACCCTGGGTAGTCCAATGACTAAATCCATCTAAATTTTTTCCCACTTCCACTCAGGGACATTTAAAGGATTTAACAATCCTCATGGGATGTGGTGTTCATCCTTCATCTGCTGAAACTCTAGGCACCTTTGCAAAAAATCTTCCACTGCTAATTTCACCATGGGACACCAATAATGTTCTCTTAGGCCTTTGTACATATTGGAAACTTCTGTTTCAACCTACAGGTGTGAGTTATGAACTACCTCTGACAAATTCTCTGGGTAAAAAACTTCCCTTGCAAACCATCTGATTTTGACCATTTTCCAACAATCCTTTCAGAGAATCACCCTGGCTAATACAATCATGCATTACCTCAGCCTCTATGTCCCCCACTGAGACTCATCCACTCATTGTACCAAGGAAGACCACACATTCATATAAAATAAAAAACATGTACCATCCCCCCATCCTATCATCCAGGTGAAAGGCACCCAACTCCACTATTTCACTATATGAATCTGCTAACTCCTGAACGACATCCTTTTGTGAATTACTACTCAAGACATTAGCCACCATGTTCCCCATTCCTGAGGTGTAGATGATATCGATGTCATAATCCCAATGAAACTCTATCCACCTCCGCAGCCACTTATTCAGGTCTCACTAGGAGAAGATATGCCTCAAGATCTTTTCATCCTTGAAGACCATGTTTTGTTCCATTATGATTTAATTCCTCCATATAATAAACATAAAAACAAACACTATAAGAACTAGGTCATGGATAGTATAGTAATTTTTGTGAGGATATAACTTCCTAGACCCATAAGATATCACTCCCCACATATGTATCATCACACACCCCATTCCTAGGCCAGAACCATCACAGAAAACATAAAAAATAACCCCTTCCTTAGGAAACCTCAATAATGGGGGCACTCACCAGTTTTATATTCAAATAACTAAAGGATTACTGGAACTTCTCACTCCATAAAAATCTTGGTCTTTTTGGGTCAAGACTGTAAACAGTGACGTGACTCGAGGGAATTTGGGCATAAACCTCCAATAGTAAACTGTTAGACCCAAGAAACTAGAACCCTCTACCGCATTCTTGGGTAATAACCAAGAAACGAATTCTACAACATTCGATGGGTCCACTAGTATTCCCTACAGGGGCACGACATGTCCAAGGAACTAAACCTCTCATGTATAAAACATTCACGTTGTCAACATATCATAGAGTTTTTTTATTGGAGGACCTATAAAACCATCCTTTGATTCCCAGCGTGATCCTTCTCTGTTATTGATTTTATTTGGATTTCATTTATAAACACGACTACGAACTGGTCCAAATATTCACAGATTATGGAGTTCATGTGCCCCATGAATAGTACTGGAGCATTCATAAAACAGAATGACATGACTATGAATGCAAAAATAACAAATCTATAAATAAAAAGAAGTCATCGAGATGTCACCTTCCTTAAACCTAAACTGGTGATATCCCGACCACAGGTCGATCATAGAGAAACAACTTTATCCATTGAACTTTTCAAAAAGATATCGATCCTCATTTGGGGTAACTGTTCCAACAAGTCACCTTATTCATCCTTTGGTAGTGTATAAACTACCAGAGACCACTATCTTACTTTTTTTGAACAATACTATGGCACCCCATGGTGAGACACTCGTTTGGATAAAACCCATCTACATAAGGTCGTCAACATGAATCTGAAACACTTGCAACACTGAAGGTGCCACATGATATAGTTCCATTGAAATCGGATGGGCACCAAGTTGTGAGTCTATACTGAACTCTATATCATGTCATGGGGGAAGAGTCACCACCTCTCTAGAGAATATGTCCTATAACTCGCTGACGATCACTGGGAATTCCACCATCACTGTATCTACAGACAACACTGACGGTTTACCTAATAAGGTAAGAAGGGGCTCCACTCATTGGCTTCCCTCCTGGAAACCCCACTTGCCAATGAATATTCCATTCTTTCCAACAATATTTAAAAACATGACCCTTCTACGGAAGTAGTTCATAATGACATAAACAGAGAATAGCTAATTGATGCATAAAATAACATTATATATCCTCATCTGTAAAAAAATAATGTCCCCAATGGACTAATGTGGCCACAACATTAGTCTATTTCCCCAGAAAACATAAGAAAAGATGGTATATCCCTAGACTTGAATACTCAATACCAGTGGAATGGGATGTATCTTTGCGTATAAAACTAGATAATGGGAAAATATGGTGCTACCAAGGAGGGAAATTATCCTAAATAAAAAAAAGGAACTGTAAGGATTGCTAAATAAATTTATCGTAGCTCGAAAAACCTCCGCCCCTACTGGAACTGCTTCCTTTGTGGCGTGTAAATACACAATCCCAGACCTGCTTCCACTCTACTATTTGCTGCCTCCCAGACCATGCCTTGTTCAAGGTCCCTAAGTAGTTCCCTAAGATCAGCCTCTTCCTATAATGTCTTCTCTCAGAGGAGCGGGAGCTCGCTGTCCCTACTACTGGTGCTTAAAAGGTATAGCTAGAAAATTCAACTGCTATAGTGGGAGCTGAACCATTCCTCCTCCACTGTACTATACTGAGTCCATTCAAAAATATTGATTTTTTCCTCGGCTTCCAAATAGAATTCGTCTTAGTCATAGTCCCATATGAAAAGGGCGAGAATCGAGAGATCAAAACTGAAAATGTTGGGGCGTGCTCCCCATATACTGAAACCTGGAAGGCCCTAATGATAGTGGCCTACATATAATGTCCTTCCCCTTCGACCTGCCCAATGGTATATCCTCTCATGGAACACCTCCCACGGTGTGAATCCTCTCCACCACTTCATCCTTCTTCGGAACATCTATGTACAAAGGTAGAGTGAAGGTGGTAACAACATACTGAAGAGAAGGTTAGAGTGCCTTCTATAAACATCTCACTAGAGACTCCACTACTGAAAATTTATCAGGAGAAAAATGAATGATAACCTTGAACTAGATCCCCAATTCCCTCACTGAAATACTCCAATTATAGAGGGAGAGTAACTTTGGCCTCTTCTCAACCATCATTTGGGAAGAGAGGAATTCTTCCAGTATCTCCCTATTGAAGTCAGTCCAAGAAACCTCATCCTCCATCCCCACTCTACGGTAGAGAGTCCACTACTTACATACTAATCTCCTTATTTTAATGACTACCAACAAAACCCAATACTCCCTCAGAGCACAAATGATTTTAATGGTTATTTCAAGATCTTCAGGCCATCCCTCTATCTCCAAGTAAGGATCAATACCTTCTTAGTTTTTGAGGGTCACCCACTAAAATTAATGTAGAGACTTCTTCCACTTGTCTTCCTCTTACCCTCAGTCAATCCAACGCTGATAGATTGAATCAGCCTCATGGGCCTCGATCAACCACACAACTCGTGGACATCTTATGGGTTCCATAGCTACAATGCAAATAATGAATTCCTATGCCTGTGTACGGGTTTAAATTTTTTCATCAACTTATTATTTATTTTATTTTACCAAAACACCCAAGACACATTTCAAAATAATTAATTACGATGCATGTACCTTTCATAGGGTCTCTAAATTGAATTCAATGTATCCTTACCTAGACATTCGGTAGGCCCTGAGTCCTTGCATCGGATTATGGTGGCCCTAATACCTCGTGTCCTAATAGGACTTCATAGGCCTCTTTCACTTACCATTATTGCCTATCATTGTAGCCCTACCATAAAATGAAATAATCCTTGTCCCTAACTCTAATCTTGATATTATATCTCAACCATTGGTATGATAACATTATGCCACAACCCACCTTCACCAAGATGATGGAACGTACAGCGCACTTCCTGGACATTCCTTCTCCATGTTTAAGGAGAGATAATGACCCCGTATTCTCACCTTTAGTAGGCCCTGGATCGGATATCAGCACCAAGGGTATAGAATCACCCATAATATGGATGGAATTACCCTTTTTATTTAAATGAATATCATGAGATAAGAAGTTAAATCTCAACAACACCATGAACAAAAACCAAATGTAATCCAAAAACCATTTTTCCACATTCATGTTCAAAATAAAGTGCTACAAATAACAATAAAACATTGATAAAAGGTACCAAAGAAAAGAAATCAACAACGAAAAATATCCTGATGTCCAAGATAGAAAGGTCTAGTAGGGTTCTCAAAGTCATCCTAGAAACCTAAAAGTAGTTTTATATACATAGGGTGATTATATAAGTTTACTCAGTAGGGAAAACCAAAATCTCTCATGCAGAAGTGGGGACGCATTCTAATGCTCCATAAGAAATAGAGAAAACAAAAGCACATAGTAAGGAAAATATCCCCTCCATCCTCAACAAGGTAAACTCCCAAAATAATTCAAGATACGTTAGGTAAAAGAAACATCATATCAATATTTAAGTACCATGAATAGATTTAAATCTGGTTATTGATGAAATCCTATGCTTCAGACCTCCCATGACATTTTCAATGTAGTCCCACTATTTCCCCAACACAACCATATGGGCCTCCACAACCACACATTTGGCCAACAAAAACTTGAGACACCATAACCATTCATATCCACAACCGCATACACCTAGGTCGGAATGAACAACCTCTGTGCTCGATGTAACCTCGGCCTCATCCCGAAGACACTTGGGATGCAAACCAGCCCACACACAATTAGGGAAATCACAAAAACATACCATCCCCAAGTAGTCTTGGGCTATAATGGACATCAGGACATTAAATTCTTCTTGAAGAGTCATGGGCTACCTGGTAGAGGGAGCAGAAACAGAGCTAATAACCATCCACTCATAGGAATATTGGGAAAACACCCTCACCCATGAAACGGGGTTTTTCGGGATGTGGTGATCAACATGGGTGGGGTTAGAATAAGAAAAACAAAATCTAAATTCATAAATATACGTAAAAAAGAACTCATCCCAACCTAAGGGTCACAAAATAATCCCATACTCAAAAACCTCATTACAATTCATACTTGTAGAAATTCACAACAACTATAACCAGAGAAACACCCATTTAACCCAATAATTTTATCATTTCCACGTGATTCCATTTAAAAATATATTCATGTACTATAGAAAAAATAATATGCATATCTACAAGTCGAAACAAATATAATAGAAAAAAATTTTTTAAGAATTCAGTCCTAGTTCTCTTGAATAGTCACATCGACAAAAGGGATCTTTGAGATTCCTCAATTTACTAGAACAAAGAAAAGCCCCAACATACAGGCACAGATACATTAAAAAAACTGAACAAAAAGAGATCCCTTCCCCATAAACATCACCCCACAAGAATCAATGAGATACAATACACATATTACAATAACAAAGCATGGATGTTTTCAGATTTTTCCAAATCATTAGTTATGTTCTTTTATTTAGTTTGGTTAATCTAGGTGGTCAAATAAGGAAAATTATTCATTGGGATCCATTTTATCCTTCTAATTTACATGATTAGCTATTTTCAATGATACATCCATTAAACCATTAGTTTATACCGAAAATAGTGGTTCATTAGTGCACTATAATGGATGAAAAACGACCACTAATTTTAGTCGGAATAAGCCCAAACAATTCACAAAATATAAAAATATATAAAAGAGTACAGAATCATCATCATCAAACACACCCCTTTATTTTTTAAAATCCATTTTTAATTCGGGTTAAGGTTTGTTTTAATCCATTACCCTAGGAAACAATATCATACCCTCCCAGCATGGTACCCAATAAAGAGAGACAATGGGAAACCCGAACGAGATGATCAACAATCAATGTTTTCTCATTGCACCAAGAACAGGGGACACAAGACTTGTAGAAGAAGATATCCAGGTACTCTATAGGTGAGAATTAAAGGCTCCAGTATTGGTGCATGATTCATCTCCATATGGGGGACTCCAAACACATCAAGTAATGGAATTAGACCAAAGATGAAGAAGATTAGGGTGTTAAAAGGCCAGATCTTGGTTTTATGGAATATGAAATATTGAATGGATAAAAAGGCAGATCTTGTTATCAACACATGGTTGGGTGGTCACACAAGAAAGACTTAATATAGATTTAATAATTATACTTGAACACTATGAAGATAGACCAACTGACATGACATATATCCATTAAATGAAGCAAACATGTTAGAGGGCTAATCTGGAAACGTGGATAAGGTGTGACACAAGGTCTCTCAACCATTAGTGGATTTAAGATACCAATTATGGGCATAAACCACCATAAACCATTATAAAACATGTAAAAAAATTAAAATAGGAGTTACATGAATGATAGGATCTGGAAACCCGAACAACCCCCCCCCCCCCCAAGGCACAATTTGGGTGCGACACTAAAGGGTGACAATATTGTGACACCCTGCCAACAACTCCAACTCCCTTATAACTCACTAATGGGTTATAGGATGGCCCATAAAACATAATTTGACTATTTTAAGGTGATGGATGGTTTGGTCTATGACATTCTCACCCCCATCATTTTCATAAAAGGTTGTAGGAGTTTGATGGTGTTTATTTAGGAAATGTAAATCCATTAGTGATGTTAATAGTAGTATAAGAGAAATAATTCTTATACATTTGTGACACACTCTTTGTTTGTTGTTTTCTATACATTGGGTTATTATAGGTGTTCTTCCATTAGTAAATTAATATAATTTTTGTGCTATAAAAAATTAAAACATTAAAAAAAATTGTGAAATCAATTTATCATTGATTAATTAATTTTGATGGTTTTATTGATTTCATAAATCATAATTTTATTTATTATTATTTATTTATGTGATCATATTGTAAGAGGGATTTTAGGATTTTACATGAACTCATCTTAAAGACAAGGAGAATTTTTGGTGGGAACGGATAACGAATTTTTCAATAATTAATATGGTGTTGTCGATTACATAATATTTTAGATACCAAGGTTTAAAAAAAAATTTCCTCTAAATACAATAGAATGCAGATATAACAATTCATGGATATAATAATGACTACTTTTAATTATAAATAATTCCCAAAAAATGAAATATATTTCCATATATATATATATATTCAAAGGATTGGAAAAAAATTCTTCCATAAATGATTAAATGCAATTTTCAATGCCAATTTCAGTGGTTGATAAATTGTTATATTATTATACTACTGTGATTAAAAATCAAATTTTATATAAAATTTTTATTAGAATCAAGATATATCTAATAACATAAATGAATTATATTTTTTCAATATTAACATATTGTATATGATTTCAATTCATTAAAAAATAATTAGAATTCAAATATTGCAAAATAAATTACATATATATCAAATAAATGAATTGTTATTATAAATTTTATAAGAGAAAAAGGGATAATTAGAAATTTGTATTCAGTAGTGTTGATTAATAGGGAGTCATTCATGGTAGAATTTATAAAATAAGACATACTATCATTATTTAATTATGTTATATGAGATGTAATTAAAGAAACATATAATCACCGAACTATAAAATTGTCAAATCTAACTACGTTTCTTCTATAAATGGAAACATTAAAAATTTATAAATGAAGGAGATATGTAATGATTTCATATTTACCAATAGTTTTTTGATGGGAATTATATTTGAAACAAAATGTATAATCAATATATAAAAATGAATTCAATAGTTAATATCAGATAAGACTAATAAAAATTGTTATTTAAGTACATATATGGTTTTGAATGGGGATTGAAATTTTTAGTAAGTTAAAATTGTAAATAAAATTGTAAATACCATTATGAAGGAACAATTAGTAGAGACATTACAATGTCTAACAAAAATTTTGAATTTTCAAAAGTACCCTATAACTTATTAGATATTGACAATAAAACTTCTAATTATATTAAGGTCCCATGATACATATAAATTATGTAGAATTATCGTGTAAAATTCTTTCCATGAATCCCTTACTAAAAGTTTAATTTTTTTCATTTTTAATCAAATCATTTTATTAATCTTCTTCCATATATGGTTTTGTATTAATGGTAAAAAACAAAATAAAAATTAAGGGAGAAATATTGTTTTTCCGAATTTACTTAACTTGGATATATCCATCAAATATTAAGAAATACAGTATCGTTGTACCAAATATTTACTCTGATTTAAGTGAAATTACAATATAATTGAAAAAAAACATGACTCATAGTACTTATAATGATTATGGACTAAATTTATACAAAATAGACACTTTCTCATCCTACTAAATAAAAATTATCATGAAGAATTTTGATTATTTTCAGATTGAACACTATTAAATTATAATTAAAATATGTTCACATTAAACTGTAAAATATTATTGGATTCTTTTCTTCAACACATCCTTTAACTGAAAACCATGTAGATCAATATTTTTATTTTAATATCTCCAGAATATTATCTGATGTTGATGATATTTTATTTTTATATCGATGAATTTTTTTATCCATGTTCCTCACTTATTATTTTATATAAACTCTATACATAATATATTGAAAATCATTATTGTATGGAAATAAAATACCCACATTAATCTACCCATATTAATATTATAATTTCTTATTAATATTGAAATATCATTTAATAGAAATATAAGAAAAAAAATCCCATTTATAATTAATTTAATATAATATAATATTTTCTTATGTATAATGTATATATATTTCAATTTATTTTATATAAAATTTAGTCATAAAATATTTGAATATTTAAGTTACTTCAAATGAACTGATATTATAGAGAAAAATATAATTTTATTTACATCGGTTGGATGACAAAACATCATCAATATAAAAAATTAATCTCTTATTGAAAAACAACTAGATAATTATTCATAAATATATTGTTCAATGGCACATATCCATTAGAAATAAAAATATACTGTTATGATCCAATATTTCCACACTGATAAATCTAACATAGGTAACATATTCCATGTTTCACAACAAAATTAACTATAAAATAACCATCATTTTTCAATTTAAACTTTTATGTAGAAAAAATTCATCTCTTATATGAACATCACATTTCTCATTTTAATCCAATATATATTTTTAATTATAAATCATCACTATCAGAGTGATTGATCAATAATTACTATATTATTGGAATATATATGTCAAAATTATACATATTCTAGTAATCATAATTCTACTGTGTAGGTTACCAACCATATCATTTTGGTTGATTATAAAAATTCAATATAAATTTAATCCATATAAAACCATCACTTACATTGTGTTTTTTTCCATCATGTTGATGAAAATTAAATAATTTCAATTCTTTATATAATATTTCTTATTGGATTTTAGGTCAACTATTTATATAAATATTTTATAGTTATGTGTTATTTAATGTCATTTATCCCTATTATCACCTATCCCAAACATATATTTCATCTATTAATCATTTATTTTGATTTATTAGGATTCTCCTTCTTTATATTCATTAGCTTATATTTTGATTCATTTTAATGATATATAATTTAAAATAAATTTATCCACATGTGGATTATAATTTTCCATTCAAAAATATAAAAATTAATTTATTTCCAACAATTTTCTAGCTTTGGATAAAAATGGTATTACATATGATAATAAAAAATTGAATTAATATAATGATTAAGAATCATTCTATTATACTCTAACCATATTTTGGGAATGAATTTATTTTAGATAAAAGGGAATGGTGAGTTAAAACCACTTTAATAACTATATATTTTTTTATTAAATAAATAATCACGAAATAATTCAAATCGATGTAATTTCATAGTGTTATAATCCAAGATATAAAACAGTAATTTATCATTAATTCCGTTAAAAGAAAAACTATCTAAATAGAAACCCTCATAATATGAATTTATACGAAACAAATCATTTTGATAAAAACATACTGGGTTAGGGGAACCTCTTAAATCATTAAACATTATAGATGATAATTAATTACTTATGTTTAACATCTATTTGTAAAATAAAGATTTCTAAATGTCAATATTTAATTTTTTTATATATTGTAAAATTATTTTTATAATATTAATGTACTTTTTTTATCATATGAAATAAATATTTGAATCATCAATATCCCATTAGGATCATAAATATTTTTGTATACAAATATTATTTGTGTGTCTTAGTTTGTTGGTAAAATTTATTCATAGTAAATAATATTATATAAAGTGAATTATTTCTTATTTATTAACAATTTAGTACATTTATGTCTCATATGAAATGATTCACCACATATGGATTTTAAAACCAATAATAATCTAGCCTAATATGTATCAATCAATAAAAGGAAATCAATTTTTTCCATACTTAATATAAAATATTATTATTTGTAGTCCCATTAACATATCTCATTATACATTTTACCACAATGTGGTTTTTTTATTATGATGATTTTAAAAACATATTAGTGAGAATCTACCATATGGAATATATATATTTTGAACTATTTAGTAATGTATATCTAAAATTCCTCACCTATCTTTTTAGATCTACTACCATTCAATCCAAATTTCACACATATTTTCTACTGTAAACAAAATAATTTAATAATACATGTAATCATCTATATTTTTAGGGATAATAAGGTTATTATTGAGATCCATATGGATTTTTCTATAAATAATACTAAAATATGAATCCATAAACATTGAGATGTATTTATAAGGGGAGGAAAAATGCATAAGATATGATTGGGATATTTCTCAATTTTTTTTATTTATTATTGACCCAGATGTCATGTTAAAAAAATTATATTGTATTTATTTTTATGTTATGTTTATTAAATGATTCAAGAGTGACTGAAAGAATATAAAAGGCGTTTAGAAAATGAATGATTTATTTCTTTATATGTTCTTGATATATATATATATATATATTAAATCACATAATAATTAATGGAGTCACATTTAAATGTATGTTATGAAAAAATGTATTTATAATTTTTAAAATTAAATATGTTTTTTATATTCAAAATTAATTTTGAATCATTCTCATATCTAATGTTTTACACCTTGATAATGATTTAATATGACAAAATTTTTATTTATTTATCACGTTAATGAAATAAAATTTAAATGAATAGATTTAGATAGATTGGTGCTCCTCTAGATTACGGGTTCCAATGAGTCTTTTAATATATATAAATCTCATACCAAATTTCAATAGGATTTGGTTTTAATGAGGACTAAGAGTAAGGATGATGTTTCATGAAGAGTGTTGTCCAACTCAATCATATAATGCCTTGTAAAATAAATTTCATATAATTATTATTTTAAATGAAACGATCTCATATTATTAAACAACAAAAATTTGGGTTTAGTGATTCATTGAATTATAAATACCATTACAGAACCACATTAAAACATCCAAAATGTGTATATTTTTAAAAAATAAATATTTCCATAAATTTATACACATTAATCATTCAATACAATTTTAATTCTTTTATGACCAGAAACTATAGTTTGATGATTCCCATTTTATAGTTTAAAATGAATCTATTTATTCTATTAGAAATATATATACAAACATGATAAAACCCCAAAATTTCAGTAAGATATATTAGAAAAAATGAAAACAATTTTTTTAATGAAAAACATGAAAAACAATTAAATGTACTATATTTTCTCTATATAGATTTTGTATTAAAATAAATCATTTCCATATCTGAAAAAACATTTACTTAATAGAAACTAAATTATATGAAAAAATGAATTATTAAAAAATAATATAAACTGTGGAGAAATATTTTAACCCATGTAATCTCATTCAAATAATTTTTTTGAATTAGAGTATATCAATCCATTATCTCAAGCATTTGGGATTCAATGAAAAATCATCAACAAATCCATTAGGAAGTTATATCACATGCTCGAACTCTATAATATAAAAATATCATGTTCCATGTCAAACTAAAATCAATTATAATAATTCAATTTTTCATCATAAAAAAATGAAGAAATAATTTTAACCCATAGGAATATAATTTCCCATTTTATCATAAAAATTGTGATACATATCTTTTTCCAATGAGAACATATAAAAATGATAAATTTCTATACGAATAAAAAATGAAAAATTAATAACAAAATAAAAATAATTAGAGGAATATTAAAAAATAATAACTACTTTGACACATTGAAAAGGAAAACACATACTAAAAATTAAAAAACACACTTTTCGTATAGGAAAAATTAGTTAAGAAATACTTTTATGGAAAATGTTAAACTAATTACTTTTTAAAAACATTCAAAAAAATTAAATGGTAATTTAAATAGATTTAAAATTCATTTTTGTATAGATATTAGTATTAATGAAATATTTTAATGATCATTTACCCTGAAATAAATGATTTCTATGTAAATCCAAATTTTTTTCATAATATAAAAGTTGATTTGATAGCTTATGTGATATGCAACACCAAATTAAAAAAAATGTTGATTATTTAAAAACTTTTGTTTTAAACAAGAGCATAAATTTGAGGGTATGAATAAGATTGAATAATTTATTAATTATATAAATATATATATATTCTCAAAATAAATTTAGAGATAAATTATTATTATATAGTCACTCAATTTTTGGTAATGCCTTCATAATAAATATTCTTCATAAATTATTTTTATTTCATTCTTGGAAAAAATATTTTTTTATATAATATTTAAAAATTTATTTCATAAAATTAATTGATATTTTGAAATTATAATATGAAAATAATATCATTGTTAATGTTTTTTGTAAAATGATTATTTTTTACATGAATAGTGAAAAACACTAATTAGTTTAAAACTGTCATTTAATTTGGTAAATAGTGAATTTAAATATCCAGTTATTCATTAAAATTTTATGTATTATTTATTATTATTCAAATTAATTAATATCAATAATTCAACTTATATAATATGTTAGTATAAGTTTATTTATATGCTTAAAAACTCAGTTTTCAATATTCTTATTAAAATGAAAAAGGATTCTGTATTAGAATTATTTAAAATAACCTATAATGGAGAATAAAATTATTAATATACTTGTATATTATATATATATATATATATATATATTTTAAATTTATATAATTAATATTACGAGTTTTATAATTAAAAAAATGAAATTTTCCATCAAAAATAAACTTTTCAGAAAATTGGTTTTAATCACACATATTGGTTTTTCTCAATATACAATTAGCATCTCGTAACTATTGGAATTTATTTTGATGAAATTTATTCCATGTTTTTTAAAAACCTTAATTCATATTAACTAATATATTTATCCTATTTTTGTAGAAAATATGAATAGTTACTATATTAAATATTTATTACCATGATAAAAGATAAATAAGTTAATTATGGGTAAAAATAATTTTCTAAAAACTGTAAACAAAGTTACTCAAATAGAATTATTATTTCTATTTTTATATTTATATAATAATTTTTATATTTTTATTAATGATTAAGGAATGATTATGATGAAAAATATTGATTATGTTGATAAAAATTTGATTATACTTTTTGATAATGAGAAATTTCAACTATGAAATTCCATTTTTTTGAATTCATGAATTTTCAAGATATATGGTATTTCAATAAAATTATACTATAAAATAATTTCTATGAAATAGAAATGATAATATAATTTTTTAAATTCAAATTAATTGTTTATATGGGTCCGAAAATTGTTATCGTTCATGAAAAACTAGACTTTCTAAAGAAATTTTAATTTCAGTTTCAAAAGATAATATTCACATTTTAATAAAATTATTTTTGTAAAATAATTATATTTTTTGGATTCATCGCATTTAAATGTTCCAATGGTGATTTATTTCCAAATTTCTTGACAAAATATGTCTTTTGGGTAGAAAATTAAATATTTTATAAATATATATTGGGTATTATAACATCATATTGACCAAAACATGATTAAATAAATACTATAACAGGTATCCAATTCAAAATATATGTTTTCCATTTAATAAAAAGTGATTTTGAGTTTATTTAATTATATTTTTAATAAATTTATTAATCGACCAAAAACCTATATAATATTTTATGGTTTGAAATAATTTCTTTATGAACATAACTCACCTCCACATCACCAAGGGAAATATTTCAATCCTTTTGGACATAGATATAATTAAATAATTAAATACACCACCATTTTAAAGAAACTATTTGGAAAAACATTTTTAAAGATTGTTTTTTTATTATTTTATTATATAGAGTCCAATACATATTAGTGAGAAATAATTGAGAACTCGCCTCTATTTTACTATATAAACCCACCCAATCTCCCCATTCCCTTTACTCAAAAAACTTCTATCAGATAATTACACAAACTAACCATATTTATATTCCTCCCAAGGTTCCATAATTCTCTCCTTAAAATCCTTCAAATCTATTGTAATCACCCTCTAAAGTAAATGGTTATTTCTATATTCTTTTAATTCAATAACTCATATTTTGTTATACCTGTTAACTTCCAGTTGTTTTTGTTTCAGAATGTTTTCCTATGTAAATATTAATTAAGTTATTATTTAAATGGGTTGTGAGTCCCCTATAACTCATATTAATACCTCCCATGATCCATTATGTTCAACTATATTTCTGCTAAAATTATCATATGATTTTCTATTCAAAAAGTTAGGGACATCTCCCTCCTTATTTCAATATAAGAACCATCATTATATATATATATTTATAAAATAATTGGTCATGTAATCACTACCTTTTTAATATCCCT
This sequence comes from Viscum album, assembly GCA_963277665.1. NCBI lineage: Eukaryota > Viridiplantae > Streptophyta > Magnoliopsida > Santalales > Viscaceae > Viscum > Viscum album. The sequence goes on along the minus strand of OY728120.1, from coordinate 646,461,296 downwards.
ATAATATCAAAATTAATCTCTAATAATTATTGATCATTAATATCCACTCAATATAGAATTTACCAAAAATTTTATTTCATTGATATACTCTAATTATATACATTTTTGATGAATCTTAATTATCATATTATTTTTAAATCCAATAAATAATATTATGAAATGTTTATCCATATACTGTGTACTTCTGATGTGATTTAGAATTTATGAGACACCCCTTCCAATATCATTATTCCCTCTCACGATCATTTATGCTCTCCCGTTATACTGCCAAATTTTCATTGTGATTTTCCTTGACAAACAATTTTTTATTGAATACCCATACCCATTTCTGATCAATGGGGTTAAAATTTATGCACATATAATTCAATGATTTGGTTGTTACGTGTAATTATTCCACAATCCATTATTTTGGAAATATATTTTTTTAAATATGTTCCTAAACTATATGATATGTTTGGTATATTTATGAATGTACAGGATATGATTATGATGGGTGTTCCTAAATTGCATTAGGTTATCCGGTTATAGATTATATAATGGGTCCAACAAGATGGTTCTCCAATTAATTCGATAATATTTTTTTCTCATGAGATTGCATTTATAGTGTATGATACTCTATTTAAAGAACATTATAGTGTATGAGATATAATTTATAATATATTTTATACTTAATACATATAATTTAATAATATTCACATTTATGTGTTTACTAATTTAAAATTACTCATCCATAACATTCACTTCATTTTAACCAAGGTCCAGAAATATGGTGAACTGGGTTATCAACCAAAGTGAGTGACAATGTAACGACTTTCCAAATGAGATGCTAAACATAATGGCTGATCATGTAATACATTTCATTATTATTCCAGAGTACCTATGAAAAATTATTCTTATCAAATTACACATATTTTAATTCCCAAATACGGTAAATAAGAGTAAGATGAAGTCAAATGGAAGTTCATCTAATAATTGTGCTAAAATTAAAAAAGACACAATTTCTTATATGTAAGAAATTTTGAAATTTTATCAAATTTAATCATAAAATTTAACATCAATATATATTAAGTGATGAATATTTAAGAATAATTTATCTACATTCCATTAAAAATAAGAGACTATGATGGAAGGAAATAAATTACCTCTATAACACCTTGATATTTTGTGATTATTTCGAATTAATTTAACATTTTAAATATATTTATTTCAGGATACACTAGATATTGATTTTTATTAAATAAATATATATTTTTTATACACCATATTAAATACATTGATTATATTTCAATATACGCAACAACCACAACGAATGCGCTAAAAGGAAAACCAAGTTTCTATAAAAAATCAATTATTTTTATAATTATTTAAATGATATAGTTATATCCTCTCCATTAAACATATTAATATGAATAGAAATATATATTATTTTAATATTATTTATAATTTATTTATTTAAATAAAACATATTTTTAATAAAACATGTAATATAGGTAATGTCTTTATATGTTTGTAGATATTATTTTCTCAAATGAACTTATTTTTATGTCATTCATAAAATTATAATGAAATTAAAATTTTAACACTATTAGAGAGATAATTTCATATAATATACACGATTTTATTAAATTCAAATATCTAAATTATATAATGGTGAGTTTGGGTTATTTTTATGGGAAACATCATTTCTGTTTGAGTTGTGAAAAATTATGAATTTTAATTCAAAAGTAATTATTCATAAAATTTACTTAAATATATAAACAAAATTTAATATTATTTTAAAAGTCACAATTGATTAATTATAATTATAATAATAAAATATAAGTAAATAAAATTATTTTTAAATAGAATTTTGTTATTACAGATTAAGGAACATTTGAAAATTATAACATTAAAACCCTACTTTCTTTCCACATATTGAGGTTTGCGTTAAACATAGTTTTTATTCTTATATGTATATAATATAATAAAATAGAATTACATGGTTGTAATTAGTGTAATATTTATAGTCTAGTAGTAACAACATAATTTTTTACAAAAACAATTAGTAAAAGTGATTAAAATCAATCACAATGATTCATTCAAAATTAATCACAATAAAGGACTAGACCATAAACACAAGGGCCCAAATGACCTAGACACTTGTAAAAAACCCATTTTATATCCATATTTAAAAATTATATCTTCCATGATGGATTGATTTTTTGAATTTTTTATTTATTTTTCTGTAAAAAATATGTGTACACCTAACTTGTTTTCTAAAATGTCTAGTGTATCCACTCATTCCCCTATAAAAAGTGACTCACCCCTCCCACATCCTCAGATATTTCTGAAAACATTAGAAAAACTAATATATTCCAATTAAATACTCATAACCCCTCCCCTAAACATATATGCCTCATTTGGGGTAGATAGTCATCCATAGAATCCTATTGGTGTAAACCAAACAGATTAACCCAAATAAGAGGTAACTTCATTCCTCAAGATCCTTTCCTTTATTTTATTTCTCCACTAACAATATTCTTCTTATTATTATATCTAATAACAAGACCAGTATCATCAATATACTTATATAACTTCATTAAAATGTTTTTACCTTCAGTTTTACACACATCAATGTAATGGGTATCAATCTTACCATTATTTTTTATGAAGAACTATCACCTCACAGAATGATGTTGTCTATTTTACCATTACAACATGTCATGACCGATCCCTTGGGGCCCATTCCATGACTAACCCAAGCCCACCTTCTATAAGTTTGGGGCTGGTGACTAGCACTGAAGGTGTATTCCCTAAAAGTTGGAAGGAATTTCTTTTATAACATGTAAACACACCCAACCAAGCACACATATGGATACAAAATCAGGTAAACTGAATAGAAAACAAATTGAGTACAAAAAAAGAAAAATGGCACAGAATTCAAGACCAACTAGAATGTACAAGAATCAGAATGTAAAAATATACTGGAACAGCTCCTGTGATCACCCACCAAGGATCCTTCCTTAAGGGTAGGTACAACTCTTGAATGGTTGTCTCTACGGTACGCCTCACCTAAGGTCCTCCTTCTTGATACCTCCAGTCCTGGTATCCTCATCCACAGTTAATGTTGTCTATCGTATGAACCAAACACAAAGTGGTGCAGGCATAGCCCATGTAGGGGTGAGTATAACAATTCTCAGTAGGGACACCAATACCCTCAAGGTCTCGCAAAATATACCAAGGATAAACCACAAATCATGTAAACTTGCGATAACCCTACTTCTGAATATTCCCAAACCTATACCTAAGTTATCAAGTATACCTATATCAAATCATTAGGAATCATAGAGTCCAACTAAAAATCCCAAATATCAATTGTCCCACAATGGTTGGAACACCATGATGGTATATACCACATTGGTATGCCACACAAATGAATATCACAAAGGTAATGACTCAGCTCACACCAGGTATAACTTAGGTACAGTACTAAAGATGATTAGAAGAAACATCTGAATAATCATACTCAGTTAAGAGGTAGACCCACTAAGGATCCTAAACCATCATAATACCCACATAGGATCGTAGAACATCATTAGTATGTCTTCAAACCCACATAGGATCTCTAGGTGCTGACCCACACAAGATCTATCAGTGATGACCCACACAGGATCACTCGGTGCTAACCCACACAAGATCGCTCGGTGCTGACTCACAGAGGATATCTAGATGCTGACCCAAAAAAGATTACTCGGTGCTAAACCACACATGATCGCTCGGTGCTGACCCACATAAGATCGCTAGGTGATGACCCCCATAGGATCGCTCAGTGTTGACCCACACATGATCTCTATTCATTCATCACATCACAACCAGCTACTGTGTTCCTACACTAAGCTTGTTTTTTTCAAGGAGGGTCTGATATTCAAGCCACTGGTTGATAATCCAACTACCTTGAAGTCCCATACAGAAGTAACCCAATGACCACCATGTCATAAGGGTATCAACGCAACAAATGTTTCATCAATCAGAATCCTTATCTGTAAGTTATTATCCTGTTAGTCCTAAGGACCCAGTTGGATTCGTGCTCGATCAATCTCGACCGAATCCAAGAATTATCCAAATCTCATGTGGAGGGCCATAGGGGGGGAGGAGTACGCGGGGGCCGTGGATGGCCGCCCGGCAGCAAGGCCACTGGGCAGCAGAGGCCATGGGCGGCAGAGGTCATAGGTAGTGGAGGATGCAGGCGGCAGATTCTGGGGGTAGCACGAGGCCACTGGGCAATGTAGGACGCAGGCGGTGAGGGGTCATGGGGCAGTGGATGTGGAAGACAGCCCATGGCTGCAGGGCAGCGTAAACCGCAGGTGGCGCAGTGGCCGCAGGGTGGCGTCGTTGTACCGTTGCCTTCACAGTAGCCGGTGGTGGTGTTGGAAGCCATTGTCGTGCCCCACCAAGGTTAGTTATCTTCCTCCTCCATCGTGAAAAACACAACAATTTTACACATGATTTGCAGAGAGATCTATCCATGTTTGTTTGGCCTGTACATTCCAAGTTAGAGCGGTATCAAGTTGCTATAATCTCTTCCTGATTTTATGATTAATTATAAAGAACAAGTAGGGGAATAAATTCAATAAACAACCCTACCTCAAAGGTTCATTGATGTTGGAATGAGAAATAATTCGAAGAGGTTGATGTTCATCACACCCACCACACACCTCCGATCTCGGGATCGTTCATCGGTTTATTGTAGTTGAGGACATTCCTCATTAGTGAGATCATTCTTATTTGGAGGATGAGTTTCTCCAAGGTTCTCCAAAGCTTCCCCCATTTCCAGAAGATTCCCCAATTTCACCAAAATGAGTAATAAACCACTTATAAATTTTAATTTTGTAGATTAATAATGATGGAACAATTAAAAAATGATGACAAATTTCATTAATTGTTTGTTGGATCTAACAAGTAAATGTGTTGATGGCATATTTTATTGTATCTATTTAATTTTCCCAAATTATTGGAGGTAAATAATTTAGGGGTAGTTGAGTGGTTTGTCCCACATTAATAGGGATCAGGTGGTCCCCAAAATTAATTTCAAATTGGGAGGTTTTAAATATGATGGTCCCCACCTTTATTACATTCACGCGAGAGTTTTAGGCTGGGGTGGTCCCCACCACCGTAAACCATTTTGAGGTTTTTCATAAATAAATATTTGAAACATTTTAATTTTATTTTATTCTTTCATGAAAATAACAAAAATTAACGTTCAGTCTAGATCCACTATAGTTGAGGTGAAGGTGTCCTTATGGGAATACCGGTGATGTGAGTTCATCGGTGCCCTCTTATTTCAATTCCGAGCACTGGTTCAAATGTTAGGAAAACCTGCTCCCTCATTTACTGAACGTACCCAAAAAAAGTCAATAAATTAATTCTGGGCACACCGGGCCTCAAAATCATGTGTCGTCAATTATTGCAGACTCATAAAATTCTAATATAATTAAAAAAAATTACACAGAATATCTGGGACTTTACATTCTCCCCACCTTTGGGCGTTGTATCCCCAAAATTTAAACCACAAAAACTAGGAAATCAAGTAAGGATTCTAAGCACGAATCTAAGCCTACCACTCCCATGTGCTCTCTTGGAGTTTCACGTGCAGCCAACGAACATGCACCCGAGGTATCGACTGTCCATGAAAGAATCACTCTTGTCTATCATTAATCTCCACTGGAACCTCCGAAAATGTCTCATCATCGTTGATGTCCAGTTTTTCATGATCGATGATGTGTGATGGGTCATTCACATATCTCCTCAGCTGGGAAATGTGGAAGATGTTGTGTGCCCTGTGCAACTAGGTGGGAAGACCTAAGTGGAAAGCCACCTCACCAACTCTTATGAGGACCTGAAAAGGTCTGATGAACCTTAAAGATAACTTGATGACTCAGCGAAATCTCCGAAAACCTCTTTGGGGTGACACCTATAGAAAGACATGTTCAACATCATCAAACTATAGAGGTCTCCATCTCCTATCAGCATATGAATTCTCTCAACTATGGGAATTCTTCATCCACTCTTGGATGATATGCATTTTCTCCTTTATAGCCCGTACCATCTCGTGTCCCACTAGTTCTAACTCCCCTTGGTCGGTCCATCACAAATTTGATCTGGAAGGTCTCCCATAAAATGCCTCAAAAGGTTCCATCCCAATGGTGGTGTGATTTCTGTTGTTTTATGCAAACTACACCAAAGGAATGTGATCCTCCTAGCTGTGACTAAAGTCAAGGACGCAAGCACACAACATGACCTTGAGGGTCTGAATGGTCCGCTCTGTCTGGCCATCCATCTGTGGATGGAAAGCGGTGCTCAAATGATGTTGCGTCCTGAAAGCCACCTATAACCCCTTACATTGCTGGGAAGTAAAACGTGTATCACAATTAGACACAATTGTTGAGGGTACTCCATGTAGCCACACTATCTCCTGCACATAGAGGCGTCCCAATCTCTATACTAAACCCTGCCCTCTGATCGGTTGGAAGGGGGAAAACTTGTGGAGTCGATCTACAATTGTCTAATTCGAGTCATGTCCCAAGGATTTATGTGGAATTCATGTCACTTAGTCCATGAATATCCTATCCCACATTAACTCTGGGACCTCTAAAGGCGGAAAAATTCCTGTTGGTACCAGATTCTTTGCCTTCCTTTGCTGACAAGTGAGGCGCCCAGATAAAAACTCTACTACTTTTGTCTTCATTCCCGGCCACCAGTTCAATCATAGGAGATTCTGGTACATCTTCTCCACTGACTACTAAAAAAACCTCCATTAGAGACCGCCAAAAGTGGTCGCTCTAGGGCTCTAGCGGCCGCCCAGCGACCGCCATTGGCAGTCGCTTTAGCCTCGTCGCTAGAGGCCTACAGCGACCGCCAATGGTGGTCGCTCTAGGAGGCCCGGATTTCGGCCTCCAGCGACTGCCAAGCGGTCGCTGCAGGCCTCCTGCCGGGCAACCTATAGGGACCGCTTTTGGCGGTCGCTCTAGAATTTTTTTTTTAAAAAAAATGTCCACTCAAATAAATAAATAAATAAATAAATAAATAAATATATATATAAGAAAAAAAAATATTCACATATATACTATAAAATACAATATTTTAAACATATATATATATATATAATATTTTAAATGTTTTAATATATATAATATTAAATATATGTATAATATCGAATCATTGTGCTATAATAATTTAAAACCCTCGATTTAAGAAATGCTATCATTTCAGGTTTTTCGGAGCACGTTTGCTCCGAATTCGACTACCGCACGCCGTTTTGGTGTTTTATGACTCTGGAAATGCGTTTCAGGCCACCGCGGTCAAACGACACCTCCGATTGACATGCTGTATCTCCGACCATTTCACAATTCATGCAACGGATGTTGTCGTGCGGTTTCGTGGCATTCAGAGGTCATTCGGGTGGTTTTGACCCCCCAACGCGCCATTTCAGCGCGCGCCGAGCTGCTGAAAACGACACATTCGGTCATGCCGCACGCACCACATGTCCGATGGACGTTCCGCCTCCTCCTACATCTTAGGAATAATATTCCTATCATTCTCGTGCGGTTTCAGGTTTTTCGGAGCACGTTTGCTCTGAATTCGACTGCCGCACGCCGTTTTGGTGTTTTATGACTCCGGAAACGTGTTTCCGGCCGCCGCGGTCAAAAGACACCTCCGATTGACGTGCCGTTTGTCTTACCAATTCAAAATTCACGCAACAGATGTTATCGTACGGTTTCGTGCCATTCGGAGGTCGTTCGGGTGGTTTTGACCCCCCGACGCGCAATTTCAGCGCGCGCCGAGCTGCTGAAAACGACGCATTCGGTCGTGCCGCGCGCACCACATGTCCGATGGACGTGCCGCCTCCTCCTGAATCTCAGGAATAATATTCCTATCGTTCTCGTGTGGTTTCAGATTTTTCGGAGCATGTTTTCTCCGAATTCGACCGCCGCACGCCGTTTTGGTGTTTTATGACTCCGAAAACGTGTTTCCGGCCACCGCGGACAAACGACACCTCCGATTGATGTGTCGTCTATCCGACCATTTCACAATTCACGCAAAGGATGTTGTCGTGCGATTTCGTGGCATTCAGAGGTCGTTCGGGTGGTTTTGACCCCCCAACGCGCCATTTCAGCGCGCACAGAGCTGCTGAAAACGACGCATTCGGTCGTGTCGCGCGCACCGCACGTCCGATGGACGTTCCGCCTTCTCCTGCATCTCAGGAATAATATTCCTATCGTTCTCGTGCGGTTTCAGGTTTTTCGAAGCATGTTTGCTCTGAATTGGACCGCCGCACGCCGTTTTGGTGTTTTATGGCTCCGGAAACGCGTTTTCAGCCACCGCGGTCAAACGATACCTCCAATTGACGTGCCGTCTGCCCTTCCATTTCAAAATTCATGCAAAGGATGTTGTCGTGCGGTTTCGTGGCATTCGGAGGTCGTTCGGGTGGTTTTGACCCCCCACACGCCATTTCAGCGCACGCCGAGTTGCTGAAAACAACGCATTCGGTCGTGCCGCGCGCACCGCACGTCCGATGGACGTGACGCCTCCTCCTGCATCTGAGAAATAATATTCCTATCGTTCTCGTGTGGTTTCAGGTCGTTCGGAGCACGTTTGCTCCGAATTCGACTGCCGCACGCCGTTTTGGTGTTTTATGACTCCGGAAATGCGTTTCCAGCCGCCGCGGTCAAACGGAACCTCCGATTGACGTGCCGTCTCTCTGAACATTTCAAAATTCACGCAACGGATGTTTTCATGCGGTTTCGTGGCATTTGGAGGTCGTTCGGGTGGTTTTGACCCCCCAACGCGTCATTTCAGCGCGCACTGAGCTGCTGAAAACGACGCATTCAGTCGTGCCGCACGCACCGCACGTCCGATGGACATGCCGCCTCCGCCTGCATCTCAGGAATAATATTCCTATCATTCTCGTGCGGTTTTAGGTTTTTCGGAGCATGTTTTCTCTGAATTGGACCGCCGCACGCCGTTTTGTTGTTTTATGGCTCCGGAAATACGTTTTCGGCCGCCGCGGTCAAACGACACCTCCGATTGATGTGATGTCTGCCCGTCCATTTCAAAATTCACGCAACAGATGTTTTAGTACGGTTTCGTGGCATTTGGAGGTCGTTCGGGTGGTTTTGACCCCCCAACGCGCCATTTCAGCGCGTGCCGAGCTGCTGAAAAACGACGCATTCGGTCGTGCCACGCGCACCGCATGTCTGATGGACGTGCCTCCTCCTCCTGCATCTCAGGAATAATATTTCTATCGTTCTCGTGCGGTTTCAGGTCGTTCGGAGCACGTTTGCTCCGAATTCGACCGCCGTACGCCGTTTTGGTGTTTTATGACTCCAGAAACGCGTTTCCAGCCGCCGCGGTCAAACAGAACCTCCGATTGACGTGCTGTGTCTCCGACCATTTCACAATTCACGCAACGGATGATGTCGTGCGGTTTCGTGGCATTCAGAGGTCGTTCGGGTGGTTTTGACCCCCCAACGCGCCATTTCAGCGCGCGCCGAGCTACTGAAAACGACGCATTCGGTCGTGCCGCGCGCACCGCACGTCCGATGGACGTGACTCCTCCTACTTCATCTCAGGAATAATATTCCTATCATTCTCATGCAGTTTCAGGTTTTTCGGAGCACGTTTGCTCTGAATTGGACCGCCGCACACCGTTTTGGTGTTTTATGGCTCCGGAAACGCGTTTCCGGCCACCGCGGTCAAACAACACCTCCGATTGACGTGCCGTCTCTCCGACCATTTCACAATTCACGCAACGGATGTTTTCGTGCGGTTTCGTGGCATTCAGAGGTCGTTCGGGTGGTTTTGACCCCCCAACGCGCCATTTCAGCGCGTGCCGAGCTGCTGAAAATGACGCATTCAGTCGTGCCGCGCGCACCGCACGTCCGATGGACGTGCCGCCTCCTCCCGCATCTCAGGAATAATATTCCTATCATTCTCGGGCGGTTTCAGGTTTTTCGGAGCACGTTTTCTCTGAATTCGACCGCCGCACGCCGTTTTGGTGTTTTATGACTTCGGAAACGCGTTTCCAGCCTCCGCGTTCAAACGTAACCTCCGATTGACATGCCGTCTATCCAAACACTTCAAAATTCACGCAACGGATGTTGTCGTGCGGTTTCGTGGCATTCGGAGGTCGTTCGGGTGGTTTTGACCCCCCAACGCGTCATTTTAGTGCGCGCTGAGCTGTTGAAAACGACGCATTCGGTTGTGCCGCACGCACCGCACGTCCGATGGACATGCCGCCTCCTCCTGCATCTCAGGAATAATATTCCTATCGTTCTCGTGTGGTTTCAGGTATTTCGGAGCACGTTTTCTCTAAATTGGACCGCCGCATGCCGTTTTGGTGTTTTATGGCTCCGGAAATGCGTTTCTGGCCGCCGCGGTCAAACGACACTTCCGATTGATGTTCCGTCTCCCCTTCCATTTCAAAATTCATGCAACGGATGTTTTCGTGCGGTTTCGTGGCATTCAGAGGTCGTTCGGGTGGTTTTGACCCCCCAACGCGCCATTTCAGCGCGCGCCGAGCTGCTGAAAACGACACATTCGGTCGTGCCGCGCGCACCGCACATCCGATGGACGTGCCGCCTCCTCCTGCATCTCAGGAATAATATTCCTATCGTTCTCGTGCGGTATCAGGTTTTTCGGAGCACGTTTGCTCCGAATTGGACCGTCGCACGCCGTTTTGGTGTTTTGTGGCGCCAGAAACGCCTTTCCGGCCGCCGCGGTCAAACGGCACCTCCGAATGACGTGACGTCTACCCGTCCATTTCAAAATTCACGCAAAGGATGTTGTCGTGCAGTTTCGTGGCATTCGGAGGTCGTTCGGGTAATTTTGACCCCCCGGCGTGCAATTTCAACGCGCGCCGCGCTGCTGAAAACGACGTATTCGGTCGTGCCGCGCGCACCGCACGTCCGATGGACGTGCGGGGGGGCTGTCCGGGGGTGTGGGGGGGCTGTACGGGGGTGCGGGGGGCTGTACGGGGGTGCAGGGGGCTGTACGAGGGTGCGAGGGGGGGGGGGTTGTACGGTTGTGCGGGGGGCTGTCCAGGGGTGAGGGGGGCTGTACGGGGGTGCGGGGGGGGGGGGGGGGGGTGGGCTCTACGGGGGTGCGGGGGGCTGTACGGGGGTGCGGGGGGCTGTACGGGGGTGCGGGGGGATGTACGTGGGTGCGGGGGGTTGTACGGGGGGGGGGGGGGGGGTCTGTACGGGGGTGCGGGGGGCTGTACGGGGGTGCAGGGGGGCTGTTCAGGGGTGCAGGGGGCTGTCCGGGGGTGCGGGGGGCTGTAAGGGGGTGCGGGGGGGGGGGGGGGGGGGGGGCTGTCCGGGGGTGCGGGGGCCTGTCCGGGGGTGCGGGGTGGCTGTACGGGGGTGCGGGGTGGCTGTACGGGGGTGCGGGGGGCTGTATGGGGGTGTGGGGGGGCTGTACGGGGGTGCGGGGGGCTGTACGGGGGTGCGGGGGGGGGGGGGGGGGGTGGGGTGCTGTACGGGGGTGCGGGGGGGTTGTCCGGGGGTGCGGGGGGCTGTGCGGGGTGGCTGTCCAGGGGTGCGGGGGGCTGTACGGGGTTGCAGGGGGGGCTGTGCGGGGGTGCAGGGGGGTTGTACGGGGGTGCGGGGGGCTGTATGGGGGTGCGGGGGGCTGTACGGGGGTGCGGGGGGGCTGTCCGGGGGTGCGGGGGGCTGTACGGGGGTGTTGGGGGGGGGGGGCTGTAGGGGGGTGCAGGGGGGGGGGCTGTACGGGGGGGGGGGGGGGGGGTTGTATAGTTGTGCGGGGGGCTGTTCGGGGGTGCGGGGGGTTAGTGTTTTTAAATGCACGCCTTAGATAATATTAGCTATCATATAATAAACAAGAAAAGAAAGAAATTATAAGTACACAACCTTCTAATTTAAATTAAATGAATACATACAGTACATCAATTTCAACCCCACCAGTAAAAACAAAAAACATATCTCGTGAATATATGATGTGTCACACGTTGTCATCAATGCTACCTTCTTCTGGTGGGCCAGGGGCCTACAACAAATAAACATTATAAATATTTTAATAACAAAAATAATTTAAATTAAATAAATAAATACAGTATATACATGCGTCGTATGATCCCCTGCACCATCAGCTCGACGCACATATTCCCGCAGTGCTCTAACCTCAGCTGTCAATTGCGCATCTGCCTCCTCGGAAGCGCGCAACCGTGCCTCAAAATCTGACATCTTCTGTGTCATATGAGCAACAGTAGGACCGACAATCGCAGCGCGTGACACTACAGAACGAGGAATCCATGCTCCATAGGTCAAACTATAGCCATGACCGTCCCGACCGATAATGCGATGAAAGATCTCATCCCGTCGCATGGGAAGCTGTCGCTGGTCCTCTGGAAGATGTTCTAACTCAGCTTCAAATTGAGCCTGTGAAATATATAAATATATATAAATATATATATGTTAATATATAGATTTATGTAATTATTGGTAAGTACAGACACTTACTATCAATGCTGCAACCTCTGGATCATTGCGATCACGAGTCCTCATCCACACCGACATTTTATCAGTTGCTGCACCTTGCTCTCGCAACTGTATATTAAAAGAATATAAACACAAAACCGTATTAATTAATAAATTAAAAAATTAATAATATATACCTCATGTCGGATCTGAGACACGTGACGAGTCCCGAGCCTGTGAGGTGGTCCGTGCAACGCTCGATTCTCAGAATGGCGTGTTGACACCTCCTACATTCAATTCATTCAAATTTCAAACAAATCACATATTCTTGAAAGTATATATACACCAAAATAATTAATATACAAACCTCAACACCCTCAGTAGAACAATATGCAACCAAGTCATGCCACTGAGCTGGGAGGACACCTCTCGGGACTTTTTCCAAAATGTCTAGGGCACCCACATTTGGTACCCAGTGGTCCCTCTTCACTTTGCCTTTATAATCTTTCCACATCTTACGAAATTTTCTCATACACACAGGCCGAAACTCTTTAGGTCATACTTTCAAATTTTGCTATAAAGAAAATAATCAAACATATTAGTATTCTTTATACATAGAAAATAAAGTAAAATGATTTTCTTACCTGAACCTCCCTCCATAGACGATCTAATGTGTCCTGAGGGATAGAAGCCTAGTCACGCGTGGTCAATGGAAATCGATGTGGGTCACGTATGATATGACCCAGTTGACGAATAAATGTCGGGGCATTCGGTCCCACAGGATGAAAAACCTCATCAAATGAAACATCTATCGTCGTGTCGGAATTCCATGATAATATGCCACGACCAGGGCCTCTCCTACGAGAGGAAGAAGCAGCCGAGTCTGATCCTGTTGAAAACAATTTTATATATAAATTGACAAATGTTATATATATATATATATATGTATGTCAATTACATAAAAAATATAGACAATGACATTCAAACATACCTCGACCCTGAGACGTAGATGCCTCAGATGGATGATGTGGATCTTCTGCCTCTTCCCCTGACATGTCTGCAGTCATATAAAACATCAGTAATGAGTCCAAAGTGTTTAAAAGATAAATTGGATTGTTCTTAAAAAATCAAACTTGTACAACTGTTAATCAAACAAAAAATGGATTGAATAATTAGTTGTGAATGAATTTTAAAAAATCATAAATTTAACAAAACAGATATACAAATTATGTTCAAAACCAGTCAATGCATAGCCAAATTTCAGATAGAACTAATAAAAATTCAAGCAGCACATGAATCAGATGAAGAATACCTCAAAGGGATGATACACCGACCATAACATCAATAAATCAAGAGTAAAAACAACCTAAATATTAATGATTGAATTAACTTACAAAAGTTAGGATTAAAAGTTATAAAGATTTATAAAATGATTAGATAATTTATGATATCCTAGGACATTCTACTGAATAGCGGGAAAAAAATTATACCTTTCATTAAGCATGAAAATCGACCATTTCTCCTTCAATAGCCGCTCTGACCCAATAAATATCTTCTTCACATTGAACTATGGTATGTTGATTAAGTTGTTGGTAAACAAATGGAACAGTCTCGGGTTCATCTTCTTTAAATAAAAACACTCCTCGCCGAGACATTTTGACAACAACTTGCCAACTTGGATCCAAAGGAAAAGTAACGAAGAATACTTGTTCCGCTTGTGATGTCAAAATGAAAGGTTCATTCTCAACTCGTTCATTATTTCTGTATAACATATAGTTAAAATTCACCAATGAAAACTGATATTGATCGACTTTACATCCACGCAATGGATCAACCCAATTACACTTTAACAATATGTACTTCAAACCGTGTGTGTATACAACTTCAATGATGTCTATCAATTGACCATAGTAATAACCAGAATCGACAAAGGGACAACCGAGGCCATTGTTTTGTGTTGCTCGTTTGTCGTCAACATCTTTAACGCGAAATCGAAAACCATTAGCATCAATAGCTTTATAACGACGAGCCGTTATAGATGGACCCTCAGCCAGTTGGATAAATACTTCAGGTAGTGTGGGGTCCCCTAACTCCCTCAGCTTACGAACCTACATAATTTATAAAAATCAATACTGATATATGCAGAAAGAATTATTATAATACTTCACTAATAATGAAAATCAATTTATACATACATAATCCTTGAACCAATCATGAAATGACACATAATGAGATTGTTGAATTTGCAACTCAGTCGCACGATGCATCTCTTCTTTTATCTCATTAATGTGTTTCCTGCAAATGATAACGCGATGTTTAAAAGATCATCTTATGCAAACAAAACATGTAAAAGTTATACAAGAACATTGATAAGATACTTACTGCATTAATGGTGCAACTGATGGAGTATTGAACAAGATATATCGATGTGCTTGTATCCACTCGATGTTGTCCATATCAAATGTGGTTCCTTCTCCAACTGGACCATCATGAATCCGAGAGGGCTTATCTAATTTTGTTTCCACATCCGTAATATATTCTGCACAAAAGGTAGTACACTCATCCATCAAATAACTATTGGCTATTGATGCCTCTGGATGAGCTCTGTTGCATACAAATCTTTTCAATGTACTCAAATACCGTTCAATAGGATACATCCACCTGAATTGCACTGGACCAGCAGCCATTACATCATCAGTTAGGTGCACTGTCAAGTGGACCATAACATCGAAAAATGAGGGGGGGAAAAGTTTCTCAAAGTGACAAAGCGTAAGTAAAATTCGGTCCTGCAAACTTTTTAAATCACTCATTCGTTGATTTCTTAAACAAAGCTGTCTAAAAAAATTACTCATCTCAATCAAGGGCTGAACAACATTGGGGGATAAACAATCAAAAATTGCGATTAGAATCAACTGCTGAAGTAATATGTGATTGTCATGACTTTTCAACCCTTGCAATGTCTTGCTCGTCCGATTCTCACACTTTGAAATATTATAAGAATAACCATCAGGCACCTTGACCATCTTAAAAATGGAAAGAAATGTTTCTTTCTCCTCTGTAGTCATCGTATACTGTGCAGCAGGCATATATTCCTTGTTTCCCTCAGCTAACTTTAAATGAAACTTTTTCCTTAAACCCATTTCTTCCAAATCACGGCGTGCATTAACATGGTCCTTTGATTTTCCATTGACACCTAAAATGGTCCACAATATGTTATCACAAACATTTTTTTCAATGTGCATGACATCCAAATTATGCCTCAACATGTTAGTTTTCCAATACGGAAGACTATAAAAAATACTTTTCTTTTTCCAATTGTGACTGCGCTGCCTACCCACAGCACAGATATTTCGTACTGGAGGAGCCACCAAATCCTGAATTTCATATACCGTGCAGATGTTTTCTTCCTCAATCTTCGATAACATTTCGACTCCTGTCATGATCTTTGGTGCTGGGATGAACTCTCTAGAACCATCAAATGCCACTATGTCCTTTCTGAATCTGTGTTGAGGAGGGATAAAACTCATGTGACCCATGTATGCCCATTTTTTGGAATGTTTAAGCCATACATATTTTTTACTTTTATTGCAACAAGGGAAAGCAAATTCCCCTTTCGTACACCAGCCTGATAAATTTGCATAAGCTGGGAAGTCATTGGTTGTCCACAATAAAGAAGCATGCAGTTTGAACATTTCATTCGTTTCGCAGTCATAAGTCATCACACCATCGCCCCAAAATTCATTCAACTCATCAATCAATGGCTGAAGGTAAACATCAATCTTATCCCCCGGACTTTTAGGTCCATCAATAAGAGTGGAAAGTAATATAAATTGTTACTTCATACAAAGCCACGGAGGAAGATTATATGGAACCAACACCACGGGCCATGTGCTATGAGTTGCACCAACGATAGACTTGAATGGATTGAAACCATATGCTGCCAATCCCAATCGGACATTATGAACATCTTTAGAAAAGTCGGGATGTCACTTATCAAAATCCTTCCATGCATGAGAGTCTACCGGGTGGGTTAACATATCACTTTCACAAACTCTTTCTGCATGCCATCTCATTAAATTAGAAACTTTAGATGACATAAAAAATCTTTTCAACCTCTGTTTAAGGGGAAAGTAACGCATTTTCTTTACGGAAATCGTTTTCCCCTGTATCGCAATCTGACTTTGATGAGTATTATTTCCCCTGTTCTCTTTCCACCTGGAAGCAGCACAAACCGTAAAAATATCCAAATGGGAAGTTTCTTTTCTAAACAACATACAGTTGTTTGCACATGCATCTATGGTCTCATATGTAAAACCTAAGTTCTCTGTCAACATATGAGCATAGTAATACGACTCAGGAATCTTAGCGTTGACATGAAGAACTTTTTTCAATAAAACCAAAGGCATGTCGAATGATGTGTCTGACCAATTATTCAAAGTCTTCAAATGCAATAACTCGACAATAAACGACAGTTTATTGTAAGAAGTACATCCAGGATATAATTCTGTTTTCGCATCATCAAGTGCTTCATAAAACCTCCTCGAATCATGATCTGCACCAGAGCGAAGATTTATCTCACTGGTCTCAAGATTCTGGATGTCAATGCCTTCAGGATCAAACCCACGTACCATTTCAATAAGCATTTCATGCATTGGATCAGTCAACCTTGCATCAACATCCATTTGAGCTGCATCTATATTTTGACAACGAACATATTGTTCTCCTTGACGAGTCCAACTCTTATAATTTTTCAGAAATCCATTAAAGAAAAGGTGATCCCTCACAGTATCTCATGTGAATTGATATCTGTTAGCACATTTTCTACATGGACAACTAATATAGTCACTTCCAAATCCTCTCGTGAAGTCAATAAACTGCATAATGCCATTGAATTATTCTCTAGATGTTCGATTTGGAAGATAAATCCAACTCTTATCCATAATTATATCTGTATAACAAACATTTACACAATACTTATTACATTTACATTTTTCAAATAAACTATATTTAAAATAATTATCAATCATTTGTTTATGAACCATTGATAAAATAATAATGTAACTAAAAGCCCATGTTACCTGATTGAGCTACAAACCTGAAAGGCAGGGGAGCCGAAGGCGATGCAACGAGAGAGAGGAGGCAGCGAAGGGGAGCCGGAGCCAAAGGCGGTGCAGCAAGGGAGGGGACGGGCGGCGACGGCGGCGGGGAGCTGGAGGAGAGGAGGCGGTGAGGGGATGGGGGACAGGCAGCGAGGTGGGGGGGGGGGGGGGTTGTCCGGGGTTGGGGGGGCTGTTTGAGGTGCGGGGGGGCGTCTAGGGTGCGGTGAGCGGTCCGGGGTGCGCGGGGGGGGGGGGGGGGGGATGCCCGGGGTGCCAGAGCCGTCCGGGGTGGGGGGGAGGGCTGAGGGGGCGGAGGGAGGAGGCCGGAGGGCGGAGGGTAGATGGCGGAGGCCGGAGGGCAGAGGGCAGATGGCGGAGGCCGGAGGGCGGAGGGCGTGCGACGCGGGAGGCCGGGCGGTGGGGGAGGCCGGGAGGCGGGGGGGGGGGGGGGAGGGTGGCGTCGGGGGGGGGGGGGGGGGTGACGAGGGGGGGGGGGAGCGGGGGAGGCCAGGCGGCGGGGGAGTCCGGGAGGTAGGGGGAGGGCGGCGTCGGGGCGACGGGGGGGGGGGGGGTGGGGTGGGGGCGGCCGCGTGGCGGGGGAATACGGGAGGCGGGGGGGGGGGGGAGCATGGTTCGATCGAGAGGGGGGCACGGGGGGGGGGGCAAAAAGGCTCAATTTTTTTTTAGCAAGGCCAGCGACTGCCATTGGCAGTCGCTATTAGATATCTATAGCGACCGCCAATGGTGGTCGCCTGATTCTGGGGGGCTTCAATGCCCCCTTTTCTAGTAGTGACTTCTAGATGTACCGCTATAGGGGATGTGTGGAACTCCCTCAACACATCCTCCCTAAGTGACACTAGTAGATTGGTTCGTCTTTTAAAGAGGATGACATGCTCCCCACCTTTAAAAAATCCATTAGAATCCATTCTTGTAGATATTTGAGCATGTCAAGTCTCGCAGTCAGTGTCCCTGTGCAGTGCCTCCCTGACTCGCTGAAGAAGTGGGGGAGTGACTGTAATAGACTGAAGGAAAGTTGCACCATCCCAATCCACAAATGATATCCGCAAGGCGTCCAACTTCTCTATCTCCTTAACTAGAAGTTGTATACCAGATCTCTGGCTGCGTGCATCTACTACAACCTTCCCTTTTTAGGGATTATTGACTATCTCGAAGTCATAGTCCTAGAAGAACTCAATCCAATATCGGTGTCTCAGGTTCATGTCCTTCTAGGATAAGATATACCTAAGACTCTTATGATCATATTACACTCTAAAATTCCCACCCATCAAGTAATGTCTCTACATATTAATGGTGAATACCACTTCTGCTAACTCCATGTCATGGGTAGCATAGTTTTTCTCATGTTGTCTCTGCTATCAAGAACTATATCTGATAACTGTGTTCTCATGCATCAGGACACATCCGAGTCTATTCCCTGATACATCAGAGTAGATTATTTACCCTATTCCCTCATTTAGTAGCCTTGTGATGGGTGGACTAGTCAGGTTCTGCCTCTTCCCCTGAATGCTCCACTGGCATATCTGCAACCAAACGTAGGGTTTCCCCTTCTTCGTAAACACTAATAGAGGTGCAGTAACCCAGGAGAAATCTGTAACAAACCTACGGTAGTATCCAGACAATACCAAGAAACTTCGTACCACCACCACACTCCTAGGATTGTCCCAAGAAAGTACCACCTCATTCTTTGATGGATTTACTGCAAATCAAAACTGTGATATGACATGTCCTAGAAAGTGAACCTCTCTGACCCAGAACCGAAAATTCATGAGATTAGCATAATTCTGGGGCTAAAATAGTGTGTCCAATACTATCTACAAATGATAGGAATTCTATTCCTCAGCAGTGGAGTATATTAGTTTTTCATGGATGAATACAACTACAAAGAGATCAAGGTATGGCTGAAAGATCCTATTCATGAGTCCCATAAACACTGCTGGAGTGTTGGTTACGCCAAATGTCATAACCAAGAACTTGTAGTGGTCGTACCGACATCTGAAAGTCATCTTTTGCACATCCTCTTCCCATACTCTGAGATGGTGATAGCCTAATCTATGATCTATCTTTAAGAACCACTATTCTCCCTTCAGCTGATCAAAGAGGTCATCTATCCTTGAAAGTGGTTACTTGTTCTTTACGGTCACCTAGTTCAGGAACCGATAGTCTACACAAAGTCTCAAACATCCATTTGCCTTCTTGGCAAACAAAATCAGGGCTGCCCAAGGAGAAACTATGGGCCCAATGAACCCCTTCCCTTGTAATTCCTCCAGCTGTACCCACAACTGACGGATCATTGTGGGAGCCATCTGATAAGCTGGTGTAGATATCTGTGTCATCCTAGGGTACAAGTAAATGTAAAATTCCACCACTCTATGGGGAGTAAGACCTAGAACATAATCAGGGAAGACATCCACATACTGGTCCACCATTACAGGATAGTTCCGACTCTCCACATCAACCACTCTGAGGGTAAGGATAGCGAACTGATGAGTGATTGATTGCACCCTCCTCCGAGTATGTCCATCCTGTGCTACAATGGTTCCCTTCATTCCAGTGAAGATAAACCTGGTCCCATCCATGTAGACACACCACCCTTTTCACCTAATATAGTCAATCTGATCATGGACTGTAGATAACTAGTCCATACAAAAGATGATGCTGTAAGGCCTCGATGCTGCCTCTATGAGATCCCATCTGAAGCTCTCACCTCTTGAAGTATGCTCGTACTGCTAGAACCAGTGTGTAATAATCGAATCTAATTTTGGATGAGTCTCTAGTCGTAAGAATTGAGCTAATGGCTCGATTGGAATCTCTATTCTCCGAAATAGGGCAGTGGAAATAAAATAATTACTTCCACCTTTTTCTATAAGTTCTGAATCTAAGGTAGAGCTGACATAGATCGTATCTCTAATAATCTCTAGATTTCCATGGTTATAGTCCTCAATTTCTTGGTGTTGAGCTCTCCCTTTTCCTCCAACTCTATATGGTCGGGGTGGACCACCTAGTGTTGGTGGCAGTAACATCTCGAATCATTTCCCACCGCCAGCTGCACAACTAGCTCCTTTGGCACGTCCACCTGCTCCCTGTGGACCTCCTCAGTCGAACATCTCTCTCTGCCTGAGAGGTCCTTCGACCGTCTATAGATCATCCATACGGCGGGTCAGACAATCACGAGCCATGTGACCCTACCCCTGTATGTGTAATATTTCATATTCCTCACATGACTGGCTCGGTCTAAGGTTCCCCACACAACCGAACCTAAATCATGTAGTCTTCCACCTGTAGGTCTGGTCCTCTTGGAACTCTTTGATATCTATCTACTTCCAGCTACAGAAGACTCCACTACATGACGTCTAGTGGTGGTTCTCATGGCTGGTGTCTTCTCAGTAAAAAAATCACCACAAAAGGGCTCTCTCTAACACCGCTACCTGCGTCAGGATGCTAATAGAAACCATCGAAGCCCTGAAATCCTTCCTCAGTCCTTGATCGAAGGACTGGTCCCAGAAGAGTGGGTCTCGCACCACATAAGTGGAGTAATATGAGAGGTCAGTGATCCTCGATGAGTACTGAGCTACAGTCATGTTGTCATTTTTCAGATGAAGAAGCTCCTATATTTACACTATGCGAAGAGTCACTAGGACAGAGTCTTCCTAATATAGGATATCGAATTCTACGCAGATAAGCGTCACCTCATCGGGGACTTGGAGAATAAAAATCCACCATCTGCCTATTGCATCCTATAAAAGGATGGCGGCAAAGATCACCTTGAGATCAGCTGGTGTCCCTACTAATCAAAAGACTCCCACGAAATCCTACAGGAAATCTACAACTGCATGTGGGTCCAACTCTCCCTTTAACCTGGGTGTCCTATGGAACTGGAACACATGCAACACACTCAAGCGGTGTGCACACTCTTCTACTGGGGTATGTGGAATCGGTGGCCCAATGTGAAATGGTACTACTAGAGCCTATGCATGTTCCACTACTGGAAGTGGTCCCTGCACCGAGGCCCCATCACTTGGTGGGCTATCAGTGAGTACTATATCATAACCCCTAGATGGCCATATGCATTGAGGCATCCAGAAATGAAACAACTATGCCATAGTCAATAAGACATACCTGGTGAACTGGATCAAAGATATCACAAAGAAAAATCATGAAAACACACACAAAATCAGTGTTTTCATGCACTGAGTCAGAAATTAGAAGTCAGGGTACTGGTGTATGGATACGTAAAACATCAAACCAATAATATATTCCCAAAACTGATAACTAAACTCACAAAACATAACATTATTTCCATTAAAATGAATTATCAGAGTACTATGTTCTATGGTTGAACTGACTCCTCTAATACCAATTTGTCATGACTCGTCCACTAGGGCTCGTACCGTGACAACCCCAAGCTCACCTTCCATAGGCTACGGGCTGGAGACTAGCACCGAAGGAATATTCCCGAAAATTGGGAATTCATTTCCATTATAACCTATAAACACATGAAACCAAGCACACAGTAGGATACAAACTCAAGTAAACTGAATTGTAACTAGAGTGAGTACATAATGGAAAAGGGGCCAAAATACAAGCCCAACTCCAATGTAGAAGAAACTGAAAGTACAAATAAACTATAACATCTCCTATGAAACCCAAATAAGGATCCCACTTGAAGGGTAGATATAGATCTCAAATGGTTGTCTCTGTGGTACGCCTCATCTATGGTCCACCTTCATGCTACTTCCAACCCTAGTACCCTCATCCTCAGTCAGCATTGTCTGTCCTCTCCACCAAACAATACGTGGTGCAGGCATAGCCATGTAGGGGTGAGTATAATGATACTGAGTAATGACCCTGGGATCCTCAGGGTCTCAAAAAATCCACCACGGATAAGCAATGAAACATATAAACTAGTGACAACCCTATTTAGTTACATTCCCATACATATACCAATGTTATAAAGTATACCCATCTCAATCATGAGGAAACATATAGTCCAACTCAAAATCCCAAAGCGCAATTGTTACACGAAGGAAGGAACACCCCGAAGGTAAGTACAACATAGGTAAACCACAAAGATGAATAACACAAAGGTATTTACTCAGCTCACACAATGTATAACTTAAGTACAGTAGTAGAGATGATAAGAAGAAACTACTGAATCATATTACTTTGTTAAAAGGAAGTCCCATGAAAAATCCTAAACTACCATCAAACCCATAAAGGATTATAGTAAATCATTAGTATGTCATCATACTGACATAAAATCTCTAAGTGCTGACCCACACAGGATGGCTTAGTGCTGACCCACACAGGATCACCCAGTGCTGACCACCAAAGGATCGCTCGGTGGTTATCCACATAGGATCGCTAGGTGCTTACCCACATAGGATCAGTCAGTGTTGACCCACACTGGATCTCTCAGTGATGACTCACACAGGATCACTACGTGATTACCCACACAGGATCACTCAGTGTTGATCCCCCATGGATCACTATTCATTCTTCATGTCACAACTAGCTACTAGGTTCCCGCACTAAGCTTGTCAGTCTCCTGGATGGACCGCTCGTGAAGCCACTGTCTGATACTCCAACTGTCACGATGTCCCATGGGGAAGTATCCCAATGTACTTACACATCATATGTGTTTCAATGAAATAGATGTTGCATCAATCAGATGCCCAGTCTGTATGTTATATTCCCATTAGTTCTGAGGGCTCGGTTGGATTCGTGATCGATCCCACCTGACCGTATCCCAACATTATACAAATCCCATCTAGGGTATACCAAAGGGACTATCTCACTACAGGGTTTATAGCGCCATTGAATTTTTTTTTTCAAATGGACCCATGGTGCCAATGTTATGGAAGATAGAGAGTAAAGTTCATAGCTGGTCCGGGTCTGGTCTGACCTGGCCTGACCTGGCCCGACCCAACCTACTGGGTCTGGCCCATCCCGTGATGGGTCCAGCCCTGCCCGTGCTGGGTGGCACCGGGGCCATGGAGTGGCTCGAGGCCGCGGGGGCAGCACAGAGGCCATGTGGGCGGTGAAGACGCAGGGTCCATGAGGTCACGGAACGGCGAGGCCTCGGAGCGGAGACACTGTGGGGGCTATGAAGGGAAGTGGGGCGACGAGGCACCAAGGGGCCACAAAGGGTCGTTGGTCGGTGAGACTGCGGGTGCTTTGAGGCTACGGGACGTCGAGGCCATGGGGGATGTGAGGCCACTGGATGATGAGGTCGTAGGGGCTGCGAGGTCACGGGACATCAAGTCTGCCAGGGCCGCAGGGCATTGGCGGCCGCTGGAAGTGGAGGTTATGGTCTGCGAGAGGCCGCGATGAGGTGGGGGCCATGGGAGGCAGAGGCCGTGGGTGGGGGATTCCGCTGGCAGCGCCATGGTGGCAGGGTGGATTCATTACATCATCACCTTTTTTGTGGCCGGTGGTGGTTCCAACCACTCTTCCCTTGACCCACTGAGGTTGGTTGTCATCCTCCTCGATCGCAAAGAACACAACAATTAAACACAATATTTGCGAAGAGGTCAGGCCTTGTTTTTTTTCCCACAATCTCCGCATTATACCGGAAGCACGATGCTATAATATCATCCTTAATTTATGATGAATTATCCAGAATGGGTAGGGGAAGAAATACAAACAACAACCTTACCTTGAAGGTTCATTGATGCTGGCATGAGAAAGAATTTGAAGATGTCGACGTTCATCGCGCCCGCCACACACCTCTGATCCCGTGATCATTTTTTGTTTCGTCGTTTTTGAATATGTTCCTCCATGGAATGATCATTCTTCGATAGAGGATGAGTTCCTCCAAGATTCTCCAATGCATCCCCCTTTTCCAAGAGTTTTCCTAATTCCACCAAAATGATGAATAACAAACTTATTAATTTCAATTCAGTAGATCAATAAAGTTGATACAATTAAAAAAATTCTAACACATTTCATTAATTGTTGGTTGGTTCTAACAATTAAATGGGGTGTTTCCATATTTAATTATGTCTCTTTAATTTGCTCAAATTAATGGAGGAAAATAATTTAGGAGGAGTTGAGTGGTTTCTCTCCCATTATGAGGGTTTGGCCGGTCCCCACCATTAATTTCAAATTGGGAGGTTTCAAATCTGGTGGTCCCCACCGTTATATCTTTCACAAGGGACTTTTAGGCTCAGGTGGTCCCCACAACCATAACCCATGATGAGGGGTTTTAGAAATAAATAAGTTAGAAATTTTTATTTTATTTTATTCATTCACAAGAAGAACAAAAATTATTATTCACTCTAGACCCACTATGATCGAGTTGGAGGTCTCTTTAAGAAAATACCGGTGCTACAAGTTCATCGGTGCCCTCAAATTTCAATTCTGACCACCGGTTCAAAATATACCAAAAACCCAGTCACACATTTACTAAACGTACATGAAAAAAGGTTAGAAATTCATTCTGGCTACACCAAGTCTCAGAATCACGCGCCGTCAATTTTTGGAAACTCTTAAAATTCCCATATAATTAAAAAAATACATGGAATTTTGGGGTCTTTACAAAACCTCTCTTGTTTTAGTATAATGATTGAAACTCTATTTTTAAAACACCCCAACCCCAGATATCCTAGTGCCTGTACAATTGTTTAATATATTTTCATGATTACAAGGAATCATGTCCCGAATGACCAATCATTTTAGTAGTCTTGGAAAATAAATTACATATATGAACATTACATTACAATTTCTATCATAAATTAAATCATAGATAATCCTTTGAGAAATCCATTATTATCCTAGCCTAACCCTTAATATAAATCGTAATACACATCTTGGTAACCTGGGAAAATAATACATAACAAATGGTTGACCTCAAGTTCTATGTAGAGATAAAAAATATAGTAGAAGCAATCATAATTAATCATAAACTATTATGAAAAAGTATAAACTTGAAATAAAATTCCTTTAATCATAAACATTAGAATAATATGCAAATGATAAAGCAAATTATTCAATTTAAAAATTCACATCGATATTATACTAGTAGAATAATCACAAGTAACATTAATAACTAATCCCAAAATAATGGAATGCATAATTCTTGTCATCATAACCAAAAAATCAAGTCCTTATGCAAGACATGAAATATATGTTTTGTTTGATCCCTGTGCTAATAAGCATGTTTTTCTCATGGGACCTAATGATGCATTGAGGGGATATAGTGGGCCCTTCCTGTCACTGACTAAGTCAAATACATTCCTAAAATGATAATGTTACAACATAACAAAATCATTTATATTAAAACATGCCTACGAGGTGTCAATACTTTTACTATAAACTATGAATGGTATAAAAATCGGAGATCCATAGTCCAACATATCATAACTAGTTTGATAAAATACTGAATATTTTATTATAATGAATCAAAGTCAATCATGAAAATTATCATATAATGGATGTTGACAAAGTTGAAAATGATCAGAAAAACTATTTGATAGAAATATCTATTTTTTGTGAAATAACATAAAATTCACACATATATAAAGGAACTAATTTAAAATAGATTTTTCAATCAGTTTTTCCTAATCCGCATTGGAACTTTAAAATGGTTTAATCTTTTTAAAACAATCATGTCCATATAAAAAAATACTAAAAATCATTTTGAAAACATGGACATTATTTAAAAAAATTTATAAAAAAAATCATTAAAATATTTAAAATAATGACCATTTTAAAAATTCACTTCAATAAAAAAATAAAATAATACATTAAAAAACATTTCTATGAAACATGGAAATGGATGATAAATATGTCCCAGTAAATAGATACACTTAAATAATCACGAATAATAATGTGATCAAGGAATTAACCCTTACCCTCTACTTTCCATTAGTCGAGTGTGCATTTAACCTCTAATATAATAACCATAGTATGTTATTAAATTATATCAAAACCATATTAATAATTATTATATCATATATGATTCATTTATGACATTATAATACCCATTTTATAATAAATTGCGAGTTAAAGTAACATTTCGTGTAATAATCGCTTTCATTATCGTATGTCTTTTAACTGGTTAATATTGACATTATCAAATTGATCATGATTTATATAATTCCACAATTTGAATAATTATTTATATATCATATATATTTAGAATATAAATATGTATAATATATAGGTATATGAAATGTAAAACATCGTTTTTGGAGACTGTAGGTCGTACATATACATAAATGTTGTTTCCATTTTCATAACGTATTGAACAGATGTATGTGAATGTGAAAATTGTAAATACATAAATATATATATATATTTATATTTATAGTAGAATTATTATTTCATATATTACATACTTATTAATAATATATATCTTTATAATAATCGTTTAATGGTGAATGTTGAAATGAATCTCCTCGCGTTGTGAAAACGGTATGCCATACGTACGCATAAGTGACGATATCATTCAATTGATGGCAAAATAATATATAATTTGTTGTTATATTATATATATATATAATAATTAAAATGATATATTTATTATTTAGATCAATTATACTAATTTTTAAACCAATCCAAATATTTATGTGTTGAATAACAAACTAAACCACGACGTGGGGACGATAAGTCATATGTACGCTGGTATGATGACATTGGAATTCATAGGATGGATAGAATAATGAATATGGATGTAATATTTTTATAATATCATCTCATTTTTTATAAGGTATGAGATTTATTATTTTGGAATGGAAAAAACAATGAAAGGGGAAATGGAAGAAGAAACGAACTTTCAAAGAGGTTGTTAAATAATTTCCTCATCTACGGGTTTTTCATTTTGATTTGAACAAAATGGCACCTTATTTTGGATTTATGATCAATGTAAGGACTCAAGGATAACGTGTGGGTATTTTGGAGGATATATGAGAAGGGTTTTTCCACGAAAAATGGATTTGGAGGTGTGAATATGAAATAGGGTATATACCCTTTTATAAGAGAGGTGAGGGAAAATTTTGGAAGGGCATGAAATGTTATTTTATTATAAAATCATTTTTGGTTTATAATCACTCGAAATAGACTTATATCAAATATAATTGGTGGAATAGGTTAAAATAATTTCAACCAATTGGTTTTAGGCATGTTTAGGTCACCATATTAACCTTATCATTTAAATTTAACCATTATATAAATTGTTTACCTCTTACCATATAATCTGGTATTATTACAGTATACAGTTAAAAAACATATTATAAAATTCCAAGAGAACCAAAACTCGTTCCTTTATTAAATATAAAACATTATCTAAGTCTTTTTTCTAATTCATCTATTTTTTGGAAAATTATACATTTTAATAAAATAGTAATTTTTTTAAAACACATTAATGTCAATTTTGACTCTACATAGTAATTTATTTTTTTTATTGTCATAAAAACATGATTACTAAGAAACCAATACATTGAATAAACCCTATCTAGTCATATTTACCATTAAATTTCTTGGCTGGCATAAAATGTTTCAATTTACATTTACATTATTATTTATAATATCCATTATTTTACTCTGGATGGTGATTAATATACCTGGTGCAGATGACAACAACATAAAATATCATAAAGTAAGAAAGATAGTGCTTTCACCAAAATCGATTCTCTTTATTACTAGAATAACATCACTATTATTACCATGAATAAGATAAATTATTATCATTATACCATTTTAGTTATTCTAAATACTATAAATAGTAATCCTAATCTCTCCTTTTGGTTCAATAAGGCCTGGAACACTGATGAAGATTGTAAAAAACATGTTAATGATACATGGAATCCAATCATAATGAATGATTCATTTTCCAACATTATAAAACTAAAAATTATAAATAATAATATAATAATATGTTTCAAAGATAGAGCTCAAAAAAATGATATAGAATTTTTTTTTCACGTGAAATTTCCCTGAATAAAATTCAAATTGATTCAACTCACATTGATTTTACTACTGAACCAAAATATGAAAATGACATAGGTAATAAACATGATTCTCTGATTACATTAAGATACAATTTTAGGAAACAAACCCTCATATGAAATGGCATAATCATGGAGAGAGAAACAAGAAATTATATAATACCTTACAAAGGATTAGAAAGGACAACATGCCTCTTTCCTTACTTAAAGATGGAGAAAATGTCATCGATAATGAGGAGATACTTGAAAACTATGTTACCTCCTACCTTAGTAACATATTAAAAGGTCCTTCTCTAAATAAAAATATCAATCCATACATCATTCTCTATGTAGTTGGGTAAAATGATAATAACCTCTTGAATAGTATTCCAATTGATCATGAAACTAAAAATGTGGTCTTTAGATTAAAACCAGATAATGCTCCAGGTGCAGATGGATTTCATAATTTTTTTCTACATCATTGGAAAATTTATGGTAATGATGTATTTTTCCTTTTATAATACTTATTCACTAATGGCTACCTTCTATATGGTATCAATGCTCAATTTATTTCCCTAAATCCTAATGTGGAGAATTCTTCGAAAATCCACATTTTTCGGAATATCTCTCTTATCCAAAGTATTTATAAAATTATCTCCAATCTATTATCTAAGAGAATGGAACCTATTACAATCAAAATTATCTATTGGATCAAATTTGGCTTACTAAAAGGAAAGAATATGCTAGACTAAATTTTTCTCACCTCTAAAAGTATAAAAATTCTCAAATAACCCATAGAGGAGGGAGCCATGCTATCAAGCATGGAATTAGGAATTCCTTTGATACCATTTACTATAATTTAATTTTCAATATCATATATAGCATTGGTTTTAATTTCAAAATGGAATGAAAATTAAAAAATGATTTTTTACTCTACTCATATCTTTGTCCTAATCAGTGGCTCTCTAACGGGATAATTCACATGCACAAAGGGTGTTAGATCGGGAAACCCGCCATTTTTCAATCATTTTTGATATTGTATATGACAATATAAGAAGACATATCACTAATTTGATTAGTAGGGGTGAAATTAAGTCCTTCCATGCCCCTATAACATTGAATGGTCCCTCACATCTATTATATGTTGATGATGTAATTATTTTCCTAAAATGAGATAAAAAACATAAAAAATCATAAATATTTCCTCTCTTATTATAAAGATTTCTTTGGTCAATACATAAACTAGAGAAAATATTCCATCTTTTTTGGTAATTGTATCACTGTCAATAGAAAGGCTAATCTTATGATTGAACTAGGAATTTAAGAGTGATCCTTTTCCTTTTCATATAATGAGTTCTCCATATTTTGGGGAAAACCAAAAAAATATGTTTCAAAACATTATTGATAAAATCAATAGCCAAATATTTTCCTGGAAAGGGAAAACTTTATCAATTTTTGGGCGAGTTTTTTAGTTGAATTCACAATTATTTATAAAATTTTTTACTCTATGATGGTTTATAAATGGCTTGCTGAACTTTTGAAAAATATAAATAGAAGAATAATTTTTTTGTTTTGAGTGGAATGTATCATGAATGATCACTCATGACTATACCTAGGAAAAATTGTTTCACCCTAATTGAAAATAACGCTCTTGATATTTAGAACCTCAATATTTTTAATGCGGCCCTTCATGCCATGCAGAGATGGTATATTGTGAACAACAACTCAAAGACTTATGTTTTCAAGCATGTTAGATTTAATGATAACCATAAGAAAGGAAAATAATTATATATGGAATCCTTAATATGGACATCCATAAAACAAATCTTTTCTAAGATCCTATCTAGTTCCATATGGATAG
This sequence comes from Viscum album, assembly GCA_963277665.1. Lineage (NCBI taxonomy): Eukaryota > Viridiplantae > Streptophyta > Magnoliopsida > Santalales > Viscaceae > Viscum > Viscum album. The sequence continues at coordinate 646,430,917 of OY728120.1, read as the reverse complement.
TTAAGAGAAACTCATAACACAATTTTATGATGGACAATGGGAATGGTATTCCACTTTGTATCATGGTCGATCCTATGCAATTATCCATGAATAAAAAAATCTCTATAAATGATTTTTGGACTCCAATGTTGATAATTTACATAATGAAACTTCTAATATTATTAAAAATTACACTTTTTTTTGAACTGATGATTTTTTAGTGTGAGAGCCTTATTATAATGGTGTTCTAACAACAAAACTATCTTAAAATTATAATGGAAATGACAACAAAAATGAATTCACCTAGATAAATAACTTCAATAAACGTTGGGTTAGACCCTACCAATTGACCCTAGTGTGGTGAATTTCTCATAATAATACTCCCACATATGGTAATCTTTAGGTTGGTGGTATTAAACTTTGTTCTAAATGTCATATATGAAACTATCCCAGAGAGGATGAAGATCACATGTTTTATACTTTTTCCACATCAAATGCTTTATGGAATTTTATTTTTGATGTTTTTGATATTAGAAAGACAGGTTTGAGCTCTATTGGACTAAAACATCTGAGATGCACTAATATGGATACCTCTAATAAAATTAATCATCTTTACATCACCGTTGTGGTGGAACGGATACATCCTATCTAGTATGAAATAAAATCTATTAGGCATAAGAGTTACACAATTAACTTTCATGCAGCTCATATTTAGATATATACTATGATCAAGGAAGCCAAAATAATTTAAATAATGACCTTCCATAATTTAGTAAAGTATTTCACTACATTGAGATGGACTGGGATCAATGGATATTACAGCTCACTGAGGGGTTTTTTAGAAGTATTATAGAAACCTCCAATCCATGGATGGATAATAATAAATATGGATGATTCCTAAAATGGAAATCCAATACAAGAAAGCTATTGTATTATCATCAAAAATCAAAATGGTGGCATTCATGAAAGCTAATTTTCAACATAATTTCATGCCTCCTCTTTGGAAACAGAGATGTATAGTATAATAAATGCTATATACTGGATTTATTTAAAAGGATGGAACAACATCTGCATTGAAAGTGATTCAACTACTATGGTCCAGGATCTTAGACATGTAACAATTCACCTTGTGTTGATGCTCACTAGAAAATGTATTTCTTACCTCAGTCACCTATCAGAGAGAAATATAACTAATCCTTATAAAGAGGTGAAAAAGGTGGAAGGGTGTCTAGATAATAAGGGTGTCTATAGAAATAACACACACATAGGTAATATTTCATCAAATTTCACCCCTACATCAAAATTATTGTAACAAAATCCCCACCTTTAGATTTTATAAACTTTTTATCTTAATATATTTTAGTTATTTTGTCAAAAAAATTTAATCATTCATCAAAAAGGTACTTACTCATTTATAATTGTGTCATATATAAATTTATTTATTTAATAATTAAAAATTATAAATAAAAAATATGAGGTAGAAAATATTTTTATCTTTCTAATGAATATTTATAGTCTAATTTATCTTATGTATATCCCTACATTAAAATTGATTTACGTATTAAAATTTGAATTTAACACTCTAAACGCATCTTTAAATAAAATATAATAAATGTACTAATCTACACCAAGTTAATCTATAGTGATCACATTTTTTCATAAGGAATAGTTTTGTAAAAAAACATGTATCCAATAGAATTTGGACATGTTTTGGGGGTAATTTCATATTATTATAATATTATTTTTACCATTAATTACCTTATTTAATTTTAATTGTGTTAACTAATATTCAAAAGTTATAATTCACCAAAAATTATTTTCATCATATTGAAGAAAATTTTACTTACTAATTTCAATTGTGTCTCTATGATTTTTTAAATTCATTTCCTAGAAGCGGTAAGATTACATTTTATGCAAATTTTCTCATGTTCAAAGAAGGTAGGTAAAAGATGTTAAATAGTTCAATTAAATTTAATATATCTATTCTTATTATAAATTGACTCAAATTAATTATATTCGACTAATATATGAATTATGTATCATGTTTTACTTTAAAAAAAATTAAATTTAAAAATAATTATTTAAATAAAAATGTTGATTTTTATGTTCTATGCTTTATTTTCACTATTCTTCATTAATTGAATGTTTTCAGAAAAATACCAAAAAAATAATCCAAAGCTAATTTTGATATTAAAAATTCAAAAATGAAGTCTATTTTACCAAATAAAATTATTATGAGTGTCAAAAATTAATTTTATTATTGTTTAAAAAAAGTGTAAAAAGTAGTTATTTTAAGAAAATAGTTTTCCAAATATATATATATTTTTACAAAACATATACTTATCATTATAAACACTATATATAACATTTAAAATTTATTTGTTACAATTCATATCAATATATTTAATTGATATATAAATATATCTTCTAAATAATTATAATACTATTGTGTTTTTCACATTAACTCAATCTTGCGTATAATGCATGCCAAGTCGGTGTTGCATGCATTATAAGCTATTAAAATACTTTAAATAGATAATGTACTATGAAATCCTACTATGGTGCATTCTACCCTCCTTCAATAAATTGCGTCCTCATAATTTGAAAATGTTCTTGAAAATGAAAGGATAAAATAGAAAATACCTTTGTGAAAAAACCATATCTGAAATAAGGATAATAAAATTTAATCTTAATAAGACTGAAAGGAAAATGAAAATGTCACCATCAAATTATTATCTCTAATAAGAGATTTTATTTTGAAATTTTATATATCTAATTTGGGGGAAAATTAAATATTTATACCGTGTTATTGAGGTCATCAATCACAAACTAGTGATTAATAAATGAAAAAATGAGGGCCTTAAAGCCATAAATCTACAAGGATTTAAAATATCATCAGTACAACATTTCATAAGGTATTAGGATAAAAAAATTTGTTTTTAAAATCCCTTCCTAATTTTTAAAAATTATTTTCATCATATAATAGTTGAAACGAAAAAATAAGACATGACATGTAGAGGTCCATCCATTAACTAATTTCAACCACAAACTCGTCTTTCACTCCAAATGATAATAGAATTCAAAAATATTATATTTAACCAAATCATATAGGGTTCCAAAAAAATTAATTTATAATTAATCTGCCAAAACATTATGAAAATACATTATACAAACCAGGACTTAATGTAGGGTAGTGGTAGGTGATGAACCTCTGTCACCATCCGATTGTGAGTTTACATCTTGCGGCCTTGCTAGATGTGACGGGTTTCCACCCGGCCTCCATGTTTTCTTTTTTATAACAGTACAAAAATAATTTGAATAATTGTTTTAAAAATAAACAATATTATCAATTGTCCAACTTAATCCATTCCAACCTTTAGACTTATGCGAAATACTTGTGACCAAACTCACAGTCTAAAAATTAATAAGGCAGGTCAACATATCATAATGAAGGTCTCTTGCATCAGATGTAAACATGTTCATACAATCATCATTTATTGTATTGAAACATTTTAAAAACATGAATTACCATAAAAACTATTTGAATAGGTATGTACTTCCTTATTCCTTCTATAAAACAAAGAATGCTAGATATACTCTTTAAATCCAAAAAATGTTGTAATGTCAAAAAATGATTGAATAAAAAACCCATTAATTAGTTCCCAGGTAGTCAATAATATCTAATATACATTATCTTACTCAATTATATATTAGTCAGAAATCATTACCTTAGCCTCAAGACAATATCAATGTATATCTTTCTCTCAACCATATATTTTTCAAAATTAATTACCTGCCATTGACTCACTTTTCTTGGTACCACACATTCTCAAATCCTTAATGAAATTGTACTACAATACAATCCCTATAAACTCTATAATTATTATAACTTTTATATCAATAATTCAATACTCAAATGACACAATTATTTAATAACAACATAAGAACACTAATCATTCCTCTTCATCTCTCATAGTATCATAACCTGATTATTATCAAATATCATCATATGCAGTTTAATCTGATGATTTGGACAATGATTTGCGTAGTGTCCCAACTTCGTGAAGATGAATCATTGTACATTATAAATATTTTTCATGCCCATTCAATCATGTACCTGGGGTCCTTTTTTCACACTGATAACAAACTCTCATTCCCTTCAATCATTTACCAAGGTGATTCTTTCCATATTTATCAAATGTCGAGAAAACATACATTCCATTATTCTCTTTATCAATCTTTTTCTCTACCATCATTTTCTTCCCTTCATCCTTTCAAATCCATAGGACTCAGATAATTCATTACTTATCTTATTAAAACATTATATTATTTCTTCATATGATGAGAATACGTCGGATATTGTTTTGCTTCTAAATGTTGTCTTAAGACCCAAGAAGATATCATCCTTCTTATTCTTTGGATCATGCATATTTATAGTGTTTTCATTCCTTCTACTAGACTCCATTTCTAAATGACTACATTCACTAGGTTAGATAATATCCTAATTTGTAATAAAAAAAATTGAATCATTATCAACATAAATGGATGATTTCCACTCATATAGTATCATAATAATAAAGATGCGTTCTCTGCTGAAATATTTAATCATAAATCCATTATAATGATTTGTAAAGAAAATGTGAATTATACTAATCATATAACCCGGGTGTGTCAAACTAGGTACATAGTATGGACCGTTGTAGTGTACTAGGATACCCTGTGTCAAGCTCGACACTACTAGTTAGAGATTTCACACCTAGGTACATATGTTCTAGAACCCTGTCCACATTTAGTATCAATACAAGGATGTATTGCATGGAAAACCCACACAATATATACATTTCCCAAAAATATTTATGTTCTTCTATACTAATAATCAAATTCTATGTTAGGGTAATGTATCCTAATCAGAGTATGACTAAATCTATTTCAAAGGTTGTCCCTAAACATCCTCAGATATACACTGTAATTCCTAGAGCCCAGTTATCCCAATGCAAGTGCATTATTTTAATACGTTGGAATGATTACAAGGAATCATGCCCCAAAGGACCGATTAGTTCAATAATATTGGAAAATAGATTATATACATGAAATTTACATTACAATTCCTAAAATAAAATATAAAAAAGATAATCCATTAAGTACATTGTGATTATACAAGATTAAACCTTAAAATAAATCAAAATACACTTATTGGAATCATGAGAAAAAATAATAAGAAGGAGTGAGCTCAAATGCACAGTATGGATAAAAAATTTAGCAGAAGTTATGATAATTAATCGAAAACGTTTATAGAGGGGTATAGAATTAAAATACAATCCATTTAAACATAAAAATAATCATTATATAGAAAATCTAAATCAATTTATACATTTTAATTATTCACATTGATATTCTACAGGTCGAATAATCACATGTCATATTTATAAATTATCATATAATAATGGAATGCATAATGTCAGACATCATAACCATGAAGTCAAGGCCTCATGCCCGGACCCTAAATATATTTTTTGTCTATGCCTTGCGCCAATGACACTAGTTTGTCAAATGAGTCTACCCGATGCATCGAGGGGAAATAGCGGGCCCCGCCCTTCACTTAATTATTCCAATGCATTCCTCATATGAGAAATGTTGAAACATAACATATACATTTGTATTTAAACTAGAATATGAAATGTCAACTCATTAATAATAAACCATGAATGGTATAAAACATCACATCCATAGTAAAACATATCATAACTCATTCCATAAAATATGGAATATTTTATTATAATAAATCATCATCAATTAAGAATAATGACCAATAAATTATGTTGACATAGTTGAAAATTATCAGTAAAAATCTTTGAGGGAAATATTAATTTTTTTAAATAATTTTAAATTCACATATTTATATAGGATTTTATTTAAAAAAAGATTTTGGAATCAAAGTTTATCATAACACATTGAAACATTATAAAGTGATTAACATTTAAAAAAATCATTTACTTATAAAAAATTACATAAAATCATTTTGAAAACATTGCGATTAATTATAAATATTTAGAAAAATAATTCATTAAATCATTAAAAATGTTGATATATTTAAAGAGTCCAGTACATAAAACCTTAAAATATTCATTTTGAAAAAATTATTATGAAACATTGACATGGATGATTAATATTTCCATGTAAATAGTTACCCATAAATAATATTGGATAATAATGAGATGGAGGAATTAACTCATAACTTGTACTTTCCTTTGGTCGAGGGTACATTTTACCTCCAATATAATGACTATTGTGTGTTATTAATTTATAAAAGAACCATATTAATATTTTTTATATCATATATGATTCATTTATGACATTATACTACCCATTGAAAAATAATTATAATGTTAAAGTATCATTTTGGGTAATAATATCTTTCCTTATTGTAAATGTTTTAACATGTTATTGTTGATCGTCTCACATTGATCATGATTTAAATATATCCCAAATTTAAAGCATGAATTATATATCATAAATATTTAGAATATAAATATGCATAATAGATAGATATTTGAAATGGAAATCACATTTTATGTAGACAACATGTTGTATGTATGCATAAACGCCTTTTCCATTTTTATATCATATTGAACAGATGCAAGTAAAAGAGATATATGTAAAACCACACACACACACACACAGATATATATATATATATATATATATATATATATTTCCAGTAGAATTATTATGCCATAAATTATATACATATTAATAATATATATTTTTATAATCATCATTGAATGGTGAAAGTGGAAATTAATCTCATCACGTCGTGGAGACGGTAAGCCGTACGTACGCATGAGTGACAATATCATTATATCGATGGTGAAATTTTATGTAAACGGATTTTATATTATATATAAAAAATAATTAATATGTTATATTTAATATTTATATCTATTATATTCATTATTATACCTATCCAAATATTGAAGTGTTGAGTAACAAACTACACCACGTCATGGTGATGGTAAGTTATACGTACGCACATATGGTGCCTTTTTCATTCATAGGATGGATCAAATAATGAATATGGTTGTACTATATTTATAATAACATCTCATTATTCAGATGGTTCTTGAGTTATTATCTTTTTATGGAGCCAACAATGAAATAAAAAGTGGAAAAGAAAAGATCATTGAAACAGGAGATGAAATAATCACAACTTCTTCGGGTTCTTCATTTGATTTGAACAAAAGGGTTCCTTAGGATGGATTTCTGATCAAATTAAGGCCCCTAGTTTTATTTGAGGATATGTTTGAGGGGATTTGAGCAGAGTTTGTCTGAGACAAATGGTTTTTGGAGGTGTGAATTTGAAAGAAGGGGATGTACCCTTTTATAATAAAGGTGAGGGGCACTTTAGGAATAGATTGTTATATTATTTTATTATAAAATTATTTTCGGTTTCTAATGACACCAAATGGATTTAATTATATTATAAGGTGGGGATGGGTCTTAATAATTTAAACCAATAGGTTTTAGACATGTTTAGGTCACCATATAAACCTTATGTTTTATATTTAACCCATATTTCGATAGTTTAACTCTTACCAAGTCTTCTTGTATTCTTTCACTATATAGTTAATAAACATACAATAAAATGAAAATAGAACCAAAATTGGTTCATTAATTACATATATTGCATTATCTATGTCCATTGGTATAATAATAGTTTTTTAGTAATATTATATAATATAATAAAATAGTATATGTTCTAATAACACATTTTGACAATTATGACACTATTTAGTGATTGATTTTTGTCGAAGTCATAAAAACGTGATTACATATGAAACAATTAATTGAATAAACACCATCATTTCATATTGATATAGAAAATTCTTGGATGGAATCAATAGTCTCATTGTAAATTTGTTTTAATATTTATAATATCAATTATATAAATCATTCATCAATAATATAATTACTACATCATCACTATGTCATATATAATTTTAAATATATAATGTCTATAAATTATAAATAAAATACTATAAAATATAAAATCATTTTATATTTCTAATTAATATTTATATTTTAATTTATCATATGTTTAACTCCATATTAAAAATGATTTAGTTAATATACTTATAATTTAACATTTTTAACTCTTCTTTAAATAAAATACAATAAATATCATAATATAAACCAAGTGTAAAAAAGATCACAATTTTGTCGTAATATTGAATTTAGTCGAAAAAACCTTATCCAATAAAATTATGAAATATGTTGGGGAAATTTTATATAATTAGAATTTTATTTTTACCTTTAATTACCGTGTTTATTTTTTACTCTAGTTAGTAATATTTAACAATTAGTATTCTCCAAAAATTATTTTCATCATATTTGATAAAATTTTACTTATTGATATATACCATGTGTCTTTTATTTTTTAAATTCAATTCAGAAAAGTGGTAAAATTATGTTTTATGCAAATTTGCAAATGTGCCTAGATGAAGAGTAAATGGTTATAAAAAGTTATAAAAAAATTTATATATCTAATCATATTATAAAATGAGTCAAATGAATTAAATAAAAAAAATTATAGGTATTATGTATCAATTTTTTCTTCTAAATAAATTAATATTAAAAAAATTATTTAAATAAAATTTTCTTTTTTTATGTACTAGGGATTATTTTACTATTCATCAAAAAGTCAATGTTTTCAGCAAAATACCAAAAATTAAGCATAAGATAATTTTGATATTCTGAATGCAAAAATTAATTCTATTTGAGCAAAATAAATTCTTCGTAGTGTCTTAAATTAATTTGATTTTGTTATAAAAAAGGACATAAAAAGTAGTTATTTTATGAAAAATAGTTTTTTGAAAAAAATATATATTTTAACAAAACTTATGCATTTCATTATAAACAATATAAATAAAATTTAAATTTATTTATTTATTATTAATATCACAATATTTAAATGATAAATAAATATTTCTTCTAAATATTTATGGTATTATTATTTTTCTTCATAGAAACTCAATCGTGCGTACAACACAATCCATTTCGTTATTGTGGGCAATATAATATAGTAAATTACATTAAAGAGATAAAGTACTATGAAATCATGGGGGGTACATTTTTTATTTGAAATATAATATCATTATGATTTAATTATTATTATCTAGTTATTATATTAATCCTACTTTCATTATTTCCATTTTTTATAAATAAGAAAATTTTATTTGTTCACATGAGGAATATGACCTCCCTAAAGCTATGTGATTCGTTCATACGTAAAAATAAAATTTATTTAGGGTGTTTTTTGTAACCTCAAATATATTAAGGAAATTTATAATTTTTTTTGTTATTATATAAATATTATATATCTCATCCCTTCATTCATTCCAATTTCGTAAAATCTGATAACTTCATTTGTCGATGTGTCAACTATCGCCTCTTCAATGTGATATGATATATTCACCCATTAAATGAAATATATTATGGATGTGATTTGTAAAAGTATGTGATATATATGAAATAAAAATTTTACTATAATTATATAGTATATGTATTTTTCTTTTACATTATTTCTTTCAAAATGACAATAAAACCAAAGTAGCGTTAATGCTCACATAATACCTACTATCTCAATGAATGGTGTATTTAGTTTAATATTACTATGTTATATAGATTTATATAAATATTTATATACTGAATATATATGTTATAGTGTTTTAAATTATGTAAATAAGTATACCATCATCCATGTAATAAGATTATGAATAACAAGTAAAAATTGTATTATAAATAAAGCAGTAAGTCATTGAATAATTACATTAAGATAAAATTGTTAATAAAAAGGTAATATGAAGAAATAATTGAATAATATACGGTATTATATATAATAACATTTTTCTCTTCAAAAATTATTTGAAAAATATATTTTTTATACTAATGTTTTGGATTTCTATAATGGAATTCAAAACATAAGGTAAAGAGATTTCATCTCACTATTTATTTTTGTGAGATACATTCCTTTTCACCACTAAGTTAATTTTTTTGGTGTTTATAATACCCATGGAAGATTTAAATTATAATTATACATAATTTTATTGGTATTAACATATACATTTTATCATCCAAATTTCATGAGGATTATGTTCAAATTGTTTCCAAACTAGTAATGTAATTTTGTCTGAATTTTATTTCTTTGAGAAATATGTCACGTTATGCACATATATTTTTTTATATGGTCTATAAAATTTCTTTTTTACTTGTTATATCATGAATATAATTATTTTCATTATATTTTAATAATCACTTAATTTTATTTTTTTCATGGTTTTATGCTTATATGTTACTAAATATGTAAGGATTTAAAGCTTTAATCTCATATTTTATCAAGATTGTTTATGTTTATTCTTCCACGGATGAAATATTATGACACATTTCTCATTAAATCTTTTTAAGTTTGTTAAACTCATTATATTAATGTTATATCCATGTTATGATACTATTTTCCTCACTTTTTTACTTAATATAATTAAAAAAATGTTTTTATAAAAATATTACATTATTTCTCAATTCATTCGAAAATATATGTTCATTCAGAACTTTGTTCTTTTAAAATGTTCTGAAAATTTTTAAAAAATTATCTATTCATGATTTTGGGAAATATTTACCCATGTATTATGATTTTAAAACAGGTTTTAAATGAAATATTTAATTATTTTTTGATCAAGGAAATTTTTTTAAAAATATAGATGAAAATGGAATACTCTGTATGTACTGACATACCGACATCATAAATGTCATTTAATTAATGATTTCTTTGTTTTTTTTAATATTATTTTATGAAATTTTTACAAATATTTTTAGAACATGTTTTATTTTAATATGGTCTTCAATAGAAAAGAGTTTTCAAAAATATTCTCATAAAAAAATTGAAAAATATTCAATATGTAACACCCCAAGCTTCCACAGTACGTTTCCCTTTGAATAATGCAATAGCGTGTGTTGTACGCAACCTCGAGTTCTAACACACACCACAACTAATTAAACTAGCCGTTATGAATAGTAATACCTACTTTTTGAAATCATATATATTTTATATTTCAAAATGGATTTCATTTTTGGATTCGGAATATTGAAATTAGCCTAGGGTGAAATTTTGGTACTTTTCGGATAACTTTTATATTTTGATAAATAGTGAAAATTACTAAATTTTAATTCAAATCAACTTTTTTAATCAAAATAATTAATATTGATAAATTATGAATTTGAGTGGTTTTAAAGTATATTTAGAATATATTTTTACCATTTAATTTAATGTTTGTCATTGGACATAATTTCACAATTAAACCAGACATAAACAAGTGTCAATCTTTTGATAGTTATTATCTCTTAAAAACACACTTTTTATTTTAACAACGGGAATTAATTTTAAATTAATTTCTGCCACTTATGTGTTTTGAATTTGGAAAAATGGATTAAATATTTGGAATCAGGATGTCCAAATTATGTAAATAGGTAACTTTTATTTTTACACATTTTGAATAATTACTGCGGTAAATATTTTATTTACCATGGTTAAAGGGTAAATCCGGTAAATAAGGGTCAAAAAATAATATTATAATAATACAAAATTACCCTAAAACGTGTCCTAACCTTATTGGTGGACACATAACCGACCATGGGCATCCTTGGGTCGATTTGGGGACCCCTTAGAGCCACTTGTATGTGGTAGGGACACATTATATTAATAAAGCTAAAATAAAAATAAAAATGGCATAAGCTTACATCATTTAGAAGAACAATTTTTACATAGGGTTATACATGTTGAATTTTCGATTATAAATATTCATTAGAAAGATAAAACGATTTTATACATAATGATATTTTATTTATAATTTTTAGACATCAAATAATTTAAATTATTAATGACACAATAATGATGCAATGTTTACCTCATTAATAAATCATTTAAATAAATAAGATTATAATGATTAAAATATTATCTAAAACCTGTCCAATTCTTATTGGTTGATGTTATTTAGAATATGAGTCATCTTATCTTCGACCTCAATGATTTTTGGACCATTATAAACCTAATATAATTATATTATAAAGTAATACTTTCACTCTTTCCTAAAGAGCCCCTCCTCTCCCTTATAAAAGGAGACCAATCCTTCTCATTTCTACACACCTTAAAAGCCTTTTGGTTCGGCCAAACTCTGCCCAAATACTCTCCCAACTTCCCTCAATACAACCTAGAGGCCTCAGTTTGACCAGAAAGCCAACCTATGGAGCCCTTTTGATCAAATCAAAAGGAAGAGGCCGAAGAAGAGGTAATGATTTCACCACCCTTCTCCAAGTTCATTTCTTCTTCCACTTCTTCTTCCTTTGTTGTTACCATTCTAAAATAATAACTCCAGTATCTCACATATACTGTGATGTTGTTATAAATATGGTACAACCATATTCAGTATTCTATCCACCATTTGAATAACATGTCACCATACGTGCGTACGTACGGCTTACCGTCTCCACGTCGTGGTGTAATTGTTATTCAATATATTATTATTTGGATGGTTATAATAATGATGTGAAACTCATGTAAATAATAAATATAACATGTTAATTATTCTGTATATATGATATAACATCCATTTATATATTATTTTAATATCAAAAGAATGATATTGTCGCTCGTGCGTACGTACGGACTACCGTCTCCACGAACGCGATGAGATTCATTCTCCATCGTATCCATTAAAGTATAATTATCATTTGATGAGTTAAAAATGATGTTTAAGGACTTGATAGCATTCTGGATATGAATAAGATAAAACAAACATGGCTTATGTAACAAAACATATAAAAGAAAATGAGTAAGTTCACACCCGAAACAACGATAATACTAAGATATTATTATCAAATCAATATTAAAAGATCATATATGATATCATAATAATGTATATTATTCTTGTATAATTTAATAACAATTATTTCACCATTATACAGGAGGTTAACCTACCCCAACCAAGGAAAATTACAAGGTATGGGTTATTTCAAAATCTCTTCATTATCCGAGGTTGTTTATACGTAATAATCTACTGGGATCTCGTTATCATCCACATCCATGTTTCTTCAAAATGTATTTCAAAACATTTTTAATATTTAAAATAATATGGGTTAAAGTCATTTATACCCTTGTTTGACTTTTTATAAGAGGTTTATCAGGGAATCTTTCCGTCGTTTTCCAAACAAGGTTCTTTTTAACCTTTTCGACAGAATTAAGATAAGAATGTTTTTTTAACTTATACGGCGGGTGCGATTATCTTCCGCCATTATAAAATTGTCAAAGTTTCCCTTAAAAGCTTATAAGAATATTTTCAAAGAAAATGTTTTATTTTATAAATATATGTCTCTTAAATGATTTCAAAATAGAAAGAGATATTTCTTTAAAAATAGTTTTGATTTCATCTATGTCAACATCCTTTAATGGATTTTACGCTTATTTGAGGATGATATATTATGATACAAAACTTTTATATTGTATTGAAGGTTTTGTGATATGTTTGACTGTGGATGTGCTATTTTTTTATATACCATTCATGGTTTATGGTGAAAGTATTGACATTTCGTATGCTAGTTTTAATACGAATGTTTATGTTATGTTTAAACCTTTTCATATGGGAATGCATTGGACTTAATATGTGACGGGTGGAGCCCGCTATAGCTCCTCGATGCATCGGTAGGTCTCATGAGACAAACTAGTGTCTTGGCACAAGGCCTTGGCAAAATATTATTTGTAGTCTTGGCACGAGGCCTTGGCTATGTGGTTATGATAGTCTGGCATTATGCATTCCATCATTATGAAAGTGGTTATTGATATTGCATGTGATTATTCTATTAGTAGAATATCCATGTGAATAAGTAAATGACATTATTTCATTTTATTTATGCCATACTATGTTGAAGTTAAAGTTTAAAAGGCTTTTGTTTTAGTTATACATTGCCTTAAATGTTTATTCTTATTTATGAAAGTTTCCGCTATATTGTTATCCTTACTGGGCATTTGAGCTCACCCCTTTTCTATGTTTTATTTTCCCAGGATGCGAAGAAGTAAATTATGAATGACTTGGAGGGATATTATGAGGGGTTAATAGTGTGGACTATGGAGACATTATGTTGTTGTAGTAGTTTTTCAATTTATGATGTAATGTAAAACTTATGAATATATCTAGTGTTTCCAAGGCTACTAAACCAATCGGTCTTTCGAGATTTGATCTTTATTGTGATCATGCCAATGTTATGTAATAATGCACCGACTCTGGGTAACTAGGGTCGGGGCGTTACAGTTGGTATCAGAGGAAGTTTAGTACAAACCTTGGAAGCTAGATTTAGATAAACTCTGATTAGAGCACGTAGACCTAAGATGAACTTTGAGGATTAGTATAGAAGAACTTCCTAGAATTTTGGTATTGTAGAGATTTTGTGAGTTTTCTGAGCAATACATCCCTGTCTGGATACGAGCAGGTAGAGGCGGCTCTGGCACAGATGTACCTAGGGTTAAAACCCGAAAACACCGCTTTGAGCTAGACTCGAACGGGAACTGGTGCACAACAACGGGCCTTGCTGCACTCTTGGTTACGACACTCCCGGGGGATATGCTTAGGATAACTCTCATTTTCTTTACAAATCATTATGAAGGGTTTATGAGTATATAATTCCTCAAAGAAAACATTTTTATGATTATGGATTATATCCATAAATAGTTCAATTTATGTTGAGTGTTTTATAAGTATGGGATTATGTATTTTGATTCATAAACTGATCTAGTTTATGACATTGTTTAGAAATGGCGCCTAGTGGAAGAAATGGAAACCGTATCAATGCACGCACTCCATGTAGGGATTGCCCTCCTGCTCAAGATAATTATAGTGGGGCTGGTGATCCAACTGGTGCCGATCAGCTAATCACCATACTGGGGAAACTTACTGAGGTTATGAATAATAACCTTACCCGTATGGAGTACCCTGATACGCAGCGTGGAGGATCAATGTTATATTGATTCATGTGGCAACAACCACCAACGTTCAATGGAAGTACAAATCCCTTAGTAGCTGAGCAATGGATAAATTCCCTAGAGAAAATATTTCAGGCTTTGGGGAGCAGTAAAAGGGAAAAAGTTATCATGGCAGTTTACCGCCTCACTGGAGATGCTGATCAATGGTGGTCATTGATTCAAAACATGAACGAAGATGATGAAGTATCAAATATGTAATGGAGGGAGTTCAATGATATGTTTTTAGAAAAATACTTTCCTCGCGACCATCAAGCAGATATGGAAAGGCAATTTCTAAGTCTGAGACAAAAGGAGGATGAGAATGTCACAAAGTATGAAGCTAACTTTACAAGGTTATCAAGGTACGCTGGTGATTATATACGTAACCAAAGAAGTAAGATTGATCGTTTCTTTGATGGGTTAAAACCATTTCTCCATCGAGCATTGGTCTCACAATCCTTTTCGTCGTACGAAGAAATTGTCTCATGTGCTATCAAGACCGAAAAGTAATTCTCTAAGTCTTATGACTTTAAAGCAAAGAAAGAGAAGAAGAGACCTACTGATCAATCTGGGAATGGAAATAAGGGGAATAAGGGAAATGTTGAATATCCATCCTGTGGTAAATGCGGGAAGAAACACCCTGGTACTTGCTTGAAGGGAATGAGAGTCTGTTACAAGTGTGGTGAAAAAGGCCACCAAGCTCGTGATTGCAAGGGGAAGAAGGAAGCTACCAACGTTCAGTGCTACAATTGAAGGGAGATGGGGCATTATGAAAATGAATGTCCTAAGCGTCAGGAGAACATACCTCAGAAAAGGCCAAGGGATCAAGGCCAGGCTTATTCTATCACTACTGCTGAGGTAGAAGCTCTAAAAGACGTGGTGGAAGGTAATTTAATGGTTTCCTCAAGTTTATAAAATGCATTATTTGACTCTGGATCGTCGCATTGTTTCATATCTTCCCAGTTTTCTAAGAAAATTAGATATTTCCAATTTGATTTAATAAGGGATTTGTCAGTTAAAACTCCTAAGGGAAGTATCATTGCAACAAAGTTTTGTGAATTAGTCCCCATTAGAGCACATAAATTTTCTTTATCTGCTGATCTCATCGTCATACCTATGATTGAGTTTGATATAATCCTTGGTATGGACTGGCTTTCGGACTATGATGCGAAGATTTATTGTAAGAAGAAAGAGGTTACGATTCTTGATGATAATGACAAGGAACACCTTATTTTTAGAGCAGAATCGTCACCACCTAATTCTTATTTAGATCCACCCTCAATAGCTCAACTAAATTCAATTATTGGGGAGGAAGAGAATGAAATAACTGCGGGTGAGGAAAGGAATGTTCAAATAGAGGATGTACCTGTTGTGAAAGAATTTGTAGAAGTATTTCCGGAAGATTTACCTGGACATCCTCCAGAACGAGAAGTTGAGTTTTCCATTGATTTGATTCCTGGATCAAGGCCTATATCGAAGACCCCTTATAGAATGGCCACTGTAGAGTTAGTCGAACTAAAGAAACAACTAGAGGAATTGAGTAATAAGGGATTTATTTGCCCTAGTGTTTCTCCATGGGGAGCCCCTGTTCTTTTTGTTAAAAAGAAAGATGGATCTATGAGGTTATGTATCGACTACAGGGAGATCAATGCTATAACGATAAAGAACAAGTATCCCCTACCTCTCATTGATGATTTATTTGACCAACTGCATGGAGCTCAATACTTTTCAAAGATTGACCTTCGATCTGGATACCATCAGTTGTGTGTGAAGAAGGAAGACATTCCGAAGACAGCATTTCGAACCAGGTACGAGCATTACGAGTTTACTGTAATGCCGTTTGGATTGACTAATGCACCATCTGTATTCATGGATCTGATGAATAGAGTTTTCAAGGAGTATCTCGATGAATTTGTGGTGGTATTTATTGATGATATCTTGGTATACTCCAAAACCTACGACGATCATGAAAATCACTTGCGCATTATCTTGAAGACTCTGAGGAGGCATGAATTATATGGGAAGTTTAGCAAGTGTGAATTCTGGCTTCAGGATATTTCTTTTCTTGGCCATATTGTCTCTAAAGATGTAATCTCTGTTGATCCTTCTAAGACCAAGGAAATCCAAGAATGGCCACACCTACGAGTATAACTGAGGTACGTAGTTTTATTGGTTTGGCAGGTTATTATCGACGTTTCGTCCAGAATTTTGCCCGATTGGCTAACCCATTAACGAAGCTCACACGAAAATGGGTTAAATTTGTTTTGACAAAAGAGTGTGAAGAATGTTTCGAAGAACTGAAGAGAAGATTAGTCAATGCTCCTATATTGACTCTACCATCGGGGAATGATGCGTTCGTTATTTATAGTGATGCATCAATGAAAGGACTTGGTTGTGTCCATATGCAGAATGATAGAGTTATTGCCTATGCATCACGACAGTTGAAAATTCATGAACAAAACTATCCTACTCATGATCTTGAGTTAGCAGCTGTGATCTTTGCTTTTAAGATATGGAGACACTACCTCTATGATGAAAAATG
Organism: Viscum album; assembly: GCA_963277665.1. Taxonomy (NCBI): domain Eukaryota; kingdom Viridiplantae; phylum Streptophyta; class Magnoliopsida; order Santalales; family Viscaceae; genus Viscum; species Viscum album. The sequence goes on along the minus strand of OY728120.1, from coordinate 646,413,335 downwards.
TGAGATTTATACTGATCACAAGAGTTTGAAGTATATTTTATCACAAAATGAACTCAACATCAGGCAAAGGAGATCGATTGAATTACTCAAGGATTATGATTGTACGATACACTACCACCCGGGGAAGGCAAACAAGGTGGCAGATGCTTTGAGTAGAAAAGACCATGGAGTTTTGAACAATATGAGAATTGAAAGGGATCCAATTTTAATTGATCTAGTGAAGATGGACATGGGAATAACCAGGGAAGGTGAAACATCAATGCTTTTTCAAATGGTTGCCAAACCATCTTTACTAGAAAGGATTAAGAGTTCTCAGACCGATGATGAAGAATTTCAGAAGAAGATTAAAGCTGTGAATGATGGGAGATTGAGAGACTTTGTGTATGAAGATGGAATTTTGAAATTCGGGAAGAGACTTTGTGTTCCCGATTTACCTGATCTGAAAAGGGAATTGCTGGATGATGCTCATAGTTCCAATTTCTCTATACACCCTGGGAGCACCAAAATGTATAGATATTTGAAGGAACATTTTTGGTGGGACAAAATGAAGAGGGAGATTGCTAATTTTGTGTCAAGATGTATGGTTTGTCAACAAGTGAAAGCTGGAAGGCAACAGCCTGGAAGAGTCATGCAACCTCTTCCCATACCGGAGTGGAAATGGGACAATATTACGATGGACTTTGTCATGGGGATACCAAATACTCCTAGAAGGAACGATGCAATATGGGTTATTGTTGATCGTCTTACCATGTAAGCACATTTTCTTGCTATAAGAGAAGATCTACCCCTGTAACGTCTAGCAAAACTATACATTAATGAAGTTGTGAGACTTCATGGAGTACCCCTATCGATTGTTTCTGATTGTGATCCCCGTTTTACTTCAAGATTTTGGAAAAGTCTTCAGAAATCCCTGGATACTGAACTTCATTTGAGCACTTCTTACCACCCTCAGACAGATGGACAATCAGAACGGACTATTCAAACCCTAGAAGACATGTTGAGAGCTTGCTCACTTGACTTTCAGGGTATGTGTGATCAATATTTACCACTGGTAGAATTTTCCTATAACAATAGCTTCCATTCGAGTATTCAGATGGCACCATATGAAGCGTTATACGGAAAGAGATGTCGTACACCAACCTATTGGGATGAGGTTGGTGAAATAAAACTTGTAGGCCCAGAACTGGTGGAGGAAACGGTGGAAAAGGTGAAGGTAATCCAAAATCACATCAAAGCGGCCCAAAGTAGGTAGAAGAGCTATGCCGATAATCGAAGGAAGGATTTGGAATTTCAAGTCGGTGATCATGTTTTCCTGAAGGTATCTCCATGGAAGTGAGTCATACGTTTTGGTAAGAAAGGTAAATTGAGTCCCAGGTACATCGGACCCTTCGAAATTCTAGAACGAATTGGGGTTGTAGCTTACCGATTGGCAATGCCGCCAAGTCTCTCCAAAGTTCACGATGTGTTCCACGTATCTCTGTCTAGAAAATACATGCCTGACCCAATGCATGTACTCACCTATGAGGAATTAGAATTGGAACCCGATCTGTCTTATTGTGAAGAGCCTGTCAGGATTCTTGATACAAGAGAACAAGTACTGAGAAACCGGATGACGTGTCTGGTAAAAGTTTTGTGGAGAAATCATAAGATGGAAGAGGCAACGTGGGAACCCGAGGAACTTATGATGAAGAACCACCCAAGTCTTTTTATGCAGTAATACCCTAGAAATTGCGAGGACGCAATTATTTGAAGGAGGGGAGAATGTAACACCCCAAGCTTCCACGGTACGTTTCCCTTCGAATAATGCAATAGCGTGTGTTGTACGCAACCTCGAGTTCTAACACACACCACAACTAATTAAACTAGCCATTGTGAATAGTAATACCTAATTTTTGAAATCATATATATTTTATATTTCAAAATGGACTTCATTTTTGGATTCGGAATATTGAAATTATCCTAGGGTGAAATTTTGGTACTTTTCGGATAACTTTTATATTTTGATGAATAGTGAAAATTACTAAATTTTAATTAAAATCAACTTTTTTAATCAAAATAATTAATATTGATAAATTATGAATTTGAGTGGTTTTAAAGTATATTTAGAATATATTTTTACCATTTAATTTAATGTTTGTCATTGGACATAATTTCACAATTAAACCAGACATAAACAAGTGTCAATCTTTTGATAGTTATTATCTCTTAAAAACACATTTTTTATTTTAACAACGGGAATTAATTTTAAATTAATTTCTGCCACTTATTTGTTTTGAATTTGGAAAAATGGATTACATATTTGGAATCAGGATGTCCAAATTATGTAAATAGGTAAATTTTATTTTTACACATTTTGAATAATTACTGTGGTAAATATTTTATTTACCATGGTTAAAGGGTAAATCCGGTAAATAAGGGTTAAAAAATAATATTATAATAATTCAAAATTACCCTAAAACGTGTCCTAACCTTATTGGTGGACACATACCCGACCATGGGCATCCTTGGGTCGATTTGGGTACCCCTTAGAGCCACTTGTATGTGGTAGGGACACATTATATTAATAAAGTTAAAATAAAAATAAAAATGACATAATCTTACATCTTTTAGAAGAACAATTTTTACATAGGGTTATACATATGGATTTTCGATTATAAATATTCATTAGAAAGATAAAAATATTTCCTACATAAATATATTTTATTTATAATTTTTAGACATCAAATAATTTAAATTATTAATGACACAATAATGATGCAATGTTTACCTCATTAATAAATCATTTAAATAAATAAGATTATAATGATTAAAATATTATCTAAAACCTGTCAAATTCTTATTGGTTGATGTTATTTAGAATATGAGTCATCTTATCTTTGACCTAAATGATTTTTGGACCCTTATAAACCGAATATAATTATATTATAAAGTAATACTTTCACTCTTTCCTAAAGATCCCCTCCTCTCCCTTATAAAAGGAGACCACTCCTTCTCATTTCTTCACACCTTCAAAGCCTTTTGGTTCGGCCAAACTCTGCCCAAATACTCTCCCAACTTCCATCACTACAACCTAGAGGCCTTAGTTTGATCATAAAGCCAACCTAAGTAGCCCTTTTGATCAAATCAAAAGGAAGAGCCCGAAGAAGAGGTAATGATTTCACCACCCTTTTCCAAGTTCATTTCTTCTTCCACTTCTTCTTACTTTGTTGTTACCATTCTAAAATAATAACTCCAGTATCTAAAATATACATAGATGTTATTATAAATATGGTACAACAATATTCAGTATTCTATCCACCCTTTGAATAACATGTCACCATACGTGCGTACGTACGGCTTACCGTCTCCACGTCGTGGTGTAATTGTTATTCAATATATTATTATTTGGATGGGTATAATAATGATGTGAAACTCATGTAAATAATAAATATAACATGTTAATTATTCTGTATATATGATATAACATCCATTTATATATTATTTTAATATCAAAATAATGATATTGTCGCTCGTGCGTACGTACGGACTACCGTCTCCACGAACGCGATGAGATTCATTCTCCATCGTATCCATTGAAGTATAATTATCATTTGATGACTTAAAAATGATGTTTAAGGAATTGATATCATTCTGGATATGAATAAGATACAACAAACATGGCTTATGTAACAAAACATATAAAAGAAAATGAGTAAGTTCACACCCGAAACAACGATAATACTAAGATATTATTATCAAATCAATATTAAAAGATCATATATGATATCATAATAATGTATATGATTCTTGTATAATTTAATAACAATTATTTCACCATTATACAGGAGGTTAACCTACCCCAACCAAGGAAAAGTACAAGTTAAGGGTTATTTCACAATCTCTTCATTATCCGAGGTTGTTTATACGTAATAATCTACTGGGATCTCGTTATCATCCACATCCATGTTTCTTCAAAATGTATTTCAAAACATTTTTAATATTTAAAAGAATATGGGTTAAAGTCATTTATACCCTTTTTTGACTTTTTATAAGAGGTTTATAAGGGAATCTTTCCGTCGTTTTCCAAACAAGGTGCTTTTTAACCTTTTCGACAGAATTAAGATAAGAATGTTTTTTTTAACTTATACGGCGGGTGCAGTTATTTTCCGCCGTTATAAAATCGTCAAAGCTTCCCTTACAAGCTTATAAGAATATTTTCAAAGAAAATGTTTTATTTTATAAATATATGTCTCTTAAATGATTTCAAAATAGAAAGAGATATTTCTTTAAAAAGAGTTTTGATTTCATCTATGTCAACATCCTTTAAGGGATTTTACGCTTATTTGAGGATGATATATTATGATACAAAACTTTTATATTGTATTGAAGGTTTTGTGATATGTTTGACTGTGGATGTGCTATTTTTATATATACCATTCATGGTTTATGGTGAATGTATTGAAATTTCGTATGCTAGTTTTAATACGAATGTTTATGTTATGTTTAAACCTTTTCATATGGGAATGCATTGGACTTAATATGTGACGGGTGGAGCCCGCTATAGCTCCTCGATGCATCGGTAGGTCTCATGAGACAAACTAGTGTCTTGGCACAAGGACTTGGCAAAATCTTATTTGTAGTCTTGGCACGAGGCCTTGGCTATGTGGTTATGATAGTCTGACATTATGCATTCCATCATTATGAAAGTGGTTATTGATATTGCATGTGATTATTCGATTAGTAGAATATCCATGTGAATAAGTAAATGGCATTATTTCATTTTATTTATGCCATACTATGTTGAAGTTAAAGTCTAAAAGGCTTTTGTTTTAGTTATACATTGCCTTAAATGTTTATTCTTATTTATGAAAGTTTCCGCTATATTGTTATCCTTACTGGGCATTTGAGCTCACCCTTTTTCTATGTTTTATTTACCCAGGATGTGAAGAAGTAAATTATGAATGACTTGGAGGGATATTATGAGGGGTTAATAGTGTGGACTATGGAGACATTATGTTGTTGTAGTAGTTTTTCAATTTATGATGTAATGTAAAACTTATGAATATATCTAGTGTTTCCAAGGCTACTAAACCAATCGGTCTTTCGAGATTTGATCTTTCTTATGATCATGCCAATGTTATGTAATAATGCACCGACTCTGGGTAACTAGGGTCAGGGCGTTACACAATATGTCTTTGATATGTTTTTTAAAGGTGTTTTTCAGTAATGTCCTATCTCAGGTTCCACATAACAATACACTATGTTGATTGGTCATATGACGTAAAGCATGCCTCCCCACATGTTTTATGTGATCTACTAGTAGTGAGGGTCTAATATTAGTTATAGAGAGACTATACCCACTTTTTTTCATTTCAGACTAATACATCAGTAGAAAAAAATAAAAAATAAAAATGAATAAAAATAAATACATAACATAGACAAACCAATACCAAGATAAAAAATTTACCAAAATTTCAATTACAGAATAAATACTACATAATAAATATTTCATGTTGATGTATGTTACATGTGTCAAATGCATGATCTAAATTAAAGACACTTAAAACTGCCAAGTGGGTCTAGTATCATGCCTAGTTCCCTCGTCAATTTTAAATCCTAGATCAACAATCTTACATAGGTAATTTTCACATAAAATTTATGTAAAACACAATTTCAATTGGATTACTAATCATGCAGCCTGAGTAGGGCGTGCATAAAACTCATTAGGCCACGACCAATGTTGTCTAAAACAATAACGAGTCAGACAACAATATAAAAAATTTTATGATGAAATTTTTTCTATTCAAAAGAAAAACATTATCACATTATAAAATTATTATTTATTTAACCACATAAAATCTAGGTTTCCCAAGGATACACATACCTCAATACTAGCTTCGAATCATGTCGTAGCTCAAACTACTCCCCAGGTAATATCATATCTCAATACCTACATAAACTCTTGCCAGAGCACAAAGTATTTTATGGTGATATCATATCTGAATAACTATTTTGACTCGTAACTGAGCATGAATTATTCTCAATTGAGGCCAAATATTAGATATCCATTTTTAAAATTACTTTTTTCATACCTAATCTCCTATGTTACCATAATTATATTCATTTTTTAATGTCCATGATAACACTAAAAAACACACAAAATAATGATCATGTTCTATTTCTTTAATTCCAATGTATAATGACCATGTTACCCTATATACTTTTTAATTGAATAATCACATTACAATTCCTTTACTCATATGTTTAATGATAATGTTACCATGTATAAATCTAAATTGGATGACCATGTTCCCATTCCATTACTCACAAATAATGTACCATGTTTCTATTTATACTTATCACATTAGTATGACCTATTTCTCATTATATTACAAAAAATTAATTCAACAATTAATTTTCGTCATCTATTTAATTACCCATTCAAAAATTAGATAAAAAACATTCCATTAGTCAAATAAATTGTTAGATAATCATACCATTTTTGTTTAATTAATTATAAATTTATCTAATCAAAATAATTCTTTCTGTAAATTAAAATTTTTATTAATCACATTAATAAAAATAAATAATTCAACACTTATTTAATCACATCTGATAATTATTTCACAAATAAATTTTCTTACCATATAATATCAATATCTCATAATTAATTAATCAATTAATTATCTCAAATCAATTGACCCATTATCGCATAATTAACTAAACAATTAATTTTCTCAAATAAACAACATTAATATTTCTTAACTAATTCTAACATTTATTCAAACCAATTACCTCTATATATCATAATTAATTAAAAAAATAAATTGCACAGATTAATAATCTATTCATTAAATCAAATAATTAATTCACCAATTTTTTTTCATATCAATTCAATTAGTTAATTATATAATTAATGAATCATATAAAAATCCTTCAATTAATTCACCAATTAATTAATCCCTTCAGTCCTATTATTTAATTCGTCAATTAAATAATCACAATGAAAATCATTATATTAGTTCATCAACTAATTAATCCATTAATTTATTTTTACAATTAAATTGTCACAAAAAACCCAGTAATTAATTCTTCAATTAATTAATCCCTTTATTTATTTCAATAATTAAATAATCACATAGATCATACTAATTAATTTAATACTTAATTAATTCTTATATTTAATTCAAAAATTAAATAATCATATTACTCTTATTAAATAATTCATCAATAATTAATCCATTATTAAATTGAATAATTAAATAGTTACAAAACTCACATTAATTAATTTTTCAACTTATTAAACTGATTATTTAACTCAAAACTCAAATAATATCATTACCCACATTATTAACTTCGTAAATTATTTAATCCCATTATTTAATTGCATGATTAAATAATAACATAAATCTGAATAATTTATTAGTTTATTAATTAATCTGATTATTTAATTAAAAATTTAAAAAATCACATAACATCTCTTAATTAATTCATTCATTAATTAATAACTTTTTTTAAATAAATAATTATTTAATTATATGAACCCCGTTAATTAATTCATAAATTAATTAAACCCATTATTTAATTTTATAATTAAATGATTGCTTAACATTCATTAATTAATTACTAAATTAATTAAACTCGTTATTTAATTAAATAATTTTATAGTCAAATAACTCAAATTAGTTAATTCATAGATTAATTAATCTATTTATTTAATTAAAAAATTGAAAAATGATTGAACTATAATGCCCCAACCCTAGTTAACTAGAGTCAGTGCACTATTATATAACATTGGCATGATCATAAGGGATCAAATCTCAAAAGATGGATCATTTTAGTTGCCTTGGAAGTACTAGATACAAATATAATATTTACATTACATTATGAAATGAGAGTCCACAACATTGTGTCTCCTTTAAAAAAATTCATATCTCTTAGAATATCCTTCAAGGTCAGTTAGAATATACTTTCTCGCATCTTTGGAAAAATAAAACATAGAAGGGGGAGTGCTCAAGTGCTCAGTACGAATTACAATACAGCAGAAACATTCATAAATAAGCATAAAAATTTAATGCTATGTATAAGACCAAAACGCAATCCTTTTAAAATTAAAATTCTGCATAATTAGGTAATGATATATCAAATAATTCCATTTACTTATTCACATGTATATTTGACTAGTCGAATAAACACATGTAATAACAATATCCAATTTAATAATGATGGAATGCATAAGGCCAGACCTCACTACCACATAGTTAAGGCCTCATGCAAAGACTACAAATAAATTTTTTTCAAGGCCTCTTTACAAGACACTAGTTTTTCTAATTAGACCAACTGATGCATCAATGAGCTATAGTGGGCTCCACCCGTCACTTACTAAATAATATTCATTCCTCTTATGAAAATGTTTAAACATAACATTAAGATTCGAATTAAAACAAGCATATTAAATGTCAATACTTTATCCATAAACCATGAATGGTATAAAAATAACACATCCATAGTCAAACATATAAGATAACCTTATATAAAATATGGAATATTTGTATCATAATAAATCAACATCAAACACGTTTAAAATCCATCAAAGGATGTTTCCTTAGATGAAATGAAAACTATATAAAAGGAATAACTCTTTCTGTTTTCAAATTATTTAAAAGACACATAATTATAAAAGAAAACATTTATTTTTAAAATATTCTTATAAGATTTTAAGGGAAGATTTGAAGGTGTTTTAATAGCAGAGAATATCCTTACCAATAGTATATGTTAAAAAACATTCGTTCCTTATTTTTTTCAAAATTTTCGTAATGGGACTGGTTTAGAAAATGACAGAAAATTTCAATTGTAAACATCTTATAAAAAGTAAACAAAACTGTATAAATGAATTTAAAAGTTAGTCAATGAAATATTAAAAATGTTTTGAAATACATTTTTTAAAAACCCAGATGTGGTTGATAAAGAGGTCCCAGAAGATACTCACGTATAAACAACCTCAGATAATGATGAGATTGTATAATTAACACTTACCTTGTAATTTTCCTTAGTTGAGGGTACATTAACCTCTTTTATAGTAGTTAAATAATTTTTATTAAATTATACAATAACAACTTATGTAAATATGATATGATATATGCTATTCTTATATTGATTTGTTAATAATATTTTAGTAGTGTCTTCGTTTCAGGTGTTAATTGATTCATTTTCCTTTAAATGTTTGTTACATAAGTTATATTTTTTATGGATAAGATGTATTTGATTCGTATCCAGATTTATATTATGCGATTAAAAAAAATTAATCATAAAATCAAACTTATTATTTATTGGTTATGATGGGGAATGAATCTCATCGCATTCACGGAGACCGAAATCCGTACGTACGCACGAGTGACAAAAAAATTATATTGATGGTGGAATCGTATGTAATTGGATGTTAAATCATATATAAAAAATAAAGAAAATGTTATATTTATTATTTACATCAGTAATACTAATTATTCTACCCTTATATAATATTAAGGGATTGAATTACAAACTTCACCACGATGTGGAGATAGTAATCCGTACGTACCTACGTATGTTGATTTGACAATCATAGGAATGATAGAATATTTAATATGGTTGTAAAATATTTATAATAACACAAAATTATGTATAAGGTACTGGAGTTATTATTTTTTATGGAAACCACAATGAAAGAGGAAGTGGGAGAAGAAAAGAACTTTGAAAGTGGTGGATAAATTGTTACCTCTTCTTCGGATGTTTCCTTTTTATTTGATAAAAAGGGATCCATAAGATTTCTTTATAATCCATATAAGTCCTATAAGTCAAAGATAGGGTAGTTGGGATGATATTTGAGAAAGGGTAGGCTTAGCTAAATGGCTTTAGATGTGTGATTTTGAGGGAAGGTGAAATACCTTTATATAAGAGAGGTGATGGTTACTTTAGGAAAATCTTGAAATATTATATTATTATACAATCATATTAAGTAAATAACGGAACCAAAAATAATTAATTTATAGGATAATGTGGGGATGGGTCTATAACATCTCAACAAATAGGTTTAAGAAAAGTTTAGGTCACCATATTAACCTTATCTTATAGATTTACCACTTAGTTAAATAGTGTAACATTTACCATGCATTCTTCTATAACTATATTATATGGTTAATAATAATACAATAAAATTTCAAGAGAACCCCAAGTTAATAATTAATGATCTAAATATTAAATTATATGTTCTTCGACCTATCCATTGATTTTTAGTACTATTATATCATATTAATATATAGTATTTCTTTTAAAAACTCATTTATGACAATTGTTAACCTATTTAGTTATTTATTTTTTCTGAAGACATAACAGCATGATTACATCAAAAAAACACATTTAATCAACCCAAAAAAGACATATTAATCTCTTAAAATTATTGGAATGCATCCAAAGTATCATTTTACATTATTTTTTATATTTATAACATCAGTTATTTTAAACTTTCATTAAAAAGGTAATTACTCCATCATCATTCTGTCATAAATAAATTTAATTAATGAATGTAAAAAATTATAAATAAAATAATAATAGGTAGGAAATAATTTTTTATTTCCAATTAATATTTATAGTTGAATTTATCTTATGTATTACCCAATATTAAAAATGGTTTAGTTAATAAAAATTGAATTTAACACTTTTAACTCTTCTTTAAATAAAATAATAATAAATGTCCTAATATAATAAAAGTGGACCAAAGGATTATATTTTATTCCTAATGTTGATTTTTGAAAATTTAAACTTATAAAATATAATTAGGACATGTGTTAATGTAATTATAATATGATTTTTATCTTTAGTTACACTATTTACTTTTAACCATGGTAAATAAAAGTCAAAAATTACTACTCACCAAAAATTATTTTCATATTATTGAAACAAATGATACTTACTGATATCAATTATTTCTCTCTGATATTTTAAATTCAATTTATATAAGTGGTAAAATTATGTTTTATGCAAATTTTCCAATGCGCCTTGAGGGGGGTAAAAGATAGTAAAAAGTTATATAAAATTTTATATATCTAATATTATTATAAAATGACTCCAATGATTTAAATTCAACATATATAAGTATTATGTATCTATATTTAACTAATATAAGAATAAATAAAATAAATAATTATTTAAATAAAAATATGTGTTTAAACAATAACTTTTTGTGTTTCACTATTTATCAAAAATTGAATGTTTTCAGAAAAATACCAAAAATTCATCCTTAGATAATTTTAATATTATGAATCCAAAAATAAAATCCATTTTGAAATATAAAATTTATAAAATTTCAAAAAATTGGTATTACTATTAATAATGGCTTTTTTGATTGGTCGCAATGTGTTAAAACTCCATGTTGCATACCACGCATGCTACTACATTATTCAAAGGGAATAGTACCATGGAAGCTTGGTGGTGTTAAATCCACATATCTTTCAAACAATTCTGCACTTGAAATTTCTAGAATATTAATATATAAAAAGAATCAGGTTGTTATTCATTATATGTTCCATAGGTTCCCATGTTGCCTCTTCCATATTTTGATTCCCCCATTGAAGGTTCACCAGACTAGTCATTCAGTTTCATATCCCTTGTTCTCTAGTATCATGAATCTTCACAAGCTCTTCACAATAAGACATATCGACTTCTAGTTCTATTTCTTCAATGTTAAATACATTATTTGGGTTAGTCATGTATTGTGTTAATAGTTATACCTGGAAAACATCATGATCTTTTAAGAGACTTGGAAACATTTCCTAACGATAAGTTATATCTCCAATTAATTCTAGAATTTTGAAATGTCCATTTTACTTGGGACTTAATTTTCCCTTCTTACTGAATCATATAAAACTATTACATATATATAACTTCGAGAAAATATGATCCCCTACACCAAATTACAAATACTTCCTTTAGTCATTTGAAAAACTCTTTTTCCAATATTGAGCTTCTTTGATGTGGGTTTAGATAATCTTAAACTTTTCTATTTTTTCTTCAACAAGTTCCGGGCCTACGAGGTTTCTTTCACTAACATCATCACAAAAAGTTGGTGTGTGACATATATTTTTGTGTAACGCTTCTTATGTTCCATCTGAATACTTGAATGGATGATATTGTTATAGGAGAATTCTACCATAGTTAAATATTTATCCCATATAACTAGAAAATCAAGTAATCAAGATCTCAACATGTCTTATATGGTTTGAATAGTATGTTCTAATTATCCGTCAATTTGAGGTTGGTATGAAGTGCTCAAATGAAGATCCGTATCCAAGGCCTCCTAAAGACTTTTCCAGAATCGTGATGTAAAAATGGGATCATGATCTGAAAAAATCAATAGGGGTACTCCATGAAGAGTTATAATTTCATTAATATATAGTCTTGAAAAATATTCAACTTGTAAATCTTTTATTATAATAATAAAATGTGTTGACATGGTAAGATGATAAAAAATGACCCATATTTTCTCATTCTTTTAGGGAGTCTATGGTATCCCAATGAAAAGTCCATCATAATATCATCCCATTTCCCCTCAGGTATGGGAAGAGGTTTCCTGACTTATCTAGGATGTTTTTTTCCAAACATAACATGTTTACAAACCATACATATTGACAAATAATCAACAATCACAATTTCCATGTTGTCCCAACCAAAATGTTCCTCCAAATATCTGTACATCATAGTGCTACCAGAATGTATAGAGTAATTGGAGCTATGAGAATCATCCAACAATTCCCTTTTTATATAACGTTTGTTCGGAACACAAAGTCCCTTCAAAAATTTCAAATCCCATCTTCATATATGAATTCGATCAATCTCCCATCATTTAAAATATTAATTATCTTTTTAAACTCCTCATCGTCAGTCTGAGAACTGTTTACCCTTTCTAGTGAAAATTTTTTGACAACCATTTGAAAATGTATTGATGTTCCACCATCCATGGTTATTTCCATATCCATCATTACTAGATCCATGAAAATAGGATCCCTTTCAACTCTTATTTTTTCAAAACTCCATTATCCTTTGTGATTAATGCATATTCCATCTTATTAGCCTTCCCCAGGTGGTAGATTATAGTGAAATCATAATCCATGAGTAGTTTGAGCCATCTCATTTGCCTCATGTTGTGTTCTTTTTAGGTGAAAATATATTTCAAACTCTTGTGATCAGTATATATCGCACAGTTTTTACAATAGAGATAGTGTCTATATATCTTCAATGAAATGGTTATAGCTGCTAAGTAAAGATCAAGAGTGGGAAGGTTTTTTTATGAATTGTTAGCTTTCATGATGCAAATCCAATAACTCTATAATTTTCCATAATAACACAACCAAGTCCTTTCATTGAAGCATCACTATAAATAAAAAACCCATCATTACCTTGTGGTTATGTCCAGATAAAACAATTGACAAATAAACTCTTCAGTTCTTCCAAAAATTCTTCACAATCATTTTTCCAAAAAATTTAAACCCTTTAAATGTGAGCTTGGTTAATGGGTTTTCCAATCGGGCAAAATTCTGGACGAAACGCTGATAATAACCTACTAAACCAACAAAATACTGTACCTCAGTTAAACTCAATGGTGCTCACTATTCTTTTACTTTTCTTGTCTTCAAAGGATAAATATTGATTCCATCCATAGAGACAATATGTCCAAGAAATGAAATCTCCTAAAACTAGAATTCACACTTGATAAACATCACATTTAATTCATTTCTTCTAAGAGTCATTAGAATATTGTGAAAGTGATTTTCATGATCAACGTAGATTTTGGAGTATACCAAGATATATTCAATAAATACCACTATAATTTCATCATGATATTCCTTGAATACTCTGTTCACTAGATCCACAAAGACCGATGGTGCATTAGTCAGTATAAAAGGCATTACATTAAAATTCTAATTCTCATACGTGGTATGAAATGCTATCTCTAGAATAACATCCTTATTCAAAAAAAATTTGATGATATCCTGATCAAGGTCAATCATTAAAAAATATTGATCTCCATGAAGTTGATCGAATAAATCATCAATGCGAGGTAAGGAATAGTTGTTATTTATTGTTATAGAATTGATATCTATGTAGTCAATGAAAAAACTCATAGATACATATTTTTTTTAGAAAAAAGAATAGTGTATCCCCATAGAGAAACACTAGGGTGAGTAAATCCATTATTTTTCAATTCCTCAAGTTGTTTATTTAGTTCTACTAATTCCACAGTGGCTATTCTATATGGGGTCTTTTGATATGGGCCTCGATCCAAGAATTAAATCAATTGAAAACTAAATTTCTCATTCATGAGGATTTCCAAGTATATCCTCTGAGAAATACATCAACTTATTCATTCACAATAGGTACATCCTCTATTTTAACATTCCTTTCCCCACCAATATATTTTTTATTCTCTTCGTCTCTAAAGCATAAAATATTTTCTCTAATTAACTTATCCATTGATTAGCTACAACTGAATTTGTAGTCCAATTGAATGTAGGTGGTTGTTTCCTCATGAAAAGTTCTAACATTGATTCTCAATGTTGTGGATTAGGGGGGTGAAAATGAGTAAGGTTATTATTCATAACCCGATAGAGTTGTCCTTGTATGGTGAAAAGATGACCAACACATGTTCGTTCACCATCTCCACTATAATTATCTTGAGTAGTGGGTAAATACCTATATTGATTATGTGTGTTGATATGGTTTCCATTCATTCCCCAAGGTTCTATTTCTAAATAATGGCCTACACTAGAGTTTTTTATAAATAGAAATATATAATTCCAAACATGTAAAACACTTAACAAAAATTAAATAGTTTATGGATATAATCCAAATTTGTAAAAGAAATTGTTTGTTGAGGTGTATAATCATACGTCCATCATAGTGGTTTATAATGAAAATTCGAATTGTCCTAAAAGTAAACATTAGGGAGTGTCGTAACCAGGAGTGCAGCAAGTCCCATTAATGTGTACCAGGAAGACCTAGGTCAAGACCGGAAATACATGTTGGAGTTTTCACTCTTTGGAATATATGGGCTCTATCCACATCTACCTGCTCATATCCAAACATGGATGTTTTTCATAAAAAATCACAAAAACTATACATTACCAAAATTATAAGAAGTTTATATAAACTAATCCTCAATGTTTATCTTATGGTAATATTCTCAAATAAGTGTTTTTATAAATCTTGCTTCCATTGTTGGTACACAAATTCCTATGATACCAATGAAAATTCCCCAATCCTAGTTCCCCATATTTGGTGCATTATTAAATAACAATGGCAGGATCACAAGAGATCAAACCCCAAAAGACCGATTAGTTTAGTAGCCTTAGAATTATTAGATCCTATCATAATGTTTACATTAAATTATTAAATGAAAATGAAAACAACATTTTTTCTCCTTTTAACACATTCATATTTCTTAGACTATCCCTGATAGTCAGTCATTATATACTTCCTCGCATCCAGGGAAAAATAAAAAATAGATAGGGGAGAGCATAAGTGCTCAGTAAGGAAAACAATTTAGTAGAAACTTTCATAAATAATCATAAACATTTAAGGAAATGTATAATACTAAAACACAAGTTTTTTTTATCTTAAACATCAGAATAATATAGAAATAATAAATAAAATAATTCCATTTACTTATTCACATGGATATTCTTCTAGTCGAATAATCACATGTAATATCAAGATCCAATTCTTTAATGATGTAATGCATAATGCCATACTTCATAACCACATAGTCAAGGCCTCGTGCAAAGACTAAAAATAAGATTTTGTTATGGCCTTGTTCCAATACACTCTTTTGTCCCATGAGACAAAATAATGCATCAAGGAGCTATATCGGGCTCCAAATGTAACTTACTTAGTCCAATGCATTCCTCATATAAAAAGGTTTAAACATAACATAAACATTTATATAAAAACTGGCAAAGGAGATGTAATCTCATTATCCACAAACCAATAATAGAATAAAAATAACACATCTACAGTAAAACATATCACTAATCCTACTATACAATATAGATGATTTGTATCATAATAAATCATCTTCAAACAAGTTTAAAATACATCAAAGGATATTTACATAAATGAAATGAAAACTATCGAAAAGAAATAATTTGGTTTATTTTGAAATCATTTAAATGTCACATAACTTTAAAAGAAAAAATTTATTTTGAAAATATTCTTACAAGCTTGTATGGAAAGCTTCAAATGTTTTATAACGGTGGAAAATAGCCGCACCTTCCGTATATGTTAAAAAAAGCATTCATTAATTTTTCGAAAAGTTCATAAAGAACCTTGTTTGGAAAATAACCTAAGGATTCCATTATAAACATCATAAAAAATTTCAAAAAGTGTATAAATGACATTAACACATAGTATAGTAAATTGAAAAAATGAATTGATATTCATTTTTATGAAACACGGATGTGGATCATAAAGAGGTCCTAGTATATACTCATGTATAAACAACCTCATGTAATGAAGAGATTATAGAATTAACCCTTAACTTGTACATTTCTTTGCTTGAGGGTATGTCAACCACTTGTATAGTAGTTAAATAATAATAATTAAATTATTAGAAAAACACATACAAAAATATGATATCATATATGATATTCCAAAAAAAATTAATAATATTTTAGTAGTGTTATTGTTTCGAGTGTTAATTGATTCATTTTTATTTATATGTTTGGTTATGTAAGTCATGTTTGTTATAGAGAAGATGTATTTGATTCATAACCATAATGTTATTAGGTTCATAAAAACTATTTCATAATCATAAAATAAAATTTATTCTTGAATGGTTATGATGGGTAATGAATCCCATCTTGTTCGTGGAGATGATAATCAGTATGTACACATGAACAACAAGATGATTATATTGATGGTGAAATAGTATTTAATTGGATATTATATCATATATAGAATAATTAAAATGATATATTTATTATTTACATAATTTATACTCGTTATTATACCCATCCAAATAATGATGTGTTTGAATAACAAACTACACCATGACGTAGAGACGGTAAGCCATACGCATGCATGGATGATCATTTGTCATTAATATGATAGATAGAATAATTAATATGGTTGTAAAATATTTATATTAAAATAATAGTATGAATAAGAACATGATTTATTATTTTGGTATGGAAATAACAAAGAAAGAGGATGTGGGAGAGGAAAAGAACTCTGAATGAGGTTGTGAAATTATTACCTCTTCTTTGGGTGTTTCCTTTTGATTTGATCAAAAGGGATCGATAGGTAGGAATTATGATAAATTTAAGGCCTCTAGGTTTAATGGAGGATAATTTGGAGGATATTGGGCCAGGTTAAGCCAAATCCAAATGTCTTTGGAAGTGTGATTCTGAGAGAAGGTGATGTACATTTTCTAGGAGAGCTGAGGGTCACTTTAGAAAAAACATGAAATATTATTTTATTATACAATCATATTCGAATGATAATGGTTACAAAATTATTTATTTCGAGGCTAAGCTGTGTATGGGTCAAAAACCTCTCAACGAATAGGTTTTAGACATGTTAAGGTCACCATATTATCCTTATCATTTATATTTTACTCATAGTTATATAGATTACCTTTTACAATGTAATCTTGTATTATTATATTATATGGTTAACAATCATAAAATATATTTCCAAGAGAACACCGAGTTGTACATTAATAATATATCTATTATTATATATGTCCTTTGGATGATCCATAGATTTTCAAGAATATTATATCATTTAATAATATTGTTTTTGTTTGAAAAGCTAATTTATGTCAATTTTGACTCTATTTAGTAATTGATTTTTGTGCATGTCATAACATCATGATTATTTTGAAAAAAATCCATTCAATCAACCCTAAAAAGTAATATTAATCTATTAAATTAGTGTAACTCATAAAAACTCTCAATTAATATTTATTTTGATATTTTTAACATCAATTATTTTAACTTTTCATTAAAATGGTAATTAGTGCATCATTATTGTTTTATAAATAAATTTAATTATAAAATGTCTAAAATTTATAAATAAAATAAAATTATGTAGGAAATATTTTTATCTTATTAATGAATATTTATAGTTGAATTTATCTTATGTATAACCCTATATTAAATTTTTTTTAGTTATTAAATAATGAATTTAAAAAATTTAACTCTCATTTAAATAAAATAATAATAAATGTCCTAATATAATCATAGTGAATCGTGAGAATAATATTTTATTCATAAGGTTTATTTTGGATAAAGTAATCTTATCTAATAGAATTCAGATAGGTATTACAGTAGATATAAACCAATTTAATCATTAATTACCATATTTAATTTTAATAGTGGTAAATTAATGTCAAAAGTTATTATTCAAAAAAATATAATTTCATCTTATTGAACCAAATTTTACTTACTGATTTCAACCATGTATCTCAAATATTTGAAATTCAATTGACATAAGTGGTAAAATTAAATTTCATGTCAAATTGTAAATGTGTCGAGTAGGTTGGTAAAAGATGGTAAAAGTTCAATAAATTTTTATATATCTAATATTATTATAAAATGACTGCAATGAATTTAATTAAACATATATTGGTATTATGTATCTTTTTCTACCTAATATAAATTTAAATAAAATAAATAATTATTTAAATAAAATGTCAGTTTCAAACATTAATGCAGTGTTTTTCACTATTCATCTAAAATTGAATGTTTTGAGAAAAATACAAACAATTCACCCAAAGTTAATTTTGATAATATGAATCAAAAAATGAAGACAATTTTGAAAAATAAATTTTTTTAAATTTTAAGAAGAGGGTATTAATATACATAACACCTATTTTGATTGGTCATGGTGTGGTTAAACTTCATGTGGCGTACAACGCAAGGTTTTGCATTATTCAATGTGAAATATACAGTGGATGCTTGGGGTGTTACAATAACATCCATTAAATAATTTATCAATTAATTACTCTATTCATTTAATTCAATAATAAATTAATCAAAAAACCCTAATTAACTATTTGGCCAATTAAATTATCTGTTTATTTATTATTCCATTAAATAATCACATAACTATAATTAATTATTTCATTAATTAATTGATCAATACATTTTAATAAAAATTAAATATTAATATAAATCCCATTAAAATTTTTTACAACTAATTAATTCATTTCTATAATCTGACATTTAAATAATCACACAACTCACATTAATTAATTCATCAATTAATTAATCTCTTTATTTAATTCAATAGTAATATAATTACTTTATATCCATTAATAAATATAATAATTAATTATATTAAACAAAAAATAATAAATGTTCCCATAATTAATTCATCAATAATTATTATAACTCACTCAATTCAATAACCCCTTAATTAATTCAGTGATTTATAATTATAAACATACAAATTTATTATCCCCGTGTAATTACTCAATTAATTTTCCTCTCTTAATCAATATTAATATTCCAATAATTAATATCAAGAATTAATTATCCCCTATTAAAATTTTGATTCCCTTATAAATAATTCAACTATTAATTATTCATAATCTATCAACCCAATATCCCCAATTCGAGCATTTTCCTTAAATAATTAATTCAAAAAATTAATTAGTTCCACCAGGAATACTTTGCAATTTTAATTATAGACCTCCTACCTCAGGAACATTGATGAAGGCCAATTGCCAATGGAAAACACTAATTTGAAGCAGATCAAACAAGAACGTGACATAGAACACAGTCTAAATCTAAAACCTAAACCCCTAATTAAATGAAACAATATGAATTAATTATATATAAATATATATATCAAAAAATCATGTTCTAGATCCTGAAAATATAGATCTATATCTATTAAAACAATGGATAACTTCCCTCTTCTATCCAAAAACTGGATTGTAAGAGAGAGATAGATCTAAAAGAAAAGAATACACATAACTTTGTGGTGCATATTTTCAATATTCCCATCGATACTCCAAGGATACATGTCAAATATCTTGGAATTCATCTGAGAGCCTCCAAAATCATGAAATAATCCATTCATCCAAATAGGGTTGAAATGGGTGTTTTAAGGGAGTTAGAGTAGAATAGTTTTTTTGGCCCATTATAAATATGGTGCATGGTTTCCCAGGGTGGGGAACATAAATTTCTATAACATTGAACCAACCATGAACCTATTATTTTAGGGGTTCTCAATTTATCATTTTAGGGTTCATAGTTAAAAAAATAGTGTGGCATCCATGTGAAATCCAATTTTTGTGGGTTGCTTCATTTTCTGGGCAATTGCGTGCAATATTATCTACCATGCAACGCCCATAGAAAGCCTCATCACCTTCAAATTTTCATAAAATTCCCACTTACACATCCCAATTTAAATCCCAATATAAAATTTCTCAATATCAGGTGAATGAATGCATGAAATCATGCCTAAGAAAAATCCATAAAAAGTCTAGATCTTACATTTCCCTCTATAATAGATCTTCCTTAAGATGCACTACGATGTGTCTCTATGATTCAGAGTCCAAAAGATCAGGCCCTTGAGACCTAAATTAAGTTCTATATCCCACATTTCTTCCTACTCACTTATATTTATGCACAATACATGATCTAACATCACCGAATATTCCCACAACACCATCTCAGTGTAGTCAAATACTTGTATCATATTCACCTCAAAGGAAAACTCGTCATCAATATCTGCATTCATGACATATTGGACATGTTTCCCAACTCAACATTCCCAATAACAAAAACAAAAACATAAATTATTGGAAATAATCAATTCCATAATAAAAGGCCTACAAAAGACCAACATACACCACCTCAATGGCCCACATATCATTTATCTGAGAAAATTAAACATTCTTGTTATATGTTCTTAATTCATAAACTATCTATGTAGTACCTTCCACCATCCAGATCTACATATGCCACATTATAATAACAACCTATGAGGGGTCTCATATCTTACCAAACACATTCTGGTAGCTAGTTGTAATGCCATATCATTCATAGGGTACATGGGATGAAGTCAACAATGGGGAAAGATCATCAATAATTAAATGTATTCTAGGAAGTTTCCAATGAACACAAAAAAAATTAATTCATTTCCATTAAACCTCCAACTATGTAAATACCATAATCTATCAAAAGACTCAAGAATCTATTCCTGCCAAAATCTCACCACACTGATCCAAAAAAATATGATCCCTCTCACAACCAACAGTCGAGTTCTCAGACAAGGAAATTATCTCTATCTAAACTTCCTAAGTGAAGGTCCAAATAAAAAAAAGTGGATTTATAATTCAAAAAAATTACAACATTAACAAGAGGGATTTGTAAAAACATAACAAAACATACCCATTTTTCTACCATATAGTCAAAACTGAGGCACTATCACTACCCTTAACCATTGTGCCCCCTAGGTCCTAGTTAACAAGGGTATAAATGTTGTCATTTTCATTTTTCTCAGATAGAGACGCATTTATTCTCATATTGTATCTTTTTAAAATTCTTCTCAATATCAATTCATAAACTATTTTCATTACAATTTTAGATGAAGCTAAAAAATATCAGTTTCAACAACATAACCATAACCCATTTTCCGATGCATGCCTAAAAATATACATGTTATAATAACCAGGTGTTTCTATCAAGATGAATGCATACTCAAATCACAAGCCTTACCAGGATATGATTCACATATTAGAAAAATATCAAAAACAATTATCACATCACACAACAAGCATGTCACCCAAGGTGAAATAAAATTCAACTATTATAGAAAATAGTAACAACAACAACCCCCCCCCCCCCCGGGTACAAGGGTACTCCCCCATTCATGGGTTGCGTGCTCCCAAGAATTTGAACAAAACTAGGAGCCAAATCTTCCTACTCTCTTAACTAAGTTTATCAAAATAGTACGATAGAACATGAATGAAAAGGAAAATCCACTAATATAACATTATAACATCCTTTCCCAAGTTCCACAAACCACTGCCACAAGCCAGTCTGTCACAAGACCACATACATGCCTCCACATACTCCAATGGATAATGACTATCTTTGATGGACAAATATTTGTAATTTCGGGATTATATCTTCTATTTTTAAAAAGTGAAATGCTCTAGTGGAAATAAATAACAACATAAAACTAAGTTAGCCAAAGAGATAAACTTGACCTAATATTACAAATATCATAGGATACCTCAAAAAACAGACTCAAAATTGAAAAACATCAATATTAATTTATGTGAAAAGTGTTAAATGAATGCCCAAATTTTATGACACATAAATCTACCAAGTAGTTCCCAAACCCCGGGTGGTTCCCTTATGGCATCCGACCATTTTATTTCATAACTTTTCATTACATTTTACTTTTTGAGAACCATTAATGTCTAGTTTCTTGAAAATCAAGAACAAGATACATGAAAACATAAAACACTCGTTTAATTCCCCTTCAAAAGACTCTTGAAAAGATCATCCTATGTAGAAGTAATTCATCTCATCACCTGAAGACATAAATCAGAAGAATGTGTGAGCAAAAATCTCTATTAAGAAAGCAATGGAATCAGTTTACATGTGATATCAATAAAAACATGTTGAAAAACATAAAGGCATTATAATGGAAGTAGAGGCAATTTATAATTAAACGAACATGAACCATATGATGAATATTGTACTAAACCATTTAATTTAAACATTCATGAACATATCACCATGGTGCATCCCCATGGTGTCATAAAAATTACCAAGGTTATTCCCCAATATATCATGAAAATAGTCATCTCTAGAGATTAAATTCATTACCCAATGCATTAGAGAACTAAAAGAGTGCACCCTCAATATGAAATTATTTTAATTTGAGCCACATAGATCATAATAATAAATTTCATAAATAACCCAAATAGAGTAAAAGAATTGGGTTTCACTTCAAAATCGTGACCTTTTTAAAGTGCTTAAATATAAGACCATTACATCATTTATAACCCAGGGAATGGAATGAGGGATATATGTATGTCCATTCCAGAATCAGGATTATAATTTTTAATTCATTATGAACACCCATATAGACGAAATAGGTATGGGTATTCATATAATTAAAATAAGATAATTTATTGAGATAAAGAGAGAGATATTTTGAGATGAATGTTCTGAAGCATAACTACTTTATAACATGGTTTTTGAAAAAAAATAAAAAGAGGGATCATGGGTAAACCACTCAAAAATTACTCAGAATAAAATATAGGGACATAATATAATATAATTAAAAATATGGTATAGATATTTGAATGACATACCACATAAAAAGGAAACTTGAAAAAAGAAAAGATGCAATTTATTTTACTAAAATTTCGACGCCTGATAACGTCACTTAAAAATCCTGAAAATCAATTGATGAGAGTGGAAAAGGACTCTCATAATATGAACATAAAATGGGCAGAAAGAATGATATAGAAGAGCATACTCCAATAGAATGAATTAGAAACTAGATGAAAAAAGATTAATGATGTCGTGATTTAGAAAAGGAGGGTGAATGGTTCCCTAACATTGAAGAGTTACTTCAAAAGCATGCAGATTGTGATATTGGTGGGCTTGAGAGCAACATTGGAGGACTCTTTGGGAGGTAAAAAAACTAGAACATTGTTGAGGGGTATTTTAGAATGAAATATATGAGGGAATGGAATGGTATTTATAGGAAATGTGAGGGAATATTGAATTAATTTCCAAGGGACACCTCATCGGTTGTATTTGCAAAACCATGGGCTTGACCATGATAATGGTCCATGGTATTGCCTACATGGAACACCTCATAACCTATGTTACTATTCAAAAGTATACCATACTTAATACATCATGATTAAATCATTAATGAAGTCATTAAACACCCAAAACTCAAGACTATATTTTAACTATTCATAAAAGATTCTTTTGTTTTCGAAAAATCCAAAAACATTACTCTAACCTAATATCTATGCTCGGAATTCACAAATGAATTCCATTTTATAAAAATAATTTTCTCAATATTTGTATTTTAATTTTTAAATAAAATCCATATTTATTCAAAAAAACAACTCTAAAACCATAACTTATTTTATAGCACCTTGAAAATGTAATCAAGGTCCCATAAAATTATCATATAACAATAAGAAAATAAAGTAACAATTTAGGATTAAATTTTAAGGAAAAAATATTTTCATTTTAAACTATTAAATTAATTATAAAATTGTAAATACATTATTTATGACATACAAAAATTCTAAGACTTATACTAGGATCATTTTTCACTTTTATGATTTCTACAGTATATTTATAAATTCATCGGAAAGGATTCTATTTTTTTGCTGATTTACTATTCATCACTATTTATAATAGTATGTTACTATTCACCAAAAAATTATTTTGATTTTATTGAACAACATTTTTCACGCTGATTAAAACCATGTGTGACAGATTTTTGAAAATCATTTCACAGAAAAGGTTATTTAGTAATTAAATATTTTCTTACAATTAATCAAAATAACACTATTTATAAAGTAATATTCCTCAAGAAAACAATTTTCATGGAATAAAAAATGATTTATTTAATCAAATCAATCTTCTTAGAGAACTTTTAAAAATTCGGCCTTGATTAATTTTGAGATTTGGAATTCAAAGATGATGTTTATATAACCATAATAATTCTCTAAATATGAGAAATTTGACTTTTAAATATAAAAATATTTAGTTATTAAAAATAATAGGAGATAGAAAATGAATAGTGAAAATGAATAGTGAAATTTCAGACCTAAAGAAAATTAATAATTTTTTATCATTTAAATTTTAAAAGCGTTGTTTTAATCATATTATTTAATTAAAATAATCATTATTCTATATACATTAATTTGTTATAATAATAATACCATTTTCTAAAATCTGCAGTTCGGGTCTGAAGCAATTTGATGTACTTTTATTATAATACATAATAAAATGTTACTAGGAGAAAAGAGATCCAAAAATAAAAGTACATTTTTTGGGTCGTTATATTCTTCCCCCCAGAAAAAAATTGCAACCCTTAAATTTTCTATTATTAGAAATTTGATATAATTATGATTCACATAATTATAAATAAATTTATATCTTAAAAATCATGCTTAAATCAAATATTATTTTTAACATCAATTTCATTTTCTATAAAACCTTCATAATTATTAATAAAAAGATTATAATTAACCAAACTTATCCCCCATGAGTTTCATAACCAAGAGTGCAGCAAGTCCCATTGTCGTGTACCAGGATACCCCGGGATAAGCTCAAAACTCTTGGTCGGAGTTTTCACTCCAAGGTACATCTCTACAAGAGACGCCTCTACCTGCTCGTATCTGGACAGGTATGTATTGTCTTGATAAACAACTTACTCAATACTCAACAAAATACTAGGAATTTTTCATATATTTAATCTTTTCTATTGGAATATTCATAATGTTTTCATTGCCTAATTTCCATAAATATCAAAACTTTCCTTTGTTACTAACTATGTAATCCTGTCATTTTATTTCATAACTTTTCATTACATTTTACTTTCATAGGACCCTTAAAATCAATTTTCATTGAAATCATGAATAAAATACAAGAAAACATTAAACACCATATTGAATCCTCTTGAAAAGCCTCTTGAAATGTGAATCCTATATACAACTACTGCATCACATAACCTAGAGACATACATCAATGTAAAGGGAGAACTGAAAGCCCAGAAAAGAAAGTAAGGGAATCAATGTACTTTTGATATCAATTAGAACTTGATGAAAAACATAATGAAATGAGAAATGGATGTAAATTTATTAAATAATGAAAAGAAAATGAAAAATTAAATGAATATGCAACTAAAAAATTTAATTCAGACATTCATGAATATATCACCATGTTTCATCCCCAATGTCTCGTAAAAATTTCCAACACTACGGGAAAAACTATTTGTTTCGACGGGGTATTTGCGACGAGATTAGTTCAAGTCACAAATAGACAATCCCAAGGGTTAATTGCAATGGGATTTGGGGTCCCCTCGCAAAGGGTAATGCGCGCTTTGGCGCGGGATGCACAGAAAATCGTGGGAAGGTTATTTGTGACAGGGGGATCCCCCCATTGCAAATAGTGTGTTCATTATTGGGTATTTTTGAAGGGTCCCATCGCAAATACGAGCGGCGGAAAATTAGTTTTTCTGACGAGATGTTGTCACGTCGAAAAAGGGGAGTTGACATGATACTTTTTGCGATGGTCACCGTCGAAAATACCATTTTAAGCACCAACAAGATTTAATGCATGCAAAGTTATTTGCGAAGGGGCCAAGCGCAAAAAAGTACTTTTTGTAATGGGCTTACTATCGCAACAAGTCCCGTCGCAACAAATCTTACATATATATACCCCTTCCGTTTTTCATTCACTTAGTCTATTTTCTCACTTCCTTTCTCTCTCTAAACTCGACTTTTAGAGTGAAAATTTATATCAGTTAATATTTTATTCTGAGAAGTTGTGAAGGTGCCTACATCCATCAGAGATCAAGTTTAAAGGTATATATATTTTATTTTGTATAGTATTTATTTAATTTTTTTATGTTAATTTAAATTATTGTTGATTAGTTGGAAATAAATGAGATTTATATTATTTTGTTATCTGTATTTTAGTAATAAATAGTAATAAACAGTAAAAATAAGTAAAAATTAGTAAAAATTAGTAGTAAATAGTGATAAATAGTTATAATTAGGATTAAATAGTACTAATTATGAATAAATAGTAATAATTAGGAATAATTAGGAATAATTAGGAATAATCACGAACAAATAGATATAATTAGGAATAAATAGTAACAAATAGTAATAATAAGTAACAAACAGGAATAATTATTAATAAATATGAATAATTAGTAAAAATTAGTAGTAATTATTAATAAATAATAGTAATTAGTAATACATAGTTGTAATTAATAATAAATAGTAGTAATTAGTAAGAAATAAGAATAAATAGAATTAATTAGTAAAAAATTTGAATAAATTGGAATAAATAGTAATACATAGTAGTAATTAGTAATATATAGTAAAAATTAGTAATAATTTGAAATAATTAGTAACAATTAGTACTAATAAGTATTAATTTGTAACAAATATCAATATTTTGTAACAAATAGTAATAAATTGGAATAGATGCAAACAAATAGGAACAAATAGTATGAAATAGGAAGAAATAAGAACCAAAAAGAAGAAATAGTAATAAATATTAATAATTAGTAATAATTAGTAATAAATAGTAATAAATAGTGAAAATTAGCAATAAATAGTAATGAATTTGAATAATTAGTAATAAATGGTAATAAATAGGAAAAATTAGTAATAATTAGGAATAATTAGTAATAAAAAGTAATAATTAATAATAATTAGTAAAAATTGCTAAAAATTAGTAATAATTAGTAATAATTAGTAACATTTAGAAATAATTAATAATAATTAGTAAAAATTCGTAATAGTTAGTAATAAATTGAAATAAATAGAAATAAATAAGAATATAAATATGAATAAATATGAATAAAAAGGAATAAATAAGAATAATTAGAAATAAATAGTAATAATTAGGAATAATAATAAATAATTAGTAAAAATTAGTAAAAATTAGTAAAAATTTTAATAATTAGTAATAGTTAGTAATAATTAGTAATAATTACTAATAATTAGTAATAATAAGTAATAATTAGTAATAATTAGTTATAATTAGTAATAATTAGTAATAATTGGTAATAAATAGGAATAAATAGGAATAAATACGAATAAATAAGAATAAATAGGAATAAATAGTAATAATTAGTAATAATTTGGAATATTTAGTAATTATTAGTAGCAATTAGTAATAATTAGTAATACTTAGTAATAATTTGTAATAATTATTAATAATAAGTCATAATTAGTAATAATTAGTAATTATTATTAATAAATAGTAGTAAATAGTATTAAATAGTTGTAAATAGTAATAAATAGTAATAAATAGTAATAAATAGTAATAAATACTAATAAATACTAATAAATCGTAATAAATAGTAATAAATATTATGAAATATTAATAAATAGTAATAATTAGTAATAATTAGTAATAAATAGTAATAATTAGTTATAATTAGTAATAATTAGTAATAATTAGTAATAATTAGTAATAATTAATAATAATTTGTAATAATTAGTAATAAATAGTAATAAATAGTAATAATTTGTAATAATTAGTAATAATTAGTAATAATTAGTAATAATTAGAAATAATTGGTATTAAATAGAAATAAATATTAATAAATAAGAATGAATTGTAATAAATATGATTAAATATGAATAAATAGGTATAAATTAGAATAAATTGGAATAATTAGTAATAATTTGAAATAATTAGGAAATACTAATAATAATTAGTAATAATTAATAATAATTTTAAATAAATATAATAATTAGTAAAAATTAGTAATAATAAGTAATAATTAGTCATAATTAGTAATAAATATTAAAAAATAGTAAAAAATAGTTGTAAATTGTTTTAAATAGTAATAAATAGTAATAAATATTAATAAATATTAATAAATAGTAATAAATAGTAATAAATACAAATAAATAGTAATAAATATTAATAAATAGTAATAAATTGTATTTAATAGTGTTACATAGTAATAAATATTAATAAATAGTAATAAATAGTAATAAATAGTAATAAATAGTAATAAATAGGGATAATTATTAATAATTAGAAATAATTAGCAATAAAAATTAATAAATTGTAATAAGTAGTAATAATTAGTAATAATTAGAAATAAATAGTAATAAATAGTAATAAATAGTAATAATTAGTAATAATTAGTAGTAATTAGTAAAAATTAGTAAAAATTAGTAAAAATTAGTAAAAATTTGCAATAAGTAGTAATAAGTAGTAATAATTAGTAATAATTAGTAATAATTAGTAATTAGTAGTAATAAGTAGTAATAAGTTGTAATAAGTAGTAATAAGTAGTAATAAGTAGTAATAAGTAGTAATAAGTAGTAATAAGTAGGAATACGTTGTAATAAGTAGTAATAAGTAGTAATAAGTTGTAATAAGAAGTAATAAGTAGTAATATGTAGGAATAAGTAGGAATAAGTAGGAATAAGTTGGAAAAAGTAGGAATAAGTATGTATAAGTAAAAATAAATATAAATTAGTAAGAATAAGAAAGCAAAAATTAATGATAACTAGTGAAAAATAAAGAAAAATAGTTGCAAATAGTGACAAATAGTGACAAAGAGTGACTAATATTGACAAATAGTTACAAATAGTGACAAATAGTGAAACAAATTGAAAATTAGTGACAAATAGTTAACAATACTGACAAATAGTGACAAATAGTGACAAATAGTGATAATTATTGACAATTAGTGACAATTAGTGAAACTTAGTTATAATTATTGACAATTAGTGACAATTAGTGAATATTGAGAAGAAAATAAATTGTAAGAAATTGTAATAATTTGTAATAACTTGGCATAATTTTTAGTGGATTGATGAAACTCCTTTTTCTAATGTCTTTTTATTTTACTAATAATTATTTCTTTATTATTATTTTTTTAATAATAATAAGATAATTTTTCCTTAGTCATAATTTTATTAAATATTTTTTTTATTATTTTTAGTATTTTCGATGGGACCTTTTACAATGGGCCCAGTTACAAATACCTCTAATTCTAGTAGTGTTAGGTTAATCACTAAGGTATCATGAAACTTCTCATCTTTAGAGATTAAATTCTTTACCCAATGCATCGAATCACTATTAGGTAACACCATAAATATTTCATTATTATCAAGTGATCCACATAGATCATAATAATATATTTCATAATGAAACCAATGTGAGTAAAAGAAATTGGTTTCACTTCAAAATCGTGATGTTTTAAAAGTGCATAAAAATAAGATCATTATGATATTTATAACCCATGGAAGGGAATGAGGGTTACATATATGCCAATTCCAGAATCAAAAATAAAATTTTAATGTCTTTATGAACACCCATATAGATGAAATAGGTTTTTGTATTCACATAATGAAGATAAGAAAAGTTATTGAGAGAAAGAGAGATAAATTTTGAGTTGAAATTTCTACAGCATTACAGCTATATAATATGGTTTTAGAAAACAACAATAAGAGAGAAGACTAGGGTAAAACACTCAGAAATTAATCATAATACAATATAAGTTCATAATAAAATTGAAATAATAACATGGTATGGATATTTAAATGACATACCACATGGAAGGGATACATGAAAAAAGAGAAGATGAAATTTCTTTTACAGAGATTCTGCAGCCAAACGACTTCACTTAAAAATAAAACAAGTCATTTGATAAAAGATGGAAGGGACTCACATAATTTAGAGAAAACATGGACCACAATAATGATATATATCTATATACTCCAACATAATTAAATAGAAACTATAAGACATAACATAAAAGAAATCATGGCTTAAAAAAGGAGGGTGAACTATTCCCTTACCTTGAAGAGTAACTTCAATAGCCTGATGTTTGGGAAATTAAGGGGTTTCAGGGAACCAAGGGAGCACTCCATAGAAGGTAAAAATACTAGTACATATTTGAGAACGATCTTGGAATGAAATTAATGACGGAATTACATGGTATTAAAAGGAAAACTGAGAGAATATTTAATTAATTTCCAAGGGACACCTCATCAGTTGTATCTTAAAAACCCTTGGATTAACCATGATATTTTTCCAAGGTACTATCCACATGATACATCTCATAAAATATCTTAATAGTCATATGTCTAAGAGATCTATTACATCATGGTTACATCATCAATGATGTCATTAAATACCCAAAACTAAAAACTGTATTTTTATTATTCACCGAAATTTTAACTATTTTTGAAAAATGTAAAAACATTAACCTAAAATATTATCGATCACTAAAATATAAAATTAATTCCATTTTATAAATATAATTTTATAAATATTTTAAAAATAATTTTTTTAAAAAATAAATATTTATTCAAAAAAAAACTCTAAAACTATTCATCCAGCACTGTTTATAAAATAAAGTACAATTTATATAATAAAATGATACATATTTGAAAGACTCTAAAAATTTAGTCCAGATTTATTTGAAATTTGAAATTCAAAGATGAAATATATATAACCATAATAATTCTCTATGTTTGAAAAATTTTACTTCTAAACATAAAAATACTTTGTTATTAAAAATAATAGTGGATAGAAAATGAATAGTGAAATTGCTTTGTGAAATTTCTGACATAAAAAAGTAAAATTATTTTATCATTTAAATTTAAGAAAGGGTGTTTTAATCATACTATTTAATTAAAATAATAATTATTCAATATATATTAATTTGTGATAATTATCACACCCCAGATCTCGAATACCTAGAGCCGGTGACATACAGAGGATCAAATTCTGTTTAGCATTTGAGAAATGAGCAACTAGAGAAATGTTTCATCTGCTAAGTCGTTTCCTGAAATTTTTTAATAAAAAATGTCTGGCAAGCATATGAATTCCCAGTAAGGGGTTTTAAAAAAAAATATTATACCCAAAATAACTTTTTAAAATATCCTTTAAAACATTTCATAAAACAATATTCTTAATGAAGATCTGTAACATATCCAACAAGACATTATAAAAGTGCTTAACTAGAAGAATGCAAACATAATTACACGGATACATGATTCGAAAATAGGAATGGTTGATATGAGTAATGAATAAATGATATTCTAATGATGTTTGACATAAGAATCTGTAAGCACAAATTAAACAGCAAATTGTAATGAATAATCAGAGTTGCACAAAAAGTTAATCACTTAAATTTCATACATCCAATACAAAAATCACTAATTTCCATACATATTTCATGCCATCATATTTTAATTTTCTAATATTCATAGGTACTGGCTCTTAACCATGGATATTATACTAGTCAAAAATCCATTTGGTTAATTTATTATCATACACATAAAGAGGAAGGTGGATATGTATGACATTATGAAATTTTTTTATCAAGGCATTTGCCAAGATGTATAATGATTAAGGCCTCGACCAAAATCAATAAGACCTTTAACCAAATATTCTACTAGTCGAATACTTTTATGGTCAATTAAATTACAAAATCATAATGAGGAATGTGCATATTCCAGACTTTGCTGAGGCCTCATGCCAATATGTAGGGTAAAACTATAACCAGACCCCAACCCGGAGAGCCACTATAATCGGAATCCATCCTGGAGAGCCTCTAATAACCGGACTCCAACCCGGAGGGTCTGCTGTAACCAGACCCCAACCCGGAAATCTTACTATTACTGGTCCCCACCCTAGAACATAATAGGTCTAATTCATTCTTCATAACTCCAAATAAAAGTGCATATACCATTTTGATTTATTAAATCACTAATAATTTCAATTACACATATTAATTGGTTTTTCATTTCACATTATTCAAAGTGTCACAAAAAATTTTGAATAATTAAATGATTATTTCAGAAATTATCATGAATAATAATTTGTTTTATTATCAAATAAAATAATAACCGTACAACTGATTATATATTCTTCCAATGAATTAAATTTCATGTTTATAACTTTAGATATGTTTTATTCATGCTCAACTAATGTGTTGATTAATGGAAAAGACGTTGGACTAAATTATAATGTGTCATTTATTATTCAGGTAATAAATCACTCAACAATATGCATAATATTATAAACTTTATTTCCACATGTGATATTTATTTAAAACATACAAGTAATGAATGTATGGGGTTACCACAAAAATGATTGTTCTTTACTTTTCAATGTCCTTGGTTCATAGAAATGAACATTTATATTTTAAAATGACCATGTTTGAATTAAGATATAAGTAATCTGTACACAAAGAATGTGCAGATAAACAGTCATGACATATTAAGTTGTTATTCCTTATGTTGCATAGCATATAAGGCCTATAGATTTGCAGCGCATAATTTGTTTTATGTAATTCATATATTAAAACATATTAAAAACATAACTTAACCTTAGATGTTTATTTTAGGCCATGATAATTCAGAATATGATTAAAACCTATAGGTTCATACTTATATCTGTATGTATATATATATAATATATACATGTCACACCCAAGACATTATTTAATTATTGTAAATCATCATTAATATCATAGAACAAAATTATATTGAATTATGTTTGTATGTCTGAATATAAGCAATGTATACAATAGAAAATAATTACATATTAAAATTAACCATAACTTATGTACACTTAACATAATAATTTATATAAGTGTACATATATATATATGTAAATACACACATATCACTACCATAATGAGATCAAGTTACTCCCTTACGAACCATAAGATTTAGAGATAAATACCTAATATTTAATACCATTATTATTTTAAAAATTCTCGGTTATATAGTTAAAAACAGTTTCTTATATATATAAATATACACGTATAACCTTTTATAACAACATGGTTTAATAAGAACAAACAAAACCATTTCAACACATATATTTTCAAATCATAACCTAATTCAGAAATTAATATGTTATAATGAATTATATAGATTTCATATAAATATTTATACACATGTATATATGTGTATACCTTTGTAAAATAAGTAGACAAATTTTTTTATCAAATTGATTAAACCCTTACAAAATATACAATTAATTAAATCATAACCCTTGCATCCATTATATCACCTGAACCCGAAAACCTGAAGCACTATTTCAGGTAACGAGGAGGTCAAACACAACCACAATATAACGACCCATAATTTACATACATGTTTAATACTTCAAAATTGAAGCATACTTATTAAACCATATAACAAAACCATGAAAGGACTATTTAGGTAGAGGGTATTTAGAAACTGGGAAACATAAACAACTGGTTCATAAAGCATCTACATTGTCTCCCATTTATTTCATCATATCTATAGTCCCTTTTTGGCATATCTTACTTAATAACATTCGCCCTGACCTGGGGAGAGAAAACATACAAAAGGGTGAGCTCAAATGCTCAGTAAGGGTAAACAAAAGAAATATCAATCACATCAAATTAATAAGAACATAACATTTTGTAAATCTTAACCTGCAAAAGAGATTATAATTTCATAACATGGGAAAAATTATAGTAGTGAAATGTAATCCCAATAATCATAACTTAAAACTTGAAACTTTGCGTCATACACACATAATCATAGAGAATCATTTTTTATTAGTCAAGACTCATTCCCAAGACTATCTTAGTGGACAAAGTGCATTTCTGAACCGAGTTCACTCCTCGTTTCAGTCCTGTTTTACTGATCCAGTTTAACCTGCCGTTCCAGCCATGTTTATCTAATGAGATATAAAATCTTTAACCAATGCATTGGAGGGAGATATAGGTCTCACCCATCTCATAACTATACCATTCTTATGTGTGCCACAAAATCACAAACCATACATCATAGCATAACCCATGTAATAAAAATGGGAATCTTAAACAACGTGACATCATAAAAAAATTCATATAAGATAAATGAATTCATAAAAATATTTCCATCACAACATAATCAAATAAATGTAATAATAGGGAAAGAAACCGAACCCTATATTATCTTAGATGGAAAATAATTTTGATAAAACACTTGAACTCCATTCTTGAGGAAAATATCCTTTCTACTTTAAAAACATTTTTCCTTTCTTAACATCTCATACAATTTTAAACTAAAAGAAGTTGATTAAAAATAAACTTGAAAACTTGTAAAGGAAGATTCTTGGAAATAATGTTTTAAAAAACCATTCATTCCATATAATTTAGAAAACATTCTTCTCGTACATTGGCCGGAAAAGTCAAAAAGTACCTCATGCGAAAAACGACAAAAGATTCCTTTCATATCTTTTACTAAAAACTCACTGAAGGGTAAAATTGGATTTTAAAAATTGCAGTTGGATGGAAATAATATTACATATTTAGTAAACATGGATTTGGATGATAAATATTCCCCATTAAATTCTGATGTATAAACAATCTCGGATAAAAATGACATTGTGAGATTTTCCCTTACCTTAGGTCTGATTTGCTTTGTAAGTGTCTAAAACTCCTATATAATGATTTAAATAATGTTATTGACTTATTCCAGAATTATACTTATTGTTATGATATCATATATGGTCATATTTTTTGCTTCTTATTAGTAATATTTCATCACTACTTGTTATTCGGGTGTTTATTACTTTTTTTTCTTATGCGTGTTTTGTCGAATAAATTATTATTCTTATCTTTAGGTTATAGATACCTCATTTCCAGAATGGTATTAGTGTACTATATATCATACTTATTCATTAAATTCATTTATATAATCATTATGCAATGAATATCATGTAGAACGAATCACATCACATCGTGGAGACGGAATTCCGTACGTACGCACGAGCGATGATATCGTTCCAATGATCGTGAAATTGTATTGGAGTGTATGTATAATATTTCAGAATAAATAACACTTTACAATAACCACATATATTTATTTATTTTCACCATTATACCCATCCATGTAAGGTGGTGATGGAAAATAGATTACACCACGTCGTGGAGAATGTATTCCGTACGTACGCACGTGCGGTGATTTCGTTTTCCATAGGATGGATAAATGGTGAAATAGGGTTGTTTCATACTTATAATAACATATCAGTATATGATTGATACTGATGTTATTAATTCATAATGAAACAAATAAAGAATAATAAGTGGAAGAAGAAATAAAGTTGAAAGAATCGGTAACAGACATTACCTGTTCTTTGAAGCACCTCTTTGAGACCTGCTATTTGGGAACTACAATTGGTCTTTGAAGAAGACCACGACCTCTAGTATGTTTCTAGGGAAGTGGGTAAGTGAAATGGGCAGGGATTGGTCGAGCTTGAAGGCTCAAATTGGTGTGAGGAGGAGAGGGAGGAGGTGCCCTTTTATAAGGGAGGAGAGGGGCACCTTTGGAAATATAAGAAATGTTAGTTTATATTAAGTCCTAACCCCACATTAAAACTTCCAAAATGACTCATATACGAATATTAGATGAGATAGGGTTGTAATCTCATCAACCAATAAAATTTAGACATGTTATGAATTTATTTTAAACATTATCAACTTGATTTATCCTTATTTATCAATTTAATTTTATTTGTGGTAATAATATTCTAAATTTTAAATTATTACAAATAATTACATATGTGTTGTGATTTTTCCATAATTTGACACTTTATGAAATTTTAGACCATATAAATTTTAATTTATAATTTTTAAATATTTTTGTGATTTTTAATTAATTTTATAATATGTTATATTTATAAAATAACAATAGTGTCAATTTTGACACTATTCATTTATTTTAATTTAAATAAAATATATACAAATTAAATGTTCGAAATAAAATATTTAATAGATCCAGAAAATGTCATATGTATCTAGAAAATTAGTGGATCACATTAAATAGTTCATATAATATTTATTTTATTATTTTTAAAACCATTTATTTGATATTTTAATTAATAAAATAATTTCAACATCATTATTGTGTCATAATTAATGATAATTATTTAATCCCTAAAAATTATAAATAATTTTCTATGATGTAGATAATTGTATTAGATTTCTGGAGATTATTTATGTTCGATGTTTTATTAAGTTTATCACTAAATTAAAATTATTATACTTATAAGATTTAAGAAAGTGACATGTTGTAACATTCTTTGGTTTTAATAATAATTAAATTATTTTCATGGAAAAAAGTCTATTAAATGAATCTAATCTGACTCTTAGGTGATATGGGTCGACTTTTATTCATCCAATAGGATTTTTTCAGGTGTTAGGGTAATTTTATAATCTTATATTTACCCTTAATTACCCGATTGACCTCTAACTGGGGTAAATAAAATTTACCGTAGTTACTATTCATAATGCCCAAAAAATTAAAAGTATCCTAATAACATAATTTGGACCCGCTGACTCCAAATATGGAATCCATTTTTCAAAATTCAAAACACATAAGTTGAAGTAATTAATTTAAAATAAATCTCATGGTTAAGAAAACGGGTTTTAGAAGTTAAAACCTTGTCAAAGATTGAAATGTTTTTACCTATGAATTCAATGTGAAATTAACGCTAATGACATACATTATATTAAATGGTAAAAATATATTCTATTTATACTTTAAAACCATTGAATATTATAATTTAACCACATAAATTATCTCAATGGAAAAAGTTGTTTTTAATTAAAAGTTAGCGTGTTTTTACTATTCATCAAAATATGAAAGTTGTCAAAAAAAAATCAAAAATTTATCAAAATAAACTTTTTATATCCTGAATCAAAATAAGAATTTTATTTTGTCAAATTGAACTTATAAACATGTAAAAAACTAGATTTAATGTGGGTGCGCCACCAAAAGGCCGCAAAACTGCATTTTTTGAAAAATACTTATTTTACCCGAAAAATTTATTTTGTTCACTTACCATATTCTAGAAAATGTGTAAGATGAATAATAATGTTATAAAATTCAAAATTTAGTTAATACAATTCATAACGGGTAGTCCATAATAATATATCGTTGTTTAGTGAATCCCGGTATTGCGTTCTACACACGCTATCGAGGAAGGTCGCGATTGTGTGTAATGCAAGCCAAGTCCGTATTGTGTGATGTAAAAGATTCCTTTGGTGTTGTGTATAACATAAGACATAAAAAAATATTTCTCATAAAATCTCAGGGTGTTACATTCTACCCCCCTTAAAATGATTTTTCCCTTGAAATTCGCCACTTCATTACAAACAGATGAGGATACCTCTCCCTCATCATATCCTCATGTTCCCATGTAGATTCTTCTAATTGGTGGTTCCTCCATAAAACGTTCACCAAGCGAGTGGTCTTGTTCCGTAGGAAGTTTTTGCTATGATCCAGAATATCTATCGGCTGTTCTTCATAAGAAAGATCTTTCTCCAGTGGTACAACTTCTGAGTTGAGTACATGTGAAGGATCTGGTATGTACTTTCTCAGGAGAGATACATGGAACACATCGTGAACTTGAGAGAGATTCGGTGGAAGCACCAATCGGTAAGCTACCTTCCCAAAATGATCTAGAATTTCAAAAGGACAAATATATCTAGGGCCCAACTTTCCCTTCTTTCCAAATCTCATGACCCTCTTCTAGGGAGATATCCGTAAGAACACTTTATCACCCACTTCAAACTCTAGGTCTTTTCTTCGGTTGTCGGCATAACTTTTTTGTCGACTCTGAGCTGCTCTTATGTGTTGTTGAATAGATCTGACTTTTTCTGCCATTTCATCAACAAGATCAG
The DNA here is from genome assembly GCA_963277665.1 of Viscum album. Classification (NCBI taxonomy): domain Eukaryota; kingdom Viridiplantae; phylum Streptophyta; class Magnoliopsida; order Santalales; family Viscaceae; genus Viscum; species Viscum album. Next base: position 646,374,893 of record OY728120.1, on the reverse strand, counting down.
GTCCTAATAGCTTTCTTTCCCCAACTTCATCCCAGCAAGTTGGAGTCCTGCATTTCTTTCCATAGAGAGCTTCATAAGGAGGCATCTGAATACTGGAGTGAAATATATTATTATAAGAAAATTCCACCAAAGGTAGGTTTTGATCCCAACCACCTTTGAAATATACAGAGCAATCTCTAAACATATATTCTAGAGTTTGAATTGTCCTCTCAGACTGACCGCCTGTCTGAGGATGATAAGCTGTGCTGAAACTCAACTCTGTATCCAGAGTATGCTGAAGACTTTTCCAGAACTTTGAGGTAAACCTCGGATTCCGATCAGATATAATGGAAAGAGGTACTCCATGCAATCTTACCACTTCCTTTACGTATATCCTGGCATGTTGATCTAGAGAGAAATCCTCTCTAATAGCAATGAAGTGTGAAGACTTTGTAAGATGATCAACTATGACCCAAATATCATTATTGCCTTTGGATATTTTAGGATGTCCGGTGACAAAGTCCATAGTTATGTTTTCCCATTTGCATTCAGGTATGGGTAATGGTTGTAACATCCCCTTAGACTTCTGTCTCTCAGATTTAACTTGCTGACAAACCAAGCATCGAGAGAAATATTCAGAAACATCTGTTTTCATGCCATCCAACCAGAAGTACTCTTTCAGATCCCTATACATCTTTGTGCTTCCCGGATGAATAGTGAATGAAGAACTATAAGCCTCATCCAGCAGATCCTTCTTTAATTCTGGGATGGGAGGAACACAAACCCGATTCCTGAACTTTATTATCCCATCACAATCAAGGTTGAATTTAGGAACATTTCTCACCTTCTTTTGTAACTCTACATCTTCTTTCTGTGCCTCTTTAATCTTCACATATATAGATGGTTAAAAATTCATTTGAGAAAGATACGATTTTTCCCCTTCCATTATAATTCCAAGATCCATCATTTGTAAATCCATAAATATTGGATCTTTTGTGATCCTCATCATGGATAAGCTAGCATGGTCTTATCGACTTAATGCATCTGCCACCTTGTTTTCTTTCCCAGGGTGGTAATGAATTGAGCAGTCCTAATCCTTAATCAGCTCCAATCATCTTCTTTGGTGCATATTCAGCTCCTTTTGTGTGAAAATATACTTTAAAATTTTATGATCAGTATAAATATCACACCTCTTTCCATAAAGATAATGCCTCCAAATATTTAATGCAAAGATTACCGCAGCTAACTCCAAATCATGAGTTGGGTAATTTTGCTCATAGATTTTCAACAGTCATGAGGCATAAGCTATCACCATATCATTTTTCATAAGAAAACACCCCAACCCCTTCTTGTATGCATCACTGTAGATCAAAAACCTTTCTCCACTACAAGGAAATCTGAGTACAGGTGCACTGGATAACCGTCTTTTCAACTCCTTGAAATTATTTTCACATTCCTCTGTCCAAACGAAATTAACTCCTTTTTGAGTCAACCTGGTGAGGGGATTAGATAATCGTGAAAAATCATTCACAAAACGTCGATAATATCCAACCAAACCAAGAAAAATTTGGATCTCAGTTACTGTTGTTGGTCTCGAACATCTTTCGATAACCTCTGTTTTTGCTGTATCCACAGATATCCCCACTTTTGAGATTATGTGACCCAAAAATGCAATTTTTTGAAGCCAAATTTCACATTTGGTAAATTTTAAGAAAGATTCTCCTTTCTCAGAGTCTTCAATATAATTCTCAAATGATCTTTATGTTCTTCCTTTCTCTTTAAATAGACAAGAATATCGTCTATAAAGACTACCACAAACTGATCAAGATAGTCTCTAAATACTCTATTCATCAGATCCATGAAGATAGCATGGGCATTAGTAAGACCAAATGGCATCACTATAAATTCATAGTGTCCATACCTTGTATGGAAAGACGTCTTTGGTATATCCTCCCTTTTGACCCTTAATTGATGATACCCTGAATGAAGATCAATCATGGAAAAGTATTGAGCTCCGCGTAGTTGGTCAAATAAGTCATCAATGTGTGGGAGAGGATATTTTTACTTGATAGTGATCTTGTTAAGTTCTCGATAATCAGTGCAGAGTCTCATCGATCCATCTTTCTGCTTAAAAAACAGAACAGGTGCTCCCCAAGGTGACACACTAGGGCGTATGAATCCTTTATCAAGATTCTCTTGGAGTTTCTTCTTCAATTCCTATAACTCATTAGGCTCCATTCTATAAGGTGTCTTTGAAATAGGCAAAGCACCTGGTATGATTTCTATTGAAAACTCAACTTCACGATTTGGTGGAAGACCCGGCAATTCCTCTGGAAAGACATCGTCAATCTCCCGTACAATGGGCATATTCTTAATTGTGAGTTTATCACCATCCATTTGAGATAAATAACCATCATTTAGTGGAATGAAGACCCATAAGATGGAAGAAATTTTCCACTGGAAGGTTATGTTCATCCTTGCATCGATAGAAGATCATAGATTGATCTGGAATATGAGATGTGACATCCCTCCTTTGGAAATTGATATGAGATCCGTATAAAGAAAGACAATCCATGCCAAGAATCACATCAGATTCCACTATAGGAAGGACCACAAGATTTGCAGGAATCACTTTCCCACAAACATCAATCGGAGAAGAATTATAAACTTTTGATGCGACTATTGTGCCATTAGGGGTTGTCATAGCTAACTCAACATCTAATTGTTGAGGTAATACGGTGATACCCATAGAAAATTCTTCATAAATAAAAGAGTGGGTGGATCCAGAATCAAATAAAACATTTGATACTTTAGAGTGGATGGTAAGTGTACCTCTCACCACTTTTTTGTCGTACTCCATATCTCTGATAGTAATTGCATGTGACTTTCCTTTGTCTTTGTCCTTAAGAGTTTGTTGACGTTGATCATCATCATCAACCCTTGGATTTGGGCATTGATTGGAATAATTCCCCATCTCCTTGCACATGAAACATTGAAGTGTAGTAGGTTCATTCTATGTATCCCTTCCTTTGTTTGCATCATTAGACATATTCTTCCAATTATTTCGATATTCAATTGCCCGATGAACTTCTTTTCCACACTTATAACATTTTATTGTCCCCTTAAGACAATTTCCTCCATGTTTCTTTCCACACTTTGAGAATAAGGGAAATCTCATCTTCTTTTCAGTGTGCTCTTTAGATTATCCTTTGAATTCCATTTTCCTCTTCTTATCAAATCCATATGACTTATGGGTTACTCCAATCTCCAACTCAACCTTGAGAGCACAATGAACGATTTCCTCGTAGCTATTGAAGTCCCTTATGCCTAACGCCCTTCGATGAATTGGTTTTAAGCCACTAATGAATCGACCGATCTTACTCTCAGGTTGGATAATAATACCCGAAGCGTACCTTGAAAGTCCTGTAAAATTTACTTCGTAGGTACCAACAGATTCATCATCCTTTTTCTTTAGTTCAATAAACTCTTTCTCCATATTTGTTCGAAGAATACGAGGGAAATACTTATTGAAAAATAAGTTATTGAACTCGTACCATTCCATGGTCTCAATTTCATCCCTTTACCTCGTATTCTTAATAAGATTCCACCATTGGTCAACATCTCTTTCCAAACGATACACTGCTAAGATGACTTTATCATGTTCAGAACATTGAAGAACTGGAAATAACTTTTTAGTGGTACTAATCCTTTTTTGAGCCACTAATGGATCAGAAGACCGCTGAATGAAGGTGGACGCTGCCTCATGAAGGATTCCATAGAATTTTGCTCCTTCCATTGCTCATTTGGAAGTACTGCATGATTCATAGCTTGAGAAAGCTGTGTGAGCATGGCTACAAGATTTTTCATTCCACCTCCCATAACATTTGGTTTCTTAGGGGGAAAATCATTTCATTTCCCATCGCATTATGCATTAGCACGGTTCCTTCGGATTCCATCCATCGACTAAAAACAAGAAGAATAGTGTGAGAGACAGTAATTATAAAAGGAAAACCACATTATCAAGAATAAAATTTCACACTTAAGGTCTTATCATAGGTTTTTCATGGCCATTTCTGAAACACCAATATTGGGTTCTATGCTTAGACATATCCTTATATTTCTTACTAAGGGTTTCACATCCTAGTTTCCAAAGGTTGACTATACCATTCCTCTAATACCAACTATAACGAACCATACTGTAAATACATGGTTAATACTTCAAAATTGAAGCATACTTATTACAACATATTACAAAACCATGATAGGACCGTATAGGTATAGTGTCTTTAGAAACTGGGAAACATAAACCACTGGTTCATAAAGCATCTACACTGTCTCCCATTTATTTCATCATATCTATAGTAAATTTTTGGAATATCTAACTTAATAACCTTCTTCCTGACCTGGGGAAAGAAAACATACAAAATGGTGAGCTCAAATGCTCAGTAAGGGTAAAAAAAAGAAATATCAATCACATCAAATTCATAAGAACATAACATTTTGGAAATCTTAACCTGCAAAAGAGATTATAATTTCATAACATGGGATAAATCATAGTAGTGAAATGTAATCCCAATAATCATAACGTAAAATATGAAACTTTTTGGCATACACACATAATCATAGAGAATCATTTCTTATTAGTCAAGACTCATTGCCAAGACTATCTTAGTGGACAAAGTCCATTTCTGAACCGAGTTCACTCCTCGTTTCAGTCCTGTTTCACAAAACTGGTTTAGCCTACCATTCCATCCATGTATATATCATTAGATATAAAATATTTACCCAATGCATTGGAGGGAGATATAGGTCCCACCCATCTCATAATGATACCATTCTTATGTGTGCCACAAAATCATAAACCATACATCATAGCATAACCCATGTATTAAAAATGGGAATCTTAAACATCGTGACATTATAAAACAATAAAAATAAGATAAAGGAATTCCTAAAAATATTTTCATCACAACATAATCAAATCAATGTAGTAATAGGGATATAAACAGAACCCTATATTATCGTAGATGGAAAATAATTTTGATAAAACACATGAACTCCATTCTTGAGGAAAATATCATTTCTACTTCAAAAACAATTTTCCTTTCTTAACATGTCATAAAATTTTAAACTAAAAGAAGTTGATTAAAAATAAAATAGAAAACTTGTAAAGTAAGCTTCTTGGAAATAATTTTTTAAAAATCTATTCATGCCGTATAAGCTATTTTTTTTCTCGTACTTTGGACGGAAAAGTCAAAAAGTTCCTCGTCTGAAAAACGACAAAAGATTCATTTCATATCATTTACTAAAAACTCACCAAAGGGTAAAATTGGATTTAAAAAATTGTAGGTGGATGGAAATAATATTATATATTGAGTAAACATGAATTTGGATGATAAATATTCCCCAGTAAATTCTGAAGTATAAACAATCTCGGATAAAAATGAGATTGTGAGATTTTCCCTTACCTTAGGTCTGATTAGCTTCGTAAGTGTCCAAACTTCCTGTATAATGTTTTAAATAATATTATTTACTTATTACAGAATCATACTTATTGTTATGATATCATATATGGTCATATTATTAGCAGTTTATTAGTAATATTTCATTACTACTTGTTATTCGGGTGTTTATTACTTTTTGTTCTTATGCGTGTTTTATCGAATAAATTATTATTATTCTCTTTAGGTTATAGATACCTCATTTACAGAATGGAATTAGTGTACTATATATAATATTTATTCATTCAATTCATTTATATTATCATTATGGAATGAAGATCATGTAGAACGAATCACATCACATCGTGGAGACGGTATTCCGTACGTACGCACGAGCGATGATATCGTTCCCATGATCGTGGAATTGTATTGGAGTGTATGTATACTATTTAAGAATCAATACCACTTTAAAATAATCACATATAGTTATTTATTTGCACCATTATACCCATCCATGTATGGTGGTGATGGAAAATAGATTACACCACGGCATGGAGACGGTATTCCGTATGTACGCACGTGCGGTGATTTCATTTTCCGTAGGATGGATAGATGGTGAAATAGGGTTTTTTTCATACTTATAATAACATATCAGTATATGAGTGATACTAATGTTCTTAATTAATAATGAAACAACTAAATAAGAACAAGTGGAAGAAAAAATAACGTTGAAAGAATCGGTAACAGGCATTACCTCTTCTTTGAAGCGCCTCTTTGAGACCTCCAATTAGGGCACTAAATTGGTCTTTGAAGAATTCCAGGACCTCTAGGATGTTTCTAGGGAAGTGGGGAAGTGAAATGGACCCGGATCGGCCGATCTTGAAGGCTCAAATTGGTGTGAGGAGGAGAGGGAGGAGGTGCCCTTTTATAAGGGAGGAGAGGGGCACCTTTGGAAATATAAGAAATGTTAGTTTATATTAAGTCCCAACCCCACTTAAAAACTTCCAAAATCACTCATATCCTAAGATTAGATGAGATAGGGTTGTAATAGCATCAACAAATATAATTTAGGCATGTTAGGAATTTATCTTAAACATTATCAACTTGACTTATCCTTCTTTATCAATTTAATTTTATTTGTGGTAATAATATTATAAATATTAAATTATTATAAACAATAACATATGTGTTCTTAATATTACATAATTTCACACTTTATGAAATTTTCGACCATATAAATTTTAATTTATAATTTTTAAATATTTTTGGGATTTTTAAACAATTTTATAATACGTTATTTTTATAAAATAACAATAGTGTCAATTTTGACACTATTCATTTATTTGAATTTAAATAAAATATATACCGAAGATATGTTCGAAATAAAAGCTTTAATAGATCCATATAATGTCATATGTATCTAAAAAATTAGTTTAGCACATTAAATAGTTTATATAATATTTATTTTAATATTTTTAAAACCATTTATTTGATATTTTGATTAATAAAATAATTTCAACATCACTATTGTGTCATACTTAATGATAATTATTTAATCCCTAAAAATACTAAATAAATTTCTATGATGTATATAATTGTATTTTATTTCTGGAGACTATTAATTTTCATTATTTTATTAATTCTATCACTAAATTGAAATTATTATGCTTATAAGATTTAAGAAAGTTACATGTTGTCACATTCTTTGGTTTTAATAATAATTAAATTATTTTCATAGACAAAAGTCCATTAAATGAATCTAATCTGACCCTTAGGTGATATGGGTCGACTTTTAGTCATCTAATAGGATTTTGGCAGGTGTTAGGGTAATTTTATAATTTTATATTTACCCTTAATTACCCATTTACCTTTAACTATGGTAAATAAAATTTACCATAGTTACTATTCATAATGCCCAAAAAATAAAAAGTAGCATATTAACATAAATTGGACTCACTGATTCCAAATATGGAATCCATTTTTCGAAATTCAAAACACATAAGTAGCAGTAATTAATTTAAAATAAATCCCATTGTTAAGAAAACGGGTTTTAGATGTTAAAACATTGTCAAAGATTGAAATGTTTTTACCTATGAATTCAATGTGAAATTAATGCTAATGAAATACATTATATCAAATGGTAAAAATATATTCTATTTATACTTTAAAACCATTTGATATTATAATTTAAACATATAAATTATCTCAATTGAAAAAGTTGTTTTTAATTAATAATTAGCATATTTTTACTATTAATCAAAATATGAAAGTTATTAGAAAAATATCAGAAATTTATCCAAAGTAAAATTTATTTCCTGATTCAAAATAAGAATTTTATTTTGTCAAAGTGAACTTATAAACGTGTCAAAAATTAGGTTTAATGTGGGTCCGCCTTCAAATGGCGGCAAAACGGAATTTTTTAAAAAATACTTATTTTACCCGAAAAATTTATTTTGTTCTCTTACCATATTCTAGAAATTGTGTAAGATGAATAATAATGCTATAAAATTCAAAATGTAGTTAATACTATTCATAACGGGTAGTCCATAATAATATATCTTTGTTTAGTGAAACCCGGTATTGCGTACTACACACGCTATCGAGGAAGGTCACGATTGCGTGTAATGCAAGCCAAGTCCGTATTGTGTGATGTGAAAGATTCCTTTGGTGTTGCGTATAACATAAGACATAAAAAAATATTTCTCATAAAATCTCAGGGTGTTGCACGCAAGGTGATATGTATTTATATAACATGTGTATATAAACATACAATCTAAAACTCAAAAAGCAAGATAGTGATTATACCCTATATAACATAAGCTCAAAAATAAATAATTATTCAAGAAAAAGTATAATGATCCCTGAAAATAGAGAGCATTCATGGAATAAATAAATAAATTTTCCTTACAAAACATATTATTGTAAAAATAAATAAATGTTCGAGACGAATACTTAACCCTTACCTAAAACATGGGCACATTACACCACAAATAGTGAAATGATTGAATAGAATATAAAAAACTATCAGTAGTGTGTGCAGGACTTCAACAAGGTGATGAATAGAGAGGTTGTGTGATGGGCAGTCAAACGAGGAAAGAAATAATTATTTTGAGGGAAATTGCACTGGGGACACACTCTCTTAGACTTATAGTTTTTTGACCCTCTGAATTTTCTCAAAACATATGGTTTTATAGCAAGACTTCAACACGTTACAGGAAAAAGAGCTTTCTAGGGAAGAAAAACATACAATTCTCATAGAGAAAAAAAATACAAAGCTAGCATAACATAGAATGAAACGTTTTAAATTAGCTGTATGTTGACATCTTTAGGTAATCAATTCAAACCAGTACAAAAACAATAATAAAAATTGATTATCAAATTTTATCTGGTGAAAAACATTACGAAACTAGAATTTCAAAATAGCATGCCTATATGAGAGAAGAATATATTATCGAGCCAAAATCATTCCAAATTTAATGTAAATTAGTTGTCAAACAGGGAAGAAATAGAGAGTTTTCCACTATGAGGAAGATTCAACACATATCAAGGAAACACAATTCATAATTCATATATGAAGTATTCAAACATGAAACCTACTTCAAATCTAGACTGATTGAACCCATATTAGAAAAAGTCACTCGAGAAACCACTTGACTTTGATGGGACCATCGCTGGAACGATGACGATGAACCATAGATCTCAATGCCAGCAAAGGCAACCTCCGTGGATCACCACTCAACTTCCCTGGATGAACCCCATCATGACTCGACACTACGAAAAACCCTTTAGAGAGACATTGCTCGGCCTTCTGCTCTACAATAGTGACACGTCGAGCCTCCCACTCATGGACATGCCTTCTGGCGCCCCATGGATGAACTAACCAGCACCCAGAGCGCGACACACATATACTCCTGAGCGTGGTCTCCCATCACGGATCTCACAGGTTACACAAGTCCCTTTACTAGCTTTCCCTTTCTTTTTTAATCTAATTACCATTATAATTATTAAAATATATTTTTATTTTTATTTTGTTTTATACCCTTATTATCATATATTACATTACCATTAATTCACAATGTAAAAAATTGTATAGAACTATTATTTTATTAAATATCTTTTTATCATATCTTTTTAAAAGTAATGATTTTATTATCTAACTCTTATAAAAATTGCTTATTATATACATATAACGTTATAAATTAAATTAATATTTGAAAATGTTTTAACTCAAAAATAATATTTTCTTAATTTGTTAAAAAAAATTTCTTAATATTACACACATATATATGATTTAAAATTACAATAATTTTAATTAAAAAATAATTCATATGTGTAAAATTTTATTCATTCCATTAAATTAGTTTTATTATATATTCAAAATTTTAATGATGTTATGAAACATTAATCAAATTTATAATATGATAATTGTCATATTTTCAAATAATAAAAAAACAATATAATTATTCATAAATTTTTTTAAGTAACATTCTATTTAGTTCAAACATAAAACAATGACATCATTAAAATACTTTTAAACCACAATCATCAATGTTATGTATAACCACAATATTATATTATAATCTTATAATAGTATTTTCATTCAAATACAATATATATATATATAAATATATATATCATATTTTGGAAAAACATCCCAATTAGTTATATTATTATAGTTATTATTTAAAATATTCTATTAAATAATTATACGATTAGAATAAATTATGTTCATCAATAATAGTTATTTTCTTATTCTTTAAACAAGGTGTGATAATATTTACATTTAATTTTGTACTTTGTTCGGAAAATAAAACTTTAATATTACAATTACATGAGAATCAAGTATTTTGGGGCATTACATTATTCCCACTTATAAAGAATTAAGTCCTCACAATTCCAAAATGCTCGTACAAAAACCACTGCAACACCAGACTCACGTCACTCCCAAAGTCACTTTACCAGGAACACCACCGATGGTAGGGTACTGACGACCACAGGTCAATCCCTAAGGTAGTATTCAGCTTCTTGATTTCCTTGGCCTAGACACACTGTGAACAGCTAGGGTCGAAACTATGCCTAAAGCACTTAGCATTCCATAAAGTGGAACAAGAAGTGTGGAGTTCAGAAATTTCTGATTGGACTAAATCTCAATAAGTCACACACACCATGTAATTCATGAAAATATTGATGTCGTAGAGTTCTTATTACATACTAACACTCAGGACCTGGAATAGTTAGGCTTCTCAATGGTCACCATCTAATGCAGCTTCTAGAAATTTACCTACATCTATGTAGTTATCAGCCAAAGTGAAACATAGAAAAAGAAATTCATGAGACTTCCCCTTTTCGTATATGTAGAAAATTGTTTATATTCAATACGGTAATAGACCAGATTTCTTCCCTGGTAATGATTGAGAATATTTCGACGATTTGATACCTACTCAAGAAGTTTACTTGTCAGATGTAAGTTGGCATAGGGTTGGTCCTCTTTAGATAATTTCATGACAATTATAGTCTCTAACAACTCGGTTGGTAGTGATAAAATATTGGTTTTGAACTCATATCTTCTATCTGATGTTTTTCAAGATGTCAGCCTACAGTATGGAAATTCTAGTTTAAGTAGAGTCATTGTTTAATATAAAATCATATAAAAATAGAGTATACAACATCATTCATTGAAACATGATTGATGAAACTCAAGAGATTATGTAATCTATTGCTCCCTCTAAAAAAACTAGTATGGATTTCTCGACATCCTCTATGATGACTCTTCATAGATTCCACCGATGGTGGGTATTTCCGCAGTTCTCAGACAAATGGATCCCCAATGCGGTTCTGAATTCCTCTATCTCCTTGTTCTAGATGGAACGTGTGAAACTAGGATCAACTGCGTGTGGACATCTAGAACTCATATTGAATAAAGCATGTTTGGTTTCATGTTGAGCGACATCGTCATGAACAAGATGCTGGTAATGAAAACGATTATTCTCATTCTCAAGGGATTCAAAGTTCATAACATGACCACATAGACTATAGGTCAAAATATTACATAGATATGCCACCCGGAGGTCTCCCCCTTGTGCACCATCCTCAATGTCCTTAATCAAATAGTGACTATTGGCTATAGTAAAACATTTAAAGATACCCTCAAAGTATTTCCATTTTTCTAAATAGAATGGGAATTGATAATTAATCATGAGGTAATAGACAAAACCTACTACATGGTGAAGTTGGAGTACTCGAGGATTGTAGGATACTTGAAAGAGGGTTTTTCAGGATAAACGAATATTTTAAAATGTATCAAAGTTTTCTACACATTATTTTCCCACTATGGTCTCTAATACTTCTATAGGAAGAGACAAAAGACCATCACTTTGGTTTTACTTCTGAAAATTAAGAAAAATATCGTTCATAGGATTTCTTAAGTAGGTTTTCAATATTCAGTTCTGGTATTTGAGAGTTATTTGAAATGAATCCTATAATACCAATTGTCATGCCCGAGCTCCCAGATACCATGAGCCAGTGCCATATAGAGGATCAAATTCGGTTCAGGATCTGTGAAATCGGCTACTTATGAAATGTTTCATCTGCTAAACTGTTACAGGAAAATTTTTAATCAAAAATGTAAGGTGAGCATATGAATGCCCATTAAGGGGTTTTAAAAAAAATACTATTCCCAAAATAACATTTTAAAATATCCTTTAAACCATTTCAAAAAAAAATATTCTTAAAGAAAATATATTACATATGTAACAAGACATAATAAAATTTCTTAGCTAGATTCATGCTAACAAAATTAGAAGGATACACGATTCCAAAATAGGCATTATTTTTAGGGGTAATGAATAAAAGACATTCTAAACATGTATGACATAAGAATCTTTATGCAAAAAATAAACAACAAAGTTTATTGAATAATTAGAGTTTTGGAAAAAGTTAATCACTTCAATTTCATACATCCAATACTAAAATCACTGAGTGTTAAACATATTTCAGGCCATAAGCTTTTACTTTTCGGATATTCATAGGTACTGGCTCTTAACCATGGATATTCTAATAGTCGAATATCAATTTGGTTAATTTATTATCATACAAATAATGAGGAAGGTGGATATGCAGGACGTTCTGAAACATATTATCAAGGCCTTGGCAAAGGCATGTAATGATTAAGGCCTCATCCAAAATCCATAATCTCTTTAACCCAATATTCTACTAGTAGAATATTTTTTTTGGTTAATTAAATTACATATTCATAATGGGGAAGGTGCATAAGCTGGTCCATGTCAAGGCCTCATACCAAGACCTAGGGGATAACTGTAACCAGACACCAACCCGAAGAGCCTCTGTAACCGGACTTCATCCCAGAGAGCCTCTAATAACCGGACTCCAACCTGGAGGATCTTCTATGACCAGAACACAACCCGGATGGTTTACTTTTACTGGTCCCCATCCTGAAACATACTAGGTCCAATGCATTCCTCATAACTCTAAATCATAGTGCACATACAAATTTGATTTATTAAATGAATTATCATTTCAAGTACACATATTACTTGGTTTATCATTTCACATAATTAAAAGTTTCCCATACCACTTTGAATAATTAAATTATTTTTTCATAAATTATCATGAATAATAAATTGTTAAATTATCACATAATAATAATAACTTTACAAAAGATTCTATAATCTTCCAATGCATGACATTGAAATTTTATAACTTCGGATATGTATTATTCATGCTCAATTCATGTGATGATTAATGGAAATGATTTTGTAATGAATTATAGTATGTCATTTTTTATTTAAGTAATAAATATGTGAACAAAATGCATAATATAATAAAATTAATTTCACATGTGATATATCATTAAAACATACATGTAATGAATGGATGGGGTTACCACATAAAATGATAGTTCCTTAATTTTGAAAGTCCTTGGTTCTTGGAAATGAACATGTATAGTTTAAAATGACTATGTTTGAATTAAGTCATAAGTCATATATACACAAATCATGTGCTGAAAAATAGTCACGTCTTAGAAATTGGCTATGCCTTATGTTTTATATCATGTAAGGCCAATTTATTTTCAGCGCATAATTGGTTTTATATAATTCATATATTAAAACATATCAAAAACATACATTAACCTTTGATGATTATTTAAGGCCAAGTTAATTTGGAATATGAATAAAACCTATATGTTCATACATATATCCATATGTATATATATATGTAATATGTACATGTCGCACCCAAGTCTTTATTTAATAATTCTAAATCATCATTAATATCATAGAATAGAATTAGATTGAATTATGTATGTATGTCCAAATATAACCAAATGATACAACAGAAAATAATTACAAATTAAAATAACCCTTTACTTATGTACACAAATAATAATATGTTATATAAGTTTACATATATATATATATACATATATGTAAATAAACACATATCACTACTGTAATGTGATAAAATTACAACCTCGCAAACCATAAGATTTAGAGATAAATACCTAATATTTAATACCTTTATCATTTTAATGATTCCTGGTTATATAGCCAAATACATTTATATATATATATATACACACACACGTATAACCTTTTATAAATACATGGATTAAGAAGAACAAAAAAACCCTTTCAATACATAGATTTTAAAATCATAACCTAGTTCAAAAATTAAAATGTTATAATGAATTATATTGATTTCATATAAACATTTATACACAATTATATATGTGTATATAGTTGTAAAATAAATAGACAACAAAATTGATCAAATTGACGAACCCCTTAAAAAATATTCCATTAATTGAAACATAACCCTCGCATCCATAATATAACATGAACCTGAAAACCCGATGCTCTATTTTTGTTAAAGAGGAGTTCAAACTCAACTGCATGGTGATGTATATTTATATAACATGTGTATATAAACATACAATCTAAAAATCAACATGAAAGACAATGATTAATCTCCTACATAACATTATCTCATAAAACAATTAAATATTTGAGACAAAGTATAATAAACCCAATAAATAGAGAGTATACATAGAAGAAATAAATAAATTTTTCTTCAAAAACAAAAGATCATAAAAATAAATAAATGTAAGAGGCTAATACTTAACCCTTACCTCAATCATGTGCAGATTACACCAAAAATAGTGAAATGATTGCGCAGAATATGAATAAATCACATTAGTGTGTGCAAGACATCAATAAGTTAAACAATAGAGAGATTGTGTGATGGTCACTCAAACAAGGAAGGATATACTTATTTTGAGGGACATTTCACTAGGCCCACACTCTCTTATACTTCTAGTTTTTTGACCCTCTTTATTTTCTCAAAGCATATGGTTTTATAGAAAGACCTCAACACATCACAATAAAAGAGATTTACAGGGAAGCCAAACATACTATTCACATAGTGAAAGGAATAAAAATCTTGCATAAAATATACAGAAACATTTTAAAATTAGTTGTATGTTGACAGCTCTAGGAAGTCAATTCAAACTAGTACAAAAACAACAATCAAAATAGATTATCTAATTTGATCGAGTGAAAAACATTATGAAACTATAATTTCAAAAAAGTATGCATATAAGGGATATGATTCTATTATTGGACCAAAATCGTTCCAAATTAAAGTGAAATTAGCTGTCAAATGGGGTAGAAATAGAGATTTTTCCATGATATGGATGATTCGATGCTTATGAAGGAAAGAAAATTCCTAATTCATATTGGAGGACTTCAAAAACGATACCTACTTCATATCTTGAATGATTGAACCCATCTCAGCAAAACTTTCTCGAACAACCACTTGACATCCATGGGACCATCACCGGAGACGAAGATGAACCATAGATTTTAACCCTGACAAGCATGGCCTCCATGGATCACCGCTCACTCTCCCCGGATGAACCCCATCGTGACTTGACGCTACACAAAAACCTTTGGAGAGACTCAACTTAGCCTTCTACTTTATAACAGAAAAACGCCAGTCCTCCCACTCTTAATCTCACCTTCTAGCACCTCACAGATGAACCGGCATGCACCCAGAGCACAATGCACCCCAACTCATAAGCGTTGTCTCCCATCACAGATCACACGGGATACACAAATCCCTTTATGGGATTTCACTTTTTTGTTTTTAATCTGATTCCCTATATTATTATTATAATATATATATATATTCATTATGTTTTATACCTTTAATATCATATATTACATTACCATTAATTCACAAAGTCAAAATTGGTGTGAAACTAGTATTTTATTACAAATATTTTTATCATTTCATTTTAAAAGAAAAGATTTTTTTTATATAAATCTTATATAAATTTCTTATTATATACCTATAAATTTATAGATTAAATTAATATTTGAAAATCTATCAATTCAAAAAACATTATTTTTATAACTAGTTACCTAATATTTGTTAACATTACACACATATTTATGATTTAAAATAACAATAATTTTAATTAAAAAATCATACATTTATTTAAAATTTTAATCACTCCAATAAATTAGTTTTATTATGTATTCAAAATGTTAATGATGTTATGAAACATTAATCCAATTTATAATATAATAATTTTCCTATTTTCAAATATATTAAAAACACCATATAATTATTCATATAATTGTTTAAGTAACTATCTTCTTAGTAATAACACCACAAAATGAGGTCATTAAAATACTTTAAAACAATAATATTCAATGTTATATATAACCTCAATATTATATTATAATTTTATTATAGTATTTTTATTCAAATAAAATATATATATATATATATATATATCATATTTTGGAAAATAACCCAATTAGTTATATTATTATAGTTTTTATATTAAATTTTCCTTTAAATATTTATTTGATAAGAATAAATGATGTTCGATAATAATAGTTATTTTTTTATTCTTTAAACAAAGTGAAATAATATTTACATTGATGTTTGTACATTTTTCGGAAAATAAAACCTCAATATTACTATTACATGAGAAATTTTTTTTTGGGCATTACAATAATAATTAAATCTTTATTTTAAATCTATAGTTTTAGTTTGATGTAATTAGATGTTCATTTATTAAATAAATTAATGAAAAGTTATTAGGAGAAATGAGATCCATAAATAAAAGAAGTTCATTTTTTGTTTCGTTACATCCCTCAACAATGGTTCATGCAAAATAATCCATCTAAAATTTATCCTTTTCCATTAATCCTTCCAGAAAACTACATGTTTATTCTGGTACAAATTTAGTATCTTGATTATGGTATGATTATTACTTAGTATGCCACCTCTATTTGCGAATAAAACAATATAAAATTAGATAATATTAAAACATGTTTTTAAATAAATATGTATTGTTCCCAAGTAAACATTTATAAAATTATCCTATTATTCATTATTTAACCACATAATCTCTCAGGTTCATGAGGATAACCATTCCACAATAATTTCTTCAGCTCATACTAGAGCTTGATGTGTTCCCTAGGTAATATCATATCTTAATACTTTCTTCAACTCATGTTGAATACTGAAGTATTATGAGGAGATTTCATATCTAAATACATGTTTCAACTCATGATAGAGTTTGAAACATTCTTAAGGGAGACCATGTCTCTATGTTCCTTTGTTAGCATTCATTATTTGATACATTATTTCACATGATACCATTTGAAAATTCAAGCTTGAATGTCCATGTTAGCACTCAATAAGCCCACAGTATAGTGAAAAAATACCCATTCATTTATTCATAAAAAAATTACCATGAAACCGTGTATACTTCTCAATTTTATGTCCATAATACCATTCCCTTTCTCATATGTGTAACGAAGATGTTAACATATATACATATCAATTCAATGACCCTCCTCCAATTCCTTAACTCAGAAGAAAATGATCATGTTCCCACTCATACATGTCAAATTAGAATGACCATGTTCCCATTATTTTACAGAAACATAATTCAATAATTAATTAACCAAATAAATTTAATTTTTAATTCAATAATTTTTCTGAAACAACTATTCCATTATTTATGTCATTAATTAACTAGTCAAAACATTACATTACATAATTATAAAATTAATTAATAATTACAATTCCTTAGGTTAATTCAATAATTAACTATTAATATTAACAACATTAATTAATTTAAATATTAATTAATAACATCCCATAATTAATTCAACTATTAGTTTCTCAATTTACAATATTAATATCTCATTAATAATTCATTAATTAAATATATAAAACCATCAGACCTAATATCTCATTATTAATTAATGACTTAATTATCTCAAATCATCTGAATTAATATCTTATAATTAATTCCACCGTTTAAGAAAACCATTGATCTCTATAAATAAAAATTAATTCAATTATTAATAAAAAATATATAAATATATAAATTTCACTGATCAATTAATTCACTAGTTAATTGTTATTGCGGGTCCTATTAAATAATTCCAAAATTTATTAATCATATCCAACTCCTTAATCTAATTTACCAATTAACTAATCCCTACAATACTAATATTTAATTCATCACTTAAATAATCACATTTCTACACATTAAATAAACTCATAAATTAAATAATCCTTTTATTTTATTCAAAAATAAAATAATCACTTGACTATAATTATTTAATTTTTTAGTTAATTATTTTCATTATTTAATTTAATTAATAAATAATAACATAAATATTATTAATTAAATAATTAATTAATCAATAAATTTATTTAATTTACAAATTAAATAATTTCATTACTTTTATTATTTAATTTATGAATTATTTAATCCATTTTTTTATTTCATCAATAAAATAATCACACAACTCCCATTAATTAATTTTTCATGTAGTTGATCCATTTATTTTTTCAATAATTTATTAATGACATGAATCTCATTAATTAATTCATCAATTAATTAATACCACTATTTAATTCTTAGATTAAATAATAACATAACTATCACTAATTAAATAATCCCTTTATTAATTTCAATAATAAAATAATCACTAACTCAAGTTAATTAATTTTTCAACTAACTAATCAATTTATTGGAGTCAACTATTAAATTAACATGTAACAACCATCAATAAATTCCTTTGTTAATTAATATATTAATTTAATTATATAATTTAATGATCATATAACATTCATTAATTAAATATAAAATTAATTAAAACATTTTTTTAATTAAATAATTTAATAATCACATAACTCCCATTAATTAATTCGTAAATTAATTAAGCTTTTTTATTTGATTCTATAATTGGAAAATCACGTATCATATTTTAATTAACTTATCAATTAATTAATCGGTTCATTTAATTCAACAATTGAACAATAATATATCTCCCATTAATTAATTAATCAGCTAATTATTTGTTTTATCAAATTCACCAATTATATAATCACAAAACTACAATTAAATAATTCATCCATTAATTAATCAATTAATTTAACTAAATAATTAAATGATCACGTAACTCACATTAATAAATTAAATAATTACTTCATCCATTTTCTTAATTCAAAAATTATATAATCACATTACTCTCATTAATTAATTCATTGTTTAATTAATTCATTTAAAAAATAAAACAATTAAATAATAAAATTACTACTATTAGTAATTTATCAACCATTAAATCAAATCCTCAATCACAAAATTCCCCATAATTTATTCAACAATAAATTATTCCAACTCACTAGATTTAGTAACCGCTCAATTAATTCAATGATTAATTATTATATCTTAACCAATTTAATGTCTCTAATTAATTATTCAATTAATTTATCACCCTTAATCAATTTCAATATTCCAATAATTAACTTAAACAATTAATTTTCCTCTATTAACAATTTCAATTCAATTATAATTAATTCATTTATTAATTGTCTATAAATAATCATCACAATATCAGTAATTTGTTCATTTCACATAATCAATAATTTCAACACTATAATTAATTAGAATAAGATTGAAATTTATAATCATCTAATAAAAATTATAAAATTACATACATGTAAATGTAATTAAGATATTGGGATTTCAATTATAAACCACCAAACACAAGAACGATGGTGACGAACCCTCCCCAACGGAAAAACCAAATTTCAGGTGGTTCAATCATGGACATGCTGAAGAGAATTGACTTGATTTGAAACCTAAATCCATGATTAAATTACATAATATCAATTAAATATAGACCTAGATCCATTAATCCTAGATCATGTCCCCCCAAATATTGATGTAGATCTTATAAAATAGATTAAAACCTACATATTCTATCTAGGAAGCGGAGAAAAAGGGAGAAATAGTTATAAATGGGATGAAAAGACATACCTGGGAGGTGTAGATCCTAAGTCATCCCTAAAATTCACAATTAATGGAGGTTAAGAGTCTTATGAATTTTTATTGGAGCCACCAAATGCGTGAATGAATGACTTGGGTCGAATGGGGGTCGCAATGGGTGAGGTAGTTTTGTTTTTGTGGATTTAAAACAAATTTTCAGGCCATTAAAAATATCAAAAACATATTCCAAGGCATATTAATATGGGTTTCTCTTAATGTTATCCAGTCATGTACATATTTTTTTATGGGGTCATTCTCTCACCTTTTTGGGTTAATGGTTTTATATACCTTTCCCCATACATGTCATCCACCACTATCTAGGGGTTCTTTGTTTCCATCATTAGGGAGGTATATTTTCTCCAACCATGTGGAAATTAGGAATAACCCTATTCTTTTATAAATCTCTCAAAATTAAAATATACACACACAAAGGTAAATCTCAAAAAAAATTCCATAATAATTAGTGAATGAATATATGAAAACATTTCCGAGACAACTCCAAAAAGATTCAGGGTACTAGATTTTCAAGGAAAATGAATTCATTGATCTCAATGCTCCTTTTATATGTTTTCAAAATATTTTCAATGAATGATGCTTTCTAAATTATCTTAATATTCTTTAATATGTATTCAATGAAATTTTTTCCAATATTTTTTAATATTATTTTATTAGTTTTCAATGAAAATGTGTTTAAAAATGATATAAATCCATATTTATATGTTTTGATTATTTTTTAAAAAATGGTATTATATAGGTTGTATGTATTAGGATGCACTTTTCAATGATGTAATTTTATTTTCAGTATGAACTGTTTTTAAATGATATTTCAAAATATTTTTTCATCTAAGATGATATCCGTTTATGTTAATCATTCCCATTAGGGAAATGATCCAGAATATCCAATCATATTAATTCTCTAAATTGATTATGTTTTTAAGGAATGATGTTCATGAAAACTGATTTTTATCTAACTTATTATAATTTTTGGAAAACCATTCAACTTCCACGGGATATATTATTAGAAACATGATCCATATCAACGGTTATACCATGATAAATTATTATGAATCCTACTTCCTTTCACTAGTTATTCTAGGGTTAAATAATAATTAAACCTATATATTTTCAATAGGTTATGATATTTTTAAAATTTTATGATACCCATTTAATTTCATGGTTTATAATACTTTTATTATAAAACAATCCAATTTTTATGGGTCATGATATGATGGACGTTTTGTTATATTGTGGAACGTAAATGTATGCTTCTATTATGTGAATGGTTGTTCAAATATCTCCCCTCAATTCATTGGGGAATTATAAGTGATTATTTAGATCAATAGGGTACATAATAGGGAATCACAATCCAGAAAAAAATTGTGCCATATGGAAAAAAACAGGCGGTAAATGGGAGGCCATAATAATCCCAAAATAGGAGGGTACATGGGAGGACATTCCAACCCTAAAAAAAGAGGGAATCAAAATCATGAAACAGGAGGGTTCATGGGAGGAAATACTAATCCTAAAACAAGAGGTAATCTTATGGTGTTCCATATTTTCGATGTCTTATTTCTAGGTTATTCTTTCCTATATTATTTTCTTGATTCCCATTTTATTTATATCTTATAAACTACAAATATTTATTCCATTCTTCTTGAATATTATAATTGATATTAAGGGTATGATCTAGAAATGATATGATATTATTCCCATGTCATTTTATTAATTTTATTAATTGATTTTTCCATTATTCACCCTTATAGAGAATTATAGCTTAGCCATTTCAAAGTTTTCCTTTTCTTGAATTATTAATTATTTTTTTACATACATGTTTTAAAGGGTAATATATTTGTGGGTTTCATTGATGAATTTTTTCCACGTTATAAATATTTTTCAATGATTTCAATGATAGTAAACTATTATGCTACATGGGATTTTACTTTTATAATATTATGAATATTCATCTAAATTAATGTCATATCCATTTATTTAAAGACCATGGTAACTATATTTGGTTTCAAAGAATTATATAGTCAACCATTAAAACATGATAAAAACTCATTAGTGATATCCCTTTGAATATTTCTAAAGATATACATTTGGATTTAACTAAGGATAAGGTTAAGGGGAAGGAAAAGTTAATGAAAATTTCCTATAATTATATTAAAGTATTCTGTGAGTAGTTTCCTAAAATTCCATCCCTATTTGGATACTACATGTGGATTTCACTCAAGTATATATGTTAGTAGCTATAACAACTTCGATAAGGTGTTTTAGTTCGGACTCCATTGAAAAATGTTATATGACAATAAGACTTATTTCACAACTCGTATGACAATCCCATGAGATTTTATATCGAAATCCCCTTACACATTACATACCATCTAGAATGATTTAAATAGAATATGACTTTGAAAAACCTATGACATTTTTTAGGTGTCAATGATTATGAATGATGGATCAATTATTTATAAATACAATAAGTATTTTACCATATTATGTGGTTCCTCGCTGATGATTTTTTCTTACAATTTTTTTAGTATTAGTTAATTGATGTATCAAAAAAATCATATTAATTTGGAATTCAATTTACAATTCAATGTTCATATTCCTGAGAAACATAATGATATGGCATATTGAGTGAAAAAACTCATTGATATGCTGATTCAAAATTCTTAATCTATAAAATATGGTGAACATACCAAAAATAAATGGAGAGAGAATTGAAATATTGAGTTCATAAGGAAACACCCAGATTCATTCAGTCGTTTAAGTGAACCATTTTTTATTAGATGTGGATTAGTACATATATATAGACATTATCCATTTTACAGTGTTTAGAGAAAGAAAAATTCACTCTGGTTACATTTCTTCTACTAGTTGGTGAAAATAAAAGGGGGAATATTATTAATAAAATGGAAATAAGATGTAATTTACTCCATAAAATGGGATGTATTCAAGATCATATGTTTAAAATTTTAAATTACCCATATTCTTCATATGAAAATGGAAAAGGACATAATAGAGAATAATAAGACGGAAGAGTAATTATTTGGTGCCGATAAATAATTTATATATGGATTATAAGGAACTCTTCATGAATTATCACCCATCATAAAAGTAATATTTATAAATTATTTGGTGGAATTAAACATATCCTACAACAATCCCTGGTTATAAAAAGCTTTATCATCTATAAAGGAGTATTCCAATTCACTATCAATATAGAGATTAATGTTTCAATTTCATATTAATCTCATTGTTTTGATAAGAAATGGAATATAAAGATCAATAGAAAATCTATCAAACATTTAGAAAAGAAATTAAACATTCCATTATACACAATGTGTGGGAGGATCCATGAATATAATCTTATTAATGTGACAAATTATTGTTTTAAGTGAATAAGGGAAGGTAATCTAGAAGTTGAATTTCTATGTAATGAGAATAATTTACCTAATAATGAAAATAATAAGAAATCCTGAGAAAATTAACCTCTCACACATAAGTGATTAAGTTTCATAGATTATGGCCATTATGCTATCATGTTCCCCAATCCAAGGACTTTTTTTGATGATAAGTCACAAAAACCACATAAAAAATTAAAAAGGGAAATTTGATAAAATCAAAAAGGATGATGTGAATAATGATAATTAGGGAACCCTTATCCTACCCACAGTATTAGATAATTTTGGTTTCATTTATTATGATTATGTCTTATTTAAATATTATTGTTCATCCATTAGTGAATTTTCATGTTTTTATCCCCCTCAACAAGGATTTTAGATTAATAAAATCACTTTTGGTATTTTATTAGTACAAGGATTGAATCATGATTCCAATGAAAATGTGTTGGTATAAGATAGAAGATTATTTATGTTATAAATAGTAAAATATATTTTTTAAGGGTAATCAGGTTAGCCATTAATATAAAATTTAAGATAAAATTCATAGGTTGTTTATTAAATTAACATATTATCTCTGTATATTTGGATTCATGCATATTATATTACCTATTCGAACAACCTTGTGTTGATGGAAAATGCTGAACAATTTGATGGATTATTAGGAATACCATGATATGTTAGTACTCCATGAATAAAAAAATCTCATTACATTATGGATAAATAGGTTATGTGGATCGTGGTACAATAATGGATGTGGTTGACCTCAAATAATGAAAGAATATCTTTTTATGAAAAAATTTCATATTTAGTAATATAATGAGAAAATTAAACGTTTTCCAAATAGATTAATTATTGTTAAATTTACTTCCTTTAAAATAATAATATATTTATAAATATGACACCATCAAAATTCCATTTTTTATATCCATAGTTTTAATTAATAATCATTATGTTCAATAGCATACATGATATGCTACATCGATCATAAACAAACAATAAAATATTGTTATATAAATGATACAGTTTTATCCTAGCCTTTAGAATAGAAGGAATGATAGTATCAACTAAATTACTAAAATAAGGTTTACAAATGTTTATATAATGATTCATTGGTTGACAAATTTATTATAAATGGAAATAACACCCAATTGAATAAAAATGAATTTTTTATTGAAGCATATTTAAAAAAGATAATAATTGTGGTTATAAAAAAATATCACTCTTAATAGATTTTTAATTTAATGAATAATATATTTTAAATAATCAAAGTAATATTCTAAATTCATCTTATTTGTTTTCTTGTTATGATTTCAGAAGAAATTGAATTTTTTGGATAAAAAAAGTATTTTTCTAAAAATGCTAATTTACCACCTTTTGATGGAGAAATCACTTTAAATATAGTTTTTGCCACATTTATATTTTATATTGGGAAAAATAAAAATATTCTATAGAATTGTGACATATAAATTTACATTCAATGAAATTTTGGTATTTATTTTTTCAAAATTCCTATTTTTATGAATAGTAAAAAATAAAACATTTTAATTCAAAACATCCTTTTCATATCATTTATTTATAAAGTAAAATTTTACATTTAATTATTATTAATTATTAATTGGATTAATTTTTTACAATTTAATCCAATTTTGATAATTTCATGTCATTTAAAATTAAAATTGTGCATATACACGTTCCAATCTTTTGATATTTTTTACTTCATAAAAACCCACTTTCTGGTTTTGACAAGAAATTAATTTATATTAATTTCTGAACATTATGTATTTTAAATTAAGAAAAATTTATTCCAAATTTGAAATAGGATGTTTAAAATTGTGTAATTATGTAACTTTTATTTTTGTACGTTATGAATAGTAACATTAGTTATTATTTTTATTTACATGGTTAAAGGGTATATCTAGAAAATAAGGGTAAAAAATAATATCATAATAATATTAAACTACCAAAAAACATGACCTTATTTTATTGGATGATATATTTCCAACCATGGGAATCCTTGAGTGGATTCTAAGACCCTATGGAGCCATTTGGGTGTGATAATGACATGTTGTAAAAAATATTTTAATTTAATGAGAAATATAACATAAACATTTATCTTTGACCAAAAAAAATTAATTTTGGGTCATATAACTGATAAATTTTACTAAAATTATTCATTATAAATATAGTATATTTTTATACATCATGGATATTTATTTATAATTTTTAAATATTAAATTAATAATGTTATTTATGACACAAAAATGATGTGATGATTACCTTATTAATGAAGGATTCAAATAAATGATATTATAATTAATAAAATAAATGTAATTTGAAAAATTAGATACCATAAACGAATTTTAGGGATGATATCAAAATATAATATTTTATTTAATTACTTTTATTTGAAGGAATCTTGTTTTTTAAACATAAATAAATCAAATACTAAATTGTGTCAAAATTGACATAAATGTGTCTATAAAACAAATATTATTTATTAATATGATATAATTTTCCAAAAAATATAATATTTCGTCAACTAAATTATATAATATAAAAAATATATTTAATGATCCTCTTTTGGTTTTCCTTGTATTTTATAGTAATTATAGTAACCATATATTTTGTATATACAAGAAGGCATGGTAAGAGTAAATGTTTTTAACTAATGGTTAAAGCTAAAATATTAATGTATTTTTCTATCAAAAACACGTATGAAATGTAATTTTTCAGGGTATTTTGACCTATTATCATCTTATCCTTAAAATATATCACTTTGAAACTATAAGAATTCTAAAATAATTTTATAAAAAAATAATATTTCATGACATTCCAATAGTATCCCTCCTCCCTCTTATAAATGGCCAAAACCTCTACGAACTTACATACACCTCTAATACCCCTTGTATCATCCAACATCTGATCCAATAATCTCCCAAAATCACAAAATTCCATCAAGAATCGTTACATTTGGAATAAGAAAAATTAAGTATGCCCTTTTGTCTCCAATCAAAAGAAGTTGCCTGATTTAGAGGTAACATCTTCTGTCATGTTCATTTCCATTATTTTCCATATCCATTCCCTTTTATAATCTAACTATTTTATTATATAAAAAAAATATCCTCGATTTAATATGATGTTGTTATGATAATTATTCTTACTAAAATTACACATACCTCTATCTAATGGATAGAAACTTGCTATTTCTCTATTTGAAAAACTACTACATCATTAAATAGGGATTTTTCATTTTCTCCTACAACATATCATGGTGGAAATTATGATAGGAATATATATATATATATATATGATATATATGATATTAATTTTTTCACTATTATTATGTAATTTTTATTTATAATATGTCATTATACATTCCATAATGAGTATATACATTAATTTCATTTGAGGAAGTGCAAACTTATTTCCCCTCAAAGTGATATGACTCTTTCATGCCATACATGGAATGTATTAAGGAAAAAGTTAATGATCTTAAGAAACATATATATCATATATATTATTCAGTAAATATTACTTACCAATTTTTAATTTATTTTAAATTCCATTAATATGATAATGAAAGGAAAGTAGTATTTATTCGTATGTACAAACTACTGTCTCCATAAATGGTTCATTTCATTTCATATATCCAAATGTTATGGAATAGTATAAATACAAATATTATTTATATATATATGATATCTAAATCATGTATAATATTATGGAGATGAAGGAATTTTGACCACATGGACAATTTACATCAAATTAGTTCATTTTCAACTCATGTACCAAATGTCAACATAATAACCGATATGATCATAAATAATTATGTAATTTTTATGACATGATAATAAGTAATATAAATTGAATAATAAAATTGTAAAATGTTATTATGAAGGTATAAATTTCCTTATGTTTATTTTTTAGGAAATTATAGAATGAACGGGGCATGTCAGATTCATTGTAAGGGAACTTCTTAACTAAATTTCCATTCCTTGGGTTGATCTTAAAATTCATGATTATGTAGCGCAATGATTATGTGAGAAATAAAATTTTATATACCTTATTTTATTTAGACTTTATTTATGTGTAGTTATAGTTAATACACATAATTGATCTATTTTATTTACAAAATTATATTTAAAAGGAAATTCAAAACTCAATTTCAACTCATTATGTTTTATGCATACATCATTGATTATATTATCCCAAGATTATGTGATGAATCACTGTTTAATTATTTATTTTTTAATTTATAGTTTCCATTGTGTGGATATACTTTTTCTACACATAATCACCCCATTTATAAACTCTCATGTCAATTATACAAACTTGGTAAGATAAATATTAACTCAATCTCCATTTATTGTGTTAAATATCAATGTCATTTGTTTTGTTTTTCAGAGAATATTTGTGAATGACATTAGATTTTTTTACACTAAAAATACATTTATATTGGGTATATTTATATTCATTACAAATAACTATGTCATTGATTTACCATTAATCTAATTATATTAACTTTTGATGCTTTTTCATCTCAATCAATTTTCATTGAGGAATATCTTGATGTTTTTCACATTTATTAAACTATAGGGCGTATATAAAATCCTTTTTAAACTTAATATATTGAATTTATATATTCTCATTATATTTAATGTTTCCTTTTATGTTATTATTTAATTATTTTTATTCATTTGTTTATCAAGTGGTACGAGACTCTTTAACTAAAACATCGGTTCAAATGTTTTAAAGACAAAATCTTTTAAATCCTTATCTTTCATGTCCCTGTTTTCAAAATTATTTTATGAACTTATTTATGTTGACATGAATGTATTTATGTTGTTATTTACATTCAAATGTTTCGAAGTGGAAAGGGAAACATTGATCCAAATATCATTTTTTTAATTTTTTTATTGTGGTTTAAAAATGGATTAATTATATCAATATCGTGAAATGATATCATGTTGTTACAAAGTTGAAATGATATTTTTTTCAAGTGTTTTTATTATGAAATGGTACATTTATATTTGATGGTTCATTACGTGATAAATGAAATAATGGTGGTACTATGATAATCCTATGGTGGGTTAGCTTGTGATAGCTCTATAATGAATTAGGTAACATGACAGAGGTAAATGATAATTTTTATCATAATAGATTTTGAGAATATACATTGACGGGTATTGCAAATATAACATTCAAGGTTAATACTTATCTCTACATGGAATCTAACAATTAATTATGTTATGAAATCCATAAGATACCCTTTTGATATTTGAATTCCATCATCTTATTTATGAATCTCATGGTTTCCTAAGGTTTGTTAAAGAGTTTATGTTTTAACATTGAAAATGATATGTTTGGGAAAATGTATTATTGAGTTTAAAATACTGATGGACAACTGGTTTTGTTCAGTATTTCATAAACTATAATAGGTTTTTTATCATCCCATGTTTGGAAATGTTTTTTGAATGACATAACAGAGAATAGACTCTATGATGGGATCAATTAAAAGTCATATTATTTACACAAGAACTGAACGGTGTTTATTTTTTAAAAATGTTTTGTTTTTGTGAAATTATTGATAGTTAGTATAAGTGACTACATTGTAAATTTTTAATGTTGTTATTCATGAGTTATGACCTAATTTACTAAATATTTAATCCTAAAACGATCCTGAAATTAAAATGTTTCATATTCATGACTTAACTCAAAATTATGTAATGTTTAAGGTTGAGGCCTTATAATTTCGTATCAAAGGAATGGTTTAGTGAACATTAGAGATGATGTTGTTTTCTAAAGGGTGAGGGATATCATCATGGGTGTATAATTTTAAGTTAGATCATAATTTCAATGGCAATGAAACACTTTTTAAGACTTTATAATCTAAAATATTAAGGTGACTAGTAGTATTTTTGGACATAAAAATTATTGAGGTAGTTACATGTTATTACTTTTGGGGGTGAAAAATGAATGGAATAAAATAAAAATGGTGGGAAATAAATGTTTTGGTTATTTATGAGGATTTTATCTCATTTTTTTAATATTATAAGAATTATATATTATTTTATAATGGAAAACATATAGACCTTGTCACAACCCCCTTTGTCGAACAAGGCAGCGAGAATCGATCCTACGTGAAGTCCCTAGTTTTTATGACTTATTTTTTTTAGGTAAATGATTTTATAGATCATGAATATTTTTATTTTTGGACAATTTTATTTATCAAATGGATATATTTATTATGTTAAAATTGTTTGGTTATTAAGCGATAAATGTAATTTTGGAGAACATTAACTATTTTCGTATCCCATTATTATAATGTTAAAAAGAATACTATATAATTTTATTTTGATGAATAAAGGTTGAATTATTTTTTGAGAAATCAATTATTTAATTATGAACATAGGGCGATTTTTCGAAATGATTAACATATCATCGAGAAAATATAATTAGGTTAATTAATGATAAGTATGCGAATTTAAGAGTATTCGATGATATTTGGAGATAAATTTAAAGATTTAACTTGGAAGACTATGTGATCAAATACTTTTGGTTTTTTGGGATCAATATTAGTTTTTATTATTCTTTTTGAGGAATTATATGGACAATTATATGTTGAATTGTCTTTGTTGAACATTAGGGTATTGTTTGTTGAATTTTGGAGAAAAAGAGTAATATTTATTTTTATAAAGGATTTTCCTTTTTGAGATTATCTGATCTTTTAATAACCATCATTTTGGATAATGTAAAAAATAGTTGAAATATATAGTTAATCGAATGTAGATTATGTAATTCTCTAGAAGTTGATTCGAGCACAACAAGTGTGACCATATCATATTGAATACTCATCATTTGGATAAAATAAGTGTTTGAGGTACTTATTTATTAAAGGACAAGTCTCTATTGACATGTACGTATCATTCCTTATTTTATTATTAAATATCATAAATAGATTCTTTAACATTATGAAAAGGATCTTAAAATAAAAAACAATGTCTATTTACTTTTCATACCATGGAATCAAAGACAGTTAAAACCATCCCAAGTTTGGTGGCTTCAGATTCATAACTTTTTTCGGGTCATATATTCTATAACTATCCATTAAAACATTATGGTTATTTGTCCATCTGTATCCATGTTTTATTACATGTAATCCTAGTATATGTTATCTCAGGCGACCTTGATAGTTTTCATTATTTCTTTCAAAGTTATAATTCCATTGAATCTATTTGAAATTTTGGATTTTAAATAACGATTCTGAAAACAATTTTAAAATTCCAAGGATGATATTTCTGGATGGTGGGAATGATGTAACATACCCGGTTTTAATAATGAAACAATAAATTCAAGAGAAGACATGATTCTATACATCAAGATTAAAATAACTACTAAATATAATTATTTAAATGGTACCATTATAACATAGCTATTTGAATGATTGGAAAAAATAGTATCAACTTAATTATTAAAATATTTGTCACACATGATTAAGTAATGATTCCTTGGTTACCAAATTTATTAGAAATGGAAATGAAAACTAATTGAATATAAAGGATATTTTTTGATGAAAACATCTATCAAAAGAAAATAATTACGTTTCTAAAGTCATATCACAGATTACAGATTTTTTATTTAATGAAAAATATATTTTATATATTCAATTTAACATTATAAATTAATCCAATCTGTTTTCTAGATATTATATAAGATCAATTTCTATTTTCATAGTCAATAAGAAATTTTTTACTAAAAATTAAAATTTTCCACCTTTTGGTGGAAAAACCTTTTTAAATATAATTTATATCACATTTATATGTTCTATTTGAAAAAATAACCTTCTTATTTTGAAGAAGAAAATAAAAATTTACCTTGGATTAAATATTGGTATTTTTCTGACAAAATTCATATGAATTGTCAAAAATACTGCATTTTAATTCAAAACTTCCTTTTTATCTCATTTATTTGTATAGTTGGATTGTAATTTTAATTAGTTTTAAAGTTTAATTGAATTATTTTTTTACAAGTAAATATAATTTGTTTATTAGAAGTAATTTCATTTTTAAATTTGATATAAACACATGTCAATCCTTTGATAGTTTCTACTTCATAAAAACATTCCTTCTTTTTTTGACAAATATGTATTAATTTTAAATTAATTTATGCCGATTCAGTGGATAAAATTTTAAATAAATGTATTCCAAATTTTCAATCAGAAAATAGTAATTGTGTAAATACGAACCTTTTATTTTTGGAAATTATGAATAAGAAATATCTATAATTTTTTTTACCATTGATAAGATGTAAATATATGAAATAAGGATAAAAGAAATTGTAATAATAATAATAAACAACCATAAAAAATTCCCAAATTCAATTTTATGAGATAGTTTCAACCATATGAATCCTTAGGTGGATTTTGGGACCCCATAGTGCCTTTTGGTTTGAAAATGAAATGTTATAAGAATTAATTTAATGTAAAGAGAAATATAACATTAACATGTATCTCTTACTAAATAATTTTAATATAGGGTTATATAACTGATTTCATTGACTATAAATATTCATTAGAGATAAAAAAATTAATCATTATTGTAATTTATATATAATTTATATATATTAAATAAATTATGTTATTTGTGACACAATGATGATTCATTGGTTACCTTATTAATGAATGATTCAGATAAATGATATTATAAATACTAAAATTAATTTGAATACAAAATTTTGATTCTATCCATGAAATTTATTGATTATGTTGAAATATTAATTTTATTTAATTAATTTTGTTCAAATTAATCATGTTTTTATGACATAATCAAAAATCAATTACTTAATTGTGTTAAAATTGACAAAAATGAGTTATTATAATAAATAGTATTTTAGTAAATGATGTAATTTTCATAAAAATAAAATATTCAGAAAAATGATTTATATAAATTAATAAAATTCCCTTAATGATCGACTTTTTCTTATATTATAATTTTTGGGAAAATATAGTAACCATATATTTTGAAAATACAAGAAGCCATGGTAAGAGTTAATGTATATAACTAAAGGATAAAGTGAAAAGATAATTGTAACATCCCAGGTAAATAAAGAATAAAATTTTTTTATATTTATTAATATTTGCGAATTAAATATTAATTTTACTTTAAAGGGGTAGCTATGTTTGATAGCGTACCTGATATGCAACGAATAGTTTATTTGAAATCTTACTTTGCACACTAGTAATAAAATAATATTATTTTAAATGGTAGTTAACACGTAGCCGTTGTATTGGTGGGAATGAAGAGAAATAACTAAAATATGATTATATATGTTTTTTTAAATGTTTCTACATTTATCCAATAAATAATAAAGGATTAAAATAAGAAAAGAATTCAATTTTAGTCATATATACTCTAATTTTCATTAAAGGTCTACTTATCACCTTTTGATGGTGAACCGTCATTAAATATAGTTTTGGTCAGACTTATACCTTCTATTGGACCAAATAAAATTCTTCTTTAGAATCGGTAAATCAAAATTTTTTGTGTGTAAATTTTTGGTATTTTTCCGATAAAGTTCATTTTTTAATGAATAGTGAAAAATGTTGTATTTTAATTCAAAACAAATTTTTAAACTAATTTATTTATATGATTAGATTATCGTTTTAATTGGTTTTAAAGTGAAATTAGAATATATTTTTACCATTTAATCCAATAGTGGTCATTGGAATTAATTTCACTTTGAAATCGGACTTAAACTAGTGTCAATCGTTTGATACTTATTGTTTCATAAAAACACGATCTTTGCTCTGACAGCGGGAATTAATTATTATATTAATTAATTCAACTTATATGTTTTGAATTTTTTAAAATAGACTTCATATTTGTATTCAAAATATCAAATATAGATTAGGGTGAATTTTTGGTATTTTTCTGAAAAACTTCAATTTTTTATGAATAGTGAAACCACTAAGTGGAACTTAAAAAAACTGATTTTTCATTTAAATGAAATTTTACCATCTTTGTGTTTTTAATTTCAAAAATCTGACATGCATGGTTGTTATTAAGAAGTAAAATGTTGTTCAATGGGGTTAAAATAATTTTTTGGTGAATAGTAACTTTTATGTTTTTAATCGCGATTAGAGAAAAATTAGTGAAATTTATGGTAAAAATAATGTTTTAATAATATGAAATGACCAATACTAATGTCCTACCCTTATTGGATGTGTCATGGCCGACTAAGAAAAACCATGGGTCGATTTTGGGGACCCCATGGAGCCACTTGGGTAAGATAATGACATTTATGATTTTTATTTAATGTTAAAATTAAAATGTCACAAACATGAGATGTTTTACTAAAACAATTATTAAATGAGGTTATACAAGTCCTATTTTGGACTATAAATATTTATTAGAAAGATAAAAATATTTAATACATCATGATATTTTTTTTATAATTTTTAGACATTAAATAAAGAAATTATTTATGACACCATGATGATGCACCGATTAACTCATTATTTAACGATTTAAATAAAATGAAAAGATAATGTAAAATCTAAGTACTAAACATGTAAAAAACCTATTGGATGGGTGGACATAGAAATATTATCAACTTATCCTTTAAAGAAATAATTTTGGGGCCCTTTTTATCCAAAAATCATTTTATAATAAGTATCTTTTCTTAACTTTCCAAGAGTATCCCTCCTCCCCTCTTATAAAAGGCCCCCACCTCTACCACCTTACCCACACTTCCAAAGCCTTTGGCTCGGACAACCCCTGCCCATTTTGTCTCTCCATATCCCTCTCTTAATCCTAGAAGCCTCACTTTTGGCAGAAGTCTTCCCAAGGAATCCTTTGAGCTCAAATCAAAAAGAGTTACCTGTTTTAAAGGTAGTGTTTTCTCTTGTGTTCTTTTTTTTATTTTGCTTCTCCAACCCCTTAAACTCTGTTTATTCATTTCTTTTGTAACAAATCCAGTATCTTCAATATACTAGTATGTTTTCATAAGAATAATTCTAGCTAAACTTACATACAACTACATTTAATGGTTAAAGAACATACTATATCTGTGGATGACAAATTTCTGCCTCACGAAACGATGATTGTTTAATATTCTTCCAACACCTTCAAAGGTGGTCATTAAGATGTCACTATATTTATATATGATATATAATATTTTTATGTTTTCCTAAATCTTCTGAATTTTTCATTTATGGAACACCTTTATGGCTTTCATTATGGGTATACGCGATATCTTCATTTTAGGAAGTGCGGACTACCGCCCCCTCAAAGTGATTTGATTCGTCAATGTCGTACGTGGGACATATAAAGGATGAATTTAATGATATTATATATGATATTATACTGGAATCATAATATTTATTTATATCATTATGATTTCACTCCATTAAAGTATGAGATAGAAATTAAAGTAGCATTCATGCGTACGTACGACTTACCGTCTCCATGAACGGTGCATTTCATTTCTTATCCACAAATGTAATGTACTATTATAAGTAAATATATATAATGGATATATATGATTTATGTTACATCAAAGTGATAAATATAATTCTGAAATTAAAATATACATACCTCTCATTTAGTTTTAATTCCATTAATATGACATAGAAAATGAAAGTAGCGTTCATGCGTACGTACGGCTTACCGTCTCCATGAACGGTGCATTTCATTTCTTACCACTAAATGATTATTTAATATTATAAATACATGTATATGACAGATATATATGATATATATGATATCCAAATCATGAATATCATTATGGATATAATGAACGTTTGACCACACGAAAAACATGTAATTGTAAGAAGTCCACTTTCAACTTAAGAACCAAATATCGACAAAACAAACATTATTAACTTAAATGATTACATAATATTTATAACATGGCAATAAGTGATATAAAATGAATAATGAACTTGAAAAAGGTACTTAAGCAAGTAGAAATTAATTCATGTTTATTATTTAGGACGTTAAAGAACGACCGAGTCAAGTCGGACTCGAGGTAAGGGACTTCGTCTCAATCTCCTTTCATTGAGGCATATTTCATTATATACACAACTTTATTTTATACGGTGTATAAAACCCTTTGACTTTTACTTTTATACAAAAGGAATATTTTTCTACGAAGCGTTTTCCTAAACGAAAAAAGGTAATTCTTCTTTTGATGTATGCGGTGACAACAACCTTTTTCGCTACCGCGAGTATTATTTGGTCTTTGGGTTCCTCAAAAAGCCGTAATGTTTTTAAAATGAAATAAATACCATATTCTCTTTTATGTATTTTGGTATTGAAAATGGTTTTTATAATGGATTTGTTATGTCAATATATTTATGTGATATATTGTGATCAAAGTGTGGAAATGTTTTCTTTCCATTATATTTGTTTTATGTCTTATGATTTTATAATGGTACTTGGAAATTTGAAGGGTGGTTACGTGACAAACCATATGACGGGTGGTGCCGTGAATACCAGGACGGGTGTTTACGTTATAACCTCCAATGTATTGGGTATGGAAGTCGGCCGTATGGCTATTCCATTAAGTGATATGTGTGGAAGTCAACCGTATGGTTATTCCATTTAAGTATGTTTATGTCCCACGTTACCTTTATATGTTATGTGATCTTTATATGGGTTTTATGGTAATCTTTTGGTTACAAAAGGGTAAGTAATGATCTTTTATTCAGTGAAGAGTTTTTACTACTTCATAAAGGTGAAATGTATTACTTTGATAAAGTATACATGTTTTACTTGTTGTTTTGAAAAACTAACAGTTTTCATTCTTTGTGTATCCCTTACTGAGATTTTTATGCTCACCCAGAGTTTTTTTGAAATATTTTTCACATGACTTAATGTGGAGTAGGGCCAGGGATGTGATCAAGGTAAATTCATGCTATATAAAACATGGAACTAGACATGTTTCTTTTTAAGAGTTTTTATTTTAATGGAACTTAGTATAAGTGTCTACTTTGTAATCTTTTGAGATGTAATAGTTATGATCTAATTCTCTAAAACTCTAAAACTAAAAATATCCTCAGTAGGAATTATTCATTTAATTCAAGATTAAGTAAGGATTAAGGTTGGGGCCTTATAGTTGGTATCATAGGTCGGTTTAGACAACTTTAGTAGTTAGAAAATTGGTAAATTATAAATTAATTTATGGTAAGAATGAAATGATATAGCATTTAAAGATTACCATGTTGCTTCACCTAAGATATTTCTGTGTTCAGAATGGTTTTCCGCAGAGGAAATAAGGCATCTATGTTGGGACGACATCAGGAGGAAGACAACCTTCCAAATCAGCAACCTGAGATGGTTAGAATTGGAACTAAACTATTTGTTGCAGTGATGGAGGAGTGGACTCAGGCTATAAATGGTGGTGGTATCCATGCACGAGATCAGACATATCAACCGCAGAGGAACATGTGAGTGGTGGAACATTTCATGAGGCAACATCCCCCATCATTCAGAAGATCATCTGACCCCGTGCTAGCTGAAGGGTGGATTAAAGCACTGGAGAAGATTTTTGATGTCATGGGGTGTTCAGAACATCAAAAGGTTAGTCTTGTTGTTTATTGTTTTGAAGGAGAAGGTGATCAGTGGTGGTCGATGGTGAAAAATAGCAGGGATAGTGACGAGATTAATGATCTTCGCTGGGACGAATTCAAAGGCATGTTTCTTGAGAAATATTTTCCTATGGTGGTTCGTCTTAGGATGGAAAAATAGTTCCTAGAATTGAGGTAGGAGGATGACTTAATGGCTGCTTATGAAGAAAAGTTCACTCGACTGGAAAGGTATTCTCCAAACATCTTATGAGATATTGATAGTAAAATCAACTATTTTTACTCAGAGTTAAAGCCAAATTATCGGAGGGAATTAGCTTCTCGTGAGTTCAAAAGTTACGAAAAACTTGTTCGATGTGCGGAGAAGGTGGAAATGGAGTTTTCCGTTGATCAGGTGTTCTTTGACAAACAACAGAATAAGAGGTCCAGTTGGCAGGAAAAGTGGCAGAATTCATCAAAGAAGCAAGGAGGCAAGAAAACAAAATTTCCATCCAGTGAGAAGTGTGGTAAAATGCATCCTGGAGAATATTTATCCAATCCTGGAAAGTGAGTTCGGTGTGGTAAGTCTGGTCATATTGCTCGTAACTGTAAGGAAGATGATCATGCAGGCAATGAAAAGCCAGCGGTAAGATGTTTTAAGTGAAATGAAATGGGTCATTAGGCAAATGAGTGTCTAACGAAGAACTCAACTAGGGAAAAGCAGCTAGACTACAAGCAGAAAGGGGTGGTGAAATCCTTTGCAACTACTTCAGCAGATGTTGGGCCATCCAACGAAGTAGTATCAAGTACACTATTTGTTTGTTCAGAATATGCCAATGTGTTGTTTGATCCAGGGTCTACACATTCTTTCATTTCTGAGAAGTTTTCTAGTAAATTGGAAATTCAATCTCAAGATATGAATCCTGAACTTATGGTAAAAACACCCGGAGGGAACGTTGAGACAAAAAGGAATTATAAGAACCTTCCTATCCTTGTGTGAGGAAAGAATCTACCAGCAAAAATTATTGTTTTGCCTCTAGTAGAGTTTGATGTTATTTTGGGCATGGATTGGCTTTCTGTTTATCATGTTAAGATTGACTGTAGAGCCAAAATGGTTTCTTTTCAGAAAGATTTTCAGTTTGTGTACAAGAATGAACCCTTGATTTTGATAACATATCAGGAAGTTGAGAAACTAGTAAAGGATGGAAATGAATGTTACCTTGCACATGTTGTTGAAAATAAAGGAACTATTCAGATTAATGATGTGCCAGTGGTAAATGAGTATCTTGATGTTTTTTCTGATGAGTTTCCTGGTATTATTCATGATCGGGAAGTTGAATTTACTGTTGACATAGTTCCTGATTCTAAGCCAATTTCAATACCCCCTTATCGAATGGCTCAAGTTGAACTTTTAGAGTTAAAGAAGGAATTGCAGGAGTTATTAGATAAAGGATTCATTCGACCTAGCACTTCACCATGGGTTTCTCCTGTCTTGTTTGTTAAAAAGAAAGATGGATCAATGAGAATTTGCATTGATTATAGAGCCTTGAATAATATCACTGTTAAGAACAAGTATCCTTTGACTCATATAGATGATTTGTTTGATTAGCTCCAGGGAGCTCAATATTTTTCAAAGATTGACATGAGGTCGGGGTACCATCAGTTGAATGTAAAAGAAGCAGACGTTCCGAAGACTACGTTCCATACTAGATATGGAAATTATGATTTTGTATTTCTGCCTTTTGGTTTAACCAATGCACCTACTGTATACATGGACCTTAGGAATAGAATTTTCCATGAGTTCTTGGATAAGTTTTTGGTTGTTTTCATTGATGATATTTTGGTGTTTTCTAATAGTAAATAGGAGCATGAAATTCATTTAAGGGTTATCATGCAAACTTTGAAAGAAAAGAAACTGTATGGAAAGTTCAACAAGTGTGAGTTTTGGTTACAATAAATTTCTTTCCTTGGTCACATTGTTTCAAAAAATGGCATAACTGTTGATCCTGCTAAAACCAAAGTTGTTGAAGAATGGCCAGGAACCACAAATGTATCTGAGATCTGTAGTTTTCTTGGTTTGGTAGGTTACTACCGAAGGTTTGTTGAAAAGTTTTCACGATTATCAACTCCAATGACTAATCTGACTCGGAAGGGTGTTAAGTTTATCTGGACAAAATAATTTGATGATTGTTTTCAGGAGTTGAAAAGAAGATTAGTGAATGCTCCAGTTTTGGCACATCCTTCCAGGAATGGTGAGTTTGTTATCTACAGTGATGATTCATTGAAAGGACTTGGTTGTGTCCTTATGCAAAATGATCAGGTAATTTCTTATGCTTCAAGCCAGTTGATAATTCATGAGGTAAATTACCCTACACATGATTTGGAATTAGCTGCTGTTGTTTTTGCATTAAAAATTTGGAGGCATCATTTTTATGGAGTAAAGTGTGAAATATATACTGATCACAAAAGTTTAAAGTATATATTCACTCAGAAAGAATTGAACATGAGACAGAGGAGATGGCTAGAATTAATCAAGGATTATTATTGTAAAATTCATTACCATCCAGGATAAGAAAATGAAGTGGCTGATGCTCTGAGTCCAAAAAGTAATGCTTCATTAACCATGCTACGTTTGTAATGAGATCCTTTGGTTTTTGATTTGATGAACCTTGGAATAGAAGTTGTTGGTGTAGGATGTTATTCTGTTTTGTTTCAGGTATCAGTGAGATCATCCCTATCAGACAGAATTAAGCAAGCACAGAGGGAAGAAAGTGAGTTGCAGAAAATGGTAGAGCTGGTTCAGAAGGGTAAGTTTCCTGAATTCAACATTGATAATGATTGTGTTTTGAGGTTTGGGAAGGGATTGTGTGTGCCTTGTGATTCATAGTTGAAGAAAGAGTTGTTATGTGAAGCTCATAGTTCTCTATTTTCATATCATCCTGGTAGTACTAAGATGTACATAGATCTGCGAGAGTATTACTGGTGGGTTGGAATGAAAAGGGATATTGCTGATTTTACTGTGAAGTGTTTGACATGTCAGTAGGTCAAACCAGAGCAGCAGTTACTGAAAGGGATGCTGCAATCTTTACCAGTACCAGAGTGGAAATTGGAGAATATATCTATGGAC
Source organism: Viscum album (assembly GCA_963277665.1). NCBI lineage: Eukaryota > Viridiplantae > Streptophyta > Magnoliopsida > Santalales > Viscaceae > Viscum > Viscum album. The sequence continues at coordinate 646,334,989 of OY728120.1, read as the reverse complement.
TTCGTTGTGGGATTGCCGAAGTCACCTCGAGGTAATAATGCAATCTGGGTTATTGTTGATCGCTTGACTAAATCTGCTCATTTCTTTGCTATACAAGATACTTCTTCCCGAGATCAACTTTCCCATTTTTATCTTAAAGAGATATTCAGGTTACATGGAGTTCCCCTATCCATTATGTGATATCTTGATACCAGGTTTACTTCTAACTTTTGGAAAGGCCTTTAGAAGGCATTGGGTACTGAATTAAATTTTAGTACAACTTTTCATCCTCAATCAGATGGGCAGTCAGAACGAACAATTTAGACCTTGGAAGATATGCTATGAGCTTACTCTATGGATTATCATTGAAGTTGGGACCAACATCTTTCTTTGGTTGATTTTTCATATAATAACAGTTTTCATTCCAGTATACAGATGACACCATTTGAGGCATTATATGGGAAGTGGTGTCGAACTCCAGTTTTTTGGGATGAAGCGGGTGAAAGGAAGCTAATGGGACCAGAATTGGTAGAAAAGATGGTAGAAAAAGTTTAGTTGATTCAGAAACACATGAGAACAACTCAGAGTAGACAAAAAAGTTATGCGGATAACCGGAGGAAGGATCTATCTTTCGAGGTAGGTGATCATGTTTTTCTCAAGGTTTCTCAATGGAAAAGTGTGATTCAATTTGGTAAGAAAGGAAAGCTGAGTCCAAGGTTCATTGGACCATATGAAATTGTAGAGAAATTTGGATCAGTTGCTTATCGAGTGACTTTACCTCCGAGTTTATCTCAGGTACACAATGTTTTTCATGTTTTGATGTTGAGAAAGTATATTTCAGATCCATCTCATGTTTTGATCCCAGAGGTAGTTCAGTTGCAAGAGAATCTCTCTTATGAAGAACAACCAGTCCAGATTCTTGACCGAAGAGAGCAAGTGTTGCGAAATAAGGTAATTCCCAGGTAAAGGTTTTGTGGAAAAACTATATGGTTTAAGAGGCAACATGGGAATCTGAAAATGCTATGAGGGATAAATACCCCCACTTATTTTGATAAGTGAATAAAATTGCGAGGATGCAATTCCCAAAAGGGGGGAAGGATGTAACATCCCGGGTAAATAAAGAATAAATAATTTTCATATTTATTAATATTTTCGAATTAAATATTAATTTTACTTTAAATGGGTAGCTATGTTTGATAGCGTACCCGATACGCAACGAAGAGTTTCTTTGAAATCTTACTTTGCACACTAGTAATAAAATAATATTATTTTAAATGGTAGTTAGCACGTAGCCATTGTATTGGCGGGAATGAATAGAAATAACTAAAATAAGATTATATATGTTTTCTTTAAATGTTTATACATTTATCCAATAAAAGATAAAGGCTTAAAATATGAAAAGAATTCAATTTTAGGCTTATATACTCTAATTTTCACTAAAGGTCCACTTATCGCCTTTTGATGGCGAACCGTTATTAAATATATTTTTGGTCACTCTTATACATTCTATTAGACCAAATAAAATTCTTCTTTAGAATCGGGACATCAAAATATACTTTGTGTAATTTTTTTTTATTTTTCCGATAAAGTTCATTTTTTAATGAATAGTGAAAAATGTTGTATTCTAATTCAAAACCTCTTTTTAATCTTATTTATTTATCTGATTAGATTATCTTTTGAATAGGTTTTAAAGTAAAATTAGAATATATTTTTACCATTTAATCCAATAGTGGTCGTCGGAATTAATTTCACTTTGAAATCGGACATAAACTAGTGTCAATCGTTTGATACTTATTGTTTCATAAAAACACGCTCTTTGCTCTGACAGTGGGAATTAATTATTAAATTAATTAATGCAACTTATATGTTTTGAATTTTTTAAAATAGACTCAATTTTTTATTTGGAATATCAAATATATCTTAGGGTGAATTTTTGGTATTTTTCTGAAAAACATCAATTTTTGATGAATAGTGAAACCGCTAAGTGGAACTTAAAAAAACTAATTTTTCATTTAAATGAAATTTTACCACCTCTGTGTTTTGAATTTCAAAAATCCTACAAACATGGTTGTCATTAAGAAGTAAAATGTGGTTCAATGGGATTAAAATAATTTTTTGGTGAATAGTAACTTTTAAGTTTTTAATCGTAATTAGAGGTAATTAGTGTAACTTAAGGTAAAAATAATGTTTTAATAATATGAAATGACATATAAAAATGTCCTACCTTTATTGGATGTGTCATGGCTGACCAAGACAACCCATGGGTCGATTTTGGGGACCCATGGAGCCACTTGTGTTAGATAATGGGATTAATGACCTTTATTTAAAGTTAAAATTAAAATGTCACAAACATGAGATGTTTTACTAAAAAAATTATTAAATTGGTTTATACAAGTCATATTTTTGACTATAAAATATTCATTATAAAGATAAAATTATTTCCTACATCATGATAGATTTTTTATAATTTTTCGACATTATATAAATTAAATTATTTATGACACCATGATGATGCCACAAATACCTCATTATTTAACGATTTTAAAAAAATAAAAATATAATGTAAACTCTAATACCTAAACATGTCAAAAACCTATTGGATGGGCGTATTTCGAACTCTTATCACCTTATACATTAAAAAAATAATTTTGGGACCCTTTTTATTTGATGATCTTTTTATAATAAAGTATCTTTTCTTAACATTCCAAGAGTGGCCCTCGTCTCCTCTTATAAAAGGCCCCATGCCTCTACCACCTTACCCACACTTCCAATGCCTTTGGTTCGGCCAACCCCTACCTATTTTGTCTCTCCACATCCCTCTATTACTCCTAGAAGCCTAACATTGGGTAGAAGTCTTCCCAAGGAAGCCTTTGAGCTCAAATCAAAAAGAGTTACCCGTTTTAAAGGTAGTGTTTTCTCTTGTGTTCTTTTGTTTTATTTTGCTTCTCCAACCCCCTGAACTCTGTTTATTCATTTCTTTTGTAACAAATACAACATCTTCAATATAATAGGATGTTTTTATAAGAATAATTCGAGCTACACTTACACAAACCTACATCTAGTGGTTAAAGAATATATTGTTTCTGTGGATGGCGAATTCCTGCCTCACGAAATGATGATTGTTCAATATTATTCCAACACCTTCAAAGGTGGCCATTAAGATGTCACTATATTTATATATGATATATAATATGATTATTTTTTCCTTAATCTTCTGTATTTTTCATTTATGTCACACCATTATGGCTTCCATTATGGGTATACGCGATATATTCATTTTAGGAAGTGCGAACTACCGCCCCCTCAAAGTGATTTGATTCGTTAATGCCATATGTGGGATGTATAAAGGATGGATTTAATTATATTATATTTGATATTATACTGGAATTATAATATAACTTTATATCATTATGATTTCACTCTATTAAAGTATGAGATAGAAATGAAATTAGCGTTCATGCGTACGTACGGCTCACCATCTCCATGAACGGTGCATTTCATTTCTTATCAACAAATGTAATGTACTATTATAAGTACATATATATAATGGATATATTTGATGTATGTTACATAAAAGTAATGAATATAATTCTGGACTTAAAATATACATACCTCTCATTTAGTTTTAATTCCATTAATATGACATAGAAATGAAAGTAGCATTCATGCGTACGTACGGCTTACCGTCTCCATGAATGGTGCATTTCATTTCTTACCTCTAAATGATTATGTAATATTATAAATACATGTATATGCTGGATATATATGATATACATGATATCCAAATCATGAATATCATTCTGGATATAATGAACCTTCGACCACACGAACAACATGTAATTGTAAGAAGTCCAATTTCGACTAAAGAACCAAATATCGACAAAACAAACATTATTAACATAAATGATTACATAATGTTTATAACATGGAAATAAGTTATATAAAAGGAATAATGAACTTGAAAAATATTCTTAAGCAAGTATAAATTAACTCAAGTTTATTATTCAGGACGTTAAAGAACGATCGAGTCAAGTCGGACCCGAGGTAAGGGACTTCGTCTCAATCTCCTTTTATTGAGGCATATTTCGTTTTATACACAACTTTATTTTATATGGTGTATAAACACCTTTGACTTTTACTTTTATACAAAAGGAATATTTTTCTACGAAGCATTTTCCTAAACGACAAAAAGGAATGTTTCTTTTAACGTACGTGGTGACAACGACCTTTTTTGCCGCCGCGAGTATTATTTGGTCTTTGGCTTCCTCAAAAAGGCGTAATGTTTTTAAAATAAAATAAATACAATATAATTTTTTATGTATTTTGGTATTGAAAATGGTTTTTATAATGGATTTTTTCTGTCAATATATTTATGTGATATATTGTGATCAAAGTGTGGAAATGTTTTCTTTCCATTATATTTGTTTTTTGTCTTATGATTTTATAATGGTACTTGGACATTTGACGGGTGGTTACGTGATAAACCATATGATGGGTGGTTCCGTGAATACCAGGATGGGTGGTTACGTTATAACCTCCAATGTATTGGGTATGGAAGTCGGCCGTATGACTATTCCATTAAGTGATATGTGTGGAATTCAACCGTATGGTTATTCCATTTAAGTATGTTTATGTCCCAAGTTACCTTTATATGTTATGTGATCTTTATATGGGTTTTATGTTAATATTTTTGTTACAAAAGGGTAATTAATGATCTTTTATTCAGTGAAGAGTTTTTACTACTTCATAAAGGTGAAATGTATTACTTTGATAAAGTTTACATGGTTTACTTTTTGTTTTGATAAACTAATAGTTTTCATTCTTTGTGTATCCTTTACTGAGCTTTTTATGCTCATCCTGAGTTTTTTTGAAGTGTTTTTCACAAGACTTAATGTGGAGTAGTGTCAAGGATGGGATCAAGGGGAAGTCATACTATATAAAATGTGGAACTAAACATGTTTCTTTTTAAGAGTTTTTATTTTATGGGAACTTAGTATAAGTGTCTAATTTGTAATCTTTTGAGATGTAATAGTTATGATCTAATTCTCTAAAACTCTAAACCTGAAAAGATCCTCAATGGGAATTATTCATTTAAATCAAGATTAAGTATGATTTAAGGCTGGGCCCTTTTAATAATGTTATATTTTTTATATAAACATGTATAAAACTCTTGGATAGGTTATTTATACCCATTATCATCTTATAATTTAAATATATCTCTTTGGAGCTATTATAATTTTAAAACCAATTTATAATAATATAATATATCAAGAATTTCTTAATGTGGCCATCCTCTCTCTTATAAAAGGTCACAACCTCTACCTACATACTCACATCTATATTTCCCACTGACTCATCCAAATTATTCACCAATAATTTCCAAACAATACTACCTTCCTCTTAAAAGACTTAACCTTAGAATAAGTAAATTCAAGAACACTTATGAGATCAAATCAAAAGAAGTTACCCGATTTAGAGGTAACATCTTCTCTAAAGTTCATTTCCATTATTTTACTTCTCCACTCCATATACTATTTTTATTAAATTATTACTTAAGAAAAATAGTATCCCCAAAATAGTAGGATTTTTTTATGAAATTAATTAGAACTACACCTACACATACCTCCATCAAATGTATATATACATACTATTTCATTGAACAAAGAACTACTGGTCATGAAATTACAATTGTTCATTTTTCTCCAACAACATCTCATTGTGGACATTAGGATAGAACTTTATTTATATATGATATATATTATATTTATTTTGTCTATATTATTCTCTAGTTTTTATTTACAATATACCTTTATGATTTCCATAATGTCTAAATACAATAATTTAATTTGAGGAAGTGCAGACTACTGCCCACTGAAAGTAAGAGGACTCATTCAATACATGCATGTAATGTATAAAGGATGTCACTAATGAACATATATACCCTATTTGAAATATATATTATAAATTACTTATAATATACATATTTCTAATTTATTTTTCATTTCATTAACATGATAATGAAATGAAAGTAGTGTTCATGCGTTTGTATGACCCACCATCCCCATGAACGGTGCATTTCCTTTCGTATCTCCAACTTTTATAGACTATAATAAATATAAATATCCTATATATATATATATGATATTATAATATTGATTAATATTCAAGAGATTATGTAGTTTTTACTACGTAGAAAATTTATATCCAATAAGTTCATTTTCAACTCAAGTACTAAATATCGGCAAAAAGACCAATATGAACATAAATAATTTTGTAATTTTTAAAAAATAATAATAAGTAATATAAAATGATTAATATTCTTGAAAATTGATCCGAATAAAGTAGAAATTATCTTAAATTTATTTTTTTTTGAAATTAAATAATGAACGAGACTAGTCGCATTCATGGTAGGGGAACTTCTTAACCCAATTTCAATTCACTGGGTTAATGTTCTACTTGTTGATTATGCCGTGAAATGACTATGTGAGAAATAAAATTTTATATAATATCTTTTATTTATACATTATTTATGTTTATTTATAGTTAATAATCATAATAGATCTATTTTATTAACAAACTGATCTTTGTAAGGGAATTTCTAAACTAAATTTTCACTCATTGGGTTTCATGCTTACTTTAATAATTATATAATGCCATGATTATGTGTGGACAAATTGGTTATTAATTTATATTATAATTTCAACTTCCCATTGTGTGTATATACTATTTCTACAAATAATCACACAATTGATAAATTATTACGTAATTTATACAATATTTTTATGGGAAATCATAACTCAATCTCCATTTTTTGAGTTAAATAACAATGGTAATGATTTTTTCAAATAATATGTGTGGCTGACCACTAAAGGTATTAAAATTAATATCCACATATATTTGGTGAATTTATTTTGTCACACATAATTATCTCATTGATTTATCATTAATCTAATGATATTATCATTGAATTTTTTTCATCTCAGTCTCCTTTAATTGAGGGATATCAAGATGTTATGCACCTTTATTATCATACAAGGTGTATATACAACTATTTTGTCATTTAATATCATGAATTTATATATTATCATGATATTTAATGTTATATTTGATTTATTTTATTATAATTATTTTTGTGTATATCATGTGGTATGGAAATATTTTACTAAAAAATCATTTGAAATGTTTTAATGATTTAATCTTCTATATTATTCCTTTTCAGGTCAATATTTTCAAATTGAGTTTAATGACTAATTTTTATATACATGACTGTTTTTAAGATGTTGCCTCCTTTCAAAAATTTTAATGTGGTATGGGAAACTTAGATCCAGAAATCATATTTCTTAATTTTTTAACTGGGTTATAAAAATAGATTAATTATGTCAATATCTTTAAATTATATCTTATTATTAAAATGTGCAAGTGAAATTATTGTTTATGTTTTATTATTATGTAATTGTCCCCGTATATTTGATGGGTGGTTGTGTGATAAATGTAATACAGGTGGTTCCATTATAATCCAATGGTAGGTGAGCCAGTGATATCTCCCCAATGCATTGGGTAATGTAATGAATGTAAATGATATAGTTTTTCATTATAGATTTAGGGAATATATTGTAATGTGTATTAGAAATGTAATTTTGAAGGATAATCTGTATGTGGATATAAATAATATAATATATGTATGTTATGAAATCCATATGTTATATTTCTGATTACTGAATTCCATGAGCTTGTTTAAAAATATTATCTTTTCATAAGGTATATTAAATATTTTATGACTTAATGGTGAAAGGTATGATTTTGTGAAAACGTATTCATGAGGTTTAAATATTCATGGAATACTGGATTCATTAATTATTTTATTTCCCTTACTATGATTTTTTTTCTCATCCCAGGTTTTTAATTTATTTTCATTGGACATAAATAATAATAGAGTCATGGATGGGATCATGGAAAAGTCACGTTATTTACACAAGAACCGAACCCTGATTCTTTTTAAAAAATATTTATTTTGTGAATATTTGATTATTAGTAGTTGTGACTAATTTGTAATTTTTTATGTTTTTATTCATGAGTAATGACCTAATTATATAAATCCCTAAACCTAAAAGGTACCACATATTGAAATAATATTAATTTCTTAACTAACTCAACATTATGTATTGTTTAAGGCTAGGGCCTTATAGTTGGTGTTAGAGGAAAGGTTTTGACAATTTTAGTAAATTGGATGATTTCTCAAGGCCGAGAGATATCATCATGGGTGTATAATTTTATGGTATATCATTAGTTCAATGTCATTGAATCCACTTTTGAGACTATATGAACTAAACTATGAAGGTGAAAAATGGTATTTTTGGATACAGATATTTTTGAGGTACTTATGTGTTAGTACATTTGGGGCTGAAAATGAAAGGTATTAAATAACCATTGACACTAAAACATGCTATAGTTATTATTGAGAATATTATCTAATTTCTTTTATTTTAGTATGAATTATATAGTATTTGAAAAATAAAAACACATAAACTGTGTGAAAACCCACCACGCTGGACAACGCCGCAAGAATAGAACCCACAACTTGAGTGAGACATGCCTTTATTGACAACCACCCATCTACATGATGTCCCTAGTTAGTAATACATATTATTTTTAGTTTAATGATCTTATGGATCAAGAATAAGTTGATTTTGGGAACTTATGTTTTATCAAATAGATATCCTTAGTATAGGAAAATGATTTGTTGATTAAGTGATTAATGTTATTTTGGAAGAAATTCAATATATTGGGATCCCATTATTATAATGTTAAAAAGAATAATATGGAATTTAATTTGAGGAATAAAGGTTAAATTATTATTTGGTAAATATATGATTTAATTATTTAATTTTTGTGATTTGAGGAAATGATTAACAAATCATGGAGAAAATGTGAATTGGTTAATTAATTTTTATTATTAGACATTATGAGTAGTTGATGTTCTTCAGATAAAAATGTTACGATTTATCATGGAATTAAATTTGATCAAATCATTTTGAATTTTGGGATTTATTCAATGTTTTGATTATTCATTTTCATGAATTATATGGAAAATCAATTTTTTAAAATTCATTGTTGAACTTTGTTGTATTGTTTGTCGAATTTTGGAGATTAAGAGTAGTATTTATTTTCATAATAGAGTATCCTTTTTGTTGATAATATAATCCTTTTAATAACCATTTTTGTGTTTTATAATGTCAAAATATAGGGGAAATATATTGTTCATATTTTTGGGATTATGTGATTCTCTAGAAGTTGATTCTAACGCTTCAGTTGTGACCAATTCATCTTGAATGCTCATCGTTTGGAGATAATATGAGTTTTTGGTAGAAATTTATTAAATTATGAGTCTCTAATTGGCATTTAATTTTATTTCCTTATGTTCTTAGTCATGCTACTAAATAGAATCCTCAACATTATGAAATGGAGGATAAAACAAAAACATTGTCTTTTTACTTTTCCAACAAGGGAATCGAAGACCATTTATCCCATTACAAGTTTGTGGGATTTAGATTCATAAAATTATCTTGGTCATAAAATCTATCACTCTACATTTAAATAATATGGATAATTTTCCATATCCATTTTCCTACATCGAATCAAGGTATGTGTTATCTTAGGTGACCTTTTTACTTCTCTTTCTTTAATTTAAAATTATATTTTTGATGACCCTTTCTCTGATTAGGGATATGAAATAATGTTTTTGAGCCCAATTTTAAAATTGGGAGGATAAATATTCCAAATTTGGGGAATTATGTAAAATCCCTTGTTTTATGAAAGAAATATTATTTTTAATTCAATATATGATACACTATATGGAGCTTAAAAAACAACTAAAAATAATTATTTAAAAGGTACCATTATAACTTGGTTGTTGGAATGACGATAACAATTAATATTAACTGAATTATTGAAATATAGTTTTCATGTGTTTAAATAATGATTCATAGGATGCCAAATTTATTAGAAACTGAAATAAAAAACAATTGAATATAAATTATGTGATTTGATGAAAAACTATTTAAAAAGGGAATAATTGTTTTTATAAAATCCTCTCACTTATTATAGAATTTTTATTTAATGAAAAATAAATACTATATATTTAATTTAATATTTAAAATTAATATTATTTGTTTTCCAAGTATCATATAATAACTAATTCATTTTTATGCTAAAATATTTTTTTTTCTAAAAATGCATGTTTACAATATTTTGATGGAGAACCCTTTATAAAACTAGTTTATGTGAAATTAATATGTTATATTTGACAAAATATAATTCATATTTAGATAAGGGACATCCAAATTTACTTTCGATTTAATTTTGGTATTTTTATGATAAAATTTATATTTTATTGAATAGTGAAAAATAATGCATTTAAATTGAAAATTTCAATTTTGTCTCATTAATTTATATATTTTTAATTTACATTTAATTATTTTTAACTCTTATTTGGATTATTTTATTATCATTTAATCATGTTATTTTTATTGTATGTTATTTCTCTTTTAAATTTTAATGAAACTCATTTAAATTTTTTTATGCGTTTTACTTATTAAAAACCCACATTCTCATTTTGAAAATGAGAATTAATATTAAATTCATTTCAGAAAATTTTGTGTTTTGTATTTCAAAAAATGGAACCACATTTGGAATCAGAATTCCCAATTTTTTTAAATAGTTACCTTATATTTTTGTACATTATGAATAGTAACATCAACGATTATTTTAATTTACCATGGTTAAAGTGTAAATATGGTAAATAAGGGTAATAAAATAATATTATAATAATATTAAACTAACATAACACATTTCTTAATCCTATTGGATGAGATATTTCAGACCATGGTCATACATGGGTTGATTTGGTGATCCCATGGAGGCACTCAGTTGCGATAATGACATGTTATAAGAATTAATTTAATGTAATGATAAGTATAACCTAGACATGCATCTTTTACTAAAACACTTTCAATATAGGGGTATAAAACTGATCAATTTAGCAATAGATATTGATTAGAAATATAATATAAATTTAAAAATCATGTTATTTTATTTATTATTTTCATACTTTAAATAAATAATTTTATTTATGATACAATGATGATACAATGATTATGTTATTAATGAATGATACAAAAAAAGAAATTATAAATACAAAAATAAATGTAATTTTAATATTTTTATTAGAAAAATGAATTTTGGGGATAATATTGAAATATTATATTTGATTTAATGCCATTGGATATAAGGAATCAAGATGTTATTACTTAATATAAAATCACCTACTAAATACGGTCATAAATAACGTAAATGATTTTAAAAAATAATAATATTTTATTAAATGATATAATATTACTAAAACTATAATATTCAGAAAAATGAGTTATATAATGTTAATAATTTTATTAAAGATCAACTTTTTGTTATATTGTAATTTTATAAAAAAAATTGTAACCATATATTAAGAATATACAAGAATACATGGTGACAGTTAATGTTTATAACTAAGGGATAATGCTAAAATATAAGGTTATTTCTATGACATAAACTTGTAAAAAACTATTAGATGTGGTTATTTTGACCCATTATCATCATAACTTCTAAATATATCACATTAGAACTATTATAATTCTAAAATCAATTTATAATAAAATAATATTTCACAATATTCCTAAAGTAATCCTCACTATTATAAATAGACACCACATCAAGAAAATTACTCACATCTATAATGCCCCATGGATCTTAAAAAATATTTTTAAATAATCTCCCAATATACCTCCCTTCATCCTTGAATCCTTACCCCATGATAGAGGCTATTAAATAAATCATTTTGTTTCAAATTAAAAATGTTGCGGGATATAGTGGTAACATCTTCCCTCTAGTTCATTTTCTTTTATTATCCTTCTCCACTACATATGGTTTTCTTATTATGTGATTAAACATCAAATAAATTATCCCAAATATACTAGGAAATTTTTTAAAATTATTTGAACTACACAAACACACACCTCCATCTAATGGATATGAACATACTGTTTTTGTGTACGGAAAACTACTGCCTCAAAAAACATTGATTATTCATTTCTATCCTAACACATCTCATGATGTCCATCAAGATTGAAATTTATTTATATATTATATTTATTATATTTATTTTGACTCTATGTTTCAATAATTTTATTTTTTCAAATATACCAATATTCTTTAAATAATGTGTAAATACGATAATTTCATTTGAGGAAGTGTGGAATACTGCCCCCTCAAAGTTATATGAACCGTACATGCCATACATGGAATTTATAAAGGATGGATTTAATGAAACTATGTAGGATATATAAAATATTTATTATAGTATAATTATATCATACATATGTTTCATTTAGTTTTCAATCCTTTAATATAACTAATAAATGAATGTAGCGTTCATCTTTACATACGACCTACCGTCTCCATGAATAGTTCATTTCATTTCTTATCGTGAAATTATATGGAAAATTATAAATACATATATAATATATATATATTATTTTTATATAAGGAAAAATATTATGTTGATGATGTAACTTTGACCACATGGAAAATTTGCATCAAATGAGTTCATTTACGAATCAATTGCCGAATATAGACAAAACGACCTATATGAACTAAAACAATTATGTAATTTTTATGAAATAATATTAAGTAATATAAAATTAATAATATACATGAATAATTTTCAGAATAATGTATAAATTAGCCTATGGTTATTATTCATGAAATTAAAGAATGAAAGGGACATGTCAGATTCAATTTAAAGGAACTTTTTAACCCAATTTTAAATCTCTATGTTAATCTTCTAATTCTTGATTATATCATGAAATGATTATGTGATATATAAAATTTGATATCCTATATTGTATTTATAATTTATTTTTGTGTATATACATGTAATACATGTAATTGATATATTTTATTAACAAAAAGATCTTTGAAAGGGAACTTCTAAACTCAATTTCCACTCATTGGGTTTTACGCATAATTTACTGATTATATTATGACAACATTATGTGTGGATTCACTATTTATTTATTTATGTTGTATTTTCCACTTCCTATTGTGGGGATATATTGTTTTTACATATAATCACCCAATTGATAAAATATTACATCATTTATACAAACATTGTTAGAAGAATATTAACTCAATCTATATTCATTGAATTAAATATCCATGTAATTTATTTTATTTTCCAAAAATATGTGTGAATGAAATTTTATTGTTTTACCCTGAATACTTACGTATATTGGTAGTATTTATATTTGTTTCACACAATATTTTCATTGATTTTTCATTAATCTAATGATATGAATGTTTTATTTTATTTTGTCTCAGTCTCCTTTAATTGAGACATATCTTGATGTTATGCACCTTTATTACCCTATAATGTGTATATACAAGCCTTTTGTCATTTTATAACAATAATTTATACATTATCATGATATTTAAATTTTTTTTGATTTTAATATTTAAATATTTTTTTCATGTGTTTATCAAGTGGCTAGGGACTCATTAAGTAAAATATAATCTCAAATGTTTTCACGATTTTATAATCTAAATAATTATCTTTCATGAAAATGTTTTCAAAATTATTTTAAATATTTATTTATTGGTACATTAATTTTTTTAATATAATAACACATTTCGTAATTTTTAATATGTTATGGGACACTTTTATCCAAAAAACATCTTTGTCACTGTTTTAATTATGTTTTAAAAATGGAATTATTATGTCAATATCTTGAAATAATATATTTTTATTAGAATATAGAAATTATATTTTTATGTGTTATTAGGATGTAATATAACATGTATATTTAAAGGTACGATACATGATAAATGAAATACGGGTGGTTTCTTTATAAAAAATGGGTGAGTGAGCCCGTGATTTCTCTCCAATGCATTGGGTAACGGGACAAAGGTAAACAATAAAGTGACTCCAAAGTGATATATAGAATAAAATGTGATGGGTATTCCCAATGTAACTTTGAAGGTTAATATACATGTGGATGTGAATGATAAATTGTAAGTATTTTATGAAATCCATAAGATACATATATGATTTCTGAATTGTGTTAGTTTATTTAGGAATATTATGTTTTCATAATGTATGTTTTAGAGTTTATGTTTTAATGGTGAAGAGTATGATTTTGTGAAAATGTTTTTATGAATTTTAAATATTCATGGACTACTGGTTCAATTTGTTATTTTATGTCATTAATTGTTCTTTTTATGATCATACTGTGTATTGAAATATTTTTCAAAGGAAATAAAGAAGAATATATTCATGTATGAGATCAGTGAAAAGTCATGATATATACACAAGGATGTAACCATGATTATTTTTAAAAATGTTTTTATTTTGGGAAATTTTTTATATTTATTAAAGGTGACTACTTTGTAATTTTTTGAAGTTGTTATGCAAGATTTGTGACATAATTATATAATTCTCTAAAACTGAAAAAATAATCATATTAAAATAATGTTAAATTATTTAATTAACTCAACATTATGTATCATTTATGGTTTTGGACTAATATTTTGGTATTTGAGGAAAGGTTTAGAAAAATTTGTTAATTTATATGTCTTTCTAATGGTGAGGGATATCATCATGTATGTATAATTTTATTTTAGATTATAAATTCAATATCAATCCAAATCCTTTTGATGCTTTATGATCTAGAATATTATGGAGACTAATTTTATTTATAGTGGCATATATTTTTGTGGTAGTTATCTGTCAGTAATTTTAGGGATGAAAAATGAAAGGTATTGAATAAACTTTTAGGATAAAACATGTTATGGTTATTTTTTAAGATATTATATCTTTTTTTAATGTTATATGAATTATACTATTTTGGAAAAATGTACGACACATAGACCGTGTGACAACCCCTCATGTTAGACAATGATGCTGGAATCGAACCCCCAACCAAAGTGTGATGAGCCTTTATTTCCAAACACTGGACTAAGTGAATTCCTTGGTTACTATGAATTATTCATTACGGTTAAGGATCAATAATAAGATGATTTTGTTAACTTATGTATGAAAAAATGGATATCCTCAATATATTAGAATGATTTGGCGATTAAGTGTTATATGTTATTTTTGAAGAAATTCACTATTTTGGGATACCATTATAATAATGTTAAAAATAATAATATTGAATTTTATTTTGAGAAATAATGGTTGAATTATTTTTGGAGAAATATATGATTTAATTGTGCACATATAGTGATTTTTGAAAATTATTAACCTATCATAATGAAAATGTGATTTGAATAATTAATTTTATGTATGATACATTAAGAGTAGTCAATGTTATTTGGAGATTAATGGTTTGATTTATCATTGAAGACTATCTGAACAAGTACTTTTGAATTTTGGGTTTCAATATTAGTTTGAATTATTGTTTTTTTAGGTATTATATAGACCATGTTCTGTTGAACAGTCAATGTAGAACATTGGGGTATTATTTGTTGAATTATGGGGATTAAGAGTAGTATTTATTTTTATAAAGGATTAACCTTTTTGAGATTATTTGACATTGTACATATAATTTTTTTATAGTTAATGTCAAAATATAATGTAAATATATATTTTATCTTTTTTGGATTATGTGATTCTCTGTAAGTTGATTATAGTGCTTCAAGTGTGACCTAGTCATCCTGAATACTCATCGTTTGGAGAAAAGATGAGTTTATGTTAGATATTTTTTAAAGGATGAGTATCTAGATGAAATGTAAGTATGTTTCCTTATATTCTTTTTAAATCTCATAAATAAATTCATCAACATTATGAAAAGGACCTTAAAACAAATACAATGTCCATTTACTTTACCTACTAGGGAATATAAGACTATTTGACCCATAAAAAGATTGTGGGTTTAAGATTTATAACATTCTCTTGGTAATTTATTATATCATTATCCATTAGAACAAGATTGATAGTTTATCTTCCATATAAATGTTTTCTTACCTAGAATCAATGTATATGTTAACATGGGTGACCTTTTTTACTTCTATTTATTTCTTTTAATGTGATCATTTTGTTGACTGTTTTTTGATTTTTGATTTCAAATGATGTTTCCGAGCCCAATTTAAAAATTGTGAGGCTGAAATTTCTGAAAGGGGGAATTATGTCACATCCTGAGTTTTAAGATAGAAAACCATTATTCAATAGCATACATGATAAGCTACATGATATCTTAAATGAAAAAAATATAATTATTTAAATGGTACCATTATAACATAGCTGTTGGAATGGAAGGAATGATTTATATCAATTGAATTATAGAAAATATGGTTCAAGATGTTTATATAATGATTCATTGGTTACCAAATTAATTTGATATGGAAATAAAAATCAATTGAATATAAATAATGTGTTTCGATGGAAACCTATTTAAAAAGAGAATCAATTTTTTAAAATCATATCACGATTTATGGATTTTTTATTTAATTAAAAATATATGTTATATATTAAATATATTATTTTAAATCAATATTATATGATTTCTAGATATGATATAAGAAAAAAATAATTTTTTTTTTCAGATAAAAAGTCAAATTTTCAAAAAATAAAATTTTACCACTTTCTGATTGAGAAAACTTTTAGATATAATTTTATCACATTTTTATGTAATATTTGATAAAATAATCTTCTTATTTAGAATTTGTACCTCAAAATTTAATTTGTATGAATGTTTAGTATTTTTCTAATATAATTCATTTTTTAATGAATAGTTAATATAAAACATTAAAATTCAAGACAACATATTATTATTATTATTTATTTATATAGAAAGATTTTAATTTAAATTATATTTAAAGTTTAGTTTGATTATTTAATTAACATTTAATATAATTTTGGTCATTGTAAGTTATTTCACATTGAAATTGAACATAAACACATGTCAATCATTTTAGAGTTTTTTATTTCTTAGAAACCCATTTTCTTGTTTTGACCATGGAAGTTAATTTTAAATTAATTTATAATAATACTATGGTTTTAATGGGAAAAAAGGATTCCAAATTTTGAATTTAAATTTTCATATTGTGTAAATAGGTACCTTTTATTTTTTGACATTTTGAATAGTAACTTCAGTTATTATTTTTATTTCTCATGGTTAATAGGTAAATATGTTAAATAGGGGTAAATACTAATATTATGGTAATATTAAACTACCCTAAAATTTTCTTAATGGTATTTTATTAGATATTTCTATCCATGGGAATAACTGGGGGATTTTGGGACCCAATGGGGCCACATGTATGTACCGATGACAGGTTATATGAATTAATTTAATGTTAAGAGATAAATAACAAAAACATGTATCTTTATAAGAAATTAATATAGAGTTATATAAATGATCTCTTTGACAACAAATATTTATTATAAATATTAATAAATTTAGTTATCGTGGTATTTTATGTATAATTTTTAGACATTAAATTAATAATTCTATTTAGGATCCAATGATGATGCAGTGATTACTTTACTAATGAATGATTCAAATAAATGATATTATAAATACTATAATAAAATTAATTTTATCATTTTGATTCAATCAATGAATTTTATGGATTATAATGAAATATTACCTTTGATTAACTTCCTTTGGATTTATTGAATAAAGTTATTAGGACTTAATCAAAAACCAATTACTACATAGTGTCAAAATTGACATTAATGAGTTTTCAAAACAAGTACTATTTTATTAAAATATATTAGAGTTATAAAAATGTAATTTTCTTCCGAATGAATTATTTAATGTTTAAAATTTCATTAATTATCCATTTTTTGTTCTCTGGGAATTTTATTGTATCTATAGTAACCATATACTATATAATACAAGTTGACATGGTAAGAGTAAATGTTTTTAACTAAGTGTTAAAGGAAAAAAGATTATGTTATTTTTGTTGCAGAAACGTGTATAAAATATATTGGATGAGATAATTTCAAATGATTATAATATTATCCACTATATTTATCATTTTTTAACTATTAAAATTATAAAATCATTTTAAAAAATAATAATTTTTTCAGACATTCCAACAATGACCCTCCTCCATCTTATAAAAGGTTTCCATCTATACTATCTGACTCACTTCTCTTAAGAAAATTGGCTCATCTAAAATCCTCTCAAATAATCTGCCAAAATCCATACCTTCCTACTAGAATATATACATTGGGAATAAGAAAATTCAAGAAATCCTTTAGCCTCAAATCAATAGAAGTTACATGATTTAAAGGTAATGTCTTGTCTCAAGTTTATTTATTTTATTTTCCTTCTCCACTCACAATAATTTTAGTATTATTTTAATATAAAAAAATTATCCTAAATATTCATGGATGTTGTTATATTAATTATTCTAACTACACTTACACAAATATCCATCTAATTGATATGAACATACTGTTATTGTGTACGGTGAACTATTTCCTCACAAAACGATGATTGTTCATTTCTCTCCCACCACCTCTCATGGTGTACATTTGGACAAAATAGTATTTACATATGATATATATTAGTTTTATTTTGACTCTATAATTCTCTAAATTCAATTTAAAATACACGTTTACTATTTCCATAACGTATAAATACACTAATTTCATTTGAGGAAATGCGGACTACCACCCCGTAAAAATTACATGAATCATTCATTACATAGAAGGAATTTATAAAGGATGGAATTAATGTATGTATGTAACATATATAACACATGCACTATGCTCTAAATATAACATACCTATGTTTCATTTAGTTTTCAATCCTTTAATATGACAATGAAATGAAAGTATTGTTAATGCATACGTACAAACTACCGTCTCTATGAATGGTTCATTTCATTTCTTATCTCCAAATGTTATAGGATACTATAAATATATATATAATTTATTATATTTAAATAATTAATAATATTCTTGAGATGATTTAATTTTTGTTACATGGATAATTTACATCATATAAGTTCATTTTTAACTCAAGTACTGAATTTCGGCCAAATGACTGATATGAACATAATTAATTATGTAATTTTTTTAACATGAAAATATGTATTTTAAAATGATTATTAATAATTAAATTGGAAATGAAGAAATTATAAATTATCCAATTTTTATTATTTAGGAAATTAAATAATGAATGGGAAAAGTAACATTCAATGTAAGGGAACTACTTAACCCAATTCCCATTCCTTGGGTTAGTCTTCTACATCTTGATTATTTCATACAATGATTATGTGAGAAATAACATTTGATATCCTATCTTGTATTTATACATTATTTATGTGTATTTATAGGTTATACACACAATAAATATAATTTATTAAAAATGATCATTGTTATAGAGTTTATAAAAACAATTTCAACTCATTGGGTTTTAGGCCTACTTTGTTGATTGTATTGACTTGAAACATTCTATTTTTTATTTTCAAAGACAGTCACTTTAAGAAAAATCGGTAACCACCTCAATGATGTGGGAATCCAAATACTGAAGATGGTATAACGAAATTAGAAATTTAAAACCAACATCAAACCCAAGGATTCCTCAATCCTGGAATCACTATTTCAGTTTGAGTCCTCTGTCTACCATTACCCTTATTCAATCAAAAACACTACCATCATTGTCAACATCAACACCACATCGACATTCAATGCCAATGGTTGGTGTAAAAAACTATAATACATCATTTCCACCATTGAAAACCAACAACATACCATCACAAACCATAAAATGCACAAAAGGGTGGAAACTACACCACAAACCATCTTACCAAAAACCATTACTCAACAAACCATCACGGCGATCATGCCCTTTGGGGAGCCATGGTTATATTTGAAGCCACCACTAGTAAAACTACTTCGAAAATTTCGTCAAATACAACTTAGAGATGATTGGACAAAACCATGATCCGTAAAAGAGTCCCAAATAGTCCAAATCCACAACAAAGAGATGAAGGTACAAACATGGCCACTGAACCCTAATGATAGATCCACCAAAGGGAAAAGGACACCATGAGGCCAACATCATTTCCATAGAGGAACATCGAGTAAATCCAACCAGCCTATTAAGACACCAAAGAACCAAATGAATATAAAAAGGGAAAACAAGAAAATGTATATGTGAATTAAGAAAAAACAACCATGAATAGAATTATGAGATGAACTAAAAACCCTAGAATGGAAATAAATAAAAAAAAAGACCACAACCATTGGAATTGAGGATAAATTGAAACCAACCTGTAATTGGAAGAGACTTGCTAGATGAAAACACAAAGAATCCCATGGAATCAGAGATGCATCGAGTTTGACCAGAATGGGTTCAATTTATGATGCTTTGATCACCAATGGAAGAGTTTCATCTGATATGTTCCAGGAGAAAACCCAGGGGACAATAATACAATAAGAAGAAATGAGTCCAAATAAGATGTAAAATGAAATGAAGGGGAGAAGAGGTGTCAAAAAATATGAGACATTCCAAAAAGGAAACAACTCTAGAGATGAACCAAGAACGAGGGTCTAGAAGATCCATGAAATCATTGTATGAATGGATAAGGGTGAACCGCTGACTATGAGCGTGAGGAGGGAAACCATACACAACAGAGCACCGCAAGAGTACCTAGCGAAAACATCGCCATTACTTCCTTTATTATATAATGCCAATATTATTTATTGAATCATTGTTAATTTATTTGTGATTTAATTTCAACTTCACATTTTTTGGATATACTTTTTCTAAAAATAATCACCCCATTGATATATTCTTACATCATTTTTAAAAACTTTTTAAGGGAAATATTAACTGAATCTCTATTCATTGAGTTTAATATCCATGTAATTTATTTTGTTTCCTATAATATCTGTTAATGACCAATGATTATTTTACACTGAAAATCCACTTATAATGGGTGTATTTGTTATTTTTCACACATAATAATTTGATTTACTTGTCATTAATCTTATGTTATGAACATTTCAAGGTATTTCATCATGTTCTACATTCATTGAGGCATATCTTGATGTTATGTACCTTTATTATCATATATGGTGTATATAAAACTATTTTGACATTTTATATCATGAATTTTTATATTTTCATTATATTTATAATTCATATGATGTTATTCTTTAATTTTTATTATTCATATGTTTATCAAGTGGTAATGGAAAATTTAACTAAAACATCTTTTTAAATGTTGCAATGATTTAATGTTCAAAATAATTCTCTTTAATGTCCATGTTTTTTAAATTATATTAAAGAATTATTTATATGGTTATGAATGTCTAAAGAAGTCAAATACATTCAAATGATTCAATTTGTTGTTGGAAATTTGATCCAAAAATAATCTTTTTTAATGTAACAATTATGTTTATAAAAGGGATTAATTATGAAAATATCTTGAAAAGGCGTCTTTTTATTACAATGTGGAAATGATATTATTATTGATGTGTTATTATTATGTAATGGTACATGGATATTTTATGGGTGGTAATGTGATAAATGAATTACAGTTGGTTCTATGATAAACATATGGATATTTATCTCGTGATAGCTCTCCAATGCATTAGGTAATTTGAAAAAGCTAAATTATAATGTTTTTCCTAAGAGATTTAGGGAATATAATGTTATGGGTATTCAAAATGTATCGAGGAAGGCTAATATCTATGTCGCTATGAAATGTTCAATGTAAGTATGTTATAAAATAGATAAGTTTGCTTTATGATTTCTAAATTCCATGAGTTTAATTAATAATCATATGTTTTCCTATGGTATGTTAAATTTTTTATGTATTATTGGTGAAAAGTATGATTTTGTGAAAAGGATTTCACAAGTTTTAAATAATCATGGACTAAAGGTATCATTCATTATTTAATATCCCTTAATATGATTTTTATGTTCATCCAAAGTCTGGAAATATTTTATACATAAAATAATGAAGAATATAGTAAATGATGGGATCAAGGAAAATTCATGTTATTTACACAAGAACCTATCAATATTTCTTTTTAAAATATTTTTTTTGTAAAAACATGATAGTGAGTATAAGTGAATAATTTTCAATTTTTTATATTATTATGAATTAGTTGTGACCTAATTATCTAAATATATAAATCGTAAATAATCCTTAAATTGATATAATGTAAAACTCTTAGCATAACTCAACATTATGTAATGTTTAAGGATGAGACCATATAGTTTGGTATCTGAGTAAAATATTAGACTCATTTAGAGATTAGGATGATTTATTAAGGGTGAGGGATATCATCATGTGTGTATAATTTTAAATTATATTATAAGTACAATTTCATGAAACACCTTTTCAGGTTTTATGTTCAGAAATATTAAACATAATAATGGTATTTTTTGGAGACATATATTTTTTGGTAGCTATGTGTTAGTTCTTTTTAGGGTGAAAAATGAAAGGTATAAAATAATAATTTTGGCTAAAACAAGTTATTTTTATTTTTTAAGAGTTTATCACAATTTTTTAATGATATAAGAATAATATAGTGTTTGAAAATGGAAATGACACAGACCATTTAATAACCCTTCATGTCAGACAAGGATACAGGAATCAAACCCACAAATGATGTGCAACGAGCCATTATTTCCAACAACTGGTCAATTTGAAGTCCCTATTTTGTAAGACATAGTATTTTAAGTTAAATGATTTTATTGATCAAGAATAAGTTGATTTTGGGAATTTAGGTTTTATAGATGGACAACATTAGTATAGGAAAATGAATTGGTGATTATTTGATAGATGTTATTTTGGAAGGCATTCACTATTTTGGGAGCCTTTCATGATAATTGTTTAAAAAAATATGGAATTTTATTTTGTGGAATAAAGGATTAATTTTTTTTGGAGAAATATTTTATTTGACTATGGGATTATAGAGATTTATGGAAATGATTAACTAATCATGGAGAAAATGATATTAGGTTAATTACTTTTATCTATGAAACTTGAAGAGTAGTAAATGTTATTTGGAGATAAATGTTATGATTTATTTTTAAATACATTGTGAACAAACTCTATTGAATTTTTGGTTTCAATATAATTTTTCATTATTCATTTTGTGGAATTATATGGAAAATTATTTATCGACTAGTCTTTGTTGAACATTGGTGTATTTTTTGTGGAATATTAGATATTTAGAATAAATTTTTTGTATAAAGGATTATCAATTTTGGAGATTATGTGATCTTTTTCTTTCCATTTTGGTTTTGGATAATGTCAAATGATATGGGAAATATATAGTTTATCTTTTGTGGATTATGTGATTCTATAATAGTTGATTTTAATGAATCATGTGGCACCAAGTCATCTAGAATACTCATTAATTTGAGAAATGATTAGTTTTTATTGATATTTATTAAAGGATGAGTCTCTTATTGAAATGCATGTATAATTACTTATTTTCTTATTCATGATCCTAAATAGATTACTCAACTTTGTGATAATCACCTTAGATAAAAAACAGTTCCTGTTTACTTTTTCTACTATGGAATCAAAGACCCTTTAACCCATCACATGTTTGTGGGATTCAAATTATTAACATTCTACTGTTCATATATTTATCACTCTCCATTAGTACAAGTACGTTATTTTTTCTTCCATATCAATAATTTCATACATGAAACACCAGTATGTGTTATCTCGAGGCACCTTTGTACTTCCACATATTTCTTTAAAAGTGAATGACTAGTGGAATTTTTTTCTAATTTGGTATTTTCAATTATGTTTCAGTGGCCAATTTTCAAATTTTGTGGATTAAATTTATAAAAGTGGTAATTATGTAACCTCTTGTGTTTTATTAATTAAATATTATGTTCAATAGCATAAATGATATGTTGCATCAAGCTTAAATGAAAAACTAAATATATTCATTTAAATACTATCATTATGACATAGTTTTTGGAATGGTAGGAATGAATAGCATCAAATAAAATATGAAAATAGGGTTTACCCATATTTAAATAAATATTAATGGGTTATTATATTAATTATAAATGTAAATAAAAACCAATGGAATATAAATGATTCGTTTTGGTGAAAATCTATTTAAAATGAATATAATTGTGCTTATAAATCATATCACCCATTATGGGGATTTTTAATTAAAAATATGTGTTATAAATTAAATTTAATATTTTAAATTAATATATTGTGTTCTCTATATATGATATAAGAAGACATAAATTTTTTTCTGATAAATGACGAATTCTTGTAAAAATGAAATTTTAACGACTTTTAGTGGAGAACCCTTTTTAAAAATATTTTTATCATATTTATATGTTATATTTGAAAAAAAAATATCATTATATATAAAATGGAAATAAAAATTTTCTTTGGAAAAATGATTAGTATTTTTCTCATAAAATTCATATTTTAATGAATTAGGAAAAATACTACATTTTAATTCAAAACTGCATTTTCATATCATTTATTTATATATTAATATTGTAAATTTAATTGGTTCTAATATTTAATTTGATTTTGGTTTTTTCATTTAATCAAATTTTGGTCATTGTATGTGATCTAAAATTGAAATTTAACATAAACACATTTCAATCGTTTTATAGATTTTAATTCATGAAAACCCGCATACCGGTTTTGACGACGAAAATTAATTTTAAATTAGTTTCTACGAGTTCAGTGGTTTGAATTTCGAAAATTGGATTCTATATTTTTAATCAGAGGGTACAAACTATTTAAATTGGAACATTTTATTTTTGGTCGTTATGAAAAATAACTTCAGCAATTATTTTTTTTACCGTGGTAAAAGGGTAAATCTGGTAAATAATTACAACCGATAAAATTATAATAATTTTAAACTATCCTAAAACACTTCCTAATCCTATTGGATGAGATATGTTAGACCATGGACATCCATATATGGATTTTGGGACCCCATGGAGAAACATGGGTATGATAATGTCATGAAATAACAATTAATTTAAAGTATAGTGGAATATAACATTTACATGTTGTTTTAATAAAAAAAAATTAATATTTAGTTATATAACTAAACTCTTTTACTATAAATATTAATTAAAAATATAAAAATATTTTTTAAATCATGGTATTTTATTTATAATTTATAGACATTAAAAAAATTATGTTATTTATGGAACAATGCTGATGTGGTGATTACCTTATTAATGAATGGTTTAAATAAATTATATTATAAAAATTAAAACAAATTGAATTTTAATATATTGATGCTATAACCGAAATTTATGTATTATATTGAAAATTTATATTTTATTTAATTCCATTTTTTCATTGGATTTATGTTTTTATGACTTAAAAAACCAATTACAAAATAGTTTCAAATTTGACAAAAATGAGTTTTTATAGAAAATACTATTTTATTAAATGATATAATAGTCCTAAAAATATACTATTTGTCCAAATTTCTTTTAAAATGTTACAAAATTCATTAATGGTCCAATTTTGGTTCTCTTGACACTTTATATTAACTAGAGTAATCATATATTAAGAAAATACAGGATGACAAGGCAAGAGTTTATCTTTTTAACTAATGGATAAAGCTAAATGATATGGTTATTTTTGGACATAAACATTTATAAAATATATTTTATGAAGGTATTTTTACACATTATAATATTATCCTCAAAATATTCATCTTTGGAACTATTATAATTATAAAATCATTTTTGAAGAAAATAATATTTCATGAATTTCCAAAAGTTCCCCTCCACCCTCTTTTAAAAGGTCACCACCTCTAAAAAAATATTCACACACAAAAAGCCCCTTGGATAATACAAATTCTACTAAAATAATATTAAAACATCAATAAATTCCTCCCAGAGACCATACCTTGGGATGAAGACAATTCAATAAATATTTTTGGGAGAAATTAATAGAAGTTACCCGATTTAGAGGTTACGTCTTCTCTAAAGTTCATTTCCATTATTTTCCTTCTCCACTCCCATGGATCATCATATTCTTTGATTACCATACAAATGAATTGTCCTATATATAATAGTATGTCCTTATGAGATGTATTAGAACAAAACATAGAAACACCTCCAACAAATGGAAAAGAACATAGCATTTCTTAGTACGGTTAACTACTTCCTCATTAAATGATGATTGGAAATTTTTCTCCTACCGCCTCTCATTATGTCCACTAAGATCGAACATTTTTTATATATGATATATAAAATATTTATTTTTGTCACTATGATTCTGTATTTTTTATTTACAACATAACTTCATGATTTCAATAATATTTAAATATAATTATTTCATTTGAGGAAGTGCAGACTCCATCCCCCTCAATGTGATATGACTCATTTTTGATCTAAATGGAACATATAAAGGATGATGTTGATGAAATTATGTAACATATATAACATATATATTATACCATAATTATTATATAACAATCTATCATTTGGTTTTCATTTCATTAATATGAAAATGAAATGAAAGTCGCTGCCATGTGTACATACGGCCTCCTAACTCCCTTAACGATGAATTTCATATGTCATATTTAAATGTTATGGAATATTAAAAATACATATAATATATATATATATATATATGAAGTTTAAATCATTAATAATATTCAGGAGGGGATGTAATTTTGACAACATAGACAATTTACATCAAATAAACTCATTTTAGATTCAAATTTCAAATATTGACAAAATGGCTGATATGATCTTAAATAATTATGTAAATTTTATAACATGATAATAAGTAATTTAAAATGAATAATAAACCTAATTGTGTTTCTGAATAAAATATAAATTAGTATAAGTTTATTATTCAAGAAATTAAATATTTAGTAGGACAAGTCAGATTCACGGTAATTGAACTTCTTAACCCACCATCCATATTTTTTTTATTAAAATAAACTTTAATGAGAAAAGTGTGAAACCAAAAATTACAACGAATACATCAAACACTATTTCACTGAATAAATTTTTTTAAACACCATCTTTATCCCATTAGATATAACTTCCTAAAAAAAATTCCAGGACAGCGTTTTAACCCTTTTCAAAGGTTTATCTCTGATAATGTCCTGAAAATGATAATATAACATACCCCACACTCACAAGAACTCCAAAAATATGATATTTGGGTTGAAACCTCTAACTATGATTAATTGGTGTTTTTTAATCCACTCGCTTTGCATGTAATTTTTGTCTATATGAATTGATCTATCTTGCTTCCTTTCTGAAACCTCACAAAAAAGAACAGATGGATAACACCTTCTTTTCTATGTCTTACTTAGAATGTAATAGAATCTCCCTTGGTGATTCCCTAATCACAACCTCTCATTCTAGATCCCTAGGCATCCCTTCTACTCCCTCATTGGCAGGTGAAGCTGGTTCCCTCTCGTGTATCTCTACTCCGTCTGCACTAACCATAACATGAACTGGGGAAACACCGGTACCTAATGATATCTCCCATGGTTCCTCTGCAAGATGATATTGGGGGAAATCTAATGTCCTGGTTCCCTTATTGGTATTTTTAGATATAATTCCCAACCATGATGTCACTGTTTTGGGATGATTGGTGGAGTCCTTGAGAGGCATAGTTTGCTTAACCATATTAACTAGGAAATTTAACAAGAGGATAATTCCCCTCATACCTTTCTTTGATATATATCCAAGACATTAATACCATCAAATTACAGCTCATTATCTGATTGTGACTACAAATTAAAATTGTTCCTACTCATTTCAGAATCCTGAATAGACCTTGTTCCATTCAAATACCCTTTCCACATTAGAATCAATTTTTATTCACCCTCCCGGAACCACATTCTCTTTATCCTCCCTATGTATAGGATTATAACAATGAAAAATATGTAAAGAAATTTCTAGAACATTCTCACTAGGAGACCTTCAAGGACGAGGCCTTCAAAGCTGGTTAGAAATTCCTTACAATGGGAACTGATGGATGGTCACAACCCTTAATCTAGATCCCCTATCCTTAACATCCACAGTGAAAGAGGGAGAATTACATGGAGGGACATGGCCCATGGATTCATAGACATTACATGATTAATGTTTGATACCCAACCCATATTCAATAATGATAAGATAGATGACACCTTCTGCATCATTGAATCTAAATCCAATCACTTCATAGGAGGCTCGATATTATGGAGGACTTCACTAAACATCTGAGGTACTCCAGAAAATGAGACTATCATATTTAATAAACCATTCATGTCCAGATTCCCCCTCTGGCATGAAGAAGAGGAATTCCCTAGATTCTTTAAATAATTGAAGAAGTTCATCTAGGAATCAAAAACTAAGGGAAGCATGTATATGAATTCATCCACAACTGAAATCCAGACCCACTAAACTGGAGGTCTTTATGTCCTATATTGTATTTATAATTTCTTTTTGTGTAATTATATGGAATACCCATAATCTATATATTTTATTAAAAAAATTATATTTTAATGGAGTTTTTAAAATCAATTTCCAATCATTGTGTTTTACACATACTTCTTTGATTATATTATTCCAAGATTATGTGTGGAATAACTATTTATATAGTATTTTTGTTATTTAATCAACACTTTGTGTTGATATACAGTTTTTATACATAATATCCCAATTTATAAATTCTATATTTAATTATACAATTTTTTTAGGAGAATATTAACTCAATCTAAACTCATTGATTTAAAAATTCATGTCATTGGTTTTGTTTTTCCAAAATTATGTGTGAATGACAGTATAATTTTTTACACAAAAGGTTGTACTAAAATTTTATTCAATAATCATTGACATCAGACATCATTTCCAAAAATTAGATGAGAACATAATATAAAATTTTGATATAATAGAGAGATAAAAACCATATACCCTGAAAATATATTTTTGATATATTATTCAAATATGATCTAAATACATTATTTATCAAATGGGAAGGAAATATGATTATTTCATTAATCCTTTCACAGTACTCCAAATCAAATTACTACATTGAGATTTATTTTCTAATCCCAAAATTAAATCCATTGATATATTCTCCCATTTTAACTCTAGAACTAGAATATGTTATAAAATCCTCTTTGGTAACCATATATCGTCTTTATCTAGTTCAAAATTCATACACATTATAGTAAATTCCGCAATATCCCTTTTCATTCCGTCCCACCAGTAATACTCCTGAAAGTTATTGTAAATAATATTACAATGTGAATGATTATAAAATAGAGAACTATGAGTTTCAAACAAAAATTCATTCCTAAAAATTGAATGAATGTGAACAAATAATCTTTTCACAAAATTTATTTGTCATTCTACTTCAGTAATTTTTTTTGGAAACACAACATTCTTTACGGATTCGAAATTTTCATGCAATTATTAATCCACCTTCTAGTTAAACCTGATTCATTCTAACAAATCTGACTACACGGATTCATGAAAACAATATAGTAGATGTATCTTAATCCTAAATTATAGTACAAAATTCATCTAATCATTAACCAAATTGTTATGATCCAAACATAATATGGTCAATGTGGCATTACATTTTAGTCTCTATAAATAATACACCATATTTCTTTTCGAATGTGATTATTAATCACATAATCATAATCGTTTATTAGTTCCATACATCTTATCTGTCTCATGTATAACTCCTTCTAAGTAATTATATAATTCATTCCTTTTTTATTGGAATATATAAAAAATTCACTCAATTAAAATAATACCTCTAAATTCTTGAATGAAAAAAAAACAAAATCCAAATAATTTGTAGAGTAATTTAACTCAATAGTTTTCAACTAACATTATGTATAAGAAATGACCTTATAATTATGCATCAGGGAAAAAAATTAATGAATCATCACCATAAATGAATAAATCATTATTTCATGAAGTACGGTCTCAATCAGGTGCACTGTCCAATGATCTTTTTAGTTTCTAAGAACAGACATTACATTCTTATATATATATAAACCTAACTCCATATCATTTGAACATATTTAGTGGGATATGTAAACGAGATAAATTTTCATAGAACCCTCGTTAATAGCCCAAAAATCATGGATAATTATGATTCTCAGTAACAAGGGTGTGCCTTGGACATACTTCAAAAACGGGTTATTAAGAAGGGTGAAGAGTTAATCTATCATTTGAAAAAACATGTCCATGTAATTACATTTTTTGCAAAAAAATTAACTCTAACTAATCATTATATATATAATTATTTTATTAATTTTTTGAAAAAAAATCTCTATGTACCTTTCATATTACTCATGTTTTATATATTATACAAGAATATCATCTACAAATAAAATAACGAAATTTTCTAAAAATAATTTTTCTATACTAAGTTGAACATCCATAGAAACATATTTCTTAGGGATTATGTATTCAATTTCATCCTCTTATATGTTATAAATCTATTCAAATGATCAAATATTAAGAACCATTTTATCACCGATAAATGTATTCATCTTTAAAATGCTTATTTGAATGAGTTACCTTTTGGTGATAGAAAAAACCCAGGACATTGAATATATTTCCAAGGGAATTAATCTATACTTCAAATATAATTGGTTACGATGATCCAATGAGTGATGGGTGTTGTTTTAAATAATTATCCACTATCATCTTGTCCCTTTGTGGTATATGTTATTTCTCTCTTCCATGGAAAACACCAACATTTATATCCTTCTTCAATTGAGAAATTAATTTAACAAAATTATTATTTCCATTTCCATCCATATCACGATGTTTATTTGGAATGATATTTTATCTTGGTTCCTTCCTACTACAGATTCCTTTTTTCTTCTATGGGAAATCATTTTGAACTGGCATAGTTCGGATAAAACAACATGGTAACATTAAAATTCTATATCTTTTCACATTAACCATATAGTGAAGTATTTAATTGGTATTCTAATACTATTAACCAAAACATTAATGTTATCAAAACCATTCCTTTAATACCAGATATAAATACCTGGCCATAAATCATTCCATATTCTAGAGTGATGTTAATAATTTTTCATTATCTCATGTTGTGGCTCTTTTCATGTTTAGTGTTTTATATAATAAGACCATAACTCATAAATAATAGAATAATTAAATAAAAAGTGGAATCATCTGACCTATATCAGTTTTTCACCATATAAAACCATTAAAATATCAAAACTGATCTCTTTTATGAATACTCATTAAGACTAAGAACAAGAATTTTTCTAATCCCTTACATATAAATAATTCCTATGAAAACATGAAAAAATTATAGAATAAAATAAAAAGCTTAGTAAGGGATATAAAAAGAATGAAACCATTAGTCTGTTTTATAAAGTTAAAAACATACGAAAACATTGAACTAAAGTAATAATTTTATCCTTGATAAGTGTTAAAAACATTCCATTGATAATAAGATAATTTCCTAACATATTTATTATCAAACTATTTCGATAAAAACAATAAAAATGAAAAAAATACATAATTATTGATTGGAACATCGTTATAAATTTCATACTTGTAAATGAAATAAGCAAATGGTCTACTTCCATACATGTTAATCTCATAAATGGATAATCCTTACAATTGAAAACTGTAACCAATGCATTGGAGATCATTCATGGATCTACTCGTTACTGGATTTCACAAAAAATATTTAAGTGGTCTTTTACAAAACCATCCCAAATATTCCGATGTATAATTTATATAATCATAACACATAAAATATTTCAATTTTTAAAATTTCAATTATTACATTTCACTTTCAAAAATAATAAAAAATTTCAATATATTAGAATAATCAAAACATTTTAAAACTCCATTTTGAAAAAAAATATTCCCCAAAAAGAAAAATACAGGTTAACCTTTAAGATGTCTTTCTATTTTTTAATGGAATACAAAAAATAAAATAATACCCATAGTGGAGGAAAACCATTATCATGGTGTATGATAAAAGAAAAAAACATTTCTCAACTTGTCAAAAAAAATCTATATAAAGAATGAAAAAATATTAATTTTTAAAAATATTTAATTTTAATAAATTAATATATATATAATTCTCTTTCTACCCCTTTTATATACATAAAAATATATATGTAAAAAAATATCATTGATTTTTATGTGAGTAAAAGATAATGAAATTTAGTAATCAATCATTGACATTATCCCACACCACTTTGAGTATTTAAATAATAATACCCATGAATGAAAAACATTTAAAAAATATTAAATAACATGATTAATGATAAAATATGGATATATACTATCCATATGGATATATATATAACTTATAAAATAATATACACTCATATAAAAAAAAATACCTCATCGAGTGAAGACTAAGAAAAAATACCAGACCTTCAGTTTGACATGCCTAGTGTTTCTGTACATTTTGGAATAATAAAATTATATTGATTATAATCCATTGTGATAAAATTTTTAATGTTTATACATTTACTTTTATTTCACATTTTATAATTTTAGATACAACTAATAAAACATTTTTGTTTACATCGGTTGTTTTTGACCATATTCAATTTTTCTGTTCAAATGAAAATTGGAGGACAATTATGGTCAACATGAAGTTTATATGAAAATATATAGAATAATAATAATTAAATTGTTATCATATATACACATATATCATAGTTTTTAAAATAAATAATGAAATAAGTATTTTTAAAATGAATCGACATTGAAATCATTTAGACGGTTGTCTCTAGGTACGTATGAGTAACATTCTCATTCTCCAATTATCATTATGGAAATGAAGGTATCTAAATATTTATATTTATAAAATGATAGTTATATCATATAATAAATATTATTTTATCATATATACATATATATGGAATTATGGTGATTTAAATTGAATCACATAGCTTTAAAGAGGTGATCGTCCACATGTCTACCAAAGACATTATCAATTTTTAGCGTGTGAAAAGTGATAAAGAAAATGACTAGTTATTTTATATAAAGTGATTTATGTAATTAATATAATATATATGGTTTTTATGTCACATATATTTAATTAAATGCTTCATTTATATTTTCCATGTTGTGTGTGAATATATTAAATCACTTTGAAGAGGTGGTAGTCCACACATCCATAAATGACGTCATCATATTTACAAAAAATGGAAAGTAAAAAAACAAATGTCTCATAAAATAATTAAAGAATGAAACATATATAATAAATCTCATCTATATAATATATAGACAATTTTCCCATCATAATACTTATACATTAAAGGTGTTGCAGGAAAAATGAAAAACATCATTCTTTTGGGCCATAGTTTTCCATAAACTATAACGGTATGTTCATTATATATTAAGTGGACTTGTGTGTAAGTGTTTGTAAAAATATTATCATATGAAAATTAAGAATTATTTTGTATTCTTATTATATTAATTGATCATGTAATAATAATATTTTAGTTAGTGAAGAATGAATATAATTTAAAAGAACTTGAGGTAGAGTCTTACCTCTTGTTCTTGTATATTTCTTTGGATTGCACAAAAGGGCTTCCTTGGATGTATTTTAGACCAATTTAAATCTTATATGATGAGGGAAAACATTTTTAAGATATATTTGGAGAGATAGTTTTCAATCCAATGTGTCTTCAGAGGTGTTAGGAAGTTGGAGTTATGAGGACCTTTTTATACTGGAGGGAAAGAACATATAGTATTTTTGAAAAGGGTTGTGTGTTCCCAAAGTATTAATTTTTTATAAAGTTACCAAATTGAGAATTATTGAACTAAATATGGGTATTGTGAAAATTATTTCCATCCATTTTGTTTTGGAAATTTTTATATGTCATTTTGTCACTTATGATTATTGTTTAGTCCCTTATTATGATTTTTTATACCATAAACATTATAATTAATTTCAATCACATTCACAAATCTTTTGTGGTCAAAAGATTATTTTTTTATATATTATAAAAATTCATAATACATACTTTTATTTCTGTTTTTTAATATTAAATATAGAGAATCAGAAAAATTAATTTTAAATAAAATATCACATACGTTGGGAGAACGCAGGTTTGTAATGTGAGAATCTTCCAAAGATCATTAATATTTTAAATGTATATTGAATAAAAAATTAATTCCAATGATATAAAATGGATTAATATATCTATAAGTGATTTTTTACACAAAAAATTACATAAAATATAAATTATCATTAATAAATTTTAATATAAAATGCATTTTTCAACTAAAATATTGTATTGGACACTACTCATCGGAAAAAAACTTATATGAAAAATAAAATAAGCACACTAATATAATTTTGATAATAAGAATTAAAAAAATAAATATTTATTTTAAAAAATAAGATATAAAAAAATTCAATATATATTTTTAATTTATATTATCACTTAAAAGGTGATAAAACTATTTTTATTAGATTTACTGTTTTTTATGATTAAAATTTGATTAATTCATATTTGTAGACAATAAATTTTATTTATATGAATGTAAAAATAATTATAAACATATGTAATAATTATAGATCAAGAGATGTTAAATCCATTATATATAATATATTGGAGTTATATTCCACTAAAAATAACAATATTAATAGAAACATTATGGTTTGGTGTAACTTAGTCTTGCCTGGAATTCATGTTTCTGATGAAAATCATTTTTACCTATCATGTAATCTACTGGAAATAATTTAACTTTTAGGTTAATGATACTATATATTTAATAAATATTAAAATAGATATGAAAAAAATTTCTACCACTTCCGAGAATGTTACATTCAACCTACACGGTCACACACTTCCATCTAATGAGAAACAAACTTACCATTCCTCTGTATGGAGAACTACTGCCTCACGAATCAATGTTATTGGTTTTACCATTACCACATATAATGTTTTGTAATTATTATGTATTTAATGTTTTTATATGATATAAATGATAATTATGATGTATTTATACTTCATTAAATATTATATTAATCCTACCTTTACACATTCAATTTTTTATAAATACTATAACATTATTTGTAGATGTGTTGACTATGACCTCCACAACGCAATGTGATTCATTCACAAATTTAAGGAAATTTATTAAGGATGGATGTAGTAAACATATATGATATATAATATATTTATAAATCCATTTTCTTCTATAATTATTATTTAACACATACCTTCATATATTCCATTTTGGATAAATAGGATAACTTCTATTGTGTATGTGGGTACTACCGCCTCCTCAAAGTGATGGGATACATTTACAAGATATATAGAATATATTAAAATTGGGTTTAGTGAAGATATATTATATATATGGCTTAATAATTTAACTTTTATGATTTTATATATTGATACATATATGTCATTTACTTACATTAATTCAATATGATAAAAAAATAGATGCAATGTTCACATGTACGTTCTACCAAACTGTATCTATGAAAGGTGTGTCTCGTTTAATATTTCTATTTTTATAGATTAATATAAATAATAATATACTAAATATACAAGATATATAATAAATATATTAAATTCTAGAAATATTTAAATCCTTATCTATATAAGAAAATCCAGAAAAAATATTGAAACCTTGTACAATAAACAAAGAATTTATTACCTGAAACATTACTCAGACATGAAATTGTTAATAAATAAGTAATATAAATTAATTATTTATTACGATATATTATTTGATATAATAATATGGTTCTTCGGAATATTTATAATAAATACATATTATACATTAATTTTGAACATTTACAACGAAATTTTATTCTTAAATTAAGAGAATTTCATTTTATTTTATTTTCCATGAGATTCATGGATTATTCACCACTCATTTCATTTTTTGTTTTGAATAATACCCCAAGATTTATTATATGAATAGTAAATATAAATTTATTGGTTTTTACAAAATAAATTTATGATCTTTCTATCATGAGTTTTATAATTCAAAACTAAAATATCTGCAAAGTAATTTTGTCTCAATTTTCCTTCATTAAGATAATTTCCATGTTATGCACCTATATTTTTATATGAGTTTCATAAAAATAAATTTTACAAAATATATCATGAATCTCCCTATTGAAATTATATTTTAATATTCATATGATTTTATTCTTTCCTTTTTTTAATGATTCAATGTTACCAATGCAGTAATGGTTCATAGGATCAGTTTTATCATTTATAATTACTGTTTATTGTTATACTTTAATTGATGGAATATTATGATCTAACTCTCTTGAATACATATGAATTTTATTAACCTATGTATATGTGTGTTATATCCAATTAATGTCATCAACCTACCTCTATTGGATAATTAAGATAAATATGTTTTTTTAAGAAAATCATTATTTATTTCTCATTTATGTAAAAAGTAAATGTTCATTCATATCCATTATTTCTAAATACATTTTTTAAAATGATTTAATTTTATCCTATTAGGTTGATAAAAAATTTACATTTTTATTAACATTTATCCAAATGGTTTTAAAAATAAATATTCTTTTAAATATCATATAATGGAAATTTTCAAAAAATTTTAGGTGATAATTGAATATTCATCACGTAAAGTCCTTCATGGTGTCATTACCATAATTTCTTGATGCTTACATTTAAATTTTACAATGATATCTTTTTATTAAAATATTTCTTAAATATGCTAGTATTTGTTTTATTTTAATATGGGTTTCAAATAAAAATATTTTTATAAAATTTATTTATATTAAACAAAAGTATTAATATATTTTCAAGGCATCCGTTATATGTTTTTGATATTTTTTTTTCAACGAAAAGGATTTTAATGATAAAAAATAACATTTTAAATGAAATTAAATGTTTTTTACAGGATAATGGATTTCAAAATGATATCAATCACCTTGTATATGTTTTCATAAAAACAAATTTCAAAATTTTGTCAATATTATTTTATAATATTTCAAGAGAAACGTTTTTCAAAATTATTTATGGAGTAGTCTCTATGTTTTAATTGTATTTTCAAATATAATTTTTTATAAATATTTTTTAATGACCCTTATTCAAATAATAAAAGATATTTTCTACATGAAATTATTTTAATTTATATTTCAAAATTAGTTTCTATCTAAGAGAGAATCCATTGATGTTAAGTAAGCCTTCGCGGAAATGATCCTATGGTTCAATCTGTATTCTGTCTCTGAATAATTTATTTAATTATGGAATGATGTTTTAGAAAACTCATTTATCTTTAATCGGTTATATTTTTATGAAACCACATTATCATTTATAAGATATATTCTTATGATACTAATTTTGGATTCAATGGATTATAATAAGATAAATGATTTTGAGTCCCACTTCTATGCACTATTTATTCATGGATAAAGTGATCATGAAACCTATATAAATTCCATAGGTAATTATATGATTACATTTTTTTGAAGCCCATTTTATTTCTTGGGTAATTTTATAATTTTTATAAAACCCATTTCATTTTATGGGTCATGATTGGATGCATTTTTTATTATCATTTCACACATGTATTTATGAATTTATTATGTGAAAAGTGGGACCTATGTCTCCACCTAATATGTTGGGTAATAATAAATGTTGTATGATATCAGAAGGGTAAATGGGATGACATCCCAAACATGAAACATTAGGGAATATGGAGAACAAAAACATTGTGTACATGAGAGGGCATCCCATGCCAAAAAAATAGGGTGCACTGGTGGCCATCATCGGTCTAAAACAAGGGGCATCCTAACCAAGAAAAAAATCGTACATCAGAGGGAATATTAAGCTATAATCATGATTTAATTTTGAGGATGAATCAATAGGATATATGAGAGGAAATCCCATTTTTTTTGAAAATGGAACATAATTGGGAATTCTAATCCCACTGTAGATATATAGGTTATTAGAAAAATCCTAACATTTTATTAAGGTATTAATTGTTTTCATTGAGAAATTATTTTATATGTTTATGATATTTACACAAGTTCTATATCTTATTTCTACATTTTTATTTCATGAATTATGATCTTAATGCCATTATGATTCCTCTTTTATGAATTCCATATCATTATTTCACGTCTCATATTCATGATCACTGATATGAAGGGTATGATTTGTAAATGATTTACCATGTTCTCATACCCTTTTATCAGGTAATACTTACACGTTTTCTTTATTTACCCTTATTGAGTATTAAATACCACCATTTTCTTGTGATTCCTTTCACCATGTTATAAAGAAAGGTCTTATATGGAAAAATATAGGGTTAGATCCTTGATGGAATCATTGAATATATTTTACAAAGTAATAAGATATTGTTTCATGCTTCCAAAGACACTATACTGTCCCATCCCACAGGAATTTAATTTTTTTAAATATGTTGAATATTCATCTAATTTGATGTGATATCCATGTATATAAATCTTGGGTTACTATAACATTATACAGTACCCATTATTGTTAATTATCATAATTTTTTAGAATATGTACATTATATGAGTTAGTTCTATGATCTAATATTTAAATAAAAGAATAAGGAGAAATGTAATGTAAATCAGTGGAATGAAAGGATTAATGTGTATATTGATTTTATAACTATGTTGTATATTTATTATATTAAGTTGATTTTGGATATAATAATCATGTAAGAAATAAGGATTTTTCTACTATAGTTATCACAATGGATTTGAACCTTTTTGAGTTTTAATGATAACCTCTAGATATGATTCAGTGATATGGGGATACATTCAAAAAAACATGATTGCGGGATTGTTAACAAATAATATGTTCTTAATGTTGGGATAAACCTAATGAATATTTGGATGATATTTCTATGTCTGATATTTTACATAAATTAATTCATAAAATAGAAATAGATTTTAGTTATGGATGTTATGAATGATTAATGTTTATTCCAGAGATTCTTAATGATTTTTCTAGATATGTTATATAATATATCTAGATTTGTACACTATATTATTTTTTGAAACATAATATAGTATAAAATAATTTTTTGTTTTTAGAATGTTAATGATATTTATAGGGATTTCTAATTTTTTTGAGGAAAATAGATCCATTTTGTTTAATATAAATGACTATTTGAGAAGAATGATATTATTACATTAGGATGTATTAGATGAAGGGTATGAGATATCCTTTGAGGTTTATATATTCTTTAGTGTTGAATATATTGGTGTTATTTGGAATATATGGGTATTTATTAATGGAATGGTCTATGATAATCCAATGTTTTTTGGAGATTAATGTATAATGGTTTTTTCATTCATTATGCATACATCATTGGATTTAGTATAGAAAATATAAATACCCCATTATTCCCAGGGGGATTTTCTAGTTAGGACCATGAAAATTATACTAATTCAAATATATAAAATTTAATCAGCTAACTTACACATAATTTTGGAAAAAATATTAGACTATAGAGTAAATTGATTAATGGATGAAATTAAACTTTTATGGAAATAAAATTTCACTCTGTTCAATGTCTAGATACTAAAGGAAATCCTTAACATTGGGAAAATAATCAGGAAAAATTTATTGTCATATTATGAATTAGTGTATTTTCTACCCATAATAGAATCAGGCTTTAATGGTCATGGACATTCTCATAAGTGTTCTCTCAATCAATCTATCTTAGTTATTCGGTGTTAGTTTTTTTCATTCTTGTATATATGTTCACTTCTAATTAATTTTCTTTTATATGGTTGCCTAATTGTGTGATTTCCATCATACTTCCCTATATTTCTTTTTATGAATATTTTTTATTGATCTGTTTTAAAATATAGGTTCTCCAAAATGGTATTTTATAATTTCAATTTTTGAACAAAATCATGTTCAAATTGTGAGGAATCAATTTATTTAAATTTTTGTGGAATGTAACTCCCAGAGATTTTGAATGAAAATATTATGTTCGGTAGCTTATGAGATATGAAAAACTAAACCCAAAAGTAGAATTCTTATTTATACATGTCCATTATAGCCAAGTTGTTATTTTTTTGGGGATAAGTAATATTAAAAAATATATGAAATATATATATTTCATACACAAAATTAATGTATTGATATATTCTGATTAAATAATTTATCATTTTTCGGTAATGCCTTCAAA
This sequence comes from Viscum album, assembly GCA_963277665.1. Classification (NCBI taxonomy): domain Eukaryota; kingdom Viridiplantae; phylum Streptophyta; class Magnoliopsida; order Santalales; family Viscaceae; genus Viscum; species Viscum album. The sequence goes on along the minus strand of OY728120.1, from coordinate 646,294,820 downwards.
ATAAAGTATCTTCCCAAATGATTTTAATATCATTTAAAAAATAATATATTAATAATTTAATGAAAAATTTATAAAAATTATTTTATTATTGTAATGTCCAATATAATATATTATAATATTTTCTGGGTTTTCATAAAATATTTACATTTTTTGTTAATAATGAAAAACACTCAAGTGAGTAAAAATCTATTCATTGTTTATATTTAATTTCATGTATTAAATTTAAATCATATAGTTTCGATACTTTTTTACATGTTTATTTATAGTCTTAAAGATATTTATTTCTGAAACCCATTTTTAAAATAAATTATGATTTTCTTTTATAGTAAATTAAGATAACCAGTAATTAAAAATAATTTAAATTAAATTATTTTTTATTAAATAACAATTATTTTGAATTTCAATTCATATAATTGAGATTAATAATTATATAGTTAAAGTGAAATAATTTATTCCATGTAAAATGCATTATTATTAAAACTGGTTTCATTGGGAATGAATGTTATTTATATGTAAAATTAAAATCTTCTACTTATATGAATGGATTTTTAGAAAATAGAATCCATATATGGAATAATCATTATGATTATTTGTAAATATGTTCATTTTTTGGATAATATTAATAGTAATTATTGTTAATATTTATTTACAGGGAAAAGAGAAAAGGTTAATTAAGTGGGGATATAATTTACAAAATAAATGAGAAAAAGTAACCCTAATAGTATGAATATGAATATATATATATAGATATATTATTTTAAAAATAATTACAATTATAGTTTTTAATTATAAATAATTATAAAATGATATTGATAAAAATATATATTTTGATACGATAAATTCGATATTATATTTGTGTCTCATAAAGATATTTAATTACGAAATTTACATTTTATGAATTTCTGAATTATAAAAATAAATTCTCTTGAGTAATATCATACAAATAAATAATATTATCTAAATTTAAATGATAATATAATATTTTTTGATGTCCGGATAAATTTTTTATAAGTGTTCAGAAAGAGTCATTGTCAAAAAACCCAAAAATTATTAAAATTATATCAATTAATGTATTAAAATATAAAATTAGAATATATGGGTTGTTATATTAATAAAATATGTTTTCTTTTTAGAATGATAATGTTGAAATTATCCAAAATTAAAATTTTCAAATTTTTCTATGAAACTCAAACATTATGGTAGAAATTAAATATGATATAAATATCTGGATTGTATTATGACATCAAAAAGAACCAAAATTGATTTAATATATAATATTTTTGGTATACACGACGGAATATGTTTTTCCTACTTAAAATAATGGTATTTTGAGTTAATTTTAGTAACATTATAAAGCCTTTATGAATCCTCAACAAACAAATATTGTATTTTTTCGGGTTTGAATGAATTTCTTTATGACCAAGGCTCACATAAATCATGGGAAATATATTAATGAATTTGGACCATGTAATTATAATATAATGAAAAAAACACAACTTCCTTAGGATACCAAATAAAAACCACTAAATATTTTATAGTATTGATAATTATTTTGGAATAGAATCCAATATATTTTTTAGATATTAATAAATAACTCCTATATATTTTTCAATAAAAAAACCCTAGATCCCAATTATCACTAATGAAATAATTATAGAATGTTGTAAATAAACCCTCTAATCTATATTTTCCATACAATGTGACCAAAGGATCTCAAAATTATCCTCCTAATATTTTTTAATTACACTCTCATGGTATGGGATCTTCTTATAAATTTTTAATTCAAACTCCATTTTTATTTTAGGCCTATTAATATAGTTTTTCATGGATTGATATGTTTTTATACATCTCTATTACATTAATTTTTAGGTATGTGTTATTAAAACCCCCTTAAACTTTCATTAATTCCGCCCATATTCTATTTTTTAATCATATTATGCATTCAAAATTCCCCAACATGTTTCTGTTCCAAAATTGTGGGAGCTCCCACTCTTCTTTTTCAACTCAATAATCACAATAATATTTATAATTTTGAATCCCAATTTGTTATTTATTATTCAACATTAAATGAACAATATGCATTGAAATATTTTTCCTAATAATTATAGGTCATTTGTCCAACCTCATTATAGAATTTACCTATGTTGTCTATTTACAAAAATCCCCTCATTCTCTTATTTATTCAATCATCTTCATTATGTTATGATATTTATCAGGAACTACTAAATATGGAATATGTTCGTCCAAATACAAAATTCATTCTTTGTTATAGCTAAATTATTTGATACCGTAATAACTATAATTAATCCATTCCTTGAAAATTTATATTCTCCCGTTATGCAACCAAAATATCATTCTGAATTTCCATGACGTACAATTGTTTAGTGAATATACCTACCTATTTATATAATTTATGTTATCCATTATTCTCTTATACTTTATATTTTTGGTATATATATGTATTTATTACACACTCCTTGGTCTACGAATTAAATTTTATGAAATATTTTCTTATATTATATAATATCTATGGAACACATATGAAGGTACATGAGGTGATTATGATGGGTATTCTCATACAACACCATGTATTCCAATTATAGCATACAAGATGGTTGAACCTAGATAACACTAAAATTAATTGGGTAATATTTTATTCTTATGAGATTCATGGTATCGTGAATAAGAAACTATCTTAATAACATTATGTTATGATTTCTTGGTGAATAACATCGACTTTTTCTTACGATTTCATGTTTAATGTTGTTTTCTCACTTTCTAGGTTGCCTTTATGATAAAATTATATATCATTCTTTATAATTAATGTTTTTATTTTCAAAAATTTTATTTTCCATTGAAATTTATATTTTGTAAAATATAATGAAATATTCATTTATATTCTTTTCTTTTTCCCCTAATGGAATTTATAACCCACCCATTTCTTATTTAGGTCCATATGTTATCCCCAATAGTTTTAAAATACATTGAATAATGGAAAAATATGTTAGATGTTATTGATAATGTTCTTGTATCCATGTATAATGTTAATTTATTATCTTCTAAATCACCATACGGAAATAGGATTATAGATCCTCTAGGTTGTACTAATTATATTATTATGATATATATTATGAATTAATATTTAATAAAGTCATGGGATGTCATATAGAAAAAAATTAACATAGTGTTTTATAGGAATATTTCTTTACATGAGTATCTTTTTATACCAAATTTTAACTAAATATAGAATAATAAAATTATATTATTTATCTAACATAAGTATAAAATTTTCGTTATTAATGCCAATATCAATTTTCCTATTATTTCCTTTATTGGAAATCACTATTTAGTTACAAAATCAGTTAACAATTCATTGGTGATATTGATGATTTTTTAATCTTAGTATATATATCTCATTAATAAATCGATAGTGGATAGATGTTTTATTGCGCCATCATATAAATAATCTGTACCATGTGATAATTATCAATTTAATAATTCAATAAACATTAAAAATCATCAATATAAGATTGTGTGGAAAAATGTTGATACAATGTTTCCTGAAGGAAGTAGTATACACATACAAATGAGTGTTGGGTTAATATTTTAAATAAATTATTTTTAATATATATATTTTTAACTTTATAGAATCATAATCATTTTTAAATATTTTTTTATTAAGAAATTTTAAATTTATGACATTCCGTGTTATATGTTAATGGAAAATGAATTTTATATCTTCATAAAGGTTGTTTTCTACACATAAACATGAGTGAAATTTCTATTTTCCAATAGATGTGAGGGTTTGAAGGTATGTATTTATTATTATTAATGAATCAAAGTTACTTAAAAAATACATAGATATACATTAATTAAATCATTATAGCCAGTATTAAGGGCTAATGATGAAAATGAAACACACCACATTATTGGGTAATAGTACACATATACTTATGAGTGATGTTGTAATTTTAAAGTAATAAAAATTCAATATAAATTATTTTTGGTCATGTGGAATTTTCATGAGACAATGAAATATGATGGCATGTGCTTCCAAGGCCAGGAGTTCTAGGAATGATTCATCAAAAAAACGTTAAGCATAAAATTGCAAGGGTGAGTTATTTTCCTAAAAATGTAAAATAACTCTTAAATAAGCGCCTGGATCAGAAATATAAGGGCACCATTGCATTCAGGATGGAGGGTTTACCTTACGGGAAATTTTCATTTAGTCAGCGCATGCCTCCTTTGAGAATAACCAAAAATGGAATAACAGTAAATAAAATAATTAAATAAAATTAATTTACCTTTCAAATGATTAAAACTCATGAACGGTGACTTGGATTAAAAAACGGATACCACCTCTGAACTCATTAGAATATGATTTCCTTAGGTAGATACTATCATTCACTGGAAGGAGCCAGCAGTTGAAGTTATTTGTTTCCCAAAAAATAAAATAATTAACTGAAAATTATTTTATTGTAAAATCTTTTACTACTAAATGGTAACTCAGATTGAAAATCATATTTTACCATTAAGCTCGTGATGGATTTATCACAAATTGAATTGCCTTAACTCGATCAGTGTGGGTCATGGTTGACTTTTAATAATTTTTGAACTTTTAATGGTATGTTTAGTAAACGTGTGGGTGGAATTTTCTATCTTTTTAAGCATTGCTCAAATTGAAAATATGAGGGCACTGTTGAATCTGCAGAACCAGGATTCTCTTAATAGATGATTAGCAATGACCATAGTTATTCTAGTTAAAAAGTTAGTATTACGATTTAAAAAAATAAAAAAATAACATAGAAATTGTTATTTTATTTTTCTTTTTTTTCCTACAACCGGTTGTGTAGTACTGGCAGCGAGCATAGGGGTGGTATGACATTTAAATATGGGATATTAATTTCCATGTTACACATTGTTTTCATAACCACCATGCCATAAATTAATGTGTCACATTAATTAAGTCAATTAATGAATTTCATTAATTACTCGGTGCGTTACTCACCATTTTCCCCCTCTATTTAATTGGGGATCGAGGTAGTGTTTTTGACATGGATTCTAAAATTGAGTTACCTCTTGTGAAGTGACACAACACCTTCCACCAACAAGGTTGGATGCTCGGGCAGCTATGAACCGAGAGTGATGAACACTGGAAACATTTTTAATAAATGGATTCTTCTTCCACCACTAGGATGACTCTGATGATTCTTGAGGTAGGGATTGTCTTACCACTCGTGAATTTTCAATGATTCATTTCCTCATTTTTGATTTTTCAGTGGATTTTTTTCAGGGGATTTGAATGGTGTTTATCATTATTTTAATGTGATTTATAAATTACTCCCACTTGTTATAATGTTAAAGCGTAGGGTGCTAGAAAAAATAACAAGTCCTAGACCTTCCACGGCTTGATTTTTATTGCATTCTTCGGTGAAGTGTTGTTACAAATTTCTATAACCTTGAACTCGAGAGGCGTAAAATGAAAATGGTATCTTGGGAGGACTATAGGAATATCTAGAAGAATTAAAGGACCGCTAGAGATCACCCTATGGCCCACCAATGATTTTCCGGTGCGACACTATCATCCAATACCGACGGCCAAGGCAGCGGTCGGCGCCGCTTGGCCCCACGGCAGACCAGAAGGGGCCCCCGCCACATTGGATAGCCAAAACTCCATCATGCACCGTGGAGATAGATCTGAGACATCTAATCCTTGGTAGGATGGGTATACGCGTCCAATGGGTCCCATGGACCACATGGCACCAAAAATTGAAGAGTCGAATGCCTCTTCTTGAGCGGTTCGGGGATCTAGAAGCCATCCGACTGGTGAGCCATGACAATGCTCTATGTTGCATCACCTGGTGGGCATGGGTGGTCTGTGGGCTATTGGGACGAGCTGATGGTTGTAAAGCCAAACCGAGCTGGGTTAGTTTTGCTAGGTCCGACCAGACCTGGACCCATTCAGACCATGTTACGCCTGAATGACCATACCATGTGAACCAGACGTCCATTTAAAAAACCGTCTGTGGCACTGAGATCCTTGGAGTGAGGCAGTCCATTTGAGATAAATATTATGAAAATTACTATGTTTGAGGAGATCTCGACAATAATATTTAATCATTGGAGCAATGGACATAAACATTCATAATAAATTATGATATTGTACCAAAAAACAATTACCACATCAGAAATATTTAATCCTATTACTTGTGAAAAATTAAAATAAAATAAATCATAAAATTTCATGATAATAAATAAATTCATGATATTACTTGTTAAATGGTATACATATACATAGTATAAAAATAAACACGTGATGTATATAGCTGGAGTCTCATAAGAAATAACGTGATATCTAAATCCCATACCACAATTCTCAACATCATTCGTACTCATTCAAAACAATAATATAATAAATATAATTTTATTTTAAATAAATTTAAAATACATAAATGTATATATATATATATATATATTTATATATATCATTCTAAATATAATTTATTTATATCCTTTTATTAGAAATTTATAAACCAATCCTTTTTAAAATTTTCTTTTTTGTAAAAACTACTTTGTTATTCGAATATGATTTGATTTATTATTTCATGTCATATTATAATTATCATGGATAAATAATATATACAATGATAAACCAGATATAAATTTCATATATATTTTTTATATAATTATTTATTGTAATCCATAAAATTTATTGATTGAAAATGAAATACTCCATTAATGTATATAGTTGGAATTATGTTTGAATGAAGGTTGATTCTATATTAAAGATTGGAATAAAGAACCAAATTTAAATAATATATATATTTTACATAATAATTTATATTCCATATATATCATATATTTTCATTATACCCATCCTTATAGACACCAATTTATACTGTAAATGAATCACATTTCTTCACAATGGTGTAGTCTATCCTAAACATTAGAGAAATTATTGTACTCCCACACAATGGGATGTATGAATAAATAATTGATATAAATATTCCAAAAATATTAAAATATAATAAATTTCATATATTTAAATTTAAGACATCTTTATTAAAATCAGCAGAGGTAGTAATAGAAAATTGAATGTCATCTTTTTTTATGCGGTAGTCAGCCGTACACAATAACGGTGATTTAATAAACTATTTGATGGAAATGGAAATGGTTTCAGGTATTTTACATGTAATATAATCCTCTCTCTCTATATATTATAGTGTGGTTATTATATAGTCATGTTTTAATATGAATTTATGTAGTCAATTAAGAAATAGAATTAAAATGATTGATGAATAATGTTACATCTCCCACGGGTAACCTCATTAAGATTGCACATAAAACCATCCAAGGATAGATTTAGGACAAAAAAGGATTATATGATGAGATGATGTATGTTTTTAACTACATCAGGTATTTAAGTGATGATAAATATTTTTTTAATGAGTGATGATGATAGTAGAGTGGGTGCCTTTTGTAATTTAGGTGAGTGACACAATTGTTATATTTTAAAAAGAAAAAGTTATACCCATTTTGTATCAAGATATAAATATCCATTAAAGGTTATTAATGATATAAATACATGATGGGATCACAATTCTTCCATAAAAAATATTTTTGACAATTTTTAGGTAAAATTAATCACTATATTTATAGTTAACCCCTAGTATCAACATTTATACCTCAACCTTTTTATGTATTTTTTTATTTCACTATTATTTATTTTGGTAAAATAATATGGTGAAATTATTAGTTAAAAAGTTATTTTGATTCCAAATAATGAATCTATTTTCCCAAATTCAATTCATTGATGTGGTAGAATTTAATTTAAAATTAATTTCACATTTTCATGGAGAATTAAGGTTTTCATAGAGAAAATGATGAAATGTTTACATTGTTTTAATATACAATGTCAATATGAAATTTATTCTAATGACATAAATTTTATTAATAGATATATTATTAATTATTTTTTATTTAAAATATATTAAAACAATAATTTTAATTTTCAAATAATTTAATCTAAATTGAAGTTCTCTATTAAAATTCATTTTTTTAATATTCATTTACAATGATATATTTTTGGAAAACTCTCAAGATATATCCATAAGATAATTTTTGAATATAATTTCAACAATGATTATTATTTTATGAAATACATATTTTAAATGTTTTAAAAATTAATAATTTTTATTTATTAGAGAAAATAATAAATATTTTTTTAAAAAAAAAGAGTATTTTATTAAAATACAAAAAAAATTTAAAAAATTTATGTAATTTTTTTATGTTTTTGTTGATTATATAAAAAATTATAATTTATTTTTAAACATTTAATATGAAGGTTGATATCTCTATGTTTAATGAATTTTTTGTAATGTTAATCTTTTAATAATATTAAAAATATATAATGGTTTTGTTAAAACAATGTCTTGTTGGTAACTTTTGTTAACCCAATGTTGCACGTAATGAATTATTAACTTTCTATTTCACACAATACAAGATACTATATAAATAATATTTATTTTTAAATAACAGTATATAAATAATCAGGATGTTACATTCTACCTTCGTAAATTTAATATCTCCATTTACTGTTTTTAGTATGATATAAGAAATATAGGACACTTATGCCTCATAATTTAAAAATGTTCCCCCATAGCTTCCTCAAACAGGTTATTTCTCCAAATAACTATGACCAGATGTGTGGTCTTAATACATATAATTTTCTATGTATGATCATGAATCACCCCCATTTGATCCACATAAGAATGATTTTATTCTAATGTCATGAACACATTGTTCAGTACATGTGAGGGTTTGAGTATGTAATTATTTATGAGATATACATGAAAAAAATCATGAACATAGTAGAATTTTGCTGGAAACACTAACCAACAAGACACATTCTTGATAAAATCATGGAAATAAAAATATACTGATATAATTTTGGATTAGTTTATAATTATTCGATTATTTAATTACCATCCCCCATTGAGAAATTTTTAGAGTCTTTTCATCAATAATATAAAATTCTAGACCATGTGGATGATTACCATCATTACTTTTATCCTGAATCTTAGCTTCCTTCATGTGTTTCTGATTGCCGCTAAAATTCCTATCCATTTATGTAGCTATTTAGGTCCCAATATATTCAATTCCCAAACATAATTCTAGTATTTTAGATCACATCATTTCCCCCAATAGAGTAATTGAATAGGATCCCTCTAAATTATTGAGTGAAAATTATTCTTTTATGAAAAACAAAATAGAGGATGGTGTTAATCCCATCACCATTGTAATAAAAAGAATATGATGTCAACATAACATAAAGGATTTGAATTTTTCTCTCATACTAAATATCTATTAGATGATGATATAGTGTTTTTAAACAAAAATCTATATCATGATCCTGATGAAGACATCACTATAATAGTGAGGAATACCTTAGATCCAAAACAAAGATAATGGAATGTGGTTATCCATGAGACCTTACTCCTAAAACCCATAGAAAAAATCCATGGATATTTTTCCCATTTCCATTATTGTATGGCTAATGGATGTTACAACCCCTTATATATTTTTCTCTAATACTTAACATATTTAAATACCAAACACTAAGATAAAATATCTTGGATATCTATTTTCATTTCATCTGACCATAAGTACACTTTCAAATTATTTTACATACTAATACTTCTAGAATGAATAAGGAATGATGAATTATGAGCTTCCTGTAACCACACCTTCTTCCAATCATATATTGAAGAAACATATAAACAGTTCCTATACATTATATTTTCTATAGTGATCAATATAAAAATAAAAAACATTTACATTATTTTTTTCATTTCTTAATATTCCTTCATTCAATAATTTCAGGTGGATAGATTGTTTATCATTAAATTATTAAATATAAGATTTCATCCCTTATTTCATGACTTAGAGATCAACCATTTTAATATCCATAAGAATTTCATCTTTTTGTGATCCTCATCATGGATTATCTATCTTGATCGTTTTGACTCAAGGCATCAGAAACTGTGTTCACATTCAAAGGGTGGTAATGTATTAGGAATTATAAATCATTAATCATATGTAACCACAGTCTATAGTTCATATTAACCTCCATCTAAGTGGATAAATATTCAAAAAAAATTTTAATTAGTATCTAAATCAGACGTTTTATTTATATTGAAAATTACACCCCCTATTTAATGAAACAATTATAGTAGCTAATTCCAAATGATGAGTTTCATAATTATTCATAGGGATCAAATTTTTTTTGCCAGGATAAACCTGTAAACTATCTATTATTTAAAATATCAAATCCTAATCTCTTTTAGGATGCATCATTTTTTATTAAATAATAATATCAAATATAATGTAATGTAAGGAAATTTTCTCTAAATAATCTTCACTTATGTTCATTGAAATTCTCCCTACATTCCAATATCCAAAAGAACATAAATCCATTTTGAGTAAACATGGTGATTGGATAATATAGTCCTGAGAAATTATCAACAAAAAATCAATAATATCTATCTAATCTAGGAAATATTTGGGTCTCAGTCAATATTGTTGGTATTGGCTGACACACAATAGCCTCTGTCATGTAAAATCTATTGATATAGATAGTCTTAAAATTATACGACCCAAAAGGAAGTCATATTAATAAAAAGTTCACAAATTTAATTTTTTTCATATATTTTATCCTCATGTAGGTTCATTAGAACAATTGTTATGTGATCTTAATGTTCTTAATCATTATTTGAATATATTAGAACATCCTCAATAAAGACTACCTTCAATTGAAAATTTTAATATTTAAAGGATATTTTAATTAAATATTAGAGTATAGTGGTGATGATTGTTAGACTGAATATAATCACTATATATTCATATTTTTTGTACATTGTTTGTATTTTTTTTGAATATCCTCTTTATTGACCCACAATGTAATATATCCAAAATAGATTATATCCTAGGGAAGTTATTGATCTTCACATCATTTATCAAACCAGTAATAAATATAAGGAAGATGTAAATTTCCTTTAATTATGATATTTTCCACTTACGATAATTAATGTACAATCAAAATTAACAAATTTTTATTATAACAAGAATAACAGATGAAACCCTAGGTTACACACATGGATAAATGATTCCCTTTTCACTATTTTCCAAGAGTTTATTCAATTCATTCAAATAAATCAGATCCATTTTATAGATTTTATTTGAAATTTGTGTGGAATAAGGTATGTGTTCTACAGAGAATTCATATTTATGTTTCAGATTATGTATATGAAAAACATCCATAATTAATTTATCAAATTCCCATATAATAAAAATATCTTCAATATTGATTTTCTCCGTGATCATTTGAGATAAATTACACATTTGAATAGAAATAAAAACTCCTATAATTGATGTGATTTCCATCAGATGTTTAGATTTATCATTACAATGATTAACAATCATGGGTTAGTTTGTAATATCTAATGTTACTTCCATTATATATAAATTGTTCTAGAAAATCTATATGGAAATCCCATCCATTCGAAATATTACCAGAAATTCATGCAATGGATGAATGCCACAGTTTTTAGGAAGAACAATCTGACACAGATAAACTGATGTAGGATCATAGGCATGGGATGTTATCATCGTACCATTTTGTGTTTTACAATATATTTATATATCAAATAATTTTAGTGGAATCTTGATACATTTATAAATTTTTATTGATAAGATGGAATGATTATATTATGATACAAATATGACATTTTCATTCCAAAAGTGGGTTCTAAGTGTACCTTTCACAATATTATTATCACACATCTCATAAAATTTTAATATCACGAGGTTCACAATGGCCTCTCATATAATGATGGTGATGGATTTGATCTACATTATAAAAACATTAGATATTTTATCTGATAACATAGTACCCAAAATTCTTGCATTTGAAATACAGAACTATGTGAGGAATATTATTTATATATTTCCCATTATTTCTATCATTAGATAACTTATTCCATTCACTTTAGAATTCATCAACTCAAAGAACTTAATTTCCTGACATAAATCAATTTTTATTCTCCATAAAAAAATTTACTATATTCTTACTACAACACATTTAGAATAAATAAAATGACATATATTTTCTCATTGGTAATTTTTTTAATTCAAATTGAATTTTTATCTTATTATCAAAACCATGATATTGATAATGCAATCTAATATCCATTATCTCCATAATAGAACACAAAAAAATATCTTCATAACTAATGAATTCTATTTTTCATAATTCCCTTCATAGACTACGTTATAATGCAATATGTGAAAAACACACCTCAATTTCATGTCAGATGACAACACATTATGTGTACCACTCAACTCTTGTAGAATTTTCATCTTTTAAAACAGAATAGTAATCCATTTTGTTTAGCACAAGGAAATATCACTCTATAATTGTATGTATAATATTAAAAATATTATTATGTAAAAATTAGATTTTGAACTCATCCCAATCAATGTTTTCAATTTCATCATGTTTCCTCATATTATTGATAAGACTACACTACTGATCGACTTCACATTAGAACTGTAAACATCAAAAAACGGCGTCTCATGTCTTAAAAACTGGATAAGGGGAAACATATTTTCCATGTTTTTGATGCATTTTTTTGAAGCTAGTTGATATAAATACACATTGATATAAGGTGTACATTACCTCATAATAGACAAAACATGATCCTGTTCCTTTATTTGTTCATTTGGATGTCTGTCATTATTCATACCATAATAACATTTTGATAGAATAACATTTGTATTTGGAATTCTATATCCCATGAAATATGAATGTATGGGAGGAAAATAATTACATTGACTATCTCAGTCACCATTTACATGGTTCTTTGACTTCCAACCATTGTAAAAATAATGGAATAGTCTAAGAAACAATAATAATATTGGGCATCCACATAATCATGAAAAATCACTAATATGATCCCTAAATCACGAAACCATCTTATTAATATATGATACATTTGGGTTATACTAGGTTATTCGTAGACATCATATATTTATATCATTTGGTATTGTTCATAAAGACTTTGTGAATTTCTGAAATAGATCCCCCAAGACCATCAAACATGGGGTGCATCAATCATTATTTTTGTTAAAACAAGGGATAATTAGGTTTAGATCATTGTTCCAATTTCATATTTCTTTCCTCCAAGTTCCACTATTCCGGATCTAGATCCACTTGTACTATCTAGATGGGAATTTAAAATATTTGAAATAAAATGCACTATACATTGAGAAAATTCTCAAACATTTTCATATACATTGAAGCATCCATCGAAATATCCACATTGATTTATATAGAGATATCACAATAGTTTTATCATCATAGTTTCCAATGGACAATGTGACTTATACTGTGATTCTAACTACAATGATAAATGATTTTCCAATAGATATTTGATATCATTTTCTAGTGAAATTTTAATACATTAGACCAACACACACATGAGGATTATAATGGTGCAGTGCCATTAGAATCGGGGAAACACTAACAAATTGTTTACAGAAAACTACATCATCTCTCAATATTTCATCATAAGAAGATATCTACTTAGAAATATCATACAAAATAAATGTCCTCAAATCACGGGGAAAGGAAATATTTGATAGTTTGATCATATATTTCTATTAAGGGTAAAATAGTGAGGAAATTAAGCATAACAGGAACATATGGTTATGAGAACATTAGAACTACATATTGAAACCATACCATAAACATAAAGTGTTAAAATATTGGTTCATAAAATAGATATAGGATGCTCATAAAACATTAATCATAAATGTTTAAAAAACATGAAACATGAGAGCATGACATTATAATAAGAAATAATTGTTGCATAAAAAATAATATAATTTCTTATGTCCAAGATATCCACCAATAAATTCCTCACATGTAAGGCTTGGGATGACCACCTTTGTATATGCTAAGATATTGTGTTGACCTCCCATGTACCCTCTTTCATTATAATGATACCCTATCTTGTTCCCTTTGAAATTAGACAAAATTAATCATTACACAATTCATGGGATAGATAAATAGATTAATTATATCCCATAATCGATAATTTTTTGTTCCATAAGTTCATATAACTTTAATCATATTATAACCAATGTAAATAAGTGGGTTTCCAATGATATTTGATTAGTTAATTACCCATACAAGAGATATGAGTTTTATAGAAATTATTTCCTCAGAAGAATAAATTATTCATTGACATAACAATAAATGTATCCATCTATCATATCCCAATTAATAAATATTTAACACAATGAGACTTTATAATATATGGAAAAAATATATTTAATGTACTAGAACTTGGAATGTTTCTTGGGGAATATAACCTTTCTAGTGTGAAAAACTATTTTTTATAACAATAAATGATTAAAAACCACTTTTAATTATATATAAAATTTGTAACATAGAATTTAAATTTTAAAACATTGAAAAGTCATGTGGGTGAAAAATACCATTAAATTAATATAGTTTAAAATAAACAATCCTTTCAAATATTCAATTGAATCCAGAAGGAATTGTTTTTAAAAATCATATGAAGATTTATTTTAATGATTTATTTAATTATAAAATTGAGAAAATATTTATACTAAATCCCATTTGAGAATGTTAAAATATTTCTTTTAAATTTAAGTAAAATATTATGACAAAAACGGTACTTCAATTGAGGTGAAAAATAAATTTGATTTTTCTTAAAAATTATTATAGAAATATTAAGCATAGAAAGAGATAAAAATGAACGGACTACTTGAATTATAATTAAATATATATAGAATAATAGTATCAAAGTATTTATTGAGATATGGATCATAATATTTATCCATATAAGGCATAAACATAATCAATCTCAATAAACGATGATATTTCACTATAAAACTGTTACAACATTGGTAACATTGAATCAATGTTCCCTTGAAATAATAACATTAATGGAAACATAAAATATCATGAGAATTAAAATTTCATGGAATTACATGTGATATGGTCTGTATATACATCTCATAAATGAAATAGGTGTAGAATATGCCTTCTTTCTTACAGAAAATAAAAATGAGACGTGAATCCCACGCCTTAGGTATCGAAATCCATCGTACACATTAAAAACAACTATATAATAAATATAATATTATTATAAATATTTAAATAAAAAAATATTTTATATATCATAAAATATATGATTAATTATGACCTTTTATTATAAATTTAGTATAAATTCCTTGTTAATATATTGTTTAATGTAATGACAACATTGTTCTTTGTATATATATTGATTTTTTTAGTTTTATTCCTATTATATGAATTTTTCTCTATCATCCCAACAATTATATAAATGATATAAATTTCATATATATTTAGTATATATGTTTATATGTTTTTCAATACTAGTATGATATTGAAAATGAAACACACCATACATGATGATGGTAAGACATATGTAGGCATTATTATTTTTTTCATTTTCTAAATAGAAAGAAAGAAAAGGTGGTTAATAATAAATTATAATTAAATAATCATTCTATGTAATATATATCCCATATTATAATTACAAAAAACATATTTTATTACATGTACATAATGAATGAATAACATCACATCACGGTGTGGTAGTCCACAGTATACATGAGCAATGATATATGATTCCAAAAGAATGGAGAATATGAAATCATATATAGTATAAAAATTCCATAAGTATTAAAATATAATAAATATAATAAACATCATATTAAATCATTTAATCTATCATTATATCTTATTTTGGGGGGAGGTAATGAATAAAATAATGACATCAGTTCATGAGGTCGTGGTACGCCATAGACATGAATAATGAATTTGTAAAGAATTATATAGATGAATATATAGTGTTTGGGAAAGACCTAGTTTTAACAAAATATCAGAATAAATATGATAATTAGGGTATTATATTATCATGTTCTAATAATAATTGATGGAGTGGGAGTAATGAAATTAATAAAATGTTCATTGAAGAACGTTATCCATTCCTTGAAAAACTCCATTACCTTTTCTCAAAAAACATAAAAGAAAACATTCAAAAAAAATATGGATTATAGGATGGTAGTATAGAATTAGTTAAGTTATATGTGTACGTATTGGTCAAAAGGGTTTTAATCTCTGTAGAAGAGTGGATATGGGTGAAATTTAATATGTGAGGAGAGTGATAGAGATTTGATATTTTGAAAATAAAAAGATATACCCACAATTTTTTAATTCCAAACAACTATAATGTAGATTATTCATGAGACACTAACATGATCAGTTCCAAATATGAAAATAAAATTTATTTTGGACAATTTTCTATGTAAAATTTTCAAATATCATTTTTACCCCCGATAAACCCATTTATATATTAATTGTTGTAATTAATATTTATTATTTTTTATTCATTTTTTGAAACAGAAGTTGAACATATTAGATAATATAAATTATTTATATTATAATTATTTAATCCATTTTTCAAATTTAATTCATAAAAGTGGGAAATTAATATTAAAATTAAACCAATATAAGTGATGATAAAATGAGTTTTCAATGAAGATTTGTAAAATAATTTACAAATTTTTTATATCCAATATCAAAATAAATTTTATTCTAATGGAATAAATTTGTTTCATAGATAAATAATTGATCTATTTTTAGTAGGAAAACTAAATTTTAATTTAAATAATGTACATAACTAATTTATATTAAATGTTTATTTTCATTTAAAATTTTGAAATTTAAATATTTATAAAAAAGTTGACATTATAAGAAATTATAAAAAAAATCCCCCTAATATAATTTTATAATATTTATTTAATAAATTATGCTTCTTAAAATAATTATTTTTCTAATATTATAATTATGTAATTTTATTATTTCTCTAAAAATGAAAAAAAAATTGAAAAATTGTTTTTTTGAAACATTTAATGTCATTTTACAAAAATTATGTTACATTATATAGATATGTTATAATTATATAAAACAATTATATTTCTTTATTTAAAATTATTATTCACTATTAATATTTATATTCCTTGTTAATATTTTATAATATTCATGTTTGAATAATTTTAGTAATATATCAAAGAAATACTAAAACTCAGTGACATGGGTAACGCAGAAAACATAGTGTTTCGTGTAACAAAAGCATAAGATGGCGTTGAGTGTAAAGAAATATATCAATGAAATATAATTTATGAAAAAAATGTTATATAAAAATGAACAGTGTTATTGTTACATTTATTTTATTATAATATTATTTTTATTAATCTTATTTTAAAAATATTTTATTATGGATGGATAATGTTAAAAAAAATTATATGATATTTCAAACATTTATCTTTGTTTTTTATCCTCAACAAGATAACATCATAGACCCCTTCTTTATGCCAAAATATTTTGGTTTCATGCCATGGGAATTTATTATCTCGACAATAATCTATAAAAATTATTTATTTTGATGCTCATAAATACCACTATTTATTTTACTAATGATATTATTGTCACGACCCGCCTTCACCAAAAGGAGGGAAGGGTCAGCATATTTTCAGGACCTTCCTTCTTTAAGTTGAAGGAGAGATATTGACCCCCGAGACCCGCCTTCAATAGTTCCTGGAGTGGCGACTAGCACCAAGGGTATTGAAATTTCACACAAATGGAAGGCATTTCCCCTTTTTGATTTATAAGATCGAGAGATGAGATGATGAAACTCAACAACACCAAGGTAAAAGAAAAGTAAAACCAAAAAGAAATAAACCATTCCCACATTAATGTTCTAAAAGTAAAGCCACAAAGTACAAAAGACGACTACAAAGTTAAGTACCAAAGAAGAAAAACAGTAACTGCAACTGCCCCAAAGATCCGAGCTAGTACGGTCCTGCGTGATCCCCGAAGTCCTCCTGGAAACCTGAAAGCAGTTTTATATATGTAGGATGAGCATACAAGTACACTTAGTAGGGAAAACCAAATACTCTCGTGCACAAGTGGGGGAACTTACTAAAGTCCTGTGAGAAAAGGAGTAAACTCAAAACCTATCAAGGTAAACTATCCACCCCAGGCCTCACCGAGGCACACTCCCCAAATAACACAAGTCAAGTAATATATATAATCAGAGAACATCGATGTTTTGGTACCCCGCGCCACTTTCCCACTGGTTATTGAGACATCCTACGCATCGAACCAATCCTGCCATTCTCACCGCAGTCCCACTCCCACACCCGCCCGCACACACCTGGGCCACAACTACCACACGAAGTCCCACTTCCGAATCCCGCCCGCAAACACCTGGGCCACAACTATCACATGTAACCACGCCTACAAACACCAAGGCCAGAACAACCACTACCACGCCTGAAGACACCGGGGCTTGAAAATCCACTGCCACGCCCGAAGACACCTGGGCCTCATCCTGAAGACACTTGGGAAACCACCTGCCGCACACACTAGGCCAACCACCACAATACCCCGCCCGAAGGTTCTTGAGATAATAATGGACCTCAGGCCATCACAGCCTGCCCGAAGATACTTGGGCTATCTGGGAAAGGGAGAAGAAAAGGAGCTAATAACCAGCACTAAGAATAGCGTTGGAAAAAACACCTTCCCCCATGAAATGGGGGTGTTCGGCACTAAGTGCTCATCTTGGGTGGGGCGCGAATAAGAAACACAAAACTACAAGTATAGATATAGGTAACAAGCACTCACCCAAAGCCTAGGTATTTCTAACCAGCCTACAGAACACAACACCACTACGTCCATTACCCATGTCACGACTTTCGTCAACAAAACCCATTTTTCCCATTCTTGTTTCAAGTTCAGTGATAATGTTTAATTAATTTTAAGCACTACTGGGAAACTAGTAATCATAGGCACAAGTCTAGGAAAGTAAACAGTCAAGCATCAACCATAATGCCCACACCCGGTTCTCAACAACAGAGGATCCCACCCCAATTCGTGATATAAATAAGTACCCACCCGGTCTTAAAACTCACAACCACCGAATTCATACCAACAGGGGATCCCATCCCCCAATTCACAAAACCACCAAGATTATAAGTACAGGGGATCCCTTCCCCTTCCACATTTCCAGAAACTGGCCCGTGAAAGAAAACAACCAAACCACCATCACCAACACTAAGAAGGGCCTTGCCGATATTTTCAGATTTAAACGACTTAACACACTCCCTGATTCAAATTCCGTGTGTTCTAACCGGGAGTTATCACAGAAGGGTTGATCCTGGTGCTTTCAATTTATTCAGCCGGGTATACGTGATTAACCAATTTACTTTTCACAGGAGGATTTTACAACCACAAACAATCCATTTAAAATACCAGTAGGGGTTCATTAGATCACAAACAACGACCACCAACGGCCTCGATTTTCAGAAGGCATAAGCCAGCACAACTCATCAAGATGGTCATAATATAAAAAACATCAACAATCACAACCCCCCTTCTTTCTTTATAGAAACCAGTTCATTATCTTTATTTAGGTCTAGTTTATCCAATTCCACATAATCAAATGCACGCCCACCCTACATGATACAGAAAGGAGAGAGAGACGAAGGAGAAATTCCCTACTTGTTTGATCGACGATCGATGCTTAGGCTGGGCACAGAACTTTACGGATAATGATGCGGCACGCCCGATGCACCAGAAGCTGTTTGTGAAAATCCACGATCGAGGAAAGGAGAAACCACGACTAACCCTTAGTTTATAAGATCCGTAGATGGTTGAGGTGAGAACGCGAAACCACGTTAGGCGCGAGGGTCGTGGGTTGACCATGCGGCCCCACTCCTCATTTAAGCGAGTCGGGTGGTTTAAACCGACTCATTAATTCATTAAGTATTTAGTTAAAACTCCTATGTGAATTACGAGTCTTTAAAACATTCTCAAACAGTTAAAAATAGGGTTTAAAACCCTATTTGCACAAAAAGGAGTGCTACTGGAAACAACTAGACAAGGCCGGGTGATGCCGATCGGTCTCACCGATCGGTCGCGCCGATCGGTCGCGCCGATCGGTCTCACCGAGACGCCACCCCTTTAGGACCCAGATTTTGGAAAAGGGAAGGACCAAGAGAGTCAGGGTCATCACATCAGATACCTCTCAAACTATTCTCATCCTCGAGATTTTAAACAACCCAAAAGGAAAGGCGGGTCTGAACAACCACCCCAAAAGATAACTCTCAAGAGTGAACCTCGTTGTTAACTAATAACAACTTCTTATCATGAACTAAGAAACATATCATGTCAAACTGCCCAGGCATGTGAGGGTTGGGGAGTTTCCTTCCCCATTCCAAGATATTATCATCTTTGGGCGGCACTGACTTGCCCGCACGGGTTTAATCGCATCCACCTTAATTCATCTTGATTAGGGGTTGGGTTCTCTCCTTCCCCATAGCCAGGGCTTTTCACACACAATCAGAGGATGAAAACTAGTACATTTCATAGCCAAAAGGCAAAAAAGTTCTACCACAACAGGCATAAAAAGGAACAAAACTTAAAACAACTCTGGGTATTGGTTAAGCATATGTGCTTCCCTCTCCCACGTACTCTCCTCAAGCCCACCGTGTCTCTATAACACATGAACCAAGGGAATGGTTTGCCCATGAAGAACAGTTTATTTGCGATCCTCGATCATTATTGGCCTCTCCACAAAAGTCACATCGTCCTCGATGTCCAGCTCACCCCAATCAAGGACATGTGAAACGTCATGCAGATACCGACGGAGCTGGGACACATGGAAGACATCATGTATCCTCAGTAGCGGCAGTGGAAATGCTAGTTCATAAGATACTTCATCGACCAGTCGCAACACTTCGAAGGGTCCGATGAACCTGGGAGAAGGCTTACTCCCCTTGGCAAACCTCCGCTGCCCACGCCGAGGGGAGACCTTCAAGAACACATGGTCTCCAACCTCAAACTCCAAGGGCCTGCTCATGGTATCCACATACGACTTCTGTCGGTCATGGGCCGCCTTCATCCTTTCCCGTATGAGCTAAACCTTCTCTTTCGTGTTCTGCACCAACTCCGGGCCAAGGATGCCTGCCTCTCCTACATCGGCCCAATATATAGGTGAATGGAATGGCCTCCCGTACAAGGCATCAAACGGGGCCATACCAATGGTAGAGTGGTAGCTATTATTGTAGGCGAACTATACCAGGGGAAAGTGTCGTACCCATGATCCTCCTGAGTCCAGAACACATGCACTTAGCATATCCTCCAAGGTCTCGATGGTGAGCTCTGTTTGTCCATCTGTCTGGGGATGGAAAGCAGTGATAAGGCATAACTGTGTTCCAAAAGCATGCTGCAATACATTCCAGACTCATGAGGTAAACTGTGCATCCCTATCCAAGAATATAGACCTCGGAACCCCATGCAACCGCACCACCTCATCCACGTACTTTCATGCAAAAGCATCCACAACACTTGACTCTCTGATTGCCAGAAAGTGGGCCGATTTCGTCAACCTGTCCACTACCACCCAGATGGCGTCGTATCCCCCTTGGTCCTTGGGTAGTTTCGTGATGAAATCCATCGATATGTCATCCCACTTCCACTCGGGGACATCTAGGGGCCGCAGTAGGCCGCCTGGAACTCAGTGTTTAGCCTTCACTTGCTGACACACTAAGAACTTGGCCACAAACTCTGCCACCACTCGCTTAACTCCGGGCCACCTGGACTACTTCTTCAGTCCCTGGTACATCTTGGAAACTCCTGGTTGTACCACTAGGGGTGAGTTGTGGAACTCACTGAGAACCTTGCCGCACATCACTCCTGGAACAAACAACATTTTCTGGAAAAGCATCCGGTTCTGACCATCCTCTGCCCATCCTTCTGAAGCATTGTCCTGGTCAACCCGGTCACGTATCACTTCGCACTCCAGGTCTCCCCACTGAGACTCCTCCACTTGTCGAAACATAGATGACTACACTATCATCTGATATAGGCAGCCTCTGCCACTATCCATCTTCGCATCCAGGTGTAAGGCAGCCAACTCTTCCATTGCCTTCCAGGCGTCTGCCGACTCTCGGACCGCATTCTTCTGCATCCTACTGCTCAAGGCATCAACCAACACATTTCCCTTACCTTCAGTAAAAGAGATATCGAAATCGTAATCCTAGAGGAACTCCACCCATATCCACTGTCGCAAGTTTAAGTCCCACTGGGAGAAGATATAACTCAATATTTTGTGATCCATGAAGACCATAATGTATTCCCCAATGAGGTAGTTCCGCCATAACTTTAGCGCAAAAATGACTGCTGCATGCTCCATGTCGTGGGTGGCGTAATTACGCTCATGGGGGTGTAGCTGCCTGGACCCATAAGAGACCACCCCTTATCGCTGCATTAACATGCATCCCAGGACCTGTCCTGAAGAATCCCATAACACCTCATAGGACAACCGTTCTTCTTCTAATCTCAGCACTCTGGCACTAACCAACTTCTTCTTTAGATAGCTGAAGGCTGACTCGCACTGCTCGCTCCACAGGAAAACCTGGTCTTTCTTGGTCAGGGTTGTCAAATGGGCCGCAACTCGGGAGAAGTTGGGTACGAACCTCCGATAGTAACCTGCCAGCCCAAGGAAACTATGGACCTCTGCCACATTCTTGGGTGCTTCCCAAGAAACAACCACCTCAACTTTTGTTGTGTCCACCGCTACCCCCTGCTCAGACACCACGTGCCCGAGGAAGTGCACTTCCCGTTTCCAGAACTTGCATTTCGAAAACATCCCATAGAGCTGACGATGTCGGAGGACCTCCAAAACCATCCTCTAGTGCTCCGCATGGTCCTCCTCTGATCTTGAGTAGACCAGGATGTCATCGATGAATACGACCACTAACCGATCCAGGTACTTCCGGAAGATGGAGTTCATAAGCCCCATGAACAGAGTCGGGGCGTTCGTAACAACGAAGGTCATGAATACGAACTCGAAGTGTCCATACCTCCATCTGAACACAGTTTTCAGGATGTCACCCTCCTTCACTCTCAGCTGGTGGTACCCCGACCACAGGTCGATCTTCGAGAACCATCCTTCCCCCTTCAGCTGGTCGAAGAGATCTTCTATCCTCGTAAGAGGGTAGCGATTCTTGATCGTTACCTGATTCAGCCTCCTGTAGTCTATGCACAACCTGAGACCACCATATGCCTTCTTTGTGAACAATACTGGATCACCCCACGGTGACAAACTCGGGTGAACATAAACCCTCTTCATCAGATCGTCAATCTAGATCTGCAACTCTCGTAGCTCTGAAGGCGCCATCCGGTAAGGAGCCATCGAGATTGGTCGAGCGTAGGGCTGCAGGTCTATCCCAAACTCGATATCACGCCGAGGGGGTAGAGTCGTCACCTCCTCAGGGAAGACATGCATAAACTCACGGACGATCTCTGGCACTTCCACCATTTCAGCATCTACTGATTCCACTGTCAGCTCGGTCAACAAGGAGAGGAGAGGTTCCCCTTGCCTGTTTCCCCTCGGACTGCTCCGCTCGCCGGTGAAGGTAACACGTCGGCCATCCAAGTACGAGAACACCACCCTTCTTCGGAAACAGTCGATGATGTCACACATAGAGAATAGCCAGTTGATTCCTAGGATGACATCATATGGCTGAATCTGTAGCAGAATAAGATCCCTAACCGACTGATGTGGCCCTATCAATAGACTACATCCTTGATAAACAAACAACAAGCTGGTCTGACCTCCGACTGGTGTGCTCAACACCAGGGGAACTAGAAGTCTCTCTGCATCTAAACCCAAGGCACGAGCTATACTGGGTGCAATAAAGGAGTGCGAAGCTCCGGTATCGAACAAGGCATAATCAAGAGTGCTAAACAGACTGATCGTACCACGAACAACCTCTGGCCCTGCCGGAACTGCTGCCTCTACGGCGTGTAGCTGTCCACGCCCGACTCCTCTGCCTCTCGGATGTCAGACACCTCCTCGACCATGCCCTGGTCGGGGTCCCTGAGGATCGCCCTGAGGTTGGCCTACTCCTCCTATGTCTTCCCTCGGAGGAGCGGGAGCTCGCTGTCCTTGCTGCTGCTGCTGGAAAGGTCTGGCTGGAAGCTGCTGCTGGGGTGGGTGGTGGGGCTGTCCACCATTGCCGTACTACACCCGGTCTGGGCACTGACTCCAGAGATGTCCAGGGCTCCCACAGATGAAGCACCACGGTCCCGGGCCCGAAGAAAAGGGGCGAGAACCAGGGGATCGAAACTGAAACTGCTGCGGCCTGCTCCCTGCAGGTCGGAACCTAGAGGGTCCTGACGCTGGAGACCTGGTGCTGACAGCCTTCCCCTTCTATGGTCCCAACTGGATCCCCTCTCGTGACACTCCTCCTTGAGCATGCATCCTCACCACCACTTCTGCCTTCTTCTGGATCTCCAAGTACGTCGGCAGGGTAAAGGGGGAAACAACATACTGGAGGGAGGGTCGGAGCGCCTCCTCTGAACGTCTTGCCCGAGACTCCTCATCGGGAAAGTGGTCTGGAGAAAAATGTAGAAGGTCCTTGAACTTGATCCCTACCTCCCTCATGGACATACTCCCCTGCTGGAGGGAGAGTAGCTCTTGTCTATTTTCTGTCTTCATCGCCGAAGAGAGGAATTCCGCCCGAAACTCCCCCTCGAAATCCGCCCAAACCACCTCACCCTCTCTCCTCTCCCCCACGTAAAGCGTCCACCACTGACGCGCCACTCCCTGAATCTGGCTGAAGGGCAGAGGAACCCAGTACTCGAGCGAGGCCCGAATCAGGCCGAAAGCTATAACTAGCTCCTCTAGCCAGCTTTCTGTCTTCATGTCGGAGGTGTTTCCCTCATACTTCTCGAGGGCCTGTCGCTGGAAGGCCCGAAGAGTCTTCTGCCACTGGTCGTCCTCTTCCTCCCGATCAGCTCTCTGCCGATTGGCCAAAGTAGTCTCAGGGGCCTCGATCGGCTGTACCACACCTGGTCGCCTTCCAGGTGCCATAGCTTCAAGGTAAACAAGGAATGCCTAAGCCCAAGTAGTGCTGAATATCGTCTTCAAAACTTCTTAAAATTATATTTATTCTTAATTCCCAAGACATCCCAGAAACACAATAACACAAGTCATTATGTTGCATGTACCTTTCCTAGGGTCTCCACACTGCAATCAGTGTGGCCTCACTTGGTCGTTCGGTAGGTCCAGAGTCCTTGCATCGGCTCACGGGGGTTCCTAAAATCCCATGTCCTAGCCGGTCTTCCCTAGCCTAATTCACGCGCCAAGGTCACCCAACACTGTTGCCTTACCATCCCATGAAATCTTCACCATGCCTAACTCCCGACCCCATCCTATCTCTCAACCATCACCTCTAATACCATTCTGTCATGACCCGCCTTCACCAAAAGGAGGGATGGGTCAGCAGATTTCTAGGCCCTTCCTTCTTTAAGTTGAAGGAGAGATTGTGACCCCTGAGACCCGCCTTCAATAGGTCCCGGAGTGGCGACTATCACCAAGGGTATTGAAATTTCTCACAAATGGAAGGAATTACCCCTTTTTGTTTTATAAGATCGAGAGATGAGATGATGAAACTCAACAAAACCAAGGTAAACGAAAAGTAAAACCAAAAATAAATAAACCATTACCACATGCATGTTCTAAAAGTAAAGCCACAAAGTACAAAATGGGACTACAATGGTAAGTACCAAAGAAGAAAAATAGTAACTGCAACTGCCCCAAAGATCTGAGCTAGTATGGTCCTGCGCGATCCCCGAAGTCCTCCTGGAAATCTGAAAGCAGTTTTTTATACATAGGGTGAGCATACAAGTACACTTAGTAGGGAAAACCAAAGACTCTCGTGCACAAGTGGGGGAACGTACTAAAGTCCCGTGAGAAAAGGAGTAAACTAAACACCTATAGAGGTAAACTATCCACCCCAAGCCTCACCAAGGCACACTCCCCAAATAACGCAAGTCAAGTAATATATATAATTAGAGCACATCTATGTTTGGGTACCCCATGCCACTGTCCCACTAGTTATTGAGACATCCTATGCATCGAACCAATCCCGCCATTCTCACCGCAGTCCCACTTCCACACCCGCCCGCACACACCTGGGCCACAACTATCACATGTAACCATGCCTGAAAACACCTAGGCCAGAACAACCACCACCACGCCCGAAGACACCTGGGCTAGAAAATCCACTGCCACGCCCGAAGACACCTGGGCCTCATCCCAAAGACACTTGGGAAACCACCTGCCGCACACACCTGGCCAACCACCACAGTACCTCGCCCAAAGGTTCTTGGGCTAATAATGGACCTCAGGCCATCACAGCCTGCTCGAAGATACTTGGGCTATCCAGGAAATGGAGCAGAAAAGGAGGAAATAACCAGCCACTAAGAATAGCATTGGGAAAAACACCCTCCCCCATGAAATGGGGGTGTTCGGCACTAAGTGCTCAACATGGTTGGGGCGTGAATAAGAAACACAAAACTACAAGTATAGATATAGGTAACAAGCACTCACCCAAAGCCTAGGTTTTTCGAACCAGCCTACAGAACACAACACCACTGCGTCCAAGACCCAAGTCATGACTTTCGTCAACAAAACCCATTTGTCCCATTCTTGTTTCAAGTTCAGTGATAATGTTTAATTAAGTTTAAGCACTACTGGGCAACTAATAAGCATAGGCACAAGTCCAAGAAAGTAAAAAATCAAGCATAAACCATAATGCTGACACCAGGTTCTCAACAACAGAGGATCCCACCCCAATTAATGATATAAACAAGTACCCACTCGGTCTTAAAACTCACAACCACTGAATCCATACCAACAGGGGATCCCATCCCCAAATTCACACAACTACCGAGAGTATAAAGATATGGGATCCCATCTCCTCCCACATTTCCAGCAACCGGCCCATGAAAGAAAACAACCAAACCACCATCACCAACACTAAGCAGGGCCTTGCCGGTATTTTCATATTTAAACGTCTTAACACACTCCATGATTCAAATTCCGTGTGTTCCAACCGGGAGTTATCACAGAAGGGTTGATCTTAGTGATTTCAATTTATTCAGCCGGGTATACGTGATTAACAAATTTACATTTCAAAGGAGGAGTTTACAACCACAAACAAGCCATTTAAAACACCAGCAGGGGTTCATTAGTGCACAAACAATGACCACCAACAGCCTCGATTTTCAGAAGGCATAAGCCAGCACAACTCAACAAGATAGTCATAATATAAACAACATCAATGATCACAGCCTCACTTCTTTCTTTATAGAAACCAGATCATTATCTTCATTTTGGTCTGGTTTACCCAATTCCACAGAATTAAAATCACGCCCACCCCGCATGATACACAATGGTGAGAGAGACGAAGGAGAAATTCCCTACTTGTTTGATCGTCGATCGACGCTTAGGCTGGGTGCAGTACTTTACGGATAACAATGTGGCGTGACCGATGCACCAGAAGCTATTTGTGAAAATCTGCGATCGAGGAAAGGAGAAACCATGGATAACCCTTAGTTTATAAGAGCCGTAGACGGTTAAGGTGTAAACGAGAAATCGCGTAAGGCGCGGGGGTCGTGGGTTAACCACGGGGCCCCACTCGTCATTTAAGGGGGTCGTGTGGTTTAAACCGACTCATTAATTCATTAAGTATTTAGTTAAAACTCTTATGCGTGTTACGGGTCTTTAAAACACGCTCAAACTATTCAAAATTGGGTTTAAAACCCTATTTGCGGAAAAAGGAGCGCTACTGGAAACAACTCGACAAGGTCGGGTGACGCCGATCGGTCTCACCGATCGGTCACACTGATCAGTCTCACCGATCGGTCTCACTGATCGGTCTCACAGTTCGGTCTCACTGTTCAGTCTCACCGATCGGTCTCACCGATCAGTCGCGCCGATCAGTCTCACCGAGACACCACCCCTTTAGGACTCAGATTTTGGCAAAGGGAAGGACCAAGAGAGTCAAGGTCATCATAAATATTTTAAGTGTATTTCAGGAAATTTTAATTCTTTATAATTCTTATTTCGGAATAATATTCAGGTACTTATTCATGAAGAATATTCGTTAATGTGTTTGGAATTATCTTAATCATATTCTAGAAACACTATTAATTGATTGTCATTTTCTGGAATCACAGTTCATTCCCTATGCTGAAGAAGCTAATGTAAGACTCAGACCCTACGTTTATTATTAAATCGTATGATAAAGGATTAGTATGTATGGTTTATCAACCATATATTAGAAGTAACATATATTTAATTATCATTATCTTTGAATGAAACCTTTCATTTTTCAAAGGGAAAAATTATGGATTAATAACCCTACGTATGTACGGAACCCTGCGTTTGGGATGAAAATGCATTGATCATCCAAATTAATTTTGAGATCAACGTTATGGTGTCATCCTTACATTGGAAAAATTAATGCAACATATTTTAATCATAAGTTTGTTGTTTCGTTGATATGCGTAGGAACAAACCATTTGACTTTTTGACATCGAAGATATGAATTTGTGACTTTATCAGATTTTTCTTTAACAATAATTCTAGAATATCATTAGGATGTAAAGCTCAATATTGATTTATTCAAAGGTCATCGTAAATTATTTAATGTTCCGTTTATAACTGATATTTTCTCTCCTATTTCTAAGGGAAGTTATGACTACTCTGAGATGTATTTTTTAATTTGAATTCAATCAATTTTTTTGGTGTCTTTTGTGGATCTAAAATCCTACTGCATGATATATCATTATATATATCTTTCTATTTCTAATGTTTTTGGATATATATATATCTAAGCTATTGATTGTTTTTTATTTTTATAGATTTCATAATAAAATTAATCTATAGTGATACAACGATCATGCATCTCAAAATCGAGGACTACATTTTGTACACATAATTGGTTCTAATAATCATTGATCTATTGTGCAATCAGATCTCTTCATACATAGTTCAAATTTTATTTTCCTTATGAAGTTGAAGATCTATATTTTATCAGTTGCATGATGTTGCAACTATAATGTTTGAACTACCTTATCAAATCAATATCTATGGATTATTTTTTGTGTATCACTTCTCAGATTTCAGTCATGGTGGAGTGTTAGCTTCTCTTGCTATGATATGGATATTTTGGTTCCCTATAAATGAAAAATAAATCTTTGTTTTTATCCTTGTTTTTATGGGTGAAAACTTCCATCACTCAATTTTGAATCGGTCTTATTAAAAGAGGACCTGACTAGTGAAATTTACCAAGCCTACAAATTGGTGATTGGTGGAGTGGACTAGGGGATCATTCTACCACAAATCACTATAAATTGTTGTGCTATGTTTTCTATTTCATTCGATGCACATACTATAATACAGAAATGAAACCAACTCTATATTCTATTTATGATAAATGAAAAAATTATTAAAATTTCAAAAGGAAACAATTCACCCCCCTCTTTTGTCTTCATCATAAAATTTCAAACCTAACCTTTTTTATCAATTATTAGGATCTATAGGTTTTATTTTATTTGGATCTAACAAACTAGAGTTAGAGATTTAAACATTGATCAATAGAGAATGTCAAATAAGGAATTTAAATTGTTTACACTATATATTTCAATGATGAAAACTATGGATACTGGAAATAACATATGATAATCTATTTGAATAATAATGGATTTAATGTATACTCAATGATCGTTACTCAATACAAAATTACAGAAAAACACGAATACTAGACAACTGCTATCGAGTTCAAGTATGACACAAGTTACAAAACTATGAATGTTATCAATTGTGTTATTGGAATAGATGAATTCCACCATGTCTCAAAATTCCCTACATTATATGAAATGTGGAAGACAATGGAAGTTTCTTATGAAGGTACGAACACTGTAAGACAGATGCTAAATACGACAACAAAAATAAAATGAGATACATTTAGAATGGTTTATAGAGAAAAAATCACTGAAATTAATGGAAGGCTCCATGAAATTATAACCAAAATTATTTCCTTTGGTGAACCTATAAAATAATATAATGAAGTGTTGAACGTACTATAAGTACTGCCTAATCAGTGGAATGGAATTTCAGCTACAATTTTCGAATCAACACCTATAAAAAATCTGACACTGATAGAATTGATTGTCACTCTAATGGTGTATGAATATTAAATTCAAGATGAATTAGAATAACACAATGTGTTAGGGGAAAATTATAACATTGATTTAAAGGATACATCTAATATGTAGAAAAAAAATGAAACAAAAAGTCAAAGAAGAAGGAAATTCAGACTCACCTCATTCTAAAATAGATCTAGCCAATTAACCAGAAAGTGTAGAATGTTTTATAGGAATGATAGAGGACTCATAAAACCCTTCAAATGATGAGAATGATTCAAGGTAATTTACATGCTACTAATGATATTTTTTTGGTCATATAAGACATGATTGTCCTCAATTAAAAAGTGAAAAGGGAAAGATAGTGAAGAAGTTTTAGATAAATCCAGACTATGAAAATAAATGAAAAGTAGGTATGTAGGATGCATGGAGTATTTTTGAGGACATAAAAATCTCAACAATCTTTTATTCAGAGAATTAATAATTGAATCTGAAAGGTAATATGTGCTTTGTGGTAGAAAAAGATATGGTACAACCCAACTATTAATCTGATTATGATTCTAGTTAATCAAATGATTAAATGGCCGCCTACCATACTGTTGTATAAAAATTGTATGATTCAATATTCAATAAACAAAAATCATTATATATAACTCATAATGAATTTTTTGGAGAAAGTGATACTTTACATAATCAACATGCAGAGTTAGTTGAGCAATTTTGCTCGTCTACAACAAATTTTACTAACAATGAAAATATTATTAAAATATTATAGGATAAAGACAAAATTTCTAAAAGTGATGTTATTATTTTTACAAAAGTATAAAATATACTAAATGACATTCTTGGTAAAAATTTAATTAAAAATAAATTCTTTGGTATTGGTAGTAATGGAGAAAAATCCAAACTATATATGAATTACATTTTCCACATTACAGAATCTAGTATTTTCATTTTTGTTGATGAGAAGATATACTAAAAAAAATTATTTGAGAAATCATCGAATAAGTTGAATTAAAAGTTATTTATTTTAAAAAGATTATAAAAATTTAACTAAATATTTCATGATAAATGAAAGTAGATTTGGATTCCTAAATCATTGTTAGCTAACAGTACTAGACTCTAAATGATATGGGTACCAAAACAATTGTTTTATTAAATTTTCCTCTTAGGTAACAGGTCAAAGAAATGTAAAAGCTATATGGTATATGGGCTATGGCTACTCTAGACAAATGAATGGAAACCTATCATACACAATACATTAACACTAATTTATGGAGGACTATTCACCTTTGGTGACAATGCCAAATGGAAGATTATTAGACATGGAATATTTTGAGATCACAATTCTGTCTCAATCAATAAAGTATTGTATTTATAAGGATTTAGGTGTAACCTAATATGTATTTGCCTACTCATTTATTAAGGATACTATGTTTATTTTTCTAAAAATTCATGTTTTATATTTAATGATAATTTTCATAAATTTAGATCATCCAAAGTAGATATTGTCTACACCTTAAAATTAAATTCATTGTTTAAATAGAAGTTGATTTTATTAACTGATAATATAAATTAATATTAGAATTGTAATGGAATAATTTTACATTTAAATATTTTTGATTTACAAAAATTATCTAAGAAACAATTAGTTTTAGATATACCTAGTCTCATGTTTGATAGTGAGAAATTATATGATGTGTTCCAGATTCGCATGCAAAATTGATCTCACTTTAAAGTTGTTTACAAAATTGAAACATCAAATAACCTGAAACATACCCACATGTATATATTTGAAACATATTGAGTAGAATTATTGGATGAAAAATTATATGAATTCGTTTTATTTTTTTATTATTCATGATTTACCTCGTTCTATTTTGTAAAACTGAAAAATGATGTTTTACTATTTTTGAAAATTATTACAGAAATGTTCAAAATGAGAATGGTTTTAAAATATATTCATTTAGAAGTGATCACGGTGGATAGTTTGATATTCAATAAATAAATTAATTTTAACCAAAAATGGTTATCAAACACACCTTATATTCACAAAGAACAGATAAAAAAATGTGATTATTGAAAGAAGAAACATATCTATTAATGAAATGGATATGACTATGATTAATGAATTAAATATTCCTACAAATATATGGGAAGAATCTGTAAGCATAGCCTATTATATAATAAATAATGTTTTTATTTGGCCTTTTTTTCTAAAATACACCTTATGAAATTTGTAATAATATAAAACCGAATGTAATGTAATTTAAATATTTATGATGCAAGGTGTATATCGTGAACACTTAGGATAATCATGCTATGTTCGATCCAAAAGCCGATGAAGGGATATTGATATGTTATTCTGCCAATTCTAATACTTATATATTATTTAATAAAAATCCAAGGATTGTTAAAGAATCAGTTTCTGTAAATTTTGATTAAACTAACCCTTTTAATAAAGATAAAATAAAAATCATGAATCTGTTGACTTTTCTAACAACATGAAACTTGAAAACATAAAAAATTATTTTAAAATAAAAATATGTCTTATTAAGAATAATATTTTACCAATGAATCTATAAGTGTTCTTCCTATACAGTCTATAACTCTAAAGAATCACCATTTCGAAGCATTTATAGGTGAACAAGACATCAGAATTCGGACTAGAAGAACTACATGAAACCTAGTTGAATTCTCTTCCTTTCTATCACATAGTGAACCTAAATATTTTGAATAAGACTTAGAAGATGAATGTTGGATGTTAAAAATAAAAAAAAAGAATAGAACTAGTTTAAAAGAAATAATGTTTGGGAATTAGTTGAAAACCCATCAAATTATCCAGTTATAGATACAAAACGGGGCTTTAAAAATAAACAAGAAGATCAAGGAACTATAACTAGAAATAAGTATAGATTAGTAGATAAAGGTTATAATCAGCAAGAAGGTATAAATTATGTTGAAAACATTTCTCCCATAACTATATTAAAATATATTATAAATATTATTAAATCTCTATAAGGCTGTAAGCAAACACACAGAACATGGTATGAAATATTGCATTCTTTTCACCTAAAATGTGGTTTACATTTAGTTTGGTAGATCCATTCCTTTTAAAGAAAATAGTTTCTAATTTTTTTTATTAGTTCAAATCAATGTTGATGGTGTTAATTTTGGATAAACTAAAAAACATTGTCAGGATTTTTCAGAACTCAAGAAAAAAATTAATATGAGATATTCATGATTGGAGAATTAAATTTCATTTTAGTGCTTCAGATTTAAAAAAACGAAAATGTATTAAACTAATGAAAATATATTACTGATTATTGAAAAAATTTGGTCTTGATAACATCAATTCAAATTCACATCCCATTTGTACTAATATAATGCATTATTTGGATGAATATGGAAATGCAGTGGACACCATGTTTTGATAGAGGTATGATTGATAATTTATTATATCTTACTACTAGAAGACCTAATATTATGTTTTCAATATGATTATGTTGAAGATTCCAATCAAATTCTAAATAATCACATATTATTGATATCAAAATTATTTATAGATATTTTAACGGAACTATTTTTCAATAACTTTTTTATCTATAAATAACTGATTTTAATTCATTATAATATTCAGGTGCAGATTTTGGAGGTTATAGACTAGATAGAAAAAGCACTTTAGGAACTTGTCACTTCATAGGAAAATAGTTACTGTCATGGTAAAGTAAGAAGAAAAACTAAGTTTCCTAATCAACAACCAACGAAAAATATGTATCTGCTTGTAGTTTTTGTGCGCATATGTTTTGGATGAAAAACACACTAATGTACATTGGAAATAATTTAATAGTACACCAATCTTATGTGATTGTACAAGAGCTATGAATATTTTAAAAAATATAATAAGTCATTCTAGAAATACGAATATTGATATAAGTCATCATTTTATAATATCTCATGTTGTTAAAAAGGATATATCATCACAATTTATTAACAAAAAAAATTAATTAGATGATATTTTACCTAAAACACTTCCACTTGATGTTTTGATATTATTAAGGGGGAACTTGGTTTATTTAGTTTTTAATAACTTTATTTATTTTATTTTATTTTATTATTTATTTTTTGTTTATTACTATAAATATAATTTATTTTCATATTATTATCTTACTATATTTTAGTTGTTTTATTTAATCTTAAAATTATTTACACTTTATAATCATGATAACATTTGTCATAATTACTCTTTAACATGAGAAACGAATATATGAATCACATGTTAAAAACCCTTCATCTACTAAAACACTTTACCAAAACTATATTGTCTTACATAAACCCTCATTTTTCATTCCAAACCCTAGAATCTGAGAACCTCATACTATCAGATTTTTGAAATGAAGAATACCAAGTGAGTCAAAGAAGGATACACAAGTGATCTAAAGAAACATCGTGTAACATGAAAAAAAATACTTCAATAAAAGTATGTTTATTGTGATTGGTTATATCATAAGAATGTGATCCTAAAATAGGGATTGTCATTTTGAGGTCTATATATTTCTTTTAGTGACATAAAATCTATATTTCTTTAGGATGTAGAACTGAACTTTTTTTATAAGAGTGTACAATTCATTTTTTTTATTCAGAGGATATGATTCCTGCATGTAATGAAGATAAATATTTTTCTGTTTCATCAAGTAATGTTTTGAAAATAATAAACTTTCCTCATGAAAGAGTTTTTCACATCGATCTTCGATCGATTGGATACATTAATCACTCTTCCAAATATATTATTTCATTTCTCTTTTACTCGACTTGCACTAGGAAAATGTGTGTTAAGGAACTCGAGGTACATCCTGATATCTTGGTCAAGTTTATTATTACTGGTATTGTGCTAAGGATGGATGATAGTGAGAAAAATATTGATCCCTTATACGTACATCATGTTTTTATTTATATGTCACATTAAGCTGAATTTTCCATGGTATATGTTTTATCCTTTTCATTACTACTTTCAACTAGATGTTAGGATGGATCTCTACCCTTATTAACAAGTAATATCTATAACTCTATTTAAAAGGGATATGATTCAATTTTTAGATCCGAGGTTAAAATTTCATTATATAAATGCTATAAACGGACGAAATATATAGAAATTAATATTTTTCTAGAGTTCAATAAAAGGCATGATTTTACCTATTTGTGCTAAATAAGAATATATCTCAGGAGATTATTTTCGTAGGAAGAAAGGATCTATTCTAATAGAGGGATTTGTTGAATCATTTACTGGTGAAGTTTCTCAACCATCATAGAGAAGGATTATATTAAATACCAATATAGAAGATGTTAAGGTATAAGAAAATCAAGAGGGGATTATTGTGAAACCAATAAATATATATTTTTAACAGGTTAAAGGGAAATTGTTGGCTTATAGAGAAGCAACCAGCTCAGTTCATTTATATTAATGAATTCAAAAAGAATAAAAACTTGTGGATTATCAAGATAGAGAGATTCTTATTGTACCTCTGATCAGCGATCACGGTCAAGAAAATATTTAAGAGGAGGTGAATACACAAGAATAAATTGTTCATAAAAAATCTACTCAAGAAGAAAAATTTGAATATAAATTAGTAATAGATGTTACAGATGTGGTTACGAATAAAACAGTGGTACAACTAGGTTATATTTCTAGAGATTAGACTGATGTACTAGAAAATCAGTTGTTTTCCACTAAAAAATATTTGGAGAGATCAATATAGATTAAATTTCCAAATTTTATTTATTAAACACTAAATAAAGATAAAGGGACCTCGAATTCATTATGTCATCAAGTTGAATAAATTGTGATTAAATTTGACAACGATTAGGAACATAATTCCATAATGCAGTAGGAGCATGAAATTACAATGAAAAATATCAAGGAACTTAGTTAGAATAATTTTTATAGAAGGGATTTTGATGCCTAAAGGAGAGACATGTTAAATGCGATGGGGTGGATCATATCTAAATCTATTTCAAAGAAATATAATATTGATTTGAAGTGGTACTTTGGTAGTCAGTTTGAATAGGTGAAACTATCATAAAATAAAACTAGTACATATACTTCTACTGATACTACCGTCCCAAATTGAATTAGATGATTTCAAGCCATTACATCTGTTATGGTAGACATGAATTCTCATATTCATGAGCTTCAATGAAATAGTTCTCATATATTAATTTTTTAGGAAAATAATAAATTTCATGTTTATTAACTAACACAGAATGAACATAAGATATTATTTCTTTAGAATTAGTTTACAGAGAATTTGTAAAACAATTATAGCAAGATGATAGATTACATGACATTTTTATGGACAATCTTGTGGAAGAATTTTCATGTTAATCATGATTTTAGACATCTAATAATACAGTTGGGTGATAGTTTGATACAGATGTTGCAACTGTAGATGGTTGAGTTGACGGAGATGTTTCAAGCCATTCATAATTCCCACTATACCATTCTATAATTGTTTTTTTCAACCTTGTCAGAAACCAATACCTAACCATCCTTTTATCCTTATTCTAATAGTTAATATTTTATTTCATAGTCACATCTTATATTTATTTTTACCTTTTCTAGTCAATGAAAATTTCATCATTTTTATTTTATGTACATTATTTTTATATTCAATAATATTTTTGTTTAATAACTAAACATCATATCTTCATTGTCATTATCAGTTAATTGTAAAAAAAATTACTTATAACTCCAACATTAAATGTGTGTTTTAATTTATATATTTAATTTCTTTTTGATTACACAAAATAGGGGTGAAATTAGGATAAACACAACAATACATTTCAATACTTCTTTCAAATTTTGAAATATTATTGGACAAATTTAGATAAATACAAACATTTATTTTTTTGATATAATTCTGTCAAAATAAATTTATTTATTTATATTTTTATAAAATTATATATTGTGTTACTATATTTATATTTTTAATTTATTTGTTTAGTGATCATAAAAAGGGGGAGATTTTTGGGAATGTTTTTCTAAAAAATGCTCAATAAATATTATTTAATTTAATACTCAAAAATACCCTCGTTTGTTTTACAAATGATATTATTATATGTATATTTTAGGATGTCTATATTATTATTATTTATTATTTTATAAAATAATCATGTCTTTATTGGTGAATAATAATCATTATTGTGTTCAAAATTCACTTAAGTGTATTCTAGAAACATATTTCGCTATTATTCATTTTTTGTAATCACTATTCATTCCCTATAGAAATGAAAATAATGTAAGAATCATACCACACATTTGTATTAAAGACTATTGTAGAGGATCAACACATATGTTTTATCAACCTTACATTGGATGAAACATATGGTTAATGTACATTACATTTTAATGAAAACAAACATTTTTCAAATAGAAAAATTATTGTTAAAGAACCCTACTTATGTATGGAACCCTACGTTTGGGATTAAAACATATGGATCATCAACAATACTTGTAGGATCAAGAAATTTTTTTCAACATTACATTTTATGAATTAATGCTACACAGTGGAAACCAATGTTTATTGTGTTTTCATTTTGTGAAGGATCCTTACATTTGACATTTCAGCACTTTTGATTTGAATTTGCAACTTTATCGGAGTTTTTGGGAACAGTTTATTTATAATATAAATGAGATTTAATGATTTATTTTTAAGGATTCATAGATCATCTTAAATAATTTAAATAAAATTTTAGAGTGGTAATTTTTCTCTAATTATTAATTTATTTTACAACTACTCCAATCTGTATTTTTAAATCATAATTCTCTCGACTTTTCATGCGACTTTTGTTTACATGAAATCATACAGCAAGATATATCACCATATATATCAGTATATGTATAATATTATTGTATCTATCTTTCTATATTTACTATTTATAATGTTTGATTCATTAAAAATTATTGTGATGATAAATTCAAGTGCTACAGTGATCAAGCATCTCAAAAGAGAAGACTAAATTTTGGAGATATACATGTTCAATCCTGGAAGCACTATGCTATGTTTTTTATTGATCATAAATCCAAAGATCTCCTGTTAAACCAAATTTCATTAAAAATATTTCAAAGTCTATTGTTCTTATGATGCAGTATTTATGGATCATTTTTCAGTCCTAGTGGAGTGTGAGATTCTTAGGATAAGGTGTCAATATATTGGTTCCCTATATAAGAACTAGAATTCTCTTTTTATATCCTTGCTTATATGGGTGAAAACTACCCACACTCAATCGTGAATCTGACATATGAGAAGAGGATATGAATAGTGAAATTAATCAATCCCACACAGAGAGTTATTGTTGGAGTGGATGAAGGGATATATGTCGCCTGATCCACTATAAATTCATGTGCATTGTTTTCAGTTTTTCTGCTACAAATACTCTCGTACTGAAATGCCGCCAGCTGAAACGATTTTTTATTTGAAGTGAATGAATTCAAAAAAATTAAAAGGACACAATTGAACCCCTCTTATTTCATTGTCATATACTTTCTGACCTAACATCATGTTGGTATTATTAGGTCACATGGTTTTCCATTTTTGTAACTCTTAATATTGACTTCGATTGAGTCATTATAAAGATAGTTATATATAATTTTAATAAAATACCTTTATATTCACAATTATAATATTTCATTTTTAAAAATAAAATTAATTTTTATGTTAATAATATAAAACATATCATTTGATAAAAATTTATTTAACCATATAGTTATCATTGTGAGACTCATTCTTGATAATTAGTTTCATAATATACACCATGAAAAATGAGTAATCATTTCCTAATAATAATTTATATATTAATTTTTCC
This sequence comes from Viscum album, assembly GCA_963277665.1. NCBI lineage: Eukaryota > Viridiplantae > Streptophyta > Magnoliopsida > Santalales > Viscaceae > Viscum > Viscum album. The sequence continues at coordinate 646,255,777 of OY728120.1, read as the reverse complement.
CTTTTTAATGTAGGGTAATTATTTCAAATTAATTATACTGAGCAATATAAATTTAAAATTCATTATTTATTACCATAAAAAGGAATAATTTTGTCTATCATTAATGTTTCATGAAATATTCTAGCTACCCTTTTACTAATATTATTTATGATAAATAACCCAGATAAATTTACTAATATTGGATTTTTAAATTATCTTTTATCTAATCGTATGATTAATAAAAAAAATCAATTCCTTCTTAATCTCTATTTAAATTAAAAAAAAAATCAAAAATCGTTTAAAAAACATAAGATAATATCTAATACGAATTATCACTCATAATATGAAATAAATAATTAATATTAAAATATTAAAAAAATTTCCCTTGGATCAAATTTTATATTTTCACTAATAACTAATCCTATAAATCATTAAAATATTCCAATTATAGTTCAAAACATAATTGTTGGAATAATTTAATGTTATAATATTTCATAAATCAGAAGTCCTTTATCTCTGAATGATATCAATAACTATCAATTTCACTTAAAAAAAGTGGATATTCCCTTATTTTATAGGAAAAATATCTAGCTATTCCTTTTAAAAAATTTCATGAATATCTATAATGCCACACGAAAATCATTCATTCATTAATAAACTCAATATTTACAACTCAATTAATAACATCTAGTTCTTCACCAAATCCCATAATAGCTAAAAATATCCCATTTACCTTGATTATATAAAATTTACCATAATAATAATGATTTTTATTTCAAATAACATTAATGGAAAAATAACAAAATCACTACTATTATAATCCCATGGTTATCAATGAGATAAAATATAAGTCCGTATAAATATAGTAACCTTTTATACTGGTGAACCCATTTTACATTATCAACAATGATCTTATTAACCCTAATGGAAATCTATAATGTTTATATTTATCATAAATATAATAATATTGATCCCATATAATGTTCATTGTAAACAACATGATAATCCTGAGGGTAATAAATACATTATTCATATATGAATACCCACGAATACCTCATATATATATATATATTCCTCTTTGAATACAATCATATATGCTCTTAAAAGAGTATCTATACATTGAATGTATATTTATTATTCATGATTTTAAATCATTATATAAAATTACACAATAACATTACTCTTGAAAAAACATATTTAGAAAATTAATTCACTCAGATTCTATTATAAATATCAATCAAATATTTCTAATCAAAATACATTATATATAATTCCAATAATAAAAACATTAATCATGTCCTTTGATTTTTCAATCTTAGTATATATATGTTATGTTATTTAAACAAAAGGAAAAAATATAATTCATAATTTTTTTATTCCATTCATAGTTTCCTCATCATTATTTGTAATATTATTATAATTTGATAAACCATTATCCCCAAGATATTTAAAATCATCTACTCAACAATTAAACCTAGGATATAAATTTGAATAATGAAAACACTCTACCCATTTTTGTCATTAAATTGACACCATTGGATGTTTTTAATTCCCCTCTATTATGTTATCTGAACACATCATGCTTGAAAAAAATTTCGTTACACAATTTACTAAATTTCAACATATTAATCATATTCTTATACAATTGATGGATTTTTGTGCGTTCTCCTACTCTTATTCAAGAATCATGGAATGTTAAATCACGTTTTCATTTTCATTTGAATTTCCAGAACATACATGAACCTCTATTTTTATATGATTTTCTACGTTAGAAAACTCACACAATATTAGGTTATTAATCATAACGTGAGGTATAATATTAGGCATTACCAGTACTATTTTTATTCTAACCTATATCCTATTTGGTTATCTATTGATACAACCACATTAATGTTCTATGTATTAATCACTAACATTTTTTCATAGGTTCTACCATTTTCTAAATCCAAAACTTTTATTTTTTACATTATCAAATTAAATAATTATATCCAATTTATAAATAGAATTTATACTTGAATATCCATTTCAATTTCATTTTTTATTCAACTATTTTGGTTAATCCAAAAATAAAAACAATTATCTATAACATATTTACATTAACTGATTTATATGTGTTTTAACTTATTATCCATAACCATAGTATTAACCCTTAATGTTTTCTAATCAAACAACATCATATTTTTGAATGTTATCTAAAATCATTATTTTGATCTAATGATGACATCTCAAAACTAATAAATTCATATATTTATTATTTATCGATAAGATATCATATTATTATATTCCCATGGTCATACAGGTTTACAGATTCAAAGAATTAGGAAAACCATTACCTATAAAAGAGCCCTCATCTAATTAGTTTACATTTTTCTAAATAAATATGTTATTAGATTTAGATCAATGACTAATTAATGAAATAATTATTTCTTTTACGACGAGTCACCCAAATTGAAATATTCTCCATGATAGGATTTCTACACATCCTTATAACTTGTAAATAACATTTAACAATTTGAATGGCCAATAAAATCATTGTATGGGGTATAAAAATAATGGAAACCCATATTTCAAGTGACTAAAATTAATACTATAAAATTTTACCATCATTTTCATAATAATGATTCATCATATAAGTAAATCATAACCATATTTCAAAATTAACCTTCTCTCCAAAAAATATAAATCACATAATAATAATTGAAAAACTGGGAAGGAATCTACAAGATTCATATTCAAAATTATATTAAAGAGTTTCATAGAACAATTTGAATAAGAGTAACCTAATAAGTTCTCTCTAAAATATTCTTCCATATTAATAGATCATTTCCCAATATAATAAAGGGAGTATCATTATATCACATTCTATCAAATATAATTATCATGTACCATATAATGAATTAAATATTTATATACATTATATTATTATTCATAATTGAAAGGAAACAATTCATTACATACCACGTGAATTAATATGAAATTTTGACATTAAAATTTGTGGAAAAAAACATTTCACGTGATAAATCATAAAAATTAAAATTTTCCTTGTATAATAGTATTTTGAAATTTGTCTAAAAATCCATGAAGACCTATATATTAGTATATATAATTAATATTGGATATGATGTAAAATAAATGTGGTTTGTATTAAATATTTTTAAGAAATATTTTTAATCTTTCGTAAAAAGTATCCAAAGTGTCCCATATAGATAATGTTAAGAATATTAAATTTTTAAATATTTTTAAAATCTCTAGGAGTGTTGTAATTTAATTCAATAATTAAATAAAATATACATAACATCAGTATTGTATCATTTTCAAGAAAATTTATTGGGATGTAATTATTTTTAAATGAAAACATAATGTCATTATTAAAAAAACAATTACATTGATTCTATTCATGATTAATATGTTCTATTTTACATTAATATTAAAGTAACATAAATAATTTAATTTTTTATGAAATATTTCATCTCCATTGTAAATTTAATATTCATTATATTTCATTTAATATTGTGTTTTATGTATTTTCTGACTATGTTATGTATGAGTTGAATTTCTGGAGGCCATTCAGTTCATAATCTCAAAATAACATCAATGAGTCGATCATTTTCAAATAGTTCATTTTTAAATAATTTAAATAAAAACAAAATAAATTATTTTTTAATTTTTTTAAATTCAATATATATTTAATTTTATCCATTTATTATGTAATGATAAATTGGATATATCAATATATAAAATCCACAGTCTTCACATACACATGAGTACTGTCTAAATTTATATAATGGAAGAATGATAAAAATTGTTGATAATGAATTTTCATTTAAAAATAATAATACTATTATAAAAAATATATATAATTCATTATTTATATGAGTCCTTATAACCATCTATTGACATAGTGATGATAAAATATTTACATTACACTGTGGAGGTGGTTGTCCAAAAATACACACAAGTTAAATTTCCATTTACCAATATTGGTGAGAGTAAGCTGGTAGATAATATTTGTGAGTTATAAAATCAAGATTAGACAATGAAAATTAAATATATCAACAAAAAAATCTTCATAGGTATCTATCTGATATGGTGATAAAAAATGAAGCACTTTCATTCCTATAGGTGGTAGCCAACCCAGACACAATGGAAATATTTAGATTTCCCATATGATGGAAATAATGTATAAAATAGTTTTCAATCAACCTAATAAAATATAATTTTATTAATTATATTTATATAATCTTATTAGGTTAGTTAGAATATATTTTAATTTTGTAGGGGAAGAAATAAAAATGAAATAATTTGGTTGAGACTTGTACTACCTCTTTAGATTTCTACATTTGGCTTACACAATATGTCATCTTGGAATGTAATTTTGGAGGGATCAAAACAAGAGGATGTGTAAATTGGAATTTGTAAATGGTTTTTTATGTTTTTTTATTCGTTAATTATAAATATTGTGTGGGTATGTGCCTAGAGGATTTCCCCTTTTTAAGTAACTGGAGGTGAACCCATACTAATACTAAGATTCATATAATATAATAAGTTTACTTCCTAAGTAATGTCGGTATTTTATTAAATTAATATTATAGGATATAATATTTTCTTGATACAATCAATTAATCCTTTTATCCTATTTATGATATGTTGGAATCATAATATATTATTTTAACACCCATATTTTGACCCATTAAACCTTTAACATGGTGACTATCTTTTACAATGGAAACAATTCTGTATCTAAAAATTTAAATAAATACTATAAAAAATAAAAATAATATCAATCCAAATAGTGAATCAATATTATATGATATAATTTCATAATTGGTAAAAAAAGTTTATTATATATTCTCTAATTGCAATGATAAACTATTTTTACTAAAGTTTATTTTAAAAAATATAAAACATTCTACCGAAAATAAAATGTACGATATTAATTAAAATGCAATTTATTGGTTAATTTAAATTAGAGGATATTTATTTTACTTTATATAAGAACATAAAATTTATAATAACAATTTGAAAGAATGATTAAAATGTAATACCAAAATTTCTTTTATTTTGTTGAAAATATTACTTATGATTTTCAAAAATGCTAACCAATATTTATAAGATAAAAATAATACTGATAAAAGAACTATATTAACTATCAAATATATATTTCATATTAGGAAATTAATTTTAAATCATAAATGTAATAATTATATAAATATTATTTAATATAAATTACATTATTTGTAATTTACAAATTTGTCACAATTCTCCCAAAATAAATTTTTTCAAAAAAACAAAAACTTCATCCTAATATCATTTATAATGATTATTAAAATAATTAATTCCATTTCATCAAATTAAAATTAAATAATATATGAATTAATTATATAAATTAGAATAATATTTTAAAAATCAAAAATTCTAAAAAATTAATTATTTCAAACAAACTTTTTTCTTAACTATATTTCATATAATTTTATATATATTTTTGAAATAATATATTTGTTCGATAATTATAAAATTACGCACTATCATTATCATTTTGTCAATTTTATGAATATTTTTTATTAACATTAAATTATATTGGTCATAATTGAAATAGTATTATAAAAATATCTTTATTCACTATAAAATAATTTTTTATTCACATGTGACCATTTAATAACCAATTTATGATTTATTATTCATTTTCAAAAAGTTATAACAATTAATTTTTCACAATATTAGTACAGTTAATAAGGGAAATTCTCTTTTATATAATCACTAAATAATGTTTGTATATAAAAAATATCTACTTAAAAAGAATTATTAGATGAGTTTTAATTATAATTTCATAATTATTTTATATATTTACATAATATATTTTATTAATTATTTCTTCTTTTAATTATTAATTTTCATTACATCACTCCTCAAATTTATTAAATTAAATGAAAATTTATAATTCATTATAATTTATCAAAACTAAATTTTGAGAATCAGTTGTATTTTTACAAATGAATTTGGCTTATTTTATATGAAAAATAAATTTACATATGTACATCATATATCTATATAGTAATGTATACCATATTTTGTACTAAAATTTATTTATTCACTACTATTTTATTTTTCATATATCAAAAATATATTATAGGATATTTACAAAAAGTAATATATAAGAAATTCATCAGGTGTTACAAACCCAGAATACTATAAGAGTATATTCAAGATGTATTAGAATAAAGATAACTGAAAAATATTTATTTAAGCCTTAATAACAAGTTATCCCAATGAGTTTACATGAATATGAATAAAAATAAAACCATTTCGAAGTAACAATTATTGAATCATAATAAAATATTTAAGCCATTTGATTTTCGTTATTCATTGTAATGAGATGATAAAGTGTTAATTGTATTATGGAGAATTTTTCATGATGATGGAAGAAAAAAATTTCTATTAGTTAAAGATATAATATTTTACCACCACGCAATTGTAAATGTAATTTCCATTACCCAATACACCACTAATTAACTTAACATGATTCTTTATATGGCCTAATGAATTACTCTTTAAATGGAAAAGGCTATAGAATTGAATTTAGGGACTATGTTGGTATTTTTTGGAGGTTATACCCTCATTATTCGAGTGGTAGGATGTGGTATTAAGAGATAAATTAGTTTAATGATGATAATTCAACAATTGAAAAATAAATCAACTAGATAAAATGATCAATCATGTCTAAACAATAATAAAAACCACATCATCTAGAATGTATACTATTATTTCATTATGATATACAATACATTAATCAATAATACATGAAGTAAGGTTAATAATAAAATATATGTATAATAGAAGATTCAAAAGACTAAACCCTAATAAATAATAATCCAAAAATATGGCTCAATCTGGCACTACCATGATCCCATCCTAATAGAAAAGGAACAATATGAATCATTGAGCTTCACATAATCTATAACAATATCCTTGGGGTCATTTTGGGGACCAGTCTATGTCCCGAATAGGGTTTTAGTAAAACCATATAGGCCAACAAAAATAGTTTCTAGTACTATTTAGTATATGAACGTAAAATAATATCTTTGGATCTAGTAATCATTGTAAATTATTAAATAAATAAACCATTTATGTTAGATTTCCTCATGGGTCACATATTTCCCATTACCTACATCGACCAAAGAAAGAATGCATATGAATAATTACATTAATAATTTATAACTATAATGAAGGGACTCAAGGCCTAAAATTTAGGCATCTATATATCAATATAATCATATATGCATTGATACTCATGTGATTTCCTATAATTTCACAGGATATTACGATTCCCAAACTATTGAAGTCCATGGGGTTCAACCCATAGAAATTCCTCCATTAGAGGAATGTGTTACCTGGTCACTATGATCATTCTATAGGTAGCCTTAGTAATGAACTTGAAGGAATACCAGGGTAGTAAGGGCGGTTATCTATAATATCAAGAAAAATCAATGGAGAATCAAACAACATAGTCATTTAATTGTATTTCTAGATATATAGGTGAACCCTCAATGAAATGATGTGAGATTCATATCCAATAGACATAAAAACAATTCATGTGTGCTCGTGATCTTGATAGAAACATAAAATAATTGATTGTGGCCCATGATCATTTCTAAGGAAAACCACAATGAGAGTCCATTTATCACTCAAGACATGCCTCATGTTTTATAAAATTTCAGGCCTGTGACCATAATCAACCATGGTATAATAATACATCCAATTCCAATAATATATATTATGATCACAGTTGAATATAATAATTATCCAGGGGCTAGGTGAGACGAAAATTTTATTTTCCTATCATTTATAAAAATTAGAAATTATAATTTCTTAATTAAGGAAACTCACCATATAATGTGGTTGAATTACATATAATATGATATGGAGGCCTTCATTGATTCCATTACATTTATCATAATTACATTAGACAATATCATTTAAAAATTACATTTTCACACACCTCAATTGGATCATTAATTATATTTCAGTTTAAAATATTTAATGGAATTTTAAGAAAAATAGTCCATGGAGTATATTAATTCAGGATATAAATCCTATACTGATTTTATTTAAGTTTCATGTACTACTTAAAAATGATAAAAATGATTAAATATTTTAATTTTTAATATTTTGGTTGTCATAGGGAAATTGTATTTCATGAAATTATAATGCATGATATAAATATGAAAAAACTATTGTTAAAAGTGTAAGAACAGTTATGTTCAAATCGTATTAGAATCATTTTATGTTATTTTACATTATCTCAATATTTAATGGGATAAATTAGATAAATATATTAATCCCCAAAAAATAAGGAATATATTCAAAAACATATTCAGTATTCCATACTAAATGATTAATAAAATAGGGTAGAAAATTGATTTATGTTCTTAAAAATATTGATCAAACATAATAGATGAAACATTAATATTTTTTCATATGTATGATGTTCCTCAAATAATAGATTAAAGTAAAAGGGGTAGATCAATGATAAGGTATGAGGTTCTATAAAAATGGAGGAGGAAAATCAAAAGAATATAGTTTTCAAAAAAGAGTGATAAAAGTGTTATTTAAAAAAACATTTATTGGTTAGATTGATTGGTTTCCTGATTTCTCTAACCATGTGGAAACCATTCAATAAAACATTCCATAATCCAAACCCCCCCTCATTACTAGGCATAAAATTTTCCAAATCATGCATTATTTATGCTTTCTCAGTATCTATAAGCCTTTACCCTAGCATGTATATGTATATCGTTAGAAAAACCAACTGATAACCATGTGTTTTATCCCTGCAAAATAACTAAAACATTTTTAATGACCATGTGGACCTCACTACACTATTATTCAAACTATTCTCCAAATAAAAGGCCCACCTGGATGAACCACACATTTACTACTATTTTTGTTCTAAACACAAATATCTTCATATTTATCCAAAATCCACACATATATCCACCAAAATATAACTCAACACTCTTGAATCCTTTTTAATTAGTTAATTTAATTTATTATTGTAAAATAAGTGTTTTAAAGTTAAATATCAAGGATATATGTCATTTTTGAAAGAGGGGATGTTACGATCCGCCCTCTATAAAACAACACATACATGAGTTTGCCTTTTGAGGTTGGTGAAGCATAATTTGGGAAATGATAAATCCAATAAGAATTTTTTGTTTCTCTCTAATATGGAATTTCACCTACACAGTCATGCTACACTAGATCCCAAATAAATAGAATTAACATACGTTGAAGAGCTTCATGGTGTGATCTATAAAAAGTATATGATGTTCCTAAAAAAATAATCATTATAAAATTCCACCTCACCCGTATAGAAAAACATATATATATTTTAATTATAATGGAGATCCGATTAAATATGGAACGTATTGTGCATTACCTAGTACATCTAAGGTAAAAATAATTCACATGATTCTTTCCTGATTATCTTGAATATATAAATGTTTCTAATGATCATATTTTTTATATTATTATATGTCTTAATCTTTTGATTCACTATTCATGGAAAAATATAATATAGGACTCAACATCCCACCTCAAACTCCATATTTCGATTACAATGATCAGCATAAGACTTTTTCCAATACTAATGTGTTTCCATACACATCCTAATTTGATATAACTTCTCTTCATTCACCAGAATGATATGAGGTAATTCTAGAACTACCAGTCCTATCTATAACAATCATAGGGGGAATTCTAAACCCAACCTCATTTATCATCTTAATCATCCATTGTTATAGTTTTTTTGAAAACTGTTATTATAAGAGTATTCGATGAGAGGTCGGTGTTTCTCCTGAGATCCTCCAAAATAAATAATGCATTTGTGAAGCAAGTCCTCGATTTATCATATCACGTGATTTTAATAACATTCATTCTCTAGATTATAAGTTCTAAATATAAGTACATATGAACCAATATACATCTACCACACATGAAATAAATAAATTGTAAACGAATAATATCTATCAAATATGAAATTATGTGGAAATGCATAAAACCATTTTTTTCTCCCAACAATATATTATCCCCAGATCAACTACAAAAATGTTATCCCATATAGGTAGGTAGTGGGAGACCTTCATTATTATACACATGATAACCTATGTAACATAACTACCTTGATTGGATCATGGTAGTAATGTTACAAAATCAATGGTGATATCATGCCATTTTCACTCGAAAATGGATCATGGTTATAAAATTCAGGTTGTCCTCTATTGATCATCATTACCCTACTGACAATTGGAACACAAAGTACATAAAAAAGATCTCTTATTTTTTCATCCCCAACCAGAAATACTAGAGGTTCATGTTAGTGAATATGATAGTTTGAAAATGATATACCTCTTAAGAAGCGGCATGTGAATATCAAGTCAAATCCTCACATATATGATATGTAACATAGATACATCCATGACTACCCATGATATCATCCCCCTTAGTAACCCAACTAGGTGGTGGGTCCACATCTAAATCACACTAACATAGGGATGATTCCATTGGATAAAAATGTTACATCATCATTAGTCTATATAGAGGTGAATAACTAACTAATAGTGATTCAATTACTGGCTATCATAAATAGTTTTCCACCTCTTTGTGAATCTCAATAAACAAATCCAACAAAATATACTCACTAAAAATGTCTGAAGCTACTTGTGTATAAGTATTCATTATCAGATAATCAACCACATCTTTTAATTTACATGTCATTTAAATAATCTTTAAATAAAATTATTTGAGATTTCTAAACCACCGTCGTTATATGAGAATTAACTCACAATAAGTAAATCTGAATTTCGGGAATATTTTATCTATGTATATAGTGAATCGCTCTTCCAGAAAATAATTACTCTAACATCAATGGAAATTAACCAGAAAATCTACCTAAAGGATGTAAATATGGTTTTCACACACATTGAACCTCAACCAGATAATCATATATTCAATGAGTCTATAAAATTTCATCATATATCCTCCCATCCTAATATCAAATTCGTTAGAATATAAAATATAATATCTACTCCAGTCATCTAGAATTATGATCTATTTTGATGATAACTTTTATTTAATTTCCTAAATAGATTCCTTAGATTTAGTAGACCATATTAATTTCCTACCATTCTTTTTAAATCCAGTATGATGTTATCCCAGGAATAAAAAATCCTAAGTAAAATAGTTTTAATAGAAAAATTTACCTAATAATATAATTATATAATATAAATTATTTGGATTCACTCATTAAACAATGAATTTTACCTTATATGGTCCAATAGATACTCCGTCCTCTGAGAAATCGTGAACTTGGAAGTTGAATTTATTAATCCAAATTGGCAATTTGTGAGATTATGATACAATTTATTTTACCTTATTGTACTCAACATGATATCAATGTGTTTTTCATGATCATGTAGAGTCTAGGAATTCAAAAAATATTTCATCCAAAAAAATGGCTACAAAAGAATCTACATATCGGTGTAAAACATGATCAATCAGAGAAATTAATACTACATTTGAGTTTGTGAATCCAAACACCATTATAAGATTCACATACATTATATATATGAATAATAAAATCATAAATGGTATATTTAATGGTTTAACTCTCACCTGACAATATCTTGACCTCATGTATATCTTTGAAAAAAACTGATCAACTCGATGATGATCAAAGAAATTGTCTATTTCAAGGATGTGGATACTGGTTTTTGAAATTAAAATGATTCAATTTATGCATTTCTAGATAAATCCTGAAGGTACCATCCACCTTCATGGATGAATGGTTTGGCGAAACCACATAGAGAAGTACTATACTATAAAATCCCATTATCATTCAAGTCCAATGTTTTTATATTTTTCTCTTTCAACATAATATTATTCATCATGTAAGTAGGAATTTATTCTAGTACTACTCTCCATACTCACTCAATGGTAGAAACTAACTCTCTAGAAGAATGTAGACCTGATATTTTATTATGGACGATAACCTTTAAAAATACAATAATAGTGGAAAACTGTTCAAAAATGTTCCTTCATCATCTCAAAAGAGAATATAAATATGGGTGGTAACTCTATCGAACACACAATGCTCCAGACTATCTTGTATCACATCGGAATATCATTAACTCTAGTGAATATATTTAACTTTGGGAGTGATGTGAATGATAACCTATAGAGATATTCTTCAACATGGTTATATTATGTAACCTACTCATCAATTTAGAGAATGATGGAAACACCGATCATCTTGAGGAAAATGAGGTTACATAAAAAATGATAAAAACCCATTTCAAGGTATCTCTCTATAAAAAGGAATATACATTTATATTTAACTCCCAAAAGTGTATCAAGAGTCATGATCCCATAAAATAATGTTTTCTCAAAGATAATGGTGTCACTAATTTGTATAGATAGAATGGAATGGGAATAGATCTTGTCAACAAAGAAAGAAACCAATGTATAGGATACAAATATCATACCATAGGCCCTAAATATGATGATACTCAGCTATTTAGGAATTGGGTATAACATATATATCTATCCTGATCAATTCCACTAGGCTATATCTATAATATCCTTCAAAGGCATTATTTTCGGGTGGTATATGTCAGAATTCTAAATTACCTGGTCTCATCCAACAATTCTTCCTGTACAACCAAATGTACTCCATATCACTACCTAATAAGTATATGTAGAACCCATGTAGGTACCAAGAGTCAGTGTTTATCATCCATCACTAGAAACTAGATGGTAATTCATTAAAAAATCATATTGATTAAAAATTTTCCACAAGAAAAACACTTAACAGGTTCTTTAAAATTTTAAGTGTTTATTTTTACTAGAATTACACACTGGTGAAATATTTTATTAGTTCCCAAGTGAAAACAAATTATAATATCTCCTCTATGAGAAGGATAAAAATGGTACATCTTTCTAGAGAAATAACTACTTCATATTTCACGATATTAAAAAACTATGTCCTAAACTATTGGAATCTCTATTTTTAAGATCATTAATAAGGTCATGTTTCGCTATATTAGTTAATGTATTCAAACATAACACATTTACATAATATAAGATTTAATACACAATCCAATCCTCAAAATATCTATCCCTAGATAAGTCATCAATTTGTATAGTGGAAAAAACACACATATGATCCATAGAACAATCATTTTATTCAATAAATTACAATTTTCCATAATACAGGTTAATAAACTCTCAATTTCGATCAACTCTCAATGTATTAAGAAATATATAAGTCATCTATGAATATATTGAATCCCTACTATATCAAAACCTGATGATAGTTATCCTTTGTCATATTACAGCACAATGTATTGGATGATTCACTATGAATATTTGATTCATGTTTGACACATATTTTAGTAGGAATATAGATATGGTCAAAAGTAGATAACATTGCCTATAAACATTAATCTCTATCCACAGGACCACCATCCTCTAAAATGGTAATATGATATTATTTTTTAAACTCACTTGTCAAATCTACCATAAAAGTGTATGGCTTTATAGATCTATGTATAGTCTTTAGTAACTATATCAATATATCACTGAACTAATAATCAACACCCAAATTAGTATTTGTAGGAGGTGAAACAAAAAGTGATACATGATATACAATTTGTGGCACAAATACCATCACCTCTTGAAAATGGTCATCACAACTATCATGACACACGAGTCAAGGCCATCAAGGTGGAATATATATATAGTGTAAAACAATTCCACACAATAGTATTAGATAATATAAATATGTAAAATTTGTAAAGATAAGATAGATATATGACTTCCTACATAGGAGTAACATCTTACTGCCTTCTCTTAATGCTAGGTCTAGGTGATGTAGATGATCATAAAGAACCAGAAGTCATACCCCAATATTCTCACTATAATAGTGATTTAAAAGTAATTTTCACTATTTGTTGTTAGAGGTTCTAGAATGTGGATTTAAAATTTCATGTTATAGATGAAAATGCCTTATATGGAAATTATTAGAACTGTATAGAGGAATCCATTTCCTAATATAATTTCAATTCATCAAATTCATATTATTGTATCCATAATTAATAAATTAGTTGTTCTAATAATCCTTTGATATTTTTTTATAACATTAAAAATTTTAATTTTCATATCATTAATCTATAACAGTAACCATTTCATCTAATATCATGATGTAAAAATCCTTATAATATAATTTTATTATATGAATCTAAATTTTGAATTTTCTGATTTACAATATTTATAAGTGAAATCATTATTTCGGGAAATCAAAATGTACCCAATTTCCAACTCATGTAACCATTGTTACACATATCCATCATGTGATAATTGGTTAATAAATTATCCACTATCAACATATATGGGAAAATCCATTTTGGTTGTTGTAGGAACATAATCAAAAAATAAATTATCATCATCCCTTATGAAAAATTAGTCAAATTATAATATGAAAATTAAAAAACCACACTATTCTAATGGAAATTCAAATAATAAAATATATTGCGATGGACATATTCCTAACATACAATTTTTAATGTTCCTACAATGATGATACCATACCCACCAACCATATCAATCGAAAGGTAAAATAATGATTTTAAAGGCAATTATTTTACAACACATGTGCCTCACCATATAGTTAAATCAATACAATTATTGTAGGAACAATCCAAAATAATATGTTCCATAAATGTAAAACAATATTTTACCAAATATGTGTGTTAGATAATAATAGGAAAATGATAATTACCAAATTCAGACATAATATAGGTCTTCCATCTACTAAATCAAAATTGTATAAAAAATGGTAAAGGGTTATGATTGGACTTGGTAACTTCTATAACCCTAATCACACATCAATGATAGAACATTATTATCAAAATATACTCAAGAATGCCACTGTAAACGCTCGAGGATTCTGACTAGAAATGAAGTTCTATGCTACTACATAGTGAAGATTATAACATCATGATCATATGGACACACACCAGTAATAAGAGACAAATCGATGGATGCAGGATAATAAAAAATATAAAACAGAATAATACTAGATAAAGTTTCCAAATATTTATATACTAATCATAAGTCATGTATATAATTATTTCACGATACCTAATGAAATGGAAACCATACATACATCATAGTATGAATAAAATACAATACATGTAATAAAAAATAATAATGGGAACAAAAAATATTTCAGGAGAATTATATGATCCACCCCAATAATTAGCTATCATGATCCCATTCTAATATATAATTTATCAAATGAAACAAGAAACCTTCATTTATCCTTGTGTGCATCCATTATGTTTTTTAATTTCACAAATGGTTACCTAAATGGGGTGTGACTTAAACTGAATTGGACACCACTCCAGGTTTCAAGAAATTTAGAATATTTGACTTTATAATGTGAAATATTAATATATTAATCATGGTAATGGAGAAATGAAATATTCCATGTCAGTCTAGGTCCCTCATTAGATACCCGTCTAACACTACATACTCCACCATAAGAAAAATAATCTCTAAATAATTACATTTATAATTTATAATTTTAATATTCATTCCCATCACATACCACAAATTCATAAATATATAATGATAATCATATGAGTATTTATTGAAAAGTAAGGGTATATAATTTTATAGGATTTTATGGTTCAAAAATAGATTATGTCTATAGGGTTGTACCATTGGTAGTTCATAATTAGGGGAAATGGATACTAGATCCTAATAATCCTGTCCTACGCATCCTATTTGATATATTTGAATGGAGCACATGGTATTAAACAATGATATAATTAATATCATATTGAATTCATTTAGAATCATAAAAGGCCATCAATTAATTTTTTTTAAATATATGTGATAGATAGATGCTTGATCAAGAATTCATGTCTATAATAAAATGACATAATCTTGATGTAATTATTTTTATAAAATATACATCCATGAATCAGTGTCATACCCTGTTCTCGTCCAATGGAACCCATAATGTGAGTCCGTCTATAGATTATGTAATTCCTCTACTTTAACAAAATTATTGGCATATATCTATAATCAAAAACAATATAATAATTAATCAAATTTTAATGATCATAATTGTGACCATAATTTCATTTTGAAAATAAACCAGGGTTAGGTAACATGGCTATGTCATTCCCCATGAATTTATTTCAATTGTCAATTCCATTTTATATAAAATAAAACGCACCTCAGTAAGATTTTCAATTACAAAGACTTGGATTTGGAGGCCTAATATGACATCATTTCTTGTTTCATAGTTTCATTAAACCATTTCATTTAAAAATAATTTTAAGACCCACCTGACCATGTTTTTTAAATATCATTTCAATGAATAATTATCAATATAATTTTTTTTGTAACATAATAAGTGGTGGCTCTTATAGAGGTGGAGTACCACCAATGATGTAAATTTTCATTCCATGAAATCATAAACATCATAATAATGTTTTGAGGAATTTAATTTGAAATTTTAAGGGAGATATATGGAAAGCCACATGGATGTCATGATAGTTCATAATTTAAAAATAAAATTGTTTTGGGAAATGATTAAGACAACATACCATTGATTGGTAGTGTATTCCTTTTCCTTTATTGTATACTAAATCATAATATAGTGTGAGAAATAATAGTTGTTTACCAAAAAAATTTACAATATTAAAATTAAATGATTTATTATTAAATATAGAATGATAAAAAATAAAATGATTCATAAGTATAGATGGTATTAAAATGATAGATCCAATGTGACAGAATCCAATTAAATCAAGAGTGTTATATATGAGGTAGCTGAATTCTTAGTTTTATGGACATAGGTGAGACCCAATGTGATAGAGTATTTTTTGTGAGAATTTTGAAGGAAAACAATAGGACAAATATTCTTGGAAGTAAGTGTAAAAATATAATTTCACTCTATTTCAGTTGGTTCATGGTTTGGAAGATTATTCAGAAGAAAGGGTGTTCTAACCATGTTACATTATGGTATATATTTTATTCTCCCTCACATGACTATACACATGGTTCTCAAAATATTGAATATACTATTCATACTCCTGGTGAAATATCCTACCACCTTGGACAGTTTAGTGGTTGGTTAGAATAACCATGTGTTAAACACATTTTTCACCTCTGAAAGGAACTAATAACCTTTCCATAACCTTGTGGTCCCTTCACTTGGTTTTATAACAATAAACATCTTTATTGGGCCCCAAGGTTGAATAGAATGATTACTAATAATCTTACGACATCCATGATCTTCTTCCTATTTCTCCAAAAACCCAATCTCCATTTTCTAAAGAATCTTCACAAAATAATAAAAATTTTCTTTTTCCCATGATATTAATTATTATATTAAAAATATTTTTAAACCAAATGGGAAATTATACATACCATTCTGAACCATCACAATATTACATTAAGGGTCATATTATGACTGAATAAAAACAATTTTTTGAGTAATGTGGTTGTGGCCCTCATTGATCGTGATAGTATCATAAAACACAATCCATTAATAATATAAAATAATTTTATGGTTAGATACAAATCATGGAGATATTCTTTGGTTTAAAAATAATTGATAATATTTGAAGACAATATATTCACCCAAATTCATATAATAATTCAGGTGAAAATATTTTATTGATGATTTTTTTGTGTGAATGTATAATAAGGATATGATAGATTTTATTTTCTTCTCTGATCATATATAATATAAGTGGAAGAAGTGTTATAAGTGGAAAATGAAAAATAAGGAAATGATGATGGTTCAAATAACAACATGATGAAAAAAATAATATAGAAAACTATATTATTTATAAAATTATATTTATATATTTCTTTTTTATAGGGAATCATTACATCCGTTGAGCAACATGACTTGTATAATTTTTAATGGAAAATTCATTAAATTTATTAATTCACATGTGTATTCTATTATATTCTTTAAACAAGGGATCTTCTAGCTCATCCTAAGTTTGTATCCTCTTTTGTTGAGAAAGAAACAGTTTGAAAATAATTTTTTTATAGTATATTTTTTCATTAATTTTTTTAACAATATTTTACAATGATCTTTCCGTACACATTAACATGTTCAAATGGTTTTCTTGTCCATAATAAAAAAATGGGAATTGACTTATTCATCCTCCACTCATAGAATTCACACTATTTTTATAGGACATTATCCTGTGTTGTCAATGCATTAGAACAACCTATTGGAGGTTCTCATTGTGTATAATTTTTATTATGTAAATTTATATTATATATTTCATGTATCAATTTGATAATTTATAATTTTAATTCTCTAATAATAGTTGAATTTCCATTGATTATAGTAACAATTATTTTATTTATAATGACATAATACAATCATATCTCAGTTGGATTAATCTAGATGTTTTGGAAGGTACAACCAATTATTTTTGTAAACATGTTGAATGTGAAATACTCATATATGTGTATATAATGAATTTAGATTCCAATATACATGAATGATATTCTTTATTTTTATCTTTGTTTGAATAATAGTTTCTCAAATTTAATCTGATCTATATAGTAAATTTTTATTGTGAAAAGATAATAAATAGTTATAAATCCAATTTAATGGTAAACCATTTCATGGTATATTTTTGGATATTATTGTTTTAATATCTAATTTTGAATGATGATAAAATAGTGGGTGAATTATTCAAAATTGTTATTGATTTTTGGAGAGTATGCATCATTTTAATGATATGACTTTCCCCATTGAGACCACACATGGGATATTAGTAAATAGAGTGTTCCACCCTATGCTAACCTACACTAAAAAAGGTACTAGTGAATATATCAAATATGTAATAAAAATTCACATATATCAGTATAAATAACATTACAGGAAAACATGTCATCATAAATATAATAAAATCAATCATCTAATGACCCACATTTTTATAGTTATTTAAATTTTTTGGTATGTTTTAATTTTAAATACAATGAGTATGAATTTCTAAAAAAATAAGTAGAGTATTCCAGGGGATTTTAACTCTCAAAATGGAGATTCTAGATGAAAGTTTATGGTCCAACGGTGTTCAAAGGGAGTGGGTTGGCTGTAGAGATAAGACATTTGGTCTATGTCGCAACCAACGAACATTAGAAAGCTAGTGTAATGTCAAAAAAATTATTATTAGCAAGTAGTTATCCACATATTAGTAATTAGAAACAATATATTGAAGTATCTCTTTCCTACATCCATCAACCAACCGGTGGCCTCAATCGACCACCGGTTTGGTTATTATTGGGGAAATTGAAAAAAAAATTATTATTTATTAGAATGGTGATCCACTGCCTCTTATTTGTTTTGGATATTTCTTACTATTGATTCCCACCCTATTTTCATTATTCCTATTTCAACATGGGTTTCCATGGTTAACATTATATGGATATTAATGTATCGTTTATCTTCCAATTCACCTCATCTCTTATCCATATTCATCCTATTAATTTTCATGTTCTTCAGTTTTGGTTTTTTTTCAATTCCACCAGATAATGGTGGAATAACCTACATTAATTATTCATTTTGATTGGATTACATAGATGATATCATGAGTGATTGATTCATGTCATCAAATGTCATTGTGATCATGGATTGTGGCACAACAAATATTATCTTTTTATATTCATAAATATAGAAATAATTATAAATATCAATTTATTAATTGGGTAGGGATTTTGGCCAAAATATATTTATTGGAACATTGTAGGAATTCAATGATTAGTTGGTTAGTTTTTTCATAGGGAATGTGAAAAAATTTTCTATTTACTTGTATATTTAGTTGGAGTTATTAGAAATATTTATTGCATTTCATTATAATAAATAATTATTTTTATTTCTTGAAGGGGTGTTTGTACGTAGATACTGATGAAAAACACAATGTGCCTTTGGATCTTTTTTCGCTTCAATGTAATGTGTATAAGAATACAATGAGGTTTGGGGTCCCTTTTATTTATCCCATTACTTATCATTATATAACTTAATACACAAATAGTATGGTCAATCTAGCCCAACCATGCGTTGATCCCTCTAATATAAATTTTTAAAATAAATTTCAAAAATCTTAATAGTTTATTTCGCATTCCCAGGACCATTGAAAATTTTTATATCATATGGAATTCATCGGGGGTTGAAATATATTTGAATATTAATTACACTGTGAAATCCCACATATTTTTTTTAAAAGGAACTATGGTATGAAATAATGGTTTTGAAAAGAAATTTAATTGAAATAAATAATTGAGATTGAATTATACCCTTAAAAATAATTTTATATAACATAATGGGGGAAGGTTAAAAATATTGTATGAAATATGTTTAGGAGTAGTTATGGGTTGTATTTTGAAGAAAATAGCCAATCAATTGGAAATATGTAATGGAATAATGGTGTGTATTATATTTTATTTCGAATGGTATTTTGAAATGGATCGAAGAAATGTTATTATAGAAATAATTTTTCAAACTTTTTGATTGGAATTGAAAATTGTTTTTGAGATGGTTTTGTATAATGCAAATTGGTTATGTTTTGTAATCGAATTATGGAATGATCTTTCATGCCAGGTTTTTTATCTTGAGATATGGATTGATGTATAATATCATTTCCATATTCTTGTAATACATAACCCTGGGTAAAAAAGGGCTTATAGGACATAGTTATTGTTATTTAATTGAGTTTAACGACAACCGAAGGAAAATAGTGATTATGGTTCATCATGGGAAAAAATTCCCCCAATGGATCTAGGGACTAATCATTAAACCTCGAGTGAACATAGCCCTCAGATGGACATTGGGGTTCAAGGTTTTTATTTATTAAAATTAATTATAGTTTAGTATATGGATTGGTATATTGAAACTTTCAAAGATATTGTTTTTGTGGTTATCATGATGATCAAGGAAATGTTTACATAAGATGAAGAATGTATGTACAATTCCTAGGGTATTATTGGAACCTGAGTTAGTTGTTGATTAATTTTTTTGTTTTTATGAATAGTTTTAATTTTAGAACTTATTGCAACCCATATACATGAACTATATATGGGGAATATTATATATTGGTAAATTATTGATGTAGTCCTACTAAGATATACACAAAATCATGTGGGTTTACTATCATACATCAATTCCCATGAAAATATTGTAACCTTTTGCAAGGATTGGTATAAGAAAATTTATAATGTGTTTTTAAATTGTATGTTGAGAATACATATTGGTAATGGGATGAGGATAGAATTATGACCTGATGAGGATATTTACGAATCATTGTAAAATTTAATTATTTTAGAACCACGAGTATTTGATCCAATTGTGTGGTATCTAGTCTCTATATATATAACATTCATTTGATGTCTTATGTTTTTTGGATTTTTTATCATCACATATTAGGTTAATATTTTTTTCATTTGGATGGTATATTTTTCATTTTAGTTCCACTGTTATTTTAATCATATTAGGTTTGAATTGTATCCCTATGGTAATTCCTTAGACTGTCACCCCTACTAGTCACCCTATAGCATGAGGGTTTGGGTGTATGATGGAATGTAGTTTTATATAACATTTATTGTTCATAACATGAGTCAAGATAGGAAATTATAAATTGGTATCTGATTGGTCATTACCTTTTTACATACAATTATGATTTATATAATAGATATTTGATAAGTATTTTATATTAGTAATGAGATCTTTATTATGTTCTTGTAACACTTTGCATGATGGAAAACACTTTATTACATGTGATGGAAATGTTGGCCTTACATTTCACTTTTATCATTTCTTGACATCATCCATTTGAGGCTTATATGGGTGTGATTTTATAAGATTTTTGGATATACTCTATTGGACAAATATGAAATGAAAGAGTGTGGGAATTCATGCATCATGTGTTGGGACTATGACAATTATATATTGAAAATGGGGTTTGGTTTGATTTTGTTTTTTGTCCCCATTGAAAGTTCAGAATGGTTTTCAGGAAAGGGATTATACAGCTCAGGAGGACAGAAATACTAAAGGTGACATCATTTTCCAGTGTTTTCCAAATTTTTGGGCCTGAAAATCAAGAAATAAAGAATTGTGTGTTTGGAAAAGGGAGTATCACACAAATTTTATGGGTGAATAGAAACATGTCAAAATGTATTATTTTGGTTTTAGTGATTCAAAATATGTCTAAGCCAAAAAAGTGTGCGCAAGACATGGATGTGCATGAAAGATGGGTTTGCCCAAAAAATAGTATGTGCCAATTGAGCCATCAAAAGGGGTTTTTCACACTAGTAAAGAAACTTTTACTCACTGATGTTGATGTATCACAATCATATGCAGAGGGTTTTCAAAGGCCAATTAATTTCCAGATACCCCCATGTAATTCTTACGAATTTTCCAATAAAATTCCAGTTTCTCTAATGCATTAATGATTTGTGCAAGAAAGAATTATAAAGAGTTAATATTTCGTGAACGGAGTTATTTTATTAAAAAAAGACCCTGTGAACCCAACGATGTAATTGTGAGAATGATAAGGGTTGAACAAAAATTAGGGTTTGGGTGAAAATCATATTTTTCCAAAATTTGCTTATTTGTGCGCATGTTGAGCTATTGGGTGCGAGCATTGTGTTATGCTTCTGAAATCTTTTTTTAAATATCTTGTTTGTGTGATCAGTGCTTTCAAGGGAATCAATTTGGGACTTAGATGTAGGCAGTGTCTCGTGCTTAATAGAGATGAAGACATCAATGCACATATTTTTAATGGAATGTTACATCCATAAACTGAGTGTGACTTCACAATGGGAAGTGGGCTGGGGGAGTCGATGGATGTGGTCAAAGGGAAACAATGAGCAGTCCCCAAAACATTGTAAAGGCAGTGTGCATGGGACACAAGGACTATAACTAAATCTTGTGGTCCACCACTAGTGATGTTTAGTGGAATTAGGTATGTCTGAAAACATGTCTGTGTGTGCTCCTTGTAAGTATCCCTTAGTAGTCAACCATGTTAAAGTGTTGTGTGGTCTATTTTCATGTTGTTGTTTTGTTTTTTATTCCATTCAGTATTTCAATTTTAATGAGTTCATATAAACATGGGAATAATATCCTTCATATAAAAGAACTATATGACACGCTGATTCACCCCTCCCCTCTCAAGGTGTCCTGCGGTCCTACATCATGATAGTAAAAAATAGTAGGGTTTCATTCATATGATTCATAAGATTGATAAGTAGTTATGGATCAAATGTGTTTCTATTTAGTTACTATTTTTAGGGTAAATAATTAAATTATATATCCCAATGGCTCAATATGGATTTTAGGGGTTTGTGTTTGTGTGTTTGGAATAATTTCCATTGATTACAGAAAAATTTATGGTGAAACTCTACCTAACCAGATCCTCATGATATTTCATGAAATAATATGGAAGGGATAATTTATTTATATTAGTGATTTTTTTAAATAATGAACCAATAAATAAATTATAATACATTTTCCTCAATTATGTATGAGTGGATTTATATTCACCTAAACCAGGTAATGTTAAATTTGATAAATACTATGAATTTAAAAATGTTGTGAAATGAAAATATTTTAATTGGAAATACTACGGTTGTAATAATGGCAATGATTAAGTAAGTGAGATGAAAAATGATAGAATCATGAGGGGCCAATGTTATGAGTTCCCGTAAATTTCGTCCAATCCCACTGTGTTGGTAGTTTGAGGTTACTAGGTGAGCATGGGTTTGTGTGACACATCAGTTTTTATTGGGAGACCCAAATGTGATTGGGTTATTGTAATGTATTATTGTTTCATGGTTCTTTTTTACACTTTTGGGTTCAATAACTTTTTTTGTGTGTTGGAACCCATAACGGATGTATTATCTTATTAATTCATTGATAAAATATGTGTATCTTGGTGCATGTTAGACATTGCGTGATTTATTGTTTGGGTGTGATATACTTCATGTGTTTTGGAATGGGGGTATGAGTGCTTTCCGTAAGCATTTTAATGTTTGATACAAAGCCTAAGGATCTTAATGGAAGAGCCTAGAGACAATTGATTTATAAATTGGGTTGTCGTCACAGGTAAGAATGTTCTGTGATATTGGGTTACTAATAGAGGAGTCAACCTGGAGTTATGGATGTTTTTAATTACAATGTAGAGGGTATAGGATTCATTATTTAATTAATTCATGGATGGTTATTTTAAATTTCTAACATGTTATGATTATTCATTTTATCTTCTGAGGGAATCACCTTGAGTGATTTTGTATTGGTTTCAATTATTTTCACTAAGTGATATGATTGTTTATATGCCATACTTGTCATTTTTAGTGCCATGAACTAGCCTAGTTACCTTGGTAACCCATAAAAAGAGTAGTCACTAACATGGACCAAATGAAATTCCTAATCAACCTTGGCTAGAACTAGAACCCAACATCATAAAAAATGAAAATGGAGAGGATCTTTTCAAAAAACACTGTGGAATTGGATGGAAAAAAAGAATATGCATGTAGAAAAACAAAACAGGGAGTAGTGTATCAGAATTCAAACTGGTATGAAACAACCAAAATAACTATAATAAAGTAATATAAAACAGAAATAATATCCCATTTTCAAATGGATAGAAGTCTCCAAAACAATTTACTCCCATTATAGAGAATTGGGTTTTAATAAACCAATTAAAATAAGTTTCTAGGAATTCAATTTAAATAAAATAGTTGAAATTAAATCAACCTATTCATAGTTAATAAAAATTTTCCATCACAACAAGACCACCCACCTTTCTCCCAAAAAAACAAATCCCACAATGGAACCTGCCAGTAAGAAAAAAATGTCGAATAGATCTAGAAACTCAACTAAGATACATGATTCAATAACATGGGGATTAAATCCACCACCCCTTAGATGATCAATCAAACCCCGAAGTGATAAATAGAATGTGGAAAAGAAACATGGGGAACACTTACCCAAAAAGCCTCATGACATTCCAAACCATGACAGATTGATGGATAAAATAACAATAAATAGGTGGGGGGATAAAAAAATTCATGTGGTAGGATCCTAGGTCAAGAAAAAAATAGATAAATAAATATCTGAGATGAATAGTGTATTTAAAAAAATATTGGGGACATTACATGACATGTAACCCAATTTCTCATACTATAATTGGAAATTAAAAAGATCCCAATAAAACATCTTTCCTTTGATATGACTATTTTATTGTTATTTTATAATAGACACATCATGTTACCACATTAACTGGTTGGAAAATCTTCATAAGGATGTTGAACTAATATGTTTTGTGATGAGATTCCAACAAATCTCTGACTTCACCACTATAGGCATCCTCCCAGTTCCTTATCTTCCATACAAGATAATGGAAATTGAAAACAGTGATAATGATTAAAAAAATACATATCATAACAATAATAGGGGTTTACAACCTCCTAGTCATAAATAATTTTCCCTAGAAAGAATGTTAGATGCTTTTACATCGAAAAGGCGAGGTCACTACACTCTCAATAGTTCCTCGCAATCCTATGTCTCTGGAGAATGAAAACTATGATACCATAGAATACGAACCAGAATTACCCCCATTAAATTACCTTTGCTTCATAATCAACTATATAAACCGGTCATTCCATCATGGATTAATCTATATAAACCTCACGATTACTCTATCTCAGAACATGATATAAATAAGATAGATACTTATGGAGCTGAGATACGTGGAGCACATTTTGTGTTGACATCGGCTCTGGTGGAAGAGTTAATGGTTAATAATCTTTTACCAGATTCTCAATAAGATCAAAAGGACCAACAAAATGCCAATGAAGATTTATAACCCATCAAATGTGAATTTTTTTAAACACATTGTCACCAACTTAAAATTCAATCAATTTGTGAGGATTAACATTATTAGATTTAAATTTTATTTGGGCCATAAAATTTCTCAAATGAATCAATTTAATATTTCTTGTCATCTATTACACCAATATTATTCTAACTATTTGACATTCACAAATCCCTTACACACACAATAGATATCTTCAATGTTTGTCATAAAAGGCCTCAAAAGGATCCATTCGGATCAAATAATATTAACTATTATAATAAGTAAACTCAACCATCCCAAGATGATCATCCAAAGATCCACCAACTTCCAGAAAATAGTTCCAATGAATTTCCTTATGAATATGAATTAATCATTCATTCTATTCATCTGACTATGAACGGGAAGTTTTCATCAAATAGAACTAGGATCCTTGTGCCTCCAATTTTCCTCTCAAAAATGGATAAGTGAATCGAGGATCTATTCGAGAAAATATATAATATGGAACTCCATCCATAAGAATTATCTCTATCCTGGAGATATTTCCCAACTCCATAATTTTTTTGTAACATGAATTAGTGAAAAGTGAGATGACATGGTTAGTATTTCGGTCGCAACCCATATCACATTCTTCATTCTTTGGAATTTTCTAACCAAACCGAAAATTACATAGATATCTCCACCCACATCCTTGTTGGTGATAAAAGTGGATGAATATGACCTGAATGTTTTTTTTCTCATCCATGAAGTGTTGGAACATATAAAAGTGAGGAGAAAATGATGAAATACATTGTCCAATAGCTATTTCCAAGAATTGAAAACTCATTTCAAAGAACATATTCATTTTTACTAAGTTCACTTCCCACATGGAATTATAGATATCCATAATCTATATTTCCCTATTGGTAAATGAATAATAAAAATTATGATAGCTTCGAATTTCCTATTTGAAAATGACCTCTAAAAATCATTCTCTCCGACCTATAGAGTGTCAATAATTCTATAGAACTCATCATCATGCTACTTTTACTATAGAATCATCTTAAGAAGAGTTGATGTAAAGTATAAACTATCCGAATAATCTTTTACCTCTGATTCCAGGACATCTATAAGCCACTATGGAAATAGAGACAACATGTTCCACTATTCTAAATATTATATTAATATGTGAGTTAGTGTATTCTTGCTAAATGAATCTGCAATGATATTACCAATCCTCAGGGTATAATAGATTGCAATGATGAAATATTGCATGTATTCCCAGAATCATATTTGGAAAATATTAAAAATATATAATGAATATAAATCTCCTTATTTTTCACTGAATACATGTAAAACATTTCACCCTATAAGTAACTCCACCAAATCGTAACCACAAGAGTCATATCTTCATGTTTAAGGTCTTGGGTAAGATAATTCTTCCCATATGGCCTATTTTAAAACATACATAAGAAACAACATGATCAACTTATACAAAAACACATCCCAAACCTAAATATGATGCATATTAGAAGACCCATATCCCTTCACAGACTCTCAAGTATTCATCATTGGTACATTAGTCAAAATAAATTTTAGTTAAAAAAAACATATTTCATCCCAATAAATATTTACTCCATAATTTTTTAGATAATTCATTAAAGAATTAAGCTGTTGTCTTTACTTTATAAAATAGTGATAATACCCAGATTGACCTAATAATTTCTAAATCATGAAAACAATCCATGGTTGTTCTAACAACATAACAACCTTTACATTCTCAGCGTTAGTTGGTATCCCATTTTCCTACCCCACATGTCAAAATAATTTAAATTCTCAAATACATAAATCACATTATAAATGCATATAATTAATGGAGTGATTTTTACAGAAACTAAAAAATGTTATCAGATGAGGGAAATGATTCTCCTCAAACATTTAGTATGTAAGGATGGCATCCCAAAAGACTACCGTGGTGGTATCACAATACTCATGGAAAATATTATACAATAATGAAATAAAATCTTATACATCATTTGTTAGACCAAAGTTAATGACAAAGCACTCATATTTGTTGTACCTCTTTCGAAAGATAGATTTCATAAACATAGATTTTTTTAACCTCATATGATTGTATCTAGATCGATGTTCTCTCTTAATGAAACACTTTTCATGGTTCTACTGGTCAAAAATATCACCTATCTATTGAAATGGATATAGGTTATTTACCATTAATATAATGTGCATTATATAATAAATTCATTAGAAAAGTTATCCATTATATTTATTAGTATATATTACCAACACTTCTGAAGGTGTCACACTATGGAATATAAGGCATTTATTTAGAAAATCATCCAAATGAATATTAAACTCTTTTATTTCATTTGATTCAATGTAGTAATTGGGAATAAAAACTGGTTGAGCAATAGGAACCAATCCAATAGAAAACATGTCCCTCCATACCAGTGGAAAACTGGAGAAGCCATAAATAAACACATCAAAAAACATGATGACAATAGGAGGGAGATGACCACTCAATTAATACCACTCCATATCAAAGGTGATCAATAATATCAATTTCTACAACTCTGGATCAGATGATCAGGTCCTCCATGACATTGGGTCCCATTCTCCTTGAATGATTCAGCATATGCCATTAGGTGATGAAAAAGAGATACATCCAATATATAAACCAATCCATGCATTGTGAGAAACAAACCAATATATCACAAATATCATGCCATGCGGGTTCATTTCATGAATAAGAATATTATAATAAATATCGACATATGAAGGAGAGAAAAAACCAGTTTGACTATTGAGACACTATTATCTCTTTGTAAATAGGTGTTTTGTAATATACAAGATATAAGATAAAATCCCCATAGGATGATTTATGATATTAACAATAAAATTTTAAATAAATTAATGTGATGCACGGGTATCATATAGAGTAGACACTCAGGGTGATTTTATAGTAATGGTACCTCTCACAACTGTTGTACATGTATCCATGTCCTATAGAGACTCTTCCACTAGGTGATGAAGTTTCATTCATGATATATATGGAAGGAACCATTTTTTTCCTTGAAAAATCTAATTTATCCATAGTTTTAGAAAGATATGATGATCCTTATCCACTAAAAGGAGTGAAAATATATCGAATAGATTATATATGTGACCCAAACCTCAGCAAGACCCACAATTATTGGGTGCCTCTATGAAAACATTCAATTAATACCTTAGCTTTCCACCCTAGTTGGAAATCACAAAACCTATCCTTAGAATTACCAATGACTAGATTGTCCCAACTATTAAGAACCACCATTAGAATCATTGCTCTTCCTCTTTCCATTAGTGTAACTTAGAGTAACGGTTAAAGATAATGAAACTTCTGATAACCATGAAATTCTTATCAAGTCCATGTCTACTATCAATTATCTATTTGGAACATTAGCATAAGGAAGATGATTCATAAACAAAACATGAGTATGAATGTTTTGAAGATGTATTCTATCAAAAATTTGAGCCTTCATCATATCATAAGATTTTATCTCATGATAGAAATGAATGAGCTCTAATTTTTTTTCATAATCAATCAAATTTTTACCATTCTAGATAATTTTGAAAAAAATATAGGCTTGGATAACATCTCTAGATAGAATTGGTCGATGAAAATAACTTTGAAATATTTCTACTATAATCCCTAAAGTCTCATGGATGTTCCACTATCTACCACCATATATGGGTTGGACCTCCAATCATAAAGGTTTCATTCATCACATTGATTTAATCATGTGTCTTTAAGAACCAAACAATTCCCAATCCTTCTCAATGATTATGTTTAATATTAAGGATAATTGTATCCCTTGAAATATAATTTAATATGGAGAAGGAATTTCTATGAATGATTCTAGAAATCATCCCATTGAGTTTCCATAATTGGAGCCTGAACTAGAACAAGTGGATGTGCATATCCCAAAGCATGGACAATACACAAAGTCACCACAACTAGACTCAGGTCCACCATAGGTTTAAATCGATGAGGTATAACATCAGCTTTATCTTGGGTCAAATTCACCTAAATTCATAGAGTCCTAATTCTACACAACATAACACGACAATTATGAAGACATCAGATAACACTGAAATGGAAAAAAAGGAAAATATAATCACAACATATGGAAAACATGATTTGGATTTTATTTTATCCAAATATATATCATGTAAGAGAATTAAATTAATTCTCATGAAATATTTCTCAAACCACCCCTAGTGACATAAGGTTCTTGGTGGTGAGAGATTCATAGATACACAATCACGACTAACTCTTCTGTCTTGAGAATAATAGACATATACATAAAAACATGAAGATAGAATCTCTAACTATAGCTATGAAAAAATTTCTTCATGAACCTGATGATGTAACTTGGTATCCTGATAACTAAAATAGCCTTAACATGTCCCAACGGGTCTTCCTAATCCCCACATGTTTTGTACTAAAACATTCACAAACCATATATGTTCCCCATCTAAACTGCCACCCGACTTGGCCTGTGGAAAGGCCCGAAGGGCATTCCCGATACCCAAGGGCATGCAGAAGGTCACCTGTATCAGAAAATGAATATTGGAAACAATTTACCCATGTTTATAAAGATAAAACTAAAAAAAATACAATAAAACAAATATGGATTTTTCAAACAATATAATATTGTATAAAATTTCAGAATTAAATGACACAATTTTAAAAACTGTTCAATGTCAAATTCAAAAATAAAAACCAAAAAAAGGCAGCCCAAGAAGTTACACCAGTGAAGAGGCACTACCCTCAATCATCTCCACAACACCACATCATGATGTACCTGTAAAACCCAAACCATTTGCACAATAGTTGTATCAAAAACTACAAAAAAAATAACCATGCCTACTTACACCTAAATGTATAAGTAGGGTATGATCCAAATAATAGTAGCATACGACCACTAAGGGATTCCATGTGATAAACATTTAAAGATGAAATTCTTGCAAGTTTTGTAAACAAGAAATGCTATTTTCAATTTCGAAAGGATTCTATATTAAATAAAAAAAGTTTTTAAGTGGGCCATTTTATGGAATAAACACATTTAAATAAAATACCAAAGATACATAAATTCCTATCCAAACCTATAGTATACATATGGTATGAAAAAATCATCCAATGAGCACAAGTAATAGAAAATAACCCAAAACCACATGCTTTATATGGGTCTCAGGTACCTCATATCTATTTGTGAGTAACCATCACAATTTTTGTTCTCATGCACACGAGCCACAAGTAGGGATAATACCCAAAACATAGTGTACCCCCAACATACTCATAATCATAATTTATTTAGTGTTCTCATCGTAAATCTTTCTACATGAGACTAAGGTCAAACCCCACAGAATCACTAGCATACTAGTACACGCCCACCCACCTAGACTCCCAGGCATCCTCCTTGTTCTCAAACAAGTTAAACATGACATGAAATATAATTTTCATAGGAAATTACCACTTCCCATTAGAAATTTACCAGTTAGTACACATGTATATCATACAAGTCACATAATCCCATTTTTATTCAAATTAATTTTGAAATCATACCGACACCAAAATATCCCAAAACACAATTCACATTTCTTCAACACTTCCAAAAATAAATGAAAAAATTATATAAAACATTTCTAAGATAGTTAAACTCAAATAAAATCCCAAAAACATATCATATAATAATTTTTTCATCAAAAAAATCAGTTTCCACATCTCAGTCACAAAAAATATCCCACAAACATGTTCCACACCTCTCTTTCCATTCGATAAAACACTTCAAAAATTTATAAAAAATTATAAAAATGAGAGAAATATTAAATCACAAAATAACCTTT
This sequence comes from Viscum album, assembly GCA_963277665.1. Taxonomy (NCBI): domain Eukaryota; kingdom Viridiplantae; phylum Streptophyta; class Magnoliopsida; order Santalales; family Viscaceae; genus Viscum; species Viscum album. Next base: position 646,223,966 of record OY728120.1, on the reverse strand, counting down.
CAAAACACCATATTTGGTGAACATATTCACCCATAAATTACATATACAACCATTTCACACTTGGCATAACCAAATAAAATATTTACAATTTTCAAAAAACAATCCCAGGGGGTATAACTATGTTTTGCACAAAAAACCCATTTCCAAACCCTATTTAAAGGCCCAAATCACACCATGACCCTAAAAATGTTGACTTGAAATCCCTTTCAACATTTATTAAACCATTCTAAAGTTATATAAAATTACCTCAAATATTACTATAAATGATACAAGTAAAAAACCCACATTTTCATAAAACAATTTCATGGGGCGAAACAATTTTTTATTCATAACACCATTTTATGCCCAAATGACACTAAAAAATTACCAAAATATAATTGTAATCCCCTTTCAACAAATAATAATTACCTTTCATATTTTATAAAACTACCACAAGAGATAACACATGAGATAAATTTGAAAAATTCACACTTCAAACAAAAATGTAACTTTTATACTAAATAATTTACTATTTCAACAAAATTTGGTTTTTTCACAACTCACAATCGATTAGAAACATTATAAATTAATAAACCAAGATATATAACCCGTCAATAATTATGTACACATTGAATCACCTACCTTTTTAGTCAAAACCCCCAAATTGTGGTGTGAAACTTCAACCACACCACTACCGCACCACAAGGGAGTGAAATCAAGATATAGGAAAAACTATTTGACCAAAAAGACCCCAAATATAACCCTAGGTACGAAATATAACTTTTTTACAAGAGGAACATCATGATAGGGGAAATAAAACTAAACGAAAATTGAAGAAATCATGAAGGAATTTTCTTACATCAAAGATCACAATGTTTCTTCAACAAATCCTATATAAAAAAATGAGTTCCATGGGAGGTTTGAAGAGCTTGGAGGCCTCCAATGGTATCTAGGGTCGAATTGGGGAAGAATAGAGTAGATTAAATTTATTTAGGGGATAAAAAAATTATAATTTCAAATGATTTTTTTACTGGCATGTACACCTTGAACTGTTTGGTGGAACAATTTAGTAAACTGTGTGGCCAACCTATTCTGGGATTCCAAAAAAAGTCCATTATCCTCCTATTTCAGGGGGGACAAAGAGGTATAAATAGAAGGAAATACATTCCATAGATAGTGTAGAAATTATTAAAAAAATAACTCTATTCAACCAAAAACTAATCCAAATCGTGGGTACAAACCACCTCAACAACTTACCCCACAAGTGGTTCCATTAAGAATACCACTAATCCAATTAAAAAACCCCACAAACTCTCACCATACCTTTTAAAAAAGTGTTGTCTATGTAACATAAAACACCCATAAGACCATGCTAATATATCAACAACACAAGATCCAACACAATTCGAAACCGATAACTCACAAAAACCACGTGAAATTTAAGAGCTGAATGAGGATTTGAAAAAAAACATGTAATTGAAAATTTAGGTATGAAAATTCTCCCCACCATAAAGCATTCAACCCCTAGAAAACCACATCAGGGAAAAAAGAAAAATCCAAACCCAACTAATATACTAAAATTGGCTCCCTTTCAATGTTTCATTCCCAATGGTCAAAAAACCCCAATGATCTATTAAGGAGGAATAATTTCCCAAACTAAAACATACACCACATTCCTGAAATTATCAAAAACATTCCCTCTTTTTCCCAAAAGTAAACTCCAAAAATACAATCTGAATAAGACTTAAGAAATTTTCCTAAATGAACAACAAGAACGAACATGTTTTAACATACCGTACTTTAAATAAACGCTTTCGTTCTCTCAATTCCCAATTTTTACCCAAGGAAGATGTTTTTTGTTAGATTGATTTGAGTAATAATACCTACCCTCATTCCATGATCAAGGAAAAACATGAGATACTAGTTTTGGGAGATATAAATGGGCTCCCCATTATAACAGATAACCTAAATTTTCAGAGACAGAATTAGGACACTCACAGGGAGAGGTCCGAATTGACTGGCAGTACAAGGGGTATACATCCATTAGGATTTTCCAAAAGAGCTCACATGATATTCCTAGTGCTTATCCCAAGTGTAAGAACCAACCATCTTGACAAACTAGTACAGGATGGAACAGAAAGAACCCAAAATTTAATGAGTTTGGACGGCTACACGGTTAGTCTGTACAGTTTGGGATGTCATGTTATAACTATTCAGATCATTCTATTTGCATGGATACCTAACACACGGTCTCTCCTAATCAAGCACAAACTGTGTGATCAACCTGTCTAGACATTTTCACAACCATACTCAAAAAACTAAATTGTATCCAAATGGTAATGAGTGAAATTGGGTGATAACATGGACAATAGGCCCCTCTCCTCTTCCCATCAAACAGAAAAAAATGAAAGATGACAACACATGAGATTTAAACAATTATTTTATTTAATACTGAGGATATGACACAGTACAAGGGCTGAGAAAACCCTTGGATTTCCTCGGACTACATGCTAGATTCTCTCCTATACCTATGTATAGATCTCAAAGGATTGAAGCATCTTCGACCTTGTAGTTAGGGTTTGGAAAACCTTGAATGTAACATCTTCTTCCGGTGCTAAAATCAACAACACCACAACCCCATATGGGTTTTAATAGACATAACACATAAAAACTCACATTAACCAAAATAAAATTTTTCACTGAAATGATGTCTTAAATTATTCACACACATAACACCTTGTTTCTTTAGGTGAGGAACAATATAAGGAAATAACACATATAATCACCTTATTCTAAAACAGTTTCTATTGATGTTTTTTCAATTAAGACATACTCCCAACATAATAGAGACCATCATAGGATTTCGTGACCATCATCATTACAGTAAAATGAGCACAAAACATCACAAGGCATCAAATAACATGACCATTGCGACTGATATAAACAATACATGTAAAGGGACATTATGTTATGTTACCAAATAACACACAATTCCAGAATGTGGCCACAAAGACATCTCTTTACTAGATTTCCAACAATGGGAGTTTAATATAAAACTCTCCATAGAAGAGACTACGAAGGACCCAAAGGCCCTCTTAGACACTGTAAAGACCCAAATCATGACGTAAATAGACATTAACTTACTTTTGTGGAATACAGAATTCATGAAAAAATATAATCCCCAATACTATATTAGTTTAGAGTCTTTAGAAAATCGGAACATAGTCTTTTAATCCTGGTGAAATATCTTCAACATCTCCCATTAAGATCTTACCCTTTGGTTTTATTACATAAAAACATTCCTTATATCCTAGGGAAAATAAAAAATAAAAAAATGCGAGCTCAAATGATCAGTAAGGGTAAAAATGGAGAACATAAAACAATCCATGAACATTTGAACGCATGAACATGAACATAAAACATCAAAATCACAAGTAATGACATAAATCTTGGTAGTTCATAAGGAATAGATCATAAAGAAACAATTATAATCATAAAATAGCATGGGAATAAAACATGAAATTGTGGAAAACCATTAATCACGTGATATGATTTCCATAGTAGCCAAGGCATTTTTGCCAAAATCATCATAGTGGACAATATTCATTACTGAACTAGGTTTAACTATGGTTCCAGTCTTGTACTGCTGAACCGGATTTACATATTGTTCCAGCCATGTCTATCTCATGAGATATAAATCTTTACCAAATGCATTTGAGGGAGATATAGGACCCACCCATCTCATAATGAAATCATTCTTACTTTTTCCACAAAATAAACATAAATCATTCATCATTACCCAAAGAATAAATTGGGTTATGTAAACATCGTCCCATCATAACATAATACATATAAATAAAATTTATATCATTTCATCATAATAAGAATCAAACCATGTAAATAATAGAGAAATTATATATGAAAAATAATCATACTAAATAAAGTCATCTTAGATGGAAAATAGTTATGATAAAACACTTGAAATAAATTCTTGGAGAAACTAACCTTTCTTCTTAAAAATCATATTCTTTTCACAAAATGACATGTAATTTAAAAAGAAAAGGATTCTTTTTGAAAATAATAATGTAATATTGTAGAATAATATTCATCAAAATTGTGTGATATGAACCCGTAAAGAGCCATTCATGCCGTATGAGTAAAAAAACATTCTCCTCATACTTTTTCCAGAAATTTCAAGAAGTTCCTCGTATGGTAAACAAAAGAAAGATTCATTCCATAACAGAATGTAAAATTCAAAGAGGGGTAAACCAGAATTTATAAATCCATGGAAGAATATTAAACACTTTATGAAAATAATTTTTATGGACATGGATGAAAAATATAACCCCAATAAATACTTACGTATAAGAAATCTCAGATAAAAATGAGATTGCAAAATTATCCCTTAACATATGTCCAATTTCATATGTATGTGTCTGAGACTCCTGTATAGTGGGTTGAAACATATTATTACCTTGTAATAGAACTAGAATAATATTTATGATATAATATATGATTCATTTATGACTTTATCTTACCCATTAATTTTTCAATATCATGTTAAAGCCGCGTTTTGGGTAAAATGATTTCATTTATCATACAAGTTTGGAATTGATGATATTGATATTATTATTACCTAAATAATGATTTACATACTTCCAGAATTTAAAAAAATGATTTATATATCATATATATTCGTTATATATATAATAGATAGATAAATGAAATGAAATACATCGTTCATGGAGACGGTAGACCATACGTACGCATGAACGTTGTTTTCATTTCCTTATTGAATTGAATTGAAGTAAGTAGATGAAATATATATATATATATATATATGAAGTAGCATCATTATTTCATATATTTCATTATTATTTATTATATATATACTTTATAATAATTCTTTAATGGTTAACATGGAGAATGAATATCATCTCATCGTGGAGACGATAATCCGTACGTATGCACGAGCGATGATATCGTTCGCATAATTATTGAATGGTATTGGAGAGGATGATATAATATCTCATAATTAGTTTCATGTTATAATAATCCTATATAGTTTTTCTTTACACCATTATACCCATCCATTTAAGGTGGTGATGGAAAACATATTACACCACGTTATGGGGATAGTATTTCGTACGTATGCACACACTGTGATTTCATTTTCCATAGCACGGATAGAAGGTGAAATGTGGTTTTTCAAAATTTATAACAAAATATAAGTATATTAGTGATACTGATGTTATTAAATTATTATGAAACAACAAAATAAGAGGAAATAGAATAAGAAATGAATTTGAAAGAATTGGTAAAGGATATTACCTCTTCTTTGACGCGACTCTTCTAAACCTCCTCTTAGGGAACTGAAGACCTTCTTTGAAGAATACCAGAACCTCTAGAATGTTTCTAGGTAAGTGTAGAAGAGATATCGGTAGGGTTTAGACGATATTGAAGGCTCAAAATTGTGTGAGGAGGAGAGGGAGGAGGTTCCATTTTATAAGGGAGGAAAGGGGAACCTTTGGAAACATAAGAAATATTAATTTATAAACAATTAAAAACCCTAGTAAAAACCTCCAAAAATGACACAAATCAAGATATTAGATGAGGCATGGTAGTAATATCACCATCCAATAAAATTTAGACATGTTGGGAAATTATTTTAAACCTTATCAACTTGATTTATCCATATTTAATATATTAAATTTTATTTCTGGTAACAATATTCTAAATTTTAAATTATTTTAAATATTTACTTATCTATTGTGAATTTTCCATAATTAAATAAATTATGACATTTCAGACCATATAAATTTAAATTTATATTTTTAAATATTTTGGTGATTATAAAAAATTTTATAATATTTTATTTTTATAAAATAACAATATTTTCAATTTTGACACTATTCATTTATTTGAATTTAAATAAAATTCACATAGAAGATATGTTCGAACTAAAATATTTAATAGATTTATAACAAGTATTATTTATCTATAAAATTCATGTATCACATTAAATAGTTCATATAATATTAATTATAAAATATTTAGAACCATTTATTTGATATTTCAATCAATAAAATAATTTCAGCATCAATATTGTGTCATAATTAATGATAAATATTTAATTCATAAAAATTATAAATAAATTAACATGATTTAGATAATATTATTATCTTTCTGGATACTATTAATGTTCAAGGTTTTAGTATGTTTATCACAAAATTAAAATTATTGCACTTACAAGATATAAGAGAGTGACATGTTGTCACTTTCATTGGTTTTAATAATAATTATATAATTTTCAAAGTCCAAATTCCGTGAAATGAATATATTCTGACCCTTAAGTGATATGAGTCATCTTTTATTCATCCTATATAAATTTTTTCAAGTGTTATGGTAATTTTATATTCTTATTTTTACCCTTAATTACCCGATATACCTTGAACTGTAGTAAATAAAAATTACCGTGGTTACTATTTATAATATCAAAAAAAAGTAACCTATTAACAAAATTTGGACCCACTAAATCCAAATATGGAATCCATTATTCGATATTCAAAACACATAAGTGGATGTTATTAATTTAAAATTAATCCCATTGTTAAGAAAACATGTTTTAATAGTTAAAACATTTTCAAATAGTGAAATGTTTTTACCTAATAATTCAATGTAAAATTAATGATAATATCTTAAATTATATTAAATTTTATAATTATATTATCATTATACTTTAAAACCGTTCAATATTATAATTTAACAATATAAATTATCTCGATGAAAAAAGTTGTTTTTAATTAAAATTTAGCGTATTTTCACTATTCATCAAAATATGAAAGTTAACAAAAAAATATAAAAAAACTATCCAAAGTAATTTTTTATATCATTATTGAAATAAATAATTTTATTTCATCAAAATGAACTTATAAATGTTTCAAAAAATGATTTAAAGTGGGTTCCCAATCACAAGGTGGCAAAACTGCATTTTTTTAAAAATAAATATTTTACCCGAAAATGTTTATTTGTTCTCATACCATGTTCTAGATAATGTGTATGATGAATTATAGTATTATATAATTAATAATTTGGTTAATACTATTCATAACGGCTAGTTCATAATAATATTATAAAAATATATCGTTGTTTAGTGAAACTATGCATTGTGTACAACACACTCTATCGAGTAAGGTCGCTTTTGCATGCAACACAAGACATAAATAGTGATTTTGTATACTAAAAGCTAATACGGTGTTTCATATAGCTCAATCTAATCATGGTGTAGCATACAAAACAAGGCATCAATTAAAATAAAAGACTATTTTTCCAATATTCTTGAGCTGTTACATTCAACCACCCTAAAAATGTATTTCTGCCTCGAAATGCGTCGGGGTCATAAAAGGTTTACTACCTGAGAGTTTCTTTCAAATAAACTCACTTCGTAAAAAGGAATACCAAAACATAATTTTAAAAACCAATGTATGAAACGTAATAGTTACGCAAATTAACTCATCATTGTGTTTCTACATAGAAAAACATAGGTGAAAATAAGGATATGGAAGAGAAATCTAAACGTCATGTTCTGATGGAGAGTGGTAGAGAACATGGATATGAAAAAGCAAAAAATCAAAAAGACAAAAATTTGTGATGTTCTAAGGTACCATCTAATTCATCAAATATGATGGTACTATGACAACATTTTTGTTTTTCAAGATCACTTCCCTAAATTTGATGAATTTATCATAAAGATAAATAATTAATTGATTTCAATTTAATGTCGCCGTTGGTAATTCCATGAACAATTTTCACTTAATCTCTTATTTAATGAAATTAAGTTGAGTTCTTCCTTCTTAAAATCTTATAAAATCATGTGATAGATTGATAAGATATTCCATCTGTCTCTAAAAGATAGAAAAAGTTATTAAATATACAAAATTCCATCTATGGTGAGATTAACCGTATATGATTCCATAAATGAACTTATACATAAACTATGATATCACTTAATAAAATAAAACAAATTTCTACTAACCAGGGACTTCCTATTGGCCAGTTGTAGGCGATAAAGGCCTGTCGCACTTCGGTTGTGGGTTCAATTCCCACAACCTTGTCTGACACAATGAGTTATCGTCCATCCAGAAATTTGTCCTTTTTGTAAAACTTCACCATTATAACATTCAAGAAATAATATCGAAAAAAAGGATCTAGCCTTCAACAATACTATCTGATGTATAACATAACCCATTCCAATCATTAGGCGTATCTAAAATACTTCTATCCAATCTCATAGTATAAATTAAACAATTATAAGAAATGTAATCTATCAAGCATGTGAATACAATCATTTATCATACGATATATCTTGTTGGTCACATTCCAAACATGTGAATACCTTAATAGTGTATTCTCTTGAAAAATTAATACCCATTTAAGCTTTTTGAAAACATGAATTCTTTTTCAAAAGTTAACTCTTTCTACATATGAAAATCCCAAGATTTATATATACGCAAAGCATGATATCACTGTGTCCTTATATCAATCATGAGCTCATTATTACTATAAAACATTTCATTATCTCATTATCCCTTCATTATGTGCATATTATGTGCATTCCAAAAATATTCCAATCACTTTTCATGGATACTGGCACCATATAATTGTTGAAAACAACAATAAACCAATACAATGATATTCCAATATTCCAAAATTCTATAAATGAGATTCGACAACATTATTTTGGAATCCTATTACATAAACACATAATCATTCCACCGCATCGTTTTCATACTCAACATTTCCAATAGCGATCGCATGTGACTTCCATTTTTCCTTTTCCTTAAGAGTTTGTTTATATCGATAATCATTAACCATTATATTTGGGAATTGGTTAGAATAATGCCCCATTTCCTTTCACTTGTAGTAGTGAAGTGTTCATGGAGAGTCCTTTGTAGGATTTTCTCTATTTTCGTCATTAGAAACCATTTTCTCATTATTTTGGCTCTCAGATGCTCAATGTCCTTCTTTTCCACCCATGAAAAATTTTCTAGTACATTTTAGACAATATACACCATGATTCTTTCCACACTTTGAGCATAAAGAAACATTCACCTTTTTTTCAACATTGTTATGATATTTTTCCTTGAACTCCATCTTTTGTTTCTTTTCAAAACCATGAGATGGATATGTAACACCAACTTTCAGTTCTACCCTGATAACAGGACACACAATTTCATCATATGTACTGTAGTCTTTCATAGATAATTCTCTTAGAAATCTTGGTTTTAAGCCACTAATGAATCGATCATCTTTACTTTCAGGTTGGATGATAAAGCCAGATGCATATTGTGAAAGAATTGAAAAATTCGCCACTAATATACCAACAGATTAATCTTCCTTTTGTTTATTCTCATGGAATGCCTTTTCCGTTTTTGTTCAACGAATATGAGGGAATTAATTATTGAAAAACAAGTTCTTAAACTCATCACATTCCGTGGATTCAATTTCATCTTGGGGCATTTTATTTTTAACTAAATTCCACCAATGGCATGCTTCATCTTCTAACCAAGAAATAGATAAAATGACCTTTTCATGCTCTGAATAGCAATGTATGGAAAATATCTTTTCAATGGTACTGATCCATTTTTCAGCAACAAGTGGATCATAAGACCCACTAAAAGAAGCTGGACATTACCTCATGAAGAAATCAATAGAATATTTTTCCTTTCTCTGCTCATTTGGAAGTCCAGAATGATTCATAGCTTGTGTAAGTATGGAAATAAGATCTTTCACTCCATATCCCATAACATAGGTTTGTTCGGGACTACAATCATTACAGTTTCCATTACATTGATCAACATGGTTCTTTCGGTTTCTAGCCATCTTCTAAAACCCAAAAATAATAGTGTTAGAGGAATAAATTGTCCTAGGAAAAAAACATAATCAAGGGGTGTACTTTCAATCTCTAACATCCTAGGTTTAATTCTAAGATCATTACCATAATTACAGGACTATAACCTATACTTATACATACCATTAGAGGCATCCCTTGACATACCTTATAAATATCTCTAGGGATTTCACTAAATTATTCACATCCTAGTTTCCAAATGTTAACTAAAGCATTCCTCTGATAACAACTATAAGTACCTACACACACATACATGGAAATTACATTAATTTTTCAGAATACTTAATACATGAAAAAAACATACACACAAAGACTGTGATCGTTTAGTGTCTTTGGAAACTCTGAATATAATATTTTAATCATGGTGAAGGATCTTCAACATCTCCCATAATGTTAATCGCCTTTGGTTTTCATATCTAAAACCATTCCTTATATCCAGTGGAAAAGAAAACATACAAAAGGTCGAGCTAAAATGCTCATTAAGGTTAATCATGGAGATCATAAAACAATCCTAGCACATTTGAACGTAAGAACATGAACATAAAACATCAAAATCATGAGTAATGAAATAAATCATGGAAGTCCATTAGGAATAGATCATAAAGAAACATTAACCAAGATAAAATATCATTGGAATAAAACATTTAATTGGGGAAAACCATTAAGCACATGTTATGATTTTCATAGTAACCAAGGCATTTCTTCCAAGACCATCATAGTGAACAATGTCCATTACTGAACATGTTTTACTTGCTGTTCCAGCCCTATATTAATGAACCAGATTTACTTTCAATTCCAGCCATGACTATCTGATGAGATATATATTTTTACCCAATGCATTGGAGGGAGATATAGGTCCCACCGATCTCATAATGTAATCATTATTACTTGTGCCACAAAATAAACATAAATCATTCATCATAACCCAAAGAATAAAATGGGTTTCATAAACATCGTACCATTAAATCATAATCCATATAAAAAATGGATATCATTTAATCATAAGAAAAATCAAACCATATAAATAATAGGGAAATTATACTGGAAACATAATCATAATAAATAATTTCATCATAGATGGAAAATAGTTTTGGCAAAACACTTGAAATTAATTCTTGAGGAAAATATCCTTTCTTCTACAAAATCATTTTCTTTTCTCAAAATGACAAGCAATTAAAAAAAAATATTTTGTGGAAAAAAATCATGAAATCTTGTATGGGAATATTCCTGCTAATTATGTGTTATGAAAGAGTAAAAATCTGTTCATGCGGTATAAGTTTAAAAAAACATTCTCCTAGTAATTTTTCTATAAAAGTCAAAAAGTTCACTATGTGGTAAAAAAAGAAGGATTTCTTACATAACATAATGTAAAAGTCAAATATGGATAAAAATGACATCAAAATTACATGTAATAATATTAAATACTATTTGAAAAACATTTTTTTGGAATTGGATGAAAAATATAACCCCAGTAAATACTTTCGTATAAGAAATCTATGATAAAAATGAGATTGCAAAATTATCCCTTACCTTATGTCCAATTTCTTACGTATGTGTCCGAGACTCATGTATAGTGGGTCTAAACATATTATTAACTTGTAAAATACCCATAATAATATTTATGATATCATATATGATTCACTTATGACTTTATCTTAACCGTTCATTTGTCAATTTCATGTTAAAGCCGCGTTTTTGATAAAATCGTTTCATTTATCGTACTTGTTTGGACATCTTATTCTTGATATTATTATTACTTATATCATGATTTAATTTTTCTACAATTTAAAAAAAATGATTTATATATCATAGATATTTAGTATATATATATAATAGAAAGATAAATGAAATTAAATACACCGTTCATGGAGATGGTAGACCGTACGTACACTTGAACGATGTTTTCAGTTCTTTATTGAATTGAATGTAAGTAAGTAGATGAAATATATATATATAGTATAATTATTATGTCATATATTTCATGATTATTTATTATATATATACTTTATAATCATTCTTGAATGGTTAACATGGAGAATGAATCTCATTGTGTCTTGGAGATGGTAATCGGTACATATGCACGAGCGATGATATCATTCCCATAATTATTGAATGGTATTGGAGAGGATGATAGAATATCTCATAATTATTATAATGTTAGAAGAATCATATATAATTTTTCTTTACACCATTATACACATATAAGTACGGTGGTGGTGGAAACAGATTACACAACGGCGTGGAGACGGTATTCCGTACGTACGCACGTGTGGTGATTTCATTTTCCATATGATGGGTAGAAGGTGAAATAGGGTTGTTTCATATTTATAATAACACATAAGTATATGAGTGATATTCATGTTATTACATTGTTATGAAACTAAAATATAAGATGATGTAGATGAAGAAATGAATTTGAATGTATCGGTAAAGGATATTACCTATTCTTCGACACCTCTCTTCTATACCTCCTCTTAGGGCACTACAGATGGTCATTGAAGAAGACCAGGACATCTATTATGTTTCTAGGGAAGTGTAGAGATGTAATTTTAATGGGATGGTCATGCTTGAAAGTTCAAAATGGTTAGAGGAGGAGAGGGAGGAGAGGCCCTTTTATAATAGAGGAGAGGGGTACCTTTGGAAACATAAGAAATATTAAATTATAATAAATTCAAACCCCACATAAAAAACACCAAAAATGAATCCAATATGAAGATTATATTTTATAGGGTTGTAATCCCATAAACAAATAAAATGTAGGCACATTGGAAAATTATTTTAAACCTTATCAACTTGATTTATCCTTATTTAATCTTTTTAATTTTATCTGTGGTAATAATATTATAAATTTTAAATTATTATAAATATTTACTTATATGATGTGAATTATCCATAAATTTATACTTTATGACATTTTAGAAATCATAAATATCAATTTATAATTTTTAAAATATTTTTTTTGATTTTTAAACAATTTTATGATATGTTATTTTTATAAAATAAAAAAAGTGTCAATTTTGACATAATTAATTTATTTGAATTAAAATAAAATTGACACAGAATATATGTTCAAACTAAAATATCTACTAGATTCATAACATGTCATATGTATCTAGAAAATTCGTGGATCACATTGAATAGTTCATACAATATTAATTTTAATATTTTTAAAACCATTTATTTGATATTTCAATCAATAAAATAATTTCAACATCACAATTGTGTAATAATTAATGATAATTATACAATCCTAAAAATTTTTAAATGATTTCATATGATGTATCTAATTTTATTATCTTTCTGTATACTATTCATTTTTGACGTTTTATGAAGATTATCACTGAATTAAAAATATTACACTTATAATATATAAGAGAGTGGCATGTTGTCACTTTCTTTGGTTTTAAAAATATTTATATAATTCTCATTTTCCAATGTCCATGAAATTAATCTATTCCAACCCTTAAGTGATATGGGTCGACTTTTATTCATCCAATAGAATTTTAACAGGTGTTAGGGTAATTTTATAATTTTATTTTTAAAGTTAATAACCTGATTTATCTTTAACTGTAGTAAATAAAAATTACCGTAGTTACTATTCATAATAAAAAAAATAAAAGAAACCTATTAACATAATTTGTAACCACTGAATCCAAATATGGATTCCATTTTTCAAAATTCAAAACACATAAGTTGCAGTAATTAATTTAATATTAATCCTATTGTTAAGAAAAGGGGTTTTAAAAGATAAAACATTGTCAAAGCTTGAAATGTTTTTACCTATGAATTCAATGTAAAATGAATGATAATGAAATAAATTATATTAAATGGTAAAAATATATTCTATTTATACTTTAAAAATATTTAATATTACAATTTAACAATATAAATTATCTCAATGAAAAATGTTGTTTTTAATTAAAATTTAGCGTATTTTTACTATTCATCAAAATATTAAAGTTAACAGAAAAATATTAAAAAATTATCCAAAGTAAATTTTTATAACCATATTGAAATAAATAATTTTATTTCATCAAATTGAACTTATAAATGTGTAAAAAACTATTTTTAATTAACATGAGCCATCAAAAGGCGACAAAACTGCATTTTATGAAAAATACTTATTTTACACGAAATATTTATTTTGTTCTCATAACATGTTATAGATAATGTTTAAGATAAATGATAATGTTATAAAATTAAAAACTGGGTTAATAATATTAATAACGTCTAGTTCATAATAATATTATTTTAATATATCGTTTTTTAGTGAAACTCGGTATTGTGTACAACACATGCTATTGAGGAAGGTTTCTCTTGCGTGAAACACAAGAAAAGAATAGTGTTTCCGTATAATAAAAACTAATACGGTGTTGCGTATAGTATAATATAATCTTACTGTAGCGTACAACAAAAGACATGTCGGGGCTAGATCCTCAGGTAGCACCGTGATGTGTTCGCTTGGGGCTATGACGAGATGCCGGGGCTAGATCCTCAGGTATCCATCCACCGCCTTGGTCTCCCGGCGAACCATCGCGGGTTCAAGCAGCCTCCCAGGAAGATGCACCCATCCCACGGTGCCATGGTTGAGGCCGAAGTTGACAAGCTTATCAAAGCCAACTTCGTGAGGGAAGTTCAGTACCCCAAATGGCTGGCCAACATTGTGCCGGTCCGGAAGAAGAACGGGCAGATCAGAGTCTGCATCGACTTCCGCGATCTCAACCGCCACTGTCCGAAGGATGATTTTCCCCTTCCAGTGACAGAGCTGTTGATTGACGCCACGGCAGGGTTCCAAGCCCTCTCCTTCATGGATGGATACTCCGGATATAACCAAATTCGGATGGCCCCTGAGGATGAGGAGTTCACTGCCTTCAGGGCCCCCCAAGGTACCTTTTGCTACCGGGTCATGCCTTTCGGCCTGAAGAATGCAGGTGCCACCTATCAACGGGCGATGCACCGCATATTCAAGCCAATCCTCGGCACGCTGGTGGAATGCTACGTCGACGACTTGGTTGTCAAATCGCGCCAGCGTCAGGACCATCTCAAAGATCTTGAGAAAGTGTTCGGCTTCCTCCGGTCTCGCTGCCTGAAGATGAACCCGTTGAAGTGTGCCTTTGGGGTCACCTCCGGAAAGTTCCTTGGATTTGTGGTAAGATACCGGGGTATTGAGATCGACCCAGAGAAAATCAGGGCGATTAGCCAGATGCCTCCCCCAGGTACCATCCGGGAACTGCAAGGGTTCCAAGGCCACTTAGCCTATATACGCCGATTCATCGCGAATCTGGCCGGCAAGTGTAAGCCCTTTTCTCGGCTCATGAAGAAAGGTTCCACCTATGTATGGGATAAAGAGTGTCAGACCGCTTTCGAGGAAATCAAGCAGTACCTGCTTCAACCTCCGGTTCTGATGCCGCCTGTATCCGGGAAGCCTCTGGTCCTCTATGTGACCGCCCTGGAACGGTCCCTGGGTGCCCTTCTCGCCCAGAAGAACAACGAGGGAATGGAGAATAGCCTCTATTACCTCAGTCGCATGCTCCTCGATGCGGAGGTTAGGTATTCCCCAATCGAGAAGAGCTGCCTGGCGCTCGTATTTGCCGTACAGAAATTACGGCACTACTTGCAGCACCATGAGGTACAGTTGGTTTCTCGGGTAGACCCGTTGAAATATATCCTGAGTCGGCCTATGTTGACTGGCCGTCTAGCACGGTGGGTTGTGATTCTCCAGCAGTTCGACATCAGGTATGTGTCTCAGAAGGCCATCAAAGGGCAAGCATTGGCAGACTTTCTGGCAGCTCACCCGACCTCCGCGGATCAGCCGCTGGATCTAGGCTTTCTTGATGAGACCATTCTCTCGGTTGATCGAGCCGATCCGTGCTGGAAGATGCACTTTGACGGTGCCTCCTGGAGCCCCACCGGTAGAAGACTCGATAATCCTAAGCTCAACAGAGTGGGCTTGGGCATCGTCTTCATTACCCCGGAGCGAGCTGTGCTGCCATACTCTTTCCTGTTGTCAGAGGGCTGTACCAACAATGAGGCGGAATACCATGCCCTCATCACCGGCCTCGAGTTGGCTCTTGAGATCGACATGCCCCGTCTGTGCGTGAAAGGGGACTCCGAGCTGGTCGTTAAGCAGATCAATGGCGACTATGTTGTCAGGAAGCCGGAACTTGTGCCATTGTTGGAGTGCACCCTCCTTCTGATGGCCCGGTTCCCTTCTCGGCCGGAAATTGTCCATATTCGCCGGTCGCAGAACGGTCGAGCAGATGCTTTGGCCAGCCTTGCTGCGTCACTTGCAGAGCCTGAACAGGATAACCTGATCGTCCGCGTGACGCGCCGCAGGCTCATCGCTCCCGTTATCCCGGAAGAAGATCGCGGCCCGTTGGTAAGTAATCTCACCACGGTTGCCCCTATGCCCGGAGCCCCGAGTACCCCAGATATGACAGTCGGATCAGCCCCTGATTGGAGGACGCCTTTGGTTGAGTACCTCCAACATGGCATTCTTCCATCGGATCGGGCCGAGCGCGAGCGAGTTCGACGCCACGCATCGCGGTTTGTCCTCCAGAGCAGTCCCGGCCTAGAGCAGATCCTCTACAAACGCGGGTTTGATGGTGTTCTCCTCCGTTGCCTTCAGGGAGTTGAGATCCCACGAGTCATGCAAGAGGTTCATGCTGGTTCATGTGGCGCCCACCAGACTGGACAGAAGCTGTCCCACCAGATTCGGAGGTTGGGATACTTCTGGCCCTCCATGATCCATGACTGCATCGAGTATGCCAGGAGGTGCCATGCGTGCCAGGTTCATGCGAACTTTGTGCATCAGCCGCCGGAGCCTCTCCATACCACCAGGTATTCTTGGCCCTTTGCAGTCTGGGGGATGGACGTTGTGGGACCCTACCCGCCGGCGCCAGCTCGCCAGTTCCGGTTCATTCTGACCGCCACGGACTTTTTCTCCAAGTGGGCAGAGGCGATTCCGCTCAGAGAGGTCAAATCCTGTTCGATCGCTGACTTCGTGTCCTCCAACATCATTCATCGATTTGGAGTGCCTCACGCTATCCTCACGGATAACGGAACCAATTTCCGGGCAGCCGAGTTGAAGAAGTTGTACGCCAAGTATAACATTCGCTCGAACCATACATCTCGCTATCATGCGCATGCGAATGGACAGATCGAGGCGTTTAACAAAACCCTCTCTAACATTCTGCAAAAGATGGTTGGTCAGAACAAGAAGAGTTGGCCGGACAAGCTCCCCAACGCCCTCTGGGCTTATCGGACGACGACTCGCAATTCCACCCAGATGACCCCTTATTCCCTGGTGTATGGAGCTGAGGCCGTCCTGCCCATTGAGATCCAGTTGCCGTCCTTGCGCACTGCGGTCTACGACCAGCAAGCGCCGGACAGAGTTGCTGAAGCCCGTCTAGTCGAGTTGGAAGCACTGGATGAGAATAGACTTCGCGCTTTGCACAACTTGGAGAGGCATCAAAGCAGAATGGCTCGAGCTTTCAATAAGAAGGTTCGCCTCCGCTCCTTCCTGCAGGGTGATCTAGTGCTAGCCCTGAGAGCACCGATGATCCCCAGCCGGAAGCCGCCCAAGTTGGACCCCAAGTGGGAGGGACCTTTTGTCATCCACAAGGTCTATCCCAATGGCGCGTACTCCCTGGCGACTATGTATGGTGAGCGTGTCACTCCTCCCCCCAACGCTAGGTTCCTCAAGCAGTACTTTGTCTGAGTGTGCCCACGTCCTGCACGACGTTAAACTGCATTCGTCCAGGCTACAAGACGTTAAACTGTTCAGCATTCATCCGCGCTGCAAGACGTTAAACTGCCAAGTGCCTCATCCTGCATGACGCTAAACTGCACCACGTCTAACCTGCACGACGTGAAACTGCCCAGTGTATCGTCCTGCATGACGTTAAACTGCCCCTCAAGAACTACGTGCGGCTTGATTCCCATCCTTATGGGATACGTAGGACCGCCTGAACATTCATGTTTCAGGCCCAGCCCCATCCTTTGGGAATTTCCATCCCATCTCGGGCCCTTGGCCCAGTTGCCTCCGGGTGTGCGGCGTATGGTGTGAACGCTGGGCTATGCCCTCATTCACGTCGGTTTGCTCGCCACGCTATACGCCCCCCACGTTTGGGGATGCCTTCTGCTCCCCCCTTTTTTTCTCGTCCTGCATGACGTTAAACTGCACTTCAAGAACTACGTGCGGCTTGATTCCCATCCTTAGGGGATACGT
This sequence comes from Viscum album, assembly GCA_963277665.1. Lineage (NCBI taxonomy): Eukaryota > Viridiplantae > Streptophyta > Magnoliopsida > Santalales > Viscaceae > Viscum > Viscum album. Next base: position 646,205,847 of record OY728120.1, on the reverse strand, counting down.
AGGACCGCCTGGACATACATGTTTCAGGCCCAGCCCCATTTCCAGGGAATCTCTATCCCACGTCGGGCCTCTGGCCCAAGTTCCCCTCCTTTTTGTGCGAGGCGTATCGTGTGGGCGGGGGATTATGTCCTCATTCGCGTTGGTCTACTGGCCGCGCCGTACGCCTCCCCCGTGTGTGGGACCACCTCACACCTCTCATCGTCCTGCATGACGTTAAACTGCCTCTCAAGAACTACGTATGGATTGATTCCCATCCTTATGGGATACGTAGGACCGCCTGGACGCTTGTGTTTCAGGTCCAGCCCCGTCTCTTGGTTGATCACGGGGATCTGCCCTCTTTTGGTTGCTCTCAGGGTGAGTCCTCCGACCCTTCCCGGTGATCTGTTAACATGTTTTGGGTACTTTGGTCTATGACTCGTAGTGTCAGATTCAATCCCGACAAGTCCTGTGTTGCTTGTCAGGTCTCGCGCTTCCTCTTGTTCGAGCCTTCACTCAAAGGGATCCTCGTTAGCGGTTTGGGTACGATGCCTCAGCGCTCTCCTACCGCTCCGGGTCGATTTACTGGCGAGTCCTGGGCCGCAAATCGATATAAATCCTGCAATTGAGCGGTTGATGCTCGTTTGCTTGCCCCGTCTTAGGCTGACGCGATCGGATGTTGTGTTGCGAATATGGTCAGCAACGTCCTTGATCGCCATGTCGGCTCTTTCAGGCTCTGAACATTGGTTGCGCAGTCCTCATCACACTCCGCCTTTGTGCGTTGTAGTGGAATCTCGACACTCTCTTCATACTGACCTTCAGTACACCTCTACACGTTAGGGAGACCAACCATGGTAATGATGTCGTTCGAGGCTCCCATGATCTGAGCACCAAGGATATATGCGGATATCCTCCCTAAGGGCCATGCGTAGCTGGACCCTCGTCCCCATAAGGAGAAAAGAGTCGCCCGAACAATCGCGTTCTGGGCCCAGTATATCTGGAGGCTAGCATCTCTGCCCCTCGGGTGATGGACATACGCAGACCCCTATCCCAAGACTCTTCTCCTGGAATCGTGCGTGACCGCAGGGCTGGGTATGTTCCCACCTCCGCCGTGTCCGCCGTACCGTGATAAGCGGGTTCCTCCATGGTCCGAACCACACGACCTTAAACTGTGTTGTCTGGTCCTACCACACGACCGTAAACTGTGATCGTCTTGGCCGCCCGACGAGAAACGGCACTGCATCGTGATGTTCTCCTCAGGGGACACTCATGTTGGGCGCTGGTTAATAACCACGCCATTCATCAATGCCTTCCGTGGCTTGATTATTGTGGCGACGCCAGAGATTTCTCAATCACAGGCATGTCGCCGCACAAAGAAAAACCATTCATCTTTAAGGACAAACAAGAAATATCAAATGCCGCTCCTTCTGTGTGCGAGGGTCAGACCCGCACTCTTCCCCGCGCTGGTGCCCGATTGTGTTGCGCCGCGCTTCAAGAACTACGTGTGGCTTGATTCCCATCCTTATGGGATACGTAGGAACGCCCGGATGTTTGAAACTTCGGGTCCAGCCCCCCCCCCCCACCTCTTAGAGATTCCCCCTTCTCTGGGGAATCCGCCGCCTTCAGGTCACCCTCAAGGCGTGTTCCCCGACCCCTTGCAGTGGTCCACCGGTGTCAAGAGTACTCTGGTTTATTGCCAGGAGGGTCAGGTTCAGCTTGGTCAGGTTCCTTCCACTTTTCAGGCTTCGTGCTCCCTTTCATTCGGACCCATCATCTACGCCCTGGGTGGAGCCCCCGTGAACGGTTTGGACACAATGCCTCAGTGCTCTCCCACCGACTCGGGCTGGTGCCCCCAATGGCCTCGGGCAGCAAATCGATTTGAATCCTGCGATTGAGCGGTCGATGCTCGTTTACTGCCTCATTTCATCAACGGTTAGTGCGATATTGATGCTGCTTTTCCGCCACGGTCGGCAGTACTCCCATATCGTTACTCTGGTGCCCCCAGTCCTTGAGTGAATGGCCGCATGATTCACATTTTCCACCCCTCATTCTGACCAGGCGAAATCTCGACACTCTTGACACTATCCCTCAGTGCATCTTCGCATACCCAGGGGATAGGACCACGATGTGGCGTACTTTGAGGTTCTTATGGTCCGAGCTCTAAGACCTTAAACTAAGATCTCCCCTTATGGTCCGAGCTCTAAGACCTTAAACTAAGATCTCTCCTTATGGTCCGAGCTCTAAGACCTTAAACTAAGATCTCTCCTTATGGTCCGAGCTCTAAGACCTTAAACTAAGATCTCTCCTTATGGTCCGAGCTCTAAGACCTTAAACTAAGATCTAACCCTATGGTCCGAGCTCTACGACCCTAAACTAAGATCTCCCCTAAACGGGATTCTACGTCCTGCATGACGTTAAACTGCACTCTCAGAACTACGTGTGGCTTGATCTCCAGCCTGATGGAGTACGTAGGAACGCCCGGGCATCTCAACTCGGGTCCAGCCTCAGGGATCGTTAAGTCCCGCCCCTCCTCGTCGCCGGCCGTCTGGCCTGGATTCTGGTAGAGTGGTGCAGTTGTGATATTCTCCCCAATTCAGCTCGGTATGCCCCATTGCAATGGTGGGAAGCGACGGTTTCCTCGTCAAAGAGGTGCTGTCTGAGAATTGGGGTGACTCACGGCCAGATTAGTGCATCCGCCTAATATGCTTTCCCCACGGTGGCGCAATTTTGAGAGCGTTGGATTCTGTCCGAACAAATCGTCACTTCGCCCCACGCTTCGCATGCCCTGTTGATCTGGATTTCCACCCTTATGTCTGAAGGAACCCCCAAAGCGGTATTCATGATGACATGTGGTCCGCCTCCTGCAATATGAATGATGACCTTCGGTCCGTCTATTGCAGTTGTTATGGTCGATCCACTGTCCACCTACCATCTTGGGCATTTCCTGGAAGGCCGACCGTTGTGGATGTCTTGATTCGGGACACGCGATTCACCCTTTCTCATTTCCCTATGTTCGGATAAAATCTCAACGCCCCTAGAATTGTCCCGCTCGTGTGTTGGAACAAGTTGGGGGGATGATACATTGATTAGGCTTGAGGTCTCCTTTCCTAGGAATGACCTCCCTCTTTTCTCCAGCAATCCAGGCCCAACTATGGATGCCTGATGCTTGGTTAACGCTCCCGCAAGACAGTGAATTGTGGTTGAGCATGTTAAGCCAAAAGATTCAGATAAATATATTGGTTCATACAAATGGATCAAGGTAGCAGAAGCAAAATGTTCTGGGAGTGGCAAAACAAAGCCCCTAGGGATTAGCGTGCTGAATGAGTCTCTCTAACGCCGCTACCCTTTGGCTGGCGGCCTCCAGGGCTGCTTCTCGCTCTCTGCGTGCCCTCTCCTCGTCGGCGGTCGCAGCATGCACTTCATCGATTCTGGCCTGTGCACGCTCCCGCTCGACCTGAATTGTGACCATCTGTTGGCCCGCCTCCATCAGCTGTACCTGGGCGTCAACCAGCTGGGCTGCTAGTTGCTCCACAAGCTCGGTACACGTTGCGACGAAGGCCTCCTTCTCTGCCGCCTGCCCTTCGAGACGCCGGACTTCCTGCTCCGCCGCGAGGAGCGCCCGCGTGCTCTCCGACATGTCCCGACTTTGTGTGACGTCGGCACGCCGGCAGCTCTCGCGCATCTTTTCGGCCATGAAATCATGAACCGTCAGATGGAGGCGTTGAGCATCAGCTCCCCCGGCACATAGGAAGCGCAGCCAGGTTTGAAGTGATCCCATGCGCCCCAGCCACTCCGACGGGTCTCGCTTGAGGAAGCGCTGGATGCACTTCCACCCCCTACGGCGCGTGATCCGGCTCTCCTCGACCGCCTCCGCGTCTGAGTCGTCCATCTCCTCGGGGTCGGCAGGCCGGTAGGCAGGGAAGGCAGCCAGCAGGTCTGCTGCAGGGTCCGCCCCTGGGAGGTCCTCATGAGGGATGGGTTCCCCAACATCCAGGCGATCTTCTTCTCTCTCCCCAGCGGCGCTGACACCTTCGTCAGCCCCCGACCTCTCTCCGATGTCAGCACCGCCGGCGTCCGCAGCCCCCTGATCAGCAGTTGGTGGGGCCGGCTCGGTGTGGGAAGTCTGTTCCGGAGCAGGCGGCATGTCTGCCACTGGTCCACTCGTAGATGGCCCGGGTTCGGCAACCCGACGAGCCTCCAGTGTTGAGATCACTGCACAGGGCATGTCGTGGTTAGTCATGGATCGTCAACGGCAAGCACCAGCAGTAATGTAAGGAGACTTATGGGAGTTCAGAGCGTCATCTTCCGCTATCCCGGCCGCCGCAGGAACAGTTGCAGCAGGGGACCCTTCCGCGCTTGTCAATTCGATAATGGGTGCCTGGCCCCCGCCTTGTCCTGCTGGCGCCCCTCCTACTCCCGCTGAGGACGCCTGACCAACATCTGTGCGCTCCTGAGAAAGGTGGAGAAATGGGTTAGAAGCTGCATAAGGGAATGGATGAAGCAGGTTGAGTAGGGATAGAAGCGGACCTCGAGGAGCTCAGTGACATCAACGTTGTCAGAGCCGGCCACCTCGCCGCTCTCCCGTGGACTCCCCTGATGGGATCTTCCCTCGGAGCCTTCATCCTCCCCCATCTCCTCCTCTTCCTCGGAGTCGTTGCTACTGTCATCTTCTTCCGGAGGCATCTGTTCTGGAGCGGGCTCTAGACCAAGCATCACCTTCACCAGAAGGGATGGCTCCGCACGCTGACCACATTGGCGCACGTAATCGTCCATGGCCGTCAGATACGCATTCTGCCGGTTGAAGTCCACCCTGTCGGCAATATGGAGGCGCCCGACCTCTGGTAGATAGATTCTTTCTCTAAGTATCTTTCGCCAGATGGAGTCGGTCCCCAGTGACTGCCGTAGGGTCATCCAGGACGACCACAGCGCCGGGAAGACTGCATCGTGGGAGGGTTCGAGCAGACGTCTCACCTGCTTCCCGGGCCGCTCTTCGACCACCGCGCGTGCCCCCTCTCTGGGCGCCGAGGTCGTAGCGGTAGCTCGCGATGTGCCCGCCGCCGAAGTCCCTACCCGCGCCGGCTCCGCTGCTTGGCGCGCCTCCATTCTCCCCCGTGTGGCGGCGCCTCGCCTCCTTCCTTGACGCCCGGTCTCCGCACGGGTAACCTCGAGCCGCCGAACTGGCTTCCGTAGAAGCCCCTCGCGGTACGCGATGGCCCAGTGTTCGGCGTACTCGGTTGCCAAGCCTGCGTCAACCCCGGTAGGAGGGAGAGTGATGACGTCGCCAGAGCCGAAAGCGGCAAACATCAGCCACATCTGGCGAAGGACTCAAGGGTTCGTCTCCTCCCGGACAGCAGTGAATACCCTCTTCGGCATCCGCTGAAGGCACCCGAACTGCCTGGCGAACCGGGTTGGCATGTAAGGCTCGCAGATCACCTTCCCGTCGATCCGAGCCACGAGCACCCCGCCCCGCATGTTCAGGAAGTATTCATGCTGCTCCAGCGGACCCAGCCCATTGTCGATCATCTGGCCGACGGGAGTGGGGAACGGACTGAAGTTGAAATTGGCATGATTGCCAATCCGAATCCTCATGCCCTCCTCACTTAGGGTCATCGGAGCGACCCCCGCGATGTTCAGTAGGGAGGGTCGCAGGCCGTTGCCCAGAGGAATGATGGCGTTCGGAAACGTGTACCCACCGAGGTGAGCAGCCACCCAGCCGTGGAAGAACTGAAAGGGCCCACAGATCCTTCGTGGCGACCCCCCTCGTGAGATGCATCCCAGGATGGCATACAGCCTCGCCAGCACTGGGACCCCGAGGTTGTATCTTTTGTTGGCGGCCATAGCGCCCGCCATCGCCAGTGTCGCCGGGCGAACGCCCATTCTCGCGTCCCGCACTGGCAGGAGCCACCCACTCAGAAAGGCGGCCAGGAATGCCGCGTACCGGACATTTGGGTCCCGGGCCTCGATGACGCGGTACCCCCATGAGCGGTAGTCGCCCGTCTCCAGGACCCGCCAGTACGACCCGTTCCGGCTCCTCTGAGCTGCGGTCGGGCACCGCTTCCCCCTGCCTGGCATCTTGACCGCTGGGTCATGCTCCAAGCACTGGCCGAACCACTCCTTGTAGGCTATGTCCTTCTGGAAGTCCTTGACCCCGAGCCGCTCTGTAGCCAGGTCCAGCAGATGCCACGTCAGGATGGGAGTCCGTGACCTGTCACCCCAGGTGTTCCTCGGAGGCAGGAACTCATCATATTGGTAGCCCTCCAGCGGGACACCTCCGATGCAGTGGATGTCCCAGAGACCGATGCCGACCTCCCCATGGTGAAGATGGAAGGTGTTGGTATCCGAGGACCAGCGGGTGAACAGCTCCGGCCCGAGCTCGGACTGCTGGTAGAAGTGGAACTGCGACGTCCACACCGCCTCAAACAGGCCGATGTACCGCAGCTCCTCTGCGAAGTGATCGCAAGTGTGGCGTACCCAGAACGCCCAGGCCCACTCGCTGGTGAAATTGCCCCCAGATCGCAAGTCCCAGTCCTTCAGCCAACCCTTGGTGTCGTCCGTGACACTCTGGCGGTATGTGCTCGAGTAGAGGGCCGGAGAATTCTCCGCAGTAGGCTCACCCCCGTCAATGGTCCGCGTCCTCGGGTTCAGAACGTAGACATCTAAGTGCCTGGTCTCCCTGGCAGGATGCCCATTGTTGGTGATGTTATAGCGGGGAAGCTCGTCCTCCCGAGTCACCTAGGTCCGTGGCGCATCAACCTCGAACCCTGGCACCGAAACCTCATCTAGGATGCCGAAGTTCCAGAGCGGCAGGTTGTCTGACAGCGGATATGTCTTCTGGGCCGACGTCAGCAAGTAGAACAAGGATTGATTGCTGGAAACAATCTCCTTGGCTCCGTAGACCTCCTCGTTCGTCGCCATCTCAGCTCTGCGAGTGGCGGAATCCCCCTCATTTCCTCGGTGCGCGGCCATCTCAGAAGTTTCGGGAGTCGTGCGGGTTAAGGGATGAAGCGTGCGGGATCGGACGAGGCTGGTAGAGAAGTTTGAAGGTTGGCGCGCAATCCAAGTGGACGGCGCGAAATCGGGAAGAATGTCGTGCAAAGTTCCGGGTTTTCGCGTAAAGACAGGGCGAAATCCGGATGGTTTTGCGCGCCGATCGGGCGAATTTCACGACCGGAAAATGCAATTTCGCGCACGAGAGCGTTGAAGCTTATCGCGCGGAAGGCCTGTGTACGGAACGCGGAACCCTGGACACCTATTTATAGACGAGGCCGGGATTCCGCGCCGCGCGGAACGCTCGATTGCGCGACCGCGGCTGCGAATTGCGCGCCCGGCGCCCCTTTTTGCGCGCCTAAGTCCCGCGCAGCCCAGGACTTCGGCATTCCGGCGTCTCCCTCGGAACCCGATCGTTGCGACCTCTCGCCGATCAGATTCCGAGGGGGGGCTTTTGTAGACGCCGGAAAAGTCCGTTGTTCCCAAACGAAGCTCCGGATGCGGAAAGAGAAGTGATATTTGGAGTCAGAGGCACGTTCCGGAGGGCCCGGAGGGCTTGCGCGAAATTTTAGAGGCCCGCGCGCAAAGTTGAGTCGCGGCGCGCAATCCTCCCGGGATGCGCGCAATGCGCTGGGCCGGCGCGCTATTTTGCGCGCCCGTGGCCTGCGCGGCTCCCTTGCGCGCCGGGTCCTGATTCCACGCCCGCGAAGGGAATTCCGCGCCCGAGACCGGATTCCGCGCCCGGGGTTGCCTATAAATATAAGGCGACCCCCGACGTTTTGAAGGTTGCCAGAATCCGAAGCGTCGCTCGTTCGCGCAATCCAACCCCTTCCGCGCGCAATGACGATCTTCAGGTAACCTCCTTTCTTTCGCGCAATAGAGCCTTGGGGTTCGCCTTCGCACGCAATCCCCTTGGATCCTTTCCTTTGAATAATCCTTAACCCGAAGGCCTTTGTGCGCAAAAGAAGCCTCTTGCGCGCAATTGCCCCCGGGTGCGCGCAATCCAGCCCGATTGCGCGCACCCCCCTCTTCAAAGTGGCCGTTCGTTAGAGAATGAGCCGTTGCCCCCGCGAGCTGTCCGAAGCCCGGTGCGCGCAATCTCAATCATCTTGCACGCAAAGCGCTGGCCCAATTGCGTGCCAGCCCGCACAATTGCGCGCCAGCCCGCGGTATTGCGCGCAAAGCTCCTCTTTTGCGCGCAAACCGCCGGGGTCGCCCCCTTTGACCCCTTGAGGGTACCCGCCTGCGTGGCGCCCGATGATCTTCATCCTGGGTGCCCGCACCGTGCGTTGTCTTCCCGTGCGGCCCTCCAGGCTCGCGCGAAGTGACACGGACCCATCGGTGGCAACCAACGTCCAGCATGACGTTAAACTGCACATTTGTCCAGCATGACGTTAAACTGCACATTCGTCCCGCATGACGCTAAACTGCATCCGTCCAACATGACGTTAAACTGTACTACGTCCAAGCTGCACGACGCTAAACTGCCTAGCCCCTATCGTCCGTGCTGCAAGACGTTAAACTGCCAAGCACCTTCGTCCTCAGCACACGACGATAAACTGTACTTCGTCCGGCAAGACGTTAAACCGTCCGCTTCGTCCTCAGCACACGACGTTAAACTGTACTTCGTCCGGCAAGACGTTAAACCGTCCGCTTCGTCCTCAACACACGACATTAAACTGTACTTCGTCCGGCAAGACGTTAAACCATCCGCATCACCCGATCCCGTGCCTCGCACGCAGGGTCCCCCCCCCGGTTTGGATGTGGCCCCCGCCCGCTCGTCTCTGCAGGGATGTCGGGATTGTCTCTCTTTAGGGACGATTTAATGGGAGCGGATTTTCCCTACGGGGGTAGGGTATTACAAACCCCTAGTTTCTTGTGGGGGGCTGCACATGTGTATCTCCATTGCGCTCCCCCACTGCCGAAGCCAGTAGAGGGTGTGACTGGGATCGAGGTGTCTCCAACTTTCGGTCCAAGTCCCTTCCAACTGAGTTTTGCCGCATCCGGGCTGCCTCAAGTGTGTAAGTCCTGACAGAATGAACTACGTGGACTTTGATACCTGTCTTCTAAACAGGGTACGTAGGAAACCTCCCTGAGATTCAAGCCCACCACCTGGTCGTCCCGGTCGTATTCACGTCGGTTCATCCATCAATGGACCCCTCCAGGGTTCACGCTTGCGTCGATTCACCTATGAATCCGCCCCTGTGGGAGACTGCCCGTGTGTATCTCCACTGTGCCTCCCCACAGCCCCTTTTTCCATTTCTCCTTTTATCGTCCAGCATGACGTGAAACTGTGATCCACCCGGCCGTTCCATCCCCCTCTGTGCGAGGTGGTTCGGTTCAATCCTCCGCCCGGCGGCCTCGACCTTTTCGTGAGTCGGCTCGCCGACGTCCAGCATGACGTTAAACTGTATACCCGAACTACGTTGACTTTGATCCGTGCTAACGCGCGGTACGTAGGAAGGCCCTACGGGGTCCAAGATCTTCACTTCATCATCCATCCTGATCCTTACCCGGGCCGCCACATCCCGGTGGGGTCATTCCACTTCTCTCCACTCCACATCACTTGGGAAGCCGCCCATGCGCTGGCCCCAGCGTCGGAGGTTCCCCGCAAGGGGTTCTGTCATCTGATCCACTCTTCGTGTTGATCAGTCCGATGCCGTCCCCGCTGGACGTTAAACTCGCGGCGTACCCCGTGTTAAACATGGGAAGCTGAGGAAAACCTCAGGGGACACAGTTCCCCGCACCCAGTGCGGGATGCCTCAGGCCATCATGCCTTAGAGAAGCCCTATTAGGGACGGAAGACAGACGTGCAAAGCTGCAGTGTTACGACACGCCCCCAGCACCCAGAGCCACCCGGCCTCCTCACCGCAAGTTGCTGCCCCGACCAGACTCCTTGGAGCGTCCGGGCGGAAGCAGCGTAATTAACCGGTGTCCATGAAGATATGGCGCTGGGAACGAGATTCACGAACATTCTTAAATCTATGAGGGAGACCCGGATTAGGCGACGAGTTCCGAGGAGACGTCCAAGGAAGGAGGAGCCGAAATCCCATCATCCCGGTTTCGATCAAGGAGCAGACGCCCCTGAATAAGGGACGGATGCCGCCCGCCTTTGGAAAGCGGGACTGCGGGACCACAAGCTGCGCGCCCATCCCCTCGGGTTGACGGGTGCACGCGCGAACGCGTCCTGGCGGAACAGCGTAACCTGACGCACATCCGCACCGAAACAGAAAAATGGTGAACCCGACGTGAATCTCTTCTCCTCGATACGAGGACCGATGGCTTTCAGAGGTGTTGGAAGACCGGCATGTTGCCCAGCCAAGCAATCAGTCTTACCCGCCAGGGGCTGGGGAAGGGACATCGGGCACTCCGTCTCGCAACGTCGAGGGCCTGGGTTCCCCCCACAGAAGGCGTCGTGGCGCTAATGGTTGGTTGTCGATTCCTTTTTCCTGTCAGTGTTAATGGGTCCTTCTCCCTGCTTTCAGAAATCAGGTCGCCCGATCCAGTGCCCGATCGCCACCCGCCCACTGGCGCAGGGGTAGGGGAAACACCGACGCGGCTACTCCGCGCGGTCCCGCCCGTTCCACAGCCGTCCCAGCAGCCGCAATTGCGGGACAACCACGCCCTCTCTCCCCCTCGGAGGTCATCCAGAGAAGGGTGATCAACACCCTGGTGCGGAGATATGAGGAAGAGGGAGTCATCCCCACTAGGGACATGGCTCGCCTAGACCTTGAGGAGGCTGCACCTCGCCACCACCGCCGCCCCCGAGGGCCACGCAGGGAGGCACCGCTGCCTACCTCAACGTCCAACCGCTTCGGGAGCTTATCCCCGGAGCGCTCTGACAGTTCCCTTCCCTATGCGGATGAGGTGGAAGATGCCCGGGATCACCCTATCCGGGATTCGCTCCAGGGATCTACGGTAAGGACTCCCGCCAGGCCACGGCGACACCGCCGCCAGGCCTCTCAAGTCGAAGAGCGGGCTCTCCACCTGCCTGCGCCGCTCATCCCGACTCGTCTGTCCCGACGCCAACGTCGGGCACGAGCGGAAGAGGATGCCCACCTTGGGGCCCTAGCAACAGCGGCCGCATTGGCCCAAGCCACTGTTGGCTCCAGTCGCCAGGCCCCTGCGCATCCTGAGCAGGGGAACTTCTATGCCCGACCTGGATCGAGGCCTCGACCGCCCCAAAGGCAGGTTGGGTCGACTCTCCCGTTTGCTGGTGCAGGCAGTAGCCACCGCGGACCACCTCGCGGTAGCGCTATTCACCAGCGGGATCTACTCCGTGTGGCCAATCCAGGAGGCATGGGCCATCCCACCTTCCGATCCCGGCCCGGAGGCCTGCCCGGAATCATCTCTCCCCGCGTCCCCTTTGATATCTGTCCCTGTGCCCCTCGCACCTTGGTTTCCAGTCCTCTTGGCCCCAGCACCAGTGCGGCCGGAGGACGCCAGGACAGAGATCAGCCCTGCCCCGAAGAACCACCCAGGGGCAGGAAGGCAAGGTGTCGACGCCGAGAGAAGAATGTTACGGAATTCCGGACAGAGATCCGACCGGTTCGCTTCTCTGATTCAGAGGCGGAGTAAGATTCGGCGACAGAGCCCTTTCCCCAATCCCGCCAGTCAAGGGCAGGGGTAGGAATGCGGCACGTCAGCCTCGTGCTCCCCGAGAGCGAGATCGATGTGATCCCCGCTTCTCTCCGAAGGTATATCCGGAGTAACGAGGGCCTGGTAGACCCCCAAGGATCAAGCTTGCGGTTGGTACTGGCCCCTCCGGAAGTGCCTTCCGTCTCGATCAGAGAAGCCGAAGACTTTTTCTGGGGACCGACGGTCGAACCACGATCTGGTGCACCCTCGGCGAGCACCGATGCTACGACAGGATGTTCGCTCGCCGGCCCGTCCTATCGTGATGTGGTAGCCAGGGCACTGCCACCCTCAGAGGGCGGCCCGGGATATGGAGGCCAATCGGCCTGTTCGCCGTATTCACCGCCGGCCAGCCCGTCAGCCCGGCGGCCCGCCTCGGCACCACTGCCGGTTCCCCGTCCGTTCCCAGCCATTGAAGAGGACCAAGGAGATCTGGGTCCCGAGTTTGAGTCGTGGAGCTTCTGGACCGTCCTTGCAGAGGGCCACTTCCCTGAGAAGTTTTGGCCAGTCGCAGGACCGGGCTTTGATGCACCCGAATCGCTCACCCCGGATGAGTTCGAATGCTTCCGCCGAACTCTCCGGGAGACTCGCTCCTGTCTTCACCGCCTACAAATGCCATACCCCGGGAGTCAAGTGCACCTGGAGGATATTGGTGAGCAGTGCCGTCAAATTGACCTGGCCATGCTCCCCGCGGCTCGGCACCCCGGGTCATTTGAGCACCACGAGGCCCTCCAACAACGATGCGTTGAGTGTTTTCAAGTACTCCGCAAAGTTATCGAGGAAGCCACTCCCCACGTGTATATCCGTGGATGGGGGCAGTACGCTGCCCTACGCTTCAGTGTGATACGCCGACAGCCCGATTCGCTGGGTGGCCCTGAGGGTATATCCCCAGGGACAGAAACGGTCAATATGGTTGACCTGTAGGGAGAGGGGAACGACTTGGAACTTCTCGACGGGGGCTTCCCCCCCGAAGACAAGCCGTCGTCAGAGCCATCGGTGAGAGTCACTCGTCATCAGAGGAACCTCCTGGGGCTCCCCGCACCCACTAAAGCACTGACGTTGAGCCGAAACGTCAGCAAAGGAAAAGAGAACAGCGAGGCTATAAAGCCCGCCGACCCATCTGCCTCCATGCAGAGGGCAGAGGAGGATCCCGAGAAGGCTACGCTACGTCAGCAGCTCGCTGAACAGAAGAAGCTGGTTGACCAGCTCCTCGCCGAGCGCGCTGCAGAACGGCGGCCTGACTACGGTGATCCTAGGCCAGGACAGCAGGGACCGGAACAACCGCTCCTCGACGAGACTCTCCCGGGCAACCGTGATTACGCCGTGTTCGCCGACAGGAGAGAGGCCATTGCCTACGGCAAGAGGGCGCGGTATGTTTCGCCACACCCTCCCGAGCGGCGTGACTACCTGAGAGACCCCGCTCGGATTCCTCCCGCTGCCCCAAGGGCCGCTCCGCCCGCCATCCCACGAGCTGCCGAGTTCGACGACCCGGTCGACGACCCGATTGAAGGGCCATGCAATGCGCTCGTGGTTAGAGATCCTCGCCAGGACTGGAACCCATGTCCGGACAATCCGATGGCGGCACTCATTGCCCGCTTGGAGGCCTTGGAGACTCGGCAGGTGGCGATCCCACCGGACGGCAAGCCCTACCCAGCATGGGTGGATGACATGCCGGCGCCTCCGGGATTCGGGAATCCCACTTTCGCTCCCTTCAACGGGAATGGAGATCCGCCACAGCATTTAGCCCACTTCAACTCGAGGTGCGGGCCTATGTTGGGGACTCCTGCGCAGCAAGAGGCCGCTAAGCTTCACTGCTTTGTTCAGACACTGGAAGGGCCAGCATTTGTCTGGTACAGCCAGCTCCCCGTCGGGTCGGTAACCAGCTGGGAGGACCTCCGTAGACAGTTCCTCTACCAGTTCAGTTCCACGACCCGGAAAACAAGTATCGCAGACCTCTTCAAATGCAAGCAGAGGCCTGATGAGCGAGTCGCGGACTTCGTCGCCCGATGGAAGGGTCTCACGTATTCCCTTGACATTCCATTGACTCAGGAGCAGTTGCTGACAATGTGCGTCGGGAACGTCAAGACCGAGCTGGTCCCTTCCCTGATCACTCAAAATTACCCCGGAGGGTTCAGGGACTTCTCAGACAAAGCTCAACGTCTTGAGGAAGCCCTGCAATAGGCCAGCCAGACACACCCGCAGCCTCCAATGATTCCTGCAAGGAGAGTCAGCTGGGCTGAGCCCACTGCTGTCGCCCAGATAGAGGCCCCCAGGCCATTGGAGCTACTGCCGGCGAGGCCAGCTCCACACCCTCACAGGATTCCGCCTCCACGGGCTCAGTTCCCGGCCCAGCAGCGGCAGCCTCAGAACCGGCCGGCCCCTCCGCGTAATATACCGCCACAACCCAGGCGAGATAATCAGGGTCCACCTCCTCGGCCGGCCCCTCCAGCCCCTCGTCAAGACCACGCTCCCAGGGGCCCGCGACACCTGACTTACTCATTCCACGAGGATCAGGTCCCCGGTTATTTCTGGAGCGCCCTGGAGCAGAGGATTGTGCGACTGCCTGAGTGTTGGAGGCCAGAGGAGGAACATCTTACGAATAACCCCCGCTACTGCCCTTACCATCGGGCCCTGGGGCACAAAATCCAACGGTGCTATGTGTTCAAGGATTGGCTCCAAGACCAGATTAACAACAATGTAATCAGGTTGGGCCCAGCTCCAGCACAAGTGGCGGGCGTGTTCGTGGGATCAGATGACGATAGTGGCAACGAGGACGAATGGCAGCTGGTCTCCGACCGCGGATCCCAGAAGTATAATAACTGGATGGCCCGCAAGACGACCATTCGCGCCCATGGAATCATCCGTGCACGCTTGAATCAGCCTGAGCCCCCAGAATCTGCGGGTGCTGCTTCGGCATCGTCGTCCCAGCCTGCCTCTTCCAAGAGGAGCAAACGGCGGCAGCACAAGAAGGAAGAGCGCGCCCCGCCGGTTCCGCCACTATCCCGCACTCTCGGCGATTTCATGCCCCCGGAGATGGGGGTCCCTCCTCGGATCCGCCCGGTGATGGATGATTCGTCCGATGACAGTGTTGGGTACGCTTCGGTTAACACCGTCGAGCTGGTAAATCCCTTTTCGGTTCCCGACGTTGAAGAACACCAGGTGGACCTCCCTAGTGTCCCCGGTCGTCGCCACCGTCGGAAGAACCGCAGCAGCAGGAGTCGCCGGGGCACAGCCGTTGGTACCTCCAGCCAGGCCGTGCACGCCACTAAGACTAGGCAGCAGGCTCAAAACCGAGCACAACGTGCGCCGCCCCCCCATTCGGGGATGACGGATTCGCCTCCGCCGCTGTTTGTGGTGTGGGACCAGGCAGAACCGCCTCAGCCGCGTCGCGACCAGCTCCGCCCTGCCACGAGTCCATCCCGGCCTCCTGACCCCAGTACGGTGACCATTTCCCGGACTGCAGCCAATGAACAGCGAGATGCGCCAAGTACCAGTCGGCCGCCGATCCAACCGGCAAGGCCCGTCATGCTTCCAACCGCAGAGCAACCTCCTGCAACCAGGGGCTCACGCTTGGCCAAAAAGTATGATGTCCTGAAGCACTTGGCTGACATCCCAGCAAGGCTCTCCATCCTTGAGGCTCTGCGCATGTCATCTGAGATGCGCGATGCACTCGCTGAAGCCCTGAAAAGCCCCCTCCAGTTTGAGACAGAGGTTGCGGCTGCAGAGGCCTTTCACTCCGAAATGATCGAGGACGCCGAATGTCAGGCAGTTATCTCGTTCTCTGGTAAGGATGAAGACCCTCCTATACAGGGACATATTCGTCCGCTGTATGTCACTGGCCAGTTCAATGGCCTTGAATTCCGGCGCTGTCTTGTCGACACGGGGTCCGGGATTAACCTGATTCCAACTCGGACGCTCCAGAGGTTGGGGTTGTCTGAGGATGACTTGATTCCCTCCGACCTCAGGATCCAGGGGTACGACCGCACCGAGCAAACCCCGGTCGGCAAGATATGTTTGAAGACCCAGTTCAGTGACTTGGTTGCCAACACCGAATTCATGGTAGTCTCTCAGGACACTGCGTACAACGCATTGATGGGCAGGCCATGGCCCCACCTTCACGCGGCGGTTCCCTCGTCATACCACCAATGCCTCAAATACTCCCTTAATGGTCGAGTAGGCGTGATTCAAGGAGATTCCTCTCCTTTTGCCTCATGTGAAGCCCGCTATCTGGACGCGGACTATTACAAGAGCAAGGATAAGCAGATCCTGGCAGGTGAGGTTGAGCCTTTCGCTGTTGCAAGTGATCCCTGGGCAAGCTTGGATGACGCTTACGTCCTCCCGATTCAACGGTTGGACGTAGCCATGGTCTCGACTGCCTGTGAGTCTCCTGATGAGATGACCACGACCGCCCGTGCCAGTACCAGCGGCCCAGTAGGATCTGGTAGCCCCAATGCAGTTGCCAACACAGTCTCTCCCGTGGACGATCCCTCCCCGAGTGGAGAGGACGTGGAAGATGCACCCCCAGCCTTTGAGGAGGGCGTCCCCGCCACGGTCGATAAGTTAATACAGGTGAACCTTGGGACCGAGGCCGATCCAAGACCCACATTGGTCAGTGCCGCCATGCCCTCTGAGGAGCGGCAGCAGTACGTGGACTTTCTCAGGAAGCACCGTGATGTGTTCGCTTGGGGCTATGACGAGATGCCGGGGCTAGATCCTCAGGTAGCCGTCCACCGCCTTGGTCTCCCGGCGAACCATCGCGGGTTCAAGCAGCCTCCCAGGAAGATGCACCCATCCCACGGTGCCATGGTTGAGGCCGAAGTTGACAAGCTTATCAAAGCCAACTTCGTGAGGGAAGTTCAGTACCCCAAATGGCTGGCCAACATTGTGCCGGTCCGGAAGAAGAACGGGCAGATCAGAGTCTGCATCGACTTCCGCGATCTCAACCGCCACTGTCCGAAGGATGATTTTCCCCTTCCAGTGACAGAGCTGTTGATTGACGCCACGGCAGGGTTCCAAGCCCTCTCCTTCATGGATGGATACTCCGGATATAACCAAATTCGGATGGCCCCTGAGGATGAGGAGTTCACTGCCTTCAGGGCCCCCCAAGGTACCTTTTGCTACCGGGTCATGCCTTTCGGCCTGAAGAATTCAGGTGCCACCTATCAACGGGCGATGCACCGCATATTCAAGCCAATCCTCGGCACGCTGGTGGAATGCTACGTCGATGACTTGGTTGTCAAATCGCGCCAGCGTCAGGACCATCTCAAAGATCTTGAGAAAGTGTTCGGCTTCCTCCGGTCTCGCTGCCTGAAGATGAACCCGTTGAAGTGTGCCTTTGGGGTCACCTCTGGAAAGTTCCTTGGATTTGTGGTAAGATACCGGGGTATTGAGATCGACCCAGATAAAATCAGGGCGATTAGCCAGATGCCTCCCCCAGGTACCATCCGGGAACTGCAAGGGATCCAAGGCCACTTAGCCTATATACGCCGATTCATCGCGAATCTGGCCGGCAAGTGTAAGCCCTTTTCTCGGCTCATGAAGAAAGGTGCCACCTATGTATGGGATAAAGAGTGTCAGACCGCTTTCGAGGAAATCAAGCAGTACCTGCTTCAACCTCCGGTTCTGATGCCGCCTGTATCCGGGAAGCCGCTGGTCCTCTATGTGACCGCCCTGGAACGGTCCCTGGGTGCCCTTCTCGCCCAGAAGAACAATGAGGGAACAGAGAATAGCCTCTATTACCTCAGTCGCATGCTCCTCGATGCGGAGGTTAGGTATTCCCCCATCGAGAAGAGCTTCCTGGCGCTCGTATTTGCCGTACAGAAATTACGGCACTACTTGCAGCACCATGAGGTACAGTTGGTTTCTCGGGTAGACCCGTTGAAATATATCCTGAGCCGGCCTATGTTGACTGGTCGTCTAGCACGGTGGGCTGTGATTCTCCAGCAGTTCGACATCAGGTATGTGTCTCAGAAGGCCATCAAAGGGCAAGCATTGGCAGACTTTCTGGCAGCTCACCCGACCTCCGCGGATCAGCCGCTGGATCTAGGCTTTCCTGATGAGACCATTCTCTCGGTTGATCGAGCCGATCCATGCTGGCAGATGCACTTTGACGGTGCCTCCCGGAGCCCCACCGGTAGAAGACTCGATAATCCTAAGCTCAACAGAGTGGGCATGGGCATCGTCTTCATTACCACGGAGCGAGCCGTGCTGCCATACTCTTTCCTATTGTCAGAGGGCTGTACCAACAATGAGGCGGAATACCATGCCCTCATCACCGGCCTCGAGTTGGCTCTCGAGATCGACGTGCCCCGTCTGTTCGTGAAAGGGGACTCCGAGCTGGTCGTTAAGCAGATCAATGGCGACTATGTTGTCAGGAAGCCGGAACTTGTGCCATTGTTGGAGTGCACCCTCCTTCTGATGGCCCGGTTCCCTTCTCGGCCGGAAATTGTCCACATTCCCCGGTCGCAGAACGGTCGAGCAGATGCTTTGTCCAGCCTTGCTGCGTCACTTGCAGAGCCTGAACAGGATAACCTGATCGTCCGCGTGACGCGCCGCAGGCTCATCGCTCCCGTTATCCCGGAAGAAGATCGCGGCCCGTTGGTAAGTAATCTCACCATGGTTTCCCCTATGCCCGGAGCCCCGAGTACCCCAGATATGACAGTCGGATCAGCCCCTGATTGGAGGACGACTTTGGTTGAGTACCTCCAACATGGCATTCTTCCATCGGATCGGGCCGAGCGCGAGCGAGTTCGACGCCGCGCATCGCAGTTTGTCCTCTAGAGCAGTCCCGGCCTAGAGCAGATCCTCTACAAACGCGGGTTTGATGGTGTTCTCCTCCGTTGCCTTCAGGGAGTTGAGATCCCACGAGTCATGCAAGAGGTTCATGCTGGTTCATGTGGCGCCCACCAGACTGGACCGAAGCTGTCCCACCAGATTCGGAGGTTGGGATACTTCTGGCCCTCCATGATCCATGACTGCATCGAGTATGCCAGGAGGTTCCATGCGTGCCAGGTTCATGCGAACTTTGTGCATAGGCCGCCGGAGCCTCTCCATACCACCAGGTATTCTTGGCCCTTTGCAGTCTGGGGGATGGACGTTGTGGGACCCTACCCGCCGGTGACAGCTCGCCAGTGCCGGTTCATTCTGACCACCACGGACTTTTTCTCCAAGTGGGCAGAGGCGATTCCGCTCAGAGAGGTCAAATCCTGTTCGATCGCTGACTTCGTGACCTCCAACATCATTCATCGATTTGGAGTGCCTCACGCTATCCTCACGGATAACGGAACCAATTTCCGGGCAGCCGAGTTGAAGAAGTTGTACGCCAATTATAACATTCGCTCGAACCATACATCTCGCTATCATGCGCAGGCGAATGGACAGATCGAGGAGTTTAACAAAACCCTCTCTAACATTCTGCAAAAGATGGTTGGTCAGAACAAGAAGAGTTGGCCAAACAAGCTCCCCAACGCCCTCTGGGCTTATCGGACGACGACTCGCAATTCCACCCAGATGACCCCTTATTCCCTGGTGTATGGAGCTGAGGCCGTCCTGCCCATTGAGATCCAGTTGCCGTCCTTGCGCACTGCGGTCTACGACCAGCAAGCGCCAGACAGAGTTGCTGAAGCCCGTCTAGTCGAGTTGGAAGCACTGGATGAGAATAGACTTCGCGCTTTGCACAACTTAGAGAGGCATCAAAGCAGAATGGCTCGTGCTTTCAATAAGAAGGTTCGCCTCCGCTCCTTCCTGCAGGGTGATCTAGTGCTAGCCCTGAGAGCACCGATGATCCCCGGCCGGAAGCCGCCCAAGTTGGACCCCAATTGGGAGGGACCTTTTTTCATCCACAAGGTCTATCCCAATGGCGCGTACTCCCTCGCGACTATGGATGGTGAGCGTGTCACTCCTCCCACCAACGCTAGGTTCCTCAAGCAGTACTTTGTCTGAGTGTGCCCACGTCCTGCACGACGTTAAACTGCATTCGTCCAGGCTACAAGACGTTAAACTGTTCAGCATTCGTCCGCGCTGCAAGACGTTAAACTGCCAAGTGCCTCGTCCTGCATGACGCTAAACTGCACCACGTCCAAGCTGCACGACGTTAAACTTCCCAGCGTATCGTCCTGCATGACGTTAAACTGCCCCTCAAGAACTACGTGCGGCTTGATTCCCATCCTTATGGGATACATAGGACCGCCTGAACATTCATGTTTCAGGCCCAGCCCCATCCTTTGGGAATTTCCATCCCATCTCGGGCCCTTGGCCCAGTTGCCTCCGGGTGTGCGGCGTATGGTGTGAACGCGGGGCTATGCCCTCATTCACGTCGGTTTGCTCGCCACGCTGTACGCCCCCCATGTTTGGGGATGCCTTCTGCTCCCCCCTTCTTTTCTCGTCCTGCATGACGTTAAACTGCACTTCAAGAACTACGTGCGGCTTGATTCCCATCCTTAGGGGATATGTAGGACCGCCTGGACATACATGTTTCAGGCCCAGCCCCATTTCCCGGGAATCTATATCCCGCGTCGGGCCTCTGGCCCAAGTTCCCCTCCTTTTTGTGCGAGGCGTATCGCGTGAGCGGGGGATTATGTCCTCATTCGCGTTGGTCTACTGGCCGCGCCGTACGCCTCCCCCGTGTGTGGGACCACCTCACACCTCTCATCGTCCTGCATGACGTTAAACTGCCTCTCAAGAACTACGTATGGCTTGATTCCCATCCTTATGGGATACGTAGGACCGCCTGGACGCTTGTGTTTCAGGTCCAGCCCCGTCTCTTGGTTGATCACGGGGATCTGCCCTCTTTTGGTTGCTCTCAGGGTGAGTCCTCCGACCCTTCCCGGTGATCTGTTAACATGTTTTGGGTACTTCGGTCTATGACTCGTAGTGTCAGATTCAATCCCGACAAGTCCTGTGTTGCTTGTCAGGTCTCGCGCTTCCTCTTGTTCGAGCCTTCACTCAAAGGGATCCTCGTTAGCGGTTTGGGTACGATGCCTCAGCGCTCTCCTACCGCTCCGGGTCGATTTACCGGCGAGTCCTGGGCCGCAAATCGATATAAATCCTGCGATTGAGCGGTTGATGCTCGTTTGCTTGCCCCGTCTTAGGCTGACGCGATCGGATGTTGTGTTGCGAATATGGTCAGCAACGTCCTTGATCGCCATGTCGGCTCTTTCAGGCTCTGAACATTGGTTGCGCAGTCCTCATCACACTCCGCCTTTGTGCGTTGTAGTGGAATCTCGACACTCTCTTCATACTGACCTTCAGTACACCTCTACACGTTAGGCAGACCAACCATGGTAATGATGTCGTTCGAGGCTCCCATGATCTGAGCACCAAGGATATATGCGGATATCCTCCCTAAGGGCCATGCGTAGCTGGACCCTCGTCCCCATAAGGAGGAAGGAGTCGCCCGAACAATCGCGTTCTGGGCCCAGTATATCTAGAGGCTAGCATCTCTGCCCCTCGGGTGATGGACATACGCAGACCCCTATCCCAAGACTCTTCTCCTGGAATCGTGCGTGACCGCAGGGCTGGGTATGTTCCCACCTCCGCCGTGTCCGCCGTACCGCGATAAGCGGGTTCCTCCATGGTCCGAACCACACGACCTTAAACTGTGTTGTCTGGTCCTACCACACGACCGTAAACTGTGATCGTCTTGGCCGCCCGACGAGAAACGGCACTGCATCGTGATGTTCTCCTCAGGGGACACTCATGTTGGGAGCTGGTTAATAACCACGCCATTCATCAATGCCTTCCGTGGCTTGATTATTGTGGCGACGCCAGAGATTTCTCAGTCACAGGCATGTCGCCGCACAAAGAAAAACCATTCATCTTTAAGGACAAACAAGAAATATCAAATGCCGCTCCTTCTGTGTGCGAGGTTCAGACCCGCACTCTTCCCCGCGCTGGTGCCCGATTGTGTTGCGCCGCACTTCAAGAACTACGTGTGGCTTGATTCCCATCCTTATGGGATACGTAGGAACGCCCGGATGTTTGAAACTTCGGGTCCATCCCCCCCACATCTTAGAGATTCCCCCTTCTCTGGGGAATCCGCCGCCTTCAGGTCACCCTCAAGGCGTGTTCCCCGACCCCTTGCAGTGGTCCACCGGTGTCAAGAGTACTCTGGTTTATTTCCAGGAGGGTCAGGTTCAGCTTGGTCAGGTTCCTTCCACTTTTCAGGCTTTGTGCTCCCTTTCATTCGGACCCATCATCTACGCCATGGGTAGAGCCCCCGTGAACGGTTCGGACACAATGCCTCAGTGCTCTCCCACCGACTCGGGCTGGTGCCCCCAATGGCCTCGGGCAGCAAATCGATATGAATCCTGCGATTGAGCGGTCGATGCTCGTTTTCTGCCTCATTTCATCAACGGTTAGTGCGATATTGATGCTGCTTTTCCGCCACGGTCGGCAGTACTCCCATATCGTTACTCTGGTGCCCCCAGTCCTTGAGTGAATGGCCGCATGATTCACATTTTCCACCCCTCATTCTGACCAGGCGAAATCTCGACACTCTTGACACTATCCCTCAGTGCATCTTCGCATACCCAGGGGATAGGACCACGATGTGGCGTACTTTGAGGTTCTTATGGTCCGAGATCTAAGACCTTAAACTAAGATCTCCCCTTATGGTCCGAGCTCTAAGACCTTAAACTAAGATCTCTCCTTATGGTCCGAGCTCTAAGACCTTAAACTAAGATCTCTCCTTATGGTCCGAGCTCTAAGACCTTAAACTAAGATATCTCCTTATGGTCCGAGCTCTAAGACCTTAATCTAAGATCTACCCCTATGGTCCGAGCTCTACGACCCTAAACTAAGATCTCCCCTAAACGGGATTCTACGTCCTGCATGACGTTAAACTGCACTCTCAGAACTACGTGTGGCTTGATCTCCAGCCTGATGGAGTACGTAGGAACGCCCGGGCATCTCAACTCGGGTCCAGCCTCAGGGATCGTTAAGTCCCGCCCCTCCTCGTCGCCGGCCGTCTGGACTGGCTTCTGGTAGAGTGGTGCAGTTGTGATATTCTCCCCGATTCAGCTCGGGATGCCCCGTTGCAATGGTGGGAAGCGACGGTTTCCTCGTCAAAGAGGTGCTGTCTGAGAATTGGGGTGACTCACGGCCAGATTAGTGCATCCGCCTAATACGATTTCCCCACGGTGGCGCAATTTTGAGAGCGTTGGATTCTGTCCGAACAAATCGTCACTTCGCCCCACGCTTCGCATGCCCTGTTGATCTGGATTTCCACCCTTGTGTCTGAAGGAACCCCCAAAGCGGTATTCATGATGACATGTGGTCCGCCTCCTGCAATATGAATGATGACCTTCGGTCCGTCTATTGCAGTTGTTATGGTCGATCCACTGTCCGCCTACCGTCTTGGGCATTTCCTGGAAGGCCGACCGTTGTGGATGTCTGGATTCGGGACACGCGATTCACCCTTTCTCATTTCCCTATGTTCGGATAAAATCTCAACGCCCCTAGCATTGTCCCGCTCGTGTGTTGGAACAAGTTGGGGGGATGATACATTGATTAGGCTTGAGGTCTCCTTTCCTAGGAATGACCTCCCTCTTTTCTCCAGCAATCCAGGCCCAACTATGGATGCCTGATGCTTGGTTAACACTCCCGCAAGACAGTGAATTGTGGTTGAGCATGTTAAGCCAAAAGATGCAGATAAATATATTGGTTCATACAAATGGATCAAGGTAGCAGAAGCAAAATGTTCTGGGAGTGGCAAAACAAAGCCCCTAGGGATTAGCGTGCTGAATGAGTCTCTCTAACGCCGCTACCCTTTGGCTGGCGGCCTCCAGGGCTGCTTCTCGCTCTCTGCGTGCCCTCTCCTCGTCGGCGGTCGCAGCACGCAGTTCGTCGATTCTGGCCTGTGCACGCTCCCGCTCGACCTGAATTGTGACCATCTGTTGGCCCGCCTCCGTCAGCTGTACCTGGGCATCAACCAGATGGGCTGCTAGTTGCTCCACAAGCTCGGTACACGTTGCGACGAAGGCCTCCTTCTCTGCCGCCTGCCCTTCGAGACACCGGACTTCCTGCTCCGCCATGAGGAGCGCCCGCGTGCTCTCCGACATGTCCCGACTTTGTGTGACGTCGGCACGCCGGAAGCTCTCGCGCATCTTTTCGGCCATGAAATCATGAACCGTCAGATGGAGGCGTTGAGCATCAGCTCCCCCGGCACACAGGAAGCGCAGCCAGGTTTGAAGTGATCCCATGCGCCCCAGCCACTCCGACGGGTCTCGCTTGAGGAAGCGCTGGATGCACTTCCACCCCCTACGGCGCGTTATCCGGCTCTCCTCGACCGCCTCAGCGTCTGAGTCGTCCATCTCCTCGGGGTCGGCAGGCCGGTAGGCAGGGAAGGCAGCCAGCAGGTCTGCTGCAGGGTCCGCCCCTGGGAGGTCCTCATGAGGGATGGGTTCCCCAACATCCGGGCGAACTTCTTCTCTCTCCCCAGCGGCGCTGACACCTTCGTCAGCCCCCGACCTCTCTCCGATGTCAGCACCGCCGGCGTCCGCAGCCCCCTGATCAGCAGTTGGTGGGGCCGGCTCGGTGTGGGAAGTCTGTTCCGGAGCAGGCGGCATGTCTTCCACTGGTCCACTCGTAGATGGCCCGGGTTCGGCAACCCGACGAGCCTCCAGTGTTGAGATCACTGCGCAGGGCATGCCGTGGTTAGTCACGGATCGTCAACGGCAAGCACCAGCAGTAAAGTAAGGAGACTTACGGGAGTTCAGAGCGTCATCTTCCGCTATCCCGGCCGCCGCAGGAACAGTTGCAGCAGGGGACCCTTCCGTGCTTGTCAATTCGATAATGGGTGCCTGGCCCCCGCCTTGTCCTGCTGGCGCCCCTCCTACTCCCGCTGAGGACGCCTGACCAACATCCGTGCGCTCCTGAGAAAGGTGGAGAAATGGGTTAGAAGCTGCATAAGGGAATGGATGAAGCAGGTTGAGTAGGGATAGAAGCGGACCTCGAGGAGCTCAGTGACATCAACGTTGTCAGAGCCGGCCACCTCGCCGCTCTCCCGTGGACTCCCCTGATGGGATCTTCCCTCGGAGCCTCCATCCTCCCCCATCTCCTCCTCTTCCTCGGAGTCGTTTCTACTGTCATCTTCTTCCGGCGGCATCTGTTCTGGAGCGGGCTCTAGACCGAGCATCACCTTCACCAGAAGGGATGGCTCCGCACGCTGACCACGTTGGCGCGCGTAATCGTCCATGGCCGTCAGATACGCATACTGCCGGTTGAAGTCCACCCTGTCGGCAATATGGAGGCGCCCGACCTCTAGCAGATAGATTCCTTCTCTGAGTATCTTTCGCCAGATGGCGTCGGTCCCCAGTGACTACCGCAGGGTCATCCAGGCCGACCACAGCGCCGGGAAGACTGCATCGTGGGAGGGTTCGAGCAGACGTCTCACCTGCTTCCCGGGCCGCTCTTCGACCACCGCGCGTGCCCCCTCTCTGGGCGCCGAGGTCGTAGCGGCAGCTCGCGATGTGCCCGCCGCCGAAGTCCCTGCCCGCGCCGGCTCCACTGCTTGGCGCGCCTCCGTTCTCCCCCGTGTGGCGGCGCCTCGCCTCCTTCCTTGACGCCCGGTCTCCGCACGGGTAACCTCGAGCCGCCGAACTGGCTTCCGTAGAAGCCCCTCGGGGTACGCGATGGCCCAGTGTTCGGCGTACTCGGTTGCCAAGCCTGCGTCAACCCCGGTAGGAGGGAGAGTGAGGACGTCACCAGAGCCGAAAGCGGCAAACATCAGCCACATCTGGCGAAGGACTCAAGGGTTCGTCTCCTCCCGGACAGCAGTGAATACCCTCTTCGGCATCCGCTGAAGGCACCCGAACTGCCTGGCGAACCGGGTTGGCACGTAAGGCTCGCAGATCACCTTCCCGTCGATCCGAGCCACGAGCACCTCGCCCCGCATGTTCAGGAAGTATTCATGCTGCTCCAGCGGACCCTGCCCATTGTCGATCATCTGGCCGACGGGAGTGGGGAATGGACTGAAGTTGAAATTGGCATGATTGCCAATCCGAATCCTCACGCCCTCCTCACTTAGGGTCATCGGAGCGACCCCCGCGATGTTCAGCAGGGAGGGTCGTAGGCCGTTGCCCGGAGGAATGATGGCGTTCGGAAACGTGTACCCACCGAGGTGAGCAGCCACCCAGCCGTGGAAGAACTGAAAGGGCCCACAGATCCTTCGTGGCGACCCCCCTCATGAGATGCGTCCCAGGATGGCATACAGCCTCGCCAGCACTGGGACCCCGAGGTTGTATCTTTTGTTGGCGGCCATAGCGCCCGCCATCGCCAGTGTCGCCGGGCGAACGCCCATTCTCGCGTCCCGCACTGGCAGGAGCCACCCACTCAGAAAGGCGGCCAGGAATGCCGCGTACCGGACATTTGGTTCCCGGGCCTCGATGACGCGGTACCCCCATGAGCGGTAGTCGCCCGTCTCCAGGACCCGCCAGTACGACCCGTTCCGGCTCCTCTGAGCTGCGGTCGGGCACCGCTTCCCCCTGCCTGGCATCTTGACCGCTGGGTCATGCTCCAAGAACTGGACGAACCACTACTTGTAGGCTATGTCCTTCTGGAAGTCCTTGACCCCGAGCCGCTCTGTAGCCAGGTCCAGCAGATGCCACGTCAGGATGGGAGTCCGTGACCTGTCACCCCTGGTGTTCCTCGGAGGCAGGAACTCATCATATTGGTAGCCCTCCAGCGGGACACCTCCGATGCAGTGGATGTCCCAGAGACCGATGCCGACCTCCCCATGGTGAAGATGGAAGGTGTTGGTATCCGAGGACCAGCGGGTGAACAGCTCCGGCCCGAGCTCGGACTGCTGGTAGAAGTGGAACTGCGACGTCCACACCGCCTCAAACAGGCCGATGTACCGCAGCTCCTCTGCGAAGTGATTGCAAGTGTGGCGTACCCAGAACGCCCAGGCCCACTCGCTGGTGAAATTGCCCCCAGATCGCATGTCCCAGTCCTTCAGCCAACCCTTGGTGTCGTCCGTGACACTCTGGCGGTATGTGCTCGAGTAGAGGGCCGGAGAATTCTCCGCAGTAGGCTCACCCCCGTCAATGGTCCGCGTCCTCGGGTTCAGGACGTAGACATCTAAGTGCCTGGTCTCCCTGGCAGGATGCCCATTGTTGGTGATGTTATAGCGGGGAAGCTCGTCCTCCCGAGTCACCCAGGTCCGTGGGGAATCAACCTCAAACCCTGGCACCGGAACCTCATCTAGGATGCCGAAGTTCCAGAGCGGCAGGTTGTCTGACAGCGGATATGTCTTCTGGGCCAGCGTCAGCAAGTCGAACAAGGATTGATTATTGGAAACAATCTCCTTGGCTCCGTAGACCTCCTCGTTCGTCACCATCTGAGCTCTGCGAGTGGCGGCTCCCCCTCATTTCCTCGGTGCGCGGCCATCTCAGAAGTTTCGGGAGTCGTGCGGGTTAAGGGATGAAGCGTGCGGGATCGGACGAGGCTGGTAGAGAAGTTTGAAGGTTGGCGCGCAATCCAAGTGGACGGCGCGAAATCGGGAAGAATGTCGTGCAAAGTTCCGGGTTTTCGCGTAAATACAGGGCGAAATCCGGATGGTTTTGCGCGCCGATCGGGCGAATTTCGCGACCGGAAAAGGAAATTTCGCGCACGAGAGCGTTGAAGCTTATCAGGCGGAAGGCCTGTGTACGGAACGCGGAACCCTGGACCCCTATTTATAGACGAGGCCGGGATTCCGCGCCGCGTGGAATGCTCGATTGCGCGACCGCGGCTGCGAATTGCGCGCCCGACACCCCTTTTTGCGCGCCTAAGTCCCGCGCAACCCAGGACTTCGGCATTCCGGCGTCTCCCTCGGAACCCGATCGTTGCGACCTCTCGCCGATCAGATTCCGAGGGGGGGCTTTTGTAGACGCCGGAAAAGTCCGTTGTTCCCAAACGAAGCTCCGGATGCGGAAAGCGAAGTGATATTTGGAGTCAGAGGCACGTTCCGGAGGGCCCGGAGGGCTTGCGCGAAATTTCAGAGGCCCGCGCGCAAAGTTGAGTCGTGGCGCGCAATCCTCACGGGATGCGCGCAATGCGCTGGGCCGGCGCGCTATTTTGCGCGCCCGTGGCCTGCGCGGCTCCCTTGCGCGCCGGGTCCTGATTCCGCGCCCGCGAAGGGAATTCCGCGCCCGAGACCGGATTCCGCGCCCGGGGTTGCCTATAAATATAAGGCGACCCCCGACGTTTTGAAGGTTGCCAGAATCCGAAGCGTCGCTCGTTCGCGCAATCCAACCCCTTCCGCGCGCAATGCCGATCTTCAGGTAACCTCCTTTCTTTCGCGCAATAGAGACTTGGGGTTCGCCTTCGCGCGCAATCCCCTTGGCTCCTTTCCTTTGAATAATCCTTAACCCGAAGACCTTTGCGCGCAAAAGAAGCCTCTTGCGCGCAATTGCCCCCGGGTGCGCGCAATCCAGCCCGATTGCGCGCACCCCCCTCTTCAAAGTGGCCGTTCGTTAGAGAATGAGCCGTTGCCCCCGCGAGCTGTCCGAAGCCCGGTGCACGCAATCTCAATCATCTGCGTGCAAAGCGCTAGCCCAATTGCGCGCCAGCCCGCACAATTGCGCGCCGGCCCGCGGTATTGCGCGCAAAGCTCCTCTTTTGCGCGCAAACCGCCGGGGTCGCCCCCTTTGACCCCCTGAGGGTACCCGCCTGCGTGGCGCCCGATGATCTTCATCCTGGGTGCCCGAACCATGCGTTGTCTTCCCGTGCGGCCCTCCAGGCTCGCGCGAAGTGACACGGACCCATCGGCGGCAACCAACGTCCAGCATGACGTTAAACTGCACATTTGTCCAGCATGACGTTAAACTGCACATTCGTCCCGCATGACGCTAAACTGCATCCGTCCAACATGACGTTAAACTGTACTACGTCCAAGCTGCACGACGCTAAACTGCCTAGCCCCTATAGTCCGTTCTGCAAGACGTTAAACTGCCAAGCACCTTCGTCCTCAGCACACGACGTTAAACTGTACTTCGTCCGGCAAGACGTTAAACCGTCCGCTTCGTCCTCAGCACACGACGTTAAACTGTACTTCGTCCGGCAAGACGTTAAACCGTCCGATTCGTCCTCAACACACGACATTAAACTGTACTTCGTCCGGCAAGACGTTAAACCGTCCGCATCACCCGATCCCGTGCCTCGCACGCAGGGTCCCCCCCGGTTTGGATGTGGCCCCCGCCCGCTCGTCTCTGCAGGGATGTCGGGATTGTCCCTCTTTAGGGACGATTTAATGGGAGCGGCTTTTCCCTACGGGGGTAGGGTATTACAAACCCCTAGTTTCTTGTGGGGGGCTGCACATGTGTATCTCCATTGCGCTCCCCCACTGCCGAAGCTAGTAGAGGGTGTGACTGGGATCGAGGTGTCTCCTACTTTCGGTCCAAGTCCCTTCCAACTGAGTTTTGCCGCATCCGGGCTGCCTCAAGTGCGTAAGTCCTGACAGAATGAACTACGTGGACTTTGATCCCTGTCTTCTAAACAGGGTATGTAGGAAACCTCCCTGAGGTTCAAGCCCACCACCTGGTCGTCCCGGTCGTATTCACGTCGGTTCGTCCATCAGTGGACCCCTCCAGGGTTCACGCTTGCGTCGATTCACCTATGAATCCGCCCCTGTGGGAGACTGCCCGTGTGTATCTCCACTGTGCCTCCCCACAGCCCCTTTTTCCATTTCTCCTTTTATCGTCCAGCATGACGTGAAACTGTGATCCACCCGGCCGTTCCATCCCCCTCTGTGCGAGGTGGTTCGGTTCAATCCTCCGCCCGGCGGCCTCGACCTCTTCGTGAGTCGGCTCGCCGACGTCCATCATGACGTTAAACTGTATACCCGAACTACGTTGACTTTGATCCGTGCTAACGCGCGGTACGTAGGAAGCCCCTACGGGGTCCAAGCTCTTCACTCCATCATCCATCCTGATCCTTACCCGGGCCGCCACATCCCGGTGGGGTCATGCCACTTCTCTCCACTCCACATCACTTGGGAAGCCGCCCATGCGCTGGCCCCAGCGTCGGAGGTTCCCCGCAAGGGGTTCTGTCATCTGATCCACTCTTCGTGTTGATCAGTCTGATGCCATCCCCGCTGGACGTTAAACTCGCGGCGTACCCCGTGTTAAACATGGGAAGCTGAGGAAAACCTCAGGGGACACAGTTCCCCGCACCCAGTGCGGGATGCCTCAGGCCATCATGCCTTCGAGAAGCCCTATTAGGGACGGAAGACAGACGTGCAGAGCCGCAGTGTTACGACACGCCCCCAGCACCCAGAGCCACCCGGCCTCCTCACCGCAGGTTGCTGCCCCGACCAGACTCCTTGGAGCGTCCGGGCGGAAGCAGCGTAATTAACCGGTGTCCATGAAGATATGGCACCGGGAACGAGATTCACGAACATTCTTAAATCTATGAGGGAGACCCGGATTAGGCGACGAGTTCCGAAGAGACGTCCAAGGAAGGAGGAGCCGACATCCCATCATCCCGGTTTCGATCAAGGAGCAGACGCCCCTGAATAAGGGACGGATGCCGCCCGCCTTTGGAAAGCGGGACTGCGGGACCACAAGCCGCGCGCCCATCCCCTCGGGTTGACGGGTGCACGCGCGAACGCGTCCTGGCGGAACAGCGTAACCTGACGCACATCCGCACCGAAACAGTAGTTATGGATCAAATGTGTTTCTATTTAGTTACTATTTTTAGGGTAAATAATTAAATTATATATCCCCATGGATCAATATGGATTTTAGGGGTTTGTGTTTTTGTGTTTGGAATAATTTCCATTGATTACAGAAAAATTTATGGTGAAACTCTACCTAACCAGATCCTCATGATATTTCATGAAATAATATGGAAGGGATAATTTATTTATATTAGTGATTTTTTTAATTAATGAACCAATAATTAAATTATAATACATTTTCCTCAATTATGTATGAGTGGATTTATATTCACCTAAACCAGGTAATGTTAAATTTGATAAATACTATGAATTTAAAAATGTTGTGAAATGAAAATATTTTAATTGGAAATACTACGGTTGTAATAATGGAAATGATTAAGTAAGTGAGATGAAAAATGATAGAATCATGAGGGGCCAATGTTATGAGTTCCCGTAAATTTTGTCCAATCCCACTGTGTTGGTAGTTTGAGGTTACTAGGTGAGCATGGGTTTGTGTGACACATCAGTTTTTATTGGGAGACCCAAATGTGATTGGGTTATTGTAATGTATTATTGTTTCATGGTTCTTTTTTACACTTTTGGGTTCAATAACTTTTTTTGTGTGTTGGAACCCATAACGGATGTATTATCTTATTAATTCATTGATAAAATATGTGTATCTTGGTGCATGTTAGACATTGTGTGATTTATTGTTTGGGTGTGATATACTTCATGTGTTTTGGAATGGGGGTATGAGTGCTTTCCGTAAGCATTTTAATGTTTGATACAAAGCCTAAGGATCATAATGGAAGAGCCTAGAGACAATTGATTTATAAATTGGGTTGTCGTCACAGGTAATAATGTTCTGTGATATTGGTTTACTAATAGAGGAGTCAACCTGGAGTTATGGATGTTTTTAATTACAATGTAGAGGGTATATGATTCATTATTTAATTAATTCATGGATGGTTACTTTAAATTTCTATCATGTTATGATTATTCATTTTATCTTCTGAGGGAATCACCTTGAGTGATTTTGTATTGGTTTCAATTATTTTAACTAAGTGATATGATTGTTTATATGCCATACCTGTCATTTTTAGTGCCATGAACTAGCCTAGTTACCTTGGTAACCCATAAAAAGAGTAGTGACTAACATGGACCAAATGAAATTCCTAATCAACCTTGGCTAGAACTAGAACCCAACATCATAAAAAATGAAAATGGAGAGGATCTTTTCAAAAAACACTGTGGAATTGGATGGAAAAAAAGAATATGGATGTAGAAAAACAAAACAGGGAGTAGTGTATCAGAATTCAAACTGGTATGAAACAACCAAAATAACTATAATAAAGTAATATAAAACCGAAATAATATCCCATTTTCAAATGGATAGAAGTCTCCAAAACAATTTTCTCCCATTATAGAGAATTGGGTTTTAATAAACCAATTAAAATAAGTTTCTAGGAATTTAATTTAAATAAAATAGTTGAAATTAAATCAACCTATTCATAGTTAATTAAAATTTTCCATCACAACAAGACCACCCACCTTTCTCCCAAAAAAACAAATCCCACAATGGAACCTGCCAGTAAGAAAAAAATGTCGAATAGATCTAGAAACTCAACTAAGATACATGATTCAATAACATGGGGATTAAATCCACCACCCCTTAGATGATCAATCAAACCCCGAAGTGATAAATAGAATGTGGAAAAGAAACATGGGGAACACTTACCCAAAAAGCCTCATGACATTCCAAACCATGACAGATTGATGGATAAAATAACAATAAATAGGTGGGGGATCAAAAAATTCATGTGGTAGGATCATAGGTCAAGAAAAAAATAGATAAATAAATATCTGAGATGAAAAGTGTATTTAAAAAAAATATTGGGGACATTACATGACATGTAACCCAATTTCTCATACTATAATTGGAAATTAAAAAGATCCCAATAAAACATCTTTCCTTTGATATGAATATTTTTTTGTTATTTTATAATAGACACATCATGTTACCACATTAACTGGTTGGAAAATCTTCATAAGGATGTTGAACTAATATGTTTTGTGATGAGATTCCAACAAATCTCTGACTTCACCACTATAGGCATCCTCCCAGTTCCTTATCTTCCATACAAGATAATGGAAATTGAAAATAGTGATAATGATTAAAAAAATACATATCATAACAATAATAGGGGTTTACAACCTCCTAGTCATAAATAATTTTCCCTAGAAAGAATGTTAGATGCTTTTACATCGAAAAGGCGAGGTCACTACACTCTCAATAGTTCCTCGCAATCCTATGTCTCTGGAGAATGAAAACTATGATACCATAGAATACGAACCAGAGGTACCCCCATTAAATTACCTTTGTTTCATAATCAACTATATAAACCGGTCATTCCATCATGGATTAATCTATATAAACCTCACGATTACTCTATCTCAGAACATGATATAAATAAGATAGATACTTATGGAGCTGAGATACGTGGAGCACATTTTGTGTTGACATCGGCTCTGGTGGAAGAGTTAATGGTTAATAATCTTTTACCAGATTCTCAATAAGATCAAAAGGACCAACAAAATGCCAATGAAGATTTATAACCCATCAAATGTGAATTTTTTATAAACACATGGTCACCAACTTAAAATTCAATCAATTTGTGAGGATTAACATTATTAGATTTAAATTTTATTTGGGCCATAAAATTTCTCAAATGAATCAATTTAATATTTCTTTTCATCTATTACACCAATATTATTCTAACTATGTGACATTCACAAATCCCTTACACACACAATAGATATCTTCAATGTTTGTCATAAAAGGCCTCAAAAGGATCCATTCGGATCAAATAATATTAACTATTATAATAAGTAAACTCAACCATCCCAAGATGATCATCCAAAGATCCACCAACTTCCAGAAAATAGTTCCAATGAATTTCCTTATGAATATGAATTAATCATTCATTCTATTCATCTGACTATGAACGGGAAGTTTTCATCAAATAGAACTAAGATCCTTGTGCCTCCAATTTTCCTCTCGAAAATGGATAAGTGAATTGAGGATCTATTCGAGAAAATATATAATATGGAACTCCATCCATAAGAATTATCTCTATCCTGGAGATATTTCCCAACTCCATAATTTTTTTGTAACATGAATTAGTGAAAAGTGAGATGACATGGTTAGTATTTCGGTCGCAACCCATATCACGTTCTTCATTCTTTGGAATTTTCTAACCAAACCAAAAATTACATAGATATCTCCACCCACATCCTTGTTGGTGATAAAAGTGGATGAATATGACCTGAATGTTTTTTTTCTCATCCATGAAGTGTTGGAACATATAAAAGTGAGTAGAAAATGATGAAATACATTGTCCAATAGCTATTTCCAAGAATTGAAAACTCATTTCAAAGAACATATTCATTTTTACTAAGTTCACTTCCCACATGGAATTATAGATATCCATAATCTATATTTCCCTATTGGTAAATGAATAATAAAAATTATGATAGCTTCGAATTTCCTATTTGAAAATGACCTCTAAAAATCATTCTCTCCGACCTACAGAGTGTCAATAATTCTATAGAACTCATCATCATGCTACTTTTCCTATAGAATCATCTTAAGAAGAGTTGATGTAAACTATAAACTATCCGAATAATCTTTTACCTCTGATTCCAGGACATCTATAAGCCACTATGGAAATAGAGACAACATGTTCCACTATTCTAAATATTATATTAATATGTGAGTTAGTGTATTCTTGCTAAATGAATCTGCAATGATATTACCAATCCTCAGGGTATAATAGATTGCAATGATGAAATATTGCATGTATTCCCAGAATCATATTTGGAAAATATTAAAAATATATAATGAATATAAATCTCATTATTTTTCACTGAATACATGTAAAACATTTCACCCTATAAGTAACTCCACTAAATCGTAACCACAAGAGTCATATCTTCATGTTTAAGGTCTTGGGTAAGATAATTCTTCCCATATGGCCTATTTTAAAACATACATAAGAAACAACATGATCACCTTATACAAAAACACATCCCAAACCTAAATATGATGCATAATAGAAGACCCATATCCCTTCACAGACTCTCAAGTATTCATCATTGGTACATTAGTCAAAATAAATTTTAGTTAAAAAAAACATATTTCATCCCAATAAAAATTTACTCCATAATTTTTTAGATAATTCATTAAAGAATTAAGCTGTTGTCTTTACTTTATAAAATAGTGATAATACCCAGATTGACCTAATAATTTCTAAATCATGAAAACAATCCATGGTTGTTCTAACAACATAACAACCTTTACATTCTCAGCGTTAGTTGGTATCCCATTTTCCTACCCCACATGTCAAAATAATTTAAATTCTCAAATACATAAATCACATTATAAATGCATATAATTAATGGAGTGATTTTTACAGAAACTAAAAAATGTTATCAGATGAGGGAAATGATTCTCCTCAAACATTTAGTATGTAAGGATGGCATCCCAAAAGACTACCGTGGTGGTATCACAATACTCATGGAAAATATTATACAATAATGAAATAAAATCTTATACATCATTTGTTAGACCAAAGTTAATGACAAAGCACTCATATTTGTTGTACCTCTTTCGAAAGATTTTCATAAACATAGATTTTTTTAACCTCATATGATTGTATCTAGATCGATGTTCTCTCTTAAAGAAACACTTTTCATGGTTCTACTGGTCAAAAATATCACCTATCTATTGAAATGGATATAGGTTATTTACCATTAATATAATGTGCATTATATAATAAATTCATTAGAAAAGTTATCCATTATATTTATTAGTATATATTACCAACACTTCTGAAGGTGTCACACTATGGAATATAAGGAATTTATTTATAAAATCATCCAAATGAATATTAAACTCTTTTATTTCATTTCATTCCATGTAGTAATTGGGAATAAAAACTGGTTGAGTAATAGGAACCAATCTAATAGAAAACATGTCCCTCCATACCAGTGGAAAACTGGAGAAGCCATAAAGAAACACATCAAAAAACATGATGACAATAGGAGGGAGATGACCACTCAATTAAGACCACTCCATATCAAAGGTGATCAATAATATCAATTTCTACGACTCTGGATCAGATGATCAGGTCCTCCATGACATTGGGTCCCATTCTCCTTGAATGATTCAGCATATGCCATTAGGTGATGAAAAAGAGATACATCCAATATATAAACCAATCCATGCATTGTGAGAAACAAACCAATATATCACAAATATCATGCCATGCGGGTTCATTTCATGAATAAGAATATTATAATAAATATCGACATATGAAGGAGAGAAAAAACTAGTTTGACTATTGAGACACTATTATCTCTTTGTAAATAGGTGTTTTGTAATATACAAGATATAAGATAAAATCCCCATAGGATGATTTATGATATTAACAATAAAATTTTAAATAAATGAATGTGATGCACGGGTATCATATAGAGTAGACACTCAGGGTGATTTTATAGTAATGGTACCTCTCACAACTGTTGTACATGTATCTACGTCCTATAGAGACTCTTCCACTAGGTGATGAAGTTTCATTCATGATATATATGGAAGGAACCATTTTTTTCCTTGAAAAATCTAATTTATCCATAGTTTTAGATAGATATGATGATCCTTATCCACTAAAAGGAGTGAAAAATATATCTAATAGATTATATATGTGACCCAAACCTCAGCAAGACCCACAATTATTGGGTGCCTCTATGAAAACATTCAATTAATACCTTAGCTTTCCACCCTAGTTGGAAATCACAAAACCTATCCTTAGAATTCCCAATGACTAGATTGTCCCAACTATTAAGAACCACCATTAGAATCATTGCTCTTCCTCTTTCCATTAGTGTAACTTAGAGTAACGGTTAAAGATAATGAAACTTCTGATAACCATGAAATTATTATCAAGTCCATGTCTACTATCAATTATCTATTTGGAACATTAGCATAAGGAAGATGATTCATAAACAAAACATGAGTATGAATGTTTTGAAGATGTATTCTATCAAAAATTTGAGCCTTCATCATATCATAAGATTTTATCTCATGATAGAAATGAATGAGCTCTAATTTTTTTTCATAATCAATCAAATTTTTACCATTCTAGATAATTTTGAAAAAAATATAGGCTTGGATAACATCTCTAGATAGAATTGGTCGATGAAAATAACTTTGAAATATTTCTACTATAATCCCTAAAGTCTCATGGATGTTCCACTATCTACCACCATATTTGGGTTGGACCTCCCATCATAAAGGTTTCATTCATCACATTGATTTAATCATGTGTCTTTAAGAACCAAACAATTCCCAATCCTTCTCAATGATTATGTATAATATTAAGGATAATTGTATCCCTTGAAATATAATTTAATATGGAGAAGGAATTTCTATGAATGATTCTAGAAATCATCCCATTGAGTTTCCATAATTGGAGCCTGAACTAGAACAAGTGGATGTGTATATCCCAAAGCATGGACAATACACAAAGTCACCACAACTAGACTCAGGTCCACCATAGGTTTAAATCGATGAGGTATAACATCAGCTTTATCTTGGGTCAAATTCACCTAAATTCATAGAGTCCTAATTCTACACAACATAACACGACAATTATGAAGACATCAGATAACACTGAAATGGAAAAAAAAGGAAAATATAATCACAACATATGGAAAACATGATTTGGATTTTATTTTATCCAAATATATATCATGTAAGAGAATTAAATTAATTCTCATGAAATATTTCTCAAACCACCCCTAGTGACATAAGGTTCTTGGTGGTGAGAGATTCATAGATACACAATCACGACTAACTCTTCTGTCTTGAGAATAATAGACATATACATAAAAACATGAAGATAGAATCTCTAACTATAGCTATGAAAAAAATGTCTTCATGAACCTGATGATGTAACTTGGTATCCTGATAACGAAAATAGCCTTAACATGTCCCAACGGGTCTTCCTAATCCCCACATGTTTTGTACTAAAACATTCACAAACCATATATGTTCCCCATCTAAACTGCCACCCGAATTGGCCTGTGGAAAGGCCCGAAGGGCATTCCCGATACCCAAGGGAATGCAGAAGGTCACCTGTATCAGAAAATGAATATTGGAAACAATTTACCCATGTTTATAAACATAAAACTAAAAAAAATACAATAAAACAAATATGGATTTTTCAAACAATATAATATTGTATAAAATTTCAGAATTAAATGACACAATTTTAAAAACTGTTCAATGTCAAATTCAAAAATAAAAACCAAAAAAAGGCAGCCCAAGAAGTTACACCAACGAAGAGGCACTACCCTCAATCATCTCCACAACACCACATCATGATGTACCTGTAAAACCCAAACCATTTGCACAATAGTTGTATCAAAAACTACAACAAAAATAACCATGCCTACTTACACCTAAATGTATAAGTAGGGTATGATCCAAATAATAGTAGCATATGACCACTAAGGGATTCCATGTGATAAACATTTAAAGATGAAATTCTTGCAAGTTTTGTAAACAAGAAATGCTATTTTCAATTTCGAAAGGATTCTATATTAAATAAAAAAAGTTTTTAAGTGGGCCATTTTATGGAATAAACACATTTAAATAAAATACCAAAGATACATAAATTCCTATCCAAACCTATAGTATACATATGGTATGAAAAAATCATCCAATGAGCACAAGTAATAGAAAATAACACAAAACCACATGCTTTATATGGGTCTCAGGTACCTCATATCTCTTTGTGAGTAACCATCACAATTTTTGTTCTCATGCACACGAGCCACAAGTAGGGATCATACCCAAAACATAGTGTACCCCCAACATCCTCATAATCATAATTTATTTAGTGTTCTCATCGTAAATCTTTCTACATGAGACTAAGGCCAAACCCCACAGAATCACTAGCATACTAGTACACGCCCACCCACCTAGACTCCCAGGCATCCTCCTTGTTCTCAAACAAGTTAAACATGACATGAAATATAATTTTCATAGGAAATTACCACTTCCCATTAGAAATTCACCAGTTAGTACACATTTATATCATACAAGTCACATAATCCCATTTTTATTCAAATTAATTTTGAAATCATACCGACACCAAAATATCCCAAAACACAATTCACATTTCTTCAACACTTCCAAAAATAAATGAAAAAATTATATAAAACATTTCTAAGATATTTAAACTCAAATAAAATCCCAAAAACATATCATATAATAATTTTTTCATCAAAAAAATCAGTTTCCACATCTCAATCACAAAAAATATCCCACAAACATGTTCCACACCTCTCTTTCCATTCGATAAAACACTTCAAAAATATATAAAAAATTATAAAAATGAGAGAAATATTAAATCACAAAATAAACTTTCAAAACACCATATTTGGTGAACATATTCACCCATAAATTACATATACAACCATTTCACACTTGGCATAACCAAATAAAATATTTACAATTTTCAAAAAACAATCCCAGGGGGTATAACTATGTTTTGCACAAAAAACCCATTTCCAAACCCTATTTAAAGGCCCAAATCACACCATGACCCTAAAAAAGTTGAATTGAAATCCCTTTCAACATTTATTAAACCATTATAAAGTTATATAAAATTACCTCAAATATTACTATAAATGATACAAGTAAAAAACCCACATTTTCATAAAACAATTTCATGGGGCGAAACAATTTTTTATTCATAACACCATTTTATGCCCAAATGACACTAAAAAATTACCAAAATATAATTGTAATCCCCTTTCAACAAATAATAATTACCTTTCATATTTTATAAAACTACCACAAGAGATAACACATGAGATAAATTTGAAAAATTCACACTTCAAACAAAAATGTAACTTTTATACTAAATAATTTACTATTTCAACAAAATTTGGTTTTTTCACAACTCACAATCGATTAGAAACATTATAAATTAATAAAACAAGATATATAACCCGTCAATAATTATGTACACATTGAATCACCTACCTTTTTAGTCAAAACCCCCAAATTGTGGTGTGAAACTTCAACCACACCACTACCGCACCACAAGGGAGTGAAATCAAGATATAGGAAAAACTATTTGACCAAAAAGACCCCAAATATAACCCTAGGTACGAAATATAACTTTTTTACAAGAGGAACATCATGATAGGGGAAATAAAACTAAACGAAAATTGAAGAAATCATGAAGGAATTTTCTTACATCAAAGATCACAATGTTTCTTCAACAAATCCTATATAAAAAAATGAGTTCCATGGGAGGTTTGAAGAGCTTGGAGGCCTCCAATGGTATCTAGGGTCGAATTGGGGAAGAATAGAGTAGATTAAATTTATTTAGGGGATAAAAAAATTATAATTTCAAATGATTTTTTTACTGGCATGTACACCTTGAACTGTTTGGTGGCACAATTTAGTAAACTGTGTGGCCAACCTATTCTGGGATTCCAAAAAAAGTCCATTATCCTCCTATTTCAGGGGGGACAAAGAGGTATAAATAGAAGGAAATACATTCCATAGATAGTGTAGAAATTCTTAAAAAAATAACTCTATTCAACCAAAAACTAATCCAAATCGTGGGTACAAACCACCTCAACAACTTACCCCACAAGTGGTTCCATTAAGAATACCACTAATCCAATTAAAAAACCCCACAAACTCTCACCATACCTTTTAAAAAAGTGCTGTCTATGTAACATAAAACACCCATAAGACCATGCTCATATATCAACAACACAAGATCCAACACAATTCCAAACTGATAACTCACAAAAACCACGTGAAATCTAAGAGCTGAATGAGGATTTGAAAAAAAAACATGTAATCGAAAATTTAGGTATGAAAATTCTCCCCACCATAAAGCATTCAACCCCTAGAAAACCACATCAAGGAAAAAAGAAAAATCCAAACCCAACTAATATACTAAAATTGGCTCCCTTTCAATGTTTCATTCCCAATGGTCAAAAAACCCCAATGATCTATTAAGGAGGAATAATTTCCCAAACTAAAACATACACCACATTCCTGAAATTATCAAAAACATTCCCTCTTTTTCCCAAAAGTAAACTCCACAAATACAATCTGAATAAGACTTAAGAAATTTTCCTAAATGAACAACAAGAACGAACATGTTTTAACATACCGTACTTTAAATAAACGCTTTCGTTCTCTCAATTCCCAATTTTTACCCAAGGAAGATGTTTTTTGTTAGATTGATTTGAGTAATAATACCTACCCTCATTCCATGATCAAGGAAAAACATGAGATACTAGTTTTGGGAGATAGAAATGGGCTCCCCATTATAAAAGATAACCTAAATTTTCAGAGACAGAATTAGGACACTCACAGGGAGAGGTCCGAATTGACTGGCAGTACAAGGGGTATACATCCATTAGGATTTTCCAAAAGAGCTCACATGATATTCCTAGTGCTTATCCCAAATGTAAGAACCAACCATCTTGACAAACTAGTACAGGATGGAACAGAAAGAACCCAAAATTTAATGAGTTTGGACGGCTACACGGTTAGTCTGTATAGTTTGGGATGTCATGTTCTAACTATTCAGATCATTCTATTTGCATGGATACCTAACACACGGTCTCTACTAATCAAGCACAAACTGTGTGCTCAACCTGTCTAGACATTTTCACAACCATACTCAAAAAACTAAATTGTATCCAAATGGTAATGAGTGAAATTGGGTGATAACATGGACAATAGGCCCCTCTTTTCTTCCCATCAAACAGAAAAAAAAAGAAAGATGACAACACATGAGATTTAAACAATTATTGTATTTAATACTGAGGATATGACACAGTACAAGGGATGAGAAAACCCTTGGATTTCCTCGGACTACATGCTATATTCTCTCCTATACCTATGTATAGATCTCAAAGGATTGAAGCATCTTCGGCCTTGTAGTTAGGCTTTGGAAAACCTTGAATGTAACATCTTCTTCCGGTGCTAAAATCAACAACACCACAACCCCATATGGGTTTTAATAGACATAACACATAAAAACTCACATTAACCAAAATAAAATTTTTCACTGAAATGATGTCTTAAATTATTCACACACATAACACCTTGTTTCTTTAGGTGAGGAACAATATAAGGAAATAACACATATAATCACCTTATTCTAAAACAGTTTCTATTGATGTTTTTTCAATTAAGAAATACTCCCAACATAATAGAGACCATCATAGGATTTCGTGACCATCATCATTACAGTAAAATGAGCACAAAACATCACAAGGCATCAAATAACATGACCATTGCGACTGATATAAACAATACATGTAAAGGGACATTATGTTATGTTACCAAATAACACACAATTCCAGAATGTGGCCACAAAGACATCTCTTTACTAGATTTCCAACAATGGGAGTTTAATATAAAACTCTCCATAGAAGAGACTACGAAGGACCCAAAGGCCCTCTTAGACACTGTAGAGACCCAAATCATGACGTAAATAGACATTAACTTACTTTTGTGGAATACAGAATTCATGAAAAAATATAATCCCCAATACTATATTAGTTTAGAGTCTTTAGAAAATCGGAACATAGTCTTTTAATCCTGGTGAAATATCTTCAACATCTCCCATTAAGATCTTACCCTTTGGTTTTATTACATAAAAACATTCCTTATATCCTAGGGAAAATAAAAAATAAAAAAATGCGAGCTCAAATGATCAGTAAGGGTAAAAATGGAGAACATAAAACAATCCATGAACATTTGAACGCATGAACATGAACATAAAACATCAAAATCACAAGTAATGACATAAATATTGGTAGTTCATAAGGAATAGATCATAAAGAAAAAATTATAATCATAAAATAGCATGGGAATAAAACATGAAATTGTGGAAAACCATTAATCACGTGATATGATTTCCATAGTAGCCAAGGCATTTTTGCCAAAATCATCATAGTGGACAATATTCATTACTGAACTAGGTTTAACTATGGT
Organism: Viscum album; assembly: GCA_963277665.1. Taxonomy (NCBI): domain Eukaryota; kingdom Viridiplantae; phylum Streptophyta; class Magnoliopsida; order Santalales; family Viscaceae; genus Viscum; species Viscum album. The sequence continues at coordinate 646,163,509 of OY728120.1, read as the reverse complement.
TCCAGTCTTCTACTGTTGAACCGGATTTACATATTGTTCCATCCATGTCTATCTCATGAGATATAAATCTTTACCAAATGCATTTGAGGGAGATATAGGACCCACCCATCCCATAATGAAATCATTCTTACTTTTTCCACAAAATAAACATAAATCATTCATCATTACCCAAAGAATAAATTGGGTTATGTAAACATCGTCCCATCATAACATAATACATATAAATAAAATTTATATCATTTCATCATAATAAGAATCAAACCATGTAAATAATAGAGAAATTATATATGAAAAATAATCATACTAAATAAAGTCATCTTAGATGGAAAATAGTTATGATAAAACACTTGAAATAAATTCTTGGAGAAACTAACCTTTCTTCTTAAAAATCATATTCTTTTCACAAAATGACATGTAATTTAAAAAGAAAAGGATTCTTTTTGAAAATAATAATGTAATATTGTAGAATAATATTCATCAAAATTGTGTGATATGAACCCGTAAAGAGCCATTCATGCCGTATGAGTAAAAAAACATTCTCCTCATACTTTTTCCAGAAATGTCAAGAAGTTCCTCGTATGGTAAACAAAAGAAAGATTCATTCCATAACAGAATGTAAAATTCAAAGAGGGGTAAACCAGAATTTATAAATACATGGAAGAATATTAAACACTTTATGAAAATCATTTTTATGGACATGGATGAAAAATATAACCCCAATAAATACTTACGTATAAGAAATCTCAGATAAAAATGAGTTTGCAAAATTATCCCTTAACATATGTCCAATTTCATATGTATGTGTCTGAGACTCCTGTATAGTGGGTTGAAACATATTATTACCTTGTAATAGAACCAGAATAATATTTATGATATAATATATGATTCACTTATGACTTTATCTTACCCATTAATTTTTCAATATCATGTTAAAGCCGCGTTTTGGGTAAAATGATTTCATTTATCATACAAGTTTGGAATTGATGATATTGATATTATTATTACCTACATAATGATTTACATACTTCCAGAATTTAAAAAAATGATTTATATATCATATATATTCGTTATATATATAATAGATAGATAAATGAAATGAAATACATCGTTCATGGAGACGGTAGACCATACGTACGCATGAACGTTGTTTTCATTTCCTTATTGAATTGAATTGAAGTAAGTAGATGAAATATATATATATATATATGAAGTAGCATCATTATGTCATATATTTCATTATTATTTATTATATATATACTTTATAATAATTCTTTAATGGTTAACATAGAGAATGAATATCATCTCATCGTGGAGACGATAATCCGTACGTATGCACGAGCGATGATATCGTTCGCATAATTATTGAATGGTATTGGAGAGGATGATATAATATCTCATAATTAGTTTCATGTTATAATAATCCTATATAGTTTTTCTTTACACCATTATACCCATCCATTTAAGGTGGTGATGGAAAACATATTACACCACGGTATGGGGATGGTATTTCGTACGTATGCACACACTGTGATTTCATTTTCCATAGCATGGATAGAAGGTGAAATGTGGTTTTTCAAAATTTATAACAAAATATAAGTATATTAGTGATACTGATGTTATTAAATTATTATGAAACAACAGAATAAGAGGAAATAGAATAAGAAATGAATTTGAAATAATTGGTAAAGGATATTACCTCTTCTTTGACGCGACTCTTCTAAACCTCCTCTTAGGGAACTGAAGACCTTCTTTGAAGAATACCAGAACCTCTAGAATGTTTCTAGGGAAGTGTAGAAGAGATATTGGTAGGGTTTAGACGATATTGAAGGCTCAAAATTGTGTGAGGAGGAGAGGGAGGAGGTTCCATTTTATAAGGGAGGAAAGGGGAACCTTTGGAAACATAAGAAATATTAATTTATAAACAATTAAAAACCCTAGTAAAAACCTCCAAAAATGACACAAATCAGAATATTAGATGAGGAATGGTAGTAATATCATCATCCAATAAAATTAAGACATGTTGGGAAATTATTTTAAACCTTATCAACTTGATTTATCCTTATTTAATATATTAAATTTTATTTCTGGTAACAATATTCTAAATTTTAAATTATTTTAAATATTTACTTATCTATTGTGAATTTTCCATAATTAAATAAATTATGACATTTCAGACCATATAAATTTAAATTTAAATTTTTAAATATTTTGGTGATTATAAAAAATTTTATAATATGTTATTTTTATAAAATAACAATATTTTCAATTTTGACACTATTCATTTATTTGAATTTAAATAAAATTCACATAGAAGATATGTTCGAACTAAAATATTTAATAGATTTATAACAAGTATTTTTTATCTAGAAAATTCATGTATCACATTAAATTGTTCATATAATATTAATTATAAAATATTTAGAACCATTTATTTGATATTTCAATCAATAAAATAATTTCAGCATCAATATTGTGTCATAATTAATGATAAATATTTAATTCATAAAAATTATAAATAAATTAACATAATTTAGATAATATTATTATCTTTCTGGATACTATTAATTTTCAAGGTTTTAGTATGTTTATCACAAAATTAAAATTATTGCACTTACAAGATATAAGAGAGTGACATGTTGTCACTTTCATTGGTTTTAATAATAATTATATAATTTTCAAAGTCCAAATTCTGTGAAATGAATATATTCTGACCCTTATGTGATATGGGTCATCTTTTATTCATCCTATATAAATTTTTTCAAGTGTTATGGTAATTTTATATTCTTATTTTTACCCTTAATTACCCGATATACCTTGAACTGTAGTAAATAAAAATTACCGTGGTTACTATTTATAATATCAAAAAAAGTAACCTATTAACAAAATTTGGACCCACTAAATCCAAATATGGAATCCATTATTCGATATTCAAAACACATAAGTGGAAGTTATTAATTTAAAATTAATCCCATTGTTAAGAAAACATGTTTTAATAGTTAAAACATTTTCAAATAGTGAAATGTTTTTACCTATTAATTCAATGTAAAATTAATGATAATATCTTAAATTATATTAAATGTTATAATTATATTATCATTATACTTTAAAACCGTTCAATATTATAATTTAACAATATAAATTATCTTGATGAAAAAATTTGTTTTTAATTAAAATTTAGCGTATTTTCACTATTCATGCAAATATGAAAGTTAACAAAAAAATATAAAAAAACTATCCAAAGTAATTTTTTATATCATTATTGAAATAAATAATTTTATTTCATCAAAGTGAACTTATAAATGTTTCAAAAAATGATTTAAAGTGGGTTCCCAATCACAAGGTGGCAAAACTGCATTTTTTTAAAAATAAATATTTTACCCGAAAATGTTTATTTGTTCTCATACCATGTTCTAGATAATGTGTATGATGAATTATAGTATTATATAATTAATAATTTGGTTAATACTATTCATAACGGCTAGTTCATAATAATATTATAAAAATATATCGTTGTTTAGTGAAACTATGTATTGTGTACAACACACTCTATCGAGTAAGGTCGCTTTTGCGTGCAACACAAGACATAAATAGTGATTTTTTATACTAAAAGCTAATACGGTGTTTCATATAGCTCAATATAATCATGGTGTAGCATACAAAACAAGGCATAAATTAAAATAAAAGACTATTTTCCAATATTCTTGAGCTGTTACATTCAACCACCCTAAAAATGTATTTCTGCCTCGAAATGCGTCGGTGTCATAAAAGGTTTACTACCTGAGAGTTTCTTTCAAATAAACTCACATCGTAAAAAGGAATACCAAAACATAATTTTAAAAACCAATGTATGAAACGTAATAGTTACGCAAATTAACTCATCATTGTGTTTCCACATAGAAAAACATAGGTGAAAATAAGGATATGGAAGAGAAATCTAACCGTCATGTTCTGATGGAGAGTGGTAGAGAACATGGATATGAAAAATCAAAAAATCAAAAAGACAAAAATTTGTGATGTTCTAAGGTACCATCTAATTCATCAAATATGATGGTACTATGACAACATTTTTGTTTTTCAAGATCACTTCACTAAATTTGATGAATTTATCATAAAGATAAATAATTAATTGATTTCAATTTAATGTCGTCGTTGGTAATTCCATGAACAATTTTCACTTAATCTCTTATTTAATGAAATTAAGTTGAGTTCTTCCTTCTTAAAATCTTATAAAATCATGTGATAGATTGATAAGATATTCCATCTGTCTCAAAAAGATAGAAAAAGTTATTAAATATACAAAATTCCATCTATGGTGAGATTAACCGTATATGATTCCATAAATGAACTTATACATAAACTATGATATCAATTAATAAAATAAAACAAATTTCTACTAACCAGGGACTTCCTATTGGCCAGTTGTTGGCGATAAAGGCCTGTTCACTTCGGTTGTGGGTTCAATTCCCACAACCTTGTCTGACACAATGAGTTATCGTCCATCCAGAAATTTGTCCTTTTTGTAAAACTTCACCATTATAACATTCAAGAAATAATATCGAAAAAAAGGATCTAGCCTTCAACAATACTATCTGATGTATAACATAACCCATTCCAATCTTTAGGCGTATCTAAAATACTTCTATCCAATCTCATAGTATAAATTAAACAATTATAAGAAATGTAATCTATCAAGCATGTGAATACAATCATTTATCATACGATATATCTTGTTGGTCACATTCCAAACATGTGAATACCTTAATAGTGTATTCTCTTGAAAAATTAATACCCATTGAAGCTTATTGAAAACATGAATTCTTTTTCAAAAGTTAACTCTTTCTACATATGAAAATCCCAAGATTTATATATACTCAAAGCATGATATCACTGTGTCCTTATATCAATCATGAGCTCATTATTACTATAAAACCTTTCATTATCTCATTATCCCTTCATTATGTGCATATTATGTGCTTTCCAAAAATATTCCAATCACTTTTCATGGATACTGGCACCATATAATTGTTGAAAACAACAATAAACCAATACAATGATATTCCAATATTCCAAAATTCTATAAATGAGATTCGACAACATTATTTTGGAATCCTATTACATAAACACATAATCATTCCACCGCATCGTTTTCATACTCAACATTTCCAATAGCGATCGCATGTGACTTCCATTTTTCCTTTTCCTTAAGAGTTTGTTTATGTCGATAATCATTAACCATTATATTTGGTAATTGGTTAGAATAATGCCCCATTTCCTTTCACTTGTAGTAGTGAAGTGTTCATGGAGAGTCCTTTGTAGGATTTTCTCTATTTTCGTCATTAGAAACCATTTTCTCATTATTTTGGCTCTCAGATGCTCAATGTCCTTCTTTTCCACCCATGAAAAATTTTCTAGTACATTTTAGACAATATACACCATGATTCTTTCCACACTTTGAGCATAAAGAAACATTCACCTTTTTTTCAACATTGTTATGATATTTTACCTTGAACTCCATCTTTTGTTTCTTTTCAAAACCATGAGATGGATATGTAACACCAACTTTCAGTTCTACCCTGATAACAGGACACACAATTTCATCATATGTACTGAAGTCTTTCATAGATAATTCTCTTAGAAATCTTGGTTTTAAGCCACTAAAGAATCGATCAACTTTACTTTCAGGTTGGATGATAAAGCCAGATGCATATTGTGAAAGAATTGAAAAATTCGCCACTAATATACCAACAGATTAATCTTCCTTTTGTTTATGCTCATGGAATGCCTTTTCCGTTTTTGTTCAACGAATATGAGGGAATTAATTATTGAAAAACAAGTTCTTAAACTCATCACATTCCGTGGATTCAATTTCATCTTGGGGCATTTTATTTTTAACTAAATTCCACCAATGGCCTGCTTCATCTTCTAACCAAGAAATAGATAAAATGACCTTTTCATGCTCTGAATAGCAATGTATGGAAAATATCTTTTCAATGGTACTGATCCATTTTTCAGCAACAAGTGGATCATAAGACCCACTAAAAGAAGCTGGACATTACCTCATGAAGAACTCAATAGAATATTTTTCCTTTCTCTGTTCATTTGGAACTCCAGAATGATTCATAGCTTGTGTAAGTATGGAAATAAGATCTTTCACTCCATATCCCATAACATAGGTTTGTTCGGGACTACAATCATTACAGTTTCCATTACATTGATCAACATGGTTCTTTCGGTTTCTAGCCATCTTCTAAAACCCAAAAATAATAGTGTTAGAGGAATAAATTGTCCTAGGAAAAAAACATAATCAAGGGGTGTACTTTCAATCTCTAACATCCTAGGTTTAATTCTAAGATCATTACCATAATTACAGGACTATAACCTATACTTATACATACCATTAGAGGCATCCCTTGACATAACTTATAAATATCTCTAGGGATTTCACTAAATTATTCACATCCTAGTTTCCAAATGTTAACTAAAGCATTCCTCTGATAACAACTATAAGTACCTACACACACATACATGGAAATTACATTAATTTTTCAGAATACTTAATACATGAAAAAAACATACACACAAAGACTGTGATCGTTTAGTGTCTTTGGAAACTCTGAATATAATATTTTAATCATGGTGAAGGATCTTCAACATCTCCCATAATGTTAATCGCCTTTGGTTTTCATATCTAAAACCATTCCTTATATCCAGTGGAAAAGAAAACATACAAAAGGTCGAGCTAAAATGCTCATTAAGGTTAATCATGGAGAACATAAAACAATCCTAGCACATTTGAACGTAAGAACATGAACATAAAACATCAAAATCATGAGTAATGAAATAAATCATGGAAGTCCATTAGGCATAGATCATAAAGAAACATTAACCAAGATAAAATATCATTGGAATAAAACATTTAATTGGGGAAAACCATTAAGAACATGTTATGATTTTCATAGTAACCAAGGCATTTCTGCCAAGACCATCATAGTGAACAATTTCCATTACTGAACATGTTTTACTTGCTGTTCCAGCCCTATATTAATGAACCAGATTTACTTTCCATTCCAGCCATGACTATCTGATGAGATATATATTTTTACCCAATGCATTGGAGGGAGATATAGGTCCCACCGATCTTATAATGTAATCATTATTACTTGTGCCACAAAATAAACACAAATCATTCATCATAACCCAAAGAATAAAATGGGTTTCATAAACATCGTACCATTAAATCATAATCCATATAAAAAATGGATATCATTTAATCATAAGAAAAATCAAACCATATAAATAATAGGGAAATTATACTGGAAACATAATCATAATAAATAATTTCATCATAGATGGAAAATAGTTTTGGCAAAACACTTGAAATTAATTCTTGAGGAAAATATCCTTTCTTCTACAAAATCATTTTCTTTTCTCAAAATGACAAGCAATTAAAAAAAATATTTTGTGGAAAAAAATCATGAAATCTTGTATGGGAATATTCCTGCTAATTATGTGTTATGAAAGAGTAAAAATCTGTTCATGCGGTATAAGTTTAAAAAAACATTCTCCTAGTAATTTTTCTATAAAAGTCAAAAAGTTCACTATGTGGTAAAAAAAGAAGGATTTCTTACATAACATAATTTAAAAGTCAAATATGGATAAAAATGACATCAAAATTACATGTAATAATATTAAATACTATTTGAAAAACATTTTTTTGGAATTGGATGAAAAATATAACCCCTGTAAATACTTTCGTATAAGAAATCTATGAAAAAAATGAGATTGCAAAATTATCCCTTACCTTATGTCCCATTTCTTACGTATGTGTCCGAGACTCATGTATAGTGGGTCTAAACATATTATTAACTTGTAAAATACCCATAATAATATTTATGATATCATATATGATTCACTTATGACTTTATCATAACCGTTCATTTGTCAATTTCATGTTAAAGCCGCGTTTTTGATAAAATCGTTTCATTTATCGTACTTGTTTGGACATCTTAGTCTTGATATTATTATTACTTATATCATGATTTAATTTTTCCACAATTTAAAAAAAATGATTTATATATCATAGATATTTAGTATATATATATAATAGAAAGATAAATGAAATTAAATACACCGTTCATGGAGATGGTAGACCGTACGTACACTTGAACGATGTTTTCAGTTCTTTATTGAATTGAATGTAAGTAAGTAGATGAAATATATATATATAGTATAATTATTATGTCATATATTTCATGATTATTTATTATATATATACTTTATAATCATTCTTGAATGGTTAACATGGAGAATGAATCTCATTGCGTCTTGGAGATGGTAATCGGTACATATGCACGAGCGATGATATCATTCCCATAATTATTGAATGGTATTGGAGAGGATGATAGAATATCTCATAATTATTATAATGTTAGAAGAATCATATATAATTTTTCTTTACACCATTATACACATATAAGTACGGTGGTGGTGGAAACAGATTACACAACGGCGTGGAGACGGTATTCCGTACGTACGCACGTGTGGTGATTTCATTTTCCATATGATGGGTAGAAGGTGAAATAGGGTTGTTTCATATTTATAATAACACATAAGTATATGAGTGATATTCATGTTATTACATTGTTATGAAACTAAAATATAAGATGATGTAGATGAAGAAATGAATTTGAATGTATCGGTAAAGGATATTACCTATTCTTCGACACCTCTCTTCTATACCTCCTCTTAGGGCACTACAGATGGTCATTGAAGAAGACCAGGACATCTATTATGTTTCTAGGGAAGTGTAGAGATGTAATTGTAATGGGATGGTCATGCTTGAAAGCTCAAAATGGTTAGAGGAGGAGAGGGAGGAGAGGCCATTTTATAATAGAGGAGAGGGGTACCTTTGGAAACATAAGAAATATTAAATTATAATAAATTCAAACCCCACATAAAAAACACCAAAAATGAATCCAATATGAAGATTATATTTTATAGGGTTGTAATCCCATAAACAAATAAAATGTAGGCACATTGGAAAATTATTTTAAACCTTATCAACTTGATTTATCCTTATTTAATCTATTTAATTTTATCTGTGGTAATAATATTATAAATTTTAAATTATTATAAATATTTACTTATATGATGTGAATTATCCATAACTTTATACTTTATGACATTTTTGAAATCATAAATATCAATTTATAATTTTTAAAATATTTTTTTTGATTTTTAAACAATTTTATGATATGTTATTTTTATAAAATAACAAAAGTGTCAATTTTGACATAATTAATTTATTTGAATTAAAATAAAATTTACACAGAATATATGTTCAAACTAAAATATCTACTAGATTCATAACATGTCATATGTATCTAGAAAATTCATGGATCACATTGAATAGTTCATACAATATTAATTTTAATATTTTTAAAACCATTTATTTGATATTTCAATCAATAAAATAATTTCAACATCACAATTGTGTAATAATTAATGATAATTATACAATCCTTAAAATTTTTAAATGATTTCATATGATGTATCTAATTTTATTATCTTTCTGTATACTATTCATTTTCGACGTTTTATGAAGATTATCACTGAATTAAAAATATTACACTTATAAGATATAAGAGAGTGGCATGTTGTCACTTTCTTTGGTTTTAAAAATATTTATATAATTTTCATTTTCCAATGTCCATGAAATTAATCTATTCCAACCCTTAAGTGATATGGGTCGACTTTTATTCATCCAATAGAATTTTAACAGGTGTTAGGGTAATTTTATAATGTTATTTTTAAAGTTAATAACCTGATTTATCTTTAACTGCAGTAAATAAAAATTACCGTAGTTACTATTCATAATAAAAAAAATAAAAGAAACCTATTAACATAATTTGTAACCACTGAATCCAAATATGGATTCCATTTTTCAAAATTCAAAACACATAAGTTGCAGTAATTAATTTAATATTAATCCTATTGTTAAGAAAAGGGGTTTTAAAAGATAAAACATTGTCAAAGCTTGAAATGTTTTTACCTATGAATTCAATGTAAAATGAATGATAATGAAATAAATTATATTAAATGGTAAAAATATATTCTATTTATACTTTAAAAAGATTTAATATTACAATTTAACAATAGAAATTATCTCAATGAAAAATGTTGTTTTTAATTAAAATTTAGCGTATTTTTACTATTCATCAAAATATTAAAGTTAACAGAAAAATATTAAAAAATTATCCAAAGTAAATTTTTATAACCATATTGAAATAAATAATTTTATTTCATCAAATTGAACTTATAAATGTGTAAAAAACTATTTTTAATTAACATGAGCCATCAAAAGGCGACAAAACTGCATTTTATGAAAAATACTTATTTACACGAAATATTTATTTTGTTCTCATACCATGTTATAGATAATGTTTAAGATAAATGATAATGTTATAAAATTAAAAACTGGGTTAATAATATTAATAACGTCTAGTTCATAACAATATTATTTTAATATATCGTTTTTTAGTGAAACTCGGTATTGTGTACAACACATTCTATTGAGGAAGGTTTCTCTTGCGTGAAACACAAGAAAAGAATAGTATTTCCGTATAATAAAAACTAATACGGTGTTGCGTATGGTATAATATAATCTTAGTGTAGCGTACAACAAAAGACATCAAAGAAATTAAAAGAATATTTCTCATAAAATCTTGTGGTGTTATAGACCCAATCCAAACTAACAACCCCAAAATACTTTTACATTCAATGAATTAGGTAACTTAAGAAACTATGGTCTATTTCAACAATCAACAAGATCCCTCCTACTATAAGTGGTTCTAAAAAATAAACGAAATTGTGTAAAATAAATCTATAAAGCCCCCGAAATTGATTCCTTATATTGATCAACTTGAGGGTATTCCAAAGGTGAAACAAATCGGGTTGCACTTTAGTAAGGAACTATACCATAATGGAGATGTAACATACCCAATGAGAAAACTCAAACACCAAACTGGGCTAGTACATTTGTCAGAATGTGCCACAAACCTGATCGAAACACATGGGGGGAACTACCTTAAATTATTGCTTAAACATTTCTCATAAGGAGTCCACTGACCATCCCTTAAGGCCAACATTCCAACCAAATAAAAACTCAAAACAACCCTCAAACAAGAGGGGTTCTTGGACTCAAAAATATCCCACTAAAACCACATATCCAAAAACCCATGAGACACGCCATCCCAAAACAGTCATCAAGAATTCAATTTTTTCTTTAAAATAGTTTCTCTGATAAAAAATTTCAACTGTTAGCATATCCACTAATGTTACCCCATGGGCATCACACATGCACGTTTCAATGCCACCAGTCAACCTCCTCATATCCCTCCTAGAACTCATCCAGTCATTCCATCAACCTTTCATCTTCCCATATATTCCCATAGATGTGGTCTCTCATGGAAATTCCAATGTTTAAAACATAAATCCTTTCCAGTTTCCAAAACCAAAACTGTCAACCAAGACATCGCTTTTTCTTAGACTCGCTTACCACAAAATGAAACCCAATATAGTCCTTACAAAACATTTCATAAAGACACAGCCATTCAAATAAGAACTCACATTAAATTCATGTACATTAATTTCAAAACATTTCCCCAAATTAAAACATCTTTCCATTTTTTGGAAAACTCTATTAAAGACACGTTTTCAAAACAAATTTTAACATAGTTCCTTCTTTCAAAAGCAGTGTTAACACACCATTTTCCATTTGAAATCCATTATGAAAATTCGGTTCCACCATTTCAAAAATCAAAAAATTCCCTCATTAATAGAAAATAATTTCACAAAAACATTATTATTATTAAAACCGTTTCTTTTTTTCTTTAAAATCTAACTTCCAATATTTCAAAACTAATGGACACAAGAAAATGCAAGAGGAATCTAGTTTCAGTCGGTGGCATGGAAATACGGTTGGTAGCCATATGCCAATAACCTCACCATCACAGATAGTGTTCTAGTTAAATATCCTTGTTTCAACATGGATTTCTAGGCCTTGCGAGCTAACTAAGACAATTAACCCAACACTCTTTTCATTTTATGTAATCGTCATCAAACAAAATCACCAAACGACTCAAGAAAAATACCAACTTCCCCTTCAGAATCGAATCCTGTCATGAGGTCTGTTGGACTGGAACACTACCGATTACTAGAATGTCATGTCTTCAAAATACGTGCTATATTCTATCATGACTCATTCGAAGATAACATAACCCAAAGAGAGAAAACCTCATCTAATACCATTTTGTCATGAACCAAATCGGGTCACCATAAAAACCAGCACCCGAACAGGCCATGGGTAAGGACCAAAGGGAGTTCCTAATTCCAAAAGGCTAGAAAAAGTGCTCAGGTATCCAAAAAGGAATATTGGGAATGATTTAATAGATTTTATAAACATACAATTACCAACAAATCCAATGAATCATATCTGGATTTCTGAACCCAAAAAAATATGTACAATATTTCAGAATTGAATTAATGAATAAAAATAATTGTCAAAAAGAAATTAAAAATGTACTAACCCAAAAAACATACATCCATAGAACTTCCTCATGGAAAGGGGCTCCTCACACAAGCCATCTCCACAACACTGTATCACGATGGACAGCTAAAACCCAAACCATTTGAAAAAAAAGTTGTAACCAATCCTGTGAAAAAAATAACCAAGTATACATACACCCAAAGGTTAAAATATGGTGTGACCTATAGCCAAATATTATTCCACCACTATGATATTCCATGTGAAAAATACTCAATTATGAAAATCACACATGTTTTTTAAAAAATAAATGAGAGTTACAATTTATAAAGCATTCCACTTTAATTAAAAAATAGCTATCAAGTGGGATATTTTAATGAATAAAAACCTCTGTATAAAACACCAAATCAAATAAAATTTCCATCATAACTAACCATATGCTGAAATTATTCACAAATCATCCAATTAGAATAAGTAATAAGAAATAACCCCTATCCTGTAGATCATTGTGGGTCCTAGGTACTTCGTATCTCGGTGAGACTAACCATCTAAATATCTATTCTCGTGCACACACTCCACTTGTAGTGATCATAACCATATCCAAGTGGTCCCCCATAATAATAATAATAATCATCATAGTTTATTTAGTGTTTTCATCATCAATCTTTCTTCGTGATACTGAGGCCAATCCCCACGGGATCGCTAGCATACTAGTACATGTCCACACCCTTGGTACCCGTGATTCCCTCTTGTACTCAAACAAGTTCAAAATGCCAAGAAATATAATTGGCACATGAAAATAAAACATCTACATCCAACATTCCCCAAATATCCCACATTTATAACACATAAGTCACAAAATCCACTTTTTCATTAAATTTCATTTTGAAATCATAAAAACACTAAAATATCCCACAACAGGTGTCACATTTATCTAACACTTCCAAAAGTCATTTAAAAACATTTATAAAATCATTACATGATAATTAAACTCATATAAACCCTTTTCTAACTATGATTAACCAAATAAAACCTCTAAGAGTTTCAGAAAGCAATCCCAAGGGGTATAACTATGTTTTCCACCCAAAACCCATTTCAAAAACCACTTTTATTGTCAAAATCACAACATGACCATTCCAAAGTAGAATGGGCTGCCCTTTAAACATTTATTTATCTATTCTCATGCTTTATAAAATTACCTCAAATTATACCACCAAATAAACACTTGAATTACACACATTATCAGAAAACACTTTCATGCGGTGTAATAATGTTTTACAAATTCCACCCATTCAAAACAACCTTTTGAGGCCCACATGACACTAAAACATTAACAAAGCCAAATTGGAAGCCACATTAAATAGATAAATAAATCCCTTTCACATTTTATAAAATTATTAAAAGAGATAACACATGAGTTACATTTGAAAAATACACACTTCAACCAAAAATTTTAAATTATTACTAAATGAAATGCCATTGCTACCAAAAATGGTTTTCGCACCACAAACAACATATTGTAAACATGATAAATTAAAAAACGAACAAATTAACTCATAATTAATTTCTTACACATGGATCACCAACCTTTTGATTCAAAACCCCCATATCATGCTGCGAAACTTCAACCGCACAACTCGTGCACCGCAAGGGAGTGAAATTGAGACCTAGAACACAATATTTACCCCAAAATACACCCCATAAAAACCTAGGTATGAAAATGAAATTCTAGAGATTATTTACTTTATAAAATAGGAAATAAAAGTAATTTAAGACGAAATAATACAATAAGTAAGTAACTTTCTTGATAGATCTTGAGGATTCTCTCCCAAATCCTCCATTATAAATGAGTTCCATGGGAGGTTTGCAGAGCTTGGAGGCCTCCCATGGCTACTAGGTTTGAATAGAGGAAGAATGGAGTGGATTATATTTATTTCCTGGAGGAAAAAATGGAATTTATAATGTATTTTTAATAACCTAGAAACCATGCAGGGTTTTGCAGAATGGTTTAGTAAACAGTGTAGCCAAACTGTTCGACATGTTTTGGGATCCCAAAAACCTTCCATTATCATCAAATTTCAGTGTTTCCAAGGTGGATACCAAGGGGAATGTTAGGTAAAGTATTGGAGAGAAAAATAGACAAATAAAATCACTCTTTTTTACCCAAAACCCATCATACTCTTTGGCACAATCCAACTCCAAGACATACCACAGAAGTGGTTCCACTAGGAGTATCACTAACGCAACACCAAACCACCACATCCTATCACCATCCATATGAAAACATAGGAGGAAATTTAACATAAAATGCCCCCAGGACAAGGTCAGAGATAAACAACACAAGAGACATGAATATTTCTATGCTGGAACAATTGGATACCAAGAGAAAGCTAAGAGGCAATGGAGATTTGACCCAAAGCATGGAATTGAATATCTAAGTGTGACAAGAGTCATAAATCATATAAAAAATAATGTGGGAATAATTATTTCCATATAAATGGTAGAAATAGATAAAGAAGACAGTATGAGTATAATAAATAATCCACTTGAATTAGTGTACGAGAAGACAAATAGGTATAAAACAACCCAACAATCTATATAAATGTACCGTACAACTAAAATAATATCACACATTCCAATGAATGAAACTCTCCATGTCTATAGGTAAAATCCTAGAACCACTGCCACATGGTTCTTTACCCTAGCTTGAACCGGGAAGTAGATAATCTATTATAATAGAAAATAATAGGTAGGGTGTGAGCTAAAAACCTTGTAGGGTCTCAACAAGGAGTCTATATTAGATACCCACATTTTTTAACCAAATAAAGTTATATCAATTTTAAAATTCATATTTGTTGAGTTGCTAAACCATATTTTAAAAAATAATTCATTACATTTTAATAGATGGAATACATATATGATAATGGAAATACATGAAAAAATGGATTAATTAAAGACTTTTTTATAAAATATATTATAATGGTTAGAGGGAATGTAAAAAATGATGCAGACATTGGCATGAATATATATCACATATATAAATAAGTTAGAGTCATTGTAATCATCATTGATGTAGCATAGTTCTCAGTTATGGGATCCCCACACACATATGTGATAATAAACACACTTTTTACATAGATCCAAAAAGCACTAGAAAGTGTGGACACATTTATGTTTTATTGGGAAATACGTTTAGATATGTTTTATTAATTTAGTGTTCAAAAGCATCAATATGGTGCCAGGGCATTCCAATCCTAGAATTTGTTTCTATAACAACTCACTAAATAACAATACACTCATGTAATATAGTACAAATATTGGTTGATAAATTTATTTTAATACTTCGAAAAATAATATAAAATATAATTCTCCCATTTCAATAATTCCAATTTCCCATTTCAAAACCAAAATTGTTTTTTAATCGAAACACTCATTTTTTCTGAGATAAAACAAAAATTTTTCTATATGAAACAATTTTTGGACATTTTCATCAAATAAAATTTGAAAAAAAAAGTTCCAAAATATTTCAATAAAAACAATATCACAATTTAAATTGAATAATTTAAATTTCACTAATTTTTATCAATTTTACAAAAACCCCCAATTCAATAGAATTAGTTTTTTTTCATAATTTTTGAAAAAATACAACATTTCAATATTATTTGTTTTTTAATAATCTAATTTAAATGTATTTAATGAAATATAATTTACGTAAAATAATTTAAATTAAAACAATATATTTAGAGTTTTTCAAATGTTTCCATCATAACTAAACCACCTAACTTTCCCATCGATGCACAAAACACACAACATTAAACACCAACAAGAACAATGGGATAAAAGATATAGGAACTCAAACTAGAGATATGATTCAATAATATGGGGATTATATGCATTATACCATATATTATCTATCAAACCCTTGGGATTGAAATACAAAGCGACAAAGAAACATGGAGAAGGCTTACCCAGAATGCCACACTGCATTCAAAACCATGACTGATTGAAGAATGAAATAACCTTTAAGGGTTTAAGGGATTAAAACATTCATAGGAAGGCTATTTTTTCTAGATAAATGCAATATGGAAAAGAGATATATCATTATGATCCAACCAACCTATTTTAAAAAGTAGTCAGGATATTACACAACATTTCAACCAATTATATGTTGTGTAATTGAAAATTACCCAAATCAATGAAAAACATATTTCCTTTATTAAAAACATGGTTTATTTTTTTTATAAGTTACACATAATGTTACAACATTTCAATGAATATATATCCCCTATTTGATATGAAAATAAAAAGTTTTATGCTGAGTGTCCAACAAATCTCTCACTTCATCTATATAGGTATCATTGCAACTGCATCTTAACTATACCTAGATAATGAAAATTGAAAACCAAAACATGGTTTAAAACATATCAATAAAAAAATTAAGGTAAATTAAAACCATTTTGAAATAGCCCAATACCGCAATGATGATGACATTGTCTGATTTTGGCCTATCCTGTATGGTTTTTCTATTCTTAATGATTTGCTCTTCATGCATATCCCAGGAAAAGGCCTCATGATCAGAGAGGTATCCACACCACCTATAATTGGATGATTCATTCTCCTCCACATTAGTTGTTATATTTTTATATTCCTCCCCCTCTATGGTCCCAAAATCATTATTTTCTCATTGAATGGATACCAGATCTAATAACATTTATATTGGCATAGTCCATCCAATGATAATGATATTTTATCCTTTGGGCCCACCATGCACAATTTTTATTTTCCCTTTTCCATGGGATAGAGTAATCCATGATGAATGGTCCTTATTATGTGAGAGGTAACCCCACCACATTATAAATGGTTTCTTCATTCTCTTCCTCATTTCATGTGGGATTTCAATAATCAGGATTATAAAACTCCCACAATGAAGGAGAAGGATCATGAAAAACAAAATTATAAGGTGGTGTGGATATTTATCCCCTCACATGTACTTTTCCTGGGCTATTACTAAGGGATAGAGCCCATGGAAAAGAAAAATAATTATGTCTTTGCCAAAATATGATATTATCAAGATCATGGGATGGACTTGGTCATTAAAAATGGTATTAAATCTAGTGTCTATTGAATGTTCTTGTTAGGACATTGGTCCCTTCTAGGGTGTTGATTATGGAAGACCCACATTGATGTGGGAGGATAACAAATCAACCCTTTATAAGTTTTGTGGATACCAATCCCATCATGATGCCATTTCATAGTGGATGCCTGAGTTCCAGAGCCAAGGGAAGAGATAAAAAATTTGGCCATTTCCCAATGATAATAATATCAAGATCGATTCATGGACTGGGCTATTACATTTCATGTAGATTGTTAGAGGTGAATGATGTTGAACTTGGTTGGATTAGGTCTAGGGATTATAGAACAAGGGTAAAAACTTATGATCATTGAATGTTGACTAGTTTGATTGACAACTATGTGGATTGACATTCCAAATGAATAATATTTGTATTGATGGAATAAATAATTAGGGATATACATTGTTCAATGTGACTGGAAAAGCTATATAAATTGAATAATAATTGTGTGGTCACATGATTGTAGAGTTAATATAATATGACTCAAGGGTACATTTTTTTCTTCAATAATTTTTTTTAGAGGAAATCTATCACCATGAGGATATATTGGAATCCTGGTGGACGTAATGTGCATAAGGATCATGATATAGATTTTGAATTTTGATCATGTGAGTTGAGGGTAATATATTATTTCATTTTTTGGAGAAAAATATAGTTGGGGTTTGATACACATCATCCATATATGTCATTATTTTTTAATGATGAAAAAAAGTTAATTTCATTGGAGAACCCTTCAGGTTATGAAGGATCTAATTCTGTATTGTGGTGTTTGTTACATAATGTAACTCAATTCAGAATGACTCATTATAGTTTGATGAGGCTAGAGAGGATATATATTAATGAGTCACTCATGATGAATGGTGACTTCGTTTTGACGTGTTTCATGTTGGAAGGGATGCATGGTTCCTTTTTAATGGGTTTTTTATTTTTCCATACAGTTGGAGGGACATTGTGAGTGGTTCATTATATGATGGAACAAATTCTCTGGTTTAACACAGACTAATGATTTGGGGGTTGATAATTTTTTGAGTATATCTTAAAAGATATGAGGATTTTTATTCATGGTGAACTATGGTGTTTCTGATCTATTAGTATCATAAGAAATGTGTTATTATTAGAGTTCAAAATCATACATAAAATATAATGTACCACATTACAGACTAGTTGTTAGTGAATATCGCAGAAACGGATTACCAAAGATTTGTATAGGTATTAGTTTACATATATTTTTTCAACTATCAATAGGAGAGAGAGAGATCCATGTATGAAACTTTCATTTGGTTATGAATATATTTTGGGTTGTATTAGTGTGTTTTCATAGTTATAGAGACAATAACAATAGTCTAATTGTTAGGAGGGTTGTATCTATCACGGGATATGCCCTATGTGTGAAGGTTTGTGGACATGTGATAGTGATTGTGGGATGGTAGTGGTGGAACGATGATATTTTCATGAAATATATTTGATTTATGTTTATGATATATATCAAATTACAAATTATAATTTTATGTGGTGGTGTTCTGAGGATGTGACATAGTTTCGAGTACATGGTAATAAATTTAGTAATATAATTTTTTTTGGGAATAGTGATACATCAGTGTGTGTTATTGAACTACTATGTTATTTTTTTTGGATAATCTAACTAATAAATATCACTTGGTTTATGGTATATAATTTATATAGAATTTTCAAATGTTAGGGGGATGCCTCAAGGGTTTAAGGAAGTTTTATGCGGTTGGTTGGTAACAAATCAACATATTAATTGGGAAATTTTAAGACAAGTTGGACATGTATTTTTAAAATTTGTGTGGTGCATTATTATGGATGTGTTATGTTTTAAAAACATATTATTATCCATTTTAGATATTATTAGTTAATTTATATCATTTAAATAGGTTTTTTAAGAATTTTTGGGGAATATCATGATTTCTCGTGGACAAATGTGCGGTATCTTTCTTTAGATGGATTTGATAATGGAAATAGATGTTAAAATGATATTATAATAGATAATATGTAAATTTAATTGTGATATAATAATAATGTACGGTTAGAGAATGGGATGATATTTCACTATTTCTTATGAGGGAAGTGTTGCCATTCCATAAGAGGTTATTCCAAACACCATGAATAAATTTTTTGGGAGAGCCATATGATTTTGATGTATTTGGACATCGATACATTCAGTGATTTAGGATGATTTTTATATAAATACAATATTTGGGTTTATTTTTTGAATAATGTAATTGTTATGGGGTTGGGTAATATTATTATCTTTATATTCGGGTTTGTACCTATAATTTAATTTATGAATTCAGTAATGGAAGACTATCATTGAATTGGAGTCAACAGAAGATGTATCATGGAGATTAAGAGTGGCTGAACACCAAGGCCAATAATGGGTGATATGTTTGGGGATAATTTAATTCCTTTATTTGGTATGAAAACATTTAATTTAGAGTTTTTGTAAATTTTCAAAATAGTAAGATTGTAATTTTAATAATTGATTTTCAAAAGTGAATTTTGGAGTTTTAAAACAATATAACAAGAGTTTTGGAATAGTTTTTTTTGGTTATTTGGAGTTTAATGGTTATATATTTTAATGGTATAAAATGTGGGTTGATGATTTTTTAGCTAAAAGACACCAATTAGAGAGGTGTAGGCTATCGTATTCCCAATATATTGGATGGAGTGATTGTTGTAAGAGTGATTCCACTGGTGGGATCAAGGAATCCAGTTATTATCTAGTGGTGTTTTTATAGGGGAAATTAAAAATATCCTCCCTCTATTTTTATGATAATCCATACTCATACCCTTTTATCCACATTCATGGACCACTTAGGCCCTCCATTCCCTTCTCATGGTCCCCCCCTTCACATGGTGTAGTCTTTGGTTTGGTGTTATTATGATCCATGGTAACATTATCATCCAGGTTATCTCATTTGTTGTCATTATTCCTCCTCTTTAATTTTAAATTTCATAAATTTAGTTCATTTAAATGGATTAATAAATCACAAGACGGAATTCACTGATTATACTATTCATTTAATATTTCTTATATAGAAGTAATCATGATATCATGGTTTAATGTGGCTACATACCAATCCAATCAAGGAATGCGGTGCCAAAAATTATATACGTTTTATTCTTTAATTTGTTATTGATTATTTTTTATATTTTTTTATTGATTAGGTATTTTCACCAAAATATACCCAAGGATATTCCATGTATCATTTTTGGGTGGTTTTGGGTGATTTATTGTGGTAAGAGAACCTAGAAGGTGTTTCTCCATTTATAACCTCATAGTTATAGGTAAAATTGTTTATCAAAGAATGTAAAAATTAATTGATTAGATTTTGTATTTTATACTTGTTAACCTTCTAGTTATGTAATTATTAAAGAGACTTATAATAATTTATTCCATTGGAATTAAATTTATATATATTCCTATGAGGTAGGTGAGCCTTTTAATTAACTTGTAGTCTCTTTTTTCAATGAGTGAATGTATAGTGTGGTTATGTCATTTCTTATATTCATTGATATTTATAAATTAAAATATATTATTGATTATCCATAGTCTAAATATTAATTGGGACATTCACTGTGCGGTATGAAATAATATTTTAATATGGAATTCTTAGTGGGATGGAATCACCTTGGAAAAAATTACATCAGTTAATTCCTGATTATTATTTAACAACATAAAATGTACGTTTGTTCTCAATTAATGGTTAGGAGAATAAATTCCACAAAAATTAATAATTATCATTAATTTTTTCTCTTGAAACTAATAATAACAAATTTAATGGGGGAAGTAAAAATATATATTATAAAATGGGGTTCAGATGAGTACACGACTATCGGGGTGAAAATGGTCAATAAGTATGGATTTTGGTATGGAAATAGAGAATTGATTACTGGTTTTGGTTATAAATTTTTATTTTTATATTGAATTAGTAGTAAAAAATGGTATTTTGGATATGGTTTAGGAAATTTATTTCATGGAACATTCAAATAGTTTTTCAAATTGTTTTCAAAAATGAATTTTTTTTCTTTTCATAATAGAATGGTGGAACAATCTTTTATGATTTTTTTTTAAATTGTAATGTTTCATGATGTATAAATTTCCCATATTGTTATCATGCATAACCATGGGTGAATATAAAATCTAGGGGAGAAATTGATTATGGTTTAACCATAGTGAACATGGCCTCTGATAGAATAAGTTATTACGGTTAACTGTAGGTGAACATGGCCCTTGGGGAATTCAATGACTAATAGTGAAATATTGGGTGAACACGACCCCGTGATGGATGTTGGGGAATCTAGGATTGGAATATTAACCAAAGATGTTTCTTATAATAGAGGATGGTTATACCACCACCAACTAGGTGATTAATTTTGGGTTTATTATGACATTATTAGAGACACCAAAACACATGTAGATGAATGTATGAACTATTTCTATAGTGAGCCCAACCTCAAATATATGATTTAATAGTGGTGTTATTTTTATATTTTTCTAATTGTAAGTAATGTATCTATTTATTTATCCCGCTCTACATGCACTATATGAGGGAACCATTATATTTATTGACATTGTTGGTGGAGGCCTACTGAGTTATACACCCACCATTCTCAGCCCACCAGGGAACATGGTACCAACAATGATGCTATTATTTTACATATCAATAGATATTGAGAAAAGATAGAAATTATCATAATTTTCAAGGTTTTATAGAACTAGAATTAGATATTTGGACCGGTTAGGACTCGAGAGAATATTTCAATATGCAATGATGTTTGGTTATGTTTTATTCTTTTAGTACCTCTTGTGAATTTTTCTCTTGTGGTGGATATATTAAATATGCACATCACATTTATTTTATATCTCTTGTGATGTTTCAAAATTTAATCAAAACATTACACAATGGGAATTTTATATCTAGATGATATTTTTTTAAATTCATTTCTACTGTTATTTCTCTCTAATCACAAGGGAATAGACTCCCCATGGAAACCCACATTCCCCTTTCTATAAGTAAAAACCATCTGGAATAAAAGATGGTATCCTTATGGGCGTGAAATTATCTAGTATGTTTATATTTCAAGGAGTGATCTTGGTTGGGCCATTATATAAAATAACCAATAAATTTATCTTAAAATAATTTATATAATAATGTTTTAATAAAAAAGTTATATATTTTTATTCAATATAAGAAAATCATAAAATTGAAAACTCTTATGAAATGTAAAAATACAACCAATTTCTAGTAACCCCAATAAATTTAGAACAGGGCTTCCCAATGGGGTATCGTAGAAATACTATTTCATAAAATATCTCCCACCATGAATTGTAATCATATACTATGAACTAACACCATTATAATTAATCCCATTATCAACAACACATTTCATTATGATGTTTTTATATAAATAACTGGTGTTAAAATGGGATCATGTAATGGTTATTAAAAAAACACCCAATCTGATTATTTTAAATCAAAAACTAAATATAAAACAAAATGTTACCTTAAAACTATGAAAATGGGAAAATATTTAAGGATAATCCTAATAGATATTCAATTACACTCTATGGTTAATATATCTATGAAAAAAGAATAAATACTGAACATTATTTATTAGTTCCATGGTCGATTAAATATAATAGAAATTGTGGATACTAGTGTGTGTAGTCTCACAAATTCCACAAACAAAATATTCAAATAATTCATAACTATATGGAATATAAAAAGAAATAACCATGCTTTATTATTATGATGGAATTTGAAAATCTTCATGTGTATTAAGAAATAAAAGTACAAAACTATCCCAGATCCATATAGTGTTCTCCATCTTTAAATAGATTTAGTAATTAGAGGCACACACCACTCAAGATAAAAAACATTTTATTAGGATCTTGGCCTCAATGGTGGAGCTATTCCAAACCATGTTTAATATATATTGGTAAAGATGCTTACATACTCAATATATGGAGTATCAATTCACAAATAATATGATAGGGTTTCCAATCTTCTACACACATGAATTAATTTGTACCCAATGGTTTAATTATTTATATAGAGTTATAATCCCAATGTTGATCTATAATAATATACAAACAACCATTATTATCCATACATACCATCAAAATATTTATCTACTCAATCAACAAGAATAAAAACATAATGGCAAGGATACACATTCCATTAGGTTCTATCTGGGAAGTCACTTATAATTGACTACAAATCCACCAGAAACTAACAATTATTATATAAAAGATAGATAACACTAAAGGCTACGATGTATCTTGCATAAATACTTTTTAAATGGTTCATTTCATTTAGGTGAGAGTTGGTCATATAGTACCATAATCCTATTCATGTGAAGTCATCCTATATGTTGATCACTAATAGGGTACATGATTTTTTGGAACAATAGAATTATAAGGACTATATCTCATATCCAGAAGACATTTTATCAAGATATACCCAATATATTATCTAATATTTGATTCTAAGTGGTACAATTTGTTGGGTAGTTTTAATGTATGTTCAAAATATATCTTTTTTCCTTTATGTCGTTTAATTAACCTTTTTTTATTTTTTATCAATTTATATCATAAATAGTAGAACATATTAATGATAATAATAATGTCTCTATTTTCACAGTTTTCCAATAGGTAATATCTTTACATTTTTTCTAATAATTTAAATCATCATTACAATATTTTTTTCAATTTGTGATAATTCCAATAAATTTTACATTGTGGAGTAAAAGTGATTATTATAATTTTTTTTATAATTTTAGTATTTCATTAGCCAATTTTTTATTTTATTATTTATTTGAAAATAATTTACCCTCTCAACCACAATATTTCCATTAATCATAGATTTTTTTCACACAGTAATTTTTTTTAATTATTTGATATTATTTTTATAATAATATTTATATTTTTAATATATATTTTAACATTAATAATAACATTAAAATCAAATATAATCTGATGTTATAAAAATTTTAATAATTAAAAAACATGATTGTAATTAAAAAAAATTAATAACTTAAAGAATAATATAAATATTTAATTATTATAATATTGGATAATATTTTTAATAATAAGTAATGTATTATTCAGTCATGAAAAAAAATTTAATAATAATAAAAGTGAATAATATTAAAAAAATATTCATAAATTATTCAAAATAGAAATTATTATGAATATTTTTTCCATTTATTTATATACTTTTATATAAATTTTTCTCGTAAACATTTAACACCTTTTTGTTTTGTCTCTCCATTAAATGCTTAAAAGTGTTTCTACTTGCCCATTTTGATATCAAGATGAATAGTATTTAATATCTGTAAATATTTCTTGTTAATAAAATAATATTGGGTCAATATTTGATAATTTTGGAAAATTTTTATATTATTGGTATATGTTATGCTATACCAGATAAATCATTTTTTGTATAATGAAAATATAAAATTATAGTTATATAAAATGGTAATTTTTGTCATCATATTATACTAGAAATTATTAGTAGAACATTAATAAGGTAATGTTGGTATGATTAGGGGAAACAACATGTCATTGTGATTCACTAATTTATATGATAATTATAAATAAATATAACTCATATAAGAAAAAAGAATGATGTTTCTATTAGAATCATATAATTCACATATTTTATGCTTTAAGGAATGTTTATGAAATGATAAAATTTATTCATAATATAATTCATTATAAAACGTGAACTAAAATGTCAATATTAATGATTTATATACCCATTTTGGTAAAGAAATATTATAGTTTATTTTCATTATATAGAACATATGATTTTTAATTTTTTAAAAACAATATTACTCTATCGCTGTGTTTTGAAAAATGAAATTCATTTAAATCAAAATGAATTATTTAACAAAGGTTGAAATAAAATAATTCCTACTTATTATCCTAGAATTTTCGTGTGATGATGGATAATCCAACAGAGGGAGAGATGAATCACCAGATGTAAAATAAATTAAAATGAATATTCAATTATATTGCCTCATTGGTTAATTTTTAATTCCTCATAATCAGGTCATGGACATCAATCATCATAGTCACCACTACGAAAAATAATGTAATGAACATGACGAACTATTAATTATTATGGGAATAGGTAGAGTGGGAGAGGGAGAAAGATATGAAATTCTATTGGATGTCGTATATATGGATATGGGAATTGAATGAAAAATAATTTATCTAGAAAATTATAAATAGAATATATTGAATTTGAAAGACATATATATTTTTATAATGACCCATACCCTAGTAACTCAAAACTTGATCAATTAATTATTAAATTTCCATAGATATAAGAATATAATTCCAACGGAAAAATAAGATTAATTGTCTTGAAAAACTAGATAAATAAAAGGTACCATTATTTCATTGGTAATATAAATTATAAGATAAAAAATGAATGTACGGGAATCCTTTAACACAGTCAATAATTTCATCATTATAGCCAAAGGAACAATGAACAATTAAATATTTTATATTAGATGCCCAGTAAGGGTTAAATTCAATGGAAATATTCATGAATCAATAAAAAATGAAACCCAATAAATATGGTAAAGTATATATATATATATATTTCATAAATACATTCCACTTAATAAAAATAAAATCATGATAGGATAAGGTGTAATCATTATGTAAGTGTTAACTATTTGATATAAATACCATTTAATTAATATAATGAGTACAATTTGAATAGAAAGTTAATATCTTAATAAAAATTTTATGGATAATAATGAATAAAATCACAATGTTAGAAATAACAAATAATTAGGATTTATTGTACTCGGGGATTTTACTACATTTACTATCAAGATCATTCACTAGATGGTTTTATCAATTTGGGTAAAAACCCATATAATTGGGTCAACACAACCCTCTCATAAGACAATCAATTCATTTATGTGTAATATATAACTAGGACCCACAAATGACTGTATTTTAAAATAATTCTTTATAAATTGAATGAATATACTTAATTCATGAATCAATATACAGTATCAATAAATATTAGTTATGAAAAATTATACAAATATAACATTATTTCCCCATTTAATCAATAAAAATTAAATGTAAACGACATATATAAAAAATGCTCATGGATATGGAAAAATGTTATCCATTTTATAAGAAATAAATATATTTACTATAATATTCAATATATTATTATCATAAATGAAAATGGATATATATAAACCATGTTAATGAAAATAGGTTCATAACAACAAAAAACATTCACACGTAAAATAAAATTGATACTAATTCCATTAAAAAGATAATATCTTTAATAAAAGTAATATATTATTGTAATTAATTATTAGTCTACAAAAAACTAGGTAATATAACATATAAGAAAATAAAAAAATTACTTATATTATTTTCATTTAATAAAAAATGAAATATATTTTTAACCCAATCAATGAAAATTGAGTTAAGAAATCCCTTACAACATTGTAATATATCGCATCATATGCCTGAAAATGTAATATTTATCAAAATAATCATTGTGTAAAATTAAGATATTTAAATACAATACATGATATATCAATGTTATTTATATACACCACCAACCAGAAATATGATTTTTGTATGGAATATCTATCCACGAAATAAAAGTGAAATGACAAACCAATTACCATATGTCTGAAAGAGTTATTCGCATGTACTTAATGTCATGGATTATTAAATTAGTCTAATCAATTACAAAATTTATATCACTTTAAAAAATATAATTTTCAATATAATTTTAATAAGTTCATTTATGTACATTTTTAGGGTTTATAATGTTCAATTTTTTTGTTCCTAGATTGTAAATTTCAATGTTTCATAAACGGTTCACTTGTGTATAGTTTTGGATGTTCATGTAAAATTAGAATAATTATAAAGATGTGGAATATAATGGTCCTAATATAAATACAATATTTAAAATGGTAGCATATATCTTTTATTAACATCATGATGATTCATTAGATATATCATTAATTAAAAATGATTAGTTTATTTTTGTGGTTTATACCACCATCATGAACTAGTATTGTATAATTTAATACTATGTTTATAAATTAGTTATAGAATAACAAATAAGTATTAATACACATAATAGAATATGGTTTGACAATAAAAATTGTTTTATATCAAGCCTTGAATTATTTTAGGAAAAAATAAAAACTCATCATCTGTGATATGGGGGAATTGCACCTCGTGGATGATGTTTTCCTATTTATAATTAATAAGAGAGATGACTAGAGTTCGGTATGAATATTACAATAAAAAAATATTATTATATTATATATACCATAATAAAAATTTGGTTAGTATTTGTATGGAGAGGATTATAAAATAAAATATATTAAGAGAGATAAAAATATTGTTTTTTCTATCTAATATATCCTCCTTGGGAACCTCTTTAAAACACTTGTCCTTGGACATTTCATAAGACTAGAGAGCCATGTACATGGGGGAGACTGTTAATAATTGATTTGTGCTGATTTTTTTAAATATTCATGCCTTATAATTTATGAGTATTTTTGGTATATTGTGGTGGTACTTACAGTCGGAGGGGAGGGGTATTTTTTATTAAACTCATTTACTTATTATTTTGGATCATGAATAACAATTTTGATTATTCATGTGAATAGTTATAGTAAATTGATAATGTGACTTAAAATTAATTTATTTATACATCACCCATGACTTAAAATTTTATTTATATTTATTATGATATTAAATTATGTAAATTATTGTATTTCACTATTCACCTACAATTCAACTCTTTCTGAAAAGTCCCATAAATTCAACTTAAAAATAATTTAATGTCTATATTTAAAAATTGGAAAAAAATTTATGCAAATAATTTTCATAATATGATATATTTAACTTCTAATTGAAATCATCATTTATTTATAAAATTCTGATTCTAAAATGATATCTGATTTTACGACACATTGAAAAATTAATTATGGTCTAATAAAATATTATTATAATTTCCAAACAACATACTATTAATTTATAAATAAATTTTATGATAAAATATTTTTAAAATCATTATATTAAATATAAAATAATATAGAAACATTTCAATTTCATTAAAATACTAACACATTATTTATAATTTTTAAAACACTTATTTACTTATTCTATGATATAAGAATAAAATATATTCATTTCTGAGATATATAAGAATTATTTATAAATTAATAGGTGAGGTTACTACTCTAATTGATAGTTTAATATTTCTAATTTTAATAATACTTTCCAACATATATTTTAGTTGATAAATTAATATCATTTTTTTATCACGGCGTTGCATTAAATATACGCTATAAAATAAATTAAATTTATTTATGAATATTAATAATGTAAAGACCTAGTGTGTCGTATTCTTCCCTCTTTCAATAAAATCATCCTAAAATTGTTTTATTAATATTACCTTATAAGAAGATGTTGGATGTATTTATTCATAACATCCTTAGGATTCCACTGTACTTCTTTCATTTTTTGGATTCTCTAAAGAAACTTTGCCAACAATTTCATTTTACTTCCCAATACATCCTCTCTATTTTCATGAATCTCCATAGTATTTTTTAGTTATAAATATTAGAATCTCGTTATATTTTTTATATTTATCTACATGTATTGGATATAGCATGTAATTTATTAATTGTGACATGTGGAAAAAATCACAAACACTGGAGTGAAATGGTGTAATTTATAATGAGTAAGACACAACTCCAATTCAATCCAAAATTTTAAACAGAATGTTGTAATAGCGGTTCAGTTTCTTATTCTTACCGAACCTTATGACACCCTTCCATGGTGATAATTCTAGAATAACATGATCCCCAAAATGAAATTTTAAATCCTTTATTTGGTTGATATAATAACTATTTTTCTATATTTAGATTCATTTATCCGAGCCTGAATATTTTATACCATTATCATTATTTCACGAATATGTTCTGGGACAATAAGTATTTAATTATAATCATCATCCCCACAACTTAGAGTACCACATCTATTTCTAAATAGTACATTATTTGATTCCATATGAATACTATAATGGAATATATTATTGATGGAAAAGTATACCAATGGTAAATAAAAATGTAATATACATTGAAATTTATATGATCCTTCTCTCAAAATTTCTTACAATGTTTTAATGTCAATTTCAGATAATCTATAGATTTGAGGTTGATATGTTGTACTCAAATAATGATCAGAAGCCAAATCCTTATGAAGGGTCATCCAAAATATTGATCTAAAATTAGTATCTCAATAAGAACGAATTAATATAGGTGGACCACAGTGTCTTTAAAAATCAATTATATTGAGTCTCTCTAAGATCTCAAGAGATAAATATTATATTTTAGATTGAAAATTTACCAAATTTGTAAAATGATTGACAATAACCCATATATTATCATTCCTAATAGGATTATTTGTTAATAAAAAAAATTATTCCATCATAATGTTATCCAATAAACACAGGGAATAGTTAAATGTTTTATTAATCCACTAGGATGATCTCTTCCTGCCTTCACTTGTTGAAAAACATGACATCTCTACACATTTCCAGTAATTTCCCACATCAAATTATCCCAAAAAATGTTTTTCTTCATATCCCAATAAATCATGGTACAATGTGGGGTTATTGTGAAATTAAAGCTATTAGAATCACCATATTTCCCCTTTTAGAATAGTTATTGATGAATCAGGTAAGCTATTTCCAAATTTCATATTTCTATACTCATACATACAATTTTCAAATTTTATATACTTATTTGATTTAATTTCAATTTTAATATTCTCATGATCACATTGAGAACTTTTTATATTCTTTATTGATGATGTTTTAGAGGTCATTTGGAAATAGAGTGACATTTCCCCTTCAGTAAAAATTCCCATATCCATATTTACTAAATACACGAACATTGGATCTTTATCAATCCACATTTTTGAGAAAAATAAATGATATTTCCTAATAAACTCATCACCAAGCTTATTTTCATTTCATATGTGGTAGTGTATTGTGAAAACATTTTCTTTGAGTAACCAGAGATATATAATTTTACTATTACTGATTCCTTTCTATATAATGATTTATTTCAATCTATTTTGATATGCTTATATCTCACACCATTCACCATAGAGAAAATGACTTTATATCATTAGACAAAAGATCATGGCATCTAACTCAAGATCATGATTTATATATATATTTTCAGTAATCATCAATTTCCTATATGAATATGTAATAATATTATCATTTTCCAAAAGTAAAAAACCCAAAAAATTAATCATTTCATACCAATATATAACAAACCAATATTTTCATGTTGGTAGATTCAAAATTAGAACATTGATTGTTCATTTATTTAATTATACAAAACATGATTATAATTCCATTATCCACAGGAACTTCTCCCCCTTACATGTGATCTTGGTAAACTGGTTAGATAATTGGGAAAAATTATAAATTAAATGACGATGGTAGAATATTCGACCAATAAAACTATGTACCACAGTTATGTTCCCTGATATTGGATATATTTGGGCTTCCGAATATTATCAATATTAACTGATATTCCATACATACATACAAAATTTCAAAGGAAATAATTTTATTGAAGCCACAATTCAGATTATTTGAATTTATCATATAAATCATCTCTCATAGGAGTCTAAAGAATAATCTACACATTATTTTCATGGTATTAATAGGTTTTATAATATACTGGAATATAATCAGTCAATACCACAACAAAATCATCATTGTATTCTTGGATTTTTTATGTTCATATGATCTAAAAATATTGAGGGTTCCTCAGTCTATACATATGAAATTATTATAAACTCTTAATTTCCAAACCTCTTCTAAAAAACAATCTTCAGAATATATTCTTTCAGTACTTGTAATGGATGATATCGAAAATGAAGTTCAATATTAAAAAAATATTAATGAATATGAAATTGATCAAATAAATCATCATTGTGAGGTAGTGGATACTTTTTCATTATTATAATTTCATTTATTTTTCAATAATAAAAAAATAAGGATCCGTATTTATTATTAATAAAGAGAATAGGGGCTCTCCATGGAGAAACACATGGGTGAATAAGTCCCTTATTAATCAACATCCCTAGTTTTTTCTTCTACTCCACTAATTCCCAAATGAAAATTCTATATGGAGTATTTGATTTGTGATTTATAAGTATTAAATCAATGGAAAACTCAACTTCATTCTCTAGGTGTGTCTTGGTAATTACTCATGAAATACACAAATATATTCATGTATAATAGTTACATAATAAATTTAGAGATTTCCCTCTTCATCCATATTTTTTTCTCTCTTCCAAAGAATTTTTTTTATGTAGAGATAATTGGGGAAAATCTATATAAGAGTCAGATAATGAATTTTATCCTCTAAATATAATTAATTCTAAATATTCCTCACAAATTTTTATTTAAATCGTCCTATAATAATGTTTTTTATAATATTTTGAATTCTTTTCTGTGTAGAGTATTATATGAAATTCATCCATTGGAATATTAATAATTTCATAAAATAAGTCACCTTTTATTGCATTAATGGGGACAACACAACATATCATTTTTGTAATGATTCTTCCATTAGTAGTTTTCAATGACAACACCATTAATAAATCAAAAATTAAATATCTAATTTTCATAGATAAATTAGTAGATATAAAAGTGTGTGATGATATGGAATCATATAATGAATTTGATAAATATTAATAGAGGATTAATATAGCTTTTACCACATCATTATTTAATTCTACATCAAATTTAGTAATCATATAAGCTATGCCAAATACACATGAACTCTTCTATTTTAGATTCACATGGTGCTTTATACAATTTTGGGAATAATTTATCATTTATCATTAGTTTAATAAATATATATCATTAGTTTATTTATAATTTTAATAATGAAGTATATGACCCTTTTTACACCCCTGTGACAGAATCTTGTTCACTTTAGACATTTTCTCATATTTTTATTCAAAAACAATTTCAATATTGAAAGCACTTTATTCTGTTGTTATTTTTTGGTGCTTCACTAGTCACATGTTTCTTGAAATACTTATTATTCTATTGGTTACGTTTGAATATATAATATTTAAAATAATACCTTCTATATTTTGATGACACATATTTCTAGAGAATCATATGATGAAAATTTGTGATAAGTTATTTCCCTTAGTAAATTCAGATTAATATCGTCAATAAAATTATAATTCGTTTTTTAATCACATATGTAGTCTATAGAATAACTGGATAGTCCTATGATGGTATCGTTATACTTATAAAAATTATATTCTTTGTTTTTCATTAAGTTAAAGATTTTTATTTTTTATTTCAGTTTTTTATCATTGTGGAAATATTTGTGAAAAAAGTGATTCACTAAAATTTATCCACTCTATGTATTATTATTCAATTTCCTCCGTAGTATTCTAGACCAACAACCACTATTGATAAGCATTTCCCTAGTGTAAAAACACGTCATAAACTACCTTTTACCTTTCATCACATACCATTTCTAGAAATATATTTCCAAAGGACAAGATACATTTTTTAGCTACCATAAGAATAGTAATCAAACTAAATGATAGGGGATTCATTTGTCTGAAATGATCCAACATAGGTTTAGTATGTTTACAGTTAATATCCAGAGTATGATGACCTAATATGGTCATGATCTTCTTTTCTCCAATAGCATTTTTATTAACTTGATCTGGGGGTAATATGAATATTTTACATTGGTATTAATTACCTTATATTAATTAGGAACCATCTCTATGTAATGTTACACCCTGAGTTAGCTTATAATCATCAGGAGTATTTGTTCATTGAATAAACATTCCACTAATAGTAAGTGATTTTTAAATACAATAACGAATTATTATAGTTCACAAATTTTTAATGATTATTTTAAAATCTACTTACCAAGGAAACTAAAAAAATATCTCTGATATCAGTTGTAATGACTAAGACATCAGTATCCTAGATCACAAACATCACATTGTTACATTATCATAGATTAATGTTTCAAATCCCAAAGGCCTGAATAATTTTGTAGTATCAAGGAACTAGATATAATACTCTTATCCATAATACATTTTTAATAAATTATAAAACATTAAAAATGAATTTCATTCAATAATTGAACTCATTCAGAAATTTCAAAATCATATCCTAGGAAAATGAGAACAAATAAAATGTGGTCTCAAATTCTCTAAAAGGATCAAATATAAGAGAATATTTCATCACCCATTATTCAAAGAAAATACAAAACTTTATATATATATATATAATTGAAATATATTTCATTAATTAAATAACTTTTCAATCATGAGATGATAAGAATTAATAACTATGGATGTGTAAATGATTAAAGAAAATTTACATATAATCAATAACTTGAGCACAATCTAAATCAATATATAATATCAACATGAAAATATCATGGATAATTATGATTATAATAATAAATAATCCAATTCATAATTATTTTTTCCATGATCAAATGAATAATATTATGAGTACCATTATGAACTTCTGTAATATTGTTTAATCATTATATTTAATAACTAGTTTAATTTGAACAATAATTTCTTCTAATGAAACTATTGTTGCATTGAGGTGTCATCTATAACTGATCCTTATCCATGTCTTTATATGAAAATAATTCATAAAATATATAATTTAAATATTTAATTCATGAATCGATATTCCATATCAATGCATATTTTTATTTGGTAAAATATATAGATTTAACATTATTCCCACTATTAATCAAATTATAATCAATGTAAACTCCCCATATAAAAATTGTACAT
Source organism: Viscum album (assembly GCA_963277665.1). Taxonomy (NCBI): domain Eukaryota; kingdom Viridiplantae; phylum Streptophyta; class Magnoliopsida; order Santalales; family Viscaceae; genus Viscum; species Viscum album. The sequence goes on along the minus strand of OY728120.1, from coordinate 646,128,906 downwards.
GTCATAGGAAGTAATCATATCAATGTTTCAAGAAACATGGATATTTAATGTAATAGTCAATGTATTATGATCATAAATAAAAATGGTTGTATATATTGCAATGAAAAAATGGGGCATGTGATAAAAAATATGCATCAATGAAAGAAAATTGATACGAAGCCCATTATAATGATTTTTTTGTTGATAAAATTAATTGATTATGTATATTCACTATAAATTTACATAAAAAATAAGAAATAAAATATTATAAAATTTAATTTAATTTAAAAAAAAACATAACATAAAAAATAAATGAAATATAATTTTATCCCAATTAATGAAAATTGGGTGAAGAAGTCTGTTATCATGTAGTAATCAGTCGAACCATATGCCCCATAAAATAACATTTAAAAAATTAATCAATGAATTAAATTAATAGAATTAAATTTGGGATATTATATACATTATATATTTATCTACACCATGCATAATAAATAAGGGATGTATAAGGAATATATCTCATTGAGGAAAAATTGATTTGAATCCCCAATCCTTATATCAGAAAACATTATACACCTGTACACAATAGCCTAGATAATAAAATTAGATAAATTATTAAATTAATTCATAACCTCTTAAATAAATATTTTAATAATTTTAATTTTATTAATGACATTTATATCTATTTCTAAGAGTTATAATGTTTAATTTCATTGATATTGTAGCGTTCATTTCAGGGTTTCCTGATTTGTTCACATATGCATATTCACTGATGTTTTTTTATTCTGAATAATTATTCCAATTTTGAATAAAATTAATTTACTATATTTTTTTAAATTTAAATTATATAAAATATATTTTTCATAGATTAAAATGATTCATTCGATAAAATTTTAATGAAAAATGAATAGTTTATTTTTGTGCTTTTTACATCATCAAGAACTTGTATTGTTTTATTTAATAGAATGATTATATACAGGTTCCTGAACATTAAATAAATTTTTATACAGATTTTATAATCTATTGTAATCATTAAATTTTTATTATTACTATTCTTTAAGGAGGTTATTAAAATAGAAAACACATCTTCTATGAAGGCAATGAATTGACAACTCACTAAAAATGTTATCATTTTTTAATATTAAGGTAGTTGAAAAAATATTTGATGATAAATATTCCATTAACAGAATAATATTAAAATTTATATATCACTATAGAGTTAAATTTCAACATTTAATACGTTATATGATGATTATATATGAAAATAATGTAATATACAATAGAAATAAGGAGGATTTAAACTCTTGAAAATAGTCCTAATGGGATCCTTCTTAATAAACATGGTTTTTATCTTTTGGTAAGACGTGTATAACATGGATGGGTGGAAGAGGCTTAGAAATGGAGAAGAGAAACTTTTAGACAATCAATAAGGATTAGACAGTGTTGGAGAAGGGGTAGTAAGGGGTGTTATTTAAAGTGGGAGGGTTTTTATTATTATTTTATTCATTTGCTAATTAGTTTTTTTCCAAGACAATTTGTAGTGTTGATTATTGTGAAAATTTATTGTAAATTGTTTATCTTATTTCAAACTACTATGTTGATTAAATCATCTATGACCCAAAAATTCTTTTATTTGTCTTAAAATGAAGAATAAAATAAATTAGTATATTTCAATATTTAAAAACCCATCAAATATTACATAAAAATCCATTAAACCACCCTTAACATTTCATTACATGTAGACATAAAAGGGAATACATTTTTTATAAATAATTTTCTAAATAAAAAATATCATTTCTAATTACAATAATTTTTATTCTAAGAACTGTAATTATAAAATTTAAAATTAATTTACGAAACTTTTAAAAATTAATAAAGGCATCATAAAATTATATAATAATTATAAGATTGCAGAATATTTTTTTATGAATTTATTTTTAGAGAATAAATTTTCATTTAGAAAATTTATATTATTTAAAAATTTGTAAATAAAAATTTGTGATTAAAAAATAAAAATGCATAATTTATCATTTTAAATAATTTATTTACATATTCTATGATATAAATCTATCATATTATAATTTTTAAGTTAACTAATTTTTATTTATACTTTTATAGGTGAGGTTATTATTCTAAAGCCTAGTTTTCTATTCCTAATGGTACAATAACCATTCATGCATTCATGTTAATATTTAATAGTATATCACAGTTCATAAAAGAATAATGTTGCATCCAGTATAAGCTATCGATTAAATAGAATTTATTTAAGACGATACATATCTTAAAATCCTGGGGTGCAGTAGTTGCACTATAACTACCATAATAAGATCACTAATTAATTTCCCCTCATTAACTGAATATTAAATAACATCATTATTGTTAGTTAACGTGTACAAGAATATCCTAGAACATATATCAACAAAATCCATCTTCATCACACCAAATATATGTCAATGTATCTTTAGTGACCATCGATATAAAATAATAATAATATTGAATAGTTGATATTGAGATTTAAAAAAAAGATGAATTATTCAATTTTTTAAAGAAACCTAGACACCTAATTTATTACTCCATAATGTCAAAAACTATATTCCAAACATAGCCACAATCTCATAATTTTCGTATAAGAATCAATTTTTGAGATCATAATTCCTCACCCAAGGTATAGCTATTTTTAAAAAAATAATCCCATCGAATAAATATTTTCATTTAACATTTCCAAAATTCATCCTAAGAGTAAACATAGTATTATGAGTTCAACGATATGATATAGAAGATCTTGGTCAACCACGTGGGTAAATATTCATTGTTTCCATATTTACCTGTAAAACCCATGAATATAGAAGAATATATTAATCCATATTTAGAAAATAACTTTCTAAAAAATCAACATAAAAATTTATCTTATTCATCATTGAAAAATTATCATCATTTGTTGTTAAATAGCGAATCTCACATAACAACCATTAATGAAATATAATGCATCATTATTATTTTCCATTTTATTTCTATAATTTTATTCTTGAATTAGACTTGATATAAAAAAAATTTATAAAACATTATTAACCTCCTCAAAGGAACAAAAAAAAATTATTATTATAAAAAGAAATCATAAATAAAGAGAGTGTTATCAAATTATGTGATTGGATATAAGCTTCAACATAAAATAACATTCCAACAAAAGTTCACCCTTCCTTATATCATTAAGTGAAAACATTAACCGTAACAAATGAACATAAACGACCCATTTCTATTAGAACCATATTTTAAATAATCAAACTCCCCATCTTTAATGTATAATTAAACACCAACATGATTTAACTTACTACATTACTACTCACTACCTTACTTCATGCATACACTTATTATCATATGTTTGTTAGTTTAATTTCGCTCTATATAAAACTGTATAACAATCAAAAATATATCAGATTTCAACATCATCAAATAACTAAGTCATAATATATAATCATATTAGAGACCCATTTCACTGTTTTATGAGGTATATGGTCTTGAATATTTTGATAGCCCATTTTCACCTATAAACACTGAGATAAAACCATATAATTTTGGAAATTAATATTATAACACATAGACCAACAACCTTTTTCACATATCTTAATATCTATATAAAATATACAAATTATATTTTAGAATAAAATTACCATGTTCACATACCAATGTAGGAAGCATATATCACCACTACTGATTACATAACCCTAGAAATGTATTCTCCAAAAATAAAGTCACTATTCAATATTGAAGATTGATTACATATTAGAAACCATTAATGGATATGTGTCAAGTGATATTTCCATAAATACATTATGTCAAACGATCTAAAAAAATCATTTCAATCCTCCCATAATCATTGATTTGTCTAGATCATCATTATATGAATGATACACTTCACATCTTCGTGGAATGAAAAATAACTGAGCTCAGATGCTTATAAAAGAACCACATCATTTCAGAAGGAAACACTAGAAATTGTGGTGTTCTTATTCTCACTAATACATAGATCATTACACATAAAAGAAAATGGTCATGAGATTATTGTAGATGAATTTTTACACCACCATCATTAATATAAAACTAAAATATTTGGATTTTTAAAACTAATAAGAGCCACTATGTGAATATTGGACACCATGATATCTCTCAAATCATGTCAAAAAACATATAAACACTCTAGATGCATTCCATTACTATTTAGTTCAATAAAGGTGGAATCAATAAATAATATAATAAAACACGACGATCACAAAAAACAACATGTTGTTCGTTAATCCCAAAATAATAATAATGTATTTTAATATCTCCCTAATAATGATTGAATGATTCTTTTATAGTATCATACTGAACATATAAATATGATAAAAACTCAATATGACCTCATCATATACAAACCATTAGTAATGGATATATCATTGATGACATGGAATTAAATCCACTTAATGTTTATCCAATTACACATAATTATCATAATATATCTATATGATTAGATAAATCATTTAATAATTTCATATATGCCATAAAATAAACAATCATGAAACACAATACCTTAAAAGATAAAACAACACAATTAGTTTATTTGATACATATATTTTGAAATTTATATGTGTTGATTTTAGTATTGAATTTTATATTAATTATAAATATTTTGTTATAAATTATTTTTTTAGGAGACATTTAAAATATGAATTTAGGGGAAAAGTTTATGTATTCTTCTTTAATAAAGATATTTTAACAATGGTGGAAAATTTTTCATATTTAGGTACATCTAAAAGTATGATTATGAGTTTTGTAATGTCGATAAAAAAGAATTTAGTGAAAATATATCAATCACAGTCATAAAAAATGTGCAACGACAAAAATTTCATTAATGAATATTCCTCTTGATTTAATTAAATGTATTATTATGGATATATAAAATGTGAACGTCATTGGTTTTTCTTGGATTTTAAAATTCCATTATGAATATTGACCATTTATAATATAGCTATTGAACAGTGATCACGTGGTTAGTATAAATATAGAGCACTAATAAATCTAATTTACTCAGTCAAAGGAAGTTATGGCTTCATCCAGTAGACTTTCCCCATATGAAGCACATTTTTCGGAGCTTGGAAAGGAGGTGGCGTCTTTGGGATTCAGTCTTGACCAATCCCTAACTGAGTAAGAAAACATTATGCTTTAGCAGAACCGACTAAGGGGGAAAAGGAAGTTAAGAGAGATTACATGTCGAGCGATGCTATCCGAGCCACCCAATGAGTCTTCCACCATCGTACACCATACCATTCGGTCTTATGAGAGAGTTATAAGGGGTTATGTAATAATACTCTAGTATTATGACTATACACATTATTTTTTATGAAAAATGTACATTCATTTTATTATTGTTACTTTGTACATTTTTAAAAGAAAAAATAGTATTTTAATTCAATATTAATCTAAGAAAACTATTTTGATGAAATAATGGAATTTGGAATTTAATAATATTTTAATAAAATATTATTATTAAATTACTTTTTATTAAATATAAATGATCATATAATTTGATGAATGAAATTGTAATTTTTATTAATATTTGAAAACTATTTTTTCCAAACCCATGAATTTTTTGTAAATGTCGGTTTTTATTTTAAAGGTAAAAATTCCAATATTTATATAATTATTTATATATAATGGATATTATTTGTGGAATCATGATGTCAAAATTATCCAACTGTGAATTTTTCATAATTTTTTGAGATAGTCAAATTTTTGGGTAAAAATTAAATACACTTTATATATATAATGTGATTTATGTCATCATAATGATAAAATAGTGATGTAATAAAATAATATAAACATTATTTTCGGCCAATATATGTTTTATAATTAATATAATGTTCTATTATATTTTTTTGATTTATTTTACAAATCATTTGTTGACCCTCCAGGACTTATAAGACATTTTGACTTTTTAAATTGTTTTCCTTGAGAGTGTGACTCACCTTCACATAAGCAACCATATTATTTTAAATAGATATGAAACTGGACATATTAAATATTTTATTCCACTCCCCTTTGGGAAAAACCATTGGAAAAACCACTGGCTGGTTTGTGGTATTGGTTAGTGTAATGTGAGGTGTCCCAAACCTAAATAATAAAGAATTCACTCCTCTTTCCTCGATAAACCCACAAAATCTCCCAATTCCTCTTCACACAATTCCCTTGGAGTTTCATAAAACCCTTCCCTCCACTCTTTTGAATCATTCCATGGTTCCCAAAGAATTCAATAAGCCTCACTCAAGCCTCTCCCAAGACTTTAGGTTCACACTTCCTATTAAGGGATTCCTAACATTCTCTGTTTTATCAATGTTTCGTCAGATTGTTATTCCCTTTTATTTTCAATTAAAAACGTTCGGTAATGATTTCAAAACTACCTCATACAGCCCTAGTTATGTTTTTATGATGGGAGACACCTTTGTCTCTAATTAATGGATCCCATGTAACCCCATTACCATTTTGAAATTCCGTGAGGGATTTCTCTCTCCTCTTTTACATCCATGTTATTTTTTTATATCATGCTTCTAAATTCCATTATGATTGTTGGTACATGAATATATTTTACCCCATTACTATCGATTTCATGTAAATTTTATGATACAAAATTTTCTCTCACATCAACTATTTTCATGAATCCTTATGTCACGCCGTTATGCAGCCGAAATTGCACTGCGTTTTCCCAAGCCAAAAACATGGTGTAGTGAATACCAGACCAATGCCTCTATCAAGGGTATTCACCATTGTGCACATATACATTTTTAATGGTACATTTATGTATTTATCCCACTTTAATTAATCATGTAATAACTTTTTATTTTGATTGATTCCATGTTATATGATCCGTGTGGCACACTTATGCATGAAATGAAATGTTTAAGAAGGGTGTTCCCAGATAGCGCTCCAATGAATTGGGTAAAGTATAGTATCATGATATGTCTTCTACTATGAGTTTTTACTCTTGAAAATTCATTTTAAATGATGTTTTACTCGTTCTTCATGTGAAATGATGATTTACTCATGCTCCATGTGCACGGAGCCTTGGCTCAAGCTAATTCCATGTTATGTATTGTTTCCACATTTCCAAGTTATGATTATCATGATTTATCATGCATTTATGTTCAGGTTTCTCTTGTGATCCCTTGATATTACTATTTTCTAACTTGTATTATATTCCTCAGGTTATTCAATGTTTATTCCCTTACTGGGCTTTATAACTCATCCTTTTCATATGCATGTCCTCTAGTTATAGAATGCAATGCTATGTACGGGGGAATGCAGTGGTTATGTAAGGGATTTTTTCAATAAATATGGTGTGTGTTTTATGTTCTAATCTGTTATGTAATGTTCCTAAGCCCAAAAGACACTATACCTCTTGATTTATATGTTGTATCAAGTGAAAATATTATGTAATAAATCAGTATTAAGTGAGTAAAAATCATGGTTGTTATAGTTGGTATCAAAGGATATGTTTTGTTTTTTTTATTAGGATTAGAAAACCACATTTAAGAAATAAGGGAAAAAATAAATATAATAAATACATCCAAAATTATTGGTGAGTATTGAGAATGTGGTTTATCAAGACAAAACATTCCTTTCTAGATATGAGCTGGTAGAGGCGGCTCTAGCACATATGTATCGTAGGGCTAAAACCCAAAAACACCACATTGTGAGAGACTTGAACGGGAACTGGTCCACAAAATAGGGGTATTGAAACAGTCTTGGTTATGACACTCCTAGTTGATATTCATTGGTAAATTTCAAATTGTAGTATGAACCCTTGTTATGGGAATTAAAAAAATGCCTCTAAGAATATTTGTTAGAAAGTGGATCATGGATAGCATAGATTGAATATAATGGATTCATATGTTAAGGAAATAAATATTATTTATAAGTCTTTAGTTTGGTCCTTGGATTAATCATTATTGGATACCACTAACTTTCCTTTTATTCAATCCAATATATAGTAATTGGAGAATTTAGGCTAACAACCGATGTGAAGATCAATGTGATGACTGTGCAAATGGGATGCCCAATCCGATGGGAGCAGGAATCGTGAACTTTACACTGCTTCTCTCTCTGTTATCTCTAGCTTTGAATAGAATCATGGGTCAATGGGAATGTTCAACCCCCTCTAAGAATGAACTAGTTTCTATCAAGAGCTTCATCAGACAATGGTCTCCTACTTTTAATGGGTCGTCTGATCCCTCAATCCCCGAACAATTGATCAAATCCATTGAAAAGATTTTCTCCAACCATCAATTATATAATCAAGAGATGGTTCTTCTAGATTATTATCATATGGAAGGTGAATCTAATCAATGGTGGAAGTTGATCAAAAATACAAAGTCTGAGGAAGATATTTATGCGTTGGAATGGGAGAATTTCCCGAAGATTTTTTTTGATAAATATTTTCCTCACACCCTATGACTAAATATGGATAGTGACATCGTTATACACAAGAAAAAAGAAGAAAAATATGTTACGGAGTACAAGGAAAACTTTACAAGGCATTAACGAAATGCTTTTGGCTTTGACGTTACCCCCGAATGCAAGGTTGATCGCATCGTTGGTGGGCTGAAAGACAGCCTATGGAAAGGGCTAGCGATCCCTGACAATGGATGCTATGATGAAATTGTCTGAAGTTCCCTCAAGGACAAAATGGAGATCAGAAAATCTTAGGGGTATCATGGGGATATGAATCGTAAGGTAGACTACAATGATAGTAGTCGGATGGATAAATCCAACAGTTCTAAGAAGATCCAACACCCCACATGCCAATGTTGAGTAAAGAATCACCCCTGAAATTGCATGAAGGGGATGAGGAAATGCATTAGGTGTTGAAGAAAAGGGAACCCAGGTGTTAACTGCCATCATCAAAAACCCACAACTGCAACTGAGGAGAGGAACACTCTGTTAGAACCTTGACACATTGTTAATTGCTACAAATACAATGATCAAGGGTAAATTACAAATTAGTTTCGTAAGACATGGTTTTTTAAGACAACCAACAACCTCCATGGCAGCATGGGAGAGCTTTTTCCATCACTACTGCCAAGGTGAAACCCGAAAATTAAGTGGTGACAGGTATTCTAGTTATTCATTTAGGAATAGAAAACATTCATTTTTATTCATGTTCTACTCATACTTTTATATAGAAAAGGTTTAGTAGAGCCATCCAAGCCCTACCAAATATCATGGAAGTAAATATGTTGGTGAGTATGAAAAAAGGGGTTATAATTGCATCCCATGAATATAACTCCTCCTCTATCATAATCTATGGATTTTATTTCCCAGCAAACTCATCATACTCCCTCTGGGTGAATTTGGTGCAATTAATGGAATGGATTGGCTTTCTTCATATAGATCTGACATTAATTTTTTTGAGAGAGAGATCTCTCTCCATGTGGAGAACCGACCCCCAGATACTATACAAGTGAATGGAGGAACATGAATCTTCTGTAGCTGCATCATCTAAATAATGGATATTACTGCCCTATGCGGATGTGTATCTGGGTCAAATTATTGAGTCTAAGGAGGCAACAATCCTTGAAGACATGGCTATTTTGAGGGAATTATCTAAAGTATTTCCTGAAAAATTGCATGGTCTTACACCTAGAATAGATTTTGAATTTTCAATTCATCTTATACCTGGGGTGTTGCAAATATCCAAGAATCCATATAGAATAGCTATTTTGGGGAATGAGGAGCTGAAAAAAACTACAGGAGATTCAAGATAAAGGGTTTATACTTCCTTGTGTTTCACCATGGGGCGCACCAGTCCTATTCATCAACAAGAAGGATGGGTCAATGCACCTTGCCATTGATTATCGTGATATTAATAAAATCACGATAAAGAACAAGTATCCTCTCCCATGAATTGATGACTTGTTCAATTAGATATGTGGAGAACAATAATTCCCCAAGGTGGATTTGTGGTCATAATATTATCAAGTAAGGGTGTAGAAGGACGATATCTCCAACACTGATTTTCGTACAAGATACAGACACTAGGAATTCACAGTAATGCCTTTCAGACTCCCTAATGCACCATCAATATTCCTGGACATGATGAATAGATTCTTTAGGGATTACCTTAAAAAATTTGTGTTAGTCATTATAGTGGATATTCTGATATAATCAAAAGGCAAGGAGGATCATGAGGGGGATCTAAGAACTATACTACAGACTTGCAGAAGCCGAATCTCTATGAAATGTATAGTATTTGTGAGTCCTGGTTGATGGAGGTATAATTATTTGGCCATATCATCGCAAGCAACAGGATATCTATGGACACCTCAAAAACAGATGAAATGGATGTATGGTTGAGGCCAACATTGGTAAGAGATATCCATAGCCTCTTGGGGTTAGCTTGTAATTATCAACAATTTGTGAGAAATTTATCACGATTGTCCAACCCTCTTACTAAGATAACTCGGAAGGGAGTAAAGTTTTATTGGAGTGATAAATGAAAAGAAATCTTCACAGAGTTAAAATGGTGGTTTATCAATGATCCCATGCTCACTTTACCCACAAGTGGACGAAAAATGTCATATTCATTTCCTTTGATTCAAGGAAATTGAAAGTTCATGAGAAGAATTATCCAACACATGATTTAGAGTTGGCTACATTGATCTTCACTTTAAATATTTTGCAGCATTATCTCTGTTTGTAGAAGTGTGAAATATATATGGGGCACAAAATCCTCTAGTATATATTCACACTGAAAGAGTTGAACATGCGGCAATAATGATGGTTAGATCTGATCAATGACTGTGACTGCATAATCCATTACCACCCTCGAAAGAGAACAAGGTTGCGTGTTCTCTAAGTAGAATGGATCCATCAATTCAAATATTGATGGGAATATAGAAGGACCCAATATTCTTAGATTTTATGAAGAAGGACATGTATATCATAATGAAGGGAACATCATCAATCGTTTCAGAAATGATTGATCAACCATCTATTTTGGAACAGTTATAGAATGCTCAAAAGGATGATGTGGGAATTATAAAGAAAGTGGAACCATTACAAAAAGGGAAATCCCATGACTTAAATGTTATTGAATAAGGAATTCTGATATTTGAGAAAGGACTATGTGTTACATCATTTTCAGAGTGGAAGAATGAACTATTGGATGATAAACATAGTTCAAATTTCTCTATTCACCTAGAAAACAAAAAGATGTATCGAGATCTCAGAGATAATTATTAGTGGGAAAATATGAAGAAGGATATTTTTGAGTATACATCAAAGTGCATGGTATGTCAGCAAGTGAAGTAAGAGAGGAATAAGTCTATGTGTATGATGCAACCATTTCCCATACCAGCATGGAAATGGTAGAACATCATCATGGGCTTTGTAACTAGACTTATGAAGTCATACAAAGGTAGAAATTAAATCTATGTTATTGTGGATCATCTTACATATTCTGCAAACTTCATTTCAATTCGGAAGGATTTCTCATTGGATCAACTGGCGTAGATGTATATCATGGAAGAGGTAAGGCTGCATGGAGTACCACTATCTATTGTATCTGATCATGATCCAAGATCCACCTCTAGGTTTTGGAAGTCTTCAAAATTATCTAGATATTGAGATGATATTCAGTATGGATTTTCATCCTCAAACTAATGGAAAATATGAGTGGAATGGTCAAACATTTGAGGAAATGTTGAGAGAATGTTCTATGGACTTCAAAGGATGGTGGGACGAACAACTTCCACTAGTTGAATTCTCCTACAATAATAGTTTCCACTCGATCATCTGAATGGTACATTATGAAGCCATGTATGGGAAGAGGTGTAGAAAACTGGCATGTTTGGAAGATGTTGGTGAGAGTAAGTTGCAAGGACCAGAAATAGTCGATAAAATGATGGAGAAGGTGAAAACCATTCAGCAGCATATCAAGGTAGCCCGAAGTCAACCGAACAGTTAGGCAGGTAACCATCGATGAGACCATGATATTAAAGTTGGAGACATGGTATTTCTATGCATATCATTGTTTAAGGCCTTTAGGTTTATAAATAAAGGGATGTTAGGTCCTAGGTACGTTGGCCTCTTCGAGATTCTTGATTGTGTTGGGGCTATGGCCTATCGACTATAACTTCCACCTAACATGGCCAAAGTATGTGATTTCTTTCATGTATCCCTATTATGGAAGTAAATACTAGACCCTTTAAATTTAATCTCTTTAGGGGTATTACACCTAGAGGATGATCTTTCATACGAGGATCAACCAGTGAAGATCTTGATCATAGAGTAAATGTTCTATGAAATAAGAGGATGCCCCTCATCCAGTTGTTGTGGCATAACTAAAAGTTTGAAGAATAGAAATGGGAATCAGAGGAAGTGATTATGAAATGTTACCCACATCTTTTTTAGTGTGGGAAAAGGAAGTTTCGATGGAGAAATTTCTTAAGGGGGGAAGATTGTAACGACCCAAACATTCATTAATAAAAATTATTCTTGATCTAATTAATTGTATTATAATGGTTATATAAAATTTGAACTTCATTGGTTTTATTTTTCTAGATTTTAATATACCATAATGAATAATGTCCATTGCTAATATAGCCATTGAACAATGATCACATGATAATTATAAATACCGGGCTTTAACAAATCTAATTTACTCAGAGAATGGAAGAAATGGCCTCATCTAGTTTACTTGCCCCTTATTAAGGCTATTTGTCAGAGCTCGGGGCCCATGTCGTGACTACCCCAAGCTCACCTTCCATAGGCCAGGGGCTGGTGACTAGCACCAAAGCTGTAAATCCCGATAACTAAGAAGGAATTTCTTTTATAAAACATAATCACATCCAACCAGAGTACAAATGGATGTAATACACTAAGTAACAAAGAATGTGCTGAAAGGTAAACGGGCCAGAATAAAAACCCAACTGAAATGTACAGCTACAAATGAATGAATGTACAACAGAAAAGAAAAACAGTTAGATGATAGAAGTAGCTCCTAGGTCATCCACCTCAGATCCTACTTGAAGGGTAGGTACACATACCCTCCTCATTGCTCTCACATACCAACCTCCTCTGAGTGTCGTCTCGTCGTGAAGTCCGCCTCTGGGTGCTGACTCGTTGTGATGTCCACCTCTGAGTACCGTCTAGTCCTCGTACACTCGGTCTCTCTCAGCGTTGTCTGTCATCTGCATCCAACACAATGAGGTGCGTGCATAGCCCGTGAAGGGGTGATTATAACGATACTCAGTAGGGACCCAAAGACCCCCAAGGTCTCACAAAATCCAACAAGGATAACCACAAAGAAAAATCTCAACAGATAACCCTTACATAAGTATAAGCCCAGAATTATAACTAAGTTATGAAGTAACCCATCTCATTCATGAGGAAACACAATGATTATGAAATCAATGGATAACCACCACTTAGTTACATTCCCATACATATACCAATGTTATCAAGTGATCCATCTCAATCATGAGGTAAACACAAATATCATTGAATCAGCTCAAACCAGGATTTACATTAATGATATCGAAACCACAACTGCTGAAAAGATCATCCTCTATCGAGTACAGTGATCATGTCACAACTCCGAGGCATTGCTCACTAACCTTAGACTGCTATGGTACTCCTCCTGTCAAGTACTGCGGGTCTGCTACCAAATACCGGGCGCTCCGTCCGCTGAGGGTCTACCGCCAAATACCGGGTGCTCTCCCAAATAGCCTATAGCGGTACTCCTCCTATCGAGTACCGCGGGTCTGCTGCCAACTACCAGGCACTCCGTCTCCATGGTTCTATAGCCAAATACCAGGCCCTCCGTCCACCAGGCTAATTGAATCACTCCGAGTCGAATCGGTCAAGCAGTCATCAGGTCTCAGCCAGCTACAATGTCTCCATACTTCGTACGCTCATCTCCGGGAGGGTCCAGTCCATGAGATAATGGTCGATACTCCAAGTATATCAAAGTCCCATGAATATGTATCTAAAGTACTACCTCGTCAAAGTGGTCTCAACGCAATAGACGACGCGTCTATCGGACACCCGGTCAGTGAGTTATTTTCCTTTTAGTCCCGGGAGCCCGATTGGTTTCATGTACGAACCAACTCGGCCGTATCTCAACTGTACCCTAAAATCTCATGGGATATATTCAAAGGAACCGTTTCTTAATGTGATTACCAACTTCGCTGATAGTTCGTCAAACGGACGTCCGGTCTGAGAGTTATTAGCTTTTCTCTTCTAGGGGCTTGGTTAGATTTCAGGTACAATCCAACCCAGGCATACTCCAAATACGTCGAAACCTCTAGTGAAGTATACGAAAAGAACCGTCTCACTAAGAGGAATCCAACAAGGTCGATAGCATGTCAATCGGTCATCCGAAGCTCAAGTTATAAGTGTTTCCGCTCCGAGGGCCCGGTTGGTTTCAGATTCGAACCAACCCTGACGTACACGATCTTCGCTGAAACCTTGAGTGTAATATACCGAAACAACCGTCTCAATCCAAGGAATCCTACTCAACTGACGGTGCATAGATCGTAGGTACACAACTCATGTTATGGGAGTTTAACATAAGAAGATCCGAAAATAGGGGTAGGGGCTCGGTCCGTCCCGCCCCAACATCCCCTGGGTCGTCCCAAACCGGGTCGACCCGACCCGAGTCAGGGTCCAATCCAGTTGGGCACAGCCCGACCCGGTTGGTGCGGCCTGGCTGCATGGTCTGCCGCGGCTCGACCAGCGTGGCCAAGTGGATGCTGCTGAGCAGTGGGGGGGGGGGGGGCTAATTGATATCGGTGGTGCAAAGCGCCGCCCGGGTCATCCCAGATCCCGCGGCCGTGTGGGATGTACTGCCTCACCGTCATAGCACAACCACGTCGGGTCTTCTCCGGTAGTGTGCTAGGGTGCCACCGCCTCCAGGTGGTCGGACGGCTCTGACCGCCGCATCCGATCGCCGGCGCCACCGCGCCGGCGTGGCATGCCACCACCGCCTTCCGCGGACAACCGAACGCGCTCCGGTGGTCCGTTTTCCCACCTTCTTCACCAGAGGTTCTCTGGGGATCTGCTCTTCACAGCGACGACTAAAAACACCTTTGCGGTCCCGTTTCATCATTTCCATCAATCTCCACATCAAAAAACACTCTGCAGAGGGTTATTGGGCCATGTTTGTTCGGCCCCTGCCCTCCGCATTAGGCATTATCAATAGGTCGAAAAACAATGATGTTTAATGACTAAAAAGGCACAATTTTAATAAATTAAAATTGAACTTAATTCCCAACAATACCCCCACAAATAAATATTCCCAACCCACAAATAAAAACATCTGCGGATCAACTTGATAATGAGTTGATCCACGTTCATTGTTTTAGAAGGGAACAATCATAGTAATATTAAAATTCTCAAATTAAACTCCTACCTCGATAAAGAGTTGCAGTTGAAAAGAATCATCGAGCCGTAGAAAGAGAATGGAATTGATGTCGATCATTGCGCCCGCCTCAATCTTCGTTTCAAAGTCTGAGTTTCAGAGACTCGTCTGAATCTGACCTCCGTTAAAGGATTATTCTTTGTCGATGATCTTGGAAGGCCCATCGTTGGAGTGTCGTTATTTATCAGAGGATTAATGTTCTCTCTAAATTTCTATAGAGGTTAACCACGATATTATCCAAAATACTATCCAAACCATAATAAAAAGAGGCTTCCACTATTAATAAACATGCTATGCCTTTTCAAATTCAAAACACTTAATTAATTAATGTGTTGGCACCATTAAAGAGGGAGAGAGAGATGGTCTCTTTATTAAGGGGGTTGTCACTATAAATTGAAGGGGTGTTAAAGGGGGTTGGATAGTGTTATGGGAAGATGAGATATTGGGGCTCATGTGGGCCCCACAACTCATATATCCACACCTAAGAGAATTTAACTTCCATGGATATAAATTTGTTTTAACAAACTTATTTAACTTCTTAACTAAACTCTAAATTTAAAATTCACAACCCTCCTTAAATGAAACTACGATAAAGGTACCCTTAAGTAATTACTCGCGCTACGAGTTCATTGGTTCCCTTAGATTTCAATTCCGAGCACCGGTTCAAAAGATAGAAAAACCCCCCTCGTTCATTCACTGAACGTACCCAAGTTAAACTTCGAAAATCGATTCCAGGCACACTGGGCCTCAGAATCTGGTCCCTTCAGAAGCCACATACTCCGAGCACGCATCTGAGCCTCCCATTCCAAGGTGCTCTCCTATAGGTTCCCATGCTGCCAACGAAAGTGGACAAGATGAATCATCCTTCCTTGTAGGGCCCGCTCCTATCGATTCTCAAACTCCACTGCAACCTCTGTGATTGTCTCCCCGTCATCGATGTCCAGTTCCCTATGGTCGATGATGTGTGAAGGGTCGTGGACATATCTCCTCAGCCGAGATATGTGGAATATGTCGTGCACCTAATGAAATTGTGGTGGAATGGTCAAGCGGTAAGCCACCTCACCTACCATGCTGAGGACCTAGAAGGGTCTGTTAAACCTCAGAGATAACTTGCCTCTTTGGCCACATCTCTATAGACCTCATCGAGGAGAGACACTTAGGAATACATGGTCGCCACCCTCGAACTCCAGTGGTCTCCATCTCTAATCAGCAAATGACTTCTTTCTGCTCTATGTAGTCTCAAATTCCATGAACTATCTTTGCTTCAACTCTAGAAAGCTCTGCTGGCATCAAACTGACCACACAAAGGGTTCCCTTTTTTTTGACATTGCTGGAAGTGGTGTTGCAACTCTGGATAATTCTGGCACAAGGTATGTATGGTCAACTCCTGAGTGATCGATTGCACCCCCTTATTCATGATTCCATCTTGTGCTTCATTGGTTTCCCCTTTTGTTTGATCAAGGAAATGAAGGACCCCGGGACACTCTGAGATGGGAGGGGTAAATCGTGGTGACAACTTTTTCTTTTAATGTGACGGATCGTGTTCCCTCGTTGGTAGGAACTTGTTGAACCTGTATAATGAATATGATCAGAAAGAAAACATTCACATGTAGACATCATTTTTTTACTTGGTTCACCACTACGGTCTACGTCCAAGGATCATATGCCGAAAAGTTGTCTTTCGTACAAAATTCCACT
Organism: Viscum album; assembly: GCA_963277665.1. Taxonomy (NCBI): domain Eukaryota; kingdom Viridiplantae; phylum Streptophyta; class Magnoliopsida; order Santalales; family Viscaceae; genus Viscum; species Viscum album. The sequence continues at coordinate 646,111,778 of OY728120.1, read as the reverse complement.
AATTTTCAGTAGATGTGGATTACAAAGTTTCAGGCACTGTCACTCTGTCCCATGCTCACTGTCTTTACAAAGGTTCCAGGATAGCTCACTGCTTCCCTCGGGTCACACCCGTTGACTCCCCCTGGCACACTGCCCTTGGTGAAGTCACACTCAGTTTATAGATGTGAAGGTCTCTTTATCATTGCATAAGAATTCATCCTCTGTTGTATGTAGATGCTCTGTTGAAGTCCAACTCTCACCAGAAGATGAATCTCACTTCATGCTGAGGGTACCGGGCGATCTTCTAGCTTTCGTGCAGCTTCAAAAGGATAGATGTACTTTAAAAACTCTGGCGCGCTTCTCTAAGCACAACACACAAGTTTTAATCCTGGCGCGCAAGTCACTGGCATGGTACGAATTCTGCGTGCAGGTGACACCAAATCATTTGCGCGACACTGCCTCCTTCAACTCCAAACTTCTGAGATGCTACACCTTAACTCCCCAACTTCCTTGATCACGCAGCCAACAACCGGCACACAGCCTCTACTTGCGCGACCCAGAAACCACTTGCGCGACTCAACCACTTGAACAAAGAGAGCTCGAAAAATATCTAAGTCTTGAACTATGTTAAATATGAGGAGGGGTCCTCTATTTATAGGAAAAATGGACCCCATGTGCGGTGGCACGTGAGTTCTTCCCTTGGCGCGCAGGTTCCGACATGCTGCTCATCCTCCCTATCCTCTGTCACGCTACTCACTTGTGTGACCACAAAAATACTTGCTCGACCTTCTTTCCTTTTCCATATTTTGAGGTTATGATCTTGAAAAGAAATAGGCGCACAAGATTCCAATTCTCCTAAGCATCAGCACACAAGTCTCTTCACAACGCGCATGTCACTCGCACAACCAGCCCAAAACTTGCGCGACCCTTATCCTTTTGCCATTTTTCCATGTTCTAATCTTGAAAAACATATGGCATGGAAGTTTACTCTCATTCAAGTACACTATGTTCAATTCTCTTTACCAGAAACACTTTTCTCCATTTTTCGATTTTCAGGCACAAAAAATTGGCAAACACTTGGAAACAACGCCCCCTTTAAAACTGTTGTCTGCTTGATCTCAAAGATTTATTTTCTAGTACACTTCTGATATTCCAATAAGGATTGACAAAAAACACAAACCATACTCCAAATCATGCATAGAAGAACATGGTTCCAACAATCTCCCCCATTGGGTTTTTTGGAAATTAGAAAAAAAATTCAATAGATCTTCATCCATGTGCAAACCGAAAACACAAGAATCAACTCAGCCAACACTCTAAATCTACGCGAGAAATGCTCGGTGTAGAAAACAAGAGAGGAACCTTGAATTGGGTTCCCATGTTTTGGAATTCTCAATGATGCCCAAGAATCATTACATACCAATGTATTACTTCTAATTCTTCTCATTCCTTCTTATTATTCTTCTCATTCTCCCTTCATCACAGAAGCATTAATTTCCTGAACATTCTTGAATTTATTACTTTCTCCCCTATTGACAATAAATCCAAATACTGGTAATTTGTTCAACGTTCAGCTCAAACCATACTCCCCCTGGATAGTATCTCCCCCATAAACCTGCATCGCATCCATAAAAAGATAAAAATAGTTATCATAAATGGGGAGAGGGGATTTTAGTAACCTCCTTATGAACTGGGAGGAGGCCAAACACCGAGGTTCAACCGATGTTTCTCAAACACTGCTGCTGATAGTGGCTTGGTCAGAATTTCAGCCACTTTCTCATCAGTTCCCAAATGGTCCATTCTAATCACTCATTGCTCAACTTTTTCTTTGATAAAGTGATACCTTATTTCAATAGGTTTTGTACGAGAATGCTGAACATGATTCTTTGTAAGATCAATTGTGTGATTGTTATCACAGTAAATAACCATTAGTTTCTTCAAATCATCACCAATGTCTGTTAGTTGTTGCTTTATCCATAGTATTTGAGTCCATGCCTTTGTAGAAGAGATATATTCAGCTTCAGCAGTACTAATTGAAGTACATTCTTGTTTCGTACGTAACCAGCCAACACATTTATTCCCAACATAGAATTCTCCACCACTGGTGGACTTTCTGTCTACTATATCACTATCCTAGTTAGCATCAGAAAATGATAATAATTCACTGTCTCTTCCTTCAGCAAAGTATAAGCCACATTTTTGAGTACATTGAATATACCTCGTGATTCTTTTTTACTTCTGCCAAATGTTCCTCTTTTGGATTACTCTAAAAGCGAGCTGCAAGACATTTGTAAAAGAAAATATCTGTCAGTGTCGATGTCAGGTAAAATAAGCATCCAATGATCCTTCTGTACATGGTGGGATCTACAGAGGCCCCATCCTAATGTCGTCTAAGTTTAGTTCCAACTGCAATCGGAGATGAAATTGGTTTGGAGTCATGTATATTAAACTTATTCACAAGCTCTCTTGCATAATTTTACTGATAAATGAATGTGTATTCCTTCTTTTGAATCACCTGCAGCCCCAAGAAATATATGAGATCCCTAATCATACACATTTCAAATTCTGATTTTATGTGGTTGGAAAATTCATCCACTAATTTCTGCATGCTTCCACCAAATATGATATCATCAACGTAAACTTGAACCATGAATTAATATTTTGGAGAATTCTTCACATAGAGATTGTGATATACTCCTCCTATTTTGAAATCCATCTTCTTAAGATATGAATCCAGCCGCGAGTACCACACCCGTGGTGCCTGCTTCATACCATATAGAGCTTTCTTCAATTTGCAGACCATTATTTCATCAATACCTAAAACAAATCCCACTGGTTGTTCAATGTAGGCTTCTTATTTGAGTACACCATTCAAGAATGATGTCTTGACATCCATTTGATATACATTATATCCTCTTTGGAGTGCCATAGCAAAGAAAATCCTATTTGACTCCAGTCTAGCCAATGGATCAAAGGATTCTTCAACACCAATGCCTTCAATATGGGAGTATCCTTTACATACAAGTCGTTCCGTGTTTTTGATGACACTTTCATGCTCATCAAATTTATTTTTGAAGATTCATTTGGTACCAATCACATTGTGACCTTTGGGTCTCTAGACAGGATCCCATGTCTGATTCTTGTCAATCTGATCTAATTCATCATTCATGGATTTCACCCAAGATTCATCATTATAGGCTTCTTCGAATGATTATGGCTCTACAACTGACAGAAATTCATATTGCGTGTTATTCCTCATCCTTCTTGTTTGAGTGGGTGCACTCATGTCCCCAATTATGTTGGATGGATCAATCTCAGCTCTATGATTTCTCCTCTGATGTTTAGTTGCATTTTATTCCATTGTAGTTTCTTCATCAGATTATTCCTATGAGTCAACATCATGATGTGATTGCTGAATGTTTTTTACAACATCCTCTATTTCTGAATTTGTATTTTCTTCACGTTCACTTTCTTCCTGAAATTGTATCACATCAGCATATGACATCCTTGAATAATTTGTGGTTTTATCATCAATTATCTTAACATCGCTGTTTTCCACAATCCTTCCTAAATGCTTGTTGAAACATTGGTAGGATTTGCTGTTCATTGAGTAACCGAGGAATATTCCTTCATCTGCATTGTCGAAATACTTCCCTTGATCTCCTTCTTTGTTCCTGATGAATCATTTACTTCTAAAGACATGAAAGTATTTTCAAGAGGGCTTTCGTCCATGCCATAATTCATATGGTGTCTTCGTCTCACCTATATAATGTCCTGTTCGATTCTGGATGTACACTGTAGCTTGAACAACCTCTTTCCAGTAATTTCATGGAATACAACTCTCAATCAGCATAGTTCATTCCATATTGTTTACCTGTCAATTACTACATTAAACAACTCCATTTTTGTTGTAGAGTTATCACAACAGCTACCTCATGTTGTATCCCATGATTTTACAGATAATTTTCAAATTCAATTGACTTGTATTCTCCTCCATTGTCAGATCGTAACACATTGATTGTTCGTCCAGTATCATTCTCCACGATTCGCCGATATGTTTTCATGCAGTCAAAGACTTTTCATTTCCTGTGAATGACCATCACACATTCCATTCTACTATAATCATCTGTGAAAAGGACAATGTACCTTTCTCCATGAGTTCCAGAAACATTTATCGGCCCACATACTTCTGTATGAATCAGATAAAGAAGGTGAGATGCCCTTTTCTTCTTTGGCCGATATGAACTGCAGACCAGTTTCCCACGAAATCAAGCATCACAATATTTTTCACACTCACGATTCAGGTTTGGAATGTCAATTATAATTATCAATTTTGATATTTTCTCCATGTCTTGTTGATTTATGTGTCCTAGTCACTGATGCCACAAATTTGTTTCTTCTTCAACAGTCATTTTCTTCACTATCAACCTGATACAAGTTGCCTTCTGTTCTGCATCCCTTAATAAGTGAATTTCCTGTCATTCCAATGATAGTGAAGCCTTTCTGATTAAAAGTAACTATAAGTCCCGAGTCACAAAGTTGACTCACGCTGAGGAGATTATGACGTAGGCCATCTACGTAAAGTACTTCAGTCTTCTTTATTTCTCCTTTAGCTAATTCATTACTTCCACTCCCTTTTACTTTTAGAGATCCATAATTATCAAATCATATTGTACCATCATCCTTCCTTTTGATATCTGTTAATAGGGCGGCATTACCTGTCATTTGAGATGAACAATAGCTATCCAGAATCTAGGTACTGTTGTTCTTTGTATCTTTGAGGGCCACCTATGCAAGGTTGGATTCCTCAATATTCTTACTTTCCTTCTATGAGACATTGGATTTAGTATATAGTACTGATGGCCTTTCAATTATCTCTTCTTCATACCCACGTTCTTCATAGTCGAAATCTTCTTTGAGTGGAGAATACTTGTTTGAATGAGCAACACTGTCTTGCTGACGAGACATGACTTGTCTTGAACTTCAGTATGAGGTGTCCATGTCCCTTCTCTTCCTGCAATTGGCAGCCTTATGACCAATGTTTGAAAAAAGATAACGACATCCATAGAAATTGTTTCTTATATAAAAATTAGGATATGAATTTTTTCTCCTTTGTTGAACTTCAATATCTTCTCCATTCAGATAGCTTCTTGCCTCTTCACAATAAGACATGGTATGGCCTATATAGCCACAGAACTGACACATCATGAGAGAAAATGACTTCTCACTTGAATGTCTCCTCATACCTTCTTCCATGGGAGAAAAGTTATACTGTCTTTTATTTATTAATGTTTGAGGATAATTTTAATTTCTCTTTTTAGTTTGGATTGAGGGTTCCTTTTTTAGCACTTTAGGAAATGTTTCAACATGTTCAACTTTCATCTTATATTTCTTTTGGATCTTTTCACTTCCAGTAGTTGATGTCTCATCTTCATAGACAATTCCACTCTTTTCCATGCAAATGGGTCTTTGATCACTCATGATTTTTCCAACCCCATATGAACCACACTTGGATCTTACTAGTAATTCAGCATCTGAGAATATTCTGATATTTATTTTCTTCCTCGATTATTTTCGAATTGATTTAGTCTCAAGTTTACTCCTAATAGTTACAACTTCCTCCACAAGATCCTCAACAGTATTGTATTTTTCATCTAATCTGGAGGTGAGGTCATTGATGACCTTTTCCTTCTCTTCAATTCTTAGCTTCATATCCACAACATCATCATAGATTTCAATTATTTTAGACTGAACCTTCACAAATTCTTCAAGTCGTTCAATTTCAACATCAAGTTGATCAACGTATTCAGTTGATTCTTGTACAATTGATTTCCACTTATTGCAACTCTTAAATTTAGTCTTAATCTTACAAACCGCATCCTTAAGATGCATCTAAGGATATACACATGTTCTCAGTTGTTTTTCTCAACCAGTATCATTTGACTTTTCAACAGTGTCCATCATGGAAGCATGGTTCCCAGATTTGAATTCCGGTTCTTCTTCATCACAAAATTCATCATCATCTTCTTCCTCTTCACAGAAAAAACTATTCCATTGAATTTTCATTCCAAATTTAATGTCTCCCTTTCTGAAGGACCTTTTCCGAGTCTTCTCGAAGCTTTCATCTTCACTATCTTCATCATTGATCTTTCTTATGCACTGAGAGGAAATGTGCCCAACTTTTCCGCAAGGAAAACATGCGAGAGGTAACTTCCCTTTGAATTTCCCTTTTCACTTATGGAACATATTTTCAATGAGAGAATGAATTTATTTTTCTTTGTTATATTCACCACTACTATCTATTGAAATTTTTAGTTTATTCATTGCCTTAAATTCGATTTATTTTCTCACACAATTCGTAGCATCTTCTGGTTTGATTCTCATTTCATATGCTACCATGCTGCTTAGAAGGTCCTCTAGAAAAAGTTTTGAAAGATCTATTTTCTCAAGGGATGATACCATTCCATTGTAAAGAGGTGGAAGTCTTCTCAGTATTTTATTCACAATGTCAACGTCTTTGATTTATTCTCCTAAGCCCCGAATTTCTCCAACTACTTCAGTGATTCGATTAAAGGAGTCTACATTCTCATACGGGTTGCATCTTCAAATCATCGAACCTATTGTGCAGCACTTGTTGTTTCGCCTCCTTCACTTTGATATCTCCTTCATAAATATTCTCGAGTTTATCCCACATGGATTTTGCTGAGGTGCAATTCATCACCTTTAGGTAGATCTGATCAGAAAGGGCTGCAGTGAGTGCATTTTGTACTTTAGCATCTGCATCAAGAATTTTCCTGTCTGTTTCAGTCATAACCAGGCCTGTTGGATCAGTGACTTGTATTCCTTGTACAGTAGAAAAGAAAACTTCCATTCCAAGAGATCTTAGATGAGATATAATTATATTCTTCCAGATCTGGAAATTACTTCCATCTAAGTGAGGGGCTCCCATGATATTGACTGCATTATCCATGACGATAAAAGACAGATTCAACACTAGAAACCTCCCTCTGATACCACTTGAAGGACCCCGGGACACCCTGAGAGGGGATGGGTGAATCAGGGTGATTTTTTTTAATGTGATGGATCTTGTTCCCACGTTGGTAGGAAGTTGTTGAACCCATATGATGAATATGATCATAAAGAAAACATTCACATTCACACACCATTTTTTATTTGGTTCACCACTAAGGGCTACATCCAAGTAGCATACGCCGAAAAGTGGTCGGTCGTACCAAAATCCACTAATTTTCACTAGCTGTGGATTACAAAGGTTCAGGCACAGTCACTCTATCCCAGGATCACTGCCTTTATAAAGGTTTAGGGATAGCTCACTGCTTCCCTCAGGTCACTCCCGTTGACTCTGCCGGGCTCACTGCCCTTGGTGAAGTCACACTCAGTTTATAGATTTGAAGGTATCTTCATCATTGCATAAGAATTCATCCTCTGTTGTATGTAGATGCTTTGTTGAAGTACAACTCTCACCAGAAGATGAATCTCACTTCGCGCTAAGGGTATCGGGCGATCTTCTATCTTTCGTGCATCTTCAAAAGGACATATGGACTTTAACAAGCCGGGCGCGCTTCTCTAAGCCCAAAGTGAAAGTTTTAATCCCGGCGCGCAAGTAAATTGTGCGGTACAAATTTGTCACGTAGGTGACACCAAAACACTTACGCAACACTACCTCCTTCAACTCCAAACTTGTGTGACGCTATGCCTTTAACTACCCAACTGCCTTGATCACGCAGCCAACAACCGATGCGTAGCCTCTACTTGCGCGACCCAGCAACCACTTGCGTGACTCAACCACGTGCGCGAAGAGAGCTCAAAAAATCTCTAACTCATGAAATATGTAAAAAATGAGGAGGGGGTCCTCTATTTATAGGAAACCTGGACCCCCTGCGTGGTGGTGCACATGTTCTTCCCTTGGCATGCAGGTTCTGGTGCGCAGCTCATCCTCCATAGCCTCTGTCGCACTACTCACGCGCGCGACCACACCAATACTTTCACGACCTTCATTTATTTGCCATAATTTGAAGTTATGATCATGAAAAGCATTAGGCGAGCAAGTTTCCAATCCACCTAAGCATCAACGCGCAAGTCTCTTCACGGAGCGCCGGTCACTTGCACGACCATCCCAAAACATGCGCGACCCTTATCCCATTGCAATTTTTCCATGTTCTGATCTTGAAAAACATATTGCGTGCAAGTTTCCTCTCATTCAAGTACACGATGCGCCAGTCTTTTTAACAAAAAAACTTTTTCCAAATTGTTGATTTTTAGGCCCAAAAAATTGGGAAACACTGGGAAACATCACCACCTTTAAAACTGTTGTCTTCTTGAATTGTATGATTTCATTGCTGGTACACATTATGAAAATCCACTAAGGATTGAAAACAAACACAAACCATACTCCAAATCATGCATAGAAGACCATGGTTACAACATGAAAACCCTATACCAACGTTGTAGATAAACCGAAACTTTTCTGCCTAATACCGCCAATCCGTGTATGAACTTTGGTTGCCCATTCCACACCGAAACTAACTTCTCAAGGCCACGACGCTGCCATAAAGTGGTTCCAACCGAAACTCTCTCCTCTAGGGTCAGATCACACCATCGGCCTAAGTGTGATTATCGAGTCTCCTCTCAAGGTATCTCCAGATGTGAGGGTCATGTCAATGGATTAACCGGAAACTCTAGGTCTAGGACAAGATTCTTGGAAGGTAGGAATGATTGGTATCTATGTCTATTGGTATGGAAGCTAGTTGTAGCATAGATCGTTTCTCGAATCATTCCTAGAACCCTTGGGTCACACTCCCAGACCGCATGCAACTATTCTCTTCCCCTTCCCTCCTACTCCCAGAGCCTGGCGGGGATTACAAAGGTGGGTGGCTGTAACTTCTCGAAAAGTATACCACCTCATGATGCTCTCCTAGCTCTGGATCCATGTCTGCTGTTCTACAGATTCATCTGTACTTATCATATTCTCTTCTTAAAACATTTTACACGTCTAAGTCTCCGAGATTGGTGACAGTTTCCTGCTTTCCCACTGCTAACCTTTACTGGATGTATCCACTCAGCCAATTAATTCTCAACCGCAATGGTTTTCTCTAACACCCTATCATATGTTGGAATGCATAGAGGAAAAGTGTTGGATCAGATATCCTTTAAAAACACCTCGCTTAGAGGTCCGAGATCAAAGGAACTGATCAAATCGTAGTCATCAAGTACCAGGAATGATCGTTATACCTCGATGACTACTCAACTACCAACATGTCATCCTGTCGAAGCTGTGTAGCTCTAGAAAACTCTCATCCACCTCCTCAAGCCAGTTCTCAGTCGCATGTGAGTCGGGCTCACCTCGGAACTTGAGGGGTATCTGATGCTGAAACACGTGTAAGGCACTAAACCTATATGTGTCATCCACAGGTACTTCCGGTTGAAACTGCTAACCAACAGGTAGTGATATAGCTGGAACACTACCCGAAGGTTCTATCTCTGGTGTCGGTCCACATACCAAAGCCTCATCACTATGCAGACCAACCTCATCATCACTCACTACGAAACACTAGTATATAAGATCACCATCTTCTCTACTAGTGTCTAAACTAGGTGTAGAACTCTAGTAATTGCCACCATCCAGTCCTCTACTGCCTGTGAATCTGTATCACCTCGTAACATCAGAGGCCTATACTACTGGAACTCACGCAATGCACTCTGTCAGTGTGCACCGTCCACTAGTACGGCTGGTTGAATCTGATACCTAATGGGTGGTGGTGCTGCTGGTACACCACCTGAAGCTCCCAACATAGAAAGGGGACCCTACACCTGAGTACCATTGCTCGGTGGGCCGTCATCGATTACTCTCTCAGAAATCTAACTGACTGTTTTCGTGGAGACATCATGAACAGATGCGACACAGTCAAATGATTTAAACCTGGTGAGGTGACCTGGTTTGAGCTGACTTAAAGAAAACTTTTGTAAAAACACACGCAATCAGTGTTTTCATGCACTTAGTCGGAAATCAGTAGTCAGGGTCCTGGTGTATGGATACGTCTGCTTCCGCACCAACACTGGACTCCCTGAACTGAAGACCACAATCAGTACCCTTAACACTATCTCTTCACAGAATAGAATTATCAGTTTCTTGAGTTTTGCAGTAGAACCGACCCCTCTGATACCAATTTGTGACGACCCGCCCTCGGGGCCCATGCCGTGACTACCCCTAGCCCGCTCTCCATAGGCCAGGGGCTAGCGACTACCACCAAAGGCGTAAATCCCGATAACTGCGAAGGAATTTCTTTTATAAAATATAAACCCATCTAACCAGAGTACAAGAGGAAGTAATTCTCTAAGTACAAAAGAAAGTGCCGAAAGGTAAATGGGCCAGAATACAATCCCAACTGAAAAGTATAGCTACAACTAAATGAATGTACAACTGAAAAGACAAACAGCTGGAAGGTAGAAGCAGCTCCTGGGTCGTCCACCTCGGATCCTACCTGAAGGGTAGGTACAGATGGACTCCTCAACGCTCTCGCCAGCCAACCTCCTCCTAGTACTTTCTTGTCGCGAAGTTTGCCTCCGGGTAATGACTCGTCATGAGGTCCACCTTCAGGTACCGTCCAATCCTTCTACGCTCGGTCTCTATCCACACTGTCCGTCATCTGCATCCAACACAACGAGGTGTGGACATAGCCCATGCATGAGTGAGTGTAACGATACTCAGTAGGGACCCCGAGACCCTCAAGGTCTCACTAAATCCAACAAGGATAACCACAAAGAAGGATCTCAATAGATAACCCTTACATAGGTATAAGTCCATACATATACCTAAGTTATCAAGTAACCCATCTCAATAATGAGGAAACACAAAGGTTATGAAATCAACGAATAACAACTACTTAGGTACATGCCCATACATATACCAAAGTTATCAAGTGACCCATCTCAATCATGATGTAAACACAATGATCATTGACTCAGCTCAAAACAGGATTTTCATTAATGATATTGAAACCACACCTGATGAAGAGCTCCTCCTCTATCGAGTAAAGTGATCCTATCACAACTCCGAGGTGATGCTCACTAACCTTAGACTATTGAGTTACTCCTCCTGTCATGTACAGCGGTTATGAGGCCAAATACAAGGTGCTTCGTCTGCTGAGGGTCTTCTGCCAAATACCAGGAGCTCTCCCTAATAGCCTACAAAGGTACTCCTCTGGTCGAGTACCGTGGGTCTGCTGCCAACTACCAGGCGCTCTGTCTGACGTGGGTCTGCTGCCAAATACCGATTTCTCCTTCCACTGGGCTAATCAAATCACTCCATGTCGAATCGGTCAAGCATTCATCAGGTCTCAGCCAGCTACAAGGTCTTCATACTTCGTACGCTCGTCTCTGAGAGGGTTCTCTCCACGAGCTATTGGTCAATACCCCATTTATCAAAATGTCCCACAAAGATTTATCTCAAGGACTACCTCGTCAAATGGGTCTCAACGCAACAGATGGCGCGTCTATCGGACAGCCGGTCTGTGAGTTATTAGCCTTTTAGTCCCGGGGGCCCGGTTAGTTTTGTGTACGAACCAGCCCGACCGTATCTCAACTGTACCCTGATCTCCCATGGGGTATACTCAAATGAACTGTTTCTTAACATGATTACAATCTCCCTTGACAGTTCGTCAAACGGACATCCGTTCTGAGAGTTATTAGCTTTTCTGTTCCAGGGGCTCTGTTGGATTTTGGGTACAATCCAACCCGGCCATACACCAACTACCTCCAAACCTCAAGTAAAGTATACCAAAAGGACCGTATCTCCAAGAGGAATCAAACAATGTTGACATCATGTAAATCGAACGTCCGGACCTCAAGTTATAAGCGTTTCGGCTCTAAGGGCCCGGTTGGTTTCAGGTTCGAACCAACCCCGCCATACTCAATCTTCACTGAAACCTTGAGTGTAATATACTTAAACATAGACCTCGATCCAAGGAATCTAACATAACTAACGGTGCGTCGATCGGAGGTCCAAAACTCATGTTATGAGCATTTAACAGAAGATGATCTGAAAATAGCGGGTTTGGGCCCGGTCTGCCCCGGGCCAACATCCCCTGGGTCGCCCGAATCAGGTCGACCCGACCCAGGACAACATCTGTTCCAGTTGGGCGTGGCCCGGTTGGTGCGGCCTAGCCGTGTGGCTGAGTGGATGTCGTGGAGTGGGGAGGGGGGTGGAAGCCCCCCGCTAATTGATACTGGCGGCGCAAAGCGCCGCCCTGGTCATCCCAGATCCCACGGCCGCACAGGATATCCCACCTCGCCACCGCAGCACAGCCACTGAGGGTCTTCTTCCAGGGGTTCACTGGGGCGCCACCACCTCTGGCCACCGTGCCAGTGTGGCGCACCACCGCCACCTTCCTCGGGCCACTGGATGCGCTCCGGTGGTCCGTTGTTTACACCGTCTTCTCCAGCGGTTCCCCCTGGACCTGCACTTCACTACGACGGCTTTCAAATGCCGTGGCGGGCACGTTTCATCATCACTGTCAATCTGCACATCAAAAAACAATCTGCGGAGGGTTGTCGACCCGTGTTAGTTCGGCCCGCTCCATCCGCGTTAGGCATTATCAAAAGGTCTAACAACAATGATGTTCAATGACTAACAAGGCACAATTTTAATCAATTAAAATTGAACTTTATTCCCAAAAATACCCCCACAAATAAATATTCCCAACCCACAAATTAAAACATCAGTAGATCAGCATGATATTGAGTAGATCCGCGTTATTTGTTTTAAAAGGGAACAATCATATGAATATTAACATTCTCAAATTAAACCCCTACCTCGAGAAAGATCCGCAGTTAACAAGAATCTTCGAGCCGCAAAAAGATAATGGAATTGACATCGATCATTGCGCCTACCTCACACTTCGTATCAGAGCTTGAGCGTCAGAGACTCATCAAAATCTGACCTCCGTTGAAGAATTGTTCTTCGTCAAAGATCTTGGAAGGCCCGTCGTTGGAGAACCGTTCTTCGTCGGAGGTTTAAAGTTCTCTCTAAATTTCTCCAGAGGATAACCATGAGATTCTCCAAAATATTTTCCAACCCATAATAAAAAGAGGCTTCCACTATTATTAAACATGCTTTTCCTTTTCAAATTCAAAACACTTAATTAATTAATGTGTTGGCACTATTAAAGAGGGAGAGAGAGATGATATCTTTATTAAGGGGTTTGTCACATTAAATTGAAGGGGTGTTAAAGGGGGTTGGAGAGTGTTATGGGAAGATGGGAGGATGGGGCTCGTTTGGGCCCCAACTCTCATATATCCACACTTGAGAGAATTTAACATCTTTAGATATAAATTTGTTTTAAATAATTTATTTAACTTCTTAACTAAACTCCCAATTAAAAATTCTCAACCCGATTCAAACACAACTATGGTAAAGGCCCCCTTAAGCAATTACCGGCGTTGTGAGTTCATTGGTGCCCTCAGATTTCAATTCCAAGCACCAGTTCAAAAGACAGAAAAACCCACTCGTTCGTTCACTGAACGTACCTGACTTAAAATTCGTAAATTTAATCCAAGCACACCGGGCCTCGGAATCAGGTGTCGTCATATGCCAAAGACTTTTAAAATTCCAAAGAAATTAAGAAAAAAAATTCCTTGAAATTTTCGGGTCATTACAGGTGGTTTCATTGGGATTCACTCTTGACCAAGCCCAAGGCATGCATTAACACATTATTCTTGAGCGGAATCGACTACGGGAGAAGTGGAAGTTAATAGAGATTATCACACGATCAATGTTATCTGAGCCACCCCCAGAGTTTGTCACCATCACACACCTTTCCCTTTGGTCTTATGCGGGTGTTATAAGGGGTTATGTACAAAGACCTTAGCACTATGTCTATGTACATTATTTTTTTATAAATAATGTTCATTGATTTTATTATTTTTACTTTTTAAATATTTTTAATGCACAAATAGTATTTTTATTGATAATATTCAACTAAGAAATAAATTTTAATTAATTAGTGATTTTTTGAATTAATAAATATTTTAATAAAATATTATTATTAAATAAATTTGTATTAAATATAAATGATCATATAATTTTACGAATGCAATCTTAATTTTTATTTTGGTTTGAAAACTATTTTTATCAAAACCCATGAATTTTCAGTAAATGTCGGGTTTTATTTCAAGTGTAAAAATTCACATATTTGTGAAATTATTTAGATAAAATGAATATTATTTTTGGAATTAGGATGCAAAAATTATCTGATGGTTAATTTGTCTTAATTTTCTGAGACAGATGAATTATTGTGTAAAAATTAAACACCATTAAAATATATAATGTGTTTTATTAGATCATAATGACCTCATAGTGATATAATAAAATAATATAAAAATTTTGTTCGGAAAATATATGTTTTATCATTAAAATAATGAGTTTTTATATATTTTTGATTTATTTTACAGAGATTTTATGGACCCTCCAAAACATATAAAACATTTTGACTTTTTAAATTGTTTTCCTTGATAGTGTGACTCACCTCCACATATGAAACCCTATTATTTTAAGAAGTTAGGACTTTGGCCTTATAAAATATTCTTTTCCACTTCCCTTTGGAAAAATCCATTGGCAAAAACCTTGTCCTGGTTTGTCATATTGATTAGTTTAATGTGAGGTGTCTCAAACCAAAATAATAAAGAATTAGTTCTCCTTTACTATATAAACCCACCAAAGATCCCAATTCCTCTTAACTAAATGCCTTTGGAGTTCCACCAACCCCTGCCCTCCAATTTATAAAATCCTCCCAAGGTTCCCCAAGCGCCTAATAAGACACTATCTTGTCTCTCCCAAGCATTTGGGATCAAAATTCCATGTAAGGGATTTATACATTTCTTTTTTTATCCAGTTTTCTTAATATTATTATGACCTATTATTTTTAGTTACAAATGTTGTGGTCTAATTTAAAACCTTCCCCATACTACCCTATTTATGTTTGGATTATGGGTGACCCCCTTCTCTCTCATTAATGCCTCCCATGTACACCTATTACCATGCCGAAATTCGGTGAGGGATTTCTCTATCATCTTTTACATCCATTAAATTCTTTTATATTATGCATATATATTCCATTATTTATGTTGGGACATGTATCTATATGACCCCACTACTGTAAATTTCATGTAAATATGTTGAGACACCCTTTTCTCTCTCATAAACTATCTTCATGAATCCTTTTTTCACGCCGTTATGTTCTAGAAATTGCACCGTGATTTCCCAAGACACGATCATTGTGTAGTGATTACCTAACCAATGTCTATATCAAGGGAATTAACCTTTATTCACATATAAATATTGAATGTTAGTTTCATGTATTTATACCACATTACTAAATAATTTAATTACTTATGATGTTGATTTATTCCTTGTTATATGAACAATGTGGCACACTTATGCATGCAATTAAATGTTTTAGAACGGTGCACCCTGATTGCGCTCGGATGCATTGGGTAAAGTATTATATCATGTTACGTCAGGTGAAATGAGTGTTGAATCATTATAATTCAAGTGAAATTATGGTTTACTCGTGCTTCATGTTCAATGAGGATTTACTCATGCTCTCTGTTCAATTTCCCTTGGAACAATCTAATTCCATGTTAAATGTTGTCGACACATTTCCATGTTATGATTTTCATGCTTTATCATGCCTTTATGTTCATGATTCCTTTGTTTATCATTGATATTCCTATTGTATAACATTTATTATATTCCTAATGTTATTTCATGTTTATTCTCTCACTGTGCTTTATAGCTCACCTTTTTCTTATACATGTCCTCTGGTTATCCCATGCAATGCTAAGTATGAGGGAATGTAATGGTCATGTATCAATTGTTTTCAACAAATATGTTGCGTGTTTTATGTTATAAGATATTATGTAATGCTCATAAGACCCAAATAAACTAGACCTCTTGATATTATATGTTTTACCATGTGGATATTTTATGTAATATATCAGTTTTATGTGTGTAAAAAAAGCAGCGTTGTTATTGAATGTGAGATCATTCTAGCTATGAGTCTATACAATCAAAGACCATGAACATAGTTGTGAGATAAGGGAGTCGTGTGAATGATCCTATAAAAGATATTATAAGACTTGTTCACCTAGATATGTTGTAAGAAACAATATATTCTCATAATATATTTGATACAAACCAAATATACTTGAATTACCCATCAGTAATTTCAATATAAATAACTAAAATTGTGTCAAATACGTTACCAGGATCTTTAAGTACTACAGTTTTTGTGAGTTTCTAGATAAAAATTACATAACAAAACAATTTACCGTTCCATCATATGATTATTTCTTACATTATAACAATATATCATTGTTTTATAATAATATATCAATATATCTCTAAAAATTATCAACATAGGATATCCTTTTAGTACGGTATTATATAATATCATTCTTCCAAACCGAGGGAAATGGAAACATACTAAAGTGTGATCTCACGTGATTAATAATGGTATTCCTCGGTGATATTAATCTATTCCTATGTATGAATTAGATATGTGTATGTGTATGATAAAATGATCATAACAGTAAAAATTCTTACAATATCACAAAAATATCATGTATTAAGAGTCTTGGAATATGTATTGGTCATATCCAAATATATAATTCATTACTAAAAAAATAATCAATAGTAAAAAATGATCAATGTGAACATATAACAATCATAATTAATACATTTGGAAGATATAAATAATCATTAAAAAAACATTTCCGTTGGGATGTACAACTAAAATGAGTGTCATAGTCAATAAAACCACATTATTGATTTGGTGGTCTCCCGATTACCATTATTTCTATATTAAATGATCGCTACCAAGGAAATAATAATGGATTGAGCCCCTTAATGAATTAGTTTCCATTACCATTCATGATCATATCTTCTAATGAGATATCAATAATATGCCAAGGCATTGGATAGTCATATAAATATGGGCCCTCTCATCACATAATGAAAAAAAATCATAAGGGTGAAAAAAAATCAACAAACACTCATCAGATCATCATTGATTAATCAATGAAAAAGTAATAAATTTAATCATTAATTCATAATGAGAAAATCCAATTCTATCTAGATAAATGAAATCACTTTTTTCATATAATATCTCATTATTTCATCCTATCGTAATTATCCTATTGACAGAGATGTGTTGAATAATATTTTTTAAAACATCACGTTATTGATCCATCCTATAAAAGGACATAGATGGTATCCTTATAAAATATCCTCAATGGAGTAGAATAACCATATATGGATATTTATATAGACATAAAAATTAAATTTAAAATAAAATATGATCATTTCTTAAAAAACATGGGAAAATATTTTTTCCCTACTATTGCATTAACAGAATAATTTTTTTTCAAATAGTCAAAAAAATATTTTCATTAAAATAATAACAGAATCATAAAAAATTACACATTGTATAGAATGGTAAGGATGACCTGAATATATATTCAATTGTAAAATGAAAAAAATAATCTTCCACCCATTTGTTAAAATTCAAAAATACACTCCTTAAAAATATTCTTAAATTAAATTATTATAAATTTTAATAAAATTATAATATGTATTAATATAGAATTAAAATATCATTGGTTAATTTAATCGAACATTATTTGAAATCATTTTAATGGAATATGACAGGGAGGAAAAACCTCTCAACTAAACGTACATATATGTTTGAAAATTACTACAAAAAGTTTCTTGATATTAATGACCAATAAAGAAATTGAAATTTATGGAAAACATAAAAACGAAATATGTAACAAATAAATTAAATATGGTAAAATATTTATTTTTAAATCACCAAAATGAAAATTCTTATAATCATGAAATTATTTTTGGAACTGTATATATACACCCCCCAAATGCAACCATCGGTGAATATGGAATATGTCTAAAAATGGGATTCAGTAATCCCTTCACTAAGTTCGTTCCATTCCCCTTACATTCTCTTATCCTCATCGATAATATATTTAATGTTATTATAAAAATATTATAGAACCATATTAATAATTATCAAACTTATATACTTCTATTAAAATTCTTAATTACTTATTTTTAATAACTCATCCTTTAAATCATAATAATAGTGTTAACTAATGAAATTTTCATTTCTGTTTCCATGAAGTGGTTTTTATCATTAAACCTCGATCATGGTTTCAAAATATTAAAATAATTAATAATATAATTTAATCATATATATTAATTATATATAATTTTTTAAATTATTATATTTATTGTGTGATGAAAAAATAATCGCATCAATTCATAAAGGCGGTAGTCTGCACATATGTTTGGGTATTGTTCTCACAATCCAATTGGTTGAAAAATGGAATTATATATAATAATTAAAATTTATGAAAGATAAATTATATCATATATATCATATAAATTTATTAAAACAGTCCTTATGTACATCTATATAATATATGACTGAAAATGAGATCACATCACATTTTAGAGGGTGTTGTACTGACGTACACCCCACTGACATGATCATCATCAAATGGAATATGGGTTTAATAGTAAGATAATATTTAAACTATATATAATAATTATAAATTATAAATAAAATATATTAAAAATAAATAAATTGATAAATCTATCTACATGTGGGGTATTGAAAAATATTATGAATCCTAGAGATGATAATACATATGTATAGACGATTACATACTGATTTTCAATTATGTGGATGATAAAAATATAATTTATCTAAAATGAACATGAAATAATTTAAAATAAAAATTATTACATTTTTGATAATATAATATTTATAGAAAATATTTGTTGCAGTTAAGAAATTTAATAATGACAAAAGGATTGATTAATGATGATAACCTCTTTTATAAAAAACAGATGTTTCATATCTTCATCAGGGAACATGGGAATGACATTTAATATGACCATAAAATCAATATCATTGATAAGGATGTTGAGAAAGGATTTAGTTAGGGTTCTATTTCTCTTTGTGGGTAATTATTTTTTGTAAATAAGGGTAGTGGATGTTACCATTATAATTAAAGGGAGTTCAAAATTATAATTACTCTAATAATTAAAATAATATAAGGTCAGATTGTTTGAAATGTTGAGAAAAATGGATCAATTTTACATTTTTCAAATAATATTTTTTATATAATTTGATAATATATTATTTATTCAAGTATTTCGGTAATTATAATCATGATCTATTTAGTTTTTTCAATCGTACTACCTTTAATCCCTTATTATCAAAACAAAATATTATTCTTTATGAGTTAATAATGTAATTATAAAAGATAATATGGATAATAAGTTCAAAAATATTGATCTGTTCAACCATTTCCTAAAAATTATTTAAAATAAAATATTTTAATGATTTTAAGAAATAGTTAATTAAATAAAGTTTAACATAAAATACCCCTAATGTCATTTTTGGGAAAATTCACATAATGTGACATTATAAAAAATATATTATTCCATTGAGTTTGAATGTTAACATTTAAAATATTATATACCAATAACAATGATGAATAAGAATCATGATTGATTATAATATCATAAAAACACATCACGTTAAAAAATTGAAAACTATTTACATTGATTTTTCAAGTGCTTGAATAAATATGGAATTAGTGATTAATAAGAGTTTTAAGTAATTATAAAATTAAAAATAAATATAAATTAATTAATATAATTAAAATAATTTTAAAATATTCCATATCAAAATTTATAAACATCCATAAAATCATTTTTGTCTTATGAAAATACATCAAAGATATTAAATGGAAGAGAGTAATATTTTATACTAATTCATTACGTAAAAATCATAGTTTCGATTATAAATGTAAAAAAACTACTTATATATTTATATATAATATAATATTAATAAATTTAATATCATATAATATAAAAAAATAATGTGTTTGAGATATTTCTATTCAGTATCCCAAAGGATTAATCAAATTTTTCCTATTATATATTAGTCTCTCTACTTATTTTTTTACATGTTTACTTTTCATTATAACCCAATTTAAATTGGAACTCATTTCTAAAGGTGAACATGATGATCCCAAACATGGAATCCAATTTCAATTCTTAAATTTTTATATGTAGTACAAACTACATTAAATATAATTTTTTATAATGTAAGAGATTACAATTTTAAGAAAAATTCATATTATAAGCATCATAAATGATGGTATCGAAATATAATGTGAAATAATTTTTGTAATTGAAATAATACTATTATCTTAAATTAAAGGGTACTTATTTGATTAAAAATTAACAAAGTTGAATGGAATATTTTGAAAACACAATTAAAACAATATTAACAACAATATTTTTTATTTAAATTAAATTGTCCCATATATTTTCAAAATTTAAAACAGATATAACTATTATTAAATGTATATATTTAAATTATTTATATTTTATAAAAAAAATATATATTTTAACGATAATAGTTTTTTTAATCATTTAATTAATAATTATACAATAGTAATTTCATAAATGTGAACTTATTTTTAATGTTATTATTTTATAACATTTACCGTAAACAAAATGATTTATATAAATTTATAAAAAATTAAATGTATTGTAATTTTTAGATAATTATTCCAAAAACAGTGTCCATTTCATCAAATTAAAATTTTATAATTCATTATTTTATATTTTAATGGAAACAAAAAGAATAAATAAATCCCACTTTTATTGAAATTTGTCCACTAAAATCCATATAAATTTTGATCCTTATGTGACTTAATTATTATGAATAAAATTTTATTATGTATTTACTTATCACAGATCAAATACTTTAAACAATGAAATATTTTCAAAAAAATATTTCATAATACAGTTACACATACTCATACCAAGAGAACCAATGGTTAGTTTATAACATTCATATTTAAATAATAATATTTACAAGGTATATCACAATTCATTTATGCAATGTAGTTTTTTGGTAAAAACAATTTAATATAATTATTATTTCATATAATAATTCATTATAAAATTTATTATTTTTACTTTCTACCATATAAATTTAATTGATCCTTCATATTTTTAAAATTTTTATGGAAAGGGTTTTAAAACAATATCAGAATAACTTTCACCAAGGGGATTATAATTTTATATAATTTGGATAAAATGTGTTAAAATTAATATAGATTATGTTTTTCATTTAAAGATGAATTCAATATTTATGTTAATTCTTAGAATCAAATCATTCGCCAAATATTTCATAACTTATCTAATCATTTTTGTAAACATATATATGAATGTATTTTATTTATGGTGCCTTTATAATTGAGTTGCAGTACCCCCGGTTTTTGGTACATAACCCCTTTCCTCGTGTTTGTTTAAATGTTGTGCCTTTGATTGGTTTTCCCTCAAATAGCGTGTTTCCATAAAATATAGTGTTTCCATAAAATGGAGAGATTTGATAAAATAGAGAGTTTCCATAATATATATAGTTTCCATAATGATGGGTGTTTCGATAAAGTGTGTTGTTTCTATAATGTTGGGTTTTTTCATAAAGTGTTGTATTTCCATAAAGTGGGTTGTTTCTATATTGTTTTCCATTTCCGTAAAGTGTGTTGTTTCCATAAATTTTTTATTCCAAAAAATGGTATAGGTGAACTATGGTATATTTTGGGGGTTATATAAGGGGTTTTGGTACCGAAATTAATGTCTCATGATCCATACACGGTTTTCCCAAACCATGAGGTCAAACCTTGCACAGAGGTAAAATCTACATCCTATTTTCAAGGATCAGACTGGTTTTCTCACTATATATTTCTTTCTGTCTTCAAAACTCCCCTATTTTGAAATTACTCTCCTTATATGTCTAGAGAAACCTTCCCACATGAGTTGGATCCAACTTGGATCCCTCCCATGGATATTTTAAGCCTGATTCATGGGGAATGTTTAGATCATCTTGGTTGTTTTTTGTTTTAAACAAACTCCTCCTTCTCTCCTTCTCATTTTATTTGATATAAACCTATTGTGGGTAGATAAAATTATTTAATTTTTGGTGAGGCTATATATGGGGTTGTTTTTCATAGAGGAAGAGATATAAGCTGCATTCTTAGAATCTTTATCAGATTCTTTAGGTATGTCACCATTCTTTCATGATTTGTCATGTTTTCATAGATCTACTTAGATCTACTTCACTGATATACATTCATTGTTAGATCTGAACCTATATTTTGTAGATCTATGCTTTTGGATTCAAATTAATTCAATTTTGAGTCTTTATTTTTTTATGATAATAGTACTAAAGTAGTTCATTGATAATCCACCTGTCTTCTTGTGCGTTCTTTGTCTATTATCGAGTTACATAAACAATTTCAAGGTAATAGATTTCTATCTTGACTCCTATAAATAAAAGTGATTGTATTGGTTTCAAATATATTTATTTAACTGTTATTTACTATGAAAATAATTGAATAAATCTTCTACAATGATAATATATGGTTTTAGTTGAATTGTAAATTCTCGGTGAATTTTTGTGCCAATTGATTTAGCCTCATGAATTTAAAATTATGTTTTAAAATTATTGATTTTATTGAATTGTTAACTAGTTTCATGAAATTTTTTTTCCCCATAAAAAGTGGTGTTTTATTGAAATAATTTGGTATTGAAAATACTTTGATGAAAAATTGGTTTTTAATAAAAAGGGTTATTATTTGTTGAAACTATATTTTGGCTTGATCGCTGGGCATATTGGTGTTTGAGTTCATTTTTCTTTTTAGGGACATGGTTGAAATAAGACCTTCTGCTCTATTCCAAAGGATAAATGGTACACGAGATATAAATTTCATATTGCATATACAGGGCTTGGTGGAAATATGACCTTGTGCTCGGTGCCAAAGGATAAATGGCACATGGGAAACAATTACCTTTTGACGACTTGGTAGATCGACGAGAAGCCACTCATGAGTTTGCAATTGTCATTATTTAGCATGAAATATTGGTTACATGGGATTGTGGAACTTTTGGGTATGCCAAGAAAAGTGTATTGTGAAATTATTTTAATGATTGTTTAGTTATTTTTCTAGAAAAATATCTTGCTGGGAAAATTGGTTTTAATTGCACTTGTATGCTTTAGGTAATGAATGGTTTTGGAAAGATGTTTTTATTTAGATATAAACTAATTTTGAGAAATCCTTTTATATAACTATTGATAACTATACTATTCTAGTGGTGTGGGTAGGGAAGTCACTGTGAAAAATCTACTGACTCTTATACTCACACCTGCTTTGGAACTTTAGGGATTTTTTAGATGTTATCTTTAGGGAATATGGCTAAGGTAATGTTTCACATATTTTAGCACCGCCTCTAGATCTTAGGACTGTTTCTAGATTGTGAAGCATTGAGCATTTTGAGCATGGAGTCTTGTGGTCTTTAGAGAGCCTTTTTTATTTTATCTGATGTATACTTTGATACTTGGTTATTCTTCTGTTGTGGCACACTTTGATGTGGTTTTGATATACATAAAGTAGTTTAGTTTCCTTTTATTCATCCTAGAATCATATAGTCAATGTTTTGTTATGGTTGGATGGTTTATTGGTTTATATATTAATGGTTAAATCATCCCCCAAATGTATTTCAATCAATTTGGAATTTATTTCCAACCATTGGCATCTTGGGGATGTTGTATAGGGCTTAGTAATGACTAGTTGTACTCTCATGCCAATGAGAACTGGGTGGTCATTACAAATGGTATCAACTTCCTCGATCCTTGCATAAAAAGTTGTCATCTATATTCCTAGTTATGGTGATTAAATCACTTCTGGTTTATTCCATGGGATGCAATCATAGAAAAGAGTAAGAAAATCAAAATGTGAAATGCATAACATAAATTTACGTATCTATCCCTTTTGTTGTGAACATCATGTTACCAAGCAGTTGGGGAAATAAGAGTTTCGAGACAATTCTTCGATTTTAAAATCTCATTAGCATGAGTTTAGCCAATGAGTCATGCATTACATGTGTTTCAGATGAATGACGCCCCCCTAAGAGTGCACACATCATTTCGAGGAATGATTCAGGTTGTATAAAAGTGTTATTTTTTTGAAAATGTATGGGATTGGATTTAAAATTAATGATTTTGAAAAAGGAAATGTGTATTATATTTTTAAAATGGTTTAATTTTAAAAATCATGTGAAGTGTTTTAAAAATGGTTAGACATGGGAAAAGGTTGTTTTGGAACCGAATTTTGTGATAGTTGAAGTGATATAATTTTAAATTCTAAGTCAATAGTTTCTAGAGAGTGAGATTAATGGATTTTGTTGTTAGTTTAGAAAATATCACCCGAAAGGCGTAATCGAAACCAACCTAAAGAATATGTGAAGAATGTGGTTGCACATGAACCACATGATAACCAAGAGGTTGTTCAGTGTATTGTACATGCTTTTGAAGCTGTGGATATAGGGAACTTAAGGAATGAGCCACAACTTGTGGATCATACCATCATGTTCATGAATCAAAATCCACATAATTTTCAGGGTGATTATGAACCCTAGAAGGCAGAGGTGTGGCTATGTAAGATGAATTGTATCTTCAACATCATCAGCACATCGGTAGAGATAATGATCAAACTAGAGATGTATATGTTTGAGGTTCATGCTAGATAGGGGTGGGATTTCACGGTGTAGGCTAAATTGGATGAATTCCTTACATTGAAGGATTTTGAGGAATTATTAAAAAAAACAATTCTATACTCATACGTTCAAGATCTAGAAAAAGATGGAATTTTTCGGCCTGAAACATGATAGTCTCTCTTTCATAGATTATGCGGCTATGTTACTGAACATAGTGTGCTTTGCACATGAAGTTGCATCAAGAGACTCATTGAAGGCACACATATTCTAATCAGGGATATGATAGAAGATTCGATCAATGATTACAGTACTTTGTATTATAGATAATGCAGATATGGTTAACAGAGCGAATGTGGCTGAACGTGAAATCATTGGATATATGGGAGGAGGCCTGATAATACCTTTAGGAAATGGTGGGTACTTAACCATTAGAAAAAACTGGAAAACAGAATCATATTTCCATGGTTCATGTGAAAATCAGAACCATATGGTCGGATCAGTAAAACATTAACCCTAACCCTAGAACAAAAAAGGTTGTTTTCAATGTGGTTTACTTGACCACGTACTACGATATTGTTTGGAAAAACCTAGATCATTTCATAATTGCAACATTATGGGACATCTTTAGTGCTATTGTATCAATTATCCATGGTCTTCTGCTCGGGACACTTCTCAGTCTAAGAAAGCATCATATGCTTCGACAGGATAAGGAAAACAGAATCAGTCATGTCAGAAAAGTAGATCTAGCCATGTTGATTCTAGAAATATCATGACTCTTAATGTTGGGAATCCTCGACAAGGAAACAAGGAGAACATTGTAGCAAAAAAGAAATTGATTGGAGCTGAGCAGAATTTTGTCGATGATCAGGCTGGAGTATCTCTAGTGATAGGTATGATTATTTTTAATTATACCATCGTTCAATTGTTTTTTGATACTAGTGCATCACATTCCTTCATTGCATCTTGTACTTTTTACATTCTATGATTAAAACTGGAAATGATGCATTTTTTCTAAAAACTAAAAACTCTTCTCGGTTAACAAGAATGCCAAGCCTTCTTGGGTAGAGCATGTGGTGTAACTATTGATGGAGCTGAGATAAAATAGGACATATCGATGTTTTAGATGGATGTCTATGATGTAATCTTGGATACATATTGACTGAAAACAATCAAGTCTCAAATCCACTAATATAGGAGAATAATTAGTTTCATGACTAAGGATGGCATCAATCATATCTTTAAAAGAGAAATGATTTTATATAAAGGTGACAAGAGCTTTTTGGCACAAATTCTTGGAAAGATATCATACCTGTTGGCAGCATTGACATTGGAATCAAGAGAAGAGATCAAGGAAAATAGTTTTCCAGCAGTTTTGGATCAATTTCAAGATGTCTTTCCCAAGAACTTCTCAGGGTTACCACCTCTATGAGATGCAGAGTTTACAATTGATCTCCTTTTGGAGAGAAGTCCTATTTCCCGTTTGACATATAGGATGGCACAAATAGAGTTACAGGAATAGAAAGTGAATTTAGTAGAGCTAGAATGAAAGGGTTTCATTCGACCATGTACGTCTCTATGGGCATCACTGTGTTTGTTCTTGAAGAAGGAAGATAGAACTCTTCGGAAATGTGTTGATTATCGTAATCTTAACCATGTTATAATAAAGAAAAAAAATCCACAACCACATCGTAATGACATGGTCAATCTATCATGGGGATCTCAGTGGTTCTCCAAGATTAAATTGAGATGTAGATATTAAAACTTGGGTGTTCAGAAAGAGGATGTTCTAAAGAAAACGTTCAGAATTAGATATGACTACTATGAATATGTAGTCATCAATTTTGGCCTAATGAATGCACCAGAGGTCTTCAAGGAATTAATTATTCAGATATTTCAACAATATCTTGATTATTTTGATATGGTGTTTGTAGCCAACATTTTTTTTCTATTCAACGGAAAGGGATGACCATGTGGTGAACCTAGAAACAATGTTACAAATATTGAGAGATTGTAATTTTTATGGCATATTATCAATGTGGGATTTTTATATATACGAAGTACATTTTCATGGCCATGTAATTTCTGAGAAAGGAATTCCTATTGACACTAAAAATATAGAAGTTGTTATATATTGGCAACCACCGATGAATGTTTTCGAGATACGATTTTTTCTTGGCCTAGCTAGTTATTACCGACGCATTGTACATGATTACTCACAACTAGCTTCACCAATGAAAAATCGTACAAAGAAGAATCAACCATTCCAATGGATAGAGTAATGTCAGAATTATTTTATGGAACTAATAGTTCGTCTTACATCTGTACCTATATTGATATTTCCAAAATAACAACAGGGGAATATGGTGTATTTTGATGCTTCAAGATCAGGGTTGGGTAGTGTTCTCATGCAAAGAGATCATGTGGTTGATTATAGTACACGGCGTTTGAGGATTCATGAGGAGAACTACCCAACACATGATTTGGAGTTACCTGCAGTCGTTTGTGCTTTGAAAACATAGAGACATTAAATCTTTGGTGGGATATTTTCTTTGATTACGAATCATAATAGATTGAACCTCATTTTCTCATAGTTAGATTTGAATCTGAGTAAAAGGAGATGGATGGATTATCTCCAAATGATTTTCATTGACTTGATGTACAAACAAGGGATTGGAAATTCAGTGGGAGATGTATTGAGTAGAAATTCATATGATCTGTTCGTGAAGGAAGCTTCAGATGAATGGAAGTAGATATCGTTATTTTCCGACTTTCATGTGGAATGTGAATACTGAGATGATGTTGCAGTTTTCTTTTCAGATATGCTTGTTCCAAATTTAGTAAAAATGATCAAAGAGGCACAAACATCTGATGAATAATGTCCAGTTATTAGTTCAACACTAAAGGGTGCAGAGACCATAGATGGATGGAAACATGATGGAGGTTCAATTTTTTTTAGATATAGGATGGTTGTACCAATGGGTTTTTAGGAAAAAATCTTTCATGATTACCACCATTTTATATGGGATGTACATCCAGGAACACATAATATTTATAAGGAAATGGAGTTGTAGTTTTGGGGTAGCAACATGAAAAGAAAGGTGGTCAAGTATATCTTGTAATGCATAACTTGTCTGCATGTTAAAGCATAACATCAAATACTAGCTGTTATGTTACAATCCTTGCCCATCCTAGT
Organism: Viscum album; assembly: GCA_963277665.1. Lineage (NCBI taxonomy): Eukaryota > Viridiplantae > Streptophyta > Magnoliopsida > Santalales > Viscaceae > Viscum > Viscum album. The sequence continues at coordinate 646,083,936 of OY728120.1, read as the reverse complement.
GTGGAAATGGGATCAGATAGTATTGTATTTTGTTACAAGTCTACCAATAATGGTCAGAAACAGAATTCCATTTTGTTGATAGTGGATTGTCTGGAAAATTTATCCCATTTCATCCCTAATCGTTAAATTCATATGGCAGAGGATCATTAAAAAATTTATATCTAATAAGTGGTAAAGAGGAATGGTGTACATGTTTCCATAGTCTCGAATAGAGATTGGATGTTCGCGTCTCATTTCTGGAAATACATACAGCAAGCCCCTGGGACTCTGTTGACTATGATCACAGCGTTTCATCCTCTGATGGATGGGAAATATGAGGGAATGATACAAAGGATGGAAAAAATGTTTTAGGTCTGTGTAATGTATTTTGGTGTCTGGTGGGAGGATATTATATCCTTGTTGGAGTTCTCATACAATAACATGTATCAAACCTCGATACACAGGGATCTGTTTGATGCATTGTATGGGTGTCCATATCATTATCTACTATGTTTGGTGGAAATAGGAAAAACATCAATAGTAAGGCCAAGCCATATCCATGAGAAAAAGAGAATATCCAATTGATAAAAAAGAGGATGGATACGACTCAAATTCGCCAGAAATCTTCTGCAGATCCTCGTCGATGACTATTGTCGTTAACTGTGGGTGATCATGTCTTCTTGATGATCTATCCAAGGCTTGTACATCCGTATTTTGGGAAGCAAGAAATGTTATCTCGAAGTTACATTTTCCCTTTTGAGATTATAGAATGGTTTGGAGTGGTTTTATATTTTTTGGAATTACCACCATAGTTTAGCTTGATGCATAATGTGTTCTATGTATCCCAGTTGAAAATATATCACCCTGATCCTGACCATGTTATCATATTAGATCTTGTTAACCTAGAACCAGATGAATTAGTTTTACATATCATAGTTTGTATCATCGATATCCATGTAAAGACCCAGAAATCATGTGGAAATGTTTTTCTTAAATACATGAGAATTTTACGAGTCCACAGTTTCTAATGGAGCTTGATTCTGAGGCCCAGTGTGCCCGGAATCAATTTTTAAAATTCTGTTCGGGTACGATCAGTAATCGTACGTGCGGGTTTTTCTATCTTTTTATCTGGTGATCGGAATTTAAATCTGAGGACACTTATGAACTCACATCACCGATATTCTCTTAAGGAGACCTTTACAGCAGTTGCGTTTTATCGGGAGTAGAAATTAATTTTTGGGAAATCATAATAAATTAAATAAAAATTATGTGTGAAATAATTATTTTTAAGTGGTGGTTTTATCCTCCAAGGGAAGATAGAGGTTAGTCCCACCCCCACATAACCTCCCATGAGAGGATATTATGTAGTGGGGCCCAAATGAGCTCAAACCCCTCAACTTCCTTTGAACCACTTTAAACTCTTGGACTTCCCATTATTTTGCCTACACACCCTTGTATTTAATCATTTGAATACCTTGGAATTATTTCCAACTCCATGCATTTAATTAAGTGTACAAACATAATAAATGGATTAGGAGTGTTTTATTTCATTAGAATTAATTATACCAACATTGAAATAAGGGATGATATTCTTTTATTTTGGGAGGTAATAATCATTGGAGAGCTTGGGGAGAACTCTTGGAAGAACACTTTTTATCTCGACTAAGAACGTTGTTTCTACCGAAAAATGACGATGCTTCACCTTCCTTTCCAACTAGGGAAAGAAGGGAAGATATCACCCACGAAGAACGTCTCCACCAACAACGAAATTCCCTCCAACATTGATGGAACGATGTCCGTCTTCCACAGCGTCTGTCTTCCGTGACTCGTCAACGTTCAATGACGAAATATGAGGTAGGGTTATTTTATTATTTCTAAATGACTAAAATTATACCCTCATTCTTCAATGAATGTTTTGGTTCGTCATTGGCCAAATTATATCACCTAATGCGGAGGTGCTGGACGAATAAAAATATGGCCAGAAGCCCCTTCGTTGGTTCTTGTTTTTTGAAGTCAGAGGCGGAGCTGAAAGGGCGCGGTGCCATCACAACATGCATGAAATGAACCGCGGAGAAGAAAGAGGAACCACGACCAGAAGGGCTGCGGCAAATGAATAAGCATGGTGTCGTCGCGCCGCGCGACTGATCCAAATTTGGCAGCCACGTCAGGCTGCGGTAAAGGTTGTGAGACGTCGTCGCACCGTGCGGAGGTAAGTAGGTCATTGGCTCCGTCGTTCTACGATAGAGGTGTGGAGGCGGCTTGCCGAGCCATCCGCCATGGAACCGGACCACGGGACGACCGACCAACCCTCTTGAAGACCACAATGCCCGTAGGTGACGCGTGGAGGGAGACCGCAGCCCGCCACCCCGGGCTGCATGGCTGGGCGAACCGTCCGGCTACGTCCAACCAGGCTGGAGAATCGCGGCACCCATAGGCACTACGTGTGCGAGGAAGAACCGGCCGGCTACGGCCGGCCGGGTAGGGGAGGAGCCGGCGCCGCTTGGCGCGACACGGTGGACTAGACCAGCACACAGCGTGGGCCGGGTCCACTGGTGGTATGTGCCCTACCGGACCAGGCCAACCCCCCAGCCACTTCGGACCCGCCGAACCGGTCCGGACTGACCCCCCATCTAGGTCAGACCCACCGAGCTCGGATGAGCCGACCCGCAAGCCCATTGGGCTTGGCGGGCTGGGCCCGTCTTCGCTTAAATGTGAATATCTTCTAGACCGTGTGTCCGATCGATGCACCGTCTACAGCACTGGGACCCTTGTGATGAGGTAGTACTTATGTGGTAATCTAACTGAGTTTTGGATAAATTTTAAAAATGTCCGCGATGGATCGAATGTAAAATCCAAACGGGCCCCTATAACGGAAATGCCAATAACTCTCAGACCGAGCGTCTGATGGATGCACCGTCTATCACATTGGGTTACTTTTTATGAGATTAAACTATGAGATATATCAAAATGAGACTTCATGATAGGTTATGTATCGACACTTGGCACAAGGAGTGGACCCTACCAGAATCTGGCGTGCCTTTTGCGGGAACCCTAGAGCTGACTACGATGACTACTATACCAGAATCCTACATGTGTTCGACAGTGATGACTACTGAACCAGAATCCTCTGTGGGTTCGATAGCGATGACTACTGAATTGGAGTCTTCAATGGGTTCAATAGAGATGAATACTGAACCATAATCCTCCTTGGGTTCGATAGCAATGACTACTTTACCAGGATCCTTTGTGGGTCTAACAGTTCTGACTTCTATTCCTATATCCTATGTGGGTCTGACAGAGTAGATGGTCCTGTAACCTAAGTGGGTCTAACAGCTTGGCTGGTCCTGTATCCTATGTGGGTCCGAAATCTTGGATGAATTGGTGACTACATTTGATCATCTCTATCTCTCTTTGAAAGATGTATAACTGTGTGAGCTTAGTCTTGTCACTAAATCATTATCATCGATGAGATTGACGTTACTTCTTGTGTAGACTGGTTTGTTCTTGGACTCGAGAGTTGAATCCAGAATATGACTGGTAACGTAGGTATATGTATGGGAGTATACCTATATAGGTTTGGTTAGTAATTCGTGTTTGAATATTTCTACTGTGGTTTATCCTTTTTGTGGATTCTAGGAGACATTTGAGGGTCTTGGTGTCCCCTAATGAGTATTGTTATACTCACCCCTACACGGGCCTCACCCACACCATGCTATTTTCTTTGCAGACGATAGACAACAGTTATTGAGGCTGAGGGTGATGGACAGAAGCTTCTTGGAGCAGGTCTAGACTAGATGTACCGTAGGGATGAGTTGTTCGAGTTCTGTACCTACCCTTCATGTAGTATTCCCTAGTGGATAATCCAGGTGCTATTTTCCATTTTTACTTTTACTTGTACATGTTGTTCAGTTGGATTTGTATACTAGACCACTTACTTTCACCACACCTTATTTTTCTATTTTAGTACTAGTTGCCTCTACAACTTGTGTTCAGACTGTGTGTGTGTGTTACAGGTTAAAATGAAATTCATTCACTTTTTATTAGGGATTCTATTTTGGTGCTAGTTTCCAGCCCCTAGCTTATGGAAGGCGGGCTTGGGGTAGTCCCGACACGGGCCCCGAGGACGGGTCCTGAAAAATTAGTATCAGAGGAGTCGGCTCTACCACAGAACATGGACTCTGATTATTTCAACAGTAATAGTGTTAAGTGTTTTGGGTGTGGTTATTAGTTTATGGAAACATGCGTTGGTGCGGCGGCCAATGTATCTACACACTAGGACTCTAACTTCTGATTTCCAACTAACTGTACGAAAACACGAATTGCGTGTGTATTTCCTTTGAAAACTTTTTCTTCGTGATTGCTTTGTGTCAGTTCACCATGTATACTGTTTTAACCATGGCACACTTATTTCTTTTCCGGAGGGTCCCAAGAAGTTATCCAGCTAGGGTTCCATGCTTCGTATGAGATATTAGACCACAAAGTGACAAGGCCTCAGTGCAGGGCCCCATCACATTGGAGGGACCAACAGTGCCACAACTCGTTGGGCCACTGATACAACCAGCTCCAGTAGCAGAGAGTGCATTCCGCCTGAGTGCGTTACATGTGTTCCGGTTCTAGAGTCTTCCTAGGTTCCAGGGAGAGATGGACCCACCAGCAGGTGAGGTTTGGATGGAGGCTGTCGTGAGAGTTTTCAGATTGGTAGGGACACCATCCGAACTCATGGTGATCCTTTACACGAGTCTCTTTCATGAAGCATCCAGTAGATGGTGGATCCTGATGCTCCAGTGGCAATATGAGGCTTCATTACCATGTACAGACTTCAAGAGTCACTTTCGATCAAAGTTTATTACAAACACCTTTCATGTGGTGTGGATTTAGTAGTTACTTCATCTGCAGTAGGGCAGCATAAAAGTAGCTCAGTACTCAGCGAGGATCACCGACCTCTCGCGCTACTCCACATATATGGTATGGGACCCGTTCTTCAGTTTCTGGACCTTTGAGAAAGGTCTTAGGAATGAGATCAGTAATTATATGTTTCCCCTCAGCATCCTGACGCAGGCCGTGGTTCGGTAGTGAGACCTTTTAGTGGAGAGTTTTCTCACTAACCAGTCACCAGCAGCGAGACCCACCGCAGGGGTGACATGTAGTTGAGTCTTCTGCAGCTAGAAGTAGATAGATGACGTAGAGTTCCAATAATACCAGGACATTAGGCAGGCGACCCCAGGATACAGGTTTGGTTGTGCGGGGAACATGAAACTGAGCCAGCTATACGAGGAGCTGGAAGTGTTATGCATGCAGGGGGCCATGCCACATGGATCGTGATTGCCCAACCTGCTATTCAGATGAGCACCGGACAGTAGAGGGACCTCCTAGATAGAGGCAGAGGTTCAAATGTGTTGGTCCGTTGGGAACACGCATACATGGTAGAGGAGCTGGCCTTGCAGCGGGTGATGGACTACGTTTCGAGGCTAAACCACCACCACCACCAGGAGGTCCACCTCGACCACGGGGAGCTGGTGGACAGAGGTGGGATCAACTCCAGGTAGTTGAGACCTATGACCACGGTTCACCTGAGATTATTCGAGGTACTATCTATGTCTACTCCACCCTTGTTGCAGTATTTATAGACACAGGTGTAAGACATTATTTTATTACCACCTCCCTTGTTGGAATCTCGAAGATTTCAACAGAGCCATTGGCTCGATCTGTACGGCTAGAGACTCCTACATGAGCAGGCTCAACGATTATGCACTGTTTCCGGTAGTGTGAGATTACTCTTGGAGGCGATATCTTCGACTGAGATCTTCTTGTAGTGACATCGAGGCCTTATGAAGTCATCTTGGGTACGGAATGGTTATCCACAGTTCATGACCAGATTGACAGTATGAGGTGCAAAGTGTGTTTTATCTTCACTGATGGGACCAGGTTCACCTTCACCGCTGAGAAGGGAAACTTTGCATCACAGGATGGACATACACAGAGGAGGTGGTAGCCGATCACACATCAGTTGTCTAGTCTCATACTCGGAGTGGTTGATGTGCGGAGTCCTCGTTTTCCTGTTGTGGTGGATCAGTACATGGATGTTTTCACTGACGACGTTCCAGGACTACCCCCTCACAGAGAGGTAGACATATACATTGACCTGTAACCCGGGACAACAGAAATATCTACTCCAGCATATCGGATGGCTCTTGCTGAGCATCCTGAGCTTCAGGTACAGTTGGAGGACTTGTAGGGGAAGGGATTTTTCTGGCCCAGTGTTTGACTTTGGGCATCTCTGATTTTTTTCGCCAAGAAGGCATATGGGAGCTTGATACTATGTTTCGACTACCGTCGCATGAATCTGATGACCATGAAGAACACGTACCCACTCTCACGGATATAAGATCTCCTTTATCATAACAAGGGAACACTATGGTTTTCAAAGATAGACCTCAGGTCAGGCTATCACCAGCTCAGAGTTCAAGATGAGGATGTGCATAAGACGACATTCAAGTGTTGATATGGCCACTATGAGTTCATGGTTATTCCCTTTGGCGTAACCAATGCTCCAGAAGTGTTCATGACTCTTATGGACATGATCTTCTAGCCTAACCTTGATTTCTTTATCGAAGTCTTCATCGAAGACATAATGATTTAATAGACTACTGAGGAGGAGAGTTCCTAACATTTGATGGTAGTACTGGACACACTCCGAGAGATCCAGCTTTATGTTAAGCTCTCGAAGTTCCAGATTTGTATTCAGGAGGTTGAATTCTTGGGACACGTCATCTCGGAGACTGGAGTTGCAGTAGATCTAGCAAAGATTGAGGTAATTCTTGTTTGGGATCCACCTAGGAGTGTGAAGGAGGTACAATGTTTCCTGAGACTAGCTAGGTACTATCAGAGACTTGTGCTCGACCTCTCCAGGGTTGCAGCACCTCTTTCAGCATTGACGAAGTAGGGGAAACCCTTCGTGTGGCCAGATAGATTCCAGCAAAACATTCATGAACTGAGGTAGAGGTTGACCAGTGCGCCCATCTTGAGACTACCAGTAGAGGGCATAGGGTACATAGTTTACAGCGATGCATCAGGGACCAGACTTGCATGTGTCCTGATGTTAGAGAGAGTAGTGATTGCGTATGGTTCATGGAAGTTGAGACCGCCCAAAAAGAACTACGCTTACCATGACCTAGAGATAGCTGCAGTGGTCTTCGCCTAGAAGATCTGGCAGGACTATCTGATGGGTGAGCATTTTACAGTCTACTCTAACCACAAGAGTCTCAAGTATATCTTCTCACCGAAGGACCTAAACCTAAGACAACGACCATGGCTTGAGTTCCTCCAGGACTATGAAATCGAGATAGTCTATACTCTTGGGAAGGGGAACATTGTAGTTGATGCTCTCAGTAGGAGATCAAGCATTCAAATACTAGGAGAGGCGATATAGCAGCTGACCGCATTGCAGATATCCTTTGAGGATAGAGATAGATCAGCCTTAGTACAGTCTCTCACAGTCACTCCACCACTTCTTCAATGAGTTAGAGAGGAACAACGTGGGGATGTTGACTATGAGACAAAAAGAGCTTAGATATCCTGAGGGCAAGACACTGATGGGTTTTCTAAAGGTGGGTAGCATGTCATCCTCTTTGGAGGATGTACCATGGTACCGGTTTCACTATAGAAGGATTTTTTTGAGGTATTTCCATAATTCCCCTCTAGCGGTACATCTAGGAGTGGCGAAGATGTATCAGGACCTCAGACGAAAGCACTGGTGGATAGGTATGAAGAAGGTAGATGCAGATTTTGTCTCACAATGCCTCACATTTCAGCATGTGAAGGTGGAGCTCTAGGTTCCAGCTAGCTTGGTTTATCCATTAGAGGTCCCAAATTGGAAGAGGGATGGGATATCCATGGATTTCGTGATGAGACTTCCATGTACATACAGAGGACACGACCCTATCTCGGTGATTGTCGACCGACTCACCATGTGAGCCCACTTCCTATAGATAAGAGAGCAGGGCTCAGTAGAGAGCTTGGGACACCTCTACATATAAGATATTGTATGACTACATGGTGTTCCATCGACGATCGTCTCTGATTGAGATGCTCGTTTCACATCCCGGATATGGAAGGGGTTACAGTAGGCTTTCGTGTTGCAGCTTCACGTGAGCTCCTCCTTCCATTCTCAGACAGATGGCTAGATTAAGAGGACCATTCAGACTCTTGAGTATATGCTCCGTGCGTGCATCCTCGGCTTTGTTTGCAGTTGGGAGGATCAATTACCCTAGTTGGAGTTTGCATACAACAATAGCTACAACTCCACCATCGCGATTAAACCTTATGAGAAACTGTACGGATGGCCTTGCAGATCACCACTGTGTTGGACTGACCCAGGGGAGTCAGCACTTTGTAGGACCAGAGAAAGTACAGTCTATGATAGAGAAGGTCCAGATCATCTAAGAGTGGATGAATACTGCACAGAGAAGACGAATGTCCTATGCTGATAAGACACGAAGACCACTGGAGTTTGAGGATGGCAGCCACATCTTCCTACGGGTCTCACCTCAACGAGGTCAATAGAGATTTAGCCGGGGTGACATGTTTTATCTGAGAATCATCAAACCTTTTCAGGTCCTCATCAGAGTAGAGAAGGTGGCTTACCACTTGGACCTTCTACCATAGTTGCACCAGGTGCACGACGTTTTCCACGTATCTCAGATGAGGAGATACATGCACGACCCATCCCACATCATCGACCATGGGGAGACGAACATCGATGAAGGGTCAACATTGAAGGAGGATCCAGTGGAGATTGAGGATCGATAGGAATGGGTCCTTTGTGGACGTTTGATTCCTCGGGAGTGCATTTGCTGGCAGCACAGAAACCTCCAGGAGAGCACAAGGGAGAAGGAGGCACATATGCATTCTTAGTACCCCCATTTGATTCCATAGTTTGTGTTGTAGGTTATGATTATATAAATCCCCGAAGTGGGAGAATTTAAAGACCTAGGAATCCTGGGGAAATATTTTTCTTAAATACATGGTAATTTTATGAGTCTGCATTTTTTGACGGCACTTGATTTCGTGGCCCGATGTTCCTGGAATCAATTTCTGACGTTTTGTTCTGGTACATTCAGCAAACAAATGTGTGGGTTTTTAAATCCTTTGAACCAGTGTTTGGATTTGAAATCTGAGGAAACCGATGAACTCACAGCACCAGTATTCACTTAAGGATACCATTACCACGGTTATGTTTTATCAGGGGTAGAAGTTAATTTTTGGGGATTCTTAATAAATTAAATAAAAATTATGTGTGACGTAATTTTATTTATGTGATGGTCTTATCCTCTAAGGGGAAGTTTGAGGTGGGTCCCACACCCACATAACCTCCTAATGGAGAATATTATGTTGTGGGGCTTACACGAGCTCAGACCCCTCAACATCCCTTGAACCCTATTTAAACTCTTGGACTTCCCATTAATGTGCCAACACACCCTTGTATTTAATTATTTGAATCCCTTGGAATTATTGCCAACTCCATTCATTTAATAAAGTAAACCAAACTAAGTAATTGATTTGGAGTGTTTGAATTCTCAAGAATTCATTATGCCAACATTAAAATAATGGATGATATTCTTTTATTTTGGGTTGGCATAATCGTTGGAGAGCTTGAGGAGATCTCTTGGAAGAACACTTTTTATCTTAATGAAGAATTCCATTTCCACCAAAGAATGATGACATGTATCCTTCCTTTCCAACTAGGGAAAGATGGGAAGTCATCACCCATGAAGAACATCGCCAATGAAAACAACATTCCCTCCAACGTTGATGGAACGATGTCCCTCTTCCGCGACATCCGTATTCCGTGACTCGTCAACGTTCAATGAAGAAATATGAGTTATGGGGATTTGATTATTTATAAATGAATAATATTATACCCACGTTATTCAATGAATGCTTTGGTTCATCATTGGCCAATTGATATCACCTAATGTGGAGGGCGCGGGCTGAACAAATACGGCCCGACGACCCTCCATTGGTTCTTGTTATTCGACATCATACGCGGAGCCTAAAGGGGGTGCCGTCACATTGCATCGAAAATGAACCATGGTGATAAAAGAGGAACCACAAATGGGAGGGCCGTGGCGGATGAAGAAGTGTGGCACCATCGCTCTGCGCGGTGAATCCAAAGGCCGCTACAACCTCAGGCCATGACAGAGGGTTGTGGCGATGTTGCGCCATGCGGAGGGTAATAGGTCCAGGGCACCATCGGGCCGCGGTGGAGGTTCTGAGGTAGTTGGATGAGCCGGCTGCCATGGAGCCGGACCACGGGACGACTGACCAGCCCGCTGGAAGACTGCATGACCCGCAGGCGCCGCGAGGAGGGAGACTGCGGCCCCCAACCATGGGCTGCTTGGCTAGGAAAACCGGTCGTCCGGGCTGGAGAATCACGATGCCCGTAGGCGCCGTGTGGGCTGAACTGTGGTCCGCTAGGTGGGACGCGTGCACTGGGTAGAACCGGCTGGCTACGGCCGGCCGGGCAGGGGAGGAGGTGGCACATCTTAATGCCGTCGGGCATACCGGACTGGACAATAGCGTGGGCCAGGTCCGCAGGTGGGCCACGACGTACCATGCCGGGCTGACCCCCCTGCCAGGTCAGACCCGCCAAACCGGGTCAGGCCGACCCGCTAGCCCACTGGGTATGGCGGACCGGGCCCGTCTTCGCTTAAATGTTAATATCTTCTAGGTCGTCTGTCTGATCGACACGTTGTCTGCTGCACTGGGACCCTCATGACGAGGCAATCCTTTTTCGATATTCTAATTGAGATTTGACAAATTTGGAAAATGGTCGTGTTGGATTGAACATAAAATCCAACCGTGCCCCTAGAAGGGAAATGCCAATAACTCTCAGACCAGGGGTCCAATAGACGCACCGTCTGTCACAGTAGGTTCCTTTTGATGATACCGAAATAACGTATACATAAAATCTATAATTCAAGATAGTTGACGTATCGAAAATTGTCTTGAGGAGCAGACACCCCCGCAATCGAGCCTGCTATGTGCGGGAAACCTAGAGCTGGCTGTGACGACTACTATACTGGAATCCTACATGTGTTCGACAGCGATGAATAATGAACCATAATCCTCCGTGGGTTAGATAGTGAGGACTACTGAACCAGAATCCTCTGTGGGATCGACAAAAATGACTAGAAAACCATAATCCTCCATGGGTTCAACATCGATGACTACTGTACCTGGATCCTCTATGGGTCCAACAGTTCTGACTTCTATTCATGTATCTGGTGTGGGTCGGACAGAGTAGCTGGTCATGTATCCTATGTGGGTCGGATAGCTTAGTCGGTCTTATATCCTGTGTTGGTCTGATATTATGGAGGAATCAGTGACTACATCAGATCATCTCTATCTCTCTACGAATGATGTATACCTGTGTGAGATGAGTCTTGTCCTTCAATCATTATCATCGATTTGATTGACTTTAGTTCATGTGTGGACTGGATTTTTCATGGGCTCAAGTGTTGAAGTTGGATTGTGATTGGTAACATAAGTATTTGTATGGTCATATACCTATGTAGGTTTGTTTAATACTTTGTGGTAATATCTTTCTACTTTGGTTTATCCTTTTTGGATTCTAGGAGATCTTCGGGGGTCTCGGGGTCCCATACAGAGTGTGCTCATACTAACCCATGAACGGGCTTCACCTGAACCATGTTGTGTTCTGTATAGACAACGGAGCTCAGTGATTGAGGCTGGGGGTGACAGATGGAGGCTGCTCGGAGCTGTACTAGATGGGACGTACCGTAGGGACGATTTGTTCGAGTTTTGTACTTACCATTCAGGAAGGATACCCCGGTGGACGATCCAGGAGCTATTTTAGCTTTTTTAATTATCCATGTACTTGTTGTTCATTTGGGTTTGTGTAATGGCCCACTTACTTTCAGGAGACCCTAATTTTCTATTTTAGTAATTTTTTCCTCTACAACTTCTGTTCAGACTATGTGTGTGTTACAGGTTAAAATGAAATGACTTACCTTTTTATCAGGGATTCACATTCGGTGCTAGTCCCCAACTCATGAACTATGGAAGGCGGTCTTGGGGTAGTCACAACACTGGCCCCAAGGACGGGTCGTGACAAGGCAAGAGAAAGCCTTTATTTGGAAAGTCATTATCCTAGTGTTGTTTTCATGGAAACATGGTCAGATTCCGGAAGATACCTGGGAATGTGAGAAGGAAATGAAAAAGCAGTGGTTAGAAGTATTTTTTGGATGGTGAGGGTTTTCTACATTCGGTGGATGGAAAGACCAATGTTGGGGAGAATTTAGTACCCCCTGATTCGGGTACATAACCCATGTCCTCATTTTTTTTACGTAGGGTGACTTTGATTGGGTTTCCCTAAAATAGCATGTTAGCAAAAAATAGAGATTTTCCATAAAATAGAGTGTTTCCATAAAATAGAGTGTTTCAAAAATATATAGATTTTCCATAATGTTTGGTGTTTCCATAATGTGGGTTGTTTCCATTATTTCGGTTGTTTCTATAAAGTGTGATTGTTCCATAAAGAGGGATGTTTTAGAGAAGTGGGTTATTTCCCTAAAGTGGTATGATTCCATAAAAAATGTGTGAACATAAAAAGGGTAAAGGTGAAGGATGGGAGAGTTTGGGGGTTTTATAAAGATTTATAGGAATAAAATTAAGGTCACACGATCTATACACTATTGGCCCAAACCATGTTGTCAAACCTTGCACAGAGGACAAATCAAAATTTCATTTTCTTGGAGCTTACTCATTTTTGTTGTATATATTTATTTTTGGCTTAAAATAGCCCCTATTTCAAGATTAATCTCCCTATTAGTCTTTATAACCCTCCCCACATGGGTCTGATCCATCATATAGCCTTACCATGTTGATTTCATGCATGATTCATGGTGTGTGTAACAATTTTCTTGGTTCTTTTCTGTTTTCTCAAAACTCCTCCTTATATCCTTCTTGTTTTCTAAGATCTACTCCTCCTATGGGTAGAAATAAGTTTTTTAACATCAAGTAAGGATAAATATGGTGTTTTCATGATAGATGAAGTGATATAATCTACTTTCAAGGAATCTTGATCTGATTTGGGGGGTACGTCTCCATTCTTTCCTGATTTGTCACTTTTTCTTAGATTAGCTTAGATCTACATCTCCGATCTCCATTATATCTCATATATGAACCTATAATGGGTATATCTACGTTTTTTCTTTCCAATTAGTTCAATATTTAGTCATGATTTTTCTAGGATTGGATAACTATTGTCATTCTTGGAGAATCGACCCTTCTTCTTGTGTTTTCTTTGTCTATTTCCAAGTTGTGTCAAAACCTTCAATGTAAGTGGCATATATCCCCACTCCTCTTTCTATAATTAGATATATTGGCATCAAATTATTTTATTTGAATGATATTTATTATGAAAATATATAATAAATCTTCTTCAATTATGATTTATGGTTTTAGTGGAATTGTAAATTCATGGTGAATGGTTGTGCAAAGTGATTTAGCCTCTTGAATTTAAAATGATGTTTTTAAATTTTTTATTTTATAGAATTGTTAAATGGTTTCCAAAGAATTTGGTTTTAAATAAAACGGGTTTTTTTAAATGGTTTATTATTGAAATGACTTTGATGAAAATTCAGTTTTCAATAAAAATAGTGTTTTTATTGAATAAGTTTTTTGGAATGATTGTTGAGAAAGATCATGTTTTTGAGTTGTCTTTTATTCGTTTGTTCATCATATATTTAATGTTTTTTTATGGTCAGTTGGTTTATTGTTTTATATATTAATAGGTAATTCATCCCCCATGTGTATTTGAGACCCTTTGACATTTATTTCCTCCCTTTTTCTTTATGGGGATGTTGCATAATGCCAATTAATACACATTGTACTCTCAAGCCAATGACAATTGGCGGGTAATTACATTTATATTTTTTTCACATAGGACTCTATAATTATTTCTTCTACTTTCATGAGTTTTAATAATTAATTTACTATAAAGACTAAAAATGTGAGTGAATATGAATAATTTATATATTCATATAATTTCCACCTTGGGTGGTTTATTGGGTTGTTTTTTAAATCTGATTCAGATCATAAGATAGTAATACTTGTAGGAATATCCATGCTTAATGAACTAAAATTGTCTTTTATGATATTATTCGATCCACATAAAGATGATAAAATATTCCTTATATTTCTATCCATTATCCAATACCATAACATAATAAGAATTTATTAAAATTTCCTCAACTCATTGGTCACAGATTATTATTGTAAATGTCTTTTTATAACATGTGTATATCAAAAATAGCACGATGCAGAAGAAGGCATCACAAATATAATTATTTGTGATTGTCACTTGAAGAAAATATGTTTTGTGATGGATAGAATTACCCTCGCAAAAAAATCACAAAATATTAATTATAACCCTTTTGGGATGATCTTTTTCAAATAAATGATTTAAAAAAGGAATAATTTTTTTATTGATAAATAAATAAAATGAAAAATATTTGAAAACATTAAAAAATATTTAAACAAATTAAAACACACATAGAAGTAATACATCATTTCAAATATAACATATATATCATACAAATTATTAAATAGCCATTAAAATCATCAGAAATCATAAATTGGAATATGGTAGAGGAGGATCACTCGATGGACAAAGGGAAGGAATCTCCATAACAACACCAAGAATAAGTCACTGCATGTACTCCGTCATATCCTCATCTCCCAGACACTACTTCTCACGAAACTCCTACCTCTACTTCCGGATCTACTATATCATCTCATCCTAAGATCTCTACCTCTCCTCATAATGTGGAACAGATGATGGTGTCGATAACAAATCTCTATTATATCCCATTGTGCTCATAGATGTCATTGTAAAAGTACCATAATATCTCACGGGTGTCTGCTGAGAACCAATAGAAATTACTTGACCATTATCAAGAATCTTAGATGTATCATGTATCAAAGAACCCTCATCAACACCAGAATCAATAATGACATACTATTCATCCTTTGTATGACTCTCCCATGTATGAGTAGTTACATACGTATATTTTTCATTTAAATATTATGAAAAATAAGAATATCAATAAAATTAATATTGAATAAATTGTTAAAAAAAATCACTAATGAAAATATGGCGTTGTTGTTCACATACAGCTTCTCCTACACGGGGCTCAAGAAAAAATATTCTTATAAACATCAAAATCTATAGTAGATGTGTCATTATCAGACTAGATAATACGAAAAACATGAAATAGTTAAAGTAAATATACAAGAATATATAATATAACATTCCATATATCATTGATTTACGCCAAATGTATGACTTCCAGCCCTATGGGTGACTTCTTGCCTATCTCAACTCGGATTTCCAGGTGCTAACATCCTCTTAAAATTCTCTCCTAGCTATATGGAGCACAACCTGTCTCGTATTTGATAATATATATCTTTGTGATGATGGGAGACACAAGAATGATCAAATATGACCACACAAACATTATCCAACGATTATTTTATGATGTTCTATAGAAAGAGATTAAAGTAATCGTGTATACATGTATCACATGCCAATCTAATAGGGTCTCTCTAACTATCATAAATTTGGGAAAATAAATTATTCAATATAATAAAAAATATATGTTAGGAAATATATAAATTTCTAAAAAGTATATATTATTTAATAATGAAGAATCCAGTGGTCAAAAATTTGGTCACACACGACGATGGGTACTGGGTCCTATAGAAACCATGGTTCAGATAAATAATTTCTCAGCATCACATGATCCTGCCAAATAGCTAAATATTAAATGTCTACAAATTGGAATAAATATATAATCATAAAATTGTTATCAAAATTAATACCCATAGATAATATAATATAATATTCATATTAAACAATTAAACAGACCTTTGAAAATGTGGTTCAATGTCAATAGATGATCGTATCTATGGAATATGATCTAGAATCTATAATCAAGAAAGACGAAGCCCCCTCCTTGTATGTGCACCAACCTAAGGAGGAGCTGCTAAATCATGTCCGTATTCAGGAAGTATATCATTAGTGAGGGAACATAATAAATCACTATGAGGAGCATCACAAGGGACATAAATCAAATATTATCATAAGTATAATATTTTTAAAATAGATAAGAAATATAAAAAACTAATGAATGTCAGAATAAAATAATATAACCTATATCATAATGTTAATACAAATATTAAATTTAAACAACTAATAAATATCATAATATAATAATTACATGTAACTAAATACCTAAATATGACACATCAATCATCATCTTCATCACCATTTTCATCAACATCATTGTCTTCTTCCTCATCTTATCATTTTCATCTTTTATATGACATTCATTTTCATCATCCATTATCACTTCATTAACATTATCTATATCATTAGCCCTTAACTGAGGGGTTTCATCATCAATATTTATATCCCACTGGGTAAGAGATATATTTTGGGAATTTTTTGGTAATTATTATTATTGTTATCTTCCATATAACTATTTTCATTTTCAATAAATTGATTGTAATGGGATTTAATTTTTATCACATTCCACTAGACCTTCAAATCTCTCAAAACATCACAGTAATTTTCATGGTAAAAATGATGCACTTGATGTGCCAATATAAATTGTTTATTTGATGCAAGAAAAATGTAATATTTAATTTCATAAACACCATGTCATGGATGAACTCACAACCCCCAATCATTATCAAACCAATGTCATTTAAACATTGTAACATGATTTGG
Organism: Viscum album; assembly: GCA_963277665.1. Lineage (NCBI taxonomy): Eukaryota > Viridiplantae > Streptophyta > Magnoliopsida > Santalales > Viscaceae > Viscum > Viscum album. Next base: position 646,067,141 of record OY728120.1, on the reverse strand, counting down.
TCCTAGACAACATAACTCCATTATTTTGTTAATAATACCATAAAATAAATCTTCACATTACTTATGATGGAACCCATTCAAATGAACACCACTATTCATTGATTTATTTTAGTCTCAAAATATGATTGTATTGAATCTAAATCCAATAAACACATACCCATTATACGAATTTTCCAATTTTTATCGATGGTTTTGAGCACACATAATCGACTGTCAAATTTATTTTCATGTTTCATTACATATAAACAATAAAAATTATCAAAAATCGATATCATTGAAAATTTAATTTTTTATTAAATAAAAAAAACACTACGTTGCAGTCTTTCAAACCAATATGCCGAATTTTATTGTTGACATTCTCCAAGAGAAGTAGATGTAAAATTTCAAAATTGATTATTGATATGGTCATCATATAGTCTAAATATGAAGAAATGTATATTAAGATATATTATATAGATATTTAATTAAATAATAATGAAAAATTAATTACTAAAAAAATCATGTCATTTCATCACAATTCAGCATAACAGAAGTATGCGATTTGTGTGGTTCTTCATCTATTAGCCATCACTAGGATTAACTAACAAACCAAGATTTGGATAATTAAAAACTGACAACTGATGGTCTATAACATCAACAACATTAGGCTCATTATGACCAATATCATTCTTTTTTGAATTTCACTCTGATACAAAATAATAATAAAAGAAATTTGATATTCCCTCTTAAAAGTATGCTTCTACAATTGACCATTCAATTGATTCATTATTATAAGTAGTTATATTTAATTATTGTATACATATCTCAAATGGATACATCCACCAGAAATTTTAGGCCCCTCCACATTTATCTTTATATGGAAAATTCAATAATAAATGTTTCATGGAATCAAAATGACATAGTGGGAATATTTTTCCCAATTTACCAGAAATTGAAACAAAATCATTTTCTAGGTAATTATTTGCATTATAATCCAATGTTTCCACACAAATATCTCAGAAGGGAATTATCATTTGGTTAACACGTCTGAGCATGAATAATTAAGTAGTCCTATAAGACTGATATGCAATATTCATTGAATTATGACATGACAATCATGAACTTTTAACCTGATAATATGCATATTTCTGTGAAAATAAGAAATATTAGAATCAAAACCATCTAGTAAAATCAAATCACCAATCCATTGATTGAATAATAAATTTATTTCATTACTACGTTAGTGAGATTCTTTTTTTCTTCATTAATTTTTGTGATCTTTCATCATCATATAATTCCTATTTTGGATGTCTATAAAATATCATAAGAACTAAACATGACTTTACATTATCTTTGGTCTTACTAGGTGTGTCCAATATGTTGTAAAACACATTATAAAATAAATTATTCTAAATAAAAATTACATCTAACATTTGATGAACCAACAAATTAGACTAATATGCAAAGTATCAAAACAGATCTTCTTTATACATTTATGATCCCTCACTAAAAAATTTATCATTTTCTAATTTTTTGTAGGTCCAAAAGTTATATGATGTATTGTAGAGAAAATTGATTCTAAATGATTATGAGAGAGCTCTACTAGAGGAGAATCTATTTCAATTCTATCTTTTGTAAAATTAATTTAGTTTCTTCTAAAAGGGTGATAGAAAATTATAAATATCTGGTGATAATCAAAATAATTAACCATTCTCTCATTACTGAGCATAAATTGTTTTTTATAACATTTAGTAAAATCATGATTTTAGACCATGTGTGGTCTATCCAAATAACATACCATATGCCAGAAAGTCACTAATCATCCATATTAATGAAACCAATAATAATAAAATTAAGATATGAAATTATATCAAATGACGTCACACCGTTGTACCATAATGAAATTAACTCATCAATTAGTTATTCCAAATAATCATCTGTATTCATCTTCAGAGATCATAGGATTAAAAACATTAAATATATATATGGTTCCTTCATCAACATCTATGAAGTCAAGTGGTAAGGAGAAATGAAAACAGGTAATGAATAGTAGTGACTATCGTATGCACCAAATGGATGAAATCCATTATAAGAAAGGCCTAGCTATATATTATGTGGTTATTTAATAAAATAAGTGTGTGTCTGATCAAAATGGTTCCATGAGTCACCATCACATGTATGACTTATTCTTTTTTGGAGGAAATATTGGATTTATGCCATGTCATAGATCCAGCTGTGCTATGAGACTTAAATAAACACTATAAAAAATGTGTTATTGGATGATATATAACCTGTTTCATGGGAACATTGGACTTTCCTTATTTTACTTCTATATACCTCGATTCTCCACATGTTAGAAAATTAACCCAATGTTTTTATTTCCCGTAATATAATATGTATTCATTTGAACATGCATGGATCTTCTGATAACACAGACCCAAATTTCAAAACAACTAATTATAATCATAAAAACATGGTGGAAATATACTTCCATAAGGATAAAACGACTTAACTAAAGATGAAATCTAATCAAAAAAACTATTAGACATTCCTAAATTTTATTTAATAGCAATTAATTTTGCAACAACATCACGTTTGATCTTTTAGCTTCTTAGATATAAGGCCTCCTCCACGTACTGCAACAGATTGTAAAATTGAGAATGTTCAGTTTTAGAATTTGGATTGTAATTCTGAGATGCAGTTTTTGGAATAGATGGACCAGCTGCCTCATGTATAAAGTTATGAAACGATAGAACTGGAACCAATAAATGTTTATTTTATATTGAACTCTTTTCACCATGTTGATGCCCAAAATTTAATCTTTCTAAAAATGGTAATGCAATAGATGAATTCCAACGTTGAAAATTGTTTTGAATGTCCAAATACCAAGTTTTTGACATAGATATTTAATTTTTACAGCAGAAATAAAATAGTGTTTGATGATGCGACAGATATAGAGACATTAACACATTCAATATAGACTGGATTTAAACTAGACCGGTTTGGATTTTTGCGATTATTTATCCAATCATGATAATTAAATAGATACTACTATCTACTTCCCAAGTGCATAATAATCTAAAAATATCAAGAATATTAATAATTATTGTTGATGATTTTTACCAGTTGAAAATTATTATTATATTTTACCATCATTAATAATTCAATGATATATGAGCGGAGTGAGGCACTGGGTTACCACAAGATTACAAGGCCCATAGAGGGTCGATGTAGAAAAAGTAAAAATAATATATATGTTATATTAGATCCATGATATTATTTTTGAAAATAATATAATATATCTTGAACGGTGTCACATATGATAAATTAGAGTACATTTCTAGGTCTGGGATGTGGGGTTTATCCTAAAAAAGACCTTATATTTGTGAGCGTCTGGTAGTTTCATTGTAGGAGAGTGCAATTCATTTAATATTTTTATTATAAATTATTATAAAAATTCAATATATCTTTCAAACGATGTATCAAATCATAAATCAGATATCAATGAAGTATTTGGGATGTGGGGTGTACCCTAGGAGTGACGTAACATTTATTAGTGGAGACTATTTCATTATATCCAACGTGAGGATATCATTTTTTATCTTTTATTAATGTTATTTATATCATTATTTATTTTTATATATAAATATATTTTACAATATTAATATAATTTTTTAATATAAATAATTTTATTTAATTAAACTTTTTTATGAAGTGATTAGTAATTAATTATTAATATATATATATATATATCACAATTAATTATAAATTATCTATAATTTTTTTTAATTGTTTATTGATTATAATTATAAATTACGAAATGATTAATAATAATAATATTTATTTATTTTTATTTTTGTATTTATTATTATTTAATTTTATTATTCATTATTTAAATATTTATAAATTATATAATGATTATATATATATTTAAATTATATTTTTTTATATTATTATTTCAATTTTATTATTACAATTTTGATATGTATTTATTTTTATTATTATGATTCGATAAATTATGAAAATTGTTATAAATTATGTTATGATTATTATTAGTTTTTGAAAATTATTATTACAATTATAATAGTTACTATATTTATATGTATCATATTTTCATAATTAAGTTAAAAACATCAAATATATTCTAACTCATCATCAAACAAGTATACAAATATCAATTATATATAAGCACACAAACACATATTTATATATATAATTTCATTTCCTTTTATTTATAATTAATAAAAATAATTTACTGTCAAATTTGAGTTTATATTTTTGAATTAATAATAAATTTGAAATCAAAAATATTTAGAACTCACAATTTCCCAATTAATAATTTTTACCCTAGATGTATTATAATAGCTATGGGGGTTGGGGTATTATCTAAACATTTATACTAAATATGAATACTAATTATTATATTTAATTCAACATTTTATAAGAATTATTATGAATTAACAAACAATGATATATATTATTATTAATTTTTCACATATTATTATAATTTTATAATTATCCCTAATATTTATAATTAATTAATAATAAAGACTCATTAATTATTACATATTATAAAGTATTTATTGATTATTAGTAATATTATAAATTAATAATACATTTTCAATAATTAATATTTTTACAAATATATAATAATTCATTATATTTGTAATATTTTTTAACACACTACTTCAAAAAAATGACATAATTAATATTAAATATGTTTTTTAAATATTACATATTTGAAATTGTCATTGATTTCCATTATACAATTCATAAAGGCTTTTATAAAATAAAATTCTAATAAATAAAATTTTATTAAAATGTTTTCTTTAAATTAATGTTAGCATCATTATTAAAAATAAAGGATTTATATTTAGATATACAAATATTTTGACATATATACATACATGAACATGCAATAAAAAAATTATTACAAACAAATATTTCTGTAATGAAATATTACGCAGATGAAAATGTAATTATAAAAAAATATTATGCACGCGCAGTGATAAATCAAATATTAGGCATGTAATCAAAATACAAAAATCTGTGCATGAAAATATAATTGTGCACACTATAATATTTATGTGTCCAAAGATAAAAAAATATCATGCACATGAAAATATAATTATTGTAAACAAATATTATGCACACACAAATATAATTAATTTTCTAGAAAACAAAAAATATGATGAAAGTTAATATAAATTTTTTTGCTGAAGAAACCTGTATATTTGCATTAAAATACAAAATTCCAACTTATTTTGATAATAACCACCTATTAGATAATATGATATAACAATGTATCAATATCCCCAAACTCCCAAAAAAATCTTTATAGTTTAACTATAAAACAATTTGAAAAATACAATAAATCAAAATAAAACTATTATTGCATAATCAAAATACTCAAATCTATAATAAAAAATGTAGACTAACCCTACATGTCACATAAATAATGATAATAGGGTATTATTTTAATCATATGTGATTTCATTTATCAATAAAATGAAAATTCGAATAAAACTATCGATGGACAGAATAAGAGTCCGTAACATGGAGATTTGGTGTGATAACACCCAAATATCATATGAAACTGTGCTTTCTTGGGGCTACATGAAGTGGGGGTCCAATAGGGTTATGCTACCTTTAAGAGAGGAAAGGAAGGAAGAACTGAGGAGAAATAAGAAAACAGCAGTGCAAACTGCTATAAGAATATGATTTTTGTGATGGTATAATAGCGACAGAATAAATTACATCGCAAAAAATGATTTTATTGAAATTTATTCGTGATGATATTCAATTCTCTCCACAAATACTATCGACTCAAATATAATTTTTGATGTATTATTAAATCTTTCACAAATTACAATCGTGAATTAATTATATTCATAGTGGTGGGAAATTCCACCAAAAATATTTGCAACGGATTTATAAATCTAATGCAAATAGTTACTATTCACTGCAAAATACAATATCCATAGAAAATATGTGTTGTTCATGCAATATTAGAGATGAAATAATTTTCTGTAAAAAATTTCTAGTTTTAACTATTTGAAATAATATTATTTAAAAAATAATATCTTCAATGTATTTCAAAATTCATTTATTCTAGCTAGGGTCTTTGGTAAACACTATTTAATATAATATTAATTTCATATAGTAAAACATTATAAAACTAAATATTTTTATTTTCTACCCATAAATTTAATTAATCCTTCAACATTTTTATCTTATTTAAGGTAAGGGTTTTAAAAAAAATATGAGAATCATTTTCACTGGGAAGATTATAAATGTACAAAATTAGGTTCAATATTTTTCCAATCATTTTCATATTGAAGGATCACTCCCAAGATGATCATAGTGGATGAAGGAAATTATTTTAATTGGTTCAAAACTAAATATTGTACATATAATAATTGATTTAAATCATTAAACTATCCATTAGATGAATATTTAATTATCGTCCCATTCATCACATAGTGAAAACCAAAATAAATTGTTCCACTAAATAATATAAAAATTCATCATTTAATTTTATCGTAACCCATGAACATGAATATGGTTTTATTTTTATTTAAATATCACTTAATTTTAAGAAATCCATATAAAGGAAATGTATAGTACCATATAAATCTTTATTATATTATCATAACTTAATTGACAAGTGGGATGAAAAGGGATTCATAAAAATATTCCTAAAAGATCACCATCGTGAATAATCCATAGAAAGGACAGGGATAGTATCAATATTAAATACCCGATATTGAGAATAATACAAATAATATTTTTATAACATATAAGATAATAATTCCTTTTAAAATAGTCATTGGAAGTTATCGTTTAATTCTAATGAAAAATTATTATCGCATATATTCAAATAATGAAATATAAATTTTAGGAATATTTAGAAAATAAATTTTTTTTAAAATAACACTTCATCATTTTAATGGAATAATAAAAAATAATATTCATGATTTAAGAAAATACATTCATTTGGTTGACATTAATACTAATATTTATTTCAGGCTTTTTCTATAATTTCATATCTTCCATGATTGGAAGACATTATATAAGTATCTTTTTAATCATTTGAAATTATATTAAAATATAATTTAATATTAATTAATAAATAATTGGATTATATAATCAATAATTCATCAAATCTATTTTAAATAAGACAGACATAGAGTGAGAATGATAACAATTTTAAAAAATGATTTAATCATTTCATAAAATCATTTTCCCAATCAATTAGTGTACCTAATGATGAAAAATGTATGGAAAATAGGAAAAACTGTGAAATTATCTAATGAGAATAAAATATATGGTGTTTAGTGGATATTGTTGAAATAATTTCCATTAGTGGAAATAAAGCATAGGAAATCAAGAAACAAAATTATATTATGACATAAAGACTTGCAGTTTTTTAATACAATAATAAAAACCTAATAAATGAGAGATCTAGAGATGGGGTTTTAAATACCAATGTTGTACATGTGTGTAATCAATAATCATATTTATTTTCATTACATAAACCACAAAAAAAAGATAATCAACTGGTTAATATGACATATATCTCATAGAAATAAAAGTTACATGAGAATCCATTACCTGATATACTAACTATCTTTATATATGCTCTTAAAATTCTATGTAATTAATTTATATTGATTTATTTTTTTATAAGAACCATATTCATACATATCTTAACAGATATGATTCACTTTTAATTCATATTTTCTTCATAATATTTATTTTTTATTTAATATTTTTATTTTTGTGGTTCATTGTCTCGATTTTCATGCATGTTTTGGTTCGGAGGTTTCCATATTTCACTTTGTCCATGTTTTCATCATCTCATAAATATAAATAATTTCACATGAATCATATTTATTAATTGTAATATTTTTAATGAAAATTAATTTTACGGAGGGGAAAAAAATAATTGCATCACTTTTGGTAGGTGGTAGTCTGCACATACACACACCAGAAATTTTGACTTTTTAATGCATCGAATGAATGTTGGGTAAATAATAAATCTCAATTACAGAGTCATAATTATATAATATAAATCAAAAAAATTAATTTAACATATCCTTACAACCATCCACTTAATGTTTTTATGTTAAATTAATTTCATTGATTTGTGGAGGTGGTTTTCATGATCCGACAAATGATGAACCTAAATCGATCAATAGATATACATCATGATTTACCCTAATGAAAATATTTTTTTCTACAAGGCAGAGAAAATTATTATGTGAATAAATAGTAAAACTATGGGGACTATTTTCCCAAAAAAAAATAAACATAAGCATTTTAAATCTAAGAATGAATCCCAAATGAAATAAATACACAATAGAACAACTAAACTAGATGAAAATAAAACAAATCATACTAGAAAACCACTAAATATTTCACTGACCCCAAAAGTCACTCTATGTTCCCTAAACCCTACATTTCCCATGGTGATCTAGACTATTCTAGAATCTTTTCCTGAGACTTAACAGGCAAGTTACTATTTTTTTGAGTATTAAAACATAGTTGGCTGGCCAGAGAAATAATTTTCTAATGAATTTCCATTAAATAAAAGATTTATCAATTTTATGTATAAAATAATTTATATAAAACTATCTTCCCACATATTTATTTCTAAAACAATTAAATTTCGATGTAATTTTTCTTTAAAAAATGAATCATTTTAAGCGAATCAACTTTTACTATTTTAATGATAATTTTGGAATGAATATGAATTGTTGTTTTATATAAAATGGGGGAAGATGATGTCAAAAATTATAAGATCAGTATCTATAAAATAGATTTAAACTTATGTATTGACTATTCACAAAGAAATACATCGTAAAATAATGAAGGTCTGAGGATCACACAACAAGGGTAGTGGAAAACTCCACATTGGAGACCTGACCATATGTGTAACCAAAGACATCCACCACATATAAATATGTTAGAGGGGTACATGGGAGTACTAAGTTTCATATTGGATAATGTTGAATAAAATGAAATAGTATTCATCATGTAACTATTCTTCAATATATTCCATCAACCACACTAAATTTTTGGTCTTACCCAACCTCGCTAAACTACGGGGTACAATCCCAATATAGGCAATCATCCATAGTATGTACCACTATCAAATGTGCAATCAATACTAGTTTAGAAAATGTTCTTAGAATATCTATGAGCTATTGTTGTTCTAATTTATTACAAAAAGTGTGGTTTGAAAATAATATCAAGCATATAAAAATCTCAAACATAATAAACCTCATGAGCCACACAACTAACCATTGCCCCAATTAACACCCTACAAATAACCCAATTCAATCAAGAAATTACAATAAGAAGAAATTCCCATGATAAGGTCCCTTCATTGCAATTATCACTCATGAATCCATGAAATAACACCTGAAGGGGAAAATTCAAAATAATACCAATTTATAAAGGATCTAAATGATCCTAGATCAACCATTGAGTGTCATAACCTGTACAAAAATGATCGAAAATGGCATTTATTGATAAAAATCCATTTAGAAATCAATTTGAGGAGCTAACATAATTTTTCATAACCAAATCCATAATTTATGAACGAATATGTTCTTTTTATGGATAATCATATATTTCTAGAAACACTTTGTGTGTGACTTATAACAAAATGTATTCAAATAATTCATTAAAAAGTTGATTTCACTTCATTTAAAAATAATTTTTTCACTAAAAATAATTCATCACCTTATATAATTAATGTTACATAAGAAATGAAATAAATCAATTAATAATCAATTTAATGGGAAAATTCAAGGCAAACTTATCACAAATTCAAGGTTCATTTACAATGGAATATCATGAAAACTCCACGAGGGTCTAAGAATGCAAAATCATCCAAGAGAAATGATAAAAATAAAAAAACATTAATTTAATACAAATTTAACATATATACTATAACCAACTCATCATGGAATATGAACAAATAAATTGATAATGAATGGATAATGAATAAGATAAATAGAAAAATAAATTAACTAGAATATTTTAACCCAAAACATGATAAAATCCAATGATTCTAACCTTGGAGGAGGAGGGAAGGCATGGAGAAGAATGGGGGAGATCCCATTGCATGACATGATCTAATTTGTGAGAAAATAATGCATTTTTGTGTTAAAAACCAATATTATATAATATGTAAATTCACACTATTAATGAAACTAATCACAATGCATGGTCTACCAGTATGGTTTGGTATACTGGGCAGCAAATGTTCTCCCCTTAATAGACACAATAGACACCCTAATGGTTTGGCTACAGTGTTTGGAAAAAAATATTCCACCTAGGAAATACGGTTATTTAGAAATATCTAGTTTTAGGAAAATTTTATGTGCATGTATTTGGCTAAACACGTTTAGGTCGTGTGCCCTCACCAAAGAACACATTAGACCTACATGTGTTTCCTTGGAGCCGAATTGATTTCACATAACTGTGCACTGCCCATGAAACCCTAACTGTGTATGTTCAAAAGAATATTAACATAGATGAAGCCAATATTATTTCTATAGATCCAATATAAACAATCAATTAAAACTTGAAATAAAATAAAATAAACCAAATAATGAAAATTTTAATTAGGAAAACATGATAAAAAAGAAAAGGAAAAGGATACCATAGTAAAATATTTAAATAAATACCAATGTGTTGAAATAATCCCCAATAAAAAAATTTATCTTCAAAAATACTAAAATATTACAGCTGATTAGAGAGGGAGAAAATGAGTTTCCATACCCAAAATATATATCTCCTCACAAATAATAACATCATAACTACCATTAGGTCGAATAAAATATCTTCCATCCAAAACAAGCCACTGAACTCAAACCATTCTAAAAATTATGATGACATTCCCATATTAAAAAAAACATCTTATAAAAATAAAAGCCATCAGTCCAACACCAACAGTCTAACGTTCACACAATAATATGTAAAACATAAGAGAAGATGACAGTGTAGGTAATATCTAATTGCGTAATAGTTTCTCAAATGAAAAAAGGAATGGGATACAATCGAAATTATTGTTTACATTATTCAACAAGGGAGTCCAGGATAGACTACCCCCTATATTAGAAATCAAGTCATATTCCCATCCAGTACCACTGGTAATAATATGATGCTCTAGACCAAAACTACCACAGACAAACTCATGGTGTAATAAAATCATAGGAACATGGCTCAAATCAACATGTGCATTAATACAAAGTGACCAAATAAAAAAACTCCCAAAGTGGAATTTAATAAAAAAATACATTAAACGAAACATAGAAAAATTATTTTTAATTATATTAAAAATATAGTACCTCTATATATAACCACTACAAATAATGATAATTTACAACAACAAGAAATTGAACGGACTTCAGTTCAACAATATACTTTTGAAAATGGCTTTGGGTGTTTTCCTAGGTGGAATATTTTTCTCTATCTTACTCCCTCAAAATACACTAAAAACATATTTCATGTGACCTAATGTTCTGAAGGTATAAAAGTTCTATCATGAATTTGAATGTGATGACTTCTGGGGACCCAACCGGCCAAATTGATGACACATGATGGTCATATATATATATAAAAATGAAAAAATTTCAAGAGGCCTCTTAATTACACTTCTAGAATCACAAAATTTAAGCATCCTTTAGATCCTTGTATTATAATTCCATTCATGTTTTCTAGATACTGACAGAAGGTGGGTTTCTTATATCACCATTTCATGAATGACTACATCCCTCATAAATTGCTTCACCACATCGATGAAGGAGCTTAAACTGAATTTAGACACCATTGACTATATATCAAGACGAATCTAATTCTCAAAATGGCGATTGATCAAATATTCATCCTCCACCAACTATAGAATATAAGGATCTACTTCCAGATTATGAATAAAGAACTTAAATAATGATTCATCACCTTGTTGAAGGAAAAAAATCACCATCACCATCACAACATTCAAAATAACTGAGTAGTACAATATGATTAATAATTCCATGACGAATTACAAGGAGATTTCTTACCATATACTTGTTTGAATGGAGGACTTCATTCACTTCATACTCAAACCCACATGAATAAATTTATCAAATATCACTAGTAGAGACTCAAGATACACAAGAAAAAAAATGGTCATCTTTATCTATTGCATCCACACTTTCGATTCAATAGGATTATCATAACCATAAAATAATTACAGGTTACACTTTCAAAACTCAAGAAGAATGTATTTAAAATGATCAATTGGAGGATACACTAATGGTGAACCACCCGTAGACTCTCATTTTCACTACATTTAAACAATGGGGGGTGCGTACACTAAATTAAAATGTAAAAAAAAATGAAAAATGTAAAATTATAACCATTAACACATTACAACAACATTAAAAATAAAAGAACCATGTAAGAAATTTATTAAAATATTCCAAAAGTTTCCAAACCACCCTATTAAAAACCAGATCCATAATCCACATACTAACCCAGTTTAATTATTAATATTTCCATTGATTTTAATACCAAAATCTAATTCTTACCTCTTAAACCATTTAACTTGACTTTAATCAAACATAATTTCATAAAATACATTTAATAAGAAAAAGATTTTCTCAAAATAAATTTATGTAAAATATATTTTATAATTCATTGATTAAAATAAATTAAAAATGATTTTTTTTATATTCGAATAACCTTATCATTTTCTATTGAAATTAGGTTTCCAATATTTAATGAAAATGTTTAAAATGCCTTCTAAATCAATAGGTGATAAAAAAATCACATGAGTGGAAACTATACTTGATGGGTGAATTAGAAAAAGTTTCCCCGCATATTCCATTCACCCCACATCCATAGAGAGTCATTTAGGACCACATTTTTAGTACCACATGGCTTTCCGTAAAATATAATCTAATCAGTGAAAACTATCCATATTTCCCATTCATTAATGAATTATAACCAAAATGAAAAGAAAAACCCCAATTTCCAACATCCCAAGGAATCTTAATGATCATTAGATATAGTATAAGCTAGACACTTTCTCATTCCTATACCCCATGTTATGAAAGTCATAATACATCTTACTTGACAATATAAATAATGAATGGTGATTTGAATGATAGTTCCTATAAAGAATTTACTTTACTACCATTTTGTAATTAAAAAACACAGGTCAAACCCAAACTGGTCACCTGAGCTGTCCCATGATATAATAAAAGTGAGTTCCTAATCACCCCTAGGATAAGAAATGAACTAGGGGAATCAATATAATTATACTAGGAATTATTTTACAAATACAAATAAACATAAGCAGTAGAAAACTAAATGAGAATACCATTATAAATAAAAAACAATCAAAATACCTAAACTGAATATAAATAATACCAACAAAACCTGATGAATACTAAATCTCCACATGACCGCATGCCTCACACTCTAATAAAAAAACATAACACTACCAAACGAAATTGATCCAAAGTTGGAACCAACACCTATATCTAAAAACATGGATAATGTATAGGAATATGTATTAAAACTCTGAACGCATTCCCATTAAAATTATTCCCTATGTATTTATATTAAAAAATATATTAATCAATTCTAGGATTGAGATAAAATATTTAAAAATATGTTTTCACAAATTATTTTCTAAAAAATAATGAAAATTTCCATTATTATTCCTGATATAATTATTTTCATGAGAATGATGGTTTATCATTTTATTGAAAAGCATGTAGAAGATATGATTGCATATTAGAAGGGGAAATTGTGTGAATAAAATCCTAAATTTTTTTCAATAAAATTTATAAAAATAATTTATCAATTTTTATAAAATTAGTACACTATACAAGAAAGAAGAAGTGACAGTCACAAAATAAGGGAAATAGAAAACAACACATATGAGACCAAACATGATGTAACTCCTAAATCTTACCCCATATATAATTTAGTTCAAGAGTAAACATGGGGTACCTATGATCTAAATTATTAATAGATGTCTTACTCAACACTCATTCAGCCTTTAAGTGAACCACACCTAATTCCATTAACATTCTGGAAGGATAGTTCTTTCCCAAAATGGCCTAAGAGAGGGGAATTATAAAGACCAGACCTTAAACATTACATAATCTTGAATTAATTGAATAATTCCCATTGAGTATATTTTTAGGTTTCTATCATTAGAGAATTAATCCATATCGATTACATCTAAAAAATTAAAAAGTAGACACTTCTGTTCAGTTTCTATTTTTTCATAAAATAAAAAATCTTAAAAAAGAAACTTGACTAGTACCATGTTTTAGAAAGCATGTATTTTTCGCGATCCCATCCTTGCACCTATTAATCTTTAAGTCTTGTTAAAAACATTTCAAAAAATGGGATGAGCATAAAAATCACTGTATGGGTTATAAAATAAGAAAATAAAACACTATCCCATTAATAAATACAAATCAATGAAACTATACTTTTCAATCATAACATACCCTATGAAATCATATGATTTATGAATAACACACAAAAATAATAAATCCTAAATGTAACATGTGGAATCAATAACCTACTTATGTTGTAGAATTCACAACTACATAGAGAGTTACATTTGGAATACCCATCACAATATATTTGCTAAATCTCATAGGAGAAAAATTAATGTTTACCTCTGTCACGTCACCCAATTCATTAGAGAGTTTATTTTTGGGCTCTCCCGCCATAGGATTATCAAGGAACCACCCATATATGTAAACAATTCCCAATAACGAGAACATATTTGTAACACTTAAAACACGAGTAAAATATAGAAAATACGTCCACACCGCAATACCAATATATCATTTCAAGATATTGACATAAAAATGCTTATCAAACCATTTTAGAAAATTATTTAGAACATTTACTAAATGATTTTTGAATCAAGCTGTCCCACAATACATGGAAACTTCTAAATTAATTATCATTGGAAAAAATTAATTTCCATACAAATAAATCATAAAAAACATTTTAAAAACATGGGAATTAATGATAAAAAATTAAATGAATAAATCTATAAAACATTTAAAATGATATTTTAGATAAAGGTTTTTTAAAAAATTGGAGACACTTGAATAAATATAATTTAGGAATAAAATTTAATCATAAATTTATAATATCATGAGAATAAAATGGATTGATGATATAATATTCCAAAGTATAGTATATACACCATATAAGAATGAATTGTTGCATAACAACAATGAAGTCTCAAAAAAATGTAAATTGAAACAAAATCCTTTATTGAAATTATATCCTTAGAGTGAGGATAAATCAATTAAATAATACTATGTGAAAAAAAATACACTCAATAGGATTGGATATTCAGTGTAAATCAATTAGAGAACCTTCACACATATATTGGTAAAAACAACCCAAATGACATGGATATTTAAATCAATGAATTGAAATTGTGACAAAATTACTTTTATCAAGTTCATATTGATGAATTGAGAATTTATCAATAGAGTGATTATGTGTATCAAAAGTATATCCAACCAAAAGGGAGATTAAAATAAAAACATAAATAAATAAACATTGATTCCAAACTTAATCATAGAATGACATAATTAAAAATTAGAAGATTAACCCAAGGAATAAAAATTGGTTTAAAATTTTCCCATACTGATTTGGTGACTTACGAAACATACACCACATGAAAAAAGGACAATACAATGAATTTTTGAATACCCATAAATTAATGTATATTATAAAAATAACACAATCATGTGTAGTAAATAGACCACATATAAGGAAATAGTGGAAAACATTGCATGAATCTCACAGTAAGAAAAAGTGAGATGAAAACCCCTTACCAAGTTGTAATCAATCAAGTCATATGAACAATAGTTTATAACAGACAAATGAATCATATAATACCATGAATATAAATAGATTCATGATAATATATATCAAATTGCATTACACGATACACCACATGGAAGAAATAAATGGAAAGTAATTGAAATCTCACGGAATTTAAAGTGGGTTAAGAAACCTCTAACCTCCTGTCTAACTTGACCCGTTTATTCATTAATATCATGAATAATAAAATAATGTTAATTTTAAATTTATTAATAAAATTTTGATGTTTATTATTCAGTTTATATCACTAATATTAATTTTACAAAAATTATTCAATCAATTAAGTTAATAATCACTCTTTTGTTGATATTTTGTACTTGAGTCAAAAAAGATCTTATTATAATTAAAATTGGTTCATTTTGTAAAAATTAAATTATATCTAGATTTATAATAATTATTTTGATATCATATATACAATATATATCAATTATACATTTTTACTTATATTTGTACATTACATTTGGTGGTAAGAAATGAAATGCACCATTCATGGAGATGGTATGTTGTATGTATGCATGAATGATACATTCATTTTTGTTTCATATTTAATAGAATGAAAATATAATTATACTTAGGTATTTTATAATTCTAGTGTTATATCATATATAATTTCATTAATTCCATACTTTATATGTTCCATGTATGGCATGAACGATCCATATCACTTTGAGGGGGAAGTAGTCCGCACTTTCTAAAATGATATTATCATATTTACCCATTAGGGAACCTAAAAGGTTTGAAATAAATTAAAAATACATAAGTATATCGGAAATATAAATATCATATATATCACATGTAAATAAAGTTCCATCTTAATTGCCACCATAAGAGTTGGTAGGAGATATTGTGCAATCATCATTTCATGAGGCAGTAGTACGTCGTCCACATAATTAATATATTTTTTACACATTAGATGGAAGTGTGTGAGAGTGTAGTTTGAATACATATCATTAAAAAAAACCTAGTATATTTAGGATACTAGATTTTTAAAAAAATAAATGAAAAATGTTTTTACGGTGTTGGATAAGTAAAATAAAATAAAACAACATAAGAGTAGAGGTTACCTTTAAATCTATTAACACCCTTTTGTTTGAATCAAAAGATTTATTGAAGTGCCTTATGTCTATGTTAATGATTATAGGTGGGTAAGGTGGATCATGAATGATTATTTGGGCTGATTTTGGATGATACAAGTGGATTTATAGGTGTGAGTAATGGGTTATAGGTGATGGATTTTTATAAGGGGGAGGAGGGGCAATTATGGAAAGATTGAAAATAATATTTTATTATATAATTATTTTCGGTTATTGAAGATCCAAATCTTATTAAAGTATAAGATAAGATGAATATTGTTGGAAATAAAATCATCCATAAATTATAGGATAGGGCTTTGATATTGTTTTAATATTAATAACCTAAAAATTGAAATAATTCATTAATGAGTTAAACACTGCATCATTATTGTGTCATAAATAATTTATTTATTTGATGTCTAAAAAATATAAATAAAATACCATCATGTAGGATATATTTTTATATTTATAATTAATATTAATATTTCAATATATCAATTATATAACCCAACATTAAAATTGATTTATCAAAATAATACAAGTTTATGACATTTTTAGTTTTACTTTGAATAAAAAGTTATTATTGTCATTATATTACAAAAATGTATTTCAAAGGTCAAAAGTCATAACCAATAATTTTAATGGTTGTACAATAATAATCCATTAAGCTTAGGACATGTGTTAGTTAAATTTATATTATTATAATAATATATTTAGCTAATTTACCCTATTTACCTATAACCCCGGTAAATAAAAGTCAAATGTAAGTATTCAACAAAAATTAATTTCATCTTACTGAACCAAATATTAATTTCTGATATAACCTTGTATGTAGTATTTTATAAATTCAATTCATAGAAGTGGTAAAATTTTATTTAATTGAAAAGGTATATTTTTAAATACTACATAGTGTTTTCAATATTTATTAAATTTTGAGGGTTTTTAGAAAAATACCAAAAATTCAGTATAATCTATATTTTATATTCTGAATTCAATTTTTTTTTTATTTTACCTAATATACAATATATAAATTTCATTAAATAATCTAAAATTAATTCTCATTGTCAAAATAAAAAGCGTGTTTTTAAGAAATAAAAACTATCAAATGATTGAGACTTTTTTATTTCAATATCAAAGTGAAATTACATCCAATGGCCCTAATTGGATGAAGTGGTAAAAATATAATCTAATTACTCTTCAAAAAAATCAAAAATTATAATCTAACGATATAAATAAATTAGATGAAAATGAATTTTTGAATTAAATTTCAGTATTTTAAATATTAATTAAAAATGACCTTTATTAGAAAAATACCTAAACATTTCCCAAAGTAAATTTTGATGGCCCGATTATAAAGAAGAATTTTATTTATTCAAACAGAAAATATAAATGTGACCAAAAATATACTGAACATGGGTTCCCCGTAAAAAATTGGTAAATTGACCTTTTAAATAATATTAGAGTATTTATGATTAAAATTAGATTCATTCTCATTTTATGCCTCTAGATTTTATTGGATAAATGTAAAAACATTTAGCAAACATGTGTAATCATATTATAGTTAGTTCTGTTAATTCCATCCATTCTAACTACTAGGGATTAACTACCATTTAAAATAATAATATATTATTATTTTTTAGTATGACACCTTATTGTGTGAAACATAAGGCTTCAAAGAAACCCATTGTTTTGTGTTAGGTACATCAATAAATATAGATTCCACTTTAAAATAAAATTAATATTTAATTTAGTAATATTAATAAAAATGAAAATGTCATATTCTATATTTTCCCAGGATGTTACATCCTTTCATGCTTTTGAAAATTTCGTCCTCGCAATTTTAAAATTGGGCTTGGAAACTTCATTGAAAGCCCTATATCAGAAAAAGAGTAAATAAAACAATCACATTAAAAGAATGAAAGTTATGCACAATGGTCACATGAGATAACCCATACATAGATTACAAGAAATTATAGATATAGAGGAGAAACTAAGTGTCATGTTCTGATGTAGAGTGACAAAAATCATGATTATGAGAATGTTAACAACAAGAAAACCAAAAATTAGTGATGGGTTATAAATCTATTGGTTTCCAAGTAAGAAAAATAAATAGTCAAAATTTTTGTTCTATGTTCCTCTTCATATAGTTGTGGAATTTATTTAAGAGCTTGACTATGAACATAAGGACACATACTTTCTAGAAATGTATACTTTTATCATTTCCTAAATTTCTACCTCATGTTATTCTTTTCTCCAAATGATGGGTAATCATGTTAACTTGAACACATCAAAAGTGCTAAAATAATTTTCTATTGAATAACATAATCCCCAAAATATAAACCATATGATTCCTCTATCTGTACATATTAACTATAACAAAAATTGGTTAGTACGATATCCGATATTCCCTAAAAGGATAAGAATTTATAAAAAATAATACTATTAATCACCAAAATCCAACAAAAAGTACCGAATGATCAAGAAAGACCCGTCAATATACAATTTTCTTTAAAATTGACCAAATTAATATAAACAAATATTGAAACCTGAAAATCAGAAGGATTTAATCACATAGTCTTACATAGAAAGTATTAACATTTATCTCATAAAACATTGTCTACTATTAATGTCTCATACTGAAGTGTAATTAATCAGATAACATATTCTTTATGATAGGTTAATAATTTCCATAAATTACAAAAATCACATTATTTCCATAATAAAAACAATGATTCTTCAAAAATAATATTTCAACTATTAATCCACAAAATAAATCTAATAGTATACTATTTTCCTTAAGAAAACAGTGCTCCCGAAAGAGATAATGTCTTCCAAAATAACCTTTATCACTTAAAAAAAATCACTTAACTATTCTAATAATTTACATTTGATAAAACATATAATCCCAAATCAACTTATTCATGTTCTATTGTATCATTTAACACCAAAAAATTAGTCATACTAACCATGGACTTCATGTAGCCCTATGGTAGGTGATAAATCCCCATCACACATTTGTTGGGGGTTCGATTCTTGTAGATTTGACCCCAATTAGGGGATGTCTCATAGTTTTCTTGTTGTCCATTATCAAAAATTATAAAATTTCATAACATTCCAAAAAATGATGGAATGTTCTCAAAAAAATATCCATAACATATTTTATCCTCAATGTTCATTTATTACCTTTCATTTTTCACTACAAAATGTAATATCAATTTATCACCTCGAAATTAACTATGCCTTTTTCTAATAAAATAACCATTATGGTTATAACACATATGATTAAATAGAACAATAACCAAAAAAGTTATCTAAACAAACCTTTGATACTTACTATAAGGACCCACCCTTAAATATTACTTAATCATTAATTAAGTGAATTATCATCAATGACAATCTTTTCAGGTTTAGAGAATTAGATAATTAGGCCATAACTATTAAATCTAAAAAATTAATAATTAGACTCTTATACACATTTTAAAATAAATTCATAAAATAAAAACTCTAAAAAAATAAACTTGTCTAGTTCTTTGTTTTAGACAACATGACATTTCCTTGATCACATCCTTGACCCTATTAGTATTTATGTCATTTGAAAAACATTTCAAAACCTAGGATGAACATAAAAAGATCAGAAAGGGTTATAAAATAATGAAAGAAATCATTATCCCAAAAATAAATACAAATAAATGAAAATATACTTTTCAATCATAACGTAACCAATGAAATCATAAGATTTATGAAAAACACACAGAAACTATAAATCATAAAGGTAACATGAGGTATCCATAATAGACATACATAGTAGCATTCACAACTATGAATGGAGTTACATTTATAATACTCACCACAATATATTCCCTAAATATCTTAGGATAAACATTAACATTTTCCTTTGTCACATTACCCAATGCATTGGAGAGCGATCTCGGGCTCACTAGCCCTCGGTTTATCATGGATCCACCCATATACATAAAGAATTCCCAATAACCATAACATATTCATAACAAATAAAACACTAATAAATTAACAATAAATTTCCCACCTTGCAATACCAATATATCATTTCAAGATATTGACATAATAAATTCATTAACAAACAATTTTATAAATCACTTAAAACATTTTATAAAGTGGTTTTTGAATTAATGTGTCCCATTCTACTTTGAATAAATTAAATTAATTATCATTTGAAAACATTAATTTCCATATAAATAAATCCTACAAACTAGATTGAATAGATGGAAATTAATGAGAAATATATTGAAGAAGTAATCAGTATAACCATTAAAATGATATTTATTTAAACCGCGTTTAAAAAAAATGAGAGACACTTGAATACAAATAATTGAGGAATAAAATTTAATGAGGACATTATAATATCCTGAGAATAAAGTGATTCAGGATATAATATTCCAATGGATATTATATACAATGTATGAGATTGAATGGGTGCATTACAATAATGAAGTCTTAATAGAATGTAAATTGTAAAGAAATTCCTTATAAAACAATATCCTTAGATTAATGATAAATCAATTGCATAATAATGTGTGACAAATATATATACACACAATATGATTGGATATTCAGTGTAAATAATTAAAAGAATATTCACATATATTTTTCCAAAAACAACAGAAATTACTTGGATGTTTAACTCAAATAATGGAAATTGAGTTAAAATTACTCTTATCATGTTCATATCGATGACTTGAGAATTTATCAGTGGACTGATTACGTGTACCAAAGTATATCCACACAAAGGAGAGTTTAAATTACAACATAAATAAGTAAACCATGATTCCACACATAATCATATCATGTCATATTTGAGAATTATATGATTAACCAAATGAATGGAAATTGGGTTAAAATGTTCCCTTACCGATTTTGCAACAAAAGAAACATACACCACATTAAAGTAGGATAATAAAATGAAGATGGAAATACCCATAAATCAAAGAATATTATAGAAAGAATATATTCAATTGTAGTATATACCCCATACAAAATTAATTATTGGAAAACATAGCATGAATTTCATGGGAACAAAATGTGAGATGAAAACCCCATACCAAATTGTAAAAAATTGAGTCATATGACCAAAAGTTAATAACCACCAATTGAATCAATGAAAAACAAGAATATAAATATAATCGTGATAATATATATCAAATGTCTGTACACAATACATCACATACATGATTTAAGTGGAGAAACATGGAAATATCATGGAATTAAAAGTGAGAAAAAAACCCCTTACACCATGTCCGACATGAACCGTTCATTCTTTAATCTCTTGAAAAATAATTTAAAGTTAACATTTATCTTCATAAAACCCTTTTTAATTTTATTATTAAATATATATCACTTATTACAATGTTATAAAAAAAATTCAATCATTTAGGTTAATAATTTCCATTTTGCCGATATTTGGTACTTCAGTCCAAAATGAACTACTTATAATTACATGTGGTTGATGTGGTCACAATTAAATTATATCCATAATGATATTAATGATTTAGATATAATATCTATCATATATATCTATTATATATTTATATTTATAATAGTAAATAACATTTTTATGTATGAAATGAAATGCATGGTTGAGACCTTTTTGTCACACATATTTATTTCATTTATTTATTCTTAATCTAAGGATACAGTCTTTATAATGTATTTCATCTCAATTTAAAATATTTTGAGGCCTGTTTGTTGTTATGCACAAATTCACTTTTATATGGTGTATATACTATCATTTGACATATTATATCATTAATCCATTTATTCTCATGATATTATAAGGTTTTCATTATTGTAATTCCTCAATTACTTGTTTACAAGATTCTATTATTTGGTTAGGAACGCTTTAACTAAAATATTGTTTTTAATGGTTTAAATATTAATTCTTTTAATTCTTTCTCATTATATTCTATGTTTTAAAAATGGTTTTATGTCTTTATTTATATGGACATGAATTTTTTTTAAACTAAAATTCTTTTTAAATGTTTCAATGTGGTATGGGACACATTGACTCAAAAATATATTTTCAACAGCTTAATTGATAAATAGTGTGACATTAAAATGTTTTCATGAAAAAAGGGATATTTCTCTCAATTAGTTTTAATGACTATTTTCATTAATATCAATATCCTTCAGTGTATTTTATTCTTGATCGATGTTGATTTATTATAATAAAATCATCCTTATTGTATTGAATGAGTAATGGTTGACTGTGGATAAGGTATTTTTATGCCATTCATGGTTTGTGGTTAAAATATTTGAATTTTGGATGATAGTTTTAGTTAGAAGGTTTGATTATGTTTCAACCATTTCATATGAGGAAAGAACCTGACATAGTAAGTGAATGGTGGATCCTACTATAACACCTCAATGAATCCATAGGTCTCATGAGACAAACTCGTTTTTTGTCAGAAGGCCTTGAGAAAATCTTATTTTTAGCCTTCGCACAAGGCCTTAACTATGTGGTTATGAAGTCTGGAATTATGCATTAAATCATTATGAAATTGGCTATTGATATTACATGTGATAATTTGAATAGTAGAATATCTATGTGAATAAGTAAATGGAATTATCTAATTTATCTTTTCCATATTATGCTTAAGTTTAATATTAAAAGGAATGTGGTCTAGTCTTATGCACTGCTGTAAATGTTAATTCTTCCTTATGAAATGTTCCACTATATTATTATCCTTACTAAGAATATGAGCTCACCCATTTCTTATGATTTATTTATCATAGAATGCAAAGGAAGTATATTACGATTAACATGGAAGAATAGGCTAAGGGATATAATAGTGTTCAATGGGAAAAAAATGTTGTTGTTTTATTTCATGGTATAATATAAAACTTATTCCGTTTCTAATAATTCAATGGTTACTAAACTTATCGGTATTTCAAGACATGATTCCTTGTATCATTCCTATGTTTTGTAATAATGCACAGACTCTGTGTTATTGGGGTCAGGCATTATACTATATATAATAATTTTATATCCATTTAATGGTATCATTTTTATAATATTTTGTATGTAAGTTGATTAAGTAAATTATTTTATGAAAATCAGAAATTATTTCTCCCTTTTGTCAGAAATATATTCCCATTCAAAAAAATTCCATGTAGAAATAACTTTCAAATAATCATCAAATTTTTTAAATTTATTTTCAATAAAAATGGGTTTTAATTTTCATTCCTGAAGTATTTAGAATTATTCAATTTATTTTGAATGAAATGGTTTAAAAACTTTTTCAATATAATTATACATGTTTTAAAGTATAATTGTTTTCAAAACTATTTCACAATTTATTTATACGTTTTCAAATAATTTTAAAAGAATTTGTTTTTAAATGTTTTTGAAGAATAGATTATGTTATTTGAAGGGAAAAAATTTGAAATTTTTATCAATATTATATTATAAATTATCTAGGGAAAGTTTTTTCATAAATATTTAAATACATCTTTATATATGTTCAATTAATTTTCAATGAATTTTTATTATAATAATTATATGTTTTAGAAAGTATCTTAATATAAGAATTTTAATTTTACTATTTATTTAAAAATATATTTCCATGTTATTTTATAACTATGATGACATCTGTTGATGTACTCATGCCCTTCAAGGAAATGATCCAATTGTTGAATTTATTTTCTTTATTGAATGGTTTATGTTCTGATGGAATGGAGCTTCTGAAACCTGATTATTTTCCAAATTTTATATTATTTTCAACCCTTATTCATTAAATGACATATGGTTCGATGATATAATAATGAAAACTAATTATTTTCCATAGGTTATGATGTGGTTATATGATAATGATACAAATTTCATTTCATGGGTTATGGTTTAGTGTTAATAGAAATTGTCTCATTTATTAGTTTATGATATGATAAATAATTTATGGACCCTCAATGTATGATTTCATTATGTGATGGTTGGGACCCTTATCTACCTATAATTTGTTGGTTAATTATGGATGATGTCATGACCCTGCACTCAAGGTATGTGCCATGACTACCCCAAGCCCACCTTCGATAGGCTAGGGAGTGGAGACTAGCAATAAAGAGACATATACCTCTAACCGGAAGTCATTTCCTTTAAACATAAAAAATCACTCAGACTGGTATGCAACAAGATGTAACCACAAAGTAATATGCTTTAGTAAAATAGTGTTGACTGTAAAGGGCTAGAATACAGGACCAACTAGATGTAAAAGTAATACTAAAAAGATCAAATACAACTAGAAAGACTAATAACAACTCCTTGATCATCCAACGAGGATACCACCTAAAGGGTAGGTACATCTCAATATTAGCAGTCCCTAAATCACGTCACACCAAATAGTTAACCTCTGAGTACCATCCAGTCCTTTCTCCCTCGGCCTCGATCACTATTGTTCATCGTCTACACATGACACAACCTAGTGCGGGCGTAGCACATACAAGGATGATTATAATGATACTCAGTAGGGACCTCGAGAACCCATAGGTCTCCTAGAGTTACTCAAATGAGAAATCACAAATCAAGACCTCAAATATACATAAGAATATGACCATACATATAAATAAGTTATCAAGATATAATCATCTCAGTCATGAGGAATAATACCACAATAATAACACCATGAAGGTATAATGACAACACTGGTAACACTATAGAGATAGAATTACCACACATGTAACACCTCGAAGACCACACCATAAAGGCAGAAGTACCATATAGGAAAAACCAAGAAGATAGAAGTACCACACAGGTAAAAACCAGAAGATAGAAGTACCACATAGGTAACACCACGACGATAGAAGTACCAAACCGGTAACAACAAGAAGATTGATGTACCACAAAGGTAACACCATGAAGATATAAGTGACTCAGCTCATAATCAGGTATAACATAAGTATAGATGTATAGGTGATTAGTCATAAAGCTAGATCATTTTATTCTGTTAAGTAGTAATCCATCTGACCAACACAGGATCGATAGGTAACAAACCCCGATGACCCACACTGAATCTGAACCACACAGGATCGATAGGTAGCTATCCCCAACTATCCCACACAAGATCGGTATGTGATGACCTACAAAGGATCGTTGAGCACTGACTCACAAAAGATCTGAACCATACATGATAAGTATGTGTTGACCCACACAGGATCTATGAGTGTTGACCCACACAAGTTCTGATATATTCTGACCCATAGAGGATCAATGTTCGTTCATTCGCGTTACAACCACCCACATGATTCTTCGCACCCGATGTGCTTTATCTTAGTAGAATATTCCCCTCGAGATATCAGTTGTATCTTGATGACCATTAATCTCCACAAATTATTAACCCAAAGGACCATCATGTCATAAGGGTTCCAACATAATAGATGATGCATGAATCAGATGTTCGATTTGTGAGTTATAAGTGTTTTAGTTCTGGGGACCTGGTTGGATTTGGGTTTGATCCAATCAAACCATACACAAACAAACTCCAAACTCGAGTGGAGTATACCAAAAGGATTTTCTCACTCCAAGGGATCCAGCGTCGTAGAAAATTCGTTAAACAGACCTTCGGTTCTGATGACAAGTCCCTTTAAGTGTTTATTTATTTGGTTGGGGCCAGGTTGGAACGACACGGTCCAGGTCAGGCACGACAAGGCAGGGCTGTGGCGGGTTGGGCCATGTCAGGTTTGTCCTGTTGTACCATGTAATGGCCCAATTTTCAAGGGGTGGCCCAACGGTCCGGCTTGTGGTCTGGCACGACCTGGCTTGATGGGCAGGGCACTCGGTGGTAGGCGGCCCAGCCACGTCAAGAGCGGCCCGCAGTAGAGTGGGGCTACCCGATGTGGGGGCGGGGGGCGGGGGGGTTCTCATAAGCCCCTACCCGTGGGTTGTGTCCCCTAGTTTTACTGAATGGACACAAGGGAAGTTCTGTTTCTTCTGTAATAGTGGTGCCATGTGGGGCCACTAGGTAACTCATGAGACTCGCTGGAGTATGTCCTACTTCCTTCCATGGCCAGATAGTGTGATGGTTTCCATATATATTGGTGCACGATGGTGTGCTGCTCTACCACTCGTGGCTGGTTGGCATTCCCACTGCATCCAAATCCATCACGGCTGACAAGTTGTGACCCGCGAAATGCGGTGGCGTGCTGGTCGCACCGCCCTCCTCATCTGCAGAAAGTTGGTGTGTCGACCGCCTCTCCTAATTGTCACGGATGACGAGCTATAGAATGTTCCTCCGGTGGCATGGGTGTGCCACCACTTCCCCCATTATCGGCTTGTGTGATTTACGCCACCTGGGTCCCCGCCGGTTCCTGTCTCTGGTATCTTCGCGTTGGTGGTCTTCCACAAAGAACACATGTGGTAACCAAGGTCGCAGAGGGTTCGAGCTTGGTTCTTTAGACACAGACAATCTGTGTGAGCATGTAATCATGGTGGAGATAATGTGGGATCAATAAATTCACTTAAATTTTAAACAAGAATCAAACCCCTACCTCGTAAACTCATTGGAGATAATACACACTTAAAGTTGGATCAGTGATCTTCGTTCCCTCCACAGGCTTTAAATGATTCCTCTTTCACGACATCCTTCAGTTGGGGGTTTCGATGTCGCTCATCACCACTCACCGAACTGGATCCATCCTCCAAAGGCTTGGCATCTTTTTACTTCTTCAGCACTTTGTTTCATGGTGAAGTTGTGTCGACACCTCTCCCCAAGATCAATATAAATAAGATAAGGCGTATCCAACGGTGTTGGGAATAAATCGGGACTCATTAATTATGAAGATTAATAATTCTCCCATGATACTGTGACATAGGATTGGAAGGTCACGACATATAATGGATTAATACATCACTGGTCCCACCTCCGCTTGTCTATTGGAGATTAATAATGATGAAATTAATAAAATTATTTTATTTTATTTCTTTTAAAAAGTCACAAAAGTTAAATTTTTCTCTAGAACTACTGCAGTCAATGTAATGTCTCTCTTAAGAGAATCAAAACACTTCAGATACAATGGTCCCCTCAGATTTTCAATCTGAGCACTGGTTGAAATGTTTGAAAATTCTGCTCAAGTGTTTATTAAGAATACCTTAAAAAAAGTTCATACATTAATTCTAGACACACCGGGCCTTGGAATCAAACAACGTCAATTTTCCCAGATTTTTAATAATTCCATATAATTAAAAATAATTACACGGTAAAATGAGGTCTTTAAATTCTCCCCACCTTTGGAACTTTTGTCCTCGAATGACACAACATAGACTAAAAAACCAATTGGGGTACTTAATATGAATCTGAGATTCCCACTACAATGTGGTCTACTGGAGGATCACGTGCTACCAGCAAATAAACACCAGAAGTACAGACCGCCCAGGAAGGGATTGCTCCGTTCGATCCTCAATCACAACTGGAACCTCCAAAAACATTTCCCCATTATCAATGTCAAGTTCACTATGGTTGATTATGTGAGATGGGTCATCCACGTATATCCTCCACTGGGATACAAGGAAGACATCATGCACCCTCTCCAATTGCAGTGGAAGTGTCATACATTATACCACATAGCCAATCCTATGAAGCATCAGAAATGGTTCAATAAACCTTAGTGATAACATTCCACCTCGGGAAAATATTGATAGTCCCTGTTGAGAAGAGACTCATAAGAAAAAGTGGTCCCCCTATTGGAACTCCAATGGTCTTCATCTCCTGTCAGCATAAGAATTTTTCCTAATCTAGGCAGTCTTCCTCCACTCCAGGATGATCTTCACATTCTCAGTGGTAGATTGTACCAACTTTGGAAACATAAGTTCTGACTACAATGGTTTTGTCTATCATATAAGTGATATGCAAGGTCGGCCGTATAGGGCCTCTAATGGTTCCATACCGACGGTGGAGTGAAAACTTTTATTGTATGCAAACTCCACAAAAGGAAACTGATTCACCCAATTATGACCAAAATATAGGAAACATGAATGCAACATGTCCTCCAGTGTATGTATGGTACACTATATCTTACAATCCGTCTGTGTTTGAAAGGTGGTGTTCAAATGCAGCTAAGTCCCGAACACCTTCTGAAACACCATCGACAACATAGAAGTGAAACAAGTGTAACTGTTCAAGACAATAATCGAAGGTACCCCATTGAGTTGCATAATCTTATGTACATAGAGGTATCCCAATACCTATTTTGATCCCTACTCTTGGATAGGTTGTAAGTGGGATGACATGGTGATTCAGTCTACAATCACCCAAATGGAATCATGTTCCCTGGATGTATGTGAATGCCTGGTCAGAAAGTCCATCGGGATACCATCACACTTCCACTCTGGCACCTCTAGTGGCTATGCTATGCCTGCTGGCACCTGATGTTTGGCCTTCAATTTCTAACAAGTGAGGAATCATGAATCAAACTCTACCACTACATTATTCATCCCAAGGCACTAGTGTAAATGCCGGAGGTCCTGGTACATCTTCACCACACTAGGATGTACTGCTAGAGGGGATGTATGGAACTCCAACAACACCTCCTCCCGTAGAACCACTGGTAACATGGTACATCCTCTGAAGATAATGATGCACTCCCTAGCATTATAAAATCCATCAAGTTATGTCCTGAGGATATCTAAGCACGTAATGCCTCACAATCAATATTCCCAATCTATGCCTCCCTGTCTCGCTGAAGGAGTGGTGGAGTGACTATAGCAGACTAGAAGTATGTTTCCATATCTCTATCCACAAAGAATATCTACACTGTGGCCAGCTACTCTGTCACATAATTTAGTAAAAACAGATGAGACCTCCTGCTGACAGCATCTGCTACCACGTTCTCCTTCCCAGGAGTATAGACTATCTCAAAGTCATAGTCTGGGAATATCATAACCCATAATCATTTTCTCAGGTTCATGTCCCTCTGAGAGATGATATATTTGAGACTCTTGTGGTCTTAGTATACTTTAAAACGTTTTCCCATCAAGTAATGTCCCAAAAACATCAAGGATAATACCACTACATCAAACTCTAGGTCATGGGTAGCATTGTTCTGCCCATGTTTCCTTAGTAGTTGTCAGCCATAAGTGATCACATCTCACATTCTCATTAGGACACACCCAAATCATGTCACTGATACATCATAGCAGACTACATACCCAACACCCTCTTATGGTAGCCTCAGGATGGTGGCACATGCCAGTCTCTGCCTTAGCTCTGAGAAACTATATTGGCATCTCGTCTTCCATTCAAAGGGTTGTCCCTTCTTCGTCAAAGCTGACAAGGGAGCTTCAACTCTAGAGAATGAAGGCACAAATCTATTGTAGTATCTATACATCCCCAGGAAACTCAGCACCTCAGTCACAGTCAGGGGTGGCTCCAAAGCATGTAAAACCTCAATCTTTGTTGGATCCACTGAAACTCTAGCCTTCGAGATTTTGATTCCTAGAATGTGGACCACTCGTATCCTGAACTAGCACTTCGAGAGCTTACCAAAAACAAGGTGCTCTCAGAGTGAATCCAAAACTATCTGTTGATGATAGGTATGGTCCTCCTTCATCATAGAGTTTATCAAGATGTTGTTGATGAATACCACATGTCACGAACCATCCAGGGTCGACCCTGAACCGGGCACCCGAGCCAGTCCGCGGCATGGCCTGAGAGGCATTCCCGATCCTCCCAGGTTAGCAACAAGCACCAGGGAATCAAAATAAAGCAGGAGGGAAGAATTTTTCCTAATGAAAATAAATAAATCAACGGAAGGAAAATACACCCACCCAAAGTAAATAAATAATACGAAATGAATGAACGACCAACAACAACAAATTAACCTGACAAGGACTAAAATCCCTCACGGCCTCGAGAGTCGCTCACCAAACCACAACCAACTCTCACCCACGGCGAGGAAGCTCGATTAAACAAGAAACAAAAACTAAAAACATGAAAAATCTATATGCGTGAGTATTAAAACTCAGTAGGCATTCCCAACTAACTATCCCCAAAGAACTACCTTTAAATAAATTGTTTATTAATTTCTTGTATGATCTACATTGTATAAAATATGGGTTTTCACACACACTTTCACTTTCTAATTCAAGTAACAACCCTTTCCCCTTTTTAGTTTAAGTAAAAGTTTAATGTTTGAAGGAACATATACATCACACATTTAAAAAATATTCAAAAAAATATAAAATCTAAAACATAGTTTTCAATCAAGAGGAAAACCACACACAACAAACACACAATATAAGGGCAATGAGGAAGTAGCAAATGAGGACCCACAGTCGAACTAGGAAACTCAATCGTCCGCCACATACAAATATGCGCTAAAGGAAACATGGCTCGAACCTAGGAGCTCATGAACAATCCATAAAATACTATACATCTGACTCATCTTAAAGGAATGCATACTCTCGATAACGTCATAATGACCTAATGCCTGGTGTTTCCCTAATTGGCCTAACCGAGGGGCCTGATCCCCAGCAGAGTGTCATCCGTACTAGGGGCCACTAACCTATGCATAGTCTAAACTAGTGGAGCAATCATTCTCAGAATATTCACTTAATATGACATGCTCCCATGTCAATACATATAATAAATAGGAAAGGGGTGAGTCAACAAAATAAATCAAGTAGCACAATTATCACACACAAATCATGAAGTCAATATACACCAAATATCACATATGAGTCACCCCAAATAGATTTTTTCAAAATGATTTAATTTATTAAAGTGCAAAACGGGCCTTCATAAGTTTTAAGGAAAATCCATATTTCACAAGTGAACTAAAACACTTGTTTGTGCTTCAAAATAAATCATTTATCAATAAACACGAACTACATTTAATATTACATGAATTTTGTTTAAAGGCAAAACGGGCATTATTTCACCATTGGGTGTACGCTCATTAGAAAAATATTTCAACTGTAGTTTGTAAAATAAATGGATATTTTGACACCATATAATCATTTTAAAATAAATTATCTTATAATATTTTACATTAATTAAAATTAATAAAATATCATGAA
This sequence comes from Viscum album, assembly GCA_963277665.1. Classification (NCBI taxonomy): domain Eukaryota; kingdom Viridiplantae; phylum Streptophyta; class Magnoliopsida; order Santalales; family Viscaceae; genus Viscum; species Viscum album. Next base: position 646,035,116 of record OY728120.1, on the reverse strand, counting down.
ATTAATTGATTCTGAATTTAAAAGAGGGTGCAGTGGGGGAACTACCTTGACTTGCAGACCTGTCACGACGACGCAACATGCCTCGCACGGACACAGAAGGACATGCAAGCTGGCGATTGTAGGACCGTGGAAAAACCTTTTCAATGCACCGTAACCACAAAGATAACTAAAATACATGAACACATTCTTAAAACAATCTGAACGAACAAACAGCGCAAAGGAACCCTCTAGACCTACTTTCGAAACAAAAATCGCATCGTTTCAACTATTTAAAACCCACTTTAAAATTTATAAACAACTCCAAAGATAAAATCCCGACCATACACAATGAAAACCTATTAAAAAACCACCTTAAAATCAAAAGTTAACTTGAAACACACAAAATCAAACGTGAACCCCTTGCACAGTCAAGATAACAAATTACACAACTTAATAAAAATATTCCACATGTCAAGAAACCCATTTTTAAACCAAGCGTGCCTCAAAACATTTCCAAAGCATGATTTTGAAATTCCAAACAATTTATAAATCATTTTTCTAAAACATTATACAAAAAAACAGTCACACAAAATATAAATAATTTCTTGCCGAACCATCTTAGAAATCCATTTTTGAAGAACACCAATTCACCATTTAAGATTAAAATATATTTTCAATGGCCAAAGGCGTTTGTGTACTCCAATCTTATATATATATATATAAAAACAAAAAATCATTTAAAAAATACCAAATGAACCATAGTTTCAAAAATAATATTTTATCATACACATTTGGTATAATTTTACATAGTCACATGAAAAGAATCATTTTAAAACCTATTTTTGACATGTTCTAAAAATATAGTAAAACTATAACTAAATAATTAAGGGTATTTTAAAGCTGAGAAAAATGTTTATAGATTCTTTGAAATAACACAAGCATCAATAATTTGATTCTAAATTTTTTAAAATACATATAAAATCAAACCGGGTTAAGTAGTAAATAAATAGCATGCACAATTTCAACAATCATATAACGGACAATCAAATAATTAAACAAAAACATCCTTATTAAAGTGAATATTTTTTTAAAAAAAAATTAGATCCCTAATTAACTATCAATGATGCTTCCAAAAAACATGAAATAAAATATTCATTAATTTAAAGGCTATGTGCAAGTGGTACTTCCTCAACTCCATGAAGAAACTTCCGGTAATCAGTCCCAAAACACAAACGAATCCCAATCGCACCAGCGAAATGTTAATTCCATCCCTAATAATAAAAAGTGGACCATTAATTTCTTGAATCTAACCCTCCAATCAAAACACTACCCATGGTATAACCCTAAACCAATGGGAGGAGCAAGCGAGTACCGGAGGGGTGGCCGCGCTGGAAAGGGTCGTCAGAGGAGGGTTGTGCGTGTTGGAGGGGGTAGCCGGCCGGATGGAGAACCGCCGCCAAGTTGCATGGACAGAAGATGGGGGTGCGTCGGTGAGGCACCGGAGGTGAGAGGAGGGATCCATTTGGGGGGTGTGCCGGCCGAAGGTAAGCTCGCCGGAGGGAGGAAGGTCAGTCAGTTTTGGCGATAGGAGGAGCTCACGCAGGTCGGGTGGGGTGCGCACCAGGCATGAGGTAGGTTTAAGGAATTGGAGATAATGAGAGTGGAGGGGGAGAGGGAAAATAAAGGTATAATATAAAAAAACAAAGATAAAAATTGAAAGAGAGAGGGGGGGGGAGGTTTAGCACGTAGGGGAAGTGGGGAGGAGAGATGAGGAAAAAAATTACATAAATAGACTAATAAATAAAATTTTAATATAAAACCTATATAAAATAAATAAACCATAATAATTATAGTAATATTAATAACATAATGATTCTATTAATAAAAAAAAAATTTATAATAAATGTTATAATAAATTAATGATAATAATAATAATAATGATAGTATTTATCATTTATTTTTAATAATAAATCTAAAATTATTACCAATAATAAAATTTTTAAATAACACAATAAATCACAATATTTACTAATTTTAATTTTCTAGAGGTAGGTGAATCATGCTGATGCCTAATCGGAGCCCTGTCGAGTTTCCAACACACGCGTCGCTCGTGCTCCCAGTGACGCCAGCTGAAAAACATACACATTTTAACAAAAATCAAATGTTTTTCATTTAAGACTAAACCTGAACCCCCAAAAAAATTTAAAAGTCAAAGAAAATTATTAAATAAAATAAAATATAGGTCGATGTGTGAAAATTCTCCCCACCATCACTCTTTCTACCCTTATAAAGCCAAAACAAGATCAAGACCCAAAGATGAAACTCCATAAGTGTCACTCACCCCGAAATGTTGAAGCGCCTCTAGTTTATCGATCCCAACAGACACTAAAAACACACGACACACAAATCTTCTTTAAAACTAGATCTCCTTAATTTCCACAAAGATGAACCCAATCCATCTGTTTCAACCATGAAATGAACGAACTTAAATCACCTATGAGACTCATCCCTATAATCATAGTCCAATGAAACTGTTGGGTGTACTCCAATATCAACGTTTACTCGAGAGGACAAATTCAATATTTGGTGGTTCTGCATGAGACCACCAACCACCAAATGATACATGAAAAGAAACACTGATACTGACATGGGGAGGCCCGAATGGACTCCCCACCAAAAGGATTGGGCTAACTCTAAATTACATCAGGTGTATCTTTTTGAGACCCACTGTGGGTCTCCCCACCATAAGAACTGATGAGATTAACCATACTTGAAAACTTTCCACATATACCAAAGACCCCACCATAAGGGTAGGGGTGGAAAGGAAGGTCCCAACTGATAGAGTATCAAAACTACGGTCATCTATACCCTAAAAAAATCACACCCTCAGAAGATCACAAACCATGACACACTAAAGACCAAGATTAAACCAATACACTATTTTTTTACATCACTGGGGTTCACCTTACTACATGCTAGCTTCACTCCAGGGACTATGGATGGAGCACTGATGACTGAATCATACCTTCCGTCGCAGCCAGGCTTCAAAAATCCCCAAACATAACACAAAAACCATAATTTCACCAATAACATTCAAATAAAATAAAAGTTTTAAAGAGGTTCAACCACAAACATTCTTACAACTGAAGAAAAAGAAACACTAAAAAACTTAAAAAAAGATGATTACTACATCCAAGAAACACTACAAAGTGGAAACCTCAAACTGATCCACAAACATCACCCTACTCCCACTAACGGGACGTGGTGACCTTCAACGAGCCAGATCTAGCTTCTACATGCTTCTTGGAAACAACACGGAAAGATCGTTGCAAGTGACCCCAACGTCCACGGGTGTAGTAGGGTCTTGGAGCACCCGGGAACGTCAGCCTCTTGTGAACCCACCTACCACACTGGAGACAGTTCACGACATTGCACTGTAAAGAAGATGACTGATGGTCTGAAGGTCTCTTGATTCCTCTACCAGCACCACTATCATTAGGTCACTTCTCATTCGTCTTATCACTATCCTCTGCACTTCTTCACAAAGCTGGGGGATTCGCCACCTCAAGTCCACCTGCTGACCCAGCATCATCCAAAAAGGCACACACCACAACATACAATATGTTTGTCAGGTTGAGATCATTTAATTTCGATCATTGCTCAGGTTGGAGTCCAGACTCAAATTTTCAATCCTTCCCGGGATCATTCGCAACAAACCACAATCATACGAAACTAGGTCTATGAAATGTCGATAGAATTCCAGTACTGATTGAATTCCCTTCTAAAGTCAACACAAATCCATCCTCTTCCTCATCATCATCAACTTAGAGAAGTGTTGTGGGATGAATTATGAATTGAAAATCTCCCATGTTAGATCTTCCTGAGGCTTATTCCGAAACGCGAACTTCCACCATTTCCTATTTGGGCCTTTAAGAATATAGGTAGCAAACTTCACCATTAACGACATAGAAAACCCAATGAAACTGATCTTCCTCTCAATATTCTTCAACCACTCTGTCACCACAAGTGGATCTCCTTGTCCATAAAATGGAGGGGGGTTCAACTTCCGAAACTCCAGAACATAGTCTATGAGCTGATCAACTGAATGATTCGCTGGGTCACACCACCCAAAGCACACCTTGGGAAACCATCAAGCCATCGTGGGGGTGAACACTATGGAACAAGGAAACAAAGAACACAATCAAAACATGGTCATTTCCTTTTCAATTTCAACTTTTCACAATTTCTAAAATAAAACATTACAAATCTATTTTCAGAATGAAGGAAATCTCAAATGATTCACTATGGGGAAACTATTGATGATGGATAACTCAGACATATGGTTGGAGGACATATTCCAGTAACGCCACTACCACAAGGATCACTCTTTGGTAATGTCTCCGGCTCCACATGGCTTTCGAGGCCCTGCGAGCTCACGGATGGCACTTTCCCAGCTCCCATTTTATTTGCCAATACAAAACAAACCATATGAAAATAAATTACACCAATAACTCGGACATACCATGGTAACCCAAGGTTCAAAATGAAAAAGGGTTTGTGATGTCCTTCTCATCCATAGGCCTCGATTCTTGACAATTATACTCCTTCTACCATGACAACCCCAAATAATTTTGGGCGCTCTGAAAAACAAGGCCCACTCAAGATCGACTTACTCTAATACCATTTTGTCATGAACCAACCTAGGTCGACCCTAAACCGGTCACCCGAGCCGGTCCGCAGGATGGCCTGAGAGGCATTCCCGATCCTCCCAAGTTGGTGACAAGTACCGGGGCATCAAAAGAAAGCATTAGTGAATGATTTCTCCCAATGAAAATAAATTAAACAATAGAAGGAAAATAGAACAACACAAAGTAAATAAAAAATACGAAAAGAAAGAACAAAAAAAAACAAAGTAACCTGACCAAGACTAAATCCCCTCAAGACCTTGCGGGTAACTCACCAAACCACAACCAACTCTCGCCCACGACAAGCAAGCTCGAGTCAAATTGCAACTGAAACTAAAAATTGGAAAAAACTATAGGCACGAGTTTTAAAACTCAGTAGTCATGCCCAACCAACTATCCCCAAATCAATAACATTAAATAAAGAGTTTATTAATTTGAGGTTTTAACTACATTGTATAAAATAGGTGTTTTTACACACACTTTTATATTCTAAAACAAGTAACTGTCCTTTTCCATTTTTTGTTGAAGTAAATGTTTAATGTTTGACGGAACATATACATCACACTCTTAAAACATTTTCACAACCAATATATAATATAAAACATAGTTTTCAATCAAGAGGAAAACCACACACAATACACACAAAATAAGGGAAATGGGGAAGTAGTAAATGAGGGCTTGCAAATGAACTAGGCACTTCAATCATCAGCCACATACAAATAAGCACTAAAGGAATCATGGTTCGAACCTAGGATCTCTTGAACAATCAATAACGTACTATACATTTGACTCATCCTGAAGGCATGCCTACTCTCGCTGACATTATAACACCATAACGCCCAGTGATTCCATACATGGCCTAACCAAGGGGCCCAATCTCCTAAAAGAGTGTCATCTGTACTAGGTGCCACTAGCCAGTGCGTAATAAAAACTAGTGAAGAAATCATTCATATATGATTCAAATACTATGCCAAGTTCTCATTTAAACACAAATAATAAAATGGAAATGGGTGAGTCAAAAAATTCAATCAAGTATCACAACCATCACACACTAATCATGCAGTTGAAGTACACCAAATATCACATCTGAGTAACCCCAAATATAGTTTTTCAAAATTATTTATTTTATTAAAGTGACAAATGGGCCTCCACCAATTTTAAGGAAAATCCTTATTTCTATAGGGAACTAAAAACCTTAGTTACGCTTCAAAATAAATCATTTATCAATAAACAAGAACTACATTTAAAATTATGTGAATTTTTTTAATGGCCAAACAGACATTATTTCACCACTAGGTGTCTGCTCATCAGAAAAATATTTCAAGTGTCGTGTGTAAAATAAATGGATCTTCTGACACCAAATAATCATTTTAAAATTATTTATCTTATATTATTTCTCATTAATTAAAATTAATAAAATATCATGAAATTTATAGATTCTGAATTTAAATGAGAATGCAGTGGCGGACCTACCTTGACTCACAAACCAGTCACGACCACACAACACTCCTCGCACGGGCGCGCAAGGACACACAAGCTGGCGATCGCAGGACTGTGGAAAAACCTTGTCAATGCACTGCAACAACAAAGATAACTAAAATACATGAACACAGACTTAAAACAACCCGAACGAACAAACAGCGCAATGGAAACCTCTCCACCTACTTTCGAAAAAAACTCTCATCGTTTCCACTATTTAAAAAACCACTTTAATATTTATAAACAACTCCAAAGAGAAACTGCTGACATTACACACCCAAAACCTATTAGAAAACCAACTTACAATCAAATGTTAACTCGCAACACAAAAAATCAAATGTGCACTACTTGCAAAGTAAAGATAACAAATTACACAGCTTAATAAAAATATTACACATGTCAAAAAACCCATTTTTAAACCAAGCGCACCAAAAAACATTTCCTAAACATGATCCACAAATTCCAAACAATTTATAAAACAATTTTCTAAAACAATATACTAGAAACACTTACAAAAAATATAAATAATTTCTTGTCGAACCATCTTATATATCCATTTTGGAAAGACACCAAATCACCGTTTATGTTTAAAATATATTTTTAAAGGGAAAAGGCGTTTTTGTACTCCAATATTATATATATATATATATAAACAAAAAATTATTTAAAAAATACTAAATGAACATTAATTTCTAAAATAATATTTTATCAAACTCATTTGTTATAAATTCACATATGCACATGTAAAGAATCATTTTAGAACCTATTTTTAACATGTTCTAATAATATAAAAACTCTATAAATAACTAATTAAGGGTTTTTTAAAGCATCAAAAAATGATTAATGTTATGTTGAAATTACCTATTCATCAATAATTAGATTCTAAATTTTTTAAAATACATGAAAAATCCATCTGGGATATTTAACAAATAATTAGCGTGCACAATTTCAACAAACATATACCACACAATCAAGTAATCAAACAAAAACATCCGAATTCACATAATTTTTTTTTCTAAAACAAATAAGATCCCTAATTAACTATCAATGATGCTGTGAAAAATAAGAAATCAACTATTCATTAATTTAAAGGCTATGTGCAAGGGGTCCGACCACAAATCCATGACGAAACTTCCGAAAATCGGTGCGAAAACCCAAATGAATCCCAATCGCACCAGTGAAAAGAGAATTCCAACCCTAATCATCAAAATCGAACAATTAATTTCAGGAATATAACTCTTAAATCAAAACTATACCCATGGTAGTACCCTAAACCGAGGGGAGGAGCAAGCAAGTACTGGAGGGGAGGTCGCACTGGTAAGGGTTGTCGGAGGAGGGATGTGCACATTGGAGGGGGTAGCATGTCGGATGGAGAACCACCGCCAGGTTGTGCTTCCTGATGAGGGGAGTGTGCTGGTGAGGCACCAAAGGTGAGAGGGGTGTGCCGTCCGGGGGGTGCGCCGGAGGGAGGAGGGTCGGTCGGGTGTGGCGAAGGGAGGAGCTCGTGCGGGTTGTGTGGGGTGCGCACCAGGCGTGAACTAGGGTTAGGGAGGGGGGATCTCATGAGAGTGGAGGCAGAGATGGAAAATAAAGGAAGAATAGAAAACAAAACAAGGAAAAATAGAAAAATAGGGGGGTGTAGTGTGTAGGGAAAGTGGGGAGGAAAGATGAGGAAAAAAACTAAATAAATAAAAAAATAAATAAAGTCTAAAAAAAACTAAATAAAATAAATAAAACATAATAATAATTGTAATATTAATAAAATAATGACACAATTAATAAAAAAATTATAATAAATGTTATAATAACATATCCATAATAATAATAATAACGATAATATTTATCATTTCTTCTTTAATAATAATTATAAAATTATAACCTACAATAAAAATTTTAAATAACATGATAAATCAAAATATTTACTCATTTTAGTTTTCCAGAGGTAGGAGAATCATGAAGATTCCTAATCGGAGACCTAAAGGGTTTCCAACATGTGCTCCGCCCATGCGCCCAGTGACGCCAGATGAAAAACACACACATTTTAACATAACTTCAATGTTTGTCATTCAGAAAACAACCCCAACCACAACAGAATATTAAAAGTCAAAGAAAATTATAAAATGAAATTAAAGATAGGTCTATATGTGACAAAAATCATACCTCTAAACCTTTCCGTAGTTTCGTGGTCGTAGGCCTTTGCTTCCTGGAGCTGATCTCGTCCCTATGCTCCTACTCCCTGTAGTCGGGGTGGGCCACCTAGATTTGGTGGTGGTAGAACCTCGAATAACTACCCACCGACTGTTGTACCACCATATCCCCTTCCACATCATCTTGTTTCCTTCGAACCTCCCAGACTGAATATCTACCCCTTCCTCGAAGATCCCTAGACCGTCTTCCAATTTTCAGTATGACAGGTCAGGCAGTCCCGAGCTATGTGACCCTGTCTGTCGCACTTGTAGCACTACCTACTCCTCTATTGTCCACCTCTGTCCTGTGAGCCCTGCACTAGTGACCCTATATCCGGAGGTCTTCCACCATATGGTATAGCCTGTTAGTGACCTACGTCATATGCCTACTGCCTGCTGTAGATGAAACAACTCCTGGATGTCCAGTGGTGGCTCTCATTGTTGGTTCCTACTCATCTAGGAAGATATTTGCCAAAAGTGCTCAGTCAGGCACCCCAGCCATCGTCAGGATGCTGATCGATATCATAAATGCTCTAATATCTCATTTGAGACCCTATTAAATGGTTTTTCCCTATTAAAAGGGTCTTGTACCTTGTCGGTGGAGTAGAGAGAGAGATCAATTACCTCACCGAGTACTGGGCCACAGTAATGCTGCCCTATTTTAAGTGAATCAACTCCGGTATACACACTGAGTGTAATGCCATTATGGAAAACTCTAACCTCGAAAGGCTCTAAAAGTCCTTCTATATTAGTTTCACCTCGTCGTGTATGTGTCACATCATGCTCCACCATCTCTCTACCATTTCCTTAGAAATACTAGAATCCAGGATAACCATAAGGTTAGCTAGTATCCCAACAAGATGGAAAACACTAACAACAGCCTCCAACCAGTCCTCAGCCGAATGTGGGTCCATCATGCCTCGGAACCTCTGAAGTCTCTACAACTTTAATCATGAAATACACTCATTAGTAATTCACCACCTTCTAGTGGGTATGATGGGAATGAATTCCCCATGGTAGTGGTACATCTGGTACAGCACCCGAAGTGGCTAACGCAGTAAGAGGGCCCAACACTGTGGCCTCATCGCTCTGTTGGCCTTCATCATGTACTCTATCAGGATTCCAGGCTAGTAGTCAATGCAGAGGCATCCTGCAAGAATACAGGTGTTCCATGATCAATAAGTTATACATCTTGAGCAAAATCCAAGAGATCACAGTAAATATGTTTCAAAATCACACGTATTTAGTGTTTATGTGATGTGAGTTGAAAATTTGAAATCAGGGTCCTGGTGTATTAAAACTTCAACCGCCACACGAAAACTAGGTACCCTTATCTAAAAACCACACTCATAATAATTAGCACTATTCCCATATAGGAAATATCATATTCCTTCTAATTTGGTAGAACTGACTCCTTTGATGCCACTTTATCATGACCCGTCCCTCAGGGCCCATGCCATGACTACCCTAAGACCTCCTTCCATAGGCCTGGGATAACTGAATTGAACCAGAACAGTGTATCCCTATAATGGGAAGACATTTCTATTAAACATATAAAAACTGACATACTAGTACACAACAAGATGTTATCACAACGTAATTTGCTGTAGTAAAATAGTGATAAAAGTAAAGGGGCTGAAATAAAATCCCAACTGGATGTATAAGTACATCAAAAAAGAAAAAATACAACTGAAATGGGAAAAAATAGCTCTTGGATCCTCTAGCGAGGATTCTACTAGAAGGGATGATATAGCTCATGATCAGTAGTCCCTACATCGCATCATGCCAAATAGTCCACCAATGAGTACCATCTAGTCTTGTCTCCCTCAGACTCAATCACTGTTGTCCGTCATCTGCACAATCCACAACATGGTGTGTGAGGAGGACGTGAAGGGGTGAGTATAACGATATCAGTAGGGACCCTGAGACCCCATAGGTCTCATAGAATTCCACAAAGGAAAAACCAAAAATCAAGACCACAACTATACTTAGGTATATTCCCTTACATATACATAAGTTATCAAGATATAATCATCTCATTCAGGAAGGATGAATACCACAAAGGTAACTCCATGAAGGTAGAGTTTCCACATAGGTATCACTACATAGATATATGTTCCACATCGGTAACACTGCGAAGACCACACCACAATGGTAGAAGTACCCCTCAAGTAAAACCTTGATGATAGAAGTACCAAAAAGGTAAAACAATGAAAATAAAAATACCACATTTGTTACACCCCAATGATTTAAGTACCACATAGGTAACACCTCGAAGATAAATGTATCATATAGGTAAAATAATAAATATATAATTGAATCACCACACAATCAGGTATAACATAAGTAATGAAGTACTGATGATTAATAGTAATACTAGATCATGTTATTATATTATGTATCATTTGTTCAGACCCATACAAGTCAATAGATAACTAACCCTCACTGCCCACACATTATCTGACCCACAAAAAATGATTGCTAACTAACCCCTACTGACACACACAGGATTTGGCCCACATAGGATCGGTATGCGCTAACCCACATAGGATCTCAGAGCAATGACCCCCATATGATCTGACCTATATAGGATAGGTTTGCACCGATCCTCAAATTATTTCTAAGCATTGAACCCCATAGGCTATGATAAATGATGACCTGCATAGAATATGTGATCTTTCATCACGTTAATGAAAGCCACAGGATTCCTCGCACCCGGTGCGCTCGAATTCCGTAGAATCTGCCCCTCGAGATATCAGTCATACCAATACCATCACTAAGCCTCTAAAAGGTGTAACCCATAGGACCTTCATGTTGGATGGGTTTTAACGTGAAATACCATGCATCAATTGAATGCTCAGTCAGTGAGTTATAAGCATTTTCATTCCAAGGGCCTGGTAGGATTCATGATTGATCATATCTGGCTGTACTCCATCCATCTACAAAACATGAGTGGATTATACCAAAAGGATCATCTCGTTCCAAGGGTCTTAACACAAAAAAAATGGTTCGTCAAATGGTCATCTGATTCTCATGACATGGACACTTATGTGTTTCTGGGTCTAGTGGTCCCCATGTCCAGTCCAACCAAGTTATACAATCCCGACGTGACCTGGTCTTGGCCGACCTGACCCCGTCATCACCAACCAGACCAGGTTCAGCCTGACCTGACCCGTCTTAGGTCTATCCATATTGGGATGGGTCACATCGGTCTCGGCTTAGTGGGAAAAGGTCAGACACAGCCCACAAGGTGTGGCCTTCCAGTGCTGCCGGTGGTGGGGCAGAGCCCGGTCCACTAGGTAGGCGGCCTGGTGGCAGGCGGCCCGCTGCGGGGTGGGGTGGCCCGATGGGGTGGGGCTCGCCCTATCCGCACCTAGGGGGTGTGTCCCCTAGTTTTCCAAAATGGTCACGAGGGCCGTTCATTTTCATCCTCAATAGAGGCCCCACGTGGAACTGGAAGGTGACTCGCTAGACCCTCTGGAGTGGGACTTGCCTCCTATCACGGTTGTCCAGTGTGTTGGTCACTCCCTCGAGTTTCATGCAATGGTGCGCTACTCCGCTGCCTACAGTCGGTCGGCAAGGTGTCCATCTACCTATCTTCCCTGGCTGACGAGTGGTGGCCAGCGACGTCCTATAGCACGCTGGTCACACTGTCCACCTCCTCAGTGGCCGACCGGTTTGTTGGCCACCTCTTCTGATTCCCATGATAGATGAGTAGTGACCGGTTACTATGGTGGCATGGTGCGCCGCCTCCTCCCTCACTGCCGATTGCTATGCCGACCACTGCCTAGGTCCCCACCGGCGTCGGTATCCAGTACCGCCATGTCGACAGTCTTCCATAGAGAACTTATGTGGTAAACAAGGTTGCAGATGGTCCGTACATGGTTTGATAATCCCACATCTACAACATTAGCTTTTAACAATGAGGGAGATAAAGTGGTATCAATAAATCCACTAGAATTTAAAATAAAAATAAATCACATACCTAATAAACCCATTTGAGAACATCCTCTCTTAAAGGTGTATTAGTGACCTTTGTTCCCACCGCATGCTTCTATGAACACTGCATGTATGTCACCCTTCTATTCGGGGTTTCAGTGTTGCTCGAAACCGCTCACCGGAACAAGCTCCATCCTCCAAGGGCTTAGCATCTCAGTACTCCATCTGCACGTTGTTTCTTGGTGAAGCTATTCTGACCCATCTATCCAAGCTCCATATAAATAGTAGAGGGGGAGGGTATCTAACGGTGTTGGTAATAAATGGGGGCTCCTTAGTTAGGATGTTTCCTAATTCTCCAATGACAGTATTACATAGGAATGGAGGGTCATTCCATTTAATGGAATGACACATCACTGTTCCCACTTTTGTATGGTCATTGGTGGATATGAATGAAAATAAATCAATAAAATTATTTTATTTTATTTCTTTTAAAAAGTCACAAAACATAAAATTTTCTCCAAATCTACTGTGGTCAATGTAACATCACCCTTAAGAGAATATCAGTGTCGTAGATTCAACGGTACCCTCCTATTTTTCATCCATGCACGGGTTCAAAAGTTATAAAATGTCACTCATGCGTTTAATGAATGTACCTTGAAAACTGTTCATAAATTAATTCTTGGCACCCCGGGCACAAGAATCATGTGCCATCAAATTTTGAAGACTCGTAATAATTTTATATATCTAAAAAATACATGTAAAACTATGTCTTTAAAGATGACTCTTGAGAATAAATATTTTGTTTAAAGAAAAATACTAATTCAAAATGTTATTCATGGACCTGTTTTAATGTCCGTTAGACTATTTGTGAACTAATTACTTGTTCACAATCTTATGAGTGGACCATATAATATATTAATAATGTTATTCATGAACCAGATTATATGTTCACAATGTTATTCATGGAACTATTTTCATGTCAAAATGTATTTGCATGGATTAAATTATTTGTTGAAAATGCAATGTGTGAACCCAATTTCTTATTCAAAACATTATGTGGGGACCTTGATTATTTTCTATAAATCTATGTGATGGTCTTATTTCATGTCTATAACATAATTTTTGAACAAATTAATACTTATACATGTTCACTATGTAATATTTTAATTTGAATGACTTAATTCTTTGTCTTATTCCAATGTTATACTATAATGGATTATCTTAATTATTTTCTAATGATTCATATTTATGATATTTAATATGTATAGAATGACCTTCTAATGATCATAATAACATTTTTATACACTTATGATCATTATATGAAAACACATTTCCGTAATTTACCCCTACGTATCATTTAAGCTCACCCCTTTCTTATTATTCCTTTACCAATGTTATGATGATTGTTTTTATGTATAATTTCTAAGGTGGAATATTTTTTTCATAAATATTTATGATCTATCATAGAGTTAAAAATTTTATTCCATGATTCCAATATCACTATAATAGTACGATATTTGGGAATCAATTTTTGTAATGTCGTAAGTGTTCTAAAAAAGTGATGTAATAAAAATTTATGTTCATAAAAATCTCTTCTATTTGGAATTTTGAAATTTTTTTATTTATCCATTAGAAAATAGGTTGTGAAAACATTAGCAAGATCCATAGGCGTATTTCTAATAATTTCCCAAGGGATTTTTCAATGAAGAATTATATAGATTATTTTACATTTAAGATACATTTCAGGGAATTTTTGTATGGCATAAAGTGAATAGATTATCTGAAATAAATTTGTGTCTGGATACTACAGGTGGATGTGTCTCTAGAAAAAAAAATACCTAGGATTCAAAAATATTACAAGATGTTTCAAGCCTAAATGAACAAAACCTGATACACGAAAATGTTCCTTGTTACACACATAGTTTGAAACACCTAGGGGATATTATTTGGTAATTTCCAAAATATTTAGGAACCATCATGAAGGATACAAATACTTTATGTATATGAATAAATTAGAATAAACCATGTTTTATAGATTAAATATGTAAGAGACATGATTTATGAAACCAAAAATTAATTTTTCATTATTATTTAGTCTCTAATTATGTTAAATGTTTATCATGCAATTCTTTCCAGTTTTATTTAACTGCAAAGTGAATAAGGAACATGGATAACATTTAATATTTATGATGTGGAGAGTTTAGAAATTAGGCATGTTCATTTCCAAAAAGGAAAAATCCTAATGGGAATAATTTGTTTTAATGATTATTGGTTATACTTTTGAATAAATTAAGACCTCAAAAAAGATATGAATAGTATGTGATGTTCTTTAAATATTTTATACATTTAACATAATAGGCGTTATTTGATGATCATTAGGGGAATTATGAAATGATTCATATTTCATATTATAGGAATAAGGTATTACGGAATATATTGATTAAGTTTTATAAAAAGGTTGGATAAATAATGTTTTAATGTTTTCATTCAGTGAATATGAATGTGAATCCTGAATTGTGTATGTATTTTTATTATGGATTTTTATTCGAGATTGAAAATAACATGTTGAATGGGGATATAAACATAAAATTGATCTCATAGAAATATGATATTTTGATTAAGGGAAGGTAAACTATAGTTAATGCATGATATTGAGATAATGATTTTGGGATAATGATATATTGGATATGAATAACTAAATTTGATGGTGTGAATTACCATGGAACATATTATTGAAAAATTGATATATGTTATCAAGGATGATGTTTAAAACCACATTGATTTAAATAATATATCCAATAATCATTGAAATAAATAAGGGTGACTGTTTAGAAATTGTTGTATGGACATTCATGTTAATACAATGATTCAAGGGAATATACGATGGGGGTATTAGTATGTTTGGAAAGGAATGACCAAGGGATACTTTGTGATTATCGAGGGTCAATATTAATCTAAATTCAGAAAAATAATTCTATTGTTTTATATTTTCATCTTTATGATGGATAACATGGTTAAAAATTCAAATATTTTTTTTTGTTAAACTACAGAATAAGTAATTGTTTTTTGAGATAGTTTTGAAAATATTGTTTGAAAGGATATTTACTAATATCCTTATTTGAATGATATAAATAATGATTATATTTCAAATTTTATTTGTGTGGTATTACAAAAGGACATAATGTATATTTGTTGACAAACAAATCATGTTCAACAAGGTCCTGGGGATTGAACACATGATTAAAGGATGACAAGGGTTTCACGCTTACCACTTACGTACATGATATCATGCATAATGTGTAATTAATTTGATGAATAGAATTTAATGATGAATATATTGAGTTTCATGTTATGTTTATAGATAAATGTATAAATTAGTTATATTTTTATGAATATTTAGGGAAAAATATTTTCAAATTTCATTATTTTATGGGCCTTATGATCTGCTAAAAATTATTTTGGTATGTCAGGCATTATAGTTACTTTCTAAACATCCATTTACTAATGTAATATATGAATTAGAAATAGGGAAAATCCCATATAAGGAATTAATTTTTTATTGAAATATATCATGTATGTATATAGTCATATTATTACTATAAATGATTAAACAATTATAATATAATGATAAAAAATTGTTTTGTCATAATGCCTTAATTTTTATGGAACAGATGGCCTTTTAAATAATCACAAATCTATGACTTGGAGTCCATCTTCATTTCGTTGATCATTCAATTTGTAGTGATAGGTGACCTCAATAACTCTGAATAAATATTTTTTCTTTTCCTCTATGTCTAATCTTAACCCCCAACCAATGTTCTCCTCTGTGGAAACATTGTCTGCTGCTACTTTCAGTAGATATGATGGTTCCAAATTTCCCATTTCCAAAGAAATTTTAGTTTATTTTTTAATGATGATGGTTTAGATGAAAGAATAATTAAATATTTTATCTATGAAAAATCAAATTAATTTCAAGGTAAAAATATATTTAACTGTGGTAAAATGTATGAACCTAATAATTTGTGAAATATATTTTTCCAAAATAATTTAATCTTTCATATATTTTATTGATCACGCATGACTAGAAATAATTATTTTTTTAAATCACTATGTTTGGATTAGGTAATATGAAAAAAATTAAAAATTTTAATATATGAAACATATATTTTAGCTAGCACTACACGAATCACCGAGGTTATCCTGCATTACATGCAATGATGATTTTCCACGAAGTCTTGTGTAACTTGAAAAACTGAGTATTACGGAATAACGATATATTTTTAAATATAAAATTTCCATTAAATTAGTATTTATGAAAATACTTGAAAGACTTAGGAAAATATGTTTTTTTAATATAATATGTATTCATTAGTTTCTTATTAGTTAGAGAAGAATATATAAACCAAATGAATAAAATGGGAATGATTTTAATATAGAATATTCTTATGTGAAAAGAGTATTTTTAATAATAAGTTATATTAATTTCTAATAATTACTGATATCAATTTTTTTATATATTATGTAATCATATTAATTATTTTATATATCATCAAATAGATTTTATAGGCATAAAAAAACTCATTTTTGTGCATAAATTACTATATTTCTTAATGTGGTTATTTTAACACCATTTAATGGAGAACCCATTTAAAAATAAGTATTTAGAAATTTTATGGATTATATACAAAAAAATAAATAATATATTGAAAATCTAAAAAAAAATTGGTTTGGGTAAATGTTTTTTCTTCTACACAAGGTCGATATTTATGAAGATTTTTAAAAAAAAATGAGCATTTTTTCCGAACATATTTTTCAAAAAATTTATTAATATAGATAAATTACAATATAAAATGGTTTTCAAGTTTAATAATATAATTTTTTTTATAATAAGTCCAATTTTTTGAATTGGAATCAATTTCACTTTGAAATTTAATATGAAAATACAACAAACGTTATGATGTTTTTACATTTAAAACCAACAATATCGTCCGATTAGAATAGGTAAATTTAAATAAATATATGTCACTTTTTATGTGAATATGGAAATATGAATTAAATATTTTGAATAAAAAATTATATTTTATAATATGGTCAAAATTGTTTAGACCAAAAATATTTGTGAATGTATTTAAAAACACTTATATCGATTAAGGTAAAATTAATCTTAATTAATGAATAATTATTAAAATTAAGGGCCCACATTTCCTATTCTATAGAGACCCACACTTGACATAAATTGAAATTACATTAATTTTATAGAATAATTAATATATATAAAAAAAGACACCCATGGACCGTAATAGTTTAGTGTCTTTGGAAACTCGAAACATAATCTTCTAATCACGGTGTAAGATCTTCAACATTTCCCATAAAGATCTTCCCCTTTTCTTTTATTACCTAACACCTTTATTTATATCATGGGGAAAAGAAAAATTAATAAGGGTGAGCTCAAATTTTCAGTAATGGTAATAATGGAGAATATAAAACAAACCATATACATTTGAACTAAAAAAACATGATCATAAAGTTTAAACATTAAAATCATGTGTTGTGATATAAATCATGGGAGTACGTAAGGAATAGATCATATTGGAACATCAATCATGATAAAATTGCATGGGAATAAAACATGTAATTATGGCATCAATTAATCACATGATATGATTTCTATAGTAGTCAAGGCATTGCTGCCAAGACCATCATTGTGGACAAAGTCCATTACTGAACCAAGTTTACCTGCTGTTCTAGCCCTGTATTACTAAACCAAATTCACTTTTCATTCCATCCATGTCTATCTCATGAGATATAAATCATTACCTAATGAATTTTAAGGAGATATATGTCTCACCCTCTCATAATTAAATCATTCTTACTTGTGCCACAAAATACACATAAATAATTCATCATAACCCAAAGAATAAAATGGGTTCTGTAAACATCATCCCATCATAACATAATCCATATAATACAAATGGATATCATTTAATAATAAGAAGAATAAAACCATGTAAATAATAGATACATTATACTTGAAACATAACCATACTAAATAATGTCATCTTATATGGAAAATAGTTTTGACAAAACACATGAAATGAATTCTAGAGGAAAATATCCATTCTTCTTCAAAATCGGTTTATTTTCACAAAAATCCATGAAATTTTAAAAGATAAGGAATATGTTGAAAATAATAATGACATATTTTAGAGTAATTTTCATGAAAATTATGTGTTTTGAAATGATTAAAACATCTTCATTCAATATAATATAAAAAAACATTCTCCGTGTACTTTTGCCGAAAAAGTCAAAAAGTTCTTCGTATGGTAAACAAAAGAAAGATTCCTTACATTACATAACTTAATATTCAAAGAGGGTAAAACATGAATTTAATAATACATGGATGAGTATTAAACAAATTTATGAAAAAAAAATTTATGGACATGGATGGAAAATATTACCCCATTAAATACTTACGTATACGCAATCTCGGATAAAAATGAGATTGAAAAATTATCCATTTCCATATTTCCAATTTCTCCCATATCTATTATAGAATCATTTATAGTGGGTTTAAACATATTATTAACTTTTAACATAACCATAATAATATTTATGATATCATATATGATTTACTTTTGACTTTTTATTACCCATTATTTTTTAAATTCAATGTTAAAGCAGCGTTTTGGGCAAAATCATTTTAGGTATCGTACGTGTTTCGACTTGATGTTCATTATATTATTACTTATCTCCTGATTTAAATAATTCCATAATGTAAAAAATGATTTATATATAATATATATTCAGCATAAAAATATATATGATATATTTATAAATAGAATGAAATACACCTTTAAAAGAGACACTAAGTCGTACGTACGCATGAACACTATTTTTGTTTCCTTATCGAATTGAAAGGAATTGAGTATTTGAAAAATATATGTAAATTAATACAAAATAATTATTATGTAATATCTTTCATGATTACTTATTATATGTACTTTATAATCATTCTTGAATGGTTAATCAAGGAAAATGAATATCATCGTGTTCGTGGAGACGGTAGTCCGTATGTATGCACGAGCGAAAATATCAATCTTTTGATGTTAAAATCATATATAATTGGATGATATATCATATATAAAGAATAATAATAATGTTATATTTGTTATTTATATCATTTATACTTTTTATTATTCCCATCCAATTGATGAAATGTTTGAATAACAAACTACACCATGACGTGGAGAGGGTAAGCCGTACTTATTCACGTGTAGTGATTTTTTCATTCAAAGGATGTATAAAATATATATAATGGTTGTAAAATTTTTATAATAACATCACAGTATATAGATGATAGTGGATTTATTATTTAAAATGGAATCAACAAAGAATGAGGAAGTGGAAGAAGAAAGGAACCTGAAATAGGTGGTGAGATATTTACCTCTTCCTCGGGTTCTACTTTTTTATTTGACAAAAATGGTTCCTTAGGATGGATTTATGACTAAATAAAGGACTCTAGGATAAATTAAGGATATATTAGAGGGTATTTGGTCTGGGTTTGGCTATGCCAAATGGACATGGAGGTGGGAATTAGAGAGAAGGGGGAGTGCCCTTTTATAAGAGGGGTGAGGGCCTCCTTAGGAAAAACACAAAATATTATTTTATAATACATTCATATTGGGCTTATAATGGCTCCAAAGTGACTTATTTATAGGATTGGGTGGGGATGGGTCGAAATCCTCTCAACCAATACGTTTTATACATGTTTACATTACCATTTTTACCTTATCATTTAGATTTAACTATAAGTTAAATAATTTATCTTTTATAGTTTCTTCTAGTATTCTTACACTATATGGTTAATATACAAGCAATAAACTGTCAATCGAACTCCAATTGGTTCATAAATGTCATATATATTATTATATAAGTCTTTTGGTAGAAACATAAATTTTTAGGACCATTATATCAATTAATAATATAATATTTGTTTTAAAAACACTTTTTTGTCAATTTTGACACTATATGTTATTTTGTTTTTTCTAGATTCATAACTGCCTTATGACTTCGAAAAAAAAATCATATAACCAACCCTAATATGTTTATGTAACCTAAAAAATTATTTTAATTCATAAAAAGTCTCAAATTACATTTATTTGGGTATTTATAATATCAATTATTTTAATATTTCATTAATAAGGTAATTACTACATCATAGTGTCATAAATAAATTAAATAATTTAATCTATCAAAAATATAAATAAAATACCATTATATATTAAATCATTTTACCATTCTAACTAATATTTACTATCGAATTTACCTTATGTATAACACTATATTAAAAATATTTTAGTTATTAAACTTTGATTTTAACTTTTTTAACTCTTCTTTAAAAATAATAATAAATGTCCTTATCTAATCCAAGTGAACATAAAGGGTAATAATTTTTTTCCAAATTTTGTTTCTGGAAGAATTAAACATATCCAATAGAATGAGGACATGTGTTAGGGTAATAATAATATAATTTTACCCTCAATTTCCCTATTTACTTTTAACCGTGGTAAATAAAATTTAAAATTTACTATTCAGAAAAAATTATTTTCATCTCATTGAACCACATTTTACATACTAATATCAACATTGTCTCTTGGAATTTTGAAATTCAACTCGCCGATGTGGTAAAATAATGTTTTATGTAAATTTTCTAATCCTCCTAAGAGGTGGGTAAAAGAAAGTAAAAAGTTCAATAAACTTTTTCTATATCTAAAGTTATTATAAAATGACTCCAATGAATTACATTGAACTTATATATGTATAATGTATCTATTTTTACCTAAAATAAATTTAAATAAAATAAATTATTATTTAAATAAAAAGTCAGTTTTAACAAATAACTCTGTGTTTTCACTATTTATTCAAAATTTAATGTTCTCATAAAAATACGAAAAATTATCCCTAAGCTAATTTTGATAGTCCAAATCAAAAAATGAAGTCCATTTTGAAAGATAAAATTTATAATATTTCAAAAATTGGGTATTTGTATTCATAACGGATAGTTTATACAATATTTTAATAACATATCGTTGATTATTGAAGCTCGTTATTGCATAAAACGCAAGCTATCGAGGAAGGTTGATCTTGTATGCAACACAAGCCAAGAATAGTATTTCCCATTTAACATGATAATACAATGTTTTGTATATAAAAAATATAATATTGGGTTAGCGTACAACACAGTACATCAATGAAATTAAAAATAATTTTTCTCATAAAATCTCTGGGTGTTACATTCTACCCCCCTTAAAATGAATTGCACCATCAAAATTCATCAGGTTTATAAATGGTTTTACTACTTGATAGTTTCATTAAGAGACCCACATCGTAAAAAGGAAAACTAAAAATTTATTTTAAAAACTAATTTATGAAATGTAACAGTTACTCAAATTTACTCATCAATGGGTTTCCACATAGAAGAACACAGCTAAAAATAGGGATATGGAAGAGAACTCTAACCCTCAAGTTCTGATGGAGAGTGGTAGGGAATATGGAAATGAAAAATAAAACAATCACAAAGAAATAAATTTGTGATGATCTAAGGTACAATCTGGGATAATTTTTTTTTTCAAGATCATTTCCCTAAAGTTGAAAAAATTGAATTAGAGGAAATACTTACTTGATTTTGGTACAATCTCACTGTTGGTCAGTCCTAGAACAATTTAAACTTCATCTATTAACTAAATGAAGTTGAATTTGTCATTCCTGAAGTGTTAGCAGAACATGTGAGAGAATGATAGGTTACTCCATCTGTCTCAAACAAAAGACCTGAAAAGTTATTAAATATACATAAGTCTATATATGGTAATATTAATCATATATTGTTCCTAAAATGGACTTATAATTCATATATCATACCACATAATAAATTAAAACTAATTTATAATAACTAAATCCTTCATGAAGGCAAATGGTAGGTGATAATGGCATGTCACACTTCGATTTTGTGTTCAATTTCTACATCCTTGTCCGACACGACTAGTTGTTGTCCGTCCTACAGGTTTTCCTTTTTCTAAAACATATCCATTATAACATTCCATAAATAATATCGACAAAAGGTTCTCGTATTAAACAATACTGTTTTATGTCCAACTTAATCCATTCCATTCTTTTGGCTCGTCCAAAATACTTCTATCCAATATCATAGTATAAAGTACACGATTACTAGAAATGTCATCTATCAAGCATGTGAAGACAATCATTTATCCCCCATATATCATACGATATATCTTGTTGGTCACATTCCAAAAAAGTTAATACCTTAATAATGTATTCTCTTGAAAAATGAATACCCATTGAACTTTAGTGAAAAAATTAATGCTTTCAAAAGATAACTCTTTCCATATACCAAATATCAAAAAATTCTATATACTTAAACCATGATATCACTTTTTTATTATATCATTCATGATCTCCTTAATACTAAAAAACATATTATTTTTTTCCTTATCTATCCATTTTGATAATATCATCTACCTTCCAAAAATATTTAAATCACTTTTCATGGTTATCGGTACCATATAATTGTTGAAAACCACATCATACCAAAACATAGATATTCCAATATTTCATGATACTAAAAATAAGATTCCACAACACTATATTGGAATCCCATTACATAAATACTTAATCATTCCACCACATCGTTTTCATATTCAATATTTCCAATAGTGATCATAGGTGACTTCCCATTGTCCTTTTACTGGAGAGGTTGTTGATGTCAATCAAAATTAATCCTTGGATTAGGGCATTGGTTAGCATAATATCCCATTTCCTTTCACATGAAGAATTGAAGTGTTGATGGTGCGTTCTCTATATTCGTTTATTTATTCACATCATTAGATTCCTTTTACTCATTACTTTGGCACTCAGCTACTCGATTACCTTCTTTTGCACTCTTAAATCATTTTCAAGCCCCTTTAATACAATCTCCACCATGCTTATCTCCACACATTGAGAATAAAAAAACATTTGTCTTCTTTTCACCATAGTTTTGAAGATTTATCCTTGAACTCCATCATTTGTTTCTTATCAAAACCATGAGACGGATATGTTAAACCATCTTACAGTTCCACCTTGATAGCACAACACACAATTTCTTCATAGCTATTGAATTCTCTTATAGATAATGCCCTTCGAAGACGTGGATTTAAGCCACTGAAAAATCGATCAACTTTACTTTCAGGTTTGATGATAAAGCCAGATGCATACCATTAAAGCCATGTAATATTCACCTCGTATATACTAATAGATTCATCATCCTTTTTCTTAAGCTCATGGAACTCCTTTTCAATATTTGTTTGAAGAATACAAGGGAAGTACTTGTTGAAAAAAATGTTCTTGAACTCATCTCATTCCATGAATTCAATTTCATCTTGGGGACTAGTATTATTAAATCGAGTCCACCACAGGTCTTCTTCACCTTCTAAATAGTAAATAGCCAAAATTACTTTTTAATTCTCTGAATAGTGAAGTATGGAAAATGACTTTTCAATTGTACGGATAAATTGATCAGAAACAAGTGGATCACATGACCCACTAAAAGAAATTGGATGTTGCCTCACGAAGGACTCAATTGAATATTGTTCCTTTCTCTGCTCATTTGGAAGTCCAGAATGATTCATACCTTGTGTAAGTATATTAAACAGATTTTTCACTCCATCACCCATAACATTGGTTTGTTCATAAGTACAATCATTGAATTGTCCATTACATTGATCAACATCGTTCCTTCGGGTTCCAAATATCATCTTAAACCCAAAAAGAATAGTGTGAGAGGAAAAAATCATACTAGGATTACAACATAATCAAGAGGAGTACATTAAATCTCTAACATCATAGTTTTAATTCTAAGATCGTTATTGTAATTAAGGGACTATAAATTATTGTTATATATAACCTTATAGACATCCCTAGACATACCTTATAAATATCTCTAGGGATTTCACTAAATTATTCGCATCCTAGATTCAAATGGTTAACTAAAAAATTCCTCTTATACCTAGTATAGGGAACCACACTTGATGTACATGGAAATTACATTAATTTTTCCAAATACTTAATATATAACAAATATAGACACCCATGGACCGTAATAGTATAGTATCATTGGAAACTCGGAACATAATCTTCTAATCAATGTGAAGGATCTTCAACATCTCTAGTAAATATCTTCCCCTTTTGTTTTCTTACCTAATACCTCTCTTTATATCCTGAGGAAAAGAAAAAATTAAATGGGTGAGCTCAAATGTTGAGAAAGGGTAAGCATGGGTAAAATAAAACAAACCATATACATTTGAACTTAAAAAAACATGAAAAAAAGTTTAAACATCAAAATATTGAGTTTTGAAATAAATCATTGCGGAGCGTATGACATAGATCATAGTGGAACATCAATCATGATAAAATAGAATGGGAATAAAACATGTAATTTTGGAATCCATTAAGCACATGATATTATTTCTATAGTAGCCAAGGCATTGCTTCCAAGACCACCATAGTGGACAAAGTCCATTAAAGAACTGGGTTTACATGTCATTCCAACCCTATATTACTGAACCAGATTCACTTGACATTCCATTCATGTATATCGCATGAGATATAAATATTTACCAAATTCATTGGAGGGGATATATGTCCCACCCATCTCGTAATTAAATCATTATTTCTTGTGCCACAAAATATATATAAATCATTCATTATAACCCAAAGAATAAAATGGGTTTTGTAAACATCATCTCGTTATAACATAATCCATATAAAAAATGGATATCATTTCATCATAAGAAGAATAAATACTTGTAAAAAATAGAAACATTATACTTAAAACATAATCATAATAAATAATGTCATCTTATATGGAAAATAGTTTTGACAAAACACTTGAAATGAATTCTTGAGGAAAACATCCTTTATTTTTCAAAATCATTATCTTTTAACAAAATTCCATGAAATTTTAAAAGAAGTGGATTTTGTTGAAAATAATCATGAAATCTTATAGAGGAATATTCATGAAAACTATGTGTTATGAAACCATAAAAATCAGTTCATTCCGTATAAGTTAAAATAACATTATCCTCGTACTTTTGCCAGAAAAGTAAAATAGTTCCTTGTATGGTAAACAAAATAAGGATTCCTTCCATAACATAATGTAAAAGTAAAATAAAGGTAAACATGAATTTAAGAATACATGTAATAATATTAAACCATTTATGAAAAACATTTTTATGGACATGGATGAAAAATATAACCCCACTAAATACTTATGTATAAGCAATCTCGGATAAAAATGAGATTGCAAAATTATCCCTTACATTATGTACAATTTATTCCATATGTATCCAAGACTCCTATATAGTGGATTGAAACATATTATTAAAATTTTCAACAACCATATTTTATATTTATGACATCATATATGATTCACCTATGACTTTATATTACCCTTTCTATTATAAATTCAATGTTAAAGTAGTGTTTTGGGTAAAATCGTTTCATTTATCTTATGTATTTCGACTTGTTGTTCATGATATTATTACTTATATAATGATTTAATTAATTCCATAATGAAAAAAATGATTTATATTTAATATATACTTAGAATATAAATATACATGATAGATTGATAAATGGAATGAAATACACTGTTCGTGGAGAGAGTAGGTCTTACGTACGCATGCACGCTGTTTTCATTTCCTTATTGAATTGAATGGAATTAAGTAAATGAAACATATATGTACATAAATAAAGTATCATTATTATGTAATATATTTCATGATTACTTATTATATATACTTTATAATCATACTTTAATGGTTAATCATGGAAAATGAATCTCATCACGTTTGTGGAGACAGTAGTCCATACTTACGCACGAGCAAAAATATCATTATTTTGATTTTAAAATATTATATAATTGGATGGTATATCCTATATAAAGAATAATAATAATGTATTATTTAATATTTATATCATTTATACTCATTATTACACCTATATAAATGATGAAATGTTTTATTAACAAACTACACCACGACGTGCAGGCGGTATGCCGCACGTACGCACATGTGGTGAATTTTTCATTCATTGGATGGATAAAATAACTCATATTATTATAAAATTATTATAATAACATTACAGTATATAAAATACACTAGGGTTATTATTTTATAATGGAAACAACAAATAAGGTGGAAGTGGAAGAAGAAAGGAACTTGAAATAGGTGGTGAGATATTTACCTCTTCTTCGGGTTCTTCAATTTTATTTGATCAAAAGGGCGCATTAGGTTGGATTTATGACTAAAGGAAGGCCTCTAGGATAAATGTAGGATAGTCGAGAAGGTATTTGTTCAGTGGTTGGCCGAGAAAATGGCTTTGGAGGTGTGAATTAGGGAGAAGGGGGAGTTCCTTTTATAAGAGGGGTGAGGGGAACCTTAGAAAAAACATAAAATATTTTATTTTATAATACTATCATATTCAGTTAATAATGGCCCCCAAAGTGACATATTTAGGGGATTGGGTAGGTATAAGGCAAAATCCTCTCAAAAAATAGGTTTCATCCAAGTTTAGGTTACCATTTTAACCTTATCATTTAGATTTTACTTTAAGTTAAATAATTTATCTTTTACCGTGTCTTCTTGTATTATTACACTATATGGTTAATAAACATGCTATAAACTACCAATATAACCCCATTGGTTCAAAAAAGTCATATATATTATTATATAAGTCTTTTTTCCGATCCATAGATTTTTAGGTCCATTATATAAATTAATAATATAATAATTGTTTGAAAAACTCTTTTATGAAAATTTTGACACTATTTGGTATTGTGTTTTTTTTCTCTAAATTCATAAAAGCATTATTACTTCAAAAAAATTCATATAAACAACCCTAATATGTTATATTAAACTATAAAATTAATTTATTTCAAAAAAAGTCTCAAATTATATTATTTGTGTATTTATAATATCAATTATGTTAATATTTCATTAATAAGGTAATTACAGCATCATCATTGTGTACTAAATAAATTATATTATTTAATGTTAAAAAAAATAAATAAAATACCATTATATAGAAAATAATTTTTAATTTCTAATTAATATTTATGGAATAATTTATATTATGTATAACCCTATAGTAAAAATGTTTTATTTATTAATCTTTGATTTTAACTATTTCAACTCTTCTTTAAATAAAAAATAATAAATGTCCTAATATAATCCAAGAGGTCCTAAAGGGTAATATTTTATTATTAAGGTTTTTTTGGTCGAATTAAAATTATAAAATAGAATTAGGACTTGTTTTAGGGTAATAATAATATCATTTTTACCCGTAATTACCCTATTTACTTTTAACTGTAGTAAATAAATGTGAACAATTAATGTTCACCAAAAATTATTTACATCTCATTGAACCAAATTTTACTTACTGATATCAACTATGTCTCTCAGAATTTTGAAATTCCACTCACAGATGTGATAAAATTATGTTTTATGTAAATTTGAAAATGCTCCAAGGATGTGGGTAAAAGACGATAAAAAGTTCAATAAAATTTTATATATCTAAAATTATTATAAAATGACTCCAATGAATTAAATTGAACTTATTTAGGTACTATGTATCTATTTTTACCTTAAATAAATTTAAATAATATAAAATATTATTTAAAAAAATTAGTTATAACCAATTACTCAGTGTTTTCACTATTCATCAAAATAGAATTTTTTCATAAATTTACAAAAAATTCACCCTAGGATAATTTAGATATTCCATATTCAAAAATGAAGTCCATTTTGAATGATAAAATTTATAAAATTTCAAAATGTTTGTATTACTATTCATAACTTCTAGTTTATATAATATTTTAACAACATATCATTGTTTACTAAAACTCGGTATTGCGTACAACGCAAGCTATCGAGGATGGTTGCTATTGCGTGTAATGCAAGCCAAAAATAGTATTTCATAAACTACAAGCTAATACAGTGTTGCGTAGAGCCCAAGATAATATTTGTGTACCGTACAACACAAGACATCAAACAAATTAAAAATAATATTTCTCATAATATCTCGGGGTGTTACATAGTCATTTTTCCAAAACCCAATATATTGATATATTTCATTAATAATCATTATATTGTTGAATTATATTGGTTTTAAAACTTTTATTTCTAATAATATGTGAGTACACATAACTTGTTTTAAAAAATTCTTAAGTCATCCTTCACCTTCCCTATAGAAGGCCACTACTCTCCCACTTTATCTATCCTCAAAATAACATAAGATTAGACAAGATTTTTCTAATACACAACCCAATGAACCATAATTCCACCCTTAATCCTCCCCTTTTTAGAAAATCCATCCATGTATTCTCTTGGTTTCAAACCAAAAAGATTTACCAGATTTTTAAGTAACACCCTCCCTCAAGCTCCTTTCTTTTATTTTCTATTGGAACCGCCTAAAATATATTTAATCCATTATTATAAAACAACACCAATATAATCAATATACTTCTATGTTTTTATGATAATGTTTCTAACTAAACATACACAAAATTCAATCTAATGTGTAACGATCATACTCAATACGTGTACAATGAACTATTGCCTCACGAAATGATGATTGTTCATTTTTCTGATACCACCACTCATGGTGAAACTTATGATGGAAAATATATGTATATATGATATATATTATATTTATAATGTCTTTATGCATAATAAATTTTTAATTAAAATATAACATTATTTATTCCACCTTGTGTAAATAAGATAATTTTATTTGAGGAAAAGTGGACTACCGCCCCTCAAAGTAATATGATTCACTCATAGACTAGATGGAATATATTAAATATATGGTTAGTGAACCTATGTAATTTATATGGCATAATAATTCAACTATATATATATATATTATATACATATATACATATATATGTGTTTCCTAACTTTTATTCATTCAATACATAAATAAAACAAATTAATAGTGAAGGCGTACGTGCATCCTAAAATCTCTGTGAACGGTGTATTCATTTTTATAATTAAATATTATCTAAATTATTACAAGAATAATAAATTTAATATTAAGGACAATTAAATCACCTTTTACTTTCTAAAAATCATTATCTATGTATAATGACTAATGATATAACTTATTAAGACACAAGTGAATAACAAAGAGAATACTACCGAAAGAATAACTTTAACATAACATTGATTAAAATATAGTAAAATAAAGTCATAATAAAACCATATATGGAATTATATATAATAATATGGTTATTTAAATTATATAAAAAATCATATATTTATTATACATATGGTTCTAATTATCATGAAAATAGTCATGATAAAAGGTAATTGATTTCATCTCACTTTTATTTTCCATGAGATACATGCCTTATTAACCACTCACTAATTTTTCATGGTGTATATAATGATCATGATTTTATTATAGGATTATAATTATTATATTTTTTGGGTATTTGAATATAATGTTTGTTATCCTTATTTCATGGGATTTATGTTTCAAATGTTACCTTATCAATAAGGTAATTGTTTCTACGTTTCCATTCTTTGATACATATGCCATGTTATGAACCTATATTTTAATATTATGTTTATTTACTACAAATGATATTTTATATCATGAATCTAAATCAATTAGTGAAATTTATTCTTCATTTAGTTTTATTATTTCCTTGTTATTATGATTCAATGTTACCAATATGGTAACTGTTTCTTGATATAGTCTAACCATTTGTCAAGATTGTTCATGATTATGCTTTCATTGATGAAATATTATTATATATATATATATATTAATAAATCTCATTTAATTTGTCACCATATATAAGTTAATGTTACATCTATAAAGTTGTAGAATTTTGGACCTCTTTGGTTTATACGATAATGAATATTTTTTTAGGAAACCCGACATTATTTAACCTTTCAATAAAAAATAAATTTTCAATCAAAACCATGTTTACAAAAATATGTATTCATCAAAAGATCTAAATTAATTTTCAATACAAAATGTTTTTAAGTAGTTTTCCTTAATTATTTATACGTATTCAATATATTTTCAATGATATGTATTTCAAAAAAATAATTATGTTTATTTTATAATTTATTTTTAGAAAATGTGTTTAATAACATTTACATGATTTATTTATTAGTTGTCAATGTGTTTTAAATGAATTGTTTTTTCAAATGTGATTAAGTTAATATTATATTTTTTGATGGAATGTTGTTTTCATATTTTCTTCACGATTCTATTATAAATTTTCAAGGGAAAATGTCTTTATAATGATTTCCATAATCTATTTTTTGTTTTTAATGAATTTTATATGAAAATATTTCTCTGACAGTTTAATGTTTTGAAAAATCACAAAAATTAATCAATATATTTCATAAAAAAATGTTTTCAAAATATATTTCCATGATATATTTCATACATAGTTACATCAATTTATTTCACTCAATACCTTAATGGAATTATACAAATGTTCCATTAATATAGTTTATATAATGGTTTATGTTTGATAGAATGATTATTAAAACAATTGATTATTTTCCCTGGGTTATAATCATTAGAACCCACATCCATTCAGTGGTTATTCATTAATGAAATTATTATTAAACCAATATACTTTCTAATGGTTATGATGTTGTGAAATGTTAATGATACCCATTTAATCTCATGGGTTATTATTTTATGTTTATAAAATCAATTTATTTTCATGGGTTATGATATGATGAATCCGTTTTTTGGAATATGCATGTATGATTCCATTATTTTATTGGTGGGACCTATATCTCCCTACAATTCCTTGTGTTAAAAATAATGAATCATGAGTATAAATGTAATGTATTAACCTGATTACATGTTCATAATGTTATTCATGGACCATGATTCATTTCAAGATGTTTTTGAGTGAACATGATCACATGATTACAATTTTATGAGTGAACCTAATTATATGTTCATAATTTTATGAAGGAATCTAATTACAGTCTAAAAATTTAATGCATGGTCAAATATTAATTTCCATAAGTTTATGCAAGAACCTAATAAATCTATCAATGTTATGTGGGAAACTGACTTCCAATTCACAACATTATGAGTGGGATATGTTTCATGTACATAAGTATATGAGTGGGAATGATTTAATGTCCTTAAATAATTATATTAAGCTATCTAAATATATACTTATATACAATGTTTTATGTTGATGCATATTTCATAATTCCGTGACTTATTCCTATGTTACTCATTAATGGATTATTCTCTTGATATCATTATTAGGCATGACTTGTGAACTACAAATCATTATTCTAGGATTTAGGTTTATGGACTTTATATAAATGGAATGATCTTATAATGATCATTATCATGTTATTATATCCTTATATTCATGATATGAAATTTCAATTACTTGATTTACCCTTACTGATAATTAGAGATCACCACATTCTTAAGTTTTTATTCCAAATTTTTTGATAAAAGTTTTTATTTAGAATTACTAATAGGGGATCTTTATGGGATGCATTGATGATCATTCACTTAGATATAATATTTATATTCCATGATTCAAAAGGCACTAAACTAATACAATATTTTGGAATCTATATTTTTAATGTTTTAACTATTCTATAAAAGTGTTATATCATCTATGTACATTGAGACTAGGTCATTGCAGAAGTAAAAAAAACATTTCATGGGCATTCAGGTTTTTTACCTGGAATATTTTCATTCTTATTTTTATTTTTGTTATATTGGTTTGTTTCTTACCTAATAATTCATAAATGTTTCAAATATGGTTTTATGATGGGGTTGGGATTCAAATATTTCTTTTTGAAAGTAATTAATACATCAAATAAAACTAAAATCATGGATTTGTTGAAATGTTTTTTATTTTTAAAAAATGTATACTGAGTAGAAGATTCAAATTTGTAATATTTGAAATTATTATGTATCATTTATTACATTGTTATCAAAAACAATAAACAGAATATTTTTTGGTAATGAAATAAAATGATTTATACTATTATAAAACATGATTTTTGAATGTTTAAGGTATATTATTTATAATTTTTATGAGTGTCAGGGTTTAGATAATATTATAATTTAGTGTATTGTTAATTTAATTACTAAAAGATAAAATAATTGAGGTTATGTGGAAATGATATTTATGTTTATGAATACTATAATGCTACATACAATTTATGTTTTTTCATTATGGTATTCTATATGGAATATAGAGAAATTTAATTTGTCTGGTATTTAGAGGAATATACCATTCCAAATTAACACCCTAAAATTATTGGAATAGGAGATGTGAAAATTTCGGTATTTAGGCCATGTTGAAGCATGATATAAATATTGGATTCAATCACATTAGAGAGATACCTAATCTACTAAAAAGAAAATAATGATATTTGGGTATTTATGGAAACAAAACCATATAATGTTTAGTTGAAACTCAAATGTAGTGGTAACTGAAGGTTAGATCAATGTTGCCAAAAAATATTTTGAATTTCATGGTATAAAATTTTTTCCACAATGTAACTCTTTCAATTTTTCATTATAAACATATAGGATACCCATTATATAATTTAATAGTAAAATAAATGTGTAATATGAGAATGATTCCACGGAATAAAAAATAATATAGAATCATTTTATTTAGAAATAATTCAATAATGTTGTTTGTTAAAGGCAAAAAAAATCTAGGAATTGTGAAAATTATTCGGATATTATAGATATGTATAATGAATGTATTACAACATTGGATAGGTATGTACTTGATTTTATTCAGGAAATTGTTATTAAAATTAATTTATTTTACTTAGTATTAAATCGTAGATAACATAAAACATTAGACACATGGTAATTTAATTTCTCTAAAAAATTAAATGTATTTGGAAAGCTGAGAAATAGTTTTCTAAAAATTATATGACTTAAGATGAAAAGATTATGAAATGGTCCTAGTGGATGTCAATGGAGAAGAAGAATGATATTATTTATTGAGTTAAGCCCCAATCATGTTCTAACTATGGTAGATGATAATAAAAATAATGTTTCATAGGATTTAAAAAGTGTTACCTAAATAGTAACATTAGTCATAGGGCTTATGACAACAGAATAATGATTCTTGAAAAATCCAACAATTCTGTAATACTTATCCAAAACAAATATGAAATTTTTAGATTTAATGGGTGTTTTTTGTATAATAATTTTTTTCTGAAGTACGTTACATGATGTGGAAATCATCATGATTAATAATAAAAAGATAGGAAAATTATTTTTTACTAATATAATATATTGTGTAAAATATAATAATGTTATATCATTTATGTAAAATGTATATTAAAATTATTCAAATTCCTATTATGGTTCCGAATCATCACATTTTTACATTTTTATTAAATTTCAAAATAAAATATTAATTTCACGATATGGAAGGAATATTATATTTTTGGGGAATACTCATTATAGAAATATTTAGTCAACAATGATATATATTAATTTTCCCTTCAATATTAGTATGATTTAATTTCCAAAAATTTATTTTTAACACCCAATAATTGATTGTTATATTGTTTTGGTAAGGGATTGGGATTAATTTTAGCAATGTAAAATATATTTTAATGATAAATAGTTTTTCATTAATAATTTTATTACATTTATAACATATAATGAATCTGATAAATTTATTAAATATGAAACTAATTATTACTTAATCATGAAATTGTAATAAAAAAAATCATTAATATTTATTATGTTTGACTAGTGAATAAATATATGAATGTTTTACAAAATGAAACTCCTTATGTTATTCCTAATTAAGAAGTTGTGTCTAGTTATCAATTAGTACCTAATGTTAAGACTATTAAGAGAACTGATAATTGAATGGAAAAAGTAGAACATTATTAATTTAAAAAATAGTTACATGAGTTTCATGGAAGATGATTCATTAATACAAATTCATCAAATTAGGGTGGACAGATTTTATTTCTTGGAATTAAAAATGTTTTATTGATAATTTTCATTGATTATTGAGAAATGAGTATTGTAGTTAATAATAACAAGTTTGATTTCCATCATATCGATGATTCATATTATATGACCTTATAAATGTGGTATTTTTTGAATATTTATCACAGGAAAGTGTACAATAAATCCATGGGGGAAAGATTCAAATATTCTAAAGATAATGTTTTTGTCTATATTTTGGAATTTTTATTTTTTATTTGTTCTCTTAGTATAGTCCAATGCACCATCAATATTCATGGATAAAACTATTAGATTTTTTCAAGACAATTTTTATATGTTTTTGTTTTTATTTACTGAAGAAATATTGGTATATCATAAAATTGAAAAATATTAAGTGAGACACATGAAAATTTTATTCAAAACATTGAATAAAAATATAATATATTTATAATTTAGTAACAGTGATTATTTTTTGTTAAAAATTATTTTCATTTTGAATAATTATTCTATAGATGGAATAACTATTTACCCTTATAATACTAATGGTTTTTGTATGTTCAAGAAAAATAAATATAATATAGATTCATATTATAAATAGATTAGTGGATTTTTCCTATAGTTTGAAGAATAATTTTCTCTATTTTATAGGATACTAAATATAATCACATAGAAAGGATTAAAATAAAATTAAATGAAGAGTGATATGATTTCCTTCATTAATTGAAAACATAGTTGGTGAATGATCCTATTTTGGAACCCACCCTCTAAAAATGTTGATTGTTTAGTCTATAATTATTTTTTAATGTAATTTCGAGTGTTTGGATTCATAAAGATCATGGAATTACCTATGTCCATGTCAACTAAATCTTTATGAGATAAATTATTCTACTCATGATATTGAATTACCATCAATACATTTGGATTAAAAAACAATAATGCCTCAATTAATTTGTTTTAAGAGTGAAATATATACATCTAACAAATGATTTCGTTATATTTTTACTCAAAAAGTGTGGGACATGAGGTGGAGATCATTTTCAATTATAATTATGAATTATAAATTCATGAATCCTTGTCATCATGAAAAAAAATATATTGTCCACATTACCAAAGAAAAATTTGGGACATAACCCCTTTCATTTATTATTTGATAGATGTTTTCCTTGAAATTTATTATGTAGGAAATTCCACATTATAATTTAATGGATTAGTAAAATCAGATACATCAAAAAGAATTATGGATGTGCAAATAAATTTACTTTAATTTTTGGAGAAGGTAAAATTTCTTAAGATGGTTATGTTTCTCAAATTTTATTTTGACTCATAAATTTTTATTATTTTTATTTGGAATGATGTGTTTTATTTCAAGTGATTCAATATTAAATAGATAAATATTTAGTCAAAATCAAACATCCCACTTTTCAATCACCTTTCTTACACCAATAAGTACATAGTCCTTGGGATGTATCATGATTTAGATGGAATGAAATGATAAATTAGTGAAATTTCCATGAAATGTTTATATTTTTTAAAAAATATAATGAATAATAAAAATTAAATATAGGGATGTGTAATTTATTGTGCTAGAGGAAATGAAGTAGTATATCCATGGATTTACCCTTTTTATTATGGAAGACACAATAATGTAATAATGCATGAAATGTTGTTATTAATCAAATTAATAAATCATCAAATTTACTTCATTTCAAGATACTATGGGATTTTAGTAGATTTATCAAATATACCTCAAGGATATATTCATGTAATATGAATTTAATTAGTCAATTATATATGATCTTGACCCAATATTTAATTATAATTTTTAGAACGGACATCAAAATTCATTGGTAAAAAAAATTATATTTTGGTACATATATTCCTCCACTATCTGATGTAAATATCAAGTGAATGATGTAGACTATAGAGTAAATCATTCATTCTCATTAAATGGATTACTAGGTATGATTATCAACACCTATAGCGAGTTGTTTTTGCATATAATTAATTCTTTAATCCTAGTATTTAGATGAAACCTATTGAAGCATCATCTAGAATATAGTTTGAGACACAATCATTTTTGGATGAAGTAGAGGAGTGGATGTTAATGCGACCATAAATGGTAAATGATATTGGGGAAATTTTTAATAAGGTTTATAAACATATGAGGATGGATAAGTGAAGTTATAAATTTTTTAAAACAAATGGAGGAAATATATTCTTTTCCAGGTACATGATATTGTTTTTCATAAATCATCTCCTTTGAACGGTTTTGTTAATTTATTTAAAAAGTGAATCTAGGTCAATGGTTTGTTAGACCTTATGAAATCCTACTAAAATTCCTACCTGTTTTGTAACTAGTGTACTTTTATCAATGTTTATCCCTTGTGAATAATGTAATTCATTTATGTTTATAAGATAAAATGGGCCATATTTATATCATGTATTGAGATGTATAATATTTTATTTAGACGAATTCCATTATTATAAGAAATATCTATGACAGATTCATGAAATTAGAGATCATATATTGTAGAAACATTTGATTCACCTGTTTATGGTCCGGTGAAAAAACCATAGGGTAGAAGAAGAAACACTTCAATCTGACAATTCAATGATAGAATGATATCCCATCCTATTTAATAAGTGAATTAAATAATGGGGCCATAATTTAAAATTTTGGAATAATATAACTACCCCTGTCATGATATAATAAATAGTTTTAATGTCTATTAGAATTCATGAATTTCATTTTTATATACATTATACAAATATTAATTAATTTTTAATTTGAAAAGGAAATAGTTTTATTAAAATGTATTCTAATATGGTTTTATTTATTATATTCATTTAAAAATAATAGAATTTTTATTCTACAAACTGAATATCATTTTAAACATCAAAATTTAAAAATTATCAGATGATGCATTTTTTATAACATTCAAACAAGAAAAAGTTTTCATTGAGTAATGAAATTTTTTCATTTTTATAGAATTTTTTTTATTTAAGAATTTTAAAATTAAAATCTAGTTTGGATAATATTTTAAATCTCATAATTGATTTTATTTAATATTAATCAAATTTTAGTTTTCTATATGAATTTTATAATATAATATACTAAAATTAAACATTATAATAAATACTATTTTTTCTAAAAACATAATTTATAAAATGGTTTGATTGATAACTATTAAATTAAATTCTGAAACCTTTATGTTTTGAATTAAATAGAATGGATCAATTTTATGAATAAATACTTGCATATTTTTTCAATACTATCCTTTTATTTTATGATATTATTAATTTTAACAATAGAAAATACTTGGTTATCATAGTAAAGGTGTTGGGAAGAAATCCCTGAAGGTAACATTGCAGTATTTTTGGGTTGATTGTGTTTATTTACAAAGAAGGTTTCTATAGGGAATTGTTGAGTTCCTGAGAATTTTTTGACAATCCTTGTTGAAAAAGAACGATGACAAAGGAAAGGACGATCTAGAGGCGGTGAGGCCGAAGCGCATCGCGGTGGTGAAGGGCTTTGCAAAGGAGATTCGCAGCGATGAAGGGCATTGCGAGGGAGCATCACGGAGAAGGTGCGAAGGAATTGATGGGATGCTCCGCGATTACAACGAGCTCCGCGAACGGAAAATTTCCTTGGTGCTTCGCGATTTGGACAAAATTCTGGCGGAAACATCGGAGCTTCGTGATTTGAGATGACGTGGCGTTGACTTCGCGCAGAAAGATCGAGGGTCAGTGGATTTTCCTAAAAATAGAGGCCGACCCCCTTAAGAGAATGAGAGAGAATTTTCAGAGAATATCATTTGCTCTCGATTTGCAAAGGTGGTTCGCAGAGCCAGTGTGCTTCGCGAAAGAGGAGCTTCACGGCGGCTATTGTAGCTCTGCGAAACCTACGAGCTCTGCGTTGGCTTAGTAAGCTTCACGAGGGACGTTGCTTTGCGACGACTTGAGCTTCACGAAAGTGCTTCGTGAAAAGGCAGGAGCTTCGCGAAGGCTTGTTTGAGCTTCGCGAAATTGGGAGCTTCGCGAAGTAGGGTGCTTTGTGAAGGTGTTTCCAAAAGGAATTTCCCAGTGTTCAGAGGCAAAGAGGTATTAATCAGTGGATGAAAGTTGGACTTCAATAGAGCATCTATCAACAGTTGAAAATGCATTATTTCATGCAAATGAAGAGACCTATAGGTCTATAAACTGTGAGTGGATTCCCTTCCAAGTGCAGTGAGAATAGGAAGAGGAAGAAGGTGATCCTCCCCACCGGTAGTGAGCTAGAGAGAGAGAAATAGGGAGTGACCCTTGGGAAAGCAGTGACCTGACCGTAAACCTTGTGACTGTAGTGGGCCTAGGAATCGAAGTGCTCTATCCCAAATTTTGTATCCACATCTTATGAAGACTAGTGGGATTTGGTAAGCATGGAAACTTGTTGGCGTATGCTCCTTGGATGTATCCCAGTGAGGGTGAACCAAGTAAAAATCATTGTGTTTTCCTGCTTACTTCCCTGCATTGCATTTGAAACATCATAATCAAACAAACAAGAAAATAAGTGATCATAATAAACACACAAGTGAAAACAAAGTGACCCTTGTAACAAAGAGGTCAAGATCCAGTGGGGTAGGAAGAATTTTGAAAAAGAATATCCATAACCTGATTCACCCCCCCCCCTCTCAGGGTATATAGGCCCCTATTGGTCCTAACAATTGGTATTAGAGGGATGGTTACTTTTTATCAAATTTGTTTGCTCCGACTTGGTGTAGTCGATCTGTGTGTTTAAAGAATCAGTCTGCTCTTATCTCAGTGATCCATGGAAAAGGGAAAAACATCCATGAAGAAGCAGAAGTCAAGTGGTATTCCTCAGTGTGGAAGTGTGTATGGATAAACTGGGATTCAATTAAAAGAATCAAATAGTTTACTGAAGGAAGGTCTGGATGAATCTGACAGGGAAAAGATTGATTCAATCAAGCATGATGCAGGAATGAGTGAAGTACTTCAACTTCAAAGTGATATTGAAACAGGTGATGATGAAGAAGAAAGAATTGAAGGAAGAATAGATATGAAAGCTGAGTTAGAGGCTGCTCTTGAAGAGATAGATTTTTGGAGAGACATAACCAAGAAATCTAACAAAGTTGTTCACGAAGCCAAACTCTATATGCAGCAGTAGGAAGAAGACAAGTCTGAGTTGATGGATAAAATTGAGGAACTCAAGTTATCAGCACCAGAGAACTCATAAACAGTTGTTGAGTATAAGATTAATATTGAAGAATAGAAAAGTGAGATCGATGGCTTGAATAGAAAAGTGAAAGATCAAATCAAGTGCATCGAAGAACCTGATATTCCAAGTGACGTTGGAAACCCTGAAGAAGTCAAATCTAAATATATCCGGATCAAAGTATTGGAGATTGAGGTCAACAAGCTAAGATGCTTAAATCAAAGGCTTATTGACATAGTTACTGACCTAACATAGAAGAATGAAGCTCATGCTGAAGAACTACAAAAGATGGATAAAATGAAAGGAGAATAGAAGGCTGGTGATTTTGAATAGAATCAAAAGTCAGATGAAGTTCGGAATCTGAAAGCTAGAAATAGTGATCTGGAAACACAGTTGTCTGAAGAAGTTCATAAGATTCAAATACTACAACAAGAGAATGCATGTTTCTCTGATTCTATTAAAGAAGAGAAATTGAAAGTAAAAGAGAAAAGTGACATGGTGGAAAAGATGAGACGTGAATCGGAAGATGAGATGAGTAGAGGGAAGCTTCTCAAGAGAGAACTTGATGTCCAACTTGAATTAAGGGAGACGAAGATTCAAAAGTTGTAAGAGGATCTAGAATCAGTAAAGAAGGACGTCGAGAAATCAAATTCTAAAGGAATGCCAAAAATGAAGGATGCCTTACACTTTCTATTTGATCATCCTTTGACAATTGATGATAAAATGAAGAACAAATATGCTATTTCTGAAGAGAAACAACAGAATATTTTCTCAGCTCAAAGAACAGCACGTTTCGGAAAATCTGGTATCAGATTTGATGAATCCCCTCCTGTGCAAGATAGAAAGAGAGCTGTGAACATTTCCAGATGTGAAAGAAATCCTATAGGTGCTGGAGATAGGCCTAAAATGACAGTTACAAAAAGTAGTGATGACATGTGCTATTTCTATGGGATTCCGGGCCACACATCAAGCTTCTATTCAGAGGCTCTGGAATAAATTTCAGGCTAGGAAAAAAGAGGCATTACTAAATCTGAGAATAAGAAGAAGCATCATGATAAATCAGAGAGAAGAGTTTCTCAGAGGAGAACATTCATCAGATGCTATTAATGTGGAAGGATGGGACACATCATGCGTATGTGTCAGGAAGCTCAGGAGATCGATGCCAGAAGAATAAAACAAGTTGCATCAACATCTCAGCAGAGAAGTGATGAAATGAGGTATGCCTTTAATAGAAAATGTTTCATATGTTCTGATCATGGGAATTTGGCCAGACAGTGCAGCAAGAAGAAAGCGGGGAAGGAAAAAGACCCGAGAAAGAGATTACCAACTCCAGTGGTACATAATGAGAAATTATACACTGGGAGACAAAGTGGTAAGGGGAAAAATAGTCTTAGAGTCTCAGGGGAATCACATGGAGGTGAACGAAAGGTGTATCAATCACCTCCTCTGTCATACTCACAACCGCTCTCAAGGAGAGAATGTGAACAAACATCGAAGATTAAGGGGATATCTACTCCAGCTGTGATAAAGAATAATGAATGTTCAATAGAGGACTCACCACTAGTGAAAAAGAGTGTGGTGACTCAAACATCTGATAAAAGAAAGATGAACAAAGAATGCATCGAAAAATCCACATGTCATGTTTCTCTGCCAGAAGTGAAGGAAAGAGGAAGACCCCAAAGATGGGAGAAGAAGAAAGGGAAGATGCCAAACAGAGAGGTTCCTACTCAGAGAAATAATCAAGGAAAATGGAATTTTGGTAGAACCTCAATGAAGGAAATGTGTACTAGCGGGTTTATTCCCCAAGCGGCGAGAAAGGCCGATCCTACCAAATCTACATATCAGAAAAAGGCACAGAATGTAGGCAATGAATGCCTAGTCATATGGCCAGAACAGTTGAAGTTGGCTAGGCAGCTGGAGGAAGCAAGAAAAGAGTGTGATGCCCTCCAATAAAAAATCAAAGGGCTGACTCGTCAGGATCAACCACTATCCTTATTTTGAGGATTCGAGAAACAACCCTCTCCCTGTGTATATAAATTCTATTAACTGATGATTAATATATTTTAGGTTTTTGGG
Source organism: Viscum album (assembly GCA_963277665.1). NCBI lineage: Eukaryota > Viridiplantae > Streptophyta > Magnoliopsida > Santalales > Viscaceae > Viscum > Viscum album. The sequence continues at coordinate 645,993,498 of OY728120.1, read as the reverse complement.
AGATACGATCCAAGGGGAAGTGGAATCTAAAAATGCAAAGTGGTGAAGTGATGTTCTCCAAATTTTAAATTGTATTAAATCAGGTACAACAGTTGAATAATAAAGGGAGAAACAGAGCACAATAGGAAGCGATTGTGTTATTAACTTTATCTCTTGTTTCCTACACCGAGTTTCAACTCAGTAGGTTTAGAGATTTTGTTATTGGATCAATTATGAGTGGAAGATGGGAACAAATGATGCAGGAAGAAAAGACTAGTTATGGGTCTAAACAGATGAATGTTGGGCCTAACTACGGGGAGATTTGTATAACACATGGGGAGCATTTAATAACAAAATCATATTCAAGAGCCATCAATGCAATAATTAGATGAATCAGATCAGGTGTTTCCTATTGGGGGAATAAAGAAGAACAGGGAGAAGCAGCAATAACCTTGCATTTCATGATTATTTAAATTTCTCTAACAATGTGGTATCAGCTGACTGCTTTCAGGATACCAAGAAGCTGCGACAGAAAATCAAAGGTGTGTCAACAAAAATCCGAGAGAAGAAGTTTGAAGGAAATGACGTCATTAAACAATGACATAGATAAAAGTTTCCTGTTGAAAGTGAGGAAGTGGTATGAGACTCAGGGAGAGCAGAAGTGGCTGATGTTGATTTAGAAAAAGATACTGATGGTGAGTAGAAGGAAGTAAAATCCTCATCTGCACAAAATCCAAAGATTCAAGCTAAAATTGAAAGGCCGAATATCATCAGTGATCAGTGAGCTCCAGTTCATACAAGGGAAATGAAATCATTGTAGCATGCATCTTTTTTATCTTAGGTTGAGCTGAAATGCATTGCTGATGCAGCTGATGATTAAAACTGGGTTCATCCATGAACGAAGAGATAGATCAGATTGAGAAGAATCAGAAGTGAGAGATTGTTTCGAGGATAGTAGATAAGAAAGTCATCAGGAATAAATGGGTCTTTCGCAACATGATGAATGAAGATGGAACAATGATTCGAAACAAAGCACAACTGGTGTGAAAATGACACTCCTAGATAGAGGGAATCGATGTTGAAGAGACATTTGCACTTGTTTCAAGGCTGGAGATAATCGGATTATTCCTAGCCATTGTAGTGCATCGAAAGTTCAAGGTATTCCAGATGGACGCCAAATCATCATTTTTGAATGGGATTCTGGAGGAAGAAGTGCATATCGAGCGACCATATGGTTCTCTTATTCATGACGATTAGAACAAGGTGTCAAGGACTGATATTGTTTTCACCACATGCTAAGCAGCGAGATATCAGAGCAATCCCAAGGAAAGCCACATGCATGGAGTGAAAAGAGTACTTCGGTATATCCAGGGCACAGTGGATTTCGGCTTGACATATACTGATAAATCTTAGACAGAGTTATTGGGCTATTCTGATGCAGACTGAGCCGGTTCAACGAATGATAGGAAATCATCGTCAGGTGGTGATTTCTATCATGGTGGATTGTGTATTTCTTGGCTAAGCAAGAAGAAAGATTTCATTTCATTGAGCACTGCGGAAGATGAGTATATTGCGGCACTCAAGCATGCACACAATTATTATGGATGAAACAGCAGCTTGAAGATATGGGAGTTGAAGTGAAGTCTCCGATCGGAATCCAGTGCGATAACTCAAGTGCTATAAATCTCAGAAAAAATCATGTCCATCACTGTAGGAAAAAGAACATTGAGATAAATTATCATTTTATCAAGGAGAAAGTTGAGCAGGGGTTCGTGAAGTTGGAGTATGTGCCTACAGAACTACATGTTGCAGACATCCTGACAAAGGCCTTACCCAAGGAAGCATTTGAGAGACATCGACTAGCTCTGGGAGTTGAGTCGACTCCGCACACTTGAAATAGTCTGGATATGGACACCCCCCTCTCCCCAAGGTATGATGTGTTTTTACCTAATGTGCGGATATGTGTTCTCTACTATGATACAGACTACAAAGGAGTGTCCTTTGGGTTCGTTGACAAAGGGGGAGAAAATAGTGATTGTTCAAGGGGGAGAAAGTATGGAAATTTGATAAATCATGATTGATACGGGGAGAAGTTGACCAGTGGAGCAGCCAGATAGGGCGAGAAATGAGAAAGGGGGAGATTTTTAAATCTGACAATGCTAGAAGTGATCGATCAAAGCATAGATATCACGACAGCTGAGGATCGTGATAAAAGAAGACGAGTGATGTTGGAATGGTGTGAAAATGTGTCCAGCTATCACCAATTGGGATCAGTGTGGCTCAACATATGGTATCAATTTAAGAATTGGTATCATGTTGGAATCGACGATTAGTGTTTGACATGAAGTGATTCATTGATGAACCTTTCATACTACTCTTGTTTCTCACGCCGAGCATTTCTCATGTGGGATTAGAGTACGTGTTAAGTGAATACTTGAATTCCATCATAATCAAAAGAGCTGAATGGTGGTAGAGACTGGAAGAAGACTCAGTGAGGTATCAACGTGCAGAAAATCTTTCTGAGAAGAGTTATGAAGAATTGTCAACAAACCCAAAGGGGGAGATTGTTGGGCAGAAATCCATCAAGGTAACATTGTACTATTTTTGGGTTGACTGTGTTTGTTGACAAAGCAAGTTTCCATAGATAATTGTAGAGTTCCCAAGAATTTTTTGACAATCCTTGTTGACAAAGAACGATGACAAAGGAAAGGACAATTTGGAGGCGGTACAAAAAGAGCAGTACAAGGTGGCGCCGTTTCCCAGTGTTTGCCAAATTTTTGGGGTCCAAAATTTGGAGTTTGGTGAGCATCAAGAAAATAGGATTTCCATGAAGATCATAATTTAATAAGGCAATGGCATGAATTTCGCGATTATAGGATGCATGGTTTGGAAATCACAAAGACCAGAAGAATGGAGGCGGTGAGTCTTCGCGATTACGACGAGCTTCATGAACGATAGAGGCTGAAGCGCATCTCGGCGATGAAGGGCTTTACAAGGGAGCTTCACAGAGATGAAGGGAATTGCGAGGGATCTTCGCGGCGAAGGCGCGAAGGAATTGACGGGATGCTCCACAATTACAACGAGCTCCGCGAATGGAAAATTTCCGTGGTGCTTCGTGATTTGGATAGAATTCCAGCGGAAACTCTGGAGCTTCGCAATTTGCGATGACGTGGCGTTGACTTCACGCGGAAAGTTCGAGGGTCGGTGGAATCGCCTATAAATAGAGGCCGACCCCCTCGAGAGAAAGAGAGAGAATTTTCAGAGATGATCATTTGCTCTTGATTTGAGAAGGTGGTTCACGGAGCCAGTGTTCTTCGCGAAAGAGGAGTTTTGCGGCGGCTATTGTAGCTCCGCAAAACCTGCAAGCTCCGTGTTGGCTTAGTAACCTTTACGAGGGACGTTGCTTTGCGACGACTTGAGCTTCGTGAAAATGCTTCGCGAAAGTGCTTCGTGAAAAGGCAGGAGCTTCGCGAATGCTTCTTTGAGCTTCGCGAAATTCAGAGCTTCGCGAAGTAGGGTGCTTTGTGAAGGTGTTTCTAAAAGGATTTGCCCAGTGTTCAGAGGCAAAGAGGTATTAATAAGTGGATGAAATTTGGACTTTAATAGAGCATCTATCAATAGTTGAAGATGCATTATTTCATGAAAATGAAGAGACCTATTGTTCTATAAACTGTGAGTGGATTTCCTTCTAGGTGCTGTGAGCATAGGAAGAGGAAGAAGTTGATCCTCTCCACCGGTAGTGATCCAGAGAGAGAGAGAGAAATAGGGAGTGACCCTTGGGAAAGCAGTGAGCTGACCCTAAACCTTGTGAAGGCAGTAAGCTTGGGAATAGAAGTGATCTATCCCAAATATTGTATCCACATCTTATGAAGACTAGAGGGATTTGGTACACACGACAACTTATCAGCGTATGCTCCTTGGACGTAGCCTAGTGAGGGTGAACCAAGTAAAAATCTTTGTGTCTGCCTACTTACTTCCCTGCATTGCATTTGAAACATCATCATCAGACAAAGAAGAAAATAAGTGATCATAATAAACACACAAGTGCAAACAAAGTGACCCTTGTAATAAAGAGGTCAAGATCCAGTGGGGCAGGAAGAATTTTGAAAAAGAATATCCATACCCTGATTCACCCCCCCCCCTCAGGGTATATATGCCTCTATTGGTCCTAACAAAAGGTAAAATGTATTATTTTGGGGTAAAAATAATTATATATTGATTAAAATGTTTACATAACATTTTCCATTAATTTATATGACGATTATATACATTCTTAATCATTCAATCATTTATTGTATGCCTTTTTTGGCATTATTTAAAGTATTCTGACAATTACACTATTTTAGAAAATCAAATTAAAAAATTTCATTAAAATAGTTTAATTATTTATTATTTTTTTATCTTTCAAATAAATATATTCTATTTTCTGTTATAAATATAATTATAAATACATATATATTTTATTCATTGTAATTTTATTTATTTTTAGGGATGAAATAATTAACATAGAATCTTTTGAAATACTAACCTAGTAATTATTCAATTAGTAGAAAAATAAAATAAATGATTTCAAAAATATTTAATATTTTTTAAATTCATGTAATTTTTTTATCACACATATATATTTGAAAAAAGTATTTATTAGAGATTTATTGTAACATCCCACCACCATCTAATTGGCTCGAGAGTGTAGGGGAATGCTACATGGATTTAAGCGACATTCCTAAGGTGCCGAAGGCTGGAAATAAATGTTGAGGGCTTCGTAAATAAATTGAGGAATGATTTTACCCTTAAATTCACCCAACCAACCTAACAATCCACTATCAAAAAACTTCATTATGAATGCTGACATATGAAACCAAATTCATTCATTACAAATGACAACTAACTAATCAATAATGACCTCGCATTCCAAATATAAGCATTCCAAAATCAGAGTTCCAAGAAGAAAACTACAACAATACTTAAATAGATGTTGGACACCATCCATAGATCCACACCAAGATCCTTTCTCCTCTCACCACAACATCAAATCAATAATCAGGCTGGGCCACTAGCAAAATTAGATGCTTTACTCTTACTTCTGTCCTGGAACACAACATCTAAAAAAGAACTCATGTTCCAATGCAGTGGAGAGTTATAATTCTTAGTAAGATTTCCCCAAATGAAATACTTACACACTCCACTAGAATAAAACCATTATCACATTTATATAATAAAATTTATATAAATAATTAAATAGTTTAATAAATACCATTATGCCAAAAAAACCCTTACCAGTCAATAATTACTCAAAGCATGCAACCCAATGTAATTCCAAACGAATATCCTTAAACAATCTCACCATTTCACATTTTAAAAACAAATTCTATCTTTCAATGCAACATGCTAAAATGAAAAAAAAAATTGTGGAGTTTCTATCCAACTCGTTCACTACATTTCATACAAGTGGTGTTTCCTGAACACTGTATATAATGGTGGTTATTCCAACACCTATACATCACCTTATATATTTATACTTAATGACCACTTCCACACAACCAACACAATCCATAACACTTAATCCACAGACAATCAAAAAGCTCCAATTCCACACAAAAGTACACCATAATTTCCATCACATGCCAATTTACATCAATAAATGATCCATTTGTTTAAAACACACATTAACCAATTTTCCATGACCAAAAAAATTTATAAACAAACATATTTACTAAAAACCATCTTTCACAGAAAATTTTTCATAACCAAAAACAAATTATTTTTAAAATCATCATTTTAAAATCACACAACAAATCCCCTTTTGCAACAATAACCATTTTTCCCCAAAATACACTAATCAAAACCAAATGGGTTTCAAACAAGATTCCCACATCATTATTACAAATAATTTCTAGGGAAAAAATTATTTTCAACAAAGCCCACTTATTCTATCCAATTAGAGTCGATAGAGAATCCAACTACCTCTAGAGTTCTAGTGAATTCAACCCACATGCAATTGCACCCCAATTGAGAAAACTCACCACTGAAACTGCTCTAGATCACCTTCCATATCATCCAAAACACTTAACATTATCATCCAAGGAATAAAAACCATTGATCTACAAGAAACATATGTAGATATTAAAAATCGAGATAGGGGGAAGAGTAGATTAAGAGAAAACCAGTGCGAAACCAAGAGGATAGACTCACCTAAAAGGGAGAACATTCAAAAAAACCAAGAAACCCATTCAAATATCTTCCTAAATTAGTATAAGAGCCTCTCAAAACCTTAAAAATCTAAAATTACATATGAGGATCAAGTGGGAAGAATTTAGGATAGATATATGTGAATCCCATGTGAACCAAGATTTAAAAATCCCTTCTTTAAGTGGTGGAATGGTTAGCTAGAATTGTTTGGAAACACGTGCACTAACCGTTTTCACGCCAATGCCTCAAGATAAGGGGGGTTGCATAGGGTTAAATCACATGATTTGTAAAACTATGTGAAGACCTTGAAAAGACCACTTTATCCCTCTACATGGTTACCTAGAGGGAATGCACAGTTTTACACCTAACCATGCTCAAACCGCGAGACCATAGAAAAGCCTCCAAACATATTCATAAACATTACAAAAACTTCCAACCTCTTACCAACTCATTTGAAGAATATTAGACCTAATTAGAGGCATTAAAGACTACATACCTCAAATAGGGGGGGGGGGTTCTAAAATCTCTCCAATATTATACATTCCATCCTCAAAATGTACAAAACCAACTTGGTTTAAAAAGATATCAGGCCATTTAGTGGCCACATCTTTCTCCCACACCCATGTATCCTACTGAATCTAACCATGATACCACAAAACACAAACTTAACTTATTATTTTACAACACAATACATTATCTTTCCAATCCAGGATCTTCACTGGCACATTCACCATGGAAGCATCTTGTTCAAGCTTCACATGATCCCAACGAATCACATGGTAATGATCCAACTGATACTCTTTCAACTGGGATACCTGATACAAATTGTGCACCCCACTAAACCCTATTGGAAAATATAATAAAAATTCCACCTCTTTAATCATCTAATGTATCTCAAAAGGCCCAATATATCTTGACAATGACTTACCCTGATTCCCAAACAGATGAGGTCCCATCCTAGGAGAGATTATAAAAGACACATGATCAACCACATCAGATGACAATTGTCGATGAAAATGTTCCAGATATGATTTCTGACGATCTGTATCTATCTCTATCCGCATCGTGTTCAACTTGATTTTTTTGTAGTCTCTTCGAAAATGCTTGGTCCAATAATCGATATCTCACCAATTTCCGCCCAATATCACAGAGAATGTCATAGATTCCCATATAATGGAACAAACAGATCTTTATGTATCAATTCTACATAACTGTTATTATAGGATAAATACCCAGAATATATTTGATCATCCTATGAACCACCAAAATCCATCACACAAGCCCATAACATATCCTCCAAGGTTTGTATCGTCCTCTCATATTGGCCATCCGTCTATGGATGATTCACCGTGCTCATAGTCAATTGTGTCCCATGGTCTTTATCTAATGTTTTCCAAAAACGAGATGTGAAACTTGGATATCTATCTGATACATTTGAAACTGGAACACCATGCCTCTTTATCACCTCCTAAATATTGATTTTGGATAGATCCTCCATTGTATGAGACTCATGAAATGGGATGAAATGGGTCGAATTTGTGAGCTGATCCACAATCACCCATATGTAATTTTGTTTCCTTACCATTCATGGAAAACCTATAACAAAATACTTTGTTATTTTCTCCCACTTCAACCCTGGGATAGGTACATACTGCAATAAGCCTTCTGATCACTGATGCTCCACCTTGGCGTGATGAAAAGTTAGGAATAGACAAACCCAACCACATCCCTTTCCAGACCATCCCACCAAAACCGTGCTTTCAATTAATTTTACATTTTCTAAATTTATGTATGGAAATCCCACGTGGAATAATGAGAATCCCTGATAATTTTTTCTTTAAAGGCCATTAGTAGCACCCTTTGATTCCAAAAACACACGACAGAATTTCCATTTAGTTTCCAGCATCAATGGTCTCTCCACCTTTATGTTTTGACTTCATTACCACACAATCGGAATCTGATTCCTATGCCTCTTCTACCAACCCATCATTGATAGGAACCAAAAAATCCATTATAAATACTACTCTACCACCCTAATCATCAGATTCCAACTGCATGTCAGCTATGAACGACATCAACTACAACATATCTAATGTCTGTTTCACTATATGAGCATAATATTTCCTACATAAAGCTTCCACCTCTAAATCCCTCTTACCCGGTGTGTAAATTAAGACAAAATCAATCATATGGAGATATTACATCCATCTCCAATACCTCAGGTTCAAATCTCTTTATGATAAGATATGATTTATGCTCTTAAGATCAGTAAAAATCTTGAATTTCTCACCAAAGAGATAATAATGCCACAAAATTAAAGCATGACATACTACATCCAACTACAAATCATGTGTTCGGTAGTTTTTCTTATTAAACCTCAACTTCCTTTAGCCATAAGAAACAATATGATCGCTTTTCATGAGAACACACCCCATCCCTTATCTCGATGCATCACAATGCAACACGTACCCTTTCCCTTGACTTGGAAAACCCATGATTGGTGTTGATGTATGGTTAATAATTATATTCTAAATGAATTTTTGACATTGTTCATCCCATTGAAATGTGATATTCATCATCTTAAATTCTATCATCAGTGAATACAATCATGATAAATCCTGAAAAAAACATCAATAATACCCATCTCGACCAAGGATGCTCCATATCATGAAAACCTTCCTTGGTGATTTACATGAACTAAAAGACTCTATCTTTTCTAAATCAATTAATACTACTTTCTCAAAAATAACATGTCCAAGGAAATGAACATCCTATATACATAAGTCACACTTTGAAAATTTGGAATACAACTGATGGTCCCGCATGATCCCCATCACTATCGCCAAGTGCTACACATGCTCTACCCTTCACCTCAAATACAGTAGTATATCATCAACTAATTCCACCACAAAAGAATCCGTAAATCTTTGAAATACTAGATTCATCAATTATATGAACACCACTGGTGCATTCATTAGACTATAGGGAATTACAACATTCTTATAATGTCTATATCTACATCTGAATGTTGTTTTCAGAATATCCTCCTTCCTCACCCACAATTGATGATACCCTGACCTCAATTCGAAATTGGAGAAGCAATGATTTGTCATAAACTACTCAAAAAATCATCAATTCATGGATGTGCATATCTATACATTATCATAATGAGATTAAATCTATAATAATAAACACATAGCCATAAGTCTACATCCGCCTTTTTAATAAAATACAAAAACTGGCTATGAATACATTATAGGCTAGAAGAATGCTCTGTTTTCTAACTCTTCAAATTGCACATTTATTTCCCGTAATTCTATTGGTGAAATTTAGTAAGATGAATGTGAGATATGACTGGGCCCAGAATGAGATAAATTGTAAACTCTACTTCCTTCATGGGTGGAAACCCTAAGAATTATTTATGAAATACATTTATTAACATACAAAAAACTATGAGAACACTCTACTCAACACCTTCCATTAATCCCAAAAAAATCCTCAAACTGATATGAGATCCTTCCAACATGTAGTAACAAAAAATCTGTTGTACCCACCTATGAATTATTCTCTCCTCAAAAGAGATATTCAATACCTTCCTCCTTTATAAAACTCATCGTTCGTGCATTGAAATTAATGTGGGCCATAATCCATGCCATCAATTCCACTCCCATGATTATATCACAATCATTAATTTTACGCATTTAGAAATACCACATCAAATAAATTCCATCCACAACTAAATAACACACTCGGTATCAGAAGGCTCGACACTCTCCTTCACCCACAAGAGTTTGTAGTTTCACAACTGAAGGCATCATTTATACTATTATTCACAGTAATTCAACAATGTGAGAGGTAAAAAATGAATTTAAAGCACTAATATCAAACAAATATTGCATCAAAATGGAATTTTAATGAATCTTAATTCGCACTATGGTTTGTCCCGACTAATCATCCATCACAGCCTGCTCTGCTCATAATAACTACTTACATTCCATGATATGATCTTTTTTACCCTATTGGGGTGTTTTTTTATTCCACAAATCATCATGAATAACATTACTCTAAGGCCAAGGGGTATGATACTTCCCCGTCTCGTCGAGGAATAAGACCCCTACAACCCCGAGGAGTGTCACAGATGGCCAACCATAGAGGAATTCTGATAATAACGATGCAGATTATCCATATGCATAAAATTATGTTATGATCGAGGTTGTACCAAAAAATAAGGCATGCTGAAGATCATATAACCACACTGAATACATCCATGCTTACTATGAGTATTTAGAAGATGATTCATCGATCCATCCATCAGATTCTATGCCATACTCCTACCTTGGAAATAAGTTTCCCTCTTCTGTTTGAACATTGCATTAGAGTTCCTACTATTTCCAATGGGTACCTACAAACATCCCCCACCTGTAGCCCCCAATATGTCTTTCTCATATATTGTAAATATATTCACAATTTTCGAGTCATCATCTATACGTAGAACTAGTATCTTGGAATGAATTTTATGGTTAAACAAAGATTAAAAAATGCAGGCCTTCAATGATGTACTAGCATCCATCTCTGGTGAAAAACTCACAATTTTCATAAAGGTAGTTACATAATCTGCTACCCAGAAGTTCCCATTCTAGAAAATAATGAGATCCATTGTACATTGAATTCTAAACGTATGAGGGTAGAATTATTTATTAAATAATTCCTCAAACCCCTCCCATGTCAAACTTTGGTCAGTCTTAGCAAGTACTGTTAGACCCCCCCCCACATAAATTCATGATCTTCCAATATATGTGTGTCTATATTAACTTCGATATCTGATAGTGTTCCCATGAAGTCAAATATCCTATTCATTCTGATCATCCAGGCTACAACCCTTTCCGGATCCGAATCACCCCTAAACATGGGTGGATTATGACTCTGAAACTAAACTACAGGATCCATATGTGTTTTTTCATCATCATTATTCCCACATTCAATAGCTTATAAATCATACACTATACAATGCACAAGCTAGTGGTTTACCTGGGTCATAAGTCCAACCACATTTTTACCAGCTTCATCCGGTTGGTCTCTACAATGCCTTCCTAGGAACATTTCTATCAACCTAAAAATAGCCATAGGTCCCACTACCTTAACAAGAAAGGGTAGATTATTTTCAAATTAAATTACATAAAAACTGTCAAAACCTATATTTCCACAATCTTGCATTTCCCATATTGTGCTATTTTGAATATTCTACCATATTTTGAAAATCAACCCATTTTCAAAATACTACTAGTTCACATGTATAAAAACCATACATTTTGAAACCGAATTCATATTTTCCAATATACACACATTCATACCACACCATATATCATTATACCCCCAATGAAATATGCATCATAATGGGATGTCACTACTACCATGAATGAAATGTTCATCTCATTTGCTATACCCAAGACAATGAGTTATCCTATGCCTATAAGGGTCTCCAAACACTTATATTCCCAACTCCTTGGTAATGATATGTTCAGCATAAAAGAGTTAGTTACATACATTTATTATATACATTCCAAGATCCTACAATCCTAACCTTTCCACTATCCTTACTCAAGGAATTGATAAATAATGAATGTCAACATCAATACCAAAAATTATCGCCATGGGTCCAAACAAATGTTCTCATATGAAAGCCAAGGACCGAAAAATCTGATAACACTTGTAACATCACACCCCCATATCATTGGATTGAAGGGGGATGATACATGGCCTTAAGCGAGATTCCCAAGGAGTTATAGGCTGGAAATAAATGATGTGGGCCTCAAGAATAAATTGTGGAACTATTTTCCCATGAGATTCAACCAACCAAACAATAATCCGCTATCAACAAAAAACATGATGCATGTCGACTAAACAACCAAACTCATACATTACCAAAAGATAAACCAATAATTTATAACAATCCCACAATCCTAAAACAACCATGTGAAAATCAGAGTACCCATATGAAGACTATAAAAAGACTCTATAAGAACAAGAACGCCATTCATAACTCCTCACCAAGCATTATCCTCCAAGCACAACAACATCACGAATGCATCAGGACGAAATGCGACCAGAATGAGATACATTACTCCTACATCTATCCCAGAACAGAACATATGAAAATGAATCCAACATGCATGGAAGGGTTGAGTAATAATACTCAATAGGATTTATTCGACTGTCTTCCCTAAAAACTCCACTATGATAAAACCATGAGAACATTTATATTCAATAGTTTATACAAATCCTTAAATAGTTCGACAATTACCAATATTCCAAACACACCCTATCCAAGTCACCATAACTCAAACCATGCAACAATTGGTAAATCCAAACAACCATGAAAAAATCCATTTCACATCTTCACATTAGCACAAAAAATTCCATCTGGCAAAAAAACAAACAATAAGTAATCCAAAATGGTGGAGCTTCTTTCCAACTCGTTAATTAAATTTCCAAATAGTGGTGTTTCCATAAAACAATCCATTATGGTGGTTCATACAACCACTATCCATCACCTTTTATTGTGAGAATTCCTACCCACTACCACACATACAACACATGCCATAAATCTTAATCAACATACAATAAAAAAGAATCAGGGCCACCCAAAAGAACACCATAATTCCCATCACATGCCAATTCACTTCAACAAATCCCTCATTTATTTAAAACACACTATAACAAATTTCCCATTCCAAAAAACATTTCAATAATTAAATATTTATTGAAAACCATATTTCAAAGAACATTTTTCATAATAAACTAGTAAAAATTTTAAAATCAACATTTTAAAATCACACAACAATGCCCATTTTTCCAAAAATGAAACATTTTTCCCAAAATCCCATTATCACCAACAAACAGGATTCCAAAAATATTCACACATCACTATCACAATTTATATCTAGGGGAAAAAACAATTTAAAACTTGGGACACTAATTCTATCCAAGTGAATTTAAGAGATAATTTACCTACCTATAGGGTTTCAGAGTACTTGACCCACACACAATAGTAGTCCAATCTAGAAAACGCACCACCAAAACTACTATAGATTACCTTACCTATCATCCACAATCCTTATGATGAACATAAAAGGAAGAAAACAACACTATATCTCCATGAAAAGGATTTATATATAGGAAACCAAGAGATAGTGAAGAGTAGATCTAGAGAAAACCAAAGAGAAAGAAATATTAGAGACTTACCCTGGAGGAACCACCTTCAAACCACCTTGAAACCCCTTCAAATTTAATCCATAATGTTTTTGAGAGCCGCTCAATCCCTGGAGAACAAAAATTCACGAGTTAGGTTCTTGTGGGAATATGTTTGGAGTAAAATAGTTAAAACCCAAGGGAATCCAAATTTACAAATACCTTCATTAAGTAGTCACATGGTTAGAACACATGTTTTTGGAAATTTGTTTGCTAACCGTGTGCATGCCACTGCCTCAACAGAAGGGGACACACACAATTTCCAAAAATGATTTGGAAAATCATGCATAGACTATGTGAAGCCCACTATCTCCCCCTGCATGATTACCTGTAGAACCCACACAGTTTCCCCCCTAATTGTGCTCAAAGTGTGTGACCATAGAAAATCCTATAAACAAATTTAAAACCATTCCAAACTCTCCAAACCGCATCCCAACGCATACCAAGAATCTTATACACATAAAAATGAATAAAAATGATATATAACTCAAACTCTTTATGGTACATGTATATATTTATTTTTTTAAATACATTTAATTTATTGATTTTTTTAAATTCAAATCAAAATAATAGGTTAAAAATCATCATCAATGATGTATTAAAATAAATAAAATTATATAAAAGTATTTAAAATTAAAATTATAATAATATTATTATAAAATATATTATTATATGGTTAATAATATCATTAATTTTCCTTTTATATGTTGATTTATTCTTTATATTATTTAGTGAACAATATTGTGTAAAAACATTGTTGTTAGTGTAATCATCAAAAGGGGTTAACATGGTTTAAAATAAAGAGATAAAGGTTACAAATAGAAACCTGTTAATATTTTATTATATGATGTTTTATTGACTCATTGTCATATTATATTTTAATAATTTCAATTTGGATCCATTTTAATATAAAAAATAACTTATATTAATTTAATATCTTTACAACCTCAATGAGTTCACCTCCACTCTTTTATAAAAGGAAACCTCCAGTATTCTTTATTCATATTAAAAATGCGAATTAGTGCATCCAATCCCTACAAAAATACATTCCATACATTTTTATCCATATCACTGATTCATTTTTTATATCAGAAAATATATTACGAGGGATTATTGCGTAAACCAAAAGAGGTTGTCTGAAGAAGAGATATTATTGTCAACCAAGAAATTTGGTTTTCTTTCTTCGCCCACCACCATACAAATAATAATTTACAATGTTAATATAATTATATTAATTTATAACATGTAATGATATGTTATTATGTTAATTTTATAATGTATATCCATATATATCACCCATAAAATGGGAATGAAATTTGTTGTCCATGTGTACGATAGACTACCACCAGGGGTGGAGATGAGATTAACTTTCCATCACTACCTATTAAGTATTTTTATAATTATTTATTTAATATATATATATATATATGATATTTGTGATACATTTATCATTATAAAAATATAATATAATTCATATCTGCATAACATTCATTTCACTGAAAATTGATTATTTAATTCATTTGTATGTGTGGACTACCACCTCCACAAAGTGATGCGATTCATTTTTCTTCACCAACACACATATAATATAGATATATAAGTGTTCATAAAAGGGTTATATAGTGTTTATTATATAATGATAATATTCCAATGATAAAATCAATCATACATTCGTTCCAAAACCATGTTTTAATAATAGACACATTATTCATGCCCATGTATAACCTATTGTCTCAATGATTATGAAATGGTTAATTTTTTATAGCCTTATAACAGGAATAGTTTTAAAAGAATAATTTATGTATAAAAATGGTTCTTATTTATTGATTATAATTTCATAGGAGGTGCAATAAATAACATATTGACGACAAACAGCTGACTGAATTCATTTTTTACATTTGAGAAAAATATTTTCAAAATGATAGACAATAATTATACTGATAATGAAATTATACATAACATGGTATTGAAATAAAAGAAAATGATAAATGATAATGCATTTTTTTTGAAATTAATTAATTATCATATTTTCTATTTAGTATGATGAAGAACATATGGGGTGTGTCAAACATGAGTTTTGTGGCACTTTAAGAAAAAAAATTAATTTAAATATTTTAGTTATACATTTTCAAAATAATTATGTTCTCTGTCCATATTGTGGAAATTATTTAATTATTGTATTCATATGAACATAATATAATTATAGTGGTAATTTTTATATTCCATTTTAAATTTCTTTTAATAGGTTTCAAATAATTTTTTTTTATTTTTTATATACAATGTTTTGAATAAAAGGAAAATTGACTATTCTACATTAACATATATGGTGAAAAGGAATTTTCACACCACCATAAAAATAAAAATATTTTATGAATTGAATAAAAAATTACTTGTTTTATTAAAATAAAAAACCATATTTCTTTTTTGCAATTTTCAAATAGTAAATGGTATTTAAATTTAGGGGATATTTTGATTTTCACTGTTTTATGATAAAATCAAATACCAATATAAATTTTTTATTCATGATATGGTGCTTTAAAATTATATATTTTAATGGGGTGATTTTCATATAGCTTATTTGATGGTTTTATCCCCATTGAAGACCATGGAGAACTAATGATCATAATATGGCTTATATAATGGTTGATCCTAATATATCATATATGACAGGTGCACCGATATGGCTCTAAAATTAATCGGGTAATGTTCCATGGCTTAATAGGAATGAATGTGGGAGTTAAAAAGGAGGTTTCTCATTTATATTAAACGTGGAATCAGTTATTTCGGACATGCGTTCTGAATAAAATTAATTGAGTTTCTTGAAATTTTTATATTTTTAGTTTTTGGGTTTAGGGGTTTTCTCTGTGTAATTTTTTTGTTTTCTCCATGTGGAAATTATTTATTATCTTATTGAAAAATTATATAATGTGTCATTTCATTTACTGGAATAATATATTTTCTATTTTGATTCCTATTTCTATGTTTTTTTATCATCCCTTGACAATGGGGAATATAAAAATTATTTAGTATTACATACACTACTCATATGATGGTGAAATATTGTCTACAATAGATCCCCCTTAATTCAATTGGGCCACTCAGGATGTGCATGCATGAAACCTCATATACCTCTTAGTGAATTATAAAATATCTCCAAAACATTATAGATCCACACATGGTGGTATCATACTTCTCTAATGTGTTGTCATGTTTTACATATCTCTATATTGAGATAATATATAGCTAGATCATCATATTAGATGATATAGGGTAAAGAGTTCTAGATAAGAAACTGCTGAGGCTTTGATGAATGTTTATGTAAAGAATGTAATGTGAAAGAAAACCTAAATAGAGTCTTCAATGTTATAAAAATTGTGAAAAAATAACAATCTTTTATTGATTGAAAATAAAAAATCCATGAATCCAACATGCCATACCCAAATTATGGTATCCATAATAGTTGATCAGGTTTGGAACCCTATTATTTGGACCCTTGTCCTTCGGAGAGACACACAGAATTATTTCCACTATTTACAATTATACCACATAGAAATAAAAGAATCCATTTTTAGTTTGAATTATCATAGAGCACATAGACTTATGTACAAGAAGTTATTAGATACCACCATGTATTTCTATAAATCCCTTTCAAAATGGTTGAGTTGGCCTTTCTATTACAAAATTTTCCCATATATTAATTGAATATTTTTCCATCTTCTTGACCAAGTACATAGAATCAAAAAATTTATCCCTATGGTAAAATCAGTTATAAACTAACGTGAACAAATTATTTTCTAAAAAGTAATTTATTTTTTTATATGAAATAATATATATGAAATGAATAAATAAAAAACATGTTAATATTAGATCTTTTAAATTTGAAAATATATGCATGAAATATCCTCATGAAATTCTCCAACAGATTTACTATGTATATCCTTGGGTATAGAACTCCCCATTATATATATAGGTAACCTATGATATAAATATATAAATACCATTCTCAATACAATAAAATAATTAACAATTAAATTAAAATAATTCCTATTTATATTGAAACATTTGTCCAAAAACTAAATTTGATTAAATTTCAATTATCACTCTATGTAAAAATTTAAATATAGTTATGTTAATACCTCAAGTACATTCTAATCTTAATATTCTTGAATAGGATCTCAACTTTCCATCCTCCTATTAAAAATATAAAAAATAATATTGATGACTTCATTGTTTGGATCACATGTCATTGAGGCATGGGGAAGTATGTGATAAAGTTAATAAATAATAAGGATCATAAGTAGGCTGAATTATTTTGGACAATTCATGAAAAAAAATTAAATAATAGTGAAAATACTCATATTAAAATTAAACAACCAATTAAAAAAATTATGTTCTATAACACAATGATAGAATATTGAAAGGTCATATTATTTTATATTTTTCATATTTTTTCATAATTATCATTGAAATTTTTGTTCAAAAATAATCTCACAGAACATACCGAACACATTTTTATCATCCCATTACAATAAATTTAATAGTTATCTCTAGATAATATGTTATTATATGGATTATTTCTTCTTATAAAAGTTAGATCCCATTTTCCTTATTTTTTTAATTCATTTCATTGCATCATCAAATATATTTCATTTTTTTCAGGATTGCTACAAATAAAATACAATGAATAATATTAATCAAATTATTCTCAAAGCATTACAAAATACTTTATATATTCTCCATAACAATGTATTTCTCATTCAACATAGACAATATCTCCCCCACACTAAAATAAATGAGAATCATGAATGACAGAATGAGTAGGATATGACTTGTAAAATATAAAATTTATTTAACTAATCCCTAATAAGGACACTCAGGGATTATATTAGAAAATATAATTATTAAATATATAGGTGTGGTTTAATAATTAATTCTGAACAATAAATAATTCGTCATTCATATTGAAGGATACATTGTACAATCTGATCATTGAAAATATATCAATTCAAGTCCAAGTGACTTTGAATTATTTAAGTTCGTCTTAAGACATTGATATAAGAATGAATCTAAAAAATTAGTATAGAACCCTCTCGGGTGTGGGAGAATATAATAAATGTGAATAAATCATAATGTACATAGTAATAAAATACCAATATACATTAATTTAAGAAAAAAACCAAGAAACTCTTAAAAAAAATTCATTGATATAAATGTATTAATCTCTTCTAAGCCTGATTCATCAAACAAACTTTCCAATGATTTTATCTATCAATTAAATCCCTAGTCTTATTCATTCATCCTTATTAAAAATAAAATAGAAAATATTTCGTCATTTAATTTTAGTTTGAAACTTCAAACATAGGTAAAAAATTTATAATTTATCAATGTATTAGAATGAAATTTTATATTGAAACTTAACTATATATATTATAATATAGGGTAAAAAATATAAATCATAAAAAAATTACTATATCCCAATTATGATATATCCATTACATTATTATTAGTTTTTTCCACTATCCTCATGGAAAAATAAAATAAAACAAACAATGAAAAATTTTAGATCCCAAAATTAAGATAAAAAATAATAAGAAAATTGTTCTATCTTCTAAAATGGATTTATAAACTATATTCATAGAAATAAAAACCCATTTTATATAATGTGAAAAATTAAATACACAATTTTCATACCGAATAGTTCATTTTTAATTATTATTGGATCATCCATAGATCTCTTATGATCAGTGATATACCTTTCTAAATATGGTACATGATCGAGATAAAAAATGGTTGAGGCTATGATTCCTCCTTGTAGAAGGATTGTAATCCATTTATTGCAATTATCTTAAAATTACATCATTTTTATACATTATCCATATATAGGGGTCAACCAACATGGGTTCGGTTAATCATAATAAAATAAAATTATCATACATAGACCTCTCACACTTCTTATACATCATTTTTCTTTCTAGTTTCACATAGTCCCCCACTGTATACATCATATCATTTTAATTTAATATCCCAATTTTCATCATTTTCACCAAATTCTTACCATTTTACAACATTTTTTTGTTCCATATCTATTATAAAAGAAACATATTCAACCCCTTTCTAGATGTTAACATACATATCATTATCAATTTTTAAATATTATAACAACATAGTGCATGTTTAAATCGTTTTTCTCACCAACAAACCATAAACACATATATAAACATTTTAAATTAATTAAGGATATTACCAATGAAAATAATGGACTCTTAATGTCTAGGTATTTCCTTTAATCACCCACATCCTTAAAAAGTACGACGAGTAAAAATAAAAACAAAACTACTTTGACAATTACATCTTCAAGACAGAAACAATGATATCATAATACAATTTCAACCAAATGATGATAAAATATTTTTTAAATCATCTCATTAAATAACATATTCCATAATTTTGGTTATGAAATAATATTCACACTCTCTATAAAATTTTTATAAATTATTTCCAAACACAACTGATTTATTGGGGAAAAGAATCAAAAAAATAAATGTGTCTTATTTCATCAATAATAGACTTATTAACACAATAGAAAAATTAATTCTCCATTAGTGATATTATTCATAGTTCCAAATTTAATTACTTTTATTTTAACATGATAATTAAAAAATATAGGACATATAATAATTTTTTATAGTAAATTTCATTATTTTATGTAACCTTTTAACGATCTGTTGAAACATTAAAATGTTTTTATCTAAAATTATTTTATGAATTCTACCCATAAATGTTAGTATCGTTATATCTAGTGTAATGGATACAAATATATCCCTTTATTATATTTTTTAACTATTTTCTATTCCCTATCCCATTTTGTTTTCCTCTAAATTATTATCTTTTTATTCTTTAGCCTCTATCTTTTTTTGATTTTTTAACACTTTAATCAATATTTTTATAATTTACAAGTTTATATCATTTAATTACCTATATTAAGGGGTGTAAAATACCCATGGATATACTCTTTTGTGATATCATAAATTTTTTAGGATGTATTCCCTATTCGTTATACAAAATTTCACATTCATTTTATATGATATTTTTAATTATCTGTTATGTTATTGATGGTATCTAAAATTATATTCATTGTAGTAGAAAAATAATTATCAAATAATGTGATTTTGAGGTCACAAGAAGGACATTATTATTGTTTAAACCGCAATTCTAATTATTTGTACCCCTAACATTGTAATTATTTTTTCCTCTACCAATGAATGTTGATTTTCTATTTCAAATCAAATGTAGTTTCATCTTTATCATTTAAAGCATGGGGCTTATGCTTCTTAATAAAAATTTCAATATACATTATTAAGGACATAATTTTTTAATCTAACCCTATATTGTTGTTAATCATATATAATCCTAAAAAAATTTATTCATTTATTTTAAAATTATAAATATTATTCCTAAAATCATTCAATAATGAATATCTCACATCGAATGAATTATTAATCAATTAACCCATAGTAGAAACAACAATTATCAAATAATTAACCTTTCAATGACCGATGTATAATTTTTTTTAGAAAAAACATAACAATAACATCGTGGAGACACATCCAGTGTAAACATAAGAATCACTCCCATCATTTATAATGTGAATCATCCTAAAATTCCTAATTTTTTTCATGTCTACAAGAATTTATAAATATTATAAGGGTGTGAATAATGGAGAGAGGAATTTTAATTACATTTCAATACATGTTGATATGGAATAATGTGTTATAATTTAGAGACAATATTGATATTTTTTATGGAAAAAGAAATAATCTACTATTTTCTACATCATAAGAAAAATTACATAATTCAAAAGTGTCACATTACATATTGAATATACTAAGGATGTTTTTCTAGTATTCTTGTATTAGTAGAGAGAATTACATGAAATTTTTTATAATTTCAATGATTTATTTAAAATTTTGAATTGAGTATTATTGATTGAAATAACTATAATTCTCAGTATAAATACCATTATTTATGGTTAACAATACTTCATAATGTTTAATTCCCTAGATTTCCACTTTCAAAATATATTTTTATCTTCATTTTCTATCTTCTAATACATGTACAATAACTTCTCTATCTTCAATTTTTTATGTTTCCACTTATGTATCTTAGGTTCATAGTGTGTGTGATCATATATGATTTTTATTCATGTTTGAGTCTCCTAGATCAAAGTATATAAACTAAAAATAAAAATCTTATACAATAAGCTTTAGTATAGAAACCCAATTACTTAAATTTTATAACTCTTAAAAATATTAATAATTTTGGTTCCACAACTGAACAATTGATTGGGTGCACTATAATTTCCATGAGTACTTACTTTTTTAATATTTATATATTTGGAGTGATATTTTATTGGAATGATTTTTGATTATTATCCATTGATGCATATATAATCTCATAAGTGAAAAAAGAAAATAAATTCAATTTTTTGGATATTGAGATTATGAATTTCATAAGGATGAAAAATCAGATCAAGAAAGTGATCAAGGATAGTGTAAAAACAATGAGGAATAAGAGATAAAAATCATTCAAAGAAAGAGATCAGTGTATTCAAACACTATTGGATTTTGGTTGAAGATTATTTTTATAGTTCAAATGAATGTTTTGGGGACTCGTATTTCTTTTATTAACATCGAGATAAATATATAGATTATTAAATTGATATTAAATTCCATAATATTTGGGGGGATAACTCGTGAATCCCCAAAAACTCAACTAAATAGTTTCCTTGAAGTATGAGACACTCTTATAATACCATTGTATCTCTTCTGATTTGGTATATTTTAGATAAGTTCACTTCTCTATAAATAAAATAGAATGGGAGTGGATGTAAATTATACCACCCAATTCAGTAAATACATGTGATGAAGATATATGAAATGTCCTAAAAATTTTCATCAACCTATAAATATATATATATATATATATCAGGTAAATATATTACATATATAAATATTTAACCATAATACATATCTTAATTCTTTTTTTATGTTCATATATTTTTTATGTAAGTGTCCCCATAATGTTATTGATATTAGGTACCAGATTTTTTTTATAAGAATCCTTATCTGGGTAATATTTTTGAAATTTTACAATTTAATGGTTCATCAATGAATCTTTTATTATAGGATACATATAAATTATTTGAGTGGATAAAGAGAAAAATATTATAATTGAAAAATATGGTTATAATTTAGGTTTCTGAATGGTTTCCAGAAACATCTATGTTGTATCAAAAATGGGGGCTTGATAAAAGAAGATATATATCATGATATCCATTCACCATCACAAATTTATGTATGTTAATGAAGGAAATTATATTCAATTTAATTATCAAAATTTTTAAGGGGTTGAGGCTCGAAGAATAAAATAATTATAGGGTGTGAAGAATGAGAACTTCCATTCCAACAAAGATTGACCACCATTATAAATGTAAATTACATTACATTGGAAGTTTTTCTATATTATAGATAGTCAATTTGGATTTAAACAATGAGTTAATGGATAAGTGATTTTATTAGTGTATTTATATGAAAATTCATGAATTATAGCTACATGAATTTTTTAAAAAATTTGAATTGAAGACATGTGAGATAATGTTTCGTGGCACGAATTTCTCCATAGATTGATAATTGTTGGATATAAAATTGTGATGTGTTACAAATATGTAGAATTTTCATGAAAATGATATTTAAAGGAAACAATAAGATACATTTTGATAAATGCGTTATAGGAAAATCATTTTCACTCAATTTACCACAAAAACCTTTTATGGGTACGATATAATAATCTAAATTTGGTGAAAATAGTTGATCATTTTTATATTTCTTTTAAAAGATAAATATTATTATTCCATTCATTATTATCTTATTAAGAATTACCATGTAAGATAAATTTTTTACTACAAATTTTTAATAAAATCTGAAATATGGGGAGTTGGGATAGTATAAATCATAAGGTAATGCTCATAAATTGTGACAATGAATCTACCAAATATGTAATTACATAAAACTCCCTTATAAATTCTTATGAAAATTTGGTCTAATTAGTTTTTAAAGTATTTGTATAATTGAGGAGTGTGTGTGAACAACAAATAATAAAGAACAATAAAGTGATGGATATGGATTAAAAATAGACAACCCTGATCATTTCTAGATCATTCTAGTCTATGGTGATTCCCTTTCTTAATGAAAAAAATTTAGATCTATGTTTAATGGAGTTGGTGGTAATGTAAAATTGAACATAAACAAAGATATAATTATCTTTTAATACAACTTTCATGACCTCAATTTGGATAAAAATAATGTAGTTTAATATGTTGTTGTTATAATGTAGAATAATGAACTTTCTATATACAATTAGAATTTATTTGTGAAATAGAGGACTGAAATGTGAAATCATTTTGGGATAAGATTGATGTCACTGGAGAAACAATCCCAAATAATAAATTCAATAAGGGAAATATGTCTAGGTTTCCCCATTATTTTATAATTCCTAGGATAATGTAAATATAATAGTATTATATTAATGGATTTAGAATTTATATTACATTGAGGTACATTCAAATTATTCTCTTCTATGGATAGAGTACCCATCTATGTATTGGAATCAAAGCATTAATTATTAAAATTATATATCAGGTAAAACCATCCAGTCCACTATGAAATTAAATACACGATATAAGGTTAATATAAAAACATTAAAATTTTTTTTGGTGGGATTCCAATGTTTTTTATTTCATTTTGAGAATAGATTTTTGGATCTTATAATCATTGTATCAGAATATATTTTAGGATATTGAATTTCCACCTTTATCTTTTTCATCATAAATCTATAGACCATGGGCTTTCAATAATTTTTTTTATAGAATCCTTTGGGGATTTTCTCATAAAATGAAAAATAGTAGGAAAAAAGAATAACTCTATGAGAAAATGAATATATTTTTTGATTTATATTTATTATCCCATATAATATAATTTATTTTTTTCTAACAATAAATCCATACAAAAACATATATATTTTCAATAATGATTTTCTATTATATGAATTTTACATAAAGATTATATTATTCCGTGCTATAGATATTATTTTAATTACGATTTAATGAGTGTGATTACATAATAAATTTGTAGAAATATTCATGCGAATATAAATTTTACGAATCATTATTTTGGGGGAATAGTTCATTTTTATAGATGAATTAACCTTAAACATTTCATACATTTATGTTCTGAAATTCATGATTAGTTTTTATTGTTGTTACAAAGTTAGAATGGAATAATTTATTTATAATATTTTTCCAGATTCAATATAGTTCTATCCTGATTTTTATAATTTTTTTTAAACTAATTCCTTCACTTATACATAGATAATTTCAACCTACTAGAATAGAAATTTTTTATTATCAATGGTATTGTTGTACATAATAACATTTAATATGAATGGGGTGTTTTTATTTTTATCCATTTATCATTGATAATGAGAATTATATTCAATCATTATAATAGATCATATAATCTATGAATTACCTTGAAAATTAAGATACCCAATATAATAATATTTTACCAGGCATTCATACTCATATTCTTCGACATGATATTTATCGATTCATGTGTATATGATTGTTTTTACATAGTGTAAGGTATATACTCTATTAAGGAGAATTTTCCAAATTTATTATCGGGTGTTGGGAAAAGGATTCTGATTATTAATCATTGGATTCTATAGGAACCCCTATAAGAAAAAGTGAAAAATCAAATATAAAAAAATAATAATTAAAATTTTTGTTAAAGAATTATTTCAATTAGGTAGGTAAAAAATAATAATTATCATAATCTATGATACTATTATAACAATTAAAAATATAGTTTTGTGGAGAAAACAATATGATGGGTAATGTGTGTCAAAATGATTTAAACCACCAAATAAAAAATAAAAAAAAAATGGAAGAAAAATGTGCATCATTTTATTTTTAATTCATGGAGTTCATGAAAATGTAATTGTTCTTTGTAAATTTGAGTATTATTAGAATAATAATGTTCTCAATAAAAATTGAATTTTTATATCATTTATTGTAAATGAAAATTAAACCTCATTTTGATCCCCAACATATATTTATATCACTGCCATACTAACCAAATACATAATGAAATTTTAGCCTTATTATGAATCATTCATATCTATTTTTGATACTTTTCACTCAGGGATTTATATTTCAGATCCCTTATAAGTATATTTTTATGAGAAAATTCATCATGTATTAGAGTAATTTAATTTAAATTTATACATTAGGTTGGGAGAAAAAATGATTCTAAAGTGAGAAAAATCAAAAACTATAAAATATATCAATTATAACATCCTATTTTTATAGTAATTATCTATTCCATTATATAAATTATATTTATTTTATATCATAAGTTACACCGAACATTGAATTTTTATAAACTATAGAAAACATTTCATTGTATTTAAACATGATATTTATTACCTTCCAATTATGATTCATGGGTTGAATATGAAAAACCTCATTAAAAAATTATTTATAATTGTTTTATGTATGGAATCATATTTTTATATTAAAAAAATATTTCGTAAATCCATTATATGTTAGTAAAATAAAAATTTCCCAAAGAAGCTTTTATGTATTATTTTGAAAAATAGTAATATCAAATTTTTGATACTACAATAAAATAAAGGATATAAAATTTATTTTATTTTGTAAAATATAATTTACAAATTATCATATTGTTAATTTATGTTTATTTTTCTAATAAAATTTTCTTTCTTATGAATAATGAATAATATTAGTTTTCATTTAAAACAATTATATTTTATTAATGTATTTAAAAATTTACATTATATTTTTAATGTGATTAAAAATATAATTAGTTTATTTATATATCATGTAATGCAATTTAGATCACTGGAATAATTTTCATATTTAATTATTATATAAAAACCATTTATGCATTTGAATACTTTATCTTTGGAAAACATCATTATCTTTCTGTGTATGTGTTAAATTTTATATAACATTTATCCACATATATGGATATTATTTTTAAAATTTGATTATATATATTTATAAATAATTATTTCTTGTTTATAAATACAAAAAAAATATTTTTATTAATTTTTAATTTTATAAATAGAAATCATTATTTACCCATGTTAATAAAATAATTTTTTAATAGGGTTTGAGTGTTAAATATGAAGATAATGGTTATAACTAACCCATAATATATCGAAAACCCATTATCATTCCATATATGGACTTTATTTATTATTATATTTAGTTGGAAAATTTTGGGACATTTTTATTATGTAAAACTCTTCCAACCTTTTTCTTTTCAAAATATATATGTTTGCCACAAACCTCATGTAAAAAAGGACATAGCTTCATATTTCCACTTCATATATAAAAACCTAATTCATTCATCTAATAAAAAATCTATATATTTTCCATATTCACCTAATCAAATTATATATGCCTTTTTAACTCATTAAACCATCCTAAGGTGGATTATAGAGAAATCCTAAGATAATCAACAAAAGAAGATGTAATGTTTTTCAATTAGCGTTATAATTTTCATTCTTCATCCTTACAAATTAAATTATTATTTTACCATTAATATATAATAACCTCAATATATTATACATATTTTATAATTTTAGGTCTAATTATAGACCATGAACCATATCCACTTTTATAAAATGGGATACTAATTTTTTTTAGTTTTTATGGTGTATTACCACCTCCTGAAATGATTTTTTTCAATTTACATAAACACTTATACTGGATGGATATAAATATGTATTGAACGATTATATATATTTGTTATTATATTATTATACTACTTAAATTATTATATTTCGAATACTTACTTACCTTCAGATCTATTTGAATATGATAATGAAACTCATGTGTACGGAAGACAACCACCTCGCTAAATGATAAGATTAATATATGGTTAATATATATGGAAATATTAATTTGTTAAAATAAAATATATGATATATATGTAAAATTTATTAATAAATGTTTACATATTACATAATAATCATTAACCTTTTATTTCCAAAAATTTGTGACAACATTCTTTCATACATATGACGTTCTGTATACAGGGAATATGAATATAATTTTATATCTCTAACTTTTACAGGTCACTATAAATACATATATAGTGAATTTATATTATTTTTTATCAGGGATAAAATTATTTATATTATGTTACCATTAATAATTGCAGAGAAAAAATAATAAAAATTAAAAACGTACATGAAAAATATGATAGTTATTGCAAAAAATGTAGCATTAACCTATAATTGTTAAATTACAGATATGAAAATTTTAGTTGTTAATAATATAAGGTATATATTTAATTATAGTTTATTAATATATTTATAGTAAACATATATTTATTATATTGGATAATTTAAAGTGTTTAATGGTATTTGAGACTTATGGTAAGGGATTTATCTCTCACTTTTTACTTTTTTGAGACACATTCCACATTCACCACCTATTATTTTTTTGTGATATAAATACTAAACATGAATATATAGTACGATTAATTACCTTTAAATTATTTGGATTTAAATATCTATTTTTTGGATCTTTCTTTCATGGGGTTTAGAGTTCAAAAGATACCAATGTTTTAAGAGATTTTTTTTATTTTTCTTATTTGAGACAAATGATAAGTAATGCACATATTTTAATTATTGAGATTAATATAAATCCCCATTAATATGAAATATCATGAAATTATTTATGATCATTTTATTATATGTAACATTTAATTTTATTTTTTCAATTCAATTATGATTCAATAATATGAAATAGGTATGTGTTTTTTTTACAATCTTATTGTATATCAATATTATTCAAGAGTATGCCTCCAATGATGAAATATGATAATATATCAGTAATTAAACAAAAAATTTCTTTTCTAATGGTTATTTAATAATAATACACAATTAACTTCCTTTTACTCACATATATATATAATATTTGTAAATAATTGTTGTCACAAAAATTAGTATTTATTTCTCTCTTCAGTCAAACAACCATTTCTTTCAAAAAACCATGTTTTAAAAAAATTCATATAAGTTTTTATCATTATCTAAAAAATTAATATAATCATTTTTACACATGATTTTATTTTTTAACAAATATTTCAAATGATTCTTAATGTCATTTTAAGAATAATGCATATTTGGCCTTCACTAAAAATGGTGATGAAATATTTATCTTATGTGTATAGATTGAATAAAAATTTCATAATGTCATGACCATGATTTAATTTGGAGAATATTATTATTTAATTAATATTTATATTCATATAGAATAATATTTACAGTAATTTATGAATTTATAATTATAAAAAAGTTACATACAATGAAATGATATTATCATCAAGAAAATTTTCAAGTTAATTTTCTTTCAATATAATTTTCCATCTGTGATGGTATCCTTCGGTGTAACCTAGGATTTAATAGAGATATGATCAATGTATAAACGTATTCTTATTTCTATAAATGGATAGATTTTATAGTGACAATATATATATGGAACCCATTTGACTTCAATGTGCTATAAAATTATGAAAATATCATGAGATCCACTTATTTTTCTATACGTTTTTCCTGGGAAAATTAAAGACCTAATTTTGAAACCTATATCATTTCTATAGAATTTTATAATGTAATTTTCATGAAACTCATATATTTTCATATTTTATGATATTATGAATGTTTTATTTAACTATTTCACACATATATTTGATTTTTATTATGTGATGGTTGTTATGTTATTACCCAAGATGTTGGTCTGGTCATAACCAAGGATGTTGGTTATGTTATAACCAAATATGGGAGTGACCTATATATCCAACTAATGTATTGGGTAATGTATTAAATATATTAATCTAACCATAATTATAATATGAAGTGAACAATGTTTTTCAAGGGACTCTGTCCAATAGTATTTTCAGGGGAGCGAACCCAGATTACTATAATGGTATTGGGAGTCAACCATTTCCACTATTAAATAATTACAAAATATCATTGAATTCAATGTAAATGAAATTATATGATTATGTATATTCAAAAATGCATTTTATATTTTCAATTTAATACTATATTGGTTCATGATCATTTATTCTATTATGATTCATGTCTTATGAACTGAAAATCCACATAAGTTTTTGAAAAACACAAAATGAAATGTTTAAGAAAAACTCATATTTAAAAACTGAATAATCTCAAAAAATCATGATTCAAAAAATATATATTCCATTGAATAATCAAATCATTCAATATCCCATATTACTGATTCTAAATTATTAAAAATGAAATCACAAATATTCCAATATGGAATTCCTATGTGATATTTCTAACATAGTTTAAAATGTACCAAATAAAAAATGAGGGAATGCAATTTTTAGTTAAAAATAATAATATAAAATAAAATAGAAGGAAGAATAAATATAATCCATTAAGAAAAATTATAATTGTAACTCATGATTTTTTAATCTTTACCTTATTTATCCTATTTGTTCAAATATCCAAATGTACCTACAATATAATACAAATATTGAAAACATGATGTTTATGAATTTCCGATAAAAAAATTAATTCAAGTATTTTACATCATAAAATCGATTCCTAATTTTATTATTAAAAAATTTTCAATTTATATCATGTAGTAAATTAAATATACATTTTTCCCTATAATGTACTTTTTATGGTTATTTTCTTATCCTTTCCACTCATATGAAAGGTGGTAGTATTTTTTTGTAATTTAAATTAATTGGATAAAAAATGGTTGATCTTGTGATTCTCACAGATAGATGGGCCATCATTCATTTTTTATATTATCTCCACTCTACCTAAACATTATAGATTCTCTACATGTAGAGGTTAGTCAACATGTGTTTTGTTTCTATTAAAAATTAAATTTTCTTTCTTCGACCACCCAAATTTGTTTTAACTATTTGATATTAATAGTTTTAGAAAGTACTCCACTATTACAAATCATTTAAGTTAATTTTTGTTCCTCATTTTATTCTTTTTAACATTATTATTTCTTAGTGATAATATATGGTTCCTATTTATCAAATATAAAAGAAACATATTCAACTCAATTCATGGTGTCTTCATCTATAAAATTTTCATTTTATTCAAATATTTTGAGAACATAGTGCATGTTAACCAATAAATTATCATCACCAACCCAAATAAATAATCTCTCATCATTGGACATAAAAAATGGATCAAACAAAAGGAAAAATTGGTCTCCCTATTATCATTCATGTCCATTTATCATACTTATCCATATCAAGGAAGTTGACTAAAAATTAAAACATAAATGATTTGATGCTAACATATTCAAGACATCCATTTAGATATATCATTTTTTTTCAACATATTAATTATAATCTCTTAGGTGAATAAACTCATCCCATCACATGTTCATTATTAATGGTTATGAATTGATATTCACACTCTCTCTATGATTCTTGAAATCACATCCAATATCAACTGATTTAATGGTGAAAAGAATTGAAATTCTACCTATGACTTGTAACCTAATTATTAACAATATTTATAACATAAAAAATCATATACATAGTATTTATATTATTATAAATTCTATATGCTTTCCCAATATTTAAATGATATATATAATAAATTTTTAATACATAAGAATGTTTTATTGAAAATTCAATATTAACAAATTAATTAAAAAACAACTCTCAATGTATTCTTTTATTTTCTTCAAATACTCTATAATTAATGAAATATATTAAAGGTAGTGGTGTTATATATGGTTCCATGTATACAACACTGACCTCTTTCTCATATTTGCTCCTTTCATTCATTTCCCTCTCTTATCCTCTCATACTCTAACTTTTTCTATTTTTTTCATTATCATCTTACTATTTTCTGTATTTTATACCACATCCTTACATATTTTTATAATTTTTCATGTTGATATAATTTTATAATACATGTGTTGTGAACATGAGAAATATTACATAATATCCTCCCAAAATATACTCTAGTTATCAAGAAATATTCCCTATGTGTTATTCTAGATTTCACAGGTATGCCCTTCATTATTTTAAATTATACATTATTTTATTGAATTTATTCTTGATTATTATCATGACACAGGACACGATATCATATAATAATGTTATTTGGATTTTCAAATAAGTCCCTTATTGTTTTTGGAACCTTGATGCTACTTTTTTTAACCCATGAAATTAAAATATATCATGGCCTCCAATAATTAATGCTATTTTTATATATAATGTCTAATTTATTTTCATAATTAAAATAAATATGATGGGGTTACTTCATGAACATCATCATGTCCATATTAATTATCTAGTAATCCATTTTTGAATCCAGAAATCTTGTATTGTTAACCAAATAGATATTTCTACATAATTCTATATTTATTTTCCACTTAAATATATTAAACATCATATCATACATTATTGTATTTCTCAACTTCAGTGAATTTTTAAAAAATAATTCTAGAAGAATAATAATCCATTTAATGATTACACAATGAAATATCGTTATATAATATTTTTTTATAAACAAATCTTAATAAAATGGGATGGAAAAATCCATAAAAATTCATCTGCCCTATCCCATCCATTATAATTTGATTCATCCTTAAAATAAAAAATGATTAACTTATTAAATTTAATATACAAATATTTTTAGGGAGTTAAGAATGGAGTTAACAATTTATTTACCATTTCATCCAATGTGTATATGGTATAATGTGGACGAATTTTAATAAAATCTCTATATTTTTTTATAGAAAAAAATAATTAATTATTTAATTCAAAATTAGAGATATTATAGAATAGGAATGTTTCATATAGATTAATGAAACTAACAATTTTAATGTTTGATTATTATTGAGGTATAATATAGAATTATAAGTAATTAATGATAAATTGATGTTTTTATACATTATTTTCAAATGATTAGTAGTGATAGAAGGCACTATACATTGCATTTAAACCCATGATGTTGATGGTTATCCCTAGGAAATTAGTGTATCATTACCTATATTTATCGATTAAACGAGTTTGTTATCTCCTTAATCTATTTCTTCTATTGAATCCTTGATATCTTTATATTTTCAATTTCATCGGTATTATATTCCCAATATTTGACTCATAGATGAGACGGTCTTATATGATTTTTCCTCATGTCTAAGTTTCCTTATTAAATATGTTTAAATTGAAAATAAAAAACTAAATAAATATGTGTTGTATAGAAAAATTAAAAATATTAAAAAAAACTATTAAAAATATCCTATTTTGTACCCCATTATTAGGGTTTATTTTAAGTAATTTATTATTTTAGGTATTTTTCTTTCAGTTTGTATGTTTCTCTATTATGCATGTTATTATGTTGAGATTATTTTTACATCATATCATTTTATTCATGTATAATTAAATAATGTGATAACCAAAAAAATCAATTTTCTATGATTTTGAGTGAAATAATTTAAATATGATGATAAATAATATTAACAAATAGATCATTTATGGAGAATAAAAATGGGAAAAATGATAAAAGATAATTTAAAAGATAATGATATTTGTCAAAAAACACAATTTTAGAATGGTTTTCAGTCATTTTTAAGAGTTCAAATGAACGATCTAGTGCCTCTCGATTTTTCTAACCACATCAAGGTCAATAATGATATTATTCTAATGAGATTAATTTCCATATATTTATTCATGATACTACATAAAGAGCCAAAAAATCATCATCATAGTTTCGTTGAGAAATTTTATACTTTTCAATTACAAGACATATCAAGATATTTGTTTAGGTATATATCATTATTCTAATTTTTAAATGGAAAATAATGAAAGTGGATGTAAATTCTACCACTAAATTCCAAAACCACATGTTATGAATTATAAAGACAATTATATATTTATTTTCTCAATATATCAATATATATATATATTATTGTTAATATATTAATGATCATACATGTTAAGAATTATTAATTTCATTATTTTAGGGATATGTTCTAATATTTTTAATGGATGTATCCCCACAATGTTATTATGATTTGGAAAAAAATAAAAACATCATTCAAGGTTCCATATCATGGTAATCATTTGATATTTGATGATTCTGATAGATAATTGATGATAATGACTTTTGAGGATAGATATTCATTATTAGAGTATAAAATGAAAATCATATTTCAAAAGAAATAAAATAATATTAAATGATAGGTGTTTTCATGGATAAAAATAACATGTGTGTGGTTTCACAAATAGAGTCCATAAAAAATAACATAGAAATCATGATACCCTTTATCTTAATCGAATATATATTTTTTAAATATTCTAATTATGTTCCTTATAATTAGAAAAATAATTTTTAGGGTTATATAACAAAAAATGAAAAAATTAATGGGAATCATCACAGAGCACCAATCTTCCAATAAAAATGAATTGTATTCTAAAACTAAATTAATACATTAAGGGAAAGATTTTTCAATATTCTTGTTATCCAATGAGACATCAATCATTTTGTTATGGGATGGTTATAATATAATTATATTTCTATTCATTGTCATGAATTATAAGTAGGAAAATTTATTAACCATAAAAAGTTGAGGCCAAGATGAGTATAGTTAGATGACACGAAGGTCTCCATAGATTTATAATTGAAGTCTATCACATTTAAAAGAGGTAAAAATTTAGAATAATTAAGGAAAATATATATAAATGGAATATAGAAAATAAATGTTGATAAAAATGTAAGAGAAGAATCCTTATCACTCTATAAACCACTACTGAATTTTATAGGTATGATATAATAATGTAAATCTGGAGAAAATACCAGTATTTTTACAAATAAAAAAAAATTATACATAGTAATATTCCATTTTTTGATGGTGTAATAATAAATTCCATGTATGTTTAATTTATGAATGTGATTATTTGGAAATATAATAATCGTATAGAATTGAGATAGTATCACTCATAGAAGAATGTTATTCTACAGTGTAATGAAATCTAACAAATTTTCAATGACACCCAAATATACATTCATATAATATGAAAATTTTGCCTAATGGGTTCGGAAATGTTAGGCGGAATCCAATAATGTTCCTGAACATCATCTCACACTGATGAATTAATACTTTGGTATTTTAAGAGATAAATCCCAAATGAGTTTCACATTATTTGAAATAAACTATAGTGAGGTATCCATGAGGTTTTATTAGAAATTATATCATCAATGTATATATTTTTTTCCCTATTTGACTTACAAGTGATAATTATGAATTAATAATGGAAATCCATAATCAATGGTAGACTATTCGTGACTATGGAGAAAACATTAATCATCGATCAAGATATAGATATGATATTAAGGGTCTTGATAAAATTTTAAAATATAACATAAACTAATATAAAGTGATATATGAAGATCTTGGTAGTGATTCAAATGTGGATATTAAATATGGATTTTAAGATTTCATTATTATAAGGTAAAAGGAAGATCTTGCAATTATAAAATGGAAGGAAGATGTGAATAAGAAAAAATAATTAAAAAAAGTTTACAGGAATTGATTAATGTCACTGTAGGATCAATTCGAACTGGAATATTCAATAATGAATAATAGGACTTAGTTCTGCCATATAAAAAAAATATTTATTAGTATAAACCAATCACCATTGGATTTTCCAAGTGTATTTAGATCATGTATTACCTCGAGGTAGAGTTTAAGTTGTATCTAATAATGTAAGAGAACCAATCTATGTAGATGTACCAATGTATCATTCATTCAATTTCATTAATGAGGTAACATCAATAAAACCATTTATTACATAAAATATGTGATTTATTATGTATCAATGTATCATAATCAGAATTTCATTATTGGAGGAAAACTAGTTTTTTATTAATTGAGTTTGTGAATACAATTTATTGTTTTTGTTAGTTTAATTTTTAATATACTATTATAAGCTAAAAATATGCATAATAATTTTCACCATAATTTCTTATAATTTCATCATTCCCTAGGTTTTTAGAATATATTTTCATGGTGATAAACAAAGATAATGTAATTTAGAATGGATATGAAAAACATTTATGAGGAAATGAATGATTTTTTTTAAGTATTATATTTATAATCTAGTATATTTTACATTAATTTTTATAACTAATAATATCATACCCATAGTTATATATATTCTATATTTTTGGAAAATGATTCATATTTCACATAGAAATCCTATGATTCCATGTAACACATTTAATTTTTATTAAGGTTTATTGAATATGATTTTAGATTTAATTATTATAGATAAATCTAGTAATGTCAATATGATGAATCATGACTTTAGAGATTAGTTAATTTTTGTAGTTGAAATTGACATAAAGTTTTCATGCTTTTAATTTATGAATTTCAGGTTTATTTGTTTATTTTTACTATATAATCAATTTTTAAATTACTCTGATAATATTTTTCCATTTTTGATAGGGTTAAATTCATAATTTTCTAATTATTTCTTAAAAATATTATTTGTGTGAAACATGGTGAATTTAGACCTATTAAAACATGCTTTTATCTATTACAATAGGTATTACTATACATTATAACATTTTATATTATTGGTGAAAATTTTACTATTATAAATTTATCATTGAGACACACCTTTATATTGAATCACACTTTTAAACCCCATAATCCATGATTTACATTGGTATAGAGGATCTACAATAAAATATTATTTCACCATAATTATATACAATGAGTATTTTTCTAATGTTTATCAATTCATGTTTATCCAAAAAAAACATCATCAATGGATGTTAAATACACCAATAAAAAAGAAAAATTCATGTCCTTTTTGGGGGTATTAGGAAATTGTACCTTATTATAACCTTTTTTCATCTATTTTCATCACTCATTAAAAAAGATAAAAAATAAATTTTGAAAAAGATATTATATGAAAAAAAATTGATAAATATTTTCATTAATTATTATGTAAAAAGTCAACAATATCATAACAAATTTTATTATTATAAATATTGAAATTTGTTTCATGATGAGAGAAAAAATGGGTTCGGTAATGAGTGTCAGAATTGTTATAAGCCCAATGTTAAAAATATCAAGTAGAAGTGTCCACCCATTTATTGTTATTTTTCAAAGTTAATGACCATTTTTATTACTAAATTTGGGAGGTATTTGTAAGGGAGTATTCTCATGGATCCTTAAATTTTTATATCATTGATTGTGAAAGTTAACTCAATCTCTTTTTTACCACACTATATATTTATATCACTATAAATATACACAAATATTCAATGTGATTTGATCATAATTATTAATATATCATTATAATTAATGATATTGGTCTCTATAGGGTGGATATTTGAGCTCCTTTTCAATTATGTGGTTTGGAGCACATTGTAGAGGTATAAGCATAACTATACAAAAATTTCTACAATTAATTGCATGAGAAGTTATTTTACATTCAGTTGGATAAAAAATATTTATTCATAATAATTTAATCATCACTTGTTTATAGGAATTATTTTTTTTGATAAATTATATTTATTTGATAACTTGTGTTATATACAACACAGTGTTATTTCAAACCATGAAAATTACTAAAATTAATATTTAAAATTGACGGTTATTAATAAAGTACTAATATTTACAACATTATTATTAATAACTACTACGTAAAAATTTATTTTAATAATTTTATATAAAAAAATTAATCATAAAAAATTATTAATATTACATAAAGACTTCATAGGTTTTGAAATTTTTTTTTTCATTAAATAGTATTTATGTCTATTTTGAATAAAAATTTCAAAATTATCTCAAACTAACTTTTTTCGATTTTTTGAAGAAGATAAAAATTATAATAAATTCTGATAAATTATTGTTTTTACTGAAACCATTATTTTTATTTAAATAATTTATAAGTGTCCATTATTAATTTGGATTATAAGAAAAAATATTTCCACAATATAACAATTTAAACAAATTGGTTCATTTAAATAAAATTTCATATTGAAATTTTATATAAAAATATTTTAATCTTTTGAACATTTTTTTCTTTGAAAAGTTAATTTATAGTCATGTCTACAGGTCTAATTTTAAATAAAAAATTCAAAATTTATGAATATAAAATGAATAAATGTATTCTATATTTTTAATAATAATATTTTTTATTCTCTTGTAAGATCAAAATTTATTTTAACAATAATAAATAGTAAAATCTAAAAAAAATATTTATCCTGTTTAAGATAAAAATGGGTTAATCAGGGGTTAAAAAATTTAATGGTTAAAAATATCAAAATAGTTTTACCAAACGAATTTTATATTCATATTTCAACATTATTTTTATAGGATTTGGAATATTTCATTTTTTTCCTTCTTCCATCATTAAACATGGGCACAACATTTTCTTTTAAAAATTTACAAGCATGCCACTCACTTCACACATTCAAGGATACCTAATATCCAATCATCATCAAAATTAAAAAAAATATTTGTTCATTAAATACCTAATAATTTATATTCCTTAATTTTATCTAATTATACTATAATCAATTATTCAATTTAATAATCTATCCTGGATAAATTTTTGTTCAAACCTTAAGAGTTCTCCCGAATAGGAATTAAAAGTTATTGATGAGGATTTATATTTTTTTTCTCCACCAACCTTATTAAATTATTATTAAAATATTATGATAAAATATTAATAGTATATTAAATTTTGTTAGATTAGTTTATGTTAATTGAATATCAGAGTATAAAATTCACTTCCATAAAATCATATAAATAATCATCATTTGTATGTAGGACTGTCTATAGCCTCTTGAACCATTGTTATTCAGTATCCTTAACAACGTCTCATGGATTCATATAATGATATATTACATTTTTTAAATTATATTTATGATATTATAATATTATGAAACTTTTATGTCACCCATAAATTCTCTTCGTCCAATCTAAATGAATACAATAATATCGCTCATGTGTACTACAAAAAATCACCTTGTGAAATGCTGTGATTCATTAACGGTTTAAATAGAAGGCAATGAGGTTGAATTTAACAAGAATAGGTGACATATATGAATTATAATTACTCTTTAATGGTAATTTATTATTTAACATTATTTCATTTCATGTATTGATATAATGGAATCAACGTGTAGAGATTGGTTTTGCCCACCCTCTACATGAATATTGTATTTTCTTTCATATCATGATTTTCTTAAAATTAATATAAATAAATATATAAATACTATATATATGATATTAATATATTGGTAAATATTAATTGTGATGTGTAACCATTATAAAATTAAATTAAATGAAAAATTAACAAATCAATGAATAAATGAAAAAAATTATTTATGGCCCAAAAATGAATTTATCATGTATTTGTTAAATACAGATAACTAATGATCATAATTAAATAATATATTTTAGGAATTATATATATATATATATTTATAATTAAGTTTATTTACTAAAACTTTAATAAACATTTATTTATTATACAAGATTTAGGAATGCGTACAACGGAATTTGAGACTTAATGTAATGGATATTTTTCTAAATTTTTTACTTATATGTGACACATTCCATATTCATCAACTATGTATTTATGTCTTGTATGTATTGAAAATGAATTTATTTTAATATTAATATAAATATAACTATTGATATTCAAATGTTAATTTTTTTGTCCCTCTTCAATGAGGTTTATTTTTCAAATGTTACCAATGCATAAGAGATTTTTGACACAATTTTTCATTATTGCGATATACATTTTGTTGTGAACCTATCCTAATTTATGAAGAGTACGTTTACCCCCATTGAAGTGTAATATCATTAAATTATTTATTATCTTTATATTATTATTTTGATTCACATTTATTCTTTAATAGGGATTGTGATTCAATGTTATTGAATTGGTAATACCTTTTTGATACAATCTCATCATTTGATCAGATCATTCAAGAATATGAATCAAATAATATAATACAGTTATATAACTATCAATAAACACATTTTATTTATTACAGTAAGTTTATTTTCTGATAATACAATTTTTGATTTCATTTTCCACACTTATGTACTCAATATTCCAAAATAATTTGTTTAATAAAAAATTTCATTATTTCTATCTTCAGTCAAAAAACCATTTTCCTCCCAAATATTGATTTCGAGAAATGTATTGATTTTTTTTTAAAATTCAAAAAATAACATAATAAATTTTTTATTATGTATTATTTTCTATTTAAAAATATTTTAATGAATCTTATTGTTTTTTTACAAATAAGTCCACTATTCCTTTTACATAAATTGTTAAAGAAATATTTATTTTTACATTTAATGAATTAAATGGAAATTTACCAACATCATGATAATTAATTTCATTGCTTAATTATGTGTATTTTTAGGGTAATATTCAAAGAGATGTATTTTTAAATATTTTGAGGAATTTTTTGTATAAAAAATGAATTCCAAATAAAGTATATTTTCTAAATGAAATGTTCCAAATGATTTTTCTATAAAATATTCTTCTTCCTATGATGAAATTTATTGATGATACTGATAATTTAATAGGTTTATAATTCAAGGATAAAATTATAATTATTAATATAAATGGTTATTTTTTATGATCACATTATTTTTGTAGAACCTTTCTCACTTAAATAGGTTATACCATGACAAATACATTATGATACTTACATCATTTTCGATGTGTTATGAAGTTAACAACAAATGAAATAATTATAACAGAAATTTCATTTTTAAAGTTTATGTTTTCATTAAACTATTGTGGGGCCCATTTACATTAATGGTTTCCCATATGATGAATGTATTATGATCTTGGGGAACACATGTCTACAGTTTTCGTTTCATTCTCATTGTTATGTTGTATCAAAGGATGCTGGTAAGGTTATAACCATGGATAATTGTTACACTATCACGAATATTTGTGGGATATATATCATCATCTAATTATTTATGTAATTATTTCTATCTCATTATATATATTAGATTGGAATAGTGAGTTGACCTAGGTAAATATGAGACTCATCCCACTGTGATATACTAAAATGTGAATGTGGACTTCTAAAATGGTTTGAGAAGTTAACCCATTCTTATGAGATTGTTTTGGAAATTATAAATTATTACTATTAAAATGTAATTATATTATTATTTTTATTCCATAATTCCATTTAAAATTTAAATGTAATACTCTAATGTTTTGTGTTCTTTGTTTCCATTTTCATTTAGATCTTATAACATAACAAGTGTTATTCCATATATCATGTTCACGATCTATGATATGTAGAGCATGGTTCTATAATGTTTTTAATATGTTCACTTAACCATATGATCATGATATTGTGATATCTCCATTTTTTACGATTATTAAGGATCGATTCTAATCCTCTATTATGTTCCATGTCCCTAGGTTTTGGTGATATCTATTACGTATGATATTTACATGTTGTATGATATTTATAATGAACATAGTGGGAGATGATGTGGCTCACTTATATAATATTTTTTACTAATTTATGTTTACAAAAGAAATAGATATATATTATTATTATAAAGATAATTATAATATGTATTGAATATTCATATATTATATTGTAACATTTTTATGTGATATGTTTGAGTCATTATAGTTGGAATTAGAGAATGATTTAGTTAACATTTGGAAACTCTAAAGATAAAACATTAGTGATATCCCTATCAAAATTTTCAGTATATTTATAGAGATATTCCTAAGGATAAATTAAATGATATTTCAATGTATAAGAAAATTTTGTTGAATTTAGGTAAATTGTAGATTGAGTGGTTGTTTTGAAATTAAATCCTCGTTTAGATAGTATAATTGGATGTATTGCTAGCATAGAGGTACCTAGGGGTAATAAATATGAAAAGGAAGCATTGATATTGACATGATCATCAACTGGAGCAACCTAAATGAACATTCTGCAAACATGATTTTATAGTCATTGGTGATATGATTTAGAAATTCACAAACTCTTCAGGGATCATCATGAAGTATTCAAAAAATTATAATGAATAATTTAGGTTAATTTTATGGTCTCATAGATTAAAGAGTGGGTATAATTATTTAAAGAAACAATAATTTTTTCATGGTTTCATTTGTTTTCAAATGTGGTTAGTGTAACACATTATATTATTTTTGGTTTCACTCAATAAACATAATATAAATGAATCAAGTTAACATTGAATTTAATTTTAAATTTCCTAGAATTGAGAAACAAAATTAGATGATTAGTACAGAGAATGATATTTTGATTATGTATAATCTTCAATACCAATATATGATTAATGATGTGGTTTATGGTGATATTATTAAGGAATCAAGTAAGACCAATATGTAATGTCTGTAATTTTAAAGTTTTAATGAAAATTGAGAAAATAAGATTTGGCTACCAACCCGTTACAATGGTAGGAACAAGAACCTGAAAACATATCTCAGTTGTACATGAATATTTTTTCAATTTGAAAATGATGTTCATATAGTAATGAATTTATATAGAAGTTAATACCTAATATTTGAAAAATTTTGGAATTATCTCGGTTAATAACCTAAAACGAGGTTCATCCCTAATACTAAGGAGGGACCAATGTTTTAAAACCTATTGAAATAAAATATTTTATGTATTTGTGTATTTGGAATCAAGAATTATGGTGATGAATTAATAAAACCATTGTATTTTGGTTATAAGAATCATGAAATGTCGACAGATTATGTAATTATGGAAAGCATATATGTATCCATGTAATATTAACTTAGTTTTTTCTATTCTATCATGGTTTTATGTACTCAATGTTTCTCATAAGGTTAATGTATTAGAAAAACCTCATGACGTTTTACGTGATGGGATTTTATCAAGATTATAGATATTTTCTGAGGAATTTATGGAAATACAACCCTTTGGTTATGTATATATTTTAGTGATAATGATATTTTTTGGATAATTCCAGTACATTTTGGGGTATATGATTATATGTATTAGTAACCTTTAGTTTTTATCTTGTCTATGATGTTGAGATAAAAAATTTATTCCAATTTTATGATTAAATTTTTAAATTATTCGGAAATGATAAACTGCAAGTCAGTCCACAACCTATCACATATCGAAAATCTATGACACATGAATCCAAAAACGAATGGTGTAATGTGTATAATACTTAATAATAGACTATATATTTCAAGTTAGATAACATTAAGACAATCATTTCTGGTGAGTTATCCTAGTAAATGGTATTTTAGAATTTTAATAATGTGATATTAAAATTTAATTGGGTGATACAACAATTGTCAATAAAATAATTGAAATAGAAAAAACAAAACCATGGATTTTTCTGTTGGATACTGAAAAAATATATAGTGCATTATTTTATATGGGTTATAGTAAATATCCTTAAAAATAACATATGTATCATTTATAATTTAAAAAAATCATTATTGATCTACATTATAGTATATACATTATGGAATTGGTATTGATTTACTGACATGGAAATTCATTACTATGTATTCAGGATCTGAGGAATACACATATGTTACAAGGAATTATTTAAAAAACTCTTGAAATGGTTTTGAGTTTTAGTACTGTATATCTTACTCCAGTATGTGAATAGTATTATAGGACAAATCATAACATATATTATGTGATTTGATCTTATTTTAGGGATTAAAATATTATTTTGATCAAAACCCTCAGTTTAATATGTTCTCATCTAATAATATCATAAACATGAGCATTCCAATGGTTCATTATGAATCCCTCTATGATAGGAAAAATAGAGATCCAATTCGATGGAATTATGATTGAAAATTTCAGATATTAGGATGTAATATAGAAAATAAAATAAATGTTATTTTTATAACCATTCATTAGAACATAATGGTGGAAAAATGTCAACCAAAAAGTTATGCTAATAATCATCGATGTGATCTGGAATTTATAGTAACCAAAAATTATTTTATAATAATTTGGCATTTTTATATTTTAGGTTTATTAAGAAAAAATTGAATCTTATTCTAAATTATATTAATCACATTGAATTTTGTGATCATATCAGGACCATAGATTGTTAGTTTGGG
Source organism: Viscum album (assembly GCA_963277665.1). Lineage (NCBI taxonomy): Eukaryota > Viridiplantae > Streptophyta > Magnoliopsida > Santalales > Viscaceae > Viscum > Viscum album. The sequence continues at coordinate 645,949,810 of OY728120.1, read as the reverse complement.
CTTCCACTAATACTATCTCAATTCCATGATGAGTTGTCTATATCCCTTTTAAGGAATTATTTACTGAATAATTCATATGGTTTCCACCAGAAGAATAAATATGGAGAAAAATATTTCTTGTGTGGAATATCATGTAGATATATGGGATCTAATTGTGAATTTTTTTTGAAAATATACCACTCAACTAGTAAATGTTTTATAGTCAAACCACCACAATGAAAAATCTATGTTGAAACCAGAGGAAATGATATGGTAGAAGTATCCTATTCATAATATATCACAAGAAAATAATGTAATGGTTGAAATTAATTATTAGGGGGGTTTCATGTCGCACTAGAATATTTTTTGAATTATAATTTTAATTTGCCAAATTATAATTCAATGACATCTTGTGTTAGAAGAAACACTGAATATTATCGAATGATGAAAAATTATTAATGTAATTATTTCAAATAGGTTGTTATTATACAGGAATAAAAAATTTAAGAATGAATATGAATAAAAAATTTAAATATTATTTATAATGGATTCACATATATATAACACGTTTGATAAAAAATAACTAAATTTTGAGAATGTTTTTATAGGATTTGAAAATACTACTTTCTAAAATAATTCTATTATTTTTTTAAAAATAAAATAATTATTTATATAGATTTCAATAGAATTATCAAAACAGAATTAAATTTATTTTTTAAATTAGAAAAAAAAATGCAATTTTTTCATAATTTTCTGAAATGTTTAATTTTGTAGGAATAATGGAAAAAGAGGGTTTTTAATTTTAAATGACCTTTTTGATTAATGAATGTATAGAGTAATTCATTTAATTGGGATTAAAAATAAAATTAGTGGAAATATATATATTTTCACATTTAAGTTTTTCGCAATCATTTTCAATTAGAATAATTCTATAAATGTTTTTTAATGATTTCAATATTTTCAATTTGGAAACAAACATTCCCATAACATCAACATGTTTGAATTCAGAAAACTATTTGACTATTATGTGAACGATATTTTGAAAAAAAATGATACAAATTTTTAAATAAGAATAAATTATATTTTTTATTTGTTAAACCTAATTTTTAATCACTATTTTACTGTATAAATGAAAAAAATTATTTACCACAATTATGGTAAAAATTTGGATTACCGCTAGGTTAAACAAAAAAGATATGGGTTGGAAATGAAATAAATTTATCTAACACCAATTTTCTAGTAATGGTTTGACCTTATATCTTAAAATATATATAATTTAATATTTCTCATCCTTTTTCATGTGAAAAACGTGGGAAGAACATTTTCATTTCACAAAGTTCAAGTGTGCCAGTCAAATAACATGTATAAGAAAATCCATTATACTATCCTCCTCAACCATCAAAACAATTTAGATCATAATTTATATATCAATATATATTCATTAATTCCATACCCTCATCCTAAAATCTTTATTTTTGTAATAAATTTATCATAGTATATATTTTCATGAACCCCTATTGTGTTTAGAAGATGAATATGCACTGTTTTTCAATATACATTTTTATTTTATTTTACACTCCTTATATATCAATTATTTTTATTCCATGTTGATAATATAACTATAGTATCATACATATACTATTATTTTTTTCTTTTACATTCATTACATACACATATCTCCACATATGTCATATTGGTTATGAAACCATCATTCAAGTATACAATGGACGACCGCCACATAAAATGATCTTATTAATTTTCAATCTCTATAACTCATGACTAGAAATATTAATGGATTAAATATTTATATAAGATATTTATGATATATTTAAATTTTTTAAATTATTATATTACATATATACATTCTTACGTACCATTATATGGGAGTACGATAAAGTCGATCATTTGTACGGCGCAGAAGCACCTCACGAAATGACGTGATTCATTCTTGCTCTATGTGGAAGGTAAGGAGGATGGGATTAATCAAAATATGTGATATAGTTAATATAATAGAGTATATAATGATAAAATATTATTTTACTTTTATTCACAACTTTTTTTTTGTGAAAATGGAATCAACCTTCATTCATATGTACGATATATTGTCTCTATGAACAATGTAATTCATTTTATATCTCTAAATTTAATGGATATATAAAAATAAAAATATATGTAATATATATATTATTTATATAATAGATCAAATTAAAGATATCTTGGATCCATTATCAATGTAATAATACAAAAAATATCAATTGAAAACTTATATTAAAAACTAACCAATTATTACATGGAACAACACTCAAATATGGAATTGTAAATAAACGAGTAATGAGAGGTCACACAAAAATTATATATAATTATGTTTATTTAATATATTTATATTAAACTATTATTTAATTTACAGTATCTTTTAATTTATAATAATGAATTCTAGACTTAAAGTTTTGGTATTTCCATCTCACTTCTTTTTTTGGTGGGACACATTCCATAACCACCAATTTTGTATTTTATGATATGTTTACATAGTAAATGAATTTTTTTATTCTCTTAAATATATTTTTTATTTAATATTTCACATTATTTTTTCCTTTTTAGTGAACATACAGTTTCATTTTTACCATAGTGGTAATAGATATTTCCTTAATTTTACATTTTTATTAAATATGTTATGTTATGAACCTATCTTCCCTAATGTAATTTAAATACTGAACCATTGATATGTAATATAATTAATTTAATTATTCTAGTCATATTATAAGTTAAATTTATCAAAAATAATTCATGTGTATTACAATTGAATGTTACTGATGTTGTGATGGGTTCGTATTACATTCTCATCATTTATCAGGATTGTTTATGATTATTCTTCTAATAATGAAATATTATTATCTTTAAATAAAAAATCCAATGAATTTTCTTCACCTATTTTTTACTTCATTCGAATAAAATTTTCAATTTAATTTTATAGTCCTTATTTACATATTATTTATAATATATTTTTTATATAAAATCTTCTTTATTTCTATCTTTGGTCGAAAAGATGTCTTCATCAAAAATAACAATTTGTAAAATAAATTAAAAACTATTTTTGAAAATATCCAAAATACTTTACAAGGAAATTTTTATACATGTATTATAAATTATTAAATGTTTTGAAGGAATATTCTTTTCATTATCCAAACAAGACTTCTATGTATTTAACTGAAAACAGTAATGGAATATTTGTTTTATCATGTACAAAATGAATAGAAATTTATCTATTACATGGATGATTGTTGATTTGATAATAAGTTTATTTTTTTCATTGGTATTTTCAAAGGGAATTATTTCCACAAAATTTTATGAATTTTAATCTAAAAAAATTATATTCAATGAAAGGATATTTTCCAAAGAAAACATTTAAATTTACTTTTCATTTAAATTAATTTTACACCAAAGATAACAACCATTAATGTTACTTATTATTCAGTATGGATATAATATAAGGATCCCATTCATATCATTTCTCTGAAAGTTTATTTTTAATGGTGATATGTTTTTATGATCCCTATTTCTCTTTAATATTTTATTTCATGATATAATGATTACAAAACCCACTAATTTTTCAATGTGATATAATTTTATGAATTGATGAAAATATTAATAATCCTTATACGTTTTAATATGTTTTTTTGGTGGAAATTTTTGGGAAATCAAATTCATTTAATTGGGTTTTATATAATTAATTTTTATGATCACGTGGAATTAAATGAATAACTTTATTAAATTATAGTGTCTATGTTATAGCCATGGATGGATGCTATTTTATAAAAAAAATTGGTGGGTATGTCATAACCATTGGAAGGTAAAACATATATCTCCCTCTAATACATTCTGTAATGACTGATATATCTATAGAAAAAATGGATCCAAAATGGTGAGTGAACCACGTTTAGTAAGGGATGTTTTCCACTATGATAGTTCTGTTTTTGAACGTTTTCTAATATAATAGATTGGGGAGTGAACCCACTACAATTATATTGTTTTAGAAGCTAGATTTTACTGTAATGGAAATTATTGTCTATTCTTATGTATTTTCCACAATTCCATGTCTTATATTAATATTTTAATATCACGGTTATAATTAATTGATACAATTTTGATTCATGTATAATAAATAGACAATATTTATCCCTAACTCATTTATATGATCTATGATACATAGGGTGTGTTTATAAAATTTTATCCTCATGTTCTTATAATCTTATTCTTATGATATGTTGATATCTCTCTTGTATAACCGTATTGGGAATATAATATCACCAATTCTTATAAATCATTTCCCCTTGTTATGAAAGTTGATATAATGTATGATATGTATGAGAAGGTTTATTGTTATGAATATATTTTTGGGTGAATATATAACTCACTTATTGAATTTTTTTTTTAAATTCAATATTTCAAACTTTAATATACCTAAATTATATTGGCATGGATCATTATGTTATCTTATTAATATTTAAAAAATTTTCTATAATATTTATGTATTATATGTTCATTTCACTACAGAAAATATAAATTCAAAATTTTTAATGGTAGTTAAGAGAAGGATAAAAATATCATATTTGAAAATTAAAATGACTTATTTACATATATTCATTTAAATATGATTATTTGGAAAAATATTTCTATTGGAGGATTGAATTTTTTTTCTTCCATGGATTTTTATTATTTTTTTATGAAATTATTTAAATATTATTATAATTTCTTTCATTTATAAATTATGTCGATTTTTATACAATAGGAATTTTAATGCCTATGTGTTGGGGAATTTGATGAAAATAAATCACAAATATATTACTGAATTTAAATGAGATTAGTTTATCATATAATTTAATATTCATGCTAAATATATTAGTTTTATATAAATTTTTTATTAAACATTTAAAATATGAATATTTTAAAAAATAATTTTATGAATGCTCTAATTCTGAAGATATTGTTTAAAGGGATAAAATGATTTTTATATAGGTACAAAACCAAGTACGAGGGTGAATTTAAAATATTAATGAAATAAATAATTTTTAAAATTATTCCAAATCAATCCAGCATAATCGGAGAGTATGAAAGTGTCGATGCTAAAAAAATCAGTTGTGAACATGGATGAGTGGAATTGAAGCAATAATACTTATCATATTGTGGATCACTATCAGTTGGAGTATTTTTTGAAAGATGAATGAATATAACAAGCCATCACTATTAAAGAGGGTCCAGATATGGGAATCATGTGCTCAACATCTGAGCCAAATATCCAACATCCATTATTATACGGAGGTTCTCAGAGATCAGGATTTTCAATGTGGATTCACCAATGATGCATGTTGTATTCATTTTTCAATGAAGTTTTTCTTTATGTGTTCACTAACATCACATGACTCAAATATAAACTCAACACCCCTCTAATCTTCTTCATTAGGCATCTAGAAAACCATTATCTATGGTTATTCCTTCATAACCACATGAAAGATTGATCTGTAAGATACAGAGCATAACACCACATCAGAGAAGACAGTGAACAACATACATGATTCAATAAAGAACACGCGATATCCAAAAATCCACTGTGAGATCATAAAATATCAGTTCATGGAAACTCTGAGATGAATATGACAATTATGGATTCTATGTAATATAATCCTGTTCCACTATATAATAGGTTTTGTATGTATCATCATATTAAAGGAAACTCTGATATAGGTGTCTGTATGAATAAAATCAAAAGTTACGGGTTAGAAAAAAAACAAAATGGGATCATATATAGTAGGGTTTTTGTTTTCTGGTTATGAAATATTTACTCTTCAAGGTTCCCCATTACCATGATGTGTTCATGATGGGAATATATTTGGAACGTGGGTATTATTTATTACATTACACTATAAGTTAAGTAGAAAATAATATATGTATGATTTTAGGATCATGTGATATAGGATTATCAATATTTTTTAGAGGATGTACATACTGTGGTTACATGGTATTGATAAAGGATTCTGTTTATAATATAGTGGGAGCTCCGAATTTCATATTTTTGAAAAATAGGGGAGGTTGTGAAGTAATGTTTCAAACATGATACAAGAGGAAAAATGATTGTATATAATAGTAAATTCATGATTATGAATTATATTATTTAAATGAAATATTATTTAAAAGGATACAAACCCCTTATTCCGTTAATATTCAACAAATAATGGGTGTGTCACGTGGAATGTGGATAACTTGTTCATGATTTGGGGGGGTCAATTGCAATTGTAATGATTTCTCTTACACATTAAAACTAATACTTCCGTAAAATAATCTCAATATACGTGATAAGGATATTTTTAACAATGTTTATTAGGATATTTCCACAACTAAGGCCTCTATTAAGTGTAACCAAAAGAATTCCACCCATGATTATTTTCTTGATTGTACTTTGATTGAAACTGAGTTGACTATTACCCTCACCAAACTCCTCAACAAGTAAGATTCCCTTGGAAAATCAATGTTCATGTCCAATTTTCTCATTAATAAAGATATGAACTCCATGTTTTTAACCCACATCAACGTGTTAAAAAATATTTTTTTGCTTTTATATCCATAAATATATAGATCCAAACATGGATATTAGGCATGGCATATCAATTCACACTTTCTCATATTATATGGAACTCATTAAGGGATCATCATCCACCTTTCCTCCTATTGAGGGTAAAAATAAATATCATGTTAATAGGGGGAAATATCATGACTCATCTCTATCAGTTTGTAGAAAAATCTCAAGGAATATTTTATTAGCCTAAAAAAGGATACTGCTCATTGTCCAGTTGGTAATAGAAAAAAATTAGAGCTATTGAGAGATAATTTTTATGACGTTTTTCAGCATTTCCTTCAATATTTTAAAGGTTCATCCCTTAATCAAGCATTAAATTCTCTATTCCATTCTTTAATTCCTAAATTTTAGATTTCTAACAAAAATAACATGTCTAGGATGATATGTTTGATCAACACTATTTAAAATGACATTATGAAAATTCTCACTTGATAATTGGCACCCAAATCTATTAAAATTGTTCACTTTAAAAAATTTGATTTTCTTCGAGGGCGGTCTATTCAATATCGCCTTATCACTTCTTCAGATTGTTTCAATCAACTCCAAAATCATGTTAGTGGATGGAAATTTACTCCTAAATATGATATCTAAAAGTATTTTTACATATTATATTGGGTTTTTATTTATAAAATCATTACCATGTTGTGTTTTGATGATGTTATTATTATTTTGTTTATGAATTTTATTAGATCTTCTAATATCTTTATTCTCATTAATGGTTCTCCAAAAGCGTGTTTCTCATGTTTTGGAGGTATCATATATAGTGATATGCTCTCCATTGAAATTTTCAATATTTTTGAGAAATATATTAGAATATTGATTTTCATTATGGTTGGTAAACATTAGTTGAAGGCCATAGGTGGAATCAGTGGTTCCTTTTCTCATACACACCTTATCATTAAATGATATCTAATTCTATTCACAAAATGGGATAATAGAAACATTAAAAATATAATGATACACTTTTTCACTAATAATAGGCCTCGCTTTAACGTGTTTGTTTTAGAAAATCCATTGTTTATTTTGGATGAAAATTTCTTCTGTTAGGAAAGTGGAACATATACATGACTTAGGTATTATAGAGGGTTAATTCCCTTTAAATTATCTTGGTGTTCCATTTTCTTAGGTCCATCCAAATATATGTCATTTCCCATTCAGTATTGCTTTGATTAGAAGGAAATTATTCTATTGGAATGGAAAATACCTCTCTATTGTAGGACATGTTTTCTTGTTAAAATATGTTATCATCACAACATTTGTTTATTATTTCAGGGGGTATAAATGTTCCACATACCATATAAATTCCATATAGGTATCCATCATGATCCCCATTTAGAATTTTAGAATCATGGAAATAAGACAAGCTATTGTTCCTTGGGAAACCTATTACAAAGCTTGTGAGAAAGGGGGTCTCGGAATCCAAAACCATTGATTAATTACCAAATCTATACAATACACTTTTTTATGAAATATAGTTATTGTAATTTCTATTGAACATAATTTTTATGTTCTAGGTTACTATGTAAGCTCAAAACAAGGAAATTTACTCACCTTGACTCCTCGGTGAGGCCATCACTAAAGTCTACTTTTTTTCTTATTTCATCAATTTCTAGATGGTCAGTTTCTAGATAATCATTTCTTCAACAATATTTTAAAAAATGGAATAGTTCTCCCCAATTTGATTTTATCACCCAATAAAACTCTATATTTGTTTTAGATATCTCAAGTAATGATCATCACAATGAAATTTAAGAACTCCATGATCATGTCTTCTAGATTGTCATGATTATTTCTTTCTCAACAGGGTGATTTCTTGAATTGAGAGCTTAATCAAAATGGTATACTTGTGTATAAATCCCATTATTCTCATGAAAATGTATCTACCATAGGTAAAAAGTGGTTCAAAAAAATAATTATGAATTTTATTTCTCCCTCATGATTATATTTGGTTTTGTGGTTGGATAATGGAATCCTCTCTACAGATTACTACCTTCTGTTCTATGGAATCTCTTAATTCTCAGTTTGTTATCTCTATTATAATAATATCAAGGATCTATGTCATTTATTTATGACCATTACTACTTCATTTAACACAATGATGTCTTTAATTGATATATTTGAAGTATGAATTCTCTATAATATTTTTATCCATTATTTTCATGAATTGTGGTTACAAATTCCACTCTCTGTAAATCTTTTTCTTCTCTACCATGATGCTATTATTGAACTATTTATTCTACAATGGACTGATAGAAATTGATTCTTTCATTTTTGGGTCTTGTACAATCTATAGGTTGCTTTGGATAGATTTTACACAGTTATCAAAAATGTGAATATCCCATGTAATTCCAAATTCAATAATTAAGTTCATGATCTTTCAGTTCATTGGAACAAACATATTAAAGGTTATTTCAATTATACCCACGGTTCTATTGAGTTTAGTTGGATAATTCCATTTCTAGATTAGATTTAATATATATGTATCTTATGGAGGTAATATAGGTTCATCCTGTTATGGGACCTTTTTTCATAACTATATTGGAGACATTTTTGTTTTTTTACATGGAACATATTGTATTTCATCATCCTTAGAATCTTATATGTTAGGGGTTATCACTATAGTGGATTATGATAAACATATGGGTAGGAAAAATCTATGTATAGATTGTGACTCAACCACTATTGATCATGCTATTAGGTCTAGACGTACTCAAAATCTACATTGGCTTCTCAAAAGATGGGAAAACTATTTAGAGTTCCATTCAAAAATTCATTACATCATTAATAAATTTTTTAGAAATGGAAATTTTTTGGATGATATTATCACCAAAAAAGAGATAATGGTCTGAATCTCACCTCTTCAGATCATCAACCTCTTGATTTAATTCCCATTTTTCAAATGGTTTAATGTTTCATTCCTTATTTTAGTCTTATTTGAGCTATTTGTTTTTTCAATTTTACAATAATGGATCCCTATTTCCTAGATGGTTCACATATTAACAAAAGAAAATTCAAATTATTAATGAAATTCCATGAAAATATATGACTTTGAACATTCTATTCAACAACCAATGAGTTTTAATGAAACAATGGGACTACACTCTTATTATGCAAGAAAATGATAATGCAATTTCTTTATATATTTTGTCCTGTGATGTCCCAATTTCTTATTAGAAATTCATGTGTTAATTATAATCCCTCACATAAAAAATACTGATTGATTTCCATAGTGGTGTTAGTAAATATATAATGGGATTTTTATGATGGACTCTTTAAATAATTGACCTTCAATATAATATGAGGTATCACATATGTACTATTCCTTCTAAATACATAAATATAATGTGATGGGTGTAAATTGTTCTTCTCAATTACTTTATCATGGGTGTGAGAAGTATATGGTTCATCCATATTCTCTCTTATTCATCTACAGGTTTTAGAAATAGAAATATCACATCTTCTTCTCATATACTATTCAAATGATATACAAAAGATCATTAAATCAGTTCACCATTTATCATTCATAATTTTTTTCAAACATTAGAATATCGTTTATAATCACCCAATAAAGTGTCTCACATTTTGTCTTTCACATGAACACTTATACATATATAGAGTATCTACAAAATCATTATTCATTCTAATATTCAATATAAAAAAATCATTGGCCAATATCGCCCATTATTCATTAAATATAATCAACAATAATTAATATATCCTGTAAATTTAGAACTCATGAAATATCATACAATAAACAAAAAAAATATTACAGTCAGTTATTCATTCCATCATTAAAAATAATTTCCCAAAAGACAAGGCCTGTTTCCTTATTGAAATATTTTAACTATTAATATATTTAATTATAAATAATCACCCCATAAAAAAATATTTCATTCCATTCTATTTCTTATTTATATTTAAGCTAGAATTCATGTGTCTTGTGAACTATGTCATTATACTACTACAAAAAAATCAAGTCACCATTCAACCTATATTTAATTAATATATCATCATGTACATTTCAATAAATAATTATGCATATACTATGATGACTGAATCACACACATTGACTGATTTATTTTCGACTAAGTATAATAATTATGAAAAATAATTATTTTTCACATAAGACATGGCTAAAATTTAGTTTAGAAAATATATACTTTTCACATATTCAATCAGCTATATGATGGATTCTTTTATGATACTATTCATGTATGTTACCATATTTATTTATTCTTAATTTTAATATTGTATGCCACCTCCATCGCTTGAATTTTCAAAAAAGTGTTTTCAAAAAATGAACATTTATATAAGATGATCAAGTATTCTGAAAATTATAATTCATAGATCAATCATTTTTCTACACATTACCTATTTAAAACTAATTATTATCTATTCCTTTATTAGATACTCTCAATAATTCATAAATACATCAAAATAATTGTGTGAAATAATAAATCTTCCCAATCGCTTATTCACTTTTCCTAAGGAATTTGGTAGTATATGTACATTACTATGAGAATATAATGAAAAACCATTCTATCATTATACTATTAGGTTTATTTTAACCCCCCTAAAAAATATTTTCAATACAGATTTTACTAGATACATTCACATATACACATGGGTGTAATATACTATGTTATATCTATTTGTCATCCTATCATTCTAACTTTTATCGTTGATAATTATTTCTCCCTAATGATTTATCTAAACTAGAAAATCAAAACATCATATATTGATATAAAATTTACTAATCAGAAATAAATAATTTTTAGGTACAATATGGTTAGATAAATAGTCATCAGATGATAGATAACAGGATACTACATCTTCAAAACATATTTTCCAAAATTTTATAGGTTATTTAATAATTATAATTGATGAAAATCTAAAAATCAAAAAATTATTTCATTTAAAAAAAATATATATCATTATGAATATTAAATTGTGTAAATTCCATTGTCCAATAAATATGTAAATATATCCCAATTCGTCAATTTTATGCATCAACAATCCACACCTATTATTCATAGCTGAACACATAGGGGCATATAGACTAGTTATCTCTTCTTCTTTACCATGTCAAAAATCATAAAAAATATTTTTCATAGTGACATAACATTCCATCATTCTTGTGAATATTCATCATATATTTAAATCACACATGTTTACATATTTTTTAAAAAAATTAACATGTAAAATTTCATTTCATCAATAAATATTCTCTATATTTTTATCAATATTCTTTATTAATAATGATATATAAATATAATAGATCATTTAATTTTCTATCCCCTTTATTTATATTAAATAGAGAATATTTGATAGGGTGTAATTTATTATATCATAATAAATATACCCAAAAAAATCCAATCTATGTGTATATGAGAAATTATCTATTAAAATGAAGAGGGTTTAATCTAGAAAATATGTTTTTACTTAGAAAATATCAATATAAAAATTGTTACATATTTCAAAATTTTAACCAGTTCTTGACAACACATTTCCATTCTAATTCAACATAGAGATAATAATTTTTATAAATATTTAAAAAATATAGAATATAAACATTCAATAATTACTCAGCAAATAAATTATAATCATTAATGTTAAACTAACATATATTATATTTAAAAAACCCTTCAAAAATAATGTTTGATCAAATTATTATCATTTAATAAAAAAATTATCATCTATTAAATTAGATAAAATTAATTGAGTAACATGGAAGAGAGAATATGAATTTATAAATATCCAATTATATTGAATAAAATTTATTCTATAAACTATAAATTTATCAAATTAGAATAGGCCTAAAGATTCATAAAAAATATCACTCAAGGGATTCCTTCAGTTGTTATATTTTCATGAGTGAAATTCATCTTCATGTAGGATTTATGATTCAACCCATTAAGATATCGTTATGAAGTAATGATTAAATATGTATTTACTAGGGATGATTCACATCATCATATACTCATTTGGATATAATTTTTTTGATTCCTATGAAGATTGGTACTTATATTATTCTAATTAATTATTTTGGAATCCAATTCATATTTATCATTTATGTTTATTCTACTAATATTTGTTAGATAATAATTTAAAAAATATACCATGTTATTTAATTAATTCTAGGTATAAATATTATTCATGTTTACTTCATTTCACTATATCTCAATTTTTGAGCCAAAATTAAATGTATATATCATTATTCATTACATAGATATAAATCCCATATAATAATAGAATAGGTTTGAACATCATGATTCATCAATATGATAGGTTGGATTCGAAATTTCTCCTCAACAAGTTTTTTCCTTTCTGATTAACTCCATGTTTATATGGAAACATATATATTTAACAACCTATAAAAAAATATTTTTCCCTTCAGCTGTATGAATACATCTTTTCCATTCTGTGAGATATTCATATTTTCATGATCTTCAATAGAATACATATCATTATTTTTAACACTTAGGTTCTTTTTTATTTCTTTGTGGGTTGATATAATAATTACAAAATCCATTTTATTATGTTTAGTGGTGTTTCTCCTCCCATAATCATATTCAAAATATCTTAGGATATCCCCTTCTGAATATGACTCATGATATTTTATCTCCTACGCATGTGAAATATCCTCTTTCATTTTCAATATTTCATTTTCTATAACATTCACTTTTATTATATACCATAAATATAATGGACATATTTCCAGATATAGTTTATAAATAATCTCAACACATTTTGGTTTTTCATCATGGCTTCCAAGATGTCCTTTTTACTAAAAGTTTGTTTTCCTTTTTTCCTTGGATTTTCATTCTTTTTTTTCAACATGAAATTTTTCAACACTACAGTTATGGTTTTATATCAATTTTACAGTGTGTACCCTCTTATTATAAAAAATAACATTTTTATGCCTTTTTTTATTCTATAATTTTCTATAAATGATTATGGTGTTCTTAGTAAATATTATAGTACGTATCAGGCTAGGATAACTTACAACCCATTTTTATAAAATTATTCATAATATTGTTTAAATCATATTTCGCATAATTATTTCAAGAGGATTTTTTTCTCTATTACATATATTTTATGGTTTAATTATTTTATTTGGGTTATGTTTATTAATGAATAATAAATATATTCATTAGTATTAACCATGTATATTTCCAATTCATATGTCATATATATCATTGATGGTTTCCTATCTAATTAAGGTGCATAAACCATTCCTACTTCTATAAGTGATTTTCAAAAGTATATCCTTTATTTTACTTGATGTAGACTATCATTTTCTCCCATAATCTCGCATGTTATGACATAATTCCATAGCTATATTCATGAATCTATTTTAGAAACTAAAACTAGTTTGTAATCTTTTATTTCATTTAGATTCCTGAAAAATTGATTTTTGTGACCATTCATTAGTATGTTTTATACAGTTTATATAATTATATTTGGCTTCATTTCATAAACATTTCACCATGATCATTCTTCATATTACCATATTTTTTGTGGTATTCATATCATAATTATTCAACCATGTTTTAAATGATTTCGGTTTCTCACCTTCAATACATATGTAACAAGATTTTACAAAAAGAATTATTTTTAGATATGGATGGAATAATTAATTTTAATTCCTCTTTTGACAAATAATTGGATGATTTATGTAAATCATTCCCACCAGAGTGAAGCCTCTCATAAAATTTTTCATCTTCCACATTTTTTTGTAACAATAATATTTTTATCATTTTGGGAAGAGAATACTTTTTTTCATTTTATATTATTTAATTTATATAAAATTTTGTGATTTTCATATTGATAATTCTAGTTTCATTGTCCATTGATTATAATTTGTTCCCCTATTCATTATTATCTCTTCGACATTTTATTCAATAATTTTTATCATTTTTCTATAGTAGTTTGTGATTCTGTTTTATCATCATAACCTTGCGGTCAGTTTTAGAATTTCTAATATAAATTATATCATCATAAGTTTGTATTCATTATTCATGATATTTTATGGATTCTTTAATATTATAAATTAGAGTGATTCGTTCATTCATAAAAAATATAACATCATTCTTTAATATCATAAATTATGATTTCCTTGCAAAAAAATTATTTATATAGATTAATATATAACTATTCAATTTATCTTAAATCATTCTCTATTATTTAATTTTAATAATCATTTTTGCTGATGACTTCATAAATAAAAAATATTTTGTAACAAATTTATTATAAAATTTCTTTTTTTAGCTATACATGATTATATTTTAAACCCTTATTGATTCATGTTGTCAAACATTTTCAATGGGATTATTCTTAAAAATACACACTTCATATGTATGAAAATTTTTCAAATAGAGAATCATAACCCCTTCTTAATTTTGAGATGATATATTAAATCATTACATATGTTTTTAGTAGATAAATCATCCACCAAACCATCACCATACATGAAGAGTCATTATTTTAAGGAATTAATACATGGGGAAATTGTTTTTTATTCCTCCACAGTTATGAAGCTAGTATCATTTTCACATTCATTGTGAAGTGTAAACTAATTAATTGGATATATAAGAATGTATCTCATATTTATTATAATATAATAGTGGAGAAAACTCATTTTTTACGAGTATTTCCCCAATCTATTTCCTTCAAAATTCTTTCGATTGTTTTATGTAACATTAGATATTTACAAACTGAGATAATTGAATAATAATCACCTGATTCATCAAATCATTCATTCATATTATCATTTTAGTCATATATTAAAATATTCAAGAAGATAATAATAAATGAGATTTAATAAGTTCCTTGATAAAAATTGATAGAATCAGATACATATGTATCAATCTGGAAGGGAAGATCAGTGTTAAAATAATATAACAAAAATAATTGAACCCCTTGCATATATCCTAACATTATTTTTGTATGAATATATTTATTTACAAGCGTACACTTTGATCAGAATATATTTGAAAATAAAATAAATAAGTACAAGATCACAATTTGAATTATTGATGAGGATCACCAAAATATTATTTTGTATATAATTATCATGGGTTTTTTATGAAATACAAAAACAACATATTTGTTTATATCAAATAATAAATGAATAAGAGTACACTCATAATTATGAAATACAAGATCCTAATTGGGTATAATTCATGTGTGGATTTTTTTCTTCACTGAACAAGATAGTGTTATTGAAAATTCTTGAAGAAAGTTAACTGATGATGGATCACGGTCAGCCTTGACTTATATAGATTGATATTTTTTCCTCACTTAATGTAGATAGATCATTTCCATTAGTTTTTATTATCTGTTTATCATAGAATATATTATGTTGGAAAATAAATTATATAATATATAAATATAAATAATGTTAGTATATATGAATACTTCATTCTTTATATGTCTTAAAAAATCACAGTTTTATTGTTGTATTCTCAATCAGTTCATCTTGGGTGATATCTACAAGATGATTTATTTGATTTCATATTATCTCTTATTATTTTTCAGAATATAAATATATCATATGGAAACCTTCTTCTTCTCATATATACAAGAGATCTCCAATAATTTTTTATTTCAATTCCCCTCTTACTCTTTTATCTTCTTCATTTGACATAAAAAATGTCTTTTTTCTCACCCATTTAGGAGTCTCATCCATTTTATTTGACAAATATATATATATATATATTGTATTATAGTAGAAAAATAATTTCATTCTCATAATAGAACTCTATTACAAAATGATTTTGTTTATAATTTTTTATTTCATACATGGATTTGAGTTTCTATAATCTACACAATTTAATACTCTTGAAATCGTAGATTGTTACCATTTGAATATATATGTCAAAATTTAATTCAATTCATACTATAAATCTAGTTGATGACCTTGATTATTTTCTCAATCAAATATTTTAATTATCACTATATTATTTATCATTTAATGACTATATAAGAATCATGTAATTTAGTTAACATTGATACTTACAATTATGTGTGGCTTCATGTACCTTGTGTTGTGGATCATAATTTTGTGGCTTAAGGATCTACTCACCATTCATAATTTCAATGAATTGACGTCATTAATGATCATTTATTTTAATTAGTATCCATAATTCATTATTAATTTATCAAATATACGTATTTATTTGTTCTGTACTCATAATAAAAATTTCATAATGTTTAAATTGTTCAACCATGATGTAGCAGATATTTGGTAATGTGAATTTCAAAATCACATATGTAGACTCTGATATATGATGGATTATCATACATTGGTCTTCAAGAATGTGAAAATTTTAATACATGGGGACTTTGAATACATTTATTATCCTACATGGATGGATTTTTCTTTAGTGAGTTTTAGCTACATGGCCAGGTGGATTCGTGGATCACAATTCCTATAAATTATAATAAATGATTTTTCAAAATAATATATATCATCCATTACAATACAAGTATCATAATATTAATCTATAACCATCCCATTTCATTCATAAATACTTTAAAAAATCTATATGAAATTATTATTCATCTCAAACACATTAACAATCTTCATAAGATATTTGGTATCATAAATACATTACCATGAAAATTTCTCAAATAACTCCACTACCTTAATGCCATCAGCATCATTTTGGCCTTAATACATTTTAAATTAAGTACTAATTTAGGTATCTATATTAATTATCAAACAAGTATGGAATAATAAAAAATGTATTCCATCATTCCCCTTTTTATCTTCCTTTTAACATTGATAATTAAATGTCCTTCATGTTTTAATATTCTCCCACATTCCAACCTTCATAAGATGTTGTAAAAACACTTGTAAATATCAATAACATGTACTACACATGAATATCAACTTAAATGTATTTAAAAGTGAAAATAAAATAATAAGAACTATTAAACCAGCTTTTACATCATTAATATGAGTCATTAGTAATTATGATGGAAAAAAACAAAAATACCCAAATTTGGTTTTTTCATCAATGAGTAGATATATAAGAAATTTTAAAGAATTTAATTCCCCTAACATAAAAATATGATATTATCTCTAAATAATTCTACTATTTTTATCTTTAATCCACATCTAATGATCTTATTTAAACACATAGTGGCATCCAGACTAGGTAACCCTTCTTCATTACAATGTTAACCTTGTTAGAAACAATGATCCTTAGGGAGATCAATTTAGATACAATGAATATTTATTACTCCCATATTAACTTCATGAATGGTTGCATATTTCTTTAAAAAAATAATACAAAATTTAATTTTTGGTTTGTTTAATCTACATTTTAAGTTCAGGTAGATTATCGGTAATTAAAAATTCTTAGGATTTTAATGAAATATTGAAGTAATATTTTTGATTAATTGAGATAATTTTGTTCTTGAATATTTCAATATAATGAGGGGCTATCTGATACACTTGTTAAGTGGTAGAATTTTAATTTTGAGGTATAGAAATTTTTTTATTTTTTTCTAGGTATGTTTTACTACCGATTATCGAATATTTTTACTTTTTACAATATTTCATGTCTAAAATGATGTAGTGATTAATTATAATATCATTCATGTATTAATATGTGAATGTAACTAGTTATGTTATTTATTTCAAATCAATATAGTATATTTTTTTACTAATTTCATTTAATAAAATATTATACCTCATCATCCTTTCCTAAACATTATGATTTACGGATGTTAATTTTCTAGAATTTTAACTATATACTTATTCTAAATCTTTTACATTGGTTCTTTGGGGAAGTTATGATATAATAAGGATTTAGGATAATTTTTTTATTGATAATTCTACGTACATAAGATCTAAACAGGTCCATATTTTGAATAGATATTATTTACCTTGAGACAATGGTTCATTAGGATATAATTTAAACAATGTCTTTATTGAATCATTATTATTGTTCTCCATAAGGCTATGAACCAAGATTTATTATTGATTGTACACAACTAAATATTGATCCATTAAATTTGGAAATTCCTATTATTTTCATCACATTCTTTAATAATTTAATGATTTTTTAACTATCTATATGGGTTCTAACTTAAACATAAAATTTACTATAATTTCATATTATAATAGTTACTATTTAATTTTATTTTGTATTCACTAAATTTGATTACGTGTGATAACTAAAGATTACCCATGGATGGTCTCATGTTTATCTACACATTTAGTGAAATGATAATTGTCATCCAATATTAAAATGACATGGAAACATTTGGTCTCAAATATTTAAAAACTATTCAGAAATATATGACCACCATAGATATGGAAATATTAATATGATTCTATCTATTAATTCATCTAGAATCACAATCGCTAAAACAAAAACACTGTAAACGGATGTGACCATTACAAAATTAATAACTATGAGTGCGTACAAGTAAAAATATTATTCAATTTATATAAGGTAGACAAAAATTGTAATTCATACAATATTTGTTACACTAAAATCAATATGGATTACATTACCGTTTCAGTGGAGATGGTCTAAAGAGAATTCCACCAGTAATTTTATTTAAAACACTAAATATATAGTTGAAAATACTTCTTTTTGGTTTATAGTGAATTAAACATGTATAAAAACTATTGGTAATGATTAAAAAATTGTGTAGATTCATCCCTAAAAAATCATTGTAAATCCATAGGGGAGAACATAAATAATATGAAAATATAGGTTCATAATATGCATGGAAATAATAACCACTATAACCATCAACAATCCTATAACATATTTTTTAATTATCAGAAGATAGAGCCCAAAAAATGAATCTCACATAAGAGTAATTTCTATGAATATTGATAAATGAAGGGATTCATCTTAAATATAACATGGAATAAAACATTAATGGAGTATTTAATTGGAAATATCAGACCTTCATTGATTATGGATTGAGAAATTTATAGTCTGAATGATATGAAATTGCATCCCATTGGACATTTAGGTAATGCATGGTCTAATGAAGATAAATAAATTATTTAATTTATGTAAATTATATTTTTTATCAAAATTTCATGATCTAGAATAGTATATAAATACTAATATAAAACAAAATAACTTGGATAATCATATAACCCTGATATAATATATGATATCATGGAGATAATCTAGATAATGAAGTCGGATTATAGGATCAAACTATTATCACAAGGATCACAAATGAGAATGGAGTTCATGGATCTCTCTAACAACTACAAATCATTATCATTCTTCATTAGGGACTGATCTAAACTCAATGTTGTGAATTTAATTTCTATGGATGTATCCACATTTTAGTATCTTATAATGAACAGGTGTAAATCAAATAATATATTGATTCAAAGATTGATCATATTATAGGTAAGCGATTTATTAGATAAGTATTTGTGTATTTCTATTTTTGTATAATTTAAGTATATTTCTTCATCATTATAATTTAAATGAATGAAGGCCTACATGAAAATTGTTTGTGGTATAGTCCAATTATATTTTTTATTTTGTCTTATATTTTACTATTTATTCTTTTATATAATTTATTTTTTGTAGTTGTTTGATTAAATAATCAGTAATCAATCAATGTGCACCATTTTCATTGAGTAATAGATTGATACCAGAAATTAGAGTTCATGTTAATGGTGGGATTTAGATGAAATGGTGGTGATAATTTATCAGAAATGAAGAAATGTACTTTATGTGTGATTTTATATTTGGTGAAATGATGGAATAACCGTATGTTTTTCCATGTTAAATATATTTTTTTATTAATGAGATTGGTTATGGTATTCCATGTCTCAGAGGATTTGCATCATCTATCATTAGTAGTTGATAGGTCGGAGGCTAGTTTAGGTAAAAACATTTAGTGAAAAAATTTTGTGGTTTTGGGAAAATATGGATACAAATGCAGTGTAATCCCAAGATACAGTCAATTTTGGAACCTAGATATGGTATAAGTGTTTCCATAGAGATAAAAGGTATGAGAATCATTATGACTTGTGTCACAACAAATGTTAACACTAACACGTATATTATCATGTATCAAAGAGGATACACAACCATAGACACGACCATGCCTACAAACATAGGCATAGTACAATGGAAAATCAAATTACTTATTCACAAAATGATATTTGGAATGACCTCAATAAACAGGAATATCAAGATGAACATGGGCACGAGGAATGTTATAGATGATCAAAAAAGGGTTTTTCTTATATTAGAGGTACACTAAATATACACTACTAAATGCTTGTGTACTTCATCATAGATGACATATAGACACTATTCAACATGATGTGGATTAGTGTACTTAATTTTGTGTTCACTTGATCCATCCATGTGACGGTATGGTTGGTAATTGCATCCTAAACATTTAATTATGACCCAACTTATGGTGTGATTTATGGTTTTTATTGTATAGATCCATCCATGAGGATTAAATGTGTTCATCTATCCACCATTCCCTCAGTCGTAGTTCTTAAATAATGTGATCTTATATTTGATTGATTGATTTTATGGTTCCCTAGTGGACCCTCTAAGGCTTATAAAATATTTTAACATTTTAAAATGATTTTTGGATAGTGTGGCTCACCTACACATAAGAAAGCCTAATATTTAAATAATTTCATACATTGGCCTAATAAAATATTTTTTACACTTCCATTTTAGAAAATACCATGGTATGGTTTGTGGTTTTTATTAGTTTAATGTGTAGTGCCCAAAACCAAAATAATAAATAATTCCTTCTCTTGTCCTATACAAACCCACTCAGTCTCCCATTCCTCTTCACTCAAACTTTTGGAGCTCAAAAAAACTAAGCCCTACTCTCTCAAGAATCCTCCCACGTTGCCCTGAACACCCTAGAAACCTGTCTTAAGCCTCTCCCAAGCCTTTGGGATCACACTTCCATGTAAGGAATTTATACCTTTTTGATTTTTTTCAAAATTTCATTATTTTGTTATACCCTATAATTTTTAATCAAAAATTTTGGGGTATGATTTCTCACCTTCCCAATACATCCATACTTATGTTTTAAGGATGAGAGACCTCTTTCCATCTCATTAATTCCTCAAATGTACACACATTACCATTCCAAAATTCCCTAAGGAATATCTCTCATCTCTTTTACATTCATGAATTTATTTTATATTGTGAATATAAATTCCATTACATATGCTGGGATACTATGTCAATGACCCCCCATAATATAAATTTTATGTTTAAATGATGAGATACCCATTTATACCTCATCAACATATTTTAGAATTTCTAATTGAAATTTTTATGTGGCCGATTTTAAACCAATATTTCCCTTGCCAAAATCATCACGTACGTGAATACCGTAACCATTTCACTATAAGTGTTATTCACCATTATACACATGTAATTTTTGAATGAGGAAATAAAACACTTCATTTATCTTCTCTTATTTTGGAGTAAATTATTATGTTTAATAAATCCAAGTTTTATTATCTATGTGGAACATTTATGCATGAAATAAAATGATTAAGAAGGATGCATCCTGATAGTGATGCAATGCATTGGGTAAAGAATAGTATCATGGTATGCCTTTTGAAATGAGGTGTTTTATCATGATAATTCTTGTTCAATGAGGGTATAATCATGATAATTTATGTTTATTGAGGGTTTACTCATTCTTTATGTGAAATGATCCTTGGATCATGCTAATATCATGTTAAATGTTGTTTCCCCATGTCTATGTAATGATAATAATTCTATATCTTGACTTTATGTTAATATTTCATTTATGTTCCATTAATATTACTATTTCGTAACATGTATTATATTATTCATGTTATTACTTGTTTACTCACCTACATGGATTTATAGATCACCCTTTTCTTATGTATGTCCTAAGGTTGTCACATGCAATGCTAAGTATGGAGGAATGTTGAGGTCATTTAAAAGTAGTTTTCTATAAAGATGTTTTATTTAATGTCTTATGTTGTCATGTAATGTTCCTAATTTAATAATACACTAGACCTATTAATCCTCAGAGTTGACTTAAGTGACATTTTAGGTAATAAATCATGTTTATGTGTATAATATACAATAGGGTTGTTACATCACTTGTCTGTAGTTCAAGGCTAAAAACAATGGTCAATCATGGATATTTCATCCCTATTAGGTTCCAATGTTTTAGTGGGATTGTATATCGATGCACATAGTGATGGGGGTTCCATATAGATCCTTGAAAAAATATACCATTTCGGTGTTCATAGACCAACTCACCAAGTCATCCCACTTCCGAGATATTTGAGAGTAGAGTTCATTAGTGATATTATGATGCCATTATGATTTAGAGATATTTCCACCAAAGGGAGTTCTATAAGAACTTGAACCTTATTTTCAAGTATGTGTTATAATTTTTTGGTGTTTTTGAGTTATAGGGTACAATCATGAAATTTAAGGATACCAGTCGTGTACTTAGGAGTACACGTCATGTACCAGGTTGCCACAGGTGACCGTGTAACCACCGAGTACATGGCCATGTGGGGTGACATGGATAATGATGAATTAAGGGCCTGATAAAGGAATATTCATGTAGTGTACATTAAAAAGAGAAGTGGTGTACTTTTATTTTTAATTGTTATATTGAACTGGGGTGACATCTGTTTCACAAAAAAACACTTCTACGTGCATCGTATTTTCAATGAGAGACTAAAGTCGACAATTCTTCTCGGAGCCCCTGACCCATTGTTCATTCTCCAATTTAA
Source organism: Viscum album (assembly GCA_963277665.1). NCBI lineage: Eukaryota > Viridiplantae > Streptophyta > Magnoliopsida > Santalales > Viscaceae > Viscum > Viscum album. Next base: position 645,926,429 of record OY728120.1, on the reverse strand, counting down.
CCATCATTGATTTTTTTTTATAAAAATTCCCATTGTGGGTTCTTCCTTCTTCTAGATCCTTATTACTTGATATCTCCTATTTCATGAGATATCCTTGGATGACAGTTATAGATGTTTTTTGGTCTATGTCGTTCTAGGATGATTTATGGTCCAACTCCTGATGTTATCAATCATAAAACATCAAGGAGTTTTTTCCCATTACATAGTTATTCATTGAATATTATGTGCAAATGTGTTCAATAACCTAGATTGGGGTAATGTGTGATTATGGATTTTAACCCTATTAATTCCTTCTAAGATTGTTTTCTTGATTTAGGGATCTTGTTTGTAAATAGGGTCATTTTTCCATGAAATGGAGGTGCTTTCCCATGATTGATACGATATTGACCAGGAGGTCTAGTTTTTATTATTAGGATACATTCATTCCAGACCTTGTGTTGTTAGGACATATGGTTTTTTCTGATGCTATGATTTTCTTTGTAGATTTTTAGCCACGTTGTACTTTTAGGTTTACTTTGGATGATAAAAATAATTTGTGTACTATTACATTACACACGGATATGGGATCCTGGTGTAATGAGACCATAAGGGGAACTGACATTGAGGGCTTCCCCAGAGTGTATTATTCTTTATCAGGCTACGTGACCATAGAAGGGGTTGACGTTGAGTGCTCCCTCCGAGTGTTTATTGTTAGCATGACGATACCACATGTGGAATTAATGTTTAGTGCTTACTCAAAGTGTATATAGTTTAAAATTAAAAGGATATCGGGGGAATTGATGGTGAGTGATTCCTCATAGAGTATTTTATTTCATGAGACCAAAGGGGCTTAACCGTGTGATCTTACTCAAGAGGTTGTTGTTTCCCTGTATAAGTTGAACAAGAGGGGTAAGGCTTTAAGAACATACCCATATGGTTACATGAGATTGATTAATTGAACTATAATGGATATTATTTGATAACATCCTATATGGTTGCATGATTATGTTTGGTTGAAAAAATTGATGAATGAAAATGAATCTAATTCTAATTGTATGACTTTTTAATTTTGAGTTCTTCCTTGTTTTTTGGTTCATTTGTCTTATCGCCTACCATATACATTCACAGACATTTCAGCACTGATCATTTGGTGGTTTCCTAGTGGTATCCATCTCAAAACCTACTTGGGTCATACTTTTGGGCCAAAATATATTATATTGATGTATGTATAGATAAGGGAAAGTGCCCTTCTACTTCAGGTACAAGACTATTATGGAGCTGTTGAGCATAGGACCAAGTTGAGGCTTGCGATGGCGAGGAGTTCTTTACATGTTTTCCATTGTATTTGGTTTATTTATTTTTTAATGCATTGTGACTTGTTTAGATTCATTCCTAGATACTTGCGACATGCTTCGTTATTGAAATGTGTGTGTGTGTGTGTGTGTGTTTCAGTTGTCTATTTACCTTCAGTCTTTCTCTATTTGTTGTTGTATGGAATTATTGCTGCTTTAACTATTTTAATAGGTTAATTTAATCTATATTACTCTACCAATGAGGGAATAGATTACCCACTATCACACACAAGGACCTTGCTACTAGTCGGTAGCCTCTGAATTTGGGAAAATGCGCTTGAGGCTATGTGACCAACTTGGTACAGGGTACCTCTGTGTAGCACCCAGAATTGGGACGTTACAAATTGGTATCAGAGAGATTATTTTCATCATGACTTACTTTTTGGATTCTATAGTCTGGGATTGGATGGAGTATGTAGTTGGTAATATGTGTGTCCAAGAGTAGCTAACCCGTGTATAGGGAAAAGCTAATTTACCATGATTATTGAAATTTTTCTGGTTTTTCAATAATTACAGTTTATATGATTTCACTATTTGGTGATTCAACTATTTTTTATGATATTTTTTATATTATTGAGGTTTTATTTATGTTGAAACTTGATGAGATGAGGGTATTCCATCTCATCCTCGTATAAGAACTTTCTTCAAATTAAATTTCATTCATTATTTTCATTCAAATTAGGGTGTATTAGTGATTTCATAATGTTGTGATAGATGTTATGCTAGATATGAATTTGTTTTCATAGATGCCTTGATAGATTAACTGATATTTAATAGGATGTTGGATTTTGTAATGTTTCCTTTTAAGGAATTCCAATCTTTGGTTGTTGAGTTGTTATGGGCCCTCATAGATCTTAATTTTGTGAATCATTTCTCTATTATGCTTGTATATGACATGCATAAGATTTCAAGATTTTATTTGCATGGATTATGGACCCCCATAGATTAGGATTTGGAACTATAATGTTCTTTTTAGTGTTTTTCTGGGTTCTGGAGTAGTTCTTGAGGCATAATGTCTATAAAAACAAAGAATTCACAGTGTGTATTGTTGAATACAGACCATTTATCATTATATTTTTGAAGTAACTGTAATTATTATGTACACACCATGTACATAAGGACGTGTTGTTATATATCTACTGTGTTACTACCTATGTGGGTAAAGACATTTGGTTTGGAAATACATGGAGGAAAACACCGTGTATCAGATATAAAAATTGTGTTGTAGGGACCATGTGTCTACTAGTGTGACTAACGACATGGGTGGATGAAACATAGGTCATACATGCCATATCAATCTTGAACACAATGTGTATTTAAATATATGTATCCATCCATGTGACTAACAACATAGGTTTGTGAAATTCATCCAGTACACACCATGTCTGGCACGAACATGCCATGTAGTCTCTTTCTAGGAGAACCAGTTGGGTTAGTCATGTAGAAGAACTCGATTAGGGGAAAATGATTAAATTACATGTCGGGTCGTGGGAGAACACGCCATGTGTTTGAGGAGTTACACCTCCAGGGTTGGTAGGAGTACACCGCCAGGTGAAGGCCTAAGGGAACACACCATATAGGTGACAAACACATTTTGTATCCCAGTTTTGAAAAACAACTTAAATGCTTTCATTACCATGTTCCTTCCGGAACTTCAAATTTTTAGTCCTTGATAATCATGAACAATGGTGTTCACTTTACCTTGTTGAGTAATGACACCATGATCTCCTCTGGTTGTATTCCAGATTCAACTAAGTGACCAGACACCAGACATGGTAGATCAGGGATTACAAGATGTCCCTCCAGTTGTGCATGTCTTCTCACAAGTCCTTATTCCAGATACAGGTGTCAATGCATTGTTCCAAGAAGTATTCATGAGGGTTTTTCAAACCTCCAAGGGATTACCCCATCCTCCCCATCTATGGAAGAGTTGACAGGTGTCTTTCAACAGTATCATCCACCCACATTCTTAGGGGATAATGGTCCTCGTGATACATAGTTGTGATCAGAATCATTGTTATCGATTTTCGAGCATCTGGAGATGCCTCCAGAGAGGAGGGTGAAGCTCTATATGTATCGATTACTTCTACTTGGAGAATTTTTGGGCTGATCGAGATCAAGATTTCATGAGCCTGGAGCATGATACTCTTTTATTCATGGAGTATTCTTGATGCTTCATAGAGGCAAAAAGCATCAAACTCATTAAAGTGGGTGATGTTTTATTCTATGCAAGGATGATTGAGGATGTTATCATGAATGAAATTCGTTTTTAGGTGAATATCATCAGGTTGAATTCCATTTCTTATTCCATCAACCAGGGTCCGATCACAAGGCTAACTAGAGGGATTCTGGAGCCATGGGGAAGGGAGGTTAATCATCCATAGTTTGTGATTCTCCAACTGATAGCAGGAAGAGCCACAGGGAGTCTACATGTAGAGATCCTAGTAGGTGAGATACACCTATAGGTAGTTATGTGGTATACTAAAAGTGAGGGAATTGAGGGAATACGAGGCCACATTTCCCAGGAGATGTAGTTTGGTGCTGATCTTGTGGTAAGATGGGCTCTCTTCTGTAGTTCTCCCTATTTTTATCACTAGAAGATGGTTATAGGTGTTCCTATATGGCTCCTCATTCAAGAGCAGCACTGCCAATTTCTCATCAGTCTGGGAACTTGAGTTCTTCCAACCATTCAGGCCTAGGTGGAGGTATCGATCGTGGTATACATTTTCATGGAATTAAATGACAATACGTTAGATCATCTCATGGTGGGTAGGCTGGGTCACAAGACCACAATATAGTAAAAACATTTTTAGTTGAGAAGACCCAGCAAGAGTTGGATCCCAGACCCTACATATTTAGAGGTACAATCCTAGTTTCATCAGATTTAGCTTCTCCACATTTCGATATAGGTGCCTCCCATAGTATCACATCGGTTTCTATTAACAAGAGCCTTAATCCTTGTGTCTTATCTTCTTCTAATTTCTTGACAATACCTCGATTGCTAGTTTCGATCTGGATGACTAGGGGACATCGTCGTTGGACTATAATCTAGTGGTTTATCATTTTATGTATTTCATCCTAGAGGACATTTTAGGATTTCCACTAGAGAGAGAGGTGGACTTTTCGGTTTAGCTTGTGTCAGGAGTGGCACTGGTGTCAATTCCTTTTCATAGGATTACTACACCAGAGTTGCAGGAGCTCAGGAAGTAGTGGGAGGAGATGTCGAAAAATGGTTTGATCTAACCCGGTACATCCCATTGGGATTATCCTATCTTTTTTGAAAATAATGTGGATGGTGACCTATACATTGTGTGGATTTTTAGATGTTGAACCATTTGATATCCATGAACCAATATCCCTTTCCGAGGAATGATGATTTCTTTGATCATCTATGAGGATCCCGGTTAGCCTCAAAGATTGATTTGAGATCTGGTTATCATCAGTTGCATGTAAGACCATCATATTTACCTCTTACAACCTTTTAGAAAATGTATGGTATATATGATTATGTAGTAATGTCATTTAGTCTCATGAAAATTTCTTCATATTCCATGGCATTGATGAACCGAGAGTTACATCCATGCATGGATTTTTTCTTAGAAGTCTTCGTCAATGATATAATGGTGTAAAATCAGACTCGATTCCACCATTCCACACACCTTGAGATCATTTTTATTACACTGAGAGAGCATAAATTATATGCTAACATCTAGAAATAAAACTTTCGGATGTACCAGATTCTCTTTTTGGATCATGTTATCTCAGAGACAAGACTATTAGTAGACCATGAGAATGTGAGCATAGTAGTTTCTTGGGAGCATCCAAAGAACGTCTTTTAGGTATGAAGTATTTCTAGTGATGGTCCGATACTACTACGGTTTCATATAGTAAATTTCAAGATTTGAAACACCATTGAGAGGACTGACAAAGAAGGGTCTGAAGTCCATATGATCATATTCATGTGATTAATCCTTTCAGGAGCAGAAATGGAGGTTGACATTAGCATCGATACTAGTATTTGTAGAGCCAGGAAAGAGATATATTGTTTACTGTGATGCATCAGGTATCGGTCTGGGAGTAGTGCTTATGAAAGGAAAATGAGTCGTTGTGAATGGGTCTCGATAGTAGATTCCAAAAATGGAGAAATTACATGACACACAATCTTTAGTTGGATGTAGTTGTTCATGCCTTACGTTGTTGGAGACAATATCTGTTGGGAGAGAACTTTATGGTTTTCAAATACCAAAAATATCTCATGTATATATTCACCTAACATGATCTATATTTGGGATAGTGAAGGTGGGTTAACTCAATTCAGTGTTTGGACATTGAGCTTTACTACACTCTTAGAAAAGGAAACATAGTAGCTATTGAATTGAGTAGAAGGACTTAGATACAAGAAGTTTAAGAGTCGATCATTGATTGGAATCTTATGGATATGTTATCTATGATTCTCTTGGATATTCACGATATATAGGGGAAGACGTTTCTTTCTACCTTTGCTGTAAGATCGACTCTACATGATCGAGTGAGAATGAGGAAGCTATTACATTCAAATAGCATAGTCCTACGAGAGAGTGAATAAGAGGAGGACCCTATTCTTAGGTGGAACATAGGAAATGTTGAGATCTCATGTTTTCATGGGCACATATGGGTGTCATCATACATAAGAGATGATCTGATGCAATACATTTTTTCCTCGGTTTGGTATGTTCATCTAGCTATAAAAATTATGTATTGAGATCTACAGTGTCCATATTTGTGGCCCGAAATGAAGATAGATATTGATGATTTTTCCATGATGTGTTCCACCTATTTGTAGTTGAAGGCTGAGAATCGGCTACCAGTAGGGATTTTGGAGTATTTACCCTTCCCTGAGTTGATGTGTAAAGATGTTGTGATGGAATTCTTGACAAGTTTGACATGGACTCCTCGAGGGAATGTTGCAATTTTGGTCATCATGGACGAAATCACAAAGGATTAACACTTTTTTCTGATTAAGGAGACCTTCAGTGTTGATTATTTGAGAATATATTACATTCCAGAGATTTTACATTAAATGGGGTTCCATACTCCATAATTTCAAATAATGATTTCTATATTACTTCTCGGGTCTAGAAGGGGATATATAGGGAAATTTGTACATAAGTGCTTCTGAGTACATCATACCATCCCCATATAGATGGCCAGTCCAAACATACAATTCAGTTGCAGTAGGACATGCTTAGAATATACCTTCTAGGATTTGGAGGTTCATGGTAGAAACATATAAATCTTTTGGATTTTTAATACAATAAAAATTATCATGAAATCATCAAATGGATCCTTATGAGGATTTGTATAGTAAGATAGGCCAATCACCCCTATGTTGGCTCAAGGACGGAGTGGCAGCTATAATGGGACCTCATCTTTTCTAGGAGACCATGGAGCACATAGAGTTTATTCATATGATGATAGATACTTCAAAATCACAATAAAACTATTATGTTGATACAATAAAACATCATCTGGTGTTCGAGAAAAAAGGCCATGTTTTTCTATGTGTCACACTGAGGTTGGACCATTTGTGGTTTTGGAGAGAGTCGGGTTGGATTCCTATCAATCGTAGTTACCTCAGAGGTACTAGGATATTCACTACATATTCCATGTTTCTCATCTAAAGAGTTACTTCTCAGAACCGTCTCATGTCATTCAACCAGAGGAGGTTGAGCAGGAGGTGGATGCATCGTTTGAGTAGCATTCTACCAGGATTGTCAATTACAATGCGAGGGTTTTTCATGGAAATTCAATTCCCTTAGTATGGGTTATATGGAAACATGGTCGATTAAAATATGAGGCTTTGAAGAGGGAGGTTGATATACAATCAATGTGGCTAGAGTTTGTAAAGGATTCTTCTTCTATGCTACCTTCCAAGGGATATTCGAGGATTATTTTCTTGGGGGATGTGTTTGTAAAAATATGGAACATCTTTTTAGTTATGGGTTTTTCTTTTCTATAGTTTCTGAGAAAAAGAGGAGAATTTTGATATATAAAAAGTACACATTGTGTAATTAGGAGTACATGTTGTGTACTGGGTTACCACGGGTGATCATGCACTGGCTTGTAACGACCATGTACATGGCTGTGTTGGGTGACCTAGAGATGGCCTAAAGTGGGGACTAATAAAGGCTTATATATGTTGTGTACTTCGAAAAGACATGTATTGTAATTTTATTTTTAGTTTTTATTTAGTATTGAGGTTGCATCTTGGTAAAAAAAGTCACATCTTCATAGCTCATCTCATCCAAGAGCGACTGAAGCCAGCGATTATTATTTGAGCCCCTAAACTGCCATCCATTATCTAATTTAATTGGAAATGATTTCATTGAAATTTCCAATAGTGTTCCCTTACATATTCTATTGAATAAATCCTTCATATCCCATCTTTCATGATTTAACCTTGGATTAATGCTTTATATGTTTTTTTAAATCTTAGTTTTTATAGGATAATTCAAGGTCCAATGCTAGAGTATATCGATCTTACAACATTGAGGCATGTGGATTGTGACCTTCCAAATATAGTTTTTTAATATTATGTGCAAATGTCCCCATACCCAAGATTGAGGTACTACATGTTTAGGGATTTTAGTCATGTTCATGCCATTTAAGCTTGTTTTCTTGAGTTAGGGCCCTTGTTTGTAAATAGGGTTATTTTTTCATTATATAGAGGTTTTTTTCCAATTTTTTTTTGACATTGACCATGTGGTCAAGGTTTTCATGTTAGGATAATTTTTTTTCATTCCTAGTGTAGAAAGGATGGAGTGTTTTATTTGATAATGTGATATGTTTTGTAGCTTTTTATCCAAGTAGTATGTTTAGGTTTAATTTGGTTGTTGAACTTCATTTTTGCACGATTTCTTTACACAGGGCTGTGGGAACCCCGTTTAGTGAGACCATATGGGTAATTGATGTTGAGGGATTCCCCAAAGTGTCTATTATTCTTTTTCATGTTGCGAGACTCGAGGGGGGATTGACATTGAGATCTCCTTCAATGTGTCTATAGTTACTATTACAAGGCCACATTGGTTATTGACGTTGATTTATTCTTAAGAGTTCCCGTAGTTTAACGTTAAACAATTAAAAGAGGGAATTGACGGCAAGTACTTCCTTATAGTGTCTTTTTTTAATCATAAAAAATGGTTCATACCATGTGATCATAGCATGGGGTTCATTGTATCCTTATATAAGTTGAACCCGAGAGGTTAGGCTATGAGAACATACCCAGAGGGTTACTTGAGATTGATTGGTTAAACCAGATGGGATAGTCTGAGTGACCATCAATGATGGTTTCTGGTTTTTATATGGTTGAATAATTAATGAATATAAACGAATATAATTGAATCTATATGACTATTTACTTTTGAGTACTTCTGTCTTTATTTATTCATTTCTCATATTACCAGCAATATACAATCACAGAATATTAGGAACAGATCATTGGGTGGTTGCCTACTGTGATTCATCTCACTCACTATTTGGTTCATGATTTTGGGCCCAAACATATTATATTGTTGCAGGTATAGATAATACAAACTACTCTTCAACATCAGGTACTTGTGTTTTTTGGATTTGGGGATCATGGGACCAATTTGAGGCTTGCGATGATGGGAGTTATTTACATGGTTTATATTGTAATTTTGTTTAGTACTGTACTCCTACATTGTGACTTGTTTAAATATTTTCCTATATACTTGTGACATGCATCATTATTGATATATATATATATATATATATATATATATCTGTGTGTGTGTGTGTGTGTTTTAGATTCCAATTTATCTTCAGTCTTCTACTTTTTACTGTTTTATGGTATTATTACTGCTTCTGCTATTGTTATCTATTTATATATGCTGCATTACTCTACCAACTAAGGGAATAGTTCCTCCAATATCACTTCCAAGGCTCTCTCTTCTAGTCGGAAACCTCTGGAACATGTGGAAATGTTCTTGAGGCCATTTTACCAACTGGGTATGGGGAACCTCAGGGCGGAACCCGGAACTGGGGCATTACAAGATCCCATGATGATATTTTCTAACACTAATGCTGGATTAATGTCACCATAATAAAGGGGATTATAAGAGTCCTTTTGTACTCAGTTTCATTTTAGAATATAATTTCACTCCATACTTATCAGAAGATTGAGTGAACAATTCAAGTACTATAATACATGTTTTGGGCCTACGTGTAAGACATTGGCCATTGTTAGAAGGAGAATCTTCAATTTAGGTGTTTACATATAAAAAAACTACCATTCCACCATTATTATAGAATCTTTCATGGATTTATTTGGGATACCATATTTGTTAGTAAATTTTGGACTGAACCTAGCGAGTCGGCACTCATCATACAAATGTTGTTGTTATCTGTGATATATTTGGTGAAAATAATCCATAAATAGTACGGGAATGCATAGATTCATATGAACTCCTAGGGATAGTAATGATGGATGACATTAGAGTTAGAGGTGTGATACTATGATTCCTTGATGGTATCAACTCGATATAGATTATAGAGTTCAGTTGGGGGTGGTAAGTTATATTCTGGATTCATTGGGCCTTTCATGATAAATTACATTGTCAGTAAGGGGGAATAACATTTTTTTCTACCACCAGAATTATACATGGAACATTATGTATTCCCAATTTCATAGTGGAAGATATATGTGCACAACACATTACATTTTATCGACTAGGGTATTCCCCACATTGATTATGATGCTATATTTGTAGAGGGCATATTATATAATGAGGATTGGAATGAGAGAATCCTCTCTTGGTGAGATATTCCAGTTGTGCTACAATGGTGGTAACCTAAGAATCATTAGCAGAGAACATGGATGTATGAAACCCAGATATCAGTCCAGTACCAACATCAGCTTTAGATGTCACATTCTCAAATTAGGATGAAAATACTTAAGGTGTAGATAATGTAATATATATGTTTTTTCAGGTAATTCATTTCAATATATCTTGTAATATTATATGACTACACACTAATACATCATATAATTTTGGGGAATGGTTACCCAAAGATTAAAATTTGATTAATATTACATATATTAATAACATGTATGTTTTTTTTACAAGTACATTAGAACAAATCTTAAATTATTCCATGGATAAGAAAACTGTTACTTCATTTAGTTTTCAATTTGGGGTTTACCCTATACACGATACATCATTGGAGGCCACCAGATGCATGGGTTTACCATGGTCTTGGGTGGATAAATACATATGTAAATTTATTTAAATTAACTATTTTGTTACATATACATGAAACATAATCATCTACAAATCTCTATTTATAAACCAAATTTTTGTATTGTTTCATAAAAATATTCTATGATTGGAGATATGGGATGATAATTAACAAATGACTTCAGATCGAAGGATCAAACCATTATCCCTAGGATCTCCAAATGCATTAGTGTTCGTTGATCTTGTCAAAAAACTATGATACATTCGTGTTTTTATTTATTTAATAATAAAATATCTATGTATGATGTTTTATTTATGTGAATTTTTCCCCATTTTCTTATTCAATGAGGAATTTCAGTTAATCAAATAATTCATTGATTTAGGGGGTCAATTGTGTTGTGGATATGGGGTATATTTGTTTGGATCATAGAGGATTATAATAATATATCATTTAAATCCATTCATTCATTATTCCAATGGTGATAAATATATGCCTCCATAATCATTTGCTGAGGTTTATCCCATATGTATTTGTTTGTTTCTTCTACCATTCAATGATTTTTCATAATTGGTAGTAATTTTGGATAGTGTTTTCAGAAATACTGAAAAATAAATCATTGTGCACTCATTTTCTAGAGAAATAAAATGATACCACATATATTGGAACACTGTGATCATGGGACCTATATAGTATGGTCGTGAAAATGATCATGAAAAATTAAAAGTTCCTCATGTGGGATTTTATGTAATTTGACAGAATGGGGTGACTAGATGACGTACAATGATTATTAGATGGAAAAATTCAGGTGAACATTGATGTAATTTCTGGTATGAAATACATCCAGAATTGTTATTATAATTCGAGGATTTATCAGAATCCATATGATTGGAAGAAGATACATAAATTAGATCAATGGTTTCAAGAAAATAAAAACATACAAGTCATATAATCTATAGATATACAATGTGTGGGGACTTGTTTGTGACCCTTTGGATTTGTGGGAAAACAGTATCCCATGTGTTGTGACATGTGTAATACGTCATATGACCTTTACCAGGTGGCCCTCTATGTGTCCCATCAGATACAATGACATAGACATGGCCATGTACTTGAACACATGTACTAGAAATAGGTATGACCTTGTACTCAAACATGGCCACATACAAGAAATTTCCCCTTTACATTGGAACAACCAGATCTAAATGAGTAGGGGAAAAGGTAGATTGGTGTTAAAACATTTTTTTCCACGATTAGTGTTACATGAATTTTAGCTGAATTAAATATTGATTACTTCATTAATGATGACATGAAAAACATTTTTCCATTTTTTGGACTAGGTTCCTTAAGGGGTAGTCTATCATCCATCCTTATCATGGTATTATAGGTGAAAAATGTGGAACATAGTATTCTGATACTCACTAAGTGATTATTTTCACCTAGATCAATAGTAATCCCACTAAAAAGATGATGTGGGATCCCCTATCATCTTTTTTCCTTATGTGGGGTTCTTAGAATCAGTTTTACTAACTGTAGAATGGTATCAATTCTCTCCCAAGAGGGTTATTTCAAATTGGGTTTTTTGGTATTCATGATGGCCTTATGTATGATCCCCATATATTTATCAATCTATTTATACATACAATGTTTACATAATTTTTGATATATATATATATATATATATTAAGGAATACATATCTAATGGATTCCATCAATACTATGAGATTTTCATAATGAGTTCTCATGGGTGTATGTGGTGAAATACTACGAAGAATAACTTTAGGATGGATATAGAGTTGAAGAAATACATTGATAATATCAATCATCAGCAACTATATCTGGATTTTTTTAATTAATATATGTTATTCTGAATGACATATTATTACAATGAACTAGATACTTTCTGTCCATTATTTTTAATTATTTTCTTATCTCTTACTAGATATTTTTATAATCACCCATACACAGTCTCTTCCTGCATTTTTCATTGATTATGTACATGAATTTATATTAAATGGGGTTCTTAAAGAACCATGTGTAGATATATATTATATTTTTCTTACAGAGGCCATAGTTCGTATTAGGAATCACATTTTACTATTTTCACCTCTTTCTAGCTTGTTTTCCTTCTTTACTTTTTTTGGATATTCTTTGGACCATTATGCTTTGTAGTCAAATTTTCATACAAGGATTTTTGCATTGATATTTTTTTCGTAAATTTGGTTTCAATTTTAGGTTATGTTTCATCTTTTCTTATGTACATGGAGATGTATTTTTTCTTATAAGTATCATAGTATATGGGAACCCATGTGAGTGTTCTAAAAACATGGCGATGGTTTTTATCCCCTATCCAATTGATGTTGGGCTTGGGTTAGTCTCACTGAGATTATCATTATCTTGGAGAAACATGGTGGTAAGAATCATGAATCCAAATCACATTTATTTTTTACCCTGTTATAATAACCCAATATGTTTTTGGTGATGTTTATCAGTCACATAAGAATAAGATCAATAGTCTTTTTAACTATACACATTTATTACAAAACATTATGTAACATCATAAATACCATATAATATTTTAATCAGGGTTAGACAATTACATAGTGAATTCATATAAAATAATGAAATAAACCACTACCTTGTGAAGGACACATAAAATTAAAGGATAACTATATAGTGTTCGGTTTTTTAAATAGATTTGAAGCATATATACCATATATCAACCAATGTAGTATATTTTTGTATCTTCAAAACATATTAATCATCTAAAGTTTATATGATTTTAGTTATCCTAGAAGGTTAATTATAATTTAAATCATGTCCACATTATTAATAACTATCTTCTACTAAATAATAGAATATATACTAATTATATATATGGAAGAATAATTCCACTGATGAAAATATATATTTTCTGTAATTGAATAAATTAATGATATTTTTTATTAATATGCAATTATCGACTAAACATATCTATGGTTTATGTGATGAATGGGAAATGATGAATATTTAATAGTATAACTTTATTTTTACATACAACTACTATCAATTGGTTAAAAACATTTTATAAATCAGATAATGAATTATTTGTTTCCTATAAATGGATATTGTTTTGAATGTGTTATTGAGGTTATAAGATATTTGATGATGATGTAATTTAATAGATAAATATATATGTTTTTTTGAAAATAGGCGAGTAATATAGAAGTAAATAATTTTACTCATTTAAATTAATGTTTTCAATATCATGTTTATTATCAATTGTCTTGGAGTTTCTTTCAAGAATAATTTATATTTGGCCTATTTGATCCATGAAATTATATGAGATTAATTCCACTAAATGTGATATTGGGATGAATTGTGTGTCAAAAGGAATGATGATTGAATTCAACCCTGGATTATGATGGTATATAGAAATATATTTAACAAAATTCCAATTTATGAGAAGATACAAAGTGGATAAAATCAATGATAGTATGGGTTACCAAAGGAGATCATTAAAATGTACAAAATATATATTTTAATTTCAAGTGGAAAAAGATTATATTTATATTAATATATAGAATCCTATGGGATATTTAATTGAATATATACGGGATCATATTATTTCAAAATGATATAGTTCTACAAAATAAAAAAAATAAGGATTTTTACGGAGTATCTAATAATGGAATATTATTTTTATAGGGGTATTAATGTTTGACATGATAACCAAAAAAATATTATTTGAAAAAGTGATATAAAGAATGTTGTATTTTGTGAAAATATCCCTTGTTTATTTTTCAAAATATAGGAATTAAATAATTCTATAATTTCATCACATTTTAATGTTAGAGATTGATAGAGAATAGAGAGAAAGGGTGAGAGATTATTTTTATCTTTGGGTACTTATTTCTATCTCTTCATTGTTAATTGATTTTAGTGGAATATTTTTTAATAAAATCCAAATGTGATTTATTGTTATAAGGACGAGGTTGTATGAAGAAATTTATTAAAGTAACCTTTATTAGGTGACTGATTTTCAAGGATATAGTTTCTTTTATTCAAAATGATGTTATGTAACCAAATGTTGAAGGAAATAATTTGTGTTATGGAATATATCATTAATGATTGTTTTTAGATGTTATACTGCTTTTCATATATATTCATGAGATTTTTGAAGATTTGTAAAAGAATATCCAGAAACTTTCGGTCTTATATAACATAATATATCATTTATTATGAATTTGGAGAATGTAATAATTTATCAAAATTTATTAATGAGGTTCATTATAGTTTCCTTGTTGCTTCTAGATATATAGAAAAGTGATAAAGAGAGGAAAATTATTTAATTTCATATATCCCATGTTGAAAATCCAAGAATAAAATATATTTATGAGTCACATGGAAAATATATTTTATTTTAGGATCTTCATTGAGGTTTTTATATTTTCCAAATTTTATTTACTCTATCATCTATACCATAATATATTGTCCATGAGGTGATGAAGTTATCTAATATTATTATCTACCCCTACAAATATGACTATTCCAACTCCATGAATTTATTTCATGATATAATTGTTATCGATAATTATAAAATATGAAATTATATCATCTAGTGGTATAATGTTCACTCCATAACGTGGGTAACCACAATATAAATTTAAGCATGTGAATGAAAATGGTTTCTGTTGAAAGCTAGTATTTAGTATTTTTTTATCAAAAAAATGATAACATCATTATATGATGATCATTATATGATTTAATGAATCATTCAATAATATTAGTTCTAATTTGGAAATGAAATACCATGAATTAGTTTTTTTAGATATTTTTAATGAATCGAATGATAACGTCCTAAATACATTTGTTTCATTATTATTCATCTAAATGATAAATAATAACTGTATAAGGAACTAATATTTCATGCTTTGATATAATTCATCATGATATTATTAATAAAATCTATAGGACATTAATAGATTTTATTATTTTATTTATGAACATGGTTTGGTAAATTTTAGAACATATATTAAAAAAATATTCGAACATCAATGGTGTAAATCTACTTGAAGATGATAAAATGGATGGATTTTGAATAATTGGGTGATAGAAGATGGTGGAAGAATGAATTTTGAATTTTGGATTCAAAATTCATCACTGATATTTTAACATTTTATCCCGATGTAAAATAGACCCAAAAATAACGATATTGTAAAAAAGAAATATAGAAGAAGATAGAAGGTTTTTGGAATCATGTTTCTATTTTAATATCATAATTTAGTGGAATGTGTTATTTATGATCAAAAATATATTTAAATTCCGGTTAATGGAACCTTAAATATACAAATGATTATTTTCGATTAAAAAATATATAAAATATTTTGACTATAATTTATACACTAGACTTATTCAATCTATTTTTTTCTAGTATTATGATTTTTTTGAAGAAATTACTGTATATTTTGACTAGGGAATTGATCATTTTTTGATAGTGATATTGGGAGTATCATGTGGTATTCATTTGATCATTACATAATGAAATTATAATGTTTTTTTATTTAATATAATATCTATCATAAAATAAAGATCATGTAAATAAACAAAGATTAGGAATAAAAGTCCACAGACTGATTTTTTCAAGAGTAGTGTGTGATATATCAGAAGAGGTAATCATTTGGTGGTAATGAGTCACTCTATAAAACATTATATATCATATGATATTCTATAAGGAGTTTATTAAACTAATATTTTATAGAAACATGACATGATGAGAGTGACATATTAAATAAAATATATCCCCAAAAAAAATAGATTATAGTTTATTTTGGCTACACCAAAATAATTATGAGTGTATAATCCTTGGTTTAGTCCTAGTTCAAGTGAATTATGAAAAATCGTTGTGTGACTATATGCTTTTCATTATTCACATATGCATGTTATCTAATGTAGATAATTATGTTTAAAAAATGTAATCAAATATTAAATAGTGTTCTTTCTTAACCTAGAATATGATATGATTTGATGGAAAATATTTGAAATGGTTTAGATATGGTAACACCTTCATTACCCAACCCTCTCTTGGTGTATTGATATATAATGTGTAAAAAAAGACATCTATCTAAAATATTGAAATTATATGATTATTTAAAGGAATTAAAATTATACAATAAATAAATATATTTATATTATAGGAAATAATACTTTATTAATGAATAATTTCTTGAGTGCAAACCATTTTTTTCAGATAATGGTTCGATGGTTGATAGTGAAATGGAGGAAGAATTATAAAATGATACACTTGGAAAATAATATGTTTTCAAAGGGATGTTCTGATTTCATAGTTATCAAATGAACAATGTATTATTTTGTTAAATAAAAACTATATTGGCATTCAATTATTAATAATCCTAAGAACAAAGTGGTTATGGGAGGAAATTTTATATGGGGATCATCTAACAAAATGACGAATAGTTTATAATTAACCTAAAAACTCTCAACAAATGGATAAAAATTATCAATCATTTTGTGAAGATTTTAGATTATGTAGGAAATTGATTAACATTGATAAATAATTTATCACTACAATATTGGAAAATTTATTATAATATCCAATCATCAATACTATTACAAGTATAATTAAATATGAAATAGAATGTTATTTATTATTAATGTGTCACTTAATTCATCATTAAGAGAAGACTAATGAATTTTTTATATTGAATGATTCTCATATATGATAATATATATAAATATAATCAAATATGTGAAGACATGAATTAAATAATCAGTCTCTTTTGGAAATGATGGGTCACTCACAATTATGGGGTTTGGTTTAGCGTTAATTAGAGAAAATAAGATTGTATTAAGAAAAACAACCAGTTTAAAAAAATATTATTAATTGTGTATTAGAAATATTATGAAATAAATTAAGGGGTTTACCATAAAAATAATTTATTTGAGAAGATAATAAATTTTGGGTGTTCCTTATTTAATGTAAAACAAAAAATTAGAAACTATTATTATTTTGGATATGTTACAAATCCACATTACCATATTTTCATAGATGAAAATGAATTGTGGCATCAATGATTTGGAAACAATTACTAAATGAATTTATAAAATTTTTGAGATGGGATAAATTTATTTTATTTTCCAATAAATATATTAAAAATAAATTAAATGTATTATCTATATGATTAGAGGATTATTTTCCATTCTTCACATAATAAAATAAAGATTCAAGAATCTTAAAAATTAGAGCACATTGAATAAGATGTCTTTGGTGATATGAGGAACCAATTAAAGAGTGGAGATAAATAATATAGTTCAATTATTTAATTATTAAATATTATTACTTCTATTAGGTTTATGAATCAGATATAGATGTATAAGAAAATTTTATTTAGTTATAAAATATTTTTAAAAATATAGTGTGGTTCTCCAACAAATAATTGATTGATGAATAATAATTTTGAATACAAATGTCAAAATTTAAAAAATTATTTGAAATAAAAGTAATAATAACTAATTTTTAACACCATATACGACACAAGGAAATTATTTTAATAAATTAGAGAAAAGTATCTTAGTAGAAATTGATTGAAGAATATTTTTGTAGACTGATACAAATCTATTTTACCTGAGGAATCTTTTTAATATACAGATTTACATTGCACACGTTTTATTTTGAATCCATATATATATGATGGTTTGAATGTTTTATTAATAGAATACACTAATCATTATGTATGTAAGGTTAATTATAAATCCATTTATTGTCATTATGAATGTGGAATATATATATATGAAATAGAGTAGATGTGTTAATGTTATCTACCAATTTTATTATAAAAATTCATGACTATATAATTATTATAAATTAATTATCGGATCAATTTTTGATAGTATTGATACAATGATGATATATAACTCAATTATCTATGACAGAGTGTTAGTAATATGTTCTAGAAGTGAAGATGTTGAAATAAAATTTATTGATAAAAATAATATATTTTTTAACGGTATGAGAATTTATATGATTTATACATTAATGTGAAATATTTACCCATTTCTAGTATTGAATAAAATTAAAATTAAAATAATCCATAAATGATAACGATGTAGATAGAAAAAATGATATTTCAGATTGGGGTTCAATAATTCGAACAAAATGATTAGTGATGAAAAAAATCATATATTTCAATATTTTATAATGTAAAATTGAAATTTCTGTAAGAATAAATGAAGAATATATATTGTATTTATTATATGACTAATAAGTTATATAAAATTATGATGTATGAAATTTAGGATTTTTATTCCAATCATGGACATTGCAATTTTATTTGAAATAGGTATTCTCTTTAAACAACATTCAATGAAAATTTTATGGTGATAAAAATAATGACAATTCTCAAGTGATAAAGATTCAATGATTTTGATGTAATTTATTTTAAAGATATATCAACTCCAGTTCCTAGTCATTAGAGTAATAGTATTTCTATTTCTATTTGTGAAAAAACTGACATATAATTATTCAAATAGATGTGAAATCACATACTACAATTGTTAATTGTAATTGGAATAATATATTAAAAATAATTATATTTCTTACTTGTTTATGATGATGGACAAGTTTACCTATTTAATGGTAAAAAATATATTAATATAATCCCTAAGGATATAGAAATTAATTCTTTATTTATTATTTGAGTCACTAGAATTAATGAGGGGAATAGTGGAAAACTACCTCTATATTAAAGATTATAATTAAGTATCATTTTTTAATTTTCTAATTGAGGATATTATATTTGATAAATAAAAATAATTTATCTTATGTGGATTTTTAATTGAAAATAATAAACAAGTTTCATTTGACCATTCTTAAAGAGATGAAAAATCTTGCAATTTTTCAAATATCCCATGAGAAGGATGATTTTTTCCACTCTCCAGAGATGTATTAACTTTAAAATGTAAATATTTCTTCAATATAGGACTCATAGGAGGTTTTTATTCAATTTTTTTGGGAACTACAATATTAAATGATTTTACTGAAATATATAATTTTTATAAGGGCTCTGAAAAGTGAATAGGACATTACTCATGTTCATATCTTTTTTCCAAATGTTCAACATGTTGTAACACAATGTGTTAAATATCCATGTATTCCAATGGATTCTTGATATATGTTTTTAAATATAATTATTAGTTTTTACAAAGTGATGGATAATAATGTGTTACAATGTAATAGTAATGCACTGATAAATATATTTAGATAATCATATGTGCACGGGGTTGTAAATTAGGATGACATATGATCATCATCTCATGGAGTATTCTATCATGGAGTGTTGTGTGTTGGTTAAATATAGTGAAATTTAATTTATTCTATTTTAGAGGTTTCATGGTGGTGTTTTTTCTCAAATTAATAAGATTATAAAATCAAATTCATATGAAAACAATGTTAATATATATAAATGTTGATTTGATGTTTCCACTTCTTGGGGAATGTGGAAATAAATTTTCCATTAACCATTTAATAAAATAATTAAACAAACATGATCAAACAATATTGAAAAAATTAACTTCATTAAGGTGATGGTGGAGAAAGGATAGTTGAATTTAGAGTCTGATTCCCCAATCCTATAAATAGTGTGTTTGTTCCATTACACACTATGCAAATATATAATTTAGGAAAATAGTTTTATGAATATAATTCAACATCCATTCTATTATCAAAAGTATATAATTATTCCATCCCTTATCTTATTGACTTGGGTTTTATTATTTTAAATGGGAGTTTTTATATTTATAAAATTTCAAAAATTATTTTTCTATAACGATAAGAATATATTTAGGATGAGTTTCTTAAAAGGAGAATGATGTAAAATCATTATTAAAAATGTTTTATTTCATGAAAAATATGGTTTGATCTGTTATAAATTTTTTATTTTATATCTTTACATGAACACATTATACACATGTTCATGAATCATTTTTATAATGTGTAATATTTGGTGTTTTTAGGTATATATGTATTTGAATCAAAAATCAATTTTTTGGATATAATTAAAATTAATGAAAAAGGGAGATGTTATTTGATTTTGTCGATTCCTACATTGACATCACTGATGTACAAACTATATTTTTAAATTTTTATTCACTCCACATTGCAATATGTTTCATATGTGATTTTTTGTGGTTAATAATAAAAAATAATTGGTGATATTATTACGTGTAAGTTCCCATAAAAAAAATATATTTTCATAAATAAAAATTATATTACGTTTGATGAATATTTAATACATTACTCAAAAATATTTCAAAATAATATATTTGTATAGTTCATTTGGAAACTAAGAACACATTCTTCTAATTTGGTGAATGATCTGCAACATCTCCCATAACTATATTTCCCCTCAGTAACCACAATAAAAAACAATCATTAAAACATAGGGAAATGAAAACAAAAGAAAAGTAGTGATCATAGATGAAATATATGGTTAATAAAAAGGGATATATTATAATTATATGACCACAAGGGTATGAGATGATTATCAAAACCAATGAAGATCATACCATGTATATCCAACAAAATAACCATGATACATTGAATAAATATATTTGTAGTTCATATGACATGAATCATACTGAAATAACGAACATGGTCTACAAAAGCATAAAATAAGATTACTACATAGAATTTTGGTAGAGACAAAAGGATATAATATAGATATACATATTAGTCTATTAATCACTACCTAGAAAATATTAGTAGTATAAGTTGACATTTCATACTATCTTGGTAGTCATAGTTTACTCTTATGGAAATATTACAAGAATGATTTCATGCTACATACCATCCCAGAAGTCATGGTTTATACTCATAGCTATCATAATTTTATGAGTTTACTCCACATAACATCTTAGTAGTCATGGTTTACTACGATGGACATCATACTAGTATGAGTTCACTTCGCATTCCATCGTGGTATTCATCGATTAATACCATGGCAGCCAAATAGGAAAATGTCTCATATTTATATATCATGAGATATAAATTATTATAAAATTAATTAGAGGGAGATATTGGTACCACCGATCTCATAATGATATCATACATACATGTACCACAAGATCATATCTAATCATATCGTAACACACAAAGTGAAATTAGTATCATAAACATGTAATCATATTATAACCTGTGGAATAGATATAGGTATCTTAATCATATCATTAAATTCATAACATGTGAAAATAAGTGGGTTTTAATCATCATTCCATAAAAATATAATCCATTTAGATGATGAATATGATTAGTATTCATAAACTATAAAAATTATGTCATCATAGATGGGGAATGATTATAAATTGTCACTTGGAACATGAAATTTTCTTTAAAAAACTATTTAGATAAAAAAACATTTTCATAAAACATTTTTTTGAACCCAGTATGAATGAATATAAAAGAAACATGAAATGTAATTTATAATTTATCTTGAACAAAATACATTTTTTAATTGAAATAATTTTTTTGAAAAAATGCCTTGAAATTTTAATGAAAAACATATTATTTGAAAATAAAGTTGTATGACTTTAGGGTAATAATAAATGTAATAAGGATTAATTAAAGAGTAAAAATATGTTAATGAAATATTTGAAAAAAAATCTTCTAATATGTTTTATGGAAAGGTAAAAAAGTACCTATTTAGGGAAAAAAAAAATATTCCCTTCAAACCATTTAATAAATTGGAAAACAAGGGTGAAAATGGTATTACAAATTGGTATAAAAATAATAAAAATAAATTCTAAAGCATTTTTATGAATCATTGAAATCAAATATAAATATTTCCCACTACATACTTTTGAATAAACAATCCCAATAATAATGTGATTGTTGAAATAACCGTTAAAACATTATAATCAATTGAAATGTGTGCCCCATGAATGATGTAAATTATATGAATTTTAAAATACCATAATATTATGGTTTAGACACACAAAATACATTCATGGGCATAATATACACCATGAAGAAGAAGTAATTCGTGTATGAGGCATGTGTATCATAGAATTAATGTTGAGAAAAAAATCTCTAACCTTATTTTTAATTACCTCTATATGTTATAGAAACTCATCATCATCAATTATCTCAATCATTGTTACACCTCAAGTATCGACAGTATTCTACTCTTTCAATAATACAATAGTGTGTGTTTACACAACTTCGAGTTCAAACACACCACATCTAATAAATCTAGCCCTTATGAATATAAATACCCATATTTTGAAATTTTATCAATTTTATATTTCAAAATGGGCATAATTTTTGTGATCATAATATTAAAATTAGTTTTCAGTGTATTTTTTGTATTTTTCTGAAAACAATCAATTTTTTATGAATAGTGAAAAACATTGAGTAATTGTTCAAAAACAAATTTTTATTGAAATAGTTTTTTATTTTATTTAAATTTATTTTAGGTAAAAATAGACACATGTTACCTATATATGTCCAATTTAATTCATTAGATTCAGATTATAATAATTTTAGATACATAAAAATTAATTGGAACTTTTTACCATCTTTTACCCACCAACAAAGATCATTTTCCAATTTGTATGAAAAATAATTCTACCACTTCTGTGAGTTGAATTTCAAAATTCTAAGAGAAGTGGTTGATATCAGTAATTTATATGTGGTTCAATAAGATGAAAATAATTTTTCATTAATTGTAACATTTTTCTTTTATGTACAATGGTTAAAAGTAAATAGGGTATTTAAGGGTAAGAATGATATTATTATTACCTAAAACATGTCCTAATTATATTGTATAAGATTAATTCGACCAAAAACAAACATATGATTCAAAAATGAGCCTTTTGGTCTACTTGGATTAGATTAGGACATTTATTATTATATAATTCAATGAAGAGTTAAGAGTGTTAAAGTCAATGTTCAATAACTAACCCGTTTTTAATATAGAGTTATACAAAAGATAATTTCAACTATAAATATTCCATAGAATGCTTAGAATATTACCTACATAATGTTAGTTTATTAATTTTTTTTAGATTTTATATAATTTAATTTATTCATGACACAATGATGATGTAGTAATTACCTTTTTAATGAAATATTAAAATAATTGGTATTACAAGTACACAAATAAATGTAATTTGAGAATTATTATGAATTACACTAATTTTTTAGGTTAATGTTGAAGGACCTCGGGACACCCTGAGAGGGGAGGGGTGAATCAGGGTGACAACTTTTTCTTTTAATGTGATGGATATTGTTCCCACGCTGGTAGGAACTTGTTGAACCTGTATGATGAATATGACCAGAAAAAAAAACATTTACATGCATAGAGAAGACACCACACTTTTTACTTGGTTCACCACTAAGGGCTACGTCCAAGGAGTATACGCCGACATGTTTTCATTCATACCAAATTCCACTAATATTCACTAGCTGTGGATTATAAAGGTTCGGGCACAGTCACCCTGTCCTAGGATCACTGCCTTTACAAAGGTTCCGGGATAGCTCACTGCTTCCCTCGGGTCACTCCTGTTGACTCTCCCTGGCTCACTCCCCTTGGTGAAGTCACACTCAGTTTATAGACATGATGTTCTCTTCATCATTGCATAAGAATTCTTCCTCCGTAGTATGTAGATGATCTATTGAAGTCCAATTCTCACCAGAAGACGAATCTCACTTTGCGCTGAGGGTAACGGGCGATCTTCCACCTTTTGTGTAGCTTCAAAAGGACAGATGTACATTAACAACCCTGGCGTGCTTCTCCAAGCCCGGTGCACAAGTTTCAATCCCAGTGCACAAGTCACTTCGCGATAAAAATTTAGCGCGCAGGTGGCACCAATCCACTTGCACGGAACTGCCTCTTTCAACTCCGAACTTGCACGACGTTGCACCTTTAACTCCCCAACCGCCTTGGTCGTGCAGCCAACAACTGGCGTGCTGCCTCTACTTGCGTAACCCAAAAACCACATGCATGACTAAACTAATTGCATGAATAGCGATTGAAAATTCTCTAAGACTTGATCTTGGTTTAGAATGAGGAGGGGTGGTCCTCTATTTATAGGCAAACTGGACCCCCTGCGCGGTGGCATGCAAGTCTTCCCTCAGCACTGCAGGTTCCTGCACGTAGCTCATCCTCCATAGACTTTGTCGCGCTACTCACTTGTGCGACCACAAAAATACTTGCGTGACCTTCTTCCCATTGCCATATTTTGAAGTTATAATCCTGAAAAACAATAGACGCGCAAGTTTCCAATCCTCCTAGGCATTGGTGCACAAGTCTCTTCACGGTGCATAGGTCACTTGCGCGACCAACCAAAAACTTGTGTGGCCCTTATCACATTTCCATTTTCCCATGTTCTAATCATGAAAAATATATGGCGCGAAAGTTTCCTCTCCATAGAGGATTGAAAACAAACACAAACCATACTCCAAATCATGCAAAGAAGACCATGGTTCCAACAGTCTCCCCCTTTGGGTTTGTTGGAAATCATAAAATAAATTCAGTAGATCTCTATCCATGTGCAAACCAAAAACACAAGAATCCACTTAGCAAACACTCTAAGTCTACATGAGAAATGCTCAGTGTAGAAAACAAGAGAGGAAGCTTGAATTGGGTTCCAGTGTTTTGGAATTCCAAATGATTCCCAAGAATCATTACATGATAGATGAATTCCTTCATATCCTTCTCATCCTATCACTGACACTGAATTCACATTGTGTCACATGAGTATTACAAGTCTAAGCATGCCTAAATTTATTCCATTCTCCCCCATTGACAATAAACCCAAAGCATTGTAATTTGTTTAATGTTCAACTCATACCATACTCCCCTGGATAGTATCTCCCCTAGAAACCTGCATCACATCCATAAACTGATAAAAACTGTTATCATAATCGAGAAGAGGGGTATTACGTAACCTCCTTATGCACTGGGAGGTGGCTGAACACCGAGGTTCAACCTATGCTTCTCAAACATAGTCGCTGATAGTGGCTTGGTTAGGATATCAGCCACTTGCTCATTAGTTCCCACATGATCCATTCTAATCACCCCTTGTTCAACATTTTATTTGATAAAGTGATACCTAATTTCAGTATGTTTCGTACGGGAATGCTGAACAGGATTCTTCGTAAGATCAATTACTCTCTTGTTATCACAGTAAATCTCCATTGGTTGCTTTAACTCATCACCAATATCTGTTAATTGTTGCTTCATCCATAGTAGTTGAGTTCATGCCTTTGTGGCAGAGATATACTCAGGTTCAGCAGTACTAAGGGAAGTACATTCTTGTTTCTTGCTCAACCAGCCAACACATTTCTGCCCAATATAGAAGGCTCCACCACTAGTGGAATTTCTATCTACTAAATCACCAGCCCATTCATCATCATAAATTGATGATAATTCACTATCCCTGCCTGCAAAAAAAATAACCCGAAGTTATGTGTACCTTGAATGTACCTCATGATTCTTTTCACTGCCGCCATATGTTCCTCCTTTGGATTACTCTAAAAGCGGGGCGCATGGAATGTGGAAAAAACAATATCTGGTTGTGTCGATTTCAGGTACAATAGTCTCCCAATGATCCTCCTATACATGGTGGTATCAACAGAGGCCCCATCCTCATGCTTTCCAAGTTTAGTTCCAACTGCAATCGGAGTTGACATTGGTTTGGATTCTTGCATATTAAACTTCATCAGCAGCTCTCTTGCATACTTTTCCTGAGAAATGAAAGTGTATTCCTTCATCTGAATCACCTGCAGCCCCATGAAATATGAGAGCTCCCCAATCATAGACATTTCAAATTCTGATTTCATGTGTTTCGAAAATTCATCCACTGATTTCTGCCTGCTGCCACCAAATATGATTTCATCAACGTAGACTCGAACCATGAATTGATCTTTTGGATAATTCTTTACATATAGATTGTGATATACTCCTCCTCTTTTGAATTTTGATTCTTGAGATATGAATCCATCTGTGAGTACCATTCCCATGGTGCATGCTTCAGACCATATAAAATTTCTTCAGTTTGCAGACCTTTGTTTCATAATTACCTAAAACAAAGCCCACTGGTTGTTCAATGTAGACTTCTTCTTCTAGTACACTATTCAATAATTTTGTCTTGATATCCATTTGATATACATTATATCCTCTTTGGAGTTCCATGGAAAGGAAAAGACTGATTGACTCCAGTCTAGACACTCGTGAAAATGTTTCTTCGACATCAACGCCTTCAATCTGGGAGTATCCTTTACATACCAGTCATGCCTTGTTTCTGATGACACTTCCATGCTTATCAAACTTATTTTTGAAGAACCATTTGGTACTAATCACATTGTGACCATTGGGTCTCTATAGAAAATCCCATGTCTGATTCTTTTCAATCTGATCTAATTCATCATTCATGGCATTAACCTAAGATTCGTCATTTGCAGCTTCTTCAAATGAGGATAGCTCTACAACTGACAGAAATGCAGATTGCGTGTTATTCCACATCCTTCTTATTTGAGTGGGTGCACTAATGTCCCCAATTATGTTGGATGGATCAATCTTAGCTCATCGATTTCTCCTGCGAGGTTCATTTTCATTCTCTTCATCCATAGTTTCTTCTTCAGATTCTTCTAATGAGTCATCAGCATGATGTGAATGCTGAGTGTTTTGTAAAACTTCCTCTATTTCTGCATTTGTATTTTCATCACGTTCACTTTCTTCGTGACATTCTATCACATCAGCATATGACATTTTTGAATAATTTTTTTGTTTTCTCTTCAATTTTCTTAACATCAATACTTTCCAAAATCCTTCCTAAACGCTTTTTGAAACATTTTTAGGATTTTTTGTTCATTGAGTAACCATGGAAAATTCCTTCAACTGCATTGCCGCCATACTTCCCTTGATTTCCTTCTTTGTTCCTGATGAATCATTTACTTCCAAAGACATGAAATTATTTTAAAGAGGGATTCCATCCATGCACAATTCATATGGTATTTTCATCTCACCCATATAAAGTACTATTCGATTTTGAATGTATACTGCAGCTTGAATATCCTCTTTCCAGTAATGTCATGGAATAAAACTCTCAATCAACATAGTTGGTGCCATGTTGTTCACCTGTCGATTCCTACGACCAACAACTCCATTTTGTTGTGGAGTTCTCACAGAATCTACCTCATGTTGTATCCCATGCTTCTCCAGATAATTTTTAAATTCGATGGTCGTGTATTCTTATCCATTTTCAGATCACAACACTTTGATTGTTCTTCCAGTATCATTCTCGGCGATTCGCTGATATGTTTTCATGCAGTCAAGGACTTGTCATTTCCAATGGATGACCATCACACATGCAATTCTATTTTAATCATTTATGAAAAGAACAAAGTACCTTTCTCCATGAGTTCCAGCTACATTAATCAGCCGACATACATCTGTATGAATCATATCAAGAAGTTGATATGCCCTTTTCTTCTTTGGAAGATATAAACTGCAGACCAGCTTCCCACGAATGCAAGCATCACAAGATTTTTCACGCTCATGCTTCGGGTTGGGAATGTCCTTGACAATTCTCAATTTTGAAATTTTATCCATGTCTTGTTGATTGATGTGACCCAGTATCCGATGCCACAAAATGTTTTCTTCTTCCACATTCATGTAACAGACATTTTCTTCACTCTCAACCTGATAAAAGTTGCCTTCAGTTCTGCATCCCTTCATAAGTGAATTGCCTTTCTTTCCCTTGATAGTGCAGCCTTTCTGATTAAAAGTAACTATAAGTCCTGAGTCACAGAGTTGACTCACGCTGATGAGATTATGATGTGGTCCATCTACGTAAAGGACTTCAGTCTTCTTTAGTTCTCCATTAGCTAATTCGGTACTTCCAATCACTTTGGTTTTTTGAGCTCCATCATTACCAAATCGTACTGTACCATCAACATTATTTTTGATATCTATTAACAGGACGACATTACCTATCATATGAGATGAACAACCGCTATCTATAATCCAGGTACTTTTGTTCTTTGTAGCTTTGAGGGCCTCCTCTGTAAGGTTGGATTTCACAATCTTCTTCCTTTCCTTCCATGAGACATTGGATTGAGTATATATTACTGATGGACTTTCAATTATCTCTTCCGCATACCCAAGTTATTCATAGTCGAAATATTCATTGAGAGGTGAGAACCTATTTGAGATAGAAACACGGTCTTTCTGTCAAGACTTTACTTTTCTTGAACTTCGGTATGAGGTGTCCGTGTCCCTTCTCTGCCTGCAATTAGCAGCCTTATGACCAATGTTAGAACGACGATAACAATATCCATAGAAATTGTTTCTTCTATAAGAATTAGGATATGATTTTTTTCTCCTTTGATGAACTTCTATATCTTATCAATTCAGATAGCTTCTTGCATCTTCGCAATAAGACATGGTATGGCCCAGATAGCCACAGAACTGAAACTTCATTAGATGAAATGTCTTCTCACTTGAATTTCTACTCATACATTCTTCCTTGGGAGAATAGTTAAATTGTCTGTCATTTCTGAATGTTTGAGGATATTTTTCAGTTCTCCTTTTAGTTTGGATTGAGTGTTCCTTTTTCAGCACTTTAGGGAACGTTTCAATATGTTGAACTTTCATCTTATCTTTCTTTTGGATCTTTTCACTTCCATCAGTTGATGTTTCGGCTTCACATCCAATTCCACTCTTTCCCATGCTATCAGGTCTTTGATCACTCAATATTTTTCCAACCCTATCTGAACCGCACTTGGATCATGCCAGTAATTCTGTATCTGAGAATCATCCAAACTGTATTTTCTTCCTCGATTCATTTGGAATTGATTCAGTCTCAAGTTTACTCCTCAGAGTAACAACTTCCTCCTCAAGAACCTCAGCAATTTTGGTATTTTCATAAATTCATGAGGTGAGGTCATTGATGACCTTTTCTTGCTCTTCAATTCTCATCTTCAGATCCACTACATCATCATTTCTTTCAATTATTTTAGATTGTACCTTCACAAATTCTTCCAGTCGTTCAATTTCAGATTCATGTTGTTCAATTTATTTAGTTGATTCTTCTACAATTGATTTGCACTTATTGCAACTCTTACATTTAGTCTTAAGCTTATTAACCACATCCATAAGTTGCATCTCAGGATCTACACAAGTTCTCAATTGTTTTTCTCCACCATTATATTCTGAATTTTCAACAGTGGCCATCATGGAAGCATGGTTCCCAATTTTTAATTCTGGTTCTTCTTCATCACAGAATTCATTATCATCTTCTTCCTCTTTACAGAAAAAACTCTTCCTTTGCATTTTCATTGAAGAATTTAAATCTCCCTTTTTGAAGAACATTATCTGAGGCTTCTCGAAGCTTTAATCTTCACGATCTTCATCATTGATCTTTCTTGAGCACTGAGAGGCAATGTGCCCAACTTTTCCACAACGAAAACATGTGATAGATAACATCCCTTTGAATTTCCCTTTTACCTTATGGAACTTATTTTCAATGAGAGAAAGAATTTATTTTTCTTCTTCATCTTCACCACTACTATATTTTGAGATTTTCAGTTTATCCATGGCCTTGAATACCATTTCCTTGCTCACACAATTCTTAGCATATTCTGGTTTGAATCTCATTTCATATACTACCAAGCTGCTTAGTAGATCATCCAGAGAAAGTTTGGAAAGATCTTATTCTTCAAGAGGTGACACCATTGCATTGTACAGAGGTGGAAGTCTTCTTAATATTTTCATTACAATATCAATGTCTTTGATTTCTTCTCCTAGACCCCGAATTGCTCCAACCTCTTCAGTAATTCAATTGAAGAATGAGTCTGCATTCTCTTCTGGATGCATCTTCAGATCATCAAACCGATTGTGCATCACTTTTCGTTTCGCATCCTTCACTTTTCTTATCTCCTTCATAAATATTCTCAAGTTTATCACACATGTATTTTTTGAGGTTAAATTCATCACATTTAGGTAGATCTGATCAGAAAGGGATGTAGTGAGTGCATTTTGTGCTTTAGCATCTACATCAAGAATTTTCCTGTCTATTTCAGTCATAGCCAGGCCTGTTGGATCAGTGACTTGTATTCCTTGAACAGTAGAAAAAAGAACTTCCATTCCAAGAGATCTTAGATGAGATCTCATTATGTTCTTCCAGATCTAGAAATTACTTCCATCGAAGTGAGGGACTCCCCTGACATTGATTGCATTCTCCATGATGATAAAGGACAGATTCAACACCAGCAACCTTTATGCTCTGATACCACTTGAAGGACCCCATGACACCCTGAGAGGGGAGGGGTGAATCAGGGTAACAACTTTTTCTTTTAATGTGATGGATCTTGTTCCCATGATGGTAGGAACTTGTTGAACCTGTATGATGAATATGATCAGAAGGAAAACATTCACATGCACAGAGAAGACACCCCACTTTTTACATGGTTCACCACTCAGGGATACGTCCAGGGAGCATACGACGACAAGTTTTTGGTCGTACCAAATTCAACTAATCTTCACTAGCTATAGATTTCAATGGTCCGGGCATAGTCACTCTGTCCCAGGCTCACTGAATTTACAAAGGTTCAGGGATAGCTCACTGCTTCCCTCGGGTCACTCCCGTTGACTCCCCCTGGCTCACTGCCCTTTGTGAAGTCACACTCAGTTTATAGACGTGAAGGTCTCTTCAGAATTGCATAAGAATGCATCCTTTGTTGTATGTATATTCTCTATAGAAGCCCAATTCTCACCAGATGATGAATCTCACTTTGCGCTGAGGGTACCGGGCGATCTTCCACCTTTCGTACAACTTCAAAAGGACAGATGTACTTTAACAACCCTGGCGCGCTTCTCCAAGCCCGACGCGCAAGTTTCAATCTCGACGCGCAAGTCACTTGTGCGGTACAAATTCGACGTGAAGGTGATACGAACCCACTTGCGTGACACTGCCTCTTTCAACTCCGAACTTTCGCGATGTTGCACCTTTAACTCCCCAACCACCTTGGTCGTTTAGCCAACAACTAGTGTGCAGCCTCTACTTGCGCGACCCAACATCCACTTGTGCGACACAACTACATGCTCGAAGAGAGCTTGAAAAATCTCTAATTCATGAACATGGATCAGAATGAGGAGGGGTGGTCCTCTATTTGGAGGCCAACTGGAGCCCATGCGCGGTGGCGCGCAAGTCTTCCCTCAGTGCGCATGTTCCAGCGCATAGCTCGTCCTCCCTATCCTCTGTCGCGATACTCACTTGCGCGACCACACAAATACTTTCGCATCCTTCTTCCCATTTCCATATTTTGAAGTTATAATCTTGAAAAACAATAGACCCGCAAGTTTCCAGTCCTCCTAGGCATCGACGTGCAGTCTCTTCACGACAAGCATGTCACTTCTGCAACCAGCCCAAAACTTGCGCAACCCTTATCCCTTTTCCAATTTCCAATGTTATGATCTTGAAAAACATATGGCATGAAAGTTTCCTCTACTTCAAGTACACGACATGAAAGTCTCTTTTCCAAAAACACTTCTCTCCATTTGTCAATTTTTAGGCCCACAAATTTGGCAAACACTGGGAAACGACACCACCTTCAATATTGTTGTCTGCTTGAACTATATGATCTCTTTGCTTGTACACACTCTGAACTTCAACTGATGATTGACAACAAACACAAACCATGCTTCAAATCATGCATAGAAGACCATGGTACCAACAAATATGACAATTTATGGTAGATTAAATTAATTTTTTTCGAAGTAATAAGGCTTTTAAGAATCTATCAAAAATAAAATAGCTAATACTGTTATAATGGAAATAAAAGAGTTTTTTTAAAAAATAATATATTATTAATTTATATTCTATTACTAATAATATATGGCTCAGAAAAAGGTGTAAAATAATATTATATATGTCATTATTGAACCACTTGATGTTCTATTGGATGTTTATATTTAGATTATTCACCATATAATATAAAAATACAATGTGACATGGTAAATGTCAAACTATTTAACTAAGAGTTAAATCTTACAGATAAGGTTATAATGATTCCATAAACCTATATAAAACCTATTGTATGAGAGTTTTTATACCCATACTCACATGATCCTTTAAATAATTCATTTTGGAGCCATTATAAGCTTCATATGATTTTATTACAAAATATTATTTCAATATTTTAATAAGGTTCTCTTAACACCCCTTATAAAATAGAACATCCACTTCACTCCAATTCACACAATCAAATCCATTTGGATCGGCCAATGCCTACCCAAATATCCTATAAACTTTCCTATATTCATCCTAGAGGACTTACATTAGTAAAAATTCCATCCTATGGAGCCCTATTGATCAAATCAAAAGAAAGAACCCGAAGAAGATGTAAATATTTCATCACCTCTTTCAAGTTCCATTCTTCATTCACTTACTCTTTCTTTATTGTTTCCATAATAAAATAATAACTCCAGTATATTCTATATAATTTAATTTTATTACAAATATTGTACACCCATATTCATTATTCTATCCATCCATTTAATGACAAGTCACCATTCATGCGTACGTATGGCTCTACGTCTCCATTTCGTGATGTGGTTGTTATTCAATAAATTATTATTTTGATGGGTATAATAATGATATATAATTGATTTAAATAATAAATATAACATCATAATGATTCTTTATATATGATATATCATCTAATTATAAGTTATTTTAATATCAAAAGAATGATATTGTCACTTGTGCATACGTACTGATTACCATCTCCACGGACGTGATGAGATTCATTCCCCATCATATCCATTCAAAACTAATTTTTATTATAGTATTAAAAATAATTTTTAAAGACTTAATATAATATTTAATATGAATAAGATACTTAATATACACAACAATCATTAATTACATAACAAAGCATATAAAGGAAAACGAATCAGTTCACATCTAAAACGATGATACTACTGAAATATCATTAACAAAGAAATATTAGAATATCATATTGGATATCATAATAATTTATATGGTATTTTTATAATTTAATAACAATTATTTCAAAATTATAAGGGAGTTTATCCTACCCTCGACCAAGAAAAAAACAAGTTAAGGGTTAATTTCAGAATCTCTTCATTATCCAAGGTTCTTTTTACGTAAGTATGTACTGGGACCTCATTATCATCCACATCCGGGTTTTCCTAAAAATTTATTCAAAACCATTTTTACTACATACTATAAAATGGTTTAAATTCATTTATACCCTTATTTGACTTTATAGATTTTTAAAGGAATCTTTTGTTCATTTTTCAAACATGTAACCTTATGACCTTTTCGACAAACTTAAGGTAAGGATGTTTTTTTAACTTATACGGTAGGTGCAGCTATATTCTACAGTTATTAACATCATCAAAGATTCCCTTACAATATTATAAGAATATCTTCAAAATAAATGTTTTATTTTAGGATTATGTAACTTTAAATTATTTCAAAAAAAGAGTTAGATATTTCTCTCAAATAGTTTGATTTCATCTATGTCAACATCCTTTAATGTATTTTAATCCTGTTTGAAGTACATTTAGTATGATACAAGGCTTCCATTTTGGATTGATGTTTTTGAGATATGTTTGACTGTGAATGTGTTATTTTTCTACTATTCACGGTTTATGGATAATGTATTGACATTTCGTTTGCCAGTTTTAATAGGAATGTTTATGTTATGTTTAAATCATTTCATATGAGGAATGTATTGAACATAGTATGAGACGGGTGGATCTTGATATAGCTCCTCGATGCATAGGTAGGTCTCATGATAAAAAAAATTTTCATGGCAGTAGGCCTTGAAAAAATATAATTTGTAGTCATGGAATAAGGCCTTGACTATGTGGTTATGATGTCTGGCATTATGCATTACATCATTATGAATGTGACTATTAATATTTCATGTGATTATTCGACTAGTAGAATATCCATGTGAGTATGTAAATGGAATTATATTGATTTATATTTTCCATATTATGATGAATATTATGTTGAAAAGGATTTTTTTTAGTTTTATACATTTCCGTAAATGTTGAAGCTTATTTATGAATGTTTCCTCTATATTCTTATCCTTACTGACCATCTGATATCACCCCTTTCTATGTTTTATTTTTCCCATGATGCAAAAAATTATATTAGGACTAACCTACAGGGATTCTCTAGGGGATATTAGTTTTTTATATGGAATCAATGATGTTGTAGTTTTCAATTTTATGATGTAATGTAAACCTTATTAATGTATGTAGTATTTACCTAGCTACTAAACTGGTCTGTCTTTCAGGACATGATTTCCTTGTATCATATCAATTTTATGTAATAATTCAACGACTCTGGGTAACTGGGTTTGGGACGATTCGGTTGGTATCAGAGTATGTTTAGTTAAAACACTATAATATAGATTTAGATAAACTGTGATTAGTGTACATTACCCTAAGAGTGACTTTGAGCATTAGTATAGAAGAACTTCCTTGAATTTTTGCATTGTAGAGATTTTGTGAGATTTACAAGAAAAACATCCATGTTTGGATACAAGTGGGTAGAGGTGGCTCTGGCAAAGATGTGCCTAGGGGTAAAACTTGAAAACACCCCATTGAGCTTCACTCGAACGGGAACTGGTGCATGACAATGAACCTTGCTACCCTTTTGGTTACAAAACTCCAAGGGTATATGCTTTTGAAAATTATCATTCTCATTTAAAATCATTATGAAGGGTTTATTAGTATATTCATCATTAAATAAAACATTTTTATGATTATGGATTATATCCATAAAATATTCAGTTTATGTTAAGTGTTTTACAAGTTTGGTATTATGTATTTTGATTCATAAACTAATATAGTTGATGACATTGTTTATAAATGGAACCTAGTGTAAGGAAATGAAATTGTGTCAATTAATGCACTCCATGCAGGGATTTCCATCCTGCACAAGGTAATTATAGTGGAGCTGGGGATACAACTGGTGCTGATTATCTTATCACCATACTAGGATAACTCACTCTAGTTATGAATCATAACCATACCCCTATGGAGCACCCTGATTAAAAAACTAGGAGGATCAATGTTAGATCACTTAATTAAGAAAAAAACCCCAGCATTCAATGGGGGTATAAATCCATTAGTAGCTGATCAATTTTTAAATTCATTAAAGAATATATTACATGCCAAGGGGAGTAGTGAAATAGAAAAAGATGTCATTGCCGTTTACCGCCTCACTGGAGATACTGATCAATGGGGGTTATTGATTCAAAATAAAAAGGAAGATGATGAAGTATCAAATATGTAATGAATGTAGTTTAAAGATATTTTCGTAGAAAAATACTTTCATCATGACCATTAAGCGGATATGGAATGACAATTTCTTAGTCTAAGGCAAAAGGAGGATGAGAATGTCGCAATGTATGAAGCTATCATTAAAATGATATAGAGGCATGATGAAGATTATATATGTAACCTAAAAAGTAATATTTATCATTTCTTTAAAGGGTTGAAACCATTTCTCCATCGATCATTAGTCTCACAATCCTCTATTTGTACGTAGATATTGTCTCATGTGTTATCATCACAGAAAAAGAATTATCTAAGTCTTACGACTTTAATGCAATTCCTGAGAAGATATCTACTAAATACTCTAGAAATGGAAATAAGGGGATGAAGGGAATGGTTGAATATCCATACTATTGTAAATGTGGGAAGAAACACCCCAGTACATTCCTGAAAGGAATGGGAGTCTATTTCAAGTGTGGTGAAAAAGGCAACCAAGCTAGTGATTGCAAGGGGAGAAAGAGGTTGTCAATATTAAATGCTAGAATTATTGATATTTGGGGCATTATGAAAATTAATTTCCTAAGCTCCAAGGAAACATTCCTTAGAAAAGACAAAGGGATTAAGGACAAGCTTATGGTATCACTAGTGTTAAGGTTGAATATCTAAAAGACATGGTGGTAGATAATTTAATGGTTTCCTCAAGTTTAGAAAATTATTTATTTGATTCTGGATCATCACATTGTTTCATATCATCCAAGTTTTTATAAGAAAATTAGATATTTCCAATTTGATTTTACAAGGGAGTTGTATGTTAAAACTCCTAGGGGAAGTATCATTGGAACATTGTTTCATGAATTAGTCCACATTCAGGTATATAAATGTTTTTTTCTTCTGATCTCATCACCATTCCCATGATTGAATTTTATATAATACTCGGTATGGATTGGATTTCAGACCATGAAGCAAAAATTAATTGTAAGAAGAAGGAGGTTATGATTTTTTATGACAATGATGAAGAACACCTTATCTTTAGAGAAGAAACTTCACCACCTCCTTCTTATCTTGATCCAACACCCTTAGCTCAAATAAATTCAATTATTAGACATGAATATAATGACATAACTGTGGGTGAGGAAGAGAATTTTCAAATTTAGGATGTACCTATTGTGAAAGAATATTTTTATGTGTTTCCAAATGAATTACTTGGACATACACCCGAATGGAAAATTGAGTTTTCCAATTATTTAATTCGTAGTTCAAGGCCAATATCGAATACCACTTATAGAATGACCACTGTGGAATTAGTGGAACTAAAGAAATAACTATAGTAATTGAGTAATAAGGGATTTATTATCCCTAGTGTTTCTCCATGGGGATCCCCTATTCATTTACTTAAGAAGAAATATAGATCTACGAGGTTGTGAATTTACTATAGGGAGTTCAATGCTATAACAATAAAAAATAGAATCCCCCACTCACAATGATGATTTATTCAACCAACTTCATGGAGTTCAATACATTTAAAATATTGATCTTCGATATTGATACCATCAGTTGTGCATGAAGGAGGAATACATTCCTAAGATATCATTTCGAACCGGGTATAGGCATTACGAGTTTACATTAATGCCTTTTGGATTGACTAATGCACCATCTGTCATCATGGATCTAATGAATATAGTTTTCAATGAATATCTTGATGACTTTGTAGTGGTATATATTGATTATATTTTAGTATACCCCAGAGGCTATGAAGATCATGAAAATCCCTTGGGTGTTATTATAAATAATCGTAGAAGACATGAATTATATGGGAAGTTTAGAATGCATGAATTCTAGATTCAAGTGATTTCTTTTCATGGCCATATTATCTATAAGGATGAAATAGTTTTTGATCCTTCTATGTCGAATGAAATCCAAGAATGGCCAGCACAGAAAAGTAAAACAAAGGTACACAGTTTTGTTGGTTTAACAGGTTATTATCGGCATTTCATCTAGAATTTTTCCCAATTGGATAACCCATTAACAAATCCCACACGTACAGGGGTTAATTATTTTTGGAAAAAAGAGTGTGGAGAATGATATGAATAATTGAAGAGAATATTAGTCAATTCTCCTCTATTGACTCTAATATCAGGGAATGATGGGTTTGTTATTTATAGTGATGATTCAATGAAAGAACATGGTTATGTCCCTATGTAGAATAATGTGGTTATTTCCTATGAATCATGACAACTAAAAATTCATTAGAAAAACTATCATACTCTTGATCTTGAGTTAGTAGTTGTAATCTTTTTTTAAATATATGGAGACATTATCTCTATTGTGAAAAATTTGAGATATATATCGATCAAAAGAGATCGATGCATATTTTCTCATAGAAAGAAATCAACATGAAGTAAAGTAGATGGCTTGAACTACTCAAGGATTTTGATTACACTGTACACTACCACCCGGGGAAGGAAATTAATGTGGTAGATTCTTTTAGCTGAAAAGATCACGGAGTTATGAACAAGATTATAGTTGAAAAGGATCATATATATATGGATCTAGTAATGATGGATATGGTAATAACCATGGTAGGTGGAACATAAATGATTTTCCAATGGTTGACAAACCATCCTTACAAGAATAGAAAAAACGTTCTCAGGCTGATGATGAGGAGTTTCTAAAGACGATTAATGCGTTGAATGATGGGGTATTGAGTGACTGCATATATTAATATAGGATTTTAAAATTTTGGAAGACACTTTCTGTTCCTGATATACCTGATCTAAAAATAGAATTATTATATGATGCTCATAGATGGAATTTCTATATACAGCATAGGAGAAAAAATGTATATATATTTGAAGGAATATTTTTTGTGGGACCACATGAAGAGGAATAATGATGACTTTTTTCCATAATATATGGTTTTTCAACAAATTAATGCTGGAAGGAAACAGCCTGGAGGTGTCATGAAACCTCTTACCATACCTGAGTGGAAATGGGATAGTATTACATTAGACTTTGTCATGTGACTTCCAAAGACTCCTAGAAGGAATGATGCAATATGGTTCATTGTTGATCGTCTTACCAAGTACACACATTTTCTTGTTATAAGAGAAGATTTACCACTTGAACATCTAGAATGACTAAGTATTAATGAAGTTGTAGGACATTATGGATTACCCCAATCAATTTTTTCTAATCATTATCCATGTTTTCATCATGATTCTGGGAAGGTCTTCTGAAAGCCCTGGGTATTGATCTTTGTTTGAGCACTACCTACCACACCCAAACAGCTGGATAGTCAGAATAGACTATTCAAACCATAGAAGAAATGATGAGATCATCCTCAAATGACTATCATGCTATGTAGGATCAATATTTACCTCTTGTGGAATTTTCCTATAATAAATGATTCTATTCATGTGTTATGATGGTACCATATAACGTGTTATATGGAAATAGATGTTGCACACCAACCAGTTGGGATGATGATTATAAAATAAAACTCATAGGCCCAGAACATGTGGAGGAAACAATGGAAAAGGTGAAGGTAATCTAAACCCTCATCAAAGCAGCTCCAAGTAGGCAGAAGAGCCATGCCAATAACAGAAGGAAATATTTGGAATTTAAAGTAGGAGATCATGTTTTCTGGAATGTATCTCCATGGATGGGTGTAATACATTTCAGTAAGAACGAAAAATTATGTCTCATGTACATCAGACCTTTTGAAATTCTAGACTGAATTGGGGTTGTAGCTTACCATTTTCCAATGCCTCCAAGTCTCTCCAAAGTTCATGATGTGTTCTATGTATCACTATTGAGAAAATACATGCCTGGACCAATGCATGTACATACCTATGAGGAATTAGAACTGGAAACTGATCTGTCTTATTGTGAAGAAACTGTAAAAATTCTTGATACTGGAGAACTACTGTTGAGAAACCGGATGACTCATCTAGGGAGAGATCTATGGAGAAACCATAGGATGGAAGTGAAACGTGGGAACCAAAGGAACTTATGATGAAGAACCACCCTGGTATTCTTATATGGAAATATTCTAGATACTTCGATGGAATAATTATTTGAAGGAGGGGACAATGTAACACACCAACCATCCATGGTACACTTCTCTTCGACTAATATAATAGCACGTGTTGTACACAACATTGAGTTATAACAAACCAAAACCAATCAAACTAGCCATTATGAATAGTAATACCCACATTTGGAAATTTTATCATTTTTATTTTTCCAAATTGAATTCATTTTTTGGATTGGAATATCAAAATTATACTAGGGTTATTTTTTGGTATTTTTCTAAAAACAATCAATTTTTGATGAATAATGAAAAACATCGAGTTATAGTTTAAAAACGAATTTTTATTTAAATAATTATTTATTTTATATAAATTTATTCTAGGTCAAAATAGACACATGATAAAAATATAATTTCAATGTAATTCATTTATGTCAATTTATAATAATTTTAGATATATAAAAATTATATTGAACTTTTTACCGTCTTTTACCCACCTCCTAGGAGCATTTTCCAGTTTGTATAAAACATAATTTTACCACTTTTGTGAGTTGAATTACTAAAATACAAGAGACACGGTTGATATCAGTAAGTAAAATTTTGTTCAATAAGAAGAAAATAATTTTTTGTGGATAGTAACTTTTTATATTTATTTACCACGGTTAAAAGTAAATAGGGTAATTAATGGTAAAAGTGATATTATTATCACCGTAACACGTGTCTTAATTATATTAGATAAGTTTAATTCAACCAAAATCAGACGTAGGAGTAAAATATGGTCCTTTGGGTCCACATGGATTATATTATGATATATATTATTATTTAATTCAATTAAGCGTTAAAAGAGTTAAATCATAGTTTAATAACTAAACCATTTTAAATATATGGTAATACAAAAGATAAATTCGACTATAAATATTAATTAAAAATCTATGATGATTTACTACATATTGGTATTCTATTTATAATTTTTAGACATTATATAATTTAATTTAGTTATGACACAATGATGATGTAGTAATTACCTTATTAAAGAAATATTAAAATAATTGATATTATAAATACCCAAATAAATGTAATTTGAGACTCTTATTGAATTATAATAATTTTTTAGGTTAATATTAAATTTTATGGATTATTAAATGAATTATTTTTTATGTAATAATGCTATTATAAATTTAACAAATACAAAATATAAAATAGTGTCAAAATTGGCATAAAAGAGTTTTTAAAACAAATATTATGTTATTAATTAATATTTTATTCCTAAAAATATATGTTTCTGAAAAAGTTGTAAATAATATTATATATATTATTATTGAACAAAATTAGGTTATCTTGTAAGTTTATAGTATGTTTATTAACAATATAATATAAATATAGAAAAATACATGGTAAATGTCAAACTATTTAACTAATAGTTTAATCTAAATGATAAGGATAAAATAATGACATAAACCTGTTTAAAACCTATTGGATGAATGGTTTTATACCCATCCCCAACTTTTCCTTTAAATAATTAATTTTGGAGCCGTTATAAATAGATAATTATTTTATTAAAAAATAATATTTCAATCTTTTTCTTAGGTTCCCCTCACCCCTCTTATAAAAGGGCACTTCCCCTTACCTCAAATTCACACCTTCAAAGCCATTTGTCTTGGCCAAACCCAACCCCAATATCAACTATAATTTCCTCCCTTTAATCCTAGTGGCCTTACATTACTCAAAAAGACATCCTATGGATCCTATTTGATCAAATCAAAAGGAAGAACCTGAAGAATAGTTCAATATTTCATCACCTCTTTCAAGTTCCGTTCTTCTTCTAGTTCCTCTTTATTTGTTGTTTCCATTATAAAACTATAAATCAAGTATCTTCTATATAATTTGATGTTATTATAAATTTGTTACAACCATATTCATTATTATATTAATCATTTGAATGGCATGTCACCATATGTGTGTACGTACAACTTACCATCTCCACTTCTTGGTGTTGTTGTTATTCAATAAATTATTTTTTGGATGGGTATAATATTGACTTATAATTGATGTAAATAATAAATATAACATGATAATTATTATTTATATATGATATAACATCCAATTATATATTATTTTAATATCAAAAGAATGATATTTTCACTCGTGCGTACGTACGGATTACCGTCTCCACAAACGCGATGAGATTCATTCCCCATCCTAACCATTAAAGACTAATTTTCATTTTATTTTTAAAAATAATGTTTAAAAATATAATATCCTTATGAATATGATTATTATACATCATATCCAAAATAAACATTACTTATGTAATGAAGAATATAAAGGATTACAAATCACTTATCACCTGAAATGATGATACTACTGAAATATCATTAACAAGGAAATATTTGAAGATCATATATGAAATCATATTAATGTATATGGTTCTTTTATAATTTAATAAAAATGATTTAACTATTCTAAATGAGGTTAACCTACCCTCAACCAAGTAAAATATCAAGGTAAGGATTAATTTCACAATCTCTTTATTATCTGAGGTTGTTTTTATATAAGTATCTATTGGGACCTCTTCATCATCCACATCCGTGTTTTCCTAAAAATGTATTCCAAAACATTTTTATTACATAATGGACTATGGGATAAAGTCATTTATACCCTTATATGACATTGTACATTTTGAGAGGAATCTTTCCATCATTTTCCAAACAAGTTACTTTATGAATTTTTTGAAAAAATTAAGGTAAGAATGTTTTTTAACTTATAAGGTGGGTGCAGCTATATTCTGCCATTATAACATCACCGAAGCATCCTTTACAAGCTTATAAGAATATTTTCAAAATAAATTTTTTCTATTATAATTATTTAAATTTAAATGATTTCAAAAACAAGAATGTGATATTTCCCTCAAACAGTTTGATTTCATCTATGATGACATCTTTAATGGATATTAATTTTTTGGAAGTTTATTTATTATGATAAAAATCTTCAATTTTGTATTGATTGTTTTGTGATATATTAGACAGTGAATGTTTTATTTTTCTACCATTCATGGTTTATGGATAAATTATTGAAATTTCATATGCTGGTTTTAATACGAATGTTTATTTAATGTTATAAATTTATCGTGTGAGGAATTATTTGGACATAGTAACAGATGGGTGGAGCCCGCTATAGCTCCTCGATGCATTTTTAAGTCTCATGAGACAAACTAGTGTCATGGAACTAGGCCTTGACAAAATCTTATTTGTATTATTGTCACAAGGCCTTGACTATGTGGTTATAAATTCGGGCATTATGCATTCCATCATTATCAAAGTGGCTACTGATATTGCATGTGGTAATTAGAATAGTAGAATATCCCTTTGAGTAAGTAAATGGAATTATTTTGATTTATATTTACCATATTATGATAATGTTAATGTTGAAAATGCATTTGTTTTATATTTAGACATTTACTTAATTGTTAATTCTTATTTATGAAAGTATCTGCTATATTGTTATCCTTACAGAGAATCTATGCTCACCCCCTTCTATGTTTTATTTTTCCTAGGATGTGAAGAAGTATATACTGACTGACTTGTAGGGATATTCTATGGGATCCCTGTTTTTTCTATGGAAACAATGTTGTTGCAGTTTTCCATTTTATGACGTTACGTAAACATTATGAATGTATCTAGTTCATCCAAGGCTACTAAACTAGTCGGTATTCCAAGACATGATCTTTTTTCATCATGCCAATGTTATTTAATAACATACTGACTCTAGGTAACTAGGGTCAGGGCATTACAATAATGATATATTATTAAGGAAACTAGATATGGTCTTCTGAGATGTATATAACATCTACAATAATAGTAGTGAAGTTGATTATTAAAATTGGGTGGGGATGGTCAAGCTTTGAGGCACAATGTGAGGTCAAGTAGTGAGGTTGGAAGTTCCCTTTTATAATTTATGTATGGGGCACTTTTGGAAATCCCAAAAAAAAATATTAAAATTTAATAAGATTATTCAATATTTAAATACTTAAATACTAACTATAAATGAAATGTGTAAGTCTTGTTCTACCATGAACTAGAATATTTATTTTTTTAATATTTTTGTTATTATTAAATAATTTATAAATAAATTAATTCAGTACGATATCATTATTTTCAAACTTAATAATATTCATTTATTATGAATACAAATATTTCAGCACAAAGATGTAATTAAAATCTAATTCATTCACATGTATATAATATAACATTTAGGTATTTGATATTAGTTATACACAGTAACAAATTAAAAATTAAATAATAATATTATTATTAAAATCAATCATTCTAATTTTCAAATAATTAAATAAATATTCTTTTAGTATTGATGAATATTTTGTGGTAATTATTTGACTTAGAAATATTCAAAATTATTTTATATAATGAAACTAATTATATTTAAATCATTGTATACATCTAGATTAATTAATTGCTTGATTTTTTCCCTATGATAACAAAGAAAATATATTAAACAAAAGAGAGTGATACATTGTTACTATCTTTGATTTAAAAAAAAAATATAACTTATTTTCATGGAAAAGATTCCAATAAAAAACTAA
This sequence comes from Viscum album, assembly GCA_963277665.1. Lineage (NCBI taxonomy): Eukaryota > Viridiplantae > Streptophyta > Magnoliopsida > Santalales > Viscaceae > Viscum > Viscum album. The sequence continues at coordinate 645,881,918 of OY728120.1, read as the reverse complement.
AAATAGATTACAATGTTATCATGGTTGAATTATATAAATCCAATATTTCTTTACATGTTTTTTTATTTGTAACCTTATCATTTTTATTTACACTTTAATTGATATATTGTAATTTTAATATTGGTAACAAAATTTTAAGTATTATGATATTATAAATTATTAAATATATAGGGTAAATTGTCCATATATGGGAACTTTATGAAATTTTAGCGTTTATTTTATTATATTTAATTACTTGTAATAATTATTTTATTTTTATTAAATTTAGTAAACTATTATGTTTTATAAAATATCATTGGTGTCAATTAGGACAATATTCATAACCTAGTCACTAGATAAAATTCAAATATTGAGAAAATTTATATAAAACCATTTAAATATACTAAAATTTCATATTCTCAAATAAAATTAGTAGTGGAATTTAATTAAATAAAATTATGTTTATTTTTATATTTTTATCATTTATTTAGTATTTACATTAACTAAACAAATATTGAATCATCAATATTTATAACTTTTCTCAATAATATATTTTTAAAAAATAAATAAGAAATTACAATAATTTATAAAATCATATTAGCTTTCAAAGGAATATTTATATTCGAATTTTTCATTTTTATGAACTTGTCAAAAAATGGAATTGTTATAAAAAATATAAGTATGAAAATTTTAATGTACATTTTCATAAAATATAATAAATTTAATATTCTAACCCAACTATATTGAAACTGTTATAATTTTCCCTATAGATTATTTTAGTCCAAAACCACTCATCCAATTAAATTATAACATGTTTTAGGATTTTTTTGTAACACTAACAAATTATTTTTACATTTAATTACACAATTTACTGTTAACTATGTTAAAATAATTTTAAGTTAATATTTATAAAAGAAATTAAGGTGATACTATTAGACTATAAAAATTATAATAACCACAACTATTTATATCAATTTTTAAATATTCAATTCACAAAAGTGAATAATTTAGGTTTAACGCTACCCACATAGACATATCAAAAATGAGATAAATAGAATGTTCAAAACAAAAATGCATTTTTTTATCAAATTATAATATAAAAATAAAAAAAATAATGTAAAATGGATTAATATTTCTATAATTGAACTATTATAACATTAAAATCAATTTAAAATATAATAATTGTTTTAAATATAATAACATATCTTTTAACAACAATGTAGTATTTTTCCACTAATCCACAAAAAATGAAACATCATTGAAAAATACTAAAAAATAACTATAACTTAATTTTGACAGTCAGAATTAAAAAAATATTTAATTTTTAGAAATTTAATTTTTAATATTGTATAAAATTAAATAATTATTTTCCAAAATGGTCATGAAAATCATTTCCTTTAGAAAAAATACTATTTATGAAACTATACGGACTTTACAAAATATTATACATATCATTACAAATATATTTTATTAATTTGAAAAAATTATAAATAAAGTTTAAAAATTAATTATTAATATTCATATTAATATTTTAAATGAATTGTTTCTTACTATATCATTTAAATACTTATAATAACATATTGTTTTTTTGTTGAGACAAAGTGTTGTTTTCCACACAATACATGTTCATGTTGTGTATAACAAAATATTATCATGGTGGAGTGTATAATGTTATATTAACATAATTATTTTATATACTAATAAAAATCTATATTCAATTTTATATTAATTTAAAAATGTAAAAAGTATTAAAATAATTAAAAAATAATAATACACAAAATCATAAGGTGTTTCATTCCATACCTCTTAAAATGAATTTCATCCTCTAAATTCATCTAGGTTATGAAAGGATTAATATTTGAATGTTTATTTTATAGAAACCTACACATTAAAAAATAATTGTAAGATATCCATCTAATAATGAAAATCTAGATTTATAATGGTTACCCAAGGTGAATAATATCTAGGTTTCTATATATGAGAACATGGATGATGATTTGGCAATGGAAGAATAGGATAAATAAACATAGATATTGATAAAGATCATTCATCAATAGAAAGTGTGTGATACATAGAATATTATCAGTCACTAAACCATAAATTAACTAATCGTGATATAGGTCATTGATTTCATCAATAATTATGATAATAGTATAAATTTATATATAATGAATCTTTTTCTAATGCTGTTGAATTTTTCAGAGAAGGCATACTTACTTGATTTTAGAAAAATATCACCCTTTATAGTTACTTGATTAAATTTCACTTCACTTCTTATACCCTAAAATAAACGTATTTTTATCATTCCTAATGTACTAAAATATCGTGATTTCTATAGGTAGAATGATAGGTTATACTTTCTAAAATGATTCCATAAGTTAAAAAATATTCATAAATAACATATGATGACATACCACATTTATCACAAAAATAACATTCAAATGTTTACATAAAAAAACTAAATATAACCATACAATCCTTATGAATATTAATTACATTAGATTGATTTTATTATTTATCCCCTATTTAGCATTAGGTTTCTCATTATTTTCATATTCAAAAAATTTGAATACCTTCATCCGATTTTCTCTTGAAACACGGTAATAACCAAAATTACCAAACATAATTATTGAAATAAATATTTATTCCTTAAATTAAAAAGTTTAAAACCTCATACATGATAATAAAACCCACTTCTCAACAGATCCATAAGTAGTTCCAAGGAAATCTGTACCATTGAATTTTAATTTTCATATCCAACATATTACTTTCAAAAAAACAGTATCTAAAAAGATGGAACACATTTATAGTCATAATCTCTTAGTTAAAATTTAATTTTTCAATTAAATAACTTATCCTATCTATAGGAAAAAATCTACATAAAATTGTAAATCCAATGTAATAAATTAAAATTGAATAATATTTTTTTCTTCTTCATTCGTGTAACATAATTGTTGAATCCAAATAAAATAAAACATAGATTATTTCAATTCATCATTAGAACAGAAGAAGGAAAACTCATCCTACGACATAATTACCTTTCAGTTTCACATTTCATATATTGTCTCATTATCAGCAAAAATAAAACCATTACACATAACATCCTTCTTTTTCTCTTTTGGATATTTCTACATTGGAAATCTATTTTATTAATGACCGTTAATTCCATACATAAATAATTTTTATTTTTATGATTTATTAGGATGGGATGTATTCCTAGACATTTTGTTAATTGAACCATTATTCTTTCCTTTGATTTTACATCATTTGTGTTCTTTTTTTCAATATTCAAAAAAAATCATGTTACTCTAATACATTCACTTAATGTGTTAATTTCAGATTCGTTGCACAAAAGAAAACAAATTCTCTTTATCTCATGGAATCCACTTCCTAAACTCTTATTGAACACATTGATTATCCACTTTGATGGGTCGAATAGTTTTTTATTGTACACAGTGTTAATCATTTTACACAGAAACCGATTATTCATGATCAAAACATCCATCACTCCAATTATCATCCCATTTTAACTACTCATCAAAAAAATTTCCATAACATTAAATGTTAATCCAATTCATTTCAGTTCCCTCGATTTTATAAAACTATATAGCATGTAGTAACAGATTACAATCATATAGGGGAACCAAATTATCCTAAAAACCACATAGATAATTTCGAAATTATGATACTATTCTAAATATATGACATATCGGGTTTATACTAGGTTATTCATCCCCAACATCCCATTAAATAAATTATGATGAATCATAAAGTGGTTTTTAATTCCAAATACATATCCCTCAAGAGTGTAAACCTTGGTGTGAAACAAGGCTCATTCTGGTGTACCAGGTTACGATCGAGTTCGGCCCGACAAACCTTGTTGGAGTTCTTATCCCCATTTATATCTATGATAGAGCCATATCCATTTTTAGTATCCTAACATGGAATTATTGCAATGAAAATTCTCTCACTATCCTTTAAAAAAAATTCCATAACATTTTCCTTTACATTTCCATAACCTTATACATATCCTATGATAAATCCTTGACATATCCATTATAATATCCCAATGGATATCAATATTTTTTCTCATTCTGGTTTACAAATGGTGGAAAAATCCTTACTCTGATACAAAATATATGTACTCTAACTTTTCATAAATATAAGTGACACTACTTTTTCGGAATACTTAATATAATACCCAAACAAGCACAAAATTTAAATATTATTTTATATCTTTAGGAGAAATAGAAGAAATACTTATAATTTTGTGATAGTTAATAATAAAATCCAATAAATATCATCCCCTTTATTATTCCAAACTAAAACGTTTATTTATAAAATGGGGAAAATATATCATATGAAAAAGGGTGGGCATAGATGGTCTGTAAGTGTAATTAAAATAGATACATAAGCATTACATGGGAATAAGTGTAGGAGAAGATGATAAAAAATAGAAGGTGATACACTTCATATCAAAGATAATTAAAATAATGCACAAAATAGGTATATTTTTAGTTCATAAGAAAATAATCAGATGGAAATAATGAAATTGATCTATTAAAGTATAAAACTAGAATACAATATATAATGTTGGTAAAACATAATCATATAATAATGAATTTCATAGTAGTTTGGGAATTTCACCCAAGGCCATCTTGGTAGTATGTGTTCACTTCACATATCATCCTAGTAGTTGTGGTTCAATCCAATATTTATATTTCTAGTATGAGCTGATTACACATACCATCTTGGTTGTCATGGTTTACTCCCATGACTAGGATAATAGTATTTGTTCACTCCACATACCAACATGGTATTTATGGATTACACCCATGGGCATCTTACTATTAGGAGAACATTCCATATGCCATCTTGGTAGTCATGGTTTACTCAAATGGCCATTGTAGTGTACAATGTAACTTATGTCTATCTCATTTGAATTATATCGTTACCAAGTTCATTGAAGAGAGTTATAGGTCCCAACCATCTTATAGAGAAATAATATATACATATTCCATATGAACCGATAAAATCATATCATAACCTGTGAAATGAAATGGGATTTTTAATCTTGTAATCATATCCTGACCTATGGAAATTATAATCGTCACATAATCTTTTCCTCAAATCATAACCCATGAAAAGAAGAGAGTTTCTTTAAAATCATCACATGAAATCTTAAATCATTTTGAGAATTAATATGAATTTTATTCCTGAAAAATAATAAAGTATTTCATGATAGAGGTGGAATTATTTTGAGAGATCACATGGAACATGGATTCAATGTAAAAAATATCATTTTTGTACATTAAATCATTTTAATAACAATAATATTTGAAACCTGTTTGAATCAAAATAATGGAATCCCAAAAAATCATTTAATATTATTGTTGAAGAAAAAATATATATTCTTTATTGAAATAATATTCTTTTCCTAAAATTTCAGACAATATTAAAAAAATTATTTGAAAATATACTTTAATGAATATAAGGTATGATTTATTATAATAAGGCATCATGAAAGAATTAGAATCCTTTCATTATATATATGTTAAAAACATTATTATCATACTTTGTCCATAAATGTCAAAGGGTACCTTATAATGAAAATGACAAAATATTCCATTAAATATATTTAATAAATAGTCATACATGGATAAAAATGACATTAAGAAATTGTGTAAGAATAATAACAAGACATTGGAAAACAATTACAAGAAACATGGACATAAATGGTAAATATATCCAATATAAATAATCCTTATAATAATGGCATTGTTTAAATAACCCTCAAAATATTATAATGAGTTGAATCGTGTGTCCCACAAAAGAAATAGATTTATATGGATATGAAAATACCATTATCTTATGATTATGTTGCATAAAATTCTTTATGGGGGAGAATATAAACTTTGTAGAATATACAAGTATACTATTATGTGTGTTTATTATAGAAGTAATTTTGAGACCAAAAACCCATACGTTATGTTAGATCCCCTCCGTATGTGTCCATAAATCCACTTATTTGACAGTATCTCTCTAAATAACCCCTTCGGGACACTAGAGATGGTATTTTTAAAAGACATCTACCTTTATAATGTATGTATCAATTTTGAAAATGGAAAAGAATATTTTATTGTCAATTTTTCATGACCTCTCTCCACAAGGTTTACCCCTCCTGGGATAGTAATGTGATAAGGGAGAATGTGACCCCCAAAATTCCTACCTCATATAGGCCCTTGGTGGGTGACTAGCACATAGGGAATTGTAAACACAAAAATGGGGGGAATTACCCTTTAAGATAATACATTCAAATGATAGAGATAAGATAGACACCAACCAACTCCATCTCATTCTTCAATATAACAGAAATATGAGGTACAAATCTGTAATGTCATGCAAAAACTACTACAAATAAAATGGAAAACCGCATGTACCAAATGAAAATAAAAAAATCACATTGACCATGAAGCTCGAACATCTCCTCTAATGTAAGACCCCGACCCCAATTAACCAGAGTCAGTGCATTTTTTTAATACACGAGCATGATTAAATGGAATCATGTCCTGAAAGAGTGATTGATTTAGAAGTCATGGAAAATAGATTACATATATTAACGTCACAAAACAATATATAAAGTAAAACACAACAAAAATACCCTTTTATAATATCATTATTACCCTATAATAACCCTAAATATCAATCATAACACACCTTTTCACATCCAGGTAAAATAAAATATAACAAAGGGGTGACCTCAGATGTTCAGTAAGTGAAAATAATTTTGTGGAACCTATAAACATTCAAGGATAGATGTGTAATAAAAAATCCATTTTATACATAAAAAGGAATCTAATATGAGGAAAATAAATCAAACATTTCCATAAAAACATGCACAATAATGTTATACTAGACGAATAATCACATGTAACAAATAATTTCATAATGAGTTAATGCATAATGCCGGACCTCACAACCACATAGTGAAGGCCCCATGCAATGACTACAAATAATTTTTTTAAGGACTTGTTCCAAGAAACTAGTTTTCCTCATGAGAAAAACCGATGCATCGAGGAGATATAGAAGGCTCCACCTGTCACTTACTAAGTCCAATTCATTCCTCATATGAAATGTATGAAACATAACATAAAAAATCGTATTAAAACAAGTATTTGAAATGTAAATATTTTAACCATGAACCATGAATTGAATTAAAATAGAACATACATAGTAAAACATATCATAACAAATTCAATATATAATGGAAGATTGTTTAATAATTAAACAGCCTCAATCATGAATATTATCCAGTAAATGAGGTCGACATAGTTGAAAATGATCAGTAAAACATTTTGAGAGAAATGCCCATTTTTCATGAAATAATATAAATGTCTCACAATTTATGAAGGAAGTAGTTTAAAATAAATATTGGAATAAATGTGTCCCATACCTATTTGAAAATTTTTAAAGTAATTAACATTTTAAAACTATTATGTTAATTTGAAAAAAATCCTTAAAATCATTTTTAAAAACAAGGACATTAATTAAACAGATTTCGAAAATTAGTCATTAAAACATTTAAAATGATGATATAGTTAAAGATTCCATTATATAAATCCTTAAAATATTTCTTTAGAAAGAAAAATTATGATACATGGACTTGGGTGATAAATATACCCCAGTATATAAATTCAAATAAACAATCTCGGATAATAATGAGATTAAAGAATTAACCCTTACCTTGTACATTCCTTTGGTAGAGGGTATGTTTAACCTCCTATTAAATTACCATAGTATGCTATTAAATAATTATATAACCATATTCATATTTATTATATCATACGTGATTCATTAATAACTTTATACAACCCATTTATTAATAATTTCCATGTTAAAATAACTATTCATGTAATAATCGCCTTCTTCATTAAATGTGTTTTAACTTGTTATTCATTATCATATCACTTACATAATGATTATAGTGCATCAAGTATATAAAAAATTATTTATGTATCATATATATTCAGAATATTAATATGTATAATATATAGATATATAGGAAATGGAAAAAACCATATTTAGAGACAGTAATCCATACGTACGCATAAATGCTATTTCTGTTTTTATATCATATGTAATGAAATTATGTAAATGAGATATATATATCTATCTAATAGAAATATTATTTAATATATCACATACATAATAATAATATATATATATATTTACAATCATTTTTGAATGTTGAACATTGAAATGAATCTCATTGTGTCGTGGAGATGGTAATTTGTACGTATGAACGAGCGAGGATATCATTCTATTGATGGTGAAATAATATATAATTATATGGTATATTATATATAAATAATCATTATCATGTTGTATTTATTATTTAGGTAAATTATACCCAATATTATACTCATCCAAATAATGATGTTTTAAATAAAAAACATCACAACAATGTTGAGACAGTAAGCTATACAAATGCATGTATGGTGACTTTAGTATTCGTAGGAATGATATAATAATGAATATAGAAGTACCATATTTATAATATCATATCAGTATGTTAAGGTACTGTAGTTTTTATTTAGGTGGGTAAAAAAATAATGAGGTAGTGGAAGAATAAAATAATATTGAAAGATGTTGTAAAATAATTACCTCTACTTCGGGTTATTGCTTTTTATTTGATCAAAATGGCTCCATAGGTAGGATTTATGATCATTTTATGGACTCTAAGTTGAATTGAGGGTAGTTGGGAGGATATTTAAATAGGGTTTGGTCGAGACAAATGGAACTGGAGATGTGAATTTGAGATAAGGGGAAGTACCCTTTTATAATTGAGTTGAGGGGCACATTTCGAAAAGATTACAATATTAATTAATTATTAAATCTTTTTTAGATTATAATTGATAATAATGAATTTATTTATATTATAAGGTTGGTATGGGTTAATATATTCTAAACCAATATGTTATATCCTTGTTTGGGTCACCATATTAACCTTACCATTTCGATAGTACTCTTAGATGAATAGTTTTACATTTACCACGTCTCCTTGTATTTATATATTTTATGATTAATAAACATATTATAAAATTCCAATAGATCTTAAAGGGGTTAATTAATGATATATTGATCATTATTTGTGTCTTTTGGCTGAATATTATATTTTTATAAATATTATATCATTTAATAATATAGTATTTGTTTTTAAAACACATTTTAGTCAATTTTGACACTATTTTGTATTTGGTTCTTGTTAAAGTAAAAAAAATGATTAATACAAAAAAAATTAAAACAATCCTAATATTTCATATTACCCAATAAAATTAGTTTAATTCGTCAAAATTTTCAATTCATATTTATTTGTATATTTATAATATCAAATATTTTAATCTTTCGTTAATATAGAAATTACTACATTGTCATTGTGTCACAAATAAATTTATTTATTTAATATATAAAATTTATGAATAAAATACCATTCTATATGAAATCATTTATCTTTCTAATATATATTTATTGTCATATTTTTATTTTGTATAACACTATACTAAAAAGCTTTTAGTTATGAAAATTTACATTTAACACTTCTAACTCTTTTTTAAATAAAATATTAATAAATTATCTAATATAAATCAAGTGTATTAAATATGATAATATTTTACTTCAATGGTTGATTTTTTTCAAAAAAACAATTATCCAATATAATTAAGACATTAGTTAGGGTAATTATAATAACATTTTTACATTTAATTACCTAATTTACTTTTAACCATGGGAAATAATATATACAAGTAACTATTCACCAAAAAAATATGTTCGTCCTATTGAATGACATTATACCTAATTATGTAAACCATGTCTCTCTGATTTTTAAAATTCAATACATAGAAGTGGTAAAATTATGTTTTTTGTAAATTGGAAAATGTGCCTAGATGGTCAGTAAAAGATGTTAAAAAATTAAATCAAATATTATATATCTAATCTTAATATAAAATTACTCCATAGAATTAAATTGATCTAATATAGGTATTAAGTATATATTTTTACATTAAAATGAATTCAAATAAAAATAATAACTATTTAAATAATAGTCAGTTTTAAACATTATCGTAGTGTTTATCACTATTCTTAAAAAATTAATTGTTTTTAGAAAAATTCCAAAAATTAACCCTAAGATCATTTTGATAATCTGAATAAAAAAAATAATGAATATTTAATGAAATTAAAAACATGTATGTGTTACTAATTAATTTAAAATTAATTCTCGATGTAAAAAACAAAAAGTCGGTTTTTAAAGAGTAAAAACTATCAAAATATTGACATGTGTTTATGTAAAATTTTAATTTTAATTTGCATACAATGACATAAAATATTTTTAATGAGAAAAATATAATTGAATTATACTTAAAAACTCCAAAATGAATCATTTAACACTATAAATTATTTCGATTAAAATGTTGTTCTCAATTACAATTTAGTATTTTTTACTATTCATCAAAATATGAATGTTATCAAAGAAGTTCCGAAAATTTATCCAAACTAAATTATTATGTCCCTCTTTAAATAAAAATAAATTTCCGTAAATTTAATATATAAATGTGTCATATATTGGTTTTAATAAGTTTTTTCCATTAAAAGTCGGTAAAATTTTATTTTTTATAGAATACATCTTTTATCTCAAAAAATGAATGTGTTCATATATTATTTCTATGAAACATGTAATATGATTTCTAAAATTATATTGAGTATATAAAATTCAAAATTCAGTTAAAAATTGTCATAACGTGTTTTTGAATGACTGGTTTGGTAAGTCATAGGGAACTCGAAAATGGTGTTACGTGTAACACAAATTATTGAATTTCATTAATGAGATAAAGTATTATTAAATCCTTGGGAGTTACATTACCCATCCTTAAATAAATCATGTCATTGAAATTTGAAATTTTTCTTTGAATATAAAATGCTAAAAAAGAGGAAATAACTTTTTGGAAAACCCATATAGGAAATATGGTTAATAAAATCTATTCATAATAAGAGGGAAAGGGAAATGAAGAAGTCACAACTAAATTAGGATTTCAAGTAGAATATCATTAGTGACAATTTAAGACACATAATTGGAGGGAAAACATAAAAATTTATACTGAGAGATTATGTTCATCAATCAAAAACAAGTGAACAATAAATGGAATATCGAGGGCCTCAAATCCCTAAATCTCGGATGATTTAAATACCATCAGTTAAAAAAACACAAGGTATTAGGATAACAAAATTTTTGTTCTAAGATCCCTTCCATAATATTTAATAATTAATTTCCTCATAGAATAAGAGAAAAAAAAGTACATGATAAATAGAGTTCCATCCTTCAACAATCTTCAACCACAAACTCATCTTTCACTCCAAAAGATAATAGAATTCAAAAATATTCTATTAATTATTAACTTATAGGGTTAAAAAAATGAATTTATAATTCATCTATCAGAACTTTTAAAAATCTACATTATACAATCTAGGAAATCACATAGGCTTATGGTAGGTGATGCACCCCTGTCTCCCTTCAGTTTTGGGTTCTAGACTCACGATGTTGTCAGATGCGACAGGTTGTCGCCTGAACTCAAGTTTGTCGATTTTATATCAATTAAAAAACAATCTTAAGAAATTTATTAACCGTAACAATATTATCCATTTCCAATATTAATGCATTAACACTTTTAGACTTATTCACTATACTTCTGTCCGAACTCACAATCCAATATTTTTATAGAAGGTCACATAATATACATGAGAATACCATCGTTGTGTATTCTCTTAAAATGGGGTAATAAAATGAATTATCAAATAACTATATTTGAATGGGTATTTATTTCTTTATTCCATTTGTAATACATCAAATACTGAATATACACCTTAAATAAAAAATGATGTAATCTCCAATAATTATGTAATAAACATACCATTAATTAGTTCCATTGTTGTCAATAATATCGAATATAATTTATCCAAATAAATCATATATTATTCCAAAATGAATACCTCACTATCATGACCATATTAAAGTTTATCTTTCCATTAACCTTTTGTTTTCCAAAAAAATTAACTTGATATTGAGTCACATTTCTTGGTACCACACAATGTCAAATTATTAAGGAAATATTACTATAGTATAATCCTTATATACTCCATAATTATTATCACTAGTAAATCAGTGACAGAACACTTAAATGACATAATTATTTAATATAAAAATATGAACACTTGTCATTCCTCTTTATATATAGGACTATCATTACATGATTATTATCCGACCGCATTATTTTTTGTATACTATAATTATTGGGACATTGATTCGCGTAGTGTTACAACTCCTTGCAGATGATGCACTATAAATTTGAATCCTTTTTTCCATTTCAATCATGTATATAGTGTCCTTTTTATCCACACATATAACAAACTCCAAATCCTTTAAATAATTTACAAATTTGATTCATTCCATAGTTATCACATGTAGAAAAGTCATTCTTTCCCTTCTTTAATTTATTCATATTTCTATCAAGAATACATTTCTTCATTGTCTTCCCTTCAATGCCATAAGATTTATATAATTCATTACATATTTTATTAACACATGATACTATGTATTCATATGATGAGAATAAATTGGAGACTATTTCTCTTCTAAATGATTTCTAAAGACCATGAATTATATTATCATTATCACTCATTGGATCATGTGTATTTATGGAGTTGTCATTATATCTACATTGAACCATTTTTGAACAGTGGAATACACTATGTATGTTTATGAATCACAACACATAATTTCAAAACATTTAAAACACATAACATAAATTAAACAGCTTATTCATATAATACATAATCATAAAAAATGATTTCTTGTTGGTGGTATTTACTCATTAATCCTTCATAATGGTTTGTAATGAAAATGTGAATAATCATAATAGTATCCCCTAGGTTTGTCATAACCAATACTACATCAAGGCCCATTTTCGTGTACTAGGATACCCCAAGTCAAGCCCAAAACTCATTGTCATATTTTTCATTCCTAGGTACATCTGTGCATGATCCGCCTCTACCTGCTAATATATAGATATTTATGTATTTATTGAAAAAAATAACAAAATCTATACGTTACCAAAATTATAAGAAGTTATTTTATAATAATCCTCAAAGCCTATCTTATTGTAATGTTTTGAAAAAGGAGTTTATCAAAATCTATTTCCATGGTTGTTGTTAAACATCCATTGAAACCAACTATAACGTCCTGACCCCAGTGACCCAGAGTCGGTGCATTATTTAAATAAATTGGCATGATTACAAGGAATTATGTCCCAAATGACAGATTGGTTTAACATTATAGGAAAATATATTACATATATGAAAGTAACATTACAATTTTTGAAATAAAGAACCACATTAATTATATTTTGATGATTCCATCATTCCCCCAGAACAACCCTAAATATCAATCATCACACACTTCTCGCATCCTCGAAAAATAAAACATAATAATGGTGTGAGTTTAGATGCTCAGTAAGGCTAAATAATTTTGTCGATTCTATAAACTACTAAGGAAAGATGTTAAATAAATACAATAGTGTTTTTAAACATAAACATGAACATAATATTGAAATAATAATTCAAACATTACTATATAAACATGAACATGTATATTATACTAGTCAAATAATCACAAGTAATAATTAATTTAATAATGAGGGATTGCATAATGTTAGACATCATAACCACATAGTTAAAGACATATGCCAAGACTAAAAATAAGAAAAATTCTAGGCCTTGTGCCAAGACTCTAGTTTGTCTCCTGATACCTACCGATACATCATGGAGAAATAGTGGGATCCACCCATCACATACTATGTTAAATAAATTCATCAAATGAAAATTGTGAAACATAAGATACACATTCATATTAAAACTAGCATACATAATGAGAATACATTATCTATAAACAATGAATTGTATAAAAATAACACATCCATAGTAAAACATATGATATCTCATTCGATAATATATGGAAGATTATATTATAATGAAATTACCCAAATCAAGAATAATATCCTCTAAAGGATGTTGAGATTGTGGGAAATGGTTAGTGAAACACTTTGAGAGAAAGACCCCTTTACATGAAAACTTTTAATAGTCTCAAAATTTATAATGTATGCCATATAAATTAGATTATTGAATACAACTGTACCATACCACATTGAAACTTTTGAGCAGAATAATCATTTTATAACAATTATTTCCATATGAATAAATCATTAAAATCATTTGGAAAACATATAAATTAATTAAATAGATTTCTAAAATAAATCATTAAAACAATTAAAATGATGATATAGTTAAAAAGTACCTTCTATAAAACCATTAAATATTCCTTTTGAAATAATTTTTACGAAACAGGTACATTGATGATAAATATCTCCCAGTATATACATACTTATGAAAAATCTCGGATAATAATGAGATTGAGGAATTAACCCTTACCATGTACATTCCTTTTGTTGTGGGTACATTTAACGTCATTTATAATTACTATATTATTTTAGTAATTAAACCAGAACCATATACATATTTCTTATATCATGATTGATTCATTTAAGACTTTATAAGACTCATTTAATAATAATTTCAATTTTTCAATAACATTTCATGTAATAATAGCTTTCATTATCGTATATGTTTTAACATTTTATTTTTGATCATATCACATACATTATTATTTAATTGATTCTAGAATATAAAACATTTATTGGTATCATATATATTCAGAACAAAAATATGTATTATAGATAGATATATAAAATGGAAAACACTGTTTAGGGAGACGACATGTCGTACGTATGCCTAATCATTGATTTTGTTTTCATATCACATTGAACAAAAGTACGTGTATGAGATATATGTAAATAAACACTCACTATCTCACACAAACAAACATATATATATTATTATTATCATTATTATTTCCTATATTACAAACTTATTAATAATATATATGTTTTTAGTCATCGTTAAAAGGATAATGCAAAAATAAATCTCATTACGTCATGGTGATAGTAAGCTGTACATACAAATGGGTGATGATATCATTCTATTGATGGTGAAATAATATATAATTGGATGTTATATTTTATATACATAACAATTAACTTATTATATTTATTATTTACATAAATTATACTCATTATTATACTCATCCAAATAATAATGTGTTGAATGAAAAACTACGGGCCAACGTAGAAATGTTAAGTCATACTTATGCACATGTGGTGACTTTTTTATTCATAGGATGTGTGAATAATGAATATGGATGTACCATATTTATAATAACATCTCAGTATGTATAAGTTAATGGAGTTTTTTTGTAATGGAAACAACAATGATATAGGAAGTGGAAGAATTTTCTTTTAAAGAGGTGATGAAATAATTACCTCTTTTTCAGGTTCCTCCCTTTGATTTGATCAAAACGGATCCTTAGGTTGGATTTTTGATAAAAGTAATGCCTCTCTATTTACTTTTTTTAGTTGGGAGGATATTTGAGTAGGGTTTGGAAGATCTAAAAGGTGTTGGAAATTTTAATTTAAGAGTATGGGAATTACCCTTTTATAAGAGAGGTGAGAGGTGTACCTCCCTAACCCTAGTTACCCAGAGTCGGTGAATTATTACATAACATTGGCATGATCTCATGGGATCAAATCCCGAAAGACCGATCAGTTTTGTTGCCTTAGAAGTACTGGATACATTCATAAGTTTTACATTACATCATGAAATTATGAAATCAACAACATTTTGTCCCCTTTCTAACACACTTTTAACCTTATCCTATCCTTGTAGTTTAACAATAAAATACTTCTTCAAATCCGAGGAAAAATAACACATAGTAAGGGGTGAGATCAGATTCTCAGTAAGGATAATAATATAGTGGAATAATTCATAAATATGCATAAAAATTTATGGTAATGTATAATACTAAATCAAATGACTTTTAAACATAAATTGTGGCATAATATAGAAATTATAAAATCTAATAATTTCATTTAGTTATTATCATGAATATTCTAATAGTCGAATAACCACATGCTATATCAAAATCCATATTCATAATGATGGAATGCATAATGTCAGACTTCATAACCACATAGTCAATTCCTTGTGCCATGAATACAAATCAGATTTGCTAAGGCCTTGTGCCAAGACACTAGTTTGTCTCATGAGTCCTACCGATGTATTGGGGAGCTATAGCAGGCTCCACCAGTCACTTACTAAGACCAATGAATTATTCATTTGAAAAGGACTAAACATAACATAAACATTCATTTTAAAACTATCATAAAAAATGTCAGTACATTATCCATAAACATTGAATGGTATAAAAATAACAATACACAGTCAAACATATCACAAAACCTTCAATACAATATGGAATATTTTTATCAAAATAAATCAACTTCAAAAAAGTTTTAAATCTATCAATGGATGTTGACAAAAAATGAAATCCATACTTTTGGAGATAAATATCTCTTTGTATCATGAAATAATTTAGAGGTCATGTAATTATAAATGAAAACATTTATTTTGAAAATGTAATTTAATATTTTAAGGAATCCATCAAAGGTGTTCCAATGGTGTAAAATAGATTCACCCACTGTATAAGTTAAAAAAAATTCATTCCATCATTTTTTTGGAAAAGGTCGTAAAGGAACTTGTTTGGAAAACAATGGGTAGATTCCATTATAAAAATTTTATCAAAAGTAATACAAGGATAATAATGAATTTAACCTATATTATATGAAATTGAAAAAAAAAGTGTTTTGAAATTTATTTTTAAGAAACTCGGATGTGGATGATAAAGAGGTCCCAGTTGATACTTATGTAAAAACAACCTCAGTTAATAAAGATATTGTGAAATTAACCCTTAACTAGTACTTTTCCTTGGTAGAGGGTATGTTATCCTCTTGTATAATAGATAAATCATTTTTATTAAATGAAACATGAACCATATAATTAAATATGATATCATATATGATCTTCAAATATTACATTGTTAATAATATTATTGTATTATCGTCGTTTCAGGTGTTAACTGAACCGTTTTCCATTATATGTTTTGTTACATAAGCTATGTTTGTTATGGATAGGATGTATTTTATTCATATCAAGAATGATATTATGTTTATAAACATTTTTTTTAAACATCAAATACAAATTATTCTTCAATGATTATGATGGGGAATGAATCTCATCACGTTCATGGAGATGGTAATCCGTACGTTCAAACGAGCAATAATATCATCATATTTATGGAGAAATCCTATTTATTTGGATGTTATATCATATATACATAATTATTAACATTTTATATTTATTATTTACACTATTTATTTTCATTATTATACCCTTATAATAAAATGACGTGTTTGAGTAACAAACTACCCCACGATGTGGAGACGGTAAGCCGCACGAATGCTTGTATGGTGACATTGTCATTTATAGAAAGGAAGGAATAATTAATATAGTTGAACCATATTTATAATAACATCATAGTATATATATGATACTTTAGTTATTATTTTATAATGGAAACAATAAAGAAAGAGGAAGAGGATGAATAAAATAACTTGAAAGAGGTGATGAAATATTTACCTCTTCATCGGGTTCTTCTTTTTGATTTGATCAAAAGGGATCCTTAGGTTGTCTTTCAGACCAAATTACGGCCTCTAGAATGAATATAAGAAAGTTGGGAGGATATTTTTACAGTTTTTGGTTGATCCAAAAGGCTTTGGAGTGTGAAATTAAGAAACAAGGAAGTTCCATTTTATAAGAGAGGAGAGGGTCACATTAGGAAAAGTTTGAAATATTATTTTATAATAAATTCATTTTATGTTTCTAATGGCTTAGAAAATAATAATTGCGAGGCTATGGTGTAGATGGGTTAGAAACATCTCATCCATTGTGTATTATATAGGTTTAGGTCATCATATTAACCTTATGTTTTAGATATAACTCGTAGTTTAATAGTTTGACATTTACCATATCTATTAATATTATATTATATAGGTAATAAACATACATTAATAAGCCAAGAGAATCCCATGTGGTTCATTATTAATATATATAACCATATCTATGTCCTTTGGAATATCCGTGGATTTTTATGAATATTATATCCATTAGTAATATAGTATTTTTTTAAAAACTAAATTATTTAAGTTTTGACAATATTTACTATTTGATTTTCATGAAAATAATAACAGCCATGATAACTTAGAAAAAAATTATTTAATCAACACTAAAATTTCATAATAACCTAGAAAATTTGTGTAATTCATCAAAAGTCTCAAATTTAGTTTATCTGGATATTTATAATATCAATTATTTTAATCTTTCTTTATTAAGTGAATGGCAGCATCACCAATGGGTCATAAATAAATTAAATTATTTAATTTAAAAAAATTATAAATAAATTACCATTATGTAGGAAATCATTCTATCTTTTTAGTGAATATTTATAGTTGAATATATATTATGTGTAACCCTATATTAAAAATATCATTATTATTAAACATTTAATTTAACTCTTTTTAATGTTCATTAAATAAAATAATAATTACTATCATAATCTAATCCATGTGGACCAAAGTGGATCATATATTATTCCAAATGCTGTTTTTGGTCAAATTACACTTCTCCAATAGAATTAGTACATGGGTTAGGGTAACTATGATATCATATTTACCCTTAATTACTCTATTTACTTTTAACCGTGTTCAATAAAAGTGAAAAGATACTATTCAAGAATAATTATTTTATCTTATTGAAACAAATATTACTTACAAATGTCAACTGTGCCTCTTAGTTTTTTGAAATTCAACTGACAGGAGCGGTAAAATAATGTATATTCAAATTTTAAAATGCTCCTAGGAGGTGGCAAAAAGATGGTAAAAAATAAAATAATATTTTTATACATCTAAACATATTATAAAATTAATCAAAAGAATTACATTGAACTTATATAGTTATTATGTATCCTTTTTTACATAAAATATATTCAAATAAATTAAATAACTATTTAAATCAAGAAATTTTTTTAACCAATAATGCAGTGTTTCTCAAAATTCATTAAAAATTCAAATTTTTCATAAAATTATAAAAAATTCACCCTACCCTAATTTCGATATACTTTATCCAAAAAATCTACTCCATTTTCAATGATAAAATTTATAAAATTTCAAAAAAAAGGTATTCCTATTTATAACATGTAGTTTGATTGGTCGCGGTATGTAAGAATCTCAATGTTACATACAATGCAAGATATTGCGTTATTCAAATGGAATCTTACCATCGAAGCTTGGGGTGTTACATTCTACCCTCCATAAAATAATTTCATCCAAGAAATTTTTAGAATATTAATAAATAAAAATATTCAAGTAGTTATTCATCATATGTTCCTCAGGTTACCACTTTGCATCTCCCATCTTATGGTTTCTCCATAGAACATATACAAGACAAGTCATTCGGTTTCTCAACACTTGTTCTTTGGTATCAAGAATTTTGATAGGCTCTTCACAATAAGATAGATCGTGATCCAGTTCAATTTCTTTATCAATGAGTACATGCATAGGTTCATGCCTGTATTTTCTCAACAGGGATATATGTAACACATTGTAAACATTTGAGAGACTTTGAGGCATTTCTAAATGTTAAGCTACTACACCAATTCACTCTATAATTTCAAAAGGTCTGATGTACCTGGGACTCAATTTTCCCTTCTTACCGAAACATATAACACCATTCTATGAAGATACCTTCATGAAAACATAGTTTCAAACCAGAAATTATAAATCCTTCCTTTGGTTTTCAACATAGCTCTTTTTCCTACTTCGGGCTTCTTTGGTGTGGGTGTGGATAACCTTCAGATTTTCCATTATATCCTCACCATGTTATGGGCCTATGATTTATCTTTCACCAATATCATCCCAACAAGTTGGTGCTTGACACATATTTTCATATATCACTTCATATGGCGCCATCTAAATGTTTGAATGGAAGCTATTATTATAGGAAACTTCTACCGTAGGTAAATTTTTATCCCACATACCTTTAAAGTCAGGTGAAAAAGATGTCAACATGTATTATAAATTTGGAATATTAGGTTCTGATTATCCATTAGTTTGAGGGTGGTAGGCAGTGCTCAAATGATGTTCAGTATCCCGGGCTTTCTGAAGACTATTCCAGAATCCTGATGCAAAACTGGGTTCACGATCAGAGACAATCGATAACAGTACTCCATGAAGTATTACAACTTCATTAATATACAGTCTTGCTAAATTTTCAAGTGGTAAATCTTATTTTATAGAAATAAAATGTGTTGACTTGATATTATGATCTACAATGACCCATATTGCAACATTCATTCTAGGAGTCTTTGGTAGCCCCCTATCAAAGTCCGTCGTAGTATTGTCCCATTTCCAATCAGGTATTGGAAGATGTTTCATGAATCCTCTAGGTTGTTTATTTCTAGATTTCATTTGATGAAAACCCATACATATTGACATAAAATCAGAAATCTCCCTCTCTATGTTACCCCGCCAAAAGGGTTCTTTCAAATCTCTATACATCATGGTGCTCCCCCGGTGTATAAAGAAATTGGAGTTATGAGAATCATCCAACAATTCCATTTTTATATCATGTATGTTACGAACACAGAGTCTCTTCCCAAATTTAAAAATTCCATCTTAATATATGAATTCACTCAATATCCCATCATTTACGGCATTAATCATCATTTGACACTCCTCATCATAAGTCTGAGAACACATTATCCTTTCTAGTAAAAATGATTTGGATACAATTTGAAAAAGCATTGATGTTTTACCTTCCATTGTTATTCCCATATCCATATTTTCTAGATCCATGAAAATAGGATCTCTTTACATTCTCATCTTGTTCAAAACTCCATGATCCATTGTACTCAAAGCATCGAGTACCTTATTTTCCTTCACGGGAGGTAATGTATTGTTCATTCATAATCCTTGAGTAGTTCAATACTTCACATTTTCCTCATGTTGAAATCTTTTTTTGAGAAAATATAATTAAAACTCATGTGATCAGTATAAATATCTTATTTTTCACCATAGGGATAGTGTCTACATATTTTTAGACCCAATATTACAGCTGCTAACTCAAAGTCAGGAGTGGGATAGTTTTCATTATGATTTTTTAGCTATCATGATGCATAGTTAATAACTCTATTATTCTATATAAGGACACAACCAAGTCATTTCTTTGTAGCATCACTATAAATAACAAACCCATCGTTCTCGGATGGTTGAGCCAAGATAGGATCATTTACTAATATTCACATCAGTTCTTCAAATAATTCTTCACACTATTTTTTCCAAAAAAATTAACCCCTTTATGTGGGAGATTGGATAATGGGATAGCCAACCGGGAAAAATTCTGGTTGAAATATTGATAATAACTTGATAATCCAATAAAACTATGTATCTCAGTTATACTTGTCAGTGTTTTCCATTCATGGATTTCTTTGGTCTTTGAAGGATCAATAGAGATTGCTTCCTAAGAGATAATATGGCCAAGAAAATAAATCTCCTGAAGCCACAATTCACACTTGAAAAATTTACCTTATAATTCATTTTTCTAAAAGTCCATAGGATAATGCTCATGTGTTTTTCCGGATCTTTGTATATTTTTGAGTATGACAAAATGTATTCAATAAATACCACTAAAATTTCATCATGATATACATTAAAAACTATATTCATTAGATCCATGAGGAAAGAGGGTGTATTAGTCAATCCAAAAGGAATTACTGTAAACTTGTAATGATCATACCAAGTAAGAAATGATGTTTTCAAAATTTTATCCTTCTTCACACACAACTGATAGTATATAGATCGATGGTCAATCATTGAAAAATATTGAACACCATTTGTGGGTTGAGTAAATCATGAATGTGAGGTAGGGGATAATTGTTCTTTATTTCTATAGCACTGATCGCCCTGTAGTCAATTCACAACCTCATAGATCCATCTTTCTTCTTAAAAAAAAGAACATGAGCTCTATATAGAGAAACACTACGGTGAATAAATCACCTATTACACAATTAATCTAGTTGTTTCTTTAGTTCCACTAATTCCACAGTGTCCATTCTATAAGGGGTATTAGATATGGGCTTTGAACCACAAATTAAATCAATGGAAAACTCAATTTCTCTTTCTGGAGGATGTCCAAGTAAATCTTCTTGAAACATATCAACATATTCTTTCCAATAGTAACGTCCTCTTTTAGAACATTAATTTCCTCACCCATAGTTATTTAATTCTCTTCCTCCCCAATAATTGAATTTAGTAGAGATAATGGGGGGGGGGGTCTAGATAAGAATTAGGTGGTGACTTTTCTTATCTAATGATAAAGAACTCTTTTTCATCATTGAAAATTATAACCTCATTCTTCGTAAAATATGTTTTTGCATCATGGTTTGAAAGACAATACATACCGAGGACTATACCATATTCAATCATGTGTATGATGATGAGATCAGCAAATAAAGAAAATTTATTTTCCCTTATGGGTACTGATTCACAAAACAATGTTGTGATGATACTTCTGTTAGGAGTTATGACTGTCATCTCCCTTTTTATGTCAATTTGAGAATATCTATTTTTCCTAGAAAACAAAGAAGATATGAAACAATTTGATGATCTAGAATCAAATAAAGCGTTGGAAAAACTTGAGTAAAACATTAAATTACCTGCCCGTATGTCTTTCGGAGCTTCAACCTCATTTGTAGTGATCACATAAGCTTGGCCTTGCTCCATTTTCCTTTTCTATAGGTATGATTCCATGGAGCATAGGACATTCATTTTCATAATATCCCATTTCTCTATAATTGTAGCATTCAACATTGAAAACCTCTTTCTTCCCCTTTCAATCACATGATTGGTGGCCTTTTTCACCACATTTGTAACAAACTCCCATTCCATTCAGGAAAGTACCAATGTGTTTCTTCCCATATTTACCACATTATGGATTTTCAACATTTCCCTTATTCCCATTATTTACATTTTCTAGAGTTGTCAGTAGTTCTTTTTTTCACTTGCATTGCTTTAAATTCATAAGACTTAGAGAATTCCTTTTATGACTTGATAGTGCATGAGGAAAAATCTTTTTATGATAATAATGATTGTGAGACTAATTCTTGATAGAGAAATGGGTTTAACCCCTCAAAGAATTGATCAATAATACTATTTGGGTTACATATATAATATGTTGCATGCCTTTCTATCCATGTAAAATAAGCCTCATACATTGCGACATTATCATCCTCATTTTCCCTCAAACTCTGAAATTGTCTTTCCATATCTACTTGGTGATCATGACGAAAGTATTTTCTCATGAAAATGACTTTAAACACACACCATTCGATGTTCAATGCTTCTTAATTTTCTTTTGTGTTTGGGATTAATATCCACCATTGATTGGCATCCCTTGTGAGGCGATAAACTGCCATGAAACTTTTTCCATGTTGCTACTCCAAAGAATTAAATATTTTCTATAAATAATTTATCCATTTCCTTGATACTAATTGAATTTTACTCCCATTTAATGTTAGTTTTGGTTTCCTCAGGAAGCGGTATATCATTGATCCTCCATAATGTGGATCAGGGTGCTCCATATAGGAACAATTATTATTAATATCCTGAGTGAGTAGTCCCAGTATAGTGAAAATGTGATTAGCACCAGTTGCTTCACCAGCTCCACTATAATTATCATTAGTAGGAGGGAAATCCCTTAATGGATAACGTGCATTGATATAGCTTCCATTCCTTCCACTAGGAACCATTTCTAAACAATGTAAAACACTAGAATAGTTTATAAATCACAATACATTATTCTAATCTTTTAAAACACTTAACATAAATTTAACAGTTTATAGATATAATACATGATCATAAAATTGTTTTCCTTAAGGAATTATATACTCATACACCCTTCATAATTGTTTTTAAATAAAATGAGAATTATCCTATGCATATCCCTTGGAGTGTTGTAAACAAGAGTGCAGCATGACCCATTATCACACACAAGTTCCTGTTCATGTCTAGCCCAAATCAGTGTTTTTGGGTTTTACCCCTAGGGACATCAATGACAAAGCCCCCACTACTTAATTGTATCCTGATAGGGATGTATTTCTTGGAAAAATCACTAAATCTCAAAGGAACCATAATTCTAGGAAGTTCTATATTAATCCTCATAGTCTATCTTAGGCTACTGTTCTCTAATAAGAGTTTTTCTAAATCTAGTTTCAAAGGTTTTTACTAAACATTATCAGAAACCAATTGTAATGCACCAACCCCAGTTACCAAGCGTCAGTGCATTATTACATAACATTGGCATGATCACAAGGGATCAAATCTTGAATGACTGATCAGTTTGGTAGCGATGGAATTACTATATATATTCATAAGTTTTTCATAACATCATGAAATAAAAACGTCAACAAAACTATTTCCCATTTTGAACACACTAATATCCATATACTATCCCTATAGGTCAACCATAAAATACTTCATCACATACTATGAAAAAATAAAAATTATAAAGGGGTGATCTCAAATTCTTGGTAAGGATAACAATATAGTGGACACTTTCATAAATACGCATAAATATTTAAGGCAATGTATAAGAATAAAAAAATACATTTAAACATAATCTTAATTATAATATGGAAAAAATAAAATCAAATAATTCCATTTAATTATTAAAATTTATATTCTACTAGTCGAATAATCACATGAAATATCAATATCCACTTTCATAATGATGGAACACATAATTCCAGACTTCCTAACCACATAGGCAAGGCCTTATTCCAAGAATAAAAATAATATTCTTTCAAGGCATTGTTCCAAGAAACTAGTTTTTCTCATGAGACCTACCGTTTTATCGAGGATCTATAGTGGTCTCCACCCGTCACATAGTTTGTCTAATGCATTCCTCAATTGAAAATGTTTAAACATAACATAAACATTTTTATTAAAACAAGCATATGAAATTTCATTGCATTATCCATAAACCATGAATGGTGTCAAAATAACACATTCAATGTCAAACATATCACAAAACCTTCAATACAATATGGGAGATTTGAATGATAATAAATCAACATCAAACAAGTTTAAAATTAATCAAAGGATGTTGACATAGATGAAATCACAACATTTTTAGAGAAATATCTCTTTCTATTGTGAAATAATTTAGATTTTATTTAATTATTAAAGAAAAAATATATTTTGAAACTATTAAATATATTTTAAGGGAAGCATCTAAGGTGTTATAATGGTGTAAAATAGCTACACCGGACATATAAGATAAAAAAACATTCTTTCCATAATTTTGTCGAAAAGGTCGTAAATGACCTTGTTTGAAAAATGATGGATGGATTACTTTATACACATTTTAAAAATAAAACAAGGGTATATATTACTTTAAACTATAGTATAGGAAATAGTAAAAATGGTTTGAAATATATTTTTAAGTAACACAGATTTGTATGATAAAGAGGTCCCAGTAGATACTTATATAAAAACAACCTCAGATAATAAAGAGATTGTCAAATTAACCCTTACCTTATAATTTTAAACGGTTGAGGGTATGTTAAACTCTTGTATAATAGTTAAGTAATTTTTATTAAATTATAAAAGAACCATATAAGTAAATATGATATCATATATGATCTTCTAATATTACATTGTTCGTAATATTTTAGTATTATCATCATTTTGGTTGTTAACAGCTTCGTTTCCCATTATCTGTTTGGTAATGTAACCTGTTTTTGTTTGGGATAAGATGTATTTGATTAATATATAGAATTATATTAAGTTTTTAAAAATTATTTTTAACAATAAAATAAAAATCAATCTTGAATGATTATAATGGAGAATGAATCTCATCGCGTTCGTGGAGATGGTAATCCGTACGTACGCACGAGCTGCAAAATCATTATATTGATAATGAAATAGTTTTTAATTAGATGGTATATCATATATAAAGAATCATTAAAATGTTATATTTTTTATTTAAATTAGTTATATTCATTATTATACCAATTCAAAATAATGAAGTGTTTGAATAACAAACAACGCCATGACGTGGAGACGGCAAGACATACATAAGAAAGTACGGCAACGTTGTCATTTATAGGATATATAGAACAATGAATATAAGAATAACATATTTTTTATAAAATCAAATTATATAGAATATACTTTATTAATTATTTTTTAATGGAAACAACAAAGAATGAGGTAGTGGAAGATGAAAATAACATGAATGAGGTGATGGAATATTTACCTCTTATTCAGGTTCTTCCTTTTTATTTAATCAAAAAAGGCTCATTATGATTGATTTATGACCATAGTAAGTCCTCTAGGGTAAATATAGGAATGTTGGGAGTATATTTGGTCAGTTTTTGGATGATCCAAAAGGCATTGGAGGTGTGAAATTAACAAAAGGGGAAGTACCCTTTTATAAGAGAGGTGAGGGTCACTTTAGGAAACGTAAGAAATGTTATTTTATAATAATTGTTTTTCGGTTTCTAATTGATAAAAAATAAATTATATTGAGGATAAGGTGGGGATTGATAGAATACCTCTCAACTAGTTGGTTTTATATAGTTTTGCGTCATCATATTTACCTTATCTATTATATTAATCTCTTAGTTAAGTAGTTTGAGATTTACCATGTCTCTTCGTATTTTTATATAATATGGTTAATAAACATACTATAACAACCCACGTAAACCCCTTGTGGTTCATTATTAATATATATAACCTTATATAAGTTATTCGGCCGATCATTATATATTTATAAATATTATATCCATTAATAATATAGTATTTGTTTTAAAAACACTATTATGTCAATTTTGACACTATTTGGAATTTGATTTTTGTGAAAATCATAACAACATGAATACTTCAAAAAAAAATTATTTAACCAACCCTATAATGTCATATTTACAAGTACCATTATTATAATTATCAAAATTCTCAAATTTCATTTTTTTTTATATTTATAATACCAATTATTTTAATATTATTTTAATAAGTTAATTACTGAATCATCATTATTTCACAAAAAAATTAAATTTTTTATTGTCTAAAATTATAAATAAGATAAAATTATGTAGGAAATAATTTTATCTTTCTAATGAATGTTTATAGTCGAATTTATATTTTCTTTTTCCCTATATTAAAAATCATTTAGTTATTAAACATTGAATTTAACGGTATTGACACTTCTTTAAATAAAATAATTAAAAATATCCAAATCTATTCCAAGTGGACCAAAATGGGATAATATTTTATCCGTAATTTTTTTTGGTCAAATTTCACTTATCCAATAGAATTAGGACATGTTTTAGGGTAATTATGATATCGTTTTTACCCATATTTCCCTATTTACTTTAAACTGTGGTAAATAAAAGTAAAAAGTCTCTATTATCCAAAAAAATCACCCTATTGAATTAAATTTTACACAATATTTTCAAACATGTCTCTTGGATTTTTTAAATTCAAATACTAGAATCAATAAAATTATGTTTTATGCAAATTTTAAAATGCTCCTAGGATGTGGGTAAAAGAAGGTAAAAAGTTCAACAAAATTTGTATATATCAAAACTTATTATAAAATGATTGAGATGAATGTAATTGGACATATATAGATTTTATTTATCATTTTTTACATAAAATAAAAATAAATAAAATAAAAAATTATTTAAATAAAAAAATCGGTTTTAACTTATAATAGAATGTTTTTTACTATTCAAAAAAATTAAATGTATTCAGAAAAAATACCGAAATTTCACCGAAACCTAATTTCGATAATCTGAATCCAAAAATGAAGTCCATTTTCAATGATAAAATTTATAAAATTTTGAAAAGTTAGTATTACTATTCACAAGGGCTAGTTTGAATGGTCTCGGTGTGTTAGAATCTCGATGTTGCGTAAAATGAAAGCTATTGCATTATTCAAAGGGAAACATATCGTGGAAGTTTAGGGTGATACAAGGGTGACATAAGAAATTGTTTGAAATATTTTTTTATTATGATAATATTTTCATTTTCTAATGGATACATATGAATTTATTTTGAGTATTGGGTGGGGATGGATCAAAATATACTCAACAAATAGGATTTCGACAAGTTTGGATCACTATATTAACCTTATATTTTAGATTTATCTCTTGGTTAAATAGTTTCACACTTACCGCATATCTTTATATTTTTATATTATATGGATAATAAACACACTATAAAATGTCAAGGGAACCTGAAGTGTTTCATTAATGATATATATATATCATTATTTAGGTCCTTCAGCAGAACTGTAGATTTTAGGAATATTTTATCATTTAATAATTTTATATTTGTTTTAAAAACTAATTTATCTCTACTTTGAAATAATTAGTATTTGGTTTCTTTGAAAGTCCACAAAACATTAGTTCTTCGTATAAATTAAAATATATCAATAGAAATATGTCATATTAACCTATAAAATTAGTTTAATGCATTAAAAGTGTCTATTTGAATTTATTTGTCTATTTATAATATCAATTATTTTAATCATTCATCAATAAGGTAATTAGTGCATAGTCATGGTTTCAAAAATAATTTTAATTATTTAATGTCTAATTTTTTTTAATATAATACCATTATGTTGGAAAAAAATTATATTTCTAATGAATATTTTTTATCTAATTTATCTTATGTATATCCTTATATTAAAAATGTTTTAATTATAAAAATTTGAATTTAAAATATTTAACTATTTTTTAAATAAATAATAATAAATTACCAAATTTATTCCAAGGGGATAAAAGTGGATCATATTTTATTTCTAAAGATAATTCTGGTCGAAAAACACTTATCTAAGAGAATTAGGACCTGTGTTAGGGTAATTAATATAAAAATTTTACATTTAATTACCATATTCACGTTTAACCATGGTAAATAAAATTTAAATGATTCTATTCACTAAAAAAATTATTTTCATCCTATTAATCCAAATTTTACTTACTGATTTCGACTATGTCACTCGGATTTTTGAAATTCAATTCAATGAGTTTGTGAAATTATATTTTATGAAAATTTGTCAATGTTCCTAGAAGGTGGGTAAAAAAAGTTAAAAAATTCAACAAAATTTTATACAACTAATCTTATTATAAAAAGTCTCCAATTAATTACATTTAACTAATATAGGTATTATACATCTATTTTGACATTAAAATAAATTTAAATAAAAATAATAATTATTTTAATAGAAGTTAGTTTTAAACAAAATGGTAATGTTTTCCACTATTCATAAAAAATTTAATGTTTTCAGAAAAATACCAAAAACTCACCCTAAATTAATTTTGATTTTATGAAAAAAAAATGATTTATATTTTTCCAAATTGAAAACATGTATGTTTCATTAATAAACATAAAATTAATTCTCATTTTAAAAACCAAGAAGTGGGTTTTTATGAAGTAAAAACTATCCAACGATTGACACATGTTTTTGTACAATTTAAATGGTTATTTACATCCAATGACCTACATAATATTGAATGAATAAAATATAATATAATTATACATTATGACCACTCAATCAAATAGTTTAACACTATTTATTATTTCAGTTAAAAAGTTGTTTTGAATTAGAATTTAGTATTTTTGACTATAAAAAAAATATAAAAGTTATCTAAAAAAAGTATATTTTAAAAAATATTTCTTTTATCTAAAAAAGTGAATTTTTTCTTATATAATGTCTATGAAACAAATAATATGGATTATAAAATTATTTGGAATATATAAAATTAAAAATGAAGTTAATTAAATCCATAACTACCTATTGAATTGCTAGATTGTTAGGTCGTGGTGCGATCGAACTCAGTGTTGTGTGGAGCGCTAGCTATTAAATTACTTTAAAGAGATAAGGTACTATGGAATCATAGGGTGTTACAAAAAACCAAAATCTAGTAGCAACCATCATGATCTTATTTATTTTCCAGATGACCTGATAAACAATTTATATTTATGCATAGGGTGACTATAACAATAAACATAGTATGATCCTCCTCAGCCCATCTCGTGAAAATGTAATGAATGAATGATAAAGCACGGTGAACAAAAATTGAAACTAACTCATCGGATAAATAGGTGTACTTTTTTCCCATTCCCACCATAGATACTCTCACCATGTATCACATACAAGAGTATATAATATAATACATAATAACAAATGTACCATATTACCACTTCCCCATAGGTTTTCCACTTTTCCCCAATGCCACTCATCCTAAGAATCTCTCTCGAAAAAGGCTCTCCTGCAAACACCTAGGCAAAGAACCATAATATGATCCTTGTTCGATACAACCACTACATCCATGTAACCAATTTAATTAGGTAGTTTACAAGTGATGCCAAAGCTAGCATAATGTGTATCATACGTTGGGAATAAAACCTCAAGTTATTACAATCTATACACCATGTAAGGATCATCGAGCCATCATAGCCTATACATGTTACACCTATAGTATTCTATAGGAAGAAATATCCAGAATAACTGTTTGTCAATAAACGAAAAGAATTATAGACCACTACACAAATATTTCTGAAAAAAAACCAATGTGCATACCCACACATGTAACTACCAAGAGAAGAGAGTGGGGAAAAAAGGGGAAGACAACCATCTATCCTGCCACTATAATGTTGGTAGAAACACTACCCAGTTCATAGAATTCTTGGTGGTGTTTTTTCTCTAACTGACATGATGGAGTAGCGTATAAAAACACAAAAAATATACATTATATTATACCTCACTACAACACCGAGGGAATAACCCAGTATTACACTCCACTGCAGCTAACATCTCTCTAACTCCTGGTAGCACTAATAAGACTTTGTATTCTATCATAACATAACAATATAATTAGATTTATTTGATTACATCATTCCCTTTTTATCAGTTTAACTTTATGTTAATTAATTCTTTAAGAATCAATTAACAATTATCAATTAAACAATATATTTCATTAGAATCACACCCAACGTCCATTGTTCATTTCAATTTAATCCTCAACATTGCTTCCAAGTGAACTCCAACCCCACGGGTTTATCATCATGTAATCAATAATTTATTAAAATCATTATCAATTTCCCATACTCCTAGCCATTCTAGAAAACATTTTATGCTTCCAAACTCAAGGGGATCAACACAGTGAGTAGGTGAAATACATGTCGAGTATTTTCCACCTATAGAAAGAGAAGAGACCCATCCTACCTCGAGAAGCTAATCATGGTAAGAAAGGGTAATACCACACGCGTATTCGACCCTATTGGAAGGATTGTAAGAAAGACCATATTAGATGATAATTGTGGAATTTAATGTAGATAAATAACCAGAAATCATCCAAACATTCAAACCTATCCCTTTCCATCATCTCTGTTGTCATCCCCAACACCCACATTCATAAACCGATGTATCTCGCCACACTAGGTTTGAACTGCTAGCACAGCCAATGAGGCATCCTTCCCCCACACATCACAACATTCGTCCAGTCTCACATCTTAACACAAATAGCAGGAAAACATTTATCATATCATCTAGGCTCTAGGACCTCAATCAAGGAATCCAACACTCAAAACATAACTAGCTATCAAGGATCAATAGCATAAGGAACTCGGCCTTTAATTAAAAGGGTAACTCAAATACCTACAAGGAATATCTTTTTATCAGACATACCCTTCTTTAATTCATCGAGAATTAATTGATTTATGATTTTTAGGTTATAAATGTCGGAAACCTAAACTGTACGCTATCAAAAATAATTAAACATGCATAATGCATCAATTTGATTAACATCTACTTAAAATAACAATATCCATATTAACTTTCCTGTCTATTTATCAATGAAAATTAATTTACAACTATTCCCATTTTTCATTCCATACCAATTCCCATAAATAATGACATGCTAAAAAAGGAAAGCATAGATATCACAATATCATTAAAAACAAGAGCAAATAGCATACGATCGATTCCAATTTATTTATCCATCTCAAATAATTATTATGTTAATTCAATTTTGATCTAGTGGTATAAAGAACTATAACTCTGTAGTTGAACATAAAAATTAGAGAAGAAATTAATATCATACAACAAAAGGTTCTTGACGTTCTTTACATGAGAATGATCTATGCAACCGATCATGATCACCACCCCTACAAAAACTGCATCCTCCCAAAGACGTCACAGCATGACTGCACCAACCAACACCAAATTAAAATCCATTAGAATCATAGATATCACATTCTATAACATGGAAATGGTAAATTGAAGAAAAACGATCGAAGAAAACCAAATAACAAAGGTAGATCATATATTCTTTTAATGATGGATCAAAATACATGTATACACCAAAATTGGGGTGCACATGAAGCATGAAGAAACTACAAGGTAAAATGATCCATGTATTATGGTTCGATCACACCACTATAATGGGATGAGGGAACAATTCGAGAGTCTCACACCAGGGAATAGTAAGGTAGAACATTGGAGGAATATATCTCATCGCTTTATTAGATTTATCATAGAAGCAGTTAAAGATATATTGGGTTTTCCATTAAAAGAATATCGTATTAATCCTTGCAGTGTGACCATGTAATGGAATCCTGAGCCATAAGAATATTATGATAGGAGTTATGGGCATTGAATCAGTCATAAATCAATTAAAACAATTCCTTGAATGAAAATTTTTTCAATTAAATTGATAAATGGTTAAACTGTAGGAAGATGGAAACATTGTACACCTAATGATGTCTAAAATTATTATGCACCAACTTATGGATAGAAACACTATACACCTACTGAGATAAAAAATTAAAATGACACACCACCATTGGATGTACACATGACTCACTAACTACAACCATAAAAATCACTCACCAATGTAGGTAGTACAAATGACTCCCCAAAGCTGACATTACAAATTACTCATCGGAACTGATAGTACAATTGACTCACCAATGATGATAGTAAAAATTACCCATTGATGAAACTATTCACATCTATCTCACTGATGATTGTGGTCACCTATATCTCACTTATGAAACTGTTCCCATCTGTCTCAGTGATGAAACTCTTCACATATTTCTCACCGATGACCATTGTCACATCTATCTCATCAATGATACTATTCAAATCTATCTCACTGATGAATCTTTTGACATCTGTCTCACCGATAACATTATTTAGAAATCCAAAAACATTGTTCACAAAACAAGAAATTTGGAAAAGTGTTGGAGATAAGCCACACTGACCTCCCCAAATAGCTCAATCGCCTAATTTCCTCAATGGAATAGATTAGAAAGTTCTGAACCAATACATCAGATACCTCTCAAAACATTCTCATCCTAAATAACTCAAAACCATCCTTAAGGGATAGAGAAATGGGGTCTAAAAGCCACCCACAGAGATACCTCTCCAAAGAGTGCACATGACAGAATGAAACAAAATAAATCAATATCATAAACATGGATGTTATGAAACCACAGTGTAAATATTGTTACATGAAAAGAGATAAACATAAAACAACTCAGTGTTATGAGCATGTATGTTAGACTCACATTCCCAGGCACTTTCCTCCACACCATCGTGTCTCCACAAGACAAAACCCAATGGATATCACAACCACACAACACATTCTCCTTGTGTTCTCAGATCACTACAAGCCTCTCCTCAACGGTTTCATCATTTTATACATCAATCTCACCTCCATAGATGATGTGAGAGTCGTCTTGAAGATAATGATGGAGCTATGACACATGGAAAACATCATATATATGACACATCTATGGGGGAAGTTCTACCTAATACACCAAAACTCCTACATGATCCAACTCATCAAAAGGCCCAACAATATAGGGAGACAATATACTCTACTAACCAAACCATCGCTTCCCAAGATGGAGAGTCACCATCAGAATCACGTGATTCCCAACATCAAATTCCAAAGGTGTTATCCATTGATTGAAGTAGTATTTTTGATGATCCTGTGCTACCTTCAACCACTTGAAAATCACATGAACCATCTTAGTTGTATTATGTACTAGTTTTGGCCCTAGAATTACTGACCCTCCCACCCCTGTCTAGAACAATAGTGAAAAATATGTTCAGCAATACAAGGATTCAAATGAAACCACACCAATGGCGGATTGGAATTAATTATTGAAGTAAAATGAAACTAAGGGTACTTTCCTCATCCATGAACCTCTAAAATATATGACAGAAGAATATAACATTTATTAAAGAGTTTTGATGGTTTATTCTATCTGAACTTTCTTCTGTGGATGAAATTAGTGATAAGGAATATCTGAAAATCGAAAGAATGTGGGAGGCCTCTCTAAACCCTAGAGGTAAAATGAATATCTCAAACATAAATTTTCATCCTCATGACCCTTTGGAGTCTCATCACCCCCTCCAGATTCATCCAAGAAAAACCTCCACTGAGCTTGACTACATTATCACTATGAAGTGGGTTAATTTCGTTAATATATCCACTACCACCCAAATATCCTCACAGACTCCCTGAGATCAAGGTAACCCGGTAAAAATTTACCTTGATATGTCCTCCCACATCCTCTGAGGATTATCTAATGGAAGGAAAAAACCCCCAGGGACACGGTGCTTGACCATAACCTTTTTGAAGAATAAACATCGAGAAACAAACACCACAACTTCATGCTTCCCCCTATGCCACTAAAACAGACTCCTCAATGAATAATACATCTTTATCACTCCATGATGCACCACTAATGCAGAAAATTTTAAATATTTGAAAAATTTCTCACGCATTTCCAAAGGAACAAAAATCCATATATGATACAATACTTAGTGTTGTTCATCCTCAGAGAAACCATTCGGGGCCTCACCAAAAACAATGTGGTCTCTACAGACCTCCACCTTTAGATCCCCCAATTGGGACTCTTCCACATAATTCACCCAAGATTACTCCATGATCATATGAAAAATTCATCATCTAACCCAAACATCTCCCATATCGATATGTAATAAAAAAAGTTCTTCCATCACACTCCAGGAATCACAAAATCCATGCCTTGTATCACTACATGACTTCCTTCTCATCGCATCAGCTACAAAATTCGGATTTTCATGTGTATACAATATCTTGAAGTCGCATTCCTGTAAGATCTCCATCCACCGATGATGTTGCAAGTTCAAGTCACACTAGGAGAAAACATACCTAAGCCACTTATGATTGGGGAAAAGTATAATTCACTCACCAATGAGGTAATGTCTCTAAATCATTATAGAAAACACCAAAGACACCAACTCAAGATCTCGGGTATCATAGTTACATTCTTGGGGATGAAACTTCCATGACCCATAAGAAACGACTGATCTCTAATGCATTAGAATAGATCCCAAACCACAATGCACAAAATTATATAAAAAATAAAATTGAACTCCTTCTATAGGAATACAAAGAACATGAGAACATAATAACTTCTCCATCAGATACACAAAATCTTCTTGACATTGATCAGTCACACAGACTTCAGATCCATCGTAGTCAATGTTGTCATAGGAGTAGAAATAAGAGATAAATTGGATACGAACCTCCCATAGTATCCTACGAGTCCCAGGATACTTCACAACTCTACCAATGTCTTGGGGGATTCCCAAGACAAAACTTCTTATATATTTAATTGATCAATTGATACTCCCTACTAGGACACTACATGCCTCTTGAAAAGATCTTCTTGACCCCAAAACTCACACTTTGAAAACCTAACAAACACTTGTTGTTGATATAGAACTAATAAAACGTCATGCATACACTCTACATACTACTCCTCAGATTTAGAGTACAAAAGCATGACGTTGATGAAAAAACACCATGAAATTATCATGGAACTCACAAAACGTAGATTTCATTAACCCCCTAAACACATTTGGAGAATTCATCACACTGAATGATATTACAATGAACCCCTAATGCCCAGAGAGACAACAGAAATAAGTCTATATGATATCATCATCTTTCACACCCATATGATGAAATCCTAACCACATGTAGATCAGTGAGACTCAACTTTCACCCATGAGTTGGTAAAATAAATCATCATTTCAAGGAAGAGGATATCAATTCTTACCCATTCGATGGTCTTTCTCACCAACAAAGTATACTATTTCTCCATCAGCATCAAAGAACACCACCTGACTCCTGAAAAAATCTATGATAGCATACAATGAATAAAAAAATCCATGCTCATGTGGAAATATTATGTTTGTATCCATAAACATAAAAATATCCTCAATTGTGGTGTTACCCTAGAACTATCTCACAATCCCTACATTCTTCGAACAATTCATCTCGACCTCCAACGGGAATATTCAAAGCCTAGGGAATTGGAAGCATGTCTACCTCACGTCCCAATTAATGGAAAAGGTAATGTGAAGTGATGGAATCTTTCAATCTTAAATAAAACAAGGAATACACCCAAGTAAAAAAACAAACAAGGGTTACCTCAAATGACGTTTGAATATCCTAGCACTGGAGGTGCTAAATCATGAAGCTATCTACGACCTCCTCCACGACCAATTTAACCGTGATAATGAGTTCCACCATTTCCACACTTGCCTCTCTATGTATGGAGAGTGTCACTAGTCTATCCAATTCATTACCCATATTTAATATATTGATCCAAATATGGTGCAACCTGCTGCTGCCACTATGTTTGGAACTACCTCAATAGAGGAACCTAGACCTGAAAAACTAGTTCACAATTACCTCTTTGATTGGTCTGTAACAATCATTACTAATGACCTCATCCTCCACATGAATAAACTTCATGATACCATGTCACATGGCTGATATCCACTTCCCTACGACAGAGAAGATTTTTCGGGCTAGGACCTACCCTTGGTTGGAGGGAAATTCATCTGCCCTGAAAACCAGGAAACTCAGAACACATCTCAAAATCATGAGTTATCATGATGAATCCCCTCTCATGATGATCTAGTTTTGGCTAATGTGATCTCGATGACCTCTTCCCTCTCTATCACCTCATGATATGTCTTCACTATAAACCAGATAACCAAGCACTAGATCTCTAGATGCAAAGCCTCCTTAAAATTCATCGCCCACACATCATCATCTATAAATTGTTCTAAATAATATTTTAATACCCTACTAAAACTAATTTCATATTCTCACACACGAGGGATCCCCTATCGAAGGGTAATTAGCTCTTGGTGGTTGAACACTTTCCACGTCAAAGAATGAATATCTGGTTTGAACATGTCTCATAACTCCTCCCATGATATCACCGAATCCTAACAATCCCTAAGGAACAAGAAACATCACTTCCATGCTGCACCCCACAACATCATCACATCCAATGAAACCCA
This sequence comes from Viscum album, assembly GCA_963277665.1. Lineage (NCBI taxonomy): Eukaryota > Viridiplantae > Streptophyta > Magnoliopsida > Santalales > Viscaceae > Viscum > Viscum album. The sequence goes on along the minus strand of OY728120.1, from coordinate 645,844,385 downwards.
GTTTTTATTTTGAGATGATATTGAACTGAAGTCTACCCAAATATCCTCTATGTAGTCTTCCATGACTGCATTGTAAATGGATCCATTGTACTTATGAATACTCTGGTGCTGAAACTCTTGGATTTTCCTCCTCCATGTGTCATCATCATCAACCTCTATCATGCGTTAATCTGCTAGTGGAGCCTGTTGGACATATTCTATTCAAACAGGATGAGGATGTTGACCTATATCCATAACTGAAAAAGAATATAAAATTATAGATCATAAACCAATAATATGTAAGACTCAACATTAATTAATTAATTTATTTCTATTATTCATTTTAGGTTAACCAATTTCTTGTTCTACTAGTTCGAACATCGGAAAAATTAATTATAAAGAATGATCATTTCCTAGAAATCTATCATGTAACTAGTATCACCTCAATTAGTAGACATTGTAATTGTAAGGTTCTGTGAATAATATGACATGGTCCCTAAACACTTGTCTCAACCGATATCCAATGCTTATATAACTTTTTAATCTTTTCTGACATCATTTCCCTATGAACCCATGCTACTTCACATATACCTAACTCTAAACACCATACTATCCGACAACCAGGCTTCTGATACCACTCTATCGTTACCCTAACCCAGCAAGGCGTACCCCTCCTTGGCTGGCTATATGATGAGGGATATAGTGAGCCCATATTCCCACCTCTAGTGGAATTAGGATGAAGACTAGCACCGAGGGTATAATAAACACACAAATTGGAGTCATTACACTCTAAGATAAAACTTGTGAAATAGAGTGATATGACAGACACCAACCAACTTCATCATAGATTGTAATATAAAATATATCCCTATGATACATTTTTATTTTCATAAAAAACTACTATAATAGAAATAAAAAGCTTCAAGTACCAGAAGAAAATAAAGAAATTGTAGTGACCACAAAGCCCGAACATCTCCTACAACACCAAGATAGTAGTACCTATATTGATCTACCACCATATCCAATTGACTAGAAAAATATAATATATATATACACATAGCGTGAGTATAATAATTTACTCAGTAGAATCCTAACAGGATCCTCTTGTGAAAATGTAAAGAATGCATGCTAAAGCATAGTGAACAACAAGTGAGTCTAACTCATTAACTAAATGGGTAAATTGTGTTCCTATCCTCATAAAGGAGACTCTCACCATGTAACACGTAAAAGTGTATATAATATAAAAAATACTATCAAGGGTACTCAACTATATATTCCCCTCTGGTTTGTCACTTTTCCCCTGCATCAAACATCCTGACTATCTCTCTCTAAATAGCCTTTCCCATAAATACTTGGGAAAAGATATACAATATGAACATCATGAAACACAACCCTTAAGTCCACTTAACCAAAGTATCCAAGAACTTACAAAGAGCCACCACAACCTGCATAAGCTCTATCATATTTCGGGCATTATAAATCAATCCATTACATCCCATACACTGAGTAATGATCCTCAATCCATCACATCCTATACATGTTACACATATAGTAGTCCATAGGAAACTATATCCAAAATATATGAGTCTGAATAAAAAAATCCATTACATTCCTCTACACAAATATATGAGGAAAAGTAATGGTTGTGACTACCAATATAAGTAACTACCAAGAGAAGAGAGTGGGGCCAAAAGGGGTATACCACCATCTATCCACCCACTATAGTTTTGGGGAAAACACCCAAAGGGATAATAATCCATTGGGATTAAGTATCCCTAACTGAAGGGGTGGAGTATCATATAGAAACACAAAATTTATAGAATATATTATATCTCACAACCACACTATGGGAATAACCTATTCTTAGAATCTACTATAGCTAATGTCTCTCGGACTCCGGATTTCTACTCCTAAGACTTGGTATCCAATATTCAATCTACCATTTAAATAGAATTATTTTACTAATTCATTTCCATTTTATTAGTCAGACATTAAAATAACTAATTTTTTAAACACTAATTAACTAATAACAATTACACAATATATTTCATTTGTACCACACCCAATGTCCATTTTTCTGTTAAATTGCTACCTCAATATTGCATCCCTGAAAACTCCATCACCATGGGATATTCATCATTCACTCAATCAATTATTATCAATAGTATCACATTTCGATATATCTAGTCAACCTATAAAAGATTATATGAAACCATAGAGAATGGGATCAACATGTATAGAATCTGAACTACCTATCGAGTCATTGCCACCTATAACAAGAGCGTATACCCATCCTCCGTTGAGATGCTAAACCCAAAATTTAGCGACCCAAATTTTTAAAACATTAATTAAATTCTTATATTTATGTCATAATATAACCTGAAAACAGAACATAATGAACTACCATGTTCTAAGTGACCTTTAAACATAATTTTTTCACTTCTGTATTGGGAATTTGGAAAATCTGACATACATGGTTTTCTTCAAGATGTTATTTGGAGTCTAATGAAACAAAAATAATTTTTGGTGAATAGTAACATACCCTTATGAATAATAACATACCCTTATGAATATTATTATGACCCATATGAATATTAAATCATCCAACATATGAGTAACCTTACCCATGAATAATTAAATAAAATTTAGACATCATAGAAAGTGACAATTTGACCTTAATAAATGTTTTGGTATTTTGTAGGTCACTAATAAATAAATAATTTAATTAATTTAAAAGAAATAGTATTTTCTAAAAAAATTATTTAATTATCAAATAAATTTCTTATAGTTTATAGATAATTTTATAAGTCCCTACAAAATTTTTGAAAGCACTATAAAATTAGTTATAATTTAAAAAACTATTTTTATGTAAATTCTGATTTTAATTAAATATTAAATTAATATTATTTAGAAAATTATTCATGGAAAATGGAAATCATTTTTGGATTCTACATGTTGAATAATGGTTGGGCTAATGTTTTGGGATATTTTTTGAGATTGTTGAATTTTTTATGAATAGTAGAATTTGATAATTTGCAATAAAAGCTAAATAAGGGATTAATTGAGTCATCGATGATACTATACTAATGTAAACCCACTTGGTTCTGGACCACATGATAAAATTAATATTCGTGGTCATTCAAAACTCACTATTCCTTGTATTGGGGGAAATTAATAAACTAATGAATTTTATATTAAGGAAACCCCTCTCCCCTCCACTATAAAATCCAACCTTCAAACCCTCATTTCCTCACACCTCTCAAGCTCCAATACTTCTCTAAACTCTACCCAAAAACCTTCTCTAGACCCTCCCCCACGTCCATGGGTTTCTGGTATCATAAAAAGAACAATATTAGGTCCTTAAGGTGGTTCTAAAGAAAAGGATTTAAGAGGTAATTTCTCTCCCTCTTCTCATCTAATTTCCTTTCATGTTCAAGATCATTTCATGATATCAACCCACCAATCTTCATCCAAATGGTAATTTAATTCCATTATTATAAATATATTATAATTTTATGATTCTAATGGTATACTATTGTAAGAACCTGGTTTTTTCTGTGAAAGTCTTTGGAATATTCTTGATGATATTCCAAATCAGCGCCTTCAGACGGCGAGCGATTCCGAGCCCCGGATTGGCCAGAATTAAATTTTCAGTGCGTTCACACTGGAAACACAAAATAAATCAGATAACTCCTAAACAGTGATCCAGATCAGAGATCTGAGTATACGGATGGGTCTGGAATGGGGTGTTCACCCTAGAAACGACATAAATCTTGTGGGCACGGGACGTTTGGACCCCTTGCTCGCTTCTGGAACGTTAAACAGATTAAATAAATTAATTAATTCGTTTAATGTTGAAATGCAGGTATCTCTTAAACAGTGGCTCAGATTGGAAAACCTAGGGCACAGTTGAGTTCGGAATGTTCTATTTACCCTAGGAGGGGTGTAACTTTTGCGGGCGCGAGCAGTCTGTGAAAAATGGCCCTAGGGGCGTTTTCGTAATTTTTGCGGCCTCAGGCGTGGTTGTTGTAACTTTTGAACGGGGTCTTGGATTGACATTACGAGACCGACATTGTGCTCGGGAGGTGGTGTTTACCCTAGGGTAGGCTTAATCCTGACCCCGTCGGGAGTTCGTGTTCGGGCCGACGGACGGGTGGTTAAGTGTTTTCTATTTAAACACTTAACCCACCCCTCTCCTATCCCCTTACCCCCCATTGAACCACCTGGAGAAACCCTCTCCCATATACTCCCCCATCCCCAGAGAAGTAGCTCCAGCGAGGCGCGGCGCGGCGGCGGACCCCCCATGAAGCTCCGGGCATCGCCCAAGAGGTAGGAGTTTGTGGTTTTCTTCATTTTCATATCTGCAACTCCCTTGGATTGTTTTATTTTCATCGAATCGCTGTTTTTCCTATCGAGTGAAGCCCGTAGTTGCGTAGGATTCGATCTAGGGTTTCCGTCGCACTTTTCAGATCAAATTTCCGAGTCTGGGGGTGATCACAGGGATCCGGCGATGTTCCGGGAGGTTTTTGGTGTTTTCCGTCGGGTTCCAGCGGCGGTCCGGCAAGCTTCAGCGGCGGAAGCGGCTTCCCAGCGGCGGTGGTAGCTTCCCAGCGGCGGTCCGGCGGCCTTCCAGGCGGCGGCAGCGGGGTCCCGGGCATCGGTGGCGCGACTCGTAGGCGGCGGGCGCAGCAGGTCAGCTGAGCGGGACTACCGGCCGGGTGAATCGGGGTCGCGGCGCGGGACCCCGCGGAGGGAACCGAGACCCGCCATCGGCGGGTCTCCGCGTGGACCGAAGACTGGCCACCCGGGGCAGGTCGCCAGGTCGGTGGACCACGGGACCGCGGCTGGTCCGCGCTGGTGAACTGCGGACCAGCGCTGCAAGCCGGGCCAGCTAGCGCGGCCCGGCCCGGACCAGCCGAACCGGCCGGCCCCGGCCGGTTCCCCCGAAGGGGCTTCACCGCCTTCGATTTTGGACGCACGTAACATTTGCTAAGGGCGTCCGTTTTGTGCGTCGTCAGTGGCAGCGCGGACCTCTTGTTTAGGGGAACACTTTGAGATGGTTTCAGGAATTTTTAATTCCTGAAACGAGGGGCCTCAGTGGCGCGACGCGTACGTCGAGGGGTTTGACGTTTTCCGGGAATCTTGCATTGGATGGCGCGGACGCGTCCGACGTCCGTTTTGAGAGCCGTCAGTGGCGTTGGAACCCTGGCGTCGAGGCGAAGGTTTCCAGGGTTGTTCCGAGCATTGAAGCCGGAGTTGAGGCGTGGGCCCCACGACCCGTCTTTCGAGCTGCGTGCAGCGTTTCACGCCTTTCTCACCGGGCGTTCGTTCAGGCAAGTGAGTAGTCGTTTCTGGATGTTTTTCCGAGGGGATTTCAATGGTGCAATCCGCCCGCACTAATTCGGCATGATGGTGCATGGCCCACGAGGGCCATTTGGGGGTCGATGGTGATTTTCCATCTCTATCACCGAGCGACCATTTTGGACAAGTTAGTAGTCCATCTTGTGTTATTTTTCGAGAGGATCGCAACGGTGTGATCCGTTCGTTCAGTTTCGGGACTGGGATGCGGGTCCCACGTGGCACCGCTCGTGTGAGGTGTGCTGGAATGCATCTTTTTCTCTGGATATCCGTTGCACTCAAGTGAGTAGTGCTTTTGATGTGTTTTCCCAAGGGGATCACATTGGTGCGATGCACCCGACTGTTTTCAGGGCCGAGGCTCGGGATCATGGGACGTCGTTCGGGTGTGAGGCGGTGTTGGTGACCTTTTCGTCGGATATCCGTTGGAGGCGAGTAAGTAGTCTATCTCGCGTGTTTTTCCACGAGGATTACAACTGTGCGATCCGTTTGGTTATGCAGAGCCTCTTGTGCGATCTTGTGGAAATGTGAAGGTGCCCCGGGGGCAGATCTTTTACTGTGTTTGTAGCAGACCCTTGGCGTGTGATCGTGCACTCTTGGGAGAGTGATTTAAATGATTCACGAGATTTGGTAGGCCGTGCCTGGGCCTTTGAGGTGGAGTTGTTACGTCACGCCTTCACTTTGACGTTGGGTGTCGTGTGCAGGATAGCCTTTGGGCTAGAATGAGGTATGCTCTGGGAGTATACGGGAGCACTTGGATGTAAGTGTGGTTTTTATCTGAGAAAGTTTTTGCACTCAATTGGGGTTGACGTGGGGTCACACGTCGTGTGGGCCCCATGTGCACGCCATGTTCTGCTTTGCATACTATGGCCTCTCGCGACGTAGAGGGTCCCTCTGTGTGTTTTTTTGACCAGCAAGGTGGAGTTTTTCCCCTGGCTATGTGCTCATTAGTTGACCAGTAGGGTTGAGTGGTCTCACCCTGGTTTTATTCTCGATGGATCGGCCAATAGTGGTGCTAGTGGCACCCCGTGATGGAAAAGGCGCTGAACCTCTTTTGGGAGAGTTGTTCTGGAGTTGGGTGGTTGCGTGATACAAACTACCTGTTCGTTTGGCCAGTGTTGTACCCTCCAGTAGAGATGGCCAGAGCAGTTCTGAGTTTTACCCTCCAGTGGGGCTGGGCAGTGGGTTACTCATCGACTTTTTCGGGTTTACCCTCCAGCAGGGCTAGGCAGTGGGGTACTCACTGACTTTTAGGGTCTACCCTCCAGTAGAGACTGGACAGTGGGTCACCCGACGCTCTTAGGGTCTACCCTCCCACAGAGACTGGGCAGTGGGTCACCCGACGCACTTAGGGCTACCCTCTAGCAGAGACTGGGTAGTGGGTCACCCGACGACCTCTTAGGGCCTACCCTCCAACAGGGCTGGGCAGTGGGTCGCCCGTCGTCTAGTTCCAGGTCTACCCTCCAGCATGGCTGGGCAGTGGGTTGCCTGTCGACTTATTCCAGGTCTACCCTCCAGCACAGCTGGGCAGTGGGTCACCTGTCGACTTATTCCAGGTCTACCCTCCAGTGGGGCTGGGCAGTGGGTGACCTGATGATGTGTTATGGTTTACCCTCCAACGGGGCTGGGCAGTGGGTCACCTGATGATGTATTAAGGTATACCCTCCAGTAGGGCTGTTCAGTGGGTCGCCGGATGATGTATTATGGTTTACCCTCCAGCAGGGCTGGGCAGTGGGTCACCCGATATTTGGTTATGAATTACCCTCTAGTAGGGCTGGGCAGTGGGACACCTGTTGGCATTCCAGGCTCAGTCCTTTATACTAGGCTAGCATGTGGATTTCCTCTGTGATTACCAGAGTGAGACCCCTTGTCACGAATTAACTCGGGTCGACACTGAACCGGTCACCCGAGCCGGTCCGCGACATGACCCGAGAGGCGTTCTCGATCCTCCCGGGCTGGCGACAAGCACCAGGGCATCAACAGAGAGAAAGTGGGAACAATTTTTCCCAATAAAAAGAAAAAGATAAAGCAGCAGAAAATAAACAGAGCAACGCAAAATAAATAAACAAATTAAAGTAACTAACAAGAACAAAAGAAAATAAGCCTAACCGAAAGAGACAGCCACTATCACCATGTGACCTCGCAGGTCTCTCTCCAACTCATGACCAAACGTCACCCAAGGCGACGCACCAAAGCTGTATCCTGCACAAACACTAAAAACAGAAAAAATCTATAGGCGTGAGTATTAAAACTCAGTAGGTAGGCCCGACTTAATATATTCCCAATGGACATAACAATAAATAAAGAATTTATTAATTCCATGTTTGAACTATGTTATACAAAATATGGTTTTTCACACACGCACTTCCGTTTTTTTTCAAAACAAGTAACATTCCATTGCCCTTTTAATTTAGAATGAGTTTAATGTTGAAAGAAACAGGTGCATCGCAATTTAAATCCTTTTTTGAAAAATTTAGAAATCCAAACATTAGTTGTTAGTAAAAAGGAAAATCATAGACAACACACAACACACACTAAGGGAAATGGAAAAAGTGGCACACATGGGTCAACAACCGAACTCAACCTCTTAATCGTCCGCCATATACCAATAAACACTAAAAGAGACATGGGTCGAACCTAGGAGATCGTGAACAATCCAGAACGTACTATACATGTGACTCATCCTGAAGGCATGCCATAACTCGATGACGTCATAACACCCTAACGCCCGGCATAGCCCTACATGGCCTAACTGAGGGGCCCAATCCCCATAGTAGTAACAACTCAGTATTCCCCTGCTATGGGGCCACTAGCCAGTGCGTGGTCTAAACTAGTGAAGCAATCGTTCTCAGAAAATTCACTCAATATGCCAGGTTCCCATGTCAACACAAGCAATAAAAAGGGGGTGCGTCCAAAATGTAAATCAAGCTGTCAAAAATAACTAACATCACATATAGCTCACGCAATAAATGCAAACCAAAGATCACCCCCGAGTGGGTTTCCCAAAGAAATCTATTTTATTAAAGTGCCAAATGGGCCTTCACCAATTATAAAGAAAAACTTCATTTCTCGAGAAAACCCAAAACACATGTTCAGAAGAAATCATTTATCTTTATAACTAGAAGTACATTTGAAATTCCGTGAATTATGTTTAAAGGCCAAACATGCATTCTTTCAAAGCTGGGTGTCCGCCCGGCAAGAAAATGTTTCAATTTTTTGGTTTAAAATAAACGGCTCTTTTCACACTAAATAGTCATTTAATGTTTTTTTATCTAATATTATTTCTAATTCATTAAAAAAAATTAATAAAACAACAAGAAATTAATAAATTCTAAATCTAAAGGCAAGTGCAATGGGGGACCTACCTCGACTCGTAGCCTGGTTACGACGACGATGCACATCTCACACTCGCGCACAAGTACGTGCAACCTTCTGATGACCATAACATCACGGAATGCCTCACCAATGCACTGCAACAATGAAAAACAACTAAAAACCCATAACCACAGACTTTGAACAATCCAAATGAACATACAACGCAAAAACCCCTTTGAAAAGTTTCCAAAACATCACATCAAAACACATATCAAAACACAACCAAACTTTATATTAGAATCCAACCAAGACCTTTAGACACACCAACTGTCTTACAAACATCCTACGCACCACATGATTAAAGAAATAATCCATTTGAACAATTTATAAAACATCCGCAATGGTGAAACCAAGGTTCACATCCAAACTTACTCAGTTTCACAAAAGAAAACATTTTAAAATAAAACACCAAACATCATCACACCAAAGCATGTCTCGCACCTAACACTCAACCAATAAAACAACTTTATAAAATAACGCACCCGTTTGCACACACACAAAACCTCATCGCTTTCCATTAAAATGTAAAGGGCATTTCACACCATCCAAACGCTCTTAAAACCCATTTTGAAACCATGCATACACCGATTTAAAAACCGTAAACCAAGTCTACCTTTGAAATCAAGCGCAGCTCAAAATAATTAAAAAAACACAATCTGCACCACATAAATAAATTAAAGAACATAGCAGATTAACCAAACAAACAAGCCAATCAACGTAGACACATGCAGACGCGAACCAGGAACTCACTCCAAACTTATTTTTAAAAAATTCATAAATATTCAAGAACATCATAATCAACTAATTAAGGGTATAACAAAGCTGAGAAACCAAAAAACGGACATATAACTATACCTTGGTTGGTGGTGGCGAACCAAAACATGCGGTGATGCCAAACACGCCCCGCGAACAACAGCGGACGATCTGAAGCGATGTGAATCACTTCGCCTTCGGCGGCAGCGAACGAAAAGGTATCCAACATGACAAGAGACACCATTCGCGAACCTAATGAGGGAATTTGCGGCCACGTCGAAGCACGCTGAGGCGCTGCACCACGAAATTCGGATTTGTGTCGGAAGATTGTCGAACGGCGGGGGCGAGGTTCGCCGAAAACGAGCCGAGAAGGGGGAAAACGGGCCGCTGCCAGTGGGTTGTGCTAGGAAGAAGGGGAAGGGGGCTCTCGTGTCGGCTGTATAGGGAATGGGATTCCGCTGGGTAGTGCACCACTAATGAAATAGGGGGGGTCCGGCGCTGGAAAGGAGGAGGCGGTTGTGGTTTCCGGCACTGGCAAAGAGGGGGCGGTTGGGGTTTCCGGCGCTGGCAAAGAAGAGGCGGCTGGGAAAATGGACCACAGTTGATGTTGGCCGGAGTTTGGCCCGCCGCCGCTGGCTGGGGTGAAAGAGGATAGCCGCTGAGTAGGGGTGCAATCCGAGGGAGACGGTGGAAGGGGAAGGTCGGCGAGGTGTGGAGGAAACCGGGGGGTGCTGTGGGCCGACGACGCAAGAGATGGGTGAGCCACGTGAAGGATGGGGGTGTGAGGGAGGCGCAACCTGGGCACGCGGAGCAGCAACGGGGAAGAGGAAGCGAACATGAGGCGGCGCAGGGGAGCGGCGAGCAGAAAGGGAGACGGGATTTTGAGGGGGAGCGATCGAGCTCCTTTTCTCCGGGTGGGCCGGTAGCAGCACCCCCACCTATTGAACAGCAGGAAGTTTTAGTAGAGTAGGCTGAGTTTGAGCGCTGGTTGAGCGCACTTCATGAGTTCCAGCGGCAGAGACCGCTGAGGTTCAGTGGTGAGCCTGACCCTCAGGTAGCAAAGGTTTGGCTCGAGGCAGTGGTTCACCTTTTCAGGTTTGTGCAGACGCCAACAGATCAGAGAGTGGCTTTGGTAGCCATCCTTTTTCGTGGATCAGCTTGGCGTTGGTGGAGTCTGGTAGCTCGTTTTCATGAAGAGTCATTGCTTTCGTGGGGTGACTTTCAGTTTTTGTTCCATGAGGAGTTTTTCCCCTCCTGCTTGTGCTCCGTTCGGATTCAGGAGCTCCTGTAATTTCAGTAGGGAGGGATTATGGTGGCCGAGTACGCAACTAGTTTTGCAGACCATGCACGCTTTTACCCGGACTTGGTCCATGACGACAACCTCCGAGCGTGGAAGTTTGAGCAGGGTCTCCACTGAGAGATTCGTGCTTTCATAGTACCCTTGGGAATTTCTACATATTTCGGGGTGCTAGAGCAGGAACTGGTGACAGAGGGCTTCCTGTCACGTTCTAGCGTTGGTGGTTGTAGTAGGCACGTCGGAGCCGAGACATCTGCCGCAGCTAGCGAGCGTCGGCAAGCAGAACCTCGACGCAGGTGCCTTTCTGAAAACTGGACTCAGGGGCGTGGTCGTACACCACAGTGGAGCCGGAGGGCACCAGTGTAGCCCAGAGAGATTCAGTGCTATATTTGTGATGGGCGAGGTCATTTGGCACGAGACTACCCGACCCGAGTTTCTGAGAGCTTCGGGTAGGCAGCAGGCGCACCACCACGGCAGAGGCAGCGCTGTGATCGGAGTATCACCCAGAGAGGTGGTGCCAGAAGAAAAGAGGGAGTAGCTGGTAGTGGGGGACGACTTTACGAGATCTCCCCATCACCACTAGGCGGTCCACGTCAGGCTCCGAGAGGTGACGGTTGGGACCACGGATAGCCGCGAGCTTTGGATGTCTACGTTCCTGCAGAGCAGGGGATGATAAGAGGTACCCCTTGCGGCTCCTTTTTTTGCAGTAGAATTGTGATACTCTTTGTGTGGAATTCTTTTCTCCCAGCTCCTTGTTTGAGTTGTTACCAGGGTGGCGTGGGGCATCGGTGTAACCCTGTGTTGGTATGATAAAAAGGCATGGGACCTTTTTCTCTAGTCGATGGTGTTGAATCCATCGCTCTCCGAGCATGTAAGAGAGTCTTGGTTGGGAGACATCGACGGTGAAATCTTGCATGACCAGATATCCTTGGGTGCTTCACCATATGGATATTCTGAAGGAGGGAATCACCGGGCCCTGTCCCATTCCCAAGTGGTGATTCCTGTCGTGGCGTGCGACGTAGAGGTTTGACCGGGGAGGTGAGCTACCCCCGAGCGACTTCGGGCTATTTGAGACCGTGAAAATGGATGGCGAGGTTCCCTACCACCTTGCCCTAACCCCAAAGTCTGGAGTGGGTGCGCGACATCAGCAAGGGCCGACCTCGCGTGAACGGATCAATCCATTGGTCTGTGTGCGGTGATGCAGAGCTGTGTGTGGGTTCTTCTGGGTATGGAAATGCCAGGTGTGGGCTTAGTACCCCGTGTTGCTCCATAGTTTTTCTTTTTGGGGCTGAAAATCTTGAAGGAGGGAATGATTTAAGAACCCTGTTTTTGCTGTGAAAGACTTTGGAATATTCTTGATGATATTCCAGAGCAGGGCCTTCAAACGGAGAGCGATTCCGAGCCCAGGAGTGGCCAGAATTAAATTTTCAGTGCGTTCACACTGAAAATTCCAAATAAATGGGATAAATTCTAAACGGTGATCCAGATCAGAGATCCAAGTTTACAGATGAGTCCGGAATAGGGTGTTCACCCTAGAAACGACATAAAACATGTCGGCACGGGATGTTTCGACCCCTCGCTCGCTTGTGGAACGTTAAAAGGATTAAATAAATTAAGTAATTCATTTAATGTTGGAATACATGTATCTCTTAAACAGTGGCTCGGATTGGAAAACCGAGTGCACCGTTTAGTTCTGAATGTGCCGTTTACTCTAGGAGGGGTGTAACTTTTGCGGGCGCGAGCCGTCTGTGAAAAATGGCCCCAGGGGCGTTTTCGTAATTTTGGCGGCCTCGGGCACGGTTGCTGTAACTTTTGAAGGGGGTCTTGGATTGAAATTCCAAGACCTCGGTTGTGCTTAGGAGATGGTGTTTACCCTAGGGGAGGCATAATTCTGACCCCGTCGGGAGTTCGGGTTCGGGCCGACGGACGGGTGGTTAAGTGATTTCTATCTATACACTTAAACCACCCCTCTCATATCCCCTTCCTCCCCATTGAAACCCCTGGCGAAACCCTCTCCCCTCTCCTCCTCCAGACCCGGCGAAGCATCTTCGGCGAGGCGCTGCACGGTGTTGGACTCCCCGTGATGCTCTGGGCATCGCCCAAGAGGTAGGAGTTCGTGGGTTTCTTCGTTTTCATATACACAACTCCCTTGGATTGTTTTATTTTCATCGAATCACAGTTTTTCCTATCGAGTGAAGCCCGTAGTTGAGTAGGATTCGATCTGGGGTTTCTGTCTCACTTTTCGGATCGAAATTTCGAGTCCGGGGGGGATCGTAGGGATCTGGCGAAGTTCTGGGTGGTTTTTGGTGTTTTACGGTGGGTTCCAGCGGCGGTCTGGCGAGCTTCAGCGGCGGCCGCGGCTTCCCAGCGGCGGTGGCGGCTTCCCAGCGGCGACGACGGCTTCCCATCGGCGGCAGCGGCTTCCCAGCGGCGGTCCGATGGCTTTCCTGGCGGCGGCAGCGGGGTCCCGGGCGTCGGCGGCACGAATCGTAGGCGGAAGGCGGAGCAGGTCGGCTGATCGGGACTGCCGGCCGGGTGAACCGGGGTCGCGACGCGCGACCCCGTGGAGGAAACCGAGACCCCCCATCGGCGGGTCTCCGCGTAGACGGAAGACCGGCCACCCAGGGCCGGTTGCCAGGTCGGTGGACCGCGGGACCACTGCCGGTCTGCGCTGCCAAACCGCAGACCGGCGCTGCAAGCCAGGCCAGCTAGCGCGGCTCGGCCCAGACCGGCCGAACCGGCCGGCCCCGGCGGGTTCCGCCGAAGGGGCTTCGCCCCCTTCGATTTTAGATGCCCGTAACTTTTGCTACGGGCGTCGGTATTGTGCGCCGTCAGCGGCAGAAGGGACCTCGCGTTGAGGGGAATGCTTTGAGATGGTTTGGGGAATTTTTAATTCCCGAAATGAGGGGCCTCGGTGGCGCGACACGTATGTCGAGGGGTTTGATGTTTTTCCGGGAATCTTTCTTTGGATGGCGCGAACGCGTCCGATGTCCATTTTGAGCGCCGTCAGTGGCGTTGGAACCCTGGAGTTGAGGCGAAGGTTTCCAGGGTTGTTCCGGTCATTGAACTCGGAGTTGATGCGTGGGCCCCACGGCCCGTCTTTCGAGCTGCGTGCAGCGTTTCACGCCTTTCTCACCGGGCGTTCGTTCGGGGCGAGTGAGCAGTCGTTTCTGGATGTTTTTCCGAGGGGATTGTAATGGTTCAATCCGCCCGCTCTAATTCGGCACGATGGTGCGGGGCCCATGATGGCTGTTTGGGCGTCGACGGTGATTTTCCATCTCTATCACCGGGCGACCGTTTTGGACAATTGAGTAGTCCATCTTGTGTTCTTTTTCGAGAGGATCGCAACAGTGTGATCCATTCGTTCAGTTTCGGCACTGGGATAAGGGTCCCACATGGCACCACTCGTGTGCGGTGTGCCAGAATGCCTCTTTTTCTCTGGATATCCGTTGCACTCAAGTGAGTAGTTTTTTTGACGTGTTTTCCCGAGGGGATCACATTGGTGCGATGCGCCCGACTGTTTTCAGGGCCGAGGCTCGGGATCACGGGATTCCATTCGGGTGTGAGGCGGTGTTGGTGACCTTTTCGTCGGATATCTGTTGGAGGCGAGTAAGTAGTAGATCTCGCATGTTTTTCCGCGTGGATTACAATGGTGCGATCCGTTTGGTTATGTGGAGCCTCTTGTGCGATCTTGTGGAAATGTGAAGGTTCCCTGGGGGCGGATATTTTACTGTGTTTTTAGCGGACCCTTGGAGTGTGATCGTGCACTCTTGGGAGAGTGATTTATATGATTCACGAGATGTGGTTGGTCGTTCCTGGGCCTTTGAGGTGGAGTTGTTACATCACTCCTTCGCGTTGACGTTGGGTGCCATGTGCACGATAGCCTTTGGGCTAGAACGAGGTATGCTCTGGGAGTATACAGGAGCGCTTGGAGGTACGTGTGGTTTGTACTTGAGAACGTTTGTGCGCTCAGTTGGGGTTGACGTGGGGCCACACATCGTGTGGTCCCCATGTGCGTCTCGTGTTCTGCTTTGCATACTATGACCTCTCGCGACGTAGAGGGTCCCTTTATGTGTTTGTTTGACCAACAAGGTGGAGTTTTTTCCCTGGCACTGTGCTCGTTAGTTGACCAGCAGGGTTGAGTGGTCTCAACCTAGTTTTGTTCTCGATGGATCGGCCAGTAGCGGTGCTAGTGGAACCCCATGATGGAACAGGCGCTGAACCTATTTTGGGAGAGTTGTTCTGGAGATGGGTGGTTGCGCGATACCCACTACCTATTTGGTTGGCTAGTGTTGTATTCTCCAGTAGAGATGGCCAGATCAGTTCTGAGTTTTACCCTACAGCGGGGCTGGGTAGTGGGTTACTCATCGACTTCTTCGGGTTTACCCTCAAACAGGGCTAGGCAGTGGGTTGCTCACTAACTTTTAGGGTCTTCCCTCCAGTAGAGACTGGGCAGTGGATCACCCGACGCTCTTAGGGTCTACCCTCCCATGGAGATTGGGCAGTGGGTCACCCGACGCACTTAGGGTCTACCCTCCAGCAGATACTGGGCAGTGGGTCACCCGACGAACTCTTAGGGCCTACCCTCCAGCAGGGCTGGGAAGTGGGTCGCCCGTCCTCTAGTTCCAGGTCTACCCTCCAGCATGGCTGGGTAGTGGGTCGCCTGTCGACTTATTCCTGGTCTACCCTCCAGCAGACTGGGCAGTGGGTCGCCTGATGATGTATTAAGGTATACCCTCCAGCGGGGCTGGGCAGTGGGTCGCCGGATGATGTATTATGGTTTACCCTCCAGCAGGGCTGGACAGTGGGTCACCCGATATTTGGTTATAAATTACCCCCCAGCAGGGCTGGGCAGTGGGACACCTGTTGGCAATCCAGGCTCAGTCCTTTCTAATAGGCTAGCCTGTGGCTTTCCTCCGTGATTACCAGAGCGGGACCCCTGGATACGGGTCAGTGTTGTGACGACATTGACATTGAGGAGACCTCTCGACTCCAGGCCAGTGACGAGGTGTGGTTTGACTCTCCCTAGAACTCTCAAGTACGAGGGGAAATTTCCCCACCGAGATGCGTTCTTGGGACGTGATCTGAAACCCTGCGGCCGAGTCAGTGCCACCCAAAGCGGATAGTGTCGAGGTGTTGTGATTGAGCCCCTTGGCTTGCGGTTCTGGACAAACGTGCGGGATGCTGGGCATCAATAGTGTTTCTTCTGGGACTGTTGGTGACTCATTTTCTTGGGCTAAGCTACGGGATGAAGAGCCCTTTATGACGTTGTTCGGGCTTCTTGATTGAGCATAAGGATATGTATATACCTTGTTTCCGGTACCCACTTCTCGGGCTTGTTTACTCTCCCTCCAAGAGAGGCGAAGACGCGCAGGGTATGCCACGTGGTTTCTGTGGCTAGCTTCTCGTGGTTGGATGAGTCTACTATCCTGCTATGGGTAGCGAAGACTCGATGGGAAGTTCCCCTTCTCACCGTTTCCATCTCCTTGTGCCTGGACATGTCTACCTTCTTTCCTCTTTTTGGGTTGAGCTAGACTCTCTATTGTACTCCCTTTGATTTCTCATATTTTCTCTACTGCTCACCCTTCGGTACCTCCTTTGTTTCTCCCTCGAGCCTTCGGGGTATCCTATTGAGTATTTTTATACTCACCCCTACTAGGGCTCTGCTCGCACTTGGTGTACCCTTGCAGATAACGGACAGGTGGAGCGTGGCTTCAGTGGAGTGTAGGAGCTTGGGAGCTTGGACTGTGTGTGGTGGTCGTGGCCGGGTTCCATGTGGGAGACCCGTCAGCAGTTTCTTTTTGTTTACTTGTTGCCGAGTTGTGGCACCTTTTTTTTGGTTGGGCGCGTGTTTTCCCCTTTTTCTTTTTCAGCACTATACTTTGTATTGTTAGATGTCGATGCACATTGTGGTTTATTTATAGCAATTTCCCTTTACTTTTCTTCTTACTCTTCACTTTTTCCTTGAGTGTGTTGCCTGTGAGTGTGTACAGGTTCTTAGGCAAATGCCTCCCCGAGTTGTTGTGCCTTCGGTGCTGGTCACCAGCCCCTTGCCTATGGAGGCGGGCTTGGGGTAGTTGCGGCTCGAGCCTGGGTAGGGTCGGGTCATGACAACTATATCATCCAAACCCCTTTCCCTCTTCCTTTTATTTTATTAAAGAGATCATTGTTCGTGAGGTGTTAATTTTTCACCTTCAAGAATGACATGCTTTCTTAATCCATTTATACCTCTAGATCTGATAATGTAACCTTTTTTATGGTTTAACCAGAACATTTTATATGTATTATGTCCTATTTAATGTTCTGGAACTGACTTATGACCATATTACTAAGTGATATGTAAAAACAAGTTTGTTGTGATCGAAAAACCACCCAAATTAACCCAAATAATCATCATTTAATTATTATCTGATGATTCATCCACATGGATCTAATTTTATTCATTATAATATCATTAAATATATTTTAATATCATTAATAACATGTAATATTAGTTCTGGATTTTTACCCATGTTTTACCCAATCAGCAATTTAAGAATACAAGTGAACCACTCAAGAAAACCATGAAAAAAAACATTCCAGAATACTGTTTTTAAACTATATAACTCATCCAAAGGCACAATAAATAACTAAATGAAACCATAATGAACCATATTAATGTAAAAAAGGTTCTAGATTTCTAATTAATGAATATTATGTCTTTATATAGGACATTAATGAGAAGGAAGCATTCAGGCACCAGGTAAGGGGAAATCTCGAACCCAATTTTCTTCCTTCTGGATCTCTTTCTTTCACTCCATATTTGATATGTTTACTCCATAAAAAACTTGTTTTCATCATTTATTCTACTTCATTGGGATATATGTTTGTGTAACTGTTTTTTATTTCAAACCAATTGTTTCCCAATAGAACTCCTCTTTTAAGGACACCCCTTTTACTTCTCACTAAAAGTGGACGATTCTTGTAATATGTATGTTATTCCCTCTGTGTTTTGGGATCCCATCGCTTGTGGATGTGTTATTATGAGATAAAACCAATTCAATTCCATGGGTTAGTTATGTAAATTTTTTATATATGTTCTATGTGAAATTCATGATGAGGATAATGTTATGACGTGACTGGTGTGCCCGGAATTATATAGCGCAATATGAATGTTTCAATGTGACGGGAGCGCCCAGAATTATACAGAGCTCCAATGCATTGGGTAAAGTGATGAATCTCATGAGTAAATGTGAAATTATGTGTGAAAAGGATTCTAGCTTGGTTCACAATTATGTGTGGTAGTTAACTACTACGACGTGATGTTTCATTTTTATGCATTTCCACATTTCAAGTCTTATATTGATGCTTCATCTCATGTTCATGACCTTTTTCCCATGTTATTATTATGATCCCCCCATGATATATTATTCTTATATATCCTCTTAGTGGGCTTCTAGCTCACTCCTTTTGATGTATATCCTCAGGTGGCTACATGTACTAAAGAGAGGACTAGTGCCAATATGAAGCCAGAGAAGAATAAATTAAATAAATGTTTATTCTTGATGTTGTATTTATTATATATGGTCCTAGAATGCCCAAGACACAAAACATTTGGATCCTCTATGTGTAATACTATTATGTTGGTTATCATTAAAATGATGTAATAGTAATTTAAGAAATGTCTGGGATGCTATATTTGGTATCAGTGGCATGGTTTAGTTAATTTGGGAATTAGGATTAGGGAACCCTTGATAAAACCTATAGCATAAGGGTAAGTAAAAATATAAACACAAAAATATTTATATAGGGAACCCATAAGTTATGTTTTTTGTATAAATTGTTTAAATGAATATGTTTTTTCATGACTTGTTTAATTATGATTTCTTCTAACCTTTTTTATTTTAGAAAATGGTGGGAACCAGGAGAAACCGGGCCAACAAATCCTATGAGGACCAATGCAACGATTGCCCGAACGACATTCCCAATGATTTAGGAGGTGGAGTTCAAAATATCATGGCGATTCTTACCAAATTATCATAGGTTTTGAACAATAACCATAGTAATGTGTAATTTCCTCCTTCACCAGAGAGGGAGCAACTGGCTATCGAATGGTTTATGCGGCAACGACCACCAGCGTTTTGTGGATCTTCTGATCCACTAACTACGGAATAGTGGGTCAACTCCATGGATATGATCTTTTATATTATTCACTATTCTGATATAGAGAATGTGACCCTAGATGTTTATCGTCTAGATGGAGAAGCTGATCAACTGTGGGCTTTGATTAATAACACCAATCCATAGGAGGAAATTGAAGAGATGGAATGGTAAGACTTTAAGATAATGTTTCTTAAAAAGTATTCCCCCAAGAACTCTTTTCATGAAGATGGATATAGAATTCATAGAACATATGAAAAATGAAGGATAATCTATCATAAAATATGAAGATAATTTCACACGGCTTCCAAGGTAAGCTTTAGGTTTTGTTATCAACAATGATAGCAAAATTGATAGATTATTTAGTGGATTAAAACCACACCTTCGAAAGGCTCTTGCAATAAGAGACATTGAGAGTTATGAAGAAGTCGTTTTATGTGCCCTCAATGTGGATATGGTGTTTGGAGAATGGTCCCACGGCTATGGTGATAAGAAAAGAATGTTGGAGTTTCAAGCCGGTGGATCTAATGACAAAGGTGGGAAGAAAAATCAATGACCCACATGCCAAAAATGTGGAAAGTTGCACCATGGGAACTGCCTCAAATGGATGCGGAAATGAATTAAGTGTGGGAAAGAAGGAAACCATGCTCAAGAGTGTCTAAATGACATGAAAAGGATGGAGAATGTAGTTGATTAAAGGAGAGAACCCCTCGTGGTTCATTGCTACAACTGTAGAGAGGTATGGCACTATGCAAACAAGTGCATTAAACCTCGAGTTCTTGAGGGTAATCACCGTCAGTTGCCACCAAAGATAAAGGAACAAGGGAAGGCTTATGTAATCACTACTCCAGAGGTGGATCATGATAATGAATCCGTACAATGTACACTTCCCATTCACTCAGGAATGGAAAAAGTCTGATTTGATTCTGGTTCTCCGCATTCCTTTATATCTTTAAAGTTTTCTAGAACAATAGAATCGAAGCCCTGAAACCATTAAGTAGAGATATATGTAAAAACACCAAGTGGTGTGATCATTGCAACCCATGTGTTTGACTCTTCACCTGTTGGAGGATGTGGGAATATTCTTCCGGAAAATCTCGTAATACTACCCTAAGTAGAATTCAACACTATAATGGGAATGGATTGGCTCTAGTTATATAGAGGACATATCAACTATTGGGAAAAGGAAATATCTATTCATATTATGAACCATTCCTTTCTCTTATAGAAATTCAAGGATGATCATGAATCTCCATTTATAAATACATCAATGGTGCGGGTGTTGATTCCCAACGAAGAATCATACCTCACACAAATGGTTGAGTCAAAGGAAAGTTCTAACCCTGAGGAAATGCCCATCGTGAGGGAATACAGTGATGTATTTCTTGAAGAGTTACATGGAATTCCCCCAGATCGTGAGGTAGTGTTCTCAATTGAACTCAAACCCGGAGCTACTCTTATCTCGAAGTCTCCCTATATAATGGCTCCTATTGAACTGGAGGAGTTAAAGAAGCAGCTGCAAGAGCATTTGGAAAAAGGGTTCATAAAGCCTATTGCATCACCTTGGGGTGCGCCAGTGCTCTTTGTGAAGAAGAAGGATGAAAAAATGTGGTTTTGTATCGATTATCGGGAACTCAAAAATATCATAAAGAACAAGTATCCTCTCCCAAGGGTTGATGACTTGTTTGATCTGTTAAGAGGAGCCCAATACTTCTCAAAGGTGGATCTTCATTCTGGATATCATAAGGTAAAGGTGAAGAAGGATGATATTCAGAATACCGCCTTGCATATAAGGTATGGGCAGTATGATTTTTTTGTGATTCCCTTCATACATACTAATTCCCCTACAATCTTAATGGATTAGATGAATAGAGTCTTTAGGAATTACCTCGAAAAATTTGTGGTAGTGTTTATCGATGATATTCTCATCTACTCCATGAGCAATTAAGAACATGTAGAACATCTAAGACTTGTGTTGGAGACATTGAGAAAGGGGATGTTGTATGCCATGTTTAGCACGTGTGACTTTTGGATGAAGCAAGTCACATTCTTGGGACATGAGATCACAAGTGAGGGAATTTCTATGGATCCTTCAAAGACAAAGGAGATTGAAGAATGGCCCAGGTCCTTTAGTGTAACAGAAATCCTTAGTTTTCTTTGATTAGATTTGTACTATGGAAGTTTTTTGAGAAACTTATCACATTTGTCAAGCCCGCTAACTATGTTAACAAGGAAATGGGTAAAGTATGTTTGGACAGAAGAATGTGAGGGAAACTTCAAGGAGATAACGAGAAGGCTGATCACTGCACCTATACTCACACTACCAAAAAGTGTAGAATGTTTTGTGATATACAGTGATGCTTCAAGGAAATTATTGGGTTGTGTACTCATGAAAAATGACAATGTGATATCCTATGCCTCACGGATGTTTAAGATCCATGAGCAGAACTACCTGATGCACGATCTAGAGCTGGAAGCCGTGATTTTTTCCTTGAAAATCTGGCAGCACAACCATTATGGTGAGAAGTGTGAAATATACACCGACCACAAGAGCCTAAAATATATATTCACAAAAAAGGAGCTTAACATGATTTAAATGAGATGGTTAGAGCTAATAAAGGATTATTATTGCTCTATCCACTATCATTCTGGAAAGGTGAAAAAGGTAGCTGATGCTCTAAGCAAAAAACAACCTGCTACTCTATCCATGCTGCAGAATGAGAACGGCCCTATATTATTGGATATGAAATGAATGTATTTGGAAATAATACTGGAAGGGGATACATTTTACCTTTCCCAAATTATTTTACAACCATCCATCAAAGAGAAGATTAAGGATGCACGAAGGGATGATGTGTAGAAACAAAAGAGGGTGAATGCAGTAAAGGAAGGGAAGCTGCAAGAGTTCCTTATCGATGATGATGGTGTGATAGGGCTTGGAACGCAGCTTTGTGTACCTTCAGAACCCGGGATAAAGAAGGATATATTGGAAACTACACATAGATCAACATTCTCTATACGTCCTGGGAGTACCACGATGTACAATGATCTCTTGGAACACTTCTAGTGGGAAAACATGAAGAAGGAGATTGCAGAATATATATCGAGGTGCTTGGTATGTCAACAAGCTAAATCTGAGCGACAAAAGTCCAATGGTATGATGTAACCATTGCCTATACCCATGTGGAAATGGGAAAATGTTACTATGGACTTTGTCACAGGTCTCTCGAATATTTCAAAAGGAAATAATGCAATATGGGTTGTGGTTGATAGACTCACCAAGACTGCCCATTTTATTGCTATTTGGGAAGATATCTTGCTTGAAATACATGAAAAGATATATGTGAAAGAAGTGGTGAGACTACACGATATTCCACTCTCAATTTTCTCTGATCATGATCCATGTTTCACGTCTAAATTCTGGAGGAGAATTCAACATGTTCGGATTACTGAATTATATTTTATCATGACCTATCTCCCCCAAACTGATGAAAAATCTAAAAGGACAACTGAGACACTTGATGATATTCTAATAGCATGCTCTCTAGAATTCAAAGGTGGATGGGATCATCATCTCTCATTGGTTGAGTTCTTATACAACAATAGATTCCACTCGAGTATCCATATGGCTCCATATGAAGCACTATATGGAAAGCTATGTAGAACTCCAACCTGTTGGGATGATGTTGGAGAAAGAAAGCTACATGGACCCGATATTGTTCATTAGATGAAAGAGAAGGTTCAAGTAATCCAGAAACACATCAATGTTTCTCAACGTCGGTAAAAGTGCCAAGCTGACAACCATCGAAGGGACGTGGAGTTTGAAATTGGAGATAAAGTCTTCCTTCGAATATCTCCATGGAAGAGAGTCATGCAATTCAGGAGGAAAGGGAAGCTATGCCCGAGTTAAATTGGCCTTTTTGAGATCATTGATCACATAGGATCTGTGGCCTATCATCTTTAACTTCCAATGAATATGTCTCATGTTAATGATGTGTCTCATGTATCACTACTGAGGAAGTACATACCATACACCTCACATGTACTAAACATAGAGGTGGTGCAGCTGGAAGATGATATCTCCAATGAGGAGCATCTAGTAAAGATTCTAGATCAGAGAGATAAGGTTCTACGCAACAAGACAACCCTTATTTTCAATGTTTTGTGGAGGAACCATAAGTTTGAGGAAGCAACTTGGGAACAAGAAGAGGAAATTAAGGAGAAGTAGCCTAACCTATTTGTGTAAAGTGAAATTTCGTAGGCAAATTTTCATAAGGGGGGAGAATGTAACAACTACATTTTTTTCAATGGAAATTCCCTTATTATATTCATGTCATAAAATAACATGAAAACACAACATAATGAACTACTAAGTGCTAAGTGACCTTAAAAAAAGTTTTTCACCTCTATATTTGGAATTTGGAAAATCTGACATACATGGTTTTGTTCTAGATATTTTTTGGAGTCTAATAAAACAAAAATAATTTTGGGTGAATAGTAACCTACCATTATGAATATTCACATACCTTTATGAATAGTATTATGACCTATATGAATAGTAAATAATCAAACATAAGAGTAACCTTTCCAATGAATAATTAAATAAAATTTAGACATCTTAGAAAGTGACAATTTGACCTTAGTAAACGTTTTGGTATTTTGTAGGTCATAATTAATTTATTAATTTATTTATTTAAAAGAAATAATATTTTCTTAAAATGTTTTCATTAATTATAAATTCAATATCTTATAGTTTTTAGATAACTTTATAAGACCATATGGAATTTTCGAAAGCACTATAAAATAAGTTTTAATTTTAAAAACTAATTTTTAAGTAAATTATAATTTTAATTAAATATTATGTTAATAATATTTAGAAAATTATTTTTGAAAAATGGACATCATTTTTGGATTCTACACGTCGAAAAATGGTTGGGGTAAATATTTTTTATTTTTCTGAGATACTTGAATTTTTATGAATAGTAGAATCCCATAATTTACAATAAATGCTAAATAATGGATTAATTGAGTCATCGATGATGCTATTCTGAGGAAATCCCACTTGTTTCGGGATCACATGATAAAATTACAGTTCTTGGCCTTTCAAGTATCTCTATTCCTTTTCTTAGAGTAAATTAATAAACTAATGAATTTTATATTATGGAAACCCCTCTCCCTGCCACTATAAAAGCAACCCTTCACACCCTGATTTCCTCACTCCTCTCAAGCTCCAAGCCTTCTCTAAAATATTCGCAAACACCTTCACTAGTCCCTCCCCCACGTCCAAGATATTATTTTCTCATCAAAAGACCATTATTAGGCCATTAAGGTTGTTCTCAATAAAAGGATTCAAGAGGTAATTTCTCTCCATATTCTCCATTAATTTCCTTTCAAGTTCATGCTCATTCCATGATCTATCCCCACCTATATTCATCAAAATGTTATTGTAACTCCATTAGTAAAAAAATAATGTAATTTTAGGATTATAATGGGATATTATATCATCCAAACCCCTGTCCCTCTTCCTTTTATTTTATTAAAGAGAACATTGTTCGTGAGGTGTTAATTTTTCACATTCAAGAATGACATGCTTCCTTCTTCCATTTATACCTTCAGATCTTCTCATGAAATCATTTTTATTATTGAACCAGAACTGGTTATATGTATTATGTCCTATATAATGTTCTGGAACTAAATTATTACCATATTACTAACTGATAAGTTAAAACAAGTTCGTTGTGATCGAAAAACCGCCCAAATTAACCCAAATAATCATCATTTAATTCATATCTAATGATTCATCCATATGGATCTAATTTTACTCATCATAAGATCATCCAAAATCCTATAATATCATTAATTACATTTAATATCATTTCTGGTTGTTTACCCATGTTCTACCCAAACATCAATTTAAGAATACAAGTGAACCACTCAAGAAAACCATGAAAACAAACATTCAAGAATACTTTTTTTAAACTCTATAACTCATCCAAAGGAACATAAAATTACATAATGAAATGATAATGAATCAAATTAAAGTAAAAAATGGTTCTATATTTCTAATTAATGAATATAATGTCATTATACTGGATATTAAAGAGAAGGAAGCATTCGGGTACAAGGTAAGGGGAAATATCGAACCCAATTTTCTTCCTTTGGGTTCTCCCTCATTCACACCATTTTTGATATGGCTACCCCTTAAAGATCATTTTTCATCATTGTCTTTAATTTTCTGAAATATAAATTTTTTTCACTAGTTTTTTTTCAAACCAAATGTTTTCCAAAAGAACTCCTCTTTAAAGGACACACCTTTTACTTCTCACTCAAATTGGACAGTTCTTGTAACATGTATGTTATTCCCTCTTTCTTTTTAGAACCAAAAGCTTATGAATGTGTTATTATGAGATGAAACACATTCCATTCCATTTTTTAGTTCTATAAATTTTTTATATATGATCTATGTGGCAAGCATGATGATGATAATTTTATTATGTGATGGGTGCACCCGGAATTATATAGTGCAATATGAATGTTTTAATGTGACTAGTGTGCCCAGAATTATACAGCGCTCCAATGCATCGGGTAAAGTGTCGAATCTCATGAGAAAATGTGAAATGATGAGTGAAAAATATTATATCTTGGTTCAAAAGTATATGTTGTAGTTAACCACTAATACATGATGCTTCATTTTTATACATCGCCACATTTCAAGTCTTATATTGAGGCTTCCTCTCATGTTTATGATATTTTTCCCATGTTATTGTTATTCTCACCCCATTCTTTATTATTATTATCTATCCTCTTATTAGGATTCTAGATCAACCCTTTTGATGTATATCCTCTGGTGGATACATGTACTAAGGAGAGGAAAGGTTCCAATATGAAGCTAGAGAAGAAGAACTTTAATAAATGTTTTTTCATGATGTTGTATTTATTATGTATGGTCCTAGATTTCCCAATACACTAAACCTTTAGATCTACTATGTGTAATACTATTATATTGTTTATCTTTAAATTTATTTAATATTAATGTATGAAAAGGCCAGGATTCTTTACAAAAATCACATGGCATACCCCATGCGATTTATCCCCTTTTGAAAAAATGAAATTTAATAACATTTTCCTAGAGTAGTGGGGAAAGTAACAACAATAAAAAAAATTGATTTAGAAAGCATCCAATCATTCATATCAATCCCATTTATTCGCCTCTAGTGTCCTCCTCAAAACCAACATTTATAAACCAATGAACCTTGCCACTCTAGGTGTCGACTACTACCACAACCAGTGGGCCTCAGTTTCCTCACACACCAAAACAGCCATCCAGGCTCACATCTCAACACAAATAGCATGAAAAAAACAATCATATCAACTAGGCTCTTGTATTCAAACAAGGAATCCAACCTTCAAACATAAAAAGATATCAATTATCTAAATAACAAGTCACTCAACCATACACGAATGACGGTTACTATAACACTACTATGCCTTATTTTTTTTATCAAAAATCTTGTTTTTTAATCCATCTAGATATAACTGAATTATTATTTGTAGGATCTGTCTATGGGAATCCAAAATGGTATGCTTTCATAAATAATTAATCAAGATTACTATATAGATTTTATTGACATCTATTTACAAAATCAACAACCAGATTCATTTACATGCATCGTTATCATTGAAAATTAATTTACATTTAATCAATTTTTTTGTTCATTACCTGTTTATTTTAAGAAAAACATGATAAACATGTCAACATAGATATCACACTATCCAACAAAACCATGATTCAATAACATATGATTGATACCAATTTACATATCTGGTTCAAATATTTATAATGTCAATTCCATTATGATGTAGTGTGTTAAAACATGATAACTCTATAGTTTCATTCAATATAATAGAGAAGAAATAAACCCCCCTACTTAAAAAGGTTCTTTATGTTATTTCCATGAGAACGATCCATGAATCCTATAATTATCACCTCCACTACGACAACTGCATCCTCCTGAATACTTCACAACATGACCCCAGCAACTAACACACCAGAAAAATCCATTAGAAACATACATACCATCTACCCCAAACTGGAAAGGAGAAGTAGGAGAAGAATGATCTAATAAAACACAACAATGGAGGTACATCATACCTAATATCTATGATTGATCCATACATTATGCATGCACCAAAATGGTGGTGCGCATGTTGCAGAAAAAAAGTAAAATGGAAAAAAAATCCTAGGATTAGGGATTGATCACTCTAATAAAATGGAAAGAGGTAATGATTAGAGCTTCACACACCAGGGAACAAGAATGTAGAAAAATAGAGTTAGATATATCTTATATTTAGTGGATTTAATAAATCCATATATTAAGATATGCTAGATTTTCCATCGAAAGCATATCATTCTAAGCTATGCGGTCGGACCGGGTAAAGCCATCATGAGCCTTAGGAAAATTAATATAGGATATATTGGATTTTAATCTTCATTAAGTCTTTCAAAACATGTACTTGAAGGCATTTTCCTTCAAATAATATGAAAAATGTGAAAAATTATAGGATGCTTGAAACACTGTATGCCTACTGATGGCTGCAAACTCTGTACACCTACCGATTACTAGAAACACTATACACCTACTGATGTTGATAGTACAAATGACATACCAACGCCGACAGTACAAATGACTCACTGACGCTGATAGTACAAATGACTCAGATACACCAATAGTAAAAATGACTCACCTACACAGATTGTACAAATGAATCTCTGACACCAATAATACAAATGGATCCATGAAGCCAAGAGTACACATGAGACACCGAGGACGATAGTACAAATGAATAACCAATGCCAATATTTAAAATGACTCATTTATGCCAATAGTAAAAATGAATCACTGACATTGACCATACAAATGAATCATCGAGCCCGAGAGTACAAATGACTCACCCATTATGATAGTATAACTGTCTCATTGATGCTGATAGTATAAATGAATCACCAATAACACTATTTAGATCACCTTCATTAATGAAACTATTCACATCTGTCTCACTTGTTACACTGTTCAAATATGTCTCCATATTGACACTGTTCACATCTATCTCACAGATGACACTATTCACATCTGTCTTAATGCAGACAATTTTCATATTAGTCTCAAAGATGACATTTTTCACTTCTTTCTCACAGATAACACTATTCACACCACTGGAATCAATATTCACACAACTAGAAATTTGGAAAAGGGTTTGGATTAAGCCACCTTGACCTCTCTGAACTCCCCAGACTCACAATTTCCAAAATAAAATAGACTCGAGAGGATGGGGCCATTAAACACACAATCAGGTTCAATGTGAGGCGAAGAATTGAGGCAGGTGGTTCCATTTTTTTAATGAGTTGAGGGGTTCTTTGAGAAAAACTCAAAATATTAAAATATAATAAGATCAATATAGATATAAATATGTAAAAACTTACCATAAATCAAAATTATAATAAATGTTGGACTATATCCTATCCACTTGTGATTATTTATCATATTTGGTATTTTAAATATTATAACAATAAATAAAACTCAAAAAGATACAATTATTGTCAAATTTAATTCTATTAATTTAATATGACTTCAAATTCATCAACATAAAGATTGAATTTGAATATAAGGATTTCAAACATCTATAATATATCTTTTAGATCAATGAAATTCTGTAAACACATTAAATAACAAAATTTATAACAAAATTTATATTATTAAAATCAATCATTCGATTTTTTGATAAAAAAATATTTTTTTTAGAATTGAGGAATATTTTAATGGTAACTATATTCTATATAAAAAATTAAAAAAAATTCTACAATGAACATAATTTTAATTATATTTAAATGGAAATTTATATTCATTCATAACATTATTTTGTCCCTAAGTTGACACATTACAAATATTAAAATAAGGAGAGTGAAACTTTTTGATTGTCTTTGATTTGAATAATATATAATTTATTTTCATCAACAAGTGTCAATTAAACAACTCAAAATAGAACATAATGTTATAAGGGTAGAATCTATATCGTCAAATTTTTTTAAAATGTTTTTGTTTTAATTTAAACTATATCAATTTTGAATTTCCCTTAATTAATATATTTTAATTTTAACTATTGTAAAACCATTTATAATATCAAGTTGTTATAAATTATTACATATATATGGTAAATTTTCAATAAATGGAAACTTTATGATATTTTATAACTTTTTATTATTTATTTTTATATTTTAAATTTTTCTAAAAATTTAATAGATTTAATAAAATGATATTTTTGTAAAATTTCATTAGTTTTAATTTTTAAACTATTTCAAAATATGAATTGAAATAAAATAGAAGAGTAATATAAATTCAAAAAAATCATTTAAGATTCTTCATGCACGTCATATTCCACTTGAAAATGTATAGGGTACTTAAATTAATTAAAATTATATTTATTTTATATATTTTAATTTTATTTATATGATTTTTCTTTTAATTGAAATCATATTTCATCATCAACATGCATTAATTTATGTAATCTATTTTTTCCAAAAAATTTAAAATAAATTATTATAATTATGATAATAATTTTAAATTTCAAATCAATATTTATAGTATAATTTATGATTTTTATAATCCTATATTAAAAAATGAATTTTTTTAAAAGTATATGTCGATGAAAATTTTAAATTATCTTTAAATAAAATATAATAAAATTTATCTTCTCAAATCAGAAGCCTAATAGTTTATAATTTCAATTTAATACTTCTTTGGTCCAAAATGATTAATTTAACATAATTAAGAAATGTGTTAGAATAATTTTTTAATATTACTAAATTATTTTTTCCATTAAATTTAGGATTTCCACATAATAGGAGAAAAGAAATAATAATGTTAAAATTCCAAAAAAAAATATGTGGATCATATTAGACTATATATATAATAATTATTACAAACTTTTATTTACTTTTTTGAAATTTTATTAATATATGTGAACAAATTATGTTTAACACTATTGCCACGGGAGTAGTATGAAGGCCGTAAAAAGAATGTTCAACCATAAAAAAATGTTCTGGAATATAATTTTAATAAAATAATTTTTCTTTTGACCTAAATTATATTAATATATGAATAATTTATCTAGTATGGCTTTAAAATCAATTTATAATATAATAACTATTATAAAAATAAGTACATAACTATAATGCCTTATTGTTTCAATATTTATTAAAATTTGAAACAAGTCAAAAAATACTAACAAATAACAATAAGATAATTTGGACATTCCAAAATAAAAAATTATGTTTATTTTAAATAATAATATTTATAAAAGTCTTTATAAATTATATTTATTATTGTTTGAAAGAGGTCATAAATAGAAGCCTTTTGGAAAAAAGTATTTCTATACATATAACGATATTTCATTGGTTTAAACATTTCATTATAAATCTGGTTTATTTATATGAAAAAATTATAAATAAATTTAATAAAATATTTATTACAATTAATATTACTATGTTTAATAGCTATGTATTAACTATCTTGTTTAAATAATTCTAATAACAATGTGTTGTATCACACTGACTTTGTGTTGCATGTAATGCTAGAGAATTTGGTGTTGTGTGTAGTGAAATCTTAACTTCTTTTTTGTTTAACATAATAAAATCATAAAAATATTATATAATAATAAAAATATATATTCATTGTTATGTGAAATGAATAATATCTAAAATATTAAACAAATTGAAAACAATTTTCATAAAATCTAAGGGTGTTACAATGCCTCTTATGGAATATGTTTAGATAAGAATTTGACACTAACATATAGAGTCTTATAAGATGAAAGGAGAGTATATTTATTTCATGATTGTAACAATTTTCCCTTAATATTTTGTATTTTCTCAATGTGGAGAATAATTGGATAAGTGTTTAATTTGATATGACTCTTATATTTTTTTTATTCTCAAAATTAAAAAAAAATCTAATGTGAAGTTCTATAGTATTTCATAATTTTCCTATTTTAGATGATGTTATTTAGATGTTATATGATGTGGTTTAATGATGTTTGAATTTGGAATAATGGTGTTTTGTAGAATTATTGTTTTTATATAGTAAATCCTTCCAAAATTAATATCTTTTTCTATAATATAAATCATGTAATTACATATTATTGATGTGCAAGGCTACATTTTTGTCATGTTAGTTTAAAATCTTATACTATAAGAGTAAATCACTCTTTAATCTTATAGTAATCACCACTATTGAAGAACTAAACTTATAATGTTCTAAATTAATAATCATGTAAAATGATTCTTTTTACATTTTGGAGAACTAACATTGCACCTCACATTATCAATTTTTCAAGAGGAATGACCTAAATAACATCAATCCATAAAGGATGTGATTATGGTTTAATACATCATTAATAATTTTATATAAATTACATGTATTAAAAAATTAACTACTCAATATTGAATTCTCTATGATGAATTTTATTCCGTCATGAGTGGAAAAACAAAGGAGAAAAAATCGTGCTACAAAGGATTCAAATTCATAAAATCATGAAATTATACTTTAGTTGTCATAATTTTCATTATATATTTAATTAATGTCCAATGTGTTCAGGGAGTATTTGATAAATTCATATTATTATAGAATATGTACTTCTTATGTTGTTTAAGAATCATTAATTCATGATAACATGTTAGAAAGATTTAGTGTGTGAAGATATAAAAATATAGAATTTATATAATAAAAATTTGGAATAAAATATGTATCATGTAAAAAAATATAAATATATAATTTAATCACATAAATCATTTCGAATTGTGTCTAAATGGACTTGAAACATTCATAGGATGAAAAATAATGAATATTTGATGTTGAAGTAGTCACTATTTTTAATTTGAGAATTCAAAAGAGAATAAATAGTAGATGAAATATTCATTGTTAATGTAAAATTTCAATATTTTAGAAGGGTGAATTATATTTTGAATATTTATAATTATTTAGAAATTATATGAATAATATTAATATGAAGATTAATAATCACAAAAAACCTACTAAATTTACATTCTTGATGAACTGTCTATAATATTTATATTTAAAATGTATAAATTTTTCAAATGTTGTACCACTATGAATGTTAGGATACATGTAATATATCTGGTGTTAAATGATAATACATGAACATGTCTAATCCACATGCTTATTGTTGTGGAATGTGTGATCATTGGTCTTACAAAATAATTCTGTAAATATAGGTGCACATTTAATTTATTAGACAATGTAAAAAATTTGTTATTCAAATAATATTTGTTCCTTGATGTGTTTTTTCATTTTGTACACTGATCTTCTCAATGATTTTCCCATTATAATTTTTTTTAATAAAAAAAATGTAATATATTTTTAAATTAATAATTCACCCCCACGTAGTGAAATGTATCATTATTGATGGAAATTCTCATTTTCTAATGACACTGAAAGGGGTTGGGACTAGTATATTATCTTATATACCATTTTCCATCAAATATAATTTTCATATAACATCATTTATATTATTTTTTGATCTCCATTTTAATATATTCAACCTATTAAACCTTATATATTCCATAATTGTGGACATATAATATATAGAGTAAATAAAAATTGAAAACAAATCATAATATTCTTAATTTCCTAAAACAAATATGAGATTATAAAATATACTTGTAAAATAATGTTTCTATAATTTTTACTATTACCATATATGATATGGTAAAAACTTCATATTTCAAATTCTAGTTTCATCGTGTATAATTGATGTATATTATATAATGAATTATTTATTGGAACAATGTAATTTCTTCTTCTACTGAATAACCATATTTCCATCATCCCCAAAATGAAACCTGTCAGGTGGTTAAATATAGACAACAAATTTTAACAAATTATTTTAAAATATTCATATCACGTCCATCCAATATATAATTATTTTAATTAAAAAACCATATAAAGAATCATTTTATTTTTTTCGTTTGATTTAATAATTGAAAAGCCTCAGGTAAATAATTAATAAATTTTTTTATTTACCATAAAAAAATTATGATCCTTTTAATCTAACAATGATACAATATTAATCACTTTTTGTATAATGATACTCTTTAATATCTAATTCATAACCATACTCACATTCCATGAAATTATAATGTTAAAAAAATTATGTTTATATTGTTTTAATGTTTTATAATTTTTTTAATATTTATTTATAATTTAAAAAACTTTTTGATGATGTTGTTTTATTTTTACATTATTGAATATACCATAAATACATCTTCATTTTTGGTATCAAGGTAAATTACTTATGTTCCATCCACATTTTTAATTAAGATATTTCCTGTAAAAATTAAAATTTTCAATGGTTGTATTAAATTAATTACCCAATTCATAAGGAATAATATTTCTTATTTTAGTGTTTAAATATCTATTTTGAATATATATTTCCACATGAATATATTAATACGACTGAATCCTTTAATGTCATTGGCTATTTAGAAGAGTCTTTACTATATATTCCATTAATCTATTTATCTACTATTCTATTGGGTTTATATATATGACAATTGGGGTTTAATGGTATTTTTTAATATAATTCCAAAAATTAATTGGGGATAAAACTCAAAATATAGAATATCTATGCTTCAGGTAATTATGGATGGGTTTAAAGTCATATCTCTCATATGAAATGGGGTACTCGTTACTTGAACCCAAAGTTCAGCCAACAAGGCTGACAACACTAATCTCACTCTAGATATAACACATGATTCTCAACCTTAGTCATAGAAGTCATATGTTGTGAATAGAGCATCCCACATCAAAACATATTTTTGTGAGATAAAAAATCCACAATATTATTCTTCAAAAATATATAATCACAGTGGTCTAAAATGAAGATGGATTATGAGTACTAATGAAGGATATAAGAGAGCTAAAAATCACTAGATGAACTCTGAGTGGTTTTCAAATGAGAATAAAAATGTGTACAATGATTTATATTCTGATACATGTCATGCTATAATACATGGAATGTAAAATTTATTACTAAATTGAATGTAATATTGGTGAGACAACACGTGGGACAATCTATGGAATAAGAGGTGTAATTCATTGTATATTGTTTCACCGGTTCAGTAGTGGTACCATGGGTGTTTGTGAGACACAAAGTACAATTTCTAAAAGGACTTATCAGTTTTTCACTTGTAGTACATCGGTTCAATACATTACAATGTTTATATTTATTATAGTCACTCTAAAAGTAAGGTTTTCTTTTTATCAGGAAGAATATCCAGCCTTTATGGGAATTTTATTAAATGTCACATCTTATTCAATTTTACACATCATCTAGACTAAAATTCTATAACCTAAATGGTCTATTCCTCATTTATCACCAGCTGTAACGATTTCTCCATCAATCATGCCTAAAAATCCACATTGGGACATGATATTGTATATAAATCCATCATTCATCATCAAAAAATATTTGATGGCCTTAATTATGATCTTCTGGGGAACCAAATGAGATATTTTGATGCCCCAATTCACAATATAAGGCGTTGATCCTAGAAACCATCATTTAATTTTTTTCATTTTTCCATGATCTGACCTCAATCCAACAATCAAAAAAAATTTCAAAAAACCATCGTAATTCTATTGGTTAAATTATTATTGTACCATAATATGACTATCAAATAATTAATAATGTGCACTGGTACTGATGAACATAATTAATAGAGGCGGAAGACGCACAATGAAAATGTGATATTTTACTGATCATTATGAGTCTATCCAAAATTAAAAATAATTATAACAAAAATGTTAAAAACGTTTTTCAAATGTATATATTCTCATGGTTTTATGGTTAGAAGATGTAAAATTGGAATTCCTTGTATAAAATTGCATATATTAAATATATCAAGTAACATGTTATGAATTCTTAAAATAATGATCCTTAAAAATAGAATGAATCAATCTTTTGATAGTAGCAATTATGTAGTTATGTAATTGCAAATTCCATTCCATTTGTGGGGAATTTGATAAAACACCTCTATTACATGACATTTATCAATTATTCAAATCTCTGGTGTCAACGCCAATTTCACCAAGGTCACTTTCCTCCTCCTCTATAATATCCCTAGGGTGTGTGGATAATTATATTGATTTTCTAATGTATAAAACGTTTTTTAGAGGTTAGGAAAATTATATTTAAAAAATACAATAAATATTTTATATATTGAATATTCCAATAATTTAATAGGAAAAAATGAAACATAAGACAATGAAACAAATATCACATGGCTATGGTGAACATGAAATTTTAGACTCAACAATGGTATTATATTTTTCATCCAATATTTGATTTGATGGAAAATGAATTTATTATAAATCATCACACCCTCAAATTATAAATGAAATTATTATTTTTAAAAGATTGTTCTATTTGTATTACAACACCCAAAACATTTCACTATGTCCTAAATAAATATTTGTTTAAAAAATTTGAATTTGAAATTGGTTAAGACATGGAAGCTGGATATGTTACACTCTCTCCAACATCAAGGGATTTCCCCAAAATATAAATACCTACTGAATGTATTATGGGTAAAATGTGAATATTTGATTAACAGTTTCATGATCCCTATAAGATTTGCTTTTTCTTCTAGGGAACTCAAACTATTTTGATGTTTAGACCATTAAAGAACTTCTATTTATGATCATAAATAATTACTATGTATATTGAAATGGTTGTTACTTCCTCAATGTCCAAAATCCAATAGTCAATATCATCCAATGATATGTTCATGTATTTAATTAAATTCACCATGTGGAAGACAACATGTACTCAATCCTCCTTTGGGAGCAAGGCTATTTGGTATTCTACAATTCAATACCTATTTATAATTTTGAATAATACAATGAATCATAAGTATATATTTATACCAAGAACATAATATTTACAAACAACAACATACATAGACATTCTGGAAAATAAGATCCTCAAAGTTATACACCATCGGCCTATAACATCATTCTACATTGATTTTATTCCATTAATGGGAGGTCTCTATTTTTAGTTTTATTCAATAATAATTCCCTTTCATCAACTTTACATTCATTGAACCCATTAGGGACCACTCTCCAA
Source organism: Viscum album (assembly GCA_963277665.1). Taxonomy (NCBI): domain Eukaryota; kingdom Viridiplantae; phylum Streptophyta; class Magnoliopsida; order Santalales; family Viscaceae; genus Viscum; species Viscum album. The sequence goes on along the minus strand of OY728120.1, from coordinate 645,808,285 downwards.
TCATAGACCAACATATTTGTTACATTAATGGTCTCATATATAATTCCTCAAATAAATCTATACATATAGTGGGGGAAGTATTATTTATAAACACCCAAAACTAATGGATAATGATACTCTTAACTTGGATAAATTTATATCAATAAGATACATAACTTGCACTATGGGACCTCATGTGTTTGAAAAAATATGACTATTCCCTGGTGGTTTACCTCTATCTGATGAATTTTAATGAATTGTGAAATAAACATGAAAAAATTATTTTCTATACATACCCAAAAAAATAAATTAAAGATCCGTTTACATATTCTATACACAAGAATGTACCTCTATAGGGGATGCATGAAGCCACCTTATACTCTCCACATGTTATAAAAATAGATTAATTATCCATCCTTGGATGAGGATATAATCATATCCACAATTTGTGAAACAATCACATGAATCTCGTAGGGATCTCTTGTGTTATTGAAATTCCATATAAATGTCTTATAACTAAGCATCTATCACATGTCTATGAAATTATAGAGTCCCCATTATTGAATAATGTAGGATTACCCTCTCCCATATATATTGTTCATTTGTAATAAGGACATATACTTCATTACCAGCTCTATAAAATAAAATTTTGATTTCTTGAAATGAGAATGATGCACAATGTTTACCTTCCTCGTAGTATATATTATTTTCATGAGATAATACTATAATAATTGTAGTTAAGGCATTATCATGGATCCTCATAAACATGCTCGAACTACTTCTTCAAGGTAATGTTTCCCCCTCTATGAGTTAGTACAAAAGAATTTTTTTAACATGATTATTCATCTATAAAACTCTAATGGTACACATTTATTCCCTGAAAATTCTACCCCATTTTCACTATATTGTGTTCCTCCTAAAATATAACAACATATATCATTGATGGTCCATAACATCTCCAATATATTAAGTGAAATTATCTATAATCTGTCCATTTGTTAAAATAAATTAATCGTCATGTTATTACCATATAACTGGTTGTCATAGATTTTGTCAAACACCATCTTTAAGTTCCCTGGATAGACCACATCTGATGAAATGTTAATGAGGATTTTTTTGATAAACAAAACCATGAAACATTCCAACAAGGGATATATGACTCACTTAATGAGTTCCATGAACATGATTTTGGAATTAATCACTAAAAGTTAATCAACAGGATATAACATTTCACAAAAACAATAGTATAATTCCCACTTACGGAATTACACCTCACAAACCTGCAACTGGTGATAGTCGAACATGACGATAGTCTATGAAAAACAATATAAACCATTCATCTAGTTGATGAGATAATAAATTCATTAGATGTGGAACATGTTATTCATAATCACATAGTCTAGGAGTAGATATCCAAATCAAAATCTAATTATTCTATTAAAATTTATGGTGAATCACATTAGAGGTGCCTTGTTTGATACACTTTGTTAAATATTTTTTTAAAAAGTCCTTTCAACTACACCATTATGTATCAGAACAAGGTATTTTCTATCTAAATTCATTCTATTATATAATTATACATCCTAGGATTGTGTCTCCATAAAATTTGGTCACCCTCTATTGAGGTATCCACATAATTTTTTTAATAATGACTTCTAAATATACATGCACTTCCTATAGAGACATGGTATACAATTATTTAACTATATAAAGGACCAGTATATCAATCAAATGTGATGAGAGGTATAGATTCATATAAAGGATCCCACCTATTTTCACACAAATATCTATTCACCAGTTATTTTAATCACATCCTATTTTTTTGAAGGAACCTCACATATCCTATAAGGATTGTCTCTCTAGGATCTAACTATAGTAAACCATTATTTACTATGGATTACATCATAACTCTTATTCAAATAAATAAAAGGGTATCATATAAAAAATTATCCACATATACAAAACTCACTGCATCTCTATTTGTGAAATATTGTAAATTATACACAAAATAATATATCTAGATATACTGGTTGGGTTGAGAGATCTATTGGAATCTCAAGATCTTATAGCAGGTATTATGAGGGGATAGAATCAATCAATCATGTGAATCTTAGTACTATAGATAATATTGAAAAGAAAATGTCTGTATAACATATCATCTTTGGTGAATCCTATCACTATAGAATTTTGTGTCATGATGACCCCACCCTTTCATATTATCTCTTTATTCTTAGTTAGGTTATCCTAGTGGTGGTGGTGCATATAAGTGACAATTTCAACTAATTATATCTACTATTCCTCAAGGGGATACTCCCATCATATTTCCACCTCTTCCTCCCTAGGGTCTTCCCTGATCAACCCAAGAATTCCCTAATCATTTTTTTTCACTATTATAGTATATTATCCACTTTATTTCATCCCTCACAATCAGATTATCATAGGAAGGCAGAATCTATGCCACAATACCTATTATAAGAATACCATTGATCATCCCATAGATAATTGAATCCTAAATGGGGTATCTATATTAATGAACCCTAATAAAGTGAACACAAATTTCAAGATGATATTTGAGGCTATGTAACTGATCTGTAGAATCTAAAAACTTTATCTAGAGACGTCAAACTAAAGTTCCCATTATACACTCTAGATACCTAATGAACCCCTTCCATAATTATTTATATAAAAAATTCCCACTCTAGAACCCTATCGACCTGATTATGAAATGAGTAACCACATTATATCCAATGTATCAGTGGATACCCAACTCAATCATCAGTATCATGATGTATATTCCTCAAAATATATTGAGTTTGTGGTTCATTAGACCATTAATCATCAACATGTACTTATTACAACATATAGTTATGTTTTTAAACTAAAAAATTATCATATATATGAAATTAGTGTGTGGTTGAAGGGTTTTACTCCAAGGATAAGATAAAATCAAACTCTTTTTCAAGGATAATACCATTCATATTGGTCTAAGTCACAAGACTCCACAAATGATTTGTAATACTGCGAAGAGGGATGAATGAAAATTATAATATATGATCAGTTGGGGTCGACAGTAGTTAAAAGATACTAAAAAACCACCATACAATCTATTAAAAAATAAGGATTCTTCTCATTCATAAAATGAATCCATATATGAAACATAAACTCTAGTAGTGAAGTAACAATACGTGATACATGAACCTAAAATCCATGAACAATTGGTTACACATTTTGAATAAGTCCCTTTTCTAGGTCTAATGAATCCTGTTTTAATAACCTATAATCATGTTATGTAATTTCACATAGCCTTCCAACATTTTTTTCTATTCATATAGGATCCTGAATGAAATCATCTTCACTGATCTGGTTATCCTCACAAATCGATCATGGATCATTAAATAGCTTTCAATGTGGTGGAATGCATCATTTTTTTCATGACATCCACTATAAGATGAGAAAATCTAAGGATCTCACTCAATAATAAAACAAATTTGTGAGACCCATTGTAGTATGATGAGAAAAATTTATTCCATACATGTAGTTCCTTATCATACTATCATGACAAGCAGTTATATAGCGTTATGGTTAGGGATATATCGAATATCTCACATTCAAAAGATTTTTTGGTATGAGTGTTATAGAACCTCATACATATTAATCCGAAATTAAAATTATTTAACACAAAAAATTTAATATTAAATAGTCTATATACAATTTTAGAATATATAATTTGATTAGTTTTGAAAAAATATTTTTTAACAAAACATATATCTTCTCAGTCTTTTAGGCATTTTCTCACCATATAAAAATACCTAATCCGGAAAAATTCATTAATATATCTTAAAAATTATTCTTATAAGTTCCACATATAGAAAATTATTATTTTTAAATTTTCATCATAACATATGTAATTTGAAACATAATAAATGGATGATATAGAGTCTCAATAAGGGTAAACATTAGCAACATTAGTTGAAAATAATAGGTGACAATTGGATGACAATATGTGTATACTCAAGGAGCATAATAACATATATTCCAATATAATAGATGGTCATATATAAAGGAAAATTACATTATATCACATAAATCATGAATCAAAATGGTGATGAATAATGAGTTAACAAACATAAAATATGATTAATTATGCCTGAATTATAGGAGTATAATGTGGGACAAACAAAACCATATGATTTCATATCTAAGTGAACCAATCTACTTGTCATCCCATTCACATCATAAATAATGTTTATATCTATATGCTATAACATTTATAGTTTTTTAATATTGGAAGATTCTAACTAGTTCACAAATGATATTTTTATAATATTTGAACACCAGCATACCCAACATTTGAGAAATAATAAACTCCTAATCATTTTCCCAAACATTTCTATATCATGGGAGATAATATTTGGCCTAATTCATTAGAGGTAGTTATAGGTATCATATATCTCATAATAAAAAAATTGTGTTCCACATGAAAATAGAATAATAATAATACACTTGAAAACCCATACAGATATAATGGGCCCCATAATCCCTTCCAAGAAATTATGTATCATAATCAAAAAATTCATAAGATATCAAAAATATAATTTCACAAATAGAATAATATCATATTACAATATATACTATGATCATAAAATCACTTTATGATATATATTCTTTGGATTGAATATATATGTGAATATACAAAAATTCTATGAAAACATTTTAAATCATTGAACTGAAATTTAAATTATAAAATATTTTTGTGATTTGAAATATAAATCTTATAACGACCTAAATATATTTATTTACTAAGAAAAAACCATTTAAATACATAATGGTTATAAACAATGAGATTTAATATATATTGTAAAAATATAATCTTTAAAAAATCCTTAATAAAGTAGGATTTAAATATACATAATCTCTAGAATAATATTTATGTAAAAATAAATTGAAAAAATTTATTTTTTATAAAATAATTATTAATATGTAATTTTATAATATATAATTTTTTTAAAAATGGGAGTGAAATTATTTGAAAAATATTTACCTTTTAAATGAATATTTAATATTTTATAATTGAATATGGAATAAAATTTTAAATAATTGTGTTGAAATGCATGGAAAATATTTAAATTTAAAATAATATTATATATTGAAAAAATTAAAAATTAAAAACATTATCAATAAAAAATGGGTAGATACCTTGAATGTAATTACATTTTGAAGAGTTATTAATACTGTATAATTATAAAATACATTATTATGTCAAAAGGGATGTTAAAATAAATTGAAAACATTTACATTTAAAAGAACATTTAAAAATTGGGAATTGAAAAGTAAATATTGCTCTAAAAAAGTAATGTGAAAATATTTTGAAATCCTTTATTTTTAAGAAATACTAACTTTCAATGTAAGTATTAATGAAACACAGTTGTTATCAAAATAAAATGTGGTCGATATAATAAACAAACATGAGGTGATTGAATTTTTTTTATGAATTACATGCAACCTTATTGAAACCCCACATCATTAATAGAATAATGAATCCATTGAATTAAATGAATTAATTTTGAGATGGGTTTCATTTATATTAGTAAAAATATTAGTTTCCACTGGGTAAATTATAAAATTGGGTGGAAGTTACAATATAGAACGAGATAAAAAATCAATTTATATTATTTGGAATTATTCTTAAAAAAATAAATTTTATCCAATAATTTATAGCGTTGAAGATGAATAATGATTTTTGAAACACTTATTAACTATAAATTATTTTCAAATATATCTAATAAAATTTCATTAGTCATAATTTATAAATAAATAATTAAAATAATTAAATAATACTTAATATGACACAAGGATATGTTTTGAGTCTTGAAAATTCCTTACTGCTTTAGTAATTTTATAATAAATATTCCATAAATGATTAAAGAAAATTTGGTTATATAAATAAAATGATCTAAATAAGTTTTCATATTAAATTACATTCATGGGATGTATATACAACATATAACAAAATAACCAAGTACAAACAATGAAAACAAGTGTCGATGAAGAGGAGTTCACATGAAAACCCTTACTTATTATAAAAAATTCTAATAAAAACTACGAGAATGATATATATTAACGATTTGAAGTTAAAATAATATGAATAATGATATTATATTATTTAAAATATCTAATGAGAAGTATATACATCATTTACATGAAATTTATTTCGTAAATTAATATGAGTCTTAGAGAAGTGTTTTTTGGCAGAAAATCCTTAATTTTTTCTAAAATAATTCTGGCCATACACTTATGTTACTGAATAATTAAATTAAATCAGTTATATGAATTAAAAATACATTGTAATTGTTATAATCTTTTATAACTACCAAGTACTATCTATTGTTACTTATATTAATATCATTTTTCTTATGTTGGTTACTCGGGGTTGTTCAGTTAATTTATATATAGAAGGTTGGTTTTGTAGGTTTTGGATAATGGTGTTATAAAATAGTTACATAATATAATGAATTTACAATTATTTTTTTAATATTATATTTGAACTTAATTTCTAATTTTAATGTGGTTCTCCATAAATGGATACAATTTTTAAAAGTTACTCTAATATGTCTTTTTTAGGGGATACATTTAATATAATATATTTCATCTAATATTACTAAAGGTATTTATTGGATTAACATTACATACTATTATAGGTTTATTAAAAATAAGTTTTTATAAATTAAATTAATGGTTATGTCAATTTATTTTAGGTGATAAGGAAAACAAAATATAAACTTTTTCTCATGGTGTTTGTAGTTCACACGTAAAAATAAACAATGCTCCCCTTCTTTTCAAATGGAATAAAAGAATGAAATAATGTATCATATATGATAATAATTACTAAAATTTTATAAATATTATATTATATTAATAAATAATATATTTTCATTATCTGTGAATGGTACCGAGGAAAAAACTTTTGCAACCTTTTGTGAAATTTTTAATCCATGCACGAAAACAAATGATGATTCTTGTTTGTCTCTGTAGATTTTAGATAATAAGTAATTTTTGTACCATTATTATAATAACACATAAAAATAAAAATAATTATTATTTATTTAACTATGGTCATGTTTGATTTACAAAATAAATAATAGGAAATTGACATTAAAATAGATGGTTTACCAACATTAATATCAGTATCTTATTCTTTTAAATGGACATACAATTAAAATTCATAGTAATTTTTTTTATTGAAATTGTCATGAAACTGGTTTATTGTTGAAAAATAAAATTTAAAAATTTTCACCTTAAAATGTAGCATATTGGTGACCTCATGGTTGTCTCCATAGGAGGATGTTGAATAATATATCAAAATGAAACTTTGTTAATTTTTGTATGATTATGTATCAACAAAAATTGGGGATTTTATATTAAAAGAATTAAATTACATAACATTATATTTCAACTATTAATATAAGTTAGTTATTGAAGATCATATGGAAACCAGATAGATGAAATCAAACTATAGAATGACACGGTGGAAAAACATCGATCTTCAAAAAATACCATTGTCATTGTTTAATAGAATTTTCAAATTATATTTCTCAATAATCAATAAAATACTTCAAATATAAAACCAATATTTACTATACACCATATTGTGACCCCAAATATTTGTTTTTATCCTCTTATAAAATTTATTAATTTCCAATGATGTGTGAGAAACAGAAACAAATTGAACAAATTGTTTTCAATGGGGAGAGCATGACCAATGATATTTAAACAAAAATTAAATTATTTAACATTTGTATATTGATAAATATTATGGAAAAATATAATATTTCAAATTAACGAAATAATAGTGACTTCCTTTGACAATGAAAATATTCTCTATAAAAATATTATAGGAATACATTGAAGTTCAAAACTCAAAATGATGAATCTTCAAATCTCCACCACCACCACCACATGCAATATGATGATTAAATTCTTTATTATAATAATGAAAAAATATTCACCTTCATCATATAATCTCAATCATTTATCACTCTCTCAGTCCAATAATCCATTTAAATGAACCGAATATGGGAATATAAAGGCAAAAAAGATGTCTAGAAACCCTATCCCTGATTCTGTACACCGAATGTTAGATATGATTGGGGCCTCTTCAAGGAAAAATATTACTCTAGAAATTTCCAAACAGTTAATCCAAATTAAATCCATTGGATATAGTAAAATAATTATATTATTTGGACATGTTTTGAAAAGACTATGAATTAATTACTAAATATAATGTTTTCTTCATGGGGAGAATGATCATATTCAAATTAATTTGGTTACTGAAAGATTGATCTATGGAGAAAATTTTCCATTTATATTAAACATCAATAAAAAACATTTATTCCTCATTAATATCTTGGTAGTATAATAGATTTTTTTGTCTTTTAGACTGATTTATATTTAATTGAATAATGTAGGGCCCATCATTCCAACAAGTGAAACATTCTACAATTATGGTTTTTGAGGCATCTAGTTAGCCGAATAAATACATCTCCTAGTTAAAAAATAATTATCCAATGAACATAGGAATTTTAATAAAATAGTATCTTTATTGAAAATACAATTACATAAAATAAATTTTATCTGTACTGAAAAATTTGGATTTTCAAAATTCATTTCCTAATCCAAACCGATAAAGGAAAAACAATATTCTTGATAAATTATTACATATCAACATGATGTTAGCCATGCAAATGCTTCTATAATTAGTAAATTTCATGATTATTCTATGGAATAATGATGGTGGGTTTAAATTGTGAAAAAATTTGAAGCTAAATTAGGTGTTGGTTCCTCATTATTAGTAAAAAATGCATGATTTTAATTTTAACTCAAGTAAGGTCTCCTGAATACTCATATTTGATGAAAATACTCCCTATGAAAAATTATAAGATCCTTTCCATCCCCTTTAAACAATATTTCAGCATGAATAATTTTATTTTTCCTCACATTTTTTAGAATGATCCAAAAAGGAACAACATTCTTCTTTTGAAGGCTCCATACAGTCACATTTCCTTCCCTATGAGATATCCAGATGGAATCTCTCATATAAAACCATATTATAGTAGTTAAAATATTTTTAAAGTAAAATACACTTATAATTAAACACTAATTTTGTCATCACACCATAGGTAATCCCTCCACATATACTTCAGTTAAAATATATCATGAAATTTAACATACAATGAATAATGGAAATTGAAAATTGTATTATTATATGGATATACTAAAATGTTTTTCATGTATAATTATATCTCCAGAAAGATCAAATGTGAAATGATAGTAGAATAAAAATAATAATTAGAAAAAGGGGGCTTCAAAATCTAATAGAATACCTCAATCAGTTAAATCAAAATTACCTCAACCCTCATGGTTTGACATAATTAAGTCATTACCTGGATCAAATTTCGTGGTATTAGCTTGTTTATTCATTGACGTGGTTTTAAAAAATGGACATTATAATCATTTGAGTTTAGAAGGATTTTTAAAAAATTACCAAAAAATATCAAATTACAACTGAAAATAAAAATATGTAACACATAAAATACTAATATTCCAAGCATGTTCTTCCATTCATACATATTTATTACGATTTCCTAATTGAGATTATTTTGTGAAACTGTGAAGTGAAAATCCATAAGAAATTACATGATGAAAAAGTTGATATGAATGAAACAACATATTTTTTATTGAGGAGTAGAAGCATTGAACTATCCTCTAAGATGTTGCAACATGGAATCCTATATGAAAAAAATAATAATCAAAATTAATTTTAAATCAATGAATGAAAAGTAAAAAAATAAATTGGAAAGGAATATAAACATGGTATGGACCCACCAGTGGGTGCTTGGGTTTCCATTCCCACAGTGAGGATGTTCCAAATGATCATCCCTAATCAAAAGGTGTTGTAATTTCTTTCTCATAAAACATGAAAAATATAATTCTCAAAACATCTTCATCTTAAACATATTTAATAGTTTATCATATTATGATATCTTCAAGTTTCCATCCCTAAAATTTTTATTCCAAAAATGCAGTGGATGTGGGAAAAAAATATAATGGAAACTTTCCAAGAAATTATATTCATAGTTATCCTCCTCTAGTTTTTGAAGATAAATTTTATATTTTTGTTCAACATCATGTTTATCATCAAAAATGCTTTCAATTTTAAAAAACATAATAGTAATAATATCTACATCTAAAACATTGTAATAAAATCAGGATACCATTATTTATTCCACTTAAACCATGAAATCGTCTTTATCTGAAAGATTAATCCACAATAATTGTAGCAACTAAATCTAGATAGGTATAAAAATTTATCAATTTATCATTAAAATAATAATGAATCAATGGTTCAAATTTTTGGACATCTCTATATGGGTATTCAAGTTCATTCCCTTTCTTAGAGGTCAGAATGTTTGTATAAAAGGTAGGAAGCAACTCCAATTATTACATATGATCTTTAAAAGATAATGAATCAAGTGTTTTAGTTTCCATGGATAAAATATTTTACATGGGTTATAATTTTTCAATGTCAAAATAAGTTTTTTCCAATAAAATTTCATTTTCACCCAATTCATTACAATTATTTTCCAATGGGATTTGAATTTAAAATGACACATTAGTAGGTTAATGAGGGAATATTTATTCAATTAAAATTGAAAAAGAAGATTTGAAATCCATTTTTTTCTCATACAAAAATAGTTCTTCAACATGAAAAGTGGTTGGTAAATGGTTTTCCATTTTAGGGGAATATTTTTATACTTAAAGTTATATTAAATCATTAAATTCATGTGAATGAATTCAAATTTTTTTGATTAATTATTTGTATCTTTCCTTGAAACATAAGATTATTTTTTTCATTTTAAAGAGTATTTCATTAAAATTTAAATTCAAAATGTTCTTCTTGATTGGGTTCATAATATTCTTTATAATAATTCCATGGATAAAATTAATCACAATGAAATTAATTCTGTTTATTTAATAACCAATATTAGTGGATAAATCCTATAAATTAGTTTAAAAATTCAAAACAACTAAGGAAGCCACCATAGAAAATATTTAAAATTTCAATTGTGGTTTTCAGTTCTGTAACTATAGAAAATAAGGTTCAACTTAAAAAGTTTTACATTGGTGAACACAGGGCAGTCTCATGTGAAATATGTAGAATAATGTGTCAAACTCCCACTTTGTGATTTTTTTTAAACTTCAAAAAAAAATTGGAGATTTAAAATGATTTACAAAAATTTAACTTATAAAAAAATCAAATTGAAACTATAATTATAAATTAGTTATTTAAAATCGGAAGAAAACTGTATTGATGAAAAAATCTAATGATAACAATGGTGGATAAACAATAATATTTAAAAACATATGTTAAACTTGTTTAATTTTGTTATCATATTATATTTATCAACGCATGCTCAAATAACTCCAACAGAACTCTTATATTACCTATTCAATATATATAGAACTCTTATATGTGTGTTCATCTTTTATGGTATTTATTTGATTTCCCAATGACCTCTCAGAAACCAAAATTAAATGAACTCTATGTTCTCAGTCGGAAGACCTCACCCAAATAAATTTAAACCACAATGAAATTATTTTACGTTCATAAGTTCTCAAAAAGAATAAAAAAAATAGAACAAATTGTATTCCCGAATTTAGAGTGACCTCCATCGATCATTAAAATTTTTTCTTGAATAATATATTATAAATACATCTGTGTACTAAACTAAAAAGGGAAGAATCTTCGGATCTCTGGTACCGACACCATGTGTATTCTAGACCGTCATTCCAACATTATATTAATGAATCCACATCTACTAAAAAATTTCTTCTCCATGATATCTAACTCACTCAATCCAACCATTCCATGAATTTAATAGAATAAGGGAAAATAAAGTTAAAATTAGACTAAGAAACCTTATATCCATAGTATGCACCACAAATGTTGGATCAGCATGGGGGCACTTCCTGCCTGAATATTCCAATATACTATTCTCAAGACTTGCCTAAAATTAACTCCTCCATAAACATTAATATTTTTAGATAAATTTGAATAATTTTGAAAATTGAGATAATTATCTATTAAATATATATATATATATATATATATTTGAATGAGGTGACTCGTTATCTTTAATTTTTTTGAAATGATCAACGTTCGACCAAAAGATATAGGTATTTATAAAGATTTATCTTTCATGTATCCCATTAAATCCACTTTCATATCCATGTGTAATAATAAAACTTTGTGTCTTGTAGTCTGTTTAATCATCCATTAAATGAGGTCTTCCACATCCTACCAGATATAAAATCATTATAAAAGCAGAAATATTTTTGGCCCCTAGAAGGTAGAATCAATACCTGGCCCAATTGAACAATTTTAAGCACTCAAATGCAGGATGTAGAAAAAAATTAAGCACTATATTTTAATCAATTTATAAAACACTATTCATGAAATATTTATGTGATTTAAAAAATATAAAATTCCATATTAATTCAAGTTTAAAATATCAGGCTCAAAACATCCCTAAAATCCAAAAACAATGCAATTCATCTCAAAATGATAAATTGTGGTGATTAATTAATTGAATTATTCATAAAAAAATATAAATATTATCTATATTAGTTAGTTACTATATATCAAGGATTTTTAGAAGAAGAAATTGGAGTAGAGGTCAAAATAATTTACAAAGATGAGAAGATTACTGGAAGTGTGGACGTGATAGCCCTATTATAAGAGATGATAAGTGAATTTTTTATTGAAAATTTTTATATATGGAGTAAGAATGTTTTGTAAGAAATTATTGATTTTGGTATGACATTACGACTGAAAAAATATTTCACGAATGTAAAAACCCAAACTCAAGTATAATTTAGTTAGTTTTTACATTATTATAATTCCATACGATAAAATTTATCACATCCTAAAATACAAAATAGTTTTGTAGACTAGGATTTTTTGATAGATTCTAGATTTCTATTTTTCATTGGTAATAATAATATATAGTAATATAAAACAATATTTATCTAGAAACTAATTCAATAAAATGTTCATTTTATACATTGGAATGAAACAAAATATTGGTAAAACAAAATTCTAATTAATGGTTATGTACAATTAATATCATCATATGTAAATAAGGTATAAATATTTTTGATAGGTAAATAACTGAAAAAATAAACATTTAATAAATATCATGAGAATAAAATTTTTCCATAAAAAAAGTCAATGTTGAAATATCATGGTTAATAAAAATAATTTATCAATGAATGAAATGCATAATACTCATTTCCATTCTCCTAGATATCATGATATCTATTCCATCAATTACATGTTCTAAGTTAGTAGAATTGATGGGATGGAATACACTTCAAACTCATTTTCATTCCAAATGATTTGTCTCATTTGACCTATCAGTGCATCATGGGGTTACATATAATACCTCCTCACCTATCACTACTTGTCTTGTTCTTTCTTCAAATAATAAATTATCAATTTATTTTATAATATATATTACTTATATTAAAATAACATTATTGAGTAATTAATAAATAATATATATATGTCCGCAGTCAATAGTAATATATAATTTGTAAAAATTGAAATATATCTTAGAAAATAATAATATTCATGAATAAAAGAAAATGGATATTTAAGATAAATGTATTTTACAATGATCACAAGAAATAAAATGTCTAGAGGGAGTGATACTGAACAAAAATTTACAGAGAGACAAAACATGACCATCAATTCGTCTGAAACTTATATTTTATAATAAAATCAAGTATTTGGATAAATATTTAAAATAGAATATAAATATTATAATTATCAATCATTAATTATTTTTTATTATAAAAACCTGGAAAACATGTTGAATAATCCAATAGTCTAAAATTATAATGGTAGAAGAAAATTTTGTTAAGATAGTATACCATAAAAAACCATTCGATATATCAATTTACAATGAAATTAACAAAAACCACATCAAAAATAATTATAAATATTACATTAATAATATTTAAAAGTAAAATACAAACTAGAATTTATATAATAAATAAATTGAGAATATTAAATTAATTTTGTAATAAAATTTTGAATATTATGGGTCTGGATGACAAATGATACTAATAAAAAAAATAAGATCATATTTTTTATCAATTGTTCCCCATTAAAGGAAATTAATAAATGAATCATTAATCAAAATTAATAAATTTATTTTTATGTCAAATATTTTTTTGTAGAATTTAAAACATTAAACAATTAAAATAACTTCATAGTACAATTTTTTTTACCAATATAATGTAAATTGATATGAATTACCCCACCTCACAATTCCCTACAATATAATATGCAATATCCTTATGGATAATGGTTTTAATTTTTTTTAAAATTTATAGGGGAATAAATTTAATTTTTATAATATAATATAGGATCCTATATTAATATCTTATAACTTATTCATTAATAATATTTTGTTAATAAAATTTTTGTGGTTGTTAAATACATTGATTTATCATGAATGTTTTGGAAAATATTTAATATTTTTTGGGAATAGGTTATAGTTATATAATCTAATGAATTATATTATTTTTTGAAAAATCATATTTATTCAATAGACATATTTTTAGAAAAATTATTTAAATTTCTACGTGGAAAATAAATCACATAACATCATGGAAACTGCTGGTTGTATGTACCTCTTAGTGACATTATCATTTAATTAATGGGATAAATAGTATGAACATATTTCACATTATATATTTATATAATTAATATTTCTCATAAATATCATATATATTCTGTGTTTTTGTAATTATGATTTTCCATTGGAGTCGGTGAAAGAATAATAAATTATATCGGATCAAAAAAATGTTTTCCTCCATACAGATGAGCAATATATTTGTTTCCCATTTGATTGAGAATGGGGTGGATAAATATTAGGAAATCAACATAATAAAAGAATTATTATATGGGATATAATGGTACTATTATATTTTTATTTTGTAAAATTATTTAATTTTGTAAATTGTAAAGTCCTACTTTTTAAATATTTATTTAATTATTTGGGTTTATTACGAGTGTGAGAAAATTGATAAAAATTGATTCTGAAGCCCGGTGTTCCAAGAATGAATTTATAAACTTTTTGTTGGTACGTTCCGTAAATGTGGAAGTTTCATTTCCTAACATTTGAACCAGTACTGGGATTAAAAATCTAAGGGCACCATTGAATCTGGATTGCTGAGATTTTTATAAGGAAGGCTTCAATTTGACCACAGCATGTCGGGTGAAAATTTTAATTTTGTGCAATTGGGAATGATTAATAAAATAAACGGATATGTTATTTTATTTCGTTTCATTTTCTTTAGTGGATAAGCAGTGGTTGTAGGTCCGATGAAAATGCAATCCATTAATTGACTTGAATCCTCCATTTTTTGTTACCGTACCATTGGAATTATATAGGTCCATTAATTAAATAATTTTCATAAATTCATTATAACATTATCCTCCCCTTCCCCCTTCTATTTATATGGTCCTCTTGGAGGGGTGTTGGAATGGCTTCACCAATCAATGAGGCTGTGGCAATGTACGACGATGACAACCACTTAGAGGACGAGACCGATTTCACCGAGGAGTGATGATCACCACTAAATAAAAAACCAACAACAATGATTAAGGATGTTTCATTGATCATCATCAATGTATGTCTTATATAGTTAGGAGAATTATTTTAAATTTCATCTATACGAGTTAACCAGTTGACCACCTGATATGATGCTAATGCGGAGGGAGCGGGCCAAACACAAAATGCATGGACCCACTGCCTCTTAAATAATTTTATTGTTTTCTAGGAAAATTTTCCAAATGGTGCTGAATTATGAAACTAAAAGACACTCAATGACGACGGTGACCTGAGAGCCTCATAGGTTCTGTCGGCACCAAAAATAGACAACTAGAGAATGTTTGGTGGCTGTGGAAGAAACTGTTGGTGTTCCATGTCAGCGATAGATAACAGTGGCCGGAGAAGACCCGTGGAAACCATCCACGGTTGGAGTGAAGGGGCAGGTTGTCGCATGCCACGACATCAAGAGGCGGTCTGCCTATGCTTTTCGTGATAGATATGGGCGGCACCTGCAGGCACCACCGGCGATAGCAGCCTAGGCAGCAGGGTATAACACGTCCCCGCTCCATGCCGCACTGGCAAAAATCGGTCATCCCAAAGGCCAAATGTTTCATGCGGTGGGGTAGCACCCCACTGGCAGGGTGAAAAGGCCCTGCAACAGTCAGGCCAATGGAGAAGGTGATCCACCTTTAGAAGACCTACCAAATGCAGGCCTACCTAGCAAGTTGGACCCCTCTTCGGGCCAATGAACCAATTGGCCAACCCCGATAGGCGGGAACCAGTGAATCAGGCTGAATCATAATGGGTCGGACCTGAGCGAGGTCAGGTAGATCCCATGAAACATTGTGTCGGGACGGTTAAACTGAGCTGGATTCGGCCCAGACCCAACTAGACCCTGAATAAATAATCTACCATAACCGATGAACCAGTTTTCCGTTTGACATATTGTTAATGTAATTGTGACCAAATTTGTAAAACGGTCCCTTTAGAATATTCTGGTGGTCCTAATTGAGTCGGGCCCGATCGAGGTACAATCACCCTCGTTTCATGGAAAGGAATCTAAATCACAGACCAAACATCTGATCGACGCGCCGTGTGTGGCATAAGGACCCTTATGGCATGTTTTTCTTTTGGAGACACTCTATGTGAGTTTTTACAGAGTTGGACATGCGACATGGGTTGGATTATACTTGAATCCAACTTGGAAATTTTTACAAAAGTTCCCATATCTCACTAACTACGCATCTGATCAACGTGTCGTCTATCGCGTTGGGACCTCTATGATGGGGCGGTCCCTTGGGTATGATTTTTTTGGAAATTCATACCATTTTGAATAATACTGAAGGCTTGAGGATTGGTTCTCTTAGATATAAGAATTCTATGAGAATGAATCCTCTGACCGGCTGTCTTGGAAGTGGTGACACTATGTGGATCCACATCATAGAAACCCTATGTTGATCAGAATTGTAGTAACCTGACATGGACTAGTTTTAGATCAACTCATCAATGATCAGCAACCAAAGACCTAGTGTAGATTAGAATCGAGCGACCTTATGTGGATCCGCCTTCCTGCCACCCAGTGTGGATCATCCTTACCTCTACACTACATGGATTAGCATTCTAGCAACCATGTGTGGATCATCATACTAGAGACCCTGTGTGGATAAGTAATATCATGATCTGACAACGTCCCACCTAATTGTGGCCCATCATGGAATAATGAATTTTTTAAAATAGTGGATCGATAATACATTTAATTATTTTTGTATATGTTGTGGATCATCTAATTGTAATTAGATAATATAACATAAGACTAATAATCTATATTAACGATTTCAGAGTTGTATACCTTGTGTTAACTGTCTCTTTTTCTTTGTGCTTCATGATTTAGATCATTCCTATGATATTAAATTTGAGGTGTATCTTGTGATGTCATCCATTGTGGATCACTGAGAGACATTTGGGGGGTCTTGGGGTACCCTACTGGGTATTGTTATACTCACCCTGACACTGGCTTCTCTAGCACCTTGTTTTCTCTTTTGATATTTCGAGCTACCGTGCAGAGGATTGACGGTGCTTGGACATGGAGTTACATAGAATAGATAGCCCGATGAGGATTCCAATGGAGATGATATGTACCTACACTTCGGGGAGGATCCTCAATGGATGATCCGGGGCTGTTTTCTCTTTTCAGTTGAACTTGTATTTTTCAGTTAGTCTTGTATTCCAACCCCTTTACAATTAGTACACTTTTGAATAAATCAGTTTTATATTATGGTTGCATCCGGTAGCATTATATTCTGTGTGTCTGTATAGGTTTAAATGAAATTCCTTCCAATTTTATTGATACACATTTCTGATTCTAGTCACCAACCCATGGCTTAAGGAAGGCATGTTTGGGGTAGTCACAACACTGGCCCCAAGGGATGGGGCATGTTAAAGTTGTATCAATGGAGTCGGTTCTACTAGAGAATGTGGAATATGATCTTTTTAATATAGGAATATTGTTATGTGTATTGAGGGTGGTTTTATGTTAGGGGTAGTCCAGGGTTGGTGCAGAAGCTAACATATCCATACACCACGAAGCTAAATTCAGATTTCCAACCCAGTGCACAAAAACACCAAATGAATGTGTTTTATAAATGTTTTAATTTTAATATATTGCGATTTTTCATCACTATGTTTAACTTATTAATCATGGAACACCTGTTTCCTTTCAAAATACCACCATGTAGACAGTCCACCAGGATTCCCAAGAGAGTACATGATGATGGACCACCAAGAAATGAGGCCTCGGTGCATGGCCCTCTTATTGCATTAGCACCTTCGGGTGGTGTACCAGAAACACCACATCTAGTTGGGCAGTCATTTCCAGCGGCCCCACTAGCAAATGGTGCACACCAATAGAGCACATTTCACGAGTTTAAGTGGAAGGGGACTCTGAGGTTCTAAGGTGAGATTGATCCGAATGTGGCTGAGGACTGGCTGGATGATACAGCTAGAGGTTTTTTCTTTGCTTGGAAACTAGCCAACCAAATGGTGATCCTAGCTGCTAGCCTTTTCCAAGGTGAATCATGGAGATTGTGGATCCTGAAAATCGAGAAACATGATGAGGTGACCCTCACCTAGGCTGATTTCAAGTGCCTCTTCTGGGAAATGTTAATTATAGAAACTCTACACTCTCTACATATACAGGAGAATCTTCAATTGCAGCAGTGCAGCCTGATGGTAGGCCAGTACTCGGTGAGGTTCACTGACCTCTCGTGCTACTCCCCTGATATGGTGTGAGACTAATTTTTCATGTCTCAGACCATAAAATAGGGACTCATATGGTATATTAGAGCTACGATGGTATCTATATGCATCTCGATGAAAGCTAGAGTGCAATATATAGAACTATTTGTGGATAGATTTCTTGCTGAGAATACAATGACATTGAGACCAACCACCAAGAGACACATAGATAATCCATCTATGACTTATTTTTTTCATATGACACTGAGGTTGAGGAAGAAAAGACCTTCTGGGGGAAAAACCTAGGACATAGGGTCAGAGGTGAAAGGTTCATGAAGTAGAGCAGGCGAGCAGCGAAGCAGACTATATGTCCCATGTTGTGGGTATGGTCACATGAATCGTGACTACTCGACCGTCCACACTGATGACTAGAAAAAGTTTGAGGAACCGCCGAGATAGAGACATAGATTCATGTGAGGAGGTTTGTGGGGCGGTGAGTATGGTAGGGTAGTGGGTCGTGCACCAGACGGTGGGCATCGATTTGGTGTTCTACCGACACCGCCTCTATGTGGTCCACCCCGACCACAAGGAGCTGGTGGACATGGACGGTCTCGGCTCTAGGAATCAGAGGCCTACAACCACGTTGCTCCAGAGATGATTCGAGGTAAGATTTGTATGTACACAAAATTAGTTTCTTTTCTTATAAACATAGGTTCCAGTCACTTATTTATTTTAATTTCCCTCTTTTATAACTCAGGGATTCTAGTGAAGTAGTTGGCTCGATCCTTACAGATAGATATTTTTATGGGAGGGGATTCAATGATTACACTCTGGTGATGGCTGTGTGATCTAACTCTAGGAGGCGAGAGCTTTGGCTAAGATCATCTAGTAGTGGCCTCGAGGCCATACGACATCATCATGGGTATGGACTGGTAATCTAAATTCTATGCTTACATTAACTGAATTAGGTGTAATGTGTTCTGTGTCCGTGAGGATAAGACCAGGTTTTCCATAACTGACTTGAAGGTAACCATTGCAACAAAGGATGGACTTCCCCAGTGGATGGTTTATCCAATCACACATCTGTTCGATAGCCTTACCCTCATTGTAGTTGATGATGAGAGTCTGATATATTATTTAGTAGTGAACAAGTATTCCAATGTCTTCCCTAATAATATTATGAAACTATCTCCTCATAGAGTAGGGGAATTAAACATTGAATCATACCCCAGGATGGTACCGATATCTACACAATCATGTTGGATGGCTCCCGCAAAGCTTGTTTATTTATCAATAAAACTGGAGGAAATGTTGAGTAAGGGGTTCATATGTTCCAGTGTTTCTCAATGGGAGCCCTGATTTTGATTGACAAGAAGGCAGATGGGAGTTTGAGGCTCTGTGTGGATTATCAGCTCTTAAAAAAGGTGACTATGAATAACAAGTATCCACATCCGAGGAATGATGATCTCTTTAATCAGTTGAAGGGAGATCATTGGTTTTCAAAGATAGACCTCAGATCAGGCTATCATTAGCTCAGTGTATGAGATGGGGATGTAAAGACAACTACCTTCAGATGTCGGTATCGCCACTATGAGATTTTGGTTATACCATTTGGCATATTCAAAACCCAAACAATGTTAGAGATACTCATTAAAATGATCTTTTAACCATACCATGATCACTTTGTGCTGGTCTTTATCGAAAGAATCTAGATATACTTGGAATCAGAGGTTGAGCATTCCTATCATCTACAAATAGTTTTGGATGCACTCTGAGAGAATCAACTTTATGGTAATCTCTAGATGTTCTTGTTCTAGATACGAGAGGTCCAATTTTTGGGACACGTTATATCAGAAGATAGAGTTGTAGTGGATCCATTAATGATTGAGGTTGTGCTATCTTAGGATCCACCCATGAGTGTGACCAAGGTGTAGAGTTTTCTAGGTAATTATGGTTACTACTGGATATCCATACCTTACTTTTATAGATTTGGGAAACCCTTTTCAGTGTTGATTAAGAATTGACATCCCTTCGTGTGGACAATGAGATTCCAGAAAAATTTATAGGAGATAAGGTAGAGTCTGACGAGTGCCCCCATATTGAGACTACATGAAGAGGGTGTTGGGAATGTAGTCTACTATGATGCATCATGGACTGGACTGTGTTGGATCCTAATGTACGACTGAGTAGTGATTGCTTATGGTTCACGATATCTGGGACAACATGGGAAAAACTATGCTACCCATGACATGGAGTTAGCTATTGTGGTATTCTCCGTGATGATGTGGAGACACTACTTGATTTGTGAATAGTTTACAATTTAATATAATTACAATAGTCGCTGGTATATCTTCTCCTAGAATGTCTTAAATCGAAGACAATGACATGTGATAGAGTTTCCCTATGACTATGAATTTGATATAGTCTACACTCAAGTGGAGGAGAACGTAGTAGTAGATGCCCTCTATAAGCGGTATGGTCTACAGTTGCTGAGTGAGTGGAAAGAGAAGTTAGACTCGTTGCAGATATCATTTATGGATAAATATGAAGTAGCAAAACTTCAATCTATGACTGTCACACCACCACATCTTCATCGACTTCGGGAGGCATAGCTTGGAGACATTGACATTGAGGCTCTACATGCTCAGATATCCTCAGGATAGGAACCATAAATATTTTATGAAGGTTTGAGGAAATTCATCCCCTTTAGAGGATTCACCGTGTTACCAGTGGTGCTACGGGAGGAGGTGTTAATGGAGTTCCATACGTCTACTCTGGCGGTACATCCTGGTGTGGCGATGATGAACCATAACCCCCATCATCAGCACATGTGGCTAGGGATGAAGAAATAATTGGTAGAGTTTTTTTCACAATGCCACACTTGTCAGCAAGTGAAGACCGAGCATCATGTTCCAACAGGAATAGCTCAACCACTAGATGTTCCGGAGTGGAAGTGGTATGTAATTTTCATGGAATTTGTAATAGGGTTATCACTTATATCCAAGGGCCACGATACCATATGGGTGATCGTTGACTAACTCACCTTGTTGTCCAACATCCAACACATCCAATAGTAGGGATCAGTAGAGGTCATATGACACCTCTACATACGGGATATTGTACGACTCCAAGGGGTTCCTTCATTGATCTTCTCTGACCATGACACACATTTTACGTCCCAATTGTGGAATGGATTATAGGACATGTTTGGGACTCAGCTACGTTTGAGCACAACCATTCATCCTCAGATGGATGGATAGACAGAGTGGACCATTCAAACACTCGAGGAAAAGCTTCGTGCTTGCATCCATGATTATGGATGCAATTGGGATGATCAAGTTCCCTTGGTGGAGATTGCGTACAACACAATCCATCACTCTACCACTTGTATGGAACCTTTTGAGGCATTGTATGGTCGACCATGCTAATCACATCTATGTTGTATAGACCTAGGGGTGTAAGAACTTATAGATCAATTGTTGGTACGAGGTACCACTAAGAAGGTGAAAATCATCCAGGAGTGGATGAAGACTACACATTGCAGGCTATAGTCTTATGATGACAGGAGACGAAGACCATTAGAATTTCATGAGGGAGACCATGTCTTCCTATAGTTCTCACCTCAAGGAGCTTTACAATGATTTTTTCATGGAGGAAATCTATCTCTGAGGTTCATCAGACCCTTTTAGGTTCTCAGAAGAGATGGCGAGGTGGTGTATCACCAACTCTCCCCACACTGATGCATCGGGTGTGTGAAATTTTCAATGGGTTGCAGTTGAGGAAGTGCGTTCATGATCCATATCATGTACCCAACGAGGGTGAGCTTGACATTGATGATGGGGTGACTTTTTTGGAGGATTAAATAGAGATTGAGGATCGACAGTACCGGGTGCTTCTTGGATGATCAATCCATCTGGTGTATGTTCATTGGAAGCATGGGATCTTCTAGGAGAGTACATGGTATAAGGAGGCTCAAATTCATGCTTAGTAACCCCATTTTTATACCTAGTCTATTTTTCGGCTTCTGAGAAGGAAAATCTCTAATGTGGGGAGAATTTAAACACCTATTTTTTCTAATGTAAAGTTTTTAATTATCTGGGATTATTACGAGTCGGAGAAAATCTATGGTGCATGATTCCGTGGCCGGGTGTTCCAAAAATGAATCTCCAAACTTTTTTTAAGATCAATAATCACATGGGAAACAATTTTTTCATTTTGTAGTGATGCTTAGATTAAAATACTATGGGAAAAATTGAATCCATAGTACCGAGATACACTGAATGGTAGCTTCACATAGACCACAGTAGGTCGGGTGAAAAAGTTAATTTTGGGGACTTTTGAATGTTTAATAAAATAACATGTTATGTTATTTCTTTTATATTCTTTTTTCTCTCGCAGATATACAGTGGTGGAGGGAGAGACAAAATGTCATGCAATTAATTTTCTTGAATCCTCCTTGTTTGTAACTATACCACTGGAATTTGGGAAGTTCATTATTTAAATGACCCTCATTAATTCCTTGGAATTTTAACCACCACTTCTCCATCTTATTTATATGGTTCTTGGGGAGGGGTGTTGGCACAGATTCTCTAACCGATGAAGCTCTAGAAAAGTTCCATGATGCCAACCACATGGAGGACGAGAACTGTTTCAATGATCGGTGTCAAGCAATACTAAATCACAGATTGACAGCAATGAAGATGGAGGTTCCATCGATCGTTATTAGTGAAATTCTTATCCAGGTAGGGTAATTGCAGTAAAATTCATCTTTATGATATATCATGTTGACTGCCTGATACGATAATAATGTAGAGCGTGCAAGCCAGAGGAAAATTGCCCAATCCTTTCGCCTCCTCGATATTTTTCTCTTTTTTCTGGAATGATTTTATTAATAGAGTAGATAAATGAATGTAGAGGACACACAACAGTGACAGTGACCTGAGAACCGCATAGGTGCTGTCAGCACCAAAAAACAGACCACTAAAGCTTGTTCGGTATCCCAAGAAAGAAACAACTAGCACGAAATGTCAATGGTGGATGGAAAGGGTCAGAGGAATCACATGGCGATGGGCCACGAGCGGTGGGAAGATGCGAGCCATCCCATACAGTGGCGGCAAGAGGTATCCGACCTGAGCTGGTAGTGCGGGATAATAGCGGCACCTGCAGGTTCCCCTAGTGGTAGGAGCCACAACTAACATGTCGTGGATGGAGGGCGTGACACGTCCACGCCATTTGGGATAGTGCCCCACCGGCTGGGTGAAATGGCCCTGAAATTGTGGGGGCGATGGGAAAGTTCGTCCTCCTTCTGGTGGACCGAGCCGAATGCGGGCTGGCCGAGTGGGCTGGACCCACAAAGCCTATCGGGCAAGACCCACCGCCTTGTGGGAAAACACTGGTGGGCTGAGCACAACCCAGCGGGCCGAGCCATCCATGGCCCAGGCCCATGAACCAAATGGCCGACCTTGATGGGATGGACCCAATGAATATGGATGACACATAACGCGCCAGACACATGTAGGGTTAGGTAGACCCCGGGAACCTTTGTGTCGGGCAGGTCAGACTGAATCAGATTGGGCCCAAACCCAACCATCCCCTGAATAAATAAATTCTCAAAATAGACAAACTGATTTTCCATTCAAAACACAGTCAGTGGTGTTGGGACACATTTTTTAAGTGCTCCCTTTGACATATTCTGACGCCAACAACGGAGTCAGTCCGAACCAAGATGTGATCACCCTCATTTCACAGAATGGGATGTAACTAATAGACTAGGAATTCGATAGATGAACCATCTATGGAAAAAAAGGATATGATTGGCAAGGAGGTCCTTTAGAAATGCTCTAAGTGAGTTTTTACTGAGTTTCACTTTCGACTTGGGTTGGATCATACATGAATTCAACCAGGAAATTTTTACAAAAGTTCTCATATCTCACAGATCAGGCATCCCACCGATGCGTTGACTATCACGTTGGGACCCCAATGACGGGGTGGTCCATTCCGTATGCTTTTCTAAGGACATAATTGTAGAGACCCGAAGCTTAACGTACATGGAAATTACATTACTTTTGCGGAATACTTAGTATATAACAAAAACACACAAACATAATCATAGATAATCATTTCTTATTAGTCAAGAGTCATTGCCAAGACTATCTTAGTGGACAAAGTCCATTTCTGAACCGAGTCACCCTCGTTTCAGTCCTGTTTCACTAAACCGGTATAACCTACCATTCCAGCCATTTCTATCTCATGAGATATAAAATCTTTACCCAATGCATTGGAGGGAGATATAGTTCCCACCCATCTCATAATGATACCATTCTTATGTGTGCCACAAAATCATAAATCATACATCACTGCATAACCCATGTAATAAAAATGGGATTCTTAAACATTGGGACATCATAAAACAATTTATATAAGATAAATGAATTCATAAAAATAATTCCATCACAACATAATCAAATCAATGTAATAATAGGGATAAAAACAGAACCCTGTATTATCTTAGATGGAATATAATTTTGATAAAACGCTTGAACTCCATTCTTGATGAAAATATCCTTTCTACTTCAAAAACACTTTTCCTTTCTTAACATGTCATAAAATTATAAACTAAAAGAAGTTGATTAAAAATAAACATGAAATATTTTAAAGTAATCTTCTTGGAAATAATGTTTTATGAATCCATTCATGCCGTATAATTTAAAAAAACATTCTTCTCGTACTTTTTTCGAAAAAGTCAAAAAGTACCTCGAACGAAAAACGATAAAAGATTCCTTTCATATCTTTTACTAAAAACTCACCGAAGGGTAAAATTGGATTTAAAAAATTGTAGGTGGATGGAAATAATATTACATATTGAGGAAACATGGATTTGTATGATAAAATACACCCCAGTAAATACTAAAGTATAAACAATCTCGGATAAAAATGAGATTGTGATATTTCCCTTACCTTGGGTCCGATATGCTTTGTACGTGTCCGAAACTCCTGTATAATGATTTAAATAATGTCATTGACTTATTACAGAGTCATATTCATTGTTATTATATCATATATGGTTCACTCATGACTTTATATTACCCGTTCTTTTGTAAATTCATTTTAAAGTAGCGTTTTGGGTAAAATCGTCTCATTTGTCGTTCGTGTTTTAACTTGTAATTATTCATATGATTACTTAGATCATGATTACTTAATTTCATAATATAAAACATTATTTATATATAATATATATTCAGAATACACATATATATAATGGATCGATAAATGGAAATAAATACACCGTTCATGGAGACGGTAGTCCGTACGTACGCATGAACGCTATTTTCCTTTCCTTATTGTCTTGAATGGAAGTAAGTAGATGACATACATATATACATATATACATAAATCCAGTAGATTTAACATGTCATATATTTCATTATTATTCATTATATATACTTTATAATCATTCATGAATGGTTAATGTGGAGAATGAATCTCATCGCGTCGTGGAGACGGTATTCCGTACGTACGCACGCGCGGTGATTTCCTTTTTCCGTAGGATGGATAGAAAGTTAATTAGAGTTGTTTCATATTTATAATAACATATCAGTATATAAGAAATACTGATGTTATTACTTTATCATGAAACAACTAATGAAGAATAAGTTGAAGAAGAAAGAAATTGAAAAAGATCTGTAATGGATATTACCTCTTTTTGGACGCGCCTTCACTTAACCTCCACTTAAAGAACTAAGGATGGTCATTGAAGAAGACCAGGACCTCTAGGATGATACTAGGGAAGTGGAGAAGATATTTTGGCAGGGTTTGGCCGAGCGTGAATGCTAAAATTGGTGTGAGGAGGAGAGGGAGGAGGTTCCCTTTTATAAGGGAGGAGAGGGGCACCTTTGGAATAACTAAAAATATTATTTTATTATAAATTCAAGTTCGGTTTTAAATAGCTCCAAATTCATTTATTTAGAGGCTAAGGTGGGGATGGGTCGAAATCCTCCCATCCAATAGAATTTAGACAAGTTAAGGTTCCTATTTTAACCTTATCATGTAGATTTAACATTAAGTTAAATAATTTTACTTTTACCGTGTCTTCTTGTGTTCTTATACTATTAGGTTAATAAACATACTATATCAAGACAAACGAACCCCAAATTGTTTATTGTTAATATTAATAACCGCTTCTAAGTCATTTGGTCGAACCTTAGATTTTTAGGAATAAAATAACAATTAATAATATAATATTTGTTTTAAATCTATTTTATGTCAATTTTGACACTATTTCGTAATTTATTTTTGTGAAAATCATAACAGAATGATATGTTCTAAAAAAGTTAATTAAATCAATACTAACATGTCATATTAACCTAGAAGATTAGTGTAATTTATAAAAAGTCTCATATTATATTTATTTTGGTATTTATAACATCAATTATGTCAATAAGATAATTACTGCATCATCGTTGTGTCATAAATAAAATAAATTATTTAATGTCTAAAAATTACAAATAAAATACCATTATGTAGGAAATCCTTTTATCTTTCTAATGAATATTTATATTCGAATTTATCTTATGTATAATACCATATTAAAAATGTTTTAGTAAATAAAAATTGATTTTAACTCTTTTAACTCATCTTTGAATTAAATAATAATAAATGTCCTAATCTAATCCAAGTGGTCCTAAATGGTCATATTTTATTCCTAAGGATGTTTTATGTCGAATTAAACTTATCCAATAGAATTAGGACATGTTTTAGGGTAATAATAATATCATTTTTACCCTTAATTACCCTATTTACTTTTTACCGTGGTAAAAAAAAGTAAAAAATTACTATTCACCAAAAATTATTTTCATCACATTGAAACACATTTTACTTACTGACATCAACCGTGTCTCTCGGATTTTTTAAATTCCATTCACAGAAGTGGTAAAATTATGTTTTATGAAAAATTCATTTTTTTTAACTACCACTTAGTGGTTTCACTATTCATCAAAAAAATGAAAGTTTCTAGAAAAATACCAAATATTAGGCCTAAGAAATATTTGATATTATGAACTCAAAAATGATGTCTATTTTACCAAATTCAAAACATATTAGTTGCATTAATTAATTTAAAAATTAATTCCCGTCGTCAAAACAAATAGCGTGTTCTTAAGAGATAATAACTATCAAAAGATTGACACTTGTTTATGTCTTGTTTAAATGTGAAATTAAATCCAATGACCAACATTGTATTAAATTGTAAAAATATATTCTAAATATACTTTAAAACCACTCAAATTAATAATTTATCACTATTAATTATTTCAATTGAAAAAGTTGTTTTTAATTAAAATTTAGTAATTTTCACTATTCATCAAAATATGGAAGTTATCCGAAAATTACCAAAATTTCACCCAATGCTAATTTAGATATTCTGAATCCAAAAATGAAGTCCATTTTGAAAAAAAAATTACAAAATTTCAAAAAGTGGTTATTACTATTCATAACGGCTAGTTTTAATAATATTTTAATAGAATATAGTTGTTTAGTGAAACTTGTTATTGCGTACTACACACGCTATCGAGGAAGGCCACGATTGCGTGTAATACAAGACAAGTCAAGGATGCGTGTTGTGCAGGCTCCTTTTGGTGTAGCGCACAACACAAGACATTAATGAAATTAAAAGAATATTTTACATATAATCTCGGGGTGTTACATTCTACCCCCCTTAAAAGGAATTTCGCCCTCCAAATTCGTCGGGGTTATAAATGGTTTACTATTCAAAAGTTTCTTTAATAGAAACCCACATCTTAAAAAGGAATACCAAAACCAATATTTAAAAACAAAAGTATGAAACGTAAAGGTTTCCCAAATAAACTAATCACTGGGTTTCCACATAGGTGAAAATATGGATATGGAAGAGAAATCTAATCATCATGTTCTGATGGAGTGTGGTAGAGAACATGGCTATGGAAAATCCAGAAATCACAAAGCCATAAATTTGTGACGATTTAAGGTACCATCTGATTCATCAGATATAAGAGCACTAGGACAACAATTTTGGTTTTCAAGATCATTTCCCTAAAGTTGAAAAAATTTGAATTTGGAGAAATACTTACTTGATTTTGGTACAATCTCACTGTTGTTCATGCTTTGAACAAATTACACTTCATCACTTAAATAAATGAAGTTGAATTTGTTATTCGTGAAGTATTAAAAGATCATGTGATAGAATGATGGGTCATTCTATCTCTCTCAAACAAAAGGTTAGAAAATTTATCAAAAAAAACACAAGTCCATCAATAGTGAGATTAATCAAATATGGTCCCTAAAATGGACGTATACTTCATATATCATACCACTTAATATAATAAAACTAGTTTCTACTAAACAGGGACTTCCTGTAGGCTAGTGGTAGGCGATAAAGGCCAGTCTCACTTCGGTGGTGGGTTCGATTCCCACAGCCTTGTCCGACGCGATGGGCTGTCGCCCATCTTGTAGGTTGTCCTTTTTCTAAAACTACATTACTATATCATCCCATCAATAATATCAAAAAAAGGTTCTATCCTTAAACAATACTAACTTATGTCCAACATAATCCATTCCAATCTTTAGGATTATCCAAAATAATTCGGTCCAAGCTCATAGTATATAGAAAATGATCACTTGAATGCCATCATTTATCCCTCACATATCTTGTTCGTCACATTCAAGTCATGTGAATACCATAATCATGTAATCTCTTGAAAAATGAATACCCATTGAATCTTAGTAAAAACATGAGTGCTGTCAAAAGATAACTCTTTCCACATACCAAAATCCTCAAAATTCTATATACTTAGTCTTTATATCAATCATGAGCTCATGAATACTGTCAAACATTTCATTTTTTCCTTATCCCTTCATTATGCGCATATCATCTTTTTTCTAAAAATATCTCAATCACTTTCCATGGTTACCGGTACCATAATAATATTGAAAACCACAATAGACTAATACAAAAATATTCTAATAAGCCATAAAACTACCTCAACAACATTATTCTTGAATAACAATACATAATCACTTCAATCCATCCTCTTTAATGATTGTCTTGGAATAATTCCTTCCTTTATTTAGAAGTAACTTTTTAGGTCAGGGCATTGAGTTGGGTAATGCCCATGTTCTCCACAAATAAGACATTGAACTCCATAACAGTCTGTCACTCTATGACCCTTTTCTCCACACAGATAACATTTGTCCCTCTATTTGAGTTATTCCTCGAGGTTCTTCTTCCCTTCTTTAGAAATCTCAATCTTCCTTTCTTTATGCTCCTCCACATGCGAACATGTATAAAAGTCTATATTCCTCTTATTTGATGACTTAGGCATACCACTAAATTTCACCTTGTTAATCATATATCACGATGACTAATTCGGCATAATCACAATATATTTCTCTCTAGGCATTACAGAATTTTGTTGCTCATAGTCACCAATTTGTCCATTGGATTTAATGTTAAACGAATTCCTTCTGGTTCCCTCCATTAACTAAAACACCAAAATAATTCTCTGAGAGGCAAAAATCATGCAAGAGAAAAAAACCTAGTAAAGGGGGAGTACCCTCAATATCTAACATCTTAGGTTAAATTCTAATATCGTTACCATAGTTCTAGGAATATATCCTATACGTATACTTATCCTTAGGGACATCCCTAGACATACCTTAGAAATATCTCTAGGGATCTCAGTAACGTTCTCACATCCTAGTTTCCAAAGGTTGACTAAACCTTTCCTCTAATACCAACTACAGAGACCCGAAGCATAACGTACATGGAAATTACATTACTTTTGCGGAATAATTAGTACATAACAAAAACACACACACATAATCATGGAGAATCATTTCTTATTAGTCAAGACTCATTGTCAAGACTATCTTAGTGATGAAAGTCCATTTCTGAACCGAGTCACCCTCATTTCAGTCCTGTTTCACTGAACCGGTATAACCTACCTTTCCAGGCATGTCTATCTCATGAGATATAAAATATTTACCCAATTCAATGGAGGTAGATATAGGTCCCACCCATCTCATAATGATACCATTCTTATGTGTGCCACAAAATCATAAATCATACATCCCTGCATAACCCATGTAATAAAAATGGGATTCTTAAACATTGTGACATCATAAAACAATTCATATATGATAAATGAATTCATAAAAATAATTCCATAACAACATAATCAAATCAATGTAATAATAGGGATAGAAACAGAACCCTATATTATCTTAGATGGAAAATAATTTTGATAAAACGCATGAACTCCATTCTTGAGGAAAATATCATTTCTACTTCAAAAACACTTTTCCTTTCTTAACATGTCATAAAATTATAAACTAAAAGAAGTTGATTAAAAATAAACTTGAAAACTTTTAATGTATGCTTATTGGAAATAATGTTTTAAAAATCCATTCATGCCGTATAAGATAAAAAAACATTCTTCTCGTACTTTTGACGGAAAAGTCAAAAAGTACCTCGTACGAAAAACGATAAAAGATTCCATTCATATCATTTACTAAAAACTCACCGAAGGGTAAAATTGGATTTAAACAATTTTAGGTGGATGGAAATAATATTACATATTGAGGAAACATGGATGTGGATGATAAAATACACCCGAGTAAATACTAAAGTACAAACAATCTCGGATAAAAATGAGATTGTGATATTTCCCTTACCTTGGGTCCGATATGCTTTGTACATGTCCGAACCTATTGTATAATGATTCAAATAATTTCATTGACTTATTATAGAATCATATTCATTGTTATTATATCATATATGGTTCACTCATGACTTTATATTACCCGTTCTTTTGTAAATTCATGTTAAAGTACCGTTTTGGGTAAAATCGTCTCATTTGTCGTTCGTGTTTTAACTTGTAATTATTCATATGATTACTTAGATCATGATTAATTAATTCCAGAATATAAAACATGATTTATATATAATATATATTCAGAATATACATATATATAATGGATCAATAAATGGAAAGAAATACACCGTTCATGGAGACGGTAGTCCGTACGTATGCATGAACGCTATTTTACTTTCCTTATTGTCTTGAATGGAAGTAAGTAGATGACATACATATTTATATATACATAAATCCAGTATATTTAACATGTCATATATTTAATTATTATTCATTATATATACTTTATAATCATTCATGAATGGTTAATGTGGAGAATGAATCTCATCGCGTCGTGGAGACGGTAGTCCGTACGTACGCACGAGCGATGATATCGTTCTCATGATCGTGAAATTGTGTTGAAGTGTATGTATACTATTTCAGTATCAATATAACTTTATAATAATAATATATAGTTACTCATTACACCATTATACCCATCCAATTAAGGTGGTGGAGGAAAATAGATTACACCACGGCGTGGAGACAGTATTCCGTACGTACACACGCGCGATGATTTCCTTTTTCCATAGGATGGATATAAGGTTAATTAGAGATGTTTCATATTTATAATAACATATCAGTATATAAGAAATACTGATGTTATTAATTTATCATTAAACAACTAAAGAAGAAGAAGTTGAAGAAGAAAGAAATTAAAAAAGATCGGTAATGGATATTACCTCATTTTTGACGCACCTTCACTTAACCTCCACTTAAAGAACTAAGGATGGTATTTGAAGAAGAACAGGAACTATAGGATGATACTAGGGAAGTGGAGAAGAGATTTTGGCAGGGGTTGGCCGAGCTTGAATTCTCAAATTGGTGTGAGGAGGAGAGGGAGGTGGTGCCCTTTTATAAGGGAGGAGAGGGGCACGTTTGGAATAACTAAAAATATTATTTTATTGTAAAGTCAAGTTCGGTTTTAAATAGCTCCAAATTGATTTACTTCGAGGCTAAGGTGGGGATTGGTCGAAATCCTCTCATCCAATAGAATTTAGACAAGTTTAGGTTCCTATTTTAACCTTATCATGTAGATTTAACATTAAGTTAAATAATTTTACTTTTACCGTGTCTTCTTGTTTTCTTATACGATAAGTTTAATAAACTTACTATGTCAAGAAAAACGAACCCAAAGTTGTTTATTATTAATATACATAACTTTATCTAAGTCATTTGTCTGAACCTTAGATTTTTAGGAATAAAATAACAATTAATAATATAATATTTGTTTTAAAAACTATTTTATGTCAATTTTGACACTATTTAGTAAGTAATTTTTGTGAAAATCATAACATAATGATAAGTTCGAAAAAAGTTAATTAAATAAATACTAACATGTCATATTAATCTATAATATTAGTTTAATTCATAAAAAGCCTCATATTATATTTATTTGGGTATTTATAACATCAATTATGTCAATAATATAATTACTGCATCATCGTTGTGTCATAAATAAATTAAATTATGTAATGTCTAAAAATTACAAATAAAATACCATTATGTAGGAAATCTTTTTAGCTTTCTAATTAATATTTATAGTCGAATTTATCTTATGTATAACCCCATATTAAAAATGTTTTAGTAAATAAACTTTGATTTTAACTCTTTTAACACTTCTTTGAATTAAATAATAATAAATGTCCTAATCTAATCCAAGTGGGCCTAAATTGTCATATATTATTCCTAAGGTTGTTTTTGGTCTAATTACACTTATCCAATAGAATTAGGACATGTTATAGGGTAATAATAATAACATTTTTACCCTTAATTACCTTATTTACTTTTAACCGTGGGAAAAAAAGTAAAAAGTTCCTATTCACCAAAAATTATTTTCATCTCTTTGAACCACATTTTACGTAGTGACATCAACCATGTCTCTTGGATTTTTGAAATTCCATTCACAGAAGCGGTAAAATTATGTTTTATGAAAAATTCATTTTTTTAACTACCACTTAGTGGTTTCACTATTCATCAAAAAAATGAAAGTTTCCAGAAAAATACCAAAAATTAGGCCTAAGATATATTTGATATTATGAACTCAAAAATGATGTCTAATTTAAAAAAATCAAAATATATCAGTTGCATTAATTAATTTAAAAATTAATTCCCGTCGTCAAAACAAATAGCGTGTTCTTAAGAGATAATAACTATTAAAAGATCGACACTTGTTTATGTATGGTTTAAATGTGAAATTACATCCAATGACCAATATTTTATTAAATTGTAAAAATATATTCTAAATATACTTTAAAAACACTCAAATTAATGATTTATCACTATTAATTATTTCTATTGAAAAAGTTATTTTTAATTAAAATTTAGTAATTTTCACTATTCATCAAAATATGAAAGTTATCTGAAAATTACCAAAATTTCACCCAAAGCTAATTTAGATATTCCGAATCCAAAAATGAATTCCATTTTGAAAACTAAAATTTACAAAATTTCAAAAAGTGGTTATTACTATTCATAATGGTTAGTTTTAATAATATTTTAATAACATATTGTTGTTTAGTGAAACTCGTTATTGCGTACTACACACGCTATCGAGGAAGGTCGCGATTGCATGTAATACAAGACAAGTCATGGATGCGTGTTGTACACACTCCTTTTGGTGTAGCGTACAACACAAGACATTAATGAAATTAAAATAATATTTTACATATAATCTCGGGGTGTTACAATAATACCGGTTGAAATATAACCAAAGGCTTGAGTAGAAGTTATTTTAGAAACATGTGTTCTAAGAGTAGGAATCATATGACTAGTTATCTTAGAATTAGAGACCTTGTGTGGATCAGCAACTTAGAAACCCTGTGTGGATTAGAATAGTTTCTACGCGATGAGGAATAGTATTATAGATTCATACTGAGGATCAGAAACTTGAAACCCTATGTGGATCAGCATCGAGCAACCCTATGGGGATAAGCCTTCTAGCCACTCTTTGTGTATCATCCTTCCAACGAAGCAGTGTGGATGAACATTCTTGAAACCCTGTGTGGTTCATTATTCTAGCGACCCTCTATGGATCAGTATTATGAGGACCCGATAAGGACCCGCCATATTGTGTCCTGTCATGGAACAACTACATTGGTCCAGTAGTGGACCCGTAATAGATGAACATATTTGAGGATCTGTTGTGGAACATCTAAATGAAATAAAATGATATTATTCAAGAATAATCATCTTTATTCCTAATCACTATGTTGTATACCTAGTGTGAGATATCTGTTCTCCTTTTTCCTTCATTATTTAGATCATTCTTGTGATATTACCTTTACGTTATATCTTGTGATATTTTCCCTTCTAGATCAATGAGATGCCTTTGAGGGGTCTTGGGATCCCCTACTCGGTATTTATATACTCACCCATGCACGGATTTAACCTGGTCCTTGTTTTGTTTTATAGAGATGACGAACAGATGGGAAAAGCCTTGATGGAGCTAGGAATCAGTGGTACACGGTGGAGATGGGATGACGTGTTTTGTTGTGGAGACGATCTGTACACACCCTTAATGTAAGATCCTTAGTGAAATATCCAGGAGTCATTTTCTATTTACAGTTGTACTTGTACTTTTTAGTTGGGCTAGTATTCCATCCCCTTCACTTTTAGTAAATTTTTTTCTTCATTATTTTTACTTCGTGGTTGAATCATGTTTCGTTCTTGAATATGTGTTTGTACAAGTTTAAAGGCAATGCCTTCCCATTTTAAGGACATGCCTTTTCGATGCTAGCCACCAACCCTTATCCTTTGGAAGACGGGATTGCGGTAGTCACAACACGGGCCCCAGGGGATAGGTCATGACATAAATTAACATGTAAGTAAAAATATCATGGTCTATACAATTACCATCTATTATGAAAACCTTTTTATCATTCAAATTAAGACATAAAAGGATGGTCTTAGGGAAATAATAATAATCAATAAATTGGGATAGGAATATTGTATGTTTCCACAATGGGGCTTGATTAAGCTTGAATTCTCAAGTCATGTGGAGATGAGATGAGGGGGGTTTCAATTTACTGTGAAGGGAAATGACACAATTCAGATTACATACATTATTAAAAAATTTATATATTGGAATAATGTAATGTGGAACAAAGGATCATCAATTTAAGATATAATAATGATGGTGTGAAGATTATTTCATCTTATACATATGAAGAATATTATTGTGTATTTTTTATGCCATATCTCCATATTAATCAACATTAATATAATTTTGACATCAAAAATAGTAATTTAATGATTACCATGAAAAATTAATATTATGAATCAAAAAGGGGACTTATAACATAATTTTGAACAGATGATTGAAAAATTAGAATTCCTTTTTATTATATTTAATTAATATTGGGGGTTTAAATTACTTTTAATATCAGATAAAAAAGATCATGAAGAATTTTTTTAATTAAAATACTGAATTTAGTAGAAAAAATCATAATAAATTAATATATGGGATTAAAATTTTTAACATGAGTTTTTCTATTAAATAAGAAAAACAAAATTTTACAACATTTATATCATTCCAAAATCCAATAAAAATATCCAACCAAATCATTTAATTTGAATATTAAAATCCAAATCATTTTTTGAATAAAATATAACATATCTTTTAAAAATTCAAGCATGGGGTTCCAAATTAAAAGAATGTTCTATAACACATTATATAAATAATAAGTATGTTTCTTAATGGAACACTCACCTAATAGGATAAATTCATGTGTGAATGTAATTTAAATCCCAATCTATTTGGGTTACATCCTAGTATGTTTGTTTTATCCTAAATTGTATTAATTCTTTTTTAATCTTTTTACTATTAACTATGAAAAAAATTCATGTTGTAACATTACCAAATGTAGATATTATTATTACAAATATTTTATATATTTTATCATATCCTATTAAGTGAAATGGGATAATTTAACATAAAAATAAACATTCCAAACATGATGAAAATTAATTTTTCATTAAATGAATTTATCAAGAATTAGATATTCTTACTGTAATTAGGTGACTAATAATAATAGTTTTAATGATATAAATTCATTAAGATATATATAAAGTCAGAAAATATTATATAAATAAGTAATTTTAAATTATTATTTTATTTAATTAAAATAATAATACATTATGGATTTAAAAATAGTTTTTCAAAAAATATCACTTATCATCCAATTTTTATTATCATTATTTTAATAAAATGGGTAATTATTACATTATGAATATAAATACTATAAAATATTATTTAAAATAATATTAAGTATTTATAAATAGTACAATTTCAATACTTAATAAATTATTATTTTGATTGGAAAATATTAAATAACACAATCAAGGCTTATTTTGACATAGTAAGTTAAAAATAAATATTCATGTTATCAAATTAGAATTTTTTCCTTGATATATTAAAATATTAAACATCATATTTATTCATTTAAATAAAACTTTCAGTCAATATAATTGACGCCATAGAGTCTCATTCTTCCCTCATATAAGTAATGCATCCACAATAGTTTCAGGGATATAACATTATAATAAAAAAATATTTGTTCTTATTCATAGTATCTTATGGTTCTCATGTTTCATCAACTGTTTGATGATATTTACAAAGTACCTTCACTAGTAATATTATATGATTCCTCAACACATACTCTCTACTTTTAAGAATCTATACAGGCTCTTCACAGTAATATAGATGAGGTTCCAATTGTATTTCATTAGAGGTGAAAATATGTGTTAGTTCAGAAATATAAAAAATTAAGATTTGGATTTGGAAAACATGATGTAATATATTTAGGATTGATGGATTTCCATTTAGAAAGAGAGAACAAAAATTATTTCAAATTAATAAATTGGTACAATTTACTTTAGATTTAGTTTTCCCCTATAATAAATCCTTTTGACAATATTCTATAGTGTAACATTTTGGAAAATTTTACCTCAAATTGAAATTTAATATAATTTGTCTTTTTATCTACATTAATATTTGTACTATGTTGAAAATAATTAATACGAGTATGAATAATATTATGATCTTCCATTTTCTCCTCACCATGTCCTCATCCTATAGGATTCAATTTACCAACATCATTCCCACATTATTTAGTATGGAATTTATTTTAGTATAATTATTCATTCGATGACATTTTAATACTTGAATGGAATCTATTATTATAGTTATACAATATGACGGGTTAATACTAATCCCACAAACCATGAATGCTATTTGAACATGCATGTAACATGTATTAAACTTTTGGTATAGGCATTTTGGATTTTCCATTAGTTTTTGGGTCATTGGAGGTTCTCAAATGAAAATTGATAGCCAGAGTCATTTGAATACTATTAAAAAGTTAATTTAAATCTAGTATCATCCTCAAAATAAATTTAAATATGTGTTTCATGATTTTTTACGACATCATTACTGTAAAACTGTGAGATTTTTTTGAAATAGATTTTCTTCTTCTTCAAATGACTTAATTTTAAATAATGTATTTCATTTCACTATGTCTAACATTTATGTCACAAGGAACAGAACAATAATGTTCTACACTCAACACCAACGTGGCATAAATTATACACAACATTGAGTTTCTGGAAACCTTATTTTATTAAAATAATTATTTATATGAGATAATTATGACTTAGAAGATTAAAATAATAATAAAAATAGATATAAACACTTTTATATATTACTTATAATGGATTAGTATAAATAAATCACATTGATAATGAGATATATAATTTTTCGAAATGTATTTATTTGTTTTAAAATAAAATTTTCTTAAAGAAACAAATTATTATATCATTTTTATGTTTAATATAAAAAAACATTAGAAGATAAAAAAATTAATTTCATAAAATGAAAATCAGTTTTGAATTTATAATGGTGACGTTAGACTATGGGAAATTTTTTGTATTTTTTCTAGAAATATCATTTTTGGCTGATTTGTGCAATTTATAACAATTTAGTGAAAACTACCGTTTCATTTAAATAATGATTATAGTTAAATTCTATATTATTTTAATTTTTAAAATATAAATATATAAATTAGGAATATATTAATCAAATTATTTCACTTCTGTCAATTTTTATATTGAAATTTTATAACAATCTTATTGATAATCTGATTTTTTTCATTAAAAATCATATTTCTCACCATATTTGCGGGATTTTATTTACTCTTTATTATCACGCATAACTGATTTGAATTTTGAATGATGGACATAATTGGTTTTAATATGTATGTTATTTTTTTGTAATAATAACATCATAAATTTTATCCAAAAATATTACTGAAATTGGTTGAAATTAATCATAATGATTAAGGTAAGATTAAGATTAATTAAGGTCTAAACCAAAATGTTATAGACTGAAATGTCGTGAAATCTTATCATAATGGAAATGTATTCCAATAATTAGACCATATAACACCATGGAATGAAAATTATTTGTTATTTATACATTATTTAATAGACGTTCCATATATAAAACGTTACGTAAGGAAATATTTATGAAGGTAAATTTCAATACCTTTAACTATTATTAAAATTTGAGATATGTTGAAAATTGAATTTTTCATTTTAGATTACCATATTAATGATAAATGGGTTATATGTATCATTATAAATTATCATCAATTTTTAGATGTAATTTAGTTAAATATATACACTTATGAAAAGCCAATATAATGATTATTTTTTTAATACTTAACAAAATTAAATGATATATAAATGTTAAAAGATAAGTGGATTAATGGAATTGGAGACATTTATTTTTTTAAGATAAATATACAATTTTATAAATTCTTAATAAAAATTTATTTGATTTCATATATTAATTTGATATTTTAATAGTAAAATTAAACAAATAATGTAAAAAATGACATTATTATTTTTTACAAATAAATAGTATTTTCTTAAATGAAATAAAATGAATTCATACTGTATTCTAAACAGTGACATTTACGAGTAAAAAAATAATAAATATTCTTTATTAATGGACTAATTGGTCTTTTATAATTGACATATTGACCCATAGATTATAAGAATATTTTTTGTAGAGTACGAAATTAAATTTTGTTTTGTGAGTCACTTTTGTTTTTTTGACTAATTAAATAAAAACAATTTTTTTTTTATTTTTCAAATTATTTATACAATTTATTAATAATTTTCCTAATATTGAATAAAAAATATCTCTTTATTTTATTACTAATGTTCAAATTATTTTGGTCAAGAAAATAGATTCTTAAAAAAAAACAATATAATAAAATTGGGGAATCTTGGAAGTTATAAAACCAAATTATGAAAATGAATATACTTTTGTGTGATGTAGATTTTAATAAACCATAATATCACAATAATCAATTATTTTTTAATTTTGGAGGAACATTCTATAAAATATTCAAATGGTTATTGAATAATTTTTGATATTTAAATTAGTTTTACTCTAACTCCATTATAAAAAGAATGGACTCTACTCACTCTTCACACCTCTCAAGACACATTATCTCATCCAAAATCTTCCCAAATAGTGTCCTAAAATCCCTAAATTCCTCCATGTTTCCTAGTATTTGGAATGAATCCTTCCATGGACTCCATTTGGTTAAAACAGAAAGGATTTACCTGATTAATAGGTAACACCCTCCCACGAACTCTTTTCTTTTATTTCATTATCCACACCCTATAATATTATTATTCACTTATTGTATAAAAAACCAGTATCCTAAATATAATTATATGTTTTAATGATATTTTTTCATCATAAACATATATTCACTTCCATCTAATAGGTATCGAACATACTATTTATGTGTACAACAAACTATAGCCCCCCTGAGATGATGATTTATAATTTTTCCTTCACCACTTATCATAGAATAAAATTATAAATGAAATCTGTATAATA
Organism: Viscum album; assembly: GCA_963277665.1. Classification (NCBI taxonomy): domain Eukaryota; kingdom Viridiplantae; phylum Streptophyta; class Magnoliopsida; order Santalales; family Viscaceae; genus Viscum; species Viscum album. The sequence continues at coordinate 645,767,531 of OY728120.1, read as the reverse complement.
AATATAAATTTATTATATTAGAATATTATTCTATAAAAAATTATAATAGACATATATTATAATACATAAAAATATTATTTTATAAAATATTTTTAATAAAAATAAATTTATTATACAGGATGCTTGTATTATTATGAACTGATACAAGATACAAGGTACGAGGTTTTCACTTGACATTTTATTTAAGTAAGATATCTTCCATATTAAACACTCTTTCAGTTAATGTGGTTATTATAGAACCAATGAATGTATTATATGAATCATATAACTAAATTTATGGGTTTTTAAATATCAATATTATTATAATTATTTCATGAGTATTGGGTTTCGATTGTTACCAAATCGATAAAATAATGTTGTTTTAATTTCCCTTATCTATGAATCATGTATTATTATAGAGTTAAATTCTTATTCGGTGTATATATATTTCCATTTTACATGTTATCTCAGGAATCTAATTATTATAAATATATTTTACTCTTCATTTAATTTCCATTTATTACATGGATTATATGATCCAATTTTATCATTTGATAAGAGTTTATTGAAACAATATCATTGATTTTCATGATTATTAATGATTATGATTCATTGAATAAATATTTCAAACCATATCACAAGAAAACTATTGAGTTTCATTATCCTTTATTTTTCAAAATGTATGGATTTATTAGTTCTATTTTCCACTCATGGATAGAAAATATAATTAAGAAAATTATTTTATCAATATATGACTGAATTTCTATCTTATATTCGAAATATTTTATATTTCTAAAATCATGTTTTCAGAAAGTACATGAAAAATTATTTGAAGTTATACATGAAGATCACATACTTTGAAAATGGTTTTTATAAAAAAATTAATGATTTCAATGTTTCCATTATAAAATTTGATGATTATTTTCAATGAAATTATTTTAAAATGTTTTGATGATTATTTTAAATGTTTTTTTGTCTAATGGTTTTCAATATGTTTTCATTTTTATTTTATAAATTTTCAAGGAAAATTATTTTAAAAATATTTTATTCTTATTTTATATTTTCACATGCATAATTTCCTTCAAAATTATTTAATGAATTTTCTCTATATTTTTCATGTATTTTCAGTGAAACTGGGATTCATAAGAATTTATGTTTTAAATATGATTTTTTATAGAAGAAGTAAAATAATTATCCTGAAATGTTTTAAAAGTTATCATTCAATGTTATTTGTCATATAAGATGATATCCATTGATCTCTATCATAGAGTTCTATAATATAATATATTGGTTAAATTCATATTCTCTCTTGAATGGTTTCTGTTTTTATGGGATGAATCTTTTGAAATATATTTCTCTTTCATGGGTTATATACTTATGAAACCCAATTCATTTCATGGATTGTTATTATGAGGGATTTTTTATTAGATGTGTATCTTTTTTCACAAGTTTTCGTATGATTACATGTTTATGATACACATTTAATTTACGGACTATGATTTTATTGTTTTTGATTTTGTGGAAAGTGTGGTATGAGTTTTTTTATTAGATGGGTGGGACCAATTTATACCTCCAATGCATTGGGAAAATATTTATGTCTTGAGATTTACATGATGGGATATAAAATGAACTTGGTTCGGTATTATAGGGATGGAAAGTGAAATAAACTCTATCTAGTAATATAGTTCTTGAAAATGGAGTGAACTGGGTTTAGTAATATAGGGCTAGAAGAAGGAGTGAACAAGGATAAGTAATACAGTACTTGAATAGGTTGTGAGCTCGGTTTAATAAGTAATTTGTCCACTAATATGGTCTCAGCAGCAGTTCCATTACTACTATGTAATTTGTTATATAATCTTATTTTTATTCCACAATTCCGTGTTTTTTCTATGTTATGCATAATTGGAATCTGTTCTTTATTTATATACAATTCATGCCATATGAACTGACCAACATTAAACCATGATCCGTGTTTATGATATTTGATATGTAGTGTATGATATTATATTTTCATTATCATCATCTCATACCCTTATACTAATTATTATTCTCAAATTTCTACCTTAATTATCCTAATTTTGCTTGTGATATCAAACCTTTTCTTCATCCATCCCAAAATAATGAAAATATATTTCATGTATGATATGTCTAAGAGGGGTGATAGTCTTGGACAAATGACTGGGAGAATATATTTATCTATCATGTTTATGTGTTTACGTTTCCTTGTTTTTGAATGCTCTAAACTAATACGGTTATTGGGTGTATGTTTGTATGATTTATTAAGTATTTCACAAAAGTTATATAATGATAATATATAAAACAAAAGGTTCACATAAGTTGGTATCATAGTGAATTTTTTTTCAATCTATGGAAACTAGGATGGGAAAACATTATTGAGTTCCACAGGTATTTTTATATTGATATAACTAGGGATGTCTCTAAGGATATATTTAAGTATGAGTAAACATTTAGGAGAATGTCCCAGAATTTTGGTAAAGGATAGATTTGTTAAGTCAAAAGTCTTCTTTTGACTTCTATATCATGTTTTGGAAATCACAAATATATTCTATCATATGTTTATAAATTACAATTGTCTTTTATCATGTTTATCCTACGATGTTGATCGTACTGACCAAATCGTATTGTACTGACTCTGTCAATCGTATCGTATTGACTCTGTCAATCGTATCGTACTGACTCTGTCAATCGTATCGTACTGACTCTGCTATTCAGATGATCATTATTTGTTTTGGTACTTTGTCAAAAACACTCTCTGCATTTGAATCGTACTCATGTTTTTCATTTCTATATATCTCTTTTCCTAACAAAACGATGTCGTTGAGTTAGTTACAAACTAATCAAAACGATGTCGTGCTTTCTGTTTCAATCTGACCATTGGAGGGAATATGACCGTTGGAACCCGAGGCCTATAAATAGGAGGTCATTTGAAGCTGATAGAACAACAATGAACGAAGAGAACGAATGAAGAGACTCTGTGAACTACCAAGATTCTAGAGAGAGACACTGGGACTTCTCTCATCAGCCTTGTGCGTCCGATCATCGTATCGAGGGCTTTCAAGTAATTGAAAGACAGAGGTGCCGATTACCTACAAAATCGAGGGCTGCCGGGGATAGGCAGACAGACGTGCCGATCATCGTATCGAGGGCTGCCGGGGATAGGCAGACAGATGTGCCGATCATCATATCGAGGGCTGCCAGGGATAGGCAGACAGACGTGCTGATCATCGTATCGAGGGCTCACCAAGGTATTGGTGAGACAGACCTTTTATCCTAGGTGAAAGGATAACCCTTCTCTTTGGGTCAAAAGAATTGTAATACTTTTACATTTCCGCTGTTACTTGTATTAGAAAGGGATTTGTATTGTTTCCTTTCTTCTTTACATTTTCAATTGTAATTGTTTCAATTACAATCATTCTATTACTTTTTGTATTGATTGATTCTATACGCTTTAAGGTAGAATCATTCATCTTTGAATTTCTCTGATTATTGTGTTCACCTTGAATACAATTTTTTTACTTTACATTAGTATTACATTACATCATAACTTTTATATTCAATACAATTGTGGGTTTTTATATTTTTATTAGTTTAAGATCATTTAAACTAATCTCTTTGTTGCAAAAACTCAAAGGTTTTTAAACCTACAATTCACCCCCCTCTTGTATTGTTCCATTTAATAGACATATATATCTACTATTCGATCCAACAATTGGTATCAGAGGAGGTTTTCCACTGATTTGTATTAATATCTTTACTTCTTATTACTATCTTGAATACTTACTACACTAACGTGTGGAGTGGAAAAGTTGTTTTTGTTATATTAGATGGCAGGAATGAATATCAGATAAATAGATAATCTGAATCCTTCTAGACCACCAATCTTTAACGGGAATGATTATGAGTATTGGAGAGATCATATGAAGACTTTCGTTATCAATACTGTTGTAGACAATTTTATTATGCTTACTGGGGGTTACAAAATTCCTGACAAAGAAGTTAGCACTTTCACCAACCAAGAGAAGCAAGAATATCAACTGAATTAGAAGGTACGCAATACTTTATTATGCTCTATGACCAGGAATATATATAGTCAGATATCTTCATGTGAAGCAGCCAACTGTATTTGGAAGAAATTAGAAGTCACTCATTTTGGTACATCCAAAGTTATAGAAATAAGGAGAGCAATGCTTCGAGCAGAGTATCATGGATTTGTTTATCCTTATGGAGAACCTGTATGTAAAGTGCAACAAAGGTTTATGACAATTTTCAACAGCTTACAATCTATGGGAGAAAAAGGACTTGATGATGAAGCTCTTGATGATAATATTATAGATATTATGCCAAATGAATGGGAGTCGAAAAGGACAGCTATTGATGAAAATAGAAAAGTTTCCCAGATTACTCTTGATGAACTCTTTGGAACGCTTCTACAGCATGAGACAAGAATGAAGAGAGATGCTGATTTTAATAAAAAAATAATGGGAATGGAAGTGTAGCTTTTGCATCTAATTCTAAAACACCTGAAAGGATTACAAGGTCTAAATCCAAGAAAGTTGTTATATCTGATTCAAGTGATTGTAATCTTTCAGATAATGAGTTAGCCAATCTTGCTCGAAGGATGAACAAGATTGTGGGAAAGAAAGATTTTCAATATAGATTCAAAAAGAAAGATAGGAAAGATAGGAAAGATTCAGAGGTAACTTGTTATAAATGCATGAAAGCAGGACATATAAGGCCTGATTGTCCTTTACTGAAGAGGAAAGATAGAAAAGAGAAACACTCTGAAAGAAACAAGAAAAGGTTTTATAAGCAAAGAAAGTCTTGAAAGCAAATTATACGTGGAGTGCAAGTGGTAGTGATTCCTCAAATGATTCTTCAGAATATGAGACATCAGGACAAAGAAATATTGGACTTCTAGCCAGACTACCAATCCAAGATCATTGTCTCATGGCTAAGGTACCTTATGCTGAAGCTGTTACAAATGTCTCTTTAAATGCAAATTATGTTGATAATAGATATTATGAATCTTCAAATGATGAACCCTCATCATCAGAAGATGATACTTTACCTTCTTTTGAAGAAGTCTCTAGATTTTGTAAGTTACTTAAAAATGAAAATTCTAAACACAAAAAGAGATTTGAAAAAGAAAATTCTAGAATTTCTATTTTGACTAAAGAAGTATCAGATCTTTCTAAAGATCTTGATGAGAAAACTTCTGATTTTGAAAGTATTTTAAAAACCCTTGAGAAAGTCAAATCTGATAAGGATAAACATTCTAAGGATCTTGAAACTGTAATTTCAAAGAAAAATATTTTATAGTCTAACTCTAGTTCAAATTCAAATGTTTTAGAAAACAAGAATTTGGTTTTAAAACTAAAGTCAGAGATTTTATCCTTGAAAAAGTGTTTGTCAAACTTTACTCATGGAAAAGAAAACTTTGATAGGATGTATTCTCAAATTAGACCTTTGAGAAATCGTTTTGGTCTTGGTTATACTTATTCCAAACATGTTTTTAGTAATAAGTATTTTGTTCCTCAAAAAACCATTTTCTGTTCCAAGTGTCAATGTGGTGGACATTGGAGAAGAGATTGTTCTCTTAACAAAACTCAATCCTTAGGATTTCATAAAGCTCATTTTGCAAAACAAATGTGGATTCCTAAAATTCTTTTATCTAACCCTTCTGGAACCAAACAAGTTTGGATTCCGAAAATATAATTGTTTCTTTTTCAGGAAAACGAGAAGTGTATCAATACGAACATTTGGTACATGGATAGTGGTTGTTCTCGACATATGACTGGAAACAAAGATCTCTTTTAAAAGGTTATCAAAACAAAAGGTGGAAAAGTTACCTTCGGAGATAATGCTCAAGGAATGATTGTTGGTATATGTAATATTGTTTCAAATGTTTTTTTTTGAAAAAGGAGATATTATTTTAAAATTCATCGGAACACAAGATCAACTTGCTGACATTTTCACAAAACCTTTACCTTCCGATAGATTTGAATTTATAAAACAGAAGCCAGGAATGATTACATTAAAATAATCATTCATATCTACTTCCTGTTTTACATCTCTCATAATAGTAAGAAACTCCTCGTAGAAAGGGGGATGACATTTCTTTCTGTCTTTATGTTTATTTTATCTTATGTTCTTTAACTATTTACTCTTTGGATTGTTTATTTTTTCCCTTTTTATCGTATTGACAATTTTAGTTTTCTGTTTATCGTATTGACAATTTTAGTTTTCTATTTATCGTATTGACAATTTTAGTTTTCTATTTATCGTATTGACAATTTTAGTTTTATGTTTATCGTATTGACAATTTTAGTTTTCTGTTTATCGTATTGATGATTTTAGTTTTCTATTTATCGTATTGAATTTCTTTTCCATCGTATCATTCAATAGTATTGAATCAACCGATGATGGTATTGAAATTCTTTTCCATCGTATCATTCAATAGTATTGAATCAACCGATGATGGTATTGAAATTCTTTTCCATCGTACAAATCAATCAATATTATTGAATCGACTGATGATGGTATTGATTTTCTTTTCCATCGTACCAATCAATCTTGGTATTGTATCGACCGATGATGGTATTGAATTTCTTTTCCATCGTACCAATCAATCTTGGTATTATATCGACCGATGATGGTATTGAATTTCTTTTCCATCGTACCAATCAATCTTGGTATTGTATCGACCGATGATAGTATTGAAATTCTTTTCCATCGTATCATTCAATAGTTTTGAATCTACCGATGATAGTATTGAAATTCTTTTCCATCGTATCATTCAATAGTTTTGTATCGACCGATGATGGTATTGAGATTTTTTTCCATCGTACTTTCAGTTCATGGTAACAAGATTATTTTCCATCGTACGGTCTGATCATAGTAATAACTTTGTTTTCCATCGACATCATATTTTTCTCCTTACGATTGTATTTTCTTTTGATTCTTAACAAAACCAACAATAACCTTATGTTCTCCGACAGGTATCTTTTTCATTTTTTTTCATTTTTTTCTTTCTTTGTTTTAATCCTAACCATTGATCTGGTTTTCTCTAATACTGACCGTAGAATATCAACGGTCACCCTTTTTCGACCGTAGAAGATCAACGGTCATCTCTTTATCGCCTATAAATACCCCCTCCCCTCCCAAAACCCACATTGGTTTTTCAGGATTTGAGGCGCAGCTCTGCTCCACTAGCTATATATCATCGTACGATCTTCTCAATCGGCATCACCTTTATGTCTCAATCCTCTGCTAATACTCCTGCCGAAATGTCTTCAACGACTTTTACAGAGAAATACTTTAACAGAGAAAGGTTAGTTTCTCAAGACTTTTTCAATACGTACGATTCTACAATCAGGAGGATCATTTTGTTTTAAGGATGGGAACACCTGTGTGTTGAAAAGACTGATATTCAAGATCCAGTTCTTTTTGATGATGTTTGTCAGTTTTATATAACCGTTTCTTTCGACAAAGACATGACTATAAACTTTTCTGTGTACGATAGAAAATTGTCTATGTCTGTGAAACAAGCGGCACATTTTCTAAATGTTTCTATAGAAGGGGATTCTTTCTGTCCATCGCACAAACTACCAGAGGAAGTTGGTACGTTTAATAGAGAAAGTGCTGAAAAGACATTGTTTGTTATTAATGAGGAAAAGAGAAAAGTGTCTCATCTTTCACCGGACAATCGTTTTGTAACTTTATGGATGCAAGGTTTTCTTATCCCATGGAAAGGGGATAGAGAAACTCTTAAAGAGTTTGATATATTCATGCTCGACTATCTTGTAAATATGAGAAAAGTAAATCTCATGGGGTATATTTTTGAAACCATCAAGAATGTCAAGACAGGAGGGATTAAGTCCCAGATGATTATGTATCCAGCCATCCTTACGAAGTTCATTTTTGAAAGTATGAAGTTTTGTAACATTCCTTTGAAAGGAAAACCCATGGATTTGAGGCCATCTTGGATTAGTAAGAGTACGATGAAAAAGCTGAATGTTTGTTTTTATTCATATTCAAAACTTTTTTTCAGAGATGTAGAAGCTGAATTGGCTCAGAATCAATCGGCACCTATGCCAGCTAAAGACATTCAATCTACCGGTGTCAATAAAAATTCTGATCCGCAAACCAGTTCAAAGCCGAAGAAGAAGCCGAGGTATAGTAAAGAAGTTGTAGCAAAATGGAGAAAAGATAAGGAACAGAGAAAAGAAGGTGATCCGAAGTTTGGTCTTGACCCTGCTGAGGCTTTTGCAAAAAGAATAAGGGTAGAAGAAACCCTTCAGCCTGAAAAGAAAAAGAAGGTTCTTTTGAAAATAAAGGCTCAGGACTTTGATGTCTCTAAAGTCTTGAAAGCGGTTGAGGATGCCAGTTCCCAACTAATAGAAGAAGTGCATCAAGAGACCATCGTACAGAGTATCCCTGAGGAAGGAAAACAAAAACAAGTGATGGAAGAGATATAAGAAGTGGAAGAAGAAGAAGGAGACTTTCTTTTACAATTTCTTCAAAGTTCAAAGAAGAGTAGAGAGGAATCAGTTCAAAAGCTGAGTGAAGGTGTTCAACAAACTCCTCATACCGATCAGGAACGATATCCGGACAGAATGTATTTTCAAGAAAGGCAAGGTAATCAATCTTCTCATTCCGATAAAGTTGTTGTCATTAGTGACAAAGTGGAAGAATGAAGAAAAAAGAAAGAAAAAGCGAAATTGAAACAGCCAGTTGTTGACTCAAGAAAATCGTATGAACTACAATCGTATGATGAGGATATTGATTCAGAGCATACAATCTCTCTCAAGAAGGGTGATTACATTGTTCATGTTTTGAGAAGGGTGGAGAAAAGCATTCCTTATTTCCCGAGGCTGGAAGGGAAGATTGATTTTATTACTGAAAATCAAAGGAAGAAGTTTGGCTCTGTAAAAGAATTGAGGAAGAAAGTTTTGTCAGTAGAAGCCGATTTGAAAGTTCTTTCCGAAAGCTCGGTTGCTCATAAGAAGGCTTGCAATAAGATGACCATGTGGTCGTACAAAACAGAGAGCTCAATCAATGATCATGAAATAGCTATTGAAGATATAAGGAGGTTATCAAATGAGCTTGCAATTGCTTTCAACAATCTTGATAGAGAAACAGTTGAAAGGCTGAATCTTTTGTCTTCTCAAAGAGCCGATGTTCCTTCAATGAAAGACTTGAAAGAAAGAATGAATGTTTTCCAATCTGAATTCTCGATGGTTTCATCTTTCAAAGATTAAATGGTTTTACTGAAGAATCAAAATTCTGTGTTATCCAAAGACGACAAGAATTTGCAAAACAGGATTGATACCCTTGAAGAAGTAATCAGAGTCCAGGAGGAGACCATCAGAAATCAAGATCAGATTTTTGCGGATCAACAAGAGCTTCTCAAAACTCAGGGTGAATCAATTTTTGAAGACAAGAAGGAGATCAAGAAGATGAAATCTGTTCTTCATAAGCTTATAAAGAAGGATAAGGAAAGAGAAAACAAATGATTGTGGTATTTGTTTCTTTTGGAACTTTTCTTTGTTTTTTAATAACTCTTATGATCCATTTTCTTTTATCCATTGTCTTGTATAGCTTCACTAACTCTTTCAGACAATTCAAGATTACTCCTTTCTTTTTGTAAATCACAAAGGGGGAGAATATTTAAAAAGCAAAGATTGTTTTACAAAGGGGGAGAATGATTTACAATGCTCTTAAGGAAAATCTACGAATACAATCCTTAGGGAAGTCCATACCTATGGGGGAGTTAGTTGTATTCAATTTCTTATTCAGAAGAGTTTTCAATAAATCAGGGGGAGATAAGTATTTCTTGTTCCATTTACTTTGTGTGTTGTGCGTTCCAAAAAGGGGGAGATTGTTAAGTCAAAAGTCTTCTTTTGACTTCTATATCATGTTTTGGAAATCACAAATATATTCTATCATATGTTTATAAATTACAATTGTCTTTTATCATGTTTATCGTACGATGTTGATCGTACCGACCAAATCGTATTGTACTGACTCTGTCAATCGTATCGTATTGACTCTGTCAATCGTATCGTACTGACTCTGTCAATCGTATCGTACTGACTCTGCTATTCAGATGATCATTATTTGTTTTGGTACTTTGTCAAAAACACTCTCTGCATTTGAATCGTACTCATGTTTTTCATTTCTATATATCTCTTGTCCTAACAAAACGATGTCGTTGAGTTAGTTACAAACTAATAAAAACCATGTCGTGCTTTCTGTTTCAATATGACCATTGGAGGCAATATGACCGTTGGAACCCGAGGCCTATAAATAGGAGGTCATTTGAAGCTGAGAGAACAACGATGATCGAAGAGAACAAATGAAGAGACTCTGTGAACTACCAAGATTCTAGAGAGAGACACTGTGACTTCTCTCATCAGCCTTGTGCATCCGATCATCGTATCGAGGGCTTTCAAGTAATTGAATGACAGAGGTGCCGATTACCTACAATATCAAGGGCTGCCAGGGATAGGTAGACAGACGTTCCGATCATCGTATCGAGGGCTGCCGGGGATAGGCAGATAGACGTGCCGATCATCGTATCGAGGGCTGCCAGGGATAGGCAGACAGATGTGCCGATCATCGTATCGAGGGCTCACCAAGGTATTGGTGAGACAAACCTTTTATCCTAGGTGAAAGGATAACCCTTCTCTTTGGGTCAAAAGAATTTTAATACTTTTACATTTCCGCTGTTACTTGTATTAGAAAGGGATTTGTATTGTTTCCTTTCTTCTTTACATTTTAAATTGTAATTGTTTCAATTACAATCATTCTATTACTTTTTGTATTGATTGATTCTATACGCTTTAAGGTAGAATCATTCATCTTTGTATTTCTCTGATTATTGTGTTCACCTTGAATACAATTGTTTTACTTTACATTAGTATTACATTACATCATACCTTTTATATTCAATACAATTGTGGGTGTTTATATTTGTATTAGTTTAAGATCATTTAAACTAATCTCTTTGTTGAAAAAACTCAAAGGTTTTTAAACATACAATTCACCCCCCCTATTGTATTGTTCCATTTAATAGAAATATATATCTACTATTCGATCAAACAAGATTGAGTGGTTTCCTATCAATAAAATCATTTATGAACAATACAAGTAAATCATTATCGTGAAAATATGTCTATAGTGGTAAAAACTATGACAAGATAAATCAGGGCTAACTAAGGTTAATATGGTACATGAAAATAATACTTGTTTCATACCGAATTTCTCACCCCCTATAGATATTCTATGGGAATTCAAAAAACTCATTACGAACCATCATGAAGGATTTAAATAGAGGATGACAATGAATAAAAAAAATAAACCTAAAATTTATTATATTAATGAACTAGTATCCTGGATTTAGGCTCCCTATATGTAAATTTTTATGATTATATAGTATCCCAGTTTGATTAATGTTTCTCACACTATGATTTTTGGTTAAGATAAATTGAGAGAACTAGAAGGATCATGAATAAATTTTAATTTTTCATATGTGGAAACTATGGGAATTATTCGAATTGATTTCCCAATTGTAAATATCATAAAGGGAATCTGGTAAGTGGTACAAGTATGAGTTATACGTCTGAAAATAAAGAGACATCAAATGTCATGTGAATCATATGTGATGCTCCTCCAATATTTTTAACATTAATCTTAATAATCATGATTAGATTGTTTAGAAACCTTAATAGGTGATTCAAATTTCATATTCAAGGATATAGGGATTGAGAAATAAGTAAATGAATCTAATGTAATCTTTTAAGTATATTTTTGGATTAATGAAGTATTTATGTTTTGGAATTTCGAGAATATGTAATATGAATCATGAAATATATATATGTATTTTCAGTGTAAATGTTCATTAAGGATTTAAAAGAAAAATTTTAATGGTGATGAATACATTTAAATGTATTTTCTTGGAAATGATATATTTTTATTAAGAGAAGGTACACCTTAATTAATTCCAGTCACTGAGATAAGGATTATTGGATAAGTATGAGATATATATGAATAAGGAAGTTGAATTGTATAGATTACCCTCAAACTGATTATTGAAAAAGTTTTTTATGTAATCAGGTATGACGATTAAAAATTCTTGGATTTGTATAATATATTCAGTAATAATTATAATTATGAGGGATACATGTTTTCTAAAAGTATTTATAGTAATTAATGGAATATATGATGATGGTTTTTAAATTCTGGGAATGTGAATACCATGTGGTACATTGTAATAAATGGAGATTAATGTGAAAATGATTTAATGAATTTACTTCTAATTATTTTAATATTAATAATTTTTAAGGGAAGTTAGGATATCCTTTTGAGGAATGTATATGTTCGAAATCAGATGAATTTAATAATATTAAATTGTTATCTCACTATATAATGGTTTATACATATTGAATAGCATGTTAGAACAAATTTGTATTGATGGTTAGTGATAGGATGGAATAAAATAGGTATTATGATCTCAGCTCTTTTGGAATTGAATATTTTCCATCCCATTTAGAGTAAATGGTGAATTGGATCAAGTAACTATAAAAAGTGTCACTGTCTTAAAATCATGAAAGTATATATAACCATTAAAATAATTCTACATTAGGTAATATGATCTTCAAGACAAAAAATTTTTCCTACTGAATTATTTTCTAATGAATGATTAGGTCCCTTAGGACATTACAGATGCATGTATTTTTGATTGATAAATATATCTTGACCTTATTCCCTATCAATTTCCATCAGAACATTATGGTTTTATTTATCTTCCATGTCCATGTTTTCTATTCCATTCTATGTTCTCCAATGTGGGAATCCTATTACGAGTTACTTGGGAGGACTATTATGGTTACAAATTTATATTTTTAGGGGATTTTTTAGTATTCAATTTTATGATGTCAGAATTGATGAATGAATCTTTATATTATTATCCCTCTGATATCCAAGAAAATTTTAAAGGGACCAAATAATTTTAAGGGGCTAAAATGTAACACCATGAGATTCTGGGAATTTTATTTCTTATTCAAATAAATTAATTTTCTTTAATTTGGTTCATTATGAAATGTGATATAATAAATTAACGTGGAACTGACATTTCTAGTTCTATATTAAACACCTTCTTTGAGTGCATTATAACCAACATTTAATTTCTACCGAACATCATTTTATTATTATAAGTATTTAAATGAGACAATTGTAACCTATATTTTAAAAAAGTAATATAAATATTAAAAAAACAATTCATATATTATTTATAAGGGTTTCAAATAAATAAAAAATATTTATAAGTAAATATATATATTTTAGAAAATCATTTATATGTATTAAACTGATATATTCATTAAGAAACTGATTTTCTATATCTTTTGGTGAAAAATATTGATTTAAATTTTAGAAATGAATATATATTGAATTTGATAAAATGAAAATAATTTTTAAATTCATAATATTGAAAATAACATAGGGTGAGTTTTTTGTATTTTTCTATGACACGTCATTTTTTGGGTGAATAGTAATTTTTTTTGAAATATCGATAAAAACAATATTTTCGATTAAATAATTATTTAAGATAAATTATTTTTATTATTTTATTAATTTAATAATAGATAAATTATGAATATATTACTCCAATTTAGGTCAATGAAGTCATTTTATATTGAAATTAGATATAAAACTTCATTGAAATTTTATATGTTTTTTTAAATCCTGTGTTCTCACCAAGTATGCCAGATTCGCATTACACTAAATTTTCACAATTATGTGACATTAATTTTTAAAAATTTAGACACAAGGTTTTTATTGTTATTATATTTATTTCTAATATGATCAACTTAATTTTTTAACAATTTTTTTTTGAAATTTATTAAAATTTATAACATCGATTACGATAATATTTGGCTTCATTAATGATTAACTCTCCAACATATGGACCAAAATGTCTTGAAAACTTGACCAAAATTAATTTTATTCCAATAATTAAACTATATACTCTATTATTTTTATAATTTTATGTTTTATTTGGATATTATTAAATTTAAGTTCCCTTTAAAAGATGTCATGTAAAAAACATGAAGGGGAATTTTTGTAACTTTAACATTTATAAAATATTGAGATACGTAAAAAATAATATATTTGTTTATAGGTAAATTTTTTAAATATATATTGGATATTATTTACATAATTAATAATCAATCATTTTTAAAGATAATATACTTACTCAAAATTCTTAGGAATCACAAGCGTAGTGATTATATAGTTAATAATTAACAAAAATAAACGAAACTATAAAATATAAAAGTGATGTGAATTGATTAAATTATTAGCAGTAATTATTTTTTGGAGAATAATATATCATCTTACATATATATAAATTCAATTTATTTTAATCACAATATTATTTTCCAAATTTTAAAATTAAAAACCCCTAAAATTATTTTAAAATAGACATTATTGGAATTTTAAAATAAATGATATTTTATTAAATAATTTAAAATTAAAAAATTTCTATATTTATCCAAATGATTAATAATTCTTAAAAAATATAAATTATTTTATATTAATTGACCAATTGATATTTTTTAATTAACATTTTTACAAATATATTGTAAAAGCATTGTTATAATGTTATGGGTTCTGGTATTGTTTTGTCCATCACATTTGGTTGTTTTAAAAATTAATTCCCAAAAATTCATATTTTTATTGTGTAAATTTGGTATCAATGTTTAAATTAATTAGATATATTTTATTTATTAAATATCACATTATTTTATTATTAATGGTTAACTTAAATAGGTTAGAATACTTGATGCTTCAATAAAAAAAATAATAAAATTGGGGAATCATAGAAGTAAAAGAATAAAATTGATAAAATGATCAAATTATAAGGTGGTGCAGATTTTAATAGATCATAATATAATATTAATCCATTATTTTTTATTTCTTGGGGGAACATTAGGTAAAATATACCTCCCTTTATTGAATACCTTTTGGTTTTTATAAGAGTGGCACTCCCCCTCAACTATACAAAGGCAAGCATTCTACCCATTCCTAACACCTCTATTGCCATATTGGATTATCCAGAATCTGACCAAATTGTATCCATACATAAATACCTTTGTTATATTGTAATCCATTTTTTAATAGATCCTTCCAAGGAATCTTATTAGTGAATTCCAAAAGGATTAACCTATTAAGAGGTAATAGCCACCCTCTAACACCATTCTTGTATTACCTCCCCCACTCCATAAAATATTTTTTTCCCATTTTTTATAAAAAAAATATATTCCAAAAATAATATTATCTATTTATGTTATGGTTTATAACTAAACATACACACACATCCATCTAATGGGTAACAACCATACTATTTACGTGTACAGTGAACTACCACCTCACAAACAGATGATTGTTCAATCTTCCTTTAATGCCTATTGTGGTGGAAATTATGATGGAAATTATATTTATATATTATATTTATTATCTATTTAATCATATTTAGTCCTATTAGAAAACATATATTCATACATTCTATTTAATGTAAAGATGATAATTTCATTTGAGAATGTTTGGGCTCTCGCTCCCTCAATGTGATGTGATTTGTTCACACAATACATTGATTTTATCTAAGATGGTTTTAGTGAAATTATATGATATATATGATATAATAATTAAAATATAAGAACTATATTTTTAAATATATATATATATCATCTATCAATCTTCTTTCAATGCAATAACAAAAATTGAAACAACATTCATGCGTATATACGACATAACGTCTCCTTGAACGATGTATTAAATTTCATATATCCATAGTCTATAAATTGTAATAATAAAAATAAACTGAATACACATCATATAAATATCATGGTTTATATTATGGAAATCAGGATATATGTATAAGGATCAATGATATAAGAAACTTAGACACAACCAAGGAAAAATAGAATAATACACAAATTAAAACTATTACATAACATTGATAATAAGTTGTTAATATATTGTCATTATAAAGAAATATGGTATTAGATATTATTATATGTTCACATAATTTTTTATAATAAATGTATATTTTTTATACATGAATATTTTATGATTATGATGAGTGTTAAGACATAATACAAGGCGGTTTCATATCACTTTTTATTTTTGTGAGACACATGCCATGTTCACCACCCATTACATTTGTGTGGTGTATATACTACCCATGAATGTATTATATAAATATTATTCATAAATTTATTTTATTTAAATATACATTTAATGACATTTCATTCAGGGTGTTTATGTTTCACATGTTTCCAAACCTGTAAAATAGTTTTCTCCCAATTTTCCTTCTTTGAGACTCATGTTTTGTTATAATCATTAATTATTTTGTTAGGTTTATATAATTCCATTGTACATGTTATAAATAATATAATTATTTTCATGATGTATTAATATTAGTTTAATTTAATTTTTTTACATGGATATTATGATCCCAATTTACCAAATAATAAGTGTTTATTGAAAAAATATAATCACTTTTTGATATTGTTAATGATTATGGAACATTTATGGTATATAATTTTTCTTATCTCAAAAAATTATTTTGTTTCCGTATACTAAATCAATAAAAGATATAGAAATTAATTAGTAAAATTTTATACTCATTTTAAAATATGATTATTATGAAATCGTTTTTTAGAATCTATGACTGTATTCTTCTCTTTATTTAGAAAACATTTTTATTATCAAAACTATGATTTAAAAATATTTTAAAAAAAGATTTCAAATGACCCTTGAATATTTATTTCATGGAACAATGATTTTTAAAATGTTTTATTATTTTCAATTCAAGAGTTATAACATTCCAATGATATTATCAATGAAAAATGGTTCTAAAATGTACTAAATCATCATTTATATTGTTTCAAGTAAAATGGTTTTCAAAAAAATTTCAAGCATATTTTACAAGGTTTCAATTAAAATGGTTTTCAATAAAATTTCGAGCATTATTTCTATGTTTTTAAATTATTTTCAAAGGAATTGTGTTTCCAAAGGTTTTATATATTAATGAACATTTTTCAACGATAAATTATATTTACCTCACGAAATATTTCAAAAATATCATTCCATGTAATTTTCTACATATGATCAAATTTATTGATGTTCCTCATTCCCTTCTGGGGAATAATCCAAGTGATTTAATCATATAATTCCTAGAATGGTTTTTATCTCAATAGAATAGTGCTTAAAACAACCATTTCTCTTTCACATGTTACATGATTTCCAAACCTCCTTCTTTTAATTATTTATGATTATGATGAAATTATTATTAAACTACTATCTTTTTTCATAAGTGTTTTTATGATTACATTATTATAATAACCATTTAATTTCATGGTTTATTATATGATTTTTTAGGTTTTTGTTCACATGTATGTAAGATTTCATTATGATGTAGGGGTTCTATATATCCATCTAATGCTTTATGTAATGATTTATATCTCATGAGATAATCATGGAAGTGAATGAGAAATAAAATCGGTTATGAATACAGGAATAAAATAAGAAATGAACATAGTTTAGTAATTCATGGCTGGAAAGATAAGTTAACACGGTTTAGCATTACAAGGATATAATGATGAGTGAACTCAATTTAGTAATAAAAGGAAACAATGGTGTTTGAAATATGTTTAGTAAAAGATTTTTTCCACTAATATGGCCTCTCCAACAATGACATGACAACTATTGAAGTCATTCTATGTACTTATGTGTGTTCCAAAATTCCATGTTTTATTCCTATGATATGCTTTCATGAATTGTTTTAATTATTTCCTATTGATTGAAATCATATGAACTTCCATGCATTATGTAATGATTCATTTTTATGTTCTTTGATATGTTGCGTATCATATATTTTTTATATGATCTTGTTCTCAAACCTTTATGCACATGATTATTCTTTTGTGTCTCCCTTTTTTACCCCTACTGAGCATACGTGTTAACTCGTTTTCCTTTTCCCTTCATTAGGCTATGAAGATATACTTCTTGTATGATATTTCATAGAGGTGTTCTTATCTTGGTTAACCAAGAGGGAGAATATATACCTCCCTCGTGTACATGTGTTCATGTTTCTAGGATTCAAAAGTAACTAAACTAATATGGTCTTTGGGAATTTTTTGTATAATTTATTATGTTTTTAAAAATGTGATGAAATGTTAATTGGCGAAAATAGAGGGGTGATAAAATTAATATCAAGTGAGACATGGTTGTCAACATAAAAATCTTATCTTATGTTATAGAAATGTGCATAATTGTTATGGTGATCAATAATAACCCATATTGCATCATTCTTTTATGGAGAATTTTTTAATCAATTTAAAAAACATTATAGAAATGGAATACCATTTCTATATAATTAAATATATTAGTTTCATGAGTCCCCCGGGATTTTATATCTCATACTTCACATATTTTAAAAACTAGAATCTTGATACATAATCAGTAATTTAGAGCATCATTTTACCAGAGGAAAAAAGATTCCAAGAAATACCTATACATCATGGATCTACTAAAGTGTATTAATAATATTGGGTTATGTGAATCATCCTCTAATTCCATTTTGATATTTGGTATTGATTCAATAAATATTCTCTTTTTATATTTATTAAATCTATCTCTGCATATGATTCTTTCCCATTATCCGTAATTTATAATGATAAATTTCTTTTGAGAATTCTAATCATCAAGATGATAACATTTTATCTTTTAAAAAAAATAATATGTAATGGAAATTAAAATAAAAAGGGGATATGTTTCCAAATTTAATTATATTTCACATGTCAATTTTCATTAATATAATGATCATCACACAACCATCGACCCCCATATTGGATAGAACTCAATGATCATTATTTTTTAATGCATCTGTTACATTATTTTCCTTTCATGTTGGGGTTTTATTAAGAAATCAAGAACCATTAGTAATTACATTAATATACTATTCTTAACTATGAAATTTCAATATGAAAATACAAGTCTAAAAATATAATGATCAATATATATATCTCACATCCCCCCCTAGATTGATAATTTTTCTGTATCTTTTATTAAAATTATATGGATTCCAACTCAAAATGATGAGTTGGATGTTTATATTCTTGAGAATATAAATTCCATGATGAATATGAAATAGATTTATAATTATTCATTATAAAAAGACCACATATATTTTTTTATGAATTAATATATATCAAAATAAATCATTTCATAATGGTATAGGAAGAATCAAATAATTGACAAATGTACTCATTAGTTCTTCAAAAAATTCTTCACATCTTTTTTAAATGTGAACAGAACCCCATTATGTGTAGTTTTGGATAATTGTGTAGCTAATTATGATTTTTTTGAAAAACATATCTGATAGAATCCTACCAAAAAAATTAATTATTGTTCCTCGGCTATATTCAATGTTGTAGGAAATTCATTAAAACCATTTTTCATCACCAGATCAATAGAAATTCCATCCATAGATAAATGTTAAAAATGATAAGAAACATTCTGAAATCATAATTCAAAAATACGAAATATCAAATAAATCTATTTTTTATAACTGTCACAAGAATATTATAAATTTGATTCTTGTGGTCCTCATAACATTTAGATTACATCAATATATCATTAATGAATACTAGAACACAAATATATATATCTCAATTCAATAAATTGTTATTTAGAATATAAAAATATATGGACAATTAGTCAATCCTATTGGAATCAATAAAAATAATAATATTTATAATCCCAATTATATATTGTCATTAGAGTATATTCCTTATTTACATGGACTTTACAACACCCATAATAAATTATAATAATTGATAAATATTGTTATCCCATATCATAATAAAATAAGAAATCAATTCATGGTAGAGAATAAATGTTCATTATGATAATATTATAGATTTCAATATAAAAAATTCACTTCCATATATATCTATATTTCTACATTTTTGAAATTAAATGTGTATCCAAAATAAGTTTCACTATGGTGTATAAATCCATTATAACATAATTAAAATAGTTTTTTATCAAATGAGACTAATTTCACAATAAAGATTCAATAGAGAGTATTTGATATAGTTGGTTTATCAATGAATAAATAAATAGAAAACATAATATCATGTTTTGGAGGATTTTTTCATAATTCGTATTGAAATAAATCAATGCAATATAATACAATAGGTACATCCTAAATTAAAACATTAAAATTTTCTTCAATATATTCTGTTTTCTCAACATCCCCATAAATCTCATTGATAATATTTACTGGAGGGGAATCTAGAAAATGCATAAATAATGACATATCCCATCTAAATATAGTGAATTCAACATCATCACAATGAATCATAATTTAGTCTCTATTCAATAAAATTTTTCATTATATTTGGAAATCCATTATATACAAAATATTATATCAAACTCAAAAATGGATATATTAATAAATATATGAAATACTATACTTTTATGTGTCATAATGGGAAAGGGATAACAGATACATGTTTTTTAAAATGTCATTTTTTATTTTTTAATGACAATTGAATTTTTATAGTGTTTAGGAAATAACTATTTTTCTATGAAAACATTGAAAATATAAATAATTTTAAGTATTGAAAATAATGTAAATAATTATTTAGAATAATGGATATGATTATATTACCTTAAAAGTCTTCTTTAATAAATTCAATGTTAGTTATAGTGGACTCATAATCATGGACTTCTCCCCTTGTCCTTTTATGTGGTAGATTACCTTGATATATTAGAATTTTTTTTGAATAATGACCCCTTTCATTTTATTTAAAGCACATGATAATAGTGGTATATTTCTTCCTTATATATTAATTTTCAGTATAACCCTTATCAATATAATTTTAAAAAATTTGATGACATCCACACATTTTCGAGGATATTTATTTCCATAATTTTCACATGATGTGTACTCATTAAGTTTATTTTTTCTTTATTGAGTTCAATTTTTCTTATTAGTCAAACAACCTCTTATTTTATTTATTTCCCTTAAATTTATAGTATCTATAAAATTAATTTTTATTTTTACATTATTCCATACTACATCATTATATGATGAAAAATCTTCATACACTTGTTCTCTTCATAGATTTATCTTTTGTCCATTAATGAAATCTCCAATCATGATTATTTTAATTATGTTTACAATATATAGAGGACATTTATATTCATGTAAATTTATCCTTATTCTTTAAAAAAGTTACTTTTCACATATATTAATAAAGGGAACATTATCTTAATTTATATTCATTTCCAACAAGAGAAATATTTATCAAAGAATTTTATTTTATAATATTTATTTTTCTTTTGAACTATTTCTTTTACTAGTATAGTATTCTGGAATAACATACATAATTAATCATCACCAACCATGAGATGATATACCTCATGTAGATCCTTTACCTCTCCATACATTAAAAATCCATAAAATATATATTTTTGAGTGACATAATACATTTCTATACTACTATTAGATTTCCAGTTCCTAAAAAAGATGGTGGCTTCAATCAAATGAAATTATCCAATATATGTGTATAAATCGAAATAGAATCATTTTCTCCCTATGTGTAATATTTTAATTCATAACAAAGGATAAATTTACTTATTTTTTCATTTTCATATGAAATCCAAAAATAGTTTCATTAGATATATATATTGGTTGGTTTCTATATATTCAACTTGTATTGATACCATATATTTGACCATGCACCATTTATAAAAATATAATATTATTAAATTTATCATAAAAACATTAATTTTAAATCCTTATATATATTTTTATGTCTATCAAAATAGATTTCATAAATTGATATCTTATTCATTAAAAAAATATAATCATAAACCTATTTTCATAATGTTTATCTTAAAATCATACAGTCATTTTCAAATATTTCATAATTGTTTCTATGGAAAATTATAATTAACCAAATAATATTACACAAAATATAATATTTGACTATATTAAGTTTAAAATGATCTTATTTCAAAATTATGTAATATATATACTCAAACAAGAGTTTTTGTAATTCTTACCCCTGGATGAGTCGTTAATAAAACCGCACCCACTAGTAGAATCAATATAAGGATGAATTTTTAGGAAACCCAAATAATATCTACCAAATTAATATTTTTATGATAATTTCATACAATTGGACATATACATGAAATCATTGATATATTCTTGTTCAATAATCTATTTTTTTAAATATAATAATCATCGTTTCTATAAAAACTGATCTAATGAAAACTATAACATTGTAAACACTGTTAACCTAGAGTTGGTGTATATTTTATTACATGGAATAACATGAAAATTATAATATCCCAATGGTTTAAATAGTTTTTTATTTGTTTTGATGAAATATATATATATATATATATGAATGGTTTATATTTTAACATTGTAATAAAATTGTAAAATACTATAATAGAAAACATATCTTATCCATAAACTCATTCAAAATACTATTATTCATATAATGAAGAACAGAAAAAAATTCTGGTGAAATTAAATTATTTATAAGTGTTAATTATTATGAGTTATTTTTTTAGTAAATAAATAATAAACAATATTTCATTGTAAATAACTCAAAACAATTATCATTTAATCATCAACAAGCGCACAAAATTCATCTATGGAAAATATCAATGTAGTAATCTCATGGATAAAAATAATTGAATTATTAATGAAATAATTTTTTAATGTAGTACATCAGGATATTAGACATCATTATATTCATAACATCAATTACTTAGAAGTATGTTGTTTAATTGGTGGGTCTAAATACACTATAAGATTTTCTAATTTGGTTAACATATTTTTATTATGAGACTTATATATGAATTATGTGGTTATATTTTATAATTCCACACCCATAACTATATGTCCAATGAATTCCACACAAATATTTCTGTTAAATAATTCATAAAAATAATTCATTATAAATAAATTTCCCCATATATAAATGAATATAAATCATCATGAATTTCCCAGTCAATAGAAAACATCAACTATTAAAATGATATACAGTTTAGGAAATAATCATACACACGATATAAAAAATATAGATAATTATTATAAATCCATCTTGTAATTATAACAATAATGTTAATGACTATGTATTTACTTAGAGATAATAGATAACATTTAATTAATTTTAATTGTATGAATTCTGATAAAATATGGCAATTCAAATGAATAATAAAAAAATATGTGAAATATTAAAATAATTATTCATCAAATATTTTTCCTTGCAAACCCATTAAAATCATGTATATGAATCTAAGATCATAAAATAATTATGTTGGAGGTATAATACTTTAATGATGAATTCATTAACAAAAAAATATTTTTTACTTTTTTTATTAAATAAAAAATACATTGATTTTTTTAAATATGATATAATTTCCTTTTATAAATTTTATGGAAAAGTTGTGTATAAACTATTATTTCATAAATAAATAATTTTATTTATTATAAGGACCTTTATAAGAGAATTTTGAAAATTATTGGCCTGGAATAATATTGGTCACGATCAAGAAGAGAAATAATAAAGTCTATGTTTTTTATCATTCCACTAGAAATAGAATGTTGATTTGTATCGCAAATAATAATTAATATATAGATAATCCTTTTAAATAAATAAAATTGGTATTATATACACCTCATAAATCGAATAGGTGATAATACTAAGTATGTCACTATAGAGTGTATATTTACATGAAATCCCTTACCTCATGCATCCCATTAGAGGAAAATTATATTTCATCATTTTAGAGGTTTAAAATATTATTTTAAATTATTAAATTTCCACTTCGAATTTCATAATATAATATATTATCCTATTATAACATATGTGAACTAATTTTTTAATAATATTTTATAATTTCCATTGTTTAACATGTTAACTACTTTAGATTCTGATACATGTTATGTAATATAAGTTTTGGTTCTTCTATGTAGGATATAGTTCCGTAATATCCAAAATGTATTAATGATGTTAATTTTATATTTACACATTATTTTAATGTCAGTAATCATTCTTGAAATTTGGAAATGAAAAATGAATCACATCGTACCATGGGTAAGTAAAGACGTATATATTCACGAGAGATATTATTATTTAGTTAATGTGTGAGAGCATATTTAAGTATATAAAATATTAAATTTTTTTATTAAATATTTATTCATATGTATAATATATATCAAACATTTCCATCATTTTCATTATCCATGTGACTTTTTGCAATAAATAAATTACATTGTTTTGAAAGGCATTGGTTCACTATATACATGAGTGATGGTTTTGTTTTCCATTTGATTTAAAATGATATGGATAAAAATTAAGGAATTAAAATAATTAAATACCAG
This sequence comes from Viscum album, assembly GCA_963277665.1. Taxonomy (NCBI): domain Eukaryota; kingdom Viridiplantae; phylum Streptophyta; class Magnoliopsida; order Santalales; family Viscaceae; genus Viscum; species Viscum album. The sequence goes on along the minus strand of OY728120.1, from coordinate 645,743,050 downwards.
TATATGATTGAGATTATTTTTAGTATATTTTAATATTTGGTAAATAATTTATTCTTGTAATGGTGGAATTAAAAATAAATACCCTGGTGATGCTGATTACCTTCTCATATAGATACAGTAATTACCTTACACATTAAGACATGAATGGATGGTATTTTAGAATGAACTGAATCTATAGATCTTTTAATAGGATCATAAGATTTTATTATTGTTGGTTATTAGATTGTAAATAATGAACCTTAATTGAGTTGTAGGGATGATATTTTTTTCCTTTTAGTAGAGAGAAACAACTCTCTTTCAATTACATAATAAATTATATAATTTATATCGTAATCATGAAAAGTGGCACATGGGATACCAAATTTCAAATATATGGTATTATAGAATTTTAAAAAATATCATATAATTATTTATTTTCGGGTTTTGGATATATTTTATTCCTTATCACAAAACTAATCAACATTAAACTCATTTTAACCATGACCATAAAAATATATCTTTTTCCAATTATAAATTAATTATTTGGCCAAAATGGGTATATCTATTTAAATTTTTAGATGAATGTTCTATATTTTAAATCCAGTTTAGGTGTGTTATATTCTGTAGGAGGTGACATTTCCTTTGAAATTAGATCACAAGATAATTGAATAAAAATTATGAAAATACGTTATTCAAGAGTAGAAATAACATTCACTTGAAATATGGTAATAAATTTGATTCAATAATTTTTTGTAAAATATAAAATAAATTAATCCATTATAACTTTAGTAATAAAAAATATATTTTATCTTCTGACCACTTTATAATATACAATGACTAAAAGTAATATTAAATTTGATTATAATATAACTTTTATTCTCAAAAGTTAATCGTTAGTTAAGAAATTAAAATTAATTATATAAAATTAATTATTTTAATTCATATATATATTACATCCATATAACACTCACCCAAGAGGATAAATACATTTTTATGGTATTTTTATGCCTTGTATATTTAGTTTATACCAATGTAAACATATTGAAATATCAAAGGTAGTGAAAATGATTTAGTATTTTAACAATTTATTATGTCAAGAATATTAGTAGATTCATTAAAGAATATGATAACCATTACTAAAAATAAGAAGTGCATTTCATTAGACTAAATTAATATATATTTTATAATTATATTAATTAAATAATGCACTAAACATTATGAAAATGTTTTTTAATGAGATTAATTTTTTGAACATAAGATGGTCTCACATTAAATATGCAAACATTAATAATCATTTTATGGGTTCAAATTCCTATATTTATAAATATAATATAAAAATATTATTTAAATAATTAATTATTAATGATAATTATAATTAATAAGATGAAAAGTAATTCTGCATTTACCAGCAATACTCAGGGAAATAACAATTCTTCTTTAAAATGATAATATAATTTCATTTATGAATGAGATAATATATTTTTAGAGATTTCATATATTATAAATCATTATCATATATAAAAAATTAAGAGTGTGATAATTCATTTTCAAAGATTCATAAAAGAAATTTTTTAATGGAAACATATAAATAACTTGTTTTTTAGTTATTTTAACCTTGAATAATCTAAATGGAAATTAATCATATATAATTATATATAATATTCCTTGATATATAAAAATTAGTATTGTAATATATTTTAATTTTAATATAGTATCAACTTTCATGAATTGATGATATTTTGAAAAATAAAATATCTAAGGTCATTGTTAATTTAGAAAATTTAAGCCACCATATATTTTATATTTATCAGTTTATTTCTAATAATATTATATTAATAAAATCAATTTATTTATTAAACCTTACAAAATTTTGATATTATAGTTAATAATTTGGATTTAATTTAATTTAATTTATATGAAAAAATTTGGAAGGGTTAATTTTAAGGCATACATACATAATAAATAAAAATAGATTTTAATTGAATGATTAATTTAATAATTAATCTTATGTAAAACAAATATTTTTAATTGTTATTAATTATTTGGATAATTTTTGAATAATTATGAAAAATTAAAAAAATGGCAATAAAATAAATCATAAATTTATTTCCACCATAAAAATGATTAGTTACTAAAAAAACTATAATTGTTTTTAAATTCAAGAAAAATGTCCTTATCTATTCATATATTATATATATAATTTATAAAAACTATTTTTTTCTATTTTATAATTATATTAATCAAATATATATTATCACTTTAAATAATATTTTAATTTTTAGACCCTTCACATATACTGATAATGTGATAACAATCTTCATTATGGAAGAAATTGTATTTATCACTATTCCCCTAAAAATATATTATTTTACAATTATATAAACAATAAATAAGTATCTAATTTTTTTAAAAAAATTACAAATATGACATTGATATTTTTATAATTAAATTAAATTTTTTTTAAATGTGTCTTTATAAAATTATAATTATATTGAAAATTAAATTTACTTAAAATAACATTTTTAATGCTCCCTCATATTAATTTAATAATATTATAAATATATGGACTATTATTAGTGTATAATTTTTGTTATTATTAGAAATTTAATAATAATTTCCAATTAATATATTGTGGGTTTATTACATTGGGTGTAGATTGTGAAATAATTTACATAACAAGGTAAGTATTTTAAAGGATAAAAAATCATTGGTCATTACATTCTACCCACCCATAGATTAATTATGACATATGAATTGTAATTATTAACCTCTAATAATGGGTTTAAAGGGTTTTCAAAAAATATTTATTATTTTATATGAATCATAAAATATCACGTCAACCATTCTATCCAAATACAGAAAAATGTACAAATATTTCCTCAAAAAACATTGATTTTTTGTACCCTATTCACGTATTCTACAGATATACCTTCCCAAAAAACTAATCAAGGTCTGGAATTTTTGAAACCACTGTTAAATCAAAAATTCCATAAAAAAGTAATTTTATCTTTAATCGAAAATGGTTATTATCCCCTTGTTTAGTAAAACATGATTTAGAAAATTGATTCCATAATAAAAAAATGTGATATTGATCATAAAAAAAATCATGATTTATTATCAATAACAATGAAATTGATACTATATAACATAAATTAAAAAAAAATAAACAAAAAATTATTATTTTGAAATAAGAATATACTACAGAAAAAAAATTATCCATACCTTAGGCATGTGTTCATCAATAGATATCAAAAAATTAATCTTTTACTAAAAACCATTTTTATGGTTATTGATCGCATTTTTTATATAATTTCAAAAAATTAATCAAAACAAACTATATAGAGGTCCCTATAGATTTCTATAATTCTCAATAACAATAGAAATATTCCAATATTTTACAAATATATTCAACTTGACTAATTAAAAAATATAAGAGCTTCAATATTTAATTTTTTTAATAATAAAAACATAATCAAATTAGGTATGGAAAAAGAACTCATTTTTATATCATAACATGAATATAACATAATACAAATACATATGTATGATCCTATATTGATTAATAATATATTTTGGTTTCTAAATACATACCTATTTTAGCTTAATTTTTTCATTCCAGTTTTATTAAAATACAAAAAAATTGATATGATAATATCCTAAATAATCAATTCTTATGAATATGAAACCTCAAAACAAAGTAGTATTCTCCAATGACCCCTTCATTTAAACATATGATACATTCATTTAAATTTTTTTATACTTTTTTATTTCTATATAAATCTTTGTTTTATGTTAGATAAGATTGTTTTTGTTTCCTCATACTTATTTACATCATCCTGTATCATAATTAAGAAATTAATACATCATTTTTTATATAATATGAAACTAACAAATGAATATCCATTTTATCTTTAAAACCATGTGTGAAATTTGAATACACCATTTTATGATTTAGATAATATACAATCTTCCATTTCAATGGTTTTTACCTTATTTTACAACTTGACCATAACATATACTGAACTTGTTGATTCTAGATAGGGATTTTATTTCCTAGAAGAACACATACTCTCTATTTTACTAACAAGTTAGTAATTTATCAAATAAATTGACATATCCCTTTCAATTTCACTATTGTTCTATGATACTAATCATTATAATTTAATATATTACCTCAACTACCTTATTGTTTAATATACACCTTCTATAATATGGAAAACATTATCTTATCAAACATTTTTGTTATTTGTATCTCCAAAATTCATATCAAATGTTAACATCATAATCATTATAGTAACTAAACCTGACTCAAATAACAACAATTATACACAAAAAAATTATACACTAATTAAATATAATATTAAAAATATATCAATATAATATATTCCAATTACATTATATAATGATTGTTTTATATAATGTTTAAAAAAATAAAAAAAATATGGTCTTTTCCAACCATTTAACACATCAATCTTATAAACAACTTTTCAATAAATTAAAATTAATAAATATTTATGACAAATTCTTCTCATATGATAACATTATATAAAAATATTATTTATTTTTTCTCTTCATAACCTAGTGATATATAAGTATAATAAATGATAGGGCATAGTTTCTCATTAGGTTTTAACAGATGTCATAACAATCAAATATAATATTTTATCATAAAAATAGAATATTGGTTTAATAATTAAAAATTAGAAAATACATACTAAACAAATATTATAGCATATATAATTGATTATTACATCTGACAACACAATACAAGAATCAAAATGGTGAATAATTACTATCCAAAAAAACCAGAATAGTAAAACATGAGCCCTAAAAATATAAAAAACGGTGTTGTAATAATAATTAGATTAATTTTGATTATGATCTTGGATTCCCCAAAAATCATTTTCATGTAAAATTTTGAGTAGATATAAAAAATACCTAATAACCCTTTGTGATCCTATTTAAATGATTTTCATTTTACTCAAAAAATATTGGGTTGATCTCTATAATATCTTCCTCCAACAATAGGTATATAAAATCAACTATAATTGTTCCCATAACATGTTTATATCATGATATATAATCCTATAACAAATTCATTAGAGATAGATATAGGTGACACACATCTCATAATCCATATATTTATATTCCACTGGATAATTAATCAATTAGCATCTAAAAAAAGTCATTGAAAAAGATTTTTTTTCTTAAACCATTTATATAATTAAAATATCCTGATCGTAAAAATCATTATATGTCCAGAATATAATTTTCAAAATAAATAGTATCTCATCAAAGTTAATAGGCTGAAGAAAACATCACTTTGTGATGGATAAGCATACAATGGTATATATATGTGAAAATAAAACCCATTTTTGAATAACTATTAAAACAAATAATGTAAATTTACATTTAGAGAAATTATTTTGAAGGGAATTGAAATATATTTGAAAAACATAATATAATGGTTTACTAATAAAATATCCTCCACATGATATTTTAGTAATTTAAAATATGTCAATATACATTGAAAACATCTAATATAGAAATAATTATTAATAAATTATTCATTAAATAGGTATAAAACCTTTCAAAAATATATGTGAAAATACGTTGAAAATTTGTAAATTTAAAATAATCATTAATAACAGCGAGTTTAAAAAATAATTAAATATTTAATAAATACAATTGTATATATCTCTTAAGATTTTACTTTTTCAAAATAATTTTTAAAAATGGAAAATTGACAATTATTAAATGTTTTCAAATAGTGAAGTGAATATAATTGGAAAATTATACCTTTTAAGGAATCATTAATAATTTCGAATTGGAAAATAAATAATTTCTGTAAAAATAAAAGTGAATATAAATGGAAATATTTTACCATAAAGAAAAGGTCTACTAAAAGAGAATTGAAAAAGATATGACATGTTCCAAATGGAGATTGAAAATTATTTAAAATCATTAACCATTAAAATAATATTTAATAATTACAAATTGAAAAAAAAAATTGGTTTCAAAAATTTATGTGAAAATTATATTAAAAATATTATTTTTTCAAAATAATATTTAATAATGGAACTATTAAAAAGATTTAAAATTATATAAAAACAAAATATTGAGTGTATCACAAAATAATTATTTAAATTTATGGAAAAATCAATTTCACATTTTACAATAACCATGTTAAAAACCTAAATCATTAAAAGGAGAGTGGTTATGATAATATAAAGTGACAAAATTTCATAAAAGAATAAATATAGATGAAATCGATTTTATTTTTTATTTTGGAAAGGAGAACATTTCTGTGAAATTATATTCTAGTCCTGGAAGAAGACATCATTAAAATTACTGGGAACAATTCATGAAAAAAATAAATTTAAAAAAAATTAAATTAAAAACTAAGGAATAATTTTTTGTGAAACATGATTTCCCTAGGAAAATAATGTGGAATTAATCATAAAATAATTAATGGATATAATTTATCATTCATGAAGGAAAATACACATGGATGAGTAATTACTACACAAGTAAAATAATTGTTTCAATAAAACGCCTTAGGAAATTAGTAAACTTTTAATCAAAACTAAAGGGGTCAATAACATTATATGTTTATATAAAGACAATGAGTAAAATAATTCTGTAATTTAAAATATTTTTTTTGTTATTGTATACACTCGATAAATAAGATACATTTTCATGGAATTAAAACATGATTTAATGTAGTAGAGTTGGGATGAAAAACCTTACAGTATGGTAAAAATTCTAATAAAGTCCCCTTAAAAGAAATAGATCAATAAGATGAATTTCAAGTAAAATTAATTTAGATCATATATGTTATATTATTTATATTTGTTGGTTTATTAATCATTTATATAAAATTAGGTTCATAAAAGAACATTTGTCTCATTCATGTATGTAATAAGACAATACTATTACATGTGTCCGAAATCACTCATCACATATACTTAAAAATCCTAAATAATTAAATTATGTTTATTATAAATATACACAGGAACATAATTAATATATATTTACTTTTCTAGGTTACATTTATTATCTTTCGTTACTTATTTTTATTATAGTTTCAGCTTGTGTCGGGCACTCCGGATTTTTTTCATAGTTTATTCATAATACATTATATACATTGATTGTGGTCAATTGTGATGTAAAAATTGTTCATAATATCCACACTTGAAAATTATTATGTGCTTATATAGTGACCCAAGCCTTTTATATATAAAATTACATTATTTTAAGAATAATTATACATTAGAGTACAATCCAAGGATCATTAAGCCTAGTGTCTTAGAAGGCTAGGTACATAAATCATAAATTGTAGGGCTAAAAAAATTTCTTTATTTATTCTCAATAATGTGATCCTGACATCTTATGAGCCCTTATATATGTATAGGGTAACATGGGGAACACTCAAACAAATGGATGAGGTTAAAATCACGGTAATGTAAGGAACATAATGATACATCTTAATCACATGTGTTTAGATGCATGAAATAAAGATAAAAAATCATAGAATATATGAAATCCTATCATATAATCATGGGATCATATATACAAGGAATCATATAAATTTTCCATAATCATAAGACATTTCTTTTGTATGGGTCAAGGCTAATAGCCAATCCCATTTCCCATTTTAGTACGGATCAAGGCTAACTGCAAATCTAATTTCACATTGCATCTCATGAGACTTAACATTACCCAATGAATTAGAGCACTATCTGGGCACACACATCTCAACAATTTCTTGAATATTCTGGACACATAAATAATCTTTCCAAAAAAATAATCTGGCCATTATAATAATCATACAAAATCATCCACACATAAACATAACAGTACCCATGGAAAGAATTAGGTACCAGAACCATGACATAAATCATAACTAATGGGAGAATCATGAAAGATTACATGAAATAAAATAATTATACATGGACATTCAATTGGAAAATATCATGGAACGTGATGTCAAAAAATAGTATCAACTTCTATGAAATGTATTTGGGAAATTTGAGCTTTAAAATGTTTTTGTGGTTTTATGGAAAATATTATAGACTGCTTAAATAGAAAATGGAAAAATATTTTATATAAAACAATATGTGTACCGATAAGGTTTTTATAATAAAAATAATGATTTTATAAATACAATGGTCTCTTAAAAAAAAGATAGAGTGCACTTGAAATGAGGTAAGGATTCAAAAAGATCTTTTAAAACATTATTGATTATTGGGGGGTATCATGGGGAGAGTCATTAAAAAAATTATTTCCCAAAAATAGAATGAGGGATGGATCTTGGAACATGAGTTTAGAGAATAGAAATATTATTTAGAAGTTGTACACTAATAGAAACGACCAATTAATTTGGGTAAAAATAATGATAGAGAAACATGATGATGTAAAGGAGGTTCGAGTATAATTCATTAGGAATTATTGGAATGTTATCTGGTGTACCTAAAAGGGATTTTTTGATAGAGAATGGGGATTATTAAAAAATATAAATCATGAGGTTATTATGGGGAAGGTGAGAAATAATAACCCATTATCAGGGATCACACCGTAATTGGAATAACATAGAGGACATTCTTGAAATAAAAGTGAAATTGGGATGATCCCTTACCTTAAATTTGTTGGTGTTCTATACTTTTTATTAAAGACATGAATAAAAAAATTAGGTTTATTAATTTATAATTAAATGGCCCCTTATAAATTTAATTGTTTTACTATAATAATTTATGTTAATTCATAAACATTTTGATTGGTTAGGAGGTTCAATTTCATTGTTCGGGCTCATTGGTTTAGTTGATTTTAATGACCATCTCAGTTATATTTATTCTTGGATAAACATGTAATATGAAAGTGGTTGTATAGAATTCAAGTTATATTATATTAGTGCACATACATGAGACTACACAGTTTTATATTTAATTTTTTTTTCTTAGAGTGAAGTCAAACTATAATATAACACCAATGTGACAACCGTTTTTGAATTGGTGGGATTAATTACAAAGAACATGTTTTTATTTACAACATAATTACTTTTGTAAAAAAATATTACTGAATCAAAATTGTATATATTACATATATATAATCTTTTTCAACCATAAAAAAAATTCATGAGAATATTTAAAGAAGATAATAGAAATTGATAAATTATTTTCCTTAAATGTGCTAAATTAGCACATCTAAAACAGTGATTTCATTCCATTAAAATAAAAGGAGGGGTAAAAGGGAGAAGAAAATGAAATATATCAATAGAATAAAATCATTCAAGTACTTGTATGTTACTACATTTAACATACTATTTGGGTGAAGGGAGGTGAGGAATGAAACAAAAAGAAAAGAACATAAAAGAAAAGCAGGAATTGGAAGGAAGAATTTACCTCTTGAAAATTCCACCTTTGAGAACCTCTTAAGGGGGAGAGGTTTTGGTATTTTTATGATACAAGGGGCATTTGGACATGGGGGAGGAGCTTACAGAGATATTTTGACTGAATACATGCAAGACACAAGGCGTTAGAGGAGTGATGAGAAGAGGTAAGAATGAGTGGTATTTATAGTGGAGGGGACACTACAGGAAAACGAAGTATTTGTGAAGGGCCATTTGCAACGGGATCCCATCGCAAAAGACCTTTTGCGATGGGGCGCCATCGCAAATCGCTCGTTGCTGAAAATAGCATCGCAAATAAGTGTTTTTGCAGTGGTCCAGTCGCAATAAAAGTACATGAGACGGTATTTTTCCCCTGTAGAAAATTGTTTTTAGTTTATATATAAAAAAGGTATCTGCGACGGGCCGTCACAGATATATTAGTTGCCACGGGTTTTTGACCCGTCGCAAATGGGAAATTTAAAAAATATTTGCAACGTAGGTATGTGCGACGGACCATAATAGAAATAGTTTTTACGACGTGTATTCTTCTTGTCGCAAATGGGACAGTAAAAAAATAATTTTCAATGGGACACCCCATCGCTAATACTAAAAAAAATAAAAATAAAATTATTAATACAAATCGTATAATATTATATAAAAATAATAATATTATTTATAATATAAAAAAATTCTATTATTATAATATAAATAAAAATATATATATAATATAATTATGAAATATTAATATAAAATAATAATAATATAAATATAAATAATATTATATTATATAATAATACAAATATTAATAATATAAAAAATTAATGTAATAATAATATTATTAAATTATGTATATAATAATAATATTAATATTAATAATATAATGAAATTATATTATTATAATATTAATAATAAAAGAATATATATAATATAATTATCAAATATCAATATCAAATAATAATAATAATATGAATATAAATAATATTATATTATATAAAATAATACTAATATTAATAATATAAAAAATTAATATAATAATATTATTATTAAAATAAACATACACATTTATTAAAAAATATTATTAATATTATTAATATTAATAAAATTATAAAATTATAAACTTCTCGATATTAATAATAAATATAAAATATTAAAAGTAATATTACTAAAATAAAAAGAAATTAAAATAATACTAATAAGTAATAAAATATTACAAAAAAATTAATTCATGCAATATTCGTACCAATATGAAAGAGGAATTGTAAATAGTTAATATGACAATAAACTATGAACTCAAATGTTTATTAAATGTAAAAAAATCAATAGGGGTGGATAATCTGGAGGACCTAGAGGAGGCGGTGGGGGAAACTCTATCCCTAAAATATGTGTTAGACGACGCATATACTCCATCTCCTCCTAATGTTGCTCCTCATATCGACGCCTCTCCTCATCCTACTGCTGACGCATCTGCTCCTTCCATCGACGCATCTCCTCATCGTGCTGCTGACGCATCTTCTCCTACCCCTGACGCAAATCTTCTATAAGCTAACTCTGAGCAGGCAGCTGCTCCTGATACTGTGAGGTAGAAGATGATGTCTCTCCACGAGCTCCTCTTAAGCCGGACGCCAACATCACAGAAGTACTATAATAAGCTGCAGGAGTCAAATGAGAGCTGATACCAACTACTCGGCCCTTCTCGAAGCCATACTGGGTCGTATGCATCCATGTCGTCTCATCAAAATGGTGGGCACTAGTCTGATCACCCGTCTCATCTAGACTCTCAGCCTGTGTCTGAGAGGTCGCACCCTTATATGACTCTTTAAGTTTCAACTAGAAATTAAAATAATGAAAATATTATATGTATTTAATTTGCAAACTGAAATGAAAATAATACTGACAACAATCTGACGTTGGCGGTCACCTCTAATCTCTCCAGTAGTCGGAACAGTGTACATCCTTCGATAAACGCCATACGTCGTAATACCGGTCTTCTAGGCTTCCTATATGAATATAAAATAAACTTTCTATATTTAATGTTTTATAAAATATTAAAAAAGTACTTACAATACAATCTCTATACACACTGAATGTACGACTACTGGCTCGATGCGTCACCTCTTGTCTCCCCAGATTCTGTCAACCCAATGCAGATCTACTTTGAAACCCACCACCCAACCAGTGTGTACATAATCCATCCCAAACGTGAGATGAAATGTACTCTGGTCGGTGGGCTCTACAGGACTCATAAAATTATGTCACTCCAGCATTCCTCATAGCCGCCATTCTCAAATTATGATAAAACTAACGGAAACAGTCACACATAGACACCACCCATGCCATGTGGATAGTGGGATGCATGCTCTTATCGATGGGATACCATAAAACCTAATCTAAAGTTATTAATGAATTAAATATCAATGTAAATAATATTTAATTACGTACCAGCCTATGATCAAAAATGGCGGCCTATACATCAATGGGAATCTGATCCCATGTGAGCCAGGGCTGAGAAAAATAATTGCACAAGATAACGCACCCCAGTCCAATTTCTATATGCGTAAAACTATGGAAAAAGAACAAATAATAAAACAATTAGAATATAAATAAATTATAATGAAAGATAACTAAAATACATAGGTTACCATACCACCGTGTGTGCGCATCGAATCCAAGAGGTGGATGTCACTCCGTGATAGGATCTGGAATCATCAGTCTAGAAAGGCAAAGCCCCCTCTGAGTGCTCCCTGTAGTTCCAATAGACTGAGTGTCACAAGACTCAAGAACCTCATCATCCATTAATGGATCAGCCTCCAGCAACCGACGATACGCTTCTCAGTCCATCTGAAACAAGAAATGATTGTTATTAGAAAACAGTAGAAAATAACTATTACGTATAGATATATATTTCTTATGATTCTAACCAGAATTTTACTGTGTCAATGTTCATCTTCCTCGTCATCTTCATAGTTTTCAATGTCTATTTCTTCATCTTCCTCATCAACATCATCAATTTCCATATTAGTTTCACATTCATCATCTCGTGTCATTTCAAATTCAATTGTAACATCATTGACAACATCACCACCATCGACCCTTAACTATGGGGTGTCATCCTCAATATTCATGTCACTCTGTGAAAAAGATGTGTTTTGAGGAGTTTCCTGAATATTTTCATTTCGTTTCACTTTAGTGGAACCACATTTAGTTTGAGTAAACTGATTTTCTAAAGATTTAACTTTTATTATACTCCACCAATCATCCAACTCTTTTGCAGTAGCACAATACTTTTCATAATAAATTTGATGTGCCTGATGAGCGAATAAAAATTGTTCATTTACTGCAAGAAGACTTTTATGTTTAATATCAACAATTCCATGAGTCGGATGAATATGAAAGCCTCTCTCAGTATCAAGCCATAGACATTTAAACATTGTTACATAATTCTGTCCCAAATAACACAGTTCAATAATTTCTTCAAGCATGTCGTAAAAGTAAACTTCAATATCTCTATGATGTGATCCATTCGAATAAAAAACATGATTCATTTTTTTCATTGATTCCCTATATGCATGTGTATGAAAGCGATAACCATTCACCACATATCCATTATAAGATTTAACCATTTTGGATGGTGTTCTACTCAATATACATAATTGACTATCAATCTTACCAGCATGTACAGATACCTAACAATTTGTAAAAAATTTATCACTATTATAGGTAATAAATTGATTTTATATGTAAAAACAAAAAAGAATGTATGTTACCAGTTTTTGAAACCATTAGGAAATTTTTTTTGCCGACGTTCTTCTAAGGCAGCTAAAGTAATTTGGGGAAATTGTTTCTTGATATGATCATCATATAACCTACCAATACAATATGATTAATTTACTATAACAGAATCTATAGAATAAGGGATAGGAGCACTCACTGTACAATTGGTGATATTTCATCACTGTTGAGTTGAACATATGTATGAGCTCTATGATGTTCATCATCTGAAAGCTATCTATCAGGAACTCCACCAAAGCCAACTTCGGGATGATTTCCAGCTGATAATTGATTGTTCATTTCATCATCAACATTCCCCTCGTTCCAGCCCATGCGGTTAAATTTTGAATGATATTCAGATTCAAAATAATTAGAACAGAATAAATCAATTTCCTCTTGCAAATAAGCTTCAGCAATTGAGCCTTCGACTGATGCTTTGTTACGTACTTTTTTCTTCAATTTCTGCATGCATCTCTGAAATGGGTACGTCCATCGAAACTGAACTGGACCTCTACATTTTTCTTCATGTGGAAAATCTAATATCAAATGTTCCATTGAGTCATAGATAGTTGGCAGAAAGATTTTTTCCAATTTGTATATAATTACAACAACATCTTCTTTCAGTTTTCTTAGTGTATCGTAGTCTGTTGTCGCCGCACACATGTCTCAGAAAAAAAATGATATATCTGTTATCGAATCCCAAATAATTGAATTCAACAAACCTCTAAATCTAATAGGCATAATTCTTTTCATTATAACATGAGAGTCATGACTTTTTAATCCGATAATATGACAATTTTTAACACATCTGCCCAATTTGGAAGCATAACCATTTGGAAGTCTCAAATCTGCAATCCACTGAAAAAATAATAAGCGACTCTCTTTGGTCAGTGTATAAGCTGATTTTGGCTTCATTAATCTCTGTGATCTGACATTTTTAAATAATTCAAGTTCTGGTCACCTGTAAATTTGGGAAAGATCTAATCGTGCCTTTACATTATCTTCGGTTTTACCCGGTGTATCAAAAAATGTATGAAATAAATTATCAAAACAGTTCTTCTCAATATTCATGAAATATAACATGTGTCGGACCAAATAATTAGACAAATATGGCAGATTCCAAAAAATGCTCTGTTTTGTCCAACTGTGTTCTTTCCCAATGCCAGGAATTTTCTGTTGGTTTATTGTCGGTCCAAAAGTGATGGAAGGAAATGAAAATAAAACTGATTGTAACTCTGTACCTGAGATCATTTTTGGAGGTTCATCTCTTTCAATTCTTCCTTTTCTGAAATGAGATTTATTCCACTGAAAATGATGATCGATTGGAAAAAATCTGTGATGACAGTCAAAATTGCATGGTTTTTTTCCATTCATGAGCATAAATGCTTTGTTGTCTCCCATACAGCATGGACATGATTTTGGACCATGTTTACTCCAGCCAGATAACATTCAATATGCCAGGAAGTCACTAATTGTCCACCTCAATGCAGTTTTCATTACAAAATTCTGTTTCGCATCAGCATCATATGTACCAACACCATGACTCCGCAATAATTTTAACTCATCAATAAATGGTTTCAAATAAACATCAATATTCTTTTTCGAATGTCCTGGGATTAATAATTTCAAAAAGATATAAGGCTCTTCCATCAACATCCATGGAGGTAAATTGTACGGAGTTATAAAGACAGAACAATAGGAATACTAACTACAAAAGATCCAAATGGAAAAAAATCATCAGTAGAAAGACCCAATCGTATGTTCCGGGATTCTAAAGCAAAAGACGGATGCACTTGATCAAAATGTTTCTAGGAATCACCATCAGTTCGATGAATCAATATTTTACCATTTGAAATATTGTGTTTGTGCCATGACATCATTGTCGCTGTGTTCTGAGGCATAAATAAACACTGTAATCTAGGTCTAAGCAGGAAATATCTCAACTATTTTACAGGAATAAATCCATACTTCCCTGATTGAGATTCTTTATACCTCGATTGTCCACATATGGGGAAAATATTCAACGACTAATTTTCACCAGAACATAAGATGCAATCGTTTGAACATGCATGGATCTTCTGATAACTAAGGACCAAATTACAAACCAGTCTCTTGCTCTCATAATAATTAGTAGCCAACACATTTCCTTCTGGTAACAGTGCTTTAACCAAAGAAAATATCTAATCAAAAGAGTTATTTGACATTCCATTATCTGATTTAATAGCCATAAATTTTTCTTCTACTTCTAATTTAATTATCTTGCAACGAGGATATCATGCATCCTCAGTAGACCTGAACAACTCAACAAATTCAGATAGTGCTAACTCGGGAGGTAAATCAACATCATCCTTGATTTCAGTTTGTTGAACGGATGACCCTGCAACATCATGAACTAAATTCTGAAACCGTGATGGATCTGGAATCAAATTATTAGTATGTTCTCTAGAACTATGTTCACCATGTTGATACCAAAAAATATAATCTGATTGAAAACCATAATGCAAGATATGATTCCCAATGGTGTCAAATGTCTCAAACGTTATCAGAGCACATTTTTTACAAGGACACTTAATTGTCCCTTCTGAAACAAATTCTGAGTTTGATGGTGAAAATGATAATAAAGCTTCAAAACCATCAACATATACAGGATTTAAACTAGAACCGTTTAGATTTCTACGCTGATTTAAACTAGAACCGTTTAGATTTCATATATATGTTTCTAAAAAATTTAAAACCATTACTATTGTAAAATAATTTTATATAATAAAAACAATATACTAATAAGAGAAGATACATAATTACAGTTATTTGTTAATAATCACCAATAATTATAGGTGACACAGTTAGTTTGTAATCATCCCTACTAATTATTTTTAATTTAGAAATACTTAGAAATATGTGGAAAAATTAAATATTGTTGAATAATGAAATAAAATTTTGTAATCATCGTTATGGTGATTATATAACTAATTATTCTTATTTGTTTCCAGTGGATTGGAGGCAGATCTTTTGCCTGACTACTCATCTCCTTACAAGAAGATGAGTCGTCCGGGAAAAGAGACTCTTTTATCCGATGGCTCATCTCTTTTTAACTTTCTCCCGACTAAAATCAGTATGAAAAACTTTCTCTGACATACTTTAGAGCACATTTTTCATAATGATTTTAGTGGGATAAAGTAGCAATGATATGACACGTTGAACAAAAGTTAGTCGCCAATATGCTGGAAATTGAGCCAATTTATAACCATGTACTCGAATTTATTTGATTTTTGATTAATTATTACTAATTATTACTAATTATTAAAAATTATTACAAATATCAATATTTCCAACAGATTTTGCTCTATTCTTAACATGTTCAAATATTAAAGGGTCGACAATTTTCAGGTCATGCCCAATAAAAAGTTTGCATCAGCCATGTCTAATGTAAACTCTATAATTATCCTTACATAGTTGATCACCTCGAAAGTAGTGTTGAAATAGGATGAAACAAGTAATTTCATTCTCATCTTTAAAAATCATTTTGCATGACCCTTTACATAGATCATTCTTCCTTGAAAAATTAAGAGAACTTTAATATCTTTCCATTAATTTTTCATGAATGAATGGTCTATGTAAAAAATCATCTGATATGATTCTTATAAATGAGAAAGACATGACTTGGGTTGTCCTATGGCAATGCTACTTGCGAGGTGATGAATCAAGCAAGGACAATTATAGAGTTTACATTTGACATGGCTGACGCAAACTTTTTATTGGGCATGACATGAAAATTAGCGACCCTTTAAGATTTGATCATATTAAGAATAGAGAAAAACTTGTTTAAAATATTTATAATTTTATTATTTAATAATTTTTTTTAATTCTAATAATCTAAATTATTTTTTTTAAAATATTTAACATATAATAAAAAAATAATTATATTTTTAGTATTATTTAAGTATTAATATTAGATTAATATAATATTTTATATTATATTACTATTTATGTTACTAATTATATTACTAATTATGTTACTAATTAGTAATGCGAAGATATGCATATAGGTCGGGTGGTTAATCAATCACTGAATAGAAAAACAAACGTGATTGACTGCTCATCAACCTCATTTTCATTTCATTTGTGTGTTGAGGTTGACAGGAAACTTCTCCCTCCACATGTAATATTTTCTTTTACTGTCAAAATTATAAACCTCCTCACCTCTATGCTGGTAAGGAGGTTGATAATTTTGACAGTAAAATCAAATATTACATATAGAGGCAAAAGTTTCTTGTCAATCCTCAACACACAAATAAAAAAAAATTGTGGTAGATGAGCGGTCAATCACGCTTGATAATTTTCCTAATTGGTTTTACTTGTTTCCTAATTATGTTTCCTAATTATTTTTAATTGTTTCCTAATTGTTTTTAATTGTTTCCTAATTGGTTTTACTTGTTTCTTAATTATGTTTCCTAATTATTTTTAATTGTTTCCTAATTATTTTTAATTATTTCCTAATTATTTTTAATTGTTTCCTAATTATTTTTAATTATTTACTACTTATTTCTAATTATTTCCTAATTATTTTTAATTGTTTCCTAATTATTTTTAATTATTTTCTAATTATTTTTAATTGTTTCCTAATTACTTTTAATTCATTCATAATTATTTTTAATTGTTTCCTAATTATTATTAATTACTTTTTAATTATTTTTAATTGTTTCCTAATTATTTTTAATTGTTTTCTAATTAATTATAATTGTTTCTTAATTATTTTTAATTGTTTCCTAATTATTTTTAATTGTTTACTAATTATTTTTAATTGTTTCCTAATTATTTTTAATTGTTTCCTAATTATTTTTAATTGTTTCTTAATTATTTTTAATTGTTTCCTAATTATTTTTAATTGTTTCCTAATTATTTTTAATTATTTCCTAACTATTTTTAATTGTTTCGTAATTATTTTTAATTATTTCATAATTATTTTTAATTGTTTCTTAATTATTTTTAATTGTTTCATAATTATTTTTAATTGTTTCATAATTATTTTTAATTTTTTCCTAATTATTTTTAATTTTTTCTTAATTATTTTTAATTTTTTCTTAATTTTTTTTAATTTTTTCCTAATTATTTTTAATTGTTTCCTAATTATTTTTAATTGTTTCCTAATTATTTTTAATTGTTTCCTAATTATTTTTAATTAATTATTAATTATTTTTAATTGTTTCCTAATTATTTTTAATTTCTTCCTCATTATTTTTAATTATTTCCTAATTATTTTATTTATTCTAATTATTTCAAATCAATTAAATATAATTATTTTTTAATTATTTGATAATTATTTTAGTTAAATATAATTAAATATAATTATTTCTTAATTATTTGATAATTATAAAATTATTTCTAATTAAATATAATTATTTCTAATTATTTCTAATTAAATATATTTATTTCTAATTATTACCAAAACATCCACCGGGAGTGTCGAACCAAGAGTGCAGTAAGGCCCGTTGTCGTGTACCAGGTTACCCCGAGTCAAGCTCGAAACACCATGTCAGAGTTTTAACTCTTAGGTACATCTATGCCAGAGCCACCTCTACTTGTTCGTATCCAGACAAAGAGTATTTGGTACAACCACTTAATCTAATTATATTATAAAGCTACTAAAAATTGTATTAAAAAAATTAATAATAACATTTAAAAATAAAATTAACAATTAAAAATAATTTAACTATTATAAATAATTTAAAAAATAAAAAAAATATAAATACCTTCTATATTTTGAAGCAATTTGCGCCTCCTAAATCCTTTAATCCTCTTCTCGTAAGAAAAAATTAAAATGAAAGACATTTTCTACTTATAAATGGAAGTTAAACAGAGAGAGGAAGAGAGATTTGAATGATTTGGAAAAAAATGGGTGGGGGTATATATAGGTTAGATTATTTGTGATGGTCTTATTTGGGACATGACCCCGTCGCAAATACTAGTATTTGAGAAGGGATCTCGTCGAAATACCTTTGCCAGCATTAATTAGGGGCAACGGTTAAAAGGGTTTTTGCGACGGGCCCGTTGCAAATAGCTACCTGCCGACATACGATTAGCGAAAGGCGGATATCCCCATCGCAAATTCTTATTTACCGCCACCGCTATTTGGGACAGGCCCCGTCTCAAATATTGTCGCCCGCATTCATAATGGGCGGCGGTTAAAAGGGTTTTTGCGATGGGCCCGTCGCAAATAGATGCCTGCCGACATACCATTAGTGACAGTCGGATATTCCCGTCGTAAAATCCTAATTACCGCCACCAGTATTGGCGACGGGACCCGTCATAAATAAGACCCTCTGAATATTTTTTGCGACGGGACAATTGTGCCGTCGCAAATAGTATTTACCACTGCTGGGTTGTTGCAACGGGTAGAAGGCCACTGTCGCAAATATGCTTCCCTCATTTTTGTGCACAAACCGTGCCACAACAATTGCAACGTGTCCTATATTACTATCGCAAATATCTGACCATTTACAATGGGAATATATTACCTTCACAAATATTCTTTTCATCAGAGTTTTTGCGACGCAAATAAAGCCCGTCACAAATAACCGGTCACAATAATAGGTTTTTCCCATAGTGGGAGGAAGAGTTTCATAAATGTTTTATCATTAGTTTTTTATTTCACCACTAGACAATGAATAGTATGTACTCCATGACCAATATAAGTAATAAATGCATGTGACGTCGAACAAATTGGGCTTACATCAGCATATCATCATCAATGACTCAAATAATCCATTATTTAGCATTTATTGTGAATTATCAGATTTTACTATTCATAAAAAATTCTAGTATTTCAGAAAATTCTCAAAAAATTCAACCAAACCATTTTTTGACGTGTAGAATGCAGAAATTAAGTCCATTTTCAAAAATAATTTTCTAAATATGATTCATTTAATATTTAATTAAAATTATAATTTATTATTAAAACATAGTATTAAAACATTCATTTACTTAATCTAAAAAACACATACACCATAATTTCACTTTAATATTATTTAAATACTATCATATGTAAGGTAACTATACTGTAGGTTATATCACTATTCATAATTGTTTGTTTCTATTCATAAGTGTGGGTTACTATTCACCAAAAATTAATTTCTTTCATATCAGTCTCCAAATATCTTAATGGTCACAACTATGTAGTTTGATTTTCAGAATTCCAAACACATAAGTGAGAAACCTATGTTTAAAGGTCACTTAGCACATTGTAGTTCATTATGATCTGTTTTCATTGGATTTTATGACATACTTATGAGAAAGTAATATTCATTGAAAAACATTGGGTCGTTACATTCTTCCTCCCTTTTTTAATTTCGCCGTCAAAATTTCAGTTTACATTCTATGTTGTGAATAGGCAAGGGTACTTATCCTTCATTTCATCCTCTTGTTCCCAAGTAGCTTCTTCAAACTATTGGTTCCCCCACAAGACAATGACAATTTTTGTTGTCTTGTTACATAGAACATTATCTCTTCGGACCAGAATCCTCACTGGATGCTCCTCACAAGAGAGATCATGTTCTAGATGCACCACCTCTGAGTTTAGTAAATCTGAGGTATCAGGTATGTGCTTCTTCATGAGAAATATGTGAAACACATCATGAACTCGAGCAAAATTTGGTGGAAGTGCAAGTTGATAGGCCACAACTCATATGCGGTCAAGGATCTCAAAGGGTCTAATGGACCTTGGATTTATCTTCCATTTCTTTAAAAATAACAAGACTCTATTCCATAGTGATATTCTAAAGAAGACTTTATCTCCAATATCAAACTCCAAGTACCATTTATGGTTGTCTGTATAACTCCTTTTCCAACCCTAACCAGCATTGATGTTTTTTAGGATGAATTTAACTTTCTCTGACATCTCTTGTGCAAGAATGGGTCCAAGTAACTATTATTCTCCAACTTCATCCAAATAAAATGAGGTTCTACAATGCTTTCTATAATAATCTTCTTACAAATCCATCGGAATAATTGAGTGGATGGTATTGTTATATGAGAACTCAACCAATGGGAGATACTGATCCCTTACACCTTTGAATTCTAGAGAGCAGGCTCTTAGCATATCATCATGATTCTGAATAGTCCTTCCAGATTGGCCTTCAGTTTGGGGATGAATGGTCATGATGAAATTTAATTTAGTAATCAAATCATGTTGATGTCTCCTCTTGAATTTAGATGCAAACCTTATACCATGATCAAAGTCATTTGAGTGTGGAACACCATGCTGTCTCACCATTTATTTGACAAATATTTTTTCAAGTTGTTCAAGTGAGAGGTCTTCCCAAATAGTGATAAATTTGAAGACTTGGTGAGTCGGTCAACCCCAACCCATATCACATTATTTCCCCTCAACGTCTTCGGGAGACCCGTGACAAAGTCAATAGTGACATTCTCCCATTTCCACATTGGTATAGTCAATGGTTTCATCATCCCTTTGGACTTTTGTCACTATTCTTTAACTTTATGACATACCATGCACCTTGATATATGTTCCAAAATCATTATCTTCATGTTATCCCACCAGAAGTGTTCTTGGTGATAACGATACATCTTGGTACACCTAGGATGGATATTGAATGTTGAGCAATGTGCATTTTCTAATAGCTCCTTTCTACCCTAGGTGATGAAGCCACACCTAACTGTGTTCCAAACCAAATCACACAATCATCATTGATATATATATCATGCATCTTCCTATCCTTTACTCCATTCACCCTCTTTTTCTACTCTACATCATCCCTTTGTGCTTCCTTAATTTCATTTTGAATGGATGGTTCCATTATAATTTCTGTAAGGTATGATGTATCCCCAAACCTTATGGTTTCTAAATCCATCCTATTCATATCCAAGAAGATAAGGTCTTTCTTAATCAGTAACATGGATATGGTAGTAGGTTCTTTTTTTCTTATATCATTACCTACCTTGTTCCCCTTTCCAGGATGTTAGTGGATAGAACAATCGTAATCTATGATTTGATCTAACCATATAATTTGATGCTTGTTGAGATCATTTTGTGTGAATATATACTTTAGGTTCTTTTGGTCGGTGTATATGTCACACATCTCACCATAAAGGTAGTGCAGCCAGATCTTCATGGAAAAGTCATGGCTTCATTCCTTTCATAATGTGTTGACTAGTTATGGTCATTGATCTTCATCTCCCATGATGAATAAGATATCACATTATCATTTTTCATGAGTACACAACCCATTCCTTTATTTGAAGCATTGTTTTAAAACACAAAACGTTCTCTACTTTTCAGTATTGTGAGTACAGGTGCAGTGATCAACCTTCCCTTTAGATCTTTAAGGCTTACATCAACTTCTTCTATCTAGAAAAAAATAACCCCCTTCTACGTTAGCTAGGTCGTTAGGTTTGATAATCATGAAAATTTCATCACAAATAGTCAATAATACCAAGATAGACCCAAAAATCTATGGATCCGCATTATGGAAGTTGGCCAGGGATACTCTCCAATTTCCTTCTTCTTGGTTGGGTCCATAGATATCCCATTTCTTGTTATAACATGCCCCATGAAAGATAATTCCCCCATCCCAAACTCATATTTACTATAATTTACATACAAATTCTCCCTTCACAATGTATTTAACACATTATTCAAATGATACTCATGTTCCTCCTTGCTCTAGGAGTATTTCATAATATCCTAAATAAAGACTTCCACCAATTTTTCAAGGAAATCATTAAAGACTCTATTCATTAATTCTATGAAAATTTCTAGAGGATTAATGAGTACGAAGGGAATCATTATTAAATCAAAGTGTCTATACCTTTTTTCAATGGAAGTCTTGGGAATATCTAACTTTCTCAACATTAATTGATTATTTACCAAATGAAGTCCACCACAGAGAAATAACTGGCCCCACAATGCTAATCGAACAAGTCAAATATCCGGGTAAGGGGATACTTTGTCCTTATCATGCTATTATTTTTCCCACAATAATAAATGCATCGGTACATTGATCCACTCGTCTTCATGATGAATAGTGTTGTTGCACCCCTTGGTGAGGCACTCAGGAATATAAAACCCTTTTCAATATGGCCTTGTAACTAATTTTTTAGTTCTTCTGGCTCTATGGTGGCCATTTTGCAAGGTATCATTGATATAGGAAAACATCCAGGAATATGTTCAGTTGAGAACACAACCTCCCAGTCATAAGGGAGACCAAGAAACTCTTCCGGTAATACATTAGTGTAATTCTCCACGATGGGCATGTTTTCAAGCATGGTTCCCTCCTTTGTCTCAATCATTTGAGCTAGAAATGCTTGGTCATAAGGAAATAATATCCACACTTGAGATATATATTCTAAAGGATATATATTTTCTTCTTTAAACTTGTAAATAATCATAGGATGCTTCAGGATGTGAAAAGTGATATCCCTTTCTAGAAAATTGATGTTGGCTTCATATAAAGACATCCAATCCATGCCCAAGATAGTGTTTAACTCCACTGAAGGATGTATGACTATATTTTCTGGGAGGTTCAGTCCACAAATATTAACTGGGGAGGAAATATAAACCATGGATGAAACTATTTCCCCATTCACTATTCTAACAGATAACTTTTCCCCCAAATTTTGAGGTGGTGTTTGAATAGTTATACAAAACATGAAAGATATGAATGAATGAGTAGAAAAAGAATCAAATAGTACATTCGCTATTCTAGAATGAATAACTAGTGTACCTTTAACCACATCATTTTTCAGCACCACCTCACCAAAAGTGATATCATAAGCCCTTACTTGTTTCAATGGAGGTTGTTGTTGATTGCCTCTAACAATCCTCAACATAGTGTAGTTGTTTTCATAATGCCCATGATTTTTATAGATTTAACACTACACTGCTGGTGAGTGTTGATCTGAACATTCCATTCTTCTTCAACATTAGTGGGATTTTTTATATCCCTTCGGCAGTTCATTGCCAGATGACCAAACATTCCACATTTTAAGAAATTCTTGATTCCTTTCATACAGTTACAAAGATTCTTCTTCCCAAAAAAATTTCAAATGTAAAATTATGACTTATTTCCATCATGTGGTTTGTTTAAGGATCCACCCATGTTGATATCCATTTTCCTCTTCTTTTCACTGGGCACACGAGACCCCTGAGAGTCTCCAATCTCCATTTCATCCCAGATCACACAACAGACAATATCATCATTACAGTCGAAGCCTCGAATCACCGAATCTTTTTGTAGAATCATCTTTAGTCAACTAAATAAATGATCCACCTTGCTTTCAGTGTTCATGACAAAGCCAGAGGCATTCTTTGCAAGCCTTGAAAATTTTTCTTCATACTTTCCTATGGACTCATCTTCCATCTACTTAACACCGTGGAACTCTCTTTCTATCTTGAGATGAAGGGTTGGAGGAAAATATTTCTTAAATAACATCCTCTTGAGTTCCTCCAAAATCCCTGGAATCAATTTCCTATTGGGACTTTGTATTCTTGATTTGTGTCCAACACTGATCAGCTTCCCCATAAAAATGATATACTTCGAGTACAACCATATCTTCTTCCAAGCACTAGATGATGGATAATATCTATTCAATGGAGTTATTCCATTGTTCTGCGATGAGGGGATCAGATGATCCACTAAACATTGGGGGCCTTTTCCGCATGAAGGATTCTAAAGAAACTTTCTCTTTCCTTGGAAGAGAATTTATTCTGCACGATTCAAGTTATTATTCATAACTAGAGAAAGAGGTGAAAGTAATGTAATGAATTTTTGATCACCCACTATCATCATATCAGGTATATCATTTGGGAAATCTTCACGTTTCCTATCAGATTGTTTGTTGGAGTGTGTTCTTCTATTTCCCACCATTAACTCTGCAAAAGAACATATAATTATATGTCTTCAATACTTAGCTATTGAGCATAAAAACAAAACATTGATCATAAAATGATTAAAATATAAATATGAATTACATCCTAAATTATGATTCCTTTGGATTAAGTCTTGGTTATCCTCGATCTATTTCTTAACTTATATTTTTATGAGATTATTTTGTACCTTAATAGTGGTCTGTTCTAAGCTAATGAATCTTCCATAGCATATCCCCCAAGAGTGTCATAACCATGAGTGAAACAAAGTATTTTGATGTGTACTAGGATACCCTGGGTCCAGCCCAAAACTCAATTTCAGTGTTTTCACTCCTAGGTACATCTATTCCGGAGCCACCCCTACCTATACGAATCCAAACAGATATGCATTTTCTTGATAAAAACATACATTATACCTACTAAAATTTAAGGATGTTTTATTATAATTCATCTCATCCTTATGTTTCCCACTTAGGTTATCTATTAATAAACTCCAAAAATAACTAGACCATCCTCTAATACCAACTATAGTGACCCAATCCTTATATATATTACATTACATGATTTTATGCACAATTATACATCAGAGTACAATCCCAAGATCGTTAAGTCTAGAGTCATGGAATACTAGGAACATAAAACATAAAACATGGGGCCATAAAACATTTCTTTATTTATTATACATAAAGATATCTTGACTTCCGTTGAGCACTTACATCTTCATAGGGTACCCTAGGGAAGTCATTAACAAAGGGATGATCTCAAAATCCTAGTAAGGGAATGAACATAAGGATACATCGTAATCACATGAGTTAGGAGGCATGAAATAATGATAAAAAATAATGGAATATATAATATCATATCATATAAGCATGTGATCATATAAACGTGGAATTTTTTAAATGTAGCTGAAACATAAGACATTTATTTAGTAAGGGTCAAGGAAAACCGCCAATCTCGTTTCCCATTTTAGTAAAAGACAAGTCTAACCGCCAATCCTGTTTCGCATCACATGTAATGAGACTTATCTTTACCCATTACATTAGAGAGTTATCTCGACTCACCCATCTAAAAATGTTCCTTAATATTATTTCCACATAAACAATCATGTAACACATATAATGTTTACTAAAAAATAATCATACATAATCAACCATACATAAACATAAGAGTACCCATAGATAGAATTAAGTTCCACAACCATGACATAAATCATAACCAATGGGCATATCATGAAAGTCTCCAAGAAATAAAGGAATTATAAATGGAAGTTCAATAGGCATATATCATGGTACGTGTTGTCAAAAATTCGTGACAACAAGTAAGAAATGTATTTGGGAAATATTAGCATTAAAACATTTTGGCTGGTTTTAAGAAAAATACTATAGAGGTTTTAAAATAGAAAAGGAAACAATATTTTATAGAATAAAAGAGGTAAACTATGAAGGATTTAATAATAAAAATACCGATTTTATAGACAATATTTTGGCATATAATAGAATATAGAGTGCATTTGATATCGGGTAAGAATTCAAGAAGTTCCATTAAAACATGATGGCTTATTAGGGGAACCGATCAACGAATCACTAAAAACATGTATATGCCCAAAAGATAATGAGGGTGCTTCGTGGAAATATATTTTGGATAAAATAAAAATTATTTATAAGTTTTCATAAAAATTAAAAAAACTTCATTTGGGTGAAAATAATGATATAGAAACCTGAAAAGTAAAGGATGTTCAGGTAGAAATCATTACAGATTATTGTCATGGTATCAGGTGTACCTAAAAGAGATTTTTTGAGAATGGGTTTTCTAATAACATATACATCATGAAGGATGTATGTGGATGGTGATAGATAATACCCCATCAGTAGGGAACACACATAAAATGGAATAACATAGTGGACAATCTTGAAATAAAAATGAAATGGGGAGGATCCCTTACCTTAAATTCGTTGGTGGTCTCCACTTGTTTTTAGAGACCTGAATAAAAAAATTAGTTTTATTAATGAATAATTAAATAACACCTTCTATATTTAATTGGTCTAGTTTAATAATTTTAATTTCATTCATAACTATATTTATTGGTTATGAGGTTTAATTTAATTGTTCGAGCTTGTTCGATTACTTTATTTTAATTACTAGTTTACTAATAATTTTTTTTGGATACTCATGTAAAATTAATGTGGTTGTACATAATTGAAGATATATTATATTAGTGATCATATATAAGATTTCATGGATTAAAATTAAATTTGATTACTTAGAGTGAGGTATAACTAATATATAAATCCGTTGTGACAACCGTTTTTGTTAATTGGTGGGTTTGATTATAGAGAAAATGTTTTGATTTATAACCTAATACCATTTTACAAAAAAATTATACAATGAAAATAAGATATATTACATATATATAATATCGTTCAACCATAGAAAAAAAGGATTCATGGGCCAATTTAAGGATGATAATAGAAATTGATAAACTGTTATCCTTGAATGAGCTAAATTATCACATCTCAAACAATGCATTCATTCCATTCAAATAAAATGTGTGGAAAAGATAAAGGACGATGAAATACCCCATTAGAAAAAAAACATTTCATTACATGTTTTTTACTGGAGTTATCATACTATTTGGGTGAAGGGAGGTGATAAAAGAAATGAAAAGAAACGAACATAAATGAAAAGATGGAATTGGAAAGAAGAATTTACTTCTTGAAACTTCTACATTTGAGAACCACTTAAGGGGAGAGGTTTTGGTATTTTGAAGAGGATAGGGGATTTTGGACGTGTGGGAGGAGCTTGGAGAGAAATTTGGGATGAATATTGGCAAGTCACAAGGCTTGAGAGGGAAGAAGTGAAGAGGTATGAATGGGTGGTTTTTATAGTGGAGGGGAGGAGGGTTTTCATAAATTTCTAAACATTAATTTATTATTTCCTCTGAAGAAAATTAATAGTAAGTATTACACAACCAAGAACAACATTAAATTAATGTGACTACAAAAAAATGGACTTACATCAGAATATCATCATCAATGACTCAATTAATCTATTATTTATCATTTATTGTGAATTATCAGATATTACTATTCAACAAAAATTCTAGTATTACAAAAAAAATCCAAAAAATGCACCTTAAATTTTTTTCGATGTTTATAATACAAAAATAAAGTCTAATTTTCAAAAATAATTTTTCTAAATATGATTATTTTAAAATTTAATTAAGATATTAATTTATTTTTAAAACCCATTTTTAAAACATTCATTTATTTATTCTAAAATACATATAAATCATAATTTCAATTGAATATTATTTTAATACAATCATAAGTACTGTTTATATTCTGTATCATATATAACTATTCATAAGGGTATGTTACTATTCATAAGGGTAGGTTAATATACACCCAAAATTATTTTTTTCTTGTTATTCTACAAATAACATACTTTTCACAATCTTGTATGTCAGATTTTTGTAATTCCATGCATAAAAGTGTCAAACCTATGTATAAACATCACATATCACTTAGTAGTTCATTAAGTTGTGTTATCATTGGATTTTATGACATAATTACGAGAAGGTAATTTCATTGGGAAACATTTTTTCATTACTCCTTAATCATTTTATTCTTAAATAATCTATATGTTTAAATAATTTATCCATTAATGGACTCAATTTAATAATATAACAATAATATATTGTTTTTATAAATTAAATTTATAGTTACATTTTATTTAAAATATTACATATAGAATATATAATATTAAAATAATATGATGTTAATTGTTTACTAACCATCCATTTTATTCTTAAATATATTTCATTTCCCTTTCATATTTTTTATATAGAAGTGAAATACATAGATCATCTCATGGATGTGGTAATCCATATGTAATCAACAAGTAAACATTTTTTCCATGAAATGTAATGAGAGTAAAATTATGTTATAATGTAATTTAACAATATTATTATTATTATTGATATTATATTATCATAGATAATTTAATTTTTGAACAATCCATGTAATGTGTGGGTGAAAATCAATAGGTGTAACTTCACTGGGGAGGTAATTTTCACAAACACAGTAACGATGGTTCTTAATTTTCATTATATATTGAAGAGAATAAACAAATTCTAATATAATTATTTCAATAAAATATCTAAAAATTAATGATGTTGATTATATTATTTTATTACGGTTATGGTTGTTTATAATTGAAATAAGTATGAAAAAATATAAATAAATATGTGTACCAAATGATGAGACATGGAACTTCTTCTTCACAAATGGGATAGTATTTCCGGAACGTAGGATATTTTAGCAGACCGTGGGAATTAATAAATGTAAATTACATAAAATATGGGATATTATGGTATGTTTCACTAATTTTTTAAATAGTATTGTCTTATTGAATGGTTGGAAATGATCTCCCATTTATAAGTGAAGAGTAAGGACTCTAGCATTAAAATGTGTGTTATGTAAGTGCTAGGAATGAAATTTAATGAATGTTAGGTATGTTTTGTGATGAAAGGTATATAATAAATTTATATAATACATTACCACATGAAAATTGAATTATTTATGGTTAAAATGTCATATTAATTTAGGGAAATTTTATTAAAATTAGATTATTCATTTAAACACTAATGTACTATTAATCTAATATTAATAATATAATTAGTTTACTATGAATATAAGAAAAAACATATTAAAAATATTTGAGATGATGATTCTAAATATGGGTTTCATTTAATCTAATTCATTTCAAAGATATTTGATAATATTATTTTAAGGTAAACAATATGAATACATAATATATATATATATAAGTGTGTTTTAATTGTTAAAATTATTAATATGATAACATTTGTTTTAATGTTTTAATTAAAGTAATTGAAAAAATTTATTTAGGATTTATATTTCTTAAAAAAATATAAAAATTATTTATAACATGAAATGGACTGATTAAATGAAATAAATTAAAATGGTCTATAATTACTAATAAATATAAATTTAAGGCCTAATAAAATAAAAATATAGTACATACATTCAAAATAATATTTTAGATATTATTATTATTCCCTCTAAATTTTTATTTAATTAACAAAATGATTTTATGAATGTTTATGTCTTAAACTATCACTAACTGACCAGGAATACCCTATCAAAATGTTACATGCCCAGATCCACAATATACTAAAGTGTGTTCTAGATTAACACATGTTGGAAACTAACACCTGGTCTCCTAAAACAACAAGATGAATTGCTTTTCTATACCTAATGTTGACCAAATTAAATATAAATACAATATATGAAGAATCAGTAGAAGATAAATTTGAAATATATTCCATAATAAAAACTATATTTTGGTATTCAAATAATTCTTATGATTATAAATAATCTCTAGAGTACAAATCCAAAAAAGGTGAAAACCCAAAACCAAAAATCAACTTTTCTATGGAAAAACTAACGACATCCCACAATCTCATTATGAGCTAATAAAGACAAAATAAAAAAATATTTGCCAACTCAGTGAGTTTATTTTCTTTTCCCTATATCAAAATACATAACCATGTATCTACACAACATAAGGTGTCTATAATTTGTGATCTAAATATGATTAGTAGGATCCCACACAGGTGATCCATAACCAATATTTTAGTAATGATCCAGTTATTTATAGAATAACTCATTTTCACTCATTGTAACATTTATGAATATGAAATTAAATTTACATTAAAGGGAATGCAATTTCTGATAGCATAATTCACACGCCACAATGGGTTACTTTGAAATCTTATGTTGCACACAACATTGAGTAATACTGAAAAATAATACTATAATATTTTTATTTTAAATGCTAGATAACGCCTAGAAATTATATTAGTGGGAATGAACATAACTAACTACAATATCATTACACATGTTTTTAAAATGTTATTAAGTTTTTCAAATAAATTTTAGTGGAAAAAGATAAGAATGAATCCAATTTTAATCTTGAAATACCCTAATATTCTTTAAAACGTCAATTTAGAGCCTTTTAGTGGAAACACATTTTTAAATCTAATTATTTCCACACTTATAAGTTACACTATATGAAATAAACATCCTCTTGAGAATAGTGACATCACAATTTAAATCGGGAAATTTTTTGGTATTTTTCTGATAATGTTCTTTTTTTATGAATAGTGAGAAATACTGAAATTTAATTCAAAACTGCCTTTTAATATAAATATTATATATATATTGATTCTTAGTTTTATTTTTTAAAAGGGTAATTGGAATATATTTTTACCATTTAATCCAATTATCTTCATTGGAGATAATTTTACTTTAAAATTGAACAAAAAAAGTTTCAATCTTTATATAGTTATTATTTCTTAAAAACATGCTTTTTTGTTTTGACAATGGGAATTAATTTTAAATTTATTTTGGAAACATTGGTTATTTGAATTTTGAAAAATAGATTCAATATTTGGAAAAAATAGGTAATTTTTTTTATATATGTAACTATTATTTTTAGATGTTATGATGTTTAATTTACTAAAATATTTTATTTAGCATTGTTGAAGGTTAGATCTGGTAAATAAGGGTAAAAAATTTATATTATTATAATAATAAATTATCCTAACACATATCTAAATCCTATTATATGATTCATGTATTACCATGGGAATCCTTTGGTCGATTTTGGGACCCCATGGAGCCACTTGTAATTGAAAATGAAATTTTATAAAAATTAATTTAAAGTTAAGGAAAATGTAACTGAAACATATATCTTTTAGTAAAAAAAATTTATATGAGTTATATAAGTGAAATTTTCCACTATAAATTAAAAATAGATATATTAAAATATTTATAAAATCATGATTTTTAATTTTTAATTTTTATTCATCATATAAATAAAATTATTTATGATATAATGATGATTTAGTTATTAAATTATTTATGAACTATTTAAATAAAGGATATTATAAATATTAAATTAAATTTATTTTGAAACTTTTTATGATAAGAAATAATTTTATGTAGTCTTATAACTTTATATATTTTAATTTACATATATTTTAATAACGAATTATGTTGTTATGGATTTTTGAAAAACATGATATATATAGTTTATAAATTGACCTAAATGTGTGTTTAAATAAAATAATATTTTATTAAATGATAAAATTGTACTAAAAATATATAATTCTGAAAAACGAATTATATGATGTTAAAAATGTCATTAATGATCCATTTTGTGCCTCTTTTAATTTTATATTAAATATATTAACCATATTGTATGAATATTCAGGAGGACATGGTAAAAGATAAATAAGTTAACAGGGAGTTCAATACAAACAATAAGGATTAATAAATATAAAAAACCTATCAAATTCATATTGGGTGATTTAATTTCATCTTGTATTTATATTATTTTATAATTTAAGTTTTTTTGGACCATGTGAAACTAAAAACCATTTTGTAATCAAATAATACTTACAAACGTTTCTAAATATCCCCTCCCCTGTTTTATAAAAGGACACCACATCTAACACATTACTCACGTCTGTAATGCCCCATGGATCATCCATCCTCTACTTGAATATTCTCTCAACATCCCTCTCTTCCTCCTTTAAGCATTACATTGGGAATAAGTAAATTCAATTAAGAATTTTTGTTCAAAACAAATGGAATTACCCAATTTAAAAGGTAACATCTTAACTCATGTTTTTTTGTTTAATTTTCCTTCTCCAAACCCCAAAACTCTATTTATTTCATTATTGGTTAAAAAATATAGTATAATAAATATACTAGTACATTTTTATGTTATGTATTATAACTACCCTTCCTCACACATTTATTCAATGGATATTAACTTATTGTTTCTGTGGATGGTGAACTACTACCTCATGAAACGAGGATTGTTCAAATATCTCATACCACCTATCATGGTGGAGATTA
Organism: Viscum album; assembly: GCA_963277665.1. Classification (NCBI taxonomy): domain Eukaryota; kingdom Viridiplantae; phylum Streptophyta; class Magnoliopsida; order Santalales; family Viscaceae; genus Viscum; species Viscum album. The sequence goes on along the minus strand of OY728120.1, from coordinate 645,710,082 downwards.
TGACAAAAATGTTATTATATATGATATTTATGATATTTATTTTACCTCTATAATTTTTTAATTCTCATTTAGAACATTACATTATGCTTTTCATGTTGTTTAAATATGATAATTTCATTTTGGAAGTGCGGACTACTGCCCCCTCAAAGTGATATGACTCGTTCATATCATCCATGGAAAGTATAATGAATGGTCTTAGTTAGCATATTTAAAAAATATAAAATATGATTTTATAATTAAAAAAATAATATAAATATGTATCATTTGGTTTCCATTCCCTAAAAAATGAAAAAAATGAAATGAAATAGTGTTTATGGGCACGTATGACTTACCGTCTCCATGAATAGTGCAATTAATTTTCATATATCCAAATTATATAGACTATTATAAATACATATCTACTTAATTTATCTGATATATAAGATAAATAAATAATAAATATAATTATAGTGTTAATCGAAATTTGGCCACAAGGACAATTTGTAATTATAACAAGTTCATTTTTTACTCAAGATCCGAACATCGAAAAACTGTCTGATATGAACTCAAATAATTTAATAGTAGTTATAGAGAGGGTATAAATTTTATAAAAGGAATAATAAACTTTAAAAGGGTTATTTATGAAAATATAAATTAACATAATATTGTTATTTAGGAAGAACGAGGAAACTAAAAGACAAGTCAGACTAGAGGTAAGGGAAGCACTTGACCCAATTTACATTTGTTGGGTTAATGTTATACTTATTGATTATGTTGTGATATGAATATGTGTGAATGAACACTAAATTTTTTACACTTTATATCTACTTATATTGAGTGTATTTATATTTTCACATATAATTATTTCATTTTTTTATCCTTAATGCAATGATTCGACCGTTGAAAGGGAACCATTCACCCCCACTTTTAGTTAAAGACATATATATGTTATGTCTTTAAATTTTATTTTTATTATAATTTAAAATGATCTTATATATCCTTATTTATGATCATTTTATCTCCAAGTTATTAGAGCCCATTTTCATTAACATCAACTCATTTTCTTAATTTTAATGAGACATTTTTTGGCTACCAAATTTTTGTAATGGAATGCATCTCAGTCTCCTTTTATTAAGGAATATATTAATATTGTGCACCTATTTTATCGTATCAGGTGTATAAGATTCCATTTTTAATTTTATATCATGAATTTCTATTTTATCATGATATTTATAGTTTTCATTGATTTTATTATTTAATTAATTTTTTTAAAAAAAATTTCATGTGGTGAAGGATAACATTTGTAAAACATCATTTTAAATGTTTTAAAATATAATATTTTAAATTATTCTAATTCAGGTATATGTTTTAGAAATGATTATAATAATTTATTTAAATGGATATTAGTGTTATAAAGTGTGAATTCTTTTAAAATGATTACGAGTAGTATAAGACACTTTGATTAGAAACTCTTATTTTTGAATTTGTTAAATTATTTTTCAATGTTAATATCATGAACCGATATCCTTTGAATGCAACATGGAAATGTTAACATTATCTTATGATTCTTTTATTTGTTATGAATAGTTTATGTTTCTTGGTAAATATTTATGTATATGGTTAGTTCCATGATAAACCTAGGGTGGTTAAGCCCGAGATAGCTCTCAAATGCATAGGGTAATGTGATGGAGGTAAACGATAATTTTTCCCCTACGATATTTAGGAAATATACTATGATGGGTATTCCAAATGTAACTCCTTACAAAGCTGTGAAAGTAACAATGTATGTATTTTATGGATTCCACAAGTAAAAATTATTATTTATGATTACAATGTGTTATTTATAAATCTTATGTTTCATGAGGTAGGTAAAAGTGCTTATGTTTTTGATATAGTGATGGACTAATGTATTACTTATTTATTTTAGAACCCTTTCTGAGATTTTTACACTTATTCCATGTTATTGAAATGTTTTTCACATGGTAAAAGGAAAGGTAAGATAATGTAAGAATTGAAGAAGATTTATATAATGAATAGAATTATTGTTTTCTTTAAAGAGTTTCTTTTATGAAAAAAATATATACTGAGTAGAAGTGTTTAATATTTAATATTTGAGATATAATGTAATAGTTATGGCCTAATTATATAATACACTAATCCTGAAAATATCCCCACTGTTAATTATTTATTTAACTCAAGACTAAGTAATGTTTTAAGGTTGTGGAATTAATTATAAGGCCTCAGACTTAAACCATACTTAATATTGAATTAAATGAATAATTCACATTGAGGATATTTTCAGGTTTAGAGTTTTAGATAATTAAGACATAACTATTACATCTCAAAAGATTAAAAAGTAGAAACTTTTACTAAGTTTCCATAAAATAAAAACTCTTAAAAATAAACATGTCCAGTTCCATGTTTTAGGTTGCATGACTTTCCCTTGAACCCATCCTTTACCATATTCCACGTTAAGTCCTGTGAAAAACATTTCAAAAACATGGGATGAGCATAAAAAGCTCAGTAAGGGATACACAAAGAATGAAAACTATTAGTTTTTCAAAACAACAAGTAAACCATGTATACTTTATCAAAGTAATACTTTTCACCTTTTCGAAGTAGTAAAAACTCTTCACTGAATAAAAGTTCATTACTTACCCTTCTGTAACCAAAAGATTACCATAAAACCCATATAAAGATCTCATAACATATAAAGGTAACATGGGACATAAACATACTTAAGTGGAATAACCATATGGTCGACTTCCACACATATCACTTAATGGAATAGCCTTTCGGCCAACTTCCATACATACTTAATGGAATATCCATACGGCCGTCTTCTATACCCAATGCATTGGAGGTTATAACGTAACCACCCGTCCTGGTATTCACGGCACCACCCGTCATATGGTTTATCACGTAACCAGCCATAAAATGTCCAAGTACTATCATTACACATAAAATATTGAAAATATAAACATTTCAATAACAACCTTTTATTTGCAATCACAATAAGTAATTCCCAGATATTGAATTAATCAATCCATTTTCAAAAACCATTTAAAAGAGATTTTTGAATCAGTGTGTCCCATACCACTTTGAAGATTTTAATGGAATTATAATTTTAAAACATTAATGTCTATATAAATAAATACTGAAAACCATTTTGAAAACATGGACATTAAAGATAAAGATTTAGAATAATAAATCTTTAAAACATTTAAAACGATATTTTTTTAATAGTTTTTAAAAAAATGAGAGACTCTTGAATACAAATAATAGAGGAGTAACATTTAATCCAAATATTATTATATCATGAAAATAAATGGATTAATGATATAATATGTCAAAGGATAGTATACACATCATATAAGAGTTAATTGGTGCATAACAACAATGAAGTCTCAAAATAAATGTAAAATGAGATGAAATCCATTTTAAAGAAGGTATCCTTAAATTGAGGATAAATCAATCTCATAATTATGTGTGAAAAATATAAATACACCCAATATAAGTGGATATTAAGTGTAAAACTATCAAAGTTTATTTATACATATTCAACGGATGACATATTCAATAACTACATGCTGAACCCAAAGAAATTGAAATTGGGTTAAGAAGTTCCCTTGGGAAAATTCGACAGCCTAACGGCGTCACATAAAATTTTACAAAAAGGGTTGATGAGAGAGATAAAGGGGATCTCATCACTTGGACATAAAATTTACATAAAAAAGGATATATAAGAACATATCCCAACATAATAGTATGTGAATTAAAAGACATAACAAAAGAAGTATTTAAAAAAAGGAGGGTGAAAGGTTCCCTTGCCGACATGGGTATCTTTAGAAACATACACCCCGTGAAAGAAGGACAATAAAACATTGATGTAAATACTCATAAATGAAATTATATTACACAATGACTAAAATAATGGGTAGTACATACACCAGTGAAAGATAATTGTGGAAAATGTATCATAAATCTCACAGAAATAAAAGTGAGATGAAAAATCCCTTACGAAAACTCGGCAGCCTAACGATGCCACATAATCCGTAAAAAAATGGATTGATGAGATAAAATAGGGTATCTCATCATATTAAAATAAATTTTATAGAAAGAGGAATATAAAATAACATCCCCCAACATAACAAAGAAGAGCTTAATATAAGTGACATAAAGGAGAGTACTTAAAAAGAAAGAGAGAGGTTAGATCTCTTACGAAAATTCGGCAGCCTAACGGTGCCACTCAAAACTTCCAAAATGGATTGATAAGAGAGAATAGGGTCTCTCATCATATGACCATAAAAATTACAGTAAGAGTAATATAAAATAACATCCCAATAACATGAAAGATGATCTTTAAAAGGAATGACATAAAAGAGCGTACTTAAAAAGAAAGAGAGGAGTAGGATCCCTTACCTCAGGTCCGACTTGACTCGATCGTTCTTTAACGTCCTGAATAATAAACTTGAGTTAATTTATACTTTCTTAAGAACCTTTTTCAAGTTCATTATTCCTTTTATATCAATTATTTAAATGTTATAAACATTATCTAATCATTTAAGTTAATAACGGTTGTTTTGTCGTTATTTGGTACATAAGTCAAAAGTGGACTTCTTACAATTACATGTTGTTCGTGTGGTCAAAGGTTATTTATATCTAGAATGAAATTCCTGATTTGGATATCATATATATCATATATATCCAGAATATACATGTATTTATAATATTACATAATCATTTAGAGGTAAGAAATGAAATGCCCCGTTCATGGAGACGGTAAGCCGTACGTACGCATGAATGCTACTTTCGTTTCTATGTCATATTAATGGAATTAAAACTAAATGAGAGATGTTTGTATTTTTAATTCCAGAATTATATTCATACTTTATTTGTATCATACATCATATATATCCATTATATGTACTTTTAATAGTACATTACATTTGAGGATAAGAAATGAAATGCACCGTTCATGGAGACGGTAAGCCGTACGTACGCATGAACGCTACTTTCATTTCTATATCATAATTTAATGGAAAGAAATAATAATGATGTAGAGGTATATTATAATTCCGTTATAAAATCATATATAATAACTTTAAATCCATCCTTTATACGTCCCACATATGGCATTAACGAATAAAATCACTTTGAGGGGGCGGTAGTCCGCACTTCCTAAAATGAAATTATCGTGTTTACCCACAATGGAAACCATGAAGGTATACCACAAATGAAAAATACAGAAGCATAAGGAAAACATAAACAAAATATATATCATATATAAATAGAGTGACATCTTAATGGCCTCCTTTGAAGGTGTGATATGAGTGTTGAACAATCATCGTCTCGTGAGGTAGAAATTATCCATCCACAGAAACAGTATGTTCTTTAACCATTAGATGAAGGTGTGTGTAAGTTTAGCTAGAATAATTATTATAAAAACATCCTAGTATATTGAAAATACTGGATTTGTTACAAAAGAAATGAATAAAAATAGTTTAGGGGGTTGGAGAAGCAAAATAAAATAAAAGAGCACAAGTGAAGACGTTACCTTAAAATAGGGTAACTCCCTTTGGTTTGAACCAAAAGGATTTATTGAAGATATTCCTTCTTATGTTTAGGATTTAGGATGAGGAGAGGGATGTGGAGAGACAAAATGATCAGAGATTGGCCGAACCAAAGGTTTGAGAGGTGTTGGTAAGGTGGTAGAGGTGGCGGCCTTTTATAAGAGAAGAGGAGGGGCAGTCTTGGAAATGTATAAAATGTTACTTTATTTTCAAATGGATATCGGTTTTTAAGGGTCCCACATTGATGTGTTTCTAGGATAAGGTGATAATGGTTCTAAATCCACCCATACAATAGGTTTTGGACATGTTTAGTCCTAGATGTTGAATTATCTTTCCATTTTATTTAAGTCGTTAAATAATGAGGTCATCGCTGCATCATCATGATGTCATAGATAATTTAATTTATTTAATGTCTAAAAATTATAAAAAAAACTATGATGTAGGAAATCTTTTTAGATTTCAAAATACTCTTTATAGTCAAAATTCTGACTTGTATAACCACATGTACAAATTGTTTTAGTAAAACAAATCATGTTTGTGAGATTTTTATTTTAACTTTAAATAAAAGGCATAAATGTCATTATCAAATCCAAGTGGCTCCATGGTGTACCAAAAATCGTCCCATGGGTTGTCTTGGTCGGCCATAACTCATCCAATAGGGTTAGGAAAAGTGTCAATATATTTTCATTTTATTATAATATCATTTTTACCTTAAATCACCCTAATTACCTTTAATCGCGATTAATAAAACTTAAAAGTTACTTTTCATCAAAAATTATTTTCATCCCATTAAACCAAATTTTACTTAAAAATTAAAATCATTTAAATTGGATTTTTTAAATTCAAATCTCAGAAGTGGTAAAGTCCCATTTAAACGAAAAATCAAATTTTGTAACCACCACTTTGTGGTTTCACTATTCATCAAAAATTGATGTTTTTCAGAAAAATACCAAAAATTCATCCTAAGCTATATTTGATATTCGGAATTAAAAAATGATGTCTATTTTACCAAATTCATAACATAGAAGTTGCATTAAATAATTTCATAATTAAATCCCGTTGTTAAAACATATAGCGTGTTTTTATTAAACAATATCTTTGAAAAGATTGACACTCGTTTATGTCCAATCTTAAAGTGATATTAATTACAATGACCACCATTGGATTAAATGGTAAACATATATTCTATTTAAACTTTAAAACCAATTAAAAACATAATCTAATCATATAAATAAATAATATTAAAAAGAGGTTTTGAATTAAAATACAACATTTTTCACTATTCATTAAAAATTGAACTTTTTCGGAAAAATACCAAAAATTTACACAATGTAAATTTTGATGTCCCAATTATAAAGAAGAATTTTATTTTGTCAAATATAACACATAAAATTGTCAAAAAGTGGATTTAAAAGAGGTTCGCCATCAAAAGGCGGTTAATCGCCCTTTTAAAGAATATTAGACTCTTTACGCTTAAAATTGGATTCATTCGCATTTTTAATACTCTATCATTTATTGTAAAGAGTAAAAATATTTGACAAACATATATAATAATTTTGTAGTTAGTTCTGTTCATTCCCGCCATTATAATGTCTAGGCATTAACTACCATTTAAAATAATATTATTTTATTATTAGAGTGCAACGTAAGATTTCCAAGAAACTCGTTGTTGCATATTGGGTACGCCATCGAGCATAGCATCCCCTTTAAAGTAATATTAATATTTTAATAACAAATATGGATAAATAAAAAAATTGACATAGTCTTTATTTACCTGGGGTGTTACATCCTTCCCCCCTTTTGGGAATTGTGTCCTCGCAATTTTAAAATTGAGCTTGGAAACATCCTTAAAAGTCCCACATCGGAACAAGAGTCGGTAAAACAATCACATTAAAATAAAGAAAGATAAGTACAGAGGTCACCCGAGTTAACCCATACTAGGATTCCATGTATGAAAATATGGACATGGTGGAAAAAACAAAGGGTCATGTTCTGATGGAGAGTGATAGTAAACATGTCTAGGAGAAAGTTAACCATAAGAAAATCACAAACTTGTGATGGGTTAAACGGTATTCGATTCCCCAGTAGGAAAAGTTAATAGACAACATTTTTTGTTTTAAGTTACTTTTCATTGAGAAATTTATTTTTGAGCTTAACTAAATCATAATGAAACATACTTGTCATGTAGACTTTCAACTTTTATTAGATTCTTTAATCAAACTCATATTTTCTCCAAAAGATGAGTATTTAGGAAGACTTGTTTTCATTAAGAGTACTATAATAAAATTATAGAGAACCAGCTAATCCACAAAAGATAACTATATATTCCCCATGTCTTTATACTTTAACCAAAACAAAAACTAAAAAGGTTAGTACAAGATCAGATAATCCAGAAAAGGATAACCCTTTATAAAAAGAAAATATATTCTTAATCTCCAAAATTTTTCCAACAAAACCCAAAGTTCAACGAGGACCATTCGATAAACAATTTTTCCATAAAATTCTTCAAAGTAAGCCAAACTAAGATTGAAACCCAAATATTTTAAGGATTTAGTCACATAGTCTTCCAAGTTAAATCATAACATTTATCTCCAAACAACATCCGTTTCTCCTAAAGTCTCGTATTGAAAAGTAATTAACCTAATCACATATCCTCCATGATAAGTTAATCATTTTCATAAAAACCCAAAATCAACTTACTCTTAATTCATAAAGTCACCTAACTAAAAAGAATAAGTCATACTAACGAGGGACTTCACGTAGTCCAGTGGTAGGCGATAAATACCCATTGCACATTGGTTTTGGGTTCGATTCTCGCAGCTTTGTCCGACGCGACGGGTTGTCACACGGTCTGTGTGTTGTCCTTTTTCCAAAACTACATAATTCATAAAACATTTCCCAATAACGAGATAAAATCTTCAAAAATAACCATAATGTAATTTAACCTCAATTTTATCTCATTACTTTCACTTTCCATTATTATAAATAGTAACCCATAATTACCTCAAAAGTAAGGATCATATAAACCCAAATGGTTCATTATAACTATGTCCACAAAAGAACATATTACTATTATTTGAATAAAATGTTCATATATCAAACCTCAGTGTTACACATACTTTAAAAAGACTTCTAATGTACCCCATCATCAAAAGAGACTTAATACTCTTAAGAATTTCACTATAACTCTCGAAGCCCTTATATGTGGACTTCTTACTCATTCAACATTCTTCATGATCTATTAACCATTCCTTTCCAACTTATTCTGAAATACTTCTTTCCAACAAACAAAACCATGAATCATATCATAAGATTCCAAAATAGGGAATGAAAGTTAAGAAATAATCCATACCTTTGATTGGTCATTTTCATTTTCTTCATCCTCAATCGGAATGGCAGTAGGTATTGGTAAACGAATATTTGTACGATCATGGTGATCCCATTCCCGAAACTTCTTCATAGGACATGTGTTTGCATAATGACCTTGCACACCATATTTAAAACATTCAATTGATACCACAGAAATAACTTCTTTCCCTTTCCTTGAGTCAACTGGATGCTTCCTTTTTCCATGGCAGGTTCATTCTTTATGACCTTCATTTCCACATCTATTGCATATTTCTGTCCCTTTGAAACATTTTCCTAGGTGTTTCTTTCCACATCTATTACACATAAGTTTTTTAACACACTTACCTTTATGATTATTACCTGTAGTTCCGTAGGTATTTGTTTCTCGCATATATGATGCCTTATAGAATTCACCAATGTTTAGGTGGTCAATCATGACTCCAGATAGTTGGTTGAGGATAAACACAAGAGTTCCCATTGCAGCTCCCATATCATTCAGTTTCTCACTCAGAAAAATGTCACAGTTTCCTTCACATCCACCGTTACTTTGGTGCCTGCTAGATCCAGCCATTTACTAAAACCAAAAAGGTCAGTGTGAGTATATCAACAAAACCATCATGTACTAAAGTGGAAGATAAACACTAATATATACTTACTCATTCAATTTATCTAAAACTAGGACTGTTTATGAAATCCTAACCATTATGGTCATGTCACTTATGCTTAAAGAATACCCTAACGTCTATAGTTATCTAAACCGACCTTTGATACCAACTATAAGGCCCCGACCCTAAACCTTACTTAATATTGAATTAAATGAATAATTCACATTGAGGATCTTTTCAGGTTTAGAGTTTTAGAGAATTAGGACATAACTATTACATCTCAAAAGATTACAAAGTAGAAACTTTTACTAAGTTTCCATAAAATAAAAACTCTTAAAAAGAAACATGTCCAGTTCCATGTTTCAGGTTTGCATGACTTTCCCTTGATCCCATCCTTGACCCTATTCCACATTAAGTCCTGTGAAAAACATTTCAAAAACTTGGGATGAGCATAAAAAGCTTAGTAAGGGATACACAAAGAATGAAAACTGTTAGTTTTTCAAAACAACAAGTAAACCATGTATACTTTATCAAAGTAATACTTTTCACCTTTTTGAAGTAGTAAAAACTCTTCACTGAATAAAAGTTCATTACTTACCCTTTTGTAACCAAAAGATTACCATAAAACCCAAATAAAGATCACATAACATATAATGGTAACTTGGGACATAAACATACTTAAGTAGAATAAACATAAGGTCGACTTCCTCACATATCATTAATTGAATAGCCATTCGGCCAAATTCCATACATATTTAATGGAATAGCCTTGCGGCCGACTTCCATACCCAATGCATTGGAGGTTATAACGTAACCACCCGTCCTGGTATTCACGACACCACCCATCATATGGTTTATCACATAACCACCCGTAAAATGTCCAAGTACCATAATAACACATTAAATATTGAAAATATAAACATTTCAATAACAACCTTTTATTTTCAATCACAATAAGTAATTTCCAGATATTGAATTAATCAATCCATTTTCAAAAACCATTTAAAAGAGTTTTTTGAATCAAAGTGTCCCATACCACATTGAATATTTTAATGGAATTATAATTTTAAAACATTAATGTCCATATAAATAAATACTGAAAACCATTTTAAAAACATGGAAATTAAAGATAAAGATTTAAAATAATTAATCTTTAAAACATTTAAAACGATATTTTTGTTAAATAGTTTTTAACAATATGAGAGACTCTTGAATACAAATAATAGCGGAATAACATTTAATCCAAACTTTATTATATCATGAGAATAAAGGGATTCATGATATAATATGTAAAAGGACAATATACACACCATATAAGAGTGAATCAGTGTATAACAACAATGAAGTCTCAAAAGAAATGTAAAATGAGATGAAATCCATTATAAAGAAGGTATCCTTAAATTTTGGATAAATCAATCTCATAATTATGTGTGACAAAAATAAATACACCCAATATAAGTGGATATGAAGTGTAAAACAATCAAAGGTTATTCACACATATTCAAAGGATGACATATTCAATAACTACATGTTGAAACCAATGAAATTGAAGTTGGGTTACGAAGTTCCCTTTGTAATATTCGACAGCCTAACGTCTTCACATAAAATTTTAAAAAAATGGTTGATGAGAGAGATAAAGGGGATCTAATAACTTGGAAATAAAATTTACATAAATAAGTATATATAAGAACATATCCCAACATAATAGTATGTGAATTAAAAGACATAACAAAAGAAGTCTTTTAAAAAAAAGGAGGGTGAAAGGTTCCCTTGCCGACATGGGTTTCTTTCGAAACATACACCCTGTGAAAGAAGGACAATACAACATTTATGTAAATACTCATAAATGAAATTATATTAAACAATGAGTAAAATAATGGGAATTACATACACCACTCAAAGGAAATTGTGGCAAATGTAGCATAAATCTCATGGGAATAAGAGTGAGATGAAAAATCCCTTATGAAAACTCGGCAGCCTAACGGCGCCACATAAAACTTAAAAAAATGGATTGTTGAGAACAAATAGGGTATCTAATCATATTAAAATAAAGTTTATAGAAGTAGGAATATAAAAAAACATCCCCCAACATAACAAATATGAGCTTAAAAGAAGTGACATAAAGGAGAGTACTTAAAATGAATGTGAGAGGTTAGATCTCTTATGAGAATTCGGCAGCCTAACAGCACCCCTCAAAACGTCCAAAATGGATTGATAAGAGAGAATATGGGCTCTCATCATATTAACTTAAAAATTAAAGAAATAGTAATATAAAATAACATTCCAATAACAAGAAATATGATCATTAAAAGGAATGATATAAAAGAGCGTACTTAAAAAGAAAGAGAGGAGTAGGATCCCTTACCTCGGGTCCGACTTGACTCGATTGTTATTTAACGTCCTGAATAATAAAATTGAGTTAATTTATACTTTCTTAAGAACATTTTTCAAGTTCATTATTCCTTTTATATCAATTATTTACATGTTATAAACATAATGTAATCCTTAAGTTAATAACGGTTGTTTTGTCGTTATTTGGTACTTAAGTCAAAAGTGGACTTCTTACAATTACATGTTGTTCGTGTGGTCAAAGGATCCTTATATCTAGAATGAAATTCCTGATTTGGATATCATATATATCATATATATCCAGCATATACATGTATTTATAATATTACATAATCATTTAAAGGTAAGAAATGAAATGCACCATTCATGGAGACGGTAAGCCGTATGTACGCATGTACGCTACTTTCATTTCTATGTCATATTAATGAAATTAAAACTAAATGAAAGATGTGTATATTTTTAATTCCAGAATTATATTAATCCTTTAGTTGTATCATACATCATATATATACATTATATTTACTTATAATAGTACATTACATTTGAGGATAATAAATGAAATGCACCGTTCATGGAGACGGTAAGCCGTACGTATGCATGAACGCTACTTTCCTTTCTATCTCATAATTTAATGGAAAGAAATAATAATGATATATAGGTACATCATAATTCCAGTATAACATCATATATAATAAATTTAAATCCATCCTTTATATGTCCCACATATGGTATTAACGAATCAAATCACTTTGAGGGGGCGGTAGTCCGCACTTCCTAAAATGAAATTATCGTGTTTACCCACAATGGAAACCATAAAGGTATAACACAAATGAAAAATACAGAAGAATAAGGAAAACATAAACATAATATATATCATTTATAAATATATTGACATCTTAATTTCCACATTTGAAGGTGTTATATGATTGTTGAACAATAATCGTTTCGTGAGGCAGAAATTCTCCATCCACAGAAATAGTATGTTCTTTAACCATTAGATGAAGGTGTGTGTAAGTGTATCTCGAATACTTATTACAAAAAGATCCTAGTATATTTACGATACTGTAGTTGTTACAAAATAAATTAATAAAAAGAGTTTAGGGGGTTGGAGAAGCAAAATAAAACAAAAGAGCACAAGTGAAGACGTTACCTTAAAATAGGGTAACTCCCTTTGGTTTGAACCAAAATGATTTCTTGAAGAGCTTCCTGCCTATGTTAAGGCTTCTAGGATGAGTAGAGGGATGTGGAGAGATAAAATGATCATAGATTGGCCTAACCAAAGGTTTGAGTGGTGTGGGTAAGGTGGTAGAGGTGGGGGCCATTTATAAGAGGAGAGGAGGGGCACTCTTGGAAAATTATAAAATGTTACATTATTTTCAAATGGTTTTCGGATTTTAAGGGTCCCAAATTGATTTTTTTCGAGGATAAGGTGATAAGGGTTCTAAATCCACCCCTAAAATATGTTTTGGACATGTTTAGGTCCTATATGTTTCATTATCATTCCATTTTATTTAAATCGTTAAATAATGAGGTCATCGCTGCATCATCATGATGTCATAATGAATTTAATTTATTTAATGTCTAAAAATTATAAAAAAATACTATGATGTAGGAAATCTTTTTATATTTTCAATGACTATTTATAGTCAAAATTATAACTTGTATAACCACATGTAAATTTTTTTTTAGTAAAACAAATCATGTTTGTGACATTTTTATTTTAACTTTAAATAAAAGGCATAAACGTCATTATCAAACACAAGTTGATCCATGGGGTACCAAAAATCGTCCCATGGGTTTTCTTGGTCGGCCATAAATCATCCAATAGGTTTATTACAGGTGTCAATATATTTTCATTTTATTATAATATCATTTTTACCTTAAATCACACTAATTACCTTTATTCGCGATTAATAAAACTTAAAAGTTACTTTTCATAAAAAATTATTTTCATCCCATTGAACCAAATTTTACTTAACAATTAAAATAAATTAAATTGGATTTTTGAAATTCAAATCACAGAAGTGGTAATGTCCCATTTAAATGAAAAATCAAATTTTGTAACCCCCACTTTGTGGTTTCATTATTCATCCAGAATTGATGTTTTTTCAGAAAAATACCAAAAATTCACCCTAAGCTATATTTGATATTCCGAATTCAAAAATTATGTCTATTTTACCAAATTAATAACGTAGAAGTTGAATTAATTAATTTTATAATTAAATCCCTCTGTTAAAACAAATAACGTGTTTTTATGAAACAATATCTTTCAAAAGATTGACACTTGTTTATATCCAATCGTAAAATGATATTAATTACAATGACCACAATTGGATTAAATGGTAAAAATATATTCTATTTACACTTTCAAACCAATTAAAAAGATAATCTGATCATATAAATAAATTATAATAAATAGAGGTTTTGAATTAAAATACAATATTTTTCACTATTCATTAAAAATTGAACTTTTTCAGAAAAATACCAAATATTTACACAAAGTAAATTATGATGTCCCGATTATAAAGAAGAATTTTATTTTGTCAAATATAAAACATAAAATTTTCAAAATGTGGATTTAAAAGTGGTTCTCCATCAAAAGGCGGTTAATCGACCTTTTAAAGAATATTATTCTGTCTACGCTTAAAATTGGATTCATTCGCATTTTTAATCCTCTATCATTTATTTTAAAGAGTAAAAATATTTGACAAACAAATATAATAATTTTGAAGTTAGTTCTGTTTATTCCCGCCATTACAACAGCTAGACATTAACTACCATTTAAAATAATAATATTTTATTATTAGAGTGAAACATAAGATTCCCAAGAAACTCATTGTTGCGTATTGGGTACGCCATCGAGCATATCATCCCCTTTAAAGTAATATTAATATTTTAATCACAAATATGGATAAATACAAAAAATGTCATATTCTCTATTTACCTGGGGTGTTACATCATTCCCCCCTTTTGGGAATTGTGTCCTTGAAATTTTAAAATTGATCTTGGAAACATCCTTAAAAGTCCCACATCAGAACAAGAGTCGGTAAAACAATCACTTTAAAATAAATAAACATAAGTACAGAGGTCACCCAAGTTAACCCATACTAGGATTCCAATTATGAAAATATGTACATGGAAGAAAAAAAGGGTCATGTTCTGATGGAGAGTGATAGTAAACATGTCTAGGAGAAAGTTAACCATAAGAAAATCACAAACTTGTGATGGGTTAAACGGTATTCAATTTCCCAGTAGGAAAAGTTAACAGACAAAATTTTTGTTTTAAGTTACTTTTCATTGAGGAATTTATTTTTTATCTTAACCAAATCATAATGAAACATACTTACTTGTCATGTAGACTTTCAACTTTTATTAGATTCCTTAATCAAACTCATATTTTCTCCAAAAGATGAGTATTTAGGAAGACTTGTTTGCATTAAGAGTACTATAATAAACAATAGAGAACCACCAAATCGACAAAAGATAACTATATATTTCCCATGTCTTTAGACTTTAACCAAAACGAAATCTAAAAAGGTTAGTACAAGATTAGATAATCCAGAAAAGGATAACCCTTTATAAAAAGAAAATATATTCTTAATCTCCAAAATTTGTCCAACAAAACCCAAAGTTCAATGAGGACCATTAGATAAACAATTTGTCCATAAAATTCTTCAAAGTAAACCAAAATAAGATTGAAACCCAAATATTTGAAGGATTTAGTCACATAGTCTTCCAAGTTAAATCATAACTTATATCTCCAAACAACATCAGTTGCTCCTAAAGTCTCGTATTGAAATGTAATTAACCTAATCACATATCCTCCATGATATGTGAATCATTTTCATAAAAACACAAAATCAACATACTTTTAATTCATAAAGTCGCTTAACTAAAAAGAATAAGTCATACTAACCAGGGAATTCACGTAGTCCAGTGGTAGGCGATAAATACCCATTGCACTTTGGTTGTGGGTTTGATTCCCGTATCTTTGTCCGAAGCGACAGGTTGTCACACGGTCTGCGTGTTGTCCTTTTTCTAAAAATACATAATTCTTAAAACATTCCCCAATAACGAGATAAAATCTTTAAAGATAACCATAATGTAATTTAACCTCAATTTTATCTCAGGAAATTCACTTTCCATTATTACATATAGTAACCCATAATTACCACAAAAGTAAGGATCATATAAACCCAAATGGTTCATAAGAACTATGTCCACAAAAGAGCAGATTACTATTCTTTGAATAAAATTTTCATATATCAAACATCAGTGTTACACATACTATAAAAAGTGTTCTAATGTACCCCATCATCAAATGAGACTTAATACTCTTAAGAATTTAACTATAACTCTTGAAGCCCTTATATGTTTACTTCATACTCATTCAACATTCTTCATGATCTATTATCCATTCCTTTCCAACTTATTCTGAAATACTTCTTTCCTACAAAAAAAATCCTGAATCATATCCTAAGACTCAAAAATAGGAAAACGAAAGTTAAGAAATAATCCATACCTGTGATTGGTCATTTTCAGTTTCATCATCCTCAATCGGAATGGAATTAGGTATTGGTAAACGAATATTTGTATGATCTTGGTGATCCCATTCCTGAAACATCTTCATAGGATATGTGTTTGCATAATGACCATGCACACCACATTTAAAACATTCAATTGATCCCTCAGAAAGAACTTATTTCCCGTTCCTCGAGTCAACTAGATGCTTCCTTTTTCTATGGCAGGTTCTTACTTTATGAAGTTCATTTCCACATCTATAGCTTATTTCTGTCCCTTTGAAACATTTTCCTAGGTGTTTCTTTCCACATCTATGACACATAGGTCTTTGAACACACTTACCTTTATGATTATTACCTGTAGTTCCGTAGGGATTTTTTTCTCGCATATATGATGCCTTATAGAAATCACCAAGGTTTATGTGGTCAATAATGACTCCAGATAGTTGGTTGAGGATAAACACAAGAGTTCTCATTGCAGCTCCCATATCATTTAGTTTCTCGCTCAGAAAACTGTCACAGTTTCCTTCACATCCACTGTTACTTTGGTTCCTGCTAGATCCAGCCATTTACTAAATCCTAAATGGTTAGAGTGAGTATATCACCAAAACCATCATGTACTAATGAGGAAGATAAACACTAAGATATACTTACTCATTCAATTTACCTAAAACTAGGACTGTTTATGAAATCTTAACCATTATGGTCATGTCACTTATGCTTAAAGAATACCCTAACCTCTAGAGTTATCTAAACCGACCTTTGATACCAACTATAAGGCCCCGGCCTTAAACCTTACATAATATTTAATTAAAATAATAATTCACATCGAGGATCTTTTCAGGTTTAGAGTTTTAGAGAATTAGGATATAACTTTTACATCTCAAAATATTACAAAGCAGAAACTTTTACTAAGTTTCTATAAAATAAAAACTCTTAAAAAGAAACATGTATAGTTCCATTTTTTAGGTTTAATGACTTTCCCTTGATCCCATCCTTGACCCTTTTCCACGTTAAGTCCTGTGAAAAACATTTAAAAAACATGGGATGAGTATAAAATACTCAGTAAGGGATACACAAATAATGAATACTGTTAGTTTTTCAAAACAACGAGTAAACCATGTATACTTTATCAAAGTAATAATTTACACCTTTTCGAAGTAGTAA
This sequence comes from Viscum album, assembly GCA_963277665.1. NCBI lineage: Eukaryota > Viridiplantae > Streptophyta > Magnoliopsida > Santalales > Viscaceae > Viscum > Viscum album. Next base: position 645,692,541 of record OY728120.1, on the reverse strand, counting down.
AAACTCTTCACTAAATAAAAGTTCATTACTTACCCTTCTGTAACCAAATGATTACCATAAAACCCATATAAAGATCACATAACATATAATGGTAACTTGGGACATAATCATACTTAAGTGGAATAACCATAAGGTCGACTTCCACACATATCACATAATGGAATAGCCATTCGGCCAACTTCCATACATAATTAATGGAATAGCCATACGGACGACTTCCATACCCAATGCATTGGAGGTTATAACGTAACCACCCGTCCTGGTATTCATGACACCACCCGTCAAATGGTTTATCATGTAACCACCCGTAAAATGTCCAAGTACCATAATTACCCATAAAATATTGAAAATATAAACATTTCAATAACACCATTTTATTTTCAATCACAATAAGTAATTCCCAGATATTGAATTAATCAATCCATTTTCAAAAACCATTTAAAAGAGATTTTTGAATCAAAGTGTCCCATACCACATTGATGCTTTTAATGGAATTATAATTTTAAAACATTAATGTCCATATAAATAAATACTTAAAACCATTTTGAAAACATGGAAATTAAAGATAATGATTTAGAATAATAAATCTTTAAAACATTTAAAACGATATTTTTGTTAAATAGTTTTTAACAAAATGAGATACTCTTGAATACAAATAATAGCGGAATATCATTTAATCCAAACTTTATTATATCATGAGAATAAAGGGATTCATGATATAATATGTCAAAGGACAGTATACACACCATATAATAGTGAATTGGTTCATAACAACAATGAAGTCTCAAAAGAAATGTAAAATGAGATGAAATCCATTAGAAAGAAGGTATCCTTAAATAAAGGATAAATCAATCTCATAATTATGTGTGACAAATATAAATACACCCAATATAATTGGATATTATGTGTAAAACAATAAAATGTTATTCACACATATTCGAAGGATGTCATATTCAATAACTACATGTTGAAACCAAAGAAATCGAAATTGGGTTAAGAAGTTCCCTTGGTAAAATTCGACAACCTAACGGCGTCACATAAAATTTTACAAAAAGGGTTGATGAGAGAGATTAAGGGGATCTCATCACATGGACATAAAATTTACATAAATAAGGATATAGAAGAACATATCCCAACATAATAGTATGTGAATTAAAATACAGAACAAAAGAAGTCTTTTAAAAAAAGGAGGGTGAAAGGTTCCCTTGCCGACATGGGTATCTTTCGAAACATACACCCCGTGAAAGAAGGACAACACAAAATTGATGTAAATACTCATAAATGAAAGTATACTACACAATGAGTAAAATAATGGGCAGTACATACACCACTCAAAGGAAATTGTGGCAAATTTAGCATAAATCTCACGAGAATAAAAGTGAGATAGAAAATCTCTTACGAAAACTCGGCAGCCTAACGGCGCCACATAAAACTTAAAAAAATGGATTAATGAGATAAAATAGGTTATCTCATCATATTAACATAAAGTTTATAGAAATATTAATATAAAAGAACATCCCCCAACATAACAAAGAGGAGATTAAAAGAAGTGACATAAAGGAGAGTACTTAAAAAGAAAGAGAGAGGTTAGATCTCTTACGAAAATTCGGCAGCCTAACGGCGCCACTCAAAACGTCCAAAATGGATTGATAAGAGAGAATAGGGTCTCTCATAATATGAACATAAAAATTACATTAAGATTAATATAAAATAACATCCCAAAAACAAGAAGGATGATCTTGAAAAGGAATGACATAAAAGAGCGTACTTAAAAAGAAAGAGAGGAGTAGGATCCCTTACCTCGGGTCCGACTTGACTCGATCATTCTTTAACGTCCTGAATAATAAACTTGAGTTAATTTATACTTGCTTAAGAACATTTTTCAAGTTCATTATTCCTTTTATATCAATTATTGACATGTTATAATCATTATGTAATCATTAAGTTAATAACGGTTCTTTTATCATTATTTGGTACTTAAGTCAAAAGTGGACTTCTTACAATTACATGTTGTTCGTGTGGTCAAAGGTTTTTTATATCTAGAATGACATTCCTAATTTGTATATCATATATATCATATATATCCAGAATATACATGTATTTATAATATTACATAATCATTTATAGGTAAGAAATGAAATGCACCGTTCATGGAGACGGTAAGCCGTACGTACGCATGAACGATACTTTCATTTCTATGTCATAATAATTGAATTAAAACTAAATGAGAGATGTGTATATTTTTAACTCCAGAATTATATTCATCCTATAGTTTTATAATACATCATATATATCCATTATATGTACTTATAATAGTACATTACATTTGAGGATAAGAAATGAAATGCACCGTTCATGGAGACGGTAAGCCGTACGTACGCATGAATGCTACTTTCATTTCTATCTCATAATTTAATGGAAATAAATAATAATGATATAGAGGTATATTATAATTTCAGTATAAAATCATATATAATAACTTTTAAATCCATCCATTATACGTCCCACATATGGAATTGACGAATCAAATCACTTTGAGGGGGCGATAGTCTGCACTTCCTAAAATGAAATTATCGTGTTTACCCACAATGGAAACCATAACGGTATAACACAAATAAAAAATACAGAAGAATAAGGAAAACATAAACATAACATATCTCATATATAAATAGAGTGAAATCTTAATGTCCACCTTTGAAGGTGTTATATGAGTGTTGAACAATCATCGTTTCGTGAGGCAGAAATTCATCATCCATAGAAACAATATGTTATTTAACCATTAGATGAAGGTGTGTGTAAGTGTAGCTCTAATAATTATTATAAAAACATCCTAGTATATTGAAGATACTATAGTTTTTACAAAAGAAATGAATAAAAATAGTTTAGGGGGTTGGAGAAGCAAAATAAAACAAAAGATCACAAGTGAAGACGTTACCTTAAAATAGGGTAACTCCCTTTGGTTTGAATCAAAAGGATTTCTTGAAGAGCTTCCTGCCTACGTTAAGGCTTCTAGGATGAGGAGAGGGATGTGGAGAGACAAAATGATCAGATCTTGGCCGAACCAAAGGTTTGAGAGGTGTGGGTAAGGTGGTAGAGGTGGGGGCCTTTTATAAGAGGAGAGGAGGGGCACTCCTGGAAAAGAATAAAATGTTACTCTATTTTCAAATGGTTTTCGGATTTTAAGGGTCCCACATTGATGTGTTTCGAGGATAAGATGATAAGGGTTCGAAATCCACCCATCCAATAGGTTTTTGACATGTTTAGGTCCTATATTCTGTATTATCGTTCCATTTTATTTAAATCATTAAATAATGAGGTCATCGCTGCATCATCATGATGTCATAAAGAATTTAATTTATTTAATGTCTAAAAATTATAAAAAAAATTATATGATTTAGGAAATCTTTTTATCTTTATAATTTCTATTTATAGTCCAAATTCTGACTTGTATAACCACATGTAAAAATTGTTTTAGTAAAACAAATCATGTTTGTGAAATTTTTATTTTAACTTTAAATAAAAGGCATAAATGTCATTATCAAACCCAAGTGGCTCCATGGGGTACCAAAAATCTTCACATGGGTTATCTTGGTCCGCCATAACTCATAAAATAGGGTTAGGACAAGTTTCAATATATTTTCATTTTATTATAATATCATTTTTACCTTAAATCACACTAATTACCTTTAATCGCGATTAACAAAACTTAAAAGTTACTTTTCATCAAAAATTATTTTCATCCCATTGAACCAAATTTTACATAACAATTAAAATCATTTAAATTGGATTTTTGAAATTCAAATCACAGAATTGGTAATGTCCAATTTAAACGAAAAATCAATTTTTGTAACCCCCACTTTGTGGTTTCACTATTCATCAAAAATTGATGTTTTCAAAAAAATACCAAAAATTAACCCTAAGCTATATTTGATATTACAAATTCAAAAATGATGTCTATTTTACCAAATTAATAACATATAAGTTGCATTAATTAATTTTATAATTAAATCCCGCTGTTAAAACGAATAGCGTGTTTTTATGAAACAATATCTTTCAAAAGGTTGACACTCGTTTATGTCCAATCTTAAAGTGATATTAATTACAATGACCACAATTAGATTAAATGGTAAACATATATTCTCTTTACACTTTAAAACCAATGAAAAATATAATCTAATAATATAAATAAATTAGATTAAAAAGATGTTTTGAATTAAAATACAACATTTTCCACTATTCATTAAAAATTGAACTTTATCGGAAAAATACCAAAAATTTACACAAAGTAAATTTTGATGTCCCGATTATAAAGAAGAATTTTATTTTGTCAAATATAACACATAAAATTGTCAAAAAGTGGAATTAAAAGAGGTTCGCCAACAAAAGGTGGTTAATCGACCGTTTAAAGAATATTAGACTGTCTACGATTAAAATTGGATTCAATCGCATTTTTAATCCTCTATAATTTATTGTAAAGAGTAAAAATATTTGACAAACATATATAATCATTTTGTAGTATGTTCTGTTCATTCCCGCCATTACAACGGCTAGGAATTAACTACCATTTAAAATAATATTATTTCATTATTAGAGTGCAACGTAAGATTCCCAAGAAACTCGTTGTTGCGTATTGGGTACGTCATCGAGCATAGAATCCCTTTTAAAGTAATATTAATATTTTAATCACATATATGGATAAATAAAAAAATGTCATATTATTTATTTACATGGGGTGTTACATTAATGTTGTTATCAGAGGTTGCTTTAGTCATCTTTAGGTATTATGATTTTTTCATAGAAACATGGTTAATCTCTAAGCCTATTGCTTATGTTAAATCATTATTTTTTAAATTTTTCAGATCAAGGAACATTTTTTTACAAATGGAAGGAGGAGGTTCTCAAACGACATTCTAATATTTTCCTGGTGACTTTATTGCAATAATTTGTGCAATGTCATTTCTAGAATATTCTGAAGCATTTTATTACATTAAACTCACTTTTATGTAATTGTTTGATATATCAAACACATCTGCTCAACCATGATACCATATTAGATCATGGGTTATATATAATCAAATCATTTTTCTTAACACTCTCATATTTTCAATAATGTTAATTATTATCAAGGAATTTTAAAATATTTTACCTTATCGCATGATTCTGTAGAATATTATGATTTTGAAAAAGGTGATAAATAAGGAGACTCTTGGATAACCTATTTACTTTTTCTTTTAAATTATATTCACTCAACACATGCATATTGTACCTTAAATAAACTATTGATTGAATGAATCAACAGAATCTCAATATTATAGTTTTATAAAAATAATGTTTTATCAAATGTTTTTAAATTATATATCAAACATGATTATTTTTCAGATCTATTTTTCTGTGAACACCCATATGAACCATGTTATAAGAGTTGTTTATGGATATACGAAGAAAATTATTTTGAAGGATCTCTAAATAATTACTACAATGCATGGACCATCTATCTATATTAACAAAATAATGATGCAACCATTTGGACTCCATTATCATGTTACGACATTCATTGATTGGGAATAGTGTTATTTAAAAGAGGTAAAAAAATGTCAATATAAATAATAATTCTTGAATTTGGATGTAGATTTCATTAATAGTTCGGATGAAAATGAGTGGTATAAGAAAACCATTGAAGTTAAATCATGTTAAGATTATTTTAGAGTTATAGAAAAAGGGAATTACATGCAAGATGGCTGAAAAGTTATCATGTCTATCAAGGTCCTATGAATCGAACCCACAATTGAATGCAAAAAGGGTGTATTGCCTGCCTCTAGCCTATATGAATATGCTGTTTAGTAGGAATTATTGTCATTAGTTCAATGATTTTATAGATCATGAATAATTTGATTTTGAAAACTTATGTTTTATCAAAGGGATATTCTTAGTATAGATAAATGATTTGGTGATCAACTGATAAAGGTAATATTGTAAGAAATTTTCTCTTTTTGGAATACTATATGAAAAAGGATAATATGGTACTATGGTATTTCATTTTTGGAATAGTTGTTAAAAATTTATTTTGGAAGAATATATGATTTTATTGTGGACTTATCGTGATTTGGGATAGTTATGGAAATGATTAACAAATATTTTATTATATGTGATTATGTAAATTAATTTTCAGAACGAGAATTCAAGAGTGGAGGATGTTATTTGGAGTTAAATGTTATGATTTACCATGGATGTATATGTTATTAAATCTATATGTGTTTTGGGTTTCAATCATATTTTGGATTATATTAAAAAAATTTAAGGACAATTTCCTATTGAATGGTCTTTGTTTATCTTTGGGAATTGTTTGTTCAAATTTTATGATTAAGAGTAGTATTTTTATTAATAAAATATTATCGTTTTGGGATTATATGGTCTTGTACTATACATTTGGATTTTAGTTTCTGTATAATTAATTAGGAAATATATTTATCATATTTTTGGATAATGTTTTTCTCTACCAGTTGATTCTAGTAATTCAGATGCGACCAAGTCATCTCGAATACTCATTGTTTGGTGAAAAGATTAATTTTTGGTAGAAACTTATTATGTCACGTACCAACCCGGGATGACCCTGAACCGATAACCCGAGCGAGTCTGCGACATGACCTGAGAGGCATTCCTGATCCGGTCGGGCTAGAGACAAGTGTCAGGGTATCAATAGAGGACAATTGGGAACTATTTCTCCCTGTGAAAATAAATAAATCAGTAGAAAGTGGAATAACACTATGTCAATAAACAAAACGAAAAAAATAATGACCAACAACATCCAAGTAACCTGACCACGACCAAAATTCCTCGTGACTCTGAGAATTACTCATCAATCCATAACCAACTCTCTCCCACAAGCTTGAGTCTAACCTCCAATAGAAACTAATAACAGGAAAACACTATAGGAGTTAGTATTAAAACATAGTAAGCATTCCCAACAAACTATTCCCAATGCAGTACCCTTAAATAAATAATTCACTAATTTCAATTTTGAACTAAAGTATTTAAAATATGGGTTTACACACACACACATTCATTTTTAAAACAAGTAACGGTCCTTTGCCTTTTTTAATTGAAAAACAAATTTAATGTTTTAAAGGAACATGTGCATTGTAATTTAAAACTTTTTTGTGAACAATTTAGAAATACAAATTTTATTTGTTAGTGAAAATGAAAAACACACACAATACACTACACGGACTAAGGGAAATTGAAAAAGTGGCACACAGGGGTCAACAACAAAACTAGCCCTCTCAATCGTCTTCCACATACAAATAGACACTAAATAAATCATGGGTCGAACCTAGAAATCGTGAACAATAGAGAATGTACTCTACATGTGACTCATCTTGAAGGCACGCCTACTCTCAATGAAAACATAATTCCCTAATGCCCGACCATCACCCTACCTGGCCTGGTCGAGGGGCCCAATCCCATAGCAATAATTACAAAACACCTCTCTGCTATGGGCCACTAGACAATGCATAATCTAACCTAGTGCAACAATCATTCTTAGAAGATTCACTATCTACACCATGTACCTATGTCAACACGTAAAATAAATAGGGAAGGGGTGATTCAACAAATTCAATCAAGTAGAACCAACATCACACACAAATAATCCAGTCAATGTACACCAAATACCACCCCTGAGTCACCCCAAAGAGAGTTTTCCGAAATAATTTATCTTATTATAGTGCATAACGGTCCACCAATTTTAAAGAAAATCATCATTTCTCAAAAGAATCAAAACACTTGATCACACATCAAAAGGAAACATTTATCAATAAAACAGAACTACATTTGATATTATTTGAATTTTTTTTAAAGGCAAAACTTGAATTATTTCACTACTGGGTGTCCATTCATCATAAACATATTTCATGTTTCGTGTATTCAATAAATGGCACTTTTTACACCAAATAATCATTTAAAAATTGATTATCTTATATTATTTCCCATTTATTAAAACTAATAAAATACAAAGAAATCAATAAATTCTACATATAAAGGGAGTGTTGTGGGGGACCTAGCTCGGCTCACAGTCCAAACCCAATAGCGTGTCATGACCCACATATATGCACAAGAATGAACAAGCTGACGACCGTATCTTCATAAAATTATCTCACCAATGCGCTTCAACAAACACACAACAACTAAAAACCCATCAAAATATTTAAAACCACAATAACATTTATATGAATCAATCAGGAATTTGATAAATACTTAGTTTTCATAGCACAAGCATAACGCTTGAAAAAAGACAAATTACTTTACATATCTTCCTCTAACCAACAACATTCAAACATATGTTCATGAATCCAATTTTAATCCAAAGAAAATTAGAAATCCATATGATAAAATGTCAATAACCATTTTCAAAAACATCAAAAATATATTTTTAAGACCAAAACATGATTTTAAAACTTATAACCATTTCCAAGAGACAAACATGGTATCAACCAAACACGAGGCGTGCATGACGAAACAATGAAGTGAAAAATCACCTTAAAAAAGTGTCAGGTGGGTTAGAACGAACCCAAAAAACATTCCCACAGTGCTGCGTGGCGAAATATAAGACAAATTTACCCAACAAGCCAACGAACCCCTAATCAAGGAGGCACGTGGCTAGTCATGTGAACAAAGGAGGAAGGTATTGAGGTGTCGTGCCACTGATGGCTGGACAGCACATGGGCATTGTGGTGCTATAGGCCCCCCATTATAATAAAAAGGTGTGGTCGGGCGCACTGAGTAGGGAGCTCGTTGGAGACCAAGCTGTGCACCAGAAAGGAGGCGCACTAGTTGTTCGGAGGTTGCGGCAGCAGGTATGCCCAATCAAGGGAGTAGGCTAGTGGACTGGTGTAGCGTAGGAGATCTGGTTGGGGTCAGGCCTGCAGGAGGGTATCAGTGCTGCAAGGGGGGTTGCGCTACAGGAGGAGCTGGGCAGGAGGCAGAGGGTTGTTGAAGAGCCGGAAGAAGGGGCTGTCTTGCAGGGGAAGGAGAATGGAAGTCTTCGGCATGAGGGGTCAGCTGGTAGATGGTGGAGGCGTCGTGATGTGATGTTGACATGAGGGCTTGGTGTTGGTGAGAGTGTTCATGGATGGAGGGTCGGGTGGCTGGTGGTCTTCACTGAGAGTATAGTGTGGTGCGGTACTGGGAAAGGGAGCCACATGCAGGGGGATCCACTGGGAGCGAGGCAGTTTGTAGTGGAGGAGCAGGGTGCAGTGGAGCCGATGGAGGTGAGGTGGTGCATCTCTGCAAGGAGGGTTGCTTTGATGGAGGTATTGTGGAAGGGATCTAGCAGGAGGGCAACACACAAGAGAGGGGAGATGGTAGTGTTAGGGTGATGAAAATTAAGAGGAAAAAAATAAAAATAAAAATAAAAATAAACAAAAGAAATAGAAAAAAAAACAAAAATAATAAACATAAAATAATAAAATGAATCATAAAAATAAAAACATAAATAAACATAATACTTAAATTTGACAAATTATATTTTTACTTAAATAAATAAAATAAATAAATTTATAATAAAAATAAAAATAATATAAATAGCTAAATATATAAATAATACTAATAATTTTAATAATAATAATAATAACCAGAATAATATAAATATAATGATATAGATAATAATAATATTTATAATGTTTTTAATAATAATAATAAGGATAATAATAATTTTAATAATTATAATAGAAATATATAAAATATATTAATATTATTATTATCATCCTCATTTTAATTGTAACTCATTTTTCATTACTTAATATTATTAATTGGATTCCAGAACCCTGCGGCCCAAGCGCAACTCAAGAACTCTTGTGCGGACCATGTGATAGCTTCTGTCTGATCCCGAAGTAGTCGCACAATTTCCCGAACTAACAACATGGTCTTCAAAAACTGTGCGGTTTCCTCACACTGACCGGAATAATAATAATTATTATTAAAAAAATAAAAATGAAAAAAAGTAAATTTCATTTTAATACTAATAATAAAATTATTATCATTAATAAATTTTTTAAATTACAGAATAAATTAAAAACATTAATCAATTTAATCTTTCCAAAGACAGACAGATCGCGTCGATGCTTGGGCGAGGCCGTGCGGGGTTTCCACAACACACTTCGCTCGTCCCCCAGTGACTTTAGCTAAAAATCACATAATTTGTAACATAACTCAAAATAAAATTTCGTCTGAGTCCCATCAGAAACCCCAAAAAAAATTTAAAAGGAAATGAAAATAAAATAAGAAAATAAGAAATAGGTCGGGGAATGACAATTCTCCACCCCATAACTTTTTCCACCGTTCAAAAGCCACAATACGATCTTGACCAAATGATAAAACTCATCAACTATCACCCACCTACAATATTTTAGCACCTCCAGTTTATCGATCCAAACTGTCACCGAAAATCCATGGCACACATTTCATCCTTGAAAAGAAAATCACCTAAATCATCACCATGGAGAACCCAAATCATCTATTTCTACCTAGGAATGAACGCACATAAACTACCTCCAACACTTATTCCCATAATATTTTTATAATGAAACTGTTGGGTGTACTACAATATCAATGTATAACTGAGAGGAAAAACTCAGGATTATATGGTTGCACTTGAGACCACCTACCACCAAACGATACATGAAAATGACTATGATACTAACAAGGGGGGTATAGAATGGAATCCCCACCATAAGGATCAGGATAATTCTAAATTTCTTCTCGTGTAACTTTGCGACACCCATTGTGGGTCTCCCCACTATAAGAACTGATGAGATCAACTGAACATGAAAACATTCTACACGGACCCACAATGAGAAAAAATAAAAGGGAGAAACCGATAGAACATCAAAACTACCATAATCATCATATCAACTATGTCGCACCCTCAGAAGAACTTAAATCACATCACAATAAAGACCGAGATTAAACTAATGCCCTTCTACACTGTAGGGGTTCTCTTAACTATGCGCTAGCTTCACTCTAGGGCCTATGGCTAAAGCACTGATTATTGATGCATATACTACCTCACTATCAGGCTTCAGAAATTCCCAAACATAACATAAAAATTAGAACTTCACCAAACACACTTCCAATAAAATAAAAGTCTCAAATAGGTTCAATAATAAACATTCATATAACTGAAGGAACAAAATGACACCCATTAAAATTCCACAATAGACAACCACTACATCTAAGGAACACTAAAAAGAGAAAACCTCAAACTGATTCCCAATCATTGCCCTACTCCTACTGATGGGATGAGGTAACCTTTGACAAGATAGGTCTGGCTTCAACACGCTTATTGGAACACCTCGGTAGAATTACTACAAGTGACCCAGATGTTCATAGGTGTGGCAGTCTCTCGGAGAACTCAGGCATGTCAACCTCTTTTGATCCTGCCTACCAAATTGGTGACAGATCACGACATTGTGTGGTAAAGAAGATGTATGATGGTCTGAAGGCCTATTAACCCCTCTATTAGAGAAACCAGCATCAGGTCACTTTAATTTTTACTTATATTTATCCACTGCAATGGCTCCCAAGGCTAGGGGAGGATTTTCCACCTCAATTCCTCCTACTAGCTCAGCTTCAGCAAGGAAGGCTTTCCCCAAAACATCCGAGAAGTTGGTTAGGTTGAGGTCTGCCACTTTCGATCGTAGATCAGGTCAGAGTCCAAACTCAAAATTTTGAGCCTTCCTGGGATCATTTTCAACAAAACATTGTTCATACAGAACTTGGTATATAAAATGTTTATAGAATTCTAGGTATGATTCAACCTCATGCTGAAGAAAACATAGCGTCGTTCTCTTCCTCAGCTTCGTCACCTCATATATGGGTTGATGGAATAATGATGTCATGAAAAACTCCCATGTTAAATCATTCCTAGGATTATTCGGAGACACTGACTTACACCATTTCCAGGTTGGACGTTCAAGAATAAATGTACCCAACATCACCTTTAACGACTTAGGAAACCCAATGAAACTGAAGTTCTTCTCAATATTCCACAACCACTCTTCCACCTCATGTGGTTCTGCTTGGTCATAAAATAGGTGAGGATTAAACTTCTAGAACTCGAGGATGTTATCTATGGGCAGATTAATTGGAGGATTTTCTAAGGATGAACCACCAAGAGATTCACCTTGGGAATCCATCAAACATTCATGGGGGAGGACACTATGGAACATGGAAATAAACGATTAGTCAAACATGGTCATTTCCATTTCAAATACCAAAATAACACTTTTCACAAAGATTTTATAAATTAATAAAACCCAAACGATTAACTAGGTGGGAACTAGGGATGATTGGTGACTCCAACATATGGTTGGCGGCCATAAAGCAGTCACACCACCACCACTGAGAAAATTCTAAGGTATGGTCCCCAGCTCCACATGGATTTCCAAAACAAGCAAGATCACGAAAATCACTTTATTCAGACCAATTTAATTTCATAATACCAAAAAAACATAATAATCAAAAGACACTGACAACCCAAAAATCTCATTGTAACCTGAGGTCTAGAAAGAGAAAGGGATCATGATATCCTTCTCATCTGTACACCCCAAGATGGGACAATTCTACTCATTCTACCATGACAACCACAAATAACAGTGGCCGCTCTGAAAAACAAGGTCTTCTCCGGATCTGAACTCCTATAATACCAATCTGTCACACACCAACCCGGGTTGACCCTGAACCGGTCACCCACGTCGGTCTGTGACATGGCCCGAGAGGCATTCTTGATCCTTATAGGCTGGCAGCAAGAGCCATGGAATCAATATAGGACAATTTGGAATTATTTCTCCCAGTGGAAATTAATAAAGCATTGGAAATTAAAGTAACACAATGTAATTAAAAAACAGAAAAAGGAAGAATGACCAACAACAACCAACTAACATGACCACGACCAAAACACCTTGTGACTCTGATAATCACACATCAATCGACAAACAACTGTCGCCCATGGTGAGCATGCTCCAGTAGAACCTTCAACAGAAATAAAAATAGGAAAACACTATAGCCATGATTATTAAAACTTACCATGAATTCCCAATAAACTATTACCAATGCACTACCTTTTCATAAAGATTTCCCTAATTTTAGGTTGGAACATATGTATTTAAAATATGTGTTTCCATAAACACATATTCATTTATAAAACATGTAACAGTCCATTGACCTTTTTAATTCAAAAACTAGTTTAATGTTTGAAATGAACATGTGAATTACTTTTTAAAACATTTTTTTGCGAACAATTTAGAAATCCAGATTTTAGTTGGCGGTCAAAATGAAAACCACACACAACACACAATACACTCTAAGGAAAATGGAAAAAGTGGCACACATGAGCCAATAACCGAACTAGAACTCTCAATCATCTTCCACATACAAATAAACAGTAATTATGCTTAATTTTCTTATCCAGCATGAATGCACTGAAAATTTAATTCCAACTATACTAGGGCTCGAAATCGCACGTCGTCTGAAGGTGCTGCTCTGGAATAACATAATGAAAATTCCAAAGTCATTTAAAGACAATAATGAGTTCTTAGAGTTACATTTTAATACACATCATAGTATAATCACAAAATCTCATAGGATAAACATTAACGTTTAACTCCATCATGTCACCCAATGCATTAGAGAGCTATCTTGGGCTCACCCACCGAATGTTTATCTCAGAACAAATAGTATATGTAAACAATTACCAATAACCATAAAATATTCATAACATATAAATAATGTATAAATTAAAGACAACATTTCAACAATTCATGCACAATGTATAATTTCCTGATATTGACATAATCAATGCTTTATCAAACCATTTTCAAAACCATTTAAAATATTTAATAAAGGGATTTTTGAATCAAAGTGTCCCATACCACTTTTATACATTTTCAAGGAAATTTAAATTAAAAACATTCATATAAATATAAATAAATACTTAAATTTTTTATTACATGGATGTTAAAGGGGAATATTAGAAGAACAAATATTAAAAAAACAAATTAGACAAGGAATTCTTAACCACAGGAGAGATGCCTAATAATGAAAATGGAGGAATAACATTAATGAAAACTTTATAATATCATGAAAATAATGGAATACATGATATAATATTAAAATGGATGGTATTAAAACCATATAAAATTGAATTTGTGCATAAAAACTAAGAAATATTATTGGAATTTAAAATGAGACAATGTCCCATACAATGATTGTATCATTAGATTAAGGTTAAATCAATGACATAATTATGTTTGAAAAATAATAATACACAAAATATAAGTGGATATTACGATTAAAATAATCAGAGCTCATTCAGACATATTCATAGAATGACATAATCCTGGAGTATAAGTTTATCCCAATGAATTCAAATTGGGTTAAGAAGTTTTCTTACTGAAATTCGACAGCCTAAATATGTCACTTTAAAATTAAGATAAAAAATTTATTTGATAGAAAATATTATATAATAATTTTGAAATAAATTCAAATTAAATAGGATATAGAATAACATATCCCAACCTAGGAATATGTATATTAAATGATATAACATAATTAATGTCTTTTAAAATGTGGAGGGTGAAGAATAACCTCACGGATTTGGTATCTTGAGAAACATACATGCCATGAAAGAAGGATCATAAAATTATAATGGAAATACCAATAAATTATATTATATTACACAATGAATACAATAATGGGAACAACATTATCCATAGCAAAGGAAATAGTGGAAAATATAGCTTGAATCTAATAGGAATAAAAAATGAGATGAAAACCCCAAACCAAATTGTAATCAACCAAGTCAGAATACCAAAATTTAATAACAACCAAATGAATCATATAATTACATGAATTTTAATATAATAATGATAATATATATCAAAATTTATTACAGAATACACCACATGCAATAAATAAGTGGAAAACAATGGAAATATCCAAAAATTAAAAGTGAGATCAGAAACAACTTACCTCGTGTCCGACTTGACCCGTTCGTTCTTTAATCACTTAAATAATATACTAAAGTTAATTTATACATTATTAAGAACCTTTTTAATTTATTATTAATCCTATTATATCCCTTATTACCCTGTTATAAACATTATGTAATCAATTAAGTTAATAAAAGTCACTTTTTGATATTTGGTACTTGAGTCAAAAATTAACTTCTTATATTTTAATGTTGTCCATGTGGTCAAAATTATATTTTCTCCATAATGATAGTCAGGATAAAGATATCATATATATAATTTGTAAACAGTATATAAATTCATTTATAATATTTCATAATATTTGTAGATAAGAAATGAAATGCACTGTTCATGGAGACAGTAAGCCGTACATACACATGTACCATACTTTCATTTCTAATTATTATATAATTGAATGAAAAAATAATGATACATAGGTAAATTATTATTACATTATAATATCAAATATATAATTTTAGTAAATCCTTCCTTTATATGTTTCACGTATGGCATGAACGAATCGTATCACTTTGATGGGGCGGTAGTCCTCACTTCCTCAAATGAAATTATCATATTTCTCCATTAAGAAAACAATAAAGGTATGATATAAAAATAAATAAGTATATAAAAAATATAAATATTATATATATCACATGATAATAATGTTCCATCTTAATGTCCACCATAAGTGGTTGTATGAGAATATTGAACAATCATCATTCAGTGAGGTAGTAGTTCGCCTTCCATAGAAATAATATATTCTTCACCCATTAAACAGGGGTGCGTGTATGTTTATTTAGAATCCATATAATAAAAAAAACCTAGTATATTCCGGAATTTTTTTTATAAAATAATAGAAAAAAAGATTTTATGGGGTAGAGAAGTAAAATAAAATAATATAACTTAAGAGAAGACATTAATTTAAAATCGGGTAACTCCCAATGAATTGCACCAAATGGATTTCTTTAAAGGACTTATACCTAAGGTAAGGCATCTAGGTGAAAAGGGGGGATCTTGAGAGATTATTTGGGCATAGGTTCGATATGACAATTTTCTTTAGAGGTGTGAGAAATGAGTTAGAGTTGAGGTCTTTTTATAAGTGGGAGGAGGTTCTCTTTTGGAATATTTTAAAATATTATTATATTATATAATGATATATGGTTTTTAATGGTCAAAAAACTTATACTGAATGAATATAATATGAATATTGTACGAAATAAAATCATCCAATACGAATTTGACAGGTTTTTTATATTGTTTTAATTTTTAGAATCTTATTTATTTAAATCATTCATTTAAGAGGTAAACACTACATCATTTTTGTGTGATGAATAATTTTATTTCTTAATTGTATAAAAATTATAAATAAAATAAAATGATGTTGGAAATATTTTTATATTTCTAATGAATATTGATAATCAAATATATCAATTATATAACCCCACATTAAAATTTATTTAGAAAAATAATACATGTTTATGATATTTTTATTTTTACATAAAATAAAAAGTTATTAATGTCATTACCTTATACACATGACGTTAAAAGGACAAAAATCTCACCCATGGATTTTATTGGTCGATCATTACTCAACAAATATGTTTAGTACAAGTGTTCAGGTAATTTTTTAATATTATAATATTATTTTTACCTTGAATTACCATATTTTTCTTTAACTGAGGTAAATAAAAGTTAAAATATTTTATTCATCAAAAATTATTTTCATATTATTGAATGAAATTTAACATAATGATAAATACCATCTATATTGTATTTAGAAAATTCAATTCACAAAATTGGTAAAATTTCATTTAAATGAAGAAGACAATTTTTTAAACTACTACTCAGTGTTTTAACTATTCATAAATAATTTATGTTTTATGAAAAAATACCAAATATTCATTATAAGATATATTTGTTATTCCAAGTTAAAAAATGATATCTATTTTACCAAATTCCAAATCATAGAATATAAATTAAATAATTTAAAATTAATTCCTATTGTATGAAAAATAGTGTGTTTTTAAGAAATAATAATTATCAAAAGATTTACACATGTTAATGTCCAATTTCATAGTGAAATTACTTCCCAGGAAAAAAATTGGACTAAATAGAAAAAATAAAATAAATTTACACATTAAAACCAACTAAAAATATTATCTAACCATATAAATAAATTATATTAAAAGGAAGTAGTGAATTAAAATACAGTAGTTTTTTCTATTCTGTAAAAATAAAATTTTATCCAAAAAATACCAAAAATTTGACCAAAGTAAATTTTGATGTCATAATTCTAATGAAGAATTTAATTTTTTAAAATTGAACATATAAAAGTGACAAAATTATATTTAATTAGGGTTCACCATCAAAAGGCGGTAAATTTACCTTTTAAAGAATATTTGAGTATTTATTCTTAAAGTTAGATTAATTGACATTTTAAGCCTCTAACTTTCATTGGATAAATAAAAAAAATTTAACAGACATGTATAATCATATTGTAGTTAGTTATATTCATTCCTTCCAATAAAATATATAGGCATGAACTACCATTTAAGATAATATTATAATATTATTTTTCAGTATGATCTGACGTTGTGTGAAATGTATGATTTCCAAAAAAACTATTGTTGCATATCAGGTATGCACTCAAACATATCATCCCATTTAAAGTAAAATTTATATTTAATACAAAAAAATTAAAAAATATTAAAATGTAAATATCTTTATTTTCATGGGATGTTACAATAATTATATAACATGATGAACAAAACCAGAATACATTATCCAAATCCTAAAATAGTAGTAGTGCCTTTCCATGTACATATCTAGTGTCAATATGAAAATTCAAAAATTAATAAAGACACTGAAAACTACCATGAGGGTTATGAATCTTATTGTGTTCCCCCATCGAAGGTTCATCTCGACCCATCCATCTACCATGTTTCTATGGCCCATATCCTATCATGCCACGTTGAAATCTATTATGGTACCAATCTGACAACACAAGTAGGATGTTAGTATAACTTTGTAGGACACCACTAATGGAATCTAAAATTTAATCAATTAAATAACAATAAATTCAATTTCTTTGATTAAAATTACAATAAATATTGTAAAAAATTTAAATTTCTTCATGTACAATTTAATTATCCACCAAGATTCTGAGATCCTCAGGAAATCTGATCTCTGAATAGATGCTTCAATTCATGTCGAAGACTGAACCATAACACATGGACAATTCACAATTCATTAAAACACATGGGATTTCATTATCCATTTCAGTTAAATTCACCTTTCATCAAATTGGAACCATAGTCCAATGAAAATCATGGGTGTAGATCATATTTTATAACACCCTTTAGGCAGTTTATATATCACATGGTTTCCAAGAAATCATATATGACAGAGTTTCACAAGTGGGATTTTAATCTCCAATCCATGTCCCACTTTCAAATATCACTATATCATATGGATACCCTATACATTCTCCCAAACATGTTTTCATCACTATGGGATTTGGATGTAGAATACCACGTCCCACACAATAATATCAAAATCAGAAATATATTACATATTTCACATAAATATAGATTAATCCCCATGAACCAACTTATGAAATTTCAAAACATGACATGAAAATTAAATCTTCAAAAAATTATTGTACAATATTTTAATGACATGGAATAATATAACTAATTCAACATTAAAGAATTTAACAACACATAAATCATATAACTATTTAATCAATTAAGTTCTATTTAACCATATCATAATCCCTAGTAGTCAATCAATTCATATCACATTTATTTACCATCTAAGAAATCCATTAATTTTTTCACTAATTAAATAATCATATTTCATCACAAATTTGCGTTAATAAATTCTAAAAAAAAATTAAAACAATTTCTAATATCAAAATATACAATTAATTAATTCACAAATTATTTAATCCAATATCACATCCCCAATGATTAATTAATTAAGAAAATAATTAACTAATACAATTTCAAAAAATTCTAATTTCTTCGGATTAACAAAAATCATGATCATCTTGAAATTAAAGTTATCAAAACAATTTTCAATGAAATTACCCAATCATGGAAATTGAAATTTTAAAATTAAATATATGTAATTATATGAATACTATGGTATTTATATTTAGTGCCTATACCTCAACATTTTTTGGAAAACACTCCCCAATGGGAATCCCTAATTATGTTGAATGATCAAAATTAGGATGTAGAATGATATCATGATCTGAAACCTATATCCATGATCAAAATAAACATGGTTCTTTAAAACTATATATAAAACCATTCTAAAAGATGATAAAAATTACATATTTTATCTGGGAAGAGGATTGGTGGAGATAGTGATCTAATCAAGAAGAAACAGCATAGACGAAGACATATTGATCAATCAATGGATCATTGATTCAACAAGAAATGGGGATGGAAGTAATTTGAATCTATACTAGATACTCAAAATATTAGATAATGTTATTATTGGTTGAACAAGGATATTATTTATTATATGAGGGGTTTTTGGAATTTTTTAATATGATTTGGGGTTTTAAAATCCTGTAAGCAGTGTTTCCTACTACGGGAACATCGATTCACCTAAATATGCTCCTCCTCCTTCAAATTTTCACAGTTACTACTCGAATGGAACAAAATTTTACAAACTAGGTAACATCAATGAGAAACTACAATATTTGGTATTTTCAAGTTTTTTTGGCATAGGCACATGGTTTTGGAAAATTATGGTCTACCCCAGTTCCATAAAAAACATCCAAGTTTCACCCAAATTCACCCAAGATAAATCTATATTGAAAACAAAACAAAACAAGGCAATATAGTACCTAAGAAAAAGATTAATACATCTCTAGAATAGGCTGTGATCTCTCAATATCACACCTTATAATATAAAATCCTCATGTTGTACACAAGAGAATTTCTAAAATAATGATTCGCAAAGACCAGGCCACTGAGATTGAATAAAAATATACCTCTACCATGATTCCACCTACACTCGCCTATATTTCCACATCACAAAACATCCATGTCTTATATCCCCCAACACCATCTCACTGTTATCCAACACATTAATTGGATGCTACTCATTGGAGGAAACTATCTCAAGATCAACATAATCCAAATCTATTACATGAGACGGGTTGGGGTGATACCTATTATGTTGTGACACAAAAAATAATTCCATTCATATTACTGAACCTATATGGGAGAGCTTATTTGAATACCACTGGATTGATTTTCTTTTCAATCTCAAATGACCAAAAAAACTTCGGTTCCACCTTACCATCTCTCTATATCATACAATGACACAATATAGGTGACACTTGAAGGAATACAAGATCATATTATATAAAATCTACGGTACATCTTCATTTAATATCATATGGTTTCTGTTTACTTTACACAGTAACCATATTCTTTCAAATTAATTAAACTTCCACTGATGTGTCATGTATGACAATCATACCCAACAATATTAAATCACCATCCACCGTCCAACCTGGTGTTAATTTTTTAAGTCATACTACAAAGATCCTCATATATTGGCATATGAATAGATTCCAAAAAATTATTATTATAGGATAACTCCACAAAATCTAGGTGCTTCACCCATGACCGACCAAATTCTACAACACAAAACTACATCATATCCTCAAACACCAATATAGTACATTTGGACTACTCATATGAATGTGGGTGGAATGTTTTACTTTGTTAAACAATTTTACCAAGATCTTTCTGCAATCCATTGCTTATGCCTGAAGTAAAATGCATGTCATGTGATGAATCAATACCCCATTGAACCCCATGTAGATAATATATTTACCACACATACAGGTATTCAAACTACACCAATAATAACATATCCAATCTAGGAAATAAATATTCTAAATTATTTAGTCGGTCCACATCCACCCATATAGTTGCATTCATTAGAGTTTCACTCAGGAGACCCACATAATATCTATAGTATCACTATACCACTTCCAATAAAAAGTGGGAAATATTTGTAGTAAACCAGTAGATCAATGATTTTCATCCTTATCTTATTTATAGTTTTATCATCGAGTCAAAAACCATGAAATATCAATTTTCATTATTGGCCGCCAAAAAATATTTCTTGGTGAGGGTGCATATTGATCACACATGGATGCACTTCCCACTTTGAGTCATGAAATTCAAATATCTACTAGTATCTCCCGCTCTTATGTACAACATCCTAATTCTTAACATATATTTTCTCATCCATATCAATGGTCTAATAAGATTTTGAATACCAAAATTCAAGGACTTCCCTCATGTTCAACGATTCTGGATCCTGATCACACCTTACCCTGATAATAATAATAATTGTTGACTCCCCTGAAACTGATATGAGAGTCATTTTCACCTGACTATCCTAAAACACAACATTTATTATAGATATTAATGAATTTATCATCCACTCAACACTATAATTATGGCATTCAAGAGTCTATGTGATCCTACATATAGAATAAAAAATGGTTTTCTTTTATAGGTGTATATGGAAGATCAAAATATAATTACATCATACACTATACAAAACACTACTGTAATAGATCAAAATAACAATGTGAAAATATATACATTATTATATAGGGATATGCGTACAAATTAAACATTTCTCCCAAACATTAATGTATGAAACACTTCAAATTGTAACCCATTTTATCTTACTTGAGGTCATGCATATGTTATTTCTATTCATGTAGCCTCAAATATCAAGACCCATACATGAAAAATTAGTCTCCATTCATGTAAACTACTCCTTATCTAATTCTATCATAATAACATAATATCATTAACTCCTTACAAGGAAATTTCAGTATCCTCATTGGTTCTATATTCAAACACTTATTCTACTCTAAGAATGAATTCCCACTTTCAAAAGACACTTAAAATTATACCTTTTTATTCATGCCTAAATGGGGTTTTTCCCATTATGAAAAATCATGGATGAACCACCGGTAGTTACCAGTAAAGCTCTAAAAACTATGGATATCAAAAACATTCATGTGATACTCTCATGAAACAACTTCATGTACATTCTATGTGTCTACAAACACACCTTCCTCTAAATTTATGTGACAGAAAAAGTGTATCTTTTCAATATATAATTGATAAATAAATAGATTTTAATGTAGATTACTCTCTGTTAGTGTACGTAAGATTATGTCAAGATGTTCGACATCATCTTTACGAGTCATGGTGTACACCAAGATATCTTCCACAAAGCTATAACAAACATATCTAAGTAGTTATATATGATTATATTAATCAAGTCTATAAAAACTAATGGTGAATTCATCATCCTAAATGAAATCATTGTTAAATCCAAATTTATAAATCTACTCATGAAAGAAATCAGCAGTATATGAGAAGGTGTAATGCTTAAAATAAGATACCACAATATCTTTTTGATCAGAGTGAAATAGTATTGCCTCATATTTGGTTCAAAAGGTCTTCTAAAATGTAGATGTCAATATAATTGCCTCATATTTATTTTGTTCTATAAACAGTAATCAACATAGAAGTGCAATGTTCTATCATCATTCCTTGGAAAAATACTGGGAACCCCATGTCAACATACTGGAATAGATAATACCCTTATCCATCAACTCTGATAGATAATTCATGGGATCAAGAAGCTATGTTGGTGACATTATGTATGGTGGAATATAAATCAGATCATCCTCCAACATGAGATAGATCTTAAATTCTCCATCTCTATAATGTGAAAACACTTATTTGTCTTTAGGAATAACGTAATGAAATCATCCCACTATGGGTGGAAAGGCATCATTTTCCCCCTATAATCCCTCAATATACATGAAACCTAGGAAATAAACACCCTATGTTTCTAGTGAACCAACCTTATATGGACAACCTTAATATCCCACCCTTCACAATTAATATAATTGTCACCATGATGAGATGTAAAAGTCTCTATCTTAAGGAAATGATCTATATGGCCTTAGTATTCTACAGAATTATTAATATTCAACATTAGGTAAAATCATAACATTTCAATGATATATAGATCCCATAAAAAATGATACTCCCAAACATTGATAGTTACTCATTTTTGTATATTGATTTTTCTCATTTGTACTCCCAAAATTATATCAATCATCATGACTACACTCACAATATCAACTGTCAAACTCAACAAATTCACATGTTGTGTAGATATTAAAACATTAGATAACTATTATCAAATAAGGAACTAGATTGTATAGAAGCTATAAGAATATTACATCCCATTGTCAAAGGTTCATCCTCATTATCTTCAATTGTTGGATTAATGGCATGTAACTATCTTCAAAAAATTCTTTGTAATAGAGTCTAACCCCCTAAGATACACCCCAATAATTATATGGGTTATCTTTACTAAAATCACCAAGTTGACTACCTATACATCCTCTACTAGTATGACTCTGTTTT
Organism: Viscum album; assembly: GCA_963277665.1. Lineage (NCBI taxonomy): Eukaryota > Viridiplantae > Streptophyta > Magnoliopsida > Santalales > Viscaceae > Viscum > Viscum album. Next base: position 645,669,017 of record OY728120.1, on the reverse strand, counting down.
CTAGATAAATATGTCTGAGAAGATACCCTTCTTACACATTGATACAGTCTTGCATTATCTACTACTGCCCATCTGTTTCAGCTGGTACATAATTTAATATTTAATCCCATCTATAAACCATTTTTCTATAGTACGTCCATCTTCTTCAAATGATGGAAATGTTATGAAAATCTATAATGATAATAGAATTATACATCAATGACATACTGTTGCGGAATCACCGGGAGACAGAACGACATAAAAATGAGAAAACGAAAGAAAGAAAAGCAACAATGAACACGGTGATTTACGTGGTTCGGGAAAAATCCCTACGTCCACGGGAGAGGCAGAATTTCACTATGATTCGGGAGCACAGAAATTACAGAGGATTTCCAACAATAAAACCCTACCTCGAAATGGGCTACATATGAAGAAGATGGTCTACTGTTCTGAATAGTAGTCCGCGTTGCAATAGTGATCGGCGGCTCACTTTGTCAAAAGTGCTACAGTGTCTATCGGCTAGAAGTCAAAAGCGCTACAGTACTGTTGACCCCGAAGTCCGCATCGCTACAGTAGCTGTCAGTGTCGGTCGGTCAGCTCCGCTAAGCAGTAGCACGTCATCAGTTCCTTCAGCTACCGCATTTGCTCCACTGGTTTCAGGTCCCTTCCGGTTATCTCTGCACTCCTTCTTGACATGTCCTTTCTTCCCGCATGTCCAGTAGGTAGGACCAGGCCCCTTTGCCTTGTCTCTGCTCTTTCCTCTCGACTTCGATTGTCCTCTGCGATTTTCCCACTGTGGGTACCTTCCTCTTCCTTCAACGTTCAAAGCAGAACCAGAGAATCTGCCTGATTCTCTTCTTCGAACATCCTCACTAAGGATTAAGTCCCTTATATCCTTCAGAGCCATATTCGTATTCCCCGAAGTGCTGCTCACAGCTGTTACAGTTGCTTCCCAACTTTCAGGTAACGACGATAATAAAACCAGAGCACATACCTCATCACCAAGGTCAATGTCCACCGATGACAACTGACTTATGATTGTATTGAACTCGTTGATATGATCTGCAACAACTCTCCCTTCAACCATTTGCAGGTTGAACAATCGTCGTATCAAATGCACCTTGTTAGCCGCAGAAGGATTCTCGTACATATTTGTGAGGGCTTTCATTAGGTCCACCGGTGTCTTCTCCTCTCTGATGTTGAATGCCACGTTTTTGGCCAACGTCAGGCGCACAACACCGAGAACCTGTCGATCCAGTAGCTCCCATTCTGACTTCTCCATTTCCGCTGGCTTCACACCCAGAAGCGGCAAGTGCATCTTTTTCTGATAAAGATAATCCTCGATCTGCATCCTCTAGAAACTGAAATCAGTTCCATCGAAGCGATCGATCTTCACGTTTCCTTCATCCAGAGCCATCGTTGGAGAATTCATAACTCACCCTCTGATACCAGTTGTTGCGGAATCAGCGGGAGACAGAACGACAGAAAAACGAGAAAACGAAAGAAAGAAAAGCAACAATGAACACGGCGATTTACGTGGTTTGGGAAAAATCCCTACCTCCATGGGAGAGGCAGAATTTCACTATGATTCGGGAGCACAGAAATTACAGAGGATTTCCAACAATAAAACCCTAGCCTGAAATGGGATACATATGAAGAAGACGGTCTACTGTTCTGAATAGTAGTCCACGTCGCAACAGTGATCGGCGGCTAACTTTGTCAAAAGTGCTACAGTGTCTGTCAGCTGGAAGTCAAAAGCACTACAGTACTGTTGACCTCGAAGTCCGCACCGCTACAGTACCTACCGGTGTCGGTCGGTTAGCTCCGCTACAGTGGTCAGCATTTCCTACAGTGCCGAAAATTTGGGCCGGGGCCCTTCGGCCCCCGGACCCCCGGAGCAGGGGCGCTTTGCCCCCTGCAACCCCCAATGAGCTCACCGCGGAGCTCGACCCGCGAAAGTTGCGGGCCACAAGCATTCGGCCCAACCGGATCGGGCAACACCAATCCAACACATACTCCCCTAAGTAAAAATCATAAATTTATATTCTATCTCCTTCCTGGGAATCAAAGGATATTTTTTATACAAAAATATATCATAAAATTCATTCCTCTCCATATTATATTGTTTTCCCTATTGGGTGTACATGTCCCACCATCGCTTCACTTTATCCTATAAGATGTATTCTGCTAATTTGGATTTCTTCTCATCATCATTCACCATTTTTTAAAGAATATTATAGTTAGACACAATATACATATCAGATACATCATGTCCACCCTCTCTAGTAAAAGTTATATTGTTCTGTAACTACAAATCCCCTTTTTGGAACAATATTCATTTCACATCCCGATATGGGTGTTGTTCCGTTATTTTATTAAACAATAAAAGTTCTCATGGTGATTCTCTCCAACTTCCTCATCTAGAATTATCTATTCATCATGTTAGATTTTTGGTGGATCATTTACAGCCAAACCCTCATGTCTTAAACTCAATAAGAATTATTTTTTATTCATATCTCTATAATTCCAAACACATTTCGTAGGAATCATTAAAACACATTGAATCATTATTATAATATGAATTCACAATAATCATAACAATTAATTTCCATTTTTCCCTCATCATGTTCCAAATTAAGGCGATATTACTACCCTTAACCATGCGTCTGTATGGGCATGGATAAGAAATGTTAAACTCATTATCAATATCAGATTTTTCATTATACATCCACTGATTCCAACTTTGTATCATTTTTTCATTTTAATATCATCCAATATTTGTAGTGAAATAAAAAAAATCATAGAAAAACATTTTTATTTTCATCATCATAAAAAAACCATTTTCCCATGCATGCCAAAATTGATTCATGTCATAATATTACCCTGAGTGTCTGGAATTATTCATGCCTAATCAACTCTCTTATTATTCTAGGACATGATTTTATTCACACATATACTAATAAATAATAATCCCATCATAAAATTAGTGTATAATTGAAAATGAAATAGTAATAAACTGTAATAATACACAACAATAAGATCAATCCCACCATAGGTAGTTATCCTTTTCCTCATACATGGGTTTGAAAATCACATGAATGAGCTATTAAACATGTCCTAACTCATTATATTTTCCTATATTCCTTTACCAAATATTATAAAAACTAAAAAAAGAAATTAAAATTTCCTTAGTACTACATTGTAACATCTTGACCTGGGTACCACAATCGTTGCACCAATCTTGTCAGTTATATGACAATAGGAATGCCTTCATAAACTCTAGAGGCAACCTACATGAAGTGAGGGTAAAATTTCAATCATGGGAAGACTATTAAATAATAATAAAAGAATTAAAATAGTTAAAATAAGTAAAAAAATCCAAATAATATTACTAATAACAAAACAAAATCTATAAAACTTGAGTACCAAAGTAGGAATAAAATATCAAAAACTAAAATTGTAGACATTTCATATCATGAACTTGTCATGTGACAGTATAGAAAACCTAAAATAAATAAATACCATTAAAAATCACAAGAGGGTCCCAAATCATCTCTGGTTTCCTCATCCATTGTGTATCTTGAATCAAACATCTAATATGTTTCTGGTTCCCTTATCATGTCCTACAATAAGGAAATGTATTCATGTACCAATCCGGAAGAACATCTATGGTGTGAGTACAACTTATTAGGCCACCACCAATAGAGTAGAAACAAATATCTACTAAATAATTGTGTGATCATATATATAAATAATAAAATATAATAAATAATGTAAATATTTTATATTTATTTAATAAATCATTATTTAACCGCATACATCAGTAGTTCCCTTGAATGCCCGAACCCTCAAAACCATTTTCAGATCAGGCCAATCTTTTAACCATATAATGTATTAAATTAACAATTAATTAAAACACATAGGATTTAAATATCCATTTCCATTCAATTAATTTTACAGACAATTGGAACCATAGTCTAATCCCAAATCATGGTTGTAGATAATTGTGTATAACACCCTATTGGTATTTGAAGTATCAGTCTATGACCCATAATAATTTTACCAAACAATAACCCAAGTGGGATTTTGAAGCAGCATACAATGTCTAACACAAATTTATCAGAAAATTACATATGTAGCGTTTTGATGTAGCAATTTGTGTCCCACTCTCATTTATAACTACATGATTTTGATGTAGTAGGCCATATACCTCACATGTTTTTATTTCTACGTGCTTTTGATGCAGCAGACCATGTCTCACACCAATATATCACAATCGTAATTATATATCATATATCATGTCATTAATGATAAAACAAAATTAACACTCTTATCAAATTTAACAAAATGACATGCTAATTTCGTCATAAAAAATATCATCAATGATTTAGTCACATGGAATAATATGATAAGTTCACTAATAAACTATTTTACTACACATAAATCATATAAATAATTATTCCATTAAGGCAAAATTAATGCCTCTTAATCCCTAATTAAATATTAACTGATATCACATTAGTTTACAAATTACATAATCCATGGATTAATTAATCCATTCATTAATCTATCTCCACAATCACTACATTCAATTATATAATTCCCAATTTAATTAATACAATTTCACAAATAAATGTATTACATTAATGCATTCACAAAATAGTAATTATAATTTCAATAATAAAAATATCCCATTAATTCATTAAACAATTATTTAATCCAATTCCTCAATCCCATTAATATGTTAATTAATTTAACCATCAAATAACCCAAATTCACCAAATTATAAATTCTACAATTTAATAAAAATAATTATCATATAATAAATAATGTATTCCATTTATATTTCATTTTAATTTTACTATCATCAAAATTTCTATTTCCAAATTACATAAATCAAATTATATTAACACCATATTAATGTAATTTAGACCAGCTATCACCTGATCAATGAAAAATTCATTCCAATAAAAATTCCTAACAATGTGTAATGATCATGAGCATAAAGAATAATGTGATCTAGATATCAATCCTTGAACCATGATCAAAGGAAACAAGATCCATTGAACCTAGATCTAAATCAATTCCATCATAAAATAAAACATAAATATTTTATCTAGAAATAGGGGTGGAGATAGAGGGATAGAGAGAGATCTAATTATGATGAAACAACATACCTTAAGAGGTTTAAATCTATCAACTTGATTTTGATTTTCTATGAATGGAGATCAATGGTAATGGAATCCATCTAGGGTGCTCATAAAATGAGTGAAAAAGATTATGGATTGATGTATAGAATTTTAAAAAGAAATATGGGGGTTTTGGAATATTTTTAATAATTTTCATCATATTAAAATAGTGTATTCATGGATTCCTTCTCATGGAAAATAGTTTCCCAAAATCGTACACCCAAGAGTGCTCCTCCTATTATATTTTTATATGGTTACTACTATAATGGGTCACTGTTTGAACAACTATGTTGCAGTAAATAGAATCCTCTATTTTTAGTAGTACATGGTTTTCTAGCATATTATCAATTTTTGGGAAAACTATGTTCCAACCACAAACTACCCAACATCTTTCCAAAAACAGTAATTTTTCAAAAAAACACTCTCATGTCAAAGAAAAAATGAAAATTATTTTAAAAAATAAAAAGTGTACTTTTAAACAAGATCTATACATCTATAGTATTATTCATGATCATACAAATTTACAGTAAGAACCCCCAATATTGGTCCCTTTATATTGTATCTCTTGGATGTACCCTGACTACAATGTTCTAGACATGTATTTAATTTTTACTCTCAGAATAAGCATCTAACATGATATATTCAATAATATTGTGATCCAATGGTGGATTCCATTATGTAGAATCCAATATATCACATGTGGAACATGTGAAATATATTTTAGAGGGATATTTACATACAAATAAAATAAAATAATGATAAAAAATTGATAATATTAGTATAAACTGAAAAACATAAGGCAAATTTTTTAATTACAATCATGATATCAACATAGGATACCCACATCGAAACATCCCCTGGTAACTTGTGTCAGATAATGGATAAATCAAGAATGTAACCTACTAAATCCATCCAATTGAGCCCTAAATTTTTTATATATTGTATAATATACATCTCAAGATTGATCATAACAAATATCTGATTCCATATTTTCATAAACCAAACAAGAATACCTTCCAATCCGTGTACACGATATTTTCTACATCATACCTGAAGGTAATTTCTGATCAATATACAAGCATCTAAAAAATGGGTATAAAAAACATGTGGTAATAATTTACCCCAACATAATTTTACAAAAATGATATATATATATATATGTATGTATATATGAAAGAATAAATGGAAGAGAAAAATGAAATATACATGATTACAAAATGAAAACTATAGTATCAATACAACAAGAAATATTTTAAACACACTCTATTATACAAGTTTATCTGTAGTGGAAAAAGACAAAAATTGTAATCCAAAACTGAAAGTGATAATTCGATTATGTTATAACATAACACCACTAGTTATCGATGAATTGAAAACTAAAACCTCATCATCTCCCTACAGAGCGTCGTCTTTCCATGATTAAAATGTATGAACATGATATACACACTTCTGAAGATCTTTTTATAGTGTTTGATAAATTGGTTTAGTAATGTCCTACCATGTTGTTCCATAACATGTATTTGTATAACCATTCAAACATTCTATAGAATAATTAAAAAAATTACTTATAATCAGTTACAATATTTTTATATAAAAAGTATGGTAATACATTTCTAAATTTCCAATGTTTAATAAAATTTATAAAAATATTTCAAATAATATCACATCCATCATTGTCGATAATTATTTATAAAAAGTATATAACCATGAATAGTTAAATTACACAAAGGATCGCTACATGTTAGGTTAGATAGATCACTTATAAACAACACATTAAATCATGTGCATATGAATCCTAGAAAAAAGTGTCGAATATTGGATGTAAAGGAATACAAATGAATGGAATCTCCAAATACTATCAAAAAAACCATAATCAAACTTATCCTAGGTCGAATAGGAACTTCCCTTGAGTAACCCCCCCCCCCACCCACCAGAATTACTATGGATATGGCTTATTACAAAAACTACCACCTAAAAATAGGATTACAATGTGTTTCATTTTCATCCCATATGATCAACATCATTATTTGAATACTCGATCATAATTCCATTTCAAAAATAATTGAAAAAAACATTTATTTTTCCAAAAATATGTGAAAACAAACATTCCTCAAATACCTGTTTACATACACAAAAATTGATAAATCATGAAAATTTATAAAACAATTTATAAAACTAGATCATTAAATGTTCATAAAACATATCATAGTGACTAATAATCACAAATCCAAAATTGGGGTTTAAACTCCCACAATTGAATCCCCAAACTCATGAAGGAATTTCAAGAAATCAAAGGATGACCATGAGTCCATTCTCACGTCTAAGAATCAATACTAATAAACTAAAAAAGTGGAAGATTGGATTGGTCCCAATGTACTTAAAAGGAAACATAATCACTACACTATAAATATAATGTACTTACCCTATATGATGGGATACATAATTCATCATGAGTGGATCAATAAGAAAACTACCACAAGGTAAATAGATACACAACAGCATTGGAACATCACTACTATTACCAATATCAATAAAGAAATAGAATGTCTGGTTAAACAAAGATGGGAAACCCAACCACCAGGGAGATCGAGCACTGAATGATGTAACCCAAAAGGATTAGAGAGAGAGGAAATATCAATGTTAAGATGATCCTACTGTACAACATGGATACCAACACTATGAATTATGTGGGATTTAAAAATTTATTTGATTAAATCATACACGTCTGGTGGTTTTATTTCATAAACATCAGTTTTATGGTATAAAATCCCTTATGTATCATCTACATAAAAAAATATGTCAACTATGGTAAAAAAAACATCACTAGTTATTTTAAGGTTCAAATACAGGTCGTATGGTGTAAAAAAGATTTCTTCAATAAAAAATATTTATCTAGTTGAGAATTATTATTCCATAAATTGTTTCATGTATTATCATCTGCAACACATTTATACATTAACTATGTCTTATGTCCTTCAATGGTCCTTCAAGTAGTCAAATAACTTGATTCTATAGTAACTCAATAAATAACATTTATGAATTATGAATAAAAAACAAACTCTTAATCATATAACAGAGAATGCATTTTTATCCATGATTTTATATCAATATTTTTGGATAATGTGATAAATGTTGCAATTTTTGAAAATAAAAAATATTTATAACTATTCTAAAAACAATATATTATTTTATAAATACCCCAAAAATAAATCCTAATATAATTTTGGTTAGAAAAATCTAAAATGAATTTTATATAACTAAAATTGAAATCTAAAATATTAGAAAAATTAAAATCATCAAAGTAATGATTAATATAAGAAAATTTTAATTTAATAAATGTAATATTTTCAATATTAACTCATATTAATTTTGTTCCTTGAAAAGTTATAAATTATTAATATTTTAAAATCATAGTGTCTATAATAGCATTATAAATTTTTATTTCTTAATATGTTTTGTTTTGGTTACATTGGGTGTTTTATGAGACAAAATATATTTAACATCATATCTATTATGAAGGGTAAAAATTATGGTCCATTATAATAGGTTTACATGGTACTTTATAAAACAATTTTTATATTTTCCCAAATAAAATATGATAACACATTTTACTCAAAACATAATATGTAGGATAGAATTCTGAGATACCACTCTATAATAACCAGAACAATCGGGGCCCCATAAAGACCAGTAGTATTCCAAGAGTAACACCTCAATTCCACCTCCAATAATGTTGGGGATATAGACTAGCTCCGAGTTGGAAAATATGGGAGGCCTTAACCAAAGGTGAAACTATGCATGAACAAACCACTATACACCAAGAAATGAATAACTAATGTAATAACTAAAATCAACAAGATTATGAAAATTCATGAACAACTATCTAAGAATAAATCACGATAAAGAAATAAATACCAATAGAAAAACTTGGAAAAAATTCAGGCCTGACCATGAAATAGGGTCCCAACCTACCTACTAATAAAAAAGGGAAAACCACAAAGAAACTCACCCAATGTCATTAGAAAGAAAACACAATACATGGTCACCTCTATATGGTAGTACTAGGATCTGTAAATAAACGTTCTAGTAAATCAAACAGATATCATAATGTTATATTTATCAGAATCAACAGGTAAAAACAATTCATATTCTTGGGTGAGTATATACATTCAATGTATAAAAAACCAAAAAGAATTAGGAAATAGTTAAATAAATGGTATTCTTATCCCATGAGATGCTGAGAGAAATATCGTTACAAGTAGATATGCTGAAATAAAACCCAATGAAAGATATACAACAGACCTACATTTTCATAGCTACTGTTTGATCAAATCATCCAGAAAATTCCAGCATAAGTTATATTATAAAACTAGTCACCCATCATAAACCTCTATATATCTTTGTGCACTGTGCATCAGCTTTATTTCATCAGGAAATTGGGTTCCAACCCAATTATCCTAGAGAAACCACTACTTAACATGGACTCGATGACGATGGGATACCATTCCACAGTTAGACGACCCATGATCCTAGTGTTTCTAGTTGTGTTTCCAATCATATCAGTACAAAAATATGTGGGAACCACTCTCTATCCCTTGGGTGTTTCCCTATTTTTTAATACCTTAATGTCACATTAGAGGAAATATTTGTGTCTTATCCATATTTATTTGAAATTGATGAATCCATTATTTCATTACACCTAATTTCATGTCATTATTTCCAAATGAGAACACTCTATAAGGTCATTGATAGAATTATAATTAGAACAGAAAAATCATGATCTTAATTACAATTGTAAAATAATATGATATGAGAGGTATATGTCAATATAAAAAATTAGATTAAGGGTCATTTGGAGGTACATGTGGAGAAATATGAATCATGGGCTAGGTCGGGTACCATTTTAAACTCATCATGTTAAATGTTTATGGAAACAAAAAATACATAATGGTGACATGGTTTTTATCACCAATCCAAGATATATGTGTGAAATTCACTATTCATTATTAAAATATCAATTTAGGGGTACATGTGGAGTGGGTTAAATACAGGGAATATTGGTCGCATGGACATCATAGGTTTGAACAATGAGTACATGGTTTTTTTTCAAATCATACATCATACAACACAAAGTCCCTTAATATGAATGTTATTATTTAAGGCCTACTAAACCCTTAGCTGTAGAGATATCCAAAATACATGGAGTGTGATTTTTTACCCTGGAAAATTTGTACTCTAGAATTTCATAGTAGATGTATTTTGTTCACTTTTCTATATATCTCTATATATGTTTCCAACAATTACACTTGTTAATATTCCAATAGAGCTAATCATGATGATAGATTCATCTACTAATGACCACCAATCATTGAAAGATGGAAAAGGAACTACCATTGACACATATGAGATATATCATGCATTCATTATCACAATAGGTTTATAATCCTAGGAACCATCAGTTTTGATCCATCATTTAGCATTAATCCATCCTTTATCCATATATCACAACATCATTTAAATAACCATCATGAATATATTGTTTTATATACCCTCAATAATGTTTTCATATGAATAATAATAACCCCATGGGGAAATGATTAATAATTAAATGAAGATAGATGAAATTTTAAGACTAAAAAAGTGAAAATATCATTGGAGAATATGAACCTGTCCAAGGATAAAATCATAGAATCCATATTTGGTTAAATAAAACTAGCACAATGAATAAATTATCTAGGATTTATTGTTCAAGTATTTATAATTGGGATTCATGGGAGATAAAATATATCAATTTTCGATATTATATATTAGTTAAATAATCCATAAAATGGAAATCAATACTCCTATAATAGATTTATTTATGTTGTAGAACATGGATGTTGTAAATTTCATTAATGATTACTATGTAATAGTCATCCATCCCATGAATCAGAATGATTGTTTTATATTGATGTGATGTTATACCCTGAAATGAAAATGTCTCAATAGAAAAAATTTAATTTCATTTTCAAGAAGCATTACCTTTCTTTATATGAGAATACCTAATTAGAACTCCATAGATAAATAGGATTGTCCTAGAGTAAGGATCGAGATGGGTGACCACCAGGTATGGTTCCTAGGGTGTGTGGGTGAGGAAAAATCAAACTAATTAAATGTGTTATACTATGGAGTCACTCATTAGTCTGATGACCTATTCAGCCTTGTAGATGGTCCATAGGGAGGGGACAGAATATATATATAAGGAAAATGGGGTTCACAAGGGGATCATTCATTATATTGGTATCATAGGATGATCCAAGAAGGATATTTTGTGGCACTACCTTGGTTGAGAAATATTATCAATAAAAAACATGGTTGATATCTAATGTAGGGGTGAAAATAACTACCTCAAATGGTTATGGTTTAAAAAGTTTTGTGTTAATACCCATTTAAACAAGGTGTACCTTATATCAGGATCCAACATGATTATAACACAATAGCTATTTTATTTTGGAATGGTTTAGTTATTTGGAATGGTTTAGTTATTTGGATGGTTGACATCCATGGAGTCATCCCCAGGTGTGTCTCAAGGAGGAAATACTACACTGATAGAGCATGTGATGGAATGTGGAAAAAATAATTAGTCTCATATCCCATTTAGACATGTGGGAGGGCCAACAAAAGGGGAAAACACTTTTCTATGAGGCAACTGGGGAGATTTTGGGGCCCAATTGTTACATATATGATATATAGCTCATATGTAAACACCCATAGATCCAAAAATCCCTCATCATCTCTAATAAAATATGGTTATTAATATAACACTATAAATTTTATACAACATTAAATTTTCTAAAGATAGGTTATGTTAATAATTTTTAATAAATAAAGTAAATTATTTAATTATTTTCATTAAGAGAATCCCAAATTAGTGAACTATTACTGAATTTATATTACAAATTTAACATATTTTAGGCATATGTTAAACATGTTTTTCTATACTCAACATTGGTATAATATATTAAACATAATGATCTAATCAAAGGAAGTTTGATTTATTCCAAGGCATCACACAGAAAATATATAAATATATTTAATTTCTTATTAAAATGAATCTATAATAATTAAACACCTTTAATGTCATAATTCTCTTAAATAGACTCTTGTATAGTTAGAAAAACTAATGGTTTAAAACAAAAAATTTGACTATTGTAGTTTATGTTAGAGGTTATGGTAATGAATATTGATTTAATTAGTTTCCTTAGAGTTTATGTTTTTCAGAAATGTATTTAATCTAAAATGATTGAGGTTTTCTTATTAATTAATATAGTTGGGATATTCTATTTATTATTATCATTAATTATTAAAGAATTTTAAAAATATATTTAGTTCCCCATGACTGTTTTAAAGGGAATGAAAAATAATTTTTTGTCCAAGATGAAATTAGATTAATGATTTTCATTATTTACCTATAATTAAAAGTATAGGTTATCTCAACAGATAATAGAAATTATGGGACACATAAAAGATAATGATAGTGATTCTGTTCATCCCAATAGACATAATGGATTATTTAGTGTTAGTTCATATATGAATAATTAAAGGGTTACAAAAGAGATTTAAATTTTATATGAAGCATTAAATAGTTATGTAAGATATTAATGTAATCTAGGAAAACATAATTAGATAAAATAGAATTTTTTACCATTTTGGACGGTGGAATGTTATATATTGGTTTCATGTCATCTTGGATAATTAAATTCTTACAAAATAGTTTAATTTCATCATGGAATATGTGAGGGATTTATGATGAGGATAGTGTAATTTTATTTGATTGATCCTAAAAAATAATTCCTATATATCCTTATAATGGAATCTATCGCCAATGTAGACTTCTGTTACACATAAAGGTCATATAACATGTTCTAGTAATATTCCATGAAAAATAATTTTTTTTGTCATTGACAATGAATTTATAATATTTTGTTTAGATATAGGTGAGTAAGGAATGAAAACATTAATGGAATATAGGTCATATAAATTAAATCCATCTCTGTAGGAATACAATATAGTTTATCATCATATGATTAAGATGAGTATCTTGTAGTTATTTATACGAAAAACCAACCACGCCATGTTCTATAATATATTTTTTGATTGAACATTGTGCAAGGTAATTACATTAAGATAGTTATTTAGTGCACTCATGCCCATTAAATATTGATATCAATGATGGATGCATTTCATGATTTATTAATGATTATCCCCACTTATTTCATGAAACATTGTATACGGATGCAATAAAATAACATTTGGGACATAGAGATAAATAAATATAAAATAGTCATAAAATTTATAAATGAGTATATATATATTTATTTCATATGGATTATAATATATGAATTTTTTTACATATATAAGCATATTTTATTTGTATAAATGATTAAGGTTACTGAGATTATTTTTTTAAATGATTAGGTGTATAGATAAAATGGGTGGGTATTATGAATAATTGTACCATGTATTCTTTCACTATTAATAATCATAGATGATATAGTATATCCAATTCATGACGGAACCTAAAAATCATATCATTTCATAAGGGATTGAAAAGTGCAGGAATAAATTAATATAAGGGGACATAGATAAGGTGGAGCTACCCATTATACATTGCCTTACATGGATGCATAAGATATGGGACTTATTAGTTAGTATCCGATAAATAACAATACATTTTATATATATTATCATCAGTATTAGTAAATAATCTCTTATAGGAAAAACACTTTCATTTACAATATTGGATTTGTGATCCACAGTATATGTTAATGTTAAAATGAGTAATGATCATATATCAGAATTTAAAAAATATTATATAATTTTATACATATTTTATGTCCATTAATACTTATATATTATGAGTAACCTACATGTGTGTTAGTACATTTTACTTATGAGTGGGTTCCTTAATATTAATTCCCATTTAAATTACCTATACAATGTTTACCTTCACAGAATAGATTTCATGTTTATTCATGCGATTTACCAAACACACATTAATTTTTAATTGAGTTGTGTAAAAATTATATGTTTGTGAATTGTTAGATCCTTAATATTAATGTCTCTAAATATCATTCAAAATAATTATTTAATTGTGACTACTGATATTTGAAGAATATATTTATGATAAATCATATATCACAAATTATAATGGCATATAAGTGGTTGATCAAAAACATCAACCATATAATGACTTTCATGGGTAAGGAACTACATAGATGTAATGTGTATAACATGAAATTGTGGCTTTTATATAAAATATGAAAATGAATTTTTTGAAAAAGTGTATAATTATAGGTATTTTTTAGAATCATTGGAGTTCTTTGGGATTTATGTATATAATTATTTACATCCAAACCTAAATAAAATTCAAACTTAGTTTATTATTATTTATAAAAAAACATTTTTTTAGAAAACAAAAAAAATCAATTAATTGTTTCCAAATATATAATAAATTAATATTGATAAAAAAATAATTTTTTATTTTAATAAATGCATATAAATGGATAAAGTAATCCATGATAAATGTTAGTATTTTTACTACATTGTAGGTGATGAAAATACTTGACATCCCTATTAGTCTGATAGAGTTACTCAAGAGGGGGTTAATTGAGTTCCTAATAAAAATATCAATAAATAAACAAACAAATATGAAATCCTCAAAATAAAATAAACTGGCCAGTTAATAAACACATCAGATTGATATATGATATATCCATTAAAAGTATTTCTTAAAGGGTGATTAAGTGTTAGTTAACTTTTTTTTCTAAATACAATAATTTTTACATCGATTTACATATATATAAATATATATATATATAAATTAGTTAATATTACTTATCAAATAAATACTTGTGTCTGTTTTAATGAAATATTATATTAAATAAAATATAAAATCAAAACAAATAACATAGCGATTCTAGAATAAACAAAAGGTTCAGTCTTGTTTTGAGTCCTAATCTGCTCCACTTGTCATTCACCAGTGGCCAAGATGATTATTAAAATAAACAAAAAAATTCCACAAGATAAATTAGGTATATAGTTAACAACAACAAGTTATCTATGATAAAAACATCTTACACAATTATACATTGGATAGAATAATTGAACATATCTCTTATGGACCTATTCCAAAAAAAATGATTAATAGAGAGTGGAATAATATAATAACAATTATTCACCAAGAATATGCTGGAGATAGTGTGTGTTGGATAACATTATAACACCACACAACTCAAAAGTAATATTTAAGATAAAAATTGAAATATCATAGTTTGATGTGTTTTGTGTGTTTATAAGCTTCAAATCAGTAATATTGAAGAGTTTGTGTTTTGTTTTAAAAAATTGAAGCAGAATAGTGGATTGTATAAATCAATAGGAATTATTCGTATGATCTATATTTTTTTCTGATCAATATTGTTAATTTTTTTAGTTCTTTTGTGTCATTGATCTTAAAAGAATGTGAATCGCCATGTTCATGTGAAATTAAAATTTTGATCATACAATTTTCTTGGTCGATAGTAAACATTGGATCTATATATATCTTCATTATATCGAGAAATATATCATTCATGAATATATAAAAGCACTTTTGTAAGAAGATCTACATTTCTAAAATCATATATTACTATGTGTTAATTTATTGGTCAAACCATCTTGGAATATATTTTGTCAATGAAAAATTTATGTCGTTGATATCGGAAAGAAACAGTACAAGGTTTACCATCATTAACATAGCATCTGGTAGTAACAGTGACATGACCCTGGTGGGAGCTCATCATGGTCTTAGTAGTGACATTATTCTTATGGTGTCTCACCCTAGAAGTAACCGTGACATAAGTTTGGTTTTACTCATCCTCGCGGTACAATTGACTTACAGACAATGATGCCTTTCCATAATTCTTCACAGAAATTTTATAAAAGTAATACATTTATATAAAATTATATCATATAACATGTGAAAAATTATTTGTAATTGAATCATGGTTTGTGATCACTAAAACAAGATATGTAAAAAACACTTCAAGTAAATAAGTTCCAATATTCTACCCCTTTTGATGATAATATAACATGAAATTTTATAATTAATATATTAATTCCAAAAGAGGTTTGTTTTGAAACAACCATATTATAACTAAATTTGAAAATATTTTCCTCATTGAGGTTAAAAAAAATGTATAAGGATAACTAAAAAAGTAGAATGGAAAAGAGCCTAAAATAATTTCATTAACATGGTGTAAAAAATACATATGATAAAGGAATACTGAAATTATAGAATCCCTATGAAATATATATCACCAAAATTAGATTCCCTCATAAGAGGATGGTTGGTGAACATCTGTCTCCTTTCCTTTTTCATTTTCCCTATCCCTATCAATATCTTGAGAAGAGACGGATGATGTATAAGTTGGGGGATATGTAGTAAAGATGGAAGATTGGTAGTAGGAGGAAGTGGTTCTCTAAAATGATCTGTAATGATTTTTCTGATCGCTTCAATAGATTTCAAACACAAAGGATATAGAGTTAGAGGCACAAGACTAGTTTTTTAAATAAATAAAGTAGGTCTAAAATGAACAGATTTTGTGGTTTTGGTTGAAAATGTTGGAGACAAATTTAATTTTTTGATCAATGTCATGGGTATCCCTTTTGAGGCTAATAAATCCATAGATTTTTTTATGTGGGGTTACTAAAGGAGTTATAGAAATGATAAGGATATAATATGTTTAAGGATGATTATATGATCAATGTCAGGATTATCCCTTTTGAGGTTTTGAGTGAGGAAATATCAAGCTGATATGAATCTTTTACCGGCTATTACGAATTTCTTATTTTGAGGCTAAACAAACCATTGATTTTTTATATTATTTGATTATAAGATAAATAGTTTCAATTATATTAACTCAAATAGTTAATATTGATAGTTGAAATTTGATTCATTGACATGGTGATATTTGGGATGATATTTATTATCAAGATAAAAACTACAATTTCTATTTGAATCTAAATTTAATTAATTAAATTTTGGTTGGGATATATTCTTTATAAAATTATTTAGTGATTTATCAAAGAGATTGATTTTATTTTAGATATTCTTCACTAGCTATAGGTATGTATTATATTTATATTTTGACATTAGATTTATCCTGAATTTTTATATTCCAAGGATATAATAAATGATTTAGTGACATAAGTTGAAAATAATGAGATTAGATTTGGGGTTAAAAATTAATTAAAGTTGAGGATATTTTTTTAATTTATTATGTATGGATATTTATATACAGAACGATATTTTTGGAACATTTTTTGTTATTGTTAATTTTTTTTGTCAAATGTATTATGTCATGAAATGATGATTTACAAATATTTTGATAAACCATTTGGTTCTATTTAATTTTTAATGATATTAGGAATATAATTTCCTCCATTTGAGGAATATGTGATCTATTAGAGGTTAATATTAGTTCCTCAAGAATTATAAATTTATCCTGAATACTTTTTGAATGGGTGAAAGGTATGATTTTGGTGGAAATTTATTAAAGGATTAAACTATTAGTGTTACGTAATTATGTATCCTTATTTTCTTTTTATATTTGGTTTATCAAGTCCGTGATAATATGAAAATGAATATGGGAAAACTTTTAATACTATTATGATCAATTTTTTTTAATTTAATGACTTGTTCATACCTCATTTAGAAGGGTGATTTTATCACCATGATATTTTAAATGAACTCTTATTTTGATAGGAATGATACAAATAACCCTTAGTATAAATGAAATATAACACAAAATATCATTATAATAAAGAAATTAAATTAGAGGCGTGAATATGATTAAAAAATATTAATAATATTTGAGAATATGTTAGATAAATAAAATATATTTGTTAATATGTACTAATTTTTTTCACATTATATGATTTTTCATCATAAAAATATATTTTTTAATTAATTAAAAAAATATGATCTATTTCATTAAAATTCATAAAACATTAATGATAAGGTGATATTTATTTTTTAAATAATCATATCAAAAATAATTTTTTTTGTGAAATATTGATATTTTCTTCAATTGATTGTTTTTTAATTTATGTTTGAAAAAATTTGGAATTCTCGAAGATGGCTATTTAATTTCGATAATGAAATTAATTTTAATCGACCATTATATTTTATTTTATATTTTTAAATGACATACATTCAATTTTATTTATATTCATCTAATTAATTTCTTTTTAAATTATAAATATTCCTATTTTTTATATAAGTAAAAATTTTTACATAATATTTATTAAATAAAAAAATATTTTTTGTCTGTTGTACATATTAATATTAAAATTGAAATATTACACCTTAGTACAATTAATAATGGTAATGGGATATCATATTTATAATTAATAGGGTTAAATTTGGTAAACATAAACATTTTTTGTGTTCTTATTTACAGTAATTGTGAAAATTATTAGTCCCCTCAGTAAGGTAATAATGGGTAATATTTGGTTAAAACATTGGGATAAGGCTTTAAAATTTATCTAACCTATCATTATATCCCACTGTATTAGTGGAGTTCATTCTTTTTTACCATTTATGAACATATTAAATCATGGTTATGTTTTTCATTTATTATATTAGTTTTACTAATTTAAGAAAGTAAATAATACAAATTTCTTACCTCTGGAAATTAATATCTATAAAGAAATTTACATTGTAATAAATATATGAATTATTTGTTTATAATTTTTTTTAAATAATAATAATTCTATCACGGGTTTTTAATTAAAAAATATATTTATTTAATAATTAACTCAAATTATTACACAATGTTGACGTATTATTTATTTAATTATATAAAGAAAAAATTATATTATTTGAATAATATAAAAATTAATTAAATCTGGTTGAATTTATGTATTCCAAATAAATTTTTCATAAATATAAAATAATAGTTTTCTGTGGATTTTTAGATTTTAATTTCACTGCTATCTTTATTATATTAAAATCAATGTAGATATATATCTTGAAAAATGAAATTAATGATATTTTATGAAAAATAATATATTATTAAATTATTTATAAATAATATACATATTGACATAAGACAAATAGGAAGTTTTATTTTATACATATTAATCCTTATTCTATTTATGAGATAATTTTAAAAGTATAAATAAAATTATGACACAGTAATATTGACAAAGGAGTCAATATATTTTTGGATACAATCAATTATCAAAGGGATTAAACCAATTGATAATGTTTTATTTGACACCAAACACTATCCAAATTTCATTGGACAATAAAATTTCTACAACTAAATATATTTCATAAAATATATATAAATATGGAATCATTTTTTGATAATTCCTGAAATATAATTTTATTTTTTAAGTACTTGGAAGTGTTTCATTTCCCCCCTTTTTAAAACAAACCCCCTTATATATTTTCATTACTTCATAATGAAAAATATAACATGGAATAACCCTATAAAAATATCTTTTAAACTTATATATACATGATTTATATGTGTTTTTATCCTGGAAATACCATTCCAATGGTCCTTAAGAAATGATCTAATAGAGGCAAAATAAAGTAGAAGTAGTCATCTTACATATTCTGTTTTGTATTTTTTCTTATTCGAACCAATCTAAATATTATATATTGAAAATAAAATAATAATTATTCATTATTAATATAATTTGTTTTCATTATTGTTATGTTTCCAAAATATCCACAAAATATTCCATCAAATTAGAATTTCATTTATCATTCATGTGTGCATGTGGACTACTACCTCCATTTAATGATACAATCCATATTCCATAATCATATTTCCAAGATAGTTATTATGATAGGAATATGGTTTATATATGATATTTATGAAATAGTTTCTATTATGTAATTATAAAATCATATATAAATTTTTACATTTCAATCCATTAGAAAATTATAAGGTCCCCCTGGAAACATGTGTACTAAAACCTCCAGGAAGAGATATTATTAATTTTTCATTTACACATTATATATGTAGTAATAATGATATATATAATGAATAAAAATATATATGTGATATAATAATTATTCTTTGTGGTGAATTATCATTCATTCTTTCTTTATACAAATCATAAAGTGAAATCAATGTTATTATGTATGTATAAACTACCTTATCCATCAAGGATGCAATTTTTTTCCTTCTGTTCCATTTATGGTTGATTATAAATATTTATTTAGTTAATATATGTTCTATATATATTATAAATATATTTTCATACATTATGGAATGATGATCAATTTACAAGGACCAAATCTACCGAACAAGAGTTCTCATGAAAAATCAAATTGTGAACACTTGAAAATGATTATATAAATAGGTAGTTATTAATAAATTGGCATAAAAATGTTTTATGTGGAGAGTAAAATGTATTTTATATATTTTTATGAATTTATTATATATTTATAATAAAAATAATTTTTTTACATTAGGTAAAATCTCATATAAAGAAAGTAAAACATGATATATGGCTTTTTCATCAAATATTTATTTTTGTTAAAGATATACCGTATTCACCACTTGATTATTTTCTATTGATTATATAGTTCCCATGTATTCATTTTATTAATTTTCTCGTGTGATTTATAGAGAATTTAAAATGAATATATGTATATATTATTCATGAGGTTTATATTAATAGATTACAAAATCAGTGTGGGTTTTCAGTCTCAATATTTCATCACTAAGACATAATTGATTTTAAAAAACTACTAATGTGTATCAGGATTATATACACCAATATTTAATTTTTTGCTTATTATTCCAATTATTTTTATTATATTTATATATTCTTCTAATTCATACATGGGGATTATGAATAAAAAATTATCGAATTGTTTTGGGTTTTATGTTACAATTTCATTTTTTATTTGGATTATTTATGATAAATTCACATATGGTGAAATTTCAGGATAATAATCTCAATAATCTCATTAATTTTTTTATTCTATTTTTATTTATATGAAATAATTTTCCCCCTTTTTTTAACTCTATATAAGTAGTCAATAGACTGAAGTATTGTTTTAGTGGAAAAATAAATTTTATTTATCTTTATTAAAAAAATATCTTTCATAATCGTGTTTTGTAAAAATGATTTCAATAGTTTATTTATATTTATTTTATGATTATTTAATATTTTTTAACCCTAATTAAATATATAATAAATGGTTTAAATATAATATTCAAGTCTTTTTCGGAATGAGGTTCTTTTGACTTTTCACCAAAAATGTCAAGGTTTTTTTTGTTTTATCTTCTAAGGTATGAACATTAACACCTCGATAATCTATGAAATATTTATTAAAACTTAATTTAATCCTATTTATTTTTTATGTTACATGAAACACTAATTTTATGTTATGTTAGTTGGAAATATATTTTATCTAGTATTACATAAAAACTATGTATTGATTGTGTCACATGTGAAAACAAGATTCAATGAAGCATGACATGCTATTGAAATATTATTATTTATTATTATAGTCATCCCCAAAACAATGTAATTGTGTTTATTAATGAGTTAAATTAAATTATGTAATTATATGGTTTAAATATGTATATAAAATGAAATATTTCATGAATAATTTATTATAAACAGAAATTAAAAAATTTTGAAAATAAAGGAAATGTCTTCCTAAAAATATATTTATACGCACACACATGTGTTTTACATTAGTAAATTAATTAGAATGGATTTTTAAAAGATTTTAGTTATATATATATATTATATATTCAACAAATACTCTTCTATTAATATTATTTTTATAGAAATATTATAATAATAAATCTATTTCTACGCTTAAAATATAATTTTTTCTAAAAAAGAAATTTTTGACTCATTTTGGGATCATATTTTGAAAATTAATATTTTTATCCTTCTGACACATTATTTTTAATTTTTTTAAAATATTAAATTAAAAAATTATTAGTTAGTGAATTATTTATATTTTTTAGGGAAGATAATTCTTTTGATGAGTAGTGAAAACTAAATATTTTTATTAATAATACACAATATTGTTAATAAAGTTTTCCAAAATTATTTAATGAAGGTTTTAAATGTATATCTAAGATAATTATATATCTTACAATCCATATAATATCATTAGAGTAATTTTAATATTGAATTTTTAAACAAAAACATTGATAAAATTTGAAAATTTTATCTTAGGAAACCATATTCTTCATAATATATATGAGATTATTTTTAAATTAAAATTTTCCACATAATTGACTAAAAAATTAAAAAATTTTATTCCACATCTAAAATTAAATTACTATATTTTATATTATATGTTCAACTTAATTTATTTCCATACAGATTATTAAAAATTGTAAAAAATAATTAATAGGGTTATGTTGAAAATATTTCTTCCATGCGGCTTATACTAAAATGATAAGTGATTAAATAACCTATAAACTTTTCCAACACTAATTATAAGGAAATATTAAAACCATGTATCATAATTTTTTTTATAATATCCAATTTTGTATTATTTTATTATATTTTAAATTCATGAACTACTTTTTGTTTTAGATAATTAAAAGTATACAAATCCCCTCACTTATAAATTGCCACACCATTCCTCTTGTAAAACCCTAATCTTCCACGATACATTCGTATTTGAATAATACAATAGTGTTCAATGTATGCAACATCGAGTTAAAGTGCACCACAACCTGTCGATCAAGATGTTTTAAAAGATGTTATGAATAGTAATATTGAATTTTTGAATTTTTATAAATTTTATATATCAAATTGGACTTCATTATTGAATTTAGAATATCAAAATTAGATTAGTTAGATTTTTTTGTATATTTTTGATATATTTCATATTTCAATTAATATGGAAAAATACTAAATTTTAATTTGAACCCACATTTTTAATTGAAATAATTTGTAGTGATAAATTATACATTTGAGTGTTTTTAAAGTATCATTAGATTTTATTTTTATCATTAAATATACTTTATTTCATTGGATGTAATTTCACATTTTAATTTTACATAAGAATATGTCAATATTTTGATAGATTTTATTTCTTATAAACCCGATTATTGGTTTGGAAAACGTGAAATAATTTTAAATTAATTTCTGAAACATATTTATTTTGAATTTTGAAAATTTTATTCCATATTTAGAATTAGGAGGTCAAAATTATTTTAATAGGAAATTTGTTATACATTATTAATAGTTACATTAGTAAATATTTTATTTTCCATGTTTAATGGGTAAATCTTGTATATAATAGTAAAAAATAATATTATAATAATACTAAATAATGCCAACACATGTCTTAACCCTATTCCAATATAAATTTCTGACCATGGTCATCCTTGTGTCAATTTGAGGACCCCATGGAGCCACTTGGGAGAAATAATGACATTTTATATTTAAAAATGTAATGTAAAGGGAAAAATAACTAAACATGTATCTTTTAGTAAAACAATCTTATATGAGGTTATATAATTTATCTCTTAGACTATAAATAGTAATTATAAATCAAAAAATATTTCCTATATGATGATATTTTTTTAATTTTTGGACATAAAATAAATATATTTATGACACAATAATGATGTAGTATTTTTTTATTAAAGAATGAATCAAATAAATGGTATTATAAATACAAAAATAATTATAATTACAATGATTTGATTTCATCCACTTATTTATAGGGTAATAGGATATGTTTGGGTTATTTAAATAAATTTTTAGATGTGATAATGTTTTTATGACTTTCACAAAAACAAAACACCAAATTGTTTCAGAATTGTCATAAATGAGTTTTTAAAACAAATACTATATTATTATTTGATATAATATTCCTAAAACTCTAAGCATCTTCCAATGGACTCAGATAAGGTTATATATGTCAATATGTAACCACATGTGGTTCTCTTGACTTTTTATAGTATGTTTATTAACAATGCATTATAATAATACAAGAATTCATGGTAAAATTTATAATATTTTACTAAGAGTTAAATGTAAAAGATAATATGACAACCCCTGTTTTTATTACATAATTAAACATAATTTATTACATAAATTTCACTTGATACAACATAGAATATTTATATTTTTAGTGTCTTTAGGGAGGAAGAACATTTCATAACAAATTAATACATGAAATAAAACACTGTTATTGAAAAACATTTCTACATGAACACTACATTCCCTTGTACTTAGCGTTGCATTGGACAACCTGAGGATATGTATAAGAAAAGGGTAAACTATAAAGCCCAATAAGGGGATAATAATTGAATAATATGAGGTATAAAATACAAGTTAGTCAGTAGGAATATCAATAGAGCACAGGATAATCATAAAAATAATGGCATGATAAAGAATGATTATCATAACATGGAGATGTGGAAACAACCCTTAACATGGAATTATGATAATCCAAGGCTCATTGCACATGGAGAATTATTAAACCCTCATTGAACATGAAGCACTAGTAAAACCTCATTTCACTTGAATTAGTTATAGTCAACACCTATTTCACATGACATATCATGATACTATACTTTACCCAAAGTAATGGAGTTTTGTAAGGGCGGGCCCTTCTTAAACATATCATATCAAGCAAAAGTGTGCCACATGGATCATATAACATGAATTCATAAAAAATCATAATTTATTCCATGATAAATAAATGTGGAATGAATACATGAAACAATATAATAAAATAGAAAATTTTCATAAATTTGAATACCACTGATAGAAAAATGGGCACGGTATTCACTACATAATGACATTGTATTGGAAAATCGGTACAATTTTGGCAGCTTAACGACGTTACGTAAGAATTCATAAAAAAGGTTGATGAGAGATAAAGGGGTGTATCATCAAATGTACATGAAATGGACAGTAAGGGTCACATATAGATACATGTCCCAACAATTTTAATGGAATTTAGATTCATGATACAAAAGAATTTCTTGAATGTATGTGAGGAGAGATAAATTCCTTTCGGAATTTCAGCATAGTAATAGGGGTACCTCGAAGGCATTTATTGTGAGATAAAGGGGTATTTCATAATTAAAACATAAATATGGGATTATGGGGGAGGATTTAAACCATAACATAACATTTATAATTGAAATTAAATGGGCATAACAACATTAAGTAAATTTGACAAAAATGAGAAGGGAAAACCCCTTAGTTTGAAGTGTGCATCCCAAGGATTGATAGAGGATTGAGAGAGGATTATTGGGAGATCGGGGCACCTTGAGAGGATTGTAGATTTAGGAGGGAAGAGGTTGGACGAACTCCAAAGGATTTGAGGGAGGAGGATGTGGGAGCTTGGGTGGGTTTATATAGAAAATGTGAGGGAATTCATTATTATTTATGTTTGGGACACCTCATATTAAACTAATCCAAACCACAAACCATACCATGGTTTTTTCCCACGGTTTTTTGGAAAAGGGAAGTGGAAAAAAATAATTTATATGGACAATGTCCCAACTTATTAATATAATGTGGTTTATTATGTGTAGGTTAGTCGCACTCCTAAGGAAAACTATTTAAAAAGATAAAATGTTTAATAAGTCATGAATGTTCCACTAAAGCTTTGTAAAATAAATCAAACAAACCCAAAATTAAATTATTTTAATATTAAAAAATATATTGGCCAAACATAATGTTTATAGTATTTTATAACATCCCTATTGTGCTATTATGATGTCATAAAATACATTATATATTTAAACGGTATTTAATTTTTACCCAAAAATTTGACTGTCTTAGAAAATTAAGAAAAATACACCATTGGAAAATTTCAATGTCCTGATTCAGGAAATAATATTCATTTTATTTAAATAATTTCATAAATATGTTAATTTTTACTTTTAAAATAAATACCTATATTTATCAAAAATTCACGGGTTTTGACGAAAATGTCTTTCAAACCATATTAAAAATTACAATTGAATTCATAAAATGATAAGATAATTTTTATTTTCTAAAAATTAATTTTATAATAAAAATAATAATTTATTAAAAGATAATTTAATTCAAAAATACATTAATTCTTTAAAATATATTTCATAGTTTAACATTAACTAAAAATACTATT
The DNA here is from genome assembly GCA_963277665.1 of Viscum album. Taxonomy (NCBI): domain Eukaryota; kingdom Viridiplantae; phylum Streptophyta; class Magnoliopsida; order Santalales; family Viscaceae; genus Viscum; species Viscum album. The sequence goes on along the minus strand of OY728120.1, from coordinate 645,642,689 downwards.
TGTGCATTAAATACTATTTACAAGGTACAGAAATAAAATGAATATATATTCCTTATTATATTAAATAATATTTTACATAACCATAGTACTATTTTCTGTTAAATATCCCCATAAAACACTTGTATAAGACCGAAGGGTGAGGTGTGCGATGGTGACAAACTTTTGATGTGGCTCGGATAACATCGCTCGGGTAGTAATCTCTACCAACATCCACATTTCTCATAGGCGGTTCCAATCAACTTAACGTGTTCAAGATAGACTAGGTCTTGGCCAAGAGCGAAGCCCAATTACGCCACCTCCTTTCCGAGCTCCGACAAAAGGGCTTCATATGAGCAAAGTCCAATGGATGAGGCCATTGCTTCCTTTGTCTGAGTAAATTGGATTTTTGAAAGCCCATATCTATACTAATAATGTTATCACTGTTCAATGGCTACATTGGGAATGGTCATAATTCATAACAATATTTTATAATCCAAAAACATAAAACAAAAGAATTGCATATGTTGCATAACCATTTCACTAATTAAGAAATTTAATTAGATAAAGATGGATTTGCAATAATGAATGTTTTGGTCGTTACAACCTTCCCCCTTATGAAATTTCTCCATCAAAATTTCCTTTACCGACACAAAAATAGATTTGGGTAACTCTACTTCATCATTTCCTCTGATTCCCACGCCACATCGTCAAACCTGTGGTTTTTCCACAACACCTTAATGATGGGAATTGTCTTATTTCGTAGAACATTTTCTCTACGATATATGATCTTCACTGGTTTCTCCATATAAGATAGATCATCCTCTAACTATACCACCTATGAAGAGAGTACATGTGAAGGGTCTGGTATGTACTTCCATAAGAGGGATAAATGAAATACATCATGTACATTGTCCATGGTAGGTGGAAGTGTTAGTAGATAGGCCTCAACCCCCACCCAATCAGGAATCTCGATGGGAATGATGTACCTTGTAGTTAAATTCCCTTTCATTAAAAATCTCGTAACCTTCTTCTATGGAGGTATGCATAGATATAACATGTATTTAACTTTAAACTCAATGTCCCGTCGACAGTTATTTTCATAAGACTTCTGTTGAGTCTGGGCTTCCATGAAATGGTGCTGAATGGTTTTCACCTTCACTACTATTTCATTTACTGTTTCTGGTCCTAGAAGCTTACGCTCACCGAACACATCCCAACATGTTAGGGTTCTACACCATTTCCAATAAAGGGATTCATATGGTGCGATTTGGATGCTCAAGTGGAAAATGTTATTATAAGAGAACACAACTAGATGAAGATGTTGATCCCATCATCCTATAATGTCCATTGAGCACACCATCAACATGTCCTCAATTTTTTGGGATAGTGTGCTTGGATTGGCCATCAATTTAAGGATGATAGGTGGTAATGATGTTTTTTTCAGTATTTAGATCAGGTTCAAGACTGTTCCAAGGCATACAGGTTTATCTTGGATCTCAATCAGAAACAACAGATAGTGGTACTCCATGCATCCTTACCACTTCCTTGATATATATCTATGCAAGTTTATCCAACATAAATCATCCAAAATTGCACTGATCTGTGTAACATTTTCAAGACTATCCACTACAAACCATATTGCATTGTTTCCTTTGGATGTCTACGAACGTCCTGTGAGAAGGTCTATGGTGATGTTCTCCTATTTCCTTTCTACTATAGGTAGTTGTTGCATCATCCCCTTAGACTTTTTCCTCTCTACCATGACTTTCTAACATACCAGGAACTTTGATGTATATTAAGTGATCTCATTCTTTATATTATCCCTCTAATAATTCTCTCATAGATCTTGATACATCATTGTGTTTCTAGGGTGAATAGAGAAATTTGAACTATGTGCATCATCCAAAAGTTCATTCTTCACCTCCGGACAATATGGAACCCATAGTCTTTCCTGAAATATCACAATTATTTCATCGTTAACAATAAAACCCAATTATTTACCTTTTTTGATAGCTTCCACATTTTCTTGAATTCCCACATCATCCTTCTGAGAATCCTTTAGCCTTTCCACAAATGACGATTGACCGATCAATTGTGAATTGATTTATGATGCTCCCTTCTTTATGATTATCATTTTCATGTTCATCAAATCTAAGAATATTGGATTCTTTTCAATTATCATTAATGAAAGAATAATTGGGTCCTTTTAACATAGGGAATCCACCACCTTGATTGCTTTCCCATGGTGGTAATGGATTGAGCCATCATAGTCTTTTAACAGCTCTAACCATATTCATTGGTGCAGGTTCAACTCTTTCTATGAGAATATATACGTGAGGAATTTGTGGTCTGTATATATTTCACACTTCTCCGAAAATAGATAATGCCACCAAAATTTTAAAGAGAATATCACTACAACCAACTCAAGTTCATGTGTTGGATTGTTCTGTTAATGAAATTTCAATTGCCTTGAAGCATAGGCAAAGACATTGACATTTTTCATCAACACACATCCCTAGCCCTTCATTGAATCATCATTAATACCACAAAAAGTTATCCAGTTGCGGGTAATGTGAGCATGATCACAGTGATAAGACTCCTTTTCAACTCCTTGATTGTTTATTCACATTCATCACTCCATGAAAACCTTACTCTCTTCCAAGTTATCTTGGTAAGAGGGTTGGAAAATTGTGAGAAATTTCTCACAAATTGTCGATAATATCTAGCTAACCCCAAGAAGTTATGGATATCTATTACCAATGGTGGCCTCATTCACCCCTCAATTGCATCTATTTTGGAGGGCTCTGTAGATATACCATTACATGTGATGTTATGGAGAAAGAATGAGACCTCCTTCAACCAGAACTCACACTTTTAATACTTTTCATTGAGCTTCTCCTTCTGCAAGGTCTCTAGTACAGTTCTTAGATGCACCTCATGATCCTCATTGGTTTTGGAGTATATCATAATATCATCTATAAACACTACCAAATTTTTTTTGGGGTAATCTCTAAAGACTCTATTCTTCATGTCCATCATGATTTCTAGATCATTAGTAAGTCTGAAAGGAATTACTTTGAATTCATAGTGCCCGTATCTTGTTCGAAATTTATTCTTGGGGATATCTTCCTTATTCACCCTTACTTGATATTATCCCGTCCACAAATCCACCATGTATAAGTATTGTGCTCCACATAGCTGATCGAACAATTCATCAATTCTTGTTAGAGGATATTTTTTCTTTATTGTGATTTTGTTAAACTCATGATTATTTATTGAAAGGCTCATTGACCCATCAATATGCATGTCGTAGAGGACTGGTGCACCCCATGGTGAAAGACTTGGGCCTATAAATCCTTTATCCAGGTTCTCTTATAGTTTTTTCATCATATCCTCAAGCTCCACATCAGCCATTCAATATGGAGTCTTGGATATTGGCCATGCCTCAGTTATAAGATCAATTCAGAATTCCACATCTCTTCTAGGGGGAAGACCAGGAAATTTCTCGGGAAACACTTCAGTGAATTCCCTCACAATATGCATGTCTTCAAGGATGTTTTCTTCCTTGGACTAAATAATCTGATCTAGATACACGTTCTCATAGGGAATTAATATCCTCGCTTGAGATGATGGATCTAAAGAAGATTCATCTTCTTCCTTGCACTTGTATTGAATCGGGGGCTGATTCTCCACATGGAGTGTGATTTCCCTATCATAGTAATTAATTTTGGGAATATACAAGGAAAGCAAATCCAGTAAAATAATCACTTCAAATTCCACCAATGGGATTATGGAAAGGTTCTCCATGATTTTTAATCCATAGATTATGAAAGGGGAGGTGTTATATTCATGGTATGAAAAGATTTCCCCATTTTCCATACTCATTAGCATATTCACTTCCATTATTTGTGGTCATGCTAGGATTGTTTTTCAAATATTTTGAGATATAAAATAATGCATAGAACCTAAATAAAAAAGTGTGTTCACTATTCTGGAATGAATAACTAGCGTACCTATCACCACTTCATTATCAGGGTTCACTTCGGTAGTATTGATGGAAAAAGATCTCCCTTTCTACCTTGGAGGTTGTTGGTTGCCTCTGAAAACCCTTGGCTTATGGCACTAATTAGAATGATTCTCTGGTTCTTTGCAGTTGTAGAAATGAACCATGAATTGAGGTTCAAATGGAGCATTCCTCTCCACTGTTACAGTCATGGGTCTTTCTTGCCAATAGTTAATTGCCATGTGCCCTTCTCTTCCACACTCAAAGCATTTTCTCGTAGCCTTCATGGAATTTACAGGTTACTTCTTTCCCCGCATTTGACAAGTGGGGTGTTGGATCTTCTTAGAATCATTGGATTTATCAATCAGACCGCCAGCATTGAAGTCCACCTTATGCTTCTTATAACCAAGATACCCCTGAGATTCTTCGATCTCTATTTCGACCTTTAGGGCACATTGGACAATTTCCTCATTGTTGTCGAAGTCACAATTCACCAGCGCTTTCTGCAGTCTTGCTTTCAGCCCACCAAAGATGCGGTCAACCATGAATTAGGTGGTAACAACAAAGAAGGAAGCATATTGTTCAAGACTTGTGATGTTTTACTCAAATAATCCAATAGATTCGTTGTCTTTTTTCTTGAGGGAAAGGAACTTCATTTCAATCATAAGCATATGGGTGCATGAAAAATATTTATCGAAACAAATCATCTGAAAATCCTTCCATTCCAACTCCTTGATATTGTCCTCAGGATTTATATTATTGATCAATGTCCACCATTGATTAGCATCACCCTTTATATGACAATCAATCTGGAGAACATTCTATTGTTCAGAAAATTGAATAATGGAGAAAATCTTTTCAATTGATTTTATCCATTGTTCAACTATTGAGGGATCAGATGACCCATTAAAATTAGGAGGACATTGTCTCATGAAGCCTTCGATATAGAATTGTTCTTTCTTATGGGGGATGAATGTTCCGCTTGACCCATGTTTCCATTCAATTCTTTAGTATTCTGAGAGAGAAGCGTGGAAATGATTGTGATTCCCACTCCCAATGGATTCAACATCTCATTAGTACATTCATCACATTGATATTCACATCAGTTGTTATCCAAGGTCCTCCAATTACCAGTTATTGACTAGAATAAAAGAAATGTTAGGGGTTCCACATAAAGGGCTATTGAAGGAAAAAACTGATGACTTATAAATAAATATTATTTTCTTAACATATGAATCTAATGGCTTCAGTCTATGTTAACATTGATCTAATTTATAACATATATTATTAGGGAATTATTTGTCCCTTAGTAATGGGTCATACTAAGATTGTGAATTTACCAATTCATATCCCATGGGAGTGTCGTAACCAAGAGTGCAACGAGGATTGTTGTCGTGCACCAGTTCCCATTCGAGTCTAGCTCAAAACGGGTTTTTCGGGTTTTACACCTAGGTTACATCTGTGCCTGACATGCCATTACCTTCACTTAACATAACATGGATGGATTTTATTGATAAACCCCTTAATAAATGCTCAACAAATCTTAGGGATGATTTTATTATACTTACAAATGTCTATATGGCCTTACTATGGTTTTCAAATCTTAATCCCAAGAATAACTAAACCTATCATCTGATACGAACTATGTCAACCCTGATTTTTATTACAAAATTAAACATAATTTCTTACATAAAAATAACTTAATAAAACATAGAATATCGATAGGTATAGTGTCATTGGGGCTTAGGATCAATACATAACAACTTAAAACAATATATACAACATCATTATTGATAACTTCATTTACATGACCACTGCAATCCTCTATACTTAGCATTGCATTGGATAACATGTGGACATGCATAAGAAAAGGGTGAGCTATAAATCCCAATAAGGGAATAATAATGGAATTACATGAGGAATAAAATACATGTTAGACAATAGGAATATAAATAAAGCACAAGATAAGTAGAAACATAAAGGCATGATAAATAATGATAATCATAATAATAAAATGTGGCAACAACACTTAACATGGAATTAGCATGAGCCAAGGCTCATTGCACATGGAGTAGAAGTAAACCCTCATTACACATGAATCCTGAGTAAAACATCTTTGAACATGAATTACCATGATTAAACACCCATTTCACAATAGGTATCATGATACTATACTTTACCCAATTCATTTGAGCACTATAAGAGCGCACACATTCTAAACATTTCATTTCATGCATAAGTGTGCCACATTGATCATATAACATGGATTCCAAAGACATCATAATTTATTCCATGATAATGGAATGAGGAAATCATACATGAAACATTATAACCAATATGTAAATTTTTAATAATGGTGAATACCATTGATAGAGAAATTTCAATGGTATTCACTACACAATGACATTGGTATGGATAATTGGTTCAATTTCGGCAGTGTAACAACATGATGTAAGAAATCAAAAAAATGGGTGATGAGAGAAAAAGGGGTCTCACATCATATTTACATGAAATGGAATGTAAGGGGGTATTATAGATACATGCCCCAACAATTTTAATTTGATTTATATTCATGACACAAACGAATTTCTTGAATGTAAGTGAAGAGAGTTAAATTCCATTCGGAATTTCGGCATAGTAACTGGTGTATATGGGGGGAATTTATTGATATAGAAAGGGTTATCTCATAATTAAAACATATATAGGGATATATTCTGGAGGTTTGAGACCATATCTCAACATTTATAATTGAAATTAAAAGGGAAAAACTACATTATGAATATTGGACAAAAATAAGAAGGGAAGAAAAACCCTTACATGGATGTGTTCTTCCAATGGATTGAGAGTGGATTAAGAGAGGCTTCCTAAGACATTGGGGGACATTGTGAGGATTATTGAGATATAAGGTATGAGGTTGGACCAACTCCAAAGGCTTTGAGTTAGGAGGAAGTTGGAGCTTGGGTGGGATTATATTGGAAAGGTGAGGGAATTCTTTATTATTTAGGTTTGGGAAACCTCACATTAAACTAATCCAACCCATAAACCATCCCATTTTTTGCCCATGGTTTTAGGAAAAGGGAATTGGAAAAAATATTTTATATGTCCAAAGTCCGAACATCTGAAAATAATGGGGTTGCGTATGTGGAGGTGACTCACACACCCAAGGAAAACAATTTAAAAAATACAAAATGTTTAATAAGTCTTGAATGGTCCACTAAAGCTTTTTAAAATAAATCAAAATAAACCAAAAATCATATTATTTTAATGGTAAAAAATATATTGGCCTAAAATAAAGTTTATAATATTTTATTACATCACTATTGGGTCATTATGATGTCATAAAATACAATGTATATTTAAACAAAATTTAATTTTTATCCAAAAATTTGAATCTCTAAAATAATTATGAAAAATTCACCATGGGATAATTTCGACTTCCTAATTATAGAAATAATATGCATTTTATCTAAATAATTTTATAAATATTTTAATTTTCACTTTTAATATAAAAACATACATTTATCTAAAATTCATGGGTTTTGATGAAAATGGCTTTCAAACCTTAATAAAAAATACAATTGCATTCATAAATTTATATGATCATTTATATATAATAAAAATTATTTTAATAAAAATAATAACATATTATTAAAATATTATTTAATTCAAAAATCTATTAATTCATCAAAATAGATTTATTAATTGAACATCATCTAAAAATAATATTAGTGCCTTAAAAACTATTTACAATGTAACAATAATAAAATGAAAATATATTCTTTATTATATAAAAAATAATGAACATAACCATAGTACTAGGTTATTATTAAATAACCCCTTAAATCACCTGCATAAGACCGAACGGTGAGGTGTGCGATGGTGATAGACTCTTGGGGTGGCTCAGATAACATCGATGGGTGGTAATCTATATCAACTTCCAATTTTATTGTAGGAACTTTTTCTCAAGAATAATGTGTTCAAGCATGGAATGATCATGTTCAAGAGTGAATCCCATGACACCACCTCTTTTCTGAGCTCTGAAAAATGGGCTTCATAAGGGGAAAGTCTACTGGATGAGGCCATCGTTTCCTTTGTTTGAGTAAATTGGATTTGTTAAAGCCCATATTTATTCTAATCATGTGATCATTGTTCAATGGATACAATATCAATGATCACAATACATAATGGTATTTTAAAATCCACAAATATGATAGTAAATAAGTTAATACTCTATATAACCATTTCAAATATTAAAACATTTAATTATATCAAGAGGGATTTCTATTAATTAAAGTTTTGTTCGTTATAGATAAGGTTAATATGGTGAACTAAACATATCTAAAACCAATTGGTCAAGAGTATTTTGATCCAACCCCACCTTATCATAGAAATAAATCATTTTTAAACCATGATAATCATAAATTTAATTTATAATAAAATAATATTTCATGTTTTTTCTAAAGTGACCCTCACCTCTCTTATAAAAGGGTATTTCCCTTATCAAAAAATAACTTCTCCAAAACCATTCAGATCGGACATACCCTACTCAAATATCCTTCCAAATTACCTAACATAAACATAGAGGCCTTAAATTTATTCTAATGCCATACCAAGGATCCGTTATGATAAAATCAAAAGGAAGCACCCGAAGAAGAGGTAATTATTTAATCACCTCATTCAAAGTTCATTTCATCTTGAACTTCCCCTTTATTTATTGTCTATATACAAAAAGAATGACTCTGGAACCATCTACATACTTTGATGTTATTATAAATATGGTACAAACATATTCATTATTTGATCAATCCTATAAATGAAAAATTCACCATACATTCGTACGTATGTATTACCGTCTCCATGTCATGGAGTAATTTGTCATTCAACACTTCATTATTTGGATGGGTATAATAATGAGTATAATTTATGTAAATAATAAATATAACTTATTAATTAATATATATATATAATATATCATCAAACTACAAAAAATTACACCATCAATTGAATGATATCGTCACTTATGTGGACGTATGACTTACCGTTTCCACAATGCGATGCAATTTCATTCCCCATCATAAAGATTCAAGAATTATTTTCATTTTATAATTAAAAATAATGTTGGACAACATAATATCATTATGGATATGAATCTAATACATCTCATCATTAAAAATTACAATATACAAAAAAAAAACATATAATTTAAAAAGAATCAGCTATCACCCGAAACAATGATATTACTAAAATAATTTTAACAAAACAGTATTAGCATATCGTATATAATATCAAATTTATGTATTTTGTTTATGTATAAAATAATAAATATTATTTAACTATTCTACAGGTTTTTAACATACCCTCAACCAAGGAAACGTGCATAGTAAGGGTTATTTTTACAATCTCTTTATTTTCTGAGGTTCTTTTAACGTTAGTATCTATTGGGATTTATTTATGATCAACATCCTTGTTTCATAAAATATATTTCAAATCAATTTTCATATTTAATATTATCTGTGTTAATGTCATTTATATTTTTGTTTGACTTTTTATAAACAAAATTTATAATGGAATATTTTTCTCATTTTCCAAACAAGATACTTTATGACCATTTTGAAAAATTAATGTAATGATGTTTTTTTGACATATATGGTAGGTGCAGCTATTTTCCACCATTATAACACCATATAAGCTTCCCATAAAAGATTATATGAATATTTTAAAAATAAATTTTTTCTTTTATAAATAAGTGACTTATAAATTATTTGAAAATAGAATGATATATTTCTCTCCAAGTTTATTTATTTCATCTATGTCAAAATAATTTGTTTGATTTTGAACTTGATTGAAGATGATTTATAATGATAAAATCTACCATATGGTATTTATGTTTTTGTGATATGATTGATTCTGGATGTTTTGTTTTTATACCATTCCTTGTTTACGGTTAATTTATTAACATTTAGTATGAAAGTTTTAATATAAAATTTTTTGTTATGATTAAAAATTTTCATAGGAGGAATGAATTGGACATTTTAAGTGAGGGGTGGAGCCTTATATAGCTCCTCGATGAATCGGTAGGGCTTATGATACCAACTAGTGACTTGTCACAAGGCCTTCAAAAAATCTGATTTGTAGTTTTGGCATGAGGCACTGACAATGAAGTTATGATGTCCGACATTACACATTTCATCATTATAAAATTGGTTATTCATGTTACATGTTATTATTAAACCTATTGAATATTCATGTGAATAAGTAAATTTCATGATATTATTTATCTTTTCCATATAATGATTATGTTTTTGTTTAAAATACATGTGTTTTTGTATTATACATTTCCTTAAATGTTTATGTATATTTATGATAGTTTTTTCTATATTTTTATCCATATTGAGAATCTGAGCTCACCCCTTTCTTATGTTTTATTTTTCCCAGGATTCAATGAACTAATCAATGATTAAACTATAGGAATAAGATAATTAATATATGATTATTCAATGGGTGCAAAATATTGTTTTTTTATTTCATAATTTAATCGAAAACTTATCTATGTATCTAGTACTTCCCACGATACTAAATTGATTGGCCTTTCAGGAAATGATTCCTTGCATCATGCCAATGTTATGTAATAATGGACTGACTCTAGGTAAATGGGGTCGGGGTGATACAGTTGGTATCAGAGGATGATTAGTACAAACCATGGAAACTAGATTTATAAAAACCCTTATTAGAGAACATTAACCTAAGTTAATATTATATGATTTGTATAGAATATCTTCTTAGAATTTCAGTTATTTATAGATTTTATGAGTTTTCCATGAAATATATCCCTTTCTGGATATGAGATGGTGGAGACAGATACGACACAGAAGTACCTAAATGTGAAAATTTGGACCATGAGTTTCCGGCTATACCTAGGGTATCCCGGTACATGACAACCGGTCGTGCTGCACACATAGTTATGATAATCCTAAGGGATATGCTTAAGATAATTCACAATTTCATTACAACCCATTATGAAGGATTTATGAGTAAATAAAATCCCAATGAAAACATTTTTAATTACTATGGATTATATTCATAAATTGTTAAATTTATATATGGTATTTAACTAGTACGGAAATATGTATTTTGATTTATAAACTAATCTATTGTATGGAATTGTTTAGAAATGGTGCCTAGTGGAAGGGATGGAAATCGTATCGATGCATATAATCCATGTAGGTATTTACATCCTACCCACGATAATTATTGTTGTGAAGGTGATGCAACCAGTTTTGATCAACTTATAACCACACTAGGACAACTCACTAAGGTTTTGAATAATAAACAAACCCATAGGGAACACCCTGATCCACAACACAGAGAATCAATGTTAGACCACTTCATGAGTAAACAACAACAAAAATTCAATGGGAGTACAAATCCTTTCTTAGCTGAGAAATGCTTATTTTCTTTAGGGAAAATATTTCATGCTTTGCGTAGTAGTGAAAGGGAAAAAGTTGTCGTTGTGGTTTGTCGCCTCATGGGAGATATAGATCAATGGTGGTCATTAATTCAAAACACAAAGGAGGATGAAGAATTATAAAATATTTAATGGATAGAGTTGAAATATATTTTCATAGATATATACATTTCTCATAACCATCGTGTGGATATAGAAAGACAATCTCACAGTCTAATGAAAGAGGATATTGAGAATGTCACAAATTATGAGGCTAACATTACAAGGTTAGAAAGTCATGCATCAGCTTATATATGTAACCCATGGAGTAATATTGATCAATTAATTGAAGGGACAAAAGAATTTTTTATGATTAGTCTCACAATCCTTCTCATCATACGAAGATACTGTCTCAAGTTATATCATGATAGAAAGGGAATTCTCCATAGTCTTATGACATTATTGTAATGAACGAGAATAAGAGAACGGTTGAGTAAGAGATAGATAAAGGGAAAATGGGAGTAAAATATTTCCCTTATTTGATAATTTTTGGAGGAAACACCCTAGTACTTTCCTTAAAAGAAAGGGGGTTTGTTAAAACTATGGACAAAAAGGCCACCAAGCTCGTGATTCCCATGGGAAGAAAGATACTCTCAATGTTGAATGCTAAAATTATAGAGATATTGGATGTTATGAAAATGAATGTCCTATGTACAAAGTTAACTTACCTATGAAAATTACAAGGGTGCAAGGCCAAGCATATTCTATTACTACAATTTATGTGGAATTATTAATGTATTTGTGTTTTTGGATTTAGGAATTATATTCTAGTTATACGTAGAATGTGATTTATATAAGGATTTTAATATTGTACTTTTTTCATTGTGGTTTTACTATGATGGAAGGAATCATAGTATGTGACACTAATAGAAACATTACATTGTTTGGGGAATCAATTGTTATAATTTATTTTGGAATTTAGAGACATTTTAGAGAGAGTTTCGACAGAAGTATTTTGGATAACTATACAGGTTGGAATGGATTATGTTGAAAGTTGGATAATATATTTTATGGTTAAAACATTTCTTCAGATAGTTATAGGATTATTATAATAAAATAGTTTTAGAAAAATGACTACTTGTAGTTCAGGCGATAACCAGTCACATTGGACAAGCTGTAGGAATCGAATCCACAACCCATGTGCAACAAGGCATTATCACCTACCACTAGCCTACTCGAAGTCCCAAGTTATTTAAAAAATTAGTATCCTTACATTTAATTGTATATTATTATATTCGGATCCATGTATGATTAGGATAAACCGAATATTTTGGAGTTTTATTATCTTTTGGAGTGAAATATGAGTTTGTGGTAGAAAGTTGTTAAATAATGGAACTCTTCTTATCATATATTTTTTTCTTTATTTATGAAGAAATTAATTCTTAAAATTTAGGTAAAAGATCTTAAAACCAAAAATGTGTTATCCTAATGTGTTATGTTTTTTTGAATTGAAAATATTTTAAATAATCATTGATTTATGGCTTTGAGGCCCTCAATTTTCAATTCACTTGATTGTGATTAATGACCTCAATAACTCACTACAATTATTTATTTTCTTCATAAAACTCTAATTTCCTCTGATGTTATACTATTGGAAAACGGAATTTGGTAGTGACTTTTTCATTCCACTTTCCCACTTTTTAAGGCTAAATTTTATTAACCCTATTTTCGATGTAGGTTTCCACAAAGGTATTTTCTAATTTTTATTATTTTATTTTAGAAGATTAATGTAAAATTGTGAGGAAACTACTTATTGTATGAGGGATTAAATTAACCCCCCCAGTTCCCATGATAAATTTCTCTTTGAATTGTACAATAGCTTGTGATGTACACAACATCATGTTCAAGCACACTGCAACCAATTGAACAAGACATTTTAAAAGCAGTTATGAAGAGTAATACATACTTTTTGAAATTTTATAAATTTCATATTTCATATTGGACATAATTATTAGATTCTGAATATTGAAATTATCTTAGGATAATGTTTTTGTACTTTTCATATAAGTTTCATATTTTGATGAATAGTGAAAAAATAAATTTTAATTAAAATCATATTTTATAATCCAAATTATTTATAGTGTTAAATTATAAATTTGATTGGTTTTAAAGAATCATTACATTATATTTTTATCATTTAATATAATGTAGGATATTGTATATAATTTTGCATTTAAGCTGTACATAAAAAAATGTCAATCATTAGATAGTTTTTAATTCTTAAAAACCCGCTTATTGGTTTTGAAAACATGAATTTATTATAAATGAATTTTTGCATAATCTTTGTTTTGAATTAGAATTTTATCCATAATTTGAATCAAGAGGTCCTAATTGTGTAAATAGTTAAATTTTATTTTTTGAAATTATAAATAGTAAATTCAGTAAATATTATATTTTCCATGGTTTATTGGTAAATCCGGTAAAAAATAGTAAAAAATAATAATATAATAATATTAAATTACCTCAAAACTTATCCTATCACTATTGTAAGATACGTTTCCGACTAGGGGAATCCTTGGGTCGATTTTGGGTTCCCATGGAGCCACTTGGGATTAATAATGTCATTTTATATTAATTAATGCAAAGTGATGACAAAAATAACATAAACATGTATCTTTTAGTAAAACTGTTTTATAAGAGGTTATATAATCGATCACTTCTACTATAAATAGTAATTATAAATAATGAAATATTTCATACATCATGATAACTTATTTATAAATTTTATACATAAAATAAATATTTTTATTAAAGACTAATGACGCAGTATTTCCCATTATAATGAATGAATCAAATAAATGATATTATAAATGTTAAAATAAATATAATTTAATGTTTTAATGAAATAAAATAACATTGTAGGTTAATATTAAATGTTAGGGTTTATTAAATACATTTTTTTATGTGAATGTTTTTGACTTTCACAAAAATAAAATACCATGTAGTGTAAAAATTAACAAAAATGGGATTTCAAAACAAATACTATATTATTAATTGAGATAATATTCATAAAAATATAGTGTGTATAAAAAGGATATATATAATGTTAAATATTTTAATAAACAACCACAGGGGGTTCCCTTTTCTTTTTAATGTGTGTTTATTGACAATTTATTATAATAATACAAGAATAAATAGTTAAAGTTAATCTTTTTAACTAAGAGTTAAATCTAAATGATATGGTTAATATGGAAACCTAAACCAGTCTAAAACCTATTAGTGGAAGGTATATCGACCCATACCCACATTATACTCAATATAAATCCATTTTAAGCCACTAGAAACCAAAAATATTTTTATAATTATATATTATTTCAAGGTTTTCCTAAAGTGACCCCACCTATCTTATTAACAGGCACTTCCCCTGCTCTCAAAATCACATCTCCAAATAAATTTGGCTCAGACAAACCCTTATCATATATCCTCCCAACTACCATCAATTATACCTATAGGCCTTAAATTGATCATAATTCCACCCCAAGGATCCCTTTTGACCAAATCAAAAGGAAGCACCCGAAGAGGAGGTAATTATTTCATCACCTCTTTCGATGTCCTTTTCTTCTTCAACATCATCATTAATTGATGTATCAACACAACAATAATGACTCTAGAAGCATAAAAAATCAATGATGTTATTATAAATATGTTAAAACCATATTCTTTATTCTATTAATCCTATAAATGACGATGTCACCATATGTGCGTACGTACGAATTACTGTCTCCACATCGTTGTGTAGGTTGTGATTCAACACTTCATTATTTGGATGTGTATAATAATTAGTTTAGTTGATTTAAATAATAAATATAAAATTTTAGTTATTCTGTATATATAATATACCATCCTAATACATAAGATTTTAACATATATATATAATGATATTTTCGCTCGTGTGTAAGTACGACTTACCGTCTCCACGATGAGATGAGATTTCATTTTCCGTCATAAAAATTAAAGAATGATTTATATTTGAATATTAAAAATAATATTCAATAACATAATACATTAATAATATGATTAAAATATATACTATCCATAAAAATCATGACATACATAATAAAACTCCTAAAGGAAAACAAATTAGTTGATGCCTAAAACAATGATACAACAAAAATAGTATTAACAAAACAATATAAGAAGATCATATATATTTTCATATTTATGTATTTGGTTCTTTTATATCATTAAAACAATTATTTAATGATTATACATGAGGTTAACATACACTTGTCCAAGGAAAAGTATAAGGTAAGAGTTATTTTTATAATCTCTTTAATATCCGAGGTTTTTTAATGTTAATATCTACTGGGACTTCTTTATCATCCATGTCTGTGTTTCTTAAAATGAATTTAAAAACATTTTTAATGTTTCCTAGAATATTTGTTAATGTCATTTATACCATTTTTTGAATTTGTATCAAAAAATTTGAAATTCATCTTTTCGTCAATTTCCCAACAAGATAATTTATGGCATTCTCGACAAATTATGGTAAGAATGTTTTTTAAACTTATACGGTGGGTGCGGCTATTTTCCACTATTATAACACCTTTGAAACATGCCATATAATAATATAAGAATACATTCTAATTAAATGTTTTCTTTTATAATTCCATGACTTTTAAATTATTTCCAAATTAAAAGAGATATTTCTCTCAAATATTTTTGATTTCATCTATGTCAATATACATTGTTGAATTTTACACTTGTTTGAAGTAGATTTATTGTGATAAAATCTTCCATATAGTAATGAAGATTTTGTGATATGTTTGACTATGGATGTGTTATTTTTATATAATTTATGATTTATATTTAGAGTATTCACATTTACTATGATATTTTTAGTACAAATATTTATGTTATGTTTCATCCTTTTCATATGAGGAATGTAATGGACATAGTAAGTGAATGGGTGATCCCCCTATAGCCCATCGAGGCATCGGTAGGTCTCATGAGAAAAAATAGTGTCTTTTCACAAGTCTTTGAAAAAATATTATTTGTGGTCTTGGAACGAGGCCTTGGCTATGTGGTTCGGATGTCCGACATTATGCATTATATCATAATGAAATTAGATATTGATATTACATGTGATAATTCGACTAGTAGAATATCCATGTGAATGTGTAGATGATGTTTTTCAATTTATATTTTCTATATTATGCTGAATATTGTTTTTAAAAGTATTTTCTTTTAGTATTATACATTTCCATAAATATTTATGCTTATTTCTCATATTTTTTGTTATATTGTCATCTTTGTTGAACATTTGACCCACCCCTATTATTTAGTTTTATTTTTCCCAATACACAATTTATTATATTAAGATTTACCTGTAGGAATATGATAAGAGATATAAGAGTATTCAAATCAGACATAATGTTTTTTTATTTCATGTTGTATTGTAAAACTTATGTATGTATCTAGTACTTCCAAGTCCACTATACTGATCCGTCTTTCGAGACATGATTACATGTATCATACCAATTTTATTTAACAATTCACCGACTCTTGGTATCTAAGGTCAGGTCATTACAGTTGGTATCCATAAAAGTTTAGTAAAAACCTTGGAAAATAGATTTATAAAAAAATCCAATTAGATATCATTATCCTATGATAAATTTTGAGGATTAGTATAGAATCCCTTCCTATAATTTTGGTATTGAGTAGATTTTTTCAGTTTTCAACAAAATAAATTAATGTCTGGAAATTAGCAGGTAGAGGCATCTTTGGAAATATTTAACTAGGAGTGAAAACACTGAAAAGGTGTTTCAAGCTTGACTCGGGATATCTTGGTACACGACAACAGGCCTTGCTGCACTCTTGGTTATGAAACTCTTGGGGAATATACTTATGATAATTCACATTTTTTTACAAACCATTATGAAGGATTTATGAGTGAATAACTTCTCAACGAAAACATTTTTTTTATTTTGGATTATTTACATAAACTGTTAAATTTGTAAATGGTATTTTTCTAGTTTTGAATTATCTATTGCAATTCATATGCTAATCTAGTGTATATTATTGTTGAGAAATTGTGCCTAGTGGAAGGAATGTAAACTTTATCAATGCACGTAATCCATTTAAGGATTTCCCTCCCACTGATAAAAATTATTGTTGAGCTGGTGATATAACTAGTGATCAATAACATATTACAATACTAGGACAACTCACTCAAGTTATAAATAAAAACCTTACCCGTATAGAACACCCTGATCCACAATGTGTAGGATCAATGTTTGAATGCTTCATGATGGAACAAACACCAACATTCATTGGACTTAAAATCCATTTGTAGTTGAGCAATGGATATGTTCATTCGAGAAAATATTTAATGGTTTGGGGAGTAGTGAAACGGAACAAGTTTTCAAGGCATTTTATCATCTCATGGGAGATGTTTAACACCCCAAGCTTCCACAATACGCTCTCTTGGAATAATAAAGTAGCGTGTGTTATAAGCAACTTCGAGGTTCTAATACAAACCACAGTGAATCAATGTTTCCTTTATGAATAGTAACAGCCAGTTTTTGAAAATTTATAAATTTTATTATTCAAATTGAACTTCATTTTTGGATTCGGAATATTGAAATTAGATTAGGTTGAATTTCTGGATTTTTTCTGAAAACATTCATTTTTTTATGAATAGTAAAAAAACCATAAGTTATAGTTTAAACATTTTTTTAATTTAATTGATTTTTTATTTTATTTAAAATTATTTTAGGTCAAAATAGATATATAATACCTATATATGTTCAATGTAATTCATTGGAGTCAATTTTTAAAAATTTTAGATATATAAAATGTTTTTTGAACTTTTCACCGTCTTTTACCCATCTCCTAGGAAAATTTGCTAATTCACCTAAAATATAATTTTACCGCTTTTTTGGGTGGAATTTATAAAATCCAAGATACAAGGTTATTATCAAGGAGTAATATGTGTTTCAATAAGATAATAATAATTTTTGTTGAATAGTAACTATTTACTTTTACTTACCACGGTTAAAAGTAAATAGGGTAATTATGGGTAAAAAACTATATTATTATTACCCTAAAACATTTCCTAATTCTATTTGATAAGTATAATTCGACCATAAACAGCCTTAGGAAGGAAATATGAACCTCTTTGAGCCACTTGGATTAAATGAGGAAATTTATTATAATTTAATTCAATGAAGAGTTAAAAGAGTTAAAATCAATTTTTAATAAATAAAATATTTTTAATATAGGGTTATACATAAAATAAATTCTACTATAAATACTATTTTGAATGAAAAAAAAATTCCCAACATAATGGTATTTTTTTATAATTTGTAGACATTGAATAATTAAATTCATTTCTGACACAATGATGATGCAGTAATTACCGTATTAATGAATGATTAAAATAATTGATATTATAAATATCAAAATAAATATAAATTGAGACATTTTAGGAATTCAAAAAAATTTCAAGGTTAATATGAAATATTATGGTTGGTTAGATTAATTTTTGTCGATGTAATAATGCTGTTAAGAATTTAGCAAAAACAAAATACCAAATAGTGTCAAAATTGACATAAAATAGTTTTTAAAACAAATATTATATTATTAATTGATATTCTATTTCTAAAAATATAGGGATATTCCAAAGGAATTATATAATGATATTTGTATCATTAATTAACCACATTTTGTTCTCTTATATGTATATAGTAATTTTATTAACCATATAAAATAAAAATACAAAGAGACGTGGTAAATGTCAAACTATGTAACTAAGAGTTAAATCTAAATGATAAGGTTAATATAGAGACCAAAACCTATCTAAAACATATTGGTTGAGTTTTTTTTGAATCATCCCCACCATAGAATTTATATAATCCATTTTGGAGCCATTAGAAACCAAAAGTGATTTTATTTTAAAATAATATTTCTAGCTTTTCCAAAGGTTCCTCTCACCACTGTTATAAAAGGTCACTCCCCCTCTCTCTAATTTACATCTTCAATGCCATTTGGATCGGCTAAACTTTGGCCAAATACCCTCTAAACTATCCTAACTTCATCCAAGAGGCCATCCTTTAGTAATAAATCCAATTTATGGAGCCCTTTTGATCAAATCAAGAGGAAGAACCCAAAGAAGAGGTAAATATTTCACCACCCTCATTCAAGTTCTTTTCTTCTTCCACTTGTTCTTTCATTGTTATTTCCATTATAAAATTATAACTCCAGTAACATATATATATTTTTATGTTATTATAAATATGGTACATCCATATTCATTGTTCTATATATCGTTTAAATGACATGTCATCATATGTGCGTACGTATGGATTACCATCTCCACGTCGTGATGTAATTGTTATTCAATACATTATTATTTGATTGGAATAATAATGATTTTTAATTCATGTAAATAATAAATATTACATTATAATGATTCTTTATATATGAGATAACATCCAATTATATATTATTTTAACATCCAAAAAATGATATTGTCGCTCGTGCGTACGTACGGATTACCGTCTACACGAAAGCGATATGATTCATTCCTCATCATATCCGTTCCAGACTAATTTTCATTTGATGATTAAAAAAAAATTTTAAAGACTTGATTTACTTCTAGATATTAATAACATGAATCCCATCCATAACAAATATGACTCACATATCAATGAATATAAAGGAAAACGAATCCGTTAACACCCGAAACGATGATAATACTAAGATATTATCAATAAAACAATGTTAAAAGATCATATATGATATCATATTAATGTATATGATTATTGTATAATTTAATAAAAAATATTTCACCATTATTCAAGAGGTTAACCTACCATCAACCATGGAAAATTACAAGTTAAGTGTTTATTTCACAATGTCTTCATTATCCGAGGTTGTTTATACGTAATTATCTACTGGGACCTCTTTATCATCCACATCCATGTTTCTTAAAAACGTATTTCAAAACATTCTTACTATTTTATAGGCTATGGTTTAAAGTAATTTATACCATTGTTTGAATTTATATAATATGTTTATAAAGAATTTTTTCTATCATTTTCCAAATAAGTTCCATTAAAACCCTTTCGATAGAATTAAGGTCATAATGTATTTTTTAACTTATACGGTGACTGTGGCTATTTTCCGTCATTACAAAATCATTGAAGCTTCCATTTAAATATTATATGAATATTTTCAATGTAAATGATTCATTTTATAATTATGTGACATTTAAATGATTTCAAAAAATAGATATTTCTCTCCAATATTTTTGATTTCATTTATGTCAACATACTTTGATGGATTTTAGGTTTATATGAAGTTGATTTATTATGATACATAATATCTATATTGTATTGAAGCTTTTTGGATATGTTTGACTATGGATGTGTTATTTTTATACCATTCATGTTTTATGGAGAAAGTATTGACATTTATTATGTTAGTTTTAATATGAATGTTTATCTTATGTTTAAACATGTTTATATGGGGAATGAATGGGACTTAGTATGTGATGGGTGGAGCCCGCTATAGCTCCTTGAGGCATCGTTAAGTCTCCTGATAAAAACTAGTGTCTTGGAAAAAGGCCTTGACAAAATCTTATTTGTAGTCTGGGAACAATGCCTTGATTATGGGGTTATGATAATCTGGAATTATTCATTCAATCATTATGAAAGGGGTTATTGATTTTTCATGTGATTATTCTATTAGTATAATGTCCATGTGAATAAGTAAATGGAATTATTTCATTTTATTTTTTCCATATTATACTGATGTTCAAGATTAAAAGGCTTTTGTTTTAGTTATACATTTCCTTAAATGTTTATGATTATTTATGAATGTTTCCACTATATTGTTATCCTTGCTGAGCATCTGAGCTCATCCCTTTATATGTGTTATTTTATCCTAGGATGTGAAGAATTATTTTATGACTGACCTATTGGGATAGTCTGAGAGGATATGAGTGTGTAATATGGAGACTATGTTATTTTAGTTTTCTTTTTTTATCATGTAATGTAAGATTTATGAATGTATCTAGTGTTTCCAATGATACTAAACTAATCGTTCTTTCGAGACACTATCTTTTGTGATCATACAAATGTTATGTGATAGTGCACCGAATCTGGGTAACTATGGTCGGGGTGTTACAGTTATTATCAAAGTATGTTTAGTACAAACCTTGGAAGCTAGATTTAGATAAACACTGATTAGAGCACATAGACCTAAGATGGAATTTGAGGATTAGTATAGAAGAACTTCCTAGAATTTTGGTATGGTGGAGATTTTGTGAGTTTTCCTAGAAATACATCCCTATTTGGATATGAGCAGGTAGAGGCTGCTCCGGCACAGATGTACCTAGGGATAAAACCCAAAAACACCACTTTGAGATAGACTCAGATGGGAACCGGCGCACAACAACGGGCCTTGATGCACTCTTGGTTATGACACTCCCAGAGGATATGCTTTGGATAATTCACATTTTATTTACAAACCATTATTAAGGGTTTATGAGTATATACTTCCTCGAAGAAAACATTTTTTTATTATGGATTATATCCACAAACAGTTCTATTTATGTTCAGTGATTTACAATTTTGGAATTATGTATATAAATTCATAAATTAATCTAGTTAATGCCATTGTATAGAAATTGTTCCTAGTGGAAGGAATGTAAACTGTATGAATGCACACACTCCATGTTGGGATTTTCCTCCTACTCAAGATAATTATAGTGGAGCTGGTGATAAAACTGGTGTTGATCATCTTATCACTATACTAGGACAACTCACACATGTTATTAATAATAAGCATACCATTATAGAGCACTCGGATACACAACATGGAGGATCAATGTTAGACCGCTTCATGAGGAAATTACCGCCAACAATAAATGGTATTAAAAATCCATTATTATCTGAGAAATGGATAAATTCCTTAGAAAAAATAATATGTTCCTTGGGGAGTAGTGAAAGGGAAAAATCTGTCATGGTAGTTTACCACCTCACTGTAGAAGTTGATCAATGGTAGTCATTTATAGAAAAAAAGGATGATGAAGAAGAATCATGTATGGAATAGAGGGAGTTTAAAGAGATTTTCATAGAAAAATACTTTCCTCATGACCATTGAGTAGATATAGAAACAAAATTTCCGAGTCTGAGGCTAAAGGAGGATGATAATGTCACAAAGTATGAGGCTAACATTACATGGTTAGTGAGGCTTGCTACAGATTATATAAGTAACCCAGGAAGTAAGATTGATAGTTTCTTTGATGGGTTAAAAACAGTTCTTCGTCGAGCATTAGTCTCACAATCCTTCTCGCCATACGAAGACATTGTCTCATGTTCTATCATGAAAAAAATTAATTCTCTACGTCTTACAACTTTAAAGCAATGCAAGAGATGAAGAGATCTTCTAAACACTCTGGAAATAGATATAAGGGGAAGAAGGGGAATGTTTTATATCATCCCTACAGTAAATTTGGGAAGAAACCCCCTGGTACTTTCTTAAAGGGAATGGGAGTCTGTTACATGTGTGCTAAAATAGGCCACCAAGCTCATGATTGTAAGGGGAAGGAAGAAGCTAATGATGTTCAATGCTAAAATTGCAGGGAGATGGGTCATTATGAAAATGAATGTCCTAAGCATCAGGTGATCTTACCTCAAAAAGACCAAGGGATCAAGGACATTCTTATGCTATCACTAATGTTGAGGTAAAAGATCCAAAAGAAGAGGTGGTAGGTAATTTAATGGATTCCTCAAGTTTATCAATGCTTTATTTTATTATTAATCATCACATTATATCATATCTTCCCAGTTTTCAAAGAAACTTAGTTATTTCCAATTTGATTTAATAAGGGATTTTTCAGTCAAAACTCATAAGGGATGTATCATTACTACAATGTTCGGTCAATCCGTTCCCATTAGGGCATATAAATGTTATTTATCTAATGATATCATCATCATAACCATGATTGAATTTGATATAATCCTCGGTATGTATTTCCTTTCTAACCATGCTTAAAAAATTTATTAAAATAAGAAGGAGGATACTATTTTTGATGATGATGATAAAGAACACCATATCATTAGAGAAGAATCGTCACCACCTAATTCTTATCTAGATCTACCCTAGTAGTTCATCTAAATTCAATTATTGGGGAGTAATAGAATGAAAAGAATGTGGGTGGGGAAAAGAATGTTCAAATAGAGGATGTACCTATTATGATGGAATATATTGATGTGTTTCCCGAAGATTTACCTTGACATCCTCCAGAAAAAGAAATTGAGTTTTCAATTGATTTAATTCCTGGATCAAGGCACATATCAAAGACCCCTAATAGAATGGCCACTATGGAATATGGGAACTAATGAAACAACTAGATGAATTGAGTAATAAGGGATTTATTATCCCTAGTGTTTCTCCATGGGGACCCCCGGTTCTTTTTGTTAAGATGAAAGATAGATCTATGAGGTTGTGCATTGACTACAGGTATATCAATGCTATAACAATAATGAACACGTATCCCCTACATCACATTGATGATTTTTTCAACCAACATCATAGAACTAAATATTTTTCAAATATTTCCCTTCGATCTGGATATCATTAGTTGTGCGTGTAGAAGGAATACATTCTGAAGATAACACTTCAAACCAGGTATGGGCATTACAAGTTTACAGTAATGCCTTTTGGGCTGACTAATGAACCCTCTATTTTCATGGATATAATGAACATAGTTTTCAAGGAATATCTTGATGACATTGTAGTGGAATTTATTGATTAAATCTTGGTATACTTGAAAAGCTACGAAGATCATGAAAATCAGTTGTGCATTATCCTAACGACTCTTCAAAGAAATGAATTATATGGGATGTTTATCAAGTATGAATTCTTACATCAAGAGATTTCTTTTCCGGGCCATATTGTCTCTATGGAAGGAATCTCTATTGATCCTTCTAAGACAAGAGCAATCCATGAATGTCAAGTAACATTGAGTATAACCGAGGTATGCATTTTTATTGGTTTAGATGGTTATTATCGACATTTCGTCTAGAATTTTCCCCAATTGGATAACCCATTAACGAAGCTCATATGTAAAGGGGTTGAATTTGTTTGGACAAATGATTGTGAAGACTGATTCAAGGAACTGAAGAGAATATTAGTCGATTCTCCTATATTGACACTACCATTGGGGAATGATGGGTTTGTTATTTATATTTATGCTTCAATGAAAGGACTTGGTTATGTCCTTATGAGGAATGATAGGGTTATTTCCTATTCATACCGATAGCTAAATATTCATGAGATAAACTGTCATACTAATGATCTTGAGTTAGAAACTATAATATTTTCTATGAAGATATTGAGACATTATCTCTATGGTGAATAATTTGAGATATATACTAATCACAAGCGTTTGAAGTATATTTTCTCATGGAAAGAACTCAACGTGAGGAAAAGGAGATGTCTTGAACTACTCAAGGATTATCATTGCACGATACACTAACACTTGGGGGAGGCAAATAAGGTAATGATGCTTTGAGTATAAAGGATCATGGAGTTTTGAAAATGATGAGAGTTGAATGTGATCCAATTTTCATGGATATAGTAATGATTGATATGGGAATCACCATGGAAGGTGAAACATAAATACTATTTCAAATGGTTGTCAAACCATATTTACTAGAAAATATAAAGAGTTCTCAGACCGATGATGAAGAGTTTTAAAATCATATTAAATCAGTGAATGACGGGAGATATGGTGACTTTATATATGAAGATGGAATTTTGAAATTTGGGAAGAGAGTTTGTGATCCCGACGTACCTAATCTAAAAAGGGAATTATTGGATGATTCTCATAGTTCTAATTTTTCTATACACCCTGGTAGCACAAAGATATATAGATATTTAAGGAACATTTTTTGTGGGAAAACATGAAGAGGGTGATTACTGATTTTGTGTAAGGTAGTATGGTTTGTAAACAAGTGAATTTTGGAAGGCAACAACATGGAGGATTCATGGAAACTCTTCACGAACCAGAGTAGAAATGGGATAATATTATGATGGAATTTGTCATGGGACTACAAAAGAATCCTTGAAGGAACGATGCAATATGGGTCGTTATTGATCTCCTAACCATGTCATCACATTTTATTTCTATAAGGGAGGATTTACCACTTGAACTTCTTACAAGAAAATATATTAATGAAGTTGTGAGACTTCATGGAGAACCTATATCAATTTTCTCTCATCATGATCCACATTTTAAATCAAGATTATGGATGTGTCTTTAGAAGGCCTTGGATACTGGACTTCATATTATCACTGCCTACCACCCCCAAACTGATGGACAATCAGAATGGACTATTCAAACCTTAGAAGACACGTTGAGATCATGATAACATGACTTTCAGGTTATGTGGGATCAATATTTACCTTTGGTATAATTTTCTGATAACAATAGCTTCCATTCATATATTCAGATGGCACCATATGAAGCGTTATACAGAAAGAGATGTCTCACACCATCCTATTTGGGATGATGTTGGTGAATGAAAACTCGTACGCCCATAACATGTTGAGGAATCGATGGAAAAGCTTACGGTCATCCAAACCCACATAAAAGAAGCTTAAAGTATGCAGAAGAGCTATGCCGATAACTGATTAAAGGATTTGGAATTTCAGGTAGGAGATCATGTTTTCATGAAGATATCTCCATGGAAGGGTGTTATATGTTTCTGTAAGAATGGAAAATTGAGTCCTAGGTACATAGGAACTTTCAAAATTCAACAACGAATTGGGGCTGTAGCTTACTGGTTGGTAATTATGCCAAGTCTCTCCAAAGTTCATGATGTGTTCCGCGTATCATTGTCGATAAAATACACACCTAACCCAATGCATGTACTCACTTATGAGGAAATAGATCTGGAACATGATTTTTCTTATTATGAAGAGACAATCAAGATTCTTTATACCAGAGAAAAGGTGTTTAGAGACCGTACGACTCGTCTGGTAAAACTTCTATGGAGAAACCATAAGATGGAAGAGGGAACATAAGAAACTGAAGAAATTCTGATGAAGAACCACCCGGGTCCGTTTTTGTAGTAATATTCTAGAAATTTTGAGGACAAAATTATTGGAAGGAGGGGAGAATGTAAAACCCTTTGCATCCTCAGTATGCTTCTCTTTGAATAATATAGTAGGGTGTGTTGCACGCAACTTCGAGGTTATAACACACACCACAACCAAAGTAGTTGTTATGAATATTAATACCCACTTATTGAAACTTTATAAATTATATTATTCAAATTGGACTTTAGTTTTGGATTCAGAATATCGAAATTTTCTTAGGGTTAATTTTTTGTTTTTTTTGAAAACATAAAATTTTTTATGAATAGTGAAAAAGATTGACTTATAGTTCAAAACAGAATTTTTATTTAAATAATTATTTATATTATTTATAATTATTTTAGGCCAAAATAGATACATAATACCTATATAAGATCAATGTAATTAATTGGAGTCAGTTTATAATAATTTTAGGTATATAAATATTTTGTTGAACTTTTCGCCGTCTTTTACCCAACTCCTAGGAGAATTTTCAAATTCACATAAAAAATAATTTTTCCACTTCTGTGATTGGAATTTCAAAAATCTAAGTGACACGGTTAAATTCATGGAGTAAAATGTGGTATAATAAGATAAAAATAATTTTTGGTGAGTTGTAACTTTTTACTTTTATTTATCACGGTTAAAAGTAAATAGGGTAATTATGGGTAAAAATGATATTATTAATACCCTAACACATGTCTTAATTCTATTGGATAAGTATAATTCAACCAGAAACAACAATAGTAATAAAATATGAATCTCTTTGAGCCACTTTGATTTTATTAGGACATTTATTATTATTTAATCCAATGATGATTTAAAAGAGGTAAAATAAAGTTTAATAATTATAACATTTTTAATATAAGGTTATACAAAAGATAAATTCTACTATAAATATTCATTAAAAATATAAAAATATTTCCTACATAATTCTATTTTATTTATAATTTTTATACATTGAATAATTAAATTTATTTATGAAACAATGATGATGTAGTAATTATAGTATTAATAAATGATTAAAATAATTGATATTATAAATATCTAAATAAATATAATTTGATACTTTTTATGAATTAAACTAAATTTAAAAGGTAATATAACATATTAT
This sequence comes from Viscum album, assembly GCA_963277665.1. NCBI lineage: Eukaryota > Viridiplantae > Streptophyta > Magnoliopsida > Santalales > Viscaceae > Viscum > Viscum album. The sequence continues at coordinate 645,614,999 of OY728120.1, read as the reverse complement.
GGTTGGTTAGATGAATTTAATTCGAAGTAATAATGCTGTTATGAAATTTAGAAAAAAATACCAAATAGTGTCAAAATTAACATAAAAGAGTTTTTAAAACAAATATTATATTATTAATTGATATTCTATTCCAAAAATTCTGAATATCGGTCAAAAGAGTTATATAATGATATGTGAATCATTAATGAACTACTTTTGGTTCTCTTGGAAGTATATAGTTTGTTTTTTAACCATATAATATAAAAATACAAAGAGACATGGTAAATGTCAAACTATGTAACAAAGAGTTAAATCTAAAAGATAAGGTTAATATAGAGACTCAAACCTGTCTAAATCCTATTGAATTGATTGAATGGTTTTCGACCCATACCTACCTTATCATTTAATTAATACATTTTGGAGCCATTATAAACAAGAAATTATTTTGTTATAAAATAATATTTCTAGCTTTCCCGAAGGTACCCCTCACTTCTCTTATAAAAGTGTACTCCCCCTTCTCTCTAATTCACACCTTAAATGACATTTGTCTTGGAAAACCTCTACCAAAATACCCTATAAACTATCATCCATACATCGTATATGACTTATTTTAGTTAGAAATCCAACTTAAGGAGCCATTTTGATCAAATAAAAATGAAGAACTCGAAGAAGAGGTAAATATTTCGCCTCCCCCTTCCAAGTTCTTTTCATCATCCACTTATTCTTTCATTGTTATTTCCACTAGAAAATAATAACTCTAATATCTTATATGTATTGTGATGTTATTATAAATATGGTACAACCATATTCATTATTCTAGGTATCCTTTGAATGAAATGTCACCATACGTGCATATGTACGGATTACCGTCTCCACATCGTGGTGTAATTGTTAGTCAATAGATTATTATTTTGATGGGTATAATAATGATGTGTAATTTTTGTAAATAATAAATATAACATGAAAATTATTCTTTATATATGATATAACATTAAATTATATATTATTTTAATATCAAAATAATGATATTGTCACTCATTTGTATGTATGGATTGTTGTCTCCATGAACGCGAGGAGATTCACTCCCCATCATATCCATTCAAGACCAATTTTCATTTGGTGATTAAAAATATAGTTTAAATACTTGATTTAATTCTAGATAAAAATATGATACATCCCATCCATGACAAATATGACTCACATAAAAAATAATATAAAGGAAAATGAATCTGTTAACCATTGAAACGAAAATAATACAAAGATATTATTAACAAAACAAGGTTAAAAGATCATATATGATATCATATTAATGTATATGATTCTTGTATAATTAAATAACAATTATTTCACCATTATACAATAGGATAACCTGCCCTCTACCAAGGAAAAGTACAAGGTAAGGGTTTATTTAGCAATCTCTTCATTATTCGAGGTTGTTTATACATAATTATCTATATGGACATATTTATCATCCACATCCTTGTTTCTTAAAAATATATTTCAAAACATTATTACTATTTTATAGACTATTGTTTAAAGTCATTTATACCCTTGTTTCACTTTTTATAAGATTTTTATAAAGGAATATTTCCATCATTTTCCAAACAAGGTCTTTTTAACCTTTTTGACAGAATTAAGGTATGAATGTATTTTTTATATTATACGATGGGTGTGGCTATTTTCCACCATTATAAAATCATCAACTCTTCCCTTACAAACTTATACAAATATTTTAAAGGTAAATTTTTCATTTTATAATTATGTTAATTTTAATATATTTCAAAAAAGATATATTTCTCTCAAATTTTTTTGATTTCATCTATGTCAAAATCCTTTGATGGATTTAAAGTTTATTTGATGTTGATTTATTATGATACAAGACTTCCATATTGTATTGAAGGTTTTGTGATATGTTTGACTATGGATGTGTTATTTTTATACCATTCATGGTTTATAAAGAAAGTATTGCCTTAAATGTTCATTCTTATTTATGAATGTTTCCACTATATTGTTATCCTTACTGAGCATCTGAGCTCACCCCTTTCTATGTTATATTTTTTCCTTAGATGTGAAGAAGTATTTTATAACTAACCTATATGGATAGTTTAAGGGGATATGGATGTGGAATATGGAGACTATGTTGTTGTTGTGTTCCATTTTATCATGTAAGGTAATACTTGTGAATTTATCTACTGTTTCCAAGGATACTAAACTAATCGGTCTTTCAAGACGTGATCATTTGTGATCATGCCAATGTTATATAATAGTTCACTGACTCTGGGTAACTGAGGTTAGTTTATTACAAGATGCATATCAATTGTGGTCATTAATTCAAAACACAAAGGGGATGAAGAAGAATCAAATTTGAAATGGAGGGATTTTAAAGATATTTTTTTACAAATATACTTTCTGTGTGACCATCGCGGTGATATAGAAAGACAATTTCTGATTCTTAATAAAAAGGAGGATAAAAATGTCAAAAAGTATGAGGATAAATTTACTAGGATAGAAAGTCATACAACAAATTATATACATAACCCAAGGAGTATGATTTATTGATTATTTAATGGGATAAAATGATTTCTCCATCAAGTATTAGTCTCACAATCCTTCTCATCGTACAAACATAATGTCTCATCCACTGTTAATACATAAATGGAATTATCTAGGACATATGAAATTAAATTAATGAAAGAGAAGAATATAATGGTGGAGTAAGAGATAGATAATGAGATAAAGGGATAGAAGGATTTTCCCTTATTTTATAATTGGGTGAAGAAATACACTAGTACTAGCCTAAAGGGAATGAGAGTTTGTTACAAGTGTGGATAAAAATGCCACCATGCTCGTGATTTCATGGGAAGGAAATAGGAAGTCAATGTTTAAGTCTTAAATTGTAGAGAAATTGGTAATTATGAAAATAAATGTACTAAGAGCCAAGGAATGTTACATCAAAAAAGGCCAAGGTTGAAAGGCAAAGCTTATGATGTTACAACAGTTGAAGTGGAATAAAAAATGCACTTGTGTTTTTTGATTCAAGAATTTTATTTTGTTTATAATTAGAATTTGATATATATGAGGATTTTAATGCAGTAATTTTTTCCATTAATGTTTTAATATGATGATTGTAATCATATATTTATTATGTGGAAGTAAGAGAAACTTTACATTGTTTGGGGAATTTGATGTTACAATTGGTTTTCAAATTTGGAGACCATTTAGAGAGAGTTTGGATAGAAGTATTTTGGATAACTATAAAGGATGGAATGAATTAGGTTAAACATTGGATAGTATTGTTTAATGTTAAAAAATTTGTTATTGTTATTATTGTAAAATTATAATAATATTGTTTTATAAAATAGAAAACTTGTAGGTTGGGTGATAACATGTCGCGTCGGACATGCTGTAGGAATAGAACCCACTACAAAAGTGTGATAAGCGGTTATCACCTGCCACTATCCTACAAGAAGTCCCTTATTATTTTGAAATTAGTTTATTCATTTAAATTGTATATATATATATTTGTAACCTATACGAAATGGATAAATAGAATAATTTTGAGTGAAATATGAGTCTGTGTTTTAAATTGGTTAAAGGATGGAACACTACTTATCATGAATTCCTTTTTTATTATTCTATGAAGAAATTAATTCTTATACTTTAGGTAAAAGATCATAAAAATATGTTTTTATCATAATACGTTATGTTTTTTTTTTGAACTGATGATATTTTAAATCATCATAGATTTATGGTTATGAGTCCCTCAATTTTTCATTCACTTATTTGTGATTAATGACCACAATCACTCCCTATAAATATTAATGTTTTTCCTCCCATTATAATTTCCACCAATTTTACCATATTCAAAATCCTAATTTGTTGGTGAGTTTTCCATTTCACATTCCCTTTTATTAAGACTAAATTTTTTAAACCATTTTCTGATGTGGGTTTCCATAAAGGTATTTTCTATTTTTAACCTTTTATATTCAAATAAAAATTTCAAATTGTGAGGATGAAATTTATTTTAAGAGTGAATAATGTAACACTCCATGAATCCATAGTACCTTTCTCTACGAATAATACAATAGCTTGCGATGTGCGCCACATTGAGTTCACGAGCACTAAAACCAATCAAACTAGCTGTTTTAAAGCATTTGTTAATATTAATACCCACTTTTTCAAATTATATAAATTTTATATTACAAATTGGACTACATTTTTGGATTTGGAATATCAAATATAGATTTGAGTGAGTTTTTTTTATCAATTTTTTATAACATTTATATTCTAATGAATATAAAAACATATTAAATTTGAATTAATTTTTTTTAAATCAAAATAATTTGAAGTGTTAAATTATACATTTGAGCGGTTTTAAAGTATAAATATATTATATTTTTATTAATTAAAATAATTTAGGTCATTGGAAGTAATTTTTAATTTAAATTGTATATAATTATATGTTAAACTTTTGATAGTTTTTACTTCTCAAAAACCCATTTATTTGTTTTTACAATTGGAATTAATTGTAAATTTATTTCTACAAATTATGCGTTTTGAATTTGGAAAATTTTATTCCATATTTATAATCAGGATGTTGAAATTGTATAAATAGGTAATTTTTATTTTTAGAAATTTTGAATAGGTATTTCGGAAAATATTTTATTTACAATGATTAAAGGGTTAATCAGGTAAATAAGGGTAAAAATAATATTAAAATAATATTAAATTATCTTTACATATATCTAAACCCTATTTTAAGATAAATTTCAGACCATGGGAATCCTTAGGTCGATTTTGTGACCCCATGGAGCCACTTGGGAATAATAATGATATTTTATGTTAATTAATGTTATGTAAGAAAAAAATAACATAAACATGTATCTTTTAGTAAATCAATTTTATATGAGGTTATATAATTTATATATTAGGATATAAATATTAATTATAAATATAAAAAAATTTCCTACATCATGATAATTTTTTCTAATTTTTAGACATAAAATAAATATATTTATGACTCAATAATGATGTCGTATTTTCTTTTTTAATGTACGAATCAAATAAATGACACTATAAATATTAAAATAAATATAATTTGATAGTTTTGACTCTATCTAATAAATTTCTATGTTAATATGACTTGTTAGGGTTGAATAAATAATTTGTTTTGAAATTGTAAATGTTGTGACGACTTTCAAAAAAACAAAATACCAAAAAATGTCAAAATTGACATACATGTGTTTTTAAAACAAATACTATATTATTAATTGATATAATATTCATAAAAAACCTTGGATCATCCAAAGGACATAGATAAGGTTATATATGTCAAAAATAAACCACATGAGGTTCTCCTGGATTTTTATAGTCAGTTTATTAACCATTTATTATAATAATACAAAAATACATGGTTAAATTTAAACTATTTAACTGAGGGTAAAATATAAAAGATAATGGTAATATAGTTACCTAAACCTGTATAAAACCTATTAGTTGAGAGTTTTTCCACCCAAACCCACATAATTATTTAAATAAATCATTTTCTAGCCATTAGAAACCAAAAATGATTTTATAAAAAACAATATTTTACGATTTTCCAAAAGTGACCCTCACCTATATTATAAAAGGTTAATTCCCCTTCCCTTAAAATCACACCTCCAGAGACATTTTACTTTGATTAAACCTCTTAAAATCTCCCCTAAACTAGCCTCACATCGTTATAGATGCATTAATTTATCAGAAATCCATCCCATAGTCCAATTTTGATCAAATCAAAAGGAAGCACCAGAAGTGGAGGTAATTATTTCCTCACATATTTGAATGTACTTTCCTTTTTCCACTCCATCTTTCTATTTTGTCTCTATAAAAAAATAATTATACAATTACATTAAACATACTGTTCTATTATTATAAATATCCTATAACCATATTCTTTTTTCTACCCATCTTATAGATGACAATGTCACCATACATGCGTACGTATGGCTTACCGTCTCCATGTCGTGGTGTAGTTTGTAATTCAACAATTCATTATTTTTATGGGTATAATAATGAGTATAATTGATTAAATAATAAATATAACTTTTTAATGATTCTTTATATATGATATAAAATCCTACTAAATATGATTAAACCCACAATAGAATGATATTATTACTCGTGCATATGTACGACTTACCGTCTCCACGACACGATGACATTTTGTTACCCATCGTAAACATTGAAAAATAATTTTATTTTGATGATTAAAAATAATGTTTACAAACTTAATATCATTCTGTATATGAATCAAAGACATCGTATCCATTTAAAAACATTAGTTATGTAACAAAACATATAACGGAAAACTAATCAATTAACAACTGAAACAATGATACTACGAAAATATTATTTACAATACAATATTTGAAGATAATATATAATATCATACTTCTGTATATGATTATTTTATAATTTAAAAACAAATATTTAACTATTATATAGGATTTTGATGTACCCTCGACCAAGTAAAAGTACACAGTAAGGGATAATTTTAAAATCCTTTTATTATCCGAGGTTGTTTTTATGTTAGTATCTAATGGTACTTCTTTACCATTCACATACATGTTTCATAAAATGTATTTAAAAACATTTTTTCTATTACATAGAATATGATTTAAAGTCATTAATACCCTTTTCTACTTTTAAAAAATTAATTAAGCAATCATTCGATTATTTTCCAAACAAGATATTTTATGGAATTTTTGACTAATTAATGTATGAATATTTTTTAAAAACATATACGGCGAGTGGATCTATCTTCCACCTTTATAACAGTTTTGATGAATCCCTTACCATATTATAAAAATATTTCCAAAATAAATTTTTTCTATTATAGTTATGTGACTTTTAAATGATTTCAAAATGGAAAGAGATATTTTTTATCAATAGTTTTGATTTCGTCTTTGTCAACAAGCTTTTTTGGATTTCACACTTGTTCAAACATGATATATTATGATTCGATCTTCCTTATTTTATTGACGATTTTGTGATATGTTTGACTGTGGATGTGTTATTTTTATACCATCAAGATTTATTATTAATGTATTAGCATTTACTATGATAGTTTAATACGAATTTTTTTGTTATGATTCAACCTTTTCATATGAGGAATTCATAGGACGTAGTAACTGATAGGTGGATCCTATTATAGCTCCTCAATTAATTGGTAGGTCTAATGAGACAATCTATTTTCTTGGAACAAGTCCTTAAAAAATATTATTTGTAGTATTTGCACGAGGCTTGGAATATGTGGTTATGATGTCCGACATTATGCATTCCATCATTATGGAATTGGCTATTGATATTACATGTGATTATTCGACTAGTAGGATGTCCATGCGAATAAATAAATGGTATTATTTGATTTATCATTTCCATAGTGTGCTGAAGTTTATGTTTAAAATACTTGTGTTTTAGTATTATATATTTTCTTAATTGTTTATGCTTATTTATGATATTTTCCACTATATTGAAATCCTTTCTATAAATCTGATCTCACCCCTTTTTTATTATTTATTTTCCCCATGATGCAAAGAAGTATTCTACAATTAACCAACAAGAATATGCAATGGGATATAATAGTATTCCAAGGGGAAAAAATGTTGTTTTTTATTTAGTGGTGTAATTTAAAACTTATGAATGTATCTTGTACTTCCGAGGATAATAATATAATCATTCATAAAAGACATGATTTCTTATATTATTCCAATGTTATGTAATAATTCACCTACTCTGGGTAACTATGGTCGGGCATTACACCTCTCCTCTTAATCCTTATGAAAAACAATAGATCATCCCAAAAAAAATAAATCCTATAAAATAAATCCTTACAATAATACTATAATATTTATATTGAAATTACATCCATCAGAGAATAATGATATTTTAAAACAAAGATATTTTTTAAATAAGATATAATATTCATAAAAATATTTTTCTGCTTTATTTATTCTTCTTTATAGTTTGATAAAATTATTTATGATTACATTATAAAACTAGTATATACCTTAAAATAAGATACTTTATGTTAATATAAAAAACTATATCTATCTTCACATATATAAAATGAGATATTTAATCAACATTCTTGTGCACTACGGACTTCCACATTACAAACTAATTTTATTCGTTTCGCATAACCCAATGTCATGGATGGATATAATAATATATATGATGTGTGTATATTATGATTATGATATAATAATTGATAGTTAATTTTCATTCCACATATACCTTCTTACATCAAAACCAGTTGTAAAATAATAATATCGCTCATTTTTGTAGTGGACTAATGCATCGTGGACCGATGTGCTGTGTTTTATATTTCTATTTTTAATGAATGGTAATAAATATTTTTTATATTAATACACATGATATTATTAAAAAAATTAAATTCTCTAATTATGATATCAATTATAATTTATTACTCTCCATTCTACAGGGATACGATAACATCGCTCATATGAAAATCGAATATTTTCCTCGCTAAGTGATGTATTTCATGCCTCATGTGAGATTTACGCGAAATGTAAAAAATAACAGTTAAAAATTTTATGACATATATAAATGATTTGAAAATGATAATTATAAGTTAATTTATTATTTTACGTTATTTATTTCAATCCTTCAATAAAATGTAAACAATGCTCATGTGTATGTACAACATACCATCTCCATGAATGGAGGGTTTAATTTTTTATAACTAACATTAATGGAATAATCAATATAAATATATACATAATATATATGTTATTTTAATCATTATAAATTTAATGGAGAAAATGGAACCATATCAATGTAACCAGATAGAAAATAAAAAATAAAATCAAATATGATAAATAAAGCGATTAATACAGCAAAATGATTATAATAAGGAATTTATTAAAAATACATAATAAAAGGTTCAAAATAAATCATATATGGTATTACATATATATCATTGTTCTATAAAATATTTATAACAAAATAATTCTTTTTATTAATTATATATGAATCTTTAAAAAATAAGTCGTGATTTAAGGCAAGAGATTTTTGTCTTTTTTTTCTTCGTTGAGACATATTTTATCTTATGAACCTATATTTTTTTATGATTATTATATAAAAACAATTGAAATCTAATTATCAAGAATATATTTATTCTCATTCTATGTTATGTTTCATTTAATGTTAGTCCTTCATGAGGAAAATAATTCAATTTTACCAAAGTTTGAATAGTTTTTTGGTACAATCTCATCATTTATCACGATTATTTTTGTTTATGGTTAAAATGATGAAATATTATACCCCATATCTCAATAACCTCATGATTTTTATTTTCCATCGGTTATTTCAGGACAATTAATTTTTCCCTTATTTTGATTCACTTTTTATACCAATGATTCATAAATACTGTTTTAATTTAAACTAACATTAATTTTTGATGTTGAAGACAACCATTTCATCCACATTGTTGTTTTCTGAAAACTTCCACATATTTTTATTAAAATAATCCATGATATTTATTATGTAATTTTTTTACCCATGTCTGAATTTATGAATTTAATTTTAAATCGAATCCACATGTAATTTTAAAAACAATGCTTATTTTTCATTTTCTAAACATGTATAAACATGTATAAGAAATATATATGAAACCATCATAAAAAAATCATGGTTTTAATGCTTCCATTATCAATATCATTTGGTATTTTTATTAAAAATGGATTTCCCTAATGTTTTATGTCTTACAATGTTTTTTTGAACATAGAAAGGATAATTTCCTCATCGAATGATCCATGTGATCTATCAAAATCATTTTCCATCTAATATTACATCCTTTGATGTTACTTACGATTTACATAGGGTAAGAATAAATTATAATGGCCTTATAATTTATCAGCACTGTTAATGTATATATTGATGAAATTTTTCTGAATCATACACGTTTTTCATCTATTGTTCTATGGAGTATTGATGAAATGTTTACGAAACTCATTTTATTTTCCTTGGTTATTATTTGATGATATATTTAATAGTTTATGACTTTATAGAACACATAATTATAGATTAATTATGAAATTGATTGGAATTACATATCCAACAAATTCATTGGGTATTATTTTTATCTCATGATAAATCAATGGGAACATGTAACTTGGTTGATCCACAGTTTGAAATTGGTGATTCTTTATCTACTATTGGAACCGTTTGTGCCCTGATCACCAAAGATAAATAAGTGATGTGTTCGGATCCTCTATTTAAACGGTATTGGATGGTAATATTTAAATTTGAAATAATTTTCAATATATATTATTTTTACACTATTTAATGAAATGATCATTTGATTCATTATGATTTATGAGGATTTATCACTCTTATTGGCCTTGTTTTCTAATATAATATAGTTTTTGTCCCTCACACTTGTTTATGATAACTAGAAATTTGGAGATGAACATCATATGCCCTTTTAATGATCAAATATGCTAATTATTATATTATGTTTTGATATGAAGAAAGACTGATATCTATTATGCATACACTGGTTGATTAACTAAGCTTACCATTTCATAGGATTCTATCCCTAAGTTATGATGAATGTAATTAAGAATTATATATCTAAGTGGGATGATTGTTGTCATAAAATACTAAGAGATAACATATTTCTCTTATAAACCTATAGATTACAATTTTAGGATTCCAAATATACTATAATTAAACTATAATGAATTGGATCATTATATTTTTTAATAACAATAATATATTCAGAAGTTATAGATTAAGATGAGGAGTTTAGGCTACTACAATTAGTTTTAATGGATGGTTTAAATAAACATTAGAAACTATGATGAGATAAAATTAGTGAAATAAAATGTGATATTTCTATGAATATATATAGGTATATTTATATGGATAATAAAAATGATGATTCAACTTATAGAATAATTCCCTATAATTTTGGTAAATGATTCAGAGATACTTTTATATGAAATTAAATCCCCATCTAGATATGATATATGGATATAGCTCTTGCATAGAGGTACCTAGTTCTAATATTAATTAGAAAGTTTAATTATTCATATCTCTAGTGTTACCAAATGAATGATGATGGGTATTTCTTCACAACTAGTTTGAATATCTAAAATGATATTCTTTGTATATTAAAAACAACATTATGAACTATCATGAAGGATTTGAATATTAATATTAATAAACTAGGTTAATACTACTATATCATATATTTAATTTAATATTTCATAATTTGTACATCGTATAATTAAATTTTCATTATTATGTGTCTTCTCACTATTATTATTTTTTATAATAGTATGGCTTGTGGTTTTAGTTTATGGATTTGACTAGGAGGAATCATGTAAACACTAAATGTGATGGAAAAGTCAGTGATTTTGTGAAACTAAATTGGTTAATGTATTGATAAAAATATATTTTGATTATACCTAACAAATGACCATGATACATGATTAAAAATGTGAAGATATAATATAATATTATTGTGTAAAAATAGTAAAAAAGAAATTTACAAAATTCTAGTTGGATATAATCATTACATAATGATTAGTCACGTTTTTTACATATCAATGAGGCGGAAAAAATAATTTTTTATAATAACGAAAATTGATGAGATGATGTTTTATTTTTGTAAATGAATGTCTCAAAGAAATTAGTTTCTATTTAATTAAATTTTTTATAGGTTTGTATCATGGGAATCATCTATGTTGATTCCATGAACTATGGTTTATCCACTAGTCCCAGTAAAAAATATGTTTCTACTACAGATATTGTGAAATAATTTATATGTTTACATATTTGGTTTCATTAATTATTTTGTGAAATGTTTATCATAAATGGTAATTTGGTTATAAGAATCATGAAACAATGATGGATTTTATTAATTTGAGAATAATATATTTCATCACGTATGATTAATATAAGTGTTTTGGATACCATAATGAATTTATGAGATGTATGGTTATCCATTAAAAGTCTTAGAAACCCCCTTGGATGTTTTATGATGGTTATTTATGAAGACTAATTATATTTTGAAATAATTTTTTTTGAAATAAAAACCATTGGTTTTGAGTAGGAATTTATTTTTATTGATAAATGATTAATGGTATTTATAAACATTAGGGTTTATCTTATATTTGAGGCTATGGTAATTCTGGGTTGTATTTGATCACCATACAATGTCACCAAACCTCATTTATATCATAGAAAATACCTCTATAATTATACTATTAATAAGTTGAATTGAATGATTTGTATTTTTGAATGGAGTACCACATTGAATTGTTCTTGTCCACGATACAAATCATACCTCAATATTTTGGCGGTGCCTCCAACAATCTCTTGAAATGGAATTGTGTATCAAAACAACATGTAATCAATAAATTGTTGGTCATCCTAGGAGAAAAACTAATACCATAGAGAATATTCTATGATCTTATTGTATAGATTTAAAAGGTTTTTGGAATCCACAAAATCATCTAGGTATGTTTTCTAAAAAAATATCATTTTCACGATCATTAAAATTACTAAACCCCTAGATTATATGGTATGTATCTTTGTTATATAAATTTAATCATTTGGAAATATTATTTTTCACATATAGTGAGCTTATGTGAACTCCAAATGATTATAAATTTATCAATGTATATATTTACCGAATGGCCCGAAGGCCTTATTTTTATTTTATTATAGATAATCCCCCTTTTAAGGGTTGAAGGGGAACCCGTACATGACCCGTAGGCCCAAGGCACAAGGCCTGACATGACCCGCAATACATGACCTGAAGGCCCAAAGGCATACCATGTCCATTACATGAACCGTAGGCCCGGCCCACTAGAACATCCCCTCCCAAACGTCTTGAATCATTGATATCCTTAGCTCACCACCTTGCATTGTCGATCGTCTAGCATTGCCCCATACGAAGCTGCATGGTGCCTGCTCCTGATGGCGGCTTCCATACCCTCTCATTCTTCCAATCCAGTTAGCTCTGCATCTTGTGGCTGCTACTCATGTTGCTCTGATCCTCTTCTGAGGCTTGTTCTGTGTAAACTGGGCTACTCCATGGTCTACGTGACCTGAATGCCCAGTGGCCCGGAAGCATTTGTTGACCTAAAGGCCCTGGAGACCCATAGGCCCAAACCGTGGCCCCGAAGGCCCAAATTAGGTGAATAGATCTGGTTGCTAAAGTACTGAACATTAACTGCAACAGTTCTACTACAATAACCTGTAAATTTGCCTCCACCAAGTTTTGAACCTAGTTCTCTTAGATGCCAAGCAGGAGCCCTTACAACATGAGTACATGCTCGTTGGAAACATTGTATCTATAACATAGACCTTCAATTGGAAATAATTAATCTTATTATCCAAATTATGAAATCAATAATTTTCTAACTCATTTTTAATATATTATGTTTTTATTATAAAATAATCTCTTAATTTTTATTAGTCATTTTCTTATTCAAATATATATTCTATTGTGAATTTTATTTTTATTTCATTATACGAGAAAATAAATATAAATTATTTTAGATAATTTTAGAAAAATTATTTAAAATAATTACAAATATTTCTTGGATTCATCTTGTAATATTTATGTCTGAAAAAAATTAATTATTATAAAATCTACTATACATTATATTAAATAGTAATTTTATGAATTTAAAATCATCACAAAGTAACAAAAATATTTTTTTAGTAATACATTTTATAATTATTTAAATATATAAAATATTTATTCTTTATTTAGTTATAAATACATTTTTGGGATTAGAAACATATTTGTATCAAAGTAGTATTTCATTTATATTTAATAATTACCTTTTATATGAAATTTTTAAATATATTTTATATTTAATCTTAATAATAGAATACCTATTTGGAATAATTTGGTACAAATTATTTTAGAAAGTAATTTTAAATTTTTTACCTAAAAGTGATATTGTGGTAAAGAAATATTTAGTGCAGTATAGTTAAAATAATGTTGTGGCTTAAAAATAAAATGTAAAATATTAAAATTTTAATAATAAAAAATATTTGGGTGGATGATGTGTTTAAATTACATTTATTTCCTTTACAAAATTAATTAAAAAAATTCATTTAAATTAATTAATCCCAAATTAAGATGGATTTAAATATAAATTAATTAGCATTTAATCACATAAAACCAGCCCTCATAAAGTATTAATATCACATTCACCACCCTATTTCTAATCAAATGATTGAAGTAATTAAAATCTCAAAAAATTCCATCTTTTATTCTCTCCCAATGTACATGTCCTTTTGGTTTCACCGAATGACCAATTTTATGTTCATTAAGTGGTCATTCAAGGAGGTGATATTAAAGAGGTATCTTCTCTAATGACATCTCTTAATTTATTTTAATTTTCTGTAATCACTTCTCAGTCATCATCTATATATTCATAATAAATAATTTATCATTAATTTAATACAATGTTTTATTTATAATTTAATAACTTATATCCATACATTTTTCATATCTTCTTATTTAGTGAAATGACAACATTATAAAAAATTTGGTGGTAAAAAGTCTTCGCGAATAAGGATTTGGTATGTCTACTATTATTATCATCATGTCTAGTCATAAAATTATTATTTGGGTTAAAAAATATGGTAATAGTTATATTATAAATGATTCCATGTTTCAAAACTATTATATATACAAAATTTTAAATATAAAAAAACTAGTTCCTTAGGGTCGTAAAAATAGCCAAAAAAATCTAAAGAATTATCATCAACATTTTATCAAATGAATCATCAGGATTTCAATAATTAAAATAATATAATAGACAATATAAACATATAAAAAAATATAATATCACTTATCTGGTTTTTTTAGATTTATAAAAAAATCCATAATTATACACTAATGTAATTAAAAAAAATCCATGAAATGAACATTCCTAAAATAATAAAGGTAATGAAATTTTTTTAATGAACTAGTGGTTTGTTAGTTTAAGAGTATCATAAATGGTATTAAATATTTATAGATTATTCTGGAGTTAATTAATAACATTCTTCAATCCATTATTTATTAGTTTAATGTATATATCTCTAATGGGAACAACACGGTTTGGGTTTCTTATCTCACTTTTTAGTCTGTGAAAAAAATACTTATTCAAATGTAATTATTTTTGTTTAGTTTTTTTGATGACATTTTATATATAATATCAGGAATATTAGTATTCTAATGTTACAAAATTTTTTATTTAATAATTTATACATGTATAAAAAATAAAATTTGACTGATTAAAATGTAGTAAGGGAATTGTTTACCCAATTACAATTTTATTTGATAAACATTACATCACTAATTATATAATGATAAAATTATGTATGGATATACTTTTTGTTATTTTATGATACAATATCCACTTCTATGATGTGTATTTAATATGAAGACACAGATTCTAATAATTTTATAACCTCCCACTCAAAATAAATGATATTAATATGGAATATATTTTAATAATAGTGTTTTTAAATATTCCATTAAAACCTAATTTTACTTCCATTAAAATGTTTTATTGAATTTTTTCATAAAATTTCTTTAATATTCTACTATGATTGATTAATCTAACTTTTACACATGTTTTTATATTTATAAAAGGAATGGAATGGATTCTTTTTCAGTATTCTAGTTAATAATCATTGTGAATATTAAAAATAATATTGAATTATTTTTTTAATATATATAGAATTATAAGGTATTGTGGTAACAATGAAACTTTAACATAGTTTTATTTAATTAATTGGACTACCTTACTATTATTAATGAATATTTATTCCTTTAAACGAGGAGGCTCATTAAAAATAAATGATTTTAAAATAGAAAGGTTTTTTAAGAATTATTAAATTTAATCATTCAAAATTACATTCAATATAAGATAAAATTATTTGATTTTACATTATATTTACTATAGATATTGTTCATGGATATTATCCTTATTCTTTTGGTGGATGTTTTGTGTTTATAATGGAAAAATGTTTATGAATATCATTTTTTCCATGGGTAATGTTATGTTGAAATATCAATGAAACTCAATTCCTTACATTTATACTAATATGATGAATGAATTATGATCATATGGAACACATATGTCTTGTTTTCATTTTTTGATGGGGGTTATTTTATAACTAGGTAAGTTGATTATGTTATAACTAGGGACGGTAATAACATTTTAACCAATACCAATTGGGACCTACACATCCCTTCAATGTATTCTGTAATGATAGTATAACTCATAATATAGACATGCCTGTAGTGGGTAGATGAATATGTTTAATAAAACCTGACACAAACGCAAAGTGAAATGTTTATTAAATGAAATTTTATTCTATAGTAGTATTATGAGTGGTCCTTAACTACTGTGATGGTTTTGGGAGTGAACCCATTCTACTAGGATATTCATGGAAAGGGTCCTTAATAACTATAGAAGTCATTTTCTATGCTTATGTGTATGAATAATTCCATATGTTATGACTGTTTTATTATCACATGTCTCATGATCTCTTCTGATACATTTCTTATAAACTTCTATGATTAACTCAATGACTTAAGATTATGATCAGTAATATGCATGGTATAATTTAAAACTGTTATGTTCATGTTATTATTCTCATATGATTATGTTATGTTAGATATATCCCTTGTTTACCCTTATTTAGAATTTGAGCTCAATCATTATATACAGTTATGTTCCCACTTATATGAATGTATGACATAAGTTGAAAATGTAAAAATGGGTTCAAATTATTTAGAAACATATAGGAGATGATGTGGATGTTTTATGAAAAGATTGATTTTATTATGTGCCCAAATATACACTAAGACCATATTATTTTTGCATTGTTTTGTTATGCTATTTAATAAGTATTCTTTTCTTTAGATGTGATATCAATGTATGTAAATAATTTTTTCTTATAGTTTCTATCAAGGAAATGATTTTTCAACCTATAGAAATATGAATGATAAAACCTTTATAAAAAAAATTAGTTTATTTCTAGGTTATAATCCTAGAGTTTTGTTAGTAATAATGAAAAACATATGTTAAACCTAAGGTCTCATATATTTAAATTTTTTCAGTAATTGAAGTTATTTATATGTTTCTACTAGTATTATTAGTACTAATAACACTATTAAATTTTGTTTTATTCAACATATAAATTTTGAAGGAACCATGTTAATAATAAATGTGATAGCCAAAGGAAGGATTTTCCTCCTATATAACTGAATGTTATTAGATTTATGATTAAATAACATATAGAAATACACCAACATTCTATGAATCATATTGAGATTCTAAATGAGTAATGAATGGAACAAAATTCAATTTTGTTCTTCATAAAAAATGTCAACATTCTATTAGTAGATCAACTGATCCACAAATCGGTGGGAAATGGATCAACAACATTGTGAAATAAATTGGTTATTTAATATTTCAGACATGAAATTTCCCCCCTATGTATATCATCTAGAAAGCTAAAATGGACAATGGTGGAATAATTTAATGAAAACGAGGCAACTGGATGAAATTTAATCAACGGAATAGGGAGAGTTTTAGGGGACATTCGTCAAGAAGTTCATCCAAAATTATCTAAATATAAAGGCTAAGAGGGAATTAATTGACATGATAAAAAATTATTAAAATCCATATGTACCTAAGTGGAAAATATTACAAGGAATTCATGGTGTAGATAATATTTACTTACCAACCATGAAATTATAATTGTTCAATTATTTTGTGGATTAAATATATGTCTTGGATGGAAATTAGATATAATAGAATTAGGTACATATGAAGAAATTGTTTTATAGTATATCATGGAGATAATGGATATTTTATTTACCCATCATTATCATAATTTTGATAGGAAAAGAAAAATGTAATTTACAGAAAATTATAAAATCCATATATATTTAGGGATGAGCAGTCGTCTATGATGAATATGTGGGGTGAAATATAAATGAATTTATATTAGGTGAACTAGTAAACATTTTATGTGGATATGAAAAGGTTACCATAAAATTGATTGTTGATGTGTTGGGAAGAAGTAAAATAATGTTGTGAATAGAGTGATAGCTCTGTTGAATTATCCACCCACACCTCAGTGTTTCAAATTAATGTAATTTTTTCACTATGTGAATAAATTCCATACTCTAAGTGATAATAAGTATGATAAGCCCAAATAACATCAAAAGATAAAGAAAAAAATGTATATTATATGAAATAACAATGGATAAGGTAAATATTTTTAATTTCAGTACATTTTTCATCCCCTCCGTTGTTGTAAGCATCATGTATATTTTTATATGACTGAGACACATGAACTATTGTTGAAATTTCAAAGAATTATTTTCCTCTATAGAAATTCAGGAATAATGAAAAATCTAAGGATGCTATATTAACTATTTTCCATAAATATTTGAATATATTGTTTTAATGGTATTGGTAACTAAGAAATGTTATTAAGGTGATATTTTTTGAGAGCACATGATTAACGAAATGATAACCCTTATTAGGTGCAGGATGATTGAATAAAAATGATATAAATTAATGATTGACTGTGATTAAATTATTGTGATTATATTTATAAACCTAGAAATGATTATTTATATTATTATATATGATATTATGGGTTGATTTTGTAGAATTATTTGATTCATGGTATGAGTAAGTAGTTAATTTTTGAAACCACACATGATTTCTCTATTTTTTAAGGAAATTAACGTTATTACAATTTTCAATAGAATATGTGATAATTATATTAACATTTTTTTATTTTACTAATAATATAATGAATAGTTTTTGGGGGAATAATGAAGTGTTAATTTTGAAAATTTATTGACCTTCATTCAAATGATTTTTTAAATTGTTTTAAAATTTCTATAATGGTTACGATTCCTGAAATTCTTTTAATATCATTTTGGATGAGGTTTTATATATTAATTTTAAACATAACCATATGAATATTTTTTTCTATTTGATAAACTGTTATAACCAAAATATTTTGATGAAAACTTGTGATATACTCAATAACTTCTTATCCCATTATAGATCATATAATAAACTAGTTTCTTTATTTTTAAAATTTTAATATAAGTTCATGGTGTATGATGTGAAGTAATAATTTTGACCAAGAAAAAATTAAATAATTATATTTATCTTATGAGATCCAATAAATTTTCAATATATTGTTAAATTATTTTTAAATAAAATGTAATCAATTTATTTTTATCTCTAATTATTTCAATAACCATTTTTCTAAAACATTCTTTCTATGGTATTAAGGTCATTAACCATATAATTACCTTGATCTCTATCATTATGCATCATAGCATGACAGTGAGAAGTATGTTCCATGTCATTATTTTCACTTTCAACTAATATTATCCTAATCAAAATCAATGTTATGTGTTGATCTTCACCGTTTACTTTTCATATTTTATGATAATTTTTTATTGACTCTTTCTAATATGTGGGTTTTCAATAATTGGTTTTTAAAATATCCACTATATATTTTCATAGAGAAATTACATATTCTGAAGATGATTTTATACTCGTTATCTTATCTAGACGGTATTTTATCGACCAGATCTTCCCCCAGATATCCCTCAATTTCATGATGTGTTCTATGTATCCATCATAAGGAGGTAAATATATGATACTTTTTAAGTACATAACTTAGAGGTTATACTTTTAGAGTACGACATATCTTTTGAACATTAACTAGTATACAATCTAGATTGTAGATATAATTTTCAAGGGAAATGATCACTCACATAGTTAATGTTTTGTTGAGAAAGCACAAATTTAGGGAATCTTCCTGGGAACCTGATTAATTGATGAGGTAGAATTATCCTCATATTTTTTCATAAGCATTGAGTTTATCATGATAAATTAATTTTAGGCGGCGGAACAAGGTAACACCAAAAAAAATTATGATATGTATCATTTTAAATTAAATATAATATTTTCATTAACCAAGGTTCCATGGTAACTAAAGAAAACTCAAACATATTATTATTTTAACACAACAATTATATCATATGAATTTAATTTCTGTAAATTAATAATATTAAACTGATTATGAAATATGTAACTATTCAACTAATTGTTAATATTTTAATATACTTTTTGTAAATATACTAATAATTGTTAGTAAATTTATTATTTACTTTGAATATATATTTTCTTCCAAAATGGTTATTTATTACATTTTTGGAGAAAAAAAGTATAATTAAATTTTTACAAATTTAAAAAAATTTATTTGGTAAATAGAAATAATTTTCTTCTTCTTCATGTCAACATTCTTATAGGATTATATATTGACACTTTTTGGAAATGAAAAATTTTTAGTGAATAAAATAATACATTTTAAACAAAACATTCATTTTCATTATATTTAATATTCATTTTATTAACTAAAATTAATCTAATAGTATTTTATATAAATTACTTTGTGTTATAATATAATTAATTAAATTAACAAATTATTATTGGATTTTTTTGTATCATTAATTTTTTTAAATTAATGACTAATATTTTCATAAAAGTGTATTTCATTGTGTTTCAACAGTTTAATTTGTAAGGTAATTTTGAGAAATCTAGGTTTTGAATTTTTTAAAGTGGATTATATGTTTTTAATATGGTGTTCTAATTTAGGTTATATGAAAATTTTAAATTTTAGGAATAAAAAGTTTACCATGGTTTTAAAATTATTTACTATACTAAAGGTAAAATAATATAGTTAGTTAAAGATAAAATCTAATATAACAATATACCTGTAAACTAACAAATTGAACTGTTGTATAGTGTGTTTATGGAACTAACCCCTCCATTAAAACATTACTTATCATCTAAATTTGTTTAATTAATTCCACCCAAATTTGGTATCCTGTAAATATGAAATAATCATTATTTAATCACTTAAAACTACCCATCGTCAATTATATATAAATTCCCTCATAGCTCCATTTATCCTCCCAAGTCATGTAGTTGTTAAAATATATTCCACCCCCTCTCATACCCTCTCTCACAAATTCATTTTCCTACATTTCTCATCAATGACCAATTCCATGTTCCACAAGGGGTCCTTCAAGGTTGTGATATTCAAGAGGAAACTTTATAAAACCACCTCTATCTTTTATTTTTCTACCATTAATTTAACTTATTCATCCAAAAATCATAATAAAAAATAAATCCTAGGTATATTGAAATTTTATATTTAAAATGGTGTAACATCCACATTATTTTAAATAAAACTCTATCCTCATTAGTATACATGGAATGGAACATCAAGATTAAATAGAAAACTAAATATTATTATTCAAATTTTCTATTTATCACATAGTTATTAGATTAGTTGGAATGAACTATATTTACTGCATTAAGAAAATATGGATTACACATGTATACATAAAAAATATATTCTTTAATAATTAACTATTAATTAATGTAAAACTCCCTTTAAAATAAATTGAAATGTTTTTAAAAAGAAATATTTACTGTGCACATGTGTGTTTTTTTCAATAAATTAATAAATAATTGATTTTGGATTATGGTAATGAATATTATATATATATTTATATGGTTTTAAATTATTTAATTTAATTATAATCATTCATCTATTGATTTTTCTATACATGATAAAAGAAAAAATCCAATTTCATGAATAGAAGATTTATTTTGTTTACAAAAAAGATAGTTTTTATTCCTTTTATGTGGGAACATATTTTAAATATATTTTTCAAAACATTTATAGGTTATAATTTAATGAATAAACTTGTTATTTTATAACGTTGTATATAAATTTACTTTGGTTGATTTTTTTGATATGATTCATTTTTTAATTAAGAGTGAAAAAATTGTATTTTGATTTAAAACATTGTTTTCATGAAATTTATTAATGTTGAAAAATTATATTTTAATTTTTTTAAAGTAAAATTATATAATTTTTGAATTTTTTAATCAAATATATTTTATTTTAAGAAATTTTTCATTGATATTTGATTTAAAAACTATGGTAACATTCAACATTCTTCTTTAAAAATTAGTTTTCTCGTTTTTTCATGTGAATTAATTTTAAAAAAATAAGTCATAATTAATTGTTTTAAATTTTAAAAAATGGACCACATTTTTTGAATCATAATATCCAAATTATGTAAATATGTGCCTTTAATTAATTGTTTTTATTTTAATTGTCCTTCCACTTGCTTAAATTTTTAATAAATAGTGATGAAATAATAAATACCACATCATAAATATACATATGTTTTGTTAAGTTAATATCATCACCAAAATCCATCTCCACTAACATAAAATGGTAAAATAATAAATCATTCATGTGTACGGTGGGCTAAAACCTCGCGAACCGATATAATACATTTTCCATAATAATCTCTCATGAATAGTTATAATGATGGAATTAATTTTTATGTACAATATTAATGATATATTTATCATTATTAATTAATATTATATCATCTACATTCTTACTTTTCAATGAACATGGAAATGTGGACATCATTCATTAATAAATATGAATTATCACCCCCACAAAGTGATGTGATTCATTTTTCATGTAACACCCCAAGCTTCTACGGTACGCTTCTCTTTGAATAATGCGATAGCGTGTGTTGTACGCAACACCGAGTTCTAACAACCAATCAAACTAGCTGTTATGAATAGTAATACCCACTTGTTAAAATTATATATATTTTATATTTCAAAATGGATATCATTTTTGGATTCGGAATATCTAATTTAGCCTAAGGTGAAATTTTGGTACTTTTCGGATAACTTTCATATTTTGATGAATAGTGAAAATTACTAAATTTTAATTAAAAACAACTTTTTTAATCAAAATAATTAATAGTGATAAATTATGAATTTTAGTAGTTTTAAAGTATATTTAGAATATAATTTTACCATTTAATATAATGTTGGTCATTGAACATAATTTTACAATTAAACCGAACATAAACAAGTGTCAATCTTTTGATAGTTATTATCTCTTAAAAACACGCTTTTTGTTTTGACAACGGGAATTAATTTTAAATTAATTTCTTCCTCTTCTGTGTTTTGAATTTAGGAAAATGGATTCCATATTTGGAATCAGGATGTTCAAATTGTTTAAATAGGTAGCTTTTATTTTTAGACATTTTGAATAATTACTGCGGTAAATATTTTATTTACCATGGTTAAGGCTAAATCCGGTAAATAAGGGTTAAAATATAATATTATAATAATACTAAATTACCCTAAAACGTGTCTTAACCCTATTAGTTGATACATGGTCGACCATGGGCATCTTTGGGTCGATTTTGGGACCCCATGGATCCACTTGTAAGTGATAATGACACTTTATTTTAATTAAGTTAAAATGAATACAAAAATGACACAAGCATATATCTTTTAGAAAAACAATTGTTACATAGGGTTATATATGTTGGATTTTAGATTATAAATATTAATTAGAAAGATAAAAATATTTCATACATAATTATATTTTATTTATAATTTTTAGACATTAAATAATTTATTTTATTTATGACACAATGATGATGCAGAAATTACTATAATAGTGAAAAATTAAAATAATTGATATTATAAATACCCAAATAAATATAATATGAAACTTTTAATGAATTAAACTAATTTTATAGGACAATATAATATATTAGGATTTATTTAATTGACTTTTTTCGAAGTAATCAATCTGTTATGAGTTTCACAAAAATCAACTATTGAATAGTGTCAAAATTGACAGAAAAGAGTTCTTAAAACAAATATTATATTATTAATTGATATTAAATTCCTAAAAATCTAAGGATCGGCCAAGAGACTTATATCATGATATTTTCATCATTAATGGACAACTTGGGGGTCTCTTGGATGTATTTAGTATGTTTATCAATGATATTATATAAAAATACAAAGAGACATTGTAAAAGTGAAACTAATTAACTTAGAGTTAAAACATAAAGATAAGGTTAATATAATTAACCAAACCTGTCTAAATTCTATTGGATGAGTTTTTTTCGACCCATACCCACCTTAACCTTTGAATAATAAACTTTGGATCCATTAGAAAACAAATATGAATTTATTATAAATTAATATTTCTAGCTTTTCCAAAGGTTCCCCTCACCCCTCTTATAAAAGGGCACTCCTACTTCTCATTTCTTCACACCTTCAAAGCCTTTTGGTTCGGCCAAACTCTGCCCACATACTCTCCCAACATCCCTCACTACAACTTAGGGGCCTTAGTTTGATCAGAAAGCCAACCTAAGGAGCCCTTTTGATCAAATCAAAAGGAAGAACCCGAAGAAGAGGTATTGATTTCACCACCCTTTTCTAAGATCATTTCTTCTTCCACTTCTTCTTCCTTTGTTGTTACCATTCTAAAATAATAAATCCAGTATCATATATATACTGTGATGTTATTATAAATATTGTACAACCATATTCAGTATTCTATCCACCCTTTGAATAACATGTCACCATACGTGCGTACGTACGGCTTACCGTCTCCACGTCGTGGTGTAATTGTTATTCAATATAATACTATTTGGATGGGTATAATAATGATGTGTAACTCATGTAAATAATAAATATAACATGTTAATGATTCTTTATATATGATATACCATCCTTTTATATATTATTTTAATATCAAAAGAATGATATTGTCGCTCGTGCGTACGTACGGACTACCGTCTCCATGAACGCGATGAGATTCATTCTCCATCGTATCCATTCAAGTATAATTATCATTTTATGATTTAAAAATGATGTTTAAGGACTTGATATCATTCTGGATATGAATAAGATAAAACTAACATGGATTATGTAACAAAACATATAAAATAAAATGAGTAAGTTAACACCCGAAACGACGATAATTCTAACATATTATTAACAAATCAATGTTAAAAGATCATATATGATATCATATTAATATATATGATTCTTGTATAATTTAATAACAATTATTTCACCATTATACAGGAGGTTAACCTACACCAACCAAGGAAAAGTACAAGGTAAGGGTTATTTCACAATCTCTTCATTATCCGAGGTTGTTTATACGTAATAATCTACTGGGATTTCTTTATCATCCACATCCATGTTTCGTCGAATTGTATTTCAAAACATATTTATTATTTACAAGAATATGGGTTAAAGTCATTTATACCCTTGTTTGACTTTTTATAAGAGGTTTATAAAGGAATCTTTCCGTCGTTTTCAAAACAAGGTCCTTTTTAACCTTTTCGGAAGAATTATGGTAAGAATGTTTTTTTTAACTTATACGGCAGGTGCGGCTATTTTCCGCCGTTATAAAATCTTCAAATCTTCCCTTACAAGCTTATAAGAATATTTTCAAAGAAAATGTTTTATTTTATATGGATCTTAAATGATTTCAAAATAAAAGGAGATATTTCTTTAAAAAGAATATTGATTTCTTCTATGTCAATATCCTTTGATGGATTTTAAGATTATTTGAAGTTGATTTATTATGATTCAAAACTTCTATATTGTATTGAAGGTTTTGTGATATGTTTTACTGTGGATGTGCTATTTTTATACCATTCATAGTTTATGGTGAAATTATTGACATTTCGTATGCTAGTTTTAATATGAATGTTTATGTTATGTTTAAACCATTTCATAAGGGAATGCATTGGACTTAGTAAGTGACGGGTGGAGCCCGCTATAGCTCCTTGATGCATCAGTAGGTCTCATGAGACAAACTAGTGTCTTGGAACAAGGCCTTGACAAAATCTTATTTGTAGTCTTGGCACGAGGCCTTGGCTATGTGGTTATGATAGTCTGGCATTATGCATTCCAACATTATGAAAGTGGTTAGTGATTTTGCATGTGATTATTCGATTAGTAGAATATCCATGTGAATGAGTAAATGAGATTATTTTATTTTATTTATTCCATACAATGTTGAATGTTCAAGTTTGAAAGGCTGTTGTTTAGTTA
The DNA here is from genome assembly GCA_963277665.1 of Viscum album. Taxonomy (NCBI): domain Eukaryota; kingdom Viridiplantae; phylum Streptophyta; class Magnoliopsida; order Santalales; family Viscaceae; genus Viscum; species Viscum album. Next base: position 645,588,960 of record OY728120.1, on the reverse strand, counting down.
TACATTTCCCTAAATGTTTATTCTCATTTATGAAAGTTTCTGCTATATTGTTATCCTTACTGGGCATTTGAGCTCACCCATTTTATATGTTTTATTTTTCCCAGGAAGTGAAGAAGTAAATTATGAATGACCTGCAGGGATATTATGTGGGGATATGAGTGTCGATTATGGAGACATTATGTTGTTGTAGTAGTTTTTCATTTTATGATGTAATGTAAAACTTATGAATATATCTAGTGTTTCCAAGGCTACTAAACCAATCGGTCTTTCGAGATTTGATCATTCTTGTGATCATGCCAATGTTATGTAATAATGCACTAACTCTGGGTAACTAGGGTCGGGGTGTTACAGTTGGTATCAGAGGAAGTTTAGTACAAACCTTGGAAGCTAGATTTAGATAAACTCTGATTAGAGCACGTAGACCTAAGATGAACTTTGAGGATTAGTATAGAATAACTTCCTAGAATTTTGGTATTGTAGATATTTTGTGAGTTTTCCGAGCAATACATCCCTGTCTGGATACGAGCAGGTAGAGGCGGCTCTGGCACAAGTTTACCTAGGGGTAAAACCCGAAAACACCGCTTTGAGCTAGACTCGAACGGGAACTGTTGCACGACAACAGGCCTTGCTGCACTCTTGGTTATGACACTCCCGGGGGATATGCTTAGGATAACTCTCATTTTCATTACAAATCATTATGAAGGTTTTATGAGTATATACTTCATCAAAGAAAACATTTTTATGATTATGGATTATATCCATAAATAGTTCAATTTATGTTAAGTGTTTTATAAGTATGGGATTATGTATTTTGATTCATAAACTGATCTAGTTTATGCCATTGTTTAGAAATGGCGCCTAGTGGAAGAAATGGAAACTGTATCAATGCACGCACTCCATGTAGGGATTTCCCTCCTGCTCAAGATAATTATAGTGGGGCTGGTGATGCAACTGGTTCCGATCAGCTAATCACCATACTGGGACAACTTACTCAGGTTATGAATAATAACCTTACCCGTATGGAGCACCATGATCCGCAGCGTGGAGTATCAATGGTAGATCGATTCATGAGGAAACAACCACCAATGTTCAATGGGAGTAAAAATCCCTTAGTAGCTGAGTAATGGATATTTTCCCTAGAGAAAATATTTCAGGCTTTGGGGAGCAGTGAAAGGGAAAAAGTTATCATGGCAGTTTACCGCCTCACTGGAGATGCTGATCAATGGTGGTCATTGATTAAAAATACAAAGGAAGATGATGAAGTATCAAATATGGAATGGAGGGAGTTCAAAGATCTGTTTTTAGAAAAATACTTTCCTCGCGACCATCGAGCAGATATGGAAAGACAATTTCTAAGTCTGAGACAGAAGGAGGATGAGAATGTCACAAAGTATGAGGGTAACTTTAGAAGGTTAGCAAGGTACGCTGGTGATTATATACGTAACCAAAGAAGTATGATTGATCGTTTCTTTGATGGGTTAAAACCATTTCTCCATCGAGCATTAGTCTCACAATCATTTTCATCGTACGAAGACATTGTCTCATGTGCTATCAAGACCGAAAAGGAATTCCCTAAGTCTTATGAATTTAAAGCAAAGAAAGAGAAGAAGAGGCCTGCTGATCAATCTGGGAATGGAAATAAGGGGAAGAAAGGAAAGGTTGAATATCAATCCTATGGTAAATGTGGGAAGAAACACCCCGGTGCTTGCTTGAAGGGAATGGGAGTCTGTTACAAGTGTGGTGAAAAAGGCCACCAAGCTCGTGATTGCAAAGGGAAGAAGGAAGCCACCAACGTTCACTGCTACAATTGCAGGGAGATGGGACATTATGTGAATGAATGTCCTAAGCGTCATGAGAACTTACCTCAGAAAAGGCCAAGGGATCAAGGCCAAGCTTATGCTATCACTACTGCAGAGGTAGAAGCTCCAAAAGACGTGGTGGTAGGTAATTTAATGGTTTCCTCAAGTTTAGCAAATGCATTATTTGACTCTGGATCGTCGCATTGTTTCATATCTTCCCAGTTTTCTATGAAAATTAGATATTTCCAATTTGATTTAATAAGGGAGTTGTCAGTTAAAACTCCTAAGGGAAGTATCATTGCAACAAAGTTTTGTGAATCAGTCCCCATTAGAGCACATAAATTTTCTTTATCAGCTGATCTCATCGTCATACCTATGATTGAGTTTGATATAATCCTCGGTATGGACTGGCTTTCAGACTATGATGCGAAGATTTATTGTAAAAAGAAAGAGGTTACGATTCTTGATGATAATGATAAGGAACACCTTATCTTTAGAGAAGAATCGTCACCACCTAATTCTTATTTAGATCCACCCTCAATAGCTCCACTAAATTCAATTATTGGGGAGGAAGAGAATGAAATAACTGCAGGTGAGGAAAGGAATGTTCAAATAGAGGATGTACCTGTTGTGAAAGAATTTGTAGATGTATTTCCGGATGATTTACCTGGACATCCTCCAGAACGAGAAGTTGAGTTTTCCATTGATTTAATTCCTGGATCAAGGCCTATATCGAAGACCCCTTACAGAATGGCTACTATAGAGTTAGTCTAACTAAATAAACAACTAAAGGAATTGAGTAATAAAGGATTTATTCGCCCTAGTGTTTCTCCATGGGGAGCCCCTGTTCTTTTTGTTAAAAAGAAAGATGGATCTATGAGGTTATGTATCGACTACAGGGAGATCAATGCTATAATGATAAAGAACAAGTATCCCCTACCTCGTATTGATGATTTATTTGACCAACTGCATGGAGCTCAATACTTTTCAAAGATTGACCTTAGATCTAGATACCATCAGTTGTGTGTGAAGAAGGAAGACATTCCGAAGACAGCATTTCGAACCAGGTACGGGCATTACGAGTTTACCGTAATGCCGTTTGGATTGACTAATGCACCCTCTGTATTAATGGATCTGATGAATAGAGTTTTCAAGGAGTATCTCGATGAATTTGTGGTGGTATTTATTGATGATATCTTGGAATACTCCAAAACCTACGAAGATCATGAAAATCACTTGCGCATTATCTTGAAGACTCTGAGGAGGCATGAATTATATGGGAAGTTTAGCAAGTGTGAATTCTGGCTTCAGGATATTTCTTTTCATGGAAATATTGTCTCTAAAGATGGAATATCTGTTGATCCTTCTAAGACCAAGGCAATCCAAGAATGGCCAGCACCTACGAGTATAACTGAGGTACGCAGTTTTATTGGTTTGGCAGGTTATTATCGACGTTTCGTCCAGAATTTTGCCCGATTGGCTAACCCATTAACGAAGTTCACACGTAAGGGGGTTAAATTTGATTGGACAAAAGAGTGTGAAGAATGTTTTGAAGAACTGATGAAAAGATTAGTCAATGCTCCTATATTGACTCTACCATCGGGGAATGATGGGTTCGTTATTTATAGTGATTCATCAAAGAAAGGACTTGGATGTGTCCTTATGCAGAATGATAGAGTTATTGCCTATGCATCATGACAGTTGAAAATTCATGAACAAAACTATCCTACTCATGATCTCGAGTTAGCAGCTGTGATCTTTGCTTTGAAGATATGGAGGCACTACCTCTATGGTGAAAAATGTGAGATTTATACTGATCATAAGAGTTTGAAATATATTTTCTCACAAAAAGAACTCAACATGAGGCAAAGGAGATGGCTTGAATTACTCAAGGATTATGATTTTACGATACACTATCACCTGGGGAAGGCAAACAAGGTGGCAGATGCTTTGAGTAGAAAAGACCATGGAGTTTTGAACAATATGAGAATTGAAAGGGATCCAATTTTCATGGATCTAGTGAAGATGGAAATGGGAATAACCAGGGAAGGTGAAACATCAATGCTTTTTCAAATGGTTGCCAAACCATATTTACTAGAAAGGATTAAGAGTTCTCAGACCAATGATGAAGAATTCCAAAATAAGATTAAAGCTGTGAATGATGGGAGATTGAGAGACTTTGTGTATGAAGATAGAATTTTGAAATTCGGGAAGAGACTTTGTGTTCCCGATTTACCTGATCTAAAAAGGGAATTTCTGGATGATGCTCATAGTTCCAATTTCTCTATACACCCTGGGAGCACAAAAATGTATAGAGATTTGAAGGAACATTTTTGGTGGGACAACATGAAGAGGGAGATTGTTGATTTCGTGTCAAGATGTATGGTTTGTCAACAAGTGAAAGCTGGAAGGCAACAGCCTGGAGGAGTCATGCAACCTCTTCCCATACCGGACTGGAAATGGGACAATATTATGATGGACTTTGTCATGGGGCTACCAAAGACTCCTAGAAGGAATGATGCAATATGGGTTATTGTTGATCGTCTTACCAAGTCAGCACATTTTCTTGCTGTAAGAGAAGATCTACCCCTGGAACATTTAGCAAGACTATATATTAATGAAGTTGTGAGACTTCATGGAGTACCCTTATCAATTTTTTCTTGATCGTGATCCCCGTTTTACGTCAAGATTTTGGAAAAGTCTTCAGAAATCCCTGGATACTGAACTTTATTTGAGCACTGCTTACCACCCTCAGACAGATGGACAATCAGAACGGACTATTCAGACCTTAGAAGACATTTTGAGATCCTGCTCACTTGACGTTCAGGGTATGTGGGATCAATATTTACCTCTGGTAGAATTTTCCTATAACAATAGCTTCCATTCGAGTATTCAGATGGCACCATATGAAGCGTTATACGGAAAGAGATGTCGTACACCAACCTGTTGGGATGACGTCGGTGAAAGAAAACTTGTAGGTCCAGAACTGGTGGAGGAAACGATGGAAAAGGTGAAGGTAATCCAAAATCACATCAGAGCAGCTCAAAGTAGGCAGAAGAGCTATGCCGATAATCGAAGGAAGGATTTGGAATTTCAAGTCGGTGATCATGTTTTCCTGAAGGTATCTCTGTGGAAGGGAGTCATACATTTTGGTAAGAAAGGTAAATTGAGTCCCAGGTACATCGGACCTTTCGAAATTCTAGAACGAATTGGGGTTGTAGCTTACCGATTGGCAATGCCGCCAAGTATCTCCAAAGTTCACGATGTGTTCCACGTATCTCTGTTGAGGAAATACATGCTTGATCTAACGCATGTACTCACCTATGAGGAATTAGAACTGGAACCCGATCTTTCCTATTGTGAAGAGCCCGTCAGGATTCTTGATATGAGAGAACAAGTACTGAGAAACCGGACGACGCGTCTGGTAAAAGTTTTGTGGAGAAACCATAAGATGGAAGAGGCAATGTGGGAACCCGAGGAACTTATGATGAAGAACCACCCGATTCTTTTCATGCGGTAGTATTCTAGAAATTTCAAGGACGAAATTATTTGAAGGAGGGGAGAATGTAACACCCCAAGCTTCTACGGTACGCTTCTCTCTGAATAATGCGATAACGTGTGTTGTACGCAACACCGAGTTCTAACAACCAATCAAACTAGCCATTATGAATAGTAATACCTACTTTTTAAAATTAAATATATTTTATATTTCAAAATGGACTTCATTTTTGGATTCGGAATATCTAATTTAGCCTAAGGTGAAATTTTGGTACTTTTCGGATAACTTTCATATTTTGATGAATAGTGAAAATTACTAAATTTTAATTAAAAACAACATTTTTAATCAAAATAATTAATAGTGAAAAATTATGAATTTTAGTAGTTTTAAAGTATATTTAGAATATATTTTTACCATTTAATATAATGTTTGTCATTGGACATAATTTTACAATTAAACCGAACATAAACAAGTGTCAATCTTTTGATAGTTATTATCTCTTAAAAACACGCTTTTTGTTTTGACAGCGGGAAATAATTTTAAGTTAATTTCTGCCACTTCTGTGTTTTGAATTTAGGAAAATAGATTCCATATTTGGAATCAGGATGTTCAAATTGTGTAAATAGTTAGCTTTTAATTTTAGACATTTTGAATAATTACTGCGGTAAATATTTTATTTACCATGGTTAAGGGTAAATCCGGTAAATAAGGGTTAAAAAATAATATTATAATAATACTAAATTACCCTAAAACGTGTCTTAACCCTATTGGTTGATACATGGTCGACCATGGTCATCTTCGGGTCGATTTTGGGACCCCATGGATCCACTTGTAAGTGATAATGACACTTTATTTTAATTAAGTTAAAATGAATACAAAAATGACACAAGCATATATCTTTTAGGAAAACAATTGTTACATAGGGTTATATATGTTGGCTTTTAGATTATAAATATTAATTAGAAAGATAAAACGATTTCCAACATAATGATATTTTATTTATAATTTTTAGACATTAAATAATTTATTTTATTTATGACACAATGATGATGCAGTAATTACTATAATAGTAAAAAATTAAAATAATTGATATTATAAATACCCAAATAAATATAATATGAAACTTTTAATGAATTAAACTAATTTTCTAGGATAATATGATATATTAGGATTGATTTAATTTACTTTGTTCGAAGTAATCAATCTGTTATGAGTTTCAAAAAAATCAACTATTGAATAGTGTCAAAATTGACATAAAAGAGTTCTTAAAACAATATGATATTATTAATTGATATTAAATTACTAAAAATCTAAGGTTCGGCCAAGAGACTTATATCATGATAGTTTAATCATTAATGGACAACTTGGGGGTCCCTTGGATGTATGTAGTATGTTTATTAACCATATTAAATAAAAATACAAAGAGACATTGTAAAAGTGAAACTAATTAACTTAGAGTTAAAACTTAAAGATAAGGTTAATATAAGTACCCAAACCTGTCTAAATTCTATTGGTTGAGTTGTTTTCGACCCATCCCCACCTTAACCTCTGAATAATAAACTTTTTATCCATTAGAAACCAAATATGAATTTATTATAAATTAATATTTCTATCTTTTCCAAAGGTGCCCCTCACCCCTCTTATAAAAGGGCACTCCTCCTTCTCATTTCTTCACACCTTAAAAGCATTTTGGTTCGGCCAAACTCTTCCCAAATACTCTCCCAACTTCCCTCACTACAACCTAGGGGCCTTAGTTTGATCAGAAAGCCATCCTAGGAGCCATTTTGATCAAATCAAAAGGAAGAACCCGAAGAAGAGGTAATGATTTCACCACCCTTTTCTATGTTCATTTCTTCTTCCACTTCTTCTTCCTTTGTTGTTACAATTCTAAAATAATAAATCCAGTATCATATATATACTGTGATGTTATTATTAATATGGTACAACCATATTCAGTATTCTATCCACCCTTTGAATAACATGTCACCATACGTGCGTACGTACGGCTTACCATCTCCACGTCGTGGTGTAATTGTTATTCAATATAATATTATTTGGATGGGTATAATAATGATGTGTAACTCATGTAAATAATAAATATAACATGTTAATGATTCTGTATATATGATATACCATCCTTTTATATATTATTTTAATATCAAAAGAATGATATTGTCGCTCGTGCGTACGTACGGACTACCGTCTCCACGAAAGTGATGAGATTCATTCTCCATCGTATCCATTCAAGTATAATTATCATTTGATGATTTAAAAATGATGTTTAAGGACATTATATCATTCTGGATATGAATAAGATACAACAAACATGGCTTATGTAACAAAACATATAAAAGAAAATGAGTAAGTTAACACCCGAAACGACGATAATTCTAAGATATTATTAACAAATCAATGTTAAAAGATCATATATGATATCATATTAATATATATGATTCTTGTATAATTTAATAACAATTATTTCACCATTATACATGAGGATAACCTACCCCAACGAAGGAAAAGTACAAGGTAAGGGTTATTTCACAATCTCTTCATTATCCGAGGTTGTTTATACGTAATAATCTACTGGGATTTCTTTATCATCCACATCAATGTTTCTTCGAAATGTATTTCAAAACATATTTATTATTTAAAAGAATATGTGTTAAAGTAATTTATACCCTTGTTTGACTTTTTATAAGAGGTTTATAAAGGAATCTTTCCGTCGTTTTCAAAACAAGGTCCTTTTTAACCTTTTCGACAGAATTATGGTAAGAATGTTTTTTTTAACTTATACGGCAGGTGCGGCTACTTTCTGCCGTTATAAAATCTTCAAAGCTTCTATTACAAGCTTATAAGAATATTTTAAAAGAAAATGTTTTATTTTATATGGATCTTAAATGATTTCAAAATAAAAGGAGATATTTCTTTAAAAAGAATATTGATTTCATCTATGTCAACATCCTTTGATGGATTTTAAGATTATTTGAAGTTGATTTATTATGATACAAAACTTCTATATTGTATTGAAGGTTTTGTGATATGTTTGACTGTGGATGTGCTATTTTTATACCATTCATAGTTTATGGTGAAATTATTGACATTTCGTATGCTAGTTTTAATACGAATGTTTATGTTATGTTTAAACCTTTTCATATGGGAATGCATTGGACTTAGTAAGTGACGGGTGGAGCCTGCTATATCTCCTCGATGCATCGGTAGGTCTCATGGGACAAACTAGTGTCTTGGCACAAGGCCTTGAAAAAATCTTATTTGTAGTCTTGACACGAGGCCTTGGCTATGTGGTTATGATAGTCTGACATTATACATTCCAACATTATGAAAGTGGTTAGTGATTTTTCATGTGATTATTCGATTAGTAGAATATCCATGTGAATGAGTAAATGGCATTATTTTATTTTATTTATGCCATACAATGTTGAATGTTCAAGTTTGAAAGGTTGTTGTTTAGTTATACATTTCCCTAAATGTTTATTCTCATTTATGAAAGTTTCCGCTATATTGTTATCCTTACTGGGCAGTTGAGCTCACCCATTTTCTATGTTTTATTTTTCCCAGGAAGTGAAGAAGTAAATTATGAATGACCTGCATGGATATTATGTGGGGATATGAGTGTGGATTATGGAGACATTATGTTGTTGTAGTAGTTTTTCATTTTATGATGTAATGTAAAACTTATGAATATATCTAGTGTTTCCAAGGCTACTAAACCAATCGGTCTTTCGAGATTTGATCTTTCTTGTGATCATGCCAATGTTATGTAATAATGCACCGACTCTGGGTAACTAGGGTCGGGGCGTTACATTTCATCCCCACATCGCATGAATGATATATATATATATATATATATATATATATATATATATATATGTATATGTATATATAACTTATTAATATTATATAGAAGATATATTGATCATTATTGTATTATTACATATTAATTACCATCTTCCCTTTATAATCATTGAAAAATGAAAATTTACTCAAGCGTATATACAACCCACCATGTCTTTGATAATATTGTTGTACAATTTTCAAAAAACATAAATTGTAGAATTTAAATGATTAATATATGTATAAAATTGATTATAATTTCATTAATACGATTATAGAGGTAATAGAAATATTACCACATTGGCTATTTACATCCAAAAGAATTCATTTTGTATTCATGTGTCAAATATCATAAGAACATCCATCATGAACTTATATAATCATTAAATTTCTATAACATGATAATAGGTTACAAAAATGTAATAATATAATATAAATATATTATCAAGAATGTAATTAATTAAAAACAGGTTTTTATTCAGGAATATAAGTAACATATGTGGTGAATCAGGCTCAAGGTAATGTATTTCGTCACAATCTCCATTAATTGAGGATTTTGGTGATGATATGTACAATTAATATTTTATAATGTGTATATATAGACACTTCAACATTTGTTATACCTTTTTAATCTATCCAAATGTCATTCAATATTTTGTAAAATGATCATCTTCTAGGTGTTTTATGATTTAAATGTTCAATGTATTATATGACACTTTAAATGTTTAAAAATTTAATTTTCAAATATATTTCTCCATGTAAATATTGTTGTTTTTGTTTTAAATATTTATTATATGGATATATAATTATTATAAATGAAATTTCACTATATTTTTAATTTCATTTAGTGGTTTTCAAAAATAATATTTTTACAGGTTTTATATGGATCACTTTCACAAACGAAAAAAGGAATTTTACTTTTATCGTAAGAGAGAAAAAACAATTCTCTACCACTGTGACCATTATTTTATTTTATTTAAACATTTAGAAGTATTAATTAATTAAAAATAAATATAGAAACTTATATTATTTTTTGTGTATTTTTAATTAAAAATGGGCATTCAAAATAAAGTTATTATATCTATAACATGAACATTTTTCTTATGAGTTCAAATAAAATTTTAAGAATGATATGTTGAAAAATGAAATCTTTTATTTTTATTATGATGTAATGGTACATGGAAATTTTATGGGTGGTTACAAGATAAACCAAGGATGGATGGTTATGTGAATATATAAGGATGGGTGGTTACATTATTACCTCAGATGCATTGAGTATGAAAGATGACCGTATGACTATTCCATTTGTATAAGTTACATGTATGGGAGTCGATCACATGGATATTATATTTATAATGTTGTAAAGTATAATGTTTTCTGAAGCAATCTTTATTTATTTTTTATGCATTCAATGGTTTTATGGTAATATTTTTACTAAATGATGTATGAAATGAGCTTATTTTCAAATTAGAGCATTCAATATTTATTTAGGATGAAGGTTATTTCATTATGAAAAAGAATTCATTAGTTTTAATGATTATCAATGGAATAATGGACTCCTTTTATTTACATCATTTACATATAATCTTATGCTCATCCCACATTTCATGTAATGTCTTTCATATGACATTTGTATTCTTAAGGATTATCAGATGTCATGATTAATGACATGAAGAGGTTTAATTATAGTGATCATGATTTATTGTAAATGATTTCAATTATTTGAAAATGGGTATAGGTCAGATGTTTCGACATTGTTTTTTATATTTTCGTTATATCATAGTGATGGCCTAATTCAATAAATCCCTAAACCTGAAAATATCTTCAATGTGAATGAATGTAGAGTTATTGATGTTACCAATGATTATGTATTATTTAAGTTCAGGTCTTCACAGTTGGTTTCATAGAAAATTTTTAGGCAAGTGTAAAGGTTATAATAGTGTTAATATAATTCCCAAAGAATATTCTATTTTTTGTTTAATTTTAAATGATGTTCCCGGTTAAGATTAAATAACCCATCATCAAAGATATGTCAATTCAGAATTTGTAGGACTCACCTATTTTGATAATCCCAAATCATGTTTCATGTATAGAAATCATCTTGTTTCTATTATAGGATAATCATTTATTTGAAAACCATACTTATTTCAAAGTGACTACAATTTACTTTTAAACTCACTGCTCTGTTGTTTAAGCTCACAGTGCAAATTTTCTATAATTTCAAAGGTCATCGATGTAAAGTTCGCAAATGCAAAGGTTATCGATGCAACGGTCACCGATGAAAAGGTCACCGATTCTAGGCCACCTATTCAAAGGTCACCAATGAAAAGGTCACCAAAGAAAAGGTCACCGATGAAAAGGTCACTGATGCAAGGTCACTGATGCAATGGTCAACCATGCAGGGTCACAAATGCAAATGTCTCTGATGCAAATTTCACTAATGCATAGTTCAATAAAGCAAAGGTCCCTGATGTAAGGCCAGCGATACAAAGGTCACAGATGCAAGGTCAATGATGAAAGGCTACTATTGGTAAGGATACTGATGAAGGCTACTAAATAAGGTTACTAATGGGAGGTTACCATTGAAGGATACCAATGAAGGTTTCCAACGTGCACCTACTGATGAATCCTATCATTTTGAAGGCTACCATTATCAGTCTACCGATGCTTACCATTCCATACATTGTCTAATTCATAAGATTATTCTCACATCAATATTTGGTAAATTTAATTATTCTGACATTACTAAATGTTTATTGTAGACATATCAAAAGACCGTATCTGGACAAACATGGTATATGAAAGATCACATGTGAAGTACATAATCCTATTTTCAGACAGCAAATATAAGAGAGAAGACCGAGGAAGAAAAGAAAAAATGTGTTGCATGAGAAGCGGGTTTGTGCATGTGAAAGATCATACTTTCTAGATCAAAGTGAACAAGGATGAAACATTTGAGCACATACATTGTGAACCTAAGAACATCAAGAAGATAATTTTGGGAGAGTAATTTCAACGCTTTCTTTTGTGCATCTTCCAATCTCAATAAACACAAGATACAGAACACTCAACTCTTGAAAGCTAGAACCTAGTGTTATGTCACACTGTTTTGAGGAAACCAACCAGAGAAAGATTCGGACAATAAATTCATCACTATAAGGAGTCAAGTGAAGAACTGTGAACACATAGATCTTTATAAACATAGGCTTATAATCTTAGCTCTATTGTGTTCCTTGTTTTGAAATTTCTGGGAAGTTTTTATGTATGTCTGTTACACACACTATCACATGTTCTGGAACTAGAGGATACTAAATATCCTCACATAAAACATATCTTATATATTTGATCCCATTTATAATTGTGGAAGAGAATGTGTGTGGTCCGTATTATTTGTTTTTTCCACGAAGAGATGTGATAGAGGGTATGAACCCCAGATAGTTTTTAAAAACTGTAGTATATCTAGATATAGGGTACGTATAATGGTTATTGTTAATATAAACTACTTGTTTGTAGGTGATCATCAAGTGGATAGTATTATGTCTTGTATTGAGACAGAACCTCTTGTTTAATTTCACTGTTCTCTATATTTTTGTTTACTCTATTTTACCTATTTTTTGCTGCATATAATTGCTAAAATATAAAACTATATTTCATTGACATTGATAGTTAGTTTTGGTTAGTGCGTGTATGTATTTAATTTAGTATACTTGTTTCAAAAGTTAATGAATTGTTTTTCAATGATTCACCTGGGGACTAATCAATCATTGAGAAACCTGTTGACCAACTAGACATTTATTTCTCTATTTCCTTAATTAACTATGTCGTTTCAAAATTTGGGGGATGTTTAGAATAATGTTATGAACAGAAATTTTAATTAGGAACTCAATTCACCCCCACATGGGATTCCACTCCGGAAAACATTTGGTATTAAAGAATTCAATTTTGTTTTCTTTCTATCTGAACTATTGATCATGTTGTCAAATTCATTTTAACTGTGATTTTAGTTATATGGAAAAGATTATAAAATTTATTTCACATCTATATTTTGAGTTCTTTGAAATTATTCTTAACAGTGGATAATATATTTGAGGGTGTTTCTACAAACAGGAAACCTTTATATAATGTTAATAACAATGATTAGTGGAAATTAAAAATGAAAATGTATCTTGGGATCATAGGTCATGAAATTTGGGACACAGTTAAAGAACAACATGCATTACCTGCTTCTGCTAGGGACACATGGTCTCAGTTGACTAAAGCCACATAAAACTATAACTATAAATCAATGACTGAAATTTACTATTCTCTAGGTGATGAAGAATTCAGTAAAATATCTACCATTAAAACATCATATGAAATTTGGGAAACATTATTTGTTTCTATGGAGGGAACAACCAATGTTAATGAAATGAGATTAAATACCTATACTAATCAATATAATAATTTTAAAATGAATCCTGATGAAACTATCTATGAAATGTATCTCAGGTTTAATGAAATATTGAATACCATGAGTCTTCTTGGGAAACCGGTGGATAGAAAGGATCAATGTTTGAGATTTCATAAATGACTACCTCATAGATGGGGAGGGACTTCTATTTCTAACCAATAATCTAGTGATAATGGCACAAAACCAGTAAATAAACTAATTGGAAAGCTTATGATGTATGAAGAAGAGATTAAGGTAATGAATATGTAGATGATGAACAAAGAAATAAATATGTAGAAATCATGACTACCACATCAAAGAGGAAAGATGCAGAAAAAGACAATCTCCTATAGATACTTTCCCCACAAAAGATTCAGATTCTGATAGTGAAGATGAGATGGCTCATCTTGCATGAAGGTTCAATAAGTTCAACTAATGGAACAATATATTTAGAAAAAAAACGATAAAAGATGGTGTGATAATAAATGGAAATAAAAAAGGACTGAAAATGGAATGACAACACAAGTGAGATAGTCTACAATGAGTGTATACGAAAAGGCCATGTAATGGCTGATTTCACCAAGCTAAAATTTAAGAAGAAAAATCAAGACAATGAAAGAGATATAATAAGGCTATAAAATCAACTCGGAGTGCTTCATAAGATTGCTCATGTAGATCTGACAGTTCAGTTATTGAGGAAAAAACAAGAAAATCTGTGTTTCAGGAAAGAAACATCTGAGGTAACACCCAATTCCCCTATACCTAAATCTTATAATTCATATAACTAATGTGAAAAAATTTATGATGATAATATGAATAGGATGAAATAATTGAATAATATGAAATGCTTGAGGAAACATTTAATGAGACCGAAGGTATATACAAATTATTGAAAAGAAAAAATGCTTTAAATGTCAATTATATGTCTCATCTATATATTGAAATAGAAAAAAGTAATATGTTGTTAAAAAAATATAGAACATAAATTATCAAATGAGAAATTAAAAATATAGCATGATAAGCTTATAGCTGGTAGAGATACCTTAACTCATTTTCTAAGAAAACAAATTACTCCAAAATATACAAATGGTCTAATATATCAACCGGGACAGAGAAGGATTGATAAAAATAAATTTGTTCCAAAATATGGATAGTTCACTGTTAGTTCATGCTCTAGATCATTTTTTGAAAAAAAAATTTCTAAAGGACCAAACTAAGTGTCCATGTCTCAAAACATATCTTCTTATTATAGGAAACCTATGAGACATGATGGGGATACAAAAGCATTTCTTTCTAACCTCTCTAGACCAATGAAAATATAAGCACTAAAGTTACACAACAATTAATCGGAATGGAAGTAAATGTTTTTAAGGAGCTCCTTTAAGAATATTTGGTACTTGGAAAATGGATGTTCAAGGCATATGATAGAATACTATTCATTCTTCAGGAACCTAATTAAAATTGACAGTGGACATGTCACATTTGGTGATAATGAAAAAGTGTAGATCGTCGTCTTAGGACAACATGGTAACCCTAACACTATATTAATTTAAAAATTACTATTTTTATGGGATAAAATTCTAATTACAAAGTATCTCTCACCTATGTGATGATGAATTCATTCTAAAATTTGAAAATGATTCATGCAATGTTTTTAATTCTAAAAATGGTTTAATATTTACTGATCTTGGAAATAAAAATGTATATGTTATTTATTACAATTCTTTATCTAAGAAAAATGTTTCATGTTTAAATGAATTTCCTTAGGAATCCTGGTTATGGCCTAAAGGATTATGACACTACAATGTGAAATCACTTAGGAAACTAACTATGAAAGGCTTCGTTAGAGACATTCCTAAATTGGAATTCCCACATAAGAAAGTTTGTAAAACCTATCAAATGGGAAAACAACATAATGATTCATTCAATGCAAAGAAAGAAGTTTCTACTTCTCAACTACTTCTTTTGGATGAAATTGAGTTGTTTGGACCATTTAGATATTCAAGTTTAAAATGGAAGAACTATGATTATGTTCTTGTATATAATTTCTCAATATATACATTATTATACTTTCCATCTCACAAAAGAGAAGCATTCTCTTACTTCATTAAATATTCTATGTCTGTATACAATCTCAGTGGACTTAGAATTAAGACCATGAGAATTGATCATGCCTGTGAGTTTTAAAATTGTGAATTTTATTCTTTTTTCTCAAAAAATGGCTATAATCATAATTTATATTCTCCTTGAAAACGTAAATGAAAAGAAGTCTCCAAAAGGACAAATAAAACACTATAAGAGATTCCCCGTACTATGCAAAATGAGTAAAATATAACTATTAATTTTTTGGGTTGAAGCTGTTAATATATATTGATACATTATCAACAGAGTATTAATTAGACCTGTTTTTTTAGAAGACCCCTTATGAGATCTAGAATAAAAGAAAACCTAACGTTAATTACATAAGAGGCTTTGGTTGTAACGTCTTCATCCTTAACAATAATGAAAATCATGACAATTTTTCTTCCAAATGTGGTGACAGAATTTTTTTAGGTTACACAATCTATAGTAATCCTTATAGAGTGTTGAAAAAGGGGAACTAAATGTGTGGAAGAATCAGTTCATGTCAAATTGGATGATATTTTTCAACCTTAACCCAAAACCACCATTGAACAGCTTAGGGATTATATATCAATTCTAGTCCAAAATGATAAAGACATTGAACCCTTAGTGAAATCAACCAGATCTATAAATTTTCCCAAATCAATACTTGGTCAATATAAACCTTCAGACAATTACGAGGAGTCTAGTTAAACAATTTATAGAGGTATTAAAACACTCAATATTCATCATTTAGATATCGTGGTAGGTGATATAGATAAAGGAACACAAAATAGAGATTTTCTGAGAAACCAGGTTGAACATCAAGCCTTTCATTCGCATATTGAACCTAAATAACAATAATGAAATCAATGAACAATTTTGGGTGATATCTATTAAATAATTAATTAAATCAATTTGAATGAAACTATGCCTGAGAATTATTAAAAAATCCTACAAACATTGTGACCATAGGAACTAATAGGGTGTTTAGAAATAAATTTGATGAATCTAGAAACATATTTAGAAACAAGGCTAGACTATTTGAACAAGGTTATAGTCATGAAGAAGGAATAGATTATGAATAATCATTTTCACACGTAGCTGGACTAGAATACATTATAATACTAAACTCTTATGTAGATCATCTAAATTTCAAACATTATAAAATGGATTTCATAAGAGAATTTTTAAATGGGTACATAGTTGAGGATGTATTTGGTGAAAAAACTCCTAGTTTTACAAATCCACATTTTTTAATCATGTTTTAAAACCGTATAATGCTTTATATTGTCTAAAAAAGCTCCAAGAGCTTGGTATGACAGAAATAGTTCTTTTATTATATAAAAATGTATTACAAAAGGTATATAGGATCCTAATAATTTTTTTAAAAGGATTTGAAAATATTTTATTATAGTAAATGTTTATGTAGATGATGTTATTTTTGGATCATCTAAAAATTATTTATATACTGATTTTTAAAAAATGATTCAAGATGAATTTGAATGGAGTTTTATGGGGGAACATAAATTTTTACATGGATTTCAAAATTTTCCAAATAAAAATGGTATTTTTTTAAATCAGAGTAAATATACTAATGATCTTTTGAATTATTATGCTTTGTACTATAATAAAGGTTGTGATACACCTTTGAGTACCACCTCTATGTATGATTCAGATGAAACTAGTAAACCATTGGATCAAACCAATTATAGAGGTATGATTGGGGGTCTTCTCTATCTTAATTCTAGATGACTGGATATTATGTTTAGTGTATAAATGTGTTATCATTTTGAATCAAATCCAAAAGAGTATCATTTAACTATTGTTAAAAATATTTTTAATTATCTCCAATATACTACAAACATATGACAGTTTTATCCAAAAGGAAAATCATTTGGTTTAATATGTTATTAGAATGCTGATTTTGTTGGTTGAAAGTTAGATAGAGTGAGAACCTATGGAACACGTCAATTTTTAGGCAAGTAAATTGTATCGTGGTGTAGTAAGAAACAAAATTCGATTGCATTATCAACTGCCGAAGTAGAATATATAGATTCTGGTAGTTGTTGTTCTCAAATTATATGGAAACAAACACTTTACTAGACTATGGAATTCAATTCAAACAGGTCTATATAATGTGTTCTAATACAAGTGATATTAACATCTCTAAAAATACAGTATCTCATGCTAGGACAAAGAACATTGATGAGAGGCATCTCTTCTTGAGAGATCATTATCAATGTACAGATATCACTCTTGAATTCATTGGCACTGAACATAAATTGGATGATATATTCACAAAGGCCTTCGATTTTGAAAGTATAAATTACATCAATATTGAGTTTGGAATGATATACTGTTAATGTTTAGACCTCACCATTGGACCTCACAAATAGAACTCACTGATAGAACTCACTGTTGGACATCACCTTTAGACCTCACCATTTTTCCTCATCATTAGACCCCACTGATTGACCCCACCATTGGACCACAACATTGGACAACTCCGTTAGAACTCATCATTGGACTACACCATTAAACCTCACTGTCATACCTCACCATTAGACCTCATCGATAGACATCACCATTACACCTCACAATTAGACCTCACTAATAGACCTCACCAATATACCTCACCTTTGGACCTCATCGTTAGACCTCACTCATAGATCTCACTGTTGGACCTCTCTGATTGACCTCTCCATTAGTCCTCACAATGGGACATATGTATTAGACCTCACTGATAGACCTCACCATTAGACATCACCATTAGACCTCACAGTTTGACCTCACCAATAGACCTCGCCATTTGGATCTCGCCGAAAGACCTCAGTGTTGTCACCTTACTGATAGTTGAACTTTTCCAGGCCTTAGCATTTTCTCTATGGGAATCTTAATAATTTTCTATATTACATATTTCTTTTAACTAAATTTCATTTTAATCCCTAAGAGATAAAATTAAAGAACATACTACATTTAAATCAACTTCTATCCCAGTCCTCTTTCTCTCTAATATATGAACTTCACTTTCTACTGAAATCCTCAAACCACTCTAGATTGAAATGACAAGATTGAATAGACTATTGGTTAGGGATTAAAGAGATGCACCAATTCCCATGATACCTCGAGCTGAGTTGAGTAGTGGAATCCAGGTAGTGGTAAAGAAGATCAACCCTCATCTGTGGAAGATGGAAATCATGGTCGCAAAATAAATAAGGTCCGAATGGCTATGGATGAGAAGATCTTTTGTAATGAAGGAACTTGAAGCTCAAGGATGGGTTGAATTCATTTCAAACAACTAAAAACCTATTACCCGATGTTAGGGAAGTAGTTTTATGAGTTTTTTAATTTTGAATATACTGAGGATGAAAATAAAATCTCTTCAACTGTAAATGTAGTAAGTGCATGCTTCTCTTCTGTTGAATGGGATAAGTGTTTGAGAGTACCACATGACGGGATTTATGATTAATAATCAAGAGTGATGCCTCCCACTATACTGTTTTTATGTTATGATGAATCCTTAGATTAACTGACAGGTAGTTGGAGCCGTAGGAAAGTCATTGTTGCTGAGATAGATAGAAAAGACAAGATATTGTTTATGTCTATCCAGCATGTCTTGAGTCTCAGGAGAGGGGAGTTTGCTACCATGATGTCACAAGACATATTTATTTTATATATGTAAATATATGGATAGAAGATAAACTTGTTGTTAATGATGGTGATTCAATTAGAGGATTGAAATTCCTTGCCATGGGTGATTTCAAATGATATTCAGTTTTAGGTTACTTAGGTGCAGCTGAGCAGCCGACCAAGGTCGTCTCTAAAAGGAGGAAGTGAATTTAATAACTTATTAAATGTATTTTAAAATAAAAATAATAGATAAGGAGAAAAATACTAAAAATGTGGGGGGTTGTTTATAAATTTTTATGTATGATGGAAGAAAGTTTCATTTTTTAATTTTTTTATATGAAGTTTGATTAATAAACACAACGAAAATATGTTTTTTTAGAAATATATTTTAAAAGGCGTAATCAATCTAACTATACCTTTTCATTTACTTATTAATAATTATAATTTAAATTAATATACAATTAATTATGATTCCTTAATTTTTTTACCCTCAAACCCTACGGGAGTTAACTTAACCACACAGATGAAATGAATTAAACCCTAGTCTAGTTTCGGAACATGCAATCGTAATACCCTTAATTGATTATTGTTCTAAGTATATATTATGTTTAGTGGTTAATTAGAGCACAAATACACTCTGTAAATGAGGATAATTGAGTTTAGGGATTAAATTTGAACACTACAAATTTATCCTGTGTGGCTTGGTTTCAGAGATTAAGTTTGTGCTCTCATAATTCACACAAAATCTCGACCTCACATGTTTTTGTGTAAATTGTTCAATTTCATTCTTAATTTCATTTAAATTAAAACTCAAATAATATACCATATTATTATAATTATAGTAGATCATTTATTCAAAATAAACTAATGAAGGAGGTAATAATTAGATTGATTACATTAAAAAACTACTCTTTCATGAGCAGTGTAGACATCGTACAGACGTTTTTCATTTGCAATGGTTTGGAAAGTGTATAACCCAATATCTTTTCCACTAACCATTTCCAACCCAAATAGGAAGATTAATATAAGAATAAAATTTAAAATAACAGAATAAATGGAAGACAAAATAAGAGTTTATTGAAAGTAGAAAACCATTACAACATAATGAAGAAGAAGAAGAAGAAGGAAAAGAGGAGGTATTGATGAGGGGATCCTTGAATCAATTGATAACCGTCATAAAATGGTTGGAGAATTGGAGTGATACATCTTATCTTATTCCTTCAACTTCCCAATGCACATCCTTACCCTTAAACTACAATTTATAGTTGGACGGGGAGGAGAGGTTAAAAGTGGTTTCAAGTGTTTATGGGGAAATTCCGCCAAATATTTTAATACAACTAGCACCACCAATTTGACCATAGAAACTCATGAATAATCTCTTGTTATAGAAGGATCATATGTGTGTATATGGGTCATCCATCCGCTCTCAAATTTTGGGATCCATTCAAGCCAAAATGAAGGAGTTATGGACCAAATACATAATCTTATCCATTCTAGCAAGTCCAGACCACCTTTGATTTTATGTCCCAATTACTCCTTCCAAATGAATTCTTTTGATCTAGTGTCCTGAATAAATGTCTTAGCCCATGAAGTATGGAACACATTTACAAAGTACGAAGTTCATGTAATTCAACTAAAAATATTTATGATCAAAATACAACTGTACTTTTGAAAGGGTAAAACATGATTTTCATCAATTATTCAAATGAATGATCTAATCCCAAATACATTCTAATAGGACATATTTAACACAATGTGAGGAAATTATATCATTTATAATCAATAGAATATTCAATTAAAATGGGGTTTTTCAACTCCCCCACAATTCCCACTTAGACTCCTTGAAAAGTAAATATCAAAAGAAAATTAAAGAAAATTTAAAACACATATCAATGAGATCCACCACTTTCATACCAAGAAACAAAAGATATCTTGCTTCAACTATAAAATATTATTTCATGTTCTTAATTTAATATCATTCAATATATTTACAATTAATTTATCCTCCCAAACACCCAAAATAATTAACTAAAAATCATTTTCAGTCATCACATAAATGTCAGTTTTTTTAGCAATGTTTTTCTCATCCAAACTCATATAAGGTTCACAATAGGCTTGAAAAATTCCTACATCTCCAAACGATGTGAGTTAAGGACATATTTTTATAATGATAACTTTTCAGGGTTGTTCTGTGGCTTTCAGTTGGTAGGATTTAGATGTTGAAAAATTCTGAGTCCGAATGAGGAGGGATTGGATATTTTTGAAGTGAAATACCATTATTCAAGTTTTCACTCAAGAATGGACTCCTACTCACTCGCCATAGTAGCAAGTCATCTCCATCAGTATGAAAAATCAATGAAATTTAGCACCATTAATTATTTCAGCAGCAAAAATTTCAATATTCTCGAACAATATTTTTCTTGAATGCTCCAGAAAAGAAACAAATTTTTTCATCCATTAGAAGAACCAGAAAGGAAGAGCTTCACTAATCATGAAAGCTCTAGAAAAGGCATAGCTTCAGTAATCATGAATCCTCTAGAAAAGGCATAGATTCATTAATCATGAAATCTCCAGAAAAGGCACAGCTTTCCATAGAATGTTTTTTTTCAAAATAAATATCATCTCTTCATCATTATATCTTCCTCCCAATGTATCACCAATTGAGAAATCAAAACAGAAAGACACCTTCCCCCACACTTATATTTAACTAGAATATGCAATTTCACTTAAAGAGAAGGTTGGATAGAGAAAATTGGCATTTTAATTTGGCAAACCTAATAGGCTGTTCATGGGTTCTACAGGTTACAAGGATTACATTTACAAGGTAGGATAGAATAAAAAGGATTTTTTTGAAAAGGGGCCTTTAAATTCAAATAATTGCCTCAATCATTTAAAAACACAAGGATCTCAAACCATCATGTTTTGACAGGAATAAAACAAATTCTAGTTAAATAAAGCATAGATTGCTTCTCTCAAGAAGTGAGGTGAATGAACAAAGAATATATGACAAAAATTGTTCAAAAGCATCATATGAAAGTAATATAAATGATTAAGACATTGAGATGTGGCAGGTGAGTCAAAAATCAGAGTACATGTCATGAAATTCTCAACGAATTGAACTTGAAACAATGTCATTTTCTGCAATCATTTAAGCTCATTTTCAAGGAACAAATTGGTTTAATCATTGATCCAGGTATCAAAAATGGCATTGATAATCATTTTATCTCAATTTTTTTTAAAAACACACAAAAAATGATAAAGAAACAGAAAATATTTTTTAAAACACAAATTTTTTTTAAACAAACATCAAATGAAATTCCTAAACTATAAAGGTTCCCTCCTCCACACATAAAATATTTCATTGTCCTCACTGTGAACCAATGAGATGATATGTGCACATGAAATTCATTATTTTATTTTTGTAAAGTAATATAAAAGTGAAACGGTTAGGTACAGCCTGATATTCTCAAGTGATGATGGGGTCATGCAGTTTGATGAAATCAACTACATTGGTAGGAAGTCCCTAGTTGTATTTCATCAAACGTTTACCATTGACTATAAAGCTCCTTCAAGTGTCCTATTTTGTGATCTCCACTGCACCATATGGAAAAACATTATACACAACATAAGGACCTAACCATTTGGAATGCAACATACTAGGCATCAACTTTAGTCTTGAACTGTAGAGTAGGATTGTCTCTCCAACATGAAACTCCCTTTTTGGATCATTTTATCATGAACTGCTTTTGATCGTTCCTTGTAGAGCCTTGAGTTCTCATATAATGACATTAATATCTCCTCATTCTCTTGAATTTTTAAATTCCTTTGAATTATAGCTTCATCCAAATCCATGTTCCACTTCTTTATAGCCCAATATGCTCGTTGCTTTACTTCCACTAGGAGAAGACATGATTTCCCAAAAACAATCCGAAATGGGGACATTCCAATGGGGGTCTTGAATGCTGTCCTATAATACCACAACACATTGTCCAAGCACTTGATCCAATCCTTCCTATTTGGATGTATAGTTTTCTCAAAGATTTGATTCAACTAACGATTTGAAACCTCAGCCTAGCCATTTGTTTTGGGGTGGTATATTGTTGATGTTTTTTGCTACACCCCATACTTTCAAAAAAGGGAATAAAAAATCCTATTGAAAAAGTGCGTCCCTTGGTCACTGATCATAGCATTTGGTACTCCAAAACAACAGAAAAATTGAGCCTTGAAAAAATCCACTACAACATGAGAATTGTTAGTCCTGGTGGCCTTGGCCTCCACCCTTTTACTCACATAATCGACAGAAACAAGGATATACAAGAAACCAAATGAACTAGGAAATGGGCCCATAAAATCAATTCCCCAAACATCAAAAATCTCAAAGAATAAAATGGGTAGTTGTGGCATATCATGTCTCCTGGAAATGTTTCTAATGTGTTGGCAACGAGAGCATGACTTACAAAACACATGTGAATCATGGAATAAGCCAGGAAAATATAATCCAAAGTCTAATACATTCCAAGTAGTACGTTGGGGTCCAAAGTGTCCACCACAAGCAAGTGTATGATAGAAATGAAAAACAGAATCACAATCATGATTAGGAACACACCTCCAAATGACATGGTCATTACACATGTCCATAGGTAAGGATCATCCCACACATAATACCTATACTAAATTTTAAATTTATGGACTTGATGCTTCTTCAAATTTGATGGAATTTCAGATGAAACAATTTAATTAACTAAATCATCATACCAAGGATGCGTAGATGAGATGGTATAGAGATGCTCATCGGGGAATGTGTCTCGAAGTGATACTTGGTCCAAGGTGTCACCCTCTCGTGTGTGATTAAGCCTACTCATGTGGTCTCCCGCCAAATTATCTGACACCTTCTTGTCATTTATCTCGATGTAAAACTCACGAATAAGGAGCATACAATGGAAAAGTAGGTCCTTTGTTTCTGGATTCATTAGGAGGTACGTCAAAGCTGCCTGGTCAGAAAAAACAACTACATTAGATCCCGATAAATATGAACGAAATTTATCTAAAAAAAATATAATAGTAAGAAACTCATTTTCTATTGTGGTGATGTTTCATTGGGCAGAATCCAATGACCGTGATGCAAATGAAATCACATGTGAACGTCCCACCACTCTCTGAGAAAAGTCATCTCCAACCACGAAGTTGGATGCATCCCACATAAGCTCATGTGGAAGGTCCCACAGCGGGGGCTATATGATCAGTGGAGTGGTCAAACACTTCTTTAGATCATGAAATGATACCCTTCATAAATAAACAAAATTGAAGTCAATATCTTTTTGAAGAAATCTAGATAAGGGTAGAGTGATCTTACTAAAATCTCTGATGAAGCGTTGATAAAATATGGAATGTCCAAGGAATGATCGAACATCATGCACATATGTAGGATATGGTAGGGATGAAATAATTTCTACCTTAGATTAATCAAATTCAATTCCATGTTGTGAGACTATATAACCAAAGGGAATTTTCTTTATCGACCATGAAATGACATTTTTCAAAATTAAAGACTAGATTGTTTCTCAATACAACGATGCAACACATCACCCAAACTAGAGAGTCATTCATAAAATGAGGATACATAAACTGTAAAATCATCCATAAATACCTCCATGCAGGTCTCAATGAAATTTGAGAAAATACTCACTATGCATCTCTGTAAGGTACCTGGGGAATTTCAAATTCCAAATAACATCATTTTGTAAGAAAAAGTACTGAATGGGTAGGTGAATTTCGTATTCTCCAAGTGCTATGCTTCAATTAGAACATGAAAATAGCCATAGAAACCATCCATGAAGCAATAATGTGTCCTACATGCAAGTATCCTAAGAATTTGTTCAGTGAATGGAATTGGGAAATGGTCCTTACGAGTGGATTGATTTAGTTTAATATAATCAATACACACTCACCAACTGTTTTGTAATCTCACAGGAAATAAATCATTATTTTCATTTTTTATAATAGTGAAACCAGTTTTCTTTGGTACAACCTGGGGAGGGCTAACCCAGTGTGAGTTAGAAATAGGGTAAATGATAGCCCCCTAAAGTAATTTTTCAACTTCTTTCTTAACAACTTCCAAAAGTGTTGGATTAACTCTCCATTGTGGCAGCCTAATCGGTTTAGACCCATTGTCTATGTTAATCCTATGCACGTAAATAGAGGGGATAATAACTGATATGTCTACCAATGTCCAAACAATTTCCATAATGTTATCTCCGAAAAAATACAAATGTTTTTCGTCATGTTCAAAAGATATTTTGTTAGCATTGATAACAGGTAATCTATCACCACTCAACTAGAATGAATATTTAGGATTTGGGGGAAATGGCTTGAGTTCCAATGTAGGGGGTGATGTTTCAATGGAGAAATTGATGCAACAGACATATCTACATAGTGAACATCAGTATCAGAATAAAAATCATCAAAATTAGAAAAAAAAATGCATCAAATACATCAACATACTCAACATCCATGTTATAATCATAGTTTATATGATTATAATTGGAATCTAGATCACAATCAAATTCATGAGGGGTTTGTACAAATAAACGGGTGTGGAAGTACATTTAGACATCAAAATAGAACCAATACTCATAATCTCCCTAGGCATAGAATAATAAAAATCTATGGAGTTTTTACTTGGTGGTAAAAAATGGGGGATAAAAAAGCAGAATGGTCCTCAAGGTGGTAATTCATGGATTCCATAACATTAAAAATTAAAACATCATCCCGATGCACCATGGAAAGTGTAACCTCATGATCATATATGATAGTTTTTTCATGTTTGAGGAAGGTTATTCCTAAGATAATGGGAGCACGAGAACTTACCTGATCATCCTCCATTCTGAGCACATAGATGTCTGTGGGAAAGATCATGTCTCTTACAAAGACAAGTACATCCTCAAGGACTCTCGCTGGATATTTTGATGCTCTATTCGCCAATTGCACCACTAATATCATTGACTTCAACTCACCAACCTGTAAAGAAGAGATTACAGAGTGAGGCATCACATTTATTGAATCTTCTAAATCAACAAGAACATCAGAGAAGTGAAAATCCCCTATGGTACATGGAATGATGAATATCCTATTATCCATGCACTTTGTTGGAATTTCTAGTGTTGTTGTAATGAGTGATGAGACATTCCTTCCAAGGTTGATCCTCTCATTTCCCTTGATCCCTCTTCGATTGGAGCAGAGTTCTTTTAAGAATTTGGCATACCTTGGGTTTTGATTGATGGATTCAAGTAGAGGGATGTTAATCTCAACACGTTTTAATGTTTCCAAAACCTCTTTTTGGATCGACTCTTCAGCCATCTTCTTGGTTTCAAAAACCCTATTTGGAATGGGAAGAGTCTTAAGAGGATCATCATCAATATTTTTATTGCCTTTATCTTTCTCCTTGGTTTGATTATTAGTTGGTATGCAATGGGGATTCTCTGGAGTTGAGGTGAACCCTAGTGGAATGGAAGGTCCAGATGTATCATTTGTTTTCATTCCACTTCTCAATGTGATTGAAATTTCATTCCACTAAGGATTTAGAGTAGGTTGGGAAGGAATATTTTAGGAGTTCTTATATACCAGTTCATGGAGGGCAGTGGAAGTCTTGCTCATTTGGGTGTTCTACTCCGTCAACTCTAAACCTTGACTATTCATCTCATTCTGTTGATTAAGAACAATTTTTTTTCGAATATAATCAGTATTAGAATCTAACTTTTTTTGTGATTCCCTTGTTGTTGACTTTTTGAGTCTTGAGCACCAAATATCCTTTGGGGTTGTTGGAAACCCAGTTGGTAAGGTGAAGGGTGCTGGAAATTTTGTTGAAAATGGGTCTTTGTTGTTGTCCAGAGCCATACCTCATGTCTGATTGATCCTTCAACCATTAGATGAATGTTGGTGCAAAGGAGTCATACTTCTTTTGGGGATGTGGTTGTTTTTGTTGCTGGTATGGTCTCCCGGGGAATACTATAGCATAATCATTTATTTCATGTATTTGGGAGAAATAATCAGTTGGGTGGCTTGTCTCAGTGCAAATGCGACAAGGCCTTGAAAGAGCAGGTTTGGTTGTCTATTGTTCCAATGCATCATGCCTCACCATCATGGTAAATTATTCCAACTTGGTATCAATCAAATGACTTTCAAGAGAAGAAGGACTTACCGTATGTACTCCCCTAACATGTGGTGTACCTCTACCACCGATTTTTTTTGAGTTTTAGGCCATATTGTCGATCAATGCACGTGCGGCTACTAGTGTATTGTCAACCAATTCACCTCCTAATGTGGCATCCACCATACTCCTCTCCACATGTGTGAGTCATTCATAGAATTATTGAATGATGAGTTTCTCTCTCATTTGGTGATGTGGATAGCTTGCACACAACTTCATTTATCGCTCCTAGTACTCATACATTGACTCCCCTTATGCTTGCTTTATCCCCGAGATCTCTTTATCAATGGAAGTGGGCCTCGATCCTAGAATAACTATCTACAAGAAAAGACGTTTCAAATTGTTCCAACATGTTACATTTTCAGGTTCTAAGTAGTACATCCAATCCATTGCATCTCTATCAAGTGAAAATAAGAATACTCTTAATTTGATTTGATCTTCAGAGATATTTATATGTTTTAGGGTTGCGAAAACCACATTAAATTCAATCAATTTATTATTAGAATACACACCAGAGAGGCCATGAATCTTTGGAAGTAAGTGAATTAACTCATATATTAGTTCAAAGCCCGATTCAATATTTGGGTATGCAATAAAATTTGGATGATAATTAATATCAGGCGAAACCAATTCTTGAATTGTTATATTTAGATAATTATTATTATTTCTAGCCATTGGTTATTTTTTTATGTTTTAATTTAAATTGCTGCCAAATTCAATGTTTCTAGAGATAGGAATTCATGAACTGGTTGAATATTGATACTTCCCATAGACCGAGACTATCTGATTAGATCATGAAGGCTACGTTCAATCTCAGGGTCATGATCTAAAAGATCCTCAGGATTATTTCATGTCATAAATCAAAAAATTAAGATAGTAAAAGTGGACAATAAGAAAAATGAGAATTTTGAGTTGATGATCCAAAAAGAAAAGAAGTGGATAAAAAATGGTAACTTGATAAAGGGGAAAGGTGAAATAGAGAGGTGAAAAAAATAATAAAATAAAAAATAAAATAAATAACTCTAAATGGTTGAATAAATTAATTTCCTCCCTTGCAATGGATCTAATTTGAATGGCATTGTCGTGGGACCTTCCAAATGATATTCGGTTTTAGGTTACTTAGGTGCAGCAGAGTGGCTGAACAAGGTCGTCTCTCAAAAGAGGAAGTGAATTTAACAACTTATTAAAGGTATTTTAAAATAAATATAAGAGATAAGAAGAACAGTACATAAAAAGTGCAGGTGGGGGGGTTTTTTTATAAATTTTGTAGTATGCTGGAAGAAAATTTCATTTTTTAATTTTTTTAAATGAATTTTGATTTATAAACAAAACGAAAAAAATATTTTTTTAGAAATATATTTTAAAAGGCATAATCATTATAAATCTACCTCTTAATTTAATTATTAATCATTATCATTTAAATTAACATCCAATTAATTAGGATCCCTTGAGTTGTTATCCCTCGAACCCTACAAGAGTTAACTTAACCACTATGATGAAATGAATTAAACACTAGGCTAGTTTCGGAACATGAAATCGTATCACCCTAATTTGATTAATGTTCAATGAATATCTTATGTTCAGTTGTTAATTAGGGCACTTATCTACTCTCTAAATAAGAATTAGTTGAGTTTTGGGATGATATTTGAACTCTAAAAATTTATCCTGAGTGACTTGGTTTCACAGATTAAGTATGTGCTCTCATAATTTACAAAAAATCACGACCTCTCGTGTTTTTGTGTAAATTGTTCAATTGATTCCTTAATTTCATTTAAATTAAAACACAATTAATAGGCCATTTTATTAGAATTATATTATCTCATTGAATAAAAATAAATTAATGAAGGAGGTGAGAATTGTATCGATTACATAAAAAAACTACTCTTCCATGAGTGGTGTAGTCATCGTAGAAACATTTTTCATTTGCAATGATTTAGAAAGGGTTTAACCCAATCACGTTTCCAATATTTATTTCCATCCCAAATAGGATGATTAAGAGAAGAATTAAATTGAATATAACCAAATAAATGTGAGACAAACAAAGAGTTTATTGAATGAATAAAATCATTAAAACATGAAAAAGATGAAGAGGAATGAGAACATGAGGGCTTATTGAGGGGATCCATGCTTCAAGAGCTACCCCTCTTACAATGGTTGGAGTCTTGGAGTGAAACCTCTTCTCATCTGCAATAAAAATTCCAATGCACATCCCAACCCTTAAAAATGATAAAAAACTAAATTTATAGAGGGGAGGGGAGGAGAGGTTACAAGTCGTTTCAAGTGTGAATATGGAAATTCGGAAAAATATTGGTCCTCTATATCCTCTCAATCATTTGGCTCAATCCAAGACACGATGAAGGAGTTATAGCCCAAATACAAATGCTTATACATTCTGGCTTGTCCATCCCACCTTTGAATTTATGCCCCAATTACTCCATCCAAATACATTATTTTTATCTAGTGTCCTGAACAAAAGTTGTATCCCATGAAGTAAGGAACACATTTACAAAATATTAAGTTCATCTAATTCAAATAAAAATATTTATGATCCAAATACTACAGTGATTTTGAAAGGTTAAAACTAGAATTCACATCATATATTCACATGAACGATTTAATCCCAAATACATTATAATTGAACATATTTAACACAATGTGGGGAAATTATATCATTAATTTTCAATAAAATATTCAATAAAAATGTGTTTTATCAAGGATATTACAAAACACAATGAAAATTCCAATGCATTGTTTCAAGCCAGATTGATATCCTAGATTTTGAAGGTGAAAGGAGTTGCTGGAAACTTGGAGGAAACAGTTGTAGTAAGGGAAAATTTCTATATTACAAAGGTGATTTTAATGTATATGATGATAAATTGGAAATCTTATTAATGAATATGGGTGAATGATGTGGCTAAGATGTCGGGTTAATTCAGCCCTGTTACTCATCTTACTGGGCCTAAGGATAAGAGGGATCCTAGTCTAATGCCTGATGAATTAGAGACTACAATTTTAGAAGAAGTAGAAAAGGCTTCTGTAGTGTAAGAAAGAGAGGATTATCTTTTATATGATAGGAGTGATCCTGGACATTGCTCAAATCCTCATTCTAATTATTTATCCTTTGGTCAGCCTAGTACGCAAAGGATATTTCCTAGAAATGAGACAGTCCTAAGGGTCATTGGGGATTATTAGACTAGTGACCATGATGGGGATGAAAATGTCTATAGAGACATTAGAGAGACCTCAGATGAGGTTTAAGACACTGAATATAGTCATGATGACGTTGATATAGCTACTTCTGAACGTGAATGAGAAGGACTAAGTCTCTTTCCCTTTATAGGGCATACATAAATGGTTGAAAATTTAGATTAAGAGTTTTATGATTTGGATCAAGTTGGAATTGCAATTGGTGTTGTTGAAGACTTTGTAGAGGATGTGTCATTAAACCCTTCTGTTTATATAGTAGATCGAAGAGGTATGGTAGAAGTGAATGGGTTTGATCATGAAATTTATCCATGTGAGGGGGAGGTAGCTTGGCTACAATATCATTTTTTTAGCTTAGGGGATAGAGGACTGGTGAAAAGACCATGGATTTGTGGTTGTAGGTTTATAATATAGAGATTTTTTTGATGACCATCCAATCAAATGTCCTCCAATCCCTTCAGTTATAGAGAATAATATTGAGTATCCATTGGTTGTTTTTCCTCAAGACTATTTGAAGTAGGATGATTGTGAATCAATAAAATCAGATCTGAAGATTCACATTGATGAGTGATTTGTTTGGATAGAGAGGATTATTACGAAAAATCAAGAGTTGTAACTTTTGGTGTGGAGATTTAGTTTTTTCCTCTCAATCCATTCTGTTACAAGATGTAATGGACTATTAGAGTAATATTGAAACCATGGAAGATTCTATGGAATCTTTGAAGTAGTATATTTCCAGTTTAGAATCCTATATGACTTCAAGGGCTCAAGTGGAAAAAGATATTTGATATGCTAAAAGTGTGGTTCAACAAATGGTCTTTGTGTTTGAGGTCTTTTAGAAGTCCATAGAGACACATGAGAGTGTACTAGATGATTTTGTAATGTGGAAGATCAGTGGGATGACCAATTAATTTATAGAGATAGTGGCTTTCAATATGGAACCTCTATGTGCATCTTCTTCATCTTCAGCTGCTCCTCCTATTGATCTAGAATTTTTCAGATTAGTTGTTAGAGATAAAGTGGAGAAGTTATCTAGTGCCATTACTTCATACCCTTATTCTAATACTCGTGTCGTTTCTAATACCTTTGAAATTCATAACCTTGTTGGAATTTATTTAAGGGAAGATGGTCAGGATCAGAAATCCTTCAAAGGGCAGGATTATTTCTACTAAAAAAGGGTGTATACTAAGAATCAGTAGGATGATCACATAAAGTTGTTATTGGAGAACATGAGGATTCCACCTGTCACTCTAGCATTTAAGGATCAATATTGTAGGCTCAGTGAGTTGACTCTTTCCTTAGAGAAAATCCTAGGGAATAAGGATGATTTTATTTCAGCTATGGAAAGAGGAAGAAGTATTATTAGGGATTTTAGAAATCATCTGCTACCCGTCCTCCATGTGGACTGCACTCCTATCATTGTTCTTCTAGTCATGCCTTATACCTTGGATATATCAGAATCTTCTAGTGCTGCTCCAATAATGAATATTGAAAAAGCCATCAGAATTTTTACCCCTATGAATCCTTAGAGAATCACTCACTATAGGTATAATAATACTTCAATTGTAACTCCTAAAACAGTAATGACTTCTATACCTATGCATGTCCCTCCATCTTCAGAACCTACCTCCTCATATTCGAAATAAAAATCTACCTTGGACATATCTGAGGTGGATTGAATGTTGGATTTATTAGTATATAGGGATCTTTGTATCATTTTTGCACTTTGTATTATTTCTTCATTAATGGAAAATCATATTCTGTCTCTTTTTGTCCATCATTCATTCTGTTAGTCACAAAGGTAGAGAAATAGGTCAAGTCGATGGTAGTATAATTTTTATGCTACATGTCATGTATATGTTAGTCAATTTTTTATGCTGCATGTCATGTAAAAGTTAGTCTAAGATTTATGCTTCCTAACCTGAAATAAGGTTAAATTTTTATGTTGAATTTGAATATATATACTATATGTATTTTTCCCTAATAAACATGGTTCAAATGATCTTATACACACCTATTAAGATATTATAAAAATTTATTAACCCAAATTTAGAAAATAATTACATATTTTGGGATTATCAAAAAGGGGGAGATTATTGGACTCACATGTTTTGATAATCCCAAATCCTATTTCATTTAAATATAGAATCTTGTTTTTCATACAGGATAATCATTTATGTTTAAATCAAGCTTATATAAATTTAATAACTATGATCTTTTAATCTCCCTGCACTATTATTTAAGTTCAAAGTGTAAAATTTCACTAAGTGCTAAAGTCACTGATGCAATAGTCACCAAAGAAAAGGTAACTGATGCAAAAGTCGCTGATGTAATGGTCACTGATTCAATGTCACTAATGTTAAGGTCACTGATGCAAATTTACCCAATGCAATAGTCACCGATGAAAAGATCACTGATGCAAGGTTGCCGTGAAAAGGTCACTGATTCAAGGTCATTGATGCAAGGTCACCAATGAAGTGGTCATTGTTATAATGGTCATCGATGAAAAGGTCACTGATGCAAGGTCACTGATGTAATGGTCACCGATGAAATGTCACAGATGCAAGGATACTGTTGGAAAGGATACCATAGAAGGCTACCGTTGATGTTTACTGATGGAAGGTTACCGATGAATGTTATCAAGGAAGGTTGATGATGTGAACCTACTATTGAATCCTTCTGTTATAAAGGTTACCTTTACTAGTCTATCGATGATCACCCTACCATAATATTTCAAATTCTTAAGATTATTATAATGGTCATATTTGGTAAATTTAATTCTTCTGGAATTAATTAATGCTAATTGTAGACATATCAAGAGATTGTATCTAGATATTATGAGTTACAATAATGATCGCACATGATGTACTTATTCATATTGTCAGAACTCTAATATAAAAGTGAAGAGAATGGAAGAAAAGAAAAAAAGTGTGGAATGAGAAGCGGGTATGTATATGTGAAAGAGCATACTTGATAGATCAATGATAATAAGGAAGAACCATTCCAAAAGATAGACTGTGAACCGAAGAACTTCATGAAGATCATTTTGGGAGAGAAATATCAAGGACTCCTTATGTGCTTCATCAACTCTCGATAAACAGAAGACGCAAAACACTAAACTACTAAAAGTTGGGACCAAGAATTACGACACTCTGTATTAAGGAAAACATATAGAGAATGACTCAAACAACTAATTCTTCACTCCATGGACTCAGGATCAGAATTGAATACACATTGAGATTTCTTAACTCAAGCTTATAATCATTTCTCTATTGTGTTCTTTCATTTTACATTTCTTAGAAGTGTGTGTTTCTGTTTGTTACACAAACTATCTCATGTGTTTGAACT
Organism: Viscum album; assembly: GCA_963277665.1. Classification (NCBI taxonomy): domain Eukaryota; kingdom Viridiplantae; phylum Streptophyta; class Magnoliopsida; order Santalales; family Viscaceae; genus Viscum; species Viscum album. The sequence goes on along the minus strand of OY728120.1, from coordinate 645,554,887 downwards.
AGAGGATACTGAATATCATCATGTAAAACATATCCTACATCTCGTTTCCCACATATAACTTTGGAAGTGAAAGTGTGTGGTCTGTATTGTTGGTTTTTACCACAAAGAATTGTGGTAGAGTGTATGAAACCTGGACAGTTTTTGAAAACTCAGGTAAATCCTGATACAGGTGGCATAAAATGTTTATTGTTAATATAAACTACTTTGTTGTAGGTAATCTTCATGTGGAGAGGATTATGTCTTATATTGATACTGAACCTCTTGTATAACTTCACTGTGCTCTATATTTCTGTAATAATCTATTTTATCAATTTTCCTCTGCTTATAATTTCTAAAACAAAAAACAGTTTAGCATTGACTTTGATAGTAAGATTGGTTAGTGTGTGTATGTGTCTAATTTAGTATACATTTTTCAAAATTCAAAGATATGTTTTACACTGATTCACCAGAGAAACAATCACTCTTGGAGAAACTTGTTATCCAACTAGATATATATATCTATAATTCCTTAATTAAATAGTCCATTTGAAAATTTGGGGGATCTTTATAATAATGTTTTTAATAGAAATTTTAATTTGGAAATCAATTCACCCCCTCTTGAGATTCCACTCTATCCAAAAGAATGGATTTCTAGATTGGAAACATGAATTTGGGGTGGGGAGGAATCAAAAGAAAAACATCCACCCAAATCAACATCATGAGATGTTTGAAATCATATGTTAATAGTTTGTAGTACTAAGGAATTAGTTTACAGATGAAATAAATAGTATTATTATCCTTGCAAAAGGTATAATGATGTACTATAAACGATCATGTCAATTGTTGATTTTTTTCGGAGGAAATATCCCACATCATTAAATAGGTCATATAACACTGTTCTAGATAAATTATAGATTAAATAAATATTTATATATATAATATTTAAAATTATAAGTTGTTTAGACCACCAATAGATAACTCTATTAAATTATCATTATGAAGGTGAAACCGACTAGTTTAGGTCGTTGATTAATAATATCAATGAAATTGAAGTAATTTATTCCTTTTAATGGAATGTATTTATGAATATATATACAGGTAAATATTTTCCTATGTCTATTATATATAGGATAGAAATTCAATTCCTGGAATTCAGACAAAAGCTGGAATATGCATTGGCTATATATGAACAAGACATAATATTATTGGGAATGAACATCCCAAATTTTATCCATTATCTTGATATTAATACAAACAATTTTCATGCTATATTGAAGACAAGATATATAATGTTATTATCACATCATTGGGTTAAAATCAAAGAGAACCTTGTTTTATGTGCTTATAAGGTGTAAATTTAGTTTTTTATCATGTTTCCTATGACAACTAGAAAAATAAGAGGTCAATTTGGCTAGAAATTTGAATGATTACATCAATGAATTATTGAGGTGCTAAAACAAAATTACCATCTAATGATAATTGTGTTAAAAATACTCCAAGAGAATGTATATAAAAAAATGATTGATCTTCAAATTTGGTATGTTTTTTCATATGGCTAGTGACTACACGGTTGATGATCAGGAGCATGAAGAGAAGCCAATGGGAAAATGTTTTAGTTTCAATAAAATTGAAAATTTTACTATTGTGTGTCCAAAGTTACATATATAGGGTAGAAATATTCATGATAGGAAACAAAATGGTGTTGGAAAATATTTTTTTCACTATTGTTGTTTATGTTGAGACATCTGGTCAAGTGATGGATGCTCCTGGGATCGTGATATTTATCAATTTATATTCACATGTTTAAAGTTTTAGACACACCTTATGAAGTTTTAATGTTGTAACCATAAAAACATAAACACTTTTTATATTTTTTAGTATGTTTTATGTTTATATATGGTTTTTATAAGGCCATACCCATAAACATTATATAATCTTGAGATAACTCATGAATTCACTTTGAGGGTATTTTCAGGTTTACAATTTTAATGAATTAGTCCATAACTGTTATATAAAGTGGATACAACTAAAACAGTATCCATTTCAACCAAAAAATAAATATTTTTAAAAAATAAACATAATTTATTCTCTGGATAAAATTCTTCTTGACATCTTCCATTCTCATACCAATGATTATGCCCTATAGAAAACATTTCAAAATCATGGGATGCGAATAAAAATAATTTAAGGTATATAAAATAAGTAATAAAAAAATAAGTCCATGAATATTTAAAACCCATGAAAACATATTAACCAAATCACACTTTTCAACCATAGAACAAAAACTACTTATCATACATCATGAAATCATAAGATTCCTAAAAAACATCATAGAAATCATAAAAAATAGAGGGAAAATTTGGTATCCATATCATCCATACATTTTATCTTTCAAAAAAACATAAAGAGTAACCTTTATTGATTCATTTGGAATACCCATCAAAGTATATTCCTTAAATCTATTAGTAGAATACTTAACATTTACCTCGATCACTTTACCCAATGAATTAGAGAGAAATCACGAGCCCAACCACCCTTGGTTTATCATAGAACGACCCATGTACATAAGAAATTATAAAATAACATGATATAAACATTACTAATAAAGAAGATTCATGAAAGAAAAAATAGCATTTCCACAATCAAATCATAAGATATAATTTCATGATATTAATATAATAATTCAATAATCAAAACCATTTTAATTAGAAAAATAACATAAAAGGTAAATAGTATACACATTTATTTTAAAAACACTATGTCTTGTAATGTAATCCAAAAACAAAATAATGGTCACAATGGTGGAATATTCATTATTGCTGCATAGGTAAACAAATAAAAACCATTTTCAATAACCAATTTAAAGCATTTATAAAAGTTATTTTTGAATCAAAGTGTCCCACAACAAATTAAAACATTTAAAATAAATTATAATGATAACATTTAAAAAAATCATAAAAAATAATCTATAAAACCATTTTGACAACATAGATATTAATTAGGATGATTTGGAAGAATAAATCATTAAAACAATTAAAATGATGTTTTAGTTAAATAGCCACATTTAAATTGAGAAGAAAATTAATAAAAATAATTATAGTATAACATTAAGAGAATATATAATATCATGAGAATAAAGATATTCTTGATATACTGTTTTTAACCATATTATATACACTATATAAAAGTGAATCAGTGTATAACAAAAAATATTACTAAATGGAATCTAAATTGATATGAAATACCTTATAAAGATAGTATCCATAGATTTAGGATAATTAGTGACATAATTATGGGTGAAAATTAAGATTTATTTATGATTTATCTTAACGTAAGTCTGAATCATTATGTAAAATCATTATTTTCATAAATTAAAAAATTATTATAAATTATATTTTATTTAGAATTCATTTCATTTTTATTATTCCATTAATGAAACTTATTTTCATGTTATAAAAATTTCATAATTATTTATGTTTTTATCTGTCATTTTTTCAATATTCAGCACATGAGTCTAAAATGTATCCGTTTTAATGTAAATTTCACATGTGGTCATATTTATATCATATCAATATTTTTATTCATTATTTAAATAATATATATATATCTATTATATATGTATTTTATAGTATTCCATAATGTTTTTATATAATTAAGGAAATGCACCATTCATAGAGATAGTAGGTTGTACGTTCGCTTTAATGCAACTTTCATTTCGTTGTCAAATTAATAAAAGGAAAAATATGTTTATTATAATTATAGTATAATATATATATTATATATTTTTTACATATTTTTATTAAAAAATTCCTTTATACATTCCATGTCTGGCATGAACGAGTCATATCACTTTGAGGTGGTGGTACTCAACTTTTCCTCAAAAGAAATTATTTCAGTTACACATTATATAAAACCCAATGAGATGTTTTAAATAGAAATCATTGAATAATATATAAAATATAAATATATTTCCATTATAATGACCACTATGAGGGGTGGTAGGAGAAAATTGAATAATTATCATTTCGTGAGGCAGGAGTTCGTCATATACCGAAACAATATGTTCTGTATTCATTAGATGGAGGTTTTTGTTAGTGTAGTTAGAAACCATTTAATAAAAACTTCCTAGTATATTTAGGATACTGTTTTTGGTATAAAATAATTTAATAAAAATAGGTTCAGTGGATGGTGAATAAAATAATTGAAAGGATCTTGAGAGAAGATGTTACCTCAAAATCTGGTAACTCCTTTTTATTTGAGCCGAAATGATTTCTTGAATATCCTTCATCCCATTTTAATACATATAGGATGAAGGGAAGGATTTTGGGAGACTATTAGAGGTAAATTTTCTCAATCATAGGGGCTTAGATGTTTGATTAAATTTGTCGAGGTGGTGTCCTTTTATAAGAGGAAGGCGGGGAACTATAGGAATGTCTAGAAATATTATTTTATTATAAATAAATTTTAAAATTATAATAGCTCCAATGTAATATATTTCATGAATAATTTTTTGGATGAGTAAAAATAATGTCATAAAATTGGTTTTAGACATGTTTAGGTCACAAATTTAATATTATCTTTTGGATTTAACTGAATTTTAAATAAATTAACTCTTACCACGTATTCTTATATTTTTACAAAATATGGTTAATATAATTACTATAAAATGAAAATATATCCAAAATTATATGAATAATTTAATTTGTTACATTATCTATTTTATATTTTAGAATATAATATTTTTATGACTATTATATCATTTAATGAAATACAATTTGCATTAAAAACACAATTTTGAAAATGTTGACATGATTTGGAAAATGATTTTTGTTAATGTAATAATAGATTGACTCATCCAAAAAATATATATTAACAAAAATATTAAATCTCATTATCATCCAAAAAATTCGTGGGTGGAATAAAATTTTTTAATTTTCATTTATTTTTATATTTATTATATCATTTATATTAATCTTTCATTAATAAGGTAATCACTACATCATCGTCCTGCCATAAATAAATTTGGTTATTTAATGTCTAAAAATTAATAATAAAATACTATTATATATTAATTATATTAAATTTATAGTCCCTATTTAATGTCAAATAGTTCAATTATATAACCCAAACTTAAAATTGTTTTAGTAAAAAGATACATGTTTATGATATATTTCCATTTAAATTAAATTAATTATTATAACATGTCATTTTCACATCAAAGCGGCTCCCAAATTTTAAATGTTCAAACAATGTACCTTGTAGGTCACCAATTACTCAAAATATATGATTCGGACCCATGATAGGGTAGTTTTATATTATTATAATTTATTTTTTACCCTTATTTACATAAGTTACCCTTTAACCGTGGTAAATAATTTTTTAACTGATGTTACTATTATAATTGTCCAAAAAACAGCGATATATATTTAAATATTTTGGACATTTTAATTCCAAATATTTAATCCAATTTTCCAAATTCAAAATTCAAATGTTTTTTTAATTATTTAAAAATTATATACTGTTGTCAAAATAAGAAAAATGATTTTCAAAAAGTTAAAACCATCAAAATTGTGACACATGATTATATCAAATTTCACTATGAAATTACATACAAGGACCATAATTTGATTAAAATATAATAAAATTATACAATTATATTTTAATACCAATTAAAAACATAATCTATTAATAAAAACAAATTAGACGAAACGAGAGTTTTGAATCAAAATTCAGCATTTTTCACTATTCATTAATATATGAATTTGATTTGAAAAATTATGAAATTCAAACCAACATAATATCTTTTGACCCTATTCCAAATAATGAATTTTATTATGTCAAATATAAATTATAAAATTATATAAAACTGTATTTATAAATGGATCTCCATCAAAATGATGAATTTTTTAAAAAAATTCTTATTTTATCCAAAAAATTTAATTTTTTGATATATCATATCTAGAAAACATAAATGAATAATTTAACAGATAAGATAGTATATATTAAAAATATATTTCATTAAATAATAATCCATAAATAGAGATATGATTTTATAAACACTACTAATCTATTTTAAATAGGTTTAAAAACACATCCATTATATTCAATTTGTTTTTATTTCTATTTATAATAAATTTAGTATCCAATGAATCATTATTTAGACATGTGTAAACATTTTTTCTTAATTATGTGTACATAGTTAATTCATTCAATTCCAATTGATTTTTTATATTGGTAACATTTAAATAATAATATTTATTTGTTCGTTTTAATCTCGATGTAGCAAATCATTTATGTTATTGAACATTGCGTTTCTTTAATAATAATCGGGATATTACATCTTCCCCCATTATTAAATTTTATTATCTAAATTTGAATTTCGGGTCAGTTACTAGGGTATGAATTTTCAAAATAATAGTTTTGCAAACCTGCATCAGAAAAGTTGTTAATAAATCTACCACAATAAAAGATAGAACGTGAGTTACAATGGTCACCCGAGATAAAAAATACTAGGGTTCCCTATAAAAAACGTGAATATTGTAGAGGAAAATAGTTTTATGTTCTTATGGATAGGGATATAAATCATTATTAGGATAAATATAACATCATGAAAACCACAAACTTTTTATGGGTTAAATGGTCTTTGATTTCCTAGTAGGAAAATATAAACATATTTTTTTCATTTAAGACCCACTTAATAATGTTGAAGAATTATTTAACAACAAAGAAAATTAACATGAGAAATTATACTTAATCGACATGCAACGATTAAGCTGTTAATCTAATTCCACCAAAAAATCATTTTTTTTCCAATATGATTTGTATTTAAGATGTCTTGGTCACTCCTAAGGGATATGAATCATCTTCTAGAGAATCAAAAATTCCAAAAAAGATGGACAATATATTTCCCTTGTATGTTGACAATAACCAAAACAAAAACTGTTAGTACAATATTAGAAAATACCCCAACTTGAATAAATCATTATAAGGTTATGGACTACCTTTAATCTCCCAAATTCATTAGTAACCCATGTTCTATATAGTCCATTAAAAAAAATGGACTTAAAATTCCTAAAAAAATAATCCAAACTAATATTCTAACCCAAAATTTAAAAGGATATGATCACATTTTCATCCACAATAAATTTTATCATTTGTCTCTAATTAACATCAACTACACTTAATGTATAATAATGAAATGTAATTAAACTAGTCACATATTCCCCATGAAATTTAAATATCTTCCGAAAATAACCAAAATCACTATATGCACACAATAAAACCATAGATTCATTTGAAATAAAATTCAACCATTACTACTAAAATGAAATCCCAAAGTATTATATTTTCCTTAGGTAGATAGTGTTATGAAAATAACAAACATATTCTAATATAGAATTTATCACTTACTCGCCAAATTAATTTCCTATACTAAGGATATCCATTTGAAAAAAACATAAGTTCCCAAAGTTATGTTATTCTTATTTCATCAAATTCTATGACTAAAAAAATATAATGTCATACTAACCAAGGATTTCACGTAAGCTACTAGTATGCGATAAATCCCACACATACATTAGTTGTGCATTTTTTTCCTTTTTCATTACAAGTAGTGATGGGTTTCCAAACGGTCTGCATGTAATCTATTTTCAAGAAACTTATAATTTTTTAAAAATACGAAAAATGAGATAAAATTATCAAAAATAACTCTAACTTATATTAACCTGAAATTATATCTTATGAATGTAACTAATCATCCCAAAATGTAATAACCATTTATTACCCCAAAAATTGATGACTCCTAAAAAAATATTAATAAGATTAAAAGTTTGGAACCTAATGCTTCCAAATGAATTTATATGACATTGAAAATATGATAATACTAAAAAATATAAACTCAAATGATTAACCAATCACTTATGAAGACATCCTAATCCATAAATGTTTCTAAATAATTCTTTTATACCCACTATAAAGCACCATGATTAACCATTACATAAACTTGAGATAAGTCATGAATTCACAGTAATGATCTTTCCTGGATTAGGGTTCTAGGGAATTATGTCATAACAACTAAATTAGAACTCAAATTATACAAAATGGATACAACTAAAATAGTATCCATTTAATCCACAAAATTTCACATTTTTAAAAATTTTCATGATTTATTTTATTGATATAATTGTTCACGACTTCTACCATTAACACACCTATCCTTATACCCGGAGGAAAACATTTCAAAAACATGGGATTATTTTAAAAATCATTGAAAAAACATAAAATAAGGAATAAAACTATTAGTCCATAAATATTTAAACCCATGAAAAAATTTTCATAAACATATAAATTTAAAACATAAAACATAAACTACATAACTCACATCATGAATTCATAAGATTATTAAATAATACATCATTGATATCATATGACATAAAGGTAACAATAAGAATCCATATCATACTTACATTTTATATTTCACAACTACATATGGAGTAACATTGATGGTTATGTTTGGAATACCCTTCACATTATGTTACCAAAATATATTAGGAGAAACCATAATGTATAACTCAATAACATTACCTAATTAATTGGAGAGATATCACAGTCTCACCCACCATTTGTTTATCATATAACCACCCATACACATAAGAAATTACCATGAACTACATCCAAATCATAACACATAATGAAAATTCATAATGGAAAAATAACATTTTCACATTGAAATCATAAATTATCATTTCAAGATATTGATATAATCAATCCATTCTCAAATTCATTTTAAATATCCACATATCTAAAAATATATATTCATTTAATTTTATTTTAAAAATATTACTACATGTAGATCAATACAAATACCAAATAATTGTACCAGTGGTGGAAAGGTTGTTGTCTCTGCAGAATTCAAAAAACATACCATTTACAAAAAACAAATTTAAAGCATTTATAAAAGTTATTTTTGAATCAATTTGTCCCATACCGATTTGAAACATTTAAAATAAAAATTTAAAAAAAATTTAAAACATTTATTTCCATATAAATAAATCCATAGAACCAGTTTGAAAACATGGACATTATTGAGAATTATTTAGAAGAATATATCATTAAGACATTTAAAATGTTATTTCAGTTAAATGGTCCTCTACCACATGAGAAAAACATGATTAAAAATACTTAAAGTATAAAATTAAACAAATATTATAACATAATTATAATATATAGATTCAAGATATAATATTTCAAAAGAAAATATATACCCCATAAAAAATTTAATATGCTTATAACAAAAAAATTAGTTTTAATGGAATGTAAATTGAGATGAAATCCATTAAAATGATTGTATCCTTAGATTAAGGATAAATTAATGAAATAGTTATGTTTTACAAATATTAAAACATCCAATATAAATGGAAATTTATCCTAAAACAATCACATGACATTCAAACATATTCTTGGAATAAAAAAACCAATGACATGTATATATAACATAATGAATTGAGTTTTATTTATGATTTCCTATACATTGATTCTGAATTTTCGTGTAAAACCATTATGTACCTTAATAATAAACGTTGGATAATTTATAATTTCTTGTGATCATTTTCCATTATTATTATTCATTTACATCACTTATTACCATGTTATAAAAATTACATAATTTTTTATGTTTACATCTGTTGCCTTGTCGATATTCGGTACTTGAGACAAAAATGAACCTGTTTTGTTCTAAATTTTACATGTGTTCAAAATTACACATCTCCAAAACAATATAAATTATTCATAAATCATATAAGAGTATTATATATGTTTTTTATAATAGTTCATAACATTTGGAGATAAGAAATGAAATTCAATGTTCCTTGAGACGGTAGGCCATACAAACTCATGATGGATACTTCCATTTCATTTTCATACTAAAGAAATGAAAACTTAATGATACATACTTATATAATAATTAACATATGATAAAAATGTAATATATTTTACATATGTTAATTAACTCCATACTTTGTATCTTTTATGTATGGCATGAACAGTCTAATCAATTTGAGGGTGTTTTTGTCCACACGTCCTCTATTAAAATTAATGTATTTACACATTATGGAATTCATAAGACTATGTTGTAAATAAAACATAAAATAATAATATAGACAATATAAATATAATATATTTCATATATAAATATATTTCCATCATAATGGCCACTATGAAAGGTGGTAGGAGAAAATGAAACAATCATCATTTTGTAAGGTAGCAGTTCACCGTACACAGAAACAATATGTTCTATATCTATTAGATGTAGATGTGTGTTAATGATTGTCGAAACCTTAGAATTAAAATATAGTTTAAAATTTAGGATTTAATTTTTTTATAAAATAATTGAATAAAAATATGTTTGGGGTTGGAGAAGGAAAAAAATGAAATGGTCTTTAGAGAAGATGATACCATTAAATTAGGTAACTCATTTTCATTTGAGCCAAAAGGATTTATAGAATTGTATTCATCCTCTGGAAATGATTATTTTAGTAAGGGAAGTAAGTGTGCAGCTTATTTTTTCTGAATTTTGGTTGTAAATGGGGCTTGATAGGTGTGAGTAATTTGGTAGAGGTGGTTCCCTTTTAAAAGAGGGAGGAGGGGCACTTTAGGAATGTCAAGAAATATTATTATTTTTAAATGATTTTCGAATTATAATAGATTCCAAGGGTTATATTTCAAGGAAAATATGATTATGGTTCTAAATTATTTCATATAATTGGTTCTAAACACGTTTATGTCACAAAGATAACCTTATCTTTTGGCATTAACCCTTAGATAAAAAAATTATCTCTTACAATGTCTTATGGTGGATTTACACTATCTGGTTAATATTATTACTATAAAATTCCGAGATAAACTCAAGTCGGTCATTAAGTTAATTTTTAACATTATCTTATTTAGTTGACCATATATTATATTTTTATGAGTATTATATAATTAAATAATTTTTTTAAATAATCATTTATGTCAATTTTGACACTAATAAGTAATTGATTTTCTTTTAAATTCATACAAACTTGACTAATTAAAAAAATTAGATAAAATATTAAAAGTCATAATAATATTGAAAAATGTTTTAAGGAAAATAATTTTTCAAATTATATTTAGTTTAGTATTTAAAATATCTGTTATTTGAATCCTACTTTAATAAGATAATCAATTCATCATCATTATGTTATAAAATAATTTATTTATTAAATGTATGAACAATATAAATAAACAAACATGATTTAGTAAATATTTTTATCTTTTTAATGAATATTTATATTCTATGATTTCATTTATATAATGCCACCTTAATATTTTATTAGTAAAAATATACATATTTATGTTATATTTCACTTTACTTTAAATTAATTATTATTAAATGTCATTTCACAACCAAATGACACCCAAATGAAAATAGTTTAGCATAATGAATTTTTTGGTTTCCCATGAATCATAAAATAAGATTATTATGAGTGTTAGGGTAGTTTTTTATTATGATAGTATTATTTTTACCGCTATTTACTTAATTTACCCTTTATCCATGGTAAATTAAAATAATTACTGAAGTTACTATTCAAATATCCAATAATAAAAAATTAATATTTACCAAATTCAGAATTTATGATTCCAAATATGGATTCCATTTTTGTAAATTCAAAAATAATAGATTTAGTAATTAATTTAAAATTAAATCTCATTGTTAAAATGAGAAAATGAGTTTTTAAAAAGTAAAAACCATCAAATGATTGTAAATTATTTATATCAAATTTCATAGTGAAATTACATCCTATTACTGTGATGTTATCAAATAATAAAAAATTAATAAAATTAATCATTAAAACCAATTAAAAAGATAGTCTATCTATATAAATAAAGTGGAAAAAATGTTATTTTGAATTAAAATTCAGTATTTTCAATATTTATTAAAATATGAATTTCATTAGAAAAATGAAAAAATTTTATCCAAGGTATTTATTGATGTCCCGCTTCCAAATAAAAATTTTATTATGGAAAATAACATATAAAATTTTGTAAAAAATGATTTAAAAAGAGATCCACATCAAAAGGTGGAAATAAAGTATTTTATTTTTAAAAATACATCTATTATGTGAAAAATTGAATTTTTTTCCAATATCATATCTAGAAACATATAATATGAATTTAAAACATTACATTGAATATATATATATTATATTTTTCATTAAATAAAAATACATAAAAAGTTATATGATTTTATAAAAACAATTATTTTCATTTAGATAGGTTTTCATAAAAACAAATCATTTATATTCTAATGGTTTTTATTTCAATTTATAATAAATTTAGTATCCAATGATTCATTATTTAAACATGTGTAAACAATATTTTCATTTTTTATTTGATATTTTTCATTCAATCTATTATAATGACTAATTTATAATGGTTATTTTTTTGGATTCTTTTTCTAGGGAATGCATCTATATATTTTGAAGTACGAATAATTGTGTCTCCACATTCATGCTTTCCAAAGGAAGGTGAAATCCATCGCTTATTCGGGGATTTTTGGTCCTTGATTGAAATTGGATGATGGGGTGTAGGTTCATCCTTCAATTGATTCCTCCTCGGAACATGTTGCATATTCCGAGTCTCCCTCATAGATTTAAAATTTTGTTCTTGATACACTTCCCAGTGACATATCGTTTCGGATGTCGAGTAATTATGCTACTTCTGTCCATACATTCCAATTGGTCTGGCCTGGGTAGAAAGATTCGGTCAGGGTAGTAGTCACGTCGGACATCGCTGGCGTGCCTGGATGCTGGAACACTGACACATCTAGGTTTCATTCCTTTATGATATAGCATATCTAGGGAATGGAATTATGAGGAATCCCACAAAAATGAGGGGAATTATATTCTACATGAACATATTTTAGGTTTTCCTCTGCTTCCTAGTTTTAACACAGGTTATGCTGCAAGATTAACGTCTAGTAGAGACAGATTACACTGATCAGAACACTGATAAGAGTGGATCAAATGGGTGTAATCCTAATAGAGAACATTGATTATGGGGCTAATGTGTGTTTAGTTACACAAATGCTGCTAGGAGTAGCCAAAAAGTGGTGACATGATGTCACTAGGATGTGGCATCCCGGTTAACAATCATGATGGATACAGATTATTGAGAGTGGTTGGAGATTCAGATGGAGCCGATACGAGGGAAATGGTGATATTTGGAATGATATTCAAAGTGCCTTCCTACATATTCTCATGGTAGGGAATCATAGTCCATGTAGTACAGTGGGGTGATGGGTCCCCTAAAGTGGAGACCCATATGGATGGTACCTGGAGGAAATAAAACATTTGTGTTGGGGCATGATCTTCTCGAGACTCATAGGATTTTTGGAATAACCAGTATGAGGCACGGTTGATGGTATTTAACCTCATGGAGGCATTCAACGTTTTCCCAAGGTATGGAATCCAAGTCCACATAGTTCAGGATGGGTCATGGAATCAAAAAATGCACAGAGGAAAAAAACCCTATGATATACTATAGATTGTGCAATGTTAGAATCCTGGGTTGGTCTGATTCCATTGTGCGGAAAAGAGATGTGTGTCCCATCAAAGGGAACTACAATGGATTATGGTCGATTTTAGAGTAAAATGGTTTACATCTGGATGGGGTTGAAAATGGCTTACCACTGATCGGGGTTCCAACGACTTACAATAGGTTAGTGATAGCAATGGCTTATCACCAAATGGGCATCTCAACGGCTTACTGATGAATGGGGATCACAATGGCATACATCTAGAGGTGAGTCACAATGGACTGCCATCTGATGCGGTTGAAACTCATGGAAGCTTCCAACATACCCTGTCTAATAGGAAAGTATCAAATCCCATGTAGATTGAACGGTTTCAGTTTAATGTCTTGCAGGATGACATGGGTGTACAAATTAGCATCATGTTGGATGAGGGTGGACTAATGTAGAGTGGTTGGGACCGATGAGTATTGTCATATAACCTCTGTTAGGATTCCCATGTACCTTTGTTTGGGATCGTTCAAATTCATTTTAGTTCAAATGATTTAGGTGAACTGATGTGAAGGGGTCATGACCAGTAGGTTTTGAGATTGAACCTATCGATGGATTCCAACGTACCATGCCTTGGCAAGGATTAATTTCCACATAGTTCAGATAGGTACAATTTAACATCAATTAGGATGACTTGAGGTTAAATTTTAGCATCATACAGGATGAGGGTGGACCCACCTAGAGTGGTCAAGACCAATGGGAGTTGGGATTTAACTTATTGGATGCTTCTTACAAACCATGACTTGGAAAGGATCAATGTCTACATAGTTTTTACGGGTTTAGTGAACCGACAAGAAGGGGTCGGGACAGTATGTGTTTGGATTGAACCTTTAAGAGGATTCCAACATAACTTTCCTTTATTAGGATCAATGTCGACATAGTTCAGAATAGTTTGGTGAACCAACGTGAAGGTGTCGGGACCCGTATGTGTTGGGATAGAACCTATGAGAGGAAGCCTATGTACCTTTCCGTGGAAAATATCAAATTCCATGTAGTTCGGAAGAGTTTAGTTATTACACACTAAGGAGACCCAAAGAGTATGTCATGGTCAATGCTTACTCTAATCCCATGTGGGTCATGGTCAGTGTGAGAAACAAGTGGCATCAAAGACCTTATGATCATGTCATGAAATGTGTGGCTGTGGGAATTGGAATGGGGATTACACGTTGTTAAAATCCCAAAGTGGAAATGGGGCCTACACATGGTTAGTGGGCCAGGAAGGTGGAGATTCAGACTTACTCTAGGATTAAGGCCCAATGGAAACAATTCACAAAGGGAGAGAATTGGGATAACAAAGGGCATAGTGCCCCTCTCACCTGTTGTCTTTAGCGCCATGTAATAAAGGAGGAGCATGGGTGCTTCCCTCTATAAGAAAGGCTAGGTGCATAAACCAAGATGATTTCCCTTCCCTGTGTATAGGCGACCATCCAGCAAAGCGGATATCTTTACCTGGGGTGAAGATCTCACTACTATGGAGATGAGCGATCATATAGATTGTTCGAGATGGGGATCCTCGCAAATGATGCATAGGGTGATTCCATAGATTAATGGCATGGGATTAGGACAATGGTTCTTGGTAGTTTAATATCCTACATCTCATATGATGTAAGTTCATTCTTCCCCCTTATGACATACATAACCAGCATGATTTAACCCTTTGTGAAGGGAAGGCAATGACAATGTCATGGAAATGGGGTGTCATGGAGTGATCCACTAAGGGGACCACATTATCATGACTATGTGAAGAAGAAATAGTTGTTATCATGAAAATGTGAATAATCATTAGTCTAAGAAACACAATGTGAAGAACAGCCCCAGGGTTTTTGAAAATACATTTTAAAAACCTAGAGGGTCGTACTGGAGAATGGTGCACAACACGAGTGTGTTGCGCATAAGAGGGGCTTAAACATTATGGAAAATGGTAAGGGCGATGCATGGAGTTCATAAGGGGGAATGCATGGAAAAAAGGTGTTTGTGTGAATTAGGCATGAAAATGGGAAACAATGTGCAAAAAAATTCAGGTTTCATAGATAAAATAGGTGTGCTCGCAATTTGAGGAGGTTTTGTGTGTAAAGGGATGAGGTTTTTCTACAACTAAATGGACTTTCACCCAAATTGCAAAAAAAAGGACCTAGTAGAGGGTCAAGGCCTAGGGGTTTCATGAGATGGAAAATAACTTGGAGAACTGTCCTGGAAAATCATGTACCTAAATGCCATCTTGTTCACACAGAAGAGGTTGATTGCATGCAGATGGGATTGTTCAAATTCTTCAACCCCAATGTGTGGGGTTGCACTTCAATTTATAAGATATCGTGATCTACAAGGGGGGGTGATGAATTACATCAGCGAGGAAAACCCAACCACTCTATTGAATGAAAAATACTTTCTATGCAGTGCACAATGCATCTCTCAGGTGTGGAAATATACATGCCTTGGGGAGCATTAGTGTGCATAACTCGGATTTTTCACGCTTCCCTTCATCTAGTCTAGGACCAATTCATTCAACCAAAATGTCTTTATGGTTCTTCCCCAGATTTGTTTTCTAATGTCTTAAATAGATTTCGAAATCTACAAATGCCCCCCTCCTCCACATAGAATTGGACCTGTGAATGGTGGAATGGTCTGATTTCGAAGGAAACATTGAGACGTTTGTGTCTGACGGGGTGACACTAAGAAAATCATTTCAGAAGCATGCAATCATTTTTACCAAGCAAGACAAAACCCATTCACTCCTATAAAAATCATCAAGGGTCCCAGGTTCCTTATGGATTTTCTCACGTGATAAGATTTGGTGCTCTCTTGTGAAGAAAATCTCACCTACCATTGCAAGGAACCTGCACTTTGTTGTACAGAATCCCATGACATTGGTCAAAATTTTGTGCGCAACATTAGTTTTATGCAGCACATTCTTGTTTTTCACGACACCTTTAAATTATTTGCATGTAATACTATTCTTCTCGCATGGTCTGCATGTTTTTATTTTGTCTTTACCAAAATAGATGGCTACTGATCAAGTAGTCGCTCGAAGAGAAGTTGTGTATGCCAGCCGGAAGACTGAGATGGTGGCGAACCATGAGGTCCATGGTTCGAAGAGAATTTTATCTAACAACCAAAATCTCTTTATCATGCAGAATCATGCCCAGAATGGTTATTTTAAATCTGAAAATCATTTGATATAGTACTATTGTATTTTAGAGGAGGTACCAGTGGCATGATTTGAGGTCGATACACCGTAGTTATGGGTGAACCGTGAGGATTATCTTCCTAGATATAACATAAAAAAAATGGCCATCCTTCTAGAGTAACTAGGAACACATATTTATATGTAATTAATTAGAAGAATTGAACCATATTTAGAATTGAGTCAGTCCCCAAGGATTATCTGGCCTATTAGGAAAGTACCTTCCAATAGAGAATCATTGATGATTATAAGAGATGGTTGCATGTCTAGGACCAGAGATCTGGAGGCAATTTCCAAAGTGAGTGGAACTGAGTGTATTCGGTATGAAATTCATGTGATCTGTTGGGGTTAGAACTGTGGCACATCGGGCACTTCGAGGTAGTGCATCCATCACAGACCCATTTCTACGACCAGCAAGAACTATGGATGGAGTTGTTCAGTCAATGGTCCCCTGATACCAACACATTCCATCTTCATCATGTGGTGGTTATTATCAGTGTTTGGTATGTTCAATGTATTGGTTGTACTTCATTGGACGAGCACTACTACAATGAGTTTCTCCTGATAGAGATCATCTGGGGGGATAGGTCGTGGACTCCCATTTTATCCTGGCATCTATTGGAGATCACCTTGTAGTGGTTGGAGGTCAAGGAATTTCTGAAAGACATCACCTATTCAAAGTGGTTCGACCTATTTCTATAGATTGATCCCTCTATAAAAATGATTTAGGATAGGGAAACAATGTCCAACCGTGGAATAACGGAGCTTTTGTGGATCATATTGGATGATCCTGGGGGCAATGGAATATCAATCATGAATATTTAGTCTGGATGAAAGCTGAGACCCGATTTTCCAGTAAACTTGATTTCATGAAATATTCATATGTGGGTGTATTCTTCAAGTAATAGAAATTAATATGAGAGTCCTCCTGAAAAAATTGGAAATGGATGGAATAATGGAACCCAATTAGAGGATTAAAATGTAGGGTTCACGTGATGTCCTGGCTGTAAGCATTTCAATGGCATATTTTGAGAGGGGGCTCACATAGGAGAATCAAGTGCCCTTTACAAATCCTTCATAGTAGGATCACAGATCAATGTGGAGGGTACACCTTCCCAGATGCAATTTGTCCCCAAAATAATGGCATATGACCTTCCTTTTAAAAACATTCCTGGAGTCATACTGTAGACACACAGTGAAGAGGGGATAAGGATCAGGATCAAAAATCACTACAATTTTACCTTTAGCCCATTCCCCACCCAGTCTTCCAGATGATAGATGATGGGAAATTCTCACTATAGTAAAGAGAATACATGCACTGCATTAGAGGTGGGGTTCTTGTGGACCGGGTAGATAGAAAGATTATTTGCAAGCCCTATGTGCCATCAAGAGTTTCCAGACAGTTTGAATGCCTCTAGTGGATGTTGATGAAAATTTATATAGTTGTCCAAGAGGAGAAACATGGTTGAGTTCTCCATCAAATGTGCCTGATGTTCACAATGTATGGATCTTGTAAGTTAATTACCTTTCCCTCACTAGAGTTAACATTGGATTCTCAACATAATATGCTGATCATTGGGTTGTGGCATATCCTAATGGGATCCAGTGGATGTGAGTCAGCAGCTCAAGGTGGCTAGCATAGAACCTAGGTGGTGAGGGAGCAGACAAAGCATCGTCGGGGAGGAAAGGATGAGAATATGTCAGGCAGATGGGTAATTTCATGCTAGTCTCCAGTAGCTCGAATTTCCCATGGTGCGGCCATGCACTCATATTCCGACCGGAGATGGGCGCATGAAAAACAATGTGGAGAATCCAGGGAGATTCCTGGGAATGAGATAAGGTATCTGCTTCAAACATATGTGGACAAAAATCTTCACAGTGCTATGGCAAGCCTGGTTGACCTTATGGTAGTCGATGAGCACTGAAGTCCTTTGGAAAATGATGGTATGAGATGGAATCTAGTTTCTCAATGATGGGATCATTTGGATTGATGACATTTTGACCTTACATTGTTGGAATACATATTTGATGGCCATGGACACATATGCACGTTAGCAGGGTCGACGTGAGGAACCACCTCTCTTGGTGGACATATTGCTCTTCCCGGAGAATGGCCTAGAAATAATGTCATCTAAAGATGACAATGACGATGAGGAGATATAGAACAGTGAGTCAGAATAATAATAGAGAGAAGAGGAGGTAGAAAAGGAGATTAATAAGAAAAAGGGGAAGCTCCAGAGGAGCTCGGAGGTGGAGGGTCTCAGGGGACATCCCACCAAAGGAGTCCTCAATAGAGTGGCGAGATTGATGGATATGACATGGAAATAGATGATTTACTAGAGGTATTACTCAAATAATATCCTATATTTTCATTATTCAGTCATTAGAAATCATTAATCGGAATTCTCCAATTGTTTAGATGCATATTGGAAATGATTAGGAAGCTCCACCCGTGAGGGGTGAGGATGCACCGATAGAACAAGGTGTGGAGCTGACACCCATTATTAAACTGACAAGAGCTGAGGGATGTCCAACTATGATAGTTTCTTGCATTGACTGAAACATCAAAAACTGATGTGTTGAGATTTTGTATGTTTCATTGCCCAAATGATCATGTCTATCATACACTCGTGTCTGTCATATGAGAGTGCATAGAAGATCATGATATTCATTGTTTGGGATGTAATCATGATATTAGAGTCTTGGTAGGATATTATATCTAAATAATCCATAGAGAATCTGATGGTGACTAGACCCACCCAATCAGAACACTGTTCTCAAACTTCGTCGGCTATGGCACTTGGCAAGGAATGAGTTTTGGGCACCGGTGATATTACTATGGGGGCTGGGACTAACGTTGGTATGGGAGAAATTGATGAATCAGAGATGATCTAGGAGGGTCTCCCACATGTAGAAGAGCCAACCCCTTTGATGAAATTCCAGAGCGATTCCCTGCCGCTCATATTCAGGCTATCATCCCTACATATTGTTCTGCAGACCCCAAGGAGATTTATTATTCTAATCTTAAGGCAGCCGAGAAAAGATTTATGACACGACATAAGGGAAGAAAGTGTATTGGTCCCTTCCTAAAAAGTTAAAAAAATGAATGGATTCCCCAAATATGGTCATTGTATACCTGTTTGCACCTTATTATCACCAAATGGGTGGATTCTCATTAATATCATGTGATGATCTAGGGTTACAATAATGAGATGGTGAAGGATGGCAGCCAATGCCTTGTCGTCAACCGATTCCGTACAAGATATGTAAGCAAAAAATGTTTATTGTGGCTGAGATATATGTTTGGTGCAATTAAGAACATGAAAATGAGTTAGCCACATTCATTTTAGACCTATCCAATACTATTGAGTAGTTTAAGGCCTCTTTGGTAGAAGCCCAAGAGAAATCAACATTAAAAAATAGTCAAATGGCCAGATTTAAAGCTGAGTTGGAGAAAATGCTGATCAGAGCTAACGAGCTCTGCTCTAGATCTTCTAGCAAAAAAGTGATATCTAAAAGGGCGAGAAATAGTAATGGATTCTATAATCCATAAGGTGGTGGCACTGGAGCTGTCTATCAAAGGGGACGATCCATAAGGGCCACGTTTTGGCCCAACATAATAACATTTCTTCCTTTATTTTCATATACTGAATTGTGTTCAAGGAATTATCATTTATTTCCTATTTAATTCTATTTTGGAATCTCAACCATAACTTTTGAGTAATCAATAAAAATTCCACAAGATCGAAAGATTCATGATTGACGTGAGTAACAAGGGATGGACACACAATTAATTCATCTGATCATGAGTTTTCCAACCAATCATCGAACTGCCAGGTCATAAATGACGAGTCCATGATTATAGGGAGATTGTGGGAGGACAGACTAGAGAATGAAGTTCTTAGGACAGTCGAGTTTCTCATCTTCCGAAGTTCTATAGTGAACAAGAGGAGTAATGTCATGGGCATTAGAATAAATTCAAACATAGGGGAATAGATTGTGTGAATCACGATATCCCAAATTCGGAACACAATAGGGGTGGCATGATAATAGGAATAACTATTGACTATTTTTGAAACATAGTATCCCGATTGCATTAGCCTGAAATGGGTATGAAAAATGAGGTTCAGCCACTGACATTGTTCAAAACTCAGGTCCAAACTCAAAATGTAATGTTTTAGTCTTTTGGAATGTTATCCCAAGATAGTAGGTGAGCCATAGGGCTATCATCCGTAATTTTAGGGGGTTACTTCAGACGTGAAATAGGATGAGGGTCTAAAAAATAACACACAAAACGTGGAGGGAGTAGTGATGGGTTGTTTGAATAGTGTCCAACACTCTTGAAATTATGGCACCATGGTGGAAACACATTAGGTGGATGTATCAGTCTGATTAGAGATCAAACTAACACCAGAGAGGACCTCCTGGGCGAAGACCAAAAATTTCTGGCAATTTTATATCATACCCTTAAAGACAACCGACATATAGATTAAACGTCACATGGGATAGTCATTATGTGTATTTCCTCGACATCACTATGTATCCTGTAAGAACAGGAATAAAGTTAAACACATTTCATGAAAACAGCTTGGTAAGAGACCAATGTTGGTTGGGGAAATTCACTTTGGATAGGAAGCTGATACCTACCATAGTTTACATGGGAAATCCTGAACTAGTTCAGTGTAGAACCACAATTTACTGTCAAGTGTTGAGGACATATAGAATGTTGAGTGACAGGGGAGATCTCGAACAGAAGTATGTGATGTGATAGGTATTAACCTAATTTAATGTGTGATGGAATCCCAATGTACCCCATTATATTCTGAATCAATTATCACATAGTCCTGATATCACATTTTAGTGTCACTTTGGACAAAACCATGGTGTGGTAAGGCTATAATAGAACACATCCTTCCAAAACCTCTACGCCCATGTGATTCGTGATTGATGTTGGAAACAAGGAGTAGTGCCAATACTTTCTTAGAATAGGGAGGTACACATTATGGGATATGGAATTGTAGGTGAGTAACATCCCAAAATCATTGACCCACTTGATTAACGCACATTGATGCGCGTAGGTGTAAAAGTGTGCGCTGGAATTCCATTTGAACATTGTGATGTAGAATGATGTGAATCAAGGAACCTGATAGATGGATTACAATGATTATGGTGTGATGATAGTGGATAACTACTAAACACATTTGAAACATTGTATTTAATTTGCGTTATCATGGAATTGGTATAGACAAATGACGGTTGATCGCTTACTATGTTTGAAACATAGGACCTTTGGAAAATTTTGTTTGAGGCCATTAGGGGAGTTGGAAAAGAAGGTAGTGAGCCAATGTGCCATGAGAATACGCTGTAATGCGGGTCTCTTTAGTCATTGAAGAGGATGTGGTTCCAAATAAAGGGCTCGTGAAGATTTGACATGAAACGGGGGAATGGAACCTAAAAATACACACTTTGGGCTACATGTCACGACGCATTTGAATGTGACAATAAGACTAATTAGATGTGGGGGGGGGGTGAATCATTTTACAAAGGAAAGTGTATTGGGGTCACACGATTTTATATTATGTTCATAGAGATGACCATTAAGAGGGGACCTGGTTGAATGAAATGATTTTTGGGTGGAAATATAGTCAAACCCGATACGTAGTTCCCGTAGGGAGATCTTAATTTAGGGTCGTGGAACTCAAACCTGGTTGGGAAGATACAAAGGAGGAACATGGTGCAGTTGATGCAAAACCTGAAACAAATGAGAGCCTAAGAGGTAATCTCCCCACCACATTCTTCTTAAAGAGTTCGGGACAAGGGGACTAAAAAATAGGGGTTGGTTTTATTATTGGTGGGGCTGGACCTACATATTGAATGTCTGGGCATTCCAATGTATCCCATTATGATGCGAAACAAGCCACACATAGTTCTTGAGGGGACCATTGAGTTTGATATCCTAAAATAAGGGATTTTGGATTTTATTTAAATGTTCTTTGAGCTCAGACCATAGATATAATTGATGGGGAGACACATGGTTCATTGATTGAAAAATCAAACGTGAATGATGACATAGGCCCATTCCACACCAGGGGCTCTCCAGTTGAGCTGAGCCTAGGAAGATTTTCTTGAGCATTCCAACGTACCACAATATGATGGGGATAAATCCATACATATTTCTAGAAGTGGAGTGGTTGGCTATTGTTGCTAGGGACAATATTGTCTTTAGGGTGTGGCCCACACACAAAAATAAGAGGCATTTGATAGATCGTGATTGTTATTTAGGATGTATGTGTTTTGTATTGTGAAGTAATAATCCTATGAAATAGAATCCAGGTGAATATACCAAGATCAAGACACAAGTATCCCTTAAAAAATGGTATGGTGGATGACCAATACCCAACATGTTGTCCCCTCATGTGAGGACATCACAGTGTTGTGTGATTTTTCATCGTGCATCCTGGAAGATAATATCATAGTGTAGGGTCATATGATAAGACCTATAAATTCATTTTAACTTCGTGCAATAAATACGCAAGTGTTCAAAATCATGTGGGACCAGGAAACTTGTTTTATGGTCATATGGCTTGAAAACATACATAGGAAACATGGTTTTAAGGGAGAATGTTCATGGAAGGATGACGAAAACATGACATGAATGTGGAAAAGGTCAACACCAACCCCACATGATTCTCTTGAAGTAACCTAATGATGAGTGCATAGAGGTGGTCAGGGAATATGGGGATGGAAAAGGAAACAAACCATCTAGGTTATCCTAGGTATCCCATGAGGATGGGAATCAAGACATACGTTGTTATGAGGTTGCAGTTTAACATCATGAAGGACAAGGGGATGGAGAGAGTAGCTCCCAGAAGGTATTACATTGTAGAGAATTTTAAAACATGAAATGAATGAGAATGTAATCCCATACCACACCACATGACACAATAAAATGAATGTCGGGTCCTAGAGGATGAACTTGAGTAGTAATTAGTGGAGTTGGAGCTGGAATCAAGGACAAGATTCCCATGAATTCCTATGTATCCCATGAGGATGGGAATGATGTTGTACGTAGTTCTATGAATGTCATGTAGTTCTACATATTGTGTCAATTACATAGGTAGATCATAGTTTAATGTATTAGAGCTCAGACCATCGATAAACAATACACTTCCAAATGGTCTCAAAACTTGAACAAATCCTTAAGCCCATGTGACATATTCTCGGTGTGGGATTCAAGGGTGGAGAAGGTTCTTGCAACTCATGGAACTCATTATAAGGGGAAATCAGTGTGGTGCCCCAAATGACGCCTCATCGTGGATTTGTTAACCTAATGTGAAAAAGTGCACTGAGGGATAACACCATGGGTTTTGGAATTTCACTAGGACATGATGGGGTGGAAAGGAATGTGAATCATTATACCGATATTTAGGTATTGATGAAGGTAGCATGATGATGAATGTTATGTTTGAAACACAATATCCATATCATGTGACCTGAAATGGAAATAACAAATGAGTGTCATGCACTGACCATTTTCACAACATGGGACTTGTATCAATTTTTTTTTGGGATATTCGATGACGTTGTCATGAAAAGATAGAATGTCCCTTAGGCTATGTATCTATATCATTCAAGGGGACTTTTTAATGTGAAAGGTTATAGAAACAAAAATTAAGTGGAGCATGAATCCTAAAGATGGGCGATAACTTATCAAGGTAGGATTCCACACTCTCGGAGATGAACTAGAGTGCTCTTGGGAACATTGGTGAATTTACAATGATGATTGATGGGTCCAAATCAAGAGTAATTGACTTGAAAGGATCTTTGTAGTATATGGGGATGAAGATCTCTCAGATGAAAGTGGTACATGGTGCAGTTGTTATGATCCCAATTGGAATAATGACATAAGCTCATACCATGCTGAATGACCCTCTCCAGTGAGAATAAAGGCCAGGGGGACGGGTTGATATAGAGGATTCCATGAAAAGTGGATGGACTCGATGACTCAATGTTTGGGCGGTCCTACATATCTCATATCGATGGTATTAAATCAACACATTGTTATGAAGGATGCTTAGCATTATTATATCATGCGGAAAAGATTCTATAAGGAGGTTCCAAAAAAATGTGAATTGAACCGATGAATAAATGTTCGGAAGGTTATGCATATCCCATAAGGATGAAAATCAAGCCACACATTTCTCTGTAGAATGTTGTGCCATTTTACGTCAAGCAGAAAGGACGCAAATAAGGGAAAAGTATCTCAACGGGCAATGCATATGACATAGAGGGGAACTCGACAAGAGAGATAACAAACGTCCACACCACACCATACAATCCCAAATGAGAACATGAGCCAGGGGGTCATAAGGATGAGGGATCTGAGAGAGGATTTCCTAACTGCTTTACCCTTTACAATCTTGTGGTTAGGATAATGAATTGAGTTGTGTCCTCAGGGGATGTATGGGGCATGGTAACAATAGCCCAATGTGAATGGGGAAAAAGTGGCCACACCACACCACACAATCCTAAGTTAAATTTTGAGCAAGGAGTCCAAAAAGGTCGAGCGACTTGAGACCAAACGTCCTATCTAGTTTTATGATTACTATATTGCAATGAGGATGATGGGTGCTGGACTTCCTCGAGGGGATGTATGTGGCGTGGTAAAAATATCCTGATGGGAACGAGGACAAAGATTCAACACCACAACGCACAATCCAAGGTGAAAAACTAGGCCATGGGTCCTGAGACCAAATGTCCTAGCTAGTTTTCAGTTTACCATCTTTCAATGAGGATGATGGTGATCCTAGTTCAAGGTCATTGAGCTCAGACTATAGATACAAGACCCTTTATATGGGGTTTTACTTACCAAATATCCAAATCCCACCTGATTAATGCTCTTCATGGGTAACAGTGAATAATACTAGCCTATCCTCAATATATAAGTGTACAACAATTGGATTCACAATCCAGCCAAAGGCAGACAGACGATTGAAGGGATAAAAAGACAGAATGAACCACTACACCCAATATTTTGGACTAATGGAGGTAGTAAAAATGATGAATGATAGTTGTTGAGCAATATCGAAACACAACATCTATTTCATGTGAATATAATTCAAAACAATAAATGAGTATCAATCATTGACCATTTTTGAAATGTGGTACATGTATCAATTTGTCGTTCAAGGTCCTCAAGGATGTTATCTTGAAATGATAGGAAATCACTAGGGTTATGTCTCTATACTTTGTAGGGGCCCTTTTAGATGTGAAATATGATAGACTCCCAAATAAAGTGAGTGGGTGAATAATGAATGCACCTGTGCAATTTAACAACATGTAGGAAGAAGAAAAAAGTGGAGAGTTTTTGGGAGAGGGGTATATAATGTGGTCATAAGGAACACCACATAAATGAGGAAAAAATCCCACCCCACCCCATGGGTTTCGACCCAAGGGGAGATCATGAAGTTGGTGGCTGGGCCGAAGGACGAAATGTTCGGGCCTTCCTACATATCAAATTGGGAAGGAAATCAATCCATACATAGTTCCAAAAGGGCCATGTTGTTTAACGTCATGCAGGGAGGATATGAGAGGATATAATAACAAGGAAGAGCACATGGTGCGATCATCATAACCACGATTTGAGTGGGGGACAAGGAAGCCTATAATTCACCATGTTGGATCCTCCAAGAAAAATAAACCCATGGGGAATAGTCAAAGAGAAGAGGATGGGAGATATACATAAGACGAGGTGTCCGAACATTCCGGCATATCCCATAAGGATGAGAATCAATCCATACATAGTTCTTGATATATCCATTCAGTTTACTGTTGTGTGTGGTGGACGAATGCTGAGTAGTTTTCTGTCCTTTGGTCTAGATGAACCACACATTTTAGTATCATATAGAGAAGATGAAACTATTTAACGTCATATGGGACACTACTGATCTTAGATTATGGTCATAGAACTTAGACCGTTTTGTAGTTTATCATCATGTGGGATGACAAAAATGATTAATGTCATACTAGATGCAATATATTAAGGTTAGGTTGAACCATATATTGTTTAACGTCCTATGGGAAGACATACAGTTTAATTTATGCTGTATATAACATTTTAAGGTCATGAATGACCATGAAAATATTCAGGCAATGTATTTCTTGAAGAATTTTGCATTCATGGGAGGTGTTATATTCTCTCCATCCATTGTAACTAGGGATTAAACTCCATTGGGGTAATCCTTGTGAATGATTTAAGGAATATCCCATTTGGGCTCCATCATGGGTGGTCTCCTACTAGGTATCAATAGAGTTTTTAGGGACAACCCCAGGTCACCATTAAATAATGTGCGAAGGTGATCCTTCTCATTGAAAGCATTGACTATCAGGTTCTGATGCCTTTCTAGATTTTGTAGGGCCTGAAGCCTATTCCAGTCAAGCACTTCCAATTTAGTTAAATAGATTTTATCCACAATTGATAATTTCAGGTCAAATAAATCTGTGCATATTGAAGGAAATTGAATCTTGAAGGGTAGGTCAACCGTCATTCCATACACCCATGAATATGGAGTGCCAAATGTAGAATTGCGGGTCATTGTCTGATTGTCCCAATGTGTTTCAGAGAGTTTGTCTGACAATCGTTTCTAGTTCTGACCAACCATTTTCTATACGATGTTATATAGTGTTTTGTTGAACACCTCAATCTGTCCATTTTTTTTTGCGTGATAGAGGGAGGTATGGTTATAATAGGTTTTGTACATAGAGTACAATTTATTCAACTCATATTCCCATATGTTGGATCCTTTATCGTCTATAATTGCATGAGGGACTCCAAATCAGTAGTTGATGTTGGAGATGACAAATTCAATGATAGAACTAGCCTTGATCTCCTTGAGTGCAACTTTGTTTTCCCACGTGTAAAATACATTTGTAGCAGTCATGATGTACCTACACTGGAAATTTGTTGCTAGTGGATGTGGATACACTAAATAGATCCCCCATACCACAAAGGGACAGGAGTACATTGTTGTGTGGAGAGGCTCCAGGGCCGATGCACAAATATGGAATAGATCATTCATTCATGAAACATCTTGGAAAAATCGATGCAGTCAAGAATCATGGGGGCCAAAAATACCCCACCGTCAAGATCTGGTGAGATAATTTCGGCCCAGTCTGATGAGCTCTGTAGGAACCAGAATGAAACTCTTGTATAACTAGAGAGATCTCAACTCCTTGAATGCCATATAGGAGAACCCCATCAAAACCAATGCTTGTAGAAGAACTTCTCAAGACCAGGACCACTCTGGTGGGTAAACTACAAAAAGTGACATTAGATTATCTGGGGGTCGACTCGATTGGTGGGGAGATTTCCCTGATGGAGGTTCTCAACAAATGGGGTCCTCTAGTTGAGAGTCACTTTTATGACAATATCATGGTGACCTAGGGTTCCTGACTTGGAGGCGTCGTCAGTAAGGTGGCTTACCCGTGGGATATTATCGTCCTGAGGAGTGATTGAGGCAATGAATCTCTAGTGCGCCATGTGGATATCAAAATAATCCTGATCAAGATCCAAATTAGATAAATGTTGGCTTGGAAAGGCATTGGATTCACCTATATAGTATTGATGAATCTGAGTAACCATTGGTCTAGATGGGAAACGGGCCATCATCTAGAGGGTGCAACCCAACAGTGGTACAAATTCTGGATTTCAGATGACATAGTCACTGTTGATCTACTCGATGACTAGTTTATAGTCCCCATTCACTGAAAAGTGGGGGAATTCAATCATCAGGGCCAACATGAGGCCAGTAATGAGATCCTGGTACACTGCCTCATTGTTGGTGCAGCTTTCTGATACCAGGAACGAATATGGAAGAACGACATGTGATGGAGTATTGAAGAAGATACCAAAGCCTAATTTTTTGAGCTAGGGGTCATTGAGAATTATTCCAGTACGGTTCCAAGAATCACCATCAAAATTCATTTTATAGCATGGAATGTCTTGTTCCACTGAGAGGATTGATTCGTGGGGATATTCATGGTCTACAGACTGGTCTGCTGGAGTTAGATGGGCGGCAAGGAAGTCTGCCAATGAATTCTACTAGAGTGCATTATAAAGGACCAACCAGATGTCAAACCACTGGAGGATAACAAACCATTGAGCTAGATGACCTATCAACATCGTGCAGTTCAGGATGTACTTCAGTGGATCCAATTGGGAACCTAGTTGTACATCATGATTCTCTAAGTAATGTCATGATTTATGTATTATGAATCCTATCACAAGGAAACACTTCTCAATTGGGGAGTATCTTGTCTCCCTATCATGTAGAATGTAGATAATACAGTGGATATTGTTCTCCATTACCTCTTTGGTATTATAGTTGAGAAGAGTTCCAAGAGATCATTCTAGGGAGGCCACATAACAGACCGACAACTTTATAGAAATGGGTGGCATCAAGACTGGAGGCTAGACTAGGTACACCATGATTTTTTTGATATTAGACAAACATTCCACATCACATTGATATATATTTTCTTTCTTCATGAGTTGAGAAAATGGAATACACTTTCTGGATGAATTCATGATGAATATGAATATGTATACCAAATGGCCTTGAATGCCCCAACGATCCCTTACATTGCTCAATGGAGACATTTAAATGACATCCTTGATCTTCTCTAGGTCAATCTCGATACCCAATTATCTGAAAACAATGTCGATAAAAATTCTAGAGGTTATCCCAAAGGCACACTTTAATGTGTTAATCATCAGATAGCAAGAACGGATGAAGCTGAACACTTTCTTGATATCATTGAGATGATCTTGATGGTGTTGAGATTTTTCCACCAGCTCATCCATGTAAGATTCCATGAATTTCCTAAGGAACAACATAAATTTGTGATTCATGGCATGTTGATATCTACCACCTTCATTGTTTTGGCTCAAGGGCATTACCTGGTAGAAGAAAGTCCCTTGTGGTGCCCTGAAGGCTGTAAACTCCTCATCCTTTGGAGCCATTTAGATCTGGTTATACCCAGAATACCCATACATGAATGAGAGGGTCCAGAACCTAGCGCTGGAATCAAAAAACAACTCAATCCTGGGAAGGGGAAATAATCCTTCAGATAGTGAGAGTTGAGATCTAGAAAGTCGATGCAGACTCTTATTTTTGTGTTCTTCTTCATGACAGGCACAATGTTGGATAGTCAAATCAGGTAATGCACCTCTTTAATGAAGTTTTCTCTCTTGAGAATATATTCATCAGCCTTGACCAAGACACTGTGATATGGGTGCATCTTCCGAGGAGGTTTCTTAAACCTGCAGTGAATTTTTGGGAGACTGAGGCGGTGGATGGATACATGGGTATCCTGTCCTAGTATTTCATTATATCACTAGGAAAATACATTATGATGTTTCTTGAGGAAGTCCATGTGCTATTGTTTCTCTTTGAGAGGCATTGTAGCACTGATCAATGTCCTTTTTAGATCCCTCTTGGTAATAATGTTCACATGTACCAGTTCATAGACCACAGTGGAGACACCCTCTTTGAAAAATGTAGGGGAAAACATTAAGTCCTATTTTTCATATATGGAGGAGGGTTTATTAATGAAGGATATTTCTATGATTCAACTGATCTTGATAGGAAGATGGAGCAATCTTAAGCGGTGGTGGAAACTTCCTCAGGGTACTCACGTTATTTCAAAACCATAACAATGAATGATGTCATCCAGATCTCAACTGGTATTTGGCCTAAGGGGCCAAACAAGATGATTTCGAAGAAATAGTGTCTCTTAATCTTGAGATGGATTATCCCAGCCCATTGGAACAAGAAATTATGATATTTTTCTCTTTCCATGGGGCAGACATCCAAATACCTTATGAGGGTGGGGGCTTTGGGATCACTTTATCCTGATTTGTGTAAGAATACGAGGTGATCTCCCGTTGTCTCTTTGACATGGTAATATGATTCCCCCTCATTCCAGAAACCAAAAATCATTGCCCCATATCCAGGTTCATAGCCTCCAATCGATTTATTGGCAAAATTTAGGCATCATACATGTTTTTCCATTGTCCGGTAACATCTATAGCATGTTTAACACCATTATCCTAAATCTGCATGTCATTTCTCTTATAATAAGAAACAACCAGTTAGTGGAACTCTCAAGAGGAAAAGGGAGTCACATCCCCTTGGAGTACCCCCACTCGACTATCAAGGTAGTACTTAATGAACTTTTGAAATTAGGAAGGGACTGCCACATGAAGGTGTTTCCATGGCCTTACCATAATAATGTTATAGTAAGTGTATTATGAAACAATCCTAAACTCGGTGCTAGCAACCTGGTCACCAAACTGGGTTTTTAGGTAGATCTTTTTGACCAGTTTCTATTTTTTCCATTCATAACCCTTAATTCTCAGGTCATTGGGACTCAGATCATCCTCGGACAGTCCCATTTTTTAATGTGTTTGAGTTGCGATTAGGTTGATCCTATAGCCTGTGTCAACAAGCAAGTGAAGAATCTACATGCCATTGAAGTTCCCCATGATATAAAGTGGACAAATATGGACCTGTATGGTGGAGATTTCATTATATCCTATGAAAGAGATAATGACATGTCATTCTACATGCTTGTCTACCTCAGCATGGATGGATTCTACTACTTCTAGCACTGTCTCAAACTGGTGATTGCTTCATAATTCCTCGACAAGGTTTTCACACATATTCGATGATAGTAGAATAGCCTCAAGAATATATAACCTTGAAATAATGTTGTAAAGATTCATAGGTACAACTTTCATTCATGCCAAGCGTGTAATTATGCTTATAAGAGGTTCCTCTACGGCTGATGGCTTAACATGACCTTCCGACTAAACTGATGGATGACTGGTGTAGGGAATGCCCATTTTATCGCTAGATGAAACTCTTGGAGAGACTAATAGATGTTTCTTAGATGAATGAAGATAGTTTGTAATAGAGCATGGTTGATCATGATGTGGTATAGGCATCTCCACCTACTCATTTAACACAAAAAGCGGTGAAGGCAGACCTGATGACAACAAATGAGAAGGTTGTATAGGTTGAGATCTACACTGGGAATACTATGTAGTTTCAATGGAATGCATGACCTGGATGAATTTACTGACCGATGCACTCTAATGACTCATATTTACACAGCTCCATGGACGTTGGCGATGGCTGGGAACTTTTGGATGGTCACCCTAGCGCTCCTCACCGTCAAAAATCATGAAGGGGTTTACCATATCTATGGTGCTAACCAAGGAAAATCCATCATCATCACCTGAATAATACTACACTACATGATATATTCTATGAATAATTTCCATATCTATGGGCATGATGTCGCTGAGTGTTTGGGATGAAAACAACATTGGAGGGTGACTGCATTTTCCCTTGCTTTGTTGATGCTTGCTCTTTTAGGAATTGGAAGGCTAAGTCGTTGACGCAGAAGTACTGGCTGTGGGGGACATGGCATTTACGGAATGCTCATGATCAATTCAAACTTCCAAAAATAATACCGCAGTCCTGGGTGATTGTTTTATGATCCATATTGTTGTCATACTTCTAGAATCCACAGTTATAAACCTGGTGCCACTCACCTTCGCTGTCACTGTTGTTCTCTAGTATCACAAAGAATCATGCCACATGCACTAGAGATGGGCATAACCAGACTATGTTGTTATCAACATGGTCTTGAAGAAAGTATTTTAAAAAACATATCACTATTTTAATGTGTTCCCTAGGATCCATTGATATAGCTAGTAATTTGGGCGATCAATTTAGACCCCTACTCCTGGTGTCCTACATTCAAGAAAATGTATAAGTCCATGTTACATGGCACATTAAAAATAAATGGAGACCTGATCCTCCCTAAATGAGTAGGTATGATGTCATCTATATGGGATGAGGGACTAGGGAGCCTAGCTGAAAATAGGGGATATGGGAGACTGTCCAGGAGGTGGGACACAGTTATCTCTCCTTGTTGGTGGCGGCACATTACTTGGGGTTGCCTGCTGATTATTAGGTGGGTGATACTAGGTTGAAGGGTGTGCCATAGTTGGATAGAATCTGTGAGGCTATAGAGGTGGAACCACTAGTAATAACTCCATTTTCTTGGGAGCCTCTATCAGATCCACCATGATAAGATCAACCATATGGGCCCTTCTTATAGAAATTGTAGGAGGAAACACTCGAGATTACATGGCATGCTACAAGGATTCCTCTAGGCCTCATCAGAGATGTCCTGGAATCCCCGAGGGAAATTATGGGTAAAGGGAGAGGGGACCCACTGGTTCTTGAAATTCCCACCACACGTTGTCAACAGTTGTTCCTGAGTCAGCAATAAATCCAAGGATTATGTAAGGCCTTTCCACTATGTGAAGAATTATAAGATGTATTCATCATTCCATTGTTTTCACTTGAAGCAGTCTGAAATATTAGTCATCTGGGTGGTAGAGTTTAAAATTTAGATAACCTATCTATGGAGGTATTCCTAACCAGTGAATGACCCGATGGGTAGATGGATGGAACAGAAAAATGAAAGTCATTCATATGTATGTACAATGCATCAGATTTTGGTGACTTCTTGCTATGAGGGAGTACCTAGCATTGGTTTTCAACTCTCAATTAATTAGTCCATATTCTACAGAGGATCAGCCATCCAATTAAATGGGTATAAGGTAGGATTTTCCAAACCCAGGGGTGCAGGAATATTGTTCACCAATGCAACATAAAGCTTTTTGTTAGGTGGATTTCCACCAATAGAGATTCCAATGCCTCAAGGCGAGCAATGAGTGATGCCAGTGGATCATCTGGGTGAGGATTACTATCTTGATGAGTATCACTAACTACTAGTGTGTTGCAGGTTCATCAACAAGATATGAAGGCCCAACGGCTCATGGAGCGGTTGGTGGGATGGCCCTCGGGGCAACTCGGGGAACCCGAGCTGGATCCTGCAGATTATCACACCACTCAAGTGGCATTGGTGACACATACCATGACCTATTTCCATATGTTCTGACCACTACACTGTCTTTGTGGGTAGGATTGTTAGGTTCACTTTGAGGAAATCCAATTTGGTGATGGTGTGCCTACCCCTGCTACCCTGGCTGAGGATTACATTAGTCTGGTCGTCGTTCCATTGAATGCTCGGAAAGGAGTTCATCAACCGTCGTCTTGTTCTCTTCGAGCTTCTGATGCAACATGGATTGGTTAGGATCACCATCACATTTTTTTACTAAGCCGGACTGGTCGGAGGGTTTGAGAGCTTCATGGATCATTTTCCCATTATTGGGATTCTGGATGAGGACCAATGGCTCATTGGGCATGGCAATACCTTCTAGACTTATCTACTGGAAAGTAACCCTTCACAATGGGCTCAGTAGATTTGGAACTCCCCGATGCTGTATGAAACCCAACATAGAGTTCCCACCCATTGTCCCCCTCCGATAGTTGATCCATGTTAACCGCTACTCGACCTGGAAGAATATTCCCGATATTGCCTTGAAATATGGGATAGTGCTTGATAGAACTAAAATAGGGGTTCTATATTGCCCCAAAATAAGGATCTTCATGTGGGGGGAATCCTCCATGATAATCCTATAGATCACTTCAATTCTCTGGATGTGTCATTGTTAGAGGGTCCGATGGTGGCTGGTGAATCAGAATCTTGGGCCCTAGGGAGTTCGGGGAAAACAAGAAGACAACATTATTTACCATTGTCTTCGAAGTGTGCCTGATTCTAGGGGTAATACCCTTGCCGATGATAAAGAAAAAAGTGAGTCTCCAAGAGGGTCTGCGAAAAGAATAAAACATTCTTTTGGGGGAGTGATTCTGGTGCACTGTAATTCAGTGTTGTGATTGGAAAAAACATCATTGGAAAATGGTCATCCATAAGAATTCCCCACATGATCCTTAGCTAAAACTCAGAGCCTAGTCATTTAATTCCCCACCCATCGACTAGAGGTAGATGGGGAACCCGTAGTGGTACTGAGGTAGACCTCTAAGATGGTAGGTTGGATAGGTGGAGAATACAGAGAGTGGGTTGACAAGACATTACATCTCAGACTATCCTCCGAATAGTGAAGTGACATAGCCACAACAATGCTATAAGATGGTCTAGAGACCATAGTTATTAGCATAATGACTATGGATGCTAGTAGAGGAACTTGTTGTTTCTCATTTTCCACCAGTCCCCAGAATAACTCTATATGATCTCTGATTGTGGTAGAGAGTGCTCCTAGAGATGATGGTGGCGATTGCACGACTGGACCCTAGGGAGACACCAAATCATAATCCTCATAGACGTATGTGAATATGGAGGTAAGGATCTGATGGACCTCACATTTTAGAATAATGAGGCTGATACACCTCATCCATGTCCTGGCCCTTGACACAGAGGATCGAGGTGTGGGATCCATTTCTGAATTTTATTCTTCCTCAAAATCTGAGAATCAGATAGGTTTAATCTGAGTCTGAGTCATCATGGAATTATATTTATTGCAGCGGTGACCCACCCTCTTTCCCCTGGATGGATCTTCGAGATATGATAGATTTTTGGCTTGTGGCAGACCTTCTAGAAAACTGCTGCAGGGTTGGAGAAGACTTTCACTCGGTTGATCCGGGGTGCGAGGAGCACCTGGAATGATGTCAAAGGGAACACAGGGAGTAACTCCATGTCCACAAGTTGATGCATGGAGGGAAACTCTATAGAAATTTCTGGAGTGGGTAGGACCTTTTTTGTAGTTGGTGGGAGCATAGGAAGGGCCTTCTTGCTTACTTCCTTTAGCAACATCGGTGGGAGGAGGGTCCTCGTACTAGTCAAACAAAACAGTAATATTAACTATTTGCTGGGTGTTTATGTAGCAAGGAAAACCTCCACTTCTATTGTTACTCTGATGAGAAGGACCCTCTTTGGCCACTATAAGGATATGGGGAAGACCCCTATGCAATCAGTTGACCAGATGTTTAACATCTTCACAATGGCCACCTACGACATGAGGAATGGCTACATACCTAAGGTTGTTAGTGAGAAAAATTTTACCATACTGAGTGTCATTACAGTATGGAGGACCCTCAATAATATTAATCCATCTTGGGGAGTACCTTCAAGATGATATTAGGAGTAGGACCTAATTGCGCTCTAAGTGGTGATTGTACATGGAGGAACTCTGAACTGGGTGTCATTGCCACGGGTCAGCCTGTGATGGGAACTAACTATGTGTGCGACCAAGATATTTGACCCAACCTACCTGTGGGGTAGTTGGGGCCTCTATTTAGGTCGAGTGTATGAGTATCCCTACTATACATAAACATGTAACTGATAGCATGCGTCAGCATTGGTAGGGGCCACGGTAGTCGTTGACATTGACGCCCCTCAACAGGTGTCCTTCTCAGCTTTCTCCCAATGCTATCATCGGGTTAATCGGGCTGGGGAAGGTGGTGTAGGTGCATATCTTACCTTCTTTTCATCTGATGGGGTCTAGAGGTGGTGTTGACGCGACCTAGTGGAAGACTTCCTTGGGAGCCCTAAGGACGGGATCCCAACCTAGCTGGCCCAAACATACCTCATCTCATCGACGTTGGGGAGGGAATCATTGAAGCATTCTAGGGAGAGGCTCTCGAAATTGATTTGTGTTGGAGTGGGGTGTAGTGACTCCCTGTGTGGCCATTGGGGGAGGCACTTTCAGTGCAACAAAAAAGCCACTAAATATTTTTGGGCCTTATCCTAGGTTGGGATAATCCCTTATTCCTTGTAACATGGAACGAGGCCATTTATAACCCTTCTCTAAATTATTTCTGAAGGGGATATAGGGCATTGATGCCCAACATCCATGGATGTGGAGGCCTCCACATGAGAGATGAGGTCACATGGGATTGTAATGTCAGAGTTGACATAGCCCCTACATCTATAAGTGGGCAGTGATCGATTTCCTATCATAACAGCTTGGGTCCAAAAAAGCATGGAGATTTTATATTTTGTGCTGATGTAAGAAAATTGACCTATAGTTCCCCATCATCATTTTGACATCCAAGGTTGGTAACAAAGTTCCACACTAACAACATCACAGGCCAGGTTGTCTAATGCTCAACTACCCCAATTTTTGATGAGTTTTTTATTATGCCCCTATTTTCTTGGCCAGACCTAGAACCAGATTCATGGATCTAGTAACATGCTAGTCCATTGATTTCTCAAGCACCACTAATCCCCACATTGATTAGATTAATTTTACATGTGGTTTCAAAATTTCAATTTTGGACATTATCTCAAGAGTTTGAATCCATATGTTTTGGAGGACGTGCAGTTTTTTCCCAGCATTCCCACTTTCTAAAGGCGGGAGGCATCAAACACTTATTCGGGGAAGTTTTCTCCCAGATAAAAAATGGGATGATTGGATGTTGGTTCCACTTTCTGAGGATTACTCCTCGAAACACATTTCATAGTCT
Source organism: Viscum album (assembly GCA_963277665.1). Lineage (NCBI taxonomy): Eukaryota > Viridiplantae > Streptophyta > Magnoliopsida > Santalales > Viscaceae > Viscum > Viscum album. Next base: position 645,517,662 of record OY728120.1, on the reverse strand, counting down.
AGTTCTCCCTCAAAGTCATTAGATGTAGTTCCTAAAACTCATCCCAATGCCATATCTTCATGGATGCTGGTTAATTATGTTGCATCTATCAATACATTCTAAGGGGTCCAGTCAGGGTACCAACCTTCGGTCAGGGGTGTAGTCACATTGGATATCGTTGGTGTGTTGTGATGCTAGAACACTGATGTGTTTGGGTTTCTTCCTCTTATGATAGATATTCGTGAGGGTGCAAAATCCCTAGGAATAAAACATCGATTGTAGGGAATTCTATGATATAAGCATGTCTCTGATGTTTTCCTCAATTTCACAAGTTTTACATAGGGAATGCCATGAGTTTAACATCTAGTAGAGACTAATTTGACTAATCAATACACTAATAAGTGTGGATAAGATGGGAGTAACTCCTAGAGGGAACACTGATGGTGGTTCTAACGCGTGGTTAGATAACCGATTAGTGTTAGGAGCAGAGAAAAAGTTGGTGAAATGATCTCACTAGGATGTGGAAGTTATGGTATGAAACATGATGGATATGGATTGTTGAGAGTGGATGGAGAGTGAGGTGGAGATGACACAGGGGAAAGAATTATGTTGGGAATGAGACTCAAAGAGACTTCCTATGTATACAAATGGTAGGGAATCAAAGTCCATGTAGTTTAGGGGGAGATGGGACTTCTGAAGAAGAAATCTGTTTGGATGGGACTAAGATGAAATATAAAATTTGGGTTGGGGCGTGATCTTCATTGGACAGATTTTGTCAAGGGAATTATTTTAATGAGACATGGGGAATTGGATTGAACCTTAGGAAGGTTTCCAATGTATCCCCAAGGAAAAGAATCAATGTAAACATAGTTTAGGTTGGGGCATGGAATCGAGGTGTGTGATGTAGAAAACGACGTGATGATATTTTGGGGATTACTTGTGGTTTGCAACCCTGTTTAGTCTAACACCATGATGGATGACCAGAGATGTGGGTCCCAAAAAATGGGACTACAATGGATTTCCATCAATTGCATACTACAATGGATTACCGCTGGTTGGGGTTGACAACATCTTACAGCTGATCAGGGTTCCAACAACTTACTAATAGTTGGGGATCACGAAGAATTACCGCTATATGGGAATCAAAATGGATTGGGGTAGGTTGGGGATCCCATTGGAATACTATTGGATTGGAATCACAATGTCTTACTATGAAATGGGAATCACAATGGCTTACCACTGGATAGGGATCAAAATTGATTACTGTCGGATGGGGATGAAAATCATGGAGGCTTCCTACGCACCCTTTATAGGAGAAAAGGATCAAACCCCATGTAGATAAATTAGGTACAGTTTAACATTGTGTGGGACAACCTTTGTTTAAAATTGAGATTCATACAAGATAAGGGTGGACCGACGCACATAGGTCAGGAATGATGGGTATTAGGCTTGAACCTCTAGGATACATACAACGTATATTTCCTTGGAAAGGATCAATGTCCACATATTTCGTACATGTTTGGTGAACCAACATGAAGGTGTAAAGACTAGTAGTTATTGGGATTGAACCTCTAGGAGGCTTCCTAATTACCTTTCCTTGACAAGGATCAATGTCCACATAGTTAGGATGGGTAAAATTTAATGTCATACGGGACAATAGGGGTTTACAGTTTATCATCATTCAGGATGAGGGTAGACTAAAGAAGAGTGGTTGGGACTGATGGGTGAAATGCCCTGCCCCTGGTTACCTAGAGTCGGTGCAATATTACATAACGTTGTAATGATAAAGGAATCATGACTTGAAAGACCGGTCATTTTAGTAGCCTTGGAAGTACTAGATAAACCCAAATGTTTTTCATTATATCATAAAATAAAAGAACAATATTGTGTCCCATTTTAACACCCTTATATCCCTTAGACAATTCCTATAGGTTAATCGTAATATAAATATTTGCATCATAGGAAAATAAAACATAAGAAAGGGTGATCTCAAATACTCAGTAAAGAAAGTAATATAGCGGAAAATATCATAAATAAATATAAACATTTAAGGTAATGTATTACACTAGAACACTTTCCTTTTAAACATAATCATCATCATAATATGGGAATGATAAATTCAATAATTCCATTTACTTATTCACATGGATATTTTAATAGTTGAATACTCACATGTAAAATCAATAGCCAATTACATAATGATAGAATGCATAATGCCATAAATTATGAAACATCTTATCAAGGTCTAGACAAAGACGTATGAAAATGGTTTAGGCCACGGTCAAAACCATATATCATGTTGGGAAAGGCCTCAGCCAATTCCACATCTAATTATCTCATGATACCTACCGATGAATCGAGGAGCTATAGCGGGCTCCACCCATAACATTCTAAGTCTAATGCATTTCTCATATGAAATTGAGAAACATAATCTAAGCATTAGAATTAAAACTAGAATACGAAAAGTCAAAATTTTAACCATAGACCATGAATGGCATAAAAATAGCACATCCAAAGTCAAACATAACACATTAAATACAATATGGATGATTTCATTATTATAAATCTGCCTCAATAAAGAATAAAATACCCTGAAGGATAATTAATTAGATGAAAATAGTCATTAAAACTATTTTAGAGAAATATCTCATTTTTCATGAAAAATTTGAATGAAGAGATAATTTCTAAGTCATTTAAAAGATATTTTTGAATCAAATTGTCACATACCAAATTGCAAATTTTAAAAGTAATTTTAATTTTTAAACATAAATTTCCATATAAATAAATCCTTAAAAATAATTTAAAACATGGACATTAATGATAATAATTTAAAAGAAAAAATCATAAAAACATTAAAAATTATATTTTAGTTAGCGTTCCTAACCAAATGAGAGACACTTGAATACAAATAATTTATGTAATAAAAACATTATAATACCATCAGAATAAATGGATTCATGACAAACTTTGTCAAAGTACAGTATATAATCCAAATAAATGTGAATTGGCACATAAAAACAAAGATGTCTCAATGGAATTTAAGTTTAGATGAATTATATTATAAATACTTCATGCTTAGGTTAATGATAAATCAATGAAATAATTATGTGTTGAAAACATAAATACAATAAATATGATTGGATATTCAGTTTAAAACAATCATAGGATAGTCACACATATTCTGGTAACTACAACACCAATGACATGGATTTTTAACTCAATGAATGTAAGCTGAGTTAATATTACACATTTAATGTTCATATTGATGACTTAAGAATTTATCAATGGAGTGATTATGTACATCAAAATAATATCCACCAAAAGGGGAGTGGAAGTTTCTACATAAATAAATGAATAGAGATTTCACAAAAAAGCTGTGAGTAATATAATCCATGATGTTTAAGTAAAACATAAAGAGCTGAAATCAAAATTTGAAATTTCCTTACAGATTTGATGACTTACGATACATACACCCCATGAAAGAATGATCATAAAATGAAGATTTAAATACACATAAATTAACGTTTATTAAAAAATTAATACAATCATTGGATGTAAATACACCACACCTAATGAAATAGTGGAAAACATTCATGAATCTCACAGAAATAACAATTGAGATGAAAACCCATTACCATGTTGTAATCAATCGAGTCGTATGACCAAAAGTTAATAAACACAAAATGAATTATATAATACCATGAATATAAATAGAATAATGATAATATGTATCATATGTAAATACATAATACACCACATGAAATAAATAAGTGGAAAAAATGGAAATCTCATGGAATATAATGTGAGATAAGAAACCCCTTACAATGTCGTAATAAATCGAGTTGTATGATGAAAAGTTAATGACCACAAAATGAATCACAGAATAATATGAATATAAATATAATAATTATAATATATATCAAATTTCAGTACAAAATACACCACATGTAATAAATAAGTGGCAATGAATGGAAATCTCACGAAATTAAAAGTGAGATAAGAAACCCCTTACCGCGTGTCCGACTTGACACGTTTGTTCTTTTTCATCCATAAAAATAAACATAAGTTAATTTTTACTTTCATAAGAACATGTTTAATGTTTATTAATCCTTTTATACAACATATTACAATGTTATAATCATTATTTAATCATTTATGTTAATAATGGACGTTTTGTCAAAAATTGGTACTTTAGTCAAAAATAATCTTCTTATATTTACAGGTTGTCTATGTGGTAAAAATTCCATTATCTCCAGAATGATATTAATGATTTAGATAAAATATATATATTATATATCCAATATATATATATATATATATTTATAATAGTACATAATATTTGGAGGTAAAACATGAAATGCACCGTTCATGGAGACGGTAAGCCGTACGTACGCATGAGTGCTACTTTCATTTCTATTTCATAATTAATGGAATTAAAACATAATTATACATAGGTATATTATAATTACAATATAATATCATATATAATATCAACCACTCCATCCTTTATGCATCCCACATATGGCATTAACGAGTCATATCACTTTGTGTGGGTGGTAGTCTACAGTTCCTAAAATTAAATTATCGCGTTTACCCATAACAGAAACCATAAAGGTATGCGATAGATTAAAAATCCATAATTAAGAAAAAATAAATAAATATCTATCATATATAAATAAATTTATATCATAATTACCACCATATGAGGTGTTTGAAGATAATTTAACAATCATCGTTTTGTGAGGCGTTAGTTTTCCATCCATAGAAATAGTATGTTCTTTACCAATTAGATAGAGGTGTGTGAACATTTAGATCGAATAATTTTCATAAAAAATCCTATTATATTTATGATAATATTTTTTTTATAAAATAAAATAATAAAAAGTTTATAGGTGTTGGACAATTAATATAAATTAAAAGAACGTAAGGGAAGATGTCGCCTTTAAATCGGGTAACTCCGTTGGGTTTGAACACAAAAGGTTTTATGATGTGCCTTCTTCCTAATATAAGGCATCTAGGAGGAAGATAGGGATATTGAATGATTATTTGGGAAGGGGTTGGACTAGCCATGGGGCATGAGAGATGAGATTAATGGGTTAGAGGTGAGGTCTTTTTATAAGTGGGGGGAGGGGCTCTTTATGAATGTGTGAAAGTATTATCTTATTATGTAATGATTTTCAGTTTCTAAAGGTCCAAAAATTATTAATGTCGAAGATAAGACGACTTATGGTTGAAATAAAATCATCCAATAATAATTGGACAGGATTTGGACGTTATTTTAATCTTTATAATCATATTTATTTAAATCTTTTATTAATGAGGAAAACACAACATTATTATTATGTCATTTATAATATAATTTATTTGATATCAAAAAATTATAAAAAAATTACAATGAAGTATTAAATCCTTCTATATTTACAAATAATATTTATTGTCAAAAATATAACATATATAAGCCTGTGTAAAAATTAATTTACTAAAAGATATCGGTTTATGACATTTTTTCTTAACATTAAGTTAATTAAAATAATGTGTCATTATCACTCCCTTATGGATCCATGGGGTATCAAAATTGATCCAAATATTCCCATAGTAAGATATATATCATCCAATAGGATTAGGACTAATGTTTGGTTAATTATATATTATTATTATAATATTTTATTACCCTTATTTAACAGATTTACTCATTAACCATGGTAAATAAAATTTTTACTGAAGTAAATATTTATATTGTATAAAATGACACCTATTTATATAATTTGGACCTCCTAATTTCAAATATGAAATATATTTTTAAATATTCAAAACCCAGAAGTGGAAGAAAACAATTCAATGTTAATTCTTGCTTTCAAAAACAAACCGTGTTTTTTAGAAATAGTAACTATCAAAATATTGATAATTGTTTATGTCCAGTTTCAATGTGAAATTAATTAAAATGACCAAAATTGGATTAAATGGAAAAAATATAATATAATTACACTTTAAAAACAAATAAAAATAAAATTATATTCATTCACATATGAAATACAATTTTCACTATTCATAAAAAAATAATTTTATCTGAAAAATACAAAAATGATAATTCCAGCTGTCAAATATGAAATTCCTTTTTCACTATTAGTCAAAAAAAAATTTATACAAAAAATACAAATTTTTTACACAAATTGATTTATGATATCCCAATTCTAAAAAAGAATTTTATTTTTTCAGAAAGAACATATTGAAGTGATCAAAACTATATTTAAAGAGGGTTCACAATTAAAAGGTGGTAAATCAACCTTTAAAAGTAAATTAGATTCATTCAAATTTTAAACCTCTAGATTTTATTGGTTAAATGTAAAAATATTTAACAAACATATATAATTATTTTGTAGTTAGTTCTATTTATTCCCACCAATACAACCGCTAGGCATTAACAACCATTTAAAACAATAATAATATTATATTATATTTTAGTACAACTTAAAATTGTTTACAATGTAAGATTTCAATTAAACATGTTGTAGTGTATCGATTATGCCATCAAACATAGCATCTCCTTTAATGTAATATTAATAATTAATTTAAAAATATTAATAATTATGAAAATTTCAAATTCGTTATTTATATGGGATGTTACATCCTTCCCCATTTTGGGAATTGTATCCTCACAATTTTAAAATTGGTCTTGAAAACATCATTAAAAGTCCCACATCAGAATAATAGTCATTAAATAAATTACTTTAAAATAAATGAAGAGAAGTACAATGGTCACTAGAGATAAACCATACTAGGATTCCATGTTGGAAATCTTGGATATTGAAGATAAACTAAGTGTCATGTTCTAATGGAGAGTGGTAGAAAACATTATCAGGAAAAAGATAACAACAAGAAACACAAAAACTTATGATGGGATAAACGGTCATTAGTTTACCAGAATGAAAAGTTTATAGACAACATTTCTTCTATATTAATTTACCTTTCATAAATATGAGGTATTTATTTATGATATTGATGTTGAAAATAAAGAGATATATTTACTTTTTAAGTAGAGTTGTATCCTTTAATAAATTTCTACCACTAACTCATCTTTTTTTTAAACAAGGAGTACTCAAGATAACTTGGTCACACCTGATTCCCTAGAACCAAATTCGAGAGATTCACATTATCACAATGGATAAAAAAAATTTACTTGTATTTATAGATAAATTAAAACCAAAATGGTTAGTAGAAGATCAGATAATCCCTAAAAAGGATAATCTTTTAGTGAAAGAAATACTAATCATAATTTCTAACATTAAACCAACAGTACTCAAATTTCAATAAAAACCATTCAATAAACCATTGTCCTTAAAATCCATCAATATAATATAAACTAATATTGAAACCCAAAACATAGAAGAATTTGATTACGTAGTATTCCACATTAAATTTTATCTCAAATAACCTCGACTACTCTTAATGTCACATACTTAAAAGTAATTAACCATATCACTTATTTTCTATGATAGTTTAATCATTTCCTAAATAACCCAATTCTCTATAAATCCAAAATAAAATAATAGAATAGAATCCACCATTACTCATCAAATTAAATCCCATAGTATTCTATTTCCCTTAGGAATATCGTGTTCCAAACAGAGCGAACGTCTTCCAAAATAACATTTATCACTTAATCACCAAATCATTTTCCTATACTTTGGATATCAATTTGATAAGACATAAGATCCAAAATGAAGTTATTATTTATAAATAAAATCATTTAACTAAAACTAATTAGTCACACTAACCAGGGACTTCACGTAGTCTAGTTGTAGGTGATAAATCTCAATCGCACTCTGGTTGTGTGTTCGATTCCCATAGATTTGTCTGAAGTGAGGGTTGTCACGCGGTTTACATGTTGTCCATTTTCAAAAAAATATATTTTATAATAGTCCAAAAATGTGGAGAATTATTCAAAATAACCATATCATAATTTCATCACAAAGGTTATCTCATACAAAAAATTTTCATCCCGAAATTTATTAACATGTAGTTTCCTCAATTTCTAGTATCATATAATCCCAAATGGTAATTTATAACTATATAAAAATCATAAAAGATAATTCTTACTAAAATAGAATATTCACATAACCAACTATAGGGTTACACATACAATAGAAATGGTTTCCTAAGTAACCCAATCAACAAATAGTCCTAATATTTTTAAACATTTCTCCATCCATTCATTTCCACATATTTTCTTCCATGACCAAGAGGTTATCCTATTGAATGGGGCATTCACTTGGGTAATGCCCAGGACCCCTGTATTTATAGAAAATGACTATATGTGGGTTGATGTGATAATTTTTATTTTCTTTTACAGTACTCTTCAATTTTCCTAAGAAATTATTTAATATATGTCTTTCTTTCCCATACAAAAATAATTTCATTGTTCCATTGATACACTTTCCTATGTGTCTCCTTCCACATTTCATGCGTGATGGAAATGGAGCTTTCTTTTCTCCATGGTCTCCACTACAAGAGTTCTTATCATTCACCACCTCTATATTTTTTTGAGTATGAGAGTTGGATAATATATATCTTGTTGATCATATTTTTTTAAAATTTATTTGGAATGAACATGATATATTTTACACCTATAAACATTCCATTTCATTGCTCATTTCTCCCACAGGGCACACCATGTTCATCATCTTCAATGTTACTATGACTTCATTGGAATCCATCCATTGAGTATCACATGAAAGCGTAGTGTGAGTCATAAAATCATTTAGAAAATCTCATAAAACATTATTTTCAATCTAAAATACCTTATAATTATCTAAGGTTATTTATTATCATCTTATATTAAAATAATTCAAATCAATTTGTAAATAAAATGAGAATTTTCCTAAGCATATCCCCTGGGAGTGTCGTAACCATGAGTGAAACAATTCTTCTTGCCATGAACAGGGATACCCCAGGATTGGTCTAACACTCCTTGTCGAAGAATTCACTCCTCGGTACAACTATGCCAGAGCCGCCTATATCTGCATGTATCCAGACATAGATGTATGGCTTCATAAACACACCTAACATTTACATTACCAAAATTCCTGGATGATCCTCTATACTAATCCTCAATGTCTATATTAGGGTAGTGTTTTCTAATCAGAGTTTTTCTAAATCTATCTTACAAGGTTTTTTCTAAAAATATTCTACTACCAACTATAATGCCCCTACACTAGATACCTAGAGACGATGAATTATTACATAATATTGGAATGATACAAGGAATACAGTCTCGACAGGATATTCTTATATCCCTTAGCCTATTATTATAGGTTAATCGTAATATAATTATTTCCATCATGGAAAAAATAAAACATTAGAATCGGGTGAGCTCAAATTCTTAGTATGGAAAACTATATAGCGGAAACTGTCATAAATAAGTATAAACCTAAATGGTGATGTATAAAACTAGAACATATTCCTTCTAAACATAAAAATCCACATAATATTGAAAAGATAAATCAAATAATCCCATTTACTTATTCCGATGGATATTCTACTAGTTTAATAATCACATTTAATATCAATATCCAATTTCATAATGATGGAATGCAAAATGCCAGACATTCAAAAACATCATGTCAGGGCCCCATACAAGATGTCTAAAAATGATTTTGGCCTAGGAAAAAACCATTTATCATGTAGGTAAAGGCCTCATCCAATTACACTTCTAATTGTCTCATGAGACCTATTGATGTATTATGCAACTATAACGGGCTCCACTTGTCACTTACTATGCCCAATGCATTCCTCATAAGAAAGGGTGAAACATAATCTAGAAATTTATATTATAACTTGCATATAAAATGTCAATATTTTAATGATAAACCATGAATGGAATAAAAATTACACATCCACAGTAAAACATAACTCATTCAATACAATATGGATGATTGAAATATAATAAATCAACCTCAATCAAAATTAAAATACACTGATGTATATTAACATAGATGAAAATAGTCATTAAAACTGTTTTTAGAAAAATATCCCATATTTCATGAAAATATTAAATGATGAACAATTTATCTTAAAAGTCCTTTAAAATAGTTTTTTAATAATAGTGTCCCATACCACATTGAAACTTTTAAAAGGAATTTTAATTTTAAAACATTAATGTCTATATAAATAAATCCTTAAATCCATTTTTAAAACATGGTCATTAATGAGAAATATTTAGAAGAATAAATATTTAAAACATTGAAAATGATATTTTAGTTAGGATTACAAACCAAATGATACATTCTTGAATACAAATAATTGAGGTAATAAAAACATTATAATATCATTAGAATAAATGAATTCAATGGAATGTATGTTGAGATGAATTCATTTATATAGATTGTATCCTTGGGTTAAGGATAAATCAATGACCTAATTATGTGCGAAAAAAATAAATACACTAAATATGATTGGATATTAAGTGTAAAACATTCAAAGGAAAATCACACATATTTTTCTAACAACCACACCAATGACTTGGATGTTTAACTCAATGAATTAAAATTGAGTTAAGATTACTCATTTCAAGTTCATATCAATGAATTAAGAATTTAACAATGGAGTGATTATGTGTACCAAAAGAATATCCACAAAAAGGGGAGTTGAAATTACTATATAAATAAATAAATAGTGATTTCACACTTAATCTAGGAGTAAAATAATCAATGAAGATTGCGTAAAACCGAAGAGTGGAAACTAAAATTATAAATTTCCATACCGATTTAGTGACAGATGAAACAGACACCCCATGAAAGAAGGATCATAAAATGATGACGTAAATACCCATAAATTAATATTAACTACAAAGTTAATTCAATCATGTTTAGTGCATACACCACAAAAATGGAAATAGTGGAAATATAGCATGAATCCCACGGAAATAAGACGTAAGATGAAAACCCCTAACCATGGTGTAATCAATCGAGTCGTATGAACAAAAGTTAATAACCACCAATTGAGTCACATAATAACATGGATATAAATATAATCATGATAATATATATCAAATTTAAGTACACATTGCACCACATGTAATAAATAAGTGGCGAACAATGGGAATCTCATGGAATTATAAGTGAGATAAGAAAACCCTTACCATGTAGTAATCAATCGACATGTATGAAAAAAAGTTAATAACCACCAAATGAAACATAAATACCATGAAAATAAATATAATCATTATAATATATATCAAATTCTAGTAAAAATACACCACATGAGATAAACAAGTGGCAAACAATGGAAATATCACGTAATTAAAAGTGAGATAAGAAACCTCTTACCTCATGTCCGACTTGACTCATTTGTTCCTTGTTCTTCATGAATAATAAACATAAGATAATTTATACATTCTTACAAACCTTTTTAATGTTTATTATTAATTTTATATCAAATATTACAATGTTATAAACATTATGTTATCATTTATGATAATAACTTTTGTTTTGTCGATATTTGGTACTTGAGTCAAAAATGAACTTTTTATAGTTACAAGTTATCAATGTGGTCAAAATCACATTGTATCCAGAATGATATAAAGGATTTAGATATAATATATATCTTATATATCCAGAATATATATAAATATTTATAATATTACAAAACATTTCGTGGTACAAAATGAAATACATCCTTCTTGGAGAGGGTAAGTCGTACGTACGCATGAACTCTACATTCATTTCTATTTCATTTTTAATGGAATTAAAACACAGTGATACATAGGTATATTATAATTAATGTATAATATCATATATAATATCAGCAACTCCATCCTTTTTGCATCCCACATATGGCATTAATGAGTCATATCACTTTGAGGGTGTTGTAGTCTGCACTTCCTAAAATAAAATTATCGTGTTTACGCCTAATGGAAACCATAAATGTATGATATAAATTAAAAACAAATAATCATAATGAAATCATAAACATAATATATATCATATATAAATATAGTTCCATAATAATGGCCACCATTTGTGGCATTATGAGATAATTGAGCAATCCTCGTTTCGTGAGGTGTTAGTATACCATCCACAGAAACAGTATGGTATTTACCCATTAGATGGAGTGTGTGAATGTGTAGTTAGAATACTTCCCATAAAAAAATCCTAGTATATTTAGGAAATGGTGATGTTATAAATTGATTGAATTAATAGTGTTTAGGGGTTTGAGAAGTAAAATAATACAAAAGAACATAATAAAAGACATTACCTTTAAATCGGGTAACTCCCTTTGGCTTGAGCAAAAAGTGTTTCTTGATATCTCGTCTGCCTAATTTAAATAAACTAGGTGGAAGATAGGGATCATGAAAGATTATATGGGTAGGTTTTGGATGAGACAAGGGTCTTTAGAGGTGTTAGTAATGGGTTAGAGGTGAGGTATTTTTAAAAGTGAGAGGAGGGCCACCATAAAAATGTGTGAAACTATTTTTTTCTTATATAATGATTTTTTCATTATAAAGGTCCAAAACATAATTGGGTCGAAGATAAGATGACTCATGGTAGAAATAAAATCATACAATAATAATTTGACAGGTTTTGTATATTTTTTTTTTATAATTCTATTTATTTAAATCATTTGTTAATGAGGTAAACATTGCATCATTATTTTATCATAAATAATTTAATTTATTTGGTATCTAAAAATTATTAAAAAATAACCATATTGTATTAAATATATTTATCATTCCAAATAATATATATATTATAAATTATTACTTACATATGATTATTTTAAAATTAATTTACTAAAAGATATTGGCTTATGATAATTTTGTCTTTAATTTAAGTTTATTAAAATAAATGGTCATTATCAGTCCCATTTGGCTCCATAGAGTATTAAAATCGACCCAAATATTCCCATGCTTATATTTTTATCATGAAATAGGATTAAGAAACATTTTAGGGTAATTTTATATTATTATAATAATATATTTTCCTTATTTACCAGATTTACGTTTTATCCATGTTAAATAACATTTTTACTAAAGTAAATATTCATAATCACTAGAAATAAAAGTTACATATTTTCCTAATTTGGAATTTCTAATTACAAATATGAAATCCATTTTCAAAATTTAAAACACAGTAGTTACAGAACTTAATATAAAATTAATTCCCATTGTCAAAAAGAAAAGCGTGTTTTTTAAAAATATTAAATATAAAAATATTGACACTTGTTAATGTCAAATTTCAATGTGAAAATAATTATAATAAAATAAATTAGATTAAATGGTAAAATATATAATCTAAATAATCTTTAAGACCAATTAAAAGGATAATCAAACAATCTAAATAAATTATATTAAAATGTAGTTTTGAATTAAAATACAGTATTTCTCACTATTCGTCAAAAAATTAATTTTATCCAAAAAATACCAAAACATTACCCAAATCAAATTTTGATATCCCTATTATAAATAAGAATATTCTAGTGTCAAAAAAATATATAAAAGTTACCAAAACTATATTTAATGAACATTCTCCATTAAAAGGTGGTAAATCAACCTTTAAATGAAAATTAGATTCATCCATATTTTTAGCCGCTTACTTTTATTGGATAATTGTAAAAATATATAATAAACATGTTTAATAATTTTATAGTTAGTTCTATTTATTCCAACCATTAAAATGTCAAGGAGTTAACTACCATGTAAAATAATAATAATAATATATTATTTTGCAGTACAACTCAACATTGTGTGCACCATAAGATTGCATAGAAACACGTTGTTGTGTATCGGGTATGAAAAAAAAAATTGAATACCCATTAAAGTAAATTTATTAATTAATTTAAAAATATTAATAAATATGAAAATTTAATATTCTTTATATACCTCAGATGTTGTTGTGGGTGTTCGGAATGATCCTCTAGGCGACTTCTTATGTAACATGCCTTTGAAAGGATCGAGGTCCACATAGTTTTTAAGGGTTTGGTGAGCCACCGGGAAGGGGTTGGGTCTAGTAGGTGTTCATATTGAAACTCTGGGAGGCTTCCTACGTACCTAGACATGGAAATGATCATGGTCCACATAGTTTAGAAGATTTTGGCGAGCTGACGTGAAGGGGTTGGGACCGGTAGATGTTGGTCTTCAACCTCTTAGAGGCTTTCTACATACCTATACGTGGCACAGATCATTGTCCATATAGTTCGGAAGAGTTTAGTACTTACATGCTAAGTCTGTCCAGAGAGGATTTCATGGTCAATGCTTACTCTAAGATCACATGTATCTGGGTTAGTGTGAGAAAAAAGAGGTAGAAAAGACCTGATGATCACATCCCAAAAGGTGAATCTGGGGGAAGTGTAATGGGGCTTACACGGGGTTATTGTCCCAAATAGGAAACAAGGATTACATGTGGTTAGCAGCCCAGTGATATGGAGATTGGGACTTACTCCACGATGGGGGCCTGAAGTCGAAAATGACCAAATGGAGAGGGAAGAGACAACAAAGGTTCTTGTGACCCTCTCGCCTCATGTATTTGGCACTGAAGAAGTAAGGAGGAGCAGGGCTGCTACCTAATGTAAGGAATGTAAGGGGATTACACCAAGATGTTTTCCCTCCCCCATGAAAAGGCGATACTCCAGAAAAGAGTATCTAATTCCATGTGGGATGATCTCACTCCCGTGGAGATGAGCTAGAATATATTGTGTCCACGATGGGGAACCCCACGTATGATTCACGGGGAAATTCCATTGTTTAATGTAATGTGTTGAGGAAGATGGTGTTTGGAAGTTAAACTTCCTACAAATCAGATGAGGTGAGTTCACTCCACACCCTTAGGACATATATAACTAGAAAACTTTAGTCCTTGGTGGAGGGAACACACCAAAAATTCCATGGAGAAGGGGTGGCATTGACTGATCTCCTAAGGGGACATGTTAGCATGGCTATGCGAAGAAGAAATATATTTTAGAATCACTATGTGAAGAAGCATTAGCCTAAGAATCACAATATAAAGCACTACCCAAGGGACCCTGATATTACAACATCAAAACCTAGAGGGTCGTACATGTGAAAGGTGTGAGACATATCTAGGTTGCACATAATAGGGGATCGAACATGGTGCCTTAGTGTAAGGGAAACACATGTAGCCCACATGGAGGATTGGATGCAATAGAGGGGGTTTGCACACAATATGAGTTCAAATGGTAACTGGTGGATGAAAAACTCTAGGATGAATAGATAAAGGAGGACTATGAGTAATTTCAGGATGTTTTTCCTACATACGTCCGCGATTTTCAATCATGTATATAGACTTACGCCCAACTGGAAAAACGAAAAAGGACATGGGAAAGGGTCAAGTCCTAGGGGTTTTATATAAAGGAGAACCCTATGAGACCTCTCATGAGAAACTGTATACCTAAAAGACATATTTTGTGTCCAGAATAGGTTTATTGTGAATAGGTGGGATGGATCGAATCCTTCAACCCCAATGCGAGGGGGGTTATGCTATATTTATAGGAGATCAAGAGCCACTTGGGGGATGTAGAATTCAGTCTACATGGAAAACCAGACCACTCTTTCTGCTGCACGAAACATTCCACACGGCGCACAACACATCTCTTGGGTGCATAATTTTATGCAACATGGGTCACCATTGTGGTCATGTATCCAATTTTTCATGCCACCCTTCAGCCTATCCCAAACCAGTTCATTCGGTTGAAATATTTTTTCGGGTATTCACCAAATTTCATTCTAAGGCCATCGGCATATTTCAGCATCTGCAATTACATTTGAATAAGAATATTTATCTTTTCATTTTAAGCTCGATGTTGTGTGTTATGTATGCAGTTAAACATAGTGTGTATTTCATAAAACAAATTATGTTGTAGTTTTACATTAATAATATGTGTTAATTTTATTTTGTACAAGAGTTTTATGGTATTTATAAAAATTATTGTTGACCTAATCGTTGGCAATTAAGTTTTTTTAGGGATTTTCATTATATGAGAATGAAATGGGGCATATTAATTATAACTATATAATGTAAATTTTTGGCCATATATTCAATTATTTTAATATAATTGTTCATCTCTAGGAAACAGATATCGAAGAAAGAAATTTATACATTTACTATTCATACAATGAAATCAATGCACTTTTATCATAACATGTATTTATTGTTTTATGATTATTAACATTTTCTTAATCATGTTTTCAATCACTCTCCATCAGAACATAATGGTTATATTTAATTTACATATCCTTGTTTTACAATGTTAAACCTTAGTATGTGTGATACAATATTACCTTTGTACATTCATTTCATGAGTTTAATGTGAAAAATTCATTTAACCTTTTTCCAATATGGGTTTTAAAGAAAGATTTTTTGAAAAATCAAAGCCCTAGTTATTGATTCCATGTTGAAATTGAGAGGACAAAATTTATTAATGGGGATAATTAAATATCCTTAGTTTTTAAAAGGAAACACTTTGTTCATTATCATATATGGTACACCACATAAATATTAAATGAAAAACTAAATATTATTACTTAATATTCTAGTTATCTAATATTTTTTAGAATAGAAATAAAGAACATGATTAACATAATTATGAAAATATTTCTTTCACATGTATCTATAATTAATTCTTTTGTAAATATTTAATAATAAATGAATGTAGAACCCTTTTTAAAATGAAATAAAATGTTTTAATAAAAAACTATTAAAATGTACACAATTGTGTTTTATAATAAAATTTAATAAATCACAATTATTGGATTATATTAATGATATATATATATATATTGTATAATACATTGTTTAAAAAATATCCTTTTGTTTTCAATATATGGTAGAAGAAAAAAATACCAAATTTATGAATAAAATAATTATTTTTAAGTAGATTTTCTACAATGTTAAGTTTTAAAGTATTAATTTTTTTAAAAAATTAATAATTTTAATTTAACATATAATCAACCTCGTTAATAATAGAGTCACAAAATTTACATTGGTTTAATTTTTTGTTTAAATGTTTCATTTTTTGACGAGTATTGAATATTAAAGTATTTTTATCGTATTTTTTTCAAAATATTTATTTATTTTTGTAAAATTATATTTTTAAATGGATGAAAAGAATAATTAGATCATGATTTTAGCATAAAATACAATTATGTCTCTTTTAATCAATTTAACATTGAAAATCGATATAAAAAATTTATAATCATTTGAATGTTTTACTTTATTTACATTTTTTCTTGTTCCTTCAACAGGATAAAATTTTAATTAATTTCATCCAATTATGCTTTGGGAATTTGGATAAATGGATTCTATAGTTGGAATCCGATGTACCAAAATATGTGAATAGGTTTATTTTGTTTTTTTACACTATAAATTGTAACATTAATAATTTTTATGGACAAAGTTAATGGTATATCAGGTAATTAAGTTTAAAAATTATATTATCAGTATTATAATATTTCCCAAAATGTTTTCCTAATTTCAATATATACGTTTTTTGGGCCAAGATAATCCTTTTAAAAAAATTATTACACTTCTATGAAACTATTATTAGAGTAATACTTTTATAATATGATATTCAAATGAAAAGTCAATTTTGTCAAACTATTGATTTTAACTAGTGAAATATTTATAAAATTTGTTTATATACTATAACTATTAAAAAAATATTATTATTAATATTATAATTTTCACCATTATCATGATACTTTATTTTAAATTTTTAAGAAACAAATAATTAAATTAAAGACATATACATTGGTGATGCACAAATTTATTAATTAAAATAAATATCCAATATATGATATTAAAAATACTAAAATAAAATAAATTTTATAAAATTAATGTAATACATGATTTTTTTAATGAATTTTACGTGTTAATTATTATTTATAAGTATTGTTTCAAATTTATCTCAATTTACGGTAATTTAGAAAATTCACATAATGAATAGTGTCAAAAATTATAATATTGATATTTTATAATAGATATCATATTATTAAATGATATAAAATTTATAAAAATATAATTTTTAGGAACCTGATTGGGATAGGTCTCAAGATATCATAAATGACTCATTTATTTGACTTTTTTCAATTTATTATAATTATGTTAACCATCATAGTGTAAATGATAAGATATCGTGTAATAGTGAAAAGTGTATTGAAATTTAATTTATATTAATTTAATATTTTAATGATTCCCATGAGTACCCTACCCCTCTATTATAAAAGAGAACCAATTATTATCTTTTTTTAACACATAAAAACCATTTTGGGTCAGCCAATTTATACCCATATAACATCCAATAATCCATAACCACATACTTAAGCTATTATTTTAGGAATAACACCCTCTATAGATGTGTAAATGTGTCAATCAATGAAGATGTCTTGTTTTAAATTAAGTTCATCAATATTATTTCATCATCCACATAATTCATGACTTTTTATACAAAGTTGAAATAATAAATCAAATATAATCAAATTACTTATATGTTCTTATTTTAATATCATCACCTAAATCTATCTCCACTTCCTTGAAATCAGAAATGAATTAATCATTCCTACGAAGGATGAACTACCACCTTGCGAAATGATATAATTAATTTTCCATCAACTTATAAAATGACCAATTATAATGATGAAATTATTGTTTATGTTTGTTATTAATCACATACTTACCATCATGAAATAATAATGTATCATTTACATTCATACCTTTCCATGGACATATAAATGATAATGTAGTTCATGCGTATGTGGTAACTATAACCTCCTCAAAGTGATGTGATTCATTTTTCATCACCAAATAACATAGGCGATATATATATTTATATTTAAATAATTAATATGATATTTATTACATTATTATCATTCAGAAATATTAAAAAAATACATACCATCTCTCGATTATGATCATAAAAAAAAGAAATGTTACTCATGCATACGTCCAACCTATCGTCACCATGATTATAACATTGTTAATTTTTCCGAAACATATAAAAAATGGTTTGATTTAAAAGTATTATTTAATGTGTAAAAGTGATTATTATTTCATTAATATTATTCTGGAGTTGACAGGCTTATGAAAAATTTGAGTATTGACATCACACCAAATTCATTTTTGACTCATGTACAAAATATCATCAAAATGTACAAAATGAGTTTAAATAATTATGTAATAGTTTTAACATGATATTATGTTACAGAATCAGAATAATAAACATTAAAAAAGTTCACATACATTTAAATAATTATCATTTGTTTATTATTTAGGAATACAAAAACATTAGTGACGAATCAGATTCAATGTAACAAATTTTATCCCAACATCCTTTTATTGAGGCATTTCATGATAATATGCACCATTATTAATTTATTAAGATTATATATTTTCCAATTGATTTTTCATATCAATATTTTACCTATCATCATGTTATTTAATTTTTTTATAAATTTTATTCTTTCATGTGGATTATGATATAATTATCCAATGTGGTACAAGACACTGTGAATGCTTAAAGACATAATTGTAAAATATTTTTCTACATGTCAATATTATAAAAATTATTTCAAATATTATGGGAAAATTAAATGATTTTAATAGATATATTTTCTATATTTTTAATTTTATTAAAATATTTTAAAAAGATAACTTTTTTAAATTTTTTATACAATAATGTCCCCGACCTGGAGGCCACTTGTTCATTACCTATTACGGGTTGTCACATGACTTTAGGTGCACCTCCCCGTATGTATGAGGTTACAAAATGAACGAACAGATCTAAAAGGAAACATTGGGGATATTACCACCCCATTTTTAGAGTAATGAAACAGCTAAAATAATATAAACAGATATAATAAACAATATGAATGTATTAATGTATAACATAAGACATTGTGAAAATGTTACCATGAAACAGATGATATAATGATATGATAAATTCCCTAAACCTAAAACAGTCATACAAACATAAAAAAAATCCATAACTACCACGAGACGTCAAATATTGGCCAGAGTCCTAACCCTATCAAAATATCCCATTCCCCAACTCGATATTCAATGAAAAAACAAACAATGAGACCCTATCCTTAACCTATATCTGAAGAAAGCAACATCATCTCTCATAACCAAGTGATATGGTGGCCTGAGAAGGGTGTGTTAGAACTAAGCTGGCCACCGCTATAGGTTTCTAAATAAATATTATATCTGTAAAACAAATGTAGTAAAATAATCAATTTCAATAAACATAGAAGCCAATAGTAAAATAATTTTGGTATTTATATAATATTTATTTTATTCATTAAGTTATCTTGGGTCAACAAATCAACCAAAGTAACTCAGGACCCTTGAGAATCTAATCCAAGCCATGAGGGGACACACAAATATTTAAACTACAAGGACGTTTTATCATTATAAAATATCACATACCAGTTATATATAAATATTCTGTTGATCAACCTCAGCATATTTTCCCATGGGATAGGCATTTTCCTCATTCACTATATTGTATAATACATTAAATTATTATGAATATGGGAGTAGGTTATGTACCCTATCTCAATATGTATAAACATTTAGAAGATAATAAGACACATATACCTTGGATCCTCAGTACAGGTAGTCTCAAAAATTACATCCCACATGCCTTGAATCCTTTGTCTGGGTAGTTTCATCCAATGAAACTTTTAGGGTCGTAGAGAACCATTCTGACTCCCTAACCCTTATATTATAGGGATGGGGTTTAGAGCCTCACTCCAACACAACCTATGGTAGTGGCCTCTGTCTATTATCCAAAACTACCATGAAATTTTTACATTCATATTTATCCATTTTCCTCATATATAATATCACAAACCATACACAACCAATAATCATAACATTCACAATTCATAATCATTAAACATGAAAATTAACATCAATCATTAACCCATTAACATGTTTACCAATTACATTGAATAACTCATTTAACCAATTTAAATTTTTTGGCCTTGACCCATTATTTATATTCATCAATTCCCATATATTTAACTATATTCTCTAATTCCCATACACTATCCCATTTAACACAATTATCAATTCACCAGAAATCACACATTTAACTTTTTCATTATTTCACAAGAATTAATTAACATATAAATTCAATGTAAAATTAATAATTCACTAATAAATAACTATATTATATCCAATCCATTATATAATATTCCAATCTATTCATTATGTTATTTCATCAACTATCCAAATTGGTCTTTTAGTTTCTTTCATAACCATGTTAACATGAAAACATAATCATCACAATCCATGATTTTATCCCATAGATCAAATAAATACTATTTAACAAATTACATTCAAAAATAAATCATGGTATATAATAAAATTCAATATACATATATGTAATGTTATTTAATCAACCCATTAAATCACAATTATTCCTATTTGAAAACAAAAAAAATTCTCCATGGATTGTATTTCCATTTCAACCATTTAACATAACTATTATACCATTTCACCGAATGAGAACATTTATAAAATTTCAAAAACCATTTTAAATTTCATTATAATTCAATTTAAAAATTTATTGACTTAAAAAACACATTTCAATGAATTGGTCCCATTATAACAACTTTTCCGTTCAATAAATATATAATCAAGTCAAATCCGAAAACCCCAAAATTAAAACCAATTAAACCCTCCATGGAATTTACAAAAAACGAAATCTAATAAATTAAATTAACCCACTAAACCAACCCACATAAAACATTACTCTTTTACAACCCAATATCTCTCATAAGTCCCCAGTATCAATATTTTCCAATTATTTTCACCATTTACAGGGGTCCATCTTACAAAAATGGTATCTCTAGGTTAGATATAAATCACCAACAGACCCAACATGGATTGTGATGTGTTTCACACATTAATATAAGGCCTAAATAACCTTCATTATCCTAGTACATCTAAACATATCATGTTATTGAACGGGAACAAATTCAAACCATTATAACGCATCAAGACTATGTAAAACGGCTGTCGATCCACCTTCCTCATGTTCATTGACGAACTCATGCTTAACCTCAACCAATGGTTAAATCCCAAACACCAATTATGAACCAAATTATAATATTCTAGAAACCTAATTGTTTTAGGGAAATTTATGGAGAAATTTGATTATATAAGCCCAAATATAGAAAATAGATTAAAGAGGAGTTCTAGACTCACCTATATATTTGATTCCCACCAAATATCATGCCAATATAGCTTAACATGACGGAGAATATCATATGAAGGAGGAGGAGATGAGGTTTCATCACCTTTTATATAGGGTATTGAATGGGGGTGGGGGATAGGGTAAGGAATATATAGGACTTGATGTAATAATATTAAAAACCTACCTCTTAATGGTATCATTATTGGGAACACTAATTTTGAAAACTGTGCCAATACTGTAGTTCTCTCATTTTAATAGGGGTCAAGGAAAATATTTTCCTAGATGAACTTGCACTGTTTTGAACAGTATGTCGAAACCATGAAGTAGGCTCTACCTAAAAGGGTCCCCATGTTGCATGGTTTCATGGTCCAGTGCCACGGTTTGGACAAACCGTTCGCCAATCATGAACATCACACTATTATTCCCCTTTTCCTCTCCTTTCTTGTCCCAATCTCATTAGGACTCCCCCAGAACTCCTCATATGACTGAGGAACACCTCATTATCCAAATAATATAAGTTTACCAATGATCTAAAAAATAAAATACATTTACGAATGTCTAGGATTATTCAAACTCCAATCCTTATAAAAACTCATCCCCTAGATGTATTTCCAATCATTAATGAGACAATATGACCAAATGTAATGCTACATGGCCCACTTATCAACATTCATTTCTAAACAATTCTTCCATACATTGAAACGGTACCGTAACTCAAATACCTATGAAACAATCCGACCTGAAGATACCTTCTCCACCCAAAACCAAAAACACGAACTTGAGGCTCTTAAAAAAGGAATTAGTATCAACTACATCACTACCAATATCAACACAAGGGATGGGTCTAGTAACATCATTGATCTACCTTGAAATTGAAAATAATAAGTAATTATAATACCCAGAGATAACTAACTGTAATTCCCTCTGTCTGATCAACTCCAAAAATCATAGCCAAAATCGATTTTCACCATCTCAACCCACTCTTCTTGGGTCTAATTGTGACTCAATATCATCATCAATTGGTTGAACATCATGATTCTAACCACATCTCACGACCTAACCCATTTTTAAAATCAATGTATAAATGCCTCAGTCCAATTTCGAGCATGTAAACGTACTAAATCAAGAATAAACCTTACCTCATAGTATGAAAACGGTCTAAACGTGAGCTACATATTATTATAAAACCCAAAACATAAATACAAGGCTCATCCAAGCAAAAAAAACATACTTCACATCACATCATTGATCAATCACTTGATCACCATGGTGATCACCCATCGTACACATTGTATTTACACCACCCTCTTCAAGTGGTTATTAGTATCACTGCCATAACACAATTATCAAAAAAACATTAACCCTTATTGGCTTACATTCTGCCATATTCACCCCCCTTACCAAACTATGTTGGGCCATCCCAGATGACTCACTCCATTGATACTAAACCTCCACTATTGGAAAAGTAATCCTTATATATGTACATGATTATTTTATACCTAATTCATGTCAAATTATCTATGCATGCTTAAATGAGTGAATTGTAAAACTTCGATGGATCATAATCCCCATAAAATCCTCTACTCCATGAACAATCTTAGGCTCCACATCACCCACCAACACCTCCCATTGCAACCAATTGGATAACATATAAATTAAACATGATTTTGAAGTTGTCACTTGACTCGATCTACCACTACATATGTGTCCCACCTAGCCTTCCCTAAAGTATCCAACAATTACATTATAGACATATCGTTGGAATTTCTATTCCACAACATCCAATTCACAGTCTGTTCCAGACCCCCATTACCGACATACCACTCCCCACCTTGGTATTAACTTTCTCACTATACTACTCAATCATTTCTAGCTATCAGGTCTCATTCGTTAATAATAAGTTGTACCTCAACCCTTGACAAGGTTGTCCATATTGTCCCCATAATAATAAAACCAACATAAAATGATACCCATTTTCTCCCTATGTTATTGAAACACATAATATTAATTGACATCATTCCCATACCATGGACCTCTCATGATCTAGTCAATGGTGTTTTGACCAAAACATGACTCCACGGGCTTCCAGAAGAGCATAACCTCTTTGGTGTTTCACTTTTTACCAAAAAACACTCATGAAAATCAGAATATATCTATAGACTTCTTAGCGTACCTGAGATTATTTCATGATATTGGATAGGAATTTCATTAGGGAAAATAATTATAAGAATTCATCGACAAAAAATTCCACATCAATCCATTACTGATGTCACCTCCCTTTATAAGGAAAACTAAACCTTCCAAAAGTCTCAGGCTTCCCTTCCATCCAACATTTCAACCACACTCAAACACCCAAATTCAATTGGGATTTCTAGATAATACTCACCACCACTTCATGACCCTCTATCAAGTGTTAGTTCCCCAAAATTCTCATTAGCATCACTTACATTTCCTATGAGAAGTAATTATATCATGAAACTGTAGATATTTATGCAAACAAATTAACCACCCCACCAACCAACTACCCAACTGTCTCACAAAAATATCATAATTATAACTATAATCATACAGAAATATGTGATATGTTTATCCCATGCCACATGTTCATCCATCCAAACTACATCATATCCATACCAAAATGATAACACCTCTATACCTCCTTAAGGCCCTGATGGTCTCTCAATTTCTTGGTATCACACACTGATCCTGAATCATGATTATACATACTTACACCACAATCTCAAGGCCCAACACCCAATCACTCATCATACTATATCTCTAGGTCCATCATCCTCATTGAACATGAGTAATTCCCTACAGTATTATCCAACGAACCAACCATTTTTATAAAAAATAAGAAATGTGTGACCACCACCTCCCCCACGTGTCACTTCCATTTAAGAAGTTTCCACTCATTCTATGGTCTCTCTTTTCATATTTTTTAAAAATCAACATTTTTTCCCTAATAAATCCATCATCAAGGCCACAGGGTAGGTCCCAAAAAAACCTTGCCTCCTCCCAAAACCAATATTACAACCAACCACAGGCATATATATTCCTTCTATAAAATAATGTAAGTTGTCACCAACAACTTTTACAATACTTGATGGAACCAACTAAGAATCAGGTACAACATTAAAGAATCCAATTGTGTTTCGCATCTTAAGGATCCTTCCACACAGGGATAACCTACCGTTAGAATACCCTACTTTTCCCATAACAATCAACTCATTTCCAAAAATCAAGTCACATTTCTAAATCCAGTATCTCTTCCATTTATCCCTCTAGGATAATCCCACTATAAGAGACACTCTCTACATGACACACCCAATTTACAAAATGTCATCCTATTCCATATGCATCCTAAACCACTAAGAACCACGAATGATCCCTTTATTGGGTCACCAAAAAGTCAAATGATTCCAACTCCTTAAAATATTTTCATTCCAAAAAAGTTCCATTGTCTCTCTATCTAACACATACACACATCATACATCAAACAACCCACTAGTCTTGGGATAAAATAATTTTTTTGTTCCCAACACATTGGGTCTAACACACCAAGAGACATATTACTCTATGTCCCACACCAATGAAACACACAAACATTAGAACCATGATCTAGACATTGTATCCTAGGGTCCAAAACACAACATCATCAATCACAACCCTTAAGAGTCCCCATATCCATATTATTGGATAGTAAATCAAAATGATTGGGGAAAAATATATCTAATAAACAATAAGAAGATCTCTTTTTCAAAACAACAATACCCATCAATGACCAACAACCCAAAACTAAGGTCTCAAAATAGGGAAATATCATTACCCAAAACACCAATACCTTGGTTCCAATCACAACACTCAAGTTACACATATCCAATATCAATACCAATTCATTTATTATCTATATAATTTTATAATTAAACATTAATAATTAATACCAATTGTATCACCATCCAAAACTATATATTTTTAAATCCCTATGTATTAGAATATCTAGAAACCATAATATTAACACATCATTTCAAAAAACCATGATTCATTAAAATTTATTTTTAAATAAATTTCCATTATCAATAATATCAATGGAAAAAAACAGAAATAATTTACCAAATGAAATGTACACTACCATCAGATGAATCCCAAGGTAGAATCAATCACATAAAACATTAATATTAAATTCTTTTCCTATGAGCCTTGTATGATGCATGAATTGGATGATATTAACATTACATGTGGATGAAAGAGATAAAACTCATAAATAAATGGCATTTCATTCAAGTGTTCCAATCTTGGATGAAATAACTACCAACTATAAAAGAAAGAACAATCCACCATGTCTTGCTCTAGGGATCTAGACATTCCTTCTTATGTGAGGATTCGAGTACGAGATCATTTATAACCCCCAACAACATCCTATTATATGGTCTACTAAGACAAAATTAGTAAAAAAAATATGACTGTCTGATACCACATTGTATCATCCCCAATACAGAGCCCATATTCATGTTACTAGAGAGGGGTCATTGCCAGACAATTGGTTCCCCTATTATTCAGTAGGCTATCAACTATTATCACTATTTTGTAATGAAACAACGGGGAGACTATACCTACTTTTCAAAAGAATACAAAAACTTAAATAATATCGAATGATATAATAACAAATAAGAACAAATAAATGGAAAGCATGTGAGATTTCCATTAATGACTAGAAAAAATATTTTATTGGGATATGATGAATATAATACAAGTCAAGCAGTTAAAAAAATATAAACCAAAACCAAAACTATCACAAAACCCTGAATATAGAAATGAGTCCCAAAATGGTCCTAACCTCCCATGATCCAAAACGATATATCGTGCATAACAAAAAATTTGGTCTTCAACCAAAACATGTATTATAAAATTGTAAAATCTTCTTAGGTACCTCTATGCTATGAGGGGCCTGACAAGGGTGTGAGTACGACTTATTAGGCCAATGAAAATGGTGTATAATGAAATAAAAAATATCTAAAATACTGTATTTAATTAAAAAAATTACATTATATAAATAAGAAAAAAAGGAAATAATCTAGGTAATTATCAAATAACCATTTTGTCCATTGATTTTTCTAATGTCAACATAAGATGAAAAATAATTCATAACACCATGGGAGTATAATACAAGGCTATGAGTTTACACATTCCTTTAACCTTATTGTGTATTTACACAAAAAAAAAATATCACATACCCATTAGATAAAAATATTCACTCGACCATCCTCAAAGTTTGTACCATGGGATAGGCATTCACATCGTTTTTTCTACAGCCTAATAAAATAAATTACTATACCCAAATGGAATAAGATATGTTCTGTATCTCAATCGATATTAATATTCTAGAAAAAATACATAACATTTAACGCTGTAACTCAGTCAAGGTAGTCTCATAAATTACATCAAAATAACCTTGGACACATAATATTTGTTATTTATTCCCACTCAAATATTAGGGGCCTAGATCATTTTTCATACTCCCTATCATGTGTATTCCAATAGTGGAGTTTAGAGCCTTACTTAATGCCAAATCCTTGGAGGAGCATCAAAAAATTATACCACCACACCAAGCCATGTTCACGAGAATATTTATCTATTTTCAACATATTTCATATCTTTAACCATATAATATCAGTAAACCAAATGTTCAGATATAATAATTAATTATCATGTGAATTGTAATCAATACATAACAAATTAACATATTTACTATTTACATTTCATGACCCATTAAACCAATTTTCATTTATCATGCCATTACTAATTAGGAATATTAATAAATTCCGATACATTATCTGCCATTCAACTATTACCCAACACTATCCCATTAAACACATTTATCAATTTATAAGAAATTTCCTATTTAACATGTTTTTTATTGCACATGAATTAAAATAATTATGAATCTCAAGTAAAATTGATATGTAAAATAAAATAATAACATTATTACACCCATCACATTTCATATTATTCCAAAAAGTCTTGTTTTATATTTCACCATCAATTCACATTAATATTTTAGTTTGTTTCATAACCATTTGACCATAACATCATAATTATTCAGATCCAATCATACTATCTCGTAAATTAATTAAACAACTATGGTCCAAATAGTCCATGAAACCAGTATCTTGGAATAAAAACATAATTTAAAATATTAATTTGAAATCATCATGAATCCAATTTAAAAAATGGTTCTTCCCCTTTGAAAACCAAAATCTGTCCCTATGATTTTGATTCCATTACATCCATCCAAAACCACCATTAATATAATTTCACAAAAAAAGGATACATTACCTAATTTAAAAAATCATTTCATATTTCTCATGAATCACCTTTTTGAATTAATTTTCCTTCAAAACATCCTTTGAAAATAATTATAATATTTAGAAAATATTTTTGCATCAATATGTCCATAATTGAGACAATTCTTTAAAACAAATCATTACAACCAATACAATCTTGTTAATATTTTACAAAATTCAACTTATAATCCATTCAACTAACCCATTACTCCAAACAACATATCCATTTACACTTATAATACTTATTATCTCTCATAATACCGCTATCATAATGCTTACTAATTATTTACACCATATACATGGGTTCAACATACACCATGGGTAGACTTAGGTTTCGTCTCACTCACTAAAGGACCCAACATGGTTGAAAAGGGGTTTATTAAATCATTATAAGGACTAAATCACAATCCATGACCCATGATATCATAAAACATGGTAGTGAAATAGAAAAACTAAAAACACATATAGCACATCTAGACTAGGTAGAATCATCAAGACCACTTACATCATGTTCATTGAAATAATGTTTCTTGTCCTATACCCATTATTCTTACTCAAATTCCAATGGAATCTCTAATAACCATTTATCCAAAAAAGTGATGGTTTTAGGGATTTCGAATCATTGATGATATTATACAATCCCTAATCTTGATAATAGATCCATGGGGATTGTTTAGACTCACCTAGAGCTTCAATTATCCCAAAATGGAACTAGAAAATCCCAATAATAGAAAGAAAATAAACCAATGAGGAGGATGGGGATGATGGTTTATCACAATTTCAGGAAGGGTTTTAATGTTGTGAAAATAGGCGATGAAAGAAATAGGATCAGATGGAAAATGGTAAAAATATAATTTTTTAGGGCCACATAGTTCGACCACATAGTTTTACAAATTATATGTCAATCGTGTGCCTTCATGTCTCTATCTAGGTTCAAGGATCATGATTTCCTAGAAGCACCCACAATGTTTTGAAAAGTTTGAGGTAACAATGTGCTGGAATCTTCCCAAAAGGGTCACCATAATTCACTTTTTCTTTTGGAAAGCACACAATTTTTACTAACTAAACACAAACAATTTGATTCAAACTTATTGGCCTTTTCCCATCCTGTCCTGACTAGAACCCCAACGAAACCCCCAAAACTCAACATACACCCAAGGACCACAACATTAAACAAAAAATATGTTCATACAAGATTTAATATTTATTTCTATTATAAAATGTTCAAGATCATACATATATGGAATGTTTTTATAAAAAAGGAATGTTATTTCTTATCATTTATAGAAAAAACAATTTCATTTCCCCTATGGCAGTTATTTGATATATGCCTTCCTCTATAGATCTTACTAATTTTAATTTAAATAAAAACCCCTATTTTCCTTTTCTGGATATTTTGTTATTAAAAATAGGTTTTGAAAATGGATTTCTTGTTTTTATTACTGATTTTTTTTATTCGGAGTGCAAAAGAAAATTTAAGAGTGATATATTTAAATTTTATATCTTTTAATTGTTATGATTATATAATGGTCATTTTAAAATTTATGGGTGACTATATCATAATTCAAGGGTAGGTGGTTTCATGTTAATCCAAGTATGGGTCATTATATTATAACATCTAACGCATTGGGTATGGAATTAAGCTGTATAGATATTCTATTTCTAATAGTGAAATGTATGGAAGTATATTGCATGGTTATTGCATTTATAATAGATATAATATAAATTTCCCCCAAGGTATCATTATATATTATTTACACATGATATGGGTTTTATGGTAATCTTGTGATTACAAAAATGATATGAAATTGGATTATAATCAGTGGAATGTATTTAATAATTAATAATGGTGAAAAGTATTACTTTATAGTAATGTTTTAATGGGGTTTAATGATTATAATTGTATTAATGGTTTCCTTTGTTCTATTTCCCTTAATGATATTTTTATACTCCTACCTTGTATTTTACTATTTTTCATAGGACATAATGATGAAAAAGGATTGAGATATTTCATGTTGAAGGATGTAAAGAGTTATCATAAAAGTTATAATTATTGAATTTAAATGTTTTAAATTATTGGAAATGGGAATATATTTGGAAGTGTCCAAATTATATTGCTATATAATTGTTATGTATGTGTGATGGCCTAATTCCCAAACGATCCAACCCTAGAATGATCATAATTGTGAATGAAAATAAATTAATTTAATTAAATAAATATTATGTATTGTTTTTTAGTCTAGGTTCCTAGAAATGAATAATCATATATCAACTCATTTTCTAATTTCTTATTATCCAAATAAATGGTAACATTTTCCAAATTATGGGGGTTAACTGTCTCTGAGAATAATGGTTTTTTTATTTTCCATTAGTGACTTCATTGTTGTTCATAAAATTTTTATTATTGTTAACTCATATTTTAGTAATTATAATAAAACAAATTTTATGTTCATAAAATAATATATAGATATAATATTAAATAAAATTAAACTAGTACATTATGGTCATAAAACCACCAAAATAAACTAGACATTTATCCTTAACATTTCTATAAATGAATCAACCTCATGTAAGAAACAAAAATGATATAAATAACCATTCAAAATTTTTTATGTCCATAAAAAAATTCATATAACTTATGGGGTATAATTTCCATTTGAAATTAAAAACCCAAATTATAATCAAATGATTCTACCATGAAACACTAAAATGAATGCACCTAAAACAATGAGAACAATGAAATATTAATAATAAATTTGTGATAATATATTATAAAAGAATAAAATGTATATAAAATATTAAAAAATAATTATAATGAATTAATAGCATTATTAAAACCATGATACATGACGTTTATCTACACAAAACTAAGGGAAACTGTGATGTATGTGCTTCTCATCTCAATTTAACTTCTTCAAGATGCCTTCCATATTCACTGCTTATTCATTTTGTGTGGTGTATATAATGACCATTGATACATCATATCATGAATCTAATTATCTTAATATTATTTAATGTTTCATATGATAAATATTACTTTTATGGGGAATATGATTCTACTAATTACAATGTTTTGATGGAATTACGAAACCAAATACCATTATTATTGATAAAAATATACTTTATTTTTTAATTCATCATAAGATGATGTGTGGAATGAGTTTTTGTTATATTATGATTTTATATCCACTATTCTTATGTATATTTAAAAAAATATTGACTAATTTTTTTAATTGACACACCAAATATATGATATTTATAATAGAATTTCATCCAAAAAAATATTTTCAATGTTTCCCTAAAAACTGATGTGTTCATTCTTGACCATTTCTTTTAAAATTACTTCTAAATATGTTTTTATTATTATTTTAATATAGTTTTATGTAATTTTTACACAGGATTTACATTCAACATTTTTTTTAATACTATTTTTTCAATTTCTAAAATTAGTATTTTCTGACATTCCCACCATCATAACACTTTTATTCATTGATGTGACCATTAGAATATTACATGGATATATTAAAAGAATTTTTGTTTCTTATAGTTACTTGTGTCTTTAAAAATAAATTACATTAAAATAGAAATATTATTTTTCAAATATTATTACAATTGATCATTAAAAATTACTTCCCATCTAAGATAACATTATTTGACTATACATATTCTATACTTTTGATTCTATTATTTTATATTATCTTTATTCATTTTATGGTGGGTTTATTTTTATGATGAAATAATTTTTATGAATCTCGTTTCTTTTCTAGTATCAATTTTATAATGAAATTTTTTCAAAATATATTTCATTTCATGTTTTCTATTATGTTAAATTACATAGTTTACTATAGAACACATATATATGGTTTTCTTTATTTGATGGTTGTTAAATTATAAACAATTAAAATAGTTATGTTATAACCATGGATGGTTGTTATGTTATAAACAATGATGGAATGGAACTACATATCCCACCTATTCATTGGGGAGTGAAAATATATCCCATAATACAGACATGTATGGATATCGATGTGAAACAAGTTCGGTAATATAGGACTAGAATTAGAAAAAAACTGATTATATAAAGAAATTATTACTCTGTAATAGTATTGGGAGTAATCATTTTTTATTACAATGATTTTAGGAGTGAACCCATTACATAGTGATATAATTTTAGTGGCTCCTTGACTATTATAGAAATTATTTTTGATGCTTATATGTATTCAAAATTCCATGTCTTATGCCAATTTTTTCATATCATGGAACATTTTCTCTTGTGATTCATGTATTATGAATTTATATTATTTATTCCATGACTCCATATTATGTTCTTTGATAAGTATGGTATAATTTTAAAATGTTACACCCATGTACTTATTCAATTATGCATATGATATTATTAATATCTTCTTTGATTACCCTTACTCGTAATTTGATCTCACCCATTTATGATGTTTATTTTACCAATTATTTGAATGATGGAACTAGGTACGACAATTCAAAAAATGATTTTAGATATTGAGGAATAATTCTAATATGATGTATATTTTTTATGAACTATTTTTTTGTATCCATGTTTCCAAATTCACTAATCACATATGGTTCAGGCATAGTAATCTTATGTTTTTTAGATAATATTAATATATGTATCTATAATATCTGTCTATGAAAAGAATGTATTATTATAAAGGTGGATACATATAAATGTAATTATGGGAAAAAATTTACAACTCGAATTTAGTAGGAAGAAGTTACAAACATAATATAAATTGAAAGACTGTTTTCTAAAGAAATAGTACATAACAATAGATATATTCTTCACATCATATTGAAAAAAGATAGTTGATTTTTTTATAAAAATCCTAAATGTAATCTATAAATTTATCTTACTAAGAATGTGTTTCTTAAATTTTTTTTACGAAATAATGATAAAATAAGCTTCAGGTAAAACAGTCCCTTACAAATTCTTGATCACATCGTAATGATATCTTATGATTTTTGAAATCTAAAAATTCTCTCCCAATCTAGGATGTGTTCCATGAATATCAATATTTGATATCTATACTATATTGAAAACATATATTTAACTCAATAGTGGTATCAATAGATCATGATCATACATATAAGGAAAAGATAGTGTACATTCTAGAGCAATGAGAGATTGTTCTTTGAAGTAAGACCAAAGAACTACAGAAAATGTTTTTGAAAGACCATCATCATGTGGTTGATTTGTTGGAATCTAATTATAAAATGATGAAAAAATACTCATTCTTGGTCACCAATGTGTTGAATTTTAAGGTTGAATTTATTTTTTTAGGGTGTAAAATTTAACCTGCATGGGATATTGTGATATATTTGTTTTCGATTGAATTTAATATTTTTAATATTATTTCATTACAAGAAACACAGTGTTCAGGTTATATTAAAAGATAAATTTTCTATATCTTTTATTAAATGTAACATTGAGTTTCATTTTCATTTCACGCATTAAAAATTTTAAAGAAAGGATGAAAAACAATTAAAATATTTCTACTAAATATTATATTTATCATCAAGGGGTTATAATAGAAGGAATTAATAACATTTACTAAATTATTAAAATATATAGGATATATATGAATATGAAATTAATTAATTTTTTTCCATTAATTATAAATTAAAATTAAATCTATTTTAAAATAATAGAATTATTTTTCTAAAAAACTATTTATATACAATTTTTTTTGCCTTAATAAAATTAGAAAACCACTTTTGTTGAAATGTATTAAATAAATAAATATGCTTTATATTCAATAAAAATTATAACCTTCATATAATATTTTTTTGGTAAAAATATAATAATATGTCAAAATTTTCAAATATTAAATGATTTTTTATAAAAAGGATGGTTTTCATATTTTCCACACATATTATTAAAATTAATTTTCCAGAATTTTTGAAAAAATAATTTATAAAGTAATTTTTTTAAAGATCATTTCAAAATTATCTTGGAATTAATTTTCAATATTTTTATGGAAAAAAGTAATTTTTTATGATTATTCAAAAAACAATTCTTTATTATAAATTGACACATAATTTAATTTGTATAGATCACTAATAAATAATTTAATATTGTTTGAAATTTATCATTAGTAAAATTTTATATAAATTTAATACCGTTTTTTTCATTTGAAAAAAGATTAATATTGAAATTTCAAATAATATTTTATAATCATTTGAATATTTTCTCTATAGAGACATGATTTTTCGTCATATCTATGAGAATGAATTTAAATTAATTTTGAATCATATATGAATGGAATTTGGAGAAATGGATTTTCAAATTGGAATAATCTAAATTATATTATATTATAACCCCAACAAAATCAATTACTAGAATTAAATGTAAAAACATTGAAAAGTAATTATAGAAACTATGGTGAAAATGGATTTCCCTCTAGGATAAAATAAAATGTAATGTGTAAAAATAACCTTTTAACATGTCGATTGAAGTTTTTTGTAAATATTAAAATATTATAACCTCTATGGTTCTATAATTCTCCATTTTCAATTCATTTTTTATATGAAAATATGAGTACAACATTTTCTTTTTGAAATATACTTTTTTAATAGTCACCTCACTAATATAATTCTACCCCTTATTCTCTCCTATTTACCCATAAAAACAATTTTTTCATCTATTACCTTACCATATATCATTATAAAATTCACAAACTCATCCTATAAGAATTTTTTTGTTCATAAATCTAACCCTAGAATGATTTTTTTATATCCCAAATGGAGTTTTCTGATGGAGAGGTAAAATTACTAAATATCGGTTATTTGTTTTATTCCTTCATCTACAAAAATTATTATTATTATATTATTATAATATATTTAATATCATATATTAGGATTAATTATATTTTATTATGTTATGAAATTTTTAAAATCAGTTTACTCTTCAATTTAATGGGATATGAAATAATCATTCGCATGTTTGATAGAACAACACCTCACGAACTGGTGATATTTTTTACCATTAAAAAATCTAATGGATATATATAATGGAACATTTAATGATTGAATATAATGTTTATGATATTTTTATTTCGACATAATTTTATTGTCACATATAACATCTTACGACCAAACTCATTGGAAAGCAATAACATTTGTTGTGTATATAGTCAACTACCACCTAATGAACTGATGTGATGTGTTTTTTCTCTAATTTTCTCGAATCATAAGATAGATACATTAATGAAAATATATGTAATATGTAAATAAATACAATTTCATAATTAATATCACCTAAACCTTCTTACTTTACATTTCCTAGGAATTCAATAATGTCACTCATATGTACAGTGGACCACCACATCGCCAAGTAAGGTGATTATATCTTCTCATATTATATACATAGAAGATATTAAATAAAGGATTAAATAATATTGTGGAAACATTTATGAAATAAAAATGACTATTAACTTGTAATTCATAATTTACATTTCTTTATCATTCTCTTAATAAAAATTAAATAGTGTTCATGTATATGTATGACCTATTAGCTCCATGAATAATGTGTTTAATTTTGTATCAATAAAATTTATTCAGTAATATAAATAAAAATATAATAAATTTGTATGATATATTTATCACAGTTATCATTCTACATATGATTTAACAATGATCAATTTAATACAACAAAATATAAAAATTGAACACATACATGAAAAACATAGCATTAATTACCTGGAACACAATATTAATGAGTATTTTTAATAAATGATTAATAAAATTTCATAAGTAAATAATACATAGTATGATATATATATATATATATGTGTGTGTGTGTGTGTCTGTGTGTGTTGTTCATTAGTTTTTGTATAATAAACATATATTTATTTTCAATGAGCTTAAAATGTGTACAAAATAATTCAAGGATTTTTGTAAGGTATTTCTAATGTATCATTAATTTGCGGAAGACTTATGCCATATTCAACATTGATTTATTTTCATTATTGTATGTACTACCACATTTACTTGTTACATAAAAGATAAAATTATTCCCATGAATCAAAATATTCTTATGGTATTTAAATTTTTATTATAGGATTTTATTTAATTTGACACAATATTCAATAGATTACCAAATAATTATGGTATTTTTTATTCAATATGTATTATTTGAGTCAATTGTTATGTTATGCACATATCTTATTATAATTATATATATACAATCACTTAAAATTTAATGTTATTAATGTTTTTATTATTATTATATTTTTAGTTTCATTTAATTTTATTCCATCATAGGGATGATGATCCAATGTTACCGAAATGGTAATGGTATTATGGTATAATATCATAGTTTAGCATGATTATTTGTTTTCAAACATAATATGAGGAAATATTATGATCCATAGCCTAATAAATCATTATTTTTTTCAAATATGTATTTCATTAAAATGATTTTTACCCATTATTTTCCTCTAATTATATACTCAATATTCACAATTGATATTATTAAAGTAAATAATCTTTATTAAAATCACTATCAGGAAAAACCATTCTCATCTATAACAAATTATTTAAGAAAAAAATTAAAAACATTTTTAAATTTCCAAATGTTTATATAATGAAAGTTTTAGCTATTTTTTTTTAAAAAATAATCAAAATGTATTTTTATATCTTTTTCCCAAAAATTATAATTTTATTTTTAAAAAACATGTGATATGAATCATTTCATTATTATAAATGAAATTAACAGTATTTTTAACCTCAATGATGAATTTTTTTGAATCATCCATTACATGTTCCCATATTTATTTCTAATAAAAAGATGTTTTTAATATGTTTATTATTTGATAACAATTTCATTTTGGAAGTTCTTTTTTTTCTCAATAAATATTCCATGTGATCTTCTATAATAATAATCTATCTAAGATACCAACATTTTATTTTAATAATTCATTAATTGGGATGTGCTTAAATGATACCATGTTTATTAATTCTCTGTATGTTTATTATATATGAGGAGGAAATTTTTATGAATCCCTAATATCTTTTGTTTGTTATGCCATTGTGAATTGAATTTTTTTACAATGGTGATTTTAATTATAGTAGTTATAATTTGATGATATGTTGTATGTTTTGAATATAATTATGTTTTATATTAAGATATATGTAATAAATGTATATCCCTCTAATGAATTGGATAAACATTTATATGTTATGATATAGTAATGAGAACCAAGAATATGGGCTTGATTCACTCTAGGAAATATGTCCATTATGATGCCCAATGGGAAACAGGTGCATCCTGATCAAAAATTGTAATAATGTGATGACTCATGATCTATAATATTTATTTCATTTTAGTTAGGATTGAAATACGTAATGTTATTCAATATTTATGATGGTTAAAAATTTTCTCACATGAGTGTATGGTGAAATATTTATTTATGATCTTTTCTCACCCTTATAGATAATGTTTTCTCAAAATATAATGATGTATTTCATGGATCATTTTTAAGATTTATAAAATGTATGTTTTGAACATATTAAGTAGGAATGAACATCAAAAACCCTAATTATTTTATTATTCATTCGTGTTATAATAATTCTAATATCTATTGTGCTTATCCTTACTGTGGATCTATGCTCACCCATTAATATGTTCCCATAGGATATGATGAATGATGATATATATTATTTGTTAAGTTGGTTTCTAGAAGTTATGAACATAGTTTGATATAATGTACCCCAATTATGGATTAGTATTTTATTTTTCCATGTTTCCAACGGAATTATACCTAAATGATGTTGGTGTGGATAATTATGTTATGTTATTAATATCCATATACTAATATATAATAGTAATATTATTAGAAGATTTGTTCTCTTACTAAATGGAAAATATAATATCCATGACTACTCCATGTTTTCAAGATTCCATTATGAATTAATTAGGTTAATTTCCGTGAAAATGATTACATTAATATTTGGGAATTTCATGTAAATAATTATTTAAAAATGGAAATAATATTTTCAACTAGATATAATCCATATATCTATTAATAGTATTTTAATATATGATTACATCATTTGTTATTAATTATACATTATCAGTTACATGATACAATGACAACATCCATTCGTGGGATGGATTATGACGATGATAATTTAGTTCTAATTGTAATTCTAAATCACCTATTTCATTCCCACATGATAAATATGTTATAATGAAAACTTTATAAGACATGTTTCATTTCAATGGGATATACCAAGATGATATAATGTAATGATTATGAATATTATATCCTTTCAAATTGATATTCAATGACTTATATTTTATGATTTTGTGGAATACATATGTATGATATTCATTTTGTGATGTGTGGCATGAGAATTATATAGAACTTAAATTAATTAGATATAGATGGATATTTCATGAGATACTAAGGACTTATATTTTATGTATTCATAGTTTAGTAAGGAAATTTTTCATCAATGATATTCTACGGAGTGACTAATAAAAACATTTGATGGTATATAGGATTGTACCTAATCCACTACATAATATTATTAGTTTCCCTTGATTAATGTAACGATCTAATTTTTTTTTTGTGAATTCTATTTATATATGTCATATGATAATGATATTCTCCCATGGAACATGTTGTTTTATTTCTTTATGATTAATGTCTTATAAACTACCTATCATTATTCATGGGTTATTAAATATGATATATGTTATGTTTATAATGGTTTTAAAATGTTAATATCATGTTATTAGAACCATATTCTCCTTTCATGCTTTAATGATCATTGATATCTACCATTTTTAGCACTATTGAGCATTAATTCTCAACATTTCGTAGTTTTCTATTTCCATGATATGAAATCCAGTTTTATGTATGATACAACTATAAAGGGTGATAGTTATGGAAAACATAAATAGAGATAATGTTGATCTCATAAGAATAAGTTGTTTATATATCCATATTTTCTGAAGACATTAATCCTAAATTATTCTATCATAGATATTATTGTTAAAAATTGATTATTAATCAAATAAGTTGTGTTATTTATATATGATAATTATGGGTATTTATTGAATGTATACCATGAAAAACATATCATGGGGGATAAAAAATATCAATAATAAAGACCAAATGGTTAACAAGAAAAATATTGTAATATAAAAGGGACTTCCCATTTTTTATGAAAATCCTTGATTAAAATTAAAAATTTGTAGAATAATCATAAACCATTACATAATTATAAAATAAAATATTTCTATAAAAATAAAATAGCAACCCGTGGGTTCTATATAAACAAAATTGGGAAATATACATCCAGTATGGCTCACACTATTTTGTTTATATCATATTCTTCCACTAAAAACATGAAATTAGGAATAACTTTAATATTTATAGACAAGATCTAATTTGTCTAAATTGTAAGGCATGAATCTAGTTTTTCATTGTCTAACCATTGTAATCCTTATTAAAATGTTCAATAATCTAGCTCTAGGACTCCAATGTCACAATCCGCATTAGAAATGGTCTCTTCATAAGACAATAAAGAACCTATGATGTAGTAAAAGTATTGAATAACAAATTCAACACCAAATAATGTCTCTATAGTATAAACATAAACAATGTATCCTTACAACTATGGGTTAGAAATATGCACTATCCTGGGTGACTTATTCATCCATCGGCCAATCAAATACACTATAATAAGGGTTTCATCTATTTAACCCGGAGTGATAAACATCCATAATAGATAACATCTAAACTATATGAATATATCAACATTAGTGGTGCTCTCATCTAGATCATTTGTTATCTTAATATACACTTATATCTACTCTAATAATATAAAAGAACTATATTTTAAATGGAAACATTATTTTTGGTAGCGTATTCAACATAAAACACTGAGCATAAACTACCCACAATATATATTACTATTATAAATTAGCCATTATATTGAATATTATGGAAAATAGTATCTAATTTTTGAAATATATAGGTATTTATAATAATAAATATAAATGTATTAAAATAATCTTTTAAATAATAACAAATTTATTTATAATGTAATTTTATTCATTAATTTTTTTTCAATAATATATTTTTATTAATATTTGTGAGAAAATAATGTAAAAATATTTTTTGATATTTTTTAAAATTTATTTGGTAAAATTAACAACAATTAATATATCATAGTATCAAAATTACATTTAGATAATTTTTTTTATTTTAAAAAAATATTGAATTTTTAGTTAATGGAGGAAAATACATACTCTGGTAAATCTACTTTTTGTGTTTACAAATAAATTTTTCATTAAACGATTTTGATGTTTATATTTCTTCATCTTTTCAATTTTTTTAAATAATTAATAACGAAGAATTATTTAAATGAAATTTATATATTATATATATATATTTAATTAAAATGACGTTAATGAAATAAAAATTTCCTGTAATAAAGATTATGCGACATTATCTTATGCATGAGTAATTCTATTCTTAAAAAGATACTTTTTCATTGTCTGTGAGTTTTATTTTAAATAAAATTCATAAAGATCAATTAATTGAATTTAATAAAACTGATTCATTTTTTTATTAATATTAATATACT
Source organism: Viscum album (assembly GCA_963277665.1). Classification (NCBI taxonomy): domain Eukaryota; kingdom Viridiplantae; phylum Streptophyta; class Magnoliopsida; order Santalales; family Viscaceae; genus Viscum; species Viscum album. The sequence goes on along the minus strand of OY728120.1, from coordinate 645,476,494 downwards.
TTATATAATTTTTTCTGTATAATTTTTTCAAAATTAATAGTTAAATATTAATAAAAATTTGTCTCAGTTATAAAGAAAACAGTTTTACTAGGTGATTAATGAAATTGTTAGGGGTTTAAATTACCTAAAACTATTATAAATTATGTTGTATTAAAATATATAGAAATTATATCACACAATTGTTTTGATAATAATACATTTATATATACTTTCATATGTGAAATGTGGGTATAGATATTTCTACACAAAAAATACAGGTGTGTTATCTACCACACTTATTAAGGGATACACCCTCTCCTCCCAGTTCCGCACTTCCACAAAAAATTTAAGATTATATCAAGTTAGATACATTACTTAATTTATAAATCATTTCATATATTAATTTTATTGATTATAAAAACAATATTGGATGGATTTATTTATAATTCTAAATAGGTAATCGGATGGGCTGGTGTCTTTATTAATCGAGTGTTTTTATTTTGTTTCATATTACTACTCATTGAAATAATATTTAACCAAGATGTTATAATTATATTAGTGTCTAAAAAATAATAATATGTAATTTGGTTACTGTAATAACAAAACTTCATCAATACTTCGATCAAATTGTAAATGAAAACATCGTTCTTATGTATAATAGAATACGACCTTGCAAACAAATTAGTTTTTTTCACAACATCACAGCCTTAATCTATTCATGATGCGTGTAAAAACAAGTTTTTTAGACTAGGAAGTTTTTATAAATTGTTTTTATTTTTTTTGGAATAACTGATTTGGTAATATACATAAACCAATCTTAAAGACCATGTTCCATGAGTTGAGACTATTTAATGTGTTGTTTCAGGATTATGTAAAAGGATCGAGTAGACTGTTGGGTGGATTGATCGGTTTAGGAAGAACATAACCTAGAAGAACATTTTGTAATGGGTTACAGAGGGAACACATCATCCTTTTGGAAACCATTAATCCATTACAGTGATATTTGGAATATAAATGGTGAGGCTATGGTGTTCAAACATTTTTCACACAATTAGTCAAACGGTGATGGTCAAACCATGGAGCTTTCTTTTGGCATGGAAGTGGCATTCACACGGGCTGCACACTATTAGTTAAACTATACAGGTGAGCCGTAAAGGATAGAAAAAGTATCCATTTTTAGATTCACAAGATTCACCTAATATGTTAGCCCATACGATTAAAACTGTACGATTTAACTATTTTTAATTTTTTTAATATTAATTAAGTGAAAAGATAAAAGGGAATTGAATAAAAAGATTAATAAATGGGGTGTTTGTGGTTAATCAAAGAAGTGTTTTATTAAATGATAATAATTTTTATATAATTACTATTATTATTTTTATATCCATTATTATACTATTATTTAAATTTTATTTTATTTGGAGTTAACAGAAGAATGAGGTGCACCCCCATCTTTCTCCCATTCTTGGTAAGATGCAGGTTTCCCTATCCAATGGTGTGACATGTGACTCCCCACCATAGATCTCTTTTCTGTGGCTAGTTTCTCTAGTCTCCTTTACTGATCTTTTTTATCTCAACAATGTATGACCTTCTCTATGTCATTTCGCCTTATCATCAGTAATTTCACCTTCCCTATCTCCCAGTTTCGATTAGGATGAAATCATAGAATCAAGATTAATCTATATTTCATATTTCTTCTAGTTCTAGGTGAAATGGAAGTATTATTGGGATATGATGGTACATATTCTGATGTCCACCACTAATGATGAGCTGGTTCGTCTCGATTTTGTCCATTTCCATCCAATTCAGGTAAGGTCACACACCTAATAATTGGTTTCACAACATTTAAATTACGTGATAATGGTTTATATGTGTTTTAGATTATTAATTAGATGATAATTGTTCCTTGAGACATTAATTTTGGATGGCAGATATTGTTGTATGGGGTTGTGATCAATTCCAAGTGCGCACATGCATTTTTTAAAAGGAATATATGTAACAGAACAATTGTATAAGTTATAAAGCATTAGAATGGCCAATTTATTTAGGTAAGGTCCTCAACCATTAATTAATTTGATTTTTTTTTCATTTTCTAAAATTTCTTATTTTGACTTCTATGTTGGTATAAATTTTCTATTATTTATAATAATTTTTTAGATTAAAAAATTACAATATTATAATAAAGCCCTCCAATGGAGGTGATCTACGTTCAAGATAAAAACATAGTGATTGGAATAATGTGTTTACATTTCTTTTTGATATCTATTTTCATATGATTTTCATAGATAGATAAAGTTTCATAAATTATAGTAATATGGTTTCCTGATATATGATATGTATTACTTCATTTACATGTTGACTCACTTGGGTTAATTGCTTCCAATGAATTAGAGGGTGAGTAAATAGCTGGGTAAACCCATGTGAAATGAAATAATGTTAACGATATTAAATGAGAGGGTATGACATGTGATAGGACTAGATATTAAATGAATCAAATAGAGGTTTTACTTCTTGGTTGGAAGGGTTGTGAATGGGGAGGTAGATTATGAGACAAAGGGTTTGTATTTTGAGACCATGAATGGAAAATTGAGATAATTAATCAGGATATTAATTAAGAGTTACTGACTGGGAGAATTTGAGGATAATTAATTTTTAAGTAATTATGTGTATTGGCATTGTAATATATATAATTAATATGTGTATTAATTTTATGACATTTAATTTGATAATTTGGATAATTATTTCTGAATTATTTATGTTCAGTTGAAAATTTGATCAAGAAAATTTTATTTTGAATTATTTATGGTCAGTTTAGATTTTGAATGAAATAATTAATTCTAAAAAATTAATTATGTTATGTGAAATGTTGTTTTGATTTATTAATGAATCAATTAATAAATATAAATTGTGTACTTAGTTTATTTTATTGTTAAATAATGGATTTGAGGTGTTTAATAATTGTTGAATTAGTAATGAGATTGATGATGAATAATTAATGTACGAATTCATTATGTAAGAAATAATATTCAAAAACCAACATTACTAACACAATGAAAGTTGAATAATATATATAAAATGAAAAATTTAAAATAAATACATGAATGAAAATGTTTTATTTAATTAATATATAATGAAATAAAAATTAAATATTAAATATTTTAAGAAAATTTAATAGCATTGATTTCCACCAAACTCCAAACATAGGATAACAGCCTTATTCCAAGAAAAAACCAAGTTCATAGGAATTTATTTACACTCTTCTGAAAGGATAAATTACCATTTTTACCCAAAACATACCCAAGAAATAAATTTCTAATTTATAATGTGGTTTTATAACCTTTGACGATTAGGGACACCACATAAATATTTTAATGCAATTGAAAAAAACACTCAATATGTTCAAATACATAAAATATAAATATGAATATTTTATTTATTTTATCCACGAATATAAACAATTTTAATACATAACTTATCCTTTTTTTTAAAATAATAAACTATATGTAATAATTATAAGAATAATAAGACTAGTATTTTTGGGTGTGTCATATTTTACAATTTATTATTGGAGATTATCTATCACAAAATAAAAAAAATTAAAAGAAAATACTCATGTATCAATCATAGTGTTTGATATAAAACCAACTATAAGATATTATTTATATCAATAATTACAACACTTTAGGTCATAACGAGGAATTTATATTTTCTAATATAATAATTTCAATTATTAATCCATGAAAATGTATTTTTTATAAACACATAACAATGTCATTTTTGAAGATACCCAATATTTTATCAAATAAATGTGTTAAAAATTGTTGTTTTTGTCACGACCCGACCCGTACCGGGGCTCGAGCCGCAACTACCCCAAGCCTGCCTCCATAGGCCAGGGGCTGTCGACTAGCGCCGAAGGCACAACAAACCAGGGGAGGCATTTTCCTAAGAAACTGTACACGCACACGCAGCCAACTCATTGCAAAAGTGCAGAGAAATGGAATGTAAGATACAACACTGCTACCAAATGGGAACCAAAATACATGCATATACCTCTAACCAATTCATGAAAATTGTTGAAAAGTACTGATTAGTAAACAGAATAGTAAAAGGAGAAAAACACGCGCCCAAACAGAAAGGTTCTAAAACTCGATAACATGTAAAAAAGGTAAACAACTAGTGAGTCTCACACCCAGAATGTCCTCCTACGACGACTAAATGCAGCCCAAACTTTGATGTCCTCTACGCTACTCCATAGTCTCGACCAACCTATCAGACATCTGCAAGGGCACACCAAGTGCGGGAAAAGCCCAAGCAGGGGTGAGTATAAAAATACACAGTAGGATGCCCCTAATTCATGAGGGAGAAACGAGGGAGGTACAAAAAAGGTGACTAGTAGACAAAGAAAAGAAAAATGTAAGAGTGAAAAAGAGAAAGAGTGCAGCTCATCCCAACAAGAGAAAGGAAGCAGACTCGTCCAGACGCAAGGAGTTAGAGACGGTGAGAAGATGAACTTCTCGTCAAGTCATCAATGCCTATAGAAGGAGAGTAGACTCGTCCAACCAAGAGGAGATAGACATGGAAAGCACGTGGCATACCCAATTCTTCTTTTACCCTCCTAGAAGGAGAGTAACTGAACCTAAGGAGTGGAGAAAACAATAGGATATGTATATATATGCTCAACGAGAATCCCAAATGAGAGTGTAAGGGGATCTCTATCTCTAAGATCATCCCAAGAAGAGTCACCAACAGTTCAGAGGAAATCCAACACTGAACCCAATCATCCTGCATGTCAACCTTGGAGGTACGAGTCAAAGGGGATCAATCACTACACCTCAATATTATCTACTTTTGGCGGCACTGAATCGCCCGCATGGATTTTAGTTCACGTCACAATGACACATCTAGGTGGTAGAAGCACCCCTCGTCCTCAAATTTCATAAGGTGACTTCAAATCTATCACAACACAAACCTGTACAACCAAGGGTCCCGCTCTGGTAGTCACTGAGAAAAGTCACCGACTAGCCTCATAAGAAAGCCTAAGTCTGAAATTCCAACAAGTGACCCACTACACAACCCTACTGGAGGGTAAACCCTAATACATCATCAGGGGACCCACTACCCAGCCCTGTTGGAGGGTAGACCAAGGATACATTGACAGGAGACCCACTACCCAGTCCTGTTGAAGGGTAGAACTAGAATACGTCGACATGCGACCCACTACCGAACCCTGCTGGAGGATAGACCCAAAATACGTCGATAGGAGACCCACTGCCCAGCCCTGCTGGAGGGTAGACCCAGAATACGTCGACATGCAACCCACTGCCCAATCCTGTTGGAGGGTAGACCCAGAAGAAGTCAGCAGGTGACCAACTGCCCAGCTCTACTAGAGTGTAGACCTGGAAGAAGTTGAAAGGTGACCCACTACCCAGCCCTACTAGAGGGTAGACCCGGAAAAAGTCGACAAGCAACCCACTGCCCAGTCTCTTCTAGAGGGTAAGCCGGGAATTTCCCTAGCCATCCCTACTAGATGGAATAACACTAGGCAACAGAACAGAGAGTGGGTATAACGCATCCACCCCACTAGAGATGAAATCACATAGTCGAGGTTCAGTGCATGTGCCATCATTAGGTGTCACTAGCACCCCTACCATGCATAGGTTCGTAGTGTATAAAAGGAACCTCCGGTCATCACCCTTCCATTTTTTCACATTTAATATGATCATGTAAGAGGATCCAATCGCTTGAACAGATTTCACCGTTGTAATCCTCATGGAAAGACATGCGAGATAGACTACTTACTCGATGGAAATGGGCTCCCAGTGGAAAAGGTAATATTCACCGTATCCGGCCCGGGTGGGGCCCACACCACTATCCCAAAAAAAGGTCTGGAGAACTACTCCATCGCGATGATCTCAGAATGCCACGTCAAATCAACTATTCATATACCCGAAACAGACGCCTGATGTGAAATTTGCAGTACACTGGACAGAGCTCAATAGACGGCCCATGGGGTCCACACCTCAACTCCGGCTTCATCTCCTGAAACCACCCTGGTCAACCTCGTCTCGAGGCCAGGATCACAATTCCATTAATGGTGCCTAAAACGGACTCTAGATGCAGATATTGAAATTCCCCACGTTATATGCAAATGGGGCCCTGTGGGACGCACACCTTGGGCCGGAATTAAGGCGGGCGGATTGCACCGTTATAATCCCCTCAGAAAAACACTCAGAAACAAGTAATCAAAAACCACAAATGGATGTCGGGTGAAAAAGTGGCGTTTCACCGTAAAACATTCCAACTAGGCCATGTGGGGCCCTTACCATGTCTCCAACCCATGTGCTTCAAAATGCATCTCAAAAAAGTCCAAATGAGGATAGAAGAGTCACGAATAGTTAAAATGAAATCCAACACTGATCCCAATCGTCTTGCATGTCAACCTAGGAGGTACGAGTCAAAGGGGCTCAATCACTGCACCTCAATATTATCTACTGTGGGCGGCACTGACTCACCCGCACGACTTTTAAGTCGCGTCGCAATGACACATCTAGGTGGTAGAAGCACCCCTCATAAGAAGGCCTGAGTCTGAAATTCCAACAAATGACCCACTACACAACCCTACTGGAGGGTAAACCCTAATACATCATCAGGAAACCTACTTCCCAGCCCTACTGGAGGGTAGACCAAGGATACATTGACAGGAGACCCACTTTCTAGCCCTGTTGAAGGGCGGGCCCAGTTACGTCGACAAGCGACCCACTACCCAACCCTGATGGAGGGTAGACCCGAAATACATCGATAGGCGACCCACTGGCCAGCCCTGATGGAGGGTAGAACCAGAATACGTCGACATGCTACCCACTACCTAGCCTTGTTGGAGGATAGACCCAGAAGAAGTCAGCAGGAGACCAACTGCCCAGCACTACTGGAGGGTAGGCCTGGAAGAAGTCGAAAGGTCACCCACTACCCAGCCCTACAAGAGGGTAGACCCAGAAGAAGTTGACAAGCAACCCACTGCCTAGTCTCTTCTGGAGGGTAAACCAGGAACTGCTCTAGCCATCCCTACAAGATGGTACAAAAATATGCAACAGAACATGGAGTCGGTATCACGCATCCACCCCACTTGAGAACAAATCACATAGTAGAGGTTCAGTGCACGTGAAATCATTGAGTTTCACTAGCACCCCTACCATGCATAGGTTTGTAGTGGATCAAAGGAACCTTCGGCCACCACCCTTCCATTTTTCCACAATTTAATATGATCACATAAGAGGCTCCAATCGCTTGAACAGATTTCCCTATTGTAATCCTTGAAAATCATGCGAGATAGACTACTTACTCGCTGGAAATGGGCTCCCAGTGAAAAAGGTAATATTCATCATAGCAGGCCCAGATGGGTCCCACGCCACGATCCCAAAATAAAAGGTCTGGTGAACTATGCCATCACGATGATCTCGGAATTCCACGTCAAATGAACCATTCATATGCCGGAAATAGATGCCTGATGAGAATGTTGTAGTACGCTGCAAAGAGCTCAACAGACGGCCCATGGGGCCAACACCTCAACTCCGGCGTCATCGACAGAAACCACCCTGGTCAACCTCGTCTCGATGCCAGGATCACAACGCCATTGATGGTGCCTAAAACAGACTCCAGATGAAGATGTTGCAATTTCCCACATTATATGCAAATGGGGTCCTATGGGACCCACACCTCGGGCCCGAATTAAGGCGGGCGGATTGCACCGTTATAATCCCCTCAGAAAAACACTCAGAAACGAGTACTCAAACACCCCAAATGAATGTCGGGTGAAAAAGTGGTGTTTTACTGTAAAACATTCCAACTAGGCCATGTGGGGCCCGTACGATGTCTCTAACCCATGTGCTTGAAAATGAATCTCAAAAAATTCCACACGAGGACAGGAGTCACGCTGCCTCTAATGACGTGTCAATCAACCATCCCAAGTAATATTTAGGTCATACACAACAATTAATAAATAGATAATTAATTAAATTAAATTACTCACATTGTGTTTTGTGCTTCCGAGCTACGAAACCAGCGTACAATGGTTCTGAACATACCTTGGAATGATCATCTCAGCTCCTGGGCCATCGCGCCTCCGACGGTGGGTAAAACCGACGTCCGGCTCACGAGCCATGTTCGTCGCAACTTTATTAATAATTTATTATTATTAAATTAAAACTCCTCGGGTCACCCACCTTTGGGTGAAGAACCCCTAAAACACTGAAAGTCGCATTAAAATGGCCTCCTCGTCGATATGATCCCACATCAATAGACGTCGCATCAAACAGACGCGCCGTTTAGGAGCTATGACCCCCCGAATTCAAGGGGATGAAAATAGGTCGTTCCAGACCAGCCGGCCCGATCCGGACTGCTGGTCCGGTCCCACCCACCACGGACCACTGGCCGCGGCCCGCCTCAAACCATCGGACCCACCTCAGGTCTGGTTCATCATAGAAGAATGGCCAAAAGGCCAGTCTTTGTCATGTCGCCCAGCAGGTCCAGCGAACCGCGGGTCCCTGCTTCCTCCGCATGCCCGAGGTGCTAACCACCTCGAGTTCCATCTGCTGACCATTACAGCCACGAAGTCACAAGCGCTGGACTCTCCACCGGATTCTCCTTCGATTGCGACAGACCCAGGTCACCAACACCGCTCCAAACACCACACCAGCCGACCCTCTGGCTCAACCTCTGCCCGACTCCTCCCGATCACCTCGCTGTAGTCGTCGCCTCCGGCCCAAAGCTCCCTCCGAGCTCCGCTGCGACGCCACCACACCCTCGGACTCCGGTCCCTGCCTGCTCGACAACAGCGCGTCTGCCCACTCGCCACTCTTCCGACTGATCACACCACCCAGCCTGGTCCCCTGCTCCACCGAAGCTGCCCCAGTTGGAAACCACCAAGCACCGGCCGCAAGCCTCATCTCCGCCCGAGACCCTCCGGCTCGACCGCTGCCCAACGCCCAACCTCCGGCCACCGCCCTTTCCAGAGCTGAGACTTCAGACGGCTGCTTCCACCAATCTGGTTACTCGATTTTAGAACCTAACATTGGTTCGGGATCCCTGGGATTAGGCCTTTGTAGCTCCTTCCCCCGATCGTTGATCCACTGAGAATTTTATGCGTCCGAAAATTATAGCGAATGTTTGTGAAGAATGGAACCAATAAAGGGGCTCGGACGATGGCCGTGTTTGTTCAGCCATCACCCCAATTCTATAAATAAAGAAAATTAAAACAATAAAATTTAATGAAACTCCATAAATTGATGAAGGTGTGGAAATTTAGTAGAAATTCTACCTCGTTTGATCCGTTCGTCGTTGGCGACGCGTCCGCTCGATCCGGCTTCGATCCGCTGGAGTCCGCTCCTTAATCTGGTGAAGAATAGTGAAGAATGCCAAAGAACGATGAAGAATACTAGAGGGATAGAGATGGATAGAGATAGAGAGAGTTAGAAAATGGGTCTCCCCACAAAACTTAGTGAATTTATAAAAATTCACTAAAACTCTCCCAATGGACGCGGATTCTAAAACCTCTTCACCCACCTATTTTACATCACACCTAGGAAAAAGACCCCATTTCGAACTCAACAGAAGTCTCGAATAACCTTTCCGAGACTTCATTTAAATGTTATTTGAAAGGAACTTCAGTGATAAAAATCACTAAGTGGTCATTTCAAAATGACAATTTATCCCCTGGGTGACATCTCTCGCAGCAGGCCCATGCCCACTACCTTAACCCCCCCCCCCCCGCCTAGGGTAAACAGCACACTCCAAAGCCAATGGTTCCATTGGCTTTCTCATCCGAACAACCATTTACGATTTACTTGGGGTTGGTCTATTAAAGGAATAAATTGATAATTTAATCCTCCATTTAACACACCGCCAATGAGCGAGGAGTCCGAACATCCCGTGCCGACTCATTTTATGTCTCGCCTAGGGTAAACACCATGTTTCAGACCCAACTGTGGTCTCAGATATCTGATCTGATCAATTGTCTAAGAGATATAATAATTTCGTTAGTTAAAAACACGTCCATCATATAAAAACAATTATCATTTTTATATAATTAATTTTGGGCACATCGGGCCTCGGAATTGCACGCCGTCTGTACGTCCTGCTCAGTAATGTCATCAATAAATTTTCATAGTCACAGAGTCTCAAAACCTAGGTTCTTAAATCATTCCCTATTTGAAGATTTTCATCCAAAAATGAAAAACTTGGAAAAAAAACTCGGGATACAGAGCTCACACCTAGCTCTCCCCCACCCAAGAAAACATGCACATCACCATGCTAACACAACACGAGAACCAAAGGGATGGTTATTATATGGTTTGCTACTCTTGGGGACATGCGCAGGAATACGAACTCACCTCATCAGGTGCGACACATGGAAGACATCATGTTTCCACTCCTAATATTGGTAGGGTTGGGCAAGACAATAGGAAACCTCTCAACAGTTTGCACAATTCCCAAACGGCCCAAAGAAACTCTAGGGTGTTTCATAGACGCATATCTACTTTCCACGTCGTTACTGAAATCATGGTTTGTTCTTAGAACATGGTCTCGTGGTTCCCTCCTTCAGAATACCCATCTGGTGAAACACCCAAGGATATCCGATTACACTTTTTTTCACTATCGGTGCATCACGACCGAGACTCTCATACATGATCAACCAGGGAAGGAGTCGACTTCATCAACTACAGACAAGGCATACCCTCTTATAGAATCTCCATCCAGCACTATCGTCTATGGTTCGAGTCTCTCTGTGTGGGGACACTCCTGAGAATCTGGTGGTTTGAGAAAACCACAGAGCGCTCTGCCAGAAGATAGCATCTCCCCATTCTTAGGGGAAAAATACCACCACCAGCACCAACACAGGGTTAAAGCGATGCCCCGTTTCACACTCGGTAACCCCTCGAGAAGGGACTTAGATGAATGTTTACCACACACATTGTATGACAAGTTCTATTGAGAAAATTAGAAATAAGGGTGTACCTCTTACCATCTCTTGCGCTGCAGGATTGTAAACAACCAAAACACACAACTGCCTGCGGCCTCGTCCGTCAGCTCCCTGAGCCTGACATGGGTTTCCCAGTGGTGGTGGATGGACCTCGAAAAGTCATCTTCCAACCGCAATTATTCCTACGTTCTGCCAACACCACCTCCCTGGCGACCACCCTATCCCCATCTAGGAGTTTTCTTATCACGACACTGCCTCTATCGTGGAGGTTCATCTACCAACTATCAGGAAGTCTCAGCACATTTGGTCAAGTAGTCTCACTCCATGTGATCTCGAACATCAAAAAAATAAAAATAGTCCTCCCTAGGCTATCTCGGTTCTCTACGTTGTCCTTGACCATGTGCCTGAGTCTCACCAATGGGAAACCTTCAGCGTTGAGGCCCCGCAAATCGACGTCCCTCTGCCAGAAATTTCTCTTTCACCAGTGCCTACTCCAGCACCCTAAGATGGGTGAGGATGCACAAGGGAACTACATTGGCACGCATATCCTCTATAGAGATCTCATTCAAGCTTCTGTGCTTGGTAGTTTCTGTCATGGACCACATCCAAAGAGTACCGAGTATGGTCTGTGAACTCAGTCGCGTACCCAGCCACTGCCATCACCCCCCACTGAAGCTCCAGCAGCTCCCGAAACCGCAAACACATAAGTAGGAAGGGTAGTAATCCTCATGAAATTGATGCAATAAGTTATCCCCTGAGATTACATATTCATCGTTCATCTAAGTAACCCTGGTTCTACTATGCCAAACAGCGTGGTGGAAAAAGACTGGCTGTCAAAGCCACCATCTAACATGTCAGTGTCCGAACAAGCCTGAAGAGGCGGACCACTGACTCTATCCAACGCTTCACTATCTGTGGGTATGGCTCGCCGTGGAACCTCAGCGGTCTCTGGCACTGGAACTCATGTAGCGCAACCAGCCTGTGCTCGTCATCAGCCCTCGGTACCATTACTATACGATACTCCACAGGTGGAGGTGCTACTACCTGCCCTCCTGAAGAAAGGGTAATCGTATGATTGATTTACAATTGTTGCCTCTTCGCTCATGGAATCGTCGTCATGAACCATAGCTAGTATCCTGGCTGGATATCATCACAAAGACATCCTAAACCCGATCAAGGAGCCCCACAGTCAAATGAGCCTATATATATCAACAATGATGGAGAGCTGACTCAAGAATGACCATCAAGGACTCAATCCTATATGATGAATGAATCTAATTACCTGCATCAAGTGACTTAGTGTTCCAAGTTGATAAGTAATTTATCAGGGTCCTCATGAATGGATACGTCAACCGTCGCACTATCACTGGACTCCCTGGCCCGAGAGCCACTCTCGATACACGTTGAAAATATTGCCCCAAAACTCAACCAATTCCATTTAAGGGACGTCCAAACATCACCCCAAGGAACACACCACCTTGGATACCACATTGTCACGACCCGAACCATACTGAGGCTCGAGCCGCAACTACCCCAAGCCCACCTCTATAAGCCAGGGGCTGGTGACTAGTACTGAAGGCACAACAAACTAGGGGAGGCCATTGCCTAAGAGACTGTACATGCACACGTAGCCAACTCAAAGAAAAAGTGTAGTTAAAGGGAAAGCAAGATAAAAAACTACTACAAAAGGGGAACCAACATACATGTATCGACCTCTAACCAGGACAATAAAAGTGCTGAAAAGTACTGACATGTAAAATGAATTGTAAAATGGGTAAAACACGCGCCCAACCAGAAAGGTGCTACAACCCGAAAACAGGTAAAACAAAGGTAAACCATTGGTGTGTCTCACACCCAGAAAGTCCTTCTATGGACACTTAACGCAGCCCAAGATTATGTGTCCTCTATGATCCTCTGTAGTCTCGACAGACCTGTTCATCTTCAGCAACGAAACACCATGTGCGGGCAAAGACAAAGTGGGGGTGAGTATCAAAATACTCAGTAGGATGCCCCAAAATCTTGAGGGAGTAAAATAGGAGGTAGTAAAATGGTGAGCAGTAGACAGAGAAAAGGATAGTGTAAGATTGTAAAAGAGAGAGTGTGCAGCTCAACCAAACAAGATAAAGGAAGCAGACTCATCCAGTCGCAAGGAGCTAGAGATGGTGAGAAGACAAACATCTCGTTGATTCTTCACAGCTTATAAAATGAGAGTAGAATCATCCAACCAATAGGATCTAGACACGGAAAGCATGTTTCATACCTCTCACGTCTTCTCCCATCCTAGAAGGAGAGTATCTGAACCCAAGGAGTGGGAACAATAATAGGCTGTGTATATATATGCTCAACGTGAATCCCAAATGATTGTGTAATGGGATCTCCATCTCCATGCTCAGCCCAAGAAGAGTCACCAATAGTTAAAAAAAATCCAACACTGAACCCAAATGTACTGCACGTCATCCTAGGAGGTATGAGTCAAAGTTGCTCAATCATCGCATATCGATACTATCTGCTTTGGGCGGAACTGACTCACCCACATGGCTTCTAGGTTGCGTCTCAGGGACACGTCTCGGTGAGAAAAGAAACCCTCATCCTCGTATGTCCTAGGGTCACATTCGAACTATCACAACACTGAACCATACAACCATGGGTCCCACTATGGCAGTCATGGAGAAAAGTAACCAACTAGACTCATAAGAAGGCATGCATTTGAAATTCCAATAGGTAACCCACTGCCCAACACTGCTGGATGGTAAACACTAATACATCATCAGGCAACCCACTTCGTAGACCTCCTGGTTGGTAGACTCGGAATACATTGACAGGTGACCCACTGCCCAGCCCTGCTGGACGGTTGACCCGGAATACGTAGACATGCGTCCCACTACCCAACCCAGCTAGAGGCTAGACCCAGAATAAGTCAACATGTGACCCACTGCCCAGCCCTGCTGGAGGGTAGACTTGGAATACGTCAACAGGGTCCCCACTGCCCAGCCCTATTGGAGGGTAGAACTGGAAGAAGTCGACAGGAGACCCACTACCTAGCCCTGCAAGAGGTTAGACCCGGATGAATTCAATAGGAGACCCACTACCCAGCCTTGCTGTAGGGTAGACCCAGAAGAAGTCGACGAGCAACCCACTGCCCAGTCTCTGTTGGAGGGTAAACTCGGAACTACTCTGGCCATCCCTATTGGATGGTAAAACACTGGTCAACATAACACAGAGTGGGTATCACGCAACCACCCAACTTGAGAACAAATCACATAGTAGAGTTTCAGTGCCCGTGGCATCACTGGGTGTCACTAGCACCCCGACCGTGTGTAGGTTCGGAGTGCGTCAAAGGAACCTCTGGTCATCATCCTTCAATTTTTCCACATTTAATATTATCACGTAAGAGGCTCCAGTCACCTGAATAGATTTAACTTTTGTAATCCTCATGGAAAAACACACGAGATAGACTACTTACTCGCTCGAAACGGGCTCCCAGTGGAAAAGGTAATATTCACCATAGCAGGCATGGTTGGGGCCCACACCACAATCCCGAAAATAGTTAGGTGAACTAAGAAATCATGATGCTCTCGGTATACCACGTCAAATAGACTATTCATATGCCTAAAATGGATGTAGGATGAGAAAGTTGAAGTACGCTGCACAAAGCTCAAAAGACGGCCCGTGAGGCCCACGCCTCAACTCCGGCTTCATCACCTAAAACCAACTTGGTCTACCTCGTCTCGATTCTAGGGTCACAACGCCACTGACGATGCCTAAAACACGCTTATATTGTAGAAGTTCCAATTTCCCACATTATACTCAAATGGGGCCCCATTGGGCCATCACCTCGGGCCCGAATTTAGGCGGGTGGATTGTACCATTGTAATCCCCTCAAAAACACTCAGAAACGAGTACTCAAACACCCGAAACAGATGTCAGGTGAAAAAGTGGATTTTCATAGTAAAACATGTGAAATAGGACTTATGGGGCCCATACCTTGTCTCTAACTTGAGCACTTAAAAAAGCATCTCAAAAAAGTCCGCACGAGGACCGGGTTCATGCTGCCACTGATGGTGCATTAATCAGAAATCCCAAGCAGGAGTTAGGTATGACACAACAATTATGTAATTATATAAATAAATTACTGACATTGTGTTTCGTGCTGCCAAGCAATGAAACCAACCCGCAAAGGTTCCAAACAAACCTTGAAAGGATCATCTTAGATTCGGGGCCATCACACCTCTAACGGCACATCAAACAGACGTCCGGCTCACGAGCCACGTCCCTCAGAACTTTATTAATAATTTATTATTATTAAATTAAAACTTCTTAGGTCACCCGCCTTCCAGCGCAAGACCCAAAAACACTGAAACTCACTAACTGGCCCGCCTCGTTGATACGGTTACATAGCCATAGACAACATGTCAAACGGATGCGTCGTTTAAGAGATACGCCCCACCCCCCACCCCCCCCCCCCCCCCCGAATGCAAGGGGGCCCAAAATGGGCTGGTTCAGACTGGCCGACCTGATCCAGACCGGCTGTCTGGTCCCACCCACCGCGGCCCGCTGACCGTCGCCCACCTCAAGCCACCAGAACCGCCTCGAGTCCGGTTCACTTGACTCGACCGACCAAATGGCCGGTCTTGGTTGCATCGCCCAATAGGACACATGAACAGCGGGTCCCTACTTCCTCCGCATGCCTGAGGCGCTGACCGCCAAGGGTTCCACATGCCGACCACGACAGCTACGAAGTTGCCTGCGCTACCCTCTAAATTGGCTTCTCATTCAATCCCGACAGACCTAGGTCACCGATGCCACTCTGAGCTCTGCACCAGCTGACCCTCCGTCTCGACCTCCTACCAGCTCCTCCCAGTCACCTCGCCGCAACTGCCGCCTCCGGCCCGCTGCTCCCTCCGAGCTCCGCTGCGATGCTGTTGCACCCCTGAACATCGGTCCTTGCCTGCTTGACCACACCACGACCGCCCACTCGCCGCTCTGCCGACCGATCCCACCACATGGCCTGGTCCCCTACTCAGCCGAAGCTTCCCTGGTCAGATTCCACCATGCACAGGCCGCTAGCCTCCTCTCGTCCCAAGCACCTCTGGCTCGACCGTTGCCCAATGCCCGACCTTCGGCCACCTCCCTTGCCGGAGCCAGGACTTCCGTCGGCCACTGCCACTGATCCGGTGGCCCGATTTCTGAACCGAACACGGGTTCAAGATCCTTGGGACGAGGCCTTCACATCTCCTGCCCCCGATGGTTGATCCGTTGAGAATTTGATGCATCTGAAAATTATAGCGGGTGTTCACGAAGACCAGAAATAATAACGTGGCTCGGACGACGGTCGTGTTTGTTCGGCCATCAACCCAATTCAAGAATTACAGAAAATTAAACCAACAAAATTGAAAGAAACCCCAGAAATTGACGAAGGTGCAGAAATTTAGCAAAAACCTACCTCATTGGATTTGTTCATTGTTGGCGATGCTTCCACTCAATCCTGCTTCGATCTGCCGGAGTCCTCTACTTAATCTGGCGAAGAACAGTAAAGAATGCCAAAGAATGAAGAAGAACACTAGAGAGAGAGAGAGAGGGAGGGATAGAGAGAGGGATTATGATAGTGGGTCTCCCCTCTACAGTTATTGAATTTATAAAAATTCACTAAAACTCTCTGAACGATCATAGATTATGAAACCACCACGCCGGCCTATTTTATATCACGCCTAGGAAAATCACACCATTTTTAACTCAAAAAAAGTCTCGTATTTCCATTCCAAGACTTAATTTAAAATTTATTTGAAAGGAACGTCAGTGATAAAAATCACTAAGTGGTCATTTCGAAATGACCATTTTCGCCCTGGGTGACATCTCTCGCAGCAGGCCCGCGCTCGCAACTTTTATCCCCCCCCCACCTAAGGTAAATGGCATGCTCCGAACTCAACGGGGAACCTGGTTTCCCCATCCAAGAAAATGTTTAGGATTTACTTGGGTTTGTGCTATTATAGGAATAATTTGATAATTCAGTCATCCATTTAACACACTGCCAACGAACGATGGGTACGAACATCCTGCACCGACTCATTTTATGTCGCACCTAGGGTAAACACCACATTCCAGACCCAACTGTGGCCTCAGATATCTAATCTGATCAAACATCTATGAGATATAACATTCTCTTTAGTAAACAACCCGTGCGTAATATAAAAACACATAACATTTTTATATAATTAATTTCGAGCACACCGGGCCTCGTAATTGCACGCCGTCTGAACTTCCTGCTCTGGAATGACATCAATAAAATTTCAAAGTCTCAGATTCTCAAAACCCGGGTTCTTATAGTTTTAATCAAAAGTTAACTTTTGTGAGATATGGATATGTATCGCTATTATTATTAAAAATAGAAGAAAATTATAATATTATATTCTATGATATGATTCATATTCAATTTTAGATATATTTATTTTTAATAAAGCTAATATTTTATCATATAGATTCATTAAATACCATCTATTTGATACATGTAATGGGATTTTGGGAGTTTTTTTTGAAAAATCCATAAATGGAATAATGTTATATCAATATTCAAAACATATTACATTGAATTTAATATAAATTTCATACATATTTTCATACATTAAATAAAATATGATCTATCTTTGATATATAATAGATAATGTTTGATATTTATCACCAAATTAGAAACACAAATCAGTTGATATCCAAGTGGATAACACATTTCCATAGATCCTCATTCCTAAAAGTATGATTCTTGAACACTGAAATGGTTATTGTTCCCACATCTATAATGATATTAATTTTATGGGTATTACCTTGTGATATTATATGTATTATATATGAGACTTGAAGCTAAGACGATATATGATTCCAAGGCTCAGTGTGCCCAAATTTATTTTTCACAATATATTAATTTTATTAAATAGAATGTGTGTACTATTTTCCAAATAGAGTGTAATCACTCACAGTAGTGGGCCAGATCATAAACATGATGGAAACATTGAGTTCCAAACATAAATTTTATCATAGGTTGGGCAAATTATTTTGGGTTTAGACCGTTACAAAAATTTCATCAAATGAATAAATAAATAAAATAAATAAACTAATATATTTGTTTTATTTAGTTTGATCCAACACACAAATTCATATATATGTATATTCTTTCATGATTGGTCAACCAATTTATTGATATCTAGACACCCATGGTAGAGAATTATTGGGGAAATATGATAGATTGGGACTATCTCATTGATCAATACACTAATAATGTTTTCAGTTCATGTAAACTATGGCCACACAAAACTATTATTTCTCATAGATCCGTTTGAAATATAAGTAGGATGTTTGAGGCTATATTTTCTATATGGATTCTTAATATAAAATAAATTTTGAATTTTTAAACAAATATAATAAACATGTGAATCATGATAAGAATAAAATTAGTGTAAATGGTTCTTTCATTGTGATTTATCCTTCTTCGTGAATATTCTTTTAAAAAAACTAATCTAGGAATAAATACATGTGTTAATGTCTGATAATCACATTTCATGGATTATATATTTCCCCAATATTTCATCAAACATTCATACTGGATATTTACATTGGCTAATGCTTCAACCATTACCCAGTTATTAATTGTTCAACCGATGTTATTTGGTGTAAAAGATTGAAACTGAATGTAAGGATAATGAGGTTGGTTGGGTTTTGAAAATAGAAAAGGATGTTGGAAGGATCAAGGGATAATGATAATGAATTGTATATTCATGTTTTTATGATAAACACAAGATGTAACTATATATGGTGTGATTGGATGATTCCCTAGAAAAATAGATGGCCAGATATAAGGTCTTCATCGATGTGAGGCTTTATCACATGGTAAAACATGGGGGTAGATGTACATGTCATGTACACCTAGCTACAAAACAGTTAACAACATTATGTTACTATGTGAGTGTAACTCATAATATCATTAGTATAGACCAATCATGGTTTCTTTTTTTCCCTTTGTCTATTCCATCATGGGTACTATGTTGATTTGCATTCGTATCATAGGATTGGGAGCCCATGTGGTGGTAGAGATTCAGATATAGTTTATGTTGCCCCTCCATGAGACAATTTTGTCATCCTCTATCACCATTAATCACCATGGGAGGTTTGGGGAACTAGAATTACCTCCTTGATTTCGGATTGATACTACATCTTTATGGATTTATTAGAAAGGTTCATAGAATTGATTACATATGATCCCCACTATATTAGGTGGATATATTTTTGGTTCATGGTTCCCATAGTGGATCTAGGATTGACCATTATATTATTTTCAATGTATTATTCAGATAGTGATATTTTATGGGTGGATAACAATGATCTAGAAGTCCTTGTTGAATTTATCTAGTGATATCATAGATTGTGGAGTTCTTTCTCCCAGAATAAGCACTGCATCAAGCACAATCATTTAGCTGGAAGTTGGTTGTGACCACTTGGTGGTGTGGTGTATATCATGATTATATCTTTCTATTTCTATCATTAATTGAATGTAATATCATGTTATTTAATTGAATGTTATTTTTTATTTATGTTTATTTTTTACATGGTGTCCTAATGGTAATTTTTTTACCCACCACTACATTAGATTTTTCCACACCTACCATGTCCTATAGAGAAAATACACTTTTGCTGGTGTCATATGATGAATGGGGATGGGTGGAGCTTATAATAAGCTTTAATGACTACAATATTTACTGAGAGTAGGCTTTTGGATTTATTCCATCCCCTAGAGATATTTGAATTATTTATAGGTTGTGTTGAGATTGTATTTGGACCCATTTTCGACCATATATAGTTTAAAGTCATACTATTTTTTTTGGAATTATAGTAATATGGATGAATATTTTTAGTTGTTTTCCATTTTGTTGATTTATGTTCTTCGAGATAAGTGTGTATTTACATGCAATTTAGTCTAACTCCTCCCATTTGTGAGATATTCCTACACAACATTGGTCTTTATCCCAAGGCCTATAGGAGTAGGGTAAATGGGAAGTCATTGGTTAGACGCCAGTGGACAAGGACATGAATTAGTGGTATCTGATATGTTGGTTCTAGCATAGGACTGATATAGTTAATATTGGTTAGGTGTGACAGTTTTTAGTGTTTTGAGTTCGGAATTTAGGCAATAGACTCAACCACTGTGGTGGCAGTAGATGTATCAATACAACCTTACTTAGATCACCTAAAATTCGACTCAATAAATGTAAATATTGGTTGTATGGAAATATTTTCGTAAATAAATCAAATTAGATGGGGTTTCATTTTCCATTTCCATCTAGTTTCGTCTCCATAAATATTGTAATTTGTTTGGGACCAACCCATTTATTAAAAAATCGAAAAGTAAAAAATTTATGTCCATTTTGAAATGGGTTAAGTGAGAACCCATTACATGACCAAATGCTAAAAGGCACACAACCAAAGAGATTTGTGGTCTAAGATACCAATGATAACAAAATCACATTTTGTGATTCAATATGAAATTGAAATGATCAGTGGAATGGAAACCCTCAATAAGAAAACATCACCACCGCCTCCCAAAGCAATAACCAAACATTGTCACTACCAGGAACCACATCGACATTATTTCTAGAATTATTTATCACTATAGTGAAGCACCAGTGACCCAAATAAATAAAATTATGATTCAAGATATGCAATAAGTTCGGTATAACTAGCTGGAAAATTTCAATTGAATCACAATACAATAAACATGACAATAACTACATGGAAGATAACCATCCTATAATTTGTGAGTTGAAAACTATGAAATTGTTCTATAATCTAAGGGAAGTTATGACCTGAACCCACCAAATTGGATTTCAACACCAAAATCCATTGTAACCATGTCCCAAGCATTGAAAAAAAGAGGTGTTGATTGGTTAAACACTAATTCCCTCTATCACAGCTTCTCAAATCAATAAAAATGAACTATACCAAGGACAACTAATGGGTTGAACTACCGTACTACTGATAATTGATATCCTAAGGTAGTGATCCCCCATGTTTCAGGGTGACCCAAACCCCTAGTTTACAAATTAATTTCTATACGCTATTAATATCATTTAATACATGTGAGGTTGCCTTTAGATTTTATGTTGGTCCAAATAGAGATTCCTAACCATAGAATATCTAGATGATGGTTGAGCTTAGGGATATATTCATTTGGCATGATGAATATATCATGGTTAGTCATTGTGTGTATCTTAAGGGAAGAGTTATATCCACCAAAATTCTGATCTGTATGTATTTTTGAGCTCCTGCATCTACATCAGGGATGTATGACAATGTCAGAGTACCATTGCACGATTAGTTATTTAGAGAATGTATCATTGTGTAGGGTTTACAAAGGGACATCATGTATTTTGTTCTAACTCATTGCATTCCTACCTATACTGGGGTTCTTGAGTGAGACATGGTGGCATATAGTTTTATAGAAGACCATCGTCCTACAGTGGGTTCTTGTAAGGTAACATCCATGTTGTTACATTTATAGTATGGTTCCAAAATCAATCATTGATATCTAAGAATTTTATAAAATTTAATAGTTTAAACATGTATTAGGATAAACATGGAATGGATATTGGGATGGCACAAATCATCAGCGATAGGGGAAGTGTTTTTCATGTGATGGTTATGGGAATTTAGATTGGAATCTCATGACCCATCGTACAACTAATCAAGAGACATTATATGGACCATGTGGTAGATATTTATAAAAGAGATGGGTGGTATGTCGTGTGGTAGAAGTTGAAGAATAAATGGTAGAGTACTAGTGGGTGGTTAGTGGTTTGAAATATTACCAACACCCCAACAAGGTGGTCTATGCTAGGATTGGGGAGCTGGAGGTATATGATGAGGCCAGCTGGAGATAATGGATTCCTAGGACCCCATGGATCTAGAAATGATATGCAGTATGATATGTATATTTTATACTTTATCAAAAGTACATTTATACATAGATGAGTGGGATTACTTCATTTATACTTATCTTGTTAGAGACACAGAGATTCTGGTTGAGCGATTGGATCAACAGTTGCAGTTAGCGACCCTAATTGTTGGAGACTCCATGATTACATACGTGTGATAATAATGCAATATGGCACTTTTCGTTGATAGTTTTATTATGTATCTCTTTGTAACAACAGTGAGGCCATTCAACATAATCATTGTTATGGAATTTTATCCATAGTTCATGATTAGATTGACTATTTGAGGTGGAGGATATAGTTTATCCACAGTTATGGGACTAGGTTTTCCCTTCTGGGTGAAAAGGAAATGATGGAAGAGCGTGAAGGTAATTGTAATTTGAGAGTGTAGATGATTACTCATCAGTTTTATACCATGAATCATATAAAAGATAATGATTTAGGATATATGTTCTATATTATGGTGGTGGAGTATCAAGTCAAATTTCATAAGGATGTACTAGTTTTTCCAATCCACTGGGATATAGAATATTTTATTGACATTAATCTTGGGTTAAATTTGATATCTATACCATCATATCGAATGGATACCGAAGAGCTTCATGATCCGAGTGTGTAGTTTGAGGGCCTTCGAGATAAGGGATTTTTTTGACACATAATTTACTCTTTGGAATAATCATTTTTTTCCAAGATGGTGGAAATGATATTGTGGTTATATATAGATTATGTTTCCTTTATTTATGTGAACGTGAAGGAAAAGTATCAACAAGAGAGTATCAATGTCCTCTTCGGTTAATAGAGAGAGGTGAAAATGTTCTCAAAGATTATCATTAGATTAGGATATCACCAAAATTGAGTAAAATAAATGAATATTAAAAAATTACCATTCATATATTGTTATAGTCACTATGAGTACTAGGTGATGTCATTCAGCATCATTATGGAAACTTCATTTTCATGGGAAATTTGGACCATATCTTCCATCGTTTTTAGACGTGTTTTTGAAGGTTTTGATTGATGAAATAAAATTGTAATTAATATCTGAAGAGGAGAATGTGGTACATGAATGGATTATCCTATACACACACCACGAGTATAATATTTACTGTAAACTCTCAATGTGTCAGTTCTGGATTCTATAGGTACCCATTCTAGGACATATCATATCTAAGGATAGGGTAGTAGTTGATCTTTCTATGGTTGATGTAGTTCATTCATGGGATCAATCCAAGAGTGTAACCGAGGTTCAGAGTTTCCTTGGGTTTACAAAGTACTCTTAGAGGTATATACCCCATTTCTCAAGAGTGTTATCACCTATCATATCATGGATCAGAAATTGAAATCCATTTGTGTGTATACAGA
The DNA here is from genome assembly GCA_963277665.1 of Viscum album. Lineage (NCBI taxonomy): Eukaryota > Viridiplantae > Streptophyta > Magnoliopsida > Santalales > Viscaceae > Viscum > Viscum album. Next base: position 645,453,205 of record OY728120.1, on the reverse strand, counting down.
GGTTCTATCCATTCATTCTAGAGTTGCGGAAAATGTTGACGACTGATCCTATCATGATATTTACAGAGGATGGCATTAAGTTTTTATTGTTATGTGATCCATCATGATCTGTTATTGGTTGTGTTATGAGGTAGAGGTAGGTAGTGATTGAATATCTATCATGGTATTTTAGAAAACACGAGAAAAACTACATGACCCACAATCTTGTGTTATTAGTGGTAGTTTTAAAACATTTGATGTAGAAACACTACCTGAAGTGTGAGTCATTTATCATTTTTTATAACTTCAAGTGTCTCAAGTATATCATCTCCCAGATGGAAATTAATATAAGAATGATGTAATATATATAGTTTCTCCAAGACTATTACATCCAGATTATATATACTCATAGTAAGGGGAAAATGTAGGAAGATGATCCACGTAGAAGATCTAGTTCTATGTTGTTGACCAAGGAATTAGACAAGTTATCCTTATATCATTTTTTAGTTTTGGGGATTCATGTTAAATCATATCTAAAGTTGATAGTTTCCACTCTACTGCTTTTATATAATTTTAGGGATGAAATGTGAGGAGATATCGACTATGAGACCTCATGTAGTCAAATATCCATTTTAAATACTCTTTATGGATGGTATGGATGTTTATATTATTTTCATAAGAAGGAAGATGGTACCATGTACATAATAGGTGGAGGGGATGTGGGGGATTTTTAAGAACACATTTTTGGTACATAATGTGGTGTAAAAGATGTATCGAGAACTATGATGTCTATTTTTTCCCATTTATGAAGGAGGGAGTTGTATTGTTTATCTCTACATGCCCTGCCTATAAATAGGTAAATGATGAGCACTATATTCCAACTGATTTTTCTCAACCAAATGAGGTGATAGAGTGGAAGTGGGGTATGATACATACATGATTTTTGAAGGGAATTCCACATATATTCATGTGACAAGATTCTATATTGGTGATCATAGACCGACTCAGCTTGCCATCCAACTTCCTATATATTAAATATCCAATTTCATTAAATATCTTGGGAGACCACTAAATGAATGAGATATTACAACTCAATGATGTGACCATATGTATTATCTCAAACTTTTATAATTTCATTAGTTAATTATTATTGAGAGTATTTCCTAAGCCATTTTTACTCTGTTACGCTTGAGTGTAACATTTCACCCCGACACTAATGGCCAGATATATCATACCATTGATGTACCAGAGGACATCCTACCTAATAATGTTATAGTTGATTATATTTGGTTGGATCGTCTAATATTTTTGGTATTTTCATACAACAAAATTTACACTTCCACCATTGGTATTGAACCATTTGAGGTTTTTTAGGTGATCCAAAATATAACCACTCTATTGAACTAATCCCACTAAGTCATCAGTCATGGTCCCAGAGTTTGTGTATGATACTTCAAAAACTATACAAATCATCCAGGAGAGGATAAGGACTATATATAGCCCTCACAAGTCATATACATACTGAAGATATAGACCATTGGAGTTCAAATATGGAGGAATTACTTTTTTAGTGTATTATCTTGACCTAGATTTCAAATATGTTTCAAGGGAAGAATTTTATATTTGAGATTAATTTGTTTCTTCCTGATACTGTGTAGAGTTGGTGAGGTGGAATAACACATAACACTACCACCGTAGTCCAAATGGATACACAATTCCATCCATCTCTCACATTTGGGGAGGTATGTTCATAACCAATTTTTTTTAATCGACTAGTGTGTGTAAGTCCCCGATTATTGATATATTGTTTTAGTGTACCTTATGAATATGGAGGATCAGAAGGTAATGACCCTTCATGGGTGATTGATTTTCCTACTGTGTTTTTTGTGGATGAACTATAATATTTCTTAGAGTACATGGGGAGGGAGTGCCATATGTGAGCTCAATAGCCTCATTTCCGTAGCTTGTTAACCTTTTAAAGATGAAAATACCTAATGTGGGAGAATTTAATGAATTTTTTTCCTATGTCCTATTTTAGGGATATTATAAAGAATTTTTTTTGAGACTATGTTTGGAGATGAAATGGAACTATGTTGAATATTCTTCCCAAAATAAATGTATAAAATATATTTAATATATTTAATATAGTGAAATTCCCACATGCATATATTTCATGAAAAAGTGGAATAACATTCGAACGGGGGCCTAGATTATAATTTTTTTGGAATTATTGATTTCATAACAAAAGTTTTATCTAATGTGATGCCTAATCATTTTTATTAGTTGTCAACTGATAAAACATAAACATTGGAGTAATAGAAAAATAAAAAAATAATTTTTTTTATTATGTGACATAAATTCTACTATTGGTATACGATAATATAATTTCATTATGGTTGGATTCAAAGACCCTAGAGATAAAGAAAAATATCGGAGATCAATTAAGAAGAATATTGGAAATTCAATATGTGACAGTGAATCATCATTCCAAATGTGGTCAATATGCTCAACAACCATATACACATAACACATCTCTTCAAAAATGATAGGTCAAAACCCCCATCAAGATTCTAATTTTTTCTTTTTATCTAATTTAATAGTTCTTGATGAAAATATATCAATTTAACAAACAAAATTTATATGCACATCGTCTGTAGAATTACATTGATGGAACTGATTATTTAATGAGTATGATTTATCCATATTTGATCATCTTCTTCTATGAAAATTATTTAAGGATTAAAAATATACAAGGTTTATACCTATAATTTTTTGCCTTATGAATTTATCAATTATTTCATTATTTATTCATTATTGATATCTTTATTGGCCAAAATTTTGACCATTTCCTGTTTCTTGATTGTTTCATGTCTATTATTCGGTGCAATGGATTGATACCATGGTTATCGTTCATGATGGTTGTTGTTTTTTAAATAATTGAAAATGAAAGTGTATGAATTGATGGTTAATGTGACCAAATTGGATGTTTATACTTTTTATTAAGAGGTGAATGATCGACTACAAATGGTGTGGCCAGATAATTCCTAAGAGAATTCGATGCTCAGATATACGCTCTCTGATGATGTGAGCAATTGATTTCCCCGAGTCTATAGTTTATGGATAAGATAATCAATCTGGTGATGCAACAAGTGATATAGAAGAGAATAAGGGGTCCTAGAAAATACCTAGTTACACAATTTGTAACATTTTGAGTCATACCATGTGGGAACCCCCTATATGGCGATATAGTTATGTGGTGAGAAAATTTCACAAGTCACATGACACTTCTACGATGGCTTGGTATTACAACAAAAGGTAAAAAAATACGAAATACAATACAAGGCTAGTGGAATGAAATTAAATCAGACATGTACATTGATGCCTATAGATGATTTCATACATCGTAAGACAAGTACAATCACATGGTTAGTGTAACATGGGTACGGTTTGGGTCTTCACAACACATTGTGTAATTTTAATATATGATGTTCATACATATATTTACAAACCATAGGATTCTTTATCACACTGGAAGACATGGGATAACTACACATTCCATGTAAGACATTTTACATGCCATGTACCCACTTTAAAAGTGCATATAGTTATTCATTTCCTTAGTTTGGAACATTATAGGTTAATTTTGTTTACTTGGTTATTTCCGTCGATGGTACATTTATTCATTTCATCAAAATGATAGTATTTTAATCCCCTCTATATGTTGGGGATCTGTTATCGTTTGGGACATCCCTCTGTAAGGAAACCATGTGATCCTATATCAACATTAAATGCCAGGTGGGATTTTTGGAATCATCACAACATTTATTAGATGGGTGGTGATCCTCTATCTAACAAATATATCGGCAGAGATTAAGGTATCTGTGACATACAATTACCTACATAGCTGGTTAATCAGGATTTGGTTTGTGGTGTCCACCGATGGTACTGGGTGTGACCCCCTATCTGAGTATCAGGGACATTGAATAATAATGTTCTTTATATTTTGGATCCCAATGATCTAAACCTCTTCAAAAAGTGTCTCAGAAGATATCACGACTAGTGGTATGAATTATCTAGGAATGAGTGTTAATTTCAGAATAATCATAGGGCTGGTAGTTGATAATGATCGCCTTGTGGTGTGGTGTCTTTATTGAGTATATCTATGTGTTTCTGTTACACAATTGATATAATATCATTGTACTGACCTAACTGTACATGGTTATTTTTTTTATTGTTTTCAGTGTTTCCTACTTGGTATTTCAATACTCAACACTACATAGACTTCTACAACACTTTCCTTGTCTTATGAAAATGATGAATCATTTAATGATGTCCTAGGATGACATAGAGTAGGTGGAGATTATATTGGGAATTATATTTTTTAGTGTTTATCATGATCATTGTTTAGAATTTACTACACTCCCTTCGAGTAGGATAGACACATTTTGGTTTGTTTGGGTTTATTTAGACCTTGTTTTATATTTTTTTATTTATTATCATACACTGATTGTGAGGTAATAGTTGTATGCATGAATTGTTTAATTATATTACATTTCATCATTTTAGGTTCTTGGATATGTGTATATATTTTTTGTAATTTTGTGTCATGTCACACATTCGGGGGATATGCCTACTTGGAACTACTCACCAGCACATGATCTAGTCAGGGTAGGCTTGGGGTAGTCACCAGCCTAACCTTGGAGAGTTGGGTTGTGAAATCTTCTTGTGGTAAACAATGAAAAAATATCAATAGTGTATCAAATTAATCCATATAATGCGGGTATACACCAATGAAGGGAACTAATCCCTTTTATAGATTTTTATCTCAAAACACCAGTACATTACCTCCCATTTATTTATAGTTCATTGAAAACATCAATGAATTATTATTTTTATTCATTAAATTTATTTATCCATTTTATGATTCAATCGTATAAAATCAACAAGGAATAAATATTAAGAATACAGGGTAGTGATTTCTGCATGGAAAAATAAAATTTCAGATATTTTAAGTCAAATGCTACACTAATATTAATTTCAATCATAATATATTATATGTAAATCAGTTTGATCATATCTTCTAATCTGATCATTTGATATCTTAAAATATGATATGCCTCATTTATTGTGTTTCAAATTATTCAAAAAATTTCAAAGTGATCAGGGCTTCATTACAAATATTTATTTATCTTGGATATTATCAATATCTTAACAAAAATTAGGTTAATATATAGGAACATTCCATATAAGTATATATTTTCATTATCATATGGTTAGTTTTTTCACCAACATGGCATTTCATAATTTCCCCACTATAAAATTCAGAATTCATCGAATTTTATATTGGTTAGGAAATTTGTATTTTTCACATATGTTCTATTAAAAATAAATATCCCCTTTGTAATTTTAAATTATATTATTTCATCAATTTATTATTAATAATTTTAATTATTTCTGATGGCTACTTTATAAATTATTTTCAAACATACAACAGTTAAAAATGAATCATTTTTATCTCTATTCTATAATGATTCGATTAATGTAGTTGTCACCAATATTAATATTCTGTTTCAATTTTGATGATTCCATTTAATGTATTCCAAACTCAATAATTTAATTTTTATTTTAATTAACATTCTTTTTAAACTCGTATATTTAAAAATTATTTATTGGTAAATTTTATCAATGTGTAATTTCAATTTTTAATATTTCATAATTTTATTCTAATGAAAAATTCATCTATATTAATTTTCATTTTATGTTACTTATATTTCTGATGGGATATATTCTAATGAAATCCTAATAGTATGGTTCTTTGGGTGGTCTATTTTTATGATTTCATAAAATCATTATGCAACTCATTTTATTATCCCATGTATGTTATTTTTTTAATATAATTTTTTTATGTTAATTTTGCATACATGTTAATGTTTTATAATTATTTGATTGGTGGGACCAGTATTGTATAATAATATAATGAGTTGGATAAATATTATTTATCTATTTTTTTTGTTATATGAAAAAAATGTTTATCATATTCCATTATGTAATGGGAGAGGTTCTCCAACTTTTTGATGATCATCTTGCGATATATCATTATCATCTATAAATACTTTTTTTCTAAAATATTCTTTAACTATGTGACATAATCATACATAAAAAATTCAAAAAAGTTGGCGGGCACTTATTTCACAATTCAATATTCAAAACAGTAAACAACAAAACCACTCATAACGTGAATCCCCATTAGCCAAAAAAATTTAAAAATCAAAAGGCTGCTACAAACACTTCAAGCCCAGTGCTGTTACCCTGACCGGCCAGTGTCATCCTTGAGCCTCCCGCATGTACCCAGCTGAACACCATATGGAAGACATCACTACTACAATGCCGACGAGAGCTGCATATCCGGAAGCCAACCACAACCCAAACAAAAATAAAATAGGGAAACCATCCACAACAATAGAACTGAACACCATAACCTAATGAAAATGAATTCCATTGATAACCATTATGTCAAATGAAATGTTATATTCTATAACCAACATCATCACTGGCACAGACGCCGTCACAATCCAAGCACCACCATCAAGTTCTCCAACTAGAACAAGAGACCGTAGAGAACCATCAAACAACTATAGAACATAATTTTCACCCATAAAACAAACACCATCTTCGTCATCGCTAACCAAAAAATCACTGGAGACCGACAGAGTCCATTGTAGACACCAGAAAAAAATATCATGAGGCAACATCAACTTCATCAAGTGAGGATTAGACCAGGATCGGCCTGGTAAATTTGGTTGCCCAAGACTGCCTATCAAATTATTCCATAAAATGTATTAATAGCTACAGTGAAATAATGAATTTTGTACCCTTCCTTTTGTATTTTTTTCTTTGCTTGCCTGTTGCCCTAGACCGGGAGATCTTTGGGCTTTCCCTAAGTCCATCCTTGGATGAGACTCCTGGAACACAAGAAATCCCCCGGAACATCACATCCCAATGCACTTGTGTAAACCATCTCTCCAGACCGACCTGGGGAAGAGATACAATACATGAAGCCAGGGAAGAGTAAGAGGGGAAAGGAGCCAAGATGGAGTCAAGTGAATAATGGATAATGGTGACCATTCAAAGATATTTCACCCACACCAAAACCAAGAAATAACCAACATAATCAATAAAAATCCGCATCAACGAGCCTTCACCCACACCGCACAATCCAAAAACCCCAACAAGAAACATATCTGCAACTCAAAATAATTATAGGAGGATGAAGAATACAAAGGTATTGAAACCCTAGGTGAACCCAGAACTAGAATCCAGGGAAGGAATGGTGAAAGGGAAATCTGAACTAGGAGACAGGGATGAACCCTAAATAAAAAATCCATCAAGAGCAAGGGAATGTAACACTAGGAAAAGGAAAGAAAGAAGACTAAAACTAGGAAACCAATCTCGAGAGAACATTAGGGGATTCCACCCTTGTAAGAATGGATGAGTTTTCTCCGGGGATCTCACTGGGAGATAAAGGGATGCACTCCACCGCCGGTTGGGGGGGGGGGTTAAGACAAGGACGGAGAAGAGGAGAATGCTCGGGAGAGTTCTCCGGGAGAGAATGAGGCCATATATCCTGATCATAGATATTATATTCTATATATATTAATGTGAAATTATTTTTTGTGATATCATATTATTATGTTATGTTTTAGATATGTTTTTTGGGTCATGTTATTATCCCTGGGGTTCACCACATTTAGTTTGATTTTATAATTTTGTTCTTATACTGGCATATTAATTTATTTCATAATCCATTTTGATCTTTCTAATGACATACACATTTTATTCCATATATAAATCTTATATTTAAAACCATTATTTATTTCAAATATCACCTAACTAATGTGATTCCATTCCTAATATTATATAAATTAAAGTAACATATGATATTTGTTGAAGGTAATAATGTGGAATAAAATAAAAGATGAATCATACAATAATGTTATAGTATATATAATATGTGTATATAGTCTCTTAGGATAGTAAAATAATAGGTCTATAGGAATGATTTATTTTTAATTTTAATTAATTACCATTACTAATCAAGTATTATGTATGAATGTTGTGGTGTGGCTATATTTTTAGCCCCAATACCCAAAAAGCCCAGACCCAGGGCATTAATTGATTACATTATAATAATTTCAAGGAGTAAAATATAGAAGGACTAAATTTTTAGTAGATTTGGACAATTATATTTCATACATTATAACTGAATTATGATTTGAAATGGAAAAATCCATGATACCTAATAAATCCAAATGAACATCATCCTTTGAATCTCATTAAAATATATATTCTTCGTATCCTGGGGAACGAAAAAACATAATTTTCATATGAAAATATTTGCACGGGTAATATAAATTGGATGAAATAATGAATCAATGAGAATAATAAACTTGGAATGGAAATAACTAGAAACACTTGCCATTAAAATCACTCAATAGGACATAATATAAATGGGAAGAATAATAACTGATAAAAAATCTGTTTAATCAATGAAAATTGAATGAAATATATCTATATATAATGTCAAAGTAATAATATAATGGATAATAATAACATAATAGGGAATGGATGAAATTATTAATTATAAAATTTCTTGTTTCTTATGAACATGATACCTTTACCATTATAGTCATTTAGAATAAATTATAGAATACTAATATTGTGATGATTCACATGATTGTTTAAATCGGTTGGTAGAAACCCATCTATTCTTCTTGGAAATAAGCATGATGGGTTATTCATTAACTTATTTCATATCATGAGACTATTGATGAATCAAGGGGATTATTTCCAATAGTACTAAACATGTGTAGTGAATTTAAAAAAACTAATATAATGAACACTCTATTTAATTAACGAATAATGAGTCTGATCAAATAAATATATTGAATATAATGTAACTATTTAACAATAATTCCATATTTAATCAAATAATAGTAAAAATATAAATCCATCATGTAAATGGTATACATATTATTAAATAATAAAATATATTACCAGATAATATGGAAATTTCTGATGAATTGAACATATAAATGGAATTTATTGTTTCAATAGAATGTTTACACTATCAAAAGAAATTTATATTGCAAATATATATTTTAACACATGGTATATTTCATATAAAACCTCTTGGATTATATAATTCAATGAGAAAATTGTAATATGATGAAATATGATTGATTCAAGACATTCAATGACGAAGGGGTAGTACTGAAACCACACAAAATACATGAGTGGTGAATAAGTCATTTATCTCACAGATGTAAAACTATGTGGAAAATCCCTTAACATTAGTCTAATATTTTATGTGTGTCGTTATCTTGATCAATAATAAAATCTGTTATTTATCTAAAATATTAATAAAAAAATTATTTTTATATCAATTTTATTCCACTCACTACAAATTTTCAATTAATTATTTAAAAAATTAGGTTTACTTTAGGTGTTTTGACCATATTTAGTTTATGTTCTAAAAACGTCTTTGGTAAGAAAACAATCATCAAAGGGGTTATTTTATAAAAAAAAAGAAGAAAAATAATTATCAAATAATTATAATATATATTACTCAATTATAATTTAAAAAAATCAATAATTATATTTATTAAAAATTAAACAGCTTCACAATAATAGAGACGGTAGGTCGTACATACACATGATTGATGTTCCCATTTATCAAAAATCATTGTATAAAAAAGGTAATTAAATCTTACCATTATATATTGATAATTATATAATATATAAAATTTTATTTAAAAATATATCGGTATATATATAATTCATCTCATGTAAAAGGAATGACATCACTTCGAGGAGGTGGTATTTAACATATATATGAACACCGTCATATATTCCTCACTGTGTGAAATGGTATTGATAAAAATTATATATTATAATTAACTAAATGTAATTATTTAATTAATATAATATATATTTATTTTAGGTCACATTTGTGCATTTATACCAATCCTTAATACATTCCTTGTAATGTTTGATCATATCACATCACATTGGGGTGGTGACAATCCATAAGTCAAGAAACAATGTTTTCATATTACATAAAATAGAAAGCATGAAAGTATGTATATATAAAAATAACATATGTATTAATACAGTACATATATATCATATATTTGTACAATACATAAATATATATATATAATTTTATTTATTTATATCCTATCTTCAATGAGATGTGGTAATGAAAAAAGGAAGGACATTGTTTCACGGGGATGTAGTTCACAATACGTGAATGGTTAGTTAATTTAATATTTGATGGAAACACATGTAGGTTTAAATCAACAAGATAATATAACTACATATAAAAATATTTAGGATACATATTAAATTATATAATAATGGAATAACAATAATATTATTGTTTTATAATAAAAAACAATACATATAATAGATGAATGCTGCCACTTTTTGATGTAACTCGATTTTTTCAACAAAAAAAAATCATGGATTTATTTCATCCAATATTAAGGCTTCTAGGTATATTAGAGATATTATGGGCACATTTTTGGTAGGTTTTGGGGGAGGCAATGTATCTATACATGTTTGAGTAAGGGGAACATTGAAATCATTTTAATAGTAGATGATGGGTAGCAATCTTGTAAATACATAAAGGTAAAAAATATTTTGAGGTATCCCTTAGCTAATATTCTTGAAAAGAAAAAATTTAGTAAATTGAAATTATGGATGATTAAAATCTCCACCACACAAATTGAAGTATAATTTTATAATTTTGATCACTAGTTTTAATGTTTCCCTATATTTTTCATTCTATTATTATAATTAGCTAAATAGTTTTCTAATCCATGTAATTAATAAATTAAGAATAAATTAATGTGATAATTATTAGATAATTTGTACTCAATAATTTATAAATATGTTTCCTAATTTAAAAAATTAAAAAACCATGTTTTTGTAAATTTATTCTCTACAATCAAATGAAACGCATAAAAACACAACATTAACACGAACTATGGTCACAATTTTTTTTTCTAATATATTAGTATATATAATCAATATAATTGATTAATTCGACTATTAATAGAACTTTTTATTTATTTATTATCATTTTAAGAGTACTTAAAATAAGTTATGTGTTTATATATTTTTAAATCAATTAATAAATTTTTTTATATTATAAATTAACATTATTGTTAATATTCTTATAACTAATTTCATTTGAATTTAAAAATTCTTTTAATAAAGTTAAACAAAAATATTTTATTTTTAGAGATATCTAAAAATATATATTCATATATGGAAAATAATTACATGAAATAATTAAATCAATTTTCTTTACATTTATAATTCTCAGTATAATTTAGGAAAGATAATTATTAACTAAATTATTATCAAATTGGCATTCCATTAAAAGATAATATAAATAATTAGCTCATAAAAATTAACTAAGAATTAAAATTATTAATAAAACATCATCACCATTAAAATACAATGTAAACATAAATTAATATAATTTTTCCTTATCTTAATAGATTATAAATTTTAATTGTAATGATGGTCCCTTTCTTCTTTTTCCTTATTGAACATATTATATGGGTAAATTTTATGGAATAGTATCTTAATAACTCATTACATTATAATAAATAGGATATATTGAAAATTATTCTAAGCCAATGGATTTTGGAAAAGTGTTTATGCAATTTTAACGCATAATAATAAGTTTATGTCCCTTGTTAAGATTAAGTTAACCTTAATCATAGTAAGTTATTTAAAGTACTTTCATTATCCTTTTTAATAAAAAATTGTTTTTATTTTATGACTATAAGAATTATAATAATTACAATGGTTTTTTTTCCATATTCTATTCATAGTAGTGACAAAATAATGTTTAAACCAATCCCATAGATGATGAGAGATAGAAAATTATTATTGCGATACTGGTCCAATGATTTTTTAGTATTTATATCTAAATTAAAATTAAAAATTATCCCGATGACATATGTTGGATTTATATTTTTATATTTGAAATAATTTGATATTGTATTTCAATTTAAAATATCAATCAATTTTTTTTATTTTTACAACAAGGATATTTGTAGCTAAAATGATTTTTTTTTTAACATTCATTAAAAAAATTAAAACCTCTCAAAATTTTTAAAAAATTAATCCCATGTTTAAATTACAAAACTAATATAAAAAAATGAAGACTATTTTGAAAAATTAAAATTATAAAATATTTACATTCCATTTCTAATTAAGAATGGCACCGCACTCTCCAAGAGAGCTGCGACTTTAGGGTTCTGCGCTTGTGGTTACCCCTTCCTGGTGTTGGATCCTTTCCGGCCTCAGTTTCTTTCTCTGGTAGCTCTCTCTTCATCGGTTTCTTGTGCCTTGCCTCATGTTGACCTTCACGCTCCTGCAAACGCATTCTTGCCATGCTCGTCTTCCTTTCCTGGATCTGTCTTCATATATAGGTCTCCCCGACATCTTCTTCGATGATGTTCTGGATTTCTAATGGTGGTGGCCAGGTTTCTCCCAACCGACAGCTCTCAAGATGCTGATGCGTGTGTGGTTTTTCATTGGCCGGACTTCGGCATTGATCTCAGTTACCCTCAAATGAAATCCAGCGGTTCATTCAAGATGCATTGTACTGGTACCAATGATGACGATAGAGGTACTTTCTTTTCTTGAAACTGTCTTGGTCGTCGTCATGGTTTTTCTACATTTTGCATTTCATTCCCCTCTGGCTCGATCAGATCTGAGCAGCCCCGACGTAGATGGTGATCTATCGGGGTTCATCATCATGGACCCTTCATGTGGTCACAATCGGCTGTTAGGTTGCTTCTTCATGGTACGTCATCTAATCTTGGTGTTCAATGTTCAAAAAAGGGAGTTGCAATCTTGGAATTAGAGGGACATTTCTCAATGAGCTCGGCTGCACTTCTTGGATTTTTTTGAGCTTTCCGTTGTTTTTTACTGTTTATGATGTACGAATGGGTGATGTTTGGTTTTTAAGGTCTTAGGTGGAGGCTGAGGGATGTGGTTTTCTTGAGGTAGTGAGTTGTGACTTCAGCTATGATTGGTTCTATTTGATGCTTTCTTTTCATATTTCGGCTTGCTCACAGGAAGAAAATTCTTTGTGGTTTTTGGTTTCACCTTTTTCACATATGGACAGGCACAACACTTGTATGTGTCTCTGGGTGGACATCCTCGAAATAGGGAGTGGTGTGATGAAACCCTTCATTCTACCATGTGTTATATCTTTATGGGCGCATGGGTGCCTTGCAATGTCATTTACTCATTGATTTTATAGATTCTTATTGTGTTTCATCAGGTTGACATTGCTGAATTTTTCTTCATGCTATGTCGGGTGCGAACATCATAAGATAGAAAGGTATTCTGGAACCTTTCGTCCGACTCTCCTTCACACATTTTTGTTTAGAGAGGTGCTTTGAAACATTGATTTTCTAGCACAGTGCTACTTCTGGATAGAGCGTGTGATGCTTTATCATGATGGATCTCACTGTTGTGATGATTTGAAATCGGGCGATGAGGCTTACTGATGACTAAATGGATGTTTTTTTCTTTTGGTCTTGAAGTTGTTTTTGGACTTCTCTTTTTCAAGGCTTATAGCCCATCTTGTAATGTTTTCCCACTTTCCCATTTCTCAAAGAGGAGTTTCTTTTCTTTGTTCAATAAAATGGGGCTTGAACCTGGACCTCTTGGAAAAATAAAATAAAATTATAAATGTATAAAAATTTTGTATCAAAAAAGTTTCACCATTAAATTTATATAAAAAGTGATCTTACATGTAAGGTAAGTTAACTTAGTGTTGTGTTTTCTATAAATGTAATATAGTGTTGTGTATACTGAAATATGGGAAAAATTAATATTTTCATAAAATAAAATAATTTAATGTCTTATGGTGTTACATTCTCCCCACCTTGATTTAATTATTTCCACAAAATTTAAACATGGCCTCATAAATAGGGGTTTTGGTATTTTAAAATACTATCATTGAAAAAAACACATCAAAAAAAGATATAGTATCTCTTATACATAGTAACAGGGTAAATAATATGGGAATTTGAACACAAAAATAGGCTTTCTAATATGACATCATTTGGGATACAATGTTAGTGGATGAGAAATATAAATGTAATCTCTGGATTGAGACTGATAGAAAATATGTTCATGAGAATCTTCTTTACCACAAATCCATAAACAATAGCTTTGAATAAAGGTAATTTATATAAAAATTGTTGATAATAGGTCAATATTTTTGTTTCAAGACTATTATATATATTTTATGAAATATTTCACCTTATAATAATGTAAGGAAATATAATTGTTTTGATAAATTTTTATTTCATAAGAACAATATATCTGTTGGTTGTCTGTGCAACAATTTATACCTCATGTCATAAAACAAGTTGAATCATATAGTGATGTAATGGACCAGTATCTAAAACCTAGTCCAATGCACAACAAAATCCATTTTGTATATGATTATCATTTTGACACTATAATGTATTATTTAAAAAAATATATAATCAATTACAATATATTTATTATTATAAAATTTACATTATCAATATAAATCAGTAAGTTATTCAAGAATCACCTTCTCTCTGTCAAGAAAATTTTTAGGGCTTATATTTCCCTAAAAAACATGTCATTAGAAAAAATTAACTTTCCATTAAATCAATTTTATTAGAACACTTCAACATACGATATTATATCATTAATGAAATATTACTACTGTACAATCCTTATATAATTTATAATTCTCATGACCAGAATGTTACAGATAAAATTATCAAACTAAATAATTATGGAATCTAAACACTATAATATTATGCATTATTCTCTATATATTGTAGTATGAAAATCATACCCATGATCAATTATCCTCTTTTATGGTATATTCCTGTTACACTTTAGATATTGAATTGTTTATTGTCCCATATCGTTGCAGTCGATATATTTTAAATTCTAATCAATTTTATTATCACTAAAATCATAAGAATTGTGTAAATTATCTAAAATTTGGTTAAAAACTCTTTTTAATTATTAGGAATTATTATGTTTATTAGATAAAAAATATTTATATGTAGGAATGTACTTCTTTCCCTTATTTGATTTATCTATATTTTTCATTGTTGTCCTATTATTTTCATGCTTCCCTTTGAAGAAATAATACTAGGTGGATTATTTAACAATCACACTACAACATAATACAATGTCATCATATGATGAAAATTTTAATGATACTATATCTCTTTGAACCGTTGACCTAAGAAAAAAGAAGATAATATCATTAGTACACATTGGATCAAGTAAATTGGTGACATTCACATTCCTTCCTCAACTAACCATTTATAAATTATGGAATTCACCTGATTAGATCCTTCCATTTTTGACCATAATAAATAATCATGTATATAGTGAAAGACACAAAATGGAAACGTTATTTGAATCTAATCTCGTAATCATAAAAATGGTTTTGTTTGGTAAATTTTTACTTTCATATCCTTCATAATGGTTTGTAATTAAATTTGAATTATCATATGTGTATCCCCAAGGAATATCAATCTAGGTATGATATAAGCCATATTGTCATATACCAGGTAATCCTTAGGTCATGCTTGTGGAACAATTTTTGAGATTTTACCCCAATGTACATTTGTTCCAAAACCATGCCCACTAGTAGTTTAGAGATAAATATGTATTTCTATTATAACCCCAAAAATATATGACACACCTAATTTATAGTATTTATTTGTGTTTTAATCCACAAATAAAATCATTGTTTTATTCTCCTTAATCAATATTTTCTAAATCTTGTATCAATGTTTTATTCTATACTTCCGATGATACGAACTATAGCGCCCCGACCCTAGAAGCCCAGAACCAGTGCATTAAATTTTTTGATAGAATATATTTTATGGAATCAAATACTGAAGGACCAAAAGTTTATCATTTTCAGAAAAATATATTAAATATAAAATACAAAAATTAAATTATGAAATAGAAAATAAAACATGAATCATAAAATTTTGAAATTAGCATCATCCTTGAAGTTTCATTTAAATATTTCCTTATCAAATCATCGAGATAGGAAGCAAAATAATGATGAGATCAAATGCCCGGTAAGGTTACTTAATAGTAGATGAAATTTGGAATCAATGTGCCTAATAAATATAGAACAGTACAAACAAGAAACACGTTCAATTAGAATAACTAGAAAAGGAATATTCAATATTGAATGTAAAATAACGGTAAAATATTCCTTTTAATCAATGAACATTGAATGAAACACATACATCGATATTGTCAATCAATAAATATTATTGACAACATAAATTAAATATGTAATGAAGGAAATTATTAATTATTAAACATAATTTATATTGGGAAAATAATACCTTCATTGTCAGGACCATTCAAAAAATGGATTATCATACTACTGTAATGTCATTTCAAAGTAAATTTTACATATGTGGGAATAAAAGCATCAATTCTTCTTAAAAACAACCCCAACGTGTTTTTCACCAATGGATTACATCTTAGGATACTATTGATTCTTCGAGGGGCTGATTTCTAATGGTCCCTAACCCATATAGTTCATTTCCAAAATCATTCCTTTTGTATATAATAATATATTTAATTAATGAACAATTTTCATTATATACTATTATTATTGAATGAAATATATAGATTTATGAATTATTCCCTAGTTAATAAAATAAATATAAAAATTAACACCATATATCCATATGGAATATGGATAAGTAAAAAATCCCATTAATGAGAATATGGATTTTAATTATAAATTTAATGTATAATATGGGTGATATAGTTTCAATAGAAAGTGAAAACTCACAAAATGAACTGATATAACTAATATAAATTTTACAAAATTATAATTATAAATTAAAAACCCTTGGAAGATATAGTTCAAATAGAATCATCTAATCACTTGAAATATTATAAAATATAGATATTATATATCATTGATGAAGTATACATACCAAATGAAAGAAATTACTGGTGAATATTTCATTTTTCACACGTATACAAATAGTGAGAAGAAAATCACTTACCTTGAGTCCAATATATCATGTAATATTTATCACATTGAATACTAAACATATATTTTTTATTTAATTTCTATGTAAATAATACCATGTTTATCATTAATTTTATCTTAGTTATTAAAATGTTGTAACAATACATAATCAAACAAGATTAAATCGGGTGTTCTGAGCATATTTAGTTTATGTGTCAAATACAACATTAGTAGGATAACTATGGTGAAAAGGTTAATAATATATACACATTCAGAATAATTATCATGAAATAAGTATAATACTTATACATAATCTATAAATTTAATACTAATAAATAATTATGGATATGAAAACTGGAACAATGTTACAATCATGGAGGCGGTAGGCCTTCCGTACGCATGAGTAATGCAGTAATTTTTCTATAATTATTATGGAATTATTGTAAGTAAAAATTCCCATTAAATAACAAATAATTCTATAATATATACCATATTATTTAATAAAATATAATTATATATATAATTTTTTAGAGTTAATGGCATCGCTTTAAGGAAATAGTAGTCCACATGTCAACAAATGACCTTACCACTTTTCCAATGTGTTGAGAGGTTATACAGAAAATTAAGTATTATATTTATTGAATGTTAATTATGATAGAAATATCATATATAAATATATATATATATTTCACAAATCATAAATTAAATCCATCCATAATATATTTCATGTAAATTGTGAATGTATCACATCCCATTGAGGTGGGGGAAGTAAACACGTTCACAAATGATGTTAATGTAGTAATAAAAATGTAATGAATAATGGTATATGTATATAAAAATTCCATAAGTATTAAAAAACCAAAAATATGATATGATTGTATCATATAATTTATTCCCATCATGATTCCCAACCATGAGAGGTGGAAAAGGAAAAACCAAGGACCTTATTTTTTGAGGCGGTAGTTAACCTTACATGGACATCAATCTCATTAAATATTTATTGGAAGTGTGTGTAAGAATTGGGAAAACCCTTAATATATATAAACTATGTATTTTTTAATTCTAATTTAACTATATAAGAATGTAAAATGAGTAATTTAATGGTTTGATATTGAAATTATACAATAGTCATTATTTCAAAATATTACTTCTTTTTTTGGGTAACTACCCTTAGATTGCACCAAAGGACATCATAAAATTTATTTCATCCAAATTATATGCTTCTATGTATAGGGGAGTTATTCTGGGTGATTATTTGTGTAGGGAATGGATGAGGCAAAGATATTCGATATGTAAAAATATGGGGAGGATTCAATTCCATTATATAGTGGAGCAGTATTGGCATTCTTGAAACTCAAAATGGTAAACACTATTGGGAGGTCTCGAATAACTAATGTTCTAAAATAGAACAATTTATTAAAGTGAATTTATGGTCATATAAATAAACTCAACCACAAATAAATAACTCTATTTTTATAAATTTTTCTCGTATTCATTTAGTTTTCTTATATTTTACATTCTGGATTTCTATTTAGGTAACTAGTTTTATAACACATGTAATTAATATATTATGAATAAAATACAGTGAGAATTGTTAGTTAATTTAGACACATATAATTATAAATATTATATTTATTTTAATTAATAGAAAACTCATTTTATTAAATAAATCATCAAATAATTTCATGTAATGCGTAAATACAGTAAACTTACTCCAAATAAGATAATAATGTATTTTCTCGCTATTGGTGAATTTATTTTGTATATAAATAAATTTGTACACTAGTAGTCCATATTATTTATATATTAAATCATTAATAAAATGGAGGAATATTTTATTTTTCATATTTTGAAATCATTTAATAAAATATAAATTATTAAAAAATACCATTAATGGAAATTTTTACAATATTAATTTAATAATAAATAGTAAAAATCATGAACAAAAATGAAATAAAATATATTTATTTCAATGAATTTAAACATGATAAATTCCTCTAAAATTAGTTAATGATAATAATTATATCAATTCACTTTAAATATCATAATTTTAATGTCATGTATTTTAGTTAATTATGAATAAATAACTATGGCATTAGCATTTATTAAGAATTTATTATAAATAGTTGAAATATAAAATTAATCATAAATTATTGTGATGGAAATGACTACTTTAAAATTAATTTAATTTGTAAAAAAAACTAATGTGGTTGCTGTCCATATCTCAAGGCCTTATAAAAGATACAAGTAAATACGATTCTATTTTTTTCTTTATTTACTTGTTATATGGGTCCCATTCATGGAATTGTATAGTAATAATTCATAAAATTTTTAAAAATATGGTTTTTTATCTATATATGAGAATAAAATGGATTTTTGACATTTTCTAGGTCAATTAGGAACTTATGATTAGGGTTTAGTCCCTTGTGAAGCCTACTATTACCTTAACCACTGTATTTATTTTCAATTACATTTACTAATATTTATGTTCAAAAACTATATTGATCGTATTAGATAATAAATATTATACTGATTACAACTATGTATATAGGTTTTTAAAATTATTTTCATAAATGCTTCAAAATTAAATTTAATGATAATCCCATAGACAAGGTGATAAAACATGTTTTTAATGTGAAAATGTTCTAAATGTACATTTTGTATTTATATAAATAAAACCTAAAAAGGATCCAAATGACATTAATTTTTTTAATATAGTTATATTTTATCTATTTTAACTTTAATAACAATTAAAAATATATTTTAAAATATATAATTATTTAAACAAAAATATAGTTCTAAACTAAAATGAATTATTTTCCATTATACATCAAAAAATAAAAACTGTTAGAAAAATTCAAAAAATTCACTATATTATAATATTGATAATCCAAATGCAAAAACGATGTTAATATATAAATATAATGTTATAATTTTTTCAAAATGTATCTTTAAAATCGATTCTTCATTAAAAGGTGGTGAAACATGATCTTGGGTGTAACAAAAGTTAACATAGAGTTGTGTGTTTCATAATCCTAATATAGTGATTAATATTAATAAATCTAGTAATAAAAATAATTTATATTCCAATATGAAAAAAATTTTAATCCTTGGGGTGTTACTTTCTCATTTGGTATCAAATTGGGGTTTAGTTTATTTTTTTATAAGGTTATAGTGAAAAAGTGGATAAAAAATAAATAAATCTACAATTCAAAAAACCTAACTGTGCTTACTAAAAAAGTTACCAAATTTTAAATAAATATTTCATGGGTTTAAATCATAAGATTTATTTTCAATATCATAATATATATTAATCTAATTATTATTATTTAATACTAAATACCATCCATTGGGGTTTTGTAAAATTATTAAAAGTATATCAAAGGGATATTCATATGCTTATTATCCATTCTTTAAATAAGATGTTTTATGTAATTTTTAACCCACTCTGTTATGGTTTTTTTTAATTTTAACTAAATCACCAAAAAACCAAATTAATGTTTAATTATTAGTTAGTACACATATCGGTTTGACGATTACATCCTATATCTATGACTTCTCCTCTTTTGAGGTATGTGTAATGATAAATCTAACGAATCTGGGTATTCAACTTCAATGAAAATTAATTTGATATTATAAATAGATTATATGTATTTTTATAAATCCCTTATAAATTATTTAGATTGGAAAATATAATTTTTAATCCCAATCCATCCCATGGACACCAATCGATTTATGGATGATTGTAAACTCCTTGAAGGAAAAAATTCATGTATATTGATTTAATACCCAAAAATATTTATATTTTGATAAAATGGTTGGAAAATAATCATTTATGATTCAAATATTTTTTGTTAATTTGTTATTATAATTCTAGAGATGTTTTGTAGACATACTCTAGATTTGGAAGTTATAAGTTCAATAGAACTCATGATTTGTTTTATGAAAATTTCGCAGTTCCCTTATAGAATATCCAATATTAAATTATATGAAATGAAGATGAAAATATATGAAAATTTGTTAATAGTTACTATAGGATCAATTGAATATCATTAGGGTACATTTATCTGATTTTTAAAAATGATGTATCAATTATTTTATTAATTAATATACCATAATGCATCATAAAATTATTTCTGTACATCCTTCTAAATAATAGTATGTTTTTATCTTATTCCCCTTTTTATATTATTCTCCTTAGGAAAAATTAAATCATACGTGATAAATAGCTAGTAGTAGTTTTATTTAATTTATAAAATTATAGGAATTATCTATATTTTAAAATCAATAATTGAAGTAAAAATCATTAGATATTATATTATATTTTCACATGGAATCTCTTTAACACGTTCAAAATGAAATTGTTAGTATTGACCAAGGAATCTAATTAATTAATAAATTAACAAAATGATAAGGAAAACATTGTATTTGATGATTAACATTTGATTATTTATTTTACATTATCATATATACGGATTTAAGATACCTAATATTTATGGATCTAAAAATCATGTAAATGGAATTAAAAATAAAATGATAGAGTATAGAAATTAATATTCAGGGATAGCTCAACCAACTATCCATATAGACATTATATATGTTTTGTATAATGAAATGAATTTATATATGAGAGTCAAAATTATTATAGATATTAACAATGATAATAGTTTAATTAAACATTAAATGAAATTATTGTGTTTTATATAAAAAATAGATCGATATTAGATGTTTAATGATTCAAATAACTCATCATTCATTATAAATTATATAATAACAATGGTGGGTAGGGATATCACAGAGCACTTCAAGTAGTATAATATGAAGATTGATATTTCATAGTGTATTTCTATATACATGGAAATACAATTGGTATGTTTTAAATAAAAAAATATTAATGGGAAGTTGGAATGTCTACCAATAAATATTATTAAATAATGAAACATTGCAATGGATTCCACCACATGTCTTCCCAAGACCTTGAATATAAATAATAAATTTTTCATTATAGGTTATTGATATTTAATGTAAGATCATGTCATTTATAATTGGGATGATTTCGTAGTTAATCTATAATAAATGATATTTTATAAACAATTTGGTAGTCTAAATCTTGTATATGTATTTAGGTTTATAAATATGTGACAAAATCGGTAATATGATAATTATATGACTATAGAAGACATGTATGACAAATAGAAATATGTATAATTACTGGGTATATAGAAAATGAAATAATTAAAATCATTTCAGTTTTGGGGGGAAAAAATAAAAATAATAAATTTTACACTAGTTATAAATAACGAAAATCCATTAATATTTAATGAAATATAATAAATCAATATAAATATATATATAAGATTCTTGTGGGTATAATTACATTATAAAATCAAACACACCACACACTGGCCGGAAAGTAAATCCATACTCCCCCAAGATAACTCACTCATCCAGAAATATTACTT
Source organism: Viscum album (assembly GCA_963277665.1). NCBI lineage: Eukaryota > Viridiplantae > Streptophyta > Magnoliopsida > Santalales > Viscaceae > Viscum > Viscum album. The sequence continues at coordinate 645,430,657 of OY728120.1, read as the reverse complement.
CCATACATGGCCTAAGGTCCCAGTGGGCCTAAATCCCATTACTTGGCCCAAAGGCCCTAAATTTTCCTAATTTCCCAATGTAGAATCATCCATGAATCATTGATGAATAACTATCTATATGATCCGTTCCTACATCACTGTATATGTGCATCATCCCAGCATCACCGCTTGGTTTACTTTTAAATTGAAAAGAAAATATCCAACGAGTTTGTAATATCTCATCTAGTCTAACTTCTTGTTCAAATAGAGAGTATGAAATCCATCAAAAAATATAGGCCATTATTATTAGTTAATTAAATCAATAATTATTATATCCCAACTATATCATATCAAATTACCATATCCGCTATAATAATATGAAATCATTTAAAAAAAATATAATTATTCTTTATTAGTATAATTATAATTATTAAAAAATGATATAAAAAAGTTATAAACATGTATACTTACTCATCTACAAATAGATATTTTTTGTGTTCTGCTTCAACCACCTATATGAACAATGTTATTCTATCTCCATAATTTCCATTCGTGATTATTATCAAGACATTAATATTGAAAATATTTTATATTAATGGTAATCAATGTTAATATTAATTCCATTCATGTTGATAGCCATGAAAATGGTCACAAGTCACTATATTTAACATTTACTGAAATGTGAATGATATGATTTCCAATAATATGAACCATATGAATACCTACCACCAATTGATTTTGGGACTATATAAAAATAATTGTATTACTCCCCTACAGTGATAACTCTTGGAAGAAAGATCATAATTTCATTGAATAGTGATTAATTTTTTTCCAAACAAAGAATTAAATAATCTAAAATAAGTATATATTATAAATAGGACTCCAAAATAAATTTTTCAAAGCATATCTATGTTATAATTATTTTTGGTGAATATCCATGTAATTATGAAGTAATTCATATAGGTATTCTAATCAGTGTTTAGTAATATTTAGAAACACTCCAAATCCACTGGTTATTCTATTTTTTATGCTGGATATACTACCAAAAGGACAAAATTTCTCATAATTTTAGTTTAATTTTGTGGACTTAAATATATATAAATTCAATCACTTACAAGGTAATTTGATTATTTAATAAGAAATTCTAAAATGTTTTCACAAACAATATTCATTCATTCATGTGATTGATTAAAACATTGTACTATTTGTGAGAATATTTATTCCATTTCCATTTTAAAAATATTTTTGAATATCTCTAAATATTATGAATATTGACTTGTATTTCCACCATTTTCACTCTATTTTATTCATTGTTAATCCAAAATAAAATTTTGATGGAAGATAATCATTTTTAATTCTTATTAGTGGTTATTGTTTCTATTTAATAATAAAAAAATTATATTTTTTGTGAATGTAATTATCCGTAGTTTAATATTTTATTAATATTAAATTTTATGGACATCATCTTACTTATGATGATTTTATTGGATTATTTATATACATCATCCATTCTGTTTCTCCCATGTTTTTTCTCCAAATATTTTATTTGGTTTTATTTGTAATGATTCAATTACATGTTTTCATGACTCATCAAAATTTTACATTAATATTCTCAGCCATTTCATAATCATATATTTATAAATTATTTATTTTTTAATTTTATAAAAATTTAAATGATCATTCATTTCATTTGATAATATATTTCAAATGATTCTGAAAATTACTTATCATCATATCTATATATGATAATGTTTAATATTTTTCAATGACTATATGTTTTTATCAAACCATGATCTTTAATTTCCATATATAGTATTTATAAATTGATACATTTTTTATATACAATATTTTATTATCATGGGATAATATGATTTTGTTATCATGTAATGTTTTATTTACTTATATAATATACTTATATATTGTTTCTCATTATGTGATGGGTTCTACCATAATTATATATCACTTCAATACATTGGGTAAAGTATAATTCTCAAAATATTATAATTTATGATACATGAGTTGTTGTCCTAGTCTCTTATTATTTTGGAAATTTCATTCCCCTAAATAGGGATAGTATTAGTAAAGAGTCATGTCATAATATATGATTATATATGCTAATATATTATTCTAGATTACAATGTAGTTTAATATTCATATTTTATTTATTATCTTTATTTTAGTAATCATGTTATGATCCTTATAATACACTGTATTGAGAAGTATTTTTTCGTAATTTTATCCTGAATAGGTATTCAATTAATTCATACAACATTATAATAATTTTTTGATTACCAATGATGAAGATATTGGTATCTTTAATGTATCCACACTTAATGATCTTATAAGGCCATGCTTTTGTTTTTTATTCATTCTGATAGTTCTGATGGAACACGTCACATGTGAGATATCAATATGAGATTTAAGGGTAATTCAATTATGGTTAAGACATACACTATATTGAATAATAAGTACATTTTAATCAATTCATTAAAGACAATAAACTATTGGGTTATAGGGGAGAAATTTATTATGAGTTAATCGATAACAATCAGTAGAATATATTGTGTATTATTTATGGTTCTGATTCCCAATGATGAATTTGAACTAAAATTTTAGATGGTGCTGGAATTCAATGAAACTCTATTTTGATATTGAAAATGATAAAAAAAATTGAAACAACCATGAGGTTTTTTTTATTAATATTTTACAGTGATTATTTTTTGGTGAATAATTTTGTTTTTTTAACTCATTGTTGATATAGTTAATGAAGGAAAAAATATAATGTTTTAAATGGATCCATTGTGAAACTTTCTGTAATTTTGTAATCTCATATAATTATATAGTGAAATAAAATTTTGAAAAGATATATCATAGATTTATGTTCATTAAAGTAGTTATAATTGGTTAACCATGTAAAATAACTTATTATATCATGTTAACAATTAATGATTTGGATCCATGGTTATATGGTTTTCGATATTATTTTCTCGATGCCATCTCTATTGAGATGGAAAGATTCATTTTATGAATAAAAGAAATATAAACCCTAATAAACTGTAACTACCACCCTCTTATTTATATAGAGTAGTGCAGAGAATTAATTGAAACATGTGTTATCATATACATGAAGAGAATTATTGAGAATATATGCATGTTTGTTTGTTAGTACGGTGATACCATTGAATTATAAAGGGGTTATACTATTTGACAAGTAAATCTATCATATTGGGAAGAATATAATGAGAGGCCATATTTTATTTCTCATTGGATATATATGTTTGTTTATTACTAGAATATATTATTGGAATAATATATATTTTTCATTCTATTAAACATATATAATCCTTTTCAATATTAATGAAAATGAATAACATACAATATCTAGATAATAATAATATTCTATATAAGTTAATGAACTAAGTAGTAAAATATAAAAATAACTTTCGATCACACCTGCCAAATTTAATGAATGAGAATGAGTTTTGAATGATTCATATTTTTAGGTATTTCGTATTTTATTCAATAATTGGAATATTATCAAATTGTAATCATTTATCGTTTATTAAAAATTATCAATGGGGTTTCAATTTTAATAATTTATTTTGTGATGAGAATACAGATTATAATACCATAAAGAATATAATTAAAATACCTATTTTACAATGGAATTAATACATGTGGATGATAATCTTGTTGAGTTATCACTTTATGATCTTTAGATTTTTTTTTATGAAATGTGAGTGCATCCAGAAAGACCAATAAGACATTTTTTAAAGGAAATGGAATTTAATTCCTTAATGGATAATGATATTTTTGACACTATATGTAACACCCCAGGTAAATAAAGAATATGAAAATTTTATATTTATCCATATTTGTGAATAAAATATTAATATGACCTTAAAGGGGATGCTATGCTCGATGGCGTACCCAACACGCAACAACGAGTTTCTTGGGAATATTACGTTGCACTCTAATAATAAATTAATATTATTTTAAATGGTAGTTAACGCCTAGATGTTGTGATGGTAGGAATGAATATAAATAACTAAAAAATGATTATATATGTTTGTCAAAAAATTTTACTTTTTACAATAAAATTTAGAGGATTAAAAATGCGAATGAATCTAATTTTAAGCGTAAACATTCTAATATTCTTTAAAAGGTTGATTAACCGCTTTTTGATGGATAACCTCTTTTAAATCAACATTTTGACAATTTTATGTGTTATATTTGGGAAAATAAAATTCTTCTTTGGAATCGGGACATCAAAATTTACTTTGTGTAAATTTATGGTATTTTTCCAAAAAAGTTCAATTTTTAATGAATATTGCAAAATGTTGTCTTTTAATTCAAAACCTCTTTTAATCTAATTTATTTATATGATTAGATTATCTTTTGAATTATTTTTAAAGTTAAATTAGAATATATTTTTACCATTTAATCCAATAGTGGTCGTTGGAATTAATTTCACTTTGAAATCAGACTTTTACTAGTATCAATTTTTCGATACATTTTGTTTCATAAAAACACACTATTTATTTTAACAGCGGGAATTAATTATTAAATTAATTAATTCAACTTATATGTTCTGAATTTTGTAAAATATATATAATTTTTTAATTCGGAATATCAAATATAGATTAGGGTGAACTTTTGGTGATTTTCTGAGAAACTTCAATTTTTGATGAATAGTGAAACCACTAGGTGGTACTTATAAAAACTGATTTTCCGTTTAAATGGAATTTTGCCATCTTTGTCTTTTGAATTTCAAAAATCCGACATACATGGTTTTCATTAAAAAGTAAAATGTGGTTCAATGGGATTAAAATAATTTTTTGGTGAATAGTAACTTATTAAGTTTGTAATCGCGATTAGAGGTAATTAGTGTAGTTTAAGGTAAGAATAATGTTTTAATAAAATTAAATGACCTAGAAACATGTCCTACCCTAATTGGATGTGTCATGGATGACCAAGACAATCTATGGGTCAACTTTGGGACCCCATGGAGCCACTTTGGTTGGAAAATGATACAAATATCTTTTTATTTAATGTTAAAGTAAAAATGACACAAACATGAGATGTTTTACTAAAACAATTTTAAATGGGGTTATACAAGTCATATTTTTGACTATAAATAGTAATTGGAAATCTAAAACGATTTCCTATATCATTGTATTTGATTTATAATTTTTAGACATTAAATAAATTAAATTTTTTATGACATCATACTAATGTAGCGATGACCTAATTATTTAACGATTTAAATAAAATGGAAAGATAATGTAATATCTAAAACCTACACATGTCCAAAACCTATTGGATGAGTGGATTTCGAACCCTTATCATCTTATACCCGACATAAATTAATGTGGGACCTTAGAATCCGAAAATCTTTTTGAAAATAAAGTAACATTTTGTAACATTACAAGAGTGCCCCTCCTCTCTTCTTATAAAAGGACCCCACCTCTACCTCCTTACCCACAATCCCAAAGCCTTTGGCTCGCCCAACCTCTACCCATTTTGTCTCTCCACTTCCCTCTCTAACTCCGTGAAGCCTCACTTTGGGAAAAAGACTTCCCAAGGAAGCCTTTTAGATCAAACCAAAGGGAGTTACCCGATTTGAAGGTAATGTCTTCACTTGAGTCCTTTTGTTTTATTTTTCCTCTCCAACCCCCTAAAATCTTTTTATTAATTTCTTTTGTAACAACTCCAGTATCTTCAATATACTAGGATGTTGTTTCAAGAAGCATTCGAGCTACACTTACACACACCTACATCTAATGGTTAAAGAACATACTGTTTCCGTGGATGGCGAATTTCTGCCTCACGAAACGATGATTGTTCATCACTCATATAACACCATCAAAGGTGGCCATTAAGATGTAACTCTATTTATATATGATATATATTATGTTTATGTATTCCTTATGCTTCTGTATTTCTCATTTTTGGTATACCTTTATGGTTTCCATTGTGGGTAAACACGATAATTTCATTTTAGGAAGTGAGGACTACCGCCGCCTCAAAGTGATTTGATTCGTTAATGCCATATGTGGGACGTATAAAGGATGGATTTAAAGTTATTATATATTATGTTATACAGGAATTATAATATAACTCTATATCATTATTATTTCATTCCATTAAATTATGAGATAGAAATGAAAGTAGCGTTCATGCGTACGTACGGCTTACCGTCTCCATGAACGGTGCATTTCATTTCTTATCCCCAAATGTAATGTACTATTATAGGTACAAGTATATAATGGATATATATGATGAATTATACATCTAAATGATGAATATAATTCTGGAATTAAAATATACATACCTCTCATTTAGTTTTAATTTCATTAATATGACAAAGATATGAATGTAGCGTTCATGCGTACGTACGACTTACCGTCTCCATGAATGGTGCATTTCATTTCTTACCTCTAAATGATTATGTAATATTATAAATACATGTATTTTCTGGATATATATGATATATATGATATCCAAATAAGTAATTTCATTCTGGATATAAATAACCTTTGACCACAGGAACAACATGTAATTGCAAGAAGTCCACTTTTGACATAAGAACCAAATATCGACAAAACAAACATTATTAACTTAAATGATTACATAATGTTTATAAATGTCAATAATTGATATAAAAGGAATAATTAACTTGAAAAATATTCTTAATCAATTAGAAATTAACTCAAGTTTATTATTCAGGACGTTAAAGAACGATCAAGTCAAGTCAGACCCGAGGTATGGGATCCTACTCCTCTCGTTCTTTTTAAGTACACTCTTTTATGTCATTACTTTTAAAATCAACATTATTATGATTGGGATGTTATTTTATATTAATCCTACTTTATCTTTTATTTTCATCTGATGAGATACCATATTCTATCTCATCAATCCATTTTGGATGTTTTGAGTGGCACCGTTAGGCTGCCGAATTTTCGTAAGAGATCTAACCTCTCTCTTTCTTTTTAAGTACTCTACTTTATGTAACTTCTTTTAAGCTCCTCTTTCTTATGATGGGGGATGTTCTTTTATATTAATCATACTTTACTTATTATGTTCATATTATGAGAGACCCTATTTGATCTCATAAATACATTTTTGGAAGCTTTAAGTGTCGTCGTTAGGCTGCCGAGTTTTCGTAAGGGATTTTTCTTCTCCCTTTTATTCCCGTGAAATTTATGCTACATTTGCCACTATTTCGATTGAGTGGTGTATTTACTTCCCATTATTATACACTTTGTGTAGTATAATTTCATTTATGGGTATTTACATCTTCATTGTATGCCCTTCTTCCATAGGGTGTACTTTTCGAAAGTTACTCTACTCGGTAAGGGGACCTATCATCCTCCTCTTTTTAAAAGACTTATTTTGTTATGTATTTTAATTCACATACTATTATGTTGGGATATGTTCTCCTATATCCTTATTTATGTAAATTTTATATCCAAGAAATGAGATACACTTTATCTCTCTCATCAACCCTATTTGTAAAATTTTATGTGACACCGTTAGGCTGTCGAATTTTACCAAGGGAACTTCTTAACCCAATTTCGATTTCTTTGGGTTCAACTTGTACTTAATGAATATTTCATCCATTGAATATTTGTGAATTACCTTTGATTGTTTTACACATAATATCCACTTATATTGGGTGTATTTATATTTTTCACACATAATTATGAGATTGATTTATCCTTAATTTAAGGATACCGTCTTTATAATGGATTTCATCTCATTTTACATTTCTTTTGAGACTTCATTGTTGTTATGAAACAATTCACTCTTATAGGGTGTGTATAATGTCCTTTGACATATTATATCATGAATCCATTTATTCTCATGATATTATAAAGTTCGGATTAAATGTTGTTCCGTAATTATTTGTATTCAAGAGTCTCTCATTTTGTAAAAAACTCTTTAACAAAAATATCGTTTTAAATGTTTTAAAGATTCATTATTCTAAATTTTTCTCTTTAATGTCCATGATTTCAAAATGTTTTCCAGTATTAATTTATGTGGAAATTAATGTTTTAAAATTATAATTCCATTAAAAGCTTCAAAGTGGTATGGGACACTTTGATTCAAAAATATCGTTTAAATGGTTTTTGAAAATGGTTTGATTAAATCAATATCTTGGAATTACTTATTGTGATTGTAAATGAAATGTTGTAATTGAAATGTTTATATTTTCAATATTTTATGTGTAATGATGGTACTTGGACATTTTACAGGTGGTTACGTGATAAACCATATGACAGGTGGTGTCGTGAATACCAGTACGGGTGGTTACGTTATAACCTCCAATGCATTGGGTATGGAAGTCAGCCGTATGGCTATTCCATTAAGTATGTATGGAAGTTGGCCGAATGGGTATTCCATTAAGTGATATGTGTGGAAGTCGACCTTATGGTTCTTCCACTTATGAATGTTTAAGTCCCAAGTTACCTTTATATGTTATGTGATCTTTATATGGCTTTTATGGTAATCTTTTGGTTACAGAAGGGTAAGTAATGAACTTTTATTCAGTGAAGAGTTTTTACTACTTCGAAAAGGTGAAAAGTATTACTTTGATAATTTATATATGGTTTACTTGTTGTTTTGAAAAAATCTAACAGTTTTCATTCTTTGTGAATCCCTTACTGATCTTTTTATGCTCATCCCATGTTTTTGAAATGTTTTTCTTAGGACTTCACGTGGAATAGGGTCAAGGATGGGATCACAGGAATGTCATGCAACCTAAAACATGGAACTTGAAATCTTTCTTTTTAAGAGTTTTTATTTTATGGAAACATAGTAAAAGTTTCTAATTTGTAATCTTTTGAGATGTAATAGTTATGTCCTAATTCTCTAAAAATATAAACCTGAAAAGATCCTCAATGTGAATTATTAATTTAATTCAATATTAAGTAAGGTTTAAGGCTGGGGCCTTATAGTTGGTATCAAAGGTCGGTTTAGATAACATTAGAGGTTAGGGTATTCTTTAAGCATAAGTGACATTACCATAATGGTTAGGATTTCAGAAAGAGTCATAGTTTTTAGATAAAGTGAATGAGTAAGTATATCTTCCTCATCAGTAAATGATGGTTTTTTGACATACTCACACTGACATTTCTGTTTTTAGTGAATGGATGGATCTAGCAAGCACCAAAGTGACAATAGGTTTGAAGGAAACCGTGGTGGTTCTCTGATTAAAAGACTGGAAGAAATGGGGGATTCAATGAGGAAACTCGTGGTTGTTCTAAACCAACTATCAAGGAGTCATGATCAACCACATGAACATTGGTATGTTCTGTAATGCATCATGTATGAGATGACCAATCGATGTGGAAGTTCAGGTAATAATTATAAAGGTAACCATTAGAGTTTATATGATCCTTACTTTTGAGGTAATTATGGGTTACTATATGTAATAATGGAAAGTGAAAGTCATCATATAAAATTGAGGTTAAATTATATTATGGTTTATTTGACGATTTTATCTCGTTATTGTAGAATCTTTTAAGAATTATGTAGTTTTGGAAAAAGGACAACAAGCATACCATGTGACAACCCGTCGCGTCGGACAAGGCTGTGGGAATCGAACCCACAACCAAATTGCAATGGGTATTTATTTCCTACCACTAGACTACGTGATGTCCCTGGTTAGTTTGACTGATTCTTTTTAGTTAGATGATTTTAGGAATCAAGAGTAAGTTTATTTTGGGTTATCTATGGAAATTATTAACCTATCATCAAGGATATGTGATTAGGTAAATTACTTTTCAATATGAGAATTTAAGAGCAACTGATGTTATTTGGAGATAAAAGTTAATTTGTACCTTGGAAGACTATGTGACTAAGTCCTTCAAATATTTGCGTTTCAATATTTGTTTGGTTTACTTTGAATAATTTTATGGACAAATTGTTTATCAAATGGTCCTCATTGAACTTTGGGTTTTGTTGGACATATTTTGGAGATTAATAATAGATTTTCTTTTTATAAAGTGTTATCCTTTTCTGGATTATCTGATCATGTAATAACCTTTTTGGTTTTGGTTTTGGATTTGGTTAAAGTCTTAAAGATATCGGAATTATATAGTTCTCTTTTGTGGAATAGGTGATTCTATAGAAGTTGATTATAGTACTCTTACTATGAACAAGTCTTCCTAAATACTCGTCTTTTGGAGAAAATATGAGTTTGTGTAAGGAATATAATAAAAGTTGAAAGTCAACATGATAAGTGATTATGTTTCATTATGAATAAATTACTCATTAAAAAGTAACTTAAAACGAAATGTTTTCTATTAACTTTTTCTACTGGGGAATCGAATACCGTTTAACCCATTAAAAGTTTGTGATTTTCTTATGGTTAACTTTTTTCTAGACATGTTTACTATCACTCTCCTTGAAGAACATGACCCATTACATTTTCTTCCATGTCCATATTTTCCTAACCGGAATCCTATTATGAGTAAACTCGGGTGACCTATGTACTAATCTTTCTTTATTTTAATGTGATTGTTTTACCGACTCTTATTCTGAAGTGGGACTTTCAAGGATGTTTCCAAGCTCAATTTTAAAATTGCGAGGATGCAATTTCCAAAAGGGGGGAAGGATGTAACACCCCAGGTAAATAAAGAATATGACAATCTCATATTTATCCATATTTTTGAATAAAATATTAATATAACTTTAAAGGGGATGCTATGCGCGATGGTGTACCCAACACGCAACAACGAGTTTCTTGAGAATATTACGCTGCACTCTAATAATAAAGTAATATTATTTTAAATGGTAGTTAATGCCTAGCTGTTGTGAAGGAGGGAATGAATATAACTAACTACAAAATTATTATATATTTTTGTAATATATTTTTACTTTTTACAATAAATGTTAGAGGATTAAAAATGCGAATGAATCCAATTTTAAGCGTAAACATTCTAATATTCTTCAAAAGGTCGATAACCGCTTTTTGATGGCGAACCTCTTTTAAATAAACATTTTGACAATTGAATGTGTTATATTTGAAAAAAAAAATCTTCTTTAGAATCGGGACATTAAAATTTACTTTGTGTAAATTTTTGGTATTTTTCCAAAAAAGTTCAATTTTTAATGAATAGTGAAAAATGTTGTATTTTAATTCAAAAACTATTTTAATATAATTTATTTATATGATTAAATTATATTTTGAATTGGTTTTAAAGTGAAAATAGAATATATTTTGACCATTTATTCCAATAGTGTTCATTGAAATTAATTTTACATTGAAATCGGACTTAAACTAGTATCAATCTTTTGATACATTTTGTTTCATAAAAACATGCTATTTGTTTTAACATCGGGAATTAATTATTAAATTAATTAATTCAACTTATATGTTCTGAATTTTGTAAAATAGAAATCATTTTTGAATTCAGAATATCAAAAATATCTTAGGGTGAACTTTTGGTAATTTTCTAAAAAACTTCAATTTTTGATGAACAGTGAAACCACTAGGTGGTACTTATAAAAACTGATTTTCCGTTTAAATGAAATTTTTCCATCTTTGTGTTTTGAATTTCAAAAATCCGACATACATGGTTGTCATTAAGAAGTAAAATGTGGTTCAATGGGATTAAAATAATTTTTTGGTGAATAGTAACTTATTAAGTTTTTAATCGTGATTAGAGGTAATTACTGTAGTTTAAGGTAAGAATAATGTTTTAATAAAATGAAATGACCTAGAAACATGTCCTAAACTCATTGGATATGTCATGGAAGACCAAGACAATCCATGGGTCAACTTGGGGACCCCATGGAGCCACTTCAGTTGGAAAATGTCATAAATATCTTTTTATTTAATGTTAAAGTAAAAATGATACAAACAAGAGATGTTTTACTAAAACAAATTTTACATGGGCTTATACAAGTCATATTTTTACTATAAATAGTAACTGGAAAGCTAAAAATATTTCCTACATCATAGTATTTGTTTATAATTTTTAGACATTAAATAAATTATATTATTTATGACATCATAATGATGCAGCGATGACCTCATTATTTAACGATATAAATAAAATGGAATGATAATGTAATATCTAAGACATACACATGTCCAAAACCTATTGTATGAGTGTATTTCGAACCCTTTTCACCTTATCCTCGACATAAATTAATGTGGGACCTTTAAAATCCGAAACACTTTTTGATAATAACGTAACATTTTGTAACATTACCAGAGTGGCCCTCCTCTCCTCTTATAAAAGGCCTCCTCCTATACCTCCATACCCACACTCCCAAAGCGTTTGGCTTGGCCAAACTCTTCTCATTTTGTCTCTACACTTCCCTCTCTAATTCCTTGAAGCCTCACTTTGGGAAGAAGTCTTCCCAAGGAAGCCTTTTAGATCAAACCAAAGGGAGTTACCCGATTTTAAGAAAATGTCTACACTTGATTCCTTTTGTTTTATTTTTCCTCTCCAACCCCCTAAAATCTTTTTATTAATTTATTTTGTAACAACTCCAGTATCTTCAATATACTAGGATGTTGTTACAAGAAGTATTCGAGCTACACTTACACAAACATACATCTAATGGTTAAAGAACATACTGTTTCCGTGGATGGCGAATTTCTGTCTCACGAAACGATGATTGTTCAACACTCATATAACACCTTCAAAGGTGGACATTAAGATGTAACTCTATTTATATATGGTATATATTATGTTTATGTTTTCTTTATTCTTTTTTATTTTTCATTTTTGGTATACCTTTACTTTTTCCATTGTGGGTAAACACGATAATTTCATTTTTGGAAGTGCGGACTACCGCCCCCTCAAAGTGATTTGATTCGTTAATGCCATATGTGGGACGTATAAAGGATGGATTTAAAGTTATTATATATGATTTTATAATGGAATTATAATATACCTCTTTATCATTATTATTTATTTCCATTAAATTATGAGATAGAAATTAAAGTAGCATTAATGCTTACGTACGGCTTACCGTCTCCATGAACGATGCATTTCATTTATTATCCCCAAATGTAATGTACTATTATAATTAAATGTATATAATGGATATATATGATTAATGATACATCTAAATGATGAATATAATTCTGGAATTAAAATATACATACCTCTCTTTTAGTTTTAATTCCATTAATATGACAAAGAAATGAAAGTAGCGTTAATGCGTACGTACGACTTACCGTCCCCATGAACAGTGCATTTCATTTCTTATCTCTAAATGATTATGTAATATTATAAATACATGTATATTCTGGATATATATGATATATATGATATCCAAATTAGTAATGTCATTCTGGATATAAAGAACCTTTGACCACATGAACAACATGTAATTGCAAGAAGTCCACTTTTGACTTAAGAACCAAATATCGACAAATCAAACATTATTTACTTAAATGATTAAATAATGTTGATAACATGTCAATAATTGATATAAAAGAAATAATTAACTTGAAAAAGTTTCTTATGCAAGTATAAATTAACTCAAGTATATTATTCAGGACATTAAAGAATGATCAAGTCAAGTCGGACCCGAGGTAAGGGATCCTACTCCTCTCTTTCTTTTTAAGTACACTCTTTTATGTCATTCATTTAAGATCATCTTTATTATGATTGGGATGTTATTTTATATTAATACTACTGTACTTTTTATGTTCATATGATGAGAGACGCTATTCTCTCTCATTAATCAATTTTGAATGTTTTGTGTGGCGCCGTTAGGCTGCCGAATTTTCGTAAGAGATCTAACCTCTCTCTTTCTTTTTTAGTACTCTCCTTTATGTAACTTCTTTTAATATCCTCTTTGTTATGATGGGGGATGTTATTTTATATTCCTCATAATTTATTTTTTATGTTTATATAATGAGAGACCCTATTTGATCTCATAATTTCATTTTTGAAAGCTTTAAGTGGCGCCGTTAGGCTGCCGAGTTTTCGTAAGGGATTTTTCTTCTCACTTTTATTCCCGTGAAATTTATGATACATTTTCCACTATTTCGTTTGAGTGGTGAATTTACTGCCCATTATTATACACTTTGTGTAGTATAATTTCATTTATGGGTATTTACATCTCCATTGTATGCCCTTCTTCCATGGGGTGTACTTTTCTAAAGTTACCCAACTCGGTAAGGGGATCTTTCACCCTCCTCTTTTTAAAAGGCTTCTTTTGTTATGTATTTTAATTCATATACTATTTTGTTGTGATATGTTATTCTATATCCTTATTTATGTAAACATTATATCCAAGTTATGAGATACCCTTTATCTCTCTCATCAACCCTTTTTGTAAAATTTTATGTGACGCTGTTAGGCTGTCGAATTTTACCAAGGGGACTTCTTAACCCAATTTTGATTTCTTTGGGTTCAACATGTAGTTATTGAATATGTCATCATTTGAATATGTGTGAATGAACTTTGATTTTTTTACACTTAATATCCACTTATATTGGGTGTATTTATATATTTCACACATAATTATGAGATTGATTTATCCTTAATTTAAGGATACCTTCTTTATAATGGATTTCATCTCATTTACATTTCTTTTGAGACTTTATTGTTGTTATGCACCAATTCACTCTTATATGGTGTGAATACTGTCCTTTGACATATTATATCTTGAATCCCTTTATTCTCATGATATTATAAAGTTTGGATTGAATGTTGTTCCGTAATTATTTGTATTCAAGAGCCTCTCATTTTGTTAAAAACTCTTTAACAAAAATATCGTTTTAAATGTTTTAAAGATTCATTATTCTAAATATTTATCTTTAATTTCCATGCTTCCAAAATGGTTTTCAGTATTAATTTATATGGACATTAATGTTTTAAAATTATATTTACATTAAAATCTTCAAAGTAGTATGGGACACTTTGATTCAAAAATATCTTTTAAATGGTTTTTGAAAATGGATTGATTATATCAATATCTTGGAATTACTTATTGTGATTACAAATGAAATGTTGTTATTGAAATGTTTATATTTTCAATATTTTATGTGTAATGATGGTACTTGGACATTTTACAGGTGGTTACGTGATAAACCATATGACAGGTGGTTCCGTGAATACCAGGATGGGTGGTTACGTTATAACCTCCAATGCATTGGGTATGGAAGTCAGACGTATGGCTATTCCATTAAGTATGTATGGAAGTTAGATGAATGGATATTCCATTAAGTGATATGTGTGGAAGTCGACCTTATGGTTCTTCCACTTAAGAATGTTTATGTCCCAAGTTACCTTTATATGTTATGTGATCTTTATATGGGTTTTATGGTAATCTTTTGGTTACAGAAGGGTAAGTAATGAACTTTTATTCAGCGAAGAATTTTTACTAATTCGAAAAGGTGAAAAGTATTAATTTGATAATGTATACATGTTTTACATGTTGTTTTGAAAAAAACTAATAGTTTTCATTCTTTGTGAATCCCTTACTGAGCTTTTTATGATCATCCCACGTTTTTGAAATGTTTTTCACAGGACTTAACATGGAATAGGGTCAAGGATGGGATCAAGGGAAAGTCATGCAACCTAAAACATGGAATTCGACATCTTTCTTTTTAATAGTTTTTATTTTATGGAAACTTAGTAAAAGTTTCTACTTTTTAATCTTTTGACATGTAATAGTTATGTCCTAATTCCCTAAAAATCTAAACCTGAAAAGTTCCTCAATGTGAATTATTCATTTAATTCAATATTAAGTAAGGTTTAAGACCGGGGCCTTATACTATAAATAATGAAAAAGGGTGTAGTAATTTTTTTTATATCATATGGTGAAAATGAGAATGTGGGATAACATATGGTTTTAAAGGAACAATTTTTTTGGTATACTTTTACAACATAATAGTCAGTAAAATTACAACATTTGTTCCATGAAATGATGATATTGATGTTATAATTTAATATATATATATATATAAATAAAATGATGTAAAATTATTCCAAGAATACTTTTCAAAATTTAAAATTCATCTAATATAATGATTCAAATAAATATAAAGTTAAATAAATAAGAAGATAAAGATGTTGCATTTCTAAATATTCTAATTTTAAATTAATTATTTATATGCGGAATTTTTTTAGGTAAGCTTTCAAGAAAAATAAAAATATAACTAATCAATAAAAGTAATAAGTTGTTTTTATTTATTTGAAATTTTACATTAATTCATGTTGTCGATCAACAACTATATAGAAATAATAATATAATATAATTCAATTAATTAATAAATAATCAGAAATCATTGACTAAATCGAATCCAAGTGTAATTGTCTATAGAAGTATGGGGAATAATTTGGATAAACTAAAAACATAAATATGAAATGTAGTGTAGTTGAATATGAAAATACAGGATAAAAATACATTAAATATTAAATATAGTGAATATGTCAAATGATTTAATAAATTTTTTATCTTATTAATTTGAAGAGGTTACAAATAAATATAATCCTTCAAAACAAATTAAATAAAGGGGTTTGAAGAATATGTTGTGGTTTATAAATTTTTTAGATGGAAAAGTAATGGAAATCACTAATTATAAAATAAAATGTTTTAATAAATTATTAAATACTCAATGAATAAATTAAATCGGTGAAAATCGATTTCTGTTTAACAGGGAGAAAACAAAATCCATAACTAAAACTAAATAATTAATGGAAAGAAAATTTATTGATATATTCCTATGTCAACAATTACTCATCAAATGTCATGGATTTATTTTTTTTGTTGATATATTACAAGATATGACACTGAAATATTATCTCCATTTATCATGTTCTAATTTTTTAGATATGTTGTTCATAATATGATATCATTCAATGGGATAAATAGAAACATGAAATCATAGGAACCCAGTAGTTATAAAAATAAGATTATATAATAACCTACAATTGAAAGATTATTTTTTACAGTTAATTTATTTGGCCTCTAATTTTAGTCAGAATTATATGTTTTACAAGAAACAATTTGTTGCAATTTATTATATAGAGGACTATACAGAATGGAGAGAAAAACCATGAATAAAATTCCTTCCAGAATTCAATTTCTCTCACCATTTTATGGGGAGTATGATTATTATTCCTAAATTTAATAGAATATGAAAAAAAAATCAACGGTCTCAAGAAATGATTAATTTCAAGGAAGGGAGAACGTTGGAAAAGTATTTTTGTGGAATTATTTTGTTAATGGTGATACACATTTGTATCATGGTGATTCTAGATATTGGGTACACATCCAAAATGATTAGAAATATAAACATTTTATAGAGTGTCAGTGGTAATCTTTATGGATGGATTGGTTTGGAAGTATTGTTTCCTTGAAGATCAAAGGATGTGGATGAATAAATATTAATTGAAATGAGTTGATGAACATGAATGTTCATATTGTGGATGTAATTTTCACAAATTCAATAATGTGTGTCAACTATGTTAACTGGGAATAAAATTTACATTATATTTATTGGATTCATTTTTTAATTTAATGTCATTAATATCAATAAAAATTATAGAAAAACAATAAGTTTTTTTTATCATTTATGAAAAAATGACAACACTTCAATCCTTAATGTGTAAGATGGAAAATATTTATGGAATTTAGGTGTTATGAATATATATCGAAATTATATTGAAAAAATTTCAAAGATGAGTAATATAGGTTACATTTTTAACATAACGAATGAATGGGAAAATAATATTTATTATTATATAATTCGAAATATGGTGAGAAATTCTAGTTGATCAACATATAAAAAGGAATCAAATAAGTTAGTCATAATTCAAAATAATTGGTGGAGTCTGATGAATTTTTTTTTTGAAAATTCGGTGGGAGATACATTAATATATTTTTTATTTGATATAAAATTATGAGTTATATAAAATTTCTATACATTAAAAATAAATTATTAAATATAAATTGTATGGGAGATTAAAAGAAATACGTAGCATCTGTAATTAGTTTTAGGTTTAACAATATTACCCAATACACATCCACTGAATTAAAAATTATTTATATAATTATGGAATAAAACATCAGAATTAATCTTGGGGATGATAAAAGAAAAAAAAACACGGTCAGGCGGTCTAATAGAATGATGAATTAAATTGAAAATAATATCCTAAGTAACTATTTGATCCCATAAAATCCT
The DNA here is from genome assembly GCA_963277665.1 of Viscum album. Taxonomy (NCBI): domain Eukaryota; kingdom Viridiplantae; phylum Streptophyta; class Magnoliopsida; order Santalales; family Viscaceae; genus Viscum; species Viscum album. Next base: position 645,412,512 of record OY728120.1, on the reverse strand, counting down.
TTCAATAAAATAGTAAAAGTTGATATATATATATATATATATATTTATTATTTTTTATGTCTATTAGACAATGGGACAATATATGGAATATATAACGGATGTAGATCACCACATAAACACTTTTTTTAGAAATCAATTAAATTTATAAAATATAAGTATTATAAGTCAAATATAGTAATGATATAGTTGAAGGAATCATTTCGGGGTTAATAAAAATCAAAATATCTATATATTATTTAATTAGATGTATAATATTATTTTAAATAAATCTATGTAAAGGATAAAAACATTAATAATGTATATAAATTTGTTAATATAGACATAAGTTATATTTTTAATGAAAAATTAAATGATTTCACTAAAATCAAAGAGGTTTAAAATTCCAATTATATAAATAAATTACATATTGAGACTGATGAAAATGTAGTAGAATAGATTTTTTCATTATATTTAGGGAGGAATATGTGTTATTATATATAGGAATCAAACATAATAAAAAAATATGAATGACCAAAAATATTGAGTATTTGGAATACCTTGAACGCTACCATGTTTTGAAAAGTGGAGAAAATATAATTTCCATATGTTTAAAAGGAGGAATCATGGGATACAGATATGAATAGGTAGTTAATTGAGAGACAAAATAATGAAACCTGTGATCATTTAAATATAATGGATGAATTTAAACTTAGATGAACCAATGGGGAGTTCCAAAAAATATGATGATTTTGGATATGTGATTGAAAAAAAATCTGGCTTTTAAATGCATATATATGTGTCAAAGGAATAGATGGGGAATATGATATTAACATAACTATTTATAAATGGTTGAACATTATTTTCTTGGTTTACCCTATGTCCTGTTATAAAATTATGTGCAACATGTGGTGGATTATTCAACATAATTATCCTTGATCAGCATCAAGAGGGGATAAATCCATTTAATATCCTATGGTTACCACTCAAAATTATTCATAATATTATGAGGAATATGTATAATTTTAACATCTTATATAATCAGAAAAATATTAAAGAATTAATAATTTATTAAAATAAATATTTCATGGAGTTTAAATATTGGAGATGGCTTGGAAAAACATATAATAAATATATTTCCACACTAGTATTCTATCCCAATGAACGAGAGATTTGGGAATTCTATATTAATCCAATAAAGAATAAGTATTTTTTATTATTCTTATTTATCATTATGATTCATATAGGTATGATCATTAATATAAAATTATTCTGTATTCTATTGAATATTTTTTTATTGCTGTAATATTTATTAATAGATTTATGATTTTATTTATTTTTTATTTTTTTAATCTCAAGTTATTTTTATATATAAATCCATCTAGAAATATTTAGTTATATCTGAGAAATGATATCCATGATTTGGATATATTTTTGAATAAATTCAGAAAATAGATAAATGAGTTTTCTATGGTCATTGAAAAGACCCTTGTGCAATTTTTTTTGATTAACCATTATATAAACCTCAATGAAATGGTAAATGACTTATAATAGTTATAATAACAGACAATAGGTTTTATTAAAAATGTTTTGGTAGATAATCATATATAATATATAATTTTTTGTTATATTAATATATAATTGGAATTTGAATACTCTATCATGATGCTGTATGTCATAATTATAGAACACAACCTAGTATAAGTTAAAAATATATTTCACAAAATAGTCCTTTTATTCGGAAAATATTTCATGGTTTGAATAAATTAATATTTCATAATACATCATTGTGACAACCATAGGTACCGTGAAACAATATAACCAAATCATAATGGAAATATATATTATAGAAAAAAAATGATAAGTTAAAATGTCTCCACCTGAAAATAAATAATAATAAAATTTTTGGATTTTTTTATATTTTTTGGAATATAAATATGAAAAATTTCATGCCAACTTCTATAGTATCACAACATGGTTTTTTTATAAATTTAATGGAAAATATTTTTTTATAATTATAAAAAATATACAACATGAATGTAATACCTGGTCTCGCACATAATGATTATAGTCCTTTAATATCATTTACAATTACCATATCAGCTATAATAATATGAAATAATATCCAAAAATAATATTATGATCTATTATCATAATTAAACTTATGTAAAAAATGATTTAAAAATGTTATAAACATATATTATTATTCATCAATGCATATAACAATTATTTGGGTTACTTCAACCACCAACATGAACAATGTTATATGATCTTGATCATTTCCATTCATTATTCGAATAAATAAATTGAAATATACAATAATTAATATTAATGGTAATTTGTGTGTGTATTATTTACATTAATGGTGACAGCCATGAAATTGGTTATTACTGTGCCACAAGTTACAATATTAATCATTTTTTAATTTTTAATGATATGATATCTTGTAATTTGATCTATACTAATACCTACCATCAAATGATTATGGGACTATATAAAAAAATTAATTATATGGTTCCCCATCATTGTCCAAACATATAATGACGAACATAATATCATGGTATACTGATTTAAATTGTATTTACAAACTAAATGTTAACTATCCTAAACTAGGTCTTAAATATATATATCGTTCCAAGATAAATTTTATTCCATTTATATCTATGTTATACTGATTTTTAGAGAACATCCATGGAATTGAAAAGTAATATTATCATTATTCCAAAAAATATTTGATTTCATTTATATACACTCAATATTTAGTTCCTGTTTTATTTTTTATACTACATATACTATTTAATGAACAAAATTTATCATAATTTTAATGGAATTCAGGGGAACACAATATATATATATCATTCTCACACTTCCATCTGAATTTGTTCCATTAATTGAAAATTTATAATATTTTCTCACATAATATAAATTATTTCATGGGTTATCTTGAAATAAAGTATTCCCTATGAGAATATTTAATCCATTTCCATTAAAAATTCTACTTTGGTTTGTCTTTGAATATTTTGAATATTGACATTTATTTCCATTATTTTCTATCTATTTTATTCATCATCCAACCAAAATTAACATTGTAAGGAAAATAATCATTTTCATTGATCATTAGTTGTGAATGTTTTTATTTGTTGATAAAAAAATTATGTTGTTTCTTGAATGTAAATCTCCCTAGTTAAATATTTTTGGAATATTAAATTTTATAGACTTCATCTTACTTATGATGATTTTATAGGAATATTATTACATCTTATCCATATTCATCCCCCTTGACCATTTTCTCCTATTATTTTCTTTGGTTTTATTTACAAATGATTCCATTACTTGTTTTCAAGAATGGTCAAATTATTTTTTATTTACATTCCCAGTCATTTCAAATTATTATATTTATAAATTATTTATTTTTAAAATATTTCACAATGTAATTGATATTTAATTATATTTTAGAAAGGATTTGAGATGTATCTATACATTATTTTTCATTATATCAATATATGTTAATGATTCTAATGTTTCACAGGGGATTAGTCTTTAACAAATTGTGAACTTTTATTTCCCAATATAGTATTCTTAAAGTGATAAAATTTTTAAATACACTATTTTATTTCCAAGGGGTAATTACGTTTGGTTATCATGAATAGTTTTTTTATATTTATATAACACACACATATATTATTTCTCATTATGTGATGGCTTCTCGAGGAATTATATATCTCTCTAATGCATTGGGTAAAGCATAAATCATGATGTTATAATTTATGACAAATGGGAGGTAATCATATTATCCTATGATTTTGGATATTTCATTCCACTATGTAGGGATTGTTTTAGTACAGAGGCATGACATATTATATGATTATCTTTGATTATATATTGTACTAGATTACCCTATTGTTCATTAATCTTATATTATTTATTATCATTATTATAGGAGTTATGTTACGATCCTTATAATAAACTATATTTTTGAATTACTTTTTGATAATTTTATCACGACTATATGTTCATTTTATTCACACAACTTTATAATCTTTTTATGATTTTCAATGTTGACAAAATTGGCAGCTTTAATGTTTCACCACATAATGTTCTTTAATGACCATCCTTTTATTATGTCTTCATTTATACTGTAATGAAGGAAAATATAACAAGTAATATGTCAATATGGGTTTCAAGGGTAATTAAATTATGGGTAATACATTCTATATATTGTAAAATTAGTTAATTTTTATCAATTACATAATGTCAACAAATTGATGGGTTCTCGGGGAGAAATTTATTAGGATTTAATTTACAGAAATGATTAATCATTTATTGGTTAAAATGATTATGGAATTCATTGAATAGTTTTAATGATTGTGAAGATGATAACACAGTTGAAGCACCCATGAGGATTGGTGTTATTAATATTTTATTGTTATTATTTATGGATGAAACTTTTAATATGTTGTTTTATAACTCTTCAATGAAGAAACTATTGAAGGGAAAAATATAATGTAATAAATTGTTCCATAGTGAAACATTCTAAGGATATGTAATCACATATAATAATGTGGTTACATTGAATGTTACATTTATATATCATTATTTTATGATCATTAATGTAGTCATTATGGGTTAACCATGTAAAATAAATTTTTCTATCATATTAAAATTTAATAATTTTATTCCTGGGTTATATGGTTTTTGGTGATATGTTATCAATGTCATATTCTATGTGAGATAATTATCCAAGTTATGTTCGAATATAATATAAACCCTAATTAAACCAAACCACTACAAACCTATTCATATAGTGTAATGGGGACAAATAACTGAAGCATGCGTTATCACATTCATGAAGAGAATTACAGAGAATATATCCAAGGTTGGTTTTTGTCATAAGGAAACCATTGAACTATAAATGAGTTATGTTATTTGACATGTTAATATATCAAATTTTTAAGAATATAATGCGATAAAAATTTAGGTTTTTCAGTCAATATTTATTTATCAATTAATGGAATAAATTTAAGTAATTTTATTGATTTTTCAATGTATATAATAGATTGAAAAATCCCCAATGTTAATTAAAATCAATGAATACATTATCATGGATATTTTATAATTAGATATATGTTAATGAAGAATTATTTACCATTTAAAATTATCTTTTGGACACCATATCCAAAATTAAAGAATGTTACTGACTTGTGAAAGATTCAAGGTTGAACATACTTCATATGTTATTAAATGATTATAAAATTATCTTACATGTAACAATTTATTGTGTATTAAATATTCCCATTTGGTTTTTGAAGTAATTAAAGGTTTTGGTGATGATAAAAAAATATTATAATATCATAAAGATAATATTTAATATACTTATATTCCAATTATATCAATAGATGAGGATATAAATCATGATGAGTTATAAATTTATGGTCTTTAAATAATGTTATTTCATATGAAATGGGAGTTCATATAAGATGACACATAAGTCATTCTCCAAGGTAAATAATATATAATTCCTTTGTAGGTCATTATTATCATGAAACTATAAATAACTAAAAAGATGATATTTTTTTCAATCACATATGTTGACAAAGAGACTATTAGATAATGTATGGTTTAAAGGAAAATTGTCGGTTGTATAATTTTACACAATAGATGTAATTAAAATTACAATAATATTTCAAGGAAATGTTGATAGAGATGTTATATTTTAATACATATGAATATAATAAAATAAATTTCCTACAAGAATGAATTAGAATTTTTGATATTTATCTAATATATTAATTCAAATGAATAACAACTTAACTAATGAACAAGCTGAATATGAGGCATTATTGAATAATATTATGCTAAAATAATTATATATACAGATAATTTTTTTGGTAAGATATCCCAAAAGATAAATATAAATGTAATGAATAAATGAATCAATAATTTTTAATTTTTTTTTAGAATTTTTAACATTAATATCCTTTTGAGGATCATGAAATATGGAGAAATAATAATATAGAAGACAATAAAATTATTGAATAAATTTTTAGAATAAATTGACTAACTCAAAACTAAGTGTAATTATCTAGAGAAGCATGGGGAAGAATACTAGGAAACAAAATATCAATTTGATATGTAATGTAGTTCAAGATAAAAAAATTAAGAATCAAATAAATGAACTATTGAACATAGTGAAAATATTAAGGGATAGGAAAAAATGGATGATCATTTAATGTAGAATAAATTACAAATAAAAATAAACATTATGAAAGAAAGAAATATAGTTATTTGAAGAACAATATTTTTTTTCTAAATTCTCTTGATGGTAATTGGAAAGAAAATTAATAATTATCTAACATATTTTTTAAAAAATTGTTAAATAATCAATAAATCATTTAAATGGGTGAAAATCAACTTATGGTTCATTATAAAACACCAAATTCCATTACGAGAACTTTAAAATTTTGTTAGAATATTTTAGACATATTCCTAATTCAACAATGGTTTATCAAATATCATGGATTTATTTAGATGTTGTAAATATGACTACATATGGTAGTGAAGAAATATTTATATCTGCCATGTTTTAATTCATTGTATAATCTTTCCACATGATTACATATTTCGATGAGATACAGAGACACTTGTTATCATATAATCCTAGTATTAAGATAAATATGATAATATTATAACCTAAAAATCAATGATGATTTTTTATATAGATTTTATCTCTCCTGTTATTTTTTGTAATAATGATATGTCTTACAAGAATCAATTAAATATAATTTTTTATAAGGATAAAAAGAGAGAATGGAGAGAAGACCCATGAAGAAAATTATTTGTAGAATAGAGTTTTCTTATAATTGGAATAAGATTATGATTTTTTATAATATATTTAAAATAATGAGGAGAAAATATAATATGTTTCAAAAAATTAATTTCAAAGAATGAAAGAAGATGTAAACTTATTTTCTAGAAATTGCCTCATTAATGATCACAAACATTTGTATCATGTGGATTCCAGATACTGGGTACTCATCCAACATGTTATGAAATATAAATATTTCATAGAATTTCATGAGTAATTTTTAAGGATGATTTGTTTGGGAAATATTATTGCATTGAATTTAAAAAGAAGCAGATGAATAAATATTTCATGAAATGAGTTGATGGACAGGATGGTTCATTTTGTGGATGTACTAATTCACCAATTCATGAGTACAAGTCAACTATGTTACTCTAAAAATAAAGTCACTTTATATTTGAAGGCTTTTATAGTTGATGGAATGTCATTATATTGATACTAAAATGACTGATAAATAACCGAAATTTATATAGTGTATAAATATATAAAATCACATGAATCTATATTGTGTAAGATGAATATATTTTATTGAATTTGTATATTACGAATATACATCAAAATTACATTGAAAAATTATCAATGATGAATCCTATTGTTTTTATTCATTATATGATGAATGAGTGGGATAATAATATTTATTTTTATATAATAGAGAATAAGGTGAGATATTTCAATTTATCCAAGAATAAAATGGAATCAATTAAGTTAGTCATAATTTATACTAATGGGTGTGGTCAATATAATGATTTTGTAAAATTAGGTGTAAGATACCTTAATATATTTTTTATAGAATATAAAATGATGAGTTATATCATGTTATTATATAATAAAAATAAATTATTTCTTTGAATTTGTAAGGGAGATTAAAATAAATATAGAGGATAAATCATGATTTTATGGTTTATAAATTGTACAAAATACACATCCATTAAAGTAAGAAATTTGTATGAGAAGTGTGTAATTAAACACCTGGATTCAACTTGGGGATTATAAAAGAAAAATAATATATTGGATATGTGTAATATTATGGTTAATTAAAATGGATATAATTTTGTTTGAATAGTTTTATCAATAAATAACATTTTAATGATTTTCTAAAAGTGGCTACATATAGTCAATATTCTTTATTTCTATGTCCAATGGAGTATCAGACAACATATGTGATATATAATGGAAGTATTTAAATACTTAAAAACTATTCTATTTGTAAAAAGTAATTAAATTTTGAAAATAGAGGTATTATAAGTAAAATATTTTAATCAAATAGATGAATGAATCATTTTGCGGTACATAAAAAATAAATTCATATAGAGGTTTCAATTATATGTTTAATTTTATTTTATATTAATATATTTGAATGAAACAAAAATGAATAATGTAAATAAATTGTTAATAAAGATATATAAGATGTTTTTAAAGAAAAATTTAATAATTTAACAAAATTTAGATGATTTAAAGTCAAATTAAATAATTACATTCCATGGATGAGAAAAAATAAGGATATCTTTTTTATATTCATGAATTATATTTGTATAAGAATATATATTCTGAAATTTTGGAATAAAAAAATAACAAAAAATATTTGAACCACTTAAAATATAATGTATTTAGAATATCTTGAACAATACTTTGTTACATTATGTTGGGCCAATATTATTTCAAAATGGATAATTAGAGGAATATTGGGATATGAGTATGAATGTGTAGTTAAATGAGAGAAAAATGAATCATACCTTGGATCCTATAATGATAATGGCGGAATTTAACAATAAAGGAACCAAATGGATGTTCCAAAAACTATGATGATTGGAGATAAGTGATTCAAAATAAGAAAAGGATGATATTAATTGGATTTATGTGATTTGAAGTAACAAATGGGGAATATGATATTAATGGAATTATTTATAAAAGGATGACCGTTGGTATTTTGGTTTACAAAATGTCATGTTGTATATTTAAGTATACCATGTGGTAGACCAATAATGTTAATGCACATTATTCAACAACATGTGGGGAAAAATCCATTTCATCTCCTATGGTTATCAAACTCAAATATTAATAAAAATATGAGGAATATGAAAAATTTAAAAAACATATATAATCAATTAAAATTTTGAATACATAATCAATTATTAAAATGAATATGTCAAGGATTTAAATTTTTTGAAATGGAATTGAAAAACATATAATAAATAAATTTCTAAACTATTGGTTCTATCTCAATGACCATGATATTTATGTTTTCTATGTCAACACATTGAGGAAGAATTATTTTTTATTCTACACAGTTATCAGTATGAAAAATATATGGATGATTAGAAATATATTATTATTGTGTATTGTATTTAATATTTATTATTGATGTTAAATAATTTAATATATTCATGATTGCATTATCATTTGAGTTTCTTGTTATCTATGTTTTATATTATATAAATCCCACAATAACTCTTTCAGGGTAATATAGAAAATATATCAATGATTTGGATTTATTTTTTGAATATGGGGAGAAAAATTGAAAATTAAGTCTCCAAGGACATTTAAATGTCTCATGTCTAATGTTTTTTCTATGTTTTGTATAACCATGATATATACATCAATGAAATGGGAAAATTCTTGTAATAGAAATAATGCCAGAGAAAATCACAGATTAAAAAGGGTGTAGTATAGATTCTTATATAAAATATCATTTTTATTATATTAATATATAATTTCAATCTATACTATCTATCATGCTTCTCCCTATAATTATTATAGACCACATCATTTTGGAAGATGACAATCAATATCACAAAATAGATCTTTTGTGGTCAAAATATCTCATGGATTGTAAATATTAATATTTCATAATAAAACCATGGAATAATCATAGAAACAATGAAATTGTATACCAAAAACAATATCAAAATATATATTATAAAAAAATAAAAAAAATATAATTTAAAATGTTCCAACCTGAAAATTATTCTTTAAAAAGTATTGGAAAAAATCATTGTTTTGGGCATGTAAATACAAAAAAATTTCATGCACAATTCTACAGTATCATAACATTATTTTTTATGATATTAATGAAAAATAATTTTTTTATAATTCTATAAAAACTATCCCTTGAATGGAATATCATGTCTTGCATGAAATTTTAGTTGTGGAGGTGATGAGTTTAAACTAAAACCAACCTATTGTTGTAGATTTGATCTACTCTTATTATTTAATTATAGTATTAAAATACTATAAAATATAGATATTAGTGTATTTTTATAATATTATATAATAATTACACTAATAAAATATGTATAGTTTTGACCTATATAGAATAATATTATATAGTTAAAATAATTCAAATTTTATAAAATTAATATTTGATAATAATATGTATTCCTAAATGTGTCATATTTTTTAAATTTGGTGGTATTTATTTTATAAAAATATAAATGATAATATAAAAACATGAAATTGTATAAAAAATATTTATTCATATTTATCTATGAGTAAATATGAATGTGCTTATATTTTATTCATATAATTTAGATAAATTTTTATAAAATTTATAAATTAGTTAATTTCCCATTTAATTATTATTACACTTTCTTTTATTATTCATAAATATGATATGTTTTATTTTTTACTTTGGATATATAATTTATATTCAATTCATTAAATTTCTTTTTCTAATATATCATACATGAATTAAATGACTTATATGCTATATAACATATTTTATTTAGTTTTCACCTACCTATACATTTTATTTCTTATGTAATGATTATTATTTTAGACGATAAATATAGTATATATATATTAGATAATATAATTTTGATTGAAGAGAATTATCTATTGAGTAAATAATTTTTGGTAAAAATAAAAAATGTTCGGGATTACTCATGGCACTCAATATTATGATCTATTTATAAATTTTCGATTTTTATCATTTAAATCCATACTTACTCGTATTATTATTAATAGTTTCATATAATTATTTTTATTCATGAAATTACCACGTACCAATAAAGATGGTGTATTTAGTTATGTATAAATATTTTTGCCTATATTTTTTACACTTCTGATGGTTTATTGAAGATTTGAACATCAATATGCTTTAAAAAAATTTTATTTTGAATAAGTAAAATGGTAACTAATACATATCAAAAGTTATTTGAATTCATGAATATGGATTAAAATTATATTTTTTTGGTGATATTAAATAGATTTTAAAAATCAGAAGTGTTAGATACCATTTACTGTAATGATTTTCTTCTCATATATCATCTAACTATGTATGTTCATGACCATTTCAGGTCCCCCTGGATTATATTATTTATAGAATAAATAATCAGGGAACCTTAGTGTAAATTTCCAATATTGGGAATGTGGTATTTATTACATGTTGAAGAGAAAATATGGGTGGGATGCTAAAGGAATGTAGCTATGTTTATATATATAATATATTTCTAATATAGTTGTTTTTTCAACTATAAAATATCTATATCTATTCGGATTATCATGATGGAATAACTAAATTTATCTTCTAAGAATAGAATTAAAAATTTGAGAAATAATGTAGTGAAATATGGATCCTGGCCCACTAATGCATGTGATGGAATTTAAAGTGGGTCATTATTTTCATGGGATAAAATTTGATAATTTTTTTTATTTAATAAACTATAACTACGATACTCTATCCAAAATATATTTTATTATTATGAAATGGAATCATCATCATCCAAAACAACATTGTGATCAATATTAGAGTAAGAAAACCATAGAAAAAGAAAAATTTTACAGTAATGAAAAAATTTAAAAGACATTTTTATGTAAGAAGAAATATACATTGTGATCAATAATTTAAGTCCAAATATAACTCATGCTAATATAGATATTTAAAAATATAAATATATTCATTGTTATAATAAAATTTACTATCTTAATGTCTCTTCATTTATACATTATTCAATAGATCCAATGATATAAAAAAGGAATTAAATTATGGATTCATTTTGCTTGAAATATATCAAGAAATGGATATATTAATATTAGGATATAATTATATGTATAATTATTCATAAAAATCATTTCAATGATATATGGTTTGGGGTACTTCCATATGAATAATGAAAATAATATGATGTGTTGAATAAAATATTTGGAGTGTTAGGGGCCACTACACATGATTGATACTTCAACATATATAATAAAATAATCCCATGTAAAAGGTCTCTGATTGTGTATTATGAATTAAAAAAATAAATGAGATTAATAAATGATTATAATATCACTATGATTGTATTATGTTTAATAAGAAGGAAATGCAAGGTTCAGAATCATGTTACCTGATTATAGGTCCTATAAAAAGACTAATTTTTTTTGTCTGTAAGTACAATGAGATATGTTTAAGATTTCAAAACTAACATAGATCATTTAGTATGAATTTAGGTAATAGAAAAATGGGGTGAAACATCATGGTGATGTACATTATGTATTACATAAACTATCTATTTAATAAAAAACAATATACGTGTATTTTTATAATTAATTATTTTAGATTTTATGATATGTGATTCTTTTAAAAACCATGTCATGTGTAGATGGGGAAATTTTTTTATACACGTAGTTTATAATTCATCATATTATACATGATGTTTTGAAAAGAAGATTAAAATGAAATTAATTTTTATATTATAATGGATTCTATCAAATATTTTTATGTAAATATAGTTCAACAAAATATGAAAACCTATTAATAACATATTTTATGGGACAATGACTTCTTTTCAATACATTACACTGAACACAAATAATACCATGTAATATAATCTTGGATGTTGCTTATTTTAAAATCTTCCCTCCATTTAAAAGAAGTATATTTTACTATTTTAAAAACATTTTGGTATATTATCACAATATTACAGAGTGAATTTATATTCAAAGCGGCTAATTGGTGTATATTATGACTCTGAAAATTTCCATATTAGGAAATAATTTCACAGTCGTCAAAATTCAATGTGAATGTCAAAAAATGTATACACATATTTTACTCTATATTAAAAAAATTTAATATAATAAGTTATATAGATTTAACATAATCAAGTATATTCCACTTTATTTCATAATGGGCATTATAATATAGTTGAAAATAATAATGTAATTATTTATAATACTTACCCCTGATCTCAACAGAAATATTGGAATTGAAAAATGATATTATGAATATAATTGACATATAATGATTTATATATAGATATTTTATGACTGTATATTGTTATGTAATGGATTATATGGTCTGCATTTATATATTTTAAAATTAGGTATATGATTATTATATCTCACTGTCATACATAATTATTTATAGATATTGAAAACTCAATGAGTTTAATGGTAGAGTTTTATCAGATAGTCACATATAGTTCTGATATATCTTATGAATTGAAATTATAAATGAGATATGATATTAAAAGAAGGTATATTTCATTTTTATAGTATTCATAAAATATTTAAAATATATTATTTGTATCTGGTTAAAAAAATATTCATATTATTATTCCTTGATTCCATCTACATATATATTTCATCAAGATTAATGATAGCTAACTACATTCATTTATTCCTAAAATAGTCCCATTGTGATTTATTATTAATTATTAATGATTGTATTGGTAGGATTTATATAAAGATATATTATAGTCTCAAGATAAATAAATGTAATTTTTTTACTGGTTTTCCCACTAATTATTCTATATGATGTTTTTTAAACTATATATTTAGAATTCTTGAGGGCCATGTTTATAATATTATCCACATGTACCAAGAAATAGAATATTTATACTATGATATTATTCTTATAAAATTCCTGGTGATTTTAATATCTCTCTTGGTTGGGTTTTTTTTTTATTTTATCAGTATTCAATGACCCATCATGGGATTTCACCTCTTCCCAAATGGATATAACATATGGGTACATTATTGAGAATGTTTGAGGAAATTTTCGTGTATAACATGATAAGGGTTAGGTTATGTTCTTACCTATTTTGGATTAATGTCACGATTTGTGACCATATACATATTTCAATAACAGGGGATATATTTATTGACCTAGTTTTTTTGTATCTAGAGAATAAATAATGATAGGTTAAATATATTGCAGCAACATACTCAAGACACATGTTCACTCTATCTCATTGAGAAATGGATTTTAGGATTGCATGTATTTTTAAATTAAACAGTGGGAAAATGAAGTTTTGAATTACTTATGTTTTCTAGATATAAAGTCATATCCCTTTATAGAATTATTAAAATTGATTATTTACTATAGTATTATGAATGTATAAATTTAAGTATTTTATAACTCATATTTTTTTTAAATGATATAATAGATTTCGGGGACATGATTAGGGGTCATAAAAAGAATTATATTTATTATAAATTTTTTTGAGAAACCCAAAATGAATTTCGTAGGATATATGGAAAATGGTCTAGAAGTTTTTTATAAATTGATATATTTAATGTGCAATAATGAGATATTGTATAATATATTTTCAAATATATGTATTTTATGATTTCCAGATAGAGTTTTTCATATGGATTCAAATTTTTTTAAATATGACGACACATATTGAAAAAACTATGAATGTCTATGAGGCTTTATTATTAGTGGATGATTAATGAAATTAAGCATAAAATAGAATATTATGACATGTTTTTTTTTCATAATATGATCTGGTATATCATTTTGTGTATGATAAATAATTGAATATTCAATTTTTTGGGGTATTACGCATGATTATTCATGTTATATGCTATTGTTTGTTGTTAAGAACATTTAATATAGATTATATTTTATACACATTTATTCAACATATGATATTGAATTTTTGGAGTTTTAATATCTTTTACGTGAATATAAATGGAAATTTATTTAATGATAAATTATACAAAATGATACAATACGATGACAGAGAGGAGAACATTTTTAGAAACGTGTTGTTGATACTTATTCAACTTTATAGTTATCTTATTACAAATTATGTGGTTTCTTCCTCAAGAAAATTCGTACGTCAAATGTTTGTGTTTGAAATTAACAAAAAATAAATAAATAACATTCCGTCTTTTTCTCATTCCACTAAACATGTTACTATAAAACCATGTTATGTAGTTATATAGTTCCTTATTAATGGAATATTTTTGTAGCCCCTGGGGATGAATATTGGAATGATTCATTTTGAGATATATTAGTGATCATTATCGAAGTCGTGTGGAAATGGAAAATAAACAAAAATAAGGTATTCTTGTGTATATTTTTTTCATATGAAAATATATATAAATTATTTATTTTATTGTTTTTAGAGTGTTTATTTTTTCATTTTTGTTAATTGTAATCCAATTGAAATCCTTTACTTTTTTTACTAACGGTGAGCCATGAGTGTTGAAGACATATCGTTGAATTGGAACAATAATAACTATTTTAAGTCATTATAACGAATTTTAAAAGGTCATTATGTAATGAAATTATCATGGAGGATTTATGAATTTAATAATTGATATAATTTAAAATTGATGATTATAAAAAAAATATTAATTAAACAATCTTTTATATTTTTTCATGAAAGTGTATTGAGTGTGGTGTGATTAACTAAACATGTATTTCCAAATCATAGTATTCCATGTATTATTTTGATTAAATCATTTATATGGACAATAATAAGGTAGATATGTTCATAATAATTTTATATTTTGATGATAACATATTTTTGAATACACACGAGATTTAGTGGAGGTGTTTTCATGAATTATCAAATCAGAGATTGAATTATTAATAATTTCATAGTTTAAATATTTTCATCAATTGATGGTGATTCAAAATAAAGAGTATAATTTTATTTAACCTATTTTGTATTCATGGTTGTTAAAGTTTTAAATTAATAAAATGATAAGAAAATAATATAAATAATTATTTTAGTCTGAATAAAACACTGAAATCAAGAAAAATGAAAATTAGTGGATCCCCCAATATAATAGACTGTGGATGGAGTCATATTTTATCTAAGAGAAATTATTTCAAATATTTTTTTTAAATACTTGGAAGCTCAATTATCAGGTCGTCCAATATAAAATCATCTCACTAATGTTAAAATAGATTATATATATATTCAACATACATTGAATTATGATTACGTTTTTTATGAAGGACATGATACATACAATTATGTCAGTTTAGATGTGGACTAGAATTGGGTTTCTATAGATATAAAAAATATATAATGAGGAGTATTCTTTATCTAGATATATTTTATAGGATATCCAAGTATGAATCATTATTTTATTTCTCTTTTTGTGGATGAAGAAGAGTTCATTTTAACCAATAAGGTGTGCACTCAAATAATACGGATGAAGAAGAAATTGGATAATATTGTTTATGTTTTATAAATGTATATAGTTATTTATTATGATAATAAGTCAAAAATGAAAATAATTATAATATATAAAATTATTCATAGAAAAACACATTGTTATCCGATATCAATTAACCAATGGTAATGTGGATAAAGGGAAGAAAAAGGGAGAACATATTTTCATAAATGACAATGTGGTGAACAATGTCAAAAATCTATTGGAAACATTGATGTATTAGAAGGATTTGTTGAACATATTTTTTCAAATACCCCACTGAAATTGATGATATATAGTCATAACCAGTCTAAATATTAAATTAATTTATAATATATTTATTTTTTAATTGAATTTTACCAATCGATATATTGAAAAGGGGGGATTATTGAGGTGATTGGTGATATTTAGTGATGCAAAATTTAAGGACCCACTAGGAAAAAAATACATAAAATGGATTTTTAGTGTAGAATTTAAATCCATTCACATTTTAAAATCACTGGTGGAGCAAAAAAAGCACAGTAAGGGATATAATGTATCACATCGTTAGACCAGTGAAAAAGAGGAAAACTATTAAAACCATTTACATAAAAAACTCATTAGAATGCAAAAATATTGAAGATGATTCCCTAGGAAATATTTACAATAACAACTATACATTATACTTTTCAAATGGAATATCCTTTCGGTCATATTATAACTCTGTAGTACCTAATAAATTGGAGATCCATAATGGGATCATCGGTCATATATTGAGCTATAATTGAATCATCCTAACATATCATGAGATATAATGGGGATCAACCCATCATATCTAATGATAAAATGGGATAAACAAAACACCCAAAATTTAGATATAACATATCATGAATATAACCCTTGTTAACTTATCTAAACCCAAATGAAAAACACAATTAGATATTTGAATATCCATTTTGGAAAAAAATATTTTTAAAATATAAATACCACACATATAATAATGAAATAATATTCTTTAAAAATAACTATTGAAAAATTATAAAGGAAAAATTATATTAATAAAATATCATTAAACAAAAAAAAACTCATGTTTGTATACATAAAATAATATTTTTCAATTTCATAAATTACATATTTAAAAGTTTTTTAGAAGGAATGTCCCTTGAAAAATTAATGAGAATGATAAATATTCTATACAAAAAATAAAAATTAAAGAATTAATTACCGTATATGTATTCCTAAAAACTATTTTGAAAACATAGATGTAATATATAAATATTTAGAATCATATGTCTTGGAAATATTTTAAACAATTTTTTACAATAAAGACTCCTCTACCCCTAGATTGACTTCTATAAAATGCATTCAATCCTCGTGTATAATAGTTTGAATACTTTTCTAAGATATTTATGACTTAAAATTATGGTTATAATACCTTACATTATATTTTTATAACAATTTCACCAATTTATTAACAATATATTGTTATTTTCAATTTTTCAGGTGTCTTCTTTTAATGCATTCGAATGTAACTCCCCATGATTTTATTGACCGTTATCTATTTATAGTAATTCAATAGCTTATGTCTCACACAACACCAAGTTCATGCACACCACGACTTACCAAACCTGTTGTTCAATAAGTGGTTTTGAATAGTATTAACATAATTTTGAATTTTATATACTCCATATAATTTTATAATCCATATTATATGTTTCGTAGACATAATATATGAACAATTTCATTTTTTCAGAAAAATGAAGAATTTTTTAAAAAATTCAATTTTATCACCTTTTAATGGAGAAACAATTTTAAATCCAATATTTGGAACTTTTATATATTCAATTAAATGATATTAAATTATTCTTTAAAAGTGGGACATAAAAATTTAGTTTGGAGAAATTATTTGTACTTTTCTAATAACATTCAAATTTTGAGGAATAGTAAAAAGTAATAAATATTAATTGAAAATGACTTTTCTAATAAAAATAATTAATAATGTTAAATTAAGAATTTTAGTGGTTTTGAAGAATAATTATATTTAATTTTCATCATTTTTTATAATGTAGATCATTGGATGTAGTTTCATATTTAAATTGTACATAAAGATATGTAAATCTTTTGATGGTTTTTACTTCTTTAAAACCCGTTTCTAGTTTTGACTAATGGAATTAATTTTATATTAATTAAAGAAAACTCATATGTTTTGAATTTGGTAAAATAGACCTCAATTTTGGATTTGGAGTATCTGAATTAACATAGGGTGAATTATTAGAAGCATTCTAAAAACATTCAATTTTTTATGAATAGTGTAAAACACTGAGTTATTATTAAAAAAAATAATTTTAAATATTTATTTTTTTTAAAATTTATCATAATGTCAAAATAGATACATAATAAATATATTTTTAATGTAATTCATTATATGCATTTTATAATATGGTTAAATTTATAAAATTTAATTTAATTTATTAATGTCTTTTACCCACCTTATAGGCACATTTGAAAATTTGAATAAAATGAAATTTTACCACATATATGAATTTAATTTAAAAATTCTAAGAGACAGAGTTTACATCAGTATGTAAAATATGGTTCAATAGGATAAAAATAATTTTTGGTGAATAGTAACATTTGAATTTTATTTACCACGGTTAAAAGTAAATAGGGTAATTAAAGATAGAAATGACTTTATAATTACCCTCACACATGTCCAGAATCTATTGTATAAGTGTATTTCAACCAAAATCAACCCAAGGAATAAAAAATGATCCTTTTGGTCCACATCTATTATATTCAATGTTTAATAGATAAACCATTTTTAATAAAGTGATAAACATAAGATGAATTCAACTATAAATATTCATTATAAATTTGAAATTATTACATACATAATGGTATTTTATTTATAATTTTTAGACGTTAAATAATTTAATTTATTTTTAACACAATGATGATGCAGTAATTACATTATTAATGAAAAAATTAAATAATTGATATTATAAATAAAAAAATAAATGTAAATTGAGGCTTTTGATACATTTCAAGAATTTACAAGGATAATATGACATTGTAGGGAAGATTTGAAGTATTTTTTTCGATGTAATCATGTATTTTTGACTTTCACAAAATCCAAATACTAAATAGTGTGAAAATGCAAATAAATGTGTTTTTAAAACAAATAATATATTTTTAAATGATATAATATTTCTAAATGTATATGGTTCGTCCATTGGATATATATAATGATATATATATCATTAATGATCCACATGATATTTTCATGGAATTTTATACTTTTTTTGAAAACCATGAAATATAAAAAACATGAAGACATTGTAAATGTTAATATTTTTATCTAAGAGTTAAATCTATAAGATTAGGTTAATATGATTCCATAAAAATGTCTAAAAGCTATTGGATGAGAGTATATCTACCCATTGTCACGACCTATCCTCGGGGCCCGTGTCGTGACTACCCCAACCCCGCCTTCCATAGGCCATGGGCTGGCGAATAGCACCAAATGCGTAAATCCCAAAAGAATGGAAGACATTGCCATTAGGAAGTAACATACACAACACATTACACAAGAGAAGTAAACACTAAGAAGAATTGAGTACAAGTTAAGTGATGGAAAAGTAAATGGGCCAGTATACAAACCCAACTGAATGCACAGTACAACTGAAAGAGATGTGAAACAATAGTAAGAAAAACAGCAACACAGAGTCATCCTCCGGAAATCCTACCTAAAGGGTGGGTAAAGATAGTCTCCTCAGCTCCTGAGGTCCGGTAACCTTCTCTGTGTACGTCACGTCAAGTTGTCATAATCCGGGTACCATCCAGCTCCTCAAGCCTCCACCTCGATCCGTGGTGTCCGTCGTCTGCAACCAACAAAACGTAGCGTGGGCATAACCAATGCCAGGGTGAGAATACGATACTCAGTACGGACCCCGAGACCCCCGAAGGTCTCTTAGGATACACAAAGGATTAACTAAAATGGAATGATACAATCACGATGTATCAACAACACTACTTAGGTATATGCCCATACATATACCAAAGTCATCAGTTACATTTCGTCTCAAACTCCCAAGCATTCACGCAGTCCACAAAGGAATTCACAAACTAGTCCACAAAGGAAAGAACAACTTAGTCCACATAGGAAAAACACTACCCAGTCCACAAAGGAAAGCACAACTCAGTCCACATAAGAAAAACACAACCAAGTCCACAATGGAAAGAAATTCAATCACATCGATGATAAGATTGAGAATCAACACTCTTCTCACACAAGTATACACTTCGTATGGCGATAGAGATGATAAGATGTATCCACTGATTCATCTATGTTGTCAGACCCACATAGGATACAAGACCAGCTAAGCTATCGGACCCACAAAAGAAACAAGACCAGATACTCCGTCGGACCCACATAGGATACAAGTACATAGGTCATGTACTACCGGACCCACATAGGATACAAGAACATTAGTCATCATCATCGAACCCATGGAGGATTCCAGTATGGTCTTCATCACTGCCGAACCCACAGAGGATCCAAGTACAGTCGTCCTCGCTGAAGAACCCATGGAGGATTCAAGTGCCATCGTCATCGTCGCAGTCGCAGCCAGCTCTAGGGTTATCGGACACAGCATGCTCGATTCTGGGAGGGTCCGCTCCTCGAGCAAGAGATTAGATACATCAATTTCCACATAGTTCAGAGTTGATGTATCTGAATGCTCTGTCTCTTCAAAAGAAACCCAACGTGATAGATGGTACGTCAATTGGATGCCCGGTCTGAGAGTTATTGGCTTTTTTGTTCTAGGGGCCCGGTTGGTTTTTAAGATAAAACCAACCCGACCGTACTCCAACTGCATACAAACCTCAAGGTAAGTAATTCAAATGGACCGTCTCCATAAATGGATCCCAACGCAATTGACGTCACATCAATCAGATGTTCGTTCCTTGAGATGTAAGCGTTTCCAGTCCAAGGGCCCAGTTGGCTTCGAGTTCGAACCAAACTGGTCGTACCAAAACATTCCCGAAACCTCAAGTGTAATGAACCGAAACACCTATCTTGATCCAAGGATTCCTACGCAACTAACGCTGCGTCGATCGGAGGTTCGTAGAAGTTGTTATGGGGAAAAGGCAGAAAGCGGTCTGAAGTGGGGGTTCTCGACCCTGTCCGACCCGGCCCAACCCCCCCTGGGTCGGCCTGAACTGGGTCAACCTGACCTGGGTCAGGGTCCGGCCCGGTGAGGCATGGCCCGGTAGGGCGTGGCCTGGCCCGTCCGGGGGGTGGGGGGGGGAGCTAAGCAGGGGGGACGCGGTCCCCCCTTTGTTCCGTGGACGCAGTGTCGGTCGTCGGGTCTCCCCGGATCCCTCGTGTCTGCGGGATCCGACTCCACGCCACCGCAGCTTCAGCCGCATCGGCTCTTTCCGGCGACACATAAGGGCACTTCTGTGCCGGCGACCCGCGCCGCCGGAAATTTCCGCAGGCCCCCGAAGTCGTTCCGGTGGTCCGTTCTTACTCCCATCTGCACCTGCGGTCATCTCGGGACCAATAGATTACTGCGAAGGCCTCCAGTCTCCATTCTGGTCCCGTTTCATCGTCATCAAGAATTCCATGCATCAATGACAAACTAGCGGTGGGTTCAGACTTGTTCGTTATTCTACACCCACCGCGTTAGTGGTTCAAACATTTCCATCAAATTGCACGCCATTCTGGGGATATAAAATCACATAAGGAAAATTATTCAAATTCCCCTACCTTAACACAGAAGACAATCATAGGTGTTGTAGGAGGGAAAGGATCGTAGGCTTCGTTGGGGAACGCCGAGGATGAAGCGGAGTCTCCTCTCTTGCCGCGGAGAATGGTAAGGGTGGTGCGTCGTCAATCTCCAAGGAACTGGTGTTATTCAACATTCTTCGTCAGAGGCCGACGTTCATCGTCTTTCTTCATCGAAGGCTGGTTTTCTTCCTCGTACAACAAAGCCCTCCCCTTAATAATATAATTGGTTCCCCTATTATTTTATTATATGCGCAAAGAAACTCTCCCGTATGTGTTCAAATTTAATTAAAGGAGGGAGAGATAAGGTTCTCTATAATTAAACTCATTGGAAGATTAAATTAAAAAGGGGAAAAGGAAGGTTCCTCATTAAATTATGTGTTGACATAATTTAATGGATAAGGTGACATTTAATGGTGGTTTATCAAATTAATGGGGTTTCGTAAGGAGATGTAGAGGGAATTTAATGTTGGGGATCGTGCTGGCCCCCACCTCTCTAACATCACCACATGGGTAGTTAAGTGGCTGTGGGACCCACTCCTAACTACCAATGGGAGGGAAAAACCACCTTAAGAAAATAAAAATTGTTCCGACAATTTTTATTTATTTCTTAATCCCCCAAAAATTTTCTTCTCCTATTTTGTGAATGAAAAAACAGTAAGTGTCCCCTTAAGCAATTATCGGCGTTGCGTGTTTATTGGTGCCCCTTGATTTTAATTCCGAGAACCTATTCAAAATATAGAAAAAACCCATTCGTTCATTCACTGAACGTACCCGAGAAAAACATCGGAGATTGATTCTGGGCCCACTGGGCCTCGGAATCAAGCGCGGTTAGAAGCCACATACTCATAAAATTACAATGTATTTAAAAAAAATCCCTTGAAATTTCCAGGTCTTTACATTACTCCCACCTCAGGGATTTACATCCTCGTAAAACTAAACCATAAATTAGGGGAAAATTTGAGGGTACTATGCATGAATCTAAGCCTCCTGCTCCCATGTGCTCTCATGGAGGTTCAATACTACCAATTAATGTGCACCATCGGAATCGACCATCCATGTAGGAACCACTCCTGTTGATACTCTATCTCCACTAGGACCTCCACAAAAGTCTCCCTGTCATCGATGTGCATCTCCCTGTGGTCAATGATATGTGTCGGGTTGTGAACGTATCACCTAAACTGAGACATGTGGAAGATGTCGTGCACCCGGTGCAACTGAGGTGGAAGGGCCAGGCGGTAAGCCAGCTCGCCTACCATGATGAAGAACTGAAAAGGCCTGATGAAGTGTGGATATAACTTTCCACCACGACCAAATCTTCGTAAACCACGTCAAGGTGAGACCCATAAGAAAATGTGGTCGCCATCCTCAAACTCTAGTGGAATCCGCCTCCTATCAGCATAGGACTTTTCCCTACTCTGTGTAGTCCTCATCTGCTCCTGGATGACCTACACCTTCTCCGTCGTAGCCCAAACTTTCTCTGGTCCTACGAGTGCTGACTCCCCTGGGTCAGTCTAGCATATAGGTGATATGAAAAGGTCGTTCATACAGTGCCTCGTAAGGTTCAATCCCGATGGTGGAGTGGTAGTTGTTGTTGTACGCCAACTCCACCAAGGGTATGTGATCCTCCTAGCTATGACCAAAGTCAAGGACACATGCACAGAGAATGTAATCGAGTGTCTGAATTGTCCCCTCCATCTGGCCATCCGTCTGAGGATGAAAAGCAGTGCTCAGGCGTAGCAGCATCTCGAAAGCCTCCTATAACCACTTTGATTGCCAGGAAGTAAAGTGAGCATCTCGATTGGAGATGATAGACGATGGAAAATCATGAAGTCGTATGATATCTTGAATGTAGTGGCATCCCATTCTATCTACTGAGCCATGATCTCTGATCAATAGGAAGTGGGCCGACATGGTGTGTCTGTCTACGATCACCCAGATGATGTCGTGTCCTCTGGATATACGTGGAATAACCATCACAAAATCCATGGATATCCCATCCCACAGCCACTCCGAGAACTTTAAGGTTTGTACCAAGCCTGCAGGTACCTGGTGCCTTGCCTTCACTTCCTCAAAAGTGAGGCATCAAGAAACGAACTCTTCCACAACCTACTTCATACCTGGAAACCAGTACTGTCGTCTGAGTTCTTGATACATATTCACTACTCCAGGATGTACTACTAGAGGGGAAGTGGGAAACTCACTCAACACCTCCTCCTACAGTGAAACTGGTACCCTAGTACGTCCCTGAAAGAGGATGACGTGCTACACGCCATCAGAAAATCTATCGGGTTCTAGCCCTGAGGGTATCTAAGCACGTTGCGCCTCACAGTCGACGTCTCCATGATGTGCCTCTCCTACCCACTGATGAAGTGTAGGAGTGACTATGAGGGACTATAGATAGGATCCCCATCAATATCCACGAAGGATATCTGCAATGCGTCTAACTCATCTGTCACCTCTCCATGTAGTTGAATGCCCGATCT
Organism: Viscum album; assembly: GCA_963277665.1. Taxonomy (NCBI): domain Eukaryota; kingdom Viridiplantae; phylum Streptophyta; class Magnoliopsida; order Santalales; family Viscaceae; genus Viscum; species Viscum album. The sequence continues at coordinate 645,388,043 of OY728120.1, read as the reverse complement.
CCTGCGGAGAGCATCAGCCACAACGTTCCCCTTCCCATGACTATAGAGAATCTCAAATTCATAATCATGGAGGAACTCGAGTCATCGTCGTTGTCTCAGGATCAAGTCCTTCTGCAAGAAAATGTACCTGAGACTCTGGTGGATAGAGTAGACTGTAAATAGATCGCCCATGAGATAGTGTCACCACATCTTCAAGTCGAAGACCACTGCTGCTAACTCCAGGTCATGGGTAGCATAGTTCTGCTCATGATGCCTCAACTGCCGTGAACTGTTAGTGATCATTTCTCACTCCTACATCAGGACACACCCAAGCCCGGTAACTGATGCATCGTAGTAAACCGCATACCCTACGCCCTCCTCCGGTAGCCTCAAGATGGGCACACTGGTTAATCTCTGCCTCAGCTCCTAGAAGCTCTGCTGACATCTTCCTAACCACACGAAGGGTTTACCCTTCTTCGTCAAGCTGTATGCGGAGCCGCAACTCTGGATAAATCTGGCACAAATCTCTAATAGTACCCATCCAGTCCAAGGGAACACTGCACCTCCGTCGTGCTCCTGGGAAGCTCCCATGTAAATACTGCCTCAACCTTCTCATGATCCACTGGAACCCCTACCTCAGAGATGACGTTACCCAAGAAGTGAACCTCTTGAATCCATAACTTGAACTTCAAGAGCATACCATAATACTGGTGCTCTCGTAGTGTATCTAATACAACCAGTAGGTGAGAGGCATGCTGCTCTTCAGTTGTCGAGTAAATCAGTTTGTCGTCAATGAAGACTACGACAAAAAGATCGAGGTAGGGATGTAAGATCTTGTTCATGAGAATCATGAACACTTCTAGACCGTTGGTCACACCGAAGGGCATGAAGAAGAACTTATAGTGGTCGTTCCGACACCTGAACGCCGTCTTCTGAACTTCCTTATCCCAAACTCAGAGCTGATGATAGCCTGACCTGAGATTAATATTCCAGAACTATAGTGATCCCTTGAGCTGATCATAGAGGTCTTCAATCCTCGGAAGCAGATAATTGTTCCTCCCGGTCACATGGTTCAGGAGACGGTAATCGACACACATTCACAATCCCTCATACGCCTTCTTGGTGAATAGAATCACAGAAGCCCTGGGTGAAACACTGGGTCAGATGAAACCTTTCCCCTGTAAGTCCTCCAGTTGTACCCGCAGCTCACGAAGCTCGGCGGGAGCCATCCGATATGCTGGAGTGGATATCAGGGATGTCATGGGGTACATGTCTGTGTAGAAATCAACCTCTCTATGAGGAGGTAATCCTGGAACATCTTCAGGAAAAATTTCAACATATTGATCCACCACCACAGGAAAACTCGGACTCTGCACATCAACTGCTCCGAGGATGAGACTAGCGAACTGATGTGTGATCTTCTTCCCTCTACTCTGCATGAGTCCATCCTGTGCTGCGAAGGTTCCCCTCTCATTGGTGAAGGTGAACCTGGTCCCATCCATGCAGACACACCACACCTCGCGCCTAATATAGTCGATTTAAGCATGGACTTTAGATAACCAATCCGTACCCAAGATGACATCGTAAGGCCTCGATGCCGCTACAAGAAGATCCCTGCCAAAGATCATGCCTTCTAGAGAAAGCTCACACTGCCAGAACCAGTGCGTAATTGTCAAGTCTTCTCCCGTAGGAGTCTCTAGCTATAAGGATCGAGCAAACGGATCCGTCAGAATCTCCGAGCTCTGAACAAGGGTAGCGGAAATAAAAGAATGACTAGCACATGTGTATATAAGAACATAAGAAAGGGTGGAGTAGACACAGATAATACCTCAAATCATCTCGAGTTTTCCATGGTCGTAAGCCTCTGTTGCCTAGAGGTGAGACTGCCTCTGCCTTCCAGCTCCCTATGGTCGGGGTGGACCTCCTGGTGGTGGTGGTGGTCATAGAGCCTCGAAGCGTCGTCCACCACCCTCTGCAAGGCTAGCTCCTCTGCCTCATCCGCCTGGTCCATGAAGACCTCCACGATCGAAACAGTGCCTCTGCTTGGGAGGTCTCTCCACTGTCTGCTACTCATCTGCATGGTGGGTCGGGCAGTCATGAGCCATGTGGCCCTACCCACTAGATGCATAACACTGTCTGCTCCTCGAAAGGCCGGTTCTGCGCCGTGTGCCCCGCATAGTCGAACCTGTGCCCTGAGGTCAATAAATCTCACCAAGTACTAGGCTATTGACATGCTGCCATGCCGCAGCTATAGTAACTCCTGGATGCGCACCGCACGGAGGATGGCTGTATCAAACTCCGAGCGAAAGAGGCTCTCAAAGTCCATCAAAAGTAGAGATGCCTAATCTTGCACCCGGAGCATCAGGCACCCCCATCTACCTTCTTCTGGGTGCTGGAGACTCGCGGAAAGGATCACCATGAGGTCTGCCGGTGTCCCTACCAATCTAAAGACTCTGACGATAGCCTCCAGCCAATCCTTGGGTGCCTGAGGATCCGTCTCTCTACAGAACCTGGGTGGCCTCTGCCTTTGAAACCCATGCAACGTGCTCAGGTGGCATGCACTCTCTACCGCTGGGGCGGGTAGCATCGGTGGCTCGGCGGGTAGAGGTACCGTCGGTGACTCCACTATAGTGGGGCCCTACACCGAGGACTCGTCCCTCAGTGGGATGTCATCTCATACAATGCTCGGAACCCTAGTTGGATACCGTCATGGAGCCATCCTGAGAAGAAACAGGTGCACCGTTGTTAATACAGTATAACTGGTGAGCTGACACAGAGTAATCACAACGAAAACTTTTGAACACACATGCAATAAATGTTTTCATGCACTGCGTCGGAAATAAGATGTCAAGGTCCTGGTGTATGGATACGTCTGTCGCCGCACCAACACTGGACTCCCTGGACTGATAACCACACTCATTACTCTAAACATTATTGCTTCATAGAGAATAAATTATTAGAGTCCTATGTTATGCGGGAGAACCGACTCCTCTGATACCAATTTGTCAGGACCTGTCCTCAAGACCCGTGTCGTAAATACCCCAAGTCTGCCTTCCATAGGCCAGGGGATGGAGACTAGCACCAAAGGAGTAAATCCGAAAAGAAGGGAAGTCATTTCCTTTATGAAGTAACATACACAACATTGTACACAAGAGAAGTAAACCATAAGAAAAACTGAGTACAAGGTAAGTGATGGAAAAGTAAATGGGCCAGTATACAAACCCAACTGAAAGTACAGTAAAACTGAAAGGAAAGCGCAAAAATAGTATGAAAAAAAGCAACATCGAGTCATCCTCTAGAAATACCACCTAATGGGTGGGTACAGATAGTATCCTCAGCTCCTCGGGTCCGGTCGCCCGCTCCATGTACATCCCGTCAAGTGGTCCCCCTCTGGGTACCGTCCAGCTCCTCAAATCTCCACCTCGATCAGAGCTGTCTGTCATCTACAACCAACACAACGTAGTGTAGGCATATCCCAGGCAGGGCTGAGTATACGATACTCAATAGGGACCCCGAGACCCCCGAAGGTCTCTTAGGATCCACGAACGATAAACCAGTATGGAAAGATACAATCACGAATTATCAACAACATTACTATGGTATATAACAATACATATAACTAAGTCATCAGTTACAGTTCATCTCGAACTCCCAAGAACCACGCAGTCCACAAATTAATGCACAACCCAATCCACAATGCATAGTACAACTCAGTCCACATAGGAAAAACACAACCCAGTCCACAAAGGAAAGCACAACTCAGTCCACATAGGAAAAACACAACCCAGTCCACAAAGGAAAGAAAGTCAATCACATCAATGATAAGATTGAGAATCAAGACTCATCTCACATAGGTATATAATTCATAAGGCGATAGAGATGATAAGATGTAGCCACTGATTCATCTAAGCTATCAGACCCACATAGGATACATGACCAGCTGAGTTGTCGGACCCAAAAATGATACAAGACCAGCTACTCTGTCGAACCCATACAGGATACAAGTACATAAGTCATATACTGTCGGACCCACATAGGATACAAGAACATTAGTTATCGTCATCGAACCCAGGTATGATTCTAGTACGGTCGTATTCACTTCCGAACCCACAGAGGATCCAAGTACGATTATCCTCACTACCGAACCACAGAGGATCCAAGTGCAGTCATCATTGTCGCAGTCGCAGCTAGCTCTAGGGTTCCCGCACACAGCATGCTCGATTACGGGAAGGTCCACTCCTCGAGCAAGATATTCGACACATCAATTGCCACGTAGTCCAGAGTTGATGTATCCAAAAGCTCTGTCTCATCAAAAGAAATCCAGCACGACAGGCGGTACGCCAATCAGACGCCCAGTGTGAGAGTTATTGGCTTTTCCGTTCAAGGGGCCCTATTGGGTATTAAGTTAAAACCTACCCAACCTTACTCCAGATACATCCAAACCTCAATAGGAGTAAGAGAAGAGGACCTTCTCTATAAAAGGAAACCAATGAAATTGATGTCACGTCAATCGGATGTCTGGTCCTTGATATAGAAGTGTTTCCCTCCAAGGGCCCGGTTGGTTTCGGGTTAAAACCAAACTGGCCGTGCAAAAAAATTCCTGAAACGTCAAGTGTAATGTTCCAAAACGACCACATTGATCCTAGGATTCCTAATCAAATAACGGTGCGTCGACCAGAGGACTATAGCACATGTTATGGGTAAAAGACTGAAAGCGGTCCGAAGTGGGGGTCTTGGCCCGATCCGACCCGCCCCAACCCCCCCCGGTTGGGCCCGAAACGGGTCGACCCGACCCTGTTTTGGGTCCGGCCCGGTGAGGCGTGGCTCGGGTCGGGCCCCACGACCTGCTCCGGCCCATTCGGGGGGGGGGGGGGGTACGACGGCTCAACTAGCGGGCCGACCAGGGGGACGAGATCCCCCCTTTATTCCTCGGACGCGGCGTCGGTCACCGCGTCTCCCCGGATCCCGCGCGGCCATGGTATATGACTCCCCGCCACCGCAGCTTGAGCTGCAGCGGCTCCTGCCGACATCATGCTAGGGCGCCACCGCCTCTAACCGATGTCGACCCGCGCTGCCGAAAATTTCCATGGGCCCCCGGAGTCATTTCTTTGGTCCGTTCTAGCTCCAGTCTATTCCTGCGGTCGTCTCGGGACCCGTGGATTACTGCGAAAGCATCCAATCGCCATTCTGGTCCCATTTTGTCATCTTCAAGAATTCTGTGCTTCAAGGACAAACTAGTGGTGGGTTCAGACTTGTTCGTTAGTCAGCACCCACCGCGTTAGTGGTTCAAACATTACCAAAAAATTGAACACCATGCCAGGGATATAAAACCACACATGGAAAATTATTCAAATTCACATACCTCAACATAGAAGATGATCATCGGCATCGTCAGGGGTAGTTGATCGTAGGCGTCATCAGGGCATGATGAGGAGGAAGCGGTGACTCCTCTCTTTCCGTGGAGAGAGGTTAGGGTGGCACATCTTCATTCTCCGAGGAACTGGCGTTCTTCGTCGTTCTTTTTCAGAGGTCGGCGTTCTTCGGCGTTCTTCATTGGAGGCTGGAGTTCTTCCTCGCACAATGAAGCCATCCTCATTAATAAAATAATAGGTTCCCCTATTGTTTTATTATACACTCAATGAAACTCTCCCGTAATTAATTCACCCCTCTAATTAAAATATGTTGACATTTAATTGAAGGAGGGAGAGAGAAGGTTCCCCATAATTAAACACGTTGGAAATTTAAATTAAAAAGGGGAAAAGGAAGGTTCCTTAGTAAATTATGGGTTGACATAATTTAATGGATGAGGTGACATTTAATGGTGGTTTATCAAATTAATGGGTTTTCTTAAGGAGACATAGAGGGAATTAAATAGTGGGGATCGTGTGGGACCCCAACTCTCTAACATCCCCACTTGGGTAGATTAGTGGTTGTGGGCCCCACTCTTAACTACCCATGGGAGGGAAAACCCACCTTAAGAAAATATAAATTGTTCTGAGAATTTTTATTTATTTCATAAACCCACAAAAATTATCTTCTCCTATTTTGTGAACGCAACTACAGTATGATTTCCCTTAAGCAATTATCGGCGTTGTGTGTTCATCGGTGCCCTCAGATTTTAATTATGAGGACTGGTTCAAAAGAATAAAAAAACCTGCTAGTTCGTTCAATGAATGTACATGAGCTAAAATTCAGAGATTGATTCCAGGAACACCGGGTCTCAGAATCAAGCGCTGTCAGAGCCACCGACTCGTAATATTCCAAAGTATTTAAAAACGATACCTTGAAATTTCTGGGTCTTTAGACCCATTTCCACTTAATCATCTAAATAAATATATTTAGAGCCATTATATATCGAAAATGACTTTATAATAAAATACAATTTCAATCTATTCTAATGTTACTCACACCACTCTTACAAATGGGTACTTCCACTTCTCTCAAAATCACACCTCCAATGAAAGTTGGCTTGGAATAACCCTACTCAAATATTGTACCAACTACCCTCAATTAACCATGGAGTCCTAAATTTGATCTGAAGAAAACATAATGATCCCTTTTGATCAAATCAAAAGAAAGAACCAGAAGAAAAGATATTAACTTCATCAACTCTATCAAAGTTATTTTCTTCTTCCACTTCCTCTTTATTTGATTTGTTCCAAACTAAAATAATAACTCCAATTCCATCTATATACAGAGTTATTATTATAAATATTTTACTACTGTATTAATTATTCTATCTATCCAATGAATAAAAATTTCACCATACATGCGTACTTACAGCTTACCGTCTCCAAATTGTGGGGTAGTTTATTATTCAACACTTCATTATTTGGATAGGTTTAATAATGAGTTCAATTTATTTAAATAATAAATATGACATGATAATGATTTTTTTTTATATAATGTAATGTCCAATTACATTCAATTTCACTATCAGTAGAAGGTTATCACTACTCATGCATATGTATGACATATCGTCTCCACGATGTAATGAGATTAACTTCCATGTTCACCATTCAACATTGATAATAACAATATATATTATTAATAAGTATGTAATATATGGAATAATAATGCTTCTACATATATATATATATATACACATATGTCTCATTCAATTACTTTCATTCAATACGATATGAAAACGGAAACATCATTTAAGCATACATACGGCTTACTGTCTCCATAAACGGTGGTTTCCATCTCATATATCTATCTGTTATACATATTTATATTCTGAATATATGTGATACATAAATAGTTTTTAATATTCTGGTTGAAATTAAATCATGATATATGTAATATGAAATATAATAACAAGTTTAATCATGTACAATAGAGAAAGTAATTATTAACTGAATTATTATTTTAACATAGAAATTAATATTAATTGTTCGTATAACGATATAAATGAATAATGTATGATATCATAAATTTGAAAATGGTTCTTGTATTATTTAATTACATACTATGGCCATTGTAAATGAGGTTCAATATACCGTTGACCAAAATAATGTACAAGGGAAGGGTTAATTCCTCAATCTCATTATTATCTGAGATTGTTTATCTGTAAGTATTTGCTGGAACATATTCGTCATACATATCCATGTTTCATAAAATAATTTTCAAAAGTATCATTTTTAAGGTACTATATAAATAAAACATCATTTTAAATGTTTTGAATATTTATTCTTATAAAACATTCTTATTAATTTACATATATTCAAAATGGTGCTAAGAATATAAATATACAGACATGAATGATTTAAAATGTTAATTACATTCCAATGTTTCAATGTGGTATGGGATTTATTTTCAAAATATCTTTTAATAGGGTATATTTAAAAATTTTGTTACTTTTAATTGATTTCATTAAAAATTTCTATTTCTCTAAATGAGTTTTTCTGATCATTTTCAAAGATGTCAACATCCTTTACTAGTTATTATTATTTATTGAGGTCGATTAATTATTATAAAATTTTCCATATTTTTATGAAAGTGATTCGATATTTTTGAATGTGGATGTGTTATTTTTATACCATTCACGGTTTAGGGTTAATTTTTTGACATTTTTTATGCTTGATATAAAATGATTGATTATGTTATCTTTCACCCTATTAATATGTGGAATGCATTGTACTTAGTAAGTGATTGGTGGACCCCGTTATTGTATATCGATTCATTAGAAGGTCTAATGATACAATCTAGTGTCTCAGCACAAGTCCTCGACAAAATCATTATTTCGTGTTTTGGAAGGAGGCCTTGAATATAAGACCCCATCCTAAAACCTACTTAATATTGAATTAAATGAATAATTCACATTGTGGATCTTTTCAGGTTTAGATATTTAGAGAATTAGATAATAACAATTACATCTCAAAAAAAATTACAAAGTAGACACTTCTACTAAGTTTCCATAAAATAAAAACTCTTAAAAAGAAACATGTCTAGTTCTATGTTTTAGATAGCATGACATTCCCATGATCCCATCCTTGACCCTATTCCACATTAAGACCTGTGAAAAAAATTTCAAAAAAAACTTGGGGTGAGCATTAAAAGCTCAGTAAGGAAAACACAATGAATGAAAACTGTTAGCTTTTCAAAACAACAAGTAAACCATGTATACATTTTCAAAGTAACACTTTTCACCTTTATGAAGTAATAGAAACTCATAACAGAATAAAAGATCAATACTTACCCTTTTGTAACCAAACGATTACCAAAAAACCCATATAAAGAACACATAACATATAAAGGTAACTTGGGACATAAAAATACTTAAATGGAATAACCATACGGTCGACTTCCACACATATCACTTAATGGAATAGCCATATGCCGACTTCCATACCCAATGCATTGGAGGTTATAACGTAACCACCCATACTGGTATTCATGGAACCACCCATCATATGGTTTATCACATAACCACCCGTCAAATGTCTAAGTACCATTATAAAATCATAAGACATAAAACAAATATAATGGAAAGAAAACATTTCGACACTTTGATCCAAATACATCACTTAAATATATTGACATAACAAATACATTATAAAAATAATTTTCGATACCAAAGTACATAAAATATTATATGGTATTTATTTCATTTTAAAAACATTATGGCTTATTGATGAAGCCAAAGACCAAATAATACACGAGGCGGTGAAAAATGTCGTTGTCACCGCGTACGTTAAAAGAAATATTCTTTTTTATCGTTTAGGAAAATGCTTCATAGAAAAAATATTCCTTTTGTATAAAAGTCAATGTCAAAGGGTTTTATACACCGTATAAAATAAAGTAGTGAATAAAACGAAATATGCCTCAATAAAAGGATATTGAGACGAAGTCCCTAACCTCGGGTCCGACTTGACTCGATCGTTCTTTAACGTCCTGAATAATAAAATTCAGTTAATTTCTACATGATTAAGAACATTTTTTAATTTCATTATTCCTTTTATATCACTTATTGACATGTTATAAACATTATGTAATCATTTATGTTAATAATGTTTGTTTTGTCGATATTTGGTTCTTAAGTCGAAAGTGGACTTCTTACAATTACATGTTATTCGTGTGGTCAAAGGTTCATTATATTCAGAATGATATTCATGATTTGGATATAATATATATCATATATATCCATCATATACAAGTATTTATAATCTTACATAATCATTTAGAGGTAAGAAATGAAATGCACCGTTCATGGAGACGGTAAGCCGTACGTACGCATGAACGCTACTTTCATTTCTATGTCATTTTAATGGAATTAAAACTAAATGAGAGGTATGTATATTTTAATTCCAGAATTATATTCATCACTTTGATGTAACATTCATCATATATATCCATTATATATATGTAATTAAAATAGTACATTACATTTGTGGATAATAAATGAAATTCACCGTTCATGGAGACGGTAAGCCGTACGTACGCATGAACGCTACTTTCATTTCAATCTCATACTTTAATGGAGTGAAATCATAATTATATAAAGGTATATTATAATTCCTATATAATATCATATATAATATCATTAAATCCATCCTTTATACATCCCACTTATGGCATTAACGAATCAAATCACTTTGAGGGGGCGGTAGTCCGCACTTCCTAAAATGAAGATATCGTGTATACCCATAATGGAAGCCATAAAGGTGCGCCATAAATGAAAAATACAGAATCTTAAGGAAAACATAAACATATTATATATCATATATAAATATAGTGACATCTTAATGGCCACTTTTGAAGGTGTTGGAAGAATATTGAACAATCATCGTTTCATGAGGCATAAATTCTCCATCCACAGAAACAGTATGTTTCTTTAACCATTAGATATAGGTGTGTGAAAGTGTAGCTCGAATTATTCTTAAAACAAAATCCTAGTATATTGATGATACAAGATTTGTTACAAAATAATTGAATAAACAGAGTTTTGGTGGATGGAGAAGCAAAATAAAACAAAAGAACACAAGAGAAAACACTACTTTTAAAACGAGTAACTCTTTTTGATTTGAGCTCAAAAACTTCCTTGGGAAGTTTTCTGCCCAAAATGAGGCTTCTAGGAGTAAGAGAGGGATGTGTAGAGACAAAATGGGAAGGGGTTGGCTGAGCCAAAGGCTTGAGAGGTGTGGGTAAGGTGGTATATGTGGGGGCCTTTTATAAGAGGAGAAGAGGGGCACTCTTTGAAAGTTAAGAAAAGATACTTTATTATAAAATGATTTTCTGATAAAAAGGGGCCCACAATTATTTATTTAAAGGATAAGGTGATAATAGTTCTAAATCCACCCATCCAATAGGTTTTTGATATGTTTAGGTCTTAGATTTTACATTATCTTTTCATTTTATTTAAATCATTAAATAATGAGGTAATCGCTACATCATCATGGTGTCATAAATAATTTATTTTATTTAATGTCTAAAAACTATAAAGAAAATATCATGATGTATTAAATCTTTTTATATTTCTAATGAATATTTATATTAAAAAATATGAATTTTATAACCCCATTTAAAAATTGTTTTAGTAAAATAACACATGTTTGTGACATTTTTATTTTGACCTTAAATAAAAAAATTTTAATGTCATTTTCCTACCAAAGTGGCTCCATGGGGTCCCCAAGTTGACCCATCGATTTTCATGGTCGGCCATGACACATCCAATAAGGGTATGACATGTGTAATGTTCATTTCATATTATTAAAAAATTATTTATACCTTAAACGACACTAATTACCTCTAATCGTGATTAAAAACGTAAAAGTTACTATTCACCAAAAAATTATTTTAATCCCACTGAACCACATTTTACTTCCTAATGACAAAAATGTATGTAGGATTTCGGAAATTCAAAACAAAAAAGTGGTAAAATTTCATTTAAACGAAAAATCAATTTTTCAAGTAACACTTAGTGGTTTCACTATTCATCAAAAATTGAAGTTTTTCAGAAACATACCAAAACTTAACCCTAAGCTATTTTTTTATTATGAATTCAAAAATGAGGTCTATTTTACACAATTCAAAACATATAAGTTACGATAATTAATTTAATAATTAATTCCTGCTGTCATAACAAATAGCGTGTTTTTATGAAACAATATATATCAAAATATTGACACTAGTTTAAGTCCAATTTCCAAATGAAATAAATTACAATGACCTATATTGTATTAAATGGTAAAAATATTTTCTAATTTCACTTTAAAACAAATTCAAAAGATAATCTAATAATATAAATAAATTAGATTAAAAAGAGGTTTTGAATTAAAATACAACATTTTTCACTATTCATTAAAAAATGAACATTATCAGAAAAATACGAGAAATTTCTCCAAAGTAAATTTCAATGTCCCAATCATAAAGAATAAGTTTATTTTGAAAAATATATATTATAAAATTTTCAAAATATATATTTAAAAATGGTTCTCAATCAAAAGGCGGTAAAACAGTCTTTTAAAAATATTAGATTATTTCATGCTTTAGGTTGGATTTATTCTCATTTTAAGCCTCTAAAACACTATATAATTCTTAAATAGACATAGATAACTATATATATTATTCATTACTTACTTTGTATGTTACATCATTCCCCCCTTTAGAAAATTGCGTCCCCGTAATTTATTTACTTATCAAATAAGTGGGGGTATTTAGTCCTCATTGCATTTTCAGATTCCCATGTTGCCTCTTCAACCATATGGTTTTTCCACAAAACCTTTACCTGGTGAATTACCTTATTTCGCAACACTTTCTCTTTTCGGTCAAGAATTTGGACCGGTTGTTCTTCATATGAGAGATTCTCTTCCAACTGATCTACCTCTGGGATCAAGACATTAGATGGATCTGGCATATACTTTCTTAACATCGAAACATGAAAAACATTATGTACCTGAGATAAACTCAGAGGTAATGCCACTATGTATGAAACTGATCCAACTCTCTCCCGAATTTCATATGGTCAAATGAACCTTGGACTCAACTTTCCATTCTTACCAAATTTCATCACACTTTTCCATGGTGAGACATTGAGAAAAACATGATCACCTACCTCAAAAGATAGATCCTTCCTCCGGTTATCCGCATAACTTTTCTGTCTACTCTGAGCTGTTCTCACGTGTTTCTGAATCAACTGAACTTTTTCTGCCATCTCTTCTACCAATTCTGGTCCCATCATCTTCCTTTCACCTACTTCATCACAAAAAGCTGGAGTTCGACACCGCTTCCCATATAATTCCTCAAACGGTGCCATCTGTATACTAGAATGAAAACTGTTATTATATGAAAACTCAACCAAAGAATGATGTTGGTCCCAACTTCCCTGATAATCCATAGAGTAAGCTCGTAGCATATCCTCCAAGGTCTGAATTGTTCGTTCTGACTACCCATCTGATTGCGGATGAAAAGCTATACTAAAATTTAATTCAGTACCCAATGTCTTCTGAAGGCCTTTCCAAAAGTTAGAAGTAAACCTGGGATCATGATCGGACACAATGGAGAGGGGAACTCCATGTAACCTGACTATCTCTTTAAGATACAAACGAGAAAGTTGATCTAGGGAAAAAGTATCTCGTATAGCAAAGAAATGAGCAGATTTAGTCAAGCGATCAACAATAACCCAGATTGCAGTATTACCTCGAGATGTCCTCGGTAATCCCACAACAAAGTCCATGGATATATTTTCCCATTTCCACTCTGGAACTGGTATTGGCTGAATCATCCCTTTTGGTAACTGCCACTCTTCTTTAACCTGCTGACATGTCAAACACTTCACAGTAAAATCAGCAATATCTTTTTCATTCCATCCCACCAGTAATACTCCCGCAGATCTCTATACATCTTAGTACTGCCAGGATGAACTGAAAACGGGGAACTATGAGCCTCACATAACAACTCATTCTTAAACTGTGAATCACTAGGCACACAAAATCTCTACCCAAATCTCAAAACACAATCATTATCAATGTTGAATTTAGGCAACATACCATTCTGAACCAGCTCTACCTTTTTCTACAACTCGCTATCTTACTTCTGTGCTTGCTTAATTCTGTCTGATAGAGAAGATTTCACTGATACCTAAAACAAAACAGAAGGACATCCTACACAAACAACTTCCATGCCAAAGTTCATCAAATCCTTATCCAAAGGATCACATTCCAAACACAACATTGTTAATGATGTATTACTTTTTTGACTCAAAGCATCATCCACTTTATTTTCTTGTCCTGGATGGTAATGAATTGTACAATCATAATCCTTGATTAATTTTAGCCATCTCCTTTGTCTCATGTTCAATTCTTTCTGAGTGAATATATAATTTAAACTTTTGTGATCGGTATATATTTCAAACTGTACTCCATACAAATGATGCCTCCAAATTTTTAAGGCAAAAACAACAGCAGCTAATTCCATATCATGTGTAGGGTAATTTACCTCATGAGTTTTCAACTGTCGTGAAGCATAAAAAATTACCTGATCATTCTGTATTAGGACACAACCAAGTCATTTCAATGAATCATCACTGTAGATAACAAACTCCCCATTCCTGGAAGTTAGTGCTAAAACTGGAGCATTCACCAATCTTATTTTCAATTCCTGAAAACAATCATCACATTCTTTTTTCCAGACAAACTTAACTCCCTTCAAAGTTATCTTAGTCATTGGACTAGATAACCGTGAAACATTTTCAACAAACCTTTTTTAGTAACCTGCCAAACCAAGGAAACTACATATCTCAGTTACATTTGTGGGTCTTGGCTATTCATCATCAACTTTTGTTTTAGCAAGATCAATAGATATGCCATCTTTTGAAACAATGTGACAAAGGAAAGAAATTTTTTGTAACCAAAACTCACACTTGCTGAATATTTCATATAGTTTATTTTCTTTTAATGTTTGCAAGATAACCCTTAAATGAATTTCATGCTCCTCTTTACTTTTAGAAAACACCAAAATATCATCAATGAAATCAACCAAAAACTTATCCAAGAACTCATGGAAAATTGTATTCATAAGGTCAATGAATACAGCAGGTGAATTGGTTAACCCAAAAGGCATAACTACAAATTCATAATGGACATATCTAGTATGGAACACGGTCTTCAGAACGTCTGCTTCTTTTACTTTCAACTGATGGTACCCCGACCTCAGGTCAATCTTCGAAAAATACTGAGCTCCCTAGTGCTGATCGAACAATTCATCGATATGAGGCAAAGGATACTTGTTCTTAACAGTGATATTATTCAAGGCTCTATAATCAATGCAAAGTCTCATTGATCCAGCTTTCTTTTTAGCAAACAAGACAGGAGCACCACATGGTGATGTGCTAGGTCGAATGAAACCTTTATCTAATAACTCCTGCAATTGTTTCATTAACTCTAAAATTTCAACTTGAGCCATTCGATAAGGGGTTTATGAAATTGGCTTAGAATTAGGAACTAAGTCAACAGTAAATTCGACATCCTGATCATTAATAATACCAGAAAACTCATCAGGAAAAAAATCAAGATACTCATTTACCACTGGAACATCATTAATCTGAATAGTTCCTTTATTTTCAACAATATGTGCAAGGTAACATTCATTTCCAACTTTTACTATTTTCTCAACTTCATGATATTTTCTCAAAATCAAGGGTTCATTCATGTACACAAACTGAAAATATTTCTGAAAAGAAACCATTTTAGCTCCGCAGTCAATATTAGCATGATAAACAGAAAGCCAATCCATGCCCAAAATAACATCAAACCCTACTAGAGAAAAAACAATAAGGTTTTCTAGTAGATTATTTCCGCACACAAGCATAGGAAGGTTCTTATAATTCCTTTTTGTCTCAACGTTCCCTCGGGGTGTTTTTACCATATGTTCAGGATTCATATCTTGCGATAGAATTTCCAATTTACTAAGAAACTTCGCAGAAATGAAAGAATGTGTAGACCCTGAATCAAACAACACATTGGCATAATCTGAACGAACAAATAGTGTACCTGATACTACTTTATTGGATGGACCAACATCTGCTGAAGTAGTTGCAAAGGATTTCACCACCCCTTTCTGCTTGTAGTATGGATTCTTTTCCCCAGTTGAGTTCTTCGTTAGACACTCATTTTCATAATGACCCATTTCATTTCACTTAAAACACCTTACCGCTGGATTTTCATTGCCTTCTTGATCATCTTCCTTACAGTTACGAGCAATATAACCAGACTTACCACACTGAAAGAACTTTACAGACTTGGATAAACATTCTCCAGGATGTATTTTACCACACTTCTAACAGGATGGATATTTGGTTTTCTTACCTCCCTGCTTCTTTGATGAATTATTCCCCTCTGCCTGCCAACTGGATCTCTTATTCTGTTGTTTGTCAAAGAACACCTGATCATCGGCAAACTCCATTTCCACCTTCTCCTCACATCGAACAAGTTTTTCATGACTTTTGAACTCACAAGAAGCTAAAGAACTTCGATAAATTGGATTTAACCCTGAGTAAAAATGGTTTATTTTACTATCAAGATCTCGTATAAAGTTTGGAGCATACCTTGCCAGTCGAGTGAACTTTGCTTCATAAGAAGCTACTGAATCGTCCTCCTGCCTCAATTCTAGGAATGGTTTTTCCATCCTAAGACGATCCACCTTAGGAAAATATTTCAAAAGAAACATACCTTTGAATTCTTCGTAGTGAAGATCATCAATCTCATAACTATCCCTGATATTTTTCTCCATCGACCACCACTAATCAGATTCTCCTTCAAAACGGTAAACAACAAGACTAACCATTTGATGTTCTGAACACCCCATGACATCAAAAATATTCTCCAGTTCTTTAATTCACCCTTCAGCTAGCACGGGGTCAGATGATCCTCTGAATTATGGGGGGTGTTGCCTCATTAAATGTTCCACCACTGACATGTTCCTCTGTGGTTGATATGGCTGATCTCGTGCATGGATACCACCACCATTTATAGCCTCAGTCAACTATGCCATCACTGCAACAAACTATTCAGTTCCAATTCCGACCATCATAGGTTTCTGATTTGGAAGGTTGTATTCCTCTTGATGTCGTCCAAACATAGCTGCTTTTTTTCCTCTGTGGAAAACCATTCTGAACACAGAAATATCTTAGGTGAAGTAATATGGTAATCTTTAAATGCTATATCATTTCAATCATACCAAAAATAAATTTATAATTTAACAGTTTTCTAACTCCTAAAGTTGTCTAAACCGACCACTGATACCAACTATAAGGCCCCATCCTAAAACCTACTTAATGTTGAATTAAATGAATAATTCACATTGAGGATCTTTTCTGGTTTCGAGTTTTAGAGAATTAGATCATAACTATTACATCTCAAAAAAATTACAAAGTAGACACTTCTACTATGATTCCATAAAATAAAAAATTTTAAAAAGAAACATGTCTAGTTCCATGTTTTAGAAAGCATGAATTTCCCTTGATCACATCCTTGACCTTATTCCACATTAAGTCCTGTTAAAAAAATTTCAAAAAAAACATGGGGTGAGCATAAAAAGCTCAGTAAGGGAATCACAATGAATGAAAACTGTTATTTTTTCAAAACAACAAGTAAACCATGTATACTTTATCAAATTAAAACTTTTCACCTTTATGAAGTAGTAAAAACTCTTCACTGAATAAAAGATCAATACATACCCTTTTGTAACCAAAATATTACCATAAAACCCATATAAAGAACACATAACATAAAAAGGTAACTTGGGACATAAACATACTTAAATTTAATAAACATAAGGTCGAATTCCACACATATCACTTAATGGAATAGCCATACAACCGACTTCCATACCCAATGAATTGGAGGTTATAACGTAACCACCCGTCCTGGTATTCACAGCACCACCGGTCATATGGTTTATCACGTAACCACCCGGAAAATGTCCATGTACCATTATAAAATCATAATACATAAAACAAATATAATAGAAAGAAAACATTTCCACACTTTGATCACAATATATCACTTAAATATATTGACATAACAAATCTATTACAAAAATCATTTTCAAAACCAAAATACATAAAAGATTATATGGTATTTATTTCATTTTAAAAACATTATGTCTTGTTGAGAAATCCAAAGACCAAATAATACTCGAAGCGGCGAAAAAGGTCGTTGTCACCACGTACGTTAAAAGAAACATTCATTTTTGTAGTTTAAGAAAATGCTTCGTAGAAAAATATTCCTTTTGTATAAAATTAAAAGTCAAAGGAGTTTATACACCATATATAATAAAGTTGTGTATAAAACAAAATATGCCTCAATTAAAGGAGATTTTGACGAAGTCCCTTACCTCGGGTCTGACTTGACTCGATCGTTCTTTAACGTCCTGAATAAAAAACTTGAGTTAATTTCTACATTATTAAGATCCTTTTTCATGTTCATTATTCATTTTATATCACTTATTTACATGTTATAAACATTATGTACACATTTAATTTAATAATGTTTGTTTTGTCGATATTTGGTCCTTATGTCGAAAGTGGACTTCATACAATTACATGTTGTTCGTGTGGTCAAAAGTTCATTATATCCAGTATGATATTCATGATTTGGATATCATATATATCATATATATCCATCATATACATGTATTTATAATATTTCATAATCATTTAGAGGTAAGAAATGAAATGCACCATTCATGGAGACGGTAAGTCATACGTACGCATGAACGCTACTTTCATTTCTATGTCATATTAATGGAATTAAAACTAAATGAGTGGTATGTATATTTTAATTCCAGAATTATAGTCATCACTTTAATGTAACATACATCATATATATCCATTATATATATGTACTAATAATAGTACATTACATTTGTGGATAATAAATGATATGCACCATTTAGGGAGACGGTATGCCGTATGTACGCATGAACGCTACTTTCATTTCAATCTCATACTTTAATGGAGTGAAATATTAATGATATAAAGGCATATTATAATTCCAGTATAATATCATATATAATATCATTAAATCCATCCTTTATACATCCCACGTATGGCATTAAAGAATCAAATCACTTTGAGGGGGCGGTAGTCCACACTTCCTAAAATGAAGATATCGCGTATACCCATAATGGAATCCATAAAGGTGTGCCATAAATGAAAAATACAGAATCTTAAGGAAAAAATAAACATATTATATATCATATATGAATATAGTGACATATTAATGGCCACCATTGAAGGTTTTGGATGAATATTGAACAATCATCGTTTCGTGAGGCAGAAATTCGCCATCCATAGAAACAGTATGTTCTTTAACCATTAGTTGTAGGTGTGTCTAAGTTTAGCTCGAATACATCTTATAAAAACATCCTATTATATTGAAGATAATGAAGTTGTTACAAAAGAATTGAATTAACGGAGTTTAGGGGGTTGGAGAAGAAAAATAAAAAAAATAACACAAGAGAAAACACTACCTTTAAAACGGGTAACTCTTTTTGATTTTAGCTCAAAGGATTACTTGGGAAGACTTCTGCCCAAATTGAGGCTTCTAGAAGTAAGAGAGGGACGTGGAGAGACAAAATGGGCAGGGGTTGGCCGAGCCAAAGGCTTGAGAGGTGTGGGTAAGGTGGTAGAGGTGGGGGCCTTTTATAAGATAAGAGGAGGGGTACTATTGGAAAGATAAGAAAAGATACTTTATTATAAAATGATTTTCGGGTAAAAAGGGTCCCACAATTATTTATTAAAAGGATAAGGTTATAAGAGTTAGAAATCGCCCATCCAATTAGATTTTTACATGTTTAGGTCTTATATTTTACATTATCTTTTCACATTATCTTTTCATATTATTTTAAAATTATTTTAGTAAAACAACACATATTTGTGACATTTTTATTTTAACATTAAATAAAATGTTTTTAATGACATTTTGCTACCAAAGTGGCTCCATGGGGTCCCCAAGTTGACCCATGGATTTTATTGGTCAGACATTACACATCCAATAAGGGTATGACATGTGTCAAGTTCATTTCATATTATTAAAACATTATTTTTACCTTAAAGTACACTAATTACCTCTAATCATGATTAAAAACATAAAAGTTACTATTCAGTGAAAAATTATTTTAATCCCATTGAACCAAATTTTACTTCCTAATGATAACCATGTATGTCGGATTTTTTAAATTCAAAACACAAAAGTGGTAAATTTTCATTTAAACGAAAAATCAGTTTTTTAAGTACCATTTAGTGGTTTCATTATTCATCAAAAATTGAAGTTTTCCAGAAACATACCAAAACATCACCCTAAACTATATTTGACATTCTGAATTCAAAAAATGATGTCTATTTTACAAAATTCAAAACATATAAGTTACAATAATTAATTTAATAATTAATTCCCGCTGTCAGAACAAATAGCGTGTTTTTATGAAACAATATATATCAAAAGATTGAAACTAGTTTAATTCCAATTTCCAAGTGAAATTAATTCCAACGACCACTATTGGATTAAATTGTAAAAATATATTCTAATTTCACTTTAAAACCAATTCAAAAGATAATCTTATCATATAAATAAATTATATTAAAAAGAGGTTTTGAATTAAAATACAACATTTTTCACTATTCATTAAAAAAAATGAACCTTATCAAAAAAATACCAGAAATTTATCCAAAGTAAATTTCAATGTCCCAATCATACAG
The DNA here is from genome assembly GCA_963277665.1 of Viscum album. NCBI lineage: Eukaryota > Viridiplantae > Streptophyta > Magnoliopsida > Santalales > Viscaceae > Viscum > Viscum album. Next base: position 645,367,864 of record OY728120.1, on the reverse strand, counting down.
AATAAGTTTATTTTGACAAATATAGCTTATAAAATTGTCAAAAGATAGATTTAAAAATGGTTCTCCATCAAAAGGCGATAAAATAATCTTTTAAAAATATTAGAGTATTTCATGCTTTGGATGAATTTATTCTCATTTTAAGCCTCTAAAACAATATCTAATTCATAAATAGAAATATATAACTATATATATTATTCATTATATACTTGGGATGTTACATTGAATATAAGGTTATGATGTCCGACAATATGTATTCCATCATTATGAAATTAGCTATTGATATTTCATGTGATTATTCGACTAGTAGAATATGCACGTGAATAAGTAAATGACATTATTTGATCTATAATTCCCACATTATGCTGATGTTTATGTTTAAAAAGATTTTGTTTTAGTCATATAAATTTTGTTAAATTTATATTCTTATTTATGATAATATTTTTTATATCTTTATATATACTGAGAATTTGATATCACCACTTTTTTATGTTTTATTTTTCCATGGATATGAAGAAGTGTATTATGATTGATATGTAGGGTTAAACTAGGTGAATAATTGTGTTCTCAAAAGATTATTTATTTAGTGTTTTACTTTATAAATTGTAATGTAATGTTCATATATGTAATATATTTTCCTAGAGAGCTAAACTGCTCAGTCCTTTAGGACATTATTTCTTGTAATAATTCCAATGTATTAAAATAATACACTGGCTACGAGCTTCTGGGGTGTAGGCATTACAATTGGTATCAGAGAAGTTTAGTAGAAAACATGTAAATAGATTTAGATAATCCTTAATTTTGAAACATTACCCTATGATAGGCTTTGAGGATTAGTTTATAATAACTTCATATAATTATGGTAATGTAGAGATTTTGTGATTTTTCTAAGAAATGCATCCCTAGCTGGATACAAGAAGGTAGAGGTGACTCTGGAATATATGTACCAAGGAGTGAAAAATCCAAAAAGGAGTTTTGGGATTGACCTAGGGTATCATGGTACACGATAACAAGCCTTGTTTCACTATTGGTTATGAAACAGCTGAGAAATATGCCACGGATAATTCACATTTTATTTACAAGCTATTATGAAGGATTTATGTGTAAATACATTCTCAATGATTTTTTTCCAAATTTTTTATTATATGAATAAACATTTCAATTTTAGTTATGTATTTAACTAGTTTCGAATTACGCACTATGATTTATAAACTAAACTAGTGTATGTCATTGTTTGTAAATGGTGCCTAGTAGAAGGAATGAGATCTCCATCAATATGCATGATCCAAAAATTAAGATGGATCATATATTGCATGGTCTTAAGATAGAATTTATAAGGGAAATAGTCTCCCATGTATTCTCATCATATGAATAAATAGTATCATGTGTTAATATGATAAGTAAAGAATTCTTTGAGTCAAATGGATTTGAAGGAAAGTTAGAGAAGAAGAGGGTGGTAGAGAGAATGATTGAAAAGGGGAAGAAGGGAAATACAGATTTTCCTACATGTGATAACTGTTGAAAGAATCAACTAATTAAATTATTTAAGGAAATGGGAGTATGTTATAAGTGTGTAGAAAAAATGACACCACTGTTTTGATTTCAAGGGTGAGAAATTTTTTTCAATAGTACAATGATTCACCTATAAAGAGTTGGGACACTACGAGAATCAATGGCCAAATCATTAGAGTTTTCCCTAAACAATGTTATTGAATAATAATCATGTTATGTTACTACTACAGATGAATAGAAATGACTACTGTTCTTATGTTGTTATTAAATAATCATGTAATTTTATTGTTATATTAATGATTTATGAGTTATATGAATTATGGATATGTATAAGGATTGTATTTTAGTGGAATTTCATTGAGGATTTGAGATTATATTGAGCAAGGAAATGTGACTCAAGAGCAATATAAACTTTTTTTAAAAATACATGGTTGATGTAAATATAAACATTAATATGGTTCTAATGCTAAGGTAGTGATTTTGGAATATGATATGATGGATTATGATAAATTATATTTGATATTTTTGACTACCTTGAAACTAATTTTTTGTTTATTTATTGCATCATGGTTGAATCTTATATCATTTTTGGATATAAATAGTATATCTAGTATTGTATAAGGAATAAGAGAGCATGAATGTAATCAATAATGTTTTATGTTAATTCATGGTGTTACCATATTTTAGAGGAACAAATGACTAATATATTCAAATGTTATTATGTAGAAAAATATATCTTCATTATGTTTACCTTAAAAATTTTTGACTATGATTTTGGACAGAAGTATTTTAGATATGTCTGATGTTTGGAAGGGAATTTTTTGACATTGGATAACATTGTTAATGTTAAATCATTTCATAGGATTATTTTTTAACTGTTATAAAAAGGACAACCCGAATGTTGGGCAACAACTCTTCGCATCCGGTAAGGTCGTGAGACTTGAACCAACAACTGAAGGGTGACAAGGGTGAATCACATACCACTAGCCTAAATGATGTCCTATATCGTATAATGAAGTTTTTTAATTATATTCTTAGTTCAATAGCTTACGCTACATGCATCACCAAGTTCGACCACACCATGACTTTCCTAAATTGGCATTAAAAAAGATGTTTTTAATAGTATTAAATGAATATTTAATTTTATATAATCTATATAATTTTATAATCTATATAAATTTTTTCTTAACGATAATATAAGAACAAATTCCTTTTGTCAGATACAATATGTATTTTTTTAAAAATGCAATTTTACAACCTTTTAATGAAGAACCTTTTTAAAATAAATTATTTGAAACTTTTTAATATTCAATTTAATGAAATTAAAAACTTCTTTAGATGCAGGACACAAAAATTTAGTTTGAATAAATTTTTGGTACTTTTCTAATAACATTCATATTTTGATGAATAATGAAAAATACTAAATATTAATTGGAAACAACCTTTTTAATCGAAATAATTTATTGTAATAAATTATGAATTTGAGTGTTTATAAAGTATTATTTGGTTTTATTTTTATCATTTAATATAATTTAGGTCATTGGATGTAATTTCACATTTAAATTGTGTGTAAATGCTTGTCAATCTTTTGATGGTTTTTACTTCATAAAAACCCGCTTTCTTGTTTTAACAACGAGAAATAATTTTAAATTAATTAATGAATCTAATATGTTTTGAATTAGGTAAAATAGACATAATTTTGGATTCGGGACATCAAAATTATCTAAGGGTAATTTTTTGATAATTTTCAGAAAACATTCAATTTTTGATGAACAGTGAAAACACATCGTTATTGTTTAAAACCGAAATTCATTTATATAATGATTATTTTTATTTTAACATATTTTAATGTTAAAATAGATTCATAATAAATATATTAGTTCAATTTAATTGATTAATGTAATTTTATTATATGATTAGATTTTTAATTTTTTATTGAATTTTTTATCTTCATTTACCCACATTCTTGGCACATTTGGAATTTTTCCTAAAACGTAATTTTACCACATCTATGAATTTAATTTCAAAAATAAAGCGAAACTATTGAAATATAAAAGTAATTTTTTTTTCAATAATATGAAAATAATTTTTGGTGAATAGTAAATTTTGAAAATAATTTACCCCGATTAAAATAAAATAGAGTAATTAATAGTAAAAATTATATTATAATTAACCTGAAACTTGTCCTAATTCTATTGGATAAGTGTACATCAACCTAAAAAAACCTTATTAATAAAAATTATTCTTTTATTCCACTTGGATTATTATAGTACATTTATTATTGTTTTATTCAATGTTGTGTTAAAAGTGTTAAATTCAATGTTTAATAGATGAACCATTTTTAATGTTGGGTTATGCATAAGATAAATTCAACTATAAATTTTCCTTACAAATCTGAAAAGATTTAATACATCATGCTATTTTATTTATTATTTTTATAAATTAAATAGTTAAATTAATTTAGGACATAATGATGATGCAGTAATTTCATTATTAATGAGAGAATAAAATAATTTATATTATAAATATAAAAATAAATTTTAATTGAGGGTTCTGGTACATTACACAATTTTTAAACGATAATATTACATTTTAGGGTTTATTTAATGTATCTTTTCCTATGTAATAATGTTTTATTACTTTTAAAAAATCCTAATACTAATGATTGTCAAAATTGACATAAATGAGTTTTTAAAACCAATAATATATTATTAAATGATATAATATTTTTAAAAATATAAGGATCATCCAAATAACTTGTATAATGATTTATATTTCATTAAATAAAAACTTTTGGTTCTATTGGGATTTTATATTATGTTTATTAACCATTTAATATAAAAATAGAAGAAGACATTGTAGAAGTTAAAATATTAAAATAAAAGTTAAATATAAAAGATAAGGTTAATATGGTGACGTAAAATTTTCTAAAATCTATTGGTTGAGTGTATTTAGATTAATAACCACCTTATCCTTCAAATAAATCCATTTATATCCATTATAAACCAAAAATTATTTTATAATGGAATAATATTTGATGCGTTACCTAAAGTGACCCCCATATCTTTTATAAAAGGGTACTATCCCATCACTCAAAATGGAAACTTCAAAGGCATTTGGAATTCAAAAAACCTGCTCAAATATCCTCAAATCTACCCTCACATACACCTAAATGCCTAACATTGATCATTGGGAAACCTACATAGCCTTTTTTGTCAAATCAAAAGGAAGAACCTGAAGAAGAGGTAATTACTTCATCACATCTTTCAAAGATCTTTTCTTCTTCCCCTTCCTCTATATTTTATTTTTTTCATTACTAAAATAATATACTTAGAAACACCTACATACTGATGTGTTTTAATAAATATGGTAAAACCATATTAATTATTCTATCCATCCAATGAATGATATTGTCACCATACGTGCATATGTATGGATTACCACCTCCACATTGTGGTGTAGTTTGTAATTCAACACTTCATAATTTTGATGTGTATAATAATGAGTATAATTGACGTAAATAATAAATATAACATGTTAATTAATCTATATATATAATATACCATCCAATTAAATACCTTTTTACCATTAATAGAATGATACCATCACTCATCCGTATGTACGGTTTACCATCTTCACGACGCCGTGAGATTCATTTCCACATTCACCATTCCACGATGATTATAAAAATAGATATTATTTATAATATTTTATATATGGAATAATAATTTTAATAGAAACAAATAAATATATATTTATTTACATATATCTCATCCACTTACTTTTGTTTAAAACAATATGAAAATGGAAACAACGTTTAATAGTACATACGACCTGCTATCTCCAAAAACATTGTATTTCATTTAATATATCGATATAAAATACATATTTATATTCTGAATATATATGATACATAAATAATGTTTTATATTTTTGATGCAATTAAATTGTGACATAAGTAATATGATAAAAAATGAATACATATAACATGTACAATATAGAAAGCGATTCTTACCCAATATATTATTTTAACATATAAATTATTATTAAATGGCTTGTATAAAGAAATAAATGAATAATGTAAGATATCCTAAATATGAATATGGTTCTAGTATAATTTATTAACATACTATGGTCATTGTATAATAGGATAAATGTACCCTCATCCAAATGAATATAAATGGTAGTGGTTAATTCTTCAATCTCATTATTTTATGAGATTTTTCATGTGTAATTATTTTATAGAAAATATTTTTTATACATGTCCATGATTTTTAAAAGTGTTATTAAAGGATTATTTGTATTAGTGACTATTTAACTAATACATTATTTTAAATGTTTTAAATATTTATTTTTCTATATCTTTATCATTAATGTACATGTTTTCAAAATGTTTTTAAGGATTTATTTATATGTACATGAATGTTTTAAATTGCTATTTCCTTTCAAATGATTCAATGTGGAATGGGGGTCTTTGATTCGAAAATATATTTTGAACATGTTCATTTATAAATTTTGTGACTTTTAAATTATTTCATGAAAATTATATATTTCTCTTAAAGAGTTTTACTGATCATTTTGAATTATGTAAACATCATTTAAAAGATATTATTCTTAATTGACAATGATTAATTATAATACAATATTCCATATTTCATTGAATGATTTATAAATTTTTTTACTATGGATGTGATATTTTCATACCATTCATGGCTTATGGTTGAATTATTGAAATTTCGTATGCTTGTTTTAATATGAATGTTTATCTTTTGTTTCACCCCTTTCATATGAGTACTGCATTTATCTTAGTATGTGAATGGTGGGGCCCACTATAGCTCATAGATGCATTGGTAGGTCACGTAAGAAAAACTAGATTCTTTGCACAAGGCCTGGACAAAATATTTCATTTTTAGTCTTGGAACGAGGCCTTGACTATGTGGTTATGATGTCCGACATTAAAAATTCCATCATTATGAAATTATTTATTGATATTACATGTGATTATTCATCTCGTAGAATATCCATTTGAATTAGTAAATTGAATTATTTGATTAAATTTTCCATATTATACTGATGATTATGTTTAAAAGGCTTTTTTATTAATATACATTGCCTTAAATGTTTATGTATATTTATTATAGTTTCCACAATATTTTTAACATTACTAAGCATTTGAGCTAAACCCTTTATTATGTTTTATTTTACCAATGATGCAAAGATGATTATTTAGATTGATATGCATGGTTATGTTAATGGAATAATGACTTTATCAAAGGATTATTTATGTTGTGTTATGTTATAGAAATAGTAATGTAACGTTCATATATTTAATATATATTCGAGGACATCTAAAATGATCAGTCCTTTTGGACTTGATTACTTGTAATCATTACAATTTATTAAAATAATGCATCAGCTCCAGGATTCTGGGATCGGGGTGTTATATCTAAGGTTATTTTATTGATGGTATAATTTATAAAAAATAAATAATAATTTATTAGTGACAACATATATATTTTTTAGGTCATATTAATAAGTTATAAGCTAATTTATGCATCCCATGATTTCGGAAAAAGTGAAATATTTAATAATCATCGACGAAGGCATTGATGTGACACTCTAGAGACGATGGTTTCAATATTTCATATTAAAAAAAGATGATAATAGATTTTATGATGAATATAAAAAATAAAAAAAAAATTTAAATTATATATGTGATACATGAGTTTGCATGAAAAATTGAATAAGAGGTAAGGATAATGATTAAGTGAGGAATAATTTAAAAGTGAAAAAATGAATTTCCCTCTTGAGGTTTTCACCATGAAAACATTCTTAAGGATATTGGATGTGGTATTTTTCTGAGACCCGACGAAGAAGAATGTTGTATGGTATTAGGAGGAGGGAATTTGGGAGAGTATTCCCAATCATTAAGTCTTATAGTTTTGAAATTTTTGAGGGAAAGATCAACTTTTTTAATTAATGTGAGGGGTATCATAGGAATTACTCAAATTATAAAAATATAATAAATACATTGTAGGGTTTAAGGAATCAAAAATACCATAAAAACTAAATGGTATTACATTTTAGACATAGTATCATCCAATTTGGCCTTCTTATATATTTTTATTATTTTTATATAAATTAAACGACATATTTTATTCATGAAAACTATTTTTTTTTCAAAATAAGAACTATTCAAAATTTAGACATTATACACTTAAACATAAAGCATTAAAATTTAATGAAATTTTAATTATATAATCCAATAATAAAAATAATATATTTATAACTTCAATAATATTAAAAATTTAAAATTATTTTTATTTTATTATTTTTAATTTCATTAATTTTATTTATTCATTTATTAAATGATTATTGGGTCACAAATTCCCAATACATTAATTATTTATTTACTTCCAAATTTTTATATAAAAAAACTTATGATTAATATAAATTTATTCTATTTACAATGAATATTATTTTTAAAAAACCCCTTCTAGAAAACCTTATTCTAATATATTATGAAATATAAATATTATTGTGTTAACACCTTGACATACTTTTCAATAAAATATCACAAAGTCTTAATATGATTATTCTGAGTCCATAATTACCCAAAAATAATAAAAACATGATAATATGAGAAACATGACATTGTAACTTTATTTATCCAAAATTTGGAACATTTAATTATTCTAATTACTTTATTTAATAATTTTTTTTGTTTTTCTTATAATTTCATAGGTGATACATCAACATTTCATAAAAATTAATCATTATTATTCCATATATATAAATTATATACAAATTACTACAAAACAATAAATTATTTAGGTTCATTTAAACGTTATATATTCATTAATTATTTATATTCACTCATATACATGTAATGAAAAATTAAAAAAAAAATTATTTCTTCTTTTCTTTCCTTGTACAAGAATTGTAATGGCATTTGGATATGTTTAATTTGATATAACTCACAAATTATAAATTAACATAAAAAAACATAAATTACACACAATAATTAATAATAGTTCCTTGAAAATTATTTTTATTACTCATTTATAATTTATAATGATCCAGAATTGTCATTTCCAATGTTTCGTAGGTAGTACGTCCACACTAACAATAATTTTTATACTGATCATAAATAGAGAGTAGTTTTCAGGTCCTAATTTTTTTTACATATTCCTCTTTTTATTTCAAAATTTAATTACTTATAAAATTTAATCAATTTTATATCACAAATATTTTAACATGACATCACAAAAAAATATCGTATTTTAAAAAAATACTATATTTTTATTACACATAACCAAAAATATTTCTTTAATAAATTTTCCAAAAATTATAGTAATATATTTTTAAAATTGTGAATTTAAAAATGATAGTTGTTGTGTAAAATTTAAATACTATAATATAAAATTAATGTTTTCAAAAATTACTTTATAATAAATTATTAATTTTATAAATTAATATATAATAAAAATAATAATAAAAAAAAATTATTTGATAAATTAATTGTTTTATAGATTCTCCCATCATTTTTGAAATTTCTTCCTCAATGTGTTTACTAACTTACTTAATATATGGGGATAACTTCCCATCATAGCATTTTTGGATTACCATGTTGGATCTTCGACCATGTGATTTCTACTTTAATCTGTAACATGGAAAATTACGTTATTCCACAATACTTTCACTCTACAGTCCGGAATATGAAAAAATTTATCTTTCAAAAATATTTCATCTTCCAAATGAATTATTTCTTGTCTCAAAATAATATATGTATCAAGAACATGCTTTTTAAACATCCATGTATGAATTTTTTTTTATACTTATGAATAACTCGGAGGCAAGGCTACTCAGATGGAAACTGATACAACATTATATATAATTTCATAAGTTACCAAAAACTATGGTCATAAAATTATTTTTCAAACACAATGAATAAATCATTTATATGGGGAAACATAGATAATTACATTCTCACTTTGAAAAGAACACAAAAATTTATTAATCAAAAATCCTATTGATAAAATTAAATGTCTTGTTATGTAAAATGGATATATAACATATGCACTTCTTGGTTTTATGGTTTTGGATTTTAAAATATTGTTATGAATTATGAACATTCCGAATTTTGAAATTGAACAGTGAAAACATGATTAGTATAAATATATGGATTTAACAAATCTAATTTACTCAGACTAAGGAAGCGATGGACTTATGTAGTAGAATTTATCAATTCAAAGACCACTTGTTAGATCTCGGAAAGGATGTGGCCTCACTGGGCATTGGTCTTGACCAAGCCCAGGTCGAGCTTCAACATGTTAATCATGAATTGAAGCCCTAATAGGATAAATTTAAGTTGATATGGATTACAACCCAAGTGATGTTATCAGAGCCACCCTAATATTCAATCACCATCGCACACTATATCATTATGTAATATGGGTTTTTATAATGTGTTATGAAAAATTAACCTAACAATATTATTATATACATTATTTTTGTTTAGAACATATACATTTTGTTTGTTACATCGTAATTTTTTTTAATGAAAAATAGTATTAAAAGATAATATTAAATTAATAAATCTTTTAAAATAATTTAACTAACCATTTTTTAAATAATAATTTAATGAAATATTATTACTGAAATACTTTTTACTTAATATATATTCTGATATAATTTTTATGAATACAATTGAAATTGTAATTTTGTTTTGAAAGCCGTTTTTTTTTCAAAACCTAAGATTATTTGATAAATGTTGGTTTTTATATTAAAAGTAAAAATTCACACTTTTATTAAATTATATAGATAAAATCACTGTCATTTTTGTATTTAGGATGTTCAAATGATTGATTTTCTGAGACAATCGATTTTTTGGGTAACAATTAAAAATTGTTTAATAATATAATGTCTTTTTTGACATCATAACGACCTAATATTGATGTAATAACAATTTTTAAATTGGTTATTCCGAAAATATATTTTTTCCCTTCAAAATAATGGGATTTTTGATTTGTTTTATTAATTTAATGGTGCCTTAGTGGACCCTCCATGACATGTAAAACATTTTATCTTGTAAAATTATTTCCTTGAGAGTGTGACACACCTCAACATATGAAAGAATATTTCTTTAAAAAATTTGGCCATTGGCCTTAAAAAATGTTTTCCATTCCATCTTGGAAAAAACCAATGGAGAATAAAATGTGTTGGTTAGGGGATATGATTAGTTTAATGTGTGGTGTCCAAAACCTAAATAATTATGAATTCCCTCTCTTTTCCTTAAAAAAAACCATCCCTCTACTTCTCTTCTCTCCAAACCCTTGGATCACTTCCCTACCATACCCTCCTCTTACTAAAATCCTCCAATGTCACCCCATTATCCCAATACAACTCTCTCAATCCATTCCAAATAAATTACGATCACACTTCCAAGAAATGGATTTCTACCTCAATCATTTATATAATAGTTTCACAATGTTTCTATAAATTTTTATATTCAATTAAATATGTTGGGGTATTATTTTTCACATACACTAGACTTCCTTACTAATTTTTTAATGATGAGATAACCATACTCTCTCATTAATTCCCTCATGTACACCCATTACCATTCCAAAATTACGTAAAGTATTTTTTCCTCTCTCATTTTTTTCTAAGTTACATTATGTTTCTATACAACTAAATTTTCAATTAAAAATGTTTGGGTACGATTTATCACCTCCCCTATACTTCCCTCCATATTTTTTAATTATTATATACACCTTTTTCACACATTAATTCCTCCCATGTTCACTTGTTACCATCTTTAAATTTTGTAAGGGATTTCTCTCTTCTCATTTACATTCAAGCAATTATATTATATTATGGATCTAAAGTAAATTAAAAATGTTGGAAAAGGTATATATATGATCCCCTTATAGTTAATTTGATGTACATATTATGATATACCACATTATCTTTCATCAAACATTTTTATGAATTCATATGTCACAATGTTATGCTGCTGAATTTGCACGATGATTTTCCAATGCAAAGTAATTGTGTAGTGAATACCATGATCATTTCTCAATAAATTGTATATTAATTTATGCACATTTTCTTATGTATAATATAAATTCATGTGTGTATTCTACATTCCTTTATCATGCAATAAATTTTGAGGTTGAATGATTCCATGTTGTATGATCTATGTGGCACACTTATGCATGAAATTGAAGTGATTAAGAATTGAGTGTTTTGATAGCGCTCCAATGCATTGGATAAAGATAAGTATCCTTATATGTCAAGTAAAATGAGGATTTAATCGTGATAATTCAAGTATTATGAAGGTTTAACCATGCTACTTGTTCAATGATCCAATTCTAAGACTAATATCATGGTAACTGTTGATGCCGGATTTCCATGTTATGATAATCATGTTATATCATGAATTTATGTTCAATTTTCTCTTATGATCCATTTATAATCCTATTAACATACATGTACTATATTCTACATATTATGGTGTGTTTACTCTCTTATTGGTCATTATAGATGACCATTTTCTATTGCATGTCCTTAGTTAATCCCTTTCAACACAATGTAGAAAGTAATGTGTGTGGTAAAGAAAAATAAATTTTCAATAAAGATGTGTCGTTCAAGTTTTATGTTGTTATGTAATGATTATAAGCACCAATGTCACTAGACCTTTCAATATTATAGGTTGTATCAAGGTAATATTTTATGTATTAAATTATGCTTATGTGTGAAATAAACATCAGGACTGTTATAGTTAGTATCAGATGATAGTTTCTGATATACATAGGATTATGATTAGAAAATCCTAGTGAAAGACTTAGGGATAAGACTAAGTACAATAAAAACATCCCTAAATTTTGGATAGTAATTGAGTAAGTGGTTTATCAAGAAAATAAATCCCAGTCTAGATACGAGTAGGTAGAGGCCTCTCTTGCACAAATTTTTCTAATGGTAAAACCCGAAAACAAAACGTTGAGATAGACTCGAATGGAAACTGGTGTATGCGAATAGGCCATACTAAATTTTTGTTTACGATAATTCAAATAATTATTATTTTTTAAATTAATAATATTATTTTCAACAATTACTACAAGAATTAAAAAATCCACTAATAATATATATTGGGTAGTAGATAATGGAAAACCTAGATTAAAGCCTAAAATTAAAAAATTAATGAAATAAAAATAATTTATAATCATCTGTTTTTGTCATTAGATTATTAATTATGTGTTATCCCAAAATTTTCTTTTTTTCCACCCAATAGCATGTAATATGAGTACTCATTCTAACAATAGATTCAAAGATCAACGTGATGACTATTCTAATGAGATACCAAATCTGATGGGAGTAAGAATCATTAACATTCTAATGATTCACTTTTAGATAACTCATGTTTTGAATAGATACATTGGTCAAGAGGAACATTCATACCCCCCTAATAAATAACTAGTCACCATCTAGATCTTCGTGAGAAAAATGCATCCTAATTTTAATGGATCATATGATCCCTCAATTGATGAACAATGGATCAACTCCATTGAAATGATGTCATCCATCCTTCAATATTCTGAAAACGTGATGGTTTTTATGGCTGCTTATTTTATAGAGGGAGAAACTGATCAATGGTGGACATTGATAAAAAATATGAAGCCTGAGGATGAGACCGAGCTGTTGGAATGTAAGTATTTCTAAAAATAGTTTTTTGATAAATATTTTCCATGAACCCTCCAACTATTGTTAGAAATGGACTTCCTTTCCCTCAATAAATTTTTTTGATCCATTAGAGCATGTGAGGATAAATTGGCATGGCTTTCAAAATAGGCCTCAGGGTTTGTCGTTAACCCTGAATTCAATGTTGTTCTCTTCATTGGTGGGATAAAACCAAGACTACAGAAATCCCAAGTGATCTGTCACATTGAGTGATATGATTAAATTTTTCATCAATCCATCAAGGTAAAAATGGTGATCGTAAAATATCAGGGGTACCATGGGGATACAAAGAATAAGGTGGATATTAATTATGGCCATTCGACGGATAAAAAAAATAGTGCTATGAAAATCTTGCACAACCCTTACCAATGGTGCAGATATAAACATCCTGGAAATTTCCTGAAGGGGGAGGGGAGATTCATTGGGTGTGGAAGAAAAGGGAATCATGCCATTAACTACCAAAAATAATAATCCTTTGCTAAAATAGATTAGAGGAATGATCTATTTGACCCTCCACCTAATGATCATTTCTTCAATTGCAAATAAACATGGAACCTTTCAAACCAGTACCCAAATCCAAGGGCTTTCAGAGGAAACCAACAAACTCCAAGGCAGTGGGGCCAATAATTTTACATCACTTCCTCTGATGTGAACCCTAAAAATGAGTTGGTGAACAACACACTAGTTATTCATTCCATATTAGGAAACACACTTTTTTATTCTGGTTCTATACATTCTTTTATATCCAAAAATGTTTTTTTGAAAAATCCCACCACATCTAAAAACCGTAGAAGTAAAGATGTCGGTGAAAATCAAAAATTGGGAAATAATTTAATCACATATATATAACTCCTCCCCTATTATAATTTATGGATTGAAAATACTAGAGAACCTTGTCATACTTTATCTAGAGTAATTGGAGGTAATTATTTACATGTATTGGCTTTCCCTATATAGAGAAATCATAATATTCAATGAGAGGGAACTCAGTCACCATATAACGGATCGGACCTCAATTCGGTACAAGTTCATAGAGGAGGATGAATATTACTTAGCACTATCATCTCAATAATGGATATTACTACCCAATGTGTACAAGTATCTTGCTCAGATGGTTGAGTCTAAGGAAGCACCAATCCTTGATGTCATGTCTAATTATAGTAAATTTGCAGAAGTGTTTCCTGTAGAATTTCTTGGTCTTCCTCCTAGAAGAGATATTTAATTATCAATTGATCATATACCTTGGAAATTTCTAATATCCTAGATTTTATATAGAATGTATATTTTAAATCTTGAGGATATAACAAAACAACAACAAGTGAATTGAGATATATAGTTTATACGCCCATGTGCTTCCCTATGGGGTGCATGAGTCCTTTTCATCTAGAAGGATGGGTCAATTCACCTTTTCATTATTTTTCGTGAGCTCAATAGAATCATGATAAGGAAAAAGCCTCTCATGAAATTAATAAATGGATTTCTAGATATTCTACATGGGAAAAAATACTTCTCCAAGGTGGATTGGTGGTCGTGATATTACCACATAAGGGTGAAGAAGGAATACAACACCAAAATTGATATTTGTAAAAGGTACAAGCAATATGAATTCATTGTAATTCCTTTCGAACTCACTAATGCTCCAATAATCAACATGGAATTGATGAATTCAATATTTTGATATTATCTCTACAAATTTGTGGTAGACATCATTGATGATATTCCAGTACAATCCATAACCAAGGAGGATAATGGGTATCATATAAGCACTATACTAGAGTCCTTTTGAAATGAGAAGATATATGCAGTGTATAGAAAGTGGGAGTTCAATTTGAAGTTTTCCACTTTCTTGGGTCACATCATCACAAAAAATGAGATATATGTGGATCCCTCCAAGATAGTTTCAATTGAGTGCTGGATGAGTCCAAAATTAGTTAAAGATTTGTGTAGCTTCCTGGGGATAGCAGGATATTATCTCTGATTTTTGAGAAATTTCTCAAGATTCAACAACCCTCTTACCAAGCTATCTCTGAAGGGAGTAATGTTTTCCTAGAGTGATGAATGTGAACGTAGCTTCAGAGAGTTTAAATGAATTCTTTTCACTACACTTGTGCTCACATGACCTAGAAGTGGATACCATTTAATGGTATTTTTTGATTCTTAATAGAAGTGAATGGGCTTTGTGTTGAAGAAAAATGACCAAGTCATTGCCTATGCATCCAGACAATTTAATGATGATGAGAAAAAATGTCCATCACATGATATGGAGTTTTTTGTAGTAATATTCACTTTGAAAATATGGAAACATTACCTCTTTGGGGATAAGTGTGAAATCGATATGGGTCAAAAAATCCTCAAGTATATATTCACACTGAAAGAGTTGTAAACGTGCCAATAAAGATGTTTAAAGCTGATCAAAGACTTTGACTACTCAATCAATTACCACCCTGGGAATTTGAACAAGGTGGATGATGCTCTATGTAGAAAGGACACAATGAATCTATAATTGATGAGAATGGAAAAGAATAAAATTATACAATATTTAATGAAGATTGACATGGGAATCATAAACAAGATAACACCATCAAAAATTTCACAAATTATTGCTCAATCTTCTCTTCTAGAAAGGTTAAGTGATGGTCAGAAGGATGATGTGAGAATTAAGAAGAAATTGGAAACCATTAGAATAGTGTAATCCTCAGAGTTTAATGTTAATGAAGAAGGAATTTTAAAATTCGGGGTAAGACTATGTGTTTTATAAAATTCAGTGTTAAAGAATAATGTTTTGGATGATGCACATAGTTTAAATTTCTACATTCACCCACAAAAAAAAGATGTATTGAGATCTCTGATAACATTATCTGTTGGATATCCTAAAGAATTATATTTCTAAGTATACCTTCGAGTGGCTGATATATCACCATGTGAAGGTTTAGAGGAAGAAGTCTTAGGGGATTATGCAATTATTACAGTTACCATCATGGAAATGGTACAACATGATCGTGGACATTATAACAAGAAATATGAAGTCTTCCAAAGGAAACAATGCTATCTAGGTTGATATGGATCATCTTACAAAGACTACACACATTACTGCAGTTTGAGATTATTTTTGGTTGGATCAATTAGCATAGATATATATCATAGAAGTGGTATGGTAGTATGGAGGAACACTATATATTGGTTCTTATCTATATCCAAGATTCACCTCTATGTTATGGAAGTTTAATAAGTATTATCTAAATACATAGTTGTACTACATTACTGATTACCATCTTCAAACTGATGGCCAGTATGACTGGAATCTTGAAACACTTGAGGGAATTCTGAGATCATGCTCAATTGACTTCAAAGGATGATGATATCAACATCTTCCTCTGGTGGAGTTCTCTTAGAACAACAATTTCCCATCAAGAATCCAAATGGGTCCATATGAGGATGTGTTTGAGAAGTGGGGTAGAACACATACATGTGTGGATGATGTTGGGGAGTAAAAACTCATATGTCCAGAAATGGTTGAAGAAATGGTTTATATGGTTAACACCATCCAAAAGAACATTAAATCTACTTAGAGATAAAAAGTGGTATAAGATTAGAATCGATGAAGAGACCTGGATTATGATGTCAGAGACATGGTATTCCTCCACATATCACCAATGAAGAGGGATCTGAGATTTGGTACGAAGGTAAAGGATATTACATGGTACATAGGAACTTTTGAGATCCATGATCGCATTGGATTAGTGGCCAATCGACTAGCACTCCCACAAAAACTCTCTCATATAGATGATGTATTCCATGTTTCACTCTTAAAGAAGAAAATACCAGACCTATTTTACATAATCAATAAAGTGGTGGTACCATTGGATAATGACCAATCCTCTGAAGAGAAGGTGGGGAAGATTTAAGATCATATTGAAAAGGTTCTCTGACGTATGACAATTCCCCTCATCATGGTCTTATGGAAGAACCACTACATTGAAGAGGCAATGTGTTAATCGGATGGATGGATGAATTAGAGTTTCCCACATTGTTTATATTGTGGGAAAATTAAATTTAGATGGAAATGTTTCTTAAGGGGTGGAAGATTGTAAAGACCCAGACTTTTATTAATGAAAATTCCTCTTAATCTAATTAAATTTCTTATTATGAAAAATGGTTGTACGACATATCCACTTCCTTGGTTTTATGCTTTTCGATTTTAAAATACCATTACGAATTTTGACCATTTCTAATATAGTTGTTGAACAGTGATCACATGATGAGAATAAATATATTCTTTCACAAAGCACATTTACACAGACAATAGAAGCGATGACCTCATCCAATAAAATTTCTCCATACGAAGACCATTTTTTGGAGCACGGAAAGGAGGTCTCATTATTGGGAATCACACTTCACCATTCCCAATTTGAGCATCAACATGTATAGCTTGAACATATTTTTCTACTGGAGAAGTGGGATTTGATAGAGATTATCACCCAAGTGATGATATCGGAGCCACCCCAAGAGTCTGTCACCATCAAAATCATTACCCTTAGTTCATATGTGTGGGTTATATGAGGTTTTGTAACAATACCATAGCACTATGATTATATAAATTAATTCATTATAAAGAATATACATTCATTTTATTATTGTCACTTTGTAAATTTATTTAGTGAAAAAATAGTATTTTTTATTAATATTAAATTATAAAATATATTTTGATGAATTAGTGGATTTAGGAATTAAAAATAATTTTAAAAAATATATTTTTACCAAATTAATTTTATTGAATATTATTGATCATATAATATTTTTTAATACAATGGAAATTTTTATTATGGTTTGAAAGTTGTTTTTGTCAAAGTGAATTAATTTTTTATAAATGCCGATTTTTATTTTAAATGTAAATATTCAAATATTTATAAAATTATTTTGATTAAATTATTATCATTTTTTGATTCACAACCTTGAAATTATCTAACAAGGAATTTTTCAGAATTATCTAAGATAGTAAATATATTGGGAAAATTTTTTTTACCGTTTTATTATATAATGTATTCTATGACATCATCATAACCCAATAGTGATGTAATAAATTATTATAAATGGATTGTACATCCAATACCTATTTACCTTTAACATAATGTGATTTTATATTTTTTTTATAAA
This sequence comes from Viscum album, assembly GCA_963277665.1. NCBI lineage: Eukaryota > Viridiplantae > Streptophyta > Magnoliopsida > Santalales > Viscaceae > Viscum > Viscum album. The sequence continues at coordinate 645,349,459 of OY728120.1, read as the reverse complement.
TTTTATAGTGCCTTAGTGGACCCTCCCAGTCAAAATAAAACATTTTAACTTTCAAAATGTTTTCCTTGAGAGTGTGACTCACTTCCACAATAGCAAGCCTAAAATTTTAAAAATTTAGCACATTGGACTTAAAAAATAATTTCTTCAACTACCCTTGGGATAAAACCACAGGAAAAAAATCAAGGCATGGTTTATGGTTTTGATTAGTATAATGTGTGGTGTCAAAAACATAATTTATAAAGAATTCATAAACTTTTCCTATTTAAAACCACCCAATATCCCACATATTTTCACTAAAAACCGTTGGAACACATTCCTAAAATACATGATGCACTCTACAATCCTCCCAAGGGGACCTAATCTCCCAAAATTCCTCTCTCAAACCCCACCCAAGCCTTTGGGATCTGACATCCAAGTAAGGGATTTATTCCTCCATCATTTTTGTGCAAGATTATTTCTATTTCAATACCCATGTATTTTAAATTAAAAATTTTGGGGTATGATTTAAAACCTCTCCAAATATTCCCTCCTTATGGTTTAGTGATGATATTCTTCATTCTGTCACATTAATGCATCCCATGTTCATCGGTTACCAAGCCAATGTCTTGTAAGGGATTTCACCCTCTCTAATTTTTTTGAAGATTCATTGTGTTCTATACCATTGTATTTTAAATTAAAAATGTTAGGGTACTATTTATATTATCCACAATAATTCCCTAATTATATTTGAATTCTAAGACACCCTTTCCTCAATCATTAATTCCTCCCATGTTCACCTGTTAACATGCCGAGATTCTGTAAGTGATTTCCCACTCCTCATTTACAGTCATGCAATTATTTTATATTATGAATATTAAATATATTACTTATGTTGGTAAATATATCAATATGATCCCCGTAATTACCATTTCATGTAAATATGATGATATAAAACTTTTTCTCTCTTCAACCATTTTTATGAATTATTATGCCACACTGTTATACTAGTGAAATTACAATACAGTTTTCCAAGCCAATGACATTGTTTAGTGAATACCAAGACCATTTCTCAATCAAGTGTATTCAACTTCATTAAAATTTAATTACTAGTTATATAGATTCATGTATTAATTACACATTCAATTTTCAAGGAATAAATGAACATGTTCAATGATGTCATGTAGTATGATCCATGTGGTACAGTTATGCATGATATGAAGTGATTAATAAGGGTGTTCCCTAATAGCGCTCTAATGTATTGGGAAAAGTTTAATATCATGATACATAAAGTAAAATGAGGGTTTACTCATGATAATTCATGTGAAATGTGGGTTTACTCATTCTCCATGTGCAATGATCCTTGGATCATGTTAATATCATGTTAAATGTTGATACCACATTACCATGTTATGATAATCATTATATATCATGCCTCTATGTTGATGTTTCTCTTATAGTCCATTGATATGCCTATTTCCTAAAATGTAATATATTATTCATGTTTTTATTTATTTACTCACGCACTGAGACTTATAGAAAACCATTTTCATTTGCTTGTCCAAAAGTTATCTCATGTAGTGCTAAGAACGAAAGAATGTGTGAGGTCATTTAAAAGAAGTTTTTAATAATGATGTGTATTTCATATTTTAAGTTGTTAGGTAATGTTACTGAGACCCAATGACACTAGAACAATCAATTTTATATGTCGTATCATGGGATGATTTTATGTAATAAATTATATTTAATTCTGAAATAAAACATAGGTTTTTTATACACTTACCTCAATAGAATGGGCTTTCCTCTAGTTTTATGCATAACTTTTCCACCATCACTATATTGTCCTCTTCTATAACTAAATAAAAAATCTTTATGTACAACTTCCTCTACAAATTATGTTCTCATCAACCTCTTTTCCCAGATTTCATCACAAAATTGTTGGATTTTGAAACAGTTCCCATATAATTCTAGAAATGGTTCAATATAAATACTATAATGAAAGCTATTATTATAAGAAAAATCAACTAAAGAAAGATGTTGGTCCCAAGTCCCCTGAAAATCCATTTAATAGGATAAAATAATAACTTCTAATGTCACTATTCAACTTTCTATATGTCCTTCATATTGAGGATGAATGATTGTACTAAAATATAATTCAGTTCCAAATTTCTTCTAAAGGCCTTTCTTGAAGTTTGAGTTGAACATGGGATTATGATTAGAGACGATAGGGAGAGGAACCCAATATAAACAAAATAACTCTTTATAAACAAAAGTGAAATTTTCTCTAGATATAGGATCTCATGAACTGGATGAAAATGAAATATTTTAGTTAAACTATCAACAATAACGCATATTGAATTGTTACCTTGAAAATTATTTAGAAGTTTCATCATGATGTCTAGGGATATATTTTCTAATTTCCACTATGGAATAGTAAAATGATAATGAATCCACCAAAATAACATCAATTCATACTTATCCAGTTTACATGTCAATCATTTTATGGTAAAATCATAAATATCTTTTTTTGTCTATCCCACCAATAATACACCCAAAGATCATTGTATATTTTTGTATTTCCATGCTAAAATGAAAATGGAGAACATTGATCTCAACATAACAACATATTATTCAAATATGAATCACAAGTATCAAATAGTAACTTCCCAAATTTTAAAAAACAATTTGTATCAATGTAACATTCATTCACCTTACCCTTTTTAGCCAATTATACCTATTTTTTCCTCATGATATTATTTCTTTTCTTCTTTAATTCATTCTGATTGAGATGAATACAACTAAAATAGAAATAAAAAAATAATTTCCTTCATCAATAACTTCTATTACAAAAATAATTAAATCAATACCCTAGGGGTAATGTTCCAAAGGTAAAATGATAAATGTGGAATTATTTTTCTGACACAATTATTCTTCCACTATGATTGGTTTTCTATGATGGAAATGAATCATGAAATCCAAGTCCTATATTAATCCTATCCATCTTATCTATCTCATATTCAATTATTTATCAGTGAATATATAATTAAAACATTTATCAATGGTATATATTTCACATTGTTGTCCATATTAATGATGAATAAAAAATTTTAATGAAAAAATGAAAATAGATAATTCCAAATCATGTGTTGGGTAATTTGAATCATGAAGATTCAATTAATGTGAAGAAAAATAAATTACAAAATCATTCTAATAAATATAACAACCATGTAATTTAAAAAATGTATCACTGTAAATTTAAATGCACTATTTTAATAATGTTGGACCAAAACTGGAAAATTCACCAATCAATTTTTAAATTCATAAAATTCATTTTGTATGGAAGAATATATCATCTTTTGGAGTTAACTAATATATTTGGATATTAAAACGTGAAAATTTATCAACTATATTCTTGAAATAATCTACCAATCTAATAAAAGAAGAAATAAAAATTATATTTTTAGGGATTGGAAAAGCACTAACAAATATTGATTTAGCCAGATCAAAACTGATTCCATATGTAAAAATAATGTTATTAATGAATGAAATTTTGTTCCAACAAAAATTATCACCTTATGAATTTTTCATACAAATTACATCCTTTTAAGGTTTTCAAAACAACCCGTATATGTATTTCATGTTCCTCACTACACATAGAATATACCATAAATTTTTCAATAATGAAATCCAAAAACATATCCACTGACTCATAAAAAATTCCATTCATAATATTCCTGATTAAAATAGGTCCATTGGATTTCCTGAACAGGAAAACAAGAAATTATTAATTCTCTTATCTAGTATGAAACATAGTATTAAGAATGTATAGATCTATTACTTTCAACAAGTGGCAGCGCGACCTCAAGTCACCCATTGAAAAATACTACTCTCCTTGGATTTGATCTAAGAAATCATCAAAATGATGCAAAGGGAATTTTTTTAATAATTATGTTATTAAAAGCTCAATAAGCCATGAAAAGTCTCTTTTAACCAATAATATGTTTAACACAAAATACAGGTGAACCCCATAGTGATGTTCTCGGTCGGATGAAGCCATTATATAATAATTTATAAAACTTCATTTTCAACTATAAAAGTTCCATTTGATCCTATTGATAAGGTTTTTTTTAAAATTTACTTATCCTCAGGAACTAACTCAATAGGAAACTCAACCACAAAATTAATAATGACACCATGAATATCATCTTGATGTAAATCAAGAATTTCATTTACTACTAGCATATCATTAATCAGAATAGTTACCCTATATTCAACTATGAGTGATTGATTCAATTCATTTCTATATTTTAACAATTTATTATCTTCTTTTTATGTTATAAATTTTATGGGTTCATTCCTATATAAAAATTAAAACAATTTAAAAAACATATTTTTCTATAAAATCTCTTATAACATGATAAAAAAGAAATTCCAACCATACCTAGAACAAAATAAAAATATACTAGAGTCAGCACAACAAGGTCTATAGAAAACAATTTCCACAAATAATGATAGTTATATTCTTATAATTTACTTACCACTACATAGTTCATATATGTGAATTTACTATGATTCCTTATTTTATTTCATGTGGTGTAATCTCCAATTAAGCAGAAAATTTCACAGAAATGAAAGAATTTGTTGACCCTAAATCAAATAGAAATTGTAAAAATTGATACAAAAAATAAATGTACTCGATACCACCACATTTTGTAACTGATAAACATCTAATGCTGTTGAAAATAATTTTTTTTCAAAACTTTCTATTTCAAATATTTATGATTTAATACCCGAGTGAATACATTTGGACATACGTTAAAAAAATGACCCACCTCCTATGTGATAAAGTATTTAACCATTGGATTATTATATAATTTCTAAACATTATACTTTAAATCACGAGTCATATTCCCAAATATTATATAATGGATTCATTGTCCATATTTTAAAATACATTCTTCATGATTCTTTTTACCACACATTTCACAAAAAGGGAAATTGATTTTCTTACATCCAAATTTCATTGATAAATTATTCCAAAATGCATCCCAACCTTGCCTCTTCATATTCATGTAATCATGAGGAAAATAAAAGTTATATTAATCTATTTCAACTTTTTCAGCACAACCAACATGTTTCTCAATGATTTAAAACTCTCATTAAAGGAAATGTCTTCAAAAAAATGAATTTAAACTACTATAAAATCTATTAATTTTACTATAGAAAGTCATGAGTAAAATCAAGTATGTACTTATCTCGTATCATCAATTTGGTTTCCTATGAAGCCAAAAATTCATCATATATCCAACTGAGTTCTAATAATTATTTCATCATTATGAGTCAAAATTTTTTAGTGAAACTTTTTTATAGAAAAATACATTAAATCATCCCATTCTAGAGTATCAAGATCGTCATATTCATTAATATTACTTACCAGAGGTCTTCATTAATCATATTTTCATTCAAAATATCCCAATGATAAAGGAATAGTATTTCATTTTACAATTATTCATATACAATGTCCTTAAATATTTTTTCTATAGCAATGATCAATCCTTTGGATATCAATGGATATGCCGTTTCACTGAAATCTTATCGATGTTTCCTTATTAAATGCACTAAAAAAGACATGTTTCTTCATGGTTTGCAATTTTTCTCTCTATAATTGATACCACCAAAAATTATCACTTGAATCAGCATAGCCATTACAATAACAAGCTAATCATCTCCAATTCCAAACATTTCTTACTGTAGATTTTAAAGGATATTAGCCTCTTAATGCCTTCCAATATCATAATCCATACCTATTATATGGAAACCCATTCTAAATAGAAATATAATATTTAAAGTAACATTGTAATCAATAAATAATATACCATTTTAAATTAAACATAATGTAAAAAATCATGTATGGTATTATAATAACAACATACTAACCTCTATGATTATCTATTGAATCCTCTGATAGAAAATATAAGGACCCAACATTAAAAAATTATATAATAATGAGTTTTATTAAATAATTATAATTATTCCAGACTTTTTATCATTTCATGTTAATTTAATTAGATAATTTGAACAAAATAAATTAAAAACATTGCACATTAATTAGAAGTAGATACTACTAAACATTATCCATTTTTTCCAAAAGATAAAACATTAAAACAAAAACAAGATTTCATTGTAAAATATTTATAACATTGATCATGAATTACTTAAATCTATTAAAAATCATTATTATCAATGAAAAACATTTTATCATTTTGGGATGAGAAAAAAAATAGTAATGCATACGAAGAATGAAATTTCTAGTCCGGTTAAAAGATTAAAATAATTAAAACAATTTTCATAAAAAATCCCAAAGATGCATAGTGACATCATGATGATTTAATGGGATATATATACCATATAACACATAAATTTACCCTTAAAATGGAATAACCTATCGTCTATCTTCCAACTCCAGAGTACCTAATTCATTGGACTACTATAATGTGGTTCACTCATCATAACTTCATCTTTAATGGACCCGACACAAAATATCTTGACCTATAATGGGGATAAAAAATCATATCATGATATATTATTGGTTTAATCAATCATAAACATTTTCTAAGGAACATATAATGAACGAACCCCATGAATATTAAATTAATCCCATAATATAAACACAATCAAATAACAAAATAATTGTTTTTATAAAAAAATAAAATTAAAATTAGAAAAAAATGTGCACATAATAATGAAGTCATATTATTCAAAAATATCTATGAAATATTATAAATTCATTATTATTGTGATAAAATTTCATGAAATAATAGAAAATATCCCATGTTTTATATAATGAAAAATATTATCATATTTCATAAAAGAGACCATCAAATGGATTTTAAAAGGAAAGTCTACTACATAACACATTGAAAAGTCACAATTTTAAAAAACATAATAGAAATTGATTAATTAATAACAATATATATATATTTATTAAAAACATTTTTAAAATATTGATATAAAATAGAAAATTTAGATGAATTAATCTTAATAAAATTTAAAATATTATTTTATTTAAAGAGTCTCTTACCTCTTGTACAAATTCCCAAAATTTATTAAATAATCATGTATAATGGTTATAATAATATTATTAATAAATCTAATAACTAAAATGATTTTTATAATACTTAATATTATATTAGTAAAACATTTTCCTCACATTAATTTTCAATATCTTTTATTTTTATTGACTATGGTGTATTTTATTCCTAGTTTCCATGGTGGGTTAATTTATTGACTTCCTTGTGAAAATTAACTAATAATATAGAAGTGAAAACATATATATATTTTGGTCATTTTAAAAATTAACATGTGAATTTAAACATTCAATGATTACGATAGAAGAGAAACAAAAATTCATCGTCCACGAAGTTGTTGAATTGACACACCATAGAAGATGATTTCATTATTTCTTAATAAAAGGAACATATGAGTTATTTTAATATTAAAATTCTGTAAACAAAAAATAATATTCTTTATATATGATATAATGTATTTTTCATAAAATATTGGATAAGATATGTGTATAAGGTATATGTGAGAAATAATTAAAATGAAAAAATAATTTACCTATTAAAAAATTCACATTGACTTCATTATTATGGTATTTGAATATGGACTTTTTATATCACCAGAAGTACAAGATTGTGTTATGGGCCGAAATTTTGGGAATATGGTAGACAGTTACAATGCAGTAATGCTTACAGTTCTGAAATTTGTGAATGAAGGAGACACTTTTTATAATTGAGGTGAGGGGAATCTTAATAAATAATGAAATTATTAAAATATAATAAATATGTTTTATGGGTTCACACTTCAAAAATATCCTATAAAATGGGATAATATTTTTACACAATATCATCTATTATTTCCTAATTATAAGCTAAATTTATTTAATAAAAATAACTATTTTAATTTATTCCTGAAAAATAATTTTGTTAAATTAAGTACTATTGACAATTAAGACATTATTCAGATAACAAAAATTTCAAATTTGATTGTAATTTTTATTATATCATATAAATATCATTTTAATATAGGTAATATATTTGTTTTCAAAAATAAATATCATATTTTTTTATATTATCATTTTTTAAATCATAAATTATATTTTTACGTTAATTAAATAATTATTGTAACATAAATTCTCAAAACATTAAGGTATATATATAATCCCTAAAAATAAAATTAAAATATTATGAAAAATATAATTTCATTATATTTATATAGACTATTTGTTTTTTTAAAATAACTTCTGGAAAACATCATATTAAAATGTTATACAGACTAATGGTTATATTTTGAACAGCTTGACTTACTTTTGAATAAATTAAAATAATGTTTTTAACCGTATTATTATTGATAGAAAATTTTCCAAATTTGAATAAATACATGATAATGGAAAATACATAAAAAATAACAATATTTAGCCATAATATGGATCATTTGTTATTTATTTTAATTTTATTTATAAAAAAATATTTTATATTTCTTATACATACACAAGAACTGTATCAATGTTTCATAAGAAATAATGTAAATTATATCATATTTAAAAATAAATAAAAAATTTATATCATAAAATAAAATTAAATAGGTTCATAATAATGTCATATATTCATTAATTATGTATATTCACTCATATTCATGTCAAGAAAACTCTTTAAATGTGTTCTTTTGTCTTTTCTTATCATGCACAAGATTACTCATGCATTTTAATAATATTAAAGTAATACAAATCTTAAAATAGAATAATGAATCTTGAGAAAGAAATCATACATAAAATTAATAAAATATTATGGGAAAAATAAATTATCACTCAATTATTAATTATAAAGAAAAAAATTTACATTGCTAAGGATGTGCAAGCACTACTTCGGCACAAACAATTTCTATTATACCTACCAAGAATAGAATATTATTTTCCAATTATAATTTATTTATCTACAATAGTCCTATTATTATTTCATTACATAATTATTAAATAAATTTAATAAATTTTACATCTAAATTATTTCTTTTGGAAATCTCAAAAAATACATTATTTTTTAAAAAGGAAATATTTTTTTACTATTCACCAAAAAATAACCATTTTTAAAAAATTCATTAAAATACCATACAAAGATAATATTTTCATATTTTATTATAGAGTGAAATTAGTTTTGTAAAACTAAAATTCAACAATTTGAAAATTAATTTTTTAAATAAAGAACAATATGATACATTATTTATTTTACGAGTAACTATTTAATATAAAAATTCCAGTAAATATAAAAACAAATTATTCAATAAATACCTTGTTAGTTTCATGCAATGAATCTTTTTTAATGGGGTATAACTATAAACATATTGGTGAGTTTTTTTCATATAAAAATGATTAATATTATCAATATAGAAGATTAAAATCAATGCATTAATGTAGAAATAATTTTAGAATTCAATAGGGTTTTTATTGGTTAATTGTTTTAGTTAGAGATAATGTGATGAGGAATGAAAGGTGTACATCGTATTATAGGAATATAACTCTATATTTCTTGATATACGCTTTTTAACAATAATAATTTCTCCCATAGACATACAATATTTTAAGGGTAATTCTATTTCATTTATTATTTATATGAACCAAGTGGGGTTGGTTTTCAATGTTATATATTTTATTTGAAACAATCCTAATGGTGTAGTATGTATGAATCAAAGATAGAGAATTTAGATAATGGTTGAATATTTGGAAATAGTTAGAACCATAAAATTATAATAATAAATGTTGGTAATAGTATTGTGTTTATGGTAAATACAAATTACAAGAGGTTTTGGAATTGTGATATTGGATTTAAATAAATTTAAGATGATTTTGATGTGACCTTATGAATATATATTTGTTTTCACTATGATAGATATCATCATGAAAAAATTAGTGACTGATTTGATAAGATTCATATATATTAAAATGTGATTCTACGAAAATATAAAATGAAAATATATGTATATTTTTAGGATACAATATTGACATATATTCATTTTCCATCAAGAAAAATAACAATGTAATATATTTAAAACTAGGTACATTTGACCAAAATACATAGATCTGAGACATGATGAACTAGTTTGTGGACAATTTTCAAAATATAAAAAGATGGAGAATTATTTATTTTTATTTTATACATTCAAATAATATATTATAGTTTGTTTACATGTTTCATAAACACTTTCCATATATAAAATTTATAAGTAAATATTTATTTGTTTAAAATTAACTAATATGGATGAGTGAAAAAATGATAAATTTTAATGAATATTTATACATATGTAATTTGAATTGCAATTATTTTTTTGTTTAAATTTATTTATCATGTAGTCTTAATACGGTAAATGTTGTAATAATTAAAACACATTCCGAATTTTGTATTAATAATTTCATGTAATGATTATTTGTAAATTACTGTCGTATGTAAGTAATTTTGTAATTATTAATTTAATATGTATACTAACAGAGAGATATAGTAAATGACCTTTTAATAGATAGTGAAATTTTCATAAATTTTATAATAATTTAAAATGATGTATTATTAACCTATGGTATATTGACACATTATCAATTTTCACTCCTTAGAGTGTACCTTAGTGGAGAACCAAGTAAAATCATCCATGTCAATTAATTTACATTTCTTACAATTATTCCTTGTTTGTTCGATTACATATGATTAGTTCTCATAATTCATTATAATGATTGAACTGATCTATTTTACCATTAAATGATATAATCCCTCTGAATTTCAACCCACTAATAAGGTATGTTGGGATGATATTGTGGTAATTGTAGATCCGAAATGTGACACTAAAAATCATATGGAGGGGATCCTTTAGTGAAACAAATATATGTTTGTTTAAGAGATATATTTTCTAATGATTATCATTTCCTAATCCACCCATTCCCACTACTATGGGTATCTCTTAACAAATTACATTATATATGAAATAGATACAAACAAAAATATAATGGTAGAGAAAAATTGTAAATGTTTTCAATCCATACTAGATAATATCATAAAAGAGTTAATGTGGTATAAGGGTTTCCATTAAAGGATTTCATTAGTTGATCATAGATGACATATAACATTTAACGTACACATAATGAAAACATTCCATTTTTTACTGATGTAGACTAATTGGTTGAGTTCGTAAACTAATCATTGATTGACCTGTTGTACATGAAACACATATATTTTAAAATAGAGATGAAATTTCTATTTTTTCTCTAATGATAAAATAATACATGACAATAATTCTAAAAATATGAAATATCAATCAATATTTTAATATTAATTAATGGATCACCCCATATTGAATAATTTTATCCTTTCAAATGAATGAACAAAATTGTTTATTTCATGATATTCCATGACTATTTTCAATTATCATTATGATTTAAAAATAGACACCATGTGTGAATGTGTAATGTCATGGTTATTTTTCTCTATATGACAATGGAAAATATATGAAATGAGAAATATAATATATATTTAATGACTTGATGTGATTGAATAATGATAGGGGGAATATATTGATTATTTAAAATAGTGAAACGTCTACCATATAATTAGAAATTATACAAATAATTAGTTGAATTATTTATCTATGTAATAATATTCCCTACTAGTTACATGATATCTCATTGAAAAATATATAATTTACACTAAAAATGGTGTCCATCAAGATGTGTTGATGAAAAATTTACCATCATATATTAATTGATTGGATAATGATAACATTAAAGATTAAATGAAATTAGGGACACCTTATTTCTATAACATGAAATAATCCATTGTTAATTAGAAGATTATTATAAATTATAAATCTCTAGTTACATCAATGTAGTCCTATTCATATAATATGATGAACCAATTAGTAATTTCTATAAAAATTTTGTATGGTAACCAAGGAATAAATTATAAGATAATTATTAATCAAGAAATGAATATTCAATAATTAGATGATTGTCCTACTTTTTATATGATAATAGATTGATCAAATTATTATAATGGATTTATAGGACATGTCATTATTTGGGTTGATAGTTTCAAAAATAGAATTACAGAAAACTAAAATAAGTGGTATACATTTAACAGTAAATATCAAAGTTCTTATATAATTGTTTAAAGTAGAATTTAGTTGGATCTAAACATAAAAAAATATTTATCTAACGGTGTATCCCTAGTGTGGACATTGTCTAATAATCATTATCTAAAAGATGTTAACAATAAAGGAAGGGATACCCCACATGATCGTAAGTATATAATGGGGCATTTTTGAAAAGGTTATAAATACGTACACACATAATTGTGTGATATATCTATAATTTCCCTATTCTAGAAGTCCAAATAATAATTTAAATATTTTTTTTGGACATAAATTCTTATGCAATAAAATTGTTCCAATTTATTCTATTTTTTCTTTATAATTTTCCTAATCCAATATTTTTTATGCTTATATAAAAAACATAGTACAATTTCTAAGGATTAATTTTTTTATTTTTCTCAAAACGTGATTTACATAAAATTCATTATAATATAAGGAAATATAACATGAATCGAAATATTTTGTAAAATTTATTGCCAATATTTCTATGTCCTAATGTGTTTTTATTTTTTAGTGATATATATCCTATAATATAGTGGGATTCTTGTGGTTTAAGGTCATAGATATTATTATAAAGGGGATTTTTTATGTTTAAATTCGTCAATCTCAGTCCATTGAAGGATTGTATAAAATCATTTTTTCAACATGTAGAAATTTTTTTACTTTAATGGATTTAGCTCACCAAATTTTCATTTAGAGGATGTTATAGGGGGCTATGTATTGATTTTTTTAATAATAAAAATAATTGAGAAAATTCGACAATAATAAGTTCATATATACAGATATAAATATGGAGTAATATATTTTTGGATATAATAATTATAGAATCTTGGAAAAACAATTTCTCTTTAAATATATCTCAAGATGTACATTGAGTTATGTTCTCTAGGTAATATCTTTTTTGGATATCATCAACCACCTTTTAAAATTGATGTGTATTTATGAATGATAGATTGTCATGAAACAAGGATAATTTGATTAGTTCTCTAATAAATCTATTTTTGTGTCGACATAAACTAGGTTCCACTCAATTCACATTGAATTTGAATGTGGATAGTGATAAAGAGATGATTTTTTATATATGATTTACAATTTCTTAATCATTAATAAATAATAATTATTGAATTTTTTTTAGTAAAATGTATAATTCCCATATACTTTCATGGAAAAATTATGGTACTGATTCTCTAATGTTTTTAGGATATTTATTATGGTGAATTCTAATACCTTATTAAATTATTAATATTATATGTTTATTTTTTTTTAATTTCTACTTGAATATATCAAAGGTTACTATAATTTCGATGTGATACTTTTTACATTTTTATTAGGTTTTATATACATATATTTATTAGTTACATATAGTTAATTGTGGGATGTTATGGAGTCCCATATCTCACTATGTTGAACATTCAGCGTGAAAAAAAACTATCGTAATGAGATTTCATTTTTATTTGTTTTAAATTTATCCCCATTAAGCAATTAGTGTCATAGTAGTTGACGAATTTCACATTATACATCCTCATAAGAATATTTAAGTTTTCTATCTCTTTATTTATTGTTATTTTGAAATCAATGGGTATTAATGTTTAGTGTAAGGTATATTGTCTAATTAAGGCATGATTGATGTTGAAAATCCTAATGGAATAGATAGAGGAATCAAGATAATGAAGATAGATGATCCTATTTATCAAAAGGAATCGACTATTCTACAAATTAGTGAACATCTGGATAAAAATGAAAAGGGAAAATGGCATCAAATAAATTGAAATGAACTATGGTTGGTTAGAATGTAATTCACATAAAATAATGACATTATCATTCATGAATTGACAAAAATATGATGCTCTTAAATTCATTGATGATCTTTATAAATATAAAATATAAGTTAAATATTTATTCATGATTTTATTGTTGTTTAGAATGAGGTAGTTATAAAGAAGAACAATAGCATATCAAATGAATTTTGTAAGTGTGGTCTTAAAGTGGCTCAAATTAGTTCAGTATAAATTCATGCATTACATGTGGGTGTCAATTTTCTTATCTACATTAATTTTGATGTAGGATTATATGGTGAAGTATGTGATGAAATCCTAAAAAATTAGTGATATAATATTATTGGATTCAATGAATTTCATTCTAAATGAGTAACATCATAATATGTAAATCCATATGTTAACGAATGAGTATGATTACCCCAGAGTATGTATCACATGAAAAAAGAGATAAATATCTAGAGTTAATTCAATGCAAGTAAAATGGTCCTAATCTATCATTTAATATTTGTAGGAAGAATGTAAATATAAAAAAATTAAAATTTGTCAGGACATCTCTTGAACAGAATGAAAATGAAGTACATAAAATTTATTTAGTGAAATTGAAGGAAATGATTATAATTATTATAAGTAAATATTCTACTTTATTAATTTGTGATGTATTCAAAAATATAATCACATTTAATAGAATATCATGGATGCATAGGGGGATATGTATCAGATACTTCTAAATAAGATTATCTACTTGGTGATGAAGCCGTGGATGTCATCGAAAAGGGTGATGTAGATATCTTGATAAATAAATATGTATTATTTAGAATAAATGGATCCAAGAACATAATTGTGATATGAAATATGATTATTAAAATAAAATAATCAAATGTGGATGGAAGTGGAATGACATTTTAAAATTAGGACTATAAATGGAATGGAGTATCAATAGTGGTTTGATATGTAGTATAAGATAAAACAATATATTTGTCCAAAATTATATATTGAATTAAAAAACCTAGAACCACATCATATGATGATATTTAATTTTTAAATTATAATACTGATTATTAGAGTGGAAAAAATATAATTTTTTTTAATTTATAAAGGAATTCATATTCATGATCTCAATGCTATTAGAAGGATTGGAATATTTTTAGTGTATAAGAAGGAATTGTGTCTGTAACACCCTAGGTAAATAAAGAATATGACATTTTTATATTTATCCATATTTTTGAATAAAATATTAATATGACTTTAAAGGGGACGCTATGCTCGATGGCGTACCCAACACGCAACAACGAGTTTCATGGGAATCTTACGTTACACTCTAATAATAAAATAATATTATTTTAAATGGTAGTTAACATGAAGCCGTTGTATTAGTGGGAATGGATAGAAATAACTAAAATAGGATTATATATGTTTTTAAATGTTTTTACATTTATCCAATAAAATATAAAGGCTTAAAATACGGAAAGAATTCAATTTTAGGCGTTTATGCCCTAGTTTTCACTAAAGGTTCACTTATCGCCTTTTAATGGCGAACTGTCATTAAATATAGTTTTGTTCACTCTTATACATTCTTTTGGACCGAATAAAACTCTTCTTAAGAATTGAGACATCAAAATTTACTTTGTGTAAATTTTTGGTATCATTCCGATAAAGTTCATTTTTAATGAATAGTGTAAAATGTTGTATTTTAATTCAAAACCTCTTTTTAATATAATTTATTTATATGATTATATTATCTTATAAATTGGGTTTTAAGTGAAACTAGAATATTTTTTACCATTAAATCCAATAGTGGTCTTTGGAATTAATTTCACTTTGAAATCGGACTTAAACTAGTTTCAATCTTTTGATACTTATTGTTTCATAAAAACACGCTATTTGCTCTGTCATCGGGAATTAATTATTAAATTAATTAATGAAACATATATGTTGTGAATTTTTTAAAATGGACTTCATTTTTGAATTCGGAGTATCAAATATAGCTTAGGGTGAATTTTTGGGATTTTTCTGAAAAACTTCAATTTTTGATGAATAGTGACACCACTAAGTGGTACTTATAAAAACTGATTTTCCGTTTAAATGTAGTTTTGCCACCTTTGTGTTTTGAATTTAAAAAATCCGACATACATGGTTGTCATTAAGAAGTAAAATGTGGATCAATGGGATTAAAATAATTTTATGGTGAATAGTAACTTATTAAGTTTTTAATCGCGATTAGAGATAATTAGTGTAGTTTAAGGTAAAAATAATGTTTTAATAATATGAGATGAGCTTGACACATGTCCTACCCTTATTGGATGTGTCATGGCCGAACAATAAAATCCATGTGTCAACTTGGGGACCCCATGGAGCCACTTTGGTTGGAAAATGACATAAATAACTTTTTATTTAATGTTAAAGTAAAAATGACACACACATGAAATGTTTTACTAATACAATGTTTACATGGGGTTATACAAGTCATAGTTTTGACTATAAATAGTCATTGGAAAACTAAAAAGATTTCCTACATCATAGTATTTTTTTATAATTTTTAGACATTAAATAAATTAAATTATTTATGACATCATGATGATGCAGCGATGACCTCATTATTTAACGATTTAAATAAAATGGAAAGATAATGTCATATCTAAGACCTAAACATGTCCAAATCCAATTTGATGAGTGTATTTCGATCCCTTATCACCTTATCCTCGAAATACATCAATGTGGGACCTTTAAAATCCGATATTCATTTGAAAATAAAGTAACATTTTGTAACATTACAAGAGTGCCCCTCCTCTCCTCTTATAAATGGCCCCCACCGCTACCTCCATACCCACACTCCCAAAGCCTTTGGATCGGCCAACCCCGGCCCATTTTGTCTCCACACTTAACTCTCATACTCCTTGAAGCCTCATATTGGGCAGAAGTCTTCCCAAGGAAGCCTTTGAACTAACACCAAAGGGAGTTACCCGATATTAAGGTAATGTCTTCTTTTGAGTCCTTTTGTTTTATTTTACTTCTCCAACCCCCTAAACTCTTTTTATTCTTTTATTTTCTAACAAATAAAGTATCCTCAATATACTAGGATGTTGTTATAATAATTATTAGAGCTACACTAACACACACCTACATCTAATGGTTAACGAACATACTGTTTCCGTGGATGGCGAATTTATGCCTCCTGAAACGATGATTGTTCAACATTCTTTCAACACCTTCAAAGGTGGCCATTAAGATGTCACTATATTTATATATGATATATAATATGTTTATGTTTTCCTTAAGCTTCTGTATTTTTCATTTTGGGCATACCTTTATGGTTTTCAGTATGGGTAAACACGATATCTTCATTTAAGGAAGTGCGGACTACCGCCCCCTCAAAGTGATGTGATTCGTTAATGCCATATGTGGGATGTGTAAAGGATGGATTTAAAGTTATTATATATGATTTTATACTGGAATTATAATATACCTCTATATCATTATTATTTATTTACATTAAAGTATGAGATATAAATGAAAGCAGCGTTCATACGTACGTACGGCTTACCGTCTCCATGAACGGTGCATTTCATTTCTTATCCCCAAATGTAATGTACTATTAAAAGTACATCAATATAATGGATATATATAATGAATGATATATCTAAATGATGAATATAATTCTGGAATTAAAATATACATACCTATAATTTAGTTTTAATTCCATTAATATGACAAAGAAATGAAAGTAGCGTTCATGCGTACGTACGGCTTATCGTCTCCATGAACGGTGCATTTCAATTCTTACCTCTAAATGATTATGTAATATTATAAATACATGTATATTATGGATATATATGATATATATATTATATCCAAATCAGTAATGTAATTCTGGATATAATTAACCTTTGACCAATGAACAACATGTAATTGTAAGAAGTCCACTTTCGACTTGAGAACCAAATATCGAAAAAACAAACATTATTAACTAAAATGATTACATAAAGTTTATAGCATGGAAATAAGTGATATAAAAGGAATAATGAACTTTAAAAAGGTTCTTAATCAAATAAATATTTACTCAAGTTTATTATTCAGGACGTTAAAGAACGATCGTGTCAAGTCAGACCCGAGGTAAGGGATCCTACTCCTCTCTTTCTTTTTAAGTACACTCTTTTATGTCATTCCTTCTAAGCTCATATTTCTTGTTATTAGGATTTTCTTTTATATTAATCTTACTGTAATTTTTATGTTCATATGATTAGAGACTATATTCTCTCTCATCAATCCATTTTGGAAGTTTTGAGTGGCGCCGTTAGGCTGCCGAATTTTCGTAAGAGATCTAACATCTCTCTTTCTTTTTAAGTACTCTCTTTTATGTCACTTCTTTTAAGACCCTCTTTGTTATGTTGGGGGATGTTATTTTTTATTCCACATTCTGTAAAATTTATGTTGATGTGATGAGAGACCCTATTTCCTCTTATCAATCCAATTTGTTAGTTTTAAGTGGCGCCATTAGGCTACCGAGTTTTCGTAAGAGATGTTTCATCTCACTTTTATTCCCGTGAGATTTATGCTACATTTTCCACAATTTCCTTTGAGTGGTTTATGGACTGCCCATTATTACACTCATTTTGTAATATAATTCCATTTATGGGTATTTATGTATTCATCGTATGACACTTCTTCAATGGGGTGTATTTTTCTAAAGTTACCCAACTCGGTAAGGGGACCTTTCACCCTACTCTTTTTAAAAGACTTCTTTTGTTATGTCTTTTAATTCACATACTATTATGTTGGGATATGTTCTTTTATATCCTTATTGATGTAAATTTTATGTCCAAGTTATGAGATTCCCTTTTTATCTCTCATCAACTCATTTTCTGAATTTTGAAGTGATGCCGTTAGGCTGTCGAATTTTACCAATGGAACTTTTTAACCCAATTTCGATTTCTTTGGGATCAACATGTAGTTATTAAATATGGAATCCATTGAATATGTGTGAATAACCTTTGATTTTTTTACACTTAATATCCACTTATATTGGGTGTATTTATATTTTTCACACATAATTATGAGATTGATTTATCCTTAATTTAAGGATACCTTCTTTATAATGGGTTTCATCTCATTTTACATTTCTTTTGAGACTTCATTGTTGTTATGCACCAATTAACTTTTATATGGTGTGTATACTGTCCTTTGACATATTATATCATGAATCCCTTTATTCTCATGATAATATAATGTTCTGATTAAATGTTATTTCGCTATTATTTGTATTAAAGAGTCTCTCATTTTGTTAAAACCTATTTAACAAAAATATCGTTATAAATGTTTTAAACGTTTTATTATTCTAAATAATTATCTTTAATTTCCATGTTTCAAAATGGTTATCAGTATTTATTTATATGTAAATTAATTTTTTAAAATTATAATTCCATTAAAATCTTCAAAGTGGTATGGGACACTTTGATTCAAAAATCTCTTTTAAATGGTTTTTGAAAATGGATTGATTAATTCAATATCTGGGAATAACTTATTGTGATTGAAAATGAAATGTTGTTATTGAAATATTTATATTTTCAATATTTTATGTGTAATGATGGTAATTGGACATTTTACGGGTGGTTACGTGATAAACCATATGATGGGTGGTGCCGTGAATACCAGGACAGGTGGTTATGTTATAACCTCCAATGCAATGGGTATGGAAGTCGGCCGTATGGCTATTCCATTAAGTATGTATGGAAGTTTGCCGAATGGATATTCCATTTAGTGATATGTGTGGAAGTCGACCGTATGGTTATTCCACTAGAGTATGTTTATGTCCCAAGTTACCTTTATATGGTATGTGTTCTTTATATGGGTTTTATGGTAATATTTTGGTTACAAAAGGGTAAGTAATGAACTTTTATTCATCGAAGAGTTTTTACTACTTCGAAGAGGTGAAAAGTATTACTTTGATAAATTATACATGGTTTACTTGTTGTTTTGAAAAACTAACAGTTTTCATTCTTTGTGTATCCCTTACTGAGCTTTTTATGCTCATCCCAAGTTTTTGAAATGTTTTTCACAGGACTTAGCTTGGAATAGGGTCAAGGATGGGATCAAGGTAAAGTCATGCTACCTAAAACATGTAACTATACATGATTCTTTTTAAGAGTTTTTATTTTATGGAAATTTAGTAGAAGCGACTACCTTGTAATCTTTTGAGATGTAATAGTTTTGTCTTAATTCTCTAAAACTCTAAACATGTAAAGATCCTCAATGTGAATTACTCATTTAATTCAATATTAAGTATGGTTTAAGGCTGGGGCCTTATAGTTGGTATCAAAGGTAGGTTTAGATAACTTTAGAGGTTAGGGTATTCTCTAAGCATAAGTGACAGCACCATAATGGATAGGATTTCAGAAAGAGTCCTAGTTTTAGATAAAGTGAATGAGTAAGTATATTTTGGTGTTTATCTTCCTCATTAGTATATGATAGTTTTGTTGATATTCTCACACTGACTTTTTTGGTTTTATTAAATGGATGGATATAGCAGGCACCAAAGTGACAATAGGTTTGAAGGAAACTGTGGTGGTTCTCTGATTAAGAGACTGGATGAAATGGGGGATTCAATGAGAAAACTCGTGGTTGTTCTAAACCAACTAGCAAGGAGTCATGATCAACCACTTGAACCTTTGTATGATCTGTAATGCATCATGTATGAGATTACCAATCGATGTGGAAGTTCAAGTAATAATTATAAAGGTAACCATTAGAGTTTATATGATCCTTACTTTTGAGGTAATTATGGGTTATTATATGTTATGATGGAAAATGAAAGGCATGAGATAAACATGAGGTTAAAATATGTTATGATCATTTTTGATGATTTTATCTCGTTTTGGGGAATGTTTTAGGAATTATATAGTTTTTGAAAAAGGACAAAACATAGACCGTGTGAGAACCCGTCGCATCGGACAAAGCTGCGAGAATCGAACCCACAACCAAAGTGCGACTGGTATTTATCACCTACCGCTAGACTACGTGAAGTCCCTGGTTAGTTTGACTGATTCTTTTTAGTTATATGATTTTATTAATTAAGAGTAAGTTGATTTTGGGTTATTTATGAAAATGATTAACCTATTATGGAGGATATGTGATTAGGTTAATTACTTTTCAATGCGAGACTTTAGGATAAACTGATGTTGTATGGAGATAAATGTTACGATTTAACTTGGAATACTATGTGACTAAATCCTTAAAATATTTCGGTTTCAATATTAGTTTGGTTTACATTGATGAATTTTATGGACAAATTGTTTATCGAATGGTCCTCATTGAAATTTGGGTTTTGTTGGACAAATTTTGGAGATTAGGAATAGATTTTCTTTTTATAAAGTGTTATCATTTACTAGATTGTCTGATCTTGTACTAACCTTTTGGGTTTTGGTTTTGGTTAATGTCTAAAGACATGGGAAGTATATAGTTCTCTTTTGTGGATTAGGTGATTCTCTAGAAGTTGATTATAGTACTCTTAATGTGAACAAGTCTTCCTAAATACTCGCCTTTTGGAGAAAATATGAGTTTGTGTAAGGAATCTAATAAAAGTTGAAAGTCAACATGATAAGTGATTATGTTTCCTTATGAATAAATTCCTCAATAAAAAAGTAACTTAAAACAAAAATTTTGTCTATTAACTTTTCCTACTGGGGAATCGAATACCGTTTAACCCATCACAAGTTTGTGATTTTCTTGTGGTTAACTTTCTCCTAAACATGTTTTCTATCACTCTCAATCAGATCATGACCATATGTTTTCTCCTCCATGTACATGTTTTCATACTTGGAATCCTAGTATGGGTTAACTTGGGTGACCTTTGTACTTATATTTCTTTATTTTAAAGTGATTGTTTTACCGACTCTTGTTCCGATGTGGGACTTTCAAGGATGTTTCCAAGCCCACTTTTAAAGTTGCGAGGACGCAATTCCCAAAAGGGGGGAAGGATGTAACACCCTAGGTAAATAAAGAATATGAAATTTTTTTATTTATCCATATTTTTGAATAAAATATTAAAATGACTTTAAAGTGGACGCGATGCTCGATGGCGTACCCAACACGCAACAACAAGTTTCTTGCGAATCTTATGTTGCACTCTAATAATAAAATAATATTATTTTAAATGGTAATTAACATGTAGCCATTGTATTGGCGGGAATGGATAGAAATAACTAAAATATGATTATATATTTTTTTAAATGTTTTTACATTTATCCAATAAAAGATAAAGGCTTAAAATACGGAAAGAATTCAATTTTAGCCGTTTATGCCCTAGTTTTCACTAAATGTTCACTTATCGCCTTTTGATGGCGAACCATCATTAAATATAGTTTTTTTCACTCTTATAAATTCTTTTGGACGAAATAAAACTATTCTTAAGAATTGAGACATCAAAATTTACTTTGTGTAAATTTTTGGAATCTTTCCGATAAAGTTCATTTTTTAATGAATAGTGTAAAATGTTGTATTTTAATTCAAAACCTCTTTTTAGTCTAATTTATTTATATGATTATATTATCTTTTGAATTGATTTTAAATTGAATCTAGAATATATTTTTACCATTAAATCCAATAGTGGTAGTTGGAATTAATTTTACTTTGAAATCGGACTTAAACTGGTGTTAATCTTGTGATACTTATTGTTTCATAAAAACAAGCTATTTTCTCTAACCGCGGGAATTAATTATTAAATTAATTTATGCAACTTATATGTTGTGAATTTTGTAAAATGGATTTCATTTTTGAATTCGGAATATCAAATATAGCTTAGAGTGAATTTTTGGGATTTTTCTGAAAAACGTCAATTTTTGATGAATAGTGAAACCACTAAGTGGTACTTATAAAAACTGATTTTCCGTTTAAATGAATTTTTTCCACTATTGTGTTTTGAATTTCAAAAAATCCGACATACATGTTTTTCATTAAGAGGTAAAATGTGGTTCAATGGGATTAAAATAATTTTTTGGTGAATAGTAACTTATTAAGTTTTTAATCTTGATTAGAGGTAATTAGTGTAGTTTAAGGTAAAAATAATGTTTTAATAATATGAGATGAGCTTGAAACATGTCCTACCCTTATTGGATGTGGCATGGAAGACCGAGAAAAGCCATGGGTCAACTTGGGGACCCCATGGAGCCACTTTGGTTGGGAAATGACATAAATAACTTTTTATTTAATGTTAAAGTAAAAATGACACACACATGAAATGTTTTACTAAAACAATTTTTACATGGGGTTATAAAAGTCAGATTTTTGACTATAAATAGTCATTTGAAAACTAAAAAGAATTCCTACATCATAGTATTTTTTTTATAATTTTCAGACATTAAGAAAATTAAATTATTTATGACATCATGATGATGGAGCGATGACCTCATTATTTAATGATTTAAATAAAATGGAAAGATAATGTAATATCGAAGACTAAACATGTCCAAATCCTATTGGATGAGTGGATTTAGAACCCTTATCACCTTATCCTCTAAATACATCAATTTGGGACCTTTAAAATCCGAAACGCTTTTGAAAATAAAGTAACATTTTGTAACTTTACAAGAGTGTCCCTCCTCTCCTCTTATAAAAGGCCCCCACATCTACCTCCTTACCCACACTCCCAAAGCCTTTGGCTCGGCCAAACCCTTCCCATTTTGTCTCTCCACTTACCTCTAGTACTCCCTGAAGACTCACTTTGGGAAGAAGTCTTCCCAAGGAAGCCTTTGAGCTCAAACCAAAGGGAGTAACCCGATTTTAAGGTAATGTCTTCTTTTGAGTCCTTTTGTTTTATTTTACTTCTACAACCCCCTAAACTCTTTTTATTGTTTTATATTGTAACAAATACAGTATCCTAAATATACTAGTATGTTGTTATAAAAATTATTCTAGCTACACTTACACACACCTACATCTAATGGTTAACGAACATACTGTTTCCGTGGATGGCAAATTTGTGCCTCCCGAAACGATGATTGTTCAACATTCTTTTAACACCTTCAAAGGTGGCCATTAAGATGACACTATATTTATATATGATATATGATATGTTTATGTTTTCCATAAGCTTCTGTATTTTTCATTTTGTTCATACCTTTATGGTTTCCATTATGGGTAAACACGATATCTTCATTTAAGGAAGTGCGGACTACCGCCCCCTCAAAGTGATGTGATTCGTTAATGCCATATGCGGGACGTGTAAAGGATGGATTTAAAGTTATTATATATGATGTTATACTGGAATTATAATATACCTCTATATCATTATTATTTACTTCCATTAAAGTATGAGATAGAAATGAAAGTACCGTTCATGCGTACGTACGGCTTACCGTCTCCATGAACGGTGCATTTCATTTCTTATCCCCAAATGTAATGTACTATTAAAAGTACATGTATATAATGTATATATATAATGAATGATATATCCAAATGATGAATATAATTCTGGAATTAAATTATACATACCTATCATTTAGTTTTAATTCGATTAATATGACAAAGAAATGAAAGTAGAGTTCATGCGTACGTACGGCTTACCGTCTCCATGAACGGTGCATTTCATTTCTTACCTCTAAATGATTATGTAATATTATAAATACATATATATGATGGATATATATGATATATATGATATCCAAATCTGGAATGTAATTCTGGATATAAAGAACCTTTGACCACACGAACAACATGTAATTGTAAGAAGTCCACTTTCGACTTAAGAACCAAATATCGACAAAACAAACATTATTAACTTAAATGATTACATAATGTTTATAACAAGGAAATAAGTGATATAAAAGGAATACTGAACTTTAAAAAGGTTCTTAATCAAATAGAAATTAACTCATGTTTATTATTCAGGACGTTAAAGAACGATCGGGTCTTGTCGGACCCGAGGTAAGGGATCCTACTCCTCTCTTTCTTTTTAAGTACACTCTTTTATGAAATTCCTTCTAACCTCATCTTTCATTCTATTGGGATGTTCTTTTATATTACTCTTACTGTAATTTTTTTGTTCATATGATGAGAGACCCTATTCTCTTTCATCAATCCATTTTGGAAGTTTTGAGTGGCGCCGTTTGGCTGCCGAATTTTCGTAAGAGATCTAACCTCTCTCTATATTTTTAAGTACTCTCCTTTATGTCACTTCTTTTAAGCTCCTCTTTGTTATGTTGGGGGATGTTCTATTTTATTCCACTTTCTGTAAACGTTATGTTGATGTGATGAGAGACCCTATTTCCTATCATCAATCCATTTTGGATGTTTTATGTGGCGCCGTTAGGCTGCCGAGTTTTCGTAAGAGATGTTTCATCTCACTTTTATTCCCGTGAGATTTATGCTACATTTGCCCCAATTTCCTTTGAGTGGTTTATGTACTGCCCATTAATACACTCATTTTGTAATATAATTCCATTTATGGGTATTTACATATTCATTGTATGACACTTCTTCAATGGGGTGTACTTTTCGAAAGTTACCCAACTCAGTAAGGGGACCTTTCACCCTACTCTTTTTAAAAGACTTCTTTTGTTATGTCTTTTAATTCACATACTATTATGTTGGGATATGTTATTTTAAATCCTTATTGATGTAAATTTTATGTCCAAGTGATGAGATTCCATTTTTATCTCTCATCAACTCATTTTCTGAATTTTGAAGTGATGCCGTTAGGCTGTCGAATTTTACCAAGGGAACTTTTTAACCCAATTTCGATTTCTTTGGGTTCAACATGTAGTTATTGAATATGGAATCCTTTGAATATGTGTGAATAACCTTTTATTGTTTGAAAATTAATATCCACTTATATTGTGTGTATTTATATTTTTCACACATAATTATGAGATTGATTTATCCTTAATTTAAGGATACCTTCTTAATAATGGGTTTCATCTCATTTTACATTTCTTTTGAGACTTCATTGTTGTTATGAAATAATTAACTTTTATATGGTGTGTATACTGTCCTTTGATATATTATATCATGAATCCCTTTATTCTCATGATAATATAATGTTCGGATTAAATGTTATTTCGCTATTATTTGTATTAAAGTGTCTCTCATTTTGTTAAAAACTATTTAACAAAAATATCGTTTTAAATGTTTTAATGATTTATTATTCTAAATCTTTATCTTTAATTTCCAATTTATGAAATGGTTTTCAGTATTTATTTATATGGAAATTAATGTTTTAAAATTATAATTCCATTAAAAGATTCAAATTGGTATGGGACACTTTGATTTAAAAATCTCTTTTAAATGGTTTTTGAAAATGGATTGATTAATTCAATATCTGGGAATTACTTATTGTGATTGAAAATGAAATGTTGTTATTAAAATATTTATATTTTCAATATTTTATGTGTAATGATTGTACTTGGACATTTTATGGGTGGTTACGTGATAAACCATATGACGGGTGGTGCCGTGAATACCAGGACGGGTGGTTACGTTATAACCTCCAATGCATTGGGTATGGAAGTCAGCCGTATGGCTATTTCATTAAGTATTTATGGAAGTTGGCCGAATGGCTATTACATTAGGTGATATGTGTGGAAGTCGACCGTATGGTTATTCCACTTAAGTATGTTTATGTCCCAAGTTACCTTTATATGTTTTGTGTTCTTTATATGGGTTTTATGGTAATCTTTTGGTTACAAAAGGGTATGTAATGAAGTTTTTTTCAGCGAAGAGTTTTTACTACTTAGAAGAGGTGAAAAGTATTAATTTTATAAAGTATACATGGTATACTTGTTGTTTTGAAAAACTAACAGTTTTCATTCTTTGTGTATCCTTTACGAAGCTTTTTATGCTCATCCCATGTTTTAGAAATGTTTTTCACAGGACTTAGAGTGGAATAGGGTCAAGGATGGGATCAAGGGAAAGTTATGCTACCTAAAACATGGAACTATACATGTTTCTTTTTAAGAGTTTTTATTTTATGGAAATTTAATAGAAGCGACTACTTTGTAAACTTTTGAGATGTAATAGTTATGTCCTAATTCTCTAAAACTCTAAACCTCTAAAGATCCTCAATGTGAATTACTCATTTAATTCAATATTAAGTAAGGTTTAAGGTTGGGGCCTTATAATGTCATTTAATATATATAGATAGAATCATATATTTCAAATGTTTGAAATTATTCAATTTTATGATTGATGACCCATCCATATCTAGTCCCTTTGTCTTTCTCCTTACATTTTGTATTTTTTTATTTATGGTACATGGAATTATTGGGTTGACTTTTTGGATCATAAGTATATTGTTTTGTAGTGTTTTTTTCAACTGCAATTCATAGTTCAAATGATATTTGTATAGAATTAGTAATGTATATATTGTAAAAATGGATTCTTATACATAATATATATCTTATGAAGATTTTAGGGGTGGATTAAATATAATGTTATGATATTTTCGAGAACAATATAAATGAATGGTGTGGAATAAATAATGAATTAATCATTGATATATGAATATTGTTTCTAAGAATTACCTATATAATGCAAAAAATAACTATAATAGAGGAATAAAACATAATGGAATTTATTTTCCAAATGAGTCTTATTTTTTTGTGATATTAAAGTGAAGCAATAATCCAATTATCAATCACAAGTTAGCTCTATTTTTGACATTGTATGCACATATTATGTTCATAATAACATAATGGATCAAGAAAATATTATATAAATATACAATGATAATTTTAATACAATTCTTTGCGAGGAATTTTTTTTATTTTTTCTATAGGATAATGATATGTGACAACATATACTGTTATGGTATGTTCTCAAAAATGATATGGATATAAAAAAGGATGGGAAAAATTTTGAGAAAGAATAATATCGAAATAAGAAACTACAAAGGTATACATTGAACTTATTAAAATTAACATAAAATTGAAAATTATTTAGATCACAGATGAACGAAATATATGTTTAGAATTGGGAAAAGTATAAAATATTTATAAAAAATTATGGACTTTTTATTCTCATAGTGGAACAAAAAAATTATAGGATATGAAATATTTATCTGAATCTAGTCATTCATGTAAGACAATATAGTTATGCATAATGACTATAATGTTATGACCAATTCAAAGGTATGGAATAAGAAGAAAATTATATATTTAATGGATGCATTTGAACCAAAAATCCTGTAAAAATTTGTGACAATTAATAAAAACATTAATTTAGAAATTGATTAATAAATGACTTTTATAAGTATAAAAAATTAGGAAATGCATGATTTATTATAATTGAAATGATTAAATGGGAATAAGTGGGTTTAATACATGATGTAAGAGATAGATGAAAATAATATTTTTTATTAATGGATAGATGTTTTGGTATTCTAATGAGAATAATGATTATATTTATAGGATATATTCTTAACCGTGGTTATACATGAACGTATCATGACTATGTTATGTGTGGTAGAATATAAATGTTTGTACATAAAATATATTGATATAAATATTTATATCATTTATTTAAATTTTAATGGATAATTTTACATCATGTATTTAGTAGTATTAATAGAATTTAAAAAGTGTAATATGGTTTATTAATTTACGAAAAGTATTTAAGGACAAATGAATTCACCAAGGAAATTGAATCAGATGTTTTGTTCTATTATATTACAATAATGATTTGAATGTATAAATGTACATCATTATTATTACTAGATGGAATGGAAATATGAGACATTTTTCATACTATTATTTTATTGGTTTAAATATTACTATTGATTATATTGATTTCATTGAATGATGATAAGATTAGATAATTTTTAATGGTTCAAGATAAATCATCTTAAATAACAAATAAATATTTTTTTGGATGAATATTGAGAGAGTTAAGAAAGTTTTTACATTGGTTTCCTCCCAATTATCTATGAAAATTTTAGAGATAATTTATGTATGCTCACATCAACACCTTTTCTAGGCACATCATGTTGTTGAAAGAACTCATACATAAAATGGATTAATATAGTATATACATCGGAAGAAATTATATGACCAAATTTATTAGAATATTTATGTATGAGATGATTTATATATTGAAAATCATTGATTTTGTACTGGGATTTGTGAGTCACTTTATTTCAAACCATGGATGGGTAAATTGGGATGTCATCAAATGGATCATTGGATATATGAGTGGATAAGAATATGTTTCTCTTTACATTGGGTAGCAAGATATTTTGTATGGTCTTATGGATAGAGACAATGCTTGAGAATCAGATACCCAAAAGAGCATGTCTTAAATATTATTCATCTCTGGAGGAACTAGTATTAGTTTTATTTTCTAGATTTGGATAATTTTTTCTCCATTAAAAAATAAATTAAAAATAATTTACCATGGCATTGTGTTATTCTGTTATATCCTAGTTTCATTTCACTGTGGATGGAATTATGAATTCATTTATTGCCCAATGAATGAGTACCAGATGTAGAGATTCATATGAAATATGGTATAGGACGAAATTTATTATCTTTTGAATATTGAAAAATGAAAAATCTAGGGGGATTTTTACTAATGAACTTGTATACATAAAATATGATGTAATATAATGCTTTTGAGGGACATGGGATGGATTAAGTAAAATGGATAACATTGTAGTCAATTATTAAGAAGGGTTTCAGTGTTTGTTATATAATAATATTATGATAATAAGTAGTTTCCCTTGATCTATATTTCAATGGGAGATTGTTGCAATATGATGTCCATTTATATTTACATGATTCATTTAGTTAAAATTTCCTTCACTAGATTTTGGACTGAAAAGATTTATATACAACTATATTATGATGTATCCTAGAAATAATTAAACTTTTAAATGTTTTTATCTTTTAATATAAATTTTTAGTAAATGGATGATGGAAATGAATTTTCTAGATGGGTGGAAAACTAAATTTATTTGAATGTGAAGTTTTGATGTTTATTCGAAAGTGTCTGATGTAAAAAATGTATTATGGATATTATAATTCATCATTATACATAGAATATTTCCATGAATGAATTGTTTCTATCTGATTGGGATGAATGAATTCTATTTCCAATAAAATAGTATATGCATTGAAATAAAATTCTCTAAGTAAATTCATTGTAAAATAGAATATGAATTGGTTTTCTAAACAAATTTTTCTCTATAAAATTATGAAGTAATAATCCTCTAAAATCAATCTCTTTTTATTCATTTTTCATGTCAATATTAAATTCTATTGTACTATTGGTCATAATAAAATATGTATTGGTTATCTATAGAACATAATAAAACTTTTATGATGCTGTTTAAGACTTTTTATTATTTCATATGTTTTTAAAATCAATTGGGTTTAATTATTTTTTTATACGAGTTTTATTGAATCTGTGTTCCTGAGGATTAAAATTGTGATGTTATTAGGGCATATATACTCCCTATAATATAGTACACATAGTTGGTGGATGGATGTTTTAAAGGATTAAAATCCCATATGTTAAATTTCATGTATGAGATCTTCTGGTGGTCATAGTTTTGTTTCTAGTGTTTTCAGTGTCATCCCACTCAAAATAATTACAATTTATTGAAAATAATTTTAGGTTTCATTAACATAATCGGAATGTAGAGTTGAATGCAAATACAATGAATATCAAACATTTATCAAATTTTAAAGATTTTGTTCCTAAAATGAACATTCCTAGAAGGGAAAATCAGTTCTATAATATTCATGTTCATTTCTCAAGTAACACTGAAATTTCAACATAAGACGTGGTATAGTGGTATTAGTGGCTGATGACACAACTTATTATCAAACCACTATTTTAGGGTTTTTAATTTTATTGTTTTTAATCCAATTTAATAATTTATCAATGTTCTCAAAAATAACGAATATTTAATGGAAATTATATTCCTGATTCAGAAAATAATCTTGTCTAATAGGATTAATGTACTAGAGGATCTAAATAAAATATTTATTATAGTGTATGGATATATTTTTTAGAAAAATTGTGTGCTTCACAGTTTCTTTCCTTTTGAATAGACTATTTTCATGTTTTCCACACACTTCCAAAACCAAATTATATTACAGGGGAAATTATTAATCATTAGGATGATGATGTTTTTCAAATTTTAATGATCAAAACCTATAATTAATGTGGTGGGAATAAAATTTTAATTTTTAATACCCTTTGTAACATCATTATTATTAAACTCTCAAGATAATTACATTTTTGGTGTTTATAAATCTGTTCAAAATGGTTCTTATAGTTTGTAATGTCCATGAATAGAATATTTTCATGTATTATTTATTCCTATAATATGGATTAATTCTAAAATTTAAAAGTCATATATGAGTGTAAATAAAAATTATTCCCATTGTGAATGTGGGGATAATCCAACACTATTGTCAAGAACATTTCATAATTGAAAGAAAGAGATATGGTTTATCAGAAAATGAGGCCATGGTTGAGTAGAAAATAAAGATGTGATTTATATTTTTCTTTAATTTTATAGTTTTCAATACATATTGGAGTATAAAGTCCGTAGATATTTTTTATGGGTATGAAATATAGAATATTAAATGAGTAAATACATTAATTAATGGTTGAATCGATACTGATGATTAGAAATTGGATTGTCTATTATCATTGATAAACATGTTTAAATTATGCGATTATCTTCAAAAATTGGAATATAAAGGGCTTAAATTAATCACTTTTGATGTGAAAATTATATTATAATTATTTAAAATATATTTATGATTTTATGGAATTTTCATGACAATATTATACCATTGGAAAATAATTATCCTGTCAAATACATAAATTTCATCACTTTTTTATAATGCGTCATTCCAAATATAACACACATATAACCAGTGATCTTGTGGAATATGTATATTCATAAAAATAAATCTATTATTGATGGTTTTTTGGGTGATGGTTGTGGGTATATGGGTTTGGTGGTATTGTTTTTTATACCCTTATTTATTGTGTATTCTATCATTGTAAAAATAGAAGAAAACATATAAAATTATTGAATCCAAAAAATCTCAATACATTAAGGTTGAATTAAAAATGTAATAAATAGAAAATTAGATGAATGGTGTATTAGTGGGATATATTTTTTAAACCATAATCCTATATATGTATTGGTGTAGGGTATCCATGTATAAGATACGTCATATCTGAAATAAATAAGTATAAGGTCCAACATCATGGTTCCACGTATAGATGGATGGAAAATAGATAATTATGGATGGGAATGTGGGGGGATATATTTGAATGTTTACATATCCTTTGTGAATATACATCACATTATACGGTGATCTAGAGAAATTTTTTATACGTAAATTGATTGAATATTCACTCTAACGAGGATAAAATGGAATGTACCCGACATAACTATGTGGAAGAGCAGTCAAAAAACGATATATGGGGTGGAAATGGAAAATTTTTATGGCTAGTATTATAGATTCAAAACCATTATATATATCAAAAAAATATCGGAATAAATAAGAATTTTTATACGGAGAATAATATTTCTATTATAGGTTTGATGAACCATGATTTTCATAAGAAAAATTTATAATGAAAAATTGGACATTAGATTTATCAAAATAGACACAAATTTAAAATGATATCATACAATTGCATTTTCATGTTTTAGTAGGTTACATGGAGAGTCAAATTTCACATACTTTAACATCATATTGTTTGGATTTTATTATTTTATAGTTTTCAAACAATTAGTGAACACATTTTTTTCTATTTTTTCAAACAATAAGGAACTAAATGATTTTTACATTTTAATGTCAGAAATCATAGACCCAAAATATATGTTCTATTTTACGTTCGTAGAGATCGTAAATGGTTAAACATCAATTAATACTATTATCATATTGAAAGATTATGGGATTTTTAACATTATATGGGGAGGATGATAAACCCAGAGATAAAATGTTATAGCATGGACTCTAATTTATTCATATATTTCTAGACATAGTGGGCATAGAATAATTTTTTTATGGATCAGTGTCGGTTCCTATATGATTTCTTCCTTATTATATTTAGACATTAATTTTATCACATCCTATTAAAAAATTTAACTTATTGACCAATTACATGAGTATTTCTCATACTAACAATTATTGGATTTCAGATGAATTATTTTTTTTTGACATTCAACATTTAGAAAGTGGGAATTAATATACTATGGGTATTACAATGTTTATAGTTATCTTTTTTGAAAATAATAACTACTTTCTTCATTAAGGTAAAATATCATAGGCAAATATGTAATCTATTTTATGATCCTATGTCGCATAGTTAATTTTTTTTAGTGAATACTCATATGACATGGTTTAATACCAAATAAAAATAAATCTCACAATTTTTTATGAATATAAATAATTGTAAATATGATGTAGATAAAATACTGGAGTTAAAACCATTTTTAATGATATAATGGTGGGTTGAATATATAAACAAATTGGCAGGTTATGTGGTGATAGTGTACCATCAGCATTTTGTGGATATAATGACGAATAAACATACAAAATTTTAGATTCTTTAGGTGTATTATAAAGGAAACAATAAAAAACAAACATATTGTTATATGAGAATTATGATTCACTCTATTTTATGTATTTGTCATTTAAAACCCAACATGATTTTATATGATCATACACTAGGTTAATATGTATAGTAGATTTCAATATATAGGGTCCCATATATGAATTTAAATTGTTTTCACCAATTGATTTTCCAGGATAAAATTTTAATGGAAGTTCCCCAAAAAATGATATGATACCCGGTCTTCTATATGTTCCCCTTGAAAGAATGAATCAAGAAATAACTAGTTCATGGAAAACAATAACACATTGAAAAATGATAAAATAATATATCCTAATATCATGGGAGAGGAATTATTATGTAATAGGTGTTAAAACCCAAATTACATCACCAATTAGCTTCACATGAATTTCAACATATTTTATAATATATATTTTTTATAAAGAGTTAAAAACTAGAAGATACATTAAAGGATGTCCCAATGTGTGGGATTTAATTTTATGGAATCAATTGATATCATTACAATTTTAAAAAATAGTGGGGTCATATAATATTAAATCTTGTTCAATGGAACATTAACCATATATTTTGGGATGATTTTGAAAAGAATAATATGGTAGCTTAATTCCTTATGATTAGGATGGTATATTGTGTAGTTCGTAATGATCTAATGAAAACATAATACCATATTGTTTATGTTAATTTAAAAAGAACCATATTAATTTATATTTAATGTCATGTGATAACTACCACTCAACTTCGTTTAACAACAAACACGAAGGACCTCGTGACATGTGGATTATGATTATGTAGAATGGATAATTGAATCTGATGGAAGTTATTATTCATCATATTTCCATAGAAATATATCATTGGTATGACTAAAAATCTACTTTCTATCTAGGTGGATTAGAGTATATTGCGAATTAGTGAAAAACTACATTATAATTAAAGGAACAAAACATTTGAGTTCCAATTTTAAAGGATTATTACTTTGGATCATTTGTGTCTTCATAAAAACATCATTTGTCAATGGAAAAATTATTTTATGTGGCAATGATTATTGAATTCTTTGGTCAGTAGACATTAGTTTACTAAAATTTTATAAAATATACACAATATCCACTCATTTGGAAATTAAGGTTCATGATTCATAAAAATAAACTTCATAAAATATATTACATTGTTACATATTGTTCTATGTAATAAATATTTTTAATTTATAAAATTTAACTGAATATTTTTTTTGCATTGGGGATTAAGGAGTCCTGAAGTCATTTTTTCATATAGTGATGTTTCAATTACATAATGAATTAAATATATTTTCTGGGTGTATTTTATTTTCCTTATTTACCATTATTAGTATGTCATTCAACATGGACTTATTGAAGGTATTTATCTTCTTATTATTACTCATTTCATAATAGGATGATGGAGTATATTATATCATTATTTATAAAAATATCTTTCTTAACTCTTGTAGAAAAATGTTTGATCTATTAAATAGTATTATTGGATGAGGAACTCACAAAATAGAAATATTATTATATATTAAAAGTATTTCCATATATTTCCTTCAAAAATAATTTTGGGCTACAACATCATCCCATATTGAGATAAACTCTATTTCAGTGATGATTAATGTTAATTTGTAAACGACGTTAGAATATTTCTGACCCATGATATGTATTACCTACAAAATTATCAATGATATGTTTTTAACAAGAATAATCATTAAGGATTTATTAATGGGGTTTTATAAACATATGATTCATGAAAAATATTATAAAAACCCATTAAATCAATCCACATTCGAGGAAAAGTTTACATTATAATATAGATATTGGTGGAT
The DNA here is from genome assembly GCA_963277665.1 of Viscum album. NCBI lineage: Eukaryota > Viridiplantae > Streptophyta > Magnoliopsida > Santalales > Viscaceae > Viscum > Viscum album. Next base: position 645,314,098 of record OY728120.1, on the reverse strand, counting down.
AGAATGGTTTATATTTTTTGATACCAAATGTTCTTGTATGGACTTGTTTCATAATTAATTAGGTATATACTTCCCTAATGTATCTATGGATAACAACCAAAAAAATCACCTGAATAGTTTTCTCATGGAATTTTGTCAAGAGAATTAAATTATTTTCTGGTATGTTAATCTAATATCTTTTAACAAATAATTTTCAATATATTTTTTATATGTATGATAAATAAACCTAAAAAACCTAAGACCAATCTCATCAACCTCTTCCTACTTCATGTTGACTAAAGGAGGTATCACTATGTTGGGCTCTACATGGATGATTATATGATCCAAGTCTACATTAGTGAGAACAAAGTCCTGATTTATCAATGTGTATTCATGGGAATTGTTTATCAAAGTAATTTTTAAAATAATGGGATTAATAGTAAAATACACCTTAAATATTTATGTATGGCTATTTAGAGGGAGTTTGTACTTCCTAGGTGATGGAATACACCTAATTAATTTTTTATTATTAAGTATGAAACTCATTTTTAATTAATTTGGCTAATCAATATTACCAAGGAATATTATTTCCTTTTAATGATGGATAACTTTTCCACCTCATTGTCGATGAGACCCAACAATAAAAAGAAATAATACAATAAGAGTTAATTTGAAAATGAGTTAAAAATCATTAAAATTATGTTCCTTTTTTGTTTTGGGTCATCCAATATCATCATAGTGGGTCCTAGATATAGTATATTAGAAAAAATTAACCATATTTCGGATTAATAACAATTTAAGATTAACCAGTCTTATAGAATTGTTTTCATTTATGGGTAACTAATTAAGGTACATGCGTGCAACTACAATGTCTTTTTACACCAACCCATTTTTCACCTTTTTAGAAATAAAATAAATTTCAAAATTATAAAGGATCATAGATTTTATTTATAACCACCCCAATATTAATGGGTGGTTGAGTATGTACATGAATACATCAATGTAGAAGAAATTTTGATCTCAATAATGGTATAAAAAATTAAATAACACATTTTTTGAAAATATAATGGAATGGAAATTTTTTGATATGATATCATTACAAGTATAAAAAAAGGCTATTTAATTCCTCATAAATTTTCATTGTTCAGATATCAACAAGATTCCCCTATTGGGTGCATACATAGATGATGAGTGGTTTTCCCATAATGTATTGAATCACAAAGAGAGGAAAATGATGGTTAAATAATATTATTGTCAAAAAATATGTAGAACCTCAACCAATTTATATGTCAAGTGAATTTTTATCTAATTTTTGAAAGGTATACACATATAGTTAGTTATATTATTAAAAAATAAATTTTAGGTATGTAAAAAAATAGTCACATTAAAACATAATGTTTTTTCAAATGGGAAATGTTGAGTATTTAATTTTATTTATTTAATTTGAAATCAATTACTAGATAGGTTTTTAGAAATATACACAATTTATCAGATTTTGTATTATATTCTTACTATATATCATATAATAATATTTTAGTATGTTTATTGGAATTTGCCAGGAATTCATAAAACATAACTCAATAAAATAATGAACCATATTGGGCCAATGTACATGATCCACATAGTCAAAATTATGATCCTAGTTTATGTTTTATGGGATCCACCTACACTATAACATATATACAACATAATTTTAATATTTTATCCACCTTTGGTACCTTTAGGGATAGCCACATTGAAATTACCATTTTATATTTTTCGCATAACATTTTGGAAATCCTACCATATTTATTTTACTTATTGACCACATTTCTACTCTCATATTAATTTTTCATAAATTAATGTTATATTTAGAAGGTAAACTAATATTGGGGAAATATAAATGATTTTATGTTTCCCATGAAATTTTTTAGACACGGTAAAAGAGTGGTTCTATATGAACTTCTTCATTGAAATCCATATTGATGAAAGGTGATACCACATTATAGTATTCTTCATATATGATCATCTATTCCCAATTATATTTTGAAATATTATTTCATAAAATGGAAAATCACTCCATCTATGTATTTTATATCCATGGAATGTAGTAAATAATAATATCATCGATAAAATGCAACATAAAAAATTGTGTATGTTAGTGTTGGGTAGAAAATGTCAACATTGATATGTAATAATTGAAACTAATTTGGACAGTATGTAATTTTGAATAAACTATTATTTTATATTGATTGATTATTATTCTCAGAGATGTTTCTATTCAAATAATAAGATATTGACATTAATAGTCATTTGTTTTGAAATTGTTTGATAAATTACACAATCATTATAATACTACCTTTAATGAGAATTTGAGGATAACTCATATGATGGTCCTAAATTACATTGGGACATAAATTATCATTCTAGATAGGTATATGCAAACTCTATTAGTATAAATAATCCTTTTTTAGTATGATTCCTAAAAAATAGGAAACACTCTTTGGGGATGTCAATATGCATGGTTAATTAAATCGATTTTTGAGTGTGCTACCAACATTCAGTCAATTATGGATTATTGGTAACCATTTAAGGTTTGATATATATGAAAATATACTAAATTATTAAATATAATATCCCAAACCACCACATAAATAAATTTAGATTTTTAATTTCAATTATTAGATAAATTTAGTGGAATAACTGAAAATATGACATTGTGTACAGTGATGATTTATTTTTATTAAATAGATAATGTGATAGAAAATTTACTAGTTGGTGATTAACTGATCATATTCAAAAAAAATATGTCGATTATAATATAGAGAATTTTTCATATTTTTGTCATTGTTATTACAAATGTTGGTATTCATGTATTTCTCTTATCAGATTACTTGGTGGAATATTAATTTTCCTTCTTGAGAAGGAATAAAGATTGAAATATTGATAGGAAATCCATGTGTTTTAGAAAATTATCTAGAAATCTCCAATCTATGAATTTTTTAAATGATTTCTATTTAATTTTGGAATGGTACACACATATCAAAAATGTTATCTATTGATCATATAATGTAGCTATGGGTTCCTGAAAATATCCACTTTCAGGATCATCAATGGGTGAATATAAATTATAAAATTGGATTCCTTATGGTTAACCCCAATGAAATGATATTGAACTGAAAATTAAAAAATTAATGATGTTACACCAAATGATCATTTAAATAGATTCATCTTTTGGTGGTTCTATTGAGACATAGAAAATGATGAATTAGTTTATGGTGTGTCTCTACAAAACTAGTTTTATGTGAGTACACAGATATCACATAAACATACATAGTATTTACTATTTTGGGATTATATATTTAATGAATCACCCATTTATATTTGTACCAAATTTTTTTCATATGAATGGTATTTAATTTTTTTATCCACTCATTGTTCTTCCATAAGGATTATAGATTCATGGAACAAATATGATTTTTATATTTTTTATCATGAATAAATAACCAAGGAGGTTAGGACTTGATATATTGTTACCACAATTATTATAATAACCATTATTTATTTTGATAAATTTTAGATCAGTCATTTTTTATTATAGAATCTAAAATGAATATATACATTGATCATTCCATAAGTATTATTAAATATGATAATTTTTTCATACTACATTTGTAATTTAAAATATATATAAAATAGGGAATTTATTATATAATTTTATTTATCCTCAACCGAATAATTATTATATGTATATATCCTTCTTTTTGCCTCCTTGTAATCATGGTGGGTAGATGGATGTCCTAGATAATTCATATGTATTTATGGGTTAACACATTTATTTTTTTATTTCACCACGAGGAAATTTTAGTGTGTCTAAAATATCTAATTCTATATCTCATTTTCACTATGATTTATTGTCTTGAATATTAGTGAATTTAATTAATAATATGTGGTATATAGATCCTCTTTCTATGATATTAAATTTTACCCTAGATTTCCACATTAATTTTTTGTGGGGATTTTTCAACTACTTCATTGTCAATAATAAGAGTGAAGAGGGTTTAATAATATTATTCATCCCAAATTATTTTATTAATTTTATTTCATTTTATATTGGATACATGATTTCTACAGGTGGAGCGTTGGTCATTAAGATACATTCAAACAATTTGGATGACCTCCATGGAATTATAACCCCATGTAATTTTTTAGTTGTTCTATATTATGGTACATTAATTCCATGGTATAGTTTATTATGTTAAAATCAAACCCATATTTTTTTAAATAATTATCAAACATGAGTTTATTTTTAGGGAGAAAAAACAATGGATCCACTTTTACGTTATGAGAATCTATTTACCTAGATACTCGTTCTCTTACATAATAGGATAGTAGATGGTTTTCTAGGTCCTTCCTCATATAATAATGATCCATTGACACTATAATTCATTACCATTATTCAAAATATGAATTATTATGTTTCAAAACACCCATTAGAACGATATCAACATTTATCTAAGGCATCTTAAAATTCATATATGTTGTACCCTTCATTTTCTTTTACATTTGATGTAGATTCACATAATATATAGTACATGATATAAATGTATCCACATTGGCATTAGTATAAATAGTATAAGTAACTAAATAGAACACCAACACGCTTGATGATGGATTACATAACTTACTAGTAGTAAGAATAATAAAAACCCATATGATTATGAAACCCATGAAAGCCTAGAAGGGTATCAAATTCCTTATCCTATATGATTACCATGAACCCAATATCTAATTAGAGGTATTCAAGTTATTATATTAATATTATTTTCCTATTTTTAATTTGTACACATATATATATTTCCAAGATTTTAGATATTGGATTATAACAAGTAATATTCATTGTTTCAATGAGGGGATAAGAACATTGAAGGAATGATATTGATTAACTATCCATTTTTATCTAATGAATATTATTATCCACATTCATGAGATGGATATTTTTATATGATTTTTATTGAACCCATATATCATAACTCTTTGGTCTTATTTCTTGATGAAGATGGACATATTTAATTCCATGAAATTATAATTTAAACTATATGCATATATAATAGTCAAAATAGTATCAAACTCATGAGGTTTTTAAAGGGACGTTGCATGGGATGGTTTTTATCATTATAATGGTGAAGGGAATAAAAGATATATAATTAAAATAATATAATGTAGATATTATTTATTATGTAATATCCTTGAATAATGGGTCTAGATATCTTGTTTTAAACCTATTCATATATAAATACATCATATAAGAATGTGTTAATAGTTAATATGAACCCCCTCAATCATAGTAGGATTTTATGCCTAAACATTACCGTTGATGATAGCTTAACATTGATAAAATCATTCATTGAAATAGTGATTAAAATTTAGCTATTTTATTGACATTTTTAATCTGAATATGTTTTTAACTAGAGTGTCTAATATTATATTATCACTTTCATTTATCATATTTTATATATTATCACAATGTTTCAACATCATATAAAATATTGTTTTATATAGCTCCAGGAATCATGGTTGTGTCTTAGTTTTGTCATCCTCTTCTTCAATCACCCTCATTAATGATAGTTATATATCCCAATATATAAAACCGATAATAACTATTAAACATATTTATTAGATTTTTATTATTGATTTCACAAACTGAGGATCCTCATGATATTTAGGTATCATTTGGTAGGGTAGTTCATAGCCTCCTAATGATAAGGGAAGGAAGTCATTGATTGTATATACTATATCAGGGGTACATTGTCTCAACAACATATTCATTATGTCCTATATTTTAATTGGGTTGAAAAGTACATTTTTGAAGATGAGGTTATCAGTATATTTTTTATAGATGTAATTAGGTTTTGGACATGGTAATTTAGACTTTAGATGATTATTATGCACATAATAGTGACTCCTTTTTAAGTTATGTATAATAAAATCTACGCATTATTTTTGAAAAACCAACTAAGTCACCTTTATATAGGATAAGGTTTGAAGACACAATACAGACATTTATTTTAGGGTGAATATCTCTACCAACATTTAATATACTATTATTTATATAATATTATTAACTTTAAATTATCATCAATGAGTAATCCCAATAACCAATGATATGGGCTTCATTATAAAGATTATTTATAAAGACATGTTCATGATTTATGTCCTCAACAAAATCAATCAAATTTCCCACTAATTCTAAGATTAAATACCAATGAATATCACTGAGAAAGAAAAGGTTTATCTTATACTACCCATTTTTCAATTTATAACACCATCTATCCTTATAAATTTATTATATTTTATTATGAAGTTGCACATAATTTCAATATTGGGTTTTATATGGAAATTCAATTTTCAAAATTATATTTATATCTATTGAGGATGAAAATAATTTTTTATATAGAGTAATTTTGGATGATTCCAATATCCATTTTCACCAATATTGTTTATTTGATTCTTTTCATTTTCAATTAATGACATAATTTATAGATTATTGTATACAATATACCATTTTTATGAATTTATTGAATCCAATGTCGTATTTCTATGGGATTTTCTTTTTTGGTTACCATTTTTTTATATTCCCAATGAATATTTTTATTAATATCTTATAGGGAAAGTACATATATAGGGAACATGAGAGGCCCTTCAATTTCGGGATGAAATTAGTGACCCGATCCTTTCACTCAATTTATATTTATAAATATATATTATTCTTATCATTCATTATATCAAGCTAAAATTTAAAGGGGTTATTTTATAAATATCTTCCAATATAGTATTTTAAAAAACATATAGGTTTATATAATAGAATAATGCATTAATTTTAATCATTTTGAAAAAGATTCAGATTTTCCCGCCTTCTATTCAAGCACCCAAAATTGTAGATGTACCATGAGGAAAATTACATGATATGTTAATCCATGTTTCATGTTCCATTGAATGATGAGATGTTAGGATTTTCAATTTTTGAAGATGGAGGATTCATATCAACCATTTTATTATATAAAATATTTTTAGAAAAAACATAATTAAACCAAAGTTTTATTACACATAATATAGTAAAAAACAACATCATGTATCTCCCCTGACAATTAACTACCAAAAAATCACTAAATACATTGATAGATTAACATTATCATTGAATGAATGTTATTAGTGGGACTTATTCTATTCCATGTTGGAAAAAAATAACGAAATATTATTTTTTCAGTTTGTTAGTTAAGAAGGGTCTTCTCTTTATTATGAATTTTACTTCATAATGATACAGTTCTTATAATAATGAATGATAATAAAATAAAATTTTATTATCACTCTATATTCCCCATCACGGTAGTAAAAGGTTTACCTTCTATTGGATTTCAATTTACTACATTAATATAAATATTTCCTCATTGGAATAAGTATTCATAATATCATATGATGACTTGTAAAAAACCCCATATCTAGATACTATGATTCAATGTATAAATTATGACATGTTAATAAAATATTGGTGTTCTCTACTTAACATACTAACTAGTTTAGTTTTCTTGAATAATTAGATAAATACATGATTCCAAATTTTCATTGTGAAAAAAAAACAAAATAAATTATTTGGTATGATTGAAACACATTCAATGATTTCGACTTCATAACCTAGGGAATTGAAGAATGATAAACGTGTTCTCAATTTCATAACGTTGGATAACTGATATATAGTCTATTTATGAGTAAATAAATCATAATCAATATAAAAATTTAAATAACTAAAAACAATGGCCATTTAATTAGTTACTTGAGCATTAAAATCATCCATGTATAATATCTAATGAAAAATGTTTGGGGGAGAGATAAAATTTTTATCAGTGAGGTGAATTCATAATTTTTTATGTCAAGATTTCATAAAAATGATATATTATCCACCAAGGCCTTAAACGAAGATTGTTTACACCATGGGTAGACATGCCACCAAAAAACATATAATATTGTTGTACGACATGATTATCTTACGAGACCACTCAAGGAATTTAGGGGATATATTATTCAATTCCCCACCCAAAACATCATTTCCAAATCATTACTTGTATATTGAATGATTAATTTAATTCATAAAAAATGATTCTCACCAAAAAAGTGTATATTGAGTGAAAATTATGGAATATCAAAAGTTCCCCAATGAATCATATAAATTTCAAAGTAAAAAATATTTATAGAAATGGTAAATGGTTTACTCAATAATAATTTTCATAATATAAATATTACTAATATTAATGATAAATGTACTGTCTAATTATCACAATATATTGAATATTTTATGAGAATGTTAATGAATAAAAAATTGGTATAAATAGAATATAACATTCAATTCATCATAAATAAATATATTATTGTAAAATCAAGTCAATTTAAAAATTGTTTAAATTCTATGTTTCTAATTTTTAATAGGTTATTTTAAATATTATTCTATTTAAAAAAACTTAAATCATGTATAGGAAACTAAATATTATAAAATTGTTATGGTGGTAGGAATTTCCTTCTTTGTGGTATACATTAAAGTATTTCATTTCGTATCATTATAATGAATTTCAAAAACTACAATTCAAAAAGACATTAGACTGATTCTATTAAAATTTTATAAAATATAATATTAATAAAAAAATTCATTAATAAATCATTTATGTAAATATAATTACCAATATTAAATTTATTTTGAATAATATGGACATTGGATAAAAATATACAATATTAAAAAATAATTATGATCATATATTAATTAAAAATGTTCTTTTCATGAATCAAGATACAGATATTTGATATGATATAATAAAAAATGGAAACTCCATAAAGATACATAGTATATTAAAGTTGTTGAAATTTATGAAGGATATATTATATGATTCATTCAATTATAGTAATGGTAATCCAATTTATTTTTGTTAAAACAAATAAAAGCATACATGGTTACTTTTATGTTATAATACCATCATTGTATAAACATAAATAAAATCATTAAAAATATTGAATATATATACATATATATTCAAATTATTTACCTAATATATTCATTATATTCACCATAAAAATGTTTATATGTACATAATAATGAATATGTATTAATGGAGTTGTAATTGAGATGAAATTCAATACAATGATCTAAGAGTTATTTAAGTAATTAATAGGAATTTTAATTAACTATAAAAAAATTTAATTCCACACAAATAAAGATAAAATAAATCATAATGTGTTAAATGTTAATTTCACACATAATCATGGAATAACATTTTAAATTATGAAAATGTATTTCCAAATGAATAGAAATTCAGTTACGAAACCCCTTACTCTGTGTTTCCCCTATGTCAAACATACATTAACCTCCAATATAATGGTTTAATAAGACATGATAATATATAATAGAGCCATATTGATATTTATAATATCATATATTGTCCCTTAACAACATCTTATGACCTATTCGTTAATGATCATTCATTATAACAATTATTTCATATGTAAACTGGTTTATTGTATCATTCATGTTTTGTAAGGGAATCACTTTCCCTTATACATTTATTTCTCATAAATCATATATATGAATATAATAATGATATAAAAACCCTATATATTCATTAACTATGTTTTTATTTACATTTTTGAAATGTGGATTTGAAAAATGTGTTACGTCACATTGTTGAGTCGGTAGTCCACACATAACAATGAGAGATGTCATTGTTATCTAAAATATTTATAACAAAGAAAATAAACATTTTATTATAATTATAAAATACAAATTATTTTATAAATATCACATATAAATATCATTTTCATCTTAAAAACCCTTTATCTGAAATGTTGATCAAAAGAGAATTACAATGCTACCTAGAGACGGTAGGTCGTACATACCCACGAGCACTATTTTCTCATTATATAGGATATAAATGAGGTTTATAATGATGATAAAATTAATAAATTACATCTTTGAAAAATGATGACAATTTATTCCCTAATTGTAGCGGGTGTAATTTATTTTGAAGAAGTATAATATGCAAACAAATTCAAAAGAGGCGGTAATGATGATTATAATTTATTCAATTGACTTTATTTGTATATTCTCTTAAGGGAAATGGGGTTGTTAGTATAGAAAAATATGTCTCTAATATATATATGTGGATTTTGGGAAGAGAAATGTGTCAGGTTTGGTATTGATAGACCTATCAATGTGGTGTATATATAATAGAGAAGGGATTTCATTGTATAAGATGGAGGAGGGGAACTCGTGAAATTACATAAAGTATTAAATTAAAATAAAATAATTTTACTTGAAAAATGAATCCAGATTTGTATACCTATGAAACTATATTATTAGTTGACTAAAGTTTTGGATTCTATATATTTTTTAGAGTTTTTGTTTTTATTTCCACAGTTATCACTTAGATTTAACCCAATGATAAATTTTTTGACAATTATTGTTTTATAAAAGTTGTCTACAGGTCCATAATGATACCTAAAAAAATACATGCATGAATAGTACCATATTTATATTTTAGACCAAATATCATTTTGTTTTCTAATTATTATACTTTTATGAATTTTATATCTTTTAATAAAATATTATTTTTTATCCTATATCACTAATGTCATTTTTTAATCTATTCATTTATTATGAATTTTTATAAAAATAAAATAAAATATATATATTAAAACATATAATTGAACCTATCCCAAATATGTTAAAATTTTAAATAAAATTATTCAGACAACAAATTTTATTTAAATTTTTTCATTTTAATTATATAAAAAATGTTTTTTTTATTTTTCTATTATTTGAATAAATATAATATTGGTGTTGCATAAGAATTTACATAAATTATTTAATCACTAAAAATTAAAAATATATTACTTTGATAAAAATAAATTTATTACATAAAAATTAAACATTTATATTCATTCATTACATATTCATATCCTAATGAGAACATAAAAAAATCAGGATAGGGTCATTTTAGAATTTTCATTAATTAAAATAATATAATTGTCATGACCATGTTCAATGGAATGAAAATAGAAAATATTATAACTTTTTATTACTATTCAAAGTTTCCACCAAAAAATTTAGAGAATAGAAAATAATTAGTTGTTTTTTATTTTCATATCACATAATTTTTAACCTTGATTACATGATGGACCCATTAACAATGTCATAATGTTTTCTGATATTGCAATTCAAAATTCCAAAAAATTAAATGGCTTATATTAAAATAATTAATAAATCCTTTTTAAAATTATGCAATCCATTTTTTATATTTTCCTCTACAAGTGGGGGAAATGAATTTTAATATACATGAATAAAACTAAAATAAATACAATTTCTAGGAAAATTTGTTATTGTGGATAAAAGAAAATATATATAGATATTAAATATTTGGGATTATATTTATTTTATTCTAAATCAAGTGGATGAGATTTACTCTTATGAAAAATATAAAATCTAATAATTTTTTAAATTAAATTATTTAAAAATGAATTCCTAGTTTTTGAATATTTGTTATTTTTCACTATTCCGAAAAAAATTATTCATTTTCGAAAAAACCTAACATTTATCTAAATGTTAATATTGATATACAGATATAATATAAAAATTTAATTTAATAATATTTAATTTTGAATATATTATAATTTAGGTTCCACTATAATTATTGAATAAATCATTTTTTATTATACTATTATTTTAAAATGGATAAGCCTAATATAAATGATGTTTCTATGTTACATTTCTCTATCCATTAAAAATTTAAACCATCATATTTCAAAAATTTCCCTCCATAAATAGATTTTGGGACTTCATCATCATAATATCTTTAGGTTCCCCCGTCACCTATTCTATATTATAATTTCTCTCATGTAACTTTACCAGTCGAGTTGTCAAATTCCTAAAAAAATTCATTATTGAACAGATGTTTTATATGCTCTTTATAATAATATAAATCATCTTGATATTCTATTTTCATAGTGGTGAGAACATTTTTATTGAATATACATCCTCAAAATCTGACATGTAACAAACCATGTAATTTAGAGAGGCTTTGTCATGTTACATAATGGTAATAAACCAATCTGATTCATTCCGACAAACAAAAATTTCTGATGTACATTGGGTTGTGATTTATATTCATAAATAACCTTATACAAAGCATACATTGAGACATTTTTATGAAAATATGGTCTCCCACTAGAAATTTCAAATCATTTATTCAATTATCAACTTTTCACTTTTATAATTTTTAAGATATTATAATGTGGGTTTTAATAGTCCTTATCATTTTCAATTACAAATCAATCTATTATTTCCCCATTATATTTCATCACCAAAATCAACCAAAAAAAGTTTTTTATTACATCTTCGTACAAATAATTCTTAATACTGTTCCATTTGAATAATTGAATGAAATTGATTATTATTGGAATACTATAATGAGGATAAATATTGATCTGAAAAACTATGAAATTCATGGGAACCTCCTCCAACCATCTATTATAAAGGTAAAATATGCAATTCAGACTATCCATCGGTTTGAGAGTAATAGTTGTAAGAACTCAGACCTTCTTTTTCAGTGTGTTTTTCATTTTTTTGGAGGTTATGAGAATAAAGGAGTTTCTGGAAATTTATTAATTACACACAGTGTACTCTCTTGATGTGTGAGGCTGTGTGCTGGTTGTGTCCGAGCCACACACAAAGCCATGTAGGGGTGATGTGGAGGCCACTGAAATTGGAGTATGAAAAATCCTAGTACACGCCATGTACCGCAAAAGTACACGGCGTGTACTTTATTTTTTTCATTAAACGGACAGGGGTCATGTCATAACCCCATAACCATATTCTTCTCCATCTTCTGAGATAGAGGGCATCCTATACGGCCGTGATTCTCATCTGAACCCCAAATCCTCCATCCATTCTCCGAATCGACCGTCGTCGATTGCGTTGGAACCGCAACAATAAGCTATTCACTCTCCTATAGATTTTTTTTTCCAATTCCTCCTTTTTTACAAGTTATCATAGGTTGATCGTTTTGTTCATTTTCATATATCTATTATGTTCTAAGGAGAATCAAGCCTCGTGGTTCAATTATATCAATCTCATAGCATCAAGGTATGTGGTTTGTGCCTTTCTGTAGTATTTCTTTGAGTATTTTTTGGGAAAATTCCACCAATACCCTGGAACGAGGTATTGCATGTTTCCTCATTTTCCCTTGTTGATTTACTGCTTTTCTTATATTCCTGAATAGAGGTCATTGTTTGTGAATAGGGTAATTTTACTGTGCGTTGAATGTTTTTCCCATGCATGTGTTGCCTATTTATGACTGATTGGTCGTGTTTTTCCTATGAGGCTATTGCCAGTTCCATGCCAAGTTATAGGATGGTGTGACTGTTGATCTTCCACGCTCATATTCCTTAGAATGATATTAAAGTATTTCATTAGGTTACTTTGACCGTTACACAATGCGAAACTGGCTGACTTTACACAGGGCTGTGAGAACCTAGTGTAGTAGACCAAAGGGAGAATGGAAGTAAGGGATTCTCCAGAGTGTCTTATAATATGATGTGATACTACATAGGTAATTGACATTGAGTGCTTCTTCGATGTTTCTGTAGTTCCTTGATGTGGGCCACAGGGGGAATGAGACCTTGAGTGCTTCCCCAGAGTGCCTTTAGTATGATAGAAGACTATTGGGGGAATTGACGGTGAGTGCTTCCCCAGAGAGTCTATTCATTAGCTAAACCAGAGGGGTGAGACTGTGTGTGCCTCCCAGAGGGTTTCTATTACTTGTATGCTGAACCATTGGGGTTAGGCTATGAGAACTACCTAGAGGGTCACCTGTTTATTTTAGTTTCTTGTGTGGATACTTCCTTGTTGTGATTATGTGATAGAAAATTTGGATTGTTTCTTGTGTAGTACTTCCCTTTTTACTGTTTTATATACATCTACCTGCCATATATTCATTGAGTATAAGGCACATGTATTTTTGCGTTTTCCTACTAGGACTTTATCTCACACCCTCTTTGGGCCATGCTTTTGAGACCAAATAGATTATATTGTTGCTGGTATAGATAAGGGTAAGCACCCTTCTACTTCTGGTTCATGATTGCACTGCAGCTGGAGTGCATGGGACCATGCCGAGGCTTGCGTTGCATAGGAGATACTCATCTATTTTTCATTTGTACATTGGTTTAGTGCTGTATTCAGAATTGTGACTTGTTTGGCTGTTTTCTTATACATATATGTGTCATGCATCATTTACATATAGTTCTACTCCAGTTGTTTTTTTACTAGTCTTCTGTTGTTATTTTTGTTGTATATTTTATTGCTTCCACTATTGTTTGTTTTTTTTATTTGTTTCTCTTCCATTGTGTACTCTACCAATGAGGGAATAGATTCCCTACTATCACACCGAATCCCCTCGCTACTTGTCGAAAGCTTATGACATTTGGGGGAATGCGCTTGAGGCCATGTGACCAACAGGGTATGGGGTGCCTCTGGGTGGCTTCCGGAACTGGGACGTTACAAAGTTGTATCAATGGGTTTCTTTTATCATTACTTACTATTTGGAGACTTCAGATAGGAATAGAATGGAATAAGTACTTGGAAATGAGTTGTGCCTGAGAGTAACTAAATCGTGTACTAGGAAAAGCCATACTACATCATTTATTTCAATTTTATTGGTTTACAATTTTATAGTTGATTTGATGTCACTGTTGGGTGATTCACATGCTTGTGTTGTTACCGTTGTGGTTATTTTGGTTCTATTTGTGTTGAAACCTGATGAAATGAGGGTATTCAATCTCATGCATCATATAGTAATGTGTTAGAAATCAAATTCCATGCATTCTTTCTATGCCATCTAGGATGCATTAGCGATTGCATGTTGTTGTGATAGATGATGAGTAAATTATACATGATGTTGTGGGGGATTATTTGACAGAATCCCTGCTATTTGATAAGGGATTTTTTTGTATAGTTCTTTTCTTAGATGGATGCCAAACTTTGGTACTTGAGGTGTTATGGGCCCTCATTTTATCGGAATTTCGTGGATCATTGACCTGTTTAATTTGATTTCAACTTTTATAAGATTCCAAACATTGATTCGTAGGGAGCATGGTTCCTCATGAATCAGAATTTGTCACCATAACATTGTTTTCAATGTTTTATGGGCTCCGGTGCAGTTCTGAGGCTACTGTCTAAAAACCCAAGAATACACGACGTCTACTTTATGGTTACATGCCATGTAGTCTATATCCGTGTCACTAAATGTGTGTGCCGGGACATGGGACTGTGAAAAATCTTGTATTAACACGCCGTGTACTAGTTTAGCATGCCGTGTAGATTGAAATTGGTACCCCAGCCATGTCAAGAACAACACGGGTCATGTTATCATTTTACATACACACCGTGACTAAATTTTTTACAATGTGTTGCCTGATCTAGGTAACATGCTATGTCACGAACTACATGGGTTGGTGTTAACCATTCTCATACATGTCGTTTCCATCTAGAACACGTCATGTACTATCAGCTGTGGGTCAGGCCGTGTCGCTAACAACACAGTCCAGGTAAGTCATGCCTAGTACATTCTGTGTCTTCCTTGAACACACCGTGTAGTTTTGTCTTGGAGGAGCCGTATGGCTTAACCATGTAGAAGGAGTTGGGAAGGGAATAGAATTCATGTACACGCCATGTGTTAAGACAAAACTTCATGTATTTGGGGTGTTACACAACCATTTTAGGTATAAGTACAAGTCGATGAGAATGACTTAAGGGAACACGTCCTGTAGGGAATGTACATGCCATGTGGTAATGTTTTGTAGAACTTGAATTTCATCTTTTATATGTTCCTTATTGTGCCTTTAGTTTTTTAGTTCATTATAATGTTGATTTAAGGTGTGTGCCTGACCTTCGAGAGTCATGCCACTGAGACGTCCTCCTGTTGTGCCAGTCTTGGAACCAGCCTTCATTCTGGACACATGTGTTGATGCACAGTGCAGAGAGGGTTTTATAATGTTCGTGCATACATTCCAAGGAGGCCAGATACATCATCAGGTAGCCAAATGGTACGATAACAGTGTGGAAGAGCTGGGAATACGAGGATGCAGTGCCAAAAAGACCTAGGGGAGTGCCGATGTTACAGTAAGATGAGTCACCTTCAGTGATTGTGTAAGATTTTTTCACCAGTAGCTGGTGCCATGGGTTCATCCATGACTCCTCTTTCAGGAGTAGCGCCACCAGTTTCTCACTAGTCTGGGAACTGGAGTTCATCCTACCGTCGAAGACGAGGTGGAGGCCATGGTAGGGGTGGTCAGTCAACGGTCTATCAGCGACAGCAAGGCAGATCTGCTCAGAGCAGTCAGGCAGGATCACATGGCTATGGTACAGGTCTAGCATTTGTAGTGGACCAGACTCAGTCAAAGAAGGATCCTGAACCTTCAGCAGTTCGATGTACAATCTTAGTATCCTCAGTTTTATCTTCATATCATTTTGATACTGGTTCTATGCATAGTTTTATCTCTATTTCTATTCTGGAGAGCCTTGGGCTCTATATCTTTTCCACTTCCAATACCATAATGCTAGACATACCATCGGGTACTAGAGTTGTTAGTGTATGTTAGTGAAGAGAGTTCCCTCTTGAAGTGGCATGGTGTCACTTTTTATGGTACCTCTATGTCCTAGAGATGAAGAGATATTATTTCATTCATGGAATGGACAAACTAGTTCCCTTCCAGGTATTCATCGACTGTAATCTCCACTGGGTGAGTTTCATATCACTAGAGGGTTGATCTTTTCTTCATTCAGGGGAGTGGGATTTCCAGGAGAGTAGATCAGGACTCTAACATATTTGGCTAGGAGGAGTTACCGCCCATATTAATAGTTTGTATCTTGATGACCAGGGGACTTCACAGTTAGACATTCAACTAGTGGTGGATCATTTCAGAGATGTCTTTCAAGATTACTTTTCCGGTTTTCCTCCAGATCATGAAGAATACTTTTCGATTCAGCCCGTTCCAGGAGTTGCACCAGTGTCCATTCCTCCTTATAGGATGGATGCACTAGAGTTTAAGGACGTCATGAAGCAGTTGGAGGAGTTACATGCTAGGGGTTTCATCAGACCCAGTACTTCTCCTTGGGGTTCAAATATTCTATTTGTGAAGAAGGCAGACGGTACCCTTAGGCTTTGTGTGGATTATCAGAAGTTGAACTAGTTGACGTTCAAGAAATGATATCCCTTTCCAAGGATCGATGATCTCTTCGATAAGCTTCGAGGAGACCAAGTGTTCTTGAAGATGGTCTTGAGGTCTGGTTATCATTAGTTGCGTGTTAAACCATTTGATATACCTCTTATAGGTTTCTGGAGAAGGTATGGTCTATATGAGTATATGGTTATATCGTTCGGTCACATGAATGTGCATGTAGTTTTCATGGCACTGATGAACCAATTGTTCAATCCATACTTGGAATCATTCATGGTGGTCTTCATGGACGATATCCTGGTGTACTCTCACACTCGACACGAACATTCTACCCATCTTGAGATTGTTTTGAGTACATTGAGAGAGCATCAGTTATATGATAAGATTTGAAATACCACTTTTAGATAGACCATATTCATTTATTGGGCCACATTATCTTAGAGATATGAGTATCAGTAGACCCAGAGAAAGTGGGAGCAGTAGTTTCCTGGGAGCAGCCGAAGAATATATTTGAGGTGCAATGTTTTCTAGGGCTGGCTGGAAACTACAGATGCTTCATATAGTACTTTTCAAGCCTTGCAGCATCACTGAAAGGTCTGACCAAGAATGGGGATACGTTTTTATGGTCAGATTCTTATGGTTCAACCATTCAAGAGCTGAAAGGTAGGTTGGAATCAACAATAATACTAGTCTTTCCAGAGCATTGAAAGAGATACATTGTCTACTATGATGCCTCATGTATCGGGATGGGAGTTGTGATTATGTAGGGAGACGAGGTTATTTCTTTTTGATATCGACATTTGAGACCACATGAGAGGAACTACCCAACTTATGATCTCAAGATGTAGGCAGTTTTTCATGCCTTACGGTGTTGGAGAGATTATCTTTTGGGATATCACTTTGGGCATTTCACCAACCACAAGAGACTCATTTACATCATCACTCAGCATGATCTGAATCCAAGACAGCACAGGTGGGTCGAGTATCATCAGTCCTTTGACTTTGAGATTTCCTATACTCGTGGAAAGGGAAACACGGTGGCTGACACATTGACCAAGAGAACTCTGATACAAGCAGTTCAGGAGGCCAGTAGTGAGTGGTAACTTATGGCTCTTTTCATTGAGATGCATCTAGAGGTGCATGACAGACAGGGGCAGAAATTTTTGTCTTATCTACCTGTTACCTCTACACTTCTCGATCAGGTACAGATAAGGAAACTATCAGACTCAGAAGGCCCAGTCCTGTGGGAGAGTGTTTTAGGAGAGGACCCACTTTCTAGATATATAGTGGGTGAGGATGAGATCTTGTGTTTCCATGGACGCGTATGCGTGCCAGTAGACATATGCGTGGAGATGATACAATATTTTCATTCCTTAATTTGGGAAGTTAATCCTGGTGTCACCAAGATGTATCTTGATCTACATCATTAGTATTGGTGTCCAGGTATATAGAGGGATGGAGTTGGTTTTGTCATGAGGTGTTCCACTTGTCACCAAGTGAAAGCGGAGCATCAGCGACCCGAAGGTCTTTTGCAACAGTTACCCATTCTGGAGTGGAAGTGGAACGATGTCTCGATGGACTTCGTGACCATTTATCCGAGGTTTCCTCGAGGGAATGATGTATTTTGGGTTGTCATTGATATTATTATGAAGGTTTATCAATTCTTTTTGATCAAGGAGTCCTTCAGTGTTGATGAGATGGGACGGTTGTACATCCACGAGATTGCACATCTATATGGAGATCCACACACCATTATTTCAAACAAGGATACACTTTACTTATCATTTCTGGTAGTGGCTTCAGTAGTATTTGGGTACAATGGTACTTTTGAGTAGAACATACCATCCCCAGACAGATGGCCAGTCCTAGTTCAAAATCCAGGTGCATGAAGATATGCTCCCAACATTCATTATGGAGTTTGGAGGATATTGGGAGAAGAATATAAATTTGTTGGAGTTCACCTATAATAATAGTTTTCAAGAAACTATTTTGATGTCATCTTACAGGGATTTGTATGGTAGGACATTCTGATCACCTTTATTCTGGCGGGAGGCAGGAGAGGCAACTTTGCATGGGCCTCCTCTTGTTCACGAGACCACAAAGAATATAGATTAGATTCAGAAGATGATGGCAACATCATAGTATCAACAGAAGTCTTATACTGATCAGTGGAGACAACCTCTAGAGATCGAGGCCAGGGATTAGGTATTCCTGTGTGTCGCACTGATTTTGGGACATAAGAGGATTCAAATATATGGTAAGAATTCACTAAGGTACGTCGGGCCATTTGAGTTATTGGAGAGTGTTCTTCGGGTTGCCTATCGGTGGTAGTTACCTCAGAGGTACTGGGCTATGAACGACGTCATCCATGTCTCTCAGCTCCGATGTTACTTTTCAGACATGTATCATGTCTTTCAACCTGAGGAGGTTGAGCTCAAAGCTGATGTATTGTTTGAGGAGAATCCTATCTAGATTGTGGATCACAGTACGAAGGTTCTATATGGCCGTTTTGTTCCTCTAGTATGGGTGTTGTGGCATCACGAGCGAGTACAAGATCATACATTGGAGTGGGAGGTCGATGCATGATCACAGTGGCACGAGCATCTTGGGGATTCTTCTTCTATGACTTACTAGGAAAATTTGGGGATGAATTTATTTACGAGGGGAAGTTTTTAAGAACCCGGACCTTCTTTTTAGGTATGTTTTTTCTTTTTCTAGAGTTTTTGAGAAAAGGGATGTTTTTGGATATTTTTTAAGTACACGCTATGTAATCCATTGACACATGAGGTCGTGTGATGGTCGTGTTTGAGCCATACACTTGGACATGTAGGGGTGATGTGGAGGCCACTTAATGTAGAGTATGGAAAAGCATTGTACACGTTGTGAAATCCAAAAGTACATGACATGGAATTTTTTTTCATTAAACAGAGTAGGGTCAGGTCTTAACACCAGAACTATCTTCTTATCTAGCTTCTTTGACTAAGAGCCTATCATACATCCATGATTCTCCTTTGATCCCCTAATCCTCCTTCTGTTCTCTTAATCGACCACTGTCAATTTCGTTGGAAACACAACGGTATGATGTTCCTTATCCTGGAGATTTGAATTCCAATTCCACCTATTTTTCATGTTATCGTGTGTCTATTGTTTTGTGATTTTTCATAGATCTACGACATTATAAAGAGATTCAAGTCCTATGGTTCAAGTATATCGATCTCCTAACATCAAGGTTGGTGGTTTGTGCATTTTCGTAGGACTTATTTTAGTATTTTTGTGAAAATTCCTCTAATACTCATGAACAAGGTATTGTTTGTATCAT
The DNA here is from genome assembly GCA_963277665.1 of Viscum album. Classification (NCBI taxonomy): domain Eukaryota; kingdom Viridiplantae; phylum Streptophyta; class Magnoliopsida; order Santalales; family Viscaceae; genus Viscum; species Viscum album. The sequence goes on along the minus strand of OY728120.1, from coordinate 645,293,550 downwards.
GTTTTTCCATTGTTGATTTCCTGATTTTCATATATTTCTTGGGTAGAGGTTATTGTTTTTGAATAGGTTAATTTTACTATTCTATGGATGTTTCTACCATGCATGTGTTTCCTGTTTATGACCGGTTTGTCTAGTTTTTCCTGTTAGGTTATTTCTACTTCCATTTCTAGTTGTTGGATGGTGTGACTATTATTCTTCCATGCTGAGATGCCGTATAATGCTAGACATGTAGATATTTATGTTCTTTTGGATGTTATGTGATGCAATAATTACAGACTTTACACAGGGTTTTGAGGACCAAGTGTATTGGACCATATATGGAATTGACTTAAGGGCTTCTCCAGAGTGTCTTATAATACGATGTGAGACCACATGGTGAATTGACGACGAGTGCTTCCTCAGAGTGTCTGTTGTTCCTCGACGTGGGACATTGGAGGAATGATACATTGAGTGCTTCCTCAGAGTGCCTTTAGTATGATACAAGAATATAGGTGGAATTGACAGTGAGTGCTTCCCTAGAGAGTCTATTCTTTAGGTAAACCAGAGGGGTGAGATTGTGTGTTCTTCTCAAAGGGTTTCTAGTACTTTTAGGTTAATCCATAAGTGTTAAGGTGTGAAAACTACAGATAGGGTTACCTGTTAGTTTTACTTGATTTTTTGGATGCTTCCTTGTTGTGATTACGTGCTTGAAACTGTGGACTGTTTGTTGTGTAGTACTTCCTTGTTTGCTTATTTTTGTACTTTTACCTGCCTTATATTCACGGACTATTTGGAATAGATCAATGGGTGGTTTCCCACTTGAACTTTGTCCCACACACTGTTTGGTCCATGATTTTAGGCCCAAGAATATTATTTTATTGCAGGTATAGATAAGGGAAAGAACCCTTCTACTTCAGGTTATTGATTCAACTGGAGCTTGAGAGCATGGGAAGAAGCCGAGGCTTGTGTTTCTGAGGAGTTTCTCATCTTTTTTTCTTTTGTACTTTGGTTTAGTACTGTATTCAGCATTGTGACTTGTCAGGCTGTTTTCTTAGACATATATGTATCATGCATCATTTGAATATAGTTATGATCTAGTTGTTTATTAACCATTCATTCACTGTTATTGTTGTTGTATATTTTACCACTTCCTCTGTTTTTTGTGTTGTTTATTTGTTTCTCTTCCGTTTTGTACTTTTCCAATGAGTGCATAGTTTCCCCACTATCACACCCAAGGACCTCACTACTAGTTGGCAGCCTCCAGCATTTTGGGAAATGCGCTTGAGGACCTGTGACTTACCAGGTACTAGGCTCCTCTGGGTGGCTTCCAAAACTAGGACGTTACAATAGTTAGCACTCAAATTAGGCATAATATGTACACAATTTTGAATAGTGTTCATGAATTTCAATATAAAAAATGGGTCAAAATTATACATTATTACAAATAATACACCATGAAGAATTAAAAATTCGTTAACATAAATTCATGTATGTAACTGAAGAGGTATATCTTCTCATATAGTAGTAAAATATTCAAATATCAAAAGTAAAAAAACAATGACCCATATTTCAACATTATTTCTAAATTTATTTGGTAATAAAAATGATGTTTCCATAGTTATGTCATCACACAACCACATTGGAATAGTAAGAGTTGTTTCACACTTATTGAATGATTTCTATCACCCTTTCATAAATTTAGAAAACTAACACCATGTTACATAATCATCAATATCCTATATCATATTACCCCACAAATAATTTTCATGACATCTCTATAAATCATAGTTCTACCATAGATTATAGAAAATATTCAAACTATTAGAATAATCGAATAAATAACATATACTATTTGGTATTGGTGGAAGACATATCATCTTTATAAAATTTAAAAATACATCATCCTATATGAAGCCATACAACTTAAAAAAATTCATAATAATATTATTCTTATCAAAATACTCATTATCACGATTTCAACAATTTCATTTATAATAAATATGTGCTTTATTCATTTACAAATTTATTTTTGATTCCCCTTCATTATTATTTCCTATTTCCATATTTACCAAATCATTGAATAGAGGATCTCATTTAATCCACGTTTTGGTCTAGATTCTATCCTCTTTCATAATCAATTAAACTGCATCTCTATTTTCCATCAATATGAGGTACTGTATTGAGATATTATAATCCTTGATCAAGTCGACCAATTTCATTTTCCTCAAATAAATAAATTTTGTTAAAATATTTTTTTCCTTTTATCTTCAATTTATAACTCATATATTACACAACAGAGATAATGTATCAATAACATTGAAATAGGTATTATGGAAACTAAATAAAGAACATGAGTATGATAACATTGTTTATGAGTCATTATTTTCCATGAAGCATTAGAAATATCCATTTACATATTGGTAAGGGTACAATCATTTACCCTTATCAATGAATCAAAATATACACAAAATTTATTATTTTTCGATAATAGAGATAAATTGGAGCATTCACCAATATCTCTTTCAACTGATAGAAATTTATTAACATTACACTATCAATCTAAACAGTAACCCCATTGTATGTAATATTTGTTAATAGGAATGAACATTGGTAAAAATATTAATCACATTTCCAATAGTAACCTGAAAAAAAAATATATCAAAGAACTATTCATTTTCATAGGCCATTATTTTACTATTTTGAATTTGTAAGATCAATATATATTCCATCAATTGTGAAAAAATTTCCACAAAATGAAACATGATATGTTTATAATTTACTAATAGAAATTTTCTTATAGAACCCTGTTTCTTAAAGAGTCACGAAATATCTACAACAGATTCTTATATTCCTCTAGTATTTTGGATTACACTTAAATGTTATCATTAAATAGGAAAACAATTATAAATATAATCCATTAATAAAATAATAATTTTATTATTATTATATTAGGGTGAATTAATCAATCAAAATTTCATTACTATAAACATGTAATGTCCATACCTCATTTGAAATATAATCCTGGGAATAACATCATTTTTATTCAAAATTGTGAAATTGAAAATGAATGTCAGTATTTGAAAAATATCGAGATTCACAAATTTGATCAATAATGTAAAAAATATGATTTTTTCGGATACAAGTTCATTATATTAATATATTTTTTTCCTTATAATCAATTCATATCCTCATATATCTATATTTTTATCAAAAACATATGGGGATACCTAATTTGAGACAATATAGAATATAAATCCCCTATTAAGAATATGTTGTGGTTGTTACTTCATCTTCACTATCTCTATATGGGACATTATATATGGGCACATTGATATAAATAACAAACTTTCTATGTTAAATCAATGGAAAAATCATCATAAACTTTAGGAGGATGTCTAGGTAACTCCTTGGGAAATACATATTTGTATTTAGATACAAAAATTAAATCTTCAATTTGAAGATTAATTTTATCTGTACATTTTTTTATTATTCACATATATTTTCATTCATAATGGATAACAAAGGGTGATCTTGAAATGACCTAGATGATGAATTATCCACTCTAAAACATTGAATGATACATCCTTGGGATGATTCGTATTTTCATTTCCTTGTTAAAATATTGTATTATAATGTTTTGAAATCCAATCTACATAATGATATATATAAAAAATCAACCATAGGTATAATTATAATTCCTTTATATAAATAATCATTGTGTTTCACAATGTAACTAACTGAACCATCCTTAGTGTAGGGTTATTTCCATTATGAGTTTGTTTTCACAACTCCCTAGTTGATATTCAAGGAAAATTTATACTTTTCATACCAAATATTGAAGATATAAATTATTGGGAATATCTAGAATCAAATAATTTGTTTCTTTATATTATGGAAATAATTTAAGTACATACCACCACATAATTATAAGCATAAACATCAATAGTACTTATTGTATAATCTTTTTTATCTCCCTTCATCATCTTCTGTGGTATGTTTCTTGTTGTTTGTGAAATTAGTGGTGAATAAATTCAAATTTATCAATAGTTTAAGGATTATCATTAATTATTATTAATCTTCCCCTTTATTTCATTATCTTGTTGACCCTTACATTCACACATCTAACAAACTCCCATGAAATTATAATTTCTTATATGATGATTGTTACTAGAATTTTCAATAAATGGAAATTTATTTGTTACCTTCTTCATCATTGAAACTATAAATATTTTGTGGTCATTATATATCATATAAATATCATTAATTCAATTGAATATATATATATATTTGAAAATTTATTCTCAATTTTAATTTTACATGGTAAAATTTTATCATATGATGATTTTTTTTTGGAGAAACATGTTCCCTTTGTAGGATTTGATCAAGGCCTTCAATTTATTAGTCGATCATTATCTCTATTTTTTCGTAATTAGTTTATATCATTCCTAGATAATATAATAATGGTAAATTCATAATCTACCACACATTCATCATACTTTTCCTATATAACGAGGAATGCTGTATTCTTTTAGTTCATTAAATTCAAGAGAAGTGTTTATTGAAAATTATTAATATAAAATATCATAATTCCAATTATCTATTACATATTCTTCTCCAATATTCTATATCCACAACAATTATTTATCAATATATCATTAAAACGAATAAATTTCCAACAAAAAAATTTCACTTTTATTTCATCATAAGGACATAAATATCATTTCAGGAGATATCATCCATTTCTCATCCACCATTGGATGAACATTTCAAGCCAAAAGAATACAGTTGTCTTTCACATGATGTTATAAATTATTTTTGTCCCATGGGGTGGAACAACATTTTAATCTATTTTTTCGTAGTTATTAAACCTAATTTGGGTAATCTACCTTAATAGTTCTATGATATATTTTTAACCAACATCAATTGTAATGGATTTCATTGCAGGGAAATCCCAACACTGACCAACTATGTGAATTTTCTATATTCTATTCCATTATATCAATTACTAATGGAACACATTGAGATATTCAAAAGAATATTAAATATAAAGAAATAAAATATAAATCCCTATAATTTTATAATTATTAAAATAATATAAAGGATTATGATATTTCAAACATAAGTTATGTTATTTTAAAATACATTTCTTATGGTTTGTACTAAACACCCTCAAACACCATGTATAACAACCTCTGTTAAAGTGACACAGTGCTACTACCTAAAAAATTATATTGTAATTAAATACATGAAATCTCCTAAAAATTTTCAAAAATGTTTAGTATTATTTGTGAAGCAGATATATACAAAATTCCAATTTTACATTGGAAATAAAATATTAAAAATAGGAAAAGATGATGCTCAAAATCCTCGAATCTCATTCATTGATTTATTATTCATATCACATGAAAAAAAAATTACAGTGACCAAAAATGATTACTATAGAGATGAGAATAATAGAGGATATTATTAGTAAATATGTTATAATCCATATGGTAATATACGTTACTGAAAACACATAAATTTTAATCCTTGATTCGAACCTGAAATTCATTTATAGAAAATATCCAATGAAATAATCAAAGGGATAATGTTAAATAAATTCATATTAATAGAAATTATACAGTTCGATTTTATGATCTCATACATCATGATATATTTTATACTAAGGGATATATCTAAGATAGATTAAACTACGAGTATTCATGTATCAATAAAAATTAATAAGTCTATCAAATTGGTTTGTATGATGTGATTTAAAGACTAATAAAGGGGATGTGGATTTATTTTATCCACCCTTCACAGCCTATCCAATTAATTCCCTATATATTTAGTCATTAGATTAATTCCCCTAAAAAAATGTCTCCATTGATTTCATCAATTAAATATCAGTAAAAGTATAACACCATATGTAAAAATGGTATATGGTTTAAGAGGTAATGATATTTATGGTAATAATATTATGTAAATTTAAGAGTAATTAACATTCCAATGTTAAGATCAATGTGAATGTTTCAAGAGATGATAATGAACACATGTTTATAAAGATAAAAAAGATGTCCATTAATTTATTAGATATGTGTTTTTTTAAAAACCATCCATTTTAAGGAATATTAGAAATTGGAAGTGAAATATTAAAAATAAAATTTTATAAATTTCAGTACATTTTTAATGTCATTAAAATAACTTTGATTATGTCCAATATTATCAAACTATTATTGATGTCAATAATTTATTAACATCATATAAATTAAACATCATTCCAATTGACATTTTATAAAGAAAATTTATGTGAAACATTTATTATAATTTAGAAATATTTTATTCAAACCATTTAAAATTAAAGGTTCTAAAAAAATACTTTAATAAATACATTTAGTTAAAAATTTACTTATTTAAAACACTTATTATATTTTTTTGAACTTATGAATAATATATTAGACCAAAATATAAAAATGACAAACATTTCTTTTCAATATTTAATTTCATGATAAAATGTCCGAATATAGGAAATGTTAAAAGAAACCATGGATAATCCTTAAAAATTTATTATATATTAAAATAGATGATGTTTATGAAGGATTTATTATAATATTTTGAATGCCCTGACACCAGCTACCCATAGACGGTGCTTTATTACATAACATAGGTATGATCACAAAAGATCATGTCTCGAAAGACCGATTAGTTTAGTAGCCTTGGATTCACTAGATACATTCATAAAGTTTACATTTAATCATAAAATGAAAACTAAAAAACATAGTATCCATAGTCCACTCTCATATCCCCTCATACTATCTCATCTGGTCATTCATAAAATACTTCTTCACATCCTGGAAAAAATAAGACATAGAAAGGGGTGAGCTCAGATTCCCAGTAAGGATAACTATATAGTGGAAACATTAATAAATAAGCATAAACATTTAAGGAAACGTATAACTATATCAAAAGCCATTTAAACTTGAACATATACATAATATGGAAAAGATAAAATGAAATAATTCCATTTACTTATTCACATGGATAGTCTACTAGTCGAATAATCTCATGAAAGATCAATAACAGCTTGCAAAATGATGGAATGCATAGTGCCATACTATCATAACCACAGAGTCATTGCCCTGTGCCAAGACTAAAAATAATATTTTGTCAAGGCCTTGTTCCAAGACACTAGTTTGTCTCATGAGACCTACCAATGCATCGAGGAGCTATAGCGGGCGCCACCCAGCACTTATTAAGTATAATTCATTTCTCATATGAAGAGGTTTAAACATAACATAAACCATCGTATTAAAACTAGCATACTAAATTTCAATACATTCCCCATAAACCATAAATTGTATAAAAATAACACATCCACAGTCAAACATATCACAAAACCTTCAATAATATATAAATCGACTTCAAATAAGCTTAAAATCCATCAAATGATGTTGACATAGATGAAATCATAATTATTTGAGAGAAATATCATTTTTTGAAATAATTTAAAAGACAAATAATTATAAAATAGAACATTTACATAGAAAATATTCTTATAATCTTGTAAGGGAAGCTTAGAAAATTTTATAATGGTGGAAAATAGCCATACCCGCCATATTATTTAAAAAAAGACATTATTACCTAAATTTTGTCGAAAATGTTAAAAAGGGCCTTGTTTGGAAAGCGACAAAAAATATTCCTTTATAAACATATTATAAAAAGTCAACAAGGGTATAAATTAAATTAACACATATTCTATAAAATAGTAATAATGATTAGAAATACATTTTTAAGAAACTTCGGTGTGGATGATAAAGTGGTCCCAGTAGATAATTACGTATAAACAGCCTCAGATAATGAAGATGTTGTGAAATAAACCCTTACATTTTACATTTACTTGGTTGAGTGTAGGTTAACCTCTTTTATAATGGTTAAATAATTTTTATCAAATTATACACGAATCATATTCTTTAATATGATAACATATATGATCATTTTAACATTACTTTTTTAATAAAATCTTAGTATTATCATCATTTCGGGTGTGAACTTACTCATGTTCTTTTATATGTTTTGTTACATAAGCCATGTTTTTTATTGATAGTCTGTATATTATTCCTATCCATAATTATATCAAGTCCTTAAACATTATTTTTAATCATAAAATGAGAATTAGACATCAATGGGTACGATGGGGAATGAATCTCATCAGGTTCGTGGAGACGGTAGTCCGTATGTATGCATGAGAGGCAATAACATTATTTTGATATTAAAATAATATATAATTGGATGTTATATAAAATATAAATAATAATTATCATGTTTTATTTATTATTTAAATGAATAACATATCATTATTATACCAATCCGGATAATAATGTATTGAATAACAATTACACCACGAAGTGGAGATGGTAGGTCGTACGTACGCATGTATAATGACATGTCATTCAAAGGATGAATATAATACTGAATATGGTTGTAAAATATTTATAATAACATCACAATATATAAAATATACTGGTGTTATTATTTTAGAATGGAAATATCAAAGAAAGAATAAGATGAAGAAGAAAGGAACTTGAAAGAGGGTGGTTAAAACATTACCTCTTCTTCGGGTTCTTCCTTTTGATTTGGTCAAAAGGGCTCCATAGGTTGGATTTACGATCAAAATAAGGCATCTAGATTAAAGTGCAGGAAGTTGGTAGGATATTTGGGTTGAGGAAGTCCTATCGAAAAAGCTTTGAATGTGTGAATTAGTGAGAATGGGGAGTGTCCTTTTATAATAGGGGTGAGGGGCACCTTATGAAAGGCTAGAAATATTATTTTACAATAAATTCATATTCAGGTTCTAATGGTTAAAATGTGGATTATTCAATGTATAAGGTGGGTATGGGTCGAAATCCTTTCAACCAGTAGATTTTAGACTGGTTTGGGTCACTATATTACACTTATATTTTAGTTTTAACTCTTGGTTAATTTGTTTGGCATTTACCATGTCACTTTGTATTTTTTTTATTATATAGTTAATAAACTTACTATATACATCCAAGAGACCCCCCAAGTGGTCCACTAATGATACACCTATAATTATATAAGTCCTTTGGCCGATCCTTATATTTTTATAAATATAATATAAATTAATAATATAATATTTGTTTTAAATCCTCTTTTATGTCAATTTTGACACTACTAAGTATTTTGTTTTGGATAAATTCATAACAACATTATTATTTAAAAACAAATCAAATAACCAATAATAATATGTCATATTATCTTAGAAAATTATTGTACTTCATAAAAAGTCTCAATTGACATTTATTTGGATATTTATAATATCAATTATTTTAATATTTCATTAATTATGTGAATACTGCATCACCATTGTGACATAAATAAATTAAAATATTTAATGTCTAAAAATTATAAATAAAATACCATTATGTATTAAATATGATTATATTTATAATGAAAATTTATAATAAAATTTATCTTATGTATAACCCTATATTTAAAATGTTTTAGTTATTAATCATTAATTTTAACTCTTTTAACTCTTCTTTGAATTCAATAATAATAAATGTCCTATTCTAATCCAAATGGAACAAAAAGATAATATCCCATTACTAAGGATGTTTTTGGTAGATATACACTTTTCAAATAGAATTAGGACATGTGTTATGGTAATATTAATACCATTTTACCCTTAATTACCCTATTTACTTTTAACCATGGTAAATAAAAGTAAAAACGTTAATATTCACCAAAAATTATTTTTATCTTAATGAACCAAATTTTACTCCTTGATATTAACCATGTCTCTCAGACTTTCGAAATTCCATCATAGAAGTGGTAAAATTATGTTTTATGTGAATTTCCAAATTCTCATAGGAGGTGGGTAAAAGACGGTGAAAAGTTCAGTAAAATTTATATATATCTAAAATAATTCTAAACTAACTCCAATTAATTACATTGAACATATATATCTATCATGAATCTATTTTGAAATTAATTAAATTTAAATAAAATAAATAAATATTTAATTAAAAATTCGGTTTTAAACTATAACTCAGTGTTTTTTAACTATTCATCAAAAATTGAATTTTTTTTAGAAAAATACATAAAATTAACCCTAATCTAATTTAGATATTACAAATCCAAAAATGAAGTCCATTTTGAAAGATAAAATTTATAAAATTTCAAAAAGTGGGTATTACTATTCATATCGACTAGTTTGGTTGGTTGTGGTGTGTGTTAGAACTCGAAGTTGCATACAACATACACTACTGAATTATTCAATGGGAAGCGTACCGTGGATGCATGGGGTGTTACATTTCCCCCTCCATCAAATAAATTCATCCTTGAAATTTCTGGAATATTACTGCACAAAAAGACTCGGGTGATTCTTCATCATATGTTCCACAGGTTTGCACGTTGCATCTTCAATCTTATGTTTTCTCCGTGGATCTTTTACCAGACGAGTCTTCCATTTTCATTGCACTTGTTCTCTTGTTTTCAGAATCCCGATGAGCTCTTCGCAATAAGACAGATCGTGTTCTAGTTATAATTCCACATTAGTGAGTACATGTGTTGGGTCAGACATGTATTTCCTCAATAGTGATATGTGTAACACATCTTGATGTTTTGAGAGATTTGGCGGCATTTCCAAATGATAAGCTACATCCCCAATTTTTTCTAGAATTTCAAAGGGTCTGATGTACCTGGGACTCAATTTTCCTTTCTTACCAAAATGTATAACACCCTTCCATGGAGATACCATCAAGAAAATATGATCTCTTACCTGAAATTACAAATCCTTCCTTCGATTGTCAGCATAGAGGTTTTGCCTACTTTGAACTTCTTTTATGTTGTTTTGGATTAAATTTACCTTTTCTATCGTTTCCTCCACCAGTTCTAGGCCTAAAAGTTTTCTTTCAACAATAGCATACCAACAGGTTGGTGTGAGACATCTCTTTCCATACAATGCTTTATATGGTGCCATCTGAATACTCGAATAGAAGCTATTGTTATAGAAAATTCTACCAGAGGTAAATATTGATCATAGATTCCCTGAAAGTCAAGTGAGAATGATCTCAACATGTCTTATAAGGTTTGAATAGTCCTTTCTGATTGTCCATCTATTTGAGGGTGGTAGGAAGTGCTCAAATGATGTTCAGTATCCAGGGATTTCAGAAGACTTTTCCAGAATCTTGATGTGAAACATGGATCATGGCCAGAAACAATTTATATGGGTACTCCATGAAGTCTCACAAATTCATTAATATATATTCTTTCTATACGTTCAAGTGGTAAATCTTCCCTTACATCAATAAAATGTGATGACTTGGTAAGATGATCAACAATGACCCATATTGCATCATTCCTTCTAAGAGTCTTTATTAGTCCTATGACAAAGTCCATCATGATATTATCCCATTTACACTCAGGTATGGGAAGAGGTTGCAATACTCTACTAGGATATTGCCTTCCAGCATTCACTTGTTGACAAAGCATACATCTTTACACAAAATCAGAAATCTCCCTTTTCATGTTGTCCCACCAACAATGTTCCTTCAAACCTCTATAAATTTTGTTGATCCCAGGATGTATAGAGAAATTGGAACTATGAGAATTGTCCAAAAATTCCATTTTTAGATCAGGTATATCAAGAACAGATTGTCTCTTCCCAAATTTTAATATTCCATCTTCAAACACAAATAAATTCAATATCCCATCATTCACAGCTTTAATCATTTTTTGAAATTCTTCATCATCGATATGAGAACTCTATCCATTCTAGTAAAGATAGTTTGGAAACAATTTGAATAAGTATCGATGTTTCACCTTCCATGGTTATTGCCATATTCTACATTACATGATCCATGAAAATAGGTTCCCTTTGAATTCTCATCATGTTCAAAACTCCATGATATTTCTACTCAAAGCATATGCCACATTATTTTCCTTCCCCGGGTGGTAGTGTATAGTGAAATAATGATCATTGAGTAGTTCAATCCATCTCCTTTTCCTCATGTTGAGTTCGTTATGTGAGGAAATATACTTTAACATCTAGTGATGAGTATAAATCTCACATTTTTCACAATAGATATAGTGTCTCCAAATGTTCATAGAAAATATTATATCTTCAAAGTCAAGATCATGATTAGGATAGTTTTTCTCATGAATATTTATCTTTCGTGATCCATAGGCAATAACCCTATCATTCTTCTTAAGGACACCACCAAGTCCTTTTTCGATGCATCACTATAAATAATGAACCCATCATTACCCGATGGTAGAGTCAATATATGATCTTTGACTAATCTTATCATTAGTTATTCCAAACATTCTTCACATTATTTTTTCCAAACAAATTTACCCCCTTTACATGTGAGCTTCATTATTGGGTTAGCTAATCGGGAAAAATTCTCGAAGAAACGCCAATTATAACATGCTAAACCAATAAAACTACGTACCTTAGTTATACTCGTCGGGGCTGCCCATTCTTGTACTTCCATGGACATAGAAGGATCAACAGTGATTCTATCATTGGAGACAATATGGCCATGAAAATAAATCTCTTGATGCCAGAATTCACACTTGCTAAATTTCCCATATAATTTATGTATTCTATGATTCTTCACGATAATGCACAAGTGATTTTCATGATCTTTATAGATTTTTCAATATAACAAGATAACATCAATAAATACAACAAAAAAATAATCAAGATATTCCATGAAAACTATATTCATTATTTCCATGAATATAGAGGGAGTATTAGTCATCCCAAAAGGCATTACTGTAAACTCCTAATGCCCATACCTTGTTCGAAATGATGTCTTCAGAATTTCATCCTTCTTCACACACAACTAATGGAATCCAGATCAAAGGTCAATATTTGAAAAGTATTAAGCTCCTTGAAGTTTTTCAAATAAATCAACAATGCGAGGTAGGGGATAATTGTTCTTTATTGTTATACCGTTGATTTTCCTATATTCAATACATATCTTCAAGGATCCATCTTTATTATAAACAAAAAGGACAGGGGATCCCCATGGAGAAACACTTGGGAGAATAAATCCTTTTTTACTAAATTCCTCTAGTTGTTTCTTTAGTTCAACTAATTCCACAGTGGCCATTCTATAAGGGGTCTTTGATATGGGCCTTGAACCTGGAATTAAATCAATGGAAAATGCAATTTCTAGTTCTAGAGGATTACCATGTAAATCATCTAGAAACACATCAACATATTCTCTCACAATAGGTACATTCTCTTTTAGAACATTCATTTCCTGACCCATGTTTTTTTCATTTTCTTCCTCCCCAATAATTGAATTTAGTAGATCTACTGGGGGTTGATCTAGATAAGAATTATATGGTGACGATTCTGCTCTAAAGATAAGGTGTTCCTTATCATCATCATCAAAAATTGTAACCTCCTTCTTCTTACCATAAATCATTGCATCATGGTCTGAAAGCCAATAAATATCGAGTATTATATGAAACTTAATCATTGGTATGACAATGAGATAAGGAGATAAAGAACATTTATGTGCTCTAATAACGACTTATTCACAAAACATTGTTGCAATGATACATCCCTTAGGAGTTTTAACTAAAAAATCCCTTGTTAAATCAAATTGTAAATATCTAAATTTATTAGAAATCTAGGAAGATATGAAACAATGCGATGCTCCAGAATCAAATAAATCTTTTGCTAAACTTGAGAAAACCATTAAATTACCTGCCACCAAATCTTTTGGAGCTTCAACCTCAGCAGTAGTGATAGAATAATTTAGGATTTGATCCCTTGACCTTTTCTAAGGTAAGTTCCCATGACGATTAGGACATTCATTTGCATAATGACCCATCTCCCTGTAATTTTAGTATTGAACATAAGCAGCTTCTTTCTTCCCCTTAAAATCATGATCTTGGTGGCCTTTTTCACCAAACTTATAAAAGACTAACATTCCATTCATGAAAGTACCATGGTGTTTCTTCCCACATTTACTATGGGATGGATATTCAACTTTTCCCATATTCCCTTTATTTCCATTCCCATTGTGATAAAAAAAATCTCTTCTTCTCTCGCTTTGCTTTAAAATCATAAGACTTAGAGAATTCCTTTTCTCTCTTGATTGCACACGAGACAATATCTTCATACGACGAGAAGGATTGTGACACTAATGCTCGATGATGAAGTGGTTTTAACCAATCAAATAAACTGTTCATCTTACTTCTTGGGATACGTATATAATCACCAGCATACAATGCTAACTTTTTAATGTTAGCCTCATACTTTGCGACACTCTCATCCTCCTTTTGTCTCAGTCTCAGAAATTGTCTTTACATATCTACGTGATGGTCCTGAGGAATGTATTTTTATAAGGAATTAACTTTTAACTCCCTCTATTAAATATTTGATACTTTATCATCTTCCTTTGTGTTTTGAATTAATGACCACCATTAGTCAGTATCTCTAGTGAGGCGGTAAACTGCCACGATAAATTTTTCCCTTTAATTACTCTCAATGTCATGGGATATTTTCTCTAAGGAATTTATCCATTGCTCAGCTACTAATGGATTTTTACTCCCATTCAATGTTGGTGGTTTTTCCTCATGAAGAGATCTAACATTGATCCTCCATGCTGTGGATCTAGGTGCTTCATACGGGTAAGGTTATTATTCATAACCCGAGGGAGTTTTCCCAGTATGGTGATTAGCGGATCAGCACCAGTTGTATCACCAGCTCCACTATAATTATCATGAGCATGAGGAAATCCCTACATGGAGTGTGTGTATTGATACAGATTCCATTTCTTCCATTAGGCCCATTTATAAACAATGGAATACACTAGACTAGTTTATGAATCTAAATATATAAATCAAAACTTGTAAAACAGTTAACATCAATTGAACAGTTAATGGATATAATCCATAATCATTAAAATGATTTCTTTGAGTAAGTATATACACATAACCCCTTCATAATGTTTTGTAATGAAAATGAGACTTACCCTAAGCATATCCCCTAGGATTATCGAAACCAAGAGTACTGCAAGGCCCATTGTTGTGCACCAATTCTCGTTCGAGTCTATGTCAAAGTGGTGTTTTTGGGTTTTACCCCTAGGTACATCTGTGCTAGATCTTCCTCTATGTGCTCATATCCAGACAAGGATGTATTGCTCAGAAACTCACAAAATCTCTACAAAACCGAAATTCTTGGATGTTCTTCTATACTAATCCTCATTTTCCATCTTAGGTCTATGTGATGTAATTAGATTTTATCTAAATCTAGATTCCATGGTTTATGTTTAACTTCTCTGATACCAACTATATTTCCCTGACCCCATTTACCCTGAGTCGGTGCATTATTACATAACATTGGAATGATCACAAAAGATCAAGTCTCGAAAGAAAGATTAGTTTAGTAGCCTTACAATTACTAGATACATTCATAAAGTTTAAATTACATCATAAAATGAAAACTACAACAACATAGTCTCCATAGTACACACTCATATCCCATCATATTATCCCTATAGGTCATTTATAAAATAATTCGTCACATCCTGGAAAAAATAAATCATAAAAAGGGGTGAGCTCAGATTCCCAGTAAGGATAACAATATAGCGGAAACATTCATAAATAAGCATAAAATTTTATGGAAATGTATAACTAAAACTAAAACCATTTAAACTTGAACTTCAACATAATATGGAAAAGATAAAATGAAATAATTCAATTTACATACTCACATGGATATTCTACTAGTTGAATAATCACATGCAATATCAATAACCACTTTCATAATGATGGAATTCATAATGTTAGACTATCATAAACACATAGTCAAGGCCTTGTGCCAAGACTACCAATAAGATTTTGTCTATGCCTTGTTCCAAGACACTAGTTTGACTAATGAGACCTACCTATGCATTGAGGAGCTATAGCGGGCTCTACCCGTCACTTATTAAGTCCAATTCATTCCATATATGAACAGGTTTAAACATAACTTAAAGATTCATATTAAAACTAGCATATGAATTGTCAATACTTTCTCCATAAACCATAAATTGTACAAAAATAACACATCCACAGTCAAAAATATCACAAAACCTTAAATACTATATAAATCGACTTCAAATAATCTTAAAATCCATCAACAGATGTTTACATAGATGAAATCAGAATTATTTGAGAGAAATATTCTTTTTTTTAAATAATTTAAAAGCCACATTATTATAAAATAGAACATTTAATTTGAAAATATTCTTATAAGATTGTAAGAGATGCTTCAACGATTTTATAATGGCAGAAAATATATGTACCTGCCGTATGAGTTAAAAAAATTATTCTTACAATATTTTTGTAGAAAAGGTTAAAAGGGGAATTCTTTGGAAAGCGATGAAAAGATTACTTCATAAACATCTTATAAAAAGTTAACAAGGGTATACATGAATTTAATCCATAGTATATAAAATTTTATGAATGATTTGAAATACATTATTAAGAAACATGTGTGTGGATGATAAAGAGGTCCTAATAGATAATTACTTATAAACAACCTCAGATAATGAAGTGATTTTTAAATAAACCCTTACATAATCCTTTTCCATGGATGAGGGTAGGTTAAACTCGTGTAAAATGTTGAAATAATTGTTACTAAATTATACAAGAATCATATACATTAATATGATATCATATATGATCTTTTAACATTACATTGTCAATAATATCATAGTATTATCGTTGTTTCGTGTGTTAACTTACTCATTTTCTTTTATATGTTTTGTTACATAAGTTGTGTTTGTTATAGATAGGTTGTATATTATTCATATCCAAAATGATATAAAGTCCCTAAAAATTATTTTTAATCATCAAATGAGAATTATACATGAATGGAACGATGGGGAATGAATCTCATCGCGTTCGTGGAGACGGTTGTCCGTACGTACGCACGGGCGACAATATCATTCTTTTGATATTAAAATAATATATAATTGAATGGTATATCATATATACAGAATCAATATCATGTTATATTTATTATTTAAATGAATTACCCATCATTGTTATACCCAACCAAATAGTAATGTATTGAATAAAAATTACACCACGACGTGGAGACGGTATTCCGTACGTACGCACGTATGGTGACATTTCATCCAAAGGATGGATAGAATACTGAATATGGTTGTACCATATTTATAAAAACATCATAGTTTATAAAAGATACTGGGGTTATTACTTAATAATGGAAATAACAAAGAAAGAAGAAGTTGAAGAAGAAAGGAACTTGAAAGAGGGTGGTGAAAACATCACCTCTTCTTCGGGTTCTTCCTTTTGATTTGATCAAAAGGGCTCCTTAATATAGATTTATGATCAAAATAACGCCTCTAGGTTTAATTGAGGGGCGTTTGGAGGATATTTTGGCAGAGGTTTGCCGAGCCAAAATTCTTGGAAGGTGTGAATTATTTAGAAGGTGGAGTTTCCTTTTATAAGAGGGGTGAGGGGAACCTTAAGAAAAGCTAGAAATATTATTTTATAATAAAATCATATTCAGTTTATAATTGATCAAAAGTGAATTATTAAAATTATATGGTGATGATGGTTATAAATCCTTTCAACCAATTGATTTTAGAATGTTTTGATTAAATATATTAAACTTATCTTTTAGTTTTAACTCTTAGTAAATAAGTTTGACATTTACCATGTCACTTTGTATTTTTATATTATATAGTTAATAATCAGACTATATACATGCAAGCTACCCCCAAGTGGTCTATTAAAGATAAAAATATCATTATATAAGTCCTTTGGACGAACCATAGTTTATTTGGAATATAATAGCAATTAATAATATAATATTTGTTTTAAAAACTCTTATATGTCAATTTTGACTCTATTGGGTTTTTTTTATAAATTCTTAACAGCATTATTACATCGAAAAAAATTCAAATAAATATCCTGATATATCATATTAAACTAGAAAATTATTGGAATTCATAAAACGTCTCAAATTACATTTATTTGGATATTTATAATATCAATTATTTTAATATTTCATTAATTAGGTAATTACTTCATCACAATTGTGTCATAAATAAATTAAATTATAAAATGTCTAAAAATTATAAATAAAATACCATTATATAGGAAATCTTTTTATATTTCAAATGAATATTTATAATAGAACTTATCTTATGAATAATTTTATATTAAAAATGTTTTATTTATTAAACGTTTATTTTAACTATTTTAACTCTTCTTTGAATGAAATTATATTAAATGTCCTATTCTAATCCATGTGGACCCAAATGATAATATTCTATTCCTAAGGTTGTGTATTTTCAAGATACACTTTTCCAATAAAATTATGACATGTTTTAGTGTAATATTAATATCATTTTTACCCTTAATTATACTATTTACTTTTAATCGTGTTAAATAAAAGTAAAAAGTTACTATTCACCAAATATTTTTTTTATCTTATTGAACCACATTTTACACATTGATATTAACTGTGTCTCTATAATTTTATAATTTCACTCAAAGAAGAGGTAAAATTATGTTTTATTGAATTTCCAAATTCTCCTAGGAGGTGGGTAAAAGACGGTGAAAAGTTCCACAAAATTTTTATATATCAAAACTTATTCTAAACTAAATCCAATGAATTACACTGATATTATATTGGTATTATGAATCTATTTTGACCTTAATAAAATTTAAATAAAATAAATAATTATTTAAATAAAAATACATTTTTAACTACAACTTAGTGTTTTTTCACTATTCATCAACAATTGAATGTTTTTAGAAAAATTCAAAAAATTCACCCTAAGATAATTTCAATATTCCAAATGAAAAAAGGAAGTCCATTTTGAATTATAAAATTTATAAAATTTAAAAAAGTGGGTATTACTATTCATAATGGCTAGTTTTATTGGATGTGGTGTGTGTTAGAACTCGAAGTTGCATACGACTCATGCTATTGTATTATCCAAAGGGAATCGTACCATGGAAGGTTGGGGTGTTACAATATTCCGTCATAAAAAATATATTCAAACCTAGAAATGATATTTTTATGATAAATCCTTACAACATTATTAACATTTAACTCATGATCCATTAAAACTGTTAAAATATATTGAAATAATAATAACCATAAACAAATATATATTCATTTCAAATATATCAATATGGTGTTACATGAAAAAAAATCATGTAAATAGGTGGCTAATACCAAATAGGTCTCAATAAAGTCTAAATTGAGAAAAATGACCCTAAAATGATCATATCATTGATGTGATATACATCAATAAAATAATTATGTGTGAGTAATGGAAATTATTCTAAAAAATGATAATATTAAAAATAATAAATTGAAATGTCATTTAAAATGTAATCCTAGAATAACATATTCAATTAAGATTATGTATAACCAAATGAATGGAAATTGAGTTAAGAAACCCATTACTACACGTTTCCCTTAGTCGAATGTTTTTTAACCACATTTATATTGGGTTAAAATATTTTTTCAATTTATAAAAAACCATATTAATATTTATAATATCATATATTATCCTATTATAACATCTTAAAACATGTTCACAGATAATAATTTTTTACAATATTTGTTTTTTGGTGTTATCCACATTATTTTATCATGAATGTTTTGTCCTAGAATTTAATTTCCATTTACATTGATTAACATTAAATAATTAATATAAATTTTATAATGACATCACTATCACATATATTCATTAAAATTTTTCTTATTTCCATCCAATTAATGTGTGAATTAAAAATTGATCACAAACAATAATATATGTTGTAGTCAAAGCGTACGGACGAGAATCATTATCATTTTATAATATATAAGAATTTAATAATGTATATATGATATTATAACTAAATATACTTAATGTTTTTCATAAATATCATATATAAAAATAATTTTTATATTGATAACCATCTATAAAAATTATGATGAAAAGATATTTACACCATTATGTAGACACGGTAAGTCGTATGTTAGCACGAATGATGTTTTCACTTTCTGTTGGATGTAATAGAGGGCTAAAATGGTTTTCCCACAATAACCATATCATAATATTATATTTTTATGACTTGGGTCTTTATTTTAAATTCAGTATAGTACATTTACATAATTTATATAATGATAGAAATTTGAAAGAGCCAGTAAATAGAATTACAACTTCTTCTACAAACATCCCTTAGATATCAACATTAGGGAATTTGTTTCAGTACTTTAGAAAGACCAGCTCCTCTATAAAAAGTACAAAATTGTTGAAAAGTGAAATGGTCAGTGCATGGATGAGAAAGTATGATCAATGAGGTAAAATGTTAAGAGAGAAGGGGTGTCCTTTTATTAGTGAGGGAAGGCACACTCTTGTAATTTCTTAATATATTAAGTTATTATAAATTAAAATTCAAATAAAATTTGATTCGAATGAAAAAATTATAAAATTATATAGTTAAATTCCCAAATAAAATGATCTAAGGATTTATGGACATGTTTTTGTAAGTTTTTATTCTTATCTTTTAGTTTTAATACCCATTAATAATTTTGGCAATTATCGTGGTATAAATGACTTCAACATTTTTATGGGTTGATAATGTAACCAAAAAATGATACACGAACCTAAAATTGACCTTATAAGATATTTTAAGACATTTCACATTCACATTGTTGAATATGATAATTTTATGAACATTAAATAAATTAATAATATATTATTTATTATAATATATTATTAATTTAATTTTTGGAAATATATATATAATTTGAATTTAGAAAAAAACAAGACAAAAATTAAATTATAATCTAAACCATAAATATATACCTAATTTTTTATAATAATATATATGTTTTTTTTGAAACAAAATTTTTAAAAAATTATATAACATTTTACATATTTAGAGTCTTCTATGTTTATTTTACATTAATTTAATTAATACAATGTTGGTATTGAACAATCATTTAAACTGATTATTGAATAACTAAAAAAAAAATTACCTTGACAAAAATAACAAATTATTTTACAATAAAAATTTAAATTCATTCTGAACATATACATATCCTTATTTTCAAAAATAACATTAATAAATAACAAGAGAAATACATATTGGAATATTAAATATATAATAAATTTAAATTAAATTAGAAAGTTAAAATTGAAATAATATTGAATATATTTGACTTTGGATGAATATTGGGGATTAAAACAAAAAGAATTAAATAAATACACATATTTGGTTGATTAATAATTCAATATTATATTTTTAAAACCGTAGTAATCATATTTTCTCTTTACTAATGTGAAAAACCATTCCATGGTTACTATTTAAAATGCCACAAAATAAATGTGATATATTCATAAATTTTAACCTATGGATTGAAAATATGGTAACCACTTTTCAATATGCCTTTTTTATGTGGATGAATTTATATATAACATCAATAAATAATGTAGAACGAAAACATGTTTTTAGAAAAATTTATTTTATACATAAAATATATATTAAATCAAAGTCATGAAATTTTTTCAAACAAATTAAATTGTTAATAAAATGTTTCATATCATAATTTAAAATTATATTAATATTATAATTGGAATTTTCAATTATATTATGTACTAATGAAAAATTTCAGTATTTTAAAAACTATTATTTTTTAACTATTCTGTAAAAAATAAATCATTTTAGAAATGAAAAAAAAATCACCCTATGATATTTTTTATGTGAAAATATCAATATTTAAATTAATTTATTCAAAATAAATTTCAATAATTATAATATTTAATTTTTAACACATTCATCAATAATAAATTATATATTTTTCTATTCTTAAATTCATTACAAATCCATTATAAAATTGAAACTCAATAGACATATTATTAGTAGGTGAATAATGTAGAACCTCCCTTTCCCATTTCATTCTTGAAGTCACATTTTGTATCTAGTAATGAAATATTTTTTATTTATATAAATTTTCCATCTATCCTATATCATAGAGTGTGTCTGATTTCATAATAATTTTAATTTCATCGTAAATTTAATTTCAATAGACCATTTTCATGGATCACATTATCAGCAACATATTAAAATTAATAAGTTGACTCAGTTGTGAAAAATCATCAAAAATATAAAGTCCATTTAAATTAATTCATTATCTTTATCCATGATGTATGATAACTTCCTAATCTCATAATTCATATCAAATTAATTTTTATTTAAATATATTAATGGTAATAAATTAAAGTGGATTTTTACTATGATTTTGTATTGATTTACTTTGTTGATATTATAATTCACTCATTTGAGCGGACTAAATGGTTCTTCACTGATTATTATTCCATAGAAGTAAATAAGTTTGACCAATTTGAAATTAATAGATGGGGGAAATATCTCATTAAAATAATTTGAGGCCGACTACAATCTATTGAATAATTAATTCTTTATAAGATTAACCTCCACAATAATATATATATTTTTTCTATTTTGGTTCATACTTTCTTGTGGATGTATTATTATTTCCCCCCATCATATGTGATGGTGTTTTTATGTAACCATGCTCATATAGAAATGGATCATCACACGTATATGAGTTATACCATTTAGAGAGCCATATATTGGGTATATATTATTAGGTATTCTATTATAAGGGCTATTTTCAGTTCTGTAAAAATTTTCATCGTCCTAGTTTTTTTAACATAAATTTGACCATATCAACATTGGGTGTCTATATATCAATATAATCATATTGATTAATGAGCCTCTCAATTTCTTGATCTCACCTGTCATATATCTTCTATGCTATTTAGATGCGGAATTCAACATTGGAGAATGGCTTTTTGTTTTATCCTATCAAAAGGAACATGAAATATCATACTATCATATATTATTATTTAATGGAATTTATCAATGGATCAATTATATATGTATATTTGATGATACGAAAGGGGTAAAATAAAATGTAGTATATTTCCCCTAATACATAATGTGTACATAGGACATGTTTCAACTATTATTTTTACATTCTTGAATGATATCTATCAAATCATGTTTAATATGGTCACATTATACAGTAGAAATATGATCCTATACCACTATGAGGGAGACAATGTTAACTTATAAATATTTATAACCAATAATCATGATATAGTATATAAACCTATCATATATAACCTTTTAGTAGAAAAATATTTAACATCACATAAAAGATTGATTAATTATATTCAAGTATTCCACATTAATGATCTTAGAAAAATATGTAAATTAGCGGTGTTTGTTAATTTTATAATAATTATTTTATCTCATTTTATTTCCTCCCATATATCATTGGAGTAAGATCACCTAAAATGTTATCTATTTTAAGAAATTATATACAAGTGGTGTATTTTAAAATTTTATTACCGAGAGAGATTTTTATTTTTGAAATATTGAAAATCTCACAAATTGATGGTATCCAATATAGGAATTGTTATTGTTTTTTGTATTTTCAAATTTACTATACGATATTCCCATTTGGTACATACTAGTGTATAATTTATAATAACTAGTTCTAGTTTCAGGATATTCACTCCATATGAGGCCACTATCAGGTTTCCTGAAACTCTGACCTGTTTGGAGAGTAAATCATATTTCCATAAAAATATGGGGTATTTTTTGTTCTATTTTAATTTAAATGGTCAGTTGATAACACCGGTATATAAATTCACTCCATGTTCTCATGGGATCATAGATATTATTTTTACAACCTCATAACAATAGATATTTATCTATAAAGGAGTATAAGGATTCCATTTATCCCCACCTATATTATGAATTTTACTTCGTCAAGAATTTTTACTCTAAAATAATATATTTTACTTTACCCAATGACATTACCTTTAAGAATATTTGTTTGTGATGTTAGTAATATAATTAAATTTTTACATTGGTTTATTCTATGAGGAAAAAATATTTTTTTTGGGGGACTTCTTCTTCATAGTCCACATCACCATCTTTTGGGGAAAATTGATGCCTTGTCCCAATATAGTGTTCTTATGAAGGAGAAGCCATGATAAAGAATGGTTTTTCGAAGGTGGTAAATTCTTAGATCCAACATGTATTTTTTAGATATTAATTCAGTAAATTTAATTCCAAAATAATTTTGGTCTAAGGAATATGATTTTAACAAATGAGAAATTGGATAGTATTTTTTTTATTTTCATTAATTCAACACATTAATTATTTTCCAAAAAAATATAGATGTTTTGAAATATGATGGGGAATTTATTCAAAGATTGTGGAAATATTAAAGACATTTGGATCAATTATTGAAATATTTAGGTTTATCTGAAATATTTTTCAATGTTCATAATTTTTTTGGAAACATCACTAATACTCATCTATATAAGTAAAATTATATATTGAAATGTAAAAATGGAAATTTCATATAATATGCGATGATAAATAATGTCTACACTAATATGATATTTTATAAAATTTATTTTGATAAAAAATTTCTCAATTCAAATAATATTACTTCATAGAATATTAGTGAACATTTTATTATTTATTGAATTCATATGTGAAACCTTACATGTTAAAAAAATGCAATCTTTTAGTAATAATATAATATTGATAATTTCAATGATACACAATTATATGTAGAAGAATATTTATTATAATTAATGGATTTTCATAATAAAAATGAAAAAGTTTCAATGTAAATACTCTTATATGAATATTAGAATGATGTTAAATTTAAAGCTTCATATATAGAAAATAGGGAATATGTATGAGTGATATTCCAAAACATAAACATACCTTAGTGTAAAATATAGAAAATAAGAGTAATTTCTGTGACATGATAATTTCATCTAATTTTGTCCTTCGTATGTATGTATCATTTTGGATTGATATATATATATATATATATATATATATATATATATATGCAGATATATATATGGGTTTCAGGTGAAGATACATAACATCAACACACACCAAAGAAAATTTGATTTATAGAATATAAAAGCTATTATAATTTAGAATTTAACATGGAATAATTGAAGAATTGTTTCAAGAAGAAATTGATAATTTGTATAATAAGGATACAATGATGTAAGAGTTATAATAGTTTTTGAATAAATATCATCAATGGAATTTATAATTCAATAATGTGAACATATTATTCATGTCCTGATGATGATTGACACTCTAGGATTTAGTCTAGGTGTTTATTTACTTGAAAGGAGCCCTACAAAGATGTCATTTCATTAGAAATATTATATGAGTTATTTATAGTGGTAATATATTTCATGTTATAATGAATATTGTTACTCAATGAAATATTGAACTATAGGAAATTAAGAGTTGATTTGTGATATTTAAAAAATTACTGCGTGTTGTTGAGTGGATCCCTGGACGATGATAACATATTACTAAATCAATATTCACACTTTTTTAATCAATTAAATAGAGTAAAATCATTAATAAATATATCATCTATGAATGAAATAATACGTTATAGGAATAATAGTTTATCACCAGACACTATGTATTGAATCATTATGTGATGAGATATATATTTCGTGTAAATGATTAATATGTGGAGAATAAATATATATGATAAATAATGTTAAAGAAATATGTTTTTTAAATTTGAAATTTCAAATAAAATATAAGCATGATGATATATTTAGGACATATAAAATTATTTGTGGTTTTCATTAAAATGACATGAATAAAAAATAGTGTAATTAATAAGGAATATTATTCTAGTGAGGATACTTGGATGACAGGTTATATATGACATATTTCTTACATTATAATGGTACATGCATCACTGTAACTTGATTTGGATAAGTGGAAGTGAGCACAATTTTTTATGTATTAATTGCAATAAAGACATGTTGTGTGGAGAATAAATGGAAGACTAGTTCTATAAATATAATAAGTGTGGCCGAATTATAATATTATCTGGATATAATTAAAATATAATGAAGGATAATATGTACCCGATTAAATTATAAGGAAAAAATGTATCTTAAAGTAACATTGTGTTATTGAATTTCTTATAATGTGCAATAGATATTATATGGTAATTTCAATCGAATCAAATAATTCAGATTGGTTTTTTGGTCTCAATATATTCAAGATATTTACATGGATACAATTCTCATTTTTAGTAAATTATATTTAACATAATAATAATATTACTATATTCATTCCATAGATTGTCTGTGCTTATTAGGGAGATCAGTCACAATAAACCAGATGGAGTATGGATTCAAAGTGAATTATAATATCGTAAAATAGATCATTCATTATTTTTCTCCCATCTCAGAGAAGTTATTTATCATTGGACTAAAACATCTGGGGTCATTGTAAATAAGGATTCCAACAATGATAGTGTTTATAGATGTTTATATATATGATCGATCTTAAACCTAGTTGATTTTATAATTTCTCCACTTGAAGTATGGAGGTATTCTTCCATTATGGTAGGTTAATTGGTTAAAAAATTTATATTATAAATATATATTATATTAAATTTGTTTAAAAAAAGGAATTTCAAATTTTTATGTAAATATTTATTATATTTATAAAGAATATAGTTTTTGTAAATATTTATCAATAATTTTAAAATGATTTATGGATTTCACCAGTTGGTATGTTCTTCATGATGAAGATAATATTATCTAATTATATGATATGACTAATTTTAGAGTGTGATAGTCATGATTTAAATCAAATACCATCATACCATTGAGTGAAATAATTTATCATGTTAAATAGATCAAGATAATAGAAGGTATTTGGGATAAATTGTAAAATATCAATAAAAACATTCAAAACTAAAGAAAACAAATATTATGATTTTGAGATTAATGTTTCAATATGAAAATATACATTATAAATAATTTTAGTTAAATTTTAAAAGTTTTTAATGATGTTTTAAAAATCATTAATGGGTTTATAGATATGTTGATTAATTTAACTATTTTTTAATAGATACTACACATCTTCTTAGATGAGTACGGTTTAATTATTTTATAAATTAAACACCATAATTGATATATAGATCCATTGTATGATATGTATCATGGTCATATTACTTCTGAAAAGTGAAAGTGAATTTTATTGAATATAAATTATAATAATTTTCATAAAATCACATTGAATTATTTTAAATAATATAAAATGTGGAAAAGATGTTTATATTAGTGAATAATATTTATATTAATATATATATGTTAATTATACGTTTTCTAAAATAATTACCCTTTTCTTATGGGGGTCTCACAAGGATAAACAACACAAAAAATTTATCAATTTACTGTTTTATCAATGGTTGAATAGGAAATTTCACTAAAAATTTGTTCAAATATGGATTAAAATTATCATAGTGTTTCTGTGGAAGAGGAAATAATATGATCATTTAAATAAGAAATATTAATATAATCCCAAAATTTGGAAGGTAAACCATTATTTAAATTATATTTCAAAAACTTATAATCTATATAGGCTATAGAGATAGTTGAGATGCAGATAAATAAGTAGACACAGTCATTGATGTTGATGAAAATGTAAAAATTTATAATTTCAATGAGGAAATTATTACAAGTGAGGAATATGGGGATGATGAATATTATTAAATTAAAATGCCAAAAATAATGTTAGGTATTGAATACAATTACTATTTCTGAATGTTTTCTCCACTATAAAATGAGATCAATAATTTGAATAAATAATATAAAATAGTGGTTAACCTTGGATGCTTATATACTGAGAAAGACATGGTTCTACTGAATAAATCAATAAAATGAAGAAATATTTCTATGAAAATACGAATATAATTATGTTCAAATGGGGTAGATATTTATATAAAATGATATATAAGTAGAAAATTAATTAAAACTTATTAATTATATCAAGAAGGAATTAGAAAATTATGAATTTAACATTCTAAAATAAATTCTAAAATTCATGAAAAGATTAATAAATAAGATAGATTAAATACTTGATGTTTCATGGAATAATTAAATTCATTTAGGCCCAAAATTATCACATTTTAGGTTTTATATTTATCTTGTAAATGTGGCATAATGATTAGATTCAATGTCAAATGTGATGAAATAGCGGATAATGAAAAAAATGATTTATATAAATATATAAATTATTAAAACATAATTTTTAATTTAAAAATTATTATTTATGGTGATTAAAAAGATATATAAACACTAATTAAGTGCCAAAAAATATATTGGGAGTTTGTAATTTTATTCTAAAAAAGCGATACATTTTATGACTAAATTTTGGAATTATCCTAGCTTTAAAAATATAAAGAGTTGTATTTAAATAGCTAAATATTTATTCATGGATAATTTTGGAAATATAGATACTTTTGGAACATAAAAGAATATATTTTTCCAATTAATAATATTAAATTAATTTTATAGGTTTTAGGAGAAAAATAGAATATGGATTCAACTCCCTCAAAAGAAACATGTTTAGAAGATATTGTACAATTATAATATGAATGTTTAGAATAGGTTGCAACTATCAAATGATGTTTATGTATAATTATTCTAGTCAGGTTAATATTTTAAAATTTTCATTCCATTATACCTACTCAATTTAATATGAATTCTAATACTCAAAAATTTTATTTTTTAAAAGAAAAACAATTCGAGAATAAAATAATCATTTATTTGAAGATCCCATTAAAGATCAAAATTAATGGTGTTGTGAATTAATTGAAAATATAGAGAAGATGTTATATATAAATTTATGTAAAAATATTTAAAATGTTTCTCAATTTTCAAGGAAACAATAAATTAAAACGAAGTTTATTTGGTCACTGTTTCATGTACTTAATAAGAACCACAATAGTATATGTCACATTAAAAAAAAAGATATTGATGTGACCCATTAAATAGAATCTGACTGCATGGGTTTTTATTCCCTCTATCAGGACACAATGGAATCACTTCTCATGGGATTTTCCCTAACTCCACAACACTTAGCACCTCCAAATGGGATTAGAAATTATAGAGATAACACATGGTGAGATTTAATCCATAGTAGAATATGTAACTAATGTAATGACGAAAATAATCTAATACAAACTAATATAAACATTGATGTGTTGTAATTATCGATCACTCTCAAAATGTAGGTAACCACTTTTTTAGTGGAAAAATTTAATGAAGCTGTCTTAAGTCAATAATAAAGTCTCATGCAGGGATGTTATGCCCATTGAATATTGATCTCATCAACAATCCACGTTTGATAAATTCACAGTTCAAATCATCAATGATGTATCATAATAAATAACCATATTTATAATGATGGATCATAGCCACACAATTCAGTAGTGAGAATGGATGTGGAAAATAAATGGTAGTCCAAAATGAAATATTTTACCTATGATAGAGGATATTCAATAAGGAACAATTTCTTGAGAGATATCATTAGATTATTCTTTTTTTCCACATGATATATACTTTCACATCATAATAAATTTAGAGAATTTATCAACCAATAGAAACTTTTTGGCCCATAATGTTCTAATTTTTGTCACCTATAAGGAAATTATATAAATAAAGTATATATTCTACTGATTTTAAAATATATTCCACATAATTAAACTCGCATGCCTCAATTTGGAAGTGAGATTTATAAAATTAGGACTATCCCTTAAAATATAAACCAATAAATTATAAGTGGACAATTATTGCTAGTATAAATTTATCCATAAATATAAGTTTTAAAATAAATTAAACAAGAATTATTTTCTCATTAATAAATCAAAAAATATCCATTGATCTTATCCATGTCTATATTATCCACAAAATACTGTGAATTTTTTTATAAAAATTTGGTTTATAAAAAAATCTCAGTGATCGACCAAAAATAATGGAATACATTAGTCTAGTAAAAATATATTAAGGAATTTTCATAAAAAGAAAACATTTCTTTAGATAAATGGAAAATATTTTCCCTAAAATAAATATATTATTTTTTAAAAATAAACATTCTTGGATGAAAATAAATATGAATCATTTAAAATATAATCACTTATCATAGGAAATCATTTTCTATATCACTATTATAGAGATTTTACCTCTCAAAACCATACATGGAGTAACAATTATAGTTAACACTGAAATAATCACTGTACTATTATTCTTATATCCCTTTGAAGATACCTAATAAGTTAACTCTATCATATTAACCACTTTATTGGAGAGAAATAATGGTCTCACCCAACCAAGATTTATCACGGAACAATAAATCATCATAAAAAATTAACTTGAACCACTATATAAGAATAACAGATAAATCATCTATAAAAGAATCCTTCTTGAGGAAAATAAATTTTTGAATTTGAAATAACTTTTCATTTTAACAAATTTGTGTAGTCATAAATATAAACATAGTATTTGAAAATAAAATTTAACACATATAAATTAATATTAATACAATTTAAGTGACACAAAATTTTGTAATTCAAATAATTCAATATATGTATAAAACTCATTCCTTTCAGATTTTGTATAAATATTTGATATTGTAACATTAAATTTGATTTTTGGAAAATAAATATTCTTATAAATATAAAATTATTTATTATATTAAAAATAAAATGAGTATTTAAGTTTATTTTCAATAGATAATCATAAAAAAAGTAGAATCAAGAAATAAATATACAAAAATCATTTCACATAAAATATTAACATGATATAATCTAATAGTATTTTTTTATCCTAAATAAAGAAACTGGGTTAATACATCCCCTATTTTTTTTAATATTAATGTATTGGATTTCCAAGAATTATTTTTAAATAATATATTGTTTTATTAAGAGAACATGATTTTCATCATCATACAATTTCGGGGAAAGGAGTTCCCATAATAAATTTTTTTGATAAATTATTCTTTTAAACTGTGTGTGTCAACAATTGTCATGAAAATTTGAATAACATTTAAAGAGATGCTCGAATCCAAAATCTATGAGCACCTATGAATTCAGAGCAACAAATTTACATTAGGTGGGGCCTAACATTGACTGGTGTGGGTCATCTGCAAAAGTTATTTTTTGGACGTTTTATAAGAAATAAAACAAATTTATAATTTATTTTATTTTAAATAATAATTCAAATAAAGTGAACTATTCCTAATATATTAATACCTTCTTATGTCATGTTTGTAAAATTATCCACATAAACCTACGAAATAAGGATTTTCTATTATAGTTTTGTAGGAGAACCCTTTTCTAGACAACGATGATACTGTCGATCGATGCCTCTCATATTCAATGATCCTCACCAATGATCGTGACACAGTGATCGTACATCAACCGAATCAATGTAGGGGTTTGTTATTTTGATTTATTTCTTCCTTGTTCAATGATTAAATAAATAATGTTGATCAACCCATGAACAGGTTGATCCGTGGATCGTGTGTTCTTGCAGTAGAGTATTATTTTCCAATTATTTTGGGGTTTGATTTGGATAATTTATTGGTGGTTAATTTTTTATTATATTTTTTCCTTTTTATAGTTGTGAATAATTACCATGATGAAAAATGATGGAGGTGCTTTCCATTTTTTCTGTTGATTTCTTCCTCCTCTTAACCATGTGTTCATCAAGGGGTTATGAGCTTCGAATTGTTGAATATCCATTTCATAATGAAATGATCAAGAATTGGAGATATGGCATTGCAATGAATAAACGGAGGTTTGGAGATGATGAGGACAGAAAAATCGACATGGTATTTGAGAAATCCGTTATCGAAAATTCATCACACGGATGATTAAAATGATTTTTTTTGGCCGATCGAAAGCCTGAAACCTCCCAAAACACAGATGCATGGGTAGTTTGACCATAGATATTTATTTATAGGCTATTATATGGCCAAATTAAATATTGGAGGAGCAATTGGGGCGCGGTGGAGACAAACTCCATTTCCTGAAATTTCTGGTCAACACATCATGTATTCTGAAGAACACGATGTGTGGGACCAGCTCAGTGGTGGCTGTGGGTTTGGGATATAGACTGGTACCACATAGTGTGTAACCACTATCATATGGTGTGTGAGCCCTTCCTTGAAGCACGACATGTATTTTGATAAATACCTTAATGCAGGACGGACTATACAGCTTCATGAGATGACATATACTCCCTACAAGGCATGGAAGAGGTGGTTTTAGAGGACTCGACATGTATCTCAGGAGATTCTTGGGCATGAGTTGGTGTACACGACATGTAATCCACCCCATGGCCAGACGAGGGCAGTTATGTAGGTCACCCATTGTATTGGTTACATGGGATTTCCCACACAGGTTGAAGAAATGTACGAGCATATGGTCGCGTATATAGAGTGAACCCTCATTACTAGGAAACGGCGTGTCATCTATCCTCCATGTTGTGTACATATATTTTCAAATGACATGTTCCCTCTAACTGAGGAAGTTACACATGGGTAGTACCGAGAGTCGTGAGACATGGTATGTTACCACTTCAACAAGCCATGTATATCCCGTAACATGTCTAGGTCAAATTATCCACCATTCCATAGACACGTTTCTTCTAGGTTAGTTCCCTTTTTTCTTGTTCCCCTAATGTTTAGTGAAAATTTACATCCAAATGAGTTTGATCCCTTCATTAGGACATTCCTACATCAAGTCAGGTATCCCACCGAGAGGCCCAGAGTGAGATCCTTTATCCATTATTGACCCTAGGTAGTGCCATGTATTGACGTGACTAATCCCACATGATATAGATCCTCTTATTAGATGGAGAATTGGGATGATTCACGATATCCATCCATGCATAGGTAGTGATCCTCATATAGGTATCATGATCATTCCACACTCGATATTATGTTCTATTGGAATGAGTGTATCTATATCTCATGGCTTTTCCCACTGAATGGTACTTCGCAGATGGACATCATTAGAGCTGTTAAACACGTGTAGTGAGTTATCCGGGATGGGTACTTCATGAATCCTCGGAAATGATTCCCTATAGTGGGTATGCAGTCCTATGACTTGTGTCTGTACTATGTGCCTCAGTTCTGTGTATATCTGGATTGGGTTTCTCATTCCATATTTTAAGTATACTTATACTAGAATAACTAACTTTTCCATTAATTTATTTATTTTTTGGGTCATCTACTAAGTATTATTATACTCACACAAACATGGGCTTTCCCACACATGCCTTGTCTTGTGAAAATGAGCATCCTTTTCACAGAGTCCAGGGCGGACCAGGAACGAACTGAGCTTTCTGAGTTCCCTATAGGCCGAGTAGTTCTTATGGATATGAGCATCATTCCCAAAACATTATTTTTTGTACAGGTTGGGATTTATAGTTTCAGACTATTATTTTTGGTGGAATATAATCTTCCCAATTTTACTTTCTGAACATTATATTATGTTGTGCACTATTTTTTGGGTTTAGATATATTTATTCATTTTTTTCCTTAGTATTTTTTGAATTTTATAATAGTTGAGATAAAATATGTGTGTGTGTGTATAGGTACCTAGGAAATTCCTCCCATGTTAGTGATATGCCTACATAGAGCTAGTCACCAACCCCTGGCCAATTGGAGTATGGAATAGGGAGTCACAGAACGAGCCTCCCTAGGATGGATCATCATTGAGTGAAATCCGAGGTGGTCAGTTCTACCTCAGTACCAAGATTCTATGATATCGGTTTTGGGAAATAGTGTTAAGTGTTTTGAGCATAGATTTTAGGCCATAAATACCAATGATGGTGCAGGAATCTGACATTTCCATAAACCAAGACTCTAATAACCTGCATCTCAACCCGGTACATGAAAACACTAGTTATGTTGAAGTAAAATAATAGTACATGAATCATATAAGAATGGGTAGTGTTTTCCATTTCATTTAATGTAATCTATCCTGATATACTCATTGACCATGGTAAATCATGTTTCCTAATAGGATGCATCTGTGATGCATATATGATAGTATTTAGTAGATCATTTACATGGCTGACACCCTTAGTGATGAGGTTTCATGAAAGGGACCAGTTCCCCAGGAGTTTCCCAAAGGTGGTGAACATGCTCTACCACCACCAGCAAAGCTGCCTATGGTACCTAAAATATCGACATTCGATGGGTGCATGATGAGCATGATCCATGAGTTTTAGATACAAACCCATGTTCTAAGGTGAGCCCAACCCATTTGTGGAGAGGACTATATTGACGTGGGGACCATTGTTTTTGATCTAGTGAGGATGCCATCAGACCATATCGTGATCCTTGGAGTGACCCATCTTGAGGGTTCAACGCGAAAATGGTGGAATCTGACCACACAAACACATGACAAGGAGGATCATTTAAGGACACATTTTGAGGGACTCATCAGAAAGGATTTCTCTCTATCTATGCTGAGATCAATGTGTATTCAGAAGTTTATTCAACTCTAGTAGGGTAGTTTGATGATGCCTAGATATTCATCGAGGTTCACCAACCTCTCTAGGTACTCTATGGATATGGTTAAGGATCAATACATCATAAATATAATCATCAAGTGAGGTCTATGATGGGACATCCGAGATAGGTTTATGCCTCTAATAATATTCAATTTTGTTGAAGTTCATGATTGGGCCTTGGTGATTAAGGGATTATTAGTGGAATAGAGGTAGCTAATGGTAGTCATCTGTAGGGAGACAGGTGCGGAGTCCTCAGCAGTAAGGAGCTGACATCAGCCACAAGGATATGAACATGTGAGATGTCACAGGATGACTCAAGACAAGGGATCTATAGTCCAGGGCACTTAGGATTGATCTAGTCAGTCTCAGGAGAACCAATGCAACTCGTATGATGGTTGGATACATCTCACTATAGATTTTCAAATATGTCTAGCTTCTAATATAGAGGTGATGGATAGAACCTCATGGCAGAGGTAGAGAGTGGAGAAGAAGGAACCACCATGCGGTGGACATGGTTGATGTGCAGGGTGAGTTGTAGGAGGTGGGAGACACTTCGATTTACTCCCACCACCACACTGACGAGGTCCACACCAGGCTTAGGGAGAAAGGCGACAAGGGATGCTACGAAAAAAAATTTGTTGAAGAATATGACCCAAGGACTCCATGGTTTATCTCAAGTATGATCTACGTCATTTATACCTTATCTACCTTATATATAGACACATTTTCAAGACGTTCCATCCTGAACACATGTCTTGTGCGAAACATTGAGATTCTGGTAGATCCATTGACTCAACCCTTACGCATGGAGACACATATGGGAGAAGACATGATGATCATAGACATTTTCATATAGTGTGATCTTACCCTTAGAGGTGTGAGTTTTTGGTGGATCCTATTGGAGGCAGCATCATGGACTTATGACTTCATTCTTCTTATGGATTGGTTATCATTGGTCCATTCCCAGATTGAAAACATTAGGCAAAGAGTGTGGTGTGTCCACAGTGATAGGATGATATATTCCTTTATCAGTGAAATGGAATCCCAAGTAGCACCAAATTGCCTCATGCATAAGAGGGTGTCACTAATCACTCATGAGTTAGCTATCATTAACCTCAGAGTAGTATATTTTTAATTCTTATATTTCATAGTAGTTGTGGATGAGTATGAAGAATTCATTCCAAAATATGTTATAGGGATACCTCCCCATGGGGAGATCGACTTATGCCTTGACTTGCACCTAGGTATGACACTAATATTGTCACTAGAATATTCAATGGCTCATATATAGTGGGGTGAGATGTGGGTGCAACAAGTGTATATGAGAAGGAAGGGGATTGTGAGACATAATGATTCACCCTAGGTTGCCAAAGTATTGTTTTACAAGGAGGACGATGGGAGTGTGCGGTTGTGCCTGGTTTATCTATGATTGAACTAGGTGATGGTGAATGATAGGTATCCACTACCAAGGATTGATGACCTCTTCGACCTGCTTAGAGGGGTGCAGTGGTTCTCATTGTTTGGCCGTCGATTTGGTGACCACCAGTTATGAGTGTGGGATGAGAATATTCCCAAGACAGATTTTAGATGCCTCTATGGTCACGATGAGTATAGAGTGATTCCTTTGAGTGTGATGAAAACTCTAGTAGAGTTCATGGGAATTATTAAATGCAACATTCTTCAATATTTAGTCATGTTCATAGTGGCATTCATCGAATAAATCCTTATGTACATGGCGTCATAGGAGGAGAAAGTGGGACACCTACGAATGATTCTAAGAGTAAAACTAGAGCACAATCTTAATAGGAATCTCTAGAAGATCTAGTTCTAGATACAAGTGGTGTATTTTATAGGAAATTTAATCTCAGCATATGGATTTTATATGGAACTAACCATGGTGGTGGTTGTGTAAGAATGAGAGCCACCTCAAAGCGTGATGGATGTGTGAAGATTCTTTTGTTTGTAAATATATTACAAGAGATTAATTGTTGATTTTCCCGAATATCTACACTGATGAAATCCTTGACCGATAATAGAAACCCCTTCATTTAGATAGAGAAGTGCTAGTTGGATTTTTTATAGTTGAGACATTGTTTGACGAGTACCCCAATCAAGATATTGTCAGGGAGGTTTTCATGTACGTAGTTTTATATGATGCATTTGTGATTGGCCATGTCTGTGTCCCGATGTCGAGATTGGAATTCATTTCTAATGGTTTATTACAATTGAGAACGCATTAGAAAACTATGAAACCCATGATATTCATATGGAGGTGGTAGTATTTGAGTTGATGATGTGGTGAAACTACATTATGGATGAGTGATTTACCGTCTACTCTAACAACAAGATCCTCAGAAAAATATTCTCACAAAATCATCTAAATATGAGGAAGAGAAATTGTCTTGAGTACCTAGAAGATAATGACATTGATTTCCTCTATATATATGGGAAGGGGAATATTGTGGGAGATTCATTCATTAGGAGATCGAGATCGCATCTATTGAACCAGGTAACAAAGAAGTTGGACTCGTTATAGTTATACTTTGTATAAGAAGAGGATGAAGCTTACCTTCATTCTATAGTTGTCACCTAGCCACTCTTATAGTAGTTTGGGGGGCCACAACTAAATTATTTCATCTACGAGTCCATAGGTTCTCTGTTAACCATTGGACATGCTCTTGGTAGATATTCGCAAGGATGTGAGAAAATGTTATTTTTCAAATTAAGTAAATTTCTATTTGTGGCATTGCGAGAGGAGGTCCTGATGGGGTTTCATACATCTCTGATGGATGTACAACATTGCATAGTGATGATTTACTGGGATATCTAACGATAGTTCGGGTGGTCAGGTATGAAAATGGTAGTAATAAAGCTCATTTCTCGATGCCTTAAGTGCCAGTAGGTGAAGGCTGAGCACTATGTTTCAGATTGGCTAAATAACCCCTTGGAGGTACCTGAGTGGAAGTGAGATGGGATATCAATGGTATTCATGATGGTAATACCACTACCATCCAAGGGGCATGATTCCATAATTGTAATCTTGGTTTGACTCCCCATGTCGGACCACTTGCTAGATATCAGAATATAGAGTTCCGTAGAGAACTCGTGATGCCTCTACGTGCATGAGATAGTTCGCCTCCACGGAATCCCATAAAAAATCGTATTAGATCGCGATTCCTACTTAACATCCTGAATGTGGAAGGGATTTTAGAAGGATTTTGGGACTTATATACGCTTGAGAACAACATTCCATCCAATGACAGATGGTCATACGGAGATGACTATTTTTGTTATGGAGGATATGTTGAGAGCATGTATCATGGAATTTGTTCACATTTTGGAGGACAACCTAAAACTACTGGAGTTTGAGTACAACAAAATATAACACTCCACCATTGGTATGGAACCATTGGAGGCCTTATGCGGGCGAACCTACTAGTCACCACATTGCTCGGATGACCCCAATCAGTCCGCACACA
Source organism: Viscum album (assembly GCA_963277665.1). Lineage (NCBI taxonomy): Eukaryota > Viridiplantae > Streptophyta > Magnoliopsida > Santalales > Viscaceae > Viscum > Viscum album. The sequence goes on along the minus strand of OY728120.1, from coordinate 645,255,623 downwards.
TGGGTCCAGAGATGGTGTGATCAACCACCGAGAAGGTGAAGATCATCTAGGAGTGGATGAAGGCCACATAAATCTATAATAAAAATTTTGCTGATAGATGACTGAGACCTTTGGAGTTTGAGGATGGATACCACATCTTCATTCGAGTCTCACCTAGATAAGGGTTACAATGATTAATCAGGGGTGGAATGTTATCTTCATGGTTCATCAGAACTTTCTTTATACTACATATAGTTGGATAGGAGGATTAAAAATTAGTTCTACCACAATATTTTCACATTCTACATGATGTGTTCCACATGTCATAGCTGAGGAGGTACGTGTATGACACATCACACATCATCGACAGGGGAGAGGTGGAAATCGAGGATGGGGAATAATTTGATATTTACCTGGGGGAGATTGAGGATCTTTAGGAGAGGATCCTAAGAGGAAAATTGAATCCATTGGTGCATGTTCCGTGGTGGAATGGGAACATTTAAGAGAGCCTGTGGTAGTGGGTGGCTCAGATTCAAGCCAAGTACCCACATCTTTATTAGTAGCACTTTTTTTCCATTTTGGAGAAGAAAATCCCTAATATGGGGAGAATATAATGTATTAGATTATTTGTGAAATATATTTAAATACTATATGGAATTATTATGAGACCATACTTTTTGAAGGTTTTCCATTTGGAGGCCTGGATTTACAAGAATATATGAATGAAATAAATTAATCATTTAAACAACACTCACATGCGGTCTTCTGGAAAAAGTGTAATAACATTTAAATTGTTTTACAGATCAGAAATCTGAGGGCACTATTTCAATCAGAGTAGAGACATTACCTTAGGTGGGCCCTAACATTGACCCTTGTAGGTTAGCAATAAGATCATGAACAACTATATTCCATCGAGATCCTTTCACATTAATGACATTTAACATCAAATACAATAAACTTATGTTCAATTTGTTATTTCTTGAGAACCATTTTCATGATCATAATTACATTTATTTCAATTTTTACTATGTTATATATAAATACATAATAAATTATATTTATCTCTGGTGTTTTGACCAAATTCAATTAATTTGTTAAAAAATATAGTAATATGTCAACTTTCGTCAACAGGTTCATTATATAACTTCTTAAAAATAATGATAATTTCATAATCATCATTTTTATATATGAATTGAACTATTAAAAACATTCATTAAATATAGTTATTAGAAGTGATCCAGTGTTATACTCATGGAAATAGTAGGCCATACATATGAATGATTAATGTTCCAATTTTCCATTGATCGATATATTAAGAAGGTAATCAATACTATATCATTTAGTAATAATTATTATATCAAAAATTCCTTATAATATATTATTATATATTTATATATATAATTCGGGTGTTGTTAAAGGAATAACATCATGCTGAGGTGGCGGTGATCCACACATCCATGAACAATGTCATGACATTGTGTGTGAATGTATATTAAATAAAATGATCAATAAATTATATTTCCACAATTTAAATTAGTTCAAGAATATAATATATTGTTTCTGTATAATATGGTTAATTATATTAATATTTTATAAATTCCATGTATCATGTTAACAAATCTGATCACTTTGAGGGGTGGTAGTCCACACATTCTCACACAATGTTACCATATGAACTAAAAATAAAAATTATTAAATTGTTGTTTTATAAAATGATTAAATAATAATAAATATATATTACATATCATAATATATATATATATATATTGCTTCCATCATAATGGACACATTGATTTTTGGAAAAGTAAAATAGAATAATCATTGTTTCATGAGGTAGTGGTTTTCTGTATATAGGAACAATATGTTCGTTACCCATTAGATGGAGGATTGTGTAAGTGAAGGTCATTGAAATTACATAAAATATTTTTAGTATATCAAGGATACTAATGTTTTCAGATAATAATTTTATAATTATTTTTTAGGTTGTGGATAATGGAAGTGAAGCTATAAATCATGAGAAAAGATGTTACCTATTAATTACGTATCATCTTTTGGTTTGTACCAAATGTTTTCCATGGAAATATTTCTTCCAAAATGAAGGATTCAATCTATAGGGAGAGATATTGGGATTATATTTGGGAAGATCATGTCTGATCTTTTTTGGTCTGAGGGTTATGTGTAATAGGGATAATTGGTGGCCTTTTATTAGGGTGGAAAATATATTACATGGTATTTTGAAAATAAGGTAGGTGTACCAACGTTTTTACTCACCCAAATCCATCCAAAACAAAAAAACCTTGATAATGTATCATTTATAGTTGAATTAGGTCCAATGAATAGGTGTTGCACAAGTTCTAGTTCATTTGGGCCCTTAAGATAATTATTTAGTACAATATTAGTCTTAATTTTATATTATCAATTATAATAAATTTAAATTACGTTCACTAATAATTTTGGTAAAAAACATTTCTTTCATATTAGACATTATAATGTTTTATAATTCCATATATTGAATCTATTTTTCCAAATTATAATCATATAAGTGGCAGAAATTAATTTAAAATATATCAAGTACGTGGGAAGACAATATAGGTTTTTAAAGTAAAAAACATCAAAATATTTTCTATTGTTTTATAAACAATTTCAATGTAAAATTGATTCCAATAAAATAAATTATATTTAGTTATAAAAATATTATCTATCTAATGTTTATACTAAATAAAAAATATAATTTAAACTTATAAATAAATTATATGAAAATCAGTTTTGAATTAAATTCGATTTTTTAACTATTCATTAAAATATGAAATGTTTCAGAAAAATATAAAAAATTAATAATAAAATATTTATTATTATTAAATTTATAAGACTAATTTTATTAATAAATATTAAATGAATTAAGGTTTCGAAATTATTTTTAAAATGTGATCTCAATTAAAAGGCAAAAAAATTTCCATTATAAAAAATGTTTTTATGTGTAAAATAGAGTTTGTTATGGTCGTATGTTTATCACAGAAAATTGATATATATATATATATATATAATATCTGATTTAATGTTGAATATAATAGATAAATATCATTCAATAATTTTAGATAATTTAATTTTTTAGTGTATAAAAATTTTACATTAAAATACTTTTCTATAAAATATTTACATTATATTCATTTTCATCCTATATACATTAATAATTAATATTCAACCAATTGAATCATTGTTTATTCTTAAAAACCATAATTTTCATAATTTATTTATTAATATTCATAACTACTAATTTAATAGATCACTTATATCTTTTTTTTAAAATATGTTATTGTTCAACAAAATTTGATCTTGCGTGTAATGGATGCTATCGAGGAAGGTAATCTTTCATATAGGACAAGATATATAAGAATTCACCTCTTGAATGTATCACATGTTATCAATATTTTTCATGTATTTTAATATACATATATATATTACCTTTTTTGAATCGTAAATATAATATAAATTATCTGGATATTATATTACCATATGTGCTCGGAGTCACAAGTCATACATGCACTCAAATACCTGGTTATTAATTCAAAATTTTTGTTAATGAAAATATGATCCATATATCATTTTCATTTATTTTATGAGGATAATAAATTTTATTGAATGTTAATGATAAATTATAAGTGTATTTTTGTATTTTCATCAAACACTTTGAACATGTTTCAATTTATGAAATACAATATATATGATATTTTTCCAGAAAACTAAATAGATTATATTACACTGATTTTTATATTATAATACCAGTAAGATAATTTTATGAAAATCCATCATTTCAGTAATAGAATATAAAAAATAAGTATCCATGGCGATACTTAACCACCAGAATTTAGACAATGGTTTCCTTTTATTTAATAAGTGGAGAAAATAAAATGCTTAAACATAAGAGATTATTTAAGAAAAATAAAAATCTAGCATACACATGGATTTGGAGTTATAATGACTTGACAAATGAATGAGTTTAGGGTAAAATATATATTGAAATGAAAATAATAGAGTTTGTTTGAAGAAATGACCTTGTAGGTATCATCTCTTAAAAACCCATTTTAGCTTTGTAGATTTGGTTATTTTGTGATTCCAGCACAACTTAGACATGAATAGGGAATAGGGGAGTGGGTTTTGGATAGTATTTAATGTTATTTAATGGTTTTCAGGATAAATGGTATTGGGATGTGTGTTATTTATACTAGGGGGTTGTGGCTTTAAGTGGTTGAATAATAAATATTTCATATCTAAAGCCATCAATATTTTTATGGAACTCATTTTCATGAATTTGATAATAATTAATATTTTAATTTCTAGTTATGTACAAAAAACACATAAAACAGACACTTAAGGTTGTAATTTTTTAGGTATTTAATAATTTACCTTTAAACATTAACATAATTCATTATTTTAAATATACCATGAAAAATATTTATATTTCCTGGATAAATGTTTTATTAGTAATAATAAAAATGACCATAAAATAAAATTTTTGAACCTTGATTTCTAAATATTGAAGTCATATTACCAAATTATTTTCATATAATTGGAAATATAATATTTAAAATTTATCTCGTAGACATAATGAAAATGTGAAATTTTAAATAAAATATCCAACGTTTGAATTGTCTTTACATCCAATTTATATGTCAAATTGACTCCAATTATATAAATTTTATTGATTTAATTATAATTTCACAAATTATAATTCAACATAAAATATAAATATAATTTTAATATATAAATTATTTTTTTGATAAATAAATTTTCAAATAAAATGATGAATTTTCGACGATTCCTAAAAATGAAACTTATTGGAAATATACAAACAATTCACTTTAAGGTAAAATTGATCTTTATATTTTAATAAAGAGGATTATTCATTCAAAAAATATATATTAATGTTTCAAAATTTATTTTTCAATAACATTCACCATCTGAATGCGTCAAAATTTACTTTTAGAAAAATATAGTTTCACTACTTTGAATATGATTAATTCTTATACTAAGTATATCAAAAATATTCTGTTAATTTAAAAAAATTATTAACGAAATAAAATATAAATTTCATTATTATATTTTTCTACCTGGGATTAATTTAATTTATTAAAATAAAATTACATCTTGTGCATAAAATTTTTATTTAAATAAAAACAAACCCCTTATATGTAATGGGTTTTTATTTAAATTTCTCATTAATAAGTATCTGGTGAATTCAATAATATTAGATAATAAGTTAGTTAATCATATTCAGAACCACCAATTAAATTTTTTATATATAATTGACACATTTTTATATTAATAATTACTTTGTAATATATTTTCATATGTTAGTTATAGACACCCCAAAACTAATTATTCCTAATAATTTTGAACTCTAGATAAAAAACTATGGTTTTGAATTCTTTAAAAATTCATTTATTGGAAACCCATATTAGACAAATAGTCAAAAAAACATCCAATTAATATGAGGGTAAAAAGTATGATGGTTTCCCAAGATAACACATACTAAGTTTCCAAGAAGGAAAACATCTATATTGAATGAGGAAATAACTATCATGTTCTTACAGAGAGTTATATATAACATTTTCATTAAATATTTAACCATTATAATATCTTAATGTTATGATGGGTAAAATAACCATTAATTTCATGGTAAAAAAATAAAAATACATATTTTTTTGTTTTAATATAATATTTGTTCTGTTGAGGAATTTGTTTTCTAACTAGAATTAGAAAATAAGGAAAACAACTAACAAGAACATTATAATCTCATCCTAATTTATCACCAAACGATGAGTATTCAATATCAATTTCCATACTATAAGTATCAAAATAAAATTTAATGGATCAAAACAACCTAAAATTTAATAATATTTATTTCTATTATAATAAGAATTTATTTAATCCAATATTTTTAATACAAGATACATTAGTTTATAAAAAATAATAAATAATTTTATCAATTAAAACTACATTAATCTTAAAATTTTTATATTAAAAATCAATGTTCAAAGTAGATTATTCAGTAAATAAATTTCATTAAAAATCCTCAAAAAAATTTAAATAAAATTTCTATCCAATAATTTATACAAAGTTCATCACCTAATCATGAATGGTAAATTTATTATTTTGGTTCAAATTACATCAATCGCTATCAAATAATTATACCCAAAATGTTATTCCACTAATCTAAAAATCAAGAAGATATGGTAATTAATCATAAATAATCATAAATACAAAATAAAATAATATATTCTCTAAAATCCAATTAATAATTTTTTACATGATTAATATAACAGAATATTCATTTTAACATAATAAACTAGGGTTTCCAAAATAGTGTACATCTTTTGAAATCAAACTATTTACCTAATTACTGAATGACATCACAATAGCAAGGTTATAGATATGATAAAACACATGTTAAAAAAATTAAGATAATAATTATTGAAAAAATGATTCAAATAATGAGAAATAATTTCATACATAACAGGACATCATGTTCTTCTTTGGTTAGTGATGCACCCTTATTTCCCTTATATTATTGTTTTGATCCCCATAGCCTTTCCAGACGCGATGTGTTTTCACAGTTTTAATGGGATTTCCATTCTCTAAAAATATATCTATACAATCATTATAACATTATATTAATGTTATAAACATCTTCAAAAGGATAAATAATAAATTTAACCACATAGGTTATCCCATACAAATCATTTTTCAAAAAAAAATATTAACAACACATAATTAAACAGAATTCAAAGAACATATAAACAATAAAGATGACCAATACCATTAATGTTATAACCACTAAACATAATGGAATTTTTCCTGATCTAAACATCTCCATATCATATTTTTATGATTTACAAGTACATGAAAGTTTACAATCATTTTATCTATTTTTAAAGTTATCGATTCTATATAACATATGTTTCTGAATTTATAAATGAAATAAAATTATAAGGAAAAATCCACTGGTATTCCATGTTTACTAAAATATTTATCAAATAACTTAATATTATAAATTTTAAAACACAATACATAAATACAACTTCTATATATTTGATTAACAATTTACCATGGGTTTTCATCATATTTCTTCAAACTTTATTCCAACAATCATAGATATGAATTATATATATATGATTCATCAATGAAAACAAAAAACATTGCTTATAGAAAACCTATCAAAATAATTCATACCATAAATCTATATATCTAGATCTTTTGTGATACTCCCTTTATCTTTTGATACTTTTTCAAACATTGAAAAATATGATCATCATGACACATATGTTATTTCTCTTTTCACAAGAGTTTTAAGGGTTGAGATATTGAAATAAAATCAATATATATATAACAATACCCATAATATCATTTTATAATAGAATAGTTTTATGATTACTCATTCAATTCCAAAAATGTTATAGAGACCCATGAATAACATACATTTATATTACATAAAATAAGATGATTGTTCAACACATTACAGAAATATATGCCCAATAATAGTAATAGTTTAGTTTCATTGAAAATGGAACAAAATATTCTATCTCGGTGATAGATCATCAAAGGTTCCCAAAATTATATTACCCTTTAGTGCATCTACATAAATCTATTATTCATTACTATAGGAAACGAAACAAATGAAACAGGCGATGTCATATTCTTAGTGTGTGTAAACATAAGTGATACATTTGAATAAAATGATAATAAGGGTATGATAACTTGAGAATAACAATTGAAGATCATACCAAGAATATCACAGATCATATTCATGATTCATGGAATAAATATTGGATGATCAGAAGACATGATTCAAAAAGGAAATAAGAGAATAATCCCTAAAAACATAACATAGTATTAAGAAATGGTAATTTTGCCAAACAAAGAGGCTTTAAAAATCCAATGTCATGACATCCTACCATTACATCCCTAACAAGTTATCCATTAGAAAATAACCCATGTACCTACTTTAGGACATGGATTAACTATTATGGGAGGCATGTGATTCCCTCTATTTCACCCTCTTATTCATAGATTTGGAGTTTCTCTCATATACAAATTTATTATGGACTTTGGATGTAGTCCCTTATACCCTCATGATTTGTCTTATATAACACCTCTTGTTTTGGGCATAATATTCCCTCCAATGTACCATCTTCAACTCATAAAATATATATCATTACCCAAGGCATTTGAGGGAGACATAGGTCCCACTAATCACATAATACGTGTACCACATGATTATAAACAATCATTATATCATATCTCTTAAAAAAATTGTATCACAAAAATGTCATCATATCATTATCTATGGAAAACTGATAGGCCTCATAAACATTTCATCAATCCAAAATCCAAGAAAAGAAGATTTTTCAATAATTTGTAACGCATTATAGAAAAATGGGTGTCATAAGAATCATTGAATCAAAACCAAAACAATTCAATAAATAATATTAATGAAGCATTTATATCATTTCTAATATAGTCATGAGTAACATCAATGGATTCAATTTTATATGGAAAACATTTTTGAAATATCATTTAAAAACAAATATTCAAGAATATAAAAATTATTCTTTGGAAAATATTTTAATAACATTAAACCATTATAAAATCAATTTCCATTAAATTTAATTGAAATTATATAATTATGTCTACAAAACATTATTAATTCCATTACCATTGAAGACATAGGAGAGGTGGTAGTCCAAAAATCCACAAATGAAGTTATCATTTTAATTAGAAATTGATAGAATAATGTTAAGATTTATATAATAACTACTTAACTATTAATACATAATATATACGTTAGATAAAATATATTTTCCATCACAACTGAAAACTATGAGATGTGGTAAATGAAAAATAACAATGTCATTTGGTGGGGTTTATGTCCACCATACACATGAACGGTAGCTTCATTACCCATTAGATGTATGTGAGTATTTATATAGTTTATAATTATATAATAAATATATATAATTATATTTAGGATACTGATTTTATTTTCTAATCAAGGAATAATAATATATGTGTTAGTATAGAATAAAATACTACAAAAGATCTAAAGTAAATTAGTTGTCTCTAAATTTTGAAACTCCATTTAAATTCCAACAAAGGGCATCCCAGGATAGAGTTCATACATATGAGATTCTTTTAGGAATATGGGATATATTTTTTTTAAATTTTTAGGGAATATATTGGTCTTGAGGTAATATCATGATAGGTTTGATGAAGAGGGATGTGTTAGTTCCTTTTTATAGTGTATGGAGGGTACACACTTTTAGTTTTTGATGAAAAGTTAGGTGTACCTCATTTATAACATAAAAAAGTGATAAAATCCATAACAAAACTCAATCATATAAGTTTTACATAATAATTTTAGAAATAAAATGTTTTTTTGGATTGGTTCATTGGACTTTTGAACCCTTATGATTAAGGTGCAGTCCCATATTAATCTTAATTGTACGGTAATCGATGTAATTAGTTTTAATCACATTCACTAATATTTATGGTCAAAAATTAAGTATATATTATAAGAATACTAATATTATACAATATAGAATAGTGTGTGTTCATTTTATTAAATTAAATTCATATAAGTATAAAATTTATTTGTAATTCTAATCCTGTAGTCGTGGAGAGAAAGTGGGATTTTAATGTGAGAATGTTCAAAAACTCATAATGCTTTAATATCATAATTTCATATAATTATGATTCCAATGACCATAATTAGATTAATATTTAAATTGTTTATCTATTACTAAATTAAAACCATTTTAAATATAATTTTTAAAAATAATTAAATATGATGAAAAAGGCGTCTTCAATTTAAATTCAGTATTATTTCACTTTTCCACCAAAATGGATGTTTCTCAGAAAAATCCCAAAAATTCACCCAATGATAATATTGATATTAGGAATTAAAATATGAATTTAATTTTATTAAATTAATGATATATGTTTTCAAAAAATTAATTTTATTATCATTCACAAAAGGACATTAAATGTAGATCATTTTAGAAAAAAACTTTTTAATCATAAAAAAACATTACCAAAATTGCATGTTTTACTATCAATATGATTTATTTTTTATAAAAATTTATAAAAATAAATTATTTTTTATATTCATATTCCTAATTTTTATATATATTTTCTGACTATTTTGATCAAATTATTATAAAAATAAAATGATGTTTTATAGAATCTTGGTGTTCTGTGTAATACAAGCCTAGTTAGGGTTTCATGTAGCACAAGATAGTCACTGTCTTCTGTGACCTATATCAAAAAAATGTAATTCATTAATAGGAGAAAAATATTCAGTGTTGCGTGAAATGAAAATTATTTAAAAAATTGAATTAATTCATAAATATATATTTCACAAAATCATATGGTTTTACATTATACCCATTATAAAATGATTTTTTACAAAAAACAAATTCTATATCATAAATGGTTTAATAAAAGGAAATAACATACATATAATCCCACTTAATATAAATAAAAACTATTTTTTAATAGGTAATTTTTGAAATATAAAAGTATCCCAAAGTTAAATACCACTAAATTTTCATATTGGAGAATTTAGGTGGTATGTGAAAACATTCAAAATGAAGAAAAATATAACAATGTCGTTATGATATTTAGTGATAGATAACATGGTCCAGAGAATTATAAATATAATAGTTCAAAAACAAATATGATGATCAAAATGTGGCATTTGGTTCATTAGAAATGAAGTCACCATGATAACATTTTCGGATTTAGGGTCGTTTATTCTTAATGTATAAGAACATTAACAAGAATATATAATTACATGACTTTATTACAATCCATATAACAAATCTCAGCCTTTGGTTATGCATCAATCAATTAGAACTTCATCTCTTACTCTTTATAATGATAGTGAATTTTTAATTCCTAGAGTACTAATAGATCCTAACATCCATAAATATAATTATATTTTATTCCATCTGTCATTTTTTATTATTAAAAATCGTTATCACAATTTAGGAAATGTAAAAATAGCCTCATGTGGTGAGATAATAAATTAATATAATGAAATTAAACAAATGTTTTGTCTAAAATATTTATAAACTATTTTTCTTATAAAAATTTCTAAATATAAAAACCCAAAAAATTAGAAATAAGGTCACACAACCATCTTAACATTGATCGATCTTATATCACAATGTAGATCTTGTCTGTCACATTAAAAAGATGTGAATACCTCAACATATATTCTTCTAAAACATGATAATAACCTATATTACTGTATAAAATAGAAAATAAATTATTCTGACTTTTTTAAGATTATAAAAAGTTTTATATAAGTCCAAGAAGTTGTAAAATTCATTCATAAAGACACAGAAAACATTTTCCAAAAATCCATGATCTTTTTTGAGCTTGGTTGTCCTGTCTAATTTAATTATACATATCGAGGACATATTTTTCCAAAAATCCTAATCTCAACATGAGGAACACATTAAGGGTAAAATTCTATTACTAAATATGTCACATGTCCATGAAATCAATTTTCAACCTTAGCATTACAATTCAAAAAATTCATTGTAATCCGTATTGAAAAAATGATAATAAAAATAATTTTATATTTCATTATTAATATAATATAAGATTTTATTTACAAAACACATACAACACCATTATCTAACAATAATCTTAAACCATTACTTAGACATCATAATATTATCTCTTAATATCCATATTCATAGTGAATAAAATATGAATAATTTTTTATGGTTCCTCAACCAAAATACAATGATGATACTTATGTTTAATGTGAACAATACTATTATAATATTAAATATAATTCACAAGTAATTATTGGTTTCTTTATCTTCAGAAGTATAAACAATATGCATAACAACATACCTGATTCTCTTTAGGGGATATCCCATAACAACATTGATTTTCATAATTCCTATACATTCAACATCATTAGAATTCAATGTTAACGAAGTTCCATCAGTTATTACTAATATTTAAAACCATAAAGCATAGTCTGAAAAACATTTGTCAGAAAAGAAATACCCATAATCATGAAAAATAAAAAATTGAATTTTTAAATCAGGACAGAAACTACTTTAATCTCATACACCTATACCTTATCCTTGGATATTTATATTTATCCATTATTTATATACATTATAATGGTATATAAAGAGTTATTGAATTCCTAAATAATATCCAATCAGAGTGTCAAACTAGGTGTTCTATAAAGCCTAATTTCATGTACCAGGATATGCTAGACATAGGCTTGACACACATTTTCGGAGTTTTTGTCCCATGAAATACATTTCCAGAACAATGTCCACTTGATGTTTCTATACACGGATGTATTTATAGTAAACCAAAAACTCTATCCTTTACAAAAATTCAATGATATATTCTTAAACATTAACTCATTATTTGGCCTTGGGATTCCCTCCTATGTACCAACATCGTTCAGTCATGGTATGCCATCCCAATTACCCAATTTTTTGAGGTTTGGATGCTCTCCTATGTACCCTCTTGTTTTGTGCTTAAGACACCCTCTTGTTTTTAGCATGGGAGACCCTCTCATGCACCCTATTGAGCTCAGAAAACAATTACAATTACATAATAATTATAGGGAAATATTAGTACCACCCATAACATAATACATATTACATAAGATTATAAACAATAATCATATCATAACTGATGAAATTAAACTCGTATCTTAATGAGTTCATCATATAATTACATATGGAAAAGCGACAGGTCTCATAATCATTTAATTAAAAAATAACCCTATGAAATGAATCAGTTTTCAAAATAATATAACTTGTGGAAGAGAAATGGTTGTAAAAGGAATCATTCGATGAAAAATGAATCCTTTCATAAATGAATATAAATGGAACCATTAGATCATTTCAAATATTGGAATGAGTAAAATCAATAGATGTCATCATAACGAGATATTAATTTGAAAATACCTTTTAAAAACTTATCTTGGGTGAATATCCTTTCTTAATTGAAATTTATTTTTAAAAAATAAATCTTTTTGAAAACCATTTTCTTTGAAAATATATTGGAAATAGAAAAATATGGAATGAAATAATTTTGAACGAAATTTCCCATTTAAACATATAAAATAATATTGATTTTTTTGACCTATAATATCCTTTATGTCATATAAATTAATCTTGAAAACATTTTTAAAACCATTTTACTTTAAAACATATAATATAAGCATGAAAAATAGATTAAATTTGATGTCCTTGAAAAAATATATAATAACCATATAAAAAATTGAATATTGTTTTCCTTTAATTCTTATAAATGTTTCTTGAAATCATTTTTAAAACCATTTTCTATTAATACGTATTAATGAAGCATGAAAATCCATTGGGTTTAATTTTCCTTCATAATAATTTTAATACATATAAAATAATATTTGATAGGATTATAATCCTTTTCACTGAAAATATCCCATTAGAAAATTTATATTGGTAACTATTAAAATCATATAAACACTTTCAATAATCAAAATATTTTTGAAAAAAAAATCATTGAAAAAATAATTAAAATAAGAAAATCCTTAAATTAGTGGAGAAAAATTATCTAAAAAAGTATATGTGAACATAATATGTAATCGTCAAGGAGATTTTGGTCATGAAGGAAGGTATCTTTATAAATTCCGAATATTTGTTTTGCATAACAAAAAGTTTTGAAAAGTGAATTGATCAGAATATGAAAGGACAAGTCATTTTAAAACCATTTTATAAAAAGATAATGAATGGAATAAAATTTCCTTATATAATAATTTAATTTTATAATAACATTTTTTTACACTTCAATAAAACATGTTTTTTAAATAACACAAACATACATCTGAAATATGAGATAAAGTCACATTTTATAAAAATATTTTCATAATTATATTAATTACCATAGAATAGAATAAATGGAATCATTACATGAATATGATAAATAACTAGAGTGAAGGAAAGTTCATGAGTTTTCTTGATATATCGACCATATTATTTCATCAATGGAAACATAATCATAAAAAATCTTTATAAATGATGGGATAGTAGATATAAAGAGTTACCACTATTATAACATTGAATAAAAATATAATGGAAAAATTGAAAATACATTAATCTTAGAATATCATTAATATAAATATATTTATGATATAAAATTTAAATTATAGTATATACACATCATATAAAAATATTGTTCGATGACATGTAATGTTCTCAAATAATGAAATTTGAGGTAAATTTAATTTAATGATTTGGTAAATTTTGAATCATTGAAGCCATGAAATAAAAATCATCTAATGGATATTTAAATAATAATTAAATTTCTTATATTATTTATATAATAGATAAATTTGATGTATAAAAACCAATAATATAAATGAATTTTGAATAGAGCATATATCTCATGGCAGTAAAATGTGAGATTTAATTCCAGTACATAATATTTTAACTTTTTTGAACACATTAAAACCCCATATAAAAAATTATAATTTTGGTATAAGTATATTATAAAAAAAATTCATATATATAATACCATATATGATTCACTTATGAATTTAAAATACCCATTTTAAAAAAAATCCATGTTGATGTAATGTTTTTGGAAATAATTTCTTTGTTTATCATATGTGTTCTGACTTATTATTCTTGATCACCACACATGGATCATGATTTACTTTTTCGCAGAATATAAATACATACATTCATATCATATATTTTCTGTAAATAAATATTAATTGTATTACATTAAAAATAATAATATTAGATGAAATAAATCATTAAAGGAGAAGGTAGGTCGTATGTACCCATGAATATTGCTTCTGATTTGTTGTCAAATTGAAATAATGCATGTAATTAATATATATATATATATATATATTATTAATATAGTGGAATTATTATTTATTTTATATCATATAATTTTACTAATCCCAAATTTATATATACTCTATGTAAATTGTGAATGAATATCAATACTTTGGGGAGGCGGTAGTGCACAACTCCACAATCAAAGTTATCATATTTACAAAAAATAAAATGTATGAAGGTATGTGTTATATAAAAAATAAAAAATAAAAAATAAGATAAAAAAATAATATATATCATATAATTTTAACAAAATAATTACTTAATACATTCCGTTGAATGCGTGAACGAATCAAATCATTTTGAGGAAGTGGTAGTCCACAATCCACAAACTAAGCTATTATATTTCTAGAAAAATGGAAAGCATGAGGGTATGATTTATATAATAAATAAATAATAATTAATACATAATATATATAATATATATCATTTTAAAATATAGTTTCCATCACAACAACCTACCATGAGTTTTGAGAATGGAATAATGAACAATATTGTTTGGTGTTGTGGTAGTTCTCCAAACACATGAATGGTAGGTTTGTCACCCATTAGATGGATTTCTGTGTGTGTTTAAGTCAAAACCATAAAATTTGAACATATATTTATATTGAACATAAAATTTTGAAAATATAATAATATAATTATAAGATATTAGGGGTGGATAATTAAAATACTACTAATGGTATTGAGGAAGGATGTTACCTCTTTGTCAGGGTAAATCCTTACGGGTTATAAGGAAGGTCTTCCTTGGAGGGATTTTTTCCCAAGTTGAGGATTATAACTTAAGTGGAGGTATTTTGATGAGAATTTTGGGCTTTTATTTATCATGAAATAGTGTCTTGTGATGTGAGAGGTAGTGGGAGGGATAAGTACATTTTTATAATAGAGGGAGTGGACACACATGGCATTTTTTAAATAAAGTTCGGTGTAAAGAAGATTTTACCGAACATAATGCATAAAAAAGAAGAAAATCCCCAAAAATGAATTATTAGGGATTAATATGTCCATCCAATTTTTTTAAAAATAGTATACATCATTTTGGACCCTATGATTTAGGTTTATCCCTTTATTGAGAAGGATTTTACCTTAATTAATTCAATTTATTTTAATGACATGCACTGCTCTTGTTGGTCCAATAATAAGTTGATCTTATTATAATATAAATATTATAACATATAAATTTTTTAATTTAAATTTTTTAAATTAAATTCATAAAAGATGAAAAATTAATTTTAACATTAATCCCACAGTCATAGCGAGATAGTGGAGTTTGAATGCGTGAATATTCAAAACTTTATTAAGATTTTATATCTAAATTCAATACAATACCGATTTAAATGAACTCAACTGAATTAAAAAAAATTTAATTTACATATTGTGACATTAAAACTAATTTTATATATAATTTATATATATAAATAAATAAGATAAATAGAGTGTTTTTATTGAATTTTGGTATTTTTCACTAAACATCCAAAAATGATATTTTTTTCAGAAATATCGTAAAAAATACACCTAAGTTGTTTGTTCATTCTGAATTAGAAAATAAATTTTATTTTTTCATATTAAATCCCCAATAGTGTATAAATTTACTTATATTCTTCCTCATTAGTTGTAATAATGATGTTCATTTGACAAAATATATTCTCAAAATATTTATTCTTTCGTATTGTTACATGTTTTATTATGCATATCATTTTTTAGGTAAAAAAATAAAAATTATTTTTTAAAATTATTTTTTTCTATTAATATTTATGAGTTTAACTATTAGGTTACAAATATCTAATTTATATAATTATAAAAATTATATTGGGTTTCGTAGAAACACATGGTTCTATGTAAAAAAAGCCAAGAAAATGTTTCATTCAGAAAAATAAAATCCATGTATTGCATATAGTGTGTAAAATCCAACTATTGTGATTTCATAAAAAAAATGTATTCATTTTTACATGAAATGAAAAATACCAAAAATATTATATTTACTCGAATAAAAAATTCACAAAATCTATGGTTGTTATAATGATGATTTTAATACTCAAGTAGTTATGAAAATACATCGAATAATATTTTCTCGTAATAGGGATGATTAAATAATTTGTTTGAGATATGATGGTTTTTAATACCTCTTTCCTTCAATATTGATAAACTATCTGAATACTTTTGAAAATAATGTCTGTTGATAATGAAATTAATATTTAATGGAAAAATAATCTATATAGAAAAGATAATACAATAAAATAACAATCTATAATATTATCCACTTGATAATGACCCCTATGGTTATATATGATATTAAAAAAACACTTAAATAAAATCCTAACCTATAATGTTATCTAATCCCATAAATTATACATACTCTAAGGACCAAACATTAAACATTATATAATTTATGGATTTTAAACTAAAATCCCAATATTTAAACTCCCATGAATCCTTTTGGTTTTATGATTTAGAGAATCAGTACTATCCCTTACAAAATAAACCCATTCCAAATATGTGGAAACTAATATCCAAGTTCCATTTCTTCCATTAATTTTTTAAAATAATATTTTCCATGATCTATCATAAATTTTTTCCGTTGATTTCATCCTTATCACTATTATCACCTAAATCATGTGAAAAAAATTATAAAACACGTGATCAGGATAAAGTAAAAGTAATGGAAAAAATATAATGGATAACCTTATTACAATGGAAATCCATAATAGGATTTCTATGAAAACCAATTCTTTTATTTGAAAAAAGGTATAATATTTTTAAAATGAAAAGTATTCATAATTTAAAAAACAATCACGAAATTTTATTATAAATAATTTAATTTATATGTATGTAACATTGGATATAATTTTTTATATCACTCATACATATATTTTAGATCTCTAAGATATAGAAGTAGAAATTCCCATAGTTACAATTGTAATAATTTCCATAGTATTATTCACTTAATCTCTTATGAAAACCCTAAATGGTTAAATTGATCTTGTTAACCAATTAATTGTAGATATATAATGGGATAACCAACCCTAGTTTTATCATGAAACCAACTATGATCATAAAAAATTCCTAAGGACCATAAAATAATAATAACATATATCTCTTGAATTAATTAAATAATCATTGGTAAAAAAATCTATATTGAATTAAATTTTAATTTTATAAATGTAATGAACTCATAAATATAATCAGATTATTAGAAAATATTATTTTAAACATGTAATGAATGATTTAATACCATTAAGTTATATAAAAGTGGAAAATTCCATTCATTATATATATGTTTAAAATCATTGAATTAGGATTTTCTAAATTGTTTTGAAATTATGACATTAAATTATGATTTTTCTAAATGAATTTCACTAATAAATACCATATCATTAATATGACCATTATTAAATTGAATCTGGGATTCGTAGATAATTTAATTTATTTAAATTGTATTCAATAGCATTTATGACATGAAACATAATGTGATTAACAGAATAGACTATCCCATGAATATAAAATATATTTAATTTTTAAATAAATTAATTATATTTTATAGACTTCACTAAATGGGACACTGATATATAATATATTTCACACTTTAATGATTTTTTATGGCTTGTGTTACATGCAAGACAATGTTTTATAGTAAAACAATATATTATTATTAGATTATTATTTAATATAACAAGATATAACATATCCATCAAAATATCCATTATCAATTTTATTAACGAACTAATTAAAATAAATTTTTTTCACAAATATTAAAATAATTCATTCATTACTGAATAATTGTAAATGAATATAAGAACCAATTGAATATAATGTGATATTTTATGGAAAACTATATTTATGATCACAAAGTTATTTGATCCTAATAAATTAAATTAATTAAATTAAATTAGTTATACTATTGTAATATATATATATATATATTAAATATAGTATTTTTTATATTCATCCAATAGATTTGATTGTAATGAGTTCAGAACAACCGAATATTACATAGAAATTCCTATATATATATATTAAGGGACATTTATCACCTTTTAATGGGGATATAATTTTAAATGAAAATTTCGGAACATTTATAGATTCTGTATTTCAAAATAAAAATCATATTTTAAATATAATCATAATAATTATGTTAGGATAAATTTATATTAATTTTATGTGATGTTATATATTTCAATAAAGAGTGAAAACATTAATTAAAAAATAATTTTATATAATTTATTTATGTGTCTAAATAATAATTTTTTGGGTTTTTGTTATCGTTAGAATCTTTTTTATTTAATCAAAATTAATTAATTTCAATAAATTTTAATTTTAAACTGGATATAAAATCATAGCATTCTTTTTAGTGCTTTTACATTGAAAACACACATTGTGGTATCGTCTATGGGATAAAAAATTATATTCCTCTGACCACTTAAGTGACCAGGATTTGAAAAAATGGATTCATTTTTTTGTTATATTAATTGTTTATAATGTACAATAATTTAAACATAGTATTTGATAAAAAAAATGTATTTGAGTAAAATTAATTACAATGATTAAGAGGAAAATTAGCTTCATAAGGGACTACACTGTAATCATAAGAGCCAAAATGATAGAGAAGATACTCCAAAATACCTTTCAAAGGCAATTTTTAAATACTATATTTATTTTCACTACATTTTTTGGTTATTGTTTCAACATTAAATGAGAAAAATGTGGGAGGAATTTCATTTTCCATAATTTACAAGAGTGTTACTCCTTCTCCACTATAAAAAGGAACTCAAGACTCCCACTTCCTCACTCATATAAAGACACTTTGGATTGACCAATATCTTCCAAATTAATTCTTAAAATTTCACTAAACATATAAAATAAGCCTCTAATTTTGGTGAAAGTCATTAATCAAGGATATTTAATGAAAAAAAATGAGTTACCTGATTAAGAGGTCGTATCCATCTTCGATACCTTTAGATTTATTTATTTCTCCACTATTTAAATTGATCTTATTTAAATATTTTATAACATAACCAGTATCCTATATAGAATAATATTTCTTATGTTAATATTTATACCAACACTTACACACATTTCTACCTAATGGGTAACAATCATAATGTTTAGCTGTATGGAGCTCTACTACATCATGAAATGATGTTATTCATTTTTCCATTACCATCTCTCATGGATGGGAATTATGATGAAAATATGTTTATATATGATATATAATATATTTATTATTTCATTATTATTCATTAACTCTATTATATTATATACCATTATACATGATTTTTTTGTAAATATGTTAACATTGTTTATGGAAGTGTGGACTATAGACTCCTCAAAGGGAGGTGATTCATTCAAAACATTCATGGAATATATAGTGGATGGTTTTAATAAAAAATATAACAAATAATAAATTCATATGATAATTTAATTATAATATACATATATATCATTTATTTTTCATTCATTGAATATGACAATTAAATTATATTTTCATTCATGAATAATTACGACCAACTGTTTCCATGAATGGTGCATTTCATTTCTTATATAAAAATATTATGGATTATTGTAAATACATATGATCTAAATATATATTATATTAACATAATGTTTTAAATTATGGAGTTTATTAAATCATGATATATGTAATAGGAAAAAAAATAATGCATCAAAACTTACTCTAGAAACTATGAACTTCCAAAATAGTGAAAATAATGAATAAATGGTAACAAAATAGTAATAATATGTTATAATATTTTAATAAATGATAAAATAGATATTATTATGGTTATATAATAAGTTATTAAAAATATTAAAATCATAATACTAGAGGTTAAGGATGTTGACTCAAAAAGGATACACTAGGTAATGGATTTCATATAAATTTACATTCTATTCAATCTTATTTATTGTTATGATCCTAGTATATTGTATATAGAGATTATAGTTCCCTATTACATGTTATATCATGATTCTATTGATAATTATGATATTATAACTGTCATTTATTATTATTCCTTTGTGTATATTATGATTCAAATGTTTCAATATGGTATGATACACATTGTAATTATAAAAGATTATTCTCCAAAAGAACAATTTTATTTATTATCTATTAGATCTCACTTAATTGGGTGATTTTTAACAGTATCAAGAAAAATCACATTTTGTGCCCATAATTTATTATTATATCATTTTCTAAAAAACCCATTCATTTATTCTCATGTGGTTATTTTGGGAATCTTTCAAGTACTGTTAAAATTTTAAATTTATTTATTCATAAAATTATTTTGGAAATGTTTTCAAAACAAAACCAAAATTGTTTATCAATTTTGTTTTAGAATCATTTTCATTTTACAAACCATATTATATTATATTTCTTTAAAAAAATGATATTTAAATTTCAGAAATGATATATTAAATACGTTTTTGCCATTTTGTAATTCAATTTTTTAAAGGAATGTTTTTATTGCATTCCAACCGTTTTAGAATTAAATGGTAATGTTGTTTATAACCCATTTGAAATGTATGGATTTACAAACCATAATTTCATTATCTATTAAAATTCATGTTTAAAATTTTACTTTTTAATTAATCTTTTTTTTCAAAAGTGATTTTCAATGAAACTGTTTTCAATAGGATTTTAGTAGTGAAGGATATTTTACTCAAGAACATTTTTAAAAGTTTTTTTATATTTTATATATTCATAAATTACAATATACTAATTTTTTTACACCACCAGGGATATTTAATATTGATACCATCCTAATTCTTCATTTGGATGTTTTGTATATATTTTTCCATAGACACTATTGGAATTCATTTCCTCGAGTCCTTTGTCAGTCCCCAAGAAATAATCCATTTCCAATGTAAATTTAGCATTGATTTTCCCATAAACAACCATATCAAATTTCAATGATATCATTATTTAAAATATCAAATACTATATTTCATATGGTGTTTAATTTGAATTTTTTTTATTGTTTGTGAAAATATTGAAAAAATGGTATCCTTTATTCTATATGTATATTTGATAAATAGTACTATTTATTCCAAACAAGTAATTTTTTACAAGTGAATTACATGGGATAAAGTCCAATTAAGGTAAGCACTATTGTTTTGGAAAAAATATATAAAATCCCCTTGATTAATCAATAGTCTCATGAGATTAAATTAGTTGGTGACAACCCCTTTGAGTTGATTCCATAAATAATAGATAGGATTCTACACATGTATTTTTTATTGACTGGTTGATAGATCTTGATAGTAGAGTTGTTAATGTGTCTTACATATGAAATAGAATAATTATGACTTTCTACAATGTAGAATCGAACTATAGATGTAGATGCTTCAATAAATGAGGGGGTTAATTTTATTTTTTATAACATTAATTTTTATCTTTATGAAAATAATTTTTTAAGAAGTTTATAAAAGTTATATTATTTAACCCTCTTGGTCCAATATCAAAGAGATAATTGGAAGGGACTCAAAATAATAATAAATAACCTACACATAAAGAATTTTATCATTAAGAAACATAAAAATGTTTATATTATATAATGATTCAACCTTAATGATTATGAAATATTATTTATTAGAGTATACAAGAATAAGAAAGTATAAGAATGTTATAAGTTCATTCATTAAAGAAATACAACATAAATAAATATTGTAAAAAAACAATTAAACAAGTAGAAATTATTTTAACCCCAATAGAAGGGTATAAAGCTACCGTGGAAAAATATCACTTGATTTATGCATTCAAGAATTTTATTATACCCACACAAGGGTAATTACTAAACTATAATATTAGATTATGTTATGTAAACCCTAGAAGTAGTAATACATTAAGGTAGTTGGAACCTATGTCCTGCTATCCTTGCAAGCCCTCATACATTAAGGTATTTGGAATCTCTATCTTTCTATCATCAAAATCCCTACATTGTTCAAAATAATAATCAGAGTCGGAAACATAATAGTGGACCAGTAGATCATGGTTGAACAAGATGTTCACAGATCACAGAAGGCAAGAGAGTCCCTCTCCATTAAAATCACAGCACAACATCAAATCATGTAATTTATTCATCAATATTGATATCGTTCAAATGAGCTCATATTTATTGAAAAACATCAACGATTGAATCCTCCACCAACAATGAAATTTTTCATTTATTTTCTATGGTAATTATACATGTGTCACTCAACCAAAATTTAGTTAGAAATAATTTTTCTCCATATTTTTATTGTAAAATAATCATTTTTATGGAATTATAACATATAAGAATAGCATAAAAAGGTTTATGAAACCAAAGTAAACTATAATCCGATAAATATGGAACAATATATTTACGAAAGAAAAAAATAACATTAATGGTTACAAATAATGATACACAAAATGAAAAGGGAAATAAAGTATAAATATTTATTAAAAAAGAGTGATATTTTCAATGAAAATAATGTCAGATTTTAGAGGAATTCAGAGTCTAAATACTGAGTTATATAGAGTTTGAATTCTAAGTAATTCGTAGTCGGAACTATGAGGAATTCAGTGTCAGAATTATGAAGAATTTGGCATCTTAATTTTATAAAATTCATAGGGAGAACTTTAGGTAATTCGGAAAAAAAATATAAGATAATTATGAATCCAAATTTTATAGAATTTGGAGACAGAATTTTAGATAATTTAGAATGTTAATTTCAATGAATTCAGAGTATAAAAAAACTATGACATGGTATCTAAGAAACTATAAGGTTATAAGGGTTGAATAAGGATTATATTATACTAATGTAATTTAGTCTTAAGAAAAAACATGGTATGCATTGATATAGAACATTATGTGTAACATAAAATAGTAAGTTAAGGTTCATGTAAATAGATTTTCATAGTGAAAGAAAATAATCTTTAAGGAGGAAGCATTTGTGATTTTCAAAACATAAGGGAATGAGAATTGCATAAGATATTTTATTAACGTAACACATCCTTATGATTCAGTTATAATTTTTCCTTGAGATTTTTTTTGACATATATATGTATTCATTTCATTCTCAGTTCATTTATTAAATGTAATGTTTTTAAGTTCATTTCCCAACCATACTGATGTTTCTATATATTATTTTTAAAATGGAATGTGTTTATAGGTATTATCTATCCATATTTTTTTCAAGTTCATTATAGATGGTATATAGAATGTTTTTTGTGTTATATTATTTTCTAGGTCATAATTATTATTCATTTTGATTCATTAGTACTTCTGTTGTACTTTACCATTACTTAGAATTTGAGATCTTTCTTATTTATTCCCTTTCTTATGAATCGAATAGGCATATATTGAAATATATTCAAGGGTATGCTACGTGGAATAATGATATACTCAAATTGGAAAAATAGGTTTTATTTGTTTCATTTGTTAGTAATATAAGACTAGTGTATGTATCTAGTTTTCCAATACTACAAAACTGATTGGACCTTCTATATTTTATTCCATGTAATAATTTTAATGTAATTTATAGAAGAAATCATCTCTTGGATTTCCAAGGATGTTTTACTCCTATTTTTATTAATGGATGTTTAGTAGAATCCTTAGGAAGTTGATTGAAGGGAAAATAAAATAGATAACATAATCTGATCAAATAATTTAATGATATGTATAGAGGATCATACATTATTTCTATTAAAGTTGAGATTATATGGGTAGTCCTTTAAGTAATCCCATTCTGGATACTAGAAATGGAATTGGTTTAGCACAGATGTTCCTAGGAGTAAAAAAGGATACTATGTGTGTTGCAGTAGACATAGTGTAACATGATACATTGTAGAAAGACGTATTGTGCACCTGGTTTGAAACTCCCATGGGATACACATAGGATAATTAAAATTTATATTTGATGACATTATGATGGATTTAAATGAATAATGATAATGGAAAAACAAATGAGTTGTTGATAGTAGTGAAATTTATCATGTTTATACATAATTAATTTTTTCGAATGATTATTAAAAATATACACATTAAACCACTACCAAACTCCCCAAATAAGAATACAAATAATTCTATTATGAGCTCCATTGGTCGATACCATCGATATTGGAAGGCTTTGTTTCCATCACACAGGAAATGGTGAAGGTTATAACTAATATGATGACACAATTGAAATGGGAATAATTTATCTATTTGAAATAAAAAGATAATGCAATGAATTAACAAGTAAAAATGAAGAGTGTGATAGATGGAAATGAAAAGTATCATAAGAAATCCTTTATAGTTTATTTTAATAAATGTGGAGAACCTAGTCATTACCTATGTAAATTCCCTCATAATGATGATAATATTTATATGAAGGAGGGAACTCTGTGGAAATAGGTTGATGTTTTATTAATGTGTTGGGGTTGTATTGAAAAATATTGTAAAAATTCTATTTATTGATTAATATTATTTCAATATTTTCAATCTTATTTATTTTATAAATTATATTAATATGGTTTTTGAAAACAACAATTTATATTTCAGGTGACAACTAATCGAGTCTTGAATGACCAATGCTCTTGAACCCATGACCTAAGGATGATAAGGGATTCACACCAACCATTATCCTTCATAATGTCCACATTAATATGTCAGTGTTTTTAATTAATAATTTTTATTAATAAATATTAATGATGAGGAAATATTTTAGATTATTAGGTTTAAAGATTATTATTGTAACAATATTTGATTTTTAGAATAGTTAGAGACAAATGTAATGACTTTTCACTCTTATGGGCCATATGATCAGTTTAATATTTATGTTAGTGCATCATTAATGAATGTTATTTTTTACATAACCATCTATTAGATAAATAATATTATCAAAGTAAAACCATGATATGTAATTGTTCATATGTAATTAAAACATAAAAAATATTTTAATTTGATTATATGCCTAGGTTGTAATGGAATTTCTCAATATTATTAAAAATATTCTAAAAGTAAAATATAGTCCCAATATAATTTTTTTATACTGATGGTCTTGTAAATCATCACACATTTATGGATTTGAGACCATAAATATTCCATCCCAAATTCACTTATTTGTGATTGATTCCCTCAATCACTCATTATAAATACTTAATCTTTTCCTTTATGTATATACCTCTATATCCTAATAATTTTATCATAATTATTGACCTAGTTATTTGTTAGTACATGTACCTTTTGTACTTATCATTATCTATTTTCTAGATGATGTTTTACGAACCATTCTCACAAAGTGGAATTTCAAACATTTAAAATTTTAGCAATATATCACCAAGATAAATTTTAATTTTTTTTAACGTAATTTAATTATGGTGGGGAGTATGTAACTCCCTGAAAATCCATAGTATGATAGTTATATTTGATAGAGTGTATGACACACAAATTCAGACATGTAAAGGAATATATAATCCTGATAATTTTTAATATATTTAATATTATAATTAAATTAATTATATATTATATCTTGTGATGCATGTAAAATTGAGATAGTGTTTTTCACATGCAACAACGAGTTTCTTAGATGAATTGTGTTACATGCAGTATTGAGTTTTACAAAACAAAAATATAGTTTTATTTGATTATTACATAATATAATACGGTATAAAATATTCATTAAATTAGTGGTCATGGATATGATTATATAACATATGAATAGAATATTGTTAGAAATATAAAATGAATTAATTGCTTTACAATTAATTAGAAATTAATAAAAAATCCAACTAGAAATAAAAGGGATTCTTCTTATACGTAACTATTTTTATACTGAGAAGTATATTTTATCTGAATTATTTAAATCAATTTTATTTAATGAGTGATATTAATTTAATATATATATATATATTAAATATTCATTAATTTTGTTTATTCATCAAATATATTTTATAGGAATCACATATGAGAAAACCCAATATTACAATTAAAAACATATATTTTTATATTGACACTTTTCCTTCATTTTAAAGGACCGTGTATTTTAAATCCAATTTTCAGAATATTTTTAGATTATATATGTGAAAATAACTTCATAATTGAAATAGATACCTGAAAATTAGTTTATGGGGTTTTTAAATTTTCCGTGAGGTTTCAGTTATTAATGACGAGTGGAAAATATTGAATTTTTATTCAAAACTACTTTATCATCTATCAGTTTATAAGGATAATTTTTTTTATTTGTTTTATATATGTTTTAGATAATTGTTTTTCAATTAAATCAATTTAGGTTGTAATTTTAACATTGAAATTTTACATAAAAACAGTGCATGTTTTTTAGTGTTTTTTGTTTAAAACATGGATTTTTTTAACATCTATAAGATTAAATTTAAATTAAATTCATCCAATTTTTTGAATGGTGTCTAGAAAAATGATTTCATATTATCAAATATAATAATTTATTATTAATAATATGGCCATCATAGATTAAGGAAAAAATATTATTGGATGTGATTAAAATTAATTACAATGATTTAGTGGAAAAATTATCATAACAAGGGAATAACCATTAAATATAAGAACCAAAATGACCAAAATATTTATAGAAAATAAATTGGATGGATTTATTTTGACTATAGACTAACATTTCATGAAACTTATCTTTATTTTATCAACATTAGATTTGAAAAAATTGGTGGAATTTATATTTCTAATATTTACAGTAGTGCCTCTCCTCATCAAAAATAAAAGGGAATTCAAAACTCACATTTCATCACAAAACTCAGGATAATATTTTCAAACAATATCTACCCATATAGATTCAAAAAATCCCTAAACACTACCGAGAATCATCACCTTATGCTGATATCCATCCATGGATTCCCTTTGGGGATAACCAAAAGGACTTACCTGATTTAGAAGTGACATCCTTTTTTAGCCTCATCAGTTTAATTTCGTTATATAATTATAAAATAATTCTTATTCCATGATTACATAAAATTACCACTATACTAAATATAATATAATTTTTTTATATATTATACCCAAACGTACAAATACCTTCATCTAATTAGTAACAAACTTACCGTTTAAGACTAGAGTGAACTTCCACCTCATGAAATAATGTTTTTGTTTTTATTTTACCACCTATCATGGATTGGATTTATAATTGAATATATATTTTTATACTATATATATGATATTTATTACGTATTTATTATTATTTTATTATTTTCTGAAATATAGCATTTACCTTCTATTTTCTGTTATTACGATAACATCATTTGTGGAAGTGTGGACTACCACCTCCTCAAAGCGTGGTGATACATTGACACCATACATGAATTTTACAATGGATGGTTATATAAAACCTATATAATATATATCACATATTAATGATAATTTTATTGAAATTTATATAGAAATATTTTACAATTCATTGTTTTTATATGAAAAAAAAGGAATGTAACTTTCATGCTTACATTCAACCTACTATCTCCATGATTGGTCAATTTCATTTCCTATTTAAAAAAATGAATTATTATTATAAATAAATAAGAACACAATATATATGATAATTAAATAAATTTTTACATTTTAAATACGATTAAATATTTAACTATGTAATAGGAACAAGAAAAAACATATCGAAATATACTCGAGAAACAAGACAATTAACACCAAAAATAGTGAATGTAATGGAAGAATGATGACCAATAGGTAATAATATATTATAATATGATCATCTATGATAACAAAAATATTAACATGGTTCTATTAAAAGTTATTAAAACTCCTTAAACCATTATATTAGAGGTTCATTATGATGACCCAAAAAGGAAACACAAGGTATGCGATTTCGTCTCAATTTACATTCCATTGAGACTTATTTGTTATTATGCACTTAGTTTAATGTATATTGGAAATATATGACCTTTAATGGATATTATGATTCAAATTTATAAATGTGGTATTTGTAAAATTTTAATTTTTAAGAATTATAATCATAGAGGACATTTTAATTATTATGTTTTCAGTCTCACATGAATTTTTTATTATTAAAATTATCATAAAACAATCACTTTATTTTTTCCCTCATAAAATATTATGTACTTTGAAAAAAAATCCAATTTTTCATATAATATCCTGACTATTTTACCCTTTATGATAATTTTAATTTCTATTTGAATTATTTCCTTTAAGTGTATTTGGGTAAAAAGATTCCATGTGGAAAATAATTTCATAACCTACTATATTTTCATTAGGATATATTACATAATTATATAAATTAATATTCAACTATTATGTGTATGATAGATTTCATCATAAGATAATTTGTCATAATTTTTTATGTGGATTTAAATTTGATGCTGATAATATGTACATATATTTACTCCAACTTCAATGTTATGGTCTTTTCAAGGGATAACTTCACAATTTAAATTTTTTCAATATAGTGTACACTTGAATTTACATCAGAGGAAATTATTTTATAATTTTTTTATAAAACCAATAAACTATTATCTTATATTAATTCATGAAATTTTAATGTAATTTTATTATTTTCAATTTTTATTAATAAAATGTTTTAGAAAATATTATTAATACAACCAAACATCATTTCACTCTTTAGTTAAAGAACATATTTAGTTCTAAAAAAATATGATCTATTATATTGTTTTAAAAAAATTAACCTTTAACGAATGATTTGTAAATGAAAATTTTAACATTTTTTTACTATCTTTTTCATATATATATTGTTATCTATTTCTAAACTAGGAATTTTTTACCATTTTTTCGTGAAAAGGTAATGTTCTTTTTTACCTTCTGCGTCATGTATGTGTTTATCCTATATGACATATTTAATGCCATAATTTTATGTTTAAATGTTTCATATTTAGTCAAATTTATTAAAATGTCATATTTGAAGAAAATATTTTTAAAAAGTATTTCAAAAGAAAATGGTATTTTATATAAGAATGTTTTAAAGGGACATTTTATAGTATTTTTATTCATCAATAGAAATAACAAATTATTTTTACTCCACATTTAATGTGATTCCATCCGTAATCTTCAAATAGATTGTTTTTATTGATTTTTCAATGGATAATGTTCACATTGTCTTACATGAATCCTTTGTCAGTCCCCTAGATATATTTATTTTTTTATGATCAATTTCCTTTGATTTTTTTTCTAAATATCTATATGATTTTTCCTGGATATAATTTTTTCATGAACAATATACAATATTTTCATATTGCTTTTACTTTGAGTTTTATTTTATTATTTAACGAAATATTGATAAATCATTATCTATTATTTAATACAGATATTTTATTCTGAATGATGCTTATTCCATATGAGTAATAATTAGTGCATGGAAGACATGGATTAGGAACCATTTAATGTAATCCTTATGGGTTGGGGAATCATTAAAGAAATCTCATTAATTCCTAGTTAGTCTCGTAATATGAATTTTTTTTTTAAAAACCCATCATGTTTATTTCACTAATAAATAGAGAGGTTTCTACACATAGTTTTAAACTCTCTAGAGGATATATCTGGACAGTAGATATTTCCAGGTGCTTTAGACCTGACATCCAATAATTATGAATTTTCATAAATTGGATCGAGTTTTAATTTATCAATTTTATTTTGATTATATATATATAATGGTTTATTTAATTTTCATTTAATTGATTAAATGGATGATGTTTCATCTGATCACATTTCCTTATTTATTTCTCTTATCTAGTTATCTCAAAGGTATGTGTTTCCAATTATTACACTGCCATATTGTTTATATACATCGCTCTATGTTTTTTGATTACATGATATATGTGATAAGTTACATACCATGAAATTAATATAATTATCATTGATTCATTATTTAGGAAATTATACTTTACCCTTAATGATATTTTGAGCTCACCCTTATTTTTTTAATTTTTTAGGAATCCAAAAATTATACTAAAATATATAAAAAATTATTTTTTATATGGAATAAAGATATTGTCAAAAGAAAAAAAATTATTAATTTTTTCATTTGTAAAATAGGATTAATTTGTTTCTCTAGCTTACCAAGACTACAAAAATATTTGTTCCTCTAGGATTTTATTCCTTGTAATCATGATAACATAATTGGTAGCAGACATTAGCACTCGCATTTATGGGTTGTGTCGTTATAGTGTTGATTATGGGTATTGGATTTCAATACATATAAAAGAATATTTAATATAATATAATATATCATAAAATTAGTTTCACACATAATATTTGACTTGCATAATCAAGAAGTGGATGTTTATGCCAATGAATGGGAATTCAGTTAGGATTTCCCTTACACATTATAATCAGTCAAACGGTTTGCACTATAAAAGTATCATTTATCAAATGAAACATTTAATACTTTAATGATAATTAGATTCATGATAAGTGATATCAAGTAGAGATATATATATACACACCATAGAAAATAAATTAGTTTTAAATAATGGATCTTCCTCAGGGATGTAAAAAAATATATGAGAAGCAATTGTCTCTTGCTTCCCATTAAGTTTTAAAACATTTACTTCCTGTATAATAGTTTAAATAAAGATATTATCACATTTAATGAGTATATTGTTATTAATTATAAGTTATGTGATTATTTTAATTCATTTTATGATCCATTAATTAAAATTATTACATTACATTCAATGTTTCATGTGTTTTTTATTCTTTGATTAATTATAGGTTTGTTTATTTATAATTATGGATGTTATTATAAAATGAGATTATAATTATATATTTGTAAGGAAATATTATTAGTGAAAGTACAGAATTATTAAATGTACCATATATAATTTTTTTTCTTCTATGAGGATGATTTATATCATATAATGTTAAAGATAATTGTTTAATTTATTTAAGCAGTTTTTCCAAACACTATAATCATGTTTTGTTTTATTTAATATAATTTGTATGTATCAGATCAAGAAGTTGAAATATGATATAATAAAAAAATTCGGTTTCATATATATAAAATGATACTTTTATGAACATCCCATAAGGTGGTAATGGAAAATAAAAAAACATTATCCATAGATATGGTTAACCTCTATAATTTGGGAACTAGCTTCGTTTCATTGAATAATGGGTGGTAATAAAATGGATGAATATAAGATATTAAATAGGAAACAATAAACATCAGTATAAACATTAGAATATATTTATCATGACATTATAGAGTATTTATATGTAGATAAAATTTAAAATGAAATGAAAATAAGAGAGATTCTATTAGAATATTACCTCTTTATATATCCTCCTTTAAGGTCCCCATATGGACCTTGGATAAGGTTATTTGGTGAGACCAACATAACATGTACATTGTGGGGGCGAGGAAGATTGGTATTTTTTGATATTTTATGAGATTGATGTCTTGTGATGATAAATGAGATTGGTAGGGGGTGTAATTACACAAGACGATAGTGGCTTTAAGTTATTAAATAATGATCGCTTTATATTTAAATACAATCACATTGATGTGTATTTATTATTCTTGAATTTGGAAGATAATTATTGTTCTAAATAATGGTTAGGGTTGATTGACACGTAAAACTACAATTTAAATTTTCAATATTTATCCATTAAATGTGTTAGATTTTAACATTAAATGTTTAATTATTCTACCGAGATCATGGAATTTTTTTACCATGGCTACATTTTTATATGTAAAAATGAGAATTAAATTACAAAAAATTGAATAGATTATGATTCCAAACACTGAATATATTTTAAAAATTTATATACATTATTTAATAAACTAAATAAAAATAGATCCTACATAAAAAATGAGAAAGTTATTTTTTTAAATGATAAGTAACTAATATTTAAAAAAATTATATACAATTTCAATTTGAATTTGATTAAATCGACATTAATATTATTTACTGATGTATTATTGAACTAATTATAGTTTTCAAAATAATTTAATATAAAAATTATCTATATAAATAAAGTACATAATAAGGAATTTTTCAAACAAAATGAATTATCATTTAATATTAAACAAAAATTTAAAATTATTAAATAATACCAAATATTCACATAATGGTTATTTTTAATTATTATTTTAGAAATTAATTTTAATTATTAGAATAATTTTGGAAACTTTCAGAATATATTTTTAAATCATGTACCCCATCAAATGGTGACAAAATTCCCTTTTAAAAAAATGTTATTTTATTATTAAAATAATATATATCTTTTTTTCAGACAATAAATAATATTGGATGAATTTAAAAAAATATTGAATATATTAGATATAAATATCTTTATGATTAATTTTTAACCGTTATTAATTTAATTTTTTATGATTAAATTTCATTATGGCCATAATCAATTTTTTTCAATAAAAACATTTTATATATATTCAATTGTTTTCTATTTAAATTTATATGTAATTGATAACTAATAAATTCAACCATATGTTTTCATAGGATGGATACTCGTATTCTTAACGAATAATTAAATGTGAACAATATAACTAACATATTTATATAATATTACTTAATTTTCTATAAGATTTATGTGGTGTATCTTGTATGATATTTAACATAATGTTTTATTTTTAAAGCATGGAATGTTAAAATAAAACTAATTCTACCGTACACCATAAGATTAGGAACATGAAATATTCATCATCTATAAATAATGTCATAAACCCATCAAATATAATAAATTTTATATATCCTAGAAACACTAGTATTTTGTGGGGAAATATCTTGTGTGGGATTATCACCTCAATGGATCCATTAATAAAATATAGGTCTCTCTATATATACATTAAGAGATAATGAAATATTATAAGTTATATGATTTAAAATATGTATATATGTTGGTGGTTTTTATTTCCCTATCAAATCATTTTAGGATTCTATCTCAAAATTGTAGCAACACATATCTTTCTCTTAGGATAGCGGAGGAGGATATCACCTGCATCCCTATAGTTATTCTAGATATTCTCAAGATGGATCTATCCATTATTGGTCATATTCAATTCTCCACATCCTAGTGTTTTTAGGAATATTCTAATGATCCCACTATAGTGACCCTACCTTGTTTAGAAAATCATGACACATATGGGTAGGGTTCATGAGGTATAATTGGATACCAAATCACTATATTATTTCCAAACACCTTTTCTCATTCATACACATAAAAAATCACTATCCAATAGAAAATGAAGGATATTATATGGTGTATCAAACACATGAATGTCACAACCCGCATTTCAGAACCATAATTTTGATAATGGTTCTCAAACTGGTTTCATGGAAAAAATAATAATAAAGGAGGAATATCCTAGATAAATGATAATTCATGGAACAAGCCCTGTAAACTATATAATCATATATCCCTGATCCTCACTATCATAACATGATAGAGTCCCTATGCAAAGGAAATTCTTGTTTCAGATGTCCACTAAATAATTTAGTAATGGGAAACACTGTAGTTTCTCTGCATATCATATATTAGGAATACCCTCACCATGACACAAAAATTAATATAAAATTATTTCATATATAGAGAATTATCTATGTGGGTACCAATGTATCTATCAGGAATGTCCTCCCTCCGATTTGAAAAAATATACACCATAAGGATCATTGTAATAGTTTAAAAAATTATATAATCATACATTGAACTCATACCATTGGAATAATGAATCCAAAGTTAGTTATGGTACTCCTCAAAGCTACTCATGTGGAGTTAATCCCAATTAATATGTCGATATCATCGATGAGGGACTTCATAATGATTTGTTAGTGTAGAAACTCCCCACATTATGATGATCAACTAGAAAATATTCCCTATACTCCTTAAATAATTTTTAATTATTATTTTTATAGTTATTCTAGAATATAATTAAGCTAATTCCACTAATTATACTATATATTGTATATTTTTAGAGGAACATAATACAAACAATAATTCTTTTGACAGAAAGGTTATCCTGGTAAAGGTAACTAAGATAATTATAATAGTAAAAGACACTCTGATGGAGAAAAAGTAAATTACCCAAGTGTTCAAATAACAAATGAATATTATATGTTATAATTATTTTAAAAAAATGTTGAGGACATTGATACCATTCTTAGTAGACAACATTATGTTCAAAAAATAATGTAAAACAATTCCAAATATATTATTAAATATGTGACCTCCTTTTTTGACATTGGATTAGTGTTGATGATTATTAATTAAAAAAATTTCAACAGTTATTTTTTAGACAAGATGAAAATGATTACATTTTTTATCAATTATATAAAAATAAAAATTAATTCATTTTCAATTAAAACAACTCTTCGTGATATTTTTTTATGCACAAAATGTGTTATCAGCATAAAAAATTATATTATTTTTGAAAAAAATATTTTAATGAACTTTTAAGATAATATATTAAATAAAATATTCAAAAATTCATTTAATGGTTTCTGTTTAAAAGTATTAGAATATATCCTTTTTTTATTCTTAAAACAAATTTTTCTATAATGTGTATTTTTTTAATTCTATATACTTATTTTGAAATGAATTTTTATCACTTATAGAAATAGAGTCTTGTAGAATTGATTAAATATTTTATTTCCAATATATTATTAGTATGTAATATTGTCAAATTTATTTTCTGTAAAAAATTTGGCTATAATTTTAAAATCATTTTTTAAATGGTATGGGATGAAAGAATTAAAAGAGTCATAGACCTAATAACTAATGTCTAAAATATCATAGAAAAATGATTTATTTTTTATTTGGAGATGCTATTACGAATATATAAATATTAAATTAGATTATTGGAAATTTTGGATCCACATAGCCTAGTATGAAATATATTATAGAATAAATTTTCATGTATTTATATTTTAACCACCCACCTTACTTATAAAATTGAAATCCAGTCTTATCTTCCCCACACCAAAAGATATATTTTATAAAACAAGAGTTGACCAAATTATCTATAATGTTCCTTATACTAAATGTTGGGTATTTATAATTACCAAATGATATATCCAAGAAACCTTACTATTTATTTCAATAGTGGATACATGAGTAAGACTAAACGTTATTCCTAATCATTTTAATATTTATATTATTTAAAAAATCATATAAATGTTATATAATCATAATAAAATTATAGAATAAGTATATTCCCTATATTTTACTATTATAATGACACTTTTTTTATATCTCATTACCCTCTATTATAAAAAGATAATGTCGCACATGTGTATGTCTGGTGTACCACATCCGCAATGCAATATAATTGTTCATCTATTTTATATTAACATGGATGGTGGTAATGATATATTTAATGTGTATATATATGACATTAATGACATATTTATAAATCATACATCACTTTTATCATTCAATTTAATAGTTGATTCATCATTTGGGTGTTCATAGATACAACTATGTCCATGAAGGGATGTGATTTATTTTTCACGACGCACACACATAGATATATATATATATAGAAAAAATTATATAAAAAAATATATATTTTACTTTTTTCATTATTTTTAATTAATATATTCTGAATCCTTGAATTTGGTTCATGTACAACTATTAAACTGAATTATTCAAGGAAAATGAAATAGTTATCACCCAAATGTTCATTTAAATATATAATTTTTTACAAAAAGGGGAATTAGGATTATAAATGTATTATAAATATATTGTTACTTAAGAATGTGGTCATGGAATTGTTTTATAATAGTCCTATATGAATTATATTTAAGATATTATTGAATATAAATAAATAAAGGATTTTAGGTAAGTGAATATAATAATAGTTTAATTATTTATCAGACTGTCGGTAGAATTTTTCATTTATTGAAATAATATTATTCATAACATTTAAAACCCATATATTTTCTATAATTTTTTATTAATCTATTTTTTCCATTATTTCGATTATTCATTGATTTTCCATTAAAAATATCTTGAAAATGGTATTTATGAAAAAGCGACCATATTTTATTTTGGAATAAAATATTCTCCTTCATGTCGATTATAATGAAATTTTTTTCTGAATGTTTCTATGAAAAAATTAAATTATTGAAAAATTCATAAATTACACTACCATTAAAATAATTTATAATGTATTAAAAGGAATATTTTTAAAACACTTTATAATTTATTTATTCACTTATTATTTTAAAATTTCAAAAATAATGTTATATTCTAACATATAAAGCAAGAACAGATGTTCACTATAGCTTAACATTTGGTTTCATTGTAGAATATGTTACATGTTCCCAATGTTATTTTATATGAAAATGTATTTCTTAATATTCATGTAATTTTATATTTTAATTGAAAACAAATGAAGATGGGTTTTTCCCTTTTTTCAATGAAATAGTCAAATTCACTTAAATGATGTATCATTAATCAATGTAAAAATGAATTAAGTATTTTTATTCTCTATTATTAAAATAATATAATTATACAATCAAATTTCATTCAATTAATGGCTTCTGATGTTGATGAATTTAGTATTTTTCTTTGAAACCAATTTTTTCATAAGAGTTTGTTATGTTATGATTTAATTATTAAAAACCTATTTACATTACATAGATTATGATATAGTGGAATTATAAAATGTTTATAAACCTTGTTTGTTTACTTTTTATTATGATATAATCCATTGATGAAATATTTATGATCCCTTGGAAAACCAATTTATTTTTTATTATATGATGTGAGGGAAAATATTACATATTCCTCAAATGTACTATTAAATGAAATATATCTAATATGATAGTATATATTTGAATAGGTTTTGGATCTTTTTAAAAAGGGATTGTATCTATTATTGTAATATTGAGAGTATATATCATGAACAATCCACCGGGGCCCGTATCATGGCTACCCCATGCTTTCTTTCCATAGACCAGTGGCTGGAAAATAGCACGAAAGGCGTAAATACCTAAACTGGGAATACATTCCCTTTATAACTGAAAACTAACACATCAGTGTACACAACTGGAAGTAAAACACTAAGTAAAACTGTATACAGAATAAGTGATGGAAAGTAAAAGGGTCCTAAAATACAATCCCAACAGGAATGTAAAATTACAACTGAATGAAATTACATCTAAAGAAAAGTAAATCAGCTACTGGGTCATCCTCCTGGGTTCCTACATGAATGGTAGGTACAAATATCCTCCTCAACACTCTTGTTTGTCCATCTCCTCTGTGTACCATCACACTGAGTGGTCCACCTATGAGTACAATGCAGTCATGCTACTCTATGCCTCAGTCAGCGATTTCCTTCATCTGCAACCAACACAATGAGGAGAGGGAATAGCCCATGTATGGGTGAGTATAACAATACTTAGTAGGGACCCCGAGACCCTCAAAGCCTCACTAAATACAACAAGGATAAACTGCAAAGTCTGAAATCAATGTACAACCATTACTTAGGTATATGACCATACATATATCTATGTTATCTAGTAACCCTTCTCAGTCACGAGGAAAACAAATAAGTCATTGACTCAACTCAAACCATGATTTTTAATAATCAGAACAATCAGATGTTAGAGATATCCTCCTCTATCGAGTATCATTCGCCTACCTTGTCACACAAAGGTGTTTCCCACTAACATGGAATTCTAAAGAACTCCTTCTGTTGAGTACTGTGGATCTGCTGCACTCACACAGAGGCACTCTAAACCATTGGTCTTCTGCGCTCACATATAGGCACTCCCCTCATAGCCTGTAGAGGTACTCCACGAGTTGAGTATCGTGGGTCTGGCATGATCACACAGAGGCACTCCCCACCGTGGTTCTGCCATGCTCCCTTAGAGGTAGTCCCCACTGGGATAGTCGAATCAATCCTAGTTAAATTGGTCAGCAGTCATCAAGTCTAAGCCAACTACTTGGTTCCCACTCAAATGCCTTCTCATCTCTGGAAGATCTACTCCACAAGTTACTGCTCGGTACTCCAAAAATCACAAAGTCCCACGTAGATGTATCTTAATGGTCACCTACATCATAGGGGTCTCAACGCAATAAACAGCGTTCCAATTGGATGCCCATTCTTTTAGTTATTATTCTTTTAGTCCTGGGCCCCGGTTGGATTCGTGTATCATTCAACCTAACCGTATCTCAACTATACCCTGAACACTAGTGGGGTATTCTCAAAAGGACGGCTTCGCTCCATTAATATTGGTGCCACTAACGGTTCGTCAAATGGATTTCTGGTGGAAACGATATGGCCTATGAAGCTAAAGGTTCATTAATGGGCCCAGGTTTTGTCTAACCTGGTCAAACCGACTCGGCCCAACCCAGACTGGGCCGACAAGGTCAGACTCGCTATGTCTAACACAGCTCATTGGGCGGGTCAGGTTGCTGAGTTTTTGGCATAGTCCTCTGGGCCCGGCCCAGCGGACTACAAGGGCGGTTTGGCATGGAGGTCACCACGTAGGCGACTCGACCCAAATGTCGGGGCTTGTTCAACGAGAGCCATGAGGGGCATGGCTTGGGAGACTTGGCTTGGGAGTTTGGGCTGGTCGGGAGACCAGCGGGTAGGACGCACGGAGCACGGGTGGGCCGGCGGGGCGCCGGGAAGGGCGCGGCAGGGGCCGGGCATGACGCGGGGGTGCCCGCAGGGCACCGTGCAGGCTGCGTGGGCACGGAAAGGGCATCGGGCAGGGTGCGGGGGCACCGGCCAAGGCACGACAGGGAACTGGAGGGCTGTAGCATGGTGGATTGTGCGTCGGGAAGGCTACGCGGAGGCCGTGGGTAGGCGGGATAGGAGCTTGTCGGGCCTGTAGTGGTCGGCCGGAAGCTTCAGTGTGCAATGAGGGTTTTGCGATTCACATAGGTCATGGGTAGCTCGACCTTCGTCATTGCCACCTTTTTCATCGTCGCCTCATCGCCATCTCGTATAATGGAACACGAATGAATAATTGATTGAGGATGTCAGTCCATGTTTGGTTGTCCCACATCCTCTGCGTTTAATTTGATATCAATTGCTTCATCGAAATAAGAAATATGAACATCAATTATTTACAAAAACAAAACATTTTCTATTCAAACAATGACGAGAAAAGAAATGGGTTAAAACACAATGTAAACCCCCTACCATTGATTCATCGATCGATGTTCGTCGTTCATTGATGGTGTTGTGGAAGGAAGATGATGAAGTTCTTCATTTTCCGCATTCATCACGCACTCTAAACCGTGATCTGCGTCAGCCATGGGAGACACTCCACGTTGGTAGGATCCAAAGGAGGTCGGCGAAGAAGGTTGTTGGTGGTGTTCTTCACATTCTTTGTTCTTCATTGGGAGAACTTATTTTCATTCAAGCTCTCCTCTCATGTGCCCACTAAATGAGAATTTCCAATCCAAAAATAATATTAGTTATATATTATTTTATTAGCACAACAATTAAAAAATGGATGAATAAGTTAATAGGTTCCCCATAAAAAATTACATGCGTTGGCACAATTGATTGATGGGGTGATAAAGTGGTCCCCCTCAATTAAATTACACCCATTTGTGCAATTAATTAATAGGGAATGTTGGCCCCAAATTATTGGTAGAGGAGGTCAAGGGACTCCGCTCTCATTAATGAGGGGAGTTGGGATATTTTCCACCCTACCATTAATTGGGGTTGTGTAGTCTCATGTGGTCCCCATGACATAACCTATCACATGAGGTTATGTTCGGGTGGACGCCAGCACTGTATCCTCCCATAAGAGGTTAGGGTGTGGCGGCCCCACATCCAACTCCCATTTGGAGGCCTTAACCACCCAACCTCCACATGGAGACTAAAATAAAATAAATATGTATCTCACATTATTTTTTTAAATTTTTTATTGAAACCCTAAAAACTAACTTGCATTATTTACTCAATGTCGTCAAAGTAGAACTCTCCTTAAATGAATACCGCCGCTGCTAGTTCAATGGTGCCCTCAGATTTTGGTTCCGAGCAATGATTCAAAAGTAATAAAATCATGCTCATACGTTTACTGAACGTACTCGATCAAAACATCAGAAATTGTTTTCTGGCACACTGGTCTATGGAATCAAGTACCATAAAATTACACGGACTCATAAAAATCCCATGTATTTTTGAAAAAAAATCCATGGAATTTCCGGGACATTACATTCTCCTCACCTCAAGGATTTATGTCCCCGTATGCTACAAAATTTACTAAGAGAAAAAATTGTGGTACTGAGCATGCATCTGATCCTCCTGCTCCCATGTGCTCTCCTGGTGTTTCCTGTGCTACCAGCATATGCTCACTAGAGGTATAAACCATCCGTGATTGACCTGATTTTTTCGATCCTCAATCACCACTAGAACCTCCATGAATGTCGCCCCATCATCGAAGCCCAGCTCTCCATGGTCGATGATGTGGGAAGGGTTGTGCACGTATCTCCTCAGCTAGGATACATTGAAGACATCTTTCTCCTGGTGCAAATGATGTGAATGAGGAAAGAGGTAAGCCACCTCGCCATCTCTGGTGAGGATATGGAAATGTCTGATTTATCTCAGAGATAACTTTACACCTCATCCAAATCTCCACAGTCCTCATCGAGGTGAGACCCGTTGAAAGACGTGGTCACTGTCCTCAAAATCCAGAGGTATCTATTTCCTTTCAGCATATGACTTCTGGCTGCTCTATGCTATCTTCATCCACTCATGGATGATCTGAACCTTCTCGATGGTAGCTCACACCATCCATGGTCCAACGTGTAGACTCCCCTATGGATGTCCAGCACAGTGGCGATATTCATGGTCGACCAAACAAGGCCTCAAAAAGTGCTATCTCGATGGTCGAGTGAGAACTATTATTATATTAATAGTCCACAAAAGGCAACTAATCCTCCTAGCTATGACCAAAGTCGAGGAAACATGCATGGAGCATGTCCTCGAGGGTCTAAATCGTCCGCCCAGTCTATCTCTGTGTGAGGTTGGAAGGTGGTACTCAAGTAATGCTCTGTCCCAAAATCCTCCTACAACCCCTTTCATAGCTAGGAAGTAAACCGTGTGTCACAGTCGGAAAAAATAGAAGAAATTGCTCCATTTAAATGAAAAATATCTTTCACATAGAGGTGTCCCATGTTCTCTATGGAACCCTACTCTCTGATCGGTAGGAAGTGGGTCGGCATGGTGAGTCGGTCAACGATCACCCAAATCGAGTTCATGACCCCTCGATGTTCGTGGTTGAACTGTCACGAAGTCTATTGATATCCCATACCACTTCCAATATGGTATATCTAAAGGATAAATCAGGCCTACCGGTACCTGGTACTCTGCCTTCACATGCTGACAAGTGAGGCAACGTGATATAAACTCCGCTACATCCTTCTTCTTACGTGGCCGCCAGTGTTGTTGTCAAAGATCCCGATACATCTTCACCACTCCTGGATATACCGATATAGAGGACGTGTGAAACTCCCTCAACACTTCCTACTGAAGTGACAATTTCACCAAGGTACATCATCTAAATAGGATGACGTGCTCCCCACCTTCGGAAAATACATCAGGTGCATACCCGATGGATATCGGACCACGTCGTGTCTCACACTCAGCGTCCCCATGATGCATCTACCTGACTCACTAAAGAAGTTGGGGAGTGAATATAAGAGGTTGAAGAAAGCATACCCCATATCTATCCACAAAGGATATCCATAAACCAGCCAGCTACTCTGTCGCCTCTCCTAGCAGATGTATACTAGTCCTCCTGCTGAGTGCCTCAGCAACGACATTCCCCTTTACAAGAGTACAAACTATCTCGAAGTCATAGATTTGGAGGAAAGTAATCCATATTCGTTGTCTCTAGTTCAGGTCCTTCTGAGAGAAGATATAATTGAGACTCTTTTGATCAGATTACATGGTTAAATATTCTCCCATCTGATAGTGAAACCACATATTGAAGGCGAAGACCACTCCTGCTAACTCCAGGTCATGGGTTGTATAGTTCTACTCATGATGGATCAGCTGTGGAGAACCATACATGATCACTGCTCTCTCCTATATCAGGACACACCCACTTCATCCTCTACCTCAAATATTGAAATCTCTACCGGAATCTCTCTGACCACACGAAGGGTATCCCCATCTTCGTCAAGGATGATAGTTTTTCTGAAACTCTGGAGAAGTATGGTACGAACCTCTTGTAGTATCCATCCAAACCCAGGAAACTTATTACCTCTATCACACTCCTGGGTGGCTACCAAGAAAGTACCACCTTGATCTTTGAGGGATCCTATGGAAATCTAGAATCTGAGATGACCTGTCCCAAGATGAGAACCTCTGGAATCCAAAACTGGATATTCATGAGATTACCATAAAGCTGGTGCTCTCAGAGTGTGTCTAGTACTACATGAAAATGGTAGGCATTCTCCTCCTCCATAGTCGAGTAGATCAGAATTTCATCAATGAAGACTAAAAAAGGTGATCAAGGTAATGCTGGAAGATCATGTTCACGAGTCCCATGAAAACTGAT
Source organism: Viscum album (assembly GCA_963277665.1). Lineage (NCBI taxonomy): Eukaryota > Viridiplantae > Streptophyta > Magnoliopsida > Santalales > Viscaceae > Viscum > Viscum album. The sequence continues at coordinate 645,212,261 of OY728120.1, read as the reverse complement.
AGAGCATTGTTTACACCAAGAGGAATAACCAAGAACACGTAGTGGCCGTAAGAACACCTGATGGTTGTCTTATGCACATCCTCATCTCCAACTCTGAGCTGGTGAAAGCTTGATATGAGGTTTATCTTCAAGAACCACTGTGCTCCATTCTACTGATCCAAGAGGTCGTCAATCCTCAGGAGTGGGTAATTTTTCTTGAAGTTCACCTGGTTTAAGAGATGGTAGTCAACACAAATACTCAAACTCCCTTCCACCTTCTTAGCAAAAAAAATCAGAGCTGCCTAGGGAAAAACACTGGGACGGATGAATCTCATCACTTTCAAGTCCTCCAGTTGTACCCGCAGCTCACGAAGCTCAGCGGGAGACATCTGATATGCTAGGGTAGATATCGATGTCTTCACGGGGTACATGAGAATGTATATGTCCACCTGTCTGCGAGGAGGTAGTCATGGAACATCGTTAGGGAAAACATCCATGTACTGGTCCACCACTACAAGATAAGTCATACACTCCACATCAACTGCTCCAAGGGTAAGGCAATCCAACTGCTGAGTGAGTGGTTGCACCATCCTCCGATTATGTCCGTTGAATGCTGCAAGGGATCCCTTCAATCCAGTGATGGTAAACCTAGTCCTATCCATGTAGACACACTAGAATTTTTTCCTAATATAGTTGATATGAGCATGAACTGTAGATAACCAGTCCAAACCAATGATGAAGTCGTAAGGCCTTGACGATGCTACTAGTAGATCATAGCAAAATATCTCACCTCCTAGAGTAAGCTCTCACTACCAGAACTATTTCGCCATCATCAAATTGACTCATCTAGTGGTATCTAGCCATAAGGATCGAGCCAAAAGCTCCGTCGGAATCTCCGAGGTCCGAATGAGGGTAGTGGCAATGAAAGAGTGACATGAACATGTGTCTATAAGAACTACAGCTAAGGTGGAGTAGACACATATTGTACCTCAAATAATCTCTGGAGCACTGTGATCATAGGCCTTAGCTGCTGGAAGTTGAGCACTCCCATATCCACCCGCTTTCTACGGTCGCGGTGGACCTCTTGGTGGTGTTGGTGGTAACACCTCGTAAGGTTTTCCACCTCCAGCCACATGTCCAACTCCTCTGCAACATATACCTCTTCCTTGGGGGATGCCTCTTTAAAACCTCTGCCTCTGCTTGGGTGGTCTATCAACTGCCTTATGATCATCTCTATGGTGGGTCGGATTGTCACAAAACATGTAACCCTACCCGCCCGATGAGTAACACTGCATGCTACTGGTATTTGGGTCTCTGCTTCATTTTTTCCAAACATATTATTCTGAGTCATGTCAACATCCACCTATCGGTCTGGTCATTTTGGACCTCTATGACATCTGTCTACGGAATGCTCTAGAATATTCCACTGCATGTCGGCTAGTAGTCAGTCTCACGGCCGATGACTGCTCAGCAAAGAAACACTCCCGGAGGAGGGATCTCTCTAACACCTCTGTCTACATCGGGATGCTGAGTGAGATCATCAATGCTCTGAACTCCCATATGTTCTCCTGATCGATGGTCTGGGCCATGAATATTGGGTCCCACACCATATCTGTAGAGTAGCACAAGAGGTTGGTGAGCCTCACTGAGTACTTCTCCACCATCAGGATACCCTACTATTAATGAAGTAGTTCCTGTATCTGCACCACACGAAGGGTGGCTGGGATAAGCTTGACCTGAAACAGGCTCTCATAGTCGGTCTAGTGTAGTGTCGCCTCATCATGAACTAGGAGCATCAGGCTCCACTATATTTCTGATGCTGCCTGAAAGAGACTCATGGAATGGATCACCATGAAGTATATCGGTGTCCCTACTAGGCAGAAGACTCTCAACATAGCCTCTCGCCAATCCTATGCTGCATGCGGGTCTATCTCTCCCCGGAACCTGTGCGGCCTCTAGCGCTGGAACTCATGCAATTTTCTCAAGCGACTTACATCATCTGCTACAGGGGCTGGTGGCATTACTATCCCAATAGAAAGTAGTAACGCTGGTGCATCCTCTAGTAAAGTGCCAAGTATTGAGGCCTCATATCTCAGTGGGATATCAGCGCATACGAAGCTTGAGGCTCTAAATGGTCGTCCATGGGGAGGCATGCTAAAAGAAACACATGAGAAATTGTCAATAGATTATACCTGGTGATATAACTTGGATGAGCTAAAATAAAGAAAAACTTTTGGGAACACGCATGCAATCAGTGTTTTCGTGCACTGTTTTAGAAATCAGAAGTCAGGGTATGGGTTTATGGATACGTAAGCCGCCTCCACCAACACTAGACTACATGAACTGAAAACAACACTTAGTACCCTTACCAGTATTACTTCATAGAAAAGAAAGATTAGAGTTCGATGTTATGCGGTAGAACCGAATCCTCTGAAACCAATTTGTCATGACTCGTTACCAGGAGCCTGTATCATGACTACCCCAAGCCCACATTCCATAGATTAGGGGCTGGTGACTAGAACCAAAGGCGTAAATCCCTAAAATGGGAAGGCATTTCATTTATAACTGAATACAAACACATCATAGTAAAAAACATGAAGAAAAACACTAAGTAAAAATGTATACATAAGAAGTATTGGAAAGTAAAAGTGGGCAGATATACAAGCCCAACAGGAAAGTACAAGTACAACTGAAAGCAAGTACAACTAAAGAAAAGTAATGCAGCTACATAGTTGTCCTATGGGGTTCCTACCTATAGGGTATGTATAGATGGCCTCCTCAGCACTCTCGTCCATCCGTCTCCTCCGTTTACCATCACACCGAGTGATCCATTTCTAGGTACCGTCCAATCCCGCTACTCTATGCCTCAGTCAGCCCTATCTGTCATCTGAAACCAAGACAATGAGGTTTGGGCATAGACTGTGTAGGGGTGAGTATAACGATACTCGGTATGGACCCCAAGACCCTCAATGCCTCACTAAATCCAATAAGGATAAACCAAAATGTATGAAATCAATGGAAAAACATTACATAGGTATATTCCCATACATATACCTATGTTATCTAGTAACTCATCTCAATCACGTGGAAAACAAAAAAGTCATTGTCCCAGATCAAACCAGTATTTTTATTAATATGATCCTTCAGCTGCTAGAGAACTCCTCCTCTATCGAGTATAGTGGGCCGACCGCGTCACACAGAGGCACATCCAAATACCTTGGATTTCTGAGGTACTACTCTTGTTGAGTATCGTGGATCAGATGTGCTCACACAGAGGCGCTCTCCACCATAGTTCTGCTGCGCTCACATATAGTTTTTCTCCTAGTAGCCTATTGAGTTACTCCTTGTGTCGATTATACTGAGTTTACTAAGCTCACACAGAGGCGCTCCACATTGTGGGTCTTTCGCACTCACATAGAGATTCTCCCCACTTGGCTAGTGGAATCACTTTGTGTCAAATCGGTCAGCAGTTGTCAAGTCTCAGCTAGCTTCTAGTTTCCCACACAAATGCATGCTCGTCTCTATATGATCTTCCCTACAAGTTGATTGTCGATACTAAAACTATCATGAAGTTCCTTGTAGAAGTATCTCAATGGTCTTTCATGTCATAGGGGTCACAACACAATAGACGGCGTGTCAATTTGACACCTGGTCTGTTAGTTATTAAACTTTTAGTCCTGGGGGACATGTTGGATTTGTGTACAATGAAACCTAACTGTATCTCAACTATACCTCAAACTGATGTGGGGTATTCTCAATGGGACATCTTCGCTCCAAAAATACCAGCACCACTGAAAATTCATCAAATGGATGTCTGATGCCAAAGATATGGCCCAAGAAGATAAAGGTTCAGTAATGGGCCTGGGTCCGGTCTAGCCCGGTTGGACCGACTTGGCCCAACGCAGTCTGGGCCAACCCGGTCAGACTCCCTAGGTATATCCTAGGCCATTGGGTGGGTCATTCCACTGATTTTTTGTCCATGTCTGATGGGCCCTGCCTAGTGGACTCTGAGGGCATCTCGGCCCAGAGATTTCCACATAGGCGACTCTTCCCAAAGGTCGGTGCCAGTTCGGCCAGCGCCTTGAGGGGCACAGCTCTGGAAACTCATCCTGGGAGGTCGGTCTGGTAGGGAGACCAGCAGGCAGGCGGTGCGGAGTGCGGGCTGGCCTAGGGTGCACCGTGTAGGGCCCAATAGGGGACGTGCAGGCCGGGGGGGGTGCCGGCAGGGTGCCGGGTAGGGCACGGGGGAACCGGCAGGGAACCGGACAGGGCGAGGGGGCACCGAGCAGGGAAGCGGAGGGTCGCAGGTAGGTGGGTCGTGCACTAGGAAGATCACGGGGAGGCCACGGGTTGGCATGCCAGGTGTCGTCCGGGTCGGCATTCGTCGGATGGATGCATTGGTGTGCCGCGGGGGCGGCGTGACTCACAGAGGCTGCGAGGAGTGCGCCCTTTGTCGTTGCAAATTTCTTCATCGTTGCCGCATCGCCATGCAGTAGAATGCCACAAGAATGAACAATCAACAGACGATGTCATGACATGATAGTTTGGCCTACTACTTTCGCATTTAATGTGATATCAATTTGTTCATTGAAATAGGAAAGATCAACTTAAATTATTTACAACCACGCATTGTTTTCTCTTCAAACAATGACGAGAATGGAAATGGGAAAAAACACAAGGTAAACCACCTAGAATTGATTTTTCGATAGACGTTTGTCATTCGTTGAAGGTGTTGTGGAAAGGATAGGATGATGTATGTCATTCTTCATGTTCATCAAGAACTCCCAACCCTGAGATGTGTCGGCCATGAAAGACACTCCACGTCTGTATGATCTGAGGGAGGATGTTGAAGAAGGTTGTTGGTGGCGTTATTCACGTTATTAGTACTTCATTGAGAGAAATTCTTTTCTCCCATGCTCTCCTATCATGCTCCCACCAAATGACAATTTCCAAACCAAAAATTTTATAAGTTATCTATTATTTTATGGTCACAACAATTTCAAAATGGGGGAATATGTTATGAGTCTCCCCTTAATAATTTGAAAGTGTTGGTGCAATTGATTAATGTGGAGTTCAAGAGGCTCCCTTTAATTAAATTACACACATTGGTGAAATGAATTAAAATGGAATAGTGGAACCAATTAATAGTAGAGGTGGTCAAGGGACTACCCTCTCCTTAATGTGGTTATTTGGGAGCTTTTCCACCCTCACATTAATTGGCAGGGTTTTAGTCTCATGTGGTCCGCACGACGTATCCTCTCACAAAGAGGTTATGTTTGGGTGGGCCCCACCACCATTACCTCTCATTGGATGTTAGGGTGTGGTAGTCCCACCTCCAACTCCCAAGTAGTTGTTTTAACCACCCAACCTCTACATGGAAACTAAAATAAAATAAAGACATGGATCACTTCATTTTATTAATTTTTTTATTAAAACCCCAAAAACTAACATCTGTTAACTACTCACTACCATTGAATTGAAAGTATCCTTAATTTAATAACGGCACTGTGAGTTTAATGGTTCCCTCATTTTTTAGTTCCATCACTGGTTCAAAAGTTATAAAATCCCCCTCATACGTTTACTGAACGTAACCAAACAAAACTTTAGAAATTGTTTCCGGGAACACAGGGACTCAGAATCAAGCGCTGTAAAATTTCGTGGAATCATAAAAATCTGGTGTATTTATGAAAAAAATTTCTATTGAATTTCGGTGTCATTACCATATTCGTTTACAATGTAAATTATGGATTGGGGTGATCCCAATCCACAATGATGGTAATATTTTGAACCTTGATTAAGGAAATTATTTTTATTACTTATGTATATTATCTAAACAAATTTCTTATTATTATGAAACATTATCATTACATATTAATTATTATTAATTATTCCCATATCTTGTAACATATTTATTCATTTTAGACAAATTATAAATCCATGACTCAAGATTAATGATATTTTACAATTAGGTATGAAATTCATAATTTATGATAATTTCATCACAACCATATACTTTTTTTATTCTAAAATGGGATAATTTATTCATATCCCTTATATTCACCCTTATTTAGAATCTAAGTTCACGTTTTCTTATAATTTAATCCCCATGGTTTAAGATATGTTTTAGAAATAGAATTTATATAAAGTGTACTATTTGGGGAGAACCTTTTATAGATTTTGATGGACATTTTGGAAATAAGATAACTATATGAATACTCTATGATGACACTAAACCTATTATGCTTTTTGGTTTTTATTGTAATATGATTTATTGAATGTAAATAAAATATAATATCATTTGGAACTATTCAATCATTTATATCACGATTTTTTGTATCAGTTTAGTGTTTTGTTATTTTTGGAGATTAAGATTTATAAAGATTGGTTAAACCCAAAATAATAAGTTAACAAAAGTGAAAAACAATAGAATATTTCTATGTATACGATAATAACATAACTTATTGGAATTGTATGTATTATTTTGTTTCCTAAAAATTGAGACCTTTCCTAGATACTAGAATGTGGATGTAGTTGGTGTATATATTCACCTAGGGGTAGAACCTTAAGAAAATGGTTGATTATAAACTCGATATTAATAACAAAAAGAATGATAAATGGGTTACTAGAGTATATAATAACCAATTATGTACTATAGTTATATGAAATGAATGTAATATGCCTTGGGTTAAATGATAGTGTAATAATTCCTGACATCATAATAATTATTTTCTTAATCCATCCATTTATTACTATAATTATTTGTTTAATAATAACACTATATTTTCTGTTTGACTTACTGTATAACACAAGGAGGATTCCAGTGAATATTAAATTTTATCTCAAATGTTATAGTATTCCTCCTATGAAACCAATGAAAATAGAAATTCCATTGTGAATCTGTGTGATTAATCCTGAAATACTATATATATATATATATGATCTAAAACCACTAATAGGGGAGTTTTTAAATACAAAAAATAATATAATAATTGAGATCCATGGTATTTCAATTGTTTTATACAATGGAGGAATAAAATATTCAGATTCAAATATGTTGAGAAAATGGGAACAAAAACTAATTGAAATAATTCAAATTATTGTATTGATGATTTGAATATGTATAATAGGGTCCAAAAAATTATCTTATAAGTAAAAATTAATATTTAATGGAAGTGAAATATTTCCATCCTTAGGAATCACTAATAAATCAATATCCAATCAGTATATAACATATGTGTTATCCATGAATATACACTAAACCACATGGTAACTCTTTGGATACGGAAGGGATAATGTAATGGTAATTAATAAACTAGTCCATAATCATTAAATAATCTATATTATATAATCTATCATTTCAAATTATGTTATAATTATTTATAAATGTGTCATATGTAATTATTAATTAATTGACCTTTTTGGATTTTAAAATTATTTTAATCATTTATCAAATATCATTATATAAATAAAAAATAATGTTTCTCATGAGAAGATTCATTTGATATTATAAATAAATATATGGTCATACATTATTGAGAGTATTAATATTAATATCCAATGATAATAATTATATTTTGTGGGTTTTTCTACCTATTAAATAATAATAATTATCTAAAATTGATGGGCTGAAACTCATCATTGATTATATAGAAATGGTTTGAGACTATTTTGATGTATTTATAGAATACGTTAATAATCATCCCATAAACAATTATATTTAGTTTTAAATTGAATTCTTACATACTGCTACACCAATACCGAAGAATCCATATATAATGACCTCAATTCTGTTTCCCATGTCGACGAACAAACTCTTGTAAAAATATAATAATGGATTCATATTCATTACTGTTTCATTATGTGGTACACCTATTATTTTTCTAACAGTAACTATTGGACAATGTGAATTTTAATTGATTATTGATAAGTGAATTGGATCATGATCGATAAAAGGAACCAATATAGTGTGTTGTTAAATTTTTTGATCAACTAAAAATAGCTCAATAATTTTCCATGATTGGAATTTAATCCATATATCATTTATTAATGGGAAATATAGTGGATATACCCAACAAAACCATCTCTAAGAGGTTTATCCAATGTGAATTTATATTGATTTCATTTTGACTAAAATATTCCCCCACTATCATTTTGGATTTAATGAATATATTCTCTAATGACAATGTTAATCATTTTGGTATTCTTTATAGAATATATAATAATATATTCCAATAATAAAAACATAATAAATATCATTAGAGTATTATACTGATGACCATAATGACGGAGAATTTTATTCCAAATTTAACATCTTTGATTTTATTGTAGACTAATTCATTCATTAGTCATAAAATATCATGAGAGGGTATTTTGATGGATCGTCCAATGATGGATGTTTTTGAGAAATGACCTACATCAACCTAGGAGACTATGATACAATGTTTTATATTGTTTGATATATACTATAGATTATTTGTGTAAAATTTCACACCACTCATTAATACTATAACCAAGTTAATATGTTTGGGATACAAAATCAATTAGAAAAATATATTTACCGAAAATTATTTTGATTTAGATAAAAGGATTGTCAATGAACATATTATCACACAACGATGTAGTAGAGAAATATTTTTTGGTCTATGGTGATTCATTTAAGAATTGTATATGTGGAATATTAATTAAAATCGAAATATTGATAGATTATACCCCATAATAATTGAAAATTCATGAGAAAATATTACAGAATCATGATTTGAAATTGGATGTAATAATTTCTACAATACAAATATGGGAAAGTTATCGTTATAGTGATAATATGATATATATATATATATATATATATATTATAAATGTTTTAGGAATATATTCCAACAAAAAAAAAATTGATTATTCACTAATGTATATGGTTATAGTTGATTAATATTTTTTAATAATCAATACATTATTACCTTTCTTGAATAATAATGATGTAGATTCCACATGTTTTAAAAATGATAGTTTTTCCATTATTGGGATTGAAAGAGATAAAATAAATATGTATTTCGGGAAGATGGATATGTAAATCATGTCAAAGTTGTATAGGTATTACTTTCCTCAAATGAGCATTCATCTGTTAATCTATATGAATATTATGGAGGCACCAATGGAAGATGTGGAATTATTGATGGTGGTGAGGAATGTTTCAAGGTTCAAAAACTATTATGATAGAATCATATGATTTGGAAACCATGTATGTGTCATATCAATACCATATTTGAATGAGTTTTATAGTTAATCAGAAAGTTCATCTTTCCCTATCCATCATGGATGGATGAAAATGAATGTAGATATAAACTTGAATTTCAAGTGTCGAAAAATGAAAAGATATAATGAATTGTATTTAAAATTATTTTTGATATGTTATCATGTTAATAATAATAGATATAATTATATGGTTATTTTATATCCACTACCCAGGGAATCTGGAACACTTTTATATGGTTATCATCAATGAGCTCCAAAAAATATGTAATCAAAATAATGATATTTTTTAGTCAATCACGTTAGGAAATAATCTCATTTTACTATTATAAATTATTATTTAACTCATTATAAAACTTACTATATATATATTATGAATGTGTAATGGTTTTATAGGAAACCACATTATATTTTATGTGATCAGGTTTAATGGTTTACAATGATTTTCAAGATATGTCTTCATCTTGAATCAATAATTGAGTTTATATTTAGAGACCCATATCATCCTCCAAAATACTTTTAGTCACATAGTACCATTAAAAACCTATTGTACTTTATTGAAATAATATTATTTGGATTTCAATTTTATTTAGGGTCAACAACATTCTATAGTTTAGTATTCATAATAAATTATGCTTTATATGATCATTATGATGGATCCTTATGATGACGACTATAGAATGATGTGATGACAAAATTTTATGGGTTTAATTTTGAGTAAAAATGGTTTTTGGAAAAGATGTAACTAGGGAAATGGATGATAATGTAATATCCATTCGTCATCACATTACATTTCCTCACAATCGTTTGAAATGGTATGCTAACAATCATTGAAGAGATCAAGTGTTTTAAATTGGTTAAAAGGTTTTATTATGAATAAATCAACGAAATATGGTTAGGATTTTTCAAAAAAATGATATCTAAAACCTAGATATACCATTCCTTTGGAACATCCATTGAATATCTCACAATTTAATGGTGTGTCCCATATATATCACAATATAAATTAAATAACATAAAAATTGTATGTACAAAATATAGGTATTTTACCAGTAGATCTTGATCTATTTTTTGATTAAAAAACCGTGGAGATTCTCTATCAATACGTGAATATTATATGGAATAAAACCTATCACATTCTAAAGGTTTTGGGTCGAAAACCTTAATATAAATAATATTCGTGGTTACATAGGGATGTTATAAAGTATGTATGCCATAAAATGACTGTATCAATGTGATAAAATGTCAATAGTGAAATTATTATAAGGTGTAGAATGTGACACCCAAAAATAAATAAATAAATAAATATATATATATATATATAGTTTGTAATTCGTTGATAGGAATCTTTATAAAAAATTACATTTTATTAACTGGTGAGGATATAAAATTAATATATTATTATTCATCCTCCAATAGTTTCTTTTTTAAATACACATTTTAGGCGAAGGGAGAACCACCATGTGTATAAATGGAATCAAAATAATGTTGGACATGAAACCACACCCAAGACCAGACTTTCCAAAAAGAATAAAACAAACAATATATTGTATTAAAAGTTTTATTTATCACCTAGGAATTCTATTGGATAAAATAAAAATTAAAAAATAAATTATTAAAAAACAATCTTATTTGAAATTATAAATGGAATTTTTTGGATATTAACTGGTTATAATTTTTAGTAAAATTACATATATTTAAACTGAGATGTTTTTTTGAAAATTGTTCTAATATAATCATTGTATTTTAACATAATACATTAAATAAATATATAATATTTAATTATTTTCATTAATTTATACATAATAAATTAAATAATAAAATTCACATTCATCTAATTACTGTTAATATACATGGAATAATAATTAAGTTAGTATAATGCTACTAAATACGTTTTTCTAGAAAAAAATATTTGTCGTGCTTACCCAACTAATATCAAATTAATTTAAAATTTTTTTATAATTTTATAGTATTAATATACCCCATAATTGGAATAAGAATAATTAATATTATTGAACAAGTTTAAAATATTTTATTACATGATCAATATCTTCCATTGTAAAACATCATTTAACATAGTAAGTATTATAAGAGTTAAAAGGGTGATTAACCAAAGAGATAGTGTTCAAAATACTATTAAACACATTATTTAATTATTTTTTATGGATTTTTGAAATTATTGTTTTTATATTTAAATAATTCTAATCTGTGATCCCATTTAAATGTGTATGAAAAATATTATATTATAATAATTAGTGAATTTACATTTTTTCACTGACTTCAAATAGAATTGGGAACCTACTCTCTACTCTTATCCCCAAAACATGACCATTTATCTAAAGAATACCAATCCATGTACTCCCCCAACATCCCAATAAAATTATCTGAGGTTATTTTTTTTCAAAAATAGCTATCTAGGAATCGTAATGTTTATTTTCAAAGGATAATAAAAAAAGCAAATATTTATTTCTATAACAATATTTTTATCATTTCAATATTATAAAACATATAAAAATGATCAATAACAATTCTTGGATAATGGAATAATACTATGGAATATATATATATATATATGAATATATCTTATTATAATAATTTTTTAAAAAATTATATTACATTCCCATAGGTTGGAAATGCATAATGACACTTGGGTGCAGATGTGGGAAACCACCACAATGATAGAACATGATTTATATATTATTTTCGTTCTATAAGATGGTTCATAAAGATATATTTAATAAATATATATTATCATTATGATATTAGTATTAATCTAGAAATGGGAATTATTATATATATATTTCCTATGTTCTATCCATCGAATAATTGGTACATCATTCATGTATACATAAAAACTATTGTCTCCATGATGTGATGTAACATAGTTTTCATCACCACGAAAATAAAATTTTCCCTATTTTTAATGAAATGATAAAATGATATTCTATAAAGTATGTTCATTTATTTCAAAATTATTTTAATGATTATTATGATTCATTTAGTATATGACCCTATGATACCTTGCACATTCATAATCGGTATAGATTATTATAATAATGATATAAGTATTATTGTATGAAATCATTTTCATTTTCATTGTTTAATTATGTAAGGATGAAATATTTATGAAAATAATTTAATTTCATATATTATTAAATTATAATATGAAGTAATATTAATTAATCATTCTTCCTTTCACTGGGTTTTTAACTAATGATTGGATGACTTATTTATGAGCTTATGAAACACCATTATAAAGTTTTGAGAACACGATGGTTATGATGAAAAATATTTATCCCTCTAATTAATTTCTAATTGAATGATATATCAATAGATAATATAGAATATAATGCGGAGTGAACAATGATTGGTAAGGGGCCATGTCCATTATGATAGTATTGGGAGTGATCATTTTCTAAGGAAATGAAGAAATAGGTATCAGGACCAATCCACTATGATATTATTTGATGTGATATTTGTATAAGGAAATGATTTTATATTCCTCTGTGTATACCAAAACTCTATGTATTATGATAATGATATGTCTTTATTACAAAATATTTATTATTTATGATTCAAACTTTTTGACTTATGTATTTTGATATTAATAATACTTATGTCATAGTTTATCATTAATTTTCATTGTCTGAATGGGTTTGATTTTTTATTTTATGATCATGTTATCATACCGGCATTCTTATATTATGATCACTTATGACAATTTATTGATATCGAATTTTTTATCATTATTTATCATCTCATTTCAGACATTCATATGGTCCTTTTACCAAAATATTATGAATGGTTTTAATTATAGTATGTTTAATAAGTGAATAATGATATAAGAACATTGAGGGAGATGTTAAATATATTTCATCAAATAAGAATATTATATATATTATCTCCTTGTACAATAATCATTTTTGGTTTCTCGGTTTGTATTTTTTTGATAGGAACAAACTATTAATCTAAAATGATGAAATATTTATGTACGTTTGTTTCGGTTTCCTCAGTTCAACCCCTGGGAATATTTTTTTGAACTCCCTTATATGATAATGTTTTTAATTTTATAGATTTCCTCCCTATGAAATTTAATCATGAATCATCCTTAGTGGTCCCCCTAGGGTAAAAGATTTGATAGCCCTAATTTTAGTGACTTATCATATTAGTATGAAGTTCAACCAAAATTTTATGTTCATCTATTGTTTCCTCAAATATAGAGGAACAAAAAAAACATAGGTTTGATACATTATTAAAATCATCCTTGACCAATCATGTATAATATTTTATAATATTAAATATCATTAATAAATCTTTATTTTTAACTCCTCTAAATCATAAACTCTTATACGTGAGAAGGATGTTTAGAATGGTTCCACTTTTATGAAAATAATAGTGGTGAAACATACTTTATGGTCATGTAGGGTGAAAGATTCACTCATCATGGATATAGATAATACCATTTTCATGTTTAATGAATTTTTCAACAATTGAATACCATAAACGTTTATCGTATGATTATTCCCAAATATGGCATTCTGAAATCACTTTTGGGTTAATGAATACAATTCCTTCATCAAAACTTAGGTGAAACGATAAATAATTTCAAGGCTAGATACATATATTATAGGTATTATAATAATATATTTCTCGGAACTAAATAAATTAAATATCCATATTAACCTAGCTTCCCATTCTATGGAACATAATCGAAAAAAGATAAAAATATTAATGGTATATAGTACGGATAATATTGTAGATAAAATGATATTTTTTATATAGTCTCTCTTGTCACACTATTTGTTAATTTTATGGCGTGGAGTGAATATAATGTAAATTATATCAATCTACTCATATTTAAAGACAATTATTGAAGGAATATAAGAGCATCCATACATTAGGAAAGTCAAAGGGGGATTTATTTATTTTAGTTTTCTCAGTTTAATGAATTCCCATCATCTATGAAGCCATTAAAAAATGGATTTATCAACTCAAAAAATATATATATCGGGAATTCGCGAAAGAAAAATAGTCTTATTATTTTATAAAATTGGAATCAATAATTATATATATTCCATCGATTTTGATCATCTCCCACCTATAAGAGGGAATATATTAAGATCATACTAAGATAAATGAATGAAAGGCCATGAATCCCATCTGAACATTCCAAATATATATATATATATATATATGGGAATAAAAAACAAATAATATGGTTGGAAGTTCTTCATAGATCACCCCTTTGACCATAAATTCAATATTATTGTATAACCATGATGGTTACTATAAGGACCTATCCTTAAACACTACACAATCTTTAATTAAATTAATAATTTACATTGAAGATCTTTTCAGGTTTATAGTTTTAGAGAATTATGCAATAACTATTACATTACATATCAAAAATTTCAAGGTAGAAACTTCTACTGAGTTTCCATTTTTTTGTAATATAAAACCTCTAGAAAAAAAAGAGTCATGACTAGTCCCATATTTTATACAACATGACTTTTCATGGATCCATCATTTACCCTACTCATTATTAGGTACTATGAAAAACATTTCAAAACATCGTATGAGCATAAAAAGCTCAGTAAGTGTTATATAACAATGAATTAAACCCTTAGTTCACCATTACATACATAACTTTATCTCTTTAACATACCTCATGAAATCATAAAATTTATGAATAACACAATGAAAACAAAAATCATAAAGGTAACATGTGGTATATATACCACACATACATTGTAGCTATCATAGCTACGTAGGAAGTTACATTTGCAATACCCATCACAGTATATTTCCTAAATATTTTAAGAGAAACTTTCACGTTTACCTCTATAACTTTAACCAATGCATTGGAGTGATATATTGGGCTCACAAGCACTAGGTTTATCCAGGAACCATACATATATGTAACAATGTACAAGATCCATAACATATTCGTAACACTAAAACAAGAATAAAGGAAAGATAACATTTCAAAATTTCCATAAAAATATATAATTTATGTATATTGACTTAAGAAATCCATTATAAAAACAATTTTCAATACCAAAATAAATTAAAGAGTATATTTTTTTTAAACATTACGGGTTGTTAACGAAGCCAAAGATCAAACAATACTCGCAGCGGCAGAAAGGTCATTGTCACCGCTTACATTGAAAAGAACATTCTTTTTGGTAATTTAGTAAAATGATTCATAGAGAAAATATTTATTTTGAATAAAATTTTATTTCAATGTGGTTTATACACTATATAAAATAATGTCATGTATCAAACCAAAATATTCCTCAATGAATGGAGATTGAGACGAAGTCCTTTACCTCATGTCGGGCATGACCTGTTTATTCTTTAAACTCCTGAGTAATAAACTAAAGTTAATTTATAATTTATTAAGATATTTTTTCAAGTTTATTATTCTTTTAATATCACTTATTACCATGTCATAGACATTATTAAACCATTTATCTTATTAATGGTTGTTTTGTCTATATTTTGTATTTGAGTCAAAAATGGAATACTTATAATTACTAGTTATTCACGTGGTCAAAAGTTCATTACATACAGAATGATATTCATTATTTAGATATCATGTATAATGTATATATCCAATATATATATGTATTTAAAATATTATATAACATTTAGAGGTAATAAATGAAAATCATTGTTCATGGAGAAGGTAAGTCATATGTATGCTTGAACACTTCTTGCATTTCCATTTCGTATTTAATTGAATTAAAACCAAATTATAAAATGTTATATTATAAATACATTATATCATAAGATATAATATCATTATCTCCATCCTTTATACATCCGTTATATGGAATTTAATGAGTCATATCACTCTGATGGGACAGTAGTCTACACATCCTAAAATGAACTTATCATGTTTACCCAAAATAGGAACCATAATGTTTTTCTATAAAAAGGACAATACAAAAGTATAATGAAATAATAATAATAATATATATCTTATATAAATAAAGTGACATAATAATGGCCACCATGACATCCGATATAAGATAATTGAACAATCATCGATTCGTGAGGGGTTAGTTTTCCATCCACAGAAACAGTATGTTCTTTACTAGTTGGACAGAGGATTCAGTAAGTTTAGTTCGAATACATCTTATAAAAACATTCTAGTATATTAAGGATACTATTTTTGTTATAAAATAAAACAATAAAAAGAGTTTTCTGGTTCGAGAAGTAAAAAAAAGAAAAGAATTTAAGAGAAACTATTACCTTTAATTTGGGTAACTCCCTTTTGTTTTAACCAAAAGGACTTCTTGAAGTTCCTTCTTAATATGTGAAGGCTTCTAGGTGAAACAGAGTGATCTTTATAGATTATCTGCATAATTTTTGGGCTATCCAAGGGGAATGAGAGGAGTAAGTAATGTGTTATAGGTGATGTATTTTTATAAGGGGGAGGAGGAGCTCTTTAGGGAAGTGTGAATATATTATTTTATTATATAATAATTTTAGGTTTCTAAAGGTCAAAAACATATTATTGTTGAAGATAATATGAAAAATGTTAGAAATAAAATCATTCAATAATAATTGGAATGGTTTTGGATATTATTTTAATCATTATAATATTATTTATTAAATCATTTATTAATTTGGTAAAAAAACAACATTATTTTTTCCTAAATAATATTATTTATATGTTGTCTAAAAATTATAAAAATATACTATGATGTAGAAAATATGATTATATTTCCAATGAATATTTATAGTCAAAATGATAACTTATATAACATATTTTAAAAAATAATTTTCCGAAAGATATTTGTTTATCTCATTTTTTCCTTACATTAAATTATTTAATATAAAGTGTCATTATCACACATAAGTGGATCTATGGGATACCAAATTCAACCAAAGGATTCCCATGGTTAGAACTGTATCAAACAGTAGTATTATGACACATGAGATGGTAATTTTATGTTATTATAATTGTATATGTTTACCCTTATTTACGATATTTACCCTATATCCATGGTAAATAATTTTTTTTACTATATTAAATATTTAAAATATCTAAAAATAAAAGTTACCTATTTAATCAATTTTTCCACAATGATTCCAAATATGGAATCCATTTTTCTACATTTATAACATAGATGTGGTAGAAGTTAATTTTAAATTAATTCATGCTGTCAAAACAAAAGGCGTGTTTTAAGAAATAATAACTCTCAAAATATTTGCAATTATTTATGTCAAATTTAAATGTGAAATTAATTCCAATAACCAGAATTGTATTAAATGGTAAAAATAAAATCTAATTATACATTAAAACCAATTAAAATGGTAACCAAACCATATAAATAAATTAAATTTAAAAGCATATTTTTATTAAAATAATGTATTCTCACTATTCATTAAAATGAATTTTTTCAGAAAAATACACAAAAAAATTCCCCTAGGTAAATTTTGATTTCCCAATTCTAAATAATAATTATATTTGGTCAAATAGAAAATTTAAAAGTTAATAAAACTTTATTTAATGTGGATTCTCCATCAAAGATGGAAATTTATCCTTTTAAAGTAAATTATGCTTAAAATTAGAGTCATTCATATTTTAAGCCTCTAAATCTTATTAGATAAATATATAAACATTTAAAAAAATTTAATAATAATTATTTAGTTTTGTTCATTATCGCCAATATAATGGCTTTGCGTTAACTGCCATTTATGATAATAATATTATATTATTATTGTGTAACATATGATTTCAAAGAAACCCATTGTTGCGTTTCAAAAACAACATCAAACATAGCATCCCATTTTATGTAAATTTATTATATAATTAGAAAATATTAATAAATATATAGAATGTATTATTCTTTATTTACCTGTGATGTTACATCCTTCCCCATTTTTGAAAATTGAGACCTCAAAATTTTATTCACTTATCAAAAAAATTGTGGTATTTATCTCTCATGGTATTTTCAAATTCCCACATTTCCTCTTCAACTATACAGTTTTTCCACAAAACCATTACCTAGAGAATTACCTTATTCTGCATCACTTTCTCTCATTTTTCAAGAATATATCATGGTAGTTCCTCATAAGAGATATTATTTTCCAACTAAACTACCTCTGGACTTAAAACAATAGATGGATCTGGAAAATACTTTCTCAATATTGAAACATGAAAAACATTATGTACCTGAGATAAACATGGAGGTAAATCAATTATGTACACAACCTATCCAACTTTATCTAGGATTTCATACGGTATAATTAAACTTGGACTCAAATTTTCTTTTATACCAAAACACACCACACTTTTCCATGGAGAATCGTTGGGAAAGACATGATCACATACCTCAAAAAAAGATCCTCCCACCAATTATCCGCATAACTTCTCTGAATGCTCTGAGCTATTATAATTTCCTTCTTAATGAACATAACTTTTTCTTCCATATATTCTACCAACTATGGTCCCAAAATCTTTCATTCACATACATAATCCCAAAATGCTGGAGTTCAACACCTTTTCACATATATTGTCTCAAATGGAGCCTTCTGTATATTGGATTGAAAATAGTTATTATAAGAAAATTAAAGCAATGAAATTATTTTCTCTTAAGTTCCCTTTTAGTCTAGTGAAAACGCATGTATAATATCCCTCAAGGTATTAAATGATCGTTCTGACTGCCCATATGATTGTAGATGAAAAGTTGAACAAAAATTTAATTCAGTACCCAAAGACTTCTAAAGGACGTTCCAATATATTGTAGTAAACCTGGGATCACGATCAGATTAAATGGAGAGGGAAACACCATGCAACCTATTTATCCCTCTAAAATAAAATTGAAAATTTTGATTTAGAGATAATGTATCTCTAATAGAAATGAAATCAGTAGATTTAGTCAACCGATCAAAAATAACCTAGATTGCATTATTTCCTTAAGATGACATCGTTAATCCCATAATGAAGTCCGGGGATATATTTTCCCATTTCCACTCTGTCATCGATAAATATTGAAGCATCCCATTCAATAACTACTACTCTACATTAACCTGCAAACAAGTCAATAACTTCACAGTAAAATCAGCAATTTATCATTTCATTCCATACCACTACTAATACTACTGAAAATCGTTGTACATCTTTTTACTGCCCAGATGAACTAAATACAGAAAACTATGAGCTTTACATAATAACTCATTCTTCAACTATGAATCAAAAGTCACACATAATCTCTTCCCAAATCTCAAAAAACAATCCTTATCAATATTAAATTTAGGAAACATACCCTTCTGAACAAACTCTACATTTTTCTGCAACTCACTATCTTCTATATGCACTTTCTTTATTCTGTCTAATAGAAGTGATTTTACTGACACCTGAAACAAAACATAATAATTTCCACCACGAACAAATTTTATGATAAATTTCATCAAATCAAAAACCAAAGGATCTTATTCCAAATGTTGCATGGTTAACGAAGCATTACTTTTTCAACTCAAATCATCTGCAACATTCTTCGCTTTTCCTAGATAGTAATGGATCAACTAATCATAATAATTGATTAATTCAAACCATCTCATCTATCTAATGTTCAATTATTTCTGAGAGAATATATACTTAAATATTTTGTGGTCAGTATAGAATTCACATTTTACTCTATAAAAATTATGCGTCCATATTTTTAATTAAAACACACCAACAGCTAATTCTAAATCATGTGTAGGGAAATTTTACTGATGAGGTATCAACTATCGTAAAGCATAATCAATTACCTGATCATTCTACATAAGGAAAAAATCAAGTCCATTCAATGAAGCATCACTTTATGTAGAAAACTCACTATTTTAAGAAGCGAGTGCCAAAACATGAGCATTCATCGATCTACTTTTCCTTTCCTGAAAACAACCATCACATTCTTTTTTCCAAATGAAAATAATTCCTTTTTGAGTTAACATAGTCATTAGATTATATAACTGAGAAAATGATTCAACGAACTTCAAGTAATAACCTGCCAAACCAAGAAAACTACGAGTATCGTTTATATTTGTGGGTCTTGGCCATTCCTCAACAACTTTTGTTTTAGCGGGATCCACAGTTATGCCATTTTTTGATGTAAAGTAACCAATGATGATATTTATTGTAACAAAAAATATCATTTAGATAATTTACCAAATAGTTTCTTTTGTTTAACGGTTTTCAAGAAAACCCGTAAAGGAATTTAATGCTCCACTTTACATTTAAAATAAACCAAAATATCATCAATAAATACAAATTCCATTTATCACCTCAGTCAACTGAGCCATCACTGCAACAAAATATTCAAATCTGATTCTAGCTATCTCAGGATGATAATTTGGATGTTCATTTCCCTCTATATTCCTTATCAGAATAGTAGTTTTTTTCCGCTTTGAAAAACCGTTATAAACACATAAATATCTTAGGTGAAGAAACATTGTTATATGTAAATGATATATCATTTAAATCTTTCCAGAAATTAATTTATGGAAATTAATTTAACAAAAACCAAACTTATAATGTTATCTAAACCGACCAATGATACCAATAATAAGGACCTAGACTTAAACATTATATAATCATGAATTTAATGAATAATTCACATTGAGGATCTTTTCAGGATTAGAGTTTTATAGAATTACTCCAGAACTATTACATTACATCTCAAAAATTACAAGGAAGCCACGTCTTCTCAGTTTCCATTTCTTTCATATAATAAAAACTCTTGAAAAATAGAGTCATGTATACTCCCATGTTTTAGACATCCGGAATTTTCATTGATCCATCCTTGACCCAATTCATATGTAGGTCATTTGAAAAAGATTTCAAAATGTGGGATGTGAATAAAAAGCTTAGTAACGGTTATAAAACAATGTAAGAAAAAATTATTTCACCATTACATACATCACATAAACTCTTTAACATACCTCATGAAATCATAAGATTTATGAATAACACATAGAAAAAATATATCATAAAGATTACTTGGGGCGTCAATATCATACTTACATTTTAGTTATCATAGCTATATATGGAGTTACATTTGGAATACCCATCACATTATATTCCATAAATATCTTAGGAGAAACATTAAAATTTACCTCCATCAATATACCCAATCCATTGGAGAGGTATATCGGGCTCACCTACTATAGGTTTATCGTAGAATAACCTGCATATGTAAAAATTCCCAACAACCATAAAATATTCATATGATATAAAACAAGCGTAATGGAATGATACATATCCACATATCAATAAAAATATATCATTTAAATATATTGACATAAAAAATCCATTATAAAAACAATTTGCAATACCAAAATACATAAAAGTGTATAGGTCTTTTATTTTCCTTTTCATAAACATTACTTCTTGTTAAGGAATACAATGATCAAATAATTCTCACATCGATGGAATGGTCGTTGTCTCTACATACATTAAAAAGAAACATTATTTTTTGTCATGTAGTAAAACCCTTCATAGAGAAATGATTCCTTTTGAATAAATGTAATATTGAAAGGTAATTATAATCTGTGTAGAATAATGTCATGTATTAAAACAATATATGCCTCAATTAATAGAGATTGAGATGAAGTCCCTTACCTCATGTCCGACTTGAACTATCCGTTATCATCTAAGTCTTATGACTTTAAAGCAAAGCAAGAGAAGAAGAGGCCTGCTGATCAATCAGGGAACGGAAATAAGTGGAAGAAAGGAAAGGTTGAATATCCATCCTGTGGTAAATGTGGGAAAAAACACCCCGGTGCTTGCTTGAAGGGAATGGGAGTCTGTTACAAGTGTGGTGAAAAAGGCCACCAAGCTCGTGATTGCAAAGGGAAGAAGGAAGCCACCAATGTTCAGTGCTAAAATTGTAGGGAGATGGGACATTATGCGAATGAATGTCATAAGCGTCAGGAGAACTTACCTCAGAAAAGGCCAAGGGATCAAGGCCAAGCTTATGCTATCACTACTGCATAGGTAGAAGCTCCAAAAGACGTGGTGGCAGGTAATTTAATGGTTTCCTCAAGTTTAGCAAATGCATTATTTGACTCTGGATCATCGCATTGTTTCATCTCTTCCCAGTTTGCTAAGAAAATTAGATATTTCCAATTTGATTTAATAAGGGAGTTGTCAGTTAAAACTCCTAAGGGAAGTATCATTGCAACAAAGTTTTGTGAATCAGTCCCCATTAGAGCACATAAATTTTCTTTATCTGCTGATATCATCGTCATACCTATGATTGAGTTTGATATAATCCTCGGTATGGACCGGCTTTCGGACTATGATGTGAAGATTTATTGTAAAAAGAAAGAGGTTACGATTCCTGATGATAATGATAAGGAACACCTTATCTTTAGAGCAGAATCGTCACCACCTAATTCTTATTTAGATCCACCCTCAATAGCTCAACTAAATTCAATTATTGGGGAGGAAGAGAATGAAATAACTGCGGGTGAGGAAAGGAATGTTCAAATAGAGGATGTACCTGTTATGAAAGAATTTGTAGATGTATTTTCGGAAGATTTACCTGGACATCCTCCAGAACGAGAAGTTGAGTTTTCCATTGACTTAATTCCTGGATCAAGGCCTATATCGAAGACCCCTTACAGAATGGCTACTATAGAGTTAGTCGAACTAAAGAAACAACTAGAGGAATTGAGTAATAAAGGATTTATTCGCCCTAGTGTTTCTCCATGGGGAGCCCATGTTATTTTTGTTAAAAATAAAGATGGATCTATGAGGTTATGTATCGAATACAGGGAGATCAATGCTATAACGATAAAGAACAAGTATCCCCTACCTCGTATTGATGATTTATTTTACCAACTGCATGGATCTCAATACTTTTCAAAGATTGACCTTAGATCTGGATACCATCAGTTGTGTGTGAAGAAGGAAGACATTCCGAAGACAGCATTTCGAACCAGGTACGGGCATTACGAGTTTACCGTAATAACGTTTGGATTGACTAATGAACCCTCTGTTTTCATGGATCTGATGAATAGAGTTTTCAAGGAGTATCTCGATGAATTTGTGGTGGTATTTATTGATGATATCTTGGTATACTCCAAAACCTACGAAGATCATGAAAATCACTTGCGCATTATCTTGAAAACTCTGAGGAGGCATGAATTATATGGGATGTTTAGCAAGTGTGAATTCTGGCTTCAGGAGATTTCTTTTCTTGGCCATATTGTCTCTAAAGATGGAATCTCTATTGATCCTTCTAAGACCAAGGCAATCCAAGAATGGCCAGAACCTACGAGTATAACTGAGGTACGCAGTTTTATTGGTTTGGCAGGTTATTATCGACGTTTCATCCAGAATTTTTCCCGATTGGCTAACCCATTAACGAAGCTCACACGTAAAGGGGTTAAATTTGTTTGGACAAAAGAGTGTGAAGAATGTTTTGAATAACTGAAGAAAAGATTAGTCAATGCTCCTATATTGACTCTACCATTGGGGAATTATGGGTTCGTTATTTATAGTGATGCATCAAAGAAAGGACATGGATGCGTCCTTATGCAGAATGATAGAGTTATTGCCTATGCATCACGACAGTTGAAGATTCATGAACAAAACTATCCTACTCATGATCTCGGGTTAGCAGCTGTGATCTTTGCTTTGAAGATATGGAGGCACTACCTCTATGGTGAAAAATGTGAGATTTATACTGATCACAAGAGTTTGAAGTATATTTTCTCACAAAAAGAACTCAACATGAGGAAAAGGAGATGGCTTGAATTACTCAAGGATTATGATTGTACGATACACTACCACCCGGGGAAGGAAAACAAGGTGGAAGATGCTTTGAGTAGAAAAGACCATGGAGTTTTGAACAATATGAGAATTGAAAACAATCCAATTTTCATGGATCTAGTGAAGATGGACATGGGAATAACCAGGGAAGGTGAAACATCAATGCTTTTTCAAATGGTTGCCAAACCATCTTTACTAGAAAGGATTAAGAGTTCTCAGACCGATGATAAAGAATTCCAAAAGAAGATTAAAGTTGTGAATGATGGGAGATTGAGAGACTTTGTGTATGAAGATGGAATTTTGAAATTCGGGAAGAGACTTTGTGTTCCCGATTTACCTGATCTAAAAAGGGAATTGCTGGATGATGCTCATAGTTCCAATTTCTCTATACACCCTGGGAGCACAAAAATGTATAGAGATTTGAAGGAACATTTTTGGTGGGACAACATGAAGAGGGAGATTGCTGATTTTGTGTCAAGATGTATGGTTTTTCAACAAGTGAAAGCTAGAAGGCAACAGCCTGGAGGAGTCATGCAACCTCTTCCCATACCGGAGTGGAAATGGGACAATATTACGATGGACTTTGTCATGGGGCTACCAAAGACTCCTAGAAGGAATGATGCAATATGGGTTATTGTTGATCGTCTTACCAAGTCAGCAGATTTTCTTTTTATAAGAGAAGATCTACCCCTGGAACGTTTAGCAAGACTATATATTAATGAAGTTGTGAGACTTCATGGAGTACCCTTATAAATTGTTTCTGATCGTGATCCCCGTTTTACTTAAAGATTTTGGAAAAGTCTTTAGAAATCTCAGGATACTGAACTTCATTTGAGCTCTGCTTACCACCCTCAGACAGATGGACAATCAGAACGGACTATTCAGACCATAGAAGACATGTTGAGATCCTGCTCACTTGACTTTCAGGGTATGTGGGATCAATATTTACCTCTGGTAGAATTTTCCTATAACAATAGCTTCCATTCGAGTATTCAGATGGCACCATATGAAGCGTTATATGGAAAGTGATGTCGTACACCAACCTGTTGGGATGACGTCGGTGAAAGAAAACTTGTAGGTCCAGAACTGGTGGAGGAAACGATGGAAAAGGTGAAGGTAATCCAAAATCACATCAGAGCAGCTCAAAGTAGGCAGAAGAGCTATGACGATAATCGAAGGAAGGATTTGGAATTTCAAGTCGGTGATCATTTTTTCCTGAAGGTATCTTCGTGGAAGGGAGTCATACGTTTTGGTAAGAAAGGTAAATTGAGTCCCAGCTACATCGGACCTTTCAAAATTCTAGAACGAATTGGGGTTGTAGCTTACCGATTGGCAATGCCGCCAAGTCTCTCCAAAGTTCACGTTGTGTTCCACGTATCTCTGTTGAGGAAATACATACCTGATCCAACGCATGTACTCACCTATGAGGAATTAGAAATGGAACCCGATCATTCCTATTGTGAAGAGCCCGTCAGGATTCTTGATACGAGAGAACAAGTACTGAGAAAACGGACGACGCGTCTGGTAAATGTTTTGTGGGGAAACCATAAGATGGAAGAGGCAACGTGGGAACCCAAGGAACTTATGATGAAGAACCACCCGAGTCTTTTCATGCGGTAGTATTCTAGAAATTTCTAGGATGAAATTATTTGAAGGTGGGGAGAATGTAACACCCCAAGCTTCTACGGTACGCTTCTCTTTGAATAATGCGATAGCGTGTGTTGTACGCAACACCGAGTTCTAACAACCAATCAAACTAGCCGTTATGAATAGTAATACCTAATTTTTAAAATTATATATATTTTATATTTCAAAATGGACTTCATTTTTGGATTCGTAATATCTAATTTAGCCTAAGGTGAAATTTTGGAACTTTTCGGATAACTTTCATATTTTGATGAATAGTGAAAATTACTAAATTTTAATTAAAAACAACTTTTTTAATCAAAATAATTAACAGTGATAAATTATGAATTTTAGTAGTTTTAAAGTATATTTAGAATAAATTTTTACCATTTAATATAATTTTGGTCATTGGACATAATTTTACAATTAAACCGAACATAAACAAGTGTCAATCTTTTGATAGTTATTATCTCTTAAAAACACGCTTTTTGTTTTGACAGCGGGAATTAATTTTAAATTAATTTCTGCCACTTCTGTGTTTTGAATTTATGAAAATGGATTCCATATTTGGAATCAGTATTTTCAAATTGTGTAAATAGGTAACTTTTATTTTTAGACATTTTGAATAATTACTGCGGTAAATATTTTATTTACCATGGTTAAGTGTAAATCCGGTGAATAAGGGTTAAAAAATAATATTATAATAATACTAAATTACCCTAAAACGTGTCTTAACCCTATTGGTTGATATAGGGTCGACCATGGGCATCTTTGGGTCGATTTAGGGACCCCATGGATCCACTTGTAAGTGATAATGACACTTTATTTTAATTAAGTTAAAATGAATACAAAAATGACAAAAGCATATATCTTTTAGAAAAACAATTGTTACATAAGGTTATATATGTTGGATTTTAGATTATAAATATTCATTAGAAAGATAAAATTATTTCCTACATAATGATATTTTATTTATAATTTTTATACATTAAATAATTTATTTTATTTATGACACAATGATGATGCAGTAATTACTATAACAGTGAAAAATTAAAATAATTGATATTATAAATACCCAAATAAATATAATATGAAACTTTTAATGAATTAAACTAATTTTCTAGGATAATATGATATATTAGGATTGATTTAATTGACTTTTTTCTAAGTAATAAATCTGTTATGAGTTTCCAAAAAATCAACTATTTAATAGTGTCAAAATTGACATAAAAGAGTTCTTAAAAAAAATATTATATTATTAATTGATATTAAATTCCTAAAAATCTAAGGTTCGGCCAAGAGACTTATATCATGATAGGTTCATCATTAATGGACCACTTGGGGGTCTCTTGGATGTATGTAGTAAGTTTATTAACCATATTATATAAAAATACAAAGAGACATTGTAAAAGTGAAACTAATTAACTTAGAGTTAAAACTTAAAGATAAGGTCAATATAAGTACCCAAACCTGTCTAAATTCTATTGGTTGAGTTGTTTCCGACCCATCCCCACCTTAACCTTTGAATAATCAACTTTTGATCCATTAGAAACCGAATATGAATTTACTATAAATTAATATTTCTAGCTTTTCCAAAGGTGCCCCTCACCCCTCTTTTAAAAGGGCACTCCTCCTTCTCATTTCTTCACACCTTCAAAGCCTTTTGGTTCTTCCAAACTCTGCCCAAATACTCTCCCAACTTCCCTCACTACAACCTAGGGGCCTTAGTTTGATCAGAAAGCCAACCTATGGAGCCCTTTTGATCAAATCAAAAGGAAGAACCCGAAGAAGAGGTAATGATTTCACCACCCTTTTCTAAGTTCATTTCTTCTTCCACTTATTCTTTTTTTATTGTTACCAATCTAAAATAATAAATACAGTATCATATATATAATGTGATGTTATTATAAATATGGTACAACCATATTCAGTATTCTATCCACCCTTTGAATAACATGTCACCATACGTGCGTACGTACGGCTTACCGTCTCCACGTCGTGGTGTAATTGTTATTCAATATATTATTTTTTTGATGGGTATCATAATGATGTGTAACTCATGTAAATAATAAATATAACATGTTAATGATTCTGTATATATGATAGACCATCCTTTTATATATTATTTTAATATCAAAAGAATGATATTGTCGCTCGTGCGTACGTACGGACTACCGTCTCCACGAACGCGATGAGATTCATTCTCCATCGTATCCATTCAAGTATAATTATCATTTTATGATTTAAAAATGATTTTTAAGGACTTTATATCATTCTGGATATGAATAAGATACAACAAACATGGCTTATGTAACAAAACATATAAAAGAAAATGAGTAAGTTAACACCCGAAACGACGATAATTCTAAGATATTATTAACAAATCAATGTTAAAAGATCATATATGATATCATATTAATATATATGACTCTTTTATAATTTAATAACAATTATTTCACCATTATACAGGAGGTTAACCTACCCCATACAAGGAAAAGTACATGGTAAGGGTTATTTCACAATCTCTTCATTATCCGAGGTTGTTTATACGTAATAATCTACTGGGATTTCTTTATCATCCACATCCATTTTTCTTAGAAATGTATTTCAAAACATATTTATTATTTACAAGAATATGGGTTTAAGTCATTTATACCCTTGTTTGACTTTTTATAAGAGGTTTATAAAGGAATCATTCCGTCGTTTTCAAAACAAGGTCCTTTTTAACCTTTTCGACAGAATTATGGTAAGAATGTTTTTTTAACTTATACGGCGGGTG
The DNA here is from genome assembly GCA_963277665.1 of Viscum album. Taxonomy (NCBI): domain Eukaryota; kingdom Viridiplantae; phylum Streptophyta; class Magnoliopsida; order Santalales; family Viscaceae; genus Viscum; species Viscum album. The sequence goes on along the minus strand of OY728120.1, from coordinate 645,183,861 downwards.
CGGCTATTTTCCGCCGTTATAAAATCTTCAAAGCTTCCCTTACAAGCTTATAAGAATATTTTCAAAGAAAATATTTTATTTTATATGGATCTTAAATGATTTCAAAATAAAAGGAGATATTTCTTTAAAAAGAATATTGATTTCATCTATGTCAACATCCTTTGATGGATTTTAAGATTATTTGAAGTTGATTTATTATGATACAAAACTTCTCTATTGTATTGAAGGTTTTGTGATATGTTTGACTGTGGATGTGCTATTTTTATACCATTCATAGTTTATGGTGAAATTATTGACATTTCGTATTCTAGTTTTAATACAAATGTTTATGTTATGTTTAAACATTTTCATATGGGAATGAATTGGACTTAGTATGTGACGGGTGGATCCCGCTATAGCTCCTCGATGCATCGGTAGGTATCATGAGACAAACTAGTGTCTTGGAACAAGGCCTTGACAAAATCTTATTTGTAGTCTTGGCACGAGGCCTTGGCTATGTTGTTATGATAGTCTGGCATTATGCATTCCAACATTATGAAAGTGGTTAGTGATTTTGCATGTGATTATTCGATTAGTAGAATATACATGTGAATGAGTAAATGGCATTATTTTATTTTATTTATGCCATACAATTTTGAATGTTCAAGTTTGAAAGGCTGTTGTTTAGTTATACATTTCCCTAAATCTTTATTCTCATTTATGAATGTTTCCGCTATATTGTTATCTTTACTGGGCTTTTGAGCTCACCCATTTTCTATGTTTTATTTTTCCCAGGAAGTGAAGAAGTAAATTATGAATGACCTGCAGGGATATTATGTGGGGATATGAGTGTGGATTATGGAGACATTATGTTGTTGTAGTAGTTTTTCATTTTATGATGTAATGTAAAACTTATGAATATATCTAGTGTTTCCAAGGATACTAAACCAATCGGTCTTTCGATATTTGATCTTTCTTGTGATCATGCCAATGTTATGTAATAACGCACCGACTCTGGGTAACTAGGGTCGGGGCGTTACAGGGAAGTTATTATGTTTATCTTTATATATCCTTTTGGTATTTTGTGAATTAAATAGGCTTATGCCTAATGAAAATCACGGATGTTGGGGCCTTTTCTTGCGCAAATAAATGCTTCCCTATCATTCTAGACCGTTTATGGATGGAAACCTTGTTGAATGTGGAAATTGGTTAATCACGTAAAGTTGGATGATTGAATGAATAACCAGAACCCTTGTGTGATCACCCTGGTTGAACAAAACTGAAATAATAAACATGTGAGTGATGGTTAGGGTTTATGTGAAGTGAGTGTTTTTTGGGATTTTGTGGATCAGGTGAGCAGTGGGGTTGTGGTTGGCTTGGTTGTAGGTTGGTGTGAATGCTATTTTGGTAATGGGAAGCAGGGCTGCGATAAATGGAATCAAGTAATGATGATTTATGGGTTTCGGAGTGTTTGTGGTTATGGTGGTTGGCAGCAGGGCGGCAAGGATGGGTTGAATGTGTTAAAAATATGGGTTGTGAATAATAAATAAAAGTGGAAGAGTTAATGAATGTTGGGGTATGGTAATGGAACGAGAATATTAATCAATGGGGCTGGCTGGTTAATAAGAAGTGTCTTGTCTATGTTTCTTGTGTTTTCCTAACTTGATTTGTGGATAGTAGTTATATGCATTTCGAATGATTGATATGGTTGGTTGTGGATAATTTCCAAGTAGTTAAGGAACTAATAAACTAATTCTGTTGAAACATGAAAACCTAAATGGGGTTGGGGTATGTTGTATGCGTGATTCGACATAGTAGTGCTGAGGCACGTGCTCAGTTTCTCTGTTTAGAAGCCATAGGTTGGGCTGTGTGTTTGGTATATATATATCTCTGTATCTTTGTGTTTTGTCGCACCTCACCCATATTGAGCACATAGTACCAAAAAATCCCATTTCATGGGAGAGGGTTTTTTCCCCTTAGTTACTAGCTCTTTCCTGCTCCTTCTTCCATAGGCTATGATGGATTGCGGTGACCATAAACCTAAGACTCTTCAGGTAGGTTTCGATTGGGGTGGTATTAGACCAAGACTCTTCGGACAGGTTTACATTTTCCCAAGAATCGTTGGGATGAGGCCTAGGAGTGTACAGGTGGGAAATGTGGTTGTGAGGCCCAGGTGTGTGCGGGCGGGATATGTGGTTGTGAGGCCCATGTTTGTGTGGGTGGGATATGTGGTTGTGATGCCCAAGTGTGTGTCGGCGGGATATGTGGTTGTGAGGCCTAGGTTTTTATAGGCGGGAAGAGTGTGGTAGCGTCAGGATGTTCACTGTTAGGAAAATCATCTTGCTAGTTGGAAATGGTGTGGGTACCCAATACTCTTGTTCTTATATACTACTACCTGTTGTTTTGTGTATTGGTGAGTGTGGCTGGTGAGGTTGGGTGGTTAGAATTCCTTTATAGTTTTTGGTTTCTTCTGTTGTTCTCACGGGACATTAGGATGTCTCCCCACTTGTGCATGAGAGCTTTAGGTTTCCCTACCGAGTATACTTGTATGATAACCCTACATTTACTTTCAGGTTTCCAGGAGGACTACCAGGGCCGTGTGGGACCCTATTAGTCGGGACAGTTGGAGTTGTTGCAGATGTTTTACTCTTGTTTCTTTTGGTATTGTAATTTTGAGCTTTCTTGTACTTGTACCTTGTTTCATAACTATTTAAACACAAATGTGGGATTGGTTTGAGTTTATTTACTTCTCATTACATTATTTTTCTTTTGGTGAATGACTTATACTATTTCCCAATATTAAATAAATTAAAAGGGTAATGACTCCCATATTGTGAAAAACTCACACCCTTGGTGCTAGTCGCCAACCCGGGGCCTACTGGAGGCGGGACATAGGGGTCACTATCTCCCTTTCACCATTCCCTGCTGAGGATGGGAATCTTTGGTGGGAGGGGGTCATGAAAGAATGGTATCAGAGGTGATGGTTGAGAGATAGGATGGAGTCTGGAGTTAGGCTCAGTGAGGATTTCATGGGATGGTAGGGTGACAATGTTGGCTGATCTTGGTGCGTGACATAGGACAGGGAAGACCAGCTAGGACATGGGATTTAGGGCCACTCGGGTTCCAATGCAAGGACTCTAATCCTACCGAACGTCTAAGTGAGACTATATTGATTCTAGGGTGGAGACCCTAGGGAAGGTACATGCATAATCATGATTGTGTTTTTACTTGATTTGGGTGTTCTGAGAAAGAAATTGTATAAAATGATAAAATTAAACCTTGAGAAATTTCTTTACTACTTGGTCTTAGGCGATCTTTGTTTACCGTATAGCTATGGCACCTGGACGTCGTCCCTGGGTGGCTCAGACAGCCAAGACCCATCAAATTCAAGTAGTCGATTAGTTGAGGATTGACCGCGAGGGGTAAGATAACCAGTAGAAAAAGACTCTCTGTTCTTTCCAATGACAATCCATCAAGAAATCTGAGGGTAGTACTTCAAATACGGAGACCGAAGGGTGGCATGAAGATCTAGGGATCGCTTTTACTATGATCCTTGCTCCAAGGGAGTACTGTGTTCCCCTAGTAGTTAGTCAGCTGAGAGGTGTGGCAAGTCAGTGGTGGACGCTCTACCTCGGAGTGAGGACAGAGACAAAGGTTCCGTGAGATGACTTTGAGAAGGAATTCTGAGAGGAATTCCTTTCATCCATGATCATGTCGGGTAAGCGGCAGGAGTTACTCTCCCATTAGTATGGGAGTATGTCAGTACGGGTGTTGAGGATCAAGTTCAAGGATCTCCTACACTTTGCTCTGGATCTCTTTCCGGATGAGGAGTCTCAGGCGAGATGTCTGGAGGAGGTGCTTCTTCCTTCCCTCCAGTATGTTGTCACCCCCTTCACTCTTTGCATGTACATGGAAGTATAGAAGAAGGAGGAGGTTGTAGAGTGGATGCACTCATAGGGAGGTGCAACACAAGATGGGATCCTTCCAGGTTCATCAAAGGGGAAGGTAGTCAGCAGCAGCTGTCCTGTGACAGGACCTTCCATATTCATGCCAGTAGGGAGTAGGCTTCAACAGTTCCATTTCAGATCTTCGAGTCCTCATCCATTTTTCATGAGCCCAGGACCTAAGTGTTTCTCTTGTGGAGGTTTTGGGGACATTCAGAGTCGGTGCCCGACCCGAGCTCAATACGGTGGAGGTTGGCAGGTTCAACGCCCACCTCAGCAGCACTTGTTGCCTGTGAGGCCCTTCCAGTAGTAGCAGGACCCTACTCCTCCGAGGGTAGACATTGCAGGAGGAGGCCGACCTCAGGGTGCTCCTCAGGGACCTCGACCCTGTCATGGTCAGGTAGGCGGTCGACATCAGAGAGTCCGAGGAGCTGGGCGTGGACAGTTGCACGCAGTAGAGTTGACAGCTCCTGCGGGACCAGAGGTCGTGCGAGGTACGATTTGTTTCTTCATCACTCTCATTTCTTCTTTGTTCGATTTAGGAGAATCACACTCCTTTGTTTCACCCAGTCTAGCCCATAATTTGGGTCTAGACTTTGAAAGACTTTCCATACCCCTGGTGCTGAGTACACCAGTTAGAAGCCAGACCAGTATATCTTGTGTTTTCCGGGGATGTAGTCTGACGTTGGGACTACATCGATCTAGTGGGGACCTTCTTTTGCTACAGGTGTATCCATCAAATTTCATCCTAGGAATATAATGGTTGTTTTCTGTTAGTGTTTTTATTGACTGCTTCCAAAGATTGGCCGTGTTCTCCGATGTGGATGGGCAGCGTGTATCTTTTTTTGGCGAGAGGAGCTATCAAGTGGGAAGCCGACATGTGAGTCCTCTCTGTTCCTTGTCAGGTGTGTTATCTATGGTTTCAGCTGATACAGAGATGATGGATGTCCGATAAGTTTTTGGGGAGTTCCTCGATGTTATTCCCGAGGTGGTTGTGACTCTACCCCCCCCCCCCCCCCCCGACATGACGTTGAGTTCGAGAGAGGATTACATCCTAGTGCCTAACCGATTTCGATGGACCCTTATCAAATGGAACCTTCAGATTTGAGAGAGTTGATAATTCAGATTGAAGATCGGATTGACAAGGGTTTTTTTGACCCAACATGTCGCCAAGGGGTGCTATAGTTTTGTTCGTGAAGAAGGCAGATGGTGGTCTCATGTTATGAATAAACTACTAAAGGTTGCGTCAGGTAACGGTCAAGAACCGTTACCCCCTTCAATGGATAGATGATCTCCGCGACCAGCTGAGGGGTTCTGGTTGGTTTTCTAAGATTGATCTACGATCGAGATATCATCAGCTGAGGGTAATGGATAGTGACATCTCGAAGACAGATTTCAGGTGCAGGTATGGACACTTCGAGTTTGTAGTGATGCCATTTGGAGTTACAAATTCACCAGCTGTGTTTATGGGACTTATGAACCTTGTATTCCGAGAGTTTTTTGACCTGTTTGTCATTTTGTTTTTCGATGACATCTTGATCTAGTCAAGATCATAGGAAGAGCATGTTGAGCATCTCATGGATGTCTTGGAAGCCCTTTGACACCACCAGATTTATGGGAAATTGTCGAAGTGTATGTTCTTGACACAAGAAGTACACTTCCTTGGGAACATGGTTTCTCAGCATGGATTGTCAGTGGACCCGTCGTAGGTGGAGGCGGTTGTTTCTTGGGAGGAACCCAAGAGTGTAGCAGAGGTTCGTAGTTTCCTGGGGTTGGCAGGTTATTATCAGAGGTTCGTTTCAGACTTCTCTTGAGTTTCTGATCCATTTACATCTTTGACTCGGAAAAACTAGTTCTTCCTAAGGAGCGAGTTGTGCCAAAAAATTCGACTACCTGAAGGAGAATTTGTTCATTGCTCTCGTACTCTGGTTTCCAAATGAATGTTTGTTGTACGAAGTGTTTTGTGATGCCTCTGTCCTTGGATTGGGGTTCGGACTGATGCAGAAGAAGTGTTTGATCTGTTATGGGTATAGGAAGTTGCGCCCTCACGAGTGTTACTATGCCACCCATGACCTAGAGCTTTTAGCAGTAGTGTTCGCACTGAAATTTTGGCGAAATCACCTCTTTGGGGAGCACTTTTTGGTCTTATGAGATCACAATATCATATGTTATATCTTCTCCCAGTGTGAACTGAACTTACAGAAGTGGATATGGGTCGAGTTTCTCCAAGACTATGAATTCGAGCTCTCTTACACTAAAGGTAAGTTCAACGTTGTGGTTGATGCACTGAGTAGGAAGTCGCCTAAGGAAGTAGTTCGTGAATCCGCTGATGCTTGGAGAGTGATGGGAGAGTTGGATGCCTTGAACATGGATGCAAGGGTATAGTTTGTTAGAGGCTATTTGTTTCAGATGACGGTGCAATCCTCCTTGTTGCAGCAGGTGGAAGAGTTTCAGTGGGGAGACTCCGAGACAGAAGTAATGCGGGATCATATCAATCAGGGAAACACTCCAGAAGGATCGTCAGAGGATAGCTGACATCAGATGCTTTTTCATGGAAGGATGTCTGTTGTAGAGGAAATGCATGAGGGAGTTATCTGTGAGTTCCATAGCTCAGCCTTGGTGGTACATCTAGGGGTTTCAAAAATTTTATAAGGCCTGAGGGAACAGTTTTGGTGGCCCGGGGTGAAACGGGAAGTGGCGGAGTTTGTGGCTAAGTGCCTAGTGTGTCAGCAAATGAAGGCTAAACATTGTGTTCCCAGTGGTTGGGTGTATCCTTTAGTTGTCCCCGAGTGGAAATGGGATGACATCTCAATGGACTTCGTCACAGGACTACCTAGAGCTCAGGGTGGTTATGATGCTATCTGGGTATTGGTGGATTGACTGACGAAATCAGCTCACTTCATTGCAATTATTGAGTCAGGCCTAGTGAGTAACTTAGAACAGAGGTACATAGACAAGGTGGTACTGTTGCATGGATTTCCGAAGACTATTGTCTCATATCGGGATACTCAGTTTACCTCACAAGTCTGGAGGGCGTTACAACATGCTTTTGGCACCCAGCTACACCATAGTACTTCTTTCCACCCCCAGACCGATGGGAAGACAGAGCGGTCTATCCATATGTTAGATGACATGCTGCGAGCATGAATTCTAGATTTTGGAGGGTCATGGGTGCGACACTTGACTTTAGTAGAGTTTTGCTACAACAACAACTTCCACTCTACTATTGGCATGGAACCGTTTAAGGCATTGTATGGAATACCATTTCGTTCAACCACTTTCTTAGCAGAGGTTTGTGAGACAGGTTCTCTTGGGCTAGAGGTAGTACATAGCACCACAGAGAAATTCTAGCTTGTGCATGAGAGGATGAAAGCGGCTCTGGACCGACAAAAGTCTTATGCTGGTCGTAGGAGGAGGCCCTTGGAGTTCAAGGTGGGAGATCATGTGTTATTGACAGTTTCCCCTTGACAGGGGAAATAGAGGTTTGGGAAAGGGAGTAAGCTCTCCCCTAGGTTCATTGGACCTTTCGAGGTGCTGAGGAAAGTTAGAGAGGTGTCATATCAGCTATCCCTTCCACCTCAGTTGGAGAAGGTTCATGAGATCTTCCATGTCTCCCAGCTTTATCGGTACTTCCACGAAGACTCTCACATTATCGACTGGGGAGATTTAGATATAGTAGATGACAAGACCTTCGAGGAGAGACCAGTCAGAATCGAGGATCATAACGAAAAGGTGCTCTGTGGACGAACCATTCCCTTGGTTCGTGTGTTGTGGAGGGATGGAAACCTCGAGGAGAACACTTGAGAGCGGGAGTCTCAGATGCACACTCAGTACCTGGAGTTGTTTTGACTTGGGTTTTTCTTTGTCCTTCTGAGCTTTGTTTTGATGTTATACTCTGTACCTTTGATATATGGAATGCTTGGCTTGTCGGTTGTGAGAATTTTGTTTCCTTGTTCTCTAGAAGTGTGTAGCAGGTCCAGATGTGTGGGGAAAAGGAAAAACCCGATCCTTAATCGAGACGCATTAATGCGAATGTGATTGAACCCATGTGGGAGATTCAGTGCTGCCTAAAGCGAATAATATCTCGAAATAGTAGAAGCAATTTCCCCAAACCAATAGTTCGGGCAGTGTGTTGGTTGTACATCGATGGGGGTAGTGCATGTTGGAAAAAAATCCTAATGTATGGAAGTGGGAAGACCCAATTCTTAATTGAGATTCATTATTGAGGATTCGATTAAACCCGTGCAGGCGATTCAGTGCCACCTAAAGTGGATAATATCTTGACATATGAGAAGAAATTCCTAACACATATGATTAGGGTTGTTGGATGGGTTCCAGTTATAACGAGAGCCCTAAGAGGTATCTTTTTGGGATCCTCTGGTTTTTCTTTTGAATTCTCAGGGACAAGAATATTTTAAGAGGTATCTGATGTAATGGCTCGGACCTCTCCGGCCAATTCCTTTGTCAAAAAGAAGGCCATGAAGTGTTCTGGAGGGTAAAATGGACTTTTCCCACACTTTCTAGAATTTTGTAACTACACGTCATGTAGTGTAAGTACAAGCTGTATACCCCCTCGCCGGGTATACAATGTGTTGAAGCTCGTGTCCTTGTCGTGAGAAATAAATGAGTGCACACCGTGTATCCCATACTACATGTCGTGTAGTCCCTCCCCGTGTACGCGTTACCCTCAAACCTTGTGTTGACCAGTCAACGGCCACATTTCACGTTGAAGGCCGTGTTGGAAGTCACGTGGTGACCGTGTGAAATGTCTGAGGACATGCCATTTACTAGGATGTACACTCCAAGTACTTTGTTTTTCTCGCCTATAAAAGGAGTGGTACTCTCCTCATTTTCAACTCATTCCTCTCCTCCCCATTCCCTCGAGGAGAGCTCTCCCAAGAGACTCAAAGGCTCTTTTCTTCCTTAACGTCTTCGCCCGAGCTCCGATTTACGATCCATCAGCAACCACGAGATCATAACGACAAGGCGGAACTTTAGAACATGGATATATTGTCTTCCCTTTGGCATTTCCTTCCCAGATTCAACATGATAAGGTTTTGCTGGGATTTGATAGAAGCGACGGACGCAAATGAACGTCTTCTAAAGTTAATCCAGGGGAGTGTTGTGATCAGAACCTATGGTGGTAGGGATTTTACGGTCGCCTCTCTTAATTGTGCATCATCGAGGGTGGGTGTTCTCTTGTTTAGGTGAAACATTTTCGAACCTGTTTAATAAAGATAATAACTGGCTTAAAGAATGGGGATGGGGATGTTATTATGTTTATCATTATTTATCCTATTGGTATGTTGTGAATTAAATAGGCTTATGCCTACGGAAAATCAAGGTTCTTGGGAGCCTTTGCTTGAACAATTAAATGCTGCCCAATCATTCTAGACCGTTTATGGATGGAAACCTTGTTGAATGTGGAAATTGGTTAATCGCGTAACGTTGGATTATTAAATGAATAATCAGAACCCTTTTGTGATCACCCCAGTTGAACAAAACTGAAATAATAAACATGTGATTGGTGGTTAGGGTTTATGTGGAGGGAGTGTTTTGTGGGTTTTTTGTGGATCGGGTGAGCAGTGGGGCTGCAGTTGGCTTGGTTGTGGGTTGGTGTGAATGATATATTGGTGATGGGCAGCGGGACTGCGATAAATGGAATCAAGTGATGATGATGTACGAGTTTCCGTGTGTTTGTGGTTATGTTGGTTGGCAATAGTGCTTCAGGGATGGGTTTAATGTGAACGAACTATGGGTTGTGAATAATAAATAAAATTGGAAGAGTTAAGGAATGGTGGGGAATGGTAATGGAACGGGAATAATAATCCATGGGGATAGTTGGTTAATAAGAAGAGAGTTTTTTATGTTGCTTGTGTTTTCCTAACTTGATTTGTGGATGGCATGGATATGCTTTATGAAAGATTTATATGGTTGGTTGTTGATAATTGCCCAGTAGTTAAGGAAATAATAAACTAATTCTGTTGAAACATGAAAACCTAAATGGGGTTGGGGTTTGTTGTATGCATGCTTCGACGTAGCAGTGTCAAGGAATGTGCTCAGTTTCTCTTTTTAGAATCCATAGGATAGGCTGTGTGTTTTATATATATATATATATATATATGTATGTATATATATCTGTATCTTTCTGTTTTTTCACACCTCACCCATGTTGAGCACTTAGTTCCAAAGACTCACATTACATGGGAGTGGGGGATTTCCCCTTAGTTACTAGCTCCTTCATGCATTTCTTCCATAGGCTATGATGGATTGAGGTGACCATACACCTAAGACTCTTCAGGTAGGTTTCAATTTGGGTGGTATTTTCCAACGACTCTTCAGATAGGTTTCCTTTTTCCCATGATTCTTCGGGATGAGGCCCTGGTGTGTACAGGAGGGATATGTGGTTGTGAGGCCCATGTGTGTGCTGGCGGGATATTTGGTTGTGAGTCCCAGGTGTGTGCGGGAAGGATATGTGGTTGTGAGGCCCAGGTGTGTGTGGGCGGGATATGTGGTTGTGAGCCTAGGTGTGTATGTGGGGGAAGAGTGTGGTAGCGTCGGGACCTTTGCCGTTAGGAAGAGTAGCTAGCTAGTGGGAAATGGTGTGGGGTACCCAATACTCTTGTTCATATATACTACTACATGTTGTTTTGTGTTTTGGTGAGCATGGCTGGTGAGGTTCGGTGGTTTGAATTCCTTGATTGGTTTTTGTTTCAGCTGTTGTTCTAAAGGGACATTACGATGTCTCCCCACTTGTGCACGAGAGCTTTAGGATTCCCTACTGAGTATACTTGTATGCTCACCCTACGTTTACTTTTAGGTTTCCAGGATGACTACCAAGGACGTGTGGTACCCTAATAGTCGGTAAAATTGGAGTTGTTGTAGTTGATGTACTCTTGTGTCTTTTGGTATTGTACATTTGAGATTTCTTGTACTTGTACCTTGTTTCAGGACTATTTAAACAGTCATGTGGGATTGTTTTGGGTTTATTTACTTGTCTTTATCTTCTTTTTATTTTGTGTTTGACTCATCATATTTCTCGATATTAAATAAATAATAAGGGTAATGCCTCCCATATTGTGAAAAACCCATGCCCATGGTGCTAGTCACCACCCCAGGGCCTATTGGAGGCGGGACTCGGGGGTCATTATCTCCCTTTCACCATTTCCAGCTCAGGAGGGGCATAGATGGTGTGAGGGGGTCGTGACATGGACCCTATTCATCATTAAGTCATGTAAAAACATTTCAAAACATGGGATGAGTATAAAAAGATGAATAACTATTATAAATCAAAGAAAAAAACATTAGTTCACCATTACATACAAAACATAACCTCTTTAACATAAATCATGAAATAATAAGATTATTGAATAACGCATAGAAAAAAATGGTTAATTGTGGAATCTACAACATACTAACATTTTAGCTATGAAAGATATGTAGGGAGTCACATTTGGAATACCCATTACAGTATATTCCCTAAATCTATTAGGAGAGACATTCATGTTTATCTCTATCACATTACTCAATGCATTGGTGAGCAATATTGGGCTCAACTACCCTAGGCTTTTAAATAAACCACCTGTATATGTAACAATGCCCAAGAACCAGTACATATTCCTAACACATAAAACGTACATAAAGGAAAGATAACATTTCCACATTTCAATAAAAATATATACTTTAAATATATTTAAATAAAAATCCATTATAAAAACCATTTTCAATACCAAGAAACGTATTAGAGTATATGATATAAATTTTCCTTTTAAAAAACATTACGGCTTGTTATGTAATCCAATGATCAAATAATACTCGCGGCATCATAAATTTCATTTCCACCAGTTACGTTAAAAAGAATTTTTTTTCATTCAGTAAAACACTTTACTGTGAAAATATTCTTTTTTAATAAAATTAAACTTCAACAGGGGTTCATAAACCATATAAATGAATGCTACGTATTAAAACAAAATATGGCTCAATGAAAGGAGATTGAGTTGAAGTCCCTAACCGTGTGTCCAAATTGACCCATTCATTCTTTAATATCTTGAATAATAAACTAATGTAAGTTTTTACTTTCTTAATATAATTTTTCATGTTTATTATTCTTTTTTATATCACTTATTACCATGTTTTAATCATTATGTAATCATTTATTTTAATAATGTTCTTTTTGTTGATATTTGGTACTTGAGTAAAAAATAGGCTTCTTATACTTTCATGTTGTTAACATTGTGAAAAGTTCATTATATACAGAATGATATTCATGATTTAGATATCATATATATCTACTATATACATGTATTTATAATATTACATAACATTTAGATGTTAAAAATGAAATGCACCGTTCATGGAGACGGTAAGCCGTACGCACGGATGAACAAAACATTCATTTCTGTTTCACATTTAATTGAATGAAAATATAATGATATAAAGGTTTAATATAATTAAGTACTATATCATTGACTCCATACTTTATATATCCATCGTAAGGCATTTAATGAGTCATATCACATTGTGAGGATGGTAGTATGCACATTCTAAAATGAAATTATCAGGTTTACAAAAAATGGAAACCATAATGGATTGCTGTAAAAATGAAAATTCAGAAGAATTAAGAAATAATAAACATATTATATATCCTATATAAATACAGTACCATCATAATGGCCACCATAAAGGTGTTAGGAGATAATTGAACAATAATCGTTTCTTGAGGCGTTAGTTGGTCATCCATAGAAACAGAATGTACGTTACCCACAAGAAGAAGGTGTGTGTTAGTGTATTTTGAATAAAATCATTAAAACATACTAGTATTTTTAGGATACATGTTTTTTATAATAGAAAATTATAAAAATAGATTATAGGTTTGATATGTAAAATAAACGAAAAAAAGTTAGATAGAATACACCATTAATTCATGTAAGTCCCTTTGGATTGATCCAAAACAACATATTGGAGTGGCTTCTTCCTAAATTAAGGCTTCTAGGTGGACGAAAGGGATCTTGATAGCTTATTTAGGGTAGGTTTTGGACGATTCATGGGGCTTGAGAAGATTGAGTAATGGGTTTGAGGTAATGGCTTTTTATAAGGGGGAGGAGGGGCACTTTAGGAAATTGTGAAAATATTATTTTATTATATATTGATTTTCGTTTTCTAATGGTCAAAAACATATTAAGGTTGAATATAATATGACTCATGGAAGAAATAAACTCATTAAATAAGAATATTATAGGTTTTTCATATTATTTTAATATTTATAATATTATTTATCTAAATCATTTATTAATGAGGCAAACACTAAATCATTATTGTGTCATAAATAATTTTATTTACAAGATGTATAGAAATTAAAAAAAATACCATGATGTAGGAAATCTATTTATCTTACCAATGAATATTTAATGTTGAAACGATAACATATACAACCTCTTATAAAAATTAATTTACGAAAAGATATTTGTTTATGTTATATTTGTCCTTACTTTAAATTAATTAATATAAAGTGTCATTATCACTCTTAAGTTTCCCCATGGTGTCCCAAATTTGACCAAAGGATGACCACTATCAGATTTGTATCAACCAATAAGATTGTGAAACATTTTCGGGTAATTTATATGTTATTATAATAAAAAAAATTACCCTTATTTTTAATATTTACCCTTTAACCCTGGTTAATAAAATTTTTACTGTAGTAAATATTTAAAATGTCTAAAAATAATAGTTACCTATTTACACAATTTATAAATTCTGATTCCAAATATTGAATCCATTTTTCTAAATTCAAAGCATATAAGTAGCTGAAATTAATTTTAAATTAATTTCCACTGTCAAAATAGAAAGCATGTTTTTAAGAAATAGAATCTATAAAAATATTGACACTTGTTTATGTCCATTTTCAATGTGAAAGTAATTTCAATAACCATAATTATATTAAATGGTAAAAATTTAATATAATAATTCATTAAAAAAAATTAAAAAGATAATCTACCCATATAAATTAATTAGATTAAAAATCAAATTTGAATTAAAAAATAGTATTTTTCACTATACATTAAAAAATGAATTTTATCAGAAAAATACCCAAAATTTCCAATGTAAATTTTGATGTCTCGATTCTAAAGAATAATATTATTCGGTCAAATAAAACATATAAATGTGACTGAAACTGGATTTAAATAGGGTTCGCCATCAAAAGGTGGTAAATAATCTTATTAAAGTAAATTATGCTTAAAATTAGATTTATTCATATTTGAAGCCTCTAACTCATATTGGATAAATGTAAAAAAAAAATTAACAAACATGTATAACCATATTATAGATTTTTTTGTTCATTATCGCCAATATCATGGCTTGGTGTTAACTACCATTTAAAATAATAATATTATATATTTATTGTGCAATGTAATATTTCAAAGAAACCCATCGTTTCTTATCATGTAAGACCTCCAACAAAGCATCCTCTTTATATAAATATTAATATTTAATTCACAAATATAAATACATTTCGAAAATGACTTATTTTTTGTTTACCTGGGATGTTACGTCCTTCCCTCCTTTTGGAATTCTGTCCTCGAAATTTTATTCTCCAATCAAATAAATGGAGGTAATTATCACTCATGGAATTTTTAGATTCCCATGTTTCCTCTTCAACAATTTGGTTTTTCCACAAAACCTTTACCTGTTGAATTACCATATTCCACAACACTTTCTCTATATAGTCTAGAATATGGACTGGTTGTTCCTCCTAATAGAGAATCTCCTCCAACTAAAATACCTCTGGACTAAAAACATGAGATGGATATGGAAAATACTTTTTCAACATTAAAACATGGAAAACATCATGTACTTGGGATAAACATGGAGGTAAAGCCACTATCTACGCAACCTATAGAAATTTCTCACGGATTTTATAAAGTCTAATTCATGTCGGACTCTACATTCCCTTCCTACCAAAATGCATCACATTTTTTCATTGAGAATCATTGAGAAAGACATGATCACCTACCTTAAAAGAATGATCCTTCCTCTGATTATCTGTGTATCTTTTCATCCTATTCTTAGCTATTATCACATGCTTCTAAATCAACTTAACTTTTTATTCCATCTCTTCTACCAATTCAGATCCAATAAACTTCCTTTCACCTACACTGTCCCAAAATGATGGAGCTTCGACACTGCTTCCCATTTAATATATCAAATGGAGAAATCTCTATACTGGAATGAAAATTATTATTTTAAGAGAATTCAACCGAAGAAATATATTGGTCCAACTTCCCTTGTAATTTAGAGAAAATGCACGTAGAATATCCTCCATGGCCAGAATTATTCATTCTGTTTACCAATCTGATTGCAGATTAAAAGATGTATTAAAATTTAATTCAGTACCCAATGACCTCTAATGGCCTTTCCAAAAGATAAAAGTAATCATGGTATCACGATTAGATTCAATAGAGAGGGTAACTCCATGTAACCTTACTATCTTGTTATCATACAACTGACAATGTTGATCTAGAGACAAAGTATCACAATTATGAAGGAAATGAGCAGATTTAGTAAATCGATCAATAATAACTCTGATTTCATTATTAACTCGAGATGTCTTCCGTAATCCCACAATGAAGTCCATGGATAATTTTTCCCATTTCCACTCTCGCACTAGTAATGACTGGATCATCCCTTTCCATAAATAATGCTCCGATTTTTATGGACGATAACTCAAAAAATTCATTATAAGATATGCAATATCACTTTTCATTCTATCCCACCAGTAATACTCCGGAACTTCTCTATTCCACTTAGTACTGTCTGGATGAACTGAAAATGGAGAACTATGATATTCACATAATAAATCTTCCTTCAATTGTGAATCAGAAGGAACACATAATCTATTTCGAAAATATCAAAACATAATCATTATCAATGATAAATTCAGGCAACATACCCTTCTGAACCAACTCAACCTTTTTCTACAGCTCACTGCATTCCTTCCGTGCTTGCTTTATTCAGTCTGATACGGATGATTTTACTGGCACCTGAAACAAAATAGAATAATTTCCTAGACCAAAAACATATATTACCAAGATAATTAAATCAAAAACCCAAAGGATCTCATTCAAAACATAGCATGGTTAATGAAGCATTAATTTTTAGACTCAAAGCATCATCCCCATTGTTTCCTTTTCCCTGATAGTAAAGGATCGTGCAATCATAATACTTGATTAATTGGTACAATATCCTAAGTCTCATGTTCCATTATTTCTAAGTGAAGATTTACATTAAACTTTTGTGGTAAGTATATATTTCATGTTTTACTCCATACAAATTATTCCTGCAAATTATTAAAGCATAAACATCTATAACCAATTCTTAATCATGCGAAGGGTAATTTTACTAATGCGGTTTCAACTATCTTGATTCATAAGAAATTACATAATCGTTATTCATAAGAAAAAAACAATTTATTTTCAAAGAAGCATCACTATAGATAACAATCTTACCATTTCGGGAAGGTAGTGAAAAAACTGTTGGGTTCACCAATATTCTTTTCAAATCCAGGAAAAAATCTTCACATTCGTTTTTCCAAATGTACATAACTAATTTTCGAGTTAACACAATCATTGGTCTAGATAACCATGAAAACAAACCTAAGGTAACATCCTTCAATACATAGAAAACTACGAATCTCGGTTATATTTCTGGGTCTTGGACATTCATCAAAAACTTTTGTTTTAGAAGGATCAACAGTAATCCAATTTTTTGAAACATTGTTACCAAGGAATGAAATTTGTTGTAACCAAAACTCACACTTACTGAATTTCCCAAATTGTTTCTTTTCTTTTTTGTTTTTTAAGACATCCCTAAAATTAGTTTCATTCTCCTCTATTATTATAGAATAATTAAAAACCTAATCAATAAACACAACTTCCATTTATCAGTTGAGTCAACTGAGCCATCACTACAAAAAATTGTTCAACTCTGATTCGGACCATATCAAGATGTTGATTTGGATGGTAATTTCCCTCTGTACGCCTTCCCAAAATTTTGTCCTAATTCCTTTATGAAAAACCATTCTAAAAATAGAAATATATTAGGCAAAGCAATATGGTTATATGTAAATTCTATATCATTTCAATCCTACAACAAATAAATTTATGGACATTAATTTAACAATATCAAAACTTCTAAAGTTATACAACCCGACCTCGAATACCGACTATATGGACCCAGCGTTAAAAATTACATAATCTTGAATTAAATGAATAAATCACGTTTGGGATATTTTAAGGTTTAGATTTTTTTAGAATTTGACCATAACTATTTCATTACATCTCAGATGTTACATGGTAGACACTTCTACTCAGTTTCCATTTTTTCATAAAAAACAATCATAAAAAGAGTCATGTATAGTCCCATTTTTTTACAACATGACTTTTCCTTGATCCATCCATGACCCTATTCATCTTTCGGTCCTGTGAAAAATATTTCAAAACTTGGGATGGGCATAAAAAGCATAGTAAGGGTTATAAAACAATGAATGATAACATTAGTTCACCATTACATACATAACATGAACTCTATATCATACCTCATTAAATCATAATATTTATGAATTGAAAATATAAAAAATAAATATTAAAAGAACCTTGTGGCCTCTATATCAAACTTACATTATAGCTATCACATATATGTAGGGAGTTACATTTGGAATACCCATCAAATTATATTCCCTAAATATTTTTGAAGAAACATTCACATTTTCCTCTACTACATTACCCAATGCGTTAGAAATATATATCGAGATTGCCTACCCCACGATTATCATGGAACCACCAGTATATATTAAAATGGAAAAGAACCATAACATATTCCTAACACATAAAACAAACATAAAAGAAAGATAACATTTCAAAAATTTGAATAAAATTATATCATTTAAATATATTCATATAAAAATTCCATTATAAATACCATTTTCAATACAAAAATATGTAAAAGAGTATATGGTATTTATTTTCCTTCTCAAAAACATTACTACTTGTTATGGAAGCCAAAGATCATATAATACTCGCGGTGGCAGAAAGGTCATTGTCACCCCTTTCGTTAAAAAGATACATTTAATTATGTAGTTTAGTAAAATTCTATATAGGGAAACGATTAATTTTGAAAAAATGTAAAATTAAAAGGGGTTTATACAACTTATAAAATAAAGTCATGTATTAAATCAAAATATACCTCAATGAAAGGAGACTGAGATGAAGTCTTTTACCTCATGTCTTACTTGACATATTCATTCTTTAATCATTTGAATAATAAACTAAAGATAATTTCTACTTTAAAAATATCGTTTTATAGTTAATTATTTTTTTATATCACTTATTACCTTGTTATAAACATTATGTAAACATTTATGTTAATAATGGACGTTTTCGATATTTGGTACATGAGTCAAAAATAGTCTTCTTATAATGAAAAGTAGTTCACATGGTCAAAATTTCATTATATCCAGAATGATATTTATGATATATATATAAATATAATATATATCCAGTATATACATGTTTTATAATATTACATAACAATTAGAGGTAAGAAATGAAATGCATCGTTCATGGAGACGGTAATCCATACATATGCTTGAACGCTACATTCATTTCTATTTCTTATTTAATTGAATGAAAACATAATTATATAAATTTATAATATAACTCCAGTATAATATAATATATAAAATCCTTTAGTCCATCCTTTATACATCCCACATAAGTCATTTAATGACTCATATCACATTGAGTGGGTGGTAGTCCACACATCCTAATATTAAATTATCGTATATACCCAAAATGTAAAACGTAATGTTTTTCTATAAAAAAATACAGAAGCATAAATAAATCATAAAAATTATATATATCATATATAAATATTCTTCCATCATATTGTCCCCCATGAGTTGAGATAGGAGATAATTGAACAATCATCGTTTCGTGAGGGGTTAGTTTTCCATCCCAAGAAACGGTATGATCATTAACCATTAGATGGAGGTGTTTGTAAGTGTATTTCGAATACTTATTATTACAAAATACTAGTATATTGAGGATTATTTTGTTTTTAAGAAAGAATAGAATAAAAAGATATTAGTTGTTGGAGAATTTAAATAAAAGAAATGAATTTAAGAGAAATTGTTACATTTAATTCGGGTTACTCCATTTGGTTTGAAACAAAAGGATTTCTTGAAGTTCCTTTTGCCTCTGTAAAGGATTCTAGGTGGAGTATAGGGATCTTGAGAAATTATTTGGGCTGGGGTTAGATGAGCCAACGAGATTTATTGTAGTGGGTAATGGGTTATATGTGAGGGAATTTTATAAGGGTGAGGAGGGTCTCTTTAGGAAATAGTGAAAATATTATTTTTTTATTTAATGATTTTCAGTTTCTAAAGTTCAAACACTTATTAAAGTCAACAATAATATGTCTAATG
The DNA here is from genome assembly GCA_963277665.1 of Viscum album. Lineage (NCBI taxonomy): Eukaryota > Viridiplantae > Streptophyta > Magnoliopsida > Santalales > Viscaceae > Viscum > Viscum album. The sequence continues at coordinate 645,164,460 of OY728120.1, read as the reverse complement.
GTCGAAATAAAATCATCCAATAATAATATGAAAGGTTTTGGATATTATTTTAATCATTATAATATTATTTATTTAAATTATATATTAATGATGTAAACGCTGCATCATTATTGTGTCATATGTAATTTTATTTATATGATGTATAAAAAATATAAAAATATATCATGATGTAGTAAATCTTTTTATATTTCTAATTATTATTTATTTTTGAAATGATAACTCATATAACCTCTTGTAAAAATTCATTTATTAATTATATTTGTTTATGAAATTTTGTCTTTACTTTAAATTAATTAATATAAAGTGTCATTATGACTCGTAAGTGGAACCATGGGGTCCCAAATTCTACCCAAGGATTCCCATGGTCAGATATGAATCAACCAATAGAATTATACCACATGTTAGGGTAATTTAATATTATTATTATAGTATTTTTTTACCTTTATTTATCTGATTTAACAATTAACCATGTTAAATAATATTTTAACTGTAGTAAATATTTAAAATGCCTAAAAATAAAAGATACCTATTTAGAAAATTTGCTTCTACACATTAAAAATGTGGAATACATTTTTATAAATTCATAAATAGAAGTGGAAGAAATTAATTTTAAATTTATTCCCGCTGTCAAAACAGAAGGCATGTTTTTATGAAATAATAACTATCAAAAGATTGACACATTTTTATTCCCAATTTCAAGGTGAAATTAATTCCAATAACCAGAATTGGATTAAATGGTAAAAATATAAAAAAATTAAACATTAGAACCAATTAAAAAGTTAATATAATAATATAAATAAATTATATTAAAAATAGATTTGAATTAAAATACAGTATTTTTTACTATTCATTAAAAATTTAATTTTATCATACAAATATCAAATAATTAACCAGAGAAAATTTTGAATTCCCAATTATAATGAATAATATTATTTGGTCAAATAGAATATATAAATGTGACTAAAAATATATTTTAAAATGTTTATCCAACAAAAGGTTGTAAATCAACCTTTTAAAGTAAATTAAACTTAAATTAAGATTCATTCATATTTTAAGCCTCTAACTATTTATAGATAAATGTAAAAACATTTAACCAACATGTATAATCATATTTTAGTTATTTTTTATCATTCCCACCAATATAATGGCTAATAGTTAACTACCATTTAAAATAATATTATTATATTATTATTGTGACACGTTAGATTTCAAAGAAACCCATTGTTGCATATTGGGTATGCCATAAAAAATAACATCCCATTTAATGAAAAATTAATTTTTAATTTCAAAAAAATTAATAAATACAGAAAATGTATTACATTTTTTTTACCTAGGATGTTACATCCTTCCCCCGTTTTAGAAATTTTGTCCTCGCATTTTTATTCACTTATCAAATAAATGTTGGTATTTATCCCTCAATGCATTTTCAGATTCCAACATAGCCTCTTCCACCATATAGTTTTTCCACAAAACCCCTACATGGTGAATTACCTCATTCTTCAACACAAGATCTCTATGGTCAAGAATCTGGACTTGTTGTTTTTTTATAATAGAGATTATCTTCCAACTGAAATACCTATGGACTTAGAACATGAGATGGATCTGGAAAATAATTTTCCAATATTGAAGCATGAAAAACATTATGTACCTAGGATAAACATGGTGGTAATTCCACTCTATATGCAATCAATCCAAATTCCTCCATGATTTCATAAGGTCTAATGAACCTCAGACTCAACATTCTCATCTTACAAAAAAGATTCACACTTTTTCTTGGAGAAACATTGAGAAATAATTGACCAGCTACCTCAAAATAAATATCATTCCTCTGATTATCCGCATAACTTTTATTCCTTCTCGGAGCTATTCCCATGTGCTTCTAAATCAACTATACATTTTATGCCATCTCTTCTACAAATTCTTGTCCCATCAACTTCCTTTCACCTAATTCATCCTAAAATGATGGCGTTTGACACCGCTTCACATATAATTCTTAAAATGGAGCCATCTATATACTGGAATGAAAACTGTTATTATAGGAAAATTCAACAAAAGAAATATGATGGTCCCAACTTCCCTAGTAATCTAGTGAACAATAATGTATCATATTCTCCATGGTCAATATTTTTTGTTCTGACTACCCATCTGATTGTGGATGAAAAGCTGTAATAAAATATAATTCAGTACCCAATGACTTCTAAAGGCCTTACCAAAAGATATATGTAAAACTGAGATCAAAATCAGTTTCAATGGAGAGGGTAACTCGATGTAACCTGACTATCCCTTTAACATAAAACTATGAATGTTGATCTAGAGGCTAATTAGCTCGAATAGGAAAGAAATGAGATGATTTAGTCAATTGATCACCAATAACAAAGATTTAATTATTAACTCGATATTTCTTCAGTAATCCCACAATTTAGTCCATGGATATATTTTCCCTTTTCCACTCGGGCATTGATAAAAACTAAAGCATCCCTTTCGGTAACTACAGCTCTGCTTTAACCTGCTAAAAAGTAAAACACTTCATTGTAAAATCAGCAATATCACATTTCATTCCATCCCACATGTAATACTCCTGAACATCTATGTACATCTTATTAATGCCAAGATGAATAGAAAAAAGAGATCTATAAGCTTCACATAATAACACTCTCTTCAACTGTGAATCAAAAGACACACATAATCTCTTTCCAAAGCTCAAAATACAATCATTATCAATATTATGTTCATGAAATTTACCGTTTAGAACCAACTCATAATTTTTCTATATCTCATTGTTATCCTTATGTGCTTGGTTTATTCAGTCTGCTATAGATGATTTTACTATCACCGGAAACCAAATAGAATAATTTCCAGTACCGAAAAATTCTATACCAATGTTCATCAAATAAAAAATGAATAGATATACTTCAAAACATAGCAAGGTTAATGAAGCATTAGTTTTTCGACTAAAACCATGAGCCACTTTTTTTCTTTTCAAGAATGGTAAAGGATCATTCAATCATAATCCTTGATAAATTCCAACCATCTCCTCGGTCTCATGTCCAATTCATTCTGAGTGAATATATACTTAAAATATTATTGGTCAGTATATATTTCACTTTTTAATCCATACAAATGATGCCGAAAAATATTTAAAGCAAAATAATCGAATCTAATTCCAAATCATCTATAGGGTAATTTAACACAAGAGGTTTCAACTATTGTGAAGCATATTAAATTACCTGATCACACTACATAAGGACACAACCATGTATTTTCAATGAAGCACCATAGTAGATAAAAAACTCACCATTTCTAGATTCTAGTTCCAAAACTAAAGAATTCAAAAATCTTCTTCTCAATTCCTGAAAACAATCATCACATTATTTTGTACAAATGAACTTAATACCATTTTGAGTTAACATAGTCATTGTACTAGTTAACAATGAAAAAGTTTCAACAATACATAGGTAATAACTTTCCAAAACATGAAAATTACACATCTCAGTTAAATTTGGGGGGTTTGGCCACTCTTCAAAAACTTATGTATTTTAATAGATCAACTATTATTCCATTTTTTAAAACAATTTGGCCAAGGAAGGAAATTTGTTGTAACCAAAACTCATACTTGCAGAATTTCAAAAATAGTTTATTTTATTTTATGGTCTGTAAGACAACAAATAAAATGACATTCAAGCTCCACATTACATTTAGAATAAACCAAAATATCACCAATAAACACAATTTCCATTTATCTACTTAGTAAAAAAATCCATCACTACAACAAACTGTTCAAATATGATTCTAAGCATCTCAGGATTCTAATTTGAATTGTCATTTCCCTCTGTACTCCTTCCAAGTATGTTTATTCTATTTCCTCAACGAAAAACCATTATATACATATAATTATCAAAGGTGAAGAAACTGGGTTATTTGTAAATGCTATAACATTTCAATCTTACCATAAATTAATTTATGGACATTAATATGAAAATATCCTAACTTATAATGTTATCTAAACTGACCATTGATACCTAATATAAGGACTCAACCTTAAACATTACATAATCATGAATTAAATGAATAATTTACATTGATGATATTTTTTGGTTTAGAGTTCTCAAGAATTAGGCCATAAATCTTGCATTACATCTCAAAAATTACAGGGTAGAAAACTCTACTAAGTTTGAATTTTTTTCATTAAATAAAAACTCATGAAAAAAAGAGTCATATCTAGTCCCTTGTTTTACATATCATGACTTTTCATTGATCCATCATGGACCTTATACATCTTTAGGTCCTGTGAAAAACATTTCAAAACATGGGATGTGTATAAAAAGCCCAGTAAGGGTAATTAAACTAAGAGAGAAAACAATAGTTCACCATTAAATACATAACATAAAATCATTAACATTACTCATGAAATCCCAAGATTTATGAATAACATATACAAAAAAATTAAACATAATTGTATATTGTGGAATCCATATCATACTTACATTGTAGCTATCATAACTATGTAGGGAGTTACATTTGGAATAACCGTTATAGTATATTCCCTAAATTTCATAGGAGAAATATTCATCTTTACCTCCATCACTTTAACGAATGCATTGGAGAGCTATATCGGGCTCACCCTCCCTAGGTTTATCATGGAACCACCCGTATACGTAACAATTACCAAGAACCATATCACATTCCTAACACATAAACCAATCAAAAGTATGATCTCATTTCCACATTTCAGTAACAATATTTCATTTAAAAAATATTACATAACAAATCCATAATAAAATCCATTTTAAATACCAAAATACCTAAAAGAATATATGGTATTTATTTTCCATTTATAAAATATTATAGCTTGATAAGGTATCCAAAGATCAAATAATATTCGCAGTGGTGGAAAGGTCGTTGTGCCCACTTATGATAAAAAAATTATTTTTTGTCAATTAGAAAAACACTTTGTAGAGAATAGTTTACTTTTGAATAAAAGTAAATTTCATAAGGTCTTATACACCATATAAACATAATTAATGTATAATATCAAAATATGCCTCAATGAAATGAGATTAAGATAATGTCCCGTACCTCGTGACTAACTAGACCCGTTCATTCTTTAATCTCAAGAATAAAAAATTTATGTTTATTTATACTTGCTGAATATACCTTTTCAAGTTCATTATTATTTTTATATCAATGATTACAATGTTATAGAAATCATGTAATCATTTTAGTTAATAATGGTCGTTTTGTTGATATTTGGTACTTGAGTCAAAAATGGACTTCATATAATTTCATGTTGTTGACATGGTCAAAATATAAATATAACCAGAATGATGTTAATGATTTAGATATCATATATATCATATATATCCTTCATATACATGAATTTGTAATATTACTTAACATTTAGAGGTATGAAATGAAATGCACCGTTCATGGAGACGGTAAGCTGTACGTACCCATGAACGCTACTTTAATTTCTATTTCATATTTAATTGAATAGAAATATAATTATATAAAGGTATAATTTAATTATATTATTATATAATATTTAATATCATGAAATACTTCATTTATATTTCCCACATATGGAATTTAACGAGTCATATCACATTAACAGGGCGGTAGTCCGCACTTCCAAAAATTAAATTATCGGGTTTACACAAAATAGAAACCATAAAGGTATTATATATAATGGAAAATACAGATAAATAAAGAATTCATAAAACGAATATATATTATATAAAAATATAGATTCATCATAATGGCCATCATGAGAGGTGGTAGGAGATAATTGAACAATCATCGTTACATAGGGAATTAGTTGTCCATCAACAGAAACAATATGTTCTTTACCCATTAAATGGATGTTTATGTACATTTATTTCGAATATTTATTATAAAAACATACTAGTATATTTATTATTCTGATTTTCTTATAAATGAAAAGAATATAAAAAATTTAGTGGTTGGATAAGTAAAATAAAAGAAAATAATATTAGAGAAATGGATACCTTTAATTCTGGTAACTCCATTTGGTTTGAACCAAAATGACTTCTTGAAGTGACTTATAGCTAAGATAAGGCCTCTATGTGAAAAATAGGGCTCTTGAGAGATTAGTTTTGCATGGTATGGACAATGGTTGAAATAAAATCTGTCAATACGAATTGGATAGTTTTTGGATATTATTTTAATATTTATAATATTTTTTTATTTAAAACATTTATTAATGAGGTAAATATTACATCATTATTGTTTTATATATAATTTTATTTATATGACGTCTAAAAATTATAAAAAATTACCATGATGTAGGTAATCATTTTATATTTAGAATTAATATTTATAGTCAAATTAATAACTTATTAATCCTCATGTAAATGTTAATTTTCTAAAAGATATTTGTTTATGTCAATTTTTCCCTTAAATTAAATTAATTAATATAAAGTTTCATTATCACTCTTAAGTTGCTCCATGTGGTCCCAAATTCAACCCATGGCTTCCCATTCTCTAATATGTATCAACCATTAGGATTATTACACTTTATGGTATTTTTTATTATTATTATAATATTTTTTCCCTTCATTACTATATTTACACTTTAACCATGATAAATAATTTTTTTACTATTGTTAATTTTTAGAATTTCTAAAAATAAAAGTAACCTATTTAAAGAATTTATACCTACAATATCCAAATATGGTATCCATTTTTCAACATTCAAAATCCAATAGTGGCTGAAATTATTTTTAAATTAATTCTCACTTTTAGAACAAAAGGTGTGCTTTTAAGAAATAATAACTATAAAAAGATTCACACTTGTTTATATCCAATTTCAATGTGAAATTAATTCGAATAACCAGAATTGGATTAAATGATTAAAATATAATCTAAATAAAATTTTAAACACATTAAAAATATAATCTAACCATATAAATAAATTATATTCAAAATATGATTTGATTTAAAATACTATATTTTTCACTATTCAATAAAAATTAATTTTATCAAAAAATACCAAAAATTACCCAAAGTAAATTTTGATATCCTGATTCAAAAGTAAAATTTTATTTGTTCAAATATAATATATAAAAGTAAATAAAACTATATTTTAAGAGGTTTCTCCCTAAAAAGGTGGTAAATCAGCCTACCAATGTAAATTATGCTTAAAATAAGATTCATTCTTATTTTAAGCTACTAACTCTTACTGGATAAATGTACAAACATTTGAAAAACATGTATTATCATAATGTTGTTAGTTCTGTTCATTCTTGAAAATATATGGGAAAGACTTAAACTATAATTAAAAATAATTATATTATATTATTATTGTGCAACATATGATTTCAAAGAAACCCATTGTTGCGTATCTAGTATGCCATAACACATACCATCCCCTTTGAAGTAACATTAATATTTAATTCAAAAATATTAATAAATATGGATAATGTATAATTATTTATTTACTTAAGATGTTACATCCTTTCCCCATTTAGGAAATTCCTCTCTCGAATTTTTATTCACTTATCAGATAAATTGAGGTATTTATCCCTCATATCATTTTCAGATTCCCATATTTCCTCTTCAACCATATGGTTTTTTCATAAAACCATTAACTGGTGAATAACCTTATTCCTCAACACTTTCTCTCTTCGGTCAAGAATCTGGACTAGTTCTTCCACAAAAGAGAGATTCTCTTCCAACTGAACTACCTGAAGATTTAAAACATGAGATGGATCTGAAAATTACATTCTCAACATTGAAACATGAAATACAATGTGTAACATGGATAAACACGGAGTTAAATCCACATTTTATGAAACTAATCCAACTTTTTCCTAGATTTCAGATGGTCTAATAAACCTCGAACACATATTTACCCTATTACCAAAATGCATCACACATTTCCATGGATAATATTTTAGAATGACCTTATCACCTATCTCAAAAGAATGATCCTTCCTCCGATTATCTGCAAAAATTTTCTGCCTGCTATGAGATGTTCTCATGTGATTCTAAATCAATAAAAACATTTCTTCCATATCTTCTTGTAATTCTGTTCCCATCAACTTCCTTTCACCTACTTCATCCCAAAATGCTGGAGTTTAACACTGCTTCACATATATGATTCAAATGTATCCATGTGTATACTAGAATGAAAACTATTATTATAAGAAAATTCATCCAAGTAAAAATATTGGTTCCAACTTCCCTAGTAATCTAGTGAGAATGAAAAGAGCATATTATCCCAAGTCTGAATTTTTATCTCTGACTTCTCATCTGATTACGGATGAAAAACTATACAAAAATTTTATTCAGTACCCAATTACTTCAAAAGGCCTTTCCAAAAGATATAAGTAAACCTGGGATCACAATCATATACAATGGATAGGGGAACATGATGAAACCTTAAAATCTCTTTAACATTAAACCGATAATGTTGACCTAGAGACAAAGTATCACGAATAGGAATGAAATTAGGAGATTTAGTCAACCGATCAACAATAACATAGATTGCATTATAACTCGAGATGTCTTCAGTAATCCCACAACGATGTATATGGATATATTTTCCCATTTCTGTTCTGGAACTTGTAAATACTAAAGCATCCCTTTTTGGTTATTATCACTCTTCTTTAACCAACATACAATTCAAACACTTCATAGTAAAATCAGCAATATCTCTTTTCATTCCATCCCACCAGTAATACTCCTGTTGATCTCTGTACATCATAGTATTGCAAAGATGAACTAAAAACTAAGAACCTTGAGCTTCACATAATTACTATTTTTTCATATATGAATCACAAGGCACATATAATTTCATTACAAATCTCAAAACACAATCATTATGAATGTTAAATTTAGGCAACATATCCTCTGAACAAACTCTATATTTTTTTGTGCTCATTGCCTTCCTTCTACACATGCTTTATTTGGTCTGATAGAGATGATTTTACTACCTCCTGATACAAAACGGAAGAATTTCATGCACCAAAAATATCTATGCCAAATTTCATCAAATAAAAAAACAAAGGATCTCGTTTCAAATGTAGCATGGTTAATGAAGCTATATTTTTTCGACTGAAATCATCAGCCACTTGGAATTCTTCTCCAATATACTATAGTATCATGAAATCATAATACATGATTAATTACAACCATATCCTCTACCTCATGTTAAATTCTATCTAAGTAAATATAAACATCTAACTTTTGTGGTCAATATATATTTCACATTTTACACCATTAAAATGATGCCTCCAAATTTTTATACCAAAAACAATAGTAGCTAATTCCAAATCATGTGTATGATTATTTAACTCATGTGGATTCAACTATCGTGAAGCATAAGCAATTACTTGATCATTATGCAAAAGGACACAACCAATTCCTTTCAACGAAGCTTCACTATAGATTAAAAACTAACCATTTCAAAAATGTAGTGCCAAAACTAGGGAATTCACCAATCCTTTTTTTCAATTCCTGAAAATAATCATCACATTCATTTTTCCAAATCAACCAAAAACCATTTCGAGTTAACATAGTCTTTGGACTAGATAACCGTGAAAACGATTCAACAAACCTCCAGTAATAACCAACCAAACCAAGAAAACTATAAATCATGGTTATATTTGTGGGTCTTGGCCATTCTTCAACAAATTTTGTTTTAGTAGAATCAAAATTTTTTCCATTTTTTGAAATAATGTGACCAAGGAATGAAATTTATTGTAACCAAAAATGAAACATGAAGAATTTCCCCAATAGTTTCTTTTTTTAATGTTACCAATACAACCCTTAAATTACTTTCATTCTCCTCTATACTTTTAGAATATACCAAAATATCATCAATAAACACAACTTTCATTTATCACCTGCGTCAACGGATCCATCACTGTATCAAATGGTTCAACATGGATTCTGACAATCTCAAGATGCTGATATAAGAGGTCATTTCCATCTATATTCCTTAATATAAAAGTTGATCTATTTACACAACAAAAATCCATTATAAACATAGAAATATATTAGGACAAGAAACAATGTTCTCCATAAATTATATATCATTTCAATATTATCATAAATTAATTTATGGACATTAATTTAACAATATCGTAACATGTAAATTTATCTAAACTTATCTCTAATACCAGCCATAAGGAACTAGCCTTAAACATTCAATTATCCTGAATTAAAGGAATAATTCACACTGAGGATCTTTTCAGGTCTAGAGTTTTAGATAATTAGGCCATAACTATTGCATTACATCTCAAAAATTATAATGTAGACACTTCTACTAAGTATCCATTTTTTTATAAAATAAAAACATGTTAAAAAGAATTCATGTCTAGTCCCATATTTTAGTCAGCATGACTTTTACTTGATCCATCCTTGAACATATTCATCTTTAGGTGCTGTGAAAAACATTTCAAAACATGGGATGAGCGTAAAAAAGCTTAGTAAGGGTTATAAAAGAATGAAATAAAACCTTATTTCACCATTACATAAATAACATAAACTATTTAACATACCTCATGAAATCATAATATTTATGAATAACACATAGATAAAATAATTCATAAATGTAACTTGTGGAATGAATATAATTCCTACATTTTAGTTATCACAGCTACATAGGGAGTTACTATTGGAATACCCATCACATTATATTCCCAAAATCTCTTAGAAATAACATTCAAGTTTACCTCCATCACTTTACCGAATGCATTGGAGATCTATATCAGGATCACCTGCCCTATGTTTATCATGGAACCACCCATATACATAACAATTCCCATGAAAAATAACAAATTCATAACACAAAAAACAAACATAAAGGAAAGATAACATTTTCTCATTTCAATAACAATATCTCATTTAAATATAATGACATAAAAACCATTATAAAAACCAGTTTCAATACCAACATACCTAAAAGAATATATGGTATTTATTTTTCTTTTTAAAATATTACGGCTTGATAAGGAAGCCAAAGATCAAATAAAACTTTTGGCGGAGGAAAGGTCGTTGTCACCGATTACATTAAAAAAAGCACTATTTTTTCATTTAGTGAAACTGTTCATAGATTAAATATTCATATTGAATAAAAGTAAAATTAAAAGGATTTTATACGAAATATAAAATAAAGTCATGTATTTATGAAAAATATGCCTCAATGAATGGAGATTGAGAGGAAGTCCCTTACCTCTTGTCCGACTTGACCCGTTCATTCTTTAATCTCCTAAATAATAAATTAATGTCAATTTATACTTTCTTAAGATACTTATTCAAGTTTTATATTCTTTTATATCACTTATTACCATTTATAAACATTATGTAATCATTTATTTTCATAATGGTCTCTTTGTTGATATTTGGTACCTGTGTCAAAAAATGGACTTGTAATAATTAAAAGTTGTTCACATGGTCAAAATTTCATTCTATCCAGAATGATATTCATGATTTATATATTATATATATTATATATAACTAGTATATACATTTATTAATAAAATTACCTAATATTTAGAGGTAATAAATGAAATGAACTATTTATGGAGATGGTAAGTCGTACATACACATGAACGCAACTGTCATTTCTATTTCGTATTTAATTGATTGAAAAAATAATTATATAAAGGAAAATTATAATTCTAGTATAATATCATATATAATATCATTAACTCCATCCATTATACGTCCCAAATAAGGTATTTAATGAGTAATATCACTTTTCGGGGGCGGTAGTCCGCACTTCCTAAAATTAAAATTATCACGTTTAATAAAAAAGGAAACAATAATGGTAGGCTATAAAATGTAAAATAAAGAAACATAAGGAAATCATAAACATAATATATATAATATATAAATAAATTCCCTTCATAATGGCCCCCATGAGAGGTGGTAGATGAAAATTGATCAATCATCATTTCATGTGGCGTTAGTTTTCCATACTCAAAAACTGTATTTTCTTTACCCATTAGATGAATGTCTATGTAAGTTTAGATAAAATAATTCTCATAAGAACATCCATGTATATTGAGGATATAAATTTTGTTATAAATTTAATGATTAAAAAGTGATTAGTGGTAGGAGGTTAAAAAATGACCATAATTTAAGAGAAACAGTTTCCTTTGATTCAGGTAACTCTGTTTGGTTTGAACGAAAAGGACTTCTTGAGATGCCTTCTTCGTATTTTAAGGCTTAGAGGGGGAATAGGGGGATCGTGAGAGCTTATTTGGGCATGGTATTGACAATCCAAGGAGCTCTAGTAGAGTGATTAATAGGTTATATGTCAGGGATTTTTATATGGGGGAGGAGGGGCGCTTTATTAATGTGTGAAAATATTATTTTATAATATAATGATATTTGGATTATAAAGGTCGAAAACATATTAATGTCGAAGATAATATGACTCATGGTCGAAATAAAATCATACAATAATAATTGGATGGGGTTTTTATATTATTTTAATCTTTATAATATTATTCATTTAAATAATTTATTAATGAGGTAAACAATGCATAATTATTGGGTCACATATAATTTTATTTATATGATGTTTAAATTATAAGAAAATAAAATGATGTAGAAAATATTTCTATATTTCCAATTACTATTTATGGTTCAAATGATAACTTATATAACCACTTGAAAAAATTAATTTACTGAAAAATATTTTTTATGTAATTTTTGTCTTCACATTAAATTGATTAATGTAAAGTGTCATTATCACTCTTAGGTAGCTCCATGGTGTCCTAAATTCGACCCAAGAATGACCACGGTCAGATATTTATCATCAAATTGGATTATAGAACATTTTAGTGTAATTTAATCTTATTATAATTATATTTTTAACCTTTATTTTCCAGATTTACCCTTCAATAATGGTAAATAAAATTTTTACTATAACAAATATTTAAAATGTCAGAAAATAAAAGTTACCTATTTAAACAATTTGGACCTACTGATTCCAAATATGGAATCCATATTTATATATTCAAAATAAGTAATGGCAGAAATTAATTATAAATTAATTCCCTCTTTCAAAACAAAATGAGTGTTTTTATGAAATAATAACTATCCAAAAATTAACTCTTGTTTTTGTGCAATTTCAAAGTGAAATTTATTCCAATAACAAGCACTAGATTAAATGGTACAAATATAATATAATTACAAATTAAAACTAATACATAAGATAATATGACCATATAAATATTTTATATTAAAAAGAAGATTTGAAATAAAATACTATATTTTTCATTATTCAAAAAAATGAATTTTATCAGAAAAATACAAAAAATTGCCAAAGTAAAATTTTGATGTCCTGATTCGAAAAAATACTTTTATTTGGTCAAATAAAACATATAAAAGTGACTAAATATATATTTAAATAGGGTTCTCCATCAAAACGTGGTAAATCAACCTTTAAAAATAAATTATGGTTAAAATTATCTTCATTCATATTTTAAGCATCAAACACTTATTGGATAAATGTAAAAACATTTAGAAAAATGAATAATAATATTGAAGTGAGTTATATTCCTTCCCATTAATATAACAGCTTTGCGTTAACTACCATTTAGAGTAATAATATTATATTATTATTGTGCAATGTATGTTTTCAAAGAAACCCATTGTTGTGTATCGGGTACGCCATCAAACATATTTTCCCCAATAAAGTAATAATAAAATTTAATTCAAAAATATTAATAAATAAGGAAATATTAATATTATTGTTTTACATAGGATGTTACAGTAGAAATGAAAATTGAACCATGTCTTATAGGTCTTGAATTATTTTTACATAAACTACCACCATTAAAATCATCAAATCAATAGTATTGAATCTTCATATTGCAATGATATAAGGGTCCACCAAATTCCATTAGGATGAGAGAAAATATTATTCATCCTCCATTAATGTATTCAATATTTTATTCAGTAGGATAATCTCTATATTAATTTCCACATAAATTGTATGAACTAACATTTTAAGGATACATGTCTATCGTTGGGAGCATGCTACAGAAATTCATCTTGGTCTATATTAATACTACATTCAAAAAAAAATTAGACTCTCTATTGGGGAGATAAAGGAAAATCCCACATGGTTTTATGTTAATCTGGTAAAGTTTTTTGAAAAAATACCAAAAAGTATTATAAATTATCCCTTATTGGATATTCATGGAATAATGAATTCAATTATAACACTAAGTTGTGATGGGTCTTCATCCCCAATTCACAAGTGAAATTGGATAATTGAATTTATTCCAATCTTATAGATAATATGGAGAAAATATATAATGTGGAATATCAAAATAATGAAATATCCACTATAAAATCAGTCAATGAAAAAATTCTTAAAATAAAAACATTTGTGTCTCACATAAAAGGAAAACTCTAGACATGGGGGCTTATAGGAAAATAAATCTAATCCTTACATGATATGACTCGGAATTTGAGAAATGGAATGGTTTAAAAACACAAATATCTCACCAAATTACTAACGAATCTATTACTATATCAATATTTAAATTGAATTCATAATATGAATTTATTCTTGACAAGATTAGGCGACTCAATAATAAATTTCTATGAGGTAATGTAGCAATTGTGTATAAATAATATGATGATTCCTATATATATCATCATGAGAGTCATATTCCAAATTAGTGAACTATTCAACCATTAATATATGATTAAATTCATAAAAACTACCCAGGTCCAAGAAATCAAGTTAATTTACCCATATCTATTAAGGACTATCCAAAATACACAAAAAATAGTAAATAACAGTTAACTTTTCAAGGGAAATATCCCTGTTCAACCTATGATGATCATTTAAAATTGAAATAGGAATGCAACCTTATTAATATTCAACTATTAGATATACATAGGAAATTATTTATGAAATTATTAAAATATACGTCTTTACATCCATGTGTTTATATGTTGCATGAATATATGTAAACAAGTTCAATGTGAAATGGATCTGGAACCAAATTTGGTGTACCTTATTACTACTCCTACAAACATTATAAATCCATCATTCATGATATTCAACAGTATTGGTGATATGGAGTATGAAATCATGTATTTCAAATATCAATGTGACCCCATGATTGGAATAGAGGAGCATCATGTGGTGAAAAACTCATGTATTTTGTGAAACATATGGATGTATGATCATTTCTATAGTACATAAATCTAGAAGATGGGTGTTTATAAATAAAATAAAAACATTAACAATAGTTATATTATAAATTTCAATCTACACTGTTAAATAAGATGATCCTCATTCAAAATAATTAAAAATATTATGAAAGTGGATGGTTTTCAGGCTTTATTTCATGGTGGAAGGGTTCTGTTTCATCAATTAATATGATAATTCTACAATAGAAACTATTAGAGTATCTCATTGGAAACATAATTGATAATTTATATTCCCCCCTCATTCCCTTGATATACCCTTAAAAATTTAAGGAGTTCATAACTTTATTAAAAAATAGTATATTTCTAGAACATCACAATGTAAAATTTTAGTATGTTTTATTGAAATAGTAGAATTAATATGGTAAATCGAAAACTATGTTTTTTCATTCATAATCATTTATTTATTACATCAACATTCAATGAATCTATTTTTTTCAATGGTTTCCTATTCATAAACCACATTGGCTGTAATATAAACCCCAACATTATAGAATTAAGTGGACAAGTTCCTTGGACATCACATTAGAGTATAATAATGTCCATTCCATTTGAAAAGATCATGTTCATTGAATTTTTTACATTATAGTAGAGAATTTTGTTTCAAATTTACAATGATCAAGAGACCCAATAATGGTCATTTGAGTGATTCTATAAATTCATTACCCTTATACCAATGTGGAGTCATAGTATTTATGACTATCTTTCCTTAATCTTCATGATCTAGTAGTTTTTTGACACAAAGCATGTAATTTTCCACAAACAAATATTCCATTTCATCTATGCTTCAAATACATCACTTAATGATGGAAGATAGAGTAATTAATTTTCAAAAATACATTTGTTGATGTTTTATGAATTAGTGACATTAAATCATTTAATTTAGTGGTATGATATCCTTATAGATTAATTGAATCAAACTACCATGACGTCAATTCAATCTTTGATACATGATGCAATATCATTATCATTAATTCCTTCAAGGTGTGGATTTCATTAGCACTGGGTGAATAATAAATATAATTAAAATCTCTCACTGGTATAAAATCTAGTACAAAATCATCTATATTTTTTACCCCCATAACAAGAACAAAGTGAACCAAATGTTTATTGGACGAGGAATCTAAATATTGTTAATTCAAAATTATGCACATACATAATATTAATTTTTTTAAAATTTTAAATTGAGTTATATCTAATTTTAATGGTTAATTTATTTCAGTATAGGTTTTTTCTATTAGCTATGACATTGTCACTAAATTATTGGTAAAAAGTCTATCTCTAAATACTATTCCACTCAAGAGAATAATTAGTATTTTAACTATAATAAGACCTTGTATTAAATTATATTTTTATCAAAGAATATTTCAACATATTTATCTATAGAAAATATTAACATTCACATTTATTGATAATAACAACAATTAATATATATTTCTAAATCATATTTCATATAAACATTATTTATGATATTCTGTTATTTGTGGCAAATTTTTTTATTTTTATAATTATAATTATATATAAAATATTTATTATATATATATATATATGAATTGGATTATTCAAAACTCCACCCAAATGAGGTCTTATTTATTGAAACATGTTCATATATATATTGAGATAAAATTTAAACACTATAATGGTCATGAATATCCATGAAAAATGATACAAAAATTATAAAACCTACAAAAAGTAGAAGAAAAATTATATTTTACTCAGAAAAACATCATCCAGAATATTTCACTCTCAAAAATTAGTTGTCACTGT
This sequence comes from Viscum album, assembly GCA_963277665.1. Lineage (NCBI taxonomy): Eukaryota > Viridiplantae > Streptophyta > Magnoliopsida > Santalales > Viscaceae > Viscum > Viscum album. The sequence goes on along the minus strand of OY728120.1, from coordinate 645,147,489 downwards.
CATTGTTCACACTGGTTGCAAGGTCCATGCTTTTAATTTATGAGCATTGTGATGAGAAGTCCAAAATAGCAGGGAGAACAATAAAATATTATATTTCATCCAATACTCTATAAATAAATATATATGGAATATGTTATTTAGCAAAAAAAGTCACATTTTTTATTATATTCACCAACTCTATATGTAAATATTTATTTTTTACCATTCTCTCATGTGTATATCTAAGAATAACTACCAACACATTTATATTATATGAATAAAATAGTACCCATAATAATATTAACAAAAAAATAAATGAAACCCCAATAATATGGAAAACTAATAAAATGGTTTGATATGATAAATTCATCCAAAATCAATATTTTTTTATTAAAAATATAATTAATTCAATATATATAAAAAATTAATATTCATCATAATTTAATTTATTAATGTGAAACATAAAAAAAATTCAATAATTTTTCTTATATTTTAATGAATAAAAACATCTATTTTTGTTAAATTTAGTATAAAATTGCTAATCCAATTTATTGGACCACATAAACATTACATTTTTTTATAATACATGAATGAGTTAGTTTGACCATATAATGATAAATATTGGGATAATAACTAATATAATTAAAAATTTCTAAACTGAAGATAACCTTCTAGATTTTTAAATAAATATGAATTTCAGCTATGAAATTTATAATTTAAATAAAAATAATAAATAAAAATAATTTTCAATTTTAATTGATTTCAGTCAAATATAAATTATTGAATGAAACAATAAATAGTATGTTCCCTCTAAAAGAAATATTTGAAATGTACTTGAATTTCATAACAATAATGATAACTGATTAATTAAAAATAATTGTATATATATTATGAAATCTTATTAGAAAAAATTAATGAAAAATTAATATAAAACTTACAACTTATGAGAAGTTCTTATTCAAAAATATTTATATATTTTTTATTAGTAATGATCAGAATATTGAATGTCTGTGTTTTCAGAACCAGAGAACCACATTTTCTAAATCATATTATCATAATTTTAATTACAATAACTAATAATCAATAAGTGTTTTAAAATATAAACATAAATAAAAACTATTTTTTTACTATTAAAAAAATATAGTATAGTCCACCCAATGATAAACATAAGCCTTGCCTTCCCAATTCTAATCCACGACTAAATCATACAAATGATGAAAATGATCAATTATGTATATTACCTATAAAACAGTAACATATCATTTTTATGAGAATAAAAGAACCTAATAACTTTAGTAAATATTTATGAAAAATAAGAATTACATATAAATTTAACTCATCTAGTACAAAGATTCAATAATATGATCAAAATAATCATTATTTTGATCTTTATGACTTATAGAATTATTGTAATAAAATGAAAAATATTATGAATAACAAATATGAAAATAAATTAGGGAAAAATTTAATATTTGGCATTAGGTAACAGTACCCATCTCTCACTTTTTCAATAAAAAACTATCCAAAATAACATTCTTAGTTTCAAAAACAAACCATTGTCAACATCTTCAAATACAACCAATATTGAATCTCTCAAAACCATAAAAAACATAATATGGAATGAATAATATTAACAAATATATTCTCTTCAGGTGGGAAAATACTGAATACATTCCATCTTGTAGAATTATAATCCTTATCAAGCTGCTCTTTCAAATCATAAAACCTCAAAATAGAGTGAATAAGGAATAATATTTTAGTTTGTACCTATTTGATCTGATATACATGTAAGGAATTTTTTATAGAATCATACCTTAATTATTTGTAATATTTTATATGATAATTATTTTATATGGGAATAGATTATAAACAACAAAAATTGATAAGAAATGAATAGTAAAAATAGTTTTTATTTCCATATTCATTGAATAATTAAAATATAAAAAACAAAATAAGATATATAATATAATTTGTTGTATCTAATTTTGTTAGCATTAAAATAATACCGTTGATGAAAAATGAGGATTTTAAAACAAAATTTCCAAAACATGGTTGAATGATTTCAATGTGGCCCATGAAGGAAACACCAAAAAGATACTAGCAACAAAATAACATTATATGGCATGGTTTATAACTAAAAATATGTTCACATTAATGAAAAGTTACCACATACAAACATATTTATACCCAAAATAAAAATAGATAATAGATAATGCCTCATATATTCATGAAATATAAATATTTGAGCTTAAAATGATTGAGTCACGACACAGTATATACATAAATTGAAGACAAATGAGAAATTTTCTTCCAGTTAACAGAACATTAGATATTAATTTATATCTCTAGAAATGGTTTACTATGTGAAATATAATATATTGAAATATTTGGCTACTAAATATTAAAAATAAATATGTAATAAATAGATTTCAACTTTTGAAGTAATGAAAAATAAGTGTTTACATAAAAAAAATATAAATTTACCTCAATGTTATATAAATCTATTTTATAACATACTATAAGAATGATAATTACTCTTAAATAATGTGTCACATATAAAATTTTCAATAAATATTATTTATACCCAACTGAATTCCATTTCCATAACATTAAAATCACAATTAGGATCAATATTTAACAGTATGAAAACTATTTTTAATATACATTTAAATATATTAATTTAACCACAACAAATATTTGTAAAATTATAAGTTATGATAAAATTAAAAATGTGATAATTTGGTATTGTTTGAAATTTATTACTTTGATTTGTAAATTTAACAAGAGAAATACAAAGATTCCTAGTTTCTTATTTATCTATTTTATGACTATCGAATATTACAGATGTTACCTACCAAAATTATTGTATAATTTTTTTATTTTTTATCATGGTATAAGGTTGTCATGAAACTTTTATAATTGAGGCCCTTTTCACTATTTCAATTAAAATTCCATCTACAGTATTAATCGTCTTACTCTAATTTCATGAACGATCACATTTAGTGGTGATGGAATTTGATGCATTTTTTATAATGACTATAATAATTTCTATATGTCCTAATAACAATAGTGGATTATATACCATTTAATAAAATAATAACCTTGTAATATTATATGTCCAATTAATCATATATCATTTTCACATCCAAATATAATCAGGTGGGGGAGACCAACATCATCCTCTTGGTCTAATAAAGTGATTTTAGAGATATCTACGCCATTATCCCAACCCACTGAATCCTCATGGGGAATAAAAATGAATTTTATAGCTTTATCATTGGGTGTCATAAATAATTGAATGTATTGGGCATGATATCCCTTGACCATAAAAGAGTTTTTGTTACATCCCCAAAAATTATAAATTTTCTTAATAATTATTCATGAAAACAACAACAACCACATATTCCAAAATATTCAATTCATCATCGTTTATTTGACAATGTCTGACAGGGGATGAAAGGAATATTATCTAATCCTGTAATATGCAAAAAAAATCCGCAATAAGATTATTATTTATTTAATGGATTGTAATATAATATTATCTGAATCCCTTATAGATCGATCATTCCATACCAATAAATATAAAATTACTCATTCAGAACTATAGGGTGTTAAATATTTATCATTCAAAAGAGCGGTTCAACAGCCATAACTAGTTTTTTATTATATCATTCTGGAAGGAAAACTAATGAAATGACATCCTATCAAAATTTATAAAAAAATATTAAATTTATTACAACTTTTGTGATAACATTCATACTTTGATCAATGAAATTAAAATAAAAAAAATTGTTCAAAAATTAAATAATTTATCATTGTATAATAATAGTGAAAGTATCATTGAAATAAATTATATATTACTAATTTTTAAATATTAAAATAAAATACGTATCATTAAAATGAAACACATATTGTTAATAATCACTAAAATATATATATGTGATGTTATAAAAATGAAATTATATATATATATATATATATATATATTAATTTTAACTCATGGTTCAAATATTAAATATTTTAACATAAGGCATTCATTGTAATTAATCATATAATTATACAATATTAATTTCAAAATCAATTATTTATTATATAATTAATTTATCAAAATAAATATAATGAATTTAAAAATCACATAGTATGTGAGTAATCCATTAATAAAGAAAACATGAAACATTTTTACCTTCCAAAAACTAAATCAATAGACGAATTATAATCAGATACAATATGGGGAATAATAATTCCGCATATAATGAATAAATCATCATTAAATTACATTATCTATGATGTATTCAGATATAAGTAATTAAATCTCTACTAATTAATTATGTAAAATTTCATTATATATAGAACATTTTATTAAATTATAAATATTTTAAAAAAAATATGATAATATAAAATGGATTAATTTCTAGAATTAGGTGTACAATGGATCTATGAAAATTTACATTTCAATAAAACACCTATTAATCATCTCTTAGTTGTTTCCCCCACTCTATATCAATAAAGTTTTGAAAACAAGAATTTTTTATGTGTAAACATTTATGCTCTATTAAATGTGACCAATATATTAGCCTTAAATCTAATATTTAGAATGGTATAACGAATTTTATGTTTATTATTATCATATTTTTATCTATTAGTGTGAAAATATAAAAATGAGACATTCAATTAACATTGAAAGCAAAAAAATTGGAAATCAAGATAGAATTTTCACATCTTGTGACTTCTAATATGTTCACCCAATATTAACCTTTCATTTTTATCATTCGAATAAGTGAAAATTTTAATTATGAATTATTTTACAGTTTAATTAACTCATGGTTGAATTATTCTCATATTACTAGATAAAAATAATTTTTATCACAATCTAATAAATAACAAGAATGTATAGATTTTCCTCTTATTTATTGTTCAGTCGTGAATTTTTCTACATATGTCTGGCCAATATAAATATGATTCACATTATCATGTCCCATAATAACGTGATCTCTTTTATAATTAGGAAAAAACTAATTTTATTCTTTAAAAATATATAAATCAATAGTCACACCTTTATATGGAAGCCATAACTAACAGAAATAGCACATCCAGCATTAATCATATTTGTTTTATAATTTCTCATAAATCATGCTGGGGTGTTGGAATGTGGATTAATCATATTAACATAATTGTGATTCAATGTCATGATTAGATTATTTTCTATAGATAAGGTTGAAATTAGTATTAAAAAATCACACTACAAACTAAACAAGAAAAACATATATTATTTCGTTATAACATCATTGAAACCATCACCGGATTCCAATTTAAACATATGATACATGCAATTTTGGGTTCACTAAACCTGAATAATAGAAATAAATACCTAATAAGAGGCCTAAAATTCAACTTCATTAATGTAAAATAGGAGTCCATCTATGTCCCTCCATGAACATAATTTGTATTTTTTAATGAAGAAAGATGTGTTTGAAAATAATTATATTATGGTGTAAACAATATATAAAAAATGTTTTGATGTATGTGCATTCAAGGATGATACACTATGATGATGAGAATATGAGTAGATAACCACAGTGTTATTTAGGAATATTATTTGGTGGTTAGGGAATAGGGGAGACGTGGATGGAATGTGAATATTGAGGTCCAATCCTTTTTACTTTTTTTCATTTTTAAATTTTTTATTAAATAATAGATATTAATATGTGTATGAAAATTTTATTTTTCTACACTTATAAATGGGTTTTTAAATCACATATAATATTATATCTCTAAAAAATATTTATAAATAAATAGTTCGATAATTGTGTACATATTATGTCATATTCAAAGTATTTATAAGAAATAAATTTCTATTTACATTTTTATTTAATTTTGAAATTATACTGATAAAAAATATTATCAAATGATTTTATTATAGTTAATAAATAAAAGATATATATAAATACGATGAAAAAATATATTATTAATAAAAATCCATTAAAATACAATTATTTTTTGGGAAAAAACATTCGAAATTAAGATATTAAAGAAAAAAAAATTAATTTTTTTCCAAGAATATATTTTAATTAAAATTTTAATCATATGAATTTCCAATTTTGGTGAAATAAAATATTGGTACTTCAATTTAATAAAAATAAAATTTATCATTTTTTAATAGTCCCATTTTTAGAAAACATATTTTTTATGTTTTGAGATTAATGTTTTTGTAGCTAAATTATTTTTTCAATGAACCCACCTCTACTACAGATGAATCATTTGAAATAGTGTTCCCCATTCATTATTGTAGAAATATTTATAGTTGTTCTATATTATTCATTCATGGTGGATCGAAAATGTTTTGTTTCAATTCCACTAAAGAAACATATGCTGGTCAGAACTGGATACATATGCGCCGACAAGATCTAAAATAACATTAGATTGATTCTAAATCCCCTAGGGTTCATTTTTACGCAATTATAAATGTGAAAATATTTATATATAATAATTATTAAATTCATTAACATGTTATATTTAAACCAATGAAACCCAACACCAATATATTTACTAGTTTTTCATATTCTGATCATAGAACAAAGATGATGGTATATCTATCTTGTTGAAAAATACTCAGTCTATAGAATAGCCTCATATAAGGATGAATAGACACTTCCATTAGATATATAATATTTTAAGGCATCTCTAAAACATATTGGTCAGTGCCTCAATATTTCATTCACATCAATATGGAAAATAACGTATCTAACCCCTTATGGAGGATCACTAAAGTCGTCATGATTTTGAGATAGAAATCACTGTATCAAAGATATACAATGCAGAGTGTATCTCTATTCGGTATAACACTGACAAAAATTACACTAAAAATAGTAGGAATATTAAAATATAGAGGAACATTAACATTTTTTACATATCCATACAGATAAATCATATAATGACAAATTTGTGACTAGTTGACCATAACACTATGATAACCCTCAACTAAATTAATACCCTTTGATGTTTGGGAAACAACATTTCTGTTTATTTCCACCCCACCTATCAATTTTGGTCTATGAAAAATTTGGGAAAGCCCACTATGGAAATATAAGGTTAGAAAAAAAATTAAAGAGAATATTTGAATTGAAGTTTTCATACTAATAAATCAATTTAAATGTATTTTGTAGAAGTCCCAAAGTTAATTTATGTTAGATGTTCAAATAACATGTCACTATTTCTTAGAATTTTATATTAATGGGATATTCTGAGTTTTATATTTAGATAAGTCCCCATTTTATTTTTGTTAATCTTATTAAATATAATAATGGCACAATAAAATATGGAGAAACATACATTGGTAAATAATGACATCTATGATACATAACACAATTTGGGGAAATAATTCTTATAAACACAAATAGAAAACTAACTAAAAATAACATGTCTCCCACCCAACAAATGGATTTGGAAACTCTTGATCAGTGAAACAACTATGACATATTTTACAGTGATTTAAACCCAAAAATTATTACCAAATTATTCAATGGTTAATATGATTTTTCAAGTAAAAAGTCTCCACTAATAGAGGGAAAAGGCACTAAAAATTTTTTGTACATCAACTTTTCCTTAAATTTTCTTTACTCATTTTAGCGATATTTATATAACATATATAGGACCCTCGTAAATTTTGTAAATTATTCACTGAAAAATAATTCTTTATCTTCATATTACCACTTCTATTATCATAGTTAATGATAAAATGGATGAGCCCAACCCTTGAAAACAATTTTGTGATCCTGATGGAACTAACAATGAACCCATCACACCAATATGTTCACATGATGGTTACCATCTTCCTATCAAAAGAATTATGAATAGTAAGAGTTAAAGACAGTAATGACCCACAAATTCTCATTTTATTTAGAGAACAATGATTTATTACTAGGCCTTAAGAGACATCACCAAGATGCAAAATGATGGAAATAAATGCAGAAGGGTTTCAAATACAAGGGATGAGATGATTTAACCTTTATGGAATATCCCAATGAACAAACCAACTATATCCAAACATTTATTATATGATGCATGAACAATTGAAAGGCAGCTATGCAACATCATTTAAGTCAAACACATCCAAGTGCACTATAGCGGATAAATAACTCAAGAATCTAAAAAGACATCAAGACACCCTCCATTGCACCACACCATGTTCCATGGTCCAAGAACCACCACATCACCATAGCATCACCATGAACCACAAGAAATGATATGGCTTACAATTACATGTGTCTCGGAATATGACATCAGGAAAAGCACTAAAGTGCCAAAGCAGGGGTGAGTATAAAACTCAATAGGTTTTCCCCAATGACTTCCCTACTCATGAAACAAGGATAGAATAGTTTGAAACATTTATATAAAACAATTTCTCATAACCATTTTATAACAAAATATCAACATGTTTCCCAAAACCATTTCCAACCAAAATCATAAAAGTGCAATTGAAACCAATTTTCCAGGAAGTTATTTTTTCAAAAAAATAACTAAAAAAGAATTAAAACCACATCACAACATCCATTATTGGCATAGCCAACCATTCCAAAATCCCATGAAACCAACCATACATGCTACATTTTGACAGATCCATAATCATTAGCAATTTCTCCTAGATCTACCAAGTCGACACAAGGTAATAATTTCCCATGTGCCATAAATCCATTGTCATAGAGAAAAAGGTTATCTTTCAACCAAGCCCTATATAAATAATTCCCATGTTCCTTTAAACCTTTGGCACCATGCATAGGGTCATATTTCAACCAAGCCTCGTATATGAAATATGAACACACAACACATATTCCCAATGATCAAGCCAAAATAAACCTTTAAATAAAAACACCTTTTTATTGAAAATTATTTCCATCAAAACCATTTCAATGGAAAACCAATTAAACACCAAACTATTTTAAAAAAAACTAAATTTTTATTTAAAACCATTTCTATTTAAAACCAATTTCTCATCAACTATTTAGCAATTCTAGAAAATCCATAATTTAAAATCATCATTTTAAATTAAACCCCCTTCTGCACAACTATTCACCAAGATCACGAAATTTCACAAAACCCATAAATCCTCACAAATGAATATTTGTCCATGAATTTCACAATCATTAAAACAATTTGAATCTATGTCAATAAATTCTAGAAAGATGATATGAGAGAGAATCCACCTACCTCGAATGTTTTGATAAATCTTTAACAACATATGAAGAACTCACAAGAAAGCGGGTCGATTATCAAAGTGTTGCCTTATATCTCTTATCCTAGAAAGATAAATAATCATCATTGAAATATTGGGAATCCAAAAAATTGGATCTACCCACTATAGATTCAGATCTGAGAATGAATGGAGATTAGAGAAGTATATCTAAGAAGATCTAAGAAATCAAGAAAATTCTCTTAAGAATGGTGACATACCTCAACAATCGGACTCGAAATCACTAAGTTAATGATCTAGAATGGCTTCAAATAGTGTATGAAAGGGTTCTACATCCTTCTAGGTAGGGTAATCTCGAATTAGGGGCGTTTTGAAGCCAAAACGAAATAAATTGAGTAAAAACGTGGAAGCTCCTAGAAAATAGCATCTAGAATTGACCTTTACCCAAGATTTCACCACACGGTTTTTGCATACCGTGTATGGATCATGAGACCTTACTTATTTCCCTAACACTACTTATAAAACCCCCAAAATCTACCATCCTTCTACTTTACCCTTTTTCTGGAAACATCACAATTTATTGGAACACCCATCATTATGGAATTAGCCTAATTTATGTAAACAACCAACATTATGGAGATATCCAAATTTATGTAAACAAAAAAAATTATGGATATATCAAAAATTTTGGAAACTACCAACATTATATAAGCATCCCAATTCATGGTAACTCTCTATATTATAGAAACTCTCTATTTTATGCAAACTATCTATTTTATGGAAACTCTCTATTTTAAAGAATATCCTTATTTTATGGAAACTATCTATTTATTATACAAAAAATTAAATAAAAGCATGAAGAAAGAGGTTATGTACTCGAAACCAGGGGTACTACATTTTCCCAAACATTGGTATTTCCGTCCTCGGAATGTAGACAAACCATATTGGCCAAAAAGAGTTCTGACCACTACTCTTTAATTTCTTCCTCATGTTCCCAAGTCTCTTCCTAAATTTTACCATGTTTCCATAAAATCCGCACTAGGCTGATTCTTTTCCCACACATGACTTTCTCTTTTCTTTCTAGCATCTGTACATGAATATATACCAGTGATGCATCCAGTTCTAGCTCAACGTGATCCCATCTGATCAGATGGTCAGGATCAGGGTTATATTTTTTCAACTAGTATACATGGAACACATTATGCACCAAACTAAACTGTGGTGGTAATTCCAACTGATATTCCACCTCTCCAACGTATTCTAGTATCTCAAAAGGGTCAATGTATCTAGGAGATACGTTTCCCTGATTCCTGAAATGATGATGTCCATGCCCTGGAGAGATCCTCAAGATGACACGATCTCCCTCAACGAATGACAGTGATATTCGATGGTGATCTACATAAGATTTCTGACAACACTGAGCAGTCTTTGTCCTCTTTCTATTCATTTGGATCTTCTCTGTAGTTTCGTGGACAATGATTGGCCCGACTAGTGATGTTTCACCCGTTTCCACCCATCAATGTGGTGAACGACAAGGAAGCCCATACAATGCTTCAAACGGAGCCATGCGTATTGATCCATGATAGTTTTTATTGAATGAGAACTCTACTAAGGGTATATACTACTCCCATGAGCCACCAAATCAATTACACAAGCCCGAAATTTTTTTCCAAGTATTGTATTGTCTGCTCGGACTGCCCATCCATTTGAAGACGATATGTAGTGCTCATAGTCAACTGTGTTCCAAGGGCTTGTTGTAATGAATTCCAGAAACGTAATGTGAACCTCAGATCTCTATCTGAGACTACTGAAACTGGTACACCCTTCCTCTCTACCACTTCTCAGATATACATTTTCGAAAGATCCTACACTGTATGATTTTCACGAATCTGGATGAAATGGTCTAACATGGTTAGATGATCCACAATCACCCAAATGGCATTGTGTTTCCAGACCGTTCAGGGAATACCTGAAACAAAATCCATTTCTATTTAATCCCATTTCCATACTGGGATAGGCAATGATTGTAACACATGAGCTAGTCTATAATGCTCCACTTTAACCCTCTGACAAGTTAAGAACCGCGAGACAAACTCGGCCACCATATTTTACATGCCGCTATACCAAAACTGTGCCTTCAACGCCTAATACATCTTCTATGTAACTGGATGTACATCCCATCTTCAATGGAGGGAGGCATGAATGATTTTTCTTGAAGAACCACATGTACCACCATCTAATATCTGAAACACAAAAGTGAACCTCGTCATGTTTCCAGCCATCAATGGTGTCCCCACCATTGAGTTTTGAACATATACGAAGACAGTATGCATCGGATGTTTGTGCTTATTTGATCATTTTTACTAAATCAGGAACAATTGTAGTGAAAAAAATGGCATCATCACCTCATTTTTCACATTCATCCTTCATTTCGGCTAAAACTGACATCAACAGCCATTCATCTGAAGCATCTTTCACCAACAGAGCATATGAATTTTTACTCAATGCATCTGCCACAGAATTTCCTTTCCCCATTATGTACAGCATGTAAAATGAAAACATTTGGAGATACTACAGCCACCTACTTTGCCTAATATTCAAATCTCGATGTGAGAAAATGTCTTCCAAGCTTTTGTGAACCGTAAACATAGTAAATTTTATAATAATGAGATAATATCTCCATGTTTTTAAAGAATAGATGAAAGAAACTAACTCCAAATAATGTGTTGGGTAATTCTTCTCAGGAACCCTCAACTTCCTTGAACCATACGCAACAACATGATCTCTTTTCATGAGAATATAACCAAAACCTGATCCTGAAGCATCACAATGCACCACATACACCTGTCCTGATTCTCGAAAGATCATTATCGGTGTCGATGTAAGGGAAACTTTTACTTCCTATAATTTATTCTAAAATTCCTCCATCCATTGGAATGGAGAATTCTTCATTGTGAGTGATGTCATTGGTGAAGCTAGTCGTGAGAAATCATGCCCCAAGAGTCAGTAGTAACCAGGTAGAACGAGAATACTCTGTATCTTGGACAAATTAATCTATGGTTTCCAAGAGAAAATAACTTCTCTATTTTCAGGACCAATAGAAATGCCTTTCTCAGAAATGACATGGCCAAGTAAACATACTTCCTGTATCCAAAAATCACACATTTATAGTTGGGCATACAAATGATGATCTCTTAAGATATGTAACATTGTTTCCAGGTGCACCTCATAATCAGCCCTTATCATTGAATAGGCTAAAATGTCATCCACAAGAACGACAAAAATAAACCAAGATAAGTTTTAAATATCTTATTCATCAATTCCATGAAGACTTCCGGTGCATTCAATATACAGAAATGCATGACTACATATTCATAGTGTCTATATCTACTTCTGAAAGTATCTTTGGAATATACTCTTTCCAAACTCTCAATTGGAGATATCCAGATCGCAAGTAAATCTTGGATAACCAATGAGTTCCCCTTAATTGATCGAATAGATAATCAATGAATGGATGTGGATATCTAATCTTTATCATAACTTTGATAAGCTTGCGATAATCAACACACAGTGGAAGAGTTCCATCTGCCTTCTTTACAAAAAATTTTTTTCCTACCCATGGAGACGTACTTGTTTGAATGAAACCATTACATTCCATCTCATCTAACTGCACATTAATTTAACGTAACTATGTTGGTCCCATCCTATATGATGAAATGGAAATCGGACTGGTCCCAAGAAGGAGATCGATTGTAATCTCAACTTCCCGTAGAGGTGGTAGCCCTGAGAAGTTTTTTGGAAAGACATTTGGAAATTGATCCACAACAGATGGAAAACTATTTTCCACGATCTCTTCCATTTATTATAAATTCAACACTTCCAATTGGTATGATATTACTCCCACCATTAGTTTCAAAAAAAATTCACCTTTCTTTACAATCCTCTATCCTCTAAAGAGATTATTGATACCATCCTCAGTAATGAAACTCATTGTTCTCCTATAACAGTTGATTTGATCCTTGAACATTGTTAGCCAATACATACCAAATATTATATCATAAAAATCCATATCCATCATTGAGATGTCCCATATTAACCTAGCTCCATTGACAGTTATAACACAATCTCTACACACAAAGTCCTGATATTCTTTTTCACCAAAATGAGCTTTCATTTTCAATACAGAAGGCATCATTTCTATTTTTGAAAATAAGTAGTCAACAACACGAGAATAAATGAAGGAATGTGATCCACTAGTATCAAGAAACACTAACACAATGGTAGAATTCAAAAGAATCGTACCTCTCACTGTATATTGTCTAGCCTGATCGTCAACAATCATCTGCCCAACTCCATACATTTTCTTCTTCACTATATTGTTCTTCTATTTTCCTTGTTGAGGATGCTCTGGTTGAGGGGTCATGGTATTTCTAGAATCACCATGGCTAGCTCTGCTCTACTGTAGAGACTGATTCTATTTTCCTCATCTAGTCGAAGAATACGATTATTTCGATAGCTAAGAAGTTGCTCAAGCACCTGGCAATGGAGCCCTACGACAATAGCACTAAAGATGTCCCATCATGTTACAATTATGACTTGCTATAGGTTGTGTCATAAAATATCGATTTATGTGGTCAAGAAAACCACATTGAAAACCACCTGCTTTGCTCTGGGGTAGTGGAGGAAGGATTACTGATCAAGCCTTCGGGTTCTGATTTCCACTTGAACTATGGAAATAGGTTTTCGTTTTCCTCTTGTTCCCAGTGGTTGAGTTCCCACCATTTCTTGTAGGTATCACGATGCTTCCTCCCATAGATCATGAGATATCATGTTCAGCCACAGTCGATCTGTTCACCATCTCGGTATAGTCTATATTACAAAGTACAACAATATTTGATCGATTCTCCTGTCATATCCCAGATTCAAAGATGTGTGCCTTCATAGAGGGACTTGCTGCATCTTCTGGTGCAAAGAGTACTATGTTCAAGAACATAGTCCCATACTTTGTGACAACGAGACTCTATTGTTTTAGGTTGAAGAATTCCATCGTTCTCTGGATCTTTAACATGTGAGTATAGAATTATTTGTTAAGAAGTTCCTCAAAATCCTCCCATGTAAGTCCTTCATCCAATTTATCCATGCACCGCTAAATCCCACCACTGATGTGCAAGATCCATAAGCATATACATCGCTAGTTTGAACTTTATCTATAATGGTGTTCTTATGAAGTCGAATATATGATTCATACTACATTACCACACCTCCACCTTCTTAGGTTCAGAATCACCCCAGAAATTGGGTGGATTCTACTTCATGAACTGGATGGTATGTTCCACATGTCATGTCTCATTCCCCCAGTTCCCTATGCCCACAGCTTGAAAATATTGTACAATACTCTAAACCAGATATTGCATCACACATGGTTCAGGTGCAACCATATTCTCCACAGCTTCATTAGGTTGGCTTCGACGATGCCTACAAGGTGACAATTTTCTAAACTAACAACATACTCCGTTAATCTCACTCTCTAGAAACTTTTGGCTTAGAATTTCAAGTTATATCACATCAATTTTCACAAAACTGTTTTTCTAAACATCCTTTTTCCCATTTTAAAATATTTTTGAAACCACTACACATTATTTTGAAAATTAAAACATTTTGAAAATATGATAATAATTCGCCTTTTCAAAATCTATCATTTGAAAAGCAATTCCATTCTTTCAAAAAATGATCATTTCTCGAAATGATGTATGAAATAAAAGTAGAATGTGATTCCAATATATTTCATATCATGCTCATCTCAATGGATAAAACCATGAAAATGAGATTTCAAAATCCTAGATGTTTCTCCAAACACTTATTTATCCAACTCCCTTGTAACATGAAGTTCAGCATAAAAGGGTTACCTAATTCCTTTTAAGATTTATATTTCATGTTCTGAAAATCCTAATCATTTCTAAGATTCCAACATAAGAAATAGAAAAGAAGGGATTTCAACTCCAAAAATAGGAACATAAGTTACTACTTGTTTGGAATGGACTGAAAAAGCTGATACCATTTTTAATGACTCGACAATTCTCATTTTCTTGAGAGCACAACAAGTCATTACTAGTCCTTAAGAGACATCCCCAAAACACCAAAGGCTAGAAATATATGCTGAAGGGTTTCAAATACAAGTGGGGGACGATTTACCTTTTATGGAATATCCCAATGTACCAACAAACTATATCCAAACATTTCATATATGATACATGAAAAATGAAATACAGGAAAGAAACTTTATTTAAGTCAAGCACATCAATGTACAGAACATTGAATAAACAACTCAAGACTCACAAAAAAACCAAGAAACCCTCCATGACTCCGCACCCATATCCTTGCTCCAAGAACCACCACATCACCCATGCATCACCACAAAACACTAGCAATGATATGCCTTACATTTACCTGTGTCTCGGAATACCACATCTGCAAAATCAGAAAAGTACCAAAGTAGGGGTGAGTATAAAACTCAGTAGGTTATCCTCAATGACTTCTCTACTCACGCCACTAGGATAGAAGAGTTAAAAACATTTATATAAAATGGTTTATATAAAACTATTTATCGAAAACTATTTATAACCAAATATCAACATGTTTCTTGTAAACATTTCCAACCAAAAGCATACAAGTGAAATTGAATCCAATTTTCCATCAATTTATTTTTCCAGAAACATAACTAAACAAGCTTTAGAACCACTTAAAAATATCCCTTTTTACAATAACCAACAATTCTACAAACCCATGAATCCATCCATGCATGCTATGTTATGACAGTTCCGTACTCATGAGAAGTTTCTCATCGATCTACCATGTTTTCACAAGGTTATTGTTTCCCATGAGCCATTAATCATTTGGCACCGAGCACAATGTCGTATTTCACCCCAACCCCGTATATATAATTCTCATGTTCCATTAAAACATTGGCTCTGAGAACAATTTCATATTTCAATCAAGCCTCGTATATTCAATATGAACACACAACACATATGCCCAATGATCAAGCCAAAATAATCCTTTCAATAAAAACACCTTATTATTGAAAACTATTTACGTCACAAACCATTTCAATGCCAAACCATTTCAACTCCAAACCATTTCAATAAAAATCCATTTTATTGAAAATCATTTCTATTGAAAGACACTTTTTCATCAACCATTTTTCTATTCCTGAAAATACATATTTTAAAATCAACATATTAAATAAAACCCTCTTTGGCACCACAATTCACTACGATCACAGAATTTCACAGAAACCATAAATCATAAAAAATGAAATTTTTTCCATGAATTACACAATAAATAATCCAATATGTATCTATTCCAATCAATTATATAATGATGGTATGAGATATAATACACCTACCTCGATGTTCTTGATGAAACTTTAACCATAGACGAAGAACGCACAAGAAAGCGGGCCGATTCTCCAAGAGCGGCCTTAGATCTCTTATCCTAGAAAGATCATGACTCAACATTGAAATATTTAGCATCAAAAGACCTAGATCAACCAACTATAGGTTCAGATATGAGAATGAATGGACATCAGAGAAGTAGATCTAAGAAGATCTAAGAGATCATGAAAATCTGAAATGAATGTTGACAAACCTCAAGAATAGGACTCGAAATCACCAAGGGAATGCTCCAGAATGGCTTCGACTCCTTTGGGAAGGGTTCAACAACCTTCCTGGGAAATTAATCACGAATTAGGGGCATATTGAAGCCAAAAATAAATAAATAGATTAACAATGAGCAAGCTCCTTCAAAATAGGATCAAGATTTGACCACTGCGCAAGATTTGACCACCATGTTTGAGAAAACCGTGTATGGATCATATGACATTACTTATTGTCCCAAAACTCCTCAGAAAAACCCCCAAACACTCCCATCCTTCAACATTACACTTTTTATGGAAGCACATATTTATGGAAATGTCACACTTTATGGAAACACCCAACATTATGGAAACACCTAAATTTATGGAAACCACTAACATTATAGTGATATCCATGTTTATGGAAACAACCAACATTTTGGAAATATACAAATTTATGGAAACTAACAACATTATGGAAATATACAAATTAATGGAATCTATCTATATTATAGAAACATCTATTTTAAGAAAACACTCTATTTTATGGAAACTCTCTATTTTATTGAAACTACCTATTTTATGGAAACTGTCGATTTATTACACACCAAATTCAATAAAAACGTGAGGAATGGGGTTATTTACCCAAAACAAATTGTACTATGGAGACCAATAATGCTACAATAACTTTTTATGATGGTGTATCAACCACCATTAATGGACTCAGAATGGTTAATGGTGGTATGTACAAAAAAATAGCCTAATAGATTATCCTTCAATACTCATAATGAATATAAAAAATAAACTCTTTTCTAAATAAGTATTAATATATATATTTTTCGGATTATAATTAAATTCTATGGTTATATCTGTACGTGGATACCCATAATTTTTGGTATAACGTATTACCAATAAAGGAATCATCCTTTGGTTATGATAATTCCTCTAACCCACACTTCCAATGTGGATACTAATGATGATATAATGTCAAAATACAACATCATCTTGAAAATACAACACCAAATAGGTACCACAAACATTGTCACCATTATGAAAAATAATGGTAAAACACATATGTGTATGGATATTAGGAATCTTAAACATCATTACCCAATGGTTGATCTCAATGTCTAGATTACTTAATTATTGATAAATTAAATAAAATTTTTATAGTGGATATACAGTATGGATGAATATTTTGGATATAAAATGATTCAAATTTAACTAAAGTAATGGGAGGGAATTTTTTAGAGCCACACCAACATGTATACTATAAAAAAGTGATTCAATTTTTCATAAAGAATGGTGGCACTACCAACCAATGTCTTATGCCCCATATTTTCTAGACCATTATGTAGAAGATTGAAGATTTCTATTGGGATGATTTTGTTGTATAATCTCAAAAATGATGTTATCACATTTCCAATATTGAGTAAATTTCCACCAAAATACATCAAAACGTCTATTTGATGAACCCATTAAATATTTCTATTGGGTTATCAATAGGATAATTCCTCAACATTATGGTATTAAATCTTGACAAAGAATCTAATCTTTAAAAAAAATTATTGATACATTGTCTTACACTAAAAATAAACATGAACAAATTGAGATATATTCAGGGACACCTCACCAACATTGTTTACATCATAAAAAACATTTGTGAAATTATTTTTTGTGAATGGTTTTAATGAATAAAGGATTTACTAATCAATTGTATGAATTTCCTAAATAATACCATGATCATAACAAATAAAATGTGATACATACAAAATTATTCTGGCCATTTATAAAGGGGGTCCTCTAATTATCTCTATGTATTCTGATGAATGACCTCTTGGTTATATTAATAGTAAAAAAACAATGATATGTTCCTTGAGAATAGACTTTTATTTCTTAATAGAAAAATATTCTATTTTGAGTCATGCTATTCTATTATTTATAGGAATTAATTAATGTAGACATCAGAGTTAAAAGTATTTTCCAAAATTTAATTCCATAAGAGGTTGAAATTTTCTATCAAGGGGACCAATCAATAACATCATTATTCTTCAGATGATATCATGGAATGGTGTGTGATTAGAGGTTATTTTGAGGATATTTTAAAAAAAATTCATGTATACAAATCTAATTAATGGATATTTTTTAGAACAGTTCATTGGAGAAAATGCTATACTTAAGAAGTGTCAATTGGAAATAATGTTTCCCTTAGGAGGATAAATTCTTAATCCATGGATCCTAAAAGACTTTGGATAAGTAATTTCATGATGCATATAGAATTATAACACTATGACTAAATCATATGATCAATTTTTTTTGGATATGCGATGGTATTTTTCTCCTAATTAATTTAGTAGTGTATTATATCTTCTCATAGAATGAGATATGTACAAAAAGTTACATTAAATACAATCACATATAAATATTAGTCACCTAATTTAAAATATAGGGGGATTCAATGTATCTTATAAATAAAAACATTTATAATTATTGCATAAATAATAATGTTAGGTTTCCCATTCATGATTATTCGTTAAGGTTACTGGAATAATTCACTTAAAATACCACACTATCTAACATTCATGATTTATAGAATTATACAAAATATCCAAAGAACAATTAAAAATTAACCTGACAAGATCTATTCTAGGATGAGATTGTTTTTAACATTTCACATCATAGTGTGGTCTCTCAAATTATCAACAACGTATTTGAGATAAATGGACTTAGTGAAACCACCAATTATGATGACTTTTAACCATAGTTGGATGATTACAAAATATAATGGGAATCTCCTATAGTGGACTTCCATCAAAACATAACTCTTACACCTAATTTATCCATGATAAAATAAAACCATATATTTTTAGTAAATTTAATCTTCTTAAGTTGAAGGAATTATACTAAGGTAATCTAAAAAAATTCTTTGATCAAATCATACATAGATGAATTTATGGAGGAGATACTATCACTATTATAATTGATGAATGTACTCGTTCATATACATCCTTCTCGTTAACATGATATATATTCTCTATAATCCAGAGGCTTTGATATTTTTAACTATCAAAATTTTATTAATGAATAGACATAATGAACAAGTTCTAAACATACCATTTGAATTGTAATTTCAATCATCAAAACATGTAATTTATTCACACTAATTATAATCGTAATCATTTTTATGGGGGATGATATCGTGGTTTCATACCCTCTATCAATATCTAATAAGTATAAGTGCATTATTACTTCCACCAACCCATTCTATAAGATGAAGAATGTTATAGCAATACTGAATGTAATAAATAAATTCATCACCTTCAGAATGTCTAATATGTTTACCAGATATAGATTCATTCCTATTATATTGACATACAACAAAACAAATTTTTATGATTCAATGTTATTGTTTTTATATCAAGAATATAACATCCGTTCAAAACATTAATCCCACTATATTATATTATAATTATAATAGATATATATATTTTAAAAAACAATATATAATATTATTTTGAATATAGTTTATTAAGGTAGTATTTATTGGATTTATAACCTATTAAACTATTCTAGGTATAATATCCACATGATCTGTTTTTTTATATAGGTTACCTCGTACACATCGAATTATATGGAAGAGGATATTAAGACCCTAATGTCTCTATTTTGATACCCACATATGGTTATGTGTTATCAATTATCTAATAATCATATTACTCAAATAATATTTTCATAATTGTATTGACTAAATGAAAAATTTGAATTCATTGTTAACATCCTTGAAATTCATAAATATTATATCACATTAGAATTCAATGAGATTGTATTTCAAATCATGTAATTCCCATATGAACTAGAATTGTATATATACATTATAATTATATAAGGGAGGAATTCCCCATCTAATAATAATAAATAAAAGTTCTTTAGGTTATTCCAAAGGTGTATAGAAATAAATCTTACTCATTAATTACAATTGATGGAGAGTAAATCATGTCCGTAACAAATGAATGTTTTATTAATAAATAAATATCATATTCCATATTTGGTATATAATTTTCATTTCATGTGATATTAAAATACTTGGATTTAGTCCATGTTAAATAAACATAATCATAGATAAAAAAATATCATTATTATATGACCCCAAACAAGATGAATCTTGAATCCATATCTTATTTTGTTAAACTATATGAAATAAGGTCCACCATCTATCTCATTAAATATTCATGTACTATTATATATTATAAAATTTAATTAAATAATTTAGAGGCTTATATGTGAAAGTGTTCTTTGGGTGTGGCCCCTGATCAATATTCCTACACTAGAAAAAAAATCCCACTCTGTATAAAACAAAATATTGACAGAATTTTATTATATTATGATACATATAGATATCCATATCCTTTATCAGAATCTATAAAACTAATTTCATTCATATAAAAAATTATCGTCATTGGATATCTGGTGAATATAATATTACATGTCTGGTTTTCTATAATGGATCAGAACTATGACGAAACCACTTCGTTATATGAAAGAGTTATATTTGTGTGAATCCACCAAAATTATAGACCTTGTCTTATGACCATGAACTATATAGACCCCATGTCCATGTCAAATGATATTCTACATCATAATAAATGTATCATATTAATGAAATTTTATTTTCTTGTTCTAGTTAATATTATGTGATCTAATTACCATACATGTGAGATATATATTTCTCAGTGTACATATCTTATGGTTCATTATTGATAAATATTTCCAAGGAGAAAATCCCCATTTCCATATATTATTCATATTTTTTGGGAATTCATAATTCATGTCCATATTTCCCTACTAAATATTAGCACTAATAAAATATTATTATTACTTTTACAAAAAATGAATAATATCAATGTAGATTCTGGATAATAAATTTTAACAGATTGATTTCTATTATTTTAGTATACATTAATATTTCAATATTTCACATTTTGGATAGATAAATTAATTTATGTTACATCAAAAACAATCATAACATATGGCCTCAAACTAAATTTTTTTTAACATCATCCAACATGTTAATATGAGTTGTTAAATGTAAATTTTTTATTGGAAATATATTATATCGTTAAATATGTCTCCATGACTAAATATTATTTAAAATATATGTTCCTTACTGTAATTTAATCATAAAAAATGTTTCTGTTATCGTTATTTTTATAAAATTACATATTATATTTCTTGGTTGTAACATCCTTGATCCTAGTGCCACAAAATGGAGACCCATACCATGTTGGTCACAAGACCTCAATCACATTCCCCAAATTCTATAGGCTACCAACTAGCACCGAGGGTCACAGTATAATAATGGGGAAATTATTCCCTCATTAGAAAATTATACAGAAAAAATTAATAAATAAGAAAAAAAAGTAAATAGTGTAAGGATGATATTAATAAAACAACTACAACATATATAAATATATATATATATATATTAATGATTCATGTCACATGTTTCGTGGAATGTAGAAAAAATTAGTCCTAATGATTGAACTTAAATACAATCTAATACAATGGAAAACCATGTAAACTCCAATATCATTGCATGCTTGAGCTTGGTCTCATGCTCTCCGGATCCAATAACAATCAAGTACGTGATGAAGAAGGGTGTTTTCCAATTTCTATAACTACAATAATATAATATATTTAGATCCTATGGAATGACCCATGTAGGGTGTGAGATGAATCCATGTAGGAAACCATAAAATGATTTGTGCCTCACTACTAGTAAATATACATGGTAGGAAATATGCATGAATTATGAAATAATCTAGAAAGTACTAAAATGTAAACCATCCAAATACATTCAGTAACCTTCAATAAGTGTTCATTATCTACTAGCAGAATCATGTAACCCTGAGATCTAGCATAAGATCTATGTCCCCCGTGTAGGTAAACAAATAGATTTTTTTGAAGACTATCCAAGAAATCAAGTATAACTTGATCAAATCTTGTTCATTTTCATAGAAATGCATCACACTAATTCTAATATCTAGAAACTACACACTGGTTAATCTATCACATTCTAACCCCTTTGTTCTGATGTGACATCAACTCCTTAAATAATGATCCTTTGGTAAAACACTCATAGTTTAAACCTTTTGGTGAAAAATTCCATTAATGCAATAATTAACGACTACCTGTGTAAACAATAATTCTCTAATAACTTTTTTCCAACATTCAACTAATCATGTATAAATGACCATCTGGGTAATATCTCTTCGTCTAAACCAATGGGTCAAACATTTTACTCCACGACACTAGTGGTCCTTCATTAATAAACCTGGAAGTCCCCTCAGTCTTCCTGGTCCAAGGCTCTAACGGTCTAGTGGAAAAATATAATATGGAAGTCCCCTCTGTCTTCCTAGCCAAAGGGCCTCATAGTATATTGGAAAAATATATTGGGCATATCATATCAAAGAATATCATGTAATCAAAAATTACTACATGAATAAACATTGACAGTCCATATCAAAGACATTTCATATAATTAAACAAAAATCATCCTAAGCAATTAAAGTAGTAGAATCCCATGTACGCATCATAGGAAACCGAGACCAAATGACCATAAAAATCAATAATGGAAAACACACCCATGTGGTGTCCAATAAATAAGGTATAAAACCTTACACATAAGAAACAACCCATTATCTATCAATAAAACAATTGTACTTAAAAATAGGGTTACATTCCAAATCATACAGTACCCAAAACATGTTTATCTGTAAAATTTACCATATATAAGACAAAGAAAAATAGTGAACGAAAAAAACCACCTACCCCGATGTCATAAAATTGATATTCTTGAAAATTTTCCCTTTAATTAGCATAGATTGTAATAGATCAAGAAAATGTGAAAACAACAAACCTTGAATAACTCACAAGTGTATAAGAATCAGGATGAAGGGCTCAATAGAGTTTGAGAACTCACCGGTGGGATTCCTACAAAACTGATGGTGTCCCGATAGATTCTTGGATTGAAAATAATGAGATCGAACATCGTCTATTGTGTGGGAGTGATCTTGTATGAATAATGAGAAGAAGAAGTTGTTTCTAGACAAGAGACGTGTCCTCAATATAAGATATCAATTAATAATCAATGTTCCTAAAATTTTCATTAGCACTACACACCATGTGTGAGACTCAACCAGACCATAACATTACTGAGTCTTCCATGTCACCATAGGGCCATGTACTTGGCAGTTACATGTTCAAAATGCAGTTGTACATGGAATATCAGGTACATGACATGTACTCATAAATACAAGGCTTGTACTTATAAAATCATATTTTCTTACTTTTTCATCAAAACAATTCTTAATCATGATCCATACCTTACAAAAATATCTTGGTTCATAGAAACATTACTGTTAAAACAATTCACTGCCTAATTTTCCATCCTTGGGTGGTGAGGAAGAATCAATGAACAACTCCGGAATCTATGATAGAACATAAGAATCCCTCCCCCAAGTCTCGCCTTGCACTCGCTCATGTGACCATAGCACTTGTACTAGAGAAACATACCATCTATGGAGAACATTAATGTTACAATAAAAAATCTGAGTACGGTGGTACTCTAAGGATACATCTTCCTATAAGTAGACCTCATCAGTTGAAAAAAATGAGATTGGATTGAAATGTAACGTTGTAGCTGAAAAACATGAAAGGTATCGGGTATATCCTGGTATTGTTGAGGAAACTACAAACAATAGGATACCATCCTGAAAGTATCCAAAACCTAAAACTTCATGACGTATCTTAGTGAAATATTCACTTATATCATATTCCTCTTCTGTCCCAACCACGATGTTACAGTCAGGAAAAAATAATCTTTGACCTCGAACTCTAGAGGTCATCTCTGTCAATCAACATAATATATCTTGCGAGATTGTCTTGTATCCATCCTCTTCTGAATCAACTCCACCTGGTCAGTGGTATCGTTGACAAGGAGAGGACCTAACATAGATGCCTCTTCTACCTCCATCCATTTTATGGCTTATCGGTATGGCCTACCATAAAATTAATTAGATGGTTCCATATGAATCATTTCCCGAAAACAATTATTGTAGGAAAAATACACCTGGGGTATGTGTTTCTCCCACAACCCCCAAAAATATAGGACGCATGGTCGAAGCATGTCCCCCCAAACCATAATTGTGAGCTCGGAAAAGCCATTTGTCTAGGGATGGTAATATAGAATCATAATCACCTATATAATCAAATCCCTTTGTAGTCCCTTCCAAACATATGATGTAAATTGCATGTGCCTGTATGAAACAATAGAGTACAAAACCCCATGCAAACATATTATCTCTCAGATTTAAAACATTGTAATCTCATCAACACTGAAGGTCCCCTAATCCATTGGAAATGTGACACCTTCATTAGTCTATAATCAAAAACCCATACAACATCATTTCCGATAGGAAAACTTGGTAAACCTATTGAAAAATTCAACACGACATCATTCCTCTTCCACTATAGAATTGGTGACGACTATAATAGCCATGCCAAAGGATGATGATCTTCCTTCACCTACTAATAGGTAAATCATATCATAATAAAATAATATAAATATCTTCATGTATGGACATAAATAATAACAATTAAGATCATGACACATCTTGGTGGTATAATGGTCAAATACATACATCGAGGCCAAAAAATCTCGCAATAGATCTTTGCATATGTTTGCTGACACCAATAACTTCCCATCAAAATGTAAAACCTAATACTCAACTATGGTCCACCCGGGAGTACTATAATGCCCCGACACTAGTTACCCAGAGTCAGTGCATTATTACATAACATTGGCATGATTCATGGGATCATGCCCCGAATGACCGATCAGTTTAGTATCCTTAGAAGTACTAGATACATTCATAAGTTTTACATTACATTAAAAAATGAAAAAAACTACAACACTATCTCCATTGACCAAATTCATATCCCTTATACTATCCATATAGGTATTTCATAATATAATTCTTCTCATCCTATACCAAATAAAGCCTAGAAAGGGGTGTGTTCAGATGCTTAGTAAAGATAACAATATAGTGGAAACATCCATAAATAAACATAAAAAAGTAAGGAAATGAATAATACTAAAACACAATAATTTTAAACATAAAATTTGTTATAATATAACAATGATAAAACAATTAATTACACCTAAATATTCCCGTCAATATTCTACTAGTAGAATAATCACATGTTATATCAATATCCAATTTCATAATGTCAGAATACATAATGCCAGACTTTATAACAACATTGTCAAGGCCTTGTTACAAGACTAAAAATATGATTCTATTAATGCCTTGTGCCAAGACATTGGTTTGTCTCATGAGACCTACCGATTCATTGAGGATCTATAGCGGGATCCACCTATCACTTACTAAGTCCATTGCATTCCTCATATGAAAAGGTTTAAAAAAACATAAACATTTGTATTAAAATTAGAATACAAAATGTCTATACTATGTCCATAATCCATGAATTGTATAAAAATAACATATCCTCATCCAAACATATCACAATATCTTCATAAAAATATAGAATATTTGTATATTAATAAATCAACTATGATCAAAAATAATATCCTGTAAAGGATGTTGACATAGTTGAAAATGATCAGTAAAAATCATTGAGAAAAATATCCCCTTTTCATGAAATAAATTAATAGTAACATAATTTATAAATGAATTCACTTAAAATATAGATTTGAATAAACATTTCCCATACCACATTGAAACAATTGAATAGAATTAACATTTTAAAACATTCATGTCCATAAAAATAAATCCATAATACCATTTCAAAAACATAGACATAAATGATAAAAGTTTTGAAGAATAAATGATTATAAAATTTAAAATAATGGTTAAGTAAAAAAGTACTTTTCAAAATAATCCCTTTGAATATTCGTTTATGAAACATGGACAATGATAATAAATATGTCCCAGTAGATACATATGTAAAAACAACCTCAAATAATAATGATATTTTTGAAATAAACCCTTACCTTGTACATTTCCTAGGTCAAGGGTACGTTAAACTACTGTATAATAGTT
Organism: Viscum album; assembly: GCA_963277665.1. Taxonomy (NCBI): domain Eukaryota; kingdom Viridiplantae; phylum Streptophyta; class Magnoliopsida; order Santalales; family Viscaceae; genus Viscum; species Viscum album. The sequence continues at coordinate 645,120,569 of OY728120.1, read as the reverse complement.
AAATTATTGTTATTATGTTATACAAGAATCATATACATAAATATGATATCATATAAGAACTTACAATATTTTTTTGTTAACTATATTTTAGTTGTATCATCATTTCGGTTGTAATATGATGAATTTTCCATTATTTGATTTGTTACATAAGCCATGTTTGTTATGGATATTATGTATTTTATTAATATCAATAATGATATTATGTTCATAAAAATTATTTATAATCATAAAATAAATATAAATCATGAATGATTATGATGGGGAATGAATCTCATCGCATTTGTGGGGATTGAAATTTGTATGTATGCACGAGCAACACTATCATTATATTGAAGGTTATATCATTTGTAATATGATTTTTTATAAAATATAAAGAATAAGTTTTATGTTATAATTTTTATTTTCATCAGTTATATTAATTATTATACCCATCCAAATAATTATGTGTCTGAATAACCAACTACACCAGGACGTGGAGAAGGTAAGCCGTAAGTATACATGTATGGTGAATTTATTTTTCTAGGACAGATAGAATTATGAATATGGTTGTAACAAATATATAATAACATCACAGTATTTAGGAGGTACTAGAGTTTTTGTTTTGGTATGGAAACTACAAATAAAGAGGAAGTGGAATAAGAAAAGATCTTGAAAGAGGGTGGTGAAAAGTTTACCTCTTCATCGGGTGTTTCTTTTTGAGTTGATCTAAAGGGATATATAGGATTAATTTATGATCAATGTAAGGACTCAAAGTTAATGTGAGAGACATTGGGAGGATATTTTGGCAGGGTGTGGCCAAGCCAAATGGATTTGGTTGTGTGATTTGGAGAGATGGGAATTTTCTCTTTTATAAGAGGGGTGATGGTCACTTTAGGAAAAGATTAAAATATTTGTTTAATATACAATCATATTCGGTTTTTAATGGATCCAAATAAAATTATTTTGTGACTAAGGTAGTTATGGGTTTCAATCCTCCCTACCAATAGGTTTTATACAAGTTTATGTTACCATTTTACCTTATTATTTAGATTTAACTCTAAGTTAAATAGTTTAACTTGTACCATGTCTTCTTGTATTGTTGCACTATATGGTTAAATAAACATAATAAAAACTTATAAAATAACTTCACGTGTCTCATAAATGACATATATAATATTATTTAATCCATTTTTCCAAACCTATGATTTTTCGGAATATTTTATAAACCAATAATATTATATTTTTTTAAAAAACTAATTTATGTCAATTTTTACACTATTTTTTATTTTGTTTTTGTTAAAGTCATAACATACTTATATCTTCAAACAAAATATTTATAATAAATAATAACATGTCATGTTAACCTATAAAATAATATGAAGTCATCAAAAGCCTCAAATTACATTTATTTTTATATTTATGATATGAATTATTTTAATATTTCCTCCATATGGTAATTATTGAATCCTCACTGTGTCATAAATAAATTAAATTATATAATGTCTATAAATTATAAATAAAATACCATTATATAAGAAACCTTTTTATATTTCTAATGAATATTTATAGTCTAATTTATATTGTGTGTAACCCTATATGAAAAATTCATTAGTTATATAACATCAAATTTCACACTTCTAACTCCTCATTAAATAAAATAATAATAAATATCCTAATATAATAAAAGTGGACCAAAGTGTATCATATTTTATTCCTAATTTTGTTTCTGGACGAATTACACTTATCCAATTTAGTTGGGACATGTGTCAGGGTAATTATAATATCATTTTTACCCTTAATTTCCAAATTTACTTTTAACCATGAAAAATAAAAGTCAAAAGATACGATTAATCCAAAACTATTTTAATCTTATTGAACCACACTATACATACTGATGTCAACCATGTATCTCTTATTTTTGAAATTCAACACCCAGAAATAATAAAATTATGTTTTATGCAAATTTGCAAATGCTCCCAAAAGGTGGTTAAAAAAAGGTAAAAAGTTCAATAAAATTTTATTAATCTAATTTTATTACCAAATTACTCTAATTAATTACATTGAACTAATAAAGGTATTATATATCTATTTTTAAAAAAATAAATTTAAATAAAAATTCAGTTTTAAATAATAATGTAGTGTTTTTTACTATTCATCAAAAATTTAATATTTTCAGAAAAATACCAAAAATTTACCTTATGTTAATATTGATATTCATAATTCAAAAATGATGTCAATTTTACCATATTCTAAACATAGAAGTTTCATTTTTTAACTTAAAATAAATTCTCATTGTCAAAACCAAAAAGTGTTTTTTCTTAAAAATTAAAAACATTCAAAAGATTGACATGTGTTTACGTCAAATTTAAATATGAAATTAGTGATTATGACCTAAATTGTATTAAAAGATAAAAATATAATCTAATTATACTTCAAAACCTTTAAAATTAATAATTTAACAACATAAATTATTTCCATTAAAAAAGTTCCATTCAAATAAAACATAATATTTTTCACTATTCATCAAAATATGAATGTTAATAGAAAAGTAAAAAAAATTTGTCCAAAAAAATTAATATGTATGTCTTATAAATAAAAATTTTATTTTTCCAAATTTAATATAAAAGTGTCAGATATTACATTTACGAAAAATTCACCATGAGTAGGTGGTAAAATTGAATTTTTAAAAAATACTACCTTTATCTACAAATTTAAATTTGTTCGTATATTATGTCTAAGAAAAAAATAATATGGTTTTTTAAATTATATAGTGTATATAAGATTCATAATAAAGTTAATACTATTCATAAATTCTTTTTAAAGGGCCAGTTTGGTATGTTGGGGTGCGTTCAAACTCGGTATTGCATGTAGCGCAAGATATTGAATTAATTAAATGAGATAACTTACTATAAAATCATGGGGCGTTTCATCCTCCCCTCCATTAATAAATTTTATCCTCATAATTATATATTTTTCATAAAAAATAAATGGTTAAAATAGAAAAATACCTTTGTGGAAAACCCTTATCAGACATTGGGTTATTAAAATTTTATCTTAATTAGAGGGAAAGAGATATGAAAAATCACCACAAAATAATGATCTCGATTAGAATTACATTAGTGAAAATTAGGGAAACGTAATTAGAGGGAAAACATAAATATTTATATAGAATGATTGAGGCCATCAATCCAAAAAAAGTTTAAAATTGAGGACCTCAAAGCCATTAATCTATGATGATGTAAAATATCATCAGTTCAACAAAACATATGGTATTAGGGTATTACTTTTTTTGTTTTATGATCCCTTCCCTAAAGTTTTAGAATTAATTTTTTCATATAATAAGTTTAATATATATATATATATACTTGACATGTATAGATTCATCCTTTATCTAATTCCTACCACAAACTCATTTTTCACACCAATAGATAACAGAATTCAACAATATTTTGTTTATCCTAATAGTATAGGGTTCAAAAGGATTGAATTTATAATTTGTCTGTAATACAATTTTAAAAAATAAATTATACATACCAGGACGTCACAAAGGCTAGTGGTTGGTGATGCACCCTTGTTGCTATTCAGTTACAGGTTCTTGTATCGCGACCTTACTGGATTCGATTGGTTGTCGCCCGAACATTAGGATGTCATTTTTATAACAATCCAAAAATAATCTCAAGAAATGATTTAACATTTACAATAGTATCCAATGTCAATCATAATCAATTCTATCCTTTAGGCTTATCCAAAATACTTCTGTCCAAACTCACAGTCCAAAATTTATTATAAAGGTAAACACAATGAAGATCCATTTTTCCACGTAATAACATGTGAATACCATTATCATGTAATATTTTAAAACAATATAATACCCCAAATATTCATAAAACCATTTTGATAACATTCATGATCCCTTATTCCTTATAAAATACTGGATATACTCCTTTTATCCAAAAATGTTTTAAACTCCAACAATGATGGAATATATAAATCATTTATCAGTTTCATAGTAATAGAGAATATCCAATATATTTTACCAAATCAATCATATATTATTCCAAAATCACTAACGGAGTATCAAAAATATTTTACTGTTTATCTTTCTCTCAACTATATATTTTCCAAAAAAATAACCTTCTCTTAACTCACTTTTCATGGTTCTACACAATCTAATGACCTTTATAAAATAGTAATGTAGTACAATAAATATATACTACATAATTCTTATAACATGTAAATCATTAATACAATTCTCAAATGTATCAATATTTTAATAAAAACACATGATCTTTAATCATTACTCGTCAACTTCGGTAGTATCATAACTTGATTATTTACCAATATCAGTATTTCTGGTATACTCTGATGATTTGGGCATTGATTCACGTAGTGTACCAACTATTTGAAGATGAAGCATTGTACATTTGAAACCATTTTCCAACCCTGTCATTAATGTACTTGGTGTACTTTTTCTACGTTCTTATAAAAAACTCCCATTCCCTTCATGCATTCACCAATGTGATTCTTTCCACAGTTAGTACATATTGAAAAATCTGTCCTTCCCCTGTCCCCTTTATCTATATTTCCCACTTTTAACCTTTTCTTCACCTTCTTCCCTAAAAATACAAAGAACTCAGAGTGTTCTTTAATTATATTATTAACTCATGAGGTTATTTCTTCATATGATGAAAAAACATTGGAGACTATTTCCCTTATAAATGTTAGCTTAATATAGTGAATGATATGATCCTTATCAATCATTCTATCATGCATATTCCTAGAATTCACATTCCATCTACTAGGAACGATTTCTAAAAAATGGCATACAATTGGTTATTTTATGAATCAGAACACATAATTCAAACAAGTAAAATGATTAATGTAAATTGAAATGATTATGTGTATAATTTATAGTCATAAAGTGTTTTCATTGAGTAAATCGTTACTACTAAATAATTTATAATCACTTGAAATAAAAAATTTAATTTTAATAAGCATATCCTCCGGGAGTGTCGTAACCAAGAGTGCAGTAAGGCCCATTGTCGTGTACCAGGATACCCCTAGTCAAGCCCAAAACACCTTGTCGGAGTTTTCACTTAAAAGTACATATGTTCCAGATCCTCCTCTACCTACTCATATCCAGAAAAAGATGTATTGCTTATAAAATACATAGAATCTCTACATTAAAAAATTTTTAGGACATTATTCAATAATAATCCTCAATTTCATTCTTACGGAAATGATCTATAGTCATAGTTTTTTCTAAATCTATTTTCTATGGTATGTACAAAACTTCCTCTGATACCAACTGTAACGCCACAATCCTATATTCCATGATTCGGTACATTATTATATAATATTGGCATGACACAAAGAATCATTTCTGGAAAGACAGATCTGTTTTGTAGCCTTGGAAGTACAAGATAAATTAATAAGTATTAAATTACATCACAAAATGAAAAAAAACAACAAAATTGTATCTATTTACCACATTCATATCCCTTATATTATCCCTTCATTAATGTTATAATATAATTCTTCGCATCTTAGGACAAATTAAACGAAGAAAGGGGCAAGCTCAGATGCTTGGTAAGGATAAAAATATAGTGAAAACATTTGTAAAATAACATAAACATTTACTGTAATGAATAAGACTAAAACACACGACTTTTAGACATAAAATTCATCATAACATGGAAAAGAAAAATCAAATAATTCCAATTACATTTTCAAATGTATATTCTACTAGTTGAATAATCACATTTAATGTCAATAGAAAATTTCATTATACTGAAATATATAATCCCAAACATCATAACCACATAGTCAAGGACTTGTGCCAAGACTACAAATAAGATTTAGCCAAGGCCTTGTGCTAAGACACTAGTTTGTTTCATTAGACCTAGTAATTCATCGATGAGAAATATATTTCTCCACCCATCACATACTATGTCAAATGAATTCATCATATGAAAAGGTCTAAACATAACCTAAAAATTTGTATTAAAACTAGCATATTAAATGTAAATACTTTATCCAAAAACCATGAATGGGATATAAATAACACATACATAGTCTAACATATCACAAAACCTTCAAAAAAAATAATGAATATATTAATCATAATAATTCAACCTCGATCAAGATGTAATATCCCATAATGGATATGGACATAGTTGAAAATGATCAGTAAAAATATTGGAGAGAAATATCCTTTTTCATGAAATCATATAAATGTCACATTGAATTTTAAGGTAGTCATTTAAAAGAAAGGGATGAATAAATGTGTCCCAATACACATTATAACTATTGAATGAAATTAACATTTTAAAACATTAATTTACATATAAATAAATCCTTAAAACTATTTTGAAAACACAAACATAAATGAAAATTGTTTAAAAGAATAAATCGTTAAAACATTTAAAATAATGTTCTAGTAAATAAGATCAATAAAAATATTCCTTTGGAAATTATTTTATGAAACATTTAAATGGAAAATAAATATGTCCTAGTATTTACTTATTTAAAAACAACCATAAATAATAATGAGATTTTGAAAAAAAACAATTACCTTGTTCTTTTCCTTGATCGAGGGTATGTTAACCACGTGTATAATAGTTAGATCATTTTTATTAAATTATACAAGAATCATATACATAAATATGATATCATATATGATATTTCAAAATTGATTTGTAAATAATATTTTAGTAGTATCATTGTTTCGGGTGTTAAATAATCGGGGGTCCTTTATAGGCTTGGTTATGTCACGAGCCATCCCCTGAGGCTTGTGCCATGACTACCCCAATCCTGCCTTCCATTGGCCAGGGGCTGGAGTCTAGCACCAAAGGTGTAATTTCGTAAAACTGGGATGTCATTACCTTTATAACCTATAAACACACATCATCGAGAACACAGATATATACAAAACACTAAGTAAACATTATAACAAAATAGTTCTAAAAAGTAAAAGGGGCCGGAAATACAAGCCCAAATGTAAAGTACAAGGAACTGGAAGTACCATTTTAACTGATGAAAAGAAAAATAGTTTCTAGGTTGTCCTCCGGGATTCCTACCTAAATGGTAGGTACATATATCCTCCTCAGCACTCCACATAAGTCAGTCTCCTCCGTGTACCCATTCGTCGTATGGTCCACCTCCAGGTTCCATCCAGTCCTGGTACGCCCAGCCTTAGTCAGTTTTGTCTATCGTCAGCATCCAAAACAACAACGTTCGGTCATATCCCTTGTAGGGTTGAGTATAAAGATACTCAGTAGGGACCGTGAGACCCTCAAGGCCTCACAAATCAACCAAGGATAAACCACTAATTAAGGAATCAATAGATAGACCTACCTAGTTATATGCCCATACATATACCTATGTTATTATGTAATCCATGTCAATCTTGAGGAAAACAAAAAAGTACTGACTCAGCTCAACTAGGATATTATTTTAGAGGTACTTTCTAGTAAAATTCCCAGTCACATTGTCGAAACCCCAGCTGCTATAGAACGCCTCCTCTATCGAGTATAGTGGGCCTTCCATGACACCAAGCGCGCTTCCTAATAACAATGGACTGTTGAGGTACTTCTCTAGTCATGTACTGTGGTTCTACTGCATCACACAGAGGCGCTCCCCACTACGGGTCTACTGCCACACCCAGGCGCTCCACCTTGTAGCCTGTAGATGTACTCCTCCTATCGAGTACTGTAGGTCAGCTGCGTCACCATGCGCGATCCTCCACTGTGGGTCTGCCACCAAACCCAGGCACTTTTTACTGGGCTTGTAAGTTCTCTCCTAGTCAAACGGTTAGTAGTCATCAGGTCTCATCCAGCTACTAGGTTTCCACAATCTGCTCGCTCATCACTGGAAGGATTCTCTCCACGAGCTACTGGTTGACACTCCAACGTCCACAAATACCAATGAAGAAGTATCTCAAAGGACCACCATGACATAGGGGTATTAATGAAGCAGACATCACATCATTCGAACATTGGTTTGTGAGTATCTATACATTTTGTCCTGGGGACCCGGTTGGATTCGTGCACAATACAACCCGATTGTCTCTGAACTATACCCCAAACTCAAGTGGGGTATACTCAAAGGTACCTTCGTGATCCAAGATTACCAGGTTCACTAACGGCTCATCAAACAGATGTCTGGTTCCAATGATATGGCCAAATGAAAGTAAAGGGTCGTAGTGGGCCTTTGTCATGTCCGTCCCAGCTAGACCCAGTTTGGCCGACTGGGATCAGGTCGACCTAGCCTGAACCGTTGGGTCTTTCCCGGCCCGTTAGGTGGCCTTCCCGTTAGGTTTGTCCCAGCACACTGGGCACAGCCGAACAAACCGTGAGGGCATGGACTGGCCGTGAGGGAGCAGACCAGTAGTGGGAGCCTGGACTAGCCGTGGGTCAACATGAGGGCGTCTCATCATGGAGGGCGCTGTGAGGGTGTCTTGGCCCATAGAGTGCCACGAGGGGCCGGTTTGGCCAGGGAATCACAAGGTCACGGGATTGGCTGGGGGCTTGAGAGGCCGACAGGCTGCTGCAGTCGGGGACGGTTTGGCCAAATGCGGCATTGGGCATGTGCACTAGCATGGCTTGGGTGTCACGGGAGGCCGGAATGCCTGGGAGCCGATTTGGCTGGTTACTTGTGAAGCCGGCTAGCGAGGGAGGCTCGGCCGTCGCGTGGTGCGGCTGGGGCTGGTTTGGTCGGTAGACGGTGCGGCCAAGGCGGCTCGACCCAGCCCGAGTAGCATGGCCAGAAAGGTGGAGACTACGAGGGTAGTTTATCCAAGGCTCCACGAGGGGACGTAGTCGGTTCTTTCGGTGGCGGCGGGAAAAGCCGCGGGGGCGGTGTGGGTCATGATGGTCGCATGTTGCACCCTCGTTGCCTTCGTTGCCTTCATCGATGTTGTCTCCATCATCCATTTTGAAAAACACCGCAAAAGAGAACAATAGATTGGTTAGGCCACGTTGGTTTGGTCTGCACCCTCCGCATTTAGGGTGGTAGCACTTGGGTCACAAGATCAAAGCGCAATGAACCCTCCCATAATTAATAAACCCCAAACCTGCAAAAAGAAAACATATAGTGATCAACTTTTTAGAAGTTGATCCGCGTTATTTTTTTTAGAAGGAAAGAATCACAATAATATAAAATTAATCACAAAAAAGAGCATTTATCATTCTTAGAAAACATAATTTAAAATTAATTATTATAAATTGTATAATTTTTATTTGAATAAATAATTTTCATTTCATTAAGCCTCATATAAAAACAATATTTTGGTGGATTTTTTGGATGTTTCTAAAAAATATCATTATTTTTTGAATAATTAAAATTATCAATTTTTAATATGAAACTTCGTATGTATTATATAGTTTATAATGAAAAATTTAAATTTTAATTTATATAAAAATAATGTAATTTAATTTTTAAATATATTTATCAAATTTAGGTCATTTTTATAATTTTCATGTTGGTTTTAAATATAAAAACATTATAAACTTTTGAACATTATTCATTGAAAACCTGATTTTTCATCACGTTAGTGAGATGAATTTTAAAATAAATTTTACCACGTCTATGAATTTAATTTTGAAAAATTGATTCCATATTTCTTATTAGACTAAAATATAATTTTTAAAATGTTCATCATTATTTTTGACAAAAATGAATAGTGATAATAGTGTAAATTATTTATCATTGTTAGGCTAAAAATGAATTTAATATGGGTTAAATAAAGAATTCATATGGTTTAAAATGGCCCACATATTTTTCTGAAGCCCATTTTCATGATATAGTTAGGCCATACTTATTATATTTTTAAAAATCAACCATTCTCAAGATTTTGGAATGATGAAATCATGGGTATGATTGAATTTTTTCAAATAAAATAGAAGAATACAACTCACCACAATTATAAATGGCTTATACCTCTCCTCTCTTATTCACACATTAAAACCATTTCGGATATTCCAAGACATTCCCAAATCACTTAAAATATTATTTCAAATTATCCTATAATCCAAATAATGATGATAAATCAAACCATGGAAAGATATGTTGCAATCCAAATGTGGATACATGAAAAATAAGTAATGTTCATCAACATGTTTCATTATTTTATTTCATTATCCACCCTCATTAATTATAATTAAACCAATATTTAATAATAAAAATTATATATTTAATATTCCAGGATGTTAATATAATATGTTAATTACCCGAAACCATCGCCACTTCTATTAAATGGGAAACAAAATTATCATTCATGTGTACATTAGATTAACACCTCACGAACTGATGTCATTCATTCTTCCACGACCAAATTTCATGGATGGATATGATGATGGATACAAAGTATATATGATATTTATAATATAATTATACATATTTAGAAATTATATCATATATATATTTTCAAATTTTCTTCCATAGAGGATTAGATAATATCCCTCGTGTGTACGGAGGTTTACCACCATTTGAAGCGATATCATTTTTCATTCACTAAAACATTATATATATATAATTATGTTAATGTTAATAATTATATGTGATATTAAGGATATATATATATATAATATTTATTACCTATGTATCATTATATAAAGATAATATATTTCATTTTTAACATCATTTAACTTAATTAAATATGATAAACTTTTTTCTGTATGTGTGGACTACCGCCATCACGAAGTAATGTGAGTCTTATTTCTAACCACAACCCATGGATTATATATAAATAAATTTATAGATATAATATTTTATTTATGATAGTATTGTGATTTATTTTTAGATAATATATTACATTCCTTATTTTTTGTAATGATCACAAAAAAGTAAACATTACTCATTCGTACGTACATCCTACAATCTTCATGTTTGTTACATACATAATTTCAGAAAACCATCATTATATATTGTTTTTAAGTGTATAATTGATGTGTAAATATGAAAATTATTTCATGATTTTTATTTTGTGATAATATTTGATATATGTGGATATATGAACATTAAAATACTAATATGGATATGGAATATGTTAATAACATTGATAAAAAACAATACATATTGATAATTTATGTTCACCCAAAATGAAGTGTGAGGTATCTGTTTCAATCAAACATTTACTTTCATGACACATATACCATATTCCACACTTATTTCATTTATTTGGTGTATATAATTCCTATTTAGATTGTTATATAATGAATAAATTTATAATCATTATATTTAATATTTCATTTGATGTTATTTCATTCGAGTGGATGATGATTCAAAAGAATTAAAAGCCATATTGTAATATTTAATATTGTAATCATTATTCAATCTTATTTATTATTAAGAATCCCCTTGGATAATTATATGATACTTCTCTATTTAAATAAATATTTTCTCTTTTCATGTAGTTATTCATTTTTTATTTCATTTAATATTTTTAATTTCCCATTCATTGGTATAGAAAACGATTATGAAATAATTTTGGAAAATCCTATATAATTTCATTCATTCATTGGAATTCAATAATAATAAAAAATATCAATAAAAGATTTTAATTTTTTTAACCATTTATTCATAGTTTAAAAATTCCATTTTTTCCAACTTATAATTTTTATAAAATTATTTAAGATAATATTCAAACTGTTTTCATAATAATAAACATTTATCTTTTTGAAAAAAATTTAAATGGAATATCTTATTTAAAATGAATTTAATGTAAAAAATTCCATACATTCACAATCATAAATGGTTTTAATGAATAATTTAATTGTCAAATAAATTAATTTTTTTTTGAATGCAATGTTTTAAATTCATATTTTTAAAAGGAAAATGATATTTTCATCAAGAAAATTTCTAATAATACATTTCTTCACCAATGAAAACAACCATTTAATTTAAATATGATCCATTTGGGATATGTTTTATTAATATCATGCTTATTCTTCCTATGGATGGTTTAGAAAAGTTTGATTATGGTTGAAATATTTTCATTCCGTTTAAAATATTCCTGGGGAAGGTTTAAGATTATGATTATTAAGTGAGGATTGAATTTGAAATTCATATGTTAGATTAAATAGGACAATTTATACTAATTATGTTTAAACACATTCATATAAGGAATGCATTTCAAATTTTTTATAATGAGAGGGGTACATTGTAACCGCTTAATGCATCAGTATGTCTCATGGTATAAAGTAGAAATGTTTTCTCTCAGGGACTTACCAATTTATCTTAGTGTATTATAATATGGCCTGGATGTTATTAGATTTATTAGAAAGTATCCTCAATGATATTATTTGTATCATTATGGGGTCTCAATGTTGTATATTATCTGCAAATCATTTTGAATTCATTTTTTGATATTCCATGGTATTATTAGATTAGTTGGAATATGAATGGTAATGTTTAAAGTTCATGTGATTATATAAATGGAATTATTTGACCATCTATTATTAATTCCATGTTATATCCATGTTATTCATTAAATGTCAGATGTTTCATTTGTTTACCATTCCATTTTGTTTATGCATTGGTTTTTTGTAGCTTCCATTATACAATTAACATTACTGAGAATCTTAGATCGCCACTATATTATGTTTTATTTTCTCCAGGATACAAGTAAGGGTTTTTTATTGATATGAAGGGATACAATAAAGGGAATAATTAAATTATCAAATAGAATCCATGTTATATTTTATGTTTTAAAATATAATGTGAATTTCAAGTACATATCTAATTTATCAAGACAAATACTATTTTTTGACCTCCTGGATGTGATTACATGAATCATATTCCTAATATAATAAAGTAGAAACATGATTTCGGATATTGGGTTTGGGTCTCAAAACAAAAGATTTCTTTCTATATATTTTCCTCTCTTTTTAATTTTATCAGTGTACTATGTAAAAAATAAACCATTATTGGATATATAATTTGGACTTTGATATAATTAATTATACCATAATTTAATCTAATATATCATCTCCAATTTAAATTAAATTTTTAAATATAAATAATTACATAAGAAATGAATTAATCTATTCTAATAAGCTAGTTTAATTTTTTTTATTGTTAACATCTACAGATACCTAACATACAAATAATTGGAATAAATGTTTACTAAGATACCCAACAAGTCCATTCAAAGGTAAAATCATTTGAAAATATATATAATATAAGGAAAAAGGTTACAGTCAAACAACCAACCATATAAAAAATCATTGTCATCTAGAAATGAGCAACTATATATCCTATTTATCATAATCCCCACCACAACCATAGTAAGGTTCTTTCCCCACATAATATAATTCTCACTCTAAGATCATTTCGTATTTCTTCATTACCTTGGAATACTTACATCTATGATTTAGTTTTTTCATAAGGATTTTCTCCTTATACGATTATTTGTTAACAAAACCCTTATTAGAATCAGGGATATCCCCTCTTTCCAAACTAGATGATGGCCTGGTGGATACATGCTTTGGAAAGTATGAATAGTTCTTTCATGGCATCCTCATTGATGGAGAAGTTAGATCTCCTTAACATTCAGACATCTTATTCTATACAACATGAATAATATCACTATATGAAGGAATTTTGACACCTATACTATTATCCTTATCCTTATCAGAGATATTCACAAATTTATTAGTGAAATTAACATAGAAAAAACTATTGTAACCAACATCTTTCTTAACCAATATTCCTTCTATGGTTGTCAGAGACTCTCCTTGAATCCTATTATAATCAATCACAGCAAGGCATTGAGGGTTCCCCTCATTGAAAAATCCAACAAGTGACCCCTTCCACAACACATCATTTGCCGCCACTTCCAGCATATTAGAATCAATCTTCATGTTCATGTCTTCATGTGAATGGGGATCAGTAATTATAAGGGGTGACTCCTCCTGCACCAGGTCTACATTTGTGTTACATGAAGACACTCTTTCTCATAGGAAATGAATACCCTTAGACATTCCTCCTAACTCACATATCATACTTTCAGAATCATGTTACACATCAGCACCCTCCTACAAAGGTAGATCACGAACACCAATATTTCCATTGAAATGTTCAAATTCCTAATTCACTATTGGAATATAGGATTCAATCCCCTCCTCCATTGAGAAATCATGTTTTTACATCTCTATGATTTCATCTTGTTGCACCTCCTGCTCCATGCTTGTATCTCCCTGTGAATCACCGAGGAATGGGACCCCTACAAGATCACCCCACTCAGCATAAGCTCTAGGGCCAACACTCATAGAACATGCCGGAAAGCCACCCATGCCCCTTATCTCACTCTCCTGCAAGGTTAAAATTTCCTCAGGATTGCCTATTACAAGAATTTCAGTTCATCCAGATACATAAAAACTAACAGTGCTTCTCCTTTCCACCACCTGTGAAAATCTATTCAAACATCTTCTTCTAAAAAACAAATAAACATGACATAAATGGCTGGAGGACACAAGATAGAAATTCCCTGACTCAAATAATACGTCATATTTATAATATAACACCTTGTTTTAAGTGATATATAAATAATCCACCAGTGGCCTTGACAAGCCTACCTCCACCCAGATCTACGGACAAATTAGGTGACAAAAAGATTCAATTTGTTGGTCAGAACATTAACACTAGTTAATCATATTTCAAATCTCACATAGAATTTAGATATTTTTGAAAAAAATATTTATTCTCATAAGACATACCCTAGTCACGATTTTCGCTGGGTCTCGCCACATGTGAAAATCAAAACTCTAATGAATATGGTAGAAGGTAGATATAACGCACCTTTGAGGGGCCATAGGCAACGCTGTAATCAAGTCTTACTCTTACTCAAAACAAATCATTATATTTATCCAATCATGTAGATGAATAACTGTGTTGACCTATACCTCCCATGATTTAGAGACGAAGCTCATGAATTCATCAACCGATGGGAATTGAGGAAGAAACAAGGTGAATAAGGTGAGTTTTCAAATATCCACATCACTATTTATCTCCACCAGGATAAAGACATTCTATTATTCCTCTTATAATAGATCAGGTTGTTTTGGAGAGAGTTGGATCCTCTAGAATGGCAGAAGTGAGATAAGATAAGAGCACAACGAGAAGGGCCTACCCTTCGTATGTGGAAGGATTTATGAAGCTCCATCCTCTGATCGGGAGGGGGTGAAGAAGTAGTTTGAATCGGAACTAGATTATCATCACAAGAGGATAAAATGAATCAGCTTCATCTTCAATCAATATTTTCATTCTGTAATGATATCATTCTCGGTATTTGGATCAATTTCAGTAGTGGTTGATAGAATCCCTATAGATGTAAATTTCATTAAACCAATTTTTCTGATGAAACATGGCTTTTATTTTTTGATGAAATGTTGTTCAATATCTTATTCATTGTGTAAAATATACTAATATAACATATAAAATACCATATAGTTTTTGTCCCATATAAATAATTGGAAAAGATGTGAATATTTTCTGACATATAAATACACACAAGTGGAAATTCATATGATGTTATAGGATCCCAATTTCACATTATAGAATATAATTCCCGAAAGTATTTTTCAATTTTGAATAATTTTAATGATTTTTTAGTTTAATTAAAATTATATATAGATAATATAGGAAAATATTTTGGCACATTGAACTTGTGTCTATGTTGTTTCAAACATGGAAGATGATATTAATTTCCAAATTACATCAAAATAACTCTCTGATGAACTTATGTTGTGTTTGGTAACATTAATTGTGGTAATTTTGAATGGAATTAAAAATTAATGATCCATACATGAAGGAATTCATCCATCATATAATTTGAGTGCTTCCATTAAATTCTGCAATTAAAATCATAAAATGTTAAAAAAAATACAATTAGAGATAATAAAATTCACTTCATTATTTTTATTCATCAAAACCCAAATTGAAATTTAAATCAAATAGTAGATTCTAATGACTTCCACTGATTAAATCATAATGATAATAAACACATTATTTATAAGAAGATAAATTTAATAAAAAAAGAATAATGAATTTATTTTTTTTAAATAAAAAACATGTTTGATAGATTGTAACACATGAATCACATAGTATAAATAACCTATAATATACAAGGAAATATTAATATTTTATATATGTCAGTTATAACCTAGATATTTCATTGATAGATATGAATAAGAGTAACCAAAAAATAAAATATATAAATGATTTTTTTCTTTCGTCAAAATTATTTAATATTTCATAGTGAGTATATATTCAATGTGATATGATAATAATTAAATCACATAGATTTTAGAATAATTATTGCTAAAAAGGATCATTCTCATTTAAATGAGGGATGAGTTTATATTTTTAATGTTTTATTAAGAATATAAATTCCTAAATTTTTATAATTTTAATTCAATTAAATATAATTACTAGTTGTATTAAGAAAATAAAAATTATCATAGATCCAATTTTTTGTATATTTCACAAATAATAGATTTCTGGTGAATAGTGAAAAATTCTTCATTTTTAAATAATTGAAATTTGTTTGCATAAACACGATTGAAGTCTGATATGAATGTTTTTGAAACATTTATTGATTCAATAATAATTAATATTGGTCATTTAAATGTTTAATTTTGAAATTATAAATATATGATTTACATTTTCGAAATACAGCTGATTAATTTATACCATTAAAAAAACCCAATATATCTCATTTAATAATTATTTCAAAATGTTTATTTATTTCATTGTCATTTAATTTAATATAGGTAACATTTTATGTAAAAAAGTTAAATCAATTCAAGGGGAATCATTATTTTAATAATTTTAGGTGTCAAATCATTTTTTATGCCAAAACTATCATTTTACCCAAAATTAATTTTGCTTTCATTTGTTGAAATTACATTAAAACACTTTTCAGTAAAAATATAGAAATATAATCATATAAAATATATTCTACAATAAGGATGATCACTTTTTACTTTTATAATTAGTGGAATTATATTTATTTATTAAATTAATATTAAACATGATTAAATATTATAACATTGGAAAAAGTTGGAATAGGTAAATTTGGGATATAAAATGGTTAAGATCTATAAATATTTTAAAAACCTAAAATAATTGAATTTTAGGTGTTCATTTTAATAAATTACATCCTATCTATAATGATATGGAAATATGGTCTGATGGAAAATTTATAACTATCGTTATATTAATTTTAGTTAACAATATGTTAAAATGATTATCATTTACATTAAATGTCCCAAATATGTTTTATGAATAATTAAAAGATATTTTGAAAATTTTGAAATATTTAATATTAAGATAAAAAGATATTATTATAGTGGTTTATTTTATAATTTTTAGTGTTTTAATTACCGAAAAAACTTATGTAATTCTGATGCAATGATAGTATAATGGGGTAAAATTTTTAACTGAATAGTTTTATAAAGTCAAGGGTGATGTTTATATAAATTATTTTGAGAATTTAATTATTTTTGAGGATCCAAATGATATATATATAATTTTTCAATATTCAAAAATAAAAGACACTGTAATATCATGGTTTTTAATATAAAATTATGTAAATAATCATGGAAATTATTTTTAGGTTATATTATCCTTTATAATATTTCATCAATTGTTTTAAAAATCATATAAACATATTAATTTTTAATTTAATGTTAAATGATATTTATTATAAATAACATTTCTCATTTATTTAAAATTATCTTTTATAATGATCTTATGAACTACATATTTTGTTACTAGAATATAGGTTAAAAGGGATAAATGTTATTGAACAATAGATATAATGGTCAAAATAACCAAAAACCCATGTTTGAATATAACTTTTTTGAATATATTTCTACCATATCTCATCTCAAATTATAAATTTATCCAATTATTATCAACATATCCATGAAAATAACCACAAATATTTTTATTTTTTAATTAATTAATTGTTTTTCACACCTTGTACTTACAATAGGGAAACACCTCTACTCTCTTATTAACTCCTTCTAGAAAAACATAGTTCCACCCAAACCTACCAAAATAACATCTTAACAACCCAATACATATCAAATATGTTTTATTCATTATAAAACAATACCCCAATGGTTCATAATTATATATATGATTTCATTTTCCTAGAAAAGATGTTATCATCTTTTGTATAACCTTTTTACTTTATTACATCAAATAAATAATCCAAATAAAAATTAAACATATAACAATTATGAAATAAATTAAATTATTTTAAATAAATTCCAATATTTCAATATAATAATATTTATCAATTTTACATCCATTTTGATGAAAAATGATAATCTCATCACGAATAATTATAGACTACCATCTCCTTTGCTGATGTATTTTAGTTTTCATCACTACCTTTATTGTTTTTATAAAGTCAAATTCATTGATTTTAAATGATTTTCATAAAATTTTGATAATGAAAAAATGATACAATATTATTAACCATATAACACTCTCATCTGTTGGAGGATGATAATTCCACTTGTGTATAAGTTGGGACTACCATCTTGGGGATGTTATGTGATTCATTTCTTATTTAAAATATATATGTATAGTCAAAAGGAAAACTTGTATGACTATATATGATATATTTATGATTTTAAAAGGGTAAATTATTATTTTACATCCTCATGTAATATGCATCAAAATGTGATAAAATATATCATTCATACATGTCGAATACCGCCTCTCTGAAGGGATGCAATTCACTTTGCATCTCCAATATTTATGATTGGTTGTAAAATTTTAGAAAATTAGTGAATATGATAATTTTTATTTAATTAATATTATGTATATTTTGAGCCCATTATTAGTGTATATATAATGGATCCGTCGAACCAAAACATTCCTGGAAAATTGAATTGTAATCACCTTGATTAATGATATTATTGATGAATTATAATTAAATAACTAATTAATAATTTTATGTGAATAATATCATGTAAATTTATTATTATTATTTGTTTATAAATTTATATTAAATTTAATTTTTTATACAGGAGTTTAATATCTAGTTCAAATGTATTTTGGACCTGAGGTACATTTTTAGTGCTTATAATATTTTTAAAAGACATATAACATATTCATCACTTTCTTTATCATTGTGTCTATATAATTTCTGTTGATGAATTTTAATATTATTTTTATGAATGCTATTTGGATTTAATCATCAATCAAATTTTATCATATTCCTGAGTTTATAATGCCCCATTTACAAAAATTGTAATGTTTTTCATATAATTGTTTTTTCCCCAAGACATTATTCATGTTATACACCTTTTTTGTTTTAAATTTTGTATATAATACACATTTTTATCATGAATATTTTTATATTAATGTAATTAAATGATTTAGTTTATTTTATTTATTTCTCATTGGTTTATATTAAGAATTTAACGAAAACATAGGGGTTCATGTTACAATGTCCTTTATTTTCATTATTATATATGTGAATTTACAATATGGGAAATCATACTATCCAAACCTTTTAATCCAAATATATTTTACTATTCCCAAGATTTTTCTTAGGCTTTCAAGTATACATCCCTTTTCCCACTATATTTTTTTCAATTAGATTGTGAATTTTATTATGAAAATATGATATTATTTTTCCAATAGATCATTAATATTTATCCTCAATATCTATGTACATTAAATTTTATTTCAAGAATTTCATTTTATATAATATACTTATTTTTTATATTCATATTAAGAAAAAATTTACATTCATTCCAATTTTAAAAAATGGAATATTTTTAGAAATTTCCAAATTCCCTATTTATGGATTTATAGAATGTTTTTTAGCTGATTAATTTTTTTAACATTTAATAAATTAATGGATTTTCCATTTTTTATTACAAATATTTTTTATGTATCCTCAATTATCATCTTCCCTAATTATTTTCAATGAAAATAATTTTCTAAATATTATGTATTTTTTTAAATGATACTATAGGAAAACAATATTTTCTTTGATTTAATAATAAAAATGAGGCTTCGGCCCCAAACGTTTTTAAAAAATAATTATTTTTTAATAATGATGGTATAAAAATCATTTTCTCCTTGTGTCAATTATTTAATGATGAAATATTGAATTTTTTTATGATACCATCCATCTAATTACAGTAAATATATTATGGAAATATGATGAAAAAATTTGAATGAAACACATTCTTTTTATAGATTTATAATATCATGAAAAGTGGAATATATTTATGAACTTATGGAATAATATGTATAGTGTACATAATCTGATAGGTGGACCCAAATTTATATTGACCACTAATGCATTGTGTAACACCCTGAGCTTCCACGGTACGCTTCTCTTTGAATAATACAGTAGCGTGTGTTGTACGCAACTTCGAGTTCTAACACACACCACGACCAATCAAAGATGCTGTTATGAATAGTAATACCTAATTTTTAAAATTTTAGAAATTCTATCTCTCAAAATGGACTTCATTTTTGGATTCGGTGTATCGAATTTATCCTAAGGTGAAATTTTGGTACTTTTGGGATAACTTTAATATTTTGATGAATAGTGAAAATTACTAAATTTTAATTAAAAACAACTTTTTTAGTCAAAATAAATAATAGTGATAAATTATGAATTTGAGTGGTTTTAATGTATAATTATAATATATTTTTACTATTTTATCCAATGGTGTTCATTAGAATTAATTTTACTTAGAAATTGGACATAAACAATTGTCAATCTTTTGATATATATATTGTTTCTTAAAAACACGCTATTTGTTGTGACAGCGGGAATTAATTATAAAATTAATTAATGAAACTTATATGTTTGGAATTTTGTAAAATAGGCATCAATTTTTAATTTGGAATATCAATTATCGATTAGGGTGAAATTTTGGCTTTGTTCTGAAAAACATCAATTTTTGATGAATAGTGAAACTACTAAGTGGTAGTTAAAAAACAGATTTTTTCATAAAACTTAATTTTACCGCTTCTGTGATTAGAATTTCCAAAATCCTAGAGGCACGGTTAATATCAAGGAGTAAAATTTGGTTCAATGAGATGAAAATATTTTTTGGTGAATAGTAACTTTTTACTTTTATTTACCACGGTTAAAAGTAAATAGGGTAATTAAGGGTAAAAATGATATTAATATTACCCTAAGACATGTTCTATTTCTACTGGACAAGTTTATCTCGACCAAAAACAACCTTAGGATTAAAATATTATCATTAAGGTTCACTTGGATTAGATTAGGACATTTATTATTATTTAATTCAAAGAAGATTTAAAAGAGTTAAATTCAATGTTTATTTACTAAAACATTTTTAATATGGGGATATACATAAGATAAATTCGATTGTAAATATTCATTATAAAGATACAACTATTTAATACATAATGATATTTTATTTATAATTTTTAGACATTAAATAATTTAACTTATTTATGATACAATGATGATGCAGTAATTACCATAATAGTGAAAAATTAAAATAATTGATATTATAAATACCCAAATAAATATAATTTCAGACTTTTAATGAATTAAACTAATTTTCAAGGATAATATGACATATTATGATCTATTTAATTGACTTTTTTCGAAATAAAAATTCTGCTATGAGTTTCACAAAAATCAACTATTGAATAGTGTCAACATTTCCATAAAAGAGTTTTTAAAAAAAATTATATATTATTAATTGATATTAAATTCCTAAAAATATATGGTTCAGACAGCAGACTTATATCATGATATTTTTATCATTAATGGACCACTTGGGGGTCTCATGGATGTATATAGTAAGTTTATTAACTATATAATATAAAAATACAAAGTGACATGGTAAATGTCAAACTAATTAACTAAGACTTAATACTAAAAGATAAGGTTGATATAGTAACCCGAACCTGTCTAAATTCTATTGGTTGAGTGTTTTTAGACCCATACCCACCATAACCTTTAAATAATAAACTTTTTAGCCATTAGAAACCGAATATGAATTTATTATAAATTAATATTTCTAGCTTTTCCAAAGGTTCCCCTCACCCCTCTTATAAAAGGGCACTCCCCCTTCTCATTACTTCACACCGTCAAAGCCTTTTTGTTCGGCAAAAATATTCCCAAATACTCTCTCAAGTTTTCTCACTACAACCAAGAGTCCATAGTTTGATCAGAAAGCCAACCTATGGATCCCTTTTGATCAAATCAAAAGGAAGAACCCAAAGAAGAGGTAAGGTTTTCACCACCCTTTTTCAAATTCATTTCTTCTTCCACTTCTTACTTCTTTGTTATTACAATTCTAAAATAATAACTCCAGTATCTTATTTATACTGTAATGTTATTATAAATATGGTACAACCATATTCAGTATTCTATCCACCCTTTGAATAACATGTCACCATACGTGCGTACGTACGACTTACCGTCTCCACGTCATGGTGTAATTGTTATTCAACATATTATTATTTGGATGGGTATAATAATGATGTGTAAATCATGTAAATAATAAATATAACATGATAATGATTCTTTATATATGATATAACATCCAATTATATATTATTTTAATATCAAAAGAATGATATTGTCGCTCGTGCGTACGTACGGACTACCGTCTCCACAAACGCAAAGAGATTCATTCTCCATCGTATCCATTCAAGTATAATTATCATTTGATGATTTAAAAATAATGTTTAAGGACTTGATATCATTATGGATATGAATAAGATACAACATATCCATGAAAAACATGGCTTATGTAACAAAACATATAAAATAAAACGAGTAAGTTAACACCCGAAACGACGATAATAATAAGATATTATTAACAATGCAATGTTAAAAGATCATATATGATATCATATTAATATATATGATTCTTGTATAATTTAATAACAATTATTTCACCATTATACAGGAGGTTAACCTACTCCAAAAAAGGAAAAGTACAAGGTAATGGTTATTTCACAATCTCTTCATTATCTGAGGTTGTTTATACGTAATAATCTACTGGTATCTCTTTATCATCCACATCCATGTTTCTTAAAAATATATTTCAAAACATTTCTAATATTTAAAAGAATATGGGTTAAAGTCATTTATACCCTTGTTTGACTTTTTATAAGAGTTTTATAAAGGAATATTTGCGTCGTTTTCCAAAGAATGTGCTTTTTAACCTTTTCGACATAATTAAGGTAAGAATGTTTTTTTAACTGATACGGCGGGTGCAGTTAATTTCCTCCATTATAAAATCGTTGAAGCTTCCCTTAAAAGATTATAACAATATTTTCAAAGAAAATTTTTTATTTTATAAATATATTACTCTTAAATGATTTCAAAATAGAAAGAGATATTTCTCTAAAAAGAGTTTTGATTTCATCTATGTCAACATCCTTTGATAGATTTTATGCTTATTTGAAGTTGATTTATTATGATACAAAACTTCGATATTGTATTGAATGTTTTGTGGTATGTTTGACTGTGTATATGTTATTTATATACCATTCATGGTTTATGTAGAAATTATTGACATTTGGTATGCTAGTTTTAATACGAATAATTATGTTATGTTTAAACCTATTCATATGAGGAATGCATTGGACTTAATATGTGACGGGTGGAGCCCTCTATAGCTCATCGATGCATCGGTAGGTCTCATGAGACAAACTAGTGTCTTGGCATAAGGCTTTGGAAAATTATTATTTTTAGTCTTGGTACGAGGCCTTGGCTATGTGGTTATGATAGTATGTCATTATGCATTCCATCATTATGAAAGTGGTTATTGATATTGCATGTGATTATTCGATTAGTAGAATATCCATGTGAATAAGTAAATGAAAGTATTTAATTTTATTTTTGCCATACTATATTGATCTTCAAGTTTAAGAGGCTTTTGTTTAAGTTATACACATCCTTAAATGTTTATTATTATTTATGAAAGTTTCCCCTATATTGTTATCCTTACGGGGCATTTGATCTCACCCCTTTTCTATGTTTTATTTTTCCCAGGATGTGAAGAAGTAAATTATGAATGACCTTCACAGATATTATGAGGGGATAATAGTGTGGACTATGGAGACAATATGTTGTTGTAGTAGTTTTTCACTTTATAATGTAATGTAAAACTTTATGAATATATCTAGTGTTCCAAAGGCTACTAAACCAATCGGTCTTTCGAGATTTGATCTTTCTTGTGATCATGCCAATGTTATGTAATAATGCACCGACTCTGGGTAACTAGGGTCGGGGTGTTACAGTTGGTATCAAAGTAGGTTTATCAATAATCTTGGAAACTAGATTTAGATAAACTCTGATTAGAGCACATATCCCTAAGATAGACATTGAGGATTAGTATAGAAGAACATTCTACAATCATGGTATTGTAGAGATTTTGTGAGTTTTCAGAGCAATACATCCCTGTCTAGATACGAGCAGGTAGAGGAAACTCTGGCACAGATGTACCTAGGGGTAAAACCCGAAAACACTATTTTGAGCTAGACTCGAATGGGAACTGGTGCACGACAACGGGCCTTGCTGCACTCTTGGTTACGACACACCTGGGGAATATGCTTAGGATAATTCTCATTTTCTTTACAAACCATTATGAAGGGCTCATGAGTATATACTTACTCAAAGAAAACATTTTTATGATTATAGATTATATCCATAAACTGTTCAATTTGTGTTAAGAATTATTCATTACAATTCATAAACTGACCTAGTTTATGCTATTGTATAGAAATGGCACCCAGTAGAAGGAATGTGAACTCCAGTAATACGTATCATCCAAAGAGTAAGAAGGATCATATCTTTCATGGTATTAAGCCATCATTTAGAAGGGAAATAATCTCCCACATATTGTCATCATATGAAGAAATAGTATCATGTGTGGATAATATAACTAAAGAGTTTACTAAGTACTATGGATTTGAAGGGAAGTAAGAGAAGAAAAGGATGGAAGATAGAAAGATGGATAAAGGGAAGAGGGAAAAGAAGAATTTCACCATATGTGATAACTGTGGGAAAAAACACCCTGGAACATGCCTAAATGGATGGAAGTTTGTTATATGTGTGTAGTAAAAGGGCACAAAGTACGTGACTTCAAGGGTAAGAAAATGGTTTCAAATGTACAATGCTTCATTTTCAAGGAGTTTGGACACTACGCGAACTAATGTCATAATCATCAGACTATGCCGCAAATGATGCTGTTGGATAATAATCAAGTTATGATTCTACCACAGATGAAGAGGAATTACTAGTGTTCCTATGTTGTTATTTTAGAATTATTTCATTTAAGTTCTTTATCAATGATGTTTTGGAAATAAATAAGGATTGTACTACAGTACTAATTAATTAAGGATTTGAGATTTTATGGTACTAAGAAAAGTGACTCTACAACGAGTTAATTTTTTTTTGGAAATTACATGGTTGAAGGAAAGATAAACCTTAATATGGTCCTAATATTGAGGTAGTGATTTTGGAATAAGAGATGGTTGATTTTGGTAATGCAGGATGTTGTGGTGTTGTAAAAGAATATATGAGGAAGGCGTTCACATGTTATTACCTGGAAAAAAGGATCCTCATTATGTTTAATTTCCTTGTAAATTTCGGACTGTGAGTTTGGATAATAGTATTTTGGATAAGTCTAATGGTTGAAATGGATTATGTTTGAAAGGTTATTTTTTTGGATTTTTATAAAAGGACAACACGCAGACCGTGTGATGACCCGTCGTGTCAGACAAAGCTACGGGAATCGAACCCACAACCATAGTGCAATTGGGATTTATCGCCTACCATTGTGCTACATGAAGTTCCTGGATGGTATAATGTAGTTTCTTTACATAAAGGGTCTGATATGTGAATTATGAATTCATTTTATTTGGAACCCTATACAATTAGGATAAATATACTATTTTTGAGTTATATTATGTCTTGGGGTAAAAGATGAGTTTCTGGTAGAAATTTATTAATGGATAAAACTCTAATTATAAAGTAAGTATATCTCCTTATGATCTTAGCCAAACTCATAAATAAATTCCTCAATATTAAGAAAAGGAACTTTGAACACATTTATTTTCCGAGATGGTACCTTAGATCATCACTAATTTATGTCTTTGGGATTTTTGGCCTCTTCATAGCCATGTTCTCTACCACTCTCCATCAGATAATTGATGGTTATATTTCTCTTCCATATCCATATTTTCCTACATGGAACCCTAGTATGTGTAATTTTCTGTAATCTTCATATTTTCCACACTTTATTTTAAATAGAGTCCTCATTAATTCATTTTTCCGATTTTGGATTTCAACTAATATATTTTGAAATGTAAAAAATGTGTTATCCTAATACCTTATGTTTTGTTGAACCGATGGTATTTTAAATCATCATAGATTGATGAATTTAAGAACCTCAATTTTAAACAAGTTTGTGATTGATGACCTCAAACAATACATATAAAAATTTATGTTTTTTATCCAATTATATGTCTATAATTTCCACCAATGTCCTCCTAATCGAGGTCATAATTTTGTGGTGACCCTTTCATTTATCTTTTCATCTTGTTAAGACTAAATTTTATTAACCAAATTTCAGATGTGGGTTTTTCCACAAAGATATTTTCTAGTTTCAACCTTTATTTTCAAAGAACAATATCAAATTGCGAGGACACAATTTATTGAATGAGTGGAGAATGTGACACCCCGAGCTTCCACGGTACGCTTCTCTTTGAATAATACAGTAGCGTGTGTTGTACGCAACTTCGAGTTCTAACACACACCACGACCAATCAAAGTTGCTTTTATGAATAGTAATAACTACTTTTTAAAATATTAGAAATTTTATCTCTCAAAATGGAATTAATTTTTGGATTCGGAGTATCGAATTTAGCGTAAGGTGAAATTTTGGTACTTTTCAGATAACTTTAATATTTTGATGATTAGTGAAAATTACTAAATTTTAATTACAAACAACTTTTTTATTAAAAATAATTAATAGTGATAAATTATGAATTTGAGTGGTTTTAAAGTATAATTAGAATATATTTTTACCATTTTATCCATTGGTGTTCATTAGATTTAATTTCAATTTGAAATTGGATATAAACAATTGTCAATCTTTCGATATATATTGTTTTTTAAAAACATGCTATTTGTTGTGACAGCAGAAAATAATTATAAAATTAATTAATGAAACTTATATGTTTTGAATTTTTTAAAATAGGCATTATTTTTGAATTCGGAATATCAATTATAGCTTAGTGTAAAATTTTGGCATTGTTCTGGAAAACTTCAATTTTTGATGAATAGTGAAACTACTAAGTGGTAGTTAAAAAACTTATTTTTTCATAAAACATAATTTTACCGCTTCTGTTATTGGAATTTCGAAAATCTGAGAGACACAGTTAATATCAAATAGTAAAATGTGGTTCAATGAGATGAAAATAATTTTTGGTGAATAGTAACTTTTTTACTTTTATTTACCACGGTTAAAAGTAAATAGGGTAATTAAGGGTAAAAATGATATTAATATTACCCTAAAACATGTCCTAATTCTATTGGACAAGTTAATCTCAACCAGAAACAACCTTTGAAATAAAATATTATCATTTAGGTCCACTTGGAATAGATTTGGACATTTATTATTATTTAATTCAAAGAAGAGTTAAAAGAGGTAAAATCAATGTTTATTTACAAAAACATTTTCAATATAGGGTTATACATAAGATAAATTAGATTGTAAATATTAATTAGAAAGATAAGAAGATTTCATACATAATTATATTTTATTTATAATATTTAGACATTAAATAATTTAATTTATTTATGATACAATGATGATGCAGTAATTAAGATAATAGTGAAAAATTAAAATAATTGATATTATAAATACCCAAATAAATATAATTTGAGACTTTTAATGAATTACACTAAGATTATAGGATAATATGACATATTAGGATTGATTTAATTGACTTTGTTCCAAGTAATAATTCTTTTATGTGTTTCACAAAAAATCAACTATTGAATATTGTTAAAATTGACATAAAAGAGTTTTTAAAAACCAATATTATATTATTAAATGATATTAAATTCCTAAAAATATAAGGTTCGGAAAAGACACTTATATCATGATATTTGTATCATTAATGGACCACTTGGGGGTCTCTTGGATGAATATAGTATGTTTATTAACTATATAATATAAAAATACAATGTGACATGGTAAATTTCAATCAAATTAACTTAGAGTTAATACTTAAAGATAAGGTTGATATAGTTACCCAAACCAGTATAAATTCTATTGGTTGAGTGTTTTTTAACCCATACCCACATTAAACTTTAAATAATCATATTTGGATCCATTATAAACCGAATATGAATTTATTATAAATTAATATTTCTAGATTTTCCAAAGGTGCCCCTCACCCATCTTATAAAAGGGAAATACCCCTTCTCATTAATTCACACCTTCAAAGCCTTTTGGTTCAGCCAAAATCTGCCCAAATACTCTCTCAAATTCCCTCACTACAACTTAGAGGCCTTAGTTTGATCAGAAAGCCATCCTAAGGAGACCTTTTGATCAAATCAAAAGGAAGAACCCAAAGAAAAGGTAATGTTTTCACCACCCTTTTTCAAATTCATTTCTTCTTCCACTTCTTCCGTCTTTTTTATTACCATTCTAAAATAATAACTCCAGTATCTTATATATACTGTGATGTTATTATAAATATGGTACAACCATATTCAGTATTCTATCCAACCTTGGAATAACATGTCACCATACGTGTGTATGTACGGCTTAACGTCTCCACATCGTGGTGTAATTGTTATTCAATATATTATTATTTGGATGGGTATAATAATGACGTGTAACTAATGTAAATAATAAATATAATATGATAATGATTCTGTATATATGATATACTATCCAATTATATATTATTTTAATATCAAATAATGATATTGTCGCTCGTGCGTACGTACGGACTACCGTCTCCACGAACGCGATGAGATTCATTCTCCATCGTATCCATTCAAGTATAATTATCATTTGATGATTTAAAAATATTTTTTAAGGACATTTTATCATTCTGGATATGAATAATATACAACCTATCTATGAAAAACATGGATTACGTAACAAAACATATAAATGAAAATGAGTAAGTTAACACCCGAAACGACGGTAATACTATAAAATTATTAACAAAGCAATGTTAAAAGATCATATATGATATCATATTAATATATATGATTCTTGTATAATTTAATAACAATTATATCACCATTATACATGAGGTTAACCTACACCAACCAAGGAAAAGTACAAGTTAAGGGCTATTTCACAATCTCTTCATTATCCGAGGTTGTTTATACGTAATAATCTACTGGGATCTCTTTATCATCCACATACATGTTTCTTAAAAATGTATTTCAAAACATTTTTACTATTTAAAATAATATGGGTTAAAGTCATTTATACCCTTTTTTGACTTTTAATTAGATTTTTATAAAGGAATATTTCTATCGTTTTCCAAACGAGGTGCTTTTTAACCTTTTCGACAGAATTAAGGTAAGAATGTTTTTTTTAACTTATACGGCGGGTGCGGTTATTTTCTTCCATTATAAAATTGTCAAAGCATCCCTTACAATCTTATAAGAATATTTTCAATGAAAATGTTTTATTTTATAAATATATGACTCTTATACAATCTAAAAATAGAAAGATATATTTCTCTAAAAAGATTTTTGATTTCATCTATGTCAACATCCTTTGATAGATTTTACGCTTATTTGATGTTGATTTATTATGATACAAAATTTTTATATTGTATTGAATTTTTTGTGATATGTTTGACTGTGGATGTGTTATTTTTATACCATTCATGGTTTATGGAGAAATTTTTGACATTTCTTATGCTAGTTTTAATACGAATGTTTATGTTATGTTTAAATCTATTCATATGAGGAATGCACTGGATTTAATATGTGATGGGTGGAGCCCGCTATAGCTCCTAGATGCATCGGTAGGTCTCATGAGACAAACAAGTGTCTTGGCACAAGGCCTTGGCAGAATCTTATTTGTAGTCTTGGCACGAGTCCTTGCCTATGTGGTTATGATAGTCTGGCATTATGCATTCCATTATTATGAATGTGGTTATTGATATTGCATGTGATTATTTGACTAGTAGAATATCCATGTGAATAATTAAATGGAATTACTTAATTTTATTTTTTCCATACTATGTTGAAGTTCATGTTAAAAGGCTTTTGTTTTAGTTATACACCGCCTTAAATGTTTATTCTTATTTATGAAAGTTTCGGCTACATTGTTATCCTTACTGGGCATTTAAGCTCACACATTTTCTATGTTTTATTTTTCCCAGGATATGAAGAAGTAAATTATGAATGACCTGAAGGGATATTATGAGGGGATAATAGTGTGGACTATGGAGACAATATGTTGTTGTAGTAGTTTTTCACTTTATGATGTAATGTAAAACTTTATGAATATATCTATTGTTCCCAAGGCTACTAAACAAATCGGTCATTCGAGATTTGATCTTTCTTGTGATCATGACAATGTTATGTAATAATGCACCGACTCTGGGTAACTAGGGTCGGGGCGTTACACATTGGGAATATATTTCTATCATATTAGATAATACAAACTTGAATCATTAGTAATACTTTTTTAGTGTGGCTCATTTTTCACTATGGTTGTGTTGGTAGTGTTTCATGATTATGTAAATGATTGGTATGGGTAGTGAACTCATTCCACTATGTTATTTTATAAAATATGATAATATTATAAGTAAGAGTTGACTTCTGAGATGATTTTTTATCTATATGTCATGACTTGACCCATTACGCATGCATGGACAATGATCAGTTGATTGTGATAACACAATCCCTCCTCTAATAGAATTGTGTATGGAAACAAGCACTTAGTTGAAAAAACCAACACATTGGAGGATATATCCAAAATAAATGTACACACATATGCATATCCAAACACACAAAAAATTTTGGATGTTAAAAGAAACTTAAACAAATATTTCAGGCATAACATCTGTCCCACATCATAGTATGAAAAATAAAATTATTTAATAATTAACTGAATACAATCACACCTCAAAACATATTAAAGGATACCACCTTCTTTTATGTAGATGGATGTTATGAAATGAATTAGTTGGTCCAATGAATTTTAGTTCATATCAATCTAATCCACCAACTTCTGGACCTCCTAAGACATCATCAAAAGTCCGGAAATCAATATATGAAATTACATGGTGAAAAAGAGGATATGAAAGGATGAATAAAACAATAAATAGTAGTATAATAATGAATAAATAGACATAACTATCAAGAGATTAGTCATCTTATGCATTGTTGTAATGCTAATACCATGAACCCTACTTTGGAAGAATATGAAATAATAAAAGATCATACAACATTCACACAAAGTAAAATCCTGAACACAGTTTTTGAAAAAACCAATATATAGGATACAAATTATATTATCAGGACATAATTACTTATTGTATCCTCATATGGATGAACAATGAAAAAAACACTTTTGATACTGGTCTAAACGGAAGGCAAAGAGGGCCTCAACATCCTCTAAAAAAACAAGGTGCATACATATGGGTATATGTTGTGTATTTCCTACCCTTGGTATGAGTACACCAATCAACAACCATTACATTTAATACAAAATATAAAGGATTTTTTCATTAATATTACATTCTGTCTAATGTTTGGGTTGGTGATCTGTATTCCACCATCCTATTCATGTGTGCATTATGTCACACATGTGTACATTGGGTAGTGGGTGTGTACCATGTCTTATCTTACTACGTGGTCATTCCCAAATATTATAGCCATTAGTTTTTTTTCTATGTTAATTCCCATGTACACACTATGGTACAAGATAAGATACATGTTGAAGGTCATAGGATGTGTATCACATGTCACACTATGTGTGATATTATAATTTATGACAATCACCGAGCACCATAGAATGATGTACTATGTTGTGTGTGTTATATGAACTACATTCTATGTATTAAATAATTTTCTAGAGCCATTTTTTCATCACATGGATTCATCTAACACCACCACCACATCTTAATAACATACACGGCTCACTATAAATCACAAATATTTGTTTGGAATAAAAAACACAACATCAATGAATGGATTCCAACAACATCCACATGTGATGAAACCTTCAACGATACATCATGTCATCTAGACACACACTAATGTGATATTGGATAACATTGATCTGATTCCAATCATTTTGCAACTTCAGCTACTATCAATGGGTCCATCGATCACATACTTGATCCCATGGTTTCAATTAGTTTCTCTAAATAATTGTTTCACAATGATCAAATATCGAGTATTTGAAAAATCTAGACCATATGAAACTGTTATAGATTAATGTGTGATAGAAGCAAGATTAAAATAAAAAATCACAATGGTGGAATATTCTTTTACCGATGATCCTATTTTAATCGATTCATTTTCCATTATAATGATTAATTAATCTAAACAATAATCAATAATATCAATACCCTACAATTCTAGGATGATAATGAAAAAATTTATTTCTTCTTTAACCAATGAATAAATCTATTATATGATTGCTTCACAATTTTCAGTGATAAGTAATTATGGAAATAACCCACAAAAATCAGACACCATTCCATAGGATTTTATTAGTCATTGGTGAAGAATAGTATCATGTTTTCAACATTGGATTGATCCCCAGACATTATTAGTGAAAACAATAATCAATTATTTATCAATCACCAAGCTCACCTCTAAGGAATATTATCAAATCCACAAGGTTATATGGATAAAAATATAATTTTCATATAAATGTATACTTATATTAGATAATAGATTAATATTTAAAATAAAATTATATAAATAGATTTATTATATTTAATTAATTATTTCACTAATAATGGTGGTTAGTACCATCACAAAATATTTCTTGTTATTATGTCATTCCTATAGAAAAACCCGCATTGTGGATTCAATTATGGTATCTATATTTTAATGTCTGGCCCCATTAATTAAATATTCCACAGTTCTTGAAAAACAACATATTCATGACATATTTTCTTAAAATTTATTTTTATATCATACTGAGACCCTGTGGCCACTGAAAAATCAAACTTCCAAAGTACCTATGACAAAATATATTACATTAAATTTCTAAATATTTAAAAACTGAAATAATGAGTTGTACTATTATCTCTAAATCATAAATTCTTCTTCCAAAATAAAATATGTATCCTAAAATGGATTTCATTATAGGGATCTCATCTAGGACTCCTACAATATAATACTACTTATGATGACATCCAACATTTCCAATGATTCCATTTTACCCATGATGGAAAAAGTCATTTCATCATCACTAATGCACTATATCCACCACATAAACTGTCCAGTATGATAATAAATTGAAAATAGATGGTATATAAATAATATGACATCATAGGGATTCATAACTTCAAAAAATAGATCACACAAGAAAATCTAACCTATAATAGATTGATCACACTATTAGTATAAGTTTATTATAACTTAATAACCTCCAGTTGGAGTGTCCAAGTTAATGGGTTGAGTTATGGTCATAATAAGAATCTCTATATCCCTTTCCATACATGTGGAAAAAATTGATTGGATCAAAATTATTTTTATCAAAACAAAATCCAGCATAGATAAGGAACAAATAATACCTCTAATCATAACCAAATCCTCTGTTTTATTGAATATATTTCAAGTAGTTTTCATCATCTATGTCCACTGGTTCCATAAACCTATAATTTTACACATGGCTTAGGTGTTTTATATTGAGAAAACGATTTCCCACCTCCTACTAGTCTCCCTACATAACTTCCTTGACTTATAACCTACAATCTACTGATATCAAACCATTACATCTTCATAGTGATCTATTTACTATATCACAGTATTTTTTTAGGATGGTCGGACAACCCCAATAAAGATATCTCAATCAATTATCATAGAAATAGTTCCTCTATCTAGGATAAAAAAAACAGTAATGAGAGCCCTAATCTACCGAACCTATGTCTTGGGATAATCTCCCGATCTTTCGTGGACACAGGGATCACTAGTAATTTTTGTGTGTGTTATATGTTGAGGTATCAGCTCTTATATCCCCACTACTAAAACCTTATTCCAATGTCCCCCTTCAATAAATATATTCAATACCAATGATAACTCAATAACTCAATAATTGGTGGTAATTCAAAGAAATATTACAAATTACCTAATAAATTAACATATCCCTAACTCAAAATTTATTTCATTGTAAAATTGATCCTAAATAATATCAATAGAGTATCATGATAGGTTATAAAAACTCATGAAATCCTTAGCCACAGTCATGTTTCCCCATGGAATATAAATAATATCTTAGATATAATGTGATGAAAATATACAAATAAATAATTAATCCCTAATAAGAAACTCAAAATATGAATACGAGAGATTTATTTAATTATGTTTATAAACAACAAAACCCCAACATATCTTTATAGGTACTTGTTAAAGACATGTTTCTATGAATACAATATGATCTGGAGGGGTCCGCATAATGTGTAAAATAGTGGAAACTACGACAAAACCGTCCTCAGGTTCTTGGTTTTTAGGAATGTATTGAAACCTATAAGTAAAATACCATTGAAACTAATGAAGTGTGATTATCATGTGAAAATCCTAATCGAGTACTGTCAATGAAACATTTTCTTCAATAGGCGGTCGAAGGACGATAAAGGCAACTTGAGGTACCACCTCCTATACATGAACCTTTATAGAACCCACTTCACTATGAATAACTTTATCAGGATCCTTTTTCACAACCCATCCCATAAGGCCCATTCCATGACAATCCCATGCCCGCCTTCCACAGGCCAGGGGCTGGTGACTAGCACTAAAAAGAAATATCCCAAAAGGGAAGGCATTACCCTTAAACCTGTGCACACACAGATAGGACATACTGAACAATGAAAACCAAAGGAATTATATTAGTACAACCACAAAAATGAATCACTACTATGATTAATGTGTGTAAACTAAAAGTAAATGGGCCATAATACAATCCCAAATAAAAGGATTGTAAAAAAATAAGTACACACTTCAGAGTTCATTAACCAAGGATCCTACTTAGTGGCTTGGTTAAAATCTCTGTCAAATGTCACTACAGCACAACACATATATTGATCCACCTAAAATAAACTCCTATCCCTAGCTCAAAAATTTCTAGTTCAAATTTGTCCATCTTCTACACAATTCATAATAGGTGCAGGTAAAGCCCGTGTAGGGGTGAGTATAACAATAAAAATTAAGTAAACTGAGACCCCAAGCTATCTCTCTATAATAAAAAATGTAAAAAAAATAAATGAAATACCATATAGGTAATACCCGAAACCAAGATCTCAAAAATATAACTCAAAGTAAAAGAAACAACTCACACCAGGTATAACATATGAATATAAGTAATAACGATTAGTGATAAAGACATATCATCATATTTTGTTGACAGGCTCTACTACTGAACCACATAGGGTCTCTAGGTACTGACCCACACATGGTCTCTAGGTGCAGACTTACACATGCTCGCTAGGTGCTGACTCGCATATGATCTCTTGGGGCTGAACCACATAGAATCCTTCGGTGCTAACACCAATAACATCGCTATGTTTTGAACCACTAATGGTCTCTATACATTCATCACATTACAGCTAGACATAGGATTCCTAAAATTTGAATGCATTATTATAGTAGGATCCACTACTTTTACCATCCATCATAACTCATCTTCCTCTATTTACATCATAGTGTAACCCCGAAGGACCATCTCTTCGTAAGGGTCCCAACAAAATAGATGGATCTTCGAATGGTTTCTTGGCCTGTAAGATATTGGTATTCATGTAAAAAGAGCTTCATTTATTTCATAATTTATCCTAACCGTTCCTACACCATCTTCCACCAACACGAATGTAGACTATCTCAGATGAGCCTCTTTGTTGTAAGGGTCCCAACGCCACTGATTGTGCGACAGTCTGATGACCGGTTTGAGAGATTCGTGCATTTTAGTAAAATATGGGATAGTTTTCTCTGTGTCTGATCTGATCGGGGGCGGAACGACCTGACCCAACACAAGCCTACTTTTTCCTAGCTTGGACAGATATAGAGGGTCTGACCTGGTAGTTTGGGTCCAGTCCACAGCTTTACGTGGTTCACTATAGGCGGATAGGACTTCAGACTAGCTGGAAGCCACATCTGGCTCCTCTACTATCATGGTTGAGAGACTGTGGCCTATCACGCCACACAAAATCTCCAACTCAGTTGAGTCCTCCACATTATCTGTAGACAAATTTCGGTGGTTTAATCAGTCAACATGGTTCCAACATGTCACTGCAGATCAACAGTTCCAGCCTTGCATCGTGTATTTGTGGTGTCATGGTCAAGTGACTACAACATCCTTCATTCGCAAAACCATCCCAGATGTGGTCCCCTATCTCTACAATGCAGCAACCTTCTGCCGTCGTGGTGCACCGATGAGTGAACTACCTCCCTCTACCCACCATCGCGGGACACTGCTGGCCGATGGTGGCCTCTGGAAGTTTCTTCGGCATCCCACTAGAGATACTACAGTGGTCCATATCTTGATTCATTTGCATCTATATCACCAATAGGCCTTCACCATCACTATGACATCCTGAAACTCACCTTGCCACAATTTTGAGAAATCTTCCCTGAAAATTTCACACGTAGAGGGACTCAGCCTTGTTTATATCAGCCCACGCCCTCCCCATTAGATTTATAAAATCACGGGGAGGTTCAGAGATTTTAATTAAACTCATAAAATTTATAATATAATCCCAGATAGAGAAATTGCAATATAAGTCACAATACCACATGAACACATGAACCACAAATTATCTTCATTGGGGGTTAATCTGCATATGTCATTTGGAATAAGAATGGGGAAACAATATTTGTTCACACCTCCACCTTTTGTGATATTTTTTCCATAGCATTCTATCCTCAAGGGTTCAAGGGGTAGACATCCATCATCACTTTCCAGATTCATCATTTGAGTTATGATGAATTTGATTATGTTACGGAAGAGAGCATAGTTGTTTGTTGGAGAGAAATATTAGCAGATGATCATTTGAGATTTTCCCACCGTGTGTTTCTCCACTCTCCAACACATTCATTTATTAAAAAGAAACATATCGAAATGTTTTTTTTATGCTGCAACATTTCATCATTATACTGTTTTATTTTTAAAATATCATAGTAGTTATGCAAGTTGATTTAGACATTACTGGGATTCATTAATTTCTCCTGGTCATCACATTGCTGCAGTAAAGAAGCATTTTCGTACACCACTCAATGGTTAGAAAGAAAAATAAAATAAAATTTTAATGTTATTTAATCATTTTCCCGAGAAGTCCCAAAATACAAATTTTCTGTTCGAACCATGCCAGTTTTAGATAAGTATTTTATAGGTGAATCCCAGAGTTCCTAGATAAGTGGTTCCCTCAGATTATTGATCTGAGGACTTCATAAATTTTGGAAAAAACCACTCACATTTTCAATGATCGTAATTTAAAATAAGTTCAAAATTACATTCCAGGCACATTGTGCCTTGGAATTATGTATCGTCAAATCATGCGGTCTAGAAATAATTCCATATAATTTTAAAACAATACATGAAAATTATGAGACATTAAATTCTCCCCAACATGGGGCTTTTCATCCATGATATCTGAAAATAAGTTCTAAAAAAACATGTGGGGGTACTAGAAAGTATCTAAGCCTCCTACTCCCATAAGTTCTCATAGTTGATCATTTTCCACCACTAAACACACACTTAGGAATCAACCATCCACAATGGAACTGCTTTTTTCGATCCATTATATCCACCAGGAACTCCTTAAATGTCACCCCATTGTCAATGTCCATATCACCCTAGTCATTGAAGTGTGATGGATCATGAACGTACCTCCTCATCTACGACATGTGGAAAACATTGTGCACCTGATTTCTTTTTTGGGTGAATAGAAAGTCGGTATGCCACATCTCCAACCCTAATGTAGATCTAGAATAGTCTGACAAACCTCATAGATAGCTTTACACCCCTACGAAATCTTTGTAATCCCTATGGGATAGGGAAAAGAAAGAAAAAATTGCCAACCTCCTCAAAATCCAATGATATTTATCTCATACCATCATAAGTTTCTGCCTATTATGTGTAGTTCTCATCTGATCTTGTATGATCTGCACCTTCTCCTTGGTAACGCATACCATCTTTTGACCCATGAGTGTTTGATCCCATAGGTCTGTCTAGCATAGTGGTTATATGCATGGTTTCTCATACAATTCCAAAAACGGTTCCATACAAATGGTGGAGTGATAGTTTTTTTTACGCAAACTCCACTACTGGTAGGTGGTACTCTCTACTACTACCAAAATACACAAAAAAAGAATAAAAAAAGTCCTCTAAAGATTCTATGGTTCACTACATCTGAATATTAATATAGTGGTGAATATCTATTCTCAAGAACACTTGAGTCCTGAATGCCTCCGACAACCACTTCCACATCCAGGATGTAATGCCTGCATCATGGTCTAAGATGATCATCATAGGCACACCATGATGCTACACTATCTTTTGGACATAGTGGCGTCCCAAGCCCTCTACTGATCCCTTCTCCCATATGGGTAGGATGTAATCCCAATAGGTGAGTCGTTCAATTATCACCAAGATTGAATCGTGGCCCCTAGACATGCATGGTAACCATGTCATGAATTTAATAGAGATATCATACCACATCCACTACAATACCTAAAGTGTGTGTGTCATTCCTACCAATACTTGATGCCCGGCCTTCACTTGCTAACAAGTGAGTGATTATGAAACGAACTCTACCACCACTTTCCTCACCCATATCAACTAGTACTGACCTCAAAGGTCCAGGTACATCTTCATCACCCAAGGATGTACCGCCAAATGATATTTATGGAACCCCATAAACACCTGCTTCCATAACATAACTGGTAATATGGTGAATCATGTGAAAAGGATGATGTGCTCCCTACCTATCAAAAATACATCAGGAGCATGTTTTGAGGATTTCTATGAACATTAGGCCATGTAGTCAACATCCACATGTTGTGCCTCCCTAACTCATTATTTGAGTGTGGTACTGAGAGTCATAAACCAGATGTAATATGCTCCATCACTATCCCCAATGGATATTTTCATCATGTCTAACTGCTCTATCACCTCACCCAATAGTTTCAATCCAAGCCTCTTGCTAAGTGCGTCTGCCATAACGATCCCCTTCCAAGGATTATAGATAATCACAATGTCTTTGTCCTGGATGAACTACAACCATCACCATTGTCTCATGTTAGAGTCCTTCTATGAGAAGATATACCTAGGACACTTTTGGTTGTATTAGATGATAAATTATTCAGACATCAAGTAGTGCCACCACATATTCAAGGAAAAGACAAATCATGCTATGTCTAGGTCCTAGGTCAGGTAGTTCTACCCATTATTCCTCAACTAACATGTCCCATAAGTGATCACTAATCTCTCATGCATTAGGACACAACCTAGTTCAGTCTCGGATGCATCAATGTATACCACGTAGTCGATGTCATCCTCTAGAAACGTCAAGATTGGAGCACATGTCAATATCCACCTCATCTACTGGAAACTCTAATTTCACATCCTCATCCACACGAAGTGTTTTACCATATTTTTCAAAGCTTAAATGGTTGATTCTACTCTGGAATGGTTGGGCACGAACCTTCAGTAGTATCCGACCAGCCCTAAGAAACTTCGTACCTCAGTCATGCTTCTACATGTGTCCCAAGAAGGCACTACTGCTATCTTTTCTAGATCCACCACAATACCATCCTCAAAAAATGACTTGTCCCATATTAATGACTCCCTAATCTAGAAATGGAACATTGAGTGCATACTATAAAGATGGTACTCTAGGAGTTAATCTAGAAAAATTTGTATGTGTATATCATGAAAACAATGATGTTGAGTACAACAATATGTCATCATTGAAGACAACTATGTAAGGATTGAGGTAAGGCTAGAAGATCATGTTCATGAGTTTAATGAACACAACTGGGGAATTGGTCACACTGAATGGAATCACCAAAAACACATAGTCATTATACTGCCATCTAAAGGTTATCTTCTTGTAAGTCCTCATCTTCTACCTAAATATTATGGTATAATGATCAGATGTCGATATTTGAGGAAAAATAA
Source organism: Viscum album (assembly GCA_963277665.1). Taxonomy (NCBI): domain Eukaryota; kingdom Viridiplantae; phylum Streptophyta; class Magnoliopsida; order Santalales; family Viscaceae; genus Viscum; species Viscum album. The sequence continues at coordinate 645,080,208 of OY728120.1, read as the reverse complement.
TTCCCTAAATCTAATAGAAGAGGTCACAAATCATCGGTATTTGATACTTGTTCTTCCCGCTCACCTAGTTTAGGTTTTATAAGTCCACTCATAGACTCAAGATCCCATCATCCTATTTGTAAAATAACATCGAGGCTAAACATGGAGAAAAAGTGGGACTTACAATCCACTCCCACTACATATCTCTAGTGGTACACTCAACTCCCAGAGCTCTCCAGGGGAAATTCAATATGCATTTGTAGATATATGTGTCGTCTTGGGGTACAAGTCCATACATAAGTATACCTATCTGCAAGGAGTTTTTCTGGGGAAATCATCTAAAATACATCCTTATGCTTTTCCACCACTACAAGAAATCTTAGACTCCTCTCATCCACCCCACCAAGGGTGAGGATACATAACTGGGGAGTGATTGACTGTATTCTCCTTTGCGGAACTCTATTCTATGTTTCAAAGATTCCATTCTCACCGATGAGGGAAAACATGGTCCCATCCTCATAAACACAACACACATTGTGCCAAAAAAATAGTTGATCCAAGCATGGACTATATATTAGTAGTCCATACCCAAAATGATGTCCTATGGCCTTAACGATGCTACAAGGAGATCCTATCCGATGAAATCACCTCTATTGTAATCTCACACTATCATCACCAATTTGTAATTTTCAAATCCACTCTCTTATGAGTCTCTTATCGGAAGGATTGAGTCGACGGCTCCACCGAAAACTCCAATCCTCAAACAAGGACTGTGGAATTTAATGAATGACTAAAAGATGTGTCTATAAGAACAACAGTTATGGTGGAGTATAAATAGATCAAACCTCTAATCATCTCTAAGGAACTGTGTTCATAGACTTCCATCACTTGATGTTGGCCATGCCCATATCCACATGCTCATGAAGCTCAGTGTGGACCTCCTAATAATGGTAGTTGTTGAACATTGAACAGTTGTCTACCGCCAGCCGCTTGGTCTACTCCACTTCAACATCTTCCACCCTGTGAACCTCCATGCTCAAACCTCTCTCTCTCTCTCTCTCAATATCAACAGTCCCACGATATCCTACTGGTCATCTATGCAGGATGTCAAAAAACCACGTTCCATGTGCCCCTATCCACCAAAAGAGTAATAAAATCCATCCCTGAGATAACCTCATCACCGTCGTGACCTCTACACCTCTGACCCTGCATCCTGGGGTAGTTTTCTAAAAGGATTTTCCCATTTGGACCTCTACATCATATGCCTATATCCTATTATAGATTACGTGACCACCATTTTTCCAATGGTGGATCACACTGTCGATGGCTACTCGGCTAAGAAGCTGTCCACCTTAAGGATCTATCTATAAATCTTGCCTATATTGGAATGCTGAGAGAAATAATCAACACTATAATATCCCATTGAAGTCCCTACTCAATGGTCCTATCCCTGATTAAAGGGAATCATGCTATGTCGATTGTGTAACAGTAGAGGGTGATAAACATTTATGAGTACTAAGAAACATTTTAGATGCACTATTGTAGGGAAAATAACTCCAAAATACACACTGTGCATAGTGTTTGCTGCTACAAACTCCTCCCTAAAGAGGATCTCAAAGTTTGAACAGACAAGGTTCACCTAGTCATGTGTTTCGAGAGTCATGCTCCACTATCTCCCTGACATTCCCTGAAAAAAGCTTACTGCTGGATCGACCATTTGTTCTGTACGTGTCTCTACGAGGAGAAAACCTCGAGTAACTACCTCTATCCTATCTTTAGCAGCACGAGGATCTTCCTCGCCTCGAAACATCAGAGTCCACTATCTCTAAAACTCATGCAGTGAGCATAGTCGAGGTGCACTCTCTCCTGGTGGTGCTGGTAGCAAATGCTTCTCTCTGGGTGGTGGTGTTAGTGTTACAGCACATGGATGTGCTATCACTGTAAGTGGTCCCTGCATAGATGCCTCATCGTTCGGTGGAATATCATCGTGATCTCACTCAAGAATACTAGATAGCTTTCTTCATCCTGGAATCATATACAGAAATAGATTCTTTGTGGTCAATAAGTTATATCTAGTGATCTGATTAAAAATAGATCCCTATAAATCCATTCCCAAAACAAATAGAACTATTGTATTCATGTACCAATTTGTAAAATGGAATTTAGGGTCTTGTTGTTTGGATATATTGGTCGCCACACCAACACTAGACTCCCTAGACTAAAATCTGAACTCAAGACAGTATATACTATCACCCCCATTTAATTTTATAGACTCTTTGTTCTTATGGTTGAACTAGCCACCCTATGATACAACTTTGTCACGATCCATACCTTGGGGTCCTTGTCGTGACTAACCTAAGTCCACCGTCCAAATCCCCTAGACTGGTGACTAGAACTAAAATCACATATCCCAAAAAGAAAAGGAATTTCCTTTAAACCTGCTCACACATTGACTGGGCATGCCACACAATGAAAATAAAAAATTAAAGAATATAGTAAAACCACACAAAATTATCATTACTATGATTAATTTGTTTAAATTGAAACTAAATGTGATAGAACACAGTGCCAACTAATAGGAATTTATAGAAATATAAGTAAAATCTATGGAGGATTCCCACCATGGATCCTAACTAAAGTGTGGATAGATATCTATATCAGATGTTAATACATCACATCAAGTCTATTGATACACCACTGAGAAAAATCTAGTTCATGTTCCCCAAAGTCCCGATCAAATCTATGTATCATCTGAACAAGACATAACATGTGCTAGGAAAGCCCGTATATGGGTGAGAATAAAAACACTCTATAGGGAGCATGAGACCCCCAAAGGTCTCTGATTAATCCAAAATGGAAAATAAAAAAAATAAAATATCATAGAGGTAATACCACAAAACATGATCTCAAACATATAACACAAAGTAAAAGACATAGATCACACAATGTATAACTTATATACAATGTAAAGATGATTAGTTGTCATGCTAGATCATCTTATTCTATTGAGAGGATATATTGCTGATCCACAAAGGGTTTCTATGTGCTAACCCACATAGGATCTCTATGTGCTGGCCCACATTGGATCTCTATGTGCTGACACACATAGGATAACTTTGTGCTAACCCACACAAGATCACTATTTATTCTTCAGGTCATAGTTATCCATTGGATTCATGTGCTTTGCATTCTAGATTTCGAGAAGATCCACTCCGCAATCCATCAGCCATACCTCATCGACTACTAATCCCCACATAGAGTAACCCAAATGTAAAGTCTCGTCATAATGGTCCTAGTAGAATAGGCGACATGTCTAATAGACGCCCGATTTGTTGGATATGAGCATTTTTTTAAAAGGGGAAGGTTTGATTCAAGTATGATCAATAATTTTTGTAGGACAACATCCATTAAAAATATAGTAGAGTATCTCAGAAGGACCTCACTATCGCAAGAGTCCCATTGCCACAGATGGCTTGTCAATCAGACGCTCAGTTAGAGAGATATATGATTTTTAGTGAAACCAGAGTCTTTTGGGACCAGGTACGGTCCGACCTAGGCCTAGACTAGATAGATATGGAGGGTCCAGTCCCGTTTAGTTGCTCCATCATATTAGAGCAGATTCTGCCCGAATGCGTGGGTCTGGACCGATAGCATGGATCCTGCACATAGATTCACGTGGTTCGTCATTTGAGGACTAGCCTTCAGCATGGCTGGGGCGTGGTTGGGAGTTGTTTCAGACTCTTATTTTACCATGGTTATGCATTCACTACCCGCCTCATGTTATTCTAAACATTTTCTCCAATTAATATGCATCCTCGACGTCACTTGTGGAGAGAGTCTGCAGGTTTAATAGGTCAATGTTGCACCATCATGGCATCGCGGATCTCCAGCACAGCCGTTGATCGACAATGACCTCCATTGACTACCTGAGCAGCTCAGAAATAGACCATTGTCTCCACAACACTACAACGTGATAGAATTGGCATTCTGATGGATACCCCACCTCCCTCTGCCAGTTTCAGCCACTATGGGCCACCGCTGGTGCCAGTGCGCCAAAATCATCTTCTGCGGACCACCATTCTTTCTCTAGAGGTCCGTTTCATGAACCTTTTACATCTATAGAATACATAAGACATACAATTCACAACAATGTCCTCAAGCTCACCTTTTCACCATTTTGAGAAATCATCCTCGGAGAATGCATATGCCGAGGGGATAAGGTGTGGTTCATATCATCACGCACCCTCCATGTTAGAAGTATAAAAACATGGGAAGGTTCAGGTAATTTAATTCAACAGGCACAAGTGATAATATAATCCTAGAGAGGGAAATAACAAATGAAACCACACTCTTATAAGAAAGAATAGTCCACAAAATAACATGTTTGTGGGATAGTCTGCCTTCATCATTTTGATTAAGAATGGGGAAAATTAAAATGGTTGAAAACATTATCTTTCTTCATGATTGTTGTAATAGCATTCCATCCTCATGGGTTACATGGGTCGACATCAGTCGTTGCTTTCAATATTTTTCCTTCGAGGTATATCGAAGTCGATGACATTCCACAAACATTTATCATTCTTTGTTGGAGAGAAATATAACCTGTGGTTTATCAATGATTTTCCCAACATTATAATTTACACTCTCCAACATATTAATTTAATGAAAAGAAACATTTCTCAATGTTTCTATTACAATGTGACATTGCATCATTATGCTGTTTCATTTATAAAATAGTGTAGTATATACGATTTCTCTACAATCCATTAATGGGATTCCTTTATTGTGTCATGTCATCACCCCATCACTACAATGAAGTGTCCTCATCCACCGCTCAATGGTTCAAATGAAAAATAAAATATCTTTTTAAAGTAATTTAACCAAATTTCAAAAAAATCCCAAAAATTAACTTTCCCATCTGACCATTACTGGTCAATGTTAAGTCATTTCTAGGTGAATCTCATCATTATGAGTTCAACAGTGCATTTGGATTTTTGATATGATCACCACATCCATTGTAAGAAAAAACTGGTCGCATGATTACTGAATATACTTTAAAATAAGTTAAAAATTATATTCTAGGCACTCCGGGCATTTGAATCACATGTCGTCAAAGTGAGAGGTCATGAAACAATTATATATAATTTTATAAAAAAATTACTCAATCAATTTGAGACTTTATAATCCTACTATTTAATCATATCTAGAAATATTCATAGAGTCATATTGAAATAAAATGAACATTTACCCTGACAAAAGATTATATCAAGGGAGTTAACTCAAGAAGACATGGAAAGCATAACCCATTCCAGTATGATGCATTTAACATTGTTTCCCCTACAACTCGTGTGTCTATATTATGAGTCACAATTTAGGATATTATAGTTATAGTGGATAGATTTCATGTTATTTTTACAAATAAAACATTTTCATGAAAATATTCAATCTCAAAACCCTTTTACGTTGTTATAGTATTTCCCAAATAATAGAATATAGTTAGGGAATATCCAAATTCTGGTTCAAAAATGAACACTCTATGATACCACTCTATCACAACACGACTAGCCAAGGAACACTATGAATATAATAATGAATTTGTGACACCCTAACTGACCATTAATAGGAATGGGAATATAGACAAGCATTGTATTGAAAAATATCCCACTAGGGATGACATAGTGTAATTTACGTGTACACACAAATGTATCTACAAAAAAACATTATAATGAGAAAGTGTAAATAAAACTAATATAGAAAATTCATGGTTACAATATACTTGACATTAGTGTATGATAATGTACTAGAAAAAAAGGTCCAAATACTATCCAACCTATTAATGGATAAATGTTTCCATCCTGCTAAGAATGAGTGGAATAATATCAAATCAAACACCTAGACAAGGCATGATAATTCTCCCTCATAATGATTCACATGATCTATGTCCTCCTTTGACTCCATAAAATTGGTTTAAATCAACAAATTACATGAAATTTTTCTGGATATCCCGTACAAGGTTGAGTATAAAAATATCACTAAAACCAACACAAAATAAAAAAACCTATTGTTCAAGACTATATCAAAATAATCAGAGGGTATGTAAACAAGATATGAGTCATAAAAATATTAATAATACCCTTTTATACTCGAAAAAAAATCTATTTCTCAAAGATGTTTCAACCCCTGTCAGCCATATGATTGTACTAAAGGATTCAAGGTAATACTATTCTAGGTGAAGTTACTCCACCAACCATATTGACACTGCTGGTGGTCATTTACGAGGTGACACACATTGGCACCCACACTGAATTCACAATTTAAATTCAGAAGATTTCACCAATCGTATAGTAGATCACACATAGGGCCAGTAGGGGACACCAAGGATCCTACATGATTATCCTTATAGATAGGGGTTCAACAACCTATTCATGATAGAAATGATGATTCCATGTACACTACAAAGGATAAATAAAAACATATATGGTATCTCACCCTAGTCACATAAATGTATACCAATAATTTAGTCCTTTTAAAACACCATGATTGGTATAAAAATTCAATTTTCAGGATGCGTGAATCAAATTAGGACAATTTAGAGGTTAAATAGACACCTGATGTTTCACCGCCCCTAGACTATGTAAATCAAATTAGAACTATGTACACTAGATAAATCCCATTTACATGGTTCTATCTAGGTATTAGGATTCACCTGTATACAATGGTATTGTATTTGTTCCTAGACATGGCAGTCCATGTGTACTTTCTACATTACCTATCAATTTTCCAATACTGAGTAAAATTTTAGGTGAATATGTCATATGATGTGTGATATTTTTTGCAACATGTAAACCCAAACACTGCATTTGGAAGACTAAATGACATATGTTTTATACACTACATGTCATGTAGTCCAGATTGATCCATAACGCATGGTTCTTAATGTGGGTTCCTCTCATTCCATACAGAACACTGAATTTAACAAGGAAAGCACTATAAATCATATATCTCAATCCATCCAGGACCATCCATTTTTTATAGCTACATTCTGGCCACATAATCTACTATGGAAACCTCCATCTTAATATTTTTCCACCAACACACACATAAACATGAATTGGTAAGCACCAATATGATCATAATCAACCTTTGATCATATATTTTTTTCCATCCCACCTCGATCACACTGTCGACCACGAACCCAATCCAACAATATGAAACCATTGCCTAAAAATAGTAATTTAATGATCAAATATCAGTTGCTACTTCCTTCCCTTCTTTATTAGATAGAGTTGAGTCAAATGTGTTACTCATCTATAGGTGACATCCCCAAGGAGACAAAGTCTGGAAATAAAGGTCGAGGGCTTTAGGAATAGTGAGGGTGGATTTTCCGTTAAAATAGAAACACCTAACCAAATATTCCAATTCCAAAATAAATATATGATGCATGTCAACAATGTTTCACAACCCAACTAGAATAATAAAACTAATACTACAATACTTAATAATTATAGCACCAAAAAATAAAACGCAAATAAGCTATGACACAACTCCATAGCTCCACACCATGCTCCATTCCCCAAGAACCACAATACCCCCAAGCATTACTATGAATACCTAAAGGAATGAGATCCCTTAACTTTTCCCATGTTATGGAATATAACATCTGAAAATGCACCAATGTTTCAATGTTGAGGGTGAGTGATAGTACTCATTTGGTTTTCCTCAAATTAATTCCATACACATTCCTCTATGATAGAGATGTTAGAATATTCATGTAAAAAAAATATTTAAATCCATTAAAATAGTTCAAAATTAATAATAATGCAAATAGATCCTTTCCCAATGAAATTACCCCAAAAACTACAATCTCAAGGAAAGAAACCGGCCAATGCAACCAATCATGTCACTAAAAAAAATCAATTTACACACTGTCATTAACTATTCATAATAGTGTGGCTTCACTCAAATCCCAACCATATTCCAATGTTTCACATACACAACTGATCTTGGTGTTACCATTTATTGTTGGACTTTCATACAAAAACCTGTCTCTATGCTGGTGTGGAAAATTCACATCCATTATCCACCCCTTAAATGATAAAAATTCGCGTCCATCGCCGTAATGGTGGTATAACCATGAGACTCATACATCCAACACATTCCAATAAATATTTACTAAAATCAAAACATTATTTCAATCAACAATTAAAAAAATCATATCACACAGTAATTTCCAACACCAAATTAAGGAATTATTCCCAACCATATTTCAATATAACAAGCCAAAAAACATTAATAAATCACATATTTTTTAAACGAACCCTTAGGATATTATTCATGCCAATCCATACATCAATAAAAAAACATTTATATTCAATTACTATTCTCAATAACCATTTTTAATAAATCATAAAAGCCTCATTGTTTAAAATCACTATTTCATAATCCAAAAACTAATCACTTATCACAATAATAACCCAATTTCCCCCAATATCCCAAAATCATCACAAAATGGGTGTCAACCAAGATTCATACATGGAAATCAAGATCATTTTAAAAAAACATTTATATTTAAAAAAATCCCAATTGTTCTTGAAAAATGGAGTATATAGAGAAACTACCTACAATTGTGTTCCAGTAAAATCGATCAATGCCAAACTGTACAAGAAATCATATTGAGCTCTCCACCAAAAACAAATTAGATTATTTTTATTATCATTAAAAATCTAATACATTATTATTTTAAGAAGAAAACCCCTAGATCTACAAGAAATAGATATAGATCTATAAGAGAGAGTGAGTGAACTCGATCTAAATAAAACTAAGAAACTACCTAGAGAGGAAAATTACCCGAAGAGAATTGACTTTTCCACACAATAAAATCCCATATATTTGTAGCCAAAATGAGGGTAAGGGGTTCCATAACCCCATTGAAGGGAGAATACCATGGGGGGGTTTAGTGGGTGAAGAAATGGGTGTTTATTGTAAATCATGAGGGAACTAGGTTTTGGAAAAACCCAATGTTTAATGACATGCACAGTTAGCTCACATGGTTATACAAATCATTTTAATAAATGTGTGACTACAATTTAATGAAGTATTCCCCACATTAGTGCCTCACACATTTAGAGAAATTATGTGGTGTCCGTGAGAACAACCAATGCCTTGAGTATTATGGTTTCCTACGATTTCCACACTATTTTAAATTGTGTTCCATAACCCTACATCCTCCCCTTTTCCTCTTCCATACAGTGCACAGTTCTCTGGGCAGGCAGCATAGTTTCCACTAACCATGAAAAGAGATGATTCCATAAAATGTCTCAAAACATTTCGAAAACCCTTCAAAAACTCCCAACCATTACAATTTCATTTTAGATAGATTAAAATATGTAATCAAGGGTTACATACCTCAAATTGTGGGAACTAAAATATCACTACTAAAGAAATTTTTTCCTCAATAAAAAGATAACAAACACATCAACGAAAGAGTTTGGGCCACTTCCCGACCATCTATTTCTCCCACTCCCATGTCTATTCATGAATATGACTATGTTTCAAAAAAATAAAAACTAGATTTATTATTTAACCATGACAGACTTTTTATTTATTATACACAATTTATATTAACATGTCTGGTGAGGAATTATTTGACTCCAGATCAACATGATCCCAATGAATCACATGGTCATTATCTAACTATTACTTTTTTAATTAAGACACGTGAAATAGAATATTCACTGCTCTGATCCCTGGTGGGAAAACAAAACATTAATGAAAAATATCTAAACTACTTAGGAATATAAAAATACCCAATATACCTCACAGATTATATTCCAAAAATCCCAAACTAATGATGTCCCCCTTGATGAAATTATCAAGAGCACATTATTACCCACCTCCAAGGAAAAAAACATAAGAATTGCTCCATAGATGATTTCATATTACTCTAATCGGTGTCCATTTTTTTCTAACAACATAATATTATTATATTTTTCTTCAACAATGCTTTTCCTAACAAATTATGTCTCAACTATTTCCATACAAGATTGTGGATAATGACATAGATGCCCATAAAATGCTTCAAATAAAGCCATATTTATTAAGGAATCATAATTAATATTATAGGAAAACACCACAAATGATTATTTTTCCTCCCATGAGCCTTAAAAATCCATCAAAAAAATCCCAAAACACATCTTCAATAATTTGTTTCATCCTATTAGATTTCCCATATTTTTAAGGATGATATTCCATGATCATCGTTAACTGAATACCGAGGTCTTGCAGTAAGGATTTCATGAAATGAGATATGATCCTCATATATAAATTTGGAAAAATAAAAACTAATTTTTTTATTCGTTACAACATCATGGATATATATTTTGTATAGATCCTCCACCTTATGATATTTTTGAGTAGGCATGAAATTGGATGACATTATGATTCAATACACTATAACCCATATAGAATCATGTTTCCTAATAGATCTGTGGACACCTATAACAAAATCCATCTATATCTTTTCCCAATTCCACAGAGGGATATGTAATAACCAAAAAATAATTGTTGACCACTGATCCCCCAACATGACAAGTTAAATAGTCAAGCATATTGATATAAAATCAGTCACATTTCTTCATACCCACCAACCAAAATTTCAGCTTTCAATGGTTTAAGTAATGTTTGAATTCTAGTATGGATAGCCCATCAGGAGTAATGGTAGGAAATATAGGGTTATTCTTGACAAGAAACCGGTAACCCCATCCAATCTCAAAATCAAAACTCTGAATTCCCATATAATTTCTAAACCTCAATGTTATCCCCACCATTTTGTTTGGGCCTCATAAACACACACTCTAAATTTGACATTCATGACAATTAAAACAAACCACACCAGTAATGAACCAAAGAGACTGGAAAGAAAAAGAAATCATCATCCTAGTCTCCATTTTTCAATCCCATTTCAACTATAATTGACATCAACTACCAATGATCCAATACTAGTTTCACAACTAGAATAGATGAAATCATACATTATAGATCTTAAACAAAATTTCTCATACCTAACGTATAACATAAGATGATGTCAACCATCTTTAAATACTCCATTCATAACATATGTATCAAATTTATATCCCTTTTATAGAATCTATGATTCCTACTCTTATGATTTTTATACATAATGAATTTTTCATAGAAGAGATAATGAATAAAAATTTCAAATGCATGAACCACTACCTCCGACTACAATTAGTTCGTTGGGTATCTATTCTCATGAAACCCCAACTACCATGATCCATGTGAAACCACCTGATCCCCTTTCCTGATAATACACCACAACCATCATCCTGATGCATCAAAGCACACCACCTACCCATTCCCTGGTTCTAGAAAAATAATCTTTGATGAAGATGTAAAATGACCCATAATCTCTTCAAAATATTTCTAGCCCTTCTCATTCATTTGAAATAGAACATTCAAATTTGTAAAAGTTGTATTTGGTGAATCTTGTTGTGGGGAGTCATGAAAAATGATTTGATAATACCCAAAGAGATAATGGAATCCCCATATCTCAAAGACATAATATAGAAGTTACTACGAGATAAAAACCTCTATATTCTCTTGATCCACTAAAACAACTACTATATAAATATCAATCCTTGTATAACAAATAACTTGAATCCAAAAGTCACACTTGGACAATTTGGAATACAGTCAGTTGTATCTTAATATTCCCAATACTACTTCTATGTGTTTCTCAGGATCTACCCTTACCCTTGAATGAAACAATATATCATCCACGAATACAAAAATTAATGTATCCATATATCTAAGAAATATCTGACTAATGAATTCCATAAAGACCATTTGTAAATTACTAAGAACAAATATAATAACCACATAGTAACAATTGGTGTATCTACCCCTAATATTTATTTGGGAATATGTACTTTCCATACCCACAAGTTATGATATCCTAATCGCAAGTCAATGTTGGAGAATCATGGATAACCCCTCAACAGATTGATCAATTAACCAATGTCTGGATGTATATATTAATTATTTAATGTAGAATTATAATCCATGTGATAATAAACATGAAACCAAAGAGTTATTTATACCTTCATAACAAACATAATTGTTGGTTCCCATAGAGGCATGCTTGGCCAGATGAACCCTTGGTTTTATAACTTCTCCAACTACATGTTTATTTCCAACAATTCTATTCACGCCATTCAATAAGATGGATGTGATAGAGTAAAGGTTGCCACAAAGAGATCAATCAATAAACTATACTTCTGTAACGGGTGGAAACCTTGATAATTGTTGTGAAAAAACATCTATAATGTGGTCAACCATAACTTGAAAAATGCTTCCCCCAATATCTTCCATTGATGCTAATGAAAATTCATCTAATTGATATGGTTTTATATGATATAATCTTATGAATTCCCCCTTCAAATCATCTACATAGAAATCTATACCACATGGTCAACACTGGAAGGATAAAGAAACTCAATGACCCCATAGGAGTACTACACATAAAAACAAAAAAGGCATCATATCAACACACAAACCCAAAAAAGTTGATAACACGAGAGGTAGTGACAAAATTATAATAACCCATTCCAAACAACACATTCATAAATGTATTATTAAAAAAAATTAACCATTCATCGTGGATGGAAACAACTGATCTTCCCCTACAACCTTCAAAGATCCAAGCCACAAACATCATTCCATAGGCTGCTCTATATTACCCTGCTAAAGAATACCCTGATAAAAAAACACGGTATATGTCCAATCGTCACGAAAAACTCAGCACTTCAAATGAGTAGTATGATGTTTCTCCTTACCATCATGGAATATGATGCATGTGACTATTGAGGACTGTGAAAACCAACTAAACACGATGAATTACTATAATAACACTAATGATTCACCATAATCTTTTATTTTTAACATGATTGAGTTTGTTGAATAAAATCTTTCTTCGTATGGCTTTTAAAACCACACATAAAATATTGTGTCTTACACAACATATTTGGAATATGATTCACCGATCGTGCTTTCAGATTTTGAGTCATACACACACTCTAGAAATGTGTGTCCCTATTCTCGTTGAACACTGAATTATAGTTACCACTATTTAAAATGTGTACCAACATGATTACCCCCACTATAATACCCAATACATCGCTTTTACCCACTTACAATCTATTAACTATTCCCATACAATCACTTAGATATAGCACAATTTTTTTTAATGAACTTCTTGCCTTAACCCGATTCAATGTTATTCTCCTTCAAGGATACACTAGCTGTCACATCAGGTTAAAACTACAATATATTAATAAATATAGATGTATATTCAATCGCTGGATAGATCTACTACATTAGAGTTAAGTAATAAAATTTTTTTGATGAGTTTTGAACATGTGAGGTTGTATTTTTTTTGTTAAAATGTTATTCAAAACCCGCTCATTTCATACCATGGTCTATTCCATATTGGAATACTAAATCCCCCAAATATCTTGTGAAATAGTCCAATATGTTAATTTCTAGATTTAATTTTAACTCTAACAGTGTTTCTAAGAAATCAAATATTTGATTCATCATGTTCAACCAAGGCTTCTCCCTTTCATAATCCAAATCACCTATAATGATGGGTGGATTATACTTCTAAAACTAAACTTAGTTATCAATATAAATCATATCATCACTTATATATCCACTTTACACATCTTAGAAATTATTCACAAGGCTTTTAACTACATATAGGTTAACCTAGGGCTTATGTGCAACTACATTTTATGCAGCATTCTCTGGTGGGTCTCTATGATGCCTACCTGATTCCATTTTTATCAGCACGAGAATCATAATAAGTCTCACTCCCACAAAACTAAAGGCTTAAAATATATAGTCAAATTAAATTTATGCTTTCACAACCATGATTTAGAAACTCAACATTTCCATGAAGCAACCAATTTTAAAACATCCACCGTGATTTATTAATTAAAAATTTTCAAAATTTAACAACCATTTATTTTTCAAAATTATACATTTGAAAACAATTTCCATATTTTTCAAAAGTCAAAAAATTCACATTCAAAACATAAATTATATTGGAAAATTAAATTTTTAATCCTTGTGGAAATCATTTCTACCATGAATGACATGCTCATACCATTGGATGCACCCTCGACAGTGAGTTCATACTCCTCTATGAGAATCCAAAACACTTTGGTACCCTACTCCATGGTAACATAGTTTTTGAAATAAATGTTTTATGTATGTACATTTATTTAATATTTTTAAATTTACAAAAAACGTACCCCTTGTTTCTATAACAACATAAATAAAACATCATGAATGAGTGTCAATAACGAGACTGAAAACCCGTTCCAAGACCGAAAAAGACTGACATTACAAGACCATCAAAGTCCCAACCAGCTAAAATCAACTATAGCATCACACCCCTCCTCATTGTCTTGAGTTGTGGATGAGGGTCTACATAGCCTTAGGAGAATTCACAATGGATCAAAATGATGGAAATAAATGTCGAGGTCTTCATGAATAGTGGGGGATGATTTTACCTTTAAAATGATAACACCAAACCAATCGTGCCAATTCCAAAATGACTACATAATTCTCATAAAAAATGTTTCACAACTGAATATGAACAATAGGAAAAAAACTATATTAATCCATAATCATAGTTACAAGAGAAAAACTAAACTACAAAACCTAATGAATCTATTTAACAACTCAATAGAACCACCCAAAGCTCCATGATCCCAGAACCACATTATGGCCCATGCATAACAATGAACCAATAAAGGAATGAGATTCCTTTCCTTTTCCTGGGTCTCAGTGTAAATCATCTACATAAGAACCAATGTTCCAAAAGCATGGGGTGAGTAATAATACATAGTAGGTTTCCCCAAAATGACTTCCCAACACATGCCACTGGGATATAGTTGTTAGCACAATTATTTAAAAAACTATTTAAATATGTTTAAAAAGAAAAATAATTAAATACAATACAAACACATCCACACAAAAACAAATTCACCTGAAGAAAAACAATCTCAAGGAATGAATTTGATTAATGAAACCAAACAAGTAATTAACCCAGATAACCTTCCTCAATATCATAAACCATTCTGACTAGTGTGGTCGCACTCATATCCCTTCCATATTCCCATGTTTCA
Source organism: Viscum album (assembly GCA_963277665.1). Lineage (NCBI taxonomy): Eukaryota > Viridiplantae > Streptophyta > Magnoliopsida > Santalales > Viscaceae > Viscum > Viscum album. Next base: position 645,065,017 of record OY728120.1, on the reverse strand, counting down.
CACAAAAATACATGAGCTCGTTGTTACCAATTATTATTGGACTGTCACACCCAAACACTTCTCCCTGATGTTGGGTCACATTAACATACATCATTGTCCCTTAATGATGTCTCGTCACATCCATCACCATGATGGTTCCATATTCTTGACCATCATCCATCCAACTCTTGGAAATCAATATTTAATAAAATGAACATAATATATCAATAAATAATTACTAAAATTATATCACCCAAAAATTCCCAACACTAAATTATACAATTAATCCCAACACCATATCATCATAACATTATTTTTCACATTAATAAATAACCCATTTATTGAAATCAACCTTAATACATTATTCATACCAAACTATAAATCAATAAAATAATTTTTTTTTGAAACAAAACGATAAAAAATAATTTTCCTAAAATCAAAAAATAAATTTATTTTAAAATCATAATTTTGAATTCAAAAAAAAATCACTATAATATCACATTTTAATTAAAAATACACAAGTAATTGCTAAATGGGTTACAACAAAGCTTCACACTGCACAATACTAATTCATTTCAGTAAAATACCATTACATTTAATTTTATACTTTTAGTTATAAAAAAATATAATATATAGAAAATACATTTATCTTATTGTTCTGAAAAAAATCTAACAATGCCCCACCAAACCACAAATATGTGTGAAAAATTTAAAAAACCACCATAGATATCATCATCTATGATCATTAATCTTAACAGTCATCATTTTAGGAGAAGAAATACCTAAGATCTACAAGATACTAATGTAGATCTAGAAAAATGACAGAGAGATAACTAGTACTAAATAATACAACGAAACAACCAAGAGAGAATACTTACTATAGGAGAATCACATTTACCACACTAATATAACCCTTGGATTATCTTATGAAATGAATATATGATGTGACCAAACCCCTGATGAAGATAGAATATAATGTGGGGATTTAGTGGGACTGGAAATGTTTGTTTTGGGTAAATCCTGATGGATCAATTTTTTTTTAATCCAATTTATTAACGATGTGCATGTTTACCTCTCAGAGTTAGAAAACAGTATGCTAATAGTGGGACTGCAACAAGCTGAAGGGTTTCCAACATAGTTTCATCACACAGTTTTATAAATAGAATGGTGTCCGTTTGAAAAGCTACTACATCAATTAGAATGGTTTCCATGGATGGCCACATGGTTTGTAAACAGTGTGCCTTAATTGTGCACCCACCCCTTTTCCTCTACATCATAGAGCACGATTACCTTGGTAAGCTGCACTATTTCCACTAGCCATGATCAAATAGTATTCCCATAGAAATGCATCATAACATTTCCATAACACCTTCAAACCCTCCCAAGCATTACCCATCCACTTTAAATACATAAAAATGTCAAAAAAATGGATGTGTACCTATAATTGGGGGTTTTAAAATATGTATTTTTCGAACCACCATCAAAGAAATAGTCAGTGATGATCATCAAAGAAATGGCAAAAAATAATAAAATTACAAAACATGAATGATCTTCAACCATTATTTTAGTTAGACTCAATTTTTTCAATACAACATCTTACAAAGAGAAAAAATAATAAAAATTATCAATTCCCATTAATCCGAGGAAGATAAACTCAACCCACAAAGATATGATCAACCGGTGAAACAATATGTTAGTCAATTCATTCAGGTTCATAATGGGATAAAAAATCGAGGAAATAAACAAGAAAAAAATTACATATCTCATTGTTGGATTAATTTTATGTGAATAACATTCTCTTGACCAAGTCATAGGCAAGATCCACATAAATTATTAGAGAATAATATCCTTTATTTGTTGTTATTCTTTAATCACCCCTGTAGTGGGCTCTTTCAGATTATTTGTTTTATGTTGATAGCCTGAAAATTTGTTAATAAAATAAATTTTAAAGACAATATCAATTAATGGGTTTTAATTAAAATAACTAAATATTTTTGTATTTTATTTAATTACTTCTCCCACAATGATTCTCACGATCAACACCCAATACTGACCATTATTAAAACACTCTTAGATTAAAAATAATATTTTGGATTCAAAGGTTTTATAATATAAAAAATCTAATATAATTTTCATTAGTTGTTATATTGCTAATAAAAATTATGCTGATATGATATAATATATATTAAAATATTAATAATATCAAAATTGAGCCTCTATATAGCTCAAAATCTCATGTCATTTATTAAATAAATAATGAAAATATTATTAAATATATTTCTAATATATAAATTGAAAATATAGAGATTTTACATCATTTCTATATTTAATAAACACATACACAATGACTATTATATGTACCATGTCTCGTGATTAATTATTTATGATTATACACACTTATATCAAATGTGATTAATTATAATAGAGTGTTATAGAATGACTCTTGATTAATAATAATTGGATAATTGGTTATGAAATTCCAAAGTTATGATCAAGCTCACATACCCATATTCTAGTCATATTCTTACATATGTTCATTGATGGATATCTCCCATATTTAACCTTTTATAGTTTAATATATAATATTTTTTATGTTTTCATTTCCCTTGGTTATAAATAAAGATATTTTAATTATATGACTATAAGGGTATCATTTGCCGGTAAATTTGATATAGAGGTAGATGTAACATGTTTGAATTAGAATATCTGGTTAAATTATTATAATATTCATATAATTTAAAATATATAGTTTTATGGTGATTAATTATTCCTAACACTATAAAATTATAAACCAAAATAGTCTTGTTTGTGTAAATGAATCAATGATTAAAATTAATATCCTCATTATGTACGAATAAATATGGGTCCCATCAACTGGTATGAAATAAAATATTTAAAATAATTGTTTTAGAACCAGATACAGGGGTATATGAATTTTGAATCTTACAAATTATACACATCTAATAATTTTTAATGAATTATCTCTCTCTATAAATGGTAAAAAATCTTGATTCTGGTAGAATGTAATTTCCTCTAATTAAATTGGGAATTTAAACAAAATCAATTTTGAATTTTGAACATATGTCAAGCATATTTGTACCAAATATGGTAATAGAACAAATGAAAATTGATTATATATATTGGTTAATCATTCAATATTTTGGATTATCATTCTATAATTTGGTTCTATGGTCTATTTTATTTATCTCATAATTAATAGTGACTTTAATAAATTTCTATCACCTTGGATAAGGATTCAATGCTTTAACATAGGTTATAACTAAGGGATAGGGTTAAAAAATCTCTAAAAAACTACAATTGATGTGTTTTTCTACCAAACTCATCCTATGTTCATAAATATTAAAATTTGGTTCCCTTTTCCACTGATAATGACCATTATATTATTTAATTTAATTACTAAATATATTATGTACCTCACATTATTTAAAAATATATATAACTATTTATACTAAGAATTAGAAGATGTTATCGATGTCAAAAATAAAATTTGAAGAGAAATAATTTACATTATTATATTACGTTTTACTAAATTTGTTATATTTTTTAATTACCTAATGAACATATATATCACAAATTAAATTCCGGTTAAAACAGAAAAAAATAATATTATATTGATTTAATACATTTAATAATATGTGTTTTAAAAAATCTAAAGGAAAACACTGTTTTTATAGATCAAAACTTCATAGAAGCATTCTTTTAATATATGGCTATTAAATCATTTCCAATGAATCTTTATTTCATTATAAAAACTCATTCTTGAGGACTATAATAGTTTAGTGCCATTGGAAACATGGAAACATAATCTTCTAACATGGGGAACAATCCTGAATATCTCCATTAAATATCTTCCCATTTGGTATTCCTACTTGAAACCTTACTTTAAAAACATTGTAATGGAATAATTAAAAGGTTTAGAAAATATGCTCAATAATATTAAACAACAGTGATGTATAAGCATAACATGAACATAAGGGTATTAAAACATGACAATACCTTATCAAAAGAATACCATGCATATTAAATATCACAACATTAAATCATTGTATAAATATTGTTAGTTATTAAGAAGCTAATCATACCTAATAAAATTAACTTGATCCATGAGAATATAATATAGAAATTTGACATTGGATTTTGGAATAAGCATTATCATAAATACTCATTTTCATTTTGGTCACGACTCACTTCCAAGGCTATTATAGCATAGAATGCCCACTATTATACTGATTTCACTCCTCTATCCATTTCTATGTTACTGTACCGAGTTCAATAGTCTTTCTATCTTTGATTTACTATATTCTATTTACTCTAAATCACATCCATGTCTATTTATGTGATATATAAATCACTACACAATGCAATGGAGGGAGATATAAGTCTAACGTGTCACATAATTTAAACCATATTTATAAGGGCCATAAGATCCAAAAAATTAACCATATCATAACCCTTGAAATGAAATTGGTATAATAAACATTAACCATATCCTAACTAGTGTCAAGGATATAATATTCATAATAATTTCATCATTGCATACATTGTGAAAAGAATAATTTTTTCATAAAAGTTTCCCCATTGTTTAACCTAGGAAGGTAAAATTGATTTATATACGTCATTACATCCAAAAAGTAACAATATAAATAATCAATAACAATTCCATACATAGATCAGATCCCCATTATGGCATAGTTGACATCATAATGTTAAATCTTATACGAAAAATGATTTTGATCGATCACATGGAGCATTTCTTAAAGAAAACACCCATTCATTGAAAAATTAAATTTTAATGCATACAACATTTTGAAAATTATTATCTTGGAAAATATCCATCATTTCATATATTAACATATTAATAAAAATATATAATATTTTATTAAAGAATATATCCTTTCCCCTATGTGAAAAAATTTTAAACTCTTTTATTTTTGAAGATAACATCAAATAATTATTCATGAATCATTAAAAATTAATTAAAACAATTGTTCCCAAAAATATTCATTCCAACATGAAAAAATATTTTTAAATGAATTTATTTGTAAAATAAATTTTAAAATATATAATGTACTATTCATATAAATGAATCATCTGGATATGGGAAGATTATGTTCATGACGTATATGTTAAAAGTAAGATTCCTTTCACATTTTTTTCAAAATTCAAACAACAGTTTTATTGGAAAATGAAAAGGATATTGCATTCCAAAAATATATTTAAAAGTCATTCATGGGGTAATTTTTCATTTAAAATCATATGATAATAACAAATCATTTTAAAACAATTTTTCAGATACACTACTATAATTATTTCCTTTATCAGTGCTAGAAAAAGGGCATTTACATCGCTAAAATAGGCATTGTTAATCGAGGCGAAGATAGGGGTCCCATTTATTTATGTTAAAAAAGTGGTGATAAAAGTTATAAAAAAATAAAATAAAAAAGAATATATAATTTTTTCGAAGGAGCTTTTAATAGTGCTTGACCCCCTATCAGCGCCATGAAGACCCCTCCCACTCCCCCATGCACTGCCCTTACCCGCACATCACCCAACATGCTTGTGTGCACCTATTTGCTTCCACCCGAACTCAATCATGTGATCTCTCCCATTGCAGGCCTACACCTATACCACTAAGTCATTTCGTTTTTTCTCTATATGATGATATATATATAGTTATATTTATTTTTATAATAATATAGTTTCATATTAATATAAATATATTTACATATATTAATACATAAATATTTATTCATTTAGATAGATAGATATATATATATATTTTTATATTAATATATATTAATATATATTTATTTATATTTATTCGTATATTAATATAGATTCATATAAATATAAATAAATTCAGTTATATTAATACATATAATTTTATTCATATATTAGTATATATATTTTCATTCATATATTAATTTATATTTATAATTATTTATATATATATATACTTATATGTTTTATCCTTACACTTATTTGTGTATTAATTTATATTTATAAGATTAGTTTTAAATACATTTATAAACAACTCTTTTTTATGTGTGTTTATAAATAATGAAAAAAATACATACATACATACATACATACATACAAAAATATATACAACACATACACATACACAAACACACACACGCATAGAGAAATATATATATATATATGAATAAAAACATATATGTGTGTTTTTGAAAATCCATAGAATGTTAAAATGAACATAACATCTAATAAAGAATTCCGTTTCAACTCTAAAACCAATAAAATCGAAGAGAATGTAACAATATTCACTATGATATGTGGTAGAGGGTGAGAGGACATCTGGATCAGATGTTATACATGTTTCGATGTTAAAACATCTGGGTATCCCAATTAACAACTCAATTTTGGAGGGCTTATGGGCTTCTTTCTGCCTTGGAAAATCTGACTGAAGGTTTCCTTAGGCCATTAGGGTATAGGGCACGTATCAAGATTCGATTTGATATACTGTAGAGCTCTAACGGATAGGCAAATTAATAGTCTTTTGAAGTTGGAGTTACATTTGAAAATTATTTTTTATCTTTTAATTATTTTTTTTTATTTTGTGTCTTTAGATTCTTATTAATTGATTAGTAATCGATGATAAATAGGAAATTTTTAATTAATATTATTTTTTATAATATTTTGAATCTATTTTCATTAAATTTATTATATATCAAATGTCATATTAAATTTAAACTAATAAAAAATATATTTGTAAAATATATATTATATTTATATCAATATAAATATGCATATATAAAAATATGTTATTTTCATGATTTTTTAAACATAAATTGTATAAGCTCTTGGGAAAAGGGCTTATAAAGCCCCCCTTTATCAACACAACTAATAAAAAGTGATGATAAAGGGTGGTTCTTCCCTTCCCCATTTTTTAGTAGTGATAACATGGTTTTGAATGAAGAGATATTTCTAAATTAAGGGATTAATAATTTAGGATTTTAATAATAAGATATTAATATTTATCATCTGTACCAAAGAGTATAAATATGCAACTATTGCATGAAGATATCCTGATTAACATGTGGTGAACATAATTGAGTAGAATTATTTATTGTTAGATCATTAGATTTCATCATTTTTAAAATGATAATAAGAAAAACCTATAAATATTGAGATTGTAACATAAAATAATAACCAATTTGGTAACCTTGAATCCAAATAAATATAAATAAATAAAATAAAATATCATGATTATATATAAATTCACTAAATTACTTATAATGATACTTGAATATACATTTCATGATGAAATATTTGTTTATAACATAACATTCATCTCAAAGGACGAATATTGAGAAAAAAATCATTTACAACCTGATTAATATTTTGAGCCTCATTTCTTATAAAATAATGAAATAAATTTATTGTTTTATAATGGTCAAATTAGGAAAATTCATGATATATTAGTTATATGTGCGTATATATACCACCTAAAACATATAAGTGGTAGCATTGAAATAAGTCTACCAGAAATAGAAGTTAGATTATAAAGACTCTTACATATTGTTTTTACGTTTGAACCATAAAACCCATTAAATAACAATCAATAAATGAATAGTTAAACTACAATAGTTTCCAGTATAATAAAAAAACATGTATCCATCTGTAGAATATACACCATATAATAGAAATAGGTGGGGAATATGGGATGTGTCTCATGGAAGTAAAAATTGTTAGGAAATTATCCTACCTTAGGTATAGAGTATCCTAGAAAGAGTTACAATTTAATTTTAAAAAAATAATTTTATTTTAAATATAATAATATTTTTACTAATCTATATTATTACATTATGACATTATATCTACCATTTATAAGAAATCTAAGCTAAATATTTCACTTTGGGTGATAACTGCTTTGTTTTTCATATAAGTTTTGATTATTTATATTTTTAATTGTATTTCATTGTTCATCATTTAATAATCATAATAATTATAAACAAGACATAAATGTACATGATTTTCATTCTATATGTACTTATTATAATCCATAATATTTTTTGATTGGAAATAAAATTCACATTTCATTGAGATTATAGGTCATACGTACATATTAACATTGTTTCCATTTTTTATTATCACATATAAAGAATGAAATTTAAATGATATATTCTCCTGAAACAGTAATTTTTATTTTATAGATATCACATTTTTTTATTCAAACCATCATTCATATATTATATGTAAACAATGAATAAATAACATTGCTTCAAAAGGGGGGAGATTTTGTATAGGCGTTTGATATTATCATATTCCCACAAAATGGGAGAATGAAGGTATGTGTGATATAACAATTAAATAAACAAAATAAAAATATATATATCATAAATATCATATATAAATAGTTTTTCAATCATAAATACCATCCATGAGAGGTGAAAATGTACAAAATACAATTTTTGTGAGGTGGTAGCTTGACCTACACACAAATGGTGATTTTGTAACCTATATGATAGAAGTCTGTGTTTTTATAGGATGTACACTTACAATTAAATATATATATATATATATATATATTTAAGATAATTATTTTATTATATACTCATTATATAAAAGTATTTCATTTTTATTTGGAATAAGTAAAACAAAAATATTCATTCCTGAACGTTACCTCTTCTTTTCGTATCCTCATTATGTTTTCACCAAAAGGCTTCCTTGAATGGATTTATATACAATTTAATATCTCTCTGATTAGGTCGAGGATTTTGGGATGTTATTGTGGTTGTTAATTTCAAATCCATAGAGGTATTAATGTGTTATGAAGATAGAAGTGAGGGTGGCCATTTATAATTAGGGATAGTGGGAAATATTTAAATTTTTGAAAGAGGGATTTATTCCAACTATTTTTTATGCAAAAATGGTCCGAAATGGTACATTGTCTAACATAAGACGTTTAATGGTTGAAATATGTCCATAAAATTGTTTTTATACATGTTTATATGTAAATAATTCCCTAATATTTTAATATAACCTCAACCGAACCCCATTTTACCTTAATGGCGGTAAGAAAATTTTACAAAATTTATTATTTATTTTCCCTAAAAAGGAATTTTATCTTATTAGATAATATAATGTATTATTATACAATATACGGATGAAATGTTTTCAATCTCTATTCAAATAAGTGGTTAAAATGAATAAAATTTAACACCCTAGATGTGATGATAAATCCTATTTTTAAAGTGAAGATATTCAAAAGACTATATTGTTTTTATTGCCAATATACAAATGAAATTACTATTAGCCAAAAAATTATATTAATTTAAATAAAATTGAAAAAAATTACATGAAAAAATTTAAAATATAACTTATGAATGTAAATAATTTGACCAATAAGTTTGTTTTCAATTTATTTTAAGTAATCTCACTATTTTTTAGAAATTGAATATTTTTAGAAATATATGGAAAATTTATCAATATATTTTTTATACATTTTAAATTAATAATATTTTTTTTTAATATTAATTTTCAAATGGTTCGAAAAATAATTTTTTTAATTAGTGCTCTATAAAAATATGAGAAAAATACCTTTTAGAGAAAATAAATTTTATGAGTAAAATTTTATTTATTCTTGTCTCTTGTGTAGAAAACAAAAATGATGATTTTGAAATTGATGACTGAATATATTATATTTTTATTTTCTTAATATCCTTCACTAATTATATTTTAAAATTTATTATGGAAAAATAGTATTGTGTGTATAAAATTAGTTTTCATAAAATAGTTCCCTGTATTTTCTAATTATCGTATTTTTCTTTGTAATAAATTATTCACCAAGTAATTTAATATACAGACATGTGTAAACGATATTTTTGTAATTTAGAAATAATTATTTACACTATTTATAAATGGATAAGATTTAATATTCATGTATAATATACTATATTACTAAAATGTGACAATTTTTTTTAGAAATTTGTGTTGTGTGCAGTTCAAGCAATCTAAGTGTTTTTTGTAACACTAGACTAACATGGTATTACAAGAAATGAAATATAAATGTTATACATCCAATAAAGAAATGAAAAAACATTTCATCCTTTAATGAAATAAAAATTCATATTTTATAGCAATGAAAATAATATAAATAATTAATATAATTCGGAAAAAAAATTATTTCAAATAATCTCCGTGTTTTACATTCTACCCCCTAAATTTAATTTCTCCCTTAAATTTTTTTTGTTCATAAACTATTTTTCATTTTAAAATTTTTAAATAGAACACAAAATCATAAATAGGGTTAATAAAATAACTTATTGAAAATGAAAAGGGATATGGGTATGTCATCTAGGCTAACACATTCTATGATTCAAAATGAGAGAAAATAGGTCGGAAGTGAAAACATGAGAAATGAAGAGAAAAATAAATCTCAAATAATAGTGCTGAATTATTGAGAACATTTATTATAAGAAATTAGTTGATCCAGAAATTTTAACGACTTAAAATCTATAAACAAGTTTCATATGTAAATTGTCACATTTACTATGAAAAAATTATGATAACAACACAACATTTTCGTCCTTGATCATTTTATTAACATTGATGATATTTTATAAGAATATATACATATATGATTTCAATAAAATTTATAAACACAATCTTTTATATGGTTCTATCTTGATCAATTTCCACTTCAACAATTATACTAATAAATGAAGTTTAATTTTTCATCTCTAAAGCTTAAATGGATAATAAAATTCATAATATAACGGTTTGTAATTATTTATATATCTATTTAAAAATGATAACATTGGTCATACAATATGTATAAATAATAATATGAGGATTTTATACATTAATCATTAAAATATCATCCAAATCTCAGTATAAACCATTCAATAAATGGTTATAAAAAAGATCCATTTAAGAAGATTAAAATCAGAAACATTAGAATGATAGTAACGAAATTTATCGAAATCATATTAACTTTGTTCCCATATATATATATCGAAATGTAGATCATGATTTTCACATACAAATCCTTTAAATTCCGTTTTCATTTTTTTCTTAATATATGCTAATGACCATGATTACCAAACAATCATATTAAAAACATGCATATTTCTTTATTCCTTATAAAGAATAGAATAATATATATAATCCTTAAATCCAAAGTGGTTTTAAACTCCATCCATGAATGGATAAAACTCTATGCTAGCAGATAATTAATCATCATGATGGTAATCCATGCCATCCAACACAATTTATTACCATCCAATGTCTATCTATCACCATGTTATAATATCACTTTTCAATTCTATGAAGACCATTTATAGTATTATTCAAAATCCATAATGAAATAATTCAAAAAAATTTATTTATTTATATTCATAATTATGAAATTTAAATACAAAATCGCATTTATTATCCAACATTATCATTATGAAATTATCCTACATTCATTATAGTATTTCATAAAAACTAATTCCACTAATGTTTTATTTATTATCTTCATCATAAGAATTATAACCATTACTCATACCACATTGTTTATTCTCTTTATGTTATTTCCACCAAGGAAATACATTTTCATAATTTCCAAACATTCAACATATAAATCATTCAATAGTTAATGCTATCATTCTAAGACCATTATTCTCCTCAATGTTTGTTAATTTCCCAATGACGTGTCTTATTTTTGTAGGAATATTCCTCATGCTAATAATATTTATGCTATACTAAAACATTAAAATGAGGGATTATCCTTTCATAACCCCCTTTACTATCATTAACAAATTAACCCTCAAATTTAATGTTAACATACATATTTCCAGTTCCATCTATTGAATATAATCAACATTAATAGTGTGTGAAATAATATTAATAGTGGAAAACCAACATAATCTATCGAATTATTTATGTGGTCTAAATAATTACACCTTTTAATATATGAATCTATATTATTGTTGAATTTAATTCATTTTCATCCTTTATTTAAATCATTTATGATGGTTCTAAAATATATTGTTCATTTCCAAAGAATTTCCCCCTAGAGTTTCATATCAGGTTTGTAGCAATGCACATTATCATGCACCATTTCCCGATTGAGTGAAACTCAAAATGGTGTTTTTAGGGTTATTAGCCATATTAACAACTTGGTAAAATCCACATAAACTTCAATTTTCTAAATAGAAATGTAACTTCATAGAAACAACTCTCTCAATGCTTAAAATAAGAGGATGTTTTCTTAAAAAGTTACTCATGTTAAGAATTATCTTTAATTAAATACCTAGAAATATCATTATAAATATTCATAGGGGTATCACTAATTTTTTGACAACCATGTGTATAATGAATAAATACAAAATTCTTATGATAAAAACTACAAAAACCATGATTATCATATATAGATATTACATTTTTTTAGTTAAATATCTATTTAATTACACCAAAACATTCCTAGGAAACACAATTGTTTAGTTCTTTTGTAAACATGAAAACATTATATTATAAAATAAAAATATATCTCCTACAGATCGAATAAATATATTACCCATATATACTCCTACATAAATACATTTTTCATTACATGGGGAAATGAATGATAATATATTTTTATATCATATTTTTTTTATTACTATATTTTTTGATTTATATGAATAACATTAATATAAGGTTATGAGAAATTGTTCATAATATTTTATATACGTATCCTTCATATAAAAGATCATAATCATGAATCATTGAATAAATATTGGTAGTTGATAAGAATTGAATAATAATATAATTAAATAACATCATTCATGAGATCATAACATAGGCACATTACATATATTTTTGGAATACACATAAGCATATAAAATAATTTCTATATAGCTCAAGGATTAAGTACAAGGCCATTATAGAGGTTAAATTACATCACTACAGTGAGGTCACTACTCATTCTATTCCTGTATTATGGTACGAAGATTACTCCTAATTATGGTAAAATATTATAATAATGGTTTCAATCCTCATAAAAATATTTTATATAACATGATATATATATATATATGTATATATAATTAACCAATTTATTAGAGAGGTATTTTTTCCCTCCCATCACATAAGAAAAAACGATTTTTGTGTTTTTTAACATCATAATATGTAATTATATCATTACCCATATAATGTAACAGGTATCATTAAAATTTATCATATAATAACCTAAAGAAAATAGATGGGTTTCATAATCATTTAATTATATATTACCCCCAGTAATGAAGTTGGTTTCATAATAATTTATTCATAGTATAACCCATAGATGTGAAAGAGGATTCATAAAACACATTACAAGAAAAAAAACCTTTTAAATAAAGAATTTGATTTTTATAATATTATTGTATCTCTATTATGGCATAGGATACATCAACAATTGATATCATAGAAGAAAAATAATTAGTATTCATCATTTGGATAATTTTTAAGGAATAGAATATACTTTGAAAAAACAAATTTTATGGAATAATTTTTTTTGAAAATCCATTTATTTGAATTTAACATTTAAAACATATACATGATTATAAAAAATTAATTGAAAAAATTAATTGATGAAAATATACATTAAAAAAAGAAAAAAAATATTTTTAAAACAATTTTAAATGAAAATAACATTGAAAACCTATAAACAATTCTTTAAAATTATTCAGAAAATTTATTAAGTACAATATCCTTTACATTTTTAAATTGATATTATAAACCATTTCTATATAATTTGTTTTAATACTTATAATATAATATTCTATGAAAGTATTGGTCATGATTTTTAAAAAATCAATTCATGATAATCTAATTTATAAAATGATTCCTTTATGAATTTTGCAAAATCCCAAATGGAGATTTTTTTGGAAAATGATTTGAAGATTCCATTAAAAAAATAAAAATGTAAAACATGGGTATAAATTTATTTTGAAATCATCAGCGAGTAATAAATAAAATTTTAATTTTTTTTACTAGAACACATGGTATTTATAGAAATAATACTTTTGAATAAATATCAAAATAAATTCGTAAATTCTACAAAAACCTCGAAGAAACATATCTTAATTAACAAAGAGTGGAAAAAATGTACCATTACATGTATATATCATTAATCAATATATGAGATGAAAAATCATAATAATTCCTGAGAGATAGATCATGATATTTCTATAGTTGAGATTTGATCATAAACCATCTTGATAAACAATTTAATTATATCATAAAATTATTGATGATTTCGTATCCTTGAATCCTTATCCCCAAGACAGAATAACATATAATGGAACATAAAATAATATGAGGATAAATGAAATCATGATATTACATGTGAAAGGGGTGGTATATACACCTCATGATAAAATATAGGTGTATAACATCAAATACATCTCAATAATGGGGAATTGAGAAAAATATACAGTAATGCATGAGTATCTTATTTATGCATAATACCTTTTAAAGAGAAATATCAATGGAATCATTAATTATCAGGAAATGAGGTAAAAAATTTATATTTTAGGACATTGGAAATTATATTTACCCCCCAAAATAAATGATTCATGAATATTGAATATGTCTCTAAGAAATATATGTGTTACTAGAAATCCCCACACATATTTATTGAATTTAGAACCATAAAAACCATGAATGAAATATCATAAACTTGATTTATAGATCACAACATCTTTCATTATAATAATATTAATATAAATTCATGTTAATAATATTCCCCATATATAAAATAGGTGTCGAATATGGCATGTGTCACAGGGAAGTAATGATGTTAGACAAAATTCTCATATATAATGTTTTGACTCCCATCCTAATCGTTCAATATTCCCATTTAATTTTTTTAAATTTTTATTAATATATTAATGAATATTAATCATATATCTCTTTAAACATATGATTTTATTATGAATTTATATTATTTTTTATAAATTATTCCTTGTTAAATTTGAATTTCGTGCAATAACCACTATGTTTTTCTTAAATGATTTTATTTGTTATATATATGGTTCTCTTGATTTGGTCATGATTTCATCGTATCTAGAATTAAAATCATTCCATTAATATCACTTATATTCAGTAAATATTTATTTATACCAATCCATAAAATATAGTGATATAAATGAAATGCACCATTCTTGGAGATAGTAGGTTGTACGTACGCATAAAGGATATCTCCATTTTCTTATCATATTGAACGAATGGAAACTAAATGATATATTATCATTAAAAATAAATTTTTAGATATAAAAATCACATATTTTTATTAACCCAATATTTATTACTATCCATGTAAAGTGGGAACAAATCACATGCCTTTGAAAGGTGGTAATTTTTCGTACGACAGAACTACATTATCATATGATCACAAAATCGATACCATTAATGTATGTGGTATAAAAAACATAAATAACAATGATAATATCCCATATATAATATATATCATATGTAAATATTATTTCATTCATTTTTCATGATAATGAGTGGTGGTAATGGAAGACTAAATAAAATTGGTTCGTGAGGTGGTAGTCTTCTAAACCCGCAAATGTCAATTTCATAGGACGTTTCATTATATTTGGTATATATGTAGTACATAACCAAAAAAAAAATTATTTAATATTAGTTTTCATTATAAATAAATTATATTAAATATATTAAATTTTATTGATTATGAAATAAAAAAACAATGGTCGATGGACATTTCCACTTCATCAGGTATCCCCCTGATGTTTTCAACAGAAGAGTTTGTTTGAAAGATTTAATTTCAATGTATGTATTCTTGTATTAATGGAGGTAAATAGGGAAATTATTTTTTAAGGTATTGGTCAAATTAAAGAGTTCATAATGTTGGACGAAGAGATAAGATGGTGTGGCATTTTATATGATTGTTGAGTGGCAAACATGTAATGTTTCAAAAGAGAGAATTATACAAACAATTTTCATACGGAACATGGTTAAACAATGGACCATTCTATAACCATTGAGGTAAAATGTTAAAAATATTTCTATAAAATTGTTTTTTGAAATATTTCTTGGCTAATTGTCCCTTTATTATTTCAGTCTAACAACTAGGAAAACTCTTTTTAACATTAATTAGGGTAATTAATTTTGACTACATTAACTGTACATTATTGAATAAATTTTTTTTAACATATTTGAAATAATTAATTATTACGATTCCAAATATTTATTAAAATTTTCAAAATCTAATTCATAGAATTAAAATGATTAATTTAATATTTATCTCATACGAACAATAAAAAAGTTGGAACATCAAATGAAAATATTCAAAGGTTTATAATGTTTCAATGATCAATTTTAATTGAAAATTAATTAAAATTAATAATATATATTAATTAATATAAAATTGATGTGATTAAATTATAAAATAGTTTAAAATATAATATATTAGTTAAAATAATTCAAAAAATAATGTTGTTCTCAATTAAAATTCATAATATCTTAGAATACATCAAAAAATAAAAATTAATAGAATAATTCCAAAAATTTAGACTATGTTAATTTAGAAATCACGGATTTGAAGAAACATAGATTCATTACCAAAGAGAGGGTAATTTCGAGCATTAGTAAAAATATTTTCCAATATATATTATGCACAAAACAGTAGAAAAAGTGTGCACATACATTAATAAATCTTGAATTACTAGAGAACAAGAAACTTTATAAATGATCTTGAGATATGAATCATAAAATTTCCTCAAAGGAATCATGAACATAAACAATCATAGAATGTAATGATATTGTTTCAATAAACTCTTTTTGATTATTAACAATGAACCCATCTACCCATTTAAGAAAATTAAATTTCTCGAATCTTAAGATATCATGAAGATGAATAGATTCATTATAGAACATTTAAAATTAAGTATATACATATCATGGAAAAATATATGTGAAAAACATGGAATGTGTCTCAATGAAGGAAAATTGAGACAAAATTACTTTACAGAGTTGGTAACTATAGAAATTTAAATCACATGACATAAATATCATAAAATTTATATATAAATACACATAATAATAATATGAAACGTACATGGTAATTCTACACCCCACCCAAAAGAAATAGGTGTGGAATAATCATCAATCTCATAAAAATAAGAATTGACATGAAATTCCCTTACCTTATGTCTTAACAATCATCATAATCATTCAGAACATATGTAGAATAGTTAAAAATTTATTAAAAATATATAAATGTCCCATATTAATATATATAATTTCATATATGGTTTGATAATGGACTTATATTACACTATTGTTAAAATTATTATGTTAAGGTTTCATATTGGATAATATCTACTTATCTCTTCATATGTATCTTAAATGGTTATATCTTTTGTAATTATAATAAAATAAGTATTTCATTAATTTAAACCATGATATTAATATAATTAATATTCATTATATTTTTATTATAATAATATATATAATATATAATTATTAAATGGAATACACCTTTCATGGGGACGGTATGCCATAAATTTACCTGAATTTTTCTTCCATTATATGGGCATGATGAAAGAACGAATGCGAATTACATATACATATATATTTATACATTGTTATTCACTAATTATTAATATAATATATATTTATATATATTATAATTACACTAACCCATCATCAATGCATTCCATGTTCTGTGTGAATGAATCTCATCTCTTTGAGGGGGTGGTAGTCCACACACCATCAAATGAAAATATTGTATTTATGCCTAATGTAATTTATAATGATATGAACTAAAAAAATAAGCCTTAATGAAACAATAAATATAATATATAACATATGAAAATATACTTTCCTTCATTTCTTCACAATGAGATGTGGTAAACGAAAAATGATCAATAATCGTTTAGTCAGGTGGTAGTTCATTGTACACATAAACAATATGTTCATTACCCATAATATAGTTTTGTGTAATTGTAGTTATAAAACATAGAAAAATATTTATACTATATAGAGGATACTATATTTATTATAATATCATCTTATATGAATATTTTAGGTATTAGATAATTTAAATAAACTTGAAGAACTAGCGGAGGAATGTTACCTCTTATCTGGGCAACTCGTATTTGGTGGAACCAACGTGATTCATTGGATGGATTTCATCCCAAATAAAGTCTAAAAGGAGTAAGGGAGGAATTTTTATTAGCATTATTGATGATCATGTACCATACTAGGATTTTAGAGTGGTGTAATGATGTTTGAGTAGAGGAGGCATTTATATAGTGGAGGAGGAGTGGCACTCTGGTAATACAATATTAAAACACCTTTTCAAGAAATAATTTTCATTTATCAACTATGGTTTGTTATATTATTCACCTCCTTATATATTTCATCATTGAAATTTCATCTCATATTCTCAATTGATAATTGGTAAGGTTACACCTATTTTATTCATTCCTCTAATTCCCACATAAACTCTTCATATTTATTGTTTCACCATAGTACTATGATAAGAATAGTTTTCTTGTTTCATATAACATTGTTTATATCTTGAAATTTCTTCACTGGATACTCTTCATATGAGATTAAATTCTCTAGTAGTACCACCATATTTTATTGTACGTGGGATGGATCATGTATATACATCCTCAGGAAAGTTATGTAGAACACATCACAAACATGATCCATATTTTTTGGAAGTAGATGTTTCATGGGCATTGATATTATGTGATAAATTATTTAAATCATGATAATTTACTTATTTTCGAACATCCCATTCATTATAAAATCCATTACTCTCTTCCTTGGGGATATTAAATTGTAAACATTGTCTCAAACCTAAAATTCCATGTCCCATTTCCTTTTTTCAACAGAGCTCTTTATTGACTCTATGAATATTTTCTATAATAATGTAACATTGAAACATATCTATAATCTCATTCAAAATGTTAGTTCCCTGAATATTTCATTCACCAAAATCTCTATAGCAAATAATAGTAGAACATCACATCCCATATAGTTCTTCATAAGGGTCAATTTGAATACTCAAATGGATGTTATTGTTGTATGTTATAATAACTAATTCGAGTTGTTGATCACATCATCCATTAAATTACAATAAGTAATATCTAATCATTTCCATGGGTGTTTGAGTGATCAATTAGGATAGTTCCTCAGTTTATGGTAAAGAGATGTACTGATATTCCATTCATTATTTTGGAAATATTGATGACTACTCCAAATTTTGAAAGAGATTGGTAAATAATGATCAGAGATAAAAAATAGTGGTTCCCCATAAAGCCTCACTAATTCCTTGACATATATGATGGAATGGAGGTCAGGAAATAGAACTTTATATATAGAGATTATGTGGGATGTCTTGATTAGACAATCCAAAAAAACCCATATATATTTTTTTACTTCTTTGGTATACTAGTTATAAAGTCTATAGTTATATTGTACCATTTCTATGTGGGTGCAACCAATGCTTTCATCATCTCTTTGGACATCGAATGCATTATTCTAAAATTATGTCATAGAATACACAAGTAGTGTACCTAGAAATATCATACATCATGTGGTCATATTAGATGTTCCCTAAATGAACACGATACAACTTTGTTCTTCTTGGATGGTAGGATAATGATGAAAAATTCACATTATCCAATAGATCATTCATTATATTAGTGTTTAAGTGAGAAAAAGACTAGTTCAAAATTGAATCACACCATCATCATTGATATTGAATTACTGAAGACATCCTTACTATATATCATTCACCATTTTGAATCTCTATATCATATCATTGTACCTCCTTGATCTTATCTTGGATGGATGGATGAGAAATAATTTTGGAAATGTATGATTTATTCCCTACCTTCATCATTTCCAGATATATAATTTTCATATAAATGAATATTTATTCCTTATTAATCTATTTAATTGAGAGAGTTTAAGGATCATTTCTTATAAGAGTATAAACTACCTAAGTCACCTATCATGGATAGTAGTGAATAATGAATTTATTGTAATTAATCAACTCTAAACAGGTTTTTTGATTACTGTCGAGCACCTTATGTTGGAATATATACATTAGAATCTTGTGATATTTATATATTACAATCTTATCTCTATAGAGGTGGTTCACTAAATCTTCAATGTTAGGATCACAATGTATACTTATTGATCAATCAACATTTACATATACCTAGAAATATTCTATTATCTAGAGGAATAGTGAATCAGTTTTGCATTTTACATGAGTAAACATCCCATGCCTTTTTTTGAAGCATCTCTATGTATCAAAATACTATCTCCACATAACATTTGTTTTAGTATAGGTGCAGTGATAAACATATCATATAGATACTTAAATTATTCCTCGAATTATATTATACAAACATTATATACCCTTTTTTTGTTTACATTGTTAGTGTACTAGAAAATAAAGATATGTTTCTAAAGAATGGTACTTGTACCATTATAATTATAGATAAGTATAGATTTCCATGAAGCTGGTTGGTATGGGCTATAACTCAATATCCTTTTCTATTAATGTTCCATAAAAATTACATCACTTATGATTATATGCCCTAATAATTTGAATTTCGACATAAAAAAAGTCACACATACTAAAAATAGTGTACATTTTATACATTATTAATATTTCTAGCATAATAGTTATATTATATTCATGGTATAAAATTATATTGGTGTAAATGAGAATATCAAGGACAAATACTACCAAAAAATTGATGATGTTTTCTCTAATGAATCTATTCATGAGATCTATGATGGTTTAATGGTTATTAATATGTATGAAGGGCCTCAAAAAAAACTCTTGGTGTCTATTAAATATATTGAATGTATTATTATGAATATCGTTCATCTTCACCTTCAGCTTTTGATATCGAGAATGTTGATATATTTTTGAGAAGTATTGAACTCATATTAAGTGTTTTAACAACTCAACAATCCATGGCATGGTATACTTGTTTTTATGTGAACCTATTGAGATCTAGGTAATATATTCACACAAACATTAATCATTATTTTTTCATTATAAATATCACTTATGAACCCCAAGGTGATGCATTGTGGGGTACCATATCATTTCCAAAATTCAAATTGGAATGATTTATTTTACTCCTCTAGTTCAAATTGTACCATCATATTTTCTTATTTTGATGTTGGAGTGGGTTTGGGTATATGCTCAATTTGGAACTATACCACGTGATATGGTTAATCTATGGGAATCTCTTATAGAAATATAGAAGTGTATTCCTTTAAAATGGGATTTCTACAAGGTTGACGCTTTCCTAAAGCTAAACTATTTTACAATGTTATTCATCTTTATAAGGCATCATCACCCACTTTATAAAGGTATTATAAAATTATATTAAAGGTCCTCTTGAGGTTGTATATGATCTTGAGATTATTTAGAATATAAGATGTTATTTTCTTTTCACCAATAAATTAAAAGATCAGTTCATAAATAAATCTAATTCATGCATTGTATGACATTGAATTCTAATAAGGTATGGATTCTTAAATCCATAGGGATAATTTTCCCACACACAGTAGCATGATAAGAGTGAAAAACATGGTATGTGATGATTGATCCACTAGTTTTTAATATATATCTCGACATAAAGGTATCAAAGAATTTATTAAATAGATTTTGAAAACCAATTGGATATAAAGATTGATATTATCTATAAAAAACATCCTTTATTCACGAGTTAATAGTAATTGTACCATTTATGACTTCTTTTTCAATCTCCACATCAACAATACTGATTAAATAAGTGTTCCTTATTTATATTTTGTGGTTTATAGTAGTGATTCCACTATAAAACCCATTTTATTTTACATTGGATAGCATAGTGAACATACTATCACTAATTGATGCATTGAACCATGGGTTTTTAGGGCGATGTTCATTAAATTCATACATACTATTGAAAATATTCTTCATATCATTTAGAAATTTTTTCTTATGGTTGACTTCTCTCTAACACTAATATCATTTCCCAATACTTTCATTTGACTCACATAAATATTCTTACCAAATTATTTATATTTTTTTGGTTGGATCCTCATTTCAACATTGTCATTTGACCAAACAACATAAATCTCTATTTTTTCCCATATTATATCCACATACATCGAACCACTAAAAAACTATATATCTACATTTTAAGTAAATCAAAATTCTTTTACATAACTCATGATGTCTCAGATAGCTAGAAAATTCTTAAAGTGTGGTTTTAAAAAACAAATGAATATATATATTTTAATACCATTATTAATGAAAATACCTAATGAAAATCATGATATAGTTATGATATTTTTTTCAGAACCCATGATTGATTATCCTTTATTTTTCTTCATCGTAATGAATACTCGCGACAATTTTTGATTATTTCTTGGCAAAAAAAATTGAAATATTATCCTAATACCATTCCACTCCATTCACATAAATTTCCTCAATCGTGTGGTGTTCATTATCAGTTCCTATTATTGATGTGATTATCCTTTTAAATGATATATGGAAAACTCAACTTATCCTTCTCAGAACAAATGTATTAAAAAAATATCATCTCTTTTTGTTAAACCACTCTTCCGTAATAAGTGAATTGGAATATCCTCTAATCAAAAATATTAATTACCAAATAAATGACTAGATGTACAGTTTCACCATCATTGGAAAAGGATGATGTTCCAAAATGTTCAGGATATAGTTAAAAACCTTTTATATCTAGGATATCCTTTCAATGATGTTTTTAACACCACCTCCCATGTAATTATAAATTTCATTGGGATATTCATTTCATTTTCCCTTTGTTTATTTGTTATCATGTTTTTTCCTTATTCCCACCATTTTTAGAAATATAAATTGATTGAAGAAATCAATTTTCATCAAGGAAAAGGAAATAATTTATTCATTTTTGAAAAATATCTCTAATAATATATATTTTTGGATCCCAATATTTATCCCTTTTGAAAAAGAATTCATATTAGGTTTTTACATTTACATTGACATATATTAATGAATTTCACTAATGTTAACTAATACTAATTATATAATTTACAAAACACTAGATCTCATAACAACTATAAAAAACAAAAATTTTCTTACATTTATATTACACAATTTTAACGTTAATCAACATAATAGTTATACAAATATATGTTCAAAAGATTTATAGTCTTAGGAAATTTAGTCTTATACATAAATTTCATATATTATTACTTATACATTATTTAAATTATTCATTTTCATCCTTATAAATATTTGAAAATCTTTTTAGTAGAAGTAGACAATAAAGATATACATAAAATAATGGGGTGAACTAAAATCCTAGTTACTATGTAAATAAGGGACATGAGTCAATAATACATGGCTGAAGAAAATAAAAATCATAATATCAAAAGAATAATATATTCATAATAATCCAGAGGGATAAATTTATTAATGGAATGGAATATGTAATATTCACAATAACTAATCTTCTTATCATAGTTTTAAAATACCTCATAATGGTTTGAAGAAATCCAACATCATGTTCATGTATAACATATGTGAATAATAATAAGATCATATTTACAACTAAAGATAGAATCATGTTCAATCATAGTAAAATTTATATAATGAGATACATCACATTAATGAATTCATTAGAGTAATCTATAATTTCATCCCCATCGTGTCAAAAAATTCCCATAATCATGCATGCCACATAGAAGGATAACTATCCCATCCATTAAATAACCCCTCTAAATGAATGGGTGTTATAAAAGTTTTTACATATCATACTTCCTAAAATGATCCTTTAAATTACCAAGTAATATATATAATAATATTTTATAATATATATGTTTCAACTTTAAAATATGAAAGAAATCAATAGTATTAAATATAGTTTTTGTAAATTGATGTATTTTTGAAAAAAAATCGTAAATGTCATAAAAAATATTTTTGAATATTGGAAATATGTATATCCCTCAAATAATATATAATTAATGCTAAAAGGAAATATTTATTGTATTTTTGAAACATTAATACAAAAATAAAATTTAAATTTTAGATAACATAAAAGTAAGAGTTCCAGTTTTAGAATCCCATTACAAAAAATCCAGTTTTATTTCATCACTTTTCCACATCATCAATAATTAATGTAGGCTTATTGAAACATTGAACATGGTTTTTATTATATTAATGTATCTCACTATTTTTGAAATAAAAAAATTATTTATATATACTAGATTTCATTGTAATTTTCTATAATTTTTTATATCTTATTTTCTATTGAAATATCTGATTTTATTTTTATTTTTCTATTTTGTTTTTGGTAATTTATAAAAATGTTTCATTAATTAAATAAGATTGAATAAATAAATAAATAAATATATATATATATATATATTAAAATTATTTATAATAACAATACATCCTGTTGGACATGTTAACTATATTGGAAGAATCAACATTTTCGATTAACCGGTCGTTCTCGAGAACATTATATTGAGGAAAAGAAAGATATTTATAAAAAATATATGACTGAAAATTTTAATTATTGATGTAGATTAACATGATTAATATAATTTTTAAATACTCACTAACTGATATCATTTTAAATGTGGTTGAAAAAATTTTCTAAAAAAGATTAAAGTGGCAGAAAATGATAGAATAGTTTATTAAAGTTTACTGTTTTCATGGTGATTCTTATCTTGTACAACACTATTATTCCTTGATGAACGTAGTTTTTTTACTCTAGAAGATACCTATGGCTTATAACAGAATATATGATATTATTATGGAATATAATTTCCATTGGTAATTGAGGGTGCAGTTGTCTTCAAAGGTGATGATATGGAATATTTATACATTATTAGAGGGGTGTTGTTTGAATAAACTATTATATCAAAATTAATCTTCTAATATTGATATTGACCAAATAATAATTCATATACTATAATAATTAAATAATTTTTGAAATTAATACCCATTATAATATGAAATCAAATTTTGTTAAAAAAAATAATTTGAAAAAATACAGAATAACTCTTTTATATATAAATAAATTTTTCCTTCGAGATTGGAACTAATTTTTATTGTTTGGAAAAAAATTATTTTATTTTAATAAATAATTTAAATATTTCATATTTTTTGTCAATATTACGTTTCTATAAACTATTTGGTCATTATAATTCTTTGATGATGTAATTCTATATAGAATTATTATAAAAATCTATATTTACAGTATTCACCTTAAAATTGAGGAATATCATAAAATACCTAAAATATAAACATTGGATAATTTTGATGTCATCATTTAAAAAGTTAAATTATTATTAACATGTTAGATTAAAAAAAATTAAATATCTAATATATTAATAATTGTTTTTGATAAAATACACTAAAAACAATTTATTAAAAAAGTAATTATATTTTATTTGTGTTATTTATCATGATATTTATTTGAGGGTCCAATAGTATTCAGATTTATTTAAATCACACATCATAAAAATAATTAATATTTTATTTATTATTTTTATGTTAAATTACTATTCCCATGGCCAGGTCGCAATTTCAAATAGTTGAGTTACTATTCTCAAACATTTCATTACTATTCTAACTGTCACATTATTATTTCAAGGGCACAATTACATTTTATACATAATAAGATAAAACATTGTTCATAATACAACTAATACTTCTCATGGTACTCTATTTTATTTTAAGAAAATTTCAATTGGTTTACTACTATTGGGTTTTATTTCAATATTGTGGTTAATGGGGGAGTTGATTCTAACAAATTAGTGTGATCCATATTTTGCAATTCTACTAATATTTTTTCATATTTTTTTCCATATTAATGAATATAATTTTAATTGGGTTATTTTCTGATTAATTTAATGATCGTTTTTAATCAAACATGTTGTTCATCATTTATTTATCTATTTAGTCGCTTCATTACTATATAAAATAATATTACCCAATTTTATTTCCAATAAAATATAATTTATAAATACAAGGTTTTTTATTGATAATAGTCATCACCGTCATATTTTTTTCAAATAATCATCCCTCAAATAACATAACAAAATTTTTTATTAACATTGTCCTCATTTTTTATATAATTATATTGAATCACACATATCTCTTGATCCATAATTAGGTTAACACACCCCAATTCATCATTCACCCGATTTCTATAAAACTAAATAATTTGCACCATTTTCAAACAAATAATCATCATATTGGATTTGATTCATCATTTGAAGGAGCTAATTTTTTTCTTTATAATAATTTTCAATATTTGTGGGATATATATTGGTTTAGACAATACCCACCATTTTTCTCGAATTCCTATACACATCTGAGGGTATATTCCTTAAATATAATATAAATATTCAAAATATTCATCATTCAATCATGTATTGTCATATTATTATTCATTTATAATTTCATATATTTACCAAAATGATATATTTATAATATTAATTATTTTGAGCATCATTGATTATCACGAATTGATAACTTATGTAATACAAAAATTTGGGAAATTGAAAGCAATTGAAGATAGAAATAATTTCATTTATTTTCAAACGGGTGGTTAAACATCCAAAAGACAGATCTATCCCATGAATACTTCACTATAAAATAATGTCATGTATAAATGAGCTTTATGATAGGATTTGTTTGGGTGAACACTAAAAATTAATTACTCTTTGATGGGATCCATCAACCAATCTCTAGATATCCTATCACTAAATAAAATCATCTTCATCTAAAAGAAATTTTATTTGTTTTTTGATTATTGAAATTGATTCATTATTATTCTATTCATTATTTTGAATGAAACTTCTACAAATTACCGTTTCAGGATTTTGACATTTGACCCATATTCCTATATTTTTATGTTTTTTAAAGCCACAAAATATTGAAACTATGATTCATTCTAACATTCCTGTTTATACTCCCCTATATTTCACTCTCTAAACCCCACCTGACAATTTGTGCTTATAATTGAATAGTGGTCTCATTAATTAATCACTATATTACCTTAAATGGCTATTGGAATTGTAATTATTGTATAAAAATAAATTTTATTAAAAAAAATATATACCAAAATCATAATTGTTTGTGAGAAAAATATCACCCTTACTACCAACATCATCAAATTAGGTCTTAGTAATTACATAATGTACTTATCACCAGACCCAATTACTCACTACAAGATTTTTTAATCATTTTTTGGTTTCAAACTATTGTAATTTTACACTATTAGTGTATTGTCCAGAATCAAATCCATTTGAGAAGGATTTAGTATATAAGATTATATTGGTGGAAAAAAAATTTCATCTTCTTCAACTTAGATTCATGCACTAACTCAATAGAAGTAGCCTCAAATTAGAAATAAAATAATACGAGACTTACATAATTCACTCTGAAGATTTAGCCAGGGATTTTTCCTTTTCGAATTTATTCTAAACCAAATTTTATATAAATTGGTTTTGAGTAAAATAACTCATCATATTATTAATTATTATTTCAGGACATTTCCTCTATTTCAATGATTTATTCAAAAACAATCTCTATTAGTAATCCCTAAAAATGGACTCCAAACATTCCAAAACAGGTATACTAGAAAACTGATATGCATGATAATTATACATGTCTTAAAATAATAACATGATAGTTTTAGTAGAATACCAATATGCTATAACATAATTTTCATATCCAAACCAATTTCATATTCACTGATTTTTTCCTATACAATTGTAGATGATACTAGGACCACAGAAAAACCTTACCATACACTAATGGTTGAGGTCTAATATTAGTGTCTATAGTAGTAATGTGGGGAGATTATACCCAAATATTATATAGCACAATATATAATAAATATAAACCGAATATCATCATAGAAAATAACACATAGAATATGTGGATGATAAATAAAATAAACCACCATGTTATATCAAGTGAACTATAAGTAACATACTATCAAAAAAACTGAAAATCATACATCATGGATTATCACCCAACATGTTATTAAAGTATACAATATATAAAAATAATAAAAATTAGTTGGTGTTATTCATCCATCCTTGGGCCTCACCTAATCATAATATGAAAACCCATCAGAGCTATCCTACAAGATTTAGTTACACCATATCCTTCCGAATGTGTAATTGTGGTCACTAATGTTTCCTCTGGTATCCATGTTCCATAGACACCCATCCTGGGTGTAAATAAAATGTACTATGTCACCACCAACATAGTCCAATAAATAACATGTAAATCGTGGGTGTTAAAATTTTAGATTCTTAGAATGTAGATAATAATATTTTGTTATGGTGTAAATAAATAACGAATATGTGTTCTCAGGTTCTAAGAATAATACATTGATCGACCCAATTGTGTTTTTTCTATTGAAATGTTTCTTTGAGTACATCTAAAAAAATAACAATATAGTATCATCTACTCTCTGAATCCAATATAGTATGACATTTTTATCATCAAAACATCTGTGATCAGACCCACGACTGACTAAACTAGTGTGCATCCCAACTATAAATACATGGGTTCTTTAATAATAAACATACATACACTATGGATAAAATCTATGTATTCCAAAATTGTTTACCTCAGTGGTTTCTATAAACCTCCATAAGGATCCAAGGTGAATTTACTAGAATCCTAAAACTGTGAGTCTTTGGGGGGAATATATCAAACTGTATGAATCCAAAGAGAATATCCAAGTCTTTTACAACCATATTTCTCATTGAACTATATATCACACAATACCGATCCAAGGACTATGTTGAATGTAACCAATATTTCATGTCTCTCTAGACTATATAACATAGAATACGGAATCAAGGAAAACTACAAAGGATTCCTAAGTAGTAGTATCTCATAAGGGTCCACCATTATCCCAAACATGTCTCAATAGTTCATGGTATGCCTCTGTAGTAAAGTAAATATGAATTACTAAACAATAATAGGTACATTAATTTTATTTGGGTACTAAGGGTACACTAGAAATCAATAGTACCCATTTTCATGTGATCTCTCCCACTATAGTCAATATGACACTGGACAACCACTAGGTTCACCCTAAATAGCATTATACAAGTAGGGAAATTATTTGATCCACTATCTCATTATCATCTATTTTTTCATCCCGATTCAATTAAGGGGAATATATTCCCTCAAAATTAGTAGAGTCTCATCAGGGACTCGTTTCCATTCGATGAATATCTCATAGGAATGATAGACACTCATGGTTATTCACATTACATGTCATCTAGTCTCGATCCTCACACCCATCATATCCTTCATACCCCTCATGGTCATCTTGCCCATGTAATCGTATATATGTGTAGTGAGGATCACAGACACCATTGTTTTCCCAAATTACATGGATGATCTAAATAATCTTAATGAACTAGATAGACAAATACTTGGAAATCCATCTTAGATAATCACTAACCAAAACCTAGTGGTCAAAATGGAATCCTATTACTATTATCACTAAAATTATTAAATTAATTTCCACTACATCTTTGAGGGTATATGTGGTGCCCTAGAATCACTCACAAATCCAGTTATATAATCATGTATTTTACATGCACACAGTAATAGAAGAAGTAATATCCGAGATATAGAATTTCAAAATTCGAAAATAATTAATGATAATTTTATCACTTATATCCCTATGATCATTTCAGGTATATATCATTAGAGAATTGTGAAAAAAAATAACATACATATCCCACAATTAATCTATTAAATGTCTATTTTTTCATTATATATGAATCTTCATAATACATCATGAGTCTCCAATATCTCCCAAAAATTAATTCAAATGTGTTATCCATCATACAATATAATATTTACTACTTTTCATTATACACAGGAGAATGTAAATATAGAAAATGAGTGAGGACAAATTTTTTGTTAGGGAATCATATAAATACTTTTTAAAAAAATAAAATCATCATATACATAATTTTTAATTATAATATAATATTAATTACTCTACCAGAATATAATATTGAAATTATTCAATAATTTTGAAAATAAATGAAAAAAATGGATATCAATTATATATACTAGTTATTCAGTCAACTGATAAATCAATTTTTTTTCGTAAAATACCATAATAACTATTAACAAATTTTAAATTTTTAATATAATAAAAAATATACTTTTTATCAAATTGAAATTCTCAAAAGAAGAAATTTTGGATAAATATAAAATGAAATATTGCATTTAAAAAATTATTCTAAATTAAACTTTTTCATATTTTATTGAAAATTATCAAACATTATTAAATTGAATATAACACTATAAAATATAATTCATGAATATTAATATATAATTTTTTTTATTTACTATTAATATGAACTCAGCCTGACCTCAATTATATTGATCTCATACAGATAAAATACATAATATTGGACATGGAAACATGTTTAGTATGATTTCTTCAAGAAAACATACCAATTTTGGGATAATTATAAACCAAAATCCATGATTTTTATCTCATGATACATTTGAATGAATTTTGGGGACATATAATATTATACCCCTGCAATCACATGTTTAGGATAAATTATATCACTATAAAATTCACCTAGAAATTATATACAATTCGATGAGGAATATATTGTTAAATAAAAACATGGTAACTGTTGTGATGAAAAATATTAAATATAATAAATAATATACAATCATTAGAAAAAAATCTTCCTCATGAATTTAAATACATTTCATAAGTGAATAAAATGAATGACATGATGATAAACCATCTAGATAAGAAATTTGGATGGAATATAAAAAGTATTTCAATATTCTAATAATCATAAATATTAGTATAAAAACTTATGGAAATATAATACATTTCCCCCTGTCAATAGAATAAAATTATTAATTGTTGAACATAATCTAAACCCTATAATTTATAATGTGATGTCCACACTATATAGAGAAATTATTATATAGATAAGTCAACTATGAAATAAAATGATAATATACAATCTAAATAAATAAGGTGGATATTTAGGATGAATATATCCATATTTCAAAAAATTAAACCAATATAGATGTTGACATAGATGAATACAACCATAGAAAAGAATGTATGAATGATACCTAATATGAAGAGATCTATAATAGTATTATTTTATATATTGAGATTATTCCCCCAAAATTTGATTATATATAATAGAGTATAAATATAGAAACCTAAATCCAATTAGGGAAGATTAATTTTGATTTTTAATTGGAAATGGAAGTCAAAGCATAAATAAACATTAAAAAAAGATAACATTGACATAAGAGAAAATGTCACATTTTCCTTAGAAATCAAATTAATGTGAATTGAAAATTATTAGCAAAACATTAAATTTTAAAAATAATCATTAATAAATCAATAGAAATACATAAAAAATATATTAGTGAAATGGGGGGAGTAATAAAAATAATTTAAAACTGAAATTAAAAAACATTATTTTTATTTTAAAAACATGGATATTCAAGACAAAGATATGAAAAATGATAATAAAAAATAATTTTTCATCAAAATATATTTTTCATAATATTAGTATTGGAATTACCAGATAATTAAATATAATTATTGGAGAACACATGAATTGAAGAAATATGTAATTTATCTAATAATAAAACTCATGAAACGAATATTTGAGCTATCCGTAATCCTGACGAGAAACATTTTTCTTGATGTAGGGAATATATTGAAAATGATATTATGTGGAAAAAAATAAAATACTAAATATACGTATAATATACAGAAAATATAGTAAATAAGTATATGAGTATTGATGAAAACTAAATTAACGAATATGGAGTTATTCAATTGGCTTACAACTAGGATAAAAAGTAATCCAAAATTTCATTTAATGAAAAAGAGCTAATTCAAATAAATCTTCTTAATAAATAAAAAATATTTACAATAATTATCCATCAATTTGTAGTAGAATCAATGTTTAATAGAAAACATGGTGAATCACATAAACATCTCACAAGTAATTAAACATTAAAATAAGGAATCGTTGTAGGTCAGTAACAATTTAATTGACACACACTGGGGGAGAGGGATGACATTAAAACATAAAATACCATGATTAAAATATATATAATGAAATTATCCATAAAAATTAATTAATTATAATAAATAAATAAAATTATATGTATAACACAAACTATGTCTCAAAGAGAGGAATTTGAGACAAAAAATACCTCAAACTTCATTCAATATGCTTATACAAAAATATCCTAAATAATTTAATTATGTTTTTTAAAAAATAATAATGAAATTTATACATAAATGTAATCATTTATAATCCTCATTTAAAATCATTATATTAATATATATATATATATATTAGAGTTTTTATATATATTTAAATGGTGTTTATGTATTATTAATTTCTCTAAGATTGTTTAACAAAATATTTGTTGGTATCTATTATATTTACAATTTCTATAAATATCAGATCATATAAGACCCATTAATGGATGTTCAATGATATTTTATATGGATATAATTTGTTTCAATTATAATTTTTTTAATAAATCATGAATATGAATTTTAAGAATATCATTTATTGGTGATTCTTAACAAATAAATGTTGTTTGATTAATTGGTGGGTAAAATATTACTATAACATTAATAAAAAAAGTTAAAAATATTTAAAAATTTATAACATATTAAATATGTAATAATTTTATAATATTCATGCAGTATATAAATTTGTTGTACTGTTCATGTAGGTGGTTAAATTGAAAAAATCATGCCACCACAAAAAATAATGGATGATTGTCAGTAGATTTTGTTGTAATATCATTATACCATAATAATAATGATACTATTTATAGTTATTTAATTCATGAATCTACATTAGAGGGAATTATAATTATGATATAATATTTCATTTTCTTTAAGGAAGATATTATTTTCTTCTTAGTATGATAATTTTAAATTTTTAATTTATTGTCGATCATTTATTGAATATATCATTAAAGGGATATATAATTTATCATAAGAAACATTGATGATATAATAATCCTCATATTTATCTATTAAATACATTTATATGAAATTATATAAATGGTTATAATGAAAATAAGAACATAAATCAATCATTATATAAATTAATTTCTCTATACATATACATGTATATTGTTTTTGTTTGTCTTAATAGTAATATTAAATATTGTTAATGATTATACCATCATTAAAAAACAAAACATTATAACAATTGAACTTATGTTTTCATTGTATGAAAGAGAAATGAAATTATAGTATGTTGAAATAAACATAAAAAACAAAATATTAGATATTGGAAATAAATATTTAACATATTATAGGGACTATCTCCTTCATAATGGGAGTTAAATATTTGATGAATAATATTTTTAGAATTTCAAAACCTATTAATTATGTCTAGTAATTGATAATAGGTTTTTATGAATATTTTAGGCTTTAATAAATGATCTTCGTTGTGAGGGTATGTGATTAGAGTAGATCTACTTGGTTTAACTAGTTCACCTCTTATGACTTTTATCAATTTTACTTGGTTTTATCAAGGTTATGTATTATTTCATCCTAAAACTAATATTATCATTTTTTAATAATTATTTCCAATTTATTCAATATGATGAATTAGTTTTCAAATATTTAAATTTAAAAATTTCAGAAAATTAATTTAAGAATAATGAATTATTTGTGTATTATTATTTTTAAAAATGTATCTTCAATTCTAAAATGTAAAAAATGGGTGTGTAAATAATTTTTTTAAAAATAATAAATTCAAATATTAAATGTATTTAGAGTCTTAGAAAAATGATTCTAAAATTTATGATTCATATTTATATGAAAATAATTTCATAATAGTCAGTCTATTCGTAGTAACTATATTTTGACTTATTCACATAAAAATAAATCATTTTTGGAAAATCTCAAAAAAATCATCATAATAAAATATTACTAAGATGAATACTGAAATAATTTTATTTTTCTAAATTTATAATTCTAAATTTATAAAATCTTACGTTCAAATAAACATATGGGATATAATGACAAACTATTATAATATGAAAATAAATTATTTGTAATATTAAACATTATCAATAGTATTTCATATTATTTTCTGATTAAATTAGTATTAAAAACAATAAATTTCATATATATTTTAACATCATTAATGAATTTTTTTTTGAAAAAAAATATTAAAAAAATATATAATATTTATAAAAATAGATTTAAAAAAATAAAATGGTTATATGATTTATTATCAATAGACTAATTGAATTTTGTTCATATTAAAATTAATCATTATTCAGTTTTAAATAATATTTCCTAAAATGATTTTTTAAATCATTCGTGAAATTTCATCTTCTAGGATATAAATTCCTTTCAATATATTACTATTTTATCTAAATATAACATGGTTTCATTTTAATTTAGTATTTAATTTTAAGAAGTAAATTGAACAAATTTGGATTATTTAATGGAATTCATATATTAAAATATTGGTGTTTCATGTTCTCCCATATAAAAATAATTTTATCCCTCCCACAATTTGACTCATTTGAGCATATTAATATCTATTGGGAACTCATAAAGAACCATTGACCACTGGATGATGGTAGATTTAAGTAGGAACTTTAATGAGTTGACTTACATGAAAATTTATTATAATATCTTTATAATGAGAAATTACTCATTCAAAAAGTATTTTTTTTATAATGATGTAATATGAACTAATTCTATATGTGAAAACATTTAAAAAATCCAGCAAAATGATTTTTATGATGGGTATACAACTAGTGGTTTTAATTTATGAAATAAATAGTGTGTTTGGTCATTACAAACAAGACATGAGACACTGAAATATCTTGTTTTAAAACTGACTATCTAAAACCCTACTATTTTTCATACACTCTCATTCTTATTATCATTGTTTTTGTTGGCTATTTCTTTAATGTTTCCTTATATTGTTTCCTTGACACACATAAGAAATAGTTCTATTACACATAATGAACAAAATTAATTTCGTATATATTTTCCATAAACATCTATTTATAATGACATAAATCTCCACACATATATATTATAACTTTCCCATAATGAAAATTTCCCACTTGCCCTTAACATATTTTTTAAATTTATAAAAATTATTTTTATTTCCTTGTCATCATGTTCAGTAAAATTTATATTATATTCCATCCTTATCATCTTTTGTTTTTTGGGATTTCAAAATTTTTCATATATTCAATTATAATTCTTGACATATATTTTTAAACAATCATAATATTTCCCACTCCACCCCTTACCCAATTAGGATTTTCATTGTGATTGTTTTTTTATTGATCATGGATTCAATTTTGATCTTCAATCCTTAATCCATCACCCATTACTAAAATTAAATGATATAACATTAATGATTATAATTAAGAGTGAATTGTCATATGTAACCAAGGTAAAATTTATCATCATGAAGTATCGCATCACAACAATATCATTTTAGAGTATTTTTTATGATTCAATTTTTATCAGACATGGTTCAACCTATATCACTCTTATTTAAACCTATATCATTCCTGGTTCAACAACGGTTACACTGAGTTGGATTATATCAAAATTCGTAACCTATTTCTCAAAAGAGAGATCTAAAATTTCCATGAAAATTATTAAAATATTGCATTCAAAAAAATCATCCAAATCTGGGATTTTAAAATATAACTTATCAATTATTAGGTAAATCACATATCAATGAATTTGTAACATACCTTTTGAATCTCTTCATTTCATAAAAAATTATCTTTTTTAAAATTTTTTATTGGATTCCTACTTTTATCATAGTAAAAATAATTATAAGAGATTATTGTTTGAAGGTGAATTATCTAATGAATAACCACCAACATTGTAAAATTAGGTATGTAGTGTGTCCCCTTTTGCTGCAAAAGGTAGCGATGATTTTTTTCACAGTCCAACAGTTTTATTATATTACCTCATGGAAAACATGTGATAAATTCTTTACTACCTAGTTGTATACTTATTTTAATGCAATTTATCAGATAATCACACAATATCTACATTACCAAAACATTATGATGTTATCCTATAATTATAATTCTATATTACAGGTATACATATTATTTTCATTAAAAATCACATATCATAATGCTAAAATAAAAAGTTTCATATTACCTTAATATTAAATCATATTTTTACCAAATGGTTATAAATACCATGGAAATTATGATCAGACTAAACTTTTAAACGATCAATTTTCCTCAATAACATTAAAATATACAAAGATTCCTAAACCATCCTCGGGAAAAAACTTTGTTTACAAAAACTCACACACCTGAACACAATTACTTTGAAACATTCATTGTATAATCATTATGATATCGTCTATAAATATTGGTACATTTCACTACTTAATTTCAAAATAATTTTTTATTATATCATGACTTACAACCCATTGATCCCTTCATATTTAGATAAATATAGTATTTTTATAAATTAATAACTATCTAATCCCATATTCTCTTTATCAAATTTGAATATCAATCATTTTATATATTAAATAATCTAATCCATAATTAAAATATTACATCTCTGAAAATTTTATTCACATGTACCACCCTTTTAAAAATTTCAGGTGTACAACATTTCATTGTAAAATATACAATGAATATAAAAAGTTTTTAAAACTATTTATTTTTAAACAAAACATAGAAATTGATATATTGAAAAAATGGTATACATAATAAAGGATGAAAAAATAATATGAATATTTCAAAAAATAATCTAAATCAGAGATCAAGTTAAATAAATGAAAATAAATGAAAATAAGTCTGTTAATAATATTGATAACATATTTTAGTGACTCAGTCCTAGAGATATGGGAGCCCGTGTCTTCTATCTATTACACTGGCATAAGATATGTATCGTCCTAACCCCAGTTACCCAATGTTGGTGAATTATTTTAATACATTGGCATGATTACAGGGAATCAAGTCTCGAATGATCGATCAATTTAGTAGTCTTGGAAGATATATTACATATATGAATGTGACATTATACTTTATAACATACAAAACAACATAAGTAATCCTTTATTAACTCCATTATTCCCTTAGATTAACCCTTCCTATCAATCAAAATGCACTTCTTGGAATCTTGGGAAAAATAAAACCTAGAAAGGGGTGAGCTCAAATGCTCAGAAAGGGTAAGCAATACAGCAGAAGAAAACATAAATATTAAGCATGGTGAATAATTGAATCCAATTCCTTTACCAATAATATACATGAATACTTTTAATGGTAGAAATTAGAGCTATGTAAATAATTCTATAATAAAACATAATCATGTGTATTATACTAGTCGAATGACTGAATGAACCATCAATATTATTTTCATAATGATGGAATGTATAATTTTAGACATTATAAATCATTTTTTCAATGCCTCATCTAGGACGTCTAAAAATGATTAAGGCCTCAGCCAAAACCACATATAAAATTGGGAAAGGGCATTGGCCACTTCCACGTCTAGTTGTCTCATGAGACCTTCGGATGCATCGAGGAGCTATAGCAGGCTCCACCTGTCACTTACTATGTCCAATACATTTCTCAAATGAAAAGATTGAATCATAAAATAAACATTCGTATAATAACTAGCATACAAAATGAAAATACATTAACCATAAACCATGAATGGTATAAAAATATAACATCTACAGTAAAAGATATCCTTACTCATTCAATACAATATGTAATATTATATTATAATAAATCATCCTCAATCAAAAATAATATCCAGTATAGGATGCTGACATACTTGAAAATGATGAGTAAATTTTTTTGAAGGAAATATACTTTTTGTAAAATTATTTAAAAGTCACACATTTATAAAGGAAGTAATTTAAAAGAGATTTTTGAATCAAATTTTCCCATACCAATTTGAAACTTTTGGAAAGAATTATCATTTCAAAACATTAATGTCCATATAAATAAATCCTTAAAATCATTTTGAAAACATGGAAATTAATTAAAAATATTTAGAAACATTAATCTTTAATACATTAAAATTTTTGATCATGATAAATAATACCTTTAAAAAAATCCCTAAAATATTCATTTTGAAATAATTTTTATGAAAAATGGATATGGATGTTAAAAATGTCCTAGTATGTACTTACAAAAAAACAATCTCGGATAATAATGAGATTGAGGAATTAACCCTAAACAATTTGGTAACAAACAATACATACAACTCATGAAAGAAGTAACATACAATTAATAAGTAAATGCACATAAATTAAAGTATATTACACAATGAATACAATTACGGGAAATACATACACCACACATAAGGTAATAGTGACAATATTGCATGAATCTCAAAGGAATAAGGAGTGAGATGAAATCCCCTTACCTTGCACTTTCTTTTAGTCAAGGGTACGTTTAAACAACTTTATGAAGACCATAATATGTTATTAAATTATAACAGAACCATATTAATATTTATGATATCATACATTATTCATTTATTACTGTATACTACCCATTTAATAAAAATTTCCATGTTATATTAATATTTCGGGTAATAATCGTTTTCATTATCGTACGTGTTTTAACTTTTTACTCTTGATTGTATAACGTAGATAATGATTTAAATAATTCCAGAATATAAAAAATGATATATATATCATGTTTATTTAGAATATAAATTTTTATAATATACATATATATATGAAATAGAAAACATCGTTTATGGAGACGGTAGTCCGTATGTACGCATAAACGTTGTTTCCGTTTTCATATCTTATTGAACGGAACTAAGTGAATAATATATATGTATGTACATAAATACATATACATGTAAATATATATATCTATAGTAGAATTATTATGTAATATATTACATACTTATTAGTAATATATTGTTATAATCGTCGATGAATGGTGGACTTGGAAATTAATCTCATCGCGTCGTGGAGACGGTAATCCGTACGTACGCATGAGCGACAATATCATTATTTTGATATTAAAATAAAATATAATTGGATGGTGTATCATATATACAGAATAATTATCATGTTATATTTATTATTTACATGAATTACACTTCATTATCATACCCATCAAAATAATAATGTTTTGAATAACAATTACAGCACGACGTAGAGATGGTAAGCCGTACGTACGCATGTACGGTGACATGTCATTCAATGGATGGACATAATTATTAATATGTTTGTACCATGTTTATAATAACATCACATTATATATAAGATACTAGAGTTATTATTCTATAATGCAAATAACAATGAAAGAAGTAGTTGTAGAAGAAAGGAACTAGAAAGAGGGTGGTGAAAACATTACATCTTCTTCGGGTTCTTCCTTTTGATTTGATCAGAAGTGCTCCGTACATTGGATTTTTGATCAAAATAATTCTTCTAAGTTTAAGAGAGGATATTTGAGAGAATATTTGGGAAGGTTTTTTCCGAACCAAAAGGCTTTTAAGGTATGAAGAATTTGTTAGAGGTGGTGTCCTTTTATAAGGGGGGTGGGGCTCTTTAAGAAAAAACCTAAAGTATTAATTTATAATAAATTCATATTCAGTTTAAAATGGATCAAAAGTAGATTATTAAATGTATAAGGTGGGTGTTGGTCTAAATCGACTCTACCAATAGGTTTTAGACAGGTTTGGGTCACATTATTAACCTTATCTTTTAGTTTTAACCCTTAGTTAATTAGTTTGACATTTACCATGTCTCGTTGAATTTTTATATTATATGGTTAATAAACATACTATAAATATCCAATAAACTCCCAAGTGTTCCATTAATGATTCACCTATCATGATATAAGTCCCTTTGACGAACCTTATATTTTTATGAATAGAATATCAATTAATCATATAATATTTGTTTTAAATATTAATTTATGTGAATTTTGACACTATTTGATATTTTGTTTTTATGAAAGTCATCACAACTTTATTACTTCAAAAACGATACATTTAACAATCCATAACATCTTATAGTCACCTAGAAAAAAAATTTATGTCATGAAAACATTAAAATTATATTTATTTTAATATTTAAAATACCATTAATTTGATTCTTTCATTAATAAGGTAATTACTTCATCATCATTATGTCATAAATAAATTTAATTATTTAATGTCTAAAAATTATAAATAAAATACCATGATGTAGGAAATATTTTATATTTCAAATGAATATTTATAGTCGAATTTAATTTATGTATAACCCTATATTAAAAATTGTTTAGTTAATAAACTTTGAATTTAACAATTTTAACTCTTCTTTAAATTAAATAATAATAAAGTTTCTATTCTAATCCAAGTGGACCTAAAGGTAAATGTTTTATTACTAATGTTTTTTTGGTCTAATTAAACGTATACAATAGAATTAGGACATGTGTTAGGGTAATAATAATATCAATTTCACCCTTAATTACCCTATCTACTTTAAACCATGATAAATAAAAGTAAAAAGGTTACTATTCACAAAAAATTACTTTCATCTTATTGAACCAAATTTTACTCCTTGATGTTAACCATATCTCTTGGATTTTTTAATTCCAATAATAGAAGCAGTAAAATTAATTTTTATGTGAATTTGAAAATTCTCCTAGGAGGTGGGTAAAAGACGGTGAAAAGTTCAATGAAATTTTTATATATCTAAAATTATTATAAACTCACTCCAATAAATTACATTGAACTTATATAGGTATTTTGTATCTATTTTGAAATTAAATAAATTTAAATAAATTAAGTAATTATTTAAATAAAAAATTTGTTTTAAGCTATAACTCATTATTTTTCACTATTCATCAAAAATTAAAAGTTTTCAGAAAAATACCATAAATTTACCCTAGGATTATTTCGATATTACAAATAAAAAAATGATGTCTATTTTACCAAATTAAAAACATATAAGATGAATTTATTAATTTTAAAATTAATTCCCATTGTTAAAACAAAAATCGTGTTTTTAAGAAACGATAACTATAAAAATTTTGACACTTGTTTATGTCCAATTTCAAAGTGAATTTACTTCCAATGACCAACATTGGATTAAATGGTAAAAATATAATCTAATTATACTTACAAACCATTAAAATTTATAATTTAAGACTATAAATTATTTTGATTTAAAAAGATGTTTTCAGTTAAAATTAAGTATTTTTCACTATTCACCCAAATACAAAAGTTATCAGAAAACCACCAAAACTTTATTGAAACTAAATTAATATTTCCCTATATTAAAGAAGAATATTATTTTTTAAAATTCAATATATAAAAGTTTAAAATAATGGATTTAATGAGGCTTCTCAATTAAAAGGTAGCAAAATTTCATTTTTGAAAAATATTTGTTTTATCTGAAAAAAATTTATTTGTTCTTACATTATGTCTAACAAACTCATAATATGGATTCTAAAATTACAACAATTATATAAACATCAAAATTCAGTTAATACTATTCATAACCACTTTTGAACGGCTAGTTTGGTAGGTCATGATATGCTTGAACTCAGTGTTGCGTGTAGTGAAAGTCGTTGAATTACAGTGAAGAAATAGTGTACTATGAAATCTTGGGGTGTTACATTCTTCCCTACTTAAATAAATTGCGTCCTTACAAATTGAAATTATTTTTCAAAAATAAAATGCTGAAAATAGAAAATTCATTTGGGAAAACCCATATCCTAAATTAGGTTAATAAAATTTAGTCTTAATAATAGGAAAAGAGAAATTAAAGGGACACCACTAAATTATGATCTCGATTAACAGATCATTGGTGGAAATTAGAGAAATATAATTAGAGGGAAAATGTAAATATTTATAGGTAGTGATTGAGGCCATCAATCACAATCAAGAGTAAAACTGAGGGCCTTAAATTCATCAATCGATAATAATTTAAAATAACATCGGTTCAACAAACCATATGGTTTTAGGATAAGTCATTTTTGGTTTTAAGATTATTTTACTAAATTATAAGAATTAATTTCATCATAGAATAAGAGAAGAAGTAAACTGTATACTTGACATGTATAGTTACATCCTTTAACTAATTCCTACCACATACTCATTTTTCACTCCAAAAGATTTCAATAAAATATTTTATTTATCCTAATAATAGTGTTTCAAAAATAATGAATTTATAATTCACCTATCAGAACTTGTAAAGAAAAACTACATTATACAATCCAGTACATCACGTGGTTTGGTGATAGGTGATACACCCTTGCCTCCCTTCGGTTGCAGGTTCATGTCTCACGGCCTTGTTGGACGTGACATGTTTCCACGCAGCCTCTAGGTTGTCCTTATTATGGAAATCCAAAAATAACCTTAACAATAGTATCCAATTTCAAACATAACCAATTAAAACATTTAGAA
Source organism: Viscum album (assembly GCA_963277665.1). Lineage (NCBI taxonomy): Eukaryota > Viridiplantae > Streptophyta > Magnoliopsida > Santalales > Viscaceae > Viscum > Viscum album. Next base: position 645,022,559 of record OY728120.1, on the reverse strand, counting down.
TTATCCAAAATACTTATATCCAAACATTCAGTCCAATTTTTATAAGGAAGTTAAACATAATGAGGATCCTTTTTACCAGGTAATAACATGTGAACGCCTTTATCTTGTATTCTTTTATAGCACCGCAACATCCAGAATTACTAAATTCAACCATATCTTATTCCAAAATTACTACCTTAGTATCAAGACCATATAATCTCAATTTCCCAATGAAATTGCACTGTAGTACAATCCTTGTTTATCTCAACAATTATTTTTACCAGTATATTGTTGATACAACAATCAAATTAAATAATTCTATAATAACAACATATGAACACTATTAATTCTTCTACATTTGAGGTAGTATCATAATATGATTATTATCCAATAACATGATTTTTGGTATACTCAATTGAATGGGACATTGATTCGTGTAGTGTCTCAAAGCCTTGTTGATGAAGCATTTTACATTTGAAAACATTTTCTTACCCTTGAAATCATGTACTTGGTGTCCTTTTTATCCACACTTATAACAAAATCATATTCCCTTCAATCATTTACCAAGGTGATTCATTCCACATTTATCACATATTTGAAAATCCTTCTTTCCCTTATTCCATTTATCCATATTTATTTCTATCATCTTTTCCTTCTCTGGATTCCCTTCAAATCCATAGAATTTAGATAATTTTTTACTGATCTTATTAACACATCATACTATTTATTCATATGATGATAATACGTGGGAGAATATTTCCTTTCAAAATGTTGGATTAATACCATGAATGATATGACCCTTCTTACTCTTTGGATCATATGTATTGCTAGAGTTCTCATTCCATCTCCTGGGTGCCATTTCTAAACAATGGAATACAATAGGTTAGTTTATGAATCGCAATTCATAATTCCAAACATTTAAAAAACCCAATGTAAATTGAACAGTTTATGGATATAATACATAATCAGAAAACTGTTTTCCTTGAGGAGTTATATACTCATAAATCACTCAAAGGGGTTTGTAAATAAAATGATAATTATCATAAGAATATCCCCCGAAAGTGTTTTAACCACGAGTGCGGCAAGGCCCGTTGTCATGCACCATTTGCCATTCGAGTCTAGCTCAAAGTATTGTTTTCAGGCTTTACCCCTAGGTACATCTGTGCCAGAGCCACCTCTACCTGCTCATATCCAGAAAATGATGTATTTTCATGGAAAACTCACAAAATCATTACATTACCAAAATTCTAGGAAGTTATTCTGTACTAATCATTAATGTTTATCATACAGTAATTTTCTCTAATCACAGTTTAAATAAATCCAGTTTCCAAGGTTATTTATAAACTTCCTCTGATACCAACTGTAACGCCCCGACCCTTGTTACCCAGAGTCAGGGCTTTATTTTTATACATTGGCATGATTACACGGAATCAATTCCAAAAGGACCGACCAGTTTAGCAGTCTTGGAAAATATATTACATACTTGAATGTTACATTATAATTTATAACATACAACTCAACATAAGTAATCCTTATGAACTCCATTATTCACTTATCTGAACCCTGCATATCAATCAAAATGAACTTCTAGGAATCCTGGGAAAAATAAAACATAGAAAGGGGTGATCACAAATTCTCAGTAATGGTAATCAATACAATGGATGATAACATAAATATTAAGCATGGTGAATAATTGAAAGCAATACCTTTACCAATAATAATCATGAATAATTTTAATGGCATGACTTTGAGCTGAGTAAATAATGCAATAATGAAACATAATCATGGGTATTATACTAGTCGAATGACCACATGAACTATAAATATTATTTTCATAATGAGGGAATGTAAAATTCTAGAACTTAAAAAAAACATTTTTCATGGCCTCAGCCAAGATGTCTAAAAATGATTAAGGCCTACACCAAAACCATATTTCAAATTGGGAAAGGGCCTTAGCCAATTCCATGTCTAGTTATCTCATGAGTTCTACTGATGCATTGAGGAGCTATAGCGTGCTCTACGTGTCACTTAATATGTCCATTACATTCCTCATATGAAATGTTTGAAACATAAAATGAACATTCATATTAGAAATATCTTACAAAATGTCAATACTTTAACCATAAAACATGAATGGTATAAAAATAGAACATCCACAGTGAAACATATTATAACTCAATCAATACAATATGGAATATTGTATTATAATAAATTAACCTCAATCAAAAATAATATCCAGTAAAGGATACTAACATAGTTGAAAATGATGAGTAACGCTTTTTGAGGGAAATATCCTTTTAGTAAAATCATTTAAAAGTCACACATTTATAAATGAAGTAATTTAAAAGATATTTTTGAATAAAATTGTCACATACCACTTTGAAACTTTTGAAAATAATTATAATTTCAAAACATTCATGTCCATATAAATAAATCCTTAAAATATTTTTGAAAACATGGACATTAATTTAAATGATATAGAAAAATAAATCTTTAAAACATTTAAAATTATGATCTTGATAAAGATTAACTTTAAAAAAATCCATAAAATATTCATTTTGAAATAATTCTTATGAAAAATGGACATGGATGATAAAAATGTCCCAGTAAATACTTACACATAAACAATCTCGGATAATAATGAGATAGAGGAATTAACCCTTACCAATTTGATTACATACAAAACATAAACCCCATGAAAGAAGTATCATACAATGAATATGTAAATACACATAAATTAAAGTTTACTACACAAAAAATACAATTACGGGCTGTAAATACACCACACAAAAGGTAATAGTGGAAATATTCCATGAATCTCACGAGAATATGGAGTGAGATGAAAACACCTTACCATTCACTTTCTTTTAGTCGAGGGTACATGTAACATACTGTATGAAGACCGTAGTATGTTATTAAATTATACCATAACCATATTAACATTTATTATATCATAAATTATTCATTTATGAATTTATACTAACCATTTAATAATAATTTCCATGGTATATTAATATTTCGGTTAATAATCATTTTCGTTATCGTAAATGTTTTAACTTGTTACTCTTGATTGTGTCACTTAGATAATGATTTAAATACTTAAAGAATATAAAAAATGTCTTATAAATCATGTATATTTAGAATATAAATATGTATAATATACATATATATGAAATGGAAAACACTGTTTATGAAGATGGTAGTCCATACATATGCTTAAACGTTGTTTCCGTTTTTATGTCGTATTGAACGGTACTAAGTGAACAAGATATATGTATGTACTTAAATACATATATATAAATATATATAACTCCAGTATCATTAATATTTCATATATTACATACTTACTAGTAGTATATTTTTATAATCGCTGATGAATGGTGGACTTGGAAATGAATCTCATCGCGTCGTGGAGACGGTAATCCGTATGTACGCACTAGCGACAATATCATTATTTTGATATTAAAATAATATATAATTGGATGTTGTATCATATATAAAAAAATCATTATCATGTTATATTTATTATTTACATGAATTACACTTCATTATCATACCCATCAAAATAAAAATGTTTTTAATAACAATTACAACACGGCGTGGAGATGGTAATCCTTACGTACGCATGTATGGTGACATGTAATTCAAGGGATGGATAGAATACTGAATATGGTTGTAAATTATTTATAATAACATCATAGTATATAGAATATTCTGGAGTTATTATTTTAAAATGTAAATAACAATGAAATAAGAAGTTGAAGAAGAAAGGATCTTGAAAGAGGGTGGTGAAAACATTACATCTTCTTCTGGTTCTTCCTTTTGATTTGATCAAAAGGGAACCATAGGTTGGATTTCTGATCGAACTAATAATTCTAGGTTTATGTGAGGATAGTTGAGAGAATATATGCACAACGGTTTTCCGAACCAGAAGGCTTTGAAGGTATGAATAATTGGTTAGCGTTGGTGTCCTTTTATAAGGGGGAGGAGGGCTTCATTAGGATAAACATAATGTATTAATTTATACTAAATTCATATTCGATTTCTAATGGCTCCAATGTGGATTATGAAAATTATTAGGTGTTTATGGGTCTATATCCACTCAGACAATAGGTTTTAGATATGGTTGGTCACATTATTAACCTTATCTTTTAGTTTTAACCCTTAGTTAATAAGTTTGACATTTACCATGTCTCTTCGTATTTTTATATTATATGGTTAATAAACGTACTATAAATGTCCAATAGACCCCCAAGTGGTCCAATAGAGACTCACCTATCATGATATAATTCCCTTGTCCGAACATTATATTTTTAGTAATAGAATATTAATTAATCATATAATATTTGTTTTAAAAATTAATTTATGTCAATTTTGACAATATTTGATATTTTGTTTTTGTGAAAGTCATCACAACTTTATTACTTAGAAAAAGATACATTGAATAAGACCTAAAATGTCATAGTAACCTATAAAATTCGTGGATTTCATAAAAACTATAAAATTATATTTATTTTAATATTTATAATACTATTTATTTCAATTTTTCATTAATAAGGTAATTACTGCATCATCATTGTGTCATAAATAAATTTAATTATTTAATATATAAAAATGATAAATAAAATAAAATGATGTAGTAAATAGTTGTAGCTTTATATGGAATATTTATAGTCGAATTTATCTTATGTATAACCCTATATTAAAAATGGTTTAGTGAATAAAAATTGAATTTAACACATTTAACTCTTCTTTAAATTAAATAATAATAAATGTCCTAATATAATCCATGTGGTCCTAAATGTAAATATTTTTTTCCTAATGTTGTTTTCGCTCGAATTACACTTATCCAATAGAATTAAGAAATGTGTTAGGGTAATAATAATATCATTTTTACCGTTAATTACCCCATCTACTTTTAACCCAGGTAAATAAAAGTAAAAAGTGTCTATTCACGAAAAATTATTTTAATCTTATTGAACCAAATTTTAATTCTTGATATTAACTATGTCTCTCGGATTTTTGAAATTCCACTCACAGAAGTGGTAAAATAATGTTTTATGTAAATTTGCTAATTCTTCTAGGAGGTGGGTAAAAGACGGTGAAAAGTTAAATAAAATTTTGTTATATCTAAAATTATTATAAACTAACTCCAATTAATAACATTTAAATTATATAGGTATTATGTATATATTTTTATGTAAAATAATTGTAAATAAAATAAATAATTATTTAAATTAAAATTCGGTTTTAAACTATAACTCCGCCTTTTTCACTATTCATCAAAAATTAAAAGTTTTTAGAAAAATACCAAAAATTCACCCTAGGATAATTTAGATATTCCAAATCAAAAAATGATGTCTCTTTTACCAAATTCAAGACATAAAAGTTTCATTTATTAATTTTAAAATTAATTCCAATTGTCAAAACAAAAATCGTGTTTTTAAGATATAATAACTATCACAAGATTTACATTTGTTTATGCCCAATTTCATATTGAATTTACTTCCAATGACCAACATTGGATTAAATGGTAAAAATATATTCTAATTATACTTCCAAACCACTAAAATTTATAATTTAACACTATAAATTATTTTGATTAAAAAAGTTTTTTTCAGTTAAAAATAAGTATTTTTCACTATTCACCCAAATATGAAAGATATCAGAAAAACACCAAAACATTATTGAAACTAAATTCATATGTCTTGATATTAGAGAAGAATTATATTTTGTCAGATTGGATTTATAAATGTTTCAAATATTGGATTTTAAAAAACATTCTCATTAAAAGGTGGTAAAATTTCATTTTTGAAAAATACTTCTTTTATTGGAAAAAAATGTATTTGTTATTAAATTATGTATAAAAAACTCATAATATTTATTCTAAAATTACAAGCATTATATAAAGTTCAAAATTCAGTTAATACTATTCATAACCTCTTTTGAACGGCTAGTTTAGTATGCCATGATACGCTTGAACTCATTGTTGCGTGTAATGCAAGTAATTGAATAACTTCGAAGAAATAATTTACTATGAAATCCTGGGGTGATACAAGATACATGTAAATTTTGTCACAATGGAATAAATAGTTTAGTAGTCTTGGTAAACATTATAGATAAAGAATTCGACAAATATGAATTACAAAATATTTTTTCCCAAAATAAATATGTAAATAATAAATTAATTCCATCAAGATTATTCTGTCATAAATTTCTCAGTATTCATGTCATGTTATTGGAGTAAAGTAATAAAATAAGAGAGAGACCAGTCCCTCTGTAAGGGAAAAGTAACACAAAATAAATAAGAAATTAATTAAAATAATCATATATCAAGGTAAATAAACGGAAACACGTTATATTTTAATAACTACTTAAGGAAAGATAAATATGGAATATTATGAATTTAAATCAAATGAAATTTAATAAATGAATTTTAAATGAAATATATACATATAAATGTCAATGCTAGATCACATTGATGAACAATTAGTAAAACTAAGTAAGGGAAAATATTTGGTGTTAGAAATCATGTCTAATGTACAAGAAAATATATAAAATCAAGACCTATCAAAAGATGTTTTAAAACATTGGATAGAAACTAGATTAATATTTTAAACTTTTTTACCTCATTATATCCTATTTATCCAATGAAGGCCTATATAATGTACAGTCCCCCAACCATCTTTACCAATCTAATGAAATCCCTGTATTGAATAATCAGAAAAAATAATATGCCTTATAAAATATTTGTATTGAATAAATGATACAAATTCATTAATATTTCCCAAAATAATTATAATTTATTACAATTATAAATTTAATGAAAAATTATATACAGTTCATGAAATTATCATATCCATAAAAAATTATATGGATGTTTTGTGTAAATTCAATGTAAAATGATAATACAAAAATTATTATTTTGAAAGAGTATTAACAATATATTTAAGGATGTGAATGTTTTTATTATCCTGGGAAAAATAATTCCTCAAAATTTACATTAAAAAATAACCCTGTAATATTTAAAAGTATTATTATAATAAATGAATGTGTTTAAATTAGCACATGTCGTACGAGGTATAAAGGACAATTCATTTTAATGGTAATACGTTTTTGAAAATCCCTTGTAAAATAAAAAAGACTCCATTCAAAAAAAAATTATAAAATAAAAGTGTACGGATTTATTTTAAAAAATAATTTTAAAAAAGTTGACAACATTATATGGCTTTTTTTATAAAATATGTTTTTTAGAAGAACACGGGTTCTCGGATTAAAGTGTTAATGAAGTCAGGTTTTCGTAAAAATATTTTATAACTCAGTTTATGTACCAAAGTGTATAAAAATGTTCTAATACTTGAAAATGTTCCTGAATAACAAGAGGAAATTAAAATTAATTTTTTATTGAGCAATTTTAATATTATTAACGTGAATGTAAACTAAATAATAAGGATCATTTGTATTATTCTTGAGGAGAAAAACATTTTAAAATTCCAACATGTCCCATACCACATTGAAACTTTTAAATAATAATACTCATGAAAAAAAATTAATATTTAAAATTCAATTTAGATAAAAGGATTAATTATATAATATATCAATATGGACTTATTTTCACCACATAAAATAATTAAGTGGATATTATTACATTAATCTCAGACATGTAAAAATTGAGATGAAAATACCTTACAATGCGCCTGATTTGTCTCGTGTGTATTTTTATTCCTAAATAACAAACATATGTTAATTAATTAGCTTATTTAGATCCTTTTTCATATTTATAAGAAATTTTATTTCAGTTATTACGATGTCATATACAATTACATAATCAACTGTGTTTCTGTGAGGGGTTTTAACCAAATTTGGTTTATGTGTCTGAAACAACATTTTTAGGTCAACTGTGCTAAAAGTTGATAATATATTACATATAAATAATAATAATAACGAAATAATTATTATATTAATACCCCAATTATAAAATTATAACCAATCAAAAATTATGGTTTCAAAAAATGAACCAATATTATAACCAAGGAGAATGTACGTCGTATATACACATGAGAAACATTCTAATTTTTTCTCGATCCTTATGGAAAGAAGGTATGTAACACAATATAATTACAAAAATAATATTATATAATAAATACCATTTTATTTAATCATATATATATATATATATATATATTTCCTGTGTTGTAAAAATAATCATATCGTCTCAAGATGGCAATGTTCCTCACGTCCACTACCGACGTTATCATTGTTTAGTGTGTTAAAGGGTAATAAAGAAAATGATTAGATTTATATGTATAGAAAGGAAATTATTTAATTAATATAAATTTTTTTATGTCACAAATATTTCATTGAAACAATCCTTTATAAATTACATGTATCGTGTGATCAAATAAAATCTTTTTTAGGAGGTGGTATTCCACACTTCCACAAACGATGTTATCATAAAAAAAAGGAAAGCATAAAGGTATGTGTTATAAATTAATTAAAAAGGTATAACGAAATTATAAATGTCATATCTATCATATATGAACAGATTTTCCATCATGATTCCAAAAAATGAAAGGTGGTGATGTAAAAACAAACATCATCATTTCGTGAGGTGGTAGTTCACCATATATATAGACGGTAATTTCATTACCCATTAGATGGATTTGTCTTTTAGTGTTGGTCATGAACATCACATAAAAACAAACTAGTATATTCATGATTCATTTTTGTTATATAATATTTTAATAATACTATTTTATAGGAGAATAAAGGGATTATATAAAAAGTGCTTAGGGAAAGATGTTACCTCTTCTTTGGGTAACTCCTTTTGGATTTTACAATTTATCAAATGATGTTGAAATTGATAAAATAAAAACTATTTGAGGTATATAATACTTTATATTTTGAAATCATTTAAAAGTCATATAATTATAAAAGAAACCATTTATTTTGAAAATATATTTATTATATTGAGAGGGATGCTTCGATGATGTTATAACGGTGGAAAATAGGCACACCAGCTGTATAAGTTAAAAAACATACTTACTATAATTGTGTCGAAAAGGTCATAAAGTACCTTGTTTGGAAAACAACAGAAAGATTCCTTTCAAAAAATATAAGATCATATAAGGGTATGAATGAATTTTATCTATATTATATTAAATAGTAAAAATGTTTTAAAATACATTTGTATGTAAACAAAGATGTGGTTAATAAAGAGGTCCCAGTAGATACGTAAAAACAACCTCGGATAATAAAGAAATTGTAAAATTAACCCTTACCATGTACATTTCCTTAGTCAATGGTATATTAACCTCCTTTATAATAGTTAAAACATTTTTATTAAATTATTCAAGAACTACATAAATAAATATGATATCCGATATGATCCTCTAATATTGATTTGTTAATAATATTTCAATAGCATTTTTGTTTCAAGTGGTAAAAAATTAATTTTCCTTCATACGCTTGGTTAAGTTAACCATGATTGTTATGGATAGGTTGTATTTTCATAATATACAGAATGATATTATGTTCATAAACATTAATTTTAATCATAAAATGTAATTTATTCTTGAATGATTATGATGAGGAATGAATTTCATCGAGTTCGTGGAGACCGAAATCTGTACGTGCGCACGAGCGACAATATCATTATATTGATGGTGATATCATATGTAATCAGATGGTATATCATATTTAAAGAATAATTAACATGATATATATATTATTTACATTAGTGATAATTATTATTATACCCATCCAAATATGGATTTTTTTGAATATTAATCTACACCATGACGTGGAGACGGTAAATCGTACGTACGCATGTATGTTGACTTTTTCATTCATATGATTGATAGAATAATGAATCTGGTTGTAAATTTTTAATAATAACATCACAATATATTGAAGATATTGGAGTTATAATTTTAGAATGTAAAACACAAAGTAATAGAAAGTGGAAGAATAAAAGAACATGAAAGTGGTTATGAAATATTTACCTCTTCGTCGGGATCTTCCTTTTGATTTGATCAAAAGGGATCCAATGGTTGGATTTCGAACTAAAGGAAGGACTCTATGATGAAGAGATGAATGCTGGAAGGATATTTTTACATGGTATGGTGAATCCAAAAGGTTGTGGAGATGTGAAATTAAGAGAAGGAGAAGTACCCTTTTATAAGAGAGGCGATGGTCACATTAGGAAAATCCTGAAAACTATTTTATAATAAAATAATTTTCGGATTTTAATGTATCAAAATAATTTTATTTCGAGGATATGGTAATTATGGGTCGAAAAACTCACAACTAATAGGTTTTATAATAGTTTAGGTCACCATATTAATCTTATCTTTTAGATTTAACTCATATTTAAACAGATTGACAATTACCATGTCTCATTGTAATTTTATATTATATGGTTAATAAAATTACTATAACAAGACAAGTGAACCACAAGTGGTTAATTATTAATATATATAACATTATCTAAGTCTTTTTGTAGAACCTTATATTTTTAGGAATATTATATCAATTAATAATAAAGTATTTATTTTAAAAACTCAATTATGTCAATTTTGACACTATTTAGTATTTGTTTTTTGTAAAAATCATAATAAAATTATTACATTGAACATAAATTATTTAATCAACCCTAACATGTCATATTTATCATGAAAATTAGTGGAATTTATCAACAGTATCAAATTTAATTTATTTTGATATTTATAATATCAATTATTTTAATCATTCATTAATATGGTAATTAATGCATCATTATTGTGTTATAAATAAAGTAAATTATTTTTAGTATAAAAATTATAAATAAAATACCATTATATTGGAAATATTTTTAACTTTTTAATGAATATTTATAGTCTAATTTATCTTATGTGTAACTCTATATTAAAAATGGATTAATTATTAAACATTGAATTTAACTCTTTTAACTATTGTTTATATAAAATAATAATTAATGTCATAATATAATCCATGTGGACAAAAGAAGATCATATTTTATTAAAAAAAATTTTTTTGCTCAAATTATACTTATAAAAATGAATTAGGACATGTTTTAGGGTAATTATGATATCATTTTTACCCTTAATTACCCTAATTACTTTTAACTGTGGAAAATATAAGTCAAAAGTTACTCTTCACCCAAAATTGATTTCATCATATTGAACAAAATTTTAGTTAAAAATAGTTACCGAGTCTCTCGGATTTTCTGAATTCAACTCACAAAATTGGTAAAATTATTTTTTATGCGAATTTGAATATGCTCCTAGGATGTGGGTAAAAGACGGTAAAAAGTTTAAGAAAATTTTTATATATCTAAACATATTATAAAATGACTCCAATGAATTACATTGATTTTATATAGGTATTATTTATCTATTTTGATATAAAATAAAATAAAATAAAATAAATAATTATTTAAATAAATATTTGGTTTTAACCAATAACGAAGTGTTTTTCACTATTCTTCTAAAATTGAATGTTTTCAAAAAAAAAAAAATTCACCCTAATATAATTTGGTAGTTCTGAAATAAAAAATGAATACTATTTTGGAAAATAAAATTTCAAATATTATAGAATGTGGGTATTACTATTAATGATGTCTAGTTAAATTATTCACGGTCTCGAAGTAGTGTACAATGCAAGACATTGAGTTATTCAAAGGGAAACATATTGTGGACGCTTGGGGTGTTACATTCTTCCCTCCTTCAAATAATTTCATCCTCAAAATTTCTACAATACTTCTGCAAAAAATATTCTAGTGGTTCTTCATCAAAAGTCCCTCTGGTTCCCACATTGCCTCTTCCATCATATGGTTTCTCCATAGAATTTCTTCCAGACAATTCTTTTAGTTTCTCAACAGTTGTTCTCTGGTATCAAGAATTTTGATAGGCTCTTGACATTAAGACAGATCAGGTTCCAGTTCAATTTCCTCATAGGTGAATACATGAGTTAGTTCAGGCTTGTATTTTCTCAACAGTGATACGTGGAACAGAACGTGAACTTTGGAGAGGCTTGGTGGAATTTACAAATGGTAAGATACAACCCTATTTCATTCTAGAATTTTTAAAGTTCCAATTTACCTGGTACATATTTTACACTTCTTTCTGAAACATTTAACTCTCATCCAATGGAGATACATTCAAAAAAACATGATATCCTACCTAGAATTATAAATCCTTAATTATATTATCATCATTTCTCTTCTGCCTACATTGAGCGTCTTGGATGTGGGTTTGGATAACCATCACTATTTCCATAAATTACTCAACATGTTTTGGGCCTTTAAGATTTCTTTCACCAACATCATCCCAACATGTTGGTGTGAGATATCTCATTCCATATAACAATTCATATGGTTCCATCTAAATACTTGAATTCATGATATTGTTTTAACAAAATTATACCATATGTAAATATTTATCCCACATACCTTGATGGTTATGTGGGAAAGATCCCAACATGTCATCTAAGGTTTGTATAGTCCATTCTGGTTATACATCAATTTGAGGGTGGTAGGCAGTTCTCAAACAATGTTCAGTATCTTGGGCTTTCTGAAGACTTTTCTATAATCTTGATTTACAACAGGGATCATGATCAGATAAAATCATTAGGGGTACTCCATGAAGTCTTACAACTTCATTAATATACATTCTTCTAAAAGTTAAATTTATAAATCTTCTCTAATATCCAGAAAATGTGTTGACTAGGTTTGATGATCAACAATGACCCATATTGCATCATTTCTTCTAGGTGTCCTTTGTAGCCCCTTGAAAATTTCCATTATAATATCATCCCATTTCCACTCAAGAATGGAAAGTGGTTGTATGACTCTTCTAGGATGTGGTCTTCCATCTTTCACTTACTGAGAAACCATACATCTTGACACAAAATCCATAATCTCCCTTTTCATGTTGTCCCAACAGAAATTTTCTATCAAATATCTATATATCTTGGTGCTCCCATGGTGTATAGTGAAACTGGAGCTATGAGTATAATCCGACAATTCCCTTTTTAGATCAAGTATATTAGGAACACATAGTCACTTCCCAAATTTCAAAATTCCATCTTCATATATGATGTCACTCAATCTCCCATCATTTACATCTTTAAACTCCTTTTAAAATTAGTCATCAGTAGTCTGAGAATTTTTTATCCTTTCTAGAAAAGTATGATTGGAAACTTTTTGAAAAAGTATAGATGTTTCACCCTCTATGGCCATTCCAATATCTATATTTACTAGATCCAAGAAAATAATATCCCATTCAACTCTCATCTTTTATGAAACTCCATGATCCCTTTTCCTCAAAGCATCTACAACCTTATTTTCCATTCCTGGGTAGTACTGTATTTTGAAATAAGAAACCTGGAGTAGCTAAATCCATCTCCTTTGCCTCTTGTTTAGTTATTTTTTTGAGAAAATATACTTCAAACTATTGTCATCAATATAAAGCTTACAATTTTCACCATAAAGATACTACGTCCATATCTTCAAAGCAAATATTACAGCTTGTAACTTAATCCAATGAGTGGGATAGTTTTTATACTGAATTTTTAGTTTCCATTATGAATAGGCAATAACACTATCATTTTTCATAAGGACACAACCAAGTCCTTTCATTAAAGTGTCAAAATAAATAAAAGACCCATCATTCCCTAATAGTAGAGTCAAGGTAGGAGCATTTACTAATCTTATCTTCAGTTATTCAAAAATATTGCACAGTTGTTTTCCCAAACAAATTTAAACAACTTAAGATTGAACTTGGTTAATGGGTTAGCCAACAAGGTAAAATTCTGGATGAAATGTCGATAATTAACTGATAATCCAATAAAACTTCATACCACAATTATACTTTTCAGTGTCGGCAATTCCTAGATTGCCTTGGTCTTTGAAAGATCAATAGATATTCTATTCATAGAGGTAATATTTCTAAGAAAATAAATATCATGAACCCAGAATTCACACTTTATAAACATTCCATATAATTCATTTCCTATAAGATTCTTTAGAATAATGCACTAGTGATTTTCATGATCTTCGTAACTTTTGGATTACACCAAGATATCATAAATAAATACCACTATAAATTCATCGATGTATTCATTGAGTGATCCTTTCAATAGATCCCTGAAGACAAAGGGTGCATTAGTCAATCCAAAAGACATTACTATAAACTCGTAATGCCAGTACCTGGTTCAATATACAGCTTTCATAATATCTTCAATATTCAGTCACAACATATGATATCCAGAACGAAGTTCAATCTTTAAAAAATATTGATCTCTATGAATTTGTTCTAAAAAATAAACAATGCATGGAAGGGGATATTTTTTCATTATTGTTATATCATTTACCTCCCTATTGTTAATGAAAAACCTCATAGATATGTCTTTCTTGATGAAAAAAGGACAGGGCTCCCCATGGAGAAAAACTAGGGAGAATAAATCCATTATTACTCAATTACTCTAGTTGTTTCTTTAGTTCAACTAATCCCACATGGGCCATTCTATAAGGGGTCATTGATATGATCCTATAACTAATAATTCAATCAAGGGAAAAATCAATTTCTCATTCTAGGGGATGTACATGTAAATTCTATGGAAACCCATCAACATATTTTTTCACAATAGGTTCGTCCTCTATTCCATCATTATTTTCCTCAGCCATAATTAATTCATTATCACTCTCCCCAATGATTGAATATAGTAGAGCTACATGGGGTGGATCTTGAAAATATTAGATGGTGACATTTCTCCTCCATTGATAAGGTGCTCGTTATCATCATCGAGACTTGTAACCTCCTTATTCTTAAAATAAATTTTTGCTTCATGGTCCGAATGATAATCCATATTGAGGATCATATCAAATTCAATCATGGGTATTACTATTCGATGATCATATAAATAGTATTTATATGCCTTAATGGGGACTGATTCACACAACATTATTGCGATGATACAAACCTTTAGAGTTTAGATTGACAACTCACTTGGTAAATCAAATTGGAAATATCAAATTTTAATAGAAAACTTGGAAGATATGAAACAATGCAATGATCTAGAATCAATTAAAGGATTGGATAAACATGAGGAAACCATTAAATTACAAGCCACCACATCATACAAAGCTTCAACCTCAGCAGTAGTGATCGCATAAGCATATCCATGATGCCATTGCATTTTCTGAGGTATGTTTCCCTGATGCTTAGGAAATTAATTTGCATAATGAACCATATTTATGAAATTGAAGCATTGAACTTTGTTAACTTTTTTATTCAAATTAAAATAACTAGAAAGATGTCCTTTTTGTACATATTTGTAGAAAACTCCTTTTCTTTTTATACAAGAACCAATGTTTTTCCCTCCACAATTATCACAGGGTGAAAATTCAACTCTTCCCTATTACCCTATTTCTTTATTTCATTTCTTATATTGTTAAAACGATCTCTTCTTCTCTTGATTTATTTTAAAGTCGTAAAAAATAGAGAATTCCATTTTTGTATTGATATCACGTGAGACAAAATCTTCACACAATGAGAAGGATTGTGACAAAAATTCCTGACATAGAAATGGATTTAACCGATCAAAGAAATTTTCAATCTTAGATCTTGGGTTATGTATAAAAAATGCAGCATTCCTTGCTAACCTTGTAATATTTGCTTCATACTTTGAGACATTCTCATCCTCCTTTGGTTTTAGAGATTGAAATTTTCTTTCCATATCAGCTCGATGGTAATGAGGAAAGTATTTTTCTATGAAATTATCTTTAAAAACCCTACATTACCTACTTGATAATTATTCATCCTCTTTTGTGTTTTGATGTAGTGACCACCATTGATCTGCATCTTCAGTGAGGGAATAAACTGTCATGGAAATTTTGACCCTTTTACTACTCCCCAAAGCATGAAATTTTTTTCCTAAGGGACATATAAATTGTTCAGCTAAAAATTGATTTTTAGACCCTTAGAATTTTTGGTGGTTGTTGTCGCATGATGCGGTCTAGAATTGATCTTATACGTTCGGAATTAGGGTGCTCTATACAGGTAAGGTTATTATACATATCATCTGTGATTTGTCCCAATATGGTGATAAGCTGATCTACACTAGTTGAGTCACAATCTCCTCTAACATTATATTGAGATGGAGGAAAATCCATACATGTATTATGTGCATTGATATGATTTTCATTACTTAAATAAGGTTACATTTCTAAATAATGGAATACAATAGATTAGTTTATGAATCGCAATACATAATTCTGAAATTTTAAAACACTTTACATAAATTATCTTTTTATAGATATAATCCATAATCATAAAAAAAATCATTGAGGAGGTATATACTCATAAATCCTTCATAATGGTTTGTATAGAAAATGAAAATTATCTTCAGCATATCCACCAGGAGTGTCATAACCATGAGTGAAATAAGGAACGTTGTAATGGACTAGTTCCCATTCGATTCTAGCTCAAAGTGATGTTTTCAGGTTTTACCACTAGGTACATCTGTGTAAGATCCACCTCTACCTTCTCAGATCTTGGTAGGGATTTAGTGTGTTGAAAAATCACTAAATACTTATAGTACCAAAATTTTAGGAAGTTCTTATATACGAATCCTCAAATTGTATCTTACGGTATTGTGCCCTAATCAGTGTTTTTCTAAATCTAGATTCCAAGGCTTGTACTAAACTTCCTCTGATTCCAATTGTAATGCCCCAACACCAACTAACTCGAGTCGGTACATTATTACATAACATAGGAATGATAGAAGTAATCATGTCCTGAAAGACTGATTAGTTTAGTATTATTGGAAACAAGATACATATATATGTTTAACATTAAAACTTGAAAATAAATACAACACTATTTTGTTCCATTAGAAAAATCCATATCTCTTTGATTATGAATACATGTCCCTCCTAAATAACTTCTTCAAATCTGAGGAAAATAAATCATAAGAAAGGGGTGATCTCAAATGCTTAGTAATGATAAGCAATACAGTGGATGATAACATAGACATTAAGCATGGTGAATAATGAAAAACACAAGCCTTTACAAATAATAAACATGAACACTTTATTGAATGAAAATGAGCAGAGTACATAATTCCATAATAAAAAATAGTCAGGGGTATTCAACTAGTCAAATAAATACATGAATCATCATTATTATTTTCCTGATGATGAACTATATAATGCCGTACATTCTGGAACATATTGTCAACGCCTCGACCAACACGTCTAAAAATGATTTAGGCCTCAGCTAAAACCATATTTTGAATTAGGGAAGGCCTTATCCAATTCCACGTCTTAATGTCTCATGAGACCTACCAATTCATTGAGGATCTACAGAGGGATCCACCCATCACATAATAAGTCCAATACATTCCTTATATGAAAAGGATGAAATAAACATAAACATTTGTATTAAAACTAGCATAGTAAATTTCAATACTATAACCATAAAAAATTAATGGTATAAAAATAACTCATCCACCATCAAAAATAAAACAAAATCATAAATACAATATGAAATATTTTTATCATAATAAATCAAATTCAAACAAGTGTAAAATTTATGAAAGGATGTTGTTATATATGAGATCAATACTATTTGAGAGAAATATATTGTTGTATTTTGAAATCATTTATGAGTCACATAACTATAAATGAAAAAATTTATATTGAAAATATTCTTATAAAATATTGAGGGAATCTTCGATGATGTTATAACTATACAAATATCATCCCCCACCATATATGTTAAAAAACATACTTACCTTAATTTTGTCGAAAAAGACATAAAGTACCTTGATTGTAAAAAGACGAAATTATTCCTTTCAAAACATATAATTTAAAATTAGGTTATAAATAAAATTAACCCATAGTCTAGTTAATATTAAAAATGTTTTGAAATACATTTTAATGAAAATGCTGATGTGGATGATAATGTGGTCCCTATAGAAACGTATTTAAAATTATAATCGGATAGTAAATAGTTTGTGAAATTAACCGTTACCTTTTACTTTTCCTTAATTGAAGGCATGTTAACCTCGTGGATAATAGTTCATACATTGTTATTAAATTGTTCAATAAATATATACATAAATATTATATCATATAAGCTCCTATAAACTTGATTTGTTTATTATATTTCGGTAGCATCATCGTTTCGTGTGTCTACTAATTCATTTTCCATTATATGATTTGTTATGATGGTCTTGTTTGTCAGGTATTGGTTGTATTTGACTCATATAAAGAATTATATTATGTTCATAAACATTATTTTTAACAATAAAATGAAAATTATTCTCGAATTATTACGTTTGGGAATGAACCTCATCACGTTCGTGGAGACGGTAATCCGTACATACGCAAGACCGACTATATCAGTATATTGATGGTGAAATCATATGTAATCGGTTGGTATATCATATTTAAAGAATAATTGACATGTAATATTTATTATTTACAAAATTTCCTCATGAATAAGAGGGTTTCACTAATCACTCATGTGTTAGCTATCTTTAAAATAAGATTAGTAGATTCTTAATTCTTCTAGTTCATTGTATTTGTGGATGAGTATGAGGACGTCATTCCAAAATATGTTATAGGGATACCTCCCTGAGGGGAGATCGACTTATGCCTTGACTTGCTCCTAGGGATGACACTGATATCCTTAGTAGAATATTGAAAGGATCATATAGAGTGGGGTGAGATGAGGGTGAAACAAGAGGATTTGAGAAGGAAGTGGCTTGTGAGACCAAATGATTCACCCGAGGTGGACGAAGTATTGTTTTATAAGGAGGCTGATGGGAGTGTGCGGTTGTGCATGGATTAACAATGCCAGAACTTGTTGATAGTTAATGATAGGTATCCACTACCAAGGATTGATGACCTATTATACCTTCTAAGAGGGTTGTAGTGGTTCTCATTGTTTGGTCATCGATTTGGTGACCACTAGTTAAGAGTGTGGGATGAGGACATTCCAAAGATGGATTTCAGATGCCACTATGGTCACGATGAGTACATAGTGATTCCTTTGAGTGTGACAAAAACTCTAGTAGAGTTCATGGGAATTATGAACTGCATCGTCCTTCCATATTTAGTCATGTTCGTAGTGACATTCATCAAAGTCATCGTTATGTACTTGGCATCATAGGAGGAGGAAGTGAGACACATACGAATGATTATAGGAGTACACCAAGAGCACCATCTTAACAGGAAACTCTCGAAGATCTAGTTCTAGATACAATAGGTTCATTTTATAGGAAATTTAATCTCATCATATGGATTGTCTATGGAACCATCCATAGTAGAGTTTGTGTAAGAATGGGAGCCACCTGAAAGCGTGATGGATGCGCGAAGATTCTTTTGTTTGTAAATATATTACAAGAGATTAATTCTTGATTTTTTCGGAATATCCACACTGATGAAATCCTTGACCGATAGTGGAAAACCGTTCATTTATATAGAGACGTGCTGGTTGGATTTTTTATTTTTAAGACAGTGTTTGACGAGTACCCCGATCAAGATATTGTCAGAGGAGATTTTCATGTACGTAGTTTTCTATGATGCATCAGGGATCAGCAATGTCTTTGTCCCGATGTCGAGATTGGAATTGATTTCTAATGGTTTATTACAATTGAGAACGCATGAGAAAACTATGAAACCCATGATATTCATATGGTGGTGGTAGTTGTTTCTTTGAAGATGTGGTGAAACTACATTATGGATGAGTGATTTACCGTCTACTCTAACCACAAGATCCTCAAATAAATCTTCACAAAAAATCATCTAAATATGAGGAAGAGAAAATGTCTTGAGTACCTACATGATAATGACATTGATTTCATCTATATACGTGTGAAGGGGAATGTTGTGGGAAATTCATTCATTAGGAGAACGAGATCGTAGCTGTTGAATCAAGTAACAAAGAAGATGGAATCGTTATAGTTATACGTTGTGGAAGAAGAGGATGAAGCTTACCATTATTTTATGGTTGTCACCTAGCCACTCTTATAGTAGTTTGGGGGGCCACAACTAAAGGATTGCCACCATGAGTCAATAGGTTCTCTGTTAACCATTAGACATGCTCTTTGTAGATATTCACATGGAAGTGAGAAAATATTCTTTTTCAAATTACATAAATTTCTATTTGTGGAATTACGAGAGGAGGTCCGGATGGAGTTTCATACCTATCCGATGAATGTACAAACATGATTAGTGATGATGTACTAGGATATATAACGATAGTTCTGGTGGTTAGGTATGAAAATGTTAGTAATAAAGATCATTTCTCGATGCATGAAGTGCCAGTAGGTGAAGGCTGAGCACTGTGTTCCAGATTGGCTAAATAACCCCTTGGAGGTACACTGAGTGGAAGTGAGATGGGATATCGATGGTATTCATAATGGTAATACCACTATCATCCAAGGGGCAATATTCCATCCTGGTAATCTTGGTTTGACTCCACATTTCAGCCCACTTGCTAGATATCAGAAGGTAGAGTTCCGTAGAGAACTCCTGACGCCTCTACGTGCAAGAGATAGTTCGTCTCCATGTCATCCCTTAATAAATAGAATTAGATCGAAATTCCTGATTCACATCCTTATTGTGGAAGTGATTGTAGAAGGATTTTGGGACTCATATACACTTGAGCACAACATTCCATCCAATGAAAGATGGTCAGACGGAGATGACTATTTATGTTATGGAGGATATGTTGCAAGCATGTATCATGGAATTTGGTCATAGTTGGGAGGACCACCTTCAACTAGTGGAGTTTGAGTACAACAAAAGATAACACTCCACCATTGGTATGGAACCATTTGAGGCCTTATACAGGTGACCTTACGAGTCACCACATTGTTCGAATGACCCCAGTGAGTCAGTACTAATGGGTCCAGAGATGGTGTGAGCTACCACTGAGAAGGTGCGGATCATCAAGGAGTGGATGAAGGCTACACAAAGCTGGCATAAGGCTTTTTCTGATAGAAGATAGAGACTTTTGGAGTTTTAAGATGGATACCACATCTTCCTTTAAGTCTCACCTCGATAAGGGTTACAAAGATTTATCAGGGGTGGAATGTCATCTTCATGGCTCATGAGATCTTTCATTATACTATATAGAGTTTGATAGGAGGTGTACCACTTAGTTCTACCACAATAGTTTCACAGGGTACATGATGTGTTCCACATGTAACAACTGAGGAGGTATGTGCATGACATGTCGCACTTCATCGATAGTGGAGAGATGGAAATCGAGGATGAGGAATCATTTGATAATTATCTGGGGGAGATTGAGGATATGTTGGAGAGGATCATAAGAGGGAAATTGAATCCATTGGTGCATGTCCAGTGGTGGAACAAGAACATTTAGAAGAGCATGTGGTAGCGGGTGGCTCAGATTCAAGCCAAGTACCCACATCTTTTTTAGTAGCACTTGTTTTTCCATTTTGCAGAAGAAAATCCATAATATGGGGAGAATGTAATTTCTTAGATTTTTGGTGTGTTATATTTAAATATTATATGGAATTATTATGAGACCAGACATTTTGACAGATTTACATTTCGAGGCCTGGAGTGCCAAGAATAAATGAATGAAATAAATTAATCATTTAAACAACACTTGCGGGCGGTATTCCAGAAAATGTGTAATAACATTTAAATTGTTTTACAGATCAGAAATATGACGGAACTATATCAATCAAAGTAGAGAAATTACCTTAGGTGGGGCCTATCATTGACCCGCGTAGGTTATCAATAAAATCATTTTTTGACAATTTAATGGAAATAAAACAAAGTTATAATTTATTTTATTTTAATTGTTAACTTGAACACATCAGCCTAATCCTCTCCTATAAATATTTTCTTATGGTAGGTTCGTATTGTTTACCACATAACCCTACAAATTGAGGATTTTTCATTGGATCATTGGAGGGGAACCCATTGGTGGATGACGATGGTGTGATCGATCAACGCATCTCGTATTCGAAAAACCTCACCAATAAAAGAGACATGGAAAGTTTTGTTCTACCAAATCGGGGTAGGGGTTTGTTAAATTGATTTAGATCTTCCCATTTCTTCAATTATATGATGAATGTGGATCTATCCATGAATAGGTTGATCTACAGATCATGCGTTCATGCAGGTGGATATAACATTCTATTTCTTTTGGGGTTTGATTCGGGAATTGATTGGTGTAGATTTTTGGATTATACATCAACCTTTTAATAGGAGAGAATAAATTTCGTGATCAAATAAGGAGGAGGTGTGTTTCTCTTTTTTTTGGGATTTATTCCTCCTCATAATCCCGCATTCTTTGTGGTCATTGTGGTGTTATGGACATTGGATCGTTGTGCATCTGTTACACAAAGCAATGATCCAAAATTTTATATTTGACAATGAGATAACTCAATAGGGGTGCGATGGTGTAGGTAGTGCATAAATCGTCCAGGTTGGAGTGGTGTATTTCTTTGTCCATTCCTCATGTGGATGGTCGAAATGAGTTTTTGGGGTTGATCGAATGCCATAAACCTCTTGAAACCTCAATGGAAAGGTAGGGAGACCACAGATCTGGATTTTTGTGGCGATCAGATGGATAGATAAAATATTTGTAGAGAAACTAGTGTGTAACGGCAATGGAAGCCATTTCTGGAAATTTCCAATAAACACATCGTATATTCCGAAGAACACGCTGTGTGGGACCGATATGTGTGGGCTATGGTTTTAGGATATAGAATGGTTAAACATGGATGTGACCCATATACCACAACATGTGGGCCCATTCCCAGTCCTCGATGTGTATTTTGGGGAATACACAGAAACAAGAAAGACTGCACGACGTCACGACCCGACGTGTACTCCCTATGTGGAATGGTAGTGGTGGTTTGGCGAGACTCGGCATGTATCTTAGGAGATACATGGGAATGGTGTGGAGTATACGATATGTAATCCATCACAAGGCTAGACATGGATAGTAAAGTGGGATACCTCGAGTACTAGTTACATGAGATGCACCACAGGAGTTGAAGCTGTTTGTGGGTTCCTAGATGCATACATAGAGGGAACCCCGATTACTGGGACACGATGTGTGGTTTGTCATACAAACCAGGTACATACCTTTTCACATGACATGTTCCCTCTAAATCGATCTATTATACAAAGGTAGTAATTGGAGTCATGAGACACAGTTTGTGACCCCTTTTACAGGTCATGTTTTCCCTAGAACATGGATTTACCTTATTTTCTATTGTTCCTTAGACATGTTTTGTTTGGGTTTATTCCCTTTTTTCGCATTCCCTTGGTAGTCAGGTATCATTTCCATCCATAGGATTGTGATCACATCTATAGGTCATTCATAGTTAGTGTTAGGTATCCTTCCCAGAGGCTCGGAATGAGATCATCTATCCATCCATGACCCTATGTATAGTTATTTATTGATGTGACTAATCCTACGGAATGGTGATCCTTTATATAGAAGTTGAATATCAAGGTTTTGATGTATCCTTCATGGACCTGGATGTGATACACATCTATCTAACATTTGCATTACACACTCAGGTGTGTGTTCTCTGGTAATGAGTGTATAAATCTCTCAAAGATATTTCTGAAAAACAGTAATTCTCAGATGGAATTCGTTAGAGCTATCAGACTCATGGAATGAGTTATCTCGAAAGTGTTCTTCTCAAAACCTTCACTCTAAAAAACTAGGTTGGATATGTGGTCATCTGACTTGTCTCTAGACTATGAGTTTGGGTTTTGAGTATATCTTTGTTGTGATTCCCTTTCAATATGCTTAGTAGACATAAATTTCTAAGAGATGATTGTACCTTTACATTTCATTTTTTTGTTTCGATTTTCATGGTCCTTAGCTGAGTATTGGTATACACACCCCTGAATGATAATTCCTTCTTGTGTCATTTCATTTGCAAATGTGTGGCCTTTTGACGGAGTCCGGGGCAGAAAAAGACCAGACTAAGCTTTTTGAGTTCCCAATAGGCTGATATTTTGTTACGAATATGAGTTGTAGTCCCAGTACATCATTGTCCTTACCTGTTGGAATTTATTATTACATACTCTTGTCTTTTGTGAGCTTGTATTATAACCCTGTTTACATTCCATATATTACTTCCTATCATGCTCGATTGGTTGTGTTTAGTTGTATGCATGCATTTTTTTCATTAGATGTTTTTTCCATTCTGCATTCATGGGATTGGAGATGTGTTCATTTGTACATGTACTTAGGAAATGCCTCCCTTTTTAGAGATATGCCTACTCAGTCCTAGTATCCAGACCCTTTCCGATTCGAGGTGTGCTTGGGGTGTTGCTGTTCATGGCTCACAAAGAAGAGTCATGATAGAAGT
The DNA here is from genome assembly GCA_963277665.1 of Viscum album. NCBI lineage: Eukaryota > Viridiplantae > Streptophyta > Magnoliopsida > Santalales > Viscaceae > Viscum > Viscum album. The sequence goes on along the minus strand of OY728120.1, from coordinate 644,998,196 downwards.
CACTCAAATCTTATGACAAATAAAATAAAAAATCATCAAATGAAAAATTAGATACCATAAATATAATGGGATTTGTTATATGATGTATCAAATGGATTTATATACACCACTCAAAAAAATTATGTCAGAATAAATGGATATATCTCTGTGAATTAAAAAATATGAGGCAATAAAATACTTACCTCTTAATTTACTATATTTTTTCAAACATTAACATTCTGTATAGTGGTTTAAATATTGTTATTATCTCATATGAGAGCTATAACAATATTTATAATACATTAGATAATGTTTTTATAACACCTTATGTCCAATTATGTTACGATATTTCATTATTTAATGGATTTTGTGTGTTTTCATTTCATGGTTTCACAATCTTTCAATTTTATTAAAATTTTTCATTCTTGTGTGAAATTGGATTACAACATATGAAGTGTAATGAAAATGTGTCAATGAAAGTCTATAAATATTAATATTGTAGCGACCTGATGCCAAATGGCCAGGAAGAGGTGTATGTTATTCTAATATTGGCATGGTTATAAGTAATCATAACCCGAATGATGGAGTGTGTCATTGTCGTGGTAAACTAGATACATACATTTGTATATTATTACTATTGACATGACTACTTAAAACATTATTTTTATAAAAAAATCATCAACTATACCTATAATCCATATAGTAAATCCCTAAAAATCATTCCTTCTATGATTATTAAATTACAAGGAAATAAAAATAATAAGGTTGATCTAAAATACTGATTGAGGAATAAATAGAGATGATGTAATAATAAATCAATTAGAATAGTCAATGTGGAACGTTAAATGTGAAATCGCATTACTGATCTAATAGGTATTCCACAAACCATGTCCTGGTTTTTCTTTTTATTTAACATTGAAGGGTTGCGAGTTAATTTGGATGATACATATAATGGTGATGTTAGGTATTTTTGAACCCTAATATTTATAATATCTTTTACATAGGTTGGTGGAGTGTTACAAGACTTGTAACTAATCTACACGACATGTAATGGTTATTGGGTGCATACCGTGAATGGTTCATAAAATAAAATTATAACTTCAGGAAGAGAATTTAGATGTTATGAGTTATTTAATCAATAGTTTTTCAATTTAAAGAGGTATTTTTGATAGTTTTTCTATATTAACAGTTTATATACATGTAGTGGTATTACGCATCATGAAATTCATTGAAAATACTTTTTTAATTATGTATCATAGCTGATATATCCTTTCTCCTCCACTCTAGTTTTTTCTCTCCCAATCTAAACAATTCCATAAGAGATCATAAACAACTATCTTTCATCGAGATCCTTTCAAGTGAATGTCATTTAATATAAAATAAAAAAAACTTATGTTCAATTTGTTATTTCTTGAGAACCATTTTCATTATCATAATTAAATTTATTTCAATTTTTACTATGTTCTATATAAATAGATAATAAATTATATTTATGTCTAGTGTTTTGACCAAATTCAATTTATTTGTTAAAAAATATAGTAATATATAAACTATCGTCAACAGGTTCATTATATAACATCTTAAAAATAATGATAATTTCATAATCATCATATTTATATATAAATTAAACTATTAAAAACATTCATTAAATATATTTATTAGAAATGAACCAGTGTTATACTAATGGAAATAGTTGGCCATACATACGATTGATTAATGTTCCCATTTTTCATTGTTTGATATATTAAGAAGGTAATCAATACTATATCATTTAGTAAAAATTATAATATCAAAAATTCCTTATAATATATTCATATATATTTATATATATAATTCATGTGTTGTTAAAGGAATCACATCATGCTGAGGAGGCAGTGATCCACATCACCATGAACAATGTTATGACATTGTGTGTGAATGTATATTAAATAAAATGATAAATAAAGTATATTTCCATAATTTAAATTAGTTGAAGAATATAGTATATATGTTCTATATAATATGGTTAATTATATTAATATTTTATAAATTCCATGTATCATGTTAACGAATCTCATCACTTTGAGGGGTGGTAGTCCACACGTTCTCAAACAATGTTAACATATGAACTCAAAATAAGAATTATTAAAGTGGTGTTTTATAAAATGATTAAATAATAATAAATATAAATTAAATATCATATTATATATATATATATATTGCTTCCATCGTAATGGGAACATTGATTTGTGGAAATGTAAAAACAAACAATCATTTCTTCATGGGGTATTGGTTTTCTGTATAGAGAAACAATATGTTCGTTACCTATTAGATGGAGGATTGTGTAAGTGAAGGTCATTGAAATTACATAATATATTATTAGAATTTGGAGGATAATAATGTTTTCATATAATAATTTTATAATTATTTTTTAGGAGGTGGATAATTGAAGTGAGGTTGTAGAGAATGAGAGAAGATGTTACTTTTTAATTATGTATCATCTTTTGGTTTGTACCAAAAGTTTTCCTTGGAAACATTTCTTCCAAAATGAAGGTTTCAATGTATAGGGATAGATTTTGGGACAATATTTGGGCAGATCATGTCTGAACTTTTTTTGTCTGAGGGTTGTGTGTAATAGGAATAGTTGGTGGACTTTTATTAGGGAGGAAAATGGATTACATGGTATTTTGAAAATAAGGTAGGTGTACCCACGTTTTTACTCACCCAAACCCATCCAAACCCAAAAAACCATGATAATGTAACAGTTATGGTTGAATTAGGTATGATGAATGGGTGTTTTATAAGTTCTAGTTCATTTGGGCCCTTAAGATAATTTTTTAGTCCAATATTAGGCTTAATTTAACAATAACAATTATAATAAATTTAAATTACATTCACTAATAATTTCTGTAAAAAAACATTTTTGTCATATTAGACATTATAAAATTTTATAATTCCATATATTGAATCTATTTTTCCAAATTATAATCATATAAGTGGCAGAAATTAATTTAAAATATATCAAGTACGTGGGAAGACAATATAGGTTTTTAAAGTAAAAAACATCAATATATTTTCTATATTTTTATAATCAATTTCAATGTAAAATTGATTCCAATGAAATAAATTATATTTAGTTATAAAAATATTATCTAACTCAAGTTTATACTAAATTAAAAATATAATTTAAATGTAAAAATAAATTAAATGAAAAATCAGTTTTGAATTAAATTCGATTTTTTAACTATTCATTAAAATATGAAATGATTCAGAAAAATATAAAAAATTAATAATAAAATAGTTAATATAATTAAAATTATAAGATGAATTTTATTAATAAATATTAAATTAATTAAGGTTTCATAATTATTTTTAAAATGTATTCTCAATTAAAAGGAAAAAAATTCCATTATAAAAAATGTTTTTATGTGTAAAATAAAGTTCATTATGGTCATATGTCTATCAAAGAAAATCGATATATATAAAAAATATCTGATTTAATGTTGAATATAATAAATTAATATCATTCAATAATTTTAAATAATATAATTTTTAAGTGTAAAAAAATTAAGCATAAAAATAATTTTCTATAAAATATTTACGTTATATTCATTTTCTTCCTTTATACATTACTAATTAATATGAGACCAATTGAATCATATTTTATTTTCAAAAACCATAATTTTCATAATTTATTTATTAATATTCATAACTAATAATTTAATAGATCGTTTATATCTGATTTTTTAATAATATATTATGGTTCAATAAAATTTGATCTTGCGCGTAATGGATGCTATCGAGGAATGTAATCTTGCATGTAAGACAGTATATATAGGAAATCACCTCTTGAATGTATCACTTGTTATCAGTATTTTTCATGTATTTTAATATATATATATATATATAACATATTTTGAATCGTAAATATAATATAAATTATCTTGATATTATATTACCATATGTGCTCGATGTCACATGTCATACATGCACTCAAATACCATGTTCTTAATTCAGAATTTATGGGTATAAAAATTTGAACCATATAACATTTTCATTTATTTTATGAGGATAATAAATTTTATTTAAAGTTAATGATAAATTTTCAGTGTATTCTTATAGTTTCTTCGAACACTATGAACTTGTTTCGTTTTATTAAATACAATCTATATGTAATTTTTCTGGAAAATTAAATAGATTATATTACACTGATTTATATATTATAATACCAGTAAGATACTTTTATGAAAATCCATGATTTCTGTAATAGAATATAAAAAATCATTATCTATAGAGACAATTAACCACCATAATTTAGACAATGGTTTCCTTTTATTTAATAAGAGAAGGAAATAAAATTGTTAAACATAAGATATTCTTTAAGAAACATAATAATATAGCATACACATCAATTTCGAGTTATAATGACATAACAGATGAATGAGTTGAGGGTAAAATATATATTGAAACGAAAATAAGAGAGTTTGTTTGGGGAAATGACCTTGTAGGTATCTTCTCCAAAAAACCATTTTAGGTTTCTATATTTGGTTATTTAGTGAATCCCGCAGCACTTAGACATGGATAGGGACTAGGGGAGTGGGTTTTGGATAGTATATAATTTGATTTAATAGTTTTCAGAATAAATGGTATTGGGATGTGTGTTATTTATACTATGGGATTGTGGCTTTAAGGAATGAATAATAAATATTTCATATCTAAAGCGAACAATATTTTTATGGAATTAATTTCTATGAATATGATAATAATTAATATTTTAATGTCAAGTTAGGTACAAAAAACACTTAAAATAGACACTTAATGTTGTACTTTTTTAGGTATTTAATAATTTACCTTTAAACATTAACATATTTCATTATTTTACATATACCATGAAAAATATTTATATTTCATGGGTGAATTCTTTATTATTAATAATTAGAATGACCATAAAATAAAATTTTGAACCCTGGTTTCTAAATATTGAAGTCATATTACAAAATTATTTTCATATAATTGGAAAAATAATATTTAAAATTGATCTCGTAGACATAATGAAAATGTGAATTTTTAAATAAAATCTCCAAAGCATGAAATGTTTTTACGTACAATTTATAAATTAAATTGACTCCAATTATATAAATTTGATATATTGATTTATAATTTCACAAATTATAATTCAACATAAAATTAAAATATTCTTTTAATATATAGATAAATTTTTTGATAAATAAATTTCCAAATAAAATGATGAATTTTCTACGTTTCATAAAAATTAAACTTATTGTAAATATAGAAACAATTCACTTTAAGGTAAAATTGATCTTTATATTTCAATAAAGAGGATTATTCATCCAAAAAATATATATTAATGGTTCAAAATTTATTTTTGAATCACGTTCACCATCAGAATCGTCAAAATTTACTTTTAGACAAATATAGTTTCACTACTTTGAATATGATTAATTCTTTTACTAAGTATATCAAAAATATTCTATTAATTTAAAAACATTTATTAACGAAATAAAATATAAATTTCATTATTATATTTTACTACCGGGGATTAATTTAATATATTAAAATAAAATTACATCTTGTCCATAAAATTAGTATTTAAATAAAAACAAATCCCTTATATTTAATGGGTTATTATTTATATTTATCATTAATAAGTATCTGGTGAATTCAATAATATTTGAAAATAAGTTAGTTAATCATATTCATAACCACCCATTAAATTTGTAAGATATAATTGGCACAATTTTATATTAATAATTACTCTGTAATATATTTTCATAAGTTAGTTACAAGCACCCAAAAATTAATTCTTCCTAATAATTATAACTCAAGATAAAAAACTATGGTTCAGATTTCTTAAAAAATTCATTTTTTGGAAACCCAAATTAGACAAATAGTCAATAAAACATCCAATTAATATGTGGGTAAAAAGTATGATGGTATCCCAAGATAACACAAACTAAGTTTCCAAGAAGGAAAACATCTATATTTAATGAGGAAATAACTATCATGTTCTTATAGAGAGTGATATATAGCATGTTCATTAAATATTTAACCATTATAATATCGTAATGTTATGATGGGTTAAATAACCATTAATTTCATGGTATAAAAATAAAAATAGATATTTTTTTTGTTTTAATATACTTTTCATTGTGTTGAGGAATTGGATTATAAACTAGAATTAGAGAATAAGGATAACAACTTACAGGAATATTATAATTTCATCCTAATTTTTCACCAAATGATGAGTATTCAATATCAATTTCCATACCTGAAGTATCAAAATAAAATTTAATGGATCAAAATAACCCAAAATTTAATACTATTTATTTCTATTATAATAGGAATTTATTTAATCAATTATTTTTAATACAAGATACGTTAATTTATAAAAAATAATAAATCATTTTATCAAATATAACTACATTAATCATCAAATTTTTATATTAAAAATCAATTTTCAAAGTAGATTATTCAGTAAATACATTTCGTTAAAAATTCTCAAAAAAAATTTAAATAAAATTTCAATCCAATAATTTATACAGATATTATCACCTAGTCATCAATGGTAAATATATTATTATTTTTCAAATTACATCAATTTCTATAAAATAATTATACCCAATATGATATTCCACTAATATAAAAATCAACAAGATATGGAAATAAATAATAAATCTTCATAAATACAAAATAAAATAATATATTCACTAAAATCCAATTAATAACTTCTTACATGATTAATATTACATAATATTCTTTTTAACATAATAAACTAGGGTTTCCAAAATAGTGTATGTCTTTTGAAATCACACTATTTACCTAATCACTGAATGAAATTAAAATACCATGGTTATAGATATGATAAAACACATGTTAACAAAATGAAGATAAAAATTATCAAAAAAATAATTCAAATAATGAGAACGAATTTCATACATACTAGCACATCATGTTTTTCTATGGTTGGTGATGCACCCTTATTTCCCTTAGATTAATGGTTTGATCCCCAAATCGTTTCCAGACGTGATGTGTTTTCACACTTCTAATTGGATTTCTGTTTTCTAAAACTATATCTATACAATCATTATAAAATTATATTAATGGTAGAAACATATTCAAAATGATCATTAATAAATTTAACCACATAGTTTATCCCATACATATCATTTCAAAAAATAATTAAGAACACATAATTAACCAATATTCAAAGATCATATAAACAATAAATACAAACAATACCTTTAATGTTATAACCACAAAATTTAATGGAATTTTTCCGGATCTAAACATCTTCATATCATAGTTTTATGATTCACATGTACATCAAAATTTACAATCATTTTATCTCTTTTAAAAGTTATCGATTCTATTTAACATATGTCTTTGAATTTAAAATAGAAAAAAAATACTAATGAAAAATCCTGAGGTATTCCATGTTTACTAAAATATTTATCAAATAACTAAAATTTATAAATTTTAAAACACAATACATAAACACATATTTTATATATTTTTTCAACCATTTACCATGGGGTTTCATCATATTTCTATAAAATTTATTCCTAAAATCATAGATATGAATTATATATATATGATTCATCAATGACAAAAAAATGTATATAGAAAACATAAGAAACTAATTCATACCATACATCTATATATCTAGATATTTTGTGATAATCCCTTTATCTTTTGATATTTTTTCAAACTTTGAAAATAATGATCATCACGAAACATATGGTATTTCACTTTTCATGATAGTTTTATGAGTTGAGATATTGACATACAATCAATATATATAACAATACCCATAATATTATTTTATAATAGAATATTTTTATGATTAGTCATTCAATTCCAAAAATGATATAGAGACCCATGAATAACTTACATTTATATTACATCAGATAAGATGATTATTCAACACATTATAGAAATATATGACCAATAATCGTAATAGTTTAGTGTCATTGAAAATGGAACAAAATATTCTATCTCAAAGAAAGATCATCAAAGAATCCCACAATGATATTACCCATTAGTGCATCTACATAAAACTATTATTCATAACTACGGGAAATGGAACAATTGAAACAGGTGATTTCATATGTTTAGTATGTGTAAACATAGGTGATACATTTGAATAAAATGATAATAAGGGTATGAGAACTTGAGAATAACAATTTATGATCATACCAAGAATATCACAGATCATATACATGATTCCTAGAATAAATATTGTATATTCAGAAGACATGATTCAGAAAGGAAACACGAGAATAATCCCTGAAAACATAACATAGTATGAAGACATGGAAGTTATGGGAAACAAATAGGCTTTAAAAATACAATGTCATGACTTCCGACCATGAAATCCCTAATAGGTTAGGCATTGGAAAATAACCCATATAACTACGTTGGGATAGGGATTACCTATGTTTGGAGGAATATGATACCCTCCATTGCACCCTCCTGTTCTGAGATTTGGATTTTCTCCCATATACACATTTATTTTGGACTTTGGATGTTGTTCCTTATACCCTCATGATTTGGCCTATATAATACCTCTTGTTTTGGGCATAATATTCCCTCCAATGCACCCTCTTCAACTCAAAAATCATATATCATTACCCAAGGCATTTGAGGGAGACATAGTTCCCACTAATCACATAATAGGTGTGCTACAAGATTATAAACAATCATTATATCATAACTCATGAAAGGGAATGTGTATCAAAAATATTTCATCATATCAATACCTATGGAAAAGTGATAGGTCTAATAAACATCTCATCAATCCAAAATCCAAGAAAAGAAGAGTTTTTCAATAATATGTAACACATTTAAGAGAAATGGATGTCATAAGAATCATTGAATCAAAACCTAAAAAATTCAATAAATAATATTAATGAAACATTGAGAAATTTCTAAGATAGTCATGAGTAACATCAATGGATTAAATCTTTGATGGAAAACAATTTTTAATTATCATTTAAAAACATATCTTCAAGAAAATAAAAATTCTTCTTTGGAAAATATTTTAATTATATTAAACCATTATAAAATCAATTTCCATTAAATTTAATTGAAATCATATAATGATGTCTACAAAAAAAATTTAAATCCCTTACCATTGAAGACATATGAGAGGTGGTAGTACACATGTCCACAAATGAAGTTATCATTTTAATTAAAAATTAATATAATAATGTTAGGATTTATATAATAACTAATTAACTATTAATACAAAATATATACGTTAGATAAAATATATTTTCCATCACAACTGAAAACCATGAGATGTGGTAAAGGAAAAATAACAACGTTATTTGGTGGGGTTTAAGTTCACCATACACATGAACGGTAGCTTCATTACACATTAGATGGATGTGTGTATTTATATAGTTTATAATAATATATTAATGTGTATAATTATATTTAGGATACCAATTTTATTGTATAATCATGGGGTAATAATATATGTGTTAGTAGAGAATGAAAATACTATTAAAGATCTTAAGTAAGATTGTTGTCTCTCAATTGCGAAACTCCTTTTAAATTCCTACAAAGGGAATCCTAGGATGGAGTTCGTACATATGAGATTCTTGTAGGACAATGGGATAGATTTTTTAAAATTATTTTGGGAATATATTGGTCATGAGTTACTATCATGATAGGTTTGAGGAAGAGGGATATGTGAGTGCCTTTTTATAGTGGATGGAGGGTACACACTTTTTATTTTTGATGAAAAGTTAGGTGATCCTCATTTTTAAAATAAAAAAGTGATAAAATCCATAACAAAACTCAATATTATATGTTTTATATCATAATGTTTGAAATAAAATGGTTTTTTGGATAGGTTCATTGGTATTTTGAACCCTTATGATTATGTTGCAGTCCTATATTAAGCTTAATTGTATGTTAACCGATGTAATTAGTTTTAATCACATTCAATAATATTTATGGTAAAAAATTAAGTATATATTATAAGAATACTAATATTACACTAAATAGAATAGTGTGTGTTAATTTTATTAAATTAAATTCATATAAGTATAAAAAATATTTCTAATGCTAATCCTGCAGTCGTGGAGAGAATGTGGGATTTTAATGTGAGAATTTTAAAAATATCATAAAGTTTAATATCTTAATTTAATATAATTATGATTCCAATGACCATAATTAGATTAATATTTAAAATATTCATCTATTAATAAATTAAAAAAAATTTAAATGTAATTTGTAAATATAATTTTTAAATATAATTTAATATGATGAAAAAGGTTTTTTCAATTTAAATTCAGTATAATTTCACTTTTCCTCCAAAATAGATGTTTCTTAGAAAAATCTCAAAAATTCACCTAATGATAATATTGATATTATGAATTAAAATATGAATTTTATTTTATTAAATTAATGATCTATGTTTTTCAAAATATAATTTTATTATCATTCACAAAAGGACATTAAAAGTAGATCATTTTAGAAAAAAACTTTTTAATCATAAAAACATTACCAATATTGCATGTTTTATTATCAATATGATTTATTTTTTTTAAATAATTACATAATTTAAAAAAATTATTGTTTATATTCATATTAATACTTATTAAATATATTTTATTGACTATTTTAATCAAATTATTATTACAATAAAATGATGTTTCATATAATCATGGTGTTCTGTGTAATACAAGACAGGTTAGGGTTTCATGTAGCACAAGATAAACACTGTCTTTTGTGACCTATATGAAAAAATGTAGTTCATTAATAGGAGAAAAAAATTCAATGTTGTGTGAAATGAATAATATATAAAAAATCGAATGAATTCATAAATATATATTTCCCAAAATCATAGGGTATTACATTCTACCGACTATAAAATGATTTTTTCCAAAAAAAATTCAATGTCATAAATGGTTTAATACATGGAAATAAAATTCATAAAAACCCACTTGATATAAATAAAAACTAATTTTTAACAGGTAATTTTTGAAATATAACTATATAGAAAAGTTACATACCCCTAGATTTCCATATTGGAGAATATATGTGGTAAGTGAAAACATTCACAATGAAGAAAAATATAACAATGTAGTTATGATAATTAGTGATAGAGAACATGGTCCAGAGAATAATAAACATAATAAATCAAAAAAAATATGGTGATCAAAATGTGGCATTTGATTCATTAGAAATGAAGTCACCATGATAACATTTTTGGATTTAGGGTCCTTTTTTTTAATGTTTAAGAACTTTAACAAGAATATATAATAACTTGATCTTATTACAATCCATATACCAAATATCAGCCTTTGGTTATGAATCAATCAATTACAACTTCATCTCTTACTCTTTGGAATGACGGTGAATTTTTAATTCCTAGAGTACTAATAGATCCTAAGATCCATAAATATAATGATATGTTTTTCCATTTGTCATTTTTTATTCGACAAAATTATTATCACAATTTAGGAAATATGAAAATATCCTCATGTGGTGAGATAATACATTAATATAATGAAATTCAAAAAATGTTTTGCATAAAATTTTTATAAACTATTTTTCTTATAACAATTTCTAAATATAAAAACCCAAAAAAATAGAAATAAGTCACAAAACCATATTAACATTAATCGATATTATATCACAATTTTATATTATTGTTTGTCACATTAAAATAATGTGAATAACTCAATATATATTCTTTTAAAACATGATAATAACCTATATTACTGTATAAAAATGAAAAAAATTATTCTGAGTTATTTTATGATTATAAAAATTATTATATAAGTCCAATAAGTTTTAAACTTCATTCATGAAGACACATAATTTTTTTTCCAAATATCCATTATATTTTTTGAGCTAAGTGATACTATCTAATTTAATTATACATATCGAGGACATATTTATCCAAAAATCATAATCTCAAAATGAGGAACATATTAAGGGTCAAATTCTATTACTAAATATATCACATGTCCATGAAATCACTTTTCCACCATCATCATCACAATTCAAAAAATTCATTCTAATCCTTAAGGAAAAAATGATAATAAAAATAATTTTATATTTCATGATTAATATAATATTTTATTTTATTTACAAAACACATACAATACCATTATCTAACAATATTCTTATACCATTACTTAGGTTTCATCATATTATCTCATAATATCCATATTCATAGAGAATAAAATATTAATAATTTTTATGGTTCCTCAACCAAAATACAATCATGATTCTAATGTTTAATGTGAACAATACTATTATAATATTATATAACATTCACATGTAATTTTTGGTTGCTTTATCTTCAGAAGTATAAACAATACGCATACCAACATACATGATTCTCTTCATAAGTTCTCCGATAAAAACATTGATTTTCATAATTCCCATACATTCAACATCTTTAGAATTCAAATTTAACCATGTTCTATCAGTTATTAATAATATTTAAAACCACAAATCATAGTTTGAAAAACATTTGTCAGAAAAGAAAAACCCATAATCATGAAAAATAAAAAATTGCATTTTTAAATCAGGACACATACTACTTTAATCTCATAAACCTAATAATTATCCTAGGATATTTATAGTTATCCATTATTTATATACATTATAATGGTACATAAAGAGATATTTAATTCCTAAATAATATCCTATCAGAGTGTCAGACTAGGTGTTCTATAAATCCTAATTTCATGTACCAGCATATGATATACTTAGGCTTAACAAACATTTTCAGAGTTTTTATTCCATGTAAAACATTTCCAGAACAATATCCACTTGTTGTTTCTATAAATGGATGTATTTATATTAATCTAACCACTCTATCCTTTACGAAAATTCAATGATATATTCTTAAACATTAACACATCCTTAGTGGTATCCATAGAGACATCCCTAGACATATACGTTGAAATATTCCAAGGGTTATCATTATAGTTTTATCGTCCTAGTTTTGAAAGGTTGACTAAAAATCCCATTGATACAAACTATAGCTACCTAGTGTTAATATATAGAGATATTAAATCATTTTTGATGATTATTCCTCAAATTAAAAAATTAACTACACGAGAACTATACTATTTAAGTATATTTGGAAATATAGAAAAATATCATCTAAGATCGTGATTGATATTCTATGTTTCCCAAAATGATATTAAAATTTATTAATTATACTTATAACCATTTCTCTTAATTTGTGTAAAAGAAAAATAAGAAAAGGGATCGTTGAGATGCTCTATAAGGGTAGGCTTATGAGATACATAAACATAACATGGGAATAAGGGTATGAGGACATGTGAAGAAAGTTGATTAATAACATTCATATAAAGAATCATATACAAAAGTAATGGACCACCTATTTTTAGTTCATAAGACATTAATTATATGTGAAATAATGGAGTAATCAATGAAATAATTACAAATTAATTAAATGTGGAATTTTTTGTATACACATATAAATAGAAATTCATATGTCATGGATTACTACCAATACCCTCATAACATGTTCAACTTGTGATAATAACACATATACACTCTTTGAGACTTGGATTCCATACCATATATACTTTTTTGGGTCTTGGGTTTCCCTGCTATGTACCCACATATTTTAGTTGGGGTATTCCCTCCCAATTACTCAATTTTTTGAGGTTTGGATGCTCTCCTATGTACCCTCTTATTTCATGCTTAAGAAACCCTCTTGTTTCTAGCATGGGATTCCGTCTCATGTACCCTATTGAGCTCAGAAAACAATTACAATTACATAATAATAATAGAGAAATATTGGTACCACCCATCACACAATGCATATTACACAAGATTATAAACAATAGACATATCATATCTGATGAAATTAAAATGGTATCATAATGAGTTCATCATATCATTAATATATAGAAAAGATACAGATCTCATAATCATTTAATTAAAAATAACCCTATGAAATGAATTAGTTTTCAAAATAATATAACTTGTGGAAGTGAAATGGTTGTAATATGAATCATTCGATGAAAACTGAATCCTTTTAGAAATTAATTTAAAGGGAACCATTGGATAATTTCAAATAATGTAATGAGTAAAATCAATAGATGTCATCATACAGGGATATTAATTTTAAAATACCTTTTCAAAACATAACTTAAATAAATATCATTTCTTAATTTAAATTAATTTTTTAAAAATAAATCTGTTTGAAAACCATTTTCTTTGAAACTACATTAGAAATAGAAAAATATGGAATAAAATAATTTTGATAAAAATTTCCCATTAAGACATATAAATTAATATTGATTTTTTTGAAAACTAATTTCCTTTATGTCATATAAATTAATGTTTAAAACATTTTTAAAACCATTTTACTTTAAAACATATAATATAAGAATGAAAAACAGTTTAGAATTGATGTCCTTTAAAAATTATATAATAATCATCATAAAAAATTAAATATTGTTTTCCTGTAATACTTATAAATGTTTCTTGAAGTCATTTTTAAAACCATTTTCTATTAAAACATATAAATGAAGCATGAAAATCCATTGTGATGAATTTTGCTTAATAATAATTTTAACACATATAAAATAATCATTGAGATCATTATAATCCTATTCAGTGAAAATTACCCATTATAATATTTATAATGGTAATTATTAAAATCATATAAACACTTTCTATAATCAAAATATTTTTGAAAAAAAAAATCTTTGAAAATATAATTAAATTAGGAAAATCCTTAAATTACTAGAGAAAAAATATCTAAAAAAGTACATGTGAAAATAATATGTAATCTTCGAGGAAATTTTGGTCATGAAGGATGGTAACTCTGTACATTCCGAAAATTTGTTTTGCACAACAAAAAGTTTTGAAAATTGCATTGATTAGAATATTAAAGGACATGTCATTTTAAAAACATTTTTTAAAATGATAATGAATGGGATAAAATTTCCTTTTATAATCATTTAATTTTAGAATAACATTTTTTTACACTTAAATAAAACATGTTTTTGAAATAACACAAACATACATCCGAAATAAGAGATACAGACACATTTTCATAAAAATATTTTCATAATTATATTAATTACAATAGAATAGAATAAATGGAATTATTAAATGAATATAATAACTAACCAGAGCGAAGGAAATGTCATGAATTTTCTTGATATATGGACCATAGTATTTCATAAATGGAAACATAATCATAAAAAATCTTGATAAATGATGAGATAGTATATATAAAGAGTTACCGCTGTTATAACATTGAATAAAAATATAAGGGAAAAATTGGAAATACATTAATATTAGAATATATTGAATATAACTATATTTATGATATAATATTTAAATGATGTTCTATACACAACATATAAAAATATAGGTTGATGACATGTAATGTATCTCAAAGAATGAAATTTGAGGTAAAATTAATTTAACGGTTTGGTAAATTTTGAATCATTGAACCCATGAAATAAAATTCATCAAATGGATATTTAAATAATAATTAAATTTCTTATATTAATTATATAATAGATAAATTGGATGTATAAAAACCAATAATATAAATGAATTTTGAATAATGCATATATATCACGGCAGTAAAATGTGAGATTTAATTCCCGTACAGTATGTTTTGACTTTTTTGAACACATTAAAACCTCTTATAAAATAATTATAATTTTTGTATAAGTCTATTATAACAAACTTTTCATATATATAATACAATATATGATTCACTTTTGAATTTATATTACCCATTTGTCAAAAAATCTATGTTAATGTAATGTTTTGGGAAATAACTTCTTTGTTTATCATATGTGTTCTGACTTATTATTCTTGATCATTATAAATGGATCAAGTTATAATTTTCCCAGAATATAAATACTTACATTCATATCATATATTTTATGTAAATAAATATTAATTGGATTATATTAAAAATAATAATATTAAATGAAATAAATCATTAAAGGAGAAGGTAGGTCGTATGTACCCATGAATGTTGCTTTTGATTTGTTGTCGAAATGAAAGAATGCATGTAATTGAAATATATATATATATTATTAATCTAGTGGAATTATTATTTATTTTATATAATATAATTTTACTAAACCCATATTTTATATATTCTAGGTAAATTTTGAATGAATCTCAACACTTTAAGGAGGCGGTAGTGCACAACTTCACAAAAAAAGTTATCATATTTACAAAAAATAAAATGTATGAAGGTATGTGTTATATAAAAAATCAAGACTAAAAAATTAGATAAAAAAATAATATATATCATATAATTTTTAAAAAATAAATACTTAATACATTTCATTCAATGATTGAATGAATCAAATCACTTTGAGGAAGAGTTAGTCCACAATCCACAAACTAAGCTATTGTATTTCTAGAAAATGCAAAGCATGAAGGTATGATTTATATAATAAATAAATAAGAATTAATACATAATATATATAATATTCATCATTTTAAAATATAGTTTCCATCACAAGAACCAACCATGAGTTGTGAGAAAAGAATAATGAACAACATTGTTTGGTGTTGTGGTAGTTCTCCAAACTCAAGAATGGTAGGTTTGTCACACATTAGATGGATGTGTGTGTATGTTTAGGTCAAAACCATAAAATATAAACATATAATTATATTGAAGATATAGTTTTTAAAATATAATAATATAATTATAAGAGATTAGGGTTGGAGAATTAAAATACTACTAATGATATTGAGGAAGGATGTTACCTATTTTTAGGGTTAATCCTTAAGGGTTATAAGAACGGGCTTCCTTGGATGGATTGATTCCCTAGTTGATTTTAATAATATAAGTAGAGGTATTTTGAGGTGAATTTTGGGCTGTTATTTATCATGAAATAGTGTCTTGTGTTGTGTGACTAAGTGGGAGGGATGAGTACATTTTTATAATGGAGGGAGTGGACACACATGGCATTTTTTAAATAAAGTTTGTTGTACAAAATATTTTACCTAGCATAATGCATAAAAAAGATAAAAATCCCCAAAAAGTAATTATTAGGGATTAATATGTCCAACCAATATTTTAAACAATAGTATACGTCATTTTGGACCCTATGATTTAGGTTTATCACTTTATTGAGTAGGATTTTACCTTAATCAATGAAATTTATTTTAATGACATTCACTGCTCTTGTTGGTCCAAAAATATGTTGATCTTATTATACTATAAATTTTATAACATATAAATTTTTTTTAAAAAAAATTTTAAATTAAATTTATATAAGACGAAAAATTAATTTTAACATTAATCCCATAGTCATAACGAGATAGTGGGGTTTGAATGTGTGAATATTCAAAACATCATTATGATTATATATCTAAATTTATTACAATACTGATTTAAATGCACTCAATTGAATTAATAAAATTATAATTTAACTATTGTGACATTAAAACTAATTTTATATATAATTTATTTATATAAACAAATAAGACGAATAACTGTTTTGTATTAAATTTTGGTATTTTTTACTAAGAATCCAAAAATGATATTTTTTTCAGAGATATCCTAAAAATTACACCTAAGTTGTTTGTTCATTCTGAATTAGAAAATAAATTTTATTTTTTCATATTAAATACCCAATAGTGTATAAATTTATTTATACTCTTCCTAATTAGTTGTAATGATGATGATCATTTGATAAAATATTTTTTTAACAAATAAATTCTTTAGTATTATTACATTTTTTATTATTCATATCATTTTTTTATATAAAAAAGTTAAAATAATTTTTTAAAATAATTTTTTTCTATTAATATTAATAGGTTTAACTACTAGGTTACAAATATCTAATTTATATAATTATAACAATTATATTGGGTTTCATAGAATCACATGGTTCTATGAAACACAAGCCAAGTCAATGTTGCATTCAGAAAAATAAAATCCAAGTATTGCATATAGTGTGTAAAATCCAACTATTGTGATTTTATAAAAAAATTAATTCATTTTTACGTGAACTGAAAAATACAAAAAATATTATAATAACTCAAAAAAACATTTCACAAAATCTATGGATTTTATAAATATGATTTTAATACTCAAGTAGATATGAAAATCCATGGAACAAAATATTTTCATACTAAGGATGATTAAATAATTTGTGTGGGATAAGGTGGATTTTTAATACCTCTTTCCATCAATATTGGTAAACTATCCAATGACTTTTGAAAATAGCATCTGTTGATAATTAAATTAATATTTAATGGAAAAATAATCTATATAGAAAACATAATACCATACAATACTAATCTATAATATTTTCCATTTGATAATTACCTCTATGGTTATATATGACATTAAAAAAACACATAAATAAAATCCTAGCCTAAAATGTTATCTAATCTCATTAATTATACATACTATAAGCACCCAACATTGAACATTATATAATGTAGCTATTTTAAACTAAAATCCAAATATTTACACTCCCATGAATCCTTTTGGTTTTATGATTTAGAGAATCAGTAATATCCCTTAGAAAATAAACCCATTACAAATATGTGGAAACTAATATCCACGATCCTTTTCTTCCATTAATTTTTTTAATATAATTTTTTCCATGATCTATCATAAATTTTTTCCGGTGATGTCATCCTTATAACTATTATCACCTAAATCATATGAAAACAATTATAAAACATAGGACCAGGATAATGTAAAATTAATGGACTAAAAATAATTGATAACATTATTACACTGGAAATCCATAATAGGATTTCTATGAAAACCAATTATTTTATTCGGAAAAAGGTTTAATATTTTTAAAATGCAAATTATTCCTAAAATAAAAAAAATCAGGAAATTTTATTAAAAATAATTTAATTTAAATGTATGTAACATTGGATATAATTTCTTATATCACTCATACAAATATTTTAGATCTCTAAGCTATAGAAGTATAAAATCCCATAGTTAAAATTGTAATAATTTCCATAGTATTATTCCCTTAATCTCTTATGAAAAACCGAAATAGTTTAATCTATCTTGATAACCAATTCATTGGAGATATATAATGGGATAACCAACCCTAGTTTTATCATGAAACCAACTATCATCATAAAAAATTCCTAAGGACCATAACATAATAATTACACATATCTCTTGAATTAATGAAATATTCATTGGTAAAAAAATTATATAGTGAATTAAATTTTAATTTTATAAATTTATTCAACTCATAAATATAATCAGATTATTTGAAAATACTATTTTAAACATGTAATGAATGATTTAATACCATTAAGTTACATAAAAGTGGAAAATTCCATTCGTTATTTATATGTTAAAAACCATTCAATTAGGATTTTCTAATTTTTTTTAAAAAATGACATTAAAAGATGATTTTTCTAAATGAATTTCACTAATAAATACAATATCATTAATGTGACCATTATTAAAATGAATCTGGGATGTGTAGATAATTTAATTTATTTAGATTGTATTCAATATCATTTATGACATGAAACATAATGCAATTAACAGAATAGAATATCCCATGAATATAAAATATATTTAATTTTTAAATAAATTAATTATATATTATAGACTTCACTAAATGTGACAATGAGTTATAATATATTTCATGCAATAATGATTTTTTATGGCTTATTTTACATGCAAGACAATGTTTTACACTAAAACAACATATTATTATTAGTTTATTATTTAATATAACAAGATATAACATATCCATCAAATTATCCATTTTCAATTTTATTAATGAACTAATTAAAATACATTTATTTCACAAATATTAAAATTAATTCATTCATTACTGATTAATTGGAAATTAATATGAGAACTAATTTAATATAATGTGATTTTGTATGGAAAACTATATTTATGATCACACTGTTATTTTATCCTAATAATTTAAATTAATTAAATATAATTAGTTATACTATTGTAATATATATATATATATTTTTTCAATTAAATATTTTTTATATTCATCTAATAGATTTGATTGTAATGAGTTATGAACAACCTAATATTACATAGAAAAGCTTATATATATATATTAAGGGACATTTACCACCTATTAATTGGGTTATAAATTTAAATGAATATTTTGGAACATTTATAGATTCTATATTTGAAAATAAAAATCATATTTTAAATATAATCCTAATAATTATATTAGGATAAATTTATATTAATTTTATGTGATGTTATATTTTTTAATAAAGTGTGAAAAATATTAATTAAAAAATAATTTTATATAATTTATTTATGTGGTTAAATAATATTTTTTCGGGTTTTTGTTATCATTAGAATCTTTTTTATTTAATCAAATTTAATTAATTTCAATCAATTTAAATTTTAAAATGGATATAAAATGATAGTGTTCTTTTGAGTGCTTTTACTTTAAAAACACTCATTGTCGTCTCATCTATGGTATAATATATTAAATTCTTCAGACCACTTAAGTGACTAGGATTTGAAAAAATGGATTCATTTTTTTGTTATATTAATTGTTTATAATGTAAAATAAGTTAAACGTAGTCTTTTAAAAAAAACTGTATTTGAGTAAAATTAATTACAATGATTAAGAGGAAAATTAGCTTCATAAGGGACTACACTGTAAGGATAAGAGCCATAACGATAGAGAAGATACTCAAAAATACCATTTAAGGCCATGTTTAAATACTAAATTTATTTTCAATACATTTTTTGGTTATTGTTTCCACATTAAATGTGAAAAATGTGGGAGGAATTTCATTTTCCAAAATTTACAAGAGTGTTACTCCTCCTCCACTATAAAAATGAACACAACACTCTCACTTCCTCACTCATCTAAAGACACATTGGATTGACCAATATCTACCAAATTATTTCATAAAATTTCACTAAACATATAAAACAAGTCTCTCATTTTGATGAAAGTCATTAATCAAAGCGGTTTAGTGCAAAACAAAATTAGTTACCCGATTAAGAGGTTGCATCCTTCCTTGATAGCTTTAGTTTTATTTCATTCTCTACTATTTAAATTGATCTTATTAAGTTATTTCATAACATCACCAGTATCCTAAATAGAATAATATTTTTATGTTGATATTTATACCAACACTTACACACATATCTACCTAATGTGTAACAATCATAATGTATAGGTGTATGGAGCACTACCACATCATGAAATGAAGTTATTCATTTTTTCATTACCATCTCTCTTGGATGGGAATTATGATGAAAAATATTTTTATATATGATATATAATATATTTATTATTTCATTATTATTCATTAACTATATTATATTACATACCATTATACATGAATTTTTTTGTAAGTATGTTAACATTGTTTATGGAAGTTTGGACTATAAACTCCTCAAAGGGAGGTGATTCATTAACAACATTCATGGAATATAGAAAGGATGGTTTTAATTAAACAATATAACACATAAGAAATTCATATGATAATTTAATTATAATATACAATATATAATTTATTTTTCAGTCATTGAATATGACAATTAAATTATATTTTCATTCGTTCATAATTACGACCAACCGTTTCCATGAATGGTGCATTTCAATTCTTATGCCAAAATATTATGGATTATTGTAAATACATATGATCTAAATATATATTATATTAACATAATGTTTTAAATTATAGAGATTATTAAATCCTGATATATGTAATAGGAAAAACTAATAACACATCAAAACATACTCCAGAAACTATGAACATCCAAAATAGTTAAAATAATGAATGAATGATAACAAACTAGTAATAATATGTCATAATATTTTAATATATGATTACATAAATATTATTATGGTCATGTAATAAGCTTGCAAAAATATTAAAAACATAATACTACAGGTGAAGGATGTTGACTCAAAAGGATACACTAGGTAATGGATTTAATCTAAATTTAAATTCTATTCAATCTTATTTATTGTTATGATCATAGTATATTTTATATAGTAATTATAGTGCCCTATTACATGTTATATCATAATTCTATTAATTATTATTATATTATAACTGTCATTTATTAGTATCCCTTTGTGTATATTCTGATTCAAATGTTTCAATATGGTTTGAGACACATTGTAATTATAAAAGATTATTCTCCTCAAGAAAAACTTTATTAATTATCTATTTGATCTCACATAATTTTTTGATTTTTATCAGTATCAAGAAAAATCACATTTCTGTGCCCATAATTTATTATTAGATCATTTTCTAAAAAACCCATTCATTTATTCTCATGTGGTTCTTTTGGACATCTTTCAAGTACTATTATAATTTTAATTTTTTTTATTTATAATATTATTTTGGAAATGTTTTTAAAACAAACGCAAAACTGTTTAATAATTTTTTTTTAGAATCATTTTCCTTCTACAAACCATATTATATTAAATGTCATTCAAAAAATGATATTTAAATTTCAAAATTGATTTATTAAATACGTGTTTACCATTTGTTAATTTAATTTTTTAAAGGAATATTTATATTTCATTCCAACCATTTTAAAATTAAAAGGTAATGTTGTTTATAACCCATTGGACATGTATGGATTTACAAATCATAATTTCATTATCTAAAAAAATTTAGGTTTAAAATGTTACTTTTTAATTAATCTTTTTTTTTGAAAAAGTGATTTTCAATGAAAATATTTTCAATAGGATTTTAATAGTAAAGGATATTTTACTCAAGAATATTTTTAATGGTTTTTTTATATTTTATATATTAATAAATTACAATATACCGATTTTTTTACACCACCAGGGATATATCATATTGATACCATCCTTATTCTTTATTTGGATGTTTTTTATCGATTTTTACATATACACTATTGGAATTCATTTCATTGATTCTTTTCTTAGTCCCCATGAAATAGTCAATTTCCTATGTTAATTTAACATTGAATTTCCCATAAACAACCATATCAAATTTCATTGAAATTTTTATTTAAAATATCAAGTACTATATTTCATATGGTGTTTAATTTGAATTTTATTTGATTGTTTGTGGAAATATTAAAAAAATAGTATCCTTTATTCTATATGTATATTTTATAAATAGTATAATTTATTCCAAACAAGTAATTTTTTATACGTGAATTACATGGGTTAAATTCCATTAAATGTAAGCCCTATTGTTTGGGGAAAAATTTAAAAAATCCCCTTGATTAATCAATAGACTCATGAGATTAAATTAGTTGGTGACAACCCCTTTGAGTTGATTCCTTGAATAATAGATAGGTTTCTAGACATATTTTTATATTGACTGGTGGATAGATCTTGATAATATAGCTGTTAATGTGTCTTAGATATGAAATAGAATAATTATGATTTTCTACCATGTAGAATCAAACTATGGATGTAGATTCTCCAACACAAGAGGGGGTTAATTTAATTTTTTATAACATTAATTTTTATCTTGAAGAAAATATTTTTTTAGGAAGTTGAAAAAAGTTATTTCATTTAACACTCTTGGTATAATATCAAAGAGATAATTGGAAGGGACTCTATCTAATAATAAATAACCAACTGAAAACCATTTTTATTATTATGAAACATAATAATGTGTATATTATATAATGAATCAATCTTAATGTGTATGAAATATTATTTATCAGAGTATACAAGAATAAAAAAGTATAAGAATTTTATAAGTTCATTCATTAGTGAAATAAAACATAAATAAATATTGTAAAAAAACAATTAAACAAGTAGAAATTATTTTAACTCGAATAGATGGGTATCGAACAACCATGGACAAATATCTCTTGATTTATACATTCAAGAAAGTCTATCTTACCCACACATGGGTAATTCCTCAAATATAATATTATATTATGTCATGTAAACCACAAAATAACTAATACATTAATTTAGTTAGAGCCTCTATCTTGCTATCCTTGAAATCCCTCATACATTAATGTACTTGGAAGCTCTATCTTCATATCACCAAAATCTATACATTGTTTACAACAATAATCAGAGTCGGAAAAAGAATGGTGGACCAGTAGATCATGGTTGAAAAACATTTTCACATATTACACAAGGCAAGAGAGTCTCTCTCCTTAGAAATCACTTCATGACATCAAATCATGTAATCTATTCATCAATATTGAGATCGTTCAAATGAGCTCATATTTATTGAAAAAACATCAACGATTGATTCCTCCACCAATAATCAAATTTTCGTTTTTATTATATGGTAATTATACATGTGTCACTCATTCAAAATTTAGTTATAAATAAATTTTCTCCATATTTTTGTTGTAAAATAATCATTTTTATGGAATTATAACATGTAAGAAGAGCATACAAAATTTTATGAAACAAAAGGAAACTATAATCCGATAAATATGGAACAATATATTTCTGAAATAAAAAATAACATTAATGGTTACAAATAATGTACACAAAATGAGAAGGGAAATAATGTGTAAGTAATTATTAAAAAAGTGTGATATTTTCAATGAAAATAATGTCTGATTTTAGAGGAATTCAGAGTCTAAATACTGAGTTATTTAGAGTTTGAATTCTAAGTAATTCTTAGTCAGAATTATGAGGAATTTAGTGTCAGAATTCTAAGGAATTCAGAGATTGAATTCTGAGGAATTCGGCATCTTATTTTTATATGATTCATAGGTAGAACATTAGATAATTCGGAATAAAAGTATCAGATAATTATGAATCCAAATTTTATAGAATTCAGAGACTAAATTTCATATAATTTATAATGTGAATTTCAATGAATTCAGAGTCTAAAAAAACTGTGACATGGTACTTATGAAACTATAAGGTGATGAGGGTTGAATAAGTATTAGATTATTCTTAAAATAATTTAGTCTTAAGAAAAAATAAGTTATGAATTGATATGGAACATTAAGTGTAACATAAATGTGTAAGTTAAGGTTCGAGTAAATATATTTTCATATTGAAATAAAATAATCTTTATCGAGGAAGTTTTTGTGATTTTCAAAACATAATGGAATGAGAATTTCATAAGATATTTTATTAACATAACACATCATTATGATTCCATTATAATTATTCCTTGAGGTTTTTTTTGACATATATATGTATTCATTTCATTCTCAGTTCATTGATGAAATATAATGTGTTTAAGTTCCTTTCCCAACCATACTGATGTTTCCAAATATTATTTTTTAAATGGAATGTGTTTATAGGTATTATCTCTTCGTATTTTTTCACATTCATTATAGATGGTATATAATATGTTTTTTGTGTTCTTTTATTTACCAGTTCATAATTATTTTTCGTTTTGATTCATTAGTACTTCTGTGGTACTTTACCATTACTGATCATTTGAGCTTTTTCTTATTTATTCCCTTTATTATGAATCGAAAAGTCATATATTGAAATATACTCAAGGATATGCTATGTGGAATAATGATATACTCAAATGGAAAAAAATATTTTTTATTTGTGTCATTTGATGGTACTATAAGACTTGTGTATGTATCTCATTTTCCAATACTAATAACCTGATTAGACCTTCAAGATTTTATTCCATGTAATAATTTTAATATAATTGATAGAATACATCATCTTTAGGATTTTCAAGGATGTTTTACTCCTATTGTTATTAATGGATGTTTAATAGAATCCTTGGGAAGTTGATTTAAGGAAACATAAAATAGATAACATAATATCATATAATAATTTAAGGATATGTATTGAAGATCATACATGATTTCTATTACAGTTGAGATTATATGGGAAGTACTTTAAATAAATCCCAATCTGGATACTAGAAATGGAATTGGTTTAGCACATATGTTCCTAGGAGTAAAAAAGGAGACCAGGTGTGTTGCACTAGACATAGTGTAACACGATACATTGTAATAAGACTTACTGTGCACCTGGTTTGAAACTCCCATGGGATACACATAGGGTAATTCAAATTTATATTAGATGACATTATGATAGATTTAAATGAATAATGATAATGAAAAAACCAATGAGTTGTTGATAGTAGTGAATGTTATCATGGTTATACATAATCAATTTTTTCAAATGTTGATTAACAATATACACATTGAACCACTACCAAACTCCCTAAAGAATAATATAAATAACTCTATTATGAGATCCATTGGTCGATTCCATTGATATTGGAAGGCTTTGTTTCCATAACATAGGAAAGGTCGAAGGGTAAAACTAATATGATGACTCAATTGAAATGGTAATAATTTATCTGTGTGAAATAAAAAGATAATGCACAGAATTAACAAGTAAAACTGAAGAGTGTGATAGAAGGAAATAAAACGTGTCATAACAAATCATTTATAGTTCATTTTCATAAATGTGGGGAACCTAGTCATTACCTAATTCAATTCCCTCATCATGATGGTAATATTTATATGAAGGAGGGAACTCTGTCAAAATAGGTTGATGTTGTATTTATGTGTTGGGGTTGTATTGAATAATATTGTAAAAATTCTATTTATTTATTAAAATTATTTCAATATTTTCAATTTTATTTATTTTAGAAATTATATTAATATGTTTTTTGAAAACAACAATTGATATGTTAGGTGACAACTAATCGATTCTAGAATGACCAATGGTCATGAACCCATGACCTAAGGATGATAAGGGTTTCACACCATCCACTATCATTCATAATGTTCACATTAATAGGTCAGTGTTTTTAATTAAAAATTTTTATAAATGAATATTAATAATGAGACAATAGTTTAACTTTTTAGGTTTACAGATTATTATCGTAACAATATTGGATTTTTATAATTGTTAGTGACAAATGTAATGACTTTTCACTCTTATGGGCAATATGATCTGTTAAATATTTATTTTAGTACATCATTAATGAATTTTCTTTTTTTAGATAACCATCTATTCGATAAATAATTTTATCAAAGTAAAACCATGATATGTAATTGTTCATATATAATTAAAACATAAAAACTATTTTAATTTGATTATATGCCTAGGTTGTAATGGAATTTCTCAATATTATTAAAAATATTCTAAAAGTAAAATTTAGTCCCAATATGATTTTTTATACTGATGGTCTTCTAAATCATCACACATTTATGGATATGAGACCCTCAATATTCCATCCCAAATTCACTTATTTGTGATTGAAGCCCTCAATCACTCTTTATAAATATTTAATCATTTCCTCTATGTATATACCTCTATATCCTACTAATTTTATCATAAGTATTGACCTAGTTATTTGTTATTACATGTAACCTTTGTACATCTCATTATCTATTTTCTAGATGATGTTTTACGAACCATTATCACGATGTGGGATTTCAAACATTTGAAATTTTAGCAATATATCACCAAGATAAATTTTAAATTTCTATAATGAAATTTAATTATGGTGGGGAGTATGTAACTCCCTGAAAATCCAATGTATGATAGTTATATTTCATAGTGTGTATGAAACACAAAACTGGAGATGTAAAGGAATATAGAATCCTGATAATTTTTAATATATTTAATATTTTAATTAAAATAATTATATATTATAGCTTGTGATGCATGTGAAATGGAGATAGTGTTTGTCACACGCAACAACGAGTTTCTTTGATGAATTGTGTTACATAAAATATTGAGTTTTACAATACAACTGTATAGGTTTTTTTTATTATTACTTAATATAATAAGGTATAAACTATTCATTAAATTATTCGTCATGAATATGATTAAATAACATATAAATATAATATTTTTAGAAATATAAAATGAATTCATTGGTTTCCAATTAATTAGAAATAAATAAACAATCCAACTAAAAATAAAAGGGATTCTTCTTATACAGAAGTATTTTTATACTGAGAAGGATATTTTATCCAAATAAATTAAATCAATTTTAGTTAATGAGTTATATTAATTTAATATATATATATATATATTAAATATTAATTAATTTTTTTATTCATCAAATATATTTTATAGGAATCACATATGAGCAAACCTAATATTACAATTAAAAAAGTATATTTTTATATTGACACATTTCCTACATTTTAAAGGACATTGTATTTTAAATACAATTTTCAGAATATTTTTAGATTATATATGTGAATATTACTTCATAATTGAAATAGATACCTAAAAATTAGTTTATGGGGTTTTTTTCATTTTTCAATGAGGTTTCAGTTATTAATGAATTGTGGAAAATATTGAATTTTTATTCAAAACTTGTGTATCATCTAATCAATTTATAAGGATAAATGTTAATTTTTATTTGTTTTATAGATTATTTAGATAATATTTTATCAATTAAATCAATTTAGGTCATAATTTTAACATTGAAATTTGACATAAAATCAATGCATTGTTTGGAGTGTTTGTCGTTTAAAACATGGATTTTTTTTCACATCAACGAGTTTAAATTTAAATTAATTTCATCCAATTATGTGAATGGAGTCTAGAGAACTGATTTCATATTATGAAACAAAATTATTTATTATTAATTATAGGGACATCATAGATTAGGAAAAAAATATTATTGGATGTGATTAAAATTAATTACAATGATTTAGAGGAAAATTTATCATAACAAGGGAATAAACATTAAATATAAGAACCAAAATGACCAATATATTTATACACAATAAATTTGATGGATTTATTTTGCATATAGACTCACATTACATGAAAAGTATCTTTATTTGATCCACATTAGATGTGAAAACATTGGTGGAATTTATATTTCTAATATTTACAGTAGGGTCTCTCCTCATCAAAAATAAAAGGGAACTCAAAACTCCCATTTCATCACACAACTCAAGATAATATTTTCAAAAAATATCTACCCAAATATATCATAAAAATACTTAAACACTACCCAAAATCATTACCATTTGCTGATATCCATCCATGAATTCCATTTGGTGATAACCAAAAGGAATTACCTAATTAAGAAGTGGTATCCTTCTTTAGCCTCTTTAGTTTAATTTCGTTATATGATTATAAAATTATTCATATTCCATGATTACATAACTTTTCCATTATACTAAATATATTATAAAATTTTTATTTTATATATTATACAAAAACGTACAAAAACATTCATCTAATTGGTAACAAACTTACCATTTAGAAGTATAGTGAACTTCCACCGCACGAAATTATGTTTTTTGTTTTTCTTTTACCACCTATCATTAATGGGATTTATAATTGAATATCTATTTTTATATGATATATATGATATTTATTATTTATTTATTATTATTTTGTTATTTTATTAAATATAACATTTACCTTCTATTTTGTGTTATTACGATAATATCGTTTATGGAAGTGTGGACTACCACCTCCTCAATGCGAGGTGATATGTTGACACCATACATGGATTGTACAATGGATGGTTATATAAAACCTATAAAATATATATCAGATATTAATGATAATTTAATTGTAA
Organism: Viscum album; assembly: GCA_963277665.1. NCBI lineage: Eukaryota > Viridiplantae > Streptophyta > Magnoliopsida > Santalales > Viscaceae > Viscum > Viscum album. The sequence goes on along the minus strand of OY728120.1, from coordinate 644,968,763 downwards.
TTTAAATAGAAATATTTTACCATTCATTGTTTTTATATGAAAAAATTAATGTAACTTTCATGCTTACATACAACCTACTATCTCCATGATTGGTCAATTTAATTTCCTATTTCCAAAATTGAATTATTATTATAAATTAATAATAACTAAATATATGTGATAATTAAATAAATTTTTACATTTTAAATATGATGAAATATTTAACTATGTAATAGGAGGAACAAAAAACAAATCAAAATATACTCTAGAAACAAGACAATTAACACCCAAAATAGTGAATGTAATGGATGAATGATGACCAAAAGGTAATAAGATATTACAATATGATCATCTATGATAACCAAAAAATTAAAATGGTTCTATTAAAAGTTATTAAAACTCCTAAAACCATTATATTGGAGGTTAATGATGATAACCCAAAAAATAAAACACAAGGTATGGGATTTCATCTCAATTTACATTCCATTGAGAATTATCTGTTATTATGCACTTAGTTTCAGGTATATGGGTAATATACTACCTTTAATGGATATTATGATTCAAATTTATCAATGTGGTATTTGTAAAATTTTAATTTTTAAGTATTATAAACATAGAAGACATTTTAATGATCATGTTTTCAATCTCACATCATTTTTTTATTATTAACATTATCATAAAACAATCACTTTATATTTTGCCTCATAATATATTATGTACTTTGAAAAACCTCAAATTTTTCATATAATATCATGACTATTTTATCCTTCATGATAATTTTAATTTCTATTTGAATTATTTCCTTTAAGTGTATTTGGGTAAAAAGATTCCATGTGGAAAATAATTTCATAACCTACTTTATTTTCATTAGGATATATTACTTAATTATATAAATTAATATTCAACTATTATGTGAATGATAAATTTTATAATAAGTTGATTTTTTCCCAATTTATTATGTGGATTTTAATTTTATGCTTATAATATGTACATATATTGACTCCAACTTCAATGTTATGGTCTTTTCAAGGGATATCTTCAGAATTTAAATTTTTTCAATATAGTGTACACTTGAATTTCCATCAGAGGGAATTATTTTATAATTTTTTTATAAAACCAATAATCTATTATCTTATATAAATTCATGAAATTTTAATGTAATTTTTTTATTTTCAATTTTTTTGAATAAAACGTTTTAGAAAATTGCATTAAGACAACCCAACATTATTTAACTCTTTAGTTAAAAAACATGTTTTATTATACAAAATATGATCTATTAAATTGTTTTAAAAAATTAACCTTTAAAGAATGATTTGTAAATGAAAATTTTAACATTTTTTACTATTGTTTTCATATATATATTGTTATCAGTTTCTAAACTAGGAATTGTTTACCATTTTTTAATGAATAGGTAGTGTTCTTTTTTACCATGTGTGTCATGTATGTATTTATCCTATATCACATATTTAATTACGTAATTTTATATTTAAAATGTTTCATATTTAGTCAAATATAGTCAAATGTCATATTTAAAGATATGATTTTTCAAAATTATTCCAAAAGAAAATGGTATTTTATATAAGAATGTTTTAAAGGGATATTTTATAGTATTTTTATTCATTAATGGAAACAATAATTTATTTTAACTCAGAATTTAATGGGATGTATTGATTCCAACCTTAATCTTCATATAGAATGTTTTTATTGATTTTTCAATGGATAATGTTTACATTATCTTACACGAATCCTTTCTCAATCCCCTAGATATATTTATTTTCTTATGATCATTTTACTTTGAATTTTTTCTAAATATCCATATGTTTTTTCATGGATATAATTTTTTCTTGAACCATATACTCTATTTTCATATAATTTTTACTTTTCCTGTTATATGATTATTTACAAAAATATTGATAAATCATTATCTATTATTCAATACACATATTTTATTCTGAATGTTGTTTATTCCATATGAGTAATAATTGGTGCATGGAAGACATGGGTTTGGAACCATTCAATGTAATCCTTATGGGTTGGAGAATCATTAATGAAATCTCATTGATGCATAGGTAGTTTCGTAAGATGATTTTTTTTGAAAAACCCTTCATGTTTATTTCAATAGTAAATATAGAGGTTTCTACGCATAGTTTTAAATTCTCTAGTGGATATATCTGGACAGTAGATATTTACAGGTGCTTTAGAGCTGACACCCAATAATTATGAATTTTCTTAAATTGGAGCGAGTTTTAATTTATCAATGACATTTTTATTATATATATATATATATATTGATTTATTTAATTTTCATTTATTTGATTAAATGGATGATGTTTCATCTGATCAAATTTCCTTATTGATTTCTCTTATCTAGTTATCTCAAATGTATGTGTTTCAAGTTATTACAATGCCATATTTTCATATACATCGCTCTATGTTTGTTGATTACATGATATCTGTGATAAGTTACATACCATGCAATTAATATAATTATCGTTGATTCATTATTTAGGAAATTATACTTTACCCTTAATGATATTTTGAGATCACCCTTATTTTTTTAATTTTTTAGGAAAACAATAAGTATACTAAAATATATATATATTTATTTTTTATATGGAACAAAGATATTATCAAAAGAAAAATAATTATTATTTTTTCCATTTGTAAAATAGGATTAATGTGTGTATCTATCTTACCAAGACTACAATACTTTTTGATCATCTAGGATTTTATTCCATGTAATCATGAAAACATAATTGGTAGCAGACATTAGTACTAGCCTTTACGGGTCGGGTCGTTATAGAATTAATTATGTGTATTGGATAAAAATAAATATAAATGAATATTTAATATAATATAATATATCATAAAATTAATTTCACACATTATATTTTAATTTCATAATCAAGAATTAGATTTTTAACCCAATGAATTGAAATTCAATTAAGATTTCCATTACACATTGTAATCAGTAAAATGGTTTGCAGTATAAAAGTATCATTTCTCAAATGAAACATTTAATACTATAAAGATAATTAGATTCATGATAAGCCATATTAAATAGATATATATATATACCATAGAAAATAAATTAGTTTTAAATAATGGATCTATCTCAGGGTAGTAAAAAATGATATGAGAAGAACTTGTCTCTTGCTTCCCATTAGGTTTTCATACATTTACATCCTGTATAATAGTTTAAATAATGATATTATCACATTTAATGAGTATATTTTTATTAATTATAATTTATGTGATTATTTTAAATCATTTTATTATCCATTAATTAATATTATTACATTACATTCAATTTTTCATGTGTTTTTTAATCTTTGATTAATTATCGGTTCGTTTATGTATAATTATGGATGTTATTTAATAATGAGATTATAACTATATAATTGTAAGGAAATATTGTTATTGAAATTATAGAATTATTAATTGTACCATATATCATTTCTATTTCTACTATGACGATGATTTATATCGTATATTGTTAATGATAACTGTTTAATTTATTTATGCTGTTTTTCCAAACACCATAAACATTTTTTGTTTTATTTAACATAATTTGTATGTATCAGATCAAGAAGTTGAAATATGAGATAATAAAAAAAATTCATTTTCATATATATAAAATGATACTTTTATGAACATCCCATAAGGTGGTAATGGAAAATAAAAAAACATTATCCATATATATGGTTAACTGCTATAATTTGGACAATAGCTTCGTTTCATTGATTAATTGGTGGTAATAAAAAGGATGATTATAATATATTAAATAAGAAACAATAAACTTTAGTATAAACATTAGAATATATTTATCATGACATTATAGAGTATTAATATATAGATAAAATTTAAAATTAAAAGAAAATAAGAGAGATTCTATTAGAATATTACCTCTTTGTATAACCTCTTTTAAGGTCCCCATAAGGACCTTGGATAATGTTATTTGGTGAGACCAACATAACATGTACATTGTGGGGGTGAGGAACATTTGTATTTTTAAATATTTTATGAGATTGACATCATGTGAGGATAAATGAGATTGGTAGGGTGTGTAATTATACAAGGCGATAGTGTCTTTATGTTAATAAATAATGATCGCTTTATATTTAAATATAATCACATTGAAGTGTATTTATTATTCTTGAATTTGGAAGATAATTATTGTTCTAAATAATGGTTAGAGTTTATAAACACATAAAACTCCGTTTTAAATTTTCAATATTTATCCATTAAATGTGTTAGATTTTAACATTAAATGATTAAATATTTTACCGAGATCGTGGAATTTTTTTACCACGGTTACATTTTTATATGTAAAAATGATAATGAAATTACAAAAAAGTGATTGCGTTATGATTACAAACACAGAATATATTTTAAAAATTCATTTACATTATTTAATAAACTATATTAAAATTAATCCAACAGAAAAATGAGAAAGTTAATTTTTTAAATGATAAGTAACTAGTATTTAAAAAATAGTATATACAATTTCAATGTCAATGTGATTAAATCGACATTAATATTATTTACTGATTTATTATTGAACTAGTTATAGTTTTCAAAACAATTTAATATACAATTTATCTATATAAATAACCTATATAATAAATAAATTTTTCAAATAAAATTAATTATCATTTAATATAAAATAAAAATTTTAAATTATTAAAAAATCCCAAATATTCACAGAATGGTTATTTTTAATATTTATTTTAGGAATATATTTTGATTTTTCCAAAAATTTTAGAAAAATTCAGAATAAATTTTTAAATCATGTACTCCATAAAATGGTGAAAAAATTCCCTTTTAAGAAAATGCTCTTTTATTATTAAAATAAGATATATTTTTTCCGACAATAAATCATATTTGATGAATTAAAAAAAATATGAAATATATAAGATATAAATATCATTATTATTAATTTATTATCATTATTAATTTAAATTTTTATGATTAAATTTCATTATGGCCATAAACAATTTTTTTTTATAAAAACATTTTATATATATTCAATTGAATTCTATTTAAATTTCTATATAATTGATAACTAGTAAATTAAACAATATGTTTTCATAAGATGGTTAATCATATTCTTAACTTCTAAATAAATTTGAACAATATAACTAACCTATTTATATAAAAATACTTACTTTTCTGAAAGCTTTATGTCGTGTATCTGGTATGATATTTAACATTATGTTTTATTTTTACTACATGGAATGTGAAAATATACCTCATTCTATCATACCCCATAATATTAGGAACATGAAATATTCATCAGCTACAAATAATGTCATAAACCCATCAAATATAAAAAAATTATTTATATCCTAGAAACACTAGTATTATTTGGTGAAATATCTTATGAGGGATTACACCTCAATGGATGCATTAAAAAATTATATGTCTCTCTATATATTCTTTAATAGATAATGAAACAATATAAGTTATATGATTTAAAATATGTATCCATGTTGGTTGTTTATATTTCCCTATCAAATCTTTTAATGAGTCTCTCTAAAAATTGAAGCAACACATATCTTTATCTTAGGTTTGCGGAGGAGGATATCACTTGTATCCCTATAGTTATTCTAGATATTTTCAGGACGGATCCATCCATTATTGGTCATACTAAATTCTCCACATCTCAGAGATTTTAGGAATATTCTAAGGATCCCACCATAGTGACCCTATATAGTTCAGAAAATCATGCCACATATGTGTAGGGTTCATGAGGTATAATGGGATACCAAATCACTATAATTTATCCAAACACTTTTTTTAATTCAGACACATAAAAAATCACTATCCTATAGAAACTGAAGGATATTATATTGTGTATCAAACTCATGAATGTCACTACCAGCATTTCAGAACAATAATTTTGATAATGGTTCTGAAACTAGTTTCATGGAAAAAATAATTCTAAAGGAGGAATATCAATGATAAATGATAATTCATGGAAGAAGTCCAGTCCACTATATAATCATATATCCCTGATCCTCACTATCATAACATGATAGAGTTCCTATGCAAAGGAAATCCTTGTTTCAGATGTCCACTAAATAATATAGTGGTGGGAAACACTATAGTTTCTCTGGATATCATCTATTAGGAATACCCTCACCATAAGACCAAAATTAATATAACATTATTTCATATATAGATAATTATCTATGTGGGTCCCAATGTATCTATCGGGAAGGTCCTCCCTCCAATTTTAAAAATATCCACCATAAGGTTCCTCATAATAGTTTAAAAAATTATATAATCATACATTGAGATCATACCAATGGAATAATTAATCCAAAGATAGTTATGGTACTCCTCAAAGCCACTCATGTGGAGTTCATCCCTATTAATATGTTGACATCATCGATGATGGTCTTCACAATGATATTTTAGTGTAAAAACTCCCCACATTATGATGATCAATTAAGAAATATTCCATATACTCATTAAATCATTATTAATTATTATTTTTATAGTTATTCCAGAATATAATTAAGATAATGCCACTAATTATACTATATATTGTATATTTTTAGAGGAACTTCATACAAACAGTAATTCCTTTGACAGAAAGGTCATCCTGATAAAGGTAACTAAGATAATTATAATAGAAAAAGAAAATCTGATAGAACAAAATTCAATTACCCAATAGTTAAAATAACAAATTAATATTATATATTATAATTATTTTAAAAAAATATTGAGTACATTGATACCAATGTTAGTAGACAACATTATGTTCAACAAATAATGTAATACAATTCCAAATATATTATTAAATATGTAACTGCCTTTTTAGACATTGGATTAGTGTTGATGAATATTAATTAAATTTTTTTTAACATTTATATTTTAGACAATATGAAAATGATTACATTTGTTATCAATTGGATAAAAATAAAAATTAATTCTTTTTCAATTAAGACAATTATTCCTGAATTTTCTTTATGCACAAAGTGTGTTATCATCATAAAAAATACATTATATTCTTTTTGAAGAAATTATTTTAATGAAATTTTAAGATAATATATTAAATAAAATATTCAAAAATTCATTTAATGGTTTCCGTTTAAAAGGATTATAATACATCCAATTTTTATTCATAAAACAAATTTTTCTATAATGTGTTTTTTTTTCATTTTATAAACTTATTTTAAACTAAATTTTTAACACTTATAGAAACCGAGTCTTGTAGAATTGATTAAATATTTTAGTTCCAAAATATTATAAGTATGTAATATTGTTAAATTTAATTTTTGTAAAAAATTTCTCTACCATTTTAAAATCATTATTTGCGTGGTATGGGATGAAATAATTAAAAGAGGCGTCAGCCTAAAAAATAATGTTTAAAATATCATAGAAAAATTATTTATTTTTATTAAGAAATGTTATTATGAAAATAAAAATATAAAATTAGATTATTTGACATTTTGGATCCACATAGCCTAGTTTGAAATATATTATACAATAACTGTTCATGTATTTATATTTTACCCACCCACCTCACATAAAAAATTGAAATCCAATCATATCTTCCCCACACCAAAAGTTATATTTTATAAAACAAGAGTTGACCAAATTATATATAATGTTCCTTAGACTCAATATTTGGTATTTATAATTCCCAAATGATCTATCCAAGAAACCGTACTGTGTATTTCAATAGTGGATACATGAGTAAGACTAAACGTTCTTACTAATTATTTTAATATTTATATATTTTAAAACATCTTATAAATGTTATATAATAATAATAAAATTATATAATAAGTATATTCCCTATATTTAACTATTATAATGAGACTTTTTTTATTTTATATCTCATTACCCTCTATTATAAAAAGATAATGCCGCACATGTGTACGGCTGTTCTACCATATCCGCAATGCGATATAATTCTTCATCTATTTTACATTAACATGGATGGTGGTAATGATATATTTAATGTGTATATATATGATTTTAATGAAATATTTATAAATCAGTCATTATCTTTATCAATCAATTGAAATGTTGAGTCAACATTTGGGTGTTCATAGAGAATACTATGTCCATGAAGGGATGTGATTTATTTTTCACAATGCACACACATAGATAGATATATATATATACATGAAAGATTATATAATAAATATATATTTTACTTGTTTCATTATTTTTACTTACTATATTGTGAATCCACGAATTTGGTTCATGTACATCTATTAAAATGAATGATTCAAGGAAAATGAAATATTTTTCACCCAAATGTTCATTTAAATATATAATTTTTGACAAAAAGGGAAATTAAGATTATAAATGTATTATAAATATATTTTTACTTAATAATGTGGTAATGGAATTGTTTTATAATAATCCTATATTTATTATATTTAAGATATTATTGAATACAAATAAAAAGAGTATTTTAGGTAAGTGAATATAATAATATTTTATTTAGTTATCGGATTGTTGGTATAATTTGTCATTTATTGAAATTATATTATTTATAACATTTAAAACCCATATATTTTTTATAATTTTTTATTACCCTAATTTATCCATTATTTTGATTATTCATTGATTTTCCATTAAAAATATCATGAAAATGGTTTTTATGAAAAATCGATAATATTTTTTTTTTGGAAAAAAATATTCTTCTTCATGTCGATTATAATGAAATTTTTTTTCTAAATGTTTATATGAATAAAATTAATTTTTTTAAAAAAACATAAATTTCAATACCATTAAAATAATTTATAATGTATTAAAAGGATGATTTTTAAAACACTTTACATTATATTCATTCACTTGTTATTTTAAATGTTCAAAAGGAATGTTATATACTAACATATAAAGAAAAATAGATGTTCACTATAGCTTATCATTTGGTTTCATTGTAGAATATGTTACATGTTCCCTAGGTTATTTTACATGAAAATGTATTTCTTAATATTCTTGGAAATTTAAATTTTTATTAATAACAAATGAAGATGGTTTTTTTACATTTTTTCAATGAAATAGTCAAATTCACTTAAATGATCTATCATTAATCTATGTAAAAATGAATTATGTATTTCTATTATCTATTATTTAAATGATATAATGATACAATCCAATTTCATTCAATTAATGTCTTGTGATGTTGATGAATTTAGTATTTTTTTTAAACAAATTTTGTCATAATGATTTGTTATGTTATGATTAAATCATTACAAACCTTTTTACATTACATCAATAGTGATATAGTGGAATTATAATATGTTTATAAACCATGTTTCTTTACATTTTATTATGATATAATGAATTGATGCAATATTTATGATCCCATGGAAAACCAATGTATTTTTTTATTATATGATGTGAGGGAAAATATTACATATTCCTCAAATGTACTATTAAATGAAAGATATCTAATATGATAGTATATATTTGAATAGGTTTTGGATCTTTTTTAGAAAGGGATTGTATCCAGTATTGTAATATTGGGAGTAGATGTCATGAACCGTCCCCCAGGGCATGTATCATGGATACCCCAAACTCGCGTTCCATAGACCTGGGGCTGGAAAATAGCACCAAAGGCATAAATCCCTAAACTGGGATGGAATTTCCTTTATAACTAAAAACTAACACATCAGAGTACACAAATGGAAGTAAAACACTAAGTAAAACTGTATACAGAATAAGTGATGGAATGTAAAAGGGACCTAAAATACAATCCCAGCAGGAATGTAAAATTAAAACTGAAAGAAAGTATATATAATGAAAGGTAAATCAGCTACTGGGTCGTCCGCTGGGGTTCCTACAAGAAGGGTTGGTACAGATGGCCTCCTCAGCACGCTTTTCCATCCATCTCCTCTGTGTACCGTCACACTGAGTGGTCCACCTCTACGTTCAATGCATTCATGCAACACTATACCTTAGTCAGCGATGTTCGTCGTCTACGACCAACAAAATGAGGAGCGGGCAAAGCCCATGTATGGGTGAGTATAACAATACTCAGTAGGGACCCTGAGACCCGCAATGTCTTACTAAATCCAACAAGGAAAAACCAAAAAGTATTAAATAAATGTACAACCCTTACTTAGGTATATGCCCATACATATATCTATGTTTTCTAGTAACCCTTCGCAATCATGAGGAAAACACAAAATTCATTGAGTCAGCTCAATCCTGGATTTTTATTAATTGGAACCATTAGATGTTTGAGAGCTCCTCCTCTATCGAGTATCATGGGCATTCCATGTCACACAAAGGTGTTTCCCACTAAGTTGGAATTCTAAAGAACTCCTTCTGTCGAGTACCGTGGATCTGTTGCACTCACACAGAGGTTCTCTCAACCATCGGTCTTCTGCGCTCACATATAGGCACTCCCCTGGTATCCTGCAGAGGTACTCCATGAGTAGAGTACCATAGGTCTGCCACACTCACAAAGAGTCACTCCCCACTGTGGTTCTGCCACGCTCCCATAGAGGTACTCCCCACTGGGCTAGTCGAATCATTCCTAGTTGAATTGGTCAGCAGTCATCCAGTCTCATCCAACTACTAGTTTCCCACTCAAATGTCTGCTCGTCTCTAGAAGATCTACTTCACATTCTACTGGATGGTACTCCAACAATCACAAAGTCCCACGTAGATGTATCTCAATGGTCAACTACGTCATAGGGGTCTCAACGCAATAAACGACATGCAATTGGACGCCCATTATTTTAGTTATTATTCATTTAGTCCTGGGGGCCCGGTTGGATTCGTGTATGATTCAACCTAACCATATCTCAACTATACCCTGAACACTAGTAGGGTATTCTCAAAGGGACGTCTTTGCTCCATGAATATTGGCGCCGCTAACGGTTTGTCAAATGGAGGTCCGGTGGAAATGATATGGCCCAAGAAGCTAAAGGTTCATTAATGGTCCCAGGTTCGGTCTGACCTAGTCGGACTTACTTGGCCCAATCCAGACTAGGCCGAAAAGGTCAGACTATCTATGTCTAACACAGCTCGTTAGGTGGGGTAGCCTAATGAGTTTTTGGCATGGTATGTTGGGCCCGGCCCAGCGGACTCCAAGGGCGGTTGAGCACGGAGGACACCATGTAGGTGAATCAGCCCGAAAGACGGGGCCTGTTCAACCAGAGCCGCGAGGGGCATGGCTCGGGCGGCTCAGCCTGGGAGGTCGGGCTGAATGAGAGACTAGCGGGCAGGCCGCGCGGAGCACGGTCTGGCCGGTGGGACGTCGGGAAGGGTGCGGCAGGGGCCAAACATGATGTGGGGTGCTAGCAGGGCGTCGTGCAGGCCGCGTGGGCACGAACAGGGCATCAGGCAAGGCACGGGGGAACCGGCCACGACACAAAAGGGCGCTAGAGGGTTGTGGCTAGGCAAACTGTGCACTGTGAAGGCCACGGGGAGGTCATGGGTAGGCGGGCCAGGGGCCACCCGGGCCAGCAACGGTCGGCTGGAAGCTTCTGTGTGCAATGAGGGCAGTGTGATTCATAGAGGTCATGGGTAGCGTGAACTTCTTCATTGCAGCCTTTGTAGTCATCTTCTCATCACCATGTCGTATAATGGAACACGAAATAAGAATCGATGGAGGATGTTAGGCCATGTTAGGTTGGCCTTCATCCTCCGCGTTTAATTTGATATCAATTGGTTCATCGAAATAGGGAAGATGAACATCAATTATTTACAAGAAAAAAAGATTTTCTTTTAAAATAATGAACATAAATGAAATGAGGTAAAACACAATGTAAACCCCCAACCATTGATTCGTCGATCATTTTCTTCATTCATTGACAGTGTTGTGGAAAGAAGATGATGAAGTTCATCATTTTCTGCGTTCATCATGCACTCCAAACCGCGAGCTGCGTTAGCCATGGGAGACACTCCACGTTTGTAGGATCTGAGGGAGGTAGTTGAATAAGGTTGTTGGTGGCGTTCTTCACGTTCTTTGTCCTTCATTGGGATAAATTCTTTTCATTAAATATCTCCTCTCAAGCTCCCACCAAATGAGAATTTCCAAGCCAAAAATAATATTAGTTATATATTATTTTATTGGCACAACAGTTTCAAAATGGATAAATAAGTTAAAAGGTTCCCCATAAAAAATTACATGTGTTGGCGCAATTGATTAATGTGGAGATCAAGAGGATCCCCTTAATTAAATTACACCCATTTGTGTAATTAATTAATAGGGAATGTTGGCCCCAATTATTGGTAGAGGAGGACAACAGACTCCCCTCTCATTAATGAGGAGAGTTGGGAGATTTTCAACCCTACAATTAATTGGGTGGTTTAGTCTCGTGTGGTCCCCACGATGTAACCTATCACATGAGGTTATGTTCGGGTGGACCCCAGCACTTTAACATCTAATGGGAGATAAGAGTGTGGTGGCCCCACATCCAACTCCAATTTGGAGGCCTTAACCACCCAACCTCCACATGGAGACTAAAATAAAATAAATACATATCTCACTTTATTTTATTAATTTTTTTTACTAAAACCCCAAAAACTAACATCGGTTCTTGACTCAATGACATCGAAGTAGAACTCTCTTCAAATGAATATCGCCACTGTGAGTTAAATGGTTCCCTAAGATATCATTTACGAGCAGTAGTTCAAAAGTAATAAAATCCTTCTCATATTTTTACTGAACAGACTCAAAAAAAACATCAAAAATTGATTTCTGGCACACCTGGCCATAGAATCTAGCACCATAAAATTACACGGTCTAATAAAAATCCTGTGTAATTTTTTTAAAAAAAATCTACCGAATTTCCATGAATTTACATTATCCTCAACTCAGGGCTTTATATCCCCGTATACTATAACATGAACTAAGAGAACAAATAGTGGTACTAAGCACACATCTGAGCCTCCCTCTACCATGTGATGTCCTGGTGTTTCTTGTGCTACCAGCGTATGCGCACAAGAGGTATCGACCATCCGTGATGGACCTGCTCTTGTCGGTCCTCAATCACCACTAGAACCTCCATGAATTTCTCCCTGTCATCGAAGTCCAGCTCTCCATGGTCGATGATGTGGGAAGGTTCATACACGTATCTCCTCACCTGGGATACATTGAAGACGCCTTGCTCCCGGTGCAAATGAGGTGCAGGAGAAAAGCGGTAAGCCACCTCACCAACTCTGGTGAGGATTTGGAAATGTCTGATTAATCTCAAGGATAACTTTCTACCTCAGCCAAATCTCCATAGACCTCATCGAGGTGAGACCCATTGAAAGGCATGGTCACCATCCTCGACTCCAGAGGTGTCTGTCTCTTTTCAGCATAAGACATCTAGATTCTATATGCTATCTTCATACACTCCTAGATGATCTATACCTTCTCGGTGGTAGCTCGCACCATCTCTGGTCCAATGTGTAGACTCCCCTGTGTTTGTCCAGCATAGTGGCGATATTCATGGTCGACCATACAAGGCCTGAAAATGTGCCATCCTGATGGTGGAGTGATAACTATTATAATATGAAAACTCCACCAAAGGAAAATGATCCTCCCAGCTACGACCGAAGATGAGGACCCATGCATGGAGCATGTCCTCGAGGGTCTGAATGGTCCACTCAGTCTGTCTTTGTGTGAGGTTGGAAGGTGGTTCTCAAACAAAGATGTGTCTCGAAAGCCTCCTACAAACCCTTATATAGCTAGTAAGTAAACCGTGTATCATAGTCGGAGATAGTAAAAGTTGGTACTCCATGTAAACGCACAATATCATTCACATAGTGGTGTCCCAAGATCTCTACTGAACCCTTCTCTCTGATCGGTAGGAAGTGGGTTGACATGGTGAGTCAGTCAAAGATCACCAAAATCGAGTCATGACCCATGGATATTCGTGGTAGAACTGTCACGATGTCCATTGATATCACATACCACTTCCAATATGGGACATATAAAGGCTGAACCATGCCTACTGGTACCTGGTAATCTTCCTTCACATGATGACAAATGAGGTACATGAGACAAACTCTGCTACATCCTTCTTCTTATGTGGCCACCAGTGTTGTCGTCAATGATCCTGATACATCTTCACCACTCCTGGATATAACGCTAGAGAGGTCATGTGAAACTCCCTCAACACTTCCTCCTTAAGTGAAACTTTCACCAAGGTACATCCTCTGAAGAGGATGGCGTGCTCCCCACCTTCAGAAAATCCATCAGGTGCCTACCCTATGGATATCAGACCACGTCGTGTCTCACACTCAGCGCCCCCATGATGTATCTCCCGGACTCACTGAATAAGTTGGGGATTGACTATAAGAGGATGAATAAAGGCTACCCCATATCTATCCACAAAGGATATCTATAAAGCTGGCAACTACTCTGTTTCCTCTCCTAGCAGCTGTATAATAGTCCTCCTGCTGAGTGCCTCAGCAACAACATTCCCCTTTACTGGAGTACAGACTATCTCAAAGTCATAGACTTGGAGGAACACAATCCATCATCATTTTCTCTGGTCTAGGTCCATCAGAGAGAAGATATAATTGAGACTCTTGTGATCAGATTACATGGTAAAATATTCACCCATCTGATAGTTCAACCAAATCTTGAAGGCGATGACCACTGCTGATAACTCCAGGTCATGGTTTGCACAGTTCTACTCATGTTGGATCAGATGTGGAGAACCATACATGATCAATTCTCACTCCTACATCGGGACACACACAAGTCCAGTTCCTGATGGCTTGTAGTAAAATATGTACCATATTCCATCCTCTGGAAGCCACAAGATGGGGGAACCAGTCATCCTCTACCTCAGATATTTAAATCTCTGTCGGTATCTCTTCGACCACACGAAGGGCATCCCCTTCTTCGTCAAGGATGATAGTGTTGCTGAAACTCTGGAGAAGTTTGGTACGAACCTCCTGTAGTATCCAGCCAAACCCAGGAAACTTCGTACCTCTGTCATAATCCTGGGTGGCTGCCAGGAAAGTACCGCCTTGATCTTTGAAGGATCCTATGCAACTCCAGCCTCTGAGATGACATGTCCAAAGATGAGAACCTCTCAAATACAAAACTGTAAATTCATGAGCTTACCATAAAGCTGGTTCTCTCAGAGTGTGTCTAGTTCTACATGAAAATGGTAGGCATGCTCCTCCTCCGTAGTCGAGTAGATCAGAATGTCATCGATAAAGACTACGAAAAAGTGATCGAGGTAATGCTGGAAGATCATGTTCATGAGTCCCATGAACACTGATAAAGTGTTGTTTAAGAGAAAATTAATAACCAAGAACACGTAGTGGCCGTAACAACACCTGATGGTCATGTTTTTCACATCCTCATATCCAACTCTGAGCTGTTGAAAGCCTGATCTGAGGTTTATCTTCAAGAACCATTGTGCTCCCTTCTTCTGATCTAAGAGGTCATCAATCCTTAGGAGTTGGTACATTTTCTTCAAGTTTACATGGTTTAGGAGATGGTAGTCAACACAAATCCTCATGCTCCCTTCCGCCTTCTTGGCAAAAAAAAATCATAGCTGTCCAGGGATAAACACTGGGACGGATGAATCTCATCCCTTTTAAGTCCTCTAGCTGTACCCACAGCTCACGATGCTCTGCGGGAGACAACCGATATGCTGGGGTAGATATCGGTGTCATCACAGGGTATAGGAGAATGTATATTTCCACCTATCTATGAGGAGGTAGTCCTGGAACATCGTTATAGAAAACTTCAGTGTACTGGTCTAACACTATAAGATAAGTCGTACACTCCACATCAACTGCTCCGACCGTAAGGCAAGCCAACTGCTGAGTGAGTGGCGTCACCCTCCTCCGATTAAGTCTTCTGAATGCTGCAAGGGCTCCCATCACACCAGTGATGGTAAACCTGGTCCTATCCATGCAGATAGACCATATTTTTCTCCTAATACAGTTGATCTGATATTGGACTGTAGATAACCATTCCATACCAAAGATGACATCGTAAGGCCACGATGCAGCTACTAGTAGATCCCAGAAAATATCTCGCCTCTTAGAGTAAGATCTCACTACCAGAACTAGTTATAAATCATCAAATCAGCTCATTTAGGAGTCTCTAGTCATAAGGATCGAGCCAACAGCTCTGTCGGAATCTCCGAGGTCTGAATGAGGGTAGTGGAAATGAAAGAGTCACATGCACCAGTGTCTATAAGAACTATAGCTAAGGTGGAGTAGACTCAAATTGTACCTCGAATCACCTCTAGAGCACTGATATCAGAGGCCTTAGATACTGGAAGTTGAGATCTCCCCTATCCACCGACTGTCTGCGGTCGGGGAGGACATCTTGATGGTGTTGTTGGTAACACCTCGTAACGTTGTCCACCTCCAGCTACACGTCCAACTCCTCTACAACATCTGCCTCCTCCTTGCGGGCCGCCTTGTTCAATCCTCTGCCTCTACTAGTGTGGTCAATCAGCTGCCTTCTGATCATCTATATGGTTGGTATGGTAGTCACAAAACATGCGACCCTGACCGCCCTATGAGTAACACTGCCTGCTATAGGAATTTGTGTCTCTCCTTCATTTTCCCCACACATCTGATTTTGAGCCATTTGTTCATCCGCCTATTGGTCTGGTCCTCTTGGACCTCTGTGACATTTCTCTACTGAATGCTCCAGAAGACTCAACTGCATGTCTTCTAGTAGTCGGTCTAGCGGCCGATGACTGCTCAGCAAAGAAACAATCCAGGAGGAGGGCTCTGTCTATCACCTCTGCCAGCATTGGGATGCTGAGTGAGATCATCAATGCACTGATCTCCCATATGTTCCCCTGCTCGACGGTATGGTCCATGATGATTGGGTCCCACACCATATCTGTGGAGTAGCACGACAGGTTGGTGATCCTCACTAAGTACGTCTCCACCATCATTCTACCCTACTGTTAATGCAGTAGTTCCTATATCTGCACCACACGAAGGGTTTCTGGGAAGAACATCACTTTAAATAGGCTCTCGAAGTCCCTCTATAGTAGTGTCACCTCATCGGGAAATATGAGCATCATGATCCACCATATGGCTACTACTTCCTGAAAGAGACTCATGGAAAGGATCACTATGAAGTATGTTCGTGTCCCTACTAGGATAAAGACTCTCAACACAGCCTCTAGCCAATCCTCAGCTTCCTACGGGTCTGTTTATCCCCTAAACATGTGCGGCCTCTGGTGCTGGAACTCATGTAGTGCGCTCAAGTGGCGTACATCGTATGCTATAGGGGCTGGTGGCATTACTGGCCCAACGGGAAGTAGTACCACTCATGCATCCTCTAGTAAAGTTCCATGTGCTGAGGCCTCGTATCTCAGTGGGCTATCAGCGCATACGAAGCTCGAGGCTCTAACTGGTCGTCTACAGGGAGGCATCCTAAAAGAGATAAATGAGACACTGTCAAAAGATTATACCTGTTGATCTGACTTTGTTGTGATGACTTAATGAAAATCTTTTGGAAACACGCATGCAATCAGTGTTTTCGTGCACTGTTTTAGAAATCAGAATTCAGGGTATGGGTGTATTGATATGTAAGCCATCTACACCTACACTAGACTCCATGAACTAAAAACCACACTTAGTACCCTTAACAGTATTACATCATATAAATGAAATATCAGAGTTCTATGTTCTTTGGTAAAACTGACTCCTCTGAATCCAAATTGTCATGAACCATCACTAGGAGCCTGTATTGTGACAACCCCAAGCCCACATTCCATAGATCAGGGGATGGTGATTAGAACCAATGGCGTAAATCCCTAAACAAGGAAGAAATTTCATTTATAACTGAATACAAACACATCAGAGAAAACAACATGAAGAAAAACACTATGTAAAAATGTATACAAAAGAAGTACTGTAATGTAACAGTTGTTTGAAATACAAGCCCAACAAGAAGTTACTAGTACAACTGAAAGCAAGTACAACTAAAGAAAAGTAATTCAGCTACATATTTGTCCTTCGGGGTTCCTTCCAAAAGGGTAGGTATAGATGGCCCCCTTAGCACTCTTGTATATCCGTCTCCTCTGTGTACCGTCACACTGAGTGGTCCACCTCTAGGTATCATCCAGTCCCGCTACTCACTGCCTCAGTCAGCCTTGTCTGTCATCTGCAACCAACACAATGAGGTTCAGGCATAGACTATGTAGGGGTGAGTATAACGATACTCAGTAGGGACCCCAAGACACTCAATCTCTCACTAAATCAAACAAGTATAAACCAAAAAGATTCAAATCAATGGAAAAAAATTACATATGTATATGCCCATACATATACCTAAGTTATCTAGTAACTCATCTCAATCATGTGGAAAACACAAAAGTCATTGTCCCAGCTCAAACAATGATTTTTATTAATCTGACCTTTCAGCTGCTGGAGAACTCCTCCTCTATCGAGTACAGTGGGCAGACCGCGTCATACAGAGGCACATCCCACTAACATGGACTACCGAGGTACTCCTATTTTTGAGTATCATGGATCAGCTGTGCTCACACAGAGGTGCTCTCCACCACAATTATGATGCACTCACATAGAGGTTCTCCCCAAATAGCCTATTTAGGTACTCCATGTGTCGAGTATACTGAGTCTGTCATGCTCACATAGAGGCATTCCACATTTTTGGTCTTTCACGCTCACACAGAGACGCTCCCCACTAGTCTAGTTGAATCACTTCGAGTCAAATCGGTCAACAGTCATCAAGTGTCAGCTAGCTACTAGTTTTCCACACAAATACATGCTCCTCTCTATAATATCTTACCTACATGTTGATTTTCGATACTACAACTATCACGAAGATCCATGTAGAAGTATATAAATGGTCTGCCATGTCATAAGAGTCTCAACACAATAGAAGGCGTGTCAATTTGACACCTGGTCTTTCAGTTATTAACCTTTTAGTCCTGGGGGCCCGGTTGGATTTGTGTATGATGAAACCTAACTGTATCTCAACTATACCACGAACTCCAGTGGGGTATTCTCAATGGGACTGCTTCGCTCCAAAAACACCAGTGTCGCTGACGATTCATCAAATGGACGACTGAGGCAAAGATATGGCCCAAGAAGGTAAAGGTTCAGTAATGGGCATGGGTCCGGTCCAACCCGGTTGGACCGATGTGGCCCAAAATATTCTGGGCCAACCCGGTCAGACTCCCTAGGTCTATTCTATCCCATTGGGAGGGTCAACCCGCTGATTTTTTGGCCCTGTCCGATGTGCCCTGCCTAGTGGACTCTGAGGGCGGCTCGGCCCGGAGGTTTCCATGTAGGCGACTCTTCCCAAAGGTCGGCGCCAGTTCGGCCAGCGCCTTGAGGGGTGCAGCTCTGGAGACTCGGCCTGGGAGGTCGGTCTGGTAGGGAGACAAGCGTGCAGGCTGCATGGAGCGTGCGCTGGCCAGGGTTGCACCAGGAAGGGCCCAACAGGGGATGTGCAGGTCGGGGGGTGCCGGCAGGGCATCGGACAGGCCACAGGGGCACAGGCAGGGCACCATACAGGGTGATGGGGCACCAAGAAGGGAAGCGGAGTGTCACAGGTAGGTGGGCCGCACACTAGGCAGGTCACGGGGAGGCCACGGGTTGGCAGGCCAGGCACTGCCCAAGTCGGCGTTCTTCGGATGGATGCATTGTTTTGTCGCAGGGGTGGCGCGACTCGCAGAGGCCGCGGGGAGTGTGACCTTTGTTGTTGCCACCTTCTTCATCGTCACCGCATCGCCATGCATTAGAATGAAACAAGAATGAACAATCAACAAATGATGTCAGGACATGTTAGTTTGGCATGCATGTTTCGCATTGAATGTGATATCAATTGGTTCATTGAAATAGGAAAGATGAACATCAATTATTTACAACCACAAAAAATTTTCATTTCAAACAATGACGAGAAAAGAAAAGGGATAAAACACAAGGTAAACCACCTACCATTGATTTTTCGATCGACCTTCATGATTCGTTGATGGTGTTTCAAATGAAGATGATGAAGTTTTTCATTCTCCACGTTCATCATGCACTCCCAACCCCAAGATGAGTCGGCTATGGAAGACAATCCACGTTTGTAGGAGCTGAGGGAGGAAGTCAAAGAAGGTTGTTGGTGGTGTTATTCGCATTATTAGTTCCCCATTGAGAGAACTTATTTTCTCCAAAGCGCTCCTCTCATGCTCCCACAAAATGACAATTTCCAAGCCAAAAATTTTATATGATATCTATTATTTTATGGTCACAATAATTTTAAAATGGAGGAATATGTTAAGAGGCTCCCCTTAATAATTTTAAAGTGTTAGTGCAATTGATTAATGTGGAGTTCAAGAGGCTCCCTTTAATTAAATTACACACATTGGTGCAATGAATTAAACGGGAATGGTGGAACCAATTAATGGTAGAGGAGGTCAAGGGACTCCCATCTAATTAATGAGGGGATTTGGGAGATTTTACACCCTCCCATTAATTGGCGGGGTTTTAGTCTTGTGTGGTCCCCACGATGTATCCTCTCATAAGAGGTTATGTTCAGGTGGTCCCCACCACCATTACCTCTCATTGGATTTTATGGTGTGGTAGTCCCACCTCCAACTCCCAAGTTCTGGTTTTAACCACCCATCATCTACATGAAAACTAAAATAAAATAATGACATAGATCACTTCATTTTAATAATTTTTTATTAAAACCCCAAAAACTAACATCTATTCACGAATCACTACCATCGAATTGAAAGTCTCCTTAATTGAATACCGGGACCGTGAGTTCAACGGTGCCCTCAGATTTTAGTTCCATTCACTGGTTCAAAGTTAATAAAATCTCTCTCATACGTTTACTGAACGTACAAAAACCAAACTTCAGAAATTGCTTCTGGGAACACCGGGCCACATAATCAAGCACTATAAAATTTCGTGGACACATAAAAATCCCATGTATTTATGAAAAAAATTCATGGAATTTCCATGTCATTAAAGTAATCATTGACAATGAAAATTATGGATTGGGGTGATCCCAATCCACAATTATGGTAATATTTTGAACCTTGATTAAGGATATTATTTTTATTACTTATATATATTCTATAAAAAAATATCCTATTATTATGAAACATTCTCATTTCTTATTAATTATTGTTAATTATTCCTATCTCTTGTTACATATTTATTCATTTTGGAAAAAGTATAAATCCCTGAATCCAGATTAATGATATTTTAAAATTAGGTATGAAATTCAGAATTTATGATTATTTCATCAAAACCTTATACTTTTCTTCTCACATGGGATCATTGATTTATATCTCTTATATTCACCCTTATTTAGAATCTAAGTTAAATTATTCTTATAATTTCATCCCCATGGTTTAAGATATGTTTTACAAATACAATTTCTATAAAGTGTACTATTTGGGGAGAAATTTTTATAGGTTTTGATGGAAATTTTAGAAATAATATAACTATATGACTACTCTACGATGACACTAAACCAATTCAACATTGTCTTTTTTATTGTAATATTATTTATTGAATGTAAATAAAATATAATTTCATTTTGAACTATTCAATCATTTATATCATGATTGTTTGTACCAGTGTTGTGTTTTGTAATTTTTTGAGATTAAGATTAGTAATGATTGGTTAAACCCAAAAGAATATGTTAACACAAGTGAAAAACAATAGAATATGTCCATGTATATGTTAATAACATAACTTATTGGAATTGTATGTATTATTTGGTTTCCTATAAATTGAGACCTTGTCTAGATACTAGAAAGTAGATGTGGTTGGGGTATATATTCACCTAGGGGTAGAACCCAATAAAATGGTTGATTATAAACTTGATTTTAATAACAAAAAGAATGTAAAATGAGTTACTAGAGTCTCTAATAACCAATTATGTTCTATAGTTATATTAAATGAATGTATTGTGCCTTCGGTGAAATGATATTTTAATAATTACTAACATCATAATAATTATTTTCATAATCCAGCCATTTATTACAATAATTGTTTGTTTAATAACAACACTATATTTTTTGTTAGACTTATTGTATAATACATGGAGGAATCCGTAGAATATTAAATTTTATCTCCAATGTAACAATATTCCTCCTGTGAAACCAATGAAAATAGAAATTCCATTGTGAATATGTGTGATTAATCCTGAAAGACTATATATATATATATATATGATTTAAAACCACTACACGAGGAGTTTTTAATGACACAAAATAATATGATAATGGAGTTCCATGGTATTTAAATTGATTTATACAATGGAGGAATAAAATATTCCGATTCAAATATGTTGATAAAAAGGGAAGAAAAACTAATTGAAATATTTCAAATTATTGTAATGATGATTTTAATATGTATAATAGGGTCCCAAAAACTATTTTATAAGTAAAAATAAATATTTAATAGAAGGGAACTATTTCCATCCTTAGGAATCACTAATACATCAATATCCAATGAGTATATAACATATGTGTTATCCATGAATATACACTAAACCACATGGAATGTCTTTGGAGATGGATGGGATAATGTAATGGTAATTAATAAACTAGTCCATAATCATTAAATAATCTATATTATATAATCTAACATTTTATATTTTATTATAATTATTTATAAATGTTTCATATGTAAATATTAATTAAATGTCCTTTTTGGATTTTTAAATTATTTTAATCATTTATCAGATATATTTATATTAGGAAAAAAATCATGTTTTACATGAGAAGATTCATTTGATATTCTAAATAAATATATGGTCATATTTTATTGAGAGTATTAATATTAATATCCAATGATAATAATTCTATTTTGTGGGTTTTTCAACCTATTAAATAATAATAATTATCTAAAATTGATGGGTAGAAAGTCATCATTGATTATATAGAAATGGTTTGAGGCTATTTTGATGTATTTATAGAATACAATAATAATCATCCCATAAAAATTATATTTATTTTTAAATTGAACTCATACATAGTGCTACACGAATACCGAAGAATCTATATATAATTACCTCAATTCTATTTCCCATGTCGATGAACAATCTCTTGTAAAAATATAATAATTGATTCATATTCATTAGTTTTTCATTATGTGGTACACCTATTATTTTTCTAATAGTAACTATGGGACAATGTGAATTTTAATTGATTATTGATAAATAAATTGGATCGTGATCAATAAAAGGAACCACTATTGTGTGTTGTTGAATTTTTTGATCAAATTAATATATCTCAATAATTTTCCATGATTGGGCATTATTTCATAAATCATTTATTAAAGGGAAATATAGTGGATATACCCAAAAAACCATCTCTAAGGGGTTTAGTCATTATAAATTTATATTGATTTCATTTTGACTAACATATTCCCCCACTATCATTATGGATTTGATGAATATATTCTCTAATGACCATGTTAATAATTTTCGTATTCTTTATAGAAGATATAATAATATATTCCAATAAAAAATATAATAAATATCATTAGAGTATTATAATGATGACCTTAATGATGGAAAATTTTATTCCAAATTTAACATCTTTGATTTTATTGTAGACTAATTATTTCATCAGTCATAAAATATCATGAGAGGGTATTTTGATGGATCCTCCAATTATGGATGTTATTGTGAAATGACCTAAATAAACAAAGGATACTAAGATACAATGCTTTATTTGGTTTGATATATACTATAGATTATTTGTGTGAAATTTCACACCACTCATTAATACCATAACCTAGTTAATATGTTTGGGATACAAAATCATTTAGAAAAATATATTTAAGGAAAATTAATTTGATTTAGAAAAAAGGATAGTGAATGAAAATGTTATCACACAACGTTGTAGTAGAGAAATATTTTTCGGTCTATGGTGATTCATTTAAGAATGTTATATGAGGAATACAAATTCAAAATGAAATATTGATAGCTTATACCACAAAATAATTGAAAATTCATGACAAATTATTACAAAATCATGATTTGAAATTGGATATAATAATGTTTACAATACAAATATGGGGGGGTTATCATTATGGTGATAATGTAATATATATATATATTATAAATGGTGCAGGAATATATTCCAACACAAAAATTTTAATATTCACTAATGGATATGGTTATAGGTGATTAATATTTTTGAATAATTAGTACATTATTAGCTTTACTGATTAATAATGAGTTAGATTCCACATGTTTTAAAAATGATAGTTTTTCCATTTTTGTGATTTAAAGAGATAAAATAAATATGTATTTCTGGAATATGGATATGTAAATCATGACGAAGTGGTATAGGTATTACTTTCCTTAAATGAGCATTCATATATTAATATCTATGAATATTAAGGAGGAACCAATGGAAGATGTGGAATTATTTATGGTGGTGAGGAATGTTTCAATGTTCAAAAACTATTATTATAGAATGATATGATTTGGAAACCATGTATGTGTCATATCAATACCATATTTGAATGAGTTATATGGTTAATCCCATAGTTCATCTTTCCCTATCCATCACGGATGGATGAAAATGTATATAGATATAAACTTGTATTTCAAGTGTCGAAACATGAAATGATATTATACATTGTATTTAAAATTATTTATGATATGTTATCATGATAATAATAATAGATATAATTATAAGGTTTTTTTAATAACTACAACCCAGGGAATCTGGAACACTTTTATAAGGTTATCATCAATGGGATCCAAAAAATATGTAATCAAAATAATGATATTTTTTATTCAATCACAGTAGGAAATAATCTCATTTTATTATAATAAATTATTATTTCACACATTATAAAATTTACTAGATATATATTATAAATTTATTATGGTTTCATAGGAAACCATATTATATTTTATGTGATCAGGTTTAATTGTTTACAATGATTTTCTAGATATGTCTTCATCTTGAATCAATTATTGAGTTTAAATTTAGAGACCCATATCATCCTCCCAAATATTTTTAGTCATCTAGTACCATTAAAACCCTATTGTACTTATTTGAAATAATATTATTTGGATTTAAAATGTATTTGGGGTCAACAAAATTCTATAGTTTAGTTTTCCTAATAAATTATGTTCCACATGGTCATTATGATGGATCTTTATGATGACGACTATAGAATGATGTGATGACAAAATTTTATGTGTTTAATTTTGAGTAAAAATGGTATTTGGACAGGAGATAAAAGGGTAAATGAAAGATAATGTAATATCCTTTCATCATCACATTACATTTCCTCATAATCGATTGAAATGGTATGCTAACAATCATTGAAGAGATCTTGTGTTTTAAATTGGTTAAAATGTTTTATTATGAATAAATCCTCAAAATATTGTTAGGATGTTTCAAAAAATTGATATCTAAAACGTAGATATATCATTCCTTTGGAACATCCATTGAATCTCTCAAAATTTCAGGATGTGTCCCACATATATCTCAACATAAATTAAAAAACTTAATAATTGTATGTACAAAATATAGGTGTTTTACCAGTAGATCATGATCTATTTTTTGATAAAAAACTATGGAGATTCTCTATCAATACATGAATATTATATGGAATAAAACCTATCACTTACTGAAGGTTTTGGGTCAAAAACATTAATATAAATAATATTTTTGGTTACATAGGGATGTTAAAAAGTACGTATTCCATCATATGACTGTATCAATGTGATAAAATGTCAATAGTGAAATTAATATAAGGTTTAGAATGTGACACCAAAAAATTCAAATATATTTATATATATATTTAATTCATAATTCATTGATTAGAATCTTTATACAAAATGACTTTTTGTAAACTAGTCATGATATAAAATTAATAGATTATTTTTCATCCTCCAATAGTTTCTTTTTTAAATACACATTTTAGGCTAAGTGAGAACCACCATGCGTATAAATGGAATCACAATAATGTTGGACATGAAACCACACCCATGACCAGACCTACCAAAAAGAAGAAAACAAGAAATATATTGTATTAAAAGTTTTATTTATCACTTTGGAATTATATTTGTTAATATAAAAATTAAATAATAAATTATTAAAAAACTGTCTTATTTGAAATTATTAAAGGAATTTTTTGGTTATTAACTGGTTAAATTTTAAATAAAATTAAATATATTTAAACTGAGTAGTTTTTAAAAAAATTGTTCTAATGAAATCCATGTTTTTTAACATACTACATTAAATAAATCTATAATATTTAATTATTTTCATTAATTTAAACATATTATATTCAGAAATAAAATTCACATTAATCTAATTAATGTTAATACACATGGAATAATAATTAAGATAGTATGATGCTACTAAATACGTTTTTCTAGAAAAAATATTTGTCGTTCTTACCCAACTAATATCAAATTAATTTCTAAAAAATATTGTAATTTATTAATATTAATATATCCCATAATTGGAATAAGAATAATTAATATTATTGAACAAGGTTAAAAAATTTTATTACATGATCAATAGCTTCGATTGTAAAACTTCATTTAACAAAGTAAGTCTTATAAGAGTTAAAAGGGTGATTAACCAAAGATGTAGTGGTCAAAATACTATTAAACATATTATTTAATTATTTTTTATGGAACATTGAAATTATTATTTTTATATTTAAATGATTACAATTTTTGAACCCCTTTAAATGTGTATGAAAAATATTATATAATAATGATTAGTGAATTTACATTCTTTCACAAACCTCAAATAGAATTGGGAACCTACTCTCTACTCTTATCTGCAAAAAATAACCCATTTCTCTAAAACTTTTAAATCCATGTACTCCCCCAACATCC
The DNA here is from genome assembly GCA_963277665.1 of Viscum album. Lineage (NCBI taxonomy): Eukaryota > Viridiplantae > Streptophyta > Magnoliopsida > Santalales > Viscaceae > Viscum > Viscum album. Next base: position 644,942,014 of record OY728120.1, on the reverse strand, counting down.
CAATAAAATTATCTGAGGTAATTTGTTTCAAAAATAGCTATCTGGGAATCGTAATGGTTATTTTCAAAGGATAATAACCAAAGAAGATATTTATTTCCATAACAATATTTTTATCATTTCAATATTCTAAAACATATTCCAAATGATCAATAACAATCCTTTGATAATGGAATAATACTATAGAATATATATATATAAATATATATCTTATTATATTAATTTGTAAAAAAATTATATTACATTCCCATAGGATGGAAATGCATAATGACACCTATGTGCAGATGTGGGAAACCACCACAACAATAGAAAATGATTAATATCTTATTTCCTTTTTACTTGACGGTTCATAAATATATATTTAAAATATATATATTATCTTTATGATATTAGTATTAATCTAGAAATTGGAATTATTATATATTTTTCAAATGTTTCATCCATTGAATAATTGGGACATCATTCATGTATACATACAAACTATTGTCTCCATGATGTGATGTAACTTGGATTTCATCACCATGGAAAAAAATATCCCTATTTTTAATGAAATGATAAAATGATATTCTATACATTATATTCATTTATTTCCAAATTATTTTATTGGTGATTATTAATCATTTTGGATATGACCCTATGATACCTTGCACATTCATACTCAGAATAGATTAGTATGATAATGATATAAGTATTATTCTCTAAAACCCTTTTCATTCCCACTATTTAATTTGGTAACGATGAAATATTTATTAAAATCATTTCATTTCATATCTTATTAAATTATGAAATGATTTAATATTAATTAATCATTCTTCTTTTCCCTGGGTTGTGAACCAATGATTGGATGACTTATTTATGATCTTATGAAACACCATTATAATGTTTTCAGAACATGATGGTTATGATGAAAATTATTTATCCCCCTAATTTATTTTTAATTGAATGATATATCAATAGATAATATAGAATAGAATGTAGAGTGAAAAATGATTGGTAAGGGACCATGTCCATTATGATAGTATTTGGAGCGATCATTTTTTAATGAAATGATGAAATAGGGAGCAGACCCAATCCACTATGATATTATTGGAAGTGTGATTTGTCTAAGGAAATGATTATATATTCCTATGTGTATACCAAAACTCTATGTATTATGATTATGGTATTTCTTTATTACGAAATAATTATTATTTATGATTCAAACTTGTTTGACTTATGTATTTTGATATTAATAATACTTATGTCATAGTTTATCATTAATTTTTATTGTCTGAATGGGTTTGATTTTTTATTTTATGATCATATTATTGTACCAGCATTATTATATTATGCTCACTTATGATAATTGATTGATATCAAATTTTTTACCATTATTTATCATCTCATTTCGGACATTCATATGTTTCTTTTACCAAAATATGATGAATTTTTTTAATTATAGTATGTTTAATAAGTGAATAATAATATAAGAACCTTCAGAAAGATGTTAAATATATTTCATCAAATTAGAATATTATATATATTATCTCCTTGTACAATAATCATTTTTGGTTTCTTGGTATGTATTTTTTTGATAGGAACAAAATATTAATCTAAAATGATGAAATCATTATGTAGGTTTGTTTAGGTTTCCTCAATTCAACCCATGGGAATATTTTTTTGAACTCCCTTATATGAAAATGTTTTTAATTTTATAGATTTCCTCCCTATGAAAGTTAATCATGAATCATCCTTAGTGGTCCCCCCTAGGGTACAAGATTTAATAACCCTAATTTTAGTGAATTATCATATTAGTATGAAGTTCCACCCTAATTTTATGTTCATCTATTGTTTCCTCAAATATATAGGAACAAACAAATCATAGGGTTGATAAATTATGAGCATCATCATTGACCAATCATGTATAATCTTTTATAATTTTAAATATCATTAATAAATCAATATTTTTACCTCCTCTAAATCATAAATAGTTAGATGTGAGATGGATTTTTGAAATGGTTTGACTTTTATGAATATAATAGTGGTGAAACATACATTATGGTCATGTATGGTGAAAGATTCACTAATTATGGATATAGATAAAACCATTTTCATGGTTAATGAATTTTTCAACAATTGAATACCATAAAAGTTTTATCCTATGGTTATTCCCAAATATTGCATTCTGAAAACATTTTTGGGCTAATGAATACAATTCCTTCATCAAAACCTAGGTGAAACACTAAATAATTTCTAGAGTAGATACCTATATTATAGGTATTATAATATTATATTTCTAAGAACTAATTAAATTAAATCTCAATGTTGACCTAGCTTTCTATTCTATGGAACATAATCGAAAAAAGATAAAAATATTAATATTATCTATTACGGTTAACATTATAGATAAAATGATATTTTCTATATAGTCTCTCTTGTCACACTATATGTTAATATAATGGAGTGGAGTGAATATAATGTAATTTATATCAATCTACTCATATGTAAAAACAATTATGGAATGAATATAAGAGAATCAGTACATTAGGAAATTCCAAGGGGGATTTATTTATTTTATTTTTATCAGTTTAATGAATTCCCATCATCTATGAAACCATAAAATAAAAAAAATTGGATTTATCAACTCAAAAAATATATATATCTGGAATTCGAGAAAGAAAAGTAGTCTTTTTTTATAAAATTGGAATCAATAATTATATAGATTCCATCGATTATGTGCATCTCCCACCTATAAGACGAGATACATTACGATCATACTAATATAAATAAATGAGAGGCCATCAATACCATCTGAAAATTCCAAATATATATATATATTGGAATAAACAAAAAATATTTTGGTTGGAAGTTCTTCATAGATCACTCCTATGACCATAAATTCAATATTATTGTATAACCATGATGGTAACTATAAGGACCTAGACGTAAATAGTACACAATCTTTAATTAAATTAATATTTTACATTGAGGATCTTTTCAAGTTTATAGTTTTAGAGAATTAGGCAATAACTATTACATTACATCTCAAAAATTACAAGGTAGAATCTTTTACTAAGTTTCCATTTTTTTTTAAAAATAAAAACTCAAGAAAAAAAAGAGTCATGACTAGTCCCATGTTTTAGACAACATGGCTTTTCATTGATACATCATTTACCCTACTCATATTTAGGTCCTATGAAAAACATTTTAAAACATGGGATGAGCATAAAAATCTTAGTAAGGGTTATAAAACAATGAATTAAAACCTTAGTTAACCATTACATACATAACTTAAACTCCTTAACATTCCTCATGAAATCATAAAATTTAAGAATAACAAATAGAAAACAAAAAACATAAAGGTAACATGTGGTATATATACCACACATATATTGTAGCTATCATAGCTACGTAGAGAGTTATATTTGTAATACCCATCAAAATATATTTCCTAAATCTCTTAAAAGAAACATTCATGTTTACCTCTATCAATTTAAACAATGAATTGGAGAGATATATTGGGCTCACCAGCACTAGGATTATCCCGGAACCATCCATATACATAACAATTCCCATGATCCATAACATATTCATAACAAATAAAACAAGCATAGAGGAAAGATAACATTTCAAAAATTAAATAAAAATATATGATTTATTTAGATTGACATAAAAAATACATTATAAAAACCATTTTCAATTCCAAAATATGTTAAAGAGTATATGTTATTTATTTTTTTAAACATTACAGCTTGTTTAAGAAGCCAAAGATCAAATAATACTCGCAGTGGAGGAAAGGTCATTGTCACAGCTTACATTGAAATGAAACATTCTTTTTGGTAATTTAGTAAAATGATTCATAGAGAAAAGATTTCATTTGAATAAAATTATATGTCAATGGGGTTTATACACTGTATAAAATAAAGTCATGTATCAAACCAAAATATTCCCTAATGAATGGACAATGATACGAAGTCCTTTACCTCGTGTCTAACTTGACCTGTTAATTCTTTAATCTCCTGAATAATAAACTAAAGTTATTTTATAATTGATTAAGATAATTTTTCAATTTTATTAATCTTTTTATTTCACTTATAACCATGTCATAAACATTATGAAATCATTTATTTTAGTGATGGTTGTTTTGTCTATATTATGTATTTGATTCAAAAATGGACTACTTATAATTACTAGATGTTCACATGGTAAAAATTTCATTATATACAGAATGATATTAATTATTTAGTTATCATATATAATGTATATATACAATATATATGTATTTAAAATATTACATAACATTTAGAGGTATTAAATGAAATGCATTGTTAATGGAGACAGTAAGTGATACGTACGCATGAACACTTCTTTCATTTCTATTTCGTATCTAATTGAATTAAAACCAAATTATATAATGATATATTATAAATCCAGTATAGTATCATAAATAATATCATTATATCCATCCTTTATACATCCCACATATGACATTTATTGACTCATATCAATCTAAGGGTGTAGTAGTCTGCACATCCTAAAATGAACATATCATGTTTACCCAAAATAAAAACCATTATGGTTTTATATAAAAAGGACAATACAGAAGTATAATGAAATAATACTAAATATATATATCTTATAAAAATAAAGTGACATAATAATGTCCCCCATGACAACCTATATAAGATTATTGAGCATTCATCGACTCGTGAGGGGTTAGTTTTTCATCCACAGAAATAGTATGTTCTTTACTATTTTGACAGAGGATTCAGTAAGTTTAGATCGAATACATCTTATAAAAACATCCTAGTATATTAATATAACTATTTTTGTTATAAAATAAAACAATAAAAAGAGTATACTGGTTCGAGAAGTAAAACAATAGAATAGAATTTAAGAGAAACTATTACCATTAATTCGGGTAACTCCCTTTTGTTTAAACCATAAAGAATTCTTGAAGTTCCTTATTCTTATGTTAAGGATTATAGGTGAAAGAGAGTGTTATTTATAGGTTATTTGGATAGTTTTTGGACCATCCAATGGGCTTAAGAGGAGTAAGTAATGGGTTAGAGGTTATGTATTTTTATAAGGGCGAGGTGGAGCTCTTTAGGGAAGTGTGAATATATTATTTTATTATATAATGATTTTAGGTTTCTAAAGGTCAAAAACATATTATTGTAGAAGATAATATGACAAATGTTTGAAATAAAATCATCCAATAAGAATTTTAAAGGTTTTGGATATTATTTTAATCATTATAATATTATTTATTAAATCATTTATTAATTAGGTAAACACAACACCATTAATTTTTCCAAAATAATATTATTTATATGTTGTATAAAAATTATAAAAAAATAATATAATGTAGGAAATATTTTTATCTTTCCAATGAATATTTATAGTCTAAATATTAACTTATATAACATATTATAAAAAATATTTTTTCAAAAGTTATTTGTTTATCTCATTTTTGTCCTTACATTAAATTAATTAATATAAAGTGTCATTATCACACATAAGTCGCTCTATGGGGTTCCAAATTTGACCCAAGGATTCCCATGGTTAGATATGTATCAAACAATATTATTATGACACATGTTAGGGTAATTTTATATTATTATAATTGTATATGTTTACCCTTATTTACGAGATTTACCCTATAACCATGGTAAATAATTTTTTTTCTGTAGTAAATATTTAAAATATCTAAAAATAAAAGTTACCTATTTAAACAATTTGTCCACAATGATTCCAAATATGGAATCCATTTTTTTACATTATGAACATAGATGTCGTAGAAATATATTTTAAATTAATTCCTGCTGTAAAAACAAATGGCGTGTTTTTAAGAAATAATAACTCTCAGAATATTTGCAGTTCTTTATGTCAAATTTCAAAATGAAATTAATTACAATAACCAGAATTGAATTAAATGGTAAAAATAAAATCTAATTATACTTTTAATCCAACTATAATGGTAACCTAACAATATAAATAAATTAAATTTAGAAGCATATTTTTATTAAAATAATGTATTTTCACTATTCATTAAAAATGAATTTTTTCCGAAAAATACACAATAAAATTCCCCTAAGTAAATTTTGATTACAAAATTCTAAATAATAATTATATTTGGTCAAATAGAACATATAAAAGCGAGTAAAACTTTATTTAAAGAGGATTCTCCATCAAAAGACAGTAATTGATCCTTTTAAAGTAAATTATGCTTAAAATTAGATTAATTAATATTTTAAGCCTCCAACACTTATTAGATAAATATATAAAAATTTAACAAACATTTTTAATAATAATTTAGTTAGTTTTGTTCATTATCCCTAGTATAATGGATTGGAGGTAACTACCATTTAAGATAATAATATTATATTATTATTGTGCAACATTCGATTTCAAAGAAACCCATTGTTGTGTATCAGCTATGCCATCACATATAGAATCCCATTTTATGTAAAATTATTATCAAAATCGCAAATAATAATAAATATAGAGAATTTCTTATTCTTTATTTACCTGTGATGTTACATCCTTCCGCCTTTTTGTAAAATGCGTCCTCACAATTTTATTCACTTATCAAATAAATTGTGGTATTTATCCCTCATGGCATTTTCAGATTCCCATATTTCCTCTTCAACCATATAGTTTTTCCACAAAACCATTACCTAGAGAATTACCTTATTCTGCATCACTTTCTATCAATGGTCAAAAATCTATCCTGGTAGTTCCTCATAAGATAGATTCTTTTCTAACTGAACTACCTATGGACATAAAACAAGAGATGGATCTGGAAAATACTTTCTCAACATTGACATATGAAAAACATTGTGTACATGGGATAAACATGGAGGTTAATCCATTATGTACACAACCTATACAACATTATCTAGGATTTCATAAGGTATAATGAACCTTGGACTCAACATTTCCTTCATACCAAAACACACCACACTTTTCCATGGAGAATTGTTGAGAAATACATGATCACATACCTAAAGAATATATCCTTCCACCGATTATCCGCCTAAATTATTTGCCTGATCTGAGCTATTCTGATGTCCTTCTTAATGGAAATAAATTTTTCTTCCATATATTCTACCATATATGGTCCCACAATCTCTCCTTCACATACATCATCCCAAAATTCTAGAGTTCAACACCATTTCACATATATTGCCTCAAATGGAGCCATCTGTATATTGGATTGAAAATAGCTATTATAAGAAAATTCAACCAATGAAATTATTTGGTCCCATATTACATTGTAATCTAGTGAAAAAGCATGTATAATATCCTATAAGGTATGAATTGTTCGTTATGACTGCCCATCTGATTGTAGATGAAAATCTGTACAAAAATTTAATTCAGTACCCAATGACTTCTAAAGGACTTTCCAAAAGATTTAAGTAAACCTGAGATCCCGATCAGATAAAATGGAGAGGGAAACTCCATGAAACCTAAATATATCTCTAAAATACAATTCAGAATGTTATTCTAGAGATAAAGTATCTATAATAGAAAGAAAATGAGTAGATTTAGTCAACTGATCAACAATAACCTAAATTGCATTATTTCCTCGAGATGGCATTGTTAATCCCACAATGAAGTCCAGGGATATATTTTCCCATTTCCACTCTGTCATCGGTAAAGACTGAAGCATCCCATTCAATAACTGTTCCTCTGCATTAACCCGAAAACAAGTCAAACACTTCACAGTAAAATCACCAATTTCTTTTTTCATTCCATCACACTAGTAATACTACTAAAAATCATTGAACATCTTAGTACTACCCAGATGAACTGAATAAAGAGAACTATGAACTTCAAATAATAACTCTTTATTCAACTGTGAATCACAAGTCACACATAATCTCTTCCCAAATCTCAAAAAACAATCCTTATAAATGTTAAATTTATGAAACATACCCTTCTGAACAAACTCTACCTTTTTCTGCAGCTCACTATCTTCTATATGCACTTTCTTTATTTTGTCTGATATAAATGATTTTACTGACACCTAAAACAAAACAGAATAATTTCAACCACCAAAAACTTCTACTCTAAAGTTTATCAAATAAAAAACCAAAGCATCTTGTTCCAAACGTTTCGTGGTTAACGAATCATTACTTTTCGACCCAAATCATCAGCCACATTCATTTCTTTTCCTGGATAGTAATGGATCGAGTAATCCTAATAATTGATTAATTCTAAACATCTCATCTATCTAATGTTCAATTATTTCTGAGAGAATATATACTTATATATTTTTTGGTATGTATAGACTTCATATTTTACACCATACAAATGATGCATCCATATTTTTAAAGAAAAAACAACAACAACTAATTCTAAATCATGTGTAGGGAAATATTACTCATGGGGATTCAACTATCGTAACCCATAATCAATTACCCGATCACTCTTTATAAGGACATAAACAAGTCCATTCAATAAACCGTCACTATTTTTAGTAAACTCACTATTTCAAGAAGAGAGTGCCAAAACATGAGAATTCACCAATCGTCTTTTCCATTCCTGAAATCAACCATCACGTTCTTTTGTCTAAATGAACATAAATCCTTTTCGTGTTAACATAGTCATTAGACTAGATAACAGAGATAATGATTCAACAAACCTCAATTAATAACATGGTAAACCATGAAAACTACGAGCCTCATTTATATTTGTGAGTCTTCGCCATTCTTCCACAACTTTTGTTTTAGCGGGATCAACAGTAATGCCATTTTTTGAAGTAATGTGACCAATGAATGAAATCTATTGTAACCAAAACACTAATTTATAGAATTTCCCAAATAGTTTATTTTATTTTACGGTTTTCAAGACAACCCTTAAATGAATTTAATGAACCTCTTTACTTTTAAAATAAACCAAAATATCATCAATAAATACAAATTCCATTTATCACTTGAGTCAACTAAGCCATCACTGCAACAAACTGTTCAACTCTGATTATGGCCATCTCAGGATGCTAATTTGGATGTTCATTTCCCTCTATATGCCTTTTCAGAATAGTATTTCTGTTTCCTCTTTGAAAAACTATTCTAAACACAAAAATATAACAGGCAAAGAAACATGGTTATCTATAAATGATATATCATTTCAATCATTCCAAAAATTAATTTATGGTAATTAATTTAACAAAACACAAGCATATAAAGTTATCTAAACCGACCAATGATACCAACAATAAGGACCTAGCCTTAAACATTATATAATCATGAATCTAATGAATAATTCACATTGAGGATCATTTCATGATTACAGTTTTATAGATTTAGGCCATAACCATTACATTACATCTCTAAAACCACAAAGAGGACACTTCTTCTCAGTTTCCACTTATTTCATATAATAAAAACTCTTGAAAAATATATCTATGTATACTCCCATGTTTTAGACATCATGCCTTTTCCTTGATCCATCCTTGACACAATTCAACTGTAGGTCTATTGAAAAACATTTCAAAACATGGGATGTGCATAAAAAGCTCAGTAAGGGTTATAAAAAAATGAAAGAATAAAATTAGTTCACCATTACATACATCACATAAACTCTTTAAAATACCTCATGGAATCATAATATTTATGAATAACACATAGAAAAAATAAATCATAAAGATTACTTGGGGAATCAATATCATACTTAAATTTTAGCTATCATAGCTATGTAGGGAGTTACATTTGGAATACCCGTCATATTATATTTCATTAATATCTTAGGAGAAACATTCAAATATACCTCCATCAATTTACCCAATGCATAGTAGAGCTATATCGGGGTCACCTACTATAGGTTTATCATAGAACAACCTGTATATATAAAAATTCCTTAGAACAATAACATATTCATATGACATAAAAAAAACATAATGGAATGATAACATATCCAAATATCAATAACAATATACCATTTAAATATATTGGCATAAAAAATACATTATAAAAACCATTTTCAATACCAAAATACATAAAAGAGTATAGGTCATTTATTTTCCTTTTTAAAAACATTACGTCTTGTTAAGGAATCCAATGATCAAATAATACTCACGTGGATGGAATGGTCATTGTCTCTGCATACACTAAAAAGAAACATTATTTTTTGTCATGTAGTAAAACCCTTCATAGGGAAAATATACCTTTTTAATAAATGTAAAATTTAAATGTGATTATAACTTTTATTGAATAATGTTATGTATTAAAACCATATAAGCCACATTTAATGGAGATTGAGACGAAGTCCCTTACCTCATGTCCGACTTGACCTATTCGTTCTTTGATCTCTATAATAATAAACTAAGGTTAATTTCTACTTTGTTAAGATCGTTTTAAAGTTTATTATTCTTTTTATATCACTTTTTACCATGTTAAAAACAATATGTAATCATTTATGTTAATAATGGTTGTTTTGTCGAAAATAGGTGTTTGAGTCAAAAATGGACATCATATAATTACAAGTAGTTCATGTTGTCTAAATTTCATTATATCCTAAATGATATTAACGATTTATATATCATATATATAATATATGGTCAATATACACATATATATATAATATTACATAACTTTTAAAGGTATGAAATGAAATTCATCATTCACGGAGATAGTAAGCCGTACACACGCATGAACGCTACATTCATTTATATTTTGTATTTAATTGAATGAAAACATAATGATCTATAAGTATATTATAATTACAGTATAATATCATATATAATATCATTAACTACATCTTTTATACATCCCACATAAGGAATTTAATGAGTCATATCACATTGACGGGGTGGTAGACCGCACTTCCTAAAATGACATTATCGTGTTTACCAAAAATGGAATCCTTAAAAGTATGATATAAAAATAAAAATATAGAAGAATAAAGATATAGTAAACATAATATATATCATATAAAAATATTGTTCCATCTTTATGTCCACGATGAGAGGTGGTAGATGATAATTGAAGGAGCATTTTTTCATGAGGCTTTAATTTTCCATACACAGAAACAGTATGTTATTCACACATTAGATGGAGGTGTGTATACGTGTAGTTCGAAAACATTTTATAATAATAGCCTAGTATGTTGAGGATATTTTTTATGTTATTAATAATATTAACAAAAAGTGTTTAGTGGTTGGATATGTGATATAAAAGAAATGAATTTAAGAGAAATTGTTGCCTTCAATCCGGGTAACTCTCTTTTGATTGAAAAAAAAAATCATCTTAAAGTGCATTATACCTATGTTAAAGCTTCTAGGTGGAAGATAGGGATCTTGAGAGATTATATGGGAAGGGTTTGGATGAGACAAGGGGATTTAGAGGATTGACGAATAGGTTATAGGTGACTGATTTTTATATAGTGGAGGAGGGGTTCTTTAGGAAAGTGTAAAAATATTATTTTATTATATAATGAATATAAGTTTCTAAAGGTCCATAACAAACTAACATCTAAGATAATTTGAGTAATGGAAAAAATTAAATCATCCAATAATAATTGGATCAGTTTTGGATATTATGGTAATCTTTATAATATTATTTATTTAAATCATTTATTAATGAGGTAAACACTCCATCATTATTATGTCATAAATAATTTTATTTATATGATTTCCTAAAATTATAAACAAAATAATATGGTGTTGGAAATATTTTTATAAATCAAATGAATATTTATAGTTGAAAATAAAACTTATATAACCACTTGTAAAAATTAATTTAATAAAGATATTTGTTTAAGTCATTTTTATCCTTACATTATATTAATTAATATAAGGTGTCATTATCACTCTTATGTGGTTCCATGGGTTCCCAAATATGACCCAAAGATTCCCATCGTCGGATATGTATCAAAAAAAATATGATGATGAAACATGCTAAGGTAATTTTTTTATATTATAATAATGTTTTGTACACTTATTTACCAGATTTACCTTTAAAAGATGGTAAATATAATTTTTACTGTAGTAAATATTTAAAATGTATAAAAATAAAATTTACCTATTTACACAATTTGGACCTAGTAATTATAAATATGGAATCTATTTTACTAAATTCATAAAACATAAGTTTCAGATATTAATTTCAAATTTATTCCCACTGTCAAAACAAATGATGTGTTTTTAGAAAATAATAACTACAAAAAGATTGAAACTTCTTTATGTCCAATTTCAAAGTGAAATTAATTCCAATAACCATAATTTGATTAATTGGAAAAAAATATAATCTAATTAAACTTTAAAACAAATTATATATATAATAAAAAAATATAAATAAATTATATTGAAAAACAGATTTGAATTAAAATATAATATTTTTCACTATTAAATAAAAAATGAATTTTATCAGAATAATACCAAAAATTTACCCAAGGAAATTTTTCCTATCCCAATTCTAATGAATAATTTTATTTGGTCAAATAGAACATATAAAAGTGAATAAAAATATATTTAAAGAGGGTTATCCATCATAAGATGTTAAATCAACCTTTTAAAGTAAATTATGCTTAAATTTATATTCATTCATATTTTATGCCTCTAAATCTTATTGGATAAATTTAAAAATATTTTTCAAACATTTATAATCATATTGTACATAGTTTTTTTATTCTCTCCAGTGTAATGGCTCAACATTAACCACTATTTAAAATAATAATATTATATTATTATTGTTCAACAAAATATTTCAAAGAAACCCAATGTTGTGTATCCACTATGCCAACAAACATAGAATCCCCTTTAAGGTAAAATAAATATTTAATTCAAAAAAATAAATAAATATGAAAAATGTCTTATTATTTATTTACCTGGGATGTTACATCCTTCCCCCATTTTTGAAATTGTGTCCTCACAATTTTATTCACTTATCAATGAACTTGGTGAAATTATATGTCATCGAATTTTAAGATTCCCACATTTCCTCTTCAAATATATGGGTTTTACACAAAATATTTACATAGTTAATTACCTTATCCTGCAACAATTATTCACTATAGTAAATAATATTGATCGATTGTTCCTCATAAGTGTTATTCTCTTCAAACTGAACTACCTCTAGACATAAAACATGAGATGGATATGGAAAATAATTTCTCAACATTGAAACATGAAAAACATTGTGTTCCTGGAGAAAATATGGAGGTAAAGACACTATGTACTCAACCGATCCATCATTCTCATGGATTTTATTAGTTATAATGAACCTCACTCTTAAATTTCCCTTTATACAAAAACTAAATCAACTTTTCCATGGAGTAACATTGAGAAAGTCATGATCACCTACCTCAAAATAAAGTCATTTATTCTGATTATCGGTATAACTTTTCTGACTGATCTGAGTTGTTCTCATTTCATGCGGAATCAACTGAACCGTTTCTACCATCTCTTCTTCCAATTCTGATCCCATCAACTTCCTTTAAACTAAATCATCCCGAAATTCTATAATTCGACACCGCTTCCCATATAATGCCTCAAATGGAGCTATATGTATACTGAAATGAAAACTGTTTTTATATGAAAATTCATCCAAAGAAATATATTGGTCCCAACATCCAATGTAATCTAGTGAACTAGCACGTAGTATATCCTCCATGGTATGAATTGTTTGTTCTGACTGCCCATTTGATTTCAGATGAAATTTTGTACTAAAATTTAATTCAGTACCCAACAACTTCTAAAATCCATTCAAAATGTTAGAAGTAAACAAAGGATCATGATTAGATATAATAGAGAGGGTAAATCGATGCAACCTGACTATCTCTTTATCATACATCCAATAATTTTGATCTAGAGGAAAAGTTTCTCAAATAGGAGTGAAATGATATAATTTATTCAATCGATTAAAATTACCCTATATTCCATTATTACCTCTAGATGTCTTCTGTAATCCCAAAAAAAAGTCCATGGATATATTTTCCCATTTAAACTTTGGCACCAGTAAAGAATGAATCAACACTTTTGGTAACATTCTCTTTGATTTAACCTTCTGAAAAGTCAAACACTTCAAAGTAAAATATGCAATATTTCTTTTTCTTCCATCCCACCAATAATACTCTTGAAGATCACAGTACATCTTATTACTTCCAGGAAGAACTACAAACGGAAAACTATGATCTTCAAATAAATACACTTTCTCAACAATGAATCAGAAGGCACCCATAATATCATTCAAAATCTGAAAACACAATCATTATGATAGTTAAATTCAGGAAAATTTCCCTTATGAAACAACAATACATTTTTCTACAACTCACTGTCTTCCCTCATCCCTTGCTTTTTTCTGTCTGATCGAGATGATATTTCTGACACCTGAATCAAAACAGAAGATTATCTTGCACCAAAAACTCTTATTCCAGGGTTCATAAAATAAAAAACTAAAGGATCTCGTTCCAAATGTAGCATGGTTAATGAATCATTAATTGTTTGACACAAAGCATCAACCACTTGGTTTGGTTTTCCTAGATGGTAAAGGATCGTCCAATAATAATCCTTTATTAATTCCAATCATCTCCTCTGTCTCAGGTTCAATTATTTCAGAGTTAATATATAATTCATTCATTTGGGGTTATTATATATTTCACATTTTACTCCATAAAATGATGCCTCAAATTTTTTAAAGAAATAACAACATAAACTTATTTCAAATCATGTCTACGGTAATTTAACTCATGAGGATTCAACTATCGTGTAACATATGGAATTACCTAATCATTCTTCATAAGGACACAATAAAGTCCATTCAATGAAGAATCACTATAGATAAAAATCTCATCATTTCTTTAAGGTAGGGCCAAACTGTAGCATTCACTAATCATTTATTATATTCCTAAAAAGAATCATCACATTATTTTTTCTAAATGAACTTAACACCTTTTATGTTAATATAGTCATTGGACTAGATATCTATGAATAATTTTCAACAAACCTTCTCTAATAACCTTCAAAACCATGAAAACTGTGAATATTGGTTATATTTGTGAGTCTTGGCCATTTTTGAACAACTTTTGTTTTGTATGGATGAAGAATTACAACATTTTTTTAAACAATGTGACCAACAAATGATATTTTTTGTAACCAAATATCACACTTTCGGAATTTACCAAATAGATTTGTTCTTTTATGGTTTGAAATACAACAATTAAATGACTATCATGCTTATATTTACTATTATATTAAACAAAAATATCATCAATTAACACAACTTTAATATACCACCTAAGTCAACTATTCCATCACTGTAATAAATTGGTCAACACTGATTCTGACGATCTCAGGATGCTGATTTGGAAGGTTATTTCCCTCTGTATTCCTTCCTAGAAAAGTTGTTATGTTTCCTCCACGAAATACCATTATGAACACATAAATATAGTAAGTGAAGCAACCTATTTATAGGTAAATTCTATATCATTTCAATCATAGAATAAATTAATTTCGGGACATTATTTTAAGAATATCCAAACTTCTAATGTTATCTAAGCCAAACTATGATACCAACTATGAGGAAACATCCTTAAACATTACATATTCCTGAATTAAATGAATAATTCACATTAATTATATTTTCAATTATAGAGTTTTAGATAATTAGGACATAACTATTTCATTACATCTCAAAAATTAAAATGTAGACACTTATACTCAGTTTCCATTTTTTTATAAAATAAAAACTCTTGAAAAAAAGAGTCATGTCTATTCCTATATTTTAGATATCATGATGTTTCCTTTATCAATCATGGACTGTAATGGCCCAGACCTCTCCGGACCATTCCATTGTCAAAAAAGGTCATGAAATGTTCTGGAGTGTAAAATGGACTTTTCCCACACTTTCTAGAATTTTGTAACTACACGCTTTGTAGTGTGATTACACGCCATGTACCATCTCACCAGGTATACACTTTGTTGAAGGCTGTGTCCTTGACGTGTGAAATAAATGAGTACACGCCATGTATCCCATACTACACGCCATGTAGTCCCTTCTTGCATACGTGTTACCCTCAAACCGTGTGTTGACCAGCTAACAGCCACGTTCAGCGTTGAAGGTCGTGTTGGAAGCCGCGTGGTGACCGTGTGAAATGGTCGAGTACACACCGTGTACTAGGAATTACACACCGTGTACTTTTGTTTTTCTCACCTATAAAATGATGTGTCCTCTCATCCTTTTCAACTCACTTCTCTCCTCCCCATTCCCTCGAGCAGAGCTCTCCCAAGAGACTCGAAGGCTCTTTTCTTCCAAAACATATTCATTCGAGCTCCGATTTACAATCCTTCTACGGCCACGAAATCGTAATGACGAGGTGTAACTCTTGATATTGGATCTATTTTCTTCCCTTTGGAATTTCCTTCCAAGCTTCCACCCTAGGTGGTTTTTCCGAGATTTGACAGAAGGGACGGATGCCGACGAACGTCTTCTAAAGTTGATCTGGAAGAGCGTTGTGATCAGAACATGTGGAGGTAGGGATCTTGTCTTTGTCTCTCTAAATTGTGCATCATGTGGGGTGGGTGTTCTCTGGTTTACATGAAACAATTTTGAACCTGTAAATTAAAGATAATAACTGGATTAAAGAACGGGGATAGGGAATTTATTATGTTTATATTTATTTATCTTATTGATATGTTGTTAATTAAATAGTCTTATGCCTACTTAATATCACGGTTGTTGGGGGCCTTTGCTTGCGAAATTTAATGCTACCCTATCTTTCTAGACCGTTTATGGATGGAAACCTTGTTGAATGTGAAAATTGGATAATCACATAAAGTTGGATGATTAAATGAATAACCGGAACCCTTGTGTGATCACCCCGGTTGATCAAAACTGAAATAATAAACATGTGAGTGATGTTTAGGGTTTATGTGAAGGGTTTGTTTTGTGGGTTGTTGTGGATCAGGTGAGCATTGGGGCTGCAGTTGGCTTGGATGTGGGTTGGTGTGAATGCTATGTTGGTGATGGGCAGCGGGGCTGCGATAAATGGAATCAAGTGAAGATTATGTACGTGTTTCAATGTGTTTGTGGTTATGGTGGTTGGCAATGGGGTTGCAGGAATGGGTTGAATGTGAATGAACTATGGGTTGTGAATAATAAATAAAAGTGTAAGAGTTAATGAATGGTGGGGAATGGTAATGGAACAGGAATAATAATCAATGGGACTGGTTGGTTTATAAGAAGAGACTTGTTTATGTTTCTTGTGTTTTCCTAACTTTATTTGTGGACGGAAGGGATATTCATTATGAATGATTGATATGGTTCGTTGTGGATAATTTACAAGTAGTTAAGGAACTAATACACTAATTCTGTTAAAACATGAAAATTTAAATGGGGTTGGGGTTTGTTGTATGCATGCTTCGACATAGCAGTGTCGAGGCACGTGCTCAGTTTCTCTGTTTAAAAGCCATAGGTTGGGCTGTGTGTTTGGTATATATATATATATATCGGTATCTTTGTGTTTTCTCACACCTCACCTATGTTGAGAACATAGTGCCAAATAGTCCTATTTCAGGGGAGAGGGTGTTTTCCCCTTAGTTACTAGCTCTTTCTTGCCCCTTCATCCATAGGCTGTGATGGATTGAGGCGACCTTACACCTAAGACACTTCAGGTAGGTTTTGATTGGGGTGGTATTATCCCAAGACTCTTTGACCATGTTTACTTTTTCCCAAGAATCATCATGTTGAGGCCCAGGTGTGTACATGTGGGAAATGTGATTGTGAGGCCCAGATGTGTGTGGGAGGGATATGTGGTTGTGAGGCCCATGTGTGTGCGGGCGGGATATGTGGTTGTGAGTCCCAGGTGTGTGTGGGTGGGATATGTGGTTGTGAGGCCCAGGTGAGTATGGGCGGGAAGAGTGTGGTAGCGTCAGGACATTCGCTGTTAGGAAGAGCAGTTAGCCAGTGGAAAATGGTGTGAGGTACCCAATACTCTTGTTCTTATATACTACTACCTATTGTTTTTTGTTTTGGTGAGCGTGGATGGTGAGGATGGGTGGTTAGAATTCCTTGATTGGTTTTGGTTTATTCTGTTGTTCTCACGGGACATTAGGATGTCTCCCCACATGTGAATGAGAGCTTTAGGTTTCCCTACTGAGTATACTTGTATGCTCACCCAACATTTACTTTCAGGTTTCTAGGAGGACTATAATGGCCGTGCGGGGCCCTACTAGTCGGGACAGTTGGAGTTTTTGTAGATGATGTACTCTTGTTTCATTTGGTGTTGTACTTTTTAGTTTTCTTGAATGTGTACCTTGTTTCAGAACTATTTAAACATGCATGTGGGATTTTTTTGGGTTTATTTACTTGTCTTTCCTTTCTTTTTATTTTGGTGTTTGACTCATCATATTTCCTAATCTTAAATAAATAAAATGGCTAACTCCTCCCATATTGCGAAAAACTCATACCCATGGTGCTAGTTGCCACCTCGGGGCCTACTAGAGGACTCGGGGGTCATTATCTCCCTTTCACCATTGCCTGCTCAGAAAAGGCATCTTTGGAGGGAGGGGGTCATGACAGAATGGTATCAGAGGTGATGGTTGAGAGATAGGATAGAGTCTAGAGTTAGGCACAGTGAGGACTGCATGGGATGGTAGGGCGACAATGTTGGATGATCTTGGTCTGTGACATAGGCCATGGAAGACTAGATAGGTCTTGGGATTTTAGGGCACCCAGTGATCTGATGCAAGGACTCTGAGCCTACCGAATTACCATGTGAGACTACATTTATTGTAGGGACGAGACCCTATGGAAGGTATATGCATAACCAGGATTGTGTTTTTACTTCATTTGGGTGTTCTAGGAATGAAATTGAATAAAATGATAAAATTAAACCTTGAGAATTTTCCTACTACATTGGCTTAGGCGAACTTTGTTTACCGTAAAACGATGGCACCAGGACGTCATCCCTGGGTGGCTCAGACAGCCGAGACCCATCAAATTCAGGTAGTCGATTAGTTGAGGATTGACCGCAAGGAGGAAGATAACCGGTGGAAAAAGACTCTCTGTTATATCCAGCGACAAACAATGAAGAAATATGAGGGTAGTAATTCAGATATAGAGATGGAGGGGTGGCTTGAGGAGCTAGGGATCACTTTTAATTTGATCCATGCTCTGAGGGACTACTGGGTTCCACTAGCAGTCAGTCATCTGAGAGGTGCAGCACGTCAGTGGTGGACGCTCTACCTTGGAGTGAGGACAGAGGCAAAGGTTCTGTGGGCTGACATTGAGTAGGAATTATTAGAGGAATTCCATTCTTCCATGATCAAGGAAGATAAGTGACAGGAGTTACTCTCCCTTCAGCAGGGGAGTATGTCAGTATGAGTGTTGGGGATGAAGTTCAAGGATCTCCAACACTTTTCTCCGGATCTCTTTCCAGATGAGGAGTCTCGGGTGAGAAATTTGGAGGAGGGGCTTCGTCCTTCGCTCCAGTATGCTGTCACCACCTTCACTCTTCGGACGTACTTGTCAGTACATAAGAAGGTATAGGTTTTAGAGAGGATTCACTCGTAGGGAGGTGCACCACGAGAGGGGATCCCGCGAGGTTCATCGAAGGGGAAGGTAGCTAGCAGCAACTCTCCTACAACATGTCCTTCTAGATCCAGGCCTGCAGGGAGAAGGCCTAAGCAGTTCCAATTCAGATCTTCGGGTCCTCATCCATTTTTCACGAGCCCAGGACCGAAGTGTTTCTCTTAAGGAGGCTTCGGGCACATTCAGAGTCAGTGATCGACCCGAGCTCAACACGGTGGAGGTGGCCAGGTTCATTGCCCGCGTCAGCAGCACCAGTCACCGGTGAATCCCTTCTAGCAGCAGTAGGACCCTTCTCCTCCAAGGGAAGACATTTTAGGAGGAGGCCGACCTCAGGGTGCTCCTTAGGGACCTCGACCCGGACGTGTTCGGGTAGTCGGTCGACATCAGAGTGGTCAAGGATCTGGGAATGGAATGTTGTACGCAGCAGAGTTGACATCTATGGCAGGACCAGAGGTGGTGCGAGGTACAATTTTTTTGTTCAACACTCTCATTTTTGCATTATTCGATTCAGGAGCATATCACTCCTTTGTTTCACCTGGTCTATCCCATGCATTGGGTGTAGACGTAGAGAGAATTTCCATAACCTTTTTGCTGAGTACACCAGTAGGAAGCTAGACTAGTGTATCTTGTCTTTTCCAGGGATGTGGTCTGACGTTGGGACCACAACGATCTAGTGGGGACCATCTTTTGTAACAGGTGCAGCCATACAATGTCACCCTAGCCATCAACTGGTTTTTTTCTGTTAGTGTCGTTATCGACTGCTTCTGAAGAAGGGTCATGTTTTCCGACGTGGATAGGAAACGTGTATCTTTTGTTGGCTGGAGGAGCTATCTGGTGGGAAGCAAGCATGTGAAGCCTCTCCTTTCCTTTTTATGCTGGTTATCAGTGGTTTCAGTAGATACAGAGATGATGGATGTCCCAGAGGTTGTTGGGGAGTTCCTCGATGTTTTTCCCGGGGAGGTTGTGACTCTACACCCCTTGACGTGACGTTGAGTTCTGGAGAGACTTATAGCATGGTGATTGTCTGATTTCGATGGCCCCTTATCGGATGACACCTTCGGACTTGCGAGATTTGCGAATTCAGATTGATGATCTGATGGAGAAGTGTTTTGTTCGACCCAGCGTGTCACCATGGGGTGCTATAGTTTTATTCATGATGAAGGCAGATGGTGGTCTCAGGTTATGCATAGACTACTTAAGGTTGAATCTGGTAACGGTCCAGAACCGTTACCCCCTTCCAAGGATAGATGATCTCTTCGACCAGCTGAGGGGATCAGGTTGGTTCTCTATGATTGATCTACTATCTGTATATCATCAGCTGAGGGTAAAGGAAAGTGACATCTTGAAGACGACTTTCAGGTGTAGGTATGGACACTTCAAGTTTGTAGTGAAGCCGTTTGGAGTTACAAATTCAGTAGCTATGTTCATGGGACTTATGAACCTTGTATTCCGAGTGTTTCTGGATCTGTTTGTCATCGTGTTTATCGTTGACATCCTAATATACTCAAGATAAGAGGAGGAGCATGTTGAGCATCTCATGGAAGCCATGGAAGTCCTTTGACACCACCAGATTTTTGGGAAATTATCGATGTGTAAGTTCGTGACACAATAAGTACACTTCCTTGGGCACATAGTGTCTTAGCATGGAGTGTCAGTGGACCCGTCGAAGGTGGAGGTAGTTTTTTCTTGGGTGGCACCCAAGAGTGTGGCAGAAGTTCGTAGTTTCCTGGGGTTGGGAGGTTATTATCGGAGGTTTGTTATGGACTTTTCTCGAGTTTCTTCTCCATTGACAACTTTAACAAGGAAGATCCAGGTATTCCTATATAGCGAGAAGTGCCAAAAAACTTTCGACTACCTGAAGGAGAAGTTGGTCAGTGCTCACGTACTCTGGTTTCCAGAGGAATGGTTGTTTTACGAAGTGTTTTGTGATGCCTCAGGACTTGGATTGGGGTGTGTACTTGTGCAGAAGAAGGGTGTTATTTGTTATGGGTCTAGGAAGTTGTACCCTCATGAGCGTTATTATGCCACCCATGACCTAGAGCTTGTAGCAGTAGTGTTCGCACTGAAATTGTGGGGACATTAACTCTTTGGGGAGTGATTTGTGGTCTTCCTACATCAGAAGAGGTTACATTATATCTTCTCCCAACATGAACTGAACATACGGCAGTAGAGATGGGTCGAGTTTCTCCAAGACTATGACTTCACTATCTATTAAACGGAAGCTATGGTCAACATTGTGGCTGATTACCTGAGCAAGAAGTCACATAAGGAAGTGGTTTGGAAATCCACTATTGCTTGGAGAGCGATGGGAGAGTTGGCAGCCTTGCACTTGGATTCAAGGGTAGAGGGTGTTAGAGGCTGTTTGTTTCAGATGATGGTGTATTCCTCCTTGTTGTAGCAGGTGGAAGTGTCTTAGTAGGGAGACTCTGAGGTAGATGTAATGCGGGATCGTACCGATCAGGGAAACGCTCCACAAGGATGGTCAGAGGAAAGCCGTCATCAGATGATTTTTCAGGGAAGGATGTTTCTTCCAGAGGAGATGCATGAGGGATTTCTCTATGAGTTCCATAGCTTAGCCTTGTCGAAACATCCAGGGGTTTTGAAAATGTACCAAGGCCTGATGGAACAGTTTTGGAGGCCCGGGGTGAAACAGGCAGTGGCAGAGTTTGTGGCTAAGTTCCTAGTGTGTCCTCAAGTGATGGCTGAACACCATGTTAACAGTGATTTGTTTCATCCTTTAGATGTCCCCGAGTGGAAATGGGATGACCTATCAATGGACTTCGACACATGAATACCCAGAGCTCAGGGTGGTTATGATGCTATCTGGGTATTGGTGGATCGACTGACGAAATCAGCTCACTTCTTAGCAATTGAGGAGTCAGGCCTGGTGAGTACCTTAGCACAGAGGTACGTAGATGAGTTTTTGCGGTTACATGGAGTTCCGAAGACTATCATCTCCAATCAAGATACTCTGTATACCTCACAAGTCTGGAGGGGGTTACAACATTCTTTTTGTAACCAGCAACGCCTTAGCACTACATTCCACCCCTAGACCGATGGGAAGACAGAGCAGACTATCCATATGTTGGAGGACATGCTGCGAGCATGAGTTCTAGATTTCAGAGGGTCATGGGCGCGACACTAGCCTTTAGTAGCGTTTTCCTACCACAACAGCTTCCACTCTACTATTGGCATGGCACTGTTTGAGGTTCTATATGGAAGGACATGTCATTCACCCATTTGATGGGCAGAGGTTGGTGAGACATGTGCTCTTGGACTAGAGGTAGTACAGAGCACTATAGAGAAAGTCCAGCTTGTGCGTGAGAGGAAGAAAGTAGCTCCGGACTGACAGAAGTCTTATGATGATCGTCGGAGGAGGCCCTTGGAGTTTGAGGTGGGAGATCATGTGTTCTTGAAGGTTTCACCTCGTTAGTGGAAACAGAGGTTTGGGAAAGGGAGTAAGCTCTCCCCTAGGTTCATTTTACCTTTCGAGGTGCTGATGCGAGTTGATTAGGTGGCATATTAGCTAGCCATGTCACCCTAGTTGGAGAAGGTGCAAGATGTCTTCCACGTCTCCTAGCTTCATCGGTACTTGCACAATGACTCTCACGTTATCGACTGGGGAGAGTTAGATATAGGAGATGATGGGACCTTCGAGGAGCGACCAGTCAGAATCGAGGATCTTAAAGAGAAGGTGCTCCGTGGATGAACCATTCCCTTGGTTCGTGTGTTGTGTAGGCATGACGACCTCGAGGAGAACACTTCGGAGTGGGAGGCTCAGATGCACGCTCAGTACCCGAAGTTGTTTTGACTTGTGTTTTTCATTTTTTTCTTCTGATCTTTGTTTTGATGTTATACTCTGTACCTTTGATATATGGAATGATTGGCTTGTCAGTTGTGATAATTTGGTTTCCTTGTTCTCTGGAAGTGTGTAGCATGTCCGAATGTGTGGGGAAAGGGAAAAACTTGATCTTTAATCGAGACGCATTAATGCGGATGCGATTGAACCCGTGCGGGAGAGTCAGTGCCGCATAAAGTGGATAATATCTTGAAATAGGAGAAGAAATTTCCCCAAACCAAGTGTTTAGGCAGTGTGGTGGTTGTACATCATTGGGGGTAGTGCAAGTTGAAAAAAATCCTAATGTATAGAAGTGGGAAGACCCAATTCTTAATCGCGATGCATTAATAAAGATGCGAATAAACTCGTGCAAGCGAGTTAGTGCCGCCTAAAGCGTATAATATATCAATATAGGAGATGAAATTCCTAACATATTTTATTAGGTTTGTTGGATGGGTTCCTGTTATGACGAGATCCCTAAGAGGTATCTTGTTGGGTTCCTCTGGGTTTGATTTTGAATTCTCGGGGATGAGAATGTTTTAAGAGGCATCTGATGTAATGGCCCGGACCACTCCGGCCCATTCCTCTGTCAAAATGAAGCTCATGAAGTGTTTTGGATGGTAAAATGGAATTTTCCCACATTTTCAAGAATTTTTTAACTACACGCCATGTAGTGTGAGTACACGCCGTGTACCCCCTCACTGGGTATACCCGGTGTTGATGGTCGTGTCTTTCCCGTTTGAAATAAATGAGTAAACACCATGTATCCCATAATACACTTCCTGTAGTCCCTCCCCGTGTACGTGTTACCCTCAAACCTTGTGTTGACCAGTCAACGGCCGCGTTCCACGTTGAATCCCGTGTTAGAAGCTACGTGGTGACCGTGTGAAATGTCCGAGTACACACAGTGTACTAGGAAGTACATGCCGTGTACTTTTTTTCTCTCCTATAAAAAGAGGGGTTCTCTCCTCCTTTTCAACTCACTCCTCTCCTCCCCATTCCCTCGAGCAGAGCTCTCCCAAGAGACTCGAATGCTCTTTTCATCCATAACATCTTTGTCCGAGCTCCGATTTATGATCCATCAGTGGCCACGGGATTGAAACGTTGAGGCAGAACTTTTGAACATGGATATGTTTGTCTTCCCTTCGGCCTTTACTTCCCAGCATTCACCTGAGGAGGTTTTTCTGGGATTTGACAGAAGCGACGGACGCCGATGAACGTCTTCTAAAGTTGATCCGGGGGAGCATTGTTATCAGAACCTTTGGAGGTAGGGATCTTACCGTCATCTCTCTAAATTGTGCATCATGCAGGGTGGGTGTTCTCTTGTTTACGTGAAACACTTTTGAACAAGTTTAATAAAGATAATAACTGGATTAAGGACCGGGGATGGGGACGTTATTTTGTTTATCATTATTTATCCTATTGGTATGTTTTGAATTTAATAGGCTTATGCCTACTGAAAATGACATTTTTTGGGGTCCTTTTCTTGCGCAATTAAATGATTCCATATCATTCTAGTCCATTTATGGATGGAAACGTTGTTGAAAGTGGAAATTGGTTATTCATGAAAAGTTGGCTGATTAAATGAATAACCAGAACCCTTATGTAATCACCCCGGTTGAAAAAAACTGAAATAATAATCATGTGGGTGCTGGTTAGGGTTTATGTGAAGGGAGTTTATTGTGGGTTGTTGTGGATCGGGTGAGCAGCGGGGTTGCGGTTAGCTTGGTTGTGGGTTGGCTTGAATGCTATGTTGGTGATAGGTAGTGGGACTGTGATAAATGGAATCAAGTGATGATGATGTACGAGTTTCAGTGTGTTTGTGGTTATAGTGGTTGGCAGCGGGGTTTCAGGGATGAGTTAAATATGAACGAACGATGGGTTGTGAATAATAAATAAAAGTGGAAGAGTTAATGAATGGTCGGGCATGGTAATGGAATAGGAATAATAATCAATGGGGCCGGTTGGTAAATAAGAAGAGACTTGTTTATGTTGCTTTTGTTTTCTTAACTTGATTTGTGGATGGTAGGGATATACTTTACGAATGATTGATATGGTTGGATGTTGATAATTTCCCCATAGTTAAGGAACTAATAAACTAATTCTATTGAGACATGAAAACCTAAATGGGGTTGGGGTTTGTTGTATGCATGCATCGACATAGCAGTGTCAAGGCACGTTCTCAGTTTCTCTATTTAGAATCCATCGGTTAGGGTGTGTGTTTGGTATATATATACATACATATATATATCATTGTGTTTTGTCGCACCTCACCCATGTTGAGAACTTAGTTCCAAACACTCTCATTTCATGGAAGAGGGTGTTTTCCCCTTAGTTACTAGCTCCTTCCCACTCCTTCTTCCACAGGCCGTGATGGCTTGAGGTGAACTTACACCTAAGACTCTTCATGTAGGTTTCGATTTGGGTGGTATTATCCCATGACTCTTCGGGAATGTTTACTTTTTCCCAAGAATCCTCAGGATGAGGCCCAGGTGTGTATGGGCGGGATATGTGGTTGTGAGGCCCAGGTGTGTGCGGGAGGGATATTTTGTTTTGAGGACCAGGTGTGTGCGGGCGGGATATGTGGTTGTGAGGCCCAGGTTTGTACGGGCGGGATATGTGGTTGTGAGTCCCAGGTGTGTATGGGTAGGAAGAGTGTGGTAGCGTAAGGACGTTTGCCGTTAGGAAGAGCAGCTAGCTAGTGGGAAATGGTGAGGGGTACCCAATACTCTTGTTCATAAATAATACTACCTGTTGTTTTTTGTTTTGGTGAGCATGGCTAGTGAGGTTTGGTGTTTAGAACTCCTTGATAGTTTTTGGTTTCTTCTATTGTTCTCACGGGACATTAGGATGTCTCCCCACATGTGCACGAGAGCTTTAGGTTTCCCTATTGAGTATACTTGTATTCTCACCCTACATTTACATTCAGGTTTTCAGGAGGACTACCATGGTCGGGCGGGACCCTACTAGTTTGGACTATTGGAGTTGTTGCAGTTGATGTACTCTTGTTTCATTTTGTATTGTACTTTCGAGCTTTCTTGTACTTGTACTATGTTTCAGAACTATTTAAACAGTCATGTGGGATTGGTTTGGTTTTATTTACTTGTATTTTTTTGTTTAACTCATCCTATTTCCCGATATTAAATAAATAAAAAGGGTAATTCCTCCCATATTGTAAAAAACCAATAACCTTGGTGCTAGTCGCCACCACAAGGCCTGCTAGAGGCAGGACTCGGGGGTAATTATCTTCCTTTCACCACTGCCAGCTCAAGAGGGGAATCTTTGGTGGGAGTGGGTCATGACATCTACCCTATTCATATTTATGTCATGTAAGAACATTTCAAAACATGGGATGAGCATAAAAAGATGAATAACTATTATAAATCAAATAAAGAAAACATTATTTCTCCATTATATACAAAACATAAACTTTTTAACATACATCATGAAATAATAAGATTTTTGAATAACACATAGAAAAAAATAAAATAAAAATGGATACTTGTGGCATCTAGATCATACATACATTGTAGCTATCAAAGCTATGTAGGGAGTCACATTAGGAATACTCATTACATTATATTCCCTAAATCTCTTAGGAAAAACATTCATGTTTATCTCTGTCACATTAACCAATGCATTGGTGAGCTATATTGGGCTCACCTACCCGAGGCTTGTCACTAAAGCACCCGTATATGTAACAATTCCCAAGAACCATTACATATTCCTAACACATAAAATGAACAAAAAGGAAAGATAACATATCCAAAATTCAATAACAATATATCCTTTAAATATATTATAATAAAAATATATTATAAAAACCATTTTCAATACCAAAAAAATGTAAAAGAGTATATGTTATTTAGTTTCATTTTTAAAAACATTACGACTTGTTATGGAATCCAATGATCAAATAATACTCGTGGCAGCAGAAATGTCATTACCACCACTTACGTTAAAAAGAACAATTTTTTCAATCATTAAAACACAATAGAGTGAAAATATTCCTTTTTAATAAAAGTAAACTTCAATGGGGTTCATACACCGTATAAATGAATGTTACGTATTAAAACAAAATATGGCTCAATGAAAGGAGATTGAGTTGAAGTCCCTAACCGTGTGTCTGACTTGACCCGTTCATTCTTTAATCTCTTGAAAAATAAAATAAAGTTATTTTTTAATTTCATAATATAAATTTTCATGTTTATTATTCTTTTTATATCACTTATTACCATGTTTTAATCATTATGTAATCATTTATTTTAATAATGTTCTTTTTGTCGATATTTGGTACTTGAGTCAAAAATGGGATTCTTATATTCTCATGTTGTTAAAAATGTTAAAAGTTCATTATATACAAAATGATATTACAGATTTAGATATCATATATATCATATATATCTACTATATACATGTATTTGTAATATTACATAACATTTAGACATAAAAAATGAAATGCACCGTTCATGGAGACGGTAAGCTGTACGCATGGATGAACGCAACATTCATTTCTGTTTCATATTTAATTGAATGAAAATATAATGATATAAAGGTTTAATATAATTCAATATAATATAATTAACACCATCCTTTATATATCATACATAAATCATTTAACAAGTAATATCACTTTGTGGGGATGGTAGTCCGCTCTTCCTAAAATGAAATTATCAGGCTTACACAAAATGGAAACCATAATGGTTTGCTCTAAAAAAGGAAATTCAGAAGAATTAAGAAATAATAAACATAATATATATCCAATATAAATATAGTACCATAATAATGGCCTCTATGAAGGTGTTAGGAGATAATTGAACAATCATCGTTTTGTGAGGCGTTAGTTGGTCATCCACAGAAACAGAATGTACTTTACCCACAAGATGGAAGTGGGTGTTAGTGTATTTCGAATAATTCTCATAAAAACATACTAGTATTTTTAGGATAATTTTTTTTAAAATAAAAGAATAATAATAGTTTATAGGTTTGATATGTAAAATAATTGAAAACAATTTAGTTAAAATGTACCATTAATTCAGGTAACTCCCTTTGGATTGATCCAAAGCAACATATTGAAGTGCCTTATTCCTAATTTAAGGATTGTAAGTGGATGAAAGTGATATTGAGAGCTTATTTGGGTAGGGTTTGGATGAGCCATGGGGCATGAGAAGATTTAGTAATGGGTTAGAGGTGATGGATTTTTATAAGGGAGAGGAGGGGCTCTTTAGGAAAGTGTGAAAATATTATTTTATTATATATTAATTTTCAGTTTCTAATGGTCAAAAACTTATTAAGGTTGAATATAATATGACTCATGGAAGAAATAAACCCATTCAATATTATTTTGATAGGTTTTGCGTATTATTTTAATATTTATAATATTATTTATCTAAATCATTTATTAATGAGGTAAACACTAAATCATTATTGTGTCATAAATAATTTTATTTATATGATGTATAGAAATTACAAAAAATTATCATCATGTATGAAATAAATTTATCTTACCAATGAATATTTATAGTCAAAATGATAAAATATATAACCTATTTTATAAATTAATTTACTAAAAGATATTTGTTTCTGTTATATTTGTCCTTACTTTAAATTAATTAATATAAAGTGTCATTATCACTCTTAAGTTTCCTCATGGGGTCCCAAATTCGACCAAAGGATGAACACTAACATATTTTTATCAACCAATAAGACTGTGAAACATTTTTGGTTAATTTTATGTTATTATAATAATATTTTTTACCTTTATTTTTCATATTTAACCTTTAACAATGGTTAATAAAATTTTTACTCTAGTAAATATTTAAAATGACTAAAAATAAAAGTTACCTGTTTACACAATTTAGAAATTCTGATTCCAAATATTGAATCTATTTTTCCAAATTAAAAGCATATAAGTAGCTGAAATTAATTTTAAATAAATTTCCATTGTCGAAATAGAAGGCATGTTTTTAAGAAATAGTAACTATCCAAATAATTACACTTGTTTATGTCCAATTTCAATGTGAAATTAATTTCAATAACCATCAATATATTAAATAGTAAAAATTTAATCTAATAATATTTTAAAACCAATGAAAATGATAATCTACCCATAAAAATTATTTAGATTAAAAATCATATATGAAATAAAATACAGTATTTTTCAGTATTCATTAAAAATGAATTTTAACAGAAAAATAACCAAAATTCACAATGTAAATTTCGATGTCCCGATTCTAAAGAATAATATTATTTGGTCAAATAGAACATATAAATGTGACTGATATAGGATTTAAATAGGGTTCTCCATCAAAAGGTGGTAAATAATCCTATTAATGTAAATTATGCTTAAAATTAGATTTATTCATATTTGAAGCCTCTAACTCATATTGGATAAATGTAAATAAAAAAGTAACAAACATGTATAACCATATTATAGATATTTCTGTTCATTACCACCAATATAATGTCTTGGTGTTAACTACAATTTTAAATAATAATATTATATAATTATTGTGCAATGTAATATTTTAAAGAAACCCATCGTTTCTTATCTGGTAAGACATCAATAAAAGAGTCCCCTTTATACAAATACTAATATTTAATTCATAAATATAAATAAATATCGAAAATGTATTATTCTTTATTTACTTGGAATGTTACATCCTTCCATCCTATTGGAAATTATGTCAACGAAATTTTATTCTCTTATCAAATAAATAGAG
Organism: Viscum album; assembly: GCA_963277665.1. Taxonomy (NCBI): domain Eukaryota; kingdom Viridiplantae; phylum Streptophyta; class Magnoliopsida; order Santalales; family Viscaceae; genus Viscum; species Viscum album. The sequence goes on along the minus strand of OY728120.1, from coordinate 644,911,946 downwards.
GTATTTATCACTCATAGAATTTTAAGATACCCACGTTTCCACTTCAACATTATGGGTTTTCCACAAAACCATTACCTATTGAATTACTATATTCCACAACACATTCTCTCTACGGTTTAGAATATGGAATGGTTGTTCCTCCTAATAGAGAATCTCCTCTAACTAAACTACCTCTGGACTAAAAACATGACATAGATCTAGAAAATACTTTTTCAACATTAATACATGAAAAAAATCATGTAATTTGGATAAAAATTGGGGTAAAGCCACTCTAAACGCAACCGATACAACTTTCTCCTAGATTTTATAAAGTCTAATTCACGTCGGGCACAACATTCCCTTCCTACCAAAATGCATCACATTTTCCCATGGAGAATCATTGAGAAAGACATGATCACCTATCTTAAAAGAAAGATCATTCCTATGATTATCTGTGTAACTTTTCTTCCTACTATGAGCTATTATCACATGCTTCTGAATCAACTAAACTTTTTATGCCATCTCTTATACCAATGCAGATCCAATCAAATTCCTTTCACCTACATTATCCCAAAATGTTGGAGCTCAACACTGCTTCCCATGTAATATATCAAATGGATCCATCTCTAAACTATAATGAAATTTTTTATTTTATTAGAATTCATCCAAATAAATATATTGGTCCCAACTTCCTTTGTAATTTTGTGAACAAGCACGTAGAATATCCTCCATGGTTGGAATTATTCATTCTTTATTCCAATCTCATTGCAGATGAAAAACTGTATTAAAATTTAATTTAGTACCCAACGACTTCTAATTGCCCTTCCCAAAGTTACAAGTAATTTTAGGATCACTATTAGATTCAATAGAGATGGTAACTCCATGTAACTTTACTATCTATTTATCATACAACTGACAATGTTGATCTAGAGACAATTTATCTCAAATATGAAGTAAATGAGTAGATTTAGTAAATCGATCAACAATAACCTAGATTTCATTATTAACTCAAGATGTCTTCCGTAATCCCACAATGAAGTCCATGGATAATTTTTCTGATTTCCACTCTCGCACTAGTAATGACTGGAGCATCCCTTTCTATAACTAACACTCAGCTTTGTCTTGATGATAACTCAAAAAATTCATTATAAAATAATCAATATCACTTTTCATTTCATCCCACCAGTAATACTCCATAAGATCTCTATTCATCTTAGTACTATCTGGATGAACTAAAAATGGAGAACTATGATAATCACATAATAACTCTTCCTTCAACTGTGAATCACAAGGAATACATAATCTATTTCCAAAATCTCAAAACATAATCATTACCAATGATAAATTTATGAAACATACCCTTCAAAACCAACTCTACCTTTTTCTCCAGCTCAATGCATTCCTTCTGTGCTTGATTTATTCTGTCTGATACGGATGATTTTACTGACACCTGAAACATAATAGAAGAATTTCCAACACCAAAAACATATATTACCATGTTTATTAAATCCAAAACCAAAGGATCTCATTCCAAACATAGCATGGTTAATGAAGTATTAATTTTTTGACTCAAAGTATCAACCACTTGGTTTTCTTTTTCCAAATGGTAAAGGATCGTGCAATCATAATCCTTGATTAATTGCTACAATCTCATATGTCTTATGTTCCATTATTTCTGAGTGAAGATATACATTAATCTTTTGTGGTCAGTATATATTTCATGTTTTACTCCAAACAAATTATTCCTGCAAATTATTAAAGAAAAAAAACTATAGCTAATTCTTAATCTTGTGTAGTGTAATTTTAATAATGTAGTTTCAAGTATCATGATTCATAAGCAATTACATGATCATTTTTCATAAGAGCAAAACCATGTATTTTCAACGAATCATTACTATAGATAAAAAAACATACCATTTCTGGAAGGTAGTGAAAAAACTGTTGTGTTCACCAAAATTATTTTCAAATATAGGATGAAATCTTCAGATTCTTTTGTCCAAATGAACAAAACTCATTTTCGAGTTAACACAGTCATAGTTCTAGATAACATTGAAAACATTTCAAAAAACCTATGGTAGCATCCTTCAATACAAAGAAAACTACGAATCTCTGTTATATTTGTGGGTCTCGTCCATTCATCAAAAACATTTCTTTTAGACGGAACAATAGTAATCCCAATTTTTGAAACAATGTGACCAATGAATGAAATTTATTGAAACCACAACTCACACTTTCGGAATTTCCCAAATTGTTTATTTTCATTTTTACTTTTGAAAGACAATCCTAAAATTACTTTCATTCTCCTATATTCTTATAGTATAATTAAAAACGCAATCAATAAACACAACTGCCATTTATCACTTGATTCAACTGAGCCATCACAGCAACAAATTGTTCAACTTTGATTCTGACCATCTCAGGATGTTGATTTGGATGGTAATTTCCTTCTGTATGCCTTCCCAAAATGTTGTCATGCTTCCGCATTGAAAACCCATTCTAAAAATAGAAATATATTAGGCAAATCAATATGGCTATCTGTAAATGCTATATCATATCAATCCTATAATAAATAAATTTATGGACATTAATTTAACAATATCCAGACTTCTAAAGTTATACAAACTGACCTCGGATACCGACTATATGGACCCAGCCTTAAATATTACATAATCATGAATTAAATGAATAATTCACGTTGAGAATATTTTAAGGTTTAGAGTTTTTTAGAATTAGGCCATAACTATTCCATTACATCTTAAATGTTACATGGTAGTCACTTCTACTCAGTTTCCATTTTTTCATAAAAAACTCTTAAAAAAGAGTCATGTATAGACCCATTTTCTTTACAACATGACTTTTCCTTGATCCATCCATGACCCTATTCATCTTTCGTTCCGGTGAAAAAGATTTCAAAACATGGGATGGGCATAAAAAGCTCAGTAAGGGTTATAAAACAATGAATGATAACATTAGTTCACCATTACATACATAACATGAAATCTATATCATACCTCCGGAAATCCTAAGATTTAAGAATTGAAAATAGAAATAATAAATATTAAATGTAACTTGTGGCCTCTATATCAAACATACATTGTAGCTATCACATCTACGTAAGGAGTTAAATTTGGAATACCCATCAAATTATATTCCATAAATATTTTTGAAGAAACATTCACATTTACATCCACCACATTACCAAATGCATTAGAAATCTATATCGAGATTTCCTACACCAGGTTATCATGGAACCACTAGTATATATTAAAATTTGAAGGAACCATATAATATTCATAACACATAAAACAAACATAAAGGAAAGATAACATTTCCAAATTTCAATAACATTATATCATTTAAATATATTCATATAAAAAATCCATTATAAATACCATTTTCAATAGCAAAATATGTTAAAGATTATATGGTATTTATTTTACTTCTAAAAAACATTACTATGTGTTATGGCAGCCACAGATCAAATAATACTCGCGGAGGAAGAAAGTTCATTATCACCCCTTTCTTTAAAATGATATATTCAATTTTTTAGTTTAGTAAAACGCTATATAGAGAAAAGTTTACTTTTTAATAAATGTAAAATTAAAAGGGGTTCATACAACTTATAAAATAAGGTCATGTATTAAAACAAAATATACATCAATGAATGGAGATTGAGATGAAGTCTTTTATCTCATGTCTGACTTGACCAGTTCATTCTATAATCTTTTGAATAATAAACAAAAGATAATTTATACATGAAAAATATCTTATTATAGTTTATTATTCTTTTTATATAACTTATTACCTTTTCATATACATTATGTAATCATTTATGTTAGTAATGGATGTTTTTCGATATTTGGTACTTGAGTGAAAAATAGACTTCTTATAATGAAACGTAGTTCACGTGGTCAAAAGTTCATTATATCCATAATGATATTTGTGATATATATTTAAATATAATATATATCCAGTATATACATGTATTTATAATATTACATAACAATTACAGGTATGAAATGAAATGCACCGTTCATGGAGACGGTAATCCGTACATATGCTTGAACGCTACATTCATTTCTATTTCTTATTTAATTGAATGAAAAAATAATTATATAAATGTATAATATAATTCCAGTATAATATTATATATAAAATAATTTACTCCATCCTTTATATGTCCCACATAAGGCATTTACAAAGTCATATCACTTTGAGTGGGCGGTAGCCTGCACATCCTAAAATTAAATTACCGTGTTTACCCAAAATGTAAAACATAATGTTTTTCTATAGAAAAATACAGAAGCATAAATAAATCATAAACATAATATATATCATATATAAATATTCTTCCATCATATTGGCCCTCATGAGTTGTGATAGGAGATAATTGAACAGTCATCGTTTTGTGAGGGGTTAGTTTTCCATCCAATGAAATGGTATGATCATTAACCATTAGATGGAGGTGTTTGTAAGCGTATTTGGATTACTTATTATTACAAAATACTATTATATTGAGGATTATTTTGTTTTTATAAAAAAAATAAAAAGAGTTTTGTGGTTGGAGAACTAAAATAAAAGAAATGAATTTAAGAGAAGTTGTTACCTTTAATTTGGGTAACTCCCTTTGGTTTGAAATAGAAGGACTTCTTGAAGTGCCTTTTTCCTATGTTAATAATTCTAGGTGGAATATATGGAATTTGAGAAATTATTTGGGCTGGGTTTAGACGAGCCAACGGGATTTGTTGTAGTGGTGAATGGGTTATATGTGAGGGCATTTTATATGGGTGAGGACGGTCTCTTGAGGAAAGAGTGAAAATATTATTTTGTTATATAATGATTTTCAGTTTCTAAAGGTCAAACACTTATTAAAGTCAACGATAATATGTATAATGGTCGAAATAAAATCATCCAACAATAATTGGATAGTTTTTGGATATTATATTAATCATTATGATATTATTTATTTAAATTATATATTTTTGAGGTAAACACTGCATCATTATTGTGTCATATATAATTTTATTTATATTATGTATAATAATTATAAAAAAATACCATGATGTAGTAAATCTTATGATATTTCCAATTATTATTTATAGTCGAAATGATAACTCAAATAACCTCTTATAAAAATTAATTTACTACATTATATTTGTTTATGTCATTTTTTTCCTTACTATAAATTATTTAATATAAAGTGTCATTATGACTCGTAAGTGGAACCATTGGGTCCCAAATTCAACCCAAGGATTCCCATGGCCAGATATGTATCAAACAATAGGATTATACCACATGTAAGTGTAATTTTATATTATTATAATAATATTTATTACCATTATTTATCCAATTTAACAAATAACCATGATAAATAATATTTTAACTGTAGTAAATATTTAAAATGCCTAAAAATAAAAGATAACTATTTAAAAAATATGGTTCTACACATTAAAAATATGGAATACATTATTCTAAATTAAAAAATAGAAGTGGAAGAAATATATTTTAAATTTATTCCTGCTGTCAAAATAAAAGTCATGTTTTTAAGAAATAATAACTATCAAAAGATTGACACATGGTTATTCCCAATTTCAAGGTGAAATTAATTCCAATAACCAGAATTGGATTAAATGGTAAAAATATAAACAAATAACACTTTAAACCCAATTAAAAATATAATATAATAATATAAATAAATTATATTAAAAACAGATTTGATTTAAAATACAGTACTTTTAATATCCATTAAAAATTGAATTTTTTCATAACAATATCAAATAATTACGGAAAGTAAATTTTGAAGTCCCAATTGTAAAGAATAATATAATTTGGTCAAATAGAACATATAAATGTGACTAAAACTAGATTTTAAGAGGGTTCTCCAACAAAAGGAAGTAAATAATCCTTTCAAAGTAAATTATATTTAAATTAAAATTCATTCATATTTTAAGCCTCTAACTATTTTTTGATAAATGTAAAAACATTTAACCAACATGCATAATCATATTGTAGTTAGTTTTTTTCATTCCCGCCAATATAATGGCTATGAGTTAACTACCATTTAAAATTGTAATATTATATTATTATTGTGCCATGTTAGATTTCAAAGAAATCCATTGTTGCATATTAGGTATCCCATAAAAAATAACATTCCATTTAATGTAAAATAAATTATTAATTGAAAAATATTAATAAATATGGAAAATGTATTAATTTTTATTTACCTTTGATGTTACATCCTTCCCCCCTTTTAGAAATATTGTCCTCGCAATTTTATCCACTTATAAAATAAATGATGGTATTTATCCTTCAATGAATTTTCATATTCCCATATATCCTCTTCAACCTTATAGTTTTTCTACAAAACCCTTAAATGGTGAATTACCTTATTCTGCAACACATGGTATCAATAGTCAAGAATATGGACTTGTTGTTTTTTATAATAGATATTATCTTCTAACTGAACTACCTCTAGTCTTAGAACATGAGATGGATCTGGAAATTATTTTCCCAACATTAAAACATGAATAACATTATGTACCTAGGATAAACATGGAGGTAATTCCACAATATACGCAATTGATCCAACTTCATCCAGGATTTCATAAGGCCTAATGAACCTCAGACTCAACATTATCATATTACCAAAAAGCATCACACATTTTCTTGGAGAAACATTGAGAAATACATGATCACCATCCTCAAAAGAAATATCGTTCCTCTTATTAACTGCATAACTTTTCTTCCTTCTCGGAGCTATTCTCATGTGCTTCTGAATCAACTAAACTTTTTTTGCCATCTCTTCTACAAATTCGGGTCCCACAAACTTCCTTTCACCTAATTCATCCCAAAATGCTGGAGTTTGACACCACTTCACATATAATTCCTCAAATGGAGACATCTATATACTGGAATGAAAACTGTTATTATAGGAAAATTCAATAAATGAAATATGATGTTCCCAACATCTATAGTAATCTAGTGAACAATAATGTATCATATTCTCCAGGGTTTGAGTTTTTTTTCTGACAACCCATCTGATTGTGGATGAAAAGCTGTAATAATATTTAATTCAGTACCCAATGACTTCTAAAGGCCTTTCCAAAAGTTAGAAGTAATCCTAGGATCAAAATCAGTTACAATGTTGAGGGTAACTCGATGTAACCTGACAATCTCTTTAACATAAAACTATGAATGTTTATCTATAGACTAATTATCTCGGATAGGAAGGAAATGAGAAGATTAATCAATTGATCACCAATAACCTAGATTTCATTATTACCTAGATATGTCTTCGTTAATCCCACAATGAAGTCCATGGATATATTTTCCCATTTCCACTCGGACATCGGTAATGACTTAAGCATCCCTTTCGGTAACTACACTTTGCATTAACCTGCTGACAATTCAAACACTACACAGTAAAATCAGCTAAATCACATTTCATTCCATCCCATAGGTAATACTCATGATGATCTATGTACATCTTAGTACTGGAAGGATGAATAGAAAAAAGAGATCTATGAGATTCACATTATAACTATTCCTTCTATTGTGAATCAAAAGGCACACATACTCTCTTTATAAAGCTCAAAATACAATCATTATCAATGTTATGTTCATGAAATTTACCGTTTTGAACCAACTCATCTTTTTTCTATATCTCATTGTTATCCTTATGCGCTTGGTTTATTCGGTATACTATAGATGATTTTAATAACACCGGAAACCAAATAGAATAATTTCCAGTACCAACAAATTCTATTCCAATGTTCATCAAATAAAAAACAAAATCATATCGTTCCAAACAAAGCATGGTTAATGAAGAATTAATTTTTCGACTCAAACCATGAGCCACTTTTTTTTTCTTTTCGTGAATGGTAAAGGATCATTCAATCATAATCCTTGATAAAATCCAACCATCTCCTTTTCTCATGTCCAATTCTTTCTAAGTGAATATATACTTAAAATATTATTGGTCAGTATATATTTCACTTTTTACTCCATAAAAATGATAACTCAAAATTTATAAAGCAAAATAATAGCATCTAATTCAAAATCATCTCTAGGGTAATTTAACTCAAGAGGTTTCACATATTGTGAAGCATATGCAATTACCTAATCACTCTACATAAGGACACAACCATGATTTTTCAATGATGCACCATAGTAGATAAAAAACTCACCATTTCTGGAATGTAGTGCCAAAACTAGAGAATTCACAATTCTTCATTTCAATTCCTGAAAACAATCATCACATTCTTTTGTCCAAATGAACTTATCACCAATTTGAGCTAACATAGTCATTTTAGTAGTTAAATATGAAAACCTTTCAATAAGACCTAGGTAATAACATTCCAAAACATGAAAATTATGAATCTTGTTTATATTTGGGGGTCTTGGCCATTATTCAACAACTTATGTTTTAACAGGATCAACTGTTATGCCATTTTTTTAAACAATTTGACCAAGGAAGGAAGTTTATTGTAACCAAAAACCATACTTGCAGAATTTCCCAAATAGTTTCTTTTCTTTTATGGTCTGTAAGATAACCCAAAAAATTACATTCATGCTCCACAATACATTTAGAATAAACCAAAATATCACTGATAAACAGAATTTCAATTTATCAACTGAGTCAACAGAGACATCAATACAACAAACTGTTCAACTACAATTCTGAGCATCTCATGATGATAATTTTGATGGAAATTTCCCTCTATAAATCTTCCCATAATATTTTTTCTATTTCCTCAACGAAAAACCATTATATACATATAATTATCATAGGCTAAGAAACTGTCTTATCTGTAAATGCTATATCATTTCAATATTTCCATAAATTAATTTATGGACATTAATATAAAAATATCTTAACTTATAATGTTATCTAAAATGACCATTGATACCAACCACAAGGACTCAGCCATAAGCATTACATGATCATGAATTAAATGAATAACTCAAATTGATGATATTTTTAAGTTTAGGGTTCTCAAGAATTAGACCATAACTATTGCATTACAACTCAAAAATTACTGGGTAGTTAACTCTAATAAGAATCCATTTTTTACATTAAATAAATACTCATGAAAAAAGAGTCATATCTAGTCCCTTGTTTTAGACAGTATGATTTTTCAATGATCCATCATGGTCTCTATACATATTTAGGTCATGTGAAAAACATTTCAAAACATGGGATGAGCATAAAAAGCTTAGTAAGGGTTATAAAACTAAAAAAGAAAGCAGTATATCACCATTACATACATAAAATAAAATCATTAATATTACACATGAAATCATAAGATTTATGAATAACATATTGAAAAAATAAAACATAAAGGTAACTTGTGGAATCAATATCATATTTACATTGTAGCAATCATAGCTATGAAGGGAGTTACATTTGGATTACCCATTATAGTATATTCCCTAAATCTCATAGGAGAAATATTCATGATTACCTACATCACTTTAATGAATGCATTAGAGAGTTATATCGGGCTCACCCTCCCTAGGTTTATCATGGAACCACCCGTATACATAATAATTACCAAGAACTATATCACATTTCCAACACAACAACCAATCAAATGTAAGATCACATTTCCAAATTTCAGTAACAATATTTCTTTTAAAAATATTGACATAAAAAAATCCATAATAAAAACCATTTTAAATACCAAAATACATAAAAGAATATATGGTTTTTATTTTCCTTTTTAAAAATATTTTGGCTTGTTATGGAAACCAAATCTCAAATAAAATTCACAGCGGTGGAAAGGTCGTCGTCCCCATTTACGTTAAAAAAATTATTTTTTGTCAATTAGAAAGATGTTTCGTAGAGAATAGTTTCCTTTTGAATAAAAGTAAATTTCATAGGGTTTTATACACCATATAATCAAAATTAATGTATAATAACAAAATGTGACTCAATGAAATGAGATTAAGATAATGTCCCTTAACTCGTGTCTAACATGACCCTTTTATTCTTTAATCTAATGGATAAAAAATTAATGTTTATTTATACTTGATAAATATCCATTTTCATGTTCATTATTTTTTTATATCAATGATTATCATGTTATAAAAATCATGTAATTATTTAAGTTAATAATGGTCTTTTTGTCGATATTTGGTACTTGAGTCAAAAATGGACTTCTTATAATTTCATGTTATTCACATGGTCAAAATATAAATATATCCAGAATGATTTTAATGATTTAGATACCATATATATCATATATATCCATCATATACATGAATTTGTAATATTTCTTAACATTTATAGGTATTAAATGAAATGCACAGTTCATGGAGACGGTAAGCCGTACATACACATGAATGCTAATTTCATTTCTATTTCATATTTAATTGAATGGAAATATAATTATATAAAGGTATAATTTAATTATATTATTATATAATATTTAATATTATGAAATACTTCATTTATACGTCTCACATAAGGCATTTAATGATTTATATCAGATTGATGGGGAGGTAGTCCGCACTTCCAAATATTAAATTATCGGTTTTACCCAAAATAGAAACCATAAATGTATTATATAAAAAGGAAAATACAGAAGAATAAAGAATTCATTAACATAATATATATTATATATAAATATATTTCCATCATAATGGCCATCATGAGAGGTGGTAGGAGACAATTTAACAATCATCGTTTCAAGGGGCATTAGTTTTCCATCAACAGATACAATATGTTCTTTACCCATTAAATGGAGGTTTATGTAAGTTTATTTTGAATAATTATTATAACAACATACTATTATATTTAGTATTATGATTTTCATATAAATAAAAATAATAATGATATTTTAGTGGTTCGATAAGTAAAATAAAAGAAAAGAGTTTAAGAGAAACGGATACCTTTAATTATGGTAACTCCCTTTGGATTGAATCAAAATGACTTCTTGAGTGACTTATATCTAAGATAAGGCTTCTAGGTGGAATATAGGGCACTTTAGAGAATATTTTTTCATGGTTTGGACAAGCCAAGGGGCTTGAGATAGATGATAAATTAATTAGAGGTGATGGCTTTTTATAAGGGGGAGGATGGGCTCTTTAGGAAAGTGTGAAAATAATATTTTATTATATAATGATTTTCAGATTATAGAGATCCAAATATTATTTTAGGTGAAGATAATATGACTAATGGTCAAAATAAAATATTTCAATAATAATTGGATAAGTTTTGGATATTATTTTAATCTTTATAATATTTTGTATTTAAAGCATTTATTAATGAGGAAAACATTACATCATTATTTTTTCATATATAATTTTATTTATATGATGTCTAAAAATTATAAAAAAATCACCATGATGTTTGAAATAATTTTTTTTCAATTTATATTTATAGACGAAAAGATAACTTATAAATCCTCTTGTAATTTTTAATTTTCTAAAAGATATTTTTTTTTGTCATTTTTTCCCTTACAATAAATTAATTAATATAAAGTGTCATTATCACTCTTAAGTGGCTCTATGAGGTCCCAAATTCGACCCATGGATTCCCATGCTCTAATATATTTCAACCATTACGATTATTACACTTTTAGGGTAATTTTGTATTATAATAATAATATTTTTTTAGCCTTATTGACCAGATTTACCCTTTATCCATGGTAAATAAAATTTTTACTGTCGTTAATATTTAGAATTTATAAAAATAAAAGTATCCTATTTAAACAATTTAGACCAAAAATATTCAAATATGGTATCCATTTTTCAAAATTCAAATTCCAAAAGTGGCTGAAATTATTTTTAAATTATTTCTCACTATTAGAAAAACAGTAGTGCTTTTAAGAAATAATAACTATCAAAATATTAACACTTGTTTATGTTCAATTTCAATGTGAAATTAATTCCAATAACCAGAATTGGATTAAATGATTAAAATATAATTTAAATACAGTTTTAACAACATTAAAAACATAATCTATCCATATAAATAAATTATATTGAAAATAAGATTTGATTTAAAATACTATATTTTTTACTATTCATTAAAAATTGAATTTTATCAGAAAAATACCAAAAATTACCTAAAGTAAATTTTGATATCCTGATTCAAACGTGAACTTTAATTTGGTCAAATAGAACATATAAAAGTGAATAAAACTATATTTTAAGAGGTTTCTCCCTAAAAATGAGGTAAATCATCCAACCAATGTAAAATATGCTTAAAATAAGATTCATTCCTATTTTAAGCCAATAACTCTTACTAGTTAAATGTACAAACATTTAACAAATATGTATACCCATATTTTTGTTAGTTCCTTTCATTCTCGTGAATATAAGGGCAAGATGTAAACTAAAATTACAAATAATTATATTATATTATTATTGTGAAACATATGATTTCAAAGAAACCCATTGTTTTGTATCAGGTATTCCATCAAACATATCATCCCCTTTGACGTAACATATATATTTAATTCAAAAATATTAATAAATATCAATAATGTCTAATTATTTATTTACCTGGGATGTTATATCCTTTCCACATTTTGGAAATTATGCTCATGAAATTTTTATACAATTATCAAATAAATTGAGGTATTTATCCCTCATAGAATTTTCTAATTCCCACATTTCCTCTTCAACCATATGGGTTTTTTCATAAAACCTTTACCTAGTGAATAACCTTATTCCACAACACTTTCTTTCTATGGTCAAGAATCTAGAATAGTTGTTCCTCATAAGAGAGATTCTCTTACCACTGAACTACCTATTGATTTTAAACATGAGATGGATCTGAAAATTACATTCTCAACATTGAAACATGAAAAACAATGTGTAATTGGGATAAACATGGAGTTAAAGAAACTTTTTATGTAACTGATCCAAATTTTTCTTGGATTTCATATGGTCTAGTCAACCTCAGACTCATATTTACCTTGTTACCAAAACGCATCACACATTTCCATGGAGAAACTTTTAGAATGACTTTATCACCTATCTCAAAAGAAAGATCCTTCCTCTGATTATCTGCAAAACCTTTCTGCCTTCTATGAGTTGTTCTCATGTGATTCTAAAACAACCAATACATTCCTTTCATCCCTTCTTCTAATTATGTTCCCATCAACTTCCTTTAACCTACTTCATCCCAAAATTCTGGAGTTTGACACTGCTTCCAATATAATGCCTCAAATGTAGCCAGGTATATACTAGAATGAAAACTGCTATTATAAGAAAATTCATCCAAAGAAAAATATTGGTTCCAACTTCTCTAGTAATCTGGTGAGAAACCACATTTCATATTCTCCATGGTCTGAATTGTTCGTTTTGACTTCCCATCTGATTACGGATGAAAATCTATACAAAAATGTAATTCAGTACCCAATGAATTCAAAAATCCTTTCGAAAAGATATAAGTAAACCTGGGATCATGATAATATACAATAGATAGGGGATCATGATGCAACATGACAATCTCTTTAACATACAACCGAGAATGTTGACCTAAAGAAAAAGTATCTCAAATAGGAATAAAATTAGCAGATTTAGTCAACCAATCAACAATAACTTAGATTGCATTATAACTCAAGATGTCTTTGGTAATCCCACAATGATGTATATGGATATATTTTACCATTTCCGTTCTAGAACCGTTAAATAATGAAGAATTATTTTTTTTGTTATTATCACTCTGCTTTAACCAACATACATATCAAACAATTAATTGTAAAATCAACAATATATATTTTTATTCCATCCCACCAGTAATAATTCAGAAGATCTCTGTACATTATAGTACTGAAATGATGAATTAAAAAATAAGAAATTTGAGCATCACATAATAACTATTTTTTCATCTGTGAATCACAAGGAACACATAATCTCTATCCAAATCTCAATACACAATCATTATGCAAGTTAAATTCAGGAAACATATCCTCTGAACCAACTATATATTTTTCTGCAGATCATTGCCTTCCTTCTATGCTTGCTTTGTTCGGTCTGATAGAGATGATTTTACTGCCTCCTGATACAAAACAGAATAATTTCATGCACCAACAACTTCTATGCCAAATATCGTCAAATCAAAAACCAATGGATCTCGTTCCAAATATAGCATGGTTAATGAAGCAATATGTTTTCGACTCAATGAATCATCCTCTTGGATTTATTGTCCCAGATGGTATAGTATCATGAAATCAAAATACATGATTAATTCCAACTATCTCCTCTACCTCATATTCAATTATATCTAAGCTAATATATACATCAATATTTTGTGGTCAGTATATATTTCACATTTTAAACCATTAAAATGATGGCTCCAAATTTTTATACCAAAAACAATAGTAGATAATTAAAAATCATGTGTAGGGTTATTCAACTCAAGTGGATTCAACTATCGTGAAGCATAAGCAATTAATTGATCATTCTGCAGAAAGACAAAACCAATTCCTTTCATCGAAGCTTCACTATAGATTAAAAAATACCCATTTCAAAAATTTAGTGCCATAACTTGGGCATTCACCAATCTTTTTTTTCAATTCCTGAAAATAATAACCACATTCATTTTTCCAAATAAATCAAAAACCATTTTGAGCTAACATAGTAATTGGACTAGATAACAGTTAAAAAGATTCATCAAACCTCTGGTAATAACCTAACAAACCATGAAAACTATAAATCATGGTTATATTTGTGGGTCTTTCCCATTATTCGACAAATTTTGGTTTAGTAGAATCATCGATTTTTCCATTTTTTGAAATAATGTGACCAAGGAATGAAATTTATTGTAACCGAAACTGAAACATGAAGAATTTCCCAAATAGTTTCATTTTTTAATGTTACCAATACAACCCTTATATGACTCTCATGATCCTCTATACTTTTAGAATAAACCAAAATATCATCAATAAACACAACTTTCATTTATCACCGGAGTCAATGGAGCCATCACTATATCCAATGGATCAACTCTCATTCAGAAAATCTCAAGATGCTGATATAAGTGGTCATTTCCCTCAGTGTTCCTTCCTAGAAAATTTGATCTATTTCCTCAACAAAAAACCATTATAAACATAGAAATATCTTACGCCAAACAACATTGTTATCTATAAATATTATATCATTTCAATGTTATCATAAATTAATTTATGGCCATTAATTTAACAATATCCTAACTTATAATGTTATCTAAACATATCTCTAATACCAACTATAAGGAACTAGACTTAAACATTCAATTATCCTGAATTAAAGGAATAATTCACATTGAGGATCTTTTCAGGTTTAGATTTTTTGAGAAATAGGCCATAACTATTGTATTACATCTCAAAAATTATAATGTAGACACTTCTACTAAGTATCCATTTTTTCATAAAATTAAAATTAGTATAAAAAAGTCACCTCTAGTCCCATGTTTTAGACAGCAGGAATTTTACTTGATCCATCCTTGACCCTATTCATCTTTAGTTCCTATGAAAAACATTTCAAAACATAGGATGAGATTAAAAAAGCTCAGTAAGGGTTATAAATTAATGAAATAAATCATTATTTCACCATTACATAAATAACATAAATTATTTAACATACCTCATGAAATCCTAATATTTATGAATAACACAAAGATAAACTAATTCATAAAGGTAACTTGTGGCATCAATATAATTCCTACATTGTAGCTATCACAGCTGTGTAGGGAGTTACTTTTGGAATACCCATCACATTATATTCCCAAAATCTCTTATAAATAACATTCTAGTTTACCCCCATCACTTTACCCAATGCATTGGAGAGCTATATCAGGCTCACCTACCCAAGTTTTATCATTTAACCACCTCTATATGTAACAATTCCCAAGAAAAATAACATATTCATAAAAAAACATAAAGGAAAGATAACATTTCCACATTTCAATAACAATATCTCATTTAAATATAATGACATAAAAACCCATTATAAAAACCATTTTCAATACCAAGATACATAAAATAATATATGGTATTTATTTTTCTTTTTAAAAATATTACTACTTGATAAGGAAACCAAATATCAAATAAAACTTGTGGCGACGGAAAGGTCATTGTCACCGTTTACATTAAAAAAGAATTATTTTTTTCATTTAGTGAAACGATTACAGATTCCTATTGAATAAAATTAAACTTACAAGGTGTTTATACAAACTATAAAATAAAGTTATGTATTTAAGAAAAATATTCCTCAATGAATGGAGATTGAGATGAAGTCCCTTACCCCTTGTCCGACTTGACCCGTTCATTCATTAATCTCCTGAATAATAAAATAATGTTAATTTATACTTTCTTTAGATGATTTTTCATGTTTTCTATTCTTTTATATCACTTATTACCATTTTATAAACATTATGTAATCATTTATGTTCATAATGGTCTCTTTGTCGATATTTGGTACTTGTGTCAAAAATGGACTTCTAGTAATTAAAAGTTGTTCACGTGGTCAAAGGTTCTATATATCAAAATTTATATTCATGATTTAGATATTATATATATCATATATATCCATTATATACATGTATTTATAATATTACCTAATATTTAGAGGTAATAAATGAAATAAAATATTTTTGGAGATGGTAAGTTGTACATAAACATGAACGCAAATGTCATTTTTATTTCGTATTTAATTGAATGAAAACATAATTATATAAAGGAATATTATATTTACAGTATAATATCATATATACTATCATTAACTCAATCCTTTATACATCCCACATAAGGAAAATAATGAGTAATATCACTTTTCAGGGGCGGTAGTCCGCACTTCCTAAAATGAAATTATCACATTTACCGAAAAAGGAAACAATAATGGTAGGCTATAAAATGTAAAATCTGAAACATAAGGAAACCATAAACATATTATATATATTATATATATACATTCCATTCATAATTTCCCCCATGATAGGTGGTAGATGATAATTTAACAATCATCATTTTGTGTGGAGTTAGTTTTCAAAACACAAAAACTGTATTTTCATTACCCATTAGATTGATGTGTTTGTATGTTTAGTTAAAATAATTCTTATAACAACATCCATGTATATTTTGGATACAATTTTTTTTAAATAAATTATTAAAAAGTTTTTAGTGGTAGGAGATGAAAATATTGAAAATAATTTAAGAGAAACAGTTTCCTTTAATTTGAGTAACTATGTTTGGTTTGAACCCAAAGGACTTCCTGAGGTGCCTTCTTCCTATGTTAATGATTATTCGGGGAATAGGGGAATCTTGAGAGATTATTTGGGCATGGTATTGAAAATCCAATGGGCTCAAGTGGAGTGATTAAAAGGTTATATGTTATGTATTTTTATATGGGGGAGGAGGGGTGCTTTATTAATGTGTGAAAATATTATTTTATAATATAATGATTTTTGGATTCTAAAGGTCACAAACATATTTATGTTGAAGATAATATGACCCATGGTAGAAATAAAATCATCCAATAAGAATTGGATAGGTTTTTTATGTTATTTTAATCTTTACAATATTATTCATTTAAATTATTTATTAATGAGGTAAACAATTCATAATTATTGGGTTATATATAATTTTATTTATATGATGTCTAAAATTATAATAAAATACCATGATGTAGAAAATATTTCTATATTTCCAATTACTATTTATCTTTGAAATGATATCTTATATAACCACTTCTAAAAATTAATTTACTAAAAAATATTTGTTTATGTAATTTTTGTCCTCACATTAAATTGATTAATGTAAAGTGTCATTATCACTCTTAAGTAGCTATATGGTGTCCGAAATTTGACCCAAGGATGCCCATGGTCAGATATTTATCATCAAATTGGATTATGGCACATTTTAGTGTAATTTAATATTATTATAAATATATTCTTTACATTTATTTTCCAGATTTACCCTTCAACCATGGTAAATAATTTTTTTACTATAACAAATATTTAAAATGTAAAAAAATAAAAGTTACCTATTTACAAAATTTGGACCTACTGATTCCAAATATGGAGTCAATATTTCTAAATTCAAAACATGAAATGGAAAAAATTAATTTTAAATTAATTCCCTCTGTCAAAACAAAATGCGTGTTTTTATGAAATAATAACTATCCAAATATTGACTCTTGTTTTTGTGTAATTTCAAAGTGAAATTTATTCCAATAACCAGAATTATATTAAATGGTAAAAATATAATCTAATTACACATTAAAAACAATTAATATGATAATATAACCATATAAATATTTTTATATTAAACAGAATATTTGAATTAAAATACTATATTTTTCATTATTCATAAATAATGAATTTTATCAGAAAAATACCAAAAATTACCAAATGAAAATTTTGATATCCCGATTCTAAAGAATAATTTTATTTGGTCAAAAAGAAAATATAAAAGTTACTAAATATATATATAAATTGGGTTCTCCATCAAAACATGGTAAATCAACCTTTTAAAATAAATTAATGTTAAAATTATCTTCATTCATATTTTAAGCATCAAACTCTAAATGGATAAATGTAAAAACATTTAAAAAACATGAATAATAATATTAAAGTTAGTTATATACCTTCCCATTAATATAACGGTTTTGCATTAACTACCATTTAAAGTAATAATATTGTATTATAATTGTGCATCATATGTTTTTAAAGAAACCCATTGTTGTGTATTGGGTACGCCACCAATCATAGTGTCCCCAATAAAGTAAAAATAAAATATAATTCAAAAATATTAATAAATAAGGAAATATTCATATTCTTTTTTTACATGGGATGTTACAGAGACAATGAAAATTGAACCATATCTCATAGGTCTTGAAACATTTTTACATCCACTACCACCCTTGAAATCATCAAATCCATAGTATTGAATCTTCGTGATGCAATGATATAAGGGTCCACTAAATTACATTGGGATGGGAGAAATTATTATTCATCCTCCATTAATGTATTCAATATTTTCTCAAGTAGGATAATATTTATATGAATTTCCCCATAATTTGTATCAACTAACATTTTAAGGATATATATCTCTCATTGGGAGTATGTTACAGAAATTCATCTCGGTCTCTCTTAATATTACCTTCAAAAACATAAATTAGACTCTCTATTGGGGAGAGAAAGGAAAATCCCACATTGTTTTATGTTAATCCGGTAAATGTTTCCAAAAACTACCAATATGTATTATAAATTATCCCTTATTGGATATTCATGGAATAATGAATTCAATTATAACACTATTTTGTGATGGGTCTTGAACCCCAATTCACAAGTGAAATTGGTTAATTTAATTTCTTCCAATCTGATAGATAATATGGAGAAAATATATAATGTGGAATATCAAAATAACGAAATTTCCATTATAAATTTAATCCTTGAAAAAATTCTAAAAATAAAACAATTTGTGTCTCACATTAACAGGAAAATCTAAACATGGGAGCTCATATGAAAATCAATCTATGCCTTACATGATAGGACTCAGAATTTGAGAAATGGAATGGTTTAACAACACAAATATCTCACCCAATTACTAATGAATATATTCCTATATCAATATTTAAATATAATTCATAGTATGAATTTATTCTTGACAAGATTAGGTGACTCAATAATAAATTTATATGATGTAATGTACCGATTGTGTATAAATAATTTGATGATTCCTATATATATCATCATGAGAGTCATATTCCAAATTAGTGAAATATTCATCCATTAAGATAATACTACATTTATAAAAACAACCCGGGTCCAAGAAATCAAGTTAATTTACCCATATCTATTAAGGACTATCCAAAATACCTAAGAATAATAAATAACAATTAAAATTTCAAGTGAAATATCACTTTTTAACCTATGATGATCATTTAAAATAGAAATAGGAATGTAACCTTATTAATATTAAACAATTACCTATAATTAGGAAATTATTTATGAAATTGTTATAATATAAGTCTTTACATCCATGTATTTATATGTTGCATGAATATATGTAAACAAGTTCAATGTGAGATGGATCTGGAACCCAATTTGGTGTACCTTATTATTAATACTACAAACATTATAAATCCATCATACATGATATCAAACAGTATTGGTTATATGGAGTATGAAATCATGCATTTAAAATATCAATGTGACCCCATGATTGGAACATAGGAGAATCATGTGGTAAAAACTCATGTATTTTGTCAAACATATGGATGTATAATCATTTCTATAGTCCATAACTCTAGAAGATAGGTGTTTAAAAATAAAATAAAAACATTAACAGTAGTTATATTATAAATTTCAATCTAAAATGTTAAATAATATAATCCTCATTCCCAATAATTTAAAATAGTATAATAGTGGATGGTTTTTAGGATTTATTTCATGGTGGAAGGGTTCTGTTTCATCAATTAATATAATAATTCTACAATAGAAACTATTAGAGTATCTCATTGGAAACATAATTGATAATTTAGATTCCCCACTCATTCCTTTGATATAACCTTAAAACTTTAAGGAGTTCATAACCTTATTAAAAAATAGAATATTTTCAAGAAAATTACAATGTTAAATTTTAGTATGTTTCATTGATATAGTATAATTAATATGGTAAATCGAAAACTATGATTTTCATTCATAATCATGTATTTATTACATCAACATTCAATGAATCTATTTTTTTAATTGGTTTCCTATTCATAAACCACATTGGCAGTAATAATAACCCCAACATTATAGAATTAAGTGGACAATTCCTTGGAAATCACATTAGAGCATAATAATGTCCATTCCGTTTGAAAAGATCTTATTCGTTGATTTTTTAACATTATAACATAGAATTTTGTTTGACATTTACAGTGATCAGGATACCCAATAATGGTTATTTTAGTGATTCTATAAATTCATTACCCTTATACCAATGTGCCGTAATTGTATCTATTACTGTCTTTCCTTAATGTTCATGATCTAGTAGTTTATTGACACAATGCATGTAATGTTACACAAACACATATTCCATATGATCCTTTCTTTTAACACATCTCTTAATGATAGAATATTGATTAATTAATTTTCAAAAATACATTTGTAGATGTTTTAAGAATTGGTGACATTAAATCATTTAATTCAGTGGTACGCTATCCTTATAGATTAATTAAATCAAACTACCATGACATAAATTCTATCTTTGATACATGATGCAATATCATTTTCATTATTTCATTCAATGTGTTTATTTTATTAGCACAGGGTGAATAAGAAATATAATTAAAATCTCTCACTAGTATAAAATCTAGTACATAATCATCTAGATTTTTTACCCCCATAACATGAACAAAGTGAACCAAATGTTTATTGGACGAGGAATCTCAATATTGTTAATTCAACGTTATGCACATACATAACATATTTTTTTAAAAAAAATTCAGTTGAGTTATATCTAATGTCAATGGTTAATTTATTTTAGTATAGGTTTTTTCTATTAGATATGACATTGTCACTAAATTATTGGTAAAAAATCCGTCTCTAAATACTATTCCACTAGAGAAAATAATTAATATTTTAACTATAATAATACCATGCAGTAAAATATATTTTTATCAAAGCATATTTCAACATATTTATCTATCGAAAATATTTACATTCACATTTATTGATAATAACAAAAATTAATATATATTTCTAAATCATATTTTATATAAAACATTATTTATGATATTCTTTTATTTCTGGCTAAAATTTTTATTTTTATAATTATAATTATATATAAAATATTTATTATATTATATATATATATGAATTGTTTTATTCAAAACTCCACCCAAATGAGGCCTTATTTATTGAAATGTGTTCATATATACATTTAATAAAAAATTAAACACTATAATGGTCATGAATCTCCATGAAAAATGATACAAAAATTATAATACCCACAAAAAGAAGAAGAGAAATAATATTTTACTCTGAAAAACATCATCCAGAATATTTCACTCTTACAAATCAGTTGTCACTATCATGGTTCCCACTGGTTGCAAGGTCCATGATTGTAATTTATGAGCATTGCGATGACAAGTCCAAAATAGCAGGGTGAACAATAAAATATTATATTTCATCCAACACTCTATACATAAATATATATGGAATTCTTTATTTAACACCAAAAAGTAAAAAATTTTATTATATTCACCCACTCTATATGTACATATTTCTTTTTAACCATTCTCTCATGTGGATATCTAAGAATAACTACCAACGCATTTATATTATATTAATAAAATAGTACCCATAATAATATTAACAAAAAAATAAATGCATCCCCATTAATATGGAAAACTAATAAAATGATTTGATATGATAAATTCATCCCAAATAATTTTTTTTATTAAAAACATAATTCAATCAATATATATAAAATATTTATATTCATCAAAAATTAATTTATTAATGTGAAACATAAAATAAAATCAATAATTTTTTTTATATTATAATGAATAAAAACATCTATTTTTATTAAATTGAGTATAAAATTTCTAATCAGAATTATTGGACCACAGAAACATTACATTTTTTATCATACATGAATGAGTTAGTTTCACCATAAAATGATAAATATTGGGATACTAACTAATATTATTAAAAAATTCTATACTGAAGATAAAATTCTAGTTTTTTAAATAAATATGAATCTCGGCTATGAAATTTTATAATGTAAATAAAAATAATAAATAAAAATAAGTTTCAATTTTAATTGATTTCAATCAAATATATATTATTTAATGAAACAATAATAGTAAGTTCCCACTAAAAGAAATTGTTGAAATGTACTTTAATTTCATAACAATAATGATAACTGATTATTTAAAAATAATTTTATATATCATTAAATATTATTAGAATAAATTAATGAAAAATTAATATTTAACTTACCACTTATTATAAGTTCTTATTAAAAAAATATTTATATATTTTTTAATAGTAATGATCAGAATATTAAATGACTGTGTTTTCAGAACCAGAGAACCAAATTTTCTAAAACATATTATTATAAGTATAATTAAAAGAAATAATAATCAATAATTGTTTTAAAATATAAACATATATAAAAACATTTTTTATACTTTTAAAAAATCCATTATAGTCCACCCAATGATAAACATAAGCCTTGACTTCCCAAGTCTACTCCATGACTAAATCATACAGATGGAGAAAATGGTCAATTACGTATATTACCTATAAAATAGAAATCAATCATTTTTATGAGAATATAAGTACCTAATAACACTAGTAAATATAAATTAAAAATAAGAATTACAAAAAAAAATTAACTGATCTAATACTAAGTGTCAACAATATGATAAAAAAATCATTATTTTCATCTTCATGACTTATAGCATTATTGTAATAAAATGAACAATATTATGCATAATAAATATAAAAATAAATTAAGGAAAATTTTAATATTTGGCCTTAGGTAACAGTACCCATCTCTCACTTTTTCAATAAAAAACTATCCAAAATAGCATTCTTATTTTTTAAAACAAACCATAGTCAACATCTTCAAATACAACAGATATTGACTCTCCCAAAACCCTAAAAAAATAACATGGCATGAATATTATTAAAAAATATATTCTCTTCAAGTGGGAGAATACTAAATTCATTCCCTCTTGTAGAATTATAATCCTTATCAAGTTTCTCTTTCAAATCATAAAACCTCAAAATATAGTGAATAAGGAATAATATTTTAGTTTGTACTTATTTTTTCAGATATAAATTTAAGGAATTTTTTATAGAATCAAACATTAATTATTTTAAATATTTTATATGATAATTATTTTATATGATAATAGATTAGAAACAAAAAAAATTTATAATAAATGAATTAAAAAAATAGTTTTTATTTCCATATTCATTGAATACTAAAAATATAAAAAACAAAATAAGATATAAAATATTATTTGTTGTATCTAATTTAATTAGTATTAAAATAATATCATTGATGAAAAATGAAGATTTTAAAACAAAATTTCTAAAACATGGGTGAAAGATTCCCATGTGGCCCATAAAGAAAACACCAAAAAGATAATAGCAACAAATTAACATTATATGGAATGGTTTCTCACTCAAAATATGGTCACATTAATGAATGGTTACCACATAAAAACATAAGTATACCCAAAATAAAAATAGATAATAGATAATTCCTCATATATTCAAGAAATGTAAATATTTGAGCTTAAAATGAGTGTGTCATGACACAGTATCAACATAAATAGAAGAAAAATGAGAAATTTTCTTCCAGTTAACAGAATATTAGAAATTAATTTATATCTCAAGAAATGGTTTACTATGAGAAATATAATATATTGAAATATTTAGATACTAAATAATAAAAAGAAATATGTAATAAATAGATTTTAACATTTTAAGGAATAAAAGATAAGTGTTTATATCAGAAAAATATAAATTTACCTCAATAGTACATGAATCTCTTTTATAACATACTATAAGAAGGATAATTACTTTTAAATAATGCGTCACATGTAAAATTTCCAATAAATATTATGTATACCCAACTGAAGTCCATTTCCATGACATTATAATCACAATTAGGATCAATATTTAACATTATGAAAACTATTTTAAATATACATTTAAATATAGGAATTTAATCACAATAAATATTTGTTAAATTGTATGTTAAGATAAAATAAAAAATGTGATAATCTAATTTTTTTTTAAAATTTATTACTTTTATTGGTAAATTTAATAAGAGAAATACAAATATTCCTGGTTTCTTATTTATTTATTTTATGACTATCGAACATTATATATGCTACCTACCAAAATTATTGTTTCTTAAATTTTTTAGTTTTTATCATGGTATAAGGTTCTTGAGAAACTTTTATAATTGAGGCCCTTTTCACTATTTCAATTAAAATTCCATCTACAGTATTAATCATCTTACTCTAATTTCATGAACGATCACATTTGGTGGTGATGGAATTGGATGCATTGTTGATAATGATTATAATAATTTCTATATGTCCTAATAACAATGGTGGATTATATACCCATTAATAAAATAAGAACATTGTAATATAATATTTCCAATTAATCAAATATCTTTTTCATATCCAAATATAATCAGGTGGGGGAGACCAACAACATCCTCATGAGCTAATCAAGTGATTTTAGAGATATTTTTCCCCATTATCCCAACCCACATAATCTTCATGGGGAATAAAAATGAATTTTATAGCATTATCATTTGGTGTTAAAAATGATTTAATTTATTAGACATGATATCCCTTGGCCATAAATGATTTTTGATACATCCCCAAAAATTATAAATCTTCTAACAATTATTCATGAAAACAACATCAACCACATATTCCAAAATATTAAATTCATCATCGTTTATTTGATAATGTGTGACTGGGGATGTAAAGAATATTATATAATCCTATAATAGACAAAAAACCAGCCATAAGATTATTATTTATTTAATGGATTATAATATAATATTATATGAATCCCTTATAGATCGATCATTCAATAACACTAAATATAAAATTATTCATTCAGAACTAGAGGGTGTTAAATATTTATCATTCAAAAGAGGGGTTCACTATCCATAACTAGTTTTTTATTATATCATTTCGGAAGGAAAACTAATAAAATCTAATTCTATCAAAATTTATAAAAAATATTAAATTTATTACAAATTTTGTGATAAAAATCATCCTTTAATCAATGAAATGAAAATAAAAAGAAATTGTTCGACAATTAAATAATTTATCATTGTATAATAATAGTAAAGTATCATCGAAATAAATTATATATTACTACATTTTAGATATTAAAATAAAACATGTATCATTAAAATGATACACATATTGTTAATAATCACTAAAATATGTAAATGTGATGTTAGAAAAATAAAAATATATATATAAATATTAATTTTATCTCATGGTTAAACTATTAAATATTTTAACATAAGTCATTCATTGTAATTAATCATAGAATTATACACTCTTAATTTCAAAATCAATTATTTATTATATAATTAATTTATCAAAATAAATATAATGAATTTAAAAATAATATAGAATGTGAGTAATCCATTAATAAAGAATACATGAAACATTTCTAACTTCCAAAAACTAAATCAATAAATGAATTATAATCAGATACAATATGGGGAATAATAATTCCCCATATAATGAATAAATCATCATTAAATTAGATTATTTATGTTGTATTCATATATAAGTAATTAATTCACTACTAATTAATTATGTAGAATGTCATTATATATGGAACATTTTAATAAATTATAAATATTTAAAAAAATTATGACAATATAAAATGGATTCGTTTCTAGAATTAGGAATAATATGGATCTATGAAAATTTACATTTCAATAAAACACTCATTAATCATCTCTTAGTTGTTTCCCCCACTCTATATCAATAAATTTTTTAAAAGAAGAATTTTTTATGTGTAAACATTTATGATCCATTAAATGTGACCAATATATTATCCTTAAATATAATATTTAGTAGGGTATAATGAATTTTATTTTTAATATTATTATATTTTTATCTCTTGGTGTGAAAATATAAAAAGGAGACATTCAATCAATATTGAAAGAAAAAAACAATGGAAATCAATATAGAATTTCACATCTTCTGACTTCTAATATATTCACCCAGTATTAACCATTCATTTTCATTATTCGAATAAGTGAAAATTTTAATTATGAACTATTTTACATTTTAATTAATTCATGGTTGAATTATTCACATATTACTAGACAAAAATCATTTTTAGCACAATCTAATAAATAACAAGAATGTATAGATTTTCCTCTTATTTATTGTTTAGTCGTGAATTGTTCTACATATATCTGTCCAATATAAATATGATTCACATTATCATGTCCCATATTAACCTCATATCTTTGATAATTAGGAAAAAATAATTTTTTTCTTTAAAAAGATATAAATCAACGGTCCCACCTTTCTATGGACGCCAAAACTAACAGAAACAACACTTCCAGCATTAATCATATGTGTTTTATAATTTCTCATAAATCATACTGGGGTGTTGGAATGTGGATGAATCTTATTAACAATATTTTGATTCTATGTCAGTATTAAATTATTTTCTATAGATAAGGATGAAATTAGTATTAAAAAATCACACTACAAAAAAACAAGAAAAACATATATTATTTCATTATAACTTCATTGAAACCATCACCGGATTCCAATTTAAACAGTTGATAAATGAAATTTTGGGTTCACTAGACATGAATAATAGAGGTAAATACCTAATAAGAGGCCTAAAATTAAACTTCATTAATGTAAAATAGGATTCCATCTATGACCATCCATGAACATCATTTGTATTGTTTAATGATGAAAAATTTATCTGAAAATCATTATATTATGGTGTAAAACAATATATAATCAATGGTTTTGATGTATGTGCATTCAAAGATGATACACTATGATGATGAGAATATTTTTAGATCACCAAAGTGTTTTTTAGGAATATTAGTTGGTGGTCATGGAATAGGGGAGACATGGTTGGAAACTGAATATTGAGCTCCAATCCTTTTTACATGTTTTTTCATTTTTCATTTTTTATTAAATAATAGATTTTAATATGTGTATGAAATTTTAATTTTTCTACACTTATAAATGGGTTTTAAAAAACATATATAATATTTTATCTCTAAAAAATATATATAGATAAATAGTTCTATAATTGTGTGTACATTATGTCATATTCAAAGTATTTATAAGAAATAAATTTCTATTTAAATTTTTAGTTAATTTTGAAATGATACTGATCAAAAATATTATAAAATGATTTTATTATGCATAATAAATAATAGACACATATTTATAAGTTGAAAGAAATATATTATTACTAAAAATCCATAAAAATAGAATGATTTTTTTGGGAAAAACTATCAAAATTAAGATAATAAAGGAAAAAAATTAATTTTTTTCCAAGAATATATTTGAATTAAAATTTTAATAATATGACATACATATTTTGGTGAAATAAAATATTGGTACTTGAATTTAATAACAATAAAATTTATCATTTTTTAATGGTCTCATTTCTAGAAAAACATATTTTTTATGTTACTAGATTTAGGTTTGTGTATGTAAATTATTTTTTCCAATAATCCTCTTCTACTAGAGATGAATAATTTGAAATAGTGTTCCCCATTAATTGTTGGGGAAATATTTATAGTTTTTCTATAGGATACATTCATGGTGGTTCCAAAATGTTTTGATTCAATTCCACTAAAAAAATTTATGCTGGTCAGAACTGAATACATATGCGCTGACGAGATATAAAATAACATTATATTGATTCTAAATCCCATAGGGTTCATTTTTACACAATTATAAATGTAAAAATATTTCTATATAATAATTATGACATTCATGAACTTTTTTTATATAAACCAATGAAACCCAACCCCTATATATTTACTATATTTTCATATTCTGATCATAAAACAAAGATGATGGTATATATATCTTTTTAAAAAATACCTAGTCTATGGAATAGCCTTATATAATGATGCATAGACACTTCTGTTAGATATATAATATTATAAGGCATCGCTACATCATATTGGTCAGTGCATCAATCATTCATTCCTTCACTATGGAAAATAACATATCTAACACCTTATGGAGGATCACTAAAGCCATCATGATTTTGAGACAGAAATCACTGCATCAAAGATATACAATGCAGGGAGTAGCTCTATTAGGGATAATACTGACAACAATTACAGTAAAAATGGATGGAATATATAAATATAGAGTAACATTAACTCTTTTTACATATCCATAAAGATAAATCCTAAAATGACACATTTATGACTAGTTCGCCAAAAAACTGTGATAACCCTCAAATAATTAACACCCTTTGATTTTTGTGCCACAACATTTCTCCTTATTTCCTCCCCACCTATCAATTTTGGTCTATGAAAAATTCATGAAAGCCCACTATGGGCATATTAGGTTAGAAACCAATATTAAAGATAATATTTCAATTGAATATTTCCTACTAATAAATCAATTTAAATGCATTTCGTAGAAGTCCTAAAATTAAATTATGTTAAATGTTCAAATAACATGTCAGTAATTCTTAGAATTATTTATTAATAGGATATTCTGAGTTTTATATTGAGATAATTCCCCATTTGATTTTGGTTATTCTTATTAAATATAATAAAGGCACAATAAAATTATGGGAAACATACATCAGTAAATAATGACATATACAATACATAACACAATTTGGTGAAATAATTCTTATAAACACATAGAGAAAACTAACTAAAAATTGCATGTTTCCCACCCAAAAAATGGATTTGGAAACTGTTAATCATTGAAACAGCTATGACATATTTTATAGTGATTAATCCCAAAAATTATTACCCACTTATTCAATGGTTAATATGATTTTTCAATTAAAAATTCCCCACTAATAGAGGGAAAAGGCACTAAACATTTTAAATATATCAATTTTTTCTTAAATTTCCTTTACTCGTTTTTAGCGATATTCGTAAAACATATATAGGCCCATTGTATTTTTTATAAATTAGTCATTGAAGAAGAATTCGTTATCTTAAGATTACCTCTTCTATTATCATAGTGAATGATAAAATGGATGATCCCAACCATTGAAAACAATTTTGTGATCCTGATGGAACTAACAATGAACCCATAACACCAATGTGTTCAGATGGTGGTTACCATCTTCCACTCAAAACAATTATGAATAATAAGAGTTAGAGACTGTAATGACCCAAAAATTCTCATTTTCTTGAGAGCACAACGAGTCATTAGTAGGCCTTAAGAGACATCCCTAAGATGCCAAATGATGGGAATAAATGTAAAAGGGTTTCAAATACAAGTGGTGATACGATTTAACCGTTCTGTAATATCCTAATGAACCAACGAACTATAACCAAACATTTACTATATGATTCATGAACAATTGAAAGACAGCTAAGAAACATCATTTAAGCCATACACATCAATGTACACAACATCGGATAAACAACTCAAGACTCTCAAAAGACACCAAGAAACCCTCCATGGGACCACACCAAGTTCCATGCTCCAAGTACCACCACATAACCCAAGAATCACCACAAACCACAAGCAATGAGAATCCTTACAATTACTTGTGTCTCGGAATATGACATCAGGAAAAGCATCAAAGGGCCAAAGCATGGGTGAGTATAAAACTCAGTAGGTTTTCCCCCAATGACTTCCCTACTCACGCCACAAGGATAGAAGAGTTTGAAACATTTATATAAAACAATTTCTCACAACCATATTATAACAAAATATCAATATGTTTTTTGAAACCATTTCCAACCAAAAGCATAAAAGTGCAATTGAAACCAATTTTCTAGAAAGTTATTTTTTCACAAAAATAACTAAAAAGCATTAAAACCACTTCACAACATCCCTTATTGGCATACCCAACCATTCCACAATCACATGAAACCAACCATGCATGCTACATTATGACAGTTCCATACTCATGATCGATTTCTCCTGGATCTACCAAGTCGACACAAGGTAATAATTTCCCATGTGCCATAAATCCATTGGCTCGGAGAAAAAGGTTATATTTCAACCAAGCACTGTATAAATAATTCCCATGTGCCATTAAAAATTTGGAACCAATCATATGGTCATATTTAATCCAAGCCTCGTATATGCAATATGAACACACAACACATATTCCCAACGATCAAGCGAAAATAAACCTTTCAATAAAAACACCTTTTTATTGAAAATTATTTCCATCAAACCATTTCAATGACAAACCAATTAAACTCCAATCTATTTTATAAAAATATAATTTTTATTGAAAATCATTTCTATTAAAAACCACTTTTTCATCAACATTTTAGAATTTTTAGAAGATCCATAATTTAAAGTCATCATTTTAAATTAAACCAACTTTTGCACAACTATTCACCAAGATCACACAATTTCACAAAAACCATAAATCCTCACAAATGAATAATTTTCCTTGATTTTCACAATATTTAAAACAATTTGAATCTATGTAAATAAATTCTAGCAAGATGATATGAGATAGAATCCACCTACCTCGAATGTTTGGATAAAACATTAACAACATATGAAGAACACACAAGAAAGTTGGTCGATTATCAAAGTGTTGCCTTAAATATCTTATCCTAGAAAGATAACTAATCAAAATTGAAATATTGGGCATCCAAAATATTTGATCTACCCATTATTGGTTCAGATATGAGAATGAATGGAGATCATAGAAATATATCTAAGCAGATCTAAGAAATCTTGAAAAATCTCTTAAGAATGGTGACATACCTCAACAATCTGACTCAAAATCACTAAGGGAATGATCTAGAATGGCTTCAACTCGTGTAGGAAGGGTTCTACAGCTTTCTAGGTATTGTAATCTCAAATTAGGGGTGTTTTGAATCCAAAACGAAATAAATAGAGTAAAAACGTGCAAGCTCCTAGAAAATAGAATCTAGAATTCACCTTTGCCCATGATTTCACCACACGGTTTTTTCAAACCATGTATGGATCATGAGAAATTACTTATTTCCCCAACACTACTTATAAAACCCCCAAACTCTCCCATCCTTCAAAATTACCCTTTTTATGGAAACACATTTTTTATGGAAACATCATAATTTATTGAAACACCACTCATTATGGAAACACCCTAATTTATGTAAGAAAAAAACATTATGGAGATATACAAATTTATGTAAACAACCAACATTATGGAAATATCTAAAGTTATGGAAACTAGAAACATTATGGAAACATACAAATTCATGGAAACTCTATATATTATAGAAACACTCTATTTTATAGAAACTCTCTATTTTATGGAAACTCACTATTTTATAGAAACTCTTTATTTTATGGAAACTCTCTATTTTTTACACACCAAATTATATAAAAACATGAGGAAAGAGGTTATGTACCCGAATCCAGGGGTAATACATTCTCCCAACCATTGTTCTTCTCGTCCTCAGAATGTAGACAAACCCTATTGGCCAAAAAGAGTTCTTGACCACTAATCTTTAATTTCCTCCTCATGTTCCCAAGTCTCTTACTAAATTTGACCATGTTTCCATAAAATCCTCACTAGGCTGATGATTTTCCCATGCAATAATTTCTCTTGTCTATCTATGATTTGCGCATGAATATATACCAGTGATGCATCCAGTTCTAGCTCAACATGATCCCATCTGATCAGATGGCCATGATCAGGGTTATACTTTTTCGACTACTATACATGGAACACATTATGCACTGAACTAAACTGTGGTGGAAATTCTTACCGATATTCCACCTCTCCAACCTGTTCTAGTATCTCAAAACGGTCAATGTATCTAGGAGATATGTTTCCCTGATTCATGAAATGATGATGTCCATGCCTTGGAGAGATCCTTAAAATGACATTATCTCCCTCAATGAATGACAACGATCTTCGACAGTGATCTACATAAGATTTCTAACAACACTGAGCAGTCTCCATCCTCTTTCAAATCAATTAGATCTTCTCTGTTGTTTCTTGGACAATGATTGGCCCGACCATTGATGTTTCACCCGTTTCCACCCAGCAATGTGGATAATTAAAAGGACGTTCATACAATGCTTTAAACGAAGCCATGCGTTTTGATTCTTGATAGCTGTTATTTAATTAGAACTCCACTAAGGGTATATACTGCTCCCATGAGCCACCAAATCCATTACACAAGCCCAAAAAATTTCTTCCAAGGATTGTATTGTCCGCTCGGACTGCCCATCCATTTGAGGATGATACATAGTGCTTATAGTCAACTGAGTTCCAAGGTCTTGTTGTAATGAATTCCAGAAACAGGATGTGAACCTCAGATCTCTATCTGAGACTACTGAAACTGGTACACCATTCCTCTTTACCACTTCTCAAATATACATTTTTGAAAGATACTACACCGTATGATTTTCACGAATCGGGATGAAATGGTCTAACTTGGTTAGATGATCCACTATCAGCCAAATGGAATTGTGTTTCCGGACCATTCTAGGAAGACCTAAAACAAAATCCATTTCTTTTTTATCCCATTTCCATACTGGGATGGGCAAATATTGTAACACATGAGCTAGTCTCAAATGCTCTTCTTTAACCTGTTGACAAGTTAAGAACCGCGAGACAAACTCGACCACCATATTTTTCATGCCGCTATACCAAAACTACGCCTTCAACACCTAATACATCTTATCTGTACCTGGATGTACATCCCATCTTCAATGGTGGTAGGCATGAATGATTTATTATTGAAAAACCACATGTACAACAATCTGATATCTGAAACACACAAGTGAACCATGTCATGTTTCCAGCCATCAATGGTCTCCCCACCTTTGAGTTTTAAACATATACCTAGACACTATACATCAGAAGTTTGTGCTTCTTTGATCATTTTTACTAAATCAAGAACAAGTGTAGTGGAAAAAAATGGAAGCATCACCTCATTCATCACATTCAACATTCATGTTGGCAAAAACCGACATAAACTGTCATTCATATGAAGCATCTTTCTCCAACTAAGTATATGACTTTCTACTCAATGCATCTGCCACTGAATTGCTTTTCCCCATTGTGTACATCAAGTCAAATTCAAACATTGGGAGATACTACATCCACCTACTTTTCCTCATATTCAAATCACGATTTGAAAAAAATGTGTTTCACGCTTTTGTGAACCGTAAACACAGTAAATTTCACAATAATGAGATAATATCTCCATGTTTTTAAAGCATAGATGAAGGCATCTAACTCCAAATCATGTGTTGGGTAATTCTTCTTAGGCACCCTCAACTTCCTTGAACCAATTGCAACAACGTGATCTCTTTGCATGAGAACACAACCCAAACCTGATCCTGAAGCATCACAATCCACCACAAACACCTGTCCTGATTCTGGAAAGATCATGATTGTTGCCGATGTAATCCAAACTTTTAGTTACTATAAATACTTCTAAAATTCCTCCATCCATTGTAATGGAGCATTTTTTATTGTTAGTGATGTCATTGGTGAAGCTAGAATTGATAAATCACGCACAAAGAGTGAGTAGTAACCAGCTAGACTGAGAATACTCTGTATCTTGAACAAATTCTTCTATGGTTTCCAAGAGATAACAGGTTCTATATTTTCAGGACCAACAGAAATGCCGGTCTCAGAAATTACATGGCCAAGTAAACATACTTCCTGTATGTAAAAATCACACATTGATAGCTTGGCATACAAACGATGATCTCTTAAGATACGTAACATTGTTTCCACGTGCACCTCATAATCAGCCCTTGTCATTGAATAGGCAAAAATATCATCGATAAACACCAAAAAAAAGCAAGATAATGTTGAAATATCTAATTCATCAATGCCATGAAGACTGCTGGTTCATTCGTTATACCGAAAGGAATGACTACGTATTCATATTGTCTATATCTACTTATGAAAGATATCTTATAATATACTCTTTCTGAACTCTTAATTGGAGATATCCAGATCGCATGTAAATCGTGGAGAACCACTGAGTTCCCCTTAATTGATCTAATAGATCATGAATGAATGGAAGTGGATATATAATCCTTATCGTAACATGGATAAGATTGCGATAATAAATGCACAGTCGAAGAGTTCCATCTTACTTCTTTACAAACACAACAGTTTCATCCCATGGAGTCGTACATGTTTGAATGAAACCCTTACTTTCCAGCTCCTCTAACTGCACATTAAATTCACGTAACTATTTTGGTTCCATCCTATATGATGGAAGGGAAATCGGATTGGTCCCAAGAAGGAGATCGATCGTAAACTCCACTTCCGGTTGAGGTGGTAGCCCTGAAAGTTTCTTTGGAAAGTCATTTGGAAATTGATCCAGAACAGATGGGAAAATATTTTCCTCAATATCATCCATTGATTAAAAATTCAACACTTCCATTGGGTAAGATATTATTCCCACCATTAGTGCAAACAAACCTTTTCCCTTTTATTTACAATCCTCTCACCTCTAAAGAGATTATTGATACCATCCTCTGTAATGATACTAATTGTTCTTCTATAACATTCGATTTGATCCTTGATCGTTGTTAGCCAATCCAAACCCAAGATTATATCATAGACATCCATATCCAACATTGAGATGCCCCATTTTAACCTAGCTCCATAGAAAGTTATAGCACATTCTCTACACACAAAGTCTTGATATTCCCTTTCACCAATAACAGTTTTCATTTTCAAAACAGAAGGCATAATTTCTATTTTTAAAAATAGAAAGTCAACAGCACGAGAAGAAATGAAGGAATGTGATTCACTAGTATAAAAAACACTAACACAATGTTATAATTCAAATGAATCATACCTCTCACTGTATATTGTCTAGCCTGATCATCTACCCAACTCCATATATTTTCGTCTTCACTATATTGTTCTCCTTGTTTCCTTGTTGAGGATGATCTGGTTGAGGGGTCATGGTATTTCTAGAATCACCATGTCTAGCTCTATTCTACTGCAGAGACTAATTCTACTATTCTCATCCAGTCGAAGCATACTATTATTTTTATATCTAAGAAGTGTCTCAAGCACCTGACCATGTAGAACTGTGACAGTAGCACTAAAGATGTCCAATCATGTTACAATTATGACTTGCTATAGGTTGTGTCGTAAAATATTGATTTAGGTGCTCAAGAAAACCACATTAAAAACCACCTACTTTTCTATTGGGTAGTGGATGAAGGATTACCGATCAAGCCGTCGGGTTCTGATTTCCACTTGAACCATGGAAATAGGTTTCCGTTTTCCTCTTATTACGAGTGGTTGAGTTCCCACCGTTTCCTGTAGGTATCACGATTCCTCATCCCATAGAACATGAGATATCATGTTTCGCCACAGTCGATCTGTTCACCATCTCATTATAGTCTTTATTAGAAAGTACTACAATAATTGATCGAATCTCCTGTCATAGCCCGGAGTCGAAGATGAGTGCCTTCAAATAGGAACTTGCCGCAACATCTGGTGCAAAGAGTAATATGTTCATGAACATAGTCCAATACTTTGTAACAACGAGACTCTCTTGTTTTAGGTTGAAGAATTCCGTCGTTCTCTGGATCTTGAACGTGTGAGTATAGAATTATTTGTTAAACAATTCCTCAAAATCCTCCCATGTAAGTCCTTCATCCAATTTAGCCATGCACTACTAAATCCCACCACTGATGTGAAATATCCTTAATAATATACATGTCGAGTTTGACCTTTATCTATATTGGTGTTCTTATTAAGTCGAAGATATGATTCATCCTACATTACCACACCTCCACCTTCTTAGGTACAGAATCACCCTGGAAATTGGGTGGATTCTACTACATGAACTTGATGGTATCTTCCACATGTCGTGTCTCATTCCCCCAGTTCCATGTGTCCACAACTTGAAAATATTGTAGAATACTCTAAACCATCTATTGGATCACACGTGGTTCAGGTGCAACCACATTATCTACAGATTCATCAGGTTGGATTCGACGACGCCAACAAGGTGACAATTTTCTTAAATAACAACATACTTCGTTAATCTCACTCTCTAGAAACTTTTGGCTTTGAATTTCAAATTATATCACATCAATTATCACAAAATTGTTTTTTTAAACATCCATTTTCCCATTTTCAAATATTTTTTAAACCACATCACATTCTTTTGAAAATTAAAACATTTTCAAAATACGATTATCATTCGCCTTTTCAAATTCTCTCATTTGAAAACCAATTCCATTCTTTTAAAAAATGATCATTTCTAAAAATGATGTATGAAATCCATGTTGAATGTCATTCCAATATATTTCATGTCATGCTCATCTGAATGGATAAACCCATGAAAATGATATTTCAAAATCCTAGAGGTTTCCCCAAACACTTATTTACCCAACTCCCTTGTAACTTCAAGTTCAGCATAAAAGGGTTACCTAAGTCCTTTTAAGCTATATATTTTATGTTCTGAAAATCCTACTCCTTTATATGATTCCCACAAAAGGAATAGAAAAGAATGTATTTCAAATCCAAAACTAGGAACATCAGTTACTAATTGTTAGGAATGGAAAGAACAAGCTGATATCATTTGTAATGGCAAGACAATTCTCATTGGCTTGAGAGCATAAAAAGTCATTACTAGGCCTTAAGAGACATTCCCAAGACACCAAAGGCTAGAAATAAATGCTGAAGTGTTTCAAATACAAGTGGGGGATGATTTAACCTTTATTGAATATCCCAAGGAACCAACCAACTATATCCAAACTTTTAATATATGACACATGAAAACTGAAATACAGGAATGAAACTTTATTTAAGACAAACAAATCAAAGTACACAACAGTGAATAAACAACTCAAGCCTCACAAAAGAATCCAAGACACCCTCCATGAATCCACACCCATCTCCATGCTCCAAGCACCACCACATCACCCATGCATCACCACAAACCACTAGCAATGAGATTCCTTACCTTTACCTGTGTCTCGGAATACGACATCTGCAAAAGCACAAAAAGTGTCAAAGAAGGGGTGAGTATAAAACTCAGTAGGTTATCCCCAATGAATTCCCTACTCACGCCACTTTGATAGAATAGTTAACAACATTTATAAAAAATAGTTTATATAAAAAAATTTATCAAAAACTGTTTATAACCAAATACCAACATGTTTCTTGTAACCATTTCCTACGAAAAGCATACAAGTGCAATAGAAACCAATTTTCCAGCAACTTATTTTTCCAGAAACATAACTAAACATGCTTTAGAACCACTTAAAAATATCCCTTTTTAGCATACCCAACAATTCTACAAACCCATGAATCTAACCATGCATTCTACGTTATGACAGTTCCATACTCAGGAGCGGTTTCTCATCGATCTACCAAGTTGTCACAAGGTTATTGTTTCCCATGAGCCATCAATCCTTTGGCACCGAGCACAATGTCGTATTTCAACCCAGCCCTGTAAATATAATTCCCATATACCATTAAACCTTTGGCACTGAGAACAACTTCATATTTCAATCAAGCCTCGTATATGAAATATGAACACACAACACATATGCCAAATGATCAAGCCAAAATAATCCTTTCATTAAAAACACCTTTTTATTGAAAACTATTTCCGTCAAAAAACATTTCAACTCAAAACCATTTCAATAAAACTCCGATTTTATTGAATACCATTTCTATTGAAAACCACATTTTCAACAACCATTTTTCTATTCCAAAAAATCCATATTTTTAAATAAACATATTAAATTAAACCCCCTTTGGCACAACAATTCACTAAGATCACAAAATTTCAAAAAAACCATAAATCATCAAAAATGATAATTTTTCCAGGAATTTCACAATATATAAACCAATATGTTTCTATTATAATAAATTATAGAAAGAGGATGTGAGAGATCATACACCTACCTCGATGGTCCTGACAAAACATTAACCAAAGACGAAGAACACACAACAAAACGGGTCGATTCTTCAAGAGTGGCCTTATATCTCTTATCCTAGAAAGATAACAACTCAACATTGAATTATTTAGCATAAAAAACATATATCAACCAACTATAGGTTCATATATGACAATGAATGGACATTAGAGAAGTAGATCTAAGTAGATCTAAGAGATCATGAAAAATATATAATGAATGTTGACAAACCTAAAGAATAGGACTCGAAATCACCAAGGGAAGGAACCAAAATTGCTTCAACTCCTTTTGGAAGGGTTCAACAGCATTCATGGGATATTGATCACGAATTAAGGGCGTTTTGAAGCCAAAAATAAATAAATAAATTATAAATGAGAAAGATCCTTCAAAATATGATCAAGATTTGACCACTGCGCAAGATTTGACCACACGGTTTGAGAAAACAATGCATGGATCGTGATACAATACTTATTGTCCCAAAAATCCTTAAAAAACCTCCAAAATATCCCATCCTTCAACATTACCCTTTTTATGGAAACACATATTTTATGGAAACATCACACATTATGGAAACACCTAACATTATTGAAAGACCCAAATTTATGGAAACCACCACCATTATGGTGATATCAATATTTATGGAAACAACCAACATTTTGGAAGTATAAAAATTTATGGAAACTAAAAAAATTATGGAAATATCCAAATTAATGGAATATCTCTATATTATGGAAACATTCTATTTTAAGGAAACACTCTATTTTATGGAAACTATCTATTTTATGGAAACTACCAATTGAATGGAAACTATCTATTTCTTCCACACCAAATTCAATAAAAATTTGGGGAATGGGGTTATGTACCCAAAAACAAGGGTACTACGGAGACCAATCATGCTTCACTAACTTTTTGTGATGGTGTCTCAAGCACCATTAATGGACTCAGAATGGTTAATCGTGGTATGTACAAAAATATAGCCTACGTAGATTAGTTCCTTAAATACTCCGAATGAATATAAAAAATTAAACACTTTCCTAAATAATTATTAATATATATATATATATCGAATTATATCGAAATTACATGGTTATATCTCTACGTGGATACCCATAATTTTCGGTATAACGTATTACCACTAAAGGAATCATCCTCTGGTAATGATAATTCCTGTAACCCACACTTCTAATGTGTATACTAATGAAGATAGAATGTTAAACTCCAACATCATCTAGAAAATACAATACCAAATATGTACCAAAAACATTGTCCCCATTATGAAAAATAATGGTAAAACACGTATGTGTGTTGATATTACGAATCTTAAACATCACTACCCAATGGTTAATCTCAATATATATATTGAATAATTATTGATAAATTAAATAATATTTTTATAGTGGAATACAGTATGGATGGATATTTTGGATAAAAAAAGATTCAAATTTAACTAATGTAATTGAAGGGAATTTTTTAGAGCCACACCAACATGTATACTATAAACAAGTGATTCAATTTTTGATAAAGAATGGTGGCCCTACCAACCAATTTATCATTCCCCATATTTTCTAGACCATTATGTAGAATATTGAAGATTTATTTTGGGATGATTTGGTTGTATAATCTCAAAAAAGATGTTATCGCATTTCCAATATTGAGTAAATTTCCTCCAAAATACATCAAAACGACTATATGATGATCCCATTAAAAATTTATATTGGTTTAGAAATAGGAATATTCCTCCACATTATGGTATTAACTAATGACAAAGAATATAATATTTAATAAAATTATTGATACATGGTCTTACACTAAAAATAATCATGAAAAAATTGAGATCTCTTCTGGTACACCTCACCAACATTGTTTACTTCATAAAAAACATTTTGGACAATTATTTTTTGTGAATGGTTTTAATGAATAAAAGTTTTACTAATAAATTGTATGAATTTCCTAAAAAGTTCCTTGATTATAACAAATAAAACGTGATAAATACACAATTATTCATGCCATTTATAGAGGGGGTCCTCTAATTATCTCTATGTATTCTGATGAATGACCTCTTGGTTCCATTCTTGGTAAAAAAACAATGATATAGTCCTTCAGAATAGACTGTAATTTCTTAATAAAAAAATATTCTATTTTGAGACATTCTATTCTATTATTTATAGGAATTAATTAATGTAGACATCCGAGTTAAAAGTAGTTTCCATAATTTAATTCAATATGAGGGTGAAATTTTCTATCAAGGGGACTAATCGGTATCATCATTATTTATCATATGATATCTTGGAATGGTGTGTGATTGGAGGTTATTTTGATGATATTTTAAATAAAATTCATGTCTAAAAATCTTATTAATGGATATTTTTTGGAACAGTTAATGGGAAAAAATGCTATACTAAAGAAGTGTCAATTGGAAATATTGTTTCCCTTGGGAGGATAAATTCTTCATCCATGGATCCTAAAAGACTTTGGATATGTAATTTCATGAGGCCTATAGAATTCTAACACTATGAGTAAATCATATGATCAATTTTTTGGGATATGTGATGGTATTTGTCTCCTAATTAATTTAGAAGTGTATTATATCTTCTCATAGAATGAGATATATACAAAAAGTTACATTAAATAGAATCACATATAAATATTAGTCCCCTAATTTAACATATAGGGGGATTCAATGTTTCTTATAAATTAAAAAATTTATGAATATTCCATCAAAAATAATGTTAGGTTTCCCCATCATGATTATTTTTTAAGGAAACTGGAATAATTTAGATAAATTGCCACACTATCTAAAATTAATGATTTATAGAATTACCTTGAATATCCATAGAACAATGAAAAATTATCCTAATATGATCTATTCTAGTATGGGATTGTTTTTAACATTTCACATCATAGTGTGGTCTCTCAATTTATAAAAAAATTATTTTAGATAAATGTAGTTAGTGAAACCCCCAATTACGGTGACTTTTAATCATTGTTGGATGATTAAAAAATATAATGGGCATCTCCTATAGTGGAATTCCATCAAAATAGAACTCTTCCACATAATTTATCCATGATGTAATATAACCATAAATTTGTAGTAAATTTAATCTTCTTAAGTTGAATAAAGTATATTAAGGTAATCTAAAAAAAAGTATTTGATAAAATCATACATAGATGAATTTATGGAGGAGAGACTATCACTATTATAATCTATGTATGTACTAGTTCAGATACATCCTCTTGGTTAACATGATATATATTATTCATAATCAAGAGGCTATAATATTTGGAACCATCAAAATTTAATGATGGAATAAACATAATGAACAAGTTCAAAACATACAATTTGAATCCTAATTTCAATCATCAAAACATGTAATTTATTCATACTAGTAAATAATCTTAATCATTTTTATGGGGGATGATATCTTGGTTTCATACCCTCTATCAATAACAAAGAAATATAAGTACATTATTACTTCCAGCAACACATTCTATAAGATGAAGAATGTTATATCAATACTGAATGTAATAAATAAATTCATCACTTTCAGAATGTCTAATACCTTTACCAGATATAGATTCATTCCTTTTATATTGACAGACAACAAACCAAATTTTTATGATTCATTGTTATTGTGTTTGTATCAAGAATAAAACATCATGTCAAAACATTAATCCTAATATATTTTATTATAATTATATTAGATATAAATATTTTAAATATATATATATAATATTATTTTGAATATGGTTTATTAAGGTAGTATTTATTGGATGTATAACCTATTAAACTATTCTAGGTATAATATCAACATGACCTGTTCTGCTATATAGGTTACCTCGTACCCACCGATTTATATGGAAGAGGATATTAAGACCCTAATGTTTATATTTTGATACCCACATAAGGCTATGTCTTATTAATTATCTAATAATAATATTACTCATATAATATTTTCATAATTGTATTGACTACATGAAAAATTAGATTTCATTGTTAACATACTTGAAATTTATAAATATTATGTCACATGAGAATTCAATGAGATTGTATTTCAAATCATGTTAATCCCATAAGGACTGGAATGGTATATATACACAATAATTATATAAGGGAGGAATTCCCCATATAATAATCATAAATAAAAGGTCCTTAGGTTATTACAAAGGTGTATAGAAATAAATCTTACTAATTAATTACAATTGATGGAGAGTACATCATGTTTGTAACATATAAATGGTTTATTAATAAATATATCTCATATTACATATTTGGTATATAATTTTCTTTTCATGTGACATTAAAATACTTGGATTTAGTCCATTTTGAATCGAAATAATCATAGATACAAAAATTTCATTATTATATGACCCCAAACAAGATGAATCTTGAATCTATATCTTATAGTGTTAAACTATATTACATAAGGTCCACCATGTTTGTCATTTAATATTCATGTACTATTTTATATTATAAATCATATTTAAATAATTTATAGGATTATATGTGAAAGTGTTCTTTGGGTGTGGCCCCTGATCAATATACCTACACTAGAAAAAAAATACCAATCCTTATAAAACAAAATATTGACAGAATTTTATTATATTATGATACATATAGATATCCATTTCATTTATCAGAATCTATGGAACTAATTTCATTTCTATAAAAAATTATCGTCATTGGATATCTGCTGAATATAGTAATTCATGTCTAGTTTTCTATAATGGATGAGAAATTTGAGGAAACCTCTTCATTATATGAAAGAGTAATATATGTTTGAATCCACATAAATTAAATACCTTGTCTTATGACCATGAACTATATAGACCCAATGTCCAAGTGAAATGATATTAGACATCATAATAAATGTATCCTATTAATGAAATTTTATTTTATTGGTCTAGTTAATATTATATGATCTAATTACCATACATGTGAGATATATCTGTATCAGTGTACATATCTTATGGTTCATTATTGATAAAGAGTTCCAAGGAGAAAATCCATATTTCCATCTATTATGCCTATTTTTTGGGAATTCATAATTCATGTCAATATTTCTCTACTAAATATTAGCTCTAAGACTATATTATTATTAATTTTACATACAAACGAATAATATCAATGTATATTCTTGATAATAAATTTTAACTGATTGATTTATATTATTTTAGTATACATAAACATTTCAATATTTCACATTTTGGATAGATAAATTAATTTATGTTACATCAAAACCCCTCATAACATATGGCCTCAAACTAAAAAATATGTAACATAATACAACATGTTAATATCAGTTATTAAATGAAAATTTTTGATTGGAAAGGTATTATATCAATATATATGTCTCTATGACTAAATATTATTTAAAATAAATGTGCCTTAGTATCAGTTAATCAGAAAAAATATTTTTGTTACCATTATTTTAATAAAATTTCTTATTGTATTTCTTGGTTGTAACATCCTTGATCCCAGTGCCACAAAATGGAGCCCATACCTGGTCGGTCACATGACCTCAATCACATTTACCCAAATTCTTTAGGCTACCAACTAGCACTGAGGGTAACGGTATAATAATGGGGAAACTGTTCCCTCATTAGAAAATTATACATAAAAAATTAATAAATAAGAAACAAAAGTAAATAGTGGAAGACTGATAGTAATAAAAAAATACAACATATATATATATATATTAATGATTCATTTCACATGATTCTAGGAATTTACTGAAAATTAGTCCCAATGATTGAAATTAAATACAATCCAATACAATGGAAAACCAAGGAAAATCCAATATCATTGCATGCTTGAGCATGGTCTCATTCTCTTCAGATCAAACAACAGTCAAGTACCTAATGAAGAAGGGTGTTTTCAAATTTCTATAACTAAAATCATATAATCTATTT
Organism: Viscum album; assembly: GCA_963277665.1. NCBI lineage: Eukaryota > Viridiplantae > Streptophyta > Magnoliopsida > Santalales > Viscaceae > Viscum > Viscum album. The sequence continues at coordinate 644,867,483 of OY728120.1, read as the reverse complement.
AGGACCTATGGCATGAACTATATAGGGTGTGAGACGAACCCATGTAGGCAACCACAAAATGATCTCTGTCTAACTACTAGTAAATATATATGGCCGGAAATATGCATGAATTATAAAATAATCTAGAATGTACTAAAATGTAAACCATCCAAATACACTTAGTTACCTTCAATAAGTGTTCATTATCTGTTTGCATAATCATGTAACCCTGAGATCGATCATAATATTTGTGTCCACCATGTAGGTAAACAAATAGACGTTTTTGAGGGCTATCCAAGAAATCAAGTATGACTGGATCAAATCATGTTCATTTTCATGGAAGATGCATCACAATAATTCTAATATCAAGAAACTACACATTAGTTAATCCATCATAGTCTAACCCCTTTGGTATGATGTGACATCAATTCCTAAAATAATGATCCTTTGGGAAAACACTCACAATCTAACCCTTTTGGTGAAAAATTCCATTAATTCAATAATTAACGACAATCTATGTAAACTATAATTCTCTAATACCTTTGGTCCAACATTCAATTAATCATTTATAAATGACCTTCTGGGAAAGATCTATTTGTCTAAACCACTGGGTCAAACATTTTACTCCACGGCTCTAGCGGTCCTTTATTAATAGACATGGAAGTCCCCTCAGTCATCTTGGTCCAAGGATCTAACGGTCTAGTGAAAAAATATAATATGGAAGTCCCCTATCTCTTCCTAGCCAAAGGCTCTCTTGGTCTATTGAAAAAATATATTGGGCACATCATATCAAAAAATATCATGTAATCTAAAATTACTACATGAATAAACCTTCACAATCCATATCAAATACATGTCATATAATTAAACAAACATCATCATATGCAATTAATGTAATAGAATTCTATGTACGCCTCATAAGAAACTGAGACCAAATGACCATAAAAAATAAATAATGGAAAACAAACCCATGTGGTTTCCAATAAGCAAGGTATAAAACATTACACATATGCAATAACCCATTTTCTATCAATAAAACAATTTTACTTAATAATAGGGTTAGATTCCAAATCATGCAGTACCCAAAACATTTTTATCTATAAAATTTACCATATATAAGAAAAATAAAAAAATGAATGAAAAAAACCACCTACCATGATGTCATACAGTTGATATAACTGAAAATTATCCCTTGAATTAGCGTAAATTGGCATAGATCAACAAAAATGTGTAAACAAAAAACCTTGAATAACTCACAAGTGTAGAAGAATCATGAAGAATGGCTTGATAGAGTTTGAGAACTCACCGGAGGGATTTCTACAAAACTTCTTAGATTGAAAATCTGGAGATCGAACATCGTATATTGTTTGAGAGTGATCTTGTATGAATACTTAGAAGAAGAAGTTTTTTCTAGACAAGAGTCGTGTCCTAAATATAAGATATCAATTAAAAGTCATTATTCCTAAAATTTTCATTAACACTGAACACCATGTATGAGGCTCAACCAGACACTAACATTTCTGAGTCTGCCATGTCACCACAGGGCCTTGTACATGGAAGTTACATGTTCAAAATGCGGTTGTACATGGCATGTCAGGTACACGACATGTACTCATAAATACAAGGCTTGTACTTATAAAATCATATTTTCTTCCTTTTTCGTCAAAACAACTCTTAATCAAGATCCATACCTTACAAAAATATCTTGGTTCATAGAAACATTACTGTTAAAACAATTCACATCTTAATTTACCATCCTTGGGTGGTGAGGAAGAATCAACGAACAACTCCAGAATCTATGATAGAACATAAGCATCCCTCTCCCAAGTCTCGTCCTATACTCGACCATGTGACCATAGCACCTGTACTAGAGAAACATGCCATCCATGGAGAACATTCATTTTGCAATACAAAATCTGAATAGGGTGATCCTCTAAGGATACATCATCCGACAACTAGACCTCATCAGTTAAAAAAATGATATTGGATTGAAATGTAATGTTTTAGATGAAAAACATGAAAGGTATCAGGCATATCCTAGTACAGTTGAGGAAACTAAAAACAATAGGAATCCATCTTGACAATCCCCAAAACCTCAAACGGCATGACGTATCTTAGTGAAATATTCACTTATATCATATTCCTCTTGTGAACCAACCACAATGTGACACACATGAAAACATAATCTTTCACCTCGAACTCTAGAGGTCATATCTGTCAATCAACATAATATTTCATATGTGATTTATTATATCCATCCTCTTCTGAATCAACTCCACCTGGTCAGTGGTATCGCTGACAATGAGAGGTCCTAGAATAAATGCATCTTCTACCTCCATCCATTATATGGGTTATTGGTATGGCCTACCATAAAATGAATTAAATGGTTTCATATGAATCATTTCCTGAATACAATTATTGTAGAAAAGCTACACCTGGGGTATGTGTCTCTCCCATGACCACCAAATATACAGGACGCATGGTCGAAGAATGTCCTCCCAAACCATAATCATGAGCTTGGACAAGCCATTTCTCTATGGATGGTAATCTATAATCATAATAACCTATATACCCAAATCCCTTTGTAGTCCCTTCGAGACATATGATGTAAATTGCATGTGCCTGTATGAAACAATAGAGTACAAAACCCCATGCAAACATATTATCTTTCAGATTTAAAACATTGTAATCTCATCAACATTGAAGGTCCACTAATCCATAATAAATGTGACACCTTCATGAGTTTATAAACAAAAACACATACAACATCATTTCCTGGAGGTGACCTTGGAAAACCTATTGAGAAATTCAACACGACATCATTCGTCTTCCACTATATAATTGGTGATGGCTATAATAGCCATGCCCAAGGATGATGCTCTTCCTTCACCTACAGATAGGTAGATAATCTCTTAACAAAATAAGCTACATCTCTTCACATCTGGACTCCAAAACTAACAATTAAGATCATGACACAACTTGGTGGCATAATGGTCAACTACATACATTGGGGCTAGCAAATCTCGTAACAGATCTTTGATTATGTCTTATGACACCCATAACTTCCTATCAAAATGTAAAAACTAATACTCACCTATGGTCCGCTAGGGAGTACTGTAACTCCCCGACACTCGTTACCCAGAGTCGGTTCATTATTATATAACATTGGCATGATTCATGGAATCATGTCCCAAATGACCGATCTGTTTAGTATCCTTAGAAGTACTAGATACATTCATAAGTTTTACATGACATTAAATTTTTAAAAAACTACAACACTGTCTCCATTAACCAAATTAATATCCCTTATACTATCCATATAGGTAAGTCATAATATAATTCTTCTCATTCTATAACAAATAAATCATAGAAAGTGGTGTGTTCAGATTATTAGTAAGGATAACAATATAATGGAAACTTCTATAAATAAACATAAAAATTTAAGGAAATGTATAAGACTAAAACACAAGACTTTTAAACATAAATTTTTTTATAATATAACAATTATAAAACAATTAATTCCACTTACATTTTCACATGAATATTATACTAGTCGAATACTCACATGTTTTATCAATATCCACTTTCATAATGTTGGAATACATAATGCCAGACTTTATAACCACATTTTCAAGGCCTTGTTACAAGACTAAAAATATGACTCTGTTAATTCCTTATGCCAAGACACTGATTTGTCTAATGAGACCTACCGATTCAATGAGGATCTATAGAGGGATCCACTTATCACTTACTAAGTCCATTGCATTCCTCACATGAAAATGATTTAAAAAACATAAACATTTGTATTAAAACTAGAATACCAAATATCTATACTATGTCCATAAACCATGAATTGTATAAAAATAACATATCCCCAGCCAAACATATCACAAAATCTTCATCAAAATAAGGATTTTTTTTATTAATAAATCAACTATGATCAAGAATAATATCCTATAAAGGATATTGACATAGTTGAAAATGATCAGTAAAAATCATTGATAAAAATATCCCTTTTTCATGAAATAATTTAATAGTAACATAATTTATAAATGAATTAACTTAAAATATATATTTTAATAAATGTTTCCCATACCACATTGAAACAATTGAATAGAATTATCATTTTAAAACATTCTTGTCCATAAAAATAAATCCATAATACCATTTCAAAAACATGGACATAAATGATAATACTTTCGAAGAAGAAATGAATATAAAATTTAAAATAATGATTAAGTAAAAACTTCATTTTAAAAATAATCCCATTGAAAAATCGTTTATGAAACATGGACAAAGATAATAAATATGTCCCAGTAGATACATATGTAAAAACAACCTCAGATAATAATGAGATTGTGAAATAAACCATTACCCTGTACATTTCCTGGGTCGAGGGTACATTAATCTATTATATAATAGTTAAATTTTTTTATTATGTTAAAAAAGAATAATATAAATAAATATGATATCATATAAGATTTTACAATATTTCATTGTTAACAATATTTTAGTTGTATCATCATTTCGGGTTTAAACTGATTAATTTTCCATTATATGATTGGTTACATAAGCCGTGTTTTTTATGTATATGATGTATTTGATTAATATGAAGAATGATATCATGTTCATAAAAATTATTTATAATCATAAAATTAATATTACTCTTGAATGATTATGATGGGAAATGAATCTCATCGCATTCGTGGGGATTGAAATCTGTACGTATGCATGAGCAACACTATCATTATATTGAAGGTTATATCATATGCAATTGGATGTTATATCAAATATCAAGAATAAATTTCATGTTATAATTATTATTTTCATCAGTTATATTAATTATTATACCCATCCAAATTTTATGAGTTTGAATAACCAACTACACCACGACGTGGAGACGGTAAGCCGTAAGTACACATGTATGGTGAATTTTCCCATTATAGGACAGATAGAATTATGAATATGGTTGTAACAAATTTATAATAACATCATAGTATGTAGTAGGTACTGGAGTTATTATTTTGGTATGGAAACAACAAATAATGAGGAAGTGGAATAAGAAAAGATCTTGAAATAGGGTGGTGAAAATTTTACCTCTTCATCAGGTGTTTCCTTTTGAGTTGATAAAAAGGAATATATAGGATTTCTTTATGATCAAAGTAAGGACTCAAGGTCAATGTGAGGAATGTTGGGAGTATATTTTGGTAGGGTATGGCCAATCCAAATGGATTTGGTGGTGTGATTTGGAGATATGGGAATGTTCTCTTTTATAAGAGGGGTGATGGTCACTTTAAGAAATTATTAAAATATTTGTTTAATATACAATCATATTCAATTTATAATGGATCCAAATAAATTTATTCAGAGAATTAGGTAGTTATGGGTTTCAATCCTCTCTAACAATAGGTTTTAGACGAGTTTATGTTACCATTTTAACCTTATCATTTAGATTTAACTCTTAGTTAAATAGTTTTACTTTTTCTCTGTCTTCTTGTATTATTGCACTATATTGTTAAATAAACATAATCCAAACATCCAAAACAACTTCAGGTGGCTCATTAATGAAATATAAAATATTATTTAAGCAATTTTTCCAATCTTCATATTTTTAGGAATATTGTATCAACAAATAATATTGTATTTGTTTTAAAAACTAATTTATGTCAATTTTTACACTATTTTTATTTGGTTTTTGTGAAAGTCATAACATCCATATAACTTAGAAAAAAATATTTATAATAAATCATAACATGTCATATTATCCTATAAAATATGTTTAATTCATCATATTTCTCAAATTAAATTTATTTTGATACAATGATATGAATTATGTTAATATTTCCTCTATATGGTAATTATTGAATCCTCATCTTGTCATAAATAAATAAAATTATATAATGTCTATAAATTATAAATAAAATACCATTATATAAGAAACTTTTTTATATTTCTAATGAATATTTATAGTCTAATTTATATTATATGTAACCCTATGTGAAAAATTCATTAGTTATATAACATCAAATTTCACACTTCTAACTCCTCATTAAATAAAATAATAATAAATATCCTAATCTAATAAAAGATGACCAAAGAGTATCATATTTTATTCGTAAAGTTGTTTCTGGATGAATTACACTTATCCAATATAATTGGGACATGTGTTAGGGCAATTCTAATATCATTTTTATCCTTAATTACCAAATTTACTTTTAACCCAGAAAAATAGAAGTCAAAAGTTACGATTCATCCAAAACTATTTTAATCTTATTGAACCACAATTTACATACTTATTTCAACCATGTATCTCATATTTTTTAAATTCAACACCCAGAAATAGTAAAATTATGTTTTATGCAAATGTGAAAATGCTCCGAAAATGTGGTTAAAAAATGTTACAAAGTTCAATAAAATTTTATTAATCTAATATTATTACCAAATTAACCTAATGAATTACATTTAACTAATAAGGGTATTATATATCTATTTTTAAATTTATTTTATTATTTAATGATTTTGGTTTTCCTCGACAAGGTGTGAGACGAGCATGGGTCTAGTATTTTTAACATTTAATGTTTTTGTTGAGTTTCAGACTGGTGCATAGGCACCGCATGGTCCGCAGTAGAAACACAGTCTGTCCACGTACCTGTGCAGTTATCTAATGTTTAAAATAAATTATATTTTATAAACATAAAATGGGTTAAATATTTTCCCCATAATAATAAAAATATTATTATTTTGTAGATAATAGTATTATTATTATTATTGGAAGTGTTATTATTGCCATTAATATTTTTAATATTAACTGGTTGTTAAATGTTTTATTAATATTTTTATAACTAAATTATTATTAGGAAAATTATTAATGTTATATTATTAATAACTTTGATAATATTTGAATAAATAGAAATAAAATGAACAAGATTATTATTTTTATTCTTCTTACTTTTATTATTATAAAATTTATGTTATTATTAACATTAATATTAAGATTAAGATTAAGATTATTTTTATTATTACTATTTTTATTTTTATAATTATTATTATAAATATACAAAAGAAAATCTATACCCTAAGGGGGAGGTGCATCCACCCCCTGTTTTTCCTCCTGCACGAGGCTTGTAGACGTAGCTCTCCCATCCACTGAGCGTAGACCAGGCCACCACCTACCATAGCTTCGCCTCTACCTCGCTGTTATTGTTAAGCCCCCACCACTCCTCTACCTCACCACTTCCATTTGGCTCCCACTCACCATCTTCCCATGCGCTTTCCTCCCACACTCTAGATACACCGCCTCCGGCCAAGCCCTACTCCGACCAGCCCTTGCTCTTTGTGTCCTGGCCTACCCTCCTCCTTTCGGTTGTGCTCCAGTCATGCTGCCCCCTCCTTCCAGTTGACCTGTAGCATTCCAGTAGCCCCACACCAACATCCTTTTGTCCAGATGTCTCCCTCTCTGGTGACCCATTGTTTCGTTGCGAACCCCTCACTGTTTTTCAGACCATTGCTGCCATTCGAGGTGAGAGTTTTTATCACCTCTAGGTTGCACAAATTATATTCAGCATCAAAACCATTTTTTTAAGTCCTTGTATTTTATGGGTAGTGTGGATAATTATTTGGTACAGAATCTCACCTTGTCTTTCTTTCATGTTTGAGCGCACCTCTGCACCGAGGTGAGGGTTGTGATGATTCATCATTTGGATTATTTTAAATTAGTGTTTTTAGTGATTTTTTTTAGTTTTCGCAGTGCATTAGTAAGGCGGATAGAATTGTTTCACTATACCTCTAATCATTTACGTAAGGTTCTAAACTCTCTATTTGGCCTCACAACATAATTTATGTTTATTAAAGTGATTTCGGTTTCATAATAATTTAGTTAAGTGTGCGTTGATCCTTTCCACTAAGTTTTTTTGGTCCTTGTAATTGTTATAGTGAGTTCTGGACAACTTTGAAGGTGTACACACACATATAATTAAGGTATGTACATATATATATATATATCATCCATTTACACTTTTCCTCATGGTGCGGGGAATACATGCATTTGATTATGGATATATATATATATATATATATATATCTATGTATGTGTGTGCGAGTTCTGGCTGGTTACAAGTGGTCATTGCCTTTTTCATCAAGTTCCAAAGTGTTCAACATGACCCAGTTCCACATTGAGGAAGGTTTTTCCATTATTTCCCTCCTTCAATAGCTTTTCATAGGAACTTTCATGATTTAATTTAATTAATAAATATTATTTTCACCATTATAATCTTGATAGTCAATTAATTGGAGTGTTTTTATGATGGTTAAAAGTGATAAAAATTGATTTGAAATAGTTCCTTGGTTATGTGTCGGTGTTTCAATGCCCTTGGTCCCAATTTTACTTCATTTATTTCTAGTTTTTTAATTAAATCTTATATTATGTTTCACACCTCTATAATGTTTATAGTTAACTAATATTTGTGTTTTCTTGTTGAAATATTTTATTAAAAATGGATTTTAGGATGATCCTCTATTTATGCACATGTTTATGCCTTGCCAACTTGGTTGGAAATAAATTACTTTATAATAAAATGGTATTGATTGATGTATTGAGTGGTGTTTTCTTGTAGAAACATTTTAGGGAACTTGTTTTTCATGTGTTTCTTGTTTTTATGGAGCTTGGTCTTTTTGTGGAAATGATTTCACCTCCCTTTGGAGGTTCGATGCACCACTAGATGTTGGCACACCCATGGGTGCACTAGGTAAACACATGGGTGTTCCCTCAAATGAATATGGTGCATTAAGTTGGTAATTTTCTTGAATCCTTGGTTTTCTATGTGTTTTTTTCTAAATGTTGTGGGTCTCTACATGTGGATCTTTAAATTGGTTTGAAATTAAATCCATGACTATATGCCCATTTAGATTTTGGTGTATATTTTTTTTGGGTGTGTGGTGTAAGGCATCATTTGGTTTGTATTTTTATGAAATTTTACATAGTATAACTAAAGACTTTTATTTTAATGCTTTGAAACGTGGAACATAAAGGCATGTTGGGCATTTTAAATACAAAAGTGGTTTTTAGATTTGTTTAAAATATCTTGTACAATATTTTCATGAAGGCATTTGATTATGTAAAACTAAAGGCCCTATTGACAACTCTTAATGTTTAATAAAGTTGTTTTGATAACCGAATGATGTGATGGCCCGATTGGAACTTTGTATGTTTGACATGTTTGTATAAATTTATATAAGTATATGGGGCACTCATATGTAGGGTAACCCTTTATGGGTTAATGAAAAATAAGTGTCATTGTTTGGGGTAGGCATGTGCAGTGAAGATATGGTAAGGTTAGTCACACATTTGAGGGCCTCCAACTTACACAGTATGATTATTATAACCACCATGAGTTCCATGGTGACTTTTAGTTGATCGATTGATGGTTCCTTATCAACCCCAATTAGATGGGTTGGTACCCACTAGAATGTATAGAGACCAGATGGGTTGTGCCACGGATTTCTTTTACCGTGAGGATGATCATTTGGTTATACAAAATGGGTATTCACCATACTTCAAAATGTTTTTATGAACAGAGTATGTCCAGGGGTCATCTAGGGATGTTTTGGATCACCCATGGTTACTTAATTATTTACATTTATTGTATACTTTTCGCTATACCTGTTACTTTATTCCCAACTAGCACTTTTTACCTGTTTTATTTTAGCACATCCTTTGTCTTTCTATCCTGGATCTATTTATAAAATGAAAAATGTTTTTGGGAATGGTTTGTAGCATGTGTTGGGTTAAAATTAAATGAGAAAAATATGTTACTTATTTTAAAATATGAAAAAATCATCTTTCCTACTTGTATTTCAAACTTGTGTTTATGGACTGCTTCAGAAAATGGAAAATTCAGATTCAATGGTTTATTCTTGGCATTCCTACTAAGCATCCCAGTGCTCGTTCCTATTATATCTTTCTAGTTTTAGGTTATATTTATTTTTTAGGATATGGGTTCAGCAGCTCAATATTTGAGCAGACTTGGTTTTGAGTTTGGTGGTGACCTGAAGGGTCAGAATGAGGTATGTAAAATTTAATTTCAATATGATTCTAGTTTTGTTTTCTCATCGTCAATATTTATTTGTTTGTTTATCTTCTTTTCGTGGTCCAAATCATTTCCAATGGCTAGATTTTGATAACTGACACTAGTTTCCAGCCCATGGGGATCAGGAACACCCACCAGGACATGTCATGGGCTGACTCGGGTGACCGGTTCAAGGATGACCTAGGTTGGTTCATGACAAAATTGTATCAAATTATGCCCTTGAAATTTGGGATGTATGGTAGATTGTATTAGGGCTCTTAGGACTCAAGAGGTAGGTGTGGGAAGAGCTTCAATAACTCTTGCTTGCAATGATCCTCAAGTTACCAGGGGTAATCTGGGATTTTATTCTTCTGTCTTGGGATGTTTTGGATTGAGGAATCAAAATGGAGGCGAATCAGGTTATGTTATGGCCTCACGTGGGGTGGTGACCCATGTGGATTCTAAGTTCCCTGATTCAATGTTCTCTTAGTGTTATTCCGTTCTTGGGGCATAGATCTCCACCATGTCGATGGGTTAGGCATAGACATTTGTTCCTCATTATGATGGTTTATTTTTGGTTGTGTTTTGTTTTGATTTCAGTTGATGTGAGTGTGTGATGAAATTGAAAGTGTACATTTAATGTGAAAATGGTTTTGGAATGGGAGTGCTTTCCTCAAATTATTTTAAATGGGTAAAGTGGGTTTTTAGAAGGGGAAGTGTTTTGATTTGGAATGTTTGGCATGTGTATGTATTTGATAAGGAAAAGAGATTCTTGGACCTTCACATTTTATGAAGGGTCACATGTGAGTGGGTATGTACATAGAGTGCATGGGGGAACTTTTTTGGGGATGATGTAAGCGAGATTCGATGAATGTACATATGAAAATTCATAAGGGACCACAGGTGAGTTTTTAAAACAAAAAGAGAAATGAAATTTTGTAAATTGAATTTGGTTTCAAAATATAGTTTCAGTATTTTTAAAGTCATTTAGAGATGTGTCCATTTTTAAAATTTATATGAAATGGGATTTTTGAAAATATTTGTTGGTTGTGATCGAGTTCATCTGGCTTCTGAGCAGGTTGTTTTGTGTTCGATGTGATTATTTTTATTGAGTTTTGGCAAGATGCTTGTTTTGATTGGGTTTTTTGTGTGGTTTTGAATATGCCACCTAGAAATTTCCCCAAAGATGCTAATGTTTCATGCCCAGTTTCTAATTATTTTCATGTTTTTCTTTTTTATCAAGGAAATATAATCCAGTTAGAAGTAGTTGTGTGGTTCTTGGAAATCTAATGTGTCTTTGGTTTTTTTGGAACTCCCGAGGATCTTAAGGTTCACCCTATCTTGAGTAAATTTGAGGGTCAATTTATGGACTAATGAATATGGGATGTCTCATGGTTGTTGGATTTTGGGGTGTAGTTAGTGGTGGTCAGCTTTCGTAAGGGTTCCCTATCTGGTGAGGGGTTCCTGCCAGTGGAACCTGTTTTTGAAATATCATCTTCATCATTACTGAATCCTATTTTGTCGGACTTCTTTATTATGCACCACTAGTAGGGCCATTGTGAGCATTCTAAGACGTCATTTTTCATCCATTTGAAAATGTACTACCATTGTAGTTGTTTGAATCAATTATCATAAGGAGATAGAAACTAGAGGATTCAAATGAATGACTCTGAGGTAGGAGATGTTGTAGCCATCAGGGCCCCAACCACATGTCTCAAGGTGAAGCTCGCACATATTTAGGAGTTGCCGAGGGTGCGAGGAAACTTGGTCCTGATCATGTTTTTATACTTTCGATTAAATATCCAATGTTTCTATGTTTTTTTGTCATCAAAAGATCTTAGTTGTTGTGGTGGGGTGATGAGATTGTTCTAGAACAATTCAAGTGGCATTACCTACTTCTAGTGTGGATTTCAAATCGTTCATTATCCTTGAAGGGAGTTAGGCCCATGAATAATCAAACTCATTCTAATTTCGAGTTGGTATTATTTCTATTCGTTAGGGGGATGTTTCCATTCGTGAAATTGATGGGAGGTGTCGAGTTAATTTCTCATCCTCATGTTGCTAGGGTGTTTCATAGCAAGATTTTCGTCAATGATTTTAGTGTGTTGTTTGGTCAATGTGTAGAATAATAATGTGTTCGTTTTGGGAATTCACAAATTTCCACCCCTGGGGGTGGTGTGTTCAGGTTTCAAGGGTTTCTGTATTAGTGAATTTTCGTGGTGATGAGAACCCTCTTGTGTTCTCCCCTCAACCTTGGGTTATAGTCCTCCTTGAATTGGTTGGGTGTGATGTTTGTTGGGAATGGTCACCCCAAGGCTCTCGATTGTCTATGATTTTGTTTGTGCATGGACATAAGTTGTGTCAACAATTGGCTTGGTGACTTTCTGGGGTTAGAATGTTTTGTGGTGGGAAGAATTGTCACACCTCGACTCCTTAATTTTTTTTATTTTATTATTTAATGGTTTCAGTTAGCCTCACCAAGGTACAGGGTAGGCTCGGGTCTAATATATTTAATGTTTAAAGTTTTTGTTGACTTTCGGACTGGTGTGCGGGAACCACACAATCAACGATATCCATAAGGTCGGTCCATGTAACTGTACAATTATCTATAGTTTAAAATAAATAAAATTTCATAAAAATAAAATTGGTTTAATTTTTGTGCCATAATAAATTAATTATTATTATTGTGTATACACTATTATTATTATTATTTAAAGTGTCATTATTTTCATTAATATTTTTAATATTAACTCGTTGATGAAATAATTTCTAATATTTTTAAGAGTAAATTAGTATTATGAAAATTATTAATGTTATGTTATTATTAAATTTGTAAATATTTGAAAAAAATGGAAACAAAATGAACAAGATCGTTATTTTTTATACTTATTTCTTTTATTATTATTATAATTATGTTATTATTATTATTATTATTATTATTATTATTATTATTTTATAAAAAAATAAAATCTAAACCCTTAGGGGGAGGTGAAACCACCCACCCCCCATGTTTTCCTCCTGCGTGAGGCACTAAAGGCAGAGGTCTCCCCTCCACCAAGCATCGACTAGGCCACCGCCTACCGCAGCTTCACCTCCGCCTCACCCTTGCCATCTAGACCCCGCCGCACTCTACCTCTCTACTTCCATTCGACATCCCACACATCGACATTCCTCACTCTGGCTACACCGCCTCCATCTAGGACCCACTTTATCTAGCCCTCACTCTCTATGTCTTGGACATGCCACCTCCGGTTGGCCATGATTCCCCCCTCCTTATGGTTAACCAGTAGAGCACCTATATCCCCTCCACAACGTCCTTTTTTCCAACCATCTCCCACTATGGAAACCCATTGCTCCAGCATGGACCCCTCTCCAGTTTTCATACCATCTCTGCCATTTGAGGTGAAGTTATTTATCACCGCTAGGTTTCACACATTTAATTTCAGGTCCAAACTTTGTTTGGAGGACCAAGTATTTTATTTGTTGTGTGGATAATTATTTTTTATGTAATCTCACATCTATGTGCTTTGAAGGATGAGTGCACCTCAATGTCGAGGTGGCAGTTGCACTACTTCTTCATTTAGATTAATTTAAATCTGTGTTTTTAGTGATTTTTGCAGTTGTTACAACGCATTAGAATGGAAGATAGAACTGTTTCTCTATTATGTCAATCTTTTGGGTAAGGTTCTAATCCATCTATTTGGAATCCCACCTTTATTTAAGGGTATTAAAGTGTTTATGGTTTCTAAATAATTTAGTTATGTGTGATTTGATCATTGCCGCTATGTTTTTATGGTTTGTGTAATTGTTGTAAGAAGTTTTGGAAAAATTTGATGGCGTGAACACACATATACTTAGGGTATGTACACACACATATATATATTCCCTCCATGTACATATTTCCTCATGGTGCGGAGAATACGTACATTGTATTATGGATATATATATATATATATATGTTCGTGCGAGTTCGGACCAGTTACGAGTTGTTGCCACCTTTTTTTCAAGTGCCAAAGTGTTCGGCATAACCTAGTACCTCTATGAGGTATATGTTTCTATCATTTCCATCTTTCTAGATCCTTCTATAAGAACATGCTTGATTTCATTTAATTTATAATCATTATTCTCATATTTATAATAATGGTAGTCAATTCATTGTAGTGTTTTTATGATGGTTAAAAGTGTTGAAAATAGCTTTGAAATAGCTCCTTGGTTATGTGTTGTTGTTTCCATGCCCTTGCTCCCAATTTTAATCCATTTAATTTTTGTGTTTTCTTAATTAAATCATATATTATGTTTCGAACCTCTATTATGTATATAGTTAACTTATGGTTCTATTTTCTTGTTGAAATATTTGATTAGAATGGATTTTAGGATACTCCTCTATTTATGAACATGTTTATGCCTTTCCAACAAGGTTGGAACTAAATGACTTTAACTTTAAATTGTATTGTTGGATGTCTTGAGTGGAGTTTTCCTATAGAAACATTTTATGGAACTTTTTTGTCCTATGTTGGTTGGTTTTATGGAACTTTTTATTTTTATAGAAATGATATCAGGTCTCTTTGGAGGTTTGACACGCCATTAGATATTGCCACATCCATGGGTGCACTAGGTACAAACATGGACGTGCCCTAAAATAAAGATGGTGCTTTGAATTTTTATTTTTCTTGAATCCTAGATTTTATAAGAGGTTCTTGTTTTCAAATTTTTTTTGGTCTCTTCATGTGTCTCTCAGAATTTATTTAAAAAGAAACCCATGAGTATATGCCCATTTGGATTTTGGTGTATATTTTGTTTAGTGTGTGGTGTAAGGTGTTGTTTGGTTTTTTTACGAAATTGTACATTATGTCACTAATGACTATTATTGTAATGCTTTGAAACATGGAACCTAAAGGCCCATTTGGATTATTAAATACAATAGTGGTGTTTAGAGTTATTTTAAAATAGATTGTGAAATAATTTCATAATAGCATTTTATTATGTACAACTAAAGGCCCGATGGACAACTCCAAGTGTTTGATAAAGTGGTTTTGATAAAATAATGATGTGATAGCCTGGTTGGAACACTGTTTGTTTGAAATGTATGCATATAAATATATAAGTATATGGGGAACTCCAATATAGGGTAACCCATTATAGATGAACTCATAGGAAGAGTATGTGTTTGGGGTAGGCAAGTGCGGTGACGACCTAGCAAGGTGAGTCACACACACGAGGGCCTCCTACTTACACAATATGATTATTATAACCACCATTGGTTTCTGGGAATCTTTTAATAGATCAAGTGATCATTTCTTGTCTTCCTTGATTAAACGGGTTAGTGCCCACTCGTAGGTATAGAGGCCAGTTGGGGAGTGCCACAGATTTCTTTTACCACAAGGGAGATCATTAAATATAGACTGTGGTGCTTCAACATACACCGGTAGGTGGTGCCAAACCAAGTACGTTTGGGGGTCGTCTAGGTATTTTTAGGATCACCCGTGCTTACTTAATTATTTACATTGATTGTCTACTTTTAGTTATATATGATATTTTATTCCTATTTTACTCGGTTTAACTATTTTATTTCAGCACATCCTTGTGTTTCTATCTTTGGTTTGTTTTTAAAATGAAAAATATTTTTGGGAATTGTATGTATCATGTGTCGGGTTTATGTTAAATGGAAAAAACATGTTAGTTATTTTAAAATGTGAAAAACCCTGATTTCATACATGTATTTCAAACTTGTGTTTATGGACACTTTGGAAAAGAGAACCTTTTGATTTAGTGGTTTATTCTTGGCATCCCTACTGAGCATCTCGGTGCTCACGCCTATTATATCATTCCAATTACAAGTTTAGTTTCTTATTTATGTTCAGGGTTTAACTGCTCTGTATTGGATCAGACATGGTTCTGAGTTGGGTGGTGACCTGAAGGGTCACAAGGAGGTATGTACAGTTTATTTTCTTTCTGCTTCTAGTTTTATTTTCTTATTGTCAATCTTTATATATTTTGTTAACTTTTTCTCATGTGAAAAATAATTCCCAATGGTTATATTTTGATTCCCAACACTAGTTTCCAACCCGTGGGGATCAGGAATGCCCCTAGGGACAAGCCACGGGCCATCTCGGGTGATCAGTTCAGGTTTGACCCTGGTTGGTCGAGGAAAATCCATAAAATCATCCCCCATAGATATCATAACAACATACTTGCCTCATTAACATAATGTACTAATCTTATACTGAGACCAACAATTTAATAGCTTACTAAAGAACTAGAAATTAGTGTATGATGACTATTCAAGCCAAATATGATCGTAAAATGATGATTCAGCCTTCACATTAGATAAATACCCCTCCCACATCACCCTCTTTCCCCTCTAAGATCATATTAATGAAAAAACTCATTTGATACCACACAAAAAATGATTCCTTCATGGACCAAGTCTATAATTTCATAATCAAATCCTCAGCCTCCACATTATCTTTTCCCAATGTATAAGAAATTTCAATGTCAAAAGTCTAAAAATAATCAACACACCATCTCTATTACAGGTTCATATCCCTCTTAGAAAAAAGATACATTTTTATATTATGATTATAATATACCATAAATTATTCCACAAAGAGATAATGGAACCACGTTTTTAGAGTATGTATCATAGCTACAAGATCAGATTCGTGTGTAAGATAATTATTCTTATAAGGGAATAATTAGAGGCATCCATATGCCACTACATACATTCCCTATATTAAGACACACCCAAAACCCAAAACCAAGGCATTAGAGAAATCATTATAGATGAAACCAAGTTCTAGAAGAATCAAAACCTAAGCTGATGTCAACCACACTTTTAGTTCTTGAAAATTCCTCTTTCATTTTTCATTCCATTCAAAATCTACACCCTTATGGGTTATTTCTTTCATCAGAGATATTATCTTGGATAAATTCTAAACAAACCACTTATAATAACTAGATATCACTTAAACCCTCTTAATTTAAAACACATTTATTAGTTTCTCCCAGGACATCATCTCCTGAATCTTTTCAGTATTCACTGAGATAAACCTCATAGATATAACATGGATTACAAACATAAATTCTTGGATCCAAAAATAAAATTTGAAAATATTTCCATAGATACAATATTCTTTCATAATTATACTAATGATATTCAGTTAATCAATGTATTCCTCCTCTAAATTGGAGTAAATCAAAATATTATCAACAAAAAAAAGAGTTTAGTAACTAATGAAATATTTTATTCATAAAATCCATAAATACTACATGATTTTTAGTGATATTGAAAGGCATTACTAAAAAATATTAAATACCCTCAATGAAACCTAAATGTTTTCTAAGGTATATCCCCTTATTAGACTCTCAAATGGTGGTACCCCAATAATAGGTATATCTTAAAAATCCATTGGCCTCCCTGAAGATTATCAAAGAGACATCCAATCCCATGCAAGGGTATTTATTATTAACAGTAACCTAGTTAAGCTTATTGTAATCAAAATAAAGACCAAGGATTATTCTGTCCTTCTTTGTAAATAGTAATGGTGAATCCCATAAAGAAAAATAGAGTGAATAACTCGCTTTCCCTGAATATCTTTATGATGAATCTTAGTAAGTTCCATGTGTTAGTATGGCATATAAATGGGAATCATAGCATGATGTAGGATAATAGTGAACTCAACATTTATATGGGGTGGTAACCCATAAAAATCATCAGGGAATACATTAGGGTATGTAATCATCGATGTAGGATGTAGACTTATTAAAATCTATCATATACTATCAAAAATATCACTAACAACTCACAAGATATTACTTCATCATAAGGAACAACATACCATGCTCTCTTTGATTAGGAATTCCACTCACAATGAAATACACAAGTTACTCCATCGAGAGATAAAAATTGAAATAATAATTGATAATATTTTACATGATCCTTAATATTTATCATCCAATATATGTTGATTATAAGTTCAAATATATATTGTTCAAGAACTAAGAAATATTTCACTTTTTTACAATCTCTAATCGTCACCTGACATAAAAGACATTTAAAAACCTATTCCAACCTCTTTCCCAAGGGTGTGGAATGTTCAAAAAACAGTAGAATAAGTTAAAAATTCAATCCCAACATGTAAGACAATTTAAGATTTATAAAAGAGTGAGTTTCACTAGTATAAAATATATTTAGTACCATAGAGGATGAAATGAACATCACACCTTTAAGGGTTGCTAGTCCTTCCTCAGATTCCTCCAATGAAAACTCCCTTGCATGACGAATTCTGGACATAGCTCCTCCTTGAGCTCCATTAACTTCGTGAGTATTCTCCTTGGCTTAATTTTGGGATCCACTATCATTTTCTACATCAGGATCGACCAAGTTTCCTTAGTAAGAGTGGATCCTTCCATACTTCCTTGGGACATTTTTTCATATAAATGATTAATATTTCAAAAAAATCCATAATTATAAAAATTCTTTAGTGATTAATTAAAATTAGGATTGGTATCACCAGACATCCAACATTGATAGACAACTACATACTTATATCTGGGAGAATCACCAAAAAATGGTCTCGAAGAAGACTATGTACCATTCCACATCCATTTCTGGAAAGAAGGCACACTATGATTACCTCTAAGAATATCTCAAGATCCACCTAACTCATTTATCCATCTATTTTTTCCCCATCCATAGTCTCTTTATTGAATACCTCAAAAAATGGGAAATAGGAAAAAGTGAATTATCATTGACCAAATATCATCCATCATACCCATATCGAACCTCATATCTTTATGGTAATCATCAGTAACAAATTTGGGTGCTAGGTGAAGAAACTCAATGAAACTGGTGGAATACTCCATAACTGAATGTTCTCATTACACTAAGGTAAGAAACTATTGCGTATTTTCCACTTGTAACATTTCCTGATAGATTTTTTTTGTTGAAGATCCTTTTGAAAGAGGTCCAAATTAGATCCTCATGTAACATAAAATACAAAATGGATTCCCACCATTTCCTTCCCTCTCTTTAAAGAATATAAGTGGGAGAACCAACCTTTGAGTCCTCTAGAATTTTAAAAAAGTGGAAGTTACTTTCAATATTTTCAATACAATATGTGGATTCATATGGTCCTTTATCACCACAAAACATAGTCACATTATTTTTAATACATTCCAACATAGGATCCACTATCTATCCCCGTTTTCCAACACTATCCCCACCCACAGTCTTAATAGTGTGGATTATGGCTTCCATCATAAAATAATATATTGTACAATTATACTGAGAAACATTTCTCTAGGATTCCCCAATAGAATTTTGAGGATAAATTATAGGGGAAATTTTATAATTTCACACAAAAGAGAATATCCAATTATCTTTAGAGAAATTTCAGAATCAAATTATATGTTTTTAAGAATACATATTAAAACATTTGAAAAAAATGAATTTAAATCTACGTTTTATTTTAAAAAAATAGAAGAAATAAAGAAATAAAATTCATTTAAATAATCTTCATGGGAATTTTATATAATTTCTTAAAAAATCATTCTCCATCTTGATAAAAAATCAGGACTAGCTAAGGTAACTCGAGTTCAGACACAGAAGTTTGATATCTAGGAACCCCTCCACACTCACTACCTAAATTCAAGTGGCCCTAACTACTATATACCATTGAACTTAAACAAAAAAAATAGTATCATAATACTTCCAACTGGTTAATGACATTAATACCATTTTTTAACAAACCAACCTGGGTCAACATCACAAATCACCTGAGATGACCCACCACATGATAAATATTTATAACAATACATAGTGTATCACATGAATAATTTGAAAGAGAAAGAAAATAAAAATATATTTGTTGGAAAGGTAAACACATCCATGTGACATATAGAATAATATTAATAATTCTAATCTAGGAATAAAAAAAAGGATCCAAATTGTGTCTCCATGTGACAAACCACCATCATCAACCCATCACACAATGATGTCGATAACAACGAAGAGAAACCAATTATCTAAATGATATATATATCTTTTCTTGATTTATAAGAAACATGGTATAAAAATGAACTATAAAAAATTAGGGTGTGATCACAAATCCTAGAAGGATACCACCGAATAAAATATACAATTTATAACATCATAAAACTATTTGTTCAATATTTATGATAGAACCACTTTGTATAAAATTTTCCTTTGACATTTCTTCCATAAACAATACTTTATTAAAAGCCATGAGAATATGTGTATCAATAGGATTGACAATATTTAGGGTTTTAATCTAAGTAACCATCACACATAGGATAAATGATTGATCTTGTAAAATATGATACATAGATTAAAATAGCATGAAGAAAACATAATTGGGATCTAGCCTATGGAATATATTCTAGGAAAAAGTAAAGGACACTAATATGATAGGTGAATCCTATGATGTCCCTCCATATTCCATAGATATCAAACTTATTATTTTCAATGATGGTGATGAAGCCTCATTTAATTATTAAAACATAGAAAGCCACCCCCCTTGGTAGGGGATACCTATTACATTACCCAAAGGACTAGGGGAATGAAACCCCTATTTCTATGCCCAAGGTTCCTAAATATTCCCATGTACCATTTTTTTTAAAAAACATAACCATAATAACAATTTTACAGAATATTTTCATAATCAATGTATCACTACTCCCAAACATTAAAAATCCACTTAGAATAAAAATAATTTATCAACGCAGAAATTTTATAAATTATTTTTCAAGGAAACCCCATTTTTCGACATTTATCAAGTCACATGACATGGGATTTTATGATACTACCCTCACAAATTCTAAATTAAGGAATTTAACTAATAAACCAGAAGGATTTTACAAGATCATACCATATGAATGATATGGGTCAATTTTATAAGGAAACCTACTACCCTGATTTAAAAATTCATTTCTGAATGAAAAATATCATTGATGAATTTCAATAATACATGAAATGAACAAACCTATTTGAAAATAAAATCCCTTTTAAAAACTATTATTCATTCAAATGTGAAATCAATAAATTAATTTCTTAAACTAAACCAAAAAATTATTAAGAACACCCAGTATGTCTTGGGTTAGAACCAATGAATAGAGACACCCACATTAGACAAGATTGATAGTTTCTTGAAAGGAAACCCTTTTATGGAGAGTAGAGTATTGAATGTTCAAGGAAAAATAACCTTTATCTCTTTCCATTTATTCACCAGTAGAGAAGAATGAAACATTATCCAAATAAATACACTAGGATAGTAGCATTCAAACAAAAAAAAATAAAAATGCCAATTAATTCAGTATTTCACTAGAATATTGAATACTGAAGGTTAAATTTCTTTTAAAATTTAAGTGACCACCATTAATAATATAAAAGAAATAAATTACCATGGTTTCTATCATTTAAAATTTATAAAAGGTGTTATAGGTTTTTCTGGAGAAGAAGAAAGGAAAAAATCATGTTTTTATTCTTTTTTATTCCAAAAAAGTGTGATGTGTAAGGGTAATATGATTTTATATCAATATTTAATATTATTTTCATCTTAATAATGGACCTAAAAAATTATTCTTTTATATTCTATATGAAGTCTATGATTTTTAAAATTTCAAAAGAAATGAGAATATTATTTAATTCATAATGGGAAAGCTCTTCTCTACCTTTATGATAAGAAATTTTAGGATTAAACACATGTAAAAAATTCCTCATAAGATTCTCAATAGTACATAAGTCCTCTATATTTTCTCCAAATCCTTATAAATTACTAAAAATTTCATATACCCATATGCAATAGTCATAAATGTTTTCGGCATCAGTCATTTTATATCTTTAAATATTTCATCGACTCTATAATTTTTCCTCCTTTAATTTCACATTACCTTCATAATAGATTTTTAATTCATCTCAAATTTACTTGGAAGTCTGATATCCCTTGAAGTTTATATAAACATTTCTTGTCAAAGACAAATGAATTTCATTTTACTTTTTCTATTGAACTACATATTTATTTTATTAGAAAATTATTTTGGAGAATCCCTTTCAATGGGTGGAAATCTCAAATCCGATGCATCAATCACTTCTAGTCCAAAATATAGATTATAATGAAATATATATTCTTCCAATTATGATAGTTATTTCAATCAAATATAGAAATATCCAAACTATTACCAAAATTTAGACTATCCATTCGTTGAACCTGATTAAATCTAACATACGAACCATGAATTGATACTTGTTGATTATCCAAGGAAAGTATGTTTCCACTAAGAAGTTAGGGTGAATCTGTGAAGGCCTATTTTTAAAATTCCAATCACTTTAACATAAAAAATTATGAATTTTTTGGAAACCATCCAATCAAACATTGAATCATAGAACAACTCATATATATATATATATACTAAATGAATCTGGAGCACATAATTTTTAAAAGTTTCATCTGCTTCAAAAAATTCCCACTCCATACTATATTAGGTTAGTTTATCCGATAATATATTATTCACTATAAGAATAATTGATTAAAAAATTTACCAAGTGTGGATAAAATGAAACTATTATTATCTAGAATCAAATTAGAATTAAAAACCTCTCATTGTAGATACAGTGACATGGAATAGATTGAGAAATATCGATTGAGTCTTTTGATTGATTAGAAAATTGATGATGTAAATCTTGATCCTTGAGTGTTCATGATATTCAAATATAGTTTCCTTACTTCATAGAGAATCTTGGGTTTATTTTCATCTCAAATGTTTTTATCAATATCAATACCCAAAAAACAAGATATGCAATAGATTTTCAAATATCCTCAAGGTTATCTTTAGGATATATATTTCTCTCTATATTTTGATACTTGGATTCAACTCATAAAAAAAATTCCCTCACAAAACTACTCCCCCTATTCAAATTAACATAAATATTATGGAATTGATTTAATTCCTTGAAATAATTTATGTATTATAATTCTAGATACCTCGTTCACATGAATCACACACAATAATCCTCCTCGTTTACTTATTCATTTAGTCTCAAACGTTACAATGCAAGCACTGAATATTATTCTCTCAGTTAACTCTATGTCTTCAATGAATTTTCTCAAATCCCTTCTAATTTATTTCCACTCATTGCAGTTGGTGAAATAAAAAACATTCAAGAAAATATCCAACAATGATTGTTATTTTTATAATAATTCACAAATCAATATATTTTTTAATTAAAAAAATACAAATTGGTAAAATCATATTTACATAACACATTCTTGAATTTCACACACTTTATCTTCAACATTATTTTAGTATGAAGATCTAAATTTCTGAAAAATTCTAATAAATTCAGTATATTGAATAACTATACTCTAATTAATACATAATCATTTATAAGTGATAATTTTATCTTCAAAATAGTGGAGTAATGTGACAAAAAATATGAAAAAAAATATCTTATTAATTGAAAATTAACCGCTTTAATTCCTAAAATACTGATTAAATTAATGTTTTTGTGAATTTTGGAAAATCTGGACATAATTGATGAATTAATTTTTTTTTATTTTTTTTGTATCTATACATTTTTTTGGAATAAATTGATATAATTATTAAATTCAGATTTAATTTTTTTATAATTTATTGGATAAAAAACCCTATACTAAAAAATTAATTACACATGCGAAGGTTATGATTTTATTTTTTTCGAGGGAAAGTGACTACATGATGAAGGAACCAGTGATTGTACCCCATCCATGTTCGCATAACTAACCCTACTCACAAAAACGTAAATATTCTAAGTTATCCCTGCTATAAGTCCAATTAACCCCACAGTACTTGTCACCCCATTTAAGAAGAATATTAGGTTTTGGAACATAATATTTTGAATATAAACCCCAAGTTTTCATAGAATTTTATGTTCAGGAAATAACATTTTTATATTAATCCCCACATTCCACATATGAACTTCACATACATGGTCTCCACGTATATGTGTACTTTTTGGTTTGGGAACCTAGTGTTTGGAAGATGAATCCCATATTGTAAAATTTTGTCCCCATCTTGGAATAATGTCAAACTAATTCCATTCCTCATGCATTTTCAACCTAATGAATATAGACTCTCAAGCTATCCAATGGAGTTATAAATCATAGAATTAAAATAATTATAATTTATCCAGATATGTCATCTCTATTGACAAGATAATATAACCATATCGTTCAAAGACATAGAAGTATAGGATAACCAAAAACCATACAATATAATGCCATTTTAGTACCACTTCATAAATATTGTTTCATCACTAAATTTTATCTAATTTTTACCTCTTGGAACATGAAGTCAATATAGGAGCTATGAGATAAATAACAGAAGTTCCTCACCATTTCCTGAAGAACAAAACAAGCTTATACTACCCTACCAGAAGAAATATGAGTTGTGCATGATGTACCTTTCTAAAAAGAGAAGATAGAACCCAATATATCTATTTGGTATGAAGGACTCAAGTTTCAACATTTACTAAAACTTATCTCAATAAAATTATTATGAACTTATAATATTGGTTTTTCAAAAGAATAGGTTGTAGCCGAAAATAAACAACAACATAAGGGTATTTAATTATTATTCAAAGGAACCTAAGCTGTTTCAAAAACTACATCAATGTCATCAACGAATCCCAAATAAATGTAGGTGTACATTCTATTGGTTTTACCAAATTGGGGAATTCCCTAATAATCATTCCATATAGTGATCATCCATTTGAAGGAGTGTAGATCTTGATCATGGGAGGAGAACACTCTTCCAAAATTCATTTGAGTGTTTATTTGATGAAATTCTGACCATCGAGTTATATACATAGAGACGATCTAAAGAAATGACATTGGGATCAGAATTTGAGGAATATTTCAGACATGATGGTTTTATTGGATAAAGACCATGTAGATTGCATGTTCATAGATGGAATATGGTAGAACATGGAGTGTTCCTCTATTGAAGATAAACTATTCAGAGAAAAGGGGAGCACTTCCATGATAGAAAGTCCAAGATACTGTTGCATCTTCATTAATTTCAATTATATAATTTTTTGGCTAAAAATATATGATGAATGGAATAATAACCCATTAGTGTCTAAGATAATGATATCCCCATTACCCCCTTTAAATGAATTCAATTTTATAACTATTTTTATCTATTCTGTTGATTTATCTATAATTATTTGTGTGTGCCTAGGTATTAGGAAATTTTCTTCTTCTTATGAACATTAAAATTTATATTCCTCTTATCTCTAGACTATACAAATAGTCTAAACGTACTCAGTCCACTATATGTGATAACGAGTAGTAGGTGAAGAGGAGGTTGATTAGAGATATACCATCACTTGGAAAAGTGATACTAAGGTTTATGTTGACCATTGTACTGCCCTACTCAAGATAAAACACCCAAAAAAAGGTAATATTAGTGAGATTTCACTATGTTATAGATAGAATAAAAGATAATTTAAATGGAATAATTATTTTATAAGAATTTTATGGGGATGATTCGAGGTTAGGCTGTTATAAAAAAAATTGAATTTAAAACCAATAAGGTTTAATTACATACTATTTTCTCCAACTGAACCCACAAAAAATAGAAACGCACCCATAACACTATCATATTTGAAGTCAAACCCAAACCCCACTACTATTACCTTTTACTCAGGTTCAAAACAATTTTTTTGGACCACCCCACAATAAGTCATTCATCATAGAGCACTGTAACAAAAACACCTCCAGAATAATTTCTCTAGATCCTTCATTATCATATACAACTTCAGTCACTATTTTTATTTCCCATATAAAAATAACTTAAAACATCTAATGGATTACATAGAGATACACCATTTATATTTCTCACTTTAATTATCAATAATCACATTTTAAATTTTTTGTTTTCAATAATGTATAATGGATTTAGCATCATCTGGTTTTTTCATCAAAATATTAAATATCCTAGTATTATCCATTTGTCAAAATAAATTACTCTGATATTTCTTCTTCATTTTCATACTGAATTTTTAAATTCATATCTTTCTTTAGGGTTCCTTACATATGTAACACCCCAGGAATTTTCAAATAAATTTAATATTGAATACATGGACCACTAAGTCTATAAAAACACCAATTTTTTATACCCAAGCTAGTAAACATAATTTTACCACCCCTATGATTTGAATTTCAAAAATATGACATACACGGTTGCGATTAGAATGTTATTTAGATTCAGATATGACCAACATAATTTTTTTATGAATAGTAACATTACCTCATGAATAGTAATGTTACCCATATGAATAGTGACATGACATTATTAATAGTAGCCTCATATATGATAATATATATAGTATTTTTGTGAATGTATGTTGTACCTATGTTTTGGAATAATCAAATAAATGTTTTAAAAAACTGTATTTTTCAAGTAAAGTATGATTTTAATTAAAAATTAAGTTAATCATATTTAGAAAATTATTTTTGAAAAATGGAATTAATTTATGGATTCTACATGTTGAAAAATGGTTTGGGTGAATATTTGGGATTTATCTAACCACACGAATTATTGATGAATAATAAAATACAATAATTTACCGTATATATACATTATCAATTAAATTAACTATTCCTATAATCATGGATGATGTAATAAAACATGGTCAAAACTCACATTAACTTATTACTATTATTAGTAATAAGAACCAATACTATTGATTTTATTTGGAATAATTATAAAATAATAGGAAAACCCACCTCTCCTCCACTATAACCCCCCTCCCACTCATTCGTCTCTTCACTCCTCGGAAGCCTTGTTCCTTGCATAAATTCTTCAGAAATAACCTCCCATGATCCTTAAACATGGAAATAAGCCCCTTTCTCATAAAAATACCAAATCATCTTCCCATAAGAGGCTCTCAAGGAAGGTTAATTCAAGAGATAAAATTCATCTTTTCTTTTCGTTCATTTTCAGGTCTCTTTGTTCTCTTTTCTTTACTAACCTATTCTTGTCCAAATGGTATTAAAATTCAATTACCATACATGTACTATAATTTTATTATGATAATGGGGAAAATCATCTTTATCACTCATTTCCCCCCTTATTTATGTTAAAAATGAAACATAGTCTGAGATGTGTTGATTTATCATATTCAAGGATGATGATGCATTCAATTTGACTTATGTTCTAAAAATCTGGTCATGAAACCATTTTTATGGCGGATTGGGTCTATTTTATATTTATTTTATATTATTTAATGTTCAGTAATCCTAATGCACTCAAGATGTGATATAATAATACCAAACAAGTTAATTTTGAGAAAAATTGCCAAATTAATCCAAGATTTTATCATTAATATTTTATATAATGATTTTCCTTCTATAAAAATAAAAAAAAAATGATTTTTAAAACCATGTAGTCATATTAATTTTCACTAAGAAGATATAAAATCAATTACGGTCTTCAATTCTCATTTTACATGAACTACCATACACTTTTACTAGTGAGATGATCATGAATATTATACAAATGAGCACTCACAAACAATGAAATTGAATCCCTTAACCCATATAAAAGGACATGAATAAACATAATAAATTAATAAATAATTAATTAATTAAATGGTTATTTAATTTTTAATTAATTAACCTAATTACGTTATTCATTTCATTAAGATCTAGTGAAAATACCCTTAGATTTATGGTAAGCGATCCTCTCTCTCACTTTTATTTATGAATCCCACCTATGTTATGTCCTTTTATTTTTAATTCCTAATAATAGGGTATGTTTTCACACATCATTCATTCTTAAATTATGATATATAAATTATGGGATACCCCTTAACCTCTCATTAATCACTCACAAGAACACATGTTACCATGCTAAAATCATTGCAAGGGGTTTCTTCATCTCACTTCAATTTTTGTGAGATATTTTGTATTAAATAATAGTACTTTTGTATGGTTTATTTATACTACCCATTGATGTTTAATATCAAGAATATATTTATTTTTATGATTTTAGATGCATCATTTTACGAATATTAATTTTGGGTCATATGATTCAATTTATTACGAAGTAATATGTATTTTCTACCTAAACCTCCATTTTCATTCTGGATGCTCTTATTCTCTACTCACCTCAATGAAATTATTATTTATTCTTATATAATCCTTATAAATTCTATGAAAATATTATATATATTTTTACCAATCATAATCCATATTTATTTTATGGGGAGTTATAAGTTCTAAAATAATCTTTCAAAAATTCATACTAAATGCATGCCTGATTTAAGGAACATCTCAAATTCTTTCCTATTTTACAGTTCAGTATATAATCTTTTTTATTCCATATTTAACATTATGAAATCTAAAATTTTAACATGAAAAATATATTTTGGTTCATTTCTTGTTTTATTAAATAAAACATTCCATTGCACATTAAAATATTTTAATATTTTCCTTTAACCACACAAAAGTGTTTTATTTATAAATATTCTTTAAAAACTATTTTTAAATGATTTCACCTCAATAAGACTTTATTTAATCCTAAAATATAATTTCAATCAACTTACCTTTTATTTCATGGGATATATATGTTTAAAATCTTATCTCATTACAAATACAAATGATTTTCCAAAAGAACTCTTCTTTCCAAAGTAAAAAAAGTATTTTTCTCATATCACTTTAACTTTTATTAGATATATTCCCAATTCACAACTTATTTATTAATTGTCATGTATGTACTGAACTTTGGTATATAATATCAATAGTCTCATTATTCTCAATATATTCTAAGGGATTATTATTTCAATGTCTCACGATGGTATGGGAGGCTTTGGATTGTTTAAGGATTATTTTCTCAATAATTTTTTAATGGTCTCATTTAAAAGTATCTTTATATATTTCAAAATCCTTTGTTGAATATTGTAATTCATTTATGTTTATATCCAATTAAATTATCCTCAATGTTTTATTTAATGGTTTATGATTATTTTGATTGTGGATGTTCTATCTTAAAACCAATAACCATATTACTCTAAATGGTTACCATTTATGACTAATGATTGGGGAATGTTTTTTACATTTCATATAATAGTTTCAATATGAATGTATATGTTGTTTATGTTTATCCCCGTTCATAAGAGGAATGAATTTTACTTATTAAGTATTTCTTGGGACCTTTATATCACCTCTATGAGTTGGTATTTCTAATTAGACAAACTAATGTTTTGGCATGAGGCCTTGAAAAAATGGATATATACTCTCTTCACATGAGGGCTTGACGGTATGGTTATGATTTCCCATATAATTCATTCTCACAATATGAAACTATTAATTGAATGTTCATGAGGTTATTCTACTAGAAGAATACCCATGTTTATGCATTAATATGGAACTATTTATTCATCTCTTATTCCTTCCCTAATGTGTTCATGTTTAATTTAAAGGAATGTGTTTTTGGTTATTCATCATGCCTAATATTTATTTCTATGATATCTTCTCCTGTATTGAATAACATTTCTGAGAATTTGAGCTGACCCCTTTATAATGTTTTATCCATTGAGGATACGATGATGATTATACTATGAACGAATTATAGGGGTAATCTAAGAGATTATGGGCTTTACTGGTGAATTTATATTGTTGTTTTTATTTTTTGTTGTAATTTTGTACTTTTGTATCTATCTTGCTTCATAAACTACTAAATTGATTGGTCCTTCGGGATGAATCATACTTGTATCATTTTCAATGTAATAAAATAAGGCAATGAATCTGAACTTCTCAGATTGCATCCTTACTTTTGGTTTCAAAGGAAGTTTAATAGAAAACGTGGAAACTAGATATAGAAAAAGTATATTAGTGAAAAAACCCTAATATAGACTTTGGGAATAAACATACAAGGACATCATAGAATTTTGGAAAGAAATATATTATGCGGCTTATCAAGAAAATATATCCATATTTGGATATGAAAATGTATAGGTGGATCTAGAGTTGAGATATCTAGGGGTAAAACCTGAAAACACTGCTTTGATCTAGATTTGAATGGGAATTGTTTCATGACAACATGCCTTGCTACACTCTTGGTTTGACACTCTCGGGGGATTTTCTTGGTAAATTCATAAGCTTATTTCAAATAATTTGGAAGGATTTATACCCTCAAAGTAACCAAAGTATATGGTTCTAGTATTTAGAATACATAAATTTATGTTATTTGTTATACCATATATAGATATATAGAGAGGTCATAATTTTATGAGCTAATATATTATGTGGAATTGATTAGAAATGGCGCCTAGTAGAAGGAATGATAACTTCGCCAATGGACATGATAAAAAGAGTTAGAAGGATCATATATCTAATTTTATTATTCCATCATTTCAAAAGAATATCTTCTCCCAAGTATCCTCGTCATATGAAGAAATAATACCATGTGTTACCATTGTATGTAAGGACTTCCCCAAGACCTATAGATTTGAAGGGAAGAGAAAAAAATGAGGTCGGAAGAAAAAAAAATATGGAGAACGGGAATAAGGGAATGATAGTTTTTCCCACATGTGATAACTATGGAAAGAATCACCCTAGTAAATGATTGAAGGTAATGGGTGTTTGTTATATATAGGGAGAAAAGAACATCAATTTCATGATTGTAATAGTAAGAAAAATATTTCCAATGTACAAGGATTCAATTACAAGGAGATGAGACAGTATTTGAATCAAAGTCCAAAGCATCAAAGGAATATTCCCTATATGATGTTATTGGATAATGATCAAGTCATGATATTACTGTAGATGAAGTGTAATGATTAGTATGACTATTCAAGAATCATTTCATTTGAATATTCTATCAGCAATGCACTAGTTATAAGTATTATGTAATATATGATTATTTTACTGCATTACTCTTTCTTTAAGTATTTGAAGTTGTATGATTAATGGTACTAAAGAATATTTACTCAGTAGAAGGTCAAGATTTTGGAAAATATATATTCGAGGGATAGAAAACCTTTATTATGTTCATATTACTGAGATGTCAATTTTGGAATTGATAGATGATATATATGGACAATGTAAATTGGAAAGCATTAAATACCATGGGATTATTCTAAAGTATTGTATCATGATCTATTGGATGGTTAAAACATTTATAAAATAGGTTAAATTTATCATTTTATGATGTTTTAGAGGTCAATGACACCACATGGGGAAACTTATCCTAAGAGATGAAGTATAGGTAGTTCAAGGAATAATCAAAGGATAAGATCATTATTATGAATTATATTCGTATATTTATACACTTATAAGTATAGCAATCCCTCAAATAATAGAAAAGAGTCTTAAACATTGTTCTGTTATCATAATATTTGATAACATTATTGAATTTTTTCACAACTATAGTTTATGGTTTTGTGGTAATCTAAATTCATCTAGACCTGTTATATATCAATATAAATTCATATTTTAGTTTTTCTTCTATGCCCAGTTTTTTAATACCAAGCAATGTCACTCCATTTGAAAGGATTATTTATTTATTTATTTATTATTATTATATTATTATTATTTACCACCTAATTTCCTTTAACCTTTTTATGTAGGATGTTCTATTAACACTATTTCTAAAATAGGGGTTTCAGAAGAAAATTTTCAAGTAACAACCAATAACTTTCAAAGTGAAATATAAAATTTTGAGGAAGAAATTTTTGTAAGGAGGGGATATTGCAACCCCCACCCTAGATTTTGAAAATAAATTTAATATTGAATGCATAAAACACTCAATCTCTACAAAACACCACTTTTTTATAACCTATCTAGTAAACCTTATTTTACCACCCCGTATGTTTTGAATTTTGAAAATATAACATACACAGTTGTGATTAATAAGTTATTTAGAGTGTGATATGACCAACTTAATTTTTCGAGTATAGTAACATACCCTTATGAATATTATTGTTACCCATATGAATAGTTACATACCCTTATGAATAGTAACATCACCTATGATAGTATATATATAGGATTTATGTGAATGTATTGCCATGACCCCTCCCCACAAGGTGTAACCTACCTGGGCCAGCAATATGATGAGGGAGATAATAACCCCCGATTCCCACCTATAGTAGACCCCGGGTTGGAAACTAGCACCGATAGTACAATAAAAACACAAATGGGAGGAATTACCCTCTCAGAGAACACATGTGAAAGAGAGAGATATGATAGACAACAACAAACTCCAACTGTGACTGAAATATAAAATAAAACCCAAGTACACATATGTAATGTCAGGGAAAACTACAACAACTGAATGGGGAAAACTACAAATACCCAAAAGAAAGTAAAAATAGAAGCAACCACAAATCCCAAAAAACAACTGCAACCCCAAGCTTGTAGAAACTAGCTTGAACTCTAACCTTCTCCATGTGACCTGAAAATAGTTTATATATACATAGAGAGAATATAACATTATACTCAGTTGGATCCTCCATAAAGCCTCTTGTGCAAAAGTAAAGAAAGCATGCTAAAGCACAGTGAACAACAAGTGAAACTAACTCATCACCTAAATAGGTATACTAAGTTCCCAGGCTCACCATGGCTACTCTCACCAAGTATTGTATACAAGATAATATAATAATTAATATCAAGGGTACCATGCTACTACTTCCACACTAGTTTGTTGCTTTTCCCAAATGCCACACATCCTAAGTCATCTCTCTCCAAAAAGGCATTCCTGCAGAAACTAGGGAAAAGCACCAAAACATGCACCTCATGCAACAAAACCACCATGTCCACATAAGAAAAGTAACCAGGTAGTATCAGGGATCAACCACAACTCACATAATGTGTATCATACATAGGGAATTATAGCTCAAACCTTTACAGCCCACACACTAATAAGGATCCTCAATCTATCACATCCTATACATGTAACACCTATATTAGTCCATAAGAAACTATATCTAGAATACATGTGTGTGAATAACCAGAAGACATTACAGCCCTCTACACACATTTATGGGGAAAACTAACCATTGTACCTACCATCACAAGTAACTACCAGGAGAATATAGTAGGGCCAAATGGGTAGTCAGCAATCCATCCTCCCATAGGAATGTTGTAGAAAACACCCACTTATGGCTCAAAATCCTAGGTGTGTTTGTTTCTCTAACTAACGGGGAGGAGTAGTATAATGAAACGCAAAAATTAAATATTACACTATAGATAAGAACCACACTATGGACATAACCTAGTCATACACTTAACAACAGCTAATGTCTCTCGCACTCCTAGATTCCACTTCTAAGACAAGGTATCCTTTAATAACACAACCATTTAGAGAGATTTATTTCATTACTTTATTCCCTTTAGACCAATTGCATTTTATGTTAATTAATTCTTTAAACATTATTTAACCATTTACAAATTCTATATTATATTTCCTTGCATCACACCCAAAGTCCATTGTTCATTTAAAAATTTCAACCTTATCATTGTGTCCCTACAAGATCCAACCCCATGGGAAAAAATCATTTATTCAATCATTTATTAACATCATTACTTTCTCATATCCCCACGCATTATATAAAAATATTCTAATCCACTAAACACAAGGGGATCAACATAGTGAGTAGGAGAAATACCTGTCGAGTCTTTTCCACCTATAGAAAGAGTGTAGAACCATCTTCCCTTAAGAACCTAAACATTGAAAGCACGTGGCATAACCTGTGCGTCTACACCCCATTTTGGATGAAGGGTAAGCAAGACCAACTGCCTTGAGCAGTGGGG
Organism: Viscum album; assembly: GCA_963277665.1. Lineage (NCBI taxonomy): Eukaryota > Viridiplantae > Streptophyta > Magnoliopsida > Santalales > Viscaceae > Viscum > Viscum album. The sequence continues at coordinate 644,833,624 of OY728120.1, read as the reverse complement.
AAAGAAAAGCAGATAAACATATTACAAGATTCATCAAGCATCCAAACATTCACATCTAACCTATTTCATCATCTATTGTGTCCTCCCTGACACCCACACGCATAAACTGATGCATCTCGCCACTCTAGGCATCAACTAATGCCATAAACAATGGTCCTCCCTATCCCCACATATTCCAATATCTATCAGGGCTCACATCACAACACAAGTAGTGTGAAAACAAACATCTTATCAATTGGTCTCTTAGCCCTTAAACCTACAAGAGGGTAACTCAGAACCCTATAATGAATTATCTTGTATCAAACAACTAGTTATTTAATCCATTGTGAATTAACCAATTTTTTATTCCCAGGTTCCAAATTCAGGAAACCTAAATAGTAGGCTATCACAAATTGATTCAACATACTTGCAGAATCAATTAGTTTAACTCTTAATTACAACAACAATAACTAGATTCATTTACATGAATCCTTATCTTTAGCCAAAAATTTATCAGTTAATTCTAGCTTTATATTCCAGACCAATTTACATAAATAATGAAAAGCTAAAAATAGAAGCATAAATATCACACTATCTATCAAAACAATAGGCAATACCATATGATCGATATCAATTTATTTATCTGGTTTAAATATATAATATTTCAATTCCATTGTGATTAAGTGGGATAAAATATGCTAACACTATAGTTTCATGTAAAATAAAATAGAGGAAATGAATCCCCTGTCTCAAACAGTTCTTGTCGTTCTTTATACGAGAACGATCCACACAAAGGATCACAATTTCTTCCTCCTGTTATCACTGCATCCACCCGAGGATGTTGGGGTATGACCGCACCAACAAAATCTAAAGAAAACTTCATTAGAAGCATGGAGATCACATACCATAACATGGTAAGGATAAACATAAGAAAAAGAATCCAAACGAATGATGATAAAATATAACTTATATTGATGAAGGATCAGCACTTGTTGCTTGCACCAATATAGGGGTGCACATGCAGTTGGAAGAAACTTCAAGGGGAAATAATCTAAATAATAAGGTTCGATCACACCGCTCCAATGGGAAGAAGGAAAGGTTCGAGAATCTCTCACCAAAGAACAAGAATGAAGAACAAGTGAGGAAGATATCTTCTCTCTTTAAAAAATTTACTGAGTAGTGGTTTAAGGGACACTAGATTTTCCATTAAAAGATGATCTCATTAAACAAAATGGTTTGACAAGGTAAAGACACCCTAAGCCTTAGGAAAATAAATATAGGAGTTATGGGATTTAATTCAGCTATAACTCTCTTAAAACATGGCCTTGAATGCATTTTATGTCAAAAAATGTCAAAGTGGTGAAACTGTAGGAAGCTGGAAACATAGTTCACAATCTTGTAAACACTGTACACCTAGAGATCCTAGAAACACTATTCATTGAATGACACAATGTTGATAATGGTACTGTTCACAGAACGGCACATCGATCTGATGGAACTGTTCACATAATGTCTCACCAATCTGATGGTACTGTTCACATAATGACTCAGTAATGTTAATGGTACTGTTCACATAATGATGCACCGATATGATGGTATTTTTCATAAAAGGACTCAATGATGCCGATGGTACTTTTCACAGAAAGACTCATCAATCTGATGGTACTCTTCACAGAATGAATCACTGATCCAATGGTATAATTCACAGAATGAGTCATCGATACCAATGGTACTGTTCACTGAAGGAATCAGCGATCCGATGCTAATTTTCACAGAATGACTCATAGATACAATGGAACTATTCACAGAACGACTCACCGGTCTAATGGTACTATTCACAGAATGACTCACTGATATTATGGTACTGTTAACAGAAAGATTCATAGTAAGACTCACCGATCTGATGGAACTGTTCATAGAATGACTTATTGATGCAATGGAACTGTTCACAGGACAACTCGGTGATGTCGATGGTACTGTTCTCAGAATGAATCACTGATCCAATGGAACAAATCCTAGAACAAATCACAAATCTGATGGTACTGTTCACAGAATGACTCACTGATCTGATGGTACTATTCACAGAAATACTAACTGATGTGATGGTACTGTTCACAGAACAACTCATCGATACCAATGGCATTAAACTGTTCACAATAGTCTGACTAATGGAACTACTTGCATAGGTCTCACCGATGGAATTGTTCGCATAGGTCTCATGGCGGAACTATTCACATCGGTCTCACCGATGGAACTCTTCCCATCGATCTCACCGATGGAACGATTCACATCGATCTCACTGATAGAATGGTTCACACCGGTCTCTCAAATGGAACTGTTCTCCATTGTGTCACCGACAGAACTATTCACATCGGTCACACTGATGGAACTGTTCGTAGAATTGGAAATTTGGAAAAGTGTTGTGGATAAGTCGTCTTAACCTCCCAGAACACCTCAAACACCAGATTTCTGCAGAGGAATGGACCAGAGAGTTATGTCCCATTAAATTATATACCTCTAAAAACATTCACTTCCTCAAGAATTTAAAACCCAGCTAAAGGTAAATAGAAACAGGGTCCAAAAAATCCCCATTGAGATACCTATCAAAAGAGAGAAAGCCAAGAGAATAAACCAAAGAAAATAGTATCATAAATACGAAAGGTCTACAACTACAATGTGGGAATTGTCCCATGAAAAGAGTTACACATCAAACAACTCAGGGTACTAAGCACATATATGTGACTCATTTTCCTAGGTACTCTCCTCCACGCCACCGTGTCACCACAAGACACAAACTAATGGGATAGAACGATCGTGCAACACCTTCTCTTTGCAATCCTGGATCTCCACAGGATGCTCCTTCAAGTTCGCATCATTATGAACATTGATATAACCCCAATCGATGATGTGTGAGTCGTCATGATGATAACGATGGAGCTGTGATGGATGGAAAACATCATGTATCTGGTTTATCTATGGGGGAAGTGCTACTCGATACATCACGGCTCCAATACAAGCCAACACCTCGAAAGTCCCAACCAAATGGAGATAAAGCTTACTCCCAAGGCCAAACCTTCACTCCCCACAGGGGGGAGCCACCTTCAGAAACACATGATCCCAAAATAAAACTCCAAAGGTCTCCTCATTTTATCATCATGTGATTTCAGACCATGTTTCACTATCTTCATCCTCTCATGAATCACCTAAACCATCTCTATTGTATTATGCACTTGTTCCGGTCTAATAATTATTGAATCTCTGACCCATGTCCAGCATAATGTAGAATGGAATGTTTAGACATATAGGCCTTCAAATGGACACATAATGATGGTGGATTGAATTCTATTATTGTAAGATAACTCCACCAAGGGTAATTTCCTCATCCACAAACCATCAAAATCCAGGACACAAGATTGCAACTTGCCTTCAAGAGTTTGTATGGTTCACTCTGTCGGACTGTCTGTTTTGTAGATGAAAATCAGTTCTAAGGCATATCTAAGAACCAAAATCATGATGGAGACCTCTCCACACCCTATAGGTAAAACGTGGATCCAGATCAGAAATTATTTTCATCGCGACTCCATGAACTCACACCACCACCTCCAGATACTGCCTCGACAAAATATCCACTATGCTTGACAACATGATCTCTATAAAGTGGGTTTATTTTGTTAAATGTTTAACTACCACACAAATAGCATCATGTGCTCCATGATATTTAGGTAAACTATTAACAATGTTCATTGAGATGTCCTCCCACGTCCACTAAGGAACATCTAGTGGCTGGAGTAGACCACTAAGAACACTGTGTTCGGCCTTCACCTTCTGCTAGACCAAACCTCGAGAAATAAACTCCGCAACAACACGCTTAATCCCAGGACAAAAAAAATCGACTCCTCAAGGCTCAGTATATCTTTTTCACAATGGGATGCACTGCCAAATGTGAATTATAGAACTCTCTGAGAACCATCTCACTCATCGCCAAAGGAACAAATAGCCTTATGTGATACAACACTCGGTGTTTTTCATCCTCAGACCAACAATCATGGGCCTCACCATAAACAACTTAGTCTCTCCATACCTATACCTCATGACCCCCAACTAGGAGACTTCCACCTACTGCACCAAATATGACTGTACTTTCATAAGAAAAATACAACCTCTTCCCCCAACTTCTCCCTTATCAAGATGTAATAATGAATGTTCTTCCATAATTGTCCAGGAATCACCAGATTCATGCACTACATCACTATGTTATTTCATGCCCAGTGAATCAGCTAAAAAATTCCCCTTTCAATGGGTATAGGAATATTTCAATGTCATATTACTATTATAACTCCATCCACAGATGTTGTCGCAAGTTTAAGTTTCACTAGGGGAAAACATACCTCATGATATTATGATAGGTGGAAACCACAAAGCACTCGCCAATGAGGTAATGTATCCACAAATTCAGAGAAAACGCCACAGCTACCAACTCGAGATCATGGGTGAAATAGTTACATACATGGTGACATAACATCTGAGACCCATAAGAAACAATTGATCTATACTACATTAGAACACATCATATCCTTAGATGTGAAGAATTTCATAAAACATCAATCTAAACTCCCTCTTCTAGAAGACAGTGAACTGGAGCACTTACTAACTTGTCCTTCAAATAATCGAAAGCTACCTGACACTAATCATTCCACACGAATGACTGATCCATCCTAGTCAATGTTTCTAGAGGAGTCACATCTAGAGAGAAATCGGTTACAAGACACTTGTAGTAGCCTGCAAGACCAAGGATAATTTTCATCTCTATGACTGTATTCGGGGATACCCAAGACACAACTACTTATATCATTAATGGATCCATAGGTACTCCCTGCTAGGACACACCATTCCCCAAGAAACAGACCTCTGAAGCCCAAAAATCACAATTTGACAACTTCCCAAATAGCTAATGTTGACGAAGAACTCCCATAATGGCTTGTAGATTTTATACATGCTACTTCTCAGACATGGAGTACACACGGATTTCGTCGATAAAAACCACCAAGAACTTATCCTGGAACTCAGGGAACACAATTTTCATTAATCCCATGAACATAACTGAAGCATTCATCACATCGAATGGCATTACAACAAACTCATAATGCCCATTATGACAACAGAAAGTAGTATTCAAGATATCATCATCCTTCACACACATCCGATGATATCGTGAGCACAAGTAGATATTTGAGAACCAAATTTCCCCCTTAAGTTGATAAAATAAATCATCATTACAAGGAAGAGGATTGTGATTCTTCAATGTCACTTTGATTAAGTGATGATAGTCGATACACAACAACAAACTATCATCAGCCTTCATCACGAACAGAATTGGTGCACCCCATAGTGACACACTCGGCTGAAAAAACCGCACTGTAACAGAAAACCAAGCTATATACATAGATCTCATAACTTAGAGGGTCCTTCCTATATGGATTGATAGAGATAGGAGATGGTCCTGGTTGTAGCTCGGTCCCAAACTTGATCTCTCATCGAGGTGGTAATGCTACCTAATCCTCTGGAAACACATTGGTTTAACCTTCTATGACCCTAGGAAATAGAAAATGTTGAACCCTTGAAGAACATATTACAATCTCATCCATCATGGAGGATAAGGATGGAACATGCCTCTAACCCATCCAAGGGTCTCGCTCTCCAAAAAACACCACTAGATCTCCATTCATATAGAAGAACACAACCTACCACCAGAATTAATCCACGATTTCCTCCAACGAATAAAACCAATCCATGTTAAGGATGAAATCATTTGGTTGTATATGTAAACATAGAAAATATCTCCAAGGGAGGTACTTCTCCAACAATAGGTCACAGTATCTACCTACTACAAACAAGTCAGCTTGACCTCCATCTAGTGTAGTAAACACCTAGGGCATTGGAAGCCTCTCTACTTCAAGTCCAAAAGCACAGACAAGGGTAGGTGATATAAAGGATCATGTCACTCATGAATCAAACAAGGTATACACCAATGTAGAAAACAAGAAAAGGGTACCACAAATGATGTCTGGCTCGCCTGGGGCTGGCAATACTAAAGCATGAAGCTGACCACGACCTACTCTACGTCCTTTCTGACCCTGATGAAGAGATCCACCATGGTTGTTCTCTTATATTGGAGGACTGAGAGCATCATGGGACTATCCTCTACCTGCCCAATCCACCCTCTGCTAATCTAATGATTGTGAAACCTGCTGTTGCTGCCTCGGCTGGAACTAGCACAATGGAGGAACCTGGAGCAGAACAGCTGGTGCACGATGACTGCACTGAATGGTCAGATACTCTTGCTAATCATGACCTCATCCATCAATAGTAAAACAAGCACATGTTCCTTTGGCATAGGCATGAGAGCCGCCACCCCCATAGAAAAAAAGATGTTTACGGCTGGGACCTAACCCCGACTGGATGGAAACTATTCTTCCATGAAAATGGGGAACCACAAACCATAGTTATGCTTCATGAGGAATCATGGTGACCACCCTCTCGTGATGATCTGGTTCAGGCCAATGTCCTCCTGATGACCTATGCCCTTTCCAACACCTCAAGATATGTCTTCAACATAAATGGGGTGACCTGGTGCTAGATCTCTAGATGAAAAGCCTCCTTGAAATGCCTCACCCAATACTCCTCATCTCGAAATAGGTCTAAGGCATATCGTAAAAGGTTCACGAAATGGATTCCAAACTCTCACACACTGGGGCCCAGGTTGAATTGTAAGAATCTCCTAGTGACTGGATGCCTTCACGGTCGAAGAAAGAATCTCGACTCTAAACATGTCTCGAAACTCCTCCTATGAGATCGCCAAATCCTCGAGATTCCCATGTAACATAAACTATCATTTCCTCACTGATCCACATAGAATTTTCATAACCAAGGACACCTAGTGCACTTTCTGAGCATAGATCGAATAGAAGCCTATCTTGACCTCCTCCAACCAGTCTTCTGTGACTGCATCTAAAACAGATCCCTCATACTTCTACTAACACTGGAACTGAAACTCTTAGAGATTCCTCCTCCAAGTGTCATCGTCATCAACCTCTACCCAAAAGAGATCTACTAGAATAGCGTACTGAACATATTTTATGTGATCCAAACAGGGACCTCAAGATGGATCCATAATTGAAAAATAACAAATAGTTAGACATCCTAAACCTAGAATATGGTTGACTCGACATTAATTAATTATTTGTTTCATTTATTAATTTTAGGTTAACCTATCACAAGTTTCACCCATTCAAACACAGTCACAATGAAGAATGATGCATGATCCTTTCTTAGGTATCTACCCTGCAACTAGAATCACATCATGTAGTAGCCATTGTAAACTTTAATGTCTGTGAATCAGATAACAGGGGGCCCTAAATGTCTATGTCTCAGTGAGTCTCCACTATTTACATCACTTTCTAATCTTGAATGACATTGTTTCCCAACCAACCCATGCAACCTCACCAGTGCCTTACACCAAAATCCATCATATCTCTCAAACAGAGCTCTAATACCACTCTATCATGACACCCTCCCCACAATGTATACACCTCCTGGGTTGGCAATGTGAGAAGGAAGATAATGACCCCCTAAATCCCGCCTCCAGTAGGTCCCAGGTTGGTGACTAGCTACGAGGGTATAGTAAACACACAAATGGGAGCCATTACCCTCTAAGAGAACACATGGGAAAGGGAGAGATAAGATAGAAACCAACCAACTCCAACTCAAACTAAAATATAAAAGAAAAACCAAGTACATATGTGTAATTTCATGAGAAACTACTACAACTAATAGGGAAAAATCAGAAAATACCCAAAATAATGTAAAAACAATAGAAACCATGAAGCCTAAAGAGCTCCTGCAACCCCAAGCTAGTAGAAACCAGCCTGGACTCCTTCTTTCTCCAAGAGACCAGAAATTTTTTTATATATACATATGGTGAGTATAATAGTATACTCAGTAGAATCCTCCATGAAGTCTCTCGTGAAAAAGTAATGAAAGCATGTTAAAGCTCAATGAAAAACTAGTGAAACTAACTCATCACATAAACAAGTATAATATTCTCCCAACCTCACCATGGATACTCCCACCAAGTATCACAAACAAGGTAATATAATAAACAATATCAAGGGTAACTCGCTACTAATTCCCAACTGGTTTGTCGCTTTTCCCCAACGCCGCACATCCTAAGCCATCTCCCCCCAAAAAGGATTTCCTGCAGACACCTAGTTTGTCACACCATATTTTTTTAGTCTTTTAATTTAATTTATTTCTCTTGGAGTTGGATGTTTTTGCGTAAGTGCAGGTGAGTCCCGGTTTAAATTTTTAATATTGGGTTGAGTTTATGGTTTGGGATAGTGCGCGAACACCGTACGTTTAAGACGCGATGTCTGATTCCCCCCCCCCCCCTTCCTGGTTCGGCCGGCCCGTGCTGCCCACCCCTCCTCGCGACCCCGCCGTCTGCCGCTGACTACACCGGCCACCCCGGCCGCCACTTCGCCTCGATGTCCACCTCCGCCTCACCGCCGCCTCCCCTTGCCCTCGGCTCCGCCGCGTGCCGCCCTCCCCCTTTCCCTCCAGCTAGTCGCCGCGCACAGCACCCCCTGTCGGCCTCCTCCGTTTTCCCCCTTATCCTGGTGTCGTCTGGCCGGCCCCGCTCCATCATCGTCGAGCCTCCTGGCTAGCTCCGGCACCCCCCCCCCCCCCCCACTGCACCTTCACCTCACTGTCGCTATTCATCCAACGCACGACGCTTCTCCGATTTTTATATCCCTATTGAGGATTTCCTTTGCCACGATTGATGAATGCAGTGGGTTTTCCTTGATTTTCAGGTAACGAATCTTCAATTTCTTCATTATTGGTTAATTTTGATTTAAGAGTTTTATTATTTTTATGAGTTATCATTGGATTATTTTGGGTGTTTAATCAATATAGAACATTATTTAATTAGTTTTCATGTTGCGTAATTGTTCTTGATTGAGTTTTAGATTGCATTTAATTTTTTAGTAGTATTTCCAAGTAATATTAGTGTATTTTATTGTGAAAACCCATTTCAAACTATTTTTCTGTGTTTGCAAATTGTGCAGTTAGTGTATTATGAAGTGAAGATGGTGTAGTTCACTTTTTCACGTGGTGTGAAAATGGGTTTTGTCTTGAAAGTGGTTTTAAGTGAGCTTTGGACTTTGAAATGTTGCCTCATGTTTGAAAACTATTTAATAAATTTTCTTAGTGGTTTGTTAAATCGTGAAAATGGTTTCCTGACTATGTAGATTGTTTATTTGATTGTGTAAGTGGTGTGAATTAAGTTTCAAAAAGGTTTTTTGTGTGTATGATTTCAAAAGAGGGTTTTGTGTTTGTTCTTTGTGTAAAGGGTTTATTTAAATTATTTAAATGGTGCGAGTCATGTTTTGGCAAGGTGTTGTTGCGCGGTTGGTTCTAAGGTGACGTTCTTTGGTTGTTTTAAATATTCCTTCTAATTTTTTTGTAGTGTGTATATGGGTAGTGTGAAGTGGGTTCGAGCTGCTGTTGTATGAGCTGCGTATTTGAGGTAGGTGTTTCCAACAATTTACCTTTTTGATTCAAACCTTGAACACTTGAATGTTTTCAATTAGTTCTTATATAGCATTTGCATCTCTATTATATACATGGAAAGCATTTGACATGGTCTTACTGTTGTTTTAAATTTATAAAAGTGGCTTTTTATTTAAGTTTATATGGAATGAATAGGTTCTTGCTAAAGATAATTGATCTCCTTGTGATTTGTTTGGTTGTAATTGATGGTAACTGTGTTTTGAAAATGTAAAATTGGTTTGGTGTGTTTGTTTGACAAAATGATGAACCAATGGGTTATTTTAGAAAAGTTTTAGAAATGGTGGTTGGTTTGAAAGATGCGATTTTCTTTTATAATGTGTTGTGAAAAGAATTGGGTTTTGTTTTAATTATAAATTGTTGTATGAAAATGGTTTCTAAGATGATTATTCTAAAAACTAGATGTGCCATTGGATGTTGGCACATCCATCGGAGCACTAGATGCTCACATGGATGTGCATCCAAATGAAAATGACACAATAAAACTATATTTTCTTAAAACTAGGTTTTTGATGAGTGGTTTGGAGTTAAAAAAAGAAAATAAAAGGGAGCGAAAGCATGGTTGGCCCGATTGGCTTTTTCTATGAGTTTAATGGTTGTTTGGTGTAATGGTCCATTTGAAATTTTAAAATGTAAAGGGATGATTGTGTTGGATTTTGAGAAAGGTGGATGTGCCCGTTTGGCAACCCAACCCATTTGTGAAATTTTTAAAGGTTCTAATCTTGTGAAGGCCCGGTTGGAACCTTATTGAATGTGAAAGAATTTTGGATGTGTGCATGCTTGCGGGGAATCTCTACAGGGGGACTTCCCTTGAGGGTTGTCATGTAGCGGTGTCCGTGTAAGGGGTTGGTAAGTGCGGTGAGATGCGTCATGCGTGCGAGGGCCTCCCACTTACACAGTATTACTAAAACCACCATGGGTTACTGGGAATCCTTTAGAATATCGAGTGACGGTTGCTAGCCAGCCCCGATTAGATGGGTTGGTTCCCCCTTGGTAGGTAGGCCTTGTGGGGCGTGCCACTGGTTGGCTGTTAGGGCGGCCAGTTGGTTATTGACTATGGAGTACCATGCTGGCAGGTAGTCTGAACCCGAGTACGTCCAGGGGTTTTCTAGGGATGTTTAGGATCTCCCATGGTTATTTCTTACTTCTACTTGTTTAATTTTACTTGCACTTAGTTTCCATCATTTTCTATTTACCTATTCATCTTTTGCATAATGTGATAAACATTTATTTGAAATCTAGTAATTTAGAAATTCATTGTTTTGGGAAAAATGGGTTGTGTCTTGTGTTGGTTTTGAAATGGTAAATTAGGATTTTTTTTCTTTAAAATGTGAAAAACCCCTATTTTCTATCTTTGTATGTGCAAACTAGTGTTTTTGGGATTGTTTCTGGAAAGTGGTCTTGGTTGGATCCTGTGGTTTACTTTGTCATTCCTACTGAGCATTTTTAATGCTCACGCCTATATTATCATTTCAGTTGCAGGTTCCCTTGCTCAGGTTTTCATGGCCGTGTTGCTCGTTATGGGAGTAAGGCTGGCCTTAGTTGGGAGGAGACCGAAGGGTCAAAAGGAGGTATGTGCAGTTTTGTTTCTTTCTGCTGCTAGTTTATATTTTTATCATCAATTTTTATTTGTCTTTTTATCTCTTTTTCATGGGCCAAATCATTCCCAATGATTAATGTTTTGATGTCTGTCACTTGTTGCCATCCCGGGGGGATCAAGAACTCCCCTCGGGACTTGCCGCGAGCCGGCTTAGGTGACTTTCTCAGGGTCGACCCGGGCTGGTTCGTGACAAAATGGTATCAGAGGAGGCCCTTGATATTTGGGATGTCTGGTAGAATGAGATTAGGACTGTCGGGGCTCAGGTGGTGGGTTATGGGTCGGTGTCTGATCACCACCGCTTGTGACGAGACATGAGTTACCAGGGGTAGTCCAGGTTTTGAGTCTTTTGCCTTTGGTTGTTCCGGTTTGAGGTATGATAATGAAGGTGATATGGTTCATGTTGTGGCCTCAAATTGGGTGGTGACCCATGTGGAGACCAAGTGTCCAGTACAATGTCCTTTTAGTGATATACCTTACTTGGGATATGGCTCACCACCATGTCACCGAGTTAGGCATATGCACTTGTTCCTCATTTCGGTTGTTTATCACTGACTGTGTTTCGTTTTGATCTCGGTCGATGTGAGTGTGTACTAAAAATGGAAGTTTTTTTAAAATGGAAAGGTGTTTCTTTTAAAAAAAATTTGAAACTAGTGAATTGGTTTTTTTAAGAGAAAGTGTATCAGTTTGGAACAACATGATACGTGTTTGGATTTGGTAAGGAAATAAGTGTTTGAACCTTGTAACTCATTATGGAGGGTCACACGTGCATGGGTATGTACGGAGAGTGTGTAGGGGCACTTGTTTGCAGATGATGTGAGCGAGATTGAATGAACGCACATGTGATGGTTCATAAGGTGCCATAGGTGAGTTTTAAAATTTTAAAGAAATGATGGTTCTAGAAAAGTGATTTATGCTTGTGTTTGTATATGTTTGGCTTATGGGCCTATTGACCTTGGATTTTGTTGTTTCTTTGATTGATTTTTGGATTAATGTTGATTTCGATGATGTTTCTTGTGTTGTCATGAGTATGCCACCTAGAAAGGTCGCTACGATTTCTAATGAGTCAGGCCCAGTTTTCATTTCTTTTTTCAGGTTGCCTATCGATCAAAGAAATCAATGTCCGTGAGGGGTAGTTGTGTGGTTGTGGAACTGGAGTGGGTCTTCAGGCTGTTGAGAACTCCCATGGTTGTTAGGGTTCGTACCATCACAGGTTTATTCAAGGGTCTAGTTTTGGACTAGTGAATGTGAAATGTCTTTCCATCATTGAATATTGGGGTGTGTTTGATGGTAATTGGCTCTAGCGAAGGTTACCCATCTGGAAAGGAGTGCATGCTGGAGTAACCTATCGCCAAGACACCATCTTCGTCGGTGCCGACCCCCAGTTTGTCTGACCATCCTCTTGCGTGCCACCAGTATGGCCAATTCGGGCATTCCAAGCCATTATCTTTCATTCCTTTGGAAAATCATGTCAATGTTGTGGTCGTTGAGTCTTCAAGAAGAAGAAGAAGTTGGGGACTAGATAATGTAAATGTCTGACTGTGAGGCAGGGGATGCTTTAGCCATCAGAGCCCCAACCATAGGTCTCGGGGTGAAGCTCGCGCACAGTCAGGAGTTGCCGAGGGTGTGTAGAACCTCGCTTCGGATTATGTTTTCATATTTCTTAAGGGAAATACCCAAAGTTTCCTTGTTCTGTACTTGTCACCGTTGTAAGCTCATCATAGTTGTGGTAAGGTGATTAACTTATTCTACCGCAGTCTAAGCAGTCTTATCTGTTCTCAGTGTGTCCTCAAATCATTCGGATTTCCTTGAAGGGTGTTGGGCCCGCGAATAAATGGGTCATTCTAATTTTGAGTTGGGTCTCAACTGTGTGTGTTAGGGGGATGTTTGGTTTCATGAAATTAACGTGCGGTGTTTCGAGGTCCTTTGTGATTTCAGGCTAGAAATTCCCTAGTCTCTGTTTGCGGTGAGGTTTTTATTCGGTCGGTGTGTGAGGGGTTGAGTTAATTCCTTATCCTTGGGTTGTTGGGTCATTTCGTAGAAAGATTTCTGTTTAAGTCTCTGAGTGTTGTTCAGTCTATGTAGATAAATTAAATGCATTCAGTTTGGGAGATCTTGTGTTGCCCCCCCCCCCTCAGGGGTGGTGTGTTCGAGTTTCAAGGTCTTTGTGTTAGTAAATTTCTGTGGTGGGTAGAACCCACTTGTGTTCTCCCCTCAACCTCGGACAATGATTGTACTCGAGTTGGTCGGGTGTGACTTGTGTTTGTAATGGACACCCCGGGCCTCTTAGTTTCTTCTGATTTTGTCTGGGCACTGACTCGAGTTATGCTAACTGTCGGCATGGTGACTTTATGGGGGCAGAAAGTGTTTGTGGTGGGGAGAATTGTCACACCCTCTTTTTTTAGTCTTTTTATTTAATTTATTTCCCTTGGCGTTGGATGTTTTTGCGTAAGTGAGGGTGAGTCCCGGTGTAAATTTTTAATGTTGGTTTGAGTTTATGGTTTGGGATAGTGTGTGAACACCGTATGTTTAAGACGTGATGTCCTCTTGGGTACTGTACGGTGCGGAAATACCGCACGGTCATCCTGTTTTAACATTAGGTGTATAGATATATGTATTTGTATGTTTATATGTTTATATATGTGTATATATATGTCTATCTATGTTTTTATATGTTTATGTTTTAACGTTGTGTGTATATATATATAATGTATGTGTATATATATGTTTATAGGTGTATATGTATACACATATGTTTATAAATATTATGTTTTAATGTTATATGCTTATGTGTATACATGTTTGTATATATGTTCATATATGATTATATGATTATATATGTTATATATATGTTTATATGTTTATATATGTTATATATATGTTTATATATATATACGTATATATGTATTTTTGTTTATATATGTTTATATATATTTTTATATATGTATATATGTTTATAATAATTATGATATATTATTATTATTGTTTTTATTTGATTAGAATTATTATTATTATTATTATTATTATTATTATTATTATTGTTATTATTATTATAAGATAAAGAAAAATAAAATAAAAATAAAACAAACCCTAATCTACCAGAGCACCCCCCCCCCTCTTCCCTCTCTCCCCTGAACCCCCCCCCCCCTTCCTGGTTCGGTCGGCCTGTGCTGCCCTCCCCTCTACGCGACCTCGTCGTCCGCCGCTGTCTGCACCGGTCGCGCCTCCGCCTTGCCGTCCGCCTCCGCCTCGCCGCCACCTCCCCTTGCCCTCGGCTCCGCCGCGCGCTGCCCTCCCCCTATCCCTCTGGCTAGCCGCCACACGCAGCACCCCCTACCGGCCTCCTCCGGTTTTTCCCCCCTATCCCTGCGTCGTCCGGCCAGCCCCGCTCTGTCACCGTCACACCTCCCGGCCAGCTGCGGCGCACCCCCCCCCCCCACCGCACCTTCGCCTCACTGACACTGTCCATCTGGCACGCAACGCTTCTCCGGTTTTTATATCCCTATTGAGGATTTCCTTTGCCATGATTGATGAATGTTGTGGGTTTTACTTGATTTTCAGGTAACGATTCTTCAATTTCTTCATTATTGGTTAATTTATATTTAAGAGTTATATGGTTTTTTTGAGTTATCATCAGTTTATTTTGGGTGTTTAATCAATATAGAGTGTTATTTAATTAGTTTGTATGTTGCGTAATTTCTCTTGATTGAGTTTTAGATTTCATTTAATTTTTTAGTAGTATTTTCAAGTTATGTTAGTGTATTTTATTGTGAAAACCCATTTCAAACTGTTTGTCTGTGTTTGCATATTGTGCAGTTAGTGTGTTATGAAGTGCAGATGGTGCAGTTCACTTTGTCACGTGGTGTCAAAATGGGTTTTGTCTTGAAAGAGGTTTTAAGTGAGCTTTGGACTTTGAAATGTTGCCTCATGTTTGAAAACTATTTAATAAATTTTCTTAGTGGGTTGTTTAATTTTGAAATTGGTTTCTTGACTATGAAGATTGTTTATTTGATTGCATATGTGGTGCGAATTACGTTTCAAAAAGGTTTGGTGTGTGTATGATTCCAAAAGAGGGTTTTGCGTTTTTTATTTGTGTAAAGGGTTTATTTAAATTGTTTAAATTGTGCGAGTAATGTTTTGGAAAGGTGTTTTTGCACGGTTGGTTCTAATATGACGTTCATTTGTTTTTTTAAAGATTCCTTCTAATTGTTGTGTAGTGCGTATACGGGTAGTGCGAAGTGGGTTCGAGTTGCTGCCGTATGAGCTGCATATTTGAGGTAGGTGTTTCAAACCATTTCCCTTTTTGAGTCAAAACTTGAGCACTTGAATGTTTTTAATTAATTCTTATATAGAATTTTCATCTCTATTGTATACATGGAAAGCATTTTACATGGTCTTAGTGTTGTTTTAAATTTATAAATGTGGATTTTGATGTAAGATTATATGTAATGCATAGGTTCTTGCTAAAGATAATTGATCTCCTTGTGATTTGTTTGGTTTTAATTGATGGTAACTGTGTTTTGAAAATGTAAAATTGGTTTGGTGTGTTTGTTTTACAAAATGATGAACCAATGGGTTATTTTAGAAAAGTTTTGGAAATGGTCGTTGGTTTCAAAGATGCGATTTTCTTTTATAATGTGTTGTGAAAATAATTGGGTTTTGTTTCAATTATAAAGTGTTGTATGAAAATGGTTTCTAAGACAATTCTTCTAAAAACTAGATGTGCCATTGGATGTTGGCACATCCATGGGAGCACTAGGTGCTCACATGGATGTGCATCTAAATGAAAATGACGCATTAAAACTATATTTTCTTAAAACTAGGTTTTTTATGAATGGTTTGGTGTTTTAAAAAAAAAAGGAAAAAAGGGAGCGGAAGCGTGGTTGGCCCGGTTGGATTTTGGTGTGAGTTGAATGGTTGTTTGGTGTAAAGGTCTGTTTGAAATTTTAAAATGTAAAGGGATGATTGTGTTGGATTTTGAGAAAGGTGGATGTGCCCGTTTGGAAACCCAACCCATTTTTGAAATGTTTATAGGTTCTAATGTTGTGAAGGCCCAGTTGGCACCTTATTTAATGTGAAAGAACTTTTGATGTGTGCATGCTTGCGGGGCATCTCTACCGGGGGACTTCCCTTGAGGGTTGTCATGTAGCGGTGTCCATATAAGGGGTTGGAAAGTGTGGTGAGATGAGTAACGCGTGCAAGGGCCTCCCACTTACACAGTATTACTAAAACCACCATGGGTTCCTGGGCGTCCTTTAGAATATCGAGTGACAGTTGCTAGCCAGCCCCGATTAGATAGGTTGGTTCCCCCTTGGTAGGTAGGCCTTGTGGGGCATGCCACTGGTTGGCTGTTAGGGCAGCCAGTTGGTTATTGACTATGGAGTACCATGCCGGCATGTTGTCTGAACCCGAGTACGTCCAGGGGTTTTCTAGGGATGTTTAGGATCTCCCATGGTTATTGCTTACTTCTGCTTGTTTTCTTTTACATGCACTTAGTTTCCAGCATTTTCTTATTACCTGTTCATCTTTTGCATAATGTGATAAACATAGATTTAAAATCTAGTTATATAGAAATGCATTTTTTTGGAAAAAACGGGTTGTGACGTGTGTTGGTTTTGAAATGGTAAATTAGGATTTTTTATTTATTTAAAATGTGAAAAACCCTATTTTCTATCTTTGTATGTGCAAACTAGTGTTTTTGGGATTGTTTCTGGAAAGTGTCTTGGTTGGATCATGTGGTTTACTTTGGCATTCCTACTGAGGATTTTTAATGCTCACGGCTATATTATCATTTCAGTTGCAGGATCCCTTGCTCAGTTTTTCATGGGCGAGTTTCTCGTTATGGGAGAAAGGTTGGCCTTAGTTGGGAGGTGACCGAAGGGTCACAAGGAGGTATGTGAAGTTTTGTTTCTTTTTGCTGATAGTTTTTTTATCGTCAGTTTTTATTTTTCGGTTTGTCTCTTTCGCATGGGACAAATCATTCCCAATGATTAAAGTTTTGATGCCCGACACTTGTTGACATCTCAGGGGGGATCGGGAATTCCCCTCGGGACTTGCTGCGAGCCGGCTTAAGTGAATTTCTCAGGGTCAACCCGGGTTGGTTCGTGACATAGGTGAATCACCACAACATGCACCTAGTTCACAAAAAACTACCAGTTCTACATAAGAAAAGTAACCAGGCAGTTTCTAGGAGACACCAAATCTTGCATAATGTGCACCATACATCAGGCATTATATCTCAATCCATTACATCCCACACACCGAGTAAGGATCATCAAGACATCACAACCTATACCCAATACACCTATATTAGTCCATAGGAAACTATATCAAGAATACATGTGTGTGAATAACCACAAGCCATTCATCCCTTTACACACATATATGGGAAAAAATAAACATTAAGCCTACCAGCACATGTAACTACCAGGAGAAGAGAGTAGGTCCAAAGGGGGTAGTCATCCATCTATCCCCCCACCAGAATATTAGAGAAAACACCCATAGGTCTCAAAATTCCTAGGGTGTCGGTTACCCTAAATGATGGGCTGGAGTAGCATATAGATACACAAAAATTACAGAATATACTATGGCTCACAACCACAATATGGGCATAACCTAGTACTAGACTCAACTATAGAAAATTTCTCTCAGACTCCTGGTTTCCACTTCTAAGACTATGTATCCTATTAGAACACAACCATTTAAAGATATTTATTACATTAATTCATCCACTTTTTATCAGTTTCAATTTATGATAATTAATTATTTAAACATAAATTGACCATTAAAAAATTCCACATTATATTTCTTTAGCATCAAACCCAGAGTCCATTGTTCCATTAAAAATTTCAACCTCATTGTTGCATCCCGGCAAGCTCCAACCCCATGGGTTAACATCATTTATTCAATCATTTATTAACATCGTTACTTTCCCATATCCCCAAGCATTCTAGAAAAAATACTATGATACTAAACACAAGGGGATCAACATGGTGAGTAGGTGAACTACCCATCGTGTCTTTTCCACCAGTAGCAAGAGTGTAAACCCATCCTTTCTTGAGAAGCTAAACACAGAAAGCACGTGGCATACCTCGTGCGTCTTCACCCCTTTTTAGAAGAAGGGTAAGAAAGATCATCTACCTTGAGTAGTGGGGAAAGTAATACAGATAAACAACCAACAAGATTAATCATGAATCCAAATAATCACATCCAACTCGTTTCATCATCTCCAGTGTCATCCATGACACCCACAAGCATAAATTGATGCATCTCGCCACTCTAGAAGTTAACTGCTGCCAAAACCAATGGGCCTCCCTACCCACATATATCACAATATCCATCCATGATCACATCACAACACATGTATTAGGAAAACAAACATCATATCAATGGGGGTATTGTCCCTTAAATGACACATTGATGATGAACAGTACCATTAGATTGATGAGTTGTTCTATGAACAGTACCATCACATCATCTTCGATGTGTCGTTCTGTGAACAATACCATTAGACCGGTGATTTGTTCTGTGAATAGTCTGTCCGTGTCACAGATTGAACTATTCACATCGATCTCACCGATGGAACTGTTCGTAGAATCCGAAATTTAGAAATACGTTGGGGATAAGTCACATTGACCTCCCAAAATACCTCAAACACCATATTTCTACAGAGGAATGGACTAGAGAGGTCTAGGCCTTTACATGTATGATGTTCCTATATTTGTAATAAGTAAATAAATGTTTCAAAAAACTATTTTTTCATGTAAATTTTGATTTTAATTAAAAATTAATTTTAAAATATTCAGAAAATTGTTTTTGAAAAATGGACTTCATTTTTAGATTCTAAACGTTGAAAAATGGTTAGGGAAAGTTTTTTGGGTTTTTTCTAAAACAGATGAATTGTTGATGAATAGTAAAATATGGTAATCTACCGTATATATACATTTTGAGTTAAATTCACAAATCCTAGAACCATGAATAATGTATGCACACATGGTTTGAAATCATAAGCAAATATTACTATTCTTGTTCCCAACAATCAATACCATTTATTGTCTTTTCAAATATAATTAAATAATGAGTAAAATAATGTAAAAACCCTCCTCTACTCCACTATAACCCCCCACTCCCTCTTCTCTTCCCTCCTATAAAGCCTTGTTCCTTTTCTAAACTCTTCCCAAATCTCCTCCCAAGCTCCTTACCAATGACCATCAACCCTTGGTCTCATAAAAATACCAAATACTCTTCCCTTAAGAGGCTATCATGGATGGTTAATTCAAGTAGAAAAAATCCTCTTTTCTTTTCTTTCATTTTCATGTTCATTTTTTACCTATTCATTCCAAACCTATCCTCATCCAAATGGTATGTAAATTATAGTACCATTAATATGCATTAATTTTGTTATGCTAAGGGGATAATTCATCTTCATCTCTCCTTTTCCCCTCATTTATGCTAAAAATGAAACATCGTCTGAGATGTGTTGATTTATCACATTCAAGGATGACGATGCTTTCAATTTGATTTACCTTCTACAAATATAGTCATGAAACCATTTTGATGGTTTAACTAGACTAGTATATGTGTATGTTATCTTATTTAATGTTCTCGAATCCTTATGCACACAAGATATAAAATAATAATACAAAACAAGGTAATTGTGAGAAAATTGACCAAATTAATCCAAGTGTTTATCATTAATGTTTTATATAATGATTCAACTTCACTCCAAATAACCAAATGAATTTTATAACCATCTAATCTTACTAATTTCCATTAAAAACATATAAAATCAATTCTGGACTTCATCTACCATCTTACATGAACTACCAAACACTTTTATTAGTGAGTCGATCATGAATATTATGAAAACGAGCACTCATGAACAATGAAATTGACTCCCCTAAACCACTTAAAAGTCTGTGAATGAACATAATACTGTCATAATAAACCAAATAAATAAAGGTTTTTTTAATTGTTAATTAGGGAACCTAATTTGGCTATTTTGGTCATCAAGATCAAGCGATGAACAAGATCAGATTTAAGGTAAGAGATCCTCTCTCTCACATTTATTCAAGAATCTCATCAATGTTGTGTCCTTTTCTTTTTTAATTCACAATACTTGTGTATGTTTTGTACCTCCAACATAATTACATTGTGATATATAAATTACTTTATAACCATTTACCTCTCATTAATCCCACACAAGAACACCTTTTACTGTGAAGAAATGCTTGTGAGGGGTTTCTTCATATCACATCTATTTTTTTGAGATATTCCATATTCACTAATATTACATGTGTATGGTGTATGTATACTACCCATTGAGGTTTCATATAATGAATATATTTATTTTCATGATATTAAATGTATCATTTTATGATTATTAATTTTGGGTCATATGATTCAATTGATTAAATATTTGTATGTATTTTTTACTCAAACATGTATTTTCATTCGGGTTGATCTTATTATCTACTCACCTCAATGAAGTAATATTTAATCTTATTTACTCCTTATAAATTATATTTGAATATTATATATGTGTGTACCAATCATAATCCTTTATTATTTTATGGTGAGTTAAATGTTTTAAAATAATCTTTCAAAAATTCTTCAGAAATGTAAGCCTAATTCAAGGAACTTCTCAAATTCTTACCTATTTTGAAGTTCTGTATATGATCTGTTTTATGTAAGATTTATCTTTATCAAATCACATATTATAAAATGAAAAATATATTTTGGTTCATTTCTAGTTTTATTAAACAAAACATTCCTTTGTGCTTTAAAATCCTTTAATATTTTCCTTAAACCGCACAAAAATGTTTTATTTCTAAAGCTTCTTTAAAACCCCTTTTTAAATGAGTTCACCTCAATAAGACATTATTTAAGAAGTAAATATAATTTCAATTAACTTAACTTGTAATTTATGGGATATAAAGTTTTACAATCTAATTCAGGAAAAATACAAATGATTTTCCAAAAGAACTCTTCTTTCCAAAGTAAAAAACGATTTTTCTTGTCTCTCTTTAACTTTTATGATATATATGGATTGTTCACCACATATTTATTACTTTTTTTGTATGTAGTATCCTTTTTTATCATATCAAGAGTATCCGTATTTTCATGATATTATAAGGGACTTTTATTTAAATTTTTAAAAGTGGTATAGGACACTTTGGAATGTTTAAGGATTATTTCCTCAAGGATTTTTCAATGGTCTCATTTAATATTATTTTCATCTATGTCAATGTCCTTCATTTAATCTTGTACTCCATTGAGTTTTATATCCTATGACCTCATCCTACATGTTTTGTTGAATTTTTTTTGATATTTTTTACTATGTATGTGTTGTCTTAAAAGCATTCACCATATTACTCTAAATGATTAGTATTTATGATTAATGATTGGGGAAAGTTATATACATTTCATATGTTAGTTTAAATATGAATGTGTATGTTGTTTATGTTTATCCCTATTCATAATAGGAATGTATTGGGCTTAGTAAGTGATAGGGGGCTTTCTATAGCCCCTTGGTGCATCAGTAGGTATAATGAGACAAACTATAGTCTTGGCATGAGGCCTTAACAAAATGGATATATATGGTCTTGGCACGAGGCCTTAATGGTATAGTTATGATGTCCCACATTATGAATTCTATCATTACGAAAGAAGTAATATAAATTTAATTATGTTATTATACTAGTAGAATACCCGTGTTTATGCTTTAATATGGAATTATTTATCCAGATATTATTCCTTCCATAATGTGTTCAAGTTCATTTTTAAGGGAATGTGTTTTTAGTTATTCACAATGCCTAATGTTTATGTTTTTTGATATATTGCACTGTATTGAATACCCTAACTGAGAATTTTAGCTCACCCATTTCTAATGTTTTATCCTTCTAGGTTATGAGGTTGATTTTACTATGAATTAATTTTATGTTTAATATAAGAGATTATATGATTTCCTGTTGAAGTTATAATGTTGTTTTCAGTTTTTAGATGTAATTTTGATCTCTTGAATCTATCTTGCTTCCAAAACCTCTAAAATTATCAACCCTTCAGGATGCATCTTCCTTGGATTTATGCCAATTTAATAGAATAAGGCATCTCCTCCAAGAATCTGGGGTCGGGTCCTTATAGTTGGTATATAATGAAGATTAGTATAAAACGTTGAAACTAGATATCAGAAATGTAAATTAGTGAGCAATACCCTAAGATATATTTTGGGGATAAGAATTCAAGGACATACTAGAATTTTGGAATGGAATAGATTGTGTGGTTTATCAACAAAATATATCCCTTTCTGGATATGAACAAGAAGAGGTGGCTCTGGAATAGTTGTATCAAGGGTTAACACCTAAAAACACCATTTTGAGATAAAAACAAATGGGAACTGGTGAACGAAAATGGGGCTTTCTGCACTCATGGTTCGACAATCCTGGAGAATATGATCAGTAAATTCATAAGTTTATTACAGACCATTATGAAGGATTTATTCCCCCAAAGTAACCAAATAATATGGTTCTAGGATTTACGATGCATAAATTTATGTTATGCATTATACCATGTTTAGAGATATAGAGAGTTCATAATGTTATGAGATAATATATTATATGGAATTGATTAGAAATGGTTCCTTACATAAGTAATGAGAACTTTACCAATGTACATGATGCAAAGAGTAAGAAGGATCATATCTATAATGGTCTTAAGCCATCGTTTCATAAGAATATAGTCTCCCATGTATCCTCATCAAATAAAGAAACAATATCATGTATTAACAAGTTATGTAAAGGCTTCTTTGAGTCATATAGATTTGATGGCAAGAAAAAAATAGGTCGGTAGAGAAAAATATGGATAAATGGAAGAAGGTAAAGACATGTTTTCCCACATGTGATAACTATGGAATGAATAACCCTGGTATATTCTTGAAGGGAATTGGATTTTTTAAGAGGTGTGGAGATAAAGGAAACCAATTTTGTGATTTTAAGGGAAGAAAAAAGATTTACAATATACAATTCTTAAACTTGAATGAGATGAGACACTATTCGAATCAATGTCCCAAGCATCAAAGTAATATTCCTCAAATGATGTTTTTTTAAAATGATCAAGTCTTGATATTTCCATATATCAAGTGGAATGATTAATATTACTCATCAAGAATCATGTCATTTGAATATTTTATCATAAATGCACCAGTTATAGTAATTATTGAATATATAAAGATTGTACTGCATTATTTTTTCTTTAATGATTCGAGGTTGTATGATTCATAGTACTAAAGAGTATTGATTTAGTAGTAGCTCAAACATGTGGAAAATATATGTTCGAGGGATAGAAAAACATTAATATGTTTATAATAATGAGATGTCAATTTTGGAATAGAGAGATGATATTTATGGATAATGTAAATGGGATAGTAATAACTACCATGGGATTTATTCTAAAGTATTGGATATTGTATGAGGTTTTAGAGGTTAATGACACCAGAGGATGAAACTTATTCTAAGAGATGACGTATAGGTAGTTCAAGGAATATTCAAAGGATAATATCATGTGTATGAAATATATACATATATTTATACACTTATAAGTTGAATAATCCTTCAAATCTTCGAAAAGAGTCTTAACGATGTTCTGTTATCAAAATCTTTGATAACTTTAATGATTTTTTTCATAAGTGTAGTTTATGGTTTTGTGGTAATATAATTTCATCTAAACTTGTTTACTATCAATAAAAATTCCAATTTTACTTTTTATTCCATGCCCCAGTTTTCAATTTCGGTCAGTTTCACTCCATTCTAAATGATAATTTATTTATTTATTTATTTATTTATTATTATCATTATTATTATTATTATTATTATTATTATTATTATTGAACACCTCTTTTCACATATCCTTTTTAAGGATGATATTCTATTAACTCTATTTCTAATATTGGTATTTCGTAATGAAATTTTCAAGTAACAACCAATAACTTTCCAAGTGAAATATCAAATATTAAGGGTGAAATTTTTCAAAGGAGGGGATAATGTAAAACCATAATATTTTGAAAATAAATATAACATTGAATGCATAAAACACTGATTCCCGAAAAAACACCTCAATGTCATAACCTTCGTAGTAAACAACATTTTTCCACACCTATGATTTGAATTTTTAAAATCTAACATACACAGTTGCGATTAGTAAGTCACTTAGTTTCTGATATAACCAACATTTTTTGTAAATAGTAAAATGCCCTTATGAATAGTAATGCCAAACATATAAATAGTGTCATAACCTTATGAATAGTAACCTAACATATTGTAATATATATATATATATATAGGATTTAAGTGAATATATGATGTACATGTGTTTTGGCATAAGTTAATAAATGTTATAAAAACCAGCTTTTTCAAGTAAATTAAGATTTTAATTAAAAGTTAAATCAATCAAATATTGAAAATTAATTTTGAAAAAAGTACTTCATTTTGGGATTCTACACATCAAAAAATTGTTATGGTGATTTTTTGGGATTATTCTAAACACATATATTTTTGATGAATAGTAAAATACGGTAATTTATAGTATAAATACATTATCAGTTATGTTCATTATTCCTTGCATAATTGTTGATGTAAGAACACTTTTTTCAAACTCACATGAAAATATTACTATTATTGGACCTAATCATCAATAATATTGGCTATATTTGGAAAAATAATAAAATAATGAATAAAATAATGGGAAAACCCTCCTCTCCTCCACTATAACCCACCCCCTCCCACTCCCTCTTATCTTCACTCCTATAAAGCCTTATTCCTTGCCTTTATTCTTACCAAATATCCTCCCAAGCTTCATCCCCAGGACTATCAGCCCTTGGTCTCATAAAAATTTCAAATCCTATACCCTTAAGAGGCTCTCATGGAAGGTTAATTCAATATGTAAAACTCCTCTTTTCTTTTCATTCATTTTCTTGTTCTTTTGTTCTCTTTTCCTTCCTAACCTCTCCTTATCCAAATGTTATGAAAATTATAGTACCATTAATATACAATAATTTTTTTATTATAATGGGATAATTCATCTTCATCTCTTTTTTACTCAACATTTATTCTAAAAATGAAACATCGTCCGAGATTTATTGATTTATCGCATTCAAGGATGATGATGCTTTCAATTTGATTTACCTTATTCAAATATGCTCATCAAACCATTTTTATTGTTGAACTAGAGTATCGTATATTTATTTTATATTATTTAATGTTATGTAATCCTTATGCACTTATGATGTAAAATAACAACACAAAACAAGTTAATTGTGAGAAAAATTGCCAAATTAATCCAAGCATTTATCAGTAATATTTTATATATTAATTCACCTTCACTCCAAATATCCAAATGAATTTTATAACCATTTAATCATATGAATTTTCATTAATTACATATAAAATCAATTATGGACTTCAAATCCAATCTTACAAGAACTACCATACACTTTTATTAGTGAGCCGATCGTGAATATTATGACAACAAGCACTCACAAACAATGAAATTGAACCACTTAACCTATCTAAAAGGCTATGAATGAACATAATAAATTCATATTAAACCATATAAATAAATTTTTCTATAATTTTATTTAATTAACCTAATTTTTTTATTCAGGTCATTAATATCATTCGAAGAACATCATCATAATAAATGTAAGAGATCCTCTATCTCACTTTTATTCAAGAATCCAACCTACGTTGTGTCATTTTATTTTTAACTCATAATGATGGGGTGTATATTTTAAACACCCCTATACTTCCATTATGATATATAAATTATTATATACCTTTTTACCTCTCATTAATCCCTCCCAAGAACACCCATTACCATGCTGAAATGTTTGTACAGGTTTTCTTCATCTCACATCAATTTTTGTGAGAAATTCCATATTCACTAATATTACATGTGTATGGTGTATGTATATTGACCATTAATGTTTTATATAATGAATGTATTTATTTTTATGATATTAATTGTATCATTTTATTATTATTAATATTGGGGCATATGAATCTATTGATTGCAAAGTTTTAAGTAGTTTCTACCCGAACCTTCATTTTCATCCATTTTTCTCTAATCACCGAAATGAAATTCTTATTTATTATTATGTACTAATTATAAATTAATTGTAAATTTTATATATATTTTTACAAATTAGAATAATTATTTATTTTATGGGGATTTATATGTTTTAAAAGAATATTTCAAAAATTATTCCAAAATTCCAGCCCGATTTAAGGAACTTCTCGAATTATTACCTATTTTAAAGTTCAATATATAATATATTTTATGCCATATTTATCTTTATAAAATCAAACATTGTGACATGAAAAATATATTTTGGTTCATTTCTAGTTTTATGAAAGCAAAAATTCCTTTGTGCTTTGAAATCCTTTATATTTTCCTTAAACTGCACTAAAATGTTTTATTTCTAAAGATTCATTAAAAACAGTTTTTAAATGATTTCGCCTCCATAAGGATTTATTTAATCCAGAAATATAATTTCAATGACCTGAACTATTATTATAAGGGATATACATGTTTAAAATATTATTTCATGAAAAATAAAAATGATTTTCCAAAAGAACTCTTCTTTCCGAAGTAAAAAGGATGTTTCTCATATCATGTTAACTTTTATGAGATATATGCCTTGTTCACCACTTATTTCTTGGTTGCAGTGAACATAATGACCTTCGGTATATCATATCATGAGTCTCCTTATACTCATTATATTATAAGGGATTATGAATTGAATGTTTTGAGGTGGTATGGGACACTTTAGAATGATTAAGGATTATTTCCTCAAGGATTTTTTAATGGTCTCATTTAAACGTATTTTCATCTATGTTTAAATACATTTTTGAATATAGTACATCATTGAGGTTTATCTTCTATGACATCATCCCACATGTTTTATTGAATGACATATGACTAGTTTTACTTTGACTTTTCTATCTTGAAACCATTCACCATATTACTCCAAATGGTTATTGTTTATTATTAATGATTGTAGAATGTTATTTACATTTCATATGTTAGTTTCAATATGAATGTGTATGTTGTTTTTATTTGTCCCCGTTCATAATAGGAATGCATTGGACTTAGTAAGTGTCAGTTAGGGATCAATATATAACCCCCCCCCGGTGCATCGGTAAGTCTCATGAGACAAACTATGGTCTTGGCATGAGGCCTGAAGGTTTGGTTATGATGTCCCTCATTATCTGTTCTCTCATTATGTAACAAGTAATTGAATGTTCATGAGGTTATTGGACTATTATAATACCAATGTTTATGCATTAATGTGGAATTATTTATTCATCTCTAATTTCTACCATAATGTGTTCAGGATTATTTTTAAATGAAAGTGCTTTTAGTTATTCAACATGCCTAATGTTTACGTTTATGATATCTTCCAATGTATTTCTTACCCTTAATAAGAATTTGAGCTAAACCCTTTCATATATTTGGTCCTTATAACATATGAGTATGATTATACTATAAATGAATTGAAGGTTTAATCTAAGAGATTATGGGCGTTTCTGTTGAACTTATAATGTTGTTTTTAGTTTCAGGTTGTAATTTTGAACTCCTCTATGTATCTTGTTTCCAAAACTACTAGACTGATTGGTACATTAGGATGCATCTTCCTTGTATTTATGCCAATTTAATAAAATAAGGCACTGACTCCGAGCTTCTAGGGTGGGGTCCTTACAAGATAAGGATCCTATAAAGTTCCTAAAGGAACCTTATTTATACTTTTCTATTAGATTTAAATATTTTTATAGGGTAGAATGATATATCTTTTTTTTCATAGGGTTTATTGGTTCCTTTTTATTATTTTTCACTATTATAGTATCCTATAATGTCGGGTTATACCTTGAAAAGTCATTTGTGTATCTTAAAGGTAACATTATAATTAATTTACCCAACTATGATGGTAATTTACAAATATTCCACTACACCCTATGAATTATGTAGGGTTTAACCCATGAAAATTCAATAATTCCATGTTATAATAAATATTGATGATTATGTAGTGTTTATATCATGCTTATGAAAATGATGTTTTTGAATATTTGGGTTACATAATCTCATATAATTTTCACAATGTTAGGGGTGATTCTTATATGGAGTCCAATCATCTTTACAGAAACTTATAGTATGCATTAGAAGAGTCATCCTTATGAATTACATGCTAATTATTACATAGACTGTTACTTTGTCATTTTTCATACATCTTCCCAAAATTCTAGTATTTATTAAATAATCTCAATTTACTTTTATTCCTTCTATAAAATACTCAAAACAACAACATTAATAACTTAGAAACATATGATTATTCTCAATAAAGGTCAAAAAAATACAAACCATAAAAAACTCAAACGTCACTTGAATTTTTTATTAAACAAAATTTCATAGATCTTTTGATTTTTTTATTACAGTATCCTTTATATTTATATGAACTTCAAGAACACCTGCATGAAATGAAGCATTGAAACTTGAGTTCTCATCTTCTATAAATATGGAGTAAAACATAGAAAATATTGACATCATGTCCTACTTGTCACGTGAGGATGAAGATAATAGGGAACAACATTATATAAAGCCTATATCACATTTATATTGAATATTGAATAGCATATAACTTCTCTGATCACATATATATGACTTTAAATGGAATTGTAACTTCTAAATAATACTAACTACTTTATTCAACCATTGTAAAAATCAATTAGGGTTGGCCCACTTAGAGGGTTTTTTGTGTTTCCCCGCTTGGTTGTTTTGACATTCACTCAGAACCTACTCATATTGTGTGCTCTCACAATAAGAAAGTGTTAACCTAAATTAGCCTTTATAAATGTCATCCTAACTATACTAAATTCAATAAATTCCCACTATATATGATAGATTGTTGTTTGGGTGGTTTTAATTGGAGGATTAGCCATATA
Organism: Viscum album; assembly: GCA_963277665.1. Taxonomy (NCBI): domain Eukaryota; kingdom Viridiplantae; phylum Streptophyta; class Magnoliopsida; order Santalales; family Viscaceae; genus Viscum; species Viscum album. The sequence continues at coordinate 644,804,431 of OY728120.1, read as the reverse complement.
TTTTGTCTTCGGTTCCTTTTACACTTTAACAATTATCCAAGGTGTTTATAAACCCCAAAAAAATCAAGAAATTAACTTTAAACCATGTATATTCTCCCCTTTTATTTTAAATTCCAACATCATCCATGTTTATTTCCAACTTAAACTTTTATAATTTAACCATCCAAACATATAGATATAACTCATAGAATACCTTCAGCATAGGGATATATGATTCAATATTATAAATTCTCAATGAGACTAAAATTATTCAAACATCTCAAAAATATTTTACATTAAATATAAATTTATCTCCAATAATTCTAAGTAAATAAAAATTCCTTTTTTATATAAGCAATGACAATAAATTTCCAATAGAAATTTCAAAAAGAAACTTCATAAGGAAAATTTGAAAAGAAATTTCCATGATGTTTTTTAATACTCTTCCACTTAGTAAAAATCAGTACCTTATTGGGAACAACATTGATGTATTAACATAATAATTATTTTAGATCAGTTCTAATCATTTCCTACTCTCTATATTAGCATCAAGATAAATTGGTTCTCAATATTCATTGAAAATAAATATAACACACAAAAACTAGGCTCAATAAACTCCACCTTTGTATTTATTGTCAATATCCACTAAAATGATATATAAATATATATACTTTAAAAATTAATCTTTCCTAATATACTCCATTATCATTATCCTTTACTTTTATTCTCTCCCATTATTGTTAATTAAATACATAGTAATCGAGATAATTTGGTATCAATTGATAATTAAGTAATGTTCCATCAACTATTCCACTCTACGTCTATGTGATCCATGATCAATGTAGAAAACAAGAGGGTTTTATTTAGATAACAAATATTTACTAGATAAACGAATATGATACCAACTGAAATGAACTACTCATCACCTTTCTCAGATGCCATCCAACTACTTTCATGATGAGAAAATTTGTTGATTCCAATTTTAATAGATTTTTTATTTAATTTCAACATGAATTATTACAATCACATCAAAAAACTAGTAAAAAACATTAAAATATAAAAGATAGTATTTAGACATAAAAAAATCCTTGTTCCAACAATAATATTTCCATTTTAATTTCAGTGTTCAATTTCAACCCCACATTATTCTTATTATATAATTTTTGTAACCAATGAGGGGAAAATAAGAAATCCTTTCACATTAGTGATATATTTTCATAAACATTCTATAAATTCATATTTTTTAAGTAATAATTCTAGTAGATTAAAAAATTATTATCTTATATCATCCTTAAGGTGACAATTCACACAATAATTATCAAGGTGGATCTCTTCCATAGATATATTTCTAGATTTAGAAACTAAACAATGAACAAAAATGGATCATTTCAAGTATTATTTTAGATTTTACAACTTTCACATCTTCATTAAGGAATATTTTCATCAAAAATTATCCTTAGAATATCAATTGACAGGTCATTCATTGATGGAGTCATCTTCATTTATTATGTCAAGTATAGATAACATTCACATATTATCATGTTATCACCCAGAGAATATGATTCACCTTAATTTTTTTCTTTGTAGGAACAGAAAATGGTAAAAGAAAGAAATTTTTATTCCACAGTGTGAATTTCAATGTAGAGTGTATTTTCTCAACCAAGGGTCCCCATTTTACACATACTTCATGCTTGTACATCTGATTTTTTATTTAATTTTTCTTTTGAAAGAATATAATTTATCAGTACTTTAATTTATTTATGTGGAACACTTCATTTATCTCTAACCTTCATGAAAAAAGTATCATGTGTTGAAACATTCAACATATTTAGAAGTTATTATTATGTTAGAAAAATATTTAAACATTATTTGTAACACCCCGAGATTATATGTAAAATATTGTTTTAATTTCATTAATGTCTTGTGTTATACGCTACACCAAAAGGAGCTTGCACAACATGCATCCTTGACTTGTCTTGTATTACACACAATCACGACCTTCCTCGATAGCGTGTGTAGTACGCAATAACGAGTTTCACTAAACAACAATATGCTATTAAAATATTATTAAAACAACCCGTTATGAATAGTAATAACCACTTTTTGAAATTTTGTAAATTTTATTTTTCAAAATGGACTTCATTTTTGGATTCGGAATATCTAAATTAGCTTTGGGTGAAATTTTGGTAACTTTCGGATAACTTTCATATTTTGATGAATAGTGAAAGTTACTAAATTTTAATTAAAAACAACTTTTTCAATTGAAATAATTAATAGTGATAAATTATTAATTTGAGTGGTTTTAAAGTATATTTAGAATATATTTTTACAATTTAATACAATGTTGTTCATTGGATGTAATTTCACATTTAGACCAGACATAAACAAGTGTCAATCTTTTGATAGTTATTATCTCTTAAGAACACGCTATTTGTTTTGACGACAGGAATTAATTTTTAAATTAATTAATTCAACTGATATGTTTTTAATTTGGTAAAATAGACATAATTTTTGAGTTCATAATATCAAATATAGCTTAGGGCTAATTTTTTGTATTTTTCTGGAAACTTTCATTTTTTGATGAATAGTGAAACCACTAAGTGGTAGTTAAAAAAATGATTTTTTCATAAAACTTAATTTTACCGCTTCTGTGAATGGAATTTCAAAAATCCGAGAGACATGGTTGATGTCAGTGAGTAAAATGTGGTTCAATGAGATGAAAATAATTTTTGGTGAATAGTAACTTTTTACTTTTTTTACCACGGTTAAAAGTAAATTGGGTAATTAAGGGTAAAAAATGATATTATTATTACCCTAACACATGTCCTAATTCTATTGGATAAGTGTAATTCGACCAAAAACAACCTTAGAAAAAAAAATATGACCATTTAGGCCCACATGGATTAGATTAGGACATTTATTATTATTTAATTCAAAGAAGAGTTAAAAGAGTTAAAATCAATGTTTATTTACTAAAACATTTTTAATATGGGGTTATACATAAGATAAATTCGACTATAAATATTAATTAGAAAGATAAAAATATTTCCTACATAATTGTATTTTAATTGTAATTTTTAGACATTAAATAATTTAATTTATTTATGACACAACGATGATGCAGTAATTATCTTATTGACATAATTGATGTTATAAATACCCAAATAAATATAATTTGAGACTTTTTATGAATTAAACTAATTTTATAGGTTAATATGACATGTTGGTATCGATTTAATTTACTTTTTTCGAACTTATCATTCTGTTATGATTTTCACAAAAATCAATTACTAAATAGGGTCAAAATTGACATAAAATAGTTTTTAAAACAAATATTATATTATTAATTGTTATTTTATTCCTAAAAATCTAAGGTTCGGTAAAATGACTTAGATAAGGTTATTTATATTAATAATAAACAACTTGTGGTTTTTTTGGCTTTATATATTATGTTTATTAACCTTATAGTATAAGGACACAAGAAGACACGATAAAAGTAAAATTATTTAACTTAATGTTAAATCTATATGATAAGGTTAAAATAGGAACCTAAACTTGTCTAAATTCTATTGGATGAGAGTATTTAGACCCATCCCCACCTTATCTTATAAATAAATCAATTTGGAGCTATTTAAAACCTAACATGACTTTATAATAAAATACTATTTTTAGTTATTCCAAAGGTGCCCCTCTCCTCCCTTATAAAAGGGCACCTCCTCCCTCTCCTCCTCACACCAATTTGAGAATTCAATCTCGGCCAACACCTGACAAAACCTCTTCTCCACATCCCTATAATCATCCTAGAGGTCCTTTTCTTCTTCAAAGACCATCCTTAGTTCTTTAAGTGGAGGTTAAGTGAAGGCGCGTCCAAAAAGAGGAAATATCCATTACCGATCGTTTTCAATTTCTTTCTTCTTCAACTTCGTCTTCTTTAGTTGTTTCATGATAAAGTAATAACATAAGTATTTATTATATACTGATATGTTATTATTAATATGAAACAACTCTAATTAACCTTCTATCCATCCCACGGAAAATGGAAATCACCGCGCGTGCGTACGTACGGAATACCGTCTCCACGCCGTGGTGTAATCTGTTTTCCGCCACCACCATAATTGGATGGGTATAATGGTGTAATTAGTAACTATATATGATTATTATAAAGTGATATTGATACTGAAATAGTATACATACTATTCAACACAAGTTCACGATCATGAGAATGATATCATCGCTCGTGCGTACGTACGGACTACCGTCTCCACGATGTGATGAGATTCATTCTCCACATTAACCATTCATGAATGATTATAAAGTATATATAATGAATAATAATGAAATATATGACATGTTAAATCTACTGGATTTATGTATATATATATATGTATGTCATCTACTTACTTCCATTCAAGACAATAAGGAAAGGAAAATAGCGTTCATGCGTACGTACGGACTACCATCTCCATGAACGGTGTATTTCTTTCCATTTATAGATCCATTATACATATGTATATTCTGAATATATATTATATATAAATCATGTTTTATATTATGGAATTATGTAATCCTGATCTAAGTAATCATATGAATAATTACAAGTTAAAACACGAACGACAAATGGGACGATTTTACCCAAAACACTACTTTAACATGAATTTACAAAAGAACGGGTAATATAAAGTCATGAGTGAACCATATATGATATAATAACAATGAATATGATTATTTAATAAGTCAATGACATTATTTAAATCATTATACAGGAGTTTCGGACACGTACAAAGCATATCGGACCCAAGGTAAGGGAAATATCACAATCTCATTTTTATCCGAGATTGTTTATACTTTAGTATTTACTGGGGTGTATTTTATCATCCACATAAATGTTTCCTAAATATGTAATATTTATATCCTTCTACAATAGTTTATATCCAATTTTACCCTTCGGTGAGTTTTTAGTAAAAGATATGAAAGGAATCTTTTGTCGTTTTTCGTACGAGGTGCTTTTTGACTTTTCCGACAAAAGTACGAGAAGAATGTTTTTTTAACATGTACGGCATGAATGGATTTTTAGAACATTATTTCCAAAAATCTTCCTTTACAAGTTTTCAAGTTTATTTTTAATCAAATTCTTTTAGTTTATAATTGTATGACATGTTAAGAAAGGAAAAGTGTTTTTGAAGTAGAAAGGATATTTTCCTCAAGAATGAAGTTTAAGTGTTTTATCAAAATTATTTTCCATCTAAGATAATAAAGGGTTATGTTTTTATCCATATTATTACATTGATTTGATTATGTTGTGATGGAATTACTTTTATGAATTCCTTTATTGTATATGAATTGTTTTATGATGTCATGATGTTTACGATTCCCATTTTTATTACATGGGTTATGCTATGATGTATGGTTTATGATTTTGTGGCACACATAAGAATGGAATCATTATGAGATGGGTGGGACCTATATCTCCCTCCAATGCATTGGGTAAAGATTTTATATCTCATGAGATAGACATGGCTGGAATGGTAGGTTATATCGGTTCAGTGAAACAGGACTGAAACGAGGGTGACTCGGTTCAGAAATGGACTTTGTCCACTAAGATAGTCTTGGTAATGAGTCTTGACTAATAAGAAATGATTCTCTATGATTATGTGTGTATGAAACAAAGATTCATGTTTTATGTTATGATTATTGGGATTACATTTCACTACTACGATTTATCCCATGTTATGAAATTATGATCTCTTTTGGAGGTTAAGATTTCCAAAAGTTATGTGCTTATGTATATGATGTGATTGATATTTCTTTTGTTTACCCTTACTGAGAATTTGAGCTCACCCTTTTATGTTTTCTTTTCCCTAGGACATAAAGAAATTATTTAGGTTTAAAAAAAATAAGATATTTATGGGAGATGTTGAAGATCTTTCACCACGATTAAAAGATTATATTCCGAGTTTCCAAAGACACTAAACTATTACGGTCCTTGTGTTTGTGTTTTTGTTATGTACTAAGTATTCCACAAAAGTAATGTAATTTCCATGTACGTTATGCTTCGGGTCTCTACAGTTGGTATCAGAGGAAAGGTTTAGTCAACCTTTGGAAACTAGGATGTGAGAACTTTAGTGAGATCCCTAGAGATATTTCTACGGTATGTCTAGGGATGTCCCTAAGGATAAGTATATGTATAGGATATAGTCCTAGAACTATGGTAAAGATCTTAGAATTTAACCTAAGAAGTTATATATTGAGGGTACTCCCCCTTTACTATATTGTTTTCTCTAGAATGATTTTTGCCTCTCATAGAATTATTTTTGTGTTTTAGTTAATGGAGGGAACCAGAAGGAATTCAGTTAACATTAAATCCAATGGACAAATTGGTGACTATGAGCAACAAAATTGTGTAATGCCTAGAGAGAAAGATATTGTGATTATGCCGAATCTGTCATCGCGATATATGATTAACAAGGTGAAATTTAGTGGTATTACTAATTCATCAAATAAGAGGAAGATAGACTTTTATACATGTTCACATGTGGAGTAGCATAAAGAAAGGAAGATTGAGATTTCTAAAGAAGGTAAGAAGAACCTCGAGGAATACCTCAAATGGAGGGACATATGTTATCTGTGTGGAGAAAAGGGTCATAGAGTGACAGACTGTTATGGAGTTCAATGTCTTATTTGTGGAGAACATGGGCATTACCCAACTCAATTCCCTGACCTAAAATGTTACTTCTAAATCAAGGAAGGAATTATTCCAAGACAATCATAGAAGAGGATGGATTGAAGTGTTTATGTATTGTTATTCAAGAATAATGTCGTTAAGGTACTTTTATGGCTTATTAGAATATTTTTGTATTAGTCTATTGTGGTTTTCATTAATTTTATTGTACTGGTAACCATGGAAAGTGATTGAGTTGTTTTTAGAAAAAAGATGATATGAGCATAATGAAGGGATAAGGAAAAAATGAAATGTTTGACAGTATTCATGAGCTCATGATTGATATAAGGACTAAGTATATAGAATTTTGGGGATTTTGGTATGTGGAAAGAGTTATCTTTTGACAGCACTCATGTTTTTACTAAGATTCAATGGGTATTCATTTTTCAAGAGATTACATGATTATGGTATTCACATGACTGGAATGTGACGAACAAGATATATGAGGGATACATGATGGCATTCACGTGATCATTTTCTCTATACTATGATCTTGGACCGAAGTATTTTGGATAAGCCTAAAGATTGGAATGGATTATGTAGGACATAAGTTAGTATTGTTTAAGGATAGAACCTTTTTTCGATATTATTTATGGGATGATATAGTAATGTAGTTTTAGAAAAAGGACAACCTACAGGACGGGCGATATCCCATCGCGTCGGACAAGGCTGTGGCAATCGAACCCACAACCGAAGTGCGACTGGCCTTTATCGCCTACCACTGGCCTACAGGAAGTCCTTGTTTAGTAGAAACTAGTTTTATTATATTAAGAAGTATGATATATGAAGTATACGTCCATTTTAGGAACCATATTTGATTAATCTCACTATTGATGGACTTATGTATTTTTTGATAACTTTTCTAACCTTTTGTTTGAGACAGATGGAATGACCCATCATTCTATCACATGATCTGTTAACACTTCACGAATAAAAAATTCAACTTCATTTCTTTAAGGGGTGAAGTGTAAATTGTTCAAAGCACGAACAACAGTGAGATTGTACCAAAATCAAGTAAGTATTTATTCTAATTCAAATTTTTTCAACTTTAGGGAAATGATCTTGAAAACCAAAAATGTTGTCCTAGTGCTCTTATATCTGATGAATCAGATGGTACCTTATATCGTCACAAATTTATGGCTTTGTGATTGTTGGCTTTTCCATAGCCATGTTCTCTACCACTCTCCATCAGAAAATGATGATTAGATTTCTCTTCCATATCCATATTTTCACCTATGTGGAAACCCAGGGATTAGTTTATTTGGGTAACCGTTACATTTCATACTTTTGTTTTAAATATTGGTTTTGGTATTCCTTTTTATGATGTGGGTTTATATTAAAGAAACCTTTGAATAGTAAACCATTTATAACCCCGACGAATTTCGAGGGCGAAATTCATTTTAAGGGGGGTAGAATGTAACACCCCGAGATTATATGTAAAATATTCTTTTAATTTCATTAATGTCTTGTGTTGTACGCTACACCAAAAGGAGCTTGCACAACACGCATCCTTGACTTGTCTTATATTACATGCAATCGCGACCTTCCTCGATAGCATGTGCAGTACGCAATAATGATTTTCACTAAACAACAATATGCTATTAAAATATTATTAATACTAGCCGTTATGAATAGTAATAACCACTTTTTGAAATTTTGTAAATTTTATTTTTCAAAATGGACTTCATTTTTGGATTCCAAATATATAAATTAGCTTTGGGTGAAATTTTGGTAATTTTCGGATAACTTTCATATTTTGATGAATAGTGAAAACTACTAAATTTTAATTAAAAACAACTTTTTCAATCGAAATAATTAATAGTGATAAATTATTAATTTGAGTGGTTTAAAATAATATTTAGAATATATTTTTACAATTTAATACAATTTTGTTCATTGGATGTAATTTCACATTTAAACCAGACATAAACAAGTGTCAATCTTTTGATAGTTATTATCTTTTAAGAACACGCTATTTGTTTTGATGACAGGAATTAATTTTTAAATTAATTAATGCAACTGATATGTTTTGAATTTGGTAAAATAGACATCATTTTTGAGTCCATAATATCAAATATAGCTTAGGCCTAATTTTTGGAATTTTTCTAGAAACTTTCATTTTTTTGATGAATAGTGAAACCACTAAGTGGTAGTTAAAAAAATGAATTTTTCATAAAACATAATTTTACCGCTTCTGTGAATGGAATTTCAAAAATCCGAGAGACACGGTTGATGTTAGTGAGTAAAATGTGGTTCAATGAGATGAAAATAATTTTTGGTGAATAGTAACTTTTTACTTTTTTTACCACGGTTAAAAGTAAATTGGGTAATTAAGGGTAAAAATGATATTATTATTACCCTAACACATGTCCTAATTCTATTGGATAAGTTTAATTCGAACAAAAACAACCTTAGAAATAAAATATGACCATTTAGGCCCACTTGGATTAGATTAGGACATTTATTATTATTTAATTCAAAGAAGTGTTAAAAGAGTTAAAATCAAAGTTTATTTACTAAAACATTTTTAATATGGGGTTATACATAAGATAAATTAGACTATAAATATTAATTAGAAATCTAAAAAGATTTCCTACATAATGGTATTTTATTTGTAATTTTTAGACATTAAATAATTTAATTTATATATGACACAACGATGATGCAGTAATTATATTATTCACATAATTGATGTTATAAATACCCAAATAAATATAATTTGAGACTTTTTATGAATTCCACTAATTTGAAAGGATAATATGACATGTTAGTATTTATTTAATTAACTTTTTTAGAACTTATCATTCTGTTATGATTTTCACAAAAATCAAATACTAAATAGTGTCAAAATTGACATAAAATAGTTTTTAAAACAAATATTTTATTATTAATTGTTATTTTATTACTAAAAATCTATGTTTTTGCCAAATGACTTATATAAGGTTATGTATATTAATAATAAACAACTTGGGGTTCGTTTGCCTTGATATAGTAAGTTTATTAACCTTATAGTATAAGAACACAAGGAGACACGGTAAAAGTAAAATTATTTAACTTAATGTTAAATCTACATGATAAGGTTAAAATAGGAACCTAAACTTGTCTAAATTATATTGTATGAGAGGATTGAGACCCATCACCACCTTATCCTCGAAATAAATCAATTTGGAGCTATTTAAAACCGATCATGACTTTATAATAAAATAATATTTTTAGTTATTCCAAAGGTGCCCCTCTCCTCCCTTATAAAAGGTCACCTCCTCCCTCTCCTCCTCACACCAATTTGAGAATTCAAGCTCGGAAAAACCCTGCCAAAATCTCTTCTCCACTTTCCTAGTATCATCCTAGAGGTCCTGGTCTTCTTCAAAGACCATCCTTAGTTCTTTATGTGGAGGTTAAGTGAAGGTGCGTCCAAAAAGAGGTAATATCCATTACCGATCTTTTTCAATTTCTTTCTTCTTCAACTTATTCTTCTTTAGTTGTTTCATGATAAAGTAATAACATCAGTATTTCTTATATACTGATATGTTATTATAAATATGAAACAACTCTAATTAACCTTCTATCCATCCTACAGAAAATGGAAATCACTGCGCGTGCGTACGTACGGAATACCGTCTCCACGCCGTGGTGTAATCTATTTTCCGCCACCACCTTAATTGGATGACTATAATGGTGTAATGAGTAACTATATATAATTATTATAAAGTGATATTGATACTTAAATAGTATACATACACTTCAATTAAAAGTTCACGATCATGAGAACGATATCATCGCTCGTGCGTACGTACGGACTACCGTCTCCACGACGCGATGAGATTCATTCTCCACATTAACCATTCATGAATGATTATAAAGTATATATAATTAATAATAATGAAATATATGACATGTTAAATCTACTGGATTTATGTATATATATATATATATGTATGTCATCTACTTACTTCCATTCAAGACAATAAGGAAAGGAAAATAGCGTTCATGCGTACGTACGGACTATCGTCTCCATGAACGGTGTATTTCTTTCCATTTATCGATACATTATATATATGTATATTCTGAATATATATTATATATAAATCATGTTTTATATTATGGAATTAAGTAATCATGATCTAAGTAATCATATGAATAATTACAAGTTAAAACACGAACGACAAATGAGACGATTTTACCCAAAACGCTACTTTAACATGAATTTACAAAAGAATGGGTAATATAAAGTCATGAGTGAACCATATATGATATAATAACAATGAATATGATTCTGTAATAAGTCAATTAAATTATTTAAATCATTATACAGGAGGTTAGGACATGTACAAAGCATATCGGACCCAAGGTAAGGGAAATATCACAATCTCATTTTTATCCGAGATTGTTTATACTTTAGTATTTACTGGGGTGTATTTTATTATCCACATCAATGTTTCCTCAATATGTAATATTTATATCCTTCTACAAAAGTTTATATCCAATTTTACCCTTCGGTGAGTTTTTAGTAAAAGATATGAAAGGAATGTTTTGTCATTTTTCGTACGAGGTACTTTTTGACTTTTCCAACAAAAGTACGAGAAGAATGTTTTTTTAACTTATACGGCATGAATGGATTTTTAAAACATTATTTCCAAGAAGCTTCCATTAAAAAATTTCAAGTTTATTTTTAATCAAATTATTTTAGTTTAGAATTGTATGACATCTTAAGAAATGAAAAGTGTTTTTGAAGTAGAAAGGATATTTTCCTCAAGAATGAAGTTCAAGTGTTTTATCAAAATTATTTTCCATATAAGGTAATAAAGGGTTCTGTTTTTATCCCTATTATTACATTGATTTGATTATGTTGTGATGGAATTATTTTTATGAATTCCTTTATCGTATGTGAATTGTTTTATGATGTCATGATGTTTAAGATTCCCATTTTTATTACATGGGTTATGCTATGATGTATGGTTTATGATTTTGTGGTGCACATAAGAATGGTATAATTTTGAGATGGGTGGGACCTATATCTCCCTCCAATGAATTGGGTGAAGATTTTATATCTCATGAGATAGACATGGCTGGAATGGTAGGTTATACCGGTTCAGTGAAACAGGACTGAAACGAGGGTGACTCAGTTTAGAAATGGACTTTGTCCACTAAGATAGTCTTGGCAATGAGTCTTGACTAATAAGAAATGATTATCTATGATTATGTGTGTATGCCACCAAGTTTCATGTTTTATGTTATGATTATTGGGATTACATTTCACTACTACGATTTATCCCATGTTATGAAATTATGATCTCTTTTGCAGGTTAAGATTTCCAAAAGTTATGTGCTTATGTATATGATGTGATTGATATTTCTTTTGTTTACCCTTACTGAGCATTTGATCTCACCCTTTTATGTTTTCTTTTCCCCTGGACATAAAGAAAGAATTTAGGTTTAAAAAAAAATATCTTTATGGGAGATGTTGAAGATCTTTCACCACGATTAGAAGATTATATTCCGAGTTTCCAAGGACACTGAACTATTACGGTCCTTGTGTGTGTGTTTTTGTTATGTACTAAGTATTCCGCAAAAGTAATGTAATTTCCATGTACGTTAAGCTTCGGGTCTCTACAGTATTTATCAATGTGTAAATTCTTGTTACACCTCCAAAATTGTTCATATAAAACTCTTGGGTAGTTATTTGTTAAAAATCAATAATGAAATTCATATTATTCTTATAGAATCTATTTATTCCCTTTATAAAATTATTTCAATTATGATTCTTATTTCTTTTTTCGTTTTCAAAATCTATTTTCCAAATAACCATACACTATTTATATAAATGAGATTTTTTTTTGAGTTTACACATAGATTATCATGAGTTCATTTCAATATATTATTCCTTTTTAATGTATTACTCCATTTGAACATCATAGAATTATTTATAAAGACATTTTATTTATGTTCATAACCTAAAAAATATCTCAAAATTATTATAACACTTATTATGATTATTTTGGTTACAATATTTATTTAGATTCATTCCCATGGACATCTTAACATGTTTTATCAGATTTTATGTTCTTATTTCTATTTTTTTTTTATAAATCCATTGTTGATAATTCAATATTCATATGAGAACATTCATTAAACAAACCATTTTTTTCTATGATTTTCAAATCTACTTGTGGTAGAAATAATTTTAACTTTCATTTTTACACAATGCTTCTTCTTAAGATTTATCCACTTTCTAATATGAATCATTTAAACTTTTGAAACTATAATACTATACTAATATTAAAATTAATTATTGCTAAATCTATTATATCCCTAAAATTATTTTAAAAATATGGATATACTTATTTAAACTAAATTTTTTCCATATATAACAACTTGTTTTCTCTAGGAATTCTTCAAAACTGTTTGAGATCCTTTTGGATGGCCATATCTCATACAAACTCTTCTATCAACCCTTAACATGGATAGATTCTAGTCAATTTTATTAATCCATATTTTTAAAATTTCAATTTTAAACTTGTATTATCCATGAAATCATATTTAGAATAATAATAATAATTAAGGATTAATGATGCATGTTTCTTCCAAGATATTATAGAATGATAATAATAATATTATTTTTTATCCTTTATTCATAAAATAGCGATCAATTATAATTATAATACTCTTTTGAACAATGTATGGTAGTAGATTATTGACTTTATATTGTGAAGAATTAGTATGTTCCATTTCCAAGATAGCCTATTTGACTTCTAATTTAAGACACTTTATACTGAGAGTGTTCTTATGATATTCAATCAATACCACTATATATTCATAATATTTCCAGAGATTATGAATAATATCTTCATTCATATCATTTTCATCAATAAAATTTTCAACCTCCATTATCATGTGATATTTAAATTCATGATTGTAATTTCTAACATCAATGTAAGTATTTCGATTTTCCTCAAATTTATGGATTTTATCTTCATTTATCATCTTGATTTCATGTTAATATTGAATTTTATGGAGTGAATCATTTTAAAATTTTGAGCACCTTACATAAAGACCTATATTTTTTATTTAATGACTCAAACCAAATTATAAAAATTTTTATATATGAGAACATTTTCATTCAAATATTTTTCTAAATTTCCAATATATTCTTCTATATAGGTAATCTTGAACTAATGAATTTCAAAAATCACATAAATAAAAGATGACAATTCTTTTGGAAACTATTGAAGAATATATTTTTCTGTGGTGATAGTTATCTCTTGTGAATTTTTATACATGTGATCACTTCCACTGCATTTTTTATATTATCGAGGATAATTTAAACAAAATATTTTACTTACCCCATAAGGATATTAGTTCCTTTAATCGTTTTAAGTAGAAATACATTACATAACATTTTTAGGAGGCTAAAATTCCAATTATTCTCCATCTATGATAGATATGTATTCTTTAGTATTGTTGAATGAAAAAACTAAAAATTATTCCATTTTACAAAAGATGGATTCCTTATTCAACTATAACTCTTTTTTCTTTTTCCAATTCATCATAGTCTGGGTACAGATTGAATTTTTATATGAGATAAACATATATTCACCAATACCTAAATTCATTATATATTCATAAAGAGACTCAAATCATTAAAATTAATAACATAAAAATTAGTGAATCCAGTTAGAGTTGAATAATGATCTGATACTAATTGAGTGTTCTAATTGGGGATATACTCAACATTAATAATGGTGAATCTATATCGTCAAATTTTTTTTGTAATTAGAACATTTTTTCCTTTTGTTTTACCTATTTACTTGATAAGGTGAATTCATATCCTCTTATATCTTTTCACATTCTTCTTTGTATGTAACACACCTAAAAACACACACCCAATATATTCCATAATGTTTTACAATGTTCACCTCCCTAAATGAGATCACTGATCTTTTGTGTGATCTGGATTTCATGAAGACCGTACAACCCACTAATATCATCATTTGATTTATAAAAATAATGGAATATTTATATAATCATGTTACAAATATCCTAGCACTGTTAGTTCACCCCACATATTATAATGATATTAAATATTGTTAAATAAATCGAAGATTCTTTCATCAATTTAGACTGTTGTTGGGTTGTTCATATACTACATATTATTTCTTCTTCTCCTTCCATTACACAGATGAAAAATATTTTTCTTTTTCTATATAAAACACTAAAAAAACGTTTTCATTTAATTCTTAGTCTCAACCTAGAATCCCATATGTATCACTTCATCTTCTAATTTTTATAAAAAAATTCAAATCTCCTATTTCTATGCAAATGAAAATGAAAAAAATACTATTCTTATACTTTATTCTTCTTATTCATTAGTACAACAAAACTACATTATGTCTTTTTTATCTTCATACAACTATTATAATTTGTATGATGAGAGATTAGGTTTTTATCTTCTTTTCTTCAACTCACAACATATGTAATAGAATCTGAGTTGAAATCATATTTATTTGATACTCATGGATATTTCAATGGGATGCATTATTGGAACACTCTTTCTTCAACATTAAATATATATATATATACAAAAGTATAGAAGTGTCAATTATCTTATTCATTACATTATACATTTCGATACTCATTGAACTATGTGAATACAAAATTTCCAATCCCTAAAATTATTTTCATTTAAAAAACATGAATTATTAGCTTAAAGACATGACATTACAAACACATACTACTCATCTTCACAACTATTTATAACTATATTTAGATAAATAGAAACTATGAGCCTTTATCGTTTATTTTATTTCACAAATACATGTCATACATTCCATCATAAAACTTTCACAAATATCACCCCACAATCAATATCCACATATATATGAGACCAATCTCTTACAGTCATGATTGTGGTTCATTGCATTATAAAACAGTCTAATAATTGGATTCATATTCTTAGTATATCACCTTCTAGAATCATGAAAAATATTATAATGAGAATTAGTAATTGAATTCATGAATTACATTGAATCATGAGATTAATATGTTTACTCTTTAGAAAGACTTTTCCAGTGTGAACTTTATCTCTTATGAATATATCTTTTACTCTTACGAACATGAAAGAACACTTATAAATTTCATTGTATTATCCTATGAAATTAAAGGAAATACCACATAAATTGTGTTATTTCAACTTTAGTTGTCATCTTTTGTAAAGGAAGAAAAAAACATTTCAAATATTTTCATGGTAATTAACTATCCGTATGAGTAATAGTAGGTAAGAAAACAATGGTGTATCATCATTATATCTTACCTATTTTAATAGGTTAATAGTAATGTTATCTTCTTATAAAACTTATAAATCTAATTGAATATGGAATATCTTAATAATATTGAAAACTTCATTTGACCATTTTGAAAATAATTTGGGGGTATTCCACTCCCAGGGTCTACAGTGTTGTCTCGCATGGTGGTTCTAACTTTTACATGGTGCCTACCCACTCTTGGCATGCTCTCTTTAGGAAAGTGGTGACCCGCACTATCCCTCATTCACATCTTCCCCATTGTAATTCATTTTATCTTAGTTAACTATGTATGATTAATGGATTTATATGAAAGTTTATCTTGGGTATTGGTTATATTTTTATTATATTTCTTATAAAATCATTTATCGATTATTACCCACATTTTTAAATCTAAAACACTCAATAATACATATTCAAGCATTCCATCTTGTATTCTTTTCTTTCAAATTAAAACATAATTTGTGTTTATTTCCAACATAAAAATTTATACTTTAATATTAAAAAAAATTGTATAGAGATACATTAATTATTTAATAATTGAGATATAGGATTCATCATTATATATTCTCCATGGGACTAAAATTCATTAAAAATATTTTTCCATCAATATTAATTAATCTCCAAGAATTAAAAGGAAATATAAATTCCTTTTTCATATAAATAAATATTAGAAACATTAAAATGTAACTTTGAGAATTATACTTTTAATATTAAGTAACAAAATATAGATAGACAACTTCATGGGAACTATATTCATTTATCTACATGATTGGATTATTAAACTCACATCTAATAAATTCCTCTTCACTCCAATTATTTACTATATTTTCCCATCAAGAATCATTGTAAATAAATTATTATTAACAAAAAAATATTATTAAAATAATTTGAAATCAACATGTTGTTTGGTGGGGATTCTATAATAACATACATATATATATATTTGTTGAATTAGGGAAAATAAGACTCAAACTGATTTAGAGATAGGTTCAATTTTTTAGTTTTTGTATTAAATTTCAATGTTAGTGGATTGATTTTGAGGTGTTTATATAGTATTTAAATGTTCTAAAGGGTAATTTTTAATTATTAGTAATGTTAAAAACCAAGTTTCATGTGAATTGATGATTTAATAAACAAAAAGGTACCATACGAAGCCCCACCAGGTAATCTAGGTAGTGACCAATGGAGTAGTGGTCCCATGTGGACCATTAGACACTTTGTGGGGGGGGGGTTTGGGACATCATGTACCTAAAATTAAATTTCTTGAAAAATTATTTTAAAATATAAAAGTTAATTTAATTAATCCTCTAACCCTTACCCTATCATTTTCACCTAAATAAACCCAGGTTCCACTAGATAATCCAACTCCCACTATTTTTATTCTTTTATTTCCCCTATAAAAATAATTTTTTTGTTAATCCATATATGGTAATATTATACTAGTGGTAAGTACGACATTTTTTCCATTATTTATTATTTTATGGTAAGATATTTTTTTATTCTTAAATCAATAATATTGTTGTACTTTAATATACGATTTTAATTTTATATGATCAAAGGATATTAAACAAAAGATAATGGATGTGTCCTCTCTTTATTTTCCTCGGTAGGTAATCCCTTAAATTGTCTATTTCCATATATGAATTTTAATTAATGTTGGGATGATGATATTGGTCAAGGGGATTCAGGTGATAGATAATTGAGTTGATAGGGATTAGAAGTATGAGTATGAGTAACTGAGACTCCTTAGAACATTAACTGATATATCCATTGTGATGGATGTTTATTTTATTAGTATTCCCAAATTATTCCTAGGAATAGAGGCCACATATAATTAGAAATATATCCCATAAAGGGTCTAAATTGGTTCTTATATCACTATGTGATCTATAATAGAGTGGTATTTTTCAATTCCATTTGGAGTAATATTTCACCTCTATGTATTGATTTTATTTACATTGGAAGTTATTGGTTAAATTGTTATTGTTGGTTAAAAAATCACCTTCTTTGGTGAGATTAGGTTTGAAATGTCTCAAGTGGACATGTTCTTCATTAATTTTGTCCCTTGTGTGGTCAGGATATGTTATTAGTTGTGTAATGATGGTATTACCTATTTATTTTGGATAAGGAATGTGTCGAATTGAAATCTAAATTTATCATCACCTTTTAGAAGGTAACTTTTGAACTAGTGCTCTATGTTCACCTAATACAAGGGCAGTTGTTTAGGTTGACGATTCATGACAACTTGAGAGGTGGTGGTCCATTATTTATTATATTATATAATGTACTTTTTGTATTGTGATATAAAGTGGAATAGTACCTAAATGAATATGCATTTCCCTTTAAAACATGATAATTTAAAACTTCATTCCATTCAAACCAATTTAAGAATATTTTTTCATAAGTAGTTTATATTGTTATTATCTATGATATACCAAACAAAATTACTTATTAATATTTTTACATTAATAATTTTGTTTATTATTTCAACCGTGACATATAAATATTTGTGCTTAGTTTTACTATTAGATTCTATCAATGATTTTATTATGTGATTGGGATGTTTATTATTGATATACACTGTATTGATTCAATTAGAATATTATGATGTTTTAGTTTCATAATGCTAAAACCAGGAGGTTGTGTTGTATTTATTTAAAATCAGTGAAGTTGGATTATTATTGATCATTTTGATAGATGTTTTTTGTAATCAAGTTTTTTTAGAATGATTTTTAAAAACAATATTGTATTACAATTGGATTTGAAGAATTATTGACGAGATAAAGTTAAAGATAGTTAACTATACAAGGTAACCATACATAGTGATGGTGATATGAGAATTAATGATATTGAAATATATGGGATTAGATTATTAAGATGTTAATAAAAGATCTAGAGAAGTGGTGTACATGTAACCTCATTAAGATATACTCAAAGAGACACCTTGAAAACTCTATATATTAATAAAATGAATTTCTATGATCAAGGATATGGAATGATGGTAAATATAGATAATATGAGGGTAATATTTATTATTTTGGAATATTATGATGTTTATAGTGGTTTGGGTATATAGGGAGTTGTTTTAAGATGACAAGAATAAATTTTGGTGAAGGATGAACTCACCATGTCATGGTGAGTGTTGATATACTATGATGAACCATGAAATAGTTAGTATAAATTTGTTATTGATCATGATATATGACATTAAAATATGGTGTAAATTTCTCTGAAAATAAATATTCTTATCTATTCCATGGTCATAGGAGTTTCATAGGATTAAAATGGACACAGTATAATTTTTTTCATTGAAGGAATGTTCTTTAGAGATTTATTGAAAATATTGAAGACTATGGGCTGTTTAAATGGAATGAAAGTCATTGTATTTGTTTTTTTGTAGATTAGGGTGGTTTAAATTAAATTTAAATATGGATATGTTGATCCACACATGATGGATGGAATCATATTGTCATTACATAATCCCTATACAAATTGAGGATACAAAAAATAGGAAATTTGATGCGATTATAGAACGTATGTAGGAGTAAACAAATGATGGATACATTATTTAAGAATAATAAAAACATGATGATAGATATCAAAAAAACCTATAGGAATTCATTTTAAGTATTAGTTTTTGAATCAGATGATGAAACCAGTTGAAAAGCATGGATCCATTTATTTCAATGGAAATTTCATCTAGAGAACAACTTTGTTCTGGTAAATGTTAAACAATGTAATTTGAATTATTTATAACGTCAAATTTTTCATTTTAAATATCTTTAAATATTATGATTTTCAGAGATCATGTCCTTGAATACAGAAAATGTTTCTAATTTTGATAAAAAAAATGAATGTTTAAGGGAGTCATCATGTTGTTGTGAACTTGAACTGAGAGAAATAAAAAAACCTTTTTCAATTCAAATATAGAGATCATGGAGTGAGATTTATGGATTTAATTAATATTTAATTAGTGTGTTTGAACACACTAAAATTTTGTATGAAAATTTACAAGAACATATATTTTAGAGGAACAAGGTGTGATCCAAAATATTTTGGGTAGGTTCCTGATTTTGGACATAATTATTTAATATTTATATAGTATTTCTGATGAAAAAAATAGGAACTCAATTTAAAATTCTATAGAGAAGATTTTGGGAACTATATTAAATATATAGTTATTATATAAAATATAAGATATGAGATTCATTGATATAAGATTATATGGACATATATGAATTTTTTAATATAGAGGTCTTGGAGAGAAATTAGGATTTATATTTCCATATTTGGTTTTTTTAAGAAGGATAGAAATAAGAACATTCCATCATGGAATGATATTCGTATAAATATTGTTGTTACTTTTTATATTATATTTTATATAATATTTATCCATCACATTGAAAGGTTTCTCTCATTTGGTCTTGGAAGGAACAAGACTCAACTTCCTATAAGGAGTTGATCTCATCTAGTTTGGAGAATAAGATAATGATGAAGAGAATATTATTATAGAATTGAATTGTAGAAAATGATGTAGAGAATATTAGTTATTTACAAAAATATGGAGTAGAACCAATATTCTATAAACTATAAAAGATACCATGAAGTCTATAAATGGAAAAATCCTTTTATTAATTAGTGCATGAAGTTGAAAAAGATTTAATAGCCCTTGTATTTATAGTTATTCTTTATTAAAACATCCATTAGTAGTATTCCATAGATTTAATTGATCACAACAATAAATATTAATAAAAAATATAGTTCATGATAGTGGATCCTAGTATACTGACACATCTCCATGTGTATGCTTTTTTTATTATCCCTTAGTAGTGAACTAAGTAAAATCTATGTGTTCTTGTTCTTTACTTTCTTTCATATGTGTTTGATAATTAGTGTTATCAACGATGAGAGAATGTAAGATTTAATGTATTCTTTCCAATGAAGGAACAATACATATATGAAATGTGAAATTTAAAGAAGAAAAGGTAAATATATGGTGAATCCTGATTCACCCCCCAAATATTAGGGTTCTTATATATCATTTATTCCCAGTAAGTGATATCAGAGTTCTAAGTTCTGATTTGAGTTTCAATATTTATATTCATTTTTTTGATTTATTGTAGACATGGATTTAATAATGAAGCCTCTTATTTTTAGGGGTACTAACTTCTATGGAAATAAAAAGAAGAAGTGTTGGATTATGTGGTATTAAAGTGGAATAATCATGGAGTTTTTACACCATGATTATTTATTTAGAATGCATAATGAACGAGTACGTTATGCTTAGGCACAAAATATATTTAATACAAAATTTCAAAATGAATTCTTTGAGAAACATTATATTTTTTTTAATTTTTATTATATACATAATATTTTGGAAGTCATTTCTATAAATCGATGGTGTCTATATCTAGAGATAAATACTAATCATGTTGTGATAAGAATCCATTAATTAAATCAGGTTAAAACTACCTTACATCAAAATGAGGTAATAAGAGGAAAAAAATGAAAACCCTTAGAATAAAAACTCTAAAATCGAAGTGAAAAGTTTTTATATAAAGTTTAAATATGTTTTAAACATTAGTTTAGAATAAACATTGTAATATAGAAACTTATATTTCCCTATAAAGAATTATGTGGGTGGTGAGACAATGATTGAAGTGGTAATAACATATAACAATAAATTAGGATAATTTTCATGGATTAATCAACATATGATCCACTCCATTTATGAGGAGTTGGATCAACCAAAGATTATGGTATGAGTGATTTTATGCATTGATCTCATATTTTTTTAGAAATAAAACACTAAAGAAATAAAATGTGGCATTTAATGAATAAATTATGAGAATGGGTGAAAAATATAATGGTCCAATGAGATATACTCAAAGAAGTTATGCACAAGATAAAAGAATAAATAACCATAAATAGAATGTTAAAAGCAAGAAGTATCCCTCTCCAAACACAACTTTAAGTGATGATAAAATCTATAATGGAAGTTGGATCATGTTTAATTAATATTGATTCTCAACTAAATTAAAAGTATGAGAAAATTAATGAAGTACAAAACATAAAATTTAACAATAGAGATCGCACCAAAATTTCCTAAAAAAGTTGAGAGACCAATTGTTTAATTCTAAAACCAGTGGATGAACATAATATTTTTAAAAAAATATATAAGATAACGGCCTCAATTAAAGGTAGCTAAATTTTTTTATTATTATTGAATCATGATACACATGAATATTGTTTTTTTATAATCCCATGGGCTCAAAGGTGGAATAAATCCTAATGAATCAACATCTCAACAAAGGAATGACTACATAAATTATTTTATAAATGGGTGTTGTTTTTTATATAATAAACATATATATATTGAAATAAATTGAATAAGGAGAGGATATAAATTTTTATAAGGAAATCCTACATTACTTTGGAAAAAGGAAAGAAAGGTTACACTGAAATAATATATGTTTAGTTTGAAAAAAAATTCTTTCTCTAGAGGAAAATAATGATGCTACTAAATAAAGTGTGTACCACAAATCAATAATTATTTTCTCATAGAATCCATGATTTAAGGAATGAAATTTAATATATAATATAAATAAATAATTTTCTCTATCCTTGATAAAATAGGATGTGCACTTAAAGAGAGTATTTCCAACTATAAACAAATTTGAGGTATTCTTAATGGATTTTTAATAAGAAAATTATAAGGAATGACTTAGTGATTTCAAAAATTATACCACGTGGAAATAGCTTAATATTGGTGGAATATCCCTCTAGGGGTGGATAAATTATGATTATATGTGAATCGATAATGAATCAAAAGTATAAATTTGTACACGTGGGATTACACTGATAAGAAAGGTGAATATCAAGACAAAGAATACGTATATCTCTAAATCAAACAATTATAATTAATTTCGTAAAAATGTTATCATATATAGGAGTACTACTACAAAGTATTGGATTTTATTTGGAGGTAAGAGGTTGATTCAATGTGACCAACCAAATTCCTCTACTCAAGGATGCTCAAGAAGTACCCCTACCACATGTACTTAATTATTATACCTAACATTTTGAGTAATGTTTAATTATGGAGAGATATGTTTCATGGGGTATAAAAATTATTAAAGTAGATGCTTGTGTATTTGTTGTAGATGAAATATATACAAATTGTGGTGTCAGATCAAGAACCAATGACATCAAGGATAAATCGGAATAAAAATATATACTAAGAAAACAACATGAAATTCAAAAATAAATTGGGGAATACATGTTGAATTGAATTATTATAGGTGTTAAGAGGCCTAATTTTGAGTGAAATAGGTTTCCAAACCATATCTGGGTTTTCTAAATGGTAACAATACAATTTTAGATTTAAAAAACGTGGTTTTAGTCCATTAATAATTTGAAAACCTTGAAGGAGAAGGTGGATATCTTGATGGAAAAGTAGAAACATTCATAATGGAATACATGTTTTCAATTCCTATGATCTAAATATATATTTTAATCTAATATTTTTTTCAGGATACTAAATTGTTTTTAGAATAAAATAATATTACAAAAAAACGATATCCATGTGCTTAAATATTTCTAAAAATTTAGTGAAAATAGATTAAGAAATTAAGGGGGTGATATTGATGAGCATTAGAATACTAATTATCTGCATCTATGAATATTCAATCCCTATAAATAAAGTAATATCATTGATAACAAATTTTATCACAAGTTTATCATGAACAAGTGATATCAATTTTTTCAACATGTGTTACAACATTCACAGTATGTACTTTATTGTCTGTTCACTGATGTTATTGTGTTATTATGATTGAGATCATTGGGAGAAATGTTGAATGAAATTAAAAGTTCAATTTTCAACTGTTTGTATATTTAAGTGAGTTTAATAGACATTTTTTATTTTACAAAAATATAATATTGTTTCTTACACTCAGTTATGAATTAGTGGGATTAGAGGATTTGTTGATATCTCATTTCTATGTAGTAATTTCACTCACTAAAAATATTTTAATGGAATTAAATGGATGGTGAAAGTGTTTTGGAGATAAGGTTACATTGAAGAATAGATGAAATTCCCTAAAGGATCTAATAGGAATAAAATACTTTTTTAAATAGCCTAATTCTTTTAGTATAAATCAAGTTGATGAAATGCATTAAAGAATTTAATATCAAAGGGTAAAGTTCTTACTCTCTAGAATCTGGATTTACTATTCATGTGGTATAAAGATATCAAGGTTCTTTAATATGAGGAATTATGGAGAAATTAAGAGAAAATTTAATGGAGAGTATATATTCATTAAATTGGGTTCAGGAAGTATATTTGTAAGGGGTAAAGCTGTTAAAGATACCCCAATACCTTTTATGAAAAATTGGGGGATGAATTTATTATCCGAATAAGACCATTAAACCATAACATTTTTCTAAAATAGGGGTTTGAAATATTTCCACAAAATACATATACAAGGAGGATCTTGGATTAAAAGAGAATGTGGGAGAGACCATTTCCACATCCTTGTGGTGTATGAATTTTATTGATGTATTTTCAACAAAATGAACAGGGGGAGATTATTGAAACCAAGAGGATGGGTTCGATTTGTTAATAATACCTGAACGATGGTGATGATAGATGGTTTTGAGATATGATTCATGAAACAAAAATTTATGGTAAGAATATTTTTATTACATGGATGAAATATGTGTAGATATTGAAGAAAAAGTGATGTGATGATGTTTCATATTCTTAAGAATACAAGGAAACCATACATCATCATGGTGATATGATAATACATTACATTGACATATATGGGATTGAAGTTTTTGGATTTTCCTAGAATATATGAATTATAGGTGTAAGAATGGTATAGAGTAAGAGGTTTCCAACCTCTGATACCAATTGTAGGATCGAAATATAATATGAGATGCTCAATATACAAGAGGGGGGGTGAATTGTATACTTTAAAAATTCCTTTGGAACCTTTAAAGTTAGTTATGAACAACTAAAGTTTCCTTAAGAAAAGGAAAGGACTAAGTTTAACAAAGTTAAACTAAGTAGATTCACAACACCTCTAACACCGAACTAAACTTGGAAAGAGATTCCAAAAGTAGGTTCTGGAAATATGGTTCTGGAAATTGAAACTTAACAAAAGTTACAATATAAGATTCTACCTTAAAGCGTATAGAATCTAAACTAATCAGAGTAAGTAAGGAAGTATAAGAAAGTTATACTTTCCTTAAGATACAAATTGCAGCGGAATAAAGACAAGTAGTAAAACTACTAGTAACAAGATAATAGTCTTTTAACCCAAAGAGAAGGGTATCCAACAACCTTGGATAAAGGTCCCTTGATTTATACTTTCAAGTAAGTCTGTCTTACCCACACCAGGGTAAGCCCTCGATACGAAGATCGGTGTCTCTGTCTTTCTATCCCCGCAAGCCCTCAACTTCAAGGTAGTTGGCAACCTCTGTCTTTCTCAGCAAGAAAGCCCTCGATCTTTAAGGTAGTCGGCACCTCTGTCTTTCTCAGCAAGAAAGCCCTCGATCTTTAAGGTAGTCGGCACCTCTGTATTCCTATCCCCGGAAGCCCTCGAATGTAATCACCAACATTCGGAGTTGCACGAAGCTTTGAGAGTTAATAAGAGACTCTCTCTCTAGAAATCACTTCAACAGCATGTAAGTACTTTTTTCAGCAATCAGCATATGCATCATCCATCAGCAGCGAGCTCTTTCAAATGAGCTCCTATTTATAGGTGAGGTCGGCTCCTTCTCCAACGGTCATATTTCCCTTAAAGTTCGGAGGGACCTGTACACGTGTCACTTAGACAACGGTTAGTTTATAACAAAATGGACGACATCATTTTATAACAAAACAAGTGTAACAGAAAGCACGACATCGTTTTAAACTTTAACATAAAAGTTCGGAATAGAAATTTCGGAGTGAAAGTTCGGAGTGAATAAATTTAGAGTGTATAAAACAATGATAATCAGATTCTGTTTAATAGGTGAATTCGGAATGAGAATTCGGAATAGGAATTCGGAATAGGAATTCGTCATCAGAAATCGTAATGAGAATTCGTCATTAGAATTCGTAATGAGAATTCATCATCAGAATTAGTAATGAGAATTCATCATCAGAATTCATAATGAGATTTCATCATCAGAATTCGTAATGAGATTTCATCATCAGAATTCGTAATGAGATTTCATCATCAGAATTCGTAATGAGAAATCATCATCAGAATTCGTAATGAGAATTCTTTATCAGAATTCGTAATGAGAATTCGGAATGAGATTTCTTCATTAGAATTCGTAATGAGAATTCTTCATTCGAATTCGTAATGAGAATTCGGAATGAGATTTCTTCATTAGAATTCGTAATGAGAATTCTTCATTGGAATTCGTAATGAGAATTCTTCATTGGAATTCGTAATGAGAATTCTTCTTCAGAATTCGTAATGAGAATTCGGAATGGGATTTCTTCATTAGAATTCGTAATGAGAATTCTTCATTGGAATTCGTAATGAGAATTCTTCATTGGAATTCGTAATGAGAATTCTTCTTCAGAATTCGTATCCTGAATCTGGAATAGAACTAAGTCAGAATTCATATCCGGAATTCGGAATGAAACTTCCTTATAGTTCTTGTCCAGAACCGAATCCTAAAAACAGAATGCTTTTATATCAAAGATTTTATGACTCCGAGAAAGTGAATCCGAAACTCATATTTAAGAAAAATATGAATGAAAATATGATAAGGATAATTTTTCTTATAAAAGCGATTTTCCTTAAGAAAGCAATTTTCCTTAAAAAAGCATTTTTCCTTATAAAAGCAATTTTCCTTAGGAAATCATTTTTCCTTAAAGATAAGGTGTTTGTGATTTTCAAAACAAGAAGGAATGGAAAAGTCATAAGGAAAACCTTATTGACTCAACAATCTCCCCCTTTTTGGAAAGCACAAACATCCTTACGAAAAAGCTATTCTAATAAAGAAACACATTAAAGCTTATCTCCCTTGGTTTAAGAAATGGATGAATACGACTAACTCCCCCTTAGGCTTTGAATCTCTAAGGATCGTATTCATATTTCCGGAGTGATGTTTCTTTAAGAAAAAAAACTCCCCCTTAAACAAACTCTTATTAGAGTTCTATCTCCTTGGGTATTTTTCTTTCTCCCCCTTTGATAAGCACTTATTAGATTTCCTCTTTTTCTTAAAGATCTTTTCCTTCTCCCCCTTTGTGATTTTCAAAAAGAATTGGAGGGAATGGAAACAAAATAACAAAGTACCTGAAAAGATTAGTAACGACAGCAATAGAAACAACAAGCACAATTTTCATTATATTTGAAATGTCAGCAAAAAAAACAGATTACAACAAAAAAGATCGGATTGGTCATTTCGGATCTTTCTCCTTCGACATGAGCCCCTTGAGAATTGTCTTGATCTTCTTGAGGTCCTTATGATCTTCCTCTGCTTGCTTTTCTAAGGCAACTATTCTTGCTGACTGAGCTTGAATGATTTCTTCCTGAGCCTTCAACTTTTCTTCCTGAGCTTCCATTTTCTCTTCCTGAGACTTTATCCTTTCTAGAAAATTGATCCGATGATCCCTTTCAAATTTCCAACTTTGATTAACAGAGTTGAGCTTTCCATTCAGATCTCTTACTTCCTGACTCCGAATGTTCTTTTCCTCTGTCAATTTCTCATCGAATGATGCAGACATCTCATGAAACTTCTTGTCCTCGGTTTGAAATGCATCCTTAACATTCTCCTGAAACTCATCCAGCAACCTCATCTCTTCGACATTCTTCTTCGACCAGCTAGTCATTCTTTTGCACGATCTTTTATGGGCTTCGTAACCAATAAAGAAATTTTTGAACTAGGATTCTATCTCAACACATTTATCCATAACCATGGATACGGAGTCGGTTTTCTGATTCATTGTATGTTGGAGCATCTGGCACCGAGAGTCAATACTGGAGAAGGTTGGAATAGTTCCCACCAACTTCTTCAAGGACTGAACAACAAAATCGTGCCCCAACGATGATGACTCCGAATCAGAAATCTTGCTAGGAGAATTTTCTTCTTCAATAGGCTCCAACTTCCTCTTAGAAGAGCTACCAGCTTCCTTCCTCAAACTTTTTCCTGAACTCGGGGTATCAGCAAGAATTTGCTTTCCCTTTTGTTTTTCCGGAATTGAAACCTGTTCCGGAGATCTGTTCTCACTATCAGAGACTTGAACAATTTTATCTTCCTCATCAGCAACTTCTTGAACATTGGCTTCCACATTTCCCATCTGAGAAGTATCAAGTAAAATATTTTCTTGACAAGTAACTTCTTCTTCTCCTTTTTCTTCTTCCATTGCAGGAGTAGCAAGCTTGGAAGATTGAGCTTCAGATGTTCGGAGCGAGAGGTGATCCGAAGGAGTTCCCTTATATTCATCTACTTGTTTGAGCACATCTCCTGTCTCACCACTTCCTTCAGCCGCTTCTTCAACCTCTTCCACTTGCTCTACTTCCTCAGTAGGAACAGCCTCTTCCGGAGTTACAAGATTTCTTCCTGGAGTCTCAGGTAGAGATTCCAGAGAAAAAGATCTCGGAACGGGAATGGTTGCTGAAACCATTTCATTAAACTTCAACAAGGCTTGCACAGCCTCAGCTTCTGACAACTTCTTCTTCAGCTTCTTTTCCTTAGCTTGCTTCTCAAGCTCATCAGCAGCCTTTTCTTTCAGAGCCTTAGCCTCTGCAGGATCCAATCCGAACTGCGGATCTCCTTCCTTCCTCTTTTCCTTGTCAGCTCTCCATTTCGCTGCAACCTCATCAGTATATGTCTTCTTCTTCTTAGGCTTAGGAGGTGCGGAATGGACTTCCTTAGACTTGGGTTCCTCAGCTTCACTTACCACTTCTTTCTGTTTCCTCTTCCTTACCGGCTTTGATGATTCCGGATCAGCCACTTTCGGAGTCACTTCTGCTTGAGGCGGTAGATCAATGAATTTCCCTGACTCCTTGTTAAAAGCTATATTCATCCTTTTAAGAGTTGCATCACTGAGCAACATGATCTTGCAAACTTTCGGCTTAGAACTACATGCAACCTTGAAGGATTCTAGGCACCGAACAATCAGCTTTGACAATATTGCCGGGTACATCACTATCTGAGCTCTCAGATTCCCCTTCTTCAAATTATCAATGTTGAGAAGAATATGCTTCATCAGGTTGAACTTTCTTAGATTTATCAGAAAATCCAAGATGTATATCTCACTCTTCTTCAAGCTGTCCTTGTCTCCTTTTCTTGGTACGATAAGCCCTTGCACCCATAACTCCAGAATCCGGAAGTTTGTAGATAGGGTTGCAATTTTCGGAGCTTTATCATCATCTAATCCGAGAATTTCTAAGGCTTTCTCCTTGTTGAAACTACCCAAGGAGTCTGGCAGAACATGCGAGATAAACTCAGCTTCCCCTTCATAACTCAGCCCTACCAAGCTTGCAGCCTTGGTGTAAGATAGCTTATATGTCTTGCCATACGATTTGAAGGAAAACTTCTCTCTATTATCTTCCACGAAGAAAGCAACTGTCTCATAAAACTCGACAAGCAAGTCAGAGTAAACTTCATCTTGGTTGCCGGTTTTTGATATTGCAACATCCTCCCAGCCATTCAACTTGATATTCTTCGAAATGATAGAATCATAGTTGCTGAAGAAATTCGGATGAACTAACCGCTCTCTGTAGACTAACCACTGAGAAATGGGCTTAGTTGAAGACATCTCTTGAGAAGCTAACTCTGCAGACATTCGGATCTGAAGTCTCTGAGAAGTTCGGAACTGAGAAGACTGAAGTTCGGAATGGCCTTAAATCAGAGAGTCAGAGCTTCAGCACGCAAAAGCTTGAAATCGATGTGGGACGAGAAAATAGGATCCCCTTTATATAGGCATTGGGATGACGGTTCAACTTCCTCGGTTGATCTGACGGTTTAGAATGATCTGAGATCAGATCTAACGGTTGAAAGCTTGAATCCGATCTTTTTGAGGTTTTATTAAAATAAAGAATTAAGAAATTCAAAAATCAAAAACAAACTATAAGAAATTGCCAGCAAGTAAAATATGATTACGAAAACTTCAGTAAGGAAATCATACCTTTCGGATTAGCTTAGGAAAGTTATTCGTAATGGGTAATATAAAGACGACTACGAAAAATTCAATACGAAAAACTAAGTACGAAAACTTTAATACGAAAAAAAAAATCAATACGAAAAAGTAAATACGAAAAAGTCAATACGAAAGATTTAATACAAAAAAGTAAACACGAAAAGTCAATACGAAAGACTCAGTACGAAAGTTCCGTTATGAAAATACCAGTACGAAAGTTTTCCATTCCGGAAATTTTCAATACGAATACTTCCATTTCAGAAGTATTCTGTGCGAAAATATCCTTTCTGGTAAATTGTTGTTCCGGAAATTCCATTCCGGAAATTTTCGTTCCGAAAAGTTTGAAAACAAAATTTTGAAAAACTTTGTTAAATAATCAAACAAATGTACTCCCCCTATGAAAAGGAGTTTATTACTGTAAGGAGATTTTTCAACAGAAAGTTAATTGAGGAAGATTACCTTACGGTTATCATTCCTAACTTCTGTTTAATATATTCAAATCTATCAGAAGGTAAAGATTTTGTGAAAATATCAGCAAGTTGATCTTGCGTTCCGATAAACTGAAGAATAATGTCTCCTTTCGTTTTGATAATCTTTTCAAAAAAGCTTTTGTTACCAGTCATATTCCAGGAACATCCACTATCCATGTACCAAATATTGTTGCTGGAACTTTCTTTATTTTCCTGAAATTAAGAACACAGTTAGACTTTCGGAATCCAAACTTGTTTGGATCCGAGATTTCCAGACAATAAAATTTTAGGTATCCACATTTTCTTAGAAAAATAAGCTTTATGAAAACCTAAGGATTGGGTTTTGTTTAAGGAACAATTTCTTGCCCAGTGACCACCACATTGACATTTAGTGCAAAATGGGGCACTTTGAGGAACAAAATAATTGTTGCTGAAAACAGGTTTTGCTTGGGTATAACCAAATCCGGATTTATTTCTTAAAGGTCGTATTTGAGAATACATCTTATCAAAATTTTCCTTACCATGGGTAAAGTTTGATAAACACTTCTTTAAGGAAAAAATTTCGGACTTGAGTTTTACAACCAAGTTTTTATCCTCAAAATCATTAGTTTTTGAACTAGAGTTAGGCTCGAAAACTTTTTTATTAGAAATTACTTTTTCTAATTCTTTAGAAAGTTTGTTCTTTTCAGAACTTACTTCCTCAAGATTTTTTGAAATACTTTCAAAATCAGCATTTTTCTTATCAAGATCTTTAGAAAGATCTGATATCTCTTTAGTAAGAATAGAATTCCTAGAATTTGCCTTATCAAGTTTCTTGTTGAGTTTGGAATTCTCAATCTCAAGAAGTTCAGCAAACCTAGAGACTTCTTCATAAGTAGGTAAAGTATTTTCCTCATCAGAAGATGATTCTTCATCAGAAGAGTTATAATACTTACTATCATTAGAATTTAAAGAAACATTGGTCAATGATTCAGCATTTCGTACCTTAGCCATAAGACAATGATTTTCAATGGGTAATCTGGCTATAAGACCAAGATTCTTCTGTCCTGAAGATTCATATTCAGAAGATTCATCTGAAGAGTCACCACCACTGGCACTCCAGGTGTCATTAGCTTTCAGAACTTTCTTAGCTTTGGCTTTGTAATACTTCTTCCTGTTCTTTTCTGAATGTCTTTCCTTCCTTTCTTTCTCTCTGAGCATAAGGCAATCTGGTCTAATATGTCCAGCTCTTTTACATTCATAACAAGTAACTTCTCCATCTTTCTTATCTTTCCTGTCCTTCTTCTTATACTTGGATTGAAAGTTTCTTTGCCCAGCTATCTTGTTCATCCTTCGAGCAAGATTGGCTAATTCATTTTCTGAAACTTCACTTTCACTAGATTCGGATTGGAAAATGACTTTCTTAGATTTGGATCTGGTTACTCTCTCAGGAGTCTTAGCTTTCATCTGATTAGAAGTTGTAGTAAAAGCAACTGTTCCATTTCCATTCTTCTTCTTAATGTTGTCAGCATCTCTCTTCATTCTTGTCTCATGTTGTAGAAGAGTTCCAAATAATTCATCAAGAGTAATTTGAGTAACCTTCCTGTTCTCATCTATAGCTGTTCTCTTGGATTCCCACTCATTGGGCATAATGTCAATTATCTTGTCCACAAGAGCTTCATCATCTAAACCTTTCTCTCCCATAGATTGTAGACTGTTGACAATTGTCATAAATCATTGTTGGACTTTACAGATAGGTTCTCCATAAGGAAAATTGAAGCCATGATATTCAGCTCTAAGCATAGCTCTTCTAGTCTCAATCACCTTAGAAGTCCCAAAGTGTGTAACCTCTAACTTCTTCCATATACAGTTAGCTGCTTCACAAGAAGAAATTTGGCTATATATATTTCTAGTCATTAAACATAATAAAGTATTGCGTACCTTATAGTTGAGTTGATATTCTTGCTTTTCCTGGTTGGTAAAGGTTCTGACTTCCTTGTCCGGAATTTTATAATCACCAGTAAGCATGACAAAGTTTTCTACTCCAGTATTGATAACAAAAGTCTTCATACGATCTCTCCAGTATTCATAATCATTACCATCAAAGATAGGTGGCCTTGTAGGATTCAGATTGTCAATAGATCCAACGTTCATTCCTGCCATACTAAATAATAACTTGGATACAAACTTGTTAGTAGCAAAAGTTCGTAATCAAAAAGTTCGGAATGAGAAAATTTCGGAATAGAAAGTGAGCAAGAAAAACTTGTATGTGAGTACAAGTATTTCAGTAACCTTGGCTCTGATACCAAATGTAAGAATGGTATAGAGTAAGAGGTTTCCAACCTCTGATACCAATTGTAGGATCGAAATATAATATGAGATGCTCAATATACAAGAGGGGGGGTGAATTGTATACTTTAAAAATTCCTTTGGAACCTTTAAAGTTAGTTATGAACAACTAAAGTTTCCTTAAGAAAAGGAAAGGACTAAGTTTAACAAAGTTAAACTAAGTAGATTCACAACACCTCTAACACCGAACTAAACTTGGAAAGAGATTCCAAAAGTAGGTTCTGGAAATATGGTTCCGGAAATTGAAACTTAACAAAAGTTACAATATAAGATTCTACCTTAAATCGTATAGAATCTAAACTAATCAGAGTAAGTAAGGAAGTATAAGAAAGTTATACTTTCCTTAAGATACAAATTGCAGCGGAATAAAGACAAGTAGTAAAACTACTAGTAACAAGATAATAGTCTTTTAACCCAAAGAGAAGGGTATCCAACAACCTTGGATAAAGGTCCCTTGATTTATACTTTCAAGCAAGTCTGTCTTACCCACACCAGGGTAAGCCCTCGATACGAAGATCGGTGTCTCTGTCTTGCTATCCCCGCAAGCCCTCAACTTCAAGGTAGTTGGCAACCTCTGTCTTTCTCAGCAAGAAAGCCCTCGATCTTTAAGGTAGTCGGCACCTCTGTCTTTCTCAGCAAGAAAGCCCTCGATCTTTAAGGTAGTCGACACCTCTGTCTTCCTATCCCCGGAAGCCCTCGAATGTAATCACCAACATTCGGAGTCGCACGAAGCTTTGAGAGTTAATAAGAGACTCTCTCTCTAGAAATCACTTCAATAGCATGTAAGTACTTTTTTCAGCAATCAGCATATGCATCATCCATCAGCAGCGAGCTCTTTCAAATGAGCTCCTATTTATAGGTGAGGTCGGCTCCTTCTCCAACGGTCATATTTCCCTTAATGTTCGGAGGGACCTGTACACGTGTCACTTAGACAACGGTTAGTTTATAACAAAATGGACGACATCGTTTTATAACAAAACAAGTGTAACAGAAAGCACGACATCGTTTTAAACTTTAACATAAAAGTTCGGAATAGAAATTTCGGAGTGAAAGTTCGGAGTGAATAAATTTAGAGTGTATAAAACAATGATAATCAGATTCTGTTTAATAGGTGAATTCGGAATGAGAATTCGGAATAGGAATTCGGAATAGGAATTCGTCATCAGAAATCGTAATGAGAATTCGTCATTAGAATTCGTAATGAGAATTCATCATCAGAATTAGTAATGAGAATTCATCATCAGAATTCGTAATGAGATTTCATCATCAGAATTCGTAATGAGATTTCATCATCAGAATTCGTAATGAGATTTCATCATCAGAATTCGTAATGAGAAATCGTCATCAGAATTCGTAATGAGAATTCTTTATCAGAATTCGTAATGAGAATTCGGAATGAGATTTCTTCATTAGAATTCGTAATGAGAATTCTTCATTGGAATTCGTAATGAGAATTCGGAATGAGATTTCTTCATTAGAATTCGTAATGAGAATTCTTCATTGGAATTCGTAATGAGAATTCTTCATTGGAATTCGTAATGAGAATTCTTCTTCAGAATTCGTAATGAGAATTCGGAATGGGATTTCTTCATTAGAATTCGTAATGAGAATTCTTCATTGGAATTCGTAATGAGAATTCTTCATTGGAATTCGTAATGAGAATTCTTCTTCAGAATTCGTATCCTGAATCTGGAATAGAACTAAGTCAGAATTCATATCCGGAATTCGGAATGAAACTTCCTTATAGTTCTTGTCCAGAACCGAATCCTAAAAACAGAATGCTTTTATATCAAAGATTTTATGACTCCGAGAAAGTGAATCCGAAACTCATACTTAAGAAAAATATGAATGAAAATATGATAAGGATAATTTTTCTTATAAAAGCGATTTCTTTAAGAAAGCAATTTTCCTTAAAAAAGCATTTTTCCTTATAAAAGCAATTTTCCTTAGGAAATCATTTTTCCTTAAAGATAAGGTTTTTGTGATTTTCAAAACAAGAAGGAATGGAAAAGTCATAAGGAAAACCTTATTGACTCAACAATAGGAACACAAGGAAGAACTTACCGAGGTATTAAAAGAGATAATTTGATATCTCTATATATCAAGGGCATAATTTTGGTATATCAATATTATTCTGGGATAGTAAATTTGGATGGGAATAGGTGAAAAAAAATTTTTATAGAATATTATGGAATTTATAATTTTTTAGAAATATATAGAGTTATTTAGAGATGACTATAATATGGTTGATGAATGATGAAGTCACCGTGATGCGGTGAGAGTAGATATTCCATGATTAACCATGATATAATGAGTATAAAAGTGTTAATATCCCTTTTTAAAGCCATTATAATCTAGTGTAATTTATTTTTGAAATGGAATATGTTTCTATGTTATTCTAACATACATTTTAGAGGAGTAAAACAACCACTGTGGAAGACATTTTCATGAATAAATATGTTCTATAGATTTATTGAAAACTATGAAGACCATGATATATTAAAAGGACAAGAAATTGGCGGTAAAAGGTGCTATTGATATCTTAGTGGTAGAATTTTCAACTAAAATGGAGAGATAATGAACCCCATGCCATGGAAGATGAAACATTGGTGTTAAAAAATACTTATTCCAAATGAGGATACTCAGAATGAGTGTTTAAAGGAGGTTTTGGATTGTATGTAAGAATAATCAATATTATGGAGGACTTACATAAGAATAATTGAAATGGGTATCATGATAATCTTCATACCATTGAGGAAGTTATTTTGAGTATTGTGTTTCTAAAGATGATGAGTAAATGGGAATGAATATTTAAATACAACCATTTTGAAAGGTGTTTCATCTAGAGAATAATTATACCATGGTAAATGGTAATTCATGCCACGGTCAGTCCAAATGTGGTCAATTCAATATTTACAATTTCAATAAAAAACACAGGATGTGTAGATATCATATCATATCATACAAAATTGGTTATTGGGTTTCAACCTAAACCCATTTCTTTATATATTTTCCATAACATGGTGAACCTGAACTTTTATAAATAAAATTAAACATTTTGAATTTAAATCAGGAGATAGTGGAGAAATATTTGTATATTTATTTCAAATTTAATATGTGCATTTTACCACACTAAATTTTTTGGGACATTGTGAAATATCATGTATCATGGAATAAGAAGGTGATATTTACACTGATTTTGGTAGGTCATTTATTTTGGAAGTTCCTATTTAATCTACCCATAGGTGTTTTGAAAAAGAATAGAAAAACTAAATTGAAAAATATAGAAAAAATAAGTTACTATCTATATTAAATATATGGTTCATGTAATTAATATAAGAGACGAGATCCACTGACAGTGGATTGCATTCACATATCCTACCTTTGGAAATTAAGGGATCGAAGAGGAAGAATGATTTATATTTTCATATCTAACTATTATATAAGGAGAGAAGAAAGATTGTTCCATCTTGGAAAAATCATTATCTAGAGATTGTAGATTTTTTATGATTATTTGGAAGAAAATATGCAACAATCACATCAAGAAGACACTCTCATTTAGACTGGTAAGGCACAAAAATCATCACTTTATAAGAAGTTGATATTATCTCATTTTAAAGAATAATAGGATAATGAAGAGAATATTATCTGATAATATACATGTAGATGATGATGTATATAATATCAAATACTTTCCTTTATCAAAAGAAGATACATAAGTATATAAACAATTTAAGTGACCCTTATGTCTATAAACTATTCAAGACTCCCATGAATCAACATGTGGAGAATAAGAAGAATAGGGAGTGTCCCTTGGATTGATAGTGAG
Source organism: Viscum album (assembly GCA_963277665.1). NCBI lineage: Eukaryota > Viridiplantae > Streptophyta > Magnoliopsida > Santalales > Viscaceae > Viscum > Viscum album. The sequence continues at coordinate 644,767,656 of OY728120.1, read as the reverse complement.
TCTTTCTTAAATGTTGAAAGGGTAGTGCACCTAATTATGAACGGACCATGACCTAAGATCGTGTATCCACCAAACAGTGTGTGATAGTAGATATTGATACACTAGAACATCACCACGTGCATGATCCTTGGATTAACGCTTAGTGTTGAACAAAGTAAAATCCATGTGTACTTGTGATTTAATTTCATGAATATATACTTCTTAAATAGTTTTATCATCAATGAGAGAATGTAATATTTATTATGTTCCCTATAATTAGGGATAATGATTTTTATGGGGAGGGGACTTTGAAGAAGAAACCTTTTCATCTAGTGTACACTGTGATTCATCCCCACCCCCTCTTAGGGTGATTACATTTAATTTGTTCATAACATATACATATAAAGGTAATATTTTTTATTTTCATGTATGTTCAATGTATACTCCTTGATATAAAATTTATAATTTTATTTTTAGGAATGTAAAATATATATATGGTTCGTTCTTGATTTTTAGAAAAATTAAATATTTTCCCCGAATACAACCAAAGAATACTAAATCATTGACCAATGGTAAACCAATGAACTCAGTGATACTCTCCTTCACACGGAGATTAAGTAAGTTTCTTGGGCCATTTGATTTCTCAAATATAGTCAATATAAAATTTAGGTCAAGTCATTACAAGTGGTATTATAGAATTTTATTGGATTCCTTAGATTTCATATACATTAGTTATGATGGTTTTTGTAACATCCCACCCATACTCATTGGTTTGAGGATGAGGTGGAATGATACTCGACCTTAGGTGACATTTCTAAGGCACCAAGGGTTGTAAATTAATTCCTAGGGATTCTATGAAAATTGGGGAATGATTTTCCCTTTTAAAAGAAAAATCCCAGCCAAATGTGCCAATACCCAAAATAACTACTTGATGCATGTTAATAATGTTTCAAAATTCAAAAAAAACTAATACATCCAAATAAAAAAAATCCATAATTAGAGTACCAAGTGGAATTATAAACAAAAAACTCAAAGTGGAAATAACACAATTCCCCAGCTCAACGCAAGCTCCATTCTCGACGTACCAAAATACTATCACGTGTCATGATGATCCACTAAATAAATGAGATGGTTTACCCTTACCTATGTTTGGGAGTACATCATCTACAAAATCACCAAAGTTCCAAATTAGGAGGTGAGTATTAATAATCATTTGGTTTTCCCCAAATTACTTCCTTACACAACCCACTTGGATAGAACCATTAATACATTTTATATAGAAATTATATAAAGAAAATAAATATTATGACAATCAACAACAATCCAAACACATCCTTATCAAAATAAATTTACCCCAAACAACACAATTCAAATTAAAACAACCCAACATGTCCTTACTAATTCCATATTTGTATAACCAAAATGATTCTGAGTGTCCACACACCTACCACAACCATAATCATACTTTTTCATATGATCTCGGTGTTACCATTGATGTTCGAACTTCACATTCAACCTTTTCCCCTTTTTATAGTGGTACTTCATGGCCACATACATTTGATGGTGGTTCTTCACATACACTGTCCATCACCACCCAACAATTCATAACCACATAATCCAACAACCATGATATTATCATTTATCAAAACCAGAATAATAAGACAATTTAATATTTTCAAACCAAAAAATCCCTTGATCATATCAAAAATTCCAAAAAAAACATGCAAAATCCCTTCAATAATTTACCAATTTTTTAAAAATGCCCTTAAACCATTTTCCATTCCAAACAAAATTTCAATAAAAAAATTATTAGAAAATATCATTCATTAACCATTTTACATAAATCCACTAAAAACTGATTTTAAAATCTACATTCTGAAATCAAACAATAAAGTCCCTCTAACAATAATATCCCATTTTCCACCAAAATCCCCAAATAATCACAAAATGTTTCTCCACCAAGAATTGAACATCAAAAAAATTATCTATTTCATGAAAAAAAATTTAATTTGAAAATAATCCTTCTAGTTCTATAAACATGGATTGGGGAGCGAAACCACCCACCTTAGGGTATGGAGAAATCGACCCACCACACAACCACAAACTGAAACAAGGTGAAACACCCATGAAAATGATTCAGATCTATTTGGTTAACATCAAAAATCCCAAATCTCATCATTTTAACAATAAAAAAACAAAGAGATGAGACTTATTGGATGAAAATCACCTTCACCGCACCTTGAAAACCCTTATAATTGCATCCAAAATGATATGGGGAGTCATTATTACCCCTGATAACAAGAAATACCATGTGGGGTTCATATAGGAGAATAAAGGAGTTATTTATGGAAAATAATGAGTATACCTATATTTAAAAAAATCTTATTTTCTGTGTCGTACATTGTTAGCTTGTATGGTTAGAAAAACTGTGTGCTAACTGTTCTACTAATACTATCTAAAGGGTGACCCACACAGTTTCCTCACATGGTTTTAAAAACCATGGGTGAACCATGTGAAATTAAATGCCTTATGTTGAATGGTTACTTGGGTTTGTTTCATAGTTTACACTAACCATGATCAAACTATACACCCCTAGAAAAGCATTCAAATTATCCTAAAACCCTTCCAAACTCACCCATACATTAATCAACCACCATAAATACATAAAAAAGAAATGAAAAAGATTACATAACTCAAACCGGGGGGCACTAAATTCTCCCCACCATTATACATTCAATCCTTAGAAAGTATAGAACGATCATTTTTTAAAAATATCATCAACCAGTGCTCAGCCTTCTCTTTCTCTTTCTCCCAAGTCTCCTCTTGAATCTAACCATGTTCTCAAAAAACACGAAATATACCAATGATTTTAACACATAATAACTTCTCTTACCTATCCACTATACGCACTGGAACATGGACCAAATAAGCATCCAGATTTTTCTCAACATCTTCCATAAGAATCACATTGTTACAATCCAGCTGATACATTTTCAAATGGGAAACATGAAATACATTATTCAACATACTAAACTGTGGTGGAAAATTCAACTGATATTCCACATCTCCAATCATCTCAAGTATCTCAAAAATTCAAATATACATCAGATATAACCTTTCCTACTTTCCAAAACAATGATGTCCCAACCTTATAGATATTATCAAGAACACATGATTACTATCCTATGATGATAACGACCTTCGATGATGGTTAGAATAATATTTATGACAACTTGGTTGCACCCAAATTTACCCTACTGGTAAAAGCGGTCGTTGATGTACAAGTTGGGATCTAATCCACAGGGACTAAAGAAGAAACCTTGAGACAGTCAAATTTGTTGATGGATTGTCTATGAAGTGGCCAACTTTGAGGTAAATTTTAATTGGAGAACTAATGATATAATTTAAATAATATATATGTAAAATGATGTGAACTAAACAATTATTGATGATGGTTTGATCTTAGGGTTTCTCTTGGGGTGGATTGGATAAATTTCTTTTCCTAAAAATTTCATGTCATTAATTGAAGATGTAACCAAACAACAAGATAATTCTCCCAAATAATTCACCAATTTAATTTCTTCACAATTCCAAGTCCAATCACTAATACACATTAAGTATCACTTTACTGACCACTCAAAGGAAATATATTGTACTAGCTCTTAAAATGTGTCGTCGTTAAACATGGCAAAGACAAAGAATAACATAACTCATCGAATGGAAATCTTAAAATAACAAACAGATTTAAAAATTAAAGTCTATGAAATAATATCCAATCCCTGAACATGAAACTATCTTGGATCAACCCTTAAGTGGTTAGCCCCCCATTGATTTTATTCTACCAATGGAAGCGGGATGTATACTTATGGGGACGGAATTTAAGAAGAAGAAAATTATTGAAAAATTAACACTCCACCGTTGTGTGATTGAATTCACAAGTGCTGGTGTGAATAAATTCACACATTGATTAAACGGTATCAACATGTGAAGAAAATGAAGATAAAAAGTGAATAAGAAGAAGAAATTTTATTAAAATACTAAATGTTAATCAAAAACTTATATTAGGGAAATTTACGATGCCATTACAAAATGAAAGAGGGAAATTACAAATGAAAGAAATACAATGGACGAAAGAAAAAAACATGGATTCAAAAAAAATGTTAGATGATAATTCCATTCCCCACCATCTCCTTATATAGGCATATTATGAGCCTTATATACACCCCACCACAATAAATTCCATCCCCATTAATTTAGAGAGTCAAAAGGAGGGTGAGAAATTTAAGGGATCTTGACGTTTCGAAGTTGACCCGGAAATTTCGTCCAGATTCGTCCACCATTTTGACGTGTGAATTTGGAATTGAAGGAAGCCGAATAATCAGTGGTCGTAGGAGAAAAATATTTTTTTCCATGTGTCCTCTGTCAGATTTCCAAATATCAGGTCATTTGGCGAATCAGTTTAGATGTTATGGTCGAAATGGTGGGACGACTTTATGTGCCTTAATGTCGGGCCCACCATTTAAATCTTAACTTTAGATCCCTTTATCATCATGAAGAATTCAGAATTAGCTCCGTCCACAGTTGAATAAAATGATCCTAATATTTTTATATTTCTAATGAAAAAAACTTTAGCTTCATTGGGATTGGTTTGTGGGCCCCACATTTGTTTGATGGGCTATAGGACAATTAGGATTTTTCCAGTAAATTTATGCATTCCGGAGCAAAAATCACCATCTTCCCTTAAGATTCATCCATCGGACCTAAAAAATAAAATATTCCAAATAAAGTGATAAATCGTATCCCAAAATATCAAATTCATAAAATGAATATAATGAAATCCAAAAATAGATGAATGATTGGGCCCAAATTTACATTTTAAACATTAATTGCATTTAAGATGAGAAATGAAGTTCTATTTATGTAATGAACTAAAAACAATGTTTATAGACATTGAAACACACTAGTATTAAGATATTAACAATGAATATTAGCCACTTTCAGTGACTAATCACACCCCCCATCTTGAGTTTTTCTAGTCCTGAGAAAAATAAATTATAAATATGAAATTCAAATCCCGTTTTCCAAAAACATTTTAATACACATTGCTCACCCAAAGACCTCATACCCAAAAAAATATGAAACCCATCAAAATCATTTAAAAAAAGCTAGGTTAATAAGCATATCCAAAGCCCAATATCATTCCTTTGTTCAAATTCATCGCCACATTTCATCCAATTTCAATTAAGCATGATAAAGTGTCGTGAATCACAAAAGATATGGGGCCCATTTTATTGTTCAAGGGGAAAAATGGACCTCTTTGTGGGAATCACTTTAAACCTTAAGCTTTATATCCATTTTTTTAACCATAATAGATATGAAAAGACTAACTCTGGGAAAGACCACTATGGAGTCATGATCCCCAAGTGTCAGACCACACACATATTGTCAATTTCATGCTCTACAATAGAGATATAAAGCCTAACTCTGGGAAAGACAACTATGGAGTCATGATCCCCAAGTGTCGGACGTCATTCATTTGGACAAAACATTTCTCTATGTGGTCATAATTTTTTTTTGTTTTTTTTGGATACTCAAATTAAACTAAAAGTGACCCCAGAACCCTATGCTATAATGAAAGGGACCCAAAAACTCAAATTTACACCCATGATCTAGTAGATGTTAATTATAGCATTTTTATTAAGAGGATGAAAATGTAAACATTGAAAATTCACATCGGACAACCGTACTTTCCAAAAACAATTCTCATGAACATAAACCTAAATTATAATTAGAATCAAGGAATGCATAATTATTTGATATCCAATTTTAGAGTTCTCAATGTGTGTTATCATGTTCAAGGTTAATGGAATTTTCCTTTCCATGAATGTTCTTATTAGAAAAAATCAGTTTTTTATTTCATCTCCCCCCAACATAGAATAACACTGTCCCCAGTGTTTAAAGAAAAGAAAATTTAGAATAGGGGTAGGACTGGAGTTCAAAGAGGAAATTTAAAATGATAAACATGGAACAAATTCACCTAGTATTTGATGTTGAATTTCATGATGCTCTAGATTACTCATTTGATCTCCTGGGAGATGTAGGAACCTCCTCGATTGAACATGTATCACCCAAAATAGTTCCTAAACCATAAAAAGAAGAAAAAAGAAGACAAAATAAACAACAAAATGATTTATTTAATACCAAGTATCATCATTTTTATGATTTTCCCTCTTTCTGTTTTTTTAAACAAACTAATGATACATTGTCTTTTTTTAAATTTCTGGGTAAGTTATTACTCAAGGATCACACTACGTGACACTGATGAATACGGTGCTCCCCTTTCATACCCATCCATACTCATAAATAAATAAGAGGTCAAGAGTTTAAAATACAAAAACATAAATAAAATAAAATAAAATAAACTGATGATACATTGTCTTCTTTTAAATTTCTGGGTAAGGTATTAATCCGGGATCACACCGCGTGACACGGATGAATATGGTGCTCCCCTTTCATACCCATACTTACTCATAAAAGAAGAGTAGGTCAACCATCTATATAAAAAAATAACAAAATGAATCAGAAGGAAACAAAAGATGATTCCCAGTGATTGGAAACCTGAAAACACACAAAAACACACAAAATGAAATAAAAAAAGTCAGAAGTCGGGTTTCCTCTCGGAAAGTAGTTAATTTAAAGTCTTTAGCTCGACTTGAACCCCCCAACTTATCCAATACCAACTTTCAACATTTTAACAAACCCATATTTCTCCACTTCAACAATATTTAGATTGCTTATTTATTTGAAATATGTTTCATGTGAAATCCTTTGTTCTACAATGAGTGGTAAAATCCATGTAATATCAGAAATGGTTGATTGAATTGAATTTCTAGTATTATCTAAGACATCAAATACCATTCCCAATTTTTTAGTTTCAATAGGATAATAAATTGAAATTGCATTGTATTGGTTATCCACATTGAAGTGTGGGGAAGAAAGGAGAAACATTTTGAGTTTAGGTTTATAAAAATTTATAAAAGAAGATTGGAAATTTGAATAAAAAATAGTTTCTTCTCCATGAAATTAAGAAATAATTGGTTCCTTTTAAAATTTTGATTCCTCCCAAAAAAATTCCTTTTGAATTTCAGGAGTGGGAATAGACTTAATAATTATTATCTCTCCCAGTGGTTCAATGATCGGTGATTCTAACAAGTTGGAGCAATATTCTGGACACTCAATCCATGAAGACAAACTTTCCCCCTGTGAATCCAAAAAATTAATTTCCTCCTGATTTAAATACCCTTCAATATTTCCTTGATCTTATTCGGTTATCCCATATCTAAAGGTTAGTTCTTTTTTAAATTCATGAATGGTTTTTGGGATAAAATATTGATCTATCATTGATGAGGAAATGACATCTTGAGTGAGAATGGGTTCCCCAAAATTTTTCATGCTTTGTACTTCTAATATCAAACTTGAAACTTCTGAATTCATTATATCCATTTTTTCGCACAATTTTTCAAGGATTTATTTAGGATTGTGTTGGAAAGGAGTTTGGACATCTTGGAATTCCTCATTATTTATCTTTTCAATCATTCTTGATAGGTATAGAAATTGATCTTTTAAACATTCATCATTACAAATATCGTTCATGTTATCGGGTGTGGGGTATTCATTAAAAGGTTGATCAAAGTCATTAAAAAATATTGGTGATTTACAATGTGTATTTACTAATTGATTACATCCTGATTTTGTGAAGGAATATTGTTGATAATACTCCATTGTGTGTATTTGAAAATTTGGAATCATGATTTTCGGGATCCAAAAAATTAGAAAGGGGGAAAAAGAAGAGAAATGGGATGAGAAAAGAGAAATGGGGAATAATAGAAAGAAGTTCTAAGGTAACATACTTGGTCCCCGGCAACGGTGTCAAAATATGGTTGCGGCCAAATTTACCCTACAGGTAAAAGCGGTCGTTGAAATACAAGTAGGGATCGAATCCATAGGGACCTAAGAAGAAACCTTGAGAGACTCAAATTTGTTGATGGATTGGCTATGAAGTGGCCAACTTTCAGGTAGATTTTAATTGGAGAACTACTGATATAATTTAAATAACAAATAAGGAAAATGATGTAAAATAAAAAATTATTGATGATGGGATGATCTTAGGGTTTCGATTGGGGTGGATGGGATAAATTTTTTAAAAAACAATTCTTGTCATTAATTGAAGATGTATCCAAACAACAAGATAATTGTACCAAATCATTCACCAATTTAATTTCTACCCAATTCCAAGGCCAATAACTAATACACATTGAGGATCATTTTACTGAGAACTCAAAGGAAATATATTGTACTAGCACTTAAAATGTTTCATCGTTAAACTTGGAAAAGGTGAAGAAGAACATAACTCATCGAATGGAAATCATAAAATAACAAAAAGATTTAAAAATTAAAGTCAATGAAATAACATAAAATCCCTGAAATTGATACTCCCTTGGATCAACCCTTAAGTGGTTATCCCTCCATTGATGTCATTCTACCAATGGATGCTGGATGTAGATTTATGGGGGCGGAATTGAAGAAGAATAAAATTATTGAAAAATGAACACTCCACTATTGTGTGATTGAATTCACAAGTGCCGGTGTGAATAAATTCACACCTTGATTCAACGGTATCAACTTGTGAAGAAAAGGAAAATAAAAAGTGAATAATAAGAAGAAATTTTATTAAAATACTAAATGTGAAAGAAAAACAAGAATTAGGGAAATTGACGATGTCATTACAAAATGAAAGCGGGAAATTACAATTTAAATAAATACAATGGACGAAAGAAAAAAACATGGATTCAATGAAAAATGATAGATAATAATTCACTTCACCAACATCTCTTTATATAGGCATATTAGGAGCCTTATAGACACCCCACCACAATAAATTCCATCACCATTAATTTAGAGATTCAAAAGGAGGGTGAGAAATTAAAGGGATTTTGACATTTTGAAGTTGACCCAGAAATTTCGTCCAGATTCGTCCACCATTTTGATGTGTGAATGTGGAATTGAAGGAGGCCTAATAATCAGCGGTTGTAGAAGAAAAATATCCTTTTCCATGTGTCCTCTATCATTTGTCTAAATTTCAGGTCATTTGGTGTAGCCTTTTGGATGTTATGGTCGAAATAGTGGGACGACTTTATGGGCATTAATGTCGGGCCCACCATTTAAATCTGAACATCAGATCCCTTTATCATCATGAAAACATCAAAATTAGATCTGGCCACAATTGAATAAAATGATCCTAATATTTTTATATTTTTACTGAAAAACATTTAGCTTCATTGGGATTTGTTAGTGGTCCCCACATTTGTTTGATGAGCCTTAGGCCCATTAGGATGTTTCCAGTCAATTTCTGCATTCTTGAGCAAAAATCACCATCTTCCCTTGGTATTCATCCATTGGACCTAAAAAATAAAATGTTCCAAATAAAGTGGTAAATCAAATCCCAGAATATAAAATTCTTAGAATTAATATAATATAATCCACAAACAGATGAATGATTGGGCCCAAATTTTCATTTTAAACATTAATTGCATTTAAGATGAGAAATGAAGTTCAATTTATGTAATGCACTAAAAACAATGTTTATGAACATTGAAACACATTAATATTAAGATATTAACAATTAATATTAGCCACTTTCAGTGAATAATCACAACTCTAAGCCATCTCCATTCTCTTCCCAATCAACTTAATCTAATCTGTTGTTTCTTGGACAAGGCTTAGAAAAACCATCGATGTTTCTCATGTTTCCACCCAATAAAGTGGAGAATAACATGGATGCCCATAAAATTATTCAAATAAATCCATATGTATCGAGGCATGATAATTGTTATAGCAAGAGAACTAGAACAATGTAAAGTTATCTGATTATGATCCACCAAAATCCATAACATAAGACCATTACATATATCATAACATATTTATCTTCCTCTTATATTTCCCATCCATATGAGGATGATATGTCATGATCATCATCAAATGAGTCCCAGGGGATTGTTTTATGGCTTTCCAGAAATGAGACATGAACCTCGGGTCTCTATATGATACAATCAACACTGATACCCCATCCCTTTTTACTAACTAATGGATATAGATTTTGGATATATCCTCCACTGTATGATATTCATGAATAAGGGTTAAATGGAGTGACTTTGTGTGCTGATCCACTATCACCCATATGGCATCGTGCTTCCTAACCATTCATGGGATACCTGTAACTAAATCCATCACTATTTTCTCCCATTTCCACACTGGGATAGGTAAAGACTACAACATACCTTCTAGTTACTGATGCTATGCCTTGACTTGCTGACAAGTGAAGCATCTCAATAAAAACACGACCTCATTTGTTTTCATATCCTCCCACCAAAACATTACTTTTAACACCAAGTAGTTTTTCATAATTCTAGGATAGAAAACACATCTATAATGATGATAAACACTAAGAAAATTCTCCATAAAATACACTCGTACAACCGTATTATTTAGAATGCACCACACTAAATTAGCATCAATTTTCCAACCCTTAATGGCCTCCCCACCATTGAGTTTTTCCCTTATAACCACACACAATGAATCAGACATATTCTCCTCTTTAATGAAACCAAACATATAAGGAACTAATGATACTAGAATGAAAATGGCTACATCACCCCGATCCTCAAATTCCAACCTCATGTCGGCAATAACTAAGAGAAACATCCACTAATATGATGCATGTTTCACCACTTGAGCATCTGAATTTATACATAATGCGTATTCTATAAAATTTATCATACCTGGTGTGTACATTAAGTCAAAGTTAAACATATAGAGATACTCCATATATCTTCTTTTCCTTAAATTCAAATCATTCTTTGAAAAAATATGACTCAAGATATTCTTATCAGTATATACTATGAATTTCTCAGAAAAGATATAGAGACACCATGTTTTCAAAGAATGAACCACCACCACAAACTCTAAATACTGTGTTGGGTATTTCATATCACGCAACCTCAAATCCCCAAGAAATGCACAACAACATGGCACTCTTTCATGTTAAAACACCCCAACCCTAATCATGATGCACCACAATACACAAGATTCCCTTTCCATGAATCTGGAAAAACCAGGGTCATTGCTGAAGTATGACGATCCTCATGCTCATTCAAAGATTTCTAGAAATACCCATTCAATTGAAATGGAACATTATTTGTTTTCAAATCTATAATTAGTGAGGATAATCATGAGAAGAGATAAAGAAAATATTTTCAATTAATTTATATTGAATATCATATTTTAAACCCACAAAAGTGTTCTTCTAAGATGAATTGTTTCATTTTTATGATATTGATGTTATTTTGTGGTGAATAGAAAAAATTGGCCATTTTTGATTTTTAACAGTTTTAAATTATTTCTATAGTTTTTCCATAACATTATCTACACTGATCCATATTGAAAAATTATTTCTTTTCCAGATTCTACACATCCAGGGATTCATTTACTATTTTTGGACTAAAAGCTGAATCGGCCATATGGAAGCTCAAAAGAAGCTCACAAGTGGGAGAAAGAAAATTGTTTGCAGTTCTACATAGTTTTGGTGAGGGCTTCATAACTCATTCATGGTGGACCCAAATGTTGTGATATATGGTGGGTGGATGAGAAAGGAGTTTTGTATCATCTTTAATGAAAGAAGGGTTGCATGAATTGGCCGTTTAAGGGGACATTAAATCACCCTATTCCGGAGGATTTCAATTTGGAGAGTCTGACTGGATAGAATAAATTCTCATAGTAAAACGGCCATAACTCTCGAAATACATGTCCAAATCCGATTATATTTTGAGGGGACATGACCAGAATAATTATAAACAACATTAAAGAAGGGATCAACGTGTGAAGATGTCATTTAATGGGGATAAAACGCGCTAACATATAGGGGACAAATTTTGTCTATAAAATGTGGAGAGCTCCACCCTCTCAAATCATCCCATTATCCACCCCATTCCTTACGGGAAACCAAGAAGGAGAAATTTTCGACTTTATATTTTATCTCACTTATTTTTCATAGTTTTTAATGCCTTATTCTTTTCCATTCATCTCGATTACCCTTACCATGGTGGGTTAAACTTTTGGAGTGATTGGGGAAGGGTTGGTTTTCTACATTGTAATGTTTGATTTTTTGGATGCAATTGAATAAATTTCATTCTTCTTAAAAGTTGGTTTCAATTTATTATAGAGGATTTTATTAACAAGTGCGATCATTCATGAATATTAATTCTATTATTTATTTTTTCCTTGGTAAAATAATCATAATCCCCCTCCACTAATTTATGGTTTATATACGATGGAATAGACCAGGGATTAATAGTGAAGTACTCGACGATTGTTAGTACGTGTAAAAGTTGTAGTGAATGTTCTTGATTTTTTGGGATAAATAATACCCGATCGGGTATTTCCCATTTCAATTAAGTATATTCAATAGAAAAATTTTACACATGGATGGAGAGTTGACCAAACTAAGATCGTGGTATGGTTTTCTCTCACCATCATAATTTCACCAAGGAAGTGAGAGGAAACGATTATGGAAACTCACTTTAATAAATAAATAAGAAGAGGTTTGAATTAAATTTTACAAGGACAGAATTACAATTAGGAAACCGACACCGACCTAATAACCTTTTTAATATCATATTTTTTCAATCATTTGATTTTCAAATTTCATTTCAAAAGCACAACATTTTTATCCTCGTTTTAAAGTGACAACCCGTTTTCTGTGCAATCCTCTTTGAGAGACAACCTAGGTCAACCAAGTTACTATATTTTAACTTAGGAAATAATTGTTTTTCTATTCCCTTTGATAGGCGTGCTTCCAACTTGGTGTCGTTTCCGGGGAGGTAGTGCAACAACAACAAAAAATTCAAAATTGAATGACCCACATCTCAAAAGAACCATTAATTGAATTTGATCTAGAAATTGAAATAACATTAACCCAACTAAGAAAAAGAAATCTACCATAAATCATTGAAGAAATTTATCTCTCATATTCAATTGAAACTATTAGTGTTCACTATAAACCTAAAATCATGGCTAGAAATCCAAACCAAACCCTACGTGATCTATGTGCAACATAATTTTCCATTCAAAATAACCAACTAATTGACCCCACAGAACCAAATGATTTTCAATTACGTGTCAATATGATTCATGTGCTTCCAAAGTTTCATGGTCTCATAGGAGAAGATCCAAAATGGCACATTCAAGAATTCAGATACACTTGCTCAAGCTTTCGGACAAGAGGAGCACCGGAAGACCAATTTCAGTGGAGGGCATTCCCCTTCTCTCTTGAAAGAGCGGCTAAAGAATGGTTGTACAAACTGCAAACAGGGGATATTAGTGATTGGGAAGACCTAAAAAGAAGTTTCATGCGAAGATTTTTTCCGACATCGAGGATAACTGCCATCAAGAAGGATATTTACATCATACGACAAGTAATTGGAGAAACCCTCAACGAGTACTGGGAGTGCTTCAAGAAGCTATGTTCCAACTTCCCACATCAAGAAATGGAGGAACACCAATTCTCTATGTTCTTCTACCAAGAACTTGTGGATAATGATCAAAATCTTCTAGATGCCTCATCAGGGGGGTCCTCGATTGACAAGTCACCTGCAGATATCAGAATACTAATTGAGAAGATTGCTCAAAACTCAAAACAATTTGGACTAAGAGGAATGGGAGCCAGGGGGATACATGAGGTAAAAGCATCTGATTCATCTACATTGATTGCAACCATATTTGACTACCTTGCAAGGTTAGTCCGTCAAATGGCCGTAAAACAAGCAAATGGACAACAAGCTTCATCTCAGGTATGTGGTTTATGTCATTCTTCCACTCATTATACTGAACAGTGCCCTGAGATACAGGGGACAGAATACTGTGATGTGGCCTTTCAACCAATACAATTCCAAAAAAAATCAACTACTTCAACCCCAATCCCAACAAGGATATGGGAACCAAAAAAACCAGATGAGACCATTTAACGAGCACCCCATTCAACCTCCCTACCACCAGAAGCAATACCAGAACCCCCCTCCCTTCCAACAATCTTATAAACAGCCCTTCCAACAACAACAATCTTTTTATCCACCACCATTCCAAAGAAAGACATATGAACAACCATCCACCAGCACACAAACTATTATGGAACAGCTACAATCAAAATATGAGGGGCTAGCAGATAAGGTTGACAATCTGGTAGAAACAGTGGGATGTCTTCATGAAATCATGTCCAAGAATCCAGGGAATCTTCTATCCCAAATAGTTCCAAATCCTAAAGAGAATGTTAGTGCAATCATAATAAGAAGTGGAAAATAAATCCCACCTCTATCCAACCCTGAACATGAAATAATACCACCTATTCTGAGAGAGAATGATTCGGAAAGTCTTGTGAAAATCCACCAAGAAGATGAAAAGGAAGAGGATGAGGAGAAGGATAGGACATAGAATAAAAAACAAGAAACATCAATGCAATGAAAACAAAGGGAGAAGAAAGACTTACCCCCACCATTTCCAACAAGGATGATTGAATCAAAGAAATTATAGACACCTTCCAAAAAGTGGAAATCAATATCCCCCCACTTGAAGATATTAAACAAACTCCAAGGTATGCTAAATTTTTGAAAGATCTTTGCACCAAAAAGAGAAGGCTTCATGGGAATGAAAGAATGAACTTACGAAGAAGTGTCTCAGCCCTTATCATGTCCCAAATTCCAACTAAATGTCAAGATCCATGGACATTTTCCATTCCATGCACCATTGGTTCATTAAATTTCACTAATGATTTGTGTGATTTAGGTGCTTCAATGAATGTATTTCCTCACTCGGTATACACTTCTTTGCAGATGGTAGAATTGAATCCCACAAGAGTGGTGGTCCAGCTTACAAACAGATCCATAGTTTTCCCTGTAGGAATTTTGGTGAATGTCCTTGTGAAATTCAAAGATCTCTTATTGCCTACTAATTTCTACGTGCTCAATATGGAAGAAGATAGGATCCCGTCACATTCACCCATCATTTTGAGGAGACCTTTCTTGAAGACAGTCAAAACCTTCATTAATCTCCACGAGGGGCCACTCACCATGGAGTTTAGAGAGAGCACTGTCCACTTTAATATTTTTGAATCTATGAGGCACCCATCAGATGATTACTACCTATTTTCACTTTCCCATGAATTTGGTTCGGAACCAGTTAAAGAATCGGGTATTCTCTATGAATTCTTAAACTTAGGAGAGACTTATTCCCTTGAAAATATAATTGAATGTGTGCATGTTGAAGATGTTGGAGATCCTGACTTCATGTGGGAGGAAGTGGTAAAATATGATTTCTTTGATGATTTGTTAAATAATGAGGAAGATGATATGGTTTATTTTGTGCTGGAGGTCCAAAATTTGGAAGTGGAAAACATCAATTTAGTCTCATCCCTTGAGTATCCCCCTAATCTGGAACTCAAACCACTCCCCATTGATTTAAAATATGTATACCTTATGGAGGGAGAGAAACTACTAGTGATAATTTCTAATAACATTTCTAAAACCCAAGAAAAATCATTGATTGAGCTTTTGATAGAGAATGTCTAGGAAATAGGATGGAGCTTAGGTGATATCCCAGGAATAAACCCAAAAATATGCTCACGTAGAATTTTTGTTGAGGGAGATTCCAAACCTGTTAGATATCCCCAAAGAAGACTGAATCCCACCTTGATGGAGATTGTGAAGAAGGATATCGAGAAGCTCTTGGAAGCTAGGATCATCTATCCCATTTTAGATTCGCAGTGGGTCAACCCTATTCATGTCGTTCCAAAAAACCTGGTCTGACCACTATGAGGAATGAAAAGAATGAGTTAATACCTATGAGAATTCAAAACAGCTGAAGAGTG
This sequence comes from Viscum album, assembly GCA_963277665.1. Taxonomy (NCBI): domain Eukaryota; kingdom Viridiplantae; phylum Streptophyta; class Magnoliopsida; order Santalales; family Viscaceae; genus Viscum; species Viscum album. Next base: position 644,751,704 of record OY728120.1, on the reverse strand, counting down.
TGCATTGATTTTAAGAAATTGAAACAGGTCACTTGAAAAGATAATTTCCCCATCCCCTTCATTGACCAGATGTTAGAAAGATTGGCAGGGAGAACTCATTATTGCTTTTTGGATGGATTTTCAATTTACTTCCATGTACCCATTGCTCCCGAGGATCAAGAGAAGATGAAATTTATATTCCCTTTTTGGTACTTTATCATATAAAATAATTCCATTTGGATTATGTAATGCTCCAGGTACATTTCAGAGGTTCATGATGAGTATATTTTCTGATCACATTGAAAATTTCTTTGAAGTTTTCTTAGATGATTTCCCAGTTTTTGGAGATTATTTTTATCATTGTTTGAAAAATCTAGAAATAGTTTTGAGAACCTGCATTGAAAAAATTCTTGTTTTAAATTTTGAAAAGTGTCATTTCATGGTTCAGAGAGGAATCGTGCTTCGTCATGTCATTTCCCAAGATGGAATTGAAGTGGATAAATCAAAAATTGAAGTGATAAATTCATTGCCTTACCCTAATTGTGTGAAACTTGTTAGATCATTTTTAGGACATGCAGGATTCTGCACTAGGTTTATCAAAGATTTCAGTAAGATTTATCTCCCTCTCTCTAGATTACTTTTCAAAGATGCTGATTTTGATTTCAATGGTGCATATAGGGAATACTTTGATGAGTTTAATAATAGATTGATTTCACCACCCGTGATGCAGCCTCCAATTTGGGAAGAACCATTTGAATAACTTTGTGATGCCTCCAACCAAGAAGTTGGAGTAGTCCTTTCTCAGCGAATTGAGGGCAGAACACACGTCATTTCATATTCCTCAAGAACTTTAGATACGGCCCAACTCAATTACACAACCATGGAAAAAGAGTTCTTTGCAGTTTTTTTTCTTTAGAAAGATTTAGATCATATCTTATTGGAACTAAAATCACTGTGTTTTCTGATCATGAAACTTTGAGGTACTTGATGAAGAAAGCTGATGCTAAACCATGGTAAGTGATATGGATGATAATACTACATGAGTTCAATATAAAAATCAAGGACAATAAGTGATCTTAGAACCAAGTGGCTGATCACTTAAGTAGACTACCAAACACTATAGAAATTGAAGTTCCAAAAATAGACCCACTAAATGATCAAATTCCAGGAGAACAGTTGTACTTGATTGAAGGAGAAGTGCCTTGGTAAGCTGACATAGTCAATTTTCTGGTAACATCTCAGGTCCCATCTCATTTCAATTCTCATTAAATTCAAAAATTGAAAGCTGAATCTAGATATTTCATTTGGGATGATCCATTCCTATAGAATATTTGCAATGATCAAGTAATAAGAAGTTGTTTACCTAAAAGTGAAGTTAAATATGTCTTTGATTTTTGTCACACTTTAGCTTGATGAGGCCACTTTGGACCTCAAAGGACAGCATGGAAGGTTTTAGAATATGGAATTTATTAACCCACCATTTTTAAATATGCTCATTAATTTTTCAAAATTTGTGAAAAATGTCAGTTTTCATGAAATATTTCAAAGAGATAAGAAATTCCGTAAAAACCATTGAATTTTTGTGAAATTTTTGAAGTTTGAGTGATAGATTTTATGGGACCTTTCTCGATGTCATTTGGAAATTCTTTTATCTTGCTTGCAGTTGATTATGTTTCCAAATGGGTGGAAGCAAAAGAAACCAGAACTGATGATGCTAAATTTGTTTGTGATTTTGTCAGGTCTAACATATTTTGCAAGTTTGGAGTGCCCAGAGAAATCATTAGTGATCAAGGGACTCACTTTTGAAACTGGATAATGGAGACTTTTCTGAAGAAGTATGGGGTGCATCATAAAACAACAACTCTCTATCATCCACAGACTAAAGGGAAAGCTGAAGCTTCAAACAGGTAAATCAAGGGAATTTTGGAAAAGACCGTCAATCCAAACAGGAAGGATTGGAGCCAATGTTTGGATGATACCTTATGATCTTACAAGAAAGCCTACAAAAACCCGATTAGAATGAGTCCATATAGGCTGATTTATGGGAAAAGCTGCCACCTACCTATGGAATTGGAGCATAAGGCATATTGGCCTGTGAGGAAAATGAATTTGGACCTTGAAAGTGCTGGGACGGAAAGAAGATTGATGTTGAAAGAGATGGAGGAAATAAATAAGGTAAGAAGTTTAAAATTCAAGGATTTACAAAGAAAGAACCAGATTGGCCCATGAAAAGCTGATCCGACCAAAAGACTTCAATCACGGAGACAAAGTGTTATTATTCAATACAAGACTCAAGCTGATGTCAGGTAAACATCGTTCTAGATTGGAAGGTCCATTTATAGTTACTCACGTATATCCTTTTGGTGTTGTGCAGATTATGAAGGATAGAGAGCAGGATCCATTCACTGTGAATGGACATAGGTTGAAGAAATTCCTTGGGACCCTGCCATCAGAGCCAGTGGAGGAGATCGTGCTCTTCCAACCTATTTATCAATAAGTTCCATCAGGTTGTACCTCTCCTGTAAAGACCTTTAAATTTCAAGGAAATTTTTTAATTAATTTTCTTTGGAATTTTACAAGAGCGCAGTTTCTGACGGCACCTGATTCCGAGGCCCGGTGTGCCCAGAATCATTTACCGAAGTTTGGCTCGGGTACGTTTAGGGAACGGATGAGCGGGTTTTTCTATCTTTTGAACCGGTGCCCGGAATCAAATTCTGAGGGCACCGATGGAATCACAGCACCGATATTTTCTTAGAAACGCCTCTTCCGGAGTTGCATTGCTCGGTTGTGGTTTTTAATTTTTGGGCTTAAAGTTAAGAAATAAAATAAATTGTTCGACAAAATTTATTTTATTTCACCTATGCCAATTGAAGCCACTTGAAAGCCACTTAAACTGACTTGAAACGAATAGGGTACTATCCAAAAATATCCTACCCTATTGGTAGGATATTTTTGGGGTGGTGCCCGCATGAGCCCCACCGTTTCTTTTCCACTAAGTAACGCACCTGCGAAAACCCGTCATTATGAAAGTCAACTGATGCGTTTTCTTAAATTCTTAACGCACCATTTAATTGGGCGGTTTTATTCGTGAATTAAATTGTTTGTTTCTTTCATTTAATTAATTCTACGAATTAATGGGTCGTTACTTACCTCTTTTTTGTTTGTTGGCATAATAATAAAATAAGACCAACACCGACTTTCGGAGGATTACACCTTGAGAGGTTTTTGACAGAAGTTCTTGTGCCTTCACCCTTCTTCGCGAAGAACGCAAAGAAGGCGAAGAACGCGAAGAACGTGAAGAACGTGAAGAACGTCGGCCTCCGAGGAAGAACGCCGAACCCGCAGAAATCGACGACGCGATGCCGTGTGCCGCGACGCCGACGTTTCCTCTCCCGCGACGTTCTTCGGCGATGTTCCGTAATCCGCAACAGAAACCTTCGATCATCCGTTGAGGTGAGAGTTTCGGATTTCTTTTAAATCTCCTTTGTGGTTTTTAACAACGCACGGATTTAATTATTATTAATTAAATCTTTTTGTTCTTGATCCTCGGAGTTCGTCGACGTGACACCCTACCGCGACGACGCGACGATCCCCTCCTTCCGTGACGATCAAATCCGTGAAGAACCCGCATGCGACGACTTGTCAAGGTAGGGGTTGTTGTGAATATTTTATATTCCCGTGAACGTTTCTTTAAAATTAAAGAACCAGATTCATATGAACGAATTTTAATTTATTAAAATTGTTGTTTCATGTGTGGAATAAATTCTCCCGACTTTTTTTATCTAACGAGGAGGGTACGGGCCAAATGAACACAGCCTGACAACCCTCCGCCGTTCTTCGTGGTTGTGCGGATTTGGCGGGCGACGGCAAATCGTGATGCAAGGCCGATTTGATAATCCCGCAGTGAAGGACGGAACCCGGGAGGAACAACGGCGCAGACGAGAAGGAAAACGGACCATCGGAGCAACTATGGGGGCCCGCGGAAGCGGCCGGCGGCGCGGGTCGCCGGCAGCCGGTGGCGGCGGCGCCCCGGTGCGCCGCCGGACAGGGCCGCCGCGGGTGAAGCCGCGTCCGCGGTTCTCCAGCGCGGCCCTTCGAGGGCCGCAGCTTCCTCCAAACCGCGGGGGCAGCGCCCCGCGACACCCGAGCGGTCGGCCGCTCGGCCGAGCCGATCCAGGCCGGTCCCACCAGCCGGGTCGCGCCCCAGCCGGACCGGACCGGGTCGACCCGGTTCGGCCGCCCCGGGGGGGTTGGCCCGGGTAGGCCCGGGCCCGTACCTTCGGACTATTTTCGGTCTTTGCCCGTAACTTGAGCTACGGGCCTCCGAACGATGCGCCGTCAGCGTCAACGTGATCCTTGGATCGAGACGGTCATTTCGGTATATCGCACACAATGTTTCAGATTACTTTGGGTTCGGCCGGGTTGGTTCGTACACAAAACCGACCGGGCCCTCGGAGCGGAAACGCTCATATCTTGAGCTACGGACGTCTGATTGACATGCCATCAGCTTTGGTGTATTCTTCTAAGTGAGACGGATCTTTTGGATCACTCCGCCTGAGGTTTGGACCCAGGTGGAGTACGTTCGGGTTGGTTTTGCCTTAAAAACCAACCGGGCCCCTGGGACGAAAAATCCATTAACTCTCAGACCGGGCGTCGAATTAACGCACCTTCTGCGACGTTGAGTTCCTGTTGACGATACGAAACTTTTGGATACATCAACCTCGGACTTTGATTCAGTTGATGTATTAGCCTCTCGTCTCATGGAGCGGACCCTCCCGAACGAGTTTGCTGTGTGCGGGAACCCTAGTGCTGGCTGCGACTCGACGACTGTGCGGAAATCCTCAGTGGACCGCGACGACGACTGTGCAGAGATCCTCAGTGGACTGCAGCGACGACCGTGCAGAGATCCTCAATGGACTGCGACGACGACTGTGCAGAGATACTCAGTGGACTGCGACGACTACTGCACTTAGCGATCCTACGTGGATCAGGGCTACAAATCCTCTGTGGATCTGATCCTGTGTGGGTCAGCGCTCAGCGGTTCTGTGTGAGCCAGCGCCTACAGGTCCTGTGTGGGCCCGATCCTGTGTGGGTCTTTGCGGGGGTTAGTTACCTATCGATCTTGTGTGGGTCATTGTGGGGGTTAGTAACTTTCGATCCTTTGTGGGTCCAACGACTTAGATGGATCAGTGATCATCTTTATCGTCATCCGAAAAAGTATATCTGTGTGAGCTGAATCTTGTGTTACTCTCCATTGTGTATTGTGTTGAACAATCCTGTGTGGATTTACTGTTTACTCTCCTTTGTGGATTGTGTTGAACTATCCTGTGTGGATTTACTGTTTACTCTCCTTTGTGGATTGTGTTGAGCCATCCTATGTGTATTACTTTTACTCTCCTTTGTGGATTGTGTTGTGCTATCCTGTGTGGGTATACGTTTTGCTTTCCTATGTGGACTGGGTTGTTCTTGAGCTCGGACATTGGAGCCAAGCGGGAATTGATGACTTAGGTATATGTATGGGCATATACCTAATCTATGTCTGATGTTACTTCGTGATTGTATCTTTCCTTTGTGGAATATCCTTTGTGGATTCAGGGAGACTTCGGGGGTCTCGTGGTCCCTACTGAGTAGCTTATACTCACCCCTACACGGGCTATGCCTGCACTTCGATGTGTTGGTTGCAGACGACGGACAGCACTGATCGTGGTGGAGGCGTGCGGAGCAGGACGGTACCTGGAGGCTGACCACTGGGCGGGACATACTCAGAGAAGATGGCTGGACCGAGGAGCTGTGGAGGCTATCTGTACCCACCCTTCAGGTGGGACTTCCAGACGACGGCTCGACACTGCGGCTTTTCGTTTCAGTTGCAGTTTTTCCCTTCAGTTGTACTTTACAGTTGGGCTTGTATTTCCGGCCACTTTTTACTTTCAGCACAGCTTGTTACAGTTTTTACTTAGTGTTTACTTTTCTGCTTGCTTACTCTGTGGTTCTTGTTTACTTTTCGAAGGCAATGCCTTCCCTTTTTTGGGATTCACGGCTTGGTGCTAGTCGCCAGCCCCTGGCCTATGGAAGGCGGGATTGGGGTAGTCACGACACGGGCCCCGAGGACGGGTCGTGACAAATTGGTATCAGAGGGTGTCGGTTCTACCGTATACTCTGATCTTTCTTCTATGTGAAGCAATAGTGTTTATGATATTGGGTGTGGTTATCAGTCCAGGGAGTCCAGTGTTGGTGTGCTGGCCGACGTATCCAAACACCATGACCCTGACTTCTGATTTCCGACTTAATGCACGAAAACATTGATTGCATGTGTGTTTCAAGTTTTCATTGTGATTACTTGTGTCAGCTCACCAGGTATACTATTCTGACCGTGGTGCACTTGTTTCCTTTTCAGGATGGCCCCACGACGGCAGCCAGCTAGGGTTCCGAGAGTAGAGCGCGATGACAGCCCGCCGAGCGACGAGGCCTCGGTACAGGGCTCGTTGACAGCAGAGGCACCGGTGGTACCTTTACCCGCCGAGCCCCCGATGCTTCCGGCACTGACCGCTGACAATGCACGTCGCCTCGGAGCTCTGCACGAGTTCCAGCGCCAGCGACCACCCAGGTTTCATGGGGAGATGGACCCCCAGGCTGCCGAGGACTGGCTGGAGGTATTCGTTCGAGTTTTCGGGCCAGTGAGGACACCAGCAGACCTCATGTTGATCCTCACGGTGAGCCTACTGCATGCAGTAGCAGGACGATGGTGGAGCTTGATGCTCCAGGTGCACGATGAGGCCTCTCTCATCTGGATGGACTTCGAGAGCCTCTTCGGCTCAGAGTTCGTCCCATCCACCCTCCGTGCGGTGCGCATCCAGGAGCTTCTTCAGCTGCGGCATGGCAGCTTGACGGTCGCCCAGTATGCGGCGAGGTTCACCGATCTTTCTCGCTACTTGACCGAGATGGTATAGGAACCCTTCTTCCGAGCCTGGACCTTCGAGCAGGGATTGATACACGAGATCATGGCATCGCTGATCTCCCTCAGCATCTCGACCCAGGTAGGAGTACTGGAGCGAGCCCTTCTGATCGAGAGCTTTCTGGCTGAGTCCACAGTGAGACCTACTGCAGGGCGGAAGATAGCGGAGTCTGCAGCAGTAGGTAGCCGACGGATGACTCAGGGTTCCAGGTAGACCAGACCCTCTTATAGAAGACCATAGGACACTGGCTCAGCAGTGCGGGGCACACAGCACGGAGCCAGTCTTTTGAGAGGCAGGCAGTACTACGCGTGCGGCGGGCAGGGCCACATGGCTCGTGACTGCCCAACCCGCCGTACCAAGGAGCAGCAGACGGTGGAGGGGCCACCTAGGAAGAGGCATAGGGTTGACCGTGGTAGTCCGTAGGGAGGATGCGGACGAGGCAGAGGAGCTGGCCGAGCAGCAGGTGGTGGGCGACGCTTTGAGGCTCTACGACCACCACCACCAGGAGGTCCACCCCGACCACAGGGAGTTGGCAGACAGAGATAGGCACAACTCCAGGCAGTGGAGGCCTACGACCATGGCGCGACAGAGATGATTCGAGGTATGATCTGTGTCTATTCCACCCTTGTTGCAGTTCTTATAGACACAGGAGAGAGTCACTCTTTCATAGCCGCTGCCCTTGTTCGGAGCTCGTAGATTCTGACAGAGCCGTTGGCTCGATCCTTACGGCTAGAGACCCCTACGGGAGCAGACTCGACTATTACGCACTAGTGCTGGTAGTGTGAGCTTACTCTAGGAGGCGAGAGCTTCGGCTGGGATCTTCTTGAAGTGGCGTCGAGGCCTTACGACGTCATCTTGGGAATGGATTGGTTGTCTACACTACATGCTCAGATTGACTATTTTAGGCGCAAGGTGCGATGTGTGCGCACCGACGGGAGCAGGTTCACCTTCACCGGAGAGAAGGGAGCCTTTGCAGCATAGGAGGGACTCTCACAGAGGAGGGGACAGCCCATCACTCATCAGTTGGCTAGTATCATCCTTGGAGCAGTGGACATGCGGAGTCCTAGTTTTCCTGCAGTGGTGGATCAGTATGCAGACGTCTTCCCCGACGACGTTCTAGGACTACCTCCTCACAGAGAGGTAGACTTTTATATTGTCTTGTACCCCGGGACAACCCCCGATATCCACTCCAGTATATCGGATGGCCCCCGCTAAGCTTCGAGAGCTGTGGGTATAGTTGGAGGACTTGCAGGGCAAGGGGTTCATCCGACCTAGTGTTTCACCCTAGGCTTCCCTGATTTTGTTCGCCAAGAAGGCGGACGGGAGCATGCGACTGTGTGTCGACTATCGTCGCCTGAACCAGGTGACAGTGAGGAACAAGTATCCGCTACCGAGGATTGATGACCTCTTCGATCAGCTCAAGGGAGAACGGTGGTTCTCGAAGATAGACCTCAGGTCAGACTATCATCAGCTCAGAGTTCGAGACGAGGACGTGCAGAAGACAGCCTTCTGGTGTCGGTATGGCCACAATGAGTTCTTGTTCATTCCTTTCGGTGTAATCAACACTCCAGAAGTGTTCATGAACCTCATGAATAGGATCTTCCATCCATACCTCGATCGATTTGTCATGGTCTTCATCGAACGAAATTTTGGTGTACTCGACCACGGAGGAGGAGCACGCCTACCACTTGAGGGTTGTACTGGACACACTCTGAGAGCACCAGCTTTATGGAAAGCTCCCAAAGTGCCAGTTCTGGTTACGTGACTTCCACTTCTTGGGGCATGTCATTTCTGAGGTGGGAGTTGCAGTGGATCCCGCGAAGATCGAGGAAGTTCTAGCTTGGGAGCCACCCAGGAGTGTGACGGAGGTGCGGAGTTTCATCGGTCCAGACGGATACTATCGGAGATTTGTGCCGGACTTCTCTAGAGTTGTAGCGCCACTCTCAGATTTGACAAAGAAGGGGAAACCCTTTGTGTGGTCAGACAGATGTCAGCAGAGCTTTTAGGAGCTGAGATAGAGATTGACCAGCACACCTATCTTGAGGTTGTCTGAGGAGGGAGTTGGATACGTAGTCTACTGCGATGCATCAGGGACTGGACTCGGATGTGTCCTGATGCAGGAGTGGGCCGTGATTGCCTATGGATCACATCAGTTGAGGCCGCATGAGCAGAACTATGCTACCCATGACCTGGATTTAGCATCAGTGGTCTTCACTCTAAAGACATGGCGGCACTATTTGATGGGCGAGCGTTTTACAGTCTTTTCTGACCACCAGAGTCTCAGGTAAATCTCCTCGCAGAAGGACCTGAACCTGAGACAGCGGCGATGTCTCGTGTTCCTACAGGACTATGACTTTGATATAGTTTATACTCCTGGGAAGGGGAACGTGGTAGCCGATGCCCTCAGTAGGAGGACGGGCATCTAGCTACTTGAGGAGGCGACATAGCAGATAGACACTTGCAGATATCCTTCATGGATAGGGATGGAGTAGCCTTCCTTCAGTCTCTCATAGTCTCTCCTCCACTTCTGCAGTACGTCAGAGAGGCACAGCGTGGGGACGCTGACTGTGAGACGCGGCATGCCCAGATATCCTCGGGACAGACACCTGATGGTTTCTCCCTTGGAGTAGAGCACGACGTCCTTTTCAGAGGACGTAACTTGGTACCAGTCGCTTTACGAGAGGAGGTTCTGAGATAGTTTCACACTTCTCCTTTGGCGGTACATCCTGGAGTGGCGAAGATGTACCAGGATCTCAGACGACAGCACTGGTGGCCGAGAATGAAGAAGGCTGTGGCAGAGTTTATTTCGCAGTGCATCACCTGCCAGCAGGTGAAGGCAGAGCATCAGGTACCATCAGGCATGGTACAACCCTTGGAGGTCCCGGAGTGGAAGTGGGACGGGATATCTATGGACTTCGTGACTGGACTTCCACGCACTTCCAGAGGTCACGACTCCATTTGGGTGATTGTTGACCGACTCACCAAGTCTACACACTTCTTACCCATCAGAGAGCAGGGCTCAGTGGAGAGCTTGGGGAGTCTCTACGTTTAGGAGATTGTACGGCTTCATGGTGTGCCATCGTCTATCGTCTCCGATCGAGATTCTCGCTTTACTTCTCGGCTTTGGAAGGGGTTGCAGGAGGTGTTCGGGACGTGGCTACGTCTGAGCACCGCCTTTCACCCTCAGACGGATGGTCATACGGAGAGGACCATTCAGAATATCGAGGACATGCTCCGCGCATGTGTCCTTGACTTTGGTCGCAGCTGGGAGGACCACCTACCCTTTTTGGAGTTCGCGTACAACAGCAGCTACCACTCCACCATCGGGATGGCACCATACGAGGCGTTGTACAGCAGACCTTGCAGATCTCTTTTGTGCTGGACAGACCCCGGGGAGTCAACACTTGTGGGACCAGAGATGGTCCGGGCCAAGACAGAGAAGGTCCAGGTCATCCAGGAGCGGATGAGGACAGCTCAGAGCCAGCAGAAGTCTTATGCTGACAGGAGGCGGAGGCCACTAGAGTTTGAGGATGGCGACCACGTCTTCTTGTGTGTCTCACCTCGACGTCGTTTTCGGAGATTTGGCCGAGGAGGCAAGTTGTCTCCACGCTTCATCGGGCCTTTCTAGGTCCTCAGCAGGATTGTCAAGGTGGCTAATCGCCTGGATCTACCACCTCAGTTGTACCGGGTGCACGACGTCTTCCACGTATCTCAGCTGAGGAGATACGTTCACGACCCAACGCACATCATTGACCCTGGGGTTCTAGACATGGATGATGGGGCGACTTTTACGGAGGTCCCAATGGAGATCGAGGATCGACAAGATCGGGTCCTACATGGACGATCGATTCCTCTAGTGCGCATCAGATGGCAGCACGAGAACCTCTAGGAGAGCACATGGGAGCGGGAGGCTCAGATGCGTGCTCAGTACCCACATTTGTTTCCCTAGTTTATGATGTATCTTTACGGGGACGTAACGCCCTGAGGTGGGAGTAATGTAAAGACCCATAAATTTCAAGGAAATGTTTTTCTTAATTTTCTTTGGAATTTTACATGAGCTCAGTTTCTGACGGCACCTGATTCCGAGGCCCGGTGTGCCCGGAATCATTTTCCGAAGTTTGGATCAGGTACGTTCATTGAACGGATGAGCGAGTTTTTCTAACTTTTGAACCGGTGCCCGGAATCGAATTCTGAGGGAACCGATGGAATCTCAGTGAAGGTATTTTCTTAGAAACGCCTCTTACGGAGTTGCGTTGCTCGGTTGTGGTTTTTAATTTTTGGGCTTAAAGTTAAGAAATAAAATAAATTGTTCGAAAAACTTTATTTTATTTCACTTAAGCCACTTGAAGCCACTTTAAAGCCACTTAAACTGAGTTGAAATGGATATGGTACTATCCAAAAATATCATACCCTCTTGGTAGGATATTTTTGGGGTGGGGCCCGCATGATCCCCACCATTTCTTTTCCGCTAAGTAACGCACCCGCGAAAACCCGTCATTATGAAAGTCAACTGACACGTTTTCTTAAATTCTTAACGCACCATTTAATTGGGTGGTTTTATTCGTGAATTAAATGGGCAGTTTCTTTCGTTGAATTAATTCTATGAATTAATGGGTCGTTACTTACCACTTTTTCGTTTGTTGGCGTAATAATAAAATAAGACCAACACCGACTTTGGGAAGATTACACGTTGAGTGGTTTTTGACAGATGTTCTTGTGCCTTCACCCTTCTTCGCGAAGAACGCGAAGAACGCGAAGAACGTGAAGAACGCGAAGAACGCCGGCCTCCGACGAAGAACGCCAAACCCGCTGAAATCGACGACGCGATGCCGTGTGCTGCGATGCCGACGTTTCCTCTCTCGCGACGTTCTTCGGCGACGTTCCTTAATCTGCAACAAAAACCCTCGATCATCCGTTGATGTGAGAGTTTCGGATTTCTTTTAAATCTCCTTTGTGGTTTTTAACAATGCACAGAATTAATTATTATTAATTAAATCTTTTTTTCTCGAACCTCGGAGTTCGTCGACGCGACACCCTACCGTGACAAGGCGATGATCCCCTCCTTCCGCGACGATCAAATCCGCGAAGAACCCGCGTGCGACGACTTCTCAAGGTAGGGGTTGTTGTGAATATTTTATATTCCCGTGAACGTTTCTTTAAAATTAAAGAACCGAATTCATATGAACAAATTTTAATTTATTAAAATTGTTGTTTCATGTGTTGAATAAATTCTCCCGACTGTTCTTATCTAACGCGGAGGGTGCGGGCCAAACGAACACGGCCCGACAACCCTCTGTCGTTCTTCGTGGTTGTGCAGATTTGGCGGGCGACGGAAAATCGTGACGCAAGGCCGCTTTGATAATCCCGCAGTGAAGGATGGAACTCGTGAGGAACAACGGCGCAGACGGGAAGGAAAACGGACCATCGGAGAAAATCCGGGGGCCCGCGGAAGCTGCCGGCGGCGCGGGTCGCCGGCGCCCCGGCGTGCCGCCAGACAGGGCCGCCGCGGCTGAAGCCGTGGCCGCGCGGGTCCGGCTCGCCCGCATGGGATGCGGCAGAAGCCACGTCCGCGGTTCTCCAGCAGGGCCCTTTGAGGGCCGCGACTTCCTCCAAACCGCGGGGGCAGCGCCCCGCGGCACCCAAGCGCTCGCCCGCTCGGCCGAGCCGAGCCAGGCCGGTCCGACCGGCCGGGCCGCGGCCAGGCCGGACCGGACCGGGTCTGGCCGGGCCGGACCGGACCGGGTCTGGCCGGGTGGGACATGGTCGGGTCGACCCGGTTCGGCCGACCCAGGGGGGGTCGGGCCGGGTCGGCCCTGGCCCGGACCCCCTATCATCAGACCATTTTTGTTCTTTTGCCAGTAACATGAGCTACGAGCCTCCGAACGACGCGCCATCAGCGGCAACGCGATCCTTGGATCGAGACGATCGTTTTAGTATATTGCACTCAAGGTTTCGGATTACTTTTGGTTCGGCCGGGTTGGTTCGTACACAAAACCGATCGGGCCCTCGGAGCGGAAACGCTCATATTTTGAGCTACGGACGTCCGATTGACGTTCCATCAGCTTTGGTGAATTCCTCTAAGTGAGACGGATATTTTGGCTCAATCCTCCTGAGGTTTGGACATAGGTGGAGTACAGTCGGGTTGGTTTTGCCTTAAAAACCAACCGGGCCCCTGGGACGAAAAATCCAATAACTCTCAGATCAGGCGTCCGATTGACGCACCGTCTGTGACGTTGAGTTCCTGTTGACGATACGGAACTTTTGGATACATAAACCTCGGACTTTGTGTCAGTTGATGTATCAGCCTCTCGGCTCATGGAGCGGACCCTCCCGATAGATCTTGCTGGGTCCGGGAACCCTAGTGCTGGCAGCGACTCGACGACTGTGTGGAGATCCTCAGTGGACCGCGACGACGACTGTGCAGAGATCCTCAGTGGACTGCAGCGACGACCGTGCAGAGATCCTCAGTGGACTACGACGACGACTGTGCAGAGATCCTCAGTGGACTGCGACGACTACTGCACTCAGCAATCCTATGTGGATCAGTGCTACAGATCCTGTGTGGATCCGATCCTGTGTGGGTCAGCGCTCAGCGGTTCTGTGTGAGCCAGCGCCTACAGGTCCTGTGTGGGGCCGATCCTGTGTGGGTCTTTACGGAGGTTAGTTACCTATTGATCCTGTGTGGGTCATTGCGGGGGTTAGTACCTTTCGATCCTTTGTGGTTCCGACGACATAGATGGATCAGTGATCATCTTTATCGTCATCTGAAGAAGTAAACCTGTGTGAGCTAAATCTTGTGTTACTCTCCTTTGTGGATTGTGTTGAACTATCCTGTGTGGATTTACTGTTTACTCTCCTTTGTGGATTGTGATGAACTATCCTGTGTGGATTTACTGTTTAATCTCCTTTGTGGATTGTGTTGAGCCATCCTATGTGGATTACTTTTGCTCTCCTTTGTGGATTGTGTTGTGCTATCCTGTGTTGGTATACGTTTTGCTTTCCTGTGTGGACTGGGTTGTGCTTGAGCTTGGACTTTGGAGCCGAGCGGGAATTGATGACTTAGGTATATGTATGGGCATATAACTAAGCCATTTCAGATGTTACTTCGTGATTGTATCTTTCCTTTGTGGAATATCCTTTTTGGATTCTGGGAGACCTTCAGGGGTCTCAGGGTCCCTACTGAGTAGATTATACTTACCCATGGACGGGCTATGCCCGCACTTCGTTGTGTTGGTTGCAGACGATGGACAACGCTGATCGGGGTGGAGGTGTGCAGAGCAGGACGGTACCTGGAGGTGGAACACTGGGCGGGACATACTCGGAGCGGACAGCTGGACCGAGGAGCTGTGGAGGCTATCTGTACCCACCCTTCAGGTGGGACTTCCAGACGATGGCTCGACGCTGCAGCTTTTCTTTTCAGTTGCTGTTTTTTCCTTCAGTTGTACTTTACAGTTGGGATTGTATTTCTGGCCCCTTTTTACTTTCAGTACAACTTGTTACAGTTTTTACTTAGTATTTACTTTTCCACTTGCTTACTCTGTGGTGCTTGTTTACTTTTCAAAGGAAATGTCTTCTCTTTTTCGGGATTCACGCCTTGGTGCTAGTTGCCAGCCCCTGGCCTATGGAAGGAGGGCATGGGGTAGTCACGACACGGGCCCCGAGGACGGGTCGTGACATCTCCCTCATACTTTCTTGCAGTTGTGATTCAATCAGAAATATACGTACATGTTAAATCCACTTGAATTCATTGAGAACACTACATCATTTAAGTGTGGTGGATGGAACCTTTTTAGTTTAGGATTTTCATTTTGTGTTTGTTTTTCAAAAAAAATTAAAAAAATTGTGTGTTTTAAAATTTTTGTGTGTTTATTTTTTCTAGTTTTTGGTGTGTTTTTTGAAACTTTTGAGATGAAATGATTATCATTTCCATTTTTGAAACTCATTTCAATGAGTAAACCAATCTATTACATAAAACTGTGCTTAAATAAATACTGAAATGACTTTGTTTCGAGTTCAAATCTTTTGTAATTTCATGAAAAGTACCCTGATTTTTGAATCTCATGCCATATTTCACTGTCTATGTCATTGAAATCACTTTCTTGTGAGGATCCTAAACCATTTTTTTCATATTCTTGTCATTCACCTCATTTCTTGAGAGAACCAGAACATGATTTCTTAAAGAAGAATTTGATTTATTTCTTTCAAAACATGAGGGTTTAGGGTATGTGTGCTTTAAATAATTGAGAAATTTATTTGGTTTGAAGCCCCCTTTTCAAAATAATCCTTTTCATTATGGCCCAACTTTACATTTATCCTTCATTGCAGCCCCTAGTAGCCATGAATTGCCTGTTAGGTTAGCCACATTACAAGCCAATTTTCCCAATCCTGCCTGCTTTTGAAGTGAAATTGCATGATCTAGTTGAACTTAAGTGTGGGGGAAGATGTCTTGTGGTGTACTACCTCATTTTGGTGATAGATTTGGAGAAATATAAAATGTTGAAGAGATGATGTTCCTACTGAATATTTCATTTTGTTAAAAGTTGTGCCTTTCTGGATCTTTCATGATAAGAGAATTTGTGCCTTTCTGGAGCTTCCGATGTAAAAAAAAAAGAAAACTTTTCCTATCTGGAGCTTTCAAGAAAAATCATCTTTGAAAAGATTGAAATTCTGTCTACTGGAATCCTGAGAAGATTTAATTATGATGGATTTGAGTTTCTACAAAGGGTAAGATAAGGAGACCACACTTGAGTGAAAATTAGAATCTTGTAATTTTGCTTCAAAAAGAGCCAAGTCATCCTTTTTCGGCCTCAGAATTTTTAACATCTAAATCCTACCAACCAGAAGCCACAAGAAAACCCTGAAAATTCCTCATGAGAAATACTTGTCCTTGACTCACATCGGGTGGAGAAGTAGGAATTTATCAAGCCTATGGTGACTCTTGTGT
This sequence comes from Viscum album, assembly GCA_963277665.1. Lineage (NCBI taxonomy): Eukaryota > Viridiplantae > Streptophyta > Magnoliopsida > Santalales > Viscaceae > Viscum > Viscum album. Next base: position 644,735,828 of record OY728120.1, on the reverse strand, counting down.
GAGTTTGGATGAGAAAAACCTTGTTCAGCATTTACATTTGTGAGATGAGAGAAAATTAATATGAGGTAGGTTTTTTGGCTTCATGGGATAAGAAATGAAGTGGAAATATATTAAAATATAAAATTGAGAACTTGAAATAATTTTTTATAATGAGGAATGATATCTTTTTGTTTCTTGGAATTAATTTGTTATATCTCATTGATATGTGTTTTGGATTTGATTTGATTTGATTTTTAATTGTCCAGGAGTCCAAGTTATAAGTGTGGGGGAATTTATAGAGAAAATATTTTCAATTAATTTATATTGAATATCATTTTTTAAACCCACAAAAGTGTTCCTCTAAGATGAATTGTTTCATTTTTATGATATTGGTGTTATTTTGCGCTGAATAGTCAAAATTGGCCATTTTGGATTTTTAAAAGTTTTAAATTATTTCTGTAGTTTGTCCATAACATCATCCACACTGATCCAAATTTAAAAATTATTTCTTTTTCGGATTCTACACATATAGGGCTTCATTTACTATTTTTGGACTAAAATCTGAATCGGAAATATGGAAGCTCAAAAGAAGCTCACAATTGGGAGAAAGAAAATTGTTTCCATTTCTATCTAGTTTTGGTGTGGGCTTCATAACTCATTCATGGTGGACCCAAATGTTGTGATATTCGGTGGGTGGACGTGCAAGGGGTTTTGAATAATATTTAATGAAGGAAAGGCCGTGTGAATTGGCCGTTTAAGGGGTCATTAAATCACCCTAATCTGGAGGTTTTCGATTTGGAGAGTCTGATAGGACAGAATAAATGCTCAGAGTAAAACGGTCATAACTCTTGGAATACATGTCGAAATCTGCTGAGATTTTGAGGGGACACGTCCAAGATAATTATGAAAAACATTAAACAAGGTCTCAATACATGGATATGTCATTTAATGGGGATAAAACGCATCAACATACGGGGTACAAATTCTTTATATAAAAGGAGGAGCGCTCCACCCTCTCAAATCATCCCATTCTCCACCCCATTCCTTTCGGGACACCAAGAAGGAGAACTTTTCGACTTTCTCTTTTATTTCTCTTATTTTTCATAGTTTTGTAATACCTTGTTCTTCCCCATTCATCTCTATTACCCTTACCATGGTGGGGTAAACTTTTGGTGTGATTGGGGAAGGGTTGGTTTTCAACAGTATAATGCTTGAGTTCATGGACGCAATTGAATAAATTTCATTCTTCATCAAATTTGTTTTCAATTTCTTATAGCGGATTTTATTATCAAGTACTATAATTCTTGAATAATAATTCTGTTATTGATTTTTTCCTATGTAAAATAATCATAATCTCCCTCCACTGATTTCTGGTTTATATATGATGGAATAGACCAGAGAATAGTGGTGAAGTACTCGACGATCGTCAGTACGTGTAAAAGGTGTATTTAATGTTCTTGATTGTTTGGGATAAATAAAACCCGATCCGGTATTGTCCATTTCTATTAAGTATATTCAATACAACTATTTTACACATGGAAGGAGAGTTGACCAAACCGAGATCGTGGTATGGTTTTCTCTCACCATCATAATTTCACCAAGGAAGTGAGAGGAAACTATTGTGGAAACTCACTTTAATCAACAAAGAAGAAGAGGCTTGAATTAAATTGGATAATGATAGCATTACAATTTGGAAACCGACCCCTACCTAATCACCTTTTTAATATCATAGTTTTTCAATCATTTGAATTTCAAATTTCTTTTCTAAAGCACAACATTTTTACCCTCGTTTTAAAGTGACAACCCATTTTTTGTGCACTCCTCTTTGGGAGACATCCTAGGTTAACCAAATTACTATATTTTAACTTAGGAAATAATTGTTTTGGCATACCCTACGACAGGCGTTCGTTAAACATGGCGTCGTTGCTGGGGAGGCAATGCCATAATAAAAAAACAATTCAAAATTGAATGACCCACAACTCAAAAGAACCATTAATTGAATTTGATCCAGAAATTGAAAGAACATTAACCCAACTATGAAAAAGAAATCTACCAGAAATAAATTAATAAATAGATCTCTCATATTCCAGCAAAACTCTTAGTGTTCACTCTAAACCTGAAATCATTGCTATAAATCCCAACCAGACCCTGTGTGATCTATGTGAACCACAATTTTCCATTCAAAATAACCAACTAATTGCACCCACTGAACCAAATGATTTTTAATTACATGTCAATATGATTCCTATGCTTCCAAAGTTCCGCAGTCTCACAGGAGGAGATCCAAATCGGCACATGCAAGAATTCAGATACACTTGCTCAAGATTCAGGCCAAGAGGAGCACCCGAAGACCAATTTTAGTGGAGGGAATTCCCCTTATCACTTGAAAGAGAAACTAAATAATGGTTGTAAAACCCGAAACCAGGGGAGATCAGTGATTGGGAAGACCTAAAAAAGACCTTTCATGCAAATATTCTTTCCCACATCAAGGAGCACTGCCATCAAGAAGGAGATTTACATCATATGGAAATCAACTGGAGAAACCCTCTACGAGTATTGTGAGTGCTTCAAGAATATATGTTCCAGCTACCCACGTCATGAAATGGATGAACAAAAATTCCTTGTGTTCTTCAACCAAGGACTTGTGGATAATGATATAAATCTTCTAGATTCCTCATCCGGGGGGGTCCCTGATTGAAAATTCACCTGTAGATATCAGCATACTATTTGAGAAGATTTCTCAAAAATCACAACAATTTGGACTAAGAGGAATGGGAACCAGGGGATACATGAGGTAAAAACATCTGATTCATCTAAATTTATTGAAAGCAAACTTGATGACCTTGCAAGTTTAATCCGTCAAATGGTTGTAACATAAGAAAATGGACAATAATTTTCAACTCAGGTATGTGGTTTATGTTATTCTTCCACTCATTATACTGACCAGTGCCTTGAGATACAGGGGAAGTAATACTGTGTTGTGGCCTTTCAACCAAGACAATTCCAACAAAATCAATTTCATTAACCCCAATCCCAACAAGGATATGGGAACCAACAAAACGAGATGATATCATTTAACGAGCACCCCAGTCCACCTCCTTACCACCAGAAGCAATACTAGAAACCCCCTCCCTTCCAAAAATCTTATAAATAGACCTTCCAACAACAGAAATATTTTCATCCACCACCATTCCAAATAAATACATATGAACAACCATCCACCAGCACACAAACTTTTATGTAACAGCTACAATCCAAGTATGAGGGCCTAGCAGATAAGGTTGACAAGCTGGCAGACACAGTGGGAAGTCTTGTTGAAATTATGTCCAAGAATCCAAGGAAGCTTCCATCCCAAATAGTTCCAAATACTAAAGATAATTTTAGTGAAATCATAATAAGAAGTGTAAAAGAAATCCCACCTCCATCCAACAATGAACATGAAATAATACCACCTATCCTGAGGGAGAATGATTCAGAAAGTTTTGTGAAAATCCACCAAGAAGATGAAAAGGAAGAGGAGGAGGAGAAGGTTAGGCCACAGGATAAGAAACAAGAAACACCAATTCAATGAAAACAAAGGCATAATAAAGACTTACCCCCACCATTTCCAAAAAGGATGATCGAATCAAAGAAATTTCATGAAGAAGCACTTCAAAAAGAAATTATGGACACCTTCTAGAAAGTGGAAATCAATATCCCCCTACTTGAAGCTGTTAAAAAAATTCCAAGGTATGATTTTTTTTTGAAAGATCTTTGCACCAAAAGGAGAAGGCTTCATGGGAATAAAAGAATCATCTTGGGAATAAGTGTCTCAGTCCTTATCATGCCACAGATTCCAACCAAATATTAAGATCCAGGGACGTTTTCCATTACATGCACCATTGGTTCATTAAATTTCACTAATTCTTTGTTTTATTTAGGTTCATTAATTAATGTATTTCCTCACTAATTATACATTTATTTGTATATGGGAGATTTGAATCCCACAAGAGTGGTGGTCCTGCTTGCAAAAAGATCCACAGTTTTCCCTGCAGGAGTTTTGGAGGATGTCCTTCTGAAAGTCAAAGATCTCTTATTGCCAGCTGACTTCTATGTGCTCAATATGGAAGAAGATAGGAGCTCTCACATTCACCCATCATTTTGGGGAGACCTTTCTTTAATACAGCCAAAACCATCATCAATGTCTACGAGGGGACACTCACCATGGAGTTTGGAGAGAGCACGGTCCACTTCAATATTTTTAAATCCATAAGGAACCCATCGGATGATCACTCCCTCTTTTCACTTTCCCATGAAGATGGTGTGTAACCAATTAATGAATCAGGTATGCTCTATGAATTCTTATACATTGGAGAGACTTCTTCCCTTGGAAATATCATTGAACATATGGATGCTAAAGATATAGGAGATCCTAATTTCGTGTGGGAGGAAGAGGTAAAATCTGATTTCCTTGGTGATTTGTTAAATAATGAGGAAGATGGTATGGTTTCTTGTGTGTAGGGGGTCCAAAATTTGGAGGTGGAAAACGTCAATTTAGTCTCATCCCTTGAGCATCCCCCTAATCTGGAACTCAAACCACTCCCCACTGATTTGAAATATGTATACTTTAGGGAGGGAGAGAAACTACCAGTGATAATTGCTAATAATATTTCGAAAACCCAAGAAAAATCATTGATTGAGCTTTCGATAGAGAATGTATAGGAAATAGGATGGAGCTTAGGTGATATCCCATGAATAATCCCAAAAATATGCTCACACAGAATTTTTGTTAAGGGAGATTCCAAACCTGTTAGACAGCCCCAAAGAAGACTGAAACCCACCTTGTTGGAGGTTGTGAAGAAGTAGATCGAGAAGCTATTGGATGCTGGGATCATCTATCCCATTTCATATTCGTAGTTGGTCATCCCTATTCATGTCATTCCAAAAACAACTGGCCTGACGACTCTGATGAATGAAAATAATGAGTTAATCCCTATGAGAACTCAAAACAGCTGGAGAGTGTTCATTGATTTTAGGAAATTGAACCAGGTCACTCGAAAAGATCATTTCTCCATCCCCTTCATTGACCAGCTGTTATAAATATTGGTAGGGAGAACTCATTATTGCTTTTTGGATGGATTTTCAGGTTACTTCCAGGTACCCATTGTTCATGAGGATCAAGAGAAGATGTCATTTACATGCCCTTTTTTTACTTTTTCATATAAAATAATTCCATTTGGATTATGTAATTCTCTAGGTATATGTCAAAGGTGCATGGTGAGTATATTTTCTGATAACATTGAAAATTTCATGGAATTTTTCTTAGATGATTTCACAGTTTTTGGAGATTATTTTGATCATTGTTTGAAAAATCTGGAAATTTTTTTGGAAACCTACATTGAAAAAAATCTTGTTTCAAATTTTGAAAAGTGTCATTTCATGGTTCAAAGAAGAATTTTTCTTGGTCATGTCATTTCCGAAAATGTAATTGAAGTGTATAAATCAAAAATTTAAGTGATAAATTTATTGCCTTACCCTACTTGTGTGAAACATGTTAGATAATTTTTAGGACATGCAGGATTCTACATAAGGTTTATCAAAGATTTCAGTAAGATTTATCTCCATCTCTCTAGATTACTTTTGAAAGATGCTGATTTTGATTTCAAATGTGCATGTAGGGAATCCTTTGATGATTTGAAGAAGTGATTGATTTCAACACCCGTGTTTTGGCCTCCAAATTGGGAAGAACCATTTGAACAACTTTGTGATTCTTCCAGCCATGCAGTTGGAGCAGTCCTTTCTCATCAAATTGAGGGTAGACCGCAAGTCATTTCATATACCTCGAGAACTTTAGATGTGGCCCAATTCAATTACAAAACCACAGAAAAAGAGTTCATTGTAGCTGTTTTTTCTTTAGAAATATTTAGATCATATCTTCTTGGAACTAATATCACTGTGTTTTCTGATCATGTAGCATTGAGGTACTTGATGAAGAAAGCTGATGTTAAACCAAAGTTAATGAGATGGTGATACTGCTGCAAGAGTTCAATATGGAAATCAAGGATAAGAAGGAATATAAGAACCAAGTGGATGATCACTTAAGTAGACAACCAAACACTGCTGAAATTGATGTTCCAAAAAGAGACCCACTGAATGATCAAATTCTAGGAGAGAAGTTGTAATTGATTGAGGGAGAAGTTCCATGGTATGCTGACATATTCAATTTTCTGGTAACATCTTAGGACCCATCTCATTACAATTCTCAACAAATTCAAAAATTGAAAACTGAATCTAGATATTACATTTGGGAGGATCCATTCCTTTGGAATATTTGGAATGATCAAGTAATAAGAAGACATTTACCTGAAAGTGAAGTTAAATCTGTCTTTGATTTTGGTCACACTTTAGCTTGTGGAGGCCACTTTGGACCTCAAAGGACAGCAAGGAAGGTTTTAGAATATAGAATTTATTGGACCACCATTTTTAAATATTCTCATGAATTTTTCAAAATATGTGAAAAATGTTATTTTCCAGGAAATATTTCCAAGAGACAAGAAATGCCCCAAAAACCATTGATTTTTTGTGACATTTTTGAATTTTGGGGGATAGATTTTATGGGACCTTTCCAAATTTCATTTGGAAATTCTTATATCTTGCTTTTAGTTGATTATGTTTCCAAATGGGTGGAAGAAAAAGAAACTAGAACTGATGATGTTAAATTTGTTTGTGATTTTTTCAGGTCTAACATATTTTGTAGGTTTAGATTGCCCAGAGCAATCATCATTTATCAAGGGACTCTCTTCTGCAGTTGGAAAATGGAGACTTTGTTGAAGAAGTGTGGGGTGAATCATAAAACAACAACTCCCTATCATTCATAGACTAATGGGAAAGCTGAAGTTTCAAACAGGGAAATCAAGGGAATTTTGGAAAAGACCGTTAATCAAAACAGGAAGGATTGGAGCTAATGGTTGGATGATACCTTATGGGCTTACAGGACAGCCTACAAAACCCTTATTGGAATGGGTCCATATAGGATGATTTATGTGAAAAGCTACCACCTACCTGTAGAATTAGATCATAAGGCGTATTGGGCTGTGAGGAAAATTAATTTGGACCTTGAAAGTGGTGGGAAGGAAAGAAGATTGATGTTGCAAGAGCTGGAGGAAATAAGAAGGGAAGAATTTGAAAATTCATGGATTTACAAAGAAAGAACAAGAGTGGTCCATGATAAGCAGATCCGACCAAAAGACTTCTATCCCTGAGACAAAGTGTTTTTATTCAACTCAAGACTCAAGCTGATGCCAGGTAAACTTCGTTCCAGATGGGAAGGTCCATTTATAGATACTCATGTATATCCTTTTCGTGTTGTGCATATTATGAAGGATGGAGAGCAGGATCTATTCACTGTGAATGGACCTAGGATTATGAAATTCCTTGGGACCGTGCCATCAGAGCCGGTGGAGGAGATCGTGCTCCTCCAACCTATTTATTAATAAGATCCATCAGGTTTTACCTCTCCTTCACACTTTCTTGATGTCGTGATTCAATCAGAAATCTACTTATATGTTAAATCCACTTGAATGCATTGAGGACACTACATCATTTAAGTTTGGGGGAGGGAACCTTTTTAGTTTAGGATTTTCATTTTGTGTTTGTTTTTCAAAGAAAAAAAAAATTGTGTGTTTTCAAATTTTTGTGTGTTTTTTTGTTTTTGATGTGTTTTTGAAACTTTTGAACTGAAATGATTATCATTTCCATTTTTGAAACCCACGTTAATGAGTAAACCAATCTATTCCATAAAACTGAGCATAAATGAATGCTGAAATGAATTTGTTTCGAGTTCAAATCTTTTGTAATTTCATGGAAAGTACACCGATTTTTGAATCTCATGCCATATTTCACTGTCTATATCATTGAAATCACTTTCTTGAGAGGCTCCTAAACCATTTTTGTCATATTCTTTTCATTCGACTCATTTCTTGAGAGAACCAGATCATTCTTGCATAAATAAGAATTTGATTTATTTCTTTCAAAACATGAGGGTTTGGTGTACGTGTGTTTTAAATGATTGAGGCATTTATTTGGTTTGAATCCCCATTTTCAAAATAATCCTTTTCATTATGGCCCACCTTCACATTTATCCTTCATTGTAGCCCCTAGTAGCCATGAATTTCCTGTTAGGTTCGCCACATTACAAGAAAATGTTCCCTATCCTACCTGCTCTGGAAGTGAAATTGCATGATCTATTTGAAATTAAGTGTTGGGGAAGATGTCTTGTGGTGTACTACCTAATTTAGTGATACATTTGGAGGAATATAAAATGTTGAATAAATGATGTTCCTACTGAATATTTGTTTTGTTAAAAGCTGTGCCTTTCTGGAGATTTCATGATAAGAGAAGTTGTGCGTTTCTAGAGCTTCCGATGTAAAAAAAATAAAGTTATGCCTATCTGGAGCTTTCAAGAAAAATCATGTTTGAAAAGATTGAAATTTTTTCTACTAAAATCCGGGGTAGATTGAATGATGATGGAGCTGAGTTTCTACAAAGGGGAAGATAAAGAGGCCATACTTGCGTGAAAATTAAAATCTTCAAATTTTACTTCAAAAAGAGCCAAGCCCTCCTTTTTCAGCCTCAGAATTTTTAACATTTAAATGCTACCAACTGGAAGCCACAGAACAACCCTAAAAATTCCTCCTAAGAATCACATGTCATTGACTCACATTGGGTGGAGAATTATAAATTTATCAAGCCTATGGTGACTCTTGTGTGAGTTTGGATGAGAAAAGCCTTGTTCAATATTTACATTTGTGAGATGAGAGAGAATTCATGTGAGGTAGGTGTTTTGTGTACATGGGATAAGAAATGAAGTGGAAATATATTAAAATCTAAAATGGAGAACTTGAAATAATTTTTTTTTGATGAGGAATGATATCTTTTTGTTTCTTTGAATTCATTTGGTAGATCTCATTGATATGTGTTTTGGATTTGATTTGATTTGATTTTTACTTGTCCAAGAGTCCAAGTGCTAAGTGTGGGGGATTTGATATATAAAATATTTTCAATTAATTTATATTGAATATCATTATTTTAAACCCACAAAATTGTTCCTCTAAGATGAATTGTTTCATTTTTATGATATTGGTGTTATTTTGAGCTGAATAGTAAAAATTGGTCATTTTGGAATTTTAAATGTTTTAAATGATTTCTGTAGTTTGGCCATGAAATTACCTACACAGATCCAAATTGAAATACTCATTTTTCAGATTCTGCATATCCGGGGCTTCATTTAATATTTTTGGACTAAAAGCTGAATTGGCCATATGGAAGCTCAAAAGAAGCTCACAATTGGGAGAAAGAAAACTGTTTGTAGTTCTTCCTAGTTTTGGTGTGGGTTTCATAACTCATTCATGGTGAGCCAAAATATTGTGATATTTGATTGGTGGAAGCTCAAGGAGTTTTAGAGAATCTTTAATGAAGGAAGGGCCACGTGAATTGGGCGTTTAAGGGGGAATTAAGTCACCCTACTCCAGAGGATTACGATTTGGTGAGTCTGACTGGACAGAATAAATGCTTAGAGTAAAACGGCCAGAACTCTCAGAATACATGTCCAAATCCACTGAGCTTTTGAGGGGACACGTCCAAGATAATTATTAACAGCATTAAATAAGGTCTCAACACATCATGATTTCATTTAATTGGGATAAAATGCGTCAACATCCGGAGGAAAAATTTTTGCTATAAAAGGATGAGAGCTCCACCCTCTCAAATCATCCCATTCTCCATACCATTCCTTCCGGGACACCAAGAAGGATAAATTTTTGGCTTTCCCTTTTATTTATATTATTTTTTAATATTTTTTGTAATGCCTTATTCTTTCCCATTCATCTCGATTACCCTTACCATGGTGGGGTAATCTTTTTGGAGTGATTGGGGAAGGGTTGGTTTTCTATATTGTAATGCTTGAGTTCTTGGACACAGTTGAATAAATTTCATTCTTCTTCAAAGTTTTTTTCAATTTCATATAGAGGATTTTATTATCAAGTGAGATCGTTCTTGAATATTATTTCTGTTATTGATTTTTTCCTTGGTAAAATAATCATAATGTCCCTCTAATGATTTCTGGTTTATATACGATGGAATAGGCCAGAGATTAGTGGTGAAGTACTCAACGATCGTCAGTACGTGTAAAAGGTGTAGTAAATGTTCTTGATTGTTTGAGATATATAAAAAACCCAATTGGGTATTGCCCATTTCAATTATGTATATTCAATACAACTATTTTACACATGGAAGGAGAGTTGACCAAAATGAGATCATGGTAAGGTTTTCTCTCACCATTATAATTTCACGAAGGAAGTGAGAGGAAACGATTGTGGAAAATCACTTTAATCAACAAAGAAGAAGAGGTTAGAATTAATTTGGACAAATATATCATTACAATTAGGAAACCAACCCCAACATAATCACTTTTTTATTATCATAGTTTTTCAATCATTTCAATTTCAAATTTATTTTCAAAAGCACAACATTTTTACCCTCGATTTAAAGTGAAAACCTGTTTTGTGTGCACTCCTCTTCGGGAGACATCCTAGGTCAACCACATTACTATATTTTAACATAAAAAATAATTTTCTTCCATGACCTACAATAGGCGTGTGTCAAACTTGGCCCCATTGCTGGGGAGGCAGTGCAAAAAAAAAATCTAAATTGAATGACCCGCAACTCAAAAGAACCATTAATTGAATTTGATCCCGAAATTGAAGAAACATTAACCCAACTATGAAAAAGAAATCTAACAGAAATATTTGAAGAAATATCTCTCTCATATTCATGTGAAACTCTTAGTGTTCACTCTGAACCTGAAATCATGGCTAGAAATCCTAACCAAACCCTGTGTGATCTATGTGCACCACAATTTTCCATTCAAAATAATTAACTAATTGCTCCCACTGAACCAAATGATTTAGAATTACATGTCAATTTGATTCCTCTACTTTAAAAGTTTCATGGTCTCATAGGAGAAGATCCAAATCAGCACATGAAATAATTTAGATACACTTTCTCAAGCTTCTTGACAAGAGGAGCACCCAAAGACCAATTTCAGTGGAGGGCATCCCCCTTCTCACTTGAAGGAGGAGCTACAGAATGGTTGTATAACCTGAATCCAGGGGAGATCAGTTATTGGGAAGACCTAAAATGAATTTTTATGCAAATATTCTTTCCCACATTGAGGAGCACTACCATCAAGAAGGAGATTTACATCATATGACAATCAACTGGAGAAACCCTCTACGAGTACTGGGAGTGTTTCAAGAAGCTATGTTCCAGCTTCCCACATCAAGAAATGGAAGAACACCAATTCCTTGTAATCTTCTACCATGGAATTTTGGATAATGATAAAAATATTCTAGATGCTTCATCAGGGGGGTCCCTGATTGAAAATTATCTGGAAGATATCTGAATACAAATTGAGAAGATTGCTGAAAAGTCACAGAAATTTGGACTAAGAGGAATGGGATCCAAGGGGATACATGAGGTAAAAACATCTGATTCATCTACATTGATTGAAACCAAAGCTGATGACCTTGCAAGGTTAGTCCATCAAATGGTTGTAAGACAAGCAAATGGACAACAAGCTTCAGATCAGGTATGTGGTTTATGTTATTCTTCCACTCATTATACTAAACCGTGCCCTGAGATACAGGGGACAAAATTTTGTGTTGCAGCCTTTCAACCAAGACAATTCCAACAAAATAAATTGCATCAAACCCAAGCCCAAAAAGGATATGGGAACCAACAAAATCAGATGAGACCATTTAACCAGCACCCCAGTCAACCTCCTTACCACTAGTAGTAATACCAGAACCCCCCATCCCTTACAAAAATTTTTCATCCACCACCATTCCAAAGAAAGACATATGAACAACCCTCCACCAGCACACAACCTTTTGTGTAATAGCTACAATCAGATTATGATGTCTTAACAGATAAGGATGACCAGCTGGCAGAAAGAGTGGGAAGTCTTGTGGAAATCATGTCGAAGAATCCAGGGAAGCTTCTATCCCAAACAGTGCCAAATCCTAAAGAGAATGTTACTGCAATCATAACAATAAGTGGAAAATAAATCCCACCTCTATCCAACCCTAAACCTGAAATAATACCGCCTATTCTGAGGGATAATGATTCATAAATTCTTGTAAAAATCCACGAATAAGATGAAAAGGAAGAGGGGGAGGAGAAGGATAGGACACAAAATAAGAAACAAGAAACACCAATGCAAAGAAAATAAAGGGAGAAGAGAGACTTACCCCCACCATTTCCAGCAAGGATGATCGAATTAATGAAATTTCATGAAGAAGCACTTCAAAAATAAATTCTGGACACCTTCCAGAAAGTGGAAATCAATATCCCCTAATTTAAGCTGTTAAACAAATTCCAAGGTATGAAATTTTTTTGAAAGATATTTTCGTCAAAAAAGAGAAGGTATCATGGGAATTAAAGAATCAACTTGGGAAGAAGTGTCTCTTCCCTTATCACGCCGCAAATTCCAACCAAATGTCAAGATCTAGGGATGTTTTTCATTTGATGCACCATTGGTTCATTAAATTTTACTAATGATTTTTGTGATTTAGTTGCATCAATTAATGTATTGCCTCACTCGGTATACACTTCTTTACAGACGGGAGAATTGAATCCCACAAGAGTGGTGGTCTAGCTTTCAAACAGATCCATAGTTTTCCTTTTAAGAGTTTTGGAGGATGTCCTTGTGAAAGTCAAAGATCTCTTATTACCAGCTGACTTCTACATGCTCAATATAGAAGAAGATAGGAGCCCGTCACATTCACCCATCATTTTGGGGAGACCATTCTTGAAGAAAGCCAAAACCATCATCAATGTCCACGAGGTGACACTCCCCATGGAGCTTGGAGAGAGCAAGGTCCACTTCAATATTTTTGAATCCATGAGGCACCCATTAGATGATCACTCCATCTTTTCACATTCCCATGATGTTGGTGTGGAACCAATAGAAGAATAAGGTATTCTCTATGAATTCTAAGACATAGGAGAGACTTCGTCCCTTGGAAATATCATTGAACATGTGGATACTGAAGATTTTAGATATCCTGACTTCATGTGGGAGGAAGAGGAAAAATCTAATTTCATTGAAGATGTGATAAATAATGAGGAAGATGATATGGTTTCTTGGGTGCAGGAGGTCCAAAATTTGGAAGTGGAAATGTCAATTTAGTCTCATACCTTGAGCATCCCCCTAATCTAGAACTCAAACCACTCCCCACTGATTTGAAATATGTATAACTTAGGGAGCGAGAGAAACTAACAGTGGTAATTTCTAATAATATTTCTAAACCCCAAGAAAAATCAATGATTGATTTTTTGAGAGAGAATGTCCATGAAATAGGTTGTAGCTTAGGTGATATGCTAGGAAGAAAACCAAAAATATGCTCACATAAAATTTTTGTTGAGGGAGATTCCAAACCTGCTAGACATCCCCAAAGAAGACTGAATCCCACCTTGATGGAGGTTGTGAAGAAGTAGATCAAGAATCTCTTGGAAGTTGGGATCATATATCCCATTTCAGTTTCGCAGTGGGTCAGCCCTATTCATGTCATTCCAAAAAAAGTTGGCCTGACCACTGTGAGGAATGAAAAGAATCAGTTAATCCCTATGAGAATCCAAAATAGATGAAGAGTGTGCATTGATTTTAGGAAATTGAACCAGGTCACTCGAGAAGATCATTTCCCCATCCCCTTCATTGACCAGATTTTAGAAATATTGGCAGGGAGAACTCCTTATTGCTTTTTGGATGGATTTTCATGTTACTTCCAGGTACCCATTGCTCTCGAGGATCAAGAGAAGATGAAATTTACATTCCCTTCTGGTACTTTTTCATATAAAATAATTCCATTTGTATTATTTAATGCTCTAGGTACATTTCAAAGGAGCATGCTGAGTATATTTTCTGATCACATTGAAAATTTCTTGGATGTTTTCTTAGATGATTTCACAGTTTTTGGAGATTCTTTTGATCATTGTTAGAAAAATCTTGAAAATGTTTTGAAAACCCGCATTGAAAAAAATCTCGTTTTAAATTTTGAAAGGTGTCATTTCATGGTTCAAATAGGAATTTTTCTTGGTCATGTCATTCCCCAAAATGGAATTTAAGTGGATAAATCAAAAATTGAAGTGATAAATTCATTGCCTTAACCTACTTGTGTGAAACATGTTAGATCATTTATAGGACATGCAGGATTCTACAGGAGGTTTATAAAAGATTTTAGTAAGATTTATCTCCCTCTATATAGATTACTTTTAAAAGACGCTGATTTTGATTTCGATGGTGCATGTAGGGAATCCTTTGATTAGTCTAAGAAGAGGTTGATTTCACGAACCGTGATGCAGCCTTTAAGTTCGGGAGAACCATTTGAACTACTTTGTGATGCCTCCAACCAAGCAGTTGGAGTAGTCCTTTCTCAGAGAATTGAGGGAAGACCACAAGTCATTTCATATGCCTCAAGAACTTTAGATGCATCCCAATTAAATTACACAACCACGGAAAAGAGTTCCATGCAGTTGTTTTTGCTTTAAAAATATTTAGATCATATCTTCTTGGAACTAAAATCACTATGTTTTCTGATCATGCAGCTTTGAGGTACTTGATGAAGAAAGATGATGGTAAAACAAGGTTAGTGAGATGGATGATACTGCTGCAGGAGTTCAATATAGAAATAAAGGATAATAAGGGATCTGAGAAGCAAGTGGCTGATCACTTAAGTAGACTTTCAAACACTGCTGAAATTGATGTTCCAAAAAGAGACCCACTGAATGATCAAATTCCAGGAGTGCAGTTCTACTTGATTGAAGGATAAGTGACTAGGTATGCTGACATAGTCAATTTTCTGGTAACATCTCAGGTCCCATCTCATTTCAATTCTCACCAAATTTAGAAACTAAAATCTCAATATAGATATTATATTTGGGATGATCTATTCCTTTAGAATATTTGCAATGATCAAGTAATAAGAAGATGTTTACCTAAAAGTGAAGTTAAATCTATCTTTGATTTTTGTCACACTTTAGCTTGTGGAGGCCACTTTGGACCTCAAAGGAAAGAAAGAAAGGTTTTAGAATATGGAATTTATTGTCCCACCATTTTTAAAATGCTCATGAATTTTGAAAAATATGTGAAAAATGAAACTTTTCAGAAAATATTTCAAAGAGACAAGAAATGTCCCAAAATCCATTGAATATTTGTGAAATTTTTGAATTTTGGGGGATAGATTTTATTGGATGTTTCCCAATGTCATTTGAAAATTATTTTATCTTTCTTGTAGATGATTATGTTTCCAAATGGGTGGAAGCAAAAGCAACCAGAATTGATAATGCTAAAGTTGTTTGTGATTTTTTCAGGTCTAACATATTTTGTAGGTTTGGAGTGCCCATATAAATCATCAGTGATGGAAGGACTCACATATGCAATTGGAGAATAGAGACTTTTCTGAAGAATTATGGGGTGCATCATAAAACAACAACTCCCTATCATCCATAGAATAACGGTCAAGCAGAAGTTTCAAATAGGGAAATCAAGGGAATTGTGGAAGAGACCGTTAATCCAAACAGGACGGATTGAAGCCAAAGGTAGGATGATACCATATCGGCTTACAGGACAGCCCACAAAACCCCGATTGGAATGAGTCCATATAGGCGGATTTATGGGAAAAGCTACCACCTACTTGTGGAATTGAAGCATAAGGCATATTGGGTTGTGAGGAAAATTAATTTGGACCTTGAAAGTGCTGGGAATGAATGAAGATTGATATTGCAAGATCTGGAGGAAATAAGAAGGGAAACATTTGAAAATTCAAGGATTTACAAAGAAAGAAAAAGAGTGTCCCATGACAAGACGATCCGACCAAAATACTTCTATCCCGGAGACAAAGTGTTATTATTCAACTCAAGACTCAAGTTGATTCTAGGTAAAATTTGTTCCAGATGGCAATTTCCATTTATAGTTACTCATGTATATCCTTTTGGTGTTGTGCAGATTATGAAGGATGGAGAGTAGAATCCATTCACTGTGAATGTACATAGGTTGAATAAATTCTTTGGTACCCTGCCATCAGAGCCAGTGGAGGAGATCACGCTCCTCCAACCTATTTATCAATAAGATTCATCAGGTTGTACCTCTCCTTCACAGTTTCATTCTGTTGTGATTCTATCAAAAATCTACTTACATGTTAAATACACTTAAATTCATTGAGGACACTGCATCATTTAATTGTGGGGGAGGGATCCTTTTTAGTTTAGTAGTTTCATTTTGTGTTTTTTTTTTCAAAAAAAATAAAAAAATTTAAAAAAAATTGTGTGTTTTCATATTTTTGTGTGTTTATTTTTTTTAGTTTCTGGTGTGTTTTTGAATCTTTTGAGGTGAAATGATTATCATTTCCATTTTTGAATCCCATTTCAATGAGTAAACCAATCAATTCCATAAAAATGAGCTTAAATGAATGTTGAAATGACTTTGTTTCGAGTTCAAATCTTTTGGAATTTCTTGAAAAGTACAATGATTTTTGAATCTCATGCCATATTTATCTATCTAAATCATTGAAATCACTTTCCTATGAGGCCCCTAAACCATTTTTTTCATATTCTTGTCATTCGCCTCAATTCTTGAGAGAACCAGACCATGCTTACTTAATGCAGAATTTGATTTATTTCATTCAAAACATGAGGGTTTGGGGTATATTTGTTTTAAATGATTGAGTAATTTATTTGGTTTGAAGCCCCCTTTTCAAAATAATCCTTTTCATTATGGCCCACCTTTAAATTTATCCTTTATTGTAGCCCCTAGTAGCCATGAATTTCCTATTAAGATAGCCACATTACAAGCCAATTTTCCCTATCCTACATTCTCTTGAAGTGAAATTGCATGATCTAGTTGAACTTAAGTGTGGGGGAAGATGTATTGTGGTGTACTACATCATTTGGTGATACATTTGGAGGAATATAAAATTTTGATGAGCTGATGTTCCTATTGAATATTCCATTTTGTTAAAATCTATGCCTTTCTAGAGCTTTCATGATATGAGAAGTTGTGCCTTTCTGGAGCTTACGATGTAAAAAAAAGAAAGTTGTGACTATCTGGAGCTTTCAAAAAAATTCTTGTTTGAAAAGATTGAAATTTTTTCTGCTGAAATCCTGAGCATATTGAATGATGATGGAGCTGAGTTTCTACAAAGGGGAAGATAAGGAGACCATACTCGAGTGAAATTTAGAATCTTGCAATTTTTCTTCAAAAAGAGCCAATCCCTCCTTTTTCGGTCTCAGAATTTTTAACATCTAAATCCTACCAACCAGAATCCACAAAACAACCCTAAAAAGTTCTAATAAGAAACACATGTCCTTGACTCACATCGGGTGGATAAGTAGGAATTTATTAAGCCTATGGTGACTCTTGTGTGAGTTTGTATGAGAAAAGCCTTGTTCAGCATTTACATTTGTGAGATTAGAGAGAATTCATATGAGGTAGGTGTTTTTTGTGAATGGGATAAGAAATGAAGTGGTAATATATTAAAATATAAAATATAGAACATGAAATAATTGTTTTTTAAGGCATAACATCTTTTTGTTTCTTGGAATTGATTTGGCAGATCTAATTGATATGTGTTTTGGATTTGATTTGATTTGATTTTTAATTGTCCAGGATTCCAAGAGATAAGTGTGGGGGAATTGATAGAGAAAATATTTTCAATTAATTTATATTGAATATCATTGTTTTAAACCCATAAGAGTGTTCCTCTGAGATGAATTGGTTAATTTTTATGATATTGGTGTTATTTTGAGCTGAATAGTAAAAATTGGCCATTTTGGATTTTTAACAGTTTTAAATTATTTCTGTAGTTTGGCGATAACATTATCTACACTGATAGAAATTGAAAAATTATTTCTTTTACAAATACATCTAAATCTTCATTTACTATTTTTGTACTAAAAGATGAATCGGCCATATGGATGCTCAAAAGAAGCTCACAAGTGGGAGAAATAAAACTGTTCGTAGTTCTGCCTAGTTTTGGTGTCAGCTTCATAACTCATTCATGGTGAGACCAAATATTGTGATCTTAGGTGGGTGGACGCTCAAGGAGTTTTGGAGAATCTTTAATTAAGTACGGTCCATGTGAATTGGCCGTTTAAGGGGTCATTAAATCACCCTAATCCGGAGGTTTGTGATTTGGTGAGTCTGACTAGATAGAATAAATGCTCAGAGTAAAACGACCATAACTACCAGAATACAAGTCCAAATCCACTAAGATTTTGAGGGGAAACGGCCAAGATAATTATTAACAACATTCAAAAAAGGTCTCAATGCATGAAAATTTCATTTAATGGGGATAAAACACATCAATATCCGGGGGACAAATTCTGGCTAGAAAAGGAGGAGAGCTCCACCCTCTAAAATCATCCCATTCTCCACCCCATTCCATCCGGGACACCAAGAAGAAGAAATTTTCATCTTTCTATTTTATTTAACTTATTTTTCATAGTTTTTTAATGCCTTCTTCTTCCACATTCATCTCGATTACCCTTACCATGGTCAGGTAAACTATTGGAGTGATTGGGGAAGGGTTAGTTTTCTACATTGTAATGCTTGAGTTCTTGGATGCAATTGAATAAATTTCATTCTTCTTTAAAGTTGTTTTAAATTTCTTATAATGTATTTTATTATCAAGTGTGATCATTCTTGAATATTAATTCCGTTATTGATTTTTCCTTGGTAAAATAATCACAATCTCCCTCCACTGACTTCTGGTTTTATACGATGGAATTGACCAGGGATTAGTGGTTAAATACTCGACGATCATCAGTTTGTGTAAAAGGTGTATTGAATGGTATTGATTGTTTGGGATAAAAAAAACCTGATCGGGTATTTCCCATTTCAATTAAGTATATTTAATACAACTATTTTTCACATGGAAGGAGAGTTGACCAAACCGAGATCGTGGTAAGGTTTTCTCTCACCATCATAATTTCACCAATGAAGTGAGAGGAAAAGATTGTGGAAACTCGCTTTAATAAACAATGAAAAAGAGTTTTGAAAAAAATTGGACAAGGATAGAATTACAATTAGGAAACCAACACCAACCTAATCACCTTTTTAATATCATATTTTTTCAATCATTTGAATTTCAAATTTCTTTTCAAAAGAACAACATTTTTACCCTCGTTTTAATGGGACAACCCATTTTGTGTGCACTCCTATTCAGGAGACATCCTAGTTCAACCACATTACTATATTTTAACTTAGAATGTAATTTCTTTTCCATGCCCTACGACAGGCATGCGTCAAACATGGCGCCATTGGAGGGGAGGTAGAGCAATAACAAAAAAACAATTCAAAATTGAATGACCTTCAACTCAAAAGAACCATTAATTGAATTTCATCTAGAAATTGAAAGAACATTAACCCAACTAAGAAAAATAAATCTACCATAAATCATTGTAGATATAGATCTCTCAGATTCAAGTGAAACTCTTAGTGTTCACTCTGAACCTGAAATCATGGCTAGAAATCCCAACCGAACCCTACGTGATCTATGTGCACCACAATTTGCCATTCAAAATATCCAACTAATTGCACCCAATGAACCAAATGATTTTGAATTACATGTCAATATGATTCCTATTCTTCCAAAGTTTCATGGTCTCATAGGAGAAGATCCAAATTAGCACATGGAATAATTCAGATACACATTCTCAAGCTTCTGGCCAAGAGGAGCACTCGAAGACCAATTTCAGTGGAGGGCATTCCCCTTCTCACTTGAAGGAGTAGCTAAAGATTGGTTGTACAACCTGCCACCATGGGAGATCAGTGATTGGGAGGACCTAAAATGATGTTTCATGGAAATATTATTTCCCACATTGAAGAGAACTGTCATCAAGAAGGATATTTACATCATATGGAAATCAACTGGAGAAACCCTCTACGACTACTGGGAGTGATTCAAGAAGCTAGGTTCCAGCTTCCCACATCAAGAAATGGAGGAACACCAATTCCATGTGTTCTTCTACCAAGGACTTGTGGATAATGATTGAAATCTTCTAGATGCCTCATCAGGGGGGTCCCTGATTGAAAAGTCACCTGCAGATATCAGAATACTAATTGAGAAGATTGTTCAAAACTCACAAAATTTTGGACGAAGAGGAATGGGATCCAGGGGGATACATGAGGTAAAAACATCAGATTCATCTACATTGTTTGAAACTAAAGTTTTTTACCTTGAAAGGTTAGTCCGTCAAATGGCTGTAATACAAGCTAATGGAAAACAAGCTTCAGCTCAGGTATGTGGTTTATGTTATTCTTCCACTCATTATACTGACCAATTCCTTGATATACAGGGGACAAAATACTATGCTGTGTCCTTTCAACCATGAAAATTCCAACAAAATCTAATGCATCAACCCCAAGACCAACAAGAATATGAGAACCAACAAAACCAGATGAGACTGTTTTACAAGCACCCCAATCAACCTTCTTACCACCAACAGCAATACCAGAACCCCCTCCCTTCCAAAAAACTTATAAAAATCCCTTCCAAAAACAACAATCTTTTCAGACACCACCCTTCCCAAGAAATAAATATGAACAACCATCCACCAGCACACAACCTTGAAGTGCACTGTGTTGCATTTGTTGTCAATGAGGTATGTTGTTGTCAAGGAATGAATGGATGGATGTCAAGGAATGTCAAGATGTGAATGACAAAGGATGTGATGGTGATGGTGATGAAGGAGAATGGCCATGGTACTAAGATGCATGTCACTGAGGAGATTCACTAAGTGGCATAGGAGATGTGGTTGATACATTCTCCATGGAAATCAGACGATTGTTGAGCTGCTCTTTAAGTTCCAAGAACTTGTATCAAGAGGATACAATGTCACAAAAATATTAGAAGTCCATGCATTGTCTTCACAATGCATGAGGAGATGAAGATGATCCATCCACTACTTCTAAGTGGATGAAGCGAGCTAAAGAAGTCCATGCACTATCACCTAGTGCATGTGAATTAGAAGAAGATCCAATTGATCTCTGATTAGATCAATGAAGCACTTTGAAGAATTTAAGTGATTCAGGAGTTCGGTTGAAGAAGAAGAACCTTCAAGAATTCACTCCTAAGTAATGAATATATGTTGAGGAGATTTGAGAAATTCTAATGAAGAAGAGAAGAGAAGAAATGAAGAAGAAGAGTTGTGGCATTTGGCATTTTACACTTAAGAGTACTTTGTATACTTAGTGTATATTTAAGCAAAAAATAAGCCACCAAGGGCCAGCCTTAAGGGTTCAACCCAAGGCACATGTGGGACTAGGTCACGACGCCCAAGGGGATCCCATGGGGCCAGCCCGAGAGGCCGCGGCCGTGTGTAAGCCGGGGCCACGCAGGGGATCAGGCCTGCGCAACATGGGCGCAAAGCGCGCCCGGAGGATTCATAGTGGGTGCTAGTGGCGCGCCCGCAGGGAGCAGAGTGCGCGCAAAGCGCGCCCGCAGAGAGAACACGGTGCGGGGCGGCACCGTGGAGGGAGAAGTTCAATCGAGGGATGGATGGCAGCGATTGTTTGTTAAACCGCGTGAAAAACGGCCGCCGCTTCGATGTGGGATGCAAAAATATGGCCGGGATCTAATCTTGGCCGTCCAAGCGATCTCGCACTTGATCTGCGCCGCACGATCCATCCGCGGCGCCGCGATCTAATCACGACCGCTGAAGATCATTTAAACATCCGATCGGACGGCTCCGAGACTTATCTTCTTCCCCGAGCTCGGCTGAGGCCTCCCCGCGCATTCCCGCAGCCACCAACGAGCCAGACGCCCTCCGAGCAAGCCAAATCGAGTTCCCGGCCACCATTTTCGAAGCCGAAGGCTCCATTGAGTTCGTATGGACCTACTGAACAGATCCATGCCTAAAAATTGGCTTGCATGCAACGAGAGGAGAATTCGAAGTTCGGCCGAAGCAACCGAAGGTGCGAGGACATTTGGTGTTGTTGATCTGCATGGACAGGTATTAACAGAGGCATGCATGCGTTCAAAAACGCATAAATGTGATGGAAAATAAAAAAGAGAAGAACCCGCGGAGAACCGAGGAGAAAGTTCAAGATTTGGAAAGATTTTGAAGATCCGAAATCTTCGGTGATTCAAGATTTAACCACGCGGATGTTTTGAGGCGTTTCTCTGCCTATATAAAGAGAGCCCGAGGCGATGGAGAAGATTGCTGATCCTTTGTTGAAAATCCGAAGTCCCGTGAGAAGCACTCTGTGCCTCGCGAAGTCGAAGCCCCGCGCAGCACCCTGCGCGGCAGTGAAGCCCGGAGCACCCCTTGCTCCGCGAGGTTCCTTTTGTGCACTCCTTGCACGAAATAAGAAAGGGAGTCCCCTGTGCGCCTTCCTTGCGCGACAGGATGACCCGTGGCCGCATCCTTGCGCGCCCGTGGTTGCATCCTTCTCTGCCCGCGGACTTGCGCGGCAGGTGGTGTTTGCGCGCCCTTGCCTCCTTGAGGACTTGAGCGGCAGTATTGAACGAGAAAGGCCACACCACTTGCGCGCCTACTTTGAAGGTGGAAGACCCGAGACTTGTGCTTGTGTGCCAAGTGAAGGAGGAAGGCCCTACGGCTGGTGTGTGCAAAACAAGAAAGCCACCACAACGTTTGTGTGCAAATTAAAGATGAGGCCGTAGCCCTTGTGTGTGCAAAATGGAGAACCAAGTGTGTGCATAAGTGAAGTGCACACATTGAAGAAGATTAAAAGGACAAGGAAGTGTGTGTGCTTAGTAAGTGAAGTAGGCCAAGCCTTGTGTTTTCTAATTGATCAAAGGAAGTGTGTGTGTGCAAACAAAACAAGTAGGCCGAACCTAGGTGTGTGAAAAGTGTACACATTTAGAAGAAGAAAGAAGAGGACATCCACACTAAAGTATAACACACTTTTAGTGTATAGACAAAAAGAACAAAGTGTGTGAAGTAAGTGAGAAGGTGTGTGCTTAAAGTGTTACACCCTTTGTGGGTCTATTGCACCAAGAGAAAAGAAAGGGAAGTTCATGCTTGCATGCATGCACATGCACACGTGAACAAAGCCAAACCAGCTTGTGTGCATTTGAGTTGACCAAGACCAGAGGTTCTTGAAGAATTTGAGAAGGACATGCAGTCAGTGCATGAGGAAGCAGAGATGCCATGCACTCAGTGCATGAAGTTGATGTGAAGTGAGACTGGACCAGACTGAAGTTAAAGATATCAGTTGTCTGAGTATTCAGTAGTTGAAGAGAGAAGCCAGGTCATCCTTAGAAGAAGGAGATAAATCCTGAGCAAGACGAGAAGACCTGATCATCACAAGTGCTCAGAGGTACAGAGCAAGGCCAGCAGTCTTTATCCCAGACTGCTGAAGTTACTTGAAGAAGTTAAAGTGAAGAAGAGCTACTCGTGCGACTCGAGGAGCCAAGATAAGACCCTGTCGGACTCAGGGAGAAGAAGTCTTCAGTGGGATTCTGGAGCAGTCCAGTGGGACTCTGGTAACACTGTGTGAAGCAGTATAAAGACCCTCCTGTGGGACTCAGGAGAGATACGGTGGGAAGTTGTATCGACCATTGTAATACTAACAGATTATAATGGGAGAATCCATGCTGGGAGAGCATGGCAAGGATGTAGGCCTTTGGTGCCGAACCTTGTAAATCCTTGTGTCCTGTGCCTTTTCATTACTGCATTATCCGGGAAAGGTTGAGAGACATAAGAAGAGTGGATCGAGGCCTTAACAAGCCATAGAGGTTTAATTGATTAAGAATCAATTAGTAAAAAGTTTTAAAGGATCACTGATTCACCCCCTCCCCCTCTCAGTGATTCACACTGATCTGGGCACTTCAATTGGTATCAGAGGGAAGGTTACCTCTAAAAGATCCAAGGGAGTCTTTATGAAGTGCAGATTTGAGGAAATGAGTAACCAGCCTCAAATGGAGATATCTGCCAAGACTCAGAAAAATAGAAAGAAGAAACAGGCCAAGAAGATGAAGAAAGCCTGTCCTAGCTGTGATGAAGTTGGAACAATGAAATATCTTCAAAGTGCAATCGAATATCTTCAGAAGACAGTCCCCAAGGAAGTGGAAATGTGTATATCTACAGGCGTCCTTGATCTTCAAGAAGAAAAATTATAGCTAGAAGATGAAGCCAATTCACTGGAAGATCAATTGGCAAAAAGGGTTGGCATAACCAACACTCTCAGAAAGCTGGTGAAGGCTAAAGATGAAACTGTATCTCTTTGCAATGAAAGATATGAAGACACTACTGAAGAATTGCAAAGAAGTCTTTCTGAGAAAGAATTCTTTAACATAATGGTCAAAGATGTTTTCCATGCACTGGAAAAGAGGCAAAAAGTATCAATGAATGTCAGAGATGCTCAACTTGAAGAAAAAGTCAAATTGGTGAAGGAGCTGGACAATTCATTGCAAGAATTGAAGAAGGTGCATGAAGACTAGATGAAACAACTGGTGTAGAATTGGGAAGGAAAGCTAAGAACTGTTGAGGATGAGAAGAACTCCCTCAACATGAAATACTTAGAACTGGAGGTGATATTGAAACATCTGCAATCACCTAAAGCTGAATCCTCCCAGTCAGCTGGAAGAAGACATGTTGCTACTCAAGTATGCTTTGAGCAGGACGATTCTAAGAGAAAGACATCCTCTAATAAAAGTGCAACATCTTCTAGAAAGAAGGTACCATCCATACCATCTTGTACTGATGCTTCTAATTGTGTTTCCACAAAAAGTGCAGGATGGAAGAATAATTCCCAACAAATATGGATGAAGACAGTAAAGAAGCAGAGCTCTCCTGAAACAGCACAACAGGTCAAGAAAAGTACCCTACAATCAGAAGGACTGAAGAGGTCAAGATTCGTGGGACAATGCTGGTGTTGTAACAAGTATGGGCATTGTGCAAAGGATTGTTGGTACAATCCACTGAATGCCAAAGCACAGAGGAAGCCCATGCCAAGGGGGAGCAATCCAGAAGGAAGGAAGCAACATCCACAGGTCTAGAGACATCTATTTACTGCAAATAGATTTTGATTACTTGACAACATCTGGGATGGTTGCAAAAGTGGTCAAAGAGTTGATACATATCAATCTCCGAATGTATCCGAAGCTGGAATGAAGAGAAGATCACTGAACCTGGCTAAGAGAGATTCCTTGGGAAGAAAGAAGAAGAAAGTGGAAGATGCTCCCAAGAAGAGTTTGAAGAATGAAGAGAAGTCCTTGGAATTGAAATCCAAGAAGGGTGATGCATCCAGAAGGACCACCAAGAAAACATGCTTATACTATGGAAAGAAAGGACACATCATGGACCTTTGTAAAGAAGCCATGAAACTAAATAGAAGCAGACTGAACTCCAAAAGACAATCAATCCAGAAGAAGAAGGGATTGATTGAAAATAAGTTTCCTAAGAGAGGTAGCTTAGCAGCATCCAAAGAACCATGTGGAACTTCCAAAACTGAGGCCACTCTTCCAAATGATTTACTAGTCATATGGCCAAATCAGTTGCAACTTGCCAAAGATCTGCAAAAAGCTGAAGATAAAGTTCTGGCAATTGCTAAAGCAAAAGGGAAGAAGAAGATTTCACATGAAGATGTGTTGAGATCCACACCAGCACAAACATCAAAGAAGATCAGATGTGCAAGTGTGAAGAATGGTGAAAATGGGACATCTCGGTTGAGAGAATCTTCTCAACCTTGTTGTTCAAATTGATGAACCAAGGAGGTTCCATCTTATTCCCTTATACTATTGGTATTTACATGTGCTGACATTGCAGGGAATTGAAGATGATGATCATTCTCAACTGGAGGATGGTTTGGACAGAATGGAGTGCACCCCTTGAGGGGGAGCCAATCTGGAGAAGATGATGTTCTGAAATTAATATCATCTTGAGAAAGTAGATGAAAGGGGGAGCTTTATCTTTGCACCTGAACATTCTAATGTGTTTTGTGAAGTATGTGCAGGATTCAGCAATTCATTGAATATCTGAAAAAAAATTCAACCCCTAAGCATGATCTCACATGTATTGTGAATGTTGGACAGCATTGAGTTCCTTGGTTATATCACTCTTGTTTTCTACACAGGGTTAGCCCAAGTAGACTTAGAGTTGATCAACTAAAGTTTCTTTGCTAAAGAAGAACATGTGACATCATCCCTCTCCTAGTGTTTTTCAAGAAGATTCTATTCGAAGGGAGGAAGAGATATTGTGGAAGAGTACCACACCACACCTTTGCATTTGATTTCCAATAAGGGGGAGAAAATATTGGCACACATATTGACCCATTCATATGTGCTAAAGGAGTGTATTGACAACAAATACAAAGGGGGAGATTGAAGTGCACTGTGTTTCATTTGTTGTCAATGAGGTATGTTGTTGTCAAGGAATGAATGGATGGATGTCAAGGAATGTCAAGATGTGAATGACAAAGGATGTGATGGTGATGGTGATGAAGGTGAATGGCCATGGTACTAAGATGCATGTCACTTAGGAGATTCACTAAGTGGCATAGGAGATGTGGTTGAAACATTCTCCATGGAAATCAGACGATTGTTGAGCTGCTCTTTAAGTTCCAAGAACTTGTATCAAGAGGATACAATGTCACAACAATATTAGAAGTCCATTCATTGTCTTCACAATGCATGAGGAGATGAAGATGATCCATCCACTACTTCTACGTGGATGAAGCGAGCTAAAGAAGTCCATGCACTATCACCTAGTGCATGTGAATTAGAAGAAGATCCAATTGATCTCTGATTAGATCAATGAAGCACTTTGAAGAATTTAAGTGATTCAGGAGTTCGGTTGAAGAAGAAGAACCATCAAGAATTCACTCCTAAGTAATGAATATATGTTGAGGAGATTTGAGAAATTCTAATGAAGAAGAGAAGAGAAGAAATGAAGAAGAAGAGTTGTGGCATTTGGAATTTTACACTTAAGAGTACTTTGTATACTTAGTGTATATTTAAGCAAAAAATAAGCCACCAAGGGCCAGCCTTAAGGGTTCAACCCAAGGCACATGTGGGACTAGGTCACCACGCCCAAGGGGATCCCATGGGGCCAGCCCGAGAGGCCGCGGCTGTGTGTAAGCCGGGGCCACGCAGGGGATCAGGCCTTCGCAGTATGGGCGCAAAGCGCGCCCGGAGGATTCATAGTGGGCGCCAGTGGCGCGCCCGCAGGGAGCAGAGTGGGCGCAAAGCGCGCCCGCAGAGAGAACACGGTGCGGGGCGGCACCGTGGAGGGAGAAGTTCAATCGAGGGATGGATGGAAGCGATTGTTTGTTAAACCGCGTGAAAATGGCCGCCGCTTCGATGTGGGATGCAAAAATACGGCCGGGATCTAATCCTGGCCGTCTGAGCGATCTCGCGCTTGATCTGCGTCGCACGATCCATCCGCGGTGCCGCGTTCTAATCACGACCTCTGAAGATCATTTAAACATCCGATCGGACGGCTCCGAGACTTATCTTCTTCCCCGAGCTCGGCTGAGGCCTCCCTGCGCATTCCCGCAGCCACCAACGAGCCAGACGCCCTCCGAGCAAGCCAAATCGAGTTCCCGGCCACCATTTTCGAAGCCGAAGGCTCCATTGAGTTCGTATGGACCTACTGAACAGATCCATGCCTAAAAATTGTCTTGCATGCAATGAGAGGAGAATTCGAAGTTCGGCCGAAGCAACCGAAGGTGCGAGGCCATTTGGTGTTGTTGATCTGCATGGACAGGTATTAACAGAGGCATGCATGCGTTCAAAAACGCATAAATGTGATGGAAAATAAAAAAGAGAAGAACCCGTGGAGAACCGAGGAGAAAGTTCAAGATTTGGAAAGATTTTGAAGATCCGAAATCTTCGGTGATTCAAGATTTAACCACGCGGATGTTTTGAGGCATTTCTCTGCCTATATAAAGAGATCCCGAGGCGATGGAGAAGCTTGCTGATCCTTTGTTGAAAATCCGAAGTCCTGTGAGAAGCACTCTGTGCCTCGCGAAGTCGAAGCCCCGCGCAGCACCCTGCGCGGCAGTGAAGCCCGGAGCACCCCTTGCTCCGTGAGGTTCCTTTTGTGCACTCCTTGCACGAAAGAAGAAAGGGAGTCCCCTGTGCGCCTTCCTTGCGCGACAGGAAGACCCGTGGCCGCATCCTTGCACGCCCGTGGTTGCATCCTTCTCTGCCCGCGGACTTGTGCGGCAGGTGGTGTTTGCGCGCCCTTGCCTCCTTGAGGACTTGAGCGGCAGTATTGACGGAGAAAGGCCACACCACTTGCGCGCCTACTTTGAAGGTGGAAGACCCGAGACATGTGCTTGTGTGCCAAGTGAAGGAGGAAGGCCCTACGGCTGGTGTGTGCAAAACAAGAAAGCCACCACAACGTTTGTGTGCAAATTAAAGATGAGGCCGTAGCCCTTGTGTGTGCAAAATGGAGAACCAAGTGTGTGCATAAGTGAAGTGCACACTTTGAAGGAGATTAAAAGGACAAGGAAGTGTGTGTGCTTAGTAAGTGAAGTAGGCCAATCCTTGTGTTTGCTAATTGATCAAAGGAAGTGTGTGTGTGAAAACAAAACAAGTAGGCCGAACCTAGGTGTGTGAAAAGTGTACACATTTAGAAGAAGAAAGAAGAGGACATCCACACTAAAGTATAACACACTTTTAGTGTGTAGACAAAAAGAACAAAGTGTGTGAAGGAAGTGAGAAGGTGTGTGCTTAAAGTGTTACACCCTTTTTGGGTCTATTGCACCAAGAGAAAAGAAAGAAAAGTGAATGCTTGCATGCATGCACATGCACACGTGAACAAAGCCAAACCAGCTTGTGTGCATTTGAGTTGACCAAGACCAGAGGTTCTTGAAGAATTTGAGAAGGCCATGCAGTCAGTGCATGAAGAAGCATAGATGCCATGCACTCAGTGCATGAAGTTGATGTGAAGTGAGACTGGACCAGACTGATGTTAAAGATATCAGTTGTCTGAGTATTCAGTAGTTGAAGAGAGAAGCCAGGTCATCCTTAGAAGAAGGAGATAAATCCTGAGCAAGACGAGAAGACCTAATCATCACAAGTGATCAGAGGTACAGAGCAAGGCCAGCAGTCTTTATCCCAGACTGCTGAAGTTACTTGAAGAAGTTAAGGTGAAGAAGATCTACTCGTGCGACTCGAGGAGCCAAGAGAAGACCCTGTGGGACTCAGGGAGAAGATGTCTTCAGTGGGATTCTGGAGCAGGCCAGTGGGACTCTGGTAACACTGTGTGAAGCAGTATAAAGACCCTCCTGTGGGACTCAGGAGAGATACGGTGGGAAGCTGTATCGACCATTGTAATACTAACAGATTATAATGGGAGAATCCATGCTGGGAGAGCATGGCAAGGATGTAGGACTTTGGTGCCGAACCTTGTAAATCCTTGTGTCTTGTGCCTTTTCATTACTGCATTATCCGGGAAAGGTTGAGAGACATAAGAAGAGTGGATCGAGGCCTTAACAAGCCATAGAGGGTTAATTGATTAAGAATCAATTAGTAAAAAGTTTTAAAGGATCACTGATTCACCCCCTCCCCCTCTCAGTGATTCACACTGATCTGGGCACTTCAAACCTTTTATGGAACAGCTACAATCCAATTTTGAGGGCCTAGCAGATAAGTTTGACAAGTTGGCAGACACAGTGGGAAGTCTTATTGAAATCATGTCCAAGAATCCAGGGAAGCTTCCATCCTAAACAGTGCCAAATCCTAAAGAGAATTTTAGTGTAATCATAACAATAATTTGAAAATAAATCCCACCTCCATCCAACCCTGAACCTGAAATAATACCACCTATTCTAATGGAGAATGATTCAGAAGGTCTTGTGAAAATACACCAAGAAGATGAAAATGAAGAGGATGAGGAGAAGGTTAGGCCAGAGTATAAGAAACAAGAAACAACAATGCAATGAAAAAAGGTAGAATAAAGACTTACCCCCACAATTTCCAACAAGGATGATCGAATCAAAGAAATTGCATAAAGAAGCACTTTAATAATATTTTCTAGACAACTTCCAAAAAGTGGAAATCAATATACCCCTACATGAAGTTGTTAATCAAATTCCAAGGTATGCAAAATTTTTGAAAGATCTTTTCACCAAAAAGATATGGCTTCATGGGAATGAATGAATCAACTAGGGAGAAAGTGTCTCAGCCCTTATCACGCCGCAGATTCCAACAAAATGTCAAGATCCAGAGATGTTTTCCATTCCATGAACCATTGGTTCATTAAATTTCACTAATGCTTTCTATGATTTAGGTGCTTCAATTAATGTATTGCCTCACCCGGTATACACTTTTTTTCATATGGGAGAATTGAAGCCCACAAGAGTGGTGGTCCAGCTTGAAAACAGATCCATAGTTTTCCCTATAATAGTTTTGGAGGATGTCATTGCGAAAGTAAAAGGTCTCCTATTTCCAGCTGACTTCTACGTGCTCAATATGGAATAAGATATGATCTGTCACATTCACCCAACATTTTTGGGAGAACATTCTTGAAGACAACAAAAACCATCATCAATGTCTACAAGGGACACTCACCATGGAGTTTGGAGAGAGCACGATCCACTTCAATATGTTTGAATACATGAGGAACCCATCGGATGATCACTCCATATGTTCACTTTCCCATGAAGTTGGTGTGGAAACAATTGAAGAATCAGGCATGCTCTATGAATTCTTAGACTTAGGAGAGACTTCTTCCCTTGGAAATATCATTGAACATGTTGATACTGAAGATATTGGAGATCCAGACTTCATGTGGGAGGAAGAGGTAAAATCTAATTTCTTTGATGATTTGTTAAAAAATGAGGAAGATGATATGGTTTCTTGTGTTCTGGAGGTCTAAATTTTGGAAGTGGAAAACGTTAATTTAGTATGATCCCTTGAGTATCCCCCTAATCTGGAACTCAAACCACTCCCCACTAATTTGAAATATGTATACCTTAGTGAGGGAGAGAGACTACCAGTGATAATTGCTAATAATCTTTCTAAAAACCAAGAAAAATCATTGATTGAGCTTTTGAGAGAGAATGTCTAGTCAATAGGATAGATCTTAGGTGATATCACATGAATAAACCCAAAAATATGCTCACATAGAATTTTTGTTGAGGGAGATTCCAAACCTGTTAGATAGACCCAAAGAAGACCAAATCCCACCTTGATGGAGGTTGTGAAGAAGGAGATCGAGAAGCTCTTGGAATCTAGGATCATCAATCCCATTTCAGATTCGTAGTGGGTCATTTATATTTATGTCGTTCTAAAAAAACTGGCCTGACCAATATGAGGAATGAAAGAATGAGTTAATCCCTATGAGAATTCAAAACAGCTAGAGAGTGTGCATTGATTTTAGGAAATTGAACCAGGTCACTTGAAAAGATCATTTCCACATCCCCTTCATGGACCAGATATTAGAAAGATTGGCAGGGGGAACTCATTTTTTCTTGTTGGATAGATTTTTAGGTTACTTCCAGGTACCCATTGCCCTTGAGGATCAAGAGAAGATGACATTTGCATGAACTTTTGGTATGTTTGCAAATAAAAGAATGTCATTTGGATTATGTAATGCTCTAGGTACATTTTAGAGGTGCATGGTGAGTATATTTTCTGATCACATTGAATATTTTATGGAATTTTTCTTAGATGATTTCATAGTTTTTGGAGATTATTTTATTATTTTTTGAAAAATATGGAAAACGTTTTGAAAACCTGCATTGAAAAAAATCTTGTTTAAAATTTTGAAAATTTTCATTTCATGGTTCAAAGAGGAATTGTGCATGGTCATGTCATTTCCGAAAATTGAATTGAAGGGGATAAATCAAAAATTGAAGTGATAAATTCATTGCCTTACCCTACTTGTGTGAAACATGTTAGATCATTTTTAGGACATGAGGGATTCTACAAGAGGTTTATCGAATATTTCAGTAAGATTTCTCTCCCTCTCTTTAGATTACTTTTGAAATATGATGATTTTTATTTCAATGGTGCATGTAGGGAATCATTTTATGAGTTAAAGAAGTGATTGATTTCACCACCTGTGATGCAGCCTCCAAATTGGGAAGAACCATTTGAACTGCTTTGTGATGCCTCCAACCAAGCAGTTGCAGCATTCCTTTCTCAGAAAATTGAGGACAGACCACAAGTCATTTCATATGCCTCAAGAACATTAGATGTGGCCCAATTCAATTACACAACCATGGAAAAAGAGTTCTTTTCAGTTTTTTTTATTTAGAACGATTTAGATCATATCTTCTTGGAAATAAAATCACTGTGTTTTCTGATCAAGTAGCATTGAGGTACTTGCTGAAGAAAGATGATCTAAACCAAGGTTAGTGAGATGGATGATACAGCCGCAGGAGTTCAATATAGAAATCAAGGATAAGAAGGGATCTGATATCCTGGTGGATGATCACATAAGTAGACTTCCAAACACTGCTGGAATTGAAGTCCTAAAAATAAACCCACTGAATGATCAAATTCTAGGAGTGCATTTGTACTTGATTGAAGGATAAGTTCCTTGGTATGCTGACATAGTCAATTTTCTGGTAACATCTTAGCTCCCATCTCAATTGAATTATCACCAAATTCAAAAACTGAAAGCTGAGTCTAGATATTACATTTGGGATGATCCATTCCTTTTGAAAATTTGAAATGATCAAATAATAAGAAGGTGTTTACCCGAAAGTGAAGTTAAACCTCTCTTTGAATTTTGTCACACTTTAGCTTTTGGAGGCCACTTTGGACCACAAAGGACAGCAAGGAAGGTTTTAGAATCTAGAATTTATTGGCCCACCATTTTTAAATATGCTCATGAATTTTTTAAAATATGTGAAAAATATATGTTTTCAAGAAATATTTCAAAGAGACAAGAAATGCCCCAATATCCATTGAATTTTTGTGAAATTTTTGATGTTTTGGGGATAGATTTTATGGGACCTTTCCCAATGTCAGTTGGAAATTCTTATATCTTTCTTGCAGTTGATTATGTTTCCAAATGGGTGGAAGCAAAAGCAACCAGAACTGATGATGCTAAAGTTGTTTGTGATTTTGTCAGGTCTAACAAATTTTTAAGGTTTGGAGTGCCTAGAAAAATCATCAGTGATCAAGGGACTCACTTGTGCAATTGGACAATGGAGACTTTGCTGAAAAAGTATGGGGTGCATCATAAAACAACAACTCCCTATAATCCACATACTAATGGGCAAGCTGAAGTTTCAAATAGGGAAATCAAGGGAATTTTGGAAAAGACCCTTAATCCAAACTAAAATGATTGGAGCCAAAGGTTGGATGAAAACTTTTGGGCTTATAGGACAACCTAAAAAACCCCGATTGGAAGGAGTCCATATAGGCTGATTTATGGGAAACGCTGCCACCTACCTGTGGAATTGGAGCATAAGGCGTATTGGGCTATGAGGAAAATTAATTTGGACCTTGAAATTGTTGGGAAAGAAAGAAGATTGATGTTTCTAGAGCTGGAGGAAATAATAAGGGAAGCATTTTAAAATTCGAGGATTTACAAAGAAAGAACAAGAGTGGACCATGACAAGATGATCCGACCAAACGACTTCTATCCCGAAGACAAAGTGTTATTAATCAACTCAGGACTCAAGCTGATTCCAGGTAAACATCGTTCTAGATGGGAAGGTTCATATATAGTTACTCATGTATATCCTTTTAGTGCTATGAAAATTATGATGGATGGAGAGTAGGATTCATTCACTGTGAATGGACATAGGTTGAAGAAATTCCTTGGGACCCTGCCATCAGAGCATGTGGAGGAGATTGCGCTCCTCCAACCTATTTATCAATAAGATCCATCGGGTTGTACCTCTCCTTCACATATTCTTTCTGTTGTGATTCAATCCGAAATCTACTTACATTTTAAATCCACATGAATGAATTGAGGACACTACATCATTTAAGTGTGGGGGAGGGAACATTTTTAGTTTAGGAATTTCTTTTTGTGTTTGTTTTTCAAAAAAAATTAAAAAATGTGTGTGTTTTCAAATTTTTGTGTGTTTATTTTTTTTTATTTTTTGGTGTGTTTTTGAAACTTTTGATCTGAAATGATTATCATTTCCATTTTTGAAACCCATTTAAATGAGTAAACCAATCTATTCCATAAAACTGAGCTTAAATGAATGCTGAAATGACTTTGTTTTGAGTTCAAATATTTTGGAATTTCATGAAAAGTACACTGAGTTTTTAATATCATGCCATATTTCACTGTCTATATCATTGAAATCAATTTCCTGTGAGGCTCCTAAACCATTTTTTCCATATTGCTTTCATTCTCCTCCTTTCTTGAGAGAACCAGACCGTGCTTTATTAAAGCATAATTTGATTTATTTCTTTCAAAACTTGAGGGTTTGGGGTACGTGTGTTTTAAATGACAGAGGAATTTATTTGGTTTGAAGTCCCCTTTTCAAAATATTCCTTTTCATTATGGACCAAATTTACATTTATCCTTCATTGTAGCCCCTAGTATCCATGAATTTCCTATTATGTTAGCCACATTAGAATCTAGTTTTCCTTATCCTACCTACTCTTGAATTGAAATTTCATGATCTAGTTGAACTTAAGTGTGGGGGAAGTTGTCTTCTGGTGTACTACCTCATTTGGTGATACATTTGGAGGAATATAAAATTTTTAAGAGAATATGTTCCTACTGAATATTTAATTTTGTTAAAAGTTGTTCCTTTCTAGAGATTTCATGATAAGAGAAGTTGTGACTTTCTGGAGCTTCTAATGTAAAAAAAAGAAAGATGTTCCTATTAGGAGAATTCAAGAAAAATCATTTTTGAAAAGATTGAAATTTTTTCTACTGAATTCCTGAGCAGATTGAATGATGATGGAGCTTAATTTCTACAAAGGGGAAGATAAATAGACCATACTTGAGTAAAAATTATAATCTTGCAATTTTGCTTCAAAAAGAGTCAAGCCCTCCGTTTTCAGCCTCAGAATTTTTAACATCTAAATCCTACCAACTGGAAGCCACAGAACAACCCTAAAAAGTCCTCATGAGAAACAAATGTCCTTGACTCATAGTAGGTGGAGAAGTTGGAATTTATCAAGCCTATGGTGACTCTTGGGTGAGTTTGGATGAGAAAATCCTTGTTCAGCATTTACATTTGTGAGATTAGAGAAAATTCATGCGAGGTAGGTGTTTTGTGTGCATGGGATAAGAAATGAAGTGGAAATATATTAAAATCTAAAATTGAGATCTTGAAAAAAAAAATTTGACGAGGCATGGTATCTTTTTTTTCATGGAATTGATTTGGTAGATCTCATTGATATGTGTTTTGGATTTGATTTGATTTGATTTTTATTTGTCCGAGAGTCCAAGTGCTAAGTCTGGGAGAATTGATAGAGAAAATGTTTTTATTTAATTTATATTTAATATCATTGTTTTAAACCCACAAAAGTGTTCCTCTAAGATTAATTGTCTCATTTTTATGATATTGGTGTTATTTTGAGATGAATAGTAAAAAATGACCATTTTGGATATTTAAAAGTTTTAAATGATTTCTTTAGTTTGGCCATAACATTATCTAAACTAATCAAAATTGCAATATTATTTAGTTTCCAGATTCTACATATCCATGGATTCATTTACTATTTTTGGACTAAAAGTTGAATCGGCCATATGGAAGCTCAAAAGAAGATCACGAGTGGGAGAAAGAAAACTATTTGTAGTTCTGCCTAGTTTTGGTGTGGGCTTCATAACTCATTCATGGTGGGCCCAAATGTTGTGATATTAGGTGGGTGGACATGAAAGGGGTTTTGGCGCATCTTTAATGAAGTAAGGGTCGTGTGAATTGGCCATTTAAGGGGTCATTAAATCGCCCTAATTTGGAGGTTTGCGATTTGGTGAGTCTGACTGGACAGAATAAATGCTCGGAGTAAAACGGCCATAAATCTAGGAATACTTGTCCAAATCCACTAAGATATTGAGGGTACATGGACTAGATAATTTTTAACAACATTAAATAAGGGATCATCGTGTGAAGATGTCATTTAATGGGAATCAAATTCGTCAAGATACGGGGGAAAAAATCTGGCTATAAAATGAGGAGAGCTCCACCCTCTAAAATCATCCCATTCTCCACCCCATTCCTTCCGGGACACCAAGAAGGAGAACTTTTCAGATTTCTCTTTTATTTCTATTCTTTTTCATATTTTTTTAATGTATTATTCTTCCCCATTCATCTTGATTACCCTTACCATGGTGGGGTAAAATTTTGGAGTGATTGGGGAAGGGTTGGTTTTTTACATTGTAATGCTTGAGTTCTTGGACGCAATTGAATAAATTTCATTATTCTTAAAAGTTGTTTTCAATTTCTTATAGTGGATTTTATTATCAAGTGATATCGTTCTTGAATATTAATTTTGTTACTGATTTTTTCCTTGGTAAAATAATCATAATCTCCCTCCACTGATTTCTGGTTTATATATGATGGAATAGAATAGAGATTAGTGGTGAAGTACTCGACGATCGTCAGTACGTGTAAAAGGTGTATTGAATGTTCTTGATTGTTTGGGATAAAAAAACCTGATTGGGTATTTCCCATTTCAATTATGTATATTCAATACAACTATTTTACACATGGAATGAGAGTTGACCAAACCGAGATCGTGGTATGGTTTTCTCTCACCATCATAATTTCACCAAGGAAGTGAGATGAAACAATTGTGGAAACTCACTTTAATCAAAAAAGAAGAATAGGTTTGAATTAAATTGAAAAAGGATAGAATCACAATTAGGAAACCGACCCCGACCAAATCAGCTTTTTAATATCATAGTTTTTCAATCATTTGAATTTCAAGTTTCTTTTCAAAAGCACAACATTTTTACCCTCGTTTTAAAGTGACAAACCGTTTTATGTGCCCTCCTCTTCGGGAGACATCCTAGTTCAACCAAATTACTATATTTTAACTTAGGAAATAATTTTTTTTCCTTGCCCTATGATAGGCATGCGTCAAACTTGGCGCCGTTGTCGGGGAGGCAGTGCAATAACAGAAAAAATTCAAAATTGAATGACCCGAAACTCAAAAGAACCATTAATTGAATTTGATCCAGAAATTGAAAGAAAATTAACCCAACTATAAAAAAGAAATATACTAGAAATATTTTTAGAAATTAATCTCTCAGATTCAATTGAAACTCTTAGTGTTCACTCTGAACCTGAAATCATGGCTAGAAATCCCAACCAAACCCTGTGTGATCTATGTGAACCAATATTTTCCATTAAAAATAACCAAATAATTGCACCCACTGATCCAAATGATTTTGAATTACATATCAATATGATTCACGTGCTTCCAAAGTTTCATGGTCTCACAGGAGAAGATCCAAATCAGCACATGAAAGAATTAAAATACACTTTCTCAAGATTCAGGCCAAGAGGAGCACCCGAAGACCAATTTCAGTGGAGGGAATTCCCCTTATCACGTGAAGGAGCAACTAAAGAATGGATTTACAACCTGTAAGCAGGGGATATTAGTGATTTGGAATACCTATAATGAAGTTTCATGCAAATATTATTTCCCACGTCGAGGAGCACTGCCATCAAGAAAGAGATTTACATCATACAATAATCAACTGGAGAAACCCTCTACGAGTACTAGGACTGCTTCAAGATGCTATGTTCCAGCTTCCCACATCAAGAAATGGAGTAACCCCAATTCCACGTGTTATTCTACCGAGGGCTTGTGAATAATGATAGAAATCTTCCATATGACTCATAAGGGGGGTCCTTGATTGACAAGTCTCCTGCAGATATCAGAATACTAATTGAGAAGATTACTCAAAACTCACAACAATTTAGATAAGAGGAATGGGATCCAGGAGGATACATGAGGTAAAAACATCTGATTTATCTACATTGATTGAATCCAAAGTTGATGACCTTGCAAGGTTAGTCCATCAAATGGATGTAACACAAGAAAATGGAAAACAAGAATCAGCTCAGGTATGTGGTTTATTTTATTCTTCCACTCATTATACTTAACAGTGTCCTGAGATACAGGGGATAAAATATTGTGATGCGGTCTTTCAACCAAGTAAATTCCAACAAAATCAACTGCATCAACCCCAAGCCCAACAAGGATATGGGAACCAACAAAACCAGATGAGACCATTTAACCAGCACCCCAGTCAAACCTCTTTTCCACCAGCAACAATACCAGAACCCCTCATCCCTTCCAACAATCTTATAAACAGCCCTTCCAAAAACAAAAATCTTTTTAGTCACCACCATTCCAAAGAAAGACATATGAACAACCATCCACCAGCACACAACCTTTTGTGGAATAGGTACAATCCAAGTATGAGGGCCTAGCAGATAAGGTTGACAAGCAGGCAGACACAGTGGGAAGTCTTGTTGAAATCATGTCCAAGAATCCATGGATTCATCCATCCCAAATAGTGCCAAATCCTAAAGAGAATGTTAGTGCTATCATAACAAGAAGTAGAAAAGAAATCCTACCTCTATCCAACCCTGAACCTGAAATAGTACCACCTATTATGAGGGAGAATGATTCAGAAATTCATGTGAAAATCCACCAAGAAGATGAAAAGGAAGAGGAGGAGAAGAAGGTTAGGCCACAAAATAAGAAACAAGAAACACCAATGCAAAGAAAAAAAGGGTTAAGAAGGACTTACCCCAACCATTTCCAACAAGGATGATCGAATAAAAGAAATTGGATGAAGAAGAACTTTAAGAAGAAATTCTGGACACCTTCCAAAAAGTGGAAATCAATATCCCCCTACATGAAGCTGTTAAACAAATTCCAAGTTATGCAAAAAATTTAAAAGATCTTTGCACCAAAAAGAGGAGTCTTCATGGGAATGAAAGAATCAACTTGGGAAGAAGTGTCTCAGCCCTTATCACGCCGCAGATTGCAACCAAATGTCAAGATCCAGGGACATTTTCCATTCCATGCACCATTGGTTCATTAAATTTCACTCATGATTTGTGTGATTTAGGTGCTTCATTTAATGTATTTCCTCACTCGGTATACACTTATTTTCATATGTGAGAATTGAATCCCACAAGAGTGGTGGTCTAGCATGAAAACAGATCCACAGTTTTCCCTCCAGGAGTTTTGGATGATGTTCTTCTGAAAGTCAAATATCTCCTATTTCCACTGACTTCTACATGCTCAATATGGAAGAAGATAGGATCCCTCACATTAACCCATCATTTTCAGGAGACCTTTCTTGAAGAAAGCTAAAACCATTATCAATTTCCATGAGGGGACACTCACCATGGAGTTTGGAGAGAGCACGGTCCACTTAAATATCTTTTAATCCATGATGCACCCATTAGAGGATCACTCCCTCTGTTCACATTCCCATGAAGTTGATGTGGAAACAATTGATGAATTAGGTAAGCTCTATGAATTCTTATACTTAGGAGAGACTTCTTCCCTTGGAAATATTATTGAACATGTGGATTCTGAAGATATTGGAGATCCTAGATTCATTTGGGAGGAAGAGGTAAAACCTGATTTCTTTGATGATTTGTTAAATAGTGAGGAAGATTATATGGTTTCTTGTGTGTTGTAGGTCCAAAATTTTGAAGTGGAGAATGCCAATTTAGTCTCATCCCTTGAGCATTCCCCTAATCTGGAACTCAATCCACTCCCTTCTGATTTGAAATATGTATACGTTAGGGAGGGATAGAAACTACAGGTGATAATTTCTAATAATCTTTCTAAAACCCAAGAAAAATCATTGATTGAGATTTTGAGAGAGAATGTACAGGCAATAGGATAGAGCTTAGGTGATATCACAGGAATAAACCCAAAAATATTCTCACATAGAATTTTTGTTGGGGGAGATTCCAAACCTGTTAGACAGCCCCAAATAAGACAGAATCCCACCTTGATGGAGTTTGTAAAGAAGGAGATCGAG
Organism: Viscum album; assembly: GCA_963277665.1. Lineage (NCBI taxonomy): Eukaryota > Viridiplantae > Streptophyta > Magnoliopsida > Santalales > Viscaceae > Viscum > Viscum album. Next base: position 644,695,895 of record OY728120.1, on the reverse strand, counting down.
AAGCTCTTGTAATATGGGATCATCTATCCCATTTCAGATTCGCAGTGGGTCAGCCCTATTCACGTCATTCCAAAAAAAACTGGCCTGACCACTGTGAGGAATGAAAAGAATGAGTTAATCCCTATGTGAATTCAAAAAAGCTGGAGAGTGTGCACTGATTTTAGGAAATTGAGCCAGGTCACTCGAAAAGATCATTTCCCCATACCCTTCATTGACCATATGTTAGAAAGATTGGCAGGGAGAACTCCTTATTACTTTTTGGATGGATTTTCAGGTTACTTCCAGGTACCCATTTCCCCTAAGGATCAAGAAAAGAGGACATTTACATTCCCTTTTGGTACTTTTTCATATAAAATAATTCCATTTGGATTATGTAATGATCCAGGAGTATTTTAGAGGTTCATGGTGAGTCTATTTTCTAACCACATTGAACATTGCTTGGTATTTTTCTTAGATGATTTCACATTTTTTTGGAGATTCATTTGATCATTGTTTGATAAAATATGAAAAATGTTTTGAAAACCTACCTTGAAAAAAATCTTGTTTTAAATTTTTAAAAGTGTCATTTCATGGTTTAAAGAGAAATTGTGCTTGGTCATGTCATTTCCCAAAATGGAATTGAAGTCGATAAATCAAAAATTGAAGTGATAAATTCATTTCCTTTCCCTAATTGTGTGAAACATGTTAGATTATTTTTAGGACATGCAGGATTATACAGAAGGTTTATCAAATATTTCAGTAATATTTCTCTCCCTATCTCTAGATTACTTTTGAAATATTCTGATTTTGATTTAAATGGTGTATGTAGGGAATCCTTTGATGAGTTGAAGAAGTGATTGATTTCACCACCCATAATGCAACCTCCAAATTGGGAATAACCATTTGAACTACTTTGTGATTCCTCCAACCAAGCAGTTGGAGCAGACCATTCTCAACAAATTGAGGGCAGAACACAAGTCATTTCATATTCCTCGAGAACTTTAGATGCGGCGCAATTCAATTACACAACCACAGAAAAAGAGTTCTTTGCCGTTTTTTTTCTTTAGAAAGATTTAGATCATATCTTCTTGGAACTAAAATAAATGTGCTTTCTGATCATGCAACATTCAGGTACTTGATGTAGAAAGCTGATTCTAAACCAAGGTTAGTGAGATGGATGATACTGCTGCAGGAGTTCAATATAGAAATAAAGGATAAGAATCGATCTGAGAACACGATGTCTAATCACTTAAGTATACTGCCAAACACTACTGAAATTGAAGTTCCAAAAAGAGACCCACTGAATGATCAAATTCCCGGAGAACAGTTGTACTTGATTGAAGGAGAAGTTCCTTGTTATGCTGACATAGTCAATTTTCTGGTAACATCTCAGGTCCCATCTCATTTCAATTCTCCCCAAATTCAAAAACTTAAATCTGAATCTAGATATTACATTTGGGATGATCCATTCCTTTGGAAGATTTGTAATGATAAATTAATAAGAAGATGTTTACCTAAAAGTGAAGTTAAATCTGTATTTTATTTTTGTCACACTTTAGCTTGTGGAGGCCACTTTTGACCTCAAAGGACAACAAGAAAGGTTTTAAAATCTAGAATTTATTGGCCCACCATTTTTAAATATGCGCACGAATTTTGAAAAATATGTGAAAAATGTCAGTCTTCAGGAAATATTTCAAAGAGACAAGAAATTCCCCAATATCCATGGAATTTTTTGTGAGATTTTTGATATTCGGGGGATAGCTTTTATGGGACATTTCCCGATGTCATTTGGAAATTTTGCATCTTGCATACAGTTTATTATGTTTCCAAATGGGTGGAAGAAAAAGCAACCGGAATTGATGATGCTAAAGTTGTTTTTGATTTTGTCAGGTCAAACATATTTTGTAGGTTTGGAGTACCCAGAGAAATCATCAATGATCAAAGGACTCACTTCTGCAATTAGAGAATGGTGATTTTTGCTAAAGAAGTATGGGGTACATCATAAAACAAAAACTCCCTATCATCCATATACCAATGGGAAGTTGAAGATTCAAACAGGGAAATCAAGGGAATTTTGGATAAGACCGTTAATCCAACCAGGAAGGAATGGAGGCAAAGGTTGGATAATACCTTATGGGATTACATGACAACCTAAAAACCCAGATTGGAATGAGTATTTATAGTCTCATTTATGGGAAAAGTTTTAACCTACCTGTGGAATTGGAGCATAAGGCGTATTGGGATATGAGGAAAATTAATTTGGACCTTGAAAGTGATAGGAAGGAAAGAAGATTGATGTTTCAAGAGCTGGAGGAAATAAGAAGGGAAGCATTTTAAAATTCAAGTATTTACAAAGAAAGAACAAGAGTGGTCCATGACAAGATGATCCAACCAAAAGACTTCTATCCTGGAGACAAATTGTTATTATTCAACTCAAGAATCAAGCTGATTCATGGTAAAATTCATTCCAGATGGGAAGGTCTATTTATAGTTACTCATGTATATCATTTTTGTGCTTTACAGATTATGAAGGATAGAGAGTAGGATCCATTCACTATGAATGGACATAGGTTGAAGAAAATCCTTGGTACCCTGCCATCAGAGCCAGTGGAGGAGATCATGCTCCTCCAACCTATTTATCAATAAGATCCATCAGTTTGTACCACTCCTTCACACCTTCTTGTTGTTGTGATTCACTCAGAAATCTACATACATGTTAAATCCACTTGAATTCATTGATTAAATTTCATCATTTAAGTGTGGGGGAGGGAACCATTTTATTTTAGGATTCTCATTTTGTGTTTTTTTCGAAAAAAATATTAAAAAATAAAAAAAAAGTGTGTTTTCAAATTTTTGTGTGTTTATTTTTTTTAGTTTTTGGTGTGTTTTGAATCTTTTGAGCTAAATGATTTTTATTTCCATTTGTGAAACCCATGTCAATGAGTAAACCAATCTATTCCATAAAACTGAGCTTAAATGAATGATGAAATGACTTTGTTTCGAGTTTAAATATTTTGGAATTTCATGAAAAGTACACTGATTTTTGAATCTCAGGACATATTTCACTGTCTATATCAATGAAATCACATTCATGGGATGCTTCTAAACCATTTTTGTCATATTCTTTACATTTGCCTCATTTCTTGAGAGAACCAGAACATGCTTGCTTAAACCAGAATTTGATTTCTTTCTTTCAAAACATGAGGGTTTGGGGTACGTGTTTTTTAAATGATTGAGGCATTTATTTAGTTTGGAACCCCATTTTCAAAATAATCCTTTTCATTATGGCCCACCTTTAAATTTATCCTTCATTATAGCCCCTAGTAGCCATGAATTTCCTGTTAGGTTAGCAACATTACAAGCCAATTTTCCCTATCCTACCTGCTCTTAAAATAAAATTGCATGATCTAGTTGAACTTAAGTGTGTTGGAAAATGTCTTGTGGTGTACTACCTCATTTGATGATACATTTGGAGAAAAATAAAATGTTAAAGAGATGATGTTCCTACTGAATATTTCATTTTGTTAAAATGTGTGTCTTCCTGGAGCTTTCATGATAAGAGAAGCTTTTCCTTTCTGGAGCTTCCGATGTAAAAAAAAGAAAGTTGTTCCTATCTGGAGCTTTCATGAAAAATCATGTTTGAAAAGATTGAAATTTTTTCTGCTGAAATCCTGAGCAGATTGAATGATGATGGAGATGAGTTTCTACAAAGGGGAAGATAAGGAGACCATACTTGAGTTAAAATTAGAATCTTGCAAATTTTCTTCAAAAATAGCCAAGTCACTCTTTTTCGGCCTCCAAATTTTTAACATCTAAATCCTACCAACCGGAAGCCACAGAACAAACCCGAAAATTCCTCATGAGAAACACGTGTCCTTGACTCATATCGTGTGGAGAAGTTGGAATTTATCAAGCCTATGGTGACTCTTGCGGGTGTATGGATGAGAAAAGCCTTGTTCAACATTTACATTTGTGAGATGAGAGAAAATTAATGTGAGGTAGGTGTTTTGTGTGAATGGGATAAAAAATGAAGTGTAAATATATTAAAATCTAAAAGGGGGAACTTGAAATAATTTTATTTGATGAGTCATGATATATTTTTGTTTCATGGAATTGATTTGGTAGGTCTCATTGCTATGTGTTTTGGATTTGATTTGATTTGATTTTTACTTATCCTGGAGTCCAAGTGCTAAGTGTGGGGGAATTGATAAAGAAAATATTTTCAATTAATTTATATTTGATATCATTGTTTTAAACGCACAAAAGTGTTCCTCTAAGATTAATTGTTTCATTTTTATGATATTGGTGTTATTTTGAGCTGAATAGTAAAAATTGGCCATTTTGGATTTTTAACAGTTTTAAATTATTTATGTAGTTTGGCCATAACATTATCTACACTGATCCAAATTGAAAAATTATTTCTTTTCCAGATTCTACACATCTGGGTCTTCATTTACTATTTGTTGACTAAAAGCCTAATCAGCCATATGGAAGCTCAAAATATGCTCACAAGTGGGAGAAACAAACTGTTTGTAGTTCTGCCTAGTTTTGGTGTGGGATTCATAACTCATTCATGGTGTGCCCAAATGTTGTTATATTTTGTGTGTGGACGTACAAGGAGATTTGGAGAATCATTAGTAAAGGATAGACCATGTTAATTGGCCGTTTATGGGGTCATTAAATAACCCTAATCCGGAGGTTTGCGATTTGGCGAGTCTGACTGGACATAATAAATGCCCAGAGTAAAATGATCATAACACTCGGAATACAAGTCCACAACTGGTGAGATTTTGAGGGAACACGGCCAAGATAATTATAAACAACATTCAAGAAGGTATCAATGCGTTAAGATGTCATTTAATGGGGATAAAGCACATCCACATATGGGGTACAAATTCTAGCTATAAAAGGAGGAGAGCTCCACCCTCTCAAATCATCACATTCTCCACTCCATTCCTTCTAGGACCCCAAGAAGGATAACTTTTTGGATTTCTCTTTTATTTAATTTATTTTTCATAGTTTTTAATACCTTCTTATTCTCCATTCATCTTGATTACCCTTTCAATGATGGGGTAAAATTTTGGAATGATTGGGGAAGGGTTGGTTTTCTACATTGTAATGCTTAAGTTCTTGGACGCAATTGAATAAACTTCTCTCTTCTTAAAAGTTGTTTTCTATTTCTTATAGAGGATTTTATTATCAAGTGTGGTCCTTCTTGAATATTAATTATGTTATTGTTTTTTTCCTTGTTAAAATAATCATAATCTCCCTCCACTAATTTCTGGTTTATATACGATGGAATAGACCAGGGATTTGTGTTGAAGTACTCATTGATCGTCAGTACGTGTAAAAGGTGTAGTGAATGTTCATGATTTTTTGGGATAAACAAAACCCGATCGGGTATTTCCCATTTCAATTATGTATATTCAATACAACTATTTTACACATGGAATGAGAGTTGACCAAACCGAGATCGTGGTAAGGTTTTTTCTCACCATCATAATTTCACCAAGGAAATGAGAGGAAATGATTGTGGAAAATCACTTTAATCAACAAAGAAGAAGAGGTTTGAATTAAATTGGACAAGGATAACATTAGAATTAGGAAACCAACCCTGAACTAATCACCTTTTTAATATCATAGTTTTTCAATCATTTGAATTTCAATTTTTTTTCAAAAGCACAACATTTTTACCCTCATTTTAAAGTGACAGCCCATTTTGTGTGCACTCCTCTTCGGGAGACATCCTAGGTCAACCACATTACTATATTCTAACTTAGGAAATAATTGTTTTTCCATGACCTACAATAGGCGGGCATCAAACTTGGTGTCGTTTCCGGAGAGGCAGTGCAACAAAAACAATTCAAAATTGAATGACCCACAACTCAAAAGAACCATTAATTGAATTTGATCCATAAATTGAAAGAACATTAACCAAACTAGGAAAAAGAAATCTACCAGAAATATTTGATTAAATATATCTCTTAGATTCAAGTGAAAATCTTAGTTTTCACTCTGAACCTGAAATCAGGGCTAGAAATCCAAACCAAACCCTCCGTGATCTATGTGCACCACAATTTTCCATTCAAAATAACCAACTAATTGCACCCACTAAACCAAATGATTTTGAATTACATGTCAATATGATCCCTTTGCTTCTAAAGTTTCATGGTCTAGGAGGAGAAGATCCAAATCGGCACATGCAAGAATTCATATACACTTTCTCATGCTTCAGGACAAGAGGAGCACTCGAAGACCAATTTTAGTGGAGGGAATCACCCTTCTCACTTGGATGAGTAGATAAAGAATGGTTTTACAACCTGAAACCAGAGGAGATCAATGATTTGGAAGACCTAAAAACTATTTTCATGCAAATATTCTTTCCCACATCGAGGAACACTGCCATCAAGAAGGAGATTTACATTATACAACAGTCAGTTGGAGAAACCCTCTACGAGTATTGGGAGTGCTTCAAGAATCTATGTTCCAACTGCCCACATCAATAAATGGAGGAACACCAATTCCTTGTGTTCTTCAACCAAGGAATTATGGGTAATGATCAAATTATTCTAGCTTCCTCATCAGGGGGTCCCTGATTGAAAAGTCACCTGTAGATATCAGAATACTAATTGAGAAGATTGCTCAAAACACACAACAATTTGGACTAAGAGGAATGGGAGCCAGGGGGTACAAGAGGTAAAAACATCTAATTCATCTACATTGATTTAAACCAATGTTGGTGACCTTGCAAGGATAGTTCGTCAAATGGCCGTAACACAAGAAAATAGACACCAAGATTTATCTCAGGTATGTGGTTTATGTTATTCTTCCACTCATTATATTGACCAGTGCCCTGAGATTTAGGGGACAGAATATTGTTTTGCGGCCTTAAACCAAGACAATTCCAACAAAATAAACTTCATCAACCCCAATCCCAACAAGGATATGGGAACCAACAAAACTAGATGAGACCAATTAACCAGCACACCGGTCAACCTCCTTACCACCACCAGCAATACCAGAACCCCCTCCCTTCCAAAAATCTTATAAATATCCCTTCCAACAACAACAATATTTTCATCCACCAACATTCCAAAGAACGACATATGAACAACCCTCCACCAGCACACAACCTTATGTGGAACAGCTACAATCCAAGTATGAGGGCCTAGAAGATAAGGTTGACAAGCTGGCAGACACAGTGGAACTCTTGTTGAAATCATGTCCAAGAATCTAGGTAAGCTTCCATCCCAAAGTGTGCCAAAATATTAATGAGAATGTTAGTGCAATCATAACACTAAGTGGAAATGAAATAACAACTCCATCCAACCCTGAACCTGAAATAATACCAACTATTCTGGGGGAGAATGATTGAGAATGTTTTGTGAAAATCCACTAAGAAGATGAAAACGAAGAGGAGGAGGAGATGGATAGGCCACAGAATAAGAAACAAGAATCACCAATGCAATTAAAACAAAGGGAGAAGAAAGACTTACCCCCACCATTTCCAAAAAGGATGATCGAATCAAAGAAATTTCATGAAGAAGCATATCAAAAAGAAATTTTGGACATCTTCTAGAAAGTGGAAATCAATATCCCCCTACATGAAGTTGTTAAAAAAATTCTAGGGTATGAAATTTTTTTGAAAGATCTTTGCACAAAAAAAGAGATGTTTTCATGGGAATGAAAGAATCAACTTCGGAAGAAGTGTCTCAGCCCTTATCACGCCGCAGATTCCAACCAAATGTCAAGATCCCGGGACATTTTCTATTCCATGCACCATTGGTTCATTAAATTTCACTAATGATTTGTGTGATTTAGGTGCTTCAATTAATTTATTTCCTCACTCGGTATACACTTCATTGCAGATGGGACAATTGAAGCCCACAAGAGTTGTTGTACAACTTGCAAACAGATCCATAGTTTTCCCTACAGGAGTTTTGGAGGATGTCCTTGTGAAAGTAAAAGATCTCTTATTGCTAGCTAACTTCTACATGCTCAATATGGAAGAATATAGTATCCTATCATATTCACCCTTCGTTTTGGGGAGACCTTTCTTGAAGACAGCCAAAACCATCATCAATGTCCACGAGGGGACACACAACATGGAGTTTGGAGAGAGCACGGTCCACTTCAATATTTTTGAATCCACGAGGCACCCATCAGATGATCACTACCTATTTTCACTTTCCCATGAAGTTGGTGTGGAACCAATAGAAGAATCAGGTATTCTCTAAGAATTATTAGACTTAGGATAGACTTCTTCCCTTGGAAAATCATTGAACATGTGGATACTGAAGAAGATGGAGATCCTAACTTCATGTGGGAGGAATATGTAAAATCTGATTTCTTTGATGATTTATTAAATAATTAGGAAGATGATATGGTTTATTGTGTGCAGGAGGTACATAATTTGGAAGTGGAAAACATCAATTTAGTTTCATCCCTTCAGCACCCCCCTAATCTGGAACTCAAACCACTCCCCACTGATTTGAAATATGTATACCTTAGGGAGGGAAAGAAACTATCAGTGATAATTGCTAATAATATTTTTAAAACCTAAGAAAAATCATTTATTAAGCTTTTGAGAGAGAATATCCAGGCAATAGGATGGATCTTAGGTGATATCCCAGGAATAAACACAAAAATATGCTCACATTGAATTTTTGTTGAGGGAGATTCCAAACCTCTTAGATAGCCCCAAAGAAGACTGAATCCCACCTTGATGGAGGTTGTGAAGAAGGAGATCGAGAAGCTCTTGGAACATGGGATCATCTATGGCATTTCAGATTCGTAGTGGGTTAGCCCTATTCATGTCGTTCCAAAAAAAACTATCCTGACCACTGTGAGGAATAAAAGGAATGAGTTAATCCCTATGAGAATTCAAAATTGCTGGAGAGTGTGCATTGATTTTAGGAAATTGAACCAGGTCACTCAAAAAGATCATTTCCCCATCCCCTTCATGGACCATCTGTTAGAAATATTGGCAGGGAGAACTCATTATTGCTTTTTGGATGGATTTTCATGTTAATTCCTGGTACCCATTACTCCCGAGGATTAAGAGAAGATGACATTTACATGCCCTTTTGGTACTTTTGAATATAAAATAATTCCATTTAAATTATGTAATGCTCTAGGTACATTTCAGAGGTGAATGGTGATTATATTTTTTGATCACATTGAAAATTTCATTGAAGTTTTCTTAGATGATTTCATAGTTTTTGGAGATTCTTTTGACAATTGTTTGAAAAATCTGGAAAAAGTTTTGAAAACCTGCATTGAAAAAAATCTTATTTTAAATTTTGAAAAGTGTCATTTCATAGTTCAAAGAGGAATTTTCCTTGGTCATGTCATGTCCCAAAATTGAATTGAAGTGGATAAATAAAAAATTAAAGTGATAAATTCATTACCATACCCTACTTGTGTGAAACATGTTAGATCATTTTTAGGACATGCAGGATTCTACAGGAGGTTTATCAAAGATTTCAAAAAGATTTATCTCCCTCTCTCTTGATTACATTTGAAAGATGCTGATTTTGATTTCAATGGTGCATGTATGGAATCCCTTGATGAGTTGAAGAAGAGATTTATTTCACAACCTGTGATGCTGCCTCCAAATTCGGAAGAACCATTTGAACTACTTTTTGATTCCTCCAACCATGATGTTGGAGTAGTCCTTTCTCAATGAATTAAGGGAAGACCACAAGTCATTTCATATGCCTTGAGAACTTTATATGCGGACCAATTTAATTACCCAACCACAAAAAAGAGTTCTTTGTAGTTGTTTTTTATTTAGAAAGATTTAGATCATATCTTCCTGGAACTAAAATCACTGTGTTTTCTAATCATGAACATTTGAGGTACTTGATGAAAAAACCTGATGCTAAACCAAGGTTAGTGAAATGGATGATACTTCTGCAGGAGTTCAATATATAAATAAAGGATAATATAGGATCTGAGAACCATGTGGTTGATCACTTAAGTAGAATTCCAAACACTGTTGAAATTGAAGTTCCAAAAAGAGACCCACTGAATGATCAAATTCCAAGAGAGCATTTTTACTTGACTGAAGGAGAAGAGGCTTGGTATGCTGACATAGTCAATTTTATGGTTACATCTCATGTCCCATCTCATTTCAATTCTCACCAAACTAAAAAACTCAAAGCTGAATCTAGATATTACATTTGGGATGATCCATTACTTTGGATGATTTTCAATGATCAAGTAATAAGAAGATGCTTACCTGAAAGGGAAATTAATATATATTTGATTTTTGTCACACTTTAGCTTGTGGAGGCCACTTTGGACCTCAAAGGACTACATGGAAGGTTTTATAATCTGGAATTTATTGGCCCACCATTTTTAAAGATGCTCATGAATTTTGAAAAATATGTGAAAAATGACAGTTTTCGGGAAATATTTCCAATAGACAAGAAATGACCCAAAAGACATTGAATTTTTATGACATTTTTGAAGTTTGGGGGATATATTTTATGGGACCTTTCCCAATTTCATTTAAAAATTCTTATATCTTCCTTGAAGTTGATTATGTTTCCAAATGGGTGGAAGAAAAGGCAACTAGAACTGATGATGCTAAAGTTGTTTGTGATTTTGTCAGTTCTAACATATTTTGTAGGTTTGGAGTGCCCAGAGAAATCACCAGTGATCAGGGGACTCACTTCTTCAATTAGAGAATGGAGACTTTGTGATGAAGTATGGGGTGCATCATCAAAAAATAACTCCCAATCATCCACTGACTAATGGGAAAGATGAAGTTTCAAACAGGGAAATCAAGGGAATTTTGGAAAAGGCCGTTAATCCATACACGAAGGATTGGAGCCAAAGGTTGGATGATACCTTATGGGCTTACATGAAAATCTATAAAACCCCGATTGAAATGGGTCCACATAGGCTGATTTATGGGAAAAGCTGTCACCTACTTGAGGAATTGGAGCATAAGGTGTATTGGGCTGTGAGGAAAATGAATTTGGACCTTGAAAGCTCTGGGAAGGAAAAAATATTGATGTTGTAAGAGCTGGAGGATATAAGAAGGTAAGTATTTGAAAATTCAAGGATTTAAAAAGAAAGAACAAGAGTGTCCCATGACAAGCTGATCCGACCAAAATACTTCTATCCTGGAGACAAAGTGTTATTATTCAACTCAAGAATCAAGCTGATGCTAGGTAAACTTTGTTCCAGATAGGAAGGTACATTTATAGTTACTCATGTATATCCTTTTGGTGATGTGCAGATTATGAAGGATAGAGATCACGATCCATTCACTGTGAATGGACATAGGTTGTAGAAATTCCTTGGGACACTACCATCAGAGCCGGTGGAGGAGATAGCGCTCCTCCAACCTATTTATCAATAAGATCCATCAGGTTGCACCTCTCCATCACACTTTCTTGTTGTTTTGATTCAATCAGAAATCTACTTACATGTTAAATCCTCTTGAATTCATTGAGGACACTACATCATTTATGTGTGTGGGATTGAACGTTTTTAGTTTAGGATTTTCATTTTTTGTTTGTTTTTCAAAAAAAATAAAAAATTTAAAAAAATTGTTTGTTTTCAAATTTTTGGGTGTTTATTTTTTTTAGTTTTCGGTGTGTTTTTGAAACTTTTGAGATGAAATGACTATCATTTCCATTTATGAAACCCATTTAAATGAGTAAACTAATATATTCCATAAAACTGAGCTTAAATGAATGATGAAATGGCTTTGTTTTGAGTTCAAATATTTTTGAATTTCTTGAAAAGAACCCTGATTTTTTCATCTCATGCCATATTTAGTTGTCTATATCATTGAAATCACTTTACTATGAGGCTTCTAAACCATTTTTGTCATATTATTTTCATTCTCCTCATTTCTTGAGAGAACTAGACCATGCTTGCTTAAATTAGAATTTGATTTATTTCTTTCAAAACTTGAGGGTTTGGGGTACGTGTGTTTTAAATGATTGTGGCATTTATTTGGTTTGAATCCCCCTTTTCAAAATAATCCTTTTCATTATAGACCACCTTTACATTTATCCTTCATTGTATCCCCTATTAACAATGAATTTCTTGTTAGGTTAGCCACATTACAAGCCATTTTTCCTATCTTACCTGCTTTTGAAGTGAAATTGCATGATCTATTTGAACGTAAGTGTGGTGGAAGATGTATTGTGGTGTACTACCTCATTTGGTGATACCGTTGGAGGAATATAAAATATTGAAGAGTTGATATTCCTACTGAATATTTCATTTTGTTAAAAGTTGTGCCTTTATGGAGATTTCATGATAAGAGAATTTGTACCTTTCTAGAGCTTCCGATGTAAAAAAAATAAAGTTGTGCCTATTTGGAGCATTCAAGAAAAATCAAGTTTGAAAAGATTGAAATTTCGTCTGCTGAAATCCTGATCAGATTGAATAATGATAGAGCTGAGATTCAATAATGTGGAAGATAAGGATACCATACTTCAGTGAAAATTAGAATCTTGCAATTTTTCTTCAAAAAAAGCCAAGCCCTCCTTTTTCAGCTTCAGGATTATTAACATCTAAATCCTAACAACTAGAAGCCACAGAACAACTCTAAAATGTACTCATGAGAAAAACATGTCCTTGACTCACATCAGGTGGATAAGTAGGAATTTATCAAGCCTATGGTGACACTTGTGTGAGTTTGTATGAGAAAAGCCTTGTACAACATTTACATTTGTGAGATGAGAGAAAATTTATTTGAGGTTGGTGTTTTGTGTGCATGGGATAATAAATGAAGTGGAAATATATTAAAATCAAAAATTTAGAACTTGAAAAAAAATTGATGAGGCATGATATCTTTTTATTTCTTGGAATTGTTTTGGTAGATCTCATTGATATGTGTTTTGGATTTGATTTGATTTGATTTTTACTTGTCTGAGAGTCCCGATGCTAAGTGTGGGGGATTTGATAGAGAAAATATTTTCAATTAATTTATATTGAATTTCATTGTTTTAAACCCACAAAAGTGTTCCTCTTTGATGAATTATTTCATTTTTATGATATTGGTGATATTTTGATCTGAATAGTAAAAATTGGCCATTTTGGATTTTTAACAGTTTTAAATTATTTCTTTTGTTTGTCCATAACATTAGCTACACTAATCCAAATTACAATTTTTTTTTTCATATTCTACACATCCAGGGATTAATTTACTATTTTTGGACTAAAAGCTGAATCGGCCATATGGAAGCTCAAAATAAGCTCACAAGTGGGAGAAAGAAAACTGTTTGTAGTTCTGCCTAGTTTTGGTGTGGGCTTCATAACTCATTCATGGTGGCCCCAAATGTTGTGATATTCGGTGGGTGGACGCGTAAAGGGTTTTTGAGCATCTTTAATGAAGGAATGGCCGCATGAATTGTCCGTTTAAGTGGTCATTAAACCAAGCTAATCTAGAGGTTTGCGATTTGGGGAGTCTTACTGGACAGAATAAATGCTCTATGTAAAACAGTCATATCTCTCGAAATACATGTCCAAATATGCTGAGATTTTGAGGTGACACGTACAAGATAATTATTAACAAAATTAAATAAGGTCTAAATGCGGGAAGATTTCATTTAAATGGGATAAAACGCATCAACATCCGGAGGAAAAATTCTGGTTATAAAAGGAGGAGAGCTCCACCCTCTCAAATCATCCCATTCTCCACCCCATTCCTTCCAGGACACCAAGAAGGAGATCTTTTCAGCTTTCTCTTTTATTTCTCTTATTTTTCATAGTTTTGTAATGCCATATTCTTCCCTATTCATCTCAATTACCCATACCATGGTGGGGTAATCATTTGGAGTGATTGAGGAAGTGTTGGTTTTCTACATTGTAATGCTTGAGTTCTTGGACAAAATAGAATACATTTCATTTTCTTAAAAGTTGTTTTGAATTTATTATAGTGGATTTTATTATAAAGTGTGATCGTTCTTGAATATTAATTTCGTTATTGATTTTTTCCTTGATAAAATAATCATAATCACCCTCCACTGATTTCTGGTTTATATACAATGGAATAAACCATAGATTAGTGGTGAAGTACTCGACGATCGTTAGTACATGTAAAAGGTGTAGTGAATATTCTTGATTTTTTGGGATAAACAAAACTCGATCGGGTATTGTCCATTTCAATTAAGTATATTCAATACATCTATTTTACACATGGAAGGAGAGATGACCAAACCAAGATCGTGGTAAGGTTTTCTCTCACCATCATAATTTCACCAAGGAAGTGAGAGGAAACGATTGTGGAAACTCCCTTTAATCAATAAAGAATAAGTGGTTTGAATTAAATTGAAAAAGTATAGCATTAAAATTAGGAAACTAACCCCAACATAATCACCTTTTTAATATCATAGTTTTTCAATCATTTGAATTTCAAATTTCTTTTCAAAAGCACAACATTTTTACCCTCGTTTTAAAGTGACAACCCATTTTGTGTGCACTCCTCTTCGAGAGACATACTAGGTCAACCACATTACTATATTTTAACTTAGGAAATAATTGTTTTCCATGCCCTATGACAGGCGTGCGTCAAACCTTTCACCGTTTCCGGGGAGGCAGTGCAAGAACAAAAAAAAATTCAAAATTGAATGACCCGCAACTCAAAAGATCCATTAATTTAATTTGATCCAGAAATTGAATGAATATTAACCCAACTAAGAAAAATAAATCTACCAGAAATCATTTAGGAAATAAATATCTCAGATTCAAGTGAAACTCTTAATGTTTACTCTGAACCTGAAATCATGGCTAGAAATCCTATCCAAACCCTACGTGATCTATGTGCACCACAATATTCCATTCAAACTAACCAACTAATTGTACCCACTGAACCAAATTATTTTTAATTTCATGAAAATATGATTCTTGTGCCTCCAAAGTTTCATGGTCTCGCCGAAGAAGATCCAAATCCGCACATACAAGAATTCAGATACACTTGCTGAAGATTCAGGCCAAGAGGAGCACCCAAAGACCAATTTCAGTGGAGGGAATTACCCTTGTCACTTCAAGGAGGAGATAAATAATGGTTTTACAACCTGAAACCATGGGAGATCAGTGATTGGGAAGAACTAAAAAGATTTTTCATGCAAAGATTCTTTCCCACAACGAGGATCACTACCATCAAGAATGAGATTTACATCATATGACAATCAACTGGAGAAACCCTCTATGAGTACTAGGAGTGCTTCAAGAAGCTATGTTCCATCTTCCCACATAAAGAAATGGAGGAACACCAATTCCTTGTGTTATTCTTCAAAGGACTTGTGGATAATGATCGAAATCTTCTAGATGCCTCATCAAGGGGTCCCTGATTGACAAGTTGCCTACAGATATCATAATACTAATTGAGAAGATTACTCAAAACTCGCAACAATTTGGACTAAGAGGAAAGGGAGATAGGGGTATACATGAGGTAAAAACATCTGATTTATCTACATTGATTGAAACCAAAGTTGATGACCTTGCAATGTTAGTCCGTCAAATGGTTATAACACAAGAAAATGGAAAACAAGCTTCAGGTTAGGTATGTGGTTTATGTTATTCTTCCACTCATTTTACTAACTAGTGCCCTAATATATAGGGGACAAAATACTTTTCTACAACCTTTCAACCAAGACAATTCCGAAAAAATCAACTGCATCAACCCCAAGCCCAACAAGGATATAGGAACCAAAAAAACCAGATGAGACCATTTAACTAGAACCCCAATCAACCTCCTTTCCACCAGTAGAAATAACAGAACCCCCTCCCTTCCAAAAATCATATAAACATCCCTTCCAACAACAACAATATTTTCAGCCACCACTATTCTAAAGAAAGAAATATGAACAACCATCACCAGCATAGAACCTTCTGTGGAACAGATACAATCCAAGTATGAGGGCCTAGAAGATAAGGTTGAAAAGATGGAAGACACAGTGGGAAGTCTTGTTGAAATCATGTCCAAGAATCCAGGGAGACTTCCATCCCAAACAGTTCCAAATCCTAAATAGAATGATAGTGCAATCATAACAATAAGTGAAAAATAAATCCCACCTCCATCCAACCCTAAACCTAAAATAATACCACCTATTCTGAGATAGAATGATTCATAAATTCTTGTGAAAATCCACCACGAAGATGAAAAGGAAGAGGAGGAGAAGAAGGTTAGGCCATAGAATAAGAAACAAGAAACACCAATTCAAAAAAATGGGAGAAGAAAGAATTACCCCCACCATTTCCATCAAGGATGATCGAATCAATGAAATTTCATGAAGAAGCACTTCAAAAAGAAATTCTGGACACCTTCCAGAAAGTGGAAATAAATATCCCCCTACGTGAAGCTGTTAAAAAAATTCAAAGGTATGCAAAATTTTTGAAATATCTGTGCACCAAAAAGATAAGGCTTCATGGGAATGAGAGAATAAACCTGGGAAGAAGTGTCTCAGCCCTTATCACACCGCAGATTCCAACCAAATTTCAAGATCCAAGGATGTTTTCCATTCCATGAACCATTGGTTCATTAAATTTCACTTATGATTTGGGTGATTTAAGTGCTTCAGTTAATGTATTGCCTCACATGGGATACACTTCTTTACAGATGGGAGAATTGAAGCCCACAAGAGTGGGGGTCCATCTTACAAACAGATCCGCGGTTTTCCCTACAGGAGTTTTGGAGGATGTCCTTGTCAATGTAAAATATCTCTTATTGCTAGATGACTTCTACATGATCAATATGGAAGAATATAGGAGCCCTCACATTCACCCAACATTTTGGGGAGACCATTCTTGAAGACATCCAAAACCATCATCAATGTCCATGAGGGGACACTCACTATGAAGTTTCGAGAGATCACGGTCCACATAAATATTTTTGAATCCATGAGGCACCCATCGGATGATCACTCCGTATTTTCATTTTCACATGATGTTGGTGTGGAACCAATTGAAGAATCATGTATTCTCTATGAATTATTAGACTTAGGAGAGACTTTTTCCCTTTGAAATATCAATGAACATGTGGATGCTGAAGATATTGGAGATACTGACTTCATGTGGGAGGAAGAAGTAAAATCTGATTTCTTTGATGATTTTTTAAATAATGAGGAATATGATCTGGTTTCTTGTGTGCAAGAGGTCCAAAATTTGGAAGTGGAAAACGTCAATTTAATCTCATCCCATGAGCATCCCCCTAATCGGGAACTTAAACCACTCCCCACTAATTTGAAATATATATACCTTAGGGAGGGAGAGAAACTACCAGTGATAATTGCTAATAATCTTTCTAAAACTAATGAAAAATCATTGACTGAGCTTTTGTGAGAGAATTTCCAGGAAATAGGATGGAGGTTAGGTGATATCCCAGGAATAAAACCAAAAATATGCTCACAAAGAATTTTTTTGAGGGAGATTTAAAACCTGTTAAACAACCCCAAAGAAGAATGAATCTCACGTTGATGGAGGTTGTGAAGTAGGAAATTGAGAATCTCTCGAAATATGGGATCATCTATCCCATTTCAGATTCGCAGTGGGTCAGCCATATTCATGTCGTTCCAAAACAAACTGGCCTGACCACTGTGAGTAAAGAAAAGAATGAGTTAATCCCTATGAGAATTCAAAATAGATGGAGAGTGTGCATTGATTTTTGGAAATTGAACCAGGTCACTCGAAAAGATCATTTCCCCGTCCCCTTAATTGACCAGATGTTAGAAAGATTGGCAAGGAGAATTCATTATTGCTTTTTGGATGGATTTTCAGGTTACTTCCAGGTACGCATTTCTCCCGAGGTTCAAGAGAAGACGACATTTACATGCCCTTTTGGTACTTTTTCATATAAAATAATGCCATTTGGATTATGTAATGCTCCAGGTACATTTTAGAGGTCCATGGTGAGTATATTTTATGATCACATTGAAAATTTATTGGATGTTTTCTTAGATGATTTCATAGTTTTTGGAGATTCTTCTGATCATTGTTAGAAAAATCTGGAAAAAGTTTTGAAAACATGCATTGAAAGAAATCTTGATTTAAATTTTGAAAATTTTCATTTCATGGTTCAAAGAGGAATGGTGTTGGGTCATGTCATTTCTGAAAATGGAATTGAAGGGGATAAATCAATAATTGAAGTGATAAATTCATTGCCTTACCATACTTGTGTGAAACATGATAGATCATTTTTAGGACATGTGGGATTCTACAGGAGGTTTATCAAAGATTTCAGTGAGATTTATCTCCATGTATCTAGATTACTTTTGAAAGATGCTGATTTTGATTTCAATGGTGCATGTAGGGAATCCTTTGATGAGTTGAAGAAGTGATTGATTTCACCACTCGTGATGCAGCCTCCAAATTGGGAAGAACTATTTGAACTACTTTGTGATTCCTCCAACCAAGCAGTTGGAGAAGTCCTTTAACAGCAAATTGAGGGTAGACCACAAGTCATTTCATATTCCTCAAGAAGTTTATATGTGGCCCAATTCAATTACACTACCATAGAAAAAGAGTTCTTTGTAGTTGTTTTTGCTTTAGAAAGATTTAGATCATATCTTCTTGGAACTAAAATCACTATGTTTCCTGATCATGCAGCTTTGAGGTACTTGATGAAGAAATATGATGCTAAACCAAGGTTAGAGAGATAGATGATACTGCTGAAGGAGTTTAATATAGAAATAAAGGATAATAAGGGATCTGAGAACCAAGTGGCTGATCACTTAAGTAGATTTCCAAACACTGATGAAATTGAAGTTCCAAAAAGAGACCCACTGAATGATCAAATTCTAGGAGAGCATTTGTACTTGATTAAAGGAGAAGTGCCTTGGTATGCTGACATAGTAATTTTCTGGTAACATCTCAGGTCCCATCTCATTTCAATTCTCACCAAATTCAAAAACTAAAAGATGAATCTTGATATTACATTTTGGATGATCCATTCCTTTGGAAGATTTGCAATGATCAAGTAATAAGAATATGTTTACATGAATGTGAAGTTAAATCCGTCATTTATTTTTGTCACACATTAGCTTTTGGAGGCCACTTTGGTTCTCAAAGGACAACAAGGAATGTTTTAGAATCTGGAATTTATTATCCCACCATTTTTAATGATGCTTATGAATTTTGCAAATTATTTGAAAATTTTCAGTTTTCAGGAAATATTTCAAAGAGACAAGAAAATTAAAGGATTTACAAACAGGAAGTATTGGAGCCAAAGGTTGGATGATACCTTATGGGATTATAGGACAGCCTACAAAACCCCTATTAGAATGAGTCCATATAGGGTGATTTATGGGAAAAGCTTCCACCATCCTGTGGAATTGGAGCATAAGGCGTATTGGGTTGTGAGGAAAATTAATTTGGACCTTGAATGTGCTGGGAAGGAAAGAAGATTGATGTTGCAAGAGTTGGAGGAAATAAGAAGGGAATCATTTGAAAATTAAAGGATTTACAAATAAAGAACAAGAGTGGCCCATGACTAGCTGATCCGACCAAAAGACATCTATCCTGGATACAAAGTGTTATTATTCAACTCAAGACTCAAGCTGATGCCACGTAAACTTCGTTCCAGATGGGAATGTCCATTTATAGTTACTCATGTATATCCTTTTGGTGCGGTACAAATTATGAAGGATGGAGAGAAGGATCCATTCACTATGAATGGACATAGGTTGAAGAAATTCCTTGGGACCCTGCTATCAGAGCTAGTGGAGGAGATCACGCTCCTCCAACCTATTTATTAATAAGATCCATCAGGTTCTACCTCTCCTTCACACTTTCTTGCTATTGTGATTCAATCAGAAATATACTTACATGTTAAATCCACTTGAATGCATTGAGTACATTGCATCATTTAAGTGTGGGGGAGGGACCATTTTTAGTTTAGGATTTTCATTTTTTGTGTGTTTTTCAAAAAAAATAATAAAAATAATAAAAATTGTGTATTAACAAAATTTTGTGTGTTTATTTTTTTTTTGTTTTATGTGTGTTTTTAAATCTTTTGAGTTTAAATGATTATCATTTCCATTTTTAAAACCCATGTCAATGAGTAAACCAATCTATTCCATAAAACTGATCTTAAATAAATGTTGAAATGACTTTGTTTCGAGTTCAAATCTTTTGGAATTTCATGAAAAGTACACTGAATTTTGAATCTCATGCCATATTTCGTTGTCTATATATTTCTAATCACTTTCATGTTAGTCTTCTAAACAATTTTTGTCAAATTATTTTCATTCGCCTCATTTCTTTATAGAACCAAACCATGCTTGCTTAATCCAAAATTTGATTTATTTCTTTCAAAACTTGAGGGTTTGGGCTACATGTGTTTTAAATGATTGGGGAATTTATTTGGTTTGAATACCTATTTTCAAAATAATCCATTTCATTATGGCCCACCTTTATATTTATCCTTCATTGTAGCCCCTAGTAGCCATGAATTTCCTGTTAGGTTATCCACATTACAATCCAATTTTCCCCATCCTACATACTCTTGAAGTGAAATTGCATGATCTATTTGAACTTAAGTGTGGGCGAAGATTTCTTGTGGTTTACTACCTCATTTAGTGATACATTTGGAGAAATATAAAATGTTGAAGATCTGATTTTCTGACTGAATATTTCATTTTGTTGAAAGCTGTGCCTTTCTGGATCTTTCATAATAAGAGAAGTTGTGTCTTTCTGGAGTTTCTGATGTAAAAAAAGAAAGTTGTGCCTATCTAGAGCTTTCAATAAAAATAATGTTTGAAAAGATTGTATTTTTTTCAATTAAAATCTGGAGAAGATTGAATGATGATGTAGCTGAGTTTCTACAAAGGGTAAGATAAGGAGACCATACTTGAGTGAAAATTAGAATCATGCAATTTTTCTTCAAAAAAAGCTAAGCCCTCCTTTTTTGGCCTCAGAATTTTTAACATCTAAATCCTACCAACCGGAAGCCACAGAACAACCCTGAAAAGTATTCATGAAAAACACATGTCCTTAACTCACATCGTGTGGAGAATTAGGAATTTATCAAGTCTATGGTGACTCTTGTGTGAGTTTGGATGGGAAAAGCTGTGTTCAGCATTTACATTTGTGAGATGAGAGAAAATTAATGAGAGGTAGGTGTTTTGTGTGCATGGGATAAGAAATGAAGTGGAAATATATTAAAATCTAAAATTTAGAACTTGAAATAATTGTTTTTGATGAGGCATGATATCTTTTTATTTCTTGGAATTGATTTGGTAGATCTCGTGGATATGTGTTTTGGATTTGATTTGATTTGATTTTTACTTATCCAAGAGTCCAAGTGCTATGTGTGGGGGAATTGATAGAGAAAATATTTTCAATTAATTTATATTGAATATTATTGTTTTAAACCCACAAAATTGTTCCTCTATGATGAATTATTTCATTTTTATGATATTGGTGTTATTTTGAGATGAATAGTAAAAATTGGCGATTTTTTCTTTTTTAACAGTTTTAAATTATTTCTATAGTTTGTCCATAACATTATCTACACTAATCCAAATTGAAAAATTATTTCTTTTGCATATTTTACACATCCAGGGATTCATTTACTATTTTTGGATTAAAAGCTGAATCGGCTATATGGAAGCTCAAAAGAAGATCACAAGTGGGACAAAGAAAACTGTTTGCAATTCGTCCTAGTTTTGGTGTGGGCTTCATAACTCATTCATGGTGGGCCCAAATGTTGTGAAATTTGGTTGGTGGACGTGCAAAGCGTTTAGGAGCATTGTTAATGAAGGAAGTTCCGCGTGAATTGGCTTTATAAACGGTCATAAGTCACCCTAATGTGGAAGTTTGCGATTTGGCGAGTCTGACTGGACAGAATAAATGCTCAGAGTAAAACTGTCAGAACTCTCGTAATACATGTCCAAATCCACTGTGATTTTTAGGGGACACGGCCAAGATACATATGAACAACATTCAAGAAGGTCTCAATGCATGAAGATGTCATTTAATGGGGATTAAACGTGTAAACATCCGGAGGAAAAATTATGGCTATAAAAGGAGGAGTGCTCCACCCTCTCATATCATCCCATTCTCCACCCAATTCCTTCCGAGACACCAAGAAGGGGAAATTTTTGGCTTTCTCTTTTATTTATTTTGTTTTTCCTAGTTTTTTAAAGCCTTATTCTTCCCCATTCATCTCGATTACCCTTACCATGGTGGGGTAAACTTTTTGAGCGATTGTGGAAGTGTTGGTTTCTACATTGTAATTCTTGAGTTCTTGGATGCAATTAAATAAATTTCATTCTTCTTCAAAGTTTTTTTCAATTTTTTATAGAGGATTTTATTATCAAGTGCGATCGATCTTGAATATTAATTTAGTTATTGATTTTTACCTTGGTAAAATAATCTTAATCTCCCTCTACTGATTTCTGGTTTATATACGATGGAATAGACCATGGATTAGTGGTGAAGTATTCGATGATCATCAGTACGTGTAAAATGTGTAGTGAATGTTCTTGATTTTTTGGGATAAAAAACCTGATCGGGTATTTCCCATTTCAATTAAGTATATTCAATACAACTATTTTACACATGGAAGGAGAGTTGAACAAACCGAGATTATGGTAAGGTTTTTTCTCACCATCATAATTTCACTAAGGAAGTGAGAGGAAACGATTGTGGAAACTCACTTTAATATACAATGAAGAAGAGGTTTGAATTAAATTATAAAATAATATCATTAAAATTAGGAAACCAACCCCGACCTAATAAACTTTTTAATATCATATTTTTTCAATCATTTTAATTTCAAATTTCTTTTCAAAAGCACAATATTTTTACCCTCGTTTTAAAGTGACAACCCATTTTGTGTGCACTCCTCTTCGGGAGACATCCTAGGTAACCCACATTAATATATTTTAACTTAAGAAATAATTGATTTTCCACGCCCTACAATAGGCATGCGTCAATCTTGGCGCCGTTTCCAGGGAGCCAGTGCAACAAAAAAAATCAAAATTGAATGACCCGCTACTCAAAAGAACCATTAATTGAATTTGATATAGAAATTGAAATAACATTAACCCAACTAAGAAAAAGAAATCTACTAGAAATCATTGAAGAAATATATCTCTCAGATTCAAGTTAAACTCTTAGTGTTCACTCTGAACCTGAAATCATGGCTAGAAATCCAGACCAAACCCTGCGTGATATATGTGCACCACAATTTTCCATTCAAAATAACCAACTAATTGCACCCACTGAACCAAATTATTTTGAATTACATTTAAATTTGATTCCTCTACTTCCAAATTTTCATGGCCTCATAGGATAAGATCCAAATCGGCATATGCAAGAATTCAGATACACTTGCTCAAGCTTCAGGCCAACAGTAGCACCCGAAGACCAATTTTAGTGGAAGGCATCCCCCTTATCACTTGAAGAAGAAGCTAAAAAATGGTTGTACAACCTGCAACTAGGGGAAATCGGTGATTGGGAAGACCTAAAAATAAGTTTCATGTAGAGATTCTTTCCCACAACGAGGATCACTTCCATCAAGAAGAATATTTACATCATACGGAAATCAACTGGAGAAACCCTCTATGTGTACTGGGAGCGCTTCAAGAAGCTATGTTCTAGCTGCCCACATCAAGAAATGGAGGAACACTAATTATTTGTGTTCTTCTACCAAGGAATTATGGATAATGATCGAAATATTCTAGATGCCTCATCAGGGGGGTCCCTAATTAACAAGTCACCTGCAGATATCAGAATACTAATTGAGAAGATTTCTCAAATCACACAAAAATTTGGACTAAGAGGAATGGAAGCCAGGGGGATACATGAGGTAAAAATATATGATTCATCTACATTTATTGAAACCAAAGTTAATGACCTTGCAAGTTTAGTCCGTCATATGGCTGTAACACAAGAAAATGGACAACAAGCTTCAGCTTAGGAATGTGGTTTATGTTATTCTTCCACTCATTATACTGACCAGTGCCCAGAGATACAGGGGACAGAATATAGTGTTGCGGCCTTTCAACCAAGACAATTCCAACAAAATAAACTGCATCAACCCCAAGACCAACAAGGATATGGGAACCAACAAAACCAGATGATACCATTTAACCATCACTCTAGTCAACCTCCTTACCACCAACAGCAATACCAGAACCCCCTCCCTTCCAACAATCTTATAAACAACCCTTACAAAAACAACAATCTTTTCAGCCACCACAATTCCAATGAAATACATATGAAAAAACATACACTAGCACACAACCTTCTATGGAACAACTAAAATCCAAGTATAAGGGCCTAGAAGATAAGGTTGACAAGCTGGAAGACACAGGGGTAAGTCTTGTTGAAATCATTTCCAAGAATCCAGGGAATCTTCCATCCAAAACAGTGCCAAATCCTAATGAGAATGTTAGTGAAATCATAACAAGAAGTGGAAGAGAAATCCCACCTCCATCTAACCCTGAACCTGAAATAATACCACATATTCTGAGGGAAAATGATTCAGAAAGTCTAGTGAAAATCCACAAAGAAGATAAAAATGAAGAGGAGGAGAAGGTTATTTCACAGAATAAGAAACAAGAAACACCAATGCACAGAAAACAAAGGGAGAATAATGACTTACTCGCACCATTTCCAACAATGATGACCGAATCAAAGAAATTTCATGAAGACGTACTTCAAAAATAAATTCTGGACACCTTCCAGAATGTGGAAATCAATATCCCCCTACTTGAAGCAGTTAAACAAATTCCAAGGTATGAATTTTTTTGGAAGATCTTTGCACCAAAAATAGAAGGCTTCATGGGAATGAAATAATCAACTTGGGAAGAAGTGTCTCAACCCTTATCATGGCACAGATTCCAACCAAATGTCAAAATCCAGGGACTTTTTCCATTCCATGCACCATTGGTTCCTTAAATTTAACTAATTCTTTGTGTGATTTAGGTGATTAAATTAATGTATTTCCTCACATGGTATACACTACTTTACAGATGGTAGAATTGAAGCCCACAAGAGTGGTGCTCCAGCTTGAAAATAGATCCATAGTTTTCCCTGCAGGAGTTTTGGAGGATGTCCTTTTGAAAGTCAAATATCTCTTATTACTAGCTGACTTCTACATGCTCAATATGGAAGAATATAGGTGCCCATCACATTCACCCATCATTTTGGGGAGACCTTTCTTGAAGATAACCAAAACCATCATCAATGTCCACGAGGGGACACTTACCATGGAGTTTGGAGAGAGCACGGTCCACTTTAATATTTTTGAATCCATTAGGCACCCATCGAATGATCACTCCCTATTTTAACATTCCCATGAAGTTGGTGGGAAACCAATAGAAGAATCAGGTATTCTCTATGAATTCTTAGACTTAGGAGAGACTTATTCCCTTGGAAATATCATTGAACATGTGGATGCTGAAGATGTTGGAGATCCTGACTTCATGTGGGTGGAAGAGATAAATTCTGATTTCATTGATGATTTTTTAAATAATGAGGAAGATGATATGGTTTCTTGTGTGTAGGAGGTCCAAAATTTGGAAGTGGAAAATGTCAATTTAGTCTCATCTCTTGAGAATCCCCCTAATCTGGAACTCAAACCACGCCCCACTGATTTGAAATATGTATACCATACAGAGGGAGAGAAACTACCAGTGATAATTGCTAACAATCTTTGTAAAACCCAAGAAAAATCATTTATTGAGCTTTTGAGAGAGAATTTATAGTAAATAGGATGGAGCTTAGGTGATATCTCAGGAATAAACCCAAAAATATGCTCACATTGTATTTTTGTTTAGGGAGATTCCAAACCTGTTAGAAAGACCCAAAGAAGACTGAATCCCACCTTGATGGAGGTTGTGGAGAAGGATATCGAGAAGATCTTGGAAGTTGGGATCATATATCCCATTTCAGATTCGTAGTGGGTCAGCCCGATTCATGTCATTCCAAAAAAACTGGCCTGACCACTGTGAGGAATGAAAATAATTAGTTAATCTCTATGAGAATTCAAAATAGCTGGAGAGTGTGCATTGATTTTAGAAAATTGAACTAGGTCACTCGAAAAGATCATTTCCCCACCCCTTCCTTGACTAGATGTTAGAAATATTGGTAGGGAGAACTCATTATTGCTTTTTGGATGGATTTTCAGGTTACTTCCAGGTACCCATTGCTCCCTAGGATCAAGAGAAGACGACATTTACATACCCTTTTGGTATTGTTTTATATAAAAGAATGCCATTTGGATTATGTAATGCTTCAGGTATATTTCAGAGGTGTATGGTGAGTATATTTTATGATCACATTGAAAATTTCTTGGATGTTTTATGAGATGATTTCATAGTTTTTGGAGATTATTTTGATCATTGTTTGAAAAATTTGGAAAAAGTTTTGAAAACCTGCATTGAAAAAAATCTTATTTTAAATTTCAAAAAGTGTCATTTCATGGTTCAAAGTGGAATTGTACTTGGTCATGTCATTTCCCAAAATGGAATTGAAGTGGATAAATCAAAAATTGAAGTGGTAAATTCATTTCCTTACCCTACTTGTGTGAAACATGTTGGATCTTTTTTAGGACATGCAGGATTCTAGAAAAGGTTTATCAAAGATTTCAGAATGATTTCTCTCCCTTTGTAAAGATTACTTTTTAATGATGATGATTTTGATTTCAATGGTTCATGTAGGTAATCCTTTGATGATTTGAAGAAGAGATTGATTTCACCACCTGTGATGCAGCCTCTAAATTGGGAAGAACCATTTGAACTACTTTGTGATGCCTCCAACCAAGCAGTTGGAGCAGTCCTTTCTCAGCGAATTGAGGGTAGTCCACAAGTAATTTCATATGCCTTGAGAACTTTGGATTCAGCCCAATTCAATTACACAACCATGGAAAAAGAGTTCTTTGCAGTTGTTTTTACTTTAGAAAGATTTAGATCAAATCTTCTTGGAACTAAAATCCCTGTGTTTTCTGATCATGCAACTTTAAGGAACTTGATAAAGAAAGATGATGTTAAACCAAGGTTTGTGAGATGGATGATACTGCTGTAGGAGTTCAATATAGAAATAAAGGATAAGAAGTGATTTGAGAACCAAGTAGCTGATCACTTAAGTAGACTGCCAAACAGTGCTGAAATTGAAGT
This sequence comes from Viscum album, assembly GCA_963277665.1. Taxonomy (NCBI): domain Eukaryota; kingdom Viridiplantae; phylum Streptophyta; class Magnoliopsida; order Santalales; family Viscaceae; genus Viscum; species Viscum album. The sequence continues at coordinate 644,668,821 of OY728120.1, read as the reverse complement.
TCGAAAAAGAGACCCACTGAATGATCAAATTCCAGGAGAGCAGTTTTACTTGATTATAGGAGAAGTGCCTTGGTATGCTGACATAGTCAATTTTTTGGTAACATCTCAGGTCCCATCTCATTTCAATTCTCACCAAATTCAAAAACTGAAATCTGAATCTAGATATTACATTTGGGATGATCCATTCCTTTGGACGATTTTCGATGATCAAGTAATAAAAAGATGTTTACCTGAAAGTGAAGATAAATCTGTCTTTGATTTTTGTCACACTTTAGCCTATGGAGGCCACTTTGGACCTCAAAAGACAGCAAGGAAGGTTTTAGAATCTGGAATTTATTGGCCCACCATTTTTAATGATGCTCATGAATGTTGCAAAATATGTCAAAAATGACAGTTTTAAGGAAATATTTCAAAGAGACAAGAAATGCCCCAAAATCCATTAAATTTTTGTGAAATTTGTTATGTTTGGGGGATAGATTTTTTGGGACCTTTCCCGATGTCAATTTGAAATTCTTATATCTTGCTTGCAGTTGATTATGTTTCCAAATGGGTGGAAGCAAAAGAATCCAGAACTGATAATGCTAATGTTGTTTGTGATTTTGTCAGTTCTAACATATTTTTGAGGTTTGGAGTGCCTTGAAAAATCATCAGTGATCATGGGACTCACATCATCAATTGGAGAAAGGAGACTTTGATGAAGAAGTATGGGGTGCATCATAAAACAACAACTCCCTATCATTCACTGACTAACGGGCAAGCTGGAGTTTCAAATAGGGAAATCAAGGGAATTTTGGAAAAGACCGTTAATAAAAACAGGAAGGATTGGAGACAAAGGATGGATGATACCTTGTGGGCTTGCAAGGAAGCCTATAAAACCCTGATTGGAATGAGTCCATATAGGCTGATATATGGGTAAAGGTGCCACCTACCTATGGAGTTGGAGCATAAGGCATATTGGGATGTGAGGAAAATGAATTTGGACCTTGAATGTTCTGGGAAGGAAAGAATATTAATGTTGTAAGAGCTGGAGGAAATAAAAATGGAAGCATTTGAAAATTCAAGGATTTACAAAGAAAGAACAAGAGTGGCCCATGATAAGCTGATCTGACCAAAAGATATCTATCCTAGAGACAAAGTGTTATTATTCATCTCAAAACTCAAGCTGATTCCAGGTAAACTTCGTTCCTGACGGGAAGGTCCATTTATAGATACTCATGTATATCCTTTTGGTGCTGTGCAGATTATGAAGGATGGAGAGTAGGATCCATTCACTGTGAATGGACATAGATTGAAGAAATTCCTTGGGACCCTGCTATCAGAGCCAGTGGAGGAGATAACACTTCTCCAACTTATTTATCAATAAGATCCATCAGGTTGTACCTCTCCTTCACACTTTCTTTCTATTATGATTCAATCAGAAATCTACTTACATGTTAAATCCACTTGAATGCATTGAGGACACTACATCATTTAAGTGTGGGGGAGGGAACCTTTTTAGTTTAGGATTTTCATTTTGTGTTTATTTTTCAAAAATTAAAATAAAAAAAACTGTGTGTTTATTTTTTTTAGTTTTTGTGTGTTTTTGAACCTTTTGAGCTGAAATTATTATCATTTCCATTTTTGAAACCCATGTCAATGAGTAAACTAATCTATTCCATAAAAGTGATCTTAAATGAATGCTGAAATGACTTTGTTTCGAGTTCAAATCTTTTGGAATTTCATGAAAAGTACACTGATTTTTGAATCTCATGCCATATTTCTCTGTCTATATCATTGAAATCACTTTTTTTATGCTTCTAAACTATTTTTGTCATATTCTTTTCATTCGCCTCATTTCTCGAGAGAACCAGAACATGTTTTCTTAAACCAGAATTTGATTTGTTTCATTCAAAACTTGAGGGTTTGGGGTACATTAGTTTTAAATGATTGAGGAATTTATTTGGTTTGAAGCCCCCTTTTCAAAATAATCCTTTTCATGATGTCCCACCTTTACATTTATCCTTCATTGTATCCCCTAGTAGCCATGAATTTCCAGTTAGGTTAGCCACATTACAAGCCAATTTTCCCTATCTTCCCTACCATTGAAGTGAAATTGCATGATCTAGTTGAACTTAAGTATGTGGGAAGATGTCTTGCGGTGTAATACCTCATTTGGTGATACATTTGGAGGAATATAAAATGTTGAAGAGCTTATGTTACTATTGAATATTTCATTTTGTTAAAATTTGTGCCTTTCTGGAGCATTCAAGATAAGAGAAGTTGTGCCTTTCTGGAGCTTCCAATGTAAAAAAAGAAAGTTGTGCCTATCTGGAGCTTTCAAGAAAAATCATTCTTGAAAAGATTGAAATATTTTCTACAGAAATCCTGAGCAGATTGAATGATGATGGTGCTTAGTTTCTACAAAGGGGAAGATAAGGAGACCATACTTGAGTGAAAATTGGAATCTTGCAATTTTTCTTCAAAAAGAGCCAAGCCCTCCTTTTTCGGCCTCAGAATTTTTAACATATAAATCCTACCAACCGGAAGCCACAAAACAACCCTGAAATGTTCTCATGAGAAACACTTGTCCTTGACTCACATCAGGTGGAGAATTAGGAATTTATCAATCCTATGGTGACTCTTGTGTGAGTTTGGATGAGAAAAGCCTTGTTCAACATTTACATTTGTGAGATGAGAGAAAATTCATGTGAGGTAGGTGTTTTGGGTGCATGGGATAAGAAATGAAGTGGAAATATATTAAAATCTTAAATTAATAACTTGAAATAATTGTTTTTTATGAGGCATGATATCTTTTTGTTTCTTGGAATTGATTTGGTAGATCTCATTGATATGTGTTTTGGATTTGATTTGATTTGATTTTTACTTGTCCAGGAGTCCATGTGCTAAGTGTGGGGGAATTGATAGAGAAAATATTTTCAATTATTTTATATTGAATATAATTTTTTTAAACCCACAAAATTGTTCCTCTATTATTAATTGTTTCATTTTTATGATATTGGTGTTATTATGAGCAGAATTGTAAAAATTGGCCATTTTGGATTTTTAACAGTTTTAAATTATTTCTGTAGTTTGGCTATAACATTATCTAAATGGATCAAAATTGAAAACTTATTTCTTTTTCATATTCTAAACATCTGGGGATTCATTTACTATATTTGGACTAAAAGCTAAATCGTCCATTTGGAAGCTCAAAAGATGCTCACAAGCAGGAGAAATAAAATTGTTTACAGTTCTGCCTAGTTTTGGTGTGGGCTTTATAACTCATTCATGGTGTGCCAAACTTTTGTGATATTCAGTGGGTGGATGAGAAAAGAGTTTTGGAGCAACTATAATGAAGTAAGGGCCACATTTATTTGCTGTTTAAGGTGTCATTAAATCACCCTAATCTGGAGGTTTGTGATTTGGCGAGTCTGACTGGACAGAATAAATGCTCAGAGTAAAATGGCCATAAATATCGGAATACATGTCCAAATCCGCTTATATTTTTAGGGGACATGGCCAAGATAATTATGAACAACATTAAATAAGGTATAAATTCGTGAAGATTTCATTTAATGGGGATAAAACGTGTCCACATCTGGGGGACAAGGATAGCATTATAATTAGGAAACGGCCCCCAACCTAATCACCTTTTTAATATCATAGTTTTTCAATCATTTGAATTTCAAATTTCTTTTCAAAAGCACAACATTTTTACCCCCATTTTAAAGTGACAACCCATTTTGTGTGCACTCCTCTTTAGGAGAAATCCTAGGTCAACCACATTTATTTATTTTAACTTAGTAAATAATTTTTTTTCCCTGTCCTATGACAGGCATGCGTCAAGAAGTTCTGAACAACTCATTGATAATACCCATCTTGACCATGGAATCTTTGTATCTCAAAAACAATCTTTTGTAGAATCCAAGGTAACAACCTCTATCTTCTCTAGATCCATTAAAACAGATCTCTCCAAAATGACATGGACAAGGAAACGAACCACTTGTATTGAAAAATAACACTTCTATAGTTTGGAATAAAACCAATGATCTCTTAATATTCCCAAAACTAATTCCAAGTGTTGGTCTTGCTTAACCCTTGTCATTGAATACACAAGTATATCATCCAAGAATTGCACCATGAAAGAATCCAGATGTCTCTGAAATATCTGATTAACAAATTCCAGGAACACCGATGGTTCAGTTTTTAAGACCAAAGGGAATATCCATGTACTCATAATGTCTATATATACTTTCGAATTCTGGTTTGGGAATATCCTTCTTCTAGACCCACAACTGATGATATCCTGATCACAAGTCTATTTTGGAGAGCCACTGAACTACCCTAAATTGATTGAATAGGTCATCAATGCATGGAAATGATTATACATTCTTTATCATAATTTTATTAATCTTTAGATAATTTTCACACAACTAAATAGTTACATCTTCCTTTTTAGCAAACAAAATTGGTGCTCCCCATGGAGGCGTGCTAAGACAGATGAACCCCTTATTTTCTATATCCACCAACAACACATTCAATTCCCTCAATTCTTCTAGTGCTATATGGTAATATAGAAGTGATATAGGAATAGTACTCGGAAGTAGATCGATCATGAACTCCACTTATCTCATAGGTGGAAACTCTGAAAATTCATTAGGAAATACATTTATAAACTAATCATACACTATTGGAATACTGATTCTCCCAACCTCTTCCATTTATTCCAAATAAAAATATGCTAATAGATAAGATATCACACCATCTACTAGTTCTAACATGCTTGTTTCTCCCACCTTCACATTTTTCTCTCCTCAATAGAGATTCTCAATGGCATCACCCATCGTTAAACTAACCATTCATGCATTATAATCAATGTGGGCCTTAAAAATTTCCCACCAATACATACCCCATATTATAACATATGAATCAATCTCCATAACTAATATTTACCACATCAAGTCAAACCCATCCATAACTATAGAACATGATTCATACAGGAAGTCTCAACACTCTCTATGACCTATAAGAGTTTGAGGATTTAAAATAGATAGATGCATTTACACACATAAACCCAAAAAATCAATAACATCGAGGAAATGAAATAATGTTAAGAACCCATATAAAAAAATACTTTCATAAAGGTATAATTAAAAATAATTATACCTCACATAGTGGATGGTCCCGAATGATCATCTACCATAACATTCTTGGCTCTAAATAGCTACTTTATTTCCACACTCTTATCTTTGTTACCCTACTGAATCATACCATGCTGAGGAGTTTTGGTATTCCTAGAATCCCCATGACTAAAAAGACTCTATTGATGAGGGGTAAGCTGATCCCCCCATATCATAGAGGAATGGGATGTTTGTGATTCTTGAAGAGTGTCACAAACACCCACCCTCAGAGCATCATGGTAGTAATATTGGATATGCCCCTTCTTCTTGAATTTATTAAAATTTTGAGGTTGTTCCATACAAACACGGTTCATGTGGCCTATAGAAAAACACAGAAAAGACCATGCCTTTATCTACGGATTTTGAGGATGATTCACTGATCCTTTCCATCGTATTCTAAACCATACTCCCACACTATAAATAAGTGTATCTCTTCTTCTAGATCCTTGTGTTAGAGTCCCCAATATTTTCCATTGATACTGACATGATTCCCATGCCTATACACCCAAAGATATCCCTTTTGGCCGCTGATGCTCTATTCACTATTTCTATATAATCAATTATATGTAGGACTACAATTTGGAATGAATTTATTACCTCAAGAATGCTTCAAATATTAGGGCCTTCAATTTCCCACTAGACGCCAACTTGGGTGAAAACTATACTAAGTTCATAAACATACCTGAACATTCCATCACAGAAATTCTTTACTACTTTAAGATAAATTCATATATTTTTCACTGAATTATATATGTATGAGGGTATAATTTTTTACGAAACAATTCATCAATACCCTCCTCTGTAATACCTTCATCCATTCTATCCTGGACCACCACCTACCACCATTGACATGAAATATCTTCTCACATTTATGTTGTTAGATTCACTTTTAACTCTACTGGTGTTCCCTAGAAATTGAATATCTAATTCATCATGTTAAACTATGCATATACCCTTTCTGGCTCTAAATCACCCGAAAAAATGGGTGAGTTCTATTTTTGAAATTGAACCAAGATATCCACATGCCTCTTCTCTGAACTTATATTCCCACTTTTCATAGCTTGGAAAGCATGAACTATGCTTTACACTATATACTTGATCTCTTAGGTCTCATGTGAAACTATATTTTCCACAACATCCTCTAGTTGGTCTCTACAATGTCTACCTGGTTCCATTTATATCAACACAAGAATCATCATAAGTCTCACTCCCTATCAACTGAAGGCTTAAAATTTGAAATTATATCACATTTTAGCTATGACAACCATGCTTTACTACTTCCAACATTTCTCATGTTCAACAATTTTTTAAAAATCCACAATGTTTTGAAAATTGTCCATTTTCAAATTACAAGAACCATTCGTTTTTCAAAATCATATAATTAAAATAATTTCTAGATATTTGAAAAATCAAAAAATTCATAAAATATCATAAATCATTATGACAAATGAAATATTAAATACAAGTGGGAATTAATTTCTACCATGCATTTCATGCTCATATCCTTAGCTATACCCATGATAATGATATAACACTCCTATAAGTGTCTCCAAAACACTTATATACCCTACTCCTTGGTAACTTGATGATCAACACATTAGGGTTACCAATATCCTTTTATTCTATACATTTCATTTTCTAACAATCATATGCCTTGATACCATTACAAATCTAGTAATATACCAAGAATGAATGTCAACACTAAGACCGAAAAGCCTTTCCAAAGAACTGAACAAATATTTAAGTCAAAGAATAAACAAAATGATACCACTTGTAATATCCCGCCCCTTCTCATTATCATGAGAATGATGTGGAATGATACTCAGAATTAGGTGACGTTCCCAAGGTGGCAAAGGCCACCATTAAATGCCAAGGGATTCAAGGACCATTAGGGAATGATTTAACATTTTAAATAAAAACACCCAAACAAATGTGCCAAAAACCTATTATAACTACATGATATATTTCAACAATGTTTCAAAATTCAATAAAAACAAATGACCAATACAAACAACCCACAAAAATAAATAATCTGATTACCATGTTGTTGACTAAACAATAAAATCAAACAGTCAATGAAACAACTCCATAACTCCACACCAAGATCCATGCTCCAACAACCACAATACCATTAATCATCAAGATTAACCACTAAATAAATGAGATGAGTTACCCTGACATGCATCCCAGAGTACAACATCTGCAAAATCACAAAAGTTCCCAAGTAGGGGGTGAATAATAATACTTAGTAGTTTATCCCCAAATTAATTTCCTACACACGCCACTAGAATAGAACCCTTATCACTATTTATATAATAATTACATAAGTAAAATAAATATTATCATAATTAACAACAATCCAAACACATCCTTATCCAAAGAAATTGACGCCAAACAAAACAATTCCAAGGATATACACCCAAAATGTCATTAATCAATCCATATTAGCATGACTAAAATGATTCTGAGTGTCTACACACCTACCAAAACCATAATCATAGTTTTCCACATGATCATAGTGTTACCATTGATGGTGGTATATCACATTAATCTTCGTCCCCATTTTATAGTGGTAATAAACACCCAATTCGTTTTTAAGATAGTTCTTCATGCCCACTATCCATCCCTTACCAAACATGATTATCCAATAAAGACGAAATTCATTCCAATAGCATTTATCGAAACCAAAAATAAAATCTAATTAATACTTTCCAAACCAAACAATCCTTTAAGAACATCAAAAATTCCAACAACATTCCAAATCCATTCAACAAATCACTAATTTATTGAAAACAAACTTAAAAAATTTTCCATGCCACAAAATTTTTCAATAAAATAAAATTATTACATAAAAATATCTTCTATAAACCATTTTCCAAAAATATGCTAAAACACTAATTTTATAATCCACATTTTAAAATCAAACAACATAGCCCATTTCATGAGAATAACCCATTTTCCCAAAAAATCCCAAAATCATTTAAAATTGGGATCCCCAATAATTTCACATAACAAAAAACAATTTAAAGAATAAATCATTAATTTTAAATTAAACCATCTAGTAATATTATCATGGAGATGGGAGAGATGAAAACTACATTAAAGTTTTTCGAAATCTACCCACTGCACAACCGCACACCGAATCTGGATAAAACTCCCATGAAAATTCATTAGATCTATTTTCCAAACATAAAAAATCATATCTATCAACATTTTAGGAAAAAAACCTATAATTATGAGTGAAATATGTATATATAGAAAACTAGGAGAGGGGGAGATGTGGACTCTAGGGAAAACTATGAAACAACCAAGAGAGGCGACAAACTGGAGAAGAACTGCATTCATCACACCTTGAAAACTATTTGAATCACCTAAAAAGAAGTGTTAAAGTGATAATTACCCATTTGAAGAAGATATCTTGAGTGGGGTTCATTTTGGAGAAGAAAGGGATGATTTAGGTGAAATCCCGAGTGACCCTGTACTTATAAAAAATATTATTTTTAATGTAGTGCATGGTTAGCTTGCATGATTGAAAAAAATACTTGGTAACCATGATACTGATACTCTCTAAATGGTTCCCCACATGGTTTCATCACATGGTTATGAAAATCATATACTAACCATGTGAAATCCAACTGGATCATGTTTCACGGTTACTTGGGTTTGTTGCACGGTTCACAATAATTGTGATCAGACAATGCACCCATAGAATATCATCCAAACCATCCCAAAACCCCTCAAAAATCTCTCATACATTATCCAACCACCTTAAATATATAAAAATACATAAAAATTTGTTGCATACCTCAAAATGGAGGTACTAAAATTTGATACTTAATAATTAACCCCTAAAAAGACTAGTAAATCAATTTATGGAGGATATTCATTTTAATCGGGATTCTAAGTAGTTTTATTTTTTTCACCATAGTAATTTATAAGTTATCTTTACGGTTTCATGATTATAAAATGGAAAAAATTAAATTTGAGTCATAGGGCTCATCCGAGTGCCAATTTTTCATTTATTCATGTGTTAACTATCTAGTAGATCATATGACATGTGTTTCCAATACATCATTATTGGTATATGAAAATGAATTTAATTAATTGAAAATAGATAATAAATTAATTAGAGATTTGATAAATATATTATTAGAGAATATGTGATTAATTATACTTACTCAAAAGTATGTTTATCTTCTTATTAACAATAATGTTCTATGATTTATGATATACTACTATGAGTGTTTTAAGGTTTTTATGGTTAAACATTTAATGAAATGATTCACTATTTTAAAATGGGTATAATATATTTTGTATCATTATGGTTTAAAATAAATAAACATTATAATGAGAATAAAAATTTGAGATATGCATCTGGATTAAGATTTTTTATTTAGAAGGAAAATATATTTTCTATAATATATATGTCATGTGGTTTGAATTGGTTATAGTAGTGTGATAGTTACGTGTTGTTTTATTATTATTTATTTTTTATGAAAACCCAAACTAGTGGTGGTATTTTTAAGTATGTGATTGAGAATTTATCCTTGTTCAAAATTAATGGAATACAATTTTCATTGGGTGTGTTTAGGGGAATGCATTTATATTTCAAGTGATTAATGGTTTGTGTGTGAAATGATAATAATAATTTATGATTAACTAGTTAGATTAGGTTTAATCATAGGACAAATATGACTCAACTCATTATTATATGATTTGGGTGCATTATAATTTGATTCTAGCATGTATGCTTGTATGAGTTGGGATAGTAGGGACCATAGTGAATGGTGTGTAGTAATGGTTGACCATTGGGTTATACAGAAGTGGTGATCTAGTAGTTGGATTTCTTATAATAGTTTATTGTCAATTTTTCAACTCTTTAAAAACATTACGGTAGGATAAGAAGAAATCATGGTTAGGGTTATCTCAGATATCATAAGTTTTCCTATAAATATTTTTAACAATGAATTATAACCCACAACATTAAAAATTGGATTGAAATATCCAATTCAATTTTTTAATAAACGATTATTCTTTTAGATGTTACATATGGCCTTAATAGTTTCTAAATTGGAAGGTAAGACATGGATATATAAAATGATTGCAAAGATAAAGAGAAGTGGTAGAGGATCATCTTAGGTGAATTTAAAATAATTTTTCTATAAGTTATTCAATTGATAGATATAAAATTAATGAAGGTGTTAGGAATTCATTATGATCTCCCAATTTTCATGATTATAGTTATATTGATTTTGTATTCTTGAAAAATCACTCGGTTTCATGTCATCCTTACATGGAAATGAATTCATGGAAGACAAACATTTTTAAAGGACCTTGATGATTCATCAAGAGGACTATATATACTCATTTTTTAAAAATACCTCCTCTGATGTTGACAAGAATTCATTTCAAATAATGGTTGAGGATTATTTACCTCTGAATACTTTAGAGACTATTTGATGGTTAAAAATAGGTGGAAGTAAGATGGAAATACTTAGGATATTGGAATTGTATCAAATTGAGGGATAGATATGTGATATAATATAGGGTATTGTTAAATTCCTAAATGGAAATTTTTTTAAATATTAATAAAAACTAAAAAAAACATAAACAAAAAAATAAATAATTGCTAAGTCCACGTTTCAAACCCACAAGGATAGTCCATGTGCTCTGTATTAATTTTAGGAATTTAAAATGAAATTGATTAATTTTTTCAAAAAAATAATTAATTAATATAAAATTGGTTTGGATTACTAATCAAGATGTGATTCATTCCCAAGTCAGTTATTGTTTACTTTATGTTTTTGGGATTCAATTAATTACATGTTCATACCTTTTTTCCATATGAATTAGGTCTTTAAGAATCCATGGTTTTGGAACCATTCACAAATCCTCTAATCACACCTTTAGAATAGTCAACTACTAGGTTTGATCACATAAATAGGTGACCCAAAAACTTATTTAAAAATAATTTCTCTATATTTTAGAATGGTCATGCATAAACTAGGTTAATTAGTTGATGTAGTTAATCAGTACTCTTCAAATTACATAGTGATGATCATGAAAAACAGCAAGAATAATATTAGGATTTTATAAAAATAATTAAAAACCCAAAATTAATAGAAAAATATAAATAATCCCTATGAAACAACCCCCAATAATAATGATATAGGAAAGTATGGAACTACTAACTCATGCTAATAATTAGGAGGAAGAAGAAAATGGTTACTTGAATAAGAATAGTGGTAGAAACAAGGCTCAAAGGAAGAACATGCTCCTATCATCTGGCCTCTTTGTGCGTGCAATCTCTAATAAGTTATTTAGGAACCCATAGGTCTAAATAAAATGGACTTGTTCTACAATCCCCCGCATCCAATAATAAAATATCTACACATTTAGGTAGGTTCATGATGTAAATGTAATAGTTATAGAATAAAAAGTGTGGCCTTCACATCAATAATATACTCTTTTGATGATCATGTGATATATGTTAAATTTTTATGGTGAAAATCCCTTTTTTCACAAGGTAAATCGAATTATTGTGTAAATACACCCTCATCCTATCTTATAGAAAATATGATTCCTATTAAATAAATGAATCTCATTCTATAATCTATAATTTTTTCATCTTTAATCCATCTTCTTCTTAATTAATTCTAGCTTCAAATTTCCAGTGGCGTACCATTCCATGAAGCAATATGGCACAATGTGTATTTAATTTGTGATAATTACCTCATTTTCCATTTTAAAAAATATTTGATGGAACCTACTAAAAATCACAAAAAAAGTCAAACAATTCAATAATTTTAAATAATATCAATTAAATTACAGATATTAGTGTATTAATATACAAAAAATATATATAAATATATATATATATATGAAATTAATATATCAATACTAAGCTCTTAAATTAAAATAAAACTTTTCTTTGAAGTGATTTCATAATGGAAGGATGGGATATTTAAAAAATATTCGATATAAAGGACTGAGGCAATGTTTTGTATGTGTAATTCTTCCTAGGACTCAAGCAGTATGAAAATATAATAACTCTATCTTGGGAAGTGGTAGTCTGAATTTACATAAACTCCAAACCTAAATTGTGGATAGTATAATGACTTAATTGGGTTATTATGATCCTAGATAATGATCGGTGATGCTTATTTGTTAATGAAAATAAAATATAGTAGTTTTTTGTGAATAGAGAAATAATAATAATCCTATGAAAAGGAGTATATAATTGATTATTTAAGAATTTAATGATTTTTGAGTGATGTGTGTTGAACATCATGGGATATGTCTTGGGTGAACCCAAAATTGTGTTTTTTTGAGGTTTTACATTTGTTTCCTCATATAAGAATATAATTTTATTTAGTAAGTTAATTAATACTCGAAATTATTTTGGATTTATAATGTTTAGTTTAATTATATTGTAAGGAAATTTCTATGTATGATTTGATTAATGGATTGATACACTACCCTATCATTGGAGATATATCATGATTCATGAAATACAGTATATTCAGTAATCAATTAGTGTAGAGTCATATAATCTTGTTGATATAGACCTTGATATGGGGAATTTCAGTGACAATTGATATATGATGATATATATCTCATTAAATGGATGAATTATCCAGTAAACCATCTCTCAAGATATAATTTGAGAACTAGGTGTAGATATGTAGGAGATTCTCATTTGGGACTCTAAATTTGTGTTTTTATAGATCAAATTTGATATGTCAATAAGTATGAGTTTTAAATTAATGACTATGTGTTCTTCATGTGTCACAATGTTATGTTATAATTTTTTTGGAGGAGATGGAACCTTATAGAATCCCAATGTGTAGGTCATATATTTTAGTCAAATGGGTGAATTAAAATTGGGAAATTCCTGAGGTCACTTCACTAAGATTATAAGTCACATGGATGAATTTTTAATGGATTATACCGATATATGTTAGTGGATTTTTAGAAAATCAATCTTAAGATAATTTTGATCCAGGTTTTGTTTTGATTTTTGGCCTCGAATTTTGAATATTGTGGATTGATTTTGATGTTATTTTATACAAATTCATTTTTCTTGGTAGTTATTTTGAGTTTTAAGTGAACATCTTGCAATCAACTAACTCTAGTCAACCGAATATGTCACCAAAGTCGGATTGGAACAAGTTAATGATCAATGAAACACCAAAATGAGTTTAATGAATAATCAAAAGGGAGACAAACCAAGTAATAAAATAAAAAATAAGAGTACACATCCATGAGACATAAAATATCAAGGGAAAATGATAAACCTAAAAGTATATCATGATACGACAAATCCAAGTTTCCATGTTACAAACCATCACCACCAAACCAAACCACATGAAGGTGAAAAATATAAGATAATACTCCAAGTCACATGATACCCTTACCTTTACATTTAATCTTAAAAACTGATGCTATAAAAACCCAAAGGAAAAATTAGGGTTTGATTTCTAAGAACAATAGGATACCACGAAATAATCTACAAAAATTCCATAACCGTGGAAATGATATTTATATATTTAAACAAAACATGGTTACACATAAATTTATAAAATGAAAAACATTTTTATAAAACATCCTTTTGTTTCTTATCATAACATTATATAATCAAATCCAAAAGAGTATGAATATAAATAGAAATGAAAACTGGAGGTAAATAATCAAAACAACCATATTTTAAAAGATAACATAGAAATGATATAAATCATGTTGTATGAATGTAACTAAGATAATATAGTTTGGTTTGGGAGTGCTATATCCAAGGGCTAAAATATATAAGACAAACATGTGCTATGTTTTCACAATCTGTCAATATCCACTTTATGTCTACTCCCAAGGTTCCCAAATGTTCTCATGTTCTATGTTTTTACAAAAAAAAGCTGATTCCATAATTCATAAAATATTATTAGGCATTAGCCTATGGTAGGGTTCCACAATGTTCCAATGTTCTATGTTTTCACAAAACAACATCACACATACTCACCATTTCATTAAATAATTTCTAAAAAAAATTAACACCACCCCAATGATTTGAAAATAAAATTTAAAATAAAAAAAATTCATTTTTATAATTTTCACAAGAAAATAATGTAAAAAAAATGTATTTTATGATATATTTATCCCCTAATAAATTTAAATCCTTTGATATCTTGTGATACACGCAACTCTAATTCTAAATGAACTATAATATAATATGCCATTATAACATAGAAGTTTATTGGTGGAATGGAAATGAGTAACCAAAATTTAAAAATTATTTATAAAGGTTTTATATTAAGTAAATATAATGATAAATACGTACTCATTTTTTAGTAAACTCATTATTTTATTTAAAAATACATTTTCTTAAAAATGATTTTTTTTTACTTTTTATTAGAAAATTACATAATCAATTTCTTAAATATTTTGAAAATTTATTTCAATAAAGGAAATTATTTTTTGAAATCATCATGTAATAATTAATATAGTGTTATTTTTCGATAATTTTTTTAAGAGAATTATTTTTTCTATGAATAGTGAAAAATAATGGATTTTATTGAAATCTGCCTTTTCATTTAAATAATTTAGAAATATAAATTATGTTTTAATATTGTTTTAAAAGTAAAATGAGGTATATTATATTATTAATAATCCTATTAGGCCATTGAAATTAATTTTATGTAGGATTTTTTGATAAAACATTTTATACTTCAGAAAACAATTTCTTCTAGTAAACTGCTTTTCCTCTTGTTGTGTGGGTTTAATTTAAAATTAATTAACGCCAATTTATTAATTAAATTTTAAAAATGGATTCAATACTTTGAATCATGAGGATAAATATTTTTAAATATGTCCCATTTATTTTTTTCATTATCAATGGTAACCTTGGTAAATTTTTATCACCTCATTAGGGGTAAAAATGGTAAAAGTGGTTTAAAATTTGTGATAAAGATATACTCTTTTTATCTTTAACACATATTTATCATATTTTATGAGTGTATTTTATCAATTTCTATCCATGTATCCAATATATTTCCACTTGGATTAATTTATATTCAATTATGGCCTTTATATTAATTTTGGAAAATAATAAATACAAATTGTCCCTCTCTTGACTTTAATATCTAAAATATTTTTACATAAGGTTAAAATGATGATAAGTTTAGTTACAAAAATTTATTTTAAATATGAATTAATTTTTTTCATGGATTTTTTTTAAGGACTGAATAATTACCTTAAATGCTTACAAAAATTTTTCATACTATTTATTCAATTACAAAAAAACAATTATTTTAAAAATATTACTAGAAATAAAATTTTAATGAATTAATTATTTCAAAGAATTTTTTATATAAATATAATATATTTAGAAGTTATGAGATGTTTACATTCAAATTAAGTTTATTTAAAAAAATAGATGTTAAATTAAATGAATATTTTTAAAAATGACAATAATGATATTTTATAATAAATAATATTTTTTAAAATGATTTAAAATCCATAAAAACATATATTATATTAATTGAATGTGATGTGGTTTAAAATATAAATCATGGTAAATTATTGGTCACTTATTTTTATGGTAACATTCTTATCCTAAAAATCATAATTAGATTAGATTTTGTGGTAATGGTAAAAAGGGTTAACTAGGGTTTAAAAAAACAAAATGGTATAAAAATCCCCTAAAACTGATCAAATTTTATTTTATGCTAATATTTTAGTTTAATTTATCAATTATGATCCATTTTTAAATAAAAAGTAATTTTCATTAACTTAATACTTTTTATATTTCCATGAGTGCCCCTCCATTCACTTATTAAAGGTAACTTCCTATACTTAATTATTACCAATGTTTGAGCCATATATATCATCCAATATATACAATAATACTATACTATCTTCCTTTAACACATCTTTTAGCTTCATGTATTTCTAAAATACCAACCTTTCAACAGTTAAGGGGTAACATAAATAAGGTTTGTCATTAAAGATGTATAACTCTTAACCGAGCTTTTTCATTTTTTATTTATTCTTCTACCTCCAACAAATACATGTTATACATTATAAAGTAATGAATTTTTTATTTTGAATATAATAAATTGATTTTATTATGATTTAAATTCTATTATTCGTTATCTTCCCATTTGTTAGAAAATGATAACGTCACTCATGTGTATCTATGGACTACCACCTCCACAAAGCGATGCCATTAAATTTTCATTTATAATTTAAATGGATGTTAAAATTTATATATATAATGAATATATATGATATATATTATATAAAATGATGTTATAAAGGTGAATTATTATTTACAATTCTTTTATTCCCTTCATTGATAATTGAAAGTAATGTTTATGCATATATACGACCTACTGTCTCCATGAATGTCATAATTTATTTTTCAATATCTATATTTTATGGACCACTATAAATATATATTGAATATATTTTATATTTATATCATTACTAAAATTTTGTATATTTTGGAATAATAATCAAATTAATAGGATCCAAACTACCGAATCAAAAAGCTCATGAAAAATGAAACAATTAACATCTAAAAACGATTATTTTTATACGAAATTGTTGATAAGAGTGTTTAAATGTAATAAGTAGATAATATATGATATTATATTTCATTAAATGTCTTTGTTATATATTTATAATAAATTCATATTTATTATAAATGAGTTTATATCACTTTTTAGTAAAGTTAAATTCATGGTAATATATTTTCATCTCACATTTATTTATGTGAGACACATACGATATTCACCACATGATTCTAATATATGGTTAACATAATGACCATGAATGTATTTTATGATTATTCTCATGAAAGTAATAGTATTATTAATATCTATACATGTTAATCTCTTTCATGAGGTTTTTATTCAAAAGTTACCAATGTGGTAAAGGATCAATGTTATAATCTCAATTTTTTATTGAGATGGTTTATGATAAAGATTCCCATAATGAAAACTTTTTATATATATCTCAAGAATATCATGAATTTTATTCTAAAATAGGTATTTTTATAGAATAAATCTTTTAATTTTTTCTCTCTCTATAATTACATAGGAGTCTAAATGAATTTTTTAAATGAAAAAAGAAACTTTATTTCAGTTTATAGTCAAAAATCATTTTCCTTCCCTACCCATGTTTTCTAAAAATATTTTCTTGAATTTTTTTATTTTTTAAACATTCATTTTTACCCATCATTTATTTTTTAAAATATGGTTTAAAAGGAATATTCTTATCATTTTCTAAATGTTTTAATTTTTACTTTTTACCAAAAATGGTAAATGAATATTTGTTTTTAATTTACGTGGATTGAATGTAATTTCCTGTTGTCTTGAATGATCAAGGATTTGAAACATTATTTAAAAGTCTCCATGATAATTTTAAAATAAAAGTTTTCCCTTAATATTTGGGAAATTTTAAAATTTTAAAGAAGTGATTTGAAAATTAGAAGGGTGTTTTCCACAAGAATTATTCCATATATCATTCAAAGGAATTTCCATTTAAGATGGAATCCTTTAATATTAACTATGCTTTACTAGGGATATGATTTATTGATATCATCCACTTTAATTATTTGGATGGATTATGAAGATTTCTATTTAAGGATGGTTCTATAAAACACATTGCTTTCCCATGGTTTAATTGTCTATTGATGAAACCTTTATGAAACCCATTTATTTTCCATGCGTATTGTTATGATGAAATGATTAAATGTTTATGAAACATGTTTCCTTTTCACAGGTTAAGATATGAGGAATATTTTATGATCATGTGGAACACATTTATATTATTTTCATTATTTTAAGGGTGGGATAAGAATTATATGGCCCTCTAATTAATTAGGTAAATATGGATATCTCGTGAGATAAAAATGACTAGAATGGAGAGTGAACCCAATTCAATAAGAGAATACATCCACTATGATAGTATTCAGAGTAAACCTTGACTAATGATATTTTGTTTTGTGGAGTGAACCGAATCCACTATGATTATCATGGAAATGATCCTAAAATATTAAAGAAAGGATTTTATATTCTTACATTTTTTCTGAAAACATATATCTTATGTCGATGTATTTCTCTCATTGATAATGTGTTCTTATTCCATTATGATTCATGTATTATCAAACTCCAAGATCAGTGCCATGAATCGAGATTATGATCTATGATATAATGGGTAAGGTTTTAAAATTTTATACCCAAGTTCACATACCCTTGTTCTCTTTTAATGTCTAAGTGATCATTGATATATCCCTTTTTGTCCTTATTGAGCATCAAATATCACACTTTCATTTGATTCCTTTCCCATGATTATTAGGAAAGTATTTTAAGTATGATATGTATAAGAAGGGATTTAGTTATGAATTATGTAGTGGGATATGATCTAACTCACTTATGAAATATTTGATTATGTATCTATGTTTCCAAATATACTAGACCTATAAATTTTTTCCATGAATGATAATTTTATGTATTGAACATCCATATGATAATATATTATATTTATGTATGAAAAGTATTTATCTTTATAGTTTGTATCAGATCATGGTTCAGTTACCTTTGGAAACTAAGTTGATAAAAAATTACTGAGAACCCTTAGTATAATCATATGTATAGGAGTACATATTAAATTATGGTAGATAAACGAGTGTTGTTAACTAGAAAATCATCCCAATCTAGATATGAAAAGATGATATGGTTTTAGAATGATTTATCTTGGAATAATAACCCTAAAAAGAGTTGGTTAAGTATATCTTTACCATTATTCAGGTTCTCAGTGAGTGTTCCCTTACTACTCACCAGGTTTGACACTCATGAGGGAGATTCTTTGGTTAATTGACATTTTTTAGGAACAATCATAAAGGATTTTAATAGATGATGATCATTTATGGCCTAGGTTAAACCTAGGGTTTCATAGATTGAAAATAAAGAATCTTGGTTTATACAAACTATAAATTGTTGTTTATGATTAGGTGGTTTATAACTAGGATTAATATTACTCACACTATGCTTTTTTGTTTTAGACAATTGATAGAACCCAGAGGAGCCATGTTAATTCTTGATGTGATGGAATATGAAATTATTATCATGTTGAAAATCCAAATTCTTTGGGAAGAAAAAAAATTACATGATTATGAAACATTCTCATGATATAAACAATGTTTAACTTCCAATTGAGAAAAAGATAGAACCACATTTTGTTGAGTCCTTCATGAGGAAGTAACCATCATATTTTAGTGACTATATAAATCCACTAGTTATTGATAAATAAATCAGTACCATTACAATAATATTTCTCATTCTCTAGAGTTCAAAACATGGAAATTTAATTTTCCATATTTATCATCTGGAAGGAGGAGTATATCAATGTTGGACTTATATAAAAACCTTCATGAAATAGGTTGAAATTAACTCCATGTAGTGAAATGAGTTTATGTGACTATTTTCTAATAAGTGGTTTCTTTATATTCTTCATACGAAAATGGGTAAGAAATTACATCTGCTAAAGTAGAAGGATTGTGAATGTATTGTTACCTATAAGGAAAATATTACAAGGATTCCTAGGCATGATTCTTGTATTATGATCCAACCTGAAATAAAAGTTAATCGATTATTTATTATCACAAAACCATGTGTATACAGGGTGTTATACATAAAAGACTTTAATAGTTATGAATAATTTTATTTATGTGCTCTCAGTGTGGAAATAGATATTAGATCTACCTAAAAATATTATGGTTTTGGTAAGAAAGTTAATATGTAATTCGAAGGAAATTCTAAAAAAAATGGAGATATGAGGCTGAGTTTTACTTTATGATTCATGTGTGTAAGGAAATATTTAAAAAATTGACTCAAGAACACTGGTAAATGCTTAAATTTTGTAACGGAAGGTCAATGATAAATTGAATATTGATGTTTTGGGCAGAATAAGATTGATATTGTTCGAGATAAAGCACCAAAAAATGCACCACCAAAACTCTAGTGTTTAAAATGTTAGGATTATGGTAATTATGATAATAAATGCTCAAATATTAAGATTCATCACATCGATTGATGTTAAATACATCATAATCATAGATATAAAGGTAAATTTTATGTGATCACTATTGTCGATGTTGGTTTCGATAATAAAGTGGCGAAACATACAGTTACCATCCACTCGAGAACTATTAATTTCTTATTTAATTATATATCTAACAATATTTTTTATCTAAATAATTATATTAGGGTATCACAAAACCACATTAATGATTACATGTTGTATTATTAGTGTAAACTTCTTCTGGTATGATGATATCATTTCAAGACTTTTAATCCATCTCTAATTATTATTTTTGGAAATTTTCTTCCGAGAAATATTGTTATTATTCATATTGTTTAATTTTTTCTTATCATAGGTCTGGATTACCTTTATTTACATTAATATTGAATACATTTATAAGGAAGGGAAGTAACATTTAATATTATGAACCAACCTATGATATTCCGTCATTGTGATGATAAATATAAACTCTTTATGGATATTACACCCATCATATGCATATAGATTCCCATTAAAAAGGGGTGTTTATCTTAATTTGTTATGGAGAAACTCAACATCAAAGATATTACTATTTTATTGAAGTCTGTTGATGTATTTATTAATGAGTTTCCTAGTCATTCGCTAAATCATGATTTCAATTTTTCATTAGAAAACATATCTCATGCTTCACCTATTTTAATGTCTCCATATAGAATGGAATTGATTGAGTTGTATGAGTTAAAGAAGAAACTCTAGGAGAATAATGATAACATATTCATTCATACAATGGGGTCACCTTGGTGGAAAACTATTCTTTTTGTTAAAGATAAGTATATATCATTGTAACTCTACATTGATTATTGGAAACAAAAAATATCACTATAAAGAACAAGTATCATTTACCCTATATTAATGTCTTGTTTGTTGAACTACATGGATCATAGTACTTTCCATAGATTGTACTTAATTCTGGATAAATTAAATTGAGGGTTAAGAAGGAGGATATTCCAAAGATAGTATTTCTTAAAAGTTATGAACATAATGAATTTATAGTGATGTCATTTGGTCTTACTAATTAATTTTCTATCTTTGTGGATTTAATGAATAAATTTTCAATCATTTTTTAGTTATTATAGATGATGTTATTATATATTCAAAGAGTAAGGAAGAGAAAAATGATCACTTTAGGATTGTTCTGAAGATCCTAATGAAGGATAAACTATATAAAAAATTTAACAAGTGTAAATTCTGTTAATAAAAAAGCTTCATTTTTGGGTCATATAATATCAAGCTTTGGTATGTCAGTGGATCCATCAAATAAAGTAGTGTTTGAATATTGTCCCAAACCCACCACTATTACTGAGATCCATAGTTTTCTTCATCTGGTAATATATTTTCAAATATTTGTGGATAATTTATCATGTCTATCTAATCCCCTCCCAAAGTTAGGTTATAAGGGATCAATGTTCCATTGGACAGATGAATATGAATGAAATTTCAGGGAACAATGGAGAAGGTTCATTAGCGCACCTATGCATACATTACCCTATAGTAGAGAAGAGTTTTTAGTATATAATGATGATTTTAAGAAGGGATTGGGATAATTCCTCATTTTAAATGATATGGATATAGCTTATACATCATTCCTACTAAATGTTCATGAGAAACATTACCCAAC
Source organism: Viscum album (assembly GCA_963277665.1). Lineage (NCBI taxonomy): Eukaryota > Viridiplantae > Streptophyta > Magnoliopsida > Santalales > Viscaceae > Viscum > Viscum album. The sequence continues at coordinate 644,646,927 of OY728120.1, read as the reverse complement.
TCATTATTTGGAGTTTTCTATAGTAATGTTTTCATTAACAATATCATGGCATTATCTTTATAGAGAATGGTGTGATATATATACTCATCATAAAATTTTCAAGTATATATTCACTTAGAAATAGTGGAATATGAACTATAGAGTATGGTTTGAGTTGATTAAATATTATAACTACTCAATACACCTTAGTAAATAGAACAATGTGACCGATGATTTTTTTCAAAATGATAACAGTGAATTATCTATGATGTAGGTCACAAAATATCTAATATTACTAGATTTGTAAAGGATTGATATAGAAATATTTAAGTAAGAGGAGAAATATCATCTGTATCAAATGATTTTTCAACCATATATCGATTGAAAGATTCAAAGGAATAAAATGAAGATGTTGAACCATAATAGAGGGTTAGAAATGATCATTAGTTCAACCTTTATTACGATGAAATGATATGGTTTATGAACCATATTTGTGTCCTTTCAATACCATTTTAAAGGATGTTGTTCTTGGATCAATCTCATAGTTAACCATTCAATATTCATCCTAAATGTAAAAAAAGATGAATAGAGACCAGAAAGAATATTTATGATGGGATAACATTAAGAGAGATATTGTAGAGTATTTATCTTGGTGTTTGGTATGTCGGTAAGTTAAGGATTTTTGATTGAATTATAAGGGTATATTACAACCATTACCCATACTGGAAGAAAAATAGGAAAACAAAAACATTATTTTGTAATTATACTACCCAAAACATCTAAAAATTTATAATTATATTTGGGTTGTAGTGGATGACCTTACAATATCTGCACACTTCATTAATATCAGAGAAGATTTCACTTTTGACCATATTGAAACATTACACATTAATTAAGTGTTAAGGTTTCATGGAGTACCACATTCTGTTGTATTTGATAAGTATCTGAGGTTTACCTCCATGTTATGGAGAAGTATTCACCAGGCTATGGATATAAAGTTGATTTTTAGTATTTCTTATCATCATCAAAATGATGGTAAGTCTAAGAGAACCATTCAACCCCAAGAGGATATACTGAGATCTTCTTCTATGGATTTCAAAGGTGGTTGGGATCAAAACCTTTATCTAGTTGAATTTTCGTAAAATAATATATTTCTTTCTATAATTTATATTGATCTTTATGAATAAATATATTGAAAATATTAAATAACCATAATGTGTCGGGATTAAGTTGGAGAATCAATGATATTGGTCGTGATCTAGCTAATAAAATGGAAGAAAAAGTTAGATCCATTAAGTATCATGTTAAGGAAACTCAGAGTAGATAGAAATGTTATACTAACAACCATCATTGAAATATGAAAATAAATTTTGGTGATAATGGATTTCTATGAATATTTTTATAAAATATGGTAATGAAGTTTTGAATGAAGGGAAAGATGCGTCCAAGTATATTGGCCCTATTTAGATTATTTATCGAGTAGGGAAAGTAGCTTATTGTGTTGATTTTCCATCAAACGTCACTTAAGTACATGATGTGTTCTATTATCCCTATGAAAAAGTACATACATGATCCATCATATGTCTTAAAATAAAAGATTTGACTGTAATATAATGATCTTTCTGATGAAGAAAAACTGGTATATGTCTTCGATAATAGAGATAAAATTATATTGAAATAGACTACTCATCTGGTTAAAGTTCTTTGGAGTAATTGGAAATTTGAACAAGATACATGGGTGTGGGGGGATATGATAAAACTGAGATATCTTAATTTATTATAATGTAGTGAAGTGATTTTGAGGGTGAAATTGATTTTAAGGGGTTCATAATGTAGCACCATACGATTTATGATATATTTCTCTTTAAATAAATATAATTTATTTTATAGAATATGATACACACAACCTCAAGTATAAATGAACAGTAATATACTATACCATTAAAACCCAGTCATTAAATTCCAAAAATGAATAGTAATAACCAAAATTTTAAAATTATGTTTAATTTTTTAGATAAATCAAATATATCTATAAATAAGTACTCAATTATTATTAAAGTAATTATATGCTTTAAATATACATATTTCAACAAAATGGGATTTATTAATTTTTATGGGAAAATAAAATAATTAATTTATTACACTTTTAGAAAGTTTATTTGACAGAAGGAGTCTCATTTTTGAAGTAATTATTTCAAAAATATATTTGAGTTAGTTTTTGATAATTTTCTAAAAAATTATTTTTCAATGAATAATGAAAACTACTATTTTTATTGAAAAAATCATTTTAATTTAAAGCATTTAAAGATTTAAATAAAATTTTATAATGGTTTTAAAATTATAATTATTTCAATTATATTATGAATAATCCAATTTGGTTCATTGAAAATAATTTTATTTTGGATTGTGTTATAAAAGAAATTTATACATCATAAAACATTGATTCCCGAGGAAACTATTTTCACCCATTTTTGGTAGGTTTAATTTTAATGTAAATTCTTCCACTTATAAGAATTGAATTTTAAAAAATTGATTCCATATTTAAAATCTAGAGAATAAAATTGGTTAAAAACGACCCTTCTATTTTTTTATTACGAATAGTAACCTTGGTAAAACAATTCACCACGATAAGGGTAAAATGGGTAACGTAGGGTTAAGACTTTGGAAAAAGGATTTAAAATTTCACTAGAACTTTAATTTATCCTATTTTATAAGTATAATTCCCCCATATCCATCCAATTTTAAAATATATGACTACTTGGTTCCTTTTTTCTTTGATTATGACCTTTATATTAATTTAAAAAATAAAAAATAAAAAATGTCACTCTCTTGACTTAATATCTCTAATATTTTTACATAAGGTGTAAAAGAAGACAAGTTCTATTTTAAATATTTATTTTTAATACAAGTTTTTTTATCATCGTAATGTATTATTAATTTTTAATTATTTAATAATTACCATAAAATCTTACGCAACACTAACACGTTATTTATTCAATTAATGGAAAAATTAAATAAAATAATTTAAAAATATTAAAAGTAATAAAATAGTTATGAATTATTAAGATAATGTTTTTGATAAATATAACATATTAGGTAATTTTAAAGGTTAATATTCGAATTCCATTACTTTCAAGATGACTTCAAATTGAAATTCATTTTACAGTTCCAAAAATGAAAATAATGATATTTTATAATAAATAATATATTTATAAAGAATTTAAAATTCATATAAATTTTATATTTTGAAAATTTAATTTTATATATTTACTAATATAAACCATGTTATATTTATTGTCCAATCATTTTTATGGTAACATTATTGACCCTTATAGAGTAAAACTACATTGACTTTATGGTAACTGTCAAAATAATAATTCGGGTTAAAACATAGATATAAGGGAGAAAACAACACCTAAACATGTTCATGTTTTATTTTATGAGAGTATTTATAATAATAATAACCTTTAATTAATATTATATTAATTTAGATCCACATTCCTTGAAAATTAATTTATATTAATTTAATGCCTTATGTAATTCCGTATGTGCCACTCCCCTTACTTATAATAGCAGACCTCATCTCATTCATTATTCACATTATTTGAACCTTATATCTCAGAAAATAATTTAAATAACACATTAATTTATTCTTTTACCACATCTTAGATCTTATTCTATTTCCAAAATACCATCCTTTCAATGATTAAGGTTGAACCCAAAGATTGTTTCTCAACAAAGCGGTATAATTCTTAACCACATGTTTTTAAGTTTATTTATTCTTCTACCACATGTAAATAAATTTTATCCATTATAAAATAATTAATTACATGTGTTAATTAAAATTAATTATTATTATTTTAATGGAACAATATTTATCCACATTCGTCCCATTCGTTGGAAAATGAAAATGTGGCTTGTGCGTATATATGGACTACCACCACCATGAATTGATGTGATCCGTATTTAATTTCTAGTAAAATGAATTTTAATAAGGGTGTATTAAATAAATATATAAGATATATATTATATTAAAATTATCCCATAAAGGTGAATTATTATTTACCTTTATTTCATTTTATCATTTAAAAAGTGAAAATAGTGTTCATGTGTGCGTACGACCTATTATCTCCTTGAATGGTGTAATTTATTTTTATATATCTATCCTTTATGGATGACTATAAGTGTATATATGATTCATATATCATGGATATAATTAATATCTGATGAAACTATTGTCAATGTACAAGGATTGGATCTACGAAACCAAAATTCTCATGAAAAATGGAACAGTTAACACCAAAAATAATGATTTTTTAAAAGAATTTTTAATTTGTTGGTATAGAAAAATTACAACATGATAATATATGATATGATAATTATGTAAATAACTCCATTATGGAATTATAATAAATTAAAATTTATTATACAAGAGGGTAAATTTCTTTCGAATCAAGTTGAACTCTAAGTATGATATTTTCATCTAACTTTAACTTTTTTGAGAGACATGCCATATTTACCAATTGTATATTTTATGTGGTGTGTATACGGACCATGAATTTATATTAATAATTTTATCAAAAAAATAGTGGGGATATTAATTTCCATATAAGGTTATAACTTTCTTGATGTTTTAATTTGAATGTTACCAAAGTGGTAAGGGATTTATGTTACAATGTCATTGTTTTTCAGAATTATTTATAACCAAGTTTACATTAATGAAATTTTATGACATATCTCTCAATAATCTCATGAATTTTATTATACTATGTTTATTTTGGATAATACATGTTTCCTTTTATTTTTATCTTTTAAATACATTAGTGACTGAAAAAAAATTTTATGGTTAAATTAACTTCATTTTTATTTTTGTTAAAAAAATAAATTTTCTTCCATGTCCATGTTTATTAAACATATTTTCCTTTATTTGTTTATCCTTTTTGAAAATAATATTTATCATTGACTGATTTGTTACAAAATGGTTTAAATGGAATATTATTGTGTTCTTATAAACATTGTACTTTGGAATTTTTTACCAAAAAATTGAAAGGGATATTTGTTTTAACATACATGACATGAAAGGAATTTCATGCCCTCCAGACCTCTCATGGCTTTGAAACATTCATTACAAGTTTCTAGTGTAATTTTCAAAAAAAATTCCTTAATATTTAGGAAATTTTAAAATTTTAAAAAATATACTTATAAATGAAAAGGGTATCTTCCTAGAGAATTATTTTATATAAATTTTAAATGAATTATTATCTGAGAGGACATTTTTTTATTTTAATTATGATTTAATGGGAATATGATCCAATAATACCATCCTATTTCATTATTTGGATTGATTATGATGTTGATTATTTAAGAATGATTCTATGAAACTTATTTCCTTCACACCAGTTAATTATGTTACGATGAAACCTTTATGATAATTGTTTCTTTCCTTGGGTTATGGTATTATGAAATGATGAAATGTTTATGAAACTCATTTCCTTTTCATGGTTTCTAGTATGATGAATGTTATGAGATATTTTGAAACACTTCTATATGATTTTAATTATTATAATGGTGGTCCTATAATTATATATCCCTCCAATGCATTAGGTAAATATTAATATCTCATAGTATACTAAAGACCATATTGGGGAGTGAACCCAATTTATTGAGGGACTCTATCCACTGTGATAGTATTAGGAGCGATCATTAACTAAGAATGTGATGGTTTGGGAAGTGAACCCAGTCCATTATTATATTTTTGGAAGTTATCCTATAATAATAAGGAAAATATTTTCTATACTTTTACGTAATACAAAAACATATGTCTTATTCTATTTTTATTCTCTCATGGATCGTGTTATTTAATTCTATTATGATTCATGTATTATAAAATGCCAAGAATTATTCCATGACTCAAGATTATGATCTATGATATATGGTGCGGGGTTTACAAATTTAATACTCATTCTCTAATACCCTTATTATGAAGTTATGTTTATGTGATAATTGATATCTCCCTTGTTTACCCTTATTTCACATCAGATGTCACCCTTTCTTATGTTTCTTTTCCAAAGGGAATGAAGAATGGTTTTAATAATGATATGTCTTAGAAGGGTGATAGATTTAAAAAACATATTGGGAGATTATTTAGCATAATTAGGAACCAAATTTTTATGTGTCAATGTTTCCATAAATACTATATCATTATGATTATAGCACAGATCATAATGTTATGAATTGAATATTCATCTAATAAGATGTAATATTTATATATACAAAGTATGAAGCACTATACGGTATCACAACTCCTATGATTTGAAAATCCATTTGAGAATGAAATCCATCACTAAGGTACATAATTAACATAATAAATTCACGAATAAATTTTATATAAAAATCCATTTTAAAAAAACATTAATATCATGACACAATTTCACATTGATATAATTTAAAATAATCAATTCCAAATTTTTTTATCAAACATATAATGTGTAAAAATTATTTTAAAAAATAAACCCTTTAAAACATTTAACAACCACTCGATATGGAATTTTATAATCTTTTCTCACATAAAATAAAAATCCTACTAAATTTTTTTCACAAGAACACCAAGTATTTCATGGTTTAACACCGATTTATAGAGACACCTACCATAACCCGATCAATCATATTTTGATACAGAACCCACCAACCTGATAGGTGGAGGATCCAAAATAATAATAGAAGTTCCACAATTAATTTATAAGGAAGAACCACCACTAACACCCCTCCACTGGGTTTTATAAATGATGAAGAAGAAATAAGAAAATTCCCCAAACCCTTCTCAAGAGGATATCAAAAATAGTAGGAAGAAATGGGTTGAGTTTTTTTAAATAAATTCCCTATGCTCTCTTGTTTCCATTAATAAAATATAAAAATTGTATAGAACATTTAATTTTAAATTATTAATCAATTAAAAAATAATAAACCTTTTAAAATTCTCATAAGTAAGGTAAAATATTTTATCAAGCTAAAATAATTAGGTTACATGATTTCAAACCTTTAATTTGGATTAAAAAATTTATAGTGACTTTATTTACAAGTGAAACAAAAAAATGTTTTTATCTATTTTCTCTCAAAATATCCCTACATATGGGTCACACGGATTTGTCCTTAAAAACCACTCATGTGTCTTATATGGGTACTCATATACTCTTATGTAACTATTTAAGGAAACAACCTAATATTACACAACTCTAGATTACCCTTATAAAAGGCTTACTTAACCTTAAATTTATCTATGTTACCCTTATTCTAGTTTTTATTAACCTTAAATAATTCTAGAGTACCCTTATGCGAGTCTCGAGTACCCTTACACAATTCTGGACTACCCTTGCATAAGTGTGGATACCCTTACCCCACATTTATCTTACCTCTACCCAACACCCATACACAAGTTAGTACCCTTACACTAATAACCTTATGAATTTCAATGCCCTTATTAAATCCATGGTTTACCCTTAAAAACACATAAAAAATCTAGTATGCCCTTATAAAGTGCATGGTTAATCTTACATAGTGGTTATATACCCTTGCATAGGTTGTTTTCTACCTCTATTCTACAAATAAAAAATAGGGTATACCCTTACAAAAATCATGGAATCCACTTCATACCCTTACACAGATAAATAACACCATCTTACCTTTATGAAACACAAGTAAACTAGGTCTTACCTTTACATAACCCTTTAAAAATCCCTTTTACACTTACATAACATTATAAGTCATCCATGGGTATAGGTATAAAAAATTTACCTTTATATAGGCCCAAGGACAGAGATAAGGGTAAAAATTAAACCTGAAAATTATTAAATTTCAATCAGATGAACTTAAAATTTAAAACCAAGAGGGTATTTTAGTCAGTATAAAAAAATATTATTATAAAAATAATGGTGTTACAATTATCCCCACTATAAATGATTTATACCTCCATAAAATTGTTCAAATTATACGTTTTAAAAGAGAGAATCCCACTAACATATAAACACCTATCTCTATTCCTGTGTCATGTGGATATTCCATATATAACTACATAGTATAAGGACTAAAGATATTTTTTTACCATGAAGTACCTTATCTTGAAATCCATAATGTGAACTTCCTCTATTGGGAAACATGCAATACATTGTGAACTATTTTCTAATAGGATGAAAAGTCCAAAATTATTATATAACATTCCTATATGTTCAATTATCTCATAAGGTACCTAAAAAAACCCAGTTCTAACATACCCTACTCACTCAATGATTATACACCAAATGAAACAAGATTTATTGAGAGAGGCCTAATCACTCACCATGTCCTCTAACAGATAAGAATGGTAGTTTTCATAACATGTTAGGTGGCTCAGAATTACAACCAACATTTACCAAGATAACCATGCTATCCATGAATCTCATAAACAATATTCATTTTTAATAAAGATCGATAACCTACCCCAGATCCAAATCATGAAGATTCACAAGGCCGCCTATAGGACACATCAGAGTGTATCTCTTTAATCATAGAATATGGTGGATATGAAACAAAAAATCCATGGAAAAATGAACACCCTAGAGATTCCAATCCCCTCAAACATAACTTTCAAAAAACTTTACACTAACCATCTCCTTGGAATAAAATACAAAAGAAAATTTCATGAATCAATATATGATTAACCGAATCGTATCTCCATCCCCACAACGAATCTATGGTGGTCCAATTACAAATTCCATGTATTCCTTATCCAACATCCATAATGGAATGTATATGTATACTAATAACATTTATGTTAGTGGTGATGCACTCTACTTCCCTAAGAGTAATAGAATCATAAGATAAATTCTAAACTTTTACAGCTTTCTCCATACACTAATATTGATGTCTCAAAAAATGACACATATTGATATCCCTTGAGTGCACAAAAGAACTAGACTAAAGTTCAAGATCCATAAACTCATATCTCTGATCAACTGGAACAATAAAATACCTCTGAAGACATAATGAACCATTAAGAAACTAAAATAAAATAATCATGGTCTTCCAACCATAAAAGGATACATTACAACACTTCCAACTAGTATCTGAAACTTTTTTGAATACAAGTAGGCAATGAATAACCTCCTGGATCACAATTTCTGGACACATGAACATTGAGTAATCCAACACAAAGAATTTAATTTATTCAAAATATTACTGAATAATCTCTCCACCTTTGATTCATCAAAACCCTTATTCGTAAAACCCTTCTCAAAGTGTTTGTGACCACACCTCATGAATCAAGATTTTACCTAATAACCAAATGAATGAAATGAAATTACTTAACCCATCCTTAGGATATTCATCTTGGTAAAATTACTCATCAGAAAATTTTGATCCAAATATTTCATGAAATTATCTCTAAAATATTTGGATCACAATACTCCAAAATCACGTACAACTTCTATCAACTCATGTTCCAGGCGAGATAGATTATTTCCATGATGGAATAATTGGAAAAATCCTAATACCATCACACAATATCCAATATAAATATATATCTCTACTCCATGTATGAGCCTTAAAAGTGACATAATTAATAACCAACTAATATTAATATATAACAATACATGAGATAAATTTAACCCCACTGGTATCCTTTAAAAGGAGCTATAGGTTCTATATTCTCCAACATGAGGCCCTAAAAAACAGAGACCAAGCACAGGTTTCCCCACTATTTAGATTCAATCTAAAATAGTGCAATAGTTATAAAAACCCCAACATAATAGATAATCAACACGAATAATGAGGTTTCACATTTAAAACAATGGAAACCCAGCCAAATATTTCCACTAATAACCAATAGAAGAAAATATATTATCGTAGTGTAAAAACAACCATGGGAAAACTAGTTCAAGACCATAAAAAATGAATAATAATGAAGAAAAAATTAAAGGATAAACATCAATGATCACTAGTAATGAAAAATATAGAAAATCAGATCTAATGCATCTCGCAAAACCTAGTGACAATTCAAATAGAGACATACCTCAAGAAGAAACAACATGGATCTAGTCTTGGGTTATGTAAACCAATGTATTGTAACATGGGATTAGAAATCTCAAACCGGTGGTCCCCACTACTAAATTTATAATAACATATCACTAATGGATCTATCAGCCAAACCGGTCATGAAACTAAATCCTATTACCCATTCACATACCCAAGTTTCACTACGTATATGGAACTGGGAAAACCATGATGGTGTAGATTTCACCTCAATTCTAGCCCCTGGAAGAAATTTTATAGAGTGAAATGAATAATAAGACATGAATAAACTCAACATAGAAACCTTTATCAATGAAGTGTCCAATGGAAGATATCTAATATTACACCTAAACTTGACTATCACAAAATCAAAACTACTATAAAATTGGAGTGTTTTAACTTGAAGGGACAAAAACATAAATCAAAAGATACATACAAAACTCCAATCATCTAGTGAAACATAATAAAACCAAGAAAAATGGTCCTTAAAGACCCATATACCCAAATGAACATATAAGGCACTCTATTCAAGATACAAAAAGACATTTTTCGGATTACCTCAAGAACATCTAACATTATAACACCAAGAGTGAAGTAATTTATCCCCACCCCATTTTGTGTTTAGGAATCATTAAAGAAAAAAAAGACTTCTCTTGATGAAAGAATACCACTCAAACTCAAGACCTCCCTTTAGAACTCACTTAACCAAAACAATATGTGAAATCAATGTGTTAATGTATTTTAGAGCACATAAGACAAACCCTAAACATAATAAAGGGTTATCACCAATATAAAAGTAATAATTGAATTTAATCATTTTTAGAATGGTTACAAAACAAACACACTCAAGGAGTAAAAAATTATTTAAATCTATTTATATTGATGTCCTCCAAACAAAATTTGGAAATAATTTATATAAATAAATCATTTAAAATTTAAAAATTATTTATTACATTAGAATAGGTTTAAAAAATAGTAACATTTTATAAATCCTCAATTTTAAGATAGAACCTTATACCCTTTTCAAACAAAAGTATTAAATAGGATTCATTGAATCAAATTATCCATGATTGAAGTTATTCTAAAAATAAATTACCATTGAAGATATAAAATATTTTTCTTTAAATACTGTAATATTTTATAAATTTATCATTACTCTCCCAAATCCGTTTACTTTTATAGATTACAAGTTGAAAATGACCATGTATTTTTTCATAAAACTAAAACCTTCCCTTTACATATTTATGGTAAACAACCATTTCTTTAAAAAACATTTAAATCTTATTTAAAAAAAATAAAAAGTGTATGAAATTATTTCATAAAAAATATTTAACCTATTTGGAAGCTAATAGATTCTATAGTTTTTGATGAATACAAATCCATTTCATTCAAAATATAAGCAAGAAACCAAGAGTCACTTCACTAGAATCCAAAATGGCTTCACTTTTCATAACAAATTTTTTTTCATGAAATCCATTTTTAAATCATATACTAGTTTTACGATGAGTTCACAATAAAATAATTCCAAAATTGTCAATTAAATCGATTACTGATATCAATATATCCCAAGAAGTACCTTGATTATTTTCTTATCATTGAGAGTCATTCAAAAAATCCAAGATTCATGGGTTACATATAATAATGCTAAAGGTATGTGGGTTTTTTCTCGACATAGTTAGGTTGTCTATGTCCATTTGATAATTGTGATGTAAACCATTTGACACTTTTAAAATAATGTTCTTAGTCACAAAAGTTTTTGTCAGGTCATCCAAAATATCTTAACAACTTGACCCATCTTACAGTTTATAACTCAAATCCAAGATAACACCCAAGGAAACCAATACATTAAAACGAGGATCATAAGTCTTCATAAAAAACAATAACACATCGAAAATATCAAACAAAAAATAAATAGTGATTTACCAAGGAAAATCAAATGACATTCCAAATTATGGTGTTCAATAACCTTCTCACCATGTACACATGAGATTCGATAAGTCATAGATTCTATATACAAAATTCCAAGAACCAAACCCTGGTAGTGTTATCACACATCTGCTAAGATGGTTGTTTTGGTACTATTTTCTCATGAACCAACTCGGTTCAACCTGACTTGTCACCTAATATGGATTGACACAAGGTTGTGATCTAGCCAAATAATTGTCATGAATAACCAAATGGAGACAAACTAATATATTAAAATTATGAATAAGAGTAAAAATAAATTAGACATATAATGTCAAGACCAAAAGTCTAAACCTAATATTAGAAATTGTTAAGAAAAAGTGGAGTCTCTATGTTATAGTCTTCCACCACCATCACGAACCACTTGAAGGTGATAACAACCAAGAGAAGTCAGCATACCACGTGAAATGATTCCCTATACCTATTACTTGAAAACCCAATGGAAAAAGTAGGGTGTTATCACTAATACTATTAGGATACCACCTAATAATCTATAAAAATTTCATAAAAATGTACGCATTAGTTCTATATATTAAATAAACTAAATTTTAGAGAAATTTTCAAAATGAAAACCATATTTTTAAACTGGATTTTTTTACCCATTATAAAATTCCATAATCAAATTATAATAATATTAATATAAAAAGTATCAATAACCATGTGGAAATAAAAAAACAAACATATCCAAAAAGATAACATGGTATGAATACAAACCAGTGTATATGAATGTAACCAATATAATATAATCTGGTCTGGGGATTTCATATAAACAGGATAAAAGTGATAAGAAAAACATGTGAGTATATAAAAAATAATTTCACATATGAAACCATCATGAATGAATGATATTGAGTTCTAGCCTGTATAATTCATTATTGGATAAATAATTGGACACTAATCCCACAACTGAATCTTATGATATTGATTTTTACCACAGTTTGTCAAAATCATCCTTATATCAATGCCCAAGGTTCCCAAATGTTACAATGTTCTATATTTTAACAAAAAAAGGTGATAACATCATGTACTAAAAAATATAAGTATTTATAATTTGTTAAGGTTAACAAATATTCCCATGTTTTAAATTTTTATAAAAAAATTCACCCTTTCTCACTATTTCATTAAAAAATTTCAAAAGTGAATTATCTACAATCCCATGCTCTAAAAATACAATTTAAAATAAAAAAAATTATTTCCACAATTATCACATATAAAGAATCACCACTCCCATTATTTGAAAATCCATTTTAAAATAAAATCCATCATTGAGTAATTTCACTAATACTATAATTTCATTAAACTATATTTTGAAAAAACCTCTTTAAAAATGAATCTCATGATAAAATTACACTTTGATATAAAGTTAAATAACAAATCACACCTTTTTTGTTTTTAATAAAATGGTTCACATACAATTTTAAAATAAAAAAACTTTTAAAAAAATTATCAACCACCTCTAATAAAATTTTACAAACTTCCCTCACAACAAATAACCTAACTATTTTTAGAAGAACACTCAATATTTCATATTTGATCATAAATATATAGAGAAAACCACATCTACTATATAATTGATATCTTAAAAAATAACCCACCAAATAGACAGGGTGAGGAACCTTTATTAATAAGAGAAGTTTCATGAACAACATCTAAATAAGAACTACCTTCAACACCCCTATACTAGTTTTTGAAGTAAGGAACAAGAAGAAACCATCCAACACCTGAAACCCCTGTCTATAGGATAAAAATATATTAGGTATCAAGGGTTCAAGTATTTTTAAATGAACTTACTAGAAATTTTTTTTCACATTAATAAAAACCCAAAAATTAAATACGATATTTATTTTCTAGTTTTAATTAGGTCTTGAAGGAAATGAATTTAAAAACACTCATAAAGGAGTTACAAGAATTAATTAGGTTAAAATAACTTATTTTGTAAACACCAAAAATTTCAATGGAAATTTTTTTTCTTAAATACATGGGAATTTTACGAGTCCGCAGTTTCTGACGGTTCTTGATTCCGAGGCCCGGTGTGCCCGGAATCAATTTCTAAAATTTTGTTCGGGTACGTTCAGTAAACGTACGTATGATATTTTATAACTTTGGAAATGGTGCTAGGAATTGAAATCTGAGGGCACCGTTGAACTCATTGTGTTGGTGATTTCTTAGTGAGACCATCACTGTAGTTGTGTTATGATGATATTGGAAGATAGTTTGGGGGGGTTTAATTAAATTGAATAAAATAAAGTATTAACTTTATTTTATTTGGGTGGTTAAAACCTCCAAGGGGAGGTTCGAGGTAGGGGTCACCACACCCTAACCTCCCATTGGAGGTTATGGTGGTGGGGCCCACCTGATTATAACTTCCCTTTGGAGGATATCATTGTGTGGGGCCCACATGAGCTGTAAACCCCTTGAACCCCCAAACATATCTTGAGATAATGAAGCCAACCTTGTCTTCATTAATTTGTAACTCTCCACCTTCCCCATTAATTTTGTGAAAACTCTCCCAATTAATTGGGGAGCCTCTCCACCTTCCCCCAATTAATTTAATGTGCCAATCCATTTAATTAATTAACTCATTTTGGAATTTTTGCCACCCATTAAAAATAATGGTCAGTCTATTATTTTTGGTTGCCAACTTTTTTTTGGTGGAGCCTTGGGAGAATTAGGATAACTTCACCCTCTCTAGTGAGGAACGTGAATAACTCTATCTTCTACCTTCTTCAATAGGGTCAAGAAAAGGAAGTGACACCCACGAAGAACATGGATGACGTCATCTCCGACTCGTCTTCTCCAGACTCTTCCTCCTCCGACATTGACGGAACGAAGTCCGCCTTACCGCGAATTAGTCAAATGATCACCGATTTACAAGGTAGGGGGATTGTTGTTTTTTTTATTCCCATTCTCTGATGTTCAATTTATGGAATAATTTATTCCATATGATATCAACATAACGTGGGGGGGGGGGGGTTCAGACCGCACGAACATGACCAACCCTTCCCTTTTGTTTGTTCTCGTTTGATGACGACGACATGACAAAGAGGCATAGACGATGAAGATGAAGATCAAAGGTCATGCTACCCGTGGCCTCTACGAACCGCGCCGCCCCCACGACACCTGACGTGCTACCCGCGCCATAGCGCACTACCTCGGAGCGTTGCCCGCGCCCTAGCGCGCTACCCCGGTGCGCTGTCTGTGCCTCATTTCCATGTGCCCCACCGGCGCCCCGACACCCTGCCTGGCACCCCCGCGCTCTGCCGGTGGCATTCCTAACGGCTTTCCTGGTGCCCCCTCACCCTACAGGCGGCCTTCCCAGCACCCCGATGCGCTGCCCGATGCCCCCGCGGCCCCCTGCCGCAGTCTGCCCGGCGCCCTAACGTGATGACCGCACCCTTGCGCGCTACCTCTGCGCGCTGCCCGGCACCCCGGTGCCCTTCCCGGTGCACCTGCGGCCTGCCCGGTGTCCATTCTATCTGCCCGAACCCTGCAAGGCCTGCCCCTAGCCTCCCGGCGACCGACTTTCCAAGCTGCGCCCCACACAACGCTGGCCGAACCGCAGTCGTATTCTACTGGGCTGGGCCTAACTTAGTGGGATGACCCACCTAACAGGCCGGGTCAGACCCATCGGGTCTGTCTAGGTTGACCCAGAACCGGTCAACTCAAACTGGGTTGGGAAGAGTTGGTCTAAATGGGTTGGACCAGTCCCAGACCCACTACCGACCCTTTGCTTACTTTGCCCTTATCTTTGGCACTAGACGTCCATTTTACGAACCGTCAGGGGCACTATAAATATTGATTAGAGTCTTTCTTTTGAGAATTCCCCACTAGTGTTATAAGTATAGTTGAGATATGGCCAAGTTGGATCGTACATGAATCCAACCGGGTCCCCATACCTAAAAGTCTAATATCTCACAGATCGTACATCTGATTGACGCGTCGTCTATTTCATTGGGACCCCTATGACGTGGAGGTCATTTTTGATACTTCTATGTGAGACTTAGTGACACTTGGAGTATCATGTTGTAGCTCGTGGAGCGGATCATTCCAGTGACGAGAAGACAGAGTGCAAAGACCTAGTAGCTGACAGACTAGATGACTGCTTCACCGATTCGACTAGCCCAGTGGGGAGTGCCTGGTAGTTGGCGACAGACCCATCTTGGAGGAGAGCCTCGTAATTGGCATCAAACTCGCGGTACTCGATAGGAGGAGTACCTCTGCAGGCTATTTGGGGGAGCACCTGCTAGTTGGAAGCAGACCCACAGTGGAAGAGTGCCTGGTAGTTGGCAGTAGACCCACGGTACTCGATAGGTTGAGTACCTCAGCAGTCCAAGGTTAGTGAGAAGTGCCTTGGTGTTGTGATAGGACCATTTTTCTCGACAGAGGAGGAGTTCTCCAGCAGCCGTGGTTTCGATAATGAAAATCATAGTTTGAGCTAATTCAATTACTTTTGTGTTTCCTCATGATTAAGATGGGTTACTAGATAACTTAGGTATATGTATAGGCATATACCTATGTATGGGTTAACCGATGATTCTTTACTTTTTGGTTATCCTTGTTAGATATTTTGAGACCCTGAGGGTCTCGGGGTCCCTAGTGAGTATCGTTATACTCAACCCTTCACGGGTTATGCCTGCACCTCATTGTGTTCGATGCAGATGAAGGACAGTGCTGATGGTGGCCAAGAGTGCCAGGACTGGATGGTACACGGAGGTGGACCTTATGATGAGTCAGTACACAGAGGAGTCTGATGGATGTGGAGAGCTGAGATGGCCATCTGTACCTACTATTCAGGTAGGAACCCCAGAAGACGATCCAGGCACGTCTCCTTACTTTTCAGCTATTTGTATCTTTTTTAGTTGTACTTGTTTCTAGTTGTACTTGTACTCTTCTATTGGAATTTTATTTCCAGCCCCTTTTACTTTCTAGAACTTCTTCTATATACAGTATTGCTTAGTGTTTTTCTTCCAGTTGGGTACTCTAAATGTGTGTGTTTACTTTTTATAAAGGAAATGCCATAAGAACTTAGGGATTTATGCATTTGGTGCTAGTCGCTAGCCCATGGCCTATAGAAGGTAGGCTTGGGGTAGTCACGATATGGGCCCCAGGGGATGGGTAATGAAAAATTGGTATCAGAGGAGTCGGTTCTACCACAGAACATAGGACTCTGATATTTCTTATCTATGAAGCAATAGTGTTAAGGGTACTGAGTGTGGTTTTCAGTTCAGGGAGTCCAGTGTTGGTGCGGTGGCCAACATATCCGTACAATAGGACCCTGACTATTGATTTCTGGCTTAGTGCATGAAAACACTGATTGCGTGCATGCTTTCAAAAGTTTTTCTTTAAGTCATCTCAACCCAGTCATCTCACCATGAATAATCATTTGACCTTATTGCATTCGTTTCTTTCAGGATTCCTCCTTGTAAATGACCAGTTAGATCCCCGAGAGTTGTTTGCACTGACAACCCGCCGAGTGACGAGGCCTCAGAATAGGGACCCTTTCCATCGGAGGCACCAGCGCTACCCCCACCTGTTGGGCCACCAATGACACTAGCCCTAGAAACAGACGATGCATGCCACTTGAGCATGATGAATGAGTTCTAGCACCAGAGGCCACCCAGGTTCCGGGGAGAGACGGACCCACAGGCGGCTAAGGATTGGCTGGAGGATGTGGTGAGAGTCTTCATGCTAGTAGGGACACCAATAAACATCATGGTGATCCTTTCCACTAGACTTCTTTAGGAAGCAGCAGGTTGATGGTGGAGCCTGATGCTCCAGGTCCACGATGAGGCAGCACTACTCTGGAAAGACTTCGAGAGCCTATTTCGGGTGGAGTTTGTTCCAGCGACCCTACGAGCATTGCAGATATAGGAGCTACTTATTCTATAGCAGGGAATCATGACAATAGTGCAGTACTCAACAAGGTTCACTGACCTCTCGCGCTACTCCACAAATATGGTACACGACCCATTATTCAGGGCTCAAATCATCAATTACGGACTCCGGTGAGAGATCAGAGCCTCAATTATCTCCCTAAGCATCCCAATGAAGGCAGGGGTGTTAGAGATAACCCCCCTGGTAGAGAGTTTTCTTGCTGAGAAGTCACCAGTAGTGAGACCTACTACTAGTGGA
This sequence comes from Viscum album, assembly GCA_963277665.1. Taxonomy (NCBI): domain Eukaryota; kingdom Viridiplantae; phylum Streptophyta; class Magnoliopsida; order Santalales; family Viscaceae; genus Viscum; species Viscum album. The sequence continues at coordinate 644,628,810 of OY728120.1, read as the reverse complement.
CATTCAACGGAGTCTTCTGCATCTGGTAGTAGACCTACAGGTGGATGACCACTTTACTTAGGATCTATTGTGCGAGGCACCCGGAGTGGAGACAGAGCCAGACATGCCAGGATCAGATAGTGTTACTCATGTAGCGAGCTTGGTCACATGGCTCATGACTATATGACCTATTGTTCTGACGATCAGCAGTCAGTTGAGGGACCCCCCAGGCAGAGGTAGAGGTTCAATTGAGGTGGTCTGCAGGGAGTTGGTGGACGTGGCAGAGGAGCTGGTAGAGAATCTTGCCACGATCGACGTTACGAGGTGTTACAGCCACCAACACCAGGAGGACCACCCCAACCACGAGGAGCTGGAAGACAGGGGAGATCTCGGCTTCAGGCAGCTGAGGAATTTGACCATGGTACTCTGGAGATGATTTGTGGTATGATCTTTGTCTATTACACATTAGATGCAGTTCTTATAGACACAGGATCCAGTCAATCTTTTATAGCCACTGCCATCGTTCAGAGCTCAGAGATTCCGACAGAGCCGTTAGCTCGATCATTATGGATAGAGACACCTACTAGAGTACACTTGATGATTACACACTGGTGCTGGTGGTGTGAGCTTACTCTATGAGGTGAGAGCATCAGTTGGGATCTCGTCGTAGCAGCATCGCGGCCTTAGGACGTCATCTTGGTTATGGACTGGTTATCTACATTCCATGCTCATATTGATTGTATTAGGTACAATGTGTGGTGTGTCTGCACGGATGTGACCATGTTCACCTTCACCGGTGAGAAGGGAACCTTTGTAGCATTGGAAGGACTTACTCGGAGGAGGGTGCAGCAGATCACTCACCAGTTTTCTTGACTCACCCTCAGAGCAGTTGATGTGGAGATTCTGACTTATCGTGTAGCGGTGGACCGGTACACAGATGTCTTACCTGAAAATGTTCCAGGACTACCTCCACATAGAGAGGTGGACTTCTGTAAAGACCTGATTTTAGAATGAATTTTTATTCCCTAATTTTGTGTGTTATTTTAGTTTATACTCAACAAAAACATATTATTTAATTAATTATGTGAGTATAATTAAAATGAGACAGGTGGGTTTTGAATGTCATATGACCATTGGTCAATATGACCGTTGGTCAATATGACCGTTGGAAACTAAATGTTGTTATTTTTGTCTCTAAATACAAGTGATCTTGGTTAATTAATACAGAAATAAGATTAGATGGCCTCATCTAGTATTCTCAGGTCGATCAAATCCCATATGATGAAACTTAGGAAGGAGCTAGCACCACTGGGCTTTGCTCTAGACCAAACCTAATCCAAACTTCATCGTGTGATGATGTAGGGGAATTTCCTTCAGGGGAAGTTCAAGCTTATAGAAATTACTACTCGGGCATTGTTGGCTGATCCACCCTCGGATTCTCTCACCTTAGTACACCTTACACTTAGGTCCTATACTGGGGTTATAAGGTGCTATGTAATGAGACTGTAGCTACTTTTTGTAATCCTTTTAGATAATGAAAGTTGTGCTTTTCTTCCTATAGTGAAGTTGTATTTTATTCAAATGTTCGAACAAATATAGGATGTATATTGATGAATTTTGGAAAAATGGGATATTTTAAAATAATTATTTAAACCTTAAATAATTAATGATGTGTAATGATTTTCAGAAAATGGTCTTCTAGAAATGTGTTCAATGAGAAATTTAGAATCTAATAAGATCAAGTTAATTTTTTGTGAATAGTAAATTATGAATAGTAATTTTACACATAGGATTAGTAATGTGACCAAATGGATTAGTAATCTCACTAAAATAAAGTATTAATATAATTTAGGTACCTTGATTATGTAATGTGATTCAATAAAATAGGTAAATAACTGTTTCTGAAATTATTAGTCATGTATTAGTTTTTTTCGAGTGAATAGTTTTTTTTAATTAAAAAATTAATTAAAAATATTTAGAAAAATATTTTTATAAAATTTATTTCTTTTTTGAATTCAAATCATCGATATTAGTTTAAGGTTATTTTTGGGGATTTTTCTGAAAAAAATGAATTTTCAGTGAATAGTGAAAATACTGTTGTTTGTTTCGGTTGTTTAATGACATCATTAATGATGTAATAATTAAGTAATAATTCTGGTAGAATTATGAATAGTAATATAAGGTATGAGGTGTCCTAAGTGGCCAATACCATGGGAAAATACCATGGGAAAGCCCATGGTTTTTCCAATACCACTGATGAGGTGTCCCTTGGCCATTAATGACTTGTCCCTTCACTTCTCCTATAAATACAAGGACTTTACCTCATTGTTTTCATTTCTAAATCCACCTCAACGAATTTATGGTCTCCCTACAGTCCAAGTAGGCATCCCAAGGTTCCCTCTAGCCTTCCAAGGTCCCGACCTTCATGCTTTCGAAGTTACTCTTCAAGGTAAGGGATTCTTTCACCCTCCTCTTTTAAGTCATGACTTCCTTTATGTTGCGTCTTATATTTTCCATATATTTATATTGAGGGTATGTTCTTATATTATTTTAATATTTTCCATTTTATGTACAAATGATTATAGACCCTTTCTTCTCACATCAATTTTTTTTTCTGAATTTTCAAGTGATGTCGTTAGGCTGCCGAATTCTCGTAAAAGGAATCATGTCTTCTCTTTTCTTTCATGTTTCCTTTTTATGTTGTACGTCATTCAAATTTCCATAACATGTTGTTATCTCCATGTTTTTATATATTTATATTTTATTATAAGTTATTTATGAGTGGGTTACTCTTGTACCCCTCTTTCCATTGTTTTCTAAAACCATGTTATATAGTCGTTATGTTGTGGAAATTTCACCTCAAAATTTATATCTCTTCCAATCCAGAAGTTCTCTTGTTTTATTTATGTGAATAACCAGACCTATTTCGATTATTTGGGTTTTCATAAATATATAAATATAATGTATTTGATTATGTAATTGACATACATATAACCCTCACTCCCTTTCCATGGGTTATAAATGACATAATGATCTTATTTTTTTAAGAACTTTTAAAACGTCACGATCTTGAAATGAAACCCATTTCTTATATTCTTCATATGTTATTTATTAAATTTTTGATTATGATTTATGTGCCTCACATGTAAGTAAATAAATATTAAGGGTTCTCCGTGATATCTCTCCAATGCATTGGGTAAATATTTAATCTCTAGAAATGACAAGTTTCACAATACCTTTGTGAATAATCTTGGTAATTTATATGACACCTTGGGAATGGACCTTGGTGATATGTTTATGAATGTATAAATGAAATGTTTTAACCGCATATTCCAGTTATGATTCACATTATTTTCATTATTATATTCCTATACTTCCATTTCTCATATATTTATGTTGTTATTCAAGTTCTTATAGATATCACAAGTACACTGATTCCCTTGTTTACCCTTACTGGGCCTTCTGCTCACCCTTTCCTTTGATGTATGTCTCCAGGATATGAAAGGAAGTATTTTTACTTAGGATGGTCTTATGATGAAGCTTTAAAGTGAATTAAAATAATGTTTTATGTTGTATTCAAGTTTTATTATTCCTGATTTCCAAGACACAAGACTTTAAAGATCCTCTGTACGTAAAATGTAATGAAAAGTTATGTTTTAAAAAGGTGGGATTCCACAGTTGGTATCAAAGGATAGTTTGGTTGTTTATAGAAATTATACTAGGAAAACATTAGAAAGAACCCTATAGAAAAGTTTAAATAAAGGGAAACCTTCCTGGTATTTTGGTGCGTATTGAGTAAGTGGTTTATCAAAAAAATACATCCCTGTCTAGATATGAGCAGGTAGAGGCGGATTTGGCACAAATGTACATAGGGGTAAAACCCAAAAACACCACATTGAGTTAGACTCGAACAGGAACTGGTGCACGACAAGGATCCTTGCTTCACTCTTAGTTATGATACTCCCGGGGTATATGTTTGGTTAATCTCAAGATTTTTATGAATCATTATGAATGAATTATAGAGAAATATAATTTTTTAATCATGATGTTTTAAGATGTAGAATCCTTTATAGTTAAAAGATTTTTAAATGAAATAAGTTTCTCACTAATATTTTATTCTTTTAGAAAATAGAGGTCAATAGGAGGAACTGTGGAAATGGTGATCGCAATGGACCATGCACTAATGTCCCTCTTATGGAAGCCTAAATGGAAACATTCATGCAAATAATGAACCAACTAACTCAAGTTATGAGTAATAACATGAATCAAGCTAAGAGGTAGATCTCACCACGAAGGGAACAACATTATTTTGAATCCCTTATGCACCAACGACCACCAACCATTAGTGGATCGACCGACCCATTGATTGCTGAGAAATGGACCAGCTCCATAGAGAAGATCTTTTATGTTCTATGTTTTTTAGAGTAGGATAAGGTCCCCATTGCTATATATAGCTTAGAGGGAGAAGTTGATCAGTGGTGGGAACTGATCAAAAACACGTGGCAAAGAGTGGAACTTGAAGCTATGGAGTGGAAGTGTTCAGAGGGATCTTTTTCAGTAAGTATTTCCCTCATTCCATGAAAAAAATAATGGAGAAGTAGTTTCTCAAGCTAAAGCAGAAGGAGAATGAATCTGTGGGAAGCTAAGAGATGAACTTCATAAGGATTTAAAGATATAACTCTAGCTTTGGCATGGATCCAAATGGTATGTCTGATAGATTTTTCGGTGGACTGAGACCTCATCTGTGGAAGTATCTAGCCAACTAAGATTATGATAGCTATGAGGATATCGTAACGAGTGTGATGAAAGTCGGGCTAGAGTTTGGTAAGACACAGTGGTCTGATAAATCCAATGACAAGAAGAGATCGATAGAGCCCAGCTTAGGGAGGGATTTTGATTAGGGAAGAGGAGGAAATTGAGTGCAACTTCCCTTGTGTAATAAATGTGGGAAGAAGCGTTCAGGGAACTTACTGCTTGGGAGTGGGAAGTGCAATAAGTGTGGCAGAGATGGTCATATTGAGAGGAATTTTCATGGTGAGGTGAAAACACAATTTCCAAACACAAACGAAAAGGGTAAGATGGTGCATGACCTACCTAAAGTCCAGTGCTTCAAATGTGGACAACGTGGGAACTTTTCCAATCACTGTCCAAATCCAAGGGCAGTGGAGGGGAATCACCATCAGCATCAGCAAAGTCTAAGGGATCAAGGTCATGCTTTTGCTATCGCTACAGCTGAAGTCGATGCTCTAAATGATGTGGTAGCAGGTACTCTTGTTGTCCCCTCAAAGCTAACAAGTACTTTGTTTGATTCTAGTTCTATGCATTCCTTTATTTCATCCAAGTTTGAAAGGAATTTAGAATCAACCCCTGAATTGCTAAAAGTAGAGTTCTATGTCAAGACTCCTGGTGAGACTATCCAAGCGTCGTCAATGTTTAGAAACTCTAGTATTTACTTTAGTGAGAAAAATCTTATCTCAAATATAGTAGTCATTCCCATGCGGGAATAGAAAATTATACTAAGGATGGACTGGCTCTCAAAGTATAATTCTAAGATCAATTGTAGAAGTAAGGAAGAATCATTAGTCTTGAATGGAAAACTGACAATTATCTTCCAAGGAGAGATATCTCAACCTCATCTTTGTCTAAAATAACCCACTTTATCCTTATTTATGGAGTTGAATAGCGAAGAATAAGAAGGAGATGAGATTTTGATGATATAAAATTTCCCCATCCTCTAGGAATATGTTGATGTATTTTTGGAGGAGTTGCATAGACCTCCCCCGGAAAGAGAGGTAGAGTTCTCCATCGAACTCATACCTGGATCTCATCCGATATCAAAGACATCGTATTGGATGGAAAATGTAGAGCTGGAGGAATTAAATAAACAACTCCCAGATCTTTTGGAGAAGGGGTTTATCTGACCAAGTGTGTCTCCTTGGGGGGCACCTATTCTCTTTGTGAAGAAGAACGATGGATCAATGCATCTATGCATGTTTTATAGATAACTAATTGGGATCACAATGAAGAACAAATACCCTCTTCCAAGAATTTATGACATATTTGACCAACTTCGTGGGGATAAATTCTTATCTATGATTTATCTTTGATCTGGTTTTCATCAATTGAGGGTGAACATAGAAGATATTCTGAAAACTACCTTCCAATCAAGATATGGGAATTATGAGTTTGTTGTTATTACCTTCAGACTAACTAATGCACCTACTATTTTTATGGATTAGATGAATATTCTATTTAAGGACCACCTTGATAACTTTTTGGTAGTTTTTATTGATGATATTATGAAATATTTTTCATAAGTCGCAATGAGCATGAAGATAATTGAAGGGTTATTTTTTAAACTCTGTGGAAGGAGAGGCTTTTTGAAAAGTTCAGTAAATGTGATTTCTAGTTACAACAAGTCTCTTTCTTAGGTCACATTATAACCAATGAAGGAATCACAGTTGACCCTAAAAAGAAAAACATTGTAGAGGAGTGGCCTCAAACTACAACAATAATTGAGATTCATAGTTTTCTTGGATTATCAAGATATTATAGGAGGTTTGTGAAAAAACTTCTCAGAACATTATAATCCATTAACCAAGTTAACTCGAAAAGGGGTCATGTTCATCTGGATAAAGGAGTGTGAGGAAATTTTCCAAGAGCTGAAGAAGAGATTGGTTACTTCACCTATGTTAACACTGCCCACAAGTGGATAAGGATTTCTTATTTTTAGTAATTCATATGTAAAAGGACTTGGGTGTGTCCTCGTGAGAAATGACAAGTTCATTTCTTATGCATCTCGATAGTTGAAGATTCATGAGCAGAATTATCCTACGCATGACCTAGAGCTGGTTGTGGTTGTTTTTTCTCTGAAGATATGGAGGAACTATCTTTATGGGGACAAATGTTATATATACACGGACAATCAAAGTTTGAAGTATATTTTAACTCAAAAGGAATTTAACATGAGACAAAGGATATGGTTGCAACTTCTTAAATACAATGATTGTTCAATTCATTATCACCCTGTAAGAGCTAACGAAGTTGCTGATGCATTAAGCAGGAAAGACCCAGTTGTTCTTTCCATGATGAAGATTCAAAAATATACTTTGATAAATGACCTAGTAAAGCTGGACAGAGGAATTATAAAGAAAGGGACATCATCAACCCTAACCCAAATGATTTATCAACCATCATTACTAGAGAAAATCAAGAAGTCTCAAAATGAAGATCGTCTATTACAAGAGATGTTTGAGGCTGTAAATGATGGAATGTTTCCTGAGTTCAATATTGATCAAGAAGGTGTACTGTGATTTCATACAAGACTATGTGTTCCATCTATTCCGGAAATAAAAAAGGAGCTGATGGATGAAGCTCATAGCTCTACTTTCTCTACACATCCTAGAAGTAAAAAAAGTATAGAGAACTTCATGATCATTATTGGTGGGTTAATATGAAAAGGGAGATTGATGACTACACTTCACGGTGTCTAGTATGTCAGCAAGTGAAGGCAGAGTGACAACTTCCTAAAGGGGTATTGCAACCACTACCCATACCAGCATGGACGTGGGATAATATCTCTATGGACTTCGTCACTGGTCTTCTGAGAACTTCCAAAGGAAACAATGTGATATGGTATATTGTGGACCATCTCACAAAGACTGCACATTTTATCTCTATCTGGGAAGATTTCACTCTTGATCTACTTTCCATGATTTACGTGAAGGAAGTAGTAAAACTGCATGGAGTTCCATTTTCTATAGTATCTGATCGTGATCCAAGGTTCATATTAATATTTTGGAGAAGTATTCAACATTCTATGAGCACTGAATTGAATTTCAGTATGTCCTATCGCCCCCAAACTAATGGCCAATCTGAAAGGGATATTCAAACACTCGTGGGCATGCTGAGAATGTGCTCAATGGAATTTAACGGTGGATGGGATCTACATCTCCCTTTAGTTGAGTTCTCTTACAACAACAGCTTCCACTCGAGCATTCAAATGGCTACCTATAAAGCTCTATATGGGAAGTAATGAGAACTCCTACTTGTTGGGATGAAGATGGTGATTGAAATCTTCTTGGTTCTGATCTTGTGCAAGAGATGATAGAAAAAGTCCATGCCATCCAACAACACATTAAGGCTGCTCAGAGTTAGCAAAAGAGTTATACCGACAACCATATAAGGGACTTGGAGTTTGATGTTGGTTATAAGGTATTTCATAGAATTTCACCTTGGAAGATAGTTATGAGGTTTGGGAAGAAAGGGAAGCTCAGCCCTCGGTACTTTGGCCCCTATGAAATCCTTGATTGTGTGGGAGAAGTGGCCTATCGGCTTGCACTTCCCCCAAAACTAGCAAAAGTTCATGATGTCTTCCATGTATAACTCTGGAGAAAGTACATACCTGACCCTTCATATGTACTAAACTCAGAGGTGGCACAACTGGAACATGACCTCTCTTATGAGGAGCAGTCGGTGGAGATCATGGATCGTAGAGACAAGGTTCTACGCAACAGTACTACCCACCTTGTTAAGGTGTTGTATAAAAACCACAAATATGAAGAATCCATGTGGGCACTAGAGGAGTCAATGAGGTATAAGTACTCACACCTTTTCTTTTCTGAGGATACGAGTTAAAATTTCAGGGAAGAAATTTCTTAAGGGGGAAGATTGTAACGACCCAAAATTTTGAATGGATTTTTATTTCCAAATTTTGTGTGTTATTTTATTTTATACTCAAAAAACTATATTCTTTAATTAATGATGTGAGTATAATTAAAATGAGACCATTGGGTTTCAACAGTTATATGACTTTTGGTCAATATGACTGTTCGAAACTAAATGTTGCAATTGTTGTCACTAAATACAAGTGATCATGGTTAATTAATATAGAAAGAAGATTCGATGGCCTCATCCATCAGTCTCAGGCCGATCAAAACCCATATGATGAAACATGGGAATGAGGTAGCACCATTGGGCTATACTCTGGACCAAACCGAATCTGAACTTCATCATGTGAAGTAGGAGCAGAATCATCTTTGGGAGAAGTTCAAGTTTATAGAAATCACTACTCCAGCAATGTTGGTCGAGCCACCCTCAGATTCTCTAACATTAGCACACCTTACACATAGGTCCTATGATGGGTTTATAAGGGGCTATGTAACGAGACTGTATCTATATTGTGTAATCCTTTGAGATAAATAAAGTTGTGATTTTATTCCTATGGTGAAGTTGTATTTTTATTTTTAGACATTTGAATAAATATAGGCTGTATATTGATGAATTTTGGAAAAGGGGATATTTTAAAATATTTATGTAAACCTTAAAAAAGTAATGATGTGTAATGATTTTCAAAAAATTGTCTTTTGGAAATGTGTTCAGTGAAAATTTTTGAATCTAATAAGATCAACTTAATTTTTTGTGAATAGTAAATTATGAATAGTGATTTTATGCTTAGAATTAGTAATGTGACCAAATGGATTAGTAATCTTACTTAAAGAATGTATTAATATAATTTATTCACATTGTTTAAGAAATGTGATTCAATAAAATAGGTAAATAATTGTTTCAGAAATTATTTGTCAAGTATTAGTTTTTTTCGGGTGAATAGTTTTTTTAATTAAAAATATTCATAAAATTATTTTTATTAAATGGAGTTAATTTTTGAATTCAGAGCATTGATATTAGGTCAAGGTGATTTTGGGTGATTTATCTGAAATTTTTTTTGGTGAATAGTGAAAATACAGGTTTTAGTTTTGGGTGTTTAATGACATCATTAAAACTATGTTAATTATGTAATCATTCTGTCCAACTTATAAATAGTAATATAAGGTATGAGGTGTCCCAAGTGTCCAATACCATGGTCAAATACCTTGGGAAAGCCCATGGTTTTTCCAATACCACCGATGAGGTGTCCCTTGGCCATTAATGACTTGTCCCCTCACTCCTATAAATACCAAGCCTTTGCCTCATTCTTTTCATTTTCAAATCCTCCTCAATGAATTTCTGGTCTCCTTACCTCCCAAGGAGTCCTCTAAAGGTTCCCTAAAGCCTCCAAAGGTCCCAACCATCATGCTTTCGAAGTTACTCTTCATGTTAAGGTATTCTTTCATCCTCCTCTTTTATGTCATGACTTCCATTATGTTGTGTCCTATATTTTCCATCTATTTATGTTGATGGTATGTTCTTATATGTTCTTATTACTATAAAGTTTATGTAAAAATAATGATATACCCTTTATTCTCTCATAAATTTTTTTCCCAAATTTTGAAGTGATGGTGTTAGGCTGCCGAATTTCTCGTAAAAGGAATCATGTCTTCTCTTTTCTTTCATGTTTCCTTTTTATGTGGTATATAATTCAAATTTCCATACCATGTTCATATCTCCATGTTTTTATATATTTATACTGTATTATATGTAATTTATGAGTGGTTTACTCTTGTACCCCCTCTTTCCAATGTTTTCTAAAACCATGTTATATAGCCGTTATGCTGCAGAAATTTGGCCTTAGAATTTCTATCTCTTCCTCTCTAGAAATTATCTTGTATTATTTATGTGAATACCTAGACATATTTAGTTTCTTTGGGTGTTCATAAATATTTAAATATAATGTATTTGATTCTGGAATTGACATACATATAACCCTCACTCCCATTCCATGGGTTATAAATGACATAATGATCTTATTTTTTTAAGAACTTTTAAAACGTCACGATCTTGAAATGAAACCCATTTCTTATATTATCCATTGGTTATTTATGAAAAGATTTATTATGATCTATGTACCTCACATGTAAGTAATGAAATATTAAGGGTGTTCCCTGACAGTGCTCCTATGCATTGGGTAAAGATTTAATCTCTAGAGATGACAAGTTTTACGATACCTTGGTGAATAACCTTGGTAATTTTAATGAAACCTTGGGGATGGACCTTGGTGATGTTTTCATGAATGTCTAAATGAAATGTTTGAGCCACATATTCAAGTTATTTTTCACATTATTTTCATTATGATATTCCTATAATTCCATTTCTCATATCTTTATGTTTTTATTCAAGTTCTCATTGATATCACAAGTACACTGATTCCTTTGTTTACCATTACTGGGCCTTCTGCTAACCCTTTCCTTTGATGTATGTCTCCATGATATGAAAGGCAGTTTTTTTACTTAGGATGATCTTATGATGAAGCCTTAAAAGTGGATTAAATGAATTTTTTATGTTGTATTGAAGTTTTATTGTTCCTAATTTCCAAGACACTAGACTTTAAAGATCCTCTGTATGTAAAATGTAATGAAAAGTTATGTTTTAAAAAGGCGGTATGCCACAACTTCTACATTGACATGTACCCGGTGATGACACCGATATCTAGTCAAGCATATCAGATGGCTCCCATTGAGCTTCACAAGATGAGGGTACATCTAGAGGACTTACAAGGGAAGGTATTCATCCGGCTGAGTGTTTCTCCCTGGGCAGCCCCGATTCTATTCGCCAATAATGTGGATTGAATCTTGAGGCTTTGCATCGACTACTGTTGCTTGAACCAGGTTACCATGAAGAATGAATTCCCACTTCAATGGATTGACATCCTCTTTGATCATCTCAAGGGAGAACAATGGTTCTCGAAGATTGAACTCATATCTGGCTATCACTAGCATAGAGTTCGAGATGAGGATGTGTAGAAGACGGCCTTCAGATGTCGGTATGGACACTACGAGTTCTTGGTTATGCCCGTCATCATAACCAACTCTCAAGTACTATTCATGAGCCTCATGAACAAGATCTTCCAGCCTTACCTCGATCTCTTTATCATAGTCTTCATTGCTGACATTCTGATCTACTCGAATACTGAGGAGGAGCATGCCTACCATTTGCAGGTACTACAAGATACACTCTGAGAGAACCATGTTTATGGTAAGGTCTCGAAGTGCCAGTTTTGGATTCGGGAGGCGCACTTCTTGGGACACGTCATCTTGGAGGCTGGAGTTGCAGTGGATCCAGCGAGGATTGAGGTGGTACTTGCTTGGGAGCAACCCAGGAGTGTGACAATGGTTAGGAGTTTTCTGGGATTGACTAGATACTACGAGGGGTTTGTTCCAGACTTCTCCAGAGTTACAACACAACTTTCTGCCTTGATGAAGAATTGGGAACCCTTCGTGTGGTCGGAGAGATGCGAGCTGAGCTTTTTGGATCTGAGGTAGAGGCTAACTACTTCCCCCATCTTGAGGATTCCAGAGGAAGGTGTAGGGTATATAGTTTAGTGCGATGCATCAGGGACCAGAATCAGGTGTTCCTGATGTAGGAGCGATGAGTGATCGTTTATGGTTCTCATTAGTTGAGACAACATGAGAAGAACTATGATACTCATGACCTGGAGTTAGAGGTAGTGGTCTTCGCCTTGAAGATGTGGCGGCACTATCTGATGGGAGAACATTTTACTATGCACTCTGATCACAAGAGTCTCAGGTATATCTTCTCTCAGAAAGACCTGAACCTGAGGCAAAGGTGATGACTTGTGTTCCAACAGGACTATGACTTCGAGATAGTCTATACTCTTGGGAAGGGGAATGTTGTTGCGGCTTCACTCAGTAGGAGAACTGGCATTCAACTTCTAGGAGAGGCGACAGAGTTTCTGGCTGCCTTACATATATCCTTTATGGATAGGGATTGAACAAACTATATTTAGTCTCTTACAGTCACTCCACTTCTTCAGCGAGTCAGGGAGGCGTAGTATGAGGATGCTGACTGCGAGACATGACGTGCTCAGATATCCATAGGACGGACACCTGATTAATTTTCAGAAGGTGGGGAGCACGTCATCCTTTTCAAATGACGTACCATGGTACCAGTTGCACTTCAAGAGGGGGTGTTTAGGGAATTACACACTTCCCCTTTAGTGGTACATCCAGGAGTATCGAAGATGTACCAGGACCTCAGATGACAGCACTGGTAGCCAGGTATGAAGAAGGTGGTTGCAGAGTTTGTCTCATGGTGACTCACTTGTCAGCAAGTGAAGGCAGAGCACCAGGTACTTTCAAGCTTAGTACAGCCCTTAGAGTTCTCAGAGTGGAAGTGGTATGGGATATCCATGGACTTCATGATGGGTCATCCACGTACATCCAGGAGTCATGACTCGATATGGGTGATCGTTGACCGACTCACCAAGTCGGACCACTTCCTACTGATCAGAGAGCAGGGTACAGTAGAGAGATTGGGACGCCTATATGTGCAGGAGATAGTGCATTTACATGGAGTAACTTATTCTATTGTCTCCAACCGTGACACATGATTTACTTCCAGGCTATGGAAGGGGTTGCAGGAAGCTTTTGGGACACAACATCATTTGAGCACCGCCTTCCATCCTAAGACGGATGGTTAGACTGAGAGGACCATTCATACCCTCAAGGACATGATCCATGGATCTGTCCTCAACTTAGGTCTTAGTTGGGAGGATCACTTGCCTTTGGTGGAGTTTTAAAACAACAACAGCTATCAATCCACCATAGGTATGACACCTTTTGAGGCCATGTATGAGAAATGTTGCAGGCCACCGTTGTGCTGGACAGACCCTGGGGAGTCAGCACTAGTGGGACCAGAGATGGTAGGGGCTACCATAGAGAAGGTGCAGATCATCCAAGAGCAGATGAAGACTACACAAAGTAGGAAAAAGTCGTATGCTGATAGGAGATGGAGACCTATGGATTTTGAGGATGGTGACCACGTATTTCTACAGGTCTCACCTCGACGGGGTCTACGTAGATTCGGTTGAGGAAGAAAGTTATCTTCACGGTTCATTGGACCATTCCAAGTCCTCAAAAAAGTGGGAGAGGTGGCTTACTGCTTAGCTATTCCACCACAGTTGCACCGGGTGCACGATGTCTTCCACGTATCCCAACTGAGGAGGTACGTGCATGACCCATCCCACATCACTGAACATAGGGTGCTGGACATCGATGACATGGGAAATTTCACGGAGGTTATAGTGGAGATTGAGGATCGATAGGAGTGGGTGCTATATGGACACTTGATACCTTTGGTGCGCATGCATTGGAAGCACGAGAACCTCCAGGAGAGCACATGGGAGATGGAGGCTCAGATGCGTGCTCAGAACCCCAATTTGTTCACTTAGTGTGAGTTATACCTTATGGGGATGTAAGGCCCTAAGGTGGGGAGAATGTAAAGACCCTAAATTTCCATGAATTTTTTTCTTAAATACATGGGAATATTATGAGTCCACAGTTTCTGACGGCGCTTGATTCAGAGTCCTAGCGTGCCCGAAATCAATTTCTGATGTTTGGTTCGGGTACGTCCAGTAAACGTACAAATGGGATTTTATAACTTTAGAACTGGTTCTCGGAATTGAAATATGAGGGCACCGTTGAACTCACAACATCATTTATTGTTTAGTGATACCTTCACCGCAATAGCATTCTAACGAGATTGGAAGATATTTTTTGGGGGTTTTTAATTAAATTGAATAAAATAAATTATTAACATTATTTTATTTGGGTCGTTAAAACCTCAAAGGGGGGGTTGGAGATGGGGGACACCATACCCAAACCTCCCATGGGAAGTTATGGTGGTGGGGTCCACCTGAGTATATCCTCCCTTGGGAGGATATTATTAGGTGGGGCCCACACAAGCTACAAACCCCCTAAAACCCCAAACCTCCCTTGAGTTAATGAAGCCAACCCTCTCTTTATTAATTTGTAACTCTCCACCTACCCCATTAATTTTGTGACAGCTCTACCAATTAATTGGGGAGCCTCTCCACCTTCCCCCAATTAATTTAATGTTCCAATACATTTAATTAATTATGTACTTTTTGAATTCTTTCCAACTATTAAAAAAATATTTAGTCTATTATTTTTGGATGGAAACATTCTTTTTTGAGGAGCCTAGGGAGAATTAGGATAACTTCACCCTCTCCAGCGAGGAACGTGAAGAATGAAAAGAACGCCATCTTCTACCTTCTTCATCCAGGGCCAGAAAGGGAAGTGACACCCATAATGAACATGGACGACGTCATCTTAGACTCGTCTTCTTCGGACACTTCCTCCTATGACATTGATGAAATGACATCTTCCTTACCGTGACCCCATCAAACGATCACCGATTTACAAGGTAGGGGGATTTGTGTTTGTTTTATTCCCATTCTCCGACGTTCAATTCAGGGAGAAAGTTATGACATATGATATCAACCTAACATTGGTGGGGTTCAGACCACAAGAACACGGCCGATCCTTCCGCTTTGTTTGTTCTCGTTCGATGACGACGACATGGAAAAGTGGCGACGATGATGAAGATGTCAAACAAAGGAAATGCTACCCATAGCCTTTGCGAACCTCGCCACCCCCGTGGCACCTGGCGCGCTACATGCTCCCTAGCACGCTACCCCAATGCGTTGCTCGCGCCCTAGCGTGCTGCCCCGGTGCACTGCCTGCGCCACCTACCCCCATGCCCCGCTGGCGCCCCGGCACCCTGCGCCCTACCGGAGGCCTGCCTGGCCCCTACCGACGGCCTGCTCGGCACCCCAACTCCCTACCCGGCGCCCCCGTGGCCCCCTGTCGTGGTCTTCCCGGCACCCTAACGTGCTCCTCACGCCCAAGTGCGTTTCCCCAGCATGCTGCCCAGTGCCTCGATGCCCTACCTGGTGCACCCACAACCTACACAGTGTCCATCCGGTCTGCCCGCGCCCCGTGTGGCCTGCCGTAGGCCTCCTGTCAGCCGACCTCTCAAGCTGTGCCCTTCGCGGTGCTGGCCGAACCTCCCTAGTAGTCTGCTGGGCTGGGCCCAGCAGACTGGGCCCAACATAGCAGGATGACCAGCACAACGGACTGGGTTAGACACATCGGGTCTTTCTGGGTTGACCCAGACCCGGTCGACTCCAACTGGGTTGGGCCGAGTCGGTCCGACTGGGTCAGATCGGACCCGGGCCCACTACCGACCCTTTGCTTACTTTGGCCATATCTTTTCCATTGGACGTCCATTTGAAAAACCATTAGTGGCACTGGAAATCTCGATGATAGACGGTCCTTTCAGTATTCTCCACTGGAGTTCGGGGTATTTTTGAGATACAGTGAGGTTGGATTGTACATGAATCCAACTGCATCCTCGAGACTAAAAGGCTAATATCTCACAGACTGGGGGTCTGATTGACGCATCGTCTATTGCGTTGAGACCCCTATGAGGTGGAGGTCCTTTGTGATACTTCTACGTGAGACTTCGTGTCACATGGAGTATCGATTTTTAGTTCATGGGGAGGATCCCTCTAGGGACGAGAAGACAGAGTGCAGAGACCTAGTAACTGACAGACCTAATGAATGCTTGACCAATTCGTGTCACCCAGTGGGGAGCACCTGGTAGTTGGTGGCAGACCCGTGGTATAGGAGCGCCTGGTAGTTCGCCGCAGACCCACGGTACTCGACAGGAGGAGTACCTCTACAGGCTATTAGGGGGAGCACTTGGTAGTTGGCAGTAGACCCACAACAGAGGAGTTCCTGGTAGGTGTCAGTAGACCCACGGTACTCGACAGGAGGAGTAACTCAATAGTCCAAGGTTAGTGAGAAGCACCTTGGTATCGCGACAGGCCCATTGTTCACAACAAAGGAAGTGTTCTCTAGTAGCTGTGTTTTTGATAATGAAATTCTTGGTTTGAGTTAAGTTAATGACTTTTGTGTTTCCTCATGATTGAGATGGGTTACTAGATAAATTAGATATATGTATGGTCATATAACTAAGTATGAGTTAATCAATGTTTCCATTACATTGTGGTTATCCTTATTGGATATTGTGAGACCTT
The DNA here is from genome assembly GCA_963277665.1 of Viscum album. Classification (NCBI taxonomy): domain Eukaryota; kingdom Viridiplantae; phylum Streptophyta; class Magnoliopsida; order Santalales; family Viscaceae; genus Viscum; species Viscum album. Next base: position 644,612,033 of record OY728120.1, on the reverse strand, counting down.
GAGGGTCTCGGGGTCCCTATTTTGTATCCTTATACTCACCCCTACACAAGATATGCACACACCTCATTGTGTTGGAAGCAGATGACAGACAAAATTGGAGATGGTCGAGAGTGCCAGGACTGGGCGGTACCCGGAGGTGAACCTTACGATGAGTCGATACACAGAGGATTCAGACAGATGTGGAGAGATGAGGTGTCCATTTGTACCTACCCTTCATGTAGGAACCTCGTAGGACAATCTAGGAGCTCCTCCTTACATTTTAGATGTTTGTCTCTATTTCAGTTGTACTTGTTTCCAGTTGTACCTGTACTCTACTGTTGGGCTTGTATTTTCAGCCCCTTTTAATTTCCAGCACTTCTTCTATATATAGTATTGCTTAGTGTTTTGCTTCTTGCTTTCTACTCTGAATGTGTGTGTTTACTTTGTATAAAGGAAATGTCTTCCAAGATTAGGGATTTATGCCTTTGGTGCTAGTCTCCAACCCCAACCCTATGGAAGGCGGGCTTGGGGTAGTCATGATACGGGCCCTGGGGGACGGGTTGTGACATATTTCATATGCTTTCCAGTTTTCAATATGGATGAATGGCCTTCTAGGGATGTCTTGGAGAAGAGGAATTAGAAAAAACATGTTTTTATTTATTTTTCTCCCAAAAATAGTACTCCATAAGGGTAACATGGATTTATCCATATATAGCTCCCATGTGTTACATAAGGCATATGAGTTACCATTATGTAACTATTGAAGGGAACATTTAACCCTTAAAAAGATATATAATACCCTTATGAATGTCTTGATTACCCTTAAATTTCTCTAGATTACCTTACACTACTTTGGATTTCTCATATACAAGTCTGGAGTACGCTTAAGATAGTATGGAGTACCCTTAAGCAAGTATGGAGTGCCCTTATACATGTCTGGATACCATTTTATAGAGTCCATGTTACCTTTTTAAACACCCTTGTATGATCTAGTACCCTTACAAAAATACCCTTACATAATAAGGTACCCTCACTCAAGCCCATATTTACCCTGACTAAGTTCATAGAAAATTTCTTATACCCATACACAGTGAATGGTTACCATCACGTAGAAACTATTTACCCTTATGAATGTTTTTTGAATCCTTTACACGTCACATAGAAAATAGGGTTGAGCCTTGAGAAACTAAAGGAAACCACTACTTACCCTTACATAGATAATGAAAACCCCACTTACCTTTACGTGGCTTAAGTAAATAGGTTATTACCTTTAGATAACCCTTCACAACTGTCTTTTACCCTAACATAGCACTATAAATCCTTACTGTGTATTAGTAGAAGACATTACCATTATATAGGCCCTAGGACGTATGTAAGGGTAGAAATGAAACCTAAAAAGTGTTAAATTTTCAATAATGGACATAAAAAATAAAACTAAAATGGGGTTTAAATGATTATAAAAAATGTTATTATCAATAAATTGGGGTGTTACAGGTCGGGAGTATGTAGAATGTTCATTGAAGACTGCATCACCAACATGGTACCTAGTACATTCCCACAAGGTTCTTTGAGTGGTTCCAAGTGGAGGGGTGGTCTTACGTGGAAGATCGGGTACCAAATGGAGGGGCACTAAGTACTTAATGATTCAATGATTATTTTTAAAAAAATAATTATTTAAAAAATAAATTTTTATATAAAGAAAATTCTCACCTTTTCCCTTTGGTTTTGATCCAACCAAACCATGGATCCAAAATTAGCATTATGTAACCATTAATTTGTAATTTCTCTCAATTACTTTGTTATATCAACTAAAATTTATTATATCTATGGGGTTTTGTATGCTATTCTATTTTTAGGAAATTGAGGTAAATTCAATCCATGATAATGGACATGTTTTATCATTATTTTATATGGTTGGTAGTCTCTTACACTTTACCTTTCCTTATATAAATTTTAATATTTTTTGTGCAAATGATGTAGGGTAAGTGGGTTTGTGTGACATGAAATTTATTTTATATGGATTAGGACTTTGAGTAAGAGAAATTGAGACTCCATAAAACTAAAACTGATATATAACCTGTGATTCATCTAAATTATAGTAGTGTTGCCAATTTATTTCAAGGAACAAGGACTAAATATAGTTAAAATTATAAACTATAAAGGGTGTTATTTCATTAATTGAATATTATATTTCCTTGTATGATAAAATTAATTAGTGTTTGAAAATTAAATCTAGGGTAATGTTTCACCACAAGGTAATGGGTTAGGTTAAGTTGTAACTTTTTGATTAGAGTGCACCGGTTAGAAAACCAATTCACCTCCTTAGGTAAGATTATATGTGATAGGTCTTAGTTAGACTTGTTATTTATTAATTTAGGCCAATGTGAGAGTAAGATATGTAATTATTTTTTCCATTTAGAAAATAATATATGGTGTCCAGATATGGAATCTGTAGAATTAAATTTATATATATTATCATCCTTTATAATTTTCCTTGTGAACTAGAGGGTTATGTTTACCTTGTTAAGGGGTGGTTTATTAGGTTAATGATTGATGACTGATTGATAGAGGATGATCATTCTTTCTTTTATGCACTTTATTACTTGTTTAAATAGTATCATAGTTTGGAGTGATAAAAAAAGAAATTGGATTTCACTTTTAAACATGACTCTTTAAAATTTATTTTCTTTGAAACATATTAAATGATTTATTTTTTTCAATTATATTATATTTTTATTATCAATGTTATTATTTTTACACATCAATAATAAGTTTTAGTAATTTTATTATGTTTTTATTGTTTCATAATGTTATATAATTTTTTTCATGTTATTAATCATGGTTTACCCTAATTAATGGAAGGTGATTGAAGCATGTATCTTTTTTTTGTAGCATTCTTATTGAATTATCAAAAAATAGATGCTAAACCAGTCTTTACAAGGTCTCAAGCAAACCTTTCCATACACTAGAGGCTTTAAAATAACATCAAGGGTATACTGATTGTATAGTGTGGAAAATATACCCATGTGATCAGTGTAGCACAACGATATAAGAGATAATAAATAAATCAAGAAACAAGAAAAGAAGTATAAATAAAAGATATATAAGTAGAAAAATAAATATACAAACTAATATAATAATAATAAATCATCTTAACTAAAAGTAAAATTATCCATGCAGGTCTAGACGATGCACTATGTACAAGCATGAAAGATACAACAGGTAATGCAATACAATACATAAGCAAGAAAAAGAGTAAAAATAAAGAAGGGATAAATCCACGAGAAACATAAGGTGTATCTTGGTCCTATGGTCATAACTATTAGGTACAAGCATGACAACACAAGAATAATCCAAATTACTTGTGAATATAAACTCTATTTAGGTACCCTAGTGTAGTGGGTGCTTGAGCAAGGTGTGAGATATACCCAGTTGGCCACCACCAAAAGCATCTAAATCATAATAATGTATGTGGATAAAAAAATCCATGTTTATGTAAATATTAAATTCAATGTTAAAAATAAATAAATATATCGGTTTGTGTTCATCATGGGATACCCAACTGAAACTACCATCTTATGCCTAATACTGAAATGTCTGAAGGAAGGAAACATAATAAAATATAATTATATATATGTGTGCAAAAATAACTCAATATAAAACAAGTATTAAGAGATAGATTGAATCCTAAGTATGTTATTAGGTCTGGTATATGTATCCCTAGATAACATCTATATAATGTAAATATTTAATCATTAATTCAGCATTAGAATTTAAGAAGAGGCTCCCTGATCTCATCTGAGGTGATCCATAAATGGAATCCCAACTATCAATCTAGGGGAACAATAAAAACCCATCACCATAAAAGTTCATCCAAGGTGATCTATAAATGTAATCCCAAGTATAACTCTCAGTATGGTGTGCAAAAAACCTCTAATTCTATCCTTGGTATCTCAAAAAGGGGACCAAGTATCACAAGTGTATGGGTGTAACTATCTAGCCATCAAGCCCATCCAAGATGTCTCCCATGGGGAATTAGTATCACTCATAAGGTGGTTGTGAAAATTCACGGTGAGACCATCCAAGGGATACTGATTATTTCTCCTGACATAATATGAAACAAGTAACCAATGAGCTTCTCCTAGAAATTATAGTGAATGGAAACACAAGTGTTTCTCAATGAATAGTATATCCTAAAATTCTATGAACCCATCCCTAGAATTTAGAAAAGTGGAACCCTAGTATAGTTAAAGGAATTCATGGATCATTTAATTTATCTATGTTCATAATTAATGAAGGAATTGTTTATAAACAATCCAAATCATAATTTCTCCTACAAAAGAGGAAAGTTCCCATTATACATTAAAATTGTTAAGGATAATAAAATTTCATGTACAAAGAATGTCATAACCTATTACAATGAAACTAAATAATTAAATAAAAATAAAAATTTCATTCATTTTTTTTCATTTGTCCTTTTCATTATGAAGGAATTCCAATCATACCATAGATGGATTAAGACCCGGTTGACTACCCAGAGATGGTCACACTATACACAAAATTTTAAAATATAGTCCATGCTTAAATGACATTTATATTGAATCATCAATTTTATACCAAATTAATTATTCAATAACCACTTAGGAGGTTTCTTGGTCACTAAGATGTGTAACTTAGTGGGGAATCACATCCATCCACATTCCAATTAGACAACCTGTTACATTTTAGAAGACAACACACCTCAATGAGGGGTTTAATTAGAAAACAATTAATTAATTAAAATAATTCAAGGAACACACCCATGTGGGTGGTTTAAAACTTGAGGTTTATGACCGTCCAAAATGCCAAAATGACATTCAAGGCTACCAAAATTAGGGAAACAGGTTCTATATAACTTATTTAATATTTTAAAGGTGTCACATGGAAATATCGATGCATGGAACAATGGATAAAATTATTAATGGTGATAATTTAAGGTAAAAATAAATAGAACACCTACCTAATGCTTAGTATTCTTTACCCATCCAATATAGAGGCTTGGATTAAGCCACTTTGAGAGAAATCTAAGGAATTTAAAAATGATTACTACACATCAAACAAGACTAAAGGCAAGAAAAATGGACATCAAAAAGAGGAGATCTCAAGAAACACATATAGAGGGGAGGCATACATTTCCATGTGGCATCCCTCTTATGCATGAATAAATGAGGAGTTTTCCCCCTATTTCCCTTTTGTTAAGGAATCCCCTGTATTACACACCATGTAAATGTTAAACATTGTGTAATAGTTTCACGATGTGTAACATTTACATGTCAGGTATTCCTTTGGCCAATCCCCCAATATATAATATCATGATTCCTCCGATCCACATTCCATGAAAAAATTACACATCATGTAAATATTTTACATGATGTGAAAAACTCTCAACAACTATTGTCAGCATCCTGACCACCCGTTCTTCTTCTGGTGCTTTCCCAAGCCCATTGAGCCTTACAAAGAAATATAAACTACATCCTAAAACACTATTTATTAATATTGAAACCCTCATAACCTCAATAGGGTTCCCAAAATTCAAAATGATCCATGCACCAATGGAAATGTTTAAATTATTTTTGAAAATCTATATGGTCCAAAACAAGGGATGTTACAACCTGATCACCTTAAAACATATGTTCCTTGAGATTCCAAGGAGACCAAAAATCATTAATCAACCTACTAGGTTAATTGAGTTTCATTTTAATGTCCACTTTGTGTTTCCAATTACCAACCCATCACCAATAATTATTTAAAGCTTGTGGTATATAAGCTATTGAAACTCGAGTCAATGCTCACTCTTTAAAATTGGAACATCGAGTCAGAGCTTAATTGAACCCATATAGCCTAAATAATGATAAAATTTACATATCCTTCACTAACTAGCCTATGGTACATCCCACTATAGGGTTTAAAATTAATAGGGAAATTCTGAGTCTTGGTATCTCCACCTCGGAATTTTCCAACAAACAATCATTTTATAATTCTTATAATTCTTCTAATATGATTCTTGACTAGATCATACTATTGAATTCCGATCGACCTTAATTATCCTAGTCAAGTCAAATTTTCAAGAAATTCATCAGCAGACCCAAACTGCACTCATCTCATCTCAACAACATTCCAGGAAGGGATTCATCACTGAAAATATTTAATGAAGCATGAGGAATAAAGTTGAGAAACTTCTGGCCGACTGTTCTAAAAATTTATTGGCATAGATGGTAGGTGTAACAAAAATCAAATCATGACATATTCTTCCAAGGCACATCGCATTTTCTTCGAGAACGACCATCGAAACTTGTACCCAACTTCAGGTGATGTCTCCAGGATAAACTCTCACCTGATCATTGAATTTTTAATGCATCAACATGAACATGGGTGTATACTGGATCTAAATACTTGGATCTTCACCCTTAAAAAAACTTATTTGAGACTGGATAATGTTCATGGTAACCTAGGGTTTTTCAACTAAAGTCTAAGGTGTTTATTCAAGGTAAGACATACTCAAATGTATATAAGTGACATGTCAGTACATAACCCATGTGTCCACACATAAAAAACTGAATGAGACCAACAACATTCAAGTAAAAAGTTCTATATAATTTCTATGAGTCTATCCAAGGAGATTCTACTTAGGCACCCAAGTATCACCCAGTATGAACCATGCCTGTAAAGAAAACCATGCTTCTAGAGCATAGAACCGATGGAGTATATTTATTAGAAAAAAACTGAATTTTGAATTATTAGCTAAGAATATAACCAAAGATCCCGTAATGAACCCTGGATGATATTAGGATAGGGTACATGATCATCACAATGAAAAGAGTACAAAAAAGGGTATTAACGATTACCTAGAATACCAAAGACATTTCCATCATATCCAAGAGAAAGTGCATGGCATAGTTCTGAACCAACCATGTCAAACTGCCTATATAAAGGTCAGCCGAACCTCTCAAGACTATTTCTTTAGGAAGTGCTCAACATCACATGTTGATACATCACCAACCAAATCATGATTCCTTTACTATTGAGGCATTATGTGGTCATTAAAGCATAACCACTGTAGTCCATCTAATACCAATAGTATCTTTCATGGGTTCTGTACTCATATAACCATATCATCATCCTGATTCCTTGTATGAAACAACCCACTTCGAACTTAGTATCACCAAGGGAAGTCAAAAATTAGTATTGAAAATATTTAAAATGTCATTCTCTATTTAATTCCATATACATGTAATGACACAAATTTCTATAATATATATGATTCTCACCACATTAAGTGTGTCCTTGTCATTGTATTTACTAAAAAAGGGAACTAATCCCATGAAACACTCTACATTGACAACTAACCGTAGGTCCTAGAGGTGGCCAATATACTAGAAATCATTAAACCAAAATGGGAGATAGACTTTCTACTCACATGTGTGATAGAACAAGTTTCATTTTAGATACATGTGAGATAATCCGCCTAAGTTATGTTAACATGTGTCATAGCATCAGGAATATGATCCCAAACAAACCATACAACGTGTTAAAACATGTTTTACTTTTACAATATCATCCCAAACATTAGGACGAGTATAATTTCAACTCATGCCTAGGTCACTCTACTCACGATATGACCCTTGAAGATAGTGTTATATTTCAATGATTTAATTATTTCCAACGAAGTCATCTAGATCAAGGTACCATTTTTTTCACTCGAAGGGTACTACTTGTATCAAGGAATACTACCCCAAGATTTCACAATAAAAATGGAACATTCTTGATGCTATCAATAAGCCTATAAGTCTTATTAATTCCATTATTTGGTGGAAAAAAAAGAACTAGAACATATTCATACTATCGCAGACCAATGTAAAAAATGATGATGATCTCTTGAGTTAATAAAAACGAATACAAGGAAGAAGAAGAAGGGTTGCATGACATAGTAAGCAGATGAACACACCTTATGCATGTATAAACCACTAAAACCAAGAATTACATGATGTTCACACATTTATCAAGGATCGAATCATTAGATAGTCACTTGTTAAGAAAAGGGATTCATTTTAAAATTAAGATTTATACAAGGGAAAAACAACACCTGAATGAAACTTCGCATTAGAAAAGATTGAAAATAAATTATCAAGGATTTAAAGCTCTGAGGGTTCTACCAACCTCATGATAGCCCCTAATAAAACTATAAATTTAAAAACTAATAGATAGGTCATACTGAATATGTCACTGGGCTCTATCGTCTATCATTTATCTTGGAAGAAGCCCATGGGAAATTCTCACATTCCTATTTCTTGGAAGAACATAGGGAAAATATTTAAACGTCCCTTATGCAATGGTTACGCTAAAAATAGCTCTATGAGTTTCATTTTAGAAAATTCATTTAGTTACATTTGATCTTTAAACATTTTAATGTATCTATGTAACATCAAGTACTACTTATGAAAACATCTATACTTGGTAATTTATTAAACTAACACCCCAAGGTGACATATGAAAGTTTTACAGAACTTCCTTCTAACCATTAATTATTTAACTAACATCAGTCACAGTTAGGCAGTTTATCACATAAATTTCATTTTAATCATAGTTTATTGATCCATAATGTTTTCACAATTGGTATTAGTTAAATTAAATTTCAATTCCAATATATAGAGGAATAATCCCTTTAGATTATAATTGGAATTTTAATTAACTAACACCTCTTATAGATACAACTCAAAAGTAGATAAAAAGTATTTTATAATTTATGGTATTTGGTTCATTATGATTCCACTATACTATTATATGTAAAACCATATAAACTTATATAGAGACTTTAAAAATACATCCTTACAAAGAGTAACTATACCAACATGGGTTTAAGTACTAATGTATAATAATAAAAAAGGAAACCTTCAAGGGACCCCTCATATAAGATGATATCATGTTTTAAAACACCCTTAATGGGTTTATATCATAATCAAAAGCAACACGATTGACCGTCTTGGTTCGAGTCATGTATATCTAATATCCATAACAATTCATGACTTGCCTACTTGGGTTGATTCATGAAAAACCTCCACAAGAATCTAATTTATGTATGATTTAATGTTTAACATATTTTACTTTTTTTTTTAAAGTTTCTCTATACCTCTATATATATATAAATCTTATAAAGATGGTTAAATTTTATGGTTCAAAATTTTCCAATTTAAAAAGTGCACATACACATCATATATTGAATATTGACTCCCATTTAATTGCAACTGGTTTGTTTCATCCCATGAAATCAATGGTTCAAGGACCAAACATGTCATGTTTGGTTTGTTAAGGTGTCACCATCAATATATGCTAGAAAGAACCATATAGGTTGATGTTGAGTGTTTAATAACCAATTTTACGTTGAAACTATAACTAAGTATGTTGATCCATGTAGTAATATTAGTAAACATGCTCAATAAGCACAAAATCATGACAAATAAACATGGAATGCTACTATGTAAGCAGGGAAAACACCCAATAATGGCACATAAGAAAGGAATGATAAATAAATCCATCTAACGTGTTATACAAAAAATCATGCTAATAAAAACATAAGGCACATTAATTAATTTCAAATTGGCTAGAAATGTAGTCTATATTTCATGGAATATTCATGGAATGTGAATCTCTATGTTCATAGAATGATGTATGTAATGTTACTCCCTTTCTATATAGGGCCAAGGACAAAGAATGAAATCTCAAAAATTAGTAAGTAATGGAATTTGCACCAATCACTCCAGGTGAAATCATAATCAACTGTATTAATGAATAATATGAACAAAAACACCATCCCTGACCACTTGAACTTTTCCCCATGAATTCCTTGATCACTACCAAACAAAAAAATTTACCAATCACCAACACATTCTCAGTCTATTTTCTATCATACCAAAATAGTAATAAAAAGGAAAAGTAGAATATTTAATACCACTTTGTAAGGTCCTTAACTGAGAGACTATAAAACCAGTTGATGGACCGGTCTCTACATGGCCTCAAAGGCGCCTACCAATAAGATATAAGATTCCAACTAGTAGTGAGGGTCTAAAGATGGTATTATGGGTAGACTACAACATAATTATCACTATATCACAACAGTGTATGAGATAATAATTAAATCAATAAGCAATGGATGTAGTATAAATGAAATATAGAGAAGTAGATAAATAAATATACTAATTAATAAAATAAAATAAAATGTACAATTCCAAAAGTATAACTATGAATGCATGTCCAGATGATTAACTAAGTAAAATAAAGAAATATATAATAGCAGTTCAATACAATACATAAATAAAAAAAATGAATAACAAACCATGCGTACAAATTCGAAGAGAATCCTAAGCCCCATCCCAGTCATGTGATCCTAAATCCTAGGTACAAGCATAAAAATACATAACGAATCCAAAGGACCCACGAACATGAAGTATTCTTCAGAACCATGGTGAAATGGTGGCCCATGAAGGGTGTCATATATAATCAGTAGGCCACCACCAATGGTGTCTAAATCATAATGCATTATGTGGATATAAAATACAGATTTGTGAATGTACATAATAAATGGAAGGGAAAAAATAAGTAAATACATCTTCTCGGGTTCCTCATGGGATACACGAACAACACTACAATCTTCTGCCTAAGTTAGAAATGTCAAAAGAAATAAAACCTATATATATATATATATATTGGTGAAATAATTTGTCATCATAAAACCAGTATTGAGATATGAACAAAAACCTAAGAATTTGATTTGGTTTAGTGGATGCATCCCAAGATAATGTCTATGTAATGTTAATATTGAATATTTTATTCATAATTATAATTTATGAAGAGGTGCCCTGATCCCATCTGAGGTTATTCATAAATGGAAACCCAATTATTGATCTAAGGGAACTATAAATACCCATCACCATCATAGTTCATCAAAGTTGATCCATAAGTGGAATCCCATGTATTGCTCTCAGTATGGAATGAAAAAAAAATCCTCATAGATTGTCCCTCGTATCTCACATAAGGGACCATGTATCACTTGTTGTCTAGTGTAACCATCTAGTCACTGATCCCATCCTTGATGTCTCTACTAGGGAATCCGTATTACTCATAAGGAGGTATAGAAAACAAATGGTGAGCCTATCCATGGAATACAAAGTATCACTCCCAATGTAATATGAAAAAAATATGTTATGATCCTATCCTTGGAATTCTAGAGTATAGAAACCCAAGTTTCACACATGGAATAATCCAATATTAACATCCTATGATCCCATCCAAGATGTTCCACAAATAGGAACCTCAGTATCTCTCAAGGTGTTCATGATTTATTTTATTATTAATGTTTTTAAGTAACAGAGTTTATGTTTATAAAAATTCCAAATCATAAGTTATCCTACAAAATAAGGTCATTCCCATTATTCATTACCATTATTATGGATAATAACAGTTGGGTACTAATAATTAGATAACCCATTACAAATAAGATAATGAGGGTCATTACCATAAATATTTCATTGATTTCGTTCAATGATCATTTCTATTGTGAGGGAATTTGAAGCATTTAATAAATATATATTACGGCAAGGTAGATTGTCCCTATAAAGTCACACCATATATTAAATTGTAAAAGATAGGCCATGATAACATGCATTATATATATAATCATAAAGTTCATTATGTAATAATTCATCTATAACCACTTAGGATGTGGCTTGGTCACTACGAGGGGTAACTTATTAGGGTGTCACACCCCTCCACATTCCGTTTAAACAACCCATTACAGTTTAGAAGATAGTGCACCTCAACGAGGTGTTTTTTTCCAAAAACATTAATTAGTTCAAGGAAGTTAAGGAATACACCCATGTGGGTGGTTAAAAATTTGAGGTACATAACCATCCATAATTAAAAAATTATATACAAGGCTACCAAAATTATGGCATTAGGATATACATAATTAATTTTATATTTTAAAATCACTATGTTGAAATACATGCGTGCATCACAACAACACAAATTATAAATGGATAGAATTTAAGGGAAAAAGAAAAATACCACCTTCCTCATTATTAGAAATATTCCCTCATCAAATATAAAGGATATAATCGATCCAGTTTAAGAGAAATCGAAGAAACATACAAACTACCACTACGCCTCCAATGACACAAAAGATAGGAAAAATAGGCACTGGATAGAGGAGATCATAAGAAACCCTGGGAAAGGAGAAGGTGGAACTACTATGTAGGTTCACTCTATGTATGATCAAATGAGGGATAAAGCCCCTATTACCCTTTTTTAAATGCATCCCACATATTACAAGACATGTAATTGTTTCACATTGTGTAAAAATTTCATGAAGTGTAACAAATACACGTCATGTATACCTCATTTAAATACCTTGATCTGTCACATCATGAGTCCATTGGGATGCATCCCATGAAAACATTACACATAATGTAAAAACTTTATATTAACATTAAAACAAACAACAATTGTTTCCAGTAATAGGGTAAATTGTTCTTCTTTCGATATTTTCCCAAGCCCCTCGAGACATCCACTGAATCATAAACTATGTCTGGGAACACTATTTACAGACATTAAAACCCTCAAAACCTCACTATAGTTTTCAAAATTAAACATTACTCATGAACCAATGGAAAAGTTTAAATTCATTTGGAAAATAAACCTGGTTTCAAACACAGGGTGCTATAATTGAGTTTAGTAGGTTTTTATTATTTCTTCTAGGTATATACTTTTTTCAAATTTTTATGTATGGTTTACCCTAATAAAAGGAAGGGTACTATAGCATGTATCTTTTTTCATATATTTCTTATTTAAAAATCACTATCAATGATGATGATTCATCTAGATCTTATTTATATTCTTCTTGATTAATATTATATTTGATATGTATATATAGTTTTTTGTTCTGAATAGGTAGAAGGGGATATATGTTGTTATAAATTTTTTAATCAACTCTTATGTGAAAAGGTATTTAAATTATTGTTCATTAACATTGGTTTTTATGGTAAAATATGTTATGAGTATTTTATTTGACTCACTCTCAATGGGATGGGCACTAGATCCTTGAAACTTAATCATATTTTCACTTCACCATGGGAATGGCATTTTTATTCACTATCTATTATTAAAATATTCCCCCTTTCTCATGGAATGTGCAACTATTTTTAAAACCAATTATGAATCCCTATATCTATATTCTTATCATGGCTCAATTCAGGTATGGTTGGCTCCCAATCATATATCAATGTGGACACATTGGTTTCTACAGTGAATTGGTATGCCTATGGAAACCATATTCACGGGATTTTTACTTTATTACTTTTTAGTGGCAGTATATAAATGGAATATGTTTTTTTCCTAAATTTTTTTTCTACTGTTATATATAATTCATTTTCCTTCATACACTCATATATAATGTTTTATGTTAGTAATGAAATTTTTGGTAACCTACTGTGTTATATTATGACACCTTACACATCTCAATTCATATGAAGTTCCACCTATGTAACTTTAGGTATAGAAGGTATTCGTGTATAACTAGTTTGATATTTGATGGCTAAGGAAGATGATGGATAGTAGTTCAAGACTTTATAAGGATTTTTATTGCAGGTGTCCTGCATGGGAAGGAGGATTCCACGGTATATCCCTACGTGTGTTTAGTTTTAATATTTGAGTTTGTATATTTTTTTTTATTTGGGGTATTATATGTTTTTTTCTATTTTATTAATTTGAATGGACAATTGTTATCTTTTAGTTTCAAACATGTAGAGGGTATTTTTTTTATTTTCATATATATACAACATGTACTCTCTAGGGTACAAGTTATTATTTTATTTTTTGAACCAAAAAATATATGGAGGAATAATGTCCAATATTTAAAAAAATCTATTATTGACCTAGAATGCACCTAAAAAGGTTAAATAATTACCCAAAGACAAAAAAATACCATCAACACTATTTCACAACCACTGGAGATTGGGGAACCCACTTGGGGTATATGGAAGTCTAAAATGGATCAATGGGATATCTTGGCTGAGTCAATATAAATATATTAACAAAAAAATATCACAATCTAAAAACAATTATTAGTGGTCCCAATTATACAAGATACACATTGAGAGACGTCATAAATAAAATTAAATTATTCTAAAATTGGAGAAAACATTCTTTAATCTTGTAATATTCTTATATGAGTGGTTATTTAAAATATATTTTTGATTTTCAAATCCCAAATGAATAAATGAATTTCACGATGTACAAGAACATGTATTTTAAGGGTTCAGTTACACTAGGGATTCAAATATTTGTTTTATGTTGAGTTTAACTCTCTCATACATGAGTCAATAAAATAACTCATCAATAAAAAATATACTTTTTAAATCAATATAATCACCATAAGAACATTACCAAATACAATAAATTATTCTCATATTTAATAAAAAATTTGTCTCTTTCATCATGTGAAAAATAATAAAATAATAAAAAAGAAATTACATTTAATTTGGGGGTGATCGTTAAGGTCTTGTGACTCAATCATGTTCATAAAATCTATTTTCTCTTAAAAGTGAATTTTACATACTAATACTCTATTTTCCTCAAAACACTCACCAGGTTTTTTGACTTTATCCATATCATGAATTATAAAATATAAACCTATTATTGGATTAACCCACATGTATAGGTATTGTTTGAGAATTTTCAGTACATCAAACTCTTATAACTATTTTCACTTCAATATGATTCAAATTTATGCATGGTGTCTCTTTTAATCAAACAATGATCTAAAATTCCCTTCTTAATATACCATAATCTCTACTCTATAAATAAATTCATTCCATATGTCTCATGATCTATTGATCACTTGTGATCAAATAAATTCATGACCACTGGCCATTTATTCATGATATTTTATTGAGTCATAGATTATTTATCCTACAAATATGGGACAAATAACCATTCTCATTAAAGTGACTAGACATATGTAATTATTTTTATTCTGGAAGAGACTCATAGTCAAACATTGTTATCTAAATATAATTAAATATCTAATGTTATACCTCTACAAATTCAAACCTTAATTCATAATTAATTTTTATAGTCATTAAGATACCTCTTCATTATTAATATTTAATTCATAAATAAAATACATGGTCGATTCATCCTTAATGAATGGTAGATTAATGAATGAAAATATAATCAATGTTTTCTAAATATTCTCTACATGATTAACTGAATCAAATAATATAATTAATCTATAGCATAAAAAATAATTTCCTATTAAATTATCCACTTTTTGTATAATATATTGATTTCTAAATATTTTCATTTTAGAAACTTTCCAAATATAATCCAAAACCATCAAATGAAAATAAAATCCTTATTGATAAGAACAAAAAACCTAAAATTAATTTTTTGGGATTAAAATTTTATCACGCATGGAAAATCAAGTATGAACTACCTATAATAGCCTTTAAAGGACACACACAAACACAGACACACACACCCATATATATCTAACACATTCAAAGGTTGATCCACAAATACTACCACCTCCATGTTTTCAAGTACATAAAAAATACTATCAACCATTATAATATAATCCATGACATGAACTTTATGAGTCAAAAATTGAAATATTGAGAAAAAATCAAGGAAAATAATGACATAATATAAATTCCATGTCTTTTATCTCACATAAACATAGATATTTTTTTTATTAAAACCACCATACACAAATCCAAATAAGCCTAGTGAATTTGGTTTATCATCTCTATAAATAGATATTTTCCATTAAATCCCATCCTTGTGGGGTGAGGATCATGAGTAACATCCTCATCGGTCACAAATATATTGAAAAGACAAGAAATAAACTTTTTACCACCACTCTTATGCTCAATTAAAAGAGTTAAAATTTATTGAGTAACATCCTAAATGGTTGTACCCTGAGGGAAAATGGATTGTACCATTCTTATAACTATCATTATCAAAAGTCATTACATGAGGGAAATGATCAAATTTCATATAACATGTTTCATTTTATCTGTATATTGGGACATAAACCCCATACTAATAAATAAATATAAAATAGCTATATTTCACACAATAAAATAATAATATATCATATAATAATATAGGGTATATTATACATCATTTAAACACCAAGTATCAACTAGTCATTTCATAGTCAAATAAAATCATAAACACACATTACAAGAAAAATTATTGAATTATGTCATCATGAAATGTGTAATAAATTACTAAAATACATTATTTAATATCATTATTCAGCTCATAATTAAAGTGGAAAAAATACCACACCTTTTTAATCAATTTATAACACAATTTTAGAATTTCTTTATCATTACCATGTTAATTGCCTCCGTTATTTGGTTTCTTGCATTAATTTTCACACCATCAAATTTTCATCCCCATCGTAAAACATGAATGAGTCATAAGAAATATTTATGGTTACCTTTATATATCTAAATTTAACATTTCTATAATAAACCATCAACTAGATCAATCCAAAAGTAGGGTGACTGATAAAACTTGCACCAAAGGTTCCCAAAGTTATTATTAGACATAATACTGTACAAAAATGAATAAAATAAAAAATAAATTGAGCCAATACATTATACTCACTAAGACATTCCCAATAACACAGTTAGGATGAAAATTAGGCAAGATATAGTAGATATCACAGAAAATATCATTAAGGAGGAAAATATAAAATAAAAAAAAGTGGATAGGGTTGGTATTATGAAAATAAGGGATAAAGGGGTGAGTGTCTTTTTTAATATTTTATAGGGGTAAAAATTATATTATTTAAAAATGTTTTTTTGAATCCCTCCAACTCATGATTGTATTGGAACACTATAAAAACATTGTGTATTCTAGGTTTATGCCACTAAATTCAATTTCTATAATTTATTTCCGTGAATATTTATCAAGATGCCTCTAACCCCACTTCCAATAAAAAAACCACTTTAACGATATTAAAAATCCCATATAAAAAATTAAGACACCGTCTATAATTTGATATAAATTATAAAAAAAATTGGTATTAACCAAGATCAACCCAATTTTCATTAAAATGGATCTTGTTTTAGTCACCTAGGATGCACCCTCCCTAGGAAACAATGAACCTCTATTATTAAGAAAATATGAACATATTATATCAATCCCCATGAAACTATTTACCATAATCACACAAATAAAGAAAAAAAGAAACACTATAAAGGGTATAATTATCATGTATACATGAATCTAATAACTCGATTATCCATTATAAAATATATAGTATGTTGATTATTAATTATACTCATTTTTCAATTCTAACAAGAATTTTTTGTGACAATATATTAACTAATGTTTCATTAAAAGTCACATTTATACCATAGGTTATCTGTAACACCCCATGATTTCATAGTACCTAATTTCTTCAAAGGAATTCAATAACTTGTACTACACGCAACACCAAGTTCAAGCGCACCTCGACTTACCAAACTAGCCATTCAAAAGTGGTTATGGATAATATTAACTGAATTTTTAACTTTATATAATCCTTATAATTTTAGAATCTATATTATGAGTTTCTTAGACATAATTTAAGAACAAATTCATTTTATTCCGATAAAAGAAGTATTTTTCAAAAAATACAATTTTACCGCTTTTTAATGAAAAACCTTTTTAAATCCAATATTTTAAAATTTTCTATATTCAATTTGATAAAATAAAATTCTTATTTAGAATCTTGACATAATAATTTAGTTTCAATAATTTTTTGGTGTTTTTCTGAAAACTTTTATATTTGGGTTAATAGTGAAAAATACTATATTTTAATAGAAAACAACATTTTAAATAAAAATAATTTATAGTGTTAAAATATAAATTTTAATGGTTTGGAAGTATAAATAGATTATATTTTTACTATTTAATCCAATACTGGTCAATGTAAGTAATTTCACTTTGAAATTGGACGTAAAAAAGTGTCAATATTTTGATAGTTATTATTTCCTAAAAGTACGCTTTTGGGTTTTGACAATGGGAATTAATTTTAAATTAATTAATGAAACATATATGTTTTGAAATTGGTAAAATAGAATTAATTTTTTAATTTTCAATATCGAAATTATCTTAGGGAGTATTTTTGGTATTTTTCTGAAAACATTCAATTTTTGATGAATAGTGAAAAACACTACATTATTGTTTAAAACCCACTTTTTATTTCAATAATTAATTATTTTATTTAAATTTATTTTAAGTCCAAATAGATACATAATTACAATATTAGTTCAATTTAATTCATTGGAATCATTTTTTTAATAAAATTAGTTGTATAAAATTTTATTGAACTTTTTACCGTCTTTTACCCACCTTCTAGAAGCATTTGAAATTTTTTATAAAAACTAATTTTACCCATTATGTGACTTTAATTTCAAAAATATGAGAAACACTGTTAAACTCAATAAGAAAAACATGTTTTAATAAGATGAAAATAATTTTTGGTGAATAGTAACTTTTGATTTCTATTTACCACAGTTAAAAGTAAATTGGGTAATTAAGGGTAAAAATGATATTATAATTACCTTAAAACATGTCCTAATTCTATTTTATAAGTTTAATTCTACCTAAAATAACCTTATGAATAAAATATTACCCTTTAGGTCCACTTGGATTAGATTAGGACATTTATTATTATTTAATTTAAAGAAGAGTTAAATGTTTAAAATTCACATTCTCATAACTAAAACATTTTTATATAGGGTTATACATAAGATAAATTAGAATATAAATTTTAATTAGAAAGATAAAAATATTTACTACATAATGGTATTTTATTATAATTTTTATACATTAAATTATTTAATTTATTTATGACACAATGATGATGCAGTAATTACCTTATTAAGAAAGATTAAAATAATTGATATTATAAATATCCATAGTTATGAAATTTGAGAATTTTGATGAGTTACACAGATTTTATTGGATAATATGATAGGTTAGGGTTTATTAGATAATTTTTTCTTGAAGTGATAAGGTTGTTATGACTTTCACAAAAACAAAATACCAAATAGTGTCAAAATTGACATAAATTAATTTTTAAAACAAATACTATATTATTGGTTGATATAATTTTCCAAAAAATATATGGATCTACCAAAGGTCTTAAATAATATTAAATATGTCATTAATGAACCACTTGAGGTTCTTTTGGATGTTTATAGTATGTTTATTAACCATATAGTGTAAGAATACCAGAAGACACGGTAAAAGTTTAATTATTTATCTTAGAGTTAAATCTATAAGATAATTTTAAAATTGTAAAATAAACTTGTCTAAAACCTATTGGTTGAGAGGATTTAAAACCATCACAACTTTATATTATAAAAGAATAAATTTTGAGCCTTTATAAACTGAATATGTTTTTATTATAAAATAATATTTCAATCTTTTCCTAAGGTGCCCCTCACCCCTCTTATAAAAGTGTACCCCCCACCTTCTCTCAAATTAACACCTTAAAATCCATTTGGATCGGACAAAACCTACCCAAATATCCTCTGAACTATACTCTATTCATCCTAGAGGCCTTACTTTAGTCATATATCCATCCTACATAGCCCTTTTTATCAAATCAAAAGGAAGAACCCAAAGAAGAGGTATATATTTCATCACCTCTTTCAAGTTCTTTTCTTCTTCCACTTATTATTTCATTGTTGTTTCCATTCTAAAATAATAATTCCATTATCTTCTATATACTATGATGTTATTATAAATATCGTACAACCAGATTCATTATTCTATCCATCCTTTGAATGATATGTCACCATATGTGTGTACGTACGGCTTACTGTATCCACGTCGTGGTGTAGTTGTTATTCAATGCTTTATTATTCGGATGGGTATAATAATGATATATAATTGATGTAAATAATAAATATAACATGATAATTATTCTGTATATATGATATAACATCCAATTATATATGATTTTAATATCAAAATAATGATATTGTCGCTCGTGCATACGTAAGGATTACCGTCTCCACAAACGCGATGAGATTCATTCACCATCATAGCCATTCAAGACTAATTTTCATTTGATGATTAAAAATAATTTTTAAAGACTTGATATTAGTCGGTATATGAATAAAAAACACCCCATCCATAACAAACATGACTCACGTAACAAAGAATATAAAGGAAAATGAATCAGTTAATACCCGAAACAACGATAATACTAAAATACCATTAACAAAGCATTATTAAAAGATCATATATTATATCATAATTATAAATATGGTTTTTTTATAATTTATGAACAATTATTTAATTATTATACAGGAGGTTAACATACCCTTGACCCAAAAAAATAAAAGTTAAGGGTTAATTTCACAATCTCTTTATTATCCAAGTTTGTTTTTACGTAAGTATCTAATGGGACATATTTATTATCCATGTCTATGTTTCATAAAACAGTTTTCAAAGGGATTATTTTTAAGGGATTTTTTACTAAAACATAGTTTTAAATGGTTTAAATATTTATTCTTCTAAATCATTTTCATTAATGTCAATGTTTTCAAAATGGATTTTAAGGATTTATTTATATGGACAAGATTGTTTTTAAAATGTTAATTCCTTTAAAAAGTTTCAAAGTGGTATGGGACACATTGATTCAAAAATCTCTTTAAATGTCTAAATTTATAAATAGTGTGACTTTTAGATGTTTTTGTAAAAACAACATATTTCACTCAAAGATTTTTTTACAAATCGTTTTCATCTATATAAACATCCCTTGATGGATTTTACACTTGTTTGAAGTTCAATTATTATAATACAAATCTTCCATATTGTATTTAATATTTTGTGATATGTTTGACTATGGATGAGTTATTTTTATTCCACTCATGGTTTATGGTTAAAGTATTGATATTTAGTATGCTAGTTTTAATGTGAATGATTATATTATATTTCAACCTCTTCTTAAAATGAATGTGTTGGACTAGTGTGTTTTGGGTTGGGGACTGGTAAAAGTAAGCCCTCCGAGGTGGGGTCCGGTTATAGCAGACCCTCCGGGTTGGAGTTCGGTTATAGAGGATCTCTATTTTGGAGTCCGGTTACATAGGCTCTCCGGGATGGAGTCTGGGTACAGAGGCTCTCCCGGTTGGAGTTTGGTTTCAGAGGCTCTCCTGGTTGGGGTCCGGTTATAGTTAGCCCCTAGGTCCTGGCATGAGGCCTTGACGCCGAAATTAATGTCTGGTACTATACATTCCCTCATTATGAAATTAGTTATTACATGTGATTATTCTACTAGTATAATATACATGTGCATGTTTATCTGGGATTGTTTGATTTATTTTTTCCATAATATTTTCATCTTTATATTTAAAATGATATTTTTTTATTACAAATATAGAAATAAAATTTTATAGCTTTCGCTAAATTGTTTACCCTTACTGATCATCTGATCTAACCCCTTTCTTATGTTTTATTTTCCTAGGACCCCAATAAGTGTTTTTTGTTTGAGATGAAGGGTTATGCTAAGGGAATAATGGAATTCCTAAAGGATTTTTTGTGTTGTATGTTATAAAGTGTAATGTAATATTCATTTATGTAATCTATTTTCCAAGACTACTAAACTAATCAGTCTTTCGGGAATTGATTCCTTGTAATCATGCCAATGTATTAGAATAATGCACCGACTCTAGGAATCTAGGGTTTGGGCGTTACATTATCAATCAAAAAAAATCATAATAAATATTCATGACAAGTAATTTTCATACATCCACACCAACCTAATATTTGTCTTTTGTTCAGTTAGTTAATATTAATATATTAATCTATTTTTTCCATTAAACATTACCCAAATAGGGACTAAACCAACATAAAACAATTCACTAGTTTTTACCCTAAATTTTTCAAAAATCATTCATGTTGGGTAAAAAAGAGGACCAATGAAGATGGTTTTATAAGATCACGTTATTCCAATAGATTATTTGTATTTCACTAGTCACACTTCATTTAAAGAAGATATAAATCTTCACCTATTTTTATATATTATTATAATAAAAATAATTAAACATGTCACATATTAACCACATATTTTCTTTCTAAGTTATTTCACCAACCTCATGATTTATGAAAACCTAAAAATTATATCAAAATAATAATTGATGTGTTTTACTAAAAATAAACATTTCAAATTAAAGTGGAAAACAAAATTCAATTTAAAATATTTTGGTAGATAGGATAAAAGAATAAATGAACAATTTAATTAATATATTCCTTCTATCAAGTAATTCTTTCTACATTGTATTTTATGATAATTAATATGTAGTAACTAATAGTATTTTTCATCCAAATCTATTATACTAGATATAAAATTAATAAAATCCTTTTGAAGATCCTTATTTTACCAATATTATATTAGTAATTCAATTTGTAAATTGGACAATGAAAAAATAAATAGATTCTGGTATCATGTATCTTATATAGCACATCAAGAATAAATCTTTTATGTTCCATTTATAAACCCCTCTCATTAATAATGTATCTATAAAATTATAATGGTTATAAATGTTTAATCACTTCTTAAGCTATATTTTTTTACACTATAATTTTAAATTTTTTTAACCATGTAATCATTAAACTCTTAAACAAGTTATTTTTAAGTTATATATTATAAATACATCATTTTATGATTTACTGACCAAGGTAAATGATAGTTTAATGGAAAAATAATAAACATATTTAAGGGTTTTTAGGGGATAATACTTGTTCAAATAATGATAAATCAGATCTCTAAAAATAATTTCCCCATGATTAGACATTTATTTTTGGATTGAATAAATATTAAGGAATAACATCCCATTTCCTATGTTGAATTTGGGCTATCCAAGATCTTCTTCCATGAGCTTGGGGAAGATCCCTCAGAGGGAAATGTATCCCTCATCTAAAGGTAATCCACTAGATGTAAGGAATCACACAATTCTTGGGAAGGATCCCCCTTCATTATAGTTTGTTTTAACTTTGGATAGGGATATATATAGAGATATATATATATATTCAGTGTTTTTTAGTTCAAAAAAAATCATATAATCATTCAATTATTAGAATTAAAAAAACATTCAAAAGGATTATACCCATTTATATATCCTTCCAATGAAACTCCTTCGAAATAATTTTGTTCTATAAATTAATTTTTGACAAACATTTTGAACTATTATAATGATTTGTAGAATATTATTCAAGCTCTTATTGATTATTTAATATATAATAAATCAATATTAATGATAAAACTCCATTTCATATTTCCATTTGATGTTCTAAATTTAACTTGATATCTTATGAGGAGTAAAATATTTGAATCATACATTTTCATATAACACATATACTTTTATGTATATAAATATGGTATATTAACCATTTCTACATCATGATTTACACCCAAAAATAAATAAATGTTTTATAACACCATATCTTGGTATAAATTTATGGAATATTTATAAAAATAATATACTTACACTAAATCCTCAAATACATAGTTCAATTTAATGTTATGTTATATTATATGTTACAAATTTTGAAACCACATCCCAAAGATCATTTTTGATATATTATAAAACACTTTTTGGAAAAAAGTATCATTCATTATCATCATATGTTACATCACATGTAACAACTTGTCAAAATCTATCAAAACATTATTTTAGATATTGTCCAAAATGATTTTGTGGTTTCTCATGATGTTTTATATGAACACATTGTATCAAAAATTTATCCTCATTCACACAAACTAAATTCCTAACCCCATTAGATTATTTTATTGTTGAAAATAACTATTAATTCATTAATCCATAAATTAATGTATAGAGAAGATTTTGAAAAAATAATAGTTCTATAGAAGTCATAATGTATTTAGAATGATCTATATAAAATAAGACATGAATCATCACACAAGAACCCACATGGGTCTATATTAAAACAAGAGTGCCACTATAATCCCACCTCAAATAGTTCTGGGGGTGGTTAATACCACCTATTATTCATAACTCCAAATATAGGAGGTTTTATCCTATAATAATTTGCAACAAACATGTCTCTAAGGTAATTAGATAAAAATCCACATCAGTAGGATATGCATATATATAACTGACAGAACTATAAATAATGCAATGACTGATATAAAAATGGAATGAATATGCCAAAATATAATAAAATAAAAAAATCATATGGTAATCCTTTGATCCATAATATACTAGTAATCTATATTATAATTCATGGAATATTGGGTCACCCTCTAGCCATAGCGGTCACTAGAATCATCAAAACAATCTGGATCCATCAAAAAACACCATTCACTTCCAATCATCTTTTTGCATCAACTCTAAACAATCCATTCCAATCATCATGTACTCAAAGAAACACCCCTAGGATATGAATCATTTTCATCAACACAACATGTGGGGGGAAACAGGCCCATGAATGTGTGAGTATAAACATATCCAGAAAGATTCCCCAATAATACCAAGTAATGAAGACCAAAAAGGAAAACCTAAACCTCACATATGAATAAGGGTAACCAAGAAGGACAAGAAATAATTCAGATATTCTCAATGACGAAAAGTATCTATAAACACCAATAATTCATAATCCTCTTAGTCCCCAAACCTGACTGGAAACCTCACATGATACACTAAGTGTGATCATAGTAATTAAGAGTTCATGAATTTTAAATGTGTTGTCTAGCCACATGTTTGACAATGAAGGAAACGTTTGGGTGCTAAAAAGTCTCAAGTCATAAGGAATCCAACACTACTATGTCATTACTGTTTCTATATCACTACTTGAAATCATGAAGGGGTTACCAATTTTCATAGAATCCTACTAACTACTCAAGGGAGAACCACTCCATCTAGATCCACCACATTATAACATTGATCAGGTATTGTTATGACTCTTCCATATATCCCTCATAATCCCTTAAGAACTATAGTGTGGAATCTCAATCCTCACACAAATAGAATCAATGTTGACTAAATCACCTGATCCAAATAATTAAAACGAACCAAAATACAACAATCCCCAATGTTACCTATTAACCTATAGAGTAGGATCCCATCACCCAATAAAGGTGAGAAAAAATATTGACTCTAGTGAAGGATCCCAAGCCCGAGTGAGCTCTTTAAACAGGTTGAATACTGACTCCATAGATATAGGATCTCATGCTGATCTTTTTGCTAGAACACTAACCTTATCTGATCCTTATGTAAAGGATCCTTGTGCCTTATTACTAATGGTCAATAATTACTGACCCTACCTAAAGAGAGTTTGAGGAACCTATTTTCATATGTAAATATATAGTCAAAGAATATTTTTAACTATACATATATCCCTAAATGTCTTTTCCAAACCACATCATCAGTTATCCAATTATAGATAGAAAATATATGTCATTTATAAACCCATATCTCACCTCTTATGATGAGGAAAACATTAGAATCATGTTCTGTGTGGAAAAATAATTTGAATTGGATATTTATTTTCCAAAAGTTGACTCTTTTTGAATAATATTAATTTTATCTTATCAAACATAATAAATGATATATTTTTGGAACTTCTTTAATGAAAAGGTTGAATTTAGGATTCATATATTAGAATTGAATCCTTAGTGTCAAGTATGGATCACAACATCACAAACCATTCATTAATCTAGTACCTTGGTAAAATGATACAATAGATGCACGATTTAACACAAATACTGATCTATTATTATTGTTATTGTAATATATATATATATATATATATATATTTGAATCAATATGGATGGGATTTTATGGGTTATTCCTCATCCCAACTCTCTCTAACTCATGCACCATCCCCTATATGTGGCACCCCCCACTCACCCTAACTCGCATGCCATCCCCTCCACACATCATATTCTGTCTCTAATTAACATTTAAAATTTTATTAATCCTGACCTTATTATTATATAAATTGAATATGTTCTACCAAAAATCGCACATGTATACTCTATTATCTATACCAACATGAACTCCCTTATCACTGTTGACCATCTCGTGTTCCTTTTCCTTCATGATCCACCATACACACGACATGTAAACATCCATCTTGACCTCCTCACACTAACCTCCACATCAAGATTCACCATGATGCATCATGTAATTCTTAATAATAATCTACCCTATAAACCATGATGTTTAGAGTATATGATTATCTCATAATAATAACATAGAGGAAGTAGAAATATATATATAGAGAGAGAGTGAAAAGAATATGTAAAAAATAAGTAATCCCCAAGAAAGTGGGATAATTTTAGGACTTTGTTCTTTCTAATTTCATCTAAAGAACCTCACTAAAAAAGATCAAGGTTCAGGGATGGATAATTTATATCCTATTAATATCCATAACATAGGGATTAAAATTATGGTATAGGGTTTGGAAGAATAATTAACAAGTAATAGTAATAAATAACTAATAAATGAATAACTTTCCACAAATCATTGATGTGCAATGAAAGATTACATTTCAAAAATCCAATATATAAATCACGAGGAATGGAAAAATAAATTGAAATAATTATCCATACATCATAGAACAATAAAAATCACCTTGATTCATTATCATAGTCACATGATCTTCTCATCATCATCATCATCATCATACATCTGGTATCATCTTTCAATCTATTGTTTTTGTCACCAAAATCAATCCTTATACATCTCCTATATCTTGGGGTTTTGAATGAAAAAAGTGTTTAAACCTAAGGTTTTTCCATTTTAGATATTATATATGAAATAATAGGTCATGAATTAATTAAAAAATATAATTTATTATTTTATTTTTTACTCGAACTCTTCCCATGATTGAAAACTATCATGATACAAAATATAAATGGAACTTAAATTGTTCATAAGGATCATAGCGCATTATGGATACAACCATTGTCTCATTTTTCTCAAATGAGGAACAATTAAGGATATATAATAATTTCATAAAAAATGTTACATACATGATAAAAATAATAAAATATTTTTATTATATCATTATCAAGGCTCTACAACACTCACATTTCTATGTCGAATCACTAATTCATTTCAAAATACAACTTAAAAATAATCTCAGGGCTCAAAAATAAAAAAACATGGTCTTCACATCACCATTGAGATCAGATGATACTTATTTATTTAAGTCATATCTATTAAATAGTCCATAAAAATATAATAGATTGGAAATCTATCAAAGCTCAAACCAAGGGTAAACATCGCTCCCTAATATCAGTAGAACAATCAAGAATGTTTCCTCGTGTCATATTCTATGATAAAATTATCAATATATCCCTAGGGATGTCCCAAAACTCTTAAAATTAAAAGATGGAGATAATTACAATTGTTAAAAATATGGATTTCGGAATTATCCCCACTTTAAACCTTTTTTATATTTGAAATGGATAAAACTAGAACTATAATTAGTGAAACCCATGAATATATCCATGTGGGAAACTTTGCATCACCACACACACCTTGTTCACCTCTCAATATGTGATCTCTAAGTGAAATTGGTACACCACTAAATAATAAGGAAGTATTTTCTTCCATTCATGAAGATATTTTCTTTGGATCTTCTAAAATAAAGAACTAATAAGAAACATGAATTTTTTTGTAAAATAATCTTTCAAGGAATCTATACTAAAAATTCCTCTCCATCCATGAGTCATCCTACCACTTGAGATGGAATGATTCCACAAACCATCAACATTACTCAAATAATGGGTCATTATCATGGTCAACTATTGTGGGATAACTTCACTCTCTACTTTAAAATATAATTCAATATGGTCAATATAAGAGAGAAATACATCAACTACACTCCTCTATATATTTCACTTTTCTAGATTTCCACACATACTCAAAAAATGATACAAGTTAAAATATTATATCTATTTCCAAAAAACCTGGACTCTATATTTCTATTTTTAATATAATAGGTGTATTGACATTTCTTGAACCTCAACACAAACATATATTGTAATTTCAAGTTTACCTCATGATCACTAATAAAATTTTACCTATTATTGAAGATATTTTGGATGCACCATTATTGCTTGATTATGGAAGCTACCAATAAAGAAAATTTGGAAAATCACCAGCCTCACCAAAATATTCAACATCATACCACTACCTGTCTAATGTCCCGGTCTACCACAGTAAAATCCCATGGCCTCGACCATTCAGATAAACATACAATTTTGTCTCCAACCCTATTCACGAACATGAACGAGTAACCAATATCCACAGCATTTCAATAAAAACATTCCCTCCATCTCATAAATTTTTTTCCATGATATGGGTACACCCATAGATATCTATTAAGAATTTTATACCAAGGAAGATTATTTAAAAATTGGTCTCTGCAAAAAAATGGTCATCTAAATAATCCCTACAATCATAATGAGAATACAATCCTCTTCTTAGAGAATTAAATTATATGATCCCCATATTTAAGAAATATCTTATAATTTCATCACCTAGAGACATCTATTTACACTAGTTCATAAAGTCAACATCATTGCCATAGAGTCCTTTACACGTGGGGAATGTGGGAAGCCACCATTACTAACCCAAGGTGAGCAATGTGTCACTTTCCAAATAGATTCAGTAGCCTAATGATAACAGCTCACATACCTCTATCATTTCCAAATCATAGATTCCCTTTCTAGAAATCACCAATCACTATTCCTCATCAATTACACTCTACGTTACTCTACCATCATAGATTCACCTTTTCAATGATTAATCATATTCAAAAAAAATTTAGGTCTCACCCTTAGAGAGTTAACTACATGACTGACTCTCTCCCATTGTAAAATCGAAGCAATTTTTGAACAACAAATAGGATGCACCAAAATTTTTATCAAGTATATATTTTTTTTAATTCATGAAAAAATCAGAGAGGTTCTCATTATATACATAATACAGGTCAATTCTTATTCTGAATTATCTTAAAGTGTCATCCTTGTTTCCCCGTTATGAGGCATCCACACATTCCATGAAATTCACTTGAAGAGAATTTAATTACCATGAACATAGTGAAAAAATACATGTTCACAGTCTGAAGGGATACCTAATTAAAATCCATAGGGTTGGCTTCACATTTCACACCTGAAGGGTTTTCTTCCGAGTAGTAGATAGAACCAACCTCAACCATAAAATTGGAGACACTTCATAACACCTTTAGTGGGTAACCAATTCATACTTAGGTGGGTCCACTACATCTATTCTCTTCTAAAAATGAATTTATATAATCCTTCTTTCTCCATTATTTATAATCTCTCAACACCATAATGGGCGTGTGAATGGAATTAACCATCAGTGGAAGTTTTCAAGCCACAATCTTATCCAATGGATCTACCAAAATATTTTATTTTAAATAACATGGTGTTGGATAAATAGATCATGTATATGTTATCCAATATGAGGGTTCATGGGGAATAGAGAAAATTCATACATTGATTTTCTATTAATATATACCAAACTTAAGATTCTTTAGTTCATGTCATACCAAAACATAGAGGCTCAACACTCTTCACTTAACTATAAATAATAAGAGGTTTTGTTTTGGGAGAGGATATATATGTATTCCTTATCAAAATAATCTCACACCCCCCAATTCTCTACCAATCATATCCTCTCTAGATAGTAGGTCTTACAAAAATGAGATACTTCATTCCACCACTATATGTAATGTTTAAGTACATTTGAGGGGATACTCTTACATTCTTCAGGTGAATAATTAATCCATTATCATGGTTGGGGTGCATCTCTTCCATTATTTCCAATTTATCAATGCTCACTCGTCTGACCTCAGAAGATGTGATTTTTTAAGGATGCAAAACCATAGGTCTCAATCCATTAATTTTTAACATCATCCTGAAAATTAGAGCTCAATAAATTACACCACAAAACATCCTAGAAAAAAACATTGGTAAGTTTCTTCCCATGGTGTGTACTCAAACATAGTCACAGTCCCTAGTGAAAAGTTCTACACCTTTAGAAAAAATTATATGTTTTAAAAGGGCTTAAAATATAGAAATGGTAGATTATTCTCAACATGAGTTCAATAAAAAAATAATTATCTATCCCTAATGTCTCACATGTTCCATATTGGGATCTTATGAAATAATCATAATCTAGTTTGTGCATAGCTAAACTAGACAGAAACATGCAATTTTTAGACTCCATATAAACCCCTATAATGAAAATATCAGAAAATATTTTTTCATTACAACAGACACTATGTATATCCATATGTCTATCATCAAACATAGAAAAAACAATCATATTCTCCAAAATAATCTTTTTCTAAGAATTAAGGGGAGAGAAGCTGCCTCTCATTTTAGGGAATATATTTCTCAACCAAATTTTCTAAAAAACAAATCAATTAAAAAATGTAAGCATAAAATCCAAATCATAGGTATAGGCTCATCATGAACATAACATTATGCACAATCTATATATATGAGGGTTTAATACTTTATTTGATATGATAAACCAACAAGGTACTATAATATATCTGGATGAGATGATAAGAGGAGAACATGAATAATCATAAATAAATATTATATGATGCATATTAAATTATTAGTTTTACCATATAATGATTTCTTAGAGATATATGTCAAATAACAAGTTATCAAAATCCAAACAAAGTGTTGTGTTGGTTACTGCATCTATGCTAGTCTCTCTGGTTTGATAACCAAACTCAAGACCCTATTAACATTGTTTCCCTACATTCCCATAACAATACTCACATGATTAATAAATCAAAAATATATTCCTATGATATCCTTCTTTGATACCACTCTAACATTAATTGACCCATCATGGGCAGACCTGGGCTAAAAATATGTTAAGAATTCCACCACAAACCTGAATCCAATTAGATAGGGGATGATGAATAGAACCAAGTATATATATATATATATCACAATATATGGGACTTATCCTATAAAACATGAATCATACATGTCTCCAATGAAACAAGATAACCTTCCATGTCATTAGTATATGCATATGTATATATATAACTAGATGAACTCTAAATAATTAAATGGATTGGACTAGAAGTATTAAAATTGAAGGACGTTTGAAAAACCTAAGAGGGGAGGGGTGAATCAGGTTGTCAAATTTTTCTTTTAAACTGATAGACCAAGTTCACACATTGTTAGGAACCTATTAAATCGGTCTGAATAGGAAGTACATAAAATAAACAATCACATGCAATGAAATGACACAACAATTTTACATGGTTCACCACTAAGGGATACATCCAAGGAGCATACCCCAACAGTGTGTTGGTCATACCAAAAACCACTAATCTTTACAATATGTGGATTATAAGAGTTTACCATAGTCACTCCATGCCAGGCGCACTGCATGTACAAGGATTTAGTGATAGAAAACCGCATCCCCTATATCACATATACTGACTCCCCCTTGTTCACTACATTGAAAGAATCTTCACTTAGTTTAATGACTTGAAGGTCCCCTAAATGGTTTAGAATTAAATTATGCATCCTCACCTATAAATGGATACTCTGTTTTAGTCCCTTAATCACCTACATATGTAATTTATTTTCCCATACACGGATATATTATGGAAAATAATCTTGCAAACTGATTTGGTCAATTTTCAAGATTCCTTGGGTGTTCTGCGTACTATTTCTGTTTCTATGTACCACTGCAGTTTTCATGTACCACTACTGTTTATGTGTATGGTCTAGAAGTTTCCGCGTACCATCAATCTATGTCCACATACCATCCAACTCCACCATGAACTATCCTTCTGGGCATACTACCCTACTCTATGTACTACTCCACTCCTCCGCGTACCGTTCTGCTCCACATACTGGCTTGCTTTGTTGCGTGCTGCGAGTGGTTCCTGCACAAACTGGTCTTTCATCCATTAACTATTTTACTTATATGGACGATTCTCTCTTTGTTCCATATTATCCTCCACGTTCCACTTTGTACTTCCCTAAATTTCAACCCGAAATTTTAATCTTCAATCTCATCCTTCAACAATAGAGATTACTACTTCTTAAATAGGCACATAACTCTGCAAATTTCGATAATCGGATTTACCCAAATTTTCAATATGGGTAAATCATCACTGTAAAATGAACTCCATCAATATAATTTTATCCTCCACTATAGACTAAAATCCTCTTAACCATGAACCCTTATCGCATATCGTTAACCTTCCACATACTGTATGTCTATTGGTCTGCATACCACATCTCTTCATTGTGTACCATTGTCATGAACCATTTTTGGTAGCATTTCATGTACCGAATGACTTCAATGAATACCATCACTATAAACTATTTCCAGTTCTGCACACCGTCCCGCGTACCACGCGCCTTCACCAGCTACCGCGCACCTTCACTGCCTACTACATGCCTTCACCTCATACCACATGCCTTCACCGCGTACTGTGTGCCTTTACCACGTACTATGTGCCTTCTCTGCGTACTTCAAACCTTCATCGTGTACAATTAATGCAAACCATTTCTAAACCCCCAATTTTTTAGGCCCAAAAATTTGGCAAACACTGGGAAATCGCGCCGCCTTCAATACTACCTTCAGCTTCTAACATATGACCCCATTCTTTGCAAACTCCCTAGTCATCCATGTGCAGATTGACAAAAACACAACCCAACCTCCATTATTATTATCGAGTAGCCTTGGTTCCAACAATATCCCACTTTGGGATTATTGGAAATCTCCAGATAAATTCATTATTTCCCCATCCACGATCAAAACATAAAACATCAAGAAATAACTCAGCCATCACCCTAAGTCTACGAGAATAGTGACTGGGGTAGAAAACAAGAGAGAGGAAATAAATTGAGTTCTCATCCTTTTCTTTTCACCCCCATAGTTTCATTTATAGCTTTTTATATTCTTAAATTTTTCCAAAACTAGAAAAAATAGAAAACTATCCATTGAATTTATCTATTCTCCCCCATTGGAAATAAACCCAATGAACTAAATATTGACTTATAGAGTAAGAAAACATGATCCCCCTGGATTGTATCTCCCCCATAAACCTGCATCATTTTCACAAACAGATTAAAAATAGTTAAAAAGACTAGGGAGTGGTGAATCTTGTAACCTTATTTTGATTGGGATGTGGCTGAACACTGAGTTTCAACAGATGTTTCTCAAAAAAACCTGCTGATAATGGACTAGTCGTAATGTCAGCCACTTTCTCATCAGTTCCCACATGGTGCATTTTGATCACTCCATGTTCATCATTTTCCATGATTAAGTGATATGTGATCTCAATATGTTTCATATGATATTTCTAAATAGGATTATCCATAAGATCAATTGCACTCTCATTATAACAATAAATTGCTATTGGTTATTTCACCTCATCACCCATGTCACCCTATTGCTACTTCATCCAAGGTAACTGAGTGCATGAATTGGTAGCAGATATATATTCAGATTCAGCAGTACTATGTTAAGTACTTTCCTGTTTATTTCTTAAGCATCCCACACATTTCTTCCTAATATATAATCCTCTACCACTAGTATATTATTTGTCCACTACACCTCTAGCCCATTCAGCATCAGAAAATTTTGATAGTTCACTATCTCTCCCTGTAGAAAAGTATAGCCAATAATTTTTTGTTCCTTAAATGTATCTCATGATTCATTTCACTACAGCCATATATTATTCCTCTGGATTACTATGAAATCGGTTCGTAAGGAAAGTTGAAAATTCAATATATGGAAATGTCACCATTATGTGCAGTAGGCTTCAAATGATTCTTCTATACATGGTGGGATCTACATAAGTCCCTTCCTTATGCTTTCTGAGCATTGATCCAACAGCAATCGGAGATGAAATAGGTTTGGAATCATGAATATGGAAGTTATTCAATATCTCCCTTGCATAATTTTCTTGAGAAATGAAAGTGAAAACCTTCTTCTAAAGAATCTACAACCCTAAAAACTATGTGAGTTGACTAATCATGGACATTTCAAATTCTGATTTCATGTGAATAGAAAATTCATCCACTAATCCATGTCATCTTCCACATAAAATAACATCATCCACGTATACCAATACAATGAAATGATCCTATTGAGAGTTATTCACATAGAGATTTTGATCCACTCCTCCTCTTTTAAACTCAAGCTTTCTCATATAAGAGTCCAACCAAGAGTACCATGCTCGTTGAGCCTGTTTGTGGCTATAAAGAGCTTTCTTAAATTTTCAAACCACCAGTTCCTAATTTATAATCAAGAACCCTATGGTTTTTTCAATGAAGAATTCTTCTTCCAATACTTCATTTAAGATTTTGGATGAACTAGATTAATCATTCTTAATATCCATGTGTGACGAGGATGGATTCTTTTAACTGTGATTGGGAAAGATCGTGCTCGCCTCATCACAATGACCCC
The DNA here is from genome assembly GCA_963277665.1 of Viscum album. Classification (NCBI taxonomy): domain Eukaryota; kingdom Viridiplantae; phylum Streptophyta; class Magnoliopsida; order Santalales; family Viscaceae; genus Viscum; species Viscum album. Next base: position 644,577,486 of record OY728120.1, on the reverse strand, counting down.
ATGAAATGATTGTTCTCTTCCTCTACTTCCGGTAACGAAATTTCCTTTGTGGAATCCCTTACAGGATCTTCCATAGCATTGGAGACTCAACACAAGCACCCTATCATTAAGCGTTCAAGGTAGGGAGCAATCACAGTTGTGGATAACACGAATGTGATTAAGCAATGGATGAACTACTATAAGTTTTCTATGCTTGGTCAAATATCCTATGAATGAGGGGAAAATACTCGGGCTTATTCTAACCTCAAGGATCGCATCTCTCATAGATGGAATTTCTCCACCAGGCGTATCATCCTAATTGGTAAGGGCTAATTCCAATTTATATTGGAAACTCAAGAAGACCTTAATGCCATATAGAGGCTGGGAACACTCAATCTAAAAACAGGAATTCTTCTAATCTTGGAATGGGATCTGAATTTTAATCCTTTCACCCAAATGCTCTATATTTCTCAAGTCTAGGCAAGGATAAATGGACTCCCATGGATCTACTAGAATCCAAAAATCCTAAATGATCTAGATTTTGGAATTGGTAATCCTCATATAATTGAACAGGGTACGCTCAATGGAGACCTTGGATTCAATGCACATATTCTTACTGAGACTGATATGGAGCTACATCCTCTAGAGTGGGTGTCACTGGATGTCAATAGACATATAATTGAGATAATAATTGTATTTGAAAACATTTCCAAATAATGTGGGCATTAGATGACGATCGGGAATGCTATTGATAGGTGTCGAATGGTCCATAAGCTCTCCAATCCTTCCCCCAGCACACCGAGGGAATTCTTGTGAGGCAATAATACCACCACAAAGCAATATGTTAAAAAGGCTAACAAGGATCACCCCCAAAAAGTCAACTGGGACAACACTGTTGAATCTATCAAGTGCTGGGATGAACTAGTGTAAGAGGATGCCTCACCTATGACTGTAGATACACATGATACAAATGGGATTCCAAAAGATGCAGATAAGATGGCTGACAGTTTTGATGAGAATCTCATCTACAAAATCCTTCCTGATTATATCTTTTCATTTTCGCTCAATCTATAGTCTGAAGATTTTACTCTGGACTTCATTTTCTATGAAATGATTGATTCCATCAGCCTGGATACCTATATTGAAGTTGAATCGATTTTTATCCCCCCATCTCAGCAGAATTCTGAACCTTCCCTACCTAAACATAGAGAAATCCAAGTAGCAACCACTTCCTCTGGTCAGATAGACCCTCTAAACAAGGTTGGGCATACTCATCAGGCAGGTATGCAGAGTACTCCAATGTATTTTGTGTCTCCTAATAGTGAAACCAAAAGGGAACTGAGGATATTAGAGAGAAAACTGAATGGGGGGGATGCCCCCATCATTGGTCAATGTTGAGAATCCTTATTTGGAACTTCTAGGGGTTGGACAACCCTGGAACCATGAGTTCCTTAAGGCTTATGGTGTCCAAGTACAAACCAATTCTCATGGTCATTTTCGAGCCAAAAACTAATGGTAGAAATGTAGTAATTTCTCTTGATCAAAATGGTTACTCCCTCCTCAGTTCTGTGCAAGACTCTTATTCCCTAGATAGACTCATCATTTTCTTTTCATCATAGTGTTAGCAATCTGACTATAGTTCAAGTGGCTGAGAAAATACATACATTCACCATTATCCACTCAGGTCATATCTCTTTATGCTCTTTTATTTATGCACACAATAGTTACATTGGCATAATACCTATATAGATTACTATCAATGAGTTATAAAATACCATATTGGAACCCTGGGTTCTCATGGGTTACTTCAATGCCATCCTCAATGCAGATGAGAAGTTGGGACATGCCTCCAGTGCTATTTCTTTGAGGTAATTCAGAGCCTGTGTTGAGGAGTCCAACCTGATCAAATTTAATCTTATTGGTGCCAAATACACCTGGTATAAGATGCATCTTAGTATCATGATAGAAATTAGAATTGATCATGAATTTGGTAATGAATATATTCTTGGTTGTTGGAAAACCATCTCATGTATCACTCTTGCGAAGCATAATTCAGACCATCACCCAATTCTCACAACCTTCATTGCCGAATAAGATAGTCATCCCATTCCCTTTCAGTATAATAATGCATGGACCACTATTCCATATTGATCTCATATCATGAATGATACTTAGACCATGACATATTATAATAATAGTCCTCCTGCCTGTATTTTTATTCTAAGGGTCCTTAATGCTAGGATGAAATAGTGGAGTATGTAGAAATTTATTTTTCTTGATTCCGAAAATTATGATCTTCAGAGCTCCCTTCATGGCATCCAGGAATACATCACAAAATGCAACTTTTCTGTGGATCTTGACCAAGAGACTAACATGTCATATGAACTTAATGCACTCATCAAGCTTAACGAAAACATTCAAAAGGAACCCTTTCAAGTTAAATGTCTTACAGAGGGAGACCACAACACCCATTTCTTTAATGCACATCAAAGAGTTAGAAAATCCAATCATCCCTTATCTATATTGAAGGATGTTGATACTATTCTAGATGATATAAATAGCCTCTCAAATCACATTGTTTCCTATTACATGAACTTTTTCAATGGTCCTGGGTGAATTGAGGACATTATGGATGGAATCATTCTGACTCCATTCACCGAAGCTGATAATCATTCTCTTAATTCTATTCCACAGGACACTGATATTAGAGACATTTTTTTTGGTCTCAATAAAGGAATCTCCCTAGGCCAGGATGGCTTCAAAAATCACTTTTTTTAGTTCTATTAGGATATTATCATATTTGATGTGGGCATATTGGTTAATCACTTCTTCACTGATGGTTCTATCTCTCAATGATGCAATGCCTAGTTTATTACTCTTATTCCTAAGTTGGAGAATGCAAGTGATATTTCTCAATTATATCTATTTTTTCTTGTCAACGCAATTTATAAAATCATCACAAAAATTCTTGCCACTCGTCTTGCTCAAATTTATAGAAATATCATTTCATGGAATCAATTCTGGAATACCAAAGGGTGAAAATTTTAGGATTTCCTTTTCACTACCATTGTGTGTGTGAACCACTGCTAGAAATATACAAGGTGTGGAAATATTGATCTTAAATTAGACATCAGAAAAGCATTCGATACTATTGACCGGAAATCCATTGGTTGTATTCTCCATGAGTTTGGAATTCATATGAGGTTTATAAAATGAGTCAAAACTCTTATCAGCTCTGCCCACATCTCCATTCTCATTAATGGATCCCCATAGGGTTACTTTAATTGTTCCAGAGGTGTTAGGTAAGGTGATCCACTCTCTACCATTATTTTTGCGATCACCTAAGACTACCTTAGTATACTCCTCTTGCACATGACATGCGTGGGTGAACTCAAAACAATCAGGGATGCAAGAGGTATATATGCACCCTCTCACCTTCTTTTTTCTGATTTCATCATTATTTTCACTCAGGGTGATAGGAAAAATATTTAAAATCTAAATAAGTCCATTCTCCATTATGAACATTTATCGGGACATGAGGTTAACTGGAGAAAATCCTTTATTTATTTTGGGAAAATATTACTTCCTAAAGGAAATCTTGCATGATGAGTGAAATAGGAATTCATGAATGGACTCTCCCCTTCACATATCTTGGAGTCCCTATGTTTTTTGATAGACCTATTTCTTCACATTTTGTTGAATTTGTGAGATAATTCAAAACAACTCTCTCCTACTGGAAGGGAAAGGAACTCTCAATGGCAGGAAGACTTTGCCTTATCAAACATGTGGCCATATCAAAATTATTTTATTCTCTTATGGTGTATTCCTGGACTACCTTGGTGATCAAGGCATTGAATTCCATCATAAGAAACTTTGTGTGGAGCAGTATTATCATCAAATGGAAAGCTGTTACTACCTCTTAGAAAACATCTTGTATGTCTCATGCTAAAGGAGGTCTTGGAGTCAAGAAACTTTAGATCTTTAACCAATAATTTCTGGTACAATTCATTTGGATTTTTATTAATAATAAGGAACAATCTTTAGACTTCCTTAGATCCAAACTACTTAAAAGACTCATTGAAGGGAATATGTCATATCTTCAATCCTCTATCTATCCTAGTCTGAAAACAATATTCTGGAATATCAGTTGCCACTCTCACTGGATGGTTAGTGCTCACTCCTACCTTAAATTTAGGAAGCAAAACTAAAATGGGGATCCACTCATTGATAGAGTTAGAATTTCTAATTAGAATAATGACTATGATTCCTCCATTGAGAACAATATTGAGAATCATAATGACCTACCACGGTACATTGCACACATTATTGATAATTATGATTTCCTGGAAAGTCGTGACCTCCTATTGTGGGAGCCTTTATTTGATAAAATTATTGACTCGAAAGGATACTATAATCACCTTATTCAGAGTGGGAGTATAGGGCTAGAGGCCTTCAATAAAAAATGGCTGATGCCATCCTGATTTACTCTACTCTGGAGCCTTCATCTCAACAAACTCCTGGTTGATGTGAACTTGCAGCAGGTGGGAATTTATTTATGCTTTAAGTGTTGTCTCTTCCAGCAACACCAAGAGGACTTCAACCATATATTCCTCTCTTGTAATACCTCTTCCTCCCTAATAAATGTTTTGTTTGATATCTTTGATCTACACTGCCCGCAAACCAGCTCTCTCTCTCACTTTCTGCTCGACCTGCTTGCTGCCCAGCTATCAAAGCAGGTCCGTATCCTTTTTTTGTCTGCTTGTGCAATAGTTTTTCATATTTTCTATAATAGAAGAAATAAATTTCAGCATGGAGTACATGTTCCCAATAACAATAATTCCCTTTCCACCATCTTGTTTGCAGCTCAACAAGCCAACTCTCTACATGATTGTTGTGGTGATAACTCAGTCAGGGATCTTGCATCCCTAGGAAGATCTAAATTCAAGGTAATTACCCCCAACCACTTAGAACCATTGAATTTTTCTAGTAGTCTCTGTTTTTAGGCTGAATAAAATGCAACACGGATGGAGCCTCAAGGGGAAACCCCAGACCTACTGGATATGTTATTACTTTTAGAGATCACAATGGTGATATTTTGGAGGGGGTACACAGTTCATGTGGTACTGATACAACACTTGAAGTAGAAATGTAGGGCTTAATTGATGTTTTTTAGATTAATCGGCAAAGAGGATACAATAATGTTTGGTTTGAGAGTGACTCAACCATAATTTTTCAAGCGGTGAGGCTATGTCAAATACATCTTTCCTAGAAGCTTACTACCAAATAGAATAGATGCCTTACTACCATAGCTTCAATGAACTATATTATCACTCACATCTACTATGATGTAATTCAACATCCTAATTATATTGCTAATAATGGAGCCTTGGAAGGGACCTGCATACATTACTCCAAAATATTGGGTGAACTAATGAACATTTTTCATCATGATAGATGTAAATTTCCATCCTTCTGACTATTGTAGCTTTGTCTTTTAATAATATTAATACCTTTCATTTCTTTTAAAAAAAAAATTTCTTAACATCCATTTGATACACTTTATAACCTCTTTGGATTACCAGGGTAAGAAATAGCCAGATTGTCTCCAATCTCTCTATGGGAGAAAAGTTCTCCACAACATCAATGCCTTCAATTTTTGAATATCTTTTACAGACCAAGAACACCTTATTTCTGATCACATTTTCATGTTCGTAAATTTTTTTCTTGAAAATACACTTCTTACCAATAAAATTATGATCTTTAGGTTTTTTAACCAGATCCCATGTCAGGTTTTTTTCAATCTGATCTAACTCTTCATTCACTAAATTCAACCATGACTCATTATTTGTAGCCTCTTCATATGTGGATGGTTCTACAACTAATAGAAATGCATATTTTCCATTATTCCTCATTCTCCTTGTTTTATATGTGCATTATATTCCCTGATATTGTTGGGCTGATCAATCTATGGTCATCGATTTCTCCTTTGGGGTTTTACCAAATTCTCTCCAACTATGTCTTCCTCTTCTGATTCTTTTTCATAATCAACATAATGATGTAATTCCTAAAAGTTTTTTTACAACTTCCTCTACCACTATATTAGAACTTCTTCCATGTTCACATTATTCTTATTCTTTATTCCCATCGATATAATCATTCCTTAAATCATTCAGGTTTTTCATTTCAATGATCTATACATCAATACTTTCCACAATTCTTCCCAAGTGCTTATTGACACACTTGTAGGAATTTTTGTTAACTGAGAATCCAATAAATATTCCTCCATCTTCATTGTCTCCAAATTTTCCTTGATTTCCTTCTTTGTTTCAAATAAAAAATTTACTTTAAAAAACATGAAAATATTTCAAAGAGGGATTCCTTCCATGCCATAATTCATGTGTGTTCTTTGTTTCACCCATATATATCCCTTTTTGATTTTGAATATACACTGAAGATTGTACTGACACTTTCCATTAATGTTGATGAATACAACTCTCAATCAACATAGTTCTAGTTATGTTGTTTACCTATCGATTCATGCAATCAAAAACTCCATTTTTTTGTATAGTTATCATGGATCCCACCTTATGTTGTATCCAGTGATTCTCTAGCTAATTTTTAAATTCAATTTACTTTTATTCCCCTCTATTGTCATACCATAAGAATTTTATCTTTCGTCTAGTATCATTATCGATGATTTGTTGATAGGTTTTCATGTAATCAAATTCTTGTCTCTTCCTATGTATAACAATCACACATGACATTATACTATAATCATCTATGAAAAGAAATAATTACCTATATCCATGTGTTCTAGAAACATTTATCGGGCCACATACATTTGTATGAATGAGGTCAGTCAGATTTGATGCTCTTTTCTTCTTTTTATGGTAGGAACTGTAGACCAGTTTCCCTCCGATGCAAGCATCAAAGTCTTTTCTCGTTCACGCTTCAGATTAGGGATATAAATTCCTATATTTAGCATAGATATCTTTTCCATGTCTTTCTTATTGATGTTCCCCAATCTCTGAATCCATAAGTAATTTTCCTCTCTAACTACTAGGTAGAAAATGTTCTTTTTGTTGTCAACATTTTATATGTTGCCTTTTGTCTACAACCTTTCATGAGAGAATTCCAAATCATTAATCTTATAGTAAGACCATTCTTATTGAATGTCCCAATAATACATGAGTCATAGAGTTGACTCACAATTAGAATATTGTGATGCAGACCATCCATATATAGGAATTCTATTTTTATTATATCCTAATTAGTTATCTCAGTACGTCCACTACCTTTTATCTTCAAAGCACCATCATTACTGAACCACACTGTTCCATTGACATTTTACATGAGATTAGTAAATCGGTTTGCATTATCCATCATGTGGGATGAACATACACTATCAAGATTCTAGGTTATATTGTTATTTGTAGCTTTTAGGGATTCTTCTGCAAAATTGGAATTTATAATTTTATTTTGTTTAATTCCATGAGATATTGGATTGAACATAGGACACTGATTTCCTTTCAATTATCTTATCCTTGTACATGGGTTCTTTAAATTTTAATTCTTCTTATAAAGGAGAAAACCTTTTTGAAATAGCAACACTATCTATTTGACGAGTATTGAATCATCTCTGAGCATTGAATGAATTTATCATTTCATACCACTACCTACAATACACATCTTTATGGCCAAAGTTTGAATAGTTAAAAAAATATCCATAGAAGTTATTTCCTCTATAAGAAGTAGAATATGAATATTTTCTCCTTTTTTTAACTCTTAACTCTTCCCCATTCATAGAGCTCCTTTCATCTTTGTAGTATGACATGGTATAGCTCAGATAGACACCAACTGACATTTCATGAAAGGAAATGTATTCTCACATCTATTTCTCCTCATTCCATCTTCCTAAGGAAAATAGTTTAACTGCCAATAATTTCTAGAAACTCAAGGATAATCTTCAATTCTCCTTTTAGTTTGATTTCAGTGTTTCTTTTTCAGCACTTCTGGTGGATTTTCAACATGATCAAATTTCATCTTTCATTTATTTTGGATAACTTTATTTGTAGCATTTGACATTTCTGCAACACACCCAATTCCACTATTTCCCAGGCATGTGGGTCTTGGATCACTCAAATTCTTTTCAACTCCATCAGAACAATGTTTTACTCCCTAGCATCTCATCATCTGAGAATATTCCAAATTGTATTTTCTTCTTTTATTCTTTTGAAATTGATTCACTTTCAAGTTAACATCTCATAGTAACAACTTATTCTTCAATTCCCTTAATAGCCTTAGAATTCTCCTCTAGTCTTGAGGTAAGGTCATTGATGAAATTTTCTTGTTCTTCAATTCTGAGTTTTCATTCCATAACAACATTAGTGATTTCAAGGATTGATAATTTTACTTTCACCAGTTCTTTGAGTCAATCAATTTCCACTTTTAGATCATCAATATATTAAGCTGATTCCTCCACTATTTCATTCCACTTATTGTAACTCGTACATTTAATCACAAGCATAGAAAAAATAATCCTTAAGATTAATTTTTGGATCGACATTAGTATTAATCTTTTTACATCTATATTTCTCAGTACATGGTTCTAACATTTCAATGGTATCCGTCATAGAGGTTTGGTTTCCAATCTTAGATTCTGGTTTTTCTTTCTCACATAATTCATTATCATCATCTTCCTCCAAACAGAAAAAACTCTTCCTCTATACTTTCCTTTAAAATTTTATGTTTCCCTTTTTGAAGAATCATTTCCAAGGATTATCCATGTTTTCAACATTGATCTATTAATTGTCAAATTTTCTTGATCACTGAGAGGAAATGTGCCCAAATCTTTCGTAGAAAAAAAATCTAGAGGTATCTTGCATTCAAATTTCCCTATTACCTTCTTCAGATTCATGGAAATGAGAAAAAGTGTTTTTTTTTCATTCCTTTCTCACATGATTTGTAGCTTCTTATAGATTGATTCTCATTTTTAAGAAGATAGATTTATCAAAAGATCATCCACTGAGTGTTTGGAGAGATATATATCTTCAAGGGATGACACATTTGCATTGTAAAGGGGTGGAAGTCTTCTCAGGATTTTCTTCACTCTGACAATGTCTTTTATTTCTTTGCCCAGACCATGGAATGCTCCTTATAAATCTGTAATTCGATTGAAAATAGAGTCTGCATTCTCATCAGGGTGCATCTTCAGATCATCAAACCTATTGTGTAGTACTTGAATTTTTGACACCTTCACATTGAAATACCCTTCATAAATATTCTCCAATTTATCCCACATAGACTTGGAATATGTGAAACTCCTTACCTATAGATAAATATGATTAGAAATGGTTGTAGTGAGATCATTATATGCTTTTTGATCTACATCAAGAAATTTCTAGTATGTATATGTCATCAATAGTTTTATAGGATCAATGACTTGTATTCCATATGCAATAGAAAATAAGGCTTCCATTCTAAAAGATCATAGGGCAAATCACATCATTTTTTACCATATTTGAAAATTACTTCCATCTCAGAGGGTAACTCCCCTAACGTTGACTGGATTCTCCATGATATACAGATTCAACTGTAGTAAACTCCCTTTGATACCACTTGATGGACCTAGAATACCCTAAGAGGGGAGGGGTGAATCAGGGTGTCAACATTTTCTTTTAAACCGATTGATCTTGTTCCCACATTGGTAAAAACCTGTTAAACCTACCTGAAGAGTAAGTCCATAAAATAAAAAATCACACTAAAAGAAATGACACAACAATTTTACTTGGTTCACCATTGAGGGTCATGTACAAGGTGCATACGCCAAAAGTGTGTCAGTCGTACCATTAACCACTAATCATCACAAGTTATGGATTACAAGAATTTAGAACAGTCACTCTGGGCTAGGTGCACTGACTTTACAAGGTTTTAGTGATATCACACTATGTACCTTGGATCACTTCTGCTGACTCCCCTTTACTCACATCGATGGAATAATCTACACTCGTTTTACTAATTTAAAAGTTTCTTTAATGGTTTATCATTAGATCATTCATCCTAAATAGTAAATTAATGATCTGTTGAAGTCACTTAATCACCTATAGATGTATGTTATTTTCCCGTACATTGATATTTTATGGAAACTAATCTCGCAATCTAATTTGGTCAATTTTCAGTCATTCTTGGGTGTTCTGCGTACTGCAACTATTTCCACGTACTACTGCTATTTCCACATAATGCTACTGTTTCTGCATACCATCATGCTATTTATGCATACCATCCAGCTGTTTCTGCATACCATCCAACTCCTATGTGAACTTTTTTTCTCTGTGTACTTCCCTACTTTGTGTACTACTCCACTCCTCCACGTACCATTTTACTCCATGTACTACCTTGCTCGGCCGCATACTATGAGAGATTCCCGCACAAACCACACTCTCTTCCATGAAATCTTTTCCATACACTGATGATTCTCTCTGTTTATCGTCTTCTCCTCTGCGTACCACTTCGATCTTCACCAAATTTCATCCCAAAATTTTAATCTTCAGTATCACCCCTCAACAAAGGAGATTAATTATCTTCAAAAAGGCACATAACTCCAAAAATTTTAGTAATCCGATTTAACCAAATTTTCAATGTGGGAAAATCTTCACTATAAACTGAACTACATCTGTATACCGTTAGCCTCCACCGCATACTGCATTCCTCCGAACTGTGAACCATTATCATGTACTGTTAACCTTTTTAATATCATATGTCTATCAGTTCATGTACTACATATCTTCACTACATACCATCAATGAAAACTTTTTTTATCAGCATTTCACGTACCACACACCTTCAATGCATACTATCAATACGAACTATTTTCAGTTCTAGGCACCGTTACACATACTGCATGCCTTCACAGCGTACGACATGCCTTCACAACGTACATACCGCCTTCACCGTATACCATGTTCCTTCACTGCATCAAGCGTGCCTTCACCATGTACTATGTGCCTTCAACGTGTACCATGTGCCTTCTATGTGTACTGCATGCCTTCATCGCATACTGTTTCTACAAACCGTTACCAAACTCCCAGTTTTTGAGGCCCAAAAATTTCAAAAACACTAGGAAACTATGCCACCTTCAATACTACTTTCATCCTATAACATATGACACTATTCTTTGTAAACTCCATAGTCATCCATGTGCATATTTACGAAAAACACAACCCAACCTCCGTTATTAGCAATGAGCATCCTTGGTTCTAAAGAAAAGATCCTAGAAGATAAGGCAATATAATAAATACATCTGATAATCATATGATCCAAAAGATACTGTGAAGATCCTCTAGGCTACATAGACTCCTTGGTCATCCTCTAGTAACAATGGTCACTACTATCATCACAAATTATCTTTCACCACCCCTCTAAAATATACACTTCCAAGAATCTCAAGGTGTCAACTATGATCGAGACACACTAGTATTAACATCCTCTAAGAACAACCACCCAGTTATGCATCATCTATATATACACAACATATACAGGAATAAGGCATGTGTAGGGGAGAGTATAAACATACCTAGAAAGATACCCCAAAAACACTAAGCAAAGACAAAAAACAAAATAGATCAAGGATTTATATAAATAAAGGTAACTTGAAAAGGAAATTAAGAATCTAGATATTCTCTAAAACCATAATTCATAAAAAATACCAATAATTGGTAAAAAAATTAGAAACTACACCTAAGGACCACCTCAACCAAGACAAAAGGGGTTCATATAGTATTAATGATCATACGAAGTCAAAAGTTGTTAGCTAGTTGTATCTCACACCTTGGAGGAAACTTAGGGGTTCCTAAAATTATTGAGTCTCAAAGAATCCCACACTTCTCTACCTTTCCCATGACCACATCACTACTAGAAACCATAAAGGTGGGATATCTATTCATATAATCCTACTCTCTAGTGGAGGGAGTACTATTAACTCACGTTTAGCAACAATGTACCATTAATAAGGTACCTATCTTCGCCCTTCAAACAACACACATAACACGTCAACAACAATAGTCATGGATCCCAATCCCAACATATATTGAGGGAATACAAAATCCAACATATGGTGCTAATAATTCATATAAAACAAAATAGATTAATCCATGGAGTTCCCTCTTAACTTATATTGGTGGATATTACAACCCAAAGATGGTTGGAGACAATACAGACTCATGTGGATTATCCTAATCCTTAGTGAGATCTTCAAATAGGTTAAATAAATAATTTTTATTTATAGGATCTCAAAATATGTATTTATGTGGAATACTAACCATACATGATAAATAAATAGAGGATCTCTACACCTTACTTTGATTGGGTATGAATTACTAACCCTACCTATGGATGGTGTGAGGATCCTGCATCATAATACAACTAGATAGTTAGAGTGGATTTATAACTAACATGAGTGCCCCTAATATCATTTCCAAACCCTTCCATTGGATATATGATGTTATATAGTAAATAATCCCCTTTTATCAACTCATATGTCACCACTGATGCTGAAGATAATTCCATTATCACATTCTATGTGGAAAAATACTCAAGAAATGTGTTTTAAATGGAAAAATGGTCTGCTAGTAAAAAATATTCATTTCTTTATATCAAAGACAAGAAAAGATTTAAGGAGGGACTAAGGTCTTATGAAACCAATCAAATTTAGGTATTTCATATTGGTGTTGAATCATTATTTTAAAAGATTGGGTCTTAACCCCGTAGACTTTTCATTAATCTAGTACCTTTGTAAATTGATACAACTAATACATGGTTTAACAAAGATAATATATATACATATATATATTTGTGTGTTATGAAATATTAATCTGTGTATTTCATAATGATAATAATGATGATGACTCCTCGATTCCCAAAAAACACTTCATATTCCCAAAAATTTGGTTTCTCAAACCTCTGTAATTCTAGTCATTGGATTAGATATTATATTGATTAATCTCAACCATTATATATAATCCCATTTAATCTATATATATGGTGATATGTTAATGAAATGGTGGTGAATTTTGGCCACCTATATATTATCTCTATTTCTCTTTTCTATTTCATTGCATCAATATTGTTTTCTACCATCTCCACATGAATTTTCTACATTATGTTTCATTAATGATTTTATTTTCCCATGATTGACCTTACATTTATGGTTTCAAATTTCATCATAGTTTCAATATGCATTTTATTGATTTCAAAACACATTATTAGAATTATTTTCTTCTTTATATTATGTATCGTGACAATGGTGTAATAAATATAAGTTAATTCTTACATGAAAATGATGATTATTGTTTTTTATAACATATTTATTCCCCCTCATGATGAAATTATAAAATATATGAATCATTTTGTTAATTATTTACCCTGAGAAAAATGATTATGTCCTTAAGATTTTTAATGAATCATGATAGAAAAAATTCTAGTTCATTCCCTGAAATAAATTTAATTTGTTAATAAATAGTGTAGTTGATGTCGTGAAAAATATCATTCATGAAATAAAATAATGAAACAATTATATGTGAAGTGGTCAAATAACAAACATAATGTACTTTTCATACATAAAATTTTGAATTATATTTAGAAATCATGTCATGAAAATGATAGATACATAATAAAATTTTGCATCTCCCATCTCTTTATACACCCTTAAGCTGTCAAAATTGACTATGATGTTTAAATAATCATGATGGTGATGATATTTTTTAGCAATACCAATCCCCCAATGTAAGAGAAATTTTTTTAATTGAATATTAAATATACTATCTTGAAGAAACTATAAAAACTAAAACATAACTTTATTTTATTCCCTAAAGTGAATGAAATTATTTTTTAAAAAATTATTTAATACCTAAAAGCAAATGAAAATATAAATAATTTATTTTAAATAATGTTTGAGGTGAATATGATTTTTTTAATAATCGTTGTGTTATATTTATTTATAAAAAATAATAACATTACCACCAGAAGTGGTTTTGTGAAAATAAAAATTTAAAGTTCCCAATGAATTTTAATAATGAATAAAAAATATTACATCCTTGAAAGATGATTTAGAAATAGTGACCTTTGAAATTACATTACAAGATATATTTTTTATCAATTATATCTCTTATAGTGGAAATATCAAATAAAGAAATTATCATTTCTCATGTTCTTATGGATTATTAATACAATATAATTTAATTCATTCAATATTATCTCCTGAATAAAATATTATTTCTATTATAGTTCATTGAAGATATAATAGAATTACATAATCATTATAATCCAATATATTTTAAGAAAATGATTTCACGACCTGAAGTGGTTAAAAATGGTAATAATGATAACTAAAATTACTAATTTACTCGTTTGTTGATGTTAATGTAATTAAAATAACTCATTCCACGAAGATAATTAAATTATTTATAAAAAACATGATAAGATTTGTCCTGCTCATACATAGAATTTTATCATTAATATTTGAGTGTTGAAATTTTTTGATAAAATTGTTTCTCCTTCATTTGGTAAATTCAGTGACGTTCTATGAATTATTATTTTTGATAGTAATGAGGTGTATGTTGTGAATCCAAGAAATTCTTCCACATTGGTTTTCACTGCCACATTCACTAGAATCAAAATAAGTGGGTGGATTCTCTTGAAATTATATGTATTGAAAAATAATATTTTATCTAGAAGTTCCAAAATATAAAATAATTTTCTTACTAATGGGAATATCCAATTATAACTATATTCCCTATTAATCAAAAACTAAAAGAATAAAATATAATGACCAATTTTTGTTTTCCCAATGGAATATCCTAATGAATATAAATATATATGTCGATCTTGAATAAAAAACATTATTAATATTATTTTGATTTAATGCATTGAAAGAATTCATATATGATTTAGTATATATATATATATATATAATCATAGAGAAAAATAATTAAAAATTTATGTTGAATAATCATTTTTTGGGGAAATGGGATACATTACAAATAATAGAAATCAGTATAAAATGCAAGTATGTATATAGCAAGACCTGAACTAGGGAACTCATGGAGACCCATAGGGGAAGATACCACTAAGCTGCACCTTAGGGGCATAGGGAAAACTAATTAACAACTATAAAAATGAGAATATATTCATATATGGTAGTAAAAATTCATAATGAATTTTTATATATGAATTCTCGATGAAATATATAAATTTTATTATTAAAAATGACTATCATATAGAGACATTGGATAAAATAGGTACCTCGATATGTAACAAACATTCATAAAAATTATAAAGAATTTGTTATATAAAAATAAATCAACAATGGTAAATAATATGTTTACTAATTTTATCCTTTAAATATATCACATAATGGTTTAGGCCACCTCAGATCAATTAATACTAAGTATATTGATTCAAGCAAACATAATAATAAATTGTTTGAAAACATAGTTGACATACATCAGGTGGAGAATGATGAATTTATTTAATAGAAGTATGTCTACAAAATTATTGAAGAATCAATTTTCATTAGGTCATTATGAATGACCCCTATATAAAAATTTAGCATGATTTACCTATTTTTAAGGTGCCTGTAATTGAGGAAAAATGTTTATATCATTAATAACATTTTTTGGAAATTAATTTCCTAAATATTTTAGAAGAGAAAATTATGAATTACATGTGGGTGCACCCACCTACAATGTGATCCATTTAAATACTATAAGAAAAATTAATCTACTAAATGTTCACATGTGTCATTATATGCTATTGATTATATATTTCATTCTATGCACGTTGATTAAAATAGATACTGAGAATCACATACTAAAAAAAATGGACCTGCAGAACTATTTACATGATCCTCACAACACTTACATGAATATAAAGTGTAAAAAATAAATAGTTCGATTATACACATTAGAAGTGTGGAATAAATTATAATATAAAATAATTTTTAATCATGATTAGAAATCAATAAATATATTTTCCGTTGAAGAGGTAGAAAATACATCAAAAACATTATATGTTTTTAGATATTGTCCTTGAAGAGACATTGCTACAAAAAAATTGAGATCTCATTCAATGTTGTTGACAATATATTTTAATTTTTAAATGAATTGAAAAATCACATATGATAATGGATTTTGAAAGCGTTTGGAATTAATATAGTCGGCTAAATGAATTAAAATAACCTATGATATGTTCACCATATAAAGTATTTTATTGATTATTAAAACTACCAGGACTATTTAATATTTATGATAATATTATAATAAATATTATTCCTTATGTATTTGGATATTTTTATATATTTATATTATTTACAGTTCATTTTCTCACTCTTTATTTCTTATAACAACCTTATTTTAATTCCCAAATGGTATTAAATTCCTAAAGTGTATTCAAAACTATGAAAGTTTTAGCGAATCAGAAAATATATGGGTTGATATGAATAAAGATTATTTCATGTATCCATTTTAAGATAATGAAGAATATAAAATTGAATTTATCATCCCATGGTTTCTATAAATCATTGTATTTGTCATATTTTTAAGAGGGTTAAAAAAATCAAGACTCTTGAATAGTATTTTGAAGGAAATGGATTATTTGATCATGAAATTATAAATAATAACTATGTGTTTTGAATTAATCATCTATAAGATGAAATAATAAATTTTGGGATGACATTTGTTGATTCAAAATTTGTATTGACTTTCCCGTAGATCTTTTTGTATTGGAAATCAAAAATTACTTATCATTTTCAAATATGTTGTATTCCCATTATAATCACATATATCATAATCACATAAATCATAATAATTTAATATTGCTTGATAATCAGAATCAAAGATGTTTTTTTCTATCATAACACGTCATGTTGTTGTTCTAAAATTTAATTATATGTTGTCAGCTTTACAATTGTAAATACATTTGATATTTTCATATTCATTCATCATATCCAGGTTATGAATCGTATTCATATTATGATTCTTAATAATGCATCATAACCTGGTTATGTATTGTATCATAATAACGCATCGTAACTAGGTTATGAATTGTATTCATATTATGAATCATAATCATGCATCGTAACCAGGTTAAGTAGTGTGTCCTAATCATGCATCATAAATAGGATTAGTCTTGTATTATAATCATGAATCATAACCAAGTTAAGTATTGTATCATAATGATGCATCCTAACCAGGTTATACATCATATTCACATCGTGCATCATAACCACAATTTGATTCATATCTATATTAAGCATTGTAATTCTATCGTAATCATGATATGTGTTTTAACTATGATATGCATTGTAATTATGATACACATCATAACCTAGTCATTTATTGTACTCATGAAATTCATTGAACTCATGTCTTACTCCAATACTGTAAACATGTTTCAACTAACTCATTCTTTCAGACTTTTGTACTTATTGTCTTATAACAAAAACAATGTTTTTTAATTAGTTATATACTAATTATAACGATGTTGTGCATTCTATTTTGTTTTGACATTTGTAATTCTAGTTGTCCAAGTCCCTCTGATATTTTTAGAGAAATATGACTATTGGAAGAAATATGTCCATTGGAACCTGAGGCCTATAAATAGGAGGTCATTCGATCCACAATACATAAATTTTTCTACTATCATGTTCTATAGATATATGGTGTGACTTCTCTCTTTCTTAGTGTGAAATCCATGAAGATACAAGAAGTAAATGGCTTGATCCAAGTTCTTGTATTTCTATAAGTGCTTTGTTTTTTCTTAGTGAGTCTGATCATTGTGATAATGATCGAGGGATTCCAGGGATAGGAAAACGTGATACCAATCATCATATAGAGGGCTTTCAAGTGTTTGAAAGACAGAGGTTCTGATTACCATCTTAATCGAGGGATTTTGGGGATAAGAAGATAGTCGTGTCATTCATTGTATTGAGGTCTTACCACGGTGGTGGTGAAACATACCTTTTCTCCAAGGTGAAATGATACCCTACTATTTGGGATAAAACAATTGTAATACCTTTTCATTTTCAATTATATTTTTAATATAAAGAGAATAATTTTATTTCTTCTTTCTATTCATATTATTTGTTATTGTAATTGTTTAAATTACGATTCATTAATTACATATTGTATTAATAGATTCTATACAATGCATGGTAGAATCATTTACATTTTTATTACTATCATCATTGTATTCAATTCGAATATAATTTGTTTTCCTTACTTATTGTATTACATCATATCATATCCATCAGATCCCTGACATGTTTGGTCATTCGTATTGGTTGTAAATCATATTAGTTTAAGACTTCTTAAACTAAGTTCTTTATTAAGAGTTTAAATACAATGTTTTTAAGGCTAAAATTAGCCCACCTCTTGTATTGTTCCATCTCATATACATTTACATCTATATTATGATCCAACAATTGGTATCATAGCAGGTTTCCACAGATTTTTTTACATTATTTACTTATTTCTATAAGAAAATTGTATTTCTTTTAAAAATACTTTGTTTATTTTCACTTAACACACTAATGTGTGGACTTTAAAAGTATTGTTATATAAGATGAAAGGAATGAATATTAGATCAATAAAAAACCTAAACCCAATGAGACCACTTATTTTTTATAGGAATGATTATGATTACTAGAGAGATCAAATAAAGACTTTTGTTATTAATACTAAAGTGGACAACTTTTCCATGCTTATTGGAGATTAAAAAATACCAGACAAGGAAGTAAGAACCTTCACCAATGAAGAAAAATTGGAATATCAAATGAATTACAAGGTACATAAAACATTATTGTGTTCTATTACTAGGAATATATATAGTCAGATATCCTCATGTGAATAATCCAATTGTATCTAGAAGAAATTAGAAGTCACAAATTTTGGTTCATCTAATCTTATAGAAATAAGAAGAGCCTTACTCCAAGCTGAATATCATGGGTTTGTTTTTCCAAATGGAGAATCGGTATTCAAAGTGCAACAAAGATTTATGGAAATTTTTAACAGTCTAAAATCCATGGGGAAATGGTTCATGATGATGAATTGATAGTAGAAAAGATAGTCGATATAATTCTAAATGAGTAGGAATAAAAATGAATTGTTATTGAGGATAACATGAAAGTTACTGAAATCACTCTTGATGAATTATTTGGTACTCTCTTATAGCCTGAGACAAGAACGAAAAGAAATGAATATTTCAACAAAAAGAAAAATGGTAATGGAAGTGTACCTTTTACTACTATATCTAAATCCAAGAAACCAGAAAGGATAGCTAGATCCAAAGCTAATAAAGATGTTGTTATATCAAAATCTATTTAAAGTGATAATTTAGAGAATGAAATAGATAATATTTCTCAAAGAATGATCAAGTTTTTTTGAAAGAAAAACTTTTAGTACATGTTCAAAAAGAAATATAGAAAGGAAAACAAAGTCTCAGATGTAACTTGTTATTAATGTAAAAGACTAGGTCATATTAGAACAGACTGTCCTTTGCATAAAATAAAAGACAGTAAGGATAACCATTTTGAAAGAAACATGAATAAGTATTACAAGTCAAGGAAAAATAAATTCTTCAAATAAAATGATACATAGAGTCCATGTTGTAGTGATTCATTTCATGAATCTTCTGAATATGAATCTTTTTCTTAAAAGAACATAAGACTCATAACCAAACTACCTATTGAAAATAATTGTCTCATATATAAGGTACACAATGAATAATATCTTAAAAATTTATATTTAAATTCTAATTACCCTAATGAGAAATATTCTTAATCTTCGGATAAATAATCTTCCTCACTAGAGGATCATTTACCTTCATCTTAAGAAGTATCCAGATTTTCAAAATTACTTGAGAATGAGAATTCCAAACTCCATAAAATTATTAATAAGGAAAATTATAGAATATATATTCTTAAAAAAGAAGTATCATATCTTTCAAAATATATTGATAACAATACTCTGGATTTTTAAAGTTTTTCAAAAAACCTTATGGATGTAAATTCAAATAAATACAAACTTTCTATGTACATTGAAAAACATATTTTAGAGAAAAAAAAATTTGAAAAAAAATCCAAAACAATTTATTATGAGAATAATAATTTAGTCATTAGACTAAAATATGAAATGTTTTCTCTTAAGAAACTTTTATCAAATTTCACTAATGGAAGGAATGAATTTGATAAAATGTATTCTCAAATATTTCCTCAATGTAGTTGTATAGGAATTGGTTATATTCATTCAAAACTGATTTTTAGTCATAAATAGTTTTTCCCCAAAGTGATCTATTATGAACAAAATGTCAAAGTGGTGGAAAATGGGAAATAAATTTTCCTCTTAATAATATTCAATCATTAGGATTTCATAAAGATCATTTTTCAAAACAAATTTGGATTCCTAAAATTCGATTATCTAACATTTTTGGATCCAAACAAGTTTGGGTTATGAAATACTAATTGTTTCTTTTTTAGTAAAATAAAAAGTGTACCAACAATAAGAATATGTGGTACATTTATAGTGGTTTTTATCGACATATGACTAGAAACAAATATTTCATTGAAAAGATCACTGAAATAAATGTTGTAAAAGTGACCTTCAGAGATAATACATATAGAAAGATCATTAGCATAGGTAATAATATTCTTTTAGGAAAAGTTTTAATTTCAAATGTTTTTTTTGTTAAGGGAATTAAGTAAAATCTTATAAGCACAAGTCAATTATGTGATGAAGGTTACCTTGTTAATTTTCGGAATGATTAATGTTTAGTTCACAATTCCATGGATGAATTCATTCTTTCTTCCCATAAGCAAGAGAATGTATACACACTTAACATAGAAGAAATTAGGATCCAAGACTTACCTAGGTTAAGTGCAATGGAAGAAAAATCTTGGTTATAGAATAAAAGGTTAGGACACTATATCCTTAAGAACCCTTGTAAACTCTCAAATAAAATAATTGTTAAGGATGTACTAGATCTTAGGTATGATTATTTAAAATTTTGTGACCCTTGTCAATATATAATGCAACATAAAAATATATTTAAATCAATTAAAGAAGTTTCAACTTATAATGCATTACAGTTAGTGCACATGGATCTTTTCGATCCTATACAAACTTGATGTATGGGAGAAAAGTAATCTATATTTTTTTAGTTGATGGCTATAATAGATTTTCCTAGGTCTATTTTCTTGTAAGGAAATATGAAGCCTTTTTCTATTTCAAAGCTACTAGATCCCAAGTTAAAAATGAGAAAAACCTATCACTGATAACTTTTCAAAGTGATCATAGTGAAAAATTTCATAATTAAGATTTAGATTCTATTTATTGTAAGAAAGGAATTACTCACAAATTTTTAGCTCCAAGAACCCCTCAGCAAAATGGTGTTATTGAAAGAAGAAATCATATTATTCGGTAAATTACAAGAAACGTGTTGAGTGAATACTCAATTTCTATTCATTTCTGGGCTGAAGCTATTAGTACTGATTTTTATATAATAAATCATGTTTTAATTAAGCCCTTTAATAATAAAACACCTTATGAATTATGTAATTTCTAAAAACCTAATGTTTCTTACTTCAGAGTATTTGGATTCAAAGTGTTCATATTGAATACTACAGATTATCTACATAAATTCACACCCAAATCCAATGAAGGAATCTTTCTAGGTTATTCCACAACTTATAAGGCTTATAAAGTCTTTAATAAAAACTATTTTACTATTGAATACACTTTGAATGTCAAATTTTATGAAACTGGTCCTTTTTTGATAAAAAACCCCAACCTACATCAAGAGATGTGTTTTCACAAACATTTTATCAACCCATGATTGAAAACTCTTGTGAAAAGGGAAATACTCATGAATTTTTTTTGAGATATTTACCCCTGAATACTTTTTTACTTTATGATGATGAACAGGTTTTACAAACTCCAAATCAATTTTTTCTTAGGAATCATCTCAGTGATAATATCATTGTTGATGTAAATCAACCGGTAAGGACTAGAAATTCTTGGAGAACTAAAATAGAACATCTGGATTTTCTATATTAATTTGAACCTAAAACATCGAATAAAGCCTTAGGTGATGAGGATTGGATTAAAGAGTTTCAGGATGAACTAAATGAATTTTAATGGAATAAAGTCTAGAAAATAGTTAAAATACATAAGGAAAAAAACATTAATTGGTGTAAAATGGGTTTTCAGAAAAAAAAAATGTGATGAAAATGGAGGCATTACAAGATATAATGCAATAATTTTTGCAAAATTATATAATCTAAAAGAGGGAATAGACTATGAAGAAACCTATATTCTAGTATCTATACTTGAATATATTTTTATTCTATTGTCTATTACAACATTCATTAACTTAAATGTACTTTTCTAAATGGTTTTGTATAAGAATAAATTTTTGTAGAACAACCTCATAGTTTTTTAGATTCAAAACATCCTGATCATGTTTTTAAACATAACAAAGATTTATATAGCCTTAAACAAGCCCCTAGATATTTGTATGATAGACTCACATGATTTATATTGAAAAAAATTTATTCAAAATGTAATGTAGATCAAATACTTTTTATAAAAATGGATAAAAATTGATTATTCAAATCTATGTTGATGACATTATATTTGGATCAACTTCACAATCTCTAATTGATTCTTTTTCCAATATTATGAAATCTAAGTTAGAAATGAGTACGATGGGTTATTTTACATTCTTTTTAGGTTTTCAAATCAATAAAAAACCAGAAGAAACCTATATATCCCAAAAATAAATATATATAATATTTACATAATATTTTGGATATGACAACACTAAAAGTATAAAAACTCTAATCAATACCTCAAATACAATTGATCTTCATGAATTTGGGAAACTAGGGGATCAAACATCTTTTAGTGGTATAATAGGAAGTTTTTATACATAACAGCTAGTCTTCTATACTTAATGTTCTCACTATTATTATTTGAAAGATATCAATCTATTCCAAAATAATCTCATTTAAAAGAAATGAAAATGAATTTTCTCTAATTAAAGGGAACTATGAATTTATGACTATTTTACTCTTATAGAAATGATTTTGTTTTTAAAATATTATTTGATGTTGATTTTGGTGGTTGTATAATGGATATAAAAAGTATATCTGTAACATGTCATTTCTTAGGAGATTCATTAGTTTCTTGGTCATGTAAAAAACAACATTATGTATCACTTTCCACAACTGAATCTGAATATGTAGCAATTGGAAGTTGTTGTGCTCAAGTGTTGTGGATGCAACACACACTCACTGAATATGGCATGAGTTTCTCCAAAACAGAAACTCTATGTGATAATTCCACTCCCATTACTCTTAGTAAAAACCTTGCACATCACTCACATGAAAAAAACATAGATATTAGGCATCAATTTCTTAGGGATCACACATAAAGATGAGTTATTATTTTAAAATTCATCAGAAGATAAGAACAACTTGATGATAATTTCACAAAACCATTATCTACTGATAGATTTGAATACATTAAACATAAACTAGGAATGATCAATGTAAAGTAATCTTTCACATCGATTTATTGTTTAAACTATCTCCTGTAATTAAATTACTCCTTTTCATAGGGGGAGTATACATAATATTTTAATATGTTTTACTTTTATCATTTTCACATCTTTTATTAGTTTTACATTTCATCGGTTTCATATTTTTATCAATTTCATGTTTTTATTGGTTCCATGTTTTTTATAGGTTTCATGTTTTTTTTGTTTCACATTTTGTTTATTGATTTAATGTTTTGGCTTCCAAATTATTGGTTCTAGATTACTAGTATTCGAATATTTTATCAGTTCTAGATTATCAGTATTTGAAAATTTTCTCAGTACCAGATTATCAGTTTGGATGTATTTTATCGCTACAAGATTATCGGTACTAAATTAATATAATTTTATCTGTTTTATATTTTTAATTGGTCACATATGTTTTTGGTATTGTTTGTATTATTATCATAAGAATAATATAGTGAAACAATTATATATATCCTGATACTCTAACATGTACAATTTCTAAAACCCTATTTTTCTTGATCAAATAGTTTTTTTTTCAATTATTTCTTTTAATTTATTATCGGTTTCAGTCTAAATATGATCTTATTCTAAGGAAAAACTAAAGAGTTTGAAATCATTCTCAACCATTAGATATTTTAGAACTAATCCTGGTCATCAATTTCATTATTAAAGAACCCCTATATACTTATCCCACATCATATTCCTGTAAATTTATTTCCAGACCCGATGCTCTATAAATATTCACCATGGTTCATAATCAGAGTTACCTCAGTTTTGGTAATCAGATATCTACTTAGCTTTTGTAACCAGGAAAATCATCAAGGGTTTAGATAGTCAGTAATTTCTGAGTCAACTAGTTCATCTCCAAAGAAAATGTATCCAAAATAATTCTCTTCGAGGACCTTTATAAGAGAGAGGTTAGTTTCCTAAAAAATTTATGATCCTTTTGATTCATCATAAATATTATAATTAGTTTCCAAGGGTGGTAATTCATTTTTTTAAAAGACCGAATTCAGATAAGGATTTTGTGAATCATGATGAGGGGTCAAAATTTATGGAATCAATGGAGATAGACAAAGCTCTCAGGATTTCTTTCATGATGTATGACAAGATGTATAGAACATCCATAAAATAGGCAGCTACATTTCTAAGTGTATCATATGAGGGTGATTCCCTATGTCCTCACAAACTACAGGAATCTTGTGGGACTTTGGATAAGAGTAAATTTGAATAATCACTTTTAGAGATTCAAGAGGAAATGAGAAAGGTAATTCATTTATCGGGATATAATCGACTCAAATCCCTCTATATGCACTAATTTTAGTACTGATAAAGCGTGATAAGGAAACTTTAAAAGTTTTAGGTTTTTATGTGATTGAGTATTTGGTGAATATGAGGAAGATCAATCTAATGGGATTCATTTTCTTGAAGATAAATAAGTTCAAATTTTGTTCTATATAATCTTAGATACTCATGTTTCCCACAATATTGAGTAAGTTTTTAAAATAATTCTTTATTTTATATAATGTTTCAATCAATTCGGATCTAACATCTTTCAAAAAGTGCATAATCTATAACGATATGATATGGAGACTTAAGTTATTATTCAATCCCGAATCAAAAAAGTTTGAGAATGACATGGATGTTGGGAAAGGTAAGGATGATGGGAAAGGTAGTGACAAACCTTATAATACCTCCAGATAATCCTAAACTAAAAGAAAGGTAGTTAAGACTAAAAATAATAGAAAATAAATGAATCAAAAGGCTATATTTGATGATGTTCCCACTTAGTGGAGGAAGAAAAATGATGAAATGAAAGAAGGGGGTCCTTAGTTTTTTTTGATATACCTGAAGCCTTGGAACTGAAAATAAGATCAAAAGAAATTTTGAAAGAAGAAGAAAGGAAGAAGAGAATGAAGAAGAAAAAGGCTCGAGCTATTGACATTGATAGTATTCACAAGACAACTAAGAAACCCAGAACTGATATTATAATAAGAGAGACACTTGTTCAAACTCAATCAGATCCAATAGAGAAGGGAAAGGAAATACATGCATCTAAACAATCAGCTACACAATCTCTTATTCAAGAATATAAATAAGAAGAAGGAAAAAAGAACAAGGGGAATAAGAACACGGTCAAGATGAAGAAGTAGTAGAATAGAAAGAGGATGAAAACAAGAGGAACCATTCAGCTGAATCCTCATAAGTTCCATCTATAAAATTTTAGTCTCTAGATCCTCAGCCATCCATGGAAGTGTCTTAGAGGGTTTCTTCTATGATTTTCATTCATATTTCAAATAATGATGATGAAGAAGAATCTGATAGGAATTGGAATCAGCCATCTTAATTTATCAGTACTGAGACTCATTTTAGTGATCTCCCTAAATACACTAAAGATACAGATTCTGAAAGAACAATTACAGTGAAGGGAATTCAGTACAGTGAAAAAGATTTGAATAGATTGGAAAAGATGATACCATTCAATCAAAAAATTGTAGCCAGGATATAAATCCTTTCAAATACTCAAAATAAAAGAACATACTCTATCAATATTTTGATGCAAAGGTTTCTGAATCTTGAATCCAAATTCTAGATATTCAGGGAATGTGATACTAAGCATAGCAAGGCTTTTAATAAGGTTTTCAAGTGCTCATAAAATGTTTATTATTGTATCAAGAATCATCTTGACAAGAAGGATGGATTGGTTAATCAGGGTAAATAATCTCAATTATCTCTATCAAAAGTTAGTTGCTGATTTGAAAGAAAAAAAATGAATTCGTTCAATGGTCAGGTATCACAATGGGAATTATCTCTCAAGGGCTTCAAAATATTAAGAAAAAATTGGAATATGGTTGTAATGACAATGTTTTGATCTTGAATAGAGTTGCAATTTTGAAAAATGCCTATAGTTTTATAATGTAGGATTTCAATGCCCAGGTAGCGAGGCTTAAAGCTTAGGAATAAATTAACAGGCTTCATGAAGACCGAACTACAATGTATGAAAGGATAATTGCTGAACAAGATTAGAAGTTGAAGTCTTAGCAAGAATCTCTTGACAAACTCATGGAAGATAGGAAATAGTTAAAAAATTTGATGCTTTCTATGTTTAAACTTTTGAAAGAACAAAAGGGGAAAGAATTATTTTTAGAACTCTTGTAGTAATATAATTTTGTATCATTGTAAGTAAGAACTATTGTTTCATACTCTATTTCTATATACTTTTGTAGGAAATGTATGTTTTCCCTTATTCTTTTTGAAAATCACAAAGGGGGAAAATAGTTTCGAAAATAAGAATATGATGAATACCTTATTAAGGGGGAGAAATCATAAGTAAAAGTAAAGAGAATATGATCCCTAGTGATTTTTTTAAACGTAGTGTGGAATTAGTCATATTCACCATTACTTTCGAAAGAGTTATTAATCTCATGGGGAGATAAGTCTTTATTATTTTTTTTATTTTGTGCTTTCCATAAAGGGGGATATTGTTGAGTCAAAACATGTTTCAAATTTACCATTGATATTTTTGTTTTTCAAATAATAAATTACATATCATTTTCTTATATGTTGTATTATCATCATAATCACATTTATTGTAATTAAATATATCATAATCATATCCATTTTCTTTACAATCAAAATCACAGATCTTCTTTTTCATTATAACCACGCATGTTGTTGTTCTACAATGTAATAATATGTTGTTTGTTTTACAATAGTAACCACGTTTGATATTTTCATAATCATGCACCATAACCAGCTTATGAATCGTATTCATATTATGCATCGTAATCATCCATCGTAACAAGGGTAAGTAATGTATCGTAATCATGCATTGTAACCAGGTTATGAATCATATTCATATTATGTATCATATTCATGCATCATAACTATGTTAATTAATGTATCATCATCATTCATCATAACCAGGATAAGTATTTTATCGTAAAAATTCAGCGTAACCAGGTTAAGTATTGAATTGTAATCATGCATCGTAATCAGGTTATACATCGTAATCACATAAGGCATTGTAAACACGATGTGATTCCTATCTATGTTAAGAATTGTAACTGTATTGCAATCACAATATGTGTTGAAAACATGATGTGAATCATAATTACAATACACATAGTAAACAATTCATTTATCATACTCATGAGATTAATTGAACTCATGCCTTACTTCAATACCACATACATGTTTCAACATACTCATTGATTCATACTTCTGTACTTATTTTCTTCTAAAAAAGGATGTCATCGAATTAGTTACATACCAACAAAAACATTTTCAGGCATTCTATTTTCCTTTGTCCGTTGTAATTCCAAGTTTCTAAGTCCATTATAATTTTTTAAAAAATTATGATTATTGGAGAAAATACATCTGTTGGAACCTAAGGTCTTTAAATAGGAGTTCATTCGAACTAGAATGCATAACTTTTTCTACTATCATGTTTTAGAGATAAATTGTGTGACTTCTGTCTTGCTTCGTGCGATATCATTGAAGACACAAGAAGGTAATGTCTTGTTCTATGTTCTTGTATTTCTATAAGTTATTTGTTTTTTCCTTGTGTTCCTGATAATTTTGATAATGATCGAGGTCTTCTGGGGATAGGAAGACGTGATATCGATCATTGTATTAAGGGCTTTCAAGTGTTTGAGAGATAGAGGTGTCGATTACCTTCTTAATCGAGGGCTTTTGGGGATAAGAAGAAAGTTTTACTAATAATCTTATCAAGGGATTGCCAAGGCGGTGGTAAGACAGATATTTTATCCAAGGTTGAAGGATACCCTACTCTTTGGAATAAAATAATTGAAATACAATTTCATTTCTGCATCTATTTTTAATAGAAAGGGAATAATTTTGTTTCTTATTTCTATTCATATTATTTTCTATTTTAATTGTTTTAATTATGATTCATTAATTACATATTCTATTAAGATATTCTATACTCAATAGGGTAGAATCATTTACATTTTTATTACTCTGATCAATATATTCAATTAACATAGAACTGTTTTTCATTACTTGGGGTATTAGATCATATCATATCCATCTGATCCATGACCTGTATGGTCATTTGTATTGGTTTTGAATTGTATTAATTTAAGAAATCTTAAACTAAGTTATTTCTTAAGTATTTAAATTCAATTTCTTTAAACCTACAATTCACCCTCCTATTGTAGTGTACCATCTAACATACATTTGTGTATATATTATGATCCAAAATATTTTACATATTCATGAAAATACCCTTAGCCATTAAATTTGTTACTTCAAAGTGATATATTTCAAACATGAGGGGATGATGAAGAATTTACATATCCCAGAAGGATTAAATATAAATGAACACATAATTTATCCTTGAAATATATGCATGTAAATTTGAATATGTATCTTGAAAATTAACAAGAAATAATATTATGATACAACATAATTTCCTTCCCTATTAATTGAAATAAAATTTTTAGAAAATATAATTGTTCCAAAATTCAAAACCCAATGTTTTGGTTAAGTATTTATCATGGATATTATTTAAGTTAAATGATATAGTGATGACCACTATGATTGGGAGATGTAATTGTTGTACTCTTTTTTCCATTATCCGGTTTATATGGAAAAAATCCCCAATGGTTGTGAGTTAAGAATTATTTTTTTATTTTGTTTTCTGAAAAAAAACATTTGACAATGGAACAATATAATGTATTGAAAATGTTGGTGTTTTTTAATGTGGAAAAATTTCTTATTGTTTTCCATATTTTTGGCCCTCACAATAAAGAGTTATTTTTATGGAAAAGTAATGATTCCAACATATAAAAATCGGTGGAAAAAATTCATCTAAATGATGTCATGGTAGGTATTTTGGAAAAGGAAACAAGCCTTCATAAAAATATTTCTATGTGAACCTCAAAGCAATTATATGGAGCCATGAAGTAAAATTGGAAAAGGCATTTCAACTATAAAGAATGTATGCGAGGAATTTCATCCTTTGTAGAGGAATATGGCGGGCTAGAAGCTACAATAAAGGAATATATCATTAGAAATTGAAGATTGGGAGTTAAAAACAACACCAAGGGTAATTATTCCATATGTGAACCGCATAGCGTGTTTGGTTTGTGGTGAATGATTTACCACAATGGAGTTAATACTAATTATGATAGGTAGGTTTTTCGAGTTTATTTTCTTATATTAACGATCCCAAATAACCCAATTAATGTTTAGTGAAACATATTATAGATAATCATCCTTGGAAGAATATAGATTGGGTCAAAAGTTGTTCATTAAAAGGTTTAGTTTGTGAATGAGGTAGTCCACGAAGTAAGCATAGTTTAAAGAGAATGTTTGTTTTTGCTGAACTATTACTCACCAAGGAGTGGTGGTTTTCAAGGAATCATCCATCCTCAAAGTAAATTCATTTGATAGATCACCCACACTACGCAATTAATAATATATCACAATGGGCATTACTTAGTTCATAGATGAATAGAAATAGATCATGAAAGGCCTCTTAGTAAAGGAATCTCCATCTAATGAAGTGTATTCAATCTATTGGGTAAAAATGTATATTCATGGAACATGAATGTATGAAAATATTTTTATGTGTTTCCAATCAATGTAATAATATTATGAAGGATTAAGGCGCATACTTTAGTTGAGAGAGCATTGATCTTCCAAATTGTTAGTGGTTGTAAACCATAAGGGACAATGAGTCACTCCAAACCATGTAATAGTGTGTTCTTTATTGGATTTAGAACATAGGAATATTTCCTATGTATTCTCCTTGGACTGATCCTAATGTAGGTGAACCAAGAAAAATATTGTGTCTCATGCATGTCTTCAATTCAACTCATAAATTTCTTCAATAAAGAGAGAGAAGGGTGTTTTTTACAATGATTAATCAAGATCCAAAGGGGCTGTTTTTTAATCTATCATACCCCAATTCAACCCCTATCATTGAAATTTAACCTACATGGGAAAAATTATGTTTTTATCCTTGTGTTTTATTGATAAGGTTTTTAATGTGTAAATACTATGAGTAAATTATGTTATTGTAAACTTTTTACCTATTAAAAGGTTTTTCCCCCAAATTACTTTTCCATGATGAGGGTTTTTATGGGGAAATCATACATCCAAATAGATATCCATGGGAGTTATAAATTATTATGGGTATTTGTTGTTAATTTAAACTATTTTAATTATATATGAGTCATAATTTTCAATGAGACCATTCATTATTAACATTGTTCTTCCTCTTATATCTTCAAGACATAATTAAATAATAACATTAATTGAAGTCCTGAGGACACAATTAAATGATAAAATAATTGGGTTCTGGGAATTCCACACTCATTTTTTCCTTTATCGTGTTTTTTTCTCTAGGTTTTCCTATTATGGTTTTTAATGAGGTTTCATGAAATGGAATTAAATTAAGTTGAATTTACTTATTTTTTCCTCAAGGGTTTTCTAAGTGATGATTATATAAGATTCTATGAAATTATGACATCCAAGGGGGGTGTGTTGAAATATTCATATGTGGATATCATAATGATAATAATTATGATTTCTCCTTGGTTACCAACACAACTATTCATATTCATAAACCATAGGTTTCTTTATCCTTTGTAATTATATATGTTCGATTAGATATTGTAGGAATTGATCTCAACTATTGGATCAAATCCCATGTATTATATATATATATGGTGATATGTCAATGATATAGTGATGAATTTTGGCCCATAATACATTGTACCAACCACACTTTTCCATTTCAATGCATCATTATTGTTTCCTATCATTTCCATAGGAATATGTGACATTATAATTCATCAATTATGTGTTTCTCTTGTGATTCTGATTAAATTTATGGTTTTATAGTTCTATGATGTTTCAATCTTAATTAAATCAAGTTAAAAACAATATATATTTATAAAAATATATTAATAAAAATTTAAGGGGGGGAGGGATACATAGAATCCTCCCCCACTCTCCCTAAATCAATCACTATTCAATCCATATGGAATATTATCACTGTAATTACCATTTATTATACTTTTGTTCTAATCATCATATTTTTCTTATGCATATCCCATAATTTATTCCCTTAATCACATATAGAGCCTTGATCATTGTCACCTTTATAGACTCCATTTCTACTACCAACCATCTCACACTTCTCCACTCTCTTGATCCACCCCATGCACGACACCATGACGACCCCCATGACAATGTTTTCTATGATTTCTAGTGAAATGTATGTGAATCATTTTACCATTAGTCACTATGAGGATTTGTGTATATGATTTGATTGTAATTATAAAATAGAGTAATGAAAATAAATAAAACAATAAGGAAGAAATAATATATTTGGAAGAAAGTGTGATAATTTTCAAACTTCATTATTTACCATTTCAACCATAGAATTACACAAAAAGCAAGATAAAATTTAGGGGGTGAATAATTTATACCATACAAATTTCTATAACATAAGGATGATAATTCATGGAAAGGGTTCTAAAGAATAATAATAAATTATTAACAATAAATAAATAAATAATGAATAGATTATGAAGAATAGACGATTAATTTTCAAAAATACAATATAGAACTCATAATGGGTTGATCAAAATATTGATATAATATGACCAACATCATGGAACAATGGTCATATTCATCATAGTTATGATCTTGTCTTCTGTTCTGATGTCATCATTTTTAAGATTCAACTCTCTCCATCTTCTCCCTCAAGGGTTTTTACAATGAAAAAAGTGTTTATCTATAATGAGCTGAAACAATAGAGATTATATAGAGGAAATATTAGGTTAATTAATTAATGAAATGATTTAATTAATTATTTAATTTATTCCTCAAACACATCCCATGAATATGAACTATCATAGGACCCACTTCTAATGGAATATACATAATTCATAGGGTTAATACCACATTTTGGACTCAACCATGGCATATTCTTTCCCATATGAGGACCTATTAAGGAGATATAATTATTTCATCAAAAATATGTGTGTGGAACAAAAAGAATAAAATATTTATAATATATCATTATTGAGGATCTCAAACACTCTCATTTCATTGTCGACTTAGTGATTCATCATGAAGTGAAATTTATAAATGTACATAAGGTTCAAACATCAGAAGTCAAGTACATCAAAACACCATCACACTCACAAGATATTTATTTATTGAAGTAATAAATATAAAATAACCCATAAAACTAAAATAGATCCAAAATTATTCAAAACATAGACCAGGGGTATACACTACTCCATGAGATCTATAGAATCGTCATAATTTATTTCCAAGGACATATGATATGGTAAAATTTCATTTTTTATCTTGGTAAGGACCTAACACTCTAAAATTTCAAAATGGGATCCAAGTACAACTAAGAAAAATTTGGATTTCTACAAAATACATGTATCGCTATACTAAGGCCCACCAATTATTTTATCTATAATATTCATAACAACATAATCCATTTTTCAATTACATCAAGAGAGCATTTGACATATAGTGTGTGAATAAAACATATCCTACTCATATGTTCTCAATTATTCGATCATAAGATAACATAAGGTATGAACACATCACATTTAATTCACCCAGATAGATTATCACATCACACAGACCTCATAAAAATATATAAATACATCAAATTAAACTTATATAGGTCTGTCCATTCACTTCCTTGTTCTATCCCAATCAAATTCCAAGATGTTATAGTAATCATATGAGAGGAAAAATCCCATCTTTGGTAAACCTGAACTAAATACATGATAAAAAACATACCCAACCTCCTTTGATTAGATTAAACCCATGGATTGTGTAAAAAAGGTATCAAAATATGAAGTATTTCAAGATGATATCTTATTAAATTTTAGTAATTGGAATTTAATATGAATCATGTGCCCCTACTATACCAAATAAATAATATATGACACTCCATGTGGTATATGTATAGGGTTATCCAATTAATAAAACCTGTTTCTTAACTAACTAGAAAAGATTGTATCTCTGTATAGAACCTATAATGGAAAAATGTTTTCTTTAAGAATAAAAAACTCAATATTGAGTTTTAGAGTAATAGTACATTAAAAGTGAAAAATTAGTAAATATACACTATAATATGACCTTTGAAAATTTTGATGATTTCTCTATTCATCTCAGGACATTATGTTTATCTTTGGGCTAGGATTTGGTGAGATACCATGTCTATCAAGTATTTAGGGATATTTTATATTTATTTAATAAATTTATTATAATTCCATATGTGAAAATGTCAATATATCCAATATATATCCACAAATGGAAATTGTTAATCCTTTGATGCTTTTGGTATTGGGGTTTTACCAAGGATTTTTGTAATTTTTTGTTTGGGTTTCAATTACTGAACAATCCCATTTCAATATTTTAAACAAAATACCTATTAACCTATAATTTTACAAAAAGAAATACTTAGCAACATCACTCGTGGTTATGAATATTTGTAATTTTAAAACACCATAGAGTATGATATATATTTTTACCATTATTTTAGGCAGATGACATCTGGTTATAGGGCTCTAGTAGATCTTTATGTCGGTGTTGATTGATTTAAAAAGAATCAACATTTTTTCATATTAGTAGGAAATCATACATAATTTTCACACAATTTTGTTTTTTATATTTGATATGGAAACCAAATTTATATAATAATTTTGAAACTATTATATTATTTATATTTTGTTTATATGTTATTTATACTTTAGTGGTTTTGGTGGATTTTGATGATTATTCTTCCGATTTTCATTAAAAATATTTTATATCAACGTGATCTTCATTATAAATACATGGAATTATTTATCCATTTATTATTACGATAAAAAATCATTGGTGGTTTTATTCACACCAAACATTTATCTCTTACAACTACCAACATCTCATTTTTCTGATAATGTTCATTATTGTCCTGTATAGAAGTTGATGGTTCGATGTGAATGGTTTCAGGTGAAAACTTGTTAATGATTGGTGAGTTAAGTGTTTGTGAGTTTCGGAAAAAAAATATAGTGATTTAAGGGAAGCTTAATAATATAAGACACATGATATAGGACCCAATGCAGTGGATCTAGTGTGGATTCAATAGGGAATGATGTTGGGTATGCCAACATGACATGAAATTGGTAAGGGTGATAGGAGAAGTCATAGATGTTGGTGGTGGTGAGGCTATGTGATCATGTCAAAATAAGACTTTAGTAAAGAATTATTAGTGTAAAAATAGTGGTGTATGTGAGTTAATCAGTGAATGGTCTCAGTCTAGAGAAGACACATCTACACAGTGTGTTATCCAAGACCACATGTTGGGTCCAATTTCTTTCTACATCTAGGTTTCTAGAGAGAAGTAATATATAACACAATGTATATCCATTATGAATATTTCTTGCCTCACATCCAATATTTATAGGGATTATATAGGTTAATAAATATCACACAATGTGTAGTTAGATAATATAATATGTGTTTGACCAAAACATATATGGCTCTAAGAGTTGTAGTACTTTCTAAACCACCCCAAACTTCACCCAGTGTGTAACTAGATTACATGCCATGACTATAAGGATAAATAAATAAGGTAATGGGGAATATTATTCAAGGTTACCTCTATAGTTTCTCCAATAATTTATTTTGGAGGAAAATAACATGTATTTCTGGATTAAATGATTCAAGTTTCTAGTGTATATGCTCAATTAATGTTCTAGTTTCACAGGTCATGTTAACTAAGTGGAATACCGTATTGGTATACATTGAAATAATTGAATGTTTTAGTTCATAGATATATATTACTCAAGGATCAAACACCATTTTAAGTAGAAATAAATTTCATATACTATGTGTTTTTCATTTCTTACATCTCCCCTCCAGGTAGCTGCATTGGAAATGTGAGAAGTATATTATGAGTGATTTTCTACATAGAACAAAATGGTGTAATACTCTTCACTAATAGATTTTTATTATGATATTTTGTGGGTATATTGGTAATTTATGGTCTTATGAGTTGAAAATATAGTTTATGTAAGACATTTATATCTCACACAGGGTTTGATACTTTTCCAAGGATGAGTGGATAAAAGGGCATAAAATCCCTACATTCCCATCCCACCAACAATTGAATGAGTGGGATAACCATTTTTATTTTTTTCTTTATCATGGTTCATGGTTATACTTTAGTGAGATCGATTCGGGGTTTCAACTTCTCTACCCATGTTCTACTATCTCACCTACAATAGTGTTCGATTTAGGAATACCACATAGTTATGCCTTAGTTATGAGATAACATACCATTTTATCAAAAAAATCCATGTAGTCATACTATATTCTTTTATACTCACATAAACATGAGATTTTTTCCAACACATGTTGTGTCTATGAAGATTGTTAACTATTCAAATGTGACCATGGTGGATATGGAGTTGATTGTGATAGCTCTTAGTGATGATTAATAACTCTAAACAGTGATGGTTATTGTTGGATCTCTATTCCCATGAGTTCTGAAATAAGGAACTATCTACCCATTTCATATGACCTTCATATACAAATATATATTATGTTTTATTCCTTCAATTTGGTGGTTACATAAGTGACATTATTTTGGTCAGTTAATGTCTCATTCTTACATTTATATTATAGTTTATATATATATACAAACATATATTTCTGATAGTTGTTGGTTATATTATGTATTGTAGATTTGTATCTATTTAAGTTTGATATATGATATAGAATAATTTAGAGTTCATGCCTTATTAGTGCTAGTCACTGGCCGTTGGCCTATTGGAGTTGAGAATATGGTGGCATTCTCAGTGTATCACCAGCCGAGGAGGGGACCTAGTGGTTCAGGTCTTGTCAAAATGGTATTATAGTGGTTGTTTCCTAATGGTGATGTTTTTAGTTATAAGTCTTATAAGGTTGGTTTGGAAATCTAAGGAAATACTGTTAAGCAATATTGGGTTCATTTTTTAGGCTAGGGAATCCAAAATTTAGTGAAATGGTCAATATATCCATTCTCTAGGACCAAAATGATATATTGATCAAATTAGACCTCTAATTCAATGGTTTTGGGACATAGTTTAGTGGGTTCCAGAATTATATAGTCCTCAATTCATTATTATTTTAATATTCCGGAATCTTAACTTTAGTGGTGTCATATTATGATTAGTATATATATTTTCTTATGTAAAATTCTTTTCTATAGGTTTCGAATAGAGTTTTTTTTTGATTATTAAATAATAAGAAAAAATTATTTATGTTTAGATGAAATTAATTGTGGAAACATTAATGATATTCTAGAGGAACATCCCCTATAAAATTCTCTAGGCATAGACCTTACACTAGGATAGGGATCCCAATGGCCATGAATGCTCAATATAATATGGGGATAGGTGCTCCCATATCAATTTTCTATTGATGAGGCATGAATACCCCTTTAATATACTTGATAAGTTCATTTAATTTCATGGTAAATAAGTTATCAACAAGGTTTAGGTCCCCTATACATCATATGGGGTTAGGTTATACCTTTCCTGGATTTATCAAAACAATGAGTGGTACTCAATATGATAAATGGTGTTAGTACTGCATTATCTATTGAAAATTGGGTTCTATATCCAGGGATTCATTACTCCCTTGAGGATACATGTGTGGTTCATCAACTTTCATAGTTACTACTCCCCTGATGATAATGATGTGACTCCTCTATCACCAAAGTTGATACTCCCCTAATGACAATTATGTGAGTCCTCTACCAATGAAGTTGTGTCTACCCCAAAAAAATACCATTTATTTTAGTGTCAAACATGTCCTTGTAATAAACATATCTTTATTGATACCTATTCTAGAACATTATTATTTTCAAGTCATAGACAAGGATGTGGCTGTAAAAGTAACATTTTTCAAAATTATATAGTTTTTTTAGGATTTAACCCTTAAATATTAACAGTGATCAAGTAAGTGAGCATAACTATATGTGACAAATATTTGTATTATTTCACCAATCATGTGTTTATATTTAATAATGTATAAGATGTCCAATTGGAAATTTTTGTTCTATCATTATAAAAAAGATAATGAATTTATATCATTGAACCAGTCCATTGATATATAATTAGAATTTACTAATTTCCACTTCATGATATTGTTTTAATAGTTATGATTATTTATTAAATAAAAATATTAGATCACTGGTGGAATAGTTTTCAATGTTGATCATTTTCCTTTATGGGAGTTTATTGTGGGTCTTTAAATTGGCATTAAACTCAATAATAGGACCTTGATACCTTTCCTTCTCATTACATTTGGTATAATTCTAATGTTATATTTTTGAATCCAAATATTTGATTTAATGGATTGATGAAACTCCAATAATAGAAGGTTCAATGGGAGTTTTGAGTTATTTGGTTACAGATCGACTATTGAATGTATAGGTTGAATAGTAACTCTCCCTTTTGATCTGTGTTGAGGTAACATGATTGATGATTTGAACAAAGGTTATCTTAATGGAGCATGGTCTTTCAATGGTTTATGGATTGCTGAGTATCCATACATCCCCATTATATTTTAGATCTTGAAACATATTTGGGGGATTTAATTAGTACATTCTTTGTGACATCTCCGGAAGTAAAGTAATTGAATGTTTCTATAAGTTATGGTTATGTTCGCTAAATTATGTAATGTTATATCCTAGTTCTAGAGAAGAGTGATATTATTATATAAGTGGTTAGTGATTTGTATTTCAAATTGTGTTAGAATAGGTCACCAATAATATAATATTTATTTTTATGGAAATATTAAGAAGATATTGAGGTTATTATTTAAAATTCAAGAATATTTTATGAAGGAGTGTAAATGACCTAATAATATCATCTCGAATTATGTAAAATATCCCAGATGGAGTCAAGTGTATGGGTGCTTCTACCTTAGAGTTGTTAATTAAATTAATGGGATATGGCGGTTGGTGTAACCCTACTGATTTATATAGGTGACATTGACATGTATATATTACCTTAATAATGAGATAATTCATTTTTAGCCTTAAGGATTTATACTACCCGGATAGATTATGAGAATAGTTTAGTTATATCATTGGTGTTCCTTGTGGAATGGTTTGGTATGGTCAGATAACCATTTTGAGATAATATTTATGGACACACATTAAATGGTAGGGATCATGATAATACCATAGGTGGTACCCATATTGAAGAACCTTTATTAGGTTTATATTTATGGCCCATAGTCCCACATCCAACTAGGGATAGGAGAATATGGTGGTTGGAAATGGTGTTGGGTGAAATACACCTGATGAGATTCATTTGATATGAAATTGTGAAATCATCAAGGAGTTACATAATAGATAGATTGATATATTTTTCAAATGTGGTGAAATTAGAGTCCTAATTATAAAAGTATCATATTTGCGGGTATATTTTCATTTTACATAATGTGAAAATATGAGCATCATGTCTTATGTTTTCATCTTGCTTTTGGAAGATGAAATGTTTAATGGTGGGGAGAATGTAATAACCTAGGGATTTTCCTTATTATTAATGTAACAAAATCTTGGTTTTTAAAGTCAAAGGTCATTTAATGGTTAAAAATATTGAATACTACATATTAAATGAATTAAAAAAATCTAATGTTGTTATTGATCTCACTATACGTTTTTTACCCATGGGATTCATTTGGTGACATTTTTAGACAATTGAGTTTTTAGGGATATTTAAAATTAATTATTAAATTAATTAATATATGATGTATAAAATTGTCAATATCTATTAAATATATTCCCATATAGAAATGTTTACATCTTAGTTATGTTCATGATGGTTTGTTTTATCCTGGTGATGTACAATTTTGTGTTTGGTTTTCAGGCCTTGAACTGAACCCAATTTGGGATTTTCAATGAAATACTTGTTAACCTATAATTTACCTATAAATTTATCATTAACTACATCACTTAGAGTTTTCTATCATAAATAAAAAATATTTTATCATTAAGGTAGAAAATTATTCATAATTTTACTTCCTTATTTCTAATGTAATTCGATAAATAAATAAAAGCGTTAATTTTTTTTTACCACTCTTGTATTATTGATATTTCATTAATCAATTATTCATTTTTTCTAGTTATTACACATATTTTGATGTTTATGTTGTGAAAAAACCTTGAGTGGATGAAATTTCATAGCCACCAATCCCTACCATCTCCCCACTTCTATTGTTCAAGAAATGATTCATTACCATCAATTTTTATGGTCGATGGTTCTACGGGAACAATTCGTAGTAGAAAAATGGTTTTTGATGGGTTATTATTGTTTTAGTGTGGTTTAATAATGAAAATTGAGGGATTTATGGGTGGTTTGATGATTCCAAGAACACAATGGAGGATCTAAGTAGGTTTATCAAGTGTAGGATAAATAGGGAATGACATTAGGTGTGATCGATTAATCTGAAGTTGATGAGAGTAATTTGATAAGGCATAGTTGAACACCAAAGGTGAGGTAATAGATTTAATATATGGAATTTTAATTGTTTGTTTTGATTAGTTGTGGAAACATTGGTGGTGATATAAAAATTGGGTAACAAGGTTGGATCTAGAGAATACAAAACTATATGGTATATATTCGCAATCCATAGGTCGTGTCCATATTCTTTTTGAAACTTTGGTTTACATAAATAAGTTAAATAACGAACAATGTTTAGTCCATAGTCACATGTATATCATCACATTCACTATAAACTAAGGTTTTATATGTTGATAAATATCACACGATGTTTAGTTTCACAATACACACTGAGTTTGAACAAAATTTTAATAGATCTGAGTGTGGTAGTATGTTCCCAATATCCATGACTTCACATGGAATGTAACTAGAGTAAATGTCATGTAAAAAGGAATAAATGACATAGGACAGAGTGAATTACATTCCCAGTTACCCCTCAATGTTAATATTATATATATGGGGGTACTTTGTATTGCAATATTACATTATTTAGGTTTTAGGGTACATGATTGGATAACATCCAAGTACCACACATCATGTCAACCATGTGGAATGGCATATAGGTAAACATGACATGATCAAACAATGGATGTATACTCCTGAATACTACCCAAGAACAACACTCCTTCTCTAGTAGAATTATATTACATGTATTATGTGTTTTCCATATTTCTAACATCTTCTCTCTCATGTGGTAGAATTAGACAAGTAGACCATTCTTAATGATTTTCTATATAGAATATGATAATATAATACTATTCACTAATAAAGGATAATTATGTGAAATTTTAGGAAACATGAGTATTATGAGATGAAAATGGAGTTTAGGTGAGGGATACACACATGTATTATAGAGTACAATACTCTTAATGATTTTCATTATTTTTATGGAATCAATAGTGGTTGTTGGAGGATGTTACCTCCACTGGTACATGTAAATGATCCTTATAGGAAGCCATCATTATAGTAGGGTTTATAAAATGTGTATTTACACCATTTCATGGGCTGAGATTCAAAATTAAATCCATAATATGTAGTATTTATATATTGATAATTGTCCTTATATGAATCATTGTTTTAGATTCCAATTCAAAACATGAAAAGTAAAATCTCTCTCTTTATATACTATGTCTATGAGAGTAGTTCAAAAAATATAGCTTGAATATCTATTTAAGAGCATTCTAGATGTTATCATCTCCCAAATATTGGATTTTCTATTACTTCATGGTATTTGAAATGTGAGCTTTGGGTTTTTTACTCAATTATATGGGTAATATTTATATGGTATGGGTTACCCTTATAGGGGTGGATTCAATACTTCCTTGAAGATCAAGGCATATGTTCCCTATATTAGGATTATTTTTTCATACATATTAGTCATTATATGATCTTTTTGGTGTTTTTTCCATTTTTTAGAATGTGATTGTGAACTCCCCCATGGGATTAGGTAAAGTTTCCAGATCTATGTAGTTGTTACTCACTCAATAGGTGTTTATTTTCTTCGAGAGGCACATGTCATCCACTATGATCAGACTTTCAATGTGTAATTATTAATGTAAGGTCCTCTGATTATTTCTTATGGTATGAGACTTTTTTTATTGCAAAGCACTAGTATATCTGGGTATTAATCTGTATATTTAAACATGTAGTGATTTAGGTGGGAATATTTTTCTTCTTTATTTTTTAATTTAATATGTTATCATTATACATTAACAGATATTCAGGAGTAGTGTCAGGAATTGAGTTCATAGACTCAATATAATTGATATTCTAACCCAAAATAAAATATGTATAGTGTTTCCTTAAGGTATAGGTTTTTGTTCTAGTATTTTCACCTTGGGGGATGAGCAAGATGAAAGACTTCATTTTTAATGTTTAGATGAATTGATGGGGATAATTTTGGGAGATAGAGTTATGGTTTCATTTTCTCTCCCCATGTTCTATTATCTCACCAATTATATGTTTCAACCTAGGTGTATAATCTAATTATACCCTGGTTATGATTTATATTATCATTTTATCATTCTTTATTTTCAATGAATCTTACAATATATTTATATATTCAACCTTTCATAGGCCCTAGACCCATACTTGTAGGGTCTCTGCATATAAAGATATATTTAAAGGTGACCTTAGTTGATTCCTGGTCAATAGTGTTGGAGTTAGGTTATTCACGATGACTCTGGGTAGTGATGGATATTGATGGGCACTCATCCTTGGATACCCTACATGAGGTGATGTATGACTTTATTATATCACAATCACACTCATAGACATATTCTATTGTATTTTTTTCATAGATGATTTCTTAAGTGGCATTATTAAGGATAGTTCATGCATCATGTTTCCAATAATATTATTAGTAGTTTTTTTACATTGAGTTATTGGGATTCATATATATTAGAGGATGATATATGATAAGGCCTCCCATATATGATATGGCATCTTGGTGTTAGTAACTAGCCCCTATAAAATTGGAGTGGGGATTGTGGTGGTACACATGGCTTATTACTGGCCAAGTTGAGGTGGTAATGGGTTAGTTTGTATCAAAACCCAACCCACACTAATATTTATATTCCATAAAAATGTATAATACTCTATAATGACTATTAATTAGGGTTAACTAAAAGTTAGGCATAGAGAGGTTAACTATCACTTCACTTCATGTAATATATACAATCAATAAGAAATAATTAAAACGTTGGTATTATATTTTTGTATTACATGACACATGTTTTATGTTCTTGAACTCTTTTAAGAATATTTACACAAAACTATACACAATATCATGTATAATTATAACTCTTATAAAAAAACTATGATAAAATATGTTTTCCATAATTTTATGATTTTGTTAAACTAATTACATCATTATTTAATTTCTTCAATATATCTATCTAATGATACGATAAATACTAACAACAAATTCCTTTAACGGGTTAATATCTATGATGAAATTTTTGTTGAATAATGGGTAGATTTGGATTCATAATCCAATTGTTTAACTATTTGAACATAACATTAAATCTTATTTATTTTACAATATATAATGATATGATGGTTCAAATTTATAGTTTTATTTCTATATTCATCATCGTTATCTTTGAAAACTTACTTTAAAATATTTCATTAAGATAATTTTTGAAGAAAAATAAATTACAGATATATATTAATATCATTATCTAACAGTATAACCTAAATTTATTTAATATATAACATTAATTTCGCATTGAATTGGACTAGGATAATCATTTACTTGATTTATTTTGAACATATCTATATTTAAAATATAATATCACTAGCCTCTTTGAAATAATATTTTACAAGTCACAAATTCTTTTTCATTAAGAAATATCTCTAATTTTCTTTGTGTAAATATTTAAACAATAAACTATTTAAAACATCATCTTATATTGTATTCTTAGTGTGTGGAGAAATATTCTAAAAAGAAGATTTTATTCTCCACAATATGTTCATGTAGGTTGGGGGAACCGCATTCCCTCATCCTTCTAAATATAAAATTTTTATTTATAAAAACTATTTTTAGGTAAAGTGAGAAAACAAAAAATATTACATGGAAAACCAAGTTCAAACCATAAAATAAATTACCCACATATTCTAGAAAATCTTTAAAGATTCTGAATTAATCACCCTATGCAGGCTCCATGGGAGAGAAGTTAAAAAAATTAACATTATCTTCTATTCAAACATGTTATATAATGATTCAATCATAACCATGTGTGTGAAAACAATAAAATAATATTATCTATTAATAGTTATTATGTGTAAATAACTTCAATTATCATACAAGTTA
Organism: Viscum album; assembly: GCA_963277665.1. Classification (NCBI taxonomy): domain Eukaryota; kingdom Viridiplantae; phylum Streptophyta; class Magnoliopsida; order Santalales; family Viscaceae; genus Viscum; species Viscum album. The sequence goes on along the minus strand of OY728120.1, from coordinate 644,533,533 downwards.
ATAATATGAAAAAATATAAAATCTTAATTCAGATCCACTAGAGATTTGTTATAACTTATTATATAAACCTCCTTGATGTTAAAACCTTTTATTTTTTCACTTGATTTCATACATAAAGATCTAATAATCAATACATATTCAAATTTAAACCCTAATACATATAGACAGAAATTATATAATTTATAATCAGTATCATATACTCTTCAAAATAACATAATGTATTTATAGAACATTAATTGATTACATGACCTCTATATAGAGTTTCTTACACCCCTTTTTGTATTGTTGTTAATTTCAACTCCAATTTATAGTTTTTTCCATTAATAGAAAAAAACCATTATTTGGAATATCCTTTATTTATTTTAAAATAAGTTGGTGTGGCCTCTCTACAACCTCTCTTATTCTTATTTTGGATAAAAAATTTACCTCTTTCTTTCTGTACCAAAATCATCAAAAGTGATCTTGGGTCTACCATGTATTGATCAGTGAACCTTATCATATTAAGTACATACTGTAAACATTTTTTAAATTCAGTAATTTAATAGTTTGAAATTAACATTAAAAACCTTTTTGATAATAATTACCAAATTATGTTCATTGACATATTAAGCATGAGCAGTAACCCTAGTCTCTCTATGATGTTAACATACCTGATTATGTTGTGTACGAGATTTGGGACTGAAGTATCCTGAGACACTTTATACCAAAATAGTGCTATGGAAATATCATATCCATCGTGTATGTTATATTCATGATAAATCCATTTCAAGTCATCAATCATCCCAGAATCAACTATATTATCATGTTTCTTTTGAATTATGGGATATATAGAAGAAACCATCAATATATTGAGGTCAAAATAATCATTACCCCAAGCCCAAAGGACTTAATTATTTTATTAAATCTCCACCCATTAATATAAAACACAAATTTATCAGTTTTGGTACTTATTGGCGCTAGAAAACAAATGTCGATAAATGACATATTTATCAGTGATAAGGATGGAGTTGATAAATATAACCCTTTATCAGTTCCTTTTTTTGCACAGATAAAGGAAACCTTTATCAGCACTTTATTTTTAGCACTGATAAAGGGTATCCTTTATCAGTGCTTTTCTTTTAGCACTCATAATGGGTTTCCCTTATCAGTGCTTTTTCTCAGATAAAGGTCTGAATAAATAAAAGGAAATAATTAAATAAATAAAAAATAAAAAATGTTTTTATTAAAAAAATATTAAAAAATTTATTAATTAAATAATTATTGATAAAAATGAATAAATTGATTATACATTAATTAAAATTAAACATTTTATTAATTAGATAATTATGATAATTAATGTTATTAAATTGTATATATTAACAATATAGATATATATTAATATATATATAAATTATTTATATATTACAAATAATTTTTTCATTTTAAATTTAATAGTCATATATTTATTGAATAATGGTTTATAATTAAAAAAAATATGAATTAAATATATTTACTAATTGCATATTATTGGACATATAATTGAATGTCTTTGGATTTTTCAATTTAACATAGATCAAATATTTGTTATATTGATTTCACATATACATAATTAATGAATTTTTATATAAAATGATCACACATAATACTTATCTATTTTTCCATTATTGTTAAAGTGTATTTATTCTTAATTTATTCAATTTCACTCACTTTTAATATATTCGAATGCACTTAAAATAAGATATTCATTAACAATGTTAAAAAAATATTTTTTTAAAAAATATTTATAAATAAATATATTTATAAATATAAATTTAATATATTTTTACAATTATATATATATATAAATATAAATAAATATTTTATTAAAATTATTTATATAATTATAAATAAATAATTATATATATTTAAATAATTATTATTATTTTTATAAATCTACTTAAATAATGAATATATTTTCTATATTTATATATATTTATTAAATATATATATATTATTGTTTAAATATATATATAATGATTTAAATATATTTTTTAAAAATTATTTCCACAATTTTAAATGAATAAATATAAAATTATAATAAATATATATAAAAATTAATACATTTACTCTATTTATATTTATATATTTTCATTATGTATATATAAATATTAACAAATTTTTTATTTATAATTATAATTATAAATCAATTATGAGTGATTAAGTAATATGCGATGATAAAAGCATCCTTATTAGTGTTTTTCTCACACTGATAAAAATATGAGTCTTTATCCATGCTAAGAAAAGAACTGATAAAATTAACATTTATCAGTGTTGTAATTTTAGTGCTAAAAAAGTTTTATTTTTATGTTCTTTTTTAGAAATGATAAAGAGTCCTTTTATCAGTGCTTAACTAATAAGAACCGATAAAAGGTCTCTATATTAGCACTTATATGTAAGCATTGATAAAATTTTCCCGATCTAATTAAAAACCCCTAACAATTTATGAACCGGTCGTGATATCAGAAGCTTTCAACAGAAGACACCTACTGTTAGTGCTCCACCTCGGTGAATCGAACCTCAAATCACACTACTTGGATACATCTCAAACATCTCATCTGATATCTAGTGTTCAGTTGATGTTAAGGTTTCTAAATAGCGTTTCATATTTTCTTAAACCTAATGAGGCAGGACTATCAATTTTCTTTGTTTATTTTTGGTTTTTTATTTCTTATTTGATGATTTAATTATTTCTAGACTGGTGATTGTATACTAGGAAGGTAGGCCTTCCGATTAACTTAATTTTAAATTTTTATTCCACTCGTGATCACTCATGGAGAATTTATTGTTTCCAGACTTGATGGTGACACATGGAGTTACATGGAGTTTAGTTGATTTTTTATTTTGTTACATTTCCCAAATTGTTCACCCAAAGATATCATACATATTTTTCATTATTTATTTTATCAAAGGTATTCCATACATGTGAAATTTTAGAAATTGAAACTAGGGATGTTGTGTGTGAAGAAGTTGAAGGTTGGTTAAGGGATTTATTTTATATTATACAGATTCACGTCTTCTTTTTTATAATTATCATAGTTGGTGTGGGAATCCAATGTATGGATGCATCTAGAATATTTTATTTAAATTTTCCTTATACTAGTTTTATTTATTTTTTGGGACAAATCATTCCCACTGGGTTGTTTTCATGCCCTGGTGCTTTTTTCCATCCTAAGGGGGGTCAAGAATGTGCCTTGGACACTATCATGGGCCAGATTTGGTGTTTGATATATAGTTCTCTTGGGATTGTTTTGGAAACTATATCTATAATGAAATTTGTTGTACCTTTTCTCAATAATCCATATTACTATGTCTCTACACATAAAAAACTATTTTTCTCCCTCTTTAGATTAATCAAACATTATTTATAAATCCTTTTAATAATAAAATATGAAATATTATACATTGATGTTATGTACTATTTTCCAACTGTGTTATAATTTATCATCATCACCCTACTCCCCCTATATCAATAATTGTTTAAAAATATCCTTTTTTAGATTACCCCAATCTAGTTATACCACATTTTTTAGAACGATATACCACTATAATACATTATTATTTATTTCTCACAAATATAGATTTTTAAGAATTTTGTCTCCGTTTTTGTATTTATTTAACTAATAACAAGTGACTTTCCATAGAATCACTTTGATACCTTGCTATATTACAAGTAGAAAAATAGTATGTCAAACCATTTTACTATTAATTTTTTTTGAATATAACGAATCTCACACACCCCATGATATAAATTGACATTCCATCCACGACATTTTAAAATTTTATTCGATTTTCAATCAGTTTCCATATGGATTTTCAGTTTTACTTTTTTAAAACTATAAAAAACTTCCCTCACATACCTGAAATGGGAAGCTAATATCGAATTAATTACATGAGATTCCTATAAACTAAGGAAAATTTCAACCCACTAATTATCTACATTAAAAATGTTTTAATTGTTAATGTAGAAAATTATTATTATCATTTAACTCTTAGAACTCTAGATATTATGTCATCTACATTGATAAACACATTCAATATATCCATAAAATTATTTTTTATATAATGATTATGATCAATTCCTTGTTATTTTATATTAAATCTTCTTTAATAATTCATTTAACCTTTAATACCAAGCTCTTAGTTCTTATTTCAATTCGTACATCACCTTTGTCAATTTACAAACATTATATTCAAATTAATGAATGATAAAACTATCTGATTGTTTGATGTAGACATACTATTCATGCAATCCCTTAGTAAATTCTAATTATACATACAGTTTGAGTACCTTGAATTTCATTAGGATGGGTCAATGTGGTGACCTGACATCCCAAGAGTCATCAGATGTTTTTAAATATTTATATACCATTAATTTTAAATGTAACAACTCCTTAGGTTTCTCATCACTTATTCCAATAAATTTATATATATTATACTTGATTGAATGATATTTTATTATTCTTGTTTATCATATTTGAGTTTCTTATAATCCTTAACTTTATATATTATATTTTCATTTGTTTAGGGGATTTAAGAAAGATTTTATGTGGAGTTGTACCGTCTAAAATTTAATTGCCTATTTTCTTCAACATACTGAAGTTCATTGAAATAATAAAATGATGGGTTTTATTTTATTTTAATTTTCTATAACTCTAAATTTTGATAATGAAAAATTAATGTGTATTTTTATATCTTTTATAAAATTAATCTTTTATGAACCCAATAAAATAGAATTAGTTTCACCTCTAAATGATACACGATGTGATCTATATGAATCAATATATGTCTTTCAATTTTTAATTGAAATTTGAGTAAAAAAATGTGAAATTCTCAAAACTAAGAAAAAAATTTAGATTATTTTGAAAAATTAGAAAAATGATTAATCATTCATTTGGGATGTGTAGGAATCAGTCATACCTGAATCTGATGCATGATGTGACAAATATGACCCCTACTATAAAATTAAGAAATAGACACACTTATATAGCCATGGGTTAAAAACCACTGGCTATAGCCTCATATATTTCCACATATCTATGGATGAATTTCATTTTTCCCTTATATCAGATCAATCCTCCACAAAATAGCCTCGACGCCCTCCCTGATGCCTCTTCTCCAAAACCCTCTTCCAACAAATATTCTCCAAGAAGCCTCAGCACATCCTCTTTTCCTTCTGGATAACTCTCCCCCACAATGAACCCCTAATGCCAAGGTTGAAACCCCAGAAACCCTCCCCAATGACTCCTCCCTAATAACCCTCAACAGCCTCAGCGCCTCCCCACCACGACCCTCCTCCCCATGATCCTACTCCTCTAGAAATTCTGCTCTGAGTGGCCTCCCCACCACCTCCCTTCCGTCCCAACTGTTCTCCCCCACAACCCTCAACAACCCTGATGCCATGTTGCACCCTCGGCGCCCTCCCAGATGCCTCCCCCGATAAATCCCCACCATCATTTCTCTGATTTTGTATGTTAATTAATTTCAAAATCAATCACATCTGTTCAGGTATATTCTTGAGTTTCTTCCTTAGTGCATTTGTCCCCCAACCTTCATACATGTTTCATGATCATCTTCTATATATTTTTGGGTTGATAATGATCACATAGAAACCTATAATTCTTGATTTCCATGTTTTCCTTTCTTGAGTCATCTTCAATAGGTGATTTATTTTTTACTTCCACCTCATTCAAGTCTAGATCAACCGATTGTTTTCTTATAGAATTGTGTTGCTTCATTAACAAAGAGTTGGTGAGATTATCTAGATCTGGATTCCTGATAAAACTATTATTGAGGACCCTTTTTATCCTCCAAAACATATTCAATATTATCTAGTTTAACAGGTCTATTTCATGGATAAACACTTTTATCATATTTCATTGGGGCGGAGTGCCTCCTTATGAAATCATTACCACTCCTTTCATTCCTCCAATTATAATAACATTCCATATATGTTGGTTTTGAAAAATAATGAATTTTCCATAGGAATAATACCTCATTTAGTCTCTCTATGATTGATATATAGGTATAGTTATATTCATCCCATTATCCCAAGGAGTTTGAGATTTTAATCACATGCTCATAACGTGCCCAATAATTCTGAAATTGCTTAACTATGGTTCCTCCTTTTGTGGACCATAAATTATATATTTTTTATGGAATTTATATTTTTTATAGATTTCATATTTTGACACATTATATATATAAATGATAATTTTATAGTTATTTTCATCATTTCATTTGATATTTTCATCCTACATTTAGTTCTCTAATCTTCTTATCTTTTTATTTCTACTGTGAAGCTATCAACATTATACTTGAAGAGGAATCTATCAAGGGTTCCCTTATATATTCAAATTGAGTCTTGAGTGGAATTATTATTTCATTACATTTTTTATTCATGTTTTGTTTCTTCAAAATAACATCATACAACTCTTCAATCATGTAACTGCCTTCTTTAATATTTGTTCCCATTTTCATTACACTAAAATTCAGGGTCACTTATTGTCCCTTTTACTTTAATTTTATATGGAAATACTTTCAATAATTTCATAATAAACCACAATAATGGATTAAATTATTTTACATTATCTTATGGATTTCGATGTAAGTATTGTGAAACTTTAGTTTTTATGTTTTTTAATTTTTTTTAAAACATAAAAAATCCTCTCAATTAATTATTTAAATTTTGGTAGAAATTATTGGTTATATGTATCTAAACTTTTTTTTAAATAATTTAATTAATTTATAAATTAATATATGGGTTTAGGAATAATTCATTTATTTCATATTAAATTATACACTTTTTAGTGTTGAGATAATAAATTATATCTATTAATTAAATTGAAATGTGATGTTTTAATATTAGTTTATCATTTCCCTTGTGATGTTCATTTTCATGATCTTGTTGCCAAATTTTTAAATCACATTTTTGTGGCTTGATTGTTTTAAACCTTTTTTAATATGATAAAATGCGATCGTATACTTTTTGTATATTGTTTTATTTTTTCATTGTTGTTGTTTAATATCGCCTCTATAATTAGTAACTAAAATTTATATTTGATAGTATTGTTTAGAATATTTTTCTAGTATTATAATTTTTTATATATTTTTTATATAGTAGAATAAATACATATATAGTTATTAAAATTGAATATATATATATACACATTTATAAAGTATGGAAGAATATCTCTATCCTGGTAAAGAAGTTACACATTCATTGAATCATAGCATTACATAATGGAAAATTGTTCTACCTTTAAAAAATGGTATAAATTTAGTCCCCATATATATAATAGGTTTGATTTGTAAGGGTAAACCTATTTACCCATATTGAGAAACTCAAATAGATCATAAAAAACAATCCTCCTTAGATGTTCATCACCTCCATCATAATGTTCACCCACAACACACTATCAAATCATTATAAAACACATCCATGGAAGGTCAGTATTATGGAATCCCTTCCCATGGAATACCAATAGAATCCTTGTGATGTTTCAAGCATTCATCCTTGTTATAATTAGAGGTTTATCCATGTAAAACATGATTTTCCTTGTCTAGTTGTACAGTGAGTAACATTTATCAAAATCCATTGGCTTCAACATCTCATATATTTATCCAAGAATAATATCATCTCACAACACCTATTTCTTTATAATACAGAATATTATTAATTCTGCTTTTTCGACCAGTTTTGCATGCATGAATTTTTTTAATACATAAAAACCTTCTTGTTTCAACACTATCAATTCTCATGAAAAGTTACATTCATATTCAAGATTATATTAAGTTCATATTTTTATTATTCTTTTTACATGTTATCACACTATGTTGGTGCTCATACCATGATTTCTATTAATCTTATTCATGGAAAGACTGAATTTTTTAACATTTAGTCACTAAAATATATTTTTATCATTATGTTCCATGCACATAACCCATTAAATCTTTTGAATTTGTTTTTTTATGGAAAATAATATACACATTAATACCAAAAATATTTTTCCTCTCCCATGGTATGTAATATGATATTTATTCATTGGTATCCTTGTTTATCGCCATCAAAGATGAATTACTTGTTCGTCTTCAGGTCAAGGTTGTGATGGTAATTATTCTAGTGTTTATCATTATCTATTTATTATTATTATTATCAATACTATAAATTTAGGCTATATCCAAGGATCTATAGCCACAATTTTATATAAACTATTTATAGGCACACTTTAATTAAATATGTGTACGTGTGCCATAATCGCACCTCATGGTGTGCCTCGCGCCGCATCCCCTAGAGGTATTTTCACCTTATTGTGGTGAAAACCTTTTATATCACTGAGGATACATCATGGATAACATCCTCATGGTTTGATGACTTATATACTAGATAAGTAACCTAATAACATAACTTCCCAAATCTCACCCTCCATGATTCAATCCTTTTTTCGTTTAGAATAATTCATCTTCATCATGACTATGGTGTAGTAAAATTCTCCATGGTGTAAATTCGTATAGAATTAAAAAACCACAATCATTAAAAAAACTAAATGCACACCCCTACATCTCATTGAATATAATCCATCATGGACATTTCTAAATGTCTAGTGCGATTGGAAAAAATTCTATCCGTCTATGCAGTGTAACCTCTTCCTCTACATTACAGTCAAAAAATATTACGTATGTTCACTAAAAACACTATATTATGTAGCGTGTATATATTCTTGTGACATGGATTGTAATTCTCAAATCCCATATTGAACTTTCATTTTGGTGAGGGCTGCTTCATTACCTTGTACAAACGATCAAACCACCATAAATTTCCTTAGGTCCCAACAGGTCCTAGATGGTCATCGTGCCACCCCACATGGATATATTATCCATGATTATAACGTATTGTATGGAAATTAAAATTTCCATGATCTAATTGATTATGTTAAGTTCTTTTTCTGTGTTTCTTGGAACTACGGTTGAGATTGGTTATTCTTCATGGTGGTTCCTTTATCCTATACTACTGCAATGTTGGATGGTTTTTTTTAGTTTCAGACACAACTGTGGATTGGTAAGTGGGATTTTGATAAAAATTTACTAACCCTTACATGTGATAGTAGACCATTTATGTGATAAAGAGTGAGTTTTTAGTTATAAAAAATGAATTTTTCTTTGATTAAGTGCCTCTCATATGCAATTAGTTATGATTTTTAGTTTTGGAAATGTTATTGGTATATATTCCAAATATTATTATTCATTTATGAGAATGAGGAGATACCAATTATTTAATATGTTGTTCAATTATTATGTGTTCTTCCATTTCACAATGTTAATCATATAGCCTAATATGATATGACATTTTTTTAATGAGACAAATGACATGTGTTGACCTTGATAATGTGTTTACTCTCAACGTGGTGTGGGGAATACTTTCCATTTTCATCATAAATGTTTAGATGGAATATTTTTCTTAGATATCATTCATTACCCAATTATTGTGTGATGTAATTCCAACAAATCTATGGAACATAATTCCCATGTGGACTTGGTTATGATCGTAGTGGCACATAATTCCTAGTTATTTATTATTTCTTCTAGAAGTGGACCCTCATTCCCATTTTCAATATGATTTTGTGTTATGCTCTATGATTAATAATATATAATGGAATGGATTCCTTCAACACACTATGTTATATTGGATTCCTTCTACACAATGTGGTATATGATATGGTTTAAATTTTCAAAATGTCTCTAAATTTTAATAAATCTTCATAGATTTAATAGAAAACATAAAAACTCATTATGAATCCATCCAAATAGTTTTGGGAATATATTATTATTATCTCTTAGATTTCATATAAAATCATTTTACTATGATCAATCCTCATTCATGGATCTTATGTGTGACTATTCATGATTTTTTATAATTTAAAACATTTCGGAATTCTATAAACCATAATTTTAATAAATTTGTTATGATTTTTTATTAACATGTTATTGATGATTTCCTACTATCTTATCAAAAAATATATATAATGTTAAGTCATTTTCAATATTATTTATTTATTGTATATTTATATTTCTCAGAATTTATAGATACTGGATGTAAAATGTTGATCGGATAATTGATGAATTTCAAAAGGAGTTATGATTCATTTTGGACTTTTCATTCACTAATGATTCAGATAGAGGATTAATTAGTTTCTCATGTTTTGATTTTATTAGAATACCATGGTTAAATCATGTGGAACTAAGTTATTATATCACTAAACATTGTTTCCAAAAAAATATCATGTGTAGTAACTCAATGGAGAAAAATTTCAAGTGGTTAATGACATCGATTTAGCAGAATGGATTGGAATGAAAAAACAGATTTCTGATTGGTTTCCTTTTGTTTCTAAATATATATATTTATATAGACTAGTGAAAAAGGAAATGAATACTGAAACATATCATTCATCTATTAATTAGTATGATGACATTGAGAGTGTTAGAAATCTAATAGATGATTCAAATACCCTATTATATCTGGCATGTGGAAAAATGAGGAAACTTGAATTTTTAATTTTATTATATCATGGGAAAATAATGTATGGATTACTAATACTACGATCGACTATATCCTTACATTTATTAAGGATTTACTTCTTAATGATTCATTTATTATAGAAAATTATTACATGGAATCAATTTTGGTTGAAAAATTTGGATTTTCTTCTATTAATATTCATTCTTCCCCAAATATTGTTGCCTATTCTGGAAGGAAAATACAGAGTTGAGTCAGTGGAAACAGTGAGGAACATAGAGGTGTAAGAATAATAAATATGGAAATCAATAATTTATACTAGAGAAAGTGATGTGGCACTTCCCTTTAGTTCATAGGCTTCAAAAAGAATTAAGTCATAACAAATGGAAAGGGATAAGAAATGGAATGATGATGAAAGAAATAAGGATAATGATGAAATCGTTTATCCAATAGATGGGTTGTCTTGGAATAAATTTCATAATTTACATCCTTATTTTTCAATTGATCCACAAATTGTTATATTGGGATTATCCTATGATAGTTTCAACCCATTCTTCTAAATGCATACTACACTCTTACTTGGCCTGTTTTCATTTATATCTATAAATTTCCTTCATGGATGTGTATGAAGAATACATTTACTATTATGATTATATTGATATCTGGACTAAGTGATCCAATAAATGATATTTGCATATACTAGTATCCATTAATGGAGGAGTTAAAGGAGCTTTGGATTGTTGGTTCACAATATTATGAGGCATTCAAGAAGGATTAACTTATGTTTTATTTAGCTTTATTATGGAAAATAAATGATTTCTCAACCTAGGTAACGATGCATGTTTGGTGAACAAAAGGGAAAAAAATTTCCCTGTTTTTATGAAAAAAACATGTTCCCAAAGAATAAAGTTTTGACGAAATTTCAACTTCATAGGGAATCATTGATTTCTTCCAATGGATCATCTATACAGGAAATATTAGACACTGTTCGATAATTACATTCAGAAAAATGAGACACAACAATGAATGTTAGGTAATTATATTGTTAATGAACAAGATTATTTGAATTATTTACTTTGAATAAGTCCATCAAATATCAGAAATCAAAAGCATGTTAATTTTAATTCCAATAGAAATTATAGAAAGAAAATCATATTCCTCGAGTTTCTGTATTGGTCATCGAATGTATTGATTTATTGTTCGGATGTAATGAATATTGAGAAATAAATTTATGAGATGTTACTTGCTAATATTTTAAATGTCAAAGGAAAAACAAAAGGTGATTTTAGGTCTCATCATGATTGGATATATTGGGGTATAAGAGCAAGACTTCACCTTGAGTTAATTGGTCAAAATAAGTGAAATGTTTATTTTGCATGTTATTCGATGAAAAATGTAGAGAAGAAAAAATTTATTCAGGTCTTGAAATGGTTGAAGTTTCCATATTTTTATTCAAGTAAATTTCCAAATAGGGTGAATACAGAAGTTGGGAAACAAAAATCTATTAAAACCCACAATAAACATGTCTTGTTACATGAGTTGATTCCTATTTACATTGAAAATTTAATTTCAAATAATGATAGGGTTTTTGTGGTTATGTTATGTCATTTTTATTTACACCTTTATTCCAAAAGACTAAGCATAAGTGTTGTTCAGAAATTGTATAGAGATGCACCAATTATTCTTTGTGACAGGGAGAAAATTTTCCCACCACCATTTTTCACATGAATGATACATCTGATTGTGCATCTTCCCACATAGGTTCTTTTTGGTGATCATGTTTTTATTTGGTAGATTTATACTATATAAGGAATGATGTTTTCTTTGAAATATTATGTGAAAAATATATATCATCCCAGAGGCTCTATTATGAAATGCTATTTAGCATAAGAATGCATGGATTTATATTCATCGTACTTGGATAATGTCACTATGAGGTCTAATAAACTAATGAGAGCTGAAGATGAGAAATATAAACTAATTGAGACTTCATTTTCTTCACTTCCCCAAATAGGGGGGATATCCAGATCATACTCTATGTGAACTTTTTGCAGGGAAGAGTGGGAAATGGCTAATCGTATATTATTATTCAATTTCAGTTTGCTTGATGATTATATCAAGTAAGAAAATTAATAAATATACGTTTTTTTAATTGTGTGGTTTCTTCATATCTATAGAGAATATTTAGAACTTATAAAAAAGAGGCATCGGTCTCTATATATTAAGAGGAAGGAAATGTTGCACAATAAAGATTTTTCTTCTTGGTTAAATTCAAAGGTAATATATTTCTTTTTTTATTCTCATAAAATAATCACATGTCTCTATGTAATATTCATTTTTGGTATCTTTTTGGTTTTAAGTCTAATAATTAATGAAGTAATAGATAAATTAAGAGGGTTGTCTTTTGGTCCAAACGATGTGGTACGTGATTGTAAGGCAATGGTTGTCAATGGATTTAAATTTATTATAAATTTATCCACAAAAAAATGGAAAGAAAACATGATAGTGACATGATAAGCACCACATTGGATTGTTAGGTGAGTTCCTCATATAGACAACCTCTATTTGAAAATATATCATGTTATGGTGTTGTTGAAATAATCATTTAATTATATTGCTATGCAGATGGTCATGTCTCAAGGATGAAATGAAAGTGGTTTGATTCAATGACATGGAAAGGAATTCATATTTATAACTATGGATTTAGAGTGATGGATATGAACTACCAATTTCATACTGAGGAACATTATATTATTTCTTCACAAGGTAGATAGATGTTTTATGTAACCGACTTGTTAGAAAAACAATTTTGTGTTATTGTTGATGTCATTCCTAGACATATTTTTTATGAATACATGGATGAAAATGATTTTGTGGATGAACCAATCAGAATTTATTTGAATGTTTCATTTGATGACATAGATGACTCAATTTTATGAACCGATTGTGAACCATAAATTCTTATAATGCACACATAACTTTGACACATTGGTGAGTATTTACCTGATATTATTGTAATATTGTATTTTTTTTCTTTAAACATTCATACATAATATCAAATTAACTAGTATATTTTATATGATTTTCAAATATAAAACTATTAATAGTGTTGACCAATTTATGTTTAAGAACCTCTCAAGTAATTCATTAACATAGAAAAGTATCGATATTTTATCAATATAAATAACACACATAAAAATGTATCTCATTGTTTTATGATAAAATTGTATTATTTATCATTTTTCACTATTACTATATATTTGAGAATATTATTTTATATTTCCAGGTCAAAATGTCTGATTATTATTATATTAGAATAAATAAAAGAATACAGAGAAATGAAAAAGATATGTCTCCTCTGGTAAACACTATAAGTACAATTTATGTTTGAATATTATGGTCTTTCATATTATTTATCTTTTTATCATTCATTTTATTTTATCAACTATGTTATTTTAGGCTACTTCATCATGGAGAAGGTTAGATTACGCTACTGAGGATGATATTATAGAGGGAGTATTGATTCAATAGTTCAGCATACTATTATGTCTCTTGAGTCGCTAGGAAGTCATCCACTCATTATGACACCTCCATATTATACATACCCATCTTTTCCATATCCCTTTATGCTCGCACCAACATTGGATGGTAGTTATCAAAATCATATCCCTCTTTGTTTTCTCTTCACACCATCCACTGGACTGGGCACTGCACCCCTATATATCCCACCACCATATCCATATCCATATCTACCCTTATCTGTATGAGTTTATCCATCAGGTTTTATCCCTACATCATTACACTTATAATATTCTACTATACAGAGTACTCATACAATAGATATCCCGCCTACCACAGAGGATAATCCCCCTCTAAAAGCAGTACTTCAGGGGTCAGCAGATCCCCTATCTACTGGTATGTGTTTAAACATTAATATTAGTGATTAGTGATAAATTATTATATATTATTTTTCATTATTATTATTATTATTCATGATTGTATCTAGCCTCTAATAGACATTGAGGCCACAAAAAATGCGAGAGGTTTGGAATCGACACATGAAAATCATGGTTAAATGCAATGATGACTGTGATATTATTAAAAAAATGGTAAGAAATTTAAAAGCATTATGGGAAGACTTTCTAGACACAACAATATCATTCCAGTTCAACCAATAAGTTGGGGGGAAGTTGGAGAACAAATAAAGAACAATGTTTGGAAATATATTTAGGTAAGTAATGTTAATAACTTTTTATATATTAATTTATATCATTTTCTTAACAAATATTTTGTCTATTACAGCTTCTATATAATTTTCTTAATGGAAAGAATGCTAAGGCTTCAAGGTTAATGTATTTAAGTGAAATGTGGTGACTGTACAAGTACAACGTATATTTTGGTTGAAAAAATAGAGTTGCTAAGGAGCTTGAAGACATACTGGTGATTCATGATTGCCCAATATCACAATATGAAGAGATTATCAGATATTAAAAGAGTCTATAGTATATGTTATTTTTTGAATTTATATATATATATATTCATTTATTTATTCAAAAATGATTCTTAATGTATAAATTAATTTTTTTTATTTATGTTAATGGAATTATATAATTATTTTTTATTAGAGAAATCAGTTAGAAATAAAATAAATAAGAGTTGAATGAAATACTTTTATACTCATGGACAAACTTCATAACCAGATCAAGAGAAAACACATGTAATTTAACATTTAAAATATTTATCATGGTTTAGTGTAATTTTTTTACTTCCAAATTTGATTTATTTATTTATTTTTCCAAAAGGTAATTGAATAACTTGGGTCGCGTTTCTCAATCTAAATTGTTTTGTACAAGAAGAAATAAAAAATATGGTACTGTGACAAATTCCAACACTAATAAGGCCATTGTAAATATATTTAAATATATTTTATTTTGAATAAATTTAATTACTTATATTATTTTATCATTAAAATTTATTACATATATCAATTAATATAATGCTTTAAAAGAATTGCAAGAAAAAGAACATGACAATTTGGGCTTGAATGATCATCTAGATCAGGTATTAGGAGATGAGCATCTGGGTACAGTGCATTTCCCACCTGGGAAAAAGATTTTACCATCTCGATAATGGTCTTCTAACAACGTTTCTTTGATTACCAATTATGGTTTGTTCATAGTGGAATAAATGTATTTAATAATAAAATAAACAACTCAAAAATCAGAAAAGGTGATAACTAGAAATATGATGAATGTTATGTATGTCCATTATTATATATATCCACCAGAAGCAGCTGTATTAGTTCATGTATGTTTTATTTCAATGCATTCTGCTTATGTAGATTCATCTGTTGGAGCTAGATCCAGAGACAAATCCAAACCCAAATCTAGTGCCGGTGCCAATTCCAGTGTCAATGTCAGTTCCGGTACTATTATTGGTGTCGATGATGATTTTGGTTGTGTGAGAGGTGGTTATGGTGTTTTTGTATGAGTTATAGATGATATTTATCATGATTCTGATGATATTGATATTGAGAGATGGTGATGGTGTTTCTGTATGAGGCTTGGATGTGGGTTATCATGATTCTGATGATATTTATTTTGAGACTCACTATTGATGTCAATTTTATTTTTGAAATGTTAATGTTGTGGAATTTAATTATGTAGTGGAGTTCTGTAATTTTATTATTGAAATGTATTGTGGTGTTTCATTCTATTTCTACATATATTGAATTATTTTGTTATGATGTGTGTTTGTTTATGTACAAATTATGTTTTATTATTAATATATTGAATTGTATCGTCCTTCGATGAGACCATCATACCTCCTCATTGATGCAACTCCGAGGTGGCCCCTCTATCTTCTCTTGTGCACCTATGAAAATATGTAGTCCACTATTCCTTTTTTGATGACTCTTATTTATTTTGATGATAATTTTCTCCCCCTCATTTATTCTATAGGTGAACTCCTTTTGGAACCCTCTTCATCCTTCTAAGACACTGAAGATCTAAGGAACATCCAGAAAATAATAAGTGTATGTTTTCCTAATAACATTTCTATAATTTGTTATGCCATATCATGTTGAATTTTTATAATATATTGAATTTTACATGAAGATAATTCTAAATTTCCAATATTCCATTCTAGAATATGTTCATGTATCACTAGAATTCTGACTTCTAATTTCATGGATATTCATAGCTGGACCTTCCAAGGTTTGTTAGTAAGTTTAGAGTGAAAATAATTATGCAAATTCGATTTGTCATTATAATATTTTTTGGTTTCACTTCTCCCCCTGCAATCACACATACTTTTATATGGGATTATGGTTAGGATTTGAGGTTTTAGGACTTTTTCTTTATGTAATGCTTCTGATTGAGGGATTTCAGGTCACATGTTCTTCATCACAACATAATTCATGTGACATGAACAATTCCCAAAATTTACAGGAATTTAGTTTATTTATCTTTTTTGTATCTAAAAAATCTAAGACATCCCTAGAGTCGGGTTTGGATAAACAAATACTTCAAGAAATAATAATAGTTACAATAATATTTTCATTGTTTTAACATCTGGTGAAATAAATTTCTACAATTTTGATATCATATGAACCCTTGAGAATCCAATTTCATGAAATCCATATTTCATCAAAAAATATAGGTAAAGAGGATTCTGGGTGTGATTCCGAAAAAATAAAAATCAACACTTAATATATATTTTGATCTGGATTATAAAAAATTAGTATATGAAATTCTTTTACACTTTTAATGTATATTTTGAACTGTTAAAATATCATATTAAACATTTTTTCAATTTAGACAATTCTATTTATCACTCAAAATCTCTCTTTACCCAAAGTCACAATAAAACTATCATTTTCTGGAATATAATTAATGATATTTTCATCACATGCATTTTCAGGTCAGAATACACTATCATGTATCAGTTTTTTTATTCATATTGTATTTGAGTGAAAATTTAAAAATAGTATATTTTTTAACATTAGATATCTATCAAGTATTATTTCCATTATAAATATATTTTTTATAACCTAGAATCCTGGTTATACACTCTTTTTCATGATGAAAATTCTGGTCAAGTATACCATAGAGCTCTTCAATACAAACAAAAATGATTTGAACAGGTATCATGGGTGTTATTAAATTCAAATTATATTTTTAATAGCCTTAGCGCCTATACTTTTTTATATATCCTCCAACATAAAGCATCCATTGGTATAAAGGGATTGATATATCATGCCATAATATATATGCTCATTAAATATTTCCACTAGTTTTTCATATCACATAACAATATAGTGGGGTGAATAAAAACTAATAGTTTTTGGATGATCAATATATTGGGAAATTTATGAAAGTGAATTATTCATTTCTCATGGTATGAGGATGCATTATCATGACCATTTGGTACCATTGAGTTAGGGACTAGTGGGTTTGGGTAGATTTATTGGTACACTTTTATAATTATTTCATTTAGAATTAATCTCTATGACATGTTAATGCCTTCTTCCTAACAAATTTAATTATTTCATCCTCACTTCTTGTACAGAAAAAATAAAATGATCACAACACCCAAGTATTTAAATGTTTGAGTTGTAAAATCCAACTCATTTTCCTAATTTGATAGGACCCCAAATATTATATACTCCACCATAAATTCTAATGGTTACACTGAGTACCATTAATTTCCTAACAACATAGAGTCCTCGGGCATTCCTATTATAGATTCCCTCTAGAGAATCCATCATTCCACTTTTAACTATAAATGTATGATTTAATAGTTGTAAATATCTCATTCAGCTCTGGGTTGCATTATCACAACTCAATGTTGATCTCCCTCCATATACAAAATAGATCAAATAGTCTACTCATGTTTAACTAAATCAAGAAAATTGATATCTAATTGTCACAATCCATTCTATTAGTATCAGGAACTCACTTTAGAGTATTATCTATCTAATTCTTCTCATCTTTTCAACTACTGGGACACATATATCACCGACATTATGTAATGGGTGTGTCAGGGGATGTGGGGGTGAAAACATGCATTATACAAAACTGGGGGGTGTGTAGGGGGTGTATGGGGTGTGTAGGGGGTGTGCAGGGTGTGCAGAGGGTTCATGGGGTGTGTTGGGGGGTGTGAAGGTTGTACAGGGTGTGCATGGGTGCAGGGTGGTGTGCAAGGTGGTTAGGGGGGAAAACCTACATTATGATAACCTATTATGAAAAAATGTTATGAAAACCTACATTAGGATAACCTATTGTGTGTTATGCATTATGTGAAAACCTTCATTGTGAGAACCTTTTTTTATGTGAAACCCCATTATTATAACAGTTCATTATGTTTCTATGATTTATTTATGTGAAAACCTACTAGGAAGAGGGTGTAGGGGGTTTGTAGGGGTAGGGGGATGGAGTAGGGGGTCTGTATGGGGGGGGGGGGGGGGGGGGTTAAAGGGGGTCTATTGGGGAAGGGGTCTGTAGGGGCATGG
Organism: Viscum album; assembly: GCA_963277665.1. Taxonomy (NCBI): domain Eukaryota; kingdom Viridiplantae; phylum Streptophyta; class Magnoliopsida; order Santalales; family Viscaceae; genus Viscum; species Viscum album. The sequence goes on along the minus strand of OY728120.1, from coordinate 644,514,493 downwards.
GGGAGGTTTAATGGGGGTTTGTAGGGGTGGGGAGAGGGAAGGGGCACGGATAAGGGTCTATAGGGGCAGGGGAAGGGGTCTACAAGGGAAGGGGGATGGTGCAGGTGGGGTGAAAGGGGATCGGGAAGGGGTGAAAGGGGGTCTATAGGGGCTGCGGGTAGTGGGGAGGGGGAGGGTGTAGGTGGGGTGCAAAGGGAGGGGTTGGGCAGGGGTTGCAAGGGGGTCTTCCAGGGTAGGGGCATGGGTAGGGGGTGTGTAAGGGGAAGTGGGTCTGCATGGGGGTGGGGGAGGGGTAGTGGTCGGTGGAGGGTAGGGGGTTCAATGGGGGTGGGGTAATGGATCAGGGGGTGTGTTGGGGCAGGGGGTCTACAGGGTAAGGGGGTGTTCAGAGGAAGGGGTGGTCTGAATTGATCTTATTCATGATTATTCCAACATATTTTATTTCACTATTATGTACTCATTAATATTAAGATAGTATAATGTGTTGTTTCAAAATTGGTTTTTGTGGAAATCATGCACGCATGTTCTTGAAACTCCATTAGTACTCATAAACAGTTTCCCATAATGCATATTTTATAGCATAAATCTATTTACTAAGGAAATTACTTCTTGAATTAGGAAAAAAAACCTTGTATAAATAGCCTCTCATGTTTATCAGAAAAATTTTATTCTCTAGGTTGTAGGTTGTATAGAAATTCTTTGGTTTCTTATTTGTGAGATAATGGAAATGATCTTCACTTGAATTAATACAAATATAATAATATTGGGTTTATTATTTCATGCATTGGGGAGAATTCGTTGATGTTCTTGTTTGGATCCATATATAAAAGTAAATAAAACCTTAAAATAAGTTGGATCATACCTATTTTCAATTAAATTTGTTTTTAATATCGATATGACAGTTTGATTATTTTTATTAATGAAATGATGTGAAACAAATATCATTGTGTAATAGTGATTCATGAAAATTATGGTTAATATACTAACAATAGATCCTTATAAATAGTGGATTTTTTTTGACACAACAATCATAGAGTGGTGAAAAAACTATTAATTACCCTAGGTTAAACTATATCACACTCAGCACTAAAGGTAGTCTCTAAGGAGGGGATAAAATTTATTTTCTCACAATTTGTGAAATGAAATGTTGGTTGACTAAATTACCATTCTACTTTCATATTTCTATATTAAACGGATTAGAAATATTCAAACGCCATGGTTTCCACTAAAATTTGGACTCTTGCATTCTTAAATGTAACTATTTAATATTTTCCTATTATGTATATTAATACAATATCATTTTCATACTTTATTCTTATAGATGATTTTCTCAATTATGTGCTCTTTATTTATCCATGTAATTTATTCTAATAAAAAAACAGGGATAATAAATTTGTTTTACTAATTTATGAAACTAACTGTAATAAGATTAAATGTTTTGACTTTTCTATTTATTACATTTATTTATCTATTTTTAGAATCAAATAAATCCTGCTTCAAACTGGTATATATTCTACAAAAAAAGGCATCTATATTTGGACTTTTCATTCATTCATGTCTATTCAATTGATGAATTTTGAAAAAACCTGGAATAATTTCATGTACTGAAGTCTGAAGTTTCTTGGAGTAAGGGGTATGCATTTTTGTTTTCTAGTCACAATTCATATTACTCATGTAATAGTATTGATTATCTTTTAAATTTTTATTATTTTATGTTTCTTATTATATTTTAATTCTATTTTTACAAAATTTGTTCAGATTTTTCTACATGAAAATAAGTTTCAAGGTCAGGTTGAGACCCCTATTTATTTGGAGAAACCACTTGGTTCCATGTGTGTTACTTTTCAACATAGGTTCTTTATTCATTTAGATAGAAATATAATTTAATTTCCTTGAACTTTGACACTGGAGAATTGGTTTTCACTATAACACAAAGGGTACAAACTCTCTTTATATTATAACTAGTATCCATTTAAATTTATTTTTCCCACTTGTGGTATAATATTCATTACTATTAATTACTTAATGTAAAAAATTGAAATTTCATATATATTATTATGTAATGGTTCCATAAAATTATTTTCATAATGGATGAACTAAATGATATGTTTTTCTGACTAAAAAACATTCTAAAAACTGGTAGTGGGGACTGGTAGGGGGACCTGACTTGGGGGATACTGGTAGGGGTTGGGAAGTTGGAGAATGGAAGGGGGGATTGGTAGGGGTGGTGGGCTATAAAGGGGTGGAACTAGAAGGGGCTAGTAGGGGGAGGGAAAACTGGAAGGGGGATGGTGCAGGGGGTGGGGGTATAGGGGGTAGGGGTTCTATAGGGTAGGAGGAGGGGGAGGGTGCATGTGTGGTGAAAGGGGGGAGGAGGTGGTCTAGGGGTTGAAAGGGGGTGGGGAGGTGGGGAGGTGGGGAAGGGGTTCAAGGGGTAGTGGGGGAGGGAAACCTGTAAGGGGGTAGGGGGAGCTGGAAGGGGATTTACAAGGGGATCTAGAGGGTAGGGGAGGTGAAGTTAGGTTGCAAGGGGTATGGGTGGGGAAGGGGGTGTCAGGGGTGGGGTAGTGGGGTTGGGTGTGCAAGGGGGCAGTGGGGAAGGCAAAATAGGTAGGGTTGGGGCAGGGGTAAGGGGGGTCTGAAGGGTAGGGGAGGGTGAAGTTTGGGTGTAAGAGGGAGGGGTGGGGCAGGGGGTGCAAGGGGTGGGGTAGTGGGGTAGGGGGTGCAAGGGGGTAGTGGGGGAGGGAAACTGGTAGGGGGAGGGTGTGTGGTGTGGGGGGTAGAGGGTCTTTAGGATTGGGGGAGGGTGTAGGTGGGGTTCAAGGGGGAGGGGTGGGGAGGGGTGGGTGTAAGGGGGTGGGGCTGTGGGGTAGGGGATGCAAGGGGGAGTGGGGGGGAACAGGAGGGGTGGAGGGGTGGGGGAGAGGGAGGGGGGGAGGGGGTTTATCAGGGACAGGGGGAGAGTTCATGTGGGGTGAAAGGGGGTGGGGCAGCGGGTTCAAGGGGTGGGACATGGGGTGTAAAGGGGCAATGGGGGCAGTGGGGGAGAGAAATTATCAAGGTGTGGGGGAGGGGTGTAGGGTGTTCTACAGTGTAGGAGGAGGGTGAAAGGTTAGAGATGGTGAGGCAGGGGGTGAAAATGTGGTGGGGTAGTGGGGATGTGGGGTAGGGGGTGCAAGGCGGGGTTGTGGGTGGGTGTGTTTTCTATAAAATGGCAAGGCTTATAGCAATTGTTTCAAATTGTGTCTAAAAACCCGGTGCCGCTTATGTTTCTTCCATGGTTTCAAACCATGGCTCTATGGTTATAGCCACATTTGGAACTGTGGTTATTGGTATTTATCCATGGTTCAAGCTGTGGCTGTAGGGCTTTAGCCATGGTTTCAAAATATGGCTATAGGCCATTCCCTATAGCCATGCCAATACCAACCAGATTTTTTTGGCTTAAATCCATGGTTCCAATCCATGGCTATAGACAAAATTTAATGTAGTATGACTCAAAGTGTGTCTTTTTATTTAAAATCATCATCAATTTTAGCATAAATGACAAATAACCTACTCAAAACTGAAAGGTTGCATTCACATTTTATGAAAAAAATTGGAAAATGATCCATAAGTCATTTTTTAGGTGTAGGAAGCAGTCTCCCCTCAATATGATACACAATGTGGTCAGTATCAGTCAAAGTGCATGTTTCAATTTTAAAATGTCATTTTAGTAATAAAGACAATGACATACACAAAATTGATGAAACTCATTCATATGGTTTTGAAACATTAGTAAAATGATCCATAAGTCATTTGGGACATGTAGGAATCAGACGCACCTCAATTCGGCATACGATGTGACCAGTATGACTCAAATTGCATCTTTTTATTTTATATTGTCATCAATTTTAGTAAAATTTACAACTGACCATCTGCAAACTGAAAAAACACACTTGGATTATTTTGATACTTTACAAAAATGATCCATAATTCATTTTTGAGGTGTAGGATTCAACTGCACATTAATCTGATACATGATGTGACTAGTATGACTCAAAGTGTCAACTATCAGTTTTAAATCAACATTTTAGTTCAAATAATTTCACTCAATGAAAACTGATCAAACAGTATCATATTTTCTTGATAATTTAGGACAATGATTTATAAGTCATTTGTGATGTCTAGGAATCTTTTTCATATCAAACTGGTATACAATGTGATCAGAATGTGTAAAAAGTGTTTGTTCTAGTTTAAAATGGAATTTTAGTAAAAAAGAAAACTGACATACTCAAAACCAAGGAAACACATTCATATTATTTTGATACATTATTATAATGATCCAAAAGTTATTTCAGGCATTTTGGAATCATCCACACCTCAATTCAATGCACTGTGTGATAGGTATGACTCCAAGTACATATTTTTATTTTAAATTTACATTAATTTTAGAAAAATTAACACTTTTTGTTAATTTATTTCTTTATATTATTACTAACATAAGATTTTTTCTTATACAGGTGAATTCAATTTCTCGATCCGGGGTGGTTTTTTGACAATTACATGAGTCGGGTTAAGATTAAAAGATAAAGGAACATTGATGTTTTTGAATTTATGTAATAATTTCTATTTACATAATTTTGTAAACTGATGTTTGAAATTTATATAATATATTGTTTTTTATTATATTTATATGGTAAATTTCATTTCATTTAAATAATGTATTAGTACTAATTTCTATATATATCCGGTGTGTGTTTTTTGTTGTGTTGTCTTGTTACAACACAATGCAGTGGTGTTGTAGTGTGCCGTTACAATACACTACAGTATGACCTTTTATCAGCCCCATTAAGAGCCCTAATTAAGGGAACCATTATCATAACTTTTAAATTCACTGAAAATGGTCATTTATATGTTCTTTTATAATCACTGATAAGATAATATTTATCAGTGCTTTTATAAGCACTGATAAAGTAGACCTATATCAACACTATTGAAAGCTCTAACAAATGGTTCTTTAATCAGTGATTTTATAATTGAATTATCTCTATTAGTTGTCCATGAATATTATTTCTATAAATATTTTGAGTATGATTTTTTGTTTATTTAATATTTTAGAAATTTAGGTGCACTAGCATATCAATCATATTATATATGATTATTATATTGTTGAGTGGAAAACACCATACCCAATAATGTTATATAGATTATCATAAATATATTCCTCCGGTATCCAAACTTTTTAGGTTTCTAATAAAATTATAACCCAAAAATTATTCTATATATTATAACTTAGTCATATTAGGGTCAACCGTAACCTTATTTCCTTATATAATATAATCCATGTGTATTCTGATTTATCTAAACATACATATTTGGATAATTTAGATAGTAACATGCGTTTATTTGGGAATAAATCTTACACTTTGTATTTTATGGGTTTTTAATGTCCTGTAAACATATCAAATGTATTCTTATTATATAAGTATTAATATAAAAATTTATTTTTTATATCATATACATGAGACCAAATTAATATGTTTGAAATATATTAATGCATTACACTTTATAAAACTCATGATTTTGTGTTGGTTACCTAAAAATAAAATCTAATTATACTCACACATATCCAAATGAATCTCATGAATAATGTATATGAATCCCTTTCATGTGAAACCCTAAAATTATATGAAATAAAAATACCTATAAGATCATTAATAGTGTAATAGGTAACCAACAATTATAAACATTTTAGAATTAAAAATTACTCACATTCCATAATATATAAATATAAAAAATTTATATTTTTATCAAAAATATGAACTCATTATATTTTATAACATGGAAGTCATGATGAACTCCTTTATATATTAAAATATATTGTAATTTTGAAAAAAAAATTAATTATATAAAAATATCATATTTTTTAAAAAATACATATCAAAAATTTAAATTTATTTAAACTCTAATAAAATCAACATAAACTATTATATATATTTTTTAAATAATTTCCCAATTGAGTCCTTTAATGTGAAAATTTCATATTAGCATTTATGAATATTTCATAACACAAATTAGAATATTTTATTTTTAACCATATTTACCAGTTATTAAAAACATTATAAATATAGCATGTAAATTTTCTTTTATACTAGATCATATCTATCAAAATATGTTCAATATAGTTTAAATTCCCCCCTATAAATTCTATAAAGACCCTCCAGGCCTGCATCAACAATGATTTTTTACATTTTTAAGAAAAAATTTAATTAAAAATACAAAACAATATCTATTTTTAGAGAAACTAAGATGTGGTTTCTCTTATATGAAAACACATGCCAATTGAAACCATGTTGTTTTTCCTTAGGTGAGTTTTAAAAATTCCTTCATTGGAAACCATGACATAGTTTTTTCATGCATATATCATGGTTTTCTAATTGAATTATCATTTCAATAAAAACTATGATAATTCTAAACAAAACCCATATCATTAAAAACATGATTTAAGATATTTTACATTACATCTTAAGTTCCAGTTTCATTTTTCTTAAACTATGACATGGTTTTATAACTCTTATTAATCCATGACCATTTTTTCATAGATTTTTTTTTATTTTTGGAAAACATTAAGAACCTTGTAATTTTTTAATAAAAACACATCCTGGTTCTACCGAAAGGCATTTTATATATTATAATCTATCTATAAAATCAATCAGAATAATATGGAAGTTGATTTGATACTACTGAAAGGTTTTTTAGGGGGAAATACTTTTCCGAAAAATAGAAAATAACTTTCAAACCCCATTTTTCCTAGATCCAACCTTATGTTATGTATTCAATAAATAAAAATAAAGAATACAAATTTTCCTTTGATAAATGTATATTTTATAGAACTTTATTCCATGCATCTTATAGAGACCCCACAAAGAAAAAAAATCCCACCACTAATGTTAATTCACAGGTTGTAATGAATCTCCCAATTCTCAAGAAGAATCCCCTCTTCCTCAATATTTTATAAAATATTTTTTTTATTAATTTATTTATGTATGTATGTATTCATGTATGAATTCATATATGTATGTTTGTATTCAGGTATATATGTATGAATAAATTTATTTGTGCATGAATTCATGCATGTATGTATATATATATATGTATATATATCTTTTATGTACTTCAATTTATAATTTTTTTAAATAATAAATCACATATTCAAATAAATTAACTTGTAAAAGACTTGAACCCATTTATATATATCCATTCAAGGATACTCCTTGGAACTCAAATTCATGGATATAAATGAAATATTTAATAAATTTTCCAAACCATGACAACCCTCTATAACTTCCTATTCAAGATCTTATTGATTTTTTAACATTTAAAAAACAATATGGACATTAAAATTTAAATAAATTTCATCATATGGTATTCTAAATTGGTCATGATAGATTATTTGTATGAAAATTTATGGATCCTGAATTATCATATAACACATAAAATTTCATTCATAAAACCCTTGTATGGTGACCTTTACCATGCCATGGTATATATTAGAACAAAAAAACCTTGTTTATACCCCCACATTATGTTTTATATTTATGCATATTTCTATGTCACATGGAATCCCATATTTTATTATTATCATACCATATATTATCTCATAACATGGGTATTGTTATGTCCCTAAAACCATTTGTGTTATAAGGATTTTTTCCATAAAACTTTCAGTCTCCCATTTATATTAATGACTCATTGACATTATGAACATTGCAAAACTACTTTTGAAATCAAGTCTAAACTCTATTAAGATAAACTCTCATAAACTCTCTTATTTATAATAAACTCTTTGTTTCAAAATAAATCCTCATTCCATAGAATTATTTTTTACCATTCAAACCTTTGTAGTGTTTAAAATGATTATGAATTCCTTAATATATATAATTATAATCAAAGTGTGGTATCTATAAAATCATCAATGATACTCATGATATGAAGGTATTTTTTATTATGTCCATAAAAAAATATTTTCATTTAAACATGTCTTCTAGATGTATTTCAATACATTTTATACATACTAATATAATCTATTTTTCAAATACATTAATGAAAATCTAAGGATAAGGAAAATATTTACCTCATAAGATCCAACTCATTAATTTTCTATTATCCTGCATAGGATAACAAATATAGAAGAATGCATCACATGTAACTTATCTAATTACACAATCACATCACATGTCACTCAACTAAGTATATCCTTGATTTTCTTAAATATAATTCAATCAATGGACTAGATTTCATACTTTTTGTACAAAAAGATAAATATCACTCATCGCCTAATTAACAAAATACTCAACCATTCCCTAAATATATTAACCTCAAGGATGGAATGATAAAGGTATGAATGTATGAATATTTACATGCATGATAACTAATTAAACTCATTTAATGGGGATTCATATAAATTATGCACCCATAATTATATAAAAAATATATATATGAAATTCCATGTGATATACCATAGTAGGTCAGAATATAAAATATATCATAATTATTTATCAAGAATGAATATTGTATCTGTATAAAGTATATTGTTTATATTAATATTAAGAATTTTTACAACCCATGTTTTTACATGAAAAATATAAATAATGTAAAAATCAAAGTTTTACTATCATGGACCATGTCAGGTCACCATCCAAAACGGCACCAGACCTGGTCTGTGGCAAGGCCCGAAGGGTGTTCCCAATAACCATGGGGTGGAACAAGTTCATGTGTATCAAAACAATACATGGGCATGATTTAGCCAAAGCAATAAACCTAAAACAACTACTTTAACAGAAATAAACTAAATGTATTCAACCAAACATGGCCTTATCAAATTTCAGATTTAAAAGTTTATAATTTGAACTAAAAACCCAAAAGGGAACTATAAAAAAGGAAAACTAAAACTCCCACTCGAACCTCCATGCAATATGAGGAGCTGCACACCTAAGACACTAACACCAACCAGCATGACAAACTCACTAACATCTCAGACTATCATTGCTATGCTCGATACCTCAATAGGGAATACCAAAGAAATAGGATCTACATACTTCCAAAGGTGTATGTAGGGTGTGATCCAAGAGCCTAATAAGATACCACTGATAAAAGGGTTCCACACATAATTATTAAATGGAAAATACAATATAAATTTTTATTAAAGAAAATAATTATACACTTGATAAATTTTAAAGAAAATCAGTTTAAATAAAATAGTTTTAAGGGGAATAACATAAATTAAAACACACACACACTTACTTTTAAAATAACCAAAGTGTCACACCTATGAGAATAAAGTAACCAAGGATAACCAAATATGGGAGAGGCCTCATGGGTGTTAGCTAGTGTGGGTCCCCAGATCTCGGTGTCTCGGTGAAACTTGGATTTCAAACCACAACCCTCAGAAAACATGGCTTAGAAACCATGACCCTCAGTAACTATTGATTATAAACCACAACCCTTAGTAACTGTGGCTTATAAACCATGACCCTCAGAAATTCATATGTTTAGTTAGTGTTGCGGTCGTCAATCCTAGTTTGTGAAATAGGGCCTAAGCCACACTCAGATCACTATCCCACTAGTCTAATCCACCTTCCTAGCTACTCGGGATTCCGGCTTTGTCCTCCAAAAAGTTTCAAGTTCATAAAGGGTGAAAATCACATAAACAAGACAAGATCAAACACCATGCATGCTAAGATACCATTTTCACAATCAATTTCACTTTTTAAATCCATGTTTATGTCACACATCACACTTATGCATAAAATGAAAACAGGGAACTTACACACATAGAATCGCCATTTTCACAATGAGACCCTCTTTTGAAACCATCTACACACCAAAAGGCTTTTTAAAACATAACCCATATAGGTTACACACTCAATTAAACCATCTGCCTAGTTTAAAAAGAAACATATAATTAAACAAACCCCAACAAACACAAAAAATACCATTTTGAAATAAGATTCACACAAAAACATTCTTCAAACACATTTCACACCATTGAAATAATTTAATAAACCATTTAAAAATATTAATCAAACTAAATGTTTTTCAAAACAAACTCTGCATTACCAACACAACTAATTAAAACTATTGCATAGTCAAAGAAAGAACCTTCATAGTCAAAAAACCATTAAAAGAATTTATTAAACAATTTCAATATACATTGAATGAATTTAAACACAAAAACATTTACACAATTTAACCAAAAAAAATTTTCAACATTAATAATTATTTAATAAAATAATTAAAATTTTAATAAATAAATTTTGAAGAAAAAAACACTACTTTACACACCAGACTGACCCAAACCCTCTTACATGACCACAGACACACAACTCCACCTCAGAAACATAATATGCATCCTAAAAGAAATTAAATAAACCACCTGAAAAGTTAAAAAATACCATTTCTATTTCTAAAAAAACCATCAGAAAAACATTTTAAACAATATTAAAAAACACAGCATGACTAAAACACCAGAAATCTACTCAAATACTCATTTAAGATAGAACACGTGGAGATGCTACACAAATTTCACCCTTTTCACATCCTAAAAAAGTAACTGAACAATTTATAAAACACTAGTAAACATCTCGACATGGTTTTTCACAGTAACAACATACTCATATTATTTAAACAAACTAAGACACATATTAAAACATACGAAAACTCAAATAAAAACTAAATTCTAACCAAACAAAAAGATTAGTAAACATGAAAAATTAATTAAATAAGAAAATGAACATATAAATTAATACTCATAGATGGAACCACCTACCATTATGTAGCAGATTTCACAAAATTCATTGCAAACACCAGTTCACCTCAATTGTACCGTAAACAACACAAAAAAACCTAAAAATTAAAAAATTGAATCAATTACACCATAAACGATCCAAACAAAAAATCCAAAACCCCAATTAATATGAATAAAAACCTCAAATCAGTGGAGGAGGGTTTAACTGGAAGGAAGTCATGCAGGAGAAGGGAAGAAGGGTGCCAGAATTTGTGCCGGTAAGAGGAAGGGATGCTGGAGAGGAGGTATGACCCCTAAAGGGAGGTGTGCAGTAGTGTCAAACTATAAGGGAGGGATACATGTGGTTATCCAGAGAGGAGGAGGGTGGTGTGGGTCGCCGATCATTGATCAGTGTAGCCGGTAGGGGGCACGACCATGGGTGATTCCGGGGCTGGGAACAATTCTAGTCTGATTAACCAGAGGAGGGGGAGGATGGCCAGATGGAGGGATCATGGGGAGGGGAGGCCATGCACTAGGGATGTAGGGGGAAGGAGTCTGCACAAGGATACATGGTACATAAAGAGAGAGGGAGTGAGGAAAATTAAAAGTAAAAAAAAAATAAAAAGAAAATAAATAATAATGGGAAATGAAATAAAAAGAAAATAAAATGATAAAAACCCAATAAATAATAAGAAATTTAATCCCAATAATAAAAAATAATAATAAAACCAACCATAATAATAATAAAATTAATAGCTGAGGATGGAGACTACGCACGATCATGTTCATGGTTACATGCTTGTGTAATAATTTATTTAATAATAAAAGGTTCTATTATTTTGTTTGGGAACTAGACATGGTCATGAGTATGGCCACACACCCATATATGAACCCAAATTTCTTTTCTAAACCAACTTAACCTACAGCTCAAAATTAACAACCAAAATAATTAAATTAAAATTAAGCATTGGTTGGGGTGTGACAATTCATCCCACCATGTCACTTTCTGCCACCAGAATGTCCCAAAATACTTGACTAACCCATTATTCCATGTAAGACTACTAATATAATTAATGAAAATCTCAATCACCTGAAGACCGAGCATTCAAAACACCCATATTCTGAAACTCTAGTGATCTCAAACCAGAATCACCATGAAAAATGACCAATAATAAATAATTCACCTCCATCACAACTACAACAAGGAACACCCCAACCCCTAACATAGGGATCACCAGGGCTACTTGAGATCTCTAAGAACACTCCTCAAGAGACCCACTACCTGAGTTAACCAGTTACCATGGTAAGGTCAGGTGGAGAATAATTAAGGGATTTCCCTAATAAGCACACATTGAAAATAGGGGTTTCTATAATTTTTTCATATGGCGGTCTCCCCATCATATTAAGATTTTTTCCAAACATTGGTTCTCCAAAACAAATGACTCAAAGACCCAGAAAAACCTCTAACACTCGCTTGAAACTCCATGATCACTATGTTTAACCAAAATAACATAAGAGGATACACCGATGAGACCCGTAGCGGGTCTCCCCACCATTATAGAATTTTCCTAACACCACAAAACTCATGTGGGAATTATTAGTTTAATTTGGGTAATACATAATGAATTATTCATCATGAACCCACCAATACGGGCTGACCTGAATAGATGATTCCTACACTAGCCAATACTCCACCACATTAGAGGGTTTTGATAGTAGAAACCCCTATCTAAGTAGTAATCGAACAGATGTCATCAATTCCACATGACATGAAAATATCAAAAATGAGTACAATTTATATTCCTAACTGATCCACAAGAAGGTAAAATATTTAAGAATCCACATTCACAGAGCTCACTCACTACTTTTACAAGATTATAGATTCTCGGATCCTCCTTAGATCCCAAGATAAACTCCCATAAATTAATACCACAACAGAGATACAATCCCTTAATGCCCCTCATCACAAAAATGAATCCTTTAGAGATAATACAAAAATAGGGAAATTTAATCCATCCCCATCTCGTTACTGTTGACTTAATTCAGACCAAGATCATCCCACATCCAACATGTTTTAACTACATGCAAGCTTCACCCCAAGACCTATAAATGAAGCCCTGATGTCTGAAGCATCTTCCACCTCACAGTCATAAGCTGACCACCTATGACTGGAACTTCCCCCACTGTAAAAGAAACCTACACACGTCTCCTGGTGTCCCAAGTAGCCACTCCATCAACATACCAACTGAGAATTGCATTGAATGACTTAGAGTGCCTGACCGGACACACTAGAGATAGGAGATTGAGAAGTCTGTCAACTGTGTGAGGAAAACTGACCAAAGTAGCACTCCATGAATAGGTCTCTTTGGTTCGTACTCCTCATCAGATGAGTAATCTACACTTACCACAATATGAACAAGACCAACAACTATTACGATTTTTAAACGGATCGCTCCACACCACCTCTAGGGAAAATGGAAATTTCTCATCAAAGGGTCAACACATCTCCTTCACCATCTATTGACTGGTCGACTATGAGCTCCCCCACTTTCCTTCATCGTCAATTCCTTAGGTACAACCATGGGATGAATCTAGTATTGTGGATTGATCATGACATCCCCACTAACAATGAGAATGGCACAATCCTCATTTACCAATATAGTCCCTCTCCACCAGACATACTCAAGACACTTACACCCACCAAACTTTTGGAGTTCCTCAAAAAACTGAAGACACTTCCAACTTTCCCAAAGCATTGAACGATATTCAACTAACCTCAACACCTAAAAAAGGTCAACACAACTAATTAGAACCCAACTCCACCACTTGACTGGGAGTCTAGGATGATCCAAGAACTGAAAGAGCATCTGTAAACCCATGGGACCATTCTAGGGGGCATATCTCGAATAAGAAACAAAAAAAATATCCTTCCAAAAAACCAATAAACTCACCAAATGAACATCCACATTACAGACACAAATCTAATAATTCAAATTTAAAACATCAATTCTTTTTCAATGAAAAACTCCCACTTGAATAACCGAGCATAGTATAACAAATCCCATCAACTCTTCTGAACCCATCACATTCACTCTGAACTCAAACCCATTTTCCAATTCCAAAACCATTTAAGCACAAAAACCCATTTTAGAGAAAACCACACTTTTCTGAAAACCAAAAGAAACCTTATATATCAATCACTCTCCCCTGATATTCCATGATGCCTCAAAAATATGCATTTCCATGCCACTCAGGAACCCATCCACATGATCCAAAAACTGTTCATTAATCATGTCAACGTGAACATGATAGAACCCATAATAATAACAATGGAAAAAATAAGGCTCTTCATCTTTCAAAAGAAAACATTACCAATATTTTGAAGATTCCATTTTCTAAAAACATTTCAAAAATTCAAGAAATATTTTCCTAATTCATCCCACATACTAAATAACTCACTTCAATTTCAAATAACCCAAGACGTTATTTTAGAAATTTGACTTCAATAAATCAAACACCAAATTCCAAAAACAAGGTTAAAAAGAAACACACCCTAACAATCATGTCAAACTCACGACAAGATAAAATAAGTGCAACCACAAAGTCTGCTTCCCTTTTAAAAACCTCCTTCACATGAACCCAAAATTTAAGCAAGAAATCACCAACATTGAAACACATGTACAGAGAACTAGTGTCCATGCCTAACCTAGAAACATGGTAGAGAAGACCATTCCCTAGGCAAGAGCTATCCATTAAGAGTGTCAAATCTTACTCTCGGTCATCACATGGGTTGCTAATCCATGTGAAATCATTCATAGTACCGGTATAATCCAATTTTCATCCCCCATAAATACCAACCAAAGCCAAAAAAACATAAAACCTAGAGTACCCATGGTCACCCAAGTGTCAGAATGAGTAAGAGTTTGTGATGCTCTTATCGCTCTGACCAAACGAGTACCAACAGTATAATCTCCAATCTACCTAACACCCCAAATAACAATAAAAAACCTCCTCTGATACAATTTTTTCATGAACCAAGCCAGGTTTCCATCCAAAATGGCACCAGAACCGGTCTGAAGTAAGGCCTGAAGGGTGTTCCCAATCCCCATGGGCTAGCACAAGTGCCCAAGTATCAAAACAATACATGGGACCAATTTAACCGAGGCAATAAACATAAAACAACTAATAACATTAAAGGAAAGAAACTGAACTTATACAACCAAACATTCCCTTAACAAATTTCATATTTAAAGGATTGTAACTTGAACCAAAAACCCACAAGGGAAATATAAAAAGGGAAACTAAAACTCCAACACAAACCTCTGTGAGACATGAGGAGCCGTATCCCCAATCCACCAACACCAAACAGCATGAGGAACTCACTAATAACTCATACTATCATTCCTATGCTCAATTCATCAACCTAGAATACAAAATAAATAGGATCTACAAACACCCAAAGGATTATGTAATGTGTGACCCAAGATCCTAGTAGGATGACACTGAGAAAAGGGTTCAACACATAATTATTAAATGGGAAACACATTTTCAGTGTTAATTAAAGGAAAGAAATATCTTCTTGAATAGTTTTAACCAAAATAGTTTCAAGGGGAATAACATAATATTAAAACTCACACACACACTTACTTTTAAAATAAACAAAGTGTCACACAGATGACTATAAAGTCACAAAGTAGCGCCCAATATGGGAGAGGCCTCATGAGTGTTTTCTAGCATGGGTACCTAGATCTTTGTGTCATGGTGAAATGTGGATTAAAAACCACAACCCTAAAAAACGTGTCTTAGAAACCATGACCCTCAGTAACTGTGGCTTAGAAACCATGATCCTCAGTCATTCATAAGATTGGTTAGCATTGCAGTCGTCAATCATGGTATGTGAAACAGTGATGAAGCCACATGAAAGTCACTATCCCACAAGTGTAGTCCACCTTCCTAGCTCCTCCTGCTTTTCAATTTGTGGTCAAACTAGTTTCGAGTTCATAAAGGGTGCACATCACATAAAAAACCAATCTAAAACACTGTGCATGCCAAGATACCATTTACACCATCAATTTATCTTTTAAAATCCATGTTCACATCACACGTCACACATATGCATAAAATACAAATAGGGTACTTATACACACAGAATCACCATTCTCACACTCAAACCCTCTTTTAAAATCATGTTCACACCAAAAATCTTTATAAAACATAACCCACATAGGTTACACAATCAAGTAAACCATCTTAATAGTTTAAAAAGACACTTATAATTAAACAAACCTCAACTTACACACAGAAATACCATTTTTAAATAATATCCACACTGAAACATTCCCCAAACCTTTTTCACACCATTGACATTATTTAATAAACCATTTAAAAATATTATGCACACTAAAAATATTTCAGAACCAAATCTCCATTACATAAACAACTAATTAAAACTAATGCACAATAAAATAAAGAACTTTCATAGTCTATCAAACCATTAAAATAATTTATTAAACAATTTCATCAAACGTCACATGACTTTAAACACCAAAAACCATTTACACAACTCAACCAAAACAATTTTCACCATTAATAATTATTTTAAAAAACAATTAAAATTTTCAGAAATAAATTTTAAATAAAAAAACACTACTTTACAAACTAGACCGACCCAAACCCCCTTACATGACCACACACACATAACACCAACTCACGAAAAAAATCTTCATCACGCAAGCAATTAAAGAAACCACTCACATATTTAAAAAGACCATTAATATAGTTAAACAATCCATCTAAAAAGTTTTCCAAACAATTTAAAAATATCATGCATGACTAAAACACTAAAAATCCACTCAATTACTCATTTAAGATAGAACAAATACATACACTACAACAATTCCACCCTTTTCACATCCTAAAAAAGTAACTGCACAATTTATAAAACACTAGTAAACAGTTTGACATGGGTTTTCACTGCAACAACATACTCATATCATGTAAAAACTCTAAAAAACACAATACAACATACTAAACCTCAAGTAAAAATTAAATTATCACCAAAATAACTAATTAGTAAACATGCTAAATTAATTAAATAAAAAATTGAACTTATCAATTGATACTCATATGTGGAACCACCTACCATTATGTATCAGACTTCAGAACTTGGTGCACAAAGATCGTTTCATTTCAATCGCACCACAAAAAACATAACTAAACCCTTAAATATATCAATAGAATCAATTACACTGTAAAAGAACAAAACCCAAATTTGTAACCCGAATGAAGATGAATCAAAACCCCAAATCAGAGGAGGAGTGTTTACTTAGAGGGAAGTTGTGCATGAGAAGGGATGAAGAGTGCTAGAAAAGTGCATAAATATCCCTAAAAAGTATTGTTAATCGAGGTGAAGAAAAAGGGGCTCCCTTTCATCAACGCACAAAAAATTTCTAATAAAGGGGTCATTTATCAGCTCTAAAAAATCACTAATAAAAGTAAATAAAAAATAAAAAATAAAAAAGAATATATAATTCGGGGGAGATTTTAACTACGCTTAACTCCCTTTATCATCACTAGGTCGACCACTCCCACGCGCTGCCCTTTCCTGAATATCTAACACATGCCCCTCGCGCGTACCTCCTTGCATCCACCAGAACCAGAACCTGCAACCTCCCCCTAGCGCACATGCACCATTACCACTAAGCCATTTCATTTTTTTCTATCTATTGATACATCTATTTATTTATATATATAGTTATATTTATTTATATATTATTATAGATTAATATTAATATAAATATATTTAGTTATATTAATACCTATATATTTATTCATTTATTTATATTTATTTATTTATATATAGTTATATTTATTCATATAACAATATAGATTCGTATTAATATAAATATATTTAGTTATATTAATACATATATATTTATTCATATATTAGTATAGATATATTTATTCGTATATTTATTTATATTTATATTTATTTATATATATATTTTTAGTTATTATTTTTTATCCATATATTTATTTGTATAATAATATATATTTATAAGATTAGTTTTAAATACATTTATAAAATATGTTTTTTATGTGTGTTTATAAATAAATAAATACATACATACATACATATATACAACACACACACAGACACACACACACCCACACACACATATATATTTATGAATAAATACATATATATGTGTATTTTAAAAGACATAGAATGTTAAAATGACCATATCATCTAACCCAAAATCATTTTTCAACCCCAAAACTAGTAAAATAAAATAAAATTAAACAATCTTCGATATGATATGTAGTATAGGCCTAATGGACATCTAGATCAGAATTTATACTTGTTTGAATGTTAACAAATCGGGGTATCCCAACTAAAAACTCAGTTCTAGAGTACTTCTAAGACTTTTTTGGCCATGAAAAATGTTAGAGAAGATTTGGTTGGTTCACTGGGACGTATATCTCATCACATGCTTAAATTTGATATGTTGTTGAGCACAAACGGACACCCAGATCAAAAGTTATGGTCGTTTGAATTTTGAGTTACATTTTCATCTTATTTTAGATCTTTTATTATTTTATTATTTTTGTGTCGTCAAATTGTTATTAAATTATTTTTAATTAATGATAATTAGAAAATTATTAATTAATTATATTTTTAAAAATATTTTAAATCCATTTTCACAAAATTTCTTATATATTAAATGTAATAGTCTATTTATACTTATCTAAAACATATTTAAAAAATATATATTATATTTATATCAATATAAATATACTTATATAAAAATATATTATTTTTCATGAATTTTTTTTTTTGAAACACAAAATTTATTAGATCTAGGAAAAATAGCGGATAATGTCTCCCTTTACTAGTGCTTCTAAAAGAAGCGCTGATAAATGGGTCCCCTTTAACAGCGCTGAAAAAAGCGCTGATAAAGCGGGGGCCTTTATCTGTGCTAAAAAAGTGTGGATAAAGAGCCACTTTTAACAGCTCAGTTTTTTAGTGCTGTTAAAAGTTCCTCTTTATCAGTGATTTTTTAGCACTAATAAAGGCCCATGTTTATCAGCGCTTTTTTGTAGCACTGATAAAATGTTAGAACTTCCCTTTCCAAATTTTGTAGTAGAGAATTATGTCGGCGAGAGGATGGGATACTGGAGAGGACGTCCAGCCTTCGAACGGAGGTGCGCGAAAGTGTCGAACCTAAAGGTAGGGCTGCGCACAACGGTCCGGTAGGGAGGAGGGTGGTGCGGGTCGTCGATCACCGGTCTGTGTTGCTAGAAGGGGGTGCAACCAAGGGCAGGTGCTATGCTAAGAGCAGTGTCGGTCCAATTTTCCAGATGAGGGGTATGAAAGCTAGTCGGAGGGAGAAAGTGGAGGGGATTCCATTCTCTAGGGTTGTAAGGGGAAAGGAGTCTGTGTGGGGAGATAGGTTAGAGAAAGAGAGAGGGAGAGAAGAAAAAAGAAGGGAAAAGTAAAGAAAATAAATAATAAAGGGGAAATGAAATAAAAATAAAACAAAAAGATAAAACCCCAGTAAATAATAATGAATTTAACAGTAATAATAAAAATAAAATAATAAAACCCACAACAACAATAATAAGATTCCTAACTCAGGTTAGACACCATGCATGGTCGCATTCATGGTCACACGCATGGTCCCACTCCCGTATAATAATAAATTTAATAGTAAAACATTCTATTATTATGGTTTGGAACTACACATGGTCGTGCATACGACCACACGCTCATATATGAACCCAAATTTCATTAAAAAAACTGGCTCAACTTGCATCTCAAAAATGAGACCCAAAATACTTAAATTAAAATAAATGGTCAATAGGGGTGTCCCATTTACCATAATAGGTTAACTATCATTTTACTCTCATGGTTTTTATCTAAAAGTGATAAGAAAACATAAAATTAGACAACCAAAGTAATGAAAAACAATATACATTAATTATCCACCAGAAACTTAGTACAAGTATCACTAAAAATGTTAAATTTAAACCAGCATGATAGAATTTGTTTATATTACTCAAATCATATTTTTAAATTCTTCTTCTCAAATGAAACAAAGGCATTGGTATTATTTTTTACTCAGAAAATACCACCCATGGGATAATTCCCATGGTATATATGATCCATAACAAAACATAATATTTTATATCATCTATTTGTTCCATATTCTTAGGACCCTTTGTACCAATATAAGTTTAGGTTTTTGTTTCCTTTTTTATGTTAGATAATGACAATGTATCTCTCTATGTAACTCATGAAAATTAGTAGGAACATCTAGTGACTTTGAATGAAAATCATTCCTATTATCCTCATCTACAACTCAGTGAAATTAAATATATTCTTAGTCAATGTACTATGTAGTTTCAACCAAGTTAGGATTTAGAAATACATCTGATGTAATATAATTTTCAATACATAAATGTGTGAAGGTTTTTTAGGATTAACCAACAATACATACTATAATATTGATATTGAATCTTTAATCACATTCTTAGATTCGATTGCATCGTTTTATAAGGGTTCCAATTTAATAAATGCATCAACCAATGTAATAAAATTATTTTTATCTTAAGGGTTATTAGTGTAGAAAACATAAAAGTTCTTTTTAGTGTTCTTAGATAAGAGGATATTATCAATTTCAATAGGTATATCCTTGGAGGATGCATGTGTTTTTAACATATTTTTATTCTTTTTCACTCTAATATAATGAAATCATACCAAAACAATTTATGATAAAATGAAAATTTCTATTTATTAATTAAACCATAATACACTATTTAATACCAAGTGTTACATCACCTATATTTTTTTGGGATAAATAAAAAATAAAATATATTTCATCAAAATCCATAATGTATCTAATACCTAAGAATTTTCATCATGTTTTCACTATATTTTTTCAAATGGGTTTTCTATATCATCCATTATATCCTCTCAAAAAAATAAGGTTCCTATAAATGACGTTTATAATGATATGATATTTATGAAGGATTTGTTTAGTCATTTGTTAAGACTAGATTACCTTATCCAATATGATATCTCTATTTTTATAAAAAAACAACTCTATTGGGATTTATATGTTAAGTAATACCCTTGGTTTAATATTAAGATTTTATATACAAACAAAAATGTTCATAACAACTAATAGAGTAATGTACTCTTCGTCAATTATACATTCACCTAATGATGGTTTCTTATAACTCCTTTAACTTATGAAAAACCATTTAGGGAGAAAAAACACATATTGAGTGTAACGTCCTATCCCCAGAAGCCCAGAGCTAGTGCATTATTTTAATATATTGTCATTATTACAATTAATCATCTCCTGAAGGACTAATAAGTTTTCCAGTATTGGAAAATAGATTACATACATGAACGTTACATTAAAATTTATAACATAAAATACAACATAGATAATCCTTTGAGAATTCAATTATAATCCTATATTAAACTTGAATATTAAAACATAATACACTTCTTGGAATCCTGGGAAACTAGAACACCAGAAAGGGGTGAGCTCAGATGCGTAGAAAGGATAAACAATATAGTGGAAGCAATTTTAAATAATCATAAACTTTTATGGCATGATATAAAATTGAAACACAAGACCTTTAAACATAACATTCAGAATAATATGGAAAAGATAAATAAAATAATTCCATTTTCACATTCACATGGATATTCTACTAGTCAAATAATCACATGTAACATTAATAACTAATCTCATAATTATGGAATGTATAATGCTGGACATCTTAACCACAAAGTCAAGGCCTCATCACAAGACCCTAAATATAAATTTTTTCAAGGCCTTATTACAAGAAACTAGTTTGTCTCATTAGACCTTCTGATGCATTGAGGGGATATATTAGGCCCCACTCATCAATTACTATGTCCAATTCATTCCACATATGAAAATGTTAAAACATAACTTAAACATTCATATTATAATTTTCATAATAAATGTCAATAATTTAACAATAAACAATGTATGGTATAAATATAGAATGTCCATAGTCAAACATATCTTAAATCATCCAATACAACATTGAAAATTGTATTATAACAAATCAACCTCAATCAAGAATAATATCTAGTAAATTATGTTGACATAGTTTAAAATGATCTGTAAAACTATTTTAGAGAAATATAACTTTTGTGAAATAATTTAAAAGTCACACATTTATAAAGGAATACATTAAAAAGACATTTTTTAATTGAAGTGTCCCATACCACATTGAGACTTTTTAAATTAAAAAACATTTTAAAACAATCATGTTCACATAAATAAATCCTTAAAATCATTTTGAAAACGTGGACATTAATTAAAAAGATTTAGACAAATAAATTATTAAAACATTTAAAATGATGATATTGATAAAGAGTTCATTACACAAAAACATAAAATATTCCTTTTGATTTTTTTTAAAAAACATGGACATGGATGATAAATATTTCCTATTAAATATATACACATAAAAAATCTCGTATGATAATGAGATTTAGGAATTAACACTTACATTTTACTTTCCTTTAGTCGAGGTTACATTTAACCTCATGTGTAATGACCATAGGATGTTATTAATTTATAACATAACCATATTAATATTTATTATATAATATATGCTTCATTTATGGATTTTTGCTACCCATTTAATAAAAATTTCTATGTTAAAATAACATTTTGGGTAATAATCTCTTTCTTTATCGTAAGTGTTTTAATTTGTTACTCTTGATTGTATCACTTATATAACGATTTAATTTCATCCAGAATATATCTAATTATTTATTTATCATATATATTAATAATATAAATATGTATAATAGATATATATATATATATATATATAATTGAAAAAACTATTTAAGGAGATGGTAGGTCGTACATACGCATAAACGACATTACTGTTTCATATCGTATTTAATGGATGTAAGTGAGTGTGATATATGTATATATATATATATTTCTTGTAGAATTATTATTTCACGTATTTCATACTTATTAATAATATATATTATTATAATCATCATCAAATATTGAATATGGAAATGAAACTCATCGTGTTGTGGAGATAGTAAGTTGTACGTACAGACGAGCGATGATATCATTATATTGATGGTGAAATCGTATGTAATTGGATCGAATATTATATATAAAAAATGATTAAAATGTTATATTTATTATTTATATCAATTATTCTCATTATTATTCCCATCCAAATAATGAAGTGTAGATTAACAAACTACACCACGGCATGGAGACCGTAAGCCATACGTACGCATGTATGGTGAAATTTTCATTCATAGGATGGATAGAATAATGAATAAGATTGTAACATATTTATAATAATATTTTAGTATGTATATGGTACTGGATTTATTATTTTAGTATGGAAACAAGAAAGAAAAAGGAAGTGGAAAAAGAAAAAAACTTTGAAAGAGGTGATGAAATAATTACCTCTACTTCGGGTGTTTTTGTTTGATTTGAACAAAAATGCTACTTAGGATGGTTTTATGATAAAATTATGACCTTTAGGATAAAGTGATGGTGCTTTTTAATATATAGTTTTAGTTTTTGGCCGATCCAAATGGCTTTGGAGGTGTGAAGTTAAGAGAAAGGAAATTACCCTTTTATAAGAGAGGTGAGGGGCACTTTAAGAAAAACTTGAAATATTATTTCATTATAAAATAATTTATAGTTTATAATAGCTCCAAAATAATTTATTTCGATGATAAGGTGGGGATGGGTCTATATCCTCTCAACCAATAGGTTTTATACATGTTTATGTCACTATATGAACCTTATCTTTTAGATTTAACTCTTAGTTAAATAGTTTAACTTTTACCATGTCTTCTTGTATTATTTTAATACATGGTTAATAAACATAATATAAAATTCCCAGATAACCTCAAGTGGTTCATTAATAAAATATATATAATTATATATATCCTTTGGCTGAATATTATATTTTTATAAATATTATATCATTTCATAAAATAGTATTTGTTTTAAAACCCATTTATGGAAATTTTGACACTATTTAGTATTTATTTATTGTTAGAGTCATAGAAACTTGATTAATTTGAAAAAACTAAATTTAATCACCTCAAAAATTTCCTATTCCCATTGAATTTTTTTTATGGAATCCAAAATTTCAATTTACATTTATTTTAAAATTTATAATATCAATTATTTTAATATTTCATTAATAAGGTAATTATTACATCATCATTGTGTCATAAATAAATTTACATATTTAATATATAAATATTATAAATAAAATACCATGATTTAGGAAATCTTTTTATATTTATAATTAATATTTATAGTAGTATTTATCTTATGTATAACCATAAATAAAAAATGGTTTATTTATTAATCATTGAATTTAACTCTTTTAACTCTTCTTTAAAAAAATATAATAAATGTCCTAATCTAACCAATGTGAGTCTAAAAGGGTCAAATTTTTGTAATAAGGTTAATTTTGGTCGAAAAACTCTTATCTAATAGAATTAGTACATGATTTAGGGTAATTTTATATTACTATAATATTATTTTTTCCTTTAATTACCTTATTTACTTTTAACCGTGGTAAATAAAATTCAAAAGTTACGATTCACAAAAAATTATATTCATCCTATTGAACAAAATTTTACTTACTGATTTAAACCATGTATCTTTTATTTTTGATATTCAATTCACAGAAGCGGTAAAATTATGTTTTATGTAAACTTGAAACTATGCCTAGAAGGTGTGTAAAAGACATTAAAAGGTTAAATAAAATTTATATATCTAATATTATTATAAAATGAATCCAATGAATTAAATTGGACTAATATATGTATCATTTATTTATTTAATTTTAAAATAAATTTAAGTTAAAAATAATTATTTCAATAAGAAGTCATTTTTTATGTATTGTGCAGTATTTTTCACTATTCATCAAAAATTGAATGTTTTCAAAAAAATACCAAAAATTCTACCTATGGTAATTTGGATATAAATAATTAAAAAATGAAGCCTATTTTACCAAATTCAATTCATCAGAGTGTATAAAATAAATTTTATTATTGTTCACAAAGGGACAAAAAAGTAGTTCTTTTAAGAAAATAGGTTTTCTAAATTTATAACTATTTTAACAAAATATAAAAATTTCATTATAAATATGTTTTATTTATGTGAAAACATTATAAATAAAAATTAATTTTTTACTATTCATATTACAATTGATAATTATATACATTTTTTAAATAATTATAATACTAATGTGTTGTCTTGTAGAAACTCAATCTTGTGTATAACACATGCCAAGTCAGTGTTGTGTGCAGTATATGCTATAGAATTTTTAAAGAAAATAACTAACTATGAAATATTGGGGTGTCAAATTCATACACCGTATTGTAAATTTCAACATCAAAATTTTAAAATTCGACATGGAAACTTCATTGAAATCCCCACATTAGAAAAAGAGTCAATAAAACTATCACTTTAAAAGAAAGAAAGAGAAGTACAAAGGTCACCCGATATAACCCATTCTAGGATTCCATGTAGGAAAACATAGATATGAAGGATAAAATAACTATCAAGTTATAATTGAGAGTGATAAAAAACATGATCAGGAGAAGGTTAAAAACAAGAAAACCACAAACTTGTGATGGGTTAAATGGTCATTTGTTTCCCAGTAGGAAAAGTAAATAGGCAATGTTTTTTTTAAGTTCTATTTCATAAAATTGGAGAATTTATTTATGAGATTTTCTAAGGATATTAGGAAATATACTTACTTTTCATGTAGAGTTTCATCCTTTAATAAGTTTCTACCTCAAACTCATCTTTCACTCCAAAAGATAATAGAAACCAAAATTATTATATTTAAACTATTTATATAGGGTTTCAAAAAAATGAATTTATAATTCGTCTTTCATACCATTTAAAAAAACTACATTATACAAACCAGTACATCATGTAGGCCTATGCTATGCGATGTACACTTTTTACCCTTCGGCTGTGAGTTCAATTCTCGCTACCATGCCGGACATGACGGGTTGTCACCCGACCTCTGGGTTTTCCTTTTCATAACAATCCAAAAATAATCATAAGAAATTTTTTAACCATAAACAATAGTGTCCAATGTCCAACTTAATCTATTCCAACCTTTAGACTTAACCAAAATACTTTGGTCTAAACTCACAGTCCATAATTTATAAATAAGTTCACATAACATAAATGTGAATAAATTCATCGTGTATTCTCTTATGATATGGTAATAAAATGAATTACCTAAAAACCATATTGAATATGTTCATTATTACTTATTCCTTCTGTGAAACTTAGAACATTTGATATACTCCTTAAATCCATAAATGTTGTAAACTCCAACAATGAAGGAATAAAAAACCCATTAATTTGTTTCTAGGTAGTAAATAATATTCAATAAACATTATCAAAATCAATTATATCTTATTCCAAAATGATTACCTAAGAATTAGGACTATTGTAAGTATTATCTTTCCTTCAAAAATATATTTTTTTAAAACACTTGTTATTGAGTCACTTTTCTTAGTACCATACTTTCTCAAATCCACAATAAAATGCTATAGCAGTACAATCCCTATTTAATTACATAATTCATATAACCAGTACATCATTGATAAAATACTAAAATGACATAATTTTTTAATAAAAACATAATAACACTAATCATTCATCCTCATCTATAGTATTATTATAACTTGATTATTTTCTAATAAAATTATTTTTGGTACACTCTGATTTTTGGGAAATTGATTTGTGTAGTGTCCCAAATCCTTATATATGAAGAATTGTATATTTGAAATCTTTTTCTTACCCTTGAAATAACAATCTTGGTTTCCATTTTTACACTTATAATAAACTAAAATTCCCTTAAAGCATTTAATAAGGTGATTATTTCCACAATTATCAGATGTGGTAAAATAATTATTTCCATTCATCCCTTTATCCATATTTTCCCCTTCCATCCGCTTCTTCTCCCGCTTCCCTTAAAATCCATAGGACTCAGATAATTCATTTCTTAACTTATTAACACATGATACTATTTATTCATATGATGAGAATACATTGGAGACTGTCTCCCTTCTAAATATAGACTTAAGACCATGAAATATATGATCCTTCTTACTCTTTTGATCATGCATATTTTTGGATATCTCGTTCCTTCTACTGGGTGCCATTTCAAAATGACGAAATAAAATAGTTTAGATCATATCATAATGAAGAATCCAAAAACTAGAAAAAATTTCAACAATAATTGAATATTTCCAAACATCTAGTATCATAATCATATATATGGTTTCTTTATTGTCAAATTTAATCATTATTCCTTTATATTGTTTTGTAAAGAAAATACTAATTATTCTAATCATATCCCTTGTGTGTTTCAAACTAGGTGCATAGTAAGGCCTATTGTCGTGTGCCAGGATACCTCAGGTCAAGCCCCAAACTCCTTATTAGAGTTTTCACTCTTAGGTACATCTGTACCAGAACCATATCCATTTTTAGTATCTAGAGAGGGATGTATTCCTTGAAAAACCAACATAATATCTACATCACCAAAAAATTTGGATGTTCTTCTATACTCTTCTTCAAAGTCTATCTTATGGTAATGTTCTCTTATTATAGTTTTTCTAAATCTAGTTTCCACGATTATTGCTAAACATCCTCTGATATCAACTATAACGCACTGACCACAGCATCCTAGAGCCGGTGCATTAATTTAATACATTGGAATGATTACAAGGAATCATGTCCCAAAGGACTGATCAGTTTATCAGTCTTGGAATATAGATTACATACATGAACATTATATTAAAATTTCCAACATAAAATACATCATAGATAATACTTTGAGAATTAAATTATTCTCCTTGATTAAACCTTCATATTAAAACATAATACACTTCTTGGCATCTTGGGAAAATAAAACATAAGAAATGGGTGAGCTCATATTCTTAGTATGGATAAAAATAGTGCAGAAGCTATCATAAATAATCATAAAATTTTATGGAAAGGAATATAATTGTAACTCAATCCCTTTAAACATAAAATTCATAATAATATGGAAAATATAAATCAAATAATTCCATTTACATATTCACATAGATATACTACTAGCCAAATAATGACATGTAACATTAATAACTAGTCTAATAATGGTGGAATGCATTATGTTGGACATCTTAACTACAAATTCAAGGACTTGTGCCAAGACCCCAAATATAAATTTTTTCAAGGCCTTATGACGAGACACTAGTTTGTATCATGAGACCTACTGATGCATTATAGCGGCTATAGTGGGCCCCACCCTTTACTTACTAAGTCTATTTCATTCCTCATATGAACATGTTAAAATATAACCTAAACATTTGTATTAAAACAAGCATACAAAATGTCAATAATTTAACTATAAAACATTAATGGTATAAAAATAACACATCCATAGTTAAAGATATCATAAATCATCTAATTCAACATAAAATATTGTAATATAATAAATCAACCTCAATTAAGAATAATATCCAGTAAAGGATTTTGAAAATGATCAGTAAAACCCTTTGAGAGAAAAATCCTTTTTTAAATCATTTAAAAGTAACACATTTGTAAAGGAATAAATTTAAAAGATATTTTTGAATAAAAGTGTCCCATACCACTTTTAATCTTTTTAAAATAATTAACATTTTTAAATAATCATTTCTATATAAATAAGTCATTAAATAATTTTGAAAACATGGACATTAATTAAAAATATTTAGAAAAATAAATCATTAAAACATTTAAAATAATGATCTTGATTAAGATTCCCTTCCAAAATAAATAAAATATTCCTTTTGAAAACATTTTTATGAAACATTGACATAGATGATAAATATGTCCCTGTAAATACTTACACATAGACCATCTCATATAATAATGATATTGAGGAATTAACCCTTACCTTGTACTTTCCTTTAGTGGAGAGTATATTTAACCTCCTATATAATGACCATAGAATGTTATTAAATTATACCATAACCATATAAATATTTATTATATAATATATGATTCATTTATGGTTTTATACTACCCATTTAATAAAAATTTCTATGTTAAAATAACATTTCGGGTAATAATCGCTTTCTCTATGGTACGTGTTTTAACTCATTATTATTGATCATATCAATTATATCATGATTTAATTGTTTCAGAATATAAAACATTATATATGTATCATATATATTCAGAATATAAATATTTATAATTGATAGATATATGAAATAGAAAAAAACGTTTATGGGGATGATAGGTTGTACGTACGCAAAAACATTGTTTCCATTTTCATATCGTATTGAACGGAAGTTAGTGAATGAGATATATGTATATATATATATATATTTCCAGTATCATTATTATTTCATATATTACATACTTATTAATAATAAATATTTTTATAATCATCTTCGAATGGTGAATGTGGAAATGAATCTCATCATGTCGTGGAGACCGTAAGACATACGTATGCATGAGCGATGATATCATTAATTTGATGGTGAAATAATATATAATTGGATGGTATATTTTATATACATAATCGTTAACATGTTATATTTATTATTTATATTAATTATAATCATTATTATACCCATCAAAATAAGTAAGTGCTTAATAAAAAACTACACCACGAGGTGGAGACGGTAAGCCCTATATATGCACGTATGGTGACTTTTTCAGTCATAGGATGGATAGAATAATGAATATTGTTTAAACATATTTATAATAACATATCATTATATTGATGTTACTGTATTTATTATTTTATTATGGAAACAACAAAGAAAGAAGAAGTGGAAGAAGAAAATATCTTTGAAAAAGGTGATTAAATAATCACCTCTTCTTCAGGTGTTTTCTTTTGATTTGAACAAATCGGATCCTTAGGTTAGATTTATGATCAATTTTAGAACTCTAGGTCTAATTTATGGTATTTTGGAGGAGATTTTAGAATGGATTTTCCGAGCCAAATGGATTTGGAGGTGTGAAGTTAAGGGAAGGGTAAGTGCCCTTTTATAAGAGAGGTGAGAGGCACTTTAGGAAAAACTTGAAATATTATTTTATTATAAAATCATTTTCAGTTTGTAATAGCTCAAAATGGATTTATTTGGAGGATATGGTGGGTATGGATCGAAATAATCTCAAAAAATATGTTTTAGACATGTTTAGGTCACCATATTAACCATATCATTTAGATTTAACTCTTAGTTAAATTGTTTAACTTTTACCATGTCTTCTTGTATTATTATAATACATGGTTAATAGACTTACTATAAAATTCCAATATAACCTCAAGTGGTTTATTAATTAAATATATTTCATTATATATGTCCTTTTTCCAAATATTATATTATTATAAATATTATATCATTTAATAAAATAGTATTTGTTTTAAAAACCCATTTATGTCAATTTTGACACAATTTCTTATTTGTTTTTTTGTTAAAGTCATAAAAACATGATTACCTAAAAAAATACATTTAATCAAAACTAAAATTTCATATTTTCCTTGAATAATCTTGGATGGAATCAGAACTTTCAATTTAAATTTATTTTAATATTTATAATATTAATTATTTTAATCTTTCATTAATAAGGTAATCAATGCATCATCATTGTGTCATAAATAAATTTAATAATTTACACTCTAAAATTTATAAATAAAATATAATCATATAGGAAATATTCTTATCTTTATAATGAATATTTATAGTCAAATTTATCTTATGTATAACCCTATATTAAAAATGTTTTAGTTATTAATAATTGAATTGAAAACTTTTAAATCTTATTTAAACAATTATAATAAATATCCAAATCTAACCCATGTGAATAAAAAAGGATCACATTTTCCTCATAATGTTGATTTTGGTTGAAAAACACTTATCCAATAGAATTAGTACATGTGTTGGAGTAATTTTATATAACTATAATATTATTTTAACCTTTAATTACCCAATTTATTTTTAACTCTATTAATAAAATTCAAAAGTTACTATTCATCAAAAATTATTTTCATCCTATTGAACCACATTATACTTACTGATTTCAACCAGATCTCTCAGATTTTTGGAATTCAATTCACATAATCTATAAAATTATGTTTTATGCAAATTTTCAAATGTTCCTAGATGGTGGGTAAAAGATGTTAAAAAGATCAATAAAAAATAATATATCCAATCTTATTATAAAATGACTCCAATGAATTAAATTAGACTAATATAGTTATTATGTATCTATTTTTACTTTAAAATAAATTTAAATAAAAAATTTAGTTTTTATGTACTATGTAGTATTTTCACTATTCATAAAAAATTGAACGTTTTCAGAAAAATACCAAAAAATCATCCTAAGTTAATTTTGATATTATAATTAAAAAATGATGTTAATATTACCAAATTTAATTCTTAGGAGTGTCTAAATTTAATTTATTATTGTTTAAAAAAGGACATAAAAAGTAGTCCTTTTAAGAAAAGAGTTTTTCTAAATATATAACTATTTTAACAAAACATATACATTTCATTATAAATATGTTTTATTTATATGAAAAAAATATAAATAACATTTTTTTTTACTATTCATATTAAAATTGATAAATATATATATTGTTTAAATAATAATAATACTAATGTGTTGTCTCATACAAACTCAATCTTGCGTATAACGCAAGACAAGTCAGTGTTGTGTGGAGTATAAGATATTGAATTTTTAAAGAAAATAACTTACCATTATTTAGTAGGGTGTCACATTATTCTCCCCTTTTGGAAATTTCATCCTATCAATTTTAAAATTGGGCTTGGGAACTTCATTGAAAGGCCCACATCAAAAAAAGAGTCAATAAAACTATCACTTTAAATGAAAGAATGTTAAGAACAAAGGTCACCCAATATAACCCATACTAGGATTATAGGTAGAAAAACATGGATATGGAAGAATACTTAAGTGTCCAGTTCTGATTGAGAGTGATAGAAAACATTATTAGGATAATGTTAACAACAAGAAAACCACAAACTTGTGATTGGTTAAATGGTCATTGGTTTCCTAGTAGGAAAAAAGTAAATGGACAACGTTTTTGTTTTAAGTTCAATTTAATAAAGTTGGTGAATTTATTTATGAGAATTAATATGGACATAAGGAAGTATACTTACTTTACAAGTAGAGTTTCATCCTTTAATATGTTTCTAACACAAACTCATCTTTCACTCCAAAAGATAATATAACTAAAAAATATTATATTTAACCTAATCATATATGGTTTTAAAAAATGAATTTATAGTTTATATTTTATAAAAATTTTTTTAAACAAAATACATTATAAAAACCCAAAAATCACATAGGACAATGGTAGGTGATTCACCTTTATCACCCTTCGGTTGCAGATTCATGTCTCGATGTCGTACCGGATGTGACGAGTTATCACCTGACCTCTGGGTTTTCCTTTTTAAAACAATCCAAAAATAAACTTAACAAATTTTTTATCCTTCAAAATAGTATCCAATTTTCAAAATAATCCATTCCAACCTTTTTACTTATCCAAAATAATTTTGTCCAAACTCATAGTCTAAAATTTATAAGGAAGGTCACATAACATACATGAGAATTACTTCCTTGTGTATTCTCTTAAGACATGGTAATAAAATGAATTACCTGAAAACCATACTGAATATGTTCATTCTTCCTTATTCTGTCTGTAAATCATAGAGTATTGGATATATTACTTAATTCCATAAATGTCGTAAAATCCAACAATGATGGAATAAAAAACATTAATTTTTTTAGGTTGTCAATAATATCCAATATACTTTTTCTGGCTTAATTATCTCTTATTCCAAAATAATTACCTACGCATTATGTCTATTTTATAGTTTATCTTTCCCTAAACAATATATTTTCCAAAAAGTTTAACTTTCTATTAAGTCACTTTTCTTAGTACCATACAATCTAACATCCACAATGAAATTGTACTAAAATAAAATCTTTATTTATTTCCATAATTCATATATCCAGTACATCACTGATACAACACTCAAATGACCTAATTATTTAATAACTAAATAAGAACACTAATCAGTCCACTTCATCTTCAGTGGTATCATAACTTGATTATTATCAAATAGAATCATTTTGGGTACACTCTAATGATTGGGACATTCATTCACATAGTTTTCCAACTCCTTACATATGAAGAATTCTTCATTTGAAACATTTTTCTTACCCTCGTAATCATGAACATGGTGTCATTTTTTTACCCTTATAATAAACTCTCATTCCCTTCAAGCATTTACTAAGGTGATTCTTTCCACAGTTATCACATGTTGTAAAATCCTTCTTTTCCATCATCCCTTTATCCATATTTTTAATTTCCATCCTCTTCTTCCCTTTCTTCCCTTCAAAGCCATAGCACTCATATAAATCATTTCTTATCATATTAACACATGAAACTATTTCCTTATATGATGAGAATATGCGGGAGACTATTTCCCTTGAAAATGTTGGATTAAGACCATGAAATATATTATCCTTCTTACACTTTGGATCATGTATATTTTTGGAGTTATGATTCCTTTTATTGGGCTCCAGTTATAAATGATGACATACACTAGGTTAGATCATATTATAAAGTAGAATCCAAAAACAAGAAAAATTCTCAATATTAATTGAATATTTTCACACATCTAGTCTAATAATCATATAATTGGTTTATTTGTTGTCATATTTACTCATTAATAATTTATAATATTTTTTAATGAAAATATGAATTATACTAATTATATCCCCCAGGAGTGTCAAACTAGGTGTGCAGTAGGGCCTATTGTGGTGTACAAGTATACCTCGAGTCAAGACCGAAACTTCTTGTCAGAGTTTTCACTCCTAGGTACATCTGTGCCAGAACCACATCCACATTTAGAATACATACATGGTTGTATTGCTCATAAAACCCACATAATATCTACATTACCAAAAAAAATTGATGTTATTATATACTAATCCTTAATGTTTATCTTTGGGTAATGTTCGCTGATCAGAGTTTTTCTAAATCTAGTTTCCAAGGTTATTTATACACTTCCTATGATTCCAATTATAATGCCCAGACCCTAGAAGCCTGGAGTAAGTGAATTATCTTAATACATTGGAATGATTACAATGAATCAAGTCCTGAAGGACTGATTAGTTTAGCAGTCTTGGAAAATATATTATATACATAAAAATTACACTACAATTTCAAACATAAAATTTACAAAAGATAATACTTTTAGAATTAAATTATTCTCCTATCATAAACTTCCATATAAAAACATAATACACTTCTTTGCATCTTGGTAAAATAAAACATAAGAAATGGGTGATCTTAGACGCTCAGTAAGGATAAACAATATAGAGGAAGCTGTCATATATAATCATAACCTTTTATTGAACGGTATAAAATTGAAACACATGCCCTTTAAAAATAAAATTCAGCATTATATGGAAAATATAAATCAAATAATTCCATTTACATATTAATATGGGAATTCCACTAGTTGAATAATAACATGTAACATTAATAACTAATCTCATAATGATGGGATGCATAATGCCAGACATCTTAACCCAAAATTCAAGGCCTCGTGCCAATACCCTAAATTTAAATTTTCTTCAAGGCCTTATGACAAGACACTACTTTACCTCATGAGACCTATCAATTCATATAGGGTCTATAGATGGACCTGCCCATCACATAGTTAGTCCAATGCATTCCTCGTATAAAAATTTTAAAACATAACATAAACATTCTTATAAAAACTAGCATATGAAATGTCAATACTTTAACCATAAACAATGAATGGTATAAAAATATCACCTCCACAATCAAACATATCATAAATCATCCAATACAACATAGAATATTGTACTATAATAAATCAACATCAATCATGAATAATATCTAGTAAAGGATGTTGACATAGTTTCAAATGAATAGTAAAACTATTTGAAAGAAATATCCTTTTTTGTGAAATTATTTAAAAGACACACATTTATAAAGGAAGACATTTAAAATATATTTTTGAATCAAAGTGTCTCGTATCACTTTGAAACTTTTTAAAGTAATTTGCATTTTAAGAAAATATTGTCCATATAAAAAAATCCTTAAAATCATTATGAAAATATGGACATTAATTTAAAATATTTAAAAAATAAATAATTAAAACATTAAGAATGATGATCTTGATAAAGAGTCCCTTCCAAAAAAACATAAATTATACCTTTTTAAAACATTTTCCTAAAACATGGACATTGATGATAAATATGTCCCAGTAAATACTTACACATAAACAATCTCATATAATAATGAGATTGAGGAATTAACCATTACCTTGTACTTTCTATTAGTTGGGGGTTTGTTTAACCTCCTGTATAATGACCATATTATGTTATTAAATTATAACAAATTTATATTAATATTTATTATATCATATATGATTCATTTATGTATTTATACTTCCCATTTACAAATAATTTCTATGTTAAAATAACACTTCGGTTAATAATCGTTTTCATTATCGTACATATTTTAAGTTGTTATTATTGATCATATCAAATATATAATGATTTAATTTATTCAGAATATAAAACATTCACTATTGGAAATTTGGGTTTTCCCAACGCTCATATACTAAAGGTTCATCAAAACTGTTGGTAAAAGAGACCTTTACCAACATTTTCATCAAAATGTTGGTAAAGGTTGAGATAGGTGATGATTTCCTAGTGGTTTGAATAAAACCATTGGGAAATCTTCATAGGCTTCTACTTTTACCAATGGTTTATACATACCGTTGTTAAAGTTAATATTTCCCCAACATTTTTTAAAAACCATTGGGAAAAGTCGCCCAAAATTGCAGCAAAATCGAGCCGATGTGCCTGCATTCGCTAGTTCTCCCTCAATTTGCAGAATCCCCCACGCATGCCCCAAGTGAACCTCCATCAAATTGATAGACTCCCCCACCAGTTTATATGGGATAAGTCCAAATCATCATGTTTTCTTGCTCATTTTTAAATTCTCTTACATATTTATCCATTTTTATTGAAGGTCGAAACCCTAAATTCGTTGTTGTAAAAACTTACGGTTTTTAATTGGGGATTTGGTTTGTTTTATTATGGATTAGGTGTGTGAGGCATTCCCCTTCCTATTATGGGTGGTTTTAATCAAATGTTATGATGTTGGAACCATTAATGATGTTGTTTTCCCAATTTAATCTCATTTCCCATGACATAACATTAAATTCTATGTCACATTTGGTTTATGTTTTTTAATTTCCAGCTAAGTTATTTGTGGTTGATGATTGTCCCATGCTAGTTGTTTTCAATGGTTTGGCATGGAAATTTGGCATATAATGTGACTTTTCTAAATGGGGGTGCCTTGAGAATACTCCAAATATTTGTTAAAAATGATCAATGGGATTTTATTATTTAAAATGGATTCCGAAA
Organism: Viscum album; assembly: GCA_963277665.1. Classification (NCBI taxonomy): domain Eukaryota; kingdom Viridiplantae; phylum Streptophyta; class Magnoliopsida; order Santalales; family Viscaceae; genus Viscum; species Viscum album. The sequence goes on along the minus strand of OY728120.1, from coordinate 644,478,160 downwards.
TATATTTCAAAAATTATTTAATATTGAGGAAAGTGTTTTATTAAAATGGGAATTTTTTTAATAAGGCTTGTGTAATGTATTTTGTTATAGTACACTTATTATGTGACTGTTTGGTATTTAGTAACACATGAGATAACTAGTGTGTGAGAATGTGTGGTGAAAGATATTCCATGGTTGGTTCAAGATTATATTTATGTTTTGAGCCTATTAATGAGTTGTTTTAAAGATATTTTGAGATATTTACTAGTGGTGTTAATTAATACAGTGATCATGGGAGAGATTATATTTTTATTGGTGAAAAATGTTAGTTTTAGAGGTGTTTCATGATTAAGTCATATAATTAGAGCTAAACATGTGGATAAACCATGCATAGTAGTAAATTCTTGAAGTGTTTCATGTTTTTAGTCCTTTTTTATTTGGAGTTTCTTTTGATGCTGATGTTTCTTATTGATACCTATGAGGGGAATTTATTTTAGTTTCTAAATTGGCTGATACTCCCCCACCATGCATATTTTATGGAACCTCTAACTTTATTTAATCATTCTATTTACACAGCTTATGAAACCTCTACCCTCATTTAATCAGTGAACTCATGTCATTATTTCAAGCCTTCAGTTTCACTAGAATGTAAGAAATTTAATGATGTATACCCGTCCTCTCATGATTTCTTACATTAGATAGTGTCCAACATATGGAATACAAGATTTCGAATTCTTCATTTAACCAGGATCATATATTCCATTTCCCCCAAGATGAATGTCGTAATATAACTTTAGGGTCAATTAAATATGGTTCTCATTGTACGGTGTATATTATGTGTCCCTCTGGGTCAATACTCACTTTTATGAGGGTGGGGTGTTTTTTACTAGCCATGCTGGAATGTGTTGTCATCCATAAAAATTTTAGATAAGTCACAAGTTTAATTCAGTAATGTTGTTATCATTGACATACTTTATTATTAATATCAAATTTAAAAATAAATGTTTATGTCTATACTTTAAGTTTCCTTCTTGTCCAATAAATTTTTTTGTCTATTCTTTATGAAATTAAACATTGGTCCCTGGATAGACCCTCGGGTAGCCCCCCCCCCCCCCCCCCCCACTCTCCTCCTTGGACCTCAGACAGCCCCACGAACTGCCCCCGGACAGCCCCCCCCCCCCCCCCCCCACCATCCTCCCTAGACCCTAAACACCCCCCACCCTCCTCTTTGGACACCAGACAGCCCCCCGGACATGAATAAAATTTTCCTTTTATACCACTATGTATGCATGTAAATTCGACTCGTATGCCTTATGTAAACAGCTTTTACAAGTTGATTAAATTTTATACCTCATTGATGATATGTAAATATAGGCATGTTGATTTCACATGACTTTTTTTTATTTCTCAAGTCATGCAATGATATTTAGGATTATTCCATTCTTGTATGTCGTGAACTATATGAATGTCTTGGTAAGCTTATTAGCTCATGCTCATCAAATGCATGTGATGACATGCTTTAATTTGAATACAAAGCCTTGTTGTACATTCTCCTTCTTTTGTGAATTATGCCTTGTTTGATTTGGATTACATATCAATTGTTAGGATAAGACATGGGTTACATGTTAAGGACTCGTGGATGGACTCATCATGCTCAGGGAATTTAGACTTCAAATTCTTGGACGTATGCTTTGGTTTCCAGGTGAGGGCTACCAGGATGGTTTCTATTACTCATGAGTGATATTGGTTCCATTGGAGATAAACCGAGGACATGTCTATTTTGAAAGATGGTAATACCATGCCTTAGGTTATACCTGGTCCCCTATGTGAGATAATTGGAAAGAAAGGATGCCTAAATCCGAGGTGTGGTGTGGCCGACACCACTCAAAGTGTCTCTCTTATGTTTAAAATGGACGTTATTTTAAGTTAAAACAACAACTGGCATATGAAAAACCGAAAAAAGCATTATTATTCTATTGATAATTTAGGAAAATGATCCATGAGTCATATGTGATGTGTACGAGTCAACCCTGCCTCAATAAGAGGCGTGGTGTGGCTACCACCACTCAAATTATCTGTCTTTTTGCTTAAAATGCACATCATTTTAAGTTAAAACAACAACCGTCGTACGAAAAACTGAAAAATGCATTCGGATTATATTGAAACTTTAGGATAATGATCCATGTGTCATATGTGATGTGTAAAAGTCAACCCCACCTCAATCTGTGGCCTTGTGTGGCCGTTACCACTCAAATTGTATCACTTTTGTTTAAAATGGACATCATTTTAAGACAAAACAATTGGTATATGAAAAACCAGCCAAACGGATTCATATTATCTTGATAATTTAGCACAATGATCCATGTGTCATTCAGGACATGTATGAGTCAACTCCACCTCAATATGATGCCTGGTGTGGCCGATAGCACTCTAACTGTGTCTCTTTTGTTTAAAATGGACAGGATTTTATGTGAAAAGAACATCTAGCATACAGAAAACTAACCAAACGCATTCGTATTCTGTTAATACATAGAAAAGTGATCCATCTATGATATGTGACATATAAGAGTCAACCCCGCCTCAATCCAAGGTGTGGTGTGGCCGATATCACTCTTAGTGTCTCTCTTTCTCTTAAAATGGACTTCATTTTAAGTGAAAACAATAAATAACATACGGATAACTGACCAAACGCATTCGAGTTCTGTTGAAACATTAGTAAAACATTACATGGGTCATATGTGATGTGTACGAGTCAACCCTGCCTTAATACGAGGCTCGGTGTGGCCGATATCACTCAAACTATGACTCTTTTGTTTAAAATAGACAAGATTTTAAGTGAAAAGAACAACTGGAATACAAAAAACTGACCAAATGCATTCATATTCTATTGATACTTTAGCACAATGATCCATATATCATATGTGACGTATATGAGTCAAACCCTCCTCAATCCAATGTGTGGTGTGGCCGGTATCACTCTAAGTGTCTCTCTCTTTTTTAAATGGACAACATTTTAAGTGAAAACAACAACTGACGTATAGAAAAATGACCAAATGAATTCTTAATGTGATGATGCTTTAATAAAATGATCCATGGGTCATATTTGACGTTTATGAGTAATCCCAGCCTCGATCTAAGGCACAGTGTGGCCAGAACCACTCAAAGTGTCTCTCTTTCGTTTAAAATGGACTTCATTTTAATTGAAAACAGTAAATGTCATACGGAAAACCAACCAAATAAATTCATATTCCATTGAAACTTTAGGAAAACGATCAATAGGTCATATATGATGTGTATTAGTCCACCAAAACACAATTTGAGGGCTGGTGTGGCTGGTACCACTCGAATTGTCTCAGTTTTATTGGAAATGGAAAACATTTTATTTGAAAATTATATCTGGCATATGGAAAACTGACCAAACATATTCAGATTGTATTGATACTTTAGTACAACGATCCATGGGTCATTTTTCCCATGTACAATTCAACCACACCTCAATATGAGGCTTGGTGTGGCTACCACCACTCAAAGGGTCCCAATTTTATTTGAAATGGAAAACATTTTAAGTGAAAACAACAACTGAAATACGAAAAACTGACAAAACGCATTCTGATTCTGTTGAAACTTTAGAACAATGATACATGGGTCCTTTTTTGATGTTTACAAGTCACCCCCGCCTCAATATGGGGTGTGGTGTGGCCGACACCACTCAAAGTGTCTCTCTTTAGTTTAAAATGGACTTCATTTAAAGTGAAAACAACAAATGACATACGGAAAACTGACAAAACACATTCAGATTTTGTTGAACCTTTAGGAAAATTATCCATGGGTCATTTTTGACGTTTACGACTCAACCTCGCCTCAATACAAGGCACGGTTTGGGTGGCACTACTCAAAGTGTCTGTTTCGTTTAAAATTGACTTCATTTTAAGGGGAAACAATAAATAAAATATGTTAAACTGATCAAATACATTAGGATTCTGTTGAAACTTTAGGAAAATGATCCATGGGTCATATTTGATGTGTACGATTCAACCCTACCTCAATATGATGCTCTTTGTGGCCGATAGCACTCTAACTGTGTCTCTTTTGTTTAAAATGGATGGGATTTTAAGTGAAAAGAACAACTATCATATGTAAAAATGAACAAATTCATTCGGATTCTGTTGATACTTTATGAAAATGATTAATCTATCATATGTGACATATAAAATTCAACCCCACCTCAATCTGAGAAGCAGTGTGGCCAGTATCACTCTACGTGTCTCTCTTTTTTTTAAATGGACAACATTTTAAGTGAAAACAACAAATGACATACATAAAACCAACCAAACGCATTCAGAATGTGTTAATGCTTTATGAAAATGATCCATGGGTCATATTTGATGTGTACGAGTCAACCCCACCTCAATATGAGGTGTGGTGTGTCCGGCACCACTCAAAGTGTCTCTCCTTTGTTTAAAATGGAAACCATTTTAAGTTAAAATGACAACTGAAATACGAAAAACTGACCAAATGCATTTTGATTCTATTGAAACATTAGGAAAACGACACATGGGTCATTTGTGATGTGTACGAGTCAAGCCCGCCACAATCTGTGGTGCAGTGTGGCCGACAACACTCAAAGTGTCTCTCTTTAGTTTAAAATGGACTTCATTTTAATAAAAATAACAACTGACATAAGGAAAACTAACCAAACACATTAGGATTCTATTTAACCTTTTGTAAAATGATCTATGGGTCATTTTTTACGTGTATGAGTCAACCCTGCCTCAATCTGAGTCACGATGTGGTCGTAACCACTCAAAGTGTCTCTCTTTCATTTAAAATGGACTTAATTTTAAGTGACAACAATAATTGACAATCAGAAAACCGATCAAATGGATTCGGATTCTATAAAACATTAGGAAAATGTTCCATGGGTCATATGTGATGTGTACGACTCAACCCTTCCTCAATACAAGTCTCAGTGTGGCCGATAGCACTCTAACCGTGTCTCTTTTTTTTAAAATGCATAAGATTTTAGGTTAAAAGAACAACTAGCATACGGAAAACCGAACAAACGCATTCGGATTCTGTTGATACTTTATCACAATGATACATCTATCATATGTGGCATATACGATTCAACCCCACCTCCATCTGAGGAGTGGTGTGTCCGGTATCACTCTAAGTGTCTCTCTTTTTTTTAAAAGGACAACATTTTAAGTGAAAACAACAACTGACATACGAAAAACCAACCAAACGCATTCAGAATGTGTTTATGCTTTAAGAAAATGATCCATGGGTCATATATGATGGGTACGAGTCAACCCCGCTTCAATCTGAGGCATGGTGTGGCTGGTACCACTCAAAGTGTCTCTCTTTTGTTTAAAATGGAAATCATTTTAAGTGAAAACGACCACTGACATACGGAAAACTGACCAAACACATTCTGATTCCTTTAAAACTTTAGGAAAATTATTTATGGGTCATATGTGGCATGTAAAAGTCAACCCTGCCACAATCCGAGGGACGGTGTGGCCGATACCCCTCAAACTATCTCAGTTTTATTTGAAATGGACAACATTTTAATTGAAAATTACAATTAGGACACGAAAAACTGACCAAACATATTCAGATTATATTGATACTTTAGAAAAATGATACATTCGTAATTTTTCCCATGTACGATTCAATCGCACCTCAATCTGAGGCTTGGTTTGGCCACCACCACTCAAAGTGTCTCACTTTTATTTGGAATGGAAACCATTTTGAAGTGAAAATAACAACATACATACGGAAAACCGATCAAAAACATTCGGATTCTATTGAAACTTTAGGATAACGTTCCATAGTTAATTTTTGACGTGTAAAAGTCAACCCTTCATCAATCAGAACCATGGTGTGGTTAGATCCACTCAAAGTGTCTCTCTTTAGTTTAAAATGGAATTCATTTTAAGTGAAAACAACAACTAACATATGTAAAACTAACCAAAAACATATAGATTCTATTGAAACTTTAGTACAATGATAAATGGGTCATTTTTGATGTGTACGAGTCAACCCTACCTCAATATGATGCATGGTGTGGCCGGAACCACTCAAAGTGTTTCTCTTTCATTTAAAATGGACTTCATTTTAAGTGAAAACAAAAAATGACATACGTAAAAATAGTCAAATGCATTCAGATTCCATTGAAACTTTATGAAAACGATCCATGGGTCATATGTGACATTTACGAGTCAACCCCGCCTCAATCTGAGGCCTGGTGTGGCAGGAACCCCTCAATGTGTCTAACATTTATTTGAAATGGACAACATTTTAATTGAAAACAACTACTAGCATAAGTAAACCCATCCAAACACATTCGGAATTTGTTGAAAGTTTAGCAAAATGATCAATGGGTCATATGTGACATCTAAGAGTCAACTCTACCTTAATATGAGGCATGGTTTGACCGATACCACTCAAAGTGTCTCATTTTTTTTGAAATGAAAAACATTTTAAGTAAAAACAACAACTAACATACGGAAAAATGACCAAACACATTCTTAATGTGTTGATTCTATATGAATACGATGCATGGGTCATATGTAACATGTAAAAGTCAAACCCACCTCAATCCGAGGTGCGGTTTGGCCGGAACCACTCAAAGTGTCTCTCTTTTGTTTAAAATGGACATCATTTTAAGTGAAAACAACAATTGATATATGGAAAACTAACCAAACGCATTAGGATTCCATTAAAACTTTAGGAAAACGATACATGGTTCATATGTAATGTTTACGAGTCAACCTAGCCTAAATATGAGGTGCAGTGTGGATGGAATAACTCGAAGTGTCTCAGTTTTATTGGAAATGGACAACATTTTAAGTGAAAAGTACAACTGGCATACGAAAAACTGACCAAAGACATTCATATTCTATTTAAACTTTTGTAAAATGATCCATGGGTCATATTTGATGTGTAGGAGACAAATTCACCTAAATACTAGGTGCGGTGTGGCCAAAAACACTCAAACTATCTCTCTTTTATTTCACAAGGACATCATTTTAAGTGAAAACAATAACTGACATACGGAAAATTAACCAAACACATTAGGATTCCATTGAAACTTTAGGACAACAATCCATGAGTCATATGTGACATGTACGATTCAGCCCTGCCTCAATCTGTGGCCCGGTATATCCGGAACCACTCAAAGTGTCTCACATTTATTTGAAATGGACAACATTTTAATTGAAAACAACTACTGGCATACGGAAAAATGACCAAAAAAATATTGAATTTGTTGAAACATTATAAAAACTATCAATGAGTCATATGTGATGTTTATGAGTTAACCCTGCCTTAATCCGAGGCATGGTGTGGTCGGCACCACTCAAAGTGTCCCTTTTTTTTAAATGAACAATATTTTAAGTAAAAACAATAACTAGCTTAGGAAAAACTGACAAAATGATTTCAGAATATGTTGATACTTTAGGAAAACGATCCATGGGTCATATTTAATGTGTACGAGTCAACCCTGCCTCAATTAGAGGCACAATGTGGCTGGTATCACTCCAATAGTATGTATTTTGTTTAAAATGGACATCATTTTTACTAAAAACAACTGGTATACAAAAATACGAACAAATGTATTCCGATTCTGTTCATACTTATTCATTTTTTAGGTATTTTATTGATAATAGATACTTAAATTATGTATGTATTCAATTATTAATTGAATTCTGGATTCCACATATAATTGTTATCTAAATTTAAAATTAAATTCTAAATCAATTATGTATGTTTATAATTACCTTATGACTTATGATTTAATTATAGATGTGTATAGTTCAAGAATTCATTATATGTTAAATGTGTATGAATTTGTTCTCTGTATGTATGTATTAGTTTTTTATTGCAGGTATAGTATTTGGAAAGGAGCAGAATGGACATCATTAGAGGCTGCTATGTAAATTGCAGGCTGTTGTGCAATTTGCACAGAGTAGCCTATGACAACGATTTCAAATGGTTGGCATAGACTTCCGACCATTGCTAAAAACCCTTTCCAAACGGTTTAAAAACCATTGGGAAATGTTTCTATGGATTTTCTTTCCAATGACTCAATGAGAACCGTTGGAAAAAACCATTCCCAATGGTCTAGAAACTGTTGGGAAAGATTTGATTTCCTTGGTTTCACCAACGATTTTCTGTAAACCATTGGTAAAATATATGCCAATGGTTGGCCAAACTGTTGGCATAGGTTTTACCAACAGCTTACGCCCCTATGGTTTGCAGAACCATTGGTATACCATATACCAATGGTTCTGCGGGCTTTCCCAATGGATTAGAATCATTGGGAAAAACCCCATTTCCAGTAGTGATTATATATGTATCATATAAATTCGGAATATAAATATTTATAATAGATAGTTATATGAAATGGAAAACACCATTCAATGAGATGGTTGGTCGTACGTACGCATAAACGTCGTTTCCGTTTTCGTATCATATTGAATAGAAGTAAGTGAATGAGATATATGTAAACATACACACACACACACAGACATATATATATATATATATATTTAAAGTATTATTTTTATGTCATGTATTTAAAACTTATTAATAATATATATTTTTATAAACATCATCTAATTTTGAACATGAAAATGAATCTCATCGCGTCGTGGAGAGAGTAAGCCATATGTACACAACAACGACGATATCATTCTATTGATGGTGAAATAGTTTGTAATTGAATGGTATATTATATATACATAATATTTAACATGTTATATTTATTATTTACATCAATTATACCCATTATTATACCCATACAAGTAATGAAATGTTGAATAAAAAACTACACCACAATGTGCAGATAGTAAACACTACGTATGCACGTATGGTGACTTTTTCATCCATAGGATGGATAGAATAATGAATACGGTTGTACCATATTAATAGTAACATATCATTATGTGGAAGGTACTTGATTTTTTATTTTAGTTTGGAAACAACAAAGAAATAGGAAGTGGAATAAAAAATAACTTTGAAAGAGGTGATGAAATCATTTCCACTTCTTTGGGTGTTTCTTTTTTATTTAAACAAAAGGGTTCCTTAGGATGTATTTCTGATCAAAGGAAGACCTCTAGGTTGAATTGAGGGTATTTCTGAGGAGATTTTATTAGGGTTTGTCCAATCCAAATGGCTTTGGAGGAGTGAAGTAAAGACAAGGGGAAGTACCCTTTTATTAGAGAGGTGAGGGGCACTTTAGGAAAATCTTGAAATATTATATTATTATAAAATCATTTTTGGTTTCTAATAGAACCAAATGGATTTATTTCTCGAATAAGGTTTTTATGGGTTAAAATCCTCTCCAAAAATATGTTTTATACAAGTTTATGTCCCCATATTAACCTTATCATTTAGATTTAACTCTTATTTAAGTAGCTTAACTTTTACCATGTCAGCATGTATTATTATAATACATGGTTAATAAACATACTATAAAATTCCAAGAGAACCTAAAGTAGTTCATTAATGACATATCTACAATTATATAAGTCCTTTTGAAAAATCTTATATTTTTAGGAATATAATACCATTTAATAAAATAGAATTTCATTTAAACACATTTATGTCAATTTTGACACTATTTAGTGTTATTTTTGTTAAAGTCATAACAACGTGATTAATTCAAAAAAATACATTTAATCAACCCTAACATGTCATATTCACATATAAAAATCATGTATGGAATCAAAAGTTTCAATTTACATTGATTTTAATATTTATAATGTCCATTATTTTAATCATTCATTAGTAATGAAGTTACTACATCATCATTGTGTTATAAATAAATTTAATTATTTTTTGTATAAAAATTATAAATTAAATACCATGATGTAGGAAATAGTTTTATATTTATAATTAATATTTATATTCTAATTTATCTTATGTATAACCCAATATTAAAAATGGGTTTTTTATTAAACTCTGAATCTAACACTTTTAACTCTTCTTTAAAAAAATATAATAAATGTCCTAATTTAACCCATGTGAATAAAAAAGGATCAAATCATTTTCCTAAGGATTATTTTGGTCGAAATAAACTTATTCAGTATTATTAGGACATTTTTTGGGGTAATTTTATATTACTATAATATTATTTTTACCTTTAATTACAGTATTTACTTTTAACTGAGGTAAATAAAATTCAAAAGTTACTATTCCCAAAAATTATTTTTATTCAACTGAGCCACATTTTAATTACTGATGTCAACTGTGTCTCCCATATTTTTTAAATTAAATTCACCAAAGTTGTAAAATTACATTTTATGGAGATTTTGAAATGTGCCTAAAAAGTGGTTAAAAGACGTTAACAAGTTCAATAACAAATTATATATCTAATATTATTATAAAATGACTCTAATGAATTATATTGGACTAATATAGGTATTATGTATCTATTTTTAAATTAAAATAAATTTTATTTAAAAATAAATATTTAAATAAAAAAGTTGTTTTTTATGTACTATGTAGTATTTTCACTATTCGTCAAAAATTGAATGTTTTCAGAAAAATACCATAATTTCAGACTAGGCTAATTTTGATATTTTGAATTCAAAAATTAAGTTTGTTTTACCAAATTCAATTCCTAGGAGTGTCTTAAATTAATTTTATTATTTTTTACAAAAGGACATAAAAAGTAGTTCTTTTAAGAATTTTTTTTTCTAAATATATAACTGTTTTAAAAAAACATATACATTTCATTATAAATATGTTTCATTTATGTGAAAACATTATAAATAAAAATTAAAATTTTATGTTACTATTTATATTACAATTGATAAATACATATATTTTTTAAATAATTATAATACTAATTTGTTGTCTTGTAGAAACTCAATCTTGAGTATAACACAAGCCAAGTAAGTGTTGCGTGCAGTATAAGCTATTTAATTTTTAAGGAAAATAACTTAATATGTAATATTGGGGTGCCACATTGAGATATTTAATCATCTTAATTAGTTCATAAGCTAACATTTGTGTATCCTTTCATAATGATCTTTTTAATCCTCTCTAAGGACCGATAATACATTCTTATTTATTTTCAAATGCCTATAGATATTGTTTACTTAAATAAAAAGACTCAACAAGATTAAAAAGGTTTTTGACTAATTATACTCAAAGTATAAGAGACATTGCTTCATGTATAAAACATTTCATATATGAATGATCTAATTTTCATATAATAATGTTTCGCATTCATTTTTTTATTTTTAATTCCATAGAAGAAAATACATTCTTTATAAGACTCAGGCCATATAACATTAGTAAAGGCCCCTTATTGGACTTATACCTGATAAACCACTTTAAAAATTTATAAATATATGTTTTCTAAATCAGACTATGAAACTTATTAAATCTATATCTATAGATTTACATACCTAATATATACGCATATTAACACATGTATTTCATTAATACATTTTTTTCAAACAAATAATTTGTATACTAAAATTAAAATATAAAATTTTGAACTAGAAGTATGACATACATATTCAATGCCAAAAACACAATATTTCTCCCAAAGTTACACATAAATATACATGATTTATATTTTTTTATGAAACAAAACTCTTTGATTTAATCCTAAAAATTTATATTCTAACTTTGAGGTGCTTTTATCAATATGTATATGGGAAATTTTAGTTTTTAAAACATACAAGAACCATTTAGATACTAAATAATTCTAGGTTATATCATATATATATATAGGGATGTAAAATTGGATGAACTTAGCCTGACCTGTGATTGACTAAGCTATGCCTAAACCATAAACATATAATCCCAGCTATAGTTTTCAAGAATGTTTGGAATAAATATCATTTTGGATCTACCAAGTTCTCGCCTTAAATGAATTTGAATCTTTGGAAAAGGTCACAGTTTTTGGTCTGGGCTATTGGCCCAAAATAATCAAGCCTTTTTTATCAAAATAATAATAAAAATAATAATATATATATATTATTTTTATTAAAAAAAGTAATTTTAAAAAAAATCATACAAATAGGCTAGTTATTAAAACCTCCACCCTTTCACAAAAATATCATGACCATTTTAAAAAATATATATACTTCCATGATAATATGGAATCCCCCATTTAATTTTTTTTTGTTATCAATCTAGACTACTATCATTCCAATGAGGCCTCCCCCACCCCATGTGGACATCTAACCCTACTCGACATCTAATGGTTATTTTTTATTTTATTTTCAATTTATAAAACAAAAATATTTATTCTAAAATTTGGCGGGGGTATGGATTTCCTGATATGCATATGAGTTGAGATTTTGGGCTAGATTGAACCAAAATATATGGATCCTTGTTCATATTGACCAAATATTTATCTAAGGATTAGATGGGTCCAACCAAATATTTGTTATATCACACCTGGTCATGATTTTGGTGATCATTTGTAGCCTTTGTGGCCTTTAATCCATTTTTATACCCCTCTATATAAAAACCCTCAAATTGATTTCCATTCAGGATGTAAGTTTTTAAATATGTTTAGTAAATCTCATTATCATATTATTTCATTCTGTAAAGTATATTCTGAATTTATTTTATCATATGTAAAAATTAAATGGTTTCTCTATAGTAAATATAATGAATTTACATATAACCTTTCTTCACCAATAGAAATTTATATATATACAATCTATCATTCATATCAATTTTCTTTATACCAACTCACTAACACTATATTATTCGTACTTACCCATTAGGTGATTCCACTATGTTATAAATATGATTCATGTACATCGATTATATTTTAGATCTCATGAAATCTAACTAATACATTTAATAAGAACTCTCAATAGTTTCTAGATTGTTATTAGGTTAATCATATATGAACTCAACCTTGTAATAATTCACCACATAAAATTAAAATCTATTAGGATCCTATAAAATTCTTCCAATCTTTTAGGGTTCATATGATTTCGGATTCTATATAGTCTCTATGAATCATTTTGGATCCATCTCATTTTCCTTATTGGAAAATATTCCTTGTGTTGGTCTTTAATTTTAATAAGTTCAATATTTCTACAAATAATTCTCACATTAATATATTATTTTTTTTATAAATACTCATTTTCAATCTATAAAAACTTCTCTAACTCAAACTCAAAGTGCAACATCGATAATAGTGACTTTTTCAAATTTGGATTCCTTAAGTGTTGGCCCCTTACTAGAGAAAAACATAATGGTGGGCCTGGTAAAGGAGGTTCTCTAGCCTCCCAATGTATTTTAACCTATATGCATTGTTCCCTTCTTCAAATTGGATCTTTTGAAAGGATCATATGCATCTTCGAATACTTCCCTTCCTTGCATTCCACTCATTTTCCTTACGAACAAGAAATCTAAGATTATTGATGGAAACCCTTATTTTCAATGGATGGATTTGATTAATACATTGAGTACCACATGTAACACCTATGGATTTAATAAAATATTTTTTTAGAATAAATTTAATTTCTTTTTTATCTTTTTCTACACATGACATTGAGTTTTAAAAACCCATGATTTACAATTATTTACACAAGATAATTATAACATAGTTGTTAAAATTAGTGGTATGAATAGTAATAATGACATTATAAATATTAATCATACTTTTTTTATATAAAAACCATATTGACAAAAATGTACTCAATTTTTTGTAAATTCTTTATAGGTTTCGAAAATATTATTTTCTCAAAAAAAGTTTTATTTCATTTTGGGAACAAAAAATAAAAGTCATTTATTTAAATTTTATTAAATAAAACTGAACAAACTTAATTTTTTAAATCTACATGTCAAAATTATCATTGATTAAATTTTTTAAAATTTTCTGAAAGGTTTAATTTTTTAAATGAATAGTAAAAAATACAGACTTTTATTGGAAACTATCATTCCATTTAATGCATTTAAAAAGATCCATATTGTTTAATTTTTTTAAAAAGTAAAATTAGTAAAATTATATATTTATTAATCCAATTTATTTTATTTTCATCAATTTCATATTTAATTTTTATTTTAAAACATTCTATACTTACAAAAAATTTCTCTTTCGAAAATCACTTTTTCATCATGTTTCTAGGATTAATTTTGAAATAAATAATTCCACTTATGTGAATGGAATTTGAAGAAATGAATTACATATTTTGAATAATAATTATTTATTTTATATATTAAATTCAACTTATTTTTTTCTCAAAATGAATTGTAAAAATACAAATTATTAATTACCGTAGTAAAAGTTAAAACTAGTTTACTATGGTGTAAAACTAAAAACATAAGTGGTAAAATGACCTAAAAACTTGTAAAAGTCCAATTTTATGGTCATATTTTGACCTTATAAACAATATGGTTCTAACAATAACCACTTTTTATAATTTTTTAATAAAAAACATGGATACACTTTATTCTTTTCAAATATTCCAATTGTGTGCTCTTATCCACTTATAAATGGCCACACCCTCTCATCTCCTATAAGAATATACAAATCTCTTTGATTCATCAAAAAAAACCCCAATACCTTCGTTAATTCCCTCCACATGAAATATATCCCCTTATTTCATCATAAATATATTCTATTAATGATTTTAGTGCTGACCTAACGAGGTTGTCTGAAGACGACAAGTCATTATTAGCCACTCATTTCTGTTTTATTATTATTACACCACATTAAAATATTATTTAATAATTATTTTATAAAACATAATTAAATACCATATAATTATAGGTTATTATGGTATGTAAATTAACTATATCTATCTCCTCCTCCCTCAAATGGGAAATGAAACTGTCGATCATGTGTACGACAGACTATCGCCTCACGAACTGATGTGATGTGTTTTTCATTTCTATTTTACTCATATGGTACAAAGGGTAGATTAAATTCATATATATTAAAATTTTAAAATAATTATACATTATTAATTTTGTTATCACATATACCTTTTTACTTTACATTATACGGGGGATACAATAACATTGCTCATATATACAATATACTACTGTCTAACGAAGGGATGTGACTTATGATTTATATGGAAGGAAATAAGTATGAATTTAATTAACATATGTGATATATAATACATAAAAATTATTTTTTAAATGTAATATATTATTTACCACACTTCTATACTATCATTTTTGAAGATGAAAGTAACATTCATGCATATGTACGATTTACCATCTCCATGAACGATGTGTTTCATTTTTTATCTCAGTGTTTTATGGAATATAATAAATACATATATAATGAATATATATTAAATTTATATCATATTTAACATTTTTTATATTTTTTAACCATGATATAATTAATTGTACTGAATGTACTGAATTTAAACATACAAGAAAAACAAAGTAATTATTATCTGAAATGTGATTTCAGCATGGAATTGCTAATAAATGTGTAATAATAGGACATATATAAATTATATATAGTATGATATATATATATATGTATGGTTAAATAATATATTTATAATAAAACTATATTTGTTATATATGATGTGTGAATGTGCTTGAAGTATGTCGAGATTTAATGAAATGGTTTTTTTCTCAATTTTCCTTCTTTGAGACATATGTTATATTATGCCCCAATATTATTTTAAGAGGTGTATATATCACCAATTTGACATTTCATATCATTAATATCATTATATTCATGATATTTAATGTTTTATTTTATGTTATACATTAATGGGGCTTATGATTCAAGGGATATAAAAGTGATAAGGGTTTGATGTTTCAATTTCATTGTTTGACTTGGTTTTTTATGAATATGATTTTGATGATGAAATTTTTTGATATATTTCTGAAAAAAATCATCACTTTTATTCTCCTCAAGTTATTTTTTAAGAATTCATGTTTTCCATTCATTTGAATCACTTTAACTCAAGACCGCAATAGAATGTTTTTAAGGAAAACCAACTTTAATTCTCTCTTAAGATTAAAACATTTTTATTCTAGGTCCAAATTTACTAAAATTTATTTAAAAAAGTTTTACTATACTTTAAAAAATTTACTAATTCATTTTTACAATGTTTTAATTTTTTAAAAATGTTTTAAAGGGAATATTTATGTTCTTTTCCAAACAGGCCATGTTTGGAGTTTACCAATAGTGTGAAATGAATCTTTCTTTTAACACGTATAGCATGAATAAAATTACCTCTATCATGACAATTCAATGTTTTAAAGATTACATTAAAAATTTTAAAGTTTTTTTCAAAATAAAAGGATTTTCAAAATATTTTATGAATAATATGTTTTAAAAATTTATTTTTAAAGAAAGTTCATTTTCCTCAATAAATGTTTCAAGTAATATTTTAAAATAATATTCCATATAAAATGATATACTTTTATTATACATAACGTTTACTGGGGATATTATCTAATTAAACCATATGTATTATTTCTATAGATGGTATATTTATATTACGAAAACATGATTATACATGAATGTCCTGAAGGACATCATTTTTATTGATTTTTGATAACCCCCCTTTCAAGGGATGAAAATATGTTTATGAAACTTGTTTATTTTCTATGAGTAATTAAATGAAAATGTATATGAAGACCATTTATTTTCATGGGTTCTAATATAATGAATGTTTATCATACCCATATATTTTCTGGGGTTATAATGTGATTAATGTTTTATGATCTTTTTTCACATGAATATCTAGATTATATAATGAGTGGGATATATATTCCTCCAATGAATTTGGTAAATATGGATAAATAATGAGTTAATTATGTAATTTTTTAACCTAATTTCATGTTCACAATGATATGTATGGACCTTATTTCGTGTCAATAAGGTTATTCATGGGACTTATTTCCTATCCCTAAGGTTATAGATAGTCATTGTATCATGTCCATAATGTCATATGTCAACCTATTTCCAGGTCCATAAGTTTTTGTGAGGTCCTAATTTCACATCCTTAAAAATATAAATGAAATAGTTTCTATTTATAAAAATTCAAAAGACCATAATCTTATCTATATGACACAAATCTATGTCTCTTGAAAATGTTATGCTCCCATGGATTATTTACTTTGATTCCTTTATGAATCATGTCTTATGAACTACCATAATTTATTTCATGGCCTATGTTTATGATCTATGGTATAAAGGTTATGGTTTTAAAATGTTATTCTCTTATTATTTTACCCTTATGGTAATGTTATTCTTATTTCATCATTGATAACTCCCTTTTTTACCCTTACTTAGCATTTGATATCACCCTTTATTATTTTTTCATCTCTAGTTTAGGAAAAAGTATTTATGTATGGTAAGTATAATAATGGTTCTATACATAAAGAAATTAGGGGGATAAAATGTATATCACCTATGAATGAGTTTTTTATGTTTCCAAGTATTTAATGGAACTAGACCAAAAAAAATTTAGTTCCAATCATCATGATATATGATGAATATTTTTTATTAAGATGTAATATTTATGTATGATAAGTTTGGGTATTTACATTTGGTATCAAAAAATGATTAATTATCCATTGTAAACTATGATGATAAAACATTAATAAAGAAACCATAGTATGAGTCTAACTATAGGTTAACATCTTAAAGTCTTATTAAGGGTGTTATTATTTACTTTACATAGAAATAAATCTATTTATGGATACTAAAAGTGGAAGTGGTTCTGGAATATATATAATTAGGGGTAATAACTATAAAAATGGTTTGTTGATCTTGACTCGAGTATTACTTGGTTCATGATAATTGGACTTACTACACAACTCATTGGACACTCCTAGGGTATATGGTTTAGTCAATTCACATTTTCATTAGGAACCATCATGAAGTATTTTAAGAGATTATGAACATGAATGACCTAGGTTATCATGACCCATCCAAGTTGGGCCTGTGACCTAACTCCCTAATCTGGCCTCCAATAGGCTAGGGGCTAATGACTAGAACTAAGTATGAACATCACTAACATGGGAGGCATTTCCTATGGACATGTACGTGCACACACATCTTCGATACCAAAAAAAACTAAAATGTAAAAAACCGCTATGTAAAAAATGAATTCATACAGTATATCCCAACCAACAGAGAACGATAGGAAAGTAAAGTAAAGTGAAACTTGGCCAAAAAAATCCAACCAAAAGAAGTCTGTAACCGTAAGTCCAACCTATAAAAAAGGTACTAGGACTTCTGTCTGTAGAAAAAGGAATACACCATAGACTACCAGATCTCACCAACCTCTATCTGGTCTTGGTTCACCTTGGACTCTTTCAAAAGGTTGCTCATCTACACAATATAGGACACATGAGGTAAAATCCCTTGTAGGGGTGAGTATAAAAATAATTAGTAAGAGATAAATATAACCACAAACAAATACATAGAAGAAGTTGTACAATCATCTCTACATAGGTATATATCTACACCACATATAGTAAGAATATCCAGATATACACTAACCAAAACGCACCCTCTATAGGTAATTCACAACTACCACATACCTCCACTGGGAATTCAGTCCAAAGATTCCATGAATCATTTATCTGGGAGAACACACTCCGGTGTCTGATAGGACTACTGACATCCATCTGAGCGGTATTTCTCATCATGAACCTTAATGAGAGTGATACATGTATAGATTTGAAGAGAGAGATATGATACAATTCTTGAGGATCATAGCCAGAGAAATGGGGGGATACCAAAAATTCAATATGGATTAACCTGATAAGTAGAGGTTTAACATCTAGTATGATTGGTCACATCAATATAGGGGACTCTACCTTGGGTATTAAGATGAATAGAGGATCCCACACCAAGCCTCTCTGGGGATTCCAACAACACTATATAGGAAGTCCTTATGAAGGGATCACAAACCAAAGATTAGGAAATGACTCACACCTACCATTACGGAAAATTATATATGGAACAAACCCTAATGAAACCTATCTAAGATACGATGCAAAAGTGTTTCAATCCATTTATAAAGGCGGTATGTGAAATACTGTTGGGTCACACATCGTGTCCCTTGACCTTGGGTACATCACGTGTATAATAGACCATGTGTTTAGAACATGCCCTATATAAGATGGGTACATAGCTTGTATAAGGAGTCACATTCAATGTCCTTTAATCTGGGGTCTACCCGTGTACTCTGGTCATGTGCCAATAAATGGTGTCAACCTATGTATCTCTACCCCTGTACCAGTATATGGGGTAGTGTGTGTACTTGGTAAAAGACAAGTCTTGTGAGGTAGTACACACTATGTTGGAAACCCGTGTACTCATCCTTGTGTTTGTGTATCTCTTTAGATATACACTAAGTCTCTTGGAAGTCATTAGACACCGTGTGATAGGGTCACACATCGTGTGTCATTTTTCTAACTCCTGAAACCCAAGTTGCTGCTCAGTGGGGACCACATGTTGTGTAACACTAGGTTACATGTTGTGTTAATTAGAATTTTCCCAAAACCTTCTTCTTCATATGCACACATTGACCAATCATTCAGATCTTAATATAGTAGTTCTTTCACCTCAAAAGTCAATTTCAGGGGTTGTCTCATCACCCTAACCCCGAATCGATGTGTTTTGGGCCTTATATCGTCTCGGGAAACCACTTCAAATCCGTCTGATGAAAACCAATTGAAGAATTATATCTCTTAAATCACTTTGATTCATCTGTCATTGTCGTCGTCACACCTCTATTTGGTTTTCCCGATGTTGGATCTCTAATTTTAGATCATTGTGTTGAGAAATGAATGTGAAATAATAAATCATTCATAATTCACAAAGAATGAAGAATGCATTGAACATATGGGGGATAAGAAAATTTGAACAATGAAGGAAACTTGAGGAAGATACCTTTATCATTGTTCATTTTGGTCATGATCTATTCCTGTCAGAATGATCCTCAAATAAAATAATAATCAACCCCATAAATCCGATAAGATAAACCAATCCCACAAGAACAATCGAACCACAGATTAACCTATTCGTTGGTTTGTCTGAGTTCATAAATGAATCAAATAATGGAAAAGAAATATTAAAATAACATTCCCTTAATGGGAATCAGATTTCTCATTGAAGAATATTGGTTGTCAGGTCATCCACTTTGGTGAGATCTGTCAGGAATGATGTTCTTCAATCATGGATCCAATTTTTTTAGGGAAACTATATATTCATGCTATGAAAATTTTCTTTATATTTATAACATTTATTCTAGCCACCCTGGGCCTCATAATCACACATTGTTTTAGTTCCTAGTCTCGAATTAATTATATACAATATTTAAAAATAATACATGGAAAATTCGGGACATTAAATTTTCCCCAACTTAGGGATTTACATCCCTGAAATGCCAAATACAAGGCCACTGAAAAAGATGTGGGAACTGTTCATGAATCTAAACTACCCACTCCCATGTGCTCTCCTGTAGATTCATGTGCTGCCATCAGACATGCACCAAGTGAATCATTGACCCATAAAATATCATCTCCCACTAATCCTCGATCTCCATCGGGTAATCCACAAAATTTTCTCCTTCCTCAATGTCTAGCTCACCCCAGTCGATGATGTGTAATGGGTCATGCACGTACCTCCTAAACTACGACACATGGATAATATCATGTACTCGATGCAATAGTGGAGGTATAGCTATGTAGTATGCCACCTCACCAACTCTACACATTATCTGAAAAGGTCTGATGAACATCGGAGATAACTTTACACTCCGACCAAATCTCTACAATACAAGTTATGGTGAAAACCATAGGAATACATGGTCTCCTTCTTAGAACTCCAAAGGAATTTTCCACCTATCAACATTGGACATTTGATGGCTCTCGTCAATCTTAATCTGCTTCTAGATGATTTAAGACTTCTCTATTATAGTTCTCACTATCTCTAATCCCATAAGTGCTTACTCTCCTAGGTCAGTCCAGCAAAGTGGTCACTTGAATGGTCACCTGAAAAAAATCCTAGAATTTTGATATAAAAATGGATGAATGGTAGTTATTGTTATATAAAATCTCCACCAGTTTTAGGTGATACTATCAGCTATGATTGATGTCCAAAATGCAATCCTACATCATGTCCCCTAGAACAAGAATGCTCTTCTATGTTTGGAAGTCCATCTGGGGGTGAAAGACCATGCTCAAGAATAACTGAGTCCCAAATGTTTCTGGAAATCCCTTCCACAACTAGTATTTAAAATGAGCATCATGAAATAATATATCATCTATGGGACTCTGTGTAGTCGAACTATCTTATGAAATTAGTGGTGTCTCAAGCTCTCTACTAAACACTACTCTTGGATAGCTTGGAAGTGGGATGACTTGGTGAGTTGGTCAATGATCACCTATATAGAATCATGTACCCTAGATGTACATGGTAAACCCATCACAATGTCTATAAATATCCCGCCCCACTTCTATTCTGGAACCTCAAGGGGTTGAGCTTAACCCACTATAACCTGGTTCCCATCCTTCACCTGCTAGCACGTAAGGTGTCGAGAAATGAACTCTACAACTCACTTCTTCATCCCTAACCACCAAAACTAACATCAATGGTCCAGGTATATCTTCACCACACCTGTTTGTCCATCCAAAGGGGAGGTATTAAACTCCCATAGAACCTCCTCCTATAATGCCACTGGTACTACTATATACCCTTTGAAAAGGGACACATGCTCCAAACATTTTGAATATCCATTAGGATCATGACCTGTGGATATCTAAGCATGTAGAGTCTCGCAGTTGGTATCCCCAAGAAATACCTCCTTGAATTTTTATAAGAGTGCTGGGGTAACAATCATCAACTAGAGACAAGATTCTCCATACCCATCTATGACCGATAATTGTAGAAAGGGCAACTGCTCGGACATCTCATTAAGAAACTATGAACTTGATCTCCTGCTGAGAGAATCAGCCACTACCTTCCCTTCCCAGGAGTATAGAAAATCTCAATGTCATATTCGTGGAGGAACTCTAGCCATTGCCTCTATCTCTTGTTCATATCCTTCTTATAAAATATATACTTGAGACTCTTGTGGTCAAAGTAGATGATAAATCCCTCTCCCTTAAGGTAGTGTCTCCACATATTCACTGTGAATACCACCGCTTCTAAATCAAGATCTTGCATCATATAGTTCCACTCTTGTGGTCTCAACTAATGCAGACCATAAGAAATCACTTATTTTTTTTACATTAAGACACAACCATGTTTGGTCCCTGATGCATTTTAGAACACAACATACTTGACACCCTTCTCCAACAATCGTGATATTTCAGCACTTGGCAAACTCTGCCTCAGCTCCTAAAATCATTTAATTAAGTTCAACCTTTAGAAACAATCCTAACCCTATCAACCAATCAATGAGGTCATCGATCCTTGGTATAGGATACTTATTCTTCACACTCACTTGGTTCAAGCACCAATAATCGACACAAAACCTCAATCTCATGTCTACATTTTTGGAAAACAAACCTGGGTCTATCCAAGGTGAAACACTTGGTTTCATGAATCCCTTCCTCTATATATCCTATAATTTCTCCTGTAGATCTTGAAGCTCTCCGAGAGCCATCTAATATGTTGGTGTAGATATTGGTGTCGTCCCGGGGTGTAGATCAATGAATAAGTATAACTCTCAGTGGGGAGGTAAACCTGGATCATCTTTAGGAAATACATCCTTGTACTCCATCGCCACTATAGGAAACAAGTAACTCATAACATCCAGTTCACTGAGGGTCACACTATCCAACTGATGAGTAATCGGATGCACTCTCCTATGAATGAGTTCATCCTGCACTACTTGGATTCCCTTTTCACCAATAAAGGAAAACCTGATTTCATCACTACAAACACACTGCACACTATGTCTAAAGTAGTCAATCTAAGAATGAACTATATATAACCAATCCATACTAAGAATTATGTCATAACAACTTGATGCTAGCACTAAGAGGTTCCAACCAAAACTCTCTCCTAAAATGGGCAGGTCACACTTTCAACATAGGTGTGTGATCATCCAGTCATCTTCAGTAGGTGTCTCCAAGCATAAGGGTTGAGTCAATGTATTAATTGGAATCACAAGGTTTGGTACAAGATATGTGTTGATAAAGTAATGACTAGAACCTATGTCTATTAGTATGTAGGATAATTTCAAAAAAGTTAAATACCTTACCTTCAAACATTCGTTGAGCCCCGGGGTCATATTCCTCAATCTCATATTGTTTTCCTCACCCCTATCCTCCAGCTCCTTGAGCCTGGAATGTTCCACCTGTGTGTGTTGGTGGTATCATGATAAAATTTCAACCAACTCCTATTTCTCTCCCAACTCCTCTACCACAACCACCACCATTCATATCTTTTTTCTCCAATTGTTGTCTCTGCCTGGGTGGTCCGTCCATTGTATCCCTATTAGAAGTACGTCAAGTTGGACAATCTCGAGAAATATGTACTCTACTGTCACATGAATAATACCACATTGATATGGAATTATAGGACCCACCCATTGAGCCTTTAACAAAAAAATACTCTATCATGGGTCTTCCTCTTGAAGCGTATCATATGTCCAGGTCTCAAAGACTGAAGTCAGCTCCCTGTTATCTAGGTCTTTACTCCTTCTTTCTCAGTACTGACTACCATCGGTTGTCTCTTCTCATCCATGATATCTCAACTACCAAGGCTCGCTCTAACACCCTAGAATGGGTAGGAATGCACAAAGGGGTAATACTGGCTCATATGTCTCTATGCAGTCCTCTCTAAAAGGTTTTATCCCTATTGTGATGATCATGTATTATATCCATAGAGCATCTAGAGAGGTTGGAATTCCTCGATGAATACTCATATATCAACATTTACTTGTTATGGAGCTATAGAAGCTCTTGGATATGCATAACCATAAACATATAAAGTGATAAATCCTCTCTAAAAAGGATCTCAAACTTTGACCATGAAAGGGTTTCCCTATCATAAGATCGGGTAACTAAAATCCACCATCATCCTATTGAGCCATGTAGAATGATTGCTGCCAAGACCACTATCTGATCTGATGGTGGCCAAATTAGATGGATCACTAGGGTCACTAACTCAAGCTAGTATTTAGAAGCTTGTGTTTCTGGCTTGCCTTGGAACATGAGGTGTCTCAACTGTTGAATAACGTGAAGTGCACTCAACCTACGCAACTCATCTTCTAGTACTATAGGTTCCACATTTTTCTCTACATGTGATGGTAAGGATGGTGAACCACCAATAGGTAACATCTAGGGAACTGATCCTTGTATAAAAGCCACATCGTTGAGGATTTTAACCTCATGATCAATCTGTTGAATCCTAGCTCTCATACGTTGCGGAGGAATCCTATAAGTAAACACGATGTACCATAGTCAATGATTATATCTGAAGAGATAACTTCAGAAGGACATGGAAACTAAAACCCATTACTATATGATGCATGCATCATTATTTTACTAGAAACCAGTGTTCTTATGTACTATGTTGAAAAGCAGGTTGTCAGAGTCCTATTGTATGTATATATTAGTCATCACACCAACAATGGAGTCCCTGGCTTGAAATCCAAAATTGAAACACATAACATTGTTGCCCCAAACCATTCTCACAGACTCCAGATCCAATATTATAATCAACTCCCTCTGATACAACTCTGTCATGACCCATCCTTGTGGGTCATTTACCTCGACAACCCAACCTCACCTCCAATAGGCTAGGGGCTGGTGACTAAAACTACGTACGCATATCACTAACATGGGAGGAATTTCCTATGTACCTGTATGCACACACACATCTCTAATCCCAAACACTGATGAAATGTGAAAAACCACTAAGAAAACTATGCATGAATTCCACTATATCCCAACTAATTGAGTATTATAGGAAAGTAAAATAAAGTTAAACTAGGAAAAATACTAGCCCACCCAAGGAAATTTGTAACCACAAGTCCAACCTATAATCAAAGGTTCTGAGACTGTTGTTTGTATCCATAGAAACATGCCTATGCTTTCTAGATCCCACAAATCTCAGTTCAGTCCTAGTCTGCTAAGGACCCCTTTTAAAGTTTTCTCAACTACACAGGACATGACACGTGTGGGCAAATCCTGTGTAGGGTTGAGCATAAAAATACCCACCAAGACACCCTAAAAACCACCAATAAATACACAAATGAAGAGCTACAGTCATCTCTATATAATAATATTTATATAGAACATATAATAAGAATTTCTGGATATACCCAAACCTAGACACATGGTCTACAGGTAAGTCACAACTACCACATACCACCACTAGGAATTCCTTATGAATATTCCTTAAAGCATTCATCTGGGAGAACACACTCTTGAGTCTAATATCACTGATGATGTTTGTCCGGTAGGTACTTCTCTTTAGGAACCCTCATGAGAGAGATACATTGATAGATCTGAAGAGATAGGGATATGATACAATATATGAGGATTGTAGTTAGGGCCATGAGGTGATACCAATAACTCCATCAAGATTAACTCTCTTTGTAGAGGATCAATGACCAATATAATTGGTCTCATAAATACCATGAAATCCACCTTGGGCATGAAGATGAATAAGGGATCCTGCACCTGGTCTCTCAAGGGATTCCAAAACTCTACCTAGGAATTCATGTTGAAGGGATTGCAGTCTTAAGAGTATGAATTGATTTGAACCTACCTTTAGGGAAAATGATAAAGGAAATGAATAAAAAAAATTGTCCCTAATATTGTAGAAAAGTGGATCAATACATGTAGGAAGGGGGTACACATCGTGTAGTAGTGTCACATTCCATGTCAGTTGAATCGGGGTGTTTCCAATGTATAAAAACTTGTGTCTTTAGAACATGTCATATAGAAGATGGGTACACTTTAGGTATAAGGAGTCACATGTTGTGTCCTTCCATCTGGGGTATTCTCACATACTCTATTCATGTGCTAGTACATGGTGTCAACCCGTGAATCTCTACCTGTTTACCAGTACACAGGGTAGTCCATGTACTTCATCTAGGCCAAGTCATATGGGGGAGTAAAAACAGTGTAAAAAACCTATATACTCCTACTCATTGTAGTGTATCTCATGGAGACACTCTGAGTCTCCAGGAAGGGACTCATCACCATTTGATAAGGTCACATATCATGTGGGATTTAGCTAACTATTGAAACCCTAGCCACCACTTAGTGGGGGCCACAAGCTGTGTAACACCGGGATACAAGCTATGTTCATCGAGATTTTTTAGAAACTGTCTTCTTCCTCCACATGATTCAACTCATTCTCCAGATCTTGATTCAATAGTCTATTCACCTTGAAATTCCATATCAGGGATCATTTCATCACCCTAACACTTAATTGAGGTGTTTCTAGAATTAGACCGGCTCATAAAACAAATTTAAGTCCATCTGATGAAAAACTACTCAAAAAATAATATCTCCCAATTTAGTTTGATTCATCCATCACCTTATTTTTCACACTGCAATTAGATTTTCCCGATGCTGTATCTGGAATTCAAAATAAGTTTGCAGAGAAACGAAGTTGCAACGATCAATCATTCATAATCCAAGAAGAAATAATAAAGCATAGAATATATGGGGGAGAAGAAAATATACACAAGGAAAAACATGAGGAACATACCTTGACTATTGTTCATGTCGGTCTCAATCCATTCCCATAATAATGATCGTAAAATCAAACAACAATCAACCCCATAAGTCCTACAGTCTAAGATCATCCCACAGGATCGACCGAACCACGGATCAACCTTTTAGTTAGTTGGTATGTGTTCCCCATTGAATCAAATAACTGGAAAGAAATATTTTAATAACATCCCCTACCTGATAATCATATCACCCATTGAAAAAAGATCATTTTTGTTTTCATCACCTTTGGTGACATCTATCAATAATGGCATCCATTGATCTCTAATCCATGTTCTATCATCATTCATCATCGATAGAATTCTCCAGGATCCTCTCGAGAGCCTCCACAGAATTACTAGGCTATGAGTATAACCATAAAACCCTAAATCTAGGTTTATTTAAAATAAACCACCACTATGTCACTCCATAAACAAAATAGAAGGAATAAAATAAATTCTTAATTTATTTTATTCATTAAAATTCCTAAAATCTACTTTTCACAATTGACCTATGTCGGCCAATGTTAGTTCACTCATAGGTAAAACGTGCTGCTCTGAATGCAATGGTTCCCTCATATTTCAAATCCAGGAACCCATTTAGATGATATTAAATTTTTTTAGGAAAATTTTTTGTGTGTGCTATTAAAGGTTTTAATATTTTTAAAAAATTTATTCTGAGCACCCCAAGCCTCCTAATAGCACGCCGTCTTAGTTCCTAGTCTCGAATTAATTCCATATAATATTTAAAATTAATAAATGGAAAATCTGGGACATTACATAAGTTAAACCTATGGTGTCATAGTTTGAAGGGAAGGTATCATGATTTATAAATCCATTAAATTTTTCCTGATTATGTGGATTCTCATTAAAATTATAGTGTCTCATGCTATGTTTTTTGGTTTTAGTCAATGTATAAAACTTGAAGTAATAATGTGTAAAATAAATGTGATGTCCATTGTAATAGCCATACTCATGAGGAGCTAGTTTTTTTAGAATATGAGAGGAATTATTTTGTGACTATTCTTACTCAAATCTCTTAAGTTGTAAGTGGTAACATGGGTCATGTTGATCTTATGATTTTACAAAGGAAGGAGAAAAATTCCATATAATCTTTTATGTGATAATGTCCATACTCCTTCTATGAGACTTATGATCCACTAGTTTTTGAGAAATGGATCAATGATATTGAAAAGATATTTTCTATTCTCCAATACCTAGACCATGATAAGGTTATTCTAGACATTTATCACTTGGAAGGAGAAGCAGGCCAATAATGGGATCATATTAAGAATATGAGGTAAGAATATTAAATAGAATTGATAGATTGGGATGAGTTTAAGACTCTATTTTTCAATAAGTTCATCATTCATATTTTATATTAAAAAGGGTTATGGAATTCTTTGATCATAGTATAAGGATGATGAATCCATTAGTACCTATAAGGAAATTTTTATAAGACTTTCAAGATAGTCTTTTGGTTTAATCATCTTCCTTAAAATAAAAATTGATTGATTCTTTAATGGTTTGATACCATGTATTCAAATGGAATTATCTATAAGGTACATTCAAATATATGAATAAATTGTTTGATGTGCACGAAAAGTTTAAATAGAAGTTAGAAACCCTTTTGGTTCTGAATATAAGAAAAGAAAGATAGGGTTTCATAGAGGCTCGAATGATATGTCACATTGAGGGAAGATAAATTTTAAACCTCCTATCTACAAAAAATGAGGAAAGGAGTACTCAGGTGATTTCATAAAAGGAACTATAGTTTTTTAAGTGTGGGAAACCTATACATTGAGTAAAAAATGTAGAAGTGGTTTTAGGAGGCTAGTAAATGTATTTAATGGAGATAAATCTCAAAACAATGAACCATCCACACACCAATGTTTCAAATGTTAAGATTTTGTGTAATTCCATGACCCTAGTTACCCAGAGTTGGTGCATTATTACATAACACTAGCATGATCACAAGGGATCTAATCCCTAAAGACCGATCAGTTTATTAATCTTGGAAGTACTAGATACAAATATAAGTTTTAAAATGCATTATAAAATGAAAAAAACAACATTTTCTCTCCTTTGAAAAAATTCATCTCCCTCAGACTATCCCTATAGGTTACTTATAATATACTTCTTCACATCTTGGGAAAAATAAAACATAGAAAGGGGTGAGCTCATGTGCTCAGTAAGGATAAAAATATTGAGGAAACGTTCAAAAATCATAATAAACATTTAAGGAAATGTATAAGACTAAAAAACCCTTTTAAATATAAACATTATAATAATATGGAAAAGATAAATCAAATAATTCCATTTACCTATTCACATGGATATTATAATAGTCTAATAATAACATGTAATATCAAAATCCAATTTCATAAGGTTAGAATGCATAATGTCGGACATCATAACCACAAAGTCAAGGCCTCATGCTAAGACTACAAATAAGATTTTGTCAAGGCCTTATGCCAAGATAGTAGTTTGTCTCTTGAGACCTACTAATGCATCGAGGGGATATAGAGGGCTACACCTGTCACTTACTAAGTCCAATGCATATTCTTCTTATGAAAAGGTTGAAACATAACATAAACATTCGTTTGAAAACTATCAAAAGAAATGTTAATAATTTAACCATAAACCATGAATGGTATAAAAATCACACATTTATAGTCAAACATATCACAAAACCTTAGATATAATATGGAATATTTTATCATAATAAATCAACTTCAAACAAGTGTAAAATCCATAAAAGGATGTTGAAATAGATGAAATCAAAACTAATTGAGAGAAATAACTTTTTCTATTTTGAAGTAATTTAAATGTCACATAATTATAAAAGAAAATATATATTTTTAAAATAGTCTTATAATCTCGTAAGAGAAGCTTTGAAGGTGTTATAATGGTGGAAAATAGCTGCACTCTCCATATAAGTTAAAAAACATTACTTCTTTAATTTTGTCGAAAAGGTCCTAAAGGACCTTGTTGGGAAAATAACAGAAAGATTCATTTATAAAAATTTTATAAAATGTAAAACAAGGGTATAAATGACTTTAACAAATAGACTATGAAATAGTAAACATGTTTTGAAATACATTTTTAAGAAACACGGATGTGGATGATAAATAGGCCCCAGTAGATACTCACATATAAACAACCTCAGATAATGAAGAGATTGTAGAATTAACCCTTACCTTGTACTTATCCTTGACCAAGGGTATGTTAACATCCTGTATAATAGTTAAATAATTGTTATTAAATTATAATATAACCACATACATAAATATGATATCAAATATGATCATCTAATATTGCTTTGTTAATAATATTTTAGTAGTGTCATTGTTTCAGGTGTTAACTTATTATTTTTCCTTTATATATTTTGTTATGTAAGTAATGTTTGTTATGTATAGGATGTATTTGATTCATATCTATAATGATATTATGTACTTAATCATTATTTTTAATTATAAAAAGAAAATTATTCTTGAATGGTTATGATAGGGAATGAATCTCATCGCGTTCGTGGAGACGGTAATCCGTACGTACACACAAGCGATAATACAATTAAATTAATGGTGAAATATTATGTAATTGGATGTTATATCATATATATAGAAACATTAACATGTTATATTTATTATTTATATCAATTATACTCATTATTATACCCATCCAAATAATGAAGTGTTGAATAACAAACTACACCACTACCTGGAGACGATAAGCTATACGTACGCGCGTATGGTGACTATGTCATTCATAGGATGGATAGAATAATTAATATTGTGGTACCATATTTATAATAACATAAAATTATGTAGAATTTACTAGAGTTATTTTTTTTTTTGAAACAACAAATAAATAATAAGGGGAAGAAGAAAATAACGTTGAAAGAGGTGATGAAATTATTACCACTTCTTCAGGGGTTTCCTTTTGATTTGATCAAAATAGATCCTTAGGTTGAATTTATGATCAATGTAATACCTATTGGATGAATTTAGGGTAGTTGGGAGGATATTTTAGATGGGTTTGGCCAGGCCAAATGGCTTTGGAGGTGTTATTTTGAGAGAAGGGGAAGTACCCTTTTATATGAGAGGTGAGGGTCATTTTAGGAAAAGCTTAAAATATTAATTTATTATACAATCATATTCGGATTATAGTGGCTCCAAAAAGATTTATTTAGAGGATAAGGTGGAGATAGGTCAAAATCCTCTCAACCAGTAGGTTTTATACATGTTTAGGTCATCATAATAACCTTATCTTTTAGATTTTACTCGTAGTTAAATAGTTTTACTTTTACCATGTATTCTTGTATTATTATAATAAATAATAAATAAACATACTATAAAAACCCAAGATAACACCATGTGGTTAATTCAGGACATATATAACTTTATCTATGTCATTTTTTCAAGCCTTATAATTTTATGAATATTATATCATTTAATAATATAGTATTTCTTTAAAAAACTCATTTATGTCAATTTGGAAACTATTTGGTATTTTGTTTTTTTTTAAGTCATAAAAACTTTATCACTTCAAAAAAAAATTATTTAATCAACCCTAACATGTCATATTAACCTGTAAAATTAGTGGAATGCATCAAAAGTCTCAATTTACATTTATTTGGTTATTTATAATATCCATTATTTTAATCTTTCATTAATAAGGTAATTATTGGATCAACATTGTGTCATACATAATTTTATTTTTTTAACTTCTAAAAATTATAAATAAAATAAAATTATGTAGGAAAAACTTTTATATTTCTAATTAATATTTATGGTTTAATTTATCTTATATATAACCTGATATTAATAATGTTTTAGTTATGAAACATTGAATTTAACACTCTTAACTCATCTTTAAATAAAATAATAATAAATGTCCAAATCTAATCCAAGTAGATCAAAGAGGATCATCTTATATTACAAAGGCTAATTTTGGTCGAAATAAACTTATCCAATATAATTTGGACACGTGTTACGGTAATTATAAAATACTTTTACCTTTAATTACCCTATTTACTTTTAATCGTGGTAAATAAAATTCAAAAGTTACTCTTCACAAAAAATTATTTTCATCCTATTGAACCACATTTTACCTAATGGTATCAACCGTGTCTCTTGGATTTTTGAAATCCAATTCACAAAAGCTGCAATATTACGTTTTATGCAAAGTTGCAAATGTTCCAAAAAGGTGGGTAAAAGACGTTAAAAACTTTAATAAAATTTTATACATCTAATATTATTATAAAATTACCCCAATAGATTACATTTAACTAATATAGGTATTATATATCTATTTTGACTTAAAATAAATTTAAATAAAATAAATAATTATTTAAATAAAAATTCTGTTTTAAACAATAATGTAGTGTTTTTCACTATTCATCAAAAATTTAATGTTTTCAGAAAAACATGAAATATTCTCCCTAGGATAATTTTGATATTCAAAATCCAAAAATGATTTATATTTTACCAAATTGAAAACATATAATTTTCATTAATTAATTTAAAATTAATTATCATTGTCAAAACCAAAAAGTGTGTTTTTAAGTAAAAACTATCAAAAGATTGACCTGGGTTTATATCCAATTTAAATGTAAAATTACATAAAGTGACCTAAATTATATTAGATGATAAAAATATAATTTAATCATAATTTAAAACCACTGAAATTAATAACTTAACACTATAAATTATTTCGATTAAAAAAGTTTTTTTTAATTAAAATTTAGTATTTTTCACTATTCATCAAAATATGAAAATTATCAGAAAAGTATCAAAATTTTATGAAAAATAAATTTTTATGTCCTGATTCTAAAGAATAATTTTATTTTTTCAAATCGAATATATAAAAGTGTCAAATATAGAATAAAAATGGTTCTCCATTAAAAGGTGGTTAAATTGTAATTTTTGATTAATACTTATTTTATTTGAAAAATTGAATTCATTCTTATATTTTTTTCTAAGAAACACATAATATGGATTTTAAAATTATATGGAGTATATAAAATTCAAAATGAATTTGATACTATTCATAACTTCTTTTTCAACAGATAGTTTGGTAAGTCATGGTGCTTTCAAACTCAGTTTTGTGGGTAGCGCAAGCTATTGAATTACTTTAAAGAGATAACATATAATGAAATCATGGGGTGTTACAGTTTGGGAATTATGAAAATTAATTCCCCAATAAAAGGGATAATGGGGATGATAATCCAAACCAATATATTATAAGAAATGAACAAAGGTAAAGTGTGTTCAATCACAATAACAGAAGTGAATCATAATAATTAGGGCACTCTCTAGTGTGGAATTTCATGTTGGATTTTCAATGAATGGGATCTATGAAAATATTATAATGAATCCTTCAGTGTAATTTTATGTCATTTTGAGACTTTATTTTCTCCCTCTGTATATATTTTAGAATTATGAAAAAAACTTGGTATTCTGAATCTAATTATGATAATCTATTATTGTAAGGATGAATCTGAATTTTCAATGGAAATATTTTTGGTTAAGATAGAATCTTTTTTAAGGAATAAAATTTTATATATTTTTTGTAAATATATATGGTTTTGTTGTGTATTTTTGAAATTGATTTGGATTTATATATTTTTAATAATACTTTATTATAGTTATGTTTACCGTTGAAGGATATGATATCAATTCATTCCAATCTTTGGGATTCAATTTTGTTGAGATGTATTAAAAAGGATCCTTAGGGTTTATAATTTATAGAATGGTTTAAATAGAACCTTGGATTTTATTTCATAGATGGTTCTAACTATATTGATTTTGGTAAATATTTATAAGCTGAAGGAATAAGTTAGGGATCTTGTAATGATTTCAGTGCTTCGGAAATGAAAATAAATCATCATGAATATTCATTTCATGGAATTATATATGTATAGGAAATTTATTGAATAAAAACCAAAGGGTGAAATTTTAATTATGATATAAAAGGAAAGTTGAGCCATAGATATTTGGTTCCCTTTGAAATTCATGATTTAATTAGGGAAGTAACTTATCACTTAGTGCTTACACATAATCTCTCTTAGGATCATAGTATTTTCAATCTGTCTCTCCTAAAGAAGTACAAACCTCTTAAATTATATCTACTAAACTCATGGGTAATACTTGTGGGCCATAATCATTTTTTATAAGGAAACAATTGTGTATATTTCCAATCATATAGATAAAATACTCTAAAATAAGACCACTCACTTGGTCAATGTTTTGTAGTAAAACCACTAACTTGAGGAAGCTATGTGGGAACCTGGGGATGTAACGAGGTAGAAGTATCCTTAATTTGTTAATAAAGTGACAAAAATTTGACTGTAAAATTAATTATAAGGGGGGTATAATCTAACACCCATATATTTTATGAAATATATTTTCAAAAATAAATATAATCTCATTTATATCTTGCATTACACACAACATTGAGTTTTAATGAACTCTGATTTATTATTATTTAAACAATAAAATTATAACCCAACCGTTAAACTTAGATATAAGAATAGGAATAACCAATTTTTAAATATTATGTATGATATATTTATATAAATAAATCATATTGACAGGATAGTACTTCATTTTTAGTATTGTCTTTATATGTTTTGAAAATACTATTTTCTAAAAAAAAATTATTTAATTTTGTAAAAAATTAATAAAAGTAATTTATCCATTTTTAGAATATGAATTTAAAAAAACATTCTTTTTTAAAATTTAAATTTCAAAATTATCTTTGATTGAATTTTTTATAATTTTCTAAAAAGATGAACTTTTTGATGAATATTAAAAAATGCATACTTTTATCACAAAACAACATTTTCTTTTAAAGGATTTACAAACCAACATCTTATTTAAAAAATTTAAAATTAAAATTAGTTCCTTTATATATTTATTCATCCAATATATTTATTTAATCAATTTCATCCTTATTTTTTATATGAAAAATTTCTATACTGGTAAAAAATTTCACTTTAGAAAACAACTTTTTCATATTGTATGCATTTTTAAATTTATTTTTTTCAATAAATCTATGAATGAAATTTTGAAAAATTTATTAATATTTAGAGTCATCAATATTTATTTTATATATTATGTTAAACATAATTTTTGATCAAAATGAATAGTAAAAATGGTAAACATTAATTATCGTGGTTAAGGTTAGAACAAGTTTATCAGGGGTTAAACTAAAAATATAAGTGTTAAAATGACCTAGAAACAATCCTAAATCCCATTTTATGTCCATATTTTTACTTTATAACATCTATATTTCAATAATTTCCAATTTTTTATCCTTGTGCCATTGAAAATAGTGGATAAACTTTACTCTTTTCAAAAATTCCAAGTGTGTCATCATCCCCACTTATAAAAGGTCACCACTATCATTTCCTCTCCATACTTTAAAATACATTTGGTTTAGAAAATACCCACCTAATTCCTCATTTAATTACTTCCCCTTGATTTAGATCCCATGTTCTATGTATAAATCAATCATATGAAGGACTTTAGTGCTAATATAAGGTGGTTGTCCAAAGAAGAAGTATCATTCTTAACTGACCATTTCTATTTAATTTTTCTTCCACATTATTCAAATATTATTAAATAATTATGATGTAATAAAATTAATATCTAAAAAATACTTATATTTTATTATTTTATGCTCATAACCTATATCCACCTCCTCCTCCCTCAAATGGTAAATGGAAACTTCAATCGTGTGTAAGTCGGACTACTGCCTCACAAATTGATGTGATGTGTTTCTCATTTCTCTTTTACTTGGATGGTAATAAATACATATTAAATGAATATATATGATATTTATAACATATTTAAAAAATTTAATTACTATTTTATATATACCTTATTACTTTCCATTTCAGGGGGTATGATAACATCGCCTGTGTGTATAGCATACTACCGCCTCGTGAAGCAATCTGATTTGTTCATTAGTTTTGCTTTATATGGAAGGTAATTAGGATCATTTTAATAAACATATGTGATATATATGACATAATAATTATTTTCTATATTTAATATATTATTTAGCTTCCCTTGGTTTCATCCTTCAAGAAAATGTAACCACTGTTAATGTGTTCGTATGTCCTACAGTCTCCATAAACGGCGTGTTTCATTTTATATTTCTAATTTTTATAGATTAAAATAATTACATAAATACTGAATTTTAATTATATCTAAATCATGGTTAAAATTATATAAATTATGGAACCATGATCAATCTAAGAGTTCCGAAAACACATAATCTATACAAACACAAAAAAACTATTATTATCATAAACTTAATTATAACAAGGAATTCGAAATAAATGGGTAATAAAAATACATAAGTAACTAATATATGGTATCATATATATAATTATGGTTCTATAAAAGATGTAATATAAACATATATTTATTATTCTTGGAGTTTTAACATGTATGAAGTAAGTCGAGACTTAATGTATGGTATATTTTCCATAATTGTTACTCTTTATCACATGTGTTACATTATGTACCAATATTATTTTATGAGATTTATATACGGACACATTGACATGTCAGAACATTAATAACCTTCTATTCATGATATTTACTCTTTCATTTGATGTTATTATTTAATTTTTCTTGGATTTCAAAATTTACAAAAGTCGTAAGGGATTGATGTTATAATCTCATTGTTTATCAGGATTGTTTATGATTACTATTTTGATGATGAAATATTATAATACATTTCTCAATAAATTCATGAATTTTATTTTTATTTGGTTATTTATTAAGAAAACATGTATCCCTTCATTTCCATTACTTTCACTATATATTATAAAATATTTTTTTAAAGAAAACTGACTTTATTTCTCTCTCTAATAAAAAACCATTTTTCTTCCCTATCCATGATTTTTTTAAATGATTAAAAAAGAATTAATATTCTAAAAATATTGTTTAAATTAATTTTACCAATGTTTTATTTTTATAGACATGTTTTAAAAGGAATAGTCATGCCATTTTCCAGTCAAGGTCCATTTATATTTTATTAAAAATGTGGAAGGAAACTTTGATTTAACATGTACAACATGAACAAAATTTCTCACTGTTATGACCAATAAATGTTATAAATCCTACATTATATGTTTAAAAATTTATCTTTAAATAAAATTATTTACCAAATATTTTATTTATTTTTATTTTTAAAAAATTATTTTTGAAGAGTGGTTATTTTCTTCAAGAAATGTTTAAAGTGATCTTTCCAAATAATTTTTGATCTAAGATGAAATCCATTAATGTAACATATGTTTTTTTTTAGGGATATTTTTCAATGATACGATATTTATTATTTCCCGAGATGGTTTGTTTATGTTGAAAATATTATTTTCAAACCCATTTCTTTTCCATGAGATAGACTATGAGGAAATGTTTATGAAACACATTTTTTCATGGGTTTTGATTCAATGAATTTTTATAAAACCCATATATTCTCATGTATTCTAATGGGATTTATGTTTTATGATCTTTTGGAACACAAATGTAAGGATTATATGATGGGTGTGACTTATATCTCCTTCCAATTGATTGGGAAAATATAGATAACACTTGAGGTATTTATGTAATACATGAACCTTTTTTAATATTCACAATGATATGTTTAGACCTAATTTCATGTCCATAATATCATGTGTAGAACTAAGTTCATGTCCATATGTTTATGTAAGGTCTTGACTTCATTTCCTTAACACAATGAGTGAAATTTATTCTATTTATAAATGTTCACAATGTTATAATCTTATGGGTATGTCAAAAATCAAGGAATCATTATTATATTATTCTCTGATGGATTGTTTACTATAATTCATTTGTGATTTGTATCTTATGATATTAAAACATTTATGTAATGACCATGTTTTGGTTATATGGTACGAAGGGTTTTTTTACAAATGTTATGATCATGTTCTTGTACACTTATGCTCATATTATCAATATGTGATCATTGTTATCTCCCTTATTTACACTTATTGAGCATACAAGATCACCTTTTATTTTGTTCCCCTCCCTCGATTATGAAGAAAATATTTATGTATGATAAGTATAAGGGGGGGGGGGCTAGATATGATGAAATTGTTAGGATAATATGTAGATCACTTAGGAGCCATTTTTTTATGTTTCCATGTATCTAAATGCACTAGACCTAAATGATTTTGGAATGGATTGTTATGTTATTTAATTAATATTAATCTATAAAGATATAATATTTATGTATTAGAAGTTAATCTCTTTACACCACAAATAGAAATTGATTTCTAAGTTTAGAATGGATCTATCACCATTAACCATGTATGAATAGTTTTTTAACTCTTAGATCTTCTTATAATTAGTGGATATATGCTTCATGAACCAAAATCCCTTTAGTATTCATCTATTTTTTTTAAAAAAAATCATTTTTTCTTGTCTATAGTGGAGAATATTTATGTGAATAAATATTTTCTTCTCTTACAGTGGTTCGTGGATCTCTATGAGGGTTGTGATCATTCCTTAAAAGAAGCATTGATTGGTATTCTATGGAATCTTCTCACTTTCCAAAACAAAGCTATTTTAGATGGTATAAGATACCTATTTAGATATTTATTTTTGTGGATTAAGAAAAATTTATGGTGACAAGTATGATGGTGTCCTATATTTTTGTGGAAGTGGACCTCATTATTATATTACCACATTACATTATGCTTCGAGCTTGATGCTCTATTTTCTTTCTGCAAGAGATCAATTTTTTCAATAGGAATAGCTTTTTTTCATGTATGTCATGTCTAAGTCCACTCATAGATTATTTGTAATTGATCTAGTAATTCCTTGGCTAAAATGTCATAGATTTTCCTCCCTTAGCTAAGTTTGTTTTCCAGATGGTTCCTTCCCAAGAATTTAGGATTCCAAGTTCCTCCTCAGAGTCACTTCTGAGGTACAAGAAGGAATTTAATCAGGTTGTATCTTCGAAAAGTTTAGACAACTAGTGAAACCCCACTCTAGTTATTATTATATCATATTTAAAAGTACTATTTTATCACCCAGACACATGCTCCTAGGCTATACCTTTATGAGATTTTGATGTTTGGTCAGGCCTTTTTTTGGTTGATCATATAGAACCCATACATTTTCTTACTTATCAACCTTATATAATCTCTTTGAATTCCCCTATTCATGTCCCTATATTTCTCTACTCTTAGACTCTAGGAGATGAGGAAAGGGAGTATCTTTCTCTCTCATATTTGGGAATGCATAATTATCATACTGTTGTTCCAATTTCAATCAATGGAATTAATTTTCCTCCATCCATGATGGAACGTCATATATAGTACACTCTATATAGAGGTTTATCGAAGAACATGTATCATCCTTGGGACATTTCAGAATGGGTTATTATATCCCATCATCTCTTTATTTCTCATTCAACTCCCTCCCCATACCCTGTCAATGGTTCTCTGATGGTCTCACTATCTGACTCTTTTAATGATATAATATTTGTGGATTAGAATTCCCCTTCCTATACACTTCCAATAACCAAAAAACTACATGAATTATAATATGGATACTCGTGATTTGGTTGGCATAACCACTAGTCAATGGTCTAAAGTCTATGTTAAAGGTATTTCCCCTTCTCTAAGGGGTATTGGTTCCAAGGCATGCAAGCTCCACAATTATTTTTTAATAATGATCTCTATTTTCATATGGAGTGTTTTGGGATTAGGAATTTTGGAGAAATTTTAATTAATCTCCACTGAAGCTAATCACTCCAATCTACCCATACAAGATAGTCTGAAACTAGAGTACAATGAAAATTGCATCAAACAGTTTTCTTCGAAACTCATTACCAAACAATTTATTTATGATAGTCATGCCAATTTACACATTTTAATCCATAATAAGTATAACATGAATGTGGATATTATTAACTTTCCCACCCAAAATTTGACAATCATGGAACATTACCTCTCCAAAACATTGTTTAACTCTTTCTTTTATGAAATATGTGATGTATGGGAAAGAGATCCTCACTAGAAAATTATATCTACATTCAATAAAAGGATTAAATTTGGGTTCATTGGATAATATTTAAATTATATTATTGATCAATTACAGAAGAAATATGGATTTTTATAATCCAGGAAATCCATGAATGAATTAATTATTTTTTTAAAGTATCTTGGAGATATGATTTTAGAGTGACCCATTCACACAATGTAATAAAAAGTATGGTAGAATACTATCCAATATCAAAGTGATTTAATTCTTCCTAAATTACATAGTGACACATCTAGACCATTCATTATGATACCACTCTTCTCTAATTATTAATCTCATTGATTTAGGTTCTATATCACATCATTTTAATTTCTCTAAACTATGAATAAAATATGAAGAATTCATGAACATGGTTTAGACATCCAAGGTTAATCCAATTCTATTTCAACCATATCCTCCATATAAAACATATTTCTATAGGAGATAACATTCTAAAATTATTTATTCATAATAGTAACTCCCACTCTAGCATTTCATAATAGAACAATGAAATCATCCAACTCAATAATAGTTTTCACGAATTATGAGATGAAGATATATTTGTTTCTCTCACAACTAAATATATGGAATTACTTAACAAACTATCATAAGAGGAAAAAATACATATGGATAGGTCCATGAATCATTTTATTAATGATGGATAGAGAAATACTGTATATTTTAATTCAAGAATTATGGAATGAAAGTTTGTTTGAAACATTAACCTCCATCAAGAAGATATCTCTTTAACTAGTCACATCTACATTATTAGTTTTTGGGATGCAGATCATTTCTCTAATATCATTTCTAATCTTGAGCCTAATATATGTGGAGGGGTTTACTCGAGCATGGGAAATTATAGAAACCTCTTTAGTTTCATTCCCTAATCTACTGATGATCATATAAATGACCATCTTGAGGCATTACCCAATGATGAGAACATATTGGAGGTGGAAAAAAACACTATAGCTAGATAGTTCCCCTATATCATAGAGTTTTCTTGTATCTTTATAACTTTAGGCCTTGGATATCATCAAGGAGGGTCTCACTACAACTGTTAAGGATTAATTCGAAGGTGTCTCTCTTCCCAAGTCCACTTACAGAGCAAGTGTTGTGATATTTTATAATGTGAAACACCATTATTCCTTTAACTAAAATATAATTCTAACTGTTTACTAAATCTCCCACTAATTTATTAATAATATAATTAATTAAATAATTCCAACTACTTCTTCACTCGATATCCAAATAACACCAACTGTTTATTAAAAACATAAGTAATCAAGGTGAAATTAGTCTCCCTAAATAGATTATCCACGAAATTAATAGGTGTAAATACCAGATATTTACATGTATTTTTTAAATATATGGGAATCTTATGAGTCTGTGAAAATTGAAGGCACGTGATTTTGAGCCCCGGTGTCCCCATAATGAATTTCAGAACGTTTTTTTCATCTACGTTCAGTAAACGTGCGAGCAAGTTTTTGTAACTTTTGAATCGATACACAAAATTGAATTTTGAGGGCACCGTTGAACTCACAGCGCTGTTATTCACTTAAGGAGACCATCACCTCGACCGCATTAGGTCGACGATGAAAGATAGAATTTTGGGTTTTTCGTGGAAACAGAAATAAAGTAAATTAAACTTTTCTTTTCTTTTCTTTTTGGTGAAACCTCCCATGTGGAAGGTTTAAGAGGTGGGGACCACCATAACTAAACCTCCCATAAGAGGTTATAGAGGTGGGGACCACCTGAACTAAAACCTCTCAGAGGTTATGGTGGTGGGGACCACACGAGACATTATCCCCCTTGAACTTCCATCTTAATGGGGAGAAAACTCTTGATCTTCCCCCACATTAATTGATCCACCCCCCTTAATTAATTATACCAACTCATAAATTAATTAATGAAGCCAATTCAAAATTCTGCCAACAAACATAATAGATAACTTGTTCTATTAGGTGGGCAACTTTTCATTTTTGTGGAATTGAGAGGAAATGGTTGGAAAGAGGAGAACATGGAATAATTACGCTTCTATAATGAAGAACTTCATCCACGAAGAACTTCTTCCATGAAGAACTTCTTCCACAAATAACATTCCTCCAATGAAGAATGAGGATGCATGACTTCGACTTCTTTTTCAGGATGTCTTCAATCGACAACCATCCTTCCCTCCTCATCGATGTCAACAAACGAATGAGGTAGGGGTGTGTTTTAATTTGATAAATGTTAAATTCACTCTCATGTTGAATCATCTTCCTTGAGATGTATGCCACCATCCTAACACGGAGGGTACGAGCCAAAAAAATGGTCCGACCCCTCAGCAAATCTTGTGGATATTTGTGTGATCTTTGCAATAGTGACGGTGACCGGTGCCGGTGGTTGGCACTGGTGGAACTCAAGAACCACGATGAAGGTGACGAATGAAGAGTAGATGATCAAGTCAGCCGTTGGAGAAGGCATGGTGCTTCGCTACCCCACGGCCTTCGTGACCTGCAGTGCTCCACCCCCTGCGGCCCCCATGCCACCATGGCCTCCACCGCCCACAGCCTCCACCACTACGCGGCCCCCGCACCGTCGCGGCCTCCGCCTCCCATGGCCTCATTGCCCCGCAGCCCTATGCACTGCCTCGCAGCCCTCACGTCCTCACCGCCCCACAGCCCTCGCGGCCTCACCAACTCGCGGCACCCGCAGCCTCGCCGCCCTGACGCACCCATGTCCAACGCTTCCCCACGGCACCCACGGCCTTGCGCTACCTCTCAGCTCCTGTGGCATCATGCCATCCTACGGAACTTGCAGTCTCCGCCGCCCCACGACACTTGTGGCCACCCACAGCCTTCATGGCCCAAGCAGACTTCGTGCCACCCAGCGGGCCAGACCACACCGTAGGCTAGGCCGAACCCAGCGGGTCGAGCCAGGTCCACCCAAACTGGGTCAACCCAAACCGGTTCATCCCAGGTCGGGATAGGCTGGATTTGTCCAATCGAGTTGGACCGGACTCGGTCTCACTTCGACTCATTTACGCTTTTTTGGGCCATTACATTGGCACCAGATGTCCATTTCACGAACTGTCTATAGTTCCAGAAACCCTAGAATGAG
The DNA here is from genome assembly GCA_963277665.1 of Viscum album. Classification (NCBI taxonomy): domain Eukaryota; kingdom Viridiplantae; phylum Streptophyta; class Magnoliopsida; order Santalales; family Viscaceae; genus Viscum; species Viscum album. The sequence continues at coordinate 644,435,352 of OY728120.1, read as the reverse complement.
ACGGTCCCATTGGTATACCCCACTTGATTTTTGGATAATGATGGTATACAATTAGGTTGGCTAGAGAATGAATCCAAATGAGCCCTCTGGATTAAAATGCTAATAACTTATAGACCGGGCGTCCGATTGACGCACTGTATATTGCATTGAGACCCCTATGACATGGTAGTCCTTTGAGATTCTTATTCCTGGGAAAATCATGGTAGTTGTAGAATTAACCAGTGGATTTTTGAGTGGACACTCATGTAGGCAAGCGAGCAAAGTGTGGGAACCTTATAGCTGGTTGTGGTGTGAAAAATGAAGAGTGATCCTATGTGGGTCAGCACCATGCCATCCTATGTGGGTCAACACCGAGCGATCCTGTGTGGATTAACACCAAGCGATCTTGTGTGGGTCAGAACCAAGTGATCCTCTGTGGGTTATCACCTAGAAATCATGTGTCGGTCAGCACCCAGTGATCCTATGTGGGTCAGCACCGAGCGATCATGTGTGCATCAACACCTAGCATTCCTATGTGGGTCAGCACCGAGCGATCTTGTGTGGGTCAGAACCGAGCGATCCTCTGTGGGTTAACACAAATAGATCCTATGTGGGTTAGCACCGAGTGATCCTGTGTGGGCCAGCAGTAGATCCTCTTAACATAATAAGATGATCTAGCCTTCGACTAATCATTTGTACTTCTATACTTAAGTAATAACGGGTGTGAGCTGAGTTCGTACCTGAGCGGTACATTCCTTTGTGGTAACACCTTGGTGGTATTATTTTATGTGATGTACATGTGTGGTACTTACCTTCATGGTATTCCTTCCTCTATGGAACAGTTGAGCTTTATGATTTTGAGTTGGACTCTGTGATTCCACATGATTAAGATAGGTATACATAAAAACTTAGGTATAAGTATGGGAATATTCTTAAGTTGGATTGTCAGTTGATTTAATTATTTTTGGATTATCCATTGTGGATTTTGTGAGACCTTGGGGGTTTCGGGGTCCCTACTGAGTATCGTTATACTCCCCCCTACACGGGCTATGTCGGCACCTCATTGTGTTTGGAGCAGATAATGGACAACACTGATAGAGAAAGAGAGTACCAGGACTGGAGGTAGCTCCGAGGTGGACCTTAGATGAGGCGTAGTGCAGAGACAACCATTCAAGATCTGTACCTACCCTTCAGGTTGGATCCTGGAAGGAGATCACAGGAGCAGTTCCAGTTTACTTTTACTTTCAATTTCATGTACTTTCCAGTTGGTCTTGTATTCTGGCCCCTTTTACTTATTGTAATCACTCTATTTACAATTCTGTTTACTTGAGTCTGTATCATGTTGTGTGATACGATGTGTGTGTTACAGGTTATAAAGGCAATGTATTCCTAGTTTTATTGAATACACCTTCAGTGCTAGTTTCCATCCCCTGGCCTATGGAAGGCGGGCTTGGGGTAGTCACGTCACAAGTATTGGGGGACGATTCGTGACAAATTGGTATCAGAGGAGTTGGTTTTACCATATAACATAGGACATTGGTATTACTTTTAATGTCAATTTTGAAAAGTGTAGTGAGTGTGGTTATCGGTTTAGGGAATCCTGTGTTTTTGCGGCAGCCAAGATATCCACACACTAGGACTCTGACTTCTGATTTCTAACTCAGTGCATGAAAACACTGATTGCATGTGTGTTTTGAAGAGTTTTCTGTGTGATCTCTTTGGATCAACTCACCTACTTTAACTTATTGACTATGGTGCACCTGTTTCTTTTTAGGATTCCTCCATATAGATAGCCAGCTACGGTTCCGCGAGTTGTATGCATTGATAGTCCACCTAGTGACGAGGCCTCGGTGTAGGGCCCTCTTCCAGTAAAGGCGCCAGCGGAGGCACCAACGGTACCATTACCCATTGGTCCACCGATTCCACTAGCCCCAGTAGCAGAGGGTGCATGCCACTTGAGTGCATTTCATGAGTTATAGTGCCAGAGGCCACCCAGATTTAGGGGAGAGACAGACTCACAAGTGGATGAGGTTTGGCTGGAGGCCATGGTGAGGGTTTTTCGACTGGTAGAGACACCAGCTGATCTCATGGTGATCCTTGCCGCCAGACTTCTAAAGGCAGTAGTATACATATGGTGGAGCTTGATGTTCCAAGATCACGAAGAGGTGACACTTATCTAGGTAGAATTTGAGATCCTGTTTCGGACATAGATCCTCCCGCTTACTCTCTGTGCAGTGTGCATTCAAGAAAACCTCCATCTGCAACATGGAAGCATGACTATGGCACAGTACTCGGCGAGGTTCACTGACCTCCCATGTTACTCCACTGATATGGTACAAGACCCATTTTTCAGGGCCCGGACCTTCGAGCAGGGACTTAGGAAGGAGATCAGGGCTTCGATGATCTCACTCAGCATCCCAACGCAGGCAGGGGTGTTAGAGTGAGGCCTTTTATTGGAGAGTTTCCTTGTTGGGCAGTTACCAGTAGTGAGGCCCACTACCAGTCATCACTTAGAGGAGTCTTATGTAGCTATCAATAGAAAGATGACATAGAGTTCTAAGAGGACCAGACCTACAGGTGGACGACCGCAGGATTCATGGTCGGTTGTGCGAGGCACATGAGGAGGAATCAGTCATGTCAGGAGCGAGCAGTGTTATGCATCTAGCGGGCAGGGTCACATGGCTTGTGACTGTCTCACCCAGCATACGGATGATCAGCAGATGGTCGATGGACAACCCAGGCAGAGACAAAGGTTCGACCGAGGAAGTCCGCAGTGAGAAAGCGGACGTGGAAGAGGAGCTGTCCATGCAGCTGGTGGTGGGATACGATTCGAGATGTTACTACAACCGCCACCAAGAGGTCCACCCCAACCATAGGGAGTAGGTGGAAAGGGGAGAGATCATCTCTAGGCAGCTGAGGCCTACGATCATAACACTCCAAAGATGATACGAGGTACGATTTGTGCGTACTCCACCTTAGCTGTAGTCCTTATAGACACAGGTTCCAGTCATTATTTTATTTCAACTGCCATATTTTGGATCTTGAAGATTCTGATGGAGCCATTGGCTTGATCCTTATGGCTATATACTCTTACGGGGGTATATTCAATGATTACACACTAGTTCCAGTATTGCGAGCTTACTCTAGGAGGCAAGAGTTTCAGTTGGAATCTCCTAGTAGCAGCGTCAAGGTTTTACAATGTCATCTTGGGTATGGAATGGTTATCCACAGTCCATGCTCAAATTGACTATATTTGGTGCAAATTGTGGTGTGTCCACACAAATGGGACCAGGTTTACCATATCTAGTGAGAAGGGAGCCTTCGCATCACATGATGGACTTACCTGGAGGAGAGTCCAGCTGATCACTTATCAGTTGGCTTGCCTTACCCTCAGAGCAGTTGATGTGGAGAGTCTGAGTTATCTTGTAGTGCTGGACCAGTATGCAGATGTCTTCCTTGATGATGTCATTGGTCTAAATCCTTGAATATAGGTGGACTTTTATATTGACTTTTACCCCGGGAAGGCAATGATATCTACACCAGCATATTGGATGGCTCCCACGGAGCTTCGCGAGATGCGGGTACTGCTAGAGGAATTGCAGGGGAAGGGATTCATCCAAACCAATGTTTCTCCATGGGCAGCCCCAATTTTGTTCTCTGAGAAGGTGGATGGGAGCTTTAGACTTTGTGTCGACAATTAGTGCCTGAACCAGGTGACTGTGAAGAAAAAGTACCCACTCCTAAAAATTGACAACCTCTTTGATCATCTGAAGGGAGAACAGTGGTTCTCGAAGATAGACCTCAGATCAGGCTATCACCAGCTCAGAGTATGAGATGAGGATGTGCAGAAGACGACTTTCATATGTCTGTACAGCCATTATTAGTTCTTGGTTATGCCATTCAGTGTAACCAATGCTCCAGTAGTGTTCATGGGACTCATGAACCGGATCTTCCAACCATACCTTGATCGCTTTGTGGCAGTCTTCATTGATGACATTTTGGGCTACTCAACTACTGAGGAGGAGCATGAAAATCATTTTTAGCTAGTACTAGACACACTCTGAGAGCACCATCTTTAGGGTAATCTCTTGATGTTCCAGTTATGGATTCAGGCGGTTTGCTTTCTAGAACAAGTCATATCGGAGGCTAGAGTTTCATTGGATCCAGCAAAGATTGAGGTGGTACTTTCTTGGGAGCCACTGAAGAGTGTGACAGAGATACGGAGTTTCCTGGGTTTGGCTACATACTACCGAAGATTTTTTCCAGATTTCTCTAAAGTTGCAGCACCACATTTAGTGTTGACTAATAAGGGTAAACCCTTCATGTGGTCAGAGAGATGCCAGAAGAGTTTTCAGAAGATGGTGTAGAGGATGACTTGTGCCCCAATCTTCAAGCTTCTAGAGGAGGGTGTAGGGTAATTATTCTACTATGAAGGATCATGGACCAGACATAGATGTGTCCTGATGCAGGATTGAGTAGTTATCGCATATGTTTCTCGATTTCTAAGAAAGCATGAGAAGAACTACGCTACCCATGACCTGGAGTTCGCAGGAGTGGTCTTCGCCCTGAAGATGTGGTGACATTACTTGATGGGAGATCATTTTATAGTCTACTAGGATCATAGGAGTATCAGGTAAATATTCACTCAGAAGGACTTGAACCTGAGACAATGAAGTTGGCTGAGTTCCTCTAGGACTATGACTTCAAGATAGTCTATACTCCAGGTAAGGGGAACGTTGTAGCAGATGCACTCAGCCAGAGATCTGGTATACAACTGCTAATTGAAGCGACTGAGTAGCTGTCCACATTGAAGATATCCTTTTTGGATCTGGATGGAGCATTTTTTCTTCTGTATCATATAGTCACTCCCCCACTTCTTTAGCGAGTCAGGGAGGCTTAGCGTGGGAACACTGACTATGATACACGATGTGATCAGATATCCTTAGGATAGGCACCTGATGGTTTTTTTGAAGGTGGGGAGCACGTCATCCTTTACAGAGGATGTACCATAGTACTAGTGTCACTTTGGGAGGAAGTGTTGAGGGAATTCCACACATCCACTGGAGCCGTACATCCAGGAGTAGTGAAGATTTACTAGGACCTCTGACGACAGCACTGGTGGCCAGGAATAAAGAAAGTAGTAGTAGAGTTTGTCTCTCAGTTTCACACTTTCCAGAAAGTGAAGGAGGAGCATCATGTACCAAAAAGATTGGATCAGTATTTATAGGTCCCAGAGTGGAAGTGGGATGGTATATACAACGACTTCATGAAAGGACTTCCACATACATCTAGGGGTCATGACTCGATTTGGGTGATCGTCTACCGTCTCACCAAGTCGGCCCACTTCCTACCGATTAGAGAGCAGGGTTCATTAGAGATCTTAGGATGCCTCTATGTGTAGGAGATTGTGCAGTTACATGGAGTACCCTCGATGATTGTCTCTGATTGTGATGCACGTTTTACTTTCTGGCTATGGAAGGGGTTGTAAGAAGCTTTCGATACGTATCTTCATTTGAGCACCACCTTCCATCCTCAGACGGATGTCCAGACTGAGAAGACCATTAAAAACCTCGAGGAAATGTTGCATTCTTGAGTCCTCGACTTCAATTGTAGTTGGTAGGATCACTTTCCTTTGGTGTAGTTTGCATATAATAACAGCTATCACTCCACCATTGGGATGGATCCTTTTGATGAGTTGTATAGGAGACCTTATAGTTCATTTTTGTGTTGGACTAACCCAGGGGATTCAGCACTAGTTGGACTGGAGATTTTATGGGATACCAAAGAGAAAGTGCATATCATCCACGAGAGGATGAAGACCGCACAGAGCGTACATAAGTCATATGCTGACAGGAGACAGATACCTCTAGAGTTCGAGGATATTGACCATGTCTTTCTATGGGTCTCACCCCGAAGAAGTTTGTGGTGATTTGGCTGAGGCGGGAATTTATCTCCAAGGTTCATTGGACCCCTCCAAGTCCTCGGCAGAGTTGGAAAGGTGGCTTACCACTTAGCTCTTCCCCCTCAGTTGCATCGGGTGCATGGCGACTTCAATGCAACCCAGCTGAGGAGATACGTGCGTGACCCTTCTCACATCATCAACCATGATGAACTAGACATTGATGATGGGGATACTTTTACGGAGGTTCTAGTTGAGATTGAGGATCAGTAAGAGCAAGTCCTTCCTGGGATGTCAATACCTCTAGTGTGTGTACGTTGGAAGCATGGAATCCTCCAGGAGATCCCATTGGATAGGGAGGCTCAGATTTGTGCTCTGTACCCCAAATTATTTTCCTAGTTTTTTTATATGGATTTTGGGGACCCAAAGTCCGCTGGTGGAGAGAATGTAAAGACAAGAAATTTCCATGTAATGTTTTTAATAAAGGGGAATTTTACGAGTCTACGAAAATTGACAGCACGTGATTCTGAGGCCTAGTGTGCCCGGAATGAATTTCTGAACTTTTTTTTGGGTAAGTTTAGTAAACATGCAAGAGAGTTTTTGTAAATTTTGAACCGATACTTAGAATTGAAATCGGATGGCACTGTTGAACTTGCAGTTCCGATATTCTCTTAAGGAGACCATCTCCTTGACTATATTAGGTCGAGGGTGAAAGATAGAATTTTGGGTTTTTTGTGTAAATAGAAATAAAATAAAACAATCTTTTCTTTTCTTTTCTTTTTGTTGAAACCTCCCATGTGGAAGGTTTAAGATGTGGGGACCACCAGAAAAAAACCTCCCATAAGAGGTTATAGAGTTGGGGACAACCTGAACTAAAACCTCTCATATGTTATGGTGGTGGGGATCGCCCGTGACTTAAACTCCCTTGAACTTCCCTCATAATGGGGAGAAAACACTTACTCTTCCCCCACTTTATTTAGCCATCCCCCTTAATTAATTGTACAAACTCATCAATTAATTAATTAAGCCAGTTTCAAATTATTCCAACAAACATAATAGATAACTTGTTCAATTATGTGGTCTAATTTTCATTTTGGTGGAATTGGGAGGGAAGGGTTGGAAAGAGGAGAACTTGGGAGAATTACACATCTATAAAGAATAACTTCTTCCACAAAGAATGCTCCTCCAATGAAGACTGCTGATGCATGAAATCAACTTCTTCCTTAGGACATCTTCAATTGATGACTGTCCTTCCCTCCTCATCAACGTCAACAAACGAAAAAGGTAGGGGTGTGTTTTAATTTGATCAATGTTAAATTCTCGCTCACATTGAATCATCTTCCTTGAGACGTATACTACCGTCCCAACATAGAGGGTATGGGCCAAACAAAAATGGCCCGACCCCTCCGCAAATCTTGTGGATCTTTGTGTAATCTTTGTGATGGTGATGGAGACCAGTGTCGGCGGTTGGAATCGGTGGAACTCGAGTACCACAACGAAGGTGATTAACGAAGGGAGGCCTGTCAAGACGGCCCTCGGTGAAGGCACGACGCTCTGCCGCCACGCGTCCTTCCCCTCCCCACATCCCATGTGATGTTGTGGCCTCCACTACCTGCGGCCACAACGCTGTCGTGGCCTCATCGCCCCGCGGCCCTCCGTGCAACCCCCGCAGCATCAGGGATACCCGTGACACCCACGACCCTCCGCGCTGCCCATGTGACCTCTATGCCACCACACGCCACCCAGGCCGAGCCGCCCCATGGGCCAGGCCACCCCACAGGCCGAGCCGGACCTAGCATGTCAGGCCGGGTCGACCCAAACTGGGTCACGCCGGGTCTACCCAAACTGGGTCGTCCTAGGTCGGGATGGGCCTGGTCGTCCAACCAGGTCGGACTGGACTCGAAACCACTTCGTCTATGGGGCTTGAAACCTTGGAGTTAGATTGTTTGTTTGTTATACGCCACTTGATTTTTGTATAAAGTTGGGATATGATCAGGTTGGATCGAGCACGAATCCAACTGGGCCCTCGGGAATAAAAGGCTAATAATTTATAGACCAGGTGTCTGATTGATGCACCGTATACTGCGTTGATACCCCTATGACGTGGAGGTCATTTGGGTTACTTCTTATGAGGACTTTGTGGCAGTGGGAGTATCGAATAGTGGATTTTGGAGCAGAGCCTCCCAGAGACAAGCGAGTGCAGTGCGAGAAACCTGTATCTAGCTTTGTCATGAAGAATGAAGAGCGATCCTATGTGGGTCAACACTGAGCGATCCTGTGTGGGTCAACACCGAGTGATCCTGTGAGGGTCAGCACTTAGAGATCCTTTGTGGGTCATCACCGAGCAATCTTGTGTGGGTTAGCACCTAGCATTTTTATATGGGTCAGCACTGAGAGATCCTGTGTGGGTCATCACCGTGCGATTATATGTGGATCAGCACCAGGAGATCCTATGTGGGTCAGCACTGAGTGATCCTATGTGGGTCTTCTATAGAGCCTCTTAGAAGAATAAGATGATCTATCCTTCGATTAATCGTCTATACTTCTGTACTTAAGTTATAGCTGGTGTGAGCGGAGTTCGTACCTGAGCAGTACTTTCCTTTGTGGTAATACCTTGGTGGTATTATTCTATGTGATATACCTTTGTGGTACTTACCTTCATGGTATTCCTTCCTTTGTGGAACAATTGAGCTTTGGGCTTTTGAGTTGGACTCTGTGATTCCTCATGATTTTGATGGGTATACTTGATAACTTAGGTGTATGTATGGGCATATACCTAAGTTGGGTTGTCTGTTGATTTCGTGATTTTTGGACTATCCTTTGTCGATTTTGTTAGACCTTGAGGGTCTCAGGGTCCCTATTGAGTATTGTTATACTCACCCCTGCACAGGCTATGCCCGTACCTCTTTGTGATTGGTGCAGACGACAGATAGCGCTGACAGAGGATGAGAGTACCAGGACTAGAGGTAGCCCTAAGGTGGACTTTAGATGAGATGTACCACATAGATGACCATTCAAGAGCTGTACCTACCCTTCAGGTAGTATCCATGGTGGGTGACCATAGGATCTGTTCCAGATTACTTGTACTTTCAGTTTTCTTGTAATTTCCATCTGGGCTTGTATTCTAGCTCCTTTTACATACTGTATTCGCACTATTTATTATTCATTTTACTTGATTTCATATCGTTTTCTGAGCTTGGTTGTGTGTGTTATAGGTTATAAAGTCAATTCCTTCCCAGTTTTATGGAATATGCCTTCAGTGCTAGTCATCAGCCCCCGACCTATGGAAGGCGGGCTTGGGGTAGTCATGGAACAGGCCCCAGGGTACGGGTCGTGATAATTGGAATGTTTTGTGTTCAAATATTATAGTGAATATCAATATGAGAAAATATTATTAAATGTAAGAATAGATCTTTATAATTTGTAACATATAACACATCGAATTAATTGGATAGTATTGCGACCTTTGATTTCAACACTTATCCCTATGGTTCTCTACCAACCTGATAAGGTGGGATTTTGGATTCTTCATGTCCACCAATGTCCTTAATCAATGTGACCAAATCTCTCCAAAGTTATTTTCCCTCACTCATGACATGATTAGAAAGAACTTCTATGCAGCTATTTATTCTTGCCTAGTTATACATTTTAATGATTGTTATGGATCTCCAAATATTTGAAACATTTTATTTATAGATTAAATGATCTTATTTTTTAATGGAAGTATCATGTAAATATGTTTATTCAATGAATTACTTAAATAATTATGTAAAATTTAGTGGTTAATAGGAAATCATAATATAAAAAAAATATCCCTAGTTGTTGCTCAGAAAGGAGGGATAGTAAGATTAAGAGATGGATTGGACTCTATAAATGTGTGATTCTTATAGATTACCTCAAATGTCATTTATCATTATAGATTACTTGGATTCATCATATAAATTTTTTTTTCTAATAGGTTCATGGGTAATATTAAAAACTAGAAATCCACATTCTATCTGTTGTATATAGGATAACCCTCATTAATAAAATTCTCTCCTTGATCCACATGCATGTTTTTCAATTATCAATGTCCTCAAATGTATCCTAGGGTGTATCAAAATCACTCTTAATAAATTAGTTTTAGAATCATTCCATGATTGAAAATTTCATTAGTATAGTTATGGATATTTGTTGAATCCCATTGAAAAAGGTGGGACTTGTTTGAGGAACATAAATGAATATATGAATGAAATTCTTATGAATCTATCTTGGGATGTGGTAACATGATATTCTATAAGGGAAAAGGTTATTAGGAACAAATATAGTAATTATTTTGGTATCATCTATCATGTTTCTTATATAGATTCATCATTGTAGAGGATCCTTCAAATCCCCTTGGTATTCATTCTTGATTATTCTCAATGGATTATAGGAAGAGGTGAAGTCTCCATGTAGAATGATACCTAGTTGGGGGGTCTTATATTCTTACCACCTACCTGAACCCTTACCTAATTATCAAAGAATTTAAAGATCACCCCAAATCACTGAAACACCATTAAAAGTAGTGATTATAAGTTATTTTGTAATAAAATTTAACACATGGAGGATCAAACTAATTTCTTCATTAACTAATAGAGTTGATTTCTATTTAAGGAAAAAGATTACTAAAACTCCAAACACACTACACTCAATAATGAAATTTCTCAAAATTCTTATCAAGATTCTTAACTACCATCCAAATCCAACTTTATAACGTTATCTTATAATCATCATTCCCTCCACATGGAGAATGTTATTCAATTTAGAGGTATCCATTTAGATTATAAATTCCTATATTTCCCTTATCCTAAAATGGAGGTAGAGAAGAATCTCTTTCTAATAGGATACTATGCTTCCATCACCTAAATCATCTATGGGGATCACATGGTCATTTCCCTTATCCTGGGTTATTTTTACCAATTATTGGTGGTATGGTTCCACAATTTGGCTTTATCCTCAGACAAAGGTAATGTTCCCAATGTGTATTTGTTTATAGGGTGTTGGTATATATTGGAAATATGAAACCACATGAGACACTATGTTTTACATATAAACTACCAGTTTTGAAAAATCAGTATTATATCCTTAATTAAATATATAAATCACCTCATTGGTGGTTTATCTTGGTGGTATATTTATTTGATTATTCTATCTTATAATCATAATATTGGTGAAATAGGTCATCAGAACTGGGGGAATTGGCTCCCTTCTAATTCGAGTTTCAAAATAAACATATATGGTTCATGTTCTAATAATATCATGAGAGTTAAGGTATCATTATTTATGGTTGTATCTTTGTGATTATGGGCTATAGTTCCAACTATGGTGAAGGTATCCTAATGAGAGTGGAATCCTAGTCCCTAATCAAGAGGACATCAATTTGATTGGTTATGAATATCTCTCTAATTATGGTAGAAGAAGACTCATCAATGATTTCTAATTTTATGAGACTGTTTTCTATATTCCAATTTTCTGTGGTTTATCACATTCATGAATTAAATAGACTAATGAACCATGAAGAAATAAATAGTATGAGAGGAATAATATAACAAAAATAATGGATTAAAAAATAATTTAATATTCATTTCATATCCTTTATTCCTTTGTAATAACTTTACCCCCAAATTGTGATGATATTTTTAGATGGCATTCCCTTGTACTTCATCATTTTAAATCCTTATAACGATTTCCCCTTGTTTCACCTTTTTCATAAAAATTTAACTTTTAGTTTATAATATTCTCAATTTTCCTTAAGTTAACAAATAATTATTCACTTGTCTGATTAAAACTATGTTTATAAAAAACAATACATTTCAAATAATGATTACCACCATAAATTTTCATGAAGTACTTATTTTGTTATTTCCCATTCCATATATCAAATAATGTGTTTATGACTTTTTTAGAATAATTATGGTTACGTAGAGTAGAAACCATTTCAATATTATAATTCCAAAATGACATTGGTTGATTAAATTTTCCCATCAATGATCAACAAATTTATAAAAAGGTACGATTACTCCATTCAAATACATCATTCCACTAATATATACCGGAAGGGATAATTTTTTAAAAAATTCTATAATCCTAAGGAAGATAAATAACTCATGGATTAAGTATTACCTACCACAATCTAATGAAAGTATCCCAATATAGTTTTCCATGTTTATTCTATAATTTATTTTTTAATACACTGAATATTTAAAAGGTATTAAACTTTTTCTTCATAAAAAATACAAACCCACATTATCTAAGGTCATTATAAAAGCTTACAATATACATATAACCACCACTAGATCCTATACTTTTTGACCCATGTACATTACTATTTAATAAGTCTATTATCTGAATAGGTATTTCAAATTTTATAATAAAATTTTATTTAGTAATTTTACCAGATAAAAAAAATATTCTATCAAATTATTTCAACAATATATCATTATAGAGTCTTTGAATGATTTTATCATTTATATTTCCTTAGAAAAAATTCCAAAATAATGTGTTATTTGAATAATTAATTTTGATTTTATTATTTTTAATATTATATATTAAATTATTCATATATGGAATATGTACACCATCCACCATATTTACAATTCCATAAAACATTTTATTCATGTATATGGAATAAACATTGTTTTTAAGTATAAAAGAATATTTTTCCTTATCCAAATCAAAAAATATATATTCATTTCTAGAAGTAATAAAGTAATAATTTTATAATTTCATAATTTATACATTGTGATGTTCTTGATCATATGTTTCTACCTCAAATAAATCAACTATTTCTTCATTTACAACGCATTGATATATTTCTCCCTTAATCTATTATCATTTATTTTTGTGCCTATATACATTAATGAAATTTTTTACATACAACTGAAATCCAATAATCATGATTTATAATTTCAAAATCATTTCCATTACATTCAATTATTTGTATTAATTTTGTTTCTCTTTATAGATAAAAATATTTCACTAGTTATACCATCAATCTATAATGAGTCTCAAAATAATATATGACTTTAATACCATTTTAATCTTTAATAAAATTTATTTTTCGAGTGAGTATATTATTTAGAAAATTATCTAATAAAGATTTTTATTGAATATAATCCCACTAAAAATGACAACCCCATACATCATATTTTTTTAATGGGAAACATCAATATTTAACTTAGTTTTTGACTTATATGATATTATTTTCTTATCACATGGTTATTCAGGTAAAACATTATGTCAATTATATAAAATATAATTCCTATATAGTAGAGTGGACAACAACTTTTCTATATTTATCATATAAATTATCTCAACTCCATTCTCGTAGACACATAATGGTTAGATTCATCCATATAATTCTAATTAAAAGTTTACAATTAATATGGTCATGCAACTATTAGGGTCACACATGTTTTTCTTATCATGATAATCCATGATTTCCCAAATTTGGTGAAACCAAATCATTTTGATGATCGAGATATTGAATAGATTTTTAATTCAGAAGGAATTTAACACCTCGGTATTTTTTTAGGTTTTTTTGATATTAAATTTACATATATGCCTCATATGAATTCATTATATGTAAAAAAAATTTCTAATTATTTATCTATAAATATCATTACTATATGTTTATTAACATGTTTTAATCACTTAAATGTATAACTATTTATACAATTATTGATTTTTCATTTTCTTAATTCAAGAAAAACATGATTTTAACATTTAATGCATATCCTCTTGAATCTCATGCACAAGGTACATGAAATGTTTTTATATAATGAGTGAAAAATGAAACCAAAGTATTACTCAAGAGTATGTATGGTGTTACAAGAATCCAAATATTTTTTCTAGATAGAACTACAGTCTCTAATCTAGTGGAAGTCTAAAGAAAAGTCCCATTATCCATAGATAAATACACAAAAATGGATCTCAATTATAACATAGTTTTAAATGAAAATATGTGTAATTTATAATAATAAGTCCACAGTTTGAAATTATAATAAAATAGATCATCAATTTGGTTACCATGATTTAAATCATACAACCAAAATTTAATGAAACTTTTTAAATACATGGATTATTATTTATAAGAAAAAATTGATACATTTTTAATTAAAGAATAAAAAACTCCAAAATATAAACAATTTATGAGCATGAATATCAAATAGAAAATTAAGTAAATAAATGATCAATTCAAATATCTATTATTAATATAAAAAATTTCAATTATTTTAAAAAATTCATGAAACAATATTAAAATTTCATATATTTCAATGAAAACACTTTATATAACCTTATTTATATTATTTTTAAATATTTTATAAATAAACAAAATTAACTAATATATGAAATAATTTTTTACAATAATTATATAGAATATAAAGATATCCACATATCTCTTCTCATGATATAAGTTTACCTTTTTTAATTTCTATATGACACAAAATTATATCATAACATTTTTTATGTTGATATAGATAGTGATATCCCCATATCACTACTCATGTTACATCACTATAATGACACACCTCTATTACTAGTCATGTTAGGTATCATGAACCAAAATATCTAGATTTTAATACATGTGATAATAACAAAACATGGTATTTTCTTAGTGATGTGTTCAAATATATCCCTATATAGCAATCACGTTGTGATACTTTGAATAGCTAAAGTTGAAGAGCCCATGTGTGGATGGTAATTTTATCTAATCAACAAGGATTCAATGATGATATAAAGATTTTGAATATATGTTTTCTGAGTATAGAAGATATGTGTGAGTTACTTCAATCATAAATGGAAAAGTGAAATTGAGGATGTTGCTTAATGATCGTGACTGGATAGATTCAAGTAGCAACACCTATAAGTGATGATTGATGTGTTTCTATTCATGTCAAAGACAAGAATAATTATGTGTATGTAATGTCTATAATAGTTAATGGATATTGGAATATGGTTCCTATATGGGGGTTATCATTAGATAACAGGATACATAAGGTGTCAATTAATGAAATTTGGGATACTACTCAATAAAATAAGATCCTTTGTATCAATTTTTATGTTTATTGGAATAGTTGAGAAGGACTTGAAATAAGATGAATAAATTATTCCAGAATATGGGGGATTCTAGAGTTATTATATTTATTTAAGGATTTAATATGATAAAAAAACATATAATTTCCGACTTCATATGATAATAGAAATGATGTCATAGTTTCATATGATATCAGCACATCGGATAGGCCAAACTCGCATGATATGACGAATTCATACAATAGAAATATTTCATAATATATTAAGATCACATATGAATGGTTAATCACATAATATATTAGTATTACAAGATATATAAAATTATTATTAAAGGCCACCTCATACGATATAATATTTTATAACATATAAAACCCATATAATATTATCTGTCTTGAAAAAACAAATCAAAATTTTAGGTGAGCTTCAAAAGGATTATTATGATAGAACATTGAGGTATTTTAGAAGATAAAAGTAAAAGTAATATGAGGTTAAATTAATTTTAATCTTGGGTCAAGTTTCAAGTATTCAAACATCATGATCCTTTAATAGGGTCATGATCCAAGAAAGAAGAGAAGAGTTCCACAACATGAGGGGGAATTTCCACATCATAGTTTCATGCACACAGAGATATTTTAAAATGAAAATAAATATATTGATTATATAGAGGATGATTATTGTGATAAATTAAATATATCATGAATATGATACTACTAAGACTTAAGGATAATTAAATGGAGACTTTGACTTGATTCAAATAATCTTGAATGAGAGAATGTGTCCTTTCCAAATATCATGGAATTTCCCTAATTTGTTATGGGAATAATATTCATGAAATATAATGAATATAAATATTAAGAATAAGAATAAATTTGGATATTCTTGATAGTGTAATCCTTAATGAAATGTTATATGTAAAATGAAGCCACACGTGTAAAGAAAATGTCCTTGTTATATCAGGGAGTTCCTTATACATTGAAGAAGAAGGAAAGGGAGGCCAAAATTATTTTTTTCTTAATATAAGAAAAAAATGAGAAGCAAAAACCAATTCCTTTAACCTACAATATCATTATATCATTAGTAAAATTACTAGATTAAAGTGAGTGATCCCTTTATAGATAAGGATGCATAGAATTGAAGAATAATAAGGACAAATTGCATACTTCACTAGAAGAACAATGTGGTTGAATTCTTATTCATAGGAGTTCGGGAGGACCCTTGAAGAACTTTTAGGAGGAATTATAAATTCCCCTCTCATATATGGGAAGAGTCTTTTTAGAAGACTTATTTAACTGGCAGGATTTAGAATGAATAACTCTTTAAGAGATGATCATTGTGATCACTAGAGACTGTACATTTTAGGATATTTCCTATCAAGATGTTTTCTTGATATCTAGTACTTGTAATTAGTGATTTATCGACAACCCAATTCTAGTAACTCATCAAAAGTATTATTTCAAGTTTAAAACTTTTAAATCCTTGTACTTTCTGCACATTAATTAAAGTGTTGATCAGGTGAGGCTATGAGACACTGGTAGAGTGGATTGGGTCTTTAGCAGGCCACAAATATTGAAGTAAAATGGAAATTATTAAAAATATAAGGTATCATAGATTCCACTCATCCCCTCTCAGTGATATAACCAGGCTTGGGAACTATAAGTGTTATTAGATAAAATCTTGGTAGATTTTGAAATTTCAAATGTGATGCATGTAGAACCATAAACTTGTCAACAGAATATAAGTATCAATTTTTTAGGGAAATATTTTTTATGTTCAGAAGAACCAAATGATTTTATATTTCCCTTAATAGGGTATCGAGGTTAGTGATTCTATTACAGAATGTTTTAATTCACTTAGAATATATTATCCTCTAACTTATACTGACAATAGAAATTTTCAAGTCGATAGTTAGGTGATAAATTTCATCATGTAATCTCTGACTGACAAAGAATGAACCAAGATAATGGGACTTAAAATTTATAATTTGATGTGGGAGAATTTGGAAAAAATATATGATGTAAAAGTAAATATTATGAATCCAAATAGAAAATTTAGAGAGATAAATTTGAAGACATCAAGATGGATGATGATGAGGGTATAAATGACTACATTACAAAGGTTAAATATATTTTTAGTCATACTATAAGAATTATAGATAATCTAGAATATTAATATATTTTAAATAAGAATATAAGTAATTTACCATATAGAATTACCCCAAATATTTCAACCCTTTAGGAGATGGAGATATATCCCTTTACAAGATATAAAATACCCTACTTAACTATGAAATGAGGAAATAAGCTATATTCAAAAAGAAAAAAGATGATGATATGACATTAAAATCCAAGAAATAATAAAATTTCAAGGAATTTATGGTTAAATCTGTTTTAAATTCTAAAAATATCATGAAAAAATTTAAGGGCACAAGAAATTTGTAGACTTTATGTCTAAAAACATTAGGATTTGGATAGGAAAACTAAAATATATTATTCCTATTAAATGATTTAATTATAATGGAAATGATAATTTTTCAATTATCTTCTAAAATAATAAAGATAATGAAAATTTGAGTGATGATGAGTAAGAAGACTTTTCTTAAGGACAATATGGAGAACCATAGAAAATGAATCTAGATAGAAGAAGAATCCTTCAAAAAAAAAGTAATATAATTCCTATGAGTATAGATGGTAGTGAAGAATCATCATACAATACTGACTAAGATAATTATTTTACTTATCAAAATCATAAAAATTTTACAAACCCATATCACCAAGTATGATACTTCTTCAAGAAATGGAGAGGAGGAGGAAAGATATTGATCCACAAAATACATATTCAGATCTGAACTTATTTTTTCCTTGAGAAAAATTGAAATATCAAGATGATATTAAAATTAAAAGAACAAGATAATATAGTGAATATGATAAGGAGAGTGATCTCATACAATAGTTTAAATATTCCAAGGTGAAAATTATAAAATATGATAAGATTCTAGAATATTTTAATAAAAACTAGATTATAAGGAAGAATATATTCATGAGGTAAAATATAAGTGACATAAATCTGATAAAAAATTTAATACCATGGGAAAAGGCAATGGTAAATTTGTATAGATTCAATTTTAATCATCTATAGGTACTTAGAGGACTATTCCAAGGTATAAACTAGTTCTATTTTCTCAAGTGACACTAGAATATAAAAATCAAAATTGAGATGCTTAGGAAGAATATATTCATAAAAAATATTCCATCCTTATAATGATAAATAAATATGAGTTAATAAATTTAGAACTCTAATCAATGGGGAAAATCCAAATTTGGAACACACCCGGACAGTAAGCAGTTCTTAATAGATAGGCTCACCAACATTTTAAAAAAACAAGCATTAAATGTTACTATTAGTGTTGTGGGACTTTTAGGCATAAATTCTAAAACTTATAACAAAATTATTTTTTCTCATAGAGATGTAATTAATGAAGGGGTATCTATCCAAATAATAATAAAAGAAAATCCATTAAAAAGTGGAATAAGTTTTAGTAGAAAGGTTTTATTTCTAAAAAATATGAAAGTATACTCACCCAAAATATTTTTATATGTTTAATAAAACCATTAGAATATGTGATCAACATGGTTACCATAATGTAGGTTTCTTAACATTACTTCCTAAAAAATCTCTAAAAACTGATGGATCCAAGAAAGATTAGATGTAGGTTGTGAAAGTGAACCACTATGGTCAGATTAGTTATTATCAAAATAAAAAGGTAAAAAAGAAATAAGGGGATTATTATATGAAATTTAAAAATGAAAATTTTTGGAATAATAACGGTTTTAAAAAATTAATATCTAATAAATTCATGAGATTATGTGTGTAAAATTTGATAAATTCTAGAATAATTCATACACTAATTTTTTAGTGATTCCATCTCAACATAAAAAGTTATTGATGAAAAATGAAGGTATGTTATGATGAGTGTGATTTTATGTATTATATTTATAATTTTACATAAAAAGTGTAAATTTAAATCATAAAAGACAACATTCTACATATAAATCAGCATAGAATAAAAAATGATAGGTATAAAATGAATATCTCACCAAAAACTAAAACTAATAAAAATTATGGAGAATTTATAGTTGAGTGGGAACTCTCAGAATTTCTGTTATGATTGAGGATAAAGGATAAAATCCCTCTTTATTCTATTTTTTCATGTGTACTAAAATTCAAGTAATTGAATGTGGAAATTTAAAGGGATTTGGATAAGGTTGTGATTGATATATGGTAAAGAGGAGACTACTATCATGGAGTGCCTTCACTTCGATGATGAATAGAATATGAGTTGAATACCTTGAGGGAGAACTAACATGAAGAGAAATCTTCCAAAGGAATGGTTTTTTTTTGAAATTCTATAAATCATTTAAAAGCTGGAATAAGTGGTATTTCAAATTATAGTTTTTATTTGTGGTTTGACAATGGTAAATATGTTTTTATGAGGAGGTGTTGGTTTATGGGTAATCTATGATAATGGGGGAGTTTTATATCTTTAACTAATATTTTGGATGTGTTTGTTAAGATATGAGTAGGATTTATATATTCTTTATTAATACATTTGAAATAACCGTAAAAATGATAAATTGAGAATGTTATTATATTTATGATAATTTATGGATATCCATTTTGTATTTGTGAAGCCTCCTTTGTTTCTTACACCAGGTTTTCCTACATAGACTTAGATTATATTATCAAAATGATCTTGGATAAGTTGTGTGTGGTTCCATACTTCTCTCAATAAATGAATTTAAATTAATAACTAAATATGGAGAACATGTTTTGTTGAGTTTTCCTTTTTATCAAGAAGAATAATGGTAAAATGGTTGAAATGAACCCCTATATTCCTTTATATTTAATTTTCAATAATGGGTATTATAAAATTAACACATATTTACAAGTATAATTAACGGTATTGGAAACAAATTCAAGTGGGTAAATTGAAGATCCCATGTGTGAATTGTGTTTTTTATCAATCAAGAATTGTTCAATGATGATAAAAAACATCTAATAATTGATAAAATAGTATTGAATAGATAAGTTATATTCTTCCATAATAATTATAAAAATATATTTTGAAATTAGTTTAGTAATATATTGGATATACATATTCAAGTATAAGTATATACAAGTGATATTTGATGTTATGTTCTTCATGTCAAAGACTACAATGCCCAAGGATCAGTGGTCCACTGATAGGGGTGATGAATCTATTGCATATTTTTTGAATTATTCTTTTCAATTCAACCTCTTAGAATACTTAGAGAATCAATCTTATCAAATTTTTGTCTCATAGAAACACCTAGAAAATTCAGTAAATAAAAACATAAGAACATAAATATTTTTACAAATTTCAACACTAAGACCAAATCCATTAATTGATTAAGTATTCTCCCCATCAATGATTCCCTACTATAATCAATCACTAACTATAATGTTTGGTGCTTACAATAACTATATAGAGTATCATTGTTTATATGATTTCCTATTTCTCATTGTACATCTCTTTCCAACTACACACTGAACTTCTTTAATAGATTCTTATTATAGTGAAAAAGTTTCATTATGATCTCCTTGCATAATTATAGTCCCATTGGTTCTACATATTCTCACAATGTATATGAAAGTGTTCCTTAAATGATCCTTCTTATTGAAGAAGACTAATCTCTCTATGGGTGACATAATATCCAAAAAATAGATCTCCTTCTTCCCCCAAGATAGAGTCATCTAATTCTAATATCTCTTCAAGATAAATTCATGAAACATGGTCCTTTTTATAGATCAACATCAAAAATATTTAACAAAATTTACTCATATATATTTCCAAACTCAAAATGAGCTTCGGTGATCTTTAAAATATTTGCATATCCTATCTTTCTAAAGTACTCAATACTATTGATCATTATTATAAACAACAAGTTGATATCTATACTACTTCTTATTACTTGTTCTAACTACTACATACTACTTGATCCAATCTCATATTGATATTTTTTTCATCTTATTTCTTCATATTTTATACCCATGTATTCTTCTCTTCACAAGAGTATCATATCCTATTTATTCTTCTCCTTTGAGAGTTCTTTGGTTCTTTATGGATCAAAGCTCTCGAAATCTGAATATCAAACTAATATTCCACCCTTCCATTATTTTCTTTTTATATTTTGGTCACTGGAAAGTAATATTTGATATATTTAGAATATAGAAAATTTATATCACATTTAGTTCTCATATCATCATTTCCCTTTTTATTTCCTTTTTCATATGTGGGTGACTCCCATTATCTCGTTTTATTTATTTATCCTTAATAGTTATATCATGTTCATATATAGGTGTGCCCTTATCTTTATTTTTATTTCTCAAAATTATTAGTTGGAAGATATTCTAGATACTTACATTTGTATTCAATAATCCTCTAATATTCTCAGAAAAATAATTCCACTAAAACATAAATGATTAGAATTTCTCATGGCTGTATTAAAACTACTCAAAATTACAAATTTGTGGCATTATTCCACATTATACATCTTAATGATTTTTTAAAACTAGAATACATTAAAATTAAATATAAAACCAATTGAAAGAAACGTAACTCATACTTTTCTTCACCTCATTATATTGGAATTTTATTTCACTTACTGATATTTTTAACATTGAATATTTTCTCTTGAATGCTTATATTTATCATTTTAGATTTTATAAAATTTAATTTTAGATTCAAGATTGATAATTTACTCAAAAATTCATCCCTCTCCAACATTCCTATTTTCTTAAATAACTTTATTTAATTAAAAATTTCTTATGATATTTAAAATAAATGAGGTACAAATCTTGCATTTAAATATTTAATTCCACTTTGATCACAGATTGATGATTTTAAAATATTCCCTTTGAAAATACCTAAATTAATAGAACGATGATACTCTTTATTATCATATTTCTATAATAATTTATAGACCAATAATAGATCATAGCTCAATATGTATTTATAATATTGTAAATATTAATGAATTGGTTAATCAAATTAAAATATAATTTTCATCAGAATTAACCAATTCTTGATATATGGATTTTTAGACATTAAAAAGTCCCTCAAAATATATATTTCTTTGATATTACAGTTTCCCAATTCAATGATCAACATCTCAATAATTATTATCTTGTGTCACATTTAATTTTAAATGTTTATTATCTAGGAGAATAAGTTGTATCATTATCTAAAAAACACCCATAATATTGGAATTCTATATATCTGAATATTATTCAATCTGTATCTTTTGAAAAAAATTCACTATGTGATGATGTTTATTTAGACTACCTTCATGAATATAGTGATTTATTAGTATATATATTATGCTTAAAAAAATCATAAATGACGTTTAAATAGGGTAATATGATGTTTACACAACATAAAATCATGTTTACGTAGATGATACATTTAGAGAAAAATATTACCTAGTGAGGATTCTTACATACATGTGTTGGATAATCCTTATAGTTGTTGGGAATATTGCTTATGTAAAGTATATATGATTCTTGCGAATAGATAATATTGGTTCATATGATGTTTAAGAAGCACTATATCATCCATACATAGTTCCTAAATCCCTGATATGATGCATATGTGGATTTTGGGACTTAGGAATTTTTTCAATAGTGGTAGAAAATTCTAGACGTGCTTCAATGAAAACTAGGGACTCCTTATTCCCTCTTTGGGACATCTCAATGAACTCATAAAATTATTAAAACATCATTTATATGTATTCCTACAATTAATTCAGTAGTTTACAAGTACAAAACTCTTACATCATATTAAACATCAAGTTAAAGTATTTTCATGAGATATAATTCACTTCGATTTAACTTTCCAAAATAGTCTACATAACATCATCCATTTTTTATATAAAACTGAAATAAGTATAAACCATGAATAGATACACTAGTATGGTTTTTCCAACACCTTGGGACTTTAAAATTCCAATTTAAATAGCTTTTAAATATATCAATAATAATTTTACAGATTGTACACAGTATCCAACTCCTTCCCTTTTATCAATTGTTGTAGAAAACACATTTCAAACTTTTTAGAATTAATATTTCCAATGAGGACCATCTCTATCAATAAAGTGTTGTATTGGAATACCAACCATGAATCTAACTCATCAAAATACCATTTCCATCATATGAAACATCCTTTTTAATTTAAATAGATACCTTATCTTCTATTTTACACTCAATTTATGGGTAGCTTCAGGTCATCCATTAATTTGATGGATACTTAATTCATCACTACCTACTTCATTCCCACATATTGACCAGATTTATAGATAAAAAATAAAATCACACACTAAATGTAATTTAGTCTTCCCCCTTGGATTTATTTTCAATACATTGAACTTCCAAAATAAGTCTTATGTCAATAGTCTATTTGAAGTTCAATTTTCATCTCCCCCTAATGATAATGAAAACAAAGGTGGAAAGGGGTTTTATACCCCCCTTTTTCATTGTATAGATTCATGGTGAGGTCCTATAAGTTAAAATTCTTATACCTCTTACTAATATAAATTTAAGAAACATTTTATCCCATTTATATCATTCAACTTTCATTTTCTCCCATGTTATTTAGAGATTTTATCCTTTTCTTTAGATAGAAAGATGGAACCACATGTTTTTTAGTAATGATACCTAGGTAAATAAAATTTAATTCTATATGTTATAGATCAGTTTAGAGAACAAGAGTGAGTCTAAGAAACAATCAAAGTTATATATATACATTTTTTAATGTGGAACTATCCCCAAATTCACTTATTTATGGATTTTAAAAATATATATTCCAGTATATGAATGATTATGAACTCAACTTGACAAAACATGTCATAAATTACTAATGAATGTTGTTTTTATTCACTATTTTTGTTATATAGACACTCCCCCTTGATAATATATCCTTAATGAACTAAAATAGTGTTAGGAGAGTGATAATCATACCTCAACATCATCTTTTTCTATGAATATATAGATTTATACATTCCATATAAATTATATGGTAGATTCACTCCATTCTCTAGCTTCCTAATAAGTGATTATTTTCCAAACTTAACTATAGAAATGAAAAAATTCGTCCAAGTAGTCTCGACACTAGTTGATGTTTGATATCAATTAAAAATGAATAAAAATTAAAATAATATCCATTATTATTGTCTTTCTTCCAGTTTCCCCTTTAATACCTTCTTTAAATAATGACCACAAAAATATGGGATCTAGTTTAATACTCTATTAACCCTCACACTACCACAAATGCAGTCAAGGGAAGTGCTTTAGTTTTTTCAGTGCTAATTAGAAAGTACTGATAAAAGGGGAACATTTATCAACTCTAGAAAAAAGAACTGATAAATCTACTCTATCAGCACTAATAATAGAAATGATAAATGTTTTTAACCGAAAATATTATTAATTTATATAAAAATATTTTAATTATATTCAAAAATATTTTTTATATGAATTCATAAAATAAAAAAGCATGTTTATTATGCTTATTATGTGTATGTTTTATTTACGTTTATTATGTTTATTAGTTTTAGTTATATATTTATTTTAAAATATGTTTATAATATTATATATAAATAATATTTAATATATATACAAATACTTATTAAATAGATATATATTTTTAAATAAATTTATGTTTCCAAATGAAACTGTCAATTGATGTGTACGTTATTATGAATATATGTTCATTGTTTACCCTAATATTGGCCATATATGCTATAGTACTATATTTACTTGGTGTATTAATTCTCTTTCTATATATATGAAGCTTTATCTTCTCATAAATACTTAAAATCATGATAAATATATTTAACTAAAAAATAAATGAATTTATTATATTTAAAAATATAAATATTTAGTTATATATAATTATTTAATTTTTAAATATAATATATATAATTATAATTATAAATAACTAATTAAATATAAATATGTTTAAATAATTATAAAATTAAAAATTATTTTTTAAAATGATAACTATATATTTATAAATACCTTTTTAACATATATTATTTTTTAAATATATGCCTTTAATGGATATTTACATAGACACAGATATATATATATATATATATATATATATTTAAAAACTTTTGAAATTAAAATTAAAATTAATATATCAATTTGTATTTATAAATATATAATTATATTTTAAATTATAAATATATATATATATATTATAATTTATACACAAACACCAAATATATATATATATAAATTTATTTAATTATAATTTAAATTATTAAATTATATTAATTATATTAATTATATATATTTATAAAATTATAAAGGTAATAAATATATTGGTTATAATATTATAATTATGAATAAAAGGTATGTTTCATCAAAGCTAATTAAAAACTGCTGATTAAATACCCATTTATCAGTGCTTTTCTATCGCTGATAAATATTGGCCTTTATCAATGCTAATGTCACTACCCGACCCTACCCAGGCTCGAGCTGCAACTACCCCAAGCCCGCCTCCATAGGCCAGGGGCTGGAAACAAGCGCTGAAGGCTAAACAACTCGGGGAGGCCATTGCCTGAGTACTTGTACACACACACACAACATGATCAAAGAAAAAGTGTAGAGTAAAATGGAAAGTAAAATACTAACTACTATAAATAACCACAAGAGTGCATCGACCTCTAAACAGTACAAAGGAAAAGCTGAAAAGAAAAGGGGAAAAACACACACAAAACCAGAAAAGTGCCACCACCCGGCAACAGGTAACAAAAGAAAAATAGCTGGACGGGTCCCCCACCTAGAACCTGACTCCGACCACCATACACGGTCCAAGCACCTGAACTCCTAAGCTCATCTGATGTCACGATCGACCTGTCTGTTGTCTACAAGGGCAAACCAAGTGTGGGCAAAGCCCAAGCAGGGGTGAGTATAAAAATACTCAGAAGGATACCACGAAGGCTTGAGGGAGAAAAAAAGGAGGTACCAAAGGGTGAGAAGTAGATCGAACAGGGAATAGTAAAGGAGTACAATAAAGAGTGCAGTAGAGTAACAGTAGAGAGTCCGGCTCAACCCAACAAGAGAAAGGAGGTAGAATCATCTAGACACAAGGAGCTGGAAATGATATGAAGATTAACTTCTCATTGAGTCTTCACTACCAATAGCAGGAGAGTAGACTCGTCCAACCATGAGAAGCTAGACACAGAAAGCACGTGGCATACCCCGCACGTCATTGCCTCTCTTGGAAGGGGAGTAACCAATACCCAAGGAGTGGGTACTAGAACAAGGTATATACATATCCATATGCTCAATCAAGAATCTAGAACAAGATCATAAGGGGTTCTCCATCCCGTAGCTCAGCCCAAGAAAGTGAGTCGCCGACAGTCCTAGAAGTAATCCACCATCGATGTCCAGTATCCCGAACGTCTGTCCCGAACTGCAAGTCAAGGGGTTCAAATCACTGCACCTTGATACTATCCTCTTTGGGCGACCCTGACTCACCCTCACAGTTTTAGGTCGCGTCACAAGGACGTGTCTTGGTGGGGGAAAGCGCCCCTCGTACTTGAGAGTTTTGGGGAAATTCAAACCACATCTCGTCACTGCCATACAATCGAGAGGTCTTCTCAAAGTCAAATTTGTCACATCACTGACCCGTACAATCTTAGGATCCAATTCTAGTTGTCACAGAGGAAAGCCACAGACTATCCTAGTAGAATGGTCTGAGTCTGAAATGCCAACAGGTGACCCACTGCCCAGCCCTGCTGGAGGGTAAATCATAATAAGATATCGAGTGACCCATTGCCCAGCCCTGCAGGTGGGTAAACCGTAATACATCATCAGGTGACCCACTGCCCAGCCATGTTGGAGGGTAAACCTAGAAAAAGTTGACAGGCGACCCACTGCCCAGCCCTGCTGGACGGTAGACCTGGAACAAGACGACGGGCGACCCACTGTCCAGCCCTGCTGGAGTGTAGACCCTCAGGAGTCGTCGGTTGACCCACTGCCCAGTCTCTGCTGGAGGGTAAACCCTAGGAGTGTCTTCGAGTGACTCACTGCCCAGTCTCTCCTAGAGGGTAAACCCAAGGAGTGTCGTCGGGTGACCCACTGGTCAGTCTCTACTGGAGGGAAAACCCTAGAAGTCGGTGAGCAACCCACTACCCAGTCTCTACTGGAGGGTAAACCCGAAGAAGTCGATGAGAAACCCACTACCCAGTCTCTGCTCTGGCCATCACTACTAGATGGTAAAACACTGGCCAACAGAACTCAGAGTGGGTATCATGCCACCACCCAACTCTAAAACAAAACCAGGGGAAACCAATCAACCCTGGTGGTCTAAACTATCACGAACAGGAGGGCCCTCTATGTCACGAGAGGTCAAAAGTAAGTAAAGAAGAACACGGCACGCACATGGGTCCCACATGATGTGTGTCCCCAGATCGTCTCCCAACCAAGCACAAATGTTCCCATCCATGTACTACATCATATACCTCCAAGTATTCCTGTATACTCCTAGAGTATACCACATATCTAGCACAAAGGCTATCATGCACACAACACCCAACATCAACACGAAGGGCATAAACATAACAACTCCAACTTTCCACATCATAGGCCCATGCATGTCCAACTACATCTCTTCAAACATATACCTCACTCACACAAGAGTGCACTCGATCACACGCCAAGGGTCCGCTACAAACACGGTAGAACAACCGCCACTGGGGAACCTTCATATTTCCACATTTAATAAGATCGCATAAGAGGATCCTCTCTTCTAAATAGATTACACCGTTATAATCCTCGTGGAAAAACATGTGAGATCATCTACTTACTTTCCTCCAATGGATATCTGATGGAAAAGTCGCCAATACCGCTTTACGCCCGAACGACGTCCCATGTTCCCGAGCCTCGGCCCCGAAAATAGTCAGGCGCATCTTACCATTGCGATCCCCTTGGGAAAACAAATCAAAAGGACTACTCACTTGAGTGCAACCGATATCCAGAGAAAAAGAAGCATTTCGGCACACCGCACCCGAGCGGTTCTACGTGGGACCTGCATCCCGGTCCCAAAGCACAATGAATGGATCACACCATTGCGATCCTCTCGAAAAAGTACAAATGTTTTAATAAACACTTGTCCAAAATGGACACCCAGTGATAAAGCTTGAAATCACCGCTAAATCCCAAGACAGCCCCCATGGGACCCACACCATCATGCGGAATTAAAGCGGACGGATTGTGCCATTGCAACGCCCTCGAAAAAACACCCAACATCGACTACTCTCACACCCCGAACGGATGTTCGATGAAAAATTTGTAAAGCGTTGCACGCAGCTCAAAAGACGGGCCATGGAGCCCACGTCTCAACTCCAGTTTCGATGCCCGAAAACCCTCTAGAAAATTCTGCCTCAATGCTAGGGCCGCAACACCGCTGACGGCACTCAAATCAGACGTTAAATGTGTCTCTGCAGCTTAAACACAAACCCCTGGAAAAACGTCAAACCACTTAAAGTATGTGTCGTGGCACCGAACCCCTTGTCTATGGAATTAAAAATTCCCGAGACCATCTCAAAAAGTTTGTCTTAGTTTGAGGGACGTGTCGCTGCAGACGGTGCCCAAAATGGACGCTATGCGGATGATTTATCAATATAAATCATTTTCATAATAATAATAATAATATTATTATTATTATTATTATTATTATTATAAACTTATCATTAATTTTTAATTTATTTTTATATCCTTTTTTCCTCTTACTGTCTTCTCCCTCATCAAGAACATGACCCACATTTTGGGGGTCCTATGTCTGCCAGCCGGGGTCCAAAGACCCCGGTCTTTTCCGGCAATGACCGGCCAAAGGGCTGGTCCGCCCGCGGTCCGCACCCGGTGCCTACAGCTGACGACCATCGCGACGACACCGCCTCGCCCCACCTGGAGCCGCCCCCTCGTGCCGATACGCCGCCTGCCGCTACGCTCGCTGAAGCCGCCATCGCCTATGCCAGGCCGACCACCCTGCTTGACTGAGAGCCACCGACGCCTGCGCCCGGCCGACCGCCCTGCTCGACTGCAAGCCACCACACCTTTTCCGACACCTCCTGCTGTCGAAACCCCCAAAACCAGCTGAAGAACTCAGAAAAAAACCACTAGAAAACACCCTTAAACACTCAAACTTCGACGGACAATGGTGATCGCCTCCGAACTCATATTTCAATTCCCAAATGTGCATCGGAAAGATCTGAAAATATACTATGTGGTTATGGGCATCGTTCGATGATCAAATGAAAATTTGACGCATATAACCGAGCTCAAAGTAGGTGCGGGAAATTAAAAAAGGAAATGCAGGGTCCTACCTCTTAGGCGTTGCCAGACGCTTTGTCGTCGATACGCACTCCACTGTCGTTGCTTCCACCTGGATTGGGAGGAAGGAGGAGGAGGAAGAGGGGTTGATGGTGGGTTTCGTCAGGGGATGAAAATGAGTGGAGAGGGAGAAGGGTTCGGTTTAAATAATGAAAATTAATTAAAAATTTAATTAATTTAAAACCCCCAAATTAACCTGCATCTGAAACGCCCGAGGGGGTCGAGGTTAAGTCTCTCCTAGGGTAAACACCACCTATCGAGTACAATGGCGGTATCGAAATTTTAATCTGAGGCCCCATTGAAATTATATTAAACTCAACGCTTGAGGTCTCCAAATTAAGAAAACGCCCCTTGGGCTATTTTTCACCTAAGACCCGCACCCGTGAAACTTGCACCCCTCTTAGGGTAAAAGGCACTCTCCGGACTCAACGATGCCTTCAGTTTACAAATCTGAGCAATCATTTAATAGATACTTGTGTTTAAGCAGTAAATGAATAAATTAATTATTTAATTTAACTGTTTAATGTTTCGGAAGCGAGCGAGGGTTCCAAAAGTCCTGCGCTGACATGTTTTATGTCGTTCCTAGGATAAACACCCCATTCCAGAACCATCCGTACACTCAGATTTATTATCCGGATAACCTTCTAGGATTTATACCATTTATTTTGCGTGTTCAGTGTGAACGTACTGAAAATTTAATTCCGGCCACACCGGGGCTCAGAATCGCACGCCGTCTGAAGGCACTGCTCTAGAATAATATCAAGAATATTCCAAAGTCTTTTATATAAAAAACTGGGTTCTTACATCATTCCCTCCTTCAATATTTTTTTCCTCGGAAAGAAAAACTAGGGAACAAATCAGGGTACCAAGCCCGCACATGGATCTTCAATACCCAGAAGAACTCTTGCACAGTCCCGCGTCACTGCACATAGACCGAAGGATTGGATCTGTTCACGTGAGGTCAGCCCTTACCGATGACGTGCATAGGAGCAAGAACACATCTCCTCAAGTAGGCCACATGGGATATTTCGTGCACCCACTCCCAACCTTATGGTTAGGGAAAGGCGGTAGGGAACCTCGCCATCCCTTTGCACGGTCTCAAATAGCCCAAAGGCTCTCGGGGGTATCCCACCTCCCCGATCGAACCTCTGTGTCGCATGCTGCGACTGGAATCACCGACCGCACCTAGAATAAGGACCGGTGATTCCCTCCTTCAGAATATCAATATGGTGAAACACCATAGGATATCTGGTCATGCAAGGTTTCATAGTCTATGTCCCACAACAAAGACCCTCTTACATGATCTTAAGTGAAGCATTCAACACCATTGATTAAAGAAAAGGTTATACGCCTTTTTACCTTACCAACATAGGGTTACACAGACGCCCCACGTCACCCTGGTAACACCTCAAACAAGGAGCAGGGAGAAAAATATTTTCACACTCAGAGTCTAACAATTCTACTTGCAAAAAGTTGAAGAGCTGTAGTGCGTACCTCTTATCACCTCATGCTCTACAGGATCGTAGACATCCAAAGCTCACGGCTGTCTGTAGTCCCAATTGTCAGCTCCCGGAGCCCGACATGGACCACCTGGTAGTGAAGGGAAGACCTCGTAAGGTCATCCTCAACTTCCATCTCATCCCGATTCTCTGCTAGCACCACCTCTCAGGGCGCTACTCTGATCACGACGCTGCCTCCATTGTGGTGGTGCAACTGCTGCCTTCCAGATATTTTTAGCATGACTTGTCGGGCAGTCCCATGCCAAGTGACCTCGCCCATCACAAGAATAGCACCGAAACTCTCTGGGTTGCCCTAGTGCCCTCCAGTGCCACTATGGTTTACAACCACACCCCTGATTCTGGTTATTAGAAAGACACCTACGTCGAGGTTCTATCAACCGACGCCTGCTAGCTGCAGCAGACGTCTCGGCTCTGTCGAGCCTGCTTCCACCACCAACTTTAGAGTGTGACAAGAAGATCTCGGTCACCAAAGCCTAATCTAGCACCCTGAAATATGTGGAAAAGCAAAAGGGCACTATGACAGCACGAATCTCTCTGCAGAGACCCCGCTTGAACTTCCATGCTTGGAAGTTGCCGTCATGGACCAAGTCCGGGTAAAAGCGTGCACGGTCTGTGTAACTAGTCACGTACTCGGCCACCATCATCCCAACCTGTTGAAACTGTAGGAACTCCGGAATCCGAACAGAGCATAAGAAGGAGGGGGAAACTCCTCACAAAACAACAACAGAAAGTCTCTCCACGAAAGCAAAGACTCTTTAAGAAACTGAGTCACCAGAATCCACCAATGCCAAGCTGATCTGCGGAAAAGGTTGGCGGCCAAGGCTACCATAAGATCTATCGGAATCTGCACAAGCCTGAAAAGGAGAACCACTGTCTCTAGACAATCCTCTTCTGCCTGAGGGTCTGGCTCACCACCGAACCTCATCAGTCTATGCCGCTGTAACTCACAGAGCGTGCTCAACCTGTGCTCAAGCCCTGTCTGCTCTACTAGAGCTGTCTGTTTCATATCAGGTGGGGGTGCAGCTACAGACCCACCCAGAGAAAGGGGCTCGCATGATGGGTCCTGGACTAAGGCCTTGTAGCTCACAGTGTTATCTTCACTAACCAAAGCTGGTATCCTGGCTGGCAATCTTCGCGGAAACATCTTGAATGTTATCAAGGAGTATCGCAATCAGATGAGAATATATGTATACAACTGTAACAACAATGAGGAGCTCACTCAAGAAGGAATGTCAAGACTCAATCCTATTTGATACACAAACCAATTTTCCCTGCAAAAAGTGTCTCAGCAAGTCGATTCGACAAGCGGGTTATCAGGGTCCTGGTGAATGGATACGTCGGCCGCCGCACCATCACTGGACTCCCTGTCCTGAGAGATTCTCTTGATACACGTTGACACTATTGTCATAAATCCCAACCAATTCCTTTTTAGGGACATCCAAACAATATCCCAAGGAATGAACCAGCTCTGATACCACTTTTTCATGACCCGACCCTACCCGGGCTCAAGCCGCAACTACCCCAAGCCCGCCTCCATAAGCCAGGGGCTGGCGACAAGCACTGAAGGCTAAACAACTCAGGGAGGCCTTTGCCTGAGTACCTGTACACACACACACAGCACACTCAAAGAAAAAGTGTAAAGTAAAAGGTAAAGTAAAATACTAACTACTATAAATAACCACAACAGTGCATCGACCTCTAAATAGTACAAAGTAAAAGCTGAAAAGAAAAGTGGCAAAACACATTCCCAACCAGAAAGGTGCCATAACCCAGAAACAGGTAACAAAATAAAAACAGCAGGAAGGGTCCCCCACCTAGAACCCGACTCTTAATATTATACATTGTCCAAGCTCCCAAACTCCTAAGCTCCTCTGACATCATGATCGACCTATCCGTCGTTTGCAATGTCACACCTAGTGTGGTCAAAGCCCAAGCAGGGGTGATTATAAAAATACTCAGTAGGATACCCCGAAGGCTCGAGGGAGCTACAAAGGAGGTACCAAAGGGTGAGCAGTAGATCGAACAGGGAATAGTAATGGAGTACAACTAGGAGTGCAGTAGAGTAACAATAGAGATTCCGGCTCAACCCAACAAGATAAAGGAGGTAGACTTGTCCAGACACAAGGAGATGGAAATGATGAGAAGATGGACTTCTTGTCGAGTCTTCGCTACCTATAGCAGGAGAGTAGACTCTTCCAACCATGAGAAGCTATACATAGAAAGAACGTGGCGTACCATGCATGTTTTCCCCTCTCTAGGAAGGATAGTAACCAAAACCCAAGGAGTGGGTACTGGAACAATGTATATAAATATCCATATGATCAATCAGGAAGCCCGAACAAGATCATAAGGGGATCTCCATCCCCTAGCTCAGCCCAAGAAAGTGAGTCACCAACAGTCCCAGAAGTAAACCACCATCTATGCCCAGTATCCCGCATGTCTGCCCTGAACTGCAAGTCAAGGGGCTCAAATCCCTGCACCTTGATACTATCTACTTTCGGCGGCACTGACTCGCCCTCATGGTTTTAGGTCACGTGACATGGACGCGTCTCGGTGGGGGAAAGAACCCCTCGTACTTTAGAGTTCTGGGGAATGTCAAACCACACCTCATCACTTCCCTGTAGTCGAGAGGTCTTCTCAAAGTCAAAGCAGTCACATCACTGAACTGTACAATCTAAGGGTCCCATTCTGGTAGTCATGGAGTAAAGCCACAGACTAACCTAGTAGAAAGGACTGAGTCTGAAATGCCAACAGGTGACCCACTACCTAGCCCTGCTGGAGGGTAAATCATAATAAGATATCGAGTGACCCACTGCCTAGCCCTGCTAGAGGGTAAACCCAAATACATCATGAGGAGACCCACTGCCCAGCCCTACTGGAAGGTAAACCAGGAATAAGTCGACAACCGACCCAATGACCAGTCTTGCTGGAGGGTAGACCTGGAACAAGACGACAGGCGACCCACTGCCCAGCCATACTGAAGGGTAGATCCTTAAGATTCATTAGGTGACCCACTTCCCAGTCTCTGCTAGAGGTTAAACCCTAGGAGTGTCATTGGGTGACCCACTGCATAGTCTCTACTGGAGGCTAAACCCTAGGAGTGTTGTCAGGTGACCCACTGCCCAATCTCTACTGGAGCGAAAACCCTAGAAGTCGGTGAGCAACCCACTGCCCAGTCTCTACTGGAGGGTAAACCTGAAGAAGTCGATGAGAAAAACGCTGACCGGTCTCTACTCTGGCCATCCCTACTAGATGGTACAACACTGGACAATAGAACTCAGAGTGGGTATCGTTCCACCACCCAACTCCAGAACAAAACCAGGGGAAACCACTCAACCCTACTGGTCTAAACCATCGTGAATAGGAGGACCCTCTATGTCGTGATAGGTCAAAGGTACGTAAAGCAGAACACAGCACGCACATGGATCCCACATGACGTGTGTCCCCATCTCATCTCCCAGCCAAGCACAAACGTTCTCAGGCACGTATTACATCATGTACCTCCAAGAATTCTCATATACTCCCAGAGTATACCACATCTCTAGCCCAAAGGCTATCATGCACACGACACCCAACATCAACAGAAAGGGCATAAACGCAGCAACTCCAACTTTACACCTCATCGTCCCAGGAACGACCAACTACATCTCTTCAAACATATACTTCACTGACACAGGAGTGCACTCGATCACACGCCAAGGGTCCACTACAAACACGTTAGAAGAACTGCCACCGGGGCACCTTCATATTTCCACATTTAATAAGATCATTTAAGATTCTCCTCTCGCCTGAATAGATTACACTGTTTTAATCCTCACGAAAAAACATATGAGATCGACTACTTACTCGCCTCCAACAAATATCTGACGGAAAAGTTTCCAACACCGGTTTTCGCCCGAACGATGTCTCGTGATCCCGAGCCTCGGCCCTGAAAATAGTCAGGTGCATCGCACCATTGCGATCCCCCGGGGAAATACATTAAAAGGACTTCCCATTTGAGTGGAATGGATATCCGGAGAAAAATATGCATTCCAGCGCACCGCACACGAGTGGTGCTACATGGGACCTGCATCCTGGTCCCGAAGCACAGTGAATGGATCACACCATTGCTATCCTCTCGAATGAGTACTCAAGTTTTACTAAACACTTGTCTGAAACAAACACCCGGTGATAAAGCTAGAAATCACCGCCAACTCCCAAAATGGCCCCCATGGTGCCCGCACCATCATTCGGAATTAAAGTGGGCGGATTGCGCCATTGCAATGACCACGGAAAAACACCCAACATCGACTACTCACATGCCCCTAATGGACGTCCGATGAAAAAGTTGTAAAGCGCTGCACGCAGCTCAAAAGATGGGCTGTGGAACCCACGTCTCAACTCTAGATTCAATTCCGAAAAACCCTCTGGAAAAGTCCACCTCGATGCCAGGGTTGCAACGCCGCTGACGGCGCTCAAATCGGACGTCGGATTTGTCTACGCCGCTCAAACACGAACCCCCAGAAAAATGTCAAACCACTTAATGTACGCGTCATGGCACCGAGCCCCTCGTCTCGGGAAATAAAAATTCCCGAGACCATCTCAAAAAGTTCGTCTCAGTTTAAGGGACACGTTGTCGCAGCCGGTGCCCAAAACGGACGCCATGCAGATGATTTATCAACATAAATTATTTTCATAATAATAATAATATTATTATTATTATTATTATCAACTTAATTTTAATTTTTATTCTATTTTTATTTCCTTTTTTTCCTCTTGATTTCTTCTCCCTCGTCAAGAACGGGACCCACATTTGAGGGTCCTCTGTCTGCCAGCCGGGGTCCAAAGACCCCGGTCTTCTCCGACAATGATCGACCAAAGGGCTGGTCCGCCAGTGCTCCGTGCCTGGCGCCTGCAGTCGACGACCGCTATGATGACAATGCCTGGACGCCTCACCCCGCCTGGAGCCGCCGCCTCATGCCGATCTGCCACCTTCTACGGCACTCAAGGAATCCGTCATCGCCAATGCCCGGCCGACCGCCCTGCTCAACCACGAGCCACCGACACCTACGCCCGGCCAACCGCCCTGCTCGACCGCGATCCTCCACGCCTTTGTCGACACCACCTGCTACCGGAACCCCCCAAACCAGCCGGAGAACTAAAAAAACCACCAGAAAACACCCTTAAACCCACAATCTTCGATGGACGACAGCGATCGCCTCCGAACTCAGATTTCAATTCCTAAATGTGTGTCGGAAAGCTCTGAAAATATACTATGCGGTTATGGGATTCGTTCGACGATCAAACAGAAATTCGACGCATATAATTGAGCTCAAATTAGGCATGGGAAATTAAAAAAAGTAACACACAATCCTACCTCTTGGGCATTGCCCGACGCTTTGTCGTCGATCCGCGCTCCGCCGTTGTTGCTTCCGCCATGATTGGGAGGGAGGAGGAGAAGGAGGAAGCGGGGTTGAGGGTGGGTTTCACCAGGGGATGCAAATGAGTGGAGAGGTAGAAGGGTTTGGTTTAAATAAAAAAAATTATTTCTAATTTTAATTAATTTAAAACACCCAAATTAACCCGCATCTGAAACGCCCGACAGGGTCGAGGTTAAACCTCCCCTAGGGTAAACACCACCTCCTGAGTACAAGGATAGTCTCTAAATTTTAATCTGTGGTCCCATTAAAAAGTTATTTAACTCAACGCCCGAGGTCTCTAAATTACGAAAACACCCTTGGGGCCATTTTTCACGGAAGACCCATTCCCGTGAAAATTACACCCCTCCTAGGGTAAACGACACGCTCTGGACTCAATGGTTCCCTCAGTTTTCAAATCTGAGTAATTATTTAAGAGATACTTGAGTTTAAGCATTAAACAAATAAATTAATTATTTAATTTATCCGTTTAATGTTCCGGTAGTAGGCGAGGGGTCCAAACGTCCCGCACCGACATGTTTTATGTCATTACTAGGGTAAACATCCCATTCTGGAACCATCCGTACACTCTTATTTTTTATTCGGATCACCGTTCAGGAGTTATACCATTTATTTGGAATGTCCAGTGTGAATGCACTAAAAATTTAATTTCGGCCACACCAGGGCTCGGAATCGCATGCCGTCTGAAGGCGCATCTATGGAAAAATATCAAGAATATTCCAATGTCTTTTATATCAAGAAACCGGGTTCTTACAGCTAAAAACTATAATAAAGTAATGTTTTATTAGTTATATCAATTGTATCACTGATAAAACATACTTTTATCAGTGATTTTTTAGTGCTGATAACGATGGCCCTTTATCAGCACTAAAAAAGTGGTAATAAAGGAATGTTTTATAAACACTTTCTATTTTAGAGCTGATAAAACATACTTTTATCGGTGTTTTTTATCTAACGCTGATAAATGTTTTTTGGGGTTTTTTAAATTAACCCTAACTTTCTCCTCCTTCTTCGCACCCTCAAGATCTTGCGAAAGCCAATCCATGTCGTCGTCATTATTGTCATCATTGTCTCTATTGTCTCTTTTGTATCTGCTACCACAACCACAGCCACCACTGTCACCTCCTCTCATACCTCCTCTCCTCGTATTCTCCTTCCTCTCCTGCCTCCTCCTCCTCCTCCTTGGTCAATGACTCCTCATACACCACAAACCAAGCTTCACCGGTGACTTCTCCACTAGTGGCTCTCCTCTGTCTTACCTTTCTAGTAGGAGGTACATTAATCTTGCAATTTGCTGGATATTGTTTACAAATTAGTTTATCCCTTTATCGCCCATTGTTTATTCTTAAGAGTATATGCTTGTGTATATGAATTATGATTTATTTTCATATGTTTTGGTTAGGGATTATTATTATTGGGCTGTATGAGAGGTTGTTTTTTTATTTGATTATAATGTTTCATGCCTTAGGGTGGTGTTCTGGTCACCTGATGGAAATAACATGATGGTAACCACCTAGTTTTAGCTGTTAGATGAGAAAAATAGGCTAATAAGTGAATGTTTGAGGATGTTTCGTTTTTAGTTGAGTGTAATAACATAAATTCTAACCACTAGTTTTATGTAACACTTAGATATGAGATTTTTCTATGATGGGGATATGTGTGAGTGATTTAAGAGACAATTTATGTTATAAATAACCTATCGATAACATGTTCCACCTTTTCATGTCAAAAAAAAACTTACACCATTAGTTCTTCATGTGTTACCTCAAGGATTTTATTTTATGTTATGCTTATTTGTAATTTTTGGAATTTGAGTTTGCACTTTATTTTGGGAGCTTACATTGATGATTTTCGAGCAAGTATCTTGGGGGTGAGACATGATTTATATGGTTATTAATTTTTTATGGATATTTATGGATTTTAAATTTTTTTATTATCTCACGTGTTCTTTACCCATGTTTGGGTGTGTGAGTTAATGTTTTATAAAGGGAAATTAGTTGTTTTTTAAATGAAATCCATGAAAATTTAATCCTTTGGAAATGTGTTTTAAAATCACTATGGGTTTGGTTTTAAAGGAAAATTTCTTAACTCTTACCATTAACACAATATACATCTCACCTAAACACAAACCATCACCTCAATAATCATCATATCCGGAACCGTACTATCGGTTGGGGTGAACCACTTTATGACGCATGGATATCTAACTCTTTACATGTCCAAACACCATTGATAATTCATTCCATATCCCAATACTCATCATCATGCCATCTAATATTCATCATTTTATATCCCTTCACCCATTATTCCCCTCTAACGAGTCCACTAGTCATCCATGAGAAAACTAATATCTTAATACCAATGATAACATTTTATATCCCTACACCCATTTTAATGTTTTAAAGGTAAATTTTTTTTAATAAAATTATTTTTGTGTAAGAAAGAAATAATTTTATGAATTGTTTTTTATATAAAATATGATTTTCAAGAAATTTTATTATTCAAAATATAGGTATTCTGGGTTGTTTATAAAATGATATTAACTTGATATTTTCCTTCCAAAATCAAATGGTTTTAATATGATAATTAGAGAGTATTTTAAAAAAGGTATTCTAAGTAATTTATGTGGGATCCCTGTTTTCATGAAGAGCATAATCTTTTCAAAACAAGATGAAATGGTTTAATGTTGTGGATTATTTTAAAAATGGGTAAGCTATTGAAATAAGGGTTCTATATGTGTTTATCTTGGATGAGTTGTATTTTGGATTGTCTTTGGTTTATAGTGAGGTTGTATAGTTAATTTTTAAAATGTGCATTGATCAATTTTATGTTACATATTATTAGAGTGTACCTACCATAGAGTCTTGAATGAATAGTGGAAGTTTTGTTTCTTGGAAAGATATTTAAGGAAATTTATCTCATTACTTAGAAGTGGTTTCACTACTTTTTTACTCCTCCCAAACTCATGATAAAGTGGTGGATCCAGAATAATCCATGAACCAAGACCCCATCCAAGTATTTTTGAATAATTTACCACCATATTTCCACAATTATTGAGGTTATCTTAATGAAATGGAGTGGATGTAGAGAATTTAGGGGGACATAAATTCATTGGAAACTCCTGTGGATTAAAGATTAAAGTTCATTAGTTATTAATTTGAAGGACCTAAATAAGTGTTGTGGGAGTCTATGGTTCATTCACAACTGCATGAGTCCATGTATTTGGAATTTTTTCACAATAAAATTTATTCAATGGCACTATCCCAAGTAACTGAAAGTGGGTAAGGCCATTGAGATCATGATCCTTCATTAGGGTGAGGAGTCATTGAATAAGTATACATATTATTTATAATACCTAGTATTATTTTCTCATGATGTAGTCAGTAATGATATTTTAAAGTTTCTTTTATTAAAAAAATTCTTTTCTCAAAACATTGAGTGGTTGTATTTAAATATGGGATTTCATTTTTTGAGGAAGTAAATATAAAGGCATTGTTAGTGGAAGCTAATACAGCAAAGAAACACTGGAAATAGATTTGTTGAATTTGATTGATATAAGTGAATATATTATTTCTAAAGAAAAGGAGAGGTTAGATGAGACTGATTTGGAAGGGTAGGTTAGTGAGGGTCAAACTCCCCAATGGGTGATTTCTCAAGAAAAAAAAAATAGATCTCTAAAATTAGTTCTTTATATGGGGTTTTAATGAGATAATGAATGTTTTATTTTCAAGTGTAAAACAAATTTATGTATTATGATATGGGTAGTACCTATATTTCCCACCAATTTATTGGTAAAAGATTATATATCATGATATATAAATATTATTTGAATAGGTCAGTAAGTCTATATGTTCAAAAAGGATGAGTGTGATCGCATTGAGCTCTACACATAATAATACATGTGGATAGGTTATAAAGTTGTTATGTTAAAGGGTGAGTATGATGGTGTTAATATCTAATCATAAATTTAAAATGTGAATATGGTCTTGAGTAGCTAGTGGGGGGTAAGAACACCAGAAAAGGAGTTCAACCACTAGTGATGGGTTGGCTAGTCCATAAGGCTGATGGGGGAACACTGAATTTTTTTATCAAAGCCATATAGGGGGTGTCATGAGATATATAAGACACGATTCCATCAATTGTTTTCATTTTCTAGATATAGGGAAGTGACAACTACATTTAGGGATTTTGTTAGGGGTTCACTTTTAAATTGATTCAAGTATTTTGAAATGTTCCTTAAAATTTTATATTTGTTCAACATACCATTTTTTGGTTTTAAATTGCCTTAAAATGTTTTAAAAAAGAATTGGGGTTTTGAGAAATGATGTTTGGAACTAATTAGTTTATTTTAAAAGGGTTTTTTATTTTAAAGAGGAATTTATGTAAATGGCTGGTTTTCAATGGGATTTCAACTGTGCTTTTATAAATAGTTTTGAAAGTATATTTAAATTCTATAAATTTTTTATCCGTATTTAGTTTTTATATCATCATTTTTTTGTATTTATTTTTTAATTTTTTAATATCACCAAATCAATATTGGGTGTATATGAATAAATAATGGATGAATGAAAATTTTCTAAAAAAAGAGTATGAAGATGGAGTGAAAGAGTTCATGAAGTTTGAAAAGGATCATGCATATGATCCATCTCAAATACTTTTTCCATGTTAATGATATTATTATTCCATACAAGTTAGTCAATAGGATTTGGAATAAAACATGATCTATCACAGAATCGATCAATGTTATAAATGTTGGAATAAACACGAGGAAAAAGTTAATGTATCTTGTGACTGGGATAACACTGCGTTTTATGAATCATTTGATATGATTACAAGCATGGAAAATGAAGAAGACCATATCAAGGATGAGATTATAGATGTCCATGATGATGATGATTGTATTAAAGAGATGACAAGGACAGTTGAAGATGAGCTTTGTGATTTCCCAAAATTGTTTGAGTAGTTAAAGAGTTGTGAAAAGATTCCATTATTTGATGGTTTCACTAAATATACAGCATTTTTAGCTATACTGAAGCTGTAAAATTTGAAAGGAGGAAACAGATGGAGTGATGCCAGTTTTATAGAATTACTTGCTCTCTTGAATGGAATTCTCCCAAAATACAATGTTCTCTAAAGTCGAACATATGATTCCAAATGAATGCTAATATCTATGGTTATGATCTCTAAAAGAATACACGCTTGCACGAATGGTTGTATACTGTTTCTCAAGGACCAAAAATCACTTAGAGAATGCCCAAAGTGTGGTGCTTCTCGATACAATATAGATGAATCCATTCATATGATAGTTTCATGGTACTTTCCAATCATTCCAAGGTTTAGGAGCCTATTTTGAAGTTAGGAGACTATAAATCAATTGATGAGGCATGTAGATAAATAAAAAAATATGGAAAACTACATCATTTGGTAGACTCTCCTTAGTGGAATGGAATTGATCATTAGTATCTTGACTTTGGAAACAAGCTGAGAAACCTTTGTCTTGCATTATTTACAGATGGAATTAATTATTTTGGTTTTCAAAGAAACACTCATAGTACATGTCATGTTATGTTGGTAAATTATAACTTTCCACCATGTTTATGCATGAAATGAAAACACATCATGTTATCTATCCTTATATCAGGACCAAAACAACCGGTTAATGATATTGATGTTTATTTGTCTCCATTGATCGAGGATTTGAAATTATTGTGGGATTCAGGTTTCACGATATATTATACTTATAGAAATGAATATTTTATGTGGATAGACATGTTGTATGGGATGATAAATGACTTTCAGGTTTATGGAAATTTGTCAGGATATAGCATTAAAGGAACTCTTTGGTGTCTCATCTACGAAAAAGATACACAATCAATTAGGTTGAAACATTAATCAAAAATATTGTTTCTATGACATAATAGATTTCTACCCTGACGACATTAGTACCTATAAAATCCCACCTTTTTATTACATAACTTTTCATTACATTTTACAACCAAAGTATCTTTAATGTCTAGTGTCTTATAAATCAGGAACATATTACATGAAAAGAACATAAAAAATTATTCTAAACCACTTGTAGGGATTCATCATAGGTTCATCCTATGTACAACTACTGCATCTCATATACTGGATACATACATCAAAGGAAAGGGTGAGCAGAAGGCCCAGTAAGGGAAAACAAGGGAATCTATTTACTTGTTTAACAATAATAACTTGAATAACAACATAAAGACATGAGCAATGGAATTTTAGAAATATCA
Source organism: Viscum album (assembly GCA_963277665.1). Lineage (NCBI taxonomy): Eukaryota > Viridiplantae > Streptophyta > Magnoliopsida > Santalales > Viscaceae > Viscum > Viscum album. The sequence continues at coordinate 644,392,802 of OY728120.1, read as the reverse complement.
TAATGAAAAGAACATGGAACATAACTTGAATATGTGGCTACAACATTTCATTTAGACATTCATGAACATATCACCAAGGTGTATCCCCGAGGTGTCATAAAAATTACCAAGGTTATTCACCAAGGTATTGTGAAACTTGTCATCTCTAGAGATTAATTCTTTACCCAATGAATTAGAGTGCTATTAGGGTGAACCATTAATATGTCTTTAAGTACATGTGATCCACATATACCATAATCAAAAATTTCATAAATAACCTATAGAGAATAAAATAAATGGGTTTCATTTAAAAATCGTGACGTTTTGAAAGCTCTAAAAATAAGATCATTATATCATTTATAACCCATGTAAAGGGAGTGAGGGTTATATGTATGTCCATTACCAAATAAAATATATCATTTTTAAATATTTATGAACACCGATAGAAACTAAATAGTTCTAGGTATTCACATAAATAAACAAGATAATTTCTTGAGGGAAAGAAATAGTTATTTGGAGGCAAACTTTCTATAACATAACGGTTATATAACATGGTTTTAGAAAATAATAAAAAGAGAGGGTGAAAGGGTAACCCACTCATAAATAACACATATTACAATATAAATATATAATAACATGGAGATAAGAACATTTCATGTATATTTTAATGACATATCATGAGAAAAGGAAACATTAAAGGAAAGAGAAGATGTGATTTCTTTTACGAAAATTCGGCAGCCTAACGGCATCACATAAAAATACAAAAAACAAATTGATGAGATCAGAAAGGGTCTATAAAAAATTATACATGAAATGTAAATTAAGAAGAAAATATAAGAACCTACCCTAAACATAAAGAGATGGAAACTATAAGACACAACATAAAGGAATTCATGACAAAAAAGAGGAGGGTGAAAGGATCCCTTACCTTTAAGAGTAACATTGAACACTTGAAGGTCAGGACCTTGGGAGGATCGAGGTCACCTTGGGAGGACTACTTGGGAGGTAAGGAGACCATAAATTCGTTTAGGATGATTTGGGAATGAAATTAATGAGAGAAATGTCTTGGTATTTATAGGGAAAGTTAGTGAATAAATTATTAATTTCCAAGGGACACCTCATCGGTGGTATTGGAAAAACCATGTGCTTTGCCATGGTATTTTCCCATGGTATTGGCCAATTGGGACACCTCATAGCATATATCACTATTCATAAGTCTACCAGAAATCTTACATCATTATTACATCATTAATGATGTCATTAAACACTCGAAACTCAAAACTGCATTTTTACTATTCACTGAAAATTCAACAGTTTCAGAAAAAACCCAAAAATTAACCCTAACCTAAAATCAAAGCTATGAATTCAAAAATGAATTCCATTTTATGAAAATAATTTTTTAGATATTATTAATTAAATATCTAAATAAAATCATTATTTATTCCAAAAATACAACTTTAAAACTATAACTAATTTTGTAACACCTTAAAAAAGTAATGAAGGTCCCATAAAAATATCGTATACTCATAAGAAAATAAAGTAACAATTTATGATTAAATTTTATGAAAATACATTTAAATTTAAAATTATTAAATTAATTATAAAATTTTAAATAAAATATTTATGGCGTACAAAAATACCAAAACATAAACTATGATCGTTTTTTAACTTTTAAGATGTCTAAAATGTATTTATACATTCATGGGTGAAATTTCTATTTTTTTGGTCAAATTACAATTCATTACTATTCATAAGGTTATGTTACTATTCCTACTATACTATTCACTAAAAACCAAGTTGATCTTATTAGAATCTAAATTTATCATTGATCACAACTATAGAAGACCATTTTTTGAAAACCATTTCACATTATTAATTATTTAATGAATACAGAAAAAAATTAAATACCCATTTTTTCCTAAATTCATCAATAATACACATCCTATATTTATTCAGATTTTTGAAATTCACAAACATTTCCATAAAATGTAATAAAAATTTTATTTATATAAAAAATTACACAAAGAAGCTAAGGTCTCGTTACATAGACCCTTATAACACCAGCATAGGACCTAAGTGTAAGGTGTGCTATGGTGGAAGAATCTTGGGGTGGCTTGGACAACAATGCCCAAGTGGTGATTTCTATCAGCTTGAACTTCTCCCTTATGCAATTCTATTCAAGCTTCACACGTTGAAGCTCGGCTAGGGCTTGGTCCAGAGCAAAGCCCAGTGATGCTACCTCCTTCCCAAGCTCTGACAGATGGGCTTCATATGGCTTGAGTATACTGGATGAGGCCATTCAATCTTCTTTCTGTATTAATTAACCAAGATAACCATATTTACAGAAAAAACATTTAGATTATAGTTTTGAATAGTCATATTGACCAATGGTCATATAACAGTCAAAACCAAACGGTCTCATTTTAATTATATCCACTTCATTAATTAAATGATATAGTTTTTTTGAGTATAAAATAAAAAACACACAAAATTAGAAAACAAATATAATTGAAATATTTAGGTCATTACATTCTTCCCCCCTTAAGAAATTTCATCCTTTAAATTTTATCTCATATCCTCTGAGGGGAAAAGGTGTGGGTACTTCTATCTCATGGTCTCCTCTGGTTCCCACGTGGATTCTTCACATTTGTGGTTCCTCCACAACACCTTAACAAGGTGGGTAGTCTTGTTGCATAGAACCTTGTCTCTATGATCCGATATCTCCACCGACTGCTCCTCATAAGAGAGTTCATGTTCCAGTTGTACCACCTCTAGATTTATTACATGTGAAGGGTCAGGTATGTACTTATTCAAGAGAGATACGTTGAACACATCATGGACTTGGGCTAGATTTGGAGGAACTGAAAGCCGATAGGCCACTACCCCCACACTATCAAGGATTTCAAAGGGGCCAATGTACCTAGGGGTGATCTTCCCTTTCTTCCCAAACCTCACGACTCTCTTCCACGATTAAATCCAAAGAAAAACTATTTCCCCAACATCAAACTCCAAGTCCCTTCGAAGTTTGTCGTCATAGCTCTTTTGCTGACTCTGAACAGTCTTAATGTGCTGTTGGATGGCATGGACCTTTTCTGTCATCTCTTGCACAAGATCAGGCCCAAGAAGCTTTCTCTCACCAGCTTCATCCCAACAAGTATGAGTTCTACATCACTTCCCATATAGATCTTTATAGGGTGACATTTTAATTCTTGAGTTGAAGCTATTGTTGTATGATAACTAAACTAAAGAGTGATGTTGATCAGATCCACCTTTAAATTCCATTGAGCACGTTCTCAGAATGTCTCGATTGTTTGAATAGTCCGTTTAGATTGTCCATCAGTTTGGGGGTGATAGGCCGTACTAAATTTCAATTCAGTTCTTAGGGAATGTTGAAGAAATCTCCAGAATTTTGATGTGAACCTTGGATCACAATCAGATACGATAGAAAGTGGAACTCCATGCATCCTTAACACTTCCTTCATGTAAATCCTAGAAAGTTAATCAAGAGAGAAATCTTCCCGAAAAGAGATAAAATGGGTAGTCTTGGTGAGAAGGTCCACAATAACACATATAGCATTATTTCCTTTGGAAGTTCTTGGGAGACCAGTGATGAAATCCATGGTGATATTGTCCCACTTCCATTCTGGTGTGGGTAGTGGTTACAAAACCCCTTTAAGAAGTTGTCATTCTTCCATAACATGCTAACATACTAGGCACCTTGAAGTGTAGTCAGAAATCTCCCTTTTCATATTATCCCACCAATAATGATCACAAAGGTCCCTATACAATTTTTTGTTACGAGGATTTATAGATAATGTGGAGCTATGAGCTTCATCCATTAGCTCCTTCTTTATTTCCGGAATAGATGGAACACATAGACTTGTATGAAATTTTAGTACACCTTCTTGATCAGTATTGAACTCAGGAAACTTCTCTTCCTTTATAGTCTTAAACTTCTTCTATAACAAAGGATCTTCTTTATGAGCTTTCTTGATCTTCTCTAGTAATGACGGTTGAGAAATCAATTGGGTGACGGTTGATGATGTCCCTTACCTTCTAATTCCCATGTACATCTTTACTAGGGCATTGATCAAAGGATTTTTTTGAATCCTCATACTAGAAAGAACAACTGGGTCTTTCCTGCTTAATGCATATGCAACTTTGGTTGCTCTTCTGGGAAGATAATGAATTGAACAATAATAGTCTTTAAGGAGTTCTCGTCATCTCCTTTGTCTCATGTTAAATTCATTTTGTGTGAAAATATACTTCAAACTTTGATGGTATGTGTATATTTCACATTTCTCCCCATAAAGATAGTGCCTCCATATCTTTAGATAAAAAATGACCACAGCCAGCTCCAGATCATGCATAGGATAATTTTTCTCATGAGTCTTCAACTGTCGAGATGCATAAGCAATGACCTTGTCATTTTGCATGAGTACACACCCAATCCCTTTCAGATATGCATCACTAAAAATAACAAATCCTTCTCCACTTGAGGTAAGAGTTAACACAGGTGCAGTAACCAATCAATTATTCAGATCTTGGAAACGTTCCTCACACTCCATTGTCCAGATAAACTTGACCCCTTTTAGAGTTAACTTGGTTAATGGATTAGAAAGTCATGAAATGTTTTTCACAAACCTCCTGTAATATCCCTCTAATCCTAGGAAACTAGGAATCTCAGTTCTTATTGTGGGATGAGGCCACTCCTCAACAAATTTTTTCCTTGTAAGGTCAATGGTGATTCCTTCATTGGTAACAATGTTCCCGAAGAACGAAACTTTTTGTAACCAGAATTCACATTTATTGAACATTCCAAAAATTCTCTCCTTCCATAGAGTTTGCAAAATAACCCTTAGATAATCCTCATGATCCTCGCGAATTTTGGAATATATCAGAATATCATCAATAAAAACTACCACACAAAGTTATCAAGGTAGTCTTTAAAGAATCTATTCATCAAATCCATAAAAATAATAGGTGCATTAGTCAGTCCAAAAGGCATAACAACAAACTCATAATTCCCATATCTTGATCGGAAGGTAGTTTTTGAAATATATTCTTTCTTCACCCTCAATTGATGATAACCAGATCGAAGATCAATCTTGGAGAAAAATTGAGCCCCACAAAGTTTGTCAAATATGTCCTAAATTCTTGTAAGAGGGTATTTGTTCTTTATTGTGATTCTATTTAGTTATCTATAATCAATGCATAAACACATCGATCCATCCTTATTTTTCACAAAGAGAACTGGTGCTCCCTAAGGAGAGACACTGGGTCGGATAAACCCCTTCTCCAAAAGATCTTGGATTTGTTTCATTAATTCCTCCAACTCCAAATTTTCCATCCTATATGGTTTCTTTGATATTGGATGAGATCCATGTATGAGTTCAATGGAGAAATCTACCTCTCACTCTAGGGGAGGTCCAGGAAACTCCTCAGGAAATACTTCAATGTATTCCTGAATGATGGGTACATTTTCTATCCTCAAACTCTCATTTCCTTCTTCTTCTTCTTCAATCAATTCTATAAATAAGGATATAGGAGGTTCTTCTAGAAAAATATCAGGTTGAGATATCTATCCTTGGAAGATAACTGTAGCATTTCCATTGAAGACTACTAAGATTTCCTTACTTCTGCATTTGATCTTAGCATTATATTTTGATAGCTAGTCCATCCCTAGTATAATTTCAAATTCCAGCATGGGAATGAATACTAGATTTACGATAATATTGTGATCACCAAAGTAAATAATAGAGTTTCTAAATACTGATGATGCTTGGATAATCCCACCTAGAGTCTTGACTGATAACTCTACTTTTAGAAAGTCGGGTGTTGATTCTATATTCTTTGCAAACTTAGGGGAAATAAAGGAATGTGTAAAACCAGAATCAAACAAAGTAATTGATATCTTTGAGAGAAAAACAAGGGTACTTGCTACAATATCATTTAGAGATTCAAATTCAGCTGTTGTGATAGAAAAATTGCGACCTTTATCCCTTGGCCTTTGCTGAGACTGATGGTGGCTCCCCTCCACTGCCCTCAGATTTGGACAGTGATTGGAAAGGTGCCCAAGTTTTCCACACATAAATCACTAGACAACAGGTAGGGCCTACACCATCTTCACCTAGTCGTTAGTGTTTGGAAGTTGAGGTTTCACCTCACTATGACAATTCATCGCAATATGGTCATCTCTTCCACACTTGTAGCATTTCCTACTCCCGAGCAGGCAGTTCCCCGAATGCTTCTTCCGACATTTATTACATGTGGGATGTTGCACTTGCTTGTCTCCTCTTCCTTTATCAAAGCTCCTCCTTAATCTTGGATCCATTGATCTCTTTTGGTCACTTGATTTATTAGACCATTATGTCTCACCAAACTAATGTTCTACATTCTTCTCACTTCGCATGATCTCCTCATAGCTATCATAGTCTTGGTTCGCTAGATTCTTCCGCAGATGATGTCTCAGTCCACCAAAGAATCTATCAACATTACCATTGGGATCCATGGAAAATATAGAGGTATATCGTGAAAGTCTGGTGAAGTTCATCTCATAGCTCTCGATAGATTTGTTCTCCTTCTGCTTCAGCTCGAGAAACTCCTTCTCCATTCTTGTTCTCATGGAACGAGGGAACTACTTACTGAAAAAGATCCCAATAAACTCTTCCCACTCAAAATCTTCAACTTCCACTATTTCCCTTGTGTTTTTAATCATTTCCCACCACTAATAAGCTTCCCCTTATAAGCGATAGACAGCCAGGGTGACCTTCTCTTACTCTGAACAATGGAGCACATAAAAGATATTCTCAATAGACCTGATCCACTGCTCAGCAATCAATGGGTCAGTCGATCCACTGAAGGATGATGGTTTTTGACGCATAAAGGACTCAACCTAATGTTGTTACCTTAATGGTGAGATCAGTCTATTAGCATGATTCAAGTTATTTCCCATAACTTGAGTCAGTTGGTTCATCATTCGAATGAATGTTTCCATTCCAGCTTCCATCAGAGGGTCGTCAATGCATAGTCCATTGTGGTCAGCATTTGCACAGTTCCTCATATTGCCCACCATTTCTAAAAGAATAAAACCTTAATGAGAAACATATTTCATTTAAAAATCATCTAACTATAATGGGTTTATTTCTTAAAACTTCTTTAAACAATTTCATTTCTCTATAAATCCTTCATAATGCTCCATAAAAAGCTAGTGATTAAAAAAACATATCCCCCTGGAGTGTCGTAACCGATAGTGAAACAAGGCCTGTTGTCGTGCACCTGTTACTGTTTTAGTCTATCTCAAAGTAGTGTTTTCGGGTTTTACCCAAATGTACATCTATGTCAGATCTGTCTCTACCTGCTCGTATCCAGACAGGGATGTATTTGTTTGATAAACCACTTACTCAATATTCACCAAAACACCAGGAGGTTTTCCGATATTTGAACTTTTCTATAGGATTATTACAAAAGATTTCAAATCCTAATTTCCATAAATAAATAAACTATCCTTTGATACCAATTATAGCATCCCTCCTTTTTATTACATAACTTTTCATTACATTTTACAACCAGAGGATCTTTAAAGTCTAGTGTCTTGGAAATCAGGAACATATTACATGAAAACAACATAAAAATTCTTATAAACCACTTTTAGGGCTTCATCATAGGTTCATATTATGTATAACTACTTCATCTCATATCTTGGATACATACATCAAATGAAAGGGTGAGCATAAGGCCCAGTAAGGGTAAACAAGGGAATAAGTTTACTTTTTTAACAATAAGAACTTGAATAACAACATAAAGACATGATCAATGGAAGTATAGTAATATCATAATGAAAATAACTTGTAACATAACTTGAATATGTGGCTACAACATTTAATTTATAAATTCATGAACATATCACCACGGTTTATCCCCAAGGTGTCATAAAAATTACCATGGTTATTCACCAAGGTATTGTGAAACTTGTCATCTCTAGAGATTAATTCTTTACCAAATGAATTGGAGAACCATCAGGGCTCACCCTTAATATGTATTTGATTAAATTTGAGCCACAAAGATCATAATCAAACATTTCATAAATAACCTATAGAGAATAAAAGAAAAGGGTTTCATTTCAAAATCGTGATGTTTTAAAAGATCTTAAAAATAAGATAATTATATCATTTATAACCCATGGGAAGGGGGTGAGGGTTATTTGTATGTCCATTAAAGAATTAAATATATCCTTTTTATATATTTATGAAAACCCATAAAAACGAAATAGGTCTGCGTGTTCACATAAATAAACAAGAAAATTTCTTGAGAGAAAGAGATAGAAATTTTGAGGCGAAATTTCTGCAGCGTAACGACTATATAACATGGTTTAAGAAAATAATAAAAAGAGAGAGTGAAAGGGTAACCCACTCATAAATAACTCATATTAAAATATAATTATAGAATAAAATTGATATAATAACATGTCATGGATATTTTAATGAAATAGCACAAGAAAAGGAAACTTGAAGTGAAAGAGACGATGTGATTTCTTTTACGATAAATTCGGTAGCCTAATGACGTCACTTAAAAATTACGAAAACAAATTTATGAGAGCAGAAAGGGTCTCTCAAAAATTAGACATGAAATGTATAGTAAGTATAACATATAAGAACATACCCTCAACATAAATATATGGAAACTAGAAGACACAACATAAAGGAATTCATGACATAAAAGAGGAGGGTGAAAGGATCCCTTCCCTTGAAGAGTAACTTATAAAGATTGAAGGTCAAGACCTTGGGAGGCTTAAGGGAACCCTGGGAGGAATCCTTGGGAGTTAAGGAGACCATAACAACCATGAGGATTTTTTTGGAATGAAATGAATGAGATAAATGGCTTGGTATTTATAGGGAAAGTGAGTGAATAAATTATTAATTTCCGAGGGACACCTCATCTGTGGTATTAGAAAAACAATGGTCTTTCCGATGGTATTGGCCACTTGGGATACCTCATAGTATATCTCCCTATTCATAAGTCAACCAAAAATCTTACATCATTATTACATCATTAATGATGTCATTAAACAGCCGAACCTCAAAACTGCATTTTTACTATTCACTAAAAATTCAACAGTTTCAAAAAAAACACAAAAATTCACCCTAACCAAAAATCGATGCTTTGAATTTAAAAATGAAGTCCATTTTATGAAAATAATTATTTAAATATTTTTAATATAATTTTTAAATAAAATCATTATCTATTCCAAAAATACAACTTTAAAACTATAACTCATTTTGTAACACCTTAAAAAAGTAATCAAGGTCCCATAAAAATATCGTATACCTATAAGACAATAAAGTAACAATTTATAATTAAATTTTATGAAAATAAATTTCCATTTTAAATTATTAAATTAATTGTAAAATTGTAAAAAAAATATTTATGGCGTACAAAAAATACCAAAACTTAAACTATGACCATTTTCACTTTTAAGATGTCTAAAATGTATTTATACATTCAAGGGTGAAGTTTCTATTTTTTTGGTCAAGTTACTATTCATTACTATTCATATGGATATGTTACTATTCCTACTTTACTATTCACTAAAAACCAATTTGATCTTATTAGACTCTAAATTTCTCACTGATCATAACTGTAGAAGACCATTTTTTGAAAATCATTTCACATTATTAATTATTTAATGAATACAAAAAAAATTAAAATACCCATTTTCCCTAAATTCATAAATAATACACATCCTATATTTATCCAGATATTTGAAATTGACAAACTTTTCCATAAGAATAAATAAAAAAATTTATTTATATAAAAGGATTACACAAAGCAGATAAGGTCTCATTACATAGCCCCTTATAACACTAGAATAGGACCTTAGTGTAAGGTGTGTTATGGTGATAGAATCTTGGGGTGGCTCGAACAACATTGCCCGAGTGGTGATTTCTATCAGCTTGAACTTCTCCTTTAGGCGATTCCGTTCAAGCTTCACACGTTGAATCTCGGCTTTGGCTTGGTCCAGAGAAAATCCCAGTGATGCTACCTCCTTCCCAAGCTCCGACAGATGGGCTACATATGGTTCGAGTCTACTGGATGAGGCCATTCAATCTTCTTTCTGTATTAATTATCCAAGATATCCATATTTATAAAAACACAACGTTAAGATTATATTTCCAATGATCATATTGACCAACGGTAATATAACAGTCGAAACCCAATGGTCTCATTTTAATTATCCCCACTTCATTATTTAAAGGATATTGTTTTGTTGTGTATAAAATAAAATAACACACTAAATTAGGAAACAAATATAATTAAAAATTTCAGGTTGTTATAGTACCGATCTTGGAAGACAACATTTGACGGATGTTCAGAAGAATGTACACCCCCATCTCCATTAATATTTGATCATCTGTTTGAGAAAGTTAAATATGTGGACACTACTTTTGGTAAACTGTTTTTGAAAAACATTACGAAAACTGATTGAAAAAAATTAGTTTTTTTAATCACTCTACTGGAATTTTCTGTTCATCAGACATTTTTTTGATTTTATTCATGTTGAAAAAAATGTATGTGATAGTTTCATTGGCATGTTGAAAAATGCACCTGGTAAAGAAAATGATGGAATTAAGGCTAGGGTGGATATGGTTGACATGGAAATATGAGAAGAGTTTTCACCAATGAAGGGTGAAAAATGAACATTTATTCCTCCTACTGCTTACACACTTTCCATGTAGGAGGGATATCAGGTATTCATCTTCTTGAAAGATGTAAAGGTTCTAGAGGGGTATTCATCGAATATCAAGAACATCGTGTCAATGCACAATTTCAAGTTAAAAGGTCTGAAATAACATGAATTCCTTGTTTTGATGAAAGATCTAACTCCTATAGGTTTATGTTTAATTTTTTTCAAGAATGTATGTCATACATTAATAAATCTCTATTTATTCTTCAAATCTCTATGCATAAAAGTTATAGACCCGTAAAAATTGGCGACTATGGAAAGAGAAATTGTAGTCATATTTTGTGAATTAGAAATGTTTTTTCCACCGACATTCATTGATATGATGGTTCATTTGATGGTTCACTTGGTGTAATAAATTTAGATATGTGTCCCTGTGCACTATAGATGGATTTACCCCATTTAATGGTATATGAAGATTTTGAAAGGGTATGTAAAAACTCAAATTCGGCCAGAGGGTTGTATTATAGGGTGATATATTGTTGAGAAAGTCATAGAATTCTATACCGAATACCTGTCCAGGTTGAAAAACATTGTTATAATGAAATCTTGCCACACTGGGAGACTTGTGAGTGAAAAAATTTCTAGAAATGAGTTCATCACAATCAATATTATATATCGGGAGTAGGCCCACATTTACGTTTTTCATAACAGTTTGGATGTTGACCCAAATGTTGAAACTCACTAAGAAATTATTAGGAATTCGAATCCATCAAGGGATGAAATTGGATATCAAATAAACATAATCAATAGTTTATAATATGTCTTCATAACCATATTTTTAAGTATTAAAATAAAAATCTAGATTCAATTTCAGAACGACTTCGATGGCTAGTCGTAGGACCAAGTGTTTATGTATTATCTTACAATGCTTATGTAATTAATGGTTATGCATTCTATACTAATGAACATGATGAAGATAGTACCAAAAATAATAGTGGAGTTAAACTTGTGGATGAATTGATGCATGTTTCTGGTTCTAAGGATAGAAATCCAATTTATGCGAATATGTCAAATTTTGGTATCATCAAAAAAAATATGGGAGTTGGATTATACGACATTCTGAGTGCATATTTTTCAAAGAAAGTGGGTTGATAACAGAATTTCTATTAAAATAGATGTGTTGGGATTTGAGAAAGTTGATTTTAGTTAGGAAGGGTACAAAGATGAACTGTTTATAATGGAATCACATTCAGTACAAGTATTTTATGTTTCAGATCCTACAAACCAAAACTGTTTAATTGTTCTGTTATCAACCAAACCCACTAGAGAGTCAATGGAAAATTCAACAGAGTATGACCCTTTCATTGAAAAGTCACAATCATTTCAAAGTGGTCCCAGTGTAGATGGAATTTTTTATGTCATAGGATAACATAATGAATGGATTTGGATAGTTGATAGAGGGGTCAAATCCCTTCAACCTTAAAAAAGAGTGTTCAATAATCAGGTAATATTTTTTTCTAATATACATCATGTTTCTTTATGTTAATATTTTTTCACTGATGCCTTTATGCTATCTATATTAAATATTAAAACACATTTCTAGATAATTACTTCTGCATATGATGACGCTCCCAATCCCAAGGCACAACAGGTTTATCAACCAACTGTTGCTCGCAGTACAGACGAACAACAGCTTTCTCAAACAATTTCCTTTTTTTAATATATGGTCATTGATACATTTATGTTATATTAATTAAATGTTAAACCACTTTTTTAGATAATGGATTCTATACATGATGATGCTCCCAATCCCCAGGCACAACAGTTACCTAAAACTACTGCTACTCAGAGTGCTGACGGACAACAGGTTTATCAACATTTTTCCTTATGTTAATAATATATCGTTGATTCTTTTATGTTATCTAAATTAAATATTAAACAAATTTTTTATATAATTACTTCTTCACATGATGATTCTCCCAATCCCCAGGCAAAACATGTTTCTTAACCTGCTACTGCTCGAAGTGCATATGAACAACAGGTTTCAAAACCTGTTGCTGCTCCCAGTGCAGAGGTACAAAAACCATTTTCACATGCCGATGCTAGCCCTTGAGAGCTAGAGTAACATGTTGATAATGATGGATCCAAAGAAATTAATTGTGGAAAAACACCGATGAAGCAAAAAAACTAGGAGCGCCATAGTTTGACTGTTTTTTAAAAAATCATTAAAGCTAAAGAGAAAGGCATCAAATATGAAATTGGATGGAATAAGTGAGGTCAGCATGTTAACCCCAACAAGGCCATATTCAGTAGTTACATTGGAATCATCACTCGGAAATGTGTGGGGATTGATGTAACTTCATGGAACTATGTTGTGGCTAATATTAAGACACTAATGTGATGAGATATTATGGAAACATTATGATATAATTTTTTTAATTTACTAAATATTAAATTAAGAAAAATTGACGTACACATAATCATCTCGTGTAGTATGAATTTATAGTAGATCGCTCACACAATGACTATGTCTTAAGGGTTTCTAGAATGATTCATAGGGATTTTCGATAAAATTTTAATGAAATGTCATCTTAAAGATGCTGAAGGGACTAAAAATTATTTTTTATTAATAAGGCCACTTTTGAGGAAGGAAGTGGGAAACAAAAAGTTCAACAGACCCAAATAGCTACAAACAAAAACTAGAAATCACCTCATCCAAGCAAAAACAGTGCCTCTCACTCCAAGGGAGAACCACTCAGTGACCCCATGAAAGCATGGTCCCTCCCGATGGCAAGCCACCTCTTATTTCTGCACACTTGATAACCCAAGCATCATTGGATGTGTTTACTAGTCATCATGTGATGTAGTCTTTTCATGTACATCATATCTGGTAATAAGTTATTTCATAGTACATGTATTCATCACTTTTATTGGAAATGTTTTATTTATGAAATAACAACTGTGTGCTAAAAATAAACAACAGGTATCAAAACTAGCATACACCTACTGTAAAGAAAAGATAAGGTATGCATCACTTGAAAAAATTTGGTATGTATTTTAAATCTACCATAATAATTTTACGTGAAATAAAAAAACACAATAACTATTTTCTTTTGTTTATGTGAATCTCAAAGAGTCCAAATCCACAACCACTTCTATCCCAAACCATGTGCTATGGAAGGAGGCACGTGTAACTAAAGATGTCAAACTAATAGATGAAAACACACAAAAAGTGTGGGAAACATTTGTAAGTATGACATAATAAAAAAATTCTTTAAATAACTATTATATAAAGAAGAGTACTTATTTTCCTAAATTTTCAATCTGATGTAGTCAAAAGAATCAACAACACCCACACCAGATGCAGACATAATTTCAGTGGATTTGAAGCATCTAGAAAAGTATGGTCGCGTCAGAGGTATGGTTTTGGGGTGACACTCCAAACATAATTTGAGAAAAAAACAAGTGGAGGATCAAAATAAGGGAATGAAAAAGATGAGATAAACATTAACTATGTATCAAGAAGAATTAAAATACCATCAAAAGCTGATAGAAAGTTTTCTAGGGTATGAAAATAGAAGAAACAAATCAAGAACAACTCATGCGTGAAGATCCCCCCTACCCCCACCAGTTTTGAGGTGAGTCATTCCCCTAAAAAACAATTCTTAACTGAGGTGTAGTCAATTTTATAATGAAAATTTCTATGAAATGTAAATCAGATAGACACTATACACTGATACCTTTATTGTATTGATATTCTACAGGGTGGAAATGACTGATTTATTTCTATCAACAGCCACCCATTTCTTTGTAGCGAGGGCTACATTGTTCAATATCCAAGATGACATGTTGCACAACAAACCACTTCTGAAAGATCATGTAAGAGTGTCAATTACAATAGCCCATGAGTTGAGCATTGAGATACCTATTCCAATTGATGATGTAGATATTAATATATTCGAACAAGATATAGGAACGTTCATCACATGGACATACCATCTGTAAAAAAAAATTCGACAATGAGGTATTAATTTCCAATTTAATTTTCAAGCTAATCCTTAATCATTAAACAAAAAAGGTCTAAACTGATGTATGTTATTATAGACAGACAAAGGGAAGGGAGTGAAATGAAATACCGATTCAAAACCATCTCAAGGATCATCTAACCAATCAAAACAATCTAACCAAATCACATTAACCCCTCCCATTATATATCAACATTTATTATCATTTAAGGCTCGTGTGGATACAAATTTGAAAGATATTGGTAATCACATAATTTATTTTCAAGCAGATATGTATAGAGGGGAAGATCCAGACTTTATCATCTTTTAGAGTGATACTGAAATCCTTGACTATGATTGGTTAGGTAGCTCATTTGTTAATGTTTACATGAGGTATGTTTTCAAGATTTTATTTTCCAAAAGATTATATACTATCATAATTATGACTAAATACATTTCATATTTTTCATAGGTGTATATATGGAAGACAATTGAATGGATTTCCCCATGAAAAAAAATTGGACTTGTTAGTCCTCATGTCACCTCAACAGAACAACAAGCCATAACTTCCATGAAACATGGTGAAATAGTGGTAGGAGTGCTCAAATCTTTTAACAACAAAATTTTAGATGACAGACACTTATTAACACCAACAATACAAGGGTTAAAATCTACAATTTAATTATATAAAATATATTTTAATTTCTTTGAATACTTATTTTTTTGTGTTCTTAGGTAGCATTGGATGCTCATTGCGGTGAATTTGGAAACTTCGAAGATTTATTTTCTGGATTCAATGCATTTATATCCAATAAACTGACTACAAATGATTGAATTTGTCAATTTTTAATACACTACATCAAACATTTTAGAACTAAATATCTAGTTATATAATTTATATTATCTTTTAATGAGGATTATATTATGATATGGTGGTGTGTGAATATCTTCTACATCATGGAATGAGGATAGGGGAAAAGGACAAGAAACCAAACAATTACTACAAATGGATACAAATCAGTGTATATATAATATGATTTCACTATCCAAATACATAAAAAATTAATTATTTTTCTCATTATTTCAGCAGTGCCTGAAATAATCAAATGGTAAAGAATATGGTTATTAAGTTTATAAATTTATTAAAAAGGTCATATTCCATGAACAAAACAGCATCCCTGAAGAGGTATTTTCAATGATAATTTCTATTTCATATAAAAATACTTATTAATTCTTTGGGTATTTATTTTTTCAGTACTACTATGACTGCCAAAAATAGTCATATTCACAAGAAAATATAGATATTCTTATAAATGAATTGGAAAAATACCTAATGGAAGATTGTACAAATATAAAATGAAGATGGTAAACTTATAAAATAATTCTGACTATAATAATATTTTCTACCTTATCATTCTCTTTGTTTGATGGTAATATTGTGATTTTGTATACGCTAAACGCCCTACTGAAAATCTTGACTATTGGTGGTCCTTATTTGTGCACTAAATAAATTGCATGTTGATTTGTTTTTTAAAAGAAATTGGTGGTCCTGATTTATAGGGTATGTGTGTTATTGATAGACCAAAAAAGATAACAAATATCCAGAAGGGGTTTCCCCATCCCTTGAGTTTGTTGAGACATCTTGAGACATAACAGGAATAGGAGCTTACTCCACTTTTTAGTTGACCCAGTGAATAACCCACTCTCATATATTCATTCAAAGGTCCTGAATATATGATAGTTGGTTCTTCATTGGGCCGACTAAAGCTATGATACAGAAGAAGGATGTTATTCTGTGTCAACTGTACATGGATCAAAGATGTCACAAAAAACTCAAAAGATTGGGAAACCCCTTATGGATACTCGTTATCTTTTTTTTCTATAAACAAAACACATAACTTGTAAATGAGGATCAATAATTTACTTTAAAAAACAAATCAACAAGTAATTTATTTAGTGAGAAAAATGAACTCACATACAAAAAATGGAGTAAATGCCTTCTAATTGTTTTGATGATATAGAAAAATGATATATCAGTCATTTGTGATATGTAGGAATCAACCGCACCTCAATCCAATTTATGGTGTCACTGATATGACACCAAATGTGTGTTCTTAATTACGATTGACATTAATTCAAGTAAAAAAACAAAACAAAAATACTGAAAACCCTAAAAACGCATTCATATTGTTTTGATACAATATTACAATGATCCATGAGTCAGTTTTGATGTGTAAGAATCAGCCCAACCTCAATCCGATGAATGGTGTCACCGGTGTGGATAAAAGTTTCCACTATCAGTTTGAAATTGACATTTTTTTTCAAAACGTGTCACCCACTAAAAACAAATAAAAAACACTCCTATTGTCTTTCAAATTAAGGACAGCGATTTGTAATTCCTTCATGACGTGTATAAAGAAGTCTCATATCAAACTGATGCACAATTCGACCAGTATGACTCAAATTTCATGTTTTAGATTTGAAATGACATTTTAGGAAAAAAAACTAACATAGTAAAAAAATGATAAAACACATTCACATTGTTTTTATACATGATTAAAATGATCCATGAGCCTGTTGTGACATGTAGGAATCAACCCAACATCAACCTGATGAATGGTGTGACCAGTATGACTAAAAGTGTTTGCTATCATTTTAAAATTGACATTTTAACTCAAAACATGTCACTCACTAAAAACCAAGAAAATAATTTTTGATTATCTTACAAATTATGGACGGCTATTTGTAAGTCCTTTATGAAATCTATGAAGTATTATCACATGATACTGAGGCACGATGCTATTGGTATGAATCAAATTGCATTTTTTTGATTTGAAATAAAATTTTTGTAAGAAACAAAACTGACATACTTAAAATCAAGTAAATTCATTTTGATTGTTTTGATAATTTAGGAAAACAATCCATCGTCCATTTGTGATGTGTTGGAATCAACCCCACCTCAATCTGATGCATGGTGTCACCGGTATGACTCTAAATGTGTATTGTTATTTAAAATTGAAAATAATTTAAGTAAAGAAACCAAACTGACATACTGAATATAGAGAAAAACATTATAATTGTTTTGATACGTTAGGAAAATAATCCATGAGGCAATTGTGATGTGTAGGAATCAAAACCACCTCAATCCAATGAACGATGTGACTGGTGTGACTAAAAGTGTTCGTTATCAGTTTAAAATTGACATTTTAGTTCAAAAAGTGTCACTCACTAAAAACAATGAAAACACACTCTGATTGTCTTCCAAATTAAAGACAGGAATACGAACATCCTTTTGTGACATGTATGAAGTAGTCTCACGTCAAAATGATGCACGATGTGACTGGTATGACTAAAATTTCATATTTTTGGTTTGAAATTGTATTTTAGTAAGAAACACAACTAACATACAAAAAACTGAGAAAACATATCTATATTGTTTTAATAATTTAGTAAAATGATCCATGAGACAATTTTGATGTTTAGGAATCAACCCCACCTCAATCTAACAAAAGGTGTGACCGGTATGACTAAAAGTTCATGTTATCAGTTTAAAATTGACATTTTAACTCAAAACATGTCGGTCACTGAAATCCATGAAAATGTGCTCTGATTGGCTTCCAAATTAAAGAAAGTGATTTTTATGTCCTTTTTGACATTTATGAAGTAGTATCACGTTAATCCAATGCACGATGCAACTGGTATTACTCAAATTACATGTTTTCAGTTTATAATGACATTTTTGTAATAAAACACAATTAACATACTTAAAACCAAGGAAATTCATTCCAATTGTTTTGATACTTTATGAAAATGATCCATCAGTCATTTTTTATGTGTAGGAATCAGCCCCACCTCATTCCAACCCACGATGTCACTGTTATGACTCCCAATGTGTCTTGTTATTTAAAATTGACATTAATTCAAGTAAAAAACACAACTGACATACTAAAAACCAAGAAACCACATTTGGATTGTTTTAATACATTAGAAAAATGATCCATGAGTCAGTTTTGACATTTAGGAATCAACCCCACCTTAATATGATGAACAGTGTTACCGGTATGACTAAAACTGTCTACTATCAGTTTAAAATAGAAATTTAAACTCAAAACGTGTCACTCATTGAAAACCTATAAAACACACTCTAATTGTCTTCCAAATTTATAAAAGAAATTCATAAGTTATTTTTGATGTGTATGAAGTTGTCTCATGTCAAACTGACATGTGATGTGACTGGTATGACACAAATTTCATGTTTTCAATTTGAAATGACATTTTAGTAAAACAACACAACTAATATACTAAAAATCAAGGAAAAGAATTTTGATTGGTTTGATTCTTTATGAAAATGATCCATCAGTCACTTATGACATGTAAGAATCAACCCCACCCCAATTTGATGAACTATTTCATTGTCATGACTCCAAATGTTTCATTTTATTTAAAATTGACATTAATTCAAGTAAAAAAACACAACTGGCATACTAAAAACTAATAAAAGACATTTGGATTGTTTTTATACTTTAGGAAAATGATCCAAGTGTTAGTTGTGATGAGTAAGAATCAACCCCACCTCAATCTGACAAACAGTGTGACTAGTATGACTAAAATTGTCTACTATCAGTTTAAAATTGACATTTTAACTCAAAAAGTGTCAATCACTAAAAACTAAGAAAACATGCTCTGATAGTATTCCAAATTGTTGAAAATGATTTGTAAGTCCTTTTTGGCATGTAGGAAATAATATAATGCCAAATCTACACATGATATGGCTGGTGTGACTCAAATTACATGTTTTTGGTTTGAAATGACATTTTAGTAAAAAACAAAATTGACAAACTAAAAACCCAGGAAATGAATTACAATTGTTTTGATACTTTAGGATAAAAATCCATCAGTAATTTTTTGACATGTATGAATTAACCCCACCTCAATATAAGGCACAGTGTCACCAGTATGACTCCAAATGTTTCTTATTTTATAAAATTATCATTAATTCAAGTATAAAACACAACTAGCATACTAAAAACTAATAAAATGCATTCGGATTGTTTTGATACTTTAGAAAAATGATCCATGAGTTAGTTGTGTTGTGTATGAATAAACCCCACTTCAATCCGACGAACTATAAGACCGGTATGACAAAAAGTGTCCACTATCAGTTTAAAATTGACATTTTTGCTCGAAACATGTCACTCACTAAAAACCATGAAAATTCACTCTGATTGTGTTTGAAATTATGGATAGTGATTTGTAATTCCTTTGTTACGTGTATGATGCATTCTCACACCAAACTAATGCACACTACAACCAGTATGACTTAAATTTCATGTTTTCTGTTTGAAATGAAATTTTGGAAAAAAACACAAATGACATACTGAACACTGTGGAAATTCATTATGATTGATTTTATATTTTAGGAAAATGATCCGTCAGTAATTTTTGACATGTAGAAATCAACCCCACCTCAATCTGACACACAGTGTCACTGGTATGACTCCAAATGTGTCTTGTCATATAAAATTGACATTAATTCAAGTAAAAAACACAACCGGTATACTGAATACTGAGAAAATCCATTCGGATTGTTTTGATACTTTATGAAAATTATCTATGAGTTATTTGTGATGTGTAGGAATTTACCCTGCCTCAATCTGACAAACTGTGTGATCATTATGGAAAAAATTGTCTGTTATGATATTAAAATTAACATTTTAACTCAAAACGTGTCCCTCACTAAAAATCAAGAAAACGAGATTTGATTGTCTTCCAAATTAAGGAAAGCGATTCGTAGGTCCTTTGTGACATTTATGAAGAAGTCTCATGTCAAACTGAAGCACGATGCGACCAGTATGACTCAAATTGCTTGTTTTCAGTTTCAAATGACATTTTAGTTAAAAAACAAAACGGACATACTGAAAACCAAGGAAATGCATTCTGATTGTTTGTATACTTTAGGAAAAAAATCCATCGGTCATTTGTGATGTGTAGGAATAAACCCCACCTCAATAGGGTGCATAGTGTCACCGGTATTACTCTAAATGTGTCATTTTTATTAAAAATTGACATTTTGTAAATGTATTGTTCATATTAATGTTTAATTTATTTCTTTATAGTATGACTAACATAATATTAGTTTCCTTATATTGGTGAAAACTTTGTCTTGGTTTTGGATTATTAGTTTGTAAACTATTACCACCCATCAGATGAATTTTTTTAGAGGGGACCACATATGTCGAAAGAGAAAACATTAATTTTTTTAGCAGTTTATTGGATATTTGTAAATGTAATATTATAATACATTTTTCAAAATGTATATAAAAGTGTTTTTATGGTATATACATTGAGTGAATATTTTTTTCATGATGCCAATTAAATGTATATAGAATTTTTTTCCAAACATTTTTTTGTGCTACTAATTTTTTCTTCATTTGCATCGTGTATGTGGATCTTTTGTATAAATATACTACGAGTGGTTGTTTTTTAGAAAGTTATTACTTATTTGTGTAGTTTATTTTTCCTGGTTTGATTATTTTGGTCGACTATTTATTTTTTTGCAGGTTGATCGGTGTGATGTTATATAAACAACATACCCAGACCAGGAAGCCTTTATCAATGCCAGTTGAAGTGCTGATAAATGGGGACTTTATTAGTACTTTGAATAGTGCTGATAAAGGGTGGCCTTTATCAGTGCTTTTTTAGCACTGATAAAGGGTATCCCCCCCCCTTTAATAATGACTCGATTAACAATGCATTTTAGTGTTGATAAATGCCTTTTTTAGCGCCGATAGAAGCCTCTCTTGTGGTAGTGTCTGTTATAACATTAGGGATGGGAATTATTTCTTAACCCAAAAGGACTTTTCTATGAATCTATAATGATTCTAATCTTCTTTATGATTTTTTACATTGTTATTTTACAATTCTTTTCAAATTTAGGAAGTATGGATTTCTCTTACTTTTCATGTTTCTTTAAAGATTGAAATATCTTCTTCACTTGAGCTAACATATTTGTTACAATATTTCATACTTTCTACAACATTATCTCATTTTCCACCTAATGAGGCTACATGATCAAACATTCTTTAGTCATGTTCTCTTTCTTTTTCATAAGTTATACCCCTTCATTATAGAGTTTGTTTTAGTATATGGAGTCAATTTATCCATACCTTTGTAAATTTTATTCTATTTTTTGACCAGAATTCCATGTCATACATTTATTGGTTATAAGTTCTGAACTATTTACCATCCACAAAAAATATTATATTTTGAGTTTCTATTTAAGGAACCCCTTCACCCATTTCATCGGATATGCCTTCTATAATTCCAATGACCATGGGTCTTTTCATGATTGATGCCAATTTTTGTTCAATATTTCCCCTTTAGCTTTACTTTTCATCGTTTTTATACAAAAGTACACGATGTGGTCACTATTACCATAGAAGAACTTTATGGACCTCAGAACACCCTAATATGGGAGGGCTGAATTAGGGTGTCAACATTTTCTTTTAAACTAATAGATCTTGTTTCCACATTGTTTGTAACCTATTAAACCCATCTAAAGATAAAGTTCAGAAAACAAACGATCACATGAAAAGTGAAGACACAACAATTTTACTGGGTTCACCACTAAGGGATAATTCCAAGGAGAATACATCGACAGTTTGTCAGTCATACCAAATTCTACAAATCTTTACATGTTTTGGAATACAAAGGTTTAGTACAGTCACTCTGTTCCAGGTGCACTTCCTTTAAAACGTTTTAAGGATAGCACACTATGTCCCTCGAATCACTTCCTTTGACTCCCCATTACTCATTGTGTTGGAAAGAATATGAACTTAGTTTATTGACTTGAATGTCTCTTCAATTGTTTGGAATTAAATCATACATCATTAACTATAACTTTATTCTCTATTGAAGTTATATTTTCCCCTACAGTTGTAATCTTATTTTTGTGTACTATTTGTTTGAAACCTATCCCCTATGAACTGGCCTTCTTCCTCCACGTATTGAAGTAATCCATATACCACCTCCATGTATTACCTCTACAAACTATGACTATTTATTTCCTTTATAAACCATGTTCACATACTACCTTCACTTCTGCTCTCACGTACAACTTATTCACCACGGACCAACTTCTCATCTTTGAACTGTCATTCACATACTGCCTTACTTTGTGTACTGCCTTTCTCTATGAACTTCCTAACATTCTCTGCATACATCAATATCACCACATACCATGTTCTTCCTCCACATAAAAACTCCCCTACATGGACTTTTCTTCCCTTTGAATACTGTAGAAAACCCTTCATAAAAAATTGTTTTCATGCGAACCTCTTTCGGACTTAGCCAAATTCCATGAGTGATGAATTACCCTAATGAAATTTTCTATCCAATTTTTAACAATGTGATTATCTCTCCTTATATAGTGAATTATATATGAATAATCTGTTAATCCAATATTTACCAAATATTTGATATGGTATTTCCTTCACCACATACTGTGCACCTCCTCTGAACCATTTCCCTACTCGGTCTGCATATCGCCACTCGCCCCTTCGTGGTTGACGAACTCTTCTGCAAACAGATCTCTTCCTCACTTCCACCAACATCAATCCATACTTTTAATTGTCTAATATACAACCCTATTTTCATTATATTTGGGAATGACATGTCATCCCACAAATCAGCATGCCTTCCACGTACTGTGATCCTTCCCGCAAACATCAAGTCTTCACCGTGAACCATTCCCTCAACTTGGTTTGCGATCTACCATTTTCTATACCATACCTTGTGATCTAAAAACTATTACCAATATATGGTTTATGGTTTTGTTCCTTTGATGAAACTCTTCCTTTTCCTAAAACAAACTTCTGATTTTGAGGCCCAAAAATTTGGAAAACAGTGGGAAATTGTTCCACCTTCAATACTGCTTTTAGCCTCAATAGTAAGACTACATTCCTTGAAAACTCCTTGATCTACCCAATTTGGATTGACAAAAAACAAAAACCATACACCATTTCAAGAAAATAAGAGCCTTGGTTCCAACAGAAGCATTGCCTTCTATCTGGTGTGACATCCTTCTATGTTTTCTTCCTTGACATCTTTGGTGTACTATGTTCAATCATCCTTTTCTAATTTTACCCCAAGGTAGACTTGACTTATTCACGTTCTTTCCTTTCTAATTTATCACTCTATTGTCATGAGAATATGAATTTGGATCATAATTAATTATATTATTGGACATATATATTTCAATATTGACATAATTTATTAGGTGAATCAAATCTATTTTTAAAATATATATTTTTCTCTTTCTATGAGATATTCATCCGTCTTGTGTTATTATTCTTAGTTTCATCATTTATTCCCCTTTATTATGGCCTCATTCCTTATGTATTATTTGAAATGTTATGCCAAAAATCAATGACTATATTCCTATACTTCTGATAAGACCAATTGTATCATCAAAACCTATTTCATTTTAGTAAAATCTTAGTATGTACAGATTTTTCTTATTTATCACTAAAAAAACTTGAATCAAGTAACCTAAATAGAGTGTTTAATTTATTACCTTTGTATAATATATATGGGATCTCACCATTATATATTGATCAGTTTATAAGTCTTGGAAAACTAGATTCAAACATTATTCTCATTTTACATTTGAAATATAATATCATATAATAATAAAAATTATTACAACCATGAAATCATTCAAATATTCCTTCTTGTTATCTTGGGGAAGGAAAAGGAAATAAAGGGTGAAATTATATTATCTATAAGGTTTACATAAAATAGAAATTATCATGATAAGAGAAGGTATAAAAAATATGGTATAGTTGATAATCAAAACAAATTCCATTGAATAAACAGCTTGAGCTCAAAGTATATCCATATATAATATCAACATAGAAATCACATATATAATGGAAAAAACATTGTCAATAATAAAAATTCATAATTATTGAAATTTATGATCTTATCATCAATGAAATAACCAAGATATCATGAATCTTACTATCATGACCTCAACCTACGCATTCTTAATAAATTTATTGGTGTAAAATATATACTCATCTAATATGGTGGCCTACTATTTTATCTCATAAAACCTATCAATACATCAAAGGAACGTATATATTTGAGATCCACGCATCAATTTTACATATATTTAATTAATTTTCTATTTAATATTAAATACAATTCATTTTCAAAATGAATTCTAAATAAAAAATATCCATATTAAGTCCAGAAAATGAAATATTTCACTATTCATTGAAATAACTTTATTAATAAGCTTATGATAACTAATACCATATATATAAATGGTAGACAATTAATAAAACATAAAATATTGGGAAATTAGGTCATATAAAACCACTATACATAAAATATGTACATGTTGAAGAAAATAATGTCCAATGAAATATTGGAGAGTGATAATGAATTTTATCATGATTAATTTAACAACCAAAAAACCATAAATAAGCTATGGATGAAATAAAATCATCAATCCATCATAAATTAATATTTTTCTATAAAACCAATACATTTGAAAATAATTAAAAAAATAGAATAAAAACATTAAAATAACTTCATTGTAATTTAGTATACGAATGAAGTTATAAACAACTTTAAAATTATTTTCATTACTTTAAGAAAATAATACCCTTTATTTTTCAATTATAAATTAATAGAATAGTATTTTATTTGAATTAACATAGAATCATATATAGGAATATAAATAGATAAAAAATTTCATGGAGGTGGAATATTTTATTCACATCGTACACATTTAAAAATCATTCCTTTTTTATTTTTTCAAGAAATTCAAGAATACCCTTATCAAAAAAATGTTAGAAGATTTGTTATTAAACCTTTGTGAATAAAGTAAAAGGTAGTTTAAAATGACTTAAAATAATCATTTTATTTCATATAATAATGTTCTTGAAACAATTAAATGAGGCTCACCATGGAAGGAATATATTTTGATGGAAAACATTAAAAAAAAATTTGAATGAAATCCCTTTACTTGTAACTTACATGTTTACTCATAAACCAAAAAGAGAAGAAATTGAATATAAAGAAAAAAACCCAAAAAAACCATAATAGAGTAAACTATATGTGGTTTAAGATATTATAATCATATAATTTCCCCAAAGTAAATCTGAACAAAAACAATGTCAAAATAAAATGAGATTTTAACAAAAATATCTTTCCTTGGGTCCCCAATTAGTCATACATGTTTGATCCTAAAATATAATGAATTTAAATTTATTAATTAAATTTATAATAACATTTTTCATCTATATTACATTTTCAATTCCCTTTTATAATCATTTTGAATCCATTCATTGAATAGATATAGTTTACATCGACCACTTATGGTTGTTCAGTCAATTTTGCAATGTCCCGACCTGGGATCCACTTAACCAGTGCCCTGATCTAGTAAGCCACATGGCCTCCAGAATTCCTCCCCATTGGAAAGAGGTTTTAGACTATAAATAAGGACGTAAAGGTGCTTTAATTGGGAGAATATACCATCAAATCATAGTGGCACAATGGATACAATCAGAGATAATCAATAGCATAAGCATAATATAAAATGACAGAATAGGTAAATTGTGGAACAGTAAACATATAACTAAATAAATAAGAGAGGTTAAATGGATAAATAATTGAGAAGATGATAATAATATAAAAAATAATCTTTGGAATTCTCTAATACATGGATTCATGGCATGCAATAATATAGAAAAGAAACAGGTAGATACAAGCATGCAACACAATAGTACCAAAGGTCAAAAGGAAAAACAGCTCCAAGTATCTCAAGACTATTCTTGATCCTCTAATTCTAATCTCCAACTAAAGTTAATCATGTAAAAGACCAGTATCATAGAGCTTGAACTTATCATTAGCTACAAACAGATAATCTCCTCGGGTACCAAAGGTGGCTCTAGTAGGGTGCGAGATAAAAATCTCAGTAGGCCACCACCAATGGTGTCTATGTGTAATCTAAATAGTTCTAAAAAATAAATAATTTTTAGTTATAATAGAATAAGTAAATCAATGTTGAAATAAATAACCAAGCCACTCATGTTCCTAAGGGACACCTGACGTCTCTACCAATTTTGGCTCATTGCCGAAAGGATTGTTTGAACAGTTACTATATGTATATAGTAGTAATATATATATATATATATATATATTATAATTATATATATTTCATCCACCTATATGAACCAAGTACATGAGGATATAAGTGGAAATATACCTAGTATAATAGTTTCTGGTTGGACTAGGGCATAACTTAGACATCTATTACCATTCTAACAAGCCTATAAGCCCATGAAATAGGGTACACTCCCTACATCCCAATAGAGTGTGATATTCCACAAAAAAACACTCAATATGGTGAGTGATACATCATGGAATAACTCTAATCATTTAATGTGTCATGTAAATCCCATTTCCCACATAGTATAACTGGTGTGAGACGTCATGCTCAACACCCGATGTAAGGGAGTGTGATGCCTCCATTCTCAATTGGACCCTTACCATTGTATCAAAAACTCTATAAAGGTTCATTATACTAATATCTAGAATGGGGAATTGACTCCCATCCATTTCTTTTATCTATCCCATATATATAACAGAGTCATAATAATTTATAATATAATAGATAAGTAATAAACTCTTATGTATATCATTATCCAAGTTCCATAATATAAAAGGAAACACATTCTATTACAACATTCAGTTAAGCATGAACAAAAGGCATGGAATTTCTATCCTTTTAATTCATTATATGTGATCAATTATATTTAACTCTTTCAATTAATTAAAACAAGTAAAATAATTCATAAGGAGAAAAGTGTAAATTTAAAGGTGTTATAGTCAATTGATTTAGAGGATGCCACCATCTTTTATAATCCATACCATATAATACATTCATGATAACCAATTAATTTAATTCATTAAGACATGTAAATACCATTTATAAGGTCAAATTTGGTAACTAGAGGGTGACATGATCATTAGATAACTTTTATACATGGGAAATTCCAAGGATAGGATGATCCAAACACCTACTAGGTGCCTATGGTTCCGTGATCATTCACATATCAAGGAATATTTGATTTATAATCCATGCTGGAATCTAATTATACATTTCAGGAATTTAACACATTTTACATTAAGTAATCAATTCAAGTGACACACCCAAGGGTTGTACATATAATGTGAGTACAACCTCCAAACCACCAAACATGATTTAATAGACCATTACTAAGATGCAATGGATAATTTGATATGAAACAATAAATTAAATGGAGATTATTAGAAAAATTTTGTGTGTGGCATAATGAAATAATTATGAAACATAAAAAGTCAATGAAAAAATGAAATTACCACCAACTTCAAGGGCATAGATGAATCATTGCTCATTATCAAATATATATTTGAATTAGGTTTTAAGGGATATTTTAAATGGCCCCATGAGCTAAAAATAGTGAAAATTATAATGAACCTAAATAACATAATAGATTTGAAGGAAAATTGAGATAGGAGTTAAGAGTGATGTTAGCCTTCCCTTAAGGAATCCAACTCTTCCAATGGATTGAGAAACAGGTACTGGTTATGGGATATGGAGATGAACCTAGGTTGATGTACGAGGAGTCCCATGGGAGAGAATAACCATGTGAGCCACTAGAGGAAGAAGGAGATAAAAAGAAAAGGCTAAAAACTTAAGTGAGGGAAAAATGAAATTTCACTCCAAAATATCAAAGGGCATGGTGTTGCCGTACGTTTTGGCCAAACCATGAGCAAACCATGATTAGTTCACCAATACTTATGGAACATTGAATGGTTAGGTGCACATTTATACTATCCATGTGAAAACTGTGTAGAATGAATCTCTTCCATATCTACAACTGCCTGTACGGTTGTACGCCCTAGGACACAGGGTTGTTGAAAAACCATGTGAACAAGTCCATTTTTCAACTTTAGAGATCTGGGCTTCGAATGAGCCCCAGATGAACCTGTGACCCCTATTACATGATAAGACAACATTATTAGGGTTGTTTAAGGTATTCAAATTGAAAAACTAACAATATGTACCTTCATTGAAATGAAGGGTCCTTAAAACATCCCCTCCTTAAATAAAATTGTCATCAAGTTCACTGTAGGAGGGTAAAGACGTATATTCGGTGAATAGTTCTATCTATTGAGAGACAATATTAGCTTCTCACTCCCAGGTCTTGTCATATGCTTGGATGTGATTTCATAGCAATCGTAACAAAGGAACATACCTACCTTGCAATTTCTCCAAGCTCTAATCCACTCTATCCATTAGATACACCTTGAAGGAAGCATCTACATCCCATTAAAACTCGTCAGGATTGAAAACATGTGTTAGGTATGGATAGTATCAATAATGCTGACATACATGAAAGATATCATCCATAAAACTGTGTCTCTGAGGAAGTTCCTACTATTAAGCCATTGGTTTGATCTGTTTCATAACCTTTAAGGGTCTAATTAACCTCTGTGGGAGCTCACCCTAATTTCAAATACATTTATATCCTAAAAATGGTTATATTACCAAGAAAACCAGGTCTCTGACATCAAAGTCAATAGGTTTCTAACATCTATTGGCATATGACTACAGTCTGGACTAAGCTATCAACATGTACTGTCTGATCATCTAGAACTGTTATTTAGTCTTCTGCATGAGACGCGGTCTATGAATATCTACTTTGCCTACCCCTATCTTGAACAGATGTGAGAGGAAGGTCCTACCATATAAGTATTCATAAGTATCCATCTCGATGGTATCCCAAAAGCTATTATTTTAAGAAAACTACACAAAAGGAATGTGTTTCTCCAAAGAACCTCCAAAGTTAGGAACACATGCTCAGTGCATGTCCTCTAGCACCTGAATCATATGCTCATTTTTTCCCTTGATCTATAGGTGATAGGCCATGATCAAAAGTACCTACATACCCAAGTCATTCTACAACCCCTATAATGTAATTTTCTGACCGGGCTGACCACTAAACTGGTAGCAGGACCAGTGGGCCACATGACATCAAGCATGTCTCCCCAAATGATGGAAGCTTCTGACTAGAAGAGATGTCCTATGGTGTGTCTTTGGGTAGACTATTCTCTTATATATTATGGTAGTACAATAGTATAACAGTATAAATAATAGTTAGCATTGGAAGAATTAATAAATAATTGAAAAAAAAAGTGGAAGACAAATATTATAATAAATGAATTAAAGTGGACCATATGAATTTACAAAGATTCATGTATGAAATATGATGATACAAGTGAAAGAAACAAGAAATAAAAATATAACTACAATCTAATTAAATAAAAACTTCCCAACAACTAGCTCTAAGAGAATCTCAAGGATCAGTACAATCCACATATCCCTACTTCCATATACAAGCAAATCAACACAACATAAGTAGTGGATCCAAAGAACTCTAAGAATGTAGGTCTACTCAGGTACTCTAGTGAAATGATGTACTGAGTAGGGTGTGAGACCTAAATATCAGTAGGATCACATCACCAGTGTCTATCCCAATATAGAATGTACAATATAAATTTAGACAGTGTGTGATATATAGTAAGCATAGTGAAATAAAAAGTAAAATGACAACACCTTGGTCTGGGTACCTAAACAAACATCCAACCCATATTGTCTGCTTCATCCTAAGCCAAATATCAGAAAGGATGTACCTATGCATGTCATAATACATATAACATATTCCAGTGTAAACTAGGAAAGTAACAAAAACATGTCCCCAAGCTTGTGTTCTAGCTGAGTGTCTCATATCCATGTCTACACATGAGCAAGAAAAAGTGAAAGAAATAATCATCAAGATATAACACAATGGCTCATAAAAACAATAAACTATGAATATCATAAGAGAAAACAACAAATCATTCAAATCTATCAAATCCAAGTGTTCAGTAAAGTGCCCATCCAAGGTGATCTAAAAATAATCCCAAGTGTCATAACAGAAACATCTGATAATATAGTACCATTGATTCCATCCAAGGAAATCCAAATGAATCTGAAGTATAACTCGAGGCATTGTGAATTTGAGTCCATATCAGGTGTCATACATAGGGACTTATTATCACCCATATGATAGTGTATTCATCTTTCTGATGGGTTCATCTATGGTTTCTTCCCTAGGGAACTGCAATCGACTACGAGTATAATAAACTGCTCAAGAATACCTTTCCTAGAAAGATAAAGAATATCCCACAATTCATCTGGTCCTAACCCAAATGAGAATGGTGATTCCATCCATGAATCCTTAATATGGAATCCATGTTCTCTTCTAACATGCAATAGGTGAGCAAATAAAGAGAGGCACATATCAGAAAGAAATAATTTATAATTAAAATCCATCAACTAAACATCTCATTCCATCAAGAGCCTGGAAGGATCCCCCCGCTAAAAATCTATCCAAAGGATACAATCAAATAATCAACATGGAATAGATAATTTAGAAAAAAAGAAAGCTTGTAACAATTATATGTCATCATTAGTATTTTAAAATCGCATGCTAAAAATATTACAAAATATTAGAACATAAAACAAGCCACTAAAATAGGGCATAATCATTAGTCAGTTGCATAATAAATGGAACACAAAAAGACACATTGTGTCATCATGCTTCATATCACATGTTATCAATGACATCTTAAATAAAACGTATTCCATTAAGATTAGATTGTATAGTATTCCTTTCCAACAAAGAACATGCTCTAATCTACAAGAACTAAAGAGGCAAGGCACATATCTTAACATAATGTGCCAAGAATAAGGATTGAAGTAAGGTGTTCAATAAAATAAAAACATGGGTCTAAACAATAAGAATAAAACATGTCCATTTTTTACGGGATAAAATTAATGGATCATTACTCATTATAAACCCATTTTTCAAATTTAAGGGATTAACCCATGTTTAAAGACATCCCATGGAATGAGGAAACTTATTACATTTTTAATGGTACACCCAAATCATAAGGCATTTTAGGACGAAGAAGACGGATCACCCAAAGGGGTGGCCAAAGGCAAGGTGAACACCCTATGAAAGGTTTTTTCTGTAATCGAGGGTCACTAAAGATAAAGAAAAGAATTCCAATCATTTTAATAATCATAAACAACTCTTAGGAGGTTTCATTGGAAGGGGAAATCACCTATATGGTTAGTTTTTATATTAAGGATGGCCTCAACATTTAAAAACATCACTATTTTAAAATCCAAAACAAATCCATTTAAACTAATCGAGCATGAAAAATAAATTCATATTATTCAAAGGGGGGGAATACATACTTGTCACAAAATAATAACCAATAAGAATTCATATTGAAAGATCAATCCATAACTAATAAGGATATCAATCGCAAAAACTACTTTTTAGTTTAGAAAACAACAAATCTCCATTGGGGGTATTAAAGTAAATAAATTCTACTTTAAATGATTCATTAATTAAATAACAAGCAATAAGTCAAGAAAGAAGAAATATCTAATCATTACTATTAGTTTCCAAGTACAGGACACCTCAGTTGGAAGGGAGTTATTATAAAACCATGAAATTTTTTATCAAAAAATCATTTATCATAATTTAAAAATTAATTATAGATATAAAGACGTATTAATTAAAGGCAAGGAATTTGTGTGATGTTGTAATTGAATGCATAATTAAATTTAAAGAGAAAAATGGATCCTACCTCATAAAAAGAAGACAAAGTCGAACACTTCAGATCTTCATGCATTTATAGGCAACCACTAAAATCTGATCCATCACACCTCTAGGAATATGAACCATTTCATATACAAAAGGACACCTAGCCCCTATGTATTAGCATGGACATGAACATGTTCAAGGGTATCCTTACATATATTTTATATGCGTACACCCATTAACACTCACCCCCATATGAATTTTTTATATTATATGTATACACACCTAGCCCCGTATATTTAATTGAGCTACCGTGAGAGGATATATATATATATATAACAAGTAAACCTAAATATATATATATGTTTACCAATTCATACAAAATTAATTTTAATTTTAATCTGGAAAATCGAACCCACCACAAGGGTGATCAAAATATGCTACAAAAATATTAGGAACTCAAAATCACTGTGGCAGGGTCTGATGCACATAAATAAAAATTAACAAGAACTCAAAGTCACCCAATGGACATAAAATAAATTTTGTGAAATCATGCAGTAGATTTGAACCCTTACCTTGTATGGCGGTAATGGCCGAAATTGGTCATAAACGCCTCACCTTCACTGGAGCACACCAAAACATACTTGAAGGGGTCCCGAGAGACACACATCATGACCAAACCATATAAGAAACACAAGAATAAACTTAGACCTACCCATATGGTTTCGGATAAACCTAACTTAGTGACTAATAGGCCAAAAAACATCTATAAAGGAAGAGGGATGGGGGAAAAGAATCCTACCTCATGACCATGAATGAGAAACTAGATAAAATCCAGTTGAAATTGTCATGGAAGGAGGAAGCCTACGAGGGGGTCATACGAGAGGGGGTTCGTCCAGGTGGTTCCATGCGTCGAGGGTAAAGGGATGAGGGAGAACCCTTTTGGGTTCTCTTAAAACTTAACCTAAAATAATAACAATAATATTATTACTAATAATATTAATATAAATAATCATCATCATCATCACCATTACAATAATATTGATATTAATATTATTAATAAATCATTTAATTTTTTTATTTTTTATTTACTTTAATCTAATTTAATATCTTAAAATAAATGCATCACAGATTTTCCACTCTCAGAATTACGTTATAAATATTTGTTTTAAAAACAGAGCATCCATTAAATGCCAAAAGTCCAAATTCCCATGGAATTTGTATCTGGTTCAAAACACGGTATGTTAAAACCTCCCCACTATAGAACTTGTCTTCCTCGAAAATACATTGGGAATAATGAAAACATTACCTAACATATAGGTGTCTTGAAGTGTTATTAAAACAGATGTTTTTCATTTCCAAACATCCAACGCACCTTTGAGATTTTATTTAAGCAATCTTCACTTAATTTGTAAACACCTGATCCTATGCTCATTTTCCAACCGAACATAGAGACATATCTTACCCAATCCCATTTAACTAGAAAAATGATCGCATCATAATATCTTTAAACATCTGACCGACGGTGCTCCCCACCTTTGGTCTCAACATTTATAAAGGGTACAATTCTGATCCATGACACATCAACCATTTGAATTTCCTTTCAAATAACACTCCAATAGTTTTAAGGATTATCCAATAATGATTTTGAACATACCCAAGGATCGATCCCCATAGACCTCATTTAGAGAGTTTGAGCCATGTTCTTATGACAAACTGTGTATAACACAAATCAAATTCGCCTCCACCTAGAAACATGCTAGGAATTGTCCTCCGTTCACCACTTCATTGAACCAGAATGACAATGAGTCGTGCCACCTCTGATTGAATATTCTCAAGGATTCTTGGCTAAGAAAGTTGGCAAATTACAAACTGGACCACAATCTTTTCATCTAAGGAATACTTTTCTTATCATGGACATGTTCAATGAAGCTCAAATCCCACTTCTGGTGAGATGTTGGTACAAATCCATGGTGTCGACATTAGAACATTGACTGATCCCAAAGCAGCATCCACCTGGATGTCAAGTCAGAGAAGAATAGATGGTGTCCTAGATTCTATCTAAGAAATTCATATACATGAACCCATAGATTACTCAAGAATAACTAAGCCTTGATAAGAACCACATGTCAGCATGAAACACCGAGAAACCCACCTAGGAAAATGCAACGGATTTAAAAGAATTAGCATTGTGTAAGACTGACCCTCTCTTAGTGCATCAAGGATGATGTCAATATAGGGGACATGATATTATATTAATTAGAATACACTTATAGTAACTAAATGGTTTCTAGTTAATAATACCTAACTACTAGAAAGAATAATTGTCAAACCACTTACTGGATGACTTCCATTGAAAGAACTAGTAAAAATACCAACCCAAACCGAACCACAATGCATTCTCTTCCCAAGGAATTATGTGATCATTCAAGATTTAACCATTGAAGTCCTACAAGATGAACAATGTTTCTTAGGAATTTCATACACAACCAACCATTTCAACATCGTGCTATCGAGCAAGCATCGACACTATTTAAACTTGAAATCCATAAGGAATTCATGAAAAATATCCCATTTCCAAATTTTCCTTTTAGGTTTCATTACTTTCACTTAGAAGGAAACGTTTACCATATTTGACATGATGATCCATGCATTAGGAGTGTCCTAGTTGCTAAAACAAGAGATAGACCAACTGCTCACAAGTACACTAGATTAGAATCACCACAAACCCAAACATTTAAGCAATTGGTATGAAATCAAATCAAACCAAATGGCGTATCAAAACACCCAACGTTTCAAAAGGTCATCATGGGCATTGGGTGAACCTGATTCCATAATTCCTAGATCACTCTACTTGGAAAGGAATCTAGGCTACACTTAACAGTGCAAGACTCAACAAGCATACCAAACTCAACTGGTTTGTTATAACATTTAGCACTCGAATAGCACTGTGTACCTAAATGCATACTACCCCGAGGTTTCAAAAGCAAGTTGAAAATCCAAGATACTACCCATAGGCATATCAACCCTATTCATTCAAGTATTTTATGGTCCAAACAAGATACTTAACCCAAAGTCGTATTTCTCCATATGACCTTTATCATGGATGATGACATACAAAGTCGTCCATTATTGAGGATAAAGAAAACAATTGGTCAAATAACCTACAATGTAGCCAACCACTCCCTATGCCAGTATATCTTGTGGAAACCAAGCATCACTCGATGGTCACACCCATAAAAACGGTCAAAGATACAATAACCACCCATCTGGACAAGGGTTCCATTTAGATGATATGATCCATATGAGGGATAATGAAAAATAAATGGAACCAAACATCAGTGAAGCTCTCACCATTTAAAAAGGCAATAAAACACTAAGGGTGATAATAACTACGAGATAACCCATTACGAAAAAAGAAACATTGACCCAAAAAAAGGTCACGCCAAATAGGTTACACTAGGCCCAAATCCTATCATTTAAGTCATTGCTAAAACAAAATGGCCTATGGAAAACACCTATGATTCCACTCTAAGACAACCCATAGGATAGATTAATATACCCATACATGAGGGTTTAAACAGGACACCACTATAGGTTTCATTTCCAAGCCATTTACATTGAATAATATTTATTCATTAAACATTAAAATATTTATTTCAAACATCATGTAAAACTTTTTAAAACAAAATCACATGGAACTTTATTTGACCAAAGAATCAAAGAAAAATAGAAAGTCTTATCAACCAAAATTTTAACTATTTAAAATTTATTAACATCCCATATTTTTTAGGAAATTTATCATATAAATTCATTTTTAATATATAAGGTGACATGTGAGGGTCCCACTGAGCCAACCTGTGTTCTCTTGAAAGAAACCCAATAGCAGTTGCTTACATGTAGAAATTACAAGCACCAAAATGGGCCATCCCATAAGTTACATGTCCCAACTGACCTACTTGGTCCTAGTTGCACATTTTAGAAGGTAACAAATTAATTTAAGATCAAATTTAAATAGCATTCAAATTTATACCATTTAAAACGTAACATGATCATATATATAATGATCCAGCTATATGAGTGGACATATAACAATATATAAAGTTCCCATACACATTATTGGTGGCATTTGACTCCCAATTTAATCAAAATCAATTCACTCAACATTTAACTTTAGCATCCTTTATATTTTTACAATAGCCTTAAAATCTATAGATATATATTATGCTCAAAATTGTTTGAATATATGGGTTACCATTTCCCAGTTATAAGGCTCCCATAAACCTTTCAATCAAAAATAGGTTCTTGTTTATTCCCAGCCCAAAGATTTATAACCTACCCATGTAGCCAATTTACTTATTTAATAGGAAACAAAGCATGTTATTACAAGAAAATAACTTATAGAAACTTTCTATTAAGCATCATAGCATGGAACACCAAGTAGGCAGGGCATTCCATGTAAATAGGAAGCATGGTATAAAATCACCTAAACATATTATACAATAAATAACGGCATAAAACTCCAACCACACAAATCCAATTAGCATGAAACCTACATCTATAACTACATGGTATGAAATATGTATGAAATGCTAATTTATATGTTCCTATTATGATGCATGTGATGTTTCTTCCTTTTCATACCCATCCAAGGGAAAATCCATAAATTTCACAAATCAATAAGAAGAGGAAAGTACACCAATCACTCTATGTGAAATCAAATTTAACTGTAATATGAAATAGTATGAACATAAATTCCCAAGACTGGCCACATAGTCATTTCCTCTTTTGTCGGCTGATCAGTCCCAAGAATGAATACTTACCATGTACCAACACATTCATAGTCTTCTTTCTACCAGCCCAAAATAGTAAGAAAAATGAAAAATAACCTATGATACCACTTTAGAATGTCTTGGCCCAAATGAACACTAAATTAGTATCTGGACTGGTGGGTCACCTAACCTAAAGCACATCTACCCAAATTCCAGAGCCTTTTGACTAGAAACAAGGGCCTAGGATGTGTCTGTGGGGAGATTATTCCTTAATAGATTAGAGTAGAATAGGTATATATCAGAATCAATAACAGTCAACCATGGAAGTAGTAATAAATAAATGACAAAACAACAAAAGAAATTTTTTATAATAACTGAATTAAAGTGGCCAACACCAATATAAAATATTTCATGTATGAAAGGTGATGGTATAAGTGCAAGAAGAAAAAAAAGAAATACAAATATAATGTTTTAAATGAAAATCTTCTCAAAGACTAGTTCCATGAGCATCTCAAGCATCATCTCAATCCTCTACTCCTTAATACAATGTACAAGAAATGCATCACAACACAAGAAATGAATTCAAAGACCTGGAAATAAGTAGGGAAGCTCAGGTATCCCAGTACAATGGTATCCCAATCAGGTGTGAGACATAAATTCTAGTTGGCCAGCACCATCGATATCTTTCCTAATCAAGACAATGTAATATAAATTAGGAAAATTTTTCATATATTGTAAGAACATAGCAATAACAAGTAAAATGAAACACCTTGGTTCGAGTTTCTAAATGGACCCCATCCCATACCACCTACTTCTTCCAAATATAGAGATTAGAAATAGATACCTATGCAATTCATAATACATATATATAACATGCCCTAGTGTAAATATGGAAACTGATAGAAACATGCCCCTAGATTGTGTTCTAGACTGGGGTCTCATATTTATGTCAACACACGATCCATAAAAAAATAAGTAGTAATCATCAAGAGATAGCACAATAGATCATAACAATATTAAATGGTGTATCTCATAAGGGAAAATAATCTATCATTCAAATCCTTCAAATCCAGTGGTGTAGTCTTGTTCCCATACAAGGTAATATAAAAAGAACCCCAAGTGTTTCAATGGTTACATATGATAATCCAATACCACCAATTCTTTCCAAGGTGGGCCAAATGAATCCCAAGTATCACTTGAGGCATGGTGGCTCTGAGTTTGTGTTTTGAACAGGACAAAAATTCCATGAGAAATTGACCTTTTAGCATTTACTAGAGATGTTTTTTTAATCAGGATTTGGAACATAATTCCGATATTGGGGGACTCTATGACGTGTTTATTTTAAGAAATTAAATTATATTAAATTGAAATCAAAAAATTTAAAAATTAAATTATTTAATAATATTATTATTTTTATTATTATTTTTATTATTATTTATTTTTATTATTTTTATAATTAATATTTTTATTATTTTTATAATTTTAATTTTAATTTTAATTTAATAAAATTTAATTTCTTAAAATAAACACATCATAGAGTACCCCACTCTTAGAATTGCGTTTTGAATCCTAGTTTAAAAAATGGTATGTCCTGTAAACATAAAAAGTTCAAATTCCCTTGGAATTTTCATCCGGTTCAAAACATAAGATGTTACATGTCAAAATAGTGACATGAAACAAGAAACTCTATCTGAAATAATATAATGAGGAGCGCCATAAATGCGCACAATAGCATTGATATATATCCTTCCCAGATCCTCTTCCGTGAAGGTCTCTTACATAGGTAGAAAGTGTGTGACCTTAATCAAATGATCAACAACAACCCACACTGTATCATTTCCACAAGGTGTCCTGGAT
Organism: Viscum album; assembly: GCA_963277665.1. NCBI lineage: Eukaryota > Viridiplantae > Streptophyta > Magnoliopsida > Santalales > Viscaceae > Viscum > Viscum album. Next base: position 644,353,792 of record OY728120.1, on the reverse strand, counting down.
AGACTAGTCATGAAATCCATCGATATTTCATACCATTTCCACTTGGGAATTGAAAATGGCTATAAAATCCTTGTCGGTTTCTTATGTTCTTCCTTCACCTTATAACATGTGGAATACCTAGTGATGAAGCCATAAATCTCACATTTAATACCAGGCCACAAATACTAGCATTGTAGATGTAGATACATTTTTGTGACACTTGGGTGAACCGCCCAAGTTGAGTTATATTATACTAGCATCATATCCTCTATGATGTCTTTTAGGACCCATACACACCCATGGAACAATAAGGTATCAACCCCATCCATGGTCCAACCTGAAGATATATCACCATCTAAAAATCTTAACCTCAGGACAAGTCCTTTAGGATCTGATAACTGTCTCATTCTTACTCATTCTAGAAGAGTAGAATCCACTTTTAAGACTGGGAGGATAGTCTGACCATGGTATTCATGAACCGCAACATAGGTCGCTGAGAATAATTCCATAATCTACCATTCACCACTAAATTCTTGGACTTCCTTTATTTGATTCTTCTAGATCAGATCATCATCTACTGAATTCCTCTTTCCATGAATATAGGCAAGATCAAAGTAAAATTAATGTAGGTACTCCACCCACCTGTATTGTCTGGGATTCAAATCCCGCTGTTTGAAGGTGTACATTAGTTTTTTTGATCTATGAATTTCAAAAAATGCTCTCCAAGTATATATTGTCCCAAACAACATAATTCATGCAAAATGGCAGCGAGCTCAAGGTCATGTATTGGGTAATTTCTCTTGTGTGGCCTCAACTGATGAGACCCTTATATGATGAATTTCTTATCCTACATCAGAATATCTCCAAGCCTTGTACATGATGTTTCGCATAATACAACATATATCCTACCTAGCACTGGAAGAATCAGTATTGACATTGATGTTAGATAACCCTTCTTCTCCTGAAAGTCTACTTAATATGTTTCTAACCAAAAAAAATCACACCCTTCTTTGTCAAGCACTTAAGTGGTTCTTTAAGGCATGATAAATATTGAATAAAGTGTTTTAATAGCTATAAATCCTTAAGAAACTCTTAATCTAAAATAAATTCTTGTAATTATCCAAGGAAACTATGACTCAATTTTGTTGGGTCTACTGAAACTCTTGACTGTGAGATAATGTGGCCTAAGAATTGGACTTTATTGATCTAAATGTGGAATTTACTAATCTTATCATAGAGATTATTCTCTCTCAGTGTATTAAATATGATCTCAATATTGGTTTTATGGTCGTGTCTTGAGAATTAATACACCAAGATATCATCAACAAATATAACCACAAATGATTCTAGATATGGTCGGAAGAACTGATTAATAAGATTCATGAAAATTTAAGTTACTTTTGTAATCCCAAATGGCATGACCAAGTAATTGTATTGATCATGACTACTAATAAATGTTTTTTGAGGTGTGTTTGAAGTCCATACATGCACTTGATGATATACCATCCTCATATATATCTTTTAAAACACTTTCACTCCTCGAAGAATATCAAAGCGGTCATATATTGGATGAATTGGATACTGTTTCTTCATTGTGATCCAATTCCACCAACTGTAATCTACAAAGATCCTAACAGTACCATCCCCCTTCTTTTATAAATGTGCCTGTGAACCCCAAGAAAAGTTTATGGGAATATGAATCCTTTCTCCTCTAGATCCTCTAAATACTTCTTGTGATCTATAATCTCCTTAGGTTCAATCTTATTTGGGGGGATGTTCACTGGTGCTACTCCTTGTGTTAGCCCAATATTAAACTCTACAATTTTCACCATAGGTATACCATATAAGATGTTGGAAAAGATGCCTCTAAAAATCTCCACTATAAGAGGAAAAACAACGTGTTGTAACCCCGAGTCATCAAAAACAATACGAGCAATCTGATCTGTAACACTTCCAAGCCTCTGCTGCTCAAGTCCCACTCATATCATGTTGACATCCCACTCTCCTGTATGCACTTTGATAACACCATCTGGTTATGTAAACATCACCCTATAAAGATATTATTTAATATGGGCTTGATAGGGAACTACGCAGTCCATCATGATGACTACATCAAATCCCATCACGTCAAGGATTAAGAGATTCCATGTGATAAGGTAAACACCTATCTCAAAGGGAAAATTATTAAAATGGTTAATTCCCTATGAATGGAAACCTAACTTGGTGTCTTGAATCATAACACCATTGTAGGGCTCAATATCGCATCCCAGATATGTAGTGATTTCCTCATATATAAAATATTTAGATGTGCATATGTAAAATAAAGAAGACATTAAAGTGGAGGTTACTAGAATGGTACCTAATAGAGTAGAAGGTCCAACACTCTACTCCCCAAGCATAGGCTAAACTTCGTGTAACTAGCTTGTACCATGAACCTGAGTCACTACCTGACTACCCTAAACAATACTACTCTATTGGCACTAAAAATCATAATTCTAACTAACTCCACCTCAACCACCACCTCTACATGATCGTCCATTGGTATTCCAGCTACCTTCTCGATGTGATCCTACTAGTCCATCTCATGTCTGAGGAGTAAGTCTAGATCCCTGCTCTCTAGACCCTGGAGGGAAATTCCTATATAAATGATGAATATGGATCATCCTTACACATCCTCTACACTCAACAGGATCATGTGATCACTGTGGTTTTTGTCCTATCTTACCACATTGGGAACAAATCACAAACCTGTCTGTGTGAGGAGACTAAATACTGATACTTCCATGTGTAGCCCTAAAGTTCCTATTTCACCCTGAAGAGGAAGAAATGATAGCTTTAGTTTCCAAACTACCCTGACTCACACCCTAAAATTCCCTCAAGTTCCTATTTTTAATAAGGGCATTGTTGATGATTTCAAAAATTGTCATCAATATAAATATATTGACCTTTGATCGAATGGTGTAAACCATCCCATCCTCGAAACTTTTAGTGGTCATAAAATGATCAGCAGCTATAGTAAGAGCTGACCACTACAAATCTATGATATGTGTAGAGTATTCCATAACTAGAATACTACCCTAATTCTAGTTTATGAATTATATATCTCTTTCAACCCTCAGAGTGTATGGAAAGAAGTACTCATAGAAGACAGTCTAAAAATCCACCTAACCCATGTAATTTTGTCGATCCTCCTGGGTGACAACATCTCACCACCGCTTGGTAGAATCGCAAAGCCTATATGTGCCTAGCTTGACCCTATGGTCTAGAGACTTCTCTTGATGCTTGAATATAGATAGGTTCACATCGAGACAAGACTCTATATCATTTGGTATTCAATCTCTCAAGATGTTGGGAGTAGTTTTCTATTAAAACTCACGATTCCACTCTTCCATGCTTAGGGATGATCAAACAATCCATTTCATAGACTATATAATATGCAAAAAACCCTCTCAGAACTGGGAATCAGTGCCCATATTATGAATAAGAATAGGTTCTATGGGTTTCACCATCATAGGAATCACTTGGAGCTCATGGAACACCACCTCAGTTACATGGTCATCACCACCTTCAGGGAATGCGATCAGAGGACTTCATGGAGACATAATCCTACAATTCAAAATGCATGCCTGAGAAGAGATTTAATCAATTTAAATGATTTAATTTAAGAAACTTGGAAAGGTATATATACTTCCTATAAGAACGATCATATATACCCCACTACCCACTACTAGTGCCAAGATTAGGTCTATCTCTTAGTTTTAGACATATATAAGATAGTTGACTTCAATTTAAAATTCATATTCATCTATAATGTGTGCTAGTTTAAACATTTAAATCACATAGAATTTTTGAATCAAATGGTTTACCATTTCTCAATCTATATGGTATCATACTCCTTATGAATCAAAACATGGAATCCACTTAACCAACACCATAACATGTTCCGTATCATGTGACTAATGACCCCTAGCTCAAAGTTTCATAATTGATTACTCAAGGTGTATGCTTCAACCAATCCATGAAAACAATTTTAGGTTAAGGAATACACTTTAAGAATCAATTATTTTTTCCAATCCCTTTAAGAAGTTTCATTAAAATTCAACAAATATCAAGGAATTAGTAATATTCATAGTGAAATTCACAGTAAAATAAATGTTGTATAGAAATATGCATGGCCTATTAATCATAATGTTCCAATAATGATGCATGTACTAATGAAAATCCCTCATTTCATCAAGATAAGGAAAATAAATCCCATTTAAATCATATCAATATCAGTAACATCATAAAAAAGTGTTTTTCCAAATAGTAAAGTCATATCAAATATAAATTGAATAATAATTAACATCAATTTTCCATCCTAATAAATTTGGGTTTCCCCTATACATGGGTTAGTTATGTCTAGGAACATGCTAAATTCCAAATCCATTTAACTCCTAGTCTCCTATATAACACCCAAATAACAAGATAGAGGAAAAAATTAAACCCGCTCTAATACCACTTTGTAACATCCCAACCCAGGATCCACTTAACCCATGCCCCGAGTCGGTGGGTTACATGGCATCAAGTACACCTTACCATTCACCAGAGGCTGTCGACAAGTAGAGAGGGTGTAAAGGTTGTAAAATGGGGATACTAAACCCTCATATTATAGTGGCACAACTGATATGATCAGAGGTAATTAATAGTGGAATAATAATATAAACATACAGAATAGAAAAACAGAAGGTAATCATATAACTGAATAAATAAAAAAGTGTGGAAGCGTAAATAAATGAGCAATTGATAATAATACCAAAATCCTTTATTGAAGTCTTTGGTACAAGGAATAATGACACGTTTTAAAATATAAAGGATATATGATGATAAACACTTCTATACAATGGAAAAAATGGTCAAAATGAAAAACAGCTTGAAGCATCTTGAGCCTATACCTAAATACTCTAATCCTAAGATCCAAATAAATGTATGAATGTCACAGAATTTTATTAGGGTTCTTTCCCTCATCAATGCCTTCATACAGATAATCTTCTCAGGTACTAAATACATCCTGACGAGGGTGTGAGATAAAAATATAATTTGGCCACCACCAATGGTGTCGACATGTAATTTAATTAGTGATCATTACTAAACAGTGTGAAGTAGTAATAGAATAAGTAAAAAAATATTGAAAAAAATAACCTGGACACTCAGGTTCCTAAGGGACACACGATATCTATACCTTATTCAACTCATTTCTCAAAGGAATATCTAAATAGTCACTATATATATAGTATAATTATATATATATCATCCACTTATATAAACCACGTATGTGAGGATGTAAGTGGCCATATATATGGAATACTAGTTGTTGGATGGACTGGGGTGTAACTCAAACTTCCATCAACAGTCTAATGAGTCTATAAGCTCATGAAATAGGGTACATTCCCTACATCCCAATATAGTTATAGATTCCATGAAACAACACTAGGGATGGTTTGTGAGCTATCATGGTATCACTCTAATCATGTAATGTGGCGTGTAAATCCCAATTCCCATATAGTATCACTAATGCAAGATGTCATTCTCAATTCATGATGTAAGGGGGAGTGATACTGCCATGCTCGAATGGTCTCTTAACATCATATCACAACCTATATAAAGGCTCATTGTAAATATATCTATAATGTTTCATTACCTTGCATCCATTTCTTTCATCTATCCCAAATATATGAAATATGTATAATTAGTTATAATATCATAAATAAAAAATAACCTCTTATTCATTTCATTATCCAAGTTCCATAATATAAAAAGGAAAAACATTCTGAAACAACATTTATTTAATCATGAACCAATGTAATGGACTTACCATACGTTGAATCCATTCTATGTGATCAATTTGAATTAAATCATTCAATTCATTAAAACATGGAAAATGAGTCATAAGGCTCAATGTTTCAATTAGATTGTGTCATGGTCAATTAATTTAAATGATTCCACTATCAAGAATAAGACATCCTCTAAATTCCATTCACCATAACCAATTATTTCAATTATTTTACACATGGAAAGAACAATTATAAGGTTAAAGGGGGTCACTAGAGGGTGACACGATCATTAGGGAACTTTCCTACCTGATAAATTCAAAGGATAGGATGAACCAAATTCCTAAGAGGTGACTCAAGTTATATGAGAATTCATATATAAAGGTTAATTTTTTTAATAATCAATTCTAAAAGCCAATTATACATTCCAATAAATTAACACATTTTGTGTTACAAAAGAAATTCAAGTGGTACACCCAAGGGGTGTCCATATAAGGTGATTTCAACCTATAAACTTCCAAAAAATGTTTAATAGACATGTAATAAGACAAAATGGTCAATTTTATATGAATTAATCAATTAAATGGATATTATCAACAAAACTCCTTGTGTGGAACAATGGCATAATTACGAAATATCAATACTCAATAGTAAAACGATGTGGCCACATACCTCAAAGTTGTAGAAAAATACTCACTCAATTTCAACCTCAAATTCTAAGTTGGTTAGAAGAGATCTGAGAAACGGTCTAATGACATTAAAATATGTAAATTTATCCTACACCTAAATAGAAAAACATAATCTAAGGATAACTCAAATAAGATGTAAGAGTGAGGTCAGCCTTACCTTAAGGAGTCCAACTCTTCTGACAGATCAAGAAATGGGTACTAGATGTGGGTTATGGAGATGAACCTAGGATGTTGTAGGAGAAGTACAATGGGAGAGAAGAAAAAGGTGAACCTCGGGAGGAATAATGAGAGAAAAAGAAAATAGTTAAAAAAATAAGTGAGGGGGGAAATATAATTTCACACCAAAATATCAAAGAAAATGGTTTGGAGACACAGCCTTTTCAAATGTGTGAAAAAATTGTTCATTTCACTTGTACCTTGGGAACAATACATAGTTAGGTTCATGGTTTGACTAACTGTTCACAAAACATGATGAATGGATTTTTCCCATATATGTAACTGGACACATGGTCATACGCCTTGAGGAACACGGTTGCAGAAAAATCGTATGACCCTGTATATTTTTCCCACTTCAGATATCTAGGCTCTAAACAAGATCCGAACACACCCATGAACTTTGTGAATTGATTATATATAATAATTCGGTTTTTTAAGGTATTCAAATTTAAAAACTAATGATCGGTTCCTTCATTTAAAAGACATATCTTTACAAATTTATCCAAAGATACTTCAGTCAATTTTCCATGGTTTAAGGAGTTATGAAATGGTTACATTAAATCCAAAATGTTATCAATTACAAAAAATATAATTTTTATTCATTATATATTGTTTTATAACCATCCATTCATGTTGGTAATAGAAAAATGAACCACATCGCTTCGTAGAGGTGGTAGTCCATACATAGGAACGAGAGACATTATCAGTTTTCAGTGAATATAATGGAAGAAGGTAGATGATATCTTATTACTATACAATCATAATTATGTTATAATTATCATATATCTTCATTAAATATATCTTTATAACCATATAACAAAATCTGTAATGAAAAATGAATTACACTACTTTGTGGAGACAATAGTTTGTACATACACATGAGTGGGGATTTCATTTTCCATAGAATGGAAAGAAGATAGAAAATATATATATCATTAACATAAAAAAATATAATAATTTTGAATATATATATTTTTGTTTATATTAATATGTTTATTGAATATTTTGAGGATGTTTAAGAAGAAAGGAACTTGAAAAGGCCTGGTAAGAACATATATTTCTTCTTTTGATAACCTCATTTGGATTACACCTTCAGACTTCTTGGAGTGGTATTTTTGTGTGACAAATACCATTAGTACATAGGGAAGGTTTTGGGAATGTATTTTGGTAGTTATTTATCATGTTAAGTGGCTCAAATTTTTTGAATAAGAGTGGATAAGGGGTTCCCTTTTATAAGTGAGGTGGGTTGAAATCTCCAAAATAATTGAAATATTACTGTATATTTTGTGTTGTACTCATGTAAAGTTGATCGAAATTGTAAAAATTTCTAATATTATGTGTATCAGTTCAAAATATGACCAGATAATAGAATTTATAAAAAAAATAGGTCTTTTAAATCCCAAATGTTTTAGTTTAACCCTCTTTTAATACATTTTAACATTTACTGTAGTAACGATTTTATACCATGATTACTATTAATTATTAACAGAATATTAAATTTTTCTACATAAAAAACATTTAAATGATGATTTAAAATTTTTAAATCATTTTATCAATTTGAACTACTGTAAGAGGAAAAAATTAGTTTAAAAATAAACTCATAAAACCCAATTAATGTTTTTAGGAAAATGAATTGTTCAAGAATAAGATGAATTTATTATAAATCATCATCTAATAAAAAACAATAGAAGAATGTAAATTTATTTTATATAATATATTATCAAAAAAATTCAATAAAATAATTCATAAATAGTGATTTTTATAATTTATAAAAACATTGTGCACTTAAAAAAATTCTAACAAAATAACACCCCTTACATTAAAATGATTTCATAATTATTTATAACAAATTGATAATCAATGTATGGTTAAATATTTATTTTGTAATAAATTATTATAAATAAAATGAAATTAGTTGAATATAAAATTGTTAATTATTAATAATAATTCATTTCTAATAGAAAATTTCAAAAACTATTTCAATGCATGTTTTGACATAGTAAGTTAAAAAGATATATTCATCAGATCAATTTAGATATTTTGTGGTATGAACTATAAAAATTTACATTATTGTATTTCTTATTTTGAATTAAAAGTTCTCTTAAAATAATTTAACTTTAATTATAACCTTCTTCCCTCTTTAAAAAATTTCTTCTGTAAAATTTTCATGGTTTTCACTTCTTAAATGAATGATGATAGTTCATAATCATTACTTCTTCAAGCTCCCATGTTTACTCTTCTATTTTTATTATTTTTCTAAATTACCTTCACTAATAAATTCATCGGATTACACAACATTTATTCTCTGGTGTCAAGAATTTTGATAGTCTCTTCATTGTAATATAAATCATTCTCTAATTCTCTTTGATCTGAGGTGATTAAGTGCATTTGGTCTAGCATGTACTTCCTCAACAAAACGATATTGAACACATAATTAACATTAGAGGTTCTATGTGGCATTGAAACATAGTACGTAATAGATCTAATTATTTTTTAAATTTCAAAAATCTCAACGAATTTGGGACATAGTTTCCATTTCTTACAGAACCCTATAACACCCTTCTACAAATATGATCTCATGAAAACATGATCTCTCTCTTGAAATTATAAATCCTTCTTTTGGTTATTGGCATATTTCTTTTGTCTTATTTGAGATATATTGATAATACATTAAATATTTCTCATTTTTTAATTCCATCCTGAAATAGTTATGAGCCTAAAATCTTCTTTTCATTAACATCATCCCAATAATTTTGTGTATGAAATATTTTGTTGTGCAATGCTTCATATAGTTCAATTTGAATGTAGGAATGGAATCTATTATTATATAAAAATTTAAAAAATGTAAATATTGATCCCACATATTTAAAAATTTAATTAATATCATCCACAATATATCTTATAATGTTTGAATGGTCTTTTTGGACTTTCCTTCTATTCGAGGAAGATAAGAAGTGCTAAAATGTTGCTTATTATCAAGACCCTTTACAAGACTCTTATAGAATTTTGATGTAAAAAGAGGATCACAATCGAATAAAATTGAAATATTTCTAACATTAAGTCTCAAAATATCATTAATATAGATCCCAATGAGGCGCTCAATAGGTCTATCTTCCCTTATATCAAAAACATTTATGGACTTGGTACAGTGATCAACAATAACACATATGCAGTTATTCTTTTTAAGTGTATTTAGAAATCCTATGAAAAAGTTAAAAGTAATACCATCACATTTACACATAAGAAGAGGTATAGGTTTTATGAATACTTTATGATTTTTTCTCTCAACCATTACCTATTTAAAAATAAAGAATCTCGAGACAATCTACAATTTATAGTTTCAAGTTATCCCCAAAAAATGTTTCTTCAAATATTGATACATTTCTGTGCTACCATGATGTATAGAGATATTTTAGATTAGAGATTAATCTAATTATTCTATTCCTAGCTCATTCATGGAGTAAACATATATCATCTTCCCAAATTTCAATATACTGTCATCATAGATAAAGTTTACCAACTCCGTATCATTAACATATTTTATTTTCTTTTAAATATTATTATCCTAGTATTAAGAAAAAAAAATCCAATAAGGTTTATGTGGAAATAATTATTAATAGATGCGTTGTTCCCCATTTCATAATAATTCCCATTTTCAAATTTACTAAATCAAAAAATATAACAACCATCTCAATCCTCATTTTTGAAAAAAGCCAATGATATTTTATACTCAACTCATCAGCCACCCTATTTTCCTTCACAAGGTGGTAGTTTATTGAATAATAGTAATCCTTGAGAAGATATATCCTTTTTAATTTACTCATTTTATAATATTTCTATGAGAATATATATTTTAAATTTTTTTGACTGCATATATTTCACATCTTTCTACATTAAGGTAATACATCCATATCTTCAATGCAATGATTATAGAGAGAAACTCAAGATCATGTGTTGTATAATTATATTAATGAATATTTAACTACATTAATTAATAGTAAAAAACTCTATTGTTTTTTATATGGAAACATCCAAGTCCCTTATTTGAAGTATGAATATATATCAAAAATATATCCCTTTATAATGGTAAAGTCAATATCAGTGCATTGACCAATCTCCTCCTTAATTATTCAAAACATTATTTAAATTATTCCAACCATGTAAAATTAATTTCTTTTTATTTAAAATTGTTTAATGGGTTAGATAATCAATAAAAGTTTTTACCAAATCATCAATAATATCCTGGTAATCCTAGAAAACTACTTACCTCATTTATACTCATTGGTGTAGTCTATTTGATAACTGTATTTTCCATTGAAGGGTCGATTAATATTCCATCCCTAGAGACAATATAGTTAAGAAAATAACCTTCTTAGTGAATAAATTCACATCTTCTATATTTTCCATATAACTCATTTTTCCTAAGATTCTTAATAATGATTCACAAATGACACCTATATTCATCATAAATTTTTGAGTATACTGATATATTATCAATAAATACCATAAAAATTTCTCAAGATAATAATTTGATAGTAAATTAATTATATCCATAAAAATATAGGATGAATTAGTCAATCCATAGATAATTATTATAAATTCACGATGTCCATGCCTCAAATGAAATTTCATTTTTGGAATATATTCATTATCTACTAAGAATTTGTGATACCTAGAATGAAGATAAATCATTGAAATATATTGATATCATTGAAGTCAATTGATCAAGTCATTAATGTTGGGTAGTGGTTACTTTTTATTTATAGTAATATCATTTATTTCCTTGTAATCGATGCATAACCTCATAGACCCATCATTCATATTAACAAAAACAATAGGGTCTCTTCATGGTGAAAAAATACGGTATATAAAACCCTTATCAAACAAATATTGTAGTTTTTTATTTAGTTCCACTAATTTCACTTTGGGCATACTTATGAAGCATTCTTTTTTTGGGTATGAAATCAATATAAAACTCAAGTTCATGATCTGGTGATGTTATAGTAGTTCTTTAAGAAAAACCTCTATTTATTTTTACACAATAGATACATCCTTTATTACCTTTCTCATTCATAGGGTATGTATTATCTACTTCTATAAGAATTTCATTAATGAGATATACTGGTGGTGGATCTAGACATGATTTATATAATATAATCTCCCCTCATAAGATAATGGATTTCACATCCCCATCATGAATCATAACTTCCTTCTCTTGGAAATAATTTTTCACAATATAATTTAAAATCTAATCCATTCCTAGGATTATATAAATTTCAACCATATATATAGTAACCATGCTTATAAATAGGTAATATCTAAGCATCATAATAGAGATTGACTAACATATCCTTGTTGAAATAAGATTTACACTATGAGTCTTTATTGAAAATCACTTCTAAAGGTCCAATGAAAATATCTAGTATTATTAGAAAACATTAAATATATAAAAGAGTGAATAGATACATAATAAAATAAATAATTATATAGATTTTTGGTTACTATAAAAGTAACTTCCACAATATATTTACAAACTTCAACCTCAGTGGTAGTAATCACATAAGCCTAGAATTCACCCCTTTTCCAATTCTATGGATGTTTTCCTTGATGCTTGGGATATCGGTTTGTATAATTCCCCATATATTTAAAATTGAATCACTAGATAGTAGTGGTTTCATTATTTCACTTTAATTCATAGGACATAGGACCCTTTTATCTACACATTAAATAGACTTACACTCCCATTAAGAAAGTACCTGGGTGTTTCAGTCCACAATTCTCACATGTTTGAAATATCATCTACCATTTCTTCTTCTTTGATGTATTTATTTTTTCTTGGTTCTATTCTAACCACTTTTTTCTAGATTTATCTAAAAGATATAATACCTAGAAAATTATTTCATTATCTTGATGGAACTCGAAACTATATCATTAAATGATTAAATTGATTGAAAACCTAGTTCCCTTTAATGACTTATCTTAATCATGTCAAAGAAACCATAAATATTGATTTCTTGATTATGTATATAGTCTACACCATACTTGGATAATCTTTTAAAGTTATCATCATCCCTATAAAACTTTCCTCTCCCTTATACTTTAGTTTAAGTATATTTCCCACAATTTTATATAATTTCAAAGTTGAAAATATTTCTCAAATAATATCACTTTTAAATTTATCCATTCCATGCTTTATATTTCATCACCATCTGTATTATTCTGGATTAATGACCAAAATTGATTAGAATCTCCCATTAAACAATATAATTTCGGAATATCCATATCACTTTTATTACTTCCGAAGGCTATAAATAAATCATTGAGGGACTTAATCCATTTTCCAACTAGCAATGGATTAGTAGTTCTCTTAAAATATTTAGGCTTCTGTTGCATAAGGTGATCCAAAATAATTGAATCATTCTATGTAACAACAAGTTTCTCCAAATGGGTTTGTTTATTTTTCATAACATAAGTCAAATACAATAATATTTCTATGATCTTATTAGTTACAAAAAATGTGGTATTATATTTCTTGGTATGTTAATCCCTACTTTGACTATAGGCATTAATTACCTTCCATCTACTAGGTTTCATCTCTAAACAATGGCACACACTAATTTAGCTTATAGTCATCATGAATATAGATCCATAAATAAAAATCCATATGATTTTAAAAGTTATCACATATCCTAATGTATTATAATTATTCTCATGTTAGATATATCTAATTAAAATCATGTTCTCAAGGATCATACTAAACTTCCTCTAATACCAGCTATAATGACCATGAATCTAAGAACCAATTGTCGGTATTTTATTTATTACATGGGTAAAAAATAAAAGGGATCTACCCAATTAGGAATTATTACATTATAAGTATTTTAAAATATTATAAATACCTTATTCCCATATTATATTGAAAATATTAAACATATCATATGAACCATTCTTGCATGCTTGAAATCATTCGAAGAATCCTTTTTAATATTCATGAGAAAGGGAAAAAATAATGAGTGATCGTAGATGTTCTGTAAGGGTTATAGATAATGAAATTTATAATTAATAAAAAAGAAATAATAAATATGGATGTGTGGATAATCAAAACACATTTAATTCAATAAATATTTTTTGTTCATAGTATATCCATGGATAATATCAACATAACAATAACATGGATGATATAATTTAAATTATTAATAAACTAAATGTATAATTCTATAAATTTATGATCTTACCATCATGGTCTCAATCAATATATCATAAATATAATCATGAATACATCAGCTAATATATTATTATTAAATGGGTAGGTGTAAACTAGATAACCATATAATATGGAATGTCTATTATTTTGTCTCATGAGACCTATCGATTCATTGAGGGTCTATATATAACAAATCCCCACCCATTAATTTAATTTTAAATTAATTCCGCATATATTTAATTATCATTATAATTCATTTTTAAAATGACTTTTAAATAAACAATTATCCATAATAAATCAAGAATATGGAATATTTCCCTAGTTAATGAAATATATTTCATAATAAGAATCCATCAAATGATATTGTATATATAAATTTTATTCATTTAAGACCATATTAATGTGTTGGAAATAATACCATGTAAATCCATGATGCTTAAAGCATGTAAATGGAGGTCAAAATATTGTCTAATGAAATAATGGAGAGTGATAGTGAATTTGATCATGATAAAGTTAGTGTCCAAAAAATATAATCAATTAAGGATAAAACAAGACCAAAAATTCATAAAAAATGAAGGTTTTATATTAAGACAATAATTTTGGAAATATCAAAAGAAAATAGAATCAAAACATTAAAAATAACTTCCTTGTAACTTTGTCTAAGAATGAAGTTATAAATCACCTTTTACATTATTTTCATTTCGTTAAGATAATAAAACCCATTACTTTTGAATTATAAAATCATAGTTAAGTATATTATTTGAATAATAATAAAAACTTTTAGAGGAAAATAAATATATAATAATGGTCATAGAGGTGGGAAAAGAAATATTTTTATGTTAGAAAGATATTCCGTTCACATTACTGTAAGGAAAGTAAAAAAAATATCATTTTTGAAAAGTCATTTGAAGATTACTTATTAAATTTTATTGAACTAGGTCAATGTTAATTTAAAATTACATAAAATAATCATTGGATTATATTGGATAAAATTCTTGAAAATTTTAAGATAACAACATCAAAGGAGGAAAAGAGTTAGAATAAACTTTAAAACCTGATTTTTAAAAAGAAAATATCTTACATGTAAATTACATGTTGATTCTTGATCCAAATAAATAATGTAATATAAACATGAAATCCAAAATAAAAAAATTTGAATAAAATATATGTGGTTTAATATATTAGGATCATATAATTTACCAAAATGAAATCATGGCATAAAAAATCCTTAAAAAATGATATTGTAACAAAAATCTTTTTCCTTGGTTCTCCACTTGGTTATACATGTTTGTTTCTCATATATAATTAATTTAAATTTATTAAATACCTTATATGAATATTTTTAATCTATATTATATTTTTAAAGACCTTTTATTATAATTTTAAATCTATTCAATGAAAATTGCTTTCTTGTGTCGACTGCTTAAGGTTATTCAATTAATTTCTAAAAAATAATTTTGGTATACTATTCATCATTAATGGTTTTATTAAATGGTTCCATGATATAGTTAATTTTAATAATTTCATGAATATAATTTTTCTTAATTATATATAATTTTTTAATCATTCCTGCATTGTGTTAATAGAAAAACAAATCACATTTCTTTGTGTACATAGTAACCCACACGTACGCATTAGTGACGTTTTCATTATCCAATGGATAGAAAGGTAATAAGATAGATGAAATATTATATTCATAGAATCATAATACTTCGATACATAACATATATTTTAATTAATTTAATATTTTTAACCATTAAAGTAAAAAATGAAATGATATGATATTTACATCGCTTCTTGGAGATGGTAGGTCATATGTAGGCACAAGCGATTTTTTTATTTTCATAAGATGGAATGGTGATAAAATATATATATACCTTTACCATAAAAATTTATCATTATATTTTATATACTGATGTAATTAGATAAATATAGTTATTGAATATTTTGAGGAGGTTTAAGAATAACAAACATGAAAAATATCAGTAAGAACATATACCTTTTCTTTTGGAAACCATCTTTGGCATACACCTTATTCTTTCATGAAGTGGTATTTTTGGGATAATGTGATCAGCAAGATTTGTATATGGATTTTGGAAGGTATTTTATAAGTAATTGGTCAATATAAGTGACTCAATGTTTGTTAATAATAATGGAGAGTGGGTTCCTTTTATAAGAGAGGTAAGAGGAAATCTTGTAAATACTTTAAATATTATTATATATTATGTGTCTTACTCAAGTAAGGTGGAACCAAATTGTTAAAATTTATAATTTTATAGTTATAATGTCAAAATATTTCCATCCAATATAATTTACACATATTTATAATCCATTCTAACCCTTATATATTTTGTTTAACCCCCTTTTAGCTCATTTAAACCTTTACTATAGTAATTAATTTTTACCCTGGTTAATATTCATTATGAACAAAAATAAAATTAAACTATTGAAAAAAATTTTAAAATAATATTTAAAATTTTGGAACCATTTTATCAAATTCAACTCTAATAAATGGTATAAATTAATTTAAAAATAAATCCATAACACACAACTAAATTTTTTTTAGGAAAATGAAATTTTCATGCACAAGATGAATTTATTAAAACTCTTTCTATAGTAACCACTATTATATGAATGATAATTTATTTTATTTTATATATAACATACATATTTAATTAAAATCACTCACCAATAGAGATTATTTTTATTCATAAATACATTTTTCACTTAAAATGGTTTCCTAAAAAACTCTTTTTTAATTTAAAATGAATTTATCTTTATTTATGAATAATTGAAAAAATATTTATGATTATTTTTATATTTTCAAAAATATTATTATAAAAAAATGAAATTATTAAAATACTATACTTTCAATTAATTATAAATATTCTTTTTAATGGGAAAATTTAAAAAATTCATTCTAGGATTATTTCTCCATAATAAGTTGAAAAGTGATATTCATCCTATCAATTTAGAAATTTTGTGAAATTAAATATAAAAATTTAAATTTTATTTTATTTTATTTAAAATTAAAACTTTACTTAACATAATTAATTCTTAGTTGTTACACACACCTTTCTATTTTTGGGTTGTTTCAATACCCTATAGAGCTCAATTTAAGGGACTCTCCTTCTTGAACTTTCCACATCCCCTATTGATACAGTTTTGGGTTTATCATAATTATTATCCTTTTAAATTTTTCTATATTTTTATATTAATATTTCAATATTCATCAATATACATTTGGTGTAATAATATTCATTGGGACATTGGGATGCATTTCTCCATGAGCATGAGGTGGATGTTTCTATACATGTTCTCAAGCTCCATTTACCAATTACGTGAATCCATTTTGAGAAAAAATAAACTCTGAGACATGAGTGGAAGCAATTATTTTCTTAGTTCTAGGGGAAGTTATTGGTTGTGTATCCTATAGATTGTTTAACTTTACCACTATCTCTAGATTGTTCTTATTGAGAGAATATTTCTCTACCTCAAAATAATTTATTCTCTCTTCCCAATCTCCCTTATGCTTTTGAAATTGTTCTACATGCATCAAAGTAATATCTTATACTAAACTATCAAGCACATTTAACCTTTATTATTTTATATATATTTTTGAATCATTTAAATTCACATTGAATTTATATATCTTCATTAATTCATGGAATACCTATATAATAGAATCTTCAAAAACATCATTCTCAACAACAATTATTTTTAATTTTTAATCAATCAAATAAATTTTATCATTGCAAAGTAAAATTATTTTTCCATCATATTTCAACAATTTTGATAGTTTTTTGTCTCAAATATATTGTTTATCCAATGCCCCTTATATGGAATTATCTTTATTCTATAGCATTGATTTTTCATCAAACACGTCCATGAAAAATTTCATTATGTAAATTACAATTCAGTAGGAACCTTATTCAAATAATATAAAAAATAAGATTAAACATATTCTATAATATTTATTGAATCATTCTATTCATACTCTCTATATTTTTAATATGAATCATGAGAATGATATTTTCAAACATAGTCAACAAATCCTTACTTACCATTTTGTTTAATTTCAATCAGTGGTAGATCCTTCCATTCCTTACAATTTTTCCATACCTTATTTACCTATTTATTCCATTTTTTTAAATTATTTTCTAAAACATATATTTTAATTTATTAGGATTAGTGACATAATTCTTGATCTTATATTCTTCTTAAAAAATTTTAAATACTTACTTTATCTATTCAGATACAAATTTGTTGTTGCCTGAATATTTTCAGAGGTTTCCTAGATTTTCTTTAATACCAATTATAGTGCCAACGGGTCATTAGACCACTGAAAGGGTGGGTTAATCAGTGTAATATTTTTAATTAATATTTTATGTTCAACCTCCAAGACATATTTTACTCTTGAACCTCTTAAAATTTTCTCTCACAACCTCAATCTGATAATGCATCAGGTAAAGGATCAAGAACATAAATAATGTTTCAAGTTTTAGTACTAAGACCAAATCATTTAATTTATTTTTTATTCACCCCAATTGAGGATTCTCCACCAAAATCAATCACTAAAAATAATGGTTGGTACTTCCCACAACTGTACTAAGTCACATTGTGAAAAATCTTTCCTACTTCTCATAGGAATTTTCTTGCTAGCATTATTGTAGAATTTTTTAATAGATTCTTACAATAGTCACAAAGTCACACACTGATTTCCATGAATACCTAGAGTACAACTATTTCTAGGGAATAAAAACATGTTTATGAAATTTTCCTACATAAAATCCTTCTTTGAATTGATCACTGATAAAAATAGGGATAACTCATAATCCATAGAATAGATCCCCTTCTTCCTCAACAAAAGAGTCTTTAAATACTAGTTGCTCTTCAAGGAAATAAATGAACTAGATCTTTCATTTTTCCCATATTTTTTATACCTTTAATTAAATATTATTTCCAATATTTCTTAACTCAAACTACGCTCTTTTTATTTTCAAATGATCAGAATCTCCTCACTTTATAAAATCCACGACACTAAATATCAAAAACATGCACAGTTGGTCAATCTCTCCTCGCCATCTTCTTTATTTTTCTCACTACTTAAACTCACTCTATTTGGAATCATAGTTTTTATCATATTACTCATCTTTCATTATGTTGTATACCCAGTTAATAATGTATTTTTAGAAAATTATTGGATCCTTTTTATTCTTCTTGTTTGGTAGTTATCTAGTTCTTCTTAGCTCATAGATCTTGTAATACACTTATAAAACTATTGTATCTCTATATACCTCTTTAATAATTTTATTTTAATACATAGGCTACTATAAAATCTGATTCCAAAATTTTAAAACATAGAAAATCGGCATCAAATTTGGTTCCCATGGTCTCATTTCCCTATTTTGTTACTATTTTTGTATGTTGGTTACTCCAAAAATCTAATTTTCATTTTTTCTCCTCAAACACTATCTCTTATGTATTTATTTGAGTATAATAATATGTAATCTATTTCTCATAAATATTATCTAGAATATATTTTAGACACTTTCAATAGGATTTGAGACTCCTCTCACCTTATCAAAAAGATACTTCCACTGAAACCTATGGAATATTCCTTTTCTATGGATGTATTAAAATAAAAAAGAATTATTATTTAAGACACCAATCCAACTTCCATGTCATGAGAGGATTAGATGAACTAGAAAACTATTTGATTCTATCTAAAAAAATTATATAAATTCAAACACAACTCCTTTTAGACTAATTATACATGAAAAAAATTTCTGTTGGTGATATTTAGAATATAAAATCTCAGTGCATGTGTCATTATATATATAATTTCTAAATCTGGTAATTAGGAGTTTCAGATTCAGACATGATAATTTAATCCTAAAAACATCATGATCTTATCTTCCTCTTTTCTCAAAAAAATATCTTGAATCACAAATTTCTTATGATATTTTATATCAATGAGGATCAAATACAACATCTACTAATTTAATTATATTTCTATCACAAAATAATTGTTTTTAAATATTCCATTTGAAAATCCCTGATTTAACAGAACATGGATCCTTCTTAATCTCATATTCCAACAATAATTCTTAAAAACAATTCAGATCCTGGATAAACAAATATTTATGATATTTTTAATATGAATAATAGATTAACAACATTTATATATAATTTTCATTATAATTGAACACTTTTCAAAACTTTGTTTTTCATACATTAAAACGTCTCTCAAAATCGATCTTTCATTGATTATCTATTTTCACAATTTAAATATCAATATATCAATAATTAAATTCTTTTACCAGATTTATGTTTTGCTGTTTTTATCCATGAAAATAAACTCCACAATAATACCAAATAATTCATTAATAATATTTGAATTTTTGAAATCAATATATCTTTTAGTCTACATCTTTCTTTGATTTTAGGTTTTGAAGCTTACACAGACTGAATTCATGATTATGTAGATATATTCAGACAAATATGATTCTTATTCATATTCAAAAACAATTTTTATATAGGGGAAGTTTATTTTCATGAAGCATTAAATCATGTATGTGTAAATGATGCCCCAAGTGATGATTATACTTAGCGAGGATTGTTTCTTATACATGTTGAATAATTCTTAGAAGTGTCTAGATTCAGGATTAAAAATAGTATTAATGATTCTAAAAAAAATAATCATATTGGATTGTATTATCTTTTTATAAAACTAGATCATCCATAAATATATCTTGGGTCTCTAAAATTATGTATACGTAGAGACTAGGATACAGGTTATTTTTCAATAGATTTGTCCAATTCCATACATAATTCAATTCAATCCAAGTTCTTCTAAATCCTTATCAATCCCTTATCAATCAACTCAAAAAATCCCAAAAATCATCTAATGATATTACTATATCTGATTCATTAGACTTCAAGTATAGAACTATTTCCATATATTAATACTCATGTTGGATTATTTTTATAAGGTTCAATGAACTTTGATTCAGCATTCAAAAATAGTTTTCATACCTTAATACATGTGTTAAATAAACCAAAAATCAGTTTCATTAATACATAGTTACACTAGGATGGATTTTAAAACACTTTGGGTCTTCAACCACCCCATTCTAATTGCTATTAACTCCATCAATAATAGTTTTCAAATCTATATATAGCGGAAAAATCCTTCTCTTTTATCAACTATTATATAAATCACTTCACAATTTTTACCATTTTTTCTTTTTAATGAGGACCAGATATATCAATTGACTAATGTATTGGGATTTCAAACAAGTGGTCATATATTTAAAACACCTTTTTTAACATATGAAACTTATTTTTAAATTCTTCTGGCATATTTATCTTCTATTATATCCATAATATATGGGTAGATTCATGTATTCCTTTGATTGGATGGATACTTAAACCATAATCCTTTTATCTATGATTACATAAAACGTCTATATTGAAATTATTTATAGGTAAAAAATGCTATAAAAAACCAAAGTACTCTTAAAATAAAAGTATTAATTATGTGGGAGTATTTTCTATAATAGTTAATGGAATTTGGAAGTTGTTAGATAGTGGGGTAGTTTTCATTTGATGTCATGCTTGATATGGTTACTAATAAATAAAGTAGATAGAACATATACAGATAGAAGATCCTTTAGATGAATTTTGAATTTCATTTGAATGGTTGATAAGGAATTCAAATAATATGAATAAGTTTTACAATAATTGAAATAAGATGAACTTTTTATTTATTGACCACAAATTCAATTAACCTTTTTCAATTTGAATTGAATCTCTCTCTCTTCTATTATACCCATAATGCATGGGTATCTTCGTGTATTCCTCTGATTGGATGGATACTTATATTTTCACCCTTTTCTCCATGCTCACTTAAAACACCTTGAAATTTGATTCAACCATCAAAAATATTTTTCATACCTTTATCCATGTATAGTATAAATATAAAATTAGTATCCTTCATTCTCAGTTACACAAGGATGTATTTTAAATCACATTCGGTCTTCCACCACCCCATTCAAATGGTTATTAACTCTATCAGTAATAGTTCTCAAATCTGTATACAATTTCCAACTCCTTCACTTTTATCAACTATTATAGACAAAAAATTTCACCCTTATTAGTGGTAGTATTTTTAATGAGTACCAGATCTATCAATCGATTGATGTATTGGGATTTCAACAAAGTGGTAAAATATTTGAAACATCTTTTTTAACATATAAAACCTATTTTTCAATTAGACTAGAATTTTTCTCTTCTATTCTACCCATAATACATGGGTAGCTTCTTTTCTTCCTTTGATTGTATGGATACTGACACTATAACCCTTTTCACCATGCCCACTTAAAACATGTATATTGAAATTATTTATTAACGAAAAATAAAATCACAAACAAAATTACACTTCAAAGAAAAGTATTAATTATGTGGGAGTATTTTATACAATAGTTAATCGCATTTTTCATCTTCTATATAGTGGGGGATTTGGAATTTGATGTCATTCATGATATAGTGGATATTAAAGAATGTAGAGAGAATATGTATTGAAGGAATATCCTTAATATTAATTTTTAATTTCATTTGAATGTTTGAAAAGGAATTTAAATAAGATTAATAAGTTCTAAAATAATTTGAGTGATTCCATATTTATTGTGTTGAAGTGAGGATTTCATATGATAAGAAATATCATATAAGAGAAATTTTCATTGGATAGTAGATTTTGTTTCACTACTTCATGTGATAAAATTTCGTATGATTGGATAAAATCATATGATATTAATATTTAATATAATAGATATATCTTTCCAGATATGAAGATCTCATATGAAAGGTTGATCTTATAAGATATCAATATTTATAAGATAGATAAACTTCATATGGAAGGCCAAATTATAAAATGGGGGATTTTATAGGATATGAATCCTATAAGATATGACATGACATATGAAAACCATCAAAAATTCTAGGTGAGCTTCATAAGGTTCTGTCTAATTTAAAATTGTCGGATTTTAGAAGATAACATTTTGAGGAAGAGGTGATTAAATTAATTTAATTATTGTGTTGAGATTCAAGTATTAAAATATAATGATCCTTTAATAGGATAATGATCAGTGAAACAATAGAAGGATTATACACTATAAATGGGGAGTACTATATCACAATGTTGTGCACATATAGATATTTTCAAGGAAAATAATTAATTAATTTCATTGAGGAATAATATTTTTGATGATTTAAATATCACATGAAGATGAGACTTCTGAGACTTAAAGATAATTAAATGGAGACCTAGACTCAATTAAAATAGTCTTTAATGGGAGAATATATCACCTTCAAAGATCTTGGAATTTACATACATATTTATAGAAATAGTTTTAATAGAATATGATGATTATAAATGTGTAAGAAAAGAAGAAATTATGTGATATTTGAAATTGAAATTCTTGAATAACTGTTCTATGTAAAATAGATCCATGTGAGATAAGATAATAAACAGATCATATCCAGGAGTTACTTTTGTATCAAGGAATAAAGAGAAGGATACCAACAAAACTATTTATGTGTTGATGTTGAAATGGAGGTGAGAATTTGGAACCACATACTTTAATCTTTGATATAATTATATTGTTATGAGATTAATGTGAGCGTTTCTAGTGATACCTTGGTAGAAAAGGATGCATGTAATTGAAGAAGAACATGGACAACACACATATTACACCAAAATTTATATGTTGTTGAATACCTATTTATAGGATGATTTTTTGGGTATCCATGAAGAAATATGGAGATGAAATATAAGGACCCCTTCAGGAGACAACAAGAATCTTTTAGGGAGATAGCTTCAACTAGAAGGATCTATTATCAAGAACTCATAAGAAGATATCCAATTTGATCCCTATAGGCCAGTAATTTCCATAATATTATATACCATTCTTTACAGGATAAGACTTTTTATTGTACATTGTGATTTATAGTGGAGAAATCATGTATTCTATGTTATCCCAGACATAGAAAGTAATTTTATTTCAATGTCAAACCTTATAAATCATTATGTTCTATGCATTTAAATTTCTATATCTTTGAGTGATGTTGTGAGAGACAAGAAGAGTGTAACGAGGCTTCCACTTTCCATATAAGATTATGTGAAAGAGGATTTCATAAAAAGAAAAGGGATCATTAATTCACCACATCCGCTTCTCAGTAATCTCACCTTACATGGTAACTATAAAGGAATATAAAAATAGAAATATCTTGTATTGATTCATGTGTTCATTAGTGAATGGTTAGGATTTATTTTCATCATACCATGCAAATTATTGACCACTTATCACTATTTTGACCATATCGTAAATGACATTATCATCATTTTATTATCTAAAACATTGACCATTATTAATTTTTATTAAATTCTATAATTCTAAAATTCAACAGTATATATAAAAATATTTCTTTAATACCATTTGAAGGGTCTTAAAGATATAAAACACGTCAAATAGTAGTGAAAATAAAGGTAATCCGATATATTTTTGGAGAGAGGATAGAAGATTTGATGGATAATAAAAATCATGTTTACCTTTTATCCAATATTTCCTTCATCCATGTGGTTGGTGATGATTACATAGCAATATCCAACAGGAACATGGCTTTAAATATTTTGTATGATATAAACAAAACTCCAAACTCCATTATAAAGTCCTTTTATTAGCATAGTACATTAATACCTCAAGCAATAAAGGTGTGAAAAATAAAATAAAGGGTCATGAAAATCATGTAACTTGTATCACACAATAAAATGGATTTAGGATGTCCCTTTTCTGTTAGTACCACATTAAAAAGGATTTATACAATTTTAAGATTTATTTAATTATTGATTAATTATTTACTCATAAGTTATACGTTATAATTTGAAGTTCATTTAACTATATAATTATTGAACTATTATATGAGTTAATTTTATGTTACATGAAATAAATACAATATCTAATGATATATTGATCAAAGTAAATGAACGTTTGGTAAAGAGAAATTAAAAATTTGGCATCCTTTTTTACTATGTTTTCATATATATTATTATCCATGTCCCATAATGTGAATATGGGTATGGACCTAACACTATCATATTTCTGAGTCTTATATGAATAAAAATTTCCATAAACACAATTTGATATTAGATTATTAGGATTAAAAAACACCAAATTATTACATCAGACTACCCCCAATAAAAATGGATTTAAGAAAACCGTATATTAGTGCTCAAATAATAAATTACGATAAAATGGAAAAAATGAGAGTCATTAGATTGAAAAAAATATCCAAATACTATGTTATAACCATGAAACAACTTCTAGGAAAAATAATAATAAACAATGTTTTATTGAAAATTTCGCATCAATTGTAAAGACTTATATATCCTCTATTTTTACATGAGAATTACTTATCATGTGTTCATAATTTGGCTTCAAATTTGATTTTGATGGATCATTATTCTCCATATTTTCTGAATTGGGATTTTATATAGTTTAATTAATTAAATTTATTTTTAATAAAGTATAAAAAAATAATAATTTTGTGAATAAATGTTCCAAGTATAAAAAGGAAATTATTTTTCACACTGGACCTTGGATTGAAAATATATTAGTATAGTATTTATCTGGTCATGGTGCTTCATATAGGAGTGGAATTTGTTATATATAGGCTCGAATACCATAATGGAACTACTTTATGAATAAGTAAGTGTGATTTCCACCCTCTAAATTCCCTTTATCACATAATTTTGGGATATTGTTTAGGATAGGAGGAACCTATAGAAAAAATCATGTGAACTCTTGGTATACTTTTTCTGTCACCTCCATCGCCATTTTTATGTATATAGAACACATTTTCTGAAAAATTATCATATGTTTTTTATTTTCAAATTGAGTAACTAATAAATTATTTTGTAATTATTTTGTTTTTTTACTTCATTTATTTTATTTATATCTTTTTAATTAGTTTATTGAAATGTATGGCATATCGATTACCCTTCCACCATGGCCATTGTGATTGTGGTTCTCTTCCTCCATTTTAGTTAAGGTTGTGTCTACTCCTATCAATAATGACAATCATGATGTTTTGGCACCCTATTGATTTATTTTTTTATTCTCAAGATATAACATCCTTTTATGGAGAAGATTTTATACATCACACAATAGGGAAAATTCCCTCTGGTGGTAGTTTTTTATTACATGACAGTTTAAAAAACCTCAAGTTGATTCGCAAGGTTTTTTTAAAAACATTATGGATATTTATGTGAGTGATAATATTGTAGTGGTTTTTATTATTTAGTATAAATCACATGTAAAAACTAAAAATATAAGGATTATTAGTTGTTAGACATTATCTATACTGGTTTTTATTCATTTAGAAAAAAAATTATTATCAATGGTTAAAAACTCCACAAATAAAAAAATAAATTCATGATTTGTGATAGTTTAAATTGAAAAAGATTTAGGTAATGGATATTTTAGTGATGGTTTAAACGATTAATAAAATAATATTTTTGTAGAAAAAAAATCAGAATATATTTTTTCCAACTATAAAACTGTAAACCTAAATCATGAATAACTATTATAAATATAAGTAATTCATAAAACCTAAAAAAATAATTTCATTCAACTGAATTCCATTACCTATCATATAAAATAAAATACCAGCAAATAATTAGAATATTATAATATTAGAATGAAATTTTCAGTCAAAATAATAAATTTTGTCACATATAAAACATTGTCAAGAAGGAGAATAAGAAACTATCAACATCTCAACTACTAAGAATCACTTTTGTAGCACCCCCAATTTCAAGTAAATAGCCCTCTATTTATGTATTTTAATTATATAAAGTGATTGGGTGAAGTTTTTTTTGGGGGGGGGGGTTTATTGGACTTTTGAGTTGTTTTGAGGACTTTTCTATAGGTTCATTTATTGACCATAGTTAGTGGAAACTATAAGACTCCTACAGGAAACCATGCAAAGTTAAATAGAGTCTACTGGGTAGGTGCATGGTTAGGCACACGTTTTTTCCAAAACATGTGGAAACCTAGGTGTAACTATATATTTTTTTAATATAAGTGAAAACATGGTTGGTGAATGATTTTTCTTACCATATCATCAAACCATGTGAAATGTGTTGGGAGGTAGTGGTTGGAGCATAGTAGGTGCACAATCTTTCTAACTGTGCGACCCAAGTGTGAATGGTTAATTTTTAGATCCTAAAAAAGTGGATCTCACTATTATTTACTCATAAACCACTCTTTTTCACTTATTTTAACCCTAAATCAATTTTTCTCTCCTCCCAAAGGCTTTGGAAATTCTCCCTTATGATTCAGGAGCGATCTATTTGAAAATTTTAGTACATTGATGGCCATATTTTTATGTAAGTGTTTGTTCTAGATGGTTCTCCTTAGATCCATTCTTATTACCAATATTGGATTCATATATCTAGTATTTTTTGGATATATATATATGATATTTTATTCTAATTTGTGATTATATTTGGCTATTTCAATTTTAGGGAACCAGATCTAAGGCTGGTTTTGAGAGATTCAACCCAGTTTTGTTGAATATTATGTGATGTTCTTCATTTCTCATCATAGTTTTTGAGGTAAGTGGCTTCAATCCTGACTCCTATTATTATAACATGAATTATTAGTTTCAAAGGTTTTGAATTTATTGGAATTTGTTGTATAATTTATATAAAATTCATGGTAGAAACCCTCTTTAGTGATGGTTGGTGGATTTGTGAACTATGGTTGTTGTGAAAAGTGATTTTTTTATGGATTTTAAAATGGTGTTTTAAACATATTATTTTTTTTATTATTGGTAATGGTTTTATGGGGATTTTTTTAATAAAATAAATTTTGTTGAAAAGTATTGAAATGGTTTATTTTTCATGGTTTTGACATACAAGGGTTGGTGTGAGTTGATGCTTTTGATGTGACCTGGAATAAGGGGCATGTACCATTGGGGTACAAGAGATGAGACCCTAGATAAAGGGTGTGTACCATTGGGGAATAAGGAGAATAGACACTTAGTGATGAATTTTTGGATGGAAAAGAAACCGCTCAAGAGTA
Organism: Viscum album; assembly: GCA_963277665.1. Lineage (NCBI taxonomy): Eukaryota > Viridiplantae > Streptophyta > Magnoliopsida > Santalales > Viscaceae > Viscum > Viscum album. Next base: position 644,325,747 of record OY728120.1, on the reverse strand, counting down.
TAGAACTATCACTAAAGCATGAATGTGTGTGTGTGTGATTCATGAAATGGGTATGCCAAAAAGGAATGTGAAATCGTTTAAAGAATCATTTTTTAACCTTGGAATTTTTTTTCGTTATAAGACTATTTTGGGTTGTAATTTCATTTTCTTTGATAAAAACAGATGAAAATTTTTTCAATAGCTTTATATAAATTTTTTCACATAAATGTGACAACTTGTTCTATCATAGTGGTGTGTGTAGGGAATTCATTTGGGAGAAAACCTACTGTGTTTCATTACTCACACCCTTATTTGGAACTATTGTGCATTTGAAAATATCATTTATTGATACATAGGTAAAATAAATTCATAGCATTTCTATATTTGTTCTTTATGACACTTGGGCATGAATAATGGATTTTGATCTAGGGGCATGTTGGGAGTTGTTGTGTTTATGTATTTGCAGTCTTTGACCTTTGTGGTTTAGTCTTAATCTTGGTACTCTGACATTGGTTATGGTGTAGTTTGGTATTTTTGTCTTCTTGTATTACATTAAGTTGTATTACATTGTAACCATTCATCATATAGTTTTTTTTTGGGTATGGCATACTTGGTTGAGGTTGTTTTATTTTCAAATGGAAAATCATCCCCCACTTGTATTGAAGACCTTCATATTTATTTATATCCTTTGGAATCTTAGGGATTCCTCCTATGTCCAGGTATCAATTATTACTCAACTAAATTAAATGATGAGGGGTAGGATTTTATAAATGGTATCATTGTTTTCTGGTCCATCTTTCATTTTTGGAAAAATTGTATTGGTTTTTTGATCTTGGAATCGGAAAATCATTCTTGATTAGTCCTAGGGTGGGATGGTAGAGAGGAGTAGTATTTCTAGGACTTGAAATGTAGTGCATAAAAAGACATAGATAGCCTATTGATGATTTACTTAACATTACTAAGGAGTTGGGTACATAAGTATTTTGGAGACACTTATAGGAATTGTAACCTCGTCGTCATGGGTTTAGCAGATAAGAAGAGCATTACATGAATTGACAGAAATGATCTCCCAATAGGATTTTATATTTTATTTTTAGTAATTATTTATCCTTTGGGGAAAGAATATTTATTTTTGAAATTTATTAGAATTTTTTTTCAAATGTGATATTTTTTTAAATGAAATAACAGTGTTATTTTGAAAATGGTATGATTTTAAAAAGTATGTGTACTTTTCAAAAATGGGTTGAAAAAAGAAAGTGCAAATTTTTTGGAAAGCCTTGTTATAATAATTGTGATAGGGTAAATTTAAATTTTTTTTGAATTCATTATATAGAGAGTGATTTTAGGTCATAATAATACAAAGTAACATAAGAGGGGGTAAATTGTGTCTTTTCAATAATGTTCCAAATTTTTGGATTTTGAATCACCTTTTGATTTATAAAGATATGCTAAATTTTATTCTATAATAAATATGAGTAGTGGATAAATATAAAGAAAGAAAATAGTAGATTTATAGTATTTTGGGGAACAAAGATCCCCTATTCCACTCCTCCAACGCTCTCTTTGTAAGCTTAGTGAATTTTACTAGCAAGGTCATCTTATCACTACAGTATAAAAGCACAATTGAGTGCAAGAAGTTGACACATTTAAAGAAAGGATAAATAGAGCCTTTTGGTTCTTTAATAGGGAACCAATTATCCATAGCTTAGTATAAGAATATGACACTTCATCCTAACTAAGTACTATTAGTTGATACTCTAGTAAATCAAAAGAGTTGGATTTGTTGATAGTTCGGGTTGAAATTCACAGTTGCTACAGCAGCAACAGACAGTAGATGGATATTCTTCTTTAGAAATGAAATCCTTCATGAAAGAATAGTTCTGAAGTGATCATGGATTCAAATGATCATCAATTTGAATATCAAAAAACATAAATTGTAATATTACAGTAACACTGTGTTGAAATATGTATGTCACAAAAGTGTAGCCTTAGATTTAGTCGTTTGTAGCAGCAGCACTATAAAATATATTCACAAGAATATTGTTGTATGTGTGAATGAATGAAACTTTTATCACCCATATCACATATATATAACACAACAACTTTATTTCAAAAATATTTTGATCACATAAATATATTTCTTTCGGTTGAATAGATCCAAGAAAATTTATTTAAAGAATGAGAAAATTAAAATCTGAATTGACCAGGGGAGTCGTAAATTCACTTAAGAATAGGAGTGATTTTCTACAATGAATACTGTTATTTGAATTGATCATAACAATATTTGAATTAGTCATAGATAATCTATCAATAATCCTATAATTATTTCAAGACTGTTTCATGAAACTCAGATAAAATCAAGAATTTATAACTCCAATGTTTAGTAGATAAATGCAGGGTTGAACTGCATAGTGTAGTGTTCCTATGAACATATGGTTCATTAACAATACTTTCATATGAACATAATGTAGGTGTAAATGTAACATAGGGATGATAATATATACGTTCATCCTTTTTAGCATAATATTCCACCCATAGAATTGATTAACCATACATGTAATTTCCCAAACATAGGGTATGCACCATATTTCCAGATTCCAACATAGGGTTTATATTCCATACATTCATCGATTAACAAATTTAGGGTTTCCAATCCATACACTTAATATCTAGTGTAGGGTTGTCGTTACATACATAAAAATTCCATCATATAATAGGTATGATGAACCATACATTCATTCATCGAATGTAGGGTATGAAGAGTGTTTTCATAACACATCCCATAACTTTGTATTTCACCAATTATATAAATAAAAACATGATATATATTACTAGAACATACTTAAAAAATTATTATAAAATATCATGGGTATTTTTGGGTATCAAGATCATCATATAATATGGAAAATTTTTGAGAAAATATATTCCCAACAATATCTCTATTTTTTTTGATCAAAAAAACCATAAAATAACTAAGATAAAATATATGATTTGTAAAAAAATTTAATGAAAATATTCCAATTTGATATTAATTTGATTTCACATAATAATTTTGATTGAAAAGGCCTCTCACAGAAATATGTATTTCTCAAAAATTCTCCCTTTTTGTGATATCAAAATGAATTTTTGAAAGAGAAAAGGATATAATCCCAAGTTAATATAGCACTAAACTATATATGAATGTTATAGTCTACTGTTATAAAAAAAATAAGATATGTAATATGGTAGTGAAATTTTACACACAAATAACACAATAAAAAAATATAAAATAATATAAAATATACAAAATTTAAAATTACATTAACGTAAAGTAAACTACAGATCAAATGTTTTATGAAATAATGATTACATCTCCACATAAACTTAAGAGATCTTCAAAATTAGGGGCTCAAATGTGATTGATTTCCTTGGTTAGAATCTCCATGGGTAGTAGTTTCTACAGCTGAATGAGGAAGGTCTTAACAAAACTATGAATTTCAAGCATATTCACTAACAGACTTTGAAAATGGTTTTTGGATACATTAATCCATTATTTTAGTAGCTTCCTTGTATCATTTCTTATATTTAATATTTCCACCAACTTTACCTTAATGAACTCATTCACAGATTATTTAAATTGAACAAAGGCTGTCAATCTATCTCTAACTTGATGAATAACTAATCCCAACCATGATTCACTTTATTTCATTTTACTGATCAAATAATTATGATTTTCTAGAAGAACATTAAAAGGTGTAATATCAAACTAGACATACTGGAACCTATTATTGAATTCAACCATAACAACATTTATTACTTCAAATCTCTTAATCAAGTCAAGAGAAGTGGGCTGAGGTGTAGAGGTTGAATATTGATGACTACCCTTAATAAATTTAAATTATCTTCCCAAAATAATATTTAGTTCATCAAAATCATATTTTTTTTCATAGACTCATATTTTGAAGATTTGAATTATCTACTAAAAGAAGTGATTAACTCTTCAAGATATTTTAATAAAATCAAATTTTATTGAACATATTTGAGTTCAGTTTGAAGGTCTTCAAACTTGTCTCTTGAAATAAATGAACCTCTAAGCTCCTCAAATTTGTTATTCTCGCCTTCTAAATCTTTTCTCACACACAATTTATGGCTCACTAAATGCAGGAACATTCCAATCAAATATTCATCATAACATTTAGAAGATTTTGTAGTTATATTTCTTGAAGAATGTACACCCTCTACCATATCCAAACTTGTATCTCCCTAACCTTCTGATTTATCTCCCAATATAGATCCTTCTACATCAATGGCATCATGAGAAAGGAGTGAAAGATTTTCTGGGAAAGTGGCATCTTCCTTGTGATGTTATTCTCAGTGAGCCTCTTTCTCAGCATTCTTATTCACTTGAGCCTCAAGCTCAATTACATTTTCATCTTCATCAATAGCGCCAGAAATTTTTATTTTAAATCTTCTTCTTTAAACAAGATGACCCTCTTCAGGTCTAGACACAACCTCTTCATCAGGCCTCAGTCAGATAAAACCAATTGATGGAGTCATCCTTAACTCCCCCTGAGCATCTTCCATCAACTTCTATTTTTTTCAGCTCCAATAGGTAATGGACTTTTGTAGGAGTAGCTTCAAACATATCCCAATTTCATGACAATCCCAAGATTAAAAATGTTGGCTTGATTAAATCTATATCTAAGAGACATATTTAGGATTATTCATTTTCTAAGAAACAAAAATTAAAGGATTCTTCCAATCTGTATATTAGCCTATCTTTTCTTCTTTTTGACAGTAATGAATTATAAAAATTATCCTAAAAATAGGGAAATCGTACTTAATTTGGTTCAAAAATTGAAACAAAACATACATGTCTGGGTATAGAACTTTATCTAGCTCAGTTGTTCTTTTAAAAATTCTAGTTTGAATAAACATCATAATTACTTTCCTATAAGAATTAAGGTCCTTGGTCATTAATTTATTTATGGTTCTTATTCCAAAAAAAAAATAAAACATAATGTCCTCTAAATTATATTTTTCATCAACAATATTTATCAAGTAGAAATGAAAATCACCCTCATAAGGATAGTTCGATAGTTTTTCTATATCCACTAAAGAAAGAAAAATTCATTATCGTGAATCATAGATATCATTTTGTCGTCATCAATTCCAAAATATAATTCTGAACTCCTATATAACTCTTTTACTTCTATGTTAAACATTATAGGATTGTTACCATCTATATAAGAAAAATATAGTCCTTGAAATATAATCGCTTCATTTAACAAAATATTTATTACATTTAAATTCTTAAAATATATAGCCTTACATTGAAGAACATTGTGATACTTAACTGGATGGTAAACAGATACACACAAGTCAACCTATTCAGTTATTATTGATGTTTCCATTTCTAAAGGTTTTGTAATTGAAGGTTTTAAGGTTTAATGTTTTGGTAAACTAAAATGATAAATTATATAAAAACTAAAGGGGAATAGAAAAGAAGAATTAGAGAAGTCAGATGGTTTTCTCACACCAATTAAGAATATACCCATTACTATTTAATTTGAAAAGACAAATACAAATAAGTTGAAATGAAATTATTTTCAAATATAATTAATACATAACCAATAAAAATAAAGAGAAATAAATAATTTAATACATAATATACAAATTACTTAAAATAAAAACAGATATGAGTTATAAAATAAATTACTAAACATTAATTTAAAATTAAATAATACTAACTCCCCCTTAATAAAAAAACATTAACTAGGAAGTGGTTTAGTGAAAATATCAGCTAATGGATTTTCATTATTAACAAATTCTAAAGATATATACTTTTTTAGAACATGATATCTTAGAAAATGATGCCTTATATCAATATGCTTAGTCCAAGAATGACTTATATGATTTTTTTGAAATATTTATAGCACAAAGATTATCAATTTAAATAGGTCTACTATTAAAATCTACTCCAAAGTCTATTAGTGTGTTTTTATCCACAATACTTGTTCATAACAATAGCTAATAGAAACATATTATGCCTATGTTGTTAACATAAAAACTGAGTGTTGTTTCTTACTCAACCGTGATTCTAAATTTTTTCATAAAAAGTGACTGGTTCTGGAGGTGCTTTTTCTATCTAATCTAAAACCTCTAAATTCATCATCTGAATATCAAATTAAATTAAAATCATATGTTCTTGGGTACAGAGGATATTGAAAAATAGTTCATTTTAAAAATTGGAAAAAAAAATTCACAACATTAAGATGATATTCTTTGGTATTTTTCTAAAATCTAGCACATAAAAATATAGAAAACATAATTCCAGATCTTCTAGAAGTAAGATATAACAAAATACCCGTAATACCTATATATAACTTATTTTCAACCGGTTTTCTAGCTTCATCCAAATCAAGTTTTATATTGGTACACATAGTATTTTTATATGTATCACTGTTTTCAAGTCTAAAAATTTTCCATAAATCAATAATATATTTACATTAATTTCAAACATTTCCATCATCATTTTCAGAAATCTGAAATCCAAAAAAGAAATTCAGTTCTCAAATCATACTCATTTTTAATTCATTTTGAATTAGTTTTTAAAAATCATTATAGTGATTTTTATTTGTTGAAACAAAAATAACATCATCAATATAAATTTGTACTAATAAATTATTAGAATAAACAATTTTCTAAAAAAGAGTTGGATCTACTAATCCAATAGTAAATACATTTGTCAAAAGAAAAGAACTTAATCTTTCATACCAAGATCTATGTTCTTTTTTAAGTCCATAGATAGATTTAGTAAGTTTAAAAAGAGAATTTGGTTTGTGAGGTTTTCCAAAACCAAGAGGTTGTTCAACATAAACTTCCTCCATTAAATAACCATTTAAAAAGGTAGATTTAACAACCATCTAAAATAATTTAAAATCCATATGATATGCATAATCTAAAGGTATTATAATGGATTCTAACTAACTATAATGGAAAAAATTTCATCATAATCAATACATTCTTCATGTTTATATCCTTCATCTACTAAACTTTTTTTATATTTGGTTATGGTCCCTTGATCATCTTGTTTATTTCAAAAAACCCAATTAGTTCCCATTACTGTATAATTGGATGTTCTTTTGACTAACTCCCAAACATTATTTCTTCTAAACTATTTTATATCCTATTTTATTGCTAACATCCAACTCTCATCTTATAAGACATCTATAATTGACTCTGGTTCTAACTGAGATTGAAAGGAAGTAAATCCAGCTAGGTTTCCTACAATTCTTCTAGTTATAATTTTTTTATCATGGTATCCTATAACAGTTTCAAAAAGGATGTTTATTTAAGGTTCTATATGATCTAGGAATGATACTATCAAGTTATTCAATTTCATGTTCTTCTAAACTGGACTAAATTTTATTTATATCATTTTCAATATCAGTTTAAGGGGTTTCTATTACCGTGTTATCAAATGAATTAATAACTTCATCTGTTTGATCTTTCTATTTAATAAGAGGTTCAGTTTCATTAAAATTCACATGAATAGATTCTTAAATAGTCCTTGACTTTTTATTAAACACTCTATAGGCTTTAAAGGTAGCATAATATCCTAAAAATATTCCTTCATCAGCCTTTGGATAAAACATACCATGGTTTTTCCATATTATTCAAGATATACACCTTGAATCCAAATACTTTAAAGTACTTTACATTAAGTTTACTTTTATTCAAAAGTTTGTAGGGGTTCCTTTTAAAAATATGCATTATTAAAATTCTATTCATGATATAACCGTTTGTTCTTATAGATTATTACCAAAAATAGGTTGGAATACTATATTAATTTTCTATAGTCCTTTCCATTTATTTAATAGTTCTATTTCTTATTTCAATAATTCCTTTTCAAGGTGTTCTTCGTGCAGAAAAGGTGTGTTTAATACCCATATTTTAGTAAAAAAAATTAAATTATTTATTCTCAATTTCTCCACTATGATAATATTGTAATGAAATTATTTAAAAACCATTTTAATTTCGAGAAATTTTTAAATAACTTTCAAAAATAGTGAAAATTTAACTTTTTGAGTTTTAGAAAGTACACCCAAGTAAATCGAAAATAAGCATCCAAAAAAATATAGACATATAATTTTCCATCCAAACTTCCTACTATGGATTTTCTAAATTAATCCATATATATAAGTTTTAATGGTTTATATATATCAATTTTGTTAATAGATTTGAAAGATGATATTTTTTTTTTCAATTTTGAAAGCATCACAGAATCTATCATTTTCAAACTTAAGACTAGGAAAATCTGAAACTAGCTATTTCATAGACAATTTATGTAAAGCATATATATTTTAGTGTCCAAGTCTTCAATTCCAAATCCATGACTCAATTTTCTTTGTAGGAAATCAATTTATTTTCTATTTACACAAGGAATATAAATCCAAAGTATAAATATTATCAGTTCTATGTAATCTAAATTTAAGAAATTTATCTTTAATGGAAGAGCAAGAAATGTCAGAAAAATCCACATACAAACCATCATCACAAAGTTGAAAAATACATATTCAATTGTTTTTTAATCCTTGTACATATAGTAATTTGTTTATTGAGATATTCTTTGGATCTCCAATAGTTTCAACTCCAACAATCTTTACTTTTGAATTATATCCAAAAGTGACTAATCATACATTCATTTGAGTCAATGTATGGAAATTTGTTGAGTCTCCACTAATTTTCCTAGAACATCCACCATATATATACCATATAGAATTATTTTTCTAGTATTCTTTTTCCTACAAAATAACTTAAAAATTTTTATTTTTGGTACCTATATTTTCTTGGGTCCTACAGTGTTAAGGAGAAATAATTTAGGAATACATATTTTCCTAATTATATAATAATTTACATTGCTTATATTAGACATAATTTTAGAAATAAAATCCTTTTTAATAACACTAATTTGAGGATTTCTCAAATAATAGTTTTTAGGGAAATGACATTTTTCTGAAATAATAATAGGTAGCATTTTTTGAAATGGTCACAAAGTATTTTTTTTATAATTTTTATTTTTTTCCCTTACCTGTGATTCTAAATATTTCTCTTCGAGAAAAATTCTTTCCAAGATTTTTATTTAAAACATTTTCCCCTTTAGTAAAAATAGGTGAAGTAATTTTATAAGATTCTACTTTATCATATATTTCCTTAATCCTTTTTTTGTAATCAATACACTTTAATGTAGAATAATTGAAATTTTCAACTAAATCTTGAAATTATTTTAGCAAAGTATCTGTAATGGCCTGGACCTCCCTGGACCATTACTTTGTGAAAATGTGGTGTTGGAGGTGTTCCGGGAGGTCAAGGTGACTTATCCCCCAACCGCTGCCTACCGATAGCACGGTCTACCAGTAGCTGCTGCCTACCGGTAGCTCGGTCTATCGGTAGCTGCTGCCTACCGGTAGCTCGGTCTATCGGTAGCTGCTGCCTACTGGTAGTCGGTCTACCGGTAGCTGATGCCTACTAGTAGCTCGGTCTACCTGTAGCTACTGATTACCGGTAGCTCGGTCTACCCATAGCTGCTGCCTACCTGTAGCTCGGTCTACCGGTAGCTGCTGATTATCGGTAGCTCGGTCTACCAGTAGCTACTGATTACCGGTAGCTCGGTCTACCGATAGCTGCTGATTACTGGTAGCTGGGTTTACCGGTAGCCACGGCGTACTGATAGCTCGGTATACTGGTAGCCGCAGTCCAGTAGTAGCTCGGCTAACACTTTGCCAAATTTCTAGTTCTGTGAACAGTGTTTCTATCGGTGAGGTTCTATCGGTGGACTTCTATCGGTGAGGTTCAGTGAACAGTGTTTCTATCGGTAAGGTTCAGTGAACAGTGTTTCTATCGGTGAGGTTCTATCGGTGGACTTCTATCGGTAGACTTGAACAGTGTTTTCTATCGGTGAGGTTCTATCGGTGGACTTCTATCGGTAGACTTGAACAGTGTTTCTATCGGTGAGGTTCTATCAGTGGACTTCTATCGGTAGACTTGTACAGTGTTTCCAAAATCCTAAGAGCTACTGATTCCATACTTTGCCAAATTTCACGAATGAACAGTGTTTCCAGACTTCATGAGAGCTACCGATTCCATACTTTTCCAAATTTTAAGTTTGTGAACAGTGTTTCCAGCTTCATAAATTTGACGTTTTCTTTGATGTAAAATAATTTTAAAACCTTATTTTAAGGACTTTAAGGCCGATTCAAAGGCCATAAATCCTATATTAATTATTCCTAAGGCCGGGATGTTTTTACTTGGTCAAACCGCATGGGTTAATGCGATCTGTTTTTAATGGAGAATAAATCGGATCATAAACCGACGCCTCTCTAATTTATTTTTTAAAGAGAACAAGATATCATTCTTCGTTGTTCTTCCTCCTGGTTCTCATCTACGAGACGCTAGAACCTTGCAATCATTCCCGTAGGAGTTTCACAATCAAACGTTACTCGGATCAGTTCCGCTCTATTTGATGCAACCAAGTTGTGTCGATCGTTCTTCCATATAAGGTATGTTTTATCATCGTTCCTTCGGGGATCACCTTCTCTTGTTATTCCTTCCATATTAGCATGTAATCTCCATGGTTCTAATGGGTTTTCTTGGGGTTGGTTGGTACTGTCGTACCGTGGCATCCTCCGGTGGATGCAGCTGTCGTGAGGAGAAGAGGACTGTGACCCGTTGTGTGGATAAAGGACATCAAGAACTCTTCGAGGTAGGGGATTCATGGATTCTCTAATTGTTTATGTGCAACTGTAGAATTAGCATGATTTAACCCTTTGGATCACAATGAAATTGACCTAATTAAATACTTGAACCAGATTAAAAGAATTGGTTGATCGCATGTTGTTTCTTTGTACAGTGATATCAGTTTGCCTCATGTTTTCCTAGATAGAGTGATATCTATGATTTTCTTTAATTAGTTGCTCGTTCATGATGGAAATTGATAAAGAACGTAAAGCTGGAATTATTTGTTAAATAATTGGCGAAAGATAAAGAGGCATGTTAATGAATCTGTTAATTCAAGATGGATTAAAGAACTATTAGTTCGATAATTTCAAAAGGCTTCTGAGTTACCTGCTTGCTTGTAAGGATGAATGCCTTGTGGTTTGGAGCTCTGAGTGCTCATCTTGTATGAAGGATGAATGCCTTGTTAAAGGGCCAAGAGCCCATTTTGTGATCTTTGATTTCCTGCTGCTTGTGATTTGATGTGAGCCTGGATGGCTGTTGTGATATCTGGAGGCATGGGGACTTGTGGTTGTGGCAGCGGATGACGCCTAGTGTGGCGAGATGCATCGGTTTATTCATGTGGGTGTCGGGGAGGACACCAAGGATGATGGTATGAGATGAATGTGATGGTTTTATGTTGGTGTTTTGATTGTTTATCTGCTTTAATTTTCCCCACTGCTCAAGGTAGCTGCTTTTGCTTACCCTCTTTCCGAAGGAGGCGAAGACACGCGGGGTATGCCACGTGCTTTCCGTGTTTAGCCTCTCGATGGAGGATGGGTATATTCTCTTGCTATAGGCGGAAAAGACTCGATGGGTAGTATATCTACTCACCGTGTTGAGCCCTTTGTGTTTAGTAGCATAGGATGCTTTTCTAGAATGCCTGGGAATATGGGGAAGGTAATTCCATAATGAAAGTTTGTTTAAATGGTGATAATCCATGGGGATGGAGAAACTGGACTTTAATAGTGATGTGAATCCTAAAAAGGAGTAGTTTTTTAATGTGATGCCAATTTAGTTTAATGTGGTAAATTTCTCATGGTTAATTAATGTTTAAAGAATTAATTAACGTACAGTGGAACTGATAAAATGAGAATGGATTAATATAATAAAGCTCTTCAAATGGTTGTGTGCTTATAGGATACCTAGTCTTAGAAGTAGCAGCCTGGAGTCTGAGAGATGTTAGCTGTAGTTGTGCCTATGACTAGGTAATGCCCATAGTGTGGTTTTGAGTTATATATATTCTGAACTTTTTGTGTTTCTATACACTACTCCACCCTGTCGGTAAGGGAAACTGACACCCCGGGGATTCTGAGCCCTGGGGAGGTGTTTTCCCCAACATTCTGATGGGAGGTTGAATGGATGACTACCCCCTTTGGCCCCGCTCTCTTCTCTTGGTAGATACTTGTGCCATGAGGCACAACGGTTAGTTACCCCATATATGTGTGTAGAGGGCTGTAATGGCTTGTGGTTATTCACACACATATATTCTGGATATAGTATCCTATGGACTACTATAGGTGTAATGTGTATAGGCTATGATGGCTTGAGGATCCTTACTCAGAGTATGGGCTGTAATGGCTTGAGGTATTATACCCGATGTATGATACACGTTATACGGGCTGTGGTGGCTCTCGGAAACTACCTGGTTTCTTTTGGTTGTGAGGACGGTGTGGTGCTTCGCCCAGGTGTCTGCGGGCAAGCCTATGTGGTGCACGAGGTGCAGATTGTGGAGCTTAGCCCAGGTGTCTGCGGGCAAGCCTTTGGAGAGAGATGCACAGGACGTATGTCGTTGGGGCAAAGTGGAAAACCAGTGGGGAAGTAGTAGCGGGGTACCCTTGATATTCTTTAATATATGCTATATTCTTGTATGCGTTACTTGGTGAGAGTAGCCATGGTGAGGTTGGGAACTTAGTATACCTGTTTAGGTAATGAGTTAGTTTCACTTGTTTTTCACTGGGGTTTAGCATGCTTTCTTTACTTTTGCACGAGAGGCTTGGGGAGGATCCTACTGAGTATACTGTTATACTCACCCTATGTACATATAAACTGTTTTCAGGTCACTTGGAGCAGGTTGGAGATCAAGCTGGATACTACTAGCTTGCGGTTGGAGGAGGAGCTGTTCGGGCTTGTGGTCGCTGCCGTTTTACTTTCTTTTGGGTACTTTTAGTTTTCCCTTTCAGTTGTAGTACTTTTTCATGAAATTTCATATATGTACTTGGGTTTCTTTTATATTTCAGTTATGAGTTGTAGTTGGTTGGAGTCTATTCTATCTCTCTCTTCTCCATGTGTTCTCTTAGAGGGTAATGCCTCCCATTTGTGTGTGTATTATACCCTCAGTGCTAGTCGCCAACCCGGGGCCTACTGGAGGCGGGACTCAGGGGTCATTATCTCCCTTCTCACATTGCTGGCCCAGGAGGGGTACACTTTGTGGGGAGGGGGTCGTGACAGAGTGGTATCAGAGGTCTGGTTGAGGGATAGGATGGAGTTTGGAGTTAGGCATAGGTGAGGATGCATGGGATGGTAGGGAAACGGTGTCATTCATGTTTAGAAAGTGGGGTAAACACTGGAGACCGGCAGAGACATAGGCGTTTAGGGCCCCCTATGATTTGTTTCACGGACCTTTAAGCTTACGATGGCTACTAAACAAAGTGATACCGGTTGCAGGGTAGAGACCTAGGAAAGGATCATGCATCCTTATTCTTTGCACTTGTGTTTGAATGGGTAGACCTTGGGATAGGTAACCTAAAATAAATAAAAAAAAACAATTAATTAATTAATGTTGAGTCTTCCATATTCCAGGCTTAGGAGCTCTAACAGTTGTTATTTTTCAGGTATGGCTCCAGGTCGACGTCCTCGTCAGGTTTGCCCAGAAGATGCCCATCAGGCTGTTCCTGCAGATCGCCTCCAAGTAGAGGTTGACGAAGATGACACTTGGAGGAAGACACTTCGAGAGTTTCAGCGCCAGAGTCTACAGAAGTACGAGGGCTCCGTTTCAGATGCAGTCACAGAAGACTGGTTGGAGGAGATCGAGATAGGCTTCAGTTCGATTCGTGCTCGGAAGGAACACTGGGTGTCCTTGGTTGTGACGACGCTGCGTGGAGCAGCGAGGCAGTGGTGGTTCTTGTTCCTCGGTGATCGTGAGGAGTCAGGGATCTCGTGGGAGGAGTTTCGAGACAGGTTTAGAGCTGAGTTTCTTTCATCGACTGCGAAGGTGTCCAGTCGCCAGGAGATTCTCACCCTTCGGTAGGGGAGCTCCAGTGTTCGAGAGTTTGGAATCTGTTTCATGAACCTTCTACGATATGCTTCAGACATGTTACCAGATGATGAGGCCAGGGCGAGGCATTTCGAGGAGGCTTTGCGTCTAGAGATCCAGCGCCAGGTCACCCCATTAATGCTGAAGACATATCTTGAGGTGCTGGCGAGGGAAGAGGTTGTTGATAGGACTTTGGCCAGGACTGGATCGTCACGAGAGGGGAATCGTCATGATTCCTCATGAAGCAGAGCTGTGGTCCGGGGTTCCCGATTTTCAGGACAGAAGAGTTTCCGTTCACCTGGGGGTAGGTCCCAGCCCTTCCCATCTCATTTCTCTGGAGGCAGCAACTCTCAGACCTATGCCAAGGGATCAGGTGCTTGTTTTTCTTGTGGTGGTCGTGGTCATTAGTAGCGGGAGTGCCCGACTTTTCAGATCAGTCATCATGCACCGGGTGCTCCACTCCAGGTTCCTCCGTTGAGGCAGTTCCAGCCGAGGCAGCAGCAACAAGTTGCACCAGTTTTAGATCACCAAAGGGTAGATGGAGCAGGCAGAGGACAGCCCCATGACGCTCCCCATCCTCAGAGAGCAGAGCGCGGCCGTGGTGGTGGTCGTCATCAGGTTCAGAGAGGCCGTGGAGGAGGTCGTGGTCAGCTTCATGCTCTATCGTTACCATCCCCACGCGAGCCAGATGTCGTTTGAGGTACCCTTTGCTTGTTTTCTACCTTGGTGTATGCCTTGTTTGATTTAGGGGCAACACACTCCTTCATATCACCTACCCTTGTCCATGCTTTGGGACTTGAGGTAGAGAGGCTTCCAGTGCCCTTGGTGTTGACTACGCCAGTTAGAGGTCGAGCCGACTTGTTTGAAGTATGTAGAGACTGTGAGCTAGTGTTGGGGAAACACCGCTCTTGAGGAGATTTCCTATGTTTGCGAATACAACCATATGATGTCATACTTGGCATGGATTGGTTGTATTCGGTGCAGGATGTTGTGGATTGCTACAGGAAGAAGGTCATTTTCTTTGATGAAGATGGAGAGAAAGTGGTGTTTTTTGGTGAGAGAGATCCTCGGATGAGTCATAGATGAGTTCCATCCTTATCATCCATGATGACGGGGATGACGCTGAGTTCTTTAGAGGTTCAACAGTTGGCGTTTCCTAGGGTCGTAGAGGAGTACCCTGACGTCTTTCCAGAAGAGGTTGTATCCTTACCCCCTCGATGAGAGATCGAGTTTGGGATCGAGCTACAGCCAGGATCGTCTCCTATCTCTATGTCTCTGTATAGGATGGACCCTTCTGAGTTACGAGAGCTACGTATTCAGCTCGATGGTCTGTTGAAGTGTGGTTTTGTTCGGCCAAGTGTGTCACCGTGGGGTGCACCAGTTTTGTTTGTGAAAAAGGCTGATGGAAGTTTGCGGTTGTGCGTTGATTATCATCGGTTAAACAGAGTGACAATAAAGAACCGCTATCCTCTCCCACGGATTGATGACCTATTCGATCAACTGAAGGGTGCAAGTTGGTTCTCAAAGATAGACTTGCGGTCAGGATATCATCAGATGCGTGTAAAGGATGAGGATATCCCGAAGACTGCTTTTCGTTGTCGTCATGGGCATTATGAGTTTGTTGTAATTCCATTCGGTGTGACGAATACTCCAGCTGTTTTCATGGGGTTGATGAATGCTGTGTTCCGTGAATTCCTGGACAAGTTTGTTGTGGGTTTCATCGATGACATCCTTGTGTACTCCACATCTGAAGAAGAGCATGCAGATCATCTACGAGCCGTTTTGGGAGTTCTTCGCCAACATAAGTTTTTTGTGAAGTTGTCCAAGTGTGATTTCTAGGCTCGAGAAGTTCGTTTCTTAGGGCATGTTGTGTCCCAACAGGGAGTAGCTGTGGATCCATCGAAGATAGAAGCAGTAGTGTCTTGGGCATCCCCCAAGACCGTGTCAGAGGTGTGAAGTTTCCTTGGTCTCGCAGGCTATTATAGGAGGTTTGTAGCCAATTTCTCCCGAGTTGTGACTCCTCTGACAGCTTTGACCAGGAAGGATCGAGCGTTCATATGGACTGATCAGTGTCAGACAGCTTTCGAGTATCTAAAGGAGAAGTTGGTAAGTGCTCCAGTCCTTTGTCTTCCAGCGGAGGGAGTCCAGTTTGATGTTTTCTGTGATGCTTCATATCTGGGGCTAGGCTGTGTTCTCATGCAGAAGAGGTCAGTTGTTTCTTATGGGTCTCAGCATTTGCGTCCCCATGAACGCAACTATGCCACCCATGATCTTTAGTTGGCCGCCGTGGTGTTTGCGCTGAAGTTGTGGAGACATTACCTCATTGGTGAGCGCTTTGTGGTTTTCACCGATCATAAGAGTTTGAGGTATGTTTTCTCTCAGCGGGACTTGAACTTGCGGCAGCGTCGGTGGATGGAGTTATTGCAGGAATACGACTTCAAAATATCATATACACCTGGGAAGGGAAATGTTGTTGCTGATGCGCTGAGCCGAAAGTCACATAGTGATGCTGTGCGTGAATCCGGTGATTCTTGGAGAGTAATGGAGGAACTGTCAGCATTACATCTTGATATGGAAGAGGTTGGAGGTAGAGGTTGTCTTTTCCAAATGACATTGCAGTCATCCCTGATGCAGAAGGTGGAAGAGTCTCAGTTGGGTGACCTAGATGTGGAAGTTTTGAGAGACAGAGTTGTATGTGGTGAGGCCTCTGATGGTTGGTCGGAGGATGAACAACACCGAGTGTTGTATCATGGCAGGCTTTTTGTTCCCTTGGCGATGCGTGAGATGGTTCTCTGAGAGTTCCATAGTTCACCCTTGGCGGTACATATTGGTGTGACGAAGATGTACCGATCCTTGAGGAGTCAGTTTTGGTGGCCTGGGCTGAAGCGTACAGTTCCAGAATGTGTGTCTCGATGTCTAGTCTGCCATAAGGTGAAGGCCGAACACCGTGTTCCTGGTGGTATTCTCCAGCACTTAGAGATTCCTCAGTGGAAGTGGGAGGACATCTCAATGGAATTTGTTACAGGTTTACCTCGAGCTCTAGGAGGACATGATGCTATATGGGTGGTAATGGATCGTTTAACAAAATCATCCCACTTCATAGCGATCAAGGAGTCGAGCTCAGTGGAAGTTTTGTTGAGGCAGTATCTAGAGGAGGTGGTGAGACTCCATGGAGTACCTAGGATGATCATTTTTGATCGAGATCCTCATTTTACCTCCAGGGTGTGGAGAGGTCTCCAGCATGCCTTTGGCTCTCAATTATGCCTAAGCACTGCTTTTCATCCTCAAACGGATGGTCAGACAAAGCGAACCATCCAGAATCTTGAAGACATGTTGCACTCTTGTGTTCTTGATTTTGTAGGTTCATGGGTGAAGAACTTACCCTTGGTATAGTTCTCTTACAATAATAGTTTTCACTCTACCATCGGTATGGCTCCGTTTGAAGCCTTGTATGGTCGGCCATGCCGTTCTCCGTTGTGCTAGACTGGGGTCGGAGAGTTAGCAATTCTCGGACCAGAACTAGCGCAGAATACAACAGAGATGGTTCAGGTGATTCGTGAGAGGATGAAGACAGCACAGGATCGTTAGAAATCATATGTTGATCAAAGAAGGAGACCGTTAGAGTTTAATGTTGGGGATCATGTGTTTCTAAAGGTGACTCCCTATCGTGGGCAGCGAAGGTTTGGTCATGGAAGTAAGCTTTCTCCCCGGTTTGTTGGGCCTTTCTAGGTGTTAGCTCGTGTTGGAGCTGTGGCGTATCGAGTAGCACTTCCCCATCAGATGAGTCGGATACATGATGTTTTCCATGTATCACAGCTCCGTCGTTATCTTCATAATGAATCTCATGTTATCGATTGGGGATAGATCGATATTGACGATGATGCAACCTTCGAGGAGCGACCTGTGGAGATCTAAGACCACAAGGAGAAGGTGTTGCGTGGGCATTCTATCCCCTTAGTTCGTGTCTTGTGGCGACACGGTGGCATGGAGGAGAGTACCTGGGAGTGTGAGTCACAGATACGTGCTCAGTAACCAGAGATGTTTAATGTTTAACTCTTTCCATGTAATGGCGTTTCCTTTATGGTTAGACCTTTCATGTTTTATTTATGTACCTTTGATGTGATGTTATGTTTGAATTGTTTGGTTATGGATTATTTGTTTCCATACTCTCGGATGTTCTAGTTTTGTTCCAGCTTTTGAACAACTCATGGTGGTTTTCCCCTGAGAGGTATCTTATGGGGTGGTTGTTCGGACCCCTCTTTTCTTCTGGGTTGGTTTTTAATTCTCGAGGACGAGAATGTTTTGAGAGGTATCTAATGTAATGGAACGGACCTCCCTGGTCCATTACTTTGTGAAAATGTGGTGTTGGAGGTGTTCCGGGAGGTCAAGGTGACTTATCCCCCAGCCGCTGCCTACCGGTAGCTCGGTCTACCGGTAGATGCTGCCTACCGGTAGCTCGGTCTATCGGTAGCTGTTGCCTACAGGTAGCTCGGTATATCGGTAGCTGCTGGCTACCAGTAGTCGGTTTACCGGTAGCCACGGCGTACTGATAGCTCGGTACACTGGTAGCCGTAGTCCACAGTAGTTCGGCTAACACTTTGCCAAATTTCTAGTTCTGTGAACAGTGTTTCTATCGGTGAGGTTCAGTGAACAGTGTTTCTATCGGTGGATTTCTATCGGTGAGGTTCAGTGAACAGTGTTTCTATCGGTGAGGTTCTATCGGTGGACTTCTATCGGTGAGGTTCTATCGGTGGACTTCTATCGGTGAGGTTCAGTGAACAGTGTTTCTATCGGTGAGGTTCAGTGAACAGTGTTTCTATCGGTGAGGTTCTATCGGTGGACTTCTATCAGTGAGGTTCAGTGAACAGTGTTTCTATCGGTGAGGTTCAGTGAACAGTGTTTCTATTGGTGAGGTTCTATCGGTGGACTTCTATCGGTAGACTTGAACAGTGTTTCTATCAGTGAGGTTCTATCGGTGGACTTCTATCGGTAGACTTGAACAGTGTTTTCTATCGGTGAGGTTCTATCGGTGGACTTCTATCGGTAGACTTGAATAGTGTTTCTATCGGTGAGGTTCTATCGGTGGACTTCTATCGGTAGACTTGTACAGTGTTTCCAGAATCCTAAGTGCTACTGATTCCATACTTTTCCAAATTTTGTGTATGTGAACAGTGTTTCCAGCTTCGTAAATTTGACGTTTTCTTTGATGTAAAATACTTTTAAAACCTTATTTTAAGGAATTTAAGGCCGATTCAAAGGCCATAAATCCTATATTAATTATTCCTAAGGCCGGGATGTTTTTACTTGGTCAAACCGCGTGGGTTAATGCGATCCATTTTTAATGGAGAATAAATCGGATCTTAAACCGTCGCCTCTCTAATTTATTTTTTAAAGGGAATGAGATATGATTCTTCGTTGTTCTTCCTCCTGGTTCTCATCTATGAGACGCTAGAACCTTGCAATCATTCCCGTAGGAGTTTCACAATCAAACGTTACTCGGATCAGTTCCGCTCTGTTTGATGCAACCAAGTTGTGTCGATCGTTCTTTTATATAAGGTATGTTTTATCATCGTTCCTTCGGGGATCACCTTCTCTTGTTCTTCCTTCCATATTAGCATGTAATATCCATGGTTCTAATGGGTTTTCTTGGGGTTGGTTGGTACTGTCGTACCGTGGCATCCTCCGGTGGATGCAGCTGTCGTGAGGAGAAGAGGACTGTGACCCGTTGTGTGGATAAAGGACGTCAAGAACTCTTCGAGGTAGGGGATTAATGGATTCTCTAATTTTTTATGTGCAACTATAGAATTAGCATGATTTAACCCTTTGGATCACAATGAAATTGACCTAATTAAATACTTGAACCAGATTAGAAGAATTGGTTGATCGCATGTTGTTGCTTTGTACAGTGATATCTGTTTGCCTCATGTTTTCCTAGATAGAGTGATATCTATGATTTTCATTAATTAGTTGCTCGTTCATGATGGAAATTGATAAAGAACGTAATGTCTGAATTATTTGTTAAATAATTGGCGAAAGATAAAGAGGCATGTTAATGAATCTGTTAATTCAAGATGGATTAAAGAACTATTAGTTCGATAATTTCAAAAGGCTTCTGAGTTACCCGCTTGCTTCTAAGGATGAATGCCTTGTGGTTTGGAGCTCTGAGTTCTCATCTTGTATGAAGGCTGAATGCCTTGTTAAAGGGCCAAGAGCCCATTTTGTGATCTTTGATTTCCTGCTGCTTGTGATTTGATGTGAGCCTGGATGGCTGTTGTGATATCTGGAGGCATGGGGACTTGTGGTTGTGGTAGCGGATGACGCCTAGTGTGGTGAGATGCATCAGTTTATTCATGTGGGTGTCGGGGAGGACACCAAGGATGATGGTATGAGATGAATGTGATGGTTTGATGTTGGTGGTTTGATTGTTTATCTTCTTTACTTTTCCCCACTGCTCAAGGAAGCTGGTTTTGCTTACCCTCTTTCCGAAGGAGGCGAAGACACGCGGGGTATGCCATGTGCTTTCCGTGTTTAGCCTCTCGATGGAGGATGGGTCTATGCTCTTGCTATAGGCGGCAAAGACTCGATGGGTAGTATATCTACTCACCGTGTTGAGCCCTTTGTGTTTAGTAGCATAGGATGCTTTTCTAGAATGCCTGGGAATATGGGGAAGGTAATTCCATAATGAAAGTTTGTTTAAATGGTGATAATCCATGGGGATGGAGAAACTGGACTTTAATAGTGATGTGAATCCTAAAAAGGAGTAGTTTTTGAATGTGATGCCAATTTAGTTTAATGTGGTAAATTGCTCATGGTTAATTAATTTTTAAAGAATTAATTAACGTACAGTGGAACTGATAAAATAAGAATGGAGTAATCTAATAAAGCTCTTCAAATGGTTGTGTTCTTATAGGATACCTAGTCTTAGAAGTTGTAGCCTGGAGTCTGAGAGACGTTAGCTGCCGTTGTGCCTATGACTAGGTAATGCCCATAGTGTGGTTTTGAGTTATATATATTCTGTACTTTTTGTGTTTCTATACACTACTCCACCCTGTCGGTAAGGGCAACTGACACCCCAGGGATTCTGAGCCCTGGGGAGGTGTTTTCCCCAACATTCTGATGGGAGGTTGAATGGCTGACTACCCCCTTTGGCCCCGCTCTCTTCTCTTGGTAGATACTTGTGCCATGAGGCACAACGGTTAGTTACCCCATATATGTGTGTAGAGGGCTGTAATGGCTTGTGGTTATTCACACACATATATTCTGGATATAGTATCCTATGGACTACTATAGGTGTAATGTGTATAGGCTATGATGGCTTGAGGATCCTTACTCGGAGTATGGGCTGTAATGGCTTGAGGTATTATACCCGATGTATGATACACGTTATGCAGGCTGTGGTGGCTCCTGGAAACTACCTGGTTACTTTTGGTTGTGAGGACGGTGTGGTGCTTCGCCCAGGTGTCTGCGGGAAAGCCTATGTGGTGCACGAGGTGCAGATTGTGGAGCTTAGCCCAGGTGTCTGCGGGCAAGCCTTTGGAGAGAGATGCACAGGACGTATGTCGTTGGGGCAAAGTGGCAAACCAGTGGGGAAGTAGTAGCGGGGTACCCTTGATATTCTTTACTATATGCTATATTCTTGTATGCGTTACTTGGTGAGAGTAGCCATGGTGAGGTTGGGAACTTAGTATACCAGTTTAGGTAATGAGTTAGTTTCACTTGTTGTTCACTGGGCTTTAGAATGCTTTCTTTACTTTTGCACGAGAGGCTTGGGGAGGATCCTACTGAGTATACTGTTATACTCACCCTATGTACATATAAACTGTTTTTCAGGTCACTTGGAGCAGGTTGGAGATCAAGCTGGATACTACTAGCTTGCGGTTGGAGGAGGAGCTGTTCGGGCTTGTGGTCGCTGCCATTTTACTTTCTTTTGGGTACTTTTAGTTTCCCCTTTCAATTGTAGTACTTTTGCATGACATTTCATATATGTACTTGGGTTTCTTTTATATTTCAGTTATGAGTTGGAGTTGGTTGGAGTCTATTCTATCTCTCTATTCTCCATGTGTTCTCTTAGAGGGTAATGCCTCCCATTTCTGTGTGTATTATACCCTCGGTGCTAGTCGCCAACCCGGGGCCTACTGGAGGCGGGACTCGGGGGTCATTATCTCCCTTCTCACATTTCCGGCCTAGGAGGGGTACACTTTGTGGGGAGGGGGTCGTGACAGTATCTCTTTCTCCTAAAAAATCATTATGAATATTTTTCAGTTAATTTTTCTTCTTTAATAAAAAATAATATTTCTCTTCTAACATTGAATAATATGAAACTAATTTATCATTTGATCAACTATCAATACAAGAATTCAAAGAGTTATAGGTTTATACCTCTTATTCTTCATCCATAAAGAATATATTGGATTTGGGTTTTTGTGGCTCCTTCCCTGAATCATATTTTGAAGTGTTTCTGAAATCTTCAAATACATTCCACATAGCTTTCATTTCCCTTTTTTCATTTATTCTCATAATAATTATTCTTCTGATATTTATTGTCAGACCGTTTTCATTCATGTTTCAATTGAGGGAAATTAGATCTAATGTGACCCAATTTTTTGAATTCCTAGGATCAAACTCATCAAGGTTCTTTCTCATCCTTTTTGAAGGATTTTATGAAGCCACTTTTTCATGTAAAATTTACTGAATTTTATGGCTAGGTAAGTGAGTTCCATTTCAGATTCTAAGGAGTCTGAATTTTTTAATGTTATGGATTCTTTTTTTATTCATGTTTTCAATATGTGACTTTAAGATCAGTATTTCCCCTTTTTACTATAATATTATGATCTTGAACCTCATCTTGCATTTATGCTTCATTCGTCATCAGAGTTCCAATTAATTCTTTCATTGTCAAATCTTTTATAGGTGATGATTGTCAAATGGCAATAGATATTCCATTCCATTTAGAGGGAATTACTCTGAGAAATTTTAGTGGTTGATCATTTTGACTGATGAGATCTCCCTAGGAAGAAATATTGTTAGAAATCCCTGTTAACCTTCCATTCTTCTATATGATGATTTCACTATCAAACATTTTAAATGTGTAAAACATTAGATTAGTTGTAGAATATCTCTTCTATCTTATATTCTTTGTTCCTACATAAGAAATTGTAATATATTTCAACATATCATAGGTAGTAAGACATCGTGATGCATGATTAAACTCATTTGGTTAGAGTTTGTAGATAATATCATTCATTACTTTTGAATTGATGTCATATTCATCTTCTATTTAAGCAGTACATGTTTTTTGTTTCTAGATAATTTCATAAATAGTGGTAATTTTTTAATAAACTTTGATTCCATGATTATTCAAATAGATAATAATTCTTGATTTCTAGCATCCATAATTTTCTCCATTAAAGTTTGGATCACCAACCATAGAAATTGCTTCTTTTTGATCATCCATTGACATCATATTTATATAGACCTTATACTTTTCAGGTTACTATATCTTTATCATAAAATCTCACCTTTGATACCAATAATTAGGTTAGAATAATAAAAAGTAACACAAGAGGGGGTGAATTGTGTCTTTTCCATAATCTTCCACAATTCTTGATTTTGAATCCCGTTGTGATTTATGATGATATACAGAGATTTCTTCATTAATGAATACGAGAAACGAATAAATAGAAAGAAAGAAAATAGAAATTTTATTGTGGTTCTAGGTATAAAGATCCCCAAGTCCACTCCCTCAGTGCTCTCACTATGAGCTTGGTGAATTTCACTAGAAAGATCCTCTTGTCACAATGCCACAAAACCATTACTGATTGCAAGCAGTTGACACCTTTACAAAAATCCTAAACATAGCCTTTTGGTTCATTAACAAGGAACATATTATTCAAATATTAGTACAATAATTTAAAACTTCAACACACCTGAATACATGTAGTTGGTACTCTAATAAATCAACATAGTTTGATTTGTTGATAATTTAGGTTGAACTTCACAGTTTTAGCAGCAACAATTGATAGTAGAGGGGTCTTCTTCTTTAGAATTGAAATTCTTCAAGAAATAATATTTATACAGAAATACTTATTGAATATGATCTCTAATTTGAATATCATAAAATATCATTAGTAATGTTACAACCACACAAGGCTGAAATATGTATGTCATAAAAGTGTATCCACAGAGTCGATCATTTTTAGTTGGAACACTGTAAAAGATATTCACAAGATTTAGGTCATATGTGTGAATGAAAGAAACTTGAATCACCTGTATCACATATATAAAACACATAACCTTTTTCTTAAAAATACTTTGATCATATAAATATCTTTCTTTCAGAAGAATAGATCTAGGAAAATCTCATGAAAGAATGTGGAAATTCCAATTTGAATTGACTAGGGGATTCATAACTTCAATTAAGAATATGAGTGATTTTCTCTGATGAATATCATTCATTGAATATATCATAATGATATTTGAATAAATCATTGAGAATATTTCAATCATCCTATAATTCTGTCAGGACTGTTTCATGAAACTCAGATAAAATCATGAATTTGAAACATTGTTGTTGAGTAGACAAATGTAGGGTTGAACTACATAATTTAGGGTTCCAACCAAGGTATGGTTCCTTAACCATAATTTCATCTACATATAATATAGCTATCAATGTAATGTAGGGATTATGATCCATACATTCATCATTTTTAGCATAATATTATACACATAGAATTGATTAACCATACGTTTAATTTCCCTAATGTATTGTTTGGATAGTGTTTCCAGATTACAACATAGGCTTGATATTCCATATTTTCATTGAATCTAAAATGTAGGGTTGTCGATCCATACACATAATATGTATTATAGGGTTGTTTTTCCATATGTAAACTTTTCATCATAGCATAGGGATGATGAACCATACGTTCATTCACCGAACGTAGGGTATGGACCGTGTTTTCTTAACAAATCATGTAGCTTTGTATATCATCAAAGATATAAATAAAAACATGATATATATTCTTGAAACATACTTAAAACAACGTTATTAGAAAATAAACAAGGTTATTTGTTAGAATAGAAATAAACTTATAATATATAGTATTTTTGAGACAATACACGTCCAACAAGTGAGACTTACGGTGTTTTTTTGGTTATAGAAAATGGAACATGTTATGCATCATAGTTACCAATCGGAATAAGCTACTGAGAATTTGGTTTCACCTGAGCCACATGTGAACCAATAGTTTGTTCAATATATTTTATAATCCTTTTGGGATATTGATAGAAGGAATCAAAGGGATTAACTGAGGTAAGTGTATCATTCTGTTCAGTTCCATAAGAAGAATCCACCCATATTTTAGGGTGATTAAAAACCATAGAAGTGTGGTTGAATAGGATAAATCAAATATTTTTTTCACTTAACACAAAATTATAGATTAAATATTTGTTTTAAAATTATATTGTGGATGATATTTCATGTCAATTTTGGGATTTATATGTTAATTGTAAATCAGGATATGGAATTGCGTAGGAAGATTTTGAAAAAAAAATTAACAAAAGATTGTATCCCTTTACATTCTGAATTTCATAAATTTTATAAATTTTCATCTTTAAGTATGAAAATTTCGTAGGGATAGTTTATGTGGATAACTTTATGAATATAGTCCACTTTTCACTAGAATTTACTGCTAGAGAGTCCTTGAATGTATGGATTTTTGAATCAGGTCATAGGAAGGAGATTTTGTTGGAGATTTTTTTGCATTGTATAATGGATTATATGAATATGGTCAACAGAGTGATGGTGTAAGAAAGTGACATATCATGAGATATGGGTTGATGGATCATTTTGATACTTATGGAAAATTTTGGGAAATATAATGATAGGAATAAGTGGAATATGGACACCAATTTCCAAGGTAGTGGGATGACTCAGAATCAGATAGTTGGATCATTAAATCTTCATAAAAAATCAAGAGTTGTGTTGGATGTTTTCAATGAGGTTTGTTCGAACACATAAATATATATTTTATGGAACCACCAAGATAATGAAACAATTTTAATCAGAAGGGGAATATTTAGCACTATTGTTATAGTGCTCCAATATCATGTTTTCAGGACACAAAACATGTTTCACAGATGTCATATACTTCGACAAGACTATCGAAGTAGAATACCACTCATCAGTAGAACAAAGCTATCCATAGTGATTCTTGGAATACCATGAATCCTAAATCAGAAAAATATCATCAGGTAAATAAATAACAAATTGCAATGAGTAAGTAGTTATATGGAGCTAAAAAATTGATGGTGGATGATCAGTATGAACCATCGATGGTGAGAGGTGTGATTCTTATAAATTATTCCCCTCTGCAATATTTTTTTGATATGAGTGTATCCCATTAATTTATTGATTCTAATTCGATTGATTTATTGGTTTTACATGTTGATATGATTTCTTATGTTTTAAAACTTTAAAATCCTCTTGGAAAATGATAATGTAGAGCCTTTTGTGTAGAACATGTTCTATAACTATTGATAGAGCTGGTTGGTTGTGGTATTTCTCTATGCTTGAGATGGATGTTTATGACATAATCCTGGGTATGGATTGGTTGGAAATGTTCAAGGATTTCATCGATCATTATATGCAAAAGGTTACTTTAATGTTTGATGATTGTGTTGAGAATCTATTTAAAGGAGACCAGAATTTAAAGTCAGGTGCAATGGGATTGTTGAAACAAGAGGTTATTAAAATCCTGTAATTGTTGATATCTATTACTTTTTCATCGATAAAATATATCGGGAATAGTATTTTCCATTAGATTTTGATCATTTTCGAGATGATTTCCCCAAAATTTATCAGGTTTTCCTCCCACAAGAGAATTGTAGTTTATAATTGATCTCCTTCCGGGGACTAGTCCCATTTCCCATTTATCTTATCAGATAGAACAAAAATATTTCAGGGAATTGAAACTTCAGTTTGAACATCTAGAAAGAAATGTTTTCATTGGACCAAGTATGTCTCTGTGGGAAGTACCCATCTTTTTTTAATGACAGATAGAACTCTTCAACATTGTGTCGATTAATGTAATATTAACCATGTTATAATAAAGGAATGGTATCCAATTCAATTAATTTATCATATACTCAATAAATTTTGGGTATCCCAGTGGTTATCTTCAATTAACTTGTGATCATGATATCACCAATTGCAGGTTCGGAAAGAGGATATCCCAAAAACAACTTCCAGGAGAAGATATGTTCATTATGAGTACATGGTTATTTCATTTAGTCTTACAAATTAACTAGAAGTATTTATGGAATTGATTAATAATATTTATAAAATATATCTAGATTATTTTTTAGTGGTTTTTTTGGACGAAATATTATTGTATTAAAAGGACAAGGGTTGAGCATATGAAACCCTTAGAAACAATGTTGGGAATTTTGAGGGATTGTTGTCTATATGAAAAACTATTAAAGTGTGATTTTTTGATAAAATATGTACATTTACTTGTCCATATAATATTTTAAATATGTGTTTTTATAGATCCAAAAATGATAGAGGGGGTTATCTCTTGGAAAAAAACCAAAGAATGTCTTTGAGATACACATTTTCCTTGGTCAAGTTGGTTATTTTCAACATTTTTTTCCAGATTTATCATGACTAGAATCACCCATTACAACTTTGACAATGAAATTGTTCCTTTAAAATGGAGTGAAAAATGTCAAAATAGTT
This sequence comes from Viscum album, assembly GCA_963277665.1. Classification (NCBI taxonomy): domain Eukaryota; kingdom Viridiplantae; phylum Streptophyta; class Magnoliopsida; order Santalales; family Viscaceae; genus Viscum; species Viscum album. Next base: position 644,298,019 of record OY728120.1, on the reverse strand, counting down.
TTTAGGTTCTTAATGTTCTCTGTACATTGGCATTGATATTGATATTTCTAGAATCGGGATAAGGGTACATGGTGTATTGTGATGCTTTGGGATCTGAGTTATGATGTGTTCTCATTAATGGAGGTCATGTTGTTGCTTATGGTTCATGGAAGTTATAGTTTCCTAATAACAACTATACAACACAAGATTTGAAGTTTTCTTCCATAGTCCATGATTTGAAAACACGACATCATTACCTTTATGGTGATAAATTTATGGTGTTCATCGATCATAAGAACTTGAAACATATTTTCTCAAAAAGGGATTTTAAAATATGGGAAAAATGGATTGATTATATATAAATTATTGACTTTGATTTTATGTATACAATGGGTAAAATAAATATGGTGGAAAATAAATTACAAAGAAATTCATATGCTCAGTTGGAAAAAGAGGCTTCAGATTAGTGGGATTTGATTTTAGTGATAGCCGACGTACACTTGGAATGTGAAGACTGAGGTACTGATTCTATTTTATCTACAGTTTATTTTGTTCTTGATTAGGTTGAGATAGTTAAATAAAAAAATATTTCTGATATATAATGTATTGATCTGAGGTTAAAACACAATGGTGGGGGAGACCATTGATGGATGGAAGATGGATGGAAGTCTAATTTTTTCATTATGAAATCATATTTTCATATGTGTAGATTCCCTGGAAAAATGTCTCTATGCTTACCATAATTCAATATGGTTTGTTCTCTCTAAAATACAGATGATTTTTCAGGCATCAAGATCAATGTTTTTGTTGGTCTTCATGAAAATAAATATGACTATGTTTATATCAAGATGCATTGTCTGTTAGTATGTTAAGGCAGAGCACCAATGGTTAGTGAGTATGTTGCATTATTTAACTATTAATTTTTTGAAATGGGAACATATATACATGGATTTTTTGATAGGTCTCCCAAGTATATTTTAGAAACAAGATTCCATATGGGTGATAATGGATCATCTCATAAATTCATCCTTTTTGTTAATCTCATATGGTGTAAGGATTGTCAAAAATTTATATCTGAGAAGTGGTAAAGTGACATGGTGTACCTTATTTGATAGTATCATACTGAGATCCAAGGTTTATGTATCATTTCTAGATATCCTTATAGAAATCCCTTAGGGCTCAGTTGACCATGAGTATGGCATATCATTCTCATATGGATGGATAATCCAAACATATAATAAAAACATTGGAAGATATGCTTTGGGCTTGTGTAATGGATCTTGGTGGCTCTTGGGAGGATCATATATAGTTATTAGAGTTATCATATAACAATAGTTATCAAGCCTTGATACATATATATCCTTTTAAATCATTGTATTAGAATTTATGTTGTTCTCTACTATGTTGGGTGGAAATGGGTGAGGCATCAATGGTTGGGCAGAGCCTTGTCCAAAATTCAATAGAGAAGATCCAGTTGATCTGGAAGAGAATGGATATGGCTCAGAGTCATCAAAAATAGAATGCAGATCATCATCGATGACAACAATCATTCGAGGTGAGTGATCATGTGTTCTTGAGAATCTATCCATGGCTTGGGAATCATCATTTTGGAAAGTACTAAAAGTTATCTCCTTGATACATAGGTCCTTTTGGGATACTTGAATAGGTTGGTGAGGTGGAATATCCATTGGATTTTTCACCATGGTTCAGTGTTGTGAACAATGTGTTTCATGTATCTTAGTTGAAAAGTATCATCCTAATCTTAACCAAGTGATTCGATGGAATCATGTTGACATAGAGCTAGATGCTTCATTGGTAAATGTGCTAGTGTGGATTGTCTATAGGAAAGATAAAGTATTGTGTTGGAAAATCATCAATCTAGTGCAGTTTTTGGGGAAGCATTGTCAGATTTAGGAAAAACATTGGAATGGAATAAGGAAATGGTCAAGAAATAGACCAAATTGTTTTAGGAAAATTAAGGTTTTCTACTTTTTATGGATGAAAAGGCCAATGGTGGTGAGAATTGTTCACCCACTATTTCAAGTATGTAAGTCGTTATTTATTTATATTAAGTATGTAATGTGTTTGGATAATGTTTGGGATTTTTTATATTACTTTTCAATTATTTTTTGGGAATTTTTGGAGGTTCATAGTTTTAGCATGGTTAGTAGAAACCATGAAACTCCTATTGGAAAACATGAAAAGTGAAACAGAGGCTTCTGAGTAAGTTCATGGTTAGGTGCATAGTTTGGTCAAAATTTGCGGCAACTAAGGAGTAACCATACTTTTTTGGAATAAAGGGGAAAACATGGTTGGCACACAGTTTGTCTAACTGTGTGATCCAACTATTCAAAGGGTGTTGGGTGGTAGTGGATAGAGCATGGTTGACTCATGGTTTTCCAAAAAATATGACCCAACTATTAATGGTTAATTTTTAGATCATAAAAAAGTGGATCTCACTAATATCTACTCAGAAACCTTTATTTTTCCCTTATTTTGACCCTAAAACGTTTTCTATACTCCCAATGGTTTTAGAGACTCTCTCCTTCAATCCAGGAGTGATCTATTGGAAAATCATGGTGTGTTAAAGGCCGAATTTCTTGGTAAGTCTCCAATCAATGTGGCTTTCCATAGATTTATTCGTATTCCCTCTATTAAATTAATATATATAGTCCATTGTGGATTGATCTATGATATTTAATTCAAATAATAATGATATTTTTCTATGTTGATGTTAGGGAACAATATCTATGGTGGTTTTTTGAAGATTCAACCCAGTTTTGTTAATCAATTCATTTAGTTCATCATTTTTTCCATAGTTTCTAAGTTAGGTGGATTCAATATCAACTCCTCTTATAATAAAATGAATTATTAGTTTCAAATTTATTTTATTTATTGAAATTTATGGCCAAATTTATGTGAAAATCATCGTATAAATCCCCTTTAGTGATGGTTTTTTGGATTTGTGAAATTTGGTTGTTGTGAAACTTTGTTTTTTGGATTTTAAAATGTGAATTTGTTTTTATTAATGGTAATGGGTTTATAGTGATGTTTTCAACAAAATAAATATTTTATTGAAATGGTTGATTTAGCCTAGATTTGGAATACATGGGTTGGTGTGATTTCATGCTTTTTATATGATCTTGAATAAGGTACATGTACCATTAGGGTACAAGGGATGTAACCTTTGATAATGGGTGTGTTCAATTGGGGTATAAGGAGAATGAAAACATAGTGATGACTTGGTGGATTGATAAGAAACTATTCTTTTGTGTGTAACTATAACAAAATCACGTATGTATGTGTGTTTTAATCATGGAATGGGTATTCCCAAATGGAATGTGAAATGGTTTAAAGCATAGTTTGTTTTCCTTCTTTAGAAACTATTTTTTTGGAAAACCATTTTGGGTTGGAATTTCCTTATCTTTGTTAAAAACTGATTAATTTTTTTAAAATGGTTTTATATATATTGTTTCATATAAATTATATAACTTGTTTTATTCTATTCGCATGAGTTTGGAATTCATTTAGGGGAAAACATAATAATTTTATTTACTCACCCCAGCATGTAAACATTACTACACTTAAAGATATTGTTTATCGGGACATAGGTAAAAGAAAATTATCACATTTCTTTAATGGTGCTTCCTGATACTTGGTCATGGATTATGGAGTTGGAGCATGGTGCATTTTGTGATTTTCTGTGTTGAAGTATTTGGATTCTTTAAGCTTTGTGGTTTAGTCTTCCACTTGGTATTCTAATATTTGTTAGGGTGTATTTTGGAATTTTTTCCTTTTGGAATTACTTTTTGTTGTATTAAATTTTTATCATGCATCATATAGTTGTTTTTTGGTTATGTTATACATGGTTTTGGTTGTTTTATTTTCAATGGTCGAATTATCCCCCAACTATATTGAAGCCCTTGGAAATTATTGTCAGCCTTTCGCATTATGGGGATGTTAACTAAGGCAAAGTATAAATTATGTCTTGACTCAAGATAATGAGGAGGGGTGGGATGTTATAGCTCTCACTAAACTTATATGATTGGTCTTCACCTCTCTATCTACTATCAGAATCCACTATATACATAGGTTATTAAACATTTTACATCATATATAAAATTATATTTTTTATTAGAATACTCAATGATAAAAACACAAAACAATTGATAATTTAATAATAGAAAAGATATTTTTCAACCATTTATGTAATGAAATGCATATTTTGATACCAAAAAAACAAAACACATGAATTAAGCTTTAAATGTGTCATTTCAATAAAAAATTATCATAAAATGATATGAATTAGACACTCCTTATAAAAGTGTCAAGATTGCAATACCATGCCTATAAAGACCACTCCAACACATTTAAAGCCTTCTTGACTTTATAAACACTCATTTAATCACCATTAAGTAGAAATCATTTTATTTTATTAATATATATATATATATATATTCATCATGTTTTCAATGTATATATGGAATCCATTAAAGTAAATTGAAAGGATTTATACTTTCATTGGGAAGCTATATATTATAAAATAAAAATGGTACCCATCAATCCAACTCATGATATAGTTTCATCAAAATTAATGTCTTCTACAATGATCCTCCCCTTTACTTTTTGGGAGCTTCCAAAATTTCATGGTCATTTAGGAAATTTTCCAAACCATGTGAAAATCATTTACATTGAATTAGTAAATGATATTAGATATAAAAAATATACCTCTTCATTGATTATAAAATATATATGTTACATAAAGGGTAAATTTTAATTCATTCAGAGAAAAATAGTTTGATGGGTAGTTTTCCTGAATCTATTTAATTAGAAGTAAATCTAAAATAAATTTATAATATGTTGGAGGGAATTTTTGTTTATAGAAATTTATCGGTCTATAATATGTTATCAAAGATTTACATGCTTGTAAAATCACATCATACACATCAGAATGAAATAAATCAGTGAATAAAATATATTAAATTCATTATAATTATAACATAATAATTAATAGTATTAAATTTTTCATATTTTAATACATAATCAGAATAGTACCTTTATCTATTTATTTAACAATTCATTATTAAATTATAATAGAATATTCCATTAATTTGAGTAATGTATGGGGGGGATTTTGCCTCATAATATTGGTGTCCAAAAATCTACTTATAAGGGATTTCACATCCTCATTTGGTACCCTAAATTTTTTAAATGTAACAACTACCATTAATTAAATAAAAAAACACATCTAAACCACTTAGTATTCAACATCTCTACAGTGAAAAAACATATTAGATCATATAATAAAAATATAAAATAAAAAAATTAAAAAAATCAATAAATAAAGTGATTCAAAAAAGTAAAATCGTATATTTTTAAACCAAATTGGATCATAATGGGTCACTAAGTGGGTGAGTGAATCAGTGACTACCCAATTTTATAAATATTTACTTTTTCCTCAACATATTTCCCTGGTTATAATTGAACCTCTAACTCGTTAAATAGATATGGATATATTAATGTTCCATAAACCCTCACATGGATATGAAATATATAAATAAAAAAGTTCAACAACACATGAGGTTTTGACAAGGTTAAACTCCTTCTTGAAAAAAACTATACTTTATCATGTTTAAATTTTTTTCGTACACAGATTTTATTATCACTTTAATTTGAAATGATTAGAAGATACTAATAATCATAATAAAAGGTTTGTGCTAGTATCATACAAGTCCCTAGGGTGGGAATCATCCATTTACCTATGACTCAATACCATAGTCTATGTTTCCTCACATATCTTAGTGTAATTTTTTATACCTATGCCACCAATTCTTCAAGGTTCCTACCATGATCTAGATAATAGGTCTTCAAGTACAAGTATGTGATCAATAAAACATTATAAATTTTATCCTTGTTCTCTACTCAAACTCATTTTTATTTGGGATCGCATTTGTTCTTCAATCTCTAATAGTCTTGATGAAAAGGATGAATAGTAACAATGACATCTATCTCTTCCTCTCAATATCATTTTACAATAATGTGGTATAACATAACTCTTCTTATTTTTTGATGTATAGGTGAACCCTTGGAATATCTAGTTCTTCCAATTTGATACATAGTAGGTATTTCCCATTGAAATTAGTATCAAATTATAGCTTCTCTCGTGTATTTATCTTTGAACCATAATTGGTTATTCAAGAGTTATTGTATAAACCCACTATTATTCTTTAAATGGATATATTTCCTTTATCTAATAAAACATTAAAAGGTATCTCTTCAATTTTTTATACTTCAGTGACTATTTATGTTTATGATATTATGTGAATATTTTTTTTCATATTATGAAATATAGAAAATCCAATAATCATTAGTGAATATATCTTCTCATATTATAACTCATTAAAACTCATTTAAATATGGGTCAAGTTTTCCTTAAAATCTTCCTTAATACTCAACATATTCATTCATTTAAACAGAAACAATAAATGTGGATTTAAATATTTTTTAAGTCATCCACTTATCCTTGACCCATGCATCTCCATAATGAGTCCTACAGTGTGTATTTCCTCATGTTTTGTCTCATAAAACATCCATATTTGAAGGAATCTCAAAATAGTCACCAAAAATTGACCATGGTGTTGTCCTCATCGTTTCAATCTTCAAAATTTATTTCTCATGAGAGACACTAATAACACCTCTATGGTCTATCCAAGTTCTCTATTTCTCATAGGTGTGAATATGTCTAAAACTCCTAAAACTAAAATGTGGTGTTCATTTTTCCACATTATTCCACTACAACTAGAACAATAGTGAGTGAAATGTCTAGTATTAAATTTCAACACTCCCTTTACTTCATCTATCCTCCATTATGACCAAAATTCCCAATAAAAATCACCATGATTTGTTTACCTTCATTTTACAGTGACCATGACCTTCATTATAGTGTGCCTTCTCTCTTATTACCATTTCAGCATGTTTTGGTATACATTGTGTTGAGACAAATATATCTTTTTATCTCAAACAGAATATAAACCTTCATTGTGATTTTTTTCATTGAATAATAGGAAAACGATTCATCTAAATTATTATTTTACTTAAAAATAAATATTCGAGAAACTCTTTAGTAATTTATTTTGTAGGACTTTATAAGAATTATGAAATTACAAAATCTTATACTTAAAGTTAATTCAAAAAAAACATGTATCCTTTGTGAAGTTTAGATATCTCTAAAGTCATATGCTTGGACTAATTCATTCGCTCGATACATACATGTAGACACCGTTAAATGTGTTTTCATGCACTTTTCCATAGAGTGAAGGTATGATTCTCAAATAGACAAAAAATGTCAAGTATGAGTAAATATGTTTTCAACCTGAAGAAATAAGATGAAGGCTTGATTTCTATGTGCCAAAATACTACTCCATACCAATCGATATGTGGAATGATTTCCCCACCCAGGAGTAGGTAGTGGATTTCCTAGATCAATGAAGAAAAGGTGTTGACATGTTAAATTAAATTTTCGAGTTTATTCTAAGAAGACACAGTGTAATCACAATCTCAAGAAGTGTAATTCTCTTCAGGACCTTCTATTTTACTGATCGTAGAGCCCAAACGGACATACGGATCCAAACTTATGCCGCTAAGAAGATGGATAAATATTAAAAAGGGACATATGCAGAAGCCCTATGTAGAGGACCTATGTGGAGGACCTACGTGGAGGACCTACGTAGAAAATAATTTTTTAAACCCCTACGCGGATGACCTATGAGAAGGACCTACATGGATGACCTGCGCTGACAACCTCCCTTCGGCCAGGTCCCCTCCGTGCCTATAAATAGCACCCTTGGCCTCCCCATTTAAAATATGTAAAAACATGGGAGACATCCCAAAGCTCCCATTGCGTATCCCATTCACCAAGATCCCCAAATTGTTCTGAGGTAGCTATCCAAAACACAAGATAAGAGAAAATTAAAGTGGAAAAGTGGAAAAGTGGAAAAGTGGAAAAGTGGTTCAATCTCCCATTATAGTGACCCGAGCCTTTTACATAAAACATTTTGTGATTTTAAGAATAATTAATCATTATTGTACAATCTAAGGATCGGTAAGTCTACTGTCATGGAAGACTAGGTACATATAACATAAAACATGGGGGTAAAAAAACTTCTTTATTTAAACTCCATAAAGAGCTTCTAACTTCCTTTGATCCCTTACATATGCATAGGGTACCCTAGGGAACACATTATCAAAGCGATGATCTAAAAACCCTAGTAAGGGAATGAACATAAAGATACATCTCAATCCCATGATTTAGGAGGCATGACATAATGATATCCAAAGCATGAAACTCATAAAATAGTTTATTATAAGCATGGAATAATTTAAACATGGAATCATATAAATGTGGAAGAATCATAAATCATATCTTTAGTACAGGTCAAGGATAACTTCCAATCTCGTTTCCCATTTTAGTACGGGACAAGGATAACCGCCAATCTCGTTTCACAGCGCATCTCATGAGACTTAACCTTACCCAATGCATTAGAGCACTATCTGGGAACACCCATCTCACCATTTTCATGAATATTCTAGCCACATAAATATTCTTACCACATATACAATCATACATAATCAACCATACACAAACATAAGTGTACCCATGGAATGAATTGGGTACGACAATCATGACATAAATCATAACCAATGGGTGTATCATGAAAGTGTCCATGTAAGGAAATAATTAGAAAATACATGGACATTAATAGGGTAAAATAGGCTTATAAAATGGTAAGTGTTGTCAAACATAAGTGACAACATATGAGAAATGTATTTTAGAAACATTTGCATTAAAAAAAATTTGTGCGGTTTTAAGGAAAATACTATAGATATTTTAAAATAGTAAAGAAGACATTATTTTATATAAAACCAGAATCGAACCAAGAATGTTTTTATAATAAAAATATAGAATTTAAAAAGATAATGGTGTCTTAAAAAATAAGATAGAGTTCACATGAAATTGGGTAAATGTTCTGGAAGTTCTATTAAAACGAGTATGCTTGTTGGGAAGTATCGAAGAGAGATTCACATAAAAACATGTATATCCCCGAAAGTGAATGAGTGATAGATCTTGGAACATGAGTTTGAAGCATATAAACAGAATTTTGAAGTTCTAGATAATAGAAAAGACAACAACATTTTGGTAAAATGAAAGATAGAGCAACCCGAAAGAACAAAGGATGTTTGGGTAGAATCCATCATGGTTTATTGGCATGGTATCGGGTGTAACTAAGAGGGATTGATGAGAGATATAAGGGATTTCCCATCACTTATAAAGAATTGGCGCAGTATGGGGAAGGTGTATAAACGTACCCTATCACTTGGTATTACACAAAAATGCATAGAATAGAGAACAATCTTGATTAAGAGTAAAAATAGGAGGATCCCTTACCTTAAATCTGTTGGTGTTCTCCACTTGTTATTAATGACCTGAATAAAAAAATATGCTTATTAATTAATAAGACCAGAACCTTATCTATATTAAATTTATTTATTATAACCCTTTATAGTTCATTCAAATCCTTTTTGATTAGTTTCAAGGTTCAATTTCATTGTTCGGGCTCATTTGTTTACTTGGATTTAAAAGATCGGCGCACTTATATTCAAGTTTGGATTATAATAAAGATGAAAGTGGTTGTCCAGAATTGAAGTTATATTATTTAGTTCATATCCAGGAGATTACATGGTTTTAATTTGAATTAGGTTACTTAGAGTGAAGTATAATTATCATATATATAACCATATTGATAACTGTTTTTGTTAATCGATGGATTTGATTACAAAGAATGTGTTTTAATTTATAACTTAATTCAATTTGTACCAAAGGATTACAGAACCAAAAATAGGATATATTAAATATATAATAATCTGGTTCAACCATAACACAAATGGTTTCATGACCATAATTAAAGATAATAATAGAAATTGATAAACAGTTGTCCTTGAAGGTGCTAAATTATCACATCTCAAATAGTGATTTCATTTCGTTCAAATCAAAGGGTGGGGAAAGAAATAAAAAAGAAAATAACATAAAAGAAAAGAAGAAATTGGGAATAGAAATTTAGATCTTGGGGATTCCTCCTTTTAGAACCTCCTAAGGAGAGAGGTTTTGCTATTTTGAGGAGGCTGAGAGCTTTTGGATGTGGGGGAGGACCTTGGGGAGAGATTTGGGTATAATAATGGCAAGACACAAGGCTTGAGAGGAGTTGAGAGAAGTGGGAGTTAAGGGGGGCTATATAGTGGAGGAGAGAAGGGATTTCATAATATTATAATCATTAATTTATTATTTCTTCCCAAGACAAGGAATATTAAGTATTCCATGACCAAGAATAGTGATTTTATCATGTGATCCCGAACCAAGTGGGCTTACATCAGCAGAACATCATCGATGACTCAATTAATCCATTATTTAGCATTTATTGTGAATTATCGGATTATACTATTCATCAAAAATTCTTGCATTTCATAAAAATCTAAAAAATTCACCCTAACCATTTTTCGACATGTAGAATGAAAAAATGAAGTCCATTTTTCAAAAATAATTTTCCAAATATGATTATTTTAATATTTAATTAAAATAATAATTTATTATCAAAACCAGTTTTAAAAAATTCACTAACTTATTCTAAAATATAGGTATATCATACTTCCAACATGAATATTATTTGTATACCACCCTAGGTGAGGTTACTATTCATTATGGTATATCACTATTCATAAGGGTGTGTTACTATTCATTAGGGTAGATTACTATTCACCAAAAATTATGTTTTCTTTATCGGACTGCAAATAACTTACTGATTACAACTGTGTATGCCGGATTTTCGATATTCCAAACACATAAGTGACGAACTTATGTTTAATGGTCACTTAGCACTTAGTAGTTCATTATGTTTTGTTTTCATGTGATTTTATGACATACTTATGATATGGGAATTTCCATTGAAAAACATTGGGTCGTTACATTCTTCCCCCCTTATGAAATTTCGCCCTTGAAATTTTGTTTTACATTCTAAGACAAAAATAGGTGTAGGTACTTTTCCTTTATTTCTTCCTCCAATTCCCATGTTTCCTCTTTTTAATTATGGTTTCTCTATAGTACCTTGACCAGATAAGTAGTCTAGTTGCATAGAACATTGTCTCTATGATCCAAGATCTTCATTGGCTGCTCCTTGTAAGAGAGATCATCCTCCAATTGTACCACCTCTGAAGAGATTACATGTGAAGGGTCTGGTATGTACTTCCTTAAGAGGAATACATGAAAGACATAATGAACTTGGGCCATGTTCGGTGGAAGTGCAAGTTGATATTCCATGGATCCTATGCGGTCAAAGATCTCAAAGGGGCCAATATACCTTGGTCTTTTCTTCCCTTTCTTCCCAAATCGCATGAATCTCATCCATAGAGATATTCAAAGGGAGACTTTATTTCCAACATCGAACTCCAAGTCCCTTCGATCATTTTCAGAAAACCTCTTTTGCCAACTTTTAGCATCTTTTATGTGTTTCTGGATGACTTGAACCATTTCTGTCATCTCTTGAACAAGATCGGGTCCAAGTAGCTTTCTTTCTCTAACTTCATCCCAACAGGTTGGAGTTCTACATCACTTTCCATAAAGAACTTCATATGGAGCCATCTTAATACTCGAGTGGAAGCTATTATTTTATGAGAACTCAACCAATGGGAGATACTGATCCCATACACCTTTTAAGTCTAGAGAGAAGGCTCTACGAATATCTTAAATCTTCTGAATTGTTCTTTTAGAATGGCCATAAGTTTGGGGGTGATAGGCCATGATGAAATTTAATTCAGTACTCAAAGATTATTGAAGGATCCTCCAGAATTTAGATGTGAACCTTGGATCACGGTCAGAGAGAATTGAAAGTGGAACACCATGTTGTCTCACCAATTCCTTCACATATATCTTTGCAAGTTGTTCAAGTGAGATATCTTCCTGAATAGCGATGAAATGGTATGTCTTGGGGAGTCAGTCAACCACAACGCATATCGCATTATTTCCCTTTGATGTCTTTGGGAGATTGATGACAAAGTCCATAGTATCATTTTCCCATTTCCACAAGGGTATAGGCAATGGCTGGATCATACCTTTGGACTTTTGTCGCTCAGCTTTAACATGATGACATACCAAGCACCTTGATATATATTCTTCAATCTCCTTCTTCATGTTATCCCACCAGAAGTGTTATCAGAGATCATGGTACTTTTTGGTACTCCAAGGATGGATAGAGGATGTCGAGCTATGTGCATCATTCAATATATCCTTCTTTATCTCTGGATCAGATGGTACACATAATCATGTCCCAAATATTACAACTCATTCCTCATCAATTTTGAAATCATAGGATTTCCCATTTTTAACAGCTTCCACCCTTTTCTGAATTTCCACATCCTTTCTTTGAGCATCATTTCTTTTCTACAAGAGGTATGGTTGAGCAATAATTTGAGAAAGTATTGATGATGTTCATCCCTTAAGGATTCTCATGTCCATCCATTGCAAATCTAAAAATATCGGATCCTTTTCAATTCTCATCATTGATAAAGATGTAGGATACTTTTTACTTAGAGCATCTGCCACCGTGTTTGCCTTACTGTGATGGTAGTGGATTGAGCAGTCATAATCCTTGATGAGCTCTATACATCTTCATTGGTTCTTATTAAGCTCTTTCTGTGTCAATATATATTTGAGACTCTTGTGGTCAGTATATATCTCACATTTTACCCATATAGATAATGCCGCTAGATTTTCAACGCTAATATCACAGCTGCCAACTCCAGATCATGCCTGGGATAGTTTTTCTCATGGATTTTCAACTCCCATGAGGCATAGGCTATCACTTTATCAATTTTCATTATCACACAGCCTAAGACTTTCTTAGAACCATCACTATACACCACAAAGAGTTCTCCACATGAAGGGAGTGTGAGTACCGGCGTAGTGATAATCCTCTTTTTCAACTCCATGAAACATTATTTACATTCCTATGTCCATATAAACATTACTCCCTTCCATGTTATCTTGGTCATTGGGTTTGACAATCAAGAAAGGTTCTTCACGAATCCTGGATAATACCCAGCTAGACCTAAAAAGATGCGGATCTCCGTTACAGAAGTTGGCCTCAGCCACTCTTCAATTGCCTTCATCTTTGAAGGTTCCACAGATATCCCTTTCCTGGTGATAACATGCCCCAATAATGACACTTCCTCCATCCAGAACTCACATTAACTGTACTTTTCATACAACTTATCTCTTTGAAAAGTCTTTAACACAGTTTTCAAATGATCATCATGTTCCTCCTTGTTCTTAGAGTATATCAAAATATCATCAATAAATACCACCACAAATTTTTTGAGTTAATCTCTAAAGAATCTATTCATTAAATCCATGAAAATTTATGGAGCATTATTGAGTCTGAAGGGAATTACTATGAACTCATAGTGTCCATACCTCATTCAAAAGGCAGTCTTGGGAATATCTTAATTCCTTGCCTTTATTTGGTGATATCTCGACCGAAGGTCCACCATAGAGAAATAACTGGCCCCACGTAGCTGATCGAACAAGTAATCTATCCGCGGAAAGGGATACTTATTCTTTATAGTGATTTTATTGAGCTCGCGATAATCAATGCAGAGGCACATTGATCCATCCTTCTTCTTGACGAAGAGGACTGAAGCACCCTACGGTGAAGCACTCAGGCATATAAAATCCTTCTCCATATTCTCTTGTAACTGCTTCTTCAGCTCTTCTAGCTCTACGGTGGCCATTCTGTAAGGTGTCTTTTAGATTGGCAGAGATCCAGGGATATGTTCAATTGAGAACTCAACCTCTCAATCAGGCGAAATACTAGGAAACTCTTTGGGGAATACATCAATGTAATTCCTCACTATGGGAATGTCTTTAAGAATGATTCTATCCTTTTTCCTAACCATTTGAGCTAGATATGCTTTCTCACAAGGAAGCAGTATCCAAACTTGAGATGAAGATTCTAAAGGAGACTCATCTTCTTCCTCACACTTGTAAAGAATCTAAGGATGCTTCAGGATATGAAAAGTGATCTCCCTTTCCCAACAATTGATGTTATCCTGGTACAAAGATGGTCAATTCATGCCCAAGATAGCGTCGAAATCCACTAAAGGAAGTATGAAAAGATTTTCTAGGTGGTTCAGTCCACAAACATTAACCTCGGAGGAGTTATAAACCATGGATGCAATAATTTTCCCATTCTCTATTCTCACAGATAACTTTTCCTCCAAATTTTGAGGTGGTGTTTGAATAGTTCTACTAAACTTACAAGATATGAAGGAATGTGTAGAATCAGAATCAAATAGTACATTCTCTATTCTTGAATGAATAACAAGTGTACATGTCACCACATCGTTTTTGTGATCCACCTCAGTAGTAGTGATATCATAATCCCTTCCTTGTTTCCTTGGAGGTTTTTGTTGATTTCCTCCAATAACCCTCAACTTAGGGAAATTGTTTGCATAATGCCCAAGCTCCTTGCAATTACAACACTACATTACAAGCTGAGTGTTGATCTAAACCTTCCTTTCTTCTCCAACATTAGCTGGATTTTTCGTATCCCTTCGGCAGTTCTTGGCCAGATGACCAAAATTTCTGCATTTGAAACAATTCTTGGTTCCCTTGATACAGTCACCAAGATTCTTCTTCCCATTATTTTTGCAAAGGGGAAACTGAGGCTTCTTTCCATCATGGGATTTTTTTGATGAACCACCCATGTTGTTCTCCATTTTCCACTTCTTTTCAGTAGTCCCATGAGACCACTGAGAGTCTCCAATATCCATTTCAACCTTGAGGGAACAACGGACAATCTTTCCATAGCTGTCAAAGTCTCGAATTGCCAACACTTGTCATAGACTCGACTTTATTCTGCTAAAGAAGTGATCCTCCTTGCTTTCGGTGTTCATGACAAAGCCAGAGGCGTACCTTGCAAGCCTTGTAAAGTCCGCTTCATATGCCCCGATGGACTCATCATCCTTCTGCTTGAGTCCAAGTAACTCTCTTTTCATCTTCATAAGGAGGTTTCGATGAAAATATTTGTTGAAAAACATCCTCTTTAATTCCTCCCATTCTATGGAATCAATTTCCTCTTGGGACATTGTATTCTTGATCGGTTTCCACTACTGATCAGCTTCCCCATCAAAACGATAGACTGCCAGTACAACTTTCTCTTCTTCCAGCACTGGAGGATAGAGAAAATATTTTCAATGGAGTTATTCCATTGTTCATTGAGGAGGGGATCAGAAGACATGCTAAACATGGAAGGCCTTTGTCGCATGAAGGATTCTACAACAAATTTCTCTTTACTTGGAGGAGGGGGAAGTTCCACCTGATTAAAGTTATTATTCATAACTTGATCTAGCTGAGTAAGTACTTCCATGAAGTTTTGAGCACCTGCTTCCATCACATCAGGCATGTCATTAAAGAAATCATCATATTTCCTATCACATTGGTTGTTGGAACGTGTTCTTCTATTTCCCTCCATTAACTAATAAAAAGAACGTATAATTAGAGGTCTTGAATACATAGATATTGAGCATAAAAAGAAACTTTTAACATAAAAGTATGAACTTATAAAGAATAAGTATATCATAACTTGTGATTCTATAGGTTTATATCTAGGTTATCCTCGATCTATTTCTTAACTTATATTCTTATGGGATTCTTTTTGTCCCTTAATAATGGTTTGTACTAAGCTTCTAAATCTACCGAAGAATATCCCTCGGGAGTGTCATAACCAAGAGTGTAGTAAGGCTCATTGTCATGCACCATTTCACATTCGAGTCTAGCTCAAAGCGGTGTTTTTGGGTTTTACCCCTCGATTCATCTGTGCCAGAGAAACCTCTACTTGCTCGTATCCAGACAAGGATGTATTTTCTTTATAAACCACTTACTCTATACTCACCAAAATTTAATACTGTTTTCTTATACTTAGTCTCATCCTTAAGGTTCTCACTAAGGTTCTCTATTCCTAATCTCCATAAATAACTAGACCATGCTCTGATACCAACTATAGCGACCTGAGCCTTTTACATAAAACAATTCATGATTTTTTGCATAATTAATCATTAGAGTACAAGACAATGATCATTAAGTCTAGTGTCTTTTAAGGCTAAATACATATAACATAAAACATGGGGCTAAAAAAACTTCTTTATTTAATCTCCATAAAGAGCTTCTAACTTCCTTGGAGCCCTTACATCTGCATAGGGTACCCTGGGGAACACATGAACAAAGGGATGATCTAAAAAGCCCAGTAAGGGAATGAACATAAAGATACATCTCAAGCACATGAGTTAGGAGGCATGAAATAATGATATACAAAGCATGAAACTCATAAAATCATTTAATATAAGCATGGGATCATTTACACATGGAATCATGTAAATATGGTAGAATAATAAATCATATCTTTAGTATGGGACAGGGCTAACCGCCAATCCTGTTTCCCATTTTATTACGGGTCATGGCTAACCGCCAATCCCATTTCACATAGAATCTCATGAGGCTTAGCCTTACCCAATGCATTGGAGCACTATCTGGGCACACCCATCTCAACATTTTCATGAATATTCTTTCCACATAAATATTCTCACCACATATAAAATCATACATAATCAACAATACACAAACATAAGGGTACCCATGGAAAGAATTGGGTACCACAATCAGGACATAAATCATAACTAATGGGCGTATCATGAAAGTGTCCATGTAAGGAAAGAACTTGAAAATACATGGACGTTAATAGGGTAAAATAGGCATATAACATGGTAAATGGTGTCAAACATAAGTTACAACATATGAGAAATGTATTTTTGAAACATTAGCATTAAAACATTTTTGTGCGGTTTTAAGGAAAATACTATAGAACATTTAAAATAGTAAAGAATACATTCTTTTATATAAAACCAGAATTGAACCATGAATGTTGTCATAATAAAAATACAAAATTTAAAAAGATAATGGTGTCTTTAAATAGAAGATAGAGTGAACTTGAAATTGGGTAAAAGATCGGTAAGTTCCTTTAAAACGAGTGTGCTTATTGGGAAGTATCAAAGAGAGATTCACTTAAAAGAATGTATATCCTAGAAAGTGAATGAGATATGAATCTTAGAACATGATTTTGAAGCATATAGACAGAATTTTTGTAACACCCTGAGATTTTAGGATAGGTATTATTTTTAATTTATTTGGTGTCATGTGTTGTATGCTACACCAAGATTATCTTGCACTATACGCAACACCGTATTAGCTTGTAGTATACGCAACACTATTCTTGGATCGTGTTACACACAATTTCAAGTTTGTTTGATAGAAGTTATTCTACGCAACATTGAGTGTGTATATATATATATATTCAATGTATAAATGAAATATGGTTGGATTCTATTATACGCAACAACAAAGGAATCTTTCACTACACGCAACCCTGACTTGTCTTGCATTACATGCAATCGCGACCTTCCTTGATAGCGTGTATTGTACGCAATACCGAGTTTCACGAAACAATGTCATGTTATTAAAATATTATATAAACTAGCTGTTATGAATAGTAATACCCACTTTTTGAAATTTTATAAACTTTATCTTTCAAAATGGACTTCATTTTTGGATTCAGAATATCGAAATTATACTAGGGTGAATTTTTGGTATTTTTCTAAAAACATTCAATTTTTGATGAATAGTGAAAAACACTGAGTTATTGGTTAAAACCGACTTTTTATTTAAATAATAATTTATTTTATTTAAATTTATTTTAGGTCAAAATTGATACATAATACCTATATAATTTCAATTTAATTCATTGGAGTCATTTTATAATAATATATATATATATATATATATTATTGAACTTTTTACCGTCTTTTACCCACCTCCTAGGAACATTTACAATTGTGCATAAAACTTAATTTTACTAATTCTGTGAGTTGTATTACGAAAAAATGAGAGATACGGTTAATATCAAGGAGTAAAATGTGGTTCAATAAGATAAAAATAATTTTTGGTGAATAGTAATTTTTACTTTTATTTACCACGGTTAAAAGTAAATAGGGTAATTAAGGGTAAAAATGAAATTATTATTACCATAAAACATTTCCTAATTCTATTGGATAAGTTTAATTCAACCAAAAACAACCTTAGTAATAAAATATTACCCTTTAGTTCCACTTGTATTAGATTAGGACACCTATTATTTTTTTTAAAGAAGAGTTAAAAGAGTTAAAATCAAAGATTAATAACTAAAACATTTTAATATAGGGTTATACATAAGATTAATTCGACTATAAATATTAATTAGACAGATAAAAATATTTCCTACATAATGGTATTTTATTTATATTTTTTAGACTTTAAATACATTAATTTATTTATAACACAATGATGATGCAGTAATTACCTTATTAATGAAATATTAACAAAATTGATATTATAAATTCCCAAATAAATGTAATTTGAGACTTTTTATGAATTAAACTAATTTTATAGGTTAATATAACATATTAAAGTTGGTTAGATGAATTTTAATCAAATTAATAATGTTTTTATGAATTTAGTGAAAACAAAATACCAAATAGTGTCAAAATTGACATAAAAGAGTTTTTAAAACAAATATTATATTATTAATTGATATAATGGTACTAAAAATATATGTTTCGGCCAAAAGACTTATATAATAATATATATGACATTAATTAACCAATTTGGGTTCTATTAGTAGTTTATAGTGTATTTATTAACCATATAGTGTAAGAATACAAGAAGACACAGTAAAAGTTAAATTATTTAACTTAGAGTTAAATCTAAATGATAAGGTTAAAATGGTAACCTAAACTTGTATAAAACCTATTTGTTGAGAGGATTTATACCCATCCCCACCCTAGCCTCTAAATAATTCACTTTGGAACCATTATAAACTGAATATGAATTTATTATAAAATAATATTTTAAGTTTTCCTAAGGTGCCCCTCACCCCTTTTATAAAAGGTCACCTCATCCCTCTCCTATTTACACAATTTTCAGCCTTCAAGATCGGCCAAAACCTATAAATTTATCTTCTAAACCTCTCTAGTTATATCATTGTGGTTTTTTCCTTCTCAAAAGACCAAGTCTTGTTCCCTAAGAGGAAGTTTATAAGAGGAACATTGAAGAAGAGGTAATCTCTTCTACCGATTGTTTCAAGTTTCTTTCTTATTATACTTACTCTTCTTTAGTTGTTTCATTATAAAGTAATAACATAAGTATTAATTATATACTTATATGTTATTATAAATATGAAAAAACCCTATTTAACCTTCTATCCATCCTATGAAAAACAAAATCACCGTGCGTGCATACATACGGAATACCATCTCCACGATGTGGGGTAATATGTTTTTCTACCACCACCTTACTTGGATGGGTATAATGGTGTAAATAATAACTATGTATGATTATTATAACATGTTAAAAGTTATGAGATATTATATCATCCACTCCAATTCCATTCAATAATTATGGGAACGATATCATCGCTTGTGCATACGCACAGATTACCATCTCCACGACACGATAGGATTCATTCTCCATGTTAAGCATTCAAGAATGAATATAAAGAATATATAATTAATAATAATGAAATATATGAAATAATAAATCTACTGTATTTATGTATATATATGTTTCATCTACTTACTTCCATTCAAGTTAATAAAGAAAGGAAAACAATGTTCATGCGTACGTACGACCTACCGTCTCCATGAACGGTGTATTTCATTTCATTTATCTATATATTATATATATATACTGAATATATATATATGATATATAAATCATGATTTATAGTGTGGAAGTAATTAAATCATAATATAATTAGTAATAATATCAAGAACAACAAGTCCAAACACGTATGATAAATGAAACGATTTTACCCAAAACACTGCTTCAACATGGAATTGACAAATAAACGGTTAATATAAAGTCATAAGTGAATCATATATGATATAATAAATATTATTTTGATTCTGTAACAAGATAATAATATGTTTGAACCCAGTATACAGGAGTCTCGGACACATACGGAAGAAATTGTACATAAGGTAAGGGATAACTATTCCAATATCATTCTTATCCGGGATTGTTTATTCGTAAGTATTTACTGGGGTTATTGTTATCATCCATTTCCATGTTTTAAAAAAATGTTTTCATGTATGTGTAATTTCCTTTTTTCCCATTTTTGAATTTTACCACATGTTATGGAAGGAATATTTCTAGTGTTTACCATACGAGGAACATTTTGACTTTTCTGAAAAAATTACGAGGACAGTGTTTTTTAACTTATACGGCATGAATGGATTTTTATGGTTTCATAACACCTAATTTTCATGAAACTTCCTCTATAGGTTTTATTTTTATTTTCAATAAAATCCTTTTCTTTTAAAATTGTGTGGAATTTTGTGAAAAGAAACTTAGTTTGATGAAAAATGATATTTTCTTCAAGAATTCATTTCAAGTGTTTTATCAAAACTATTTTCCATCTAAGATGACATTATTTAGCATGTTTATTTTTCAAGTATAATGTCTCTATTATTTACATGGTTTTATTTTTATGATGAAATTATATCCATTTGTTTTATATGGATTATGTCGTGATGAGATGGTGTTTATAAAACCCATTATATTCTATGGGTTATGATGAATGATTAATGTTTATTTTGTGGGACAAGTAAGAATGATTTCCATGTGAGATGGGTGGGACTTGAATCTCCCACCAATGAATTGGGTAAAGATTTATATCTCTTAAGATAGGCATGGATGGAACGAAAAGTTAATCTGGTTCATTGATATAGGACTGGAACGAGTAGTGAACTCGATTCAGTAAGGGAATTTGTCCACTATGATGGTCTTGGCAGCAATCCCTTGGCTACTATGGAAATCATATCATGTGATTACTAGTTTTCCACAATTACATGTTCATTTTATCATGATTAATGTTCCTTTATGATCTATGGCTTATGTATTGCCAAGATTTATGATGTTTTATGTTCATGTTTTTTACGTTTAAATGATTATGGATTGTTTTTAAGATCTCCATGTTTACCCTTACTAAGAATTTGAGCTCAACCTTTTCATGTTTTCTTTTCCCCTGGATATAAATAACGGTTTTAGGTAAGAAAAACAAAGTGGAATATCTTCATGCGATATGTTGAAGATCATCCACCATGATTAGAATATTATGTTCAGAGTTTCCAAGGACACTAAACTAATACAGTCTTTGGGCATATTTTTTTTCCATGTATTAAGTATTATGAAAAGGTAATGTAATGTCTATGTACGTCATGGTTTGGGTCACTACAATGTTGAAGTTATACATAAAATAAAATACAACAACATTTTGGTAAAAAAGAAAGATTGACAAACCCAAAGGAATAAAGGATGTTCGGGTAGAATCCATCATGGTTTATTACATGGTATCGGGTGTAACTAAGAGGGTTTGATGAAAGAGATAAGGTATTTCTCATCACTTATAAAACATTAGGGCAGTATGGGGAAGGTTTATAAATGTACCCCATCAATTGTTATTACACAAAAAGGCATAGCATAGAGATAAATCTTGATTAAGAGTAAAAAGGGGAGGATCCCTTACCTTAAATCCGTCGGGGTTCTCCACTTGTTATTAAAGACCTGAATAAAAAAATTGGGCTTATTAATTAATATGTCCATAACCTCTTCTGTATTCAATTTATTTCTTATAACCCTTTTCAGTTCATTAAAATAATTTTTGATTAGTTACAAGGTTCAATTTTATTATTCTGTCTCGTTTGTTTACTTGACTTTAAAAGATCGGTTCACTTATATTCATGTTTGGATTATATTCAAGATGAAAGTGGTTGTCCAGAATTGAAGTTATATTCTTTAGTTAATAAACAGGAGATTACATGGTTTTAATTTTAATTAGGTTACTTATAGTGAAGTCTAATTATTATATATATAACCATAGTGATAACCATTTTTGTTAATCGGTGGATTTGATTACAAAGAATTTTTTTAATTTATAATTTAATTCCATTTGTACCAAAGAATTACAGAACCTAAAATAGGATATATTACATATATAATAATCTGGTTCAACCATAACACAAATGGTTTCATGACCAGAATTAGAGATAATAATAGAAATTTATAAATTGTTGTCCTTGAATGTACTAAATTAGCACATCTCAAATGGTGCTTTCATTTCTTTCAAATAAAAGGGTGGGGAAAAAAATAAAAAATAAATTAACTTAAAAGAAAAGAAGAAATCGTGAATGAGAATTTACCTCTTGAGACTTCCTCCTTTGAGAACCTCTTAAGGGGAGAGGTTTTGGTATGTTGAGGGGGATGAGAGCTTTTGGACATGGGGGAGGACCTTGGGGAGAGATTTGGGCAGAATAATGGCAAGGCACAAGGCTTTAGAGGAGTCGAGAGAAGAGGGAGTGAAGGGGGTTATATAGTGGAGGAGAGGAGGGATTTCATAATATTATAATCATTAATTTTTTATTTCTTCCCAAGATAAGAAATATTAAGTGTTCAATGACCAAGAATAGTGATTTTATCATGTGATCCCGAACCAAGTGGGCTTACATCAGTAGAACTTCATCGATGACTCAATTAATCCATTATTTATCATTTATTGTGAATTATCGGATTCTACTATTCAAAAAAATTCATGTATTTCAGAAAAATACCAAAAATTCACCTTATCTATTTTTCGACATGTAGAATCTAAAAATGAAGTCCATTTTTAAAAAATAATTTTCTAAATATGATTATTTAAATATTTAATTAAACTAATAATTTATTATCAAAACCAGTTTTAAAACATTCATTAACTTATTCTAAAATATAGGTATATCATAATTCCAACTTTAATATTATTTTTACACCACCATAGGTGAGGTTACAATTCATTAGGGTATATCACTATTCATTAGGGTATGTTACTATTCATTCTGGTAGAATTCTATTCACCAAAAATTATGTTTTCCTTATCGGACTCCAAATAACTTACTGATTGCAACCGTGTATGTCGGATTTTCGAAATTCCAAACACATAAGTGAAGAAATTATGTTTAAAGGCCACTTAGAACTTAGTAGTTCATTATTTTTGGTTTTCATGTGATTTTATGACATACTTATGAGATGGTAATTTCCATTGAAAAACATTGTGTCGTTACATTCTTCCCCCCTTATGAAATTTTTCCCTTGAAATTTTGTTTTACATTCCAAGCCAAAAACAGGTGTGGGTACTTTTCCTTAATTTCATCCTCCAATTCCCACGTTGCCTCTTCGTACTTATGTTTTCTCCATAGTACCTTGACTGGATGAGTAGTCTTGTTGCGTAGAACATTGTCTCTACATCCAAGATCTTCACCGGATGCTCCTTGTAAGAGAGATCATCCTCCAACTGTACCACCTCCAAAAAGAGTACATGTGAAGGGTCTGGTATGTAATACCTTAAGAGGGATAAATGAAAGACATCATGAACTCGAGCCATGTTCAGTGGAATTTCAAGTCGATAGGCCATGGATCATATGCGGTCAAGGATCTCAAAGGGGACAATATACCTTTGTCTTACCTTCCCTTTCTTCCTGGATCGCATGACTCTCTTCCATGGAGATATTCGAAGGAAGACTTTATATCCAATGTCGAACTCCAAGTCCCTTAAATGGTTGTCAACATAGCTCTTTTTCCGACTTTGATCAGCTTTGATGTGTTTCTGGATGACTTGAAACTTCTCTATCATCTCTTGAACAAGATCGGGTCCAAGTAGCTTTCTTTCTCCAACTTCATCCCAACAGGTTGGAGTTCTTCATCACTTTCCATACATAGCTTCATATGGATCCATCTGAATACTCGAGTGGAAGATATTTTTGTATAAGAAATCACCCAATGGGAGATGATGATCCCATCCACCTTTGAATTCTAGAGAACAAGCTCTAAGCATATCTTTAAGCATCTGAATAGTTCTTTCAGACTGGCCATCAGTTTGGGGGTGATAGGCCGTGCTGAAATTTAATTCAATACTCAAAGAATGTTGAAGGCTCCTCCAGAATTTAGATGTGAACCTTTGATCATGGTCGGATACAATTGATAGTGGAACATCGTGGATTCTCACCACTTCCTTCACATATATCTTTGTAATTTTTTCAAGCGAGAGATCTTCCCGAATAGCGATGAAATGGGATGTCTTCATGGGTCGGTAAACCACAACCAATATCACATTATTTACCTTAGATTTCTTTGGGAGACAGATGAAAAGGTCCATAGTAACATTTTCTCATTTCCACATTACAACATCCCAGCTCTGGAAGCCACCCAAAGGGGCCCCGTACCTGGTTGGTCACATGGCCTCAAGCGCATTTCCCCAAATGCCAGAGGCTGTGGACTAGTAGCGAGGTCATTGGGTGTGATAGTGGGGAAATTATGCCATCATTGGTAGAGTACATAGCTGAAATAAACAAAATATGCAATAGGGGAAGCAGTAATATCCAACAGCAATTCACAAGTAAACAGCAGAAGACTAAAACAATAAACCACTAGAGCACATATGTATATATGAAATGATGCATGATACATATCTAGGAAAACTGCCAAACAGGTCACAATGCAGGAAATACAAACAGTACCAAAACAAGTACAAAAGAAAAGATAAACAGCTCCTCAGCATCGCAAGCCTAAGCTTGGTCCCATGCTCTCCTGCTCCTAAGCAATCAAGTACCAGAAGTTGAAGGGCGCTTGACCTTGTTTATACCTGTAACAACATAGTCTGTTTGGGCCCAAAAGCATGCCCCAAACAAGGTGTGAGACTAAATTTCAATAGGCAACCACTCGAAGATCTATTCTGAATAGTCAGTGAGCATATGGAAGGTAATAGTATAGTAAGCAGTAATCAGTACCAGTAAACAGCATGAAATAATCAATAAGTAGTAACAGGATGATATGCAACAGTAATCAGTCCATAGGACAACAAGCAGTAGTGAAGCAAACAACTCACCACAACAGGAACCCCTCTGGTAAGTACTCACAGGCAACCCCTATGGTCCTATCCATGAAGTAACAAAAACCCTCTGGGCAGTGCACTCACCCAAACCCCTCTAGTTTTGTCATACGAAAATTATAAGACTCTCTAGTAAATCTCGCTTGGTAAATTCCTCTTATAGTCTAGGGTAGTTATGGACTCTTTAATGAATATCATGTGGTCTAAACCTCTTATAGCCCAAAGGTCTAGAAACTCTTTGAGAAAGCTCACTCGGTCAATTCCTCCTATAGTCTCAGGTCTATCACAGACTCTCTAAGGAAGCTCACTCAGTTAATTCCTTCTCTAGCCTGGAAAGGTTTTAAGGAAATTCAAACAAGCAAAGACTTTATGAGGAATCTCATTCGGTCTACCCTCCTTTAGTCTATAATATCCAAGACTCTCTGGGAATCTCACTCAGTCTATAACCACTAGTCTATAATGTCCAAGACTCTCTGGGAAGCTCACTCGGTCTACCCCTTATAGTTTATAGTATCCAAGACTCTGTGGGAAGCTCACTCGGTCTATCCCTTATAGTCTATAGCACCTGGTTCTCACGCTCTCGTGCCAGTCAGTTCATAATAATGCTATATGGACATAGTACACCTATAGAGCTACTTGGCTAACCAGTCTATATAATAACAAACATGTCAAGAATATCACTCCATCCTATGATCACATGGCATGGAAAAAAGCATAACGGCCAAAGGCTAAACAAGACCCAAAGGACGTAAATAGAACAAAGCATGGGAAAAACATCCAATCACAACAAATTACCCTCACACATGATCAAATTACCTCTAAACAAGCATACAAGCCAGGCAGGAAGACAACAGGGGAAAAAAGTAAACACTCAATACCCCGTTCATAGGTATTGGTGGAATTTGCACATAAAACACACAGACTTCTAAAGGTAAGGCACAAACCACCTACCTCGATGCTAGGTGATCAATATACTAGAACCACGAGGCTTGATTATCCTTATAATGTCATAGATCTACGAAAATGCACAAAATGTTCAACCCACGATATCTTGAGAAAGAAGGAAAATCATGGAATGAGACTCAAGAAGATGGAAGAGCTCACCATTGCAGTTCCAATGCAATAGAAGATGGTAGATTCAGAAACAAATAGAGGCATGGGGGCTCAGAGGATGTTCGCATCCATACGGATGCTCCCGGTCGAAGAACCTGGAGAAGAAGGTGTTTCTGTCGATTAGGTGTGACCCCAGTCCGTTTAATGAAAAAAACGAAAGTACACAATGTGTACTTTTCTTTTCCGTACTCTACTTTAAGCGGCCTCCACATCACCCCTACACTCTTTTTATGGCCCAGACATGGCCAGCACATGGCCTTGCGCGGCATCGAAGTACACGGCGTGTACTTATAATGTACACGGCGTGTATTTTGAAAATTTCCAGATTTTCCTCTTTTTCTAAAAAATGACCAGAAAATGAAAAACATACCTGAAATGAAGATCTGGTTTCTTAAAAACTTCCCCCCTTAAAGAAATTCATCCTCGAATATCCCTATCATGGTGTAAAAGAAGAATCCACGAAGAGCTCCGACCACTGCGATCGTACGTCGGCCTTCCTCTCCCAGGTCTCATCATGTACACGCCCGTGCTGCCATATCACCCATACTAGTGGAACAGACCAGCCACAGAGAACCTTCATACTACGATCGAAAATCCAGATCGAATTCTCCTCAAACGATGCATCCACTTCATGCTCAACCTCCTCTGGTTGAAAGACATGAGACGAGTATGAAAAGTAACATCGGAGCAGAGAAATGTGGAAGACTTCGTGCATAGCCCGTTATCTCTCAGGTAACTGCAACCGATAGGCAACCGGCCCAACTCTTTCCAACACCTCAAACGGCCTGATATACTACGGTGAAA
Organism: Viscum album; assembly: GCA_963277665.1. NCBI lineage: Eukaryota > Viridiplantae > Streptophyta > Magnoliopsida > Santalales > Viscaceae > Viscum > Viscum album. The sequence continues at coordinate 644,271,011 of OY728120.1, read as the reverse complement.
GCTTACCCTATCTCTGAATCCTCTTGTGTCCCAACCTCGGTGCGACACGCAAGAAAACCAGATCCCCAACCTCGAACTCTAGAGGTTGTCTCCGCTGATCAGCATAAGACTTCTGTCGAGACTGTGTCGTATCCATCCTCTTCTGAATCAACTCTATCAACTCTGAGGTCTCCTGAACAATAACAGGTCCCAGCAAAGCTGCCTCTCCTGCCTCTAGCTGGCACAAAGGTGATCGGCATGGCCTACCCTACAAACCCTCATAAGGTTCCATCTCAATAGTCACCTAAAAGCTATTGTTATAGGAAAAATACACAAGAGTAATATGCTTCTCCCAAGAACCGCCAAAGTCTAGAATACAAGCTTGGAGCATATCATCAAGAACCTAGATCGTATGCTTGGACTGGCCATCTATCTGGGGATGGTATGCTGTAATCAAAAGTACCTGTGTACCCAAAGCCTTCTGAAGCCCCTGCTAGAACCGATAAGTAAAATGTGCATCCCTATCTGAAACAATGGTTTGTGGAACTCCATGCAGTCGTACAATATCTTGGATGTACAACTGCCCTATCTCCTCAACACTGATGGTCTCCTTAATCGGCAAGAAGTGAGAAACCTTCATAAGCCTGTTGATGACAACCCAAACAACATCACTCCCTCAAGGTGACCTTAGTAACCTGGTCATGAATTCCATTGCAACATCGTTCCATTTCTACTCGAGAATGGGTAACTGCTGTAAAATCCCCTCTGGTGGCTGATGCTCTGCTTTCACCTACTGAAAAGTAGAACACCTCATGATGAACCTAGCAACATCTCTCTTCATACCTGGACACCAATACTGGTGGTGTAGATCACGATACATCTTGGTGATTCCAGGATGAACTTCCCAAACTAAAGAATGAAAATACCACATCAACTCCTCACGTATGTCTACTGGCACCCATACATGTCCTTGGAAATTCAAGATCTCATCCTTTCCCTTTTTCCATCCAGGAAGAGGGTCCTCTCCCGACACACTCTCCCGCAGGACTAGGCCTTCTGAGTCTGATAGCTGCCTCATCCGTACCTGATCAAGAAGGGTAGAGTTAACAGCTACAGAAGATATAAAAGTCTATCCCTATCTGCCGTGCACCTCTAAGTGCATCTCAGAGAATATATCCATAATCTTACACTCACTACTGGCCTCCTAAACTACCTAAATCTGAGTTATCCTACTCAACACATTAGCCACTATGGTTCCCTTTCCCGGCAAATAGGAAATCTAAAAGACGAAGGACTGAAGATACTCGACCCACTTGCACTGTCTTGGATTCAGATCACACTGATTGAAGATATACTTTAGACTCTTTTGTTTGGTAAACACCTCAAAGTTATCTCCCAGAAGATAGTTTCTCCAACAGCGTAAGGCATGAACAACAGCTTCCAACTTCAGATCGTGCATCGGGTAGTTCCTCTCGTGTGACCTCAACTGTCGAGACCCGTAAGCAACGACCCCATCTCCCTGCAATAAGCACAGCTCCCAGCCTGATACCTGAATCATCATAGTAAACAGTATAGCTCTTTACCGGCTTTGGAAAGACTAGTATCGATGTTGAATTTAACCTCCCTTTCAGCTCCTGAAAGGCTGTCTCACAAGAATCTAACTATAAGAACTTCGCCCCTTTCATGGTCAGACCTGTCAGCAGTGCTGCAAGGTGTGAAAAGTCTTGTATAAAATTCCTGTAGTATCCAGCTAGCCCTAGGAAACTCCAAACCTCAAAGATATTCTTCAACTTCTCCCAGGAAACTACAGCTCTCACATTCTCTGGGTTTACTGATACTCCTGTCTCTAAGATGACGTGACCCTAGAAGTGAATTTGATCCATCCAAAAGTGGCATTTTGAGAGCTTAGCATATAAATGATGCTCTCTCTATGTACTCAGAATGATCTCAATATGGGTAGCAAGTTCTTGTCTAGTGTTAGAGTACACCAAGATTTCGTCCATGAAAACCACCACGAAGGAATCCAAGTATGGATGGAACACTCGGTTCATTAGTGCCATAAAAAGTGTTGGCGTGTTCGTGAGACCGAACGGCATGACCGTATACTTGTATATACCATACCTGCTCTTGAAGGATGTAAGAGGTATATCTGATGGTCTAACACACAACTGATGATAATCGGCCCTCAAGTCGATCTTGAAGAACACTTGGGCTCCTTGAAGCTGGTCAAAGAGCTCATCGATCCTCAGTATGGGATATCGGTTCATGATAGGCAACTGGTTCAGCTTCTGATAATCAACGTAAAGCCTAAGGGTGTCATCTTCCTTCTTCACAAACAGGATAGGAGAACCCCTAGGAGAAGTACTGGGTCGAATGAAACCCTTTGCTTGCAACTCCTCCAACTTCTTCTTAAGCTCCTACAACTCAGGTGTAGCCATCCTATAAAGAGGAATGGACACTGGTGATGCTACTAGCAGGATCTCAATCCAGAATTCTACCTCACGCTCTGGAGGAAAACCTGAATATTCCTCAAGAAAGATATTCCAGAAATGATCCCCCATTGGAGGAAAGTCTAACTGTGAAGTCCCCAGGTCATCCAGATAAAGAATAGAAATATAGCCTATAACAACTCCTAACCCATGATGATCTGGTCCAGATCTACCCACCTGGACATCCCAATCACCTCTATGAAGAAAAGATCTTCCCTCTGATCATACGAAACTCACCCTGCGGCGATAGCAATCGATGACTGCCGGGAAGGGAACTAACCAGTCCATACCGAGAATGACATCATAGACTGTCATCTCTAGGACATAGAGGTACCATAAGAAGTGACACCCTGCAACCTCAAGAGGGCACTCTCTGCACTGGAATACTCTAGATGTCATTGTTCCCAATGATGTATCAAGAGTCAACATGTAGACAGACGAAAAGATACAAATCCAAAGGCCCTCCACAATAGTAACAGAGATAAAGCTATGGGAAGAAACATTATTGAAAAGGGTTGAAGATAAAACTGAGGCTACTAAGATCGTACCTTGAACTGTGGAAGGTTCGGGATCCTTCTCTTGATAGGTCTGCTCCACAGTGAAAGTCTAGCCTATACCATGGCCATGCGCCCCTAACTGACCACTCTGAGCTGATCCACTCTGTTGTCGCTGGTAACCTGGTGATTGACCACCACAGTCATGACCTCCACCTTGGCCTGAATGGATGGAATAACTCCAGTTCCCAGATTGGTCAGAAATTGGCAATACATCTCCTACACATGGGGTCATAGAAGAACCCCTACCACTAGCTGTAGGTGAGAAGATCTGATAGAAACGTTGAAGATGGCCCATCTTGCCACAAGATCGGCACTCCATTGGGTCTCTCTGTCACTGAGTCCTAGTATGACTATTCCTACCACACTGGTATCATACAACCTGGCTACTCGAAGATACATTTCTCCTACCCTGATCTCCTCGAGTAGACTCCCTACGGTGTTTCCTGCTATCAGTGGGAGGAACACTATCTCTGGGTGTCGGACCGCCTTGGCTCACTGCTCCAGAATCCCTCAGATTGCACTCAGTGTTCAGCGCCTAGTTGAATATAGATGATATCGAAGTCAACCTGAAGATATTCACTGGGGAATGGATCTGCTACCTGAGACCATCCTCAAACTTCCTAGAAAGGAACAACATTTCACCTGCTGGAATCGGAGAGAAGCGATGTAGCTCAATAAAGCGAGACGAGTACTCCATAATAGAAAGAGTACCATGTTCGAGACTCATAAACTCTCGGGCTCGGTTGTCCCTCAAGGTCTTCGGATAAAATTAATCGTAGAAAATGTGCCAAAACTCATCCCAAGTCATACTCTGCTGGTTACCTGACTGTGAGATCACCTCCCACCACCTATTGGAAGTGTCTCAGATCATGTAAGTAGAAAGCTTCACCCACTTCTCTGGAGGTATCTCCAGATGCTCGAAGATCATCAGTGTGGCCTCTAGCCACGACTCTGCAGCCTGTGGCCCTCCATCCCCTGAGAAAGTAGGAGGATGTTGCTGCTAGAAAACCCGCATCAACTCAGCCATCGACGGGGTAGGAGTTGGTTCTCCCTGAAAGGTCTACATCATCCTCAGGAAGTCATCCCTGAACTATGCATTGGTGGCTTCAATGGGTATAACCATTGGTTCCAAGGCTGGAACAAAAGGAGGATTGGCAGGAGGTCCCTGATCGGCCATATCTGATGTTTGATCATCGTCTGGCAGCTGACGTATAACTAGAGGACGTCTCGGTGGAATAGCTCTGATAGAACAAGAACACACCTTAAGTCAGGATTATTAAGGACAAAGAACACAAGAGTAAAAAATGGGAATAGAAGAAAAGAACAAGAATATTCTACAAAACCCGACTACATGGCATGTATAAAACTACACGGTGTGTCCTATTAAGCCAGACACATGGGCGTGTACTTATGCCATCTCGGGTTGTGTAACACCCCATAATATAGGGCATGTTTTCCCCACACATGTTGTGTACTTTAACTCCATTCCCCTTCCTGAGTCTCTTTACACGGCTAAATCACACAGTCCTCTTAACCCTATACTATACAGCATGTTCACCAAGGACACGGCATGTACTAGACAAGGTTTCGGCGACCCGTGTTGTTAGTTACACGACCTGCTACATGGATGACCATTGCATGGTGTGTTCCAAACAAACACGGCATGTATAAAAGAGATAACACTGACCGGTGTTGTTCGTGACACTTTCGGGTACCTAGAACAAGGCTACACGGCGTGTTCTTACCAAACACGGTGTGTTCTGCACAAGCTTCCCTCACCCGTGTTGTTAGTGACATGGATGGGTACACGGCTCAATACTACCCGACATGTACCTACCATACACGGCATGTTCCTGAATACTTTTTCACTACACCGTGTTCCTCCTCACATAGTCAGTGACATGGTTTGAAAACTACACAGCGTGTAGTCATACAGTACATGCCGTGTATTCTGGGTTTTTCCAGGCAGTAGCTCAGAAACTGCACCGAAGCCCAGAAAACACTGAAAAACAAGCATGAAGGTGCCAAATTTCGATCAGTGAGGGCCTATACTCCCTGCGAATCAAACCTTTGAATCTTTTTCATATCACATACAAGGTAAACAAGTCAATAATCCACCATGTTCTGATTCATGAGGGCCCATAACACCTCAAGAACCAAAATTTGGTGTTAATTTAAGTAAGGTACAATACAAACAATTTCTCTATCAAACAGTAGGGATTTTATCAAAGCATCTATCACAACAACATGCATAATCTACACAACTTATATCACAACAACATTCAATATCTAATGTTCCATAGATGGCACGGAAAGAATGCATGGCATGTGATTTCTAACAAGTGCCTATATGATGAATGAGATGGCATACTCTCATCTTGTCGGGTTGTGACAGAAATAGAACTGCAATAGCACAAAAATAACAACACAAGGCATGTGAATCACTCTTGGTTAAATCATATTGTTGGCGCCAAAATATTGCACGAAAGGAAGGGACGAAATAGAAGGCTGGCACGCTGCCTCACGAAGCACCTACATGAAGCACCCCGAGCATTGCGGTCTCGCGATGCTCCAGTGGCGGTACCTCTCCGCGAACGAATTTGACGTTCGTGAGCCCGCCGCGAAGCTCCAGAGGTGGTACCTCTCTGCGAACGAATTTGACGTTCGCAAGCCTGCCGCGAAGCTCGGGAGGTGGTACCTCTCCGTGAACGAATTTAACGTTTATGAGCCTGCCGTGAAGCTCCAGAGGCGGTACCTCTCCGTGAATGAATTTGATGTTCACGAGCCCACCACGAAGCTCCGGAGGTGGTACCTCTCCGCGAACAAATTTGACATTCGCGAGCGCGCCGCGAAGCACTAGAGGCAACGCGGGAGTTCTGCTTCGCGGTGCCCCTTGCTTATAAATACTGGGCTCCCCCTGAGTCCCAGGGAGGGACAATCAGACCTTTCGGCTTCTCCTCTCCCGAATCGCGAAGCACCCTTTTCCCCTGGGAATCATAAGCTCCGCAAGGTACTTCTACTTCGCATGACGCCTTCGCTTTGTCTCGTTTTGAGCCCCTCTTCCGAGAGGGATACCCTTCGCGAAGCTCAAGGGAATTCATGAAGGAGTGGGATTCCCAAGGGAACCTGGGTAGCCGCGAAGCGTTTATGCTTTGTGAAACACCCACCCCGTACTAGTGATCCCTATGCTAAGGCAGGATCGCTACACATCACGAAGCACACTGCTTCGCAACACCCTACTTCGCGAGGCACCTCTTCTTCGTGAGGCAGTGCTCCGTGAATACTATTCTACTTCACGAAGCACCCTCCACTCACACCTATGCCCCATGCTAAGGCCAAGGCACTCTGCTTCGCGAAGCACACTCCCTTGCTTGGAAATTCCACTTCTCGTGCGACCCTCTAGGTATGCACGATGCGATTTCAAAGTCGCACGGACAATACTACTCATACCGTTGCTTCGCCTAATGCTTCTTCGCATAGGCACGCTAACGGCTACTTCTTCTTCGCATAGCCACGCTAACGTGGACCCCTCGATGGTTCACTCTACAACCCCCCTTGACCACGGCCTTACTGGTACCTTCACTCCCCTAAGGAGAAAAGGGGACCAGTTATGTAAGTCCTAGTGGTGTGGAGTGAACCCACCTCGTCTGAGCTGCAGGACATTAAACTGCCAAGCACCACGTCCTCAACACATGACGTTAAACTGTGACCCGACCTCATGCCTCGCACGAAGGGTCCCCCCAGCTCGAACATTTTTTACGCCACTCGTCTCCATGGGAGTGGAATCATCCCTCCACAAGGGATGATATCCTCTTTATTGGAGCGGCGTATGTTCTTAGGATAAGGGCGACCCTAGTTCCCCAACAGATTGCTGCACCCCTGCATCTCTATACTTCCCCACTACCAAGGTCAGTGGAGGGCGTGATAGGGAACGAGGCACCTCCCATCATTGGTCCCAAATCCCTCTTTTGTTGCGCTTTTCTGCACTTCGGGCCTCCATCCTGGAGTAAGTCCCAGCACCATGGGCCGCCTAACGCATAAGCCCCTCATCGCTTCTCACGGATGAACCCTTCGCGACGTGATCGTCAGGTCCCTACTGCCTCTTGTTTCTCACACCAAGCATGACTCACGTGGGCTTAGAGTAAGCATCGGCCATGGCAATACCCTCATCCAGCATGACGTTAAACTACATGCCCTCGTCAAGAATGATGTTAAACTATATGCCCTTGTCCCACATGACATTAAACTGCACACCCATTTGAACTACGGGGTCTTTGATCAATGTCAAGGCATCGTACGTAGGAAGCCTCCACGAGGTTCAAGCCCACACATCATCCAATTCACGTTGAGTTCTACCTTCATCCAGTATGACGTTAAACTGCATTCCAGTCCGACGGCAAGCCGTTGTGACCATCCTTAACTATGGGGACTTTGATCCAGGTCAAGGCATGGTACGTAGGAAGCCTCCTAGAGGTTCAATCTCATCTCCCATCGGACCAAGGTCCCTCATTTACATCATTTTTCCGACACCCACCGCCATACCAAACTATGGGGACATTGATCCATGTCAAGGCATGGTATGTAGGAAGCCTCCACGAGGTGCAAGCCCACCGCCCGTCGTTTATTCACGTCAGGGTTCACTCTTGTCCAACATGACGTTAAACTATATTCCAGTCCGACGGTAAGCCGTTGTGACCGATCCGAACTATGAGGACTTTGATCCATGTCAAGGAATGGTACGTAAGAAGCCTTCACGTGGTTCAAGCCCACCACTAGTGAACCCCTGGGTCTACTTTCACTTCGGTTCACTGATGAAACCATTTGAACAACGAGGTCTTTGATCTATGTTGAGGCATGGTATGTAGGAAGCCTCCCTGAGGGTCAAGCCCATCTCTCATTGGACCAAGGTCCACTTTCATGTCGGTTCGCTGATGAATCCCATTATTTGAACTACGAGGTCTTTGATCCATGTTAAGGCATGGTATGTAGGAAGCCTTCCAGAGGTTCAAGCCCACCACCCATCGGACCAAGGTCAACCTTCACGTCGGTTCGCCGATGAAGCCCCTCTGAACTACGTGGTCTTTGATCCATGTCACGGCATGGTACGTAGGAAGCCTTCACGAGGTCCAAGCCCACCACCACTAGGACCCTCCTGGTCCTCCTCATTCATGTCGGATTTCCAATGTCCAATCTGAACTACGTGGTCTTTGATCCATGTCACAGTATGGTACACAGGAAGCCTCTTAGAGGTTCAAGACCACCACCTGTTGGTCACTCCGACCTTCTTCACGTCGGTTCATCCACACCCGGGCAGTCTAGTGTGTAAGCCCCACACCATTTGGACCATGGTCCACCTTCGTGTCGGTTCACTAACGCATCGGACCAAGGCCGACCTTCTCTTTGGCTCGCTAAAGACATCCATCGGACCAAGGTCCACCTTCATGCCGGTTCACCAGCACCATCCCAAACAACGTGGACTTCGATTCCCTACCACGGGGATACGTAGGAGGTCTCTTCGAGGCTCAAGACCAACTTCACCATCACCCTTGCCATGGTCCCTTGCCATTTCCCCCTCCACTTCATTCATCCATCCATCATCCACCCTGATTCTCGCCCGGACCGTCATATCCCGGTGAGACCATGTCGGTCTGCTCCCCTTCACAGCCGCCCATGGGCTGGTCCCGGTATCAGAAACCCTTCAAGGGAAATCCCTCAATCCGATCCATTCTAGCTAATTCTCTGATCGGGCTGATCTGTCTCCGCTGGACGTTAAACTCGCGGCATAACATGTGTTAAACACAGGAAGCTGAGGAAAACCTCAGACATATGTCTATGGAATATAATTCCCCGCACTCGATGTGGGATGCCTCGGGCTTCCACGCCCTCGAGAAGCCCTGTGACCAGGGATAATAGACAGACATGCTAGGTCCCCAGCATCCAGACACGCTACTGATGTCTCAATGTGACTACTCCCCCGACTGAAGGTTGCTGCCCTGAATGGACCCTTTGGAATGTCCCGACAGAAGCAGTGTAATTAACCGGCATCCATGGAAACATGGCACTGGGAAGAGTTTCACGAACAACGTATTAAATCTATGAGGGAGACCCGGACTAGGTGACGAGTACTGAGGAGGAATCCGCAGAAGGAAGAACCGACATCCCATCATCCCATTTCGATCAAGGAGAAGACTTCCCTGAATAAGGATCGAATGTCGTCCGCCTTTGGAAAGCGGGAATGCGGGGAAACAGTGTTGAGCGTCCTCCTCCGCAGACGGACGAATGCGCGTGCCCCAGCAAAATCGTCGGAAACATAAATGGTGAACCCAACGTGAAATTATTCTCCTCAATGTGTAGATTAGTAGTGTTCGAGACACCAGTAGATTGAAGTGTCACCAGATCTAGATATCTGGCGCCTGGTCCTGCCAAGCAAATAGCGGGCCTGTCATGAAACTCAACGGAATTCGGGGCAGTAGAATGTGGGGAACTCCGTTATGCAACGTGTTGGCATGGATCCTTCTTATAGACATGGATAATGGAAGGACGCTGTGGCACTGGTTGTCAATCCTTTTCCTTGCAGTGCTGATGAGTTGATCCCTTCATTTTCCAGGAACCAGGTTGCTATTGTGGAGACATGATCACCACCCGCTCCCCTACACAGGGGAAGGGGTAACATCGGCACAACCACCCCGCATGGATCCTCTACCGCCATTATGGCCGCTACATCACAGAATACGGGGCTCCCACGTCCCCTCTCCTCATCAGAGATCATCCAGCGAAGGGTGATCAACAACCTTGTACGCAGGTACGAGGAGGAAGGGGTCATCCCAACTCGGGATATGGCCCACCGGGACCTGGAGGCATCTAGGCCCCACCGTCAACGCCACCCTAACAGGACGCACATGGATCCCTTGCTCCCCACCCCAACGTTCAATTGTTTCAGGAGCCTGTCCTCGGAATGCCTCGACGACTCCTCGCCTAACGCTGATGAGGCGGGTGATGTCCGGCTCGACCCGATCAGGGTCCCGACCCAAGGGCTCCAGGTAGGGGATCCCATTTGGCCGCGTCATCGCCGTCGTCCGACTCCGCAGGAAGAGCAGGCAGGCCATGCCCCTGCACCACCTGCGCCAGCTCGTCTGACCCGACGTCAGCGCCGGGCCCGGGCTGAGGACGCTCGCCCAGGTGCGTCGACGTCAACAGCTACAAGTTCCCAATCCACCGCCGACGTGCATCATGGAGTCCCTGCATACACTGAGCAGGGGCACTCCTTCGCCCAACCAGGATCGACACCCCAACCGCCCCATGGGTAGGCTGGGTTAACTATCCCGGTTGCAGGCCTGAGTGGTGATCGCTGCGAACTAACCCGCAGTGATGTCACCCCGTACGGAGGCCCTCCCCATCCCGCTACTCCACAGAGCATGGGCCTTCCCCGCTCTTAAGCTCTTCATGGAGTTATGCCTCGTGTTACCCCCATCCTGAAGGAAGACCTGCCCTGCAGCAGTGACGCTCGGCGCGGAAACCTTTCCCGCGTCCACTATACAGGGCATGGAGTCCATCCTCCTGCCCCCAACCGCCGATCTGAAGGCAATGTCCATCCGGTCCTTCTCCAATGTGGGGCTCTCCCTACGTCCTCTCTGCAACTCACGAAGGTCCTCGCCTCGGCAACTTGGGGAGTGGAGGACAGCCTCGCTCCACCCGCATCGACCATGGAGGTCCTCCCCATGCTCCTGCCGATTCCAACAGAGGCACCGCCCACATGGGTGCTGTCCATGGAGGTCCTCCCCATGTACCCTTCGACATTTTCCCTGGTTCCCCCCGCACCTCAGCTATCTCGAGCGGCGGCTCTCTCCGCCACGGCGCCATCGCCGCCCTAAGTCTACCTATTAAGGATCAACCCTGTCCCGAAGAGTCACCCCAGGGCAGGAGAGAGGGTCGTCGCCGCCACAAGAAGAGTCCTGGGAAGGCTCGGGTGGAGATCAAACCGGCTCGTTTCTCGGATTCTGAAGCGGAATGAGACTCAGAAATGGAACCTTCTCCATGATCCTCCGTATCAAGGACTGGGGCAGGAACCAGGCGCATTAGCCTCATTCTCCCGGAATGTGAGGTCCACCAGATTCCCATCTCTCTCCGCAGGTACATCCAGGAGGAAGAAATCGTGGAAATTCCGCAGGTCTCAACCGTGCAATCACCACCATTGTCACCAGAAGTTCCCTCTACCTCTACCAGAGATCAAAGAGAGCTATTTTGGGGGCCAACGACGGTAGAGCGACGACATGAACTATCGCCGGTAGTCGCGACTCCTGTGCTGGAAGCTCTGGCTATCAGCCCATCGTATCGTGACATCATGGCCAGGTCACCTCACTCTTCAGAGGATGGCCCGGAATTCGGCGGCCAGTTAGCTCGTTCGATGTATTCTACGCCGCCAAGTTTACTATCCCAGAGGTCTGCCTCGGTACCGCTATCGGTCCCTCAGCCGCCCCCGGTTGACTATTGGGGCAATACAGGGCCAGACCCCGAGTCCGAACCCAGGAGCTTCTAGAGAATTCTTGCAGCGGATTACTTCCCAGAGAAGTTCTGGCTGACGGCGGCGCTGAAATTTCATGCACCAGAGTCCCTTACCCCTGAAGAAGTGGGGTTCTTTTGTCGAACCCTATGGGCGACAGACTTCTGCCTTCGTTACGAGTGGGTGGTGTACCCCAGAAGTCGAGAGAAATTTGAAGAAATTGGCGAGCAATGATGCCTGATCGATTTGGCCCCACTCCTTGTGGCCCAGCACCCTGAGTCGTCAGGCCATCAGAGCACCCTTCAATGGAAATGTGTTCAGAGTTTCAAAGTACTCCGTAGAGTCATCAGGTAAGCTACCCCCCATGTGCAAGTCTATGGTTGGGGACACTATGCCGCTCTCCTCTTCGACCCTATCCAACGGAAGCCTGATTCGCTATGCGACATTGAGGACATGCCCTCGAGAGGGGTCGCGGTCCACATGGCTGACGTAGTGGACAAGGAAGATGAGATTGAATTTATTGATGGAGACTTACCCCCCGAGGGCGTACCGCCACTGCTGGACCCATCAGGGAGCGTTACCCATCAGCAGAGGAACCTGCTAGGCCTCCCTGTACCCACTGAGTCACTGGTACTCGGTCGAAATACCGGCAAGGGTAAGGAGCACGTCGGAACTGTCAATCACTCCGACCCGTCTGCCTCTTTGAAGAAAACGGACGAAGATCCCGAGAAGGCCACATTATGCCAGTATCTTGCTAAGAAGAAGAGGATGGTTGACGAACTCTTGGATGAGTGTGCTGCAGAGCGGTGACCCGACTATGGTAATCCCAGGCCAGGGCAGTAGGGGCAGGAACAATTTCCCCCTGGTGAGATGCCTCCGGGAAACACTGATCATGATACTTCCGTAGATAGGGTAGAAGCCAGAACTTACGGCAAGAGGGCGCGATACGTCTCGCCAAACCCCCCCGAACGATGGGGCAATCTGAAGAATCCATTCTGGGTTCCCCCAGTCGCCCCACAGGTCGTTCCGCCAGTCGATCCAGAAGCTTCCGAAGCCATCTACCGTGTTGAAGAACCTGGAAATGCACTTGTGATTAGGGATCCCAATCAAGACAGGGACCCCCACCCGGATGATCTTATAGAGGCACTCACAGCCCGCCTCGAAGCATTGGAAACGCGGCAGGTGGCGGTCCCACCGGATGGCAAGCCATATCCCGCATTGGTGGATGATATGCCCTCACCCCCGGGTTTTGGGAACCCAGCTTTCTCTTCCTTCAACGGGACAGGGGACTGGCCGCAGCACTTGGAACATTTTTCTTCCAGGTGTGGCCCCATGCTGGGGACCCTGGTCCAACAAGAAGCCACCAAGCTCCAATGTTTCGTACAGACATTGGAAGGTCCCGCATTCTTCTGGTACAGCCGGCTCCCTATCAGATCGGTGACTGGTTGGGAGGATCTCCGCTGGCAGTTCCTATACCAGTTCAGCTCCACCACGTGGAAGACCAGCATTGCAGACCTCTTCAAGTGCAAGCAAAGGCCTGATGAGCGAGTCGCAGATTTCATCGCCCGGTGGAAGGGACTTACGTATTACCTCGATATGCCACTGACTCAGGAGAAATTACTGACGATGTGTGTGGGGAACGTCAAAACAGAGCTGGTACCCTCCCTAATTACCCAGAACTACCCTGGAGGGTTCATAGATTTTTTAGATAAGGCTCAGCGCCTTGAGGAGGCTCTACAACAGGCTAGTCAGGCACATTCGTTGCCCCCTATGATCCCATCCAGGAGGACCGCCAAAGCCGAACCCACCTCGGTGGCCCAAATAGAAGCCCCTAGGCAGCAAGAATTACTGCCAGCGGCACCATCCCCACAACCCCGCAGATGTCCTCCACCTCAAGCACAGGCTCCTGCCCAGCAGCGACCGCCTCAGAATCGACAGGTTCCCCCGTGCAATGTGCCACCTCCACTTAGGCGAGACAATAAGGCGCCGCCTCCTCGGCAGGCCCCTCTGGACCCTCGTCAGGGATAGGCCCCAAGGGCCCCCTATCCGGATAGAAGGCACTAGACTTATTCGTTCAATGAAAATCAGGTCCCTGGCTACATCCGAAGTGATCTAGAGCAAGGGATTGTGCGCCTGCCCGAGTGCAGAAGGCCGGAAAAGGCGAATCTCACCGATCACCCCAACTACTGTCCTTATCATCAGATTCTGGGGCACACCCTCAAGCAATGCTATGTGTTTAAAGACTGGCTTCAAGACCAGGTTAACAACAATATAGTCAGGTTGGGCCCGGCACCAACACAAGTGGCGGGTGTCTTTGCAGGGTCAGAGATCGGTAGCGACAGTGAAGGTGAGTGGCAGCAGGTTCCTAGCCGCGGATCCCGGAAATACGACGACTATATGGCGCAAAAAAACCACTTTCCGTTCCCATGGTATCATCCGGGCATGCCTGAAGCAGCCGGAACCTTCAGAAGAAGTAGCTGGTACTTCTGCATCGTCTTCATAGCCGACCTCTTCCCAAAAGGGCAAGCAGCGATGGTGCAAGAAGAAGCAACGCGCTCCGCCGATGTCGTCATCATCCTGCACCCTCGGCGACTTTATGCCCCCTGAAATGGGGATTCCTCCCAAAATACACCCGGTGGTGGATGACTCATCGAGCGACGGCCAGGGGTACGCTTTGGTTAACACCGTGGAGCTGGTAAAGCCCTATATGACTCCCGATGAGGGGGAACGCCATGCTAACCTCCCCAAAATTTCCAGCTGATGTCGACATTAGCGGAACCGCAACCACGCCGGTCATCGAGGTACGCCAGTGGGCACTTTCAGCCAGGCCATGCACGCTACTGAGACCAGGCAGCAGGCTCAGCGTAGATCTCAGCATGCGCAACCCCATCTAACGCCCTCAACTCTACCTCCACCGCTGTTTGTGCTACTAGATCAGGGAGAGATGCCTCGTTCGTATCATGGTCAGTCTTCCCCGGCTACAGTCTAGCCTCCACTGTCCAATCCTAGTCCGGAAACTACTCTCCAGGCTTCAACTAGTAGGCAGCAGGATGTACCTAGTACTAGCCAACTGCCGGTTCAACCAGCAGGACCCGCTATGCCTCCAACTGCCGAACGACCTCCTGTAGGCAGAGGTTCACGTTTGGCACGAAAGTATGATGTCCTGAAGCACCTGGATGACATTCTGGCAAGGCTTTCTATCCTTGAGGCCCTTCGCCTGTCATCTGAAATGCGTGAGGCACTTGCCGAGTCCCTAAATAGCCCCCTCCAGTTTGAGACGGAGGTAGCAGCTGTAGAAGCCTTCCATGCCAAGACAATTGAGAATTCCGAATGTCAGGAGGTTATCTCGTTATCCGGTGAAGATGAGGATCCTCCTATACAGGGGAATATTCGCCCGTTGTACATCATTGGCCACTTCAATGGTGTGGAATTCCACCGCTGCCTCGTTGACATGGGTTCCGGAATCAACCTAGTTCTTACTCGGACATTGCGAAAGCTGGGTCTCTCTGAAGGTGATTTAACTCCCTCTGACCTCAGAATCCAGGGGTACGACAGGACTGAGCAAACCCCAGTCAGCAAGATCCACCTGAAGACTCAGTTCGGTGGCTTAATTTCCAGAACCGAGTTCATGGTCGTCTCTTAGGACACCGCCTACAACGTGTTGATGGGTAGGCCATGGCTCCATCTGCATGTAGCGGTCCCTTCGTCATATCACCAGTGCCTCAAATACTCACTCAACGGTTGAGTAGGCGTGATCCAAGGAGATGCGTCTCCTTTCACCTCTTGTGAGGCCCGCTATCTAGATGCTGATTATTACAAGAGTAAGGATAAGAAAATCCTAGTAAGTGAGGATGAACCTGCCCCAGTCACAAGTGATCCTTGGGCAAGCATGGATGACGGCTACATCCTCCCGATCCACCGACTCAGGCCGACACATCACCACTACTTTGATATCATCAAACGTGGCCCCTTAGGCCGAAGGCCAGATGGGATAGGGTTGAATGCCTTCATTTCTATGGTCTCAATGGCGAGTGAGTGTTCTGATATGATGACCACTACTGCCCAAGCCAGCACCAGCTACCCTTCAGGCTTTGATAGCCTAGGAGTGTCTCCCGTCGTGGGAAATCCCCCCACGGGTGGAGAGGAAGACCTAGAGGATGCTCCCCCCGCCTTTGAGGAAGGTATCTCTACCACGGTTGATGAACTGGTATAGGTGAACCTTGGTAGCGAGGCAGATCTGAAACCCACATTGATCAGTGCAGCCATGTCCTCCGAGGAGCGGCAGAAGTACGTAGACTTCCTCAAACAACACCGTGACGTGTTTTCCTGGAGTTACAACGAGAATCCAGGACTAGATCCCCAGGTAGCCGTTCACCGTCTGGGCCTCCCGACAAACCATCGTGGGTTTAAGAAGCCTCCCAGGAAGATTCACCCTTCTCATGGTTCTATGGTTGAGGCCGAAGTTGACAAGCTTATCAAATCCAACTTTGTTAAGGAAGTCTAGTACCCCATGTGGATTGCTAACACTGTGCCAGTCAAGAAGAAGAATGGGCAGATCAAAGTCTGCATTGACTTTCACGACCTTAATCTCCACTGCCCAAAGGATGACTTCCCACTCTCGGTGACGGAGTTATTGATTGATGCCACGACCGGGTTCCAAGCACTCTCTTTCATGGATGGGTATTCCGGGTACAAACATATCTGGATGGCCCCTGAGGACGAGGAGTCCACTGCCTTCAGGGCTCCCCAAGGTCCCTTTTGCTACCAGGTTATGCCCTTCAGCTTGAAAAATGCAGGTGCCACTTATCAGAGGGCCATGCATCACATATTCAAGCCGATTCTCGGGACGCTGTTGGAATGCTACGTAGATGACCTAGTGGTCAAATCATGTCAGCACCAAGACCATCTCAAAGACCTTGAGAAGGTGTTCGGTTTCCTCCGTTCCCATCACCCGAAGATGAACTCATTGAATTGTGCCTTCGGGGTCACCTCTGTGAAGTTTCTGGGCTTTGTTGTTAGATATCGAGGTATTAAGATCGACCCAGAGAAGATCAAGGTCATCATCCAAATGCCTCCCCCGAGCAACATTTGGGAAATTTGAGGCCTCAAAGGCTACTTAGCCTATATACGCCGATTCATCGCGAATTTGGACGGAAAGTGTAAGCCCTTTTCCCGGCTCATGAAGAAGGGCGCCGCCTATGAATGAGATGAGGAGTGTCGGACCGCCTTCGAGGAAATCAAGTAGTATCTGCTCAAACCTCCGGTTTTCATGCCACCCATCTCCGGAAAGCCACTGGTCCTTTACGTGACCGCCCTGGAAAGATCCATCGGTGCACTTCTCGCCCAGAAGAATAACGAGGGTACCGAGAATACTCTCTACTATCTCAGCCGCATGTTTCTCGATATGGAGGTTAGATACTCCCCTATCGAAAAAAGATTCCTTGCACTCGTCTTCGCCATACAGAATTTGCGACATTACCTACAGCACCATGAGGTGCAATTGGTCTCCCGGGTAGACCCACTGAAGTACATCCTGAACCGCCCCATGCTGACTGGCCGACTAGCACAGTGGGCGGTGATTCTCCAGCAGTTTGATATCAAGTTCGTACCTCAGAATGCCATTAAGGGATAGGCATTGGCAGACTTTTTAGCTGCCCATACAACCTTCACGGATCAATCCCTGGACCTGGATTTTCCTGATGATACGATCCTCTCAGTCGATCATGTCGTCCCGTGTTGGAAAATGCATTTCGACGGTGCCTCCCGATGCCCCACCGGTAGGAGGCTCAACAATCCTAATCTCAATAGAGTGGGATTGGGTATTGTCTTCATTACCCCAGCGCAAGACGTCCTGCCATACTCATTCCTGTTTTCAGAAGGTTGTACGAACAATGAGGCAGAGTACCAGGCTCTCATCACCGGCCTCGAGTTGGCCCTTAAGATCAATGTGCCCCATCTACATGTGAAAGGAGATTCCGAGATGGTAATCAAACAGATTACTGGAAACAACGTCATCAAGATGCCGGAGCATGTACTGTTGTTGGAGTACACCCTCCGCCTAATGGCCCAGTTCTCTTCTCGACCAGAGATTACCCTTGTCCCACGGTCACAGAACGGTCAAGCAGACACCTTGGCTGGTTTAGCTGCGTCGCTCGCAGAACCCGAGCAAGATGATTTGATCATACATGTGGCACACCGGAGAGTCATTTCCCCCATCACCCAAGAGGACAATGATGTCCTGTGGGTAAGTCATCTCACCACCGGACCCTCTTCGTCAGGGGTCTCGGGTTCGTCAGACACAGTTGTTGAAGCCACTCCCGACTGGAGGGCACATTTTTTCGAGTATCTCCAAAATGGTCGCCTTCCAGACGACCGGGCCGAGCGTGAGCGAATCCGACGCCGTGCGTTGTAATTTACCCTCCAGAGTGGCCCTAGTCTTGAACAGATCCTTTATAAGTGGAGCTTCAGTAGCATCCTCCTCCATTGCATTCAAGGAGTATAGATTCCTCAAGTTATGAAAGAGGTTCACGCTGGTTCCTGTGGCGCCCATCAAGCTAGGCCGAAGCTATCCCATCAAATCCAGAGGTTGGGGTACTTCTGGCCCTCTATGATCCATGATTGCATTGGGTATGCCAAGAGATGCCACGCGTGCCAAGTTCATGCCAACTTCCTGCATCGGTCGTCGGAGCCCCTCCACCCCACCAAGTACTCTTGGCCATTTGTTGTATGGGGACTTGATGTAGTGGGACCATATCCACCGGCAACAGCTCGCCAGTGTAGGTTGATCCTGACTGCTACAGATTTCTTCTCCAAGTGTGCAGAGGCAGTTCCAATCAAAGTGGTCAAGGCCCATTCCATCATCGACTTTGTGAGCTCCAATATTATCCACCGGTTTGGGGTCCCTCAAGCCGTCCTCACCGATAACGGCACCAACATCCAAGCGGCTGAACTGAATAAATTGTATGCCAAGTACGACATCCGTTCGAACCATACCTCCCGCTACCACGCACAGGAAAGCGGACAGATCGAGGTGTTTAACAAAACCCTCTCTAACATTCTGCAGAAGATGGTTGTTCAGAACAAGAAAAGTTGGCCGGACAAGCTCCCCAACACCCTCTGGGCTTATCGGACGATGACTCGCAACTCTACCCAGGTGAACCCATATTCCCTGGTTATGGAGCTGAGGCCGTCCATCCAGCTACCATTGTTACGCACTACAGTCTATGATCACCAGACATCAGATGAGGTAGCCGAAATCTGTCTAGCTGAATTAGAAGCACTGGACGAGAACCGACTTCATGCCCTGCACAATCTGGAAAGGCATCAGGATAAGATAGCGAGGGCCTTCAACAAGAAGGTTTGTCTCTGTTCTTTTCTTCAGGGAGACCTAGTACTGGACCTTCGAGCACCAATGATCCCTGGTAGGAAACTGCCCAAGTTAGAACCCAAATGGGAAGGGCCTTATATCATCCATAAGGTTTACCCCAATGGAGAATACTCCTTGGTGACCACGGATGGAGAGCGCATAACCCCTCCCACCAACGCCAAGTTCCTCAAGCGATACTTTACCTAGGGAAAAAGGGTCATGCACGACCTTAAACTGCATCATCGTCCAGCAAGACGATAAACTACAAAATGGTCCATGCTCTATGACCTTAAACTAAGATCTCCCCCCATCCTTACTGTAAGACGTTAAACTGCAAGCCAGTCAGGCCTTCCTGACCGAGGATCAGCCTCAGGCCCCTTGGCCTCCTCGGGCCCTCGGCCCCCTTCCTTACTGTAAGACGTTAAACTGTAAGCCAATCATGCCTTCCTGACTGAGGCTCAGCCTTTGGCCCCTTGGCCTGCGTCGACTCTGGCTCTCTAATGGGATTGTACAGTGTGGTGTAGGATTACATCCTCATCCAAGTCGGGTTACCCGCCGTACCATACATATACTAAGTTGAGACACATTTCTCGTCCAGAACAACACTAAAAGGCGCCTCAAGAACTACGTGTGGCTTGATTCCCAACTTAATGGGATACATAGGAACGCTTGGACGCCTCGTCTTGAGCCCAGCCCCAAGATTTTCTCTTCCACTATCCCCCCTGGGAATAGTTTCCTCGGAGGATCCTTGTGTAGCGAGGAGTAGGCTTTCTTAGCCCCGCTCAAACAACCCCGCTCATACAAGGATTGTAAGGGTTGCACCATGTGGCCACTCCCATTCTTCTATCCTCCCACGTCCTCACCGCATAACGCTAAACTACATGGCCTTCAAGAACTACGTATATCTTGATTCCCATCCTAATGGGATACGTAGTAATGCCCGGGCATTTCATCTGTTGGCCCAGCCCAAAAGCCAAAATCTTCCCCTCGGGCCAAGACATATGGCAGGGTGCACACTTTTTCCCCAACTCACGTCGAGCAAGCCTCGACCCGGCTGCACATCCCCCCTGGAGATGTTTTCCTCTTTCGTTGATGGATACAGATATGCTTCACCCACTCCTTGACTGGGATTCCATCATTTTTTTCACACCCGGAGCGACCCCCAAGAATGGTCTGGATACTACGCCCAAGGGCTCTCCTACCAATACGGGCCAACGCCCCCGAGGGTTTTCAAGCAACGAGCTGATACAAGTCCCGCGTTGCGAATTTTGTCAATGGTCGACGCTCATTTGTTTCTCCCATATCAGGTCACCATAGGAACGCTGTGTTTCGAACATGGTCAATAGTGTCCTGGATTTTTGGGTCCACCCTGAGATGTCCCAAACATCGAGTGCAGTGATTAATTCTACCCCATCCCGAAGTGACAAACTTCCCTCTGAGTGGTGCTAGCGGTCGGGCCCACGACCCTGATTCCCCTATAAGGAATGTACGGCATGGTGTAGGATTATGACCTCATTCACATTAGGTTACATGCCATTCCGTACACACCCCCGGATTAGATACAGTTATCTCTTTCCCCGTCCTCATGTAAGAAGTTAAACTGCAAAACAGTCAGGCCTTCCTGACTGATGCCTGACCTTAGGCCCCTTGGCCTTCTCGGGCCCCTCCGCCCAACCTCTTACCCGGGGTGTACGGTGTGGTGTGGGACTATGTCCTCATTCACATCGGGATCATGTACCATGTCGTACGCCTTCCCTTATGAGGCCCAGCCTCAGGCCCCTTGGCCTTCTCGGGTCCCCGGACCTCATCCTCACTGCAAGACGTTAAACTGCAAGCAGGTTAGGCCTTCCTGACCAATGCCTAACCATCAGGCCCCTTGGCCTTTTTGGGCCCCGGCCCAGGTCCTCTCTTATAGGAGTGTATGGTGTGGTGTGAGATTATTTCCCCATTCACGTCGGTTTCTTCTCCATACCGTACACCTCCCTTGTTTGGGGGTATATTACTCCCCCCTCATCCCGTATGACGTTAAACTATAGTTAGAGAACTACATGTGGCTTGATTCCCATCCTCATGGGATATGTTGGACCACCTGAATGTTAGGATTCGGGTCCAGCCCCATATCTCGGGAATCTTCATCCCATCTTGGCCCCTTGGTCTACCCTTCCTCCATGAGAGGATTATATGGTGTGGTGTGGGATTATGTCCTCATTCACGTCGGTCTCGTAATGACCACGCCATGTACCTCTCCCTCCTGAGCTGTTTCGTTGACCCCTTTTCGGTCGTTCACCAATGTGCCTAAGGGGACTCTATTCTATTACTTGGAATGCCAAACTTTACTCGGACACGTCCGCACCCGCTTTCCAGGCTTTGTGTATCCCTGCATCAGGGCTTCCATCATCTTCACACCCGGAGGGAACCCCAAGAACGGCCTGGATACTACGCCCAAGGGCTCTCCTACTGTTACGGGCCAACTCCCCCGAGGGTTTCGGACAACAAATCGATAAAATCCCGCGTTGCGAATATGGTCAGCGGTCGATGCTCGTTTGTTGTTCCTACCTCAGGCTAACGCGATATGGATGCTGCGTTTCCACCATGGTTAAAAGTTTTCTCTATCACCACACCAACCCATTAAGCCCAAAATGTCGGGTACACAATTCACACCCTTCATCACTTCATCGTGTCCAAGTAGAGTCTCGTAACTCTTGGTACTTTTCCTCTGTGCACGTCTGCACATTGGGGAAACAAGCCACGTCAAAGGTGTCCTTCGGGGCTCTCTGCCAACTCCCCTCTAATGGGTGCCCCAGGTATTGCGATAAGGATGCCCCCCTATTTCCCACACTGAGTTTAACTCACGTGGGCTTAGGGATCGGGTTGACATCTACGCTAACTTGGGAAGTTGTTACCATTCATGGTCTGAGATCTAAGACCATAAACTAAGATCTATCCGGAATTACGTTCAGCTTGATTCCCATCCTCATGGGATACGTAGGACCGCCCTGACGCCTTTTCTTTGGGTCCAGCTCATTTAGGGAGCTAGTCTCTCCCCCCTTGTTTCACCTCTTACCTCTATATAGGCCCCTCGGGCTAAGGTCTCCCTCTCCGAGTGGTGTACAATGTGATGTGGGATCATGTCTCCATCCATTGTGTTTTATAACACTGCGCACATTCCCTGCCTAGCATCATCTCTACTACGTCTGTGCTGCATGACGATAAAATGCACACTTGGTCCTATCACACGACCCTAAACTGTGACATTATCGTCCTGGATGCACGAAGAAAAACGGAATTGCGTTGTGATGACCTCGTTATAGAGGACATCGCGTTGGGTATTGGTCACATGCCATGCCATTTGTCAATTCCTATCACGGATTGATCCTTCTGGAGACACCACGACCTACTAATTTAGGCCTGTCGCTTTACAAAAAAAACCACTCACCTTAAAGGACAAACAAGATTTATCAAATTCTGCTTCTTTTAGTGCAAGGGCCATGCCCGCACTCCCCTTTTCCCCTGGCACTGGTATCTTACCATGTCACCTTTCAGAACTACGTATGGCTTGATTCTCATCCTCATGAGATACGTAGGAGCGCCCGGGAACTTCCCCGCGGGCCCAGCCTAACTTTCACTTTTGGTCCCTTGACCCAAAACCTCTCCCAAGGGGGTCGTGTGGTGTGATATGAGATTATGTCCTCATTCACGTCGGGTTGTTCACCTCCCCATACACACCCCCTATCCCCATTCACGCCAGGTGTTTGAGTTACTCCACCATGTGCCTCTTATGTTTCCTCTCATCCATGGTCCGAATTCTACGACCCAAAACTAAGATCTCCCTATAAGAAAGGACTCTTCTCCCCCTATCTAATACATCTTGTTGTCATATTCAGATGTGTTTCAAAAAAGATCCTGAAGTGTGCGATTTTCATACGGACATTCCCCGCGTCACATGACCAAGCTTCATGAGCTCTCTATTTGGATCTGCATCCTCTTCCACATCTAAAAGGACCCTTGGACGACATGGATACTAGGATTAAGGGCTCTCCTTGAATGCTGGACCTAAGGGCCCTCCAATCGTTTCAGGACAACGTCCCTACATATATCTGACAACATTTGTGACATGGTCTCGTGTTTCGAACATGGTCAACGGTCGACCCTTATTTTTCTGTCCCCATTCTAGGATAACGTGATATGAATGCTGGGTTTCCGCTATGGTCAACATTTATACTCCATCGTCACGCCTCCATCATCATGATCTGAATCTCGAGCACCATGATTCACACATTTCCACTTCCTCATGTTCAAGTGGAATTCCATCATACTCGGCTCATTCTCTTCGTGCATCTAGGTGCGCTAAATGATCATGTTAGTGTCATTGGGTTGGTATTAACCAAGCATCTCTTTGCCCTAACCATCCCCTTTCTGTGTCGGGAAATTCCCTCCACTACTTATTGTTTCCCACACTGATCACGACTCACGTGGGCTTAGTAGTTTTGGCGGGATGTGTACCAACACGGCCAGGCTTCTCATCATCCTGCATGACGTTATACTGCACTTTCAGAACTACATATGGCTTGATTCCCATCCTCATGGGGTACATAGAAATGCTCGACCACTTTGCTTCGGGCCCAGCCTAATCCTCACTCTTGGTCCCTTGACTTGAAGAGTTTCCTCTGGGGGTACGTGGTGTGATTTGGACTCCAAGTCCTCATTCATATCGATTTCATATCTACGGCACCACACGCTCCCTGTGATCTTCCCTTTTATTCCACATCCTATCGTATGACGTTAAACTATAGGAGTCCATATGTCCTCAACGCATGACACTAAACTGCGGTTCTACCCTGAACAAGTTCACGATGTCCCATGTTAATCATGGGATGCACCATAGCCTCTACCAGAGAGGATTTTACCTATCAGTGTTGGTCTATGACTGCACTGTGCTTCAGAACTACATATGGATTGATTCCCATCCTCATGGGATATGTAGAGACACCCTGGTATTTTTCCTAGGGTACATCCCATAGAAATCATTAATCCCATCCTTCCCCTTTCTGACCCCCTGGTCGGACCCCTCGCTAGAGAGGCCCTGTCTGAAAGAAGGAATGATCCATGATCAAACCGATGCGCCCATATGGTGTACTCCCACCACGGTGGTGTAATTTCATGAGTGTTGGATTCTGTTCAGACAAACCACCACTCTATATTCCACGCTCTGCATGCCCCTTATTCGGACCCTCGTCCCATTTCATGTCTGAAGGGACCCCCTAACGTCCTGGCCTCATGCCGCATCGGCTCACCTACCGTCCTGGGACAACGTTCCGAAAGACTTGTAGTGTTTGGAAGGACCACCTAACAGTATGGATATTTGACCTATGGTTCGCCAACTGTCATGGGTCAATGTCCTGAAAGATTGACCGACAATATTTGTGACATGGTCCTGTGTTTCGAACATAGTCAACAGTTGACCCTCATTTTTTACCCATTACAGGCTAACACAGTAAGGATACCGCTTCCTCTCCATGGTTAAAGGTTGTACCTTATTGTCACGCAATCCCCACAGCGCTCTGAATTTTGGGCATCGTAATTCACAATTCCTGTTTCCATCTGTTCGGACTGATTCCAGTGCCCCTGGTGTTGCACTGTTCGTACATGACGGCACACTTAAGAAATGGTAATTCAGCTGTTCTGAAAATTTCCTTCTCCGGTCAAGCCTCTCCCATATTTCAGAAATCCGGACTGGTAATCCAAATCCCGGATGCCCGGAGCATGGTCTCCACTCTTATGTTAGGTGGGACGAGAAGGAAACTATCTCCTGTTTCTCACATCGGGCTCGACCCACGTGGGCTTGGGGAATTATCGTCGAACATCCCTCAAACATTGTAGGGATGTAAGGAGGCGATTCAAATAGTGGAAATCATGCGCTCTACGGCAATCAAAACAAAGAAGGAAGAAATTGAAGCACAAAAGTACCAATAAAAGGTTTTTGGTTTTTTACAATACCTAGGGGTCGACTCAGCCCATGGATGGGTTGACCCCGTCAAAAGAGCGTTACAGCTCCGTCACCCGTTGGCTTGTGGCGTCCAAGGCTTGCTACCACTGACTCAGCTCCCGCTCCTCCTTAGGAGCGGAAGGGGGCAGTTCGTCAGCCTTGGATCTGGCCTTCTCTACCTCAGCCTGAATGGAATCCATCTTTCCAGAAGCCTTCCTCATAAGCTCCTATGCCTCCGCCAGCTGGGCCTTCAACCGGGAGATTAGCTCAGATTGCGCATTAAGAGAGGCTGAGTTCTCATCCTCCTGGGTCTGCAGCTATTGGACCTTGCTTTCAGCCTCCCAGAGCTTCGTGATGCTTGTCGCCTTCCTCCGCTGCCAGCCCACGCTGAGCCCACGATCATGCTCCCGGATCTTCTCAGCCATGAGATCTCGGATGAGCGCGTGAGTACGTTAGGAATCCACTCCCCCATCGAACATTTCGCATAGCCGCGAGTGAAGTCTGTCTATTTCATCCAGCCACATCACTTGGGGGTGTTCTTGATGAAGCGTGTGATTAGCTTCCACGACTGGCGGCGGACTATGCTGTTGTCTTCCTCGTCGGAGGCCGTTTTGTCCCAGTCTGCGCGATTGGTAGGATCGTACGCAGGATATGCCAGCAGGAAGTCCTCGGTGGGATCTGCATCTAGTGTTGAATCCGGCGCGACATCTGGCGTTGAAGCAGGCGCGAGAGGACTAGGACCGGCCAGCCGATCCTCTTCATCGGAGTCCACCTCGATGACCTCAAGCACGACCCTACTGGTGGTCCTTCCAGTGATGATGTGTGTTGCAGCTTGGGGAGATCGGGGGACTATCGCCACCATCACCGGCATGCCCCTAGGAGGGACGCCACCAGACATACCGACTAGTCTTGCCGCAGCAGTCCACGCCAGTCGGAGAACTGTATGATAGAGAGGGACATAAACGTTAGTTGGCATAGTCTACATATTACAACAAGGAAACTGGTAGAGGAAACTTATGGAGATTGACCTCCTGGTGATGATCTTGAGCTGGTACTGATGGGACCCTGAGGCGAGGCCCTCCGTATACTTTCGGCAGGTCTGGAGATTCCGGAGGAGCCACCTCAGGTGCTCTGGTCCCACCAGACACAGAACTGGACGCAGCCATAGGTGTGGGTTCTGAAGGTCCCGCATCATCACCCGCCAAGGGGCGAGAACGAATCCTACGAACAAGTTCCTCCTGCATGGCTTAAACATCGGTGAGAAGTCCATAATGACCCAAGAACGGACCATAAGGAAAGAAGTTCAGATTGCTACCTCGATAGCCTCCGGGAAATCGTCGAAATCTGAGCCACGATCTCCGACCTCGCTCTCCTCCAACGGGCTCCCTCCCCTAGCCTCATCCTCTCGAGAGGAGTCCTCTGAATCTTACAGCAGGTGGAAGTGCTCCCTCAGATCGGCGGCTGATAACTGTGGGGAGACCGTTCGATTCAGCAGTACCCTCACCCGGTCTGTCATTGGGCGAGGGACACCATTCGAGTGAACGTAATCCTCCAGCTCGTCCAGGTATTGCTCTTTCTCCATCGGAGACGCCATGAAACCAGCCCAGACTAGGCCTATGCCTGGTAATTCCATCCCGAGGTGATTTAGGTGGGCCCATATCTCGGGTGGGCTGAGGAATTGCCAGTTGACATCCCAAATGTCCCAGGAATTCAGGAAGACGACATCCTCTACCATGTCGATATGACGCAACCGCTTCCCCGGAGCCTGAGTGGATATCCTACGAAATCCCCTCATTGGCCGCCCCTCCGGATGGCCCTGCTATTCCGGAATCACCAGACCCGCCGCTGCTGCTACACCCTTGGCCGGTACGGGTCTCGCCGCCATGGCAGCTCCGCCACCGCGAGAGGCCCTAGCTGCCCTCCGACCCCAACCTCGAGATAGAGGAGGCCCACCGTCACTGACCCGAATAGTTGGATGCTTCAACATATTCCCTGGGTAAGAAGCTTCCAAACTAATGGCATACTCCCTCACCAATCCGAAAGCGGTGGTGGATGGATTCAATGCAATTCTCATCTTCCTATCTTCCCATGTGAACATGAGACACAGCTGCCTCATCACACACGGGTTCTACTCATGACGCACTTCCCAGTAGACCTGCGGGGTCAGCCGCTGGAGGCATTGGAACTGCCTCGCAAACCGATGCGGTGTGTACGGTTCGTAGAGTGGCTCACGATCTATTCGTGCCACCAAAACTTCACCTCGAAAGGCCAGGAGGTAAGCCCGATGTTCTTCCATTCCCCGCTCATCGTCAGTAAGTATCCCCGTCGACAATGGGAAGGGGTGTAAATTAAGATCATCCTCCCTCCACACCCAATTCAGCACCATCGGCACGGTTAGTTTGAATGGGAAGATCCCGACCACATTCAGGATGTAGGGGCGGAAGTTTGATCCCGGCGGCGAAATAGGGTTTGGATACTCATAGATCCCCCTGATGTGCGCCGCAATCCACCCATACAGGAGGTGGAAGGGCCCGTATATCCTTGGCGGCTTCTAGCCCCCGCTAATGTTCCGTAGCATTCTGTAAAGTTTGGAAAGCATTGGAATCCCTAGATTGACCTGCTGCCCCATGGCCAACATGGACGCCATAATAAACGAGCTGGGCCACACCCCCATGCTTGTATCCCTCACCGGTAGAATCCAACCACAGATGAGAGCCGTAATGAATGCTGCCAGCCTGACTATCAGCTGTTGTTCGGTGCTGATACTGAAACCCCAAGTCTTCCATTAGCTGTCCTCCAAGACCCGCCAATACAAGTGCTCCTTACCCCGTTGGGCCGCCCTCGGACAAGTTCGAGGCCTTGGAGGGAACTCTCAATTATCTGGGAAATTTAGGAATCACTTGAACCATTTCTTAAAATGGACATCCCTCACTGCCTCCTTGTCCTCTCCAGGGACGAGTGCCATCAGCACTGACGTCATTTGTGGAATTTTCTCTGTATCCTCCCACGCACTCATGACGGGGAGAAACTCATCATACATGGCCCCCAAGATCAGAACCCCAGAAATCTGGTGGACATCCCACAGGCTGATTCCCACCTCCCCATGATGCAGGTGATGGGTATTGGTCCTAGACGAACATCTGCTCAGTAATTCTGGCATCAGTTGTATCGGTTGGTAAATGTGGAATTGGGAGGCCCATGCCACCTCATATAACCCCACTCTCCTCATCTCGGCCCCAAACTCCTCGCATAAGGCGCCTACCCAGTAGGCCCAAGCCCAGTCATCAGTAAAGTTTCCGCCCTAGCGCAGGTCCCACTCATCGGACCAGCCTTTCTTCGAATCCTACAAAGCGGCCTTCAGCATGGTACAGTAGAGAGGAGGGGACGTCTCCGGTTGCAGTGGCTTCCCGTCAATATTGTTCATGTGGTTGTAGAGACAGTCGGCGGTAACAGTTGTGAAGTCCTCCTGTGCATGACCATCGGCCACCCTGAACCATTTGTGCTGACATGGCATGCTCCTAAACCAGCAAACTGGTTCGTCCCTACTCTCCTCAGGGATGAAGACATCATCCCTCAACCCAATCCCGTACAATGGCAGCTTCTTACACTAGTGATAATTCTTCTGACCCTCCGATAGCAGATCTGTCAAAGAAGCGTGGTCCGAGTGGCTGCAGACCATCTACCCAAGGCCTGGACAGTTGGCCATCTCATCCCAACAGGTGGCGTCTGCAAGCACCCCCAATACAGCTTCTCGATGGTCCATTTCAGTTCCGGCACTTAGAAAAGATTTTTTTTCAGAAAGGGTCGCGAAGCTGGATCGCGAAGACGGATCGCAATGGTCGGTCATGAGACCAAGCCATGGATTCTAGCCTAGGCCAGTAAACAGGAGTTCGCTTGGCGCGGTCGCAGAGTTAGAGACCCGCGGTTCTCCGCGAAGCTCGATTCACGGAGGGCAGGCGCGGAGTACGCGGAGATTTGCTAAATCGCGAGCACAAAAAGGCAAGGAAATCATGTGAAGACAAAAGAGGTCGACCACCCTATTTATAGGCGGCGACCCCGGAGCATCGCGGCGCGCCTCACCCACGCGGTGTATCGTGGCGCGTCCGGATCCATGGCCTCAGTCAGCACCGCGGGCCCCTTCACGAAGTCGCATCACGAACCACAGATAATTTTGGCGATTTTCCCTCAGACATAGACCCTTCACCCTCCGCGGCTCCAAGTCTGAGGGGGGGAATTTTTTGGCGCCAAAATATTGCACGAAAGGAAGGGATGAAAAAGAAGGCAGGCACGCTTCCTCGCGAAGCACCGACGCGAAGCACCACAAGCATCGCGGTCTCGTGAAGCTCCAGAGGCGGTACCTCTCCACGAACGAATTTGACGTTCGCGAGTGCACCGCGAAGCACCGGAGGCGGTGCGGGAGTTCTGCTTCACGACGCCCCTTGCTTATAAATACTGCGCTCTCCCTGAGTCCTAGCGACGGACAATATGACCTTTCAGCTTCTCCTCTCCCAAATCGCGAAGCACCCTTTGCCCCCGGGAATCACGAGCTCCGCGAGGTACTTCTACTTCACGTGACGCCTTCGATTTGTCTCGTTTTGATCCCCTCTTCCGAGAGGGATGCCCTTCTCGATTCTCAAGGGCATTCGCGAAGGAGGTGGATTCCCAAGGGAACCCGGGCAGTCGTGGAGCGTTTATGCTTCGCGAAACACCCAACCTGTACTAGTGACCCCTATGCTAAGGCGGGATCTCTACACATCGTGAAGCACACTGCTTCGCAACACCCTGCTTCGTGAGGCACCTCTTCTTCGCGAGGCAGTGCTCTTCGAATACTGTTCTACTTCGCGAAGCACCCTCCACTCACACCTATGCCCCATGGTAAGGCCAAGGCACTCCACTTCGTGAAGCACACTCCCTTGCTTGGAAATTCCGCTTCCCATGTGACCCTCCAGGTATGCACGATGTGATTTCAAAGTCCCACGGACAATACTACTCATAGCATTGCTTCGCCTAATGCTTCTTCGCATAGACACGCTAACGTCTATTGCTTATTCACATAGCCACACTAACGTGGACCCCTCGATGGTTCGTTCTACAACCCCCCTTGACCACGGCCTTACTGGTACCTTCCCTCCCCCAAGGAGCAAAGGGTACCAGTTATGTAAGTCCTAGGGGTGTGGAGTGAACCCACCTCATCTGAGCTGCAGGACGTTAAACTGCCAAGCACCACATCCTCAACACATGACATTAAACTGTGACCCGACCTCATGCCTCGCATGAAGGGTCCCCCCAGCTCAAACATTTTTTACGCCACTCGTCTCCACGGGAGTGGAATCACCCCTCCACAAGGGTTGATATCCTCCTTATTGGAGCGGTGTATGTTCTCAGGAGAAGGGAGACCCTAGTTCCCCAACGGATGGGTGCACCCCTGCATCTCCGTACTTCCCCACTACCAAGGTTAGTGGAGGGCGTGATAGGGAACGAGGAACCTCCCATCATTGGTCCCAAATCCCTCTTTTGCTGCGCTTTTCCGCACTTCAGGCCTCCATCCTGGAGTTAGTCCCAGCACCATGGGCCGCCTAACGCATAAGCCCCTCATCGCTTCTCACGGACGCACCCTTCGCGACGTGATCGTCAGGTCCCTGCTGCCTCTTGTTTCTCACACCAAGCATGACTCACGTGGGCTTAGAGTAAGCATCGGTCATAGAAATACCCTCATCCAGCATGACGTTAAACTGCATGCCCTCGTCCAGCATGACTTTAAACTGTATGCCCTTGTCCCGCATGACATTAAACTGCACACCCATTTGAACTACGAGGTCTTTGATCCATGTCAAGGCATGGTACGTAGGAAGCCTCCACGAGGTTCAAGCCCACCCGTCATCCAATTCACGTCGAGTTCTACCTTCGTCCAGCATGACGTTAAACTGCATTCCAGTTTGACGGCAAGCCGTTGTGACCATCCTGAACTAAGAGGACTTTGATCCATGTCAAGGCATGGTACGTAGGAAGCCTCTCATAGGTTCATGCCCATATCCCATCAGACCAAGGTCCCTCATTTACGTTGGTTCGCCGACACCCACTGCCATCCCAAACTACGGGGACTTTGATCCATTTCAAGGCATGGTATGTAGGAAGCCTCCACGAGGTTCAAGCCCACCGCCCGTCATTTATTCACGCCAGGGTTCACTTTTGTCCAACATGACGTTAAACTGTATTCCAGTCCGACGGCAAGACATTGTGACCAATCCGAACTACGAGGACTTTGATCCATGTCAAGGCATGGTACGTAGGAATCCTTCACGAGGTTCAATCCCACCACTAGTGGACCCCTGGGTCTACTTTCACATCGGTTCACTGATGAAACCCTTTGAACTACGAGGTCTTTGATCCATGTCAAGGCATGGTATGTAAGAAGCCTCCCTGAGGTTCAAGCACATCTCTCAATGGACCAAGGTCCACATTCACGTCGGTTCGCTAACGAATCCCATCATTTGAACTACGAGGTCTTTGATCCATGTCAAGGCATGGTACATAGGAAGCCTTCCAGAGGTTCAAGCCCACCACCCATCAGGCCAAGGTCCACCTTCACGTCGGTTCGCCGATGAAGCCCCTCTGAACTACATGGTCTTTGATCCATGTCACAACATGGTACGTAGGAAGCCTCCACGAGGTCCAAGACCACCACCAATAGGACCCTCCTGGTCCTCCTCATTCATGTCAGCTTTCCGATGTCCAATATGAACTACATGGTCTTTGATCCATGTCACGGCATGGTACGTAGGAAGCCTCCACGAGGTCCAAGCCCACCACCACTAGGACCACCCTGGTCCTCCTCATTCATGTTGGCTTTCTGATGTCCAACCTGAACTACGTGGTCTTTGATCCATGTCACGGCATGGTACGTAGGAAGCCTCTCAGAGGTTCAAGCCCACCACCTGTTGGTCACTCCGACCTTCTTCACGTCGGTTCATCCACACCCGGGCAGCCTAGTGTGTAAGCCCCACACCATTTGGACCAAGTTCCACCTTCATGCCAATTCACCGACACCATCCCAAACTACGTGGACTTTGATTCCCTGCCACAGGGATACGTAGGAGGTCTCTTCGAGGCTCAATCCCAAATTCATTGTCTCCCTCGCGATGGTCCCTTGCCATTCCCCCTCCAATTCATTCATCCATCCATCATCCACCCTGATTCTCACCTGGACCGTCATATCCTAGTGAGACCATGTCGTTCTGATCCTCTTCACAGCCGCCCATGGGCTGGTCTGGGTATCGGCACCCCTTCAAGGGAAATTCCTCAATCTGATCCATTCTAGCTAATGCTCTGATCGGGTTGATCCGTCTCCGCTGGACGTTAAACTCGCGGCATACCTTGTGTTAAACACAGGAAGCTGAGGAAAACCTTAGACATATGTATATGGCATATAATTCCCCGCGCTCGATGTGGGATGCCTCGAGCTTCCACGCCCTCGAGAAGCCCTGTGACCCGGGATAATAGACAGACATGCCAGGTCCCCAGTATCCAGACACGCTACTGATGCCTCGACGTGACTACTCCCCCGACTGAAGGTTGTTTCCCTGACCAGACCCTTTGGAATGTCCCGAAAGAAGCAGTTTAATTAACCATCATCCATGGAAACATGACACTGGGAAGAGTTTCACGAACAACGTATTAAATCTATGAGGGAGACCCGGACTAGGTGATGAGTTCTGAGGAGGAATCCACAGAAGGAAGAACCGACATCACATCATCTCGTTTCGATCAAAGAGAAGATGTCCCCAAATAAGGAGCGAATGTCACCCACCTTTGGAAAGCGGGAATGCAGGGCAACAATTCAGCTTGTCCTCCTCCGCAGATGGACGGATGCGCGCGCCCCGGCGAAAGTGTTAGAAACACATATCAACCATAAAATCTAAAAACCATAAAACTGCAATAAACGAGGTAGAATTTTTTTTCCCTATACATGGGTTAGCTACTCCCGGGCACAACTTGTTACCAAGTACGGAATCCGTCCTATCCCTGGATAAAGGCTCCAAATAGTAAATCAAGAGAAAATAATTCCTCTGATACCACTTTGTTACGTCCCGGTTCCGGAAGCCACCCAGAGGCGTCCCGTACCCGGTTGGTCACATGGACTCAAGCACATTTCTCCAAACGCCAGAGGCTTCCGACTAGCCGCAAGGGCCTTGGGTGTGATAGTGGGGAAACTATGCCCTCATTGGCAGAGTACACAGTGGAAATAAACAAAAATGCAACAGTGGAAGTAGTAATATCCAAAAACAAGGCACAAGTAAACAGAGGAAGACTAAAACAATAAACCACTAGAGCATATATGTATATATGAAATGATGCATGATACATATCTAGGAAAACATCCAAAGAGGTCACAATGCTATAAATACAAACATTACCAAAACAAGTACAAAATAAAAGATAAATAGCTCCTCAGCATCACAAGACTAAGCTTGGTCCCATGCTCTCCTACTCTAAAGCAATCAAATACCATAATTTGAAGGGTGCTTTCCCTTATCTAGACCTGCAACAACATAGTCTGTTTGGGCCCAAAATCATGGCCCAAATAAGGTGTGATACTAAATCCCAGTAGGCAACCACCTGAAGATCTGTGCGTAACAGTCAGTGAGCATATGGAAGGTAATAGTACAGTAAGCAGAAGTTAGTAACAGTAAACAGTAGGCAGTAATCAATAAGCAATAAAAAGATGATATGCAACATTAATCAGTCCACAGGACAATAAGAAGTAGTGAAGCAAACAGTTAACCACAACAGGAACCCCTCTGGGAAGTACTCACAGCCAACCCCTCTGGTCCTATCCACGAAGTACCAACAACCCTCTGGGCAGTGCACTCAGCCGAACCCCTCTGGTTTGGTCATAAAAAAATTATAAGACTCTCTGGGAAAGGTCTCTCGGTAAATTCCCCTTATAGTATAGGGTTTTCAGGGACTCTATGAGGAAGATCACGCGGTCTAACCCTCTTAATGCCCCATGGTATAGAAACTCTCTGAGGAATATCACTCAGTTAATTCCTCATATAGTCTCAGGATTATCACAGACTCTCTAAGGAAGCTCACTCAGTCAATTATTTCTCTAGCCTAGAAAGGTTTTAAGGAAATTCAAACTAGCAAAGGCTCTCTGAGAAAGCTCGCTCAGTTTACCCTCCTGTAGTCTATAATATCCAAGACTCTCTGGGAAGCTCACTCAGTCTATCCCCTATAGTCTATAATTTCCAAAAATCTCTGGGAAGCTCACTCGTTCTACCCCTTATAGTCTATAGTATCCAAGACTCTATTGGAAGCTCACTCAGTCTATCCCTTATAGTCTATAGCACCAGGTTCTCAAGGTCTCATGACAGTCAATTCATAATAATTCTATAAGGCCACAGTACACATATAGAGCTACTTGGATAACCAAATTACACCTACAGAGCTACTTGTCTAACCAGTCTATAGCATAACAAACATGTCAATAATATCACTCCATCCTACAGTCACAAGGTATGGAAACAAGCATAACGTCCAAAGGCTAAACAAGACAAAAAATTCATAAACAGAACAAGTCATGGGAAAAATATCCAAGAACAGAAAATTATCCTCACATATGATCAAATTACCTCTACACAAGCATACAAGCACGGCAGGAAAACAACAGGGGAAAACAATTAAACATGCAATACCCCGTTCATGGGTATTGGTGGAATTTGCACATAAAAATCAAAGTCTTCGAAAGGTAAGGAACAAACCACCTACCTCGATGCTAGGAGATCAATATACTAGAACCATGAGGATTTATTCTCCATAGAACTTCATAGATCTACGAAAATGCACCAAACTTTTAACCCATGATATATTGAGAAAGAGGGAAAATCATGGAATGAGACTCAAGAAGAAAGAAGAGCTCACCACTGTGGTTCTAACTCAATCGACGGTGGTCGATTCGGAAAAAAGATAGAGGCTCGGGGGATCGGAGGACCTTCATGGACATAAAGACGCGTCTAGTCGAAGAACTTGTAGAAGAAGGTGTTTCTATCAATTAGGCACGATCCCAATCCATTTAATGAAGAAAATAAAGTACACGTCGTGTACTTATCGAGTACACGGCATGTACTTTACTTTTCTGTACTCCACTTTAAGCGGTCTCTACATTGCCCCTACACACCGTGTGTGGATTGGACATGGCCAGCACATGGCCTTGTGTGGCATCGATGTACACGGCATGTACTTATAATGTACATGGTGTGTATTTTGAAAATTTCCATATTTTCATCTTTTTCTCAAAAATGACCAGAAAAGGAAAAAAACCTGAAATGAATATTTGGGTTCTTACACACATGGGTATAGGCAATGGTCGCATCATACCTTTGGACTTTTTTCACTCAGCTTTAACTTTCTGACATACCAAGCACCTTGATATATATTCTACAATCTCCTTCATCATTTTATCCCACCAGAAGTGTTCTTAGAGATCACGGTACATTTTGGTACTCTCAAGATGGATAGAGAATGTCGAGATATGTGCATCATTCAATAGATCCTTCTTTATCTCTGGATCAGAAGGTATACATAATTGTGTCCTAAATCTTACAACTCCTTCCTCCTCAATTTTAAAATCTGAGGATTTCCCATTTTTAACAACTTCCACCATTTTTTTAATTTTCACATCCTTTCTTTGAGCATTCTTTATTTTCTCCAAGAGGGTTGGTTGAGAAATAATTTGAGAAATGATTGATGATGTTCCTCCCTTAATGATTCCCATGTCCATCCTTTGAAAATCTAAGAAGATTGGATCCTTTTCAATTCTCATCATTGATAAAGATGTAGGATACTTTCTACTTAGACCATCTGCCTCCTTGTTTTCCTTATCGGGATGGTAGTGAATTGAGCAGTCCTAATCCTTGATGAGTTCTATCCATCTTCATTGGAGAATAATAAGATCTTTCTGTGTGAATATATATTTGAGACTCTTGTGGTCAGTATATATCTCACATTTTTCCCATAGAGATAATGCCGCCAGATTTTCAACGCAATGATCAAAGCCGCCAACTCGAGATCATGTGTGGGATAGTTTTTCTCATGGATTTTTAGCTACCTTGAGGCATGGGCTATAACTTTATCATATTTCATTAGCACACAACTTAATATTTTCTTAGAAGCATCAACATACACCAAAAAGATTTCTCCACATGAAGGGAGTGTGTGTACCGGCAGAGTGATAAAACTCTTTTTCAACTCCTTGAAACAGTCTTTACTTTCCTATATACAAATGAACTTTAATCCCTTCTATGTCAGCTTGGTCATTGGGTTTGACAATCGAGAAAAGTTGTTCATGAATCGTCGATAATACCCATCTAGACCTAAAAAGTTGTGGATCTCCGTTACGGAAGATGGCCTCGGCCAGTCTTTAATTTCCTTCATATTGGAAGGGTCCAAAGATATCCCTTTCCTCATGATAACATGTCCCAAGAATGATACTTCTTCCATACAGAACTCACATTTATTGTACTTTGCATACAAATTCTCCCTACACAAATTCTTTAACACAGTTTTCAAATGCTCCTCTTGTTCCTCCTTTCTCTTGGAGTATATCAGAATATCATCAATAAAGACCACCACAAATTTGTCTAGGTATTCTCTAAAGACTCTATTCATTAAATACATGAAAATTTCTGGAGAATTAGTGAGTCTAAAGGGTATCACTATGAACTCAGAGTGTACATACCTCATTTGAAAGGCAGTCTTGGGAATATATTCCTTCCTCACCTTTAGTTGGTGATATCACTACCGAATTTCCACCTTATAGAAATAACTAACCCCATGAAGCTGATCGAAAAAGTCATCTATCCGTGGAAGGGGATACTAGTTCTTTATAGAGATTTTATTGAGCTCATGATAATCAATGCAGAGGTACATTGATCCATACTTATTATTGAAGAAGAGGACTGGATCACCCCACGGTGAATCACTCAGGCGTATAAAACCCTTCTTTATATTCTCTTGTAACTACTTCTTCAGTTCTTCTAGCTCTACGGTGGCCATTCTATAAGGTGTCTTTGAGATTGGTAGAGATCCAGGGTTAAGTTCAATTAAGAACTCAACCTCTCAGTCATGAGGAAGACTAGGAAACTCTTTAGGGAATATATCAGTGTAATCCCTCAAGATGGGCATGTCTTCAAGAATGATTCTATCCTTTTTACTAATCATTTGAGCTAGATATGCTTTCTCACAAGGAAGCAGTATCCAAACTTTAGATGAAGATTCTAAAGGAGACCCATCTTCTTCCTTACACTTGTAAAGAATCGTAGGATGCTTTGGGATGTGAAAAGTGATCTCCCTTTCCCGAAAATTGATGTTGGCCTTGTACAAAGATATCCAATCCATGCCCAAGACAGCGTCAAACTCCACAAAAGGAAGTATGAAAAGATTTTCAAGGAGGTTCAATCCACAAACATTAACTGGGGAGGAGTTATAAACCATTCATGAAATAATTTCCCCATTCCCTATTCTCACAGATAACTTTTCCTCCAATTTTTGAGGGGGTGTTTGAATAGTTCTACTAAACTTGCAAGATATGAAAGAATGCATAGAACCAGAATCAAATAGTATGTTCACTATTCTTGAATGAATAACAAGTGTACCTATCACCACATCATTTTCGGGCTCCACCTCAGCAGTTGTGATAGCATAACCCCTTCCTTATTTCCTTGGAGGTTGTTTCTGATTTCCTCCAACAACCCTCGGCCTTGAGAAATTGTTCTCATAATGTCTGAGCTCCTGGAAATTATAATACTACACTACAGGCTGAGTGTTGATATGAACCCTCCTTTCTTCTACAACATTAGTGGTATTTTTCATATCCCTTCGGCATTTCTTGGCTAGATGACCAAACTTTTCACATTTGAATCAATTCTTGTTTCCCTTGAGTCATTCATCAATATACTACTTCCCACAAACTGAGGCTTTCTTCCATCATGGGATTTGTTTGATGAACCACCCATGTTGTTCTCCATTTTCTGCTTCTTGTCACTAGGCCCATAAGACCACTGAGAGTCTCCAATATCCATTTCAAGCTTGATGGCACAATGAAAAATCTCCTCATAGCTGTCTAAGTCTCGAATCTCCAACACTTTTGATAGACTCAGCTTTAGTCTGTTAAAGAAGCGATCCACCTTTCTTTCGGTGTTCATGAAAAAGCCATATGCATACCTTGAAAGCCTTGTAAAGTTCACTTCATATTCCCCGATGTACCCATATTCCTTATTCTTGAGTCCAAGGAACTCTCTTTATATCTTGAGATGGAGGGTTCAAGGAAAATATTTGTTGAAAAACATCCTCTTGATTTCCTCCCATTCTATGGAATAAATTTCCTCTTGGGAGTTTGTATTCTTGATCAGTGTCCACCACTGATTAGCTTCCCCATCAAAATGATAGTCTACAAGTACAAATTTCTCCTCATCCGAGCACTGCAGCATAGAGAAAATCTTTTAAATGGAGTTAATACACTCTTCTACGAGGAGGAGATCAGAAGACCCGCTAAACATGGAAGACCTTTGTCTAATGAAGGATTCTACAACAACTTGCTCTTTCCTTGGAGGAGGGGGACGTTACACCATATTAAAGTTATTATTCATAACTTGAGCCAGCTGAGTAAGTACTTCCATGAAGTTTTGAGAACCCTCTTCTGTCACATCAATCATGTTATTAGGGAAATCATCACATTCCCTATCACATTAGTTGTTGGAATGTGTTCTTCTGTTTCCCACCATTAACTAATAAAAGGAAGGTATAATTAGAGGTCTTGAATACTTAGCTATTGAGCATAAAAAGAAACTTTGAACATAAACTTATGAACTTACAAAAAATAAGTATATCCTGACTTGTGATTCCTTAGGTTTATATCAAGGTTATCCTTGATCTATTTCTTAACTTATATTCTTATGGGATTCTTTTTATCCCTTAATAATGGTTTTAACTAAGCTCCTAAATCTATCGAAGCATATCCCCTAGGAGTTTTGTAACCAAGAGTGTTTCATGTCCTATTGTCGTGCACTAGCTCATGTTCATGTCTACCTCAAAGTGGTGTTTTCTAGTTTTACCCCTAGATACATCTGTGCCAGATCCACCTCTACCGGCTCGTATCCAGACTGAGATGTATTTTCTTGATAAACCACTTACTCTATACTCACCAAAATTTAGGACTATTTTCTTATACTTAGTCTAATCCTTAATGTTCTCACTAAGGTTTTCTATTCCTAATCTCCAAAAATAACTATACCATGCTTTGATACCGACTATATCGTCCTGAGACTTTTACATAAAAAATTTCATGATTTTAAGCATAATTAATCATCATAGTACAAGCCAAGGATCGTTAAGTCTAGTGTCTTTGAAGACTAGGTACATATAAAATAAAACATGGGGCTAAAAAACTTCTTTATTTAATCTCCATAAAGAGCTTCTAACTTCCTTGGAGCCCTTACATCTGCATAGGGTACCCTGGGGAACACATGAACAAAGGGATGAGCTAAAAAGCCCAGTAAGGGAATTAACATAAAGATACATCTCAAGAACATGAGTTAAGAGTCATGACATAATTATATCCAAATCATGAAACACATAAAATAATTTAATATAATCATGGAATCATATAAATGTGGCAGAATCATAAATCATATCTTTAGTACAGGTCAAGGCTAACCGCCAATCCCCTTTCACATCGCATCTCATGAGACTTAACCTTACCCAATGCATTGGAGTTCTATCTGGGCGCACCCATATCAACATTTTCATGAATATTATTAACACATAAATATTCTTACAATATATAGAATCATATATAATAAACCATACACAAACATAAGGGTGCCCATGGAAAGAATTGGGTACCACAATCCTGGCATAAATCGTAACCAATGGGCGTATCATGAAAGTGTCCATGTAAGGAAACAATTATAAAATACATGGACGTTCATAGGTTAAAATAGGAATATAACATGGTAAGAGGTTTCAAACATAAGTGACAACATATGAGAAATTTATTTTAGAAACATTAGCATTAAAACATTTTTGTGCGGTTTTATGGAAAATACTATAGAGATTTTAAAATAGTAAAGAAGACATTCTTTTATATAAAACCAGAATTGAACCAAGAAGGTTTTCATAATAAAAATACAGAATTTAAAATGATAATGGTGTCTTAAAACAGAAGATATAGTGCACTTGAAATTGGGTAAAAGTTATGGAAGTTCCTTTAAAACCAGTGTGCTTATTGTGAATTATCGAAGAGATATTCAATTAAAAGCATGTATATCACTGAAAGTGAATGAGAGATGGATCTTGGAACATGTTTTTGGATCATATAAACATAATGTTGAAGTTATACATAAAACATAAGACAAAAAAAATTCTAAAAAGAAAGATAGATCAACCTGAAGGAATAAAGGAAGTTCGGGTAGAATCCATCACGGTTTATTGGCATGGTATCGGGTGTAACTAAGAGGGATTTATGAGAGAGATAAGGGGTTTTTCATCACTTATAAAACATTCAGGAAGTATAGGGAATGTCTATAAACGTACCCCATCACTTGGTATTACAAAAAAAGGCATAGCATAGAGAACAATCTTGATTAAGTGTAAAAGGGGGAGGATCCCTTATCTTAAAGTTGTTGGTGTTCTCCACTTGTTATTAACGACTGCAATAAAAAAAATAGCCTTATTATTTAATAAGTTCAGAACCACTTCTATATTCAATTTATTTATTATAACCCTTTTTAGTTCATTCAAATCATTTTTGATTATTTACAAGGTTCAATTTCATTGTTTGGGCTCGTTTGTTTACTTGGATTTAAAAGATCGGTCCACTTATATTCAAGTTTTAATTATAATCAAGAAGAAAGAGGTTGTATTGAATTGAAGTTTTATTCTTTAGTTCATATCCAGGAGATTACATGGTTTTAATTTTAATTAGGCTACTTAGAGTGAAGTAAAATTATAATATATATAACCATAATGATAACTGTTTTTATTAATCAGTGGATTTGATTACAAAGAATGTGTTGTGCTTTATAACATAATTCCATCTGTACCAAAGGATTACAGAACCAAAAATAATATATATTACATATATAATAATCTGGTTCAACCATAACACAAATGGTTTCATGACCAAAATTAAAGATCATAATAGAAATTGATGAATCGTGGTCCTTGAATGTGCTAAATTAGCACATCTCAAATGGTGATTTCATTTCATTCAATTAAAAGAGTGGGGATGTAGAGACCCGAAGCTTAACGTACATGAACATTACATTACTTTTGCGGAATACTTAGTACATAACAAAAAAACACA
Source organism: Viscum album (assembly GCA_963277665.1). Lineage (NCBI taxonomy): Eukaryota > Viridiplantae > Streptophyta > Magnoliopsida > Santalales > Viscaceae > Viscum > Viscum album. The sequence continues at coordinate 644,229,771 of OY728120.1, read as the reverse complement.
CACACAAGGATCGTAATAGTTTAGTGTCTTTGGAAACTCGGAATGTAATCTTCTAATCGTGGTGAAAGATCTTCAATATCTCCCATAAAGATCTTCCCCTTTGTTTTTTCCTAAAACCTTTCTTTATATCCTGGGGAAAAGAAAACATAAAAGAGTGAGCTCAAATTCTCAGTAAGGGTAAACAAAAGAAAAATCAATCACATCATATTCATAAGAACACAACTTTTGGAAATCATAACCTGCAAAAAAGAGCATAATTTCATAACATGGGATAAATCATAGTAGTGAAATGAAATCCCAATAATCATAACTTAAATCATGAAACATTTTTTAATTCACACATAATCATAGAGAATCATTTCTTGTTAGTCAAGACTCATTGCCAAGACTATCTTAGTGGACAAAGTCCCTTTCTGAACCGAGTCACCCTCGTTTTAGTCCTGTTTCACTGAACTGGTATAACCTACCGTTCCAGCCATGTATATCTCATGAGATATAAAATCTTTACCCAATGAATTGGAGGTAGATATAGGTCTCACCCATCTTATAATGAATCCTTTCTTATGTGTGCCACATAATCATAAATCATACATCATCGCATAACACATGTAACAAAAATGGGATTCTTGAAACATCATGACATCATAAAACAAATCATATAAGGTAAATGACTTCATAAAAATAATTCCCTCACAACATAATCAAATCAATGTAATAATAGGGATAAAAACAGAACCCTATATTATCTTAGATGGAAAATAATTTTGATAAAACATTTGAACTCCATTCTTGAGGAAAATATCCTTTCTACTTCAAAAACACTTTTCTTTTATTAACATGTCATACAATCATAAACTAAAAGAAGTTGATTAAAAATAAAAATGAAAACTTATAAAGGAAGAATCTTGGAAATAATGTTTTCAAAATCCATTCTTGTCGTATAAGTTAAAAAACATTCTTCTCGTACTTTTGTCGGAAAAGTCAAAAAGTACCTCATATGAAAAAAGACAAAAGATTCCTTTCTTATCCTTTACTAAAAAATCACCGAAGGGTAAAAATGGATTTAAACAATTGTTGGTGGATGGAAATAATATTACATATTGAGGGAACATGGATGTGGATGATAAAATACACCCCAGTAAATACCAAAGTATAAGAAATCTCGGATAAAAATGAGATTGTGATATTTCCCTTACCTTATGTCCGATATGCTTTGTACGTATTCGAACCTCCTGTATAATGATTTAAATAATGTAATTAACTTATTACAGAATCATATTCATTGTTATGATATCATATATGGTTCACTTATGACTTTATATTACCCGGTCTTTTGTAAATTCCATGTTAAAGAAGCGTTTTGGGTAAAATCGTTTCATTTATCGTAGGTGTTTGGACTTGTTGTTCTTGACATTATTATTACTTATATCATGATTTACTTACTTCCAGAATATAAAACATGATTTATATATCATATATATTCAGTATATATATATATATATAATAGATAGATAAATGAAATGAAACACACCGTTCATGGAGACGGTAGTCCGTACGTACGCATGAACGCTGTTTTCCTTTCCTTATTACCTTGAATGGAAGTAAGTAGATGACATACATATATACATAAATCCAGTAGCTTTATAATGTCATATATCTCATTATTATTTCTTATATATACTTTATAATCATTCTTAAATGGTTAACATGGAGAATGAATCTCATCGCGTCGTGGAGACGGTAGTCCGTACGTACGCACGAGCGATGATATCGTTCTCATGTTCGTGAACTTATGTTGAAGTGTATGTATACTATTTCAGTATCAATATCACTTTATAATAATCATATATAGTTATTATTTATACCATTTTACCCATCCAAGTAAGGTGGTGGTGGAAAATAGATTTCACCACGGCGTGGAGACGGTATTCTGTATGTACGCACGCGCGGTGATTTCATTTTCTGTAGGATGGATAGATTGGTGAAATAGGATTGTTTCATACTTATAATAAAATATCAGTATATGAGTGATACTGATGTTATTACTTCATAATGAAACAACCTAAGAAGAATAAGTGGAAGAAGAAATAAAGGTGAAAGAATCGGTAACGGAAATTACCTCTTCTTTGAAGCGCCTCTTTGAGACCTCCTCTTAGGGCACTAAAATTTGTCTTTGATGAAGACCAGAACCTCTAGGATGTTTCTAGGGAAGTGGATAAGAGAATTTGGCAGGGTTTGGCCGAGCTTGAAGGCTCAAAGTTGTGTGAGGAAGAGAGGGAGGAGGTTCCCTTTTATAAGGGAGGAGAGGGGCTCCTTTGGAAAAACTAAAAATATTATTTTATTATAAAGTCATGTTCGGTTTTAAATAGCTCCAAATTGATTTATTTCGAGGCTAAGGTGGGTATGGGTCTAAATACTCTCATACAGTAGAATTTATACAAGTTTAGGTTCCTATTTTAATCTTATCATTTAGATTTAACATTAAGGTAAATAATTTTACTTTTACCGTGTCTTCTTGTGTTCTTACACTATAAGGTTAATAAACTTACTATAAGAAGCCAAACGAACCCCAAGTTGTTTATTATTAATATATATAACCTTATCTAAGTCATTTGGCCGAACCTTAGATTTTTAGGAATAAAATAATAATTAATAATATAATATTTGTTTTAAAAACTATTTTATGTCAATTTTGACACTATTTAGTAATTGATTTTTGTGAAACTCATAACAGAATGATAAGTTCGAAAAAAGTTAATTAAATAAATAAAAACATGTCATATTGACCTAGAAAATTAGTGGAATTCATAAAAAGTCTCAAATTATATTTATTTGAGTATTTATAACATCAATTATGTCAATATTTTCTTAAAAAGGTAATTACTGCATCATCGTTGTGTCATAAATAAATTAAATTATTTAAAGTATAAAAATTACAAATAAAATACCATTATGTAGGAAATCTTTTTGGATTTCTAATGAATATTTATAGTCGAAATTATTTTATGTATAACCCTATATTAAAAATATTTTAGTAAATAAACATTGATTTTAACTCTTTTAACTCTTCTTTGAATTAAATAATAATAAACGTCCTAATCTAATCCAAGTCTGCCTAAATGGTCATATTTTATTCCTAAGACATTTTTTGGTCGAATTAAACTTATCCAATAAAATTTGGACATGGGTTAGGGTAATAATAATATCATTTTTACCCTTAATTACCCTATTTACTTTTAACCGTGGTAAATAAAAGTAAAAAGTTACTATTCACCAAAAATTATTTTCATCTCATTGAACCACATTTTACATACTGATATCAACCATGTCTCTCGGATTTTTGAAATTCCACTCACAGAAGTGGTAAAATTAAGTTTTATGAAAAATTCAGTTTTTTTAACTACCACTTAGTGGTTTCACTATTCATCAAAAATTGAAAGTTTTCAGAAAAATACCAAAAATTAGTCCTAAGCAATATTTGATATTATGAACTCAAAAATGATTTCTATTTTACCAAATTCAAAACATATCATTTTCATTAATTAATTTAAAAATTAATTCCCGTCGTCAAAACAAATGGCGTGTTTTTAAGAGATAATAACTATCAAAAGATTGACACTTGTTTATAACTGGTTTAAATGTGAAATTACATCAAATGACCAACATTGTATTAAATTGTAAAAATATATTCTAAATATAATTTAAAACCAATAAAATTATTAATTTATCACTATTAATTATTTCGATTGAAAAAGTTGTTTTTAATTAAAATTTAGTAATTTTCACTATTCATCAAAATATGGAAGTTATCCGAAAATTACCAAATATTCACCCTAAGCTAATTTCGATATTCCGAATCCAAAAATGAAATCCATTTTGAAAAAAAAAATTACAAAATTTCAAAAAGTGGTTATTACTATTCATAACGACTAGTTTTAATAATATTTTAATAGCATATCGTTGTTTAATTAAACTCGGTATTGCGTACTACACACGCTATCAAGGAAGGTCGTGATTGCGTGTAATGAAAGGCAAGTCAAGGATGCGTGTTGTGCAAGCTCCTTTTGGTGTAGCGTACAACACAAGTCATTAATGAAATTAAAAAGAATATTTTTCATAAAATCTCAGGGTGTTACATTCTACCCCCATTAAAATGAATTTCGCCCTCGAAATTCGTTGGGGTTATAAATGGTTTACTATTCGAAAGTTTCTTTAATAGAAACCCACATCGTAAAAAGGAATACCAAAACCAATCTTTAAAAACAAAAGTATGAAACGTAATGGTTACCCAAATAAACTAATCACTGGGTTTCCACATAGGTTAAAATATGGATATGGAAGAGAAATCTAACCATCATGTTCTAATGGGGAGTGGTAGAGAACATGGCTATGGAAAAGCCAGCAATCACAAAGCCATAAATTTGTGATGATATAAGGTACCATCTGATTCATCAGATATAAGATTACTAGGACAACATTTTTGGTTTTCAAGATCATTTCCCTAAAGTTGATGAATTAAATGAAATACTTACATGATTTTGGTACAATCTCACTGTTGTTCGTGAATTGAACAATTTCCACTTCATAATGAAATGAAGTTGAATTTGTTATTCGTGAAGAATTAGCAGATCATGTGATAGAATGATGGGTCATTCCATATCTCTCAAACAAAAGGTTAGGAAAGTTATCAAAAAAATACATAAGTCCATCTACAGTGAGATTAATCATAAATGGTTCTTAAAATGGACTTATACTTCATATATCATACTGCTTAATAAAATAAAACTAGTTTCTACTAAACAGGGACTTCCTGTAGGCCAGTGGTAGGCGATAAAGGCCAGTCGCACTTCGGTTGTGGGTTCGATTCCTACAGCCTTGTCCGACGCGATGGGTTGTCTCCCATCCTGCAGGTTGTCCTTTTTCTAAAACTATATTACTATAACATCCCATCAATAATATTGAAAGGACATATATCCTTAAACAATACTAACTTATGTCCAACATAGTCCATTCTAATCTTTATGCTTATCCAAAATACTGCAGTCCACTCTCATAATATAGTGAAAACAATTACAAGATATTTAATACCATCGTTGATCCCCATATATCGTAAGATATGTCTTGTTGGTCACATTCCAAACATTCAAAGGCCTTAATCATGTATTCTCTTGAATACCCATTGAACCTTAGCGAAAACATGAATGCAGTTAAAAGTTAACATTTTCCACATACCAAAATCCTCAAAATTCTATATACTCAAACCATGATATCACTTAGTCCTTATATCAATCATGAGCTCATGAATACTGTTAAACATTTCGTTTTCTCGTTTTCCCTTCATTATGTGCATATCATCTTATTTCCAAAAATATCTCAATCACTTTGAATACCACATTAGACCAATACATAAATATTCCAATACTTTATCATACAACATTATTTTGGAATCCCATTACATAAACAATTAATCATTCCACCACATCGTTGTCATATTCAACATCGCAAATAGTGATCACATGTGACTTGCCTTTGTCCTTTTCCTTAAGCGGTTGCTCATGTTGATCATAACTAACCCTTGGATTAGGGCATTTATTAGCATAATGCCCCATTTCCTTGCACTTGAAACATTGAAGTGTTGGTGGTGCGTTCTCTGCAGTGTTTGCTTTGTTCACATCATTAGAAACCCTTTTTCCATTACTTCGACACTCAGCTGCTCGATGACCTTCTTTTCCACACTTAAAACATTTTCTAGTCCCTTTAAGACAATCTCCACCATGCTTCTTTCCACACTTTGAGCATAAAGAAACATTCATTTTCTTTTCACCATTATTCTGAGATTTCTCCTTGAACTCCATCTTTCATTTCTTGTCAAAACCATGAGATGGATATGTAACACCAACTTCTATTTCTACCTTGATAGGACAACTCAGAATTTCTTCATAACTACTAAAGTCTCTTATAGCTAATGCCCTTCGAAGACTTGGTTTTAAGCCACTGAAAAATCGATCAACTTTACTTCCAGGTTGGATGATAATGCCAGATGCATACCTTGCAAGTATTGTAAAATTCTCTTCGTATATACCAACAGATTCATCATCCTTCTGTTTCAGCTCAAGAAAATCCTTTTCCTTCTTCGTTCAAAGAATACGAAGGAATTACTTACTGAAAAACAAGTTCTTGAACTCATCCCATTCCATGGAATCAATTTCATCTCTTTACCTCGTATTCTTCATAAGATTCCACCATTGATCAGCTTCACCTTCCAAACGATATACTGTTAAGATGACTTTATCATGTTCAGAACATTGAAGAACTGAAAATATCTTTTCAGTGGTACTGATCCATTGTTCAGCAACAAGTGGATCAGAAGACCCACTAAAAGAAGGTGGACGTTGCCTCATGAAAGACTCAATAGAATATTGTTCCCTTCTCTGCTCATTTGGAAGTCCAGAATGATTCATAGCTTGTGTAAGTATAGCAATAAGATTTTTCACTCCATCTCCCATAACAATTGTTTGTTCATGAGGGAAATCATTGCATTGTCCATTGCATTGATCAACACGGTTCCTTCGGGTTCCAGCCATCGTCTAAAACCCAAAAAGAATAGTGTAAGAGGCAAAAATCATGCTAGGGAAAACAACATAATAAAGGGGGAGTACCTTCAATATCTAACATCTTAGGTTTAATTCTATGATCGTTAGCGTAATTCTAGTACTATAACCTATACGTATACTTAACCATAGGGACATCCCTAGACATACCATAGAAATATATCTAGGGATCTCACTAACGTTTTCGCATACTAGTTTCCAAAGGTTGACTAAACCTTTCCTCTGATACCAACTGTAGAGACCCAAATCTTCACGTACATGAACATTACATTACTTTTACGGAATACTTAGTACATAACAAAAACACACACACACAAGGATCGTAATAGTTTAGTGTCTTTGGAAACTCGTAACGTAATCTTCTAATCGTGGTGAAAGATTTTCAATATCTCCCATAAAGATCTTCCCCTTTTTTTACCTAAAATCTTTCTTTATATCCTGGGGAAAAGAAAACATAAAAGGGTGAGCTCAAATGCTCGGTAAGGGTAAACAAAATAAAAATCAATCACATCATATTCATAAGAACATAACTTTTGGAAATCTTAACCTGCAAAAGAGAGAATAATTTCATAACATGGGATAAATCATAGTAGTGAAATGAAATCCCAATAGTCATAACTTAAAACATGAAACTTTGTGGCATTCACACATAATCATAGAGAATCATTTCTTTTTAGTCAAGACTCATTGCCAAGACTATCTTAGTGGACAAAGTCCCTTTCTGAACCGAGTCACCCTCGTTTCAGTCCTGTTTCACTGAACTGGTATAACCTACCATTCCAGCCATATCTATCTCATGAGATATAAAATCTTTTCCCAATGCATTGGAGGGAGATATAGGTCCCACCCATCTTATAATGAATCCTTTCTTATGTGTTCCACATAATCATAAATCATACATCATCGCATAACACATGTAACAAAAATGGGATTCTTGAAACATCATGACATCATAAAACAAATCATATAAGGTAAATGACATCATAAATATAATTCCCTCACAACATAATCAAATCAATGTAATAATAGGGATAAAAACAGAACCCTATATTATCTTAGATGGAAAATAATTTTGATAAAACATTTGAACTCCATTCTTGAGGAAAATATCCTTTCTACTTCAAAAACACTTTTCTTTTCTTAACATGTCATACAATTATAAACTAAAAAAAGTTGATTAAAAATAAACTTGAAAACTTATAAAGGAAGATTCTTGGAAATAATGTTTTAAAAATACATTCTTGCCGTATAAGTTAAAAAAATCATTTTTCTCGTACTTTTGTCGGAAAAGTCAAAAAGTACCTCATACGAAAAACGACAAAAGATTCCTTTCTTATCCTTTACTAAAAACTCACCGAAGGGTAAAAATGGATTTAAACAATTGTAGGTGGATGGAAATAATATTACATATTGAGGGAACATGGATGTGGATGATAAAATACACCCTAGTAAATACCAATGTATAAGCAATCTCGGATAAAAATGAGATTGTGATATTTCCCTTACCTTATGTCCGATATGCTTTGTACGTATCTGAACCTCCTGTATAATGATTTAAATAATGTCATTAACTTATTACAGAATCATATTCATTGTTATTATATCATATATGGTTCACTTATGACTTTATATTACCCGTTCTTTTGTAAATTCCATGTTAAAGAAGCGTTTTGGGTAAAATCGTTTCATTTATCGTAGGTGTTTGGACTTGTTGTTCTTGACATTATTATTACTTATATCATGATTTACTTACTTCCAGAATATAAAACATGATTTATATATCATATATATTCATTATATATATATATATATAATAGATAGATAAATGAAATGAAACACACCGTTCATGGAGACGGTAGTCCGTACGTACGCATGAACGCTGTTTTCCTTTCCTTATTACCTTGAATGGAAGTAAGTAGATGACATACACATATACATAAATATAGTATCTTTATAATGTCTTATATTTCATTATTATTTCTTATATATACTTTATAATCATTCTTAAATGGTTAACATGGAGAATGAATCTCATCGCGTCGCGGAGACGGTAGTCCGTACGTACGCACGAGCGATGATATCGTTCTCATGTTTGTGAACTTGTGATAAAGTGTATGTATACTATTTAAGTATCAATATAAATTTATAATAATCATATATAGTTATAATTTACACCATTTTACCAATCCAAGTAAGGTGGTGGTGGAAAATAGATTTCACCACGGCGTGGAGACGGTATTCCGTACGTACGCACGCGCGGTGATTTCGTTTTCCGTAGGATGGATAGATTGGTGAAATAGGATTTTTTCATACTTATAATAACATATCAGTATATGAGTGATACTTATGTTATTACTTCATAATGAAACAACCTAATAATAATAAGTGGAAGAAGAAATAAAGGTGAAAGAATCCGTAACGGAAATTACCTCTTCTTTGAAGCGCTTCTTTGAGACCTCCTCTTAGGGCACTAAAATTGGTCTTTGATGAAGACCAGAACCTCTAGGATGTTTCTAGGGAAGTGTAGAAGATAATTTTACAGGGTTTGGCCGACCTTGAATGCTCAAAGTTGTGTGAGGAAGAGAGGGAGGAGGTGCCCTTTTATAAGGGAGGAGAGGGGCTCCTTTGGAAAAACTAAAAATATTATTTTATTATAAAGTCAACTTCGGTTTTAAATAGCTCCAAATTGATTTATTTCGAGGCTAAGGTGGGTATGGGTCGAAATAATCTCATCCAATAGAATTTAGACAAGTTAAGTTCCTATTTTAACCTTATCATTTAGATTTAACATTAAGGTAAATAATTTTACTTTTACCGTGTCTTCTTGTGTTCTTACACTATAAGGTTAATAAACATACTATAAGAAGCCAAAAGAACCCCAAGTTGTTTATTATTAATATATATAACCTTATCTAAGTCATTTTGCCGAACCTTAGATTTTTAGTAATAAAATAACAATTAATAATATAATATTTATTTTAAAAACTATTTTATGTCAATTTTGACACTATTTAGTAATTGATTTTTGTGAAAATCATAAAAAAATTATAAGTTAGAAAACAGTTATTTAAATAAATACTAACATGTCATATTAACCTAGAAAATTAATTTAATTCTTAAAAAGTCTCAAATTATATTTATTTGAGTATTTATAACATCAATTATGTCAATAGTTTCTTAAAAATGTAATTACTGCATCATCGTTGTGTCATAAATAAATTAAATTATTTAAAGTATAAAAATTACAAATAAAATACCATTATGTAGGAAATCGTTTTATCTTTCTAATGAATATTTATAGTTGAAATTATATTATGTATAACCCTATATTAAAAATGTTTTAGTAAATAAACATTGATTTTAACTCTTTTAACTCTTCTTTGAATTAAATAATAATAAATGTCCTAATCTAATCCAAGTGGGCCTAAATGGTCATATTTTATTCCTAAGCTTGTTTTTGGTCTAATTACACTTATACAATAGAATTTGGACATGTGTTAGGGTAATAATAATATAATTTTTACCCTTAATTACCCTATTTACTTTTAACTGTGGTAAATAAAAGTAAAAAGTTATTATTCACCAAAAATTATTTTCATCTCATTGAACCACATTTTACATACTGACATCAACCATGTCTCTCGGATTTTTGAAATTCCACTCACAGAAGCTGTAAAATTAAATTTTATGAAAAATTCAGTTTTTTTAACTACCACTTAGTGGTTTCACTATTCATCAAAAATTGAAAGTTTTCAGAAAAATACCAAAAATTAGGCCTAAGCTATATTTGATATTATGAACTCAAAAATGATTTCTATTTTACCAAATTAAAAAAATATCAGTTGCATTAATTAATTTAAAAATTAATTCCCGTCGTCAAAACAAAAGGCGTGTTTTTAAGAGATAATAACTATCAAAAGATTGACACTTGTTTATAACAGGTTTAAATGTGAAATTACATCCAATGACCAAAATTGAATTAAATTGTAAAAATATATTCTAAATATACTTTAAAACAAATCAAATTATTAATTTATCACTATTAATTATTTCGATTGAAAAAGTTGTTTTTAATTAAAATTTAGTAATTTTCACTATTCATCAAAATATGAAAGTTATCAAAAAATTTCCAAAATTTCACCCTAAGCTAATTTCGATATTCCGAATCCAAAAATGAAATCCATTTTGAAAAATAAAATTTACAAAATTTCAAAAAGTGGTTATTACTATTCATAACGGCTAGTTTTAATAATATTTTAATAGCATATCGTTGTTTAGTGAAACTCGGTATTGCGTACTACACACGCTATCAAGGAAGGTCGCGATTGCGTATAATGAAAGGCAAGTCAAGGATGCGTGTTGTGCAAGCTCCTTTTGGTGTAGCGTTCAACACAAGACATTAATGAAATTAAAAAGAATATTTTTCATAAAATCTCGGGGTGTTACAGGGGAAAGAAATAAAAAATAAAAGAACTTAAAAGAAAAGAAGAAATTGGGAAGAATAATTTACCTCTTGAGACTTCCTCCTTTGAGAACCTCTTAAGTGGAGAGGTTTTGGTATTTTGAGGGGGATGAGAGCATTTAGACGTGGGGGAGGACCTTGGGAAGAGATTTGGGCAGAATAATGGCAAGGCACAAGTCTTGAGAGGAGTGGAGAGAAGAGGGAGTGAAGGGGAGTATTATAGTGGAGGAGTGGAGGGATTTCATAATATTATAATCATTAATATATTATTTCTTCCCAAGACAAGTAATAGTAATTATTCCATGACCAAGAATAGTGATTTTATCATGTGATCCTAAACCAAGTGGGCTTACATCAACAGAACATCATCGATGACTCAATTAATCCATTATTTAGCATTTATTGTGAATTATCGGATTCTACTATTCATAAAAAATTCCAGTATTTCATAAAAAACCCAAAAATCCAGCCTAACCATTTTTCAACGAGTAAAATCCAAAAATGAAGTCCATTTTTCAAAAATAATTCTCCAAATATGATTATTTTAATATTTAATTAAAATAATAATTTATTATCAAAACTAGTTTTAAAACATTCATTAACTTATTCTAAAATATAGGTATATTGTACTTCCAACTTGAATATTATATTTATACCACCATGGGTGAGGTTACTATTCATTAGGGTATATCACTATTCATAAGGGTATGTTACTATTCATTAGGGTAGGTTACTATTCACCAAAAATTAAGTTTTCCTTATCAGACTCCAAATAACTTACTGATTACAACCATGTATGCCGGATTTTTGAAATTTTAAACATAGAAGTGACGAACTTATGTTTAAAGGTCACTTAGCACTTAGTAGTTCATTATGTTGTGTTTTCATGTGATTTTATGACATACTTATGAGAAGCGAATATCCATTTAAAAACATTGGGTTGTTACACCCATCATGGTCTAGAACATATGGAGCTGCCCGAAGCACCTACGGAGCACATGTGCAGAGCACCTGCGCGGAGCACTTGCATGTCGCACCTACACAGAGTACTTATGTGGGGGAGCTATGCGAAGCACCAGCATGGTGCACCTTGGTGGATCACATGTGTGACACACCTACGCAATGCACCTTGGTGGAGCATCTATACGACACAGCTATGCGGAGCACCTGTGTGAGGGAATGAACGTCGTCTCACCCTCTTCCATGGTCGACACACCCTCTTTAATCAGAGGAGTTGGAAAAGTGTGAAGTGTCATTGTTTAATCTTTCACATCCTCCTGTTTCCTACACAGAGCATAACTCACGTGGGCTTAGAGATACATGATGGTTACAACATGTGCACAAACACTCATTGGAAGGAACTACAAGAAGTCTGATTCCCACCATAACAGAGATATGTAGGAAGTTGTCTCAAGGTCCAAGCTCATTGGGCATCCTCCTTAGTAATAAGCCCCAAATTAAACACCAAATCATCACGGCATCCTTTTCAGGAATAAATCCCAAACTCATCTCTCTCAAAGGACCATACTCTCTTATGAGACTTTTCAAACTACATGGGCTTTGATTACCATTTTTATAGAATACGTAGGAAGCCTCCTTGATGTTCAAACCCAACACTTCAAATCAACCATGTTCTCCTTGGGCCATATTCCCAATATGGTCTTATCCTACTTGGAAACTCATATCCTTTCCAAGTTCCTCAGGATGCTTCCACATAATTCCCACACTATGTTTTGACCAAGAATCTTTCACTTATAGGTCCTTATCACATGACCTTAAAAGGTATGATGGGTCCTATTAAGAAGCTCCGAACTACAAGGGTTCTGATTCATTTCACAAGGATACATAGGTAGCTCATTTTATGGGAATGATCCCAAGGTCAAAACAAACCTTCATCTCCCTGGATGACAATAAATTCCAGAGTGCCCCACTGTGTGTCTTAAAAACTAGTATTATCAAAAAAATGATTAAAAGAATCTCTAATCAATATATTAGAGGATATCATTGATGGAAAACCTGGAATACACATGGATTTTTCCATTAATGAAGAACCTTGAATTCATACTGATGATTCTAAATTTTAAACATGTTAATTAGGGATTGTAAATTCCAAGGGATAATTATGATATAATTGGTGAATTAATAAGGATTCATGAAAATATATTAAATTTACAAAGAGAGTCCCAGAGTAGACAATAATTCCCCCCAAAAGGGTATGATGAGTCTGACCTACCATCCTCTCGACCAATGCATGCTCTTAAGTATCATAAAGTTCTAACATAACAAACGCTTGCCTTTGGAATGAAGGACCCCTTAAGATAAATAACTATTGGAAGTTTCCAGTTCTATAAATAAATCCAAAGGAACCCATCTGGAAATAGTTATTCTTAAAACTGGAACACATGTTTAAAGGAAATACGAAACAATACATAGTCATATTATCTAGGGATTTTTCAATTTTGTAATATCTAACTCAATAATTATAGATTTATTTATTTAATCTTTGAATCTCATTCAATTATCTTAGGCATTTATAAAAAAATTATAAGGGTTTTATTCACTCTTTATATCGTCGTTCAATATCAACACTCTATGGATGGATTCTCCACAAGTTATTAGTTAAATTTCATAATGTATGTCGGATTTTAAATCATTTTAATTACAAATTCACAAGTTTTTCACACAGTGTCCACCTCCTTATAACCGTATTCTAAATATAATATATAGTATTATCACCCTAAGAATGTGTCATTATCATTCAAGAATAATAAATCAATCGTCACATGTAAATGGTATTATAGAACCTATCCATCTTGTTATTCCAAGTAGACATCTTATTTATATTTTCTACATGCATAATTAACACATATTTAAACTTCCTCATCCAAATAAAATATTTCTATATTAATTAAAAATAAAATCCTCAAACTCTGAATAGAATTATATTATCACCCTTTTTATTCTTTTCAATAACATAAAATACATTAATTTTAATATATTTACTTCAATGAACTCTTTTCTTGTACCCCTTATTGAAAATAAATGAAAAGTGAATATAGTGTATAGATTTCACTCACATATTGTATATATTATTCTTAAGAGAAGATATTTTTTCATATTAGCTTCATCCCCATTTACATAGTCAAAATTTATATTTAATGAACTTATATTTAGAAAGATGATTCCATATAGTTTTCTTAGAAAATAACCTTTATTTAGATAACTCTAATCCTATGTGGAAAAACCCAATGTTGAAAATAAGAGTCAGCCAACCAATGTGCGCTACCCCCAATGTCTGGGGATGGAAAGAAGTGCTAAGACGTAGCTGGGTGCCAAAAGCATGTTGCAATCCTCTTCAGACTCGTGAGGTAAACCGTTCATCCCTATCCAAGACTATGGACCTCGGAACTCCATGGAACCGCACCACCTCATCCACGTACCTTCATGCCAAAGCATCCACTGCAATAGACTCCTTAATCGCCAGAAAGTGAGCCGATTTCTTCAACCGGTCCACTACTACCCAGATGGCATCGTACCCCCCTTGGACCTTGGGTAGTCCCGTGACGAAATCCATCAAGATATCCTCCCACTTCCACTCGAGGACATCTAGAGACTAGAGCAGGTCTCCTGGAACTCGGTGTTCAGCCTTCACCTGATGACACACTAGGCACTTGGCCAGAAACTCTTCCACTACTAGCTTTACTCCGGGCCACTAGAACTATCTCTTCAGACCCTAGTACATCTTGGAAACTCCTGGGTATACCGCTAGGGGTGATTTTTGGAACTCACAAAGAACTTGGCCGCGCATCACCTCTGGAACAAACAACTTTCCTCGGAAAAGCATCTGGTTCTGACCATCTTTCGTCCATACTCCCGGAGCATTTCTCCAGTTAACTCGGTCACGCATCACTTCGCACTCTGGGTCCCCCCACTGAGACTCCTCCACTTGATGAAACAGAGAATACTGCACTGTCACCTGATACAGGAAACCTCTATGGCTATCCATCCTCGCATCCAGGTGCAAGGCAGCCAACTCCTCCATTGCCTTCCAGGAGTCTGCCGACTCTCGGACCGCATCCTTCTGTGATATCCTACTCAAGGCATCGACCACTACATTCCCTTTCCCTGAAGTGTAGGAAATCTTGAATTCTTAATCTTTGGGGAACTCCATCCACCTTCACTGTCTCAAGTTTAGGTCTCGCCGGGACAAGATATACCTCAAACCTTTTTTATCTGTGAAGACCACAAAGCGTTCTCCAATGAGGTAATGCCTCCATAACTTTATCACAAAAACGACCGCTGAAACTCCAGGTCGTGGGTGGCATAGTTACGCTCATGAGGGCGTAGCTGCCTAGACCCATAAGAGATCACCCCTTGTCGCTGAATCAACACACATCCGAGACCTTGCCCTAAAGTATCATAGAACACCACATATGTCGCACCTTCTTCTAGTAGTCTCAACACTGGGGCACTTACCAACATCTCCTTCAGATAGATGAAGCCTCTCTCGCATTGATCACTCCACATGAAAACCTGGTCCTTCTTGGTCAAGGATGTCAAAGGTGCTGCAACTCGAGAGAAGTTGGGTACAAACCTCCGATAGTAACTCGTCGGCCCGAGGAAACTGCGAACCACTACCACATTCTTGGGTGCTTCTCAAGAAACAACTGCCTCAACCTTTGATGGGTCCACTACTACCCCCTGCCCGGACACTAAGTTCCCAAGGAAGTGCACTTCTCACATCCAGAACATGCATTTTGACAACTTCCCATAAAGCTGGTGTCGTCGAAGGACACCTAAAACTATCCTAAGATGCTATGCATGGTCCTCCTCTGATCTTGAATAGATTAGGATGTCGTTGATGAACACGACTACAAACCGATCCAGATACTCCCGGATGACGGAGTTCATAAGCCCCATGAACACAGCCGGGGCATTTGTAATGCCGAAAGGCATGATTACAAACTCAAAGTGCCCATATCTGCACCTGAAGGCTGTCTTTGATATATCGCCCTCCTTCACCCTCAACTGGTGATATCCAGACCATAGGCCGATCTTCGAGAACCATCCTGCCCCTTTCAGCTGGTCAAAGAGATCGTATATCCTCAGAAGAGGGTAGCGATTCTTGATCGTTACCTGATTCAGTCTCTTGTAGTCTATGCACAACCTGGGACCACCATCTTCCTTCTTTTCGAACAAGACTAGAGCACCCCACGGTGACACACTTGGTCATACATTACCCCTTTTCATCAGATCGTCAATCTTAATCCACAACTCCCGTAGCTCCGAAGGTTCCATACGGTAAGGAGCCATCGAAATTGGACGAGCTCTAGGTTGAAAATCTATACCAAACTCAATATCATGTCGAGGGGGTAGAGTTGTTACTTCCTCATGAAATACGTCCATAAACTCATGGACGATCCCTGGTACTTCCACCATCTCAGCATCTACTTACTCTACTGACAGCTCAGCTAACAAGGAGAGGAGGGGTTCCTCTCGCCTACTGCCCTTCTAACCATTCCGCTCACTGGTGAAAGTAACGTGTCTGCCACCCAAGTCTGAGAACACAAACCTTCCTCAGAAGTATTCTATGATGGAACACACATAGAACAGCCAGTCGATGCCTAGGATGACATCATATGGATGTATATGTAGTAGTAGTAGTAGATCCTTGACCGACTGGTGTGGCCCTATCATCAGTGTCTATCCTCTACAAACATATAACAAGTCGGTCTGACCTCCGACTAGTGTTCTCAGCACCAGGGGCACTGGAAGTCTCTCGGCATCTAGACCCAGAGCACAAGACAGACTGGGTGAAACAAAGGAGTGTTAATCTCCAGTATCGAACAAGGCGTAAGCAAGGGTACTGAACAAACTAATCGTACCTCGAACAACCTCCAGTCCAGCTGGAACTGCCACCTCCGCGGCATGCAACTGTCCACGCCCATCTCCTCTTCCCCTTGGCTATCAGCCGCCTCACCGACCAAGCCTTGGTCGAGGTCACTGAGGAGCACCCTGAGGTCGTCCTCCCCCTACAACGTCGGCCCTCGGAGGAGCGGGAGATCGGTTCCCTTGCTGCTGCTGCTGGAAGGGCCTAGCTAGAAGTTTCTACTAGGGCGGGTGCTAGGCTTGTTCGCCTACGTCATACTGTACTCGGTCCGGGCACTGATTGCAGTGATATCCATGGATCCCACAGACGAAGCACCTTGGTCCCGGGCCCAAAAGAAAAGGGCGAGGACCAGGGGACCAGAACTGGAACTGTTGCGGCCTGCTCCCAGCTGGTCGGAACTGAGAGGGTCCTGATGCTGGTGGTCTGGTGCTGACAGCCTTCCCCTTAGATGATCCTAGCTAGATACCCTCTCGTGACACACCTCCTAGAGTGTGGATACTCTCCACCACTTCGGCCTTCTTCTGGACCTCCATGTATATCGGTAGGGAGAAGGGGGTAACAGCGTACTAGAGGGAGGGTCGTCACGCCTCCTCTAAATGTCCTGCCCGAGACTCCTCATCTGGAAAGAGGTCCGGAGTGAAATGTAGGAGGTCCTTGAACTTCATTCCCAGCTCCCTTACTGACATACTCCCCTTATGGAGGGAGAGTAGCTCCTGCCTCTTTTCCACCTTCATCGTAGAAGAGAGGAATTCCACCCAGAACTCCTTCTCGAAATCATCCCATGCCACCTCAGCCTCCCTCCTCTCCCCTAGGTAGAGCATCCACCACTGACGTGCTTCTCCCTGCATCTGGCTGATGGACAGAGGAGCCCAGTACTCGGTCGGAGCCCGAATCAGGCCGAAAGCTATCACCATCTCTTCTAGCCAGTTCTCCATCTTCATGTCAGAGGTGCTTCCCTCATACTTCTCAAGGGTCTGTCGCTAGAAGGCTCTAAGCGTCTTATTCCACTGGTCATCCTCCTCCACTCGATCAGCCCTCTGCCAATCGGCCATGTCAACCTCCTGGGCCTCGATCACCCGTACAACTCGTGGTCATCTTCTGGGTGCCATAGCTCCAAGGAAAACAAATAATGCCTCAGTTCAAGTAGTGCAGAATGTTGTTCTTAAAACTTCTTAAACATATTATTTGTTTCAAATTCCCAAAACACCCCAGAAACATGAGAACACAAGTCATTATGATGCATGTACCTTCCCTAGGGTCTCTACCCTGCAATCAGCGTGGCCTTACTCGGTCGTTCGGTAAATCCATAGTCCTTGCATCGGATCACGGGGGGCCCTAAAATCCCGTGTCCTAGCCGGTCTTCCCTGGCCTAATTCACGCACCAAGGTCACCCAACACTATTTCCCTACTATCCCATGCAATCCTCACTGTTCCTAACTCCAAACTCCATCCTATTTCTCAACCCTGTGTCTCTGATACTATTCTGTCACGACCCACCTTCACCAAAAGGAGGGAAGGGACAACAGATTGTCATGCGCTTCCTTCTTTAAGATGAAGGAGAGATAATGACCCGCGAAACCCGCCCTCAATAGGTCCCGGAGTGGAAACCAGTGCCAAGGGCATGAGATCACACACTAAATAAAAGGAATTACCCTTTTTTTCTTTTAATAGGATCGGGAGATAAGATAGTGAATCCCACAACACCAAGACTAAAAGTAAAAAAGTAAAGCCAGGAACCATTCTCAATACATGTTACAAAAGTAAAATCCACAATGTAAAGGATACTACAAGGAAATGTACCAAAATAAATAACAACAACAACTACGATGTTCTGTCAAAAGTTCTGAGCTAGTACGGTCCAGCACAATCTTCGAAGTCCTCCTGGAAACCTGAACGCAGTTTTATATACATAGGGTGAGCATACAAGTGTACTTAGTAGGGAAAACCAAAGACTCTCATTCACAAGTGGGGATTCATACTAATTCCCTGTGAGAAAAGAGATAAACAAGCACCTACCAAGGAAACTAACCACCCAAGCCTCACCAAGGCACACTCCCCTGATAACACAAGTCAAGTAATTTATAGTAATAGCACATCGATGTTTGGGTACCCCGTGCCAATTTCCCACTGGTTACTGAAGACATACTATTCATGGGACCAATCCCGCCATTCTCACCGCAGTACCACTACCATACCCCGCCCGCACACACCTGGGCCTCAACCACACATCCTGCCCGCAAACACCTAGGCCACAACCACTAAAATGCCCGCAGACACCTGGGCCACAACTTGTCACACGTAACCATGCCTACAAACACCTAGGTCGGAACAACCAATGCCACGCCCGAAGACACATGGGCCTCTTCTCGAAGATACTTAGGAAACCACCTGCCTGAACACACCTGGGCCAACCACCACACTACCCTATCCGAAGATTCTGGGGCTAATAATGGACTCCAGGCCATCACAGTCTACCCAAAGATACTTTGTATATCTGGGAAAGGGAGCAGAAAAGGATCTAATTATAGGATCTGGGCGCAGTGGAAGCGCGTTGGTGGGTTTGTCCAACTGTAATTTTAACGTTAACCAACGTTCAATCCGAGATCTGTCACGATTTAAAACACTGAATCTTCAGAATATAATGATGAACGAAAAAGAAAAGAAGAGTCCCAGAACCCTTGATATAGGATCATCATATGTTGGTTATAATTAATTTAATTAATTCATAAGAATTACCTCAATGGAATTCTTTCTTCGTTGGAGCCTCTGGTCACGATCCTGTGATCCTCCATTGCGTCATAGAATCCAAGTATAGGATTCCTCTAGCAGTGATCCACATGTGCTCCATGTATCTCTGGACGTAGCCAAAGGGATCTCTGGGTTCTAGCACAGAAGAAACTTCGCTTTTTATGTCCTCCTTCTATCGCCTTGATCCGGTGGAGGATCTCGCTCTCATAACTTGAAAGCGTTATTGGTGGAAATGGAATTCTCTCTTGGCTTGAGAGTATTTTCCAAATCCGTTGTTCACAACAATGGCTCTAATTCTATATGAGAATATTGTAATTGGGATTATAATACTTGGAATAATAAAATGAATTAATTGCCCAAAAGCATTTAATCATTTCATTTAACTCTTATTAATACCCTATGTCTTAATAATGACAGTTGACAATCATTATTACTTGACATGTGCCCAACGTATTACATTTAATATCATTTAATTAAATAAACAATATTTTCTCATGAATCTCGAAAGAAAAACTACACGGCGTGTATATAAATATACATGACGTGTACTTTTATTTTTCATTTTATTTATTTCCTCCACCATATTTATTAGACTTTGAGTAATGGCTATTTATTTCTTAAATAAATGTAACTGCATTACTCGCTAATAAATATATATATTATTTCGCCCACAATATATTCTCTCTAATAACTAGTGTCGAAATAAATGAGATTAGGCATCCTTAAATAATTATTAAACCATAGTCAGGAATAATATTTATCTAACTTGTTAAATTAATATTTAACTGAGATACATGGACACACTTAATGTGTGACCCTCTAGGCCTCTTTCTCAGTGGCATTAGGTAGAGCCTGCCTAAAGTCCAATGTTAGCATCTAGAAACACACCAAGGAACCCATAGAGAAAGAAGTTAATTCGGCAATGACATGTCACCTCCTACGAATGCTTATCGTGTAATATAATCCCTTTGTCTCGATATCTCTAATCAAGCAGGTTGCATGCCAGTGCCATCAACCCATGTGCTCGATTATTCTTTCTTTGACTTCCCGGAATTGAACTCGCCCATACCTTACCATGGCCATGGATTTATTTAGGCTATATCAATTCCATCAAAAAGCCTGATATATCTACTTCTGTTATGGAACATAAGGGACAAATCCTTTCTCGCATTATCCGTTAATGCAGTATTACTCGTGATGCACCCAGCGTATCCTACCTCGCTGCAAACATTGTGTCGTCATAGTTTTCGTCAATACATCTAAGTGATCGAGTTGCAATTCCCATTAATAATAATCTTAAAGTCTAAGGACCAATACACATGTCTGCAGATAGGAACATCCAATGACACTATGAAATTTGGATCTCCTACTAGAAGGTCACGTTCTCAAAATATCCTCCTAGATATTACCAAGGGCGCACACCATGAGAAGGTGCCTCAACATTTTATGAGTCCTCACCCCTAATTACCTGTATTATTTTTTTCCCTCAAATAATATCATTTATCCATAGAACATATATTCAAAAACAGTGTTATGGCACTTCTGGGTTATCATCATAGGAGGGATCCGCTATGACCCTTTAATGCAACAGCTGTCCTTAGGACATTATCACATGCATTGTCATGTAGAAGAACAATCAAGATGTGATAAGGCTTTTATTAATGAATAAAGTAAAAATTAGTTGGTTCTAGGCCACCAACTCCAAAAGACTCCCACTTGGACTAGAGACAACTGCTAACAACCTTTAACCCGCTAGATCTCACATGATATTCATGCTTCTGCTAATATAGGCCTTTAGTCATGGGTTCCGCTACGTTCTCTTCCGTGGACACTCTGATCACTGCAAATTCACCCCTTTGATAGAAATCCCTCAAGAGGTGATACTTCCGGAGTATGTTCTTTGTCCGTTGATGTGACCTTGGTTCTTTTGCAAGATCCAGCGCTGCAGTATTATCACAATACAATGTAATGGGATCTTTACTTCTAGGCACCACATCAAGATCCTGGAAAAAGTACTGAATCTAGACGGCTTCCTTGGCTGCATCAGAAGCCGCTATATACTCGGACTCCGCTGTAGAATTGTCGACAACTAGCTGCTTTGAACTCTTCTAGCTCACAGCTCCTCCATTGAGACAGAAAACATATCTAGACTACGACTTCAGATCATTCTAATCTATTTGAAAACCAGCATCAGCATACCCTCTGATGACAAGCTCCTCGTCTCCTCCATACACCAGGAACATATCCTTAGTTCTTCTCAGGTACTTAAGGATAGTTTTAACAGTAGTCCAATGCTGTTCTCCTGGATCTGCTTGATATCTTCCTACCATTCTTAGTGCATAGGCAACATCAAGCCTGGTACATACCATGGCATACATGATGGATCCTATAGACAAATCATATGGGATCTTACTCATTCTGTCTTTCTTATGTTGTGTCTGGGGACACATTTTCTTAGAAAGATGTAAGCCATGTGACACTGGAACCAATCCCTTCTTTGATTGTTCCATACTATATCTCTTTAGTATCTGGTCAATGTATGTACCCTGACTTAGTCCAAGTAGCATCTTGGATCTATCACTAATGATCTTGATCCCTAGAATTTAGGCTACTTCTCCCAAGTCCTTCATGGATAAACACTTGTTCAACCAGTCCTTAATTGACTGTAAGACTGGTGCATCATTTCCAATTAGTAATATGTCGTCAACATATACTACTAGGATAAAGATCGCATTCCAATTAAACCTCTTATAAACACATGGCTCACATTCATTCTTAATGAAACCAAATTCCATTATGGCTTCATCAAATCTAATTTTCCATGACCTGGATGCTTGCTTTAATCCATAAATGTATTTTTGCAACTTGAAAACCTGTTTGGCTTCACCTGGTGTCACAAACCCTTCTGGTTGTGTCATGTAGACATATTCCTGAAGGTTCCCATTAAGGAATTCTGTTTTGATATCCATTTTCCAAATCTCGTAGTCATGGTAAGCTGATATGGAAAGTATGAATCTTATGGATTTAAACATGGAAACTGGTGAGAAGGTTTCATTATAGTCAATTCCTTGACACTGTCTGAGTCCTTTAGCCACTAGCCTTTCTTTATAGGTGCTAACTTGACGTTCCATGTCCAGTTTTCTCTTGAATACCCATTTGCATCCAACAGGATTTACATCAACTAGCTCATCGACCAGAACCCAAACTTGGTTCTGATACATGGAATCCATCTCAGAATTCATATCTTTTAGCCATCTTGCAGCTTCTGAGCTTTCTATTTCTTCCTTGTAGGAGAGAGGTTCATCATTGTCCAACAATAATGATTCACCATCCTCGGTGACAAGGAAACCAAATCTCTCTGGTTCCCTTACCTCTCTTCAGCTCCTATACAGTACTTGTGTTTCTAGAACCTCTTCCACAGGGACTTGTGGAACTTGTTCCTGTACCAACTCCTGTGTATCTTGAGCATAAACTTCGTCAAAGTCAATCTTGCTCCCACTATCCTTCTTGAGGATGTGCTCCCTATCAAGAAAGACGTCTTGTATGGCGACAGTCACTTTATTTTCCTGAGGGTTATATAGGTAATATCCTTTCATTTCCTTAGGATATCCTATAAAGATACACCTCATGACCCAGGGTGCTAGTTTGTTGCCTGAGAAGGCCTTAACAAATGCCTTTCATTCCCATACACGTGTGTGCGACAAAGTGGGTTTCCATCCATTCCATAACTCGGATGGAATTCCATTTTCCACCTTAGTTGGTACTCAGTTTAATGTGTATGCTGCGGTTTGTAATGCATATCTCCAAAAGGATAATGGAAGATCCGCATGACTCATCATCGACCTCACCATGTTCAATAAGGTGCGGTTCCTCCTTTCACTAACACCATTCCACCGTGGTGTATAAGGAGGAGTGAGATAAGATAGAATCCCGTACTCTCGTAGAAGATCGATGAACTCTTGGTTCATATATTCTCTACCTCAATCCGATTGAAGCTTCTTTATCTTCTTACCAAGCTGATTCTCTACTTCATTCTTGAATTCCTTAAATTTATCTAAGGACTCTGACTTATACCTCATTAAGTAGACATTTCCATATCTTCTCAAATCATCAGTAAAAGTAATGAAGTAAGAATATCCACCTCTATATTCTACTAAAAATGGTCCACAGACATCCATGTGTACCAATCCTAGAAGCTCTGTGGCCCTTTCACCTTGTCCACCAAAAGGCGGTTTGGTCATTTTTCCTTGTAAACAAACGTGACATCTACCAAGTGGTTTTAGCTCAGTAGAGTTTAAATAGCCATCTTGGCAGAGCTTTTTCATGTTCTTCTCGTTTGCATGACCAAGGTGGTGATGCCAAAACTGTGTGATGTATGATACATGTGAGTTTTTTCGTTATCGATTGCCAACACTTGGTTTTCGTAATTTAATATATACAAACCATTATTCAAATGAGTCATACCATAACATATGTTGTTCTTATACAAGAGACAACCCTTATTTCCGAACTTGAAAACAAATCCATCCATATCCAAACAAGACACAAAAATTATGTTCTTGGTAACACTAGGCACAAAATAAAAGTTATGTAAAACCAAAATCATCCCAATCGACACTGAGAGGTGGTAGTCACCAATATCCAACATAGCCAGCCTTGCGCCATTGGAAGCTCGAAGATCCTCCTCTCCTCTGGCGATCTTTCTAAATCTACTTGGTTCCTGCATTTGAATACAGATGTGAGCCCCAAAAGCTGTATCTAATACCAAATGTGTAGAAATAGAAAGATTTCACTCGATAACGAACACACATTTAGCATCCCCATGCTTCTGGGTGCAGTTCCTCTTCCAGTGGCCCTACTTGCCACAAGCAAAACACACCACCTCCCGTTCCTTGCCCTGCCTCTGGATCTTCCCCTTCTTGGAGGTACGGTGTTCGAGGGATTCAAACCATTTATAAGTCTTTGGCCCCTTTGACTTGTCCTTCCTTTTCTTGTTCACTATAAGGCCTGTGGGTTTTTCATGCCCCATGTCCTTGTCTACCTAGCGAATCAAGGTCAGAAGATCTGACAGACTCTTCTCATTGTCACTCATGTTATAGTTGACAATGAAGCTAGAGAAGGTCTTTGGCAGTGATGATAGGATGATATCTGTACGCAACTCATCCAGGAATTTAATCCCTAAGATGTCTAGGCGTTCAATGTAGCCAATAAGATTGACTATATGAGGCTCAGCTGGCGCAGACTCTCCAAGATTCATGGTAAACAAATCATTATAGATCTCATACCTCTCTTGTCTCGCCTTCTCTTGGTAGAGATCATTAAGGTGAGTCATCATACTATACGCGTCCACGTTTTCATGTTGCTTCAAAATCTCATTAGACATGGATGATAGCATGAAAAACTAGACATCTGTGGAATCATCCATGTGTCTCATGTAGAGAGATAATTCATCATCACTAGCCTCTTTCCTAGGTGCAACTGGAATAGGCTCTTCCAGCACATACAATTTCCTTTCCTGGCAAAGGACGATGTGTAAACGCCTCTACCACTCTTGGAAATTGGTTCCAGTGAGAAGGTTTTCTTTTTCGAGTATGGTGTGCAATGATATGTTTGAATTAATGTTCTTGTTGTTTCTACAAATTAAGATGAGCAAAGGTTTAGTACTTTATGACAATAATTGAGACAAATAAATAAATTAATACTTATTAGTCTCCCACTATTTTATCTAAATCCAATTTCCCTCACCATTGACTTCAGAGTATTCTATTGCGTGAATAATCTAGTGGCAAGGATCCATATTTCGCTTAACATTACCCCAACTAGGGTTGGTCAAGCAACTTGAAGGGTTTTAGGTAGGAATTCCAAATGCCAACTGCATTAACTCGCATCTCCTTGATCCTCTGAGTGGACTCCCCAATCCTAAAATCCTTTTTGGATTTCCTCAACCTTTGCCTCTTGGTCACACCAAGTCCTACTATGGCAGTCAACCCTTGATGCGAACCAAGTCATGTCAACCCAAAACCTTGAATTATAATTCCCCGATAATTGAAATCACCCCAACTAGGGTTGGTCAAGCACTTTGAACTATGTTTCTATTCTAACCAAGATTATGGAAGGCTATGCCGACTTAATATTTCTTTTGAGGGATTTTATCCTTATATGTAAATTTCCATTTTATTATCTTTGATTACATACTTTTTAATATTAAGTGGGATATACTTAAGTGATTAACCATGTCTAAGATAATATTTGCGTATAAGCCGGTTTTATTTTAGTTCCATCTTGCATGCTTGTTTAATTCATTAATTGTGTGATCGTGACAACACATCCAAAATAAATAAACCATGAAACTGACATAAATAAAATAAATGGTATGATCATGATCCTTTTCTATTGGTTAGTTTATCTAGCGGTTGATAAAATAACCCAAGACCTAGGGGAGAAACACCTTGAACCTTTCGGGTTCGTGTTTACAGCTTTCCACACGTCCACCTTTGTATCTCCTTGGATTGGTTTCACCTTGGCTCCTGACTTGAGTTGCCTCCACTAGCTTGGGAGCTCCATCCATTACATATGCATTTATCTCACATGCAGGTGAGGGTAAAACGGGGTTTTTACATAAAATAATCCTTGGAAACGCAGGCCCTACATATTAATGAGGAGATGGCTCGCAGACCAACAAATTTAATTTAAATAAATAAATTAAAAGAAACCATTCACATACAAAGTTCTCGGTCTAGATCATGATCATCCATACATGCAATGATATTTACGCATAAATAAATCTAGAATTATATTCTTTAATCGTTCTTGGTTAAGATAAATCACGCTCGAATCAATTAATTATCTTTAATTAATAAATCCTTTTATCATAAACCCTTTTTTGAACTTCCTTGAGATTCTCATTCATCATAATTTTAAACAAATAAATTCATTTAAAATTATCCTTGTACGTAACTTGTACCTTGGAGGCAACCCGGTGAATTCCCATTCATTATGCAGATATTAAATTAAACACATATATATAAAACACCTATCACGTGTTGTGCCTCAGCTTTACGCCTGCACCATGGCAGACGTCTCAAGGGTTTGTATAATATAATAATAAATTTTAATAAATCTGCGTAGTTTGGATGAGTACACGGCGTGTAGTTCCGACTACACAGCATGTACTTTGCTTCACCTTCCATCTGAAGTACACGCCCGGGGACATGGTGTGTTAATGTACATCATAAATTTTTGGAGTACACGGAGTGTACAGTGGGACACATGCCGTGTAGTTTCTGCGTTACACAGTTTCCAGCTGGGCAGGCCGTGTAAGGGGTACACGGTCCAACCCTAACCTGAAGGGACTACACGCCGTGTTCATTGGACCACATGGCATGTAATCCAGAAACTGTGTGCCACCTGTTTCTGGTCAACACATGGTGTCTTAAATTCTTAGAAAGAATCCAATACACGACCTGATTTGGTGGATCTGTCAATGCATTGAACCTAGACTACACGGCGTGTACTTCTGAATACACGCTGTGTATTCTGGTGTTGTACGACCAAAAACTTTTGGCTCCTCCAGATGAGTTCCTCTATTTTATTTTAATCAAAATTAAAATAAAAATTCGTTTCTGTGAGGTGAATGAGAAACGAGGGAGGAGGAACAGATCTGGAGATTTTGATTTCCATAATGATTAAACATGAATTGAAATAACTAAATTATTAAATGCGTAAATCACCAATGAAAAACTAAATAATTATAACCAACAATATGATCACTCTTATACCACTTCTAGGATCCGGGCGCAATGGAAGCGTCTTGGTGGGTTTGTCCAACTTTAATTTTAACATTAAACAACGTTCAATCCGAGATTTGTCACGATTTAAAACGTCGAATCATCAGAATGGAACGAAGAAATAAAAATAAAAAGAAGAGTCTCAGAACCCTTGAGATAAGATCATCATATGTTGGTTATAATTAATTTAATTAATTCATAAGAATTACCTCGATGGAATTCTTTTCTTCGTTGGAGTCTTCGGTCACGATCCTGTGATCCGTCATTGCGTCGTAGAATCCAAGTACATGATTCCTATGGTGGTGATCCACACATCCCCCACGTATCTCTAGACCTCGCTGAAGGGATCTCCGAGTGCTAGTACGGAAGAACCTTCACTTGCGATATCCGCCTTCTACCGCCTTGATCTGGTGGAGGATCTTTCTCTCATTACTTGAAAGCATTCTTGGTGGAAAGGGAATTCTCTCTTGGCTTGAGAGTATTTTCCAAATCCGTTGTGCACAACAATGTCTATAATTCTATATGAGAATAATTTAATTGGGATTATAATATTTAGAATAATAAAATGAATTAATTGCTTGAAAGCATTTAATCATTTCATTTAACTCTTAGTAATACATCATCTCTTAATAAGGACAGTTGGCCATCATTATTACTTGACATGCACCCAACGTATTACATTTAATATCATTTAATTAAATAAACAATATTTTCTCACGAATCCCAAAAAAAACTACACGGCGTGTATATAAATTTACACGGCGTGTACTTTTATTTTTCATTTTATTTATTTCCTCCACCATATTTATTAGACCTTGAGTAATGGCTATTTATTTCTTAAATAAATGTAACTGCATTACTCGCTAATAAATATATATATTATTTTTCCCACAATATATTCTCTCGAATAACTAGTGTAGAAATAAATATGATCAGGCATCCTTAAATAATTATTAAACCACTTTCGGGAATAGTATTTATCTAACTTGTTAAATTAATATTTAACTGAGATACATGGACACACGTAGTGTGTGACCCTCTAGGCCTCTTTCTCAGTGGCATTAGGCAGAGCCTACCTAAAGTGCACGTTTAGCATCTAGCAACATGCCAAGGAACCCATAGAGAAATAATTTAATTCTGCAATGACGTGTCACCTCCTACGAATGCTTACCATGTAATATAATCACTTTGTCTCGATATCTCTAATCAAGCGGGTTGCATGCTAGTGCCATCAACCCATATGCTCGATTATTCTTTCTTTGAATTCCTGGAATTTAACTCGCCCATACCCTACCATGGACATGGATTTATTTAGGCTATATCAATTCCATCAAAGGGCCTGAGATATCTACTTCCATTATGGAATAGAAGGGACAAATCATTTCTCGCATTATCTATTAATGCAGTATTACTCGTGACACACCTAATGTATCCTACCTCGATGCGAACAGTGTGTCGTCACAATTTTCGTCAATAAATCTAAGTGCGTGAGTTGTAATACCCATTAATAATAATCTTAAAGTCTAAGGACCAATACACACGTCCGCAAATAGGAACATCCAATGACACTATGAAATGTAGATCTCCTACTGGCGGGTCTCATTATCATAATATCCTCCTGGATATTACCAAGGGCAAACATCATGAGAAGGTGACTCAAATATTTATGAGTCCTCACCCCTAATTACCTGTATTATTTGTGTCCCTCAAATAATATCATCTGACCATAGAACATATATTCAAAAACAGTGTTATGACACTTCTGGGTTCTCATCATAGCAGGGATCCGCTATGACCCTTTAATGCAACAGCTATCCTTAGGACATTATCACATGAATTGTCATGTAGAAGAACAATCACGATGTGATAAGGCTTTTATTAATGAATAAAGTACAAATTAGTTGGTTCTAGGCCACCAATTCCAACACTAATAACCATCCACTCATATAAGTGTTGGAAAAAATACCCTCCCCCAT
This sequence comes from Viscum album, assembly GCA_963277665.1. Classification (NCBI taxonomy): domain Eukaryota; kingdom Viridiplantae; phylum Streptophyta; class Magnoliopsida; order Santalales; family Viscaceae; genus Viscum; species Viscum album. The sequence goes on along the minus strand of OY728120.1, from coordinate 644,200,297 downwards.
GAAGTTGGGGTGTTCGGCACTAAGTGCTCAACTTGGGTGGGGCACGAATGAGAAACACAAAAACTACAAGTATATGTATAGGTAACAAGAACTTGCCCAAATGTAGGTTTTTCTTCAGCCAGCCTAAAGAACACACTAAGCACCCATGTCCAAGTCACAACTCACACCAAACCAAAACCCATTTGTCTCATCCTTGTTTTCATGTTTAGTAATAATGTTTAGATAAGTTTCTGCACCTACTTCAGAAACTAGAAATAATAAGAACAAGCCAAGATACTACCCCATGTTCCCAAAATATAGGATCCAATGGCTTCTCAACAATAGAGGATCCCACCCCAATTCGTGATATAAGCAAGGTAACCATGCAACCTCAAATTCACAACCAGCGAAACCATGACAATGGGGGATCCCATCCCCTCCCACATCACCCAGCAATCGGCCTGTGAATGAAAAACAACCAAACCACTTCCACCAACACAAAGCAGGCCCATGCCGATATTTTCAGATTTAAAATATTTAACACACTCCATGATTCTGATTCCGATGTACTTTAACTAAGTTTATCACAAAAAATGATTGATCCTGGTGCTTTCAATTTATTTAGCCGAATATAAGTAATTAACCAATTTCCTTTATACGGAAAAGGTTTCACAACCAAATTACAAGCCATTTAAACATCACAAGGGGTAATGGTTTATCAGTGCACAGAGAAAGACCACCAATGACCATGATTTTCAGTAGGTGTAAGCCCGTACAATTCATAAATCATCAATCATGAAAGAGGATAAAAAAATAGAGCAGCATCATCGATCACACCCATCCCCTTCATTTAGAGTCCATTTATTATCTTCATTAAAGTTTGGTTCACCCAATTCTACAGAGCATTAGTGTACCCACCCCACAAGATACACAGAAAGGAGAGTCGAAGGTGAAACCCTACCTGATTGATCAATGATCGAAGCTTCTATTCATGCGCGAGGAAAATTGTAGGGGTGTGACCTCTAGAAATCAAGGACGAGCAGACAAATCAATAGCAGGGTGATCGAGAAAAATAATCCCAAGGTGAACCCTTTAGTTTATAAGGTCCGGGGATGGTTGAGATACTGAGATAAGAATGCAAAACAGTGTAAGGAGCGGGGGTCGTGGGTTGACCACACGGCCCCACATGTCATTAAAGGGTCACCGCCTTTAGGGGCAGTTTAAACCGATGCACACGATACCTTATCAATCACTTAATTAAACGCATTTAATGGGAATTAATGGGCTTTAAAACTGGCTTAAAGGGGGTCAAAATGGGGTTTAAAACTCAATTTGTGCCAAAGGAGGCGCTACTGGAAAACCCATGGGGGTTAGGCTAGGTCCACCGGTTAGCCGAGCTACTAGTAGGTTGCGGATACCTGTAGACCAAGATACCAGTAGGCAGAGCTACCGGTAGGCTGCAACTACCGGTAGACCGAGATACCAGTAGGCCGAGATACCAGTAGGCTACAGCTACCGGTAGACCGAGCTACAGGTAGGTTGCGGCTACTAGTAGACCGAGCTACCGGTAGGCTGCGGCCACAGGTAGACCGAGCTACTGATAGGCTATGGCCACTAGTAGACCGAGCTACCGGTAGGCCGAGATACCGGTAGGCCAAGCTACCGGTAGGCTGAGCTACCGGTAGGCTGCGGCTACCGGTAGACCGAGCTACCAGTAGGCCTGCTACCGGTAGGCTAAGGCTACCGTTAGGTCTACTGTTTGGGGTAAAACTTCACCGAGAAGCCTCGATAACTTTCCTAGACTACCCAGAACACCCAACATCGGATTTTCACTAAGTAATGGACCTCCAAGAACCCAAGCCATTATAAACAACACTGATCGTTGTATCATGGAGGGATTTTTGTTCCTTTGATGATGTGAGAGACAGTTCTCAAAGAGTTCAATATATCTCCTTTAGTGGTGCATCTGGGATGGAAAAAGATGCACTGAGACTTGAAGATCCTGTTTTGGTGGCTTGGGCTTAAGCATGAAGTTGTAGAGTATGGGTCTCGAAGTTTGGTCTACCATAAGGTGAAGGTCGAACACTATGTTCCTGGTGTTCTTCTCTAGCCGTTAGATATTCCTCAGTGGAAGTGGGAGGGAATCTCAAAGTACTTTGTTACTGGTTTACCTTGAGCTCAAAGAGGACATAATGCTATTTGGGTGGTAGTGGATCGTTTAAAAAAATAGGCCCACTTCATAGCAATAAAGGAGTCAAGCTCAGTAGAAGTTTTATCGAGGCAGTATCTGGAGGAGGTGGTGAGACTTCATGGAGTCCCAAGGAGGTTCATTTCTGATCAAGATCCTCATTTTACCTCTAGGGTGTGTAGAGGTCTCCATCATTCTTTTGGTTCTCAGCTATTCCTTAGCACTGATTTTCATCCTCAAACAGATGTTCTGACAGAGAGAACCATCCAGACTCTTGAAGACATGTTAAACTCTTGTGTCCTTGATTTTGGATGTTCGTGGATGAGGCACTTACCCTTGCTATAGTTTTCTTACAATAATAGTTTTCACTCCACCATCGGTATGACTCAATTTGAAGCCTTTTATGGACGAACTTTCCATTCTCCATTGTGCTGGACTGGGGTCGGAGAGTCATCAATTCTCAGACTAGAACTAGTGTAGAATACAACAGAGATGGTTCAGGTTATTCATGATAGGATGAAGACATTGTAATATCGTCAGAAATCATATGTAGATCAAATGAGGTCACCCGTAGAGTTTGATGTTGGGGATCATGTGTTTCTGAAGGTGACTCCTCATCATGGGCTGTGAAGGTTTGGTCATAGTAGTATGATTTTTCCCTGGTTTTTTTGGTCCTTTTGAGGTGTTAGCTTGTGTTAGATTTTTGGCGTATCGAGTAGAACTTCCCCCGTAGATGAGTCGGATACATGATGTTTTCCAAGTATCACAGCTCCATCATTATCTTCATGATGACTCCTACATCATCGATTGAGGATAGATCAATGTTGATGATGATGCGACCTTTGAGGACAAGTGGAGATCCAAAACCACAAAGAGAAGTTTTTCCATAGGAATTATATTCCCCTGGTTCATGTCTTGTGGTGACACGGTGTCATGGAGGAGAGTACTTGGGAATGTGAGTCATAGCTAGATTCTCAGTACCAAGAGTTGTTTGATGTTTAACTCCTTTCATGTATCGATGTATCCTTTGTGGTTATAGACCTTTCATGATTATAATATGGATTTCGTTTCTTTCTTTTTGTGGTTTTCTCTCTTTTGAGAGGTATCTCAGGGGTGGTTGTTCAGACCCCGTTTCGTTTTCCCATTAGGTGGGTTTTGAAATCTCAAGGATGAGAATGTTATGATAGGTATCTAATGTAATGTCTCAGACTTCTTGGGTCCATTCCATTGTGCAAATTAGGTGTATGAAGTGTTTCAGGAGGTCAAGGTGACTTATCCCCAACACTTTACAAATTTCCAATCTTGTGAATAGTTACAACAGTAAACCATTGTGAACAGTGCATTGGTAACCTTCTATGAACAATTTCATTGGTGATCTTATGTGAACAGTGTCATTGGTGACCTTATCTTAATAGTGCAATAGTTACCTTATGTGAATAGTGAAATCAAAGACCTTATGTGAAAAGTGTCATCGGTCACCTTCTGTGAAAAGTATCTTCGGTAACCTTATGTGAATAGTGAAATGGTGACCTTATGTGAACCGTGACATTGGTGACCTTATGTGAACAGTATCATCAGTGACCCTTTGTGAACAGTGCCATCGGTAACCTTATGTGAACAGTGCAACAGTGAGGTTCTAATGGTGACCTCTTTCCTTTCCAAAACTTTGTGTTCATGAACATTGTTTCCAGAATGGTGAGGTTCATTCCTTTTCTAAATTTTGATTTCACGAACAGTGTTTCCAGAATGGTGAGGTTCCAACAGTGACCTCTTTCCTTTTCCAAATTTTGAGGTCATGAATAATGTTTCCATAATGGTGAGGTTCCAACAGTGACCTTTATCCTTTTCTAAATTTTGAGTTAATGAATAGTGATTCAAAATGGCGATGTTCCAACAATGACCTTTTTCCTTTTCCAAATTTTGAGTTCATGAATAGTGTTTCCAGAACGGTGACGTTCAAATGGTGAGGTTCATGAACAATGTTTTTTCTTTTTCCAAATTTCAAGTTCATGAATAATGCTTCTAGATTCTTATAGTTTTTCACTATTAATGTTTCCTTAGACGTAAAATGCATTTAAAGACTTGTTTTAAGGACTCTATGGCTGATTCAAAGGCTGTAACTCCTATATAAATTTCTACTAAGGCTTGGGATGTTTTTACTTGGTCAAAATGCATGGTTTAATGCAATTCTCTTTTAATGGAAAACCTAGCGTATCTTAAACCACTACTCCATTAAATCTACTAAAGGGATGAGATATCTTCCTCCCTAGATCTTCCTCCTTGTTCTCGGGTGTGAGATGCTCAAACATCCCATTCCTTCCCATAGGAGTTGTGCAGTCAATTTTCCTCCTTGGATTTGTTCCGCTTTATTTTGATGCAACCAAGAAATATTGATCAGTCTTCAATATCAAGTATGATTTGTCTTTATTATTTTCGGTTCATCTCATTCTTTCTCCTTGTCCCTTTTATTTAATTTTTACCCCATGTTCCTAATGGGCTTTTCTTGGGTGTTTTCCAATGTGGTGGTGTCTCTACATCCTCAGGTGGATACAGTTGTCACAGGCGAGGAGAATGTAACCCGTTGTGTGGCTCATTCTCATATAAATAATTTCAAGGACTGTTTGAGGTAGGGGATTTGTTTCTTCTCTCTTATTTTTCATGAAACTATATTTTTAGCATTTTTTATCCCACTAGATCACAATGGAATTGACATAATAAATATTTGAACCTGAAAAATAAATTGATATCAATCATATAATATTTGATCTTGTTTTTCTAGATAGTGTGATATCTATGATTTCTTTGTTTAGCCTTTCATTATTGATGGAAATTATTAAAGAAATTAAATACGAAATTAATTGATAATTGTTTGGATAAAGATAAAGACTCATGCAAATGAATCTAGTTCTTCTTGTTGTAATTTTATCTTAATCAAATTGATGCAGTAAGCATGTTTAATTATTTGAGATAGCTTACCGATTAAGTTTTATGAATTTAGAACCTATGAATAATAAATCTGTTAATCCAAGATGGATTAAAGAACTGGTTGTTCGATAAAAGATAAATCCATATAGGGTTCTTAGTTACCCTCTTGATTGTTTAAGGGCCAAGATACCAATTGATAAGATGTTTGTTTTTCCTACTGCTTGTGTTGTGATGTGAGCCTAGATGGTTGTTGTGATATGTGGGGGTAGGGAGGCCTATTGGTTGTGGCATTAGTTGATTCCTAGAGTGGAGAGATGCATCAGTTTATGCATGTGGGTATCAGGGAGGACACCGTGGATGATGAAATGGGTCGGATGTTAATGTTTGGATTCTTAATAACTATTCTTGTTTTTTTATCTTCTTTAAATTCCCCACTGCTCAAACCAGCTAGTCTTTCTTACCATTCTTCTGAAAGGGGAGATGATGCATGGGGTATTCCATGTTCTTTCCATGTCTATCTTCTCAAGGAAGGATGGGTCTGCGATTTAGCTATAGGTGGAAAAGAATCTACAGGTAGTTATCTACTCACTGTGTTGATCCCCCTTGTGTTTAGTAGCATAGAATGTTTTTCTAAAATGCCTTGAAATATGGGAAAGTAATTTTGTAAATAAATAATTTAATAAATGATGTTAACCCATGGGGTTGGAGCTTGTTGGAACGAAATGTTGAGGTTACAATTATAAAGGAACAATGCACTTTGGGTGTGATGCTAATGAAATTTAATGAAGAATTGTTAATGGTTAATTAATGTTTAAATAATTAATTAACGTAAAGTAGAACTGATAAAAAGGGAATGAAGTAAGGAAACAAAGATATTTAAATGGTTGTGTGCTTATACGATACCTATTATTAGAAGTGGCATCCGGGAGTCTATGAGGCATTAGCTATAGTTGAGTCTAGGATTAGATTATTCCCATAGTGTGGTTGTGAGATATAGTATATTCTGTAGTTTTTGTGTTTCTATATGCTACTCCACCCTGTCAGTTATGGAAACTGACACCTCAGGGATTCTGAGCCCTAGGGGTGTTTTCCCCAACATTCCGGTGGGAAGATGGATGGCTGACTACCCCCTTTGGCCCCACTCTCTTCTCTTGATAGTTACTCGTGCTGGTAGTCACAAGGGTTAGTTTTCCCCATATATGTCTGTAGAGGGTTGTAATGGATTGGGGCTATTCACACACATATATTATGGATATAGTATTCTATGGAATTCTATAGGTGTAACATGTATAGGTTGTGATGGATGGAAGATCCTTACTCGGTGTATGGGCTGTAATGGCTTGAGGTATAATACCCTATGTATGATACATGTTATATGAGCTGTGGTGGCTCCCAGAAAAAACCTAGTTTCTTTGCTTGTGTGAACGTGGTGGTTTTTTGCATGAAGTTCATATTGTGTTTCTTCTCCTAAGTTTCTATAGGAAAACCTTTTTGGAGAGATATTCTTAATACGTGTAACATTGGGGGAAAGCGGAAAACCCGTTGGGAAGTAGTAGCGGAGTACCCATGATATTCTTTATTATATCATATACTCTTGTATGCATTACTTGGTGAGAGTATCCATGGTGAGGTTGGGAACTTAGTATACCTGTTTAGGTGATGAGTTAGTTTCACTTGTTTTTTACTATTCTTTAGCATGCTTTCTTTACTTTTTCACAAGAGGCTATTGGGAGGATCTTACTGAGTATACTGTTATACTCTCCCTATGTATATATAAACTATTTTTCAGGTCACTTGGAGAAGGTTAGATATCCCGTTAGTTTCTAATAGCTTGGGGTTTTAGGAGCTATTCTGGCTTGTGGTTGCTGCTGTTTTTACTTTATTTTGGGTATTTTCATTTTTCCCCTTTCATTCGTAGTAGGTTGCATGACATTACATATTTGTACTCAGATTTTTATTAAATTTCAGTCTGATTTGGGGTTAGTTATTTTATATCTTATCTATATCTTTATCATGTGTTCTCTTAGAGGGAAATGCCTCTCATTTGTGTGTTTACTATACCCTCGGTGTTAGTCACCATCCCAAGGCCTACTGCAAGTAGGACTCCGGGGTCATTATCTCCCTTCCCACATTGTCGGCCGAGGAGGGGTACACCTTGTGGGGAGGTGGTCATGACATCTATACTAGCAAATACCTACCATAAAAACTTCTTATAATCTTTACTCATGTTTTGGATCTTCTTTTATGTCTAAAAAACAATCCTTTCAAGGCCTAAGAATTAGGACAACGAAGGTTTCTCAATGAAGAGGTGTTACTCTTAACTGAGTTCTTTCAATTTCATTTCCTCTTATATCTCCTCTAAATATATTTTATCCATTTTAAAATAATGAATTAAATATCTTCAATATACTTAAATTTTATTATTAGGATTTAAAAAACAATATCCACCTTCTTTCAATTCTATTGGAAAAGAAAACATCATGTGTGCATATGTGTGGACTACCACCTCTATAAAGCGATGCACTTCGTTTTTCATCATTGCCTAACTTTTTTTGGTTATAATTATGGATTTATTGAATATATATTATATATATGATGTTATTATATTTCATTAAAGTTGACTTATTATTTACTTTTCTTTCATTTCATCCATCAAAAAGTGGAACCATCACTCATTCATACTTACAGATAACCATCTCTAGGAAGTGATGTAATTCATTTTTCATCACTAGTTTATCTGAATTGCTATAAAATTTTACATAATGATTATATATAATAATAATTACATGATTCTAATTCTATATACGATGAATCCATTATCATTATATAGGGATTGGGACTTCTGAATCGAAACATGAATGAAAAATGAAGTTGTTCACTCCCAGAGTAATGATTTTAAAAAATAATTGATAATAAAAGGGTTAAAAGATGTTATAAGTAAATAATATATTGTATTATATATATTATTATATATTTAATATATTTATAAAAAATATTTATTTATCATACAGTATGTTTGAACATGTATGAAGAAAGAAAATACTTGAGGTATGGGATTTATGTTTCAATCTCAGTTTAATTGTGATTATTTATGTTTAAATTCCCATTGAGGGAAATTATATTTTCCTTATATGATAAACCCATATAATTTTATTATCCTCTATTTATTCATGTAATTTTTAAGTAATAGCATGATTTTTCACTATTTGGAAGTTAAATTAATCAAGAAAACGTTTTTAATAAAAAACAACTTTAATTCCTCTTTGGTAGGAAATATTTTTCTTCAATGTCCATTTTTTACTTAAAAGGCTTTCAAGAATGCTTTTAATATTCTCAAGTTATTTATTAAATTAATTTTTATTCATATTTTACTTTCTATAAAAAAATTAAAATAATATAATTATCATTTTCTAACCATGATAGTTTTTAAAAAGGTGTGAAGAGAATCATTATTTTAATGTATTCCTCATGAATGACTTTTTCCATATTCATGACTACTATTTCCATTGAATATTAATTTACAATATTTCATAGTTATTTTCAATGAAAATTTTCTTCCTAGTATAATATAAATTTTTCTTTTTTAAATAATGTATTTTAAAATGAAAATGTATTTTTCCTCAAGAAGTATTCCAGTGATCTATTAAAAGAATTTTTTTATCTATGATAACATCCTTTGATGTTATTTATGATTTAATGGGAATATACTTTAATGATACTATAATTACACTTTCTATATATGATTCATTATTATGGTGATGAGATGTTTATAAAGCCTATTTATTTTCCATAGGTTATGATATGATGATATGATGACTATTTTTTGATATTGTGTAATATATATGAGATTATGATTATGTGATGTTTGAATCTGTTATAGACCTCCAATGAATTGGGTAATGTGATATTTACATCTCATGAGATGATGATGGTGATAATAATTAATAATATTTTAAATATCTTTATTCACATTTTGATGCATGATTATGATTTATTATATCTATGTTCACAATATTATGTAGGTTCATGATTTCTAATGGATATGTTCACATTTTGATGTGGGGGTATGATCACTTTATAGTCATGATCACACGATTTTGCATAGACATGATTTTGATTAGTTATTTTCCAAATTTTATGATTTACTATGATTATTATTCCATATTCCAATGTTATGAATATTGAATTATGATTATTTTTTGACACACTTATTGATCTTTCTACTAGATATGACATTATTCAAAGTATATGATCTAAAATTTTCTAGTTTGAAATCTATTATGTTCAAAAAATGCACTTGATTATGTTTTCATACCCTTATTATTATCTTATACTTTCATATGAATGATATCCCACATGTTAACCCATACTAAGAATATGAGCCCACCCTTTATTATGTTTTCCTTCCTCTAGTGTTAAAGGGAGGTTTAGAGTATGATATGTTAAAAAGGGTACTAATATGATGAACTGTTTGGGATATGTTTAATATATTAAAAGAACTAAGTTGATTATTTATCTAGTTTATAAAGACACTAAAATGTTATAATCCTTTGGAATGTGTAGTTGTGAAATGTGTTTAATATTCATAATAAATGATTTAATATTTTTTTAAGTTACATTGGGTTCTCTATAGTTGGTTTCTGAGAAATGTGTAGTTATTTTTTGAAACTAGTATGAGAAAACTTTTATGAGAACCCATAGGATAAGCCTATGTATATAAGAAAATTATATTTTATGGTAAATAAAGGAGTATGGTTTTCCTAGAAAATGAATCCCTATATATATATATATGAGAAATTAGATATGACTATGGAATAGAATCACCTAGGGGTAATAACTCTAAATGAGGTGTATTTTGTATTAGCTCTATCATCATTGGTGAATGATGAGTTTGCCTAAGACCTCACACCTAGATGGTCACTCCTAGTGGATATGCTTTGGTTAATTTATATTATCTTTCTGAACCATTATAAAGGATTTAAATAGATAATACCATGGATGAACTAGATTAAACATAAGGTGTCTTTATTGAAAATAAGGTGTCATAATTTAAGACATCTCATGAATGGTTTTCTTATGATTGCATACTCTTTTTATTGTTTCTCAATACATATGTTAGATATTTTTTGTTTTTTTCAATGGATGGAACTAGAAAGAAACATGATAATAATGTATTTTACTATCCTCGTGAGAAACTAAACTAATTTGGAAGTTGAATGTGATATATTATGATTATTATCACTCATATCTCCCAATATATGAACAATAAATCAAACCATATTGACCTTATGAATGCACAAAGTCTGAATAAACATACCATTTAGTCTTTTATGTGATAACACTCACCCTATTTATTTGTTTATTCAAATACAGTAATTGTATATAAATTTATGAATTTAATCAAAATGATATTTTATGTTCTTAAATTATCAGACAATCAGAAAGTTGTCTTAGTATTTTATTCCTTATAATTTTAAGCTGGTCCATGGTGTAGTATTATAAATAACATGAGGTAAAAGGAAGAAATAAACTCCACGGAATGGGTTGATTTTAAGAGGGTATTTCTAAAATAAATGTTATCCTATAACTCTATAAAATAATATGGAAAGATACTTTGTGGAGTTGAAATAGAAGGTTAAGGAATCCAATGGTAAATACGAAGCAATATTTAAAAAAATTTCAAGGTAAAATATTGGATTTAAAATAAATTGAGTGAGAAAAATTGGTCAATTATTTAGTATCATAAAATCAATAATTCAAAATGTGGTACCAATAAGATATTATAGTGACTATGAAAAATCATTTAATGTGATCTAAATGTAGAAATGGATGGGGTAACTCAAATTTTTCTTCTATTTTAATTGATAATAAGAGAAAAATAGATCTTAATGGAAACTCTAATGGTAAATACCATAGTGGAAAGAAATTAAAACCACCTAAATGATAAAAATATGAGGAAAAGAACACAAAAAATTATCATAATGTAACAGGGAAATTATTCAATTATAAAAAGGCTGGACATTGATTGAGTTATTATCGATGGGAGCTCAAAAGGTTGGAGAATGAAACCAAGGATAAGGATTCAACCAATGAAGTTTAATGTTTTTCCTGTAAGGAGATTGGGAAATATGAAAATCAATTTTATAATCCAAGAGATACTGAGATTTTTAGGACTCAACTACCCCCTTTGAAAAAGGATAAATGGGAAACCATTGTTATCACTACTAATGTGGGTTAAGAGAATAACATGGTGAATGGTAAACTTATCTTCCACTGTTGAATTGAAAATACCTTATTTAATTCTGTCTCTACCCACTCTTTTATATCTAAATAATTTGATAATACTGTCGCATATCCACCTCAATGATTTGAAGTTTAGTTAGTAGTAAAATCCCCAAATTTCATGATGATTTCATATCAATTCTATAGATCCACTCTTGTATATATTTTTTAGAATGTGATTCATGAAAATATTTTTATTTTCCCTTTAGTTTAATTTGATGTGATTTAGATAATGGATTTAATTTATCTATATAAATCCCATATCAATTTTTTTGTGAAGGGAAGTCAAACTTGATATTCCAAATCAACCTATGATAATATTTTAGTGCAATGATGAACATAAAATTCCAATGAATGTTACTTATGTTATATGGGGATTACTATTTATTCATAAGGTATATTTATCTCAAATGGTTCGAAATAAACAAAAATCCAAAATTATTCCTATTGTTTATGATTAATCTAATTTATTTCTTAAATACATGCTTAGTCTTACCACTAATCATGAAATTGAGTTTTCAATAAAACTCTTACCTGGTGTTATTTCTATTTTGAAGACTCCATATAAATGGACCAAATTGAGTTATAAAAATTAAAGAAGAAAAAATAGGAGAATCTTGATAAAGGATTCATATACCCAAGTGAATCACTATGGGGTGCACCTATTCTTTTAACTATGATGAAATATTGGTCAATGTGGATTTTCATTAATTATTGAGAACTTAACAAGATTACTATTAAGAAAAAGTATACTTTTCCCCATATTGATGACTTGTTTGATAAACTTTATATAACTTACTACTTTCCAAAGAATGAAATTTGTTCCTGGTATCATCATTTTAGGGTTATGAAGTAGGATAAACTAAATACAACCTTCTTTGTAAGGAATGGTCATTATGAATTTATAGTAATTCCATATAGACTTACCAATCACACATTATCTTCATGGATCTAATGAATAGAGTCTTTAGAAATTATCTTGATCTAATTGTGGTAATATTTACAGATTATATTATTATATATTCAAAGATAAAGGAAGATAATGAAAATAATGTTAATATTGTGTTGAATACACTAAGGAAGGAGAATTTTTACTCCAAATTTAAAAATCTTGAATTTTGGATACATAAGGTTTCATTCATGGGTCATATAATCTCATGTGAGGGTATATTGGTAGATATTTAAAAGAAAGAAGTTATTAACCATTGTTTCATACCAAACACAATTATGAAGGTATAATTTTTTATTGGATTGGTTGGATATTATCTATTATTTGTGAATATGTTTTCATTTTTATCTAATCTAATAACCATGTTGATATATATAGAATCCAAGTTCCTATTTATAGATCAATGTGATAAAAAAATTTACGAATATTAAAATAAGGTTGGACAACAAACATAAAATCGCATAACCCTAGAGTGGAGAAGGGTTTATGATCTATAGTGATTCATTAAATAAGGGACTAGGATGAATCCTCAGGAAGAATTACATTATTGACGGCTTATGCCTCACACAAATTGAAAATTTATGATTACAATTAACTCACTCATTATTTGGATGTAGGAGTAACAATTTTTCGTTGAAAATATAGTGGAATTATTTTTATAGTGAAATATTTTATACATATAATGATCATATAATATTGAAGTATATATTCACATAGAAATAGTAAAATATGTTCCAGTGAAGATGGTTGGGGTTGATACTACTCAATACATTACTACCCTAGAAAGGTGAAAAAGGTGGATGCTGATCTGATTCAGAAATACCATGATAGTTTTTCCATGATGAGGATATTAGGTGATCCAATATTTATGGATTTGTAGAATAAATACCATCAAATAATGAGGAAAGGGGGTACATCATATCTTTCTTATATGAATGTTTAACCATCCATCCATGTGAGGATTAAAGAGGCACAGAAGGAGGAACATGTGTTATTAATATTTTCATGACTTGTTATATACTCCCATTACTGTTTTAATATGAAATTTGCATAATTTGTGTGAAATATTAATTTGGTAATACTAAGTATAATTTTTTAGCAATTTTTGAAGTAGTCCAATTGAGCCAGTTTACTTATTTATTTATAACTCTCCTGGTAGTGATACAAATTGTGTGGTTATAGTTTTTTAATATTCATAATTCAATATAAAATATTTCATTAGAAGAGATAATGGGACGATTCTGCCATTTGAAGGCCCATATGGACCACACAAGAAGGCCAACAGAATCTGTGAAGAAACTGAACCAACCATGAAGATTTAATTTATGCGCTCAATCAGGAAGTCCAAATTCTTTTATTCTCCTCCAACGTTTGGGGGACAATGTAAGGAATCTTGGATAACAATTTCAAGGCCCAAAATCCAAAGAAAATGGGCCCAAATGATTCATTTATACTCATCCCACCATTCTGGTAAGGAATTAAAATCAGTACAGTATTCCTGAAATGTCTCCGGATATATTAATCAAATAAAGCTGAGATTTTGCGGTGTGAAAGAGGAGATATAGGTGGCCGAATTTGTTTGATAAATAATTCTTTAAATTAACATTGTGTATGTTAGACTTGACATGTCATGGATTAATGACTTGTTTTGTTTTATGTGTGGTTTCCATGGATTATTGGAAGCATAAATACACTACCATCAAAAAGCTATGAGTGATATTAGAACACTAAGTTAAGTTAAGGTTTCTATTAAATCCTTAAAACTTAGGAATACCAATAAATGTTATCTTGTGAATTGAGTGATAATTTAAATTCAATATAAATAAAATATCAAGGATATCACAAGTTTATATCCATAATAATGAACTCACCCTAATCTTTATTAATTTGTTAAATCAAACATCATCCAAAACCTATTTCATAAGTTCTGCAAACAAACCCCCCCCCCCCCCAATCAAAAAAACAATCATTGATTGGGGGTTTTTTTCTATAGCTTGTGAAATAACATATGGATGATTTTTGATTTAAAAAATTGATAAATATTGGGGTGAGTTCATTATTAGGGTGTTAAGCTTGTGATATCCATGAACTTTGCTTTATATTGCATTTAAATTAACACCCATTTCACAAGATAACATTGATTGGACTTCCTAAGTGTTAAGGATTTAATACAAGCCTTAACTTAAATTGGGGTTCTAATATCAATAATATATTGTTTATGTTAGTGTATTTATGGTTCCAATAATCCATGTAAAACACACATTAAACAAAAAAAGTCATTAATCGATGACATGTTAAGTCTAACATACACAATGTTAATTTGAAGAATATTCATCGAGAAAATACTCTAAATCACTTAACATCCTAAATTATAACTCAACCCAATGATATATTTAATCATAAATTGAAATTAATAGTAATTTGGTTATAATTATTATGATGATAAATTAAGAAGATAAGAAAAAGAAAGGGATAAGAAAAGAGTGGTGTGTCGAACACACACACAAACACTAATGATAATTAAAAACAAAAATTAGATAGAATGAGAAAGAAAAAGAAGTGATTCAACTATATTTAAACTATTTTAATAATATCATTATTAAACTATATAAGTTTTAAGAGAATAAGAGATATTGAAGAAGAAACATTCATTAAAACAGAATTACAAAAAAAAGACTTACAAGATTATAATAACGAAGAACACAAAAGCAAAAGGAAAAAAAGAGATTAGGAAGGGTATCTAAAGTGAAAACTTGAGAATTTAAGGTCATCACAAGACCTTTTAAGTGATTTGTTCATTCCAATATGTGTTCATATCTTCTGAAATTCCTACACCCTTGAAAGAGAGGAGGGGGTGTATTTATATCCCAAGGAAGTGGATTGTTTGCATTCCCAATCTGTCCGTCCACTTGGCTCAATGCTTTTGACATCAAGACAGATGAATATTGAGATATCTACCTCTTAAAAGTTTTATATAATAATTTTTTACAACTAATCACAAAATTTTTAGGAATTTGAACTTATGGAGCCAACGTTTGGGTGCTTTCAATAAACAATGTTAAACTGTCCATTTCAAACCTTGCTTTTTCGATGACCAAAATGTGAATGGATTTTGGAAAAGTAATATGCCTTCAAATCCAAACTATTTATTCTAAAAAATATTCCACCTATATCTCCTCTTTCACACTGCAAAAACTCATCTTTATTTGATGAATATATCAGGAGACATGTCATGAATACTGTACTGATATTAATTACTGACCAGAATGGTAGGATGAGTTTAAATGAATCATTTGGGCCCATTTTATTTGGATTTGGGCCTTGAAATTGTTATCAAATACTCCTTACATTTTCCCCCAAAACTTGGAGGAGAATAAAGGAATTTTTACTTCCTGATTGAGCATAGAAATTAAATCTTAATGGCTGGTCTAGTTTCTTCACAGATTCTATAGGCCTTCTTGTGCAGCCCATATGGGCCTCCAAATGGAATAATTGGCACATTATCCTTTATAATTAAATGTTTTATATTGAATTAGGAATCATACTAAAGAATAACCACACAATTTTTATCAGTAAGGGGGAGAGTTATAAATAAAATAGTAAACTAACTCAATTGGACTACTTCTAAAAATGCTAAAAAATTATACTTAGTATTAAAACATTAATATTTCACACAAATTATGCACATTTCATATAAAATTATTAAAGGGAGTATATAATAAGTCATGAAAATATTAATAACATCTCCCCCACACTTAGTCTTTTTCATGTCCTCGTGTTCAAAAAAAATAAAAACATGACAGAATCATTTTCACTCACCAACAAATATTAAAATTTTGTTTTCCCCAATCAGGGGTGGTTTAGACAATATCACTCATCCATATTGAATTCCACCACAAGTTGTTATAGAAACAATGTTCTAAAAACAATTCTTTTTTATATGCTCAAATTTAGAAATGGAAAATGGTGGCACACAAAACTTACTTCTCTCAAGTTGACAAATTTAATTTATGGAGCTTCACTCATTCCCCAACCAAAAGTGAAAATCTTAGAGTTTTAAGAGCTCTCATATTCCATTACCAATCATAAAGTGCTAAAAAATAAAGATTTATTTTTAGGGATTTTTTGTTGGTTATGGGACGGTAGTAAGATGATATCCAAAAGATATGAAAAAGGGGGTAAAACACCAATATAGAAAAAGCAATGCACTTTTTTTAAAATGAAACATGGTAGGAAATGAAAACACATATTTACAAGGGAATTATTGTGTGAATAAATACACAAGAGAGAAATAAAATTTGAAGGGGATGAGAAGATGAAATATTTAAAAAACACAAAACTTCTTCCAATGACATAAGTGTTCATCATTTTTCCTTTTTTTCATATTTTTTTAAAAGTTGATCTTGAAATAGATCTCACACTTATCATCCAAAAATTATTTCATATGCTTGAGGGAAAGAATCCATTTCAATATGGGGGAGATTTTTTCATTCAGTGTGTTTTGGGTAATGCCATGTACTTTCATTTATATAATTTTGTAAATGTTATTAACAAGTGTTCAAAAAATCAAAAATAAAATAAAAAACAAGAACAAAAAATGGGTTGTGTCTTGGGTAGGTAAAAAATCACTCTTCCTTAACCTCTGATCTTATTATAATTATTATAGTTAGTTTCTTGAGGAGATCAATCATGGTTTGTGAGTTGATTGTGAGATCTATTTCAAGTTAAACTTTTGAAAAAAATACCAAAAAAAAATGATTAACCCTTATGTCATTGGGAGAAGTTTTGTGTTTTGTAAATATTTCATCTTCTCATCCCCTTAAAATTTTATTCCTCTCTTTTGTCTTTATTCACACAATCATTCCCTTGAAAATATGTGTTTTCATTTCCTACCATGTTTCATTTCAAAAAAAGTGCATTGCTTTTTCTATGTTTTTGTTTTACCCCATTTTTATTATCTTTGGGATATCATCTTCTTACCATATCATAGCGAAAGAAAAAACCCTAAAAATACCTCTTTATTTTTTAGCACTTTGGGATAGGGAGTGGAATTTGAGATCTATTACATACTCTAATATTTTCACTTTTGGTTGGGGAATGAGTGAAGCTCTATAAATTAATTTTATCATCTTTAGAGGAGTAATTTTTGTGTGCCACAATTTTCCATTTCTAAATTTGAGCCAGAAAAAATGAATTTTTTTTGGGAAATTTTTCCTGCAACAACTGGTGGTGGAATTCAATGTGGATGAGTGATATTCTCTAAACCACCCCTGATTGGGGAAAAAAATTAATATTTGTTGGTGAGTGAAAAATATTTTTTCATGTTTTTTTATTTGTTGCACATGAGGACATGAACAAGACTGAGTGTTGGGGATTTGATGTTATTAATATTTTCATGACTTATTATATAATAACTTTACTGATTTTATATGAAATGTTCATAATTTTTGTGAAATATTAATGTTTTAATACTAAGTATAATTTTTTATCATTTTTAGAAGTAGTCCAAATGAGTCAGTTTACAATTTTATTTATAAATCACCCCTATTGATCCAAATTATGTGGTTATTATTTTTTAGGATTCCTAATTCAATATAAAACATTGAATTAGAAAGGATAATGGGACAATTATTCCATTTTAAGGCCCATATAGACCACATAATAAGGCCTATAGAATCTGTGATTAAACTGGACCAACCATCACGATTTAATTTCTACGCTCCATAAGAAAGTCCAAATTCTGTTATTCTCCTACAACGTTCAGGGGACAATGTAAGGAGTCTTGGATAACAATTTCAAGGCCCAACTCCAAATACAAGGTGACAAAATGATTCATTTAAATTGGGCACACCATTCTGGCTGAGAATTAAAATCAGTACAGTATTCATGACATGGCTCCTGATATATTAATTAAATTATGCTGATATTTTGAAGTGTGAAAGAGGAGATATAGGTGGCTGAATTTTTTAATAAATCATTTGGATTTTAAGGCATCTTACTATTCCAAAATCCATTCACATTATGGACATCAAAAAAGCATGTATATAAATGGACATTTTAACATTTTTTATTAAAACTACCATAAATATGGATCCATAAGTCCAAAGGCCTCAAAATTTTGTGAGTAGTCATCCAAAATTATTATTTACAACTTTTAATAAGGAGATATCTCGAGATTCAGCTGTCTATATTTCCAAATCATTGATCCAAGTGGAGGGACAGATTGGGAATGCAAACAGTCCACTTCCTTGGGATATAAATACATCTCCCCCCTCTCCCTCAAAGGGTTCGAATTTCAGAAGAGAGGAGTACATATTGGCATGAACAAGTCCTTTACTATGGCTCTGGAGGACCTTCCATACTCATGTTTTCACTTGAGATGCCCTTCCTCCTCTCTTCGTTTCCTTTTACTTTTGTGTTCTTAATTATTGTAATATTGTAAGCCTTTTTTTGTAATTGTTTATTAATGCAAGTTTCTTCTTAAATATCTCTTACTCTCTTCCACATTCTATAGTTTAATATTGGTCTTCTTAAATTTTTTTAAATACAGTTGAATCAACTTCCCTTCTTTTTCATTCTCATTAAATCTAAAGTTTGTTTTTAATTATCATCATCGTTTGTGTGTGTGTGTTCGACGCACCACTCTTTTCTTATCCCTTTATTTTTCTTATCTTCTGAATTTATAATCATAATCATTATAACCAGATTACTAATCATTTAAATGTTTGAGTAAATCTCTCATTGACATGATTTATAATTTAGGCATGTTAAGTGATTGAGAGTATTTTCTCGATGAGTATTCTTTAAATTAACATTTTGTATGTTAGACTTGACAAGTCATGGATTAATGACTTGTTTGGTTTAACATGTGGTTTCCATGGATTATTGGAATCATAAATACACTACCATAAAAAAGCTATGATTTATATTATATCCCTAAGTTATGTTAAGGCTTGGATTAAAGCCTTAACACTTAGGAATTCCAATCAATGTTATCTTGTGAAGTGGGTGTTAATTTATATGCAATATGAAGTCGAGCTCAAGGATATCACAATATTAACTCCCTAGTAAAGAACTCACCCAAATCTTTATCAATTTGTTAAATAAAACATCATCCATAAATTATTTCATATTCTATGTAAACAGACCCCCCATTCAAAAAAACAGTCAACTAAAAACAATAGACTTTTAAAAAGTATAATCGTAGAGGATTCGACCTGAGTGCTGCTATACACATTAGCAGAGCACCGGAACCTTGACTGGTCGATAGGTGATAATCGGCCGCACTTTCAGGATCTATAACTATATAATAAGGTAATAATATTTCTTGAGTTAAACCATGATTATAGTGGAATGATATGTTTCATGACCTAAGTATTTTTCTCATTAATACTAGACTTGAAGAATGATTTGTTGGAAGAATAACATAGTTCATCATTCTTTATTCATCGTGGAATTGTGAAGATGTATAAAGATCTTAAATAGAATTTCTGGTGAGATAACATGAAAAGTGATTTTACAAAGTGTATATATTGATTCATATTATGTTATTAAATTAAGTGTGAGATATATAAATTTAAGGGAATGTTATAATTATTACCCATACCATAATGGAAACGGAAAAACATTACCCTGGATTTCATCATTAGACTCCCTAAAAAATATAAAGGGAATAATACGATTAGGATTATATTATATTACCTTATGAAGTTAGTAAATTTAATTGAAATTAGATAAGATTTATCTCTTGATCATATTTATAGGATATACATTACGGAATTGGAAAGGTTACATGGAGTAATGCATTATATTTTATCTTATAGGGATATGCGGTTTACATCAATGTTTTTGAGAATTATTCACCTAGAATTGAATACAAAGTTGAACATTACCACTAAAAATAATCCTTAGATGTATGGTAAATATGATAGGGATATTTAAACCCTTGAATTTATTTCTAGATCATGTTTTATGGATTTTAAAGGTGGTTATGATGAACACCTTTCTCTGGTTGAAGTTTCATACAATAAAATATTTTACTCAAGCATTCAAGTGGATCCTTATGAATCCCTCTATTGTAGGATGTGCAGAAATATGGTGTGCTAGGATTAGTTTATAGAAATAATTATATTAGGACATGAGATAGTCAAGTAATTATTATATGAGGTTAGATCCATCCAGAATCACATAAGTGAAACTCATAGTCAGTATAAAATTTATGTTGATAATCATTGGTGGGATCTAGAGTTCGAAGATGGTGACAAGGTATTCCTATAAATTTATCCTTTGAATGAGGTTATGATATTTGTAATTAATGGAATTTTTTCACTAGATATATCATTCCCTTATAAATTAATAATTATATTAGGATGGTTTCTTATCACTAGTATCTTCCACCAAATATCTCTTAGCTTCACAATGTATTTCATATATCTCTCCTGAGGAAGCACATACCTAATCCTTCACATATAATGAACTCATTGGTTGTACCACTATATAAATATATCTATTTTTAGGAACAATAAATGGATTTTATGGATCAAAGAGAGAATGTTTTTCAGAGTAAGACCACTCTTCTGGTCAATGTTTTGTGTCGAAACCATAAATTTGATTAACCTATATGGGAACTTAAAGATGTGATGAAGTAGAAGTATCCTCGGTTGTTTGTATCATGGTGAAATAATTTTAAGATAAAATAATTATAGGGGGTAGAATGTAAGACCTGAAGGATTTATGATATATTTCTCTTTAAACAAAATTTAAGTGTCCAACAACTTTCTTAACACGCAATTCCGAGCTTCAAGAGAATTGTGATATACTATAAAATATTATTATTTAAATTTAAATAGTATAACATTAGCATTAAAATTGGTGTTATGAATAGTAATAACCATATTATGAAAAATATGTATAAATTTTTTATACAATGTAAATGTATTGATTAATTCATAATAAATATGTACTCAGTTTTTAGTAAAGTCATTTTATTCTTCAAAAAAATACATTTTCTTGAAAAAAATATTTATTTTTTTCCATAGATATTAAAATTAATTTATTCAAATTTTAAAAATTATATTTTAAAAAATGGATATCATTTTTTGATTCAACATATCAAATTTAACTTAGGTGGAATTTTTGATATTTTTCTAAAATAGTTGTTTTTTAGGTGAATAGTGAAAATACTAATTTTTCAAATACTGTCATTTTATGACATTAAAAAGATATAATAAAGGATTAATAAATTTTTTAAAAAACTTGACTGAATATATTTTAAAATATTTAATAAAATTTCTTTAAAATTTTATTTTTAATTTGGGAATTCAAGATTATCATTTGTGAACATAAGTGATATTTTATTCAAATTTATAACTATTTTTGGGTATCTGAATTTAATGGGTTGGTTGTAAGATTACATTCAGTTTTGGATTGATCAAAAATTCTAAAACCATCATATTTTTATTATATATTCATAAAAATTCATGGAAACTAACTTGTTAATTTATTTTAATGTGAAATTATTTTTACGCTTAAATAAGTTATTTCTTAAAAACTATTTTTCATGCATTTTGTGTTATTATATAAAAAGTAATTTCTACTTACTATATAAACTGAATCTGATAAAATATATTCTTATTTTTAAATCATTATTTTCAAAAAAAATTATAAGGATCATTTTATTTTTAATCATATAATTAATTTATCAGGCTAAAAAAGATAAGTTATCACAATTAAGGTTAAGATGGGTATAATATTTTTTATTAAAAGATAAGTCTTAAAAAGTATCCAAAACTTGAATAAATGTAATTGGTTGATTTTTATTTAAACACTATCACATCTTATCTTTAAAAATTTTGTGCATTAATTACACTTTACCTTATTATGATGTATATATTATTTAATATTTTAACTCATTTCAGGTGTGTCATTTCCTTCAATTATAAAAGTGAATGTCTTCTCATCCTTTATCCACAAAGTTTGAGCCTTAAATATCCATAAATCACTTATATAATACCTTCCTATATTCATTTCCTACTTCCTATATCTTTTTTTCTTAAAAAAATAATAATTTCCTAATTTTTTCTTTCTAATAATTTGGAATATTTCTAGGAATACTAGAGTCAGGCACTAACACGGCATGAGATTCCAAGGTCCGGTATGCCCATAATTAATTTTTGAAATATATTAAATAATTTAAATATCATGAAAAAGTATTTTTCCTAAAAAGGTGGAATAAATATTAAACAGAAGATTGGATCAGAAATATTAGGTTGTCATTGAGTTTAAAGCATGTCTTTTACCATAGGCGTGACCTACCTTTTGAGGGCCTCGAGAGTATTTATAAATTCCAGTTATGAGTGAATAATTAAAATAAATTAAAGAAATTATTTATTTTATTTTTCTTGATTTAGAAACCTAAAATACTCTTTAAATACATGGTTATGGGGAGATCACACGGTTGGGATCTAAACACGAAGAATTAAAGGACCGTTGGAGGAGAGTGTTATTTGTAGACGACATCAAATCTAATCATATTGATGATCATTCAAAAAATCTACTTGAGGAGATCTTCAATGAGATTGATATGGATTTTTTATTCATTATTTATTGGTCTATCTTGAGTTAGGATGTTTTCTTTGTGGATTTATCCTTATTTTTATCCCATGGAAAACAAGAATCAATTGACTAATGGATTGATTCACGGATTGGTCATTTTGCTAGTATAAGATATTTAAGGGATTTGGGGATAATAATTATCTTATTTTTCATTTATGTTACTACCTATTGGTTTTTTATTTCCAATGAAAATAGATCAAGAACAAAATGAAGAAAGGGAGAAGTTAATTCCTCACATTTATGGTTTATTGTTTTCTCTACCCATTCTAAGTGCGTTCGTTGTTGACATTTTATTTGGAAAAAGATTCAATGAATACCCAGTGGAATATTATTGTGCATTAAGTATTTGGAACAATGAATATCTACTTTGGGTTTGGGATATATATTTGATGACACAACTATGGTATATAACTATGCAAGAAGATCCACATACGGATCGAGATGTGTTCTTCCCGGTTTGAGAGTGTGGCTCCAACGAGGCGCGATGACAGTGGTTCCCAAGTGCTAAATATGGCTATATTCTAGCCGTCGGTGGAAAGGAGGTTCAATAAACTTCAGATCCCAGTCATGCGGTGTGATTAGAAATGGAATCAATGGCTAAAATGGCCTAATCTAAGATGCATGAAATTATTCCATGGGTTCTATGAAAAAATAAATAGCACAGCATCTAGTCCTATGAACACATGTTGTTCCATCCTTTCTATGGAGCAATAGGATTTCAAAACTGATATAAGGATGACATACCATGTGAAAAATTTCACACACCATGTGATCCTTATCTGACCATCTTGGTGTGTACAAGGGTTACACTCCTAGGAGGCCATGTATTATTATATGCCATGTGTACCAAGTCACACTCTATAAAACACATGGTGGATAGATCAGTGTGTACAGGGAGTACACACCATGGTGTCCATGTGGCCTCACACACTATGTACTTGAGAATTACACAGGAAGGATGGAGTGACATGGGAAAATCCATGTACCTGATCATGGAAAAGTACTTGGACATGACCTAGTGTACATGGGCACATGCAGAATAGCACGCTAAGTGCCAGGGAGGCTTATAAACATTGTGTACCTCAAGAAAAAATTGTGTATAGTTTAAAAGTGAATTTCATGTGATCATGAGACACAAGAAGTGATAGTATTAGTGATACACATTGTGCACTACTTTTAGGACATGATTCATTCCTCTTTATTCATAGATTAGCTTTGTTTAGAGATTCTGTGAGATTCCTTGGGATAGTATCAGTTGATTGAATTTCCCTGGTCCATTCCTATGATGTTTTAGAATAGTATAATTTTCTCATCATATAGGTTGACCCCTCTAAAGCTTCCCAATTTTATTTGTAGTGACAGAATGTTCCCTTAATCTTTAGTGAGTGGTCTTGGACCGCTTTGACTACTGACACAACTTCTTGGAGCATGTATCCTTATGAAAGGCCTAGAGAGATCCTTATTTCATTAAAGTTACACTATATAGGTTTTTTGGTATTTTTGTAATCTATATCTACACAATATTTTATCCCTTATCTATGAGGATATTTCTAGTAGGGTCCAGTGTCCTCACTATTATCCCTAGGCATTGACCCCTTATCGGTGACTCGAGATATGATCTTTCCAATGTGGTGTTGTCTGATCAAGTCTATATATCAGATGAACCCTCTCGGTTTCCCAAGTTACATAAATTGTAGTATAAATCATGTAGTGTGTTATACCATATGATTTTGACTGTTAGGATGAGTGTCGGTAGTGTATCTCATGTAGTGTGTTCTCTGAGATGAGCATTGTATGGAACCTTTGAGCATGAATCATGAGATGGCTTTATGGTTGTGATATCACCTTAAGGCTTTTTGTATATTGTGAGTATATATCAATGTTTTATTTTATGTATCACATTATGATAGATGTATCCTATGATTAGATGACTACTGTTAGCGTCTGTGTTTTTTTATTTCAGGGTGTTCTATCTGATATTGTTATACTCACTCTTTCATAGGATTTTAGAACACATGTTGTGTCTTATTAATATGACATAACATTTTGTGAATCCATTGGTGGATTAATATCATGCAGATCATTTTTAAGCTATACATACCATGGTTTATACAGGGGTTTCATTTTACAAAAGTATCCTCATGTAATCAAGTGAGGCTTTACTATATGGTTTTGGGTGGGCTTGTATTTTTTTCACTTTTTTATGCTTACCGATATTGTATGTAATATCCGTATTATGGGATTATATATGTTTGAATTCATTTTTATTAGTTGTTTTACATTTCATAATTCTATGGGTTTGGAGGTGTGTGTGTGTGTGCAGTTGTCTTTGGCTAATGCCTCCCATGTGTGTGACATACCATTTTGGCACTAGTCACCAGACCCTAGCACATTGGAGGTGGAATTGGGGTAGTTGTATCTTAGTCCACCTTGGGTTGGTTCCTGATAGAATGGTATCAGTGGTGTTACCCAACCTAAAGTGTTATGATACTATGTGGGTTTGGGATTAGAGTTTGATGTTTCTTTTGTCTAACTATGAGGTTTGGTTTGGAAACTTGGGAATTAATGTTAAAATGTTTTTAGATTAGATATTAGTATTGGTTGTCTAGTTTTGGTATGATGGTCTATGTATCCATTGAACAGGACCCTAAGAAATTGGTAGTTTAATAGATATATGTATACACTAGTTATAGGGATAAATTTGGTACATGCATCGTATAAGAATGGGTTTGGGGTTTCCACATCCTTCTTCAGTCAACTACCTAGATATACTCATTTACCAGAGTACATCTTCATAATATCTAATATGACACAATAATGATACCCATATAAGATTCCAAGATAGTTTTTTGTTTAAAACTAGATGAGTGATGAGGTTTTACTTCATGGACCCACTCATGAGGTGTTTTTTCCCAGATGGATACCAAGCATTGCTACCCCTATTCAAGAGATCATGGATCCTTCGATGGATTAGGCATATAATCTTCCTTTTTTTGATCAGTTGATATCTCTAGTAGTATAGGGAGATGGGATGAACATGATTAGAATGTTACAAAAGTTCCAACGATGAATATTATTGATGTTTTGTGATGAGATAGGCCCTTAGGCTGTTGAGGTTTGACTCAAGAAAATGATCTAAGTTTTCATCATGTACAGTCAATGATTGGTTTTATGGTTGTTCTTGCGACTCATTCTCTTCAGGGAGAAATAGTTGGCCCTAATGATACTTGAATAATTTAGCAGATCATTTCCACTCGGATTTGGAAGAATGAGAGGGTATGTATTTTCTATTGGTACCAGGCCCATGAAACCCTAAACGAGACCGCTTTCTAAGTTATCATGTGAAGGTAGAGTCTTGATATAGCGATGAAGTCACTGGGGAGGGTTAGTTCCTAGTACTCTTGACCTGGGATCACTTTTTTTATTTTTATTGGATGGAATTGTTAGGGTTAACAGTTAATCATTAAAATAGTCATTTAAAAATTCAAATATATGTGTGTATATATATATTAGATTGGACACTAGAAGATGAAACAAGTATATTGAGTTTTCATCACGATTTCCACAGTTAGAGATCAACCAGTTTACATGGTGGGTGGTACACCCTTCATGGGTGGTGGAAGATTGGTGTGATCCTGTGGTGTGAATGTACCACAAGGATGATACCCATCTCTGATAGTTGTCTATGTGGTTGGAGGATTATATAGATCACAGGACTCGTAATATGTAATGTGTTTTCCTGTTAATCCGCATGTTGTTTTCCTAAGAGGAGGATGAGATATTGAGGTTGGATGAGGATTGTTTCACTTGGACTAGGTGGAACGAGGGAAAGTATCCACTCCTGATAATCAATGAACACTTCTCATAAACCCATTTTATTAGCCTTATGTCATTCCCTAAGTTTTGAAGTGAGGTTCTGAGTATGATATGTCTATAAGGGTAATAATAAGAAGATATTTACGGGATATGTTAAATATATTTTAAGAAATAAGTTTATTATATATTTATTTTCTTGAGACACTAAACCTTTAAAATCATTGGGAATGTATTATTGTGAAATGTATTGAATATTCAACTGAAATGATGTAATATTTATTTATGTTTTGTGGGGGTCACTATAATTATAGTATAAAAATAATTTTAATTGATAATAAAAATATAAGAACCTACTAGGTTTACCATGTAAGTAGAAATTAGTCTGTAAAGTTTTGGGGGAAGATGAAAGGGTTCCCAACAATGATTGGAAATGATGATTGGGAGGTTTGATGGTGACGGGGTAGTAGAAATAATGTATCCTTTATGTGTGAGGGGAGAGGGTAAATATAGGTTTCGTTGGGTATGTATTAATAAGGAGCGGGAGAGGTATTTGGGTTATTTTTTAAAAAAAATTATGGGTTTTAGAAACTATTGTTAATTACTACAAAAATTTACTATTTAGATAAAGGTTAACAAAAATGCCTCTAAATACAATGATTTTTTTATTTTTTTATAGATAGATTAGAAAATCACTACTAATAAAACACCTATAATACTTAATATTCTAATACATTAAATATTAATTTTAAATGAAATGAATAATTAAGAGGCCTTCCTAATGACTATGGGTAGTAAATGTGGTGGTCACATTGTTTTGAGGGATTGATAATTAGAGGAGATGGTTGCTACAGTGGGCGACAGATGCACTGATAGTATATTCAAAGATAAATTTGGGGGTCAAACCCTATGGTTTTTATGGTTTTGGGTAGGTTTGAGTGATTTAGTTTCAAATGGGAAATATTTGATAGGGTAATGCTTAGGGTGATAGGTTTTTCTATTAAGGTAAGAATTCTTTGATAATAATGATCGGTGGTACTACACCCAAAAATTGTGGGCATAGACAATATAGATCCTAGGGGAAGTCCATCATATCATACGATAAACCCCATAAGGGGTTAAATGTAATGATATGATCAACCAAAAATGTTCAATAAGGTAATATGTAGTTCTATACCAATAATAGGTAAAGGGAAAATAAAGATGGACATTTTGGTACTAAGTATAAGTTGGTTGCAATGAACCATGATGGATCAACCCAAAATTCCCCATCTCATTGAGATATTCGTTATACACATGTCCATATGGAATATTATCCATGGGTAACACTAATTTTTATAATTTTTTGTATAATTATTGAGAACATTAGGACTTTCTTGGCCAATTTCTTTGTTGTTAATTCTTATAGTTTATTTTAATTTTTTTAAGATAGATCATGGTAGTGAAGTTTTTAATTCCCTTTTTACCATTTAAACTTATTTTATAAATTTAAATATTTGAGCATTAAATTCTATTATGGATTATACTATGAAAATTTTGAAATTATATGTGTTTTTTCTTAAGTAGAATAAAACAGTGTCTTTCTATGGGTTATTTGGAGCTCCTAAGATAGATTTTTTTATAAAATAATATTTTTTTCATGTAAATATGAGTTAACTATTTATAAATTGTAATATAACTTATAACATGTGATAAAATATCATTTATACCCATGATCGTGATTATATATATTATTAATTGTATCGATTGGTGATTAATTACAATATGAGGATATGATGCCATTCTTCATGATGAAAAAAATATTATTAATGATATGTAGTTTGACAAGATTAAAAATCTTAAAGAGTTTATTGTTTATAATAATTATCCTTATAAACTTTTATGATTTATGATGTATTTTTACATGAATATTTAATGACTTAGTTTTTATGATTCCTCATATTCATTACGATAGGTGATCAATGTGCATAATTTTTTCCTTTATACTTGGTGTGGGTTATACTAAGGTTCCCTTAATAACTATTTTAGGTAAATTGACTAAAAATTAAATTGGTTTCATATTTCATTCCATTAAACAATATTTTTGATATTATTATATTACCTATTGATTAGGGTCGATGCTTGGGATTTTGTAAGGGTCTGTCGTAAGGTAGGTAGCAACCTTAGAGGTGAAATTCCTTGCCAAATGTCATGGTATTTCTATTCTATGGTATTGTTTAAGTGTAATTGTCCCTATAAGGATTATCAGATTCTAAATGAAACCTTTTTTTGGATGGGTGGTTATAGTAACCTTGGTCATGTTAATGACATGAGAATTAGGTGATGCTCGGCTTCAGCATGTTAGACATGCCTAGGGAATGTTCGGATTCTTAGTAGGTGATGTGACCCTATCTTCTTCCCCAATGATATATGAATTGGTAGGTTATAATCCTGGTTAATGGTCATATGGGAAATTCGGATCTTGTTTGAATCTCTTATATGGGCCATCTGATACTTGAATACATAGGGAGAATATCTTATGGATAGTATTGATGATGTATAGTCTTACTTCAAATATCTCAGGGTAGTATGATTTGATATAAATGGAACTCATCGAGTTTTTAAGTTGTTTAATGATCTGGTTGAGTTTAGTGTAATCATTATGCCTTATATTGTTGAGTATGTTATCCAATCATATTTTAAGTAATGTGGACCTTGGAGTTAAAGGAATAAAATTCATCCAAATACTCAGGATAATTTTCCAAGAGGATTGGGTGTTTTAAAACCTTGGTTGGGTTGATTTTTGTTTTTAGGACAAATGTTATGATGTGTGTGATATTGACTCAGAGATGTTTAATGTGTGTGTATAAGGTGAATATGATCTAGCTCAGTTATCAGTGGCTAATTTGTATCTCTTCTTTTAATGAATAGGGCACAGCTACGGTGGGGAGAATTTTGTAAATCCTATAAAACAGGTCCTTCTAGGAAAAATTAACACAAATGAGGAATAATATTGGAAATGGCCAGTCTTTCTTGAATAGCTATCAGGATTTTGAATTTTTGAATCATGTTGGTGATTGCTTGAAATCATGACATGGATGTGGTTGGTTTTATATGAAACCATTTAGAAACACTATTGGTCATGGATGGAATATGGTGCTTATGTTTTAGCGATTTCATAATTCCTCATATGGTAAAGGTTTGTGATCGGTTTTTGATGATGCATCTACATGTTAATCTGAGCTTCTTCCAAGAATCTAAGTATTAGTAGTTCAACTTATCTTCTTTCTAGAAGTTGGGTATGGTTCATTAGAAACTATACCAAGAACTTAATATTGGTTATTATAGTGGTGACATGAATCTTCTAATCATATTAGTGTACTCTTACTTAGTGATGATCATGTCATTTATCTTAGTGTAATCCCTAATGCACTAAGATAGCATTGGTTATATGCCATGCTAAATTTTAAAAACTATTGGGATTAATATGGTATATCTATTAGAGTTTAATTATGTATTCATGGTTTTTAATCAATGAATTCTTAGTCTGGAGTGATTCTTGGGTTCCCAAGTAGGAGAACCTTGGATGGACTCTTAGACACCATCTATTTTTCTTTGATGTTACCACTAGGAGGATGTTTCTCTGGGCTCATTCAATGATATGACGTTGACGTATTATCCTTGTACCAATGTCTCACTTGTAAACATGGAGTGTGGAATACATTGGGATAGTTACTTGGACTCTAGTTAAATGAATCTAAAGTTATCTTGGACTAGTGGTTAGGATCAAAGCTAATGTTTAAAGGATGATGATTCTAATGGGATGGATCTGGGTTATACCCTTTTTCGTTTTGTGTCATGATAG
Source organism: Viscum album (assembly GCA_963277665.1). Classification (NCBI taxonomy): domain Eukaryota; kingdom Viridiplantae; phylum Streptophyta; class Magnoliopsida; order Santalales; family Viscaceae; genus Viscum; species Viscum album. The sequence goes on along the minus strand of OY728120.1, from coordinate 644,169,703 downwards.
ATTAAATGGTCAGGTGATGATCTTAATATGGAACATCACCAGAGGTCGGGTATGGGATTTAGTTAACACACTCATGGTAAATGAAAGATACCTTGGAAGAAGGAATTTTGGTTCAATTGTTATAATGGTGTCCATCTAAGCCGAGCATTCTGATAAGGTTCAACTAGATGTGTCTTTAATTATTCTTTTTATTCTAAGTAGTATGGTAGGTAGAGAGTTGTTTCTATAACATAATCTAGTATAGATGAGTTCCACATGTGTCATTCAAGGATTTTCATAAAAATATGGCTTGACATGGATAAACAAGTTTGGTGGGGAATTGACATCTTGACCTTTTCAAAATCATTCTGGGAGTGTCACTAGAAACCTTATTGAAAACATTGAAGTAAATTCAAATGATGGGGCATTCCATGGTTCAGAATTGGCCCCTTTTGATGTCAAGAATTTTATTGGGGAGGACTACTGGTCTGATTTTCAAAGAGACGATGATGTGATTGCATCTCCAGCTAAACAGGATCAGGTAATTCATTGTTTAGGTGTTTCAATCAGAAGATGAGCATTGGCTTGGGTTTCCATGGATTAAGTGTCTTGTGTTTAATTAATTCCTATAGATACATTGGGAGTTTTGAATCAAAATGTGAGAATTTGAATTATATTTCATGGAAATTATAGGTCGGGTGATTTTTTCTTTGTTCCATAGGGATTCTTAGGGATGATAAGTTCTAAGGTGGGGAGGTTAAAGTGATCCGTATTTTAATACAAGGTAAAAATCTATGGGAGTTTTAATTTTGGAATTTAGTGGATGGTTCGTTCTTTGAATTGAGATTTAAAACATAATCCTAAGATTTTGAACACTTAAAATTATTGTTTTTATACTATCGTAAAGTCATGTGGGGTTCCTCAAGATATTCATAGTTTTGGGAGCATCAGGCTCTGAAAACTAGAAAATGAGAAGCTCTAAATAGGGTGCACGGTTTGTACAAAACTATGTGGACCCAACAGTAAGCTATTCTACCTGAACCAGAGGAGAAATAGGTTTCACATGGACTACATATGTTTTACCCAAAATTTTTTCCTATCCCACATCATTAGTGCCACTTAGGTTGTACATATGCACTATTCATCACACGGTTGAAGCGTAGCTAGGGAAAATTGTGTAGCATAACTGTGTGAGGTGGGTTTCCTACGTTGTGGGGGCCACACGATTGGCGCATGGTATTTCCATACCATGTATCCAAACCATGCAACCCATTTTTTGGGTGAATTGTCCAAAATTCCTTTAATGACTTTTAAAACTTTTCATTCTTTCTTTTCTTCTCCTCCTCTAGTAGGTGCCTCCTCCTCCCTTGAGTCGCGGGTCTCCTCCAAGACTAAACTAGGATTTCAATGATCTCCTACATACTTTATTAGAATCAAGAATCGTTAATATCTATGAATCTGTATCGGTAATCTCTTCATCACTTTTTAATATTTCTTTGTTTATTATTCTCTCGACCAAGTTATCATGGTGCAAGATCATTTTCACTATTTTCAGGGTGAATTTATTTTTCTTTATTTTCTTCCAAACCAGACTAAATCAAGCCTTGATATTGGATGATTAAATCATCCTAAGCATGAGGTAGGTGGTCTATAACGTTTTTCCTAAATTTCCATTGAATTATAAATGTTGTCATTGTGTTTCACACCGGCCTATACCACACATTTTCCTAAAATTGAGTTATTCATTTTAAATTATTATACACACCTTGTATTTCTCCCATTGAGATTTTTTATGTATACATAGGATTTAAACTTTAAACATAGAAACACCTTGGGTGTATTGACTTGAATTTTCATTTTGTAAATTGTTTTTTAAATTCCTAAAATTTCTTCTGAGCATTTTTGTTGGATTAATAATGAAAATTTCCCTTGTAAACTCTTGTATGATTAATAATGGAACCCTCTAAGTTCCATGTTCATCCATATATTTTTTACATATGTGTTAGCTTCATAATATTTTCATTTAATGTGAATTGGGATATTAATATTGAATGTGATTTTTTAATTATTTTAAATTATTTTTTTATGAAGAATTTCATGTTTTTATAATAAAACCCCTTGGATGAGGTGTGTTGTCTTAAAAATTACAAAGTGATGATTAGTGATTTTATATCATGATTTTTATGTGGAATTCTTGTGATTTGACTCCTTGATGTTCTTAAAAAGATTATACCCTCTTATATACATTTTTAATGAACTAAAGAACCTTCTAAATGCTTGGAAAAATTTATAAATTGAATGTATTTTCCTGTTTTATGGATTGAATGGATTATTCCACACATATCTAAATGAATTTTTCTTTATAAATTGGATTTACCATTTATGTAATTTATCAATTGACCATGGTTCCTTATAATTTCCTCTATGGGCCTTATAAAATGAATTTCTATGTTTTGTTTAATTAAATGTAAAATATTAATTTGAATAGATTTTTCATGGTAGTTTTCATTCCTTTAATTAATTAAGTTTTGTAATTAAATGGAATTAAATTAGGTGGTATGAACACACCTTTTGTTATAATTAAATAAGAATGAATTATGTGGATAGTTATAGTTATGATGGACTTAATAATATAACAAGACTGATAAATGTAAATCATGAGAGGTAATGCCTCATGGTTATTATTATAATATGATTACGCAATGATATAGGTGGGGTAATGATAGTAAGGTTTTTGTTGAGCATGGTGATATCATTATCCCTTAAATATAGTGTTGATCATGACGTATCACATTAGTGATACTATGTGGATGGTGGGAATGGAGTACCACATCCCGTGTGAGTGTTGACATTGAGGAGAAATCACTATAGTTAGAGTGTTGACATGATGAAACACTCAACATATCGAGTGATGAGCATGATGTCTCCCACTCATTATGAGATATAGGGAATGTAACCTATTTAATGAGATTATATGCTCATTTATAATAGTTATGGATGACTGAGTTATGCCCTGGTCCAGCTAGCACCTACTATTCCATGTATATGACCACTTACGTCTGTACATACTTGGTTCATATAGGTGAATGCAATATAGAACTATACTATATATATTATAACTATATATATAGTTACCAATCATAAACTCATTCCAGCCATGAGAAAAATTTTGTAGAGTCGGATAGGTGTCCTATTGGGACCTTAACCAACTTGTGTTTATTCATTTATCCAAATCTGTATATTTATTCATATTACATGCACATTACTTTACATTATATCCACATTTTAGGTTTAGTTGTAGACAATGTGGATGGAAACCAACAGGGATTTGTATCTCACACCCTGCTCAAGCTTCCATTGCACTAGGGTACCCAAGTAGATCCCATGTTCACAGGGCCATGGATTTTTTCTTATGATGTCTTTCTTGTGTTCCCTTGCTTATACCTATGAGTTAGGAGTATAGGACAGAGCTGGAGTTCAGGATGCTCATGGAGTTCACCCTCAGGGATTTTTATTTCTTTTCTATATTTGTGTACTATGTTGTATCTTTTCCTACTGTATGTTTATTGTTTTATTTTATGTATTACCATTTGTTCATGCATTCATTATATACATCATTGTTAGTAATATTTTTTATTTATTTTATATTATTCTTCCACTACTCTAACTTTTAATTATTGTTGCTTCCCCTATTGATTCTTATTTACTATATAATTGTGCTACTCTAATCATGAGGGTATTGTCTCCCCACTATCACCTATTTATACCCTCACTACTAGTCGGAAGCCTCTGGTGTATGAGGTTTCATGATTGAGGTTGTGTAACCCACTGGTCTAGCTACCGGTTAGGTTGTCAATCAGGTAGGGGTGTTATAAAGTGATTTACATTATATTCACAGACTGGATTTAGTTGCAGACATTATCGGTGGTAACCTACTCGAATTTATATATCACTCCTGATCGGGATTCCATTACATTGGGGTACCTAAGTAGATCTCATGTTCATAGGACCATAGATGTTTTCTTGGGTTTTCTATCTTGTACCTAAGAGTTGGAGCACATGATTGAGGTGGATCTTAGAATACTCATGGAGTTTTCCCTTTGGGTTTTTTATTTCATTTTTGTATTCATGTACTATACTGTATCGTTTCCTACTGTATGTATATTTTTATTTTATTTATCACCATCTGGTCTTGAAAGAATTGTATACATTGGCGTTGGGAATATTTTATATTTAGTTTGTATTATTCTTATACTACTCTATCTTTCATTTATTACTGCTTCAACTGTTGATTCTTAATTATTAGACCATTGTAATACTCTTATCATGAGATTATAGTCCCCCCACTATCATATACTTAGATCCTTGTTTCTAGTCAGAAGCCTATGGAATATGGGGAGGCGTGCTTGAGGTTGGGTGACCCACTAGTACGGCTACCGGTTAGGTGTTCATTCAGGTCGATACATTACAATATAAAATTTCTCCTCCTAAGAAAGACTTGATTATTGGGTTAATGTGTAATATCCAATGTTTAATATTATATTAGTGATAAAAATACATTAAACCACCACCGTGAGATCTTTTTTGGAGAGACCCTAATATTGGAGAGTTATGTATATTGGCTATCTATGGTGACTTAATGAATACAGATTCCAGTATCCCTATGTATAATTTGTTTTACCTTGAGTGATCTTCCATAGAATATTAGTAAAATTTTGTATTCCTTTATCTCTCTTACCCACAGTGAAGTCAGATCCTAAACCAAATGATACATATATCTTAGGTATCTATTTTCATCCATTAGAAATATGTATTATTATATGTTTGAGGAAAATTTTAAATTTATTGAGCAGATAAAGGAATAGATTTTGAATATGATTTTTTTTTTAAAAATTATGAGATTTATATTATTTAAACTAGATATTGGAAACTTTTATAATTTTTAAATCTAAAAAATGATATAATCTAAAAGACAATAATTTTGGCTTTTTAAAGGATAAAATATTTTAATGGATAAAAATTTCTCAACTAATTTTTTATGGATTCCCTTTAAGGGAATAAAGCACAACATACTCACCTAGAACTAGGTGGTGATGTCAATAGATATATAGGATAGAGATATCAGGTCAGTTTTAAACTTTCTAATTTTTGATATACCCATGTGTGATGAGGTTACACCCTTGGTTTTGGATAAAACATTATTAAATGAGAATAAAAAATTTCATTTTTTAATAACAATGTTATTTTATTGTTATTAAGTGAAGTATAAGCATTTCCATTTTAAATATATTATGTATGACCATCATTATCTAGTGATGAAAGTATGATGATATTGGGAATTGTTTTGTAAAAGATAATTTGTATCTTGTGAATTGTCAAAATTAAATATTGGTGATCAATGATCATCCAATAAATTATACTCATTCTTGAATTTTGGAATTAGAGTTCAATGGAGTGAATTGGATTGTTTTTCATTTCTATGGCTGGGTATTTACATGGGATTTTATTAATGATTATATCTACTTGGGTTAATCATTTCATTTATTAATTGTTATAGAGATTCTTTTGAAATAAAAAGAGTTAATTATATTTGAGTATGATGTTTTAATCAAGGGTATAAGTATATTGATCATGTTATTTTAGTGCTAAAAATTATATGATGGGATGAAGGTTATATATAGTATGAAATTGGGAATATTTGGGGGAATTTTATGTTATAGATTGATGAACCATGATCAGTAGTGAAAACTCATTGAGAGGTTCATTGTGTAAATTCATCACTAAGTTGTGTGGCTAACAGGACCAAATTTTTAAAACTAGAACCATGGATAGATGAATATGTGAAATATTTATGAGTTTCAGCATTGAAGGTTTATGCATGGTTAGATTCATGTCATTAGTTGTCATGAAACTAGTTTAGAAATGTCATATGTGTTATCTCAATGGTCATTATCATCAATGAACTAATATAAATTAGATTCATCATAAGTGTATAACTTTTATCATGAATTTATCTATAGAGATATAATAATTTTAAATGGAACCTGGAAGTATGAAATGATAATTTTCTTATAGATTCCCATACTTTATTTCTTTTTTAGACTAAAATAATTGAATACACAGATAATGTGATGACATTAATTTTGAATTGATAATGACATAACCTATTATCTTAGTTTGGATTCTGTTATAATTTTTTAAGATTCATTAGTTTCCATATTTATATAATAGGTATTTCATGTGGTTTAGTTAAGAATCATGAAATATTTTAAATGAAAATAAAAAAAAAATATTTCAATAGAAAGGGTTCCAATAGAAAAATGTAATTATCTTGAATATTAATCCTTGAATTTAAAATCCATTAGTATAATATATCATGGGACATGATACTTCATTTAGGGGATTCATTAGTTATATGCGGGATTTGGGATTACCATGGTCCTAATTTGATTATAAATAATTATTCTTCCCTCCCTCTAAATAGACTTTAGCATGTGATTCAAGGTGATTGATGAGGGTTGGATGAGACTATAGTGTAAAAAAACATCTAATATGTGTGTATAATTTTCCATCTCCCTTCACTGTATCCCATATACATCTATATCACTATTTATGAGATGTTATCTTATAGATTTTATTTTTTTAATTTTGAAGCTAATAATATATTTTATTAAGATTGATTTATTTTTTTCTATATACTATAGATAGTGAATGATAATGGTTGGTTAGAAAATGAATCTTCCACCATGACCATCATGACTTTGGTTACCTCCCTTAATATTTTTTATGTTCATGGACTCCCAATAACAACCATTGTGAGTTCACTCCACTGTTTGGATCAGGTCACTATTTTTATGGATGTTATCACCATTGATATAAGTGATGATTAAAATTGATAAATATGCTACAAGGATTGAATTTGTAGTAAATATGATTTTATGATGATTATTATTATCGAAGGAGGTGGTAAAAATGTTTTTTCATAAGTAGCCACTAGAGGATATGGTTGTAATGGTTGGTGTGAAGTGAACCAACAGTTTAGGTGAGGCATCAAAGGGGTTTATCTTTACAATTGGAATAATTTCTATAAAAGATAATAAAGGTAGTGATTACTGGCTGGGGTGGCACTCAAGGTTGTGTTTAGATATGGGGGAACACTGGTTGTTGATTATAATTGGTGTTTCCACATCTATAAATAATTTTTGTACAGTAAATGTATTAGTGTTAATTCTCCTATATTAGAAGGTTATCCCCTCAATGGGATAGTTAAAGTGTGATGATCGACCATAAAGGTTCATGTGGGTGAGAAAAAAGACCCAAAAAATAAATGGTCTAGGGAAGTTTAGGTCAGGCTAGTTTTGTTTGGGGTGAATATGGGTCCCCATGACCCATAATGTTGTTATTATGTTATGGAGTGAGAAATTTTTTATGGTTAAGTGTTGGAATTTCCAAAACATTAGTTCTGTAAGTACAGTTGGAAAAACAAAATTAATTATACTCACTCTCAAAAGTAAATACCAAAAGTTGAAGTAGCAGCAGCATCAACAATAACTTCTAGAGGAAGTGGATTAAGAGGAGTTATAGATAAGACATGGGTTTTCAAAGGATATGGTGATTCCAATTGATAAAAACTGAATTTGATTGTTGAAGAAGGAAATATATGATTAAACACATCTTTCATTATATTAATCTAAAGTATAAATATAATATTAATTAGGATAAAATGATGAATCCAAACACTGGACCAAGTTTTGAAACTAGAAGAAGTGTTTTCCAAATCTTGAGATGATGCAATAAAAGTAGAAAATAATATAGATCTTATACTATTCAAAAAAAGAATAAATTAATAAGGTGGTGTGTATATAGTTTATTTATCTGAATGGATGGAAATCCATGAAGATCAAAAGGTAGTGTGACTGGTAATACTGGTGATCTATTGTGAAGATCATCTATAAAAATATAGTTTGCAGTCACTTTTTAAATTTTTTCTGCAGTAGAATAACCATGTTCCAATGTCTATAAATTCATAGGTAGGAAGGTTGTATTCAAGAAAAATGGTGGAATAAAGGGAGTAGAGTAATTGTATGATATATCTTCTTAAAGGACTAATAATTCTATCAAATATCCTCATTCTACCATATGTGGATAACATGGTGGGAGTTATTATTATTTGAGTTTATTATGAAAGCATTACATAAATATTACACTAAAACTAGATATGTTTTCTCAAAGAAGGATCCATTATAACTAAAATTCTAGATAGGGTGTATAGAATATGGGACCCCTTGAACCTTGGATATTCTCTTTATTATTTATCCGTTAATAAAAATGTGCGGTCTCTATACCATGGAATAGTATTAAGTTTAAAACCATGCCATTACTTATGTTCCCATATGTGTTGAGTGTGCTATTATATTTCATTAAGAATGGGAGATACTTTTCTAGTATAGTAGTGATTTGATATAGTTTCTTGGGTGTGAGGAATTTTTAGTTCTAGAATATCAACTTCATGGTTTTATTCTATTCTGAATATTCCATACATTATTCTAAGTTAGAGGTCATATATGGGATCTTTAAGTTCATATGTTCTGGGAAAATCAATTAATATCAAATAATAGTTGAAATATTTGGTATATTAGGCCATGGAGCTTGTTTGTAGAGTTTAAATGAATCTATGAATCCAATTAATAAATTTACATATTTTGTATTTGGTAAGAGTTTATTATTTTAATTGAATTAAATTAAAATAGGAAAGGTTTAGGATGATGGGATTCAATTGAAAGTGAGGTGAAAGAAGAATGTTAAGACTTAACTAGAAGAATTTGGGGACCAAGACACCCTATGGGGTAAATCAGGGTGTTTTAGAATTAAAAAAAATCTATCTTACTTAATTATATTTCTTTATTATCTTGTTCTTGTGTTACAAGAAACTATGTTCACCTGGTTTCATGATTTTTCTTTTCACACAACCACACAAAATCTCATGATCTAGTGAAGTAATAGTAAAGCATACAATAATGTAGGTATTTCACTCAGTTCTCTATAATGGTATAATCTAAGGAGAAAGCACTGATGACATGTAGATTTTCTAGGAGGTAATACATTTCATATTATATTAAAAAAATTTAGGAAGGTCACATTATTAATCCAAGGGGAACTCCCTCTTCTTCCTCTCCACTAACTACTTTGGTGAAGTACTTATGGGTACTTTCACTCCTACCCTAAGCCACACTACCCTTTTTCTCCTTCACAAACTACTCTAAGAAGATATTTAATAGTTTATAGATATGTGGTAATCTCTGTGATTGGCATGCAATGTATTCTATTTTTCATTTTAAACACTATATAGACTCATTTTTATCTTCTTTTTTGGTTTTCTATTCCTTATTTAAAGTAAGATGAGACCAACTCCCCAATGTGAGGGTTGAGGCTTTATCTTTCTTAAATCATAAAATCAAAAAGAAAAAAACTAAATGAGGATAATCCTTCATTATAATTATTCTATTTCTTTCTCCCTCAACTTCTTGATGTATCAATAATGATCCTTCTACTTAGAACCTGCTTCACCCAAACTACACCTAATATGATCACCAGTATTCTAATTTGTCTCAACTAATTCTTTCTTATACTTTGAACCAAATTTTATAATATATTCTTATTTCTCTATATCTTCAATTTACAGTTGTATCAAATAATAGGAGTCACATTAGAGTATCTCTTTTTTAGATATTCAATAGTAGATTATTCCCCTTATCTTTTCCCTTATATTTTTCTGATAAATCCTCACAAGTATGCACGTTAGATATTCATACCATATTTTGAATATGGTATTATTACTTCAATATTACTCCAATATTTCCTTTATTTATTTCTATATAGTTCTTTGTTTATCCAGCTCAATATTCCTAAATGGGGTATATTTCTATATTTGAAATATGGTAACCATAAGAATCCCCCTTTTATTATTTTCCAAATAGAGTCAATATAATCACATCATTCATATTTCTTTATTAAGAATATGAAAAGTCCATATTTATCATAGATTAATCCCCTTAAAGAAATGATTCAAAGATAACTCATTTAATTCTCCACTCCTCTCACATTCTTCTCAAATATTTCAATCTCTATTTTCTACAAATTTTTCACTGGTCATTATTCACATTTGACTATATCATTAGTTAAAAAAACTTAATTGATAATATTTTATATACTCTACATGGACTTTTTAAATTCATATTTGTTAAAGAAGATACTAACAATGTATCCAAATATCTCATGATCATGATTTTCATATCCATAATATCTACACAATATGCTCCATTAAAATTCACTAAAATAATGTTGCAAAAAATTCAATTCAATTTAAACCACCAAAAATTTCACTTTGTAATACTCCATATATATCAGAGAAATATTCTCCAAAAAGGCTCAACTCCATAATTTTTTTGATTAATAATTAAATATTTATTATGATTAAAAATATTCAATTAATTCCTCATATATAATAATTTCCATGAATATAGATGTTTTGAAGAGGAATCTCATGAAACAACTCTATAGATTCCTCTAAAGACAAGGGGAATGAACCATACGTAGTTCCCTGATACACCTTAATAAGTCTCTAAATACACCTTATGATCATAGGTACACTTGATGATATATTTATTTAATTTTATGAATCTCGAAATTCACCTTATGAAGCATCAATGCACCTTAAAAATTCATATCATTCACCTTATGAAAAAATATTATCACCTTACATAGTCAATATTTCACCTTATATTCTCAGGAAGTCACCTTAGGAAACCATCTGGTCACTTTATGAGGTCCAAAAATGCATCTTATAGAATTTATCATTCACTTTATGAAGTAATATTATCACCCTATAATGTTCTTCATACACTATAAAAATCACTCCTTTAACCTTATGAAACCATTCATCCACTTTAGGTTCCCTGGGTGTCACCTTATGGAGACCTCTCTTCCACCTCAAACTTATAAGGTTTCTCCACCATGGATTTTTCAAACATCAAGAGCAGTTTGGGATTATCCAAATTCTCTAATTTTTTCTCAAAAATAGATTCAACAATAAGTATTCCATAAAAAACATTTAACCTTCTACAAATGTTATAATAATCTAGAATCAACATAATATAATCCTTCTCATGTACCTCTTTATGAACCAAGTAATTCACTTCTCCATGGATACCACATGCATATCCAGTTAATTTCTATATCAAATACAACATTTTCCCTCTTATCATCATATACCCATGTGAGGATTCATTCTTCAAACCTTTTTCAGCACTCTAAAAACCATTAGAAACAAATCTAAACGACCATAGTCACTAACACCAGAATATTAATTGTAATGAATTTTACCATTTTGACCTATATTGTTAAAAAAATAAAAAAATTGCCTCATGGATGTAATAAATAAATTTTAGGGAGTTTTATAAGGTGTCTCTATGATTTTATGGAATAAATCAATGGTAGAGTTTATATAAAAATGATGAAATTTTTTTTAAAGGAAACTAATGTACGACTACTAATGTTTATCCAACATATTCCACATAATTTACATTTTTATGATCTAAAATACCCTTCTTACATTACTAATGATATTGTTTTTTAATTGTGTTTATCAAGTTTTATTTTATTCTTTTGACTTTATCCCTAAAATTCTCTAAGTATGAATTTGGGATTTTCTTGCGGAAAATTGTCTAAGTGTGAGAAATTTTCTTTGATGAATGTTTTTTTCTATGTGATGAAATTCAAATACGTGAAGGAAACAAATATGTCAATTCGATACATTTCAAAATTTTATAAGTGGAAATTTCCTACATCAACAAGATTTCCTATGTGAGGAACCTCCAACATGATCATTCAGCTATGTAAATTAGTTATGTGAAATAGTCAAATACATAAATATGTTATGTGAGGGAATTGGTCATGTGAATATCCTACTTGGTGAAGTTAGAAACGTCACATTAATTGGATATGTTATTTTATTTGAATTGGCTTTGTGAATAAAATGGAATCAATGTTTCGAATCAGCTACGTAATATTTTCCTATGTGGATAAAATACATGGGTTATGCAATTTAGCAACGTTGAGTGAAATTAGTTATTTGTTTTTAGTTTAAAAATTCATCTATGTGGATTCAGTTATTCAAATTGACTATGTCATGTATCTAGTTGGTATTTATTAATATTGAATCACTAAAGTGTTATTTTTAATGCTACTAAAAAAGTCTTAAATTCTTTATTTCCTATTTTAGATAAAATTGATTATTATAAAAACCAAGTTTAGAGACATAAGAGAGAGGGAAAAATGTATTTGTTTCTTATACTATTATAATGTAATTTCAAGGAGAATTACAGTTGACTGTTCTTTTATTTTCATAGATAATGTACAATGTGTTTAAATAATATGAAATATATGTAATTCAAAGGGAGATAAATAAAAGTGTCGTACAAGTAGATACTTATGCATAAACTATGAAATGAATGAAAATTTATAGAATTATTTACTCAAATATTAAAAATGACTCTCTATTCTACACAAAAAAGAAAGAAGATGTTTTTATTTATCCAAAAAATTTATCAATAATCTTTTCTTCATTTGGAAGACTCTTCTTGGACTTCTTATTGTTTTGATTATTTATCTTCGAGATATTTCATTTCAATCAGTCGTTTCTTGCAGCTGTAAGCTGAAAATTGTAATCACTTTTTGTTTTAAAGGTTCCTTGTAAAAGATCATGAGAATGTTATTATGTTTAAATACTTTATGGATCACAGTTCAGAGCTCATATCCTTGTACCATGTGTTGACTACTTTCACTTATTCATGTAGTCCCTATGAAAAGGAACAGACTAGTGAAAATAAACACACTCATAGAGAAGAGAGGTGGTGGAGTATACTAGGGGAATTTTATTCCCCAACCCATTATAAATCACTTTTGTCCATTTCATTAATGATTTTCTTTACATTTTATTTTTTATTAAATGACAATACAGAATTCAGTCTTGAAAAGATGGAGAATTTTTTAAGATAAATTAAATCTTAAAGGACCTAATCCCCCCCCCCTCTTGTATCTGTTATGGTTAGTATCTAACAAAATTTGGTATCATAGTAAGTGATTCTTGAGTTCTCAGTAGTAAAATGTTGAAATATAAATATCTCTTTAACAGTGGCCACAATTAATACCAAAAAAAATAATGTCTATCATTGAAGAACTTTATTTTAAGGGTGAGAATTATGGATGTTAGAAGGAATTTATGCTCATATATTTAAAGAACCTGGGTATGATATTCTATCTAAATTCCATAAAGCCTTATGAAATTAGAAATACAAAACTAGATATTGGGATGCTGCAACAGAAGTAGACTATGATAAAAAAAATATAATGCTATGAATTATATAAACATTGTATTAGGACTAGATTATTTAAATAGTTGTTCTCAATTCCAAATATCTTATGAGATGTGTACTACCATTTAAATTTATTATGAATAAATAGATAATGTGTAAGATCTTAGATATAATATTTTCAAACTAATGTTTGAAAATTTTAAAATGATGGATGGAGAGTGTATCACACTGTTAAATGGAATAATTAATGATATTTTAAACAATATTTATTCTTTAGGAACACCTATTACTAAAACAGATCGAGCTCTAAAATTTCTCAGAATACTACCACTAATAGGGAGTGGTATTTATCTTACTATCATATAATCAAAAGAGGTAAAATGTTTTAAAATAAAATATCTTATTAGAACTCAAATGATGTATGAAGAAAATATGGAAGTTGAAGTTGTAGAACATAGGTTATATAAAAAGAATAATTATTATTTAAAGGTATTGTTTTCAAAGGATAACAATAAGTGTAAATAAATTCAAATAGTTAAGTCATATGATGAAAATTCATTAATTAATTTTAATTTTGACAATGAGCCAACTCACTTTTCTAGAAATTTCAAGAAGGATTAAAAATAGAGAATAAGTTTTAATAAACCTTTCAACAAATTAAGTAATTAATATAGATTTTATAAGTAAGATTTAATGAGTTAAATAATATTATAATATCATTCCTAATTTTCCACAACTTAAATATGATAAAAATTCAAAAAATAAATACTTCAATAAAATTTGTTATAATAATAAATATATGAAATCTATGAAAGAAACATGGGGTGATTCATAGGATTATAGTGATGTTTCATCTTCAGAATCAGAAGTTGAGCTTTCTAATCATAAATATTACATGTGCTTTATGGAACAAATATATGATATACATTCTTTCTTTTCTTCTAAACAAGAAAAGGGACCAAAAAATGTAAATTTCTCATTTAAAGAAGTAGATTAATTTTTTTCCATGTTAAAATATGAGTATTAATATTTAAAAAGAAAAAAACTCTTAAAAATTCCAATAGTGGGATTTTTAATGAAAAATAGAACTTAATTAAACAAATTTTAACTCTAAAAACCAACTTGTAAAATTATAATGTATCAGGTATTGAACATAGAAATAAAATTAAAAAGATGAAAAAAAGATGTTCAAGATTTTAAAGATGATTATATTTTATTTAAAAAAGGTTAAATTATTGAAATTAAATTCTTAGTAATATTGAAATTCATAAAAATATATTTGGAATGCGAAATTAAGGTGAAAAAAATTACAATATCTTTTTATTACCTAGTTTCAAGAATAAAAAAATTCTAAAATTACTCATTTTCATTTTGATGAGCTAGGAAATTAAAAAAATTATTTGAGTTTTAAAACCCATAGATTTATATTTATATAAATGAATTTTATAACAATTTTTTTTTAATTTTAATGTTGAAGGATCTTTACATCCCAAAAATATTTGGGTTCCCATATCCTTAATTTCTAAATTTGCAGGACCTAAGAAAATATGGTTTCCAAAAAAATTCTTATTTAATGTGTATTTGTAGATACAATGGTCCAATAGGACCAATAAAATATTTTATGTGGATAGTGGATTGTCAAGGAACAAAATATTATATTTCTATAATTTTCACCATTTATCAAAGATATATATAGGAAAAGTTACTTTTAGTGACAATGCTAACAGAAATATTATAGGAGTTGGATTGGTTAGAAATAAAAACTCTATTCATATTAAAAAAGTTCTCTATATGTAAGGTTTAAATCATAATTTGGAAATTATATCTAAATTTTTTTATGAAGGTTATTGTTTTGATTATTAAAATAATTCATGTTCTATTTTTAAAGATTAAATTATTTAATTTAAGGAACCTTGAACAAAGAATTTATATACTCTAGGTATTAATTCCTTGAGCAGAAAAAGTTGAACTGTTTAAATGATGAAACAAATGAATCATGGATTTGGAAAAGGATATTGGGACATTGTAATGTTTATTCTATGAGAAAATTTTCCAAAATAAATTTTGTTTCAAATTTACCTAAACTTTAAATGAATAAAAATATGTTATGTGATGTATGTCAAATTTTAAAGCAACACATTTCATATTTTAAACCAATCAAATAGGTTTCTACTTCTATACATCTATAACTTATTTATATGGATTTTTTTGGCCTATCTAGAGTATCAATCCTAAGAGAAAAATACATTCTTTATGTTTTAGTTGATTATTATTATAGATTTACTTGTGTTTTATTTTTAAGTGTTAAAAGAGAATCTTTTTCTATTTTTTATAATTTATTTCAAATTATTTCAAAAGGATAAATATGAAAGAATTATTTCTTTAAGAAGTGACAATTGAGGTGAATTTCAAAACCATGAGTTCAATATCTATTATTTAAATCATGGTATCAGGAATACCTTTTCTACCCCTAGGCCAACTCAATAGAATAGTGTTGTTAAAAGGAGGAATAAGAATTTAAAAGAAATTTCTAGTACTATTTTATTTTAATATAGCATTCCTTCTCATTTTTTGGATGAATATATGAGTGCATAATGTTATTTACTAAATAAAGTTCTAATTAGAACAATTTTAAAGAAAACCCCCTATGATCTAGGAAATAATATAAATCCAAAAGTTGAATACTTTATGGTTTTTTTATGTAATGTTTACATTCAAAACAATAAGGATAATCTTGGTATGTTTGATCCAAAATCTCATAAAGTAATATTTTTAGGTTATTCTCATAATTCCAATGAATAAAGAGTTTTCAATAAATGATCAAATATTGTTGAAGAATAAAATCATGTGAAATTTGATGAAAGTGATCCTTTTGATCAAAAATTAAATAAAATTGATGAACTAAGTGATTATTTTTAAACATGAGATAAGAAACTCTTTTTGATAACAAAAATGTATGAATAATTGGAACATGATTTCACAATTTCAAATCCTGAATGGTTGGATTCTAGTGAACCTAAAATTGTTCTACCTAGACATCCTAGAACCCCAAGAACTACCCATTAGAAATTTATATAGGAAGTTTGGAAGAAGGAATTAGAACTATAAGGGGTATAAGAAACCTATATAGTTTTATTCCTTTTTATATCAAATAAAACTATGGTTTATAAAATAATCCACAGTAGATAAAACTTTATTTGTATCTCTACGAGTGCAATTAAACCAATTCAAGAGAAACATGGTATGAGAATTATTTTATAGACCCTTTGACTATCTAGTTATAGGAACAAAATCGGTTTTTAGAAATAAACAAGATGATATTGTTATAATAACTAGGAATAAATCTAGACTTGTAGTTAAAGGTTATAATTAAGAATAAGATATAGACTATGAGGATACTTTTTCTATAGTATCTATACTAGAATAAATTGTGATTATTTTATCCTATACATCATATATTAATTTTATATTATATCAAATGGAAGTAAAATACTGTATGTTAATTGGTTTTATAATAGGGGGATTTCATGTTGATAAAACTCTTGGTTTTGAAAACCCCCATTTTTGAAATTTATTTTTTTAAAATACTAAACACTTTATGGTCTCAAAAAAACATATATGTTGGTATGAGTGTTTAAGTTATTTTCTTTTATCAAATGGTTTTTTGGTAGGTAAGGTAGATCCTACTTTATTCAAGAAAACTTCATCTTTAGATATCGTTTTAGTGAAAATATTTGTTGATGATGTAATTTCAGTTTCCACAATTAAAATTTTGTGTAGTGAATTTTTAAACCTTATGAAAAAATAATCTAAATTTTGTATAATGGGTAAGTTAAATAATTTCATTGGTTTTAAAATTTATCAAAAATACTTTGGTAATATTCAAAATCAAACCAAATACACACTAAAATTTATTAAAAGGTTTTTAATTGAATGTGTTAAAGTACATAATACACCTATGAGTTACAATGAATTTTTTTTGACTTGGATGAAACTAGGAAAATAGATGAAAATAAGATTTATATAAGAATAATTTGGATTTAATTATATTTTACTACTAGTAGTCCAGATATTATGTTTGTAGTGTGTCTTTCTGCTCGATTTCTAGCTAATACTAAAGAGTCTCATTTAAAAGATGAAAAAGTAATTTTAATATATTTATAAAGAACAATTTCTCTTTCCATAATTTTTACAAAAAACATATGATTTTAATTTATTATCACTCTCAGATATAGTCTTTTGTTATTCTAGATTTTATAGGAATATTACTTTAGGAACATACCATTTTCTAGGTTAATACCTAGTATCCTATTCGAGTAAAAAATCATCCTTCTGTTGCAGTATCTACTATAGAATCAGAATATATTTCTACTAGTTGATGTTGGGAAAAATTTATCTAGATGAAATACAACTTAATGGATTTTACATTCAATTATAATGAATTCTAAATTATATGTAATAAAATTAGTTCTTCCAAAATTTCTAAGAATATGATAAATCATTCTACAGTAAATCATATAGATCTAATGGATCATTTTCTAAGAGATCACACTCAAAAAGGTGATATTTATATTGAATTTACCTCTATATAGAATCAATTAGAATATATTTTTATTAATCCACTTTCATGTGAGCATGTTGATTCTATTAAAAGATAAATAGGTTTGTTTGTTTTTTAAAAAAAATAATGTGTTTTAATTTTTTTTTATTTAAATAATTTTTTTATATTCCTTATTATCTTTATTTTTTAATGATATTCAAATTGAATTATCAATTATTTAATTGAAGTTAATGATTAAATGAAAATTAATATTATTTATTTTACCTGTGTATTTAAAATTTGAAAATAGAGATTATTTTCTTTTCTTTTATTTTTTATTTTTGTTATTTATTTATCAATAGAAAGTATCCCTAAACCAAACTTGGGTATGTAAGGAAATTGGATTTTCATACGTGACTGATTACAAGATCAGCTCTCAACCGTTTTATCATTTACATATGTAACCTACCTTTGGATCCAAACCATCATTTATAACCTTTTAATTCATGTTTGAACTTTAACTTACCTATTCAAAATGGTAATTTCTAAATGTGATATTGATGGAAGATCATGTTATCTAAGAGATTCAAAGGAATTTGAAGAAAATTTAATTTTAGGAAAGACATAGATATATTGTGGATGAAGGAAACTAAAATGATACTAAAGAAATATATTAAGTTTCATGGTTGGAATTTTGTGTTTTAAGAGAATAAATAAATTATTGTTTTTTAGGAATAATTCAATGAGTTTCTAAGGAATTTATAGTTTCAACAATAAAATAGAGGATGAAGTCACATAAAATGTTAAAGAAAATTCAGTGGTTGTTTCTTTAATTTAGATAGATAATTTTTTTCATTTTCCCCATGATTGGGAGTTTTCTTTTAGTCATACTCTAGTTGGGACAATCTCGGTAGGTTCAACAAATGTGTTCATGTTTCTGTTTGAAACCTCTTTTTTTAAATAAATCGTTGAAATAACTACCCACTGAATGGAAATTAGTATGCTAGTTTGTTATAAATGGAATATCACAAATAGATGGATAAATATAGAAGGTTATCTTTCAGGACATGTATTTAGATGTATTACTAGATTAACAATGGGAAATTAAGTCTGTCAATATACATGATAATATTATTGTGTAAACTCTTTGAAAGAAAAGGGATATTTAACTATTTTCATTGTGGTAGATTCATTTCATTGGTTTTGAAGAATAAATAAGTATATATAAATAAAGGTGATGTGGTGAAGTGTCACAAAAGTGATACACTATCATCATTTCTCTTGAAGATAAGTGGATATTTATGGGATTCAACATTAAACTCTTTAACGAAATTTTATTAAGAGAGTATTGATCGGGGGTAGGAAACTTAACATTCACTACCTAATGATATAGCACCTATCGAGATGGTTTTTGGTAGGGGAGTAGAGGAGAAAACAACAGTTTCAATTATCACTCTAGCAGTTTGTGAATCTACTCTGAATCATGAGTATGTATCCACTAGTCAAGCTACTAGTGATGTGGGTGGTGAAATTGTTGTACTTTATAAATAAAATCTATGAGTAGAGATATTTCTTTGAGTAAACTGGTACTTTTTATTAAAATGGGACACATCAAAATATTCCTGTATGATCTGAATTTCGGATCAGTAAATATTTAGAAGAAGAGCATAAAAGTGTTGATCCAATTATTCTGAGATCACCTATAGATAGAATACAGGATGTTGATGTGAATATGGAATCTAAAAAAGAGTTCCCAAAAAAAATTGGCACCATATTCTCCCTCAACATATCAGGAAGAAGCTCCCTCAATTTGAAAAAAAATCATAAATCTTGGAAGAGGAAGTGTTTGATAATGAAGTACCTATGGAGGTTGATATGTTAATAGTATATTTTTATGTTTAATTGTAGATCTATGTTTTTTAAAATCTGATACCATAGATTTTAAAGAGTCCTCTATATTCAGATCAGATTTTAATAAATTGTTTGGAATGTAGAATGCTCAATCAGATATGATTAATAGTCTTCGAACAAATCCACCTATACTATAAGTAAGTTCATGTGTAACTTATAAGGATCTTGAAAAAATGAAAGCCTTGGTAAGTGGATTCTAATATATTTTCCCAAAAAATGTTGATTTTGGTGAGCTTCGGTCATTGGAGGCATCTCAGAAGATTGTATCTCAGTATTCATCATCAGTGAAATCAGTTTTGTCTGAGGAAATGGTTGATGAAATTAAAATATTTTAGATATAAAGTGAAAGAGACTTTTCACACTCTGATAAGGGATACATTAAGTCCATTTGATTTCATAAATAAGTTTCATCCCTCAATTTATACTACTTCGGTATCACCATCTATGCTATATTTTAATCATGGAATTGATTAAATAATGTTTGAGTTGAGTTCTATTTCCTCTCATATTTACTGTCTAAAATCTAATATTCTCTCTTCAGTAATAATCAATTAGATGAAAAAGGATATTTTTGGTCATTTTCTCAACACCATGGAATTTATTAAGAAGATTATTGTTAGCTCAAATAGATTCATGAATGACCATCTTGGTTATCTTGAACAAAAGTTTGGAGATATGGTAAATGAAATTTTTTATATATCAAAGTAATAAATTGATAAAATTTTAAACATCCATCATATTCTCTATAGAAACAATCATGATATTTTCAGATATATGAGGTTTTTAGATTCAAAGATTGTGGATCTACCCAATGTGATGAAATCATATTTAGAATCATATATAAAATCAAGTTCATCTTCAAAATAATCTTGTGATGAATCCTAAAAAAATTAGTTTCAGTTATAGGTAGTGAGTTGGCTGTGTAGATAACCCCAGTAATTTTAAGACCACCTAAACCCCAAACTTCTATTAGGGATCCAGTTTTTATGTCTTCTATCAAGGATCCTAAAGAATCTATTTAAAGATTGTTAGTGAAATTTAATAGCACAGAAACGAATGTGAAGTCACTGAATATTAGTATGATTGATGTGACGTAATTTGAAAATGTGATTATGAAGAACGTTCTAGTGGATATGCCTTCTGACATTTCAGTAAGAGATATTTCCACTCTTCTTTGTACTCCTTTGGTTATTGAGTCAGCGAATTTTTATTCAGCATAATGTAAATATCTCAATATATTTATCAACAATGGGATCACAAATATTTCTCAAATGAATAAGCAATCACCTATTTTGATTATTTAATTTTTTTAAGTCTGATCTTGTTCCAATGATTAACATGGTTGTTCATTCCTTTTATCTTATGAGTAGAATAATACCTATTAGTCTGAATCCAACAAGTACCTACCATCAAAAGAGATAATGAATAAAATGATCTTATGATTCTTCAAGGCTTCCTCTACTGATAGTTCCAACACCATCTAACTCAAAAACAATATTTACCACAAAACTACCCTCTACCACAACACCTTCTTCAACCTCCAAACCTGGTTCAACCTTAATAGAACCTAAAACTAAAACAAAATGGGTTTATTGACTGATATATTGATTTTTTTATGAGATTAATGTTTATATTTCAAAGTAATTAATGAACTTTTTCATTATTTCTTTTTTTATCATGTGTTTCTTAGTGATTTTTTTCATTTGATGATATTTACCTCTTTGATTTATTTAATGACACCCAATTCTTATCATAATTCCATAAATTGGTTTGATAACTACACATAATTAGTTCAAACCTCTAAGAGATACATTAAAATATGTTCTATCTCCCTCACCATTTATTTTTTTTTATGACACAAAAAGGGGGAGAATATTTCCAACTTACAAAAAGAAAAAAAAATATTTTGTTCAAAAACTCATTTAAAAACAAAAAGAAGAGAATTATTTTAAAAAGGGGAGAATTTTCTACCTTTAAAAAGTAAATAAGTAAGTAACTAAGGGGGATAACACTAAATTATTAAATGATATTATTTAATTTTTTATTACCCTTTTAGAATTTCTCATTTAATACTAACTATAATACCTCATCAATTTTTAGAGTTTTAGGGTTTTTGTGATCATCAAAAGGGGGAGAGTTTTGGAATATGATTGTTGATCCAACATATTCCATGTACTTTAGGATTTGATGATCTCAAATAACCTTATAACTTTATTTATGATATTTTTTAAGTGTTTTTATCCTGTTTTATTTATTATTATGGATTTGACTATAAAATTCACTAAGTGAGCATTTTGGATGTTCTGGCTAAAATTGTCAATATAAAAAAATTTCTTATGTGAATGTTTTAGGTTACATGAAAAAAAATATCTGCATTGATCAATATCATATGTGAAGAAAAAAAGGATGTCAATTGGATTCATTATAAAATTTTCTCTATAGAAATTTCCTATATCGGCAGGATCACATACGTGATCATTCAGCAACATGAAATAGTTACATGGAGTAATCATATACATAAATCAATTATGTAAGGGAATCAGTTATGTAAATCTCTTACATTGGGAATTCAACTATGTCACTTCAATTAGCTATAAGAAAATATGGATATTCCATTTCAAATCATCAACATTAGATTCACCTACATGAATGAAACACCTACGTGATGCAATTTGGATTCATGATGTGAAATCCACTACATGATTTTAGTTCAGTAGTTCAACTATGTGGATTAAATTCTTCAAATTGGCTATTTATTGCATGTATTTGGTATTTATTACTTTTTAAGAACTAAATTTATGTATTTAATTCTATTTTATAAGTCTAAAATTCTCAATTTATTATTTAAGATAAAATTTATTATTATAAAAACCATGTACCTAGATATAAGAGAAAAGAAAATATTTTATCTGTCTCTTCTACTATTACAAAGGAATTTCAAGGATAACAATGTTTCACTCTTATATTTTTTTCATAGATCATGCACAGCATCTTAAAATAAGAGTTAGTGGATCAATTTCGAAAGGTGGGGACAGAAGTGTTGGGTAACTAGAGACTTATGCATGAATAGTTAGATAAATGAAAATTAAGAGAATTATTTTATCAAATCTTAAAAATGAATCTTTTTTATATAAAAACAATAAAGAATAAATTTTTTGTGGGATTATAAACTATATTTTATTCATTAAGAAGACTCTTTTAGAGATTATTACACTTCATATTATATCTCTCGATGATCATTCATTTATGTCAGCTGTTTCTTGTAGTTATGAGGTGAAAACTGTAATAAGTTTTTTATCTTATTTTATAAAGGTTCCCAATAAAATAAACCTTGATTTAAATTGTTTGAAAATAATTTCTAGAGCATAGTTTAAATATCTTGTACTTTTACTAAGTGTTTAATCTTTATACCTATTCGTGTAGTCCCTAGTAAAATGGATAGTAGTCCTCGAAAAAAGGATTAGACTAGTGAAAATAATCACACTCACAGATAAGAGTGATAGTATATTGGACTAGGGTTCTTCTATTCCCTAAACCTATATAAATTTATCTATGTATGTTTATTTTATTCTTTTATTTCAGCTTCATGTTTTATTAAAGAACAGTAAAAAACAGTCTTAAATGAGAGAGGGAGAATTTTCTATGAGAACACTTTTTTGGAAGGAATTGATTCACCCCCACCCCATTATGTTTTATTATGGTCATTATCCAACAATAGAAAAGTGGATGAGTTTTTTTAATCCTCAATTCCATATATTTTATTAAAAAAGTACAAGATAATTCACATAAGGAGATGTTCTAGTGGGTCTAAAAGATTTTATTCTAGAATATTATTCCTAGAAGGTCTCCAAATCCCATAGCTAAAGGTAAATGACTGATTTAATTTGGATTTTATATATCCCATTTGAGTTCTATCACTCTAGGTTTTCGAAAGGAGTACCAAACATACCCATGATATAGAATTAGTTTCTAATTTTTCAGTTGTATCATGGGTTTCTATATTGAATTTTGTGAATGGAATGGGGGAATTTACATAAAGGTTCCTTGGTGGGGGGAAAGTGTGAGAAAGAAATTACATCTAGCTAGGTTTCAAAAGGAATATTATATGTTATATGTGGAAACTATTGAAATATAGGTAGCTATTAAATGGGAATCTTTATCACTAGGGTGAGAAATAAGATGAAAATTATAGTTGAAAAGTAATTTTGGAACTTGTGCATAGAGATTATAGAACTTACCAGGAGTTCATCATTGGGAAGTATTAGAAGATTAATTAAATAGAATATGAAGGCCCCAATGATTAAATTTTTTCTAATTCTTTTTCAAAAAAAATATCAATTCACCCTTTTTACCTTTATTGAAAATTAAACACAGATGTTGTGGTTGTTTCTTATAAAACACAAAGTCTGATTTTTGTTCAGAACATTCATCAAATGTAGAACCATAGAGGGAAGGATACCATTTTCTTGGTAATGTTTTCATTTTATTGGAGAATAAATCATAATTTGAGAAGCATCAATCCACTCACAGAAAAGTTTTTGGGTGATATCACCCATAACCATGTCGATTCCAAGAGGAATAATTCATAGAAAATTCATTGGAATGTTTTTTTAGGATGAGTGGTGTTGAAAAAAATTAGTTTTTGGCTCCAAAATATTTACTTTAGAAAGGTTATCTTAGTTCAAGAAGTTCCTCTATGATGGGGGAGGATCCTATAATGTATTTGAATGAGGTGGAGCAATGGATTTGGGAGCAATGGACTAATGCTTTCCTAGTTTTGGTTAGGATGAAATTCTAGAAAAAAATCATATTATCTAAGGAGTTCATCAGATTGAAGATACTATACTTTCCATATGGGATGTTTTATATGAAGTTTGGTTTATTTAGTATGGTCAGAGATATAAGTATAAAAATCTCAAGACTAAAAAATCGCATAATAAGTTCTAAAATTTTTATTATTTGAAAGAGTTAATTCCTTAGTTTTTTTATAAAGTCTACCATGGATCATTAATCAATATAGAATACACTACATATTTCTTATTGATAGTGAATAACTAGAAAGCCTAAATTTAAAAAAAATTGAGTATCTTAATGAAATGATATTTATATATAAAACATGATGCTTGTATAATTTCTTTCTAGGAGAAGATAAATTGAGGATAAAGAGTATATATGTACATGAAATAAATTTTTTGTACAGAAATAGTAGGAGGAAAGGGAGTATTGAAAATATTTGAACAATTCATATGGTTATAATAGTTATTTTTGTGGAGGAAACATCATTGATAAATAGGACGAGTTTGTGAAAATGGAATTTGGTTATAGTCTATAAAGAGGAATTGGATGGTTGGAGAGAGAATATTTTCTTCCTTGAAGTTTTATATAAAAAGTAATTCAGATATTGAGTGTTAATAAATGTGTTATGGTTGATGATATTAGTGGTTCAAGTTATTCTATACTATAGAGTCACTCCAATAAACAGTGATCAAATTATAGGAAAAATATAGGGTTGTTGTTTGGCACCTCTATGAGGCTTGGAATATCATTGGGAAAATAATAGATAATTGAATTGAATAAAGTACATAGTAAATCCATGAAAATAGTTTTCAAGTGGGATATTTTTAGGATTTTCATGTGAAAAAAAATGTTCAAGTTAGATATTGTTAGATTTTTATGTGAAAAAAAAATAGTTAATTGTTGGAATTTCGAGAACATGAATTTTGGAATTACAGTAGGCATAACTAGAATAAGGAAATTTCATTCACTGTGAAATTCTTGAAGCTAAAGTGGAAGCTAAAGAAGTGGAAGTAGTAGAAAACACTTCCATAGGAAGTGACTCAGGAGTTCAAAATATAACACAAGTTTTTCAAGGAAGTTTTCAATTCAGTTAGAAGAAAATTATTCCGAGTGATGAAGAGGGATATGTAACATTAAAAAATTCTTGCACGTGATTAATATAAAGTGGGAATGTAATACTAATATGGATTTAAGGATAAATATGAATATGAGATTAAGTTTTGAAGATAGAGGATTTTTTTATATAATCTTTCACAGATTCTATAAAAGTGTTAAAGAATATAAATCATTCACCATTCACCAAAAGGATCAATCCTTCCATTAGTTCTAATATAGTTACTTTGATTGAGTATAGAGACATCTGAAATTTTTGGAAACTACTTTGATTTGTTGATGTAATGACCCAAACTTTTTAATTATATTTGTTTCCTAAATTTGTGTGTCATTTTATTTTATACTCAAAAAACTATATCCTTTAATTAATGAAGTGAGTATAATTAAAATGAGACTGTAGGGTTTTGACTATTATATGACTGTTTCTCAATATAATCATTGGAAACTATAATATTAAACGTTGTGTTTTTATAAATACAATTGTCTGGGTTAATTAATATAGAAAGAAGATTGAATCGCCTCATCCAGTAGACTCAAGCCATATGAATCCCATCTATCAGAGCTTGGCAAGGAGGTAGCATCACTGGGCTTTGCTCTGGACCAAGCCCAATCTAAACTTCAACGTGTGAAGCATGAACAGAATCGCCTAAGGGAGAAGTTCAAGCTGATAGAAATCCCCACTCGGGCAATGTTGTTTGACCCACCCTAAGATTCTATCACGATAACACACCTTACACTTAGGTCATATGCTAGTGTTATAAGGGGCTCTGTAACGAGACCTTACCTGCTGAGTGTAATCCTTTTATATAAATAAAATTGTTGTTTCTTCTTATGGAAATGTTTCTGAATTTCAAATATCTGGATAAATATAGGATGTGAATTATTGATGAATTTAGGGGCAAAAAGGGGGTATTTTAAAATATTTTTGTATTATTTAAATATTTAATAATGTGAAATGATTATCAAAAATGGTCTTCTACAGTTGTGATCAGTGAGAAATTTAGATTCTAATAAGATCAACTTGGTTTTTAGTAAATAGTAAAGCATGAATAGTAACATACCTGTATGAATGGTAATGAATTGTAATTAAAAGTAAATTGACCAAAAAAAATAGAAACATCACCCATGAATGTATAAATACATTTTAGACATATTAAAAGTGATAAAATGATCCTAGTTTAATTTTCGGTATTTTTTTATGTCATAAATATTTAATTTAAAATTTAATAATTAATTTAATAATTTAAAATGGAAATTTATTTTCATAAAATTTAATCATAAATTGTTACTTTATTGTCTTCTGGTTATACGATAATTCAATGGGACCTTGATTACTTTTTTAAGGTGTTACAAAATGAGTTATAGTTTTAAAGTTGTATTTTTGGATTAAATAATGTTTTTATTTTAAATTTAAATTAAAAATATTTATAAAAATATTTTCATGAAATGGAGTTCATTTTTGAATTTGGAGCATCAATATTAGGTTCGGGTGATTTTTTTGGATTTTTCTGAAACAGTTGAATTTTTGGTGAATAGTAAAAATGCAGTTTTGAGTTTTGGGTGTTTAATAACATCATTAATGATGTAATAATGATGTAAGATTTATGGTCTACTTATGAATAGTGATATATTCTATGAGGTTTCCCAAGTGTCCAATACCATGGGAAAATACCAAGGTAAATCCCATGGTTTTTCAAATACAACCGATGAGGTGTCCCTTGGAAATTAATAATTTATTCACTCACTTTTCCTATAAATACCATGAAATTTTCCTCATTCATTTAATTCCAAAATAATCCTCAATTAATTTCTATTATCCTTACCTCCCAAGGTGCCCTCAGGCCTCCCAAGGTCCCAACCTTCAAGCTTTCGAAGTTACTCTTCAAGGTAAGGGATCCTTTCACCCTCCACTTTTAAGTCATGACTTCCTTTATGTTGTGTCTTCTAGTTTTCATCTCTTTATGTTGAGGGTATGTTCTTATATGTTATCATTATTTTCCATTTTATGTCTAATTGTTTAGATACCCTTTCCACTCTCATCAATTTTCTTTCAGAATTTTTAAGTGACGTTGTTATGCTGCCAAATTTCTTGTGAAAGAAATCGCATATTCTCTTTTCTTTCATGTTTCCTTTTCATAGGGGTTTTCCTTCAAATATCCATACAATGATCTTATTATTTACCCCTATTGTATTATTAGTTATTTGTGGTTGGTTTACTCTTTTCCACACTCTTTTCAATTTTTTCTAAAACCATGTTATATAGTTGTTATGCTGCAGAAATTTCATCTCAAAATTCTCTCTCTCTTTCTCAAGAATTCTCCTGTTTTATTTTTGGGAATACCCAAATTTATTTTTATTTCTAGAGGTTTTCATCAAGACCTAAAAATTTATCTATTTTATTTTGTATTTGACATACATATAACCCTCACTCCCTTTCTATGGGTTATAAATGAAATAATGATCTTTTTTAAGCACTCTTAAAACAACACAATTTTGAAATGAAACTCATTTATTTTATTCTCTATGGGTTATTTATGAAATGTTTGATTATGATATATTTGGATCACATGTAAAGAAATATATATTAATGGTGCTCCCTGATAGCACTCCAATTCATTGGTTAAAAAATTTAATCTCTAGAGATGACAAGTTTCATGATACCTTGGCGAATAACCATGGTAATTTTTATGACACCTCAGGGATAAACCTTGGTGATATGTTCAGGAATGTCTAAATTAAATGTTCTATACACATATTCAAGTTATTATTCATGTTATTTTTATCATGATATTCCTATTCTTCCATTTCTCATGCATTTATGACTTTTATCATGTTCTTATTAATATTTCTCAAGATCACATGTCAACTGTTTGACTTGTTTTCCTTACTGATCATTTTGCTCACCCTTTCCTTTGATGTATGTCTCCAAGATATGAGATGAAGTAATTATACATAGGATGAACCTATTATTAATCCTTAAGAGTTGTTTAGAATAATTTTTTATGTTGTTTTCATGTATTATGTTCTTGATTTCCAAGACACTATACTTTAAAGATCCTCTATTTGTAAAATTTAATGAAATGTTATGTAATAAAAAGGCGGGATGCTATAGTTGGTATCAAAGGATAGTTTAGTTATTTATGTAAATTATGATGTGAAATATTTAGTAATAATCCTATATAAAATTTTATATATAGGAAAACATTCTAGTATTTTTGTGAGTTTTAAGTAAGTGGTTTATCAAGAAAATACATCCTTGTCTGGATACGAGCAGGTAGAGGCGGATCTGGCACAGAGGTACCTAGGAGTGAAAACTCTGACAATGAGTTTCTATCATGACCCAAGGTATCCTAGTACACAACAATGGGCCTTGTTGCACTATTGGTTATGACAGTCTCGGGGGATATGTTTGGTTAATCATAAGCTTTTTATGAATAATTATGGAGGAATTATACAGAAATGTAATTGTTTAATCATGAAGTTTTATGATATAAAATCCTTTATAGTTAAAATATTAGTAAATGAAATAATTTTTTCACTAAGGTTTTCTTCTTTTTGAAATGGAAGGAAATAGGAGGAACCGTGCAAATGGTGACCGCAATGGACCATGCACTGATGACCCTCTGATGGAAGCCAGAATGGAAACATTCATGAGAATGATGAACCAATTGACTCTCAGGTTATGGGAAATACCTTGAATCAAGCTGAGATACCAATCTCACCATGAAGGGAGCAACATTCTATTGAGTCCTTTATGCGCCAATGACCACCAACCTTCAGTGGATCGACTGTCCCATTGATTACTGAGTAGTGGATCAGATCTATCGAGAAGATATTTTCTGTGCTCTACTGTTCAGAGCAAGAGAAGGTCACCCTAGCTGTCTATTACTTAGAATGAGAAGATGATTAGTGGTTGGAGTTGATTAAAAACATGAGTAAAATAATGGAGGTTGAAGCTGTGAAGTGGGAATAGTCCAGAGGGATCTTCTTTAGTAAGTATTTCCCTTGTTCCATGAGAACAAGAATAGAGAAGGATTTTATCGAGCTGAAGCATAAGGAGAATGAATCTATGGGAATCTACAAGATGAAAATCACAAAGCTTTCACATTACGCCTATATATTTTTCATGGATCCAAATGTAAAGGTTGATATATTCTTCGATAGACTGAGACCTCATCTGTGGAATAATCTAGCCAACCGAGATTATGATAACTATGAGGAGATTGTGCTAAGTGCAATGAAAGTCGAACTAGAGTGTGGTGAGATGTAGTGGTCTTATAAATCCAATTAAAAAAAGAGATCGATGTATCCAAGATTAGGGGCGAGCATTGATCAAGGAAGAGGAGGCAAGAAAGTGCAACATCCCACGTGTAATAAATGTGGTAAGAATCATTCAGGGAACTGCTTTCTTGGGAGCGGGAAATGATACAAGTGTGGAAGAGAAGTACATATTGTGAGGAATTGTCATAGTGAGGTGAAACCTCAAATTCCAAACACTAACGACAAGGGGAAGATGGTGAATTCCCTACCTGATGTCCAGTGCTTTAAGTGTGGAAAACTTGGGTACTTTTCAAATCACTGTCCAAATCCAAGGGTAGTGGAGGGGAACCACCATCAGCCTCAGCAAAGGCCAAGGGAGAAAGGTCATGATTTTTCTATCACAACAGCTGAAATCGAAGCTCCAAATGATGTGGTATCAGGTACTCTTGTTTTTCTCTCAATGCTAGTGAGTACTTTGTTTGATTCTGGTTCTACACATTCCTTTATTTCCTCCAAGTTTGCAAAGAATTTAGAATCAAATCCCAATTTTCTAAAAGTAGAGTTATCAGTCAAGACTCTTGGTGGGATTATCCAAGCATCGTTAGTGTTTAGAAATTCTAGTATTTACTTTGGTGAGCACAATCTTATCACAAATCTTGTAGTCATTCTCATGCTGGAATTCAAAATCATACTAGGGATGGACTGGCTCTCAAAGTATAATGTGAAGATCAAATGCAGAAGTAAGGAAATCTTAGTAGTCTTGAATTGAAAATATACAGTTATCTTCCAAGGAGTGATATCTCAACATGATCATTGTCTAGAAGAACCTTCTATATCCTTATTTATGGAATCGATCAGTGAAGAAGAAGAAGGAAATGAGAGTTTGAGGATAGAAACTGTCCCCATAGTCCAGGAGTTTGTTGATGTATTTCCTGAGGAGTTGTCGGGACCTCCCCCAGAAAGAGAGGTAGAGTTATCCATTGAACTCGTACCTAGATATCATCTAATATCATAGACCCCATATAAGATGGAAAATGTGGAGCTGGAGGAATTAAAGAAACAACTCCAAGATCTTTTGGAGAAGGGGTTTATCCGACCAAGTGTGTCTCCTTGTGGAGTACCTGTTCTCTTTGTGAAGAAGAAGGATGGATTGATGCGGCTATGCATTGATTATAGAGAATTGAATGGGATCATAGTAAAGAACAAGTACCCTCTTCCAAGATTTGATGACTTGTTTGACCAACTTTGTAGGGCTCAATTCTTCTCTAGGATTGATCTTCGATATGGTTATCATCATTTGAGGGTGAATAAAGAAAATATTCCAAAAACTACCTTCCGATCAAGATATGGGCATTATGAGTTTGTTTTTATGCCTTTTGGACTAAATAATGAACCTACTGTTTTTATGGATTTGATGAATATATTCTTTAAGGAAAACCATGATAACTTTGTGGTAGTTTTTATTGATGATATTCTGATATATTCAAAAATTCACGAGGAACATAAGGATCATCTAAAGGTTATTTTTCAAACTCTACGGAAGGAGAGACTTATTGGAAAGTTTAGTAAATGTGAATTCTAGTTATAACAATTTTCTTTCTTGGGGAACATATTTACCAATTAAGGAATCACAATTGACCCTTCAAAAAGAAAAGTTATAGAGGAGTGGCCTCAGCCTACAAAATTAACTGAGATTTGTAATTTCCTTGGATTAGCGGGATATTATAGGAGGTTTGTGAAAAACTTTTCATGACTTTCTAATACATTAACCAAGTTAACTCGAAAAGGGGTCAAGTTCATCTGGAAAAAGGAGTGTGAGAAAAGTATCCAAGAGTTGAAGAAGAGAATGGTTACTACACCCGTGTTAACTCTGCCCTCAAGTAAAGATGGATTCATTATTTGTATTGATGAATCTCTAAAAGGGATTGGGTGTGTCCTCATGTAAAATAACAAGGTCATTGCTTATGCATATCGACAGTTGAAGACTCCTGATCAGAACTATCCTACGCATGATCTGGAGCTGGCTGCAGTTGTTTTTGCTCTAAAGATATGGAGGCACTATCTTTATGGGGAGAAATGTGAAATATACACATACCATCAAAGTTTTAAGTATATTTTCACGAAAAAGGAATTGAACACGAGAAAAAGGAGATGGTTGGAACTCCTTAAATACTATGATTGTTCAATTCATTATCATCCTGGAAGAGAAAACAATGTCGTTGATGCATTAAGCAGGAAAGACACAGTTGTTATGTCCATTATGAGGATTCAAAGAGATCCTTTGATCAATGACCTAGTAAAAATGGACATCAGAATTATAAAGGAAGGGACATCATTAACCCTAACCCAAATTATTTCTCAACTATCACAACTAGAGAAGATCAAGAAATCTCATAAATAAGATCCTTTGTTACAAAGTATATTTGAGGCTGTGAAGGGTGAGAACTTTCCTGATTCCAATACTTATCAAGAAGGTGTACTAAAATTTTGTACAAGACTACATGTTCCATCTATTCTAAAAATAAAGAAGTAGTTGATGGATGAAGCTCAAAGCTCTACATTCTCTATACATCCTGGTAGAATGAAAATGTAAAGGGGCCTTCGTGGTCATTATTTGTGGGATAATATGAAAAGGGAGATTACTGACTACACGTCAAGGTGTCTGGTATGTCAATAAGTGAAGGCGGAGGGACAACTTCCTAAAGGGGTATTGTAACCACTACCCATACCATCATGGAAGTGGGACAATATCACTATGGACTTTGTCCCTGGTCTCCTAAGAACATCCAAAGGAAACAATGCGATATGGGTTATTGTGAACTATCTCACCAATACTGCCCATTTTATCTCCATTCGGGAAGATTTATCTCTTGATCAACTTGCCAGGATTTATGTGAAGGGAGTGGTAAGGATACATGGAGTTCCACTTTCTATCGTATCAAGTCATGATCCAAGGTTCACATCAAAATTTTGGAGAAGTCTTCAACAATCTTTGAGCACGGAATTGAATTTCAGTACACCCTATCACCCCCAAATTGATGGTCAATCTGAAAGGACTATTCAAACACTCGAGGAAATGTTGAGAACTTGCTCAATGGAATTTAAAGGTGGATGGGATCAACATCTCTCTTTAGTTGAGTTCGCTTACAATAACAGCTTCCACTCAAGCATTCAAATGGAACCCTATGAAGCTCTATATGGGAATCTATGTAGAACTCAAACTTGTTGGGATAAAGATAGTGAGAGAAAGATTCTTGGGCCCGATCTTGTGCATGAGATGACAGAAAAGGTCCATGCCATCTAGTAACACATTAAGGCTGCTCAGAGTCGACAAAAGATCTATTCCAACAATTATAGAAGGGAAATGGATTTTGATGTTGGTGATAAAGTCTTTCTTCAGATTTCACCTTGGAAGAGAGTCATGAGATTTGGGAAAAAATGGAAGCTCAGCCCAAGGTACATTGGCCCCTATGAAATCCTTGATCGTGTGCGAGAAGTGGGATATCGGCTTGAACTTCCTCCAAATCTAGAACAAGTTCATGATGTCTTCCATTTATCTTTCTTGAGGAAGTACATACCTAACCCTTCACATGTACTAAATCGAGAGGTGGTACAACTGGTACATGACCTCTCTTATGAGGAGCAGCCGGTGGAGATCTTGGATCGTAGAGACAAGGTTCTACGCAACAAGACTACCCACCTTGTTAAGGTGTTTTTGAGGAACCAAAAATGTGAAGAAGCCACATGGGAACAAGAGGATTCTATGAGACAGAAGTACCCATACCTTTTCCCATCAGGGGGTATGAGATAAAATTTCAGGGACAAAATTTCTTAAGGGGGGAAGAATGTAACAACCCGAACTTTTTAATTATATTTGTTCCCTAAATTTTTGTGGTATTTTATTTTATACTCGAAAAAACTATATCTTTTAATTAATGAAGTCGGCATAATTAAAATGAGATCATTGGGTTTTGACTTTTATATGACGATTGGTCAATATGACCATTAGAAACTATAATCTTAAACGTTTTGTTTTTATAAATACAGTTATCTTGGTTAATTAATACAGAAAGAAGATTGGATGGCCTCATCTAGTAGACTCGATCCATATGAATCCCATCTGTAGGAGCTTGGGAAGGAGGTAGCATCACTAGGCTTTTCTCTGGACAGATCCCAATCCAAACTTCAATGTATGAAGCATGAACAGGATCACCTAAGGGAAAAGTTCAAGCTAATAGAAATCACCACTCGGGCATTGTTGTCTGAGGCACCCCAAGATTATATCACCATAGCACACCTTACACTTAGGTCCTGTGATTGTGTTATAAGGGGATATGTAATGAGACCTTAGCTACTTTGTTTAATCCTTTTATATAAATAAAATTGTTGTTTCTTCTTATGGAAAAGTTTCTGAATTTCAAATATTCGGATAAATATACGATGTGTGTTATTGATGAATTTTGGGGAAAAGGATGAATTTTAAAATATTTTCTTATTCTTTAAATAATTAATAATGTGAAATTATTTTCAAAAATGGTCTCCTACAGTTGTGATCAGTGAGAAATTTAGAGTCTAATAAGATCAACATGGTTTTTAGTGAATAGTAAAGTATGAATAGTAATAAACCCGTGTGAATAGTAATGAATAGTAAATTGACCAAAAAAATATATAATTCACCCAAGAATGTATAAATACATTTTAGACAAATTAAAAGTGAAAAAGAATCATAGTTTATGTTTTGGTATTTTTATATGTCATAAATATTATATTTACAATTTTATAATTAATTTAATAATTTAAACTGGAAATTTATTTTCATAAAATTTAATCATAAATTGTTACTTTGTTGTATTATGGTTATACAATATTTCTATGGGACCTTGATTACTTTTTTAAGGTGTTACAAAATGAGTTATAGTTTTAATGTTTTTTTGGAATAAATAATGTTTTTATTTAAAAATTAAATTAAAATTATTTATAAAATTATTTTCATGAAATGCTGTTCATTTTTGAATTTGGAGCATCCATATTAGGTTCGGGTGATTTTTTGGGATTTTTCTGAAATAGTTGAATTTATGGTGAATAATAAAATTGCAGTATTGAGTTTTAGGTGTTTAATAACATCATTAATGATGTAATAATGATGTAAGATTTCTAGTCGACTTACGAATAGTGATATATGCTATGATGTGTCCCAAGTGTCCAACCTTCAAGGTTTCGATGTTACTCTTCAACGTAAGGGATCCTTTAACCCTCCTCTTTTAATTCATGAATTCCTTTATGTTGCGTCTTCTAGTTTTCATCTCTTTATATTGAGGGTATGTTCTTATATGTTCTCATTACTATACATTTCATTTATAATTTTTAAGAGAACCTTTATTCTCTAATCAAGTTTTTCTTGAATTTTTAAGTGATGTCGTTAGGCTGCCGAATTTCTCATGAAAGAAATCACATATTCTCTTTTCTTTCATGTTTCCTTTTCATAGGGGTTTTTCTTCAAATATCCATACAATGATATTATTCTATAACCCTACTATATTATTAGTTATTTATGTTTGGGTGAAGCTTTTCCCATCTCTTTTCAATGTTTTATAAAACCATGTTATATAGTCATTATGCTGTAGAAATTTCATCGCAAAATTCTCTCTCTCTTTATCAAGAATTCTCTTATTTTATTTTTGTGAATACCCAGATCTATTTTAATTTCGAAATGTATTCATAAAGAAATAAAAATTTATCTATTTGATTCTAAATTTGACATAC
The DNA here is from genome assembly GCA_963277665.1 of Viscum album. NCBI lineage: Eukaryota > Viridiplantae > Streptophyta > Magnoliopsida > Santalales > Viscaceae > Viscum > Viscum album. The sequence continues at coordinate 644,133,967 of OY728120.1, read as the reverse complement.
ATATAACCCTCAAACCCTTTCCATGGGTTATAAATGACATAATAATCTTTTTAAGCACTCTTAAAACGTCACAATTTTGAAATGAAACCCATTACTTTTATTCTCTATGGGTTATTTATGAAATTTTTGATTATGATCTATTTGTCTCACATGAAAATAAAGACATATTAAGGGTGATCCCTGATATCACTCCAATGAATTGGGTAAAGAATTTAATCTATAGATATCAGAAGTTTCATGATACCTTGGCGAATAACCTTGGTAATTTTTATGACACCTCAGGGATAAACCTTGGTGATATGTTCATGAATGTCTAAATTAAATGTTGTAGCCAAATATTCAAGTTATGATTCATGTTATTTTTATCATGAAATTTACATTCTTCCATTCCTTATGCCTTTATGACTTTTATCATGTTCTTATTAATATTGCTCAAGATCACATGTCAATTGTTTCACTTTTTTTCCTTACTGAGCCTTATACTCACCCTTTCCTTTGATGTATGTCTCCAGGATATGATATGCAGTAATTGTACATAGGATGAACCTATTATAAAGCCTTATAAGTAGTTTATAAGAATTGTTTATGTTGTTCTCATGTATTATGTTCCTGATTTCCAAGACATTATACCTTAAAGATCCACTGTTTTTAAAATGTAATGGAAAGTTATGTAATAAAAAGGCGGGATGCTATAGATGAACTAAATATCTATTGTAAATATCATTCTTTGAGGAAAATTTTTTCTATAGAATCATAACCAAGTTCCAAATTCTGTAAATATTAAGGTAATAAATTTTTTCCACAAATATAGCAAGTCATAAGGAGAAGATTATGTGGAATATGGATCTTCTAAAAGGATTGAGGAGTCTAAAAAATATCTTCAATCTACCACATGTGGATGAAATAGTGGGAGTGATTACACTAGAAATTTTTCATGGAAGTTTTATAGAAATATTATTCTATATCTAGGTAGGGTTTTTGAACGAAGGATCCCATGTAGATATAATGATGGGTAAGGTTTTTTGAATATGGGATTCCTTGTAACTCAAATATTATCTTAGTTGTTTTATCTATTAATTTAAAGTTGTATTGATTATCTATTTTAGTTTGATTAAGTTTTGAACCATGATACTCCTTATGTTAAGTATATTATTCAATTTTATTGAGTAGGGGAGAGTGTTTTCTATCTAAGAGGTTGTTTGATGTTGTTGTTGGGGTGTGAGGACTTCTCAATTCCATAACATTGGATTTGTGCTTCTATTCCATTCTGTAAGTCTTAAAAATTATTCTAATTTTTTGTTCTGAATGGAAAAATTAGTATTAGAAGTTATAAACCTAATAATTCTACTAAACATGTAGTCCCCCTCCCTCTACTATACCGATCATAACACCCATTCACACACAACCTCTTGGTCATGGGTAACACTAATTAATATCATTTTCTATTAAATTATAATGAAAATTATGGATTTCTATATTATTATCCATTTTTACATTTTTATTGTATATCTTAATCATTTTTCACATGGATTATGATGGAGATGTTTTTAAGGCCATTTTAGATCATTTAAAGGGTGTTATGGTATTTTTAATATTTAGACCCTAAAATTCATTATGAATTATCCTAGAAAATTATTAATGTACCATTGTGTTTTTTCTCTTGTAAATCATAGAATACCCTTATGTTGAGTCATTTTTATCATTTAATATTGTTCTTTTTTTAAAATAAGTGTTTTTACATTAATGTGAAAGTAAATATTTTTTTGATAGTTACAACATTTACAACACACAAGGACCTACATATGTAACTCATAATCATGATTATAATTAATATGAAATATATTTATTAGTGATTTATCATTCCATGAGAATTTTAAAATATCCTTAATAATGAATTATAGTGAATAATTTTACATTTTCAATCATAAGTGAACTCTTAATGAGTATTGTGAGCTTAATAATTATTATTATAAACTTTTGAGACTGATGGTGTGGTTTGATATAACTATTCAATTATGTGATTCCTCTGATGCCTTATAGTGTCTTTTATAGGTGGGTAATGTGCATAGAGTGTGACTTAATACTAGGTAGAAATTATCTAATGGATCCATTTACATAATTATTTGTATAACTAATTAAAAATAAAAAAATTGATATATAATTATATTTACTAGTATATTTGATTTTCTGTGACATTTATGCTGATGATAATTTGACCTACTTAATATCCATGCAACCTATTTCATGATACCCATGAATTTATTCTTAAATATGATGAAATAAAATTAATATGACTTGTTACCATGTAATGTAATAATATAAATGATGATTTTATTTTATTCCTTCAAATTATGACCTATTTAATGGTTTAATATCTTGTCCGTGATATTTTATGTTATTTTTTGATAGCATGGTATCAGTATATTTCATGTAATCATTCTTATAAATATATGACCATTGTAATGTTAAATCCACCATATACTAATAATTGATGATTATGGAGTATAGTATCACTATGTAGGAATTTAATCCCTTCATTTAATGATCTTACATAGACTATTAGTGGGGGTTTTATTTCTTCATTTATTTCAATGGGTTTGTTGTCAATACACATCAAATTAATTATATTTTTAAAGTTTATTTATATAATATGGTGTGAATCATTACATATATCAATGATATTTCAAGGTTTTATAATATAAAATTTTAATAATTTATATAAAGAAAACTAAAGAGGTGGGCATATTGAAAAAAAATAAAGTAAAAAAAGAATAAAAAATTATTTATATTTTATTAAGTAATGTGATTTTTGAGATATTCAGAATAATTTGATCATTATAAGATCACTAAATAACATGTTATGTTCATATTTCTTATATGTTAATTTAGGTTTGGAATATTTATTTGTTTTAGGATAATAAAAAACATGATTTCCTTCCAAAATTCTTTATTGATTCATATTGAACCGAACCACGACATAAAAATCATGTATCCAAGGTTCAACCATTATTCACTATTTAATATATTCTAAAGAAAATTTATATCAAAAATATGTGAGAATGGAATGTATTTTAGTGTTTTTCAATCCGAACAACATAAGTTACACACTCAAAATGTAACACATATTGGTTAGAAATAAAAAAAAACATTTTATTCATATGAATCAAAAAATAATTAAAATCTAAAAAAAAATATAAAATTTAATGAAATATTTAAAATCCTAAAATAAAAAAATTACTATATAATAGTTGTATCAAAACTACCTTTACATGTGTTTAAATCTATTTATAATGATTTCCCAGTGTTTAACACACCATCTAGGGGAGGAGGAGGCTCTAACGAACCCCATTAATTATTTCATCTCTACTTATCCTGATAGAGAGACCCAAAACCTTTATAGTGATTAGAATAATACTAAATATCTTCAAAATGAAAAAAACTTTCCCCTAGTCTAACATATAAATGATTCACCCATGGCACCAATTTATAGGCAATGTGAGGTAGTGTTTTTTGCACATTATTTCCAAAATTCCACTTATTACTAAATTTTGAAAAATTAAATGGCCTTGTATAGAATTTTAAAAACTATAGAGTTATTGGAAGACCTATTTAATATATATTTAGAAAATTTTATTCTAATTGGATTTATATAATGGGATATATTTCCAAAATACTAAGATATACTCTTGACGTTGAGAAATTTCAGTTTTCTAAATAAAACACTTCATTTTGGACCTTAGATTAATGAACTAGGATTAGTTTTATCCAAAAGTGTTTGATCCCACATTTTTATTCATTCATCAAAAAACATTCCGCCCAACTAGGTGGATATATTACTCTAAAAATGAAAATAAGGGCACATGTATGTTTAGTATACTATTTAGTTTAGCCCATTTTTCTTCAATATCATCTCAGGATATCAAAATCATCTCCACCTATGAAGAAAACATCAAACAAAGTGAAATTAACCTTTTAACAGTAATTAATATTTATTAATTAAATCAATTGATATTTTCAATTGATTATTAAATTTAAAATTTACAATAAAAAATCATTTTAAAATAGTGGTATGATGGTGGAATAAAATAGTGAATTAAGATGTGATCTCACCCCCAAACCAAAAAATTTTAATCCCTGGGAAAATTAAAATTTTAGAAAATTATTCATGAAGATATTTCCTACTTCATGAAGATTTTAAATATAGAAGAAATTTAATTCATGGATGCAATGTGTTTAAATAAAGAACTAATCCAAGGATTAAATATTACTAAGCATGGAAATGAGTGTATCAAAAATTGTATGAGAACAAAATTAAAGAGATTCAATATATTATTTCTAGAAATTAAATACATTAGTTCCACATTCCACTAAATCCCAATGTTTCTGTGTGAAACCCAATTTGTTTTAATATTTCTACTTTCCATATAGTAAATATATGTCATTTTAACAAATTTATACTTACCTGATTCTTTCCACCAAACCTAACTTATACCCTTTGTAATAAAATTTCAAAATCCACTCAGTTAATAATTTCAAAATTCAAAACATTTTTGTTTCATAATATATTTTATGTTGTATAAAAATTATTATTATTATTATTATTATTTGATATTTTTTCAACAAAAACAATATGTATCAACCACAAGTTAATTTGGTACAATAATGAAAATAAATAGATAAGAAATAAATATTTAGGAAAACCATTTCATAAATCTGACAAATATTAATATAACATATATATACCATAAATTAATTAGGAAATATTCACACTTCATTATTGAGTTCAATGATGTATAGAGAAGTTAAATGACATAATTAGACCTTAAATTTCACACATAGTGGGTATCAACATCTTAGTGGTTTTATATAGATATAATTGATTATATCATTTAAAAAAACCAATTAAACTAAAATCACTGTCACACCCCATGATTTCATAGTACGTTAGTTCTTCAAAGTAATTCAGTAACTTACATTACATGCAACATCGAATTCAAGCACACCACGACTTACCAAACTAGCCATTCAAAAGTGGTTATGAATAGTATTAACTGAATTTTGAATTTTATATAATCCTTGTGCAAATCTTTTGATAGTTATTATTTCTTAAAAACACGCTTTTTGTTTTGAGAATGAGAATTAATTTTCAATTAATTTATACCACTTATTTGTTTTGAATTTAGAAAAATGGATTCCATATTTATAATTTGGAGGTCCAAATTGTGTAAATAGATAACTTTTTTAAGACATTTTGAATAATTACTTTGATAATATTTTATTTACCATGGTTAAAGTGTAAATCTGGTAAATAAGGGTAAAAATTAATATTATAATAATATTAAAGTACCCTATAACGTGTCTTAACCCTATTGGTTGTTACATTTTCGACCATGGGAATCCTTGGGTCGATTTTGGGACCCCATAGAGCCACTTGTAAGTGATAATGACACTTTATATTAATTAAGTTAAGGTAAATACAAAAATGACATAAGCATATATCTTTTAGTAAAACAATTTTTACATAGGGTTATATATGTTATATTTTAGACTATAAATATTAATTAGAAACATAAAAAAGATTTCCTACATAATGGTATTTTATTTATAATTTTTAGACATTGAATAATTAAATTTATTTATGACACAATAATGATGCAGTATTTTCCTTATTAATGAAAGAATCAAATAATTGGTATTATAAATGTAAAAATAAATATAATTTGAATGTTTTGAGGACATCCAAGAATTTTATTGGTTAATATGACATGTTATTATTGCTTAAATGAGTTTTTTTCTAATTAATAAAGTTTTAAGACTTTAAAAAAAATCAATTATTAAATAGTGTCAAAATTGACATAAAAGAGTTTTTAAAACAAATATTATATAATAAATTGATATAATAATCCTAAAAATATAATATTCGTCCAAAGGACTTGTATAATGATATTTGTATCATTAATTAACCACTTGGGGGTACCTTTTAATTTTATAGTAAGTTTATTAACCATGTAATATGAAAATACAAAGAGACATGGTAAATGTCAAACTAATTAACTAAGAGTTAAATCAAAAAGAAAAAGTTAATATGGTGACTCAAACCTATCTAAAACCTATTTTCTGAGTGTTATTCGACCCCTAACCTCCTTTTCCTTTAAATAATACATTTTTTATCCAATATAAACTGAAAATGATTTCATTATAAAATAATATTTTAAGTTTTTTCTAAGGTACCCCTGACCCCTCTTATAAAAGGGAACTCCCCCTTCACTCTAATTCACACCTTAAAATCCATTTATATTGGATAAAATCTTCCCAAATACCCTATAAATATCCAAACTTCATCATAGAGTCCTTAATTTAGTCAAAAAAACTGACCTAAGGATCCCTTTTGATCAAATAAAAAAGGAAGAACCTGAACATGAGGTAAATATTCCTTCACCTCTTTCAAGTTCCTTTCTTCTTCCACTTCCTTTTTCTTTGTTGTTTCCATTATAAATTAAAAACTAAATTATATTCTATATAATATGATGTTATTATATATATGGTTCAACCAAATTCATTATTTTATCCATCCTTTGAATAACATGTCACCATATGTGCGTGCGTACGGCTTACCATCTCCACATCGTGGTGTAATTGTTATTCAATACATTATTATTTGGATGGGTATAATAATGATTTTTTATTGATGTAAATAATAAATATAACATGATAATGATTATTTATATATGATATAACATCCAATTCCACACCTTTAATGAAATGATATTGCCGCTCATGTGTACGTATGGATTACCGTCTCCACGACGCAATGAGATTCATTTCCAAGCTCACCATTCATCAACCATTATAAACTTATATATTACTAATAAGTATGTAATATATGAAATAATAATGATAATTGAGATATATATATATTTATATAAGTATTTATGTACTTACATATATCTTATTCACTTATTTATGTTCAATACGATATGAAAACGGAAACAGCATTTAGGCGTACGTACGGACTACCGTCTCCATAAACGGTTTTTTCAATTTCATATATATGTCTATTATATATATTTAAATTCTAAATATATATGATATATAAATCATGTTATATATTCTGTAATTATTTAAACCAAGATCTAAGTGATACAATCAAGAGTAACAAGTAAAAACATGTACGATGAAGAAAGTGATTATTACCCGAAATGTTAATTTAACATGGAAATTCTTATTAATGGGTAGTATAAAGTCATAAATGAATAATTTATTATATCATAAATATTAATATGTTTCTGGTATGATTTAATAACATACTACATCCTTCATACAGGAGGATAAATGTACCCTCTACTAAAAGAAAGTGCACGGTAAGGGGTTTTCATCTCACTCCTTATTCCCGTGAGATCCATTACATATCGCCATTATTACCTTTTGTGTGGTGTATGTATTTCCCATAATTGTATTCTTTGTGTAATACACTTTAATTTACGTGTATTTTCATATTCATTGTGTGATACTTCTTTTATGGGGTGTATGTTTTGTAAGATACCAAATTGGTAAGGGTTTATTTCACAGTCTCTTCATTATCCGAGGTTGTTTATACATAATTATCTACTGGGACCTCTTTATAATACACATCCATGTTTCTTAAAAATTTATTTCAAATCATTCTTACTATTTTATAGACTATGGTTTAAATTAATTTATACCCTTTCTTACTTTTTATAATATGTTTATAAAGGAATATTTCTATCGTTTTCCAAACAATGTCATTTTTAACCTTTTCGACAAAAATTAAGGTAAGAATGTCTTTTTTTTAACTTATACGGTGGGTAATGCTATTTTCTGATGTTATAAAATCGTCTAAGCTTTCCTTAAAAACATATAAGAATATTTTCAAAGTAAATGTTTTATTTTATAATTATTTGACTTTTAAATGATTTGGAAAAAAGATATATTTCTCTCAAATAGTTTTGATTTCATCTATGTCAACATCCTTTGATAGATTTTATGTATATTTGAAGTTGATTTATTATTATACAAAACTTACATATTGTATTGAAGGTTTTGTGATATGTTTGACTGTGGATGTTTTATTTTTATATGATTAATGGTTTATGGAGAAATTATTGACATTTCATATGCTAGTTTTAATACGAATGATTATGTTATGTTTAAACTTGTTCATATGAGGAATGAATTGGACTTAATAAGTGACGGGTGGAGCCCGCTATAGCTCCTTGATGCATTGGTAGGTATCACGAGACAAACTAGTCTCTTGGACCAAGGCCTTAACAAAAATCTTATTTGTAGTCTTGGTACAAGGTCTTGACTATGTGGTTATGATAGTCTGGCATTATGCATTCCATCATTATGAAAGTGGATACTGATATTGCATGTGATTATTCAACTAGTAGAATATACATGTGAGTAAGTAAATGGAATTATTTTGATTTATATATTCCATATTATGATGAATTTTATGTTGAAAAGTCTTTTGTTTTAGTTTTATACATTGCCTTAAATGTTTATTCTTATTTATGAAAGTTTACGTTGTATTGATTACCCATACTGAGCGTTTGAGCTCACCCTTTTATATGTTTTATTTTTCCCATGATTCTTAGAAGTGTATTGTGATTGATATGAAGGGTTAAGATAAGGGAATAATGGTGTTCATAAAGGATTATTTATGTTGTTTTTTATGTTATAAAGTGTAATGTAACATTCATGTATGTAATCTATCTTCCAAGACTATTAAACTGTTCGGTCCTTCAGGACTTGATTCCTTGTAATCATGAAAATTTATTAAAATAATGTCCCGACTCTGGGAAATTGGGGTTGTGGAATTACAATTGGTATCAGAGGAAGTTTAGTACAAACCTTGGAAGCTAGATTTAGATAAACTCTGATTAGAGCACATAGACCTAAGATGGACTTTGAGGATTAGTATAGAATAACTTCCTAGAATTTTGGTATTGTAGAAATTTTGTGAGTTTTTCGAGCAATACATCCCTGTCTAGATATTTGCATGTAGAGGTGGCTTTGGCACAGATGTACCTAGGGGTAAAACCTGGAAACACCGCTTTGAGCTAAACTCAAATGGGAACAGGTTCACAACAACGGGCCTTGCTGCACTCTTGGTTACGACACTCCTGGGGTATATGCTTAGGATAATTCTCATTTCCTTTACAAACCATTTTCAAGGGTTTATGAGTATATAATTCCTCAAAGAAAACATTTTTATGATTATGGATTATATCTATAAACTGTTCAATTTATGTCAAGTGTTTTTCAAGTTTGGATTTATGTATTGTGATTCTTAAACTAATCTAGTGTATGTCATTGTATAGAAATGGTTCCCAGTAGAAATAATGTGAACTCCAACAATACGTATGAGCCAAGGAGTAAGAAGGATCATACCTTTCATGGTATTAAGCCAACATTTAGAAGGGAAATAGTCTCCCATGGATTCTCAACATATGAAGAAATAGTATCATTCGTTAATAATATAAGTAAAGACTTCTCTAAGTCCTATGTCTTTGAAGGGTAGAAAGAGAAGAAAATGATGGAAGATAGAAAGATGGATAAAGGGAAGAGGGAAAAGAACAATTTTCTCATATGTGATAACTGTGGGAAGAAAGGACCTAGAACTTTCTTGAAGGGAATGGGAGTTTGTTATAAGTGTGGAGAAAAAGGACACCAAGTATGTGACTGCAATGGTAAGAAAAAGGTTTAAAATTTACAATGCTTCATCTATAAGGTGTTGGGACCCTACGCAAACCAATGTCCAAATCATGAAAGTATGCCCCAAATGATGTTATTGGATAATAATCAAGTTATGATACTACCAAAGATTAGGAGGAATGATTAGAGTTATTATGTTGTTATTATAGAATTATGTCATTTGAGTGTTGTATCAACTATGTACTAGTTATAATAATTATGGAGTATATAAAGATTGTACTATAGTACTATTTTATTAAGGACTTGAGATTGTATAGAACCAAGAAAAGTGACTCAATAATAGGTTAATTATTTGGAAAATATATGGTTGAGAGAAAGATAAACCATAATATGGTTCTCATACCGAGGTAATGATTTTGGAATAATACATCATTTATATGGATAAATTATATTGGATATTCTTGACTCCCTTTAAACTGATTAATGATTTGTATATTCCATCATTGTTGGAGTTTAAAACATTTTTTGATAGAAGGATTATATTCGGTGTTCTATAAGGAATAAGGGAGCATGAATGTAATCAATAAGGTTTTATAGTAATTCAGGATGTTGCAGTGTTTTAAAAAAATACATGATGAAGGTGTTTACATGTTATTACGCTTTAAAAAGGATCTTCATTGTGTTCAACTTCCTTATAAATTTTGGACTGTGATTTTGGACATAATTCTTTTGGATAATTCTAGTTTGAGATTATTATTTTTTCCATAAAAGAACAACTTGGAGGTCAGACGGCAACCAGTCGTGTCCGGCAAGGCTGCGAGACTTGAACCCGCAACTGAAGGGCGACGAGGGTGTATCACCTACCACTGGCCCACGAGATGTCCTGGATTGAATAATGTAGTTTTTTTAAAAGGTCTGGTAGATGGTTTATAAATTCATTTTTTTAACCATATACGACTAGGATAAATAGAATATTTTTTTAAGTTCTATTATCTTTTAAAGTGAAAGATGAGTCTGTGGATGAAATTAGTTAAATGATGGAAATCTACTTGTCAAGTATTTATTTTTCTTCTTCTATTATTATATGAAGAAATTAATTCTTAAACTCTAGTGAAGGGATATTAAAACCAAATTTTTTTATCCTAATACGTTATGTTTAGTTGAACCTATGGTATTTTAAATCATCAAGTATTGATGAATTTAAGGCCCTCAATTTTAAACTTGTTTGTGATTTATGACCTCAGCCACTACCTATAAATATTTATTTTTTTCTCCAATTATATGTATCTAATTTCCACCAATTTTCTCTTTATCAAGATCATAATTTGGTGGTCACCATTTCATTTCCATTTTCCTCTTATTAAGACTAAATTTTATTAACCAAATCTCTAATGTGGGTTTTCCCACAAAGGTATTTTCTATTTTCAAACTTTTATTTTAGAAGAACAATTTCAAATTGTGAGGACGCAATTTATTTAAGTAGGGAAGAATTTCACACCCCAATATTTCATATTTCGTTAGTTCTTCAAAGTAATTAAATAACTTACACTACACACAACATCGAATTCAAGCACACCACAACTTACCAAACTAGCTGTTCAAAAGCGGTTATGAATAGTATTAACTGAACTTAGAATTTTATATAATCCTTATAATTTTAGAATCTATATTATGAGATTCATAGACATAATGTAAAGACAAAATCATTTTTCAGGTAAAAGAAGTATTTTTCAAAAAATGCAATTTAACCACCTTTTAATGGTGAAAACTTTTTAAATCCAATATTTGAAACTTTTATATATTAAATTTGACAAAATGAAATTTTTAATTGGAATCAGTATATAAGAATTTAGTTTCAATAAATTTTTGGTGTTTTTCTAATAACTTTCATATTTGGGTGAATAGTGAAAAATACTATATTTTAACTAAAAATAATTTTTTTAATCAAAATAATTTATAGTGATAAATTATAAATTTTAATGGTTTGTAAGTATAAATATATTATATCTTTACCATTTAATCCAATTTTGGTAATTGGAGATAATCTCACATTTAAATTGGACGTATGCAAGTGTCAATCTTTTGATAGTTATTATTTCTTAAAAACACGCTTTTTGTTTTGACAACGAGAATTAATTTTAAATTAATTTCTGCCACTTATGTGTTTTGAATTTATAAAAATGGATTCCATATTTAGAATCAGGAGGTCCAAATTTTGTAAATAGGTAACTTTTATTTTTAGACATTTTGAATAATTACTTCGGTAAATATTTTATTTACCATGGTTAAAGGATAAAACCGGTAAATAAGGGTAAAAAATAATATTATAATAATATTAAATTAATCTAAAACGTGTCCCAATCCTATTAGTTGATACATGTCCTACCATGTGCATATTTGGGTCGATTTTGGGACCCCGTGGAGCCACTTGTAAGTGATAATCACACTTTATATTAATTAAGTTAAAGTAAATACAAAAATGACATAAGCATATATCTTTTAGAAAAACAATTTTTACATAGTTATATATGTTATATTTTCAACAATAAATATTCATTATAAATATAAATTGATTTCCTACATAATGGTATTTTATTTATAATTTTTATACATTGAATAATTAAATTTATTTATGACACAATAATGATGCGGTATTTTCCTATATTAATGAAAGAATCAAATAATTGGTATTATAAATGTTAAAATAAGTATAATTTGAAAGTTTTGATGACATCCACGAATTCTATTATTTAATATGACAGGTTATTATTTCTTAAATTAATTTTTTTCTAATTAATAAAGTTGTTAATACTTTAACAAAAATCAATTATTAAATAGTGTCAAAATTGACATAAAGGAGTTTTTTAAACAAATATTATATTATAAATAGATATAATCTTTCTAAAAATATAAGGTTCATCCAAAGGACTTATATAATGATAGGTGTATAATTAATTAACCACTTGGGGGTCCCTTGGATGTTTATAGTAATTTTATTAACCATATAATATAAAAATACAAAGAGACATGGTAAATGTCAAACTGATTAACTAAGAGTTAAATCAAAAAGAAAAAGTTAATATGGTGACCCAAACCTGTCTAAAACCTATTGGTTAAGTGGTTTTAGACCCATAACCACCTTATACTTTAAATAATACATTTTTGAGCAATTAAAACCCGAAAATGATTTTATTATAAAATAATATTTTAAGTTTTTCCAAAGGTGCCCCTCACCCCTCTTATAAAATGGCACTCCCCCTTCACTCTAATTCACACCTTCAAATCAATTTGGATCGGTAAAACTCTGCCCAAATACCCTCTAAAATATCCTCCTTTAATCCTAGAGGCCTTCCTTTAGTCAAAAATCCATCTTAAGGATTCCTTTTTATCAAATAAAAAGGAAGAACCCGAAGAAGAGGTAAATATTCCATCACCTCTTTCAAGTTCCTTTCTTCTTCCAGTGCCTTTTTCTTTGTTCTTTCCATTATAAAATAATAACTCCATTATATTCTATATACTGTAATTGTATTAAAAATATTTTACAAATAAATTCATTATTCTATCCATCCTTTGAATAAAATCTCACCATTCGTGCGTACGTACGGCTTACCGTCTCCACGTCATGGTGTAATTGTTATTCGATACATTATTATTTGGATGGGTATAATAATGATGTGTAATTGATTTAAATAATAATAAAACTTGATATTTATTCTTTATATATGATATACCATCCAATTACACACCTTTAAAGAAATGATATTGTCGCTCGTGCGTACGTACGGATTACCATCTCCACGACGCAATGAGATTCATTTCCAAGTTCACTATTCATCAATGATTATAAAAATATATATTACTAATAAGTATGTAATATATGAAATAATAATGATAATGTAGATATATATATTTATATAAGTATATATGTACTTGCATATATCTTATTCACTTATTTCTGTTCAATGCGATATGAAAATGAAAACAACATTTATGCATACATACGGACTACCGTCTCCATAAACGGTGTTTTCCATTTCATATATATTTCTATTATACATATTTATATTCTAAATATATATGATATATAAATCATGTTTTATATTCTGGAATTATTGAAATCATGATCTAAGTGATACAATCAAGATTAACAAGTTAAAACACGTACGATAAAGAAAGTGTGTATTACCCAAAATGTTAATTTAACATGGAAGTTATTATAAATGGGTAGTATAAAGTCATAAATGAATAATATATGATATCATAAATATTAATATGGTTCTGGTATAATTTAATAACACACTAAAGTATTCATACATGAGGTTAAACGTACCATCGACTAAAAAAGTGCAAGGTAAGGGGTTTTCATCTCACTACTTATTCTCGTGAGATTTATTCCATATTGTCACTATTACCTTTTGTGTGGTGTATGTACTGCCCATAATTGTATTATTTGTGTAATACAGTTTAATTTATGTGTATTTAAATATTCATTGTATGATACTTCTTTCATGGGGTATTTGTTTCGTAAGATACCAAATTGGTAAGGGTTTATTTCACAATCTCTTCATTATACGAGGTTGTTTATACGTAATTATCTACCGGGACCTCTTTATCATCCACATCCATGCTTCTTAAAAATGTCTTTCAAATCATTCTTAATATTTTATAGACTATGGTTTAAATTCATTTATACCCTTTTTTACTTTTTATAAGATGTTTGTAAAGGAATCTTTCCGTCGTTTTTCAAACAAGGTCCTTTTTAACCTTTTCGACAAAAATTAAGGTAAGAATGTCTTTTTTTAACTTATAAGGTGGGTGCTGCTATTTTCTGACGTTATAAAATTGTCAAAGCTTCCCTTAAAATCTAATGAGAATATTTTCAAAGTAAATGTTTTATTTTATAATTATGTGACTTTTAAATGACTTTGAAAAAAGATATATTTCTCTCAAACAGTTTTGATTTCATCTATGTCGACATCCTTTGATGGATTTTAAGCTTATTTGAAGTGGATTTATTATGATACAAAAATTCCATATTTTATTGATGTTTTTGTGATATGTTTGACTGTGGATTTGTTATTTTTATACCATTCATGGTTTATGGAGAAAGTATTGAAATTTCATATGCTAGTTTTAATACAAACGTTTATGTTATGTTTAAACCTGTTCATATGAGGAATGCATTGGACTTAATAAGTGACGAGTGGAGCCCTCTATAGCTCCTCGATGAATAGGTAGGTATCATGAGACAAACTAGTGTCTTGTAACAAGTCCTCGACAAAAATCTTATTTTTAGTCTTGGCACAAGGCCTTGACTATGTGGTTATGATAGTTTGGGTGAATAATGAAAATTAATATATTTTAACTGAAAACAACTTTTTTAATCAAAATAATTTATTGTGATAAATTATAAATTTTAATGGTTTTGAAGTATAAATAGATTATATATTTACCATTTAATCTAATTTTGGTCATTGGATGTAATTTTACATTTAAACTCGACATAAGCAAGTGTCAATCTTTTGAAAGTTATAATTTCTTAAAAACACGCTTTTTGTTTTGACAACTGAAATTAATTTTAAATTAATTTCTTCCACTTCTGTGTTTTGAATTTAGAAAAATAGTTTCCTTATTTAGAAACAAGAGGTCAAAATTTTGTAAATATTTAACTTTTATTTTTAGACATTTTGAATAATTACTTTGGTAAATATTTTATTTACCAGGGTTAAAGGGTAAATATGGTAAATATGGGTAAATAAATAATATTATAATAATATTAAATTAAACTAAAATGTTTCCTAACCCTATTGGTTGATACATTTACGACCATGGTCATCTTTGGGTCTATTTTGAGACCTCATAGAGCCACTTGTAAGTGATAATGACACTTTATATTAATTAAGTTAAAGTAAATACAAAAATGACATAAGCATATATTTTTTAGAAAAATAATTTTTACATAGTTCTATATAGGTTATATTTTCGAATATAAATATTAATTATAAATATAAATCATTTCATACATAATGGTATTTTATTTATAATTTTTAGACATTGAATAATTAAATTTATTTATGACACAATAATGATGCAGTTTTTTTCTTATTGATGAATGAATCAAATAATTTGTATTATAAATGTTAAAATAAATATAATTTGAAAGTTTTGATGACATCCATGAATTTTATTTATTAATATGACATGTTACGATTTATTAAATGAATTTGGTTCGAATTAATAACGTTTTTAAGACTTTAAAAAATCAATTATTACATAGTGTCAAAATTGACATAAAGGATTGTTTAAAACAAATATTATATTATAAATTGATATAATATTCCTAAAAATGTAAGTTTCGGCCAAAGGACTTATATAATGATATTTATATCATTTATTAACCACTTGGGGGTACCTTGAAAGTATATATTATGTTCATTAACTATATAATATAAAAATACAAAGAGACATGGTAAATGTCAAACTAATTAACTAAGAGTAAAATCGAAAATAAAAAGTTAATATAGTGACCCAAACCTGTCTAAAACCTATTGTTTGAGTGGTTTTAAACCCATCCCAACCTTATACTTTAAATAATACATTTTTGAGCCACAATAAACCGAAAATTATTTTATTATAAAATAATATTTTAAGTTTTTCCTAAGGTTCCCCTCACCCCTCTAATAAAAGGGAACTCCCCATTCACTATAATTCACACCTTAAAATAAATTTTGATCAGCTAAAATCTGCCCAAATACCTTCTAAAATATCCTCCCTTATTCCTATATTCCTTCTTTAGTCACAAATCCAACCTAAGGATCCCTTTTGATCAAATAAAAAGGAATAACCTGAAGAAGAGGTAAATATTCCATCACATCTTTCAAGTTCCTTTCTTCTTCCACATCCTTTTTAATTGTTGTTTCCATTATAAAATAATAAATACATTATATTCTATATAATTTGATGTTATTATAAATATTTTACAACCAAATTCATTATTCTATCCATCATTGTAATAACATGTCACCATACGTGCGTACATACGGCTTACCGTCTCCACGTCATGGTGTAATTGTTATTAAATACATTATTATTTGGACGGGTATAATAATGATGTGTAATTGATGTAAATAATAAATATAACATGATAATTATTATTTATATATGATATAAATTCCAATTCCACACCATTAAAGAAATCATATTGTCGCTCGTGCGTACGTATGGATTATCGTCTCTACGACGCGATTGGATTCATTTACAAGTTCACCATTCATCGATGATTATAAAAATATATATTACTAATAAGTATGTAATATATGAAATAATAATTCTAATGGATATATATATATATATATATATATTTATATTTATATAAGTATTTATGTACTTACATATATCTTATTCACTTATTTTCGTTCAATACGATATGAAAACGGAAACAACGTTTATGTGTATATACGGACTACCATCTCCATAAACGGTGTTTTCCATTTAATATATATGTCTATTATACATATTTATATTCTAAATATGTATGATATATAAATCATTTTTTATATTTTCGAATTATTTAAACCATTATCTAAGTGATACAATCAAGAGTAACAAGTTAAAACACGTACGATAAAGAAAGCTATTATTACCCGAAATGTTAATTTAACATGGAATTATTTTTAATGGGTAGTATAAAGTCATAAATGAATAATTTACGATATCATAAATATTAATATTGTTCTGGTATAATTTAATAAAATACTACGGTCTTCATACATGAGTTTAAACATACCCTCGACTAAAAGAAAGTGCAAGGTAAGGGGTTTTCATCTCACTCCTTATTCCGGTGAGATTCATGTCATATTGCCACTATTACCTTTTGTGTGGTGTATGTACTTCCCATAATTGTATTATTTGTTTAATAAAATTTAATTTATGTGTATTTACATATTCATTGTATGATACTTCTTTCATGGGGTGTAGTTTTTGTAAATTACCAAATTGGTAAGGGTTTATTTCAGAATCTCTTCATTATCCGAGGTTGTTTATACGTAATTATCTACTGGGACCTCTTTATCATCCACAGTCATGTTTCTTAAAAATGTATTTCAAATCATTCTTACTATTTTATATACTATGGGTTAATGTCATTTATACCCTTTTTTACTTTTTATAGGACTTTTATAAAGGAATCTTTTCGTCGTTTCCCAAACAAGATCCTTTTTAACCTTTTTGACAAAAATTAAGGTAAGAATGTCTTTTTTTTAACTTATATGGTGGGTGCTGCTATTTTCCAATGTTATAAAATCATCAAAGCTCCCCTTTAAATATTATAAGAATATTTTCAAATTAAATGTTTTATTTTATAATTATGTGACTTTCAAATGATTTTTAAAAAAGATATATTTCTCTAAAATAGTTTTTATTTCATCTATGTCAACATCCTTTGTTGGATTTTAAGCTTATTTGAAGTTGATTTATTATGATAAAAAACTTCTATGTCGTATTTAAGGTTTTGTGATATGTTTGACTATGGATGAGTTATTTTTATACCATTCATGGTTTACGGAGAAAGTATTGACATTTCGTATGCTATTTTTAATATGAATGTTTATGTTATGTTTAAACCTGTTCATATGAGGAAGGCATTGGACTTAATAAGTGGTGGGTGGAGCCCGCTATATCTCCTCGATGAATCGGTAGGTCTCATGATAAAAACTAGTGTCTTGGCACAAGGGGTTGACAAAAATCTTATTTTTAGTCTTGGCACAAGGCCTTGACTATGTGGTTATGATAGTCTGGAATTATGAATTCCATATTATGAAAGTGGATATTGATATTTCATGTGATTATTAGACTAGTAAAATATTCATGTGAGTATTTAAATGGAATTATTTAGATTTATATATTCCATATTATGATGAATTTTATGTTGAAAATCCTTTTGTTTTAGTTTTATACATTGCCTTAAATGTTTATGCTTATTTATGAAAGTTTCCGCTGTATTTCTTACCCTTACTGAGCATTTCAGCTCACCCCTTTCAATGTTTTATTTTTCCCAGGATTCCATGAAGTGTATTGTGATTTATTTTCAGGGTTAATCCAAGGTAATAATGGTGTTAACAAAGGATTATTTATGTTTTTTTTATGTTATAAAGTGTAATGTAACATTCATGTATGTAATCTATCTTCTAAGACTGCTAAATCGTTCGGTCCTTTGGGACTTGATTCCTTGTAATCATTCCAATATATTAAAATAATGCACCGACTCTGGGTAACTAGGGTTGAGGCATTACAATCACCCATTAATATTAAATTATTTCTCAAATTCATATGACATTAATGAAATAAATTTACATAAAATTTTAAACAATATGAAATAGGTAAATTAAACATTAATTTTTAATAAATTCCATGATGAGATGGTTATTTAATATAAGTATTCCATCATAAACGTGAAATATAAGAAAATAAATAGAAAAAATAAAAATACCATTCATAAATAAAAAAAATAGAGAGAAAATAATAAAGACGACAAAATTCCTAACTAACATAGGAAATAATACTCCCCACACCTATAATTTGTAGTTCTATTTTGGTAATTAAAGAGAATGTGTGAAGTAATGATAAAACTATGAGGTTGTTACTAATAGATGGCATGTTAATGGTATATTTATTTTACTAAATACATAAAAAGGTATTTGTGGAATTGATTTGGTCATTTACCATTGAATGTGAATTTCTTTTGGTTTCCTTTATTTTTAACCATCATAGTCCCAAAAGGATAGATATTAATTTCATTTTATGGGAAAAACAAGTGGGAAAAAATACTACCTGGATAAAACATCATCATTTCATTGTAAAGGATAACTTTTATCCTAGCTTGGAACTAATTATGAAAGATTATGTGGTCAAAATAACCCTTGGTTATTTCTTTATATATTTTATAGTTCTCCTATAAACCACTTCATATTTCCTTTAACTCTTGAATATGAAATTTCCTTTGATAACATGCACTAGAAAGATAATAATTTCATTGTTTAACTAATAAATAGTCTCTGTGATCTATCTCAATAGGGAGGTGAAAACTCTTTCCTAATACACATCGATAATGTGACATGCCAATGGTAGTTTTGGAAGTAATTTTATATGCCCAAAATACACCATCGAGTCTAAGACTCTAGTCATTTATGTTGGGTTGGATGGTTGTGTTCAAGAATTTATTTTTAATCACTATTAGAAACCTCATATTTCACATTATTTTTGGGAGTGAAAATATATAGAAAGTTTATTTAGGATCCTATACCAATGAAAAGTTTCTTTCATTTTTTGGTTATAGAAAGAGAACATTATTAACTAATAATGAACATAGGAAATCCAAACATATAGAATATTTTTGTTCTCAAAAATTCAAAAAAAATACCTTTAAGTTTTCATTCCATGTCACTCATTATTATATCCATTTATATACATAATACAATTCAAGAATAATGTGAAAGTTTAAAAATAAATTAGGAAATAACCCCCTAAGTTAAATTCCCCAAACCTACAAAATGATAGGGAAAAGTAGGTATTGTTTTTAATTTCAATTTTTAGTGATATTTCCCATCCTTTAACAATAAGGAAAATCTCTAAAAAATCATGGGCATACATAAATAATGTTAGTCCAAATATCATAGAATAAAGTACCTTATGATCAGTCTTCCAGGGATCGAAGTGGTACCAATATACAAGAGAGTGATGAAAACAAAGGATGGATTGAAACTCGCTATTGAGAACACAATGTCCAAGGAAGTGATCACTATGTGTTCACAAAAGTTATGGTTCATTTCAAATTTTCCATCATGAATCTTGTTTAATATTATCATCTTGGTTTTTATTAAAATAAAAAATAATTAAATATTCTACCAAAAAATTTATAATTTTAGCATATTAGGGAATAACATATTACACTTGATAAAATTGATCATCGAGAAACATGTCATTTATTAGAATGAATGGGGATGATTTGATGTATGTTGATGGAATAATCCTACTAATATGGTTAGCCACCACATTTTCCACTCCTTTTTTGTACCTAATTTATAAATTTAATTTTTTGAGAAGCATCTAATGAATAAAATGTTGTTAGGAACCATATCATCTATTCTCCACTAATTGATGTTTCTCTTTGGTTTTTTAGTATCTTAATAAAAAATTTATTTGTAATTATATAAATTATCCCCTTTCACACCATGAAATGTATTTTCCCATAATTAAATATAATAATCTTTTTACTATAATGATGAAGTAAAAGACCTAAACTTCTAAAACACTCATTAAAATAGGTACCATTTAAAACTAAATAATATGAGAAAACTTCAATTTAATTATCTATATAATATACAATAATACTAACCATGAATAATTGGAAAGTTCTTAGAGCAATTCACAAAACAAATGGCATACTTATATATGAAAATGTATAAAATGGGAAAGTGAAGGTTGTTTTTCCAAATACTAAAGGGGAATATAGATATAAAAATATCCATAATAGATATCAAGGAAATAATGATGGGATTTCTTTACTCACCTATCTAACATATGATAAATAAAAATTAATGGTAAATGGTCTTTACAAGTGTGATTATTTTGTCTACAATAGTCTACAGAGACATGGAAGTTATTCCACACATGAATTGATACCAATTCATTATTTTAATTTTTTATTACCATTATAATAATTTTACTAGGAAATGTCTAAAATGTACTAACCCATTAGATATCATATATAGGATAAATGATTCCAGTATCCAATAATTTAGTTACCTATATTTCACCAACATTACAGAGGTTTGGATGTAATTAGAATTATTATTGTCGAACTGATTAAGACTCTTCATTTAATAATATATGATGCGTGAAAATTGATGGGATAATATCAGTAATTTTTATAGGTTTCCATCATAATTATTTTTTATACTCCTTATAAAGTTCAAGTAAGCATAATTCATACTCTGGAGGGAGTTTGAAATGATGAAAATAAATTTGTTTCGAGTATCAAGAGATGATAATTTTAAATTTTTATGTAGTCATTTGAGTTCCAATTTTTTTAGATTTTGGATTTATAAGGGTGAGAAAAAGAGAGGTCCATGAACTCATCAAACTACTCAATTATAATATACTCAGATGAGGAGTGAACTTTTAATATATGAGAAAAATAATTGATGGTCATTATGACCTCAATAAAAAGAAATCATCACTTAATAAACCTGAAATGAATTTTTCTAGACCATTAAAACCTTCAACACATGAATCATTACCTAACCTATATATCACCGAAGAAAACAAAAAAAACATGTCAGGGGAAAGAAAATATGTTTCTATGGGGATAAAAAGTGTATCAAAAAAATTAACTAAATGATGGGAATACTCTTCTGAGGGGTTATTCATAACATCAACTATGTTAAAGAGTATAATTTTACAACCAAAACTCCATATATTGTTTACCATTGTGTAAATTAATTATAGTTTTGGGGGTTTTCAAGAAATATCTCTCAAATATAATTGGTTATGTCTATATATCCTATCATCTTCTATTTTAAGCATACCAAAATTGGCAGGAAAAATTAATATTTTTAACCTCACAAGAACATCATATAGCACACCGGTGGGGTGTGTAGTACTTTGGTTTTCCAATTAAACAATTATTACAATAGGATTATTCTCCAGGACCTATAATGAAGAGAAAATAGAGTGAGGAATTACATTTATAGAGGAACTCAAATCAAACATGGAATTATAAAATAAATACTCTGTTGTAATATATAGAATTGAGAATTTTCTCATATCCTTTAATTTGGAGGGAAGTGATAGATGTATTAATTTTGATAATTTACTCCCCAAGAACACCTTTTTTCACCTTGTAGTCACCCTTTCTCTATTCCCATATACTTTAGAAACATGAAACATCATCGAATTTTATTCACAAAATCAATAAAGGGGATATTAAACTACACTTTTTTATATGTTTAAAATATTTCTTTATTAAGTTTTTTTTATTTTTCTTTCTTGGTTTAGTGTCCCTTTTGGGGAATGGAATAGAAATGGTTTGTTAGTTCCTCATCAAAGGGTACTCTCTTTCCTTTAGGGGGACTTCAATTGGTATAAGTATTTTCTTCATTTTGATCATTAGGAATGGTTTTAATAGTGGTATAATCAAGATTAGATAACTCTAATAAGGGGTTTATTTATATTTAAAGTTATATACCACTTTTATGGGTGATGGAAATAACATTTTCCTTATCCCTAGGTTTGACTATTTATCAGGAAGGATTTTTTACTGACCCCTAAATTTGGAATTCACACACTAAATTAGAGTACTATCCTAATTTATTTTTTAGGTATTTCATGGAATATTTGGTTATTTTTTGGAATTGGAGATTATTTATGGAAATTTATTTCATTAGGTCTTCTATTCTAGGATCAGGTTTTTTAGGTGATTTTTTAGAGTCCTTTATGGTAGTTGAGGATTTATATGGGGTTGTGGAGGATAACTACCCTACCCTAGGTGGTTAAATGCCTATTGAGGTTGGTTGAAATATCAACTATCCTTTAGGATTGTTTATCTTTCCATCTAAAGTCATATGGATAGTTTGGTATTTTATGATGTATTGGTTATACAAGTAGATAGGGAAGATTTCCTCTCAACTCTCATATTGGTCTCTCAATTATGGGCACTCATCTGAATATTGGGTGTCAGTGGAAAAATATTATATGGAAATAGAGGAGTATGTTGGGAGATCCCATGGTAATGATTATGTTATTAAAATATATTACTTATATCTTTAAACTTTATGTCAAACTTCTTCTAAAAATCAAAATTTTTCAACTCCTAGACTCCTATAATGGGTATATTGGATGACAAACCAAAATACTAAGTGTTCTAGGTCATGTTTTTTATGAGGTTCCTTGCACTCATAAAAAAAATTTCCACTAGTTAACAACCTACAACAACATCAATCATATTCTGATCAATATTAATTAAACCTTTATAAAAATATTTTATTAAAATTTGATCACTTATTTGGTGGTGTAGATAACTTACACAAACTATTTTGAAACATTACCAATATTAATGAAGTATTTTCCCTTGGGATTTTCATATTCCACATATTTATTTTATTATTATTGTGGTTCATGGGGTTGGGAGTATTTTTGGAGAAAATTTAATTTGATGTCTTCTAATCCACCAATTGTGTCTATGTACAATAACTAGTCCTTTATAGAGTCTTATAATGAGAAAGAAAATTCTTGATTTTTATAATATCTTTATCCAAAACTATATGTTTTAATGTTGATAAAATAGTATGGAATTTATTTATGTGATTTTTTGGGTATTCTTTATCAATTATTTTAAATTTTGAAAATAAATTAATTATATTGTATTTTAGTTCAAAGATTCATGTTACACCATATATTTGAATATATACAAGTTTAATATCCACATTAGTAAAAGTTATCTCCTATAATTTTCAGTTATTTTTTACCATTTTAAAGAAGTTTATTTTAATTTTAAATTTAGTTCCATAATAATAATAATGTTTTAGAAGAGTCTCATTTTGTTTTGATTCAACCTTAAAAGGATATTTTTGTGTGTATTTGTGTTGATGACACAATATAATCTTCAATTTCAGTTAGAAATTGGGTGGTTGTACAAGATCATAATGTGTGTTGAAAATAACCTACATATAAAAGAAATTAGAAAACAATAGATATACAAAAAAAATTAAGATATAAAATTAAAAAACCAAATTTTATAGAATTTACCGTTTTATTATAAAAACACACAGTCTAAAATTGTATCATACCCTATAAATGACACCAAGATTTGGATTTTTTTTCCATGAAATGTCAATTTAATTTCTTTTAAAGATGATTTACAACATAGGATACACCTTAGGTCATATATCAAGAATCATTGAACATTTTAGAATGTGAATTTTCAATAAGTTCTATGAAAAAACTTAAGAGGGTGGATTTTGAAATTTTTTTAAAGTAATAAAAAGAATATATATATATATATATTATGAAATTAAGTGAGTTTTGATAGATATAGAATAAGGTGATCATTTAAATTCCACTACATAATATTTCAAGAGCATAGTTTTTATAAATTCTTTTAGGTTTTGAGTAAGTATCTCATTGTGGTTAACTAGGTTATTGGTTACCCTATAAGACTTTATATCAATGTATAGTGAAGCAAAACCTAACATAAAAATCATGTATCAAAGGTCCATACTTCATTATTGGTATAGGATCTTACAAATAAAATTGATATCACAAATATGTTGGAAAATAAAGGATTCATGTATTGTATAATATGAATAATATAAGTTACATGCTCAAAATCTCACACCAGTTGGTTTGAAATAAAGATAATTTTATTCACTTGAATAAATAAATAATTCTATTATAAAAAATATATAAAAAATATATAAAACTGAATGAAATGTTTTCAACCCCAAAAATAATCCAAAACAATATCTAATAAGTGTTTCAAAAAGCCTTTATCAAGTGTGTATCTCCCCTGTAATTATTGGCCAACGTTTAGCTTGCTATATGAGTGGAGGATGAGGCTCAAATGGATATCCTTTTTTATTTCATCTCTCCCTATGAGGATAGATATATCCATAACCTCCAAGGTAGTGAGAAGAAATATAACTCACTCCAAAATGGAAGAAAATTTCACCATGGTCAAACATAAAAATGAGATACCCAAGGTTCAAATTTATAGGAAATGGGAGGTAGTATTTTTTTCATAAAAATTTTAAAAACCCACTTGTTACATGGTTTTGGTAATTTAGGTGAACTTATATAATCTTTATAAAAACAATAGAATTGTTTTATGACCTATTTATTGTCTCCCTATAAAATTTATTGAAGATCATAGTTCTATAATGGGATATATTGTCAAAATATTAATATATACAATTAACATTTAGAAATTTCTTTTTTCTTAACAAATCACTAAATTTTGGATATATTATGGATGAACTATGCATAGGGTTTTTCTAAATAGTTTTATCCCATATTATTAGGTATACATCAACAAAATTTCATTCCAATTAGATAAACATATTCTTCATAATGTGAAAATTAGTTCACATGTGGGCTTGGGATTCCATGCAGTTTGGCCCGTTCTACATCAACTTCATCTTGGGCTCTCCAAATCACCTCCACATATAATGAAAACATAAAAAGTTGTGAGATTTCAATTTTTTAAAATATTTAACATTAACTAATTAAATTAAATAAAAACTACAATTGATTGTTAAAATTTGAATTTATAATACAAAATCAGTTTAGAAAAGTGGTATGAGGGTGGAATAAAAAAGTGAATCACAATGTGATCATTCAACCACGATGATGTATGACCCTATACTATGTGATTCATAGAGTTTAGGTATTATTTTTCATCCATTATGTATATAAACTTAGTGATTATCCTTGATTGGTTCTGGAATTCCTTTATCACACTCCTTTGTGACATAGTATTATCCTTCAGATGTTTGGAGATGTTTCACTAGTAGCTAAGGGTATGGTTATTTTGGGAACTATTTTAGTGCCAATATCTTCAAGATCATTTTTATTTTTAGATATATTGTTATATGTGAGTTTTGGTATAACTTCCTTTGGTAACATGGAATTATTTGTAGTGTCATTGGCACACTTTACATGTGATAGTACTCATATATGATATCATGGGAGACCATTTATATGAGATAATCTTGTAATATATAGTTGACCTAGTTAACCTAGAGTATTTATCAAGTTTTTTGGTCATTTATATATATTATTATTTTATATTATTTTATTATTATTCATGATTGAGTTTTTATTTTCTATTTCTCAGTACTCGAGATGTATTATTGTGTTATTGTACTTACCTATGAACAATCACATGCATGTTGGCATAAACATGACTATAATGACATTTGATATGTTATAGGAACATATAGTGATGTAGAGATATTAGTGTTAGTTAGTAAAGGTAGATTAGGAGATGATTAATGGGGTATCTTATAGGAGAAAACTGTACACTTTTTTTAATGAATTTTCATTAGTTTGTATTCAGATATATGTGTTTCACTTTTCATTACATTTTTGTGATTATGTTTATGGAATTGATGGTATGTTTTAATAATGTATATGTTACGATCATTTGTAACACCCTAGGTTTTAGGTACTTTCCCCTTTCTATATGTATTTTAAGTATATATGATTGTTGGGTTATGTTTTGGGAGGTTATGAGGTATCTTTGTTGGAACCAGGGTCTTCAAAGCATGTTTTGGCGTATGGTTTGTGTTTGTTGTCAATCCTCAGTGGAAGTTCAGGATGTGTACCAACAAAGAGATCATACTGTTCAAGCAGAAAATAGTAGTGAAGGTGGTGCCGTTTCCCAGTGTTTTCCAAATTTTAGGGCCTGAAAATCGGCCAATAAAGTGAAGTGTTTTTGGAAAAGGTACTTGCGCGCCGAGCTATTGGAGGATGAAAGACTTGCGCGCCATATGTTTTTGAGGAGCATAACATCAAAATTTGGCTAAGGAAAGAAGGTCGCGCAAGTGTTGGTTGGGTCGCGCAAGTGAGTTGCGCGACAGAGGTTACTGGAGACAAGACTTGCGCGCCTCTGAGGGACTTGCGCGCCTCCGCTCGGGGGGTCCAGTTTGCCTATAAATACTGGACCACCCCTCCTCATTTCCCACGGAGTTCAAGGCTGAGAGATTGTTCGAGCTCTCGTCGCGCAGGTGGTTGAGTCGCGCAGGTGGTAGTTTGGTCGCGCAAGTAGAGCTTGCGCGCCGGTTGTCTGTTGTGCGTCCAAGGCGGTTTGGGAGTGAAAGGAAGTGAACCGCTCAAGTTTTTTGTCGAGGAAGGAAGCGTCGCGCAAGTGCGTTTGTGACACTTTCGCGCCAGTTTGGACTTGCGCGCTGTATTGGGACTTGCGCGTCCGGCTTGGAGAAGCGCGACAGGTTTTGCTGAAGCCCGCCGGCCTGTTTGGAGCTGCACGAAAGCCAGGAGACTACCTGATACATTCGAGGAAAAGTGATATTCTACTTCTGGTGAGAATCGGACATCAATAGAGCATCTACATACAACAGAAGATGCATTCTCATGAAAATGATGAAGAGACCTTCACGTCTATAAACTGAGTGGGACTTCACCAACGGCAGTAAGCCAGGGGGATTCAACGGGAGTGACCCAAGGGGAGAAGTGGGCTATCCCTGAAGCTTTGTAAAGGCAGTGAGCCTGGGACAGAGTAACTGTACTCGAACTTTTGTAATCTACCGCTAGTGAATCATAGTGAATTTTGGTACGACCGACAACCTCTTGGCGTATGCTCCTTGGACGTAGCCCTTAGTGGTGAACCAAGTAAAAAAGGGTTGTGTCTTCTCTATGCATGTGAATGTTTTCTTTCTTATCATAAACATCATACAGGTTTAACAAGTTCCTGCCAACGTGGGAACAAGATCCATCACATTAAAAGAAAAAGTTGTCACCCTGATTCACCCCTCCCCTCTCAGGGTGTCCCGGGGTCCTTCAATCTTGGCATACTTTTGAGGGTTTTATGGAGGTTTATGGTTTCATAATTGTTAATAGAAACTATGAAACACCTCTATGAGACCTTGAAAATGAAATAGTGGGCACAGGGTGGGTGCATGCTTAGGCACACGGTTTAGCCAAAGCATGCACTTCCCAGGGGAAACTGTGCAATTCTGTATATAGGAGAATATCATGGTTGGCATATGGTTTTTCTAACTATGTGAGACAACCATGCGAGTTGTTTTTGAAGAAAGTGTCTCGGGTATGGATAGTGCATGGTTTTTCTAACTGTGTGCCCTAACTGTGCACCGTGGAAAATTAGATCTGAGAATTGTGGATCTCAATTAAATTTCCTCCTTAACCCCTCATTTAATTCCCAAAACAGTTCATATATTTAATTCCTCTCTCTCCCAAGGATGGAGAGACCATTCCTTTCATTATGAGAGTGATTCTTAGGATAATCTAAGTGTGTTGGGGGCCATATTCATTAGTAAGTGTTCATTCTTCATCATTTTCATCATTTTCACTAGTTTTATTCTTATTATCTCTCTCGAAATCATGGATTTAGTCTATTGGAGATAAATCCACACTATGTTATGTCAATAATGATGAGATATGATTTTTTAAGGGATCAAGTTCTCATTTTTTTGGAGTTTCAAGTTGGGTTTTTTTAGTTTTGTGTCTTTCATTGTTTTTAACTATGTTTTAGAGGTTTGTGTCTTCTCTCTTGATTCTTATTTATTAGAACATGTAGGCATGGTTTCAAATTAATTGAATTTCTTGGAATTGATTATGAAATTGATGTTTTATTCTTGATAGAAAAGCCAATTAGTGATGGTTTTGTGAAATGTTGCAAATTGGGTGGTTTTTTGGATAGCCTTATGATGATAATTTTAAAATGTTGATATTAATATTATGGATTTTGTTTAGTCTTGTGAAATTTTTTTATAGAAATTTTTTCAATAAAATAATGTTTTTATTGAAATGGCTTGGTATATTTGTCTTGGTATGGGTTTTAATTATACATGGTTGGAATTTGTTCATTTTCATTGACATGACCCTGTGGAAGGGGCATGTTCCATTGGGGAACTTGGTAATAGCTACCTTGTGAAAACATGGAAGATCAATAAGATACCACTCATGAGTATGTAATTGTCACATGGGAATGCATGTGTAGATATTTGGATGTATAGAAATGGAATGGGTATGCCAAATGGTATTTGAGAAATGGTTTTAAAGTCTTCTTTTATTGTTTGATTTCTTTCCATGGAAACTTTTTTTCTTTAGAAAACTATTTTGTATTTGATATAAACAAAAAATATTTTTGAAAAAAAATATTTTATATAAATGTGTAAAAATATTATATTCTAGTAGAATGAGTTGGGAAGTCATTGGGAAATCCTACTGAGTTTTATACTCAACTCATTATAGGGAAATTTGGTGTATTTTTAGGTGATATCTATTAAGGCACAAGAAAAGGAAAGATATCCTAGTACTTTAGTGATGCTTCTTGATCCTTTGTGAATGACTTGTTGCGTTATAGCATGGATAATTTTGAGATTTTTTGTTCATATGTCTTTTTTTTAGGTCTTTCGTGTCTTTATGTTTTGTTGGTTTTGGTTTCTACTTGTACTCTAATATTGTAGTTGGTTTTATTTCAGTTTTATTTTGGTACTCATGCATCAAATAATGGTTTCTTTTTTGGTTTTTTTCTTTCAGTTTGGTTGATTTATATTCATGGGGAAAATCACCCCCAACTATTTATGAGGCCCTTGGAATTTATTACCATCCATTGGTGTCTTGGGGATTTTACCTAAGGCTAGTATCACAGTTGTCACTTCTCAAGATAATGAGGATGGTGAAGATGTTACAAATAGTATTAGTCTTGGTAGGTCCATCTTTCGTTTTGGTAGAATTGGTATCACCTTGTTCAATCCTTCAATTATAAAGGGTATCAATTGTTCAAGCCTTAGGTTGGATTGGATTAAATGAGTATTATTGTTCTAAATTTAAATGTAGATCATAAAAAGGTCTAGCTAACCAATTTTTGTCTAACTTCAAGTTACCTAGTATTTTGGGTACAATAGTGTTTTGAGAAATATATAGGAGTTATAACCTCATCATCATGGGTTTAGAAAATGAGAATAGAATCACATGAATTGATAGAAATGGATTCCCACTAGGAGTGTATAATTGATTTTGAGTAATGATAAATGATTTGGTGAAAAGGTGTGGATTTTTTAAAATATTTGAAAATGGTTTGATTATCAAAAATCACAGTTGAAATTTAAAAAATGGTTTAAAAGAGGAAAATTATGAATTTCAGAATTCTTGGTCATGATATGTGTGATGTAGAAATTTTTATATTGATAATCCTTCAGTTTTTAAAGAGTGAGACTAAATGGATTTTTATTTTAGTTATAGAAATTTCCACCATGTATTCCCTATAGAAACCAACCTGAAGAGGCTTATGATAATGTGGTTTCACCGAAGCCACATGTGAACCAAAACCTAGTTCATATTATTTTCTAGTATTTTAATTCCATGGATAGAGGGAATATAAAGGATAAATCAAGTAAATTGGATCATTTAATTCAATTCTACAAGCAGAATCCACCCATATTTCAGGGTGATTCAAATCTGAAATAATTAAAAGTGTGGTCGAACAGGATGAATAAGGTATTTGGTTTGGTTGGTACACCAGTGGAGTTGAAATTGAAGTTATAAAAATATATACTGGATGATCTAGCATGCTAATGGTGGGATGTAGTTGTTCATGTTAAATCAGATGAAGGATTTACATGGGAATCTTTTGAAGAATTGTTTAACAAATAATTCTATCCTCGTACTTTTCAGATTTTAAGAACAAATAACTTATTTATATTGAAGCAATAGAACCTCATAGTAAAATAGTATGAAGTTAAACTCAAGAATTTAGTTCTCTTTTCACTAATTTTTTTGTATGTTCATCCTTAAAGGCTCACATTTTTTTAATTGGGGTTGAAACTAGAGATTCACTAAAATATTGCATTTATTTTTATAAAGGATTATACTAAGATGGTGAATAAAATGATGGTTTAAGAAAGTGACATCTCCGGTAATGTGGGTGGAGGAATCAAGTTGACACATATGGGAACTTGTTAGAACTCTAATACTGGGAATTAGTATAAGAGGGACACCTGTTTCTATGGTATTAGTAAGATGTGGAATCAAATGGAGGGATTAGTGAATCTTCCTCCTAAACCGAAGAGTAAGACTAGATGCTTTCAGTGTGGTTATTTTCATCATATGAAATGATATCATAGGGAACCACCAAGATTATGTCACAATTAAAACTATGTGGCACATCATCAACATTATTTTCATAGTTCTACAAGTTCAAGTGTTATAGATACATATCATGCTTCTCAGGAATCCTATTCTTTGACAAGATTAGTGAAGTGGAATAACTCTTGTCAGTAAAACTAATCAACCTATGGTGATTCTTGGAATACCATGACTCCTCAACCAATGAAATCTCAATAGGATAATAAAGACCAAAGTATAGTGAGTAAGAAATTATATGGATCTAAGAAAATTATCAGGGATGAAAAATAGAGACCTTCTATGGTGATAGGTATAATTTTTTTTAATTGTACCCATATGAAATCTTTGTTTGATATGGGTTCATCTCATTCATTTATTTCTTCTTGTGTTGTTGATCTTTTGGGTTTTCATGTTGAGATGATTCCCTCTATTTTGAAACTTCAAACTCCTCTTATCCAAATAGAATTTCAATCCATTATGTGAAATCATGTTCTATAACTATTGATGGGGATGAATTGGTTTAGGATTTATCTAAACTTGAGATGGATTTATATGACATTCTCCTGGAAATAGATTGGTTAACAATGTTCAAAGATCACATCAACTATTTTCCCTGAAGTATTAGTTTTACAACTGATGATGGTTTTGGGCATCTATTTGGAGGTGACCTTAATGTGAAAGAAAGTAGAGAAAGATTGTTGGCACCAATGGTTTGAACTATATCATATGATTTCATAGCTTTGAACTTGTAATCGGTTGATAAGATCTATAATAATATATTTCGAATAATTTTAGATCATCTTCCTAATTTTTTTTAGAATATTTTCATAGGGTTTCAACCTAAGAGAGAATTGGAATTTACGATTAATCTCTTACCAGGGACCAGTCTTACTTCACTTCGATCTTATTTGATATAACCAATATAATTAATGGAATTTAAATTTCATTTGGAAGAGTAGGAAAGAAAAAGGGTTCATTTGGTCTAGTACATATATGTAGGAAGCACCAATTTTGTTTGTGAAAAAGGAATATGTAAATATTCAGTTTTTTATGGATTATCATAAGTTTAACCAAGTTATCATAAATAATTGGTATCATATTCCATGAATTAATGATATGTTCAATCAATTGAGGGGATCAGATTGGTTCCCTGAAATTCACTTTCTTTTAGGATATCACCATCTATAAGTTTGGATGGAGTATATTTTGAAGATCTCTTTCAAGAGTAAATATGTCCATTATAGGAATGTTTTTAGGCCTTTCGGTCTTACGAATTCTCTATATATCTTCATGTAATTGATGAATTGTATATTCTAAAGGTATCTCAATTATTTTGTGGTGGTGTTTTTAGATGAGATATTGGTGTATTCTAGGACAAAGGATGAGCATGAGGAACAATTGGAAATAATGTTGGGTATCTTGTTGGATCATCTTCTTTATACCAAAATTTAAAAGAGTGATTTTCTTTTATAATAGGTACATATCCTGGTCCATTCTATCTCAAAAAAAGGTGTTTCTATGGATCTTAAAAAAATAAAGGTTGTGATCTTTTGGAAACCGCAATAGAATGTCTTTTAGATATGTAGTTTCTTTGGTCTTGCTGGTTATTACTGATGCTTTTCATTACATTTCATGATTAGATTCAACAATGATATATTGGATAAGGAAAATTTTTCCATTTTAATGGAATAATGAATGTCAAAATTCTTTTAAATATCTTAAAATTTTCCTTACATCAACACCGATCTTGATATTTCTAGAGTCAAGATAGGGTTTTGTGGTGTATTGTGATGCTTCAGGAATGGGGTTGGGATGTTTCCTCTTGTAGAGTGATCAAGTTGTTGCTTATGGATCATGGAAATTATTATTTAGGAGAAGAACTACCCAACAAAATATTTTGAATTAGCTATTATGGACCATGATTTGAATACCTGACGTCATTATATTTTTTTTGATAAATTCATAGTTTTTACATATCATAAGAGCTTGAAACACATTTTCTCACAAATATATTTGAATATGAGATAAATAAGATGGATAAAATATCTTCAAATGTTTTACTTTGACTTAATGTATACACCATTTAAATGAAACTCTATGACAACTGCATTATATAGAAATTCATATAGTTAGTTTATGAAGGATGGTTTATGCCAATGAAAATTGATGTCGGTGATAGGAGACATTCACTTGGATTATGAAGACCAGGGTGGTGTTGTAGTTTTATTTCTATTTTCTTCTATTCCTAATTTGATTGAGAAGGTTAAAGAGGTACAAAAATTAAATTCAAATTTTTTTCTACGAGGTCAAAGATCAACAGTGGGGAGAGCATTAGGGGTTGTAATATTAAAAAAATATCATTGTTGCGGTTTAAATATTAGATGGTTATACATTTGTCTTGTTAGGAATAACTACTTTATGATTACTACCATTCAATATGGGTTGTTCATCTTGAAATAAAATATATTTATAATCCACTAAAAGCATAATTTTTTTGGGAATTCATTAAAATAAATGTGGATGAGTTCGTTTTGATATGCCTCACATGTCAGTTGGTTAAAGAACAGAACTAGTGATTAGTGAGTATGTTGGAGTCATTAATGATTCCCATGTATAAATTGGAGAAGATAGTTAATAATTTTGTAATAAGTATTCCAAGGATGGTTCTAAAACATGATTCTATATGGGTGTTAGTGGATCGACTCAAAAATTCATCCCATTTAATCCTAATTATTGAATCAAATATAGTGCAATACCTGCCAAAAATCTATATCCAATAAGAGATAAAAGGGGATGGTGTACAAATTTTAATAGTATCATATTGAGATCTTAAGTTTACATATCATTTTTGGAAATCCTTACAGAAATACCTTAGAAGTAATTTGACTATGTGCATGGTGTATCGTACTAAAATGGATAGAAAATTGAAAAGAACAACACAAACATTTTAAGACATGCTTAGGGATTTTGTAGTAGATTTTGGTGGATTGTGGGGGGAGAACATACCATTAGTGGAGTTCTTTTACAACAATGGTTATCAAAACTCAATACATATGGATCATTTTAAAAGCATTGTATAGGTGTCCTTTTTATTCTATACTTTTTGGGTGGAAACAAGTGAGACTTAACTAGTTGAACCATTCCTTATGAGAGATACAATGGATGAAATTTAGTTTATTAGGAAGTGAATGTAGATGGCTTGTATTAATCATAAATAATCTGTAGATCATCGTCGACAGTCATTGTCATTCGAGGTGAGCGATCATATGTTCTTGAGAATCTCTATGTGGCTTGGTTATCATCATTTTGGGAGGTAGAACAAGTTATCTCCTTGATACATAGGACATTTTGATATACTTGAATGGGTTGGTGAGGTGGAATATTATTTTTATTTTCCACTAAGGTCCAATTTAGTACATAATATATTTGATTGATCTCAATTTAAGAAGTATGAACCTAATCCTAACCATTTTATTTGATGGGATCACATTGACCTAGATCTAGATGCTATGTTGGTTCATGTGCTAGTGAAAATGGTGGATAGGAAAGAGAACTTTTTGTGTGAGAAAAGAATTGGTACAATGTGGTTTATATGGAAACATCATCAAATTCAGAAAGAAACATGGGACTGTGGGAAGGAAATGGTGGAGTAGTGTCCTGAACTCTTCTAAGGAAATCAAAGTTTTCTACATTCCAGGGATGGAAAGACTAATGGTGGGGAGAATGTAGCACCTTCAGTTTTAGTTACTTCACCCATTGGTTATGTATGTGAAGTATATATGATGTTTAGGTAATGTTTTGGGAGGATTAGAGGTGTTTAGGAATACTTTAAAGGGTTTTATAGAGGTGGATAGTTTGAGCACAGTTAGTGGAAATAGTGAAACACATCTTGGTAACCATGAAAATGAAATAGTTGGCACTGGGTAGGTGCATAGTTTGGAAAAACCGTATAGCTTCCCAGGGTAAACCATGAAATGTTGGACATGTATAAATAGTATGGTTGGAACATGGTTTGTCTAATAGTGTGATCCAACCATGTGAGTTGTATTTATATTTAATGTATCATTCATGGTTAGCAAACTATTTACCTAAATGTTCACCCAAACTATGCATCATGGAAAATTATATCAGAAAATAGTGGATCTAATTCAAATTACCTCTTTAATCCATCATTTTTTCCCTAAATAGGTCATGTCTCAAATTACTCTTCCTCACAGGGCTGAAGACACCATTCCATTTGATCCTGGAGTGATTAATAGGTGAATATAAGTGTGTTGGAGGCCTAGATTCATCATTAAGTGTTTGTTCTTCATCATTTTCCATAGCTTTCTTCTTCTTCCATCTCTTAGAATAATGGAGTTAGTCTTTTGGGGATAAATCCATGTTTTTTATGCCAATCATGATGATATGAGATTTTTTTAAGTGAATGATATCTAAGGATGTTTTTAAGAGCTTCAAGATGTGTTTTTAGAGTTTTTTATCATTATTTATTTTAACCTAATTTTGAGAGGTTGGTGGATTATAAATTGACTCCTCTTGAATAGAAAATTAGGGCTTGGTTTCAAATTGATTTAACATATTGAAATTTATTGTCAAATTGTTGTTTTATTCTTGATGGAAAAACTCTTTAGTTATGGTTTTCTGAAATGGTGTAAATTGGATGGTTTGTGGAAAACCTTGTGATGTTAATTTCAAAATGGTGATTTTAAAATTATGTATTTTCTTTAATCTCATTGAAAATGTTTCTATGATTGTTTTCAATAGAAGAATTTTTTTACAAAAATGGATGTGTATGTTTGGATTGGAAAGGGTTTTTGGAAAACATGGTTGGTGTGTGTCCATTTTCATTGGCATGACCCTATGAAAGGGGAATGTTCCATCGGCTCACTTGGTAATGGTTACCCTGTAATGACTTGGTAGATCAAATAGATACCACTCATGAGAATAGAACTATCACTTGGGCATTCATGTGTGGATGTGTGGATGTGTGGAAATATAATGGGTATTCCAAATGGGATTATAGAAATGGTTTTAAAGGATTATTTTATTGTTTTATTGATTTCCATGGAAAATATATTGGTTTGGAAAAATAGTTTGTCTTTGATATAAAATTCATAAAAAAAAATTAAACTATTTTATATAAATGTTTTAACATGTTCTATCCTAGTAGAGTGATTTAGGATGTCATTGGGGAAATCATAATGAGCTATATAATCACCACCTTCTTGGTCACTTTATTGTATTTTTAGGTGTTATGTATCAAGACATAGGTTAAAGCAATATATCATAGTTCTTTAGTGATTCTTATTGATCCTTCGAGAGTGACTTGTTGAGTTTGATCTTAGAGATTTTTGGGAGTTGTTTTTCATGTATCTTTTTTTATTTTGGTGTTGAGATCTTTAGTGTATTCTAGTTTTTTTGGGTTTGGTTTTCGCTTGTACTCTAACATTTTATTTGGTTTTATTTCAGTTTATTTCTATACTCATGCATCATATAGTGGTTTGAGTAGTTTTTTCTTGTGGTTTGGTTGTTTTATCTTCAAAGGTATAATCACCCCCCCCCCCCCGATTTTTATAAGGCCCTTGGAATTTATTGCTAGCCTCTACTATCTTGGGGAGTTCACCTAAGTCTAGTAGCACACCTATCACTTCTCAAGCCAATACTGAGTGGTGGGATGTTACAATATCAATGTTTTGTTTTTTTATATTCATTTTTTAATGCCTCTAATTTTATGGGGGTACCTCTTAATGATAATAATCAACCCTTAGACTATTGTATATGGTTGGTAAATATAATTTCTATAAGTTAACTCTGAAAATTTATTTCCAAAAACATAAATCATGATATTCGTTCATAAATAGTATCCACTCAAGTTAGAAATCATGTGATCTACCACCAATTTCCTACCCTCATTTCACAATTCACTAATAAGGGTCTTGATTTTGTGAAATTTTACACACGGAAGATATTTAAAACTCTAAAACCTTTTATCAAAAAAACATGAATCAAAAAATGATAAGAATTGCTATAACATATTATATTCTAATTTAACTTGTGTCTTTATATTAAAATACATAGACACCTAAAAACTCATGAGCATGTCAGTTAACTTATAACATTCTCAAATAAACCCATTCATCCCATTATATGAAAACAAAATATTAATGCAAGATAGAATATCCCAATTCAATTCCATTATGATACATTCAAAAACTACTATACCCAAGGGACCTTCTATGCTACTATATAACTATGAAAATAGCGAATAATCATTTTATAACCTCAATAATCCCAATATTTTCCTTTAACATCCCATGAATTTTTTATTTGAAACTAAATTGTACATGGGATACATCTCATGGGGTTACATAGTTGACTCCATAAATCCCATTTTAGGTTTCCCCTTTATAATTATATGAAACTCATTAGATTTCAATTCTCTATCTACCATAAAGTAATTAAATAATTATAACCAAATTCTTGGATTTCAACTATAAGGATCTTTATTTTCACCCTACCAAACCACTCTGAATGAGAGGGTTGCTAATGGATTTAAAAAAAATCATCACAAAAAAACTTAAAATACATCAAAAAAATAGAAAAAAAAGAATAAAAAATTTATTTATATAATAAAACATATGAATGTTATCCAAAAAAATTCCATGCCTTATCCTTCCCAATTTTTTTTGAGTGTAAAATAAAGAAAAAAATATACTAATTTTTTTTCAATACCTATAATTTATTACAGTTAATTCAAACAAGACTTATCCTATTTACCTAACTAAAATCTTATAATTATCATATAGAAATAATAAATAAACCCCCATTTGCTACTAGAAAACTGACATTTAGTACATGTTTTTAGCATTAATTTTCTGTAAACTGCTTCTAAATACTCGACATAAAATAAATTTTATTTTTTTTAATATGAGTAGTGGTTTTTAAAATCCACCACTAAATGTATTACTTTTTTAAAAAATAATATATTTTTATATATATGTATATATATTATAAATAATTAATAATTATACATTATACATTATACATTACTAACAGATAAGTATTTCTTATTAATATTCTAAGTGAATTTGAAAATCAGACTTCAGCATCAAAGGACTATAAATTTTGATTCGAGTGCCTGTTTATATAAGATATCCTATCAAATCAAAACATATGTATAGAACTAAAACAAAATTATATAATAATTTCGTAATAATTAATAATAATAAATCCATTAGTGTTAAAAGATAAATTGAAAATACAACATCAACTTTAAACTGTCATAACTTTTGATTTGGGTGTATGTTTAGGCTTTGCGATATGTCAAATAAATGTTTCAATGATCTCTACATCATTTTGAACCAATATGTCCAATATACTTAATTTTTATCAGTCAAAAATGCCCATAAGTCCACTAAACCCATGTTTTTAGTTGGTATACCCTAATTTTTGAGCATTTAGTGAAATTTAAGCTTTATTTAGGAGGGTTATATTATGCTTTTTGGGTCATCGATGATTCTATTTTATGGTTTTACATTCCTATCGATAAAATGGTGTTGTAATTATAGTGATATTCCCTCTTTTATTGATTTATTATTTATTATATATGTGTGTGTTTCTATATTTCAACGTATTTACGTATATTTATTTATAATATATATTTTTATCTATATATATTTATATTTATTTATATTTATAAATATTTATATGTATTTGTGTTTATATATATTTATATATGCTATGAGTTTATATAAATAGATATTTATATGTACTTATATTTATATATATTTGTATGTATATATATAGTTATATTCATTCATATTTGTATGTGTTTATATATATGTATATTAATATACAATTATATCTAATTATATATATGTGTGTGTGTGTGTTTATGCATATTTATGTAAATTTAATTGTTTGTATGTCTGTGTATATATTTGTTTATTTATATCTATTTACATATGTATTTACATATGTATTTAAATAAACACACACATACAAATATCTTTTTGTTAGTATTTATGTACACTTATGTAAATTTATATATATATATATATATAAATTATTTATTTCTATTTATTTATTTTTTATTTTTTATTTTTTATTTATTTATTGTTATTATATATTGATTTATTATTTATCATTAATTAATTAATTATTTATTTATTTATTATCTATTGGTAATTTATTATTTATTTATCATTTATTTATAATTTATTATTTATTTATTATTTATTTATTTATTATTTATTATTTTTTAATTATTAATTTCTTAATTATTATTAATTTTTTTACTACTCTTCATTTACTAGTATTTATTTTTTACTTATTTATTTATTATTTATTTATTATTTTTTATTTACTATTTTTATTTTTATTTTTTAATTTATTTTTCATTATTAATTTATTATCTATTATTTATTATTTACAAATTTATTAATTATTCTTTATTTATTATTTAATATATTATTTTTATTTAATTATTTATTTATTAATTAATTATTATTTATTGATTACTAATCTATTATATATTTATTATTTATTCCTTATTTATTCCTTATTTATTTATTTTGTATTTATTTAATATTTTCTATTATTTTTTTATTTATTTTTATTTTTATTTTTCATTATTTATTCACTATTAATTATTTATTTATTATTTATTATTTATTATTTATTATTTAACAATAATAATATTTATTTGTTTATTATTTATTATTTAGCTATTATTAATTTATTTATTCATTATTCATTACTTTTAAAATTTTATATTTATTTTTTATTTATTTATTTATTTATTTATTTTGTTTTTTATTTTTTTATTGTTTTTATCTATTTACTATTTACTGTTTTCTTTGTTTTCTTTATTATTTAATAAAAAAACATATATATGTATAATTATTTAAATATATTTATCTTTATATATATATATATATTAAAACATATTTAGTCACTATATAAAGTGATTGTTAGAGTGGTAAAATATTTGCGGAATAACCCCGAGGTAGGGGTTCAAATCTCACCTTAAATACAGAAACACACACACACACACACATATGTATATATATGCTCAATTTATGCATGGTGGGATAAATAAGTAAATAATTGAGAAAATAAAGAAGTTACTTGATAAATAATAACTAATAACTAAATAATTAATAATTAATAATAATAAATACATAAATCTTAAATCAATTGTAAAAATTTTAAAAAATCCCCACAAAATGAGTAGTGGTTGTTTAAACCACCACTAAAAAGGTGTCACGTAATAATAACCTAGCGCAGAAAACTATTACTGATTGATTGTGACATAGGTAAATATGATGGTTTTTAGAAAGTGGAATACATCATTTAATGATGTTTTAAACCATCAAAAATGCCAAAAAATCACTAATAATGTTTATTTTTTGCATAGAGATTGGTATTTTATATAACCTCATTACAAAATCATTTTAACACGTAGAATTCCACCCAAGTTATTTTATTAGAAAAATATAATTTAAACCCTTTTAAAGAAAATCCATAGTCAATAAAACCTAATTTTT
This sequence comes from Viscum album, assembly GCA_963277665.1. Taxonomy (NCBI): domain Eukaryota; kingdom Viridiplantae; phylum Streptophyta; class Magnoliopsida; order Santalales; family Viscaceae; genus Viscum; species Viscum album. The sequence continues at coordinate 644,092,862 of OY728120.1, read as the reverse complement.
ATCATAAACATTGAGAATGAAATCTTAATTTCACAAAAACACTAATTAAAAGGTGATACCACCTAGCATAACTATACTTTTTTACATATATCATATGGTTGAAAGAATTTTTTCAACCAATATCTACACTATTACCCCAACACTCACCATACGTGAGTAATATATTTAAGAAAATAGTAAATAACTAAAAGTTTAAAGACTAAGTCTCTAATTATATGAGACTATGATCGATCATTTTTTATTGATACTTCAATTTCATTTTATGTTATTTGATTCTTTGAGGTATATTTTATATAAATATATAATATTGAGTTAAATTCTTATCAAAGAGAGAAGTAATGATATTTTTTATATTTTACCCCTAGAGATTGCATTTATTATTTAATCTTTGATCCATAATTTGAAATGAAAATTTTTTAGTGTCATTTTATTCACGGTGTGATGTTACATTATGGATGCTTATTTTTCTTACTAGGATTTCAAAAATTCTTTGATTATACATTTAACGGTTTATTGGAATTACTCATAATCTTAAACATCAACTACTAAAATCTAGGGAATATTATCTAGAATAGTGAAGGTTGAATCAACAAAGGTATGATTTTCTAAATCATTTTATTAAATATAAATTTTTAATATATTTAATTTATTCAAAAGATTGATTGATATTTTAAAATTTTAGTCCAATATTATTTTTTTCCAATTTGAATTATCTGCATCAATTCTTTATGTGTTTTGATTCAAAAATTTAATTACATGTGAAATTAAAGGTCTTTGAAATAAAATTCCAATTCCATGTTGATATTATATATTTATTCACGATTTTATGTTACAATCATTACAATTTTTTCACTAAAAATGTATAATTTTGAAATGATGTTCACATTTTGATCATAAACATACATGTAGAGAATTGTAAAAATTCATCCAATATATATAAATTTTACTATATTGATCATAAAATTCAATATAAATATAAAAAATATGTGATTTATATTTTTTAGTGTTCCTAATAACTATTCGGATAAATAATTCAAAAGGATCCATAGAGAGTCTGGCCATTTGAAGGAAAATATAAATCACACAAAAGGTCCCACTAAATCTATCAAAACAAATTGGGCTAGTATACGTGTTTTATTTTATAGGATAAATAACAAAAAAAATTCAATGAAACTTTACCAAAATTACAAATATTTTTCTTTCGATATTGGATAAAATTTTCAGATCCCAAATCAATCAATAAGATTCCAAACAAAATAAATATTTCCAAGCTCAAAATTCATATATGGGATTCAAAGACATCTCACCAATATTGAATGTTCTACTAATCCTCAGGTCTAATGGATTTGAATAATTCATGTGTATAAATTCAAGAGACATGGGAAAACCCTTTTATAATATTTTATTTCAAGATAGTGGCATTTTCATAGCCATAAATGAATTCACATATTGGGATTAGAAAAATTATTAATAATCTGGGACAACAATACATAGTTTAGAAGAACGACCATATCACTAGCTCCAAAAGACCAATGGTAGAGATATTTGGAGGGTAGATATTAAACATAAATCTTAATATCATTTTATAATATCATATCTTGAGATAATGTTTTTTAACTATCAAATGGTGAGACCAACTTTCTAGATATAACTAAAGTGAAACCATCCATCCCCTTTTTTTATAAATAGATGCACCTCTTATCCTTGAAAAGGGTTGGAACTTCAACACTCAAGGACAATATATCTTCATTACTAGTCCTTAAAAGGGGGCTAAGAGGACCTTATATATTGTGGTTTTTACTAGAGAAACCTCTCTTTATTCTTTCACTACCATTTTCTTCTTCATATTTCATTTCTTTTAATTTTACTATTGTAATTTTTCTTTGATATTAATGAAATTTTTACATTATTCAACCATATTCAGCAAAATATTAATTTTTTTAATTTATACTCAAATAATAGTCTCCATTATATTTTTATCCCTTTCTCTAATCCTATTTTTATTCATCTATAAGTGTGTGTTTTTAATTATTTATTTGTGCATGTGAATTTGGTTCATATAACTTTTCTTATCTTTTTTTATTTTATCCCGTCATAATTACTTCCATAAACTAGATTACCAACAACCATAATTAAAATGTAAACCTCACATTAGGTTGAATCATAATTTGTGGATATTAAGTGATTGAGAGTTTTAACTCATTTAATGATCTTTAAATTAACATTGCTTATATTAAACAAAACATTTCATGGGTTAATGACATGTTTGGTGTAATGTATTGGACCCAGTTAACTCATAATTAACTGAACCTAGTTTCCATATGGCCTCAAGAATACCTCCCTATATACCATAGTCTACCTACTAGTAGTGAGTACCTTTGGTGGTGTAGTGGGGAGACTATACCCTCATGATCAGAGTGTAACACAACAGTATGATAATAAAATAAGTAATAGAAAATAATAAAAATTAATAACCAGAACAATAGAATAAATAAACATCTAGATAAGGTAAATATAATAAACAATACTAGTCAACATTATACAAAAATGATGTTAATTTCATGACACTAAAAAAAAGATAGCCTACATAGCACCAGGTATCCAATACAGTACATGTATAACAAAAGAACAAAAGACTAAATGTTATCTCCATGAATCACATTCCAAGGCATAGTCTTGTTCTCCTAAGCTCCCATTCTATGTAAAAAACAATCATCCATCACCATGTGCTTTCCCTTTTCCCTACATTCATACATGAAGTCTATATGGGCACCAAATGGCATCCCAAATAGGGTGTGAGATATACTTTGTAGGTCATTGCTAATAGTATCTATAACAAATACAACCTTTTTATAAAAACTATAACCATATTAAGGTATAACATATACTTTTATGAAATGAGTGCCATACATAAACAATTCCAAGGATACAAGTTGTAACTATGAACAGGCTAACAAAAATAAGTGTCAATACAAAAATTGATATATACAGGTAACTACTAACTTCAGCAAGTGATGCATAAATAATAAGTTCACATGGGCCAGGACCCAATTCAAAAGACCAAGGCATCCCCCTCGAGACCAAGGAACTCAAACAAGGTAATCTTGGAATAATACAAACCTACAAGGTCCTGGAACCCATGGATTGTGTCCATGGTTTTCTAATATTTGAAGATATAAATATACGGGTCATGGGTTCCATACCTTGATCTACCCTATTAGTGTCACACTAGTAATAATGGAAAGTTATATACTAAAATACCCATCATCAGTTTCATACCATGATGTCCAATATAAATAAATTAATACAAAAGTTTAAGGTAAATTTTAGTGTCCTTGCCTATGTACAACCATTCATATTAGAAGGAATGATCCAAGAGATCATCCATCTCATTACAATATCCTTATTTTAAACCATTCATTTAACCAATTTTTTCACATTTTATGTTATTGTAAAAGAGTTATTCAACCCTTAAATATATCATTTAATTTACATTAGACCTCCAATAATAGGTGGTAATCTCACACACACCCAAGAGGTGATTTTTATTTATGGGTGGCTAAATGAAACTACCCCATAGGTGGATCAGGTAGAGGTTAACAACCTCCAACCTAATCAAGGTGTTATGAGGGAATCATATTCAAGTTTGAAAATTAATTTAAGATATTACTAAATTTAGGGGAAATTTTTGGAATGTTTTATGTGTGGTGAAACAATGATAATTCATAAGTGATAGTATGTTTAGGAAAAAGGTATAGACCACCTACCTTATGGAATTAGATAAGAAATCATCTAGTATCAGCTTCTGATTTGGGTTATAATTGGATAAATCAAGAGAATATATGAATACCTTGAAAATATGACATATTATCTTACATAGATATAGCACCTAATATGGAGATATAAACTGAGAAATAAAGGTAATGGATCCAAGATATTACCGGCCAGTACACTTCAAACATGACAGACGGTGAGAGAATCATATCTAGAATATAGGATTTACATCAAGGCCTAGAATAGATGGAGAGGAGGATATCTCAATGTGATGAAGGATAGTAGAGAACTATGGAAGAAATAGGGATTTATATATATAAGGGTTTATGTTAAAAATAGCCTTTTACAAAACTTAATGGGGGTCAGACAATTTGGTTTCATGGTTTTTCCAAACCAAGAACCACCAGTGTGGCTCCACCACCTATGTTCCACAAAGGGTGCAGGCTAGGCACACAATTTACCAATCCATGTTTAGAATATATAGATCCCCTCTACATAATGTCTATAATATTTTTCACATCTATTCGGCCTCCCTAGAATATTTTTTTAAATCATCCTCCCTTATATATGGGTTGCACGATTACTACTAACCCTATTCCAACCATGTTCCTTATATTGTTTTTCTAAAAAATAGATATTCCGTATTCGAAAAAGCATTGGGTTCTCTATAATCCTTCCATAATCATTTAAGCACAAGCATTGGGTTAAAATGAATATTGAAACTAAAAAATATGTTTTCCATACACTAAGAGAAAAACCAGGTTGTTACAACCTCCCACTTAAGACAACCCATCCCTGGGTTTCCCAAGAGGGTGGTAAAGAAACATCTAAGAAAAGATCAGACCATTGGGAATTTACATTGGCCCCTCTCTCCTGGGTATCATCCTATACATGAATAATCTACTATAGCACTCATACTTGAGGAACTACCCTTCCTCTGATATCCTTTGTTCTCTAATCAATGATACAAATAGGATACTCTTCAAAATAATCATCAAACTACAAAAAATTTTGTATGGCTGAAGAATATGTGATGGGTTTGAATAATAACAATATAGATATGAAATGTGAAATATTTCATGTATGGAACTATATCTCTCATGGATTTATATCCAATAAGACATTAATATGACTCTCTATAAAACATCAAAAGGTTCAACAAAATAAGGTGGCAACTTACCATATTATTTAAACCATTGATTCCCTAATCTAGTTGATAAATTCAATAATACTTTATCCCCAACCTTGATCTCTAGATGTCATCAATGATGGTTGTAATATAATTCATAACTATATTGAGTTGTATCTATTTTCATTTTGGTTAGTTGAACCTTCTCTAAATTCTTATGAATGAGACGAGGTCCAAGTAAATCAATCTCTCCTTCCTCTAACCAACACAGAGGTTATCATAATGGCCTACCATAAAATTCCTCATAATAATCCATGTTTATTGTCTCCTAAAATATGTTTTTATAATAAAACTCTGATATTGGTATGTTTTTCTCCCAATAAACTCCAAAATAAAGGATGCATTCTCTGAGCATGTCCTACATCACCTAAATAGTATGTTTAGAGTTCTTGTTAGTTGATGGGTGATAGTATGCACTCAGAAGTACCTGGGAACCCAGTGCACTCTACATCCCTTTCCAAAACTGAAAGGTAAAACAAGAACATTTGTTTGATACAATAGTATATGGGACTCTTTGAATCCATATATTCTTATGAACATATATCCTTTAATTTTTATCCTTATAAAAGGTTTTATTCATAAAAAATAAGTGAGAAAAAATTATTATAGAATCAAAGATCACCAATATTGCATCATTTTCTCAAGGGGGTCATGGTAATCCGGTCACAGAATCCATTGTTGCATTCTCCCACTTCCACTTAGGAATGGGAAATGGCTATAAAATACCTTATGGTCACCAGTTTTCTACCTTCACCTATTTATAGGTATAACACCAAGTAAAAAATCAAACTATTTATCTTCTCATCCCAAGCACCAATATTGGTGGCATACATCACGATACATCTTTGTGAGACTGGGATGTACCATCCAATTATAGGGTTTAGATTATCACATTATCTCCTCTCACACATATCTTGGAACCTAGATACATCCATGAACATGAAATATATCATCCTTATCTATGATCTAACCTAGTGGCAGGTCCTCAACTAAAACACTATTCCATAGTACTTAGCCCTCAGGGTTTCAAAGTTGCCTCATATTTACTCTCTTTAAAATTGAAGAGGTCACTGCTAAAGTTATAATGATAAGCTATATGTGATACTCCTAGACCTATAAGTTCATCATAGAAAATAGGTACATCGACTGCCACTCACTTGTATCCCCTTTAACTACTTATGTCTAAGTCATGTGGCTCAAATCATTAGTTATCAAATATCCCTTCCCTGGAGTATAGGAAATCATAAATACAAACTATTGTAGTTTTTCAAAACAAATTCTTTTTCTGATATTTAAATCACAAATTTTAAATATATACATAAGTATTTTATGGTCTATGTATAAAAAAATGTTATCCCAGTAAGTATTGAATCCAAAAATGCAAGGCATGAACCAAAACCACTAGCTCAAGATCATGCATCCGGTAATTCTATTATTATGTCCTCAACTGCCAATACCCATACACCATGAATCAGTGTCCCTACATCAAAACTACTCTTATCCAAATTTCTGATGCATCATAACAAATTTTATAGTTTCTTCTCAAGTCTGGTAGAATCAAGATCGATACTGAAGTCATTCTCTCATTCATCTCTTAGAAGGCTTTCTCATGTTCTTCAGACTATTTAAAATGGACACCCTTCTTGATCAACCCAATGAGTGATGTTGTAATTTTTGATAAATCCTAAATGAATTTCCTATAATATATATCCATCCCTAATAAACTCCTTAAGTCAAAAACATTTTTAGGTTATTCCCATTAAACCATGGCTCCCACGTTCTATAGGCCAACTAATACTCATGTCTCTGAGATAATGAATCTTAATAAGTGAAGCTTGTTGATCCCAAAGTGTAATTATGTTATCTTAGTGAACATATGGTGTTATATTAGTGTATTCACTGACTGAAAAATAATTTTTTTATTGACTTTCTCAAGGTATAGGGGTGCAAACAACAAAAGACCAGGAATCATGGGGGTCTGAAATAGTGAAGGCCAAGAGTGTCTGCACGCACCAGATTAACTACATTTGTGGGGAGAGACCAAGTCCTTAAGAAGCATGAAAGTTGTTCATCTGGAGTTTCATATGAATCTAGGAGGTCTTCATGGTGTTTCCTTCTCTCCATGTATGAGATATATCCATGTGTTTTTTCTTCAACTCTTTATATCTTTGAATGGAATATTCAATAGACCACAGTGTAGACCCGTAGCCACTAAGAGTGATAAAGATTTCCATAAAATCACTTTCAACTACCACTAGCTAGATATTCTTCTGATTATACAGATTAAGACCAGTGAAAAGGGCCTATGCCTCCTCCTGAATGGAATTTTTGTAGCCAAAGTGATCAAAAAACCCCATAACCATAGAGCCACTCACATCACAGATCACCCCTCCAACCTTCATCTGACCCAAAATGAATGAGCCATAAATGTTAATTTTAAGCCCCTCGGAATGGGGATGCCACCGCACCCACCTATCTAGCCTGTTGTTGGAGACACCAGGTGCATAAGTTCTTGGGATAAGGTGACTAATGGATGGGTTTGTCACACAATTTCTGCATACTCGGGTTAAATTAATAAGGGTGCTTCTGGTCTTGATCACAAGGCCCTTTCCAGTACCGGCATTTCCCTGGTGATGAGACCCATTCTTCTATCTCTATATACACCAACATCCAGCTGTAAATATGATGGCACATGTAGTTCTCTTCAGACCATTATTTGTGGCGTCCTGAAACCATCGGCTAAAGAAGTTGGAACTTGAATCCCCCTACAGAGACCATCTCGTGGAACTGGAAAAAACCTGCCACACCATTTTAGCCCAAATGCTTTCGAGAAAAATATTCTTGGTGTCTTCATTTCATGGAACCCTACAGTAGGTACATTTCGATGCAAGATTCGCACCCAAGCGCATAATGTTTTCTTCTGTTGGCAGCACATTATGCCTCACTCGCCAAACCAGGAAGTTGATCTTTGATGGTTGTTCTTTAATCCATATCACATCACTCTACTCCACCTAGTTTTTTTTTCATTGTTTGCCAATTTTTATATGCTTTGGTCGAGAAGATACCCAATGGTGACTCTATAATGACACATCGATCTGGCTCGGGGTTCATAATAATAGAATCAAACACACTACTGATCTCTATCCAAGATGTCATACATGAAGTTACAATGGGTCGTCACTTGTCTGAATGTGATGTCTAGAACTAGGAATCTGGTAAACCACAACTCCAAACCCACCCAATTGCACTGCAACAGGTTGATGTCGCCTCTACCCACAATCCTTTTTGAGTGTTTTTGGAGCTTCATCATATGTGGTTGACCCATGTTCCAGGTTACTGATGATCTTCCACATTGATTCCACCACCCACCCCATATCTAATCTGCATATTTTTTCCCCAGAGTGTCTTCCATTCAACCACCTCTAAATAAATCTTAGCATGGAGGTCCTCCATAGTCCCTGCAACACTTTTTACAGTAATCCCACCCTCTGCAAAAGGTCATGTAAGACTTCCCCATGTTGTCCAATGATGTCTTCCATACATCTATGCATCCCACAAAAAAGATGCCAGAAACTTTTCCATTTGTGAGTAACAACCTTTGGGATAGTGAGTTCGAAGAGAACATGCATTGGAATAGAGGACATCAGAATATTGATTAGGGTAACTCGTCCACCGAATGATAAAAATGATTTTTCCAGTTAATAATTTAGCCATTAATTTTCTCCATCACCCTATCAAAATGATGGACCTGTGGCTTCTTATGGGAGATTAGTACACCAAAATATTCCATGAGTAATAATCCTCTCCTTATACCAAACATGCATTCCATAATCCTCACCCTTCTTTCTGTTCATCTATTAGAAATGAAAAGGTTTTATTTCTCCTTGTTAACCACATTCCCACTCCATTTTCAGTAATCCATGAGGATGGTATTAATTCCATTGATGGAACAGTTACTTCCATTTTAGAACACAATTGAATCATCAGCAAACATTAAGTGAGATATCCTACTAGACTGAAATTTGGATCGATGAGGGAGAATGTAGCCCTCCATAATGCCTCTATTGATATACCTACTAAGGGAATCATGTGCCATGATAAAAATATTAGGAGATAGTGTATCTCCTTTCCTTAATCCTTGAACCATCTTGAAAAATCCATATTTTTTTCCAATTAAATATATCAAAATCCATGTGTAGATGAATCATCCGAACAAGATATCAATAACCCAAGTAGAAAAGCACATCTTGGAGAGAACCCTAATGATAAAATTCCACTCCAACCTATCATAATATTTGTTCATGTCAAGATTGATAGAAATATTGGAGCCAAATGATTTTAGGTTGATCTCCCCAATAACTTATTGAGCCAACTCGATATCACCCTATATAGATCACCCCTTCATAAACCCATGTTTCTCTTCTGAAATCTAGTTGGGAAGGTAAATGGATAATATTCTACTGAGAATGCAATCCAAAACATTGTAAGGGAAGTTTCACATGAAAATTGTCCTATATTGTTGAAGGGAGTGAGGGTTCTTGATATTGGGTAGAATAACCATTTTAGTGGCACCTGAAACACGAGAGAGATGTCCCCCTTTAATGAAATCAGTGATATCTTACACTAGCTCCATCCTAATAAAATCCCAAAAGGCCCTATAGAAAGACATTGGGAATCAATCAGGTCCTGGGTCATTCTCTGGGTTAAGTGACCACTCTGCCTCCTTGATCTCGATCTCTACAGGAATGGATTCCAAACATAAATTCATGGTACTAGAGATCATGTTAGGAGTTCCCTCAAAAAACTATTCATTCTCCCTCAGATAACCATTGTGTAGGTTTAGGTTTGGTTCTGCAAGAAATAGCATGACGAAATATTTATCCATCCTTCCAACATGGCCCAGATCATTGGAATAAGAACCATCATCAATATTAATGTTCGGCCTACTATATAATATCTTTTACTTAATACAGTAATGAAAAAAGCTAGAGTTGGGGTCCCCTTCACAAAGACATTTGATCCTAGACCTCTCCCTAGCATGCCTTTCTCGACTAAGCAGAAAGTGAGAAAAGACATTATTCCTATTTAAAAGATTAGAAAAGTTCCCCTTATCCCAATTACTCTCAAGGATTGCCTCAAGCCTCTCAATTTCAACATTGATCTTAGCCAAGTCATGATCCTTCAGAGGCCTGCTTCTAACCCAAGCTTGGAGGTCCCCCTTTAGCCTTATGAGTTTATTATGGAGTCATGTCCTTGCCTTTATCTATACTACTATTCCCCATGAATCTGGAACTATATGCTGGAAGTCTGGATCCTCCACCCATAAATATGAAGAGAATTTTTCCTCCTGGCTGTCACTAGGGTCCATAGTAAAACATAGCAGAGAGTGATCAGACTGATTGCGAGGCAGGTGCTCAACATTCAAATTAGGATAGGAAGAAATGGATGCATAATATGTATTAGTGTACTCATTGTGATATAAAGATGTTTTGAATGTTCCTTTATAGTATTATAATACATTAAGATATCATCTATAAAGACTACCACAAATTAATCCAGATATGGGAGGAAAACCTGATTTATCCAATCCATAAAAATATTTGGGATGTTCATGAGATTGTACGAAATAATTATATACTCATAAAGTTCATACCTTCTCTGAAACAATGTATTAGGTATGTCCAAAGTCCTAACTCATACCTAATGATAGATTAACCTCAAATTGATTATCATGAAAAATCAATATCCCCGGATCTGATCAAATAGGTCATTGATATGTGAAATTGGATACCAATTCTTAACTCAAATATGGTTAAACTGATGGTAATCCATGAAAATAATGGGGGAACCATCCACAATATTTGATAAAAATATAGGTGAATCCCATTTAGAATTTCATGGCCATATAAAACCATTAACTTCCCAGTCTTCTAACGGCCTCTTGAGCTCTTACAACTCAATAGTATTCATCTTATAAGTAGGAATAGATACCATTTCTGCTTCTCTAACTATATGAATATTAACCTATACCTATCTCTCATGAGGTATTCTAGAAATGTTTTCTGACAATTCATCACTAAAATGATCTACTACAAGAGGTAAATCAGTCAAATTCATTCCCTGGTCATCCATATAAAGGTTAGAAATATGGTTGGTCACTCTTCCCATCCCACAATGATCTGGTTCATCTAGACCTTCTTAGACATCCTATTCACCCTTTTGAAAATAACTATCACACTTCGGTTGTGTGAAAGACACCCTATGATGATAGAAATCTACATAATCATGGTATGGAACCAAGCAGTCTATCCCAAGAATGGTGTCAAATTATGTTATCTCAAGGAAAAAGAGATCCCATAAGAAATGATAGATTCTTATCTCAAGGGGACACTACCTGAACTGGTGTAAACTTGTTGACCATACTCCCAACAGAGTATCAAGCATCATCACTCCATAGAAATACTGAATTTCATGCCTAAGAATTCCCACAATTTCCAGATATATAATGGAGTGGGTAGCACCAATATCAAATAAAACAGATACCAAAGTAGATGCTATCAAAATTATACCTCAAATCATGGATGGACCAGCACTTTTGTCCTTGGGTATTATATGTACAATATATATCTAGCCCAACCCAAGGATATATTATATAATATGACTTCCTTGATTAGTCTCTCTTTACTGGTTTTGTTCAACTAGTGTCTGGATCACTCGCCCATAACTACCCCATCAGCCTAATCGGATGGTAGCAATCTAACTCCCTACCTGACATGGAGCTATTGATTCTACTCCATAACCTGAAGCTAGTGAAGATCCCTTATCACTATCCACTAGAGAGTAATTTATTAAAATCAAATATATATATATGGCCCATCCTACTATAGGCTTAGAATTCATCTCGGGCTATCTGACACTGAGGTTTCTTGTTCCTCTTATTTCCACACTAGTGAAAGACTATAAAACTTCCTATATGTATACTCCTAATGGTACTTACCTCACAAGATGTCTCAAAGTGATTCTTCCTACCCCCAGATACTACACCACTCAATCAAGATAATGGACCACTTAGATTCATACCTCCATCTTCCCTCAAATTATATTTGGTAATAAGGTCCTCTTTTATTATCCCATACATGTTGGCTAACTAAAATACATTTACCTGAGATCGAATAGGATTCATGATCCCATCCACAAATCATCTCACTATGGATGGATCATCTCCAACATATATTGGCGCAAAGTGTTGAAGCAATGTGAAGTGAACTGAATAGTCCATCATAGACATATTACCCTACTCAAAGTTCATAAACCCGATATATCAATCATCCATTAGAGTCTCTGGGAAAATGTATTCATATAATATTGATTTTAAATCCTTATAAATAATTTTTGGTTACTGATCATCCTAGTTCAAGGCATCCCACCAATGTTTGGGGGATCCTTGAAGCATATACTCCATAATCTTGACCCTCATTTTTGGAGGTGTCTCCAGATTCTCAAAGATAGATAAAATGGTCTCAGTCCCTAACTTATAAGCCTAGGGGCCACCGTCCCCTAAGACAGTAGGTGTATGTTGTTGTTTAAACTCTCGTGTCAACTCTACTATAGAGGGGGAATGTTGTGGATCTTCCTATATCAATCACACTAGATTTATGAAACCCTATAAAAAACTATGACTTAGTTCCCAAATTAAGATTATAAATAGGTGCCATAAGAGACACTACAAGAGACAACACTAGTGTATCAGGACCCACCAGCTCCAAAGCATGGTCGTCGCCTCCCTATCGGTGCTTGACTTGACAACTTCATGGTTGCATAACTATAAAAATGTTAAGTACACACCTCAGATAATGTTTTACAATAATAAATATTGAATATATATAGGGATAGGATATGTACAATACATCCTATAAAAGATTCACACCCCTTTGTCTGTTCATAAGGCCAGGTCTGGGTGATATATAAGACCATGATGAAACAGTAGTGATACTTCCTACTACATACTATTAAGGTAGGGTCTAGGTCAAGTTATCTATTTTAAATCTGAGGTTTTAGTATATAGTGGGTCAACTAAAATTTATGAAAAAATAACCTGTAAGATTCAATTGGAATCATTATTTAACAGCAACAATTTCCATTTAAATTTAGAACTCAACAGTTCATAAGGGTGTTCATGTGTATATTTATATTTCAATATATACATCAAGGTCTAATTAAATGTGTCTATCATTCCCAAGTTATAATGTCCTGTTATTTATAAGTTTCAAATGATAATACATGTGATTTCATCTAGGATTTCATGATGGTTCAATTAGATATATTTCTATTCCAAATTTAAAGAGGCACATACACTCTTTAAAAAACAATTGAAATTCATGTAGTTGTAACCAATAAAAGTTTTAGCTTGTGTGACCAATGTTCCATGTATTAAACACTATATAATTGGATAATTAATGTTAAGTCATCAAGTATATGGGAAAACACCATTTATGTTGATGTAGATACTTTAATTAATAAAATTATTTTATCCCTATAAGAAATTTTATCATAATGTCGTTATAAAACTATCATGGAACTAATATTATATAGCATAAAATCCATGTAGTAAGTAAATGTTCCATGGAATGATGCATGAGACACGACCTCCTTACCATACCAGGCCAAGGATAAGGATAAAATCCAGAATCGTAATAAATTCCAAAGTTCATGTGTGTCAAACAATAGATAAATCAGTATAAATGTTCCAACCATGATCCAGAACATCCATATACCATCCTAGGAAATTTAGATTTTCCCCATACATTATATAATCCTATACATAGTCTCATTACAAAATTCTAATACTTTCTTAGTATCCTTTCTAATAACCCAAATAGTAATAAAAACAGGAAAAAATCACCCTAACACCAATTTGTAGCATCCTGGACTTGATTCTCTCATATGTAGCTAAATACGATGGAAACATGGCCTCAATCACAACTACCCAAATTCTAGAGGTTCTCATCTAGTAATGAGGGTATTTTGTGGTACATTAGGGAGACTATACCATCATGATTAGATTATAGCATAGCAGTTTGATAAATAAATAAGGGGTGGAAAATAATAATAATTAGAAACCAAAAAAGATGATGAAATAAAAAACCTAATAAGTTAAATAGACTAAACAATATTATTCAACACTTTATAAAAAACTATGTCAATGTCCTGACAATATACAAAAATAATTTTAAATACATGGTTTTAGGAATCCAAAATAGTACATGTTTAAAAAAATAACAAAAGACCAAGAGATATCTCCATGAATCAAGATCCTAGGATTGGTCTTATTCTCCTAAGCTCACATTCCATGTAAAAATCAAGAATCCATGACCAGGATATTTCCTTTATCCCTACATGCATCTATGAAGTCTATTTAGGTGCCCAATTTTAATAAGAATAGGGTGTGAGATATACTCAGTAAGACACCGCCAATGGTGTCTATAAAAAATCTATACTATCTATAAAAACTATAACTTTGTACATGTATAACATGTAAGGCTATGAAATAAATATTGGATATAAAAAATTCTAGGATACAAAGCGTAACAATGAGAATTCTAACAAAAATAAGTTTCAGTATAAATAGGGAAATATATAGGTAACTACTAGATTTGGTAAGTAATGCATACATAATAAGTGTCAGGCCTACATGGGTCGGGACCCAAGGTGAAAGACCAGAGAATACTATTGGAGACTAATGAGCTCATCCAAGCTGAGCTCAGAATAATATAGACCTACATGGGATAGGAACCCATGGCCTGTGGTTGTGGGATACTAATATCTAAAGATATAATTATGGGGGTTCCAGGTTCCATACCTCGATCTCCTCAGTTGATTCCAAACCAGTAATAAAGGTTAGTTCCATATAAAATTACCCACAATCAATGCCATTCCATGATGTCCAATATCAGTAATGTAATAAGAAAAGTTAAGGGGAAATGGTAGTGTCAATTACCAAGTGCAACCATCCATATAAAAATTCAAAAACCAAGAGATTGTCCATATCATTACAATATCCTTATTTTGAACCATTCATTTAACAACTTTATTCAAATTTTATGTTATGAAAAAAAGAGTTATTTAACCCTTAAATATCTCATTTTATTTACATTAGGCCTCCACTAATAGGTGGAAGTCTCACGCACACCCAATAGGTGGTTTTAGTTTATATTAAGGTAAACGAACCAACCCCAAAGATGGATGGGGTTGATGTTAATGACCTCTAACCTAGTAAATCTATTATGATTTCATAAAATTCATGTTTAAAAATTAATTTAAGATATTACTAAATTTAGGGATAATGTTGGGAAGGTCTGTAATGTAGCACAATAGTTATAATTCATGAGCGACAGTAATTTTATGTAAAATCTATAGACGACATACCTTCTAGAATTAGAAGAAAACTCATCTAGTATCAGCTTTTGATTTGGGATAGAATGGAAGAAATTGGGAGAATATATGAATAAAACTAAAAATAGGGAATATTATATTACATAGAAATAACTAAAAATATGGTGAAATAAACTGATAAAGTAAGGTAAAGGATCAATGTTCTTACTGATATACTTCCAACATGACATGTGATGATAGAATCAGAGCTCAAACAAAGGATTGGATCCAAGGTCTATCTTAGATAGAGAGGAGGGGCTCGCAATGTGCGGTAGGCTATTTAAGAATGAATGAAGAAGTGGAGATTTATATTTATAAGTCTTTAAGAGAAAATAGTATTTTACCCAACTTAAAGGGGGTCACATGGTTTGGCTTCATGATTTGGTCAAACCATGTGCCAACCATATGGCTTCACTATCTAAGTGTCACTAAGTGTGTATGCTAGGTGCATGATTTAGGAAACCATGTGTGGACCATATGGGTCCCCTATGAGGCATTTCTATAGTATTTCACATGGCCATACATCCTCCCTTACATAGTTTGTCAAAATGTAAACTCTTATATATGGTCTAAATGGTTCAGCCACATGGTTACTATTAACCATATTCCAACCTTGTCCTATATACTATTTTTCTAAATACCAGAGGTCAAGTCTCTAAACAAGCCTAAAGTTCTCATGAACCATTACTTAATAATTCAGGCACAATAATAAGGTTAAAATGAATATTTAAATTGAAAATTAATAGGTATATACCTCAATATAGAAACATAGGATTTACATTTAGTTTAACTTATAAGTTTCATGGAATATTGGAACCAAAAATACACTTGGGTTTAAGGATTAATGAACCTTAAATCAATAAAAATTTATTAATATCGATACCTTAGTTTAGGATTAGTTAAATTCAACACATTTGGTAATTTTGGTCAATATCATCAGGTGTAGTGGGTATTAATTTAATGTAATTTTTTCAAATACCATTGATAGAAAAATATTATATCCCAAATAATGAACACACCACAATCTATAAAAATAGTTTAATTAATAAAAAACATCCAATCAATTTATATTAGATCTATGAAAAAATAGCCTCCCTCCCCATTTTAAATACAAAAAACAATTAATTCCCAAAAAAATATAGTATCGTCACCAAGGATTTGACCCGAGTACCAATATACACATTACAATAGAGAATCAGACCTTTGATAGTTAATAGGTGATAATTGGTCATGCTTCACATGTCACTTATATTTAACATAAATATAATGAATCATGGGAATAATTTTCATTTTTTAAATCAAATCATGTTTTCTTTTATTTATTTCAGATAATAACACATATGGTGTGGGAAGAGAGGTGTATATACTATCATGAAGTTAAAACACAAAGAATTGAAAAAATAATAATGTTGGTCATGTAGGATAGTTGAAATCACCCCTATATACAATTCTATGAAGTTATATTCTTGTGACCATATAGATATTTTTTCAAAACCTAATGAATATTCAATTTATAGTGGATACACTAGTGTTCTCTAGTCATATAGTTCATTTAAGATTTGAGTAGTGTAATTTTATGACACTTAGTTATAATTATTACAAAATTTTTATTTGGATAGTTTTTATTTGGATTGTGTTAGTATTTTGTTGCATTAATTTCATCTTGTATTGTGTTTTTTCATTGTATATTTTTCATGAAATGTTATATTAAAAATGAATATTATTGTATTTTATCATTTTAATATTATATATTCAATACAATATATGTTCATTTCATGGAAAATGTCTTTTATTATGAGTGATTATATCAATAAATATTTGTCACTAAACCCTTTAACTTATTAGAGATAGACTTGGTATGATACTCTTTATCTCATTGTTGAATCAAGATGGGTACCTAGATGATAAGGCGGTGCCCAAGTGGTGATACCCCCTACTCGGCATCCATGTAGTTGGGAGTTCAACCCATAATTTGTAGGGATTTTCCACTGGCACTATAGTAACACTGTAATTGCGACAGTACTGTAGTAGCGTAGGGGTATCGTAGAAGTAAAGGAGATTGTAGTTGGTACTATAGTAGTAGTTGGTACTATAGTAGTAATGGGTAATGTATAATTACTATTCATCATTTTGGGCCTTTGGTCCATTTAATGTAATTTCATTCCATTGGACCTTTGGGTATCAAATTTTAATGTAACTTTTAGCCAATGGGCTTGTGGGCCATGTAATAGTACCCTCTCAACCAATAAAAGTGGATTTATCAATAAATAAAATAAAATAGAATTTTAGGGGTGTCCCCATAGGTATGGGTAATATAAAATAATTAACCATAAATTTCTCATAACCCAACATGGTTGAATTGAGAGGAGATGAGGAGAATGGGTAAATATAGTAAAAAGAAGTGGTTTTAAACTCTCTTTATTGGGAGGGAATCACTAAATGTGATGGGGAAGAAGAATTATCATGTCTTAGGGGTGAATGATCCATTTGAAATAGAGTGTAATTAAGGTTTTTTTGGGGGGATATGGAAAGAATAATAAAAAGAAGGTAGATGAAATTGGGATGTACTATTGAGAGTGGAGACATAGAGGAAATAAATTATAAAATAACGAAAAATATAAATAATAATAATAAAGTAAAATAATTTTATTTTCCTAAACATTTACCCATTATCTATTTTTCCATTCTAATCAATTTTTAACAAATTCCAAACAATTTACTTCATTTTTTCAAGAAATTTAAAAGTGAAATCAAGTTGAAAACATTTATGGTCAACACTTAATGGTTGAAAACAATGAAATAATAAAATTAATTACTAAATATATTTTTTTCCTATGATTTTAATTTATCTTAATTAAATATGTTTATTTTATTCATATTCATAAATTGATTATTCCTAGTACTTCAGGGTCAATGTAATAACACTGACCTTGGTTATTATGTTCTTAAGGAAATATAGTTAACTTTTTTTGAGAAAACATTGAATTTTTATATTTTGAGGGGGGGGTTTTCATTTTGGAATTAGGTCAATGAAATTAAAATCTTGGGATATAATTATATGAGTTTGGGAATTGGTTTAAAGTTTTTCCAAAATTAAAAGGGGTTTATCTATGGATTGGTGGAGGTAACACCTATAGTTTAAAACTACAAGTGGTATTGGGTACTCAGTTGTGGGTACTGAGTACCCAATGTTCCTGGAAGATGTTTTGTAGTCCTAGGGGTTCTACTAGGCACTTTGTGGCCCCAAGATAGGTACCCTATTTCTGTCCCTATTTTATTTTTAAAATGGGTACATTTTGGTCACATTTTACCTATTCATTCAATCTCCTTTAATGTCCCATTAGACTCAATCTTCTCCAGAAAATTGATATCCCTTATATAGATATATCTTAGTATCTCTATCCCCCTCCTCTTATCCCTTTGATTATAAGTGAAATAATGTGAGTTCTCTATGAACAATATAAGGAATTATCTCTTATAACCCTCCCATATCTATTTCTCATGTTTATTTCTATATTCTAGTTATTGTAAATGGGTTCCTTATTTATAAATTTCCCCAAATTCATGGTGAAATCCATCTCATGCCTTAGTTATCTCTTTTATGGGTTAAAGGAGTCCTTATTAGGTGTTTTATTAAGATATGTCCATTGTTTTGATTATTTTTTGATGTTAAATGATTTCATTACCATTTTCTTGATTTTATACCTTGATTTAGGTTATATTAGGTATTATTAAATTTGGAAACTCTTATTATTAGTGATTATTATAATTATTTCAGTATTATATCTAGGTTTTAGTGAGGACTCTCATGAGTTTTTATGTGGTATTTTTTGTATTTATGGATAATTTAATATAAATTATAATTTATTGTCTTTCGGTGGTTTTTAGGGATTATTATAATTTCATTAGTGTATAGGCAATGAATTTTCAAGGATAAGAGACTGGTAAATGGTTTGATCCATATGAAATTACTTAGGTCTTTATTTGGATGTGTCTTCCAATGTTTTTCATAAAATAATAAATCAAATTCTACTTTTTTGAAATTTATAAATCAAATGTTTTTCAATGAATACCTTGGGTGTAAATTCAAATGAATTTTCTATGAAAAAATTCTTTTATACTTTTAAAAAATGTTATATTGAATTCTCGAGTTTTAAATTCTAGTTTAATAATTTCTGATGAATTGATTAACTCTATCTCGTGAATTAAATATTATTTTGAAAAGTTCTATATTTATATCACCTCTTATGTGTTTAGTTTTTTATACATTATTGAAGTCTAAAATTTATCCAATCTAATTTTATTTTTGTTAAAACAATAAATGCAAAATTATAGAACACGATTCACAGTATAACTAAGTACTTAGTTATCGATAGGGTAACTTTGATTCTAAATAAAACTAACAATTTTATCATGTACTACTTTAATTTCAAATTCCATATAATGTGGTGTAACCTCTATAAATCCTGAAATGAGTTTAGATAAGTACTACTTATGTGTCTACAAATGTGAAGAATTTTTCTACCTTAATTTTTTAATAAAATATTTTGTAAATGCTATATATTTCAATATAACTTTAAAACATTCTTCTTAAAACACTTGTAGGCCCAAACTAATGATGGTAGTAACCTATTTGGTGTAGTATGTTTATAAATATGGGTGTTATATCCACTTTTATATAGAACAATCCTTCCTTGTGACTTTAATATATATAATCGATGATATAATTTCTTTGTACCTTAACTTTCGTGAGTTATATGTCAATGATACAAACTTAACCACTATTAATATTTTCATTAATGGATAGATGACAGATGGGTTAATTTCTATGTGGAAAGGAAAGATGTGATACCTAAATTTAATTGGTCTTCTCATCTGGGTTCTAACCCAAATTGGATACCTTGTTTTGAAAATAATATTTAGTTGCTTTTTCATGAAAACATAAAGTCATATTAAATTTAAAAAAAATCATTTCCATCTCAACTTGTTTTCATAAAACGTTTTCCATCCTGAATTATTTCACACACCACTTTACCCAAAGTATAAGGTTTTATGTAAAAAAATATCATTTATACCAAAAAGTGTGTTTTCTATAAATTAAATCGCTAATATGAAAATTTATTTTGATAATTAAAATATATTTTAAAATGAGTGTCCATAATTAAACCTTATATCATCTTTAAACTCTTTTTCTTGTATGCTTCAAGTATGTATTAGTTGTAACCAATACTATACTTATCTTACCACCTATGAATATAAAAATGTAAAGTAGATATCACCCTTTATTAAGTTAAATCCTAATTTTTATTGGTTTAAAAGAGCTATTGATTTACCCTCATTCAAATTTTTTTAATTAATAGTGTTTTACTCTAATGTAACCTGAAAATAATGATGTTTTGTCTCCTAAGTTTTTTGTAGTTTTATGATAGTAAAATTATTTTAAATTCAACATGTGATATACATGGATTGAATGTGTTTACTGTTTTACTATATGAAATAAAAAATCATATTATTATATGATAAATATGGTGGAATATGATATCATTTCTATTTTATAATATATTTAATGTATTGACTGTTATGATGAAATTGTTTTCAAAGAATAATTATTTATTTTTATTTTAATAATCATGAACAAAAATTGATTAGAATTTTTTTAGTATGGACATAGATTTGATAGTTGATGAGTATGCTAACTGGGTTATAAAAATTTATATATTCATATTCTTATCCAATAAACTTTTAAGTTTGTATATATTGACTCGAAGTATGATGATGGCATAGGATCAGAACACCTTTACTTTATATACCACTTCCCATATTCCATGGGATGGGCTAAGACCCTAACTCTTGTATGATCCTTCCCCTTTCCATGGGATGGGTTGAGGCCCTAAAACAATAAGTGGTATACATGTATGATATGGGAAGAAATATTTCTCTACCTCTATATATGGTGGGATTGGCTGTAATATCTCAATACCTCTATCGTGACATCAATAGTGGGCTTTCTTGAAGTAGAAAAACTCTGGTGAGGACCCTTCTAATATACTGATTTATTTTTTTAGAGCTTCTTTCCATCATTCTACTACTTGTATATATCCATGTTATGTTATGCAGATTATTCTTGTAAAATTGTTCACTTTATATTTATGTAAATGAGTATAATGATCAAAATTACACACCTAAGGGTCTTTTATATATGTTGCAACCTTGGTGATTTTATACTTAGTATATTGTTCCCACAACCTTCATGTGCACTATAGGGGATATGTAGTTTCTTATTCTATCTTACTGGTACCAAAAAGTACTTATAGTTGTTGGATGATATGTTTTTGTTGTACATTACTGACATGAGTATAGGTCAAGTTCCACATGGTTGTTAGATATGGAGGCTTGGGGTTTTATTTGGAACGTAACTATAGTTGTCATGTTATTGAAGATATTTTTTTATACTTTTTTTTTGGTTTAACCTGTATTGTGATAATTTAGTGAATTCATATATGAGGTTATTATTTCATGATATTTTTTTTGTTATTAGACATTTTATTTCTGGGAAAATCATTCTGAAAATGATACACTAGAACTAGTTTTACTAGTCACCATCCCCTTGGTATTGGGGAAGGACCTTAGGGTTAGGTTATATGATTACTAGGGTACCGTTTATGTGATTTAGGTCCTGGTAATTTAAAATTGTAACACCCATGTAAAAGAGACACTTAGAAATAATAAACGGTACTTCCCATGTCAATAATGTGAATTTTTTTCATGTGATTCCTTTATTATAACTCTATAGTTAAGTGTGTTTGTCTTAGATTACTTTTAGGATGAGATACCTTATTGGAAGGTTCTAAGTGTGTATGTGAGTGAGGATAAATCATATTGAAATAACATGTATGGTCTAATGGGGATAATCATTAGTATGATAAGTAATCATTTGGGACCATGGAAAGGTTGATAGATGGAATTATATGTGTCTTTGTGGAAATTGGTGGTTCTTAGAGAGGTAAGACCCAATTTCCAAAAGGGATAGTGGGGATTCTTATATCGGTTGGTCGGGACTGGTTTTTACTAATGGTGTCAAAGCTAATACCCAGCCTAAAGTGCAGAGGCACTTCCTAGTTTTGAGGTGTGGGATCTATAAAGTGGGAATTGTTCTTTAAAGGGGCAGAGCGTAACAGCCCTAGAAAAGTGATACTTAAAAAGACTAAATATTATAACCTATATCAATATGGTGTGCCTATCTATTTATAATTATTCCAGATTTGAACTCCATAGTTTATCATGCTTGGCCTATAGTAGGGTTAGGATGGGTGAATTACTTGGAAGTTTCCCAGGGTGTGTGTGAATGAGAAAAAATCACACTAAAATACCATGTATTTGAATTTGTGGATAGTAATTAATATTATAAGTGATCATTCAGGGCATGTGGATAGGCCAATAGATGGGATGAAACATGTATGTGAGGAAACAAGTGTTTTCTAGGGATGAAGGACCTAAGGTATGTAAGTGATAGTTAGGGTGTGTGTATTGGTCAGTTGGTCTTGGTTTTTATAGTTAAGAACCTTCATCAAGTTTTATGAGTTTTCCCATGAGTAGTGGAGTTTTTATTGGTTTTTAGTTTCATTCAGATGGGAAATGTGGGGTTTAATTTTTTTATATGGTTATATTAGTTTTTTTGGAGAGAGTTATAGTTGCATTTGTTTATGTTCTTACCATGACAATTTTTTGATAAAAACTATATGGTTTTAAGAAAAACATAGTGGATAATATAGGCGATCATTTTGTTGGACTGTTGGTTATTATATCTTCTTCTTTAAAATAAAGTGATATCAATGGTTAAAGCTTCAAAAATTTTAGATTATTGATAATAAGTGATGGTTCAAGCATGTGGGCAGGCCAATAGATGGGAAGAAACATGTATGTGGGGAAATGAGTAGTTCCTAGGGATACATGACTCGAGGGACATAATAAACATTAGGGGTTCTTATACTGGTCAGCAAGGATCAATTGTTATAGTTAAGGTCCTTCACCCTGAGTTATGAGTTTTACCATGACCAAGAGAGTTTTTATTAGTGGTTAGTTTCATGCATATGGGTAATGGGGTATTTCATTTTTTGATATATTTATATTAGTTTTATAGGGAGTGAGTTATAGTTGTGCGGTTTTGTTTTTTATCATGATTGATATATTTTTTTAAAAAAAATCTATTATTTTAAGACAAACATAATGGATAAGTGAGGGGGTTATAGTGTTAGACTATTGAGTTTTATTTAAACTTATTAAAAATATAAGGGATTCCATTGCTAATCCATAAAGTTTGTCACAGTATAGTTAATAAAGGATCTATCAAGATTAATATTGGATTTTATTCTTTTTATTTTTTGTATTCTTACTACACAAGTGGAGTTTAAATAAAATTACACTATTATGTTTTCCAAATTAACACATTGACTTTCCCTTCCACGTTAACCCAACTAAAATATATTTTTAATACACACATACATGTGTGTGTGAATGTATATGATTTATGAATGGATCAGGTAAACTTCAAAACTAATCTATCTTCCCTATGAAATGATTGTAGGACCAATACTGGGAGAACAACCCATTCAAATAGCCTTTTTACATGTTATTTATTCATTTTTTCTTCGGATAAATAAACATAAAGTAAAATATGGTGATTCCAAATTTTAGATTAACATTCACTTACTGTTCTCTCAGCATCATCCCTTCTCTCCTTTAGTAAAATTTGATATTCTATCTTCTATCAAAACCAACCCTTATAGTTTCTAATTGATCCTATATCATCAAAAAAATTATAAAATGCATTAAAAACCATGATAACATACCAAGTCTCAATGATATATTCATATTATAAAATTTATTAATTTCATACCAAAAATATATTTCAAACCTCATCATTCCCAAATATGTTTTGGGTGGATATTTATTAAAAATATATACTCAATAATTTATTCAATAACTATAAATATTTTTAGTTAATTCTCACATACCATATATTATTTCCCAAATAAAAAATCCCATAATGATCATATCAAAATAAAATGTAAATAACCTTTGTATTTTATATAACTTAATTAAAAAATAATTATTACTTATAAAATTCACTATAAGTGATTTTATTAAAACAATATAATTTAAACTAATTTCAATAAAATCCATAGTCAACAAAACCCAATTTTTATCACAAACATTAAGCATTAAACACTAATTTCAAAAAAAATACTCATCAAATGGTGTGAATAACTACCTTAAATATTTTTTTTACTTATATCATATTTTTAAAGTAAAAAAATACATCAAATGTAGAACCAAAATACATTATCATATTTTCCTTTTATATCTAATTTAATTTTGTTGATATCTTTGCAATACACACAACACATGATTTAAACAAAATAATGTTTAGTCACTTTTTTCATAGTCAATCAAATTATTACACTTTTACAGAGTTTATATAGTAAATTTATATATTATATATTTAATAAAATGTTTTCTAAATTCACAGAATATATTCTATAGTCAAAAGATAAGAACGATCATAAGCACAATATTTCGTATAAAAATCAATATTTTTATAAAGGCAGTTTTATCTCATTTTAATGACAAACTTATTTTAAATCCAATTTTTCTAACATTGATAAGTTTTATATGTAAAAATAAAATTAATTTTTTAAAAATAAATATAAAAAATATTTTAGGGTTAGTTTTATTTATATTTTTGTGAAGTTTCATTTTTTGGTAAATAATGAAAAATACAGAATTTTAATTAAAAAATAATTTTTATTCTAATTAATTTCTAAGGTTAAATCATATTTTAAATTGGTTTTAAGGTTTAATAATATAAATTTTATTATTAATTAATAAAATTTAGTTCTTTTGAATAAATTTCACTATGAAATTAGATATAAAAACATGGAAAACTTTTGGATGTTTTTACTTTAGAAACTCGCATTTTCATCCTGTCTATAGGATTAAATTTAAATTAATTTATTCCATTTATGTCTTTGAAATTTGGAAAAAATTATTCCATACTTCTTATAATCATAATTTATAATTTTCAGTAAGTTCAACTTAGTTTTTGACCAAAAATATTAATGAATGTAATTAAAATAAATTATCACAACTAAGGTGAAATTAACATTAACAAGGGACTAGATCTTAATATTAAGAGACAAAATGAACTAAAAATTATAAAAAATCCATTTTATGGTGATATTTAGACCCTATACTCCCTTGCATCGAATTTGGAAAATTATTGGGGCCACTTTCAATGGTAAAATTATTGATGGAATTCTTATTTCGAAAAATTAAAAGATCATCACTCCTCCACTATAAAAAGGAACTCAACCCTCCCACTTCCTCACACCTATCAATCATGTTGGCTCAACCAAGATATAAAAAAATTAGATAATAAAATTACCTTCCCTAAAACTAGAATCCACTCCTTGGGAATAAATCCATCCAAGAAATCCCGTTGGTGGAAACCAAAAGGAGTTACCCAAAGAAGAGGTAACATCCTTCCTCAAACTATTTAGTTTTTTTTCATTCTACACACCCAAAAATATTTATATTATAAGATTACATAATAAAATCAGTATCCTAAATATGCTTTTATTTTTTATGTTAAGGTTTCAACCTTAAATCATACACAAATCCATCTAGTTGGTAATGAACCCACCGTTTATGTGTACGATGAACTACCACCTCACAAAACGATGATTGTTTGTTTTTTATTTAACACCTCTCATGATGTGAATTATGGTGTACATGTTATTTATATATTATATATATATTATTTATAATTTATTTATTCTTATTTAATTTTTCTATAACACACGCCCTTATTCTTCCCATTTTTTGTAAATACGATAACATCATTTGTTGAAATGTGTATTACTACCCCCTCAAAGCGATGTGATTCGTTCACACTATATATGGAACATATAAATGATTTTTTTATTAAAAATAATTGAAATATATGAAATAAATATACTAATTTAATTATAATATACACATATATCATTTATTTTCATTCTTTTAATATGAAAAATAAATGAAAGTAGTGTTTATGCGTACGTATAGTCTACCGTCTCCATAAACGGTGCATTTAATTAACTATCTCAAAATATTTTAAATCATTATAAATAAATATATAATGAATATATATATATGATATTTAAATCCTGTTTTAAATTTTATAGATGATGAAACCATGATCAAATTAATAAGAACAAAAAATAACAAGTTACAACATACTCGACAAACTAGGAAATTAACTCCCGATATTATGAAAATCATGAAAGATTGTTATCAAATGGGTAATAAGATATTATAAGAAGATAATATATGATATTATAAACATGAATATAGTTATTTAATAATTTATTAACACTCTTAAAACCATTATAAATGAGTTTAAATTCAATTCACATAAAAGGAAATGCAAGGTAATAGATTTTGTCTCAATTTAAATTCCCTTGAGACTTATTTGTTGTTATGAACCACTTTAATTTTATAGGGTGTATCTACATATCTTTGAAATGAAATGTCATTAATCTATTTATTATCATGATATTATAAGTTTAATTTAATTTTATTCTTTCATGTATATTGTGATTCAAATGTTTCAAAGTTGAATGGGACACTATGGAATGTTTAAAGACTATTCACATTAAGAACATTTTTAATGAGTATATTTGAAATCTCAATTTATTTTTTATTGTTAAATTTATATTGAAACAATAACCTTATTTTAATAATTTAAATATCCACATTCTTGGGTGATGAATATTATTATTTCCTAAACATTATACCATTTTTATGTACAATGTTCACTTTGACATTTATTTGATTAACTGGGGAATTATTGATAAATCTATATCATTAATTAAATATATATTTTTTATAAGGAATATTTTCTATTTATTAAATATATTATATTATATGAGGAATTATTTGGACATGAAATAATAGGTGGGTTATGGACTTTATATATTCATTGATGCATTGATGGGTTCTCATGAGACAAATAAGTTGGCCAAATTAAACAGGTTTTGACTTATAGTTTAAATTTTCTAGAGGTTGGATCTTAAAAGTATAGGTTTTCATGTACCTAAAACTTGAAATCCAATAATTAATAATTTCCTTCATAGATATTTTAGTTATCATTTATATTATCCATTATATTTTCATATGATAAAATCTATAGATGCATTTCATTCTTAGTTAATTGATTAAATGGAATATGATTTCAGTTTCTTACATTAACATATTGATTATTCCTTATCTAGTTATTTTAATGGCATATGTTATTAGTTATTTACCTTTACATGTTGATTTATTATTATTTATTCATTATTTCCTGTGTTTTACTTACCCTTATTGAGCATTTTATATCACCCTTATTATGTTTCCTTTCCCTAGGTTATGAAGAGGAATCATGTGAATGAGTTTCAAGGATGTTTTTTGTTTCATTTTATTTTATATCATGTAATTATTTCATATTTAACAATGTATTATGGATATCATGTGTGTAATATGGCCTTCCAAAACTTCTAAACTGATCGATCCATTATGATTTTATTCCTTGTAATCATGCCAATGTAATAAAATAATGCACCAGCTCTTAGATTCTAGGGTCAAGGAGATACATATGGTATCAGTGGATATTTAATAGAAATCTTGTAAATTATATTTAGATAACTTAGATTAGTAAATATAACACCAAGATATACTTTTAGGATAAGTATATAATAACATCCTAAAATTTTGGTAAGGTATAGATTATGTGGGTATTCCTAGTAATACATCCCTTTCTATATAAACTATTAAAAATAGGGGTTTATATAGTGTTAGGGATTTAATAGGGCTGGGTAAAAGCACTATTAAAACCCCCTTTTTCAGCACTAAAAAATGTGTTGTTAAAGGGGGTCTTTAACATCACTTTTTTTAGTATTGTTAAAGGGGATATTTAATATGGATAAAAAATACTGATAGGGGGGTATTAGAATTTTTTAGAGGTTCTCATAAAGACCCTCCTTTATCATGGATTATTTAGTATCCCTAATAATGGTATATTTCCAAAAAAAATATTAAAAATAATATTTAAATATTTAAATATATTTATATTGATATAAATATAATATATATTTTTAAAATATGTTATAGATAATGTAAATAATCATTTACACTTAATATATATAATATATTTAGTTAAAATAAATTATTAAATAAGTAAAAAATATTTACAATTAATAATTTGCTTATTTTTACCAAGTAATAATAATTTAAAATCAATTTCAACATAAAAAAATCAAAACAAAGTAATAAAAGATCTAAAATATGTTAAAAACATAACTTGAACTTCAAACAATAATAAATTTTGATTTGGGGGTTTGTTTATAATCTACCACATATCAAATTTAAGAATGTGATGATCTCTATACACTTACTGATAGAGGTAAAACTCTTTCAAATTTTTTGAGGCAAAAAAGTCCTATAAGGCCCCTAAATTGAGTTTTTAGTCAGGGTACCCCAATTTTTTAAAATTTGATGGTTTTTCATCCTTGTTTAAGTGGGAATTACTACCTTTTGGTGGATAATAAAGTTATTCCTAGGTATTACATTCATATTGATATTATGGTTTGAAAATTTTATTATTTTTTATATTTTAATTTTATTTATAATTAAATATATGAATGTTTCTTATATTTTCTTATAATAAATCACTCATATAAATACATATATAAACATATTTATGAAAAAATGTATATTTTAATCTATGTAAATAAATAAAAATTCTACAAATGTATTTAAAATAATATCTAACCATTTTCACATTATATAAATATATTTATAATCTTTATATATACATATATATGTGTGCTAATAAAAAAATATATTTATATTCTATTCTAGTACATGTAAATGAATATAATATATAATATATTTAAATAAATATAAGTATATATATATCACACACAAATATATATGGTATAAATGTATTTAAAAATAATTATATAAATATGTGAATAAAAATATATATGTAAATATATATATATATAAACATAAATATCATTAAATATAAAAAAAAGAAACATTGTTTAGTGGTAAAGGCATTCCATATTCAATGGATAGGTCCAAGTTTCAAATCCAAGTGGGCGCACATGAGGCTATAAATTTGGAAAGCACTAATAAAAGGGGCAGTGGGGTGAAAACCACTGATAATGGTGGTGGGAACACTGTTAAAGGTGTTGTGGAAGCACTGATAAAGGGGTCAGGGTCATGTATTTTTAAAAAAAAATACCCTCTTTAATAAATTTTCCTTTATGAACTCTAAAAAGCATTGTTAAAGGCCCCGACTAACAGTGCTAAAAAATCACTGTTAAAAGTGCCCTTTAACAGTGCTAAAAAAAGCATTGTTCAATAGCCCTTTTAACATTATTTTTTAGCACTCTTAAAGGGGTCCTTTAACAATGATTTTTTAACGCTGAAAAAATCTTAGGGCCTTTAACCACACTCAAATTATTATCACTTTTATATCACTGATAAAGCATTATTCTAGCGCTATTAAAGGCCTATTTTTTAGTAGTGATACTACAAGTGGATGTGGTTTTCGAACAGATGTACGTAGGGTTAAAAACTCTAAAAAGGTGTGTCTAGTTTGAATCATTGTAACTTGGTACATGAAAATGGACCTTACTATACACCTAGTTTAATACTCCCGGTAGATACACTTAGGATAATTCAAATTTTATTTTCAAACCATTATGGAGGATTTAAAATAAAATATGTCTCCCGAGAAACTAGAGTTTATGATTCTAAGATTTATGATTCATGAATGTTATGTTCTATAACATATCTAGAATTTTATATTATTGTTTTATGAGCTTATCTAGTATATTCCATTCTTTAAAAATGGTTTTTGGAAGGAAGACTAGTATCAATACTCGAGTAAAATGCAGAGATGATCCTACTGAATAATCCAATGCATCTGGTATTGGAACAAATAAAATTATGGCTATATTAGGGAAACATAATCAAGTTTTGATAAATAACATTCAATGAATGGATAAACATGTACCACAAATAGAATCTGTTATGCTGGATTGCTTTATGTGATAGAAGCCCTCATAATTTAGTGGGACTACTAATCCAATTGTATCTAAGAAATAGATAAAGTCTTTGGAGAAGATATTTTTGGTCTTGGGATGCAGTGAAATGGAAAAGGTTACACTTGAGGTCTATTACCACAAAGGTGATACTATTCAATAGTGGACCTTGATCCAAAATAATTGGGAGGGGTAAAGAAATATAACTCATGGAATTGAGAATATTTAAGTAGGAATCATTCAATAAATACTTCCCTTATGATCAAAAAATGATATGAAAAGGAAGTCTCATATATTAAGTCAAAATAAAGAAGAGAGTATTGAAAATTATGAATCTACCTTTATAATGTTATCTAGCTTCAATACAGATTATATATGCAACATGAAATAAAAGATTGACCACTTCTTTTAAGGTATTAATCCAAATATCCAAAGGGTAGTGGTTTCTCAAAATTTTCTTCATATTAAGAAATAGGTTTATCTTCCATAAAAATGGAGAAGTAATTTTCTAGAAACAATATATTCAATGGGAACCAAGATAAGAATAGGACATCAAAGAATCATGAAAAATGGAATGTTTCCAAGAAGAATGAGAAAACTCAACATTTTCCATCTTGTGAAAACTGTGGAAAAACATCTTGGGAAATTTTTAAAGGGAGTATGAGTTTGTTGTGAATAAGTGGATATGGGTTACCATGATAATGAGTGAAAATGGAATGAGGAGAAATTTGTTACCCAATGTTTCAATTGTATGGATATTGGGAACTATAAAAATTAATTCTGCATACATCAATATAATCCACCCCATAAGAGGCCAAGGGGAGATGGACAAGCTTATGTGATCACTAAAAAGGAGGTAGAAGTTACAAATGATAGAGTGGTAGGTACATTAATCCTATCTTTAAATTTATCCAATTCCTTATTTGATTCTAGATCATCACACTCTTTTATATCTACCTAATTTTCTAATAAAATTATACATTTACCTTTTGATTTAATAAAGGATTTGTTAGTCAAAACTCCAAAGGGAAGTATCATTGCAATAACAATTTTTCATGCAGTCCCCATTAGGAAAAATAAACATTATTTACATGATAACATTTTTGTCATAAATATGGTTGAATTCGATATTATCCTTCATATAGAATGTATCTCAAAATATGATACAAAATTTTATTTCAATAAAAAGGAAATTTAAATTTATGAGGAATATGTAGAATCCCTTATCTTTTTAGTAGAATCTTCCCCACTAAATTCTTATCTTTATCCACCCCAATATATCTATTGAAAGAAATTATTGGGGAATAAGAACAAAAAAACACTAGTTAAGAAGAAGGTAATATTTAAATTGAGTATGTACCTATTATACAAGAATACGTTGATATATTTCCTGTAGAATTACTTGGACATACCCTAGAGTGTGAAGTTGAATTTTCCATTGATTTAATCCCCAATGCAAGGCCAATATCAAAGACTCCCTATAGAATATCCATAGTGTAATTATTGGAGTGGAAGACACAACTATAGGATTTGGGTAATATTGGATTTATTCTCCCTAGTGTTTCTCCATGGGGAGCCCCCATCCTTTTTGTTAAAAATAATGATATATCCATGAGGTTATGCATTTTTTATAGGGAAATAAATTATATTATGATAAATAAAATGTATCATCTATCTCAAATTAATTATTTGTTTGATCAAATTCATGGATCCCAAATTGTTTCAAATATTGATCTTTGTTCTGGGTATCAACAATTGTGGGTGAAGAATGAATACATTCTGAAGACAACTTTTCAAATGAGGTATAGACATTATGAGTTTACAGTAATTCCATTTGGATTGAATAATTAACCCTCTGTTTTTATGAACTTGATGAACAGAGTAATAAAGGAATATATTGATAATTTTTTATTGTATTCATTGATGATATTTTGGTTCGTTTTAAAATCTATGAGGACCATAGGAATCACTTATAGAACATTATTAGGACTCTTATAAGGGAAGAGTTATATGGAAAATTTTGTAAGTTCAATTTTTGGATTCAATGGGTTTCTTTTATTGAACATATTGTCTTTAAGGATGGAATATTAGTTGAACTTACAAAGACAAAGGAATCCATAGAATGGACTACACCAACAAACATAATTGAGGTATGTAGTTTCATTGGTTTAGAAGTTTACTATCAGAAAATCATTGATAATTTTTTAGGATTGGATAACCTATTAACCAAGCTTACACTTAAGGGGGTTAATATTATTTGGATAAAGGAATGTGAATAATGTTATGATGAACTAAAGATAACATTATTCAATGCTCTAATTTTGAATCTACTATCTTGGAGTGATGGGATTTTCATATATAGTGATGAATTGAAGATTTATCTTGGTTGTTTCCTAATTCAAAATGATAAATTTATTGCATATGAATCATGGAAATTGAAGACTCGCGAACAAAACTATCCAACCCATGATCTTGAGTTAGTGGATATAATCTTCACTTTGAAAATATGGATACATTATCTCTATGGTGAAATATGAGAGATATACATGAATCATAAGAACCTGAAATGCATCTTCTCATAGGAAGAGATCAATTTGAGATAAAGGAGATGGCTTGAGATACTCTAGGATTATGATTTCTAAATACACTACCACTTAGGCAAAGAAAATAAGGTAACATATGCATTGAGTATAAAGGATCATGGAGTTCTAACCCAGATGAGGATTGAGAAGGATCATATGTTCATGGATCTAGTAAATATGGATATGGGAATTTATAATGAAGGGGATAAATCAAGAATTTTTCAAATGATTTCAAAATCATCATTATTAGAGAGGATATATAATTCTCAATTTGATGATGAGAACTTTTAGAAGAAAATCAAAGATGTAAATGATGGAAAATTATCAAACTTTATTTGTGAAGATGGTGTTCTAAAATTTGGAAAGAGGATATGTGTTCTATATATATATACCTGATATGAAAAGGGAATTATTGGTTGATTCCCATAGATCAAATTTATCTATACACCCTAGAATAACAAAGATGTATAGGGACTTGAAGGATCATTTTTGGTGGGATAACATGAAGTGGGAAATTGTTGATTATGTGTCTAGATGTTCTGTTTTTCAATAAGTGAACGCTATGAAGTATCATCCTAAAGTATTAATGAAACCTATTACTATTACTGTGTGGAAATAATAAGAAATTACAATGTAATTTTTCACAAGACTACCAAATAATCCATGAAAGTATTATGCAATATGGGTTATTATTGATCACCTAAGAAAATATGTACATTTAATTGCTATAAGAGACGACTTTCCTCTTGATCACCTCACAAGAATATATATTAATGATGTTTTAAGAATTTATGGAGCACCTATATCAATTTTTCTATTCGATATCCCCACTTTACCTCAAAATTCTGGAAGATTATTAAAAAGGATCTTGATACGGAGCTTCATTTGAGCATTTCCTACCATACTCAAACTGATGGTGTAAAGACCCAGAAATTCCTTGTAATTTTTTTTAATTAAATGGAAATTTTATGAGTCTATGAAAATTGATGGCACGTGATTCTGAGGCCCATAGTGCCCGAAATGTATTTCTAAACCTTTTTTCAAGTACGTTCAGTAAACATGCGGGTGTATTTTTCTATCTTTTGAACCAGTGCTTGGAATTGAAATTTTAGGGCATTATTGAACTCACAGTGTCGGTAGTCGCTTAAGGATACCTTCACCTCGACCACAGTAGGTCGAGGGTGGATGTAAGTTTTTCACTTATTCATGAAAGAAGAAAATAAACTAAAATTGTGTAACATTTTATTTTCATTTGAAACTCCCATTTGGATGTTAAGAGGTGGGGAACACCAGAACTAAACCTCCCATTTGAGTGTTGAGAGGTGGGGACCACCAGAACAAAACCTCTCATGTGGGGTTAGGGAGTTGGGGACCACCGAACCTAAAACCCCTTATTTGTATTTAAGGTTGGGGAACACCCGAACCCTCCTAATATGAGAAACCTCTTGAACTCCCTATTTAATGAGGGAGGTGACCTTTAGGTTTACCCAAAAAATTATTATGCCAACCTCAATATAATTATGATTCCAACTTAATTTGTGCCAACAATTAAATTGGGGAAACATATCATATTGGCTACCTTTTCTTTTTTGGTGGAATTGGGGAAATTTTTGGAAAAGGGAGATTGGGAGAGAACCATGGAGTAATTCTTCTTCTCCAACGAATAAAGCTCCTCCAATGAAGAACACTGATGCACAAATTCGACTTTTTCCTCAAGACATACTCTAATGTGGGATGTCTTCAATCGATGATCATCCTTCCCTCCTCATCAACGTCAACAAACGAATGAGGAGGGGGTGTTTTAAATTGATCAATGTTAATTTTTCCCCTCACATTGAATCATCCCCCTTGAGCCGCCAGCTACCGCTCTAATGCAGAGGGTGTGGGCCAAACAGACATGGCCCAACCCCTCCATCATTCTTCATGAATGGTGTGTTCTTTACAATGGAAGAAGGAAGCTTTTGCCACAACGATTAATGAACAGCGGCCGGCCAAACAAGCTGTCGATGAGGGCACGGTGCGTGATCGCGCCACGCGGAGAGGATAGATGGCCATCCAGCCAGCCGTGGCAGACTGCCGCACTGCGGCCGCCCTGCTGCCCCACGGTCGCCCTGTAGTACTGTGGCATTCATGCCACCTCCCGCTGCCTTGCGTCCCTCACGACCCTCATTTCCCTGTGGCCATCACCGCCCCACATCCCTCTGCGGCCCCCGTGGCCATCACTGCCCCACAGCCCTCTACGGCCCTTGTGGCCTTCACCACCCCGCGGCCTTCCACGGCCCTCATGGCCCTCGCCGCCTCGCTGACTCCACAGCCTTCTCCACCCTGCATATACCACGCGTCCTCATCATCCCATGACCTCATGGCACCCACTATATCACTGCCTTGTGGCCCTTTCCGACCCCCATGGCCTCGCCTCCCTCGCAGCCTCCGCGCCGCCCTTGCGGCCTCATGCCGCTCCGCGACCCCCATGCTGCCCAGTGTGGGTCAAGCCAGACCCAGCAGGCCAGGCCTTCCCCAACGTGGGTCTGGCCAGACCCCACAGGCTGGGTCGACCCAAACTGGGTCTGGTCAGCCTAGGATGGGTTGGGGCGGACCCGGACTAGCTACGAGCTTTTCTCTCTATCGGCCATAAATTTTGAAACAGGCGTCTATTTGAAAAACCATCAACGTCACTATAAACCTTGGAGTGAGACGGTCCCCTTGGTATAACCCACTTCAAATTTGGATAAAGTTGGGATATGGTCAAGTTGGATTGAGCACGAATCCAACCGGGCCCTCGGGACTAAAAGGCTAATAACTTACAGACCGAGTGTCTGATTGACTCAACATCTATTGCGTTGAGACCCCTATGATGTGGTGGTAATTTGGGATACTTTTTTGTGAGACTTCACGGCAGTTAGAGTATCTACTAGTGGCTTGAGGATAGGACCCTCCCGGAGACGAGAAAGCTTAGTGCGAGAACCCAGTAGCTGGATTTGATGTAAAGAATGAAAAGTGATACTGTGTGGGTCAGCACCGATCTTGTGTGGGTCAGCACTGAGCGATCATGTGTGGGTCAGCACCGAGTGATCATGTGTGGGTCAGTACCTAGCGATCCTATGTGGGTCAGCACCGAATGATCCTGTGTGGGTCAGCACTGAGTGATCCTGGGTGGGTCAGCACCGAGCGATCATGCGTGGTGTTCCTTCCTTCATGGAATAGTTGAGCTTTGGGATTTGAGTTTGACTCTGTGTTTTCCTCATGATTTATATGGTTATACTTCATAACTTATTTATATGTATGGTCATATACCTAAGTAGGGTTTTCAGTAGATTTCATGCCTTGTGGTTTATCCTTCGTATATTTTGTGAGACCATGAGGGTCTTGGGGTCCCTACTGAGTATCGTTATACTCACCCCTGCATGGGTTATACCTGCACCTTGTTTTGTTTGGTGTAGATGATGGAAATCGTTGATCGAGGTTGAGGGTACCAGGGCATGACGGGGCCCGTGGGGGGACCATACAGCGTGATAGTATACAGAGGAGACGGGCATACGTGGAGTGCTACGAAGGCAATATGTATCTACCCTTCAGGTAGGAACCTCGGAGGATAACCCAGTAGCTACCTTTATTTTTCTTTAGTTGTATTGTATTTCTGTTGTACTTGTACTATTACTATTGGGCATGTATTCCAGCCCCTTTTTACTTTCATCACTCTTTTTTCTATACAGTTGACTTGTGTTCGTATCTTGTTGTGTGCTTAGTTGTGTGTGTTTGCAGGTTACAAAGTCAATGCCTTATGGTTATATGGAATACAACTTTCAGTGCTAGTTTCCCACCCCTAGCCTATGGTAGGTGGGCTTGGGGTAGTCGCGGCATGGGCCCTGGGGGACGGGTCATGACAAATTGGTATCAGAGGAGTCGGTTATACCATAGAACATAGGACTCTGATATTTCTTTTTAAAGGAAATATTGTTAAGTGTAGTGAGTGTGGTTATTAGTTTAGGGAATCTAGTGTTGGTTCAGTAGCTAACGTATCCAAACACCAAGACCCTGACTTTTGATTTCTGACTCTGTGCATGAAAACACTGATTGCGTGTGCGTTTTCAAAAGTTTTCTTTTTGATATTTTGAGTCAACTCTCCAGGTATAACTTATTAACCGTGGTTCACCTATTTATTTTCAAGATAACACCATGTAGATAGTCATCTAGGGTTCTGAGAGTAGTGTGCACAGATAGCCCACCGAGCGACGAGGCCTCGGTATAGGGACATCTTCCAATAGAGGCACCAGCGGAGGCACCAGCGGTACCATTACCCATTCGGCCACCAATGCCACCAGCCCCAGTAGTAGAGGGTGCACGCTGCTTGAGTGAATTTCATGAGTTTCAGTGCCAGAGCCCACCCAGGTTCAGGGGAGAGATGGACCCATAGGCAGTTGAGGATTTACTAGAGGTCGTAATGAGAGTCTTATGACTGGTAGGGACACCATCTGATCTCATGGTGATCCTTTATGCCATACTTCTACAGGAAGCAGCAGGCAGATGATGGATCTTGATGATCCAAGTTCACGATGATGTGACAATTCTCTGGGTAGACTTCGAGAGCCTGTTTCAGGTATAGTTTTTCCCAGCAACTCTTCTCACAGTGCGAATACAGTAGATTCTTCATCTACAGCAGGGCAGCATGACTGTGGCTCAGTACTCAGCGAGGTTCACTGAACTCTCACACTACTCCACTGATATGGTGTGGGATCCATTGGTTAGGGCACGGACCATCGAGCAGGGACTCAGGTGAGAGATCCGAGCTTTGATGATTTCTCTTAGCATCTCGGTGCAGGCGGGGGTGTTAGAGAAATCCCTCTTAGTTGATATTTTCCTTGCTGAGCAGTCACTAGTAGTGAGACCCACCACCAGACATCACATAGCGGAGTCTTCTACAGCTGGCAGCAGACAGATGTCGTAGAGGTCCAAGAGGACCATACCTACAGGTGGATGATCCCATGATTCAGGGTTGATTGTGCAGGGCACCCAAGACAGAGCCAGTCATGCAAGGAACATGCAGTGTTATGCATGTGGCGGGCAGGGTCACATGGCTCGTGACTGTCCAACCTGTCGTACAGATGACCAGAAGACTGTCAAATGACCACCCAGGTAGAGATAGAGGTTCGACTGAGGAGGTCCACAGTGAGTAGGAGGACATGGCAGAGGAGCTGGGCATGCAGCTGGCAGTGGTCAACGATTCAAGATGTTACCGCCACCACCACTAGGTGGTCCACCCCAACCATAGAGAGTAGGTGGACAGGGGCGAGCTCAGCTCCAAGTAGTTGAGGCCTACGACCATGGAGATCCAGAGATGATACAAGGTATGATCTATGTCTACTCCAACATAGCTATAGTACTTATAGAAATGGGTTCTAGTCATTCTTTTATTGTCACTGCCCTCGGTCGAAGCTCGGAGATTCCGACAGAGCCATTGCCTCAATCCTTATGGAAAGAGACTTCTACGAGAGAATATTCGATGATTATGCACTGGTGCCGGTAGTATGAGCTTACTTTAGGAGGCAATATCATCGGCTAGGATCTCCCAGTAGTGGCATCGATGCCTTACGACGTCGCCTTGGGTATGGACTGGTTATATACATTCCATGCTCAGATTTACTATATTTGGTGCAAAGTGTGGTGTGTCCGCATGGATGGGACCAGGTTTACCTTCACCGGAGAGAAGGGAGCCTTTGCAGCATAGAACGGAATTACCTAGAGGAGAGTGCAGTCGATCACTCCTCAGTTGGAAAGCCTTTACCTTGGACCAGTTGATGTGGAGAGTCTGGGTTATCCTGTGTGGTGTACCAGTACGTAGATGTCTTCCCTAATGATGTCACTGGTCTACCTCCTCATAGAGAGGTGGACTTTTGTGTTGAATTCTACCCCGAGAAGGCACTAATATCTGCACCAACATATCGGATGGCTCCCATGGAGCTTTGTGAGCTGCGGGTACAACTGGAGGACTTGCAAGGTAAAGGGTTCATTCGGCCTAGTGTTTCTCCTTGGGCAGCCCCGATTTTGTTCACTAAGAAAGTGGAAGGGATCTTGAGACTTTATGTTGACTATCGACACCTGAACCAGGTCACCATGAAGAACAAGTACCCACTTCCGAGTATTTACGACCTCTTTGATCAGCTAAAGGGAGAACAGTGGTTCTCAAAGATAGACCTCAGATCAGGTTATCACCAGCTCAGAGTATGAGATGAGGATGTGCAAAAGAAGGATTTCAGATGTCGGTACGGCCATTACGAGTTCTTGGTTATTCTATTCGGCATGACAAATGCTCTAGAAGTGTTCATTGGACTCATGAATAGGATCTTTCAGCCATACCTTGATTTCTTTGTAGTAGTTTTAATTGATAACATTATGATCTACTCGACTACTAAGGTGGAGCAGGCCTATCATTTGCAGGTAGTATTGGACACACTCTGAGAGCACCAGCTTTATGGTAATCTCTCGAACATCCAATTTTGGATCCAATAGGTTCACTTTCAAGGACACATCATCTCATAGTCTGGAGTTGCAGTGGATCCAGCAAAGATTGAGGTGGTACTTTCTTGGGAGCCACCCTGGAGTGTGACGAAGATACGAAGTTTCCTAGGTTTTGTCAGATACTATCAGATATTTGTGCCATATTTATACAGAGTTGTAGCACCACTTTCATCATTGATAAAGAAGGGGAAACCCTTCATGTGGTTGGAGAGATTCCAGAAGAGTTTTCAGGAGATGAGGTAGAGGCTGAATAGTTCCCCCATCTTGAGGCTTCCAGAGGAGGTCGTAGGGTACGTAGTCTACTGCGACACATCAGGGACCGAGCTCGAATGTGTCCTGATGCAGGAGCGAGTGGTGATTGCTTATATTTCTCCATATCTAAGACAATATGAGCAGAACTACGCTATCCATGACCTGGAGTTATCAGCAGTGGTCTTCGCCTTGAATATGTGGCGACATTACTTGATGGGAGAGTGTTTTACAGTGTAATATAATCACAAGAGTCTCAGGTATATCTTCTCTTAGAAATACATGAACCTAAGACAACAATATTGGCTTGAGTTTCTCTAGGACTATGACTTCTAGATAGAATATACTCTTGGGAAGGGGAATGTTGTAGCAGATGCACTCAGCCAGAGATCTGGTATACAGCTTCTAGGTGAGGTGACAGAGTAGCTGGATGCTTTGCAGATATCCTTTTTGGATCAGGATGGAGTATTTTTTCTTCAGTCTCTTACAGTCACTCCCCCACTTCTTTAGCGAGTTAGGGAGGCGTGGCGTGGGGACACTGACTGTGAGACATGACATGCACAGATATCCACAGGACAGGAACCTGATGGATTTTTTGAAGGTGGGGAGTACGACATCCTCTTTAGAGGACGTACCATGGTACCAGTGTCACTTCTAGAAGAAGTTATGAGGGAGTTACACACATCCCCTCCATCGGTACATCCATGAGTGGAGAAGATGTACCAGGATCTCCGACGATAGCACTATTGGCCAGGAATGAAGAATGTAGTAGCAGAGTTTGTCTCTTGGTGCCTCACTTGTCAGCAAGTGAAGGTAGAGCATCAGGTACCAGTAGGATAGGTGTAGCATTTAGAGGTCCCGGAGTGGAAGTGGGATGGGATATCCATAGACTTTGTGACAGTACATCCACGTACATATATAGATCAGGATTCTATCTGGGTGATCGTCGACCGACTCACCAAGTCGGCCCACTTCCTACCGATCAGAGATCAGGGTTTAGTAGAGAGTTGGGATGCCTCTATATGCAGGAGATTGTACGGCTGCATGGAGTACCCTAAACGATTGTCTCTGATCATGATGCATGTTTTACTTCTCGACTATGGAAGGGGTTGCAGGAGGCTTTCGGGATGAAACTTCATTTGAGAACTGCCTTTCATCCGCAGATGGATGGCTAGACTAAGAAGACCATTCAGACCCTTGAGGAGATGTTGTGTGCTTGCATCCTCGACTTCGGTCACAGTTGGGAGGATCACTTTCCTTTGGTGGAGTTTGCATACCACAATATCTATCACTCCACCATTGGGATGACACCTTTTGAGGCATTGTACGGGTGACCCTATAGATCACCTTTGTGCTGAACTGACCCAAGGGAGTCAGCACTAGTGGGACCAGAGATGGTATGAGATACCACAAAGAAAGTGCAGATCATCCAGGAGCAGATGAAGACAGAACAGAGCAGGAACAAGTCTTATGCTGATAGGGGATAGAGACCTCTAGAGTTCGAGGATGGTGACCACATCTTTCTACGGGTCTCACCCCGAAGAGGTTTGATGAGATTTGGCCAAGGTGGAAGGTTATCTCTAAGTTTCATCAGACCCTTTCAGGCCCTCAATAGAGTTTTCTAGGTGGATTACCACTTAGATCTTCCACCTCAGTTGAACCGGGTGCACAACGTCTTCCGCGTATCATAGCTGAGGAGATAGGTTCATGACCCTTCCCACATCATCAAACACGAAGAGTGGGACATCAACGATGGGCATACTTTTACGGAGGTTCCAGTTGAGATTGAGGATCAACAAGAGAGGGTCCTTTTTGGGTGTTCGATACCTCTAGTTCTTATTCATTGGCAGCACGGGAACCTCCAGGAGAGCACATGGGAGCAGGAGGATCAAATTTGTGCTCAGTACCCCCACTTTTTTTCCTAGTTTTGATTTGTGTCTTATGGGGAGGTAAATCCCTGAGGGGGGATAATGTAAAGACCTAGAAATTCTATGTAATTTTTTATAATTAAATGAGAATTTTACGAGTCCAATAAAATTAAAGGCATCAGATTATGAGGCCCGGAGTTCCCATAATTTATTTCTAAACTTTTTTTTCGAGTACGTTCAGTAAACGTGCGAGTGGGTTGTTCTAAATTTTGAACCGTTGCTCAGAATTGAAATCGGAGGGCACCATTGAGCTCGCAGCGCTGGTAGTCACTTAAGGAGTCCTTCACCTCGACTGTAGTTGGTCGAGGGTGGAAGTTAGTTTTTCACTTATTCATGAAAGAATAAAACCAAATAAAATTGTGTAACATTTTATTTTCATTTGAAACTCCCATGTGGATGTTAAGAGGTGGGGACCACCAGAACTAAACCTCCCTTGTGGGGTTATGGATGTGGGTACCACCAAACCTAAAACACCCAATTTGTATTTAAGGGTGCGGACCACCTGAACCCTCATAATGTGAGAAACCTCTTGAACTCCCTCTTTAATGAGGGAGATGACCTTTAGGTTTCCCCAAAATTTTATTATAACAACCTCAATGTAATTATGATGCCAATTTAATTTTTTCCTACAATTAAATTAGGGAAACGTATCATATTGGCTACCTTTTCTTTTTTGGTGGAATTGGGGGAAGTGTTGGAAAAGGGAAATTGGGAGAGAACCTTGGAGGATTTCTTCTTCTCCAATGAAGAACACTCCTCCAATGAAGAATGCCAATGCACGACTTCGACTTCTTCATCAGGACATCTTACAATGTTGGACATCTTCAATCGATGACCTTCCTTTCCTCCTCATCAACGTCAATATAATAACTTGGTAGGGGTGTGTTTTAAATTGATCAATGTTAATTTTTCCCCTCACATTGAATCATCCCCCTTGAGCTGCTTGCTACCACTCTAACGCAGAGGGTGTAATCCAAAAAAATATGGCCCAACCCCTCCATCATTCTTCATGAATGGTGCGTTCTTCATGATGGAAGACAGAGGCTTTGTGCCACGACGATGAATTAAGAGTGGCTGGACGAACTGGCCACTAGAGAAGGCACGTCGTACGACCACACTGCGTGGAGAGGATGGTTGGCCATCCAGCCAGCCACAGCAGACCGCCACACCACGTCCACCCCATCGCACCAAGGCCGCCCCATCGGACCGCGACCTCCACGCCGGATCACGCCGCCCCGTGGAATTGCCACTTCACGACCCTCCACAACCCCGCAGCCTCGTCGCCCCGTGGCCCATGTGGCCTCGCCGCCCTAAGGCTCCTGCAGCCTTCGCCGCTCTGTGGCCCTCCACGGACCCCGTGGCCATGGCGCCCTGCGGCCCTATCCAACTCTTGCGGCCCTCCCCGCCCCATGGCCCTCGACACCTCCCGTGACCCTCCCCGCCCTGCGGACCTCCATGGACCCCATGGCCTTTGTCACCCCATAACCCCCGCCGCCCCCGCCACCCTACGGCCTCGCTGCCCCATGGCCCTTCACAACCCCCATGGCCTCACCTCCCTCATGGCCTCTGTGCCGCCCTCGCAACCTCCGCACCGCCCTCGCGGACTTCGTGCTGTCATTTCGGCCTCACGCCACTCTACGGCCCCCACACCACCCAGCGTAGGCCTGGCTGGACCCGGCGGGCCAGGTCGGGTCGACCAAAACAAAGTTGGGTCACCCCAAGTTGGGTTGGGCAAGGTCAGTCCCACCGAGTCAGACCGGACCCAAACCACCTATGAGTTTTTCGCTCTATCAGCCATAACTTTGGCACCAAAAATCCATTTGACAAACCGTCAATGGTGATATAAACCTTGGATCAAGATTGTCTCTTTGGTATACCCCACTTGAGATTTGGATAAATTTGGGATATGTTTAGGTTGGATCGAGCACGAATCCAACCGTTCCCTCGGGACTAAAAGACTAATAACTTACAGACCGGGCATCCGATTGATGCACCTTCTATTGCGTTGAGACCCCTATGACATGGTGGTCCTTTGGGATACTATTTTGTGGGACTTCATGGAAGTGGGAGTATCTACTAGTGGCTTGATGATAGGACCCTCCCGGAGACGAGCAAGATTAGTGCGGGACCCCAGTAGCTGGTTGTGATGTGAAGAATGAAAAGTGATCATGTGTTGGTTAGCATCGAGCGATCCTGTGTGGGTCATCACAGAGAGATCATGTGTGGTTTAGCACCGAGTGATCCTGTGTGGGTCAACATCGAGCAATCATATGTGGGTCAACACTGAGAAATCCTGTGTGGGTCAGCATCGAGCGATCATGTGTGGGTTATCACCGAGCGATATTGTGTGGGTCAGCACCGAGTGATCCTATGTAGGTCAGCACCAAGCGATCTTGTGTTGGTCAGCACCGAGCGATCCTATGTGGGTCATCACCTAGAGATCCTATGTGGGTCAGCATCTAGAGATA
Source organism: Viscum album (assembly GCA_963277665.1). Classification (NCBI taxonomy): domain Eukaryota; kingdom Viridiplantae; phylum Streptophyta; class Magnoliopsida; order Santalales; family Viscaceae; genus Viscum; species Viscum album. The sequence goes on along the minus strand of OY728120.1, from coordinate 644,048,591 downwards.
CTATGTGGGTCATCACCAAGAAATCCTGTGTGGGTCAGTAGCAGAGCCTCTTAATAGAGTAAGATGATTCCGTAGTTATATCTAAGCATTTGTACTTTTATACCTAAGTTATACCTAGTGTGAGCTAAGTCAGTACCTTTGTGGTATTCTTCTGTGTGGTGTACCTATGTGGTACTCACCTTCATGGTGTTCCTTCCTTTGTGGAACAGTTGTGATTTGGGCTTTGATTTTGACTTTGTGTTTTCCTCATGATTGAGATGGGTATACTTGATAACTCAAGTATATGTAGAGGCATATACCTAAGTAGGGTTTCCAGTTTATTTCATGCCTTGTTGTTTATCCTTGATGGTTTTTGTGAGGCCTTGAGGGTCTCAGGGTCCCTACTAAGTATCGTTATACTCACCCCTGCACAGGATATGGCCGCACCATATTTTGTTTGGTGGAGATGACGGACATCGCTAATCGAGGCTGAGGGTACTAGGGCTAGATGAGGCCCGGAGGGGGACCTTACGGCGTGATGGTACACAGAGGAGACGGGAGGACGTGGAGTGATAAGGAGGCGATCTATGCCTACACTTCAGGTAGGAACCTCGGAGGATGACCCAGTAGCTGCCTTTCATTTTCTTCAGTTGTATTGTATTTCATTTGTACTTGTACTATTACTGTTGGGCTTGTATTCTGGGACCTTTTTACTTTCAACACTCTTTTTGCAATACAGTTGAATTTTATTCATATCTTGTTGTGCTCTTGGATACATGTGTTTTCAGGTTATAAAGAAAATGCCTTCCCGGTTATAGGGAATATGTCTTTCAATGCTAGTCTCCAGCCCCTAGCCTATGGAAGGCGGGCTTGGGGTAGTCACGGCATGGGCCCCGGGGGACGGGTCATGACAAATGGATAGTCTAAAAGAACAATTAAAATAATGGGAGACATGATCAGGTAATTCTCAATTGACTTTAATGGTATGTGGGATCAATACATACCTTTGGTAGATCATTCCTATAATAATTGTTTCTATTCAATTATTCAAATGGTATCCTATAAAGCATTATATGGAAAGAGATTTCATACTCTAACTAGTTGGGATGAAGTCGGTGAAAGGAAACTCATAGGACCAAAGCTTATCAAATAGATAACAACAAAGGTAAATTCTATTCAATCTCATATTAAAGAATCTCAAATTAGGAAAAAGAGTTATGCTGATAATTAGAGGAAATATTTATAGTTCCAAGTGGGAGATCATGTTTTTATGAAAGTATCTCTATGGAAGGGTGTTATTAGGTTTAGTAATAAAGGAAATCTGAGTCTCAGCTTCATCGGACCCTTCCAAATTATTTTAAGGATTCGATTTGTTTCTTATAATTTTTCAATGCATCTAAATCTCTCAAAGTTACACGATGTGTTCCATATATCTATGTTGAAGAAGTACTTGTCAGACCAGACATGTGTAATCATATCTGATGAGATAGAGTTGGAACTTGAACTTTTATATTATGAAGTACCCATAAAAATTATTGATACTACTCAATAAGTATTAAGTAATCATAATACTTTTCTAGTAAAGGTACTCTAGAGGAATCACAAAATGGAAGAAGCAACATGGGAACTAGAAGATTATATAAAGAAGAACTAACCACATATTTTTAAGGTAATACCCAATAAATTTCATGGAAGGAATTTTTATAGGAGGTAATAATGTATCACTCCAAAACTTCACCATATTTTCCTTTTATAATTAATTTAATTTTTTTGATATATTTTCAATACACGCAACACTAGATTTAAATAAAATAATATTTAGTCATGTTTTGCAATGTCAATTAAATTATAGTAATTTTATATATTTTATATAGTAAATTTAAATTTTATATATTCAATTAAATTTTTTTAAAATTAATACAATATATTTCATATTCTTAGGATAAGAACAAACCCAATATTTCACATAAAAATCAATATTTTTATAAAGGTAGTTTTTCCACCTTTTAAGGGAGAACCTATTTTAAATCCAATTTTTGGAACTTTTATAAATTTTATAATTAAAAATAATATCCATTTTTGAAAGTGAGACATAAAAATTATGTTAGCATGAATTTTTTTTATTTTTCTGTGAAATTTCATTTTTTGATGAATAGTGAAAAATAATGAATTTTAATTCAAAAAAAATTTTTATTCTGATTTATTTATAAGGTTAAATAATATTTTAAATTGGAACTAGTGTTTAATAAGATCAATTTTTTATTAATAAATCCAATTTATATTATTAGAATTAATTTCACATTGAAATTGGATATAAAAACTTAGCAAACTTTTGGATATTTTAACTTTAAAAACCTCCATTGTCATCCAATCTGCAGGATTAATTTTAAATTAATTTATTCTAATTTTGTGATTTTTATTTGTAAAATGGATTATATATTATTAATAATAACAATTTATAATTTATAATAAGTTCAACTTAGTTTTTTACCAAAAATATTAATAAAAGTAATATAAATTATTTACAACGATTAAAGTAAAATTAAGATTAACAAGGGACTAAACCATAAACATAAGGTCCAAATGACCTAGAAAATTATCAAAAATAAATTTAATGGTAATTTTTAGATCCTATAGTCCCTTTTCTATAATTTTTACTATTATTGGTTCCATATTCAATGGGAAAAATAGGGGTGGAATTCCCATTCAAACAATTTACAAGAATGTCACTCCTCCTCCACTATAAAAAGGAACTCATCCCTTCCACTCCCTCATGCTTATAAAGCAATTTGCCTCAACAAAGATATAAAACATAACTCATAAAAATATATCCTCTCTAACTATAATCCTAAACTTTGGAATAAATTCATCCAAGTAATCCCTTTGCTAGAAACCAAAAGGAGCTACCCAAAGAAGAGGTAACATCCTTCCTCAAGTTCTTTAGTTTTATTTTCATTATCCACCCCATAAAGTTTTATTATTCCATGATTATAAAATATAATCAGTATCATAAATATTATTTTACTTTTTATTTTATTGTTTTGACCATAACTTACAATACGTCCATCTAATGTGTAATGAAACTACCATTTATGTTTATGGAGAACTACCACCTCACAAAATGATAATTGTTCATTTTTCCTTTACTACCTCTCATTGTGGGAATTATAATGGAAAAAATATCTATATAATATATATATTATATTTATAATTTCCTTATTATTCTTTAATTTGAATATGAAATATACTATTATGCTTTCCACTTTGTATAAATACGATAACATTGTTTGTGGAAGTGCGGACTGCTGCCCCCTCAAAGCGATGTGATTCATTGACACTATACATGGAATATATAAAGGAAATTTTTATTAAACCTATGTGACATATATGAAAAAAAAATGTAATACTATAATTATAATATAAATATATATCATTTACTATCATTCCTTTAATATTATAAAGAAATTAAAGTACCGTTCATGCGTAAGTATGGGATGCCATCTCTATAAATGGTGCATTTCATTCCCTATATCCAAATATTATGAATTATTATAAATACATATATAATAAATATATATTATATTTAAATCGTTTTTTAAATTTTTGAGAAGATGAAACCATGATCTAATTAATAAGAACAATAAGTAACATGTTAAAACATACTCGACAAACTAGGCAATTAAAACCTGAGATAGTGAAAATAATAAAATATTGTTATCAAATGAATAATAAGATATTTGAAAAGGATAATATATGGCATTATAAACATGAATATAGTTATTTAATAACTTATTAACATTATTAATCCCATTATACAAGAGTTAAAATTCCATTCGCATAAAAGGAAAAGTTAGGTAAGGGATTTTGTTTCAATTTACACTCCCTTGAGTCATACTTATTGTTATGAACCACTTCCCTTTTATATGGTGTATATACTACCATTTGACATGATATTTCATAAATATAATGATTATAATGGTATTATAAGTTTAATTTAATGTTATTCCTTCATGTATTTTATGATTCAAATGTTTTAAACTGGTATGGGACACTTTGGAATGTTTAATGATTATTCTCCTCAGGAATGTTTTTAATGATTATCTTTCAAATCTCGCTATATTTGTGATTTTTAAAATTATATAGAAATATTGACATTAATATAATAATTTAAATATACATATTCTTGGGTGATGGATATTATTATTTCCTAACTCGTATACCATTTTTACACACGGTGTTCACTTTGATAGTTATTTGATTAACTGGGGATTTATTGATAAATTTTTATCTTTTATTCAATATGGATATTTGATATGGAATATTTTATATTGATTAAATATATTATTCAATCTGAGGAATAATTTTTAAATAAAATGACAGGTGGGGCTCGGACTTTATATATCCCCCTCGATGCATCGATACGTTCTCATGAGACAAATAAGTTGGGTAAATTAAACAGTTTTCTACTTATAGTTTTAAACTGTATGGAGGATGGGTATTGAAAGTATAGGTTTTTGTGTTCCTAATAAATTACATTTAATAATTAAGAATTTAATTTATATGTATTTTAATTATCATTATTATTATCCATGAGGTTTTCATAAGATAAAATCTATGGATGCATTCTATTCCCATCGATTAATTATTTCTTCCATTTTACTTACCCTTACTGAGCATTTGATCTCACCCTTATTTTGTTTCATTTCACCATGTTATGATGAGAAATAATATTAATTATATTCAAAGATGATGTTTATTTCTTTTTATTATTTATCATGTTTTTATTTCCTATTTCCCAATGTATTATGGATATCATGTATATAATCTGGAATTCCAAAATTGATAAATCGATCAGTATTTCTGGATTTGATTCCTCATAATCATGAAAAAAGTAATAAAATAATGCACCAGATCTAGGATTCTAGGGACAATAATTACATAAAATATATGAAATATTACCCCAATAATCAATATACATGAGAAATCTATATAAGAAAATTAGTAAATCACTAAAAGTGTAAAAAATCGGTCTCTAATTATATGAAACTTTAATGGGTCATTTTTTTGGATACATCAATTTAATTTCAAGTTACGTTATTCTCAAAGGATATTTTTAGTGTAATATATAATCATGGATTAAATTCATATCAAATAGAGTAACAATGAAATTTTTCATATTTTACCCCTAGAGACTGTATCCATTATTTAGTATTTTAACTAGAGTTTGAATTAAGAAAAGTAATTCCATTTTATTTAGAGTGTGAAATTACATTAATGATTATTATTAATGTTGCTATAAATTAAAGATAGTGTAGAAATTAATCATAATCTTAGTTATCAGTGAGTAAAATCCATAATACAAAGTTAATAAAACCTAATTTGTATCACAAACATTTGTCATACAATATTAATTTCACAAAAACCCACAAGAGAAAATGAGACTACCAGTATTAAATAATTTTTTTTACTCTATCAGGTGATAAAAAGAAAAAAAATCATTAAATTTATGAACAATTAACCCAATAATCACCATACATGAGAAATATATCTATGAAAATAGTAAATCACTAAAAATATAAAGACCCGATATCTAATTATATGATAAATTTATGGATAATTTTTTATGGATAATTCAATTTAATTTCATATTATGTGATTTTAAGAGGATATTTTTAGATTAATATATAATAACTTGATAAAATTAGATCAAATAGATATGTAAGGACATCTATATATTTTACCCATGGAGATGGTATTTATTTTGTAGTCTTTTATCTGTAGTTTGAATCAAATTTTTTTTGTTTCATTTCATTTAGAGTGTGAAACTACATTAATGATTCTTATTACTATGAATATAAATTAAATATTTTGCATAAATTACTTATAATTTTATCTCTCAAAGAATAAAATCTATGTAATGTTCTCTAAACTAGTAGTGATTTAACCAAGGAAAGAATGATTTTCTAAATATTCTTAGTTAATAATGTTTTTCATATATTTAATTCATTAAATAAATTTTTTAAATTTTAAAAATCTATTCCAATGGGATTTTAGAAAAATTTAATTATTTTCTAAAAAAATCTATATGTTTTGATTCACCGAGTGGATTATATGAAAAATAAATACATTGAAAGAAATAGTCAATGCCATGTCACTTATTTTTATCATAAGTCTAAAGAATCTTGGTTATAATTTTCATGTTTTTTAATTGAATCATATTTTTAACTATATTTATTTTAAATGAGCATAAATATATAGTTATAATATAATAGAAATTTATAAATGAGATTGAGATTGTAATAACAATAAAAATTGAAAAACAAATCAATGAGGGTCAAGTTTGATAATTATATTAACACCTTCATAGAAATTTATACATTGATGTTCTTATGACCATATATATCTTAATGTATGAACTAATGGGGATTTTAATTATATTGGAAACACTGGTGTTACCTAGCTGTGGATTTAAATTATTATTTGAGGGGTTTCATTTTGTGACACAACAATATAGGTCTTACTATATTTTTATTTTGGAACTTGATATTTTCCTATTGTTAGGATTTTGTTATAAAAATTTTATGTTGTCTTGTGTATGGAACTATTGATTGATCATGGAATATTATATTATCAATGAATATTATTTTATTTTTGTAATTTTAATATTATATGTTTTTATGAAATATATATTAAGGTCATAGAAAATGTTTCTAATTATGTGTGATTATATCATTCTATTTTTTTCATTATCCCCTTAACCGATGAAATTAGGGAGATAATATTGATTGTATTGTCAGCTCGAGTGTGGTTATTATAGGTTTGTATTATGTAAAAAAAATAAACCTTAAATTATTCATAACCCTACATGGATAGACTAAGGGTGATATGAGGATGGGTGAATAAATATGGGAATAAGAAGAGGACTTTGAATTTACTTGTTTTCAAAAAAGAACTGTATGTAATGATGATGAATAATAATTATGGATTAGAGGGGTTTGAGACACTCAAGGGAGAGGGGGATGGTTTAATTATTTGAGGGAGAAAAGGAATAAGAAAAATAATATATAGGAAAATATGATGTTTCGATGAGAGAAGGGGATGGAGGAAATAAAAGTGAAAAGAAACAAAAATGGAAAAGATGAAAATAATTATTTAACTGAACATTTTATCCTTATATATTTTCCCTTACTAATCACATTTCTACATATTATCAACTATTTCCTCTATTTTTGTAATAACATGAAAATTAAAATCAGTTTGAAACTATGATGGTATTATTTTAATGGATAACAGTTTTAAAATAATCTATCCAATTATTAAAAAAATAAAATTACTCTCATTTTCATTTTTCTTAATTAAATTATATTTATACATTTGTCTTAACAAATTTTTTACTACTATTATTCTTGGTTCATGGACCTTAACCACAAGTTTTGGGTTTCCACATGAATGGGGGAGTCCTAGTTGGTTGTTCATTATAAGAAGAGGGGAAATATGGTTGTTTATTTTTGGATATGGTTATGTCATATTTGTACATAGAAAGGTATGGTTTTTATCTTTAATGGTGTTGGAATTACTACTATTTTTTATAAAATCTATATGACTTTTAGACTACCATAGAGGAAAATATATGGGGTCATGATTTTAGTCTATTGATTTTTTATTTATTTTTATGAACAATATAGGGGTTCCATAGTTAATGATTCAATGTTGTTGGAGTTAGGTTAAAAAATATCTTGTCAAGATTTATGTTGGATGGAGTTATTTTATTTTTTTATTCTTCTATCACATTTTGAGAGTGTATATTAAATTTGGATATTGTTTTTTTCAAATATATAATTTAATATTAACTTCTATTTAAATTCAATTAAAATTTATTTTTCTATACACACATGCATCTGTGTGTAAGTGTGTGTGTGTGTGCGCACATGCATGTGCATGTGTGTCTATCTGTGATTAATTAATGGATCATTTAAACTCCAAATTTATCCATCTTACCTATAGATAAATCATAGTCCCAACACTAGGATAACACCTCATTCCAGAATAATTTGGATAAATTATTTTTACATTGTTTCTTTAGAATAATAAACTAAAAGAAATATATAGTGGTGACACCTCTTGGATCTTCATTCTATGATCGTTCACTAAAATTCAACTCTTTTATCATCCAATGAACTTTTACACACTATCCTACATTAAAACTAACCCTTATAATGACTATTTTATCCAATCTCTTCTAAAAAATCAAAAAATACATAATTAATCATAATATTATACTAAAATTCAAACAATTATTCATATACCAAAACTTACAAATTATTTCCCAAAAATACTAGTCATGCCTCATCATTATCAATTATGTTTAAGGTGGTAATTCATTAAAAATGTATACTCAGTAATTTTTTCAATTCTTATAATTCATTTTAGTTATTTTACACATTATTTATACAATTTCCCCAACTAAAATCCCCTAATAATCATATAAAAATAAAAATTAAACCCCCATATAATTTTATATAACTTAATTCTAAAGTAATTTTGACACATAAAAATCACCAAAAGTGATTTTATTATGAAAAGGAAATTTAAACATGTTTTAAGAAAATTCATGGTCAAAAAACCTAATTTATATCTCAAACATTAAGCGTGAAGTAATAATGACACAAAAATACTCAATAAAAGGTGAGACTATCTACCTTAAATACATTTTTATACTTATATCATTTGATAGAAATATAATTTTCCATCCAATATAATCAAAATTACCCCGACAATCACCATACATAGAAAAAATATAAGCAAATCATAAATGATTAATAATGAAAAGACTCAGCCTCTAATTATATGAGACATTAAAGGATAATTTTTTATGGATACCTAATTTTAGATTTAGGATATTTGATGCTCCAAGGATGATTTTAGATAAATATATAAGATTTAATTACTACATAATAGGCCTTTAACAACACTAAAAATGGCCTTTATCGGCACTAGAGAAGCACTGACAACCTGAGTGATATTAAAAGCCCTTGACTTTTATCAGTGCTAAAAAATCACTAATAAATGGGTACTTTATTAGCACTAAAATGTGCTTATAATTGGATACTATATTAGAAATTTTTTAGTGCTAATCAAGGAAACTTTTATCAGTGCTTTTATATAGCACTGATAAAGAATACCTTTATCAGTGTTTCTAAAAACACCGATAAAAGATACATTTATCTGCACTTTAAAAAGTGTTGATAAAGGATGAATATTTCAGTTCATCCAAAAGAACTGATAAAGTACACATTTATTAGTGCTTTCAAAAGCACTGATCAAGGGTAATGTTAGAGTATGTTATAACAGCACACAGTAGAACCAGTGTAATGTGTTGTAACAGCACACTGTTGAACCAAAAACATCACCATATATAAAAAAAATCAAGTGCTAATACATAGTTTAATTGAAATTAAATTAACGACACAAAATCAAGAAAAAACTCTATATTATGACATTTGATACATTGTTTTATACAATTACATAAGTAAAAATTATAAAATACATTCAAAAACATCAATATTCCTTTATCTTTTGATCATGACCCTGAATCATGTTATTACCAAACAAACTATCCCTACTCATGAAAAATAATGCACCATTATAAGAAAAAAAAAATTATGTTAATAATAATAAAAAGTAATAAATAAATAGAAATTGTTACATTTAAACTGAACTTTTAGTCATACTAGGAAAACTGTGTATCATATTGAGTTGTGGTTGATTCTTACATGTCACACCATTTTTTTTATTCAAGAATTATCTATGTGAAAATTAATTAAATTTGTATAAGTAAAATCACCACGGGTACAACCTAGTGGTTGCATGAGTGACAGTTTTTGAACTAAAATGACAATTTTAAACTGATAATGGACACTTTGATTCATATCAGGATTATCATGTATCCTATTTATATTATGTTTATTCCTACATGTCACAAATGACTTATGGATTGTTTCCATAAAGTATCAAAATAATCTGAATGTGTTTTCTCAGTTTTGAGTAGTTCAATTGTCTATTTTACTAAAATTGATATCAATTATAAATAAAAAGTCACACTTGGAGTCATACTAGCAACACCATGTGTCTAATTAACATGAGGAAGATTCCTACATGTCTCAATTGACTTATGGATCATTTTCCTAAAATATAAAAACAATAAGAAATCATTTGATCAGTTTTGAGTTGTCCAGTTGTTTATTTTACTAAAATTGATGTCAGTTTTAAATAAGAAGATGCACTTGGAGCCATACCAGACACATAGTGCATCATATTGAGGTTAGGATGATTCCTACACATCTCAAATTAATTATGGATAATTTTCCTAAATTATAAAAACAATATTTATATGTTATTGCAGTTTTGAGTACGTCATGTGTCTTTTTAACTAAAATGTCATTTGAAACTGGAAACATAAAATTTGACTCATATCAATCACATTGTGTATCAGTTTTACATGATACCAATTCATACACGTCACAAATTAATTATGAATCCTTTTCCTAAATTATTCAGATAATCCAATAATTTTTTATTGGTTTTTAGTGAGTGGAATTTTGAAACTAAAATATCGATTTTAAACTAATAACAGACACTTTGAGTCATAATGGGAACGTAATGTATTATATTCTGGTGTGGATGATTAATACATGTCAAAAATTACTTATGGATCATTTCTGTAAAGTATCAAAATAATATGAATGATTTTTCATAGTTTTGAGTAGGTCAGTTGACTATTTTACTAAAATTGATGTCAATTTAAAATAAAAATAAAGACTTGGAGTCATACTGGTCACACTATGAATCATATTGAGGTTAAATCAATTCCAACACGTCTCAAATGACATATGTATCATTTTTATAAATTATAAAAACAATACAAATGTGTTTGATCAGTTTTGAGTAGGCAGTTTTCTATTTTACTAAAATTGATGTCAATTTTAAATAGAAAGGCGTACGTGGAGTCATACCGGTCACACGGTGCTTTGGATTGTGGTGGGTATGATTATTACACATCTAAAATGACTTATAGATCGTTTTACTAAAGTATCAAAACAATCTGAATGTGTTAGATCAGTTTTGAGTATGCCACTTGTCTTTTTTACTAAAATGTCATTTTAAACTGGAAACATGAACTTAAACTTATAATAACCACATTATGTATAGGTTTTATGTGAGAATGATTCTAACACATAAAAAATAAATTATGAATCATTTTACTAAATTATCAACAAATTCTAAGCATGTTTGATTGGTATTTAGTGAATGGAATTTTTGAACTAAAATATTGTTTCTAAACTGATAACTAACACTTTGAGTAGTTCCAGGAACATACTATATCATATTGAGGTGTGACTGGTTCCTATATGTAAAAAATGACTTATGTATCATTTTTTTAATGTATCAAATCATATCCAAAATCATTTTCTTGGTTTTGAGTAGGTCAGTTGTCCATTTTAGTAAAATTGATGTCAATTTTAAATAAAAAGATGCACATGAAGTCATACCGGTCACACCATGCATCATATTGAGATGTGTCTAATTATTACACATCTAAAATGACTTATGGATAATTTTCCTAAAGTATCAAAACAATATTAATTCATTTTATTGGTTTTTATTAGGCTAGTTTTCCATTTCACTAAAATTGATGTCAATTTTAAATAAAAAGACGCACTTGGAGTCATACTGGTCACACCATGCATCAAATTGGGGTGCGGATTATTCCTACACATCTCAAATTAATTATGGATCTTTTTAATATATTATTAATATAATAAAAATTTGTTTTCTTGGTTTTGAGTACATCACTTATCTTTTTTTACTAAAATGTCATTTCAAACTGGAAACATGAACTTCGACTCATACCGATGACATCATGTATCGGTTTTATGTGAGACTAATTCCTACATGTCATAAATGACCTATAAATAATTTTTTAAATTTCTCAAGAAAATATGATTGTGTTTGACTGGTTTTCAATGAGTTACAGTTATTGAAGTAAAATATCAATTTTAATCTAATAACGGCCACTTTGAGTCATACCGGACACATTGTGGATCATATTGAGGTTTGGTTGATTTCTACATGTCAAAAATGACTTATGTGTCATTTTAATAAATTATAAAAACAATATTAATGTGTTTCTATAGTTTTATGTATATTATTTGTCTTTTTTAATAAAATTAATGTCAATTTTAAATAAAAAGACGCACTTAGAGTCATACCGGTCACACCTTCTGTCAAATTGTGATACAACCAACTCTTGTACATCTAAAATTACTTATGGATCATTGTCCTAAATTATCATAATAATATGAATGTGTTTGATCAGTTTGGAGTTGTCCAGTTTTCCATTTTACAAAAATTGATGTCAATTTTAAATAAAAATACATACTTGGAATCATACCGGTCACACCGGGCATCCGATTGAGGTGCAGCCAATTAATATATGTCTCAAATTATTTATGGATCATTTTCCTAAAGTATCAAGAAAATCCAAATGTTTTAGCTCCGTTTTTAGTATGTTACTTTTCTTTTTTACTAAAATTTCATTTTAAATTGAAATCACACACTTTGACACATATCCGTCACATCATGTATCATCATGACATTATAATGATTCCTATACATTAAAAATAACTTATAAGTAATTTTTAAACATTATCAAGAAAATGTGAGTAAGTTTGATCAGTCTTTAGTGAGTGCGATTTTTTTAACTAAAATATTGATTTTAAACTAATAATGGTCACTTTGAGTCATATCGAACACATCGTGTATCATATTGTGGTTCGGATAATTATTAAACATAAAAAATGACCTATAGATCATTTATATACAGTACAAAAATAATCAAAATCTGTTTTCTTGGTTTTGACTATGTTAGTTTTCCATTTTACTAAAATTTATGTCAATTTTAAATAAAAATATGCACTTGGATTCATATTGGTCACACCATGCATTGGATTGAGATGAGACCAATTATTATATGTCTAAAATGAATTATATATAGTTTTCATAAAGTATCAAAACAAAATGAATGCTTTTTATTGGTTTTTAATAGGCTAGTTTTCCATTTTACTAAAATTGATGTCAATTTTAAAGAAAAAGACATACTTGGAGTCATACTGGTCACACCATGCATCGGATTGAGGTGAGGATGATTCCAACACCTATAAAAGAACATATGGATTATTTTAATAGAGTATCAAAACAATCTGATTTTGTTAGCTCTATTTTGAGTGTGTCACTTGTCTTTTCTACTAAAATTTCATTTTAAAATAGAAACACGCAATTTGACTCATACTGATCACATCATGTATTGGTTCAATGTGAGACTCATTCCTACATGTAAAAAATGACTTATGAATCATTTTAATAAATTATCAAGAAAATGTGATAATGTTTTTTTTTGTTTTTTGTAAGTATAATTTTTCTGAACTAACACTATTAGAAAACAAGGCTATAGCCACGGACCTATAGACATGGTTTTATAAGTCTGTGGCTATAGCTTAGTTTATACCCATAGTTATATTAAAATTGTGGCTATATCATAATTTATATCCATGGATTAAAAAAATCCATGTCAATGTTTTTTACTATCAATCGGGCTTGTCCTCCCCATTTTGCGACTCCTCTCCTCCTCTGATCCATGATTTCCTCCTCCCCATTCCACGACGCTCTCAGAGACACTCTCCACGATGATCTCCTCCTCTCCTCCCCCGATCCACGAGCTCCTCCTCCCCACTTTCCATGACTCCTCGAACCCTTGACCTAGACCTTCTCTCCACGCACTCCTCCCTGACATCGCTGCTACACTTCCCAGCCATCGGTGTTTCACGGCGGCCACCCCAAACTCGCGCTCGACTTTCTCCTCCCACCCTTGACCCTCTCCCCTAACGAATACTCCTTCTCCCTCGCCATTCCTCCTCCCTCATTGTTCCTCCAGAGACTGAATGGTCATGGATTCTATCCTGTAAGTTGATTGGACTTTTAGTTTTTTCCTTTCCCACACGCTTGGTTTCTCATGAATATGTGAAATTTGCAGGAAATTTGAAAGGGATTTCAATGTCGAGCTTTAGAGTTTAAGGGAAATTTTGAACATGAGTTCCCAACCTAAGTCGAATCATCTTGCTAAATTGGTTCTAGGCATTGATAATAGGTTTTTAAATTTATTTGATTTCTCTTGTTCCCTTGTGTTTTTCAGAACAAGAGCTATGACATCCCTTCATATGTTTATCCCTTCATTTGAGATGATCCTAAATGAACTCCTCCACTTTGAGGGAATTTCTCAAGATATAAGAGAATCTTCGGGAGTTCAATCCCTCCCCAAGAAAGAGGTATTTCTTTCTGAATGGATTCAGTATGTTTCCACACCAAATTATCACAATCCTTATGTGGGTAGGCCCGAGATTTTTCCTACACATTCAAACTAGGGTTGGATTGATGCTTACTTTACAACACTCATATTTTTTTCTCAATGGATTCAGTATGTTTCCATACCAAATTATCACAATCCTTATGTGGGTAGGCCTGGGATTTTTCCTACACATTCAAACTAGGGATGAATTCATGCTTACTTTACAACACTCAAATAAGGACAATTGAGTTAGTGGGGATGGAATTTTTCCCTAGATGTCAACCGATTGGTTCAAAATGTAGCCTTCTTAGTGATGTTTCATAATTTTTTTCCATTACTAGTGTATGAATCCAACACCAGAGTCAGAGTTACAACCTTTTTGATAGTGGACCAACTGTCCATAGGGAGGTGAATTAATATTGTGATCCTGGTACTGGGAACGATTTATCATTTTAGGGGTATATAAGAATGGTAATGTGTCCCTACTAACTCATGGTCCCTTTTCATGTTCATTTATAATTGAAAATAGGCCACATTCAAGGCTATGGATTCATAAAAAAAATATTATATTATATATAAATAATTCTAGCCATACTTAATATTTACAGGTTTGGTGAATCCATTGACCTTGTATGAACACAATGCAGTTTACCAAAAAATTACCATAACTATTTTTGATACGCAACATATAATTATCTTACTGGTATCTTACACATTTACATTATTTAACTTAATGGTCAAATAAATGAACACTGTTCTAAAATTTTGGTTTCCTAGGTTATGAAAATATGTTTTAGGTATAAGTACTAATGGTTGACATCATTATGGGATATTTTTATGATATTTCATTACGATTGAATATTTTTTATGATTATAAAGACACAAAACTATTATAGTTTTTAGGCATGTATTATTTTAATGTAATTTATATTCACCAAATATTATGTAATATATTTTTATGTTAACCCTGGGTTGCTATACATTCTGTTTATGTTTCATGGTTGGTGGTATGTTAATGTAAATTGTGATATTGTGATTCAAAACCATTCCACATTGGATAAGATAATTTAACAAAGCTGGCACATTATTTTGTAAAATTTATAAGATCTTCAGGTTATTTTGTGACTTGTACCCATCTTGGATAGATTCAAGCACATGGTTGGTGAATGGTTTGGAAAACCATTATCTCAAACCATACAGCCCTTAAAAAGTGTGATTTTCCCATTTCCCCCCATCGATATTTATCATGCCTCGGAAAATATTCTCCTCATTTCTTCCCCTTTCATCCATGGTTATGAACAAAAATTCCCAAAATCATTCCAAGGGTGGATATACTTTGATTCTATATTGTTCTAAGCACCCTTGTTTTCAAATCGTTGCTCTGTGTTTCTCTAATACTCCTCTTTCTTCAATTTTTCAGATTTGGGTTTGTTTACTTTGCTATCTTCTTATAAATCCATTAAATGATTTTTTTTTTCTAGTGTATATTAGGTTGGGGTTTGGAAGGGTGTTTAAATCTGAGTGATTAACCAAGTTTGTGCATTTTGTTTTCTTCGGAATCTAAGTACACCATCTACAAGTTATATCAAAAAAATTTATTGTTAATTTGTTCATGTGCAGTTTTTTTCATGGTTCTATATTGTTTTTAATTTGATTCCTTTGTTAGGGTTTGGAAAAATGGTTAGATAAATGATAAAATTAACACCTCACGATCCCCGTGTGATGTGTGGATGGTGATTTCACCTGTTTAGTGCCACCCATGGGGTGATTCAACATTTCCCAACATGGAAAATTGAAATATTAAGAATAGGGTTGATTTATGTTGAAGTAAAGACCATGATAAATATGTTGAAATTTTAGATAAAATATAAGATTCACAAATGGTTGTTTTTTCAAGTTATTGAAAATGGAAAATGGTACTATTTGGAATGATGTAAAAAACATTTCAACGGATTAATGTGAATTTGGGCAATGGATTATGAATTTGTGAGGTACATGTGTAAATAGGTTAATTCATAAGAATATAGGAACATGATAAATGGGATAATGAACCTAAATTGAGTAAATGGTTATATGGGTTAAGTTATTGGTGTTGATTAATATTCTAAATGGGTTAAGGTATGAAAAGGGAAATGGGTCAAATGGGCTAAGCGATATAAATGGAAAATGTATTAATGGGTTATGTATTGATATTGTGTCATATGAAAATAAATATGAATTGTGATGTTTGTGTGTATGGAATATGTATGGATGTGATATATTATATGTGGTTAATCAATACATAATAATGTGATCATGGTCTGGTTGTATGGGGGGAATTGACTTCAGTTTCAGTACACACGGGTCAGGTTGGATAGAGGCTCTAAACCCCACCCCTTTAATACATGAGTTAGGGAGTCGGACTGAGGATATATTCCCTTAATAGTTTTTTGGATATGACTACATGGACTGAGGCACCATGGTAAGTGTAATTATTTGGTTATGATATGTTTATCCCTAGCGAGATATGTTATATGAATTATTCACTTATACGTAGTATTTTACCAAATTAGGCCATTATTTAAAAGATATAAATGCCTAGCCTATTTGAGCATGGGATGAAAATGAAATAAGTTATTAAGATGGTATAAGTGATAAAAATGGAAATAACGAAGGAAATGGTTAATGTGTATATAGTTAACTGATAATACCTGAGTTTTCTTTTTTTTCTATCATATTTACATTGAACCTACATACACTATCTGTTTAGACTGAATAATTTATAGACATCATTAGTGATGACCAACTGAGTATTACCCGCACCTTGACCAGACCATCATTGGGTACCTGAGATTATTTCATCATTTTATGTCTAAACAAGGGAAAAGGCCCCCTTTTGGGGATTTTAGTTTTCTTTGGGAAGAGCATGAATGGGGATCAAGAATTGAATTCTGGACCCATTTTGGGGATTCCAATGTTTCAATTAATTATTGGGTTTCTTTATCAATTGACAATGTTATCTTGACATGATTTATTATTGTTTGGTTATAGTCCATACCCTCATGGGAAAACAGTTTGCAATTCATGTGTTCAGTTATTGTTTATGTTTTCATTTAATTCACATGGTATATATTGTGCCTTACACTGGTAAGGAGGTTTTAGAATCCCCACATGATCCCTCATACCCATACTAAATGTAAGAAACCTCTGGTTTTTATAGGGTGTTAAGGGGGTTCAAAACATGAATTAAAGGAGAAAAGTGTCCATTATGTGCATGTTACATGGTTGGAACATAGTTAGAGTAAACAACATGACCTTGGAAAGATGAATTTCAGACTGATGGAACATATTTTTATAAACTGTGTGAGATCCCTGGTTCACAGGGTGACTTGGACCCCTCTTGGACAGATATTGGTGCATGAATTGGGTATGTTTTGGAAAACCATGTATCCAAACTGTGTTCCCCTTAAAAAGTTCAATTTTCCAATTTTCCCCTTGTATTTATCAAACCTCACTCAATTTTCTCATCATTTATTCACCTTGAAACCATAGAAATGATCCAAAATTCTCATATCTCTACATGGGTTGATCTCCTTTTATTATATTCCATTTGAAGCACCATTGGTTTTGAATCAAATCTATCACGACCCATCCTCGGGGCCCGTGTCGTGACTACCTCAAGCCCGCCTTCCATAGGCCAGGGGCTGGAGACTAGCACCAAAGGCGTAAATCCCGATAACTGGGAAGGCATTGCCTTTATAAAAGTAAAAAAACACTACAGAGTAGAAGAAGAAGTAAAACACTAAGTACAAAAGGAAGTGCTAAAAAGTAAGTGGACCAGAATACAAACCCAACTGAAAGTACAGCTACAACTGAATGAAAGTACAACAGGAAAGACAAACAGCAGGAAGAAAAATAGAAGCAGCACCTAGGTCATCCACCTCGGATCCTACCTGAAGGGTAGGTACAGATAGCGCAGCTCCTAGATTGTCCGTCACGGATCCTACCTGAAGGGTAGGTATAGATAGCCTCCACAACGCTCTTTCCTGTCAACCTCCTCCGAGTATCGTCTCGTCATGAGTCCACCTCTGGATACTAACTCATCGTGTGGTCCACCTATGGGTACCGTCCAGTCCTCGAACACTCGGCCTCTGTTAGCGCTTCCCATCGTCTGCAACTAACACAATGAGGTGCGGGCATAGCCCATGCAGGGGTGAGTATACGATACTCAGTAGGGACCCCGAGACCCTCAAGGTCTCACTAAATCCAACAAGGATAACCACAAAAAAGGATCTCAATGGATAACCCTTACTTAGGTATAAGCCTATACTTATACCTAAGTTATCAAGTAACCCATCCCAATCATGAGGAAACACAAAGGTTACGATATCAATGGATAACCACTACCTAGGTATATGCCCATACATATACCTAAGTTATCAAGTAACCCATCTCAATCATGAGATAAACACAAAGGTCATAGAATCAGCTCAAACCAGGATTTTCATTATCGAAACCATAACTGCCGAAGAGCCTCATCTCTGACGAGTACAGTGATCATGTCATGACTCTGAGATAATGCTCACTAACCTAAGACTGTTGAGGTACTCCTCCTGTCGAGTATCGTGGTTCAGCCACCCAAACACAGTAGTGCTTCCCGCTGAGGTCTTCCACCCAAACACAGTAGTGCACCCCCCCCCCCTAATAGCCTGCAGAGGTACGCCTTCTATCGAGTATCACTGGTCTGCGGCCTGCTACCAGCTGCTCCATCCTCCATGGGTCTGCACCCAAACACAGTAGTGCTTCGTCCACTGGGCTAGTCGACTCAGTCCAAGTCGAGTCGGTCAACCAGTCATCAAGTCTCAGCTAGCTACACGGTCTTCGTACTCCGTACGCTCGTCTCCGAGAGGGTCCGCTCCACGAGCTATAGGTCGATACTCCAAGTATCAAAAAGTCCCATGAAGAAGTATCTCAAAGTAACGCCTCGTCATAGGGGTCTCAACGCAACAGACAGCGCGTCAATCGGACGCCCGGTCTGTGAGTTATTAGCCTTTTCGTCCCAGGGGCCCGGTTGGTTTCATGTACGAATCAACCCGGTCGTATCTCAACTGTACCTCAAACTCTCATAGGGTATACTCATAGGGACCGTTTCTCAATGTGATCATTAATGCCGCTGATGGTTCGTCAAATGAACATCCGGTCTGAATGTTATCAGCTTTTATGTTCCAAGGGCCCGATTGGTTTCGTTCTCGAACCAACTCGGTCATACCCAAAGTTCTCCAAAACCTTGAGTGTAGTATACCAAAACAACCGACTCGATCCAAGGATCGCATCTCAACTGACGTTGCATCAATCGGAGGTCTGTAGCCCATTTTATGGGCGTTTGAACAGATCTGTCCGAAAATAGGGGGTTCGGGCCCGGTCCGACCAGACCCGATACCCCCCCCCCCCCCCGGGTCGACCCGAACCGGGTCTGGGTCCAGCCCATTAGGCCACGGCCCGGCCCGGTGGGTGCGGCCTGGCCTGGGTGGCCTGCTTGGACGGCTCGGCCTGTGCCGAGCTGAGCGGAAAGGGGGGGGGGGGCGCTGCCCCCCTGTTTGTGTAACCGCAGACCCCACATGAGGGGCCGCTCCTTTGTCCATCCGGGGGTTTCGACCCCCGGCCTTCCCTGATCGGCCGGCCCGGCTGGTCGGCCATGCTGCTGCCGCGGGACCCCGCAGTCCCGCCCCTTCGGCGCACCGACGGTGCACCCCTTTGCCGCGGCCCCACTCTGACCGCAGTGTCTTCGAGGTTCTCCAGCACGGCGCGACGGCACCGCGCCCCTTCGCTTTGGCCCAACTCCGGCCGCAGGTTCGTTTGACTTCAACTGCAAGGCGTGACAGCACCGCGCTTCTTCGCCAATTATTCATTATTTTCGGGCGGTGCAATGGCACCGCGCTGCCTTTGCTCGTTCCGCAACAAATTCAAGCATGAGGAGAGTTAGTCGTGTTTGTGCGGTCCGACCTCCTCTCGTTATTGCGATAACAGGCGGCCAAAATTAGAGAATGATGAATGGAGATGAAAAAAATATTCATGAAGAAGAAATAATTAACCCCTACCTCGAAAATGATGTCGCACGTCATCGAGTCAAAGAAGCCGAACGTCGTGGAAGAACGGTATCGATTCCGTCGACGTCGGAAGAAGTAGAAGAACGTTGTTGTTGGCACCGGTCTCCACGGTCGGCGACTCCTTCCTTGTCGCGGAAGAGTAAAGTTGTCATTCTTCGATAAGGAAGCATCGTTCTTCATTGAATATGTGACGTTATTCAATGAGGAGAAATTCTCTCCTCTTCCTTCTTCTTCTTCTTCTCACAAGGCTCTCTCTCTCTCTCTCTTCCAAAAATCCTCTACACAAAGTGTGTCCCCCAAAATAAAATAAAAGGTATCAACTAATTATTTTATTAACACAATCCATTTGAAATTAAAAACTCAAAATGCTTAATGAATTAATTGAGTAGGTTCAATTAATCAATTATTGTAAGTTGGCAAGAGTTAAGAGAGGGGGTTTTCTTTTTGAGAGTTACAAATTAAAGAGGGGAAAATTTATAAATGTTAGGGGAAGGTGAGGGGTTGGGATCATGTGGAACCCACCACCTTAATCCTCTCAAAGGTAGTTAACTACAAGTGGGTCCCACCCTAACTCCCTTACTTAGGATATAACCACATAAGAGAGGGGAAAAGTGTTGTGACACAACACTTAACCACTAGGCAAGAAATAAAAATAAAATTGTAAAAAAATTATATTTTTATTCCTCACTTTTTTTTAAACAACCCTCCCAAGCAAACGCAACTCCAGAAAGGTTCTTCTTAAGAAAAACCCGGTGCTGTAATTTCATCGGTGCCCTCGGATTTTAATTCTGAGCACTGGTTTAAAAGTTAGAAAAACATGCTCGTTTGTTCACTGAACGTACCCAAGCCTAACTTCGGAAATTGATTCTGGGCACACGGGGCCTCAGAATCAGGCGCTATCAGAAACTGCGTTCTTGTCAAATCCAAAAGAAAATTAAGAAAAAATTTACCTTGAATTTTACGGGTCTTTACATTACTCCCACCTCAGGGCTTTACATCCTCGTAAATCTTTAACACAAACTAGGGATACAAAAGTGGTACTGAGCATGCATCTGAGCCTTCCGCTCCCATGTGCTCACCTAGAGGTTCACGTGCTGCCAAAAAAAGCGCACAATAGGAATAGACCGTCCTCGTAGAACCACTCCTGTTGATCCTCAAATCCTACTGGAACACCGCAAAAGTCACCCCATCGCCAATGTCCAGCTCCCCGTGGTCGATGATATGTGTCGGGTCAAGCACGTATCTTCCCAGTTGAGATACGTGGATGTCATCGTGCACCTGGTGCAACTGAGGTGGATGGGTCAAGCATTAAGCCACCTCGCCCACCCTGCTGAGGATTTGAAAAGGTCCGCTGAACCTCGGAGATAACTTGCCTCCTTGGCCATATCTTCGTAAACCTCATCGAGGTGAGACCTGTATAAGGACGTGATCGTCATCCTCAAACTCTAGAGGTCACCAATTCATGTTTAGAACTGAAACTCAAAACTCCTGTCGCCACGAGGGTAAGGTTGATCGACTCAAGAGTGATTGGCCGCACCCTCCTATGCATGAGTTTATCCTATGCTTCCTGGGGTTTCCTTTTCACCGACCAAAGAAATACCATCCCAATGTTGTAGTTAAACCACAACCTTTTTTCCTAATATAGTCAATCTGAGCATGAACTGTGAATCCAATCCATACTGAGACCAACGTCATAAGGCGTCGATGCTGCCACCAAGAGATTCCAACTGAAACTATCGCCTCGTGGGTCATACCACACTGTCGGCGTAAGTGTGATTATCGAGTCTCCTCCCAAGTTATCTCCAGATGTGAGGGTCAAGTCTACGGCTTACCGGAAACTCTAGGTCTGGGAAAAGATTCGTGTAAGAAAGGAATGATTCATATCAACTTCTGTTACTACAACAGCTAGTAGGGGACATATACTATCCCTTGAATCATTTTTAGAGCCATTGGGTCACACTCCTTGACTGCATGTTTCCACACTCTTCCCCTTCCCTCCATCTCCCTGATCCTGGAGGGGACAGCTAAGGCGGGTGGTTGTAGCATGTTGAAATGAAAACCACCTCATGCTGCTCTCCTAGCTCTGCTTCCACGTCTGCTACTCTGCAGATTTATCTCTCCTTAAAGCTTCCTCTTCTTGAAACATTTAACACGCCCGAGTCTCTAATACTGGCGTCGGTTTCCTATTTCTTACTACACTGTGCAGTATTCATCCGCTCCGGGATGATCTGCACCTTCTTTGCCTACGATCTGTAAGAGCTGCTAAGATTTATCCTTTTCCAAAAAGAGAAACTTGGTCTCATACCCTGGATGAACCACTCCCATTGCCTAATACAGTCAATCCTAATATGAATGATGAATTCATGCCATGGATGACGTCGTAAGGCCTCGACGTTACTACCAAGAGATTCAACCGTCACTCTCACCTCCAAGGGTCGAGTCACACTGTCGGCATCAGTGTGAGGTCACTGGGTCTCCTCCAATATAAATCTCTAAAGTGAGGGTCAAGTCAACAGTTTAAATTGGGACCTCTCATTATCAACCAAACAAAAGGACAGGAAAGTAAGTGTCACTAGGATAAGTGTCTTTTATTATTGCAGCTCATAGTACAAAGACACAAATACAACAGCAACATGGAACTATAAGTACCAAGAACAAAAGTAATCCACTAGTTCCACTCCTTTCCACCTGCTCACGGAGCTCTACTACCTTGTCCACTTCTCAGCTGTTTCTCAAGCACCCACCGCTGCTTCTGCATCGGTGGCTCCTCCAATGCCTGCAGATCAACTGTGCGGGGGTTCGGACAATCACGTGCCAGGTGACCCTTCCTGCCGCATTCATAACACTTCATGCTCCTCCTAAGGCTGTTTCTGATCCTCTTGGACCTACGCATCATCTGTATATTTCCCACAGATGACTCGTCTACTGATCAAAAATCCTGCAGTAAAGGCAGAAGCTCCTGAACACGCTCAGGGTGTAGAGCCACTGGTATAAAATCCACCCTGAAGAAGGTCTCGAAGTCTCCCCATGTGAAAGTCACCTCATCACAAAACTGGAACAAGTGGCTCCACCATCTCTCAGTTGCTTCCCGAAGGAGGCTGGCGGAAAAGATCACCATGTAGTCTGTTGGATTACACACTATCCTGAAAACTCTCACCAAAGCCTCCAACCAATCCTCAGCTGCCTGTGGGTCCGTCTTTCCTCGGAACCTGGGTGGCCTCTGGCGCTAGAACTCGTGCAGCGCACTCAAGTGGCGTGCATCACCTGCTGCTAGGGCTGGTGGAATCGGTGGCCCAACGTATGGTAGTACCGCCGGTGCCTCCATTGGTTCCTCAACTGTAAGAGGGACCTGTATCGAAGCCTCGTCACTCAGTAGGCTATCAGTACGTACATCCCTCTGGGCTTCATTTGGTCGTCCGTGGAAAGACATCCTGAAATAAACAGACGTGACATGGTCAAACAATTTATACCTGGTGAGCTGACATGGTTTGAGCTGTTTTAAGGGAAAACCTTTGAAACCACACACGCAATTAATGTTTTCGTGCACTGAGTCAGAAATCAGAAGTCAGGGTCCTGGTGTATGGATACGTCGGCTGCCCGCACCAACACTTGACTCCCTGAACTGAAGACCACACTCGGTACCCTTAACACTATTGCTTCACAGAAATAAAAATATCAAAGTTCTGCGGTAGAACCGACTCCTCTGATACCAATTTGTCACGACTCGTCATCGGGGCTCGTGATGTGACTACCCCAATCCCGCCTTCCATAGGCCAGGGGCTGGCGACTAGCACCAAAGGCATAAATCCCGATAACTGGGAAGGCATTGCCTTTATAAAAGTAAACAAAACACCACAGAGTACAAGTAGAAGTAAAACACTAAGTACAGAAGGAAGTGCTAAAAAGTAAGTGGGACAGAATATAAACCCAACTGAAAGTAGAGCTACAACTGAACGAAAGTACAATAGGAAATACAAACAGCTGGAAGAAAAATAGAAGCAGCTCCTGGGTCGTCCACCTCGAATCCTACCTAAAGGGTAGGTACAGATAGCGCAGCTCCAGGATCGTCCTCCACGGATCCTACCTGAAGGGTAGGTACATATAGCCTCCACAATGCTCTTTCTCATCAACCTCCTCCGAGTATCGTCTCGTCATGAGTCCACCTCCGGATACTGACTCGTTGTGTGGTCCACCTCCGGGTACCGTCCATTCCTCAAACACTCGGCCTCTGTCAGCGCTGCCCGTCGTCTGCAACCAACACAATGAGGTGCGGGTATAGCCCGTGCAGGGGTGAGTATACGATACTCAGTAGGGACCCTGAGACCCTCAATGTCTCACTAAATCCAACAAGGATAACCACAAAGAAGGATCTCAACGGATAACCCTTACTTAGGTATAAGCCCATACTTATACCTAAGTTATCAAGTAACTCATCTCAATCATGAGGAAACAACAAGGTTATGATATCAACGGATAACCACTACCTAGTTATATTCCCATACATATACCTAAGTTATCAAGTAACCCATCTCAATCATGAGATAAACACAAAGGTCATAGACTCAGCTCAAACCATGATTTTCATTATCGAAATCGTAACTGCTGAAGAGCCCCATCTCTGATGAGTACAGTGATCCTGTCACGACTCCGAGGTAATGCTCACTAACTCAAGACTGCTGATGTACTCCTCCTGTCGAGTACCCTGGGTCATCCAGCCAAAAACATTAGTGCTTCCCGCCGGGGTCTGCCACCCAAACACAGTAGTGCACCCCCCCCCCCTAATAGCCTATAGAGGCACTCCTTCTGTCGAGTACCGCGGGACTGCGGCTTGCTACCAGGCGCTCCTTCCTCCGTGGGTCTGCACCCAAACACAGTAGTGCTCCGTTCACTGGGCTAGTTGACTCACTCCAAGTCGATCCTGTCAAGCAGTCGTCAGGTCTCATCCAGCTACACGTTCTCCGTACTTCGTACGCTCGTCTCTGGGAGGGTCCGCTCCATGGGCTATAGGTCGATATTCCAAGTATCAAAAAGTCTCACGAAGAATTATCTCAAAGGAGCGCCTTGTCATAGGGGTCTCAACACAACAGACGGTGGGTCAATCAGACTCCCGGTCTGTGAGTTATTAGCCTTTTCGTCCCAGGGGCCTGGTTGGTTTCATGTGCGAACCAACCCGGTCATGTCTCAACTGTACCCCGAACTCTCGTAGGGTATACTCATAGGGACCGTTTCTCAACGTGATCACCAACGCCACTGACGGTTCATCAAACGGACACCCGGTCTAAAAGTTATCAGCTTTTCTGTTCCAAGGGTCCGGTTGGTTTCATGCTCGAACCAACTCGGACATAACCAAAGTTCTCCGAAACCTTGAGTGTAGTATACCAAAACGACCGTCTCGATCCAAGGATCGCATCGCAACAGATGGTGCATCAATCGGAGGTCTCTAGCCCATGTTATGGGCGTTTGAACAGATCTGTCCGAAAATAGGGGGTTCGGGCACGGTCCGACCCGACCCGATACCCTTCCCCCCCCCCCCCCCCCCCCGGGTCGACCAGAACCGGGTCCGGGTCCAGCCCATTAGGGTGCGGCGTGGCCCGGTGGCCATGGCTCGGCCCAGCCGGTGCGGCCCGCGGGGCCAGCTCGGCCGGTGCCGAGCTGAGTGGGAAAGGGGGGGGAGCTGCCCCCTATTTGTGTAACCGTCGCCCCCACGTGAGGGGGCCGCTCCTTTGGCCAGCCGGGGGTTTTGACCCCCAGCCTTCCCCGATCGGCCGGCTCGGCTGGCCGGTCGTGCTGCTACCGCGGGACCCCGCGGCCCCGCCCCTTCGGTGCGCCCCTTTGCCGCAGCCCTGCTCTGGCCGTGATGTCTTCGAGGTTCTCCAGCACGGCGCGATGGCGCCGCGGCCCTTCACTGCGGCCCGACTCCGACCGTGGGTTCGTTCAACTTCAACAACACGGCGTGACGGCACCACGCTTCTTCGCCCATTCTTCATTATTTCCGCATGGTGCAATGGCACCGCGCTGCCTTTGCGCATGCCGCAACAAATTCAAGCATCAAGGGGGGAGGAGATTCGGCCTTGTTCGTGCGGTCTGACCTCCTCCTGTTATTGCGATAATAGGCGGCCAAAATTAGAGAACGATGAATGGAGACGAAAAAAATATTCTCGAAGAAGAAACAATTAACCCCTACCTTGAAAATGACGGTTCACGTCGTCGAGTCGCGGAAGTCGAACGTCGTGGAAGAACGGTATCGATTCCATCGACGTTGGAAGAAGTAGAAGAACGTTGTTGGCGCCGGTCTCCACGGTCGGCATCTCCTTCCTTGTCGCGGAAGAGTAAAGTTGTCGTTCTTCGATAAGGAAGCATCGTTCTTCGTTGAAGAGGCTTCGTTCTTCAACGATGAGAAATTCTCTCCTCTTCATTCTTCTTCTTCTTCTCACAAGGCTCTCTCTCTCTCTCTCTTCCAAAAATCCTCTACACAAAGTGTGTCCCCCAAAATAAAATAAAAGGACTCAACTAATTATTTTATTAACACAAGCCATTTGAAATTCAAAACTCAAAATGCTTAATTAATTAATTGATTAGGTTCAATTAATCAATTAGAGTAAGTTGTCAAGAGATAATAGAGGGGGTTTTCTTTTTGAGAGTTACAAATTAAAGAGTGTAAAATTTATAAACGTTAGGGGAAGGTAAGGGGTTGGGCTCGTTTGGGCCCCACCCCACCTTAATCCTCTCAAAGGTAGTTAACTACAAGTGGGTCCCACCCCCAACTCCCTTAGGATATAACCACATAAGAGAGGGGAAAAGTGTTGTGACACAACAATTAACCACTAGTTAAGAAATAAAAATAAAATTTTAAAACAATTATATTTTTATTCCTCGCTTTTTTTTAAACAACCCTCCCAAGAAAACGCAACTCCAGAAAGGGTATTCTTAAGAAAAAACAGCCGTTGTGATTTCATCGGTGCCCTCAGATTTCACTTCCGAGCACCGATTCAAAAGTTAGAAAAAAACAACTCGTTCGTTCACTGAACGTACCCGAGCCTAACTTCAGAAATTGATTCTGGGCACACCGGGCCTTGGAATCAGGCGCTGTCAGAAACTGTGTTCTTGTAAAATCCCAAAGAAAATTAAGAAAAAATTTCCCTTGAATTTTACTGGTCTTTACAAAATCTCTGGGTGAGTCTAATCCTTATATTTATTCGCTTTTTCATATTATGGAATGTGTAGTTTCTCATGTTCTTACAATTACCTAACAATGTTTTTTCTTTTTAGGTTGTATGTTGTGGTTTTGAATGGTGTTTGATTCCGAGTTAAGGGGAATGGTTGATCAAGCAGTATTCTTTGGAATAGAGGTATGTGGTCTATAAGTTATATACAATTGTTTTATTATTGATTTTTGAATGTGAGGATGTTTTCTTATTTATATATTTTTGGGAATTTTATTTATTTTTTAGGGTTTAGTAAATTTGTTGGATAAATGATAAAATTAAACCCTCATAATTTTTGTGTGATGCATTGAGGATTGTTTTACCAGTTCAGGGCCACCCATGGGGTGCACCAACATTCCTAAAAAAATAAAATTGAATTGTTAAGTATGTGGTTGATTTGTGTTGAAATAAATGATAAAATTAATCCCTCGTAATTTCTCTATATGGTTGATTTTTGTTGAAATAACGAAATGCCATGATTTTGTAATAAAATCCCTCCAATAGAGGTGCACTGTCTTCTAAACCAAAGAGTAGTGATAGCTATTTGTATCATGTTTAGATTTGGTTTGAGTCTTTCATATGACTCTTGTTGGTGTTTGTTTTATGTCTAGTTAGTTTTTTTTCTTTGGATAATATAAATTGGCTTATCATACTCGTTTAACTCAAATGACATTGCCTGAGTAGGCATATTCCTTGACCATGACCCTTTCCTTTTCATGCTTTGAATATTATAAATAAAATTTACATTTTTAGGCAAAGTGAATGAATTTGTAAATGGTTTTTGTAGGTTGTATAATTATTTTCTGTCATTTTTTTACCCTTTAGATGTTGTGTCATTGTGCCGCTCTCTACAACCTTCTCTAGTGATCCCTTGTTATAGCATAATAAATAGTTGATATGTTTTATCATCTTTCGGCAGGGTGATGGTCAGAATGTTTCCCCGCCTCCTCCTGCTCTCTTTGCTCCTAGATAGAAGATGTTGCCATGCGGATGTCACTAGACTGGGCCAACACGCCGCGGTCACGCCGCAGTCACACCGTGATTTGGCCCTGCTTCAGGATGAAACCCTACGGAGGTTCGTAGTTATAGTATTCCATGAGTCTTGTGATCAATGTTGAGACTGACTAATCCAAATTTCTGCTGGCGGGGCGACAACCGGAATGTTGCCCTGCCTCATCCTTCTCCCTTCACTCCTGGACAGAAGATGTTGCACCATGAATTCCGCTGGACTAGGCCAACACGATGTGGTCACACCGCGGTCACGCCGCGGTCACGCCGCGGTCACACCACTGTCACGCCGTGATCACGCTGCGGTCACGCCGCAGTCACGCCGCGGTCACGCCACAGTAATGCCATGATTTGTCCCTACTTCAGGATGAAACCTTATGGCGGTTCACAGTGATAGTATTCCATGAGTCTTGTGATCAATGTTGAGACTAACTAATCAAAATTTATACTTCAAGTTCATAGTTATTTCCTCAAATTCATATATTTCATATTTGATAAGTGTAGAGAATGTGTGTCTTTCACTAATCACCAGCTCTAACAATTGTTCATTCAAAGAATCCAAAATGAGATTTTATCATTAAAAATTTGGGAGTTATTCCTATCTTTTCTAGCTAGATCAACATAAAATTTCCATAACTTCTCATCACTGTGATACGCGTGAAACCCTTGAGTGAATTTTTTCAAATCGTGTTTCTCATCATCATTTAATCCATCAAAAAGGAATGTAACAAGACTCTCAAGGAAAAACCGTGGTGTGGACATTGAATAAGAAATTCATTAAATCTATCTCATGCATCATTAAGGCTCTCCTTTCTACCCTTTAATGAAATTGGTGATCAAGATCCTATAGTGACTATGTCTCTGACTAGTTATTCTATGCATTTTTTAAAAGTTTCAAAGTTGTGATTAAAAGGAAAATAGATTCTACAATAGAAAATTCACACAGAAAAACATATGTAAATGCAAATATAGTAGATAGAAACAATTTATAAAGGCAGTTTTAAGAATTTCAGGCCCAAAAATAGCAGCGATTTTTTTATTTGTTTTTTTTTACCCTAGACACTCAGAACCAAACCTTCCCTGTAAATGATGCCAGATTTTTGATAGCTTGTCATTTTTACTATAAAATACAATTTATATCACATGCTCTTACTAGATAGTGGCAAGTAGGGTTGAACCACAGAGAAGATAGATAAGAGTCTAAGGGCTTATTTAAAACCTAAACTACTAAAACAAGGAAAGAAAATACTGAAGGAAAAGTGAAAGAGTGTGGTAAGAGAAGAAGAATGCTTATATATATATCTATGAATAGAATCAGATAACTATAGTGGAGTGGAAGAAGAATGAAGAGGACACTTCGATAGGGCAAGTACTCCTCTCCCCAACCAGAAATTCGATCCAAGCCGAAGCTGATTCCAGGTTAATTCTCCCTGACTTATCTCACCCCCTTACTACTTATTTATAATAGCTCCCCCTACCTTCACGTGGTCCCATCCTAGAAAAATACTAGCCACATTCTAACAAATAATATTCCCTGACTATATTGATTTTTTTACCCTCACTCTCCTATAGTCAGGTGTTTATCACTCACACCACCTTGAAAAGTTGTCTTGTCTTCTAGACTGGGGAAAGGTGTCCTGTATGCAAACGAGCAAGGAGATATTCCAAATTCTTCTTCGTACGCATATGTGTTGAGCAGTACTAAACATCAGCTAGATGCCCAACACTGCTAATGGAGGACTCTTTTGTTGATTTCCTTGAAGAAACATCTTGTATGCACTTGGTGCCAAGCAATCTCCCATATTCATCGTACTTCATGCTCTCAAATATGATGTGCTCCTTCTTTATAGAGCTAGAACCCAAATCCCTCATCCATCCCAAAATTCCTAAATTCTTGAGTGGTGAATCTCAATCGTCAACCTAGGACTGACCTTTCATATTTGGTGCAATTGAATCCACCATTTTCACCAAATAAGACAGTGTCAGTGCAACACACTTCTGCACCTCTAAATCACTAGACATCCTAGGATGTACTGCAGGCAGTGCGAATGAGTGAGGTAGTGGAGGCAGCTCTAGGCGATCTTCGGGTTGCAACTGTAGCCCAGAAGAAAATTTATTGTCCAAGAACTTTTCCCAAACATTTTTATCAAGCTGCGGCATCAGCTCTCAGTGATGTCCTACAGCTTCGAAGAATTCTCGAAATGTCATTCTGGAAGTCATCACCAGTTCATGGTCTAGCTGGAATTGTTGGATCGAGATGAGAGTCGCTTGAAGTTTCTTTAGTTGTTGGGGCACCTCATCTCTCGATATATTCATCATCCTGTGAGATCAATACTCTCCTCCAAAAAAAAAACTCGGAACACCCTGTTTATCTCCCCTTGTTTTTTCAATGGAAATATCGAGCTCTGCACTCACTCTTTTTTTTGTCCTTCCCAAAAAAAAATGAGGGCAGCCACTTGAGGGTGCGCACCCCATCTAAAGAGTTGTGGCCGAGTGTGTCGTTGTTGAACATGTGGTGTCTAATGCAAATAAACCTCCATAGCATGATCTTCCGATGAAGGTAACCAACAGCGCGTCAATGGTGGAAGGCAACTCAAGCAGCTTCAAGTGGTGCATATGTTGGGAACCACATCTGTTTCCACATTTCATCTAATGAATACCCCATATATATATATTATCATATCAATATCACACTAGAAACCCACCAAATATCATAAGATCCCAGCATATGCACCATTTACAAACCAGCAGAAGGAATCACAGAAGCTCCCAAGCACAAAACCAATAAGCACTCCTAGGGGAAGTATAACCAAGGAAACAAGGCGTCTAAAGGAGAAATATAAAACCCCAAAAATAAGTAGTCACAAATGATAGAAACCAACAACACACACATTCATGAAATCACTCATAACCACCCACCCCCCTCCCCCCCCCCCACACACACCAAGACACAAGTTTCCAAAATCCTTCACCCATCCAAAAGACTTTCTTTATCCAAAGAAATAGAACCACTGAACCCCCATCCCCACAGCCAACATCAACCAAACAGACCAGCATCCCTATCAACACAAATCCTAGAGTGAAAGACATCTAGAAAGTGATGCCAACAAATGGCCACTACACCAACACCTACTTGCACAAGAACCCTAAACCACACTAGATCCAACCACAATAAGCACCTATAGTAGACACAACACCCAAAATATTATCTAGAAACCAAATCATCTCCTAGACAACATCCCCCCCTACTGGACCCCCTGGGGATGTTGTCCAGGGGGATCCAGCAGGGGCTGTTGTCTAGGGGGGTCCATTAGTGGGGGGGCTGTTGTCCAGGGGGTCCAGTAGGGGGTAGGGGTTGCACTATTCTTGTTTATTGAGTTATATTCTTTGTGAATATTCTAAGATTTTTTTCCCATAATTTTAGGGGATGTTCACTACTATGTTCTACCTTGTTTTGTAGGTACTTTTGAGCTGGTTCCCAAATTCTTTGATAGTTTGTCATTATAGGGAGAGTCATATAAGTGAAGTTTTGTGTTTTTTTTTTGAAAAAGGTGGGGAAAAGCCCTTATATTGAAAATGAAAAAAGTCTAGAAATAAGGAGATGTGTAGGAAAGTTCACATGATTCATCAAAGGACTCGTCAAGAGGTGACAAGTTTCTTCCAAATTTTTTCCCCAATCTTGCACTCTGCATCCCGTAAAGAACCCCAATCCACTCCTCTACCTCGTCCAAACCCACGCCCCCTAGTGTGAAGAGCTTACAATTTTCTTTCCTGTTGAAGAAGACTTTCAATGTCCGAGTCATTCGAGTCAGAAGCTTCAATTTGTGACTCATATTTTGATGTATACCAGTCTTCGCTTCCATGCCCACATCCATGACTTCGAGCATGCCATCCTCTTTTCCAATTGGACTGTTGCCATGCGACTTCTTGATCAATATCTTCTGCAATAGAAAGTTGTTTCCCCATTGCATTATCCTATTCTATTACCTGATGTGAATGCAGCAAGACGTTTTTGTCCACTTTGACCTCCTTGTGAGGTTCAATGACTCCTTCTTCAACTGTGGAACTTGCATTATTAAAAATGTTAGCACCAAGGGGGTTAGAGGGTGTCAACTGCATCTCATTTCTCTTGTCTGAATCAGTCTACATTCCAAGCTGCAAAACTGGGGGACAGTCCTGTGTCTCATTGCTCATAAGAGCAGTTTGGGGATTGCATGACAAAGTAGACTTGTCCAAGAAGGTAGAATCAGCTGGGGATCTGTCTCCTAAGATAGTCTTGGCCTCCACATTTAAAACAGAAGCAGAACAAATCTACATTACATGTTTCAAAGCAGGAGAATATTCCTTATTTATGGCAGGAGAATCAGAAGTGGAATGATCATCCTTGCTAACAATAGAAAAGGTAGGTTCAGAATCTTTGTTGACAGCAGAAGAGGATGGGACTTCAGAAAAGCATCTCAAGGCACCTTACTTACTACCAGAGGATTTCCCCAGGGAATATCCTACCATTTTTTGACCCAACTTTTGTGCTTTGTTATCCCATGATGACTAGACCATAGAATTTTTCCCTTATTCAACGATATCATCCCATGATTTATTGACATGGTAACAAATGACATCATTGGGTTGCAGAATGTTTTGAGGTGGAGGCACCAAAGGGTCTGCAGTGTGAGTTTCGTCACCACTTCATGCCTTCAGGTCTGTCTGGACATCCACCTCGGCCTGAGCCAGGTTCTGGGGGGGAGGGTCTAAGGTCTGTCTAGGAGGGTGGGGGTGGCTGTCAAGGGGAGTGGAGTTCTGGGCTGTTCAGGGGGATCTGTCCAGGGTCTGGGGGTGTCTAAGGTCTGGGGGGTATCCTGGGTCTATCTGGGGGGGTGTCCAGGGTCTGTCCAGGGTCTGTTTGGGGGTTGTCCAGGGTCTGTCTGGGGGGTGTTCAGGGTCTGTCTGGGGGGTGTCCAGGGTATGTCCGGGGGGTGTACAGGGTCTGTCTGGGGGTTGTCCAGGGTCTGTTCGGGGGGTGTCCAAGGTCTGTCCAGGGGGTGTCCAGGGTCTATCTGGGGGGTGTCCAGGGTCTGGGGGGGTGTCTAGGGTCTGTCTGGGGAGGGGGTGTCCAGGGTCTGTCCAGGAGGGAGGATTTGCAGTGGGGCTATCCAGGGGGGGTTTATATAGGGTGGGGGTGTACAGTGTCCAGGAGGGAAGGGTTTGTAGGGGGTGGGTTACTACGGGGGGGGGGGGGGGGCTATTTTTTATGGTTTCCCAAACCCTATATCCATGGTTTTTAACCCTGGATATAGGTTTATTTCCATGGTTTCTAACCGTGTATATAGGTCTAATGCCATGGTTTCTAACCGTGGAAATAAATTGTGTCCCTCCTCTAGTATAGCCACAGTTCTAAACTGTGGCTATAGAGATATTACCACGGTTTGAACCATGGCTCTAGACCTATAGCCATAGTTCCAAATCGTGGCTATAATTCTAGGCCTATATCCACTCCAACCTTATCCATGGTTTCTCAAACCGTGGATATTACCTATAGCAACGATTTTAAGACCTATAGCCACGGTTTTAAACCGTGGCTATAGCCCAAATTTCCAATAGTGTAAAATGTCAATTTTAAACCAATAACAGACGCTTTGAGTCATACCAGGCACATCATGTATTAGAATGTGGTGAGGAAGATTTCTACACAAAAACAAATGACTTATGGATAATTTTTGTACTCTAGCAAAACAATACAAATGTGTTTTTTGGTTTTGAGTAGGTCAGTTTTCCATTTTACTAAAATTGATGTCAATTTTAAATAAAAAGATGCATTTGAAGTCATACCAGTCACAATGGGAATCATATTGAGATGATCCCAATTAATAATTGTCTCAAATGAATTATAGATCATTTTCATAAATTATCAAAACAATTCAAATGTGTTTGATCTGTTTTGAGTAGGCTAGTTTTCCATTTTATTAAAATTGATGTCAATTTTAAATAAAAAGACGCACTTGGAGTCATAACAGTCACACCATACATCATATTGAGGTGAATCCAATTTCTACATGTCTCAAATGACTTATGGGTCATTTTCATAAAGTATAAAAACAATCCTAAAGTGTTTTTTCAGCTTTTAGTATGCCACTTGTCTTTTTTACTAAAATGTCATTTTAAATAGAAAACACACACATTGACTCATACCAATAACATCATGTATCAGTTTAACATGAGACCAATTCCTACATATCACAAATGAGTTATGAATCACTGTCTTAAATTGTTAATAAAATCCAAAAATATTTGATTATTTTTTACTGAGTGGTAGTTTTTTGAACTAAAATGTCGATTTTAAACTGATAATGGACAGTTTGAGTCAAATTAGGAACATTGTGTAATGGATTGAAATTAGGTTGATTCATACACATCCAAAATGACTTATGGATCATTTTATTACGGTATCAAAACAATCAGAATGTGTTTTATTAGTTTTGTGTATGCCAGTAGTCTTTTTTACTAAAATTAATGCCAATTTTAAATAAAAAGAATCACTTTGAGTCATACTAGTCACACCATGTGTCAGGTTGAGGTACGAATGATTCGTACATGTCAAAAAGTCTAAAAAAAATACTAACTTCTAATGTTACAACAATTTACATTTCCTTTCTTTGTCGAAATACCAACATTGTATATTGACTTGATGTTCTTAGTTGAAAAACCATTCTTTTTGGTGAAATACAGAATAGTAGAGGAAGCTCATGTGCCCATTATATCATGAAAAGTCACCACAATGACCACATGATATTCATGTACTCTTCTATATTTCAATGAGAAAGTTTTTTTCTTCTAACAACATCAATTCAATATGACATCCTAAAATATCTATAAAAAAATTAATTATGTATTAGATAAAAATGATAAGGAAATTAACTTACAAATAGTAGATAAAATGATGACAAAATTAATTAATTAAGTAGTAGGAATTAACCTTTTCATGATGGTTTTATGATTTCTTAAAACATTTACTTGTTAAAATTATCTTATTTACGGGTTTGAAATATAATATCTCACGGCAAGAGAAGCTTCGAACAAATCACCCAAAATCGAACAAAAGAATCCACCTATATAAGAAAAAAATATTATACGATTAATACTAAAAAGAAATAAATAATACATAAATATAAAAAAATATATTAATTCTATGGAAAATTATTTTAATGTGAAAACATCAACATTTCCTTTTTGATTGAGTACAGGTAGTGGAGGGAACTTGAAGGGAATTGATAAATTCAACACTACAGGGGTGAAAAGGTTTTGAGGGAGAAGTAGTATGTGAATGTTTTGGAGTAGAAAGCCATGAAATATGGAAAGACCACCCCAAATCAAACAACAGAATCCACTAATATAAGAAAATAATTATTATGTGAGTAATAAAAAATGTTTAACATAAATATGAAATAATACATTAATTCTATTGAAAATGATTTCACTATGATAACATCAAGATTGCATCTATGATTAAGAAGAGATAGTGTTACTGTTATTTGTGAAAAGGAATGATAGACGGACATAAATCATCTAAAATTAACAAACACCACAAGGAATAATGAAAATTAAATCAATGTTCCATTATATAATTTTTTGGTAAAATAGAAAAAGTATATCGTAACATTATATTTATATATTTCCAAAGGGTTCCCTTCATTATAGTTTATTCTTATGAGGTATTAGGAACATCATCATGTGCAGAAGAAATTTTCTAGATGATTAGTCAAACATTTAATTTATATTGTGTCAATGCAGTAGAGAACATATAATATTATTAGGGAAAACATAGTACATTAAAAAACAATTTTACCTTATCATTGACCTAAATTTATTTTTTAAAGGTTTTAGGGATTTGGTTCCTCTATCAAGAATCAAAATCCCCTCTTTTTGGTCTCCTCTAACATATAATACATTTTCTATATTGGGACCTACAAGAACTGATTGTGATCTCCCAATGAAAGGGTCATCCTTGATTGAATTTTCATATGACCCTATATTTGTTTTAGTCCCCAGTAGGACAATCAACCAATTCTTGTTTTTTAGATATGAGACATAAAATACTTTCACTACTTATGATTACATTATTAATGGATTGTATTTTTCCCTTTTTATGATTAAATTCACCTTCAAAAATCCCATTTCATCAACTTTCACTACCCTGATATTTTCAACCCATTTGGAATGGAAAATCATCACTTGAAATGTTGTATAATATAACTTGTATATCTATTTGATAATGCCAAAATATGAAATATTTGTATAAATTAGATTTCTCTCCTTAGAACTAGATATGTTCATCGCTTCACCCACAATCATAACACCACTATTTTTCATCATATTGTATTCATTGTGTTCATTTGTATGGAACATATAACCATTGATTACAAAACCAGTGTAAGATATGAAATTTTAATTCAGTCCCCTAGCTATACATTGAATTCATTCTGAAATTGAATTTGGATTTTTAGATAACTCGTTATAAATTTTATCTCAGAACCATCTTATAAACTGTTGATTATTTATGTTTGATATCTATCCTTCAGCCCTTTATGGATTCAAATCTCTTAGAATTTATTTATGGGATTCAATATATGGATCAACATCTTCACTATTATGTAAAATGTAAAGGTTCTTGTGCTACCTCTCTTTAAAGGTAAATGTAACAAAATGTCTTCTAGAAATCCCTTCGCCTATAAGTAATTTGCTATGATGAGAATTTTGCAGACTGATGTTGTCAGCATCTGATAGGTAATTGTTATATATTTCAACATCAACTTATACAATATATCATTATGGAATAAAAAATTCTGGTCTCATTCAATTATTGACATACACTTTCAAAATATTCATATACAGTTCAATGGGGTACATCCATTTATAATTCATAAGACTACATAGTTGAACCTCTTTAACCAAGTGAACAGTTAGGTGGACCATTATATTAAAGAATTGTGGTGGGAAGAAGAACTCTAATTCACATAATATTACTTCAGACTCATTATTCATGATGGGAAACTTCATCGGGTCTATAAATTTACTGGATATGGATTTGAAAAATAAGTAGATGATGGTTAATGTATGTCATCAATTTTGAGGCTGAATGCAACAGAAAGCAATAGGCATCAAATCTTGCATCAAAACATGACAGTCGTGTGATTTTAGTACTTGTAACTTCGAATTAGTCATTTACATGACATTTTTTATATTTTATTAATACCCATGTGGAACTTTTACACTTATAAATAAACTGAAAATTTATAATTTATCTTGTCTAAATAGAGTATATTTTTCTAGTGGAAGAAAATTCATCCTTTTAATCTTCACAGGTTCCAAATCTTCCCTTATCCCAATTTCAATCAAGTCTAACCTAGCCTTGATTACATCTTTCATTTCACCAGTAACATTTATTAATATTCCAATAACACTATCAAATACATTTTTTTTAAAATTAATGACAACAAGAAAATGTTTGACATATAAACAATTACTATATGGAAATTCAAATAAAAAAAATCACTTTTTCCATCCTAATTTTGTAAGGTTTTTCAAAAAGGGTTTACCAAAAATAGTTTCAATATATTTTAATTTATTACACAGTTGATCACCTATTACTAGATACAGTGTTATACCTTTTTCGATCTTCCCATAGAATGTTGTCAGAGAGGATCTCTATTTATGTCATCAAATTAAAAATATTTGATGTTCAAAAAAAATATTCTTCGAATAATGTTTTAACCGTACTGAGTATGTACATTTTTTTACAAATGGGACACCCCAACATTACTTTAATTCAATAGTCCAATATAATTCCATAAGTGGGGAAGCCATTTATTATCCCATACAATATGGCCCTTAATGTGAATTATTCACTTCTTTGAGAATCATAAATTATAACACATGTATCCCACATCAATTTTATATCTTCAATCAATGGAGCGAAATAGAAATCAATATCATTACCAGGTATCTTTCTTCTAGATATAAGCAGAGACAACATAATTTATTTTCACTTCATGCATAACCATGGTGGTAAGTTATAATTTACCAACATGATGGGTCATGTACTATGAGTACTACTTTGTACACCAAAATATATTTATTCCATCTATAGATAATGTAAGAATAAATTTTCTCAACTTATTTCCAAACTCAGGATACTCGAAATAAATTTTCTTACACTATGTAGAATATACTAGATGACGTAGGTTTCCATATTTAATTCCTGTATCTACATTCCATTTCAATTTTCTTGCAGTTTCTTGAAATCCATATAGTCTTCTAAACTGTAGCATTATAGGAAAGTACCATACATATTTCTAAGGACATGATTCATTTTTCTTGTATTGATTCTCACCAAACATAGTGAATTTTATGAGTGATTCATGATCCTTGTGAAACAATATGAAATCATTTATAAAAACATGTATTTTTTTAGAGATCATTCCCATTGAATGTAACATTCATTTAGAATCATATGTTTGACATGGTAGTTCATTTTCTTATGGTTGCATATCCTTTAGGAAACCAAGTAGTTTTGTCAAGATGGTGTCACTCCATCCGCTGCCAGCTTTCAAATTATATAACTTCAATACAGCTATCAATGTTGTGTATTTAGTACAAAAAATATAAAATGGATTCTTGGAATATTTATTTAACTTATAAAACAACTTTATACCATCATGAATGTCATCTTCAATTGTCATTTTCACTTCTTCCATGTGATTTCTATTACCATTTACACTGGTATTCATATCAAATGATCCATAAACCATAGTATCATTCCAATCGATGTCCAAATTTAGTTGTTCCCTTTTTTTAGTTCGACATTTATAGCTTTGATCCATTCAGTGAAAAATAAAATGTTCTTACAACTCTTTCATACTAATATGTCTTGAATAACAACAACATAAACACATACAAAGGATTTGAGATGGGTCGTATGCATGCTCTATATGAAAATAGTAAATCACTAAAAATATAAAGAACCAATCTCAAATTATATGAAAATTTTATGGATAATTTAATTTAATTTCATAGTATGTGTTTCTCATAGGATTTTTATAATTAATATATAATACCATGATATATTTAGATCAAATAGAGATGTAAAAACATTTTTATATTTTACCCTTGGAGACTGTATTCATTTTATAGTCTTTTATCTATAGTTTGAATCATAAAAATAGTTTCATTTCATTTAAAGTGTGAAATTACATTAAAGATACCTATTCCTATGAATATAAATTAAAACGTTTTCATAAATTACTATTAATCTTAGCTATCAAAGACTAAAATCTTTGGAATGTTCTCTAAAATAGTAGTGATCGAATCAAGGAAGCAATGATTTTCTAAATATTATTAGTTAATAATATCCTCCATATATTTAATTCATAAAATAGATT
This sequence comes from Viscum album, assembly GCA_963277665.1. Lineage (NCBI taxonomy): Eukaryota > Viridiplantae > Streptophyta > Magnoliopsida > Santalales > Viscaceae > Viscum > Viscum album. Next base: position 644,008,480 of record OY728120.1, on the reverse strand, counting down.
TATTAAATTTTAAAAATGTATTCCAACAAGATTTTGGAAAAATTGAATTATTTTCTAAAACTTTTATATGTTTTGATTCAAATAGTGACTTATATAAAAAATAAAGTCTTTCAAAGAAAATTTCAATGCCATGTAACTTATGTTTATCATAAGTATAACAAATCCTGGTTCTAATCTTCATATTTTTTCATTGAATCATGTTTTTAACTCTATTTACTTTAAATGAGAATAAATATAGAGTTTTAATGTAATAGAAATTTATAGATCAAATTTTGATTGGAATAATAAACAAAATTGAATGAAGAAAACTTAATGCGGATCGTGTTTGATAATTATACTCACCCCTTCACTGAAAAAAATACATTGATCCTCTTCTGACTATATAGATCTTCATGTATGATCAAATGGGGATTTTAATTATAGTGGAATCACTAATTTTACCTTACTGTGAAGTTAAATTATGATTTTAAGGTTTTCATTTTGTGACACTACATTATATTTCTTACTAAATTTTTATTTGGGAACTTGATATTTTCATATTGTTAGGATTTTGTTACAATAATTTTATTTTGTATTATGTATGGAACTATTGATTGATCATAGAATATTATATTATCAATGAATATTATTTAATTTTTGAAATTTTAATTTTATATGTTTGACTAAATATATGTGAAGGTCATATAAAATGTTTCTAATTATGTGTGATTGTATCATTATATGTTTTTCATTATCCCCTTAACATATTAAAGATGAAATTGGGGAGATAATATTAATTTCACCGTCAGCTCTAGTGTGCTTATTATAGTTTTGGGTTTTTTAAAAAAACCATAAATTTTTCATAACCATACATGTCTAGAATAAGGGGGAGATAAGGATGAGTGGATATATATGGAAATAATAAGAGGACTTGAAATTGCCTTGTTTCAAAGAAACATTGTATGTGGTGAGGATGAAGAATAATCATGGATTGGATCAGGATGAGACACTAAAGAGAGAGGGAGATTGTTTCATTAAGTAGGGTAGAAAAGGAATAAGAAAAATAAGATATAGGAAAATAGGTTGTTTTGGTGAGATAAGGAAGATGAAATAAAAGAGAAGAAAATTGGGAAAGTTGAAAAAAAATAAAAAAAATTCTTTTCCAGAAAATTTTTAAATTATATATTTACCATTACCAATCACTTTTCTACAAATTATCAACTATTTCCTCTATTTTTGTAATAAAATGAAAATTAAAATTAGTTGGAAACTATGATGGTCATAATTTAATGGCTAACACTTGTAAAATAATCTATCCAATTATTAAAAAAAAATAAAATTACTCTAATTTTAATTTTTATTAATTAAATTATATTTCTATAGTTTTCATCACAAATTGATTACTACTATTATTCTTATTTTATGGTCCTTAAACAAAAGTATTGGGTTTCTACATGAGTGGGGTAGTTCTAGTTGGTTGTTTATTTCAACAATAGGGGAAATATAGTAGTTCATTTTTGGATATGGTTATGTCAGATTTATAGAGAGAAAGGTTTGGTTATGTTGTTTGATGGTGTTTGAATGACTACTATTTTCTGATAAAAACTATATGACTTTCATAAAACCATAGAGGAAAATTTATGGGGTTGTGATTTTAGTGTATTGATTTTTTATTTATTTTTTTGAACAATATAGGGGTTCTGCAGTTAATAAATTAATGTTTTTGGATTGAGGTTAAGAAATATCTTATCTAGATTTATGTTTGATGGTGTTTTTTTGATTTTTTTTATTCTTGTATCACATGTCGAGATTGGATTAAATTTGGATATTTTTCTTAAATAGATAATTTTGCATTCCCTTCTATGTAAATTAAACTGAAATTTATTTTTCTATACATACATACATGTGTCTATGTAAGTGTGTGTGTGCACATGCATGTGAATGTGTGTCTATGTGTGATTTATGAATGGATCAGTTTAAATCCAAAATTTATCCATCTTACCTATAGCTAAATCGTAGGACCAATTCTAGGAGAATAGTTCATTCGAGCAGCCTTTGGATAGATTATTTTTACATTATTTCTTTATAGTAATAAACTAAGAGAAATATATAGTGGTGACACCTCTTGGATCATCATTATTTGACCATTAACTAAAATTCACCTCTTTTATCCTCTAGTGAACTTTTAAAGACTATCCTCCATCAAAACTAACCCTTATAATGGCTAATTTATCCTCTCTCATCCAAGAAAATCATAAAATACATAATTAATCATAATATTATACTAAAATTCATACAATTATTCATATACTAAAACTTATAAATTACTTCCAAAAAATACCAGTCAGGCCTCATCATTCTCTATTTTGTTTAAGGTGGTAATTCATTAAAAATGTATACTCGATAATTTTTTCAATTCTTATAATTAATTTTGGTTATTTCACACATTCTTTATCCAATTTCCCCAACAAAAATCCCCTAATTATAATATAAAAATTAAAATTAAACCCCATTGTAATTTTATATAACTACATTCTAAAATAATTTTAACACATAAAATTCACCATAAATGTTTTTATTATGGAAAGGTCATTTAAACCCTTTTTAAGAAATTTCATGGTCCAGAAACCTAATTTCTATCACAAACATTAAGCATTAAGTAATAATGGCACAGAAATACATGATCAAAGGTGAGACTTGATACCTTAAAAACTTTTTTCTACTCATAAAATTTGATAAAAATAAAAATTTCCATCCAATCTAGGCATTATTACCCCAACAATCACCATACATATAAAAACTATAAGAAAATAAAAAATGATTAATAATGAAAATACTTGGTCTCTGATTATATGATATATTGAAATATCCTTTTTTTATGGATGCCTAAATTTATTTTTAGGATATGTGATGCTCTGAGGATGATTTTAGAGAAATATATAAGCTTTTGTTTCTATAAATAGGCCTTTTACGACATTAAAATGGCCTTTATCGAAGCTAGAGAAGTGCTGAAAACCTGAGATATATTGAAATACCTTGACTTTTATCATCACTAAGAAAGAATTTATAAATGGGTTCCTTATCAAATATAAAAATGAGCTTATAAATGGATCCATTATCCACACTTTTTATCACTGATAAAGGAACCATTATCAGTGCTTTTATTTAGCGACGATAAAGAGTACCTTTATCAGTGTTTTAAAAGCATTTATAAAAGACACATTTATCTGTGATTTAAAAAAATTGATAAAGGATGAATATATCAGAATTTTCAAAAGCACTGATAAAGTATACATTTATCAGTGCTTTCAAAAGAACTAAGAAAGGGTAATTCTACAGTGTGTTGTAACAACAAATTTCATCACTAGTGCAATATGCTATAACAACACATCGTATCACCAAAAACACCACCATATATCATAAATAAAATCAAGTACATATACATAATTTAAATTAAATGTATTTTATAAAAAAACTTGAAAAAAACACTATATTATAGACATTTGAAACATTGGATTATATAATTACATAGTACAAATTATTACATACATTCAAAAATATCAATATTCCTCTTCCTTTTGATCCTGACCCCAAATCATGATATTTTCAAAAAAACTATCCTTACTTGGGAAAAAGAACACACATTTATAAGAAATAAATTATTATGTTATTAATAATATAAAGAAATAAATTACCAAAAAAGTGTTACTTTTAAACTAAACTTTCAGTCATACCAGGAAAACTGTGTATTAGATTGATTTGTGGTTGATTTTTACCTATCACTCTATTTATTATTTGTATTCAAGAATTATCTATATGAAAATTAATTAAATGAGTATAAGAAAAAATCCCCATGGTCATAGCCTAGTGGTTGCATGAGTGATAGTTTTTGAAATAAAATGTCAATTTTAAAGTGATAACAGGCACTTTGAGTCATACTAGGCATATCGTGTATCATATTGAGGTGATTTTGATTCCTAAATGTCAAAAAAATGACTTATGGATTGTTTACATAAAGTATCAAAACAATCCAAATTAGTTTTCTCAATTTTGAGTTGGTCATTTCTCTATTTTGCAAAAATTGATGTCAATTTTAAATAAAAAAATTCACATGGAGTCATATGTGTCACACTGTGCATTGGATTGAGATTATGACAATTCATACATGTCACAAATGAATTATGGATCATATTAAAAAAGTATAAAAATAATATGAATGTGTTTGATCAGTTTTGAGTAGGCTAGTTGTCCATTTTAATAAAATTGATTTCAATTTTAAATAAAAAGATGCACTTAGAGTCACAACTATCACACCATGCATCAGATTGAGGTGCGATTGATTCCTACCCATCTAAAATTACTTATTAATAATTTTACTAAATTATAAAAATAATATGAATCTATTAGGTTGGTTTTGAGTACATCACTTGTCTTTTTAACTAAATTGTCATTTTAAACTAGAAACATAAAATTTGACTCATATAGATCACATCATGTATCGATTTTATATGAGACCAATTCCTAAACATCACAAATTACTTATGAATAGTTTTCATAAATTATTAAGAAAATATAGGCATGTTTGATTTGTTTTCAGTGAGTGGAATTATTTGAACTAAAATATTGATTTTAAATAGATAAATAACACTTTAAGTCATAACGGGCACATAGTGTATTAGATTCTAGTGTGTATTATTAATACATATAAAAATTACTTATGGATTGTTTCCATAAAGTATCAAAATAATCCGAATGTGTTTTCTTGGTTTTGAGTAGGTTAGTTGAGCATTTTACTAAAATTGATGTGAATTTGAAATAAAAATATGCACTTTGAGTTATATCAATCACATCGTGCATCTGATTGAGATGTGGATGATTCCAAAACATCTCAAATTACTTATGGATCATTTTCATAAATTATAAAAACAATATGAATGTGTTTGATAAAATTTGTGCAAACCAGTTTTCTATTTTACTAAAATGGAAGTCAATTTTAAATAAAAAATGCACACATGGAGTTATACCAGTCAAACCATGCATTGGATTGAGGTGAGGATGATTCATTCACATATTAAATTACATTTGGATCATTTTACTTAATAATAAAAACAATCTAAATGATTTTGCATAGTTTTGAGTATGTCACTTATCCTTTTTACTAAAATGACATTTTAAACTAGAAACATGCACTTTGACTCATACTGATTGCATCATATATCAGTTTGAGGTGATACTTATTCCTAAACATAAAAAATAACTATGAATCATTTTCATAAATTACCAATAAAATATTAGTCGGTTTGATCAATTTTTAGTGAGGGGAATTTTTTTGAACTAAAATATTGATTTTAAACTGATGACAGACACTTTGAGTAATATCGGGAGTATCCTATATCAGATTAAGGTGTGGATAATTCTTACATGTCAAAAATGGCTTATGTATTATTTTTTTAAAGTATTAAAACAATAAAAATTCATTTTTTCTGTTTGGGTAGGTCATTTGTCCATTTTACTAAAATTGATGTCCATTTTAAATAAAAAGACCCACATGAAGTCATAACGATCACACCCTGCATCAGATTGAGATGTGATCAATTCATCCATGTCTTAAATGATTTATGGGTCATTTTCCTCAAGTATCAAAACAATATGAATTCATTTGATCAGTTTTTAGTAGTCTAATTGTCCATTTTACTAAAATTAATGTCAATTTTAATGAAAAAGATGCACTTTGAGTCATACTGGTCACACCATGTGTCAAATTGGGGTGAGGCTGATTCCTACACATCTCAAATGACTTATGGATCATTTTAATATGGTATTAAAACAATTTGAATGTGTTTTATTGGTTTTGAGTACATCACTTTTTTTTTACCAAAATGTCATTTTAAACTGGAAACATGTACTTTGACTCATATGGATTACATCATATAATGGTTTTATAAGAGAAAATTTTCTACATGCCAAATTTTTATTTTGAATAATTTTCCTGAATTATCAAGAAAATATGAGTGTGTTTGATTGGTTTTCAGAGAGTGATAGTTTTTGAAGTAAAATGTCAATTTTAAACAGAAAATGGATACTTTGAGTCATACCAAGAACATTTTGGATTAGATTGTGGTGATTTTGATTCCTATATGTCAAAAATTACTTATTTATATTTTTAATAAATTATAAAAACAATATGAATATTTTTATCCATTTTTTGTAAGTTAGTACTTATGTTTACTAAAATTAATATCAATTTTAAATAGAAATATGCACTTGGAGTCATAACGGTCACACCATTCATCATATTGTGATGCAGATAATTTATACACATTTAAAAGGATATATAGATAATTTTCCTAAAGTATCAAAACAATCGGAATGTGTTTGATTAGTTTTGAGTAGGCCAATTTTGCTTTTTACTAAAATTGATTTTTATTTTAACTAAAAACACGCACTTCGAATCATATCGGCCACACTGTGTGGCCAATTGAGGTGAGTCCAATTTCTAAATGTATCAAATGACTTATGGATATTTTTTCTAAAGTATAAAACAATCCAAATGTGTTAGATCAGTTTTGAGTATGTCACTTGTCTTTTTTACTAAACTGTCATTTTAAACTGGAAACACAAACTTTGACACATATCAGTCACATCATGTATCAGCACGATGTGATAATGATTCATACACATTAAAAATAACTTATAAATGGTTTTCTGAAATTATTAATAAAATATGGGTAAGTATGATCATTTTTTAGTGATTGGCATTTTTTGAACTAAAATATTGATTTTAAAATAACAATGATCTCTTTGAGTCATATCGGGTACATCGTGTATCAGATTGAGGTGTCGATGATTCCTACACATAAAAAATAACTTATGGGTAATTCCTATAAAGTATAAAAATAATCCAAATTCATTTTATTAGTTTTGAGTAGGTCAATTTTCCATTTTACTAAATTTGATGTCAATTTTAAATAAAGAAGACTCACATGGAGTCATGTTGATCACACCGTTAATTTGATTAAGATGATGACGATTCCTACTTGTCTCAAATGACTTATAGATCATTTTACAAAAGTATCGTAACAATATTAATGCTTTTTATTGGTTTTGAGTAGTCCGATTTTTCATTTTACTAAAATTGATGTCAATTTCAAATAAAAAGACACACTTGGAGTCATACTGGTTACATAGTGCATTGGATTAAGTTGAATATTATTCAAAAACATATAAAATAACTTATTTATTGTTTTAATAAAGTATAAAAACAATCCAAATGTGTTATCTTGGTTCTTATCATGTCACTTTTCGTTTTTACTTAAATTTCATTTTAAATTTTAAGCACACACTTTGACACATACCGATTACATCATGTATCAGTTTAATGTGAGACTAATTCCTACATGTCACAAAATTATTGTGAATAATTTTCTTAAATTATCAATAAAATATGATCAAATTTTATTGGTTTTTAGTGAGTGTAATTTTTGTATCTAAAATATTGATTTTAAACTGATAACAAACAATTTGAGTCATACCAGGCACATCATGTATCAGAATGAGGTGAGGCTAATTCCTACACAACACAAATTACTTATATATTATTTCAAAAATATATAAAAATAATAAATGATTATTGGTTTTGAGTAGGTCAGTTGTTCGTTTTAATAAAATTGATGTCAATTTTAAATAAAAAGATGCATTTGAATTCATACCAGTCACACCAAGTGTCGGATTGAGATTAGGATACTTCCTAAACATCTCAAATGACTTATTGAAAATTTTCCTAAATTATCCAAAATAATATGAATGTGTTTGATCGGTTTTGAGTATGCCAGTTTTCCATTTTACTAAAATCGATGTCAATTTTAAATAAAAATATGCACTTGGAGTCATACCGGTCACACCATGCGTCAGATTGAGGTGAGTCCAATTACTACACATCTCAAATGACTTATGGATCATTTTCCTAAATTATCAAATCAATCCTAATGTGTTTTCTCATTTTTGAGTATGTAACTCTTCTTTTTTACTAAAATGTCATTTAAAACTAGAAACACAAACTTTGAGTCATACCACTCACATCATGTATCAGTTTGATGTGAGACCGATTCCAACATGACAAAACTGAATTGTGAATAATTTTCCTAAATTATAAATAAAATTTGAGCACATTTTATCAGTTTTTAGTGAGTGGTAGTATTTGAAATAAAATGTCGATTTTAAATTGATAATGGACACTTTTTTTCATACCAGGAACATCATGTACTGGATTAAGGTTAGGATGATTAATACACATCAAAAATGACTTATGGATCATTTTATTAATGTATAAAAACAATCATAAAATTTTTTATTAGTTTTTAGTATGCCGGTACTCTTTTCTACTAGAATTAATGTCAATTTTAAATAAAAAGAAGCTTTTGGAGTCATATCGAACACACCGTGTGTCAAATTTAGGTACAAATAATTTGTACACATCACAAAGTCTCAAAAAAATCCTAAATACCAATGTTACAACAATTTCCATTTCCTTTCTTTGTCAAACTACCAAAACTGTATATTGACTGATTTTCTTAGCTGAAAAACCTTTCTTGTTGTTGAAATCCAAAATAGTATAGGAAGCTCATGTGCCCATTATACCATGAGTAGTCGCTATAATGACCACATGAGCTTCCTATAATCTTCTGTATTTCAAGGAGAAAATTTTTTTTCTCAGAGAATCGATTCTATATGACTTCCCAAAATATCTGTGAAAAAAATTAAATAAGTATTAAATAAAAATTATAAGGAAATTAACTTAGAAATTATAGATAAAATGATGAAAAAATTAGTTAAATAAGTAGTAGGAATTCATCTTTTTCTGATGGATTCATGCATTCTTTATGCATTCCCTTTTTTTAATTATCATATTTTTAGGCTCAAAATCTAATCTACACAAGCATGAGAAGCTTCAAACAAATAAGCCCAACTTGAAAAAAAATAATCAATTTGTATAAGAAAACAATTATTATATGAGTAATACTAAACATAAATAAATAAAACATAAATATGAAACTATACAATATTATATGGACAATGATTTTACTGTGAAATAATCAAGATTGCCTTTGTGATTGAACAGAGGTAGTAGAGGGAACTTGAAGGAAATTGATAAATTCAAAACTATAGAGGTGAAAAGATTTTGAGGGAGAATAAGTCTATGGAATTTTTGGTTCCAAAAGGCTTGAACTATGGAAATACCACCCCAAATCGACCAAAATAATACACCAATATAAGAAAATAATTATTATGTGAGTAATACTAAAAAATTAAATTAAACATAAATATGAAATAATAAATTAATTCTATTGACAATGATTTCACTGTGAAAACATCAAAGATTACCTCTACGATTGAGCAGAGATTGTGTGATTGCTCTTCCTGAAAACAGATGACAGATGGATAAAAATATTCTAAAATTAAAAAACTATACAAATATTAATTAAAATTAATTCAACGTTACCTTATATAATTGTTTGGTAAAATAGAGAGAGTATATCATAACATTACCTTTACATCTTTTTAAAGGGTTTCCTTCATTATAGTTCATTCTTATAAGGGATTGGAAACATCATCCTGTAAAGAATGCATTGTCTGCATGAGTAGTGAAAAATTTAATTTAGATTATGTCAATGGAGTAGAGAATATATAATATTACAAGGAAAACATATTATATTAAAAACGCTTTTACATTATCATTGAACTCTCTTTATTTTTTTAAAGGTTTTAGGGATTTGGTTTCTCTATCGAGAATCCAAATCCACTCTTTTTGGTCCCCTCTAACTTACATAACATTGTCTACATTGGGACTAGCATGAACTGATTGTGATCTCCCAATGAAAGGGTCATCCTCGATTGAATTTTCATCTCACCTAGCATTTTTTAGTCACTAATAGGAAAATTGACCAATTATTGTTTTTTGGATTTAAAATATAAAATATGTGCACTCCATATCATTCCATTGTGAATAGATTGTATTTTTTCCCTTTTATACTGAAATTCACCTTCACAAAGCCCATTTCATCAACTTTCACTACACTGATATTGTCAACCCATTTTCAATAGAAAATCGAAACCTGATATTCTATATAATCTAACTCGTATATACATTCGATGATGTCAAAATATGAAATATTTTTATAAATTGGATTTCTGTTCTTGGAACCAAATATGTGAATTGCTTCATCCACAAGCATAACACCATTGTTTTTTATCATACTGCAGTCATTGTATTCTTTTGTATAGAATGCATAACCATTGATTAAAAACCCAATGTAATAAATAACATTTTCATTTGATACCTTAGCTATCCATTGAATTCATTCTCTGATTGAATTCATATTTTCATATAACTCCTTATAAATTTTATTTTTGAACCATCCTATAAACTGTTGATTATGTGTATTTGATATACATCCTTTATCCCTTGATGGATTCAAATCTCTAAGAATTTCTTTGTGGGATTCAATGTATGGATCAACATATTCACTATTATGTAAAATGTAAAAGTTATCTTTCTCCTAATTTATCAAGGTAATTATAAAAACCTCTCTTGAATAAATCCCTTCACCTATAAGTTATTATTTGTGATGAGACTTTAGGAGATTGATGCTGTCAATATCTGATAGGTAATCGATACATAATTCAGTATCTTCTTAAATAATATATCATTCTAAAATACAACCATCATTCCAAATTCAATTCTTGATATACCATTTTAAAATATTTATGTATTGTTTAATGGGTTACATCGATTTTTAATTCATAGGACCACATGGTTGAACCTATTTAACCAAGTGAACAATCAGGTGGACCATTATATCAAAGAATGATTGTGGGAAGAACATCTCTAATTAACATAATATGACTTCAACCTCCTTATTCATGATGGGAAACATCACCAGGTCTATAACTTTAATGTATATGTCTTTGAAGAAGAAGCAAATACTAGTTAATGTATCTCATAAATTTTGAGGTAGAATGAAACAAAAAGAAACAAACATTAAATATTTCATCAAAACATGACAGTCATGTGATTTTAGTCTTATAAATTCAAATTATTCATCAAAATGACATTATTTATATTTGATGAATACCCCTATGTAACTTTTACACTATTAATGAAAAGTAAAAATTTTAATTTTTACCATCTGGATAGATTGTAATCTACTGGAGGAAGAAAATTCATTATTTTAATCTTCACCAGTGCCAACTCTTACCTTACCCCCATTTCAATCAAGTATAACATAGAATTGATTTCATCTTTCATTTCTCTAGGAAAATTTATTAAAGTTTTAATAAAACTTCCAAATAATTTTTTTTCTACAAGCATGGAATCAAGAAAATACCTGACAAACCAACAATTCCAATATTGTAATTCAAATAAAATTTATCTCTTCTTCCAACCTAATTTTGTAAGATTTTTTCAAAAACGGTTTACCAAAAATAGAGTCAATATATTTTACTTTATTTTATATTTGATTGAACATTACTAGAGATAGTGTTATACCTTGTTCTATATTCCCATAGAATATTGTCATACAAGATTGGTATTTATGTTGTCGAGGTAAAAATCTATGATTTCTTAAAAACATAGTCTTTGAAGAACGTTTCAACTGAATTGAGTATATAAATTTTTCAGAAATGAGACAACCCAAAATTACATTAATGATACAGCCTGATAAATTTCTATAAGCAGAGAATTCATCTATCATCCCATAAAACATGGCCCTAAATGTGAATTATTCACTTCTATGAGCATCATACATTGTAACACATTTATCCCACATCAATTTAAGATATTCGATAAATGGAGCCAAATAGACATCAATATCATTATTGTGTTTCTTTTCTATAGATATAAGCTAAGACAATATAATGTATTTATGATTCATGAATAACCATGGTGGTAAGTTATAATTTTCCAACACGATAGGACATGTACTAAGAATACTACTTTGTACACCAAAAGGATTTATTCTATTAGTAGATAATGCAAGATGAAAATTTCTCATCTCATTTCCAAAATCAGGATACTCATAATCAATTTTCTTCAACTGAGGAGAATCTGCCAGATGACATAGGTTTTCATATTTAATTCTTATATCTGCATTTCATTTCAATTGTATCTTAGTTTCCTAATATCCATATAGTCTTCTAAATCATGGAATGATAGGAAAGTACCACACATATTTCTTAGTACATTATTCATTTTTCTTGTATTGATTAATGCCACACTTAGGGAATTTTATGAGTGATTCATGATCCTTGTGAAACAATATAAAATCATTTGGACAAGCATGTATTTTTTAGATTTCATACCCATTGAATGTAACATTCACTTATCATCATATGTTAGACATGGTAGTGCATTTTATTCTAGTATCATATCATTTCAGAAATCATGTAGTTATATAAATTTGGTGTCACTCTATTCACTGTCAGCTTTCAAATTATATAACTTCAATACAGTTGTCAATGTTCTGTATTTAGTAAAACTGGTATACAATGGTCTCTTGGAACATCTATTTAACTTTTAAAAAAACTTTGGACAATCACAAAATATATCTTCAATTTTCATTTTCATTTCTTCCATGCAATCTCCATCATCATTTACACAGGTATTCATATCAAATGATCCATAAACCATAGTATTGTCCCAATTGGTGGGCACATTCAGTTTTTCTCCATGTTTAGTCTAACATTTATAGCTCTAATTTATTCTTTGATATATAAAATTTTCTTCCAACTCTCTAGGACTAATCTATCTTGAATAAAAATAATGTAAACATGAACAAAGGATTTGAGAAGCATTTTATGCATTCTCTCTTGCAAACTTGATGAAATATTTAACTCCATATTCATACTCTTTTGTCAAATGATTACGATGCATCCATTTTTTATTTGTAATCATCTTATTGGGTTCATAAAATATTATTTATTTACAATAAACAAATAAATACACATAATATATTCATGAGGATGATAGTTGTCTATAAAAGAGACGGGGTATGGGTATCAGGAAAAACATTAAAATAATAAATATTGTTTGACACACATCAATCCTTTATTAAATCCCTTAAACAAATGAAAATATAATATATGCAATTAATAATTAATAAGAAACCCAAATATGGTAAACAAGAATAATAATCTCATTTAATCAACTAAAAGATATAAAATTTTATTGATAAAAAATTTTAATAAATAAAGAGTTATTTCATATAGATAGATGGTAATTGTAACACCCCAGGATTTCATAGTACCTTATCTCTTTAAAGTAATTCAATAGTTTGCGCTACATGCAACACTGAATTCGAGCGCACTGCGACTTACCAAACTAGCCGTTCAAAAAGCAATTATGAATATTATTAACTAAATTTTGAATTTTATAAAATCCATATATTTTAGAATCTATATTATGTGTTTCTTAGACATAATATAATAACAAATTCATTTTTTCAGATAAAAGAAGTATTTTTCAAAAAATGAAATTTTACAGCCTTTTAATGGAGAACCATTTTTAAATCCTATATTTTACTCTTTTATATATTAAATTTAATGAAATTAAATTATTCTTTAGAATAGGGACATAAATATTTAGTTTGGATAAATTTTTGGTACTTTTCTGATAACTTTCATATTTTAATGAATAGTGAAAAATACTAAATTGTAATTGAAAACAACTTTTTTAATCGAAATAATTTATAGTGTTAAATTATTAATTTTAGTGGTTTCAAAGTATAATTAGATTATATTTTTCTCATTTAATATAATTTAGTTTATTGGATGTAAATTCACATTTAAATTGTACATGAACACATGTCAATATTTTGATAGTTTTTACTTCATAAAAACCCACTTTCTAGTTTTGAAAATGGGAATTATTTTTAAATTAATTAATGAAACTTAAATGTTTTTAATTTGGTAAAATATAAATAACTTTTGGATTTGTAATATCAAAATTATATTAGGGTTAATTTTTGGTATTTTTCTGAAAACTTTCATTTTTTGATAAATAGTGAAAAACACTATGTTATTATTTAAAACCGACTTTTATTTAAATAATTATTATTTTCATTTAAATTTATTTTTAAGTAAAAAAAGATAAATAATACATATATTAGTTCAATTTAATTAATTGGGGTCATTTTATAATAAGATTATATGTAAAATATTTTATTGAATTTTTTAACGTCTTTTAGCCACCTTCTAAGAACATTTTCAAATTTTCATAAAACATAATTTTACTAATTATATGAATTGAATTTAAAAAATACAAGAGACACATTTGATATAATTAAGTAAAATTTTCTTCAATAGGATGAAAATAATATTTGATGAATAGTAACTTTTAAATTTTATTTACCAGGGTTAAAAGTAAATGGGGTAGTTAAAGGTAAAATGATATTATAATTAACCTAAAACATGTCCTAGTTCTATTGGATAATTTGTTTTTTGACCAAAATAAACCTTAGTAATAAAATATGATCCTCTTTTGTCTACTTAGATTAGATTAGGACATTTATTATTATTTTATTTAAGGAAGAGTTAAAAGTGTTAAATTCAAATTTTCATAACTAAAACATTTTTAATATAAGGTTATACATAAGATAAATTGGACTATAAATATTCATTAGAAATATAATAATATTTCCTACATAATGGTATTTTATTTATAATTTTTAGACATTTAATAATTAAATTTATTTATGACACAATGATGATGTAGTAATTACCTTATTAATGAATGATTAAAATAATTGATATTATAAATATACAAATATATGAAAATTGAGACTTTTGATGCATTAAACTAATTTTATAGGTTAATATGACATTTTAGGATTGATTTAATTTATTATTTTCTAAGTAATCAAGTTTTTTTGACTTTCACAAAAACCAAACACTAAATAGTTTCAAAATTGATATAAACGAGTTTTTAAAACAAATACTATATTATTAAATGATATAATATTCATAAAAATATAAGGTTCAGCCAAACGGCTTAAATAATTATATATATATCATCAATTAACCACTTGAGGTTCTCTTGCAATTTTATAGTATGTTTATTAACCATATAATATATAAATACAAGGAGACATGGTAAATGTCAAACTATTTAACTAAGAGTTAAATCTAAAAGTTAAGGTTAATATAGTGACCCAAACTTCTCTAAAACCTATTGGTTGAGAATATTTAGACCCATACCCACCTTATACTCAAACTAAATTCATTTTTATCCATTAGAAAGCTAAAATTATTTTATAATAAAATAATATTTCAAGCTTTTCCTAATGTACCCCTCACCTATCTTATAAAAGGGTACTTCCCCTTATCTCAAATTCACATCTCCAAAGCCATTTTTCTATGCTAAACCCTACTAAAATATCCTCCCAACTAACCTCAATTAAACTTAAGGGCCTTACTTTGATCATAAATCCAACCTAATTATCCCTTTTGATCAAATCAAATGGAAGAACCTGAATAAGAGGAGGTTAAACATACCCTCGACCAAATGAAAGTACAAGTTAAGGGTTAATTACTCAATCTCGTTATTATCTGAGATTGTTTATATGTATGTATATACTAGAAAATATTTATCATCCATGTCCTTATTTCATAAAAATGTTTTCAAAATGAATATTTTATGGTTTTATGGAAGGGACTCTTTAACTATATCATCATTTTAAATGTTTTAAAGATTTATTTTCGAAATCTATTTAATTAATTACATGTCTTCAAAATGATTTTAAGGATTTATTCATATGGTCATAATTGTTTTAAAATGTTAATCACTTTCAAATGTTTCAAATTTTTATCAGACACTTTGATTCAAAAATCTCTTTTAAATTAATTCCTTTATAAATTGTGAAACTTTTAAATGATTTCATGAAAAATAGTTATTTCTCTCAAAGAAGTTTACTGATCATTTTTAACTATTTCAACATCCTTTACTAGATATTATTCTTGATTGAGGTTGTTTTGATATAATACAATCTTCCATATTGTATTTAATGAGTTATGATATGTTTTACTCTAGATTTTCTATTTTTATACCATTCATGGTTTATAGTTAAAGTATTGACATTTCATATGCTAGTTTTAATGTGAATTTTTATGTTATATTTCACCATTTTCATATGAGGAATGCATTGGACTTAGTAAGTGATGGGTGGAGCCTAATATAGCTCCTCGATGAATCGGTAGGACTCATGAGACAAACTAGTGTCTTGGAACAAGGCCTTGAAAAAAAAAATTGTAGTCTTAGCACGAGGCCTTGACTATGTGGTTATGATGTCTAGCATTATGCATTCCCTCATTATGAAATTAGTTATTAAATGTGATTATTAGACTAGTAGAATATACATGTTCATGCTTATATGGTATTGTTTGATTTATTTTTTCCATATTATGTTCAAGTTTATGTTTAAAAAGGTTGTTGTTTTTATTACACATCTTGCCTTAAAAGTTTATGGGTTTTGCTAAATTATTTACCCTTACTGAGAATCTGATCTCACCCCTTTCATATGTTTTATTTTCCCAAGATGCGAATAAATGTGTTATGATTGATATAAAGGGTTAATCTAGGGGAATAATTGAATTATCAAAGGATTATTTATGTTGTGTTTTATTTTAGAAATTATAATGTAATGTTCATATATGTAATATATTTTCCAAGACTATTTAACTGATCAGTCCTTCGGGACTTGATTCCTTGTAATCATGACAATGTATTAAAATAAGGCACCAACTCTGGGTAACTGGGGTCTGGGAACTACAGTTGGTATCAGAAGAAGATTAGAAAAAACCTTGGAAATAGATGTAGATAAACTTTGGTTTTGAAACATTACCCTAAGATAGATTTTGAGGATCAGTATAGAAGAACTTACTATAATTTTGATAATGTCAATATTTTGTGCATTTTTCAAGCAATACATCACTCTCTGGATACGATCAGGTAGAGGCGGTTTTGGCACAGATGTACCTAGGATTGAAAACTCCGACAAGGAGTTTCAGGCTTGACCCGGGGTATCCTAGTACATGATAATAGTCCCTGTTTCACTCTTAGTTATGATACTCTAAGGGGATATGCTTAGGATAATTCACATTTTCTTTACAAACCATTATGAAGGATTTATGAGTAAATACCTCCTCAAAGAAAACATTTTTATGATAATGGATTATATGCATAAACTTTTCAATTTATGTTAGGTATTTTACAAGTTGGGAATTATGCATTATGATTCACAATCTAACCTAGTGTATGCCATTGTTTAGAAATTTTTCCCAGTAGAATGAATGAGAACTCTAGCAATACGCATGATCCAAAGAGTAAGAAGAGTCATATCTTTCATGGTCATAAGCCAACATTTAGAAGGGAAATAGTCTCCCATGTATTCTCATCATATAAAAAAATAGTATCATGTGTTAATAAAATAAGTAAAGAATTATTTGAGTCTTATAGCTTTGAAGGGAATCCAAAGAAGAAAAGGATGGTAGAGAGAAAAATGGATAAAGGGAAGAAGGGAAATAAGGATTTTACCACATGTGATAACTGTGGAAAGAATCACCTTGGTAAATGCTTGAAGGGAATGGGAGTATGTTATAAGTGTGGAGAAAAAGGACACCAAGTACGTTATTTAAAGGGTGAGAAAAAGGTTTCAAATGTACAATGCTTTATCTACAAGGAGTTGGCACACTACATGAATCAATGTCCCAATCATCAGAGTATACCACAAATGATGTTGTTGGGTAATAATAAAGTTATGATACTACTGCAGATAAAGAGGAATGACTAGTGTTCTTATGTTGATATTAAAGAATTATGTCATTTGAGTGTTGTATCAACGATGTACTAGTTATTAGAATTATGTAGTATATAAGGATTGTACTACAGTACTATTTCATTAAGGATTTGAGATTGTGTGGTGCCAAGAAATGTGACTCAATAGCAAGTTATTTTTTTTGAAAAATACATGTTTGAAGGAAATATAAACTTTAATATGGTTTTGATACTAACGTATTGATTTTTGAATAAGTGATGATTGATTTGGATAAATTATATTGAATATTATTGACAACCTTGGAACTAATTAATGGTTTGTTTATTACATAATTGTTGGAGATTACAAGATTGTTGGATTTAAGGAGTATATCTAGTATTCTATGTTTTAAATAACTAATAAGGAAGTACATACCTATTCAAATATGGTTTTCAAGTAATTCATCTTATTACAACATTTTATGAGAATACACGATAAAGGTATTCACATGTATATTATGTGACCTTCCTTATAAATTTTGGACTGTGAGTTTAGAAAGAAGTATTGTAGATAAGTCTAAAGGTTAGAATGGATTAATTTTGATATTGGATACTATTGTTAAGTTTAAATCATTTATTAAGATTATTTTTTGGATTTTTATAAAAATGACAACCTGGAGGTTGGGTGTCAACTCGTCGCGTCTAGAAAAGTCGTGAGAATTGAACCCACAACCGAAGGGTGACAAGGGTGTATAATGTGGAAGTGTTTTCATAATCATTGTCACATCCTTTTTCTATTTTATATTGACTTTTTTATATAAAAATGTTGTTTTTTATTAAATATTTGATAATTTTTGTGTTTTTGTACTTGCTATGTAGAATAATCAGTTTTTAGTTTAAAAAATGCATTTTAATGTGAATTAGTGTCATTTTAAATAATTCTCATAATAATTTAGTCTTGAGAATTAGACTTTTATTTATTCATTCTTTTATTTTTATAATTTTTCATTCTAGTTAGTTTATTAATTCATTTATTAAATTAATTAATTATTTATTTTTTAAGTTGTAAATAAATAACTCATTTTAGTTGTCAGTATTTTAATAATTTAATTAGTTTTAACAATTTAATTTTATTCAATTAATATTTATTATTCTTTAATTTACTTTATTAATTTGTTAATTAATTGGTTAAATAATCTAAGAAAGAAACAGTATTATTTTAATGTGTTTTAAATTATTAAACCTAAATAAATTCATTATTTAAATAAAACACTATTAATTTTATTATTTAACTTTGTTTTATTTATTTAGTTTTAAATTCTATTCAATTTTATTTATTAATTTATTAATTTATTAATCGCTATTTAGATTTATTAATTTATTTATTTATTTATTTATTTATTGTTTTG
The DNA here is from genome assembly GCA_963277665.1 of Viscum album. Lineage (NCBI taxonomy): Eukaryota > Viridiplantae > Streptophyta > Magnoliopsida > Santalales > Viscaceae > Viscum > Viscum album. The sequence continues at coordinate 643,989,289 of OY728120.1, read as the reverse complement.
TTTATTTTGCAAGTGTTTCCGTGTGCCATGGTTTCACCACGGTCACAGTGGCATGTCTCACTATTTCCCGCAGTCACCGCTTTCGCACGTCTCACTGCATCCCCTTCAAACTGGAGGCACCGTTTGGTTCACCTTGTTGTCCCATTGTTTTCGCGTTACAGTGCATGTGCCACTGTTTCGCATCCCCAGTCACTTTTTCCTTAGGGTTCTAAACTCACGGTGAGTCCGTGAGACACACTCACAGTGCCACTGTATTGCCTCCTCTCCTGTCTAACTGTTTCCACACCACAACACCCTCACACCATCAAACCTTCTGCTTCTTTCTTGTTTCCTTCCACACCAAACCCAGCACATCATCCCCAAAACAAATCAATGAAAAACGAAACCCATAACAATCATAGATTCAATTCAATAGTAGAAGTATGAATAAATAACATGGAGACACAAATCAAATTGGATCAACTAAATTCAAACAACCTAATTCTACAGCAAACCAAAACCAGAATTATCAGGTATGTGGCCTCTCTACCTCCCTCTTGCTTTCTAAACTCTCCTCGCTAGCTTGCCTTGCCGCATGCCACCCTGAGCCATGCACCCCCTTTCTGAACCCACTGCAAGCCTGCGCAGCAGGCTGAACCTCCCTGATCCCTATTTTCCCTTCCCCCCATCTATTCTCCTTTTTGAACCTCACCGAATAGAACCACCCAAAGCCCGCACCACCACCTTCTCCATCCTTCCCAACCACAAAGTCACTATGCCCCTTAATCTTTCATTATAACCCACCACTGCCTCTTTGCACCGCAAAACCTTGCTCCACAGCTGGGATCTCGCCGGCCTAAGCCGCCTCATTTCGCTACACCGCCACCTCCATCCCTTCCCTTTTATCTCCCTCCTGCCATGGTTCCCCCTCAAAACACATTCCATGCTCTCCGGTGAGCCAACCGAAGCCTTCATGGTTTCCACGTCCCCAGTACCACTCCACTTTACCTACTCCGAGCCGCCTCTCTCATCCGCAAGGCCTTCTCCGGCTAAACCCGAACAACCCCCCCCCCCCCCCCCCTCATTTCATTTTTATTCTTTTTTTAGTTCTTATTTTATTTTATAATAACATATAATTTATTATAATATATTATAATATATATATATCATATACTATACAATAATAATTATAGTTATATTAATAATTGTTTATAAGCTTATATATAATATTAGTATATCATATTAACAAATATAATTACATATAATAGTAATAATAATATTAATTAATATATATATATAAGTATTTTTATTTAAGTAATAATATTAATATATAGAATATAATAGTTTCACTTTATTTATTTTTTGACTCATGTGTTTTTATTTCTACACAGTGGGAGTTGGTCATGCAAAGAAAATTGTGGGCACTTCACGGGAAAGACACGATAACATTCGTGAGTTCATTTCAGGGGTTGTTTTCACTCACAGGGAATTAACTCGGATCTAGTGACAAGAATGCTGAAGATCTGCCACGTAGATTTTTGTCTTGTCATTTTTATATGTTTTTAGTTTAGTTTCATTGAATAAGAAGAGGCTAAACTCCTCTCTTCCACATGAATGCCAAGGGCCGAGGGATGGAACAAGTACCGGGGGGAAGGGCATCATTCCACAGTGGGAGGTGGAGACTCCATCTCGATTCACACATCCATTTCATCCACATCTCACGGGAAGGTATCGTCTTCAACCTGGATACGGGACCTACTCTTCCATTCTCCACCTCACCCTCGTTGCTCTGTTCTAGTTTTAATTTCAATTGTGTCTGTAAACAATTCTGCGGTATGTTTTTTAATTAGAATTTTGATGTTTGTTTCAGTTTTTTTGTGTCGTTTATTCATACTCACTTCATATTGTAATCTCTAATCTCCATAAATGGAGATCTAACTTGCGAGGCTAGATCCATTTTATGAAACCCAACACAATATGGAGATCCAGACATCAACGCGATCACGTTCTTTTTATTTTCCTTGGTAGATCGAGTCTACGATTTAGATTAGGCGATAGCAAGATCTTGTGTAGGACGATTTGCCACTTCTTTTTTAATTTTTTCTCCCCTTCATGTCTTTATTTCTCAAACTAAGAATCAAGATTGGTTGTGTAATATGACGATATTAATGGAATCATTCTAGTTTGTGAGAATTTCTTTCTAGAATGATTTTTCTAACTGAATCACCTTGCAGTTTGGAGGAACACTTAATTATTGAAGAAATTCGATGCTTGAGTGTTTAATTTCTAAGTGAGATTGGTGTGTGATCCGAGACATCGATCATGCACTGTGTGAATTTGAGAATTGTTGATCAGTTTCTTAAGTTGATCTAGGAAAGAAAGTAGGGGGTGGATTAACCTGGGTCTAGCCTTGTTCACACTGATTTTCTTCTTCTGTGTCTTACTATCATTTTTTTATCCTAGTTTTGTCCTATTTCTCTATATTTTTTCACTATTCCATCTTTGTTTCTCCTCTGCCCATACACTGCTCCACATCTAATGTTCTCTTCAGTACTGATTGGTGATTTCTTAGGAGTGTGTTTTTATGTTTTCAAAGTATTTAAAAATACAAAAGGATTTTTCGAACAACCACTTAGGCTCTCGACACTACTTCCTTGAGAGCGACCCCAAGGTTTTCCATTGTTCTATATCTTGGGTCTTTATAAATGTAAACTTGACCTTCCTCACAATAAGGATACCCCATCAAATTTTGGCACCCTTGTCGGGGAATCAACGAGTGTCTGAGTGGTTTTTCCAATTATTCTTTTATTTTAAAACAAAAAATATATAAAAAAACATCAAAAAATCATAAAAAAAACACACACACACAGGGATGAACTCTAACGAATCTGATATAGTGTCACTGTTCGACCTCGTTCAAGAGCTTGAGGAGATTGTTTCTAAGTTTCAATGTCGGATGAATGAAAGGTAGCATCGAGACCTTACTAATGAGGAGATAACTTATTCTCATGAGATCATGCAGTTGACGCAACAACACATGGATAAGGTAAAAGGTTACCAAGAAGATAGTGCAGTACCACTACCTCCCATTGAAGCCCAACATTATGGAAAATAGTTGAGAAGGAAAGAGAAAATTGTAGGACCCCGGGACACCCTGAGAGGGGAGGGGTGAATCAGGGTGTCAACTTTTTCTTCTTAAAGTTGTGGATCTTGTTCCCATATTAGTAGGAACTACTTAAACCTGTATGATGGATATGATTAGCAATGAAACATTCACATGCAAAGAGATAACACAACAATTTTACTTGGTTCACCACTAAGGGCTACGTCCAAGGAGCATATGCCGACAAGTTGTCGGTCATACCAAATTCCACTAAACTTCACTAGTTGTGGATTACAATGGTTCGAGAACAGTCACTCTGTCCTAGGCTCACTGCCTTTACAAAAGGTTCAGGGATAGCTCACTACGTCCCTCGGGTCACTCCTGTTGACTCCCCCTGGCTCTCTGTCGTTGGTGAAGTCTCACTCAGTTTATAGACGTGAAGGTATCTTCAACAGATGTCCATTGAAGTTCTTTGTCTCCTGTTTAGCATGAGACTTTTCTTGCAACAGGGTTCAGAGTTAATGCCTTTTTTAGTTCAATCCTTCTTCTTTAGTGCAATGACTGAATGCACTAGATCTTCTTCTTCTCTTCCTTTGATTCTCACTACTAACACCTGAGTGTATTGATATATTCCCCTCTTTCTGTGCAGATCTGAGTTTAGTTGCACGGTCTGTTCTTCTTCTCTTCGCAAAGCACAATGAGGATGTTAAACACCAGTCATGTGTGTGTGGTACCACTTCTCTTCATAAAACCAAATGGTTTACTGTTCTTCCGTCTTCGCAAAGCATATTTGAGAGTGCTAAGCACCTGTCAAAGCCCTGTGGAACCACAAAATTTTCACACTCCCTTCCCGGTGCCCTGCACATAAAATTTATACCTTGCGCGTAAAAATAACTTTTGGCGTGTAAAAGGATTTTCACGAAACTCTCCTTTTTCGCGCAAATCTTCCTTTTTTTGCGCAACACCTTATTTTTCGTGAAACCCTTCTTCTTTTCGTGCACCACTCTGTACCTCAATTTTTCCACGCGCCAGATCTCGGGATCTGTCTAAGTGTCGAGCCTCTCCAAATGAGAGGGGATCACCTCATATTTATAGGCGTTTTTAATCCTGTGCGTAAAAACCCCTTCCTGCGCGTAAAACTGTCTCTCAGTTCTTTGAGTTACGCACATCTTCCTTTTATTCTCGCGCACCGCCTTGGTTTTTCACACATCTCATTACTTCTACATTTTTCAATATTCTGAACATGAATCCTCTCTTGCGCATAAGACTTTAAACCCACATTTTTCACACAACCAACTTTACACGCAGCAGTTTGATTTTCTGCGCACATGGTGCGAACATCTCCGATTTTTCGTGCGCCCTTTGCCTTTGCCGATTTTCTGTATTTCTGATTCGCTACATTTCTTGTGTGAAAAATTGACCCAACTATTTTGCACACAACATTTTTCGCGCACATTCCCATTTTTCTGCGCACTGCTCTGGTTTTTCGCGCAGCCCATGCCTTTACCATTTTTCAACACTCTCATTCTGAAACACTATTTGCGCGAAAAACTTTGCTCCACTAATTTCTCACACCACACTGTTTTTCACGCCCAACTCAAGTATTTCGTGCACAACCCTTATTTTCCACGCAGCCCATGCCTTTTCCATTTTTCACCAATCTGATTTCGAAACACTATTTTCACGAAAAACTATTTCGCGCATCCCGCTGTTTTCTGCACCCAACTTAAGTATTTCGCGCAAGCCTCTTATATTTCGCGCACCACTTCCTTTTTGTGCGAACCTCCTTTTGCAGATAATCCATGTCTTTAATTTCTGATTTTGAGGCCCAAAAATTTGGCAAACACTAGGAAATAGAACCACCTTGTATCTGCTCTTTTTGTACCGCCTCCAGATCATCCATTCCTTTGTCGACGTTCTCTGACCAAACATGGATCATTAACCACATCCCTTGAACTCGACATACCATCATGGAATCTCCTTTGTCAACAAATTTGTGTGTCATTTATTTGTTTTGTCAACAAGAACGATCACCTCAAAAACACTTCTTCTCAGTGATCTGTATACTTCAGCAACTCTTCTGCTTTCATCACAAACTCCACTATCATGATATGTATTCCTTGAAGGAACAGATTTAGCATCATCATCTTCTATGAAAATGTAACGTGCATGGCCATCTCATAATTCCAATCACTTGCACATTGTCTTCTTCTTCAAACATCATTATCCTCATATGGATTATCCCTCACTTCTTCATTGTTGTAAACAATGTGTCACCTTTGACACATGTTCTTTGAACTTATGATCAGTACAACAATCATCTGAATTTCCATTCCTCCATTTCATTGGAGTACTTCTTGATCTCCTTCATTTTGATCTTCATTGACAACTATTGACAACAAATACAACCTTATACACAAAGTGGTTCCAACAAAAATAAATAGAAGAAAGAAAAAGTTGGAGTTTCCCAACTTTGATATGGATTTGTTCCTGGATTCAAAGCTGGAAATTCCAGATCCAATTTCCAAGGATGTTTTCAAGGGCTAGCAGGAGATATAACTTTTAAGGATTCATGATGTTGGTCATTTCTTTGATGATCATCTTTTCTCTGATTTCCATTCTAATTATTTATCTTGTAATAATTGTTTTAATGACTTCTCAATGCTTCAACAGGTGGAGCAAGAACATGACATCATATCACTCTCCTTGGAAGATTCAGTAAGTGAGGTGGTGTGTTTTGAAGAGAGGTTGGAGGAGGTTGACTACCTCGCTCTTACCCCGGACCCTCTCCCATGATCACTATTTCATCACGAGGAGGAACAATCATCATTGATAAAGGGAGTTGAAAATTTTATGTAAGAATCTGTATTTTATTCAACTTGGATTACATCAAATATGATTTTAATTGTGTTTCTCCCTATTCAGGTATTTAAGATGCAATACACCTTTGTGATTTCCTAAAGAGTGAGGAAGTTGAGGTTGAATCTGTAGAAGAGATTATAGAACTTCCAATTCTAGATGACACTACCAGTTTTTGAGTTGTTTTTGAAGATGAATTTTTTGATTTGTGCACTAAAATAGAAGTGGATGATGACACATTAATTGTTTTCGAAGATAAAATAATTTATTGGAATGAACCAGAATACAAGTCAAATCCATGTTTTCCAACATTACAACTAGTGCACACTCAACCTCGAGCAGAATAAGTAGGGAATTACCCCTATATCATGTTCTTCCCTCCACTATTCAACATGAAGTACTTCATTTCCAAGGAGGGGAATGTGGTTGAAGCTGCACATGAGGTACACCAAATATGGAAAAGCACTGAAGTTGGAAGCAATCACACCTAGTGGTTCCGGAGAATGAATCCAAATCCCCCATCAGACTGGGGTTGATCCAAGGATTATCCCACTATGGACAATCCAAATACAGCACCCCCTGGGGGGTTATCCCAGGATTATCCCTTTTTATTTCTTTCTTTAGTTTCTTTTTTCATGTTGTTTTTAATATGAGTGTTGTTTTCTTAGGACAATAAACAGGCAGTAGATTCCATGTGGCTATTATTCATGTCTCAGAGGAAGAGTACACTAAAGATCGTGGATAACACTCCGTAACTTATACTCTGTGGTTGCTTTTTATTTGAACTTAAAATCTTGAACACTAATGTTAAAATGTTTTATCATGTAGGTGCAAAACTAGAGCATCTAGAGTTCATGCGCAAGGCAAATAAAGGGAGAAATTTAAAAAAATAAAAAAATAATCCATTCACGAAAGTAATGTTTTAATTCTACAAGTTGTTTCAATGTACTTATTCATTTTGTGTGCTACTGTGAATAAAGTGTGGGGGAGTTTCTACTGATTTTTGAAACTATTGAATATGTTTGCTTTCCTGGGTGTTTAGCTACTAATATCTACTTAGTTGGAAATTAATTTTGTGCTAATTTGTTGAAACATGCTTCCACCCACTGCTTTCAATTTCATTATGGTGTTGTTGCACATCACTGTTAATCATGCTACTATCTGAAGTAAATTGATTGAATCCTTTGTCTGCTCTTTAAAGATTCAAAGCATGAATAGTTTAAGAATAGAAATGTACTTGGTTGCAGGTGATGGATTGTGGGGTTAGGTTCTTCTGTTTTTGTTTTTATTTTGTGTTTTTATTTTCTTTTACTTTTTGTGTGGCAAATATTTTTTTTTGAACATCGTTGATACCCCTCCATATCCTTTATCAGCTGAAATGTCTATCTATTTTGTACTTAAATTGTATCCCACCATGATATTCAACATTGGGGACAATGTTTGATTTTAAGTACGGGGAAGAGGGGTCATTCTAGTGTCATGTTTAATTCCCCCTTCTTGAACCTGAGTTTGTGTTTTTTTAAATAATGGTCAATTTTTTTCAAAAAAATGGTTCAAAATTACATTAAAATTTTCAAATTCTTTCATCACTTGAGGGTCATTGGAGGTTCAGTGGTACTTCAGTTATGTCCTATTTCGTGGATAACTATTTTCTGGATGTTGATAGTGGCACTTACTCAAAAACTGGTAAGTATGAATGATTGGTGAGTTCAATTGTTCAATATCTCTATGGATCTGTTTGTTTAGCAATTGAGTATGGAAGTGTGACATGATAGGTTTTGTGGGATGAGTATCATGACTTAGGGGAACTTGATGTTCTCACTGGAACCCATGGGAATCACATTTTTATTAAATAATATTCAATCACATTAGGAAGTTAACTTGATTGATTATTAATTCATTCATTTGTAACTAGAGTAAAATGGAATCCTACAGCGAGTATCTGAGACAAGGTGCACTGGGTACGTTTCTATGAATAAATAAAGCCAATTTAGTCTTAATAAGTGTTATGCACAGTTCTTTACACATGGAATATGTCAGGGAAAAAATAGTAAAATAAATTTTCCTTTTCAAAAATTAACTCATTAAGGTGAGAAGAATTTTAAACCTAGATAAAGAAGGGAGCAATTTAATTGGTTAATTTTCATTTGATTTGAGTCAATAAAGTGATGAAATTAATGGACTTTAATTCTGGGAACCTGGGGGAAGCTGAGAATGGAAGGTGCCCTAGGATAAGTTTTGAGTTCCATTTCATCTAACATGTCAACACTCCTTGAATTAGAACTTGAATTGGAAGGTGAAGTAGGATAGTTAAGGAATACAAATAGGAGGCATGACATACTTGATAGTGTATGAATTTTTGATTCTCTTGACTTCCAGTGGTTTTTTTGAAGCAAGGCAGGACATTATTTTTGAACACCTTTGGATAACCTGACCCATTGTTTGATCCGGCTCCTCTTGATGTTTAAGTTCAATCATGCACTTTTTGAACTGAAACTCACAAATCATATTTCTGTTTTAAATTCAAAGGCATGTACTTGTTTGAGGACAAAAAAAGTTTTATGTGTGGGGTAGTTTGATGTGGCTATTTTTTCATACTCTTTGCCACATCCTTTTTGTATTTTATATTTACTTTTTTATATTAAAATGTAATTTTTTATTAAATATTTGATAATTGTTGTGTTTTGTACTTACGGTGTAGAATAATCAGTTTTTAGTTTAAAACATGCATTTTAATATGCATTAGTTTTATTTTAAATAATTATTATATTAATTTAGTCTTACTAATTATACTTTTATTTATTAATTCTTTTATTTTTATAATTTTTCATTCTAGTTTGATTATTAATTCACTTATTAAATTAATTAATTCTTTATTTTTTAAATTGTAATTAAATAACTCATTTTAGTTGTTAGTTTTTTAATAATTTAATTAGTTTTAACAATTTAATTCTATTCAATTAATATTTCTTATTCTTTAATTTACTTTATTAATTATTTAATTAATTGGTTATATAATCTAAGTAAGTAATAGTATTATTTTAATGTGTTTTAAATTATTAAACCCAAATAAATTAATTCTTTTAAATAAAACACAATTAATTTTATTATATAACTTTGTTTTATTTATTTAGTTTTTAATTCTATTCAATTTAATTTATTAATTGATTAATCTCTTTTTAGTTTTATTAAATTATTTATTTATTTATTTATTTTTTGTTGTGTTTATTTTGCAGGTGTTGTCACGTGCCATGGTTTCACCACGGTCATGGTGGCATGTCTCACTGTTTCCTGCAGTCACTGCTTCTGCACGTCTCTCTGCATCCCCTCCAAACCGGAGGCACCATTTGTTTCACCTTGTTGTCCCACCGTTTTCACGTTACGGTGCCTGTGCCACCATTTCGCATCCCCAGTCACAGTTTCCTCATGGTTCCACACTCATGGTGAGACTGTGAGACACACCCATGGTGAGACCATGCGACACACTCACGGTGCCACTGTATTTACTTCTCTCATGTCTCACCGTTTCCACACCCCAGCACCCTCACACCATCAAACCTTCTACTTATTTACTGCCTCCTTCCATAGAAAACACAGCACATCATCACCACAACAAATCAACAGAAAACTAAACCCATAACAATCGTATATTAAATTCAACAGCAGCTGCAAGAATAAATAACTTGGAGACACAAATCAAATTGGATCAAATAAATTCAAACAACCTAATTCTACAGCAAACCAAAACCTGAATTATCGGGTATGTGGCCTCTCATCCTCCCTTTTTTCTTTTCAAACCCTCCTCATCGGCTTGCCTCGCCGCATGCCACCCTGAACCGCGTACCCCCTTTCTGAAGGGTTTTTAAAAAATTAAAATTTGATAACAGGGGTTAGGGTTCGAATATTTTTAAAAATGGGTCTGGGATGCGTGAACGACGTTCACGCATCCCGGACCCCGGCGTGATGTGTGAACGCCGTTCACGCATCTTCCCGAGAGAAGAGATGCGTGAACGGCGTTCACGCATCTCACAGAATACCAAATTCCCCTTAAAATGTATAACTATTAATTATAAAGTAATAAACTTATTATAAAAATTAAGAAATGTTAATAAATATCAATTAAATAATATAAAATATTGAAATAATGTTAATAATTATTAATAAATATTCATGAATAATAGATATTCATTAAATAATTATTAATATAATGGCTTGAGTATTCTCTAACATATATTGAGAAATCTATAATCTTAGCATCTTTCAGTCACTCATGTTATCTCAACATGTTGTAGTTAAACATCTATTTATATAAAGATCCTCATATGGTTCCATTTGTATTCTAAATTGGAAACTTAATTTTTATACTTTCTAATACTCCTTTTTCATTGTTTTTCTGATTAAATATTGGTATATTTGTGAACCATGATCACATCATCACTATGCTAAGTTCTCTGAGTTTCATTTCTAGATCCAAGAGTAATATTTTTTAAGGCATGTGCTCTCTAAAAAATATCATTTTATCTAAATAAGGTGGAAGAAGTGATGTCATGGACATGACCTAAGTTTTGAGATGCATACTCAATAATCTCACTCTTTAGATTGCGTACCAGTATAAATCGTTTCCTTTTATAAAGTCTGAATATGTATCTTCTCAAAATTGGCCAAATGAACTTCTAATTCATATTGTAGTTTTCAATGTTGTCCATAAACAACCATAAATGTTAAATCATTCTTATAGTGTATCAATTATTAACCAAGGGTAGATAATCAAAATTATCAATGAAATGCTAAATCCTGCACATACTTCACCAAATATATTAAAAAGTTCAAGTGAAAAGATAAATCTCCCCTTTTCATCCCATCTTTCCATCAATCAAGCTCTCCCCCTTAATTGAAATGAGAAATATAATTAAGAAAAATGGATAAAGTGTGATTGGAATACCTCAAGTTTCAACTTTTTGAGATGATATGAATTTCAAGATTTGTCATGAAATAATCCTTGGATTTTAGCTCAAACTTATTCTTGGAAATAGTTTCTTTCACAGTTTTCTTGACTTCATTGTTTTGCATATTCCCAATGGAAGATTTTCCAACTATTGTTCCATTCTTCTACACTTGTTGTGGCCTTTTATTCTTATCAGCATATGCATTTTGCATGGTTGGACTGAACCATCACTCATCATAACTGTGACCACTTCTATTGCAATTTGAAATAATTAATATAATTAATATTTATCATTTAATTTAATCATATTATTTATTATACACACATATATATATATATACATTGGTAGATAATTTGATAATAGTAAGACACTTATTAAAGGTATAATAGAAGTCTAGATAACAGTAATACACATACAAAACGTATCATAAATCAAATGTCAACCTAATCTACGCCTCCGGTGTGGATGCTCCTCTGTCCCACAGTCAGGCGTATACTGGATGCGTCCACGCCGTGTCTATCTACGTCTGTGCTCTGGCGTACGCTGCGCATCCTCATCGACAGCCACCTCCACATCCTCCTGTGTGACAGACGGTGGATGTACAGTCTCACCGCCTGTACCCTGGCCTGCATCTAAGGATAGTGGAAGCTGGCTGGAACTCTCACCAATATAGGAAGTAGATGGCTGCTCTGCTGCGGATGACTGCAATAAAACATCGAACTCAATCCAGTCAGCATCTGTAAGTACCTGTGGTTGTGCCTGAGAAGCTGGAGGAGCATATGACTGATCATGCTGAACACCCTCCTCCAGTGGAATAATATCATGTGGCTGAGCAAGCTGAGAAGCCTCATCCTGTGGAACAACAGCATCCATAACAGGGTCGTCACCCCCAGGTACATCTATGTGAGGCTCAGCAGGCTCCGCGGCCTCCGCAGCAGGCTCCGCGGCCTCCGCAGCAGGTGGTGGATCAAAGAAAATGCCATGATAAATCTCGTCCATCGACGGTAGCATCTGTCGTACAAGGCTGTGAAAATATGCTGGGTCAAAGGCAGCTCTCTCCACTGGATCAGACATATGCAGTAGATGACAAATACGAGCATCCTGCGAAAAAAAATTCTGTTGTTAACTAATTTGAATAAAAAATATGTTGAACTGTGAAAGGAAGAATGCATACCAAGTCATAAAAGCCCCGTCCGTGCCGTGTCAGAAATCTGACGGGAGACCTGATGTACCAGCCTGCATAATCCATCTGATCCATCAAATGAAAGCGTACTGTCCCTGCCCCTCGCAACTGGGACTCCCGTCTCCTGTCCCATAACGCAACATATCTCGCATGGTAGCTCCTCCAATCAAAATCTCTCTTCCTTGACATCTTCAGGGAATGAAATGAATCCAACTGACTGGGCGGGTCAGGAACTGGCTGAAGGAATCCAAACTGTCTCATAACCCTATCTGTCTGATGCCACTCGACTATATGAAAATGAATCAGTGGAACCATGCAGGAGCCGATATCAAGCATCACTGTACAGTATGGGGGCAGACTCTGAAGGATATCATCTGTATATGGCATCCATGTAATCTGAAAGAAAAAATGAATAATCAATTAATATATGAATAGATTTACAGTAAAGAGTAAAGATTTAACAATATAAATAATAATCACTTACATCGTCTGGTCGAATGCTGTCTAGCATAAGTCTGTAGGCGTGAACATCATGTCTGGGAGAATCTGAATGTCGATGCGCCTGACTCCACATGTAGATAACATTTTTTTTTACATTTCATAAAAGAATTTTATACAAGTAAGTTAGATATTAGAAAGAATTAATAACATACCAACGTCCACGTGGAGCCTCTCCTACAATATCTACGGGTAATGGCGCACGGGCATGTGGAGCTAAACGAGGTATGTTCTCCCATACCCACATCTGTATAAGAACCATGCATCCTGTGATCTGCATCTTATTGATGCGACATGCGCTGCATAGGGCTCTGTATGTATATGCTAGGCAGGCAGACCCCCAACTATATCGACCTGCCTGGTCCAAATCCTCTAAAAAAGCTAGATACATCAGGTGCACAAAAGTAGTAGAGTGGTCAACAAAAAGCATTCCACCGATCAGCCTCAAAATATATGCGCGTGCACAGCGCAGCACGGTGACTTCATTAGCATCATCTAGTAAATGTGTGAAGTGTTGGTCTAACCAAGGCATCCACAATCTACCACCGACGATGGTCCTGCCATCATCCTGGACCTCTATGCCCAGAAGTCTATGAACAAGCTTAGGAAAATCTGATGGAACTCGGCCTATCAAAGCATGTCCGTCGATAGGGAGGCCCAACATAATAGCCACATCCTGCAATGTAATAGTCATCTCCCCCTCACTGAAATGGAAAGTATGCGACTCTGGTCTCCATCTCTCGACAAGTGCGGCAATGAGCTGATGATCAAGAAACGTGAAGTCGCACATCGCTACTCCATAAAATCCAGCTCGACGAAGATGTGGGACGATAGCGGGAGGTGGTGCAGTATGATGGAAATGGTGAGATCTACGTACACTCAAGGGAGCCACAGGACGTCCCTCTAAAAGCAGTCGTGATACATGAGTAGCTTGAGATGTAAGCAATAGAAAACCTTCCATCTGCACACATGATATCATCGTTACTTATTAATAGTGGAATCATGATATATTCATTTTTATTTGGTGTCACAATCAACATTAGCCTAGTCTCACAATCAACATTAGTTAAGGATGCTCAGACACTCAGATGCCATTACTAAAACTAGACATCTTATAAGAAAACCATAATTTAAAAGTGAAAAATTAATTATTTCTTCTTATTTGTGAAATTACGTTTGTTAATTTATCCATTATCCATTAAATAACCATCAACATTATTCCACATTAAAAATTAACAGGAAAAAGTGAAAAATTAATTATTTATTCTTATTTGTGAAATTACGTTTGTTAATTTATCCATTATCCATTAAATAACCATCAACATTATTCCACATTAAAAATTAACAGGAAAAAGTGAAAAATTAATTATTTCTTCTTATTTGTGAAATTACGTTTGTTAATTTATCCATTATCCATTAAATAACCATCAACATTATTCCACATTAAAAATTAATAGGAAAAAGTGAAAAATTAATTATTTCTTCTTATTTGTGAAATTACGTTTGTTAATTTATCCATTATCCATTAGATAACCATTAACATTATTCCAAATAGATCAAGTTCCTAAGTAACTATAGAAACTTCCACAATAGGTTATTCAACCACAACCTCTTCCTCTTAGTCTTCTACTTCTTCTCATCCTCATCCTCTATTTCTTATTCCTCTTCTTCATCATCGACACCAACCACAACCTCTTCCTCTTAGAGTAGGTACACAGACTCGATCATGGATGATGAGATTTGGAACTCTGTCCTGCCACTTGGGGACATCTCTTACGAGTATGTCCTTCTGCGTGGCAGATACTGCATCGTATTCTCTCTCCTCGTTGCCGAGGCCAATCCATCTCATTTCTGATGCGAGTTGACTTCGGTCTTCCTCGAGGCCGCAACCTAGTAGCATGAAGCCAATAATTTTAGAAATGACACACATTGAAAAAATTATAAATGATACCAAAACCGACTTATGAAAACCTGGAAATATCAGGGACAATGCTCGGTTGATCAACAGGCAATGTGATAGAATGGAAGTCACCAACTGGCATCCAAGCATCACTATAATAGTTAACCAAAGTGCTCATGTGATACACCGGGTCAACATATGGCTCCCACGATATATTTACCGAAGCGCAAGCTGTAATAACATGTACACATGGATATCTCAATGCCTGAAAGCTGCCACAATCACAGTACCTGTTATCCAACATCACGACAAACACTCCACCATTAGTGCATGCACCCTGGTCGTAGCACTTTCTTACCCGAAAACTCCTCTTTTCCCTGTCAAAGGCTATAACATTCCATCGTGAAGCCTCATTCCGTATCCGGTCAATATCAGTTTGAAAATGCTGAGTAAAAAGCATTCCATTTTCCATCCTCTGGTAGGCCTTTTGGGACCGTTCAACAAAGTAGTGAACACATCTAAAAAATGTCTCTTGCACTAACCCTGTGATTGGGAGTTTGCGCACACCCTTGAGGACCCCATTTACGCACTCCACTATATTAGTGGTCATATGCCCATATCTCATGCCACCAACGTATGCTAATGACCATTTTTCCTTTGAAATTTGTACCATATATTCATATACCTCCTCATTAACTGTTCGGATCTCTTCAAGACGTCGATCAAACCTTTCTTGTTGGGGTTCATATGCTGAAAGCATAACATAATAATGTATTAAAATGGATAGTAAATTTTGTTAAAAAAAGAAAGTTTAGAAAACCATACCCAATTTGAGGATCGCCTTCTTTATGGCCTCATCTCTAAACTGCTTATGCACATTACTTGCAATATGTCTAATGCAATAACGGTGATAAGCATTCGGCTCAGTCCAAGAAACCCCATCACTACTCACGGCCTCTATAATCGCTCGATGACGATCAGATATCAGACACACGCCCTGTTTCTGCATGACATGAACACGTACACATGCCAAGAACCAGCTCCAGCATTCAAAATTTTCTTTTTCAACAACAGCAAAAGCAAGTGGCAGAGGAGCACGATTACCATCCTGTGTGGCAGCAATGAGTAGAACACCTGTATACTTTCCATAAAGGAATGTTCCATCTACCTGAATAAATTGTTTACAAAAGGGAAATGCAGCAATGCACGGTCTGAATGCCCAAAAAATCCTATTGAACTTCACCTTTGACCGATCAACTAGATGATTTTGGGATACATACTCAACACTGTCCAACTGATAAACAATCTGATTATTGAGAGACAACAATTCCATAAGCTGTGGCAACAACGCATAAGACTCTTCCCAATCACCATACACTTTTACAATGGCTTTCTGTTTTGCATTCCAAGATTTGTTGTATGATACCTTATAGTTATACAACTGTTGAATTCTTTCCTGAATAAGGGCAACAGGAACATACTGACTTGTTCGTATCATCTCACAAATAACAGTAGATATAAAATCTGCATCAAGAGAAGAGTGATCTTGTGCCAAGCTGGGATGCAGACAAGTGTGTGGGCCTTCTAATTTGGTTATCTTCCAATATCCATAACATTTATCAAATAGTGCTCTTAATCGAAATTTACATTCTGACCCATATTTTTCACAACGAATGAGATATTTGGTCTTCTTTGACTCATAAACCACAAATGTGAAATGTCGCTCAATGTGGTATTGCTTTATCACATTTTTCATGACCTGTTTACTTTCGAACTCCTGCCCAACATATATGGCATTATCATTTGATGCAGGCAAATTCCCTATAATGCCAGGGAATTCAGAAGCTGGTGTAATGACATCCCAATCAAAAGGTTGTTCACGAGACATTCCTCCAACTAAGGAACTCAAAACTGAAGACTGATTACCACTAACTGGTGGATGTAGTGGATGTCTGTCTCTCAAAGGAACCTCATAAGGTTCATTTCCAACCACATCATCTCCTGCTGACTCCCCAGATTCTTCTTCCTCAGATAAACTTTCTTGCACTATATCAGCACAGAAAGGGATGTCATCTACATTTCCTTACAAATTTTGATGATATTCCTCATTACATTCTTCCACAGGAGTCGTATGAGAAGGAGGCAATGAAGAAGACTGTTGTGAAGGACCGACTTCTATAGAGGTCACAAAGCATGGTTCTGTAGTAATCGATTGCACCACATCAATATCAGAAATGACAATAAATAATTCCATCAAACCATTAATACACTGTTGCCTGAATAACTGAGAAGCCTCCATCCAATCCTCATCATCGACTATAGGGTAGTCGCTGTGCCACATACGCTCAGGATATTGAAGATGTCGGTATCTAATTGAAGTGATTACTTGTCCTGCACTCAATTTTAACCGACTATGAATCTTATTACGAACTGCATCCAATGTCATACAACCATGGAGATTTACCACTTTGACAGGTGGCACACTGTAGCTAAAACCCTGTTCGGTACAAATTACCTCACCGTTGCAATATATTTGAGCAGACATAATTACCTATTAAAAAAAATTTTAAAAATATTATACACTACATTAAAATTTTAAATTATTTAATTTGGTTTTGAATAATTGATTATCTTGAGACTTTTTTATGTATTGATTTATCACTGTTAAGGTATAGTGATTGTGATTTTAGCACAAAAGCAAATTTAATATAATGTTTCATAAAGTTTGATTACTTATGAATATATAATCATGACTTGATATTGAGACTTGCGATTAGTTTATCATTATCTGATAAACTAACCACAATTTATATGGGTAAACTCCTGTCTCTATTATCAAATATTGCAGCAACCGCCAATCTCCTGTCAAACAGCAATGCCTCCTCTCGAACGAGTTCTCAAATGCCTCTTCGTCGACACCTCTTCATCGACACCTCTTTGGGGCGTCAGTCTTTTAATTACAAATTTACTCACATGCATGTGAGAGGGTCTAGGAGTATGAAATACATAAATTAATTTAAACGGACACACAGGTCCTTACACTTACTGAGAGATGACTCGCAGGTCATCAATACCGGAAAAATGCAATTATTACAAATTGAATAACAACATACACAAAATAAAACATGCAATTTAAATTATGCATGGTCGGTCATCTCAAGATCAGTCATCACTCATACCGTGTTTTTTGGTATATTTATTATATTATCCGTATTATATAAAATCTATATTAAATACTACACCT
This sequence comes from Viscum album, assembly GCA_963277665.1. Classification (NCBI taxonomy): domain Eukaryota; kingdom Viridiplantae; phylum Streptophyta; class Magnoliopsida; order Santalales; family Viscaceae; genus Viscum; species Viscum album. Next base: position 643,971,577 of record OY728120.1, on the reverse strand, counting down.
CTTTTACAAAAATTTAACTTCATGTGTATATATATATATATATATATATTTATTAAAAACATTAAATAAATTTTATTATAACTGATCTAATTGAGATTTACATAATAAACACTTTTGTTATTTTAAATTTTATGAAATTGTAATGTTTTTTGGGCATTCTTCTACTTTTCAAAATATAAGTAAATATATTTTATACTTTATTGATTAAAAATATTATTACTAGTAAATAAAAGTAATTTAATTTACACTTACATCAAAACCATCCATTAAAATAAATTTCTCTAACATAAATTACTTTTTCTAAACATTAAAAATTTTAGACATAACATAAAACATTCAATATTTAGACAACAGACATTCAAAAAATTAAATCATACGAACATTCAACATCAAGAAAATTAAATCATACAAAACATTTCATGCATAACATATGAAATAAATAAATCATACACACAATTAAACATACAAATGAAATAAATAAACACAATTAAACATACAAATGAAATAAATAAACACAAATAAACAATTAAATTATTAAATAGAAATTTTACCTCAATAAAAGCAGCAAATATTTGTTGAGAAAGAATTTATGCAGAGCTTCACAACAAAAATCATAGGAGAAAAATGGGTATTGGGGGGGGGACCCCTCCTTTTATAAGATTTCTCGGCCGGATGCGTGAACGCCGTTCACGCATCCTTCAGCTCGTCCGCGAAGGATGCGTGAACGGCATTCACGCTTCCTTTAGCTGGTCAGCAAAGGACGCGTGAACGCCGTTCACGCATTACCGTCGGGGTCCGGGATGCGTGAACGGCGTTCACGCATCCCGGACCCATTTTTAAAAATATCCGAACCCTAACCCCTTTTATCATATTTTAATTTTTTTAAAACCCAGAAAAAAAATTAGTCCTTTCTGAACTTGCGGCATGCTTGCGCTGCTGGCCGAACCTCCGTGAGCCCTGTCTTCCCTTCCCCCTACTTTTCTCCTTTCCGAACCTCACCGAACAGAACCACCCGAAGCATGCACCACCACCTGCTCCGGCCTTCCCTACCATGAAGCTGACGTGCCCCTTGCTCCTCCTCTAGTACCCGCCACTGCCTCTTCGCACCGCAAACCCTTGCTCCATAGCTGGGATCCCGCCAGCCTAAGCAGCCTCAGGCTGTTACGCCACCGCCTCTATCCTTTCCCTTTTCTCTTCTTCCATCCACGGTTCCCCATAACAATGCATTCCCTACTCGACGGAAAGCCATCCGAAGACCACATGGTCGCCGCGACCCTAGGACCACACCACTATACCTTCTCCGAGCTGCCTCTCCCATCTGCAAGGCCTTCGCCGGCTAAACCCGAATGACCCCCCCCCCCCTCATTTCGCTTTTAATCTTTTTTTTTACTTTTTATTTTGTTTTATAATAACATATAATTTATCATAATATATTATAATATATATCATATACTATACAATAATAATTATAGTTATATTAATAATTGTATATAAGCTGATATATAATATTAGTATATCATATTAATAAATACAATTACATATAATTGTATCAATAATATTAGGTATTTTATATATATATATAAGTATTTTTATTTAAGTAATAATATTAATATATAGAATATAATAGTTTCATTTTTTTGACTCACATGTGTTTCTTTCTGCACAGGGGGAGTTGGGTGTGCAAAGAAAATTGTGGGAACTTCGTGGGAAAGACATGAGAACATTCACGAGTTCGTTGTAAGGGTTGTTTGCACTCACAGGGAATTCACTCGGATCTGGTGACAAGAATGTTGAAGATGCACCACATGGATTTTTGGCCTCTCATTTTTCTCTGTTTTTAGTTTAGTTTCTTTGAATAAGAAGAGGCACAACTCATCTCTTCTGTGTGAAGGACAAGGGTCGAGGGTCGGAAAAAGGACCTGGGGGAAGGGCATCATTCCACAGCGGGAGGAGGAGACTCCATCTCGATTCACACCTCCATTTCATCCAAATCTCATGGATAGGGATTATCTTTGACCTGGAGATAGGACCTGATCCTCCATTCTCCGCCTCACCCTCGTTGCTCTATTATAGTTTTAATTTCAATTGTGTCTGTAAATACTTGTGTTTCGTGTTTTGTAATTAGAATTGTGATTTTTTTTCAGTTTTTTTGTGTCGTTTATTCATCCTCACTTCGTATTATGATCTCCAATATCTAGAAATAGAGATCTAACTTGTGGGGATAGATCTAGTTTATGAAACCCAGCATGATTTGTCGATCCACACAATAACGTGATCACGTTATTTTTATTCTCCTTGGTAGATCGCGTCTGTGAGTTAGATTAAGAGAGAACAAGATCTTGCATAGGACGATTTTCCACTTTCTTGTTTAATTTCTTCTCCCCTTCCTGTCTTGATTTCTCAAACTGAGAATCAATATTGGTTGAACGATGTGACGATCTTAATGGAATCATTCTGGTTTGTGATAATTTCTTTCTAGAATGATTTTGCTAACTGAATCACCTTTTAGTTCGGAGAAATTCTTGAGTATTAAAGAAATTCGATTCTTGAGTGTTTAATTTCTGGGAAAGACTGGTGTGTGATCTAAGACATCGATCATGCACTGTGAAAATTTTAGAATTGCTAATCAGTTTCTTAAGTTGATCTAGGAAAGCGAGTAGGGGTGGATTAATCGGGTTCCGGCCTTGTTCACACTGACTTTATTCTTCTGTGTCTTGCTATCATTTTTTTGTCTACGTTTTTTCCAGTGTCTTTATGTTTTTTCACTATTCCATCTTGGTTTCTCCTCTTTCCATGAACTGCTCCACATCCATTGTTCTCTCCGATACTAATTGGTGATTTCTTATGAGTGTGTTTTTATGTTTTCAAAGTATTTAAAAATACAAAAATATTTTCGGAACGACCACTTAGGCTCTCGACACTTCTTCCTTGAGAGCATCCCTGAGGTTAGAAATTGTGCAATATCTTGTGTCTTTATAAATGTAAACTTGAACGTCCTCATGACAAGAACTCCCTGTCAAATTTTGACGTCGTTTCCGGGGAAGCAACAAGTGTCTGAGTGGTTTTTCCAATTTTTCTTTTATTTTAAAACAAAAAAAACATATAAAAAACATCAAAAAATCATAAAACACACACACACACATTGATGAACTCTAATGAATCTGATATAGTGTCAATTTTTGACCTAGTTCAAGAGCTTGAGGAGGTTGTTGCTAAGTTTCAATGTTGGATGCATGAAAGGCAGTATCAAGACCTTATTGATGAGGAGACAACTTATTCTCACGAGATCATGTAGTTGATGCAACAAGCCATGGATGAGGTAAAAGGTTACCAAGAAGATATTTTAGTACCACTACCTCCCATTGAAGCCCAGCATTATGGAAAACAGTTTAGAAGGAAAGAGAAAAGAAATAGAAGAAAGAAAAAGTTGGAGTTTCCCAACTTTGATATGGATTTGTTCCTGGATTAAAACCTGGAAATTCCAGAACCAATTTATGAGGATATTTTCACTGGCTGGAAAGAGATGGAACTTTCAATTATTCATGATGTTGGGAATTTATTTGATGATTACCTTTTCTATAATTTCCATTTTAATGATTTAGATTGTAATAACTATTTTAATTACTTATCAATTCTTCAACAGGTGGAGACAGCACATGAAATCATATCGCTCTCCTTGGAAGATTTAGCAAGTGAGGTGGTGTGTTTTAAAGAGAGGTTAGAGGAGGTTAAATACCTCTCTCTTACCTCGGACCCTCTCCCAGGATCACTATTTCATCACAAGGAGGAACAAGCATCATTGATAAAGGGAGTTGACAATTTTATGGAAGAAGCTGTATTTTTATTCAACTTGGATTACATCGAAGCTAATTTTAATTGTGTTGCTCCATGTTCAGGTATTGAATATGCAATACACCTTTGTGATTTCTTGGAGAGTGAGGAAGTTGAGTTTGAATATGCTGAAGATCTTATGGAACTTCCAATTCTGGATGACACTACCAGTTTTGGAGTTGTTTTTTAAGATGAATTTTTGGAGTTGTGCACTAAAATAGAAGTGGATGATGACACATTAATTGCTATCCAAGAGAAAATAATTTATTGGAATGAACTAGAATACAAGTCATATCCACGTTTTCCAACATTATAACTTGTGTACACTCAACCTCAAGAAGAAGAAGTAGGGAAGTACCCCTATATCATGTTCTTCCCTCCACTATTCAACATGAAGTACTTCATTGCCAAGGAGGGGAATGTGGTTGAAGCTGCACATGGGGTATGCCAAAGATGGGAAAACACTAAAGTTTAAAGGAATCACACCAAGTGGTTCCTGAGAAAGAATCCAAATCCACCATCAGACTAGGGTTGATCCAAGGACTGTCCAGCTGTAGAAATACCAAATACAGCACCCCCTAGGGGGTTATCCCAGGATTATCCCTTTTAATTTCTTTCTTTAGTTTCTTTTTGCATGTTGTTTTTAATTTTAGTGTCATTTTCTTAGGAATATAAACAGGCAGTAGATTCCACGTGGATATCATTCAAGTCCCAGAGGAAGAGTACACTAAAGATAATGGATAACACTCCCTAACTCATACTCTGTGGTTGATTTTTATTTGAACTTAAAATATTGAACACTAATATTAAATTATTTCATCATGTAGGTTCAAAACTGGAGTATCCAGAGTTTATGCGCAAGGAAAATAAAGGGAGACATTTAAAAAAATAACTAAAGATTCCATTCAGGGATGTAATTTTTTAATTCTAAAAGTTTTTTCAATATAATCATTCATTTTGTGTGCTAATGTGAATAAATTGTGGGGGGTTTCTACTAATTTTTGAAACTAGTGTATATTTTCGCTTGCATGGATTTTTAGTTGATAATATCTTCTTAGTTGAAAATTTATTTTGAGCTGATTTTCTGAAACATGCTTTCACTCACTGCTTTCAATTTCATTATGTTGCTGCTGCACATCACTGTTAATCAAGATACTATCTGAAATAAATTGTTTGAATCCTTTTTCTGCTCTTTAAAGATTCAAAGCATGAACAGTTTAGGAATATAAATGTACATGGTTGCTGGTGATGGTTTGTGGGGTTGGGTTCTTCTATTTTTTTTTGTGTCTTTCTTTTCTTTTACTTTTTGTGTGTAAAATAATTTTTTTGAACTTCATTGATACCCCTCCATATCCTTTTTCAGCTAAAATGTCTATCTGTATTATACTTAATCTTTCTCCCACCTTGAGAGTCAACATTGGGGACTATGTTGTATTTTAGGTGTGGGGGAGAGGGGTCATTCTAGTGTAATTTTGAGTTCCCTCTTCTCGAACCTTAGTTTGTGTTTGTTTAAAAATTGTCATTTTTTTCAAAAAAATGTTTCAAAAAGTGGTTCAAAATTCCTTTAAAATTTTCAATTTCTTTCATCACTTGATGATCATTGGAGGTTCAGTGGTACTTCAGTTATGAAGTGTCTAGTGGATAACTTTTTTCTGGATGTTGAGAGTGGCACTTACTCAGAAACTGTTAAGTATGAATGATTGCTAACTGCAATTGTTCACTATCTCTATGGATCTATCTATTTAGGAATTGGGGATGTAAGTGTGACATGATAGGTTTTTTGGGATGAGGATCATGACTTAGGGTAACTTTATGTTCTCACTGGAACCCATGGGAATCACATTATTATTAAATAATATTCAATCACTTCAGGAAGTCAACTTGATTGATTATTAATTAAGTCATTTGTAACTAGAGTAAAATGGGAAAATGGGATCCCATGGTGAGTATCTGAGACAAGATGCACTGGGTGCATTTCTATGAATAAATAAATCCAATTTGAATCATAATAAGTGCTATGCACAGTGCTCTGCACATGGAATATGGCTGGGAAAAAAAGAGTAAAATAAAGTGCCCTTGTCAAAAATGAACTCATTAAGGTGAGGGGAATTTTGAACCTAGATGAAGAAGGGAGAAATTGAATTGGTTAATTTTAATTTGATTTGAGTCAATAAATCTATGAAATTAATGGACCTTAATTCTTGGATCCTGGTGGAAGGTGATAATGGAAGGTGCTCTTGGTTAAGTTTTGAGTTCCATTTCATCTAACCTGTCAACACTCCTTGAATTAGAACTTGAATTGGAAGGTAAAGTAGGATAGTTAATGAATACACATAGGAGGCATGAAATACTTGACAGTGTATGAATTTTTGATGCTCTTGACTTCCAGTGGTTTTTTTTAAGCTAGGAAAGACATTATTTTTTAACACCTTTAGATAGCCTGACCCATTGTTTGGTCCTGATCCTCTTGATGTTTAAGTTCAGTCACACACTTTTTGAACTGAAACTCACAAATCATATTTTTGCTTTAAAGTCAAAGGCATGTGCTTGTTTGAGGAAAAATAAAGTTTTAAGTGTGGGGGAGTTTGATGTGGTAGTGTTTTCATACACTTTTCCACATACTTTTTGTATTTTCTATTGAATTTTTTATATTAAAATGGTGTTTTTTATTAAATATTTGATAATTGTTGTGTTTTTGTACTTGTTGGGATCCCACCGGCCTAAGCCGCCTCATTCCACTACGCCGCTGCCTCCATCCATTCCCTTTTATCTCCCTCCAGCCACAGTTCCCCCTCACAATGCACGCCCTTCTCACCAGCAAGCCACCCAAATCCTGCATGGTTTCCGCGACCCCAGGACCACGCCACTGTACCTACTCCGAGCCGCCTCTCCCATCTGCAAGGCCTTCACCGGCTAAACCCAAACGACCCCCCCCCCCTTCATTTCGTTTTTATTCTTTTTTAAAATTTTAATTTTATTTTATAATAACATATAATATATCATAACATATTATAATATATATATATAATATACTATACAATAATAATTATAGTTATGTTAATAATTGTATATAATCTTATATATAATATTAGTATATCATATTAATAAATATAATTACATATAATAGTAATAATAATATTAGGTGTTATATATATATATAAGTATTTTTATTTAAGTAATAATATTAATATATAGAATATAATAGTTTCATTTTATTTTTTATTTGACTCACGTGCGTTTATTTCTACATAGGGGGATTTGGGCGTGCAAATAAAATTGTGGGCACTTCGCGGGAAAGACACAAGAACATTCGTGAGTTTCTTGTAGGGGTGTTTGCACTCATAGGGAATTCACCCGGATCTGGTGACAAGCATTCTGAATATGTGCCACGTGGATTTTTGGCCTATCATTTTTCTCTATTTATAGTTTAGTTTCTTTGAATAAGAAGAGGTGAAACTCCTCTCTTCCACATGAAGGCCAAGGGTCGAGGGCCAGAACAAGGACCGGGGGGGAAGGGCATCATTCCACAGTGGGAGGAGGATACTCCATCTCGATTCACACATCCATTTAACCCAAATCTCGTAGACAGGGTTCGTCTTCGACCTGGAGATGGGACCTGCTCCTCCATTCTCCGCCTCACCCGCATTGCTCTGTTCAAGTTTTAATTTCAATTGTGTCTATAAATACTTGTGTTTCAAGTTTTGTAATTAGAATTTTGATGTTTGTTTCAGTTGTTTTGTGTCGTTTATTCATCCTTGCTTCGTATTGTGATCTCCAATCTCCAGAAATGGAGATCTAACTTGTGGAGCTAGATCCATTTTATGGAACCCAACATGATCTAGAGATCCACACATTATCTCGGTCACGTTGTTTTTATTCACCTCGGTAGATCACGTCTGCGAGTTAGATTAAGAGAGAGCAAGATCTTGCATAGGATGATTTTCCACTTTCTTGTTTAATTTCGTCTCCCCTTCTTGTCTTGATTTCTCGAACTGAGAATCAAGATTGGTTGTGCAATGTGATGATCTTAATGGAATCATTCTGGTTTGTGAGAATTTATTTCTAGAATTATTTTTCTAAGTGAATCACCTTGCAGTTTGGAGGAACACTTGAGTATTGAAGAAATTAGATTCTTGATTGTATAATTTCTAGGAGAGATTGATGTGTGATCCGAGACATCGATCATGCACTATGGGAATTTGATAATTTCTAATCAATTTCTTAAGTTGATCAAAGAAAGCAGGTAGGAAGTGGATTAACCTGGGTCCGGCATTTTTCACACTGACTTTCTTCTTATGTGTCTTACTATCATTTTTTTGTCCCGGTTTTGTCTTGTGTCTCTATGTTTTTTCACTATTCCATCTCTGTTTCTCCTCTGTTTTTGCACTACTCCACATCCACTATGCTCCCCGGTACTGATTGGTGATTTCTTAGGAGTGTGTTTTTATGTTTTCAAAGTATTTAAAAATACAAAAATATTTTCAAAACGACCACTTTGGATCTTGACCCTGCTTCCTTGAGAGAGACCCTGAGGTTAGCCATTGTGCTATATCTTGGGTCTTTATAAATGTAAACTTGACCGTCCTAGAGACAAGGATACCATGTTAGTGCATCACCTACCATTGGACAATATGATATCCTAGTTTGTATAATGTAGTTTTTTTAAAAGTTCTCATAGATTAATTATAAATTCATTTTTTTAACACTATACAATTATGATAAATAGAATATTTCTGAATTTAATTATCTTTTGGAGTGAAATATGAGTTTCTGGTAGAAGATAGTTTAAGGATGGAACTCTACTTGTCAAGTATTTTTTTCATATTCTATGAAGAAATTAATTCTTAACCATTAGGGAGGGGATCTAAAAACCCAAAATGTGTTATCCCAAAACCTTATGTTTTTTTTTGAATCGATGGTATTTAAATCATAATAGATTTATGGCTTTGAGGCCCTCAATATTCCATTTATTGTTCACTTGTTTATGATTTATGACCACAATCACTCCCTATAAATATTTATGATTTTCCTCTAATTATGTGTCCCAAATTTCCACCAGTGTTCTCCTATTCTAAATCATAATTTGGAGGTTAGTTTTTCATTTCCCTTTCTCTCTTATAAAGAATAAATTTTATTAACCCTATTTTCAATGTGGGGTTTTTATAAAGGTATTTTCTATTTTTAACATTTTATTTTTGAAGAAAATATTCAAATTCTGAGAACACAAGTTATTGAAGTAGGGTAGAATGTAACACCCTAGTATTTCATTGTACATTATCTCATTAAATTAATTCAATAACTTGCACTACACGCAACATTGAGTTCGAGCGCACCACGACTTACCAAACTAGCAGTTCAAAAAGAAGTTATGAATAGTATTAACTGAATTTTAAATTTTATATACTCCATATAATTTTAGAATCCATATTATTTTTTTCTTAGACATAATATAAGAACAAATTCATTTTTTCAGATAAAAAAAGTATTTTTTAAAAAATGCAATTCTGTCGCCTTTTAATGGAAACCCCTATTTAAATACAATATTTGATGCTTTTATATATTAAATTTAATGAAATTAAATTCTTATTTAGTATTGGGACATAAAAATTTAGTTTGGATAAATTTTTGGAACTTTTCTGATAACTTTCATATTTGGATTAATAGTGAAAAATACTAAATTGAAATTGAAAACAACTTTTTTAATCAAAATAATTTATAGTGTTAAATTATTAATTTGAGTGGTTTTAAAGTATAATTAGATTATATTTTTATCATTTAATATAATTTAGGTCATTGTATCTAAATTCACATTTAAATTTTATGTAAACACATGTCAATCTTTTGATAGTTTTTACTTCTTAAAAACCTGCTTTCTGGTTTTGACAACAGGATTTAATTTTAAATTAGTTGATTCAAATTACATGTTTTTAATTTGGTAAAATCGACATCATTTTTTTATTCATAATATCAAAATTATCTTAGGGTGAATTTATGGCATTTTTCTAAAAACTTTCAATTTTGATGAATAGTAAAAAAACACTGTGTTATTGTTTAAAACCTACTTTTATTTAAATAATTATTATTTTCATTTAAATTTATTTTAAAGTCAAAATAGATACATAATACCTATATTAGTTCAATTTAATTCATTGGAGTCATTTTATAATAAGATTATATGTATAAAATTTTATTGAATTTTTTAACATCTTTTACCCACCTTCTAGGCACATTTGCAAATTTGCATAAAACAAAATTTTACCGATTATGTGAATTGAATTTCAAAAAATCTAGACACATCGTTGACATCAGTAAGTAAAATGTGGTTCAATAAGATGAAAATAATTTTTGGTGAATAGTAACTTAAATTTTATTTACCATGGTTAAAAGTAAATAGGGTAATTAAAGGTAAAAAAGATATTATAATTACCTTAAGACTTATCCTAATTCTATTGGATAAGTGTTTTTATTTCGACTAAAATCAACCTTAGGAATAAAATATGATCCTCTTTGATCCACTCGGATTAGAATTGGACATTTATTATTATTTTATTTAGAGAAGCGTTATAAGTGTTAAATTCAAATTTTTATAACTAAATTTTTTTAATATAGGGTTATACATAAGATAAATTAAACTATAAATATTCATTAGAAAGATAAAAATATTTCCTGCATAATGGTATTTTATTTATAATTTTTAGACACTAAATAATTAAATTTATTTATGACACACTGGTGATCCAGTAATTACCTCATTAATGAAATTTTAATATAATTGATATTATAAATATAAAAATAAAAGTAAACTGGGACTTTTGATGCATTAAACTAATTTTATAGGTTAATATGAAATTTTAGGATTGATTTAATTTATTTTTTTCAAATTAATCAAGTTTTTTGACATTTATGAAAACCAAATACTAAATATTGTCAAAATTGAAAAAAATGAGTTTTTAAAACAAATACTATATTATTAAATGATATAATATTCATAAAAATATAAGTTTCAGCTAAAGGACTTAAATAATGATAGATATATCATTAATTAACCACTTTAGGTTTTCTTGGCATTTTATAGTAAGTTTATTAACAATTTAAAATAAAAATACCAGGAGACATCATAAATGTCAAACTATTTAACTACGAGTTAGATCTAAAAGATAAGGTTAATATAGTGAACCAAACATGTATAAAACCTATTTTTTGATATGATTTAGACCCATACCTACCTTATAATCTAAATAAATTCATTTTTATCCATTAAAAAACCGAAAATTATTTTATAATAAAATAATATTTCCATATTTTCCTAATGTGTCCCTCACCTCTCTTATAAAAGGGCACTTCCACTTCTCTCAAATTCAAATCTCCAAAGACATTTGGATCATCCAAACCCTACTAAAGTATCCTCCCAAATACCGTCAATTAAACCAAGAGTGATTACTTTGATCAAAAATCCAACCTAAGGATCCCTTTTGATCAAATCAAAAAGAAGAACCCGAAGAAGAGGAGGTTAAACGTACCCTCGACCAAAGGAAAGTACAAGGTAAGGTATAATTCTTCAATCTCATTATTATCTGAGATTTTTTATATGTATGTGTATTCTGAGAAATATTTATCATCCATGTACATGTTTCATAAAAAAAGTTCAAAAGGAATATTTTAAGGTTTTATGGAAGGGACTCTTTAACTATATCATCATTTTAAATGTTTTAAATATTTATTTTCGAAATCAATTTAATTAATGTCCATGTTTTCAAAATGATTTTAAGGATTTATTCATATGGACATAATTGTTTTAAAATGTTAATTCCTTTAAAAAAATTCAAACTGGTATGGGACACTTTTATTCAAAAATCTCTTTTAAATGACTTTCTTTATAAATTGTGAGACTTTTAAATGATTTCATGAAAAAATGGTATTTCTCTCAAAGTGTTTTACTAATCATTTTCAACTATGTAAACATCATTTACTGGATATTATTCTTAATTGAGTTTGTCTTCTTATAATAAAATCTTCCATATTGTATTGAATGAGTTATGATATGATTTACTGTGGATGTGATTTTTTTATACAATTCATGGTTTATAGTTAAAGTATTGACATTTTGTATACTATTTTTAATACAAATGTTTATATTATGTTTCACCCCTTTCGTATGAGGAATGCATTTGCCTTAGTAAGTGATGGGTGGAGACTTCTATAGCACCTCGATGCATCGATAGGTCTCATGAGACAAACTAGTATCTTGGAATAAGGCCTTGACAAAATTATTATTTGTAGTCTTGGCGCAAGGCCTTGAATATGTGGTTATGATGTCTAAAATTATACATTCCTTCATTATGAAATTAGTTATTACATGTTATTATTCGACTAGTAGAATATCCATGTACATATTTATTTGGTAATGTTTGATTTATTTTTTCCATATTATATTCAATTTTATGTTTAAAAAAGCTCTTGTTTTTATTACTCATCTTGCCTTAAAATTTTATAGCTTCTGCTAAATTATTTACCATTACTGAGCATCTGAGCTCACCAATTTCTTATGTTTTATTTTCCCAGGATGTGAAGAAGTGTGTTATGATTGATATAAAGGATTAAGATATGGTAATAATGTCATTATCAAATGATTATTTATGTTATGTTTTATTTTAGAAATTATAATGTAATTTTGATATATGTAATCAATTTTCCAAGACTGCTAAACAGATCAGTAATTTAGCACTTGATTCCTTGTAATCATTCCAATGTATTAAAATAATTTACCGACTCTGGGTAACTGGGGTCAAGGCAATATAGGAATAAAATATTCCTAGGAGTGGAACCAATACATGTAGACCTAAAATGATGAATACCTAAAAATAATTTCTTATATATTGAATTTGATAACCTTTATTATATTTTTTGGAACAAGTGATGTGACAACCTAAGGAATTATTACATTTAATATTAATGGTATATCATATATTAGAAAAGATCTCAAGAATCTTGGGATGTCATATCACCACACAGACCCATCCCATGGATTTTAAGGAGGTTGTCAAATCAGATCTACCCATCTAATGGAACACAGACCCATCCCATGGATTTTAAAAAGGTTGTCAAATCAGATCTACCCATCTGATGGAAGGGAGGCCATCTAATACACATTGACCCATATCCTTGAGATTCTAGAGAGGTCCATAAAGAAGTTGGCATAAATAAATAATACACATCAATAAGATATATGATAAACAAGGGATAAAAACACACCATCCCTTACAATGTTTATCCCATATACACTAGCCTCTACCGAGACAGAACGACTCCCATGAGGTCACATTTTCTAAGTGGAATGCCCTTACTTTACTCATAAATCTAAGTGGAATCAAAAAATTAACAGATCTATAAAACATACTCCCCATAAAAAGTCTATAATACACAAATATGATAATAACTAGTCATTTTAATATGCCAGGAATAAATATCATAGGATACCTAACCACCATATTTGGAATTGATACATACAAAATTATATAGAAGATATAAAATGGGATGGTACTACTACCATATGGTTAATTTCACTATTTATCCAATAAAAATAAATCATGATTCATCCACATTGTCACATAAAAAAATATTAGCTCACAAATTCATAGCTACAACTAAGAAGGAAGGAGATGCTCATGTGGCATGGGAGCAAAGCTGGGAAGGCTCATTGTATAGGTGTTTCACACTCTAAAAATTCTAATCTTCAAAATGGATGATCTCCATAGCCAAATCACTAAAATGGATAACTCACCACACTCATAGTTCCAAAACAACATCCACCATGCCCATAACCATTGATGTTTTACACCCCAAGTTCCACAAGAAAAAGTAGAGAATGAATTACATTCAAAAGAATGTAGAGAAATACTTATGATTGAGCCTTCGATTCGTTCGACCTTTAATTTGATTTTAGCATTGAATTTGAGCCTTGGATATGTTTGAGCCTTGAATCGACCCTTGATTAAATCTTCAATTCACTGAGGAGGAGTGTTGACAGTGGGTGGCTTCTACAAAAAGCATCTAATATCGTGATGGGTTCATGACTAGTTAGATATTTTTAAATATATTGGGACACTTTTATTAGCACTTCCAAAAAATGATGATAAAGAATTTATAATTATAATTATAAATACAAAAAAAATATAAATATAAATATATAATAAATATATATAAATGTAGATATTTTAAATATATTATTTATTTAAATATAATTCTTATAATTTTATAATTATTTAAATATATAATTATTTATTTATAATTATATACATATTTTTAAAAATAATATTTATTTCCTTATATATATTTATATAATTATATAATATATATATATATATATAAATATTTTATATATTTTCATTATTTAAACAATTTTATTATAAATTTAATAATTATTTAAAAATATATAATTATTTGTTGATAATTATATAAATAATTTTTAAAAAATATTTATTGATTTATAATTATAAATGTATAAATGTATAAATATAGTAAATGTACATTTATAAATACATTTATTTATAAATATTTTTTTACAAGTATATTTTTTTATATATATATTTTTACAAATTTATTTTTAACATTATTAATGAATATCTAATATTTAGTGCATGCATGTTAAAAATGAGTGAAATTGAATAAATTAAAAATAAGTACACTTTAACAGAATTTAAAAATAGATACATTTTGACTGTGTGTGTTATATATAAAAATGAATTAATTATGTATATTTGAAATCAATACAACATATGTTTGATCTATGTTATATTGAAAAATCAAATGACATTCAATTATGTCAATTACCTATGAAATTAGTCAGTATTTTTAATTCATATTAATTTTTATTTATAAACCATTTCACTAAATATATGACTACTTAATGTAAATAATAAATATGTGTATTATATAAATCATATTTATATACATTTATATATATCTATATATTCAATATAAACTATTTTGGAACCACTTCGTTCATGAAGATTGTTTTTGTTGTCAATAGTTGTCAATATAGGTCAAAATAAATAAGGAGATGAAGAAGAACTCCAAAGTTGATTAAGAATGTAATTCAGACGATTGATGAACTGATATTAAGTTCAAAGTATATGTATCAAATTTGATACATTTTCTACAACAATGAAACCATATCAAAGAGTGTTGAAGGGATTGATGTTATAAAGTGATCATGCAACATCTCATTGTTCAAAGAGACCATGCAAGAGCTTACTTGAAGAGACATGCATTATTGAATGAGGGATCATGTGGAGATTTGAATATTTAGAAATGATCATACAATTTTGAGAAGATGATTCCAGTCATATTCAGTGTTGACTGGAAAGACTGATGTTGTTGGAAGACATGGAAGTTGCAGTACTTTCCTAGGATAATCTGACAATGCAGAAACTGGTTGTTAAAAGAGTATATATCATGGTGGAAGGAGTTAGTGATGAAATTTGTTGAATGTTGAAGAAGCCAGAAGACAGTGAAGGAGAATCGGTGTCCTTGTTGAAGCAGATATTTAAGGTGGTGTCGTTTCCCAATGGTTTCCAAATTTTTGGACCTCCAAATAGGGATTTTGTTTTTGGAAATGGAAGGAATTATGAATAAGATTGAACGAGGTCTAAAATGAAGATGGTAATTGGAAAAGGAGGAAAACTACATACCTCATATCATGAACTGCAAATCATGTCTGGGAACGGTTTGTATCCGTGAACCATGTAGTGGGAAAGGTATGCATGACAGTTCATAGAACGGGTCACATTACCAAAAATAGTTCATAGTGAAAGAATTTGTGGTACGTGGGATGGAATTTTGTTGGTGAAAGAGATGCAGTATGCGGACCAGCAATATTATGGTACAAAAAAGTTTAATGGTACATGTTAAAGCTTCTTAGTTCATAGGAGGATCGTAGTATACGGTGAGAGCTTACAGTACGTAGATGGAGTTCAGTATGCAGTGAAGATTTTATTGCACTGAAAATTTTGGTAAATCAGATTTGCAAAATTTGAAGAGTTATTTGCCTATATAAGGAGTGATGATCCCATAATTAAGGCAGATCTAATTCGATAAGAAAAATATCATCGTTGTGGAAGAACTCAGTTAGGTCCGAAAGTGTTATCATAGGAAGAATTATGAGAAGGTAAGTGGTACATGGGAGAGATTCTGCATAGGGTAAAGTGGTACATAGAAGATGAAATGGTTCACGTAATTGGAATGAGTAGTTTATAGAAGAGATTATGCATAGGAAAAATTAGTACGTGGAGTAGGCACGGTATGCAGATCAGGCGCAGTACGTGGAGCAGGCACGGTACGTGGAGAAGGAACGGTACATGGAGTAAACACAGTATGTGAAGCAGGCATGATACACAGATCAGGCGTGGTACGCATATCAAAGACAGTCTGCAGAATCAAGGATAGTTCGCGAAAGTGGAAACATCATAAAGGAAGTTTGTGATTTTAGCATAAAGAAGAAGAATATTTAGTTTATTCATTTTTTCACTAAAGAAGAAGATTGAACATTAAAAATCATCAACTCTGGACCTTGATGTAAGTAAAGTTTGATGTTAAACAGGATACAAAGACATTTATGCCTATATATTGAATAGACCTTCAAGTCGATAAATTGAGTAAGACCTCTCCTAAAGTAGTGAGTCAGAGGGAGTCTATGAATGTGATTGGAGGGAAGTAGTGAACTATCCCTGAACCTTTAGGTAGTATTCCTAGGATAGAGTGACTTTACCCAAAATTTATAATCCACAGCTTGTAAAAATTATTGGAATTAGGGATGAATGGAAACTTGTCAGCACATGCTCTTGGACGTAGCCCTTAGTGGTGTACCAAGTAAAAGTGGTGTGTTTTCCTTCTTCATGTGAATGTTTTAATTATTTCATATATCTATCATACAGGTTTGAACAAGTTCCTTCCAACATGGTAACAAGATCCAGTAAAGAAGAGAAAAAGTTGACACTCTAATTCACCCCCCCCCCCCCTCAAGGTGGTCTAGGGTCCTTAAAATGGTATCAGGGCATAAAAGTTAATCTATGTTGGATACTCTATAGTAATTATATTCATAATAGTATTTGAGATTTCTTTCTTGAGTTAATAATGAAGTGTAGTGTTGATGAAGATTCAGTTATTCTTGAGTAGAAGTCTATATCCAGCAAGACCATGACAAATAGGAAAAAGAAGTAGAAGAGATAGTTGAATAAGTACCTCATTTATAAAGAAGATTATCTTTCTGGTTCTCTATGCTTCTCCAATAATGATAAATATCTATCATGGAGAGTAAAGAGCACATGGCTCAGGTTCCCACAAAAAATAAGGTTTCCAACACAAGTGGTGATGTTGATCAATATTTTACTTCACATGAGCTGGTAATTGAGAAAATAAGAAATTATCTGCATAATATTCCTTAAGAAATAACTTATTTTGTTTGTATAATCTTTCAATGTATGCAGGATAAGATCAACCAGTGACAAAGAGAAGAAGACAATATGGAAAAGGGCTTGGAATAAATTTTTTGATAGTTTTTAAATATCTCTAGATAGATTGAATCCTTTTAAGAAACAAGGAGTAAACATAAAATAAATACCTCAAAATGGATCAAAGAAGTTGAATAAAAAAGGATAATCGATAATGCTCTGGAAGAAAAGATCCATGAACTTAAAGATGAACTAAATAAGAGTAATGCAGAAAAAGGTTTATATTTGAAAGAAACTTCTAAGAAGATCAAGTAACTTGAATATTTGTTGAAAAACAAGGTTAAGATGCATGAATATGAGGTTGAAAGAATGAATAAGGCTTGTGAAGAGAAGATGAATATGATTGAAGATCAGAAAGTCTTCCTCAATAGGAAATGTCTAGAATTGGAAGCTCAGTTGACCAATCTTGAGAATACACATATTGAGACTTCATAAAAGAATTAAATAGTTTCTACTAGTACACAGTGTCCACTAGAGGATTCTAAATCTGAAATACCATCATCATGTGACAAGAAGATCATGACATATATTGGTGATCTATCTCAATAAACAGTGTTTTTTGATACTCAATGCTCAATGGAGGAACCTAAAGTTAAAATGCATGTAACATGTGATAATAATATCATTACATCTTTTGATGATATACCACAAGATGCTTAGTGGAATAAGGTACCACCCAAACAATCTTGTACTCATACTTCTAAATATCTTTCCACAAGCAGTGCAGGATAGAAGAGAAATTAAAAACAAGTATGGATGAGGAAAGATGAAGAGTTTCCTATCACCATTTCTATGGTTAATTGGAAGAATAATGTGAAAGTCGGTTCTCCACAAAGATCACAACAAGTCCAGATGAATTCACATCAACATAATACAAAGAAATAAAGATTTTTGGGTCAATGATAGTGCTGCAACATAGTTGGTCATTGTGCATTAAACTCTTGGTACAGTCATCATAATGTAAAAGAATAAAGTAAGCCTACCTCATGGGGGAGAAATCCATAAATGAAGAAGAAATATATTTGGGTTCAAAAGAATCTGTTTTGCACAAACAGATTTCGAATGCTTGATAACATATATGATGTATGCAATATTAGTGGTCACAAGGTTGGTACATGCCCATCTCAACATCCATTCATTGTTGACAAGAAAAGAAGACCTTCGATGCTGGATAAGTATGAAGTAGCTACCTTGGGAAGAAATCATAAGAATATAGTAAACAAAAATTTCTCCAAGAAGATATCAAGTAGGGAAGCTAAGAAGACCCTAGATTTTAGATCCAGGAAAATGAATTTCAATTCATCCAAAATGACAACTAAGATTGATGACACTCAAATAAACTTGTGTGGGAAATCTAAACCCTCTTAAATAGTTCCAATTGGCATGTTGGTCATCTGTCCAAAATATTTGAAAAGAATAAGGAAACATGAAGATGAAAAGGACAAGGATGGTGATAAAGGAAAAGTAAAACTTTCAAGTGATGAAAATAAAGTGCATGAGATAATGAAAATCAAAAGAAACACATGTGTTAAATAAGTTATGTGTGAGATATGTATCAAATATAATCACATTGCAAAAGGTTTTCTAGCCTTAATACCAGAGAAAGAAGAAATAATTAAGATGATTAAGAATGTATCATCTATGGTGGTTGTTAAGTATAAAAGAAATTATCCATGAAAATAATAAGTGAATGTGAAGAGATCCATGCCCCATCAGCACAGATCAGAAAATATATTTAGATGTGTGAGCATAAAGACTATAGTAAATTGTGGAAATTGGTGAGAAAATCATCTAAACCACTAAATTCATATCAATTAATAAAGGAGGATCCACCACATTCCCTTAATTCTATTTTGTATCATATGTTTTTTCTAAAATAGGAAATTGATTGTGAAGCAAGCTCTTAGGTGGAGAACCTAAGAAATAGTGAATGTTTTCAACTTTGATAACAAAGATGAAGAATTTTCTATCCTTGGAAGATTCTTAAATTAATATTAAAAGATTAAAATGATGAAGAATCACCCTTGATGAATATGATGAGGAGTGTTTCCCTTGAGGGGAGACAAAAAAATAAGCTTCCAAAGTTATTATCTTAATGAGTATCAAATTCAGTTGGTGTCAAATTTAATTAATATGGAAACTGAATGAAGAACATGTCATTGGAAAAATTATGTCATTTCACATTATTTCATCCTTGGTTACCCAATATGAAGATCATTTTACAAAGGGGGAGTAACTAAATTAATCACTGACATAATAATAATGGAAGTGCCTCAAGGTCACTTATCCTGCTAATTACACTTGAATTTTTTTGATCTGTTTTTTGAAGTTAGTGCTGGAGTTTCAAGTTGATTATTCCCTATCATATTTAATATCTTCATCTTGGAATGAAAGTGGAAATCCCTTGAAGACAATAATATGAGTTCTCATATCATGAGGCATCATGATCTATGGATAATGGAAGGCTTTGTTTTCTAAATCAAATCCTCTTTTTTTCTACACCGATCATTGCTCAAGTAGACTTAAATTGAAATGATTGATGGAACATTTCTTAAGAAAATATTGATACCCTTTTCCCATGGACTTTGTATTTATTGTAAATAAGGGGGAGAGAAATAAAAATGAAAAAAAAATGATAAGTTTATCATTTTCACATTGGCACATTCATTTGCGGAGAACTTTAAGGTATTGAAAACAAAATACAAAGGGAGATATTTTTTGAATCACTTCATGTATGAATATTGTATTCGTTGTCAATAGTTTTCAATATAGGTAAAAATAAAGAAAGCTATGAAGAGAAACTCTAAATTTAATGGATAATGGAATTTATATGATTGATGAACTAATATTAAGTTCAATGTACATGTATCAAAGTTGATACATTGTCTACAACAATGAAACCTTCTCAGATAGTGTTAATGGGATTGAAGTTATAAAGTGATTGTGTAACATCTAACTATTCAAAGAGACCATGTAAGCGCCTACATGAAGAGAAATGAATTATTTCATGAGGGATCATGTGGAGATTTGAAGATTTAATAGTGATCATACAAAGCTGATAAGATGATTCCAATCATATTTAGTATTGACTGGAAATACTGATGTTGTTGGAAGATAGAGAAGTTGCAGTACTTTCCCTAGATAATCGTACAATGATGAAACTGATCATTCAAAGAGTATATATCATGGTTGAAGGAGTTTGTGATGAAATCCTTTGACTGTTGAAGAATCCATAAGATAGTGAAGTATCATTGGTATTCTTTCCAAATCAGATATTTAAGGTGGTGTCATTTCCCATTATTTGCCAAATTTTTGGACCTCCAAATCAGGATTTTTATTTTTGGAAATGGAAGGATTTATACATAGGATTGAACAAGATTTGGAATAGTGAAGGAAATCAGCAAAGGAAGAAAACCGTGTTCCTCAAAACATAGATCATGTACAATGTTCGGGAATGGTTTGTAGTCATGTACCATGTAGTGAGAAAGGTACATGGGATGGTTTACAGAACAGTTCGTAGTACCAAAAATGGTTTGCGGTGGAAGGAGTTGTAGTATGTAGGATGGCGCGTTGTTGGCAGAAGAGATATAGTATGCAGACCAGTAGGCTTAAGGTACGCGGAAGGTTAATGGAACATAGTAAAGTTTCGTAGTTTGTAGGAGGATCGCAGTATGTGGTGGAGGCTTACAGTATGATGATGGATTTCATTATGTAGTAAAGATTGTCCAACATTAAGAATTTGGGTAAATCAGTTTAGAAATATTTTTTGAGTTATTTTCTTATATAAGGAGTGTTAATACCATCATTAAGGCTAAGTGAATTCGATAAAAAAATATCATCCATATGAAAGAACTCAGCTATGTCTGAAAGTGTTCTCGCATGAAGAATTCTACGAAGGGAAGTGGTACGTGGGAGAGATTTTATGTAGGATGAAGTGATATGCGGAAAATAAAATGGTTTGTGGAATTTAAAGGAGTAGTCTTCGAAAGATATTATGCATAGAAAAAGTGGTATAGAGAACACGCATGGTATGTAAAGCAGGCATGGAGTAGGCATAGTACGTGGAGCAGGTGCAGTACGGAGAGCAGGTGCGGTAGAAGGAGTAGGCGTGGTACACGAAGTAGGTGCGGTATTTGAAGCATGTGCAGTACGCGGAGCATGCATGGTACATGGAGTAGGCATGGTATATAGAGTAGGAAAATTACATAGAGTAGGCATGGTATATGGAGTAGGGGATGTATGGGGAGCCAGCGCGATACGTGGATCCGGCGTGGTACGCGGAGCCAACGCAGTACGCAGAGCCAGTGTGGTACATGGAGCCGGAATAGTATGCGGAGGAGGCACGGTACATAGAGCAGGTGAAGTACATGGAGTAGAAATGATACACAGATCAGATACAGTCCTCAGAATCAGGGACAGTTCATGAAATCATAAACATTATAAAGGAAGTTTGTGTTTCTAGCAAAAAGAAGAATATTTAGTGCATTCTGTTGTTACACTAAAGAAGAATATTGAAAATAAAAGGGCATCAACTCTGGACCTTGATGCAAGAAAATTCTCATGTAGAATAAGAGATAAAGACTTTTATGTCTATCTACTAAATAGAACTTCAATTCAATAAACTTAGAAATACCTCTCCCAAGGCAGTGAGCCAGAGGGAGTCTACAGAAGTGATTTTAGAGAAGCAGTGAGTTATCCTTAAACTTTTATGCAGTGTTCCTGGGATAGAGTGATTGTGCCCAAACATTTGTAATCCATATCTAGTGAAGATTAGTAGAATTAGGTACAACGGGAAACCTATCAGTGTATGCTCCTTAGATGTATCCCTTTGTATTGAACCAAGTAAAAGTGTTGTGATTTCCTTCTTTATGTGAATGTTTTAATTACTACAGATATCCATAATACATGTTTAAAAAAGTCCCTACCAATGTGGGAACAAGATATAGTAAAGAAGAGAAAAAGTTGACACCCTGATTCACCCCTCCCCCCCTCTTTGGGTGGTCTAGGGTCCTTCAAACTATTTATTAATATTAAAAATAATTATCTAATTAATAAAATGTTTAATATTTTTCTCAATTAACTTATTTTTAATTTTTATTTATTTAATTTTCATACTCAATATATCTATATATTTAATAAATACTATTTATTAGTATTTATAAATTATATATAATATAATCAATTTATTCATTTTTATTAATAATTATTTAATTAATAAAATAAATAATGATTTTTTTAATAAACTAATTTTTTATTTTTATTTTTATTTTTTATTTATTTCATTATTTCATTTTATTCAAACCTTTATCAATGCTAAAAATAAATCACGGATAAAGGGTACTATTTATTAGTGCTAAACATAAACCACTGATAAAGGGTTCCCTTTGTCAATGCTAATAATAAAGCATTGATAAAAGGTGCAATTTATCAGTGATTTTTTAGTGATGATAAATGTTTTCTTTATCATGAGTTTTTTATAACACTAATAAAAACCAGCACTATTAAAGGTCTGTTTTGTAGTAGTGTTGGGATAAATTTAGATCAAATAGAGAAGTAATGTATTGTTTTATATTTTACCACTAGAGGTTGTATTAATTGTCTAAGATTTGATCTAGAGTTTGAATAAAAAAATTAGGTTTCCATGATTTTATATTATGAAATTGCATTAAGGATGGTTATTTTAGTTACAAGTTTTCAAAATATTCTAAGACTATAAATTGAATATTTTTTAGAAATTATTCATAATATTGGTTTTCTATGGATAACTATTATATAATTTTCTATAAACTAGTGGAGGTCGAATCAATAAAGCTATGATTTTATAAATATTCTTATTCAATATCAATTTTCATATACTGAACTCATATGTGATGCTGATTTAAATTTTGAAAATTTAGTTCATTTACTATTTGGATAAATTGAATTATTTTCAATAAATTTTCATATGTTTTAATTCACAAAGTCAATTATATGAAAAAATAAATGATCTTTAAAATAAAATTTCATTTATATGTCACCCTTGTTTATCATAAATCTGACATATCATAGGTATAATTTTCAAATTAATTTAACAAAATTATGCTTTTCATTTATTTTATTCAAGTGGTCACATATATAGAGATGGTACATAACAGAAATGTGTATATCAGATTGAGATATAAATACTATAAAATGGAAAAAATCAATGAGGGTCTTATTGGATGGTTTTACTCACCCCTTCTTAGATACCTCTATAGTGGCATGTATGTGACCATGTAGGTCTTCTTACAGGACTAAATGATGATGTCAATTATGATTGATAAAATAGTTTTCCCTAACCAATAATTTTAATTAATATTTGAGGATTTTCATTTTTTGACACTCTATTACGTGCCTTGCTATATTTTTATCTGGTCACTTTGGATTTAGTTGGTGCAATTATTTTTTTGTAATAATGTCCTATTTCTTATTATGAGGCATTATATATTGATCATAATATGTTATATTATCAAGGAATATTATTATAGTTTGAAATTTTTATATTATATGTTCAATAAAAACATATTTGAATGTCATAGAAAATGTATTTATTTTTTTGTGATTATATTATTTTATGTTTTTCATTATCCCCATGACCTATTGGATATAGACTTAAAGAGATATGATTGATATCACTATTGACTCAAGTGGGGTCCCTACAGGTTTATGTCATATAAAAGATCAACCATAAATTACCTATAACCCTATATAGATAGAATGGGTTGGGGATGAGGAGGAGGGGATAAATATTGGAATAAGAAGAGGGATTCAAACCACATTATTATCATGGATGTATTGTATATAATGAGGAAGAATAATTGTAATGTCTTAGAGGGGTATAATCCATCCAAGAGAGATAGAAGGATGGGTATTTTCAGGAGGGGTGATAAAGAAGAAGAAGAAGATAGAGGAAAATGGTATGTATCCTTGAGAGGGAATGGAAGGAGGAAATAAAATATAAATGAAAGAAAATTAAAAAATAAAAAGTAAAAGTAAAATAATTTTCTCTGTTGAATAATTTCTCATTATCTCTTTTCCATAACCAATAAATTTCCACAAATTCATGATTATTTCCTATATTTTTTAAAAAAATGAAAATTCCATCAGGATTCAGCCATTGTTTTTATAATTTAATTGCCAATTCCTTTAAATTAATTTATTTAATTATTAAATAAAATATTAAAATCTATCTCATTTTTATTTATCATAATTAAATTGTTTTTGTAGTTTTATTTAATAAATTATAATTCTTAGTACTCCAAAATCAAGGATATTCACAATGATTTATGTGTTTTCCCATGATCGGGAGAGTTCTGTTTGGTGGTTGGTTTCATGTTGAGTAGAAATGTGGGATTTCATATATATATATATATATATATATATCAGTTTTTTAGGGAGTGAGGTATATTTTTTTATGGTGTTGGAATGATTGTTATGTTTTTATAAAAACTATATGATTTTAAAATGAATATAGTGGAAAATGGAGGGTGTTATATCATTGGTACATTGATTATTATTTATTTTTCTAAATAATTTATGGGGTTTAATAGTTAAATATTCAATAGTTTTTTAATCTTATTAATAAATTAGTTTTCAAGATTAATGTTTTATATTTCATTTTTATTTGTTTAATTATTATTTTCATGTAGATTTTGGATCAAATTAGACTATCATTATAACAACCTAGGTAATTTTGATAATATATCAATTTTATTCCTCATAAATAGAATTAGATTTTATAGATTTATATTCACTATAATTATATTAAGTAATTTTCCAATAAAAAATATAATAGTTTTATTCTAACTAAATTGAGTTTTATACATTATACGGTTTTATCCAAAAGTTTAATTTTAAAATTTTAAAATTTTAGTTTCAAAAAAATGAGCTTAATTTTTTATATCATAAAGTTAAAATTATATTAGAGTTATTTTTTTAGATTTTTCTAAAAATATTTATTTTTTATGTGAACAGTGAAAGATACCTCCTTTAAATCATTTTTTAAATTTTCATAGTACCACTTTTAGGGTTATAGTGGGAACCCTCACATCATCCAAATCACACATATTTCAACAGAAACAAAATCAAAAATAAAAAATTCAAAAACCAATAGAAATAATTCAAAAAAAGGCACTACAGGAATGTCACATCAATGATGATCCTTTCAAATCACACAAGCCGTCTGAGGACACTTGCATCGAGGTATGTCACATCGAGTACATTTCATCATCCACATATTTATTTTCATCATAAAATCAATGTAATTTTATTCTCATCACTATATTCCACATATATGAAATCCACTACCACAAATAAAAATGAACTTCACCAAAACCAGAGTTACAAATTGACATCTACAACATTCAGGATAAAACACCAAGAAACCTCTAAACATCATCATCATCGACATTGAAAATCATTGAGTTGAACCATAATCTCACCAAACTCAAAGCCTTTCACCATAATAATACAACATTAATGTAACAACCTGATATTTTATGATATATTTTTCTGAATAAATATAAATTATTTTATAGCTTGCATTACACACAATATCAAGACTTAATAAAACATGATACACAACTGAAATATTAATATTTAATATGATAGTTATTACTTAGCCATTAGAATGGAGGGTATGAATAATATTAACTAAATTATGAAAATATATGGTTTATACATTATATAAAATTAATTATTTTCTATCCAATTATTTATAAATGGAAATTAAAAACCATTTTAAAATAAAGGAAATATTTTTCTGAAAAAAAACTATTTTTATATGCACAAATGAATTTTATTTAAATAAATTAAATAAATCACTTTTTATTAAATATTTTAATGAAATTTATATAATATATATTCAATAAAACTTTTACCATTCATCTATCTGGTTTTCAAGTCCTGAGATTAAAATAAATCCAATCTTACACTTAAAAGCTACATTTTCTAAATACTGGTTTTGTCACCTTTTGCACACTTATTTTAAAATTAGTTTTTTAAAATTTTATAAAATTTATTTGAAAAAAATTAAATTAATATTTTATATAATTATATTTTTTGAAATTTTTTAGAATTTTATAAAATGATAAAATTTTTAGAGAATAGTGAAAACTATTGTTTTTTATTTAAAAAACTGGATTTTCATTCAAATAATTTACAAGATAAATTTTATTTTAATGTGGTTTCAAAAGTAAAATTGGTGAAATTATATATCTATTAATACTATTTATTTTGTTGGAATAAATTTGACATTAAATTTTTGTATAAAATATTTTTAAACTTTTAAGAGATTTCTCTTTGGAAAACCGCTTTTTCATCACGTCTGCGGGTTTAATTTTAAATTAAAATTTTCCAATTATGTTAATGGAATTTGGTAAAATTTATTCCATGTTCAGAATTACAATAATTAATATTACCTAATAAGTTCAAATTTATTTTTTCCATAATGAATAGTAAAAATAATAAAAATTAATTATCACTATTAAGGTTAAAATGGGTTTACCAGAGGGTTAAACTAAAAAGATACCAGGTAAAATGAACTAGAAACTTATAAAAAACCCCATTATATGGATATATTTATAAATTATAACATATAAGTTTCTATAATGATCCATTTTTGAGCCTTTTCAAGTGAAAAACATGGGAACACTTTATTCTTTTCAAAACTTCCATGTGTGTCCTCTCCCCCACTTATAAAAAGCCACCTGTTCTCCTCTCTTATTCACACTAACAAACCCATTTTTTCATCCAATAACTACAAAAATAATTTTATTAAATACCTATATTAAATATATAGTCCTTATTTTGGTTAATTATTTCTAATAAGAAGGATTTAGGTGTAAACTTAAAGAGGCTCTCCAGAGAAGAGGTAAAATTATTAAACTTTCATTTTTGTTTTATTTATTCTTCCACCTAATTTAATCTTATTAAACTTTTATAAGATAAAAAATATATTATCTACCATATAATTATATGTTATTATGTTAATTTAATAACTTTTATCCATATCTAATTCTTTAAAATGGGAAACAAAACTGTCGATTATGTGTACGGAGGACTACCGCCTCGCGAACTGATGTTATTCGTTTTCCATCACTACCTCTCATGAATGGATTTAATTATGGATTTAATTTATATATATTATATGTATTATATCATTATATATATGTAATTATAATAACACATCTAAATTATTACATCCAAATCTGTTGGAAAATAATAGTGTCGCTTGTGTGTGCAACAAACTACCGCCTCTTGAATTGATGTGATGTACTTTTCATTTCTCTTTTACTTTGATTGTAATAAATATATATTAAAAGAAAATATATGATATTTTAAAAAAATCACTTAATTAATTATTACATCACATGTACCATCTTATTTCCCAATCTATGTGGGATACGATAACGGTGCTCATGAGTATGGTGAACTACCACCTCACAAAGTGATGTGATTCATTTTTCACTAACACTCTTCATAAAAGTTAATAAGGATAAAGTTAATAAATATATTTTATATATATGAAATAATAATGATACTATAAATGTTATTTATTATTTAACTTTATTTTTTTCATTTGTTAAAAAATTGAAAATAGTTTTCTTGCCTGCGTACGACCTACCATCTTCATGAACGGTGTATTCCATTTTCTATCTCTAACTTTTGTGGATTAATATAAATACATATATAATGAATATATATTATATTTATATCATGATTAAAATTATTGATATTATGGTAGTATTATTAAATTAATGGTACCAAAAATACCAAAGAAAAATATATACAAAAAATAAAGTAATTATTACCTGAAAAGTGATTTTAATAAGGAATTATTAATAATAAGGTAATAAAATTATATAAGTAAATCATATATGGTATGTTATATATAAGTACTATTATTTAATATTTTTATAATAAAACTATATTTATTATAGAGGAGGTTTAACTGTGCATGCATAATATTGAGACTTAAGGTAAGGGATTTCTAGCCTCTCTTTTATTTATGGGAGACATAAGCCATAATCACCACTTATTTCTTTTTTGTGTTGTCTACTACCCATTTAATATGTTATATCATCAATATAGTTATTTTAATTATATTTAAGTGTTTATTTTGATTTTATTATTTAATATGGATTACCATTCAAAATATTACTAAAGTAGTGGAGGATTTTTCTCTCAATTGGTCTTCTTTAAGACATACATTATTTTATGAACCTATATTATTTTATGAGGTGTATATACGTACCCTTTTAAATGTAATATCATGAATTTATTTATTATAATGATATTTTATGTCTCATTTTATTTTATTCCAGCAAGGATCTTACATTTAAATGTTACCAAAGTGGTAAGGGTTTTTCGATAAAATCTTATCTTTTATCAGGATTGTTTATATTTATGCTTCTAATGATAAAGTATTATGATCTATCTAACAATAAAATCATGAATTTTATTCTATTATTGTTATTTCTTGATAAAACATGTTTTCCATTCATTTCCCCCTCTTTATGTACTCATGATTCCAAAAGATGTTTTTTAAAGAAAATTGACATTATTTCTCTCTTCAGTCGAAAACCCTTTTTCCTTCTATATCCATGTTTCCTAAAAAAATTTAAAAATTATTTAATGTTACTCTTGGAATTTTTAAATTCATTTTATTCATTTTTTTATTTTTCACAAAAAAAATTAAAAGTAATCTTCATGTCATTTTCAAAACAAGACACATTTGTCTTGTACCAAAAATGTGAAAGGAATCCTAATTTTAATTTGTACAACATTTAACACTATAATGATCACTCAATGTGTTAGTGATTCCTTTTTAAGTTTCATGTTTATTTTAAAATAAATTTATTTTGAAAATGTATTATGTTTTAAGAAAATAAAGTGGGAAGGATATTTTTCTAAAGAAATGTCTTCAATGATATTTTTGAGCTTCCTTTATATGATTTCAATATTATTTCCAAATAAAAGGATTTTGAAAAAGTTTTAGGTTTTAAAACAAATTCAAGCGGAAAGGATATTTTCCTCAAGAAATTTTTTAAATGATATTTTAAATATAACTTTATAAGTTTTAAGTTAACATTAATAGTAAAGGATTTTCAAAAATGTTTTATGAATTTTTAGTTTTAAAAATTAATTTTCAAGGAATGGTTATTTTCCTTCAAAAAAATTAAAATTATTTTTAAAGATTCATTTTTAAGTTTTCTAGGTTATTTTCAAATAAAAAAAATTAAAAAAAATTTATTTTTTAATAATTTTTGTTATAGTGGAAAGGATATATTCCTCAATAAATATTTTAAATTATATTTTAATGCTTCCTTTATAAGTTTTCAATGTTATTTTCAAAGAAAAGTATTTTCAGAATACATTACGAATTTCTAGTTATAAAATTGTGTTTTTAAAGAAATTTTATTTTCCTCAAGAAATGTTCAAAGTTATTTTACTTCCAAAATAATTTTCTATATAAGATGACATCCTTTAATGTTACTTATTCTTTACTGGGGATATTATCCAATGATATAATCTTTACTCTTTTTCTAGATGGTTTATGTTTGTGATAAAAAGTTTTTTATGAAACTCATTCCTATTCCACAAGTTATATCATGATAAAATTGTTATCAAATTTGCTTTTTTCCATGGGTTATGATGAAATTGTGAAATTATTATGAAATTTTTTTTCTTTTAGACTGGTTATTCTATAATGAAATGTTTATTAAACCCATTTATTTTCATGGTTAATGATATGGTGAATTTTTTTATGATATTGTCAAACATGTATGTGTGATTTTTATTATGTGATGGGTGGGACCTATATCTCTCTCCAATGAATTGGGTGATGATTAATATTAAATGTGCTCAAAGGGTACACAAGTGGTTAGAACAAACCCAAAATAGGGTACAAAAGAAGTTATCCCAAGCCTGAAGAAGGTACACAAGTGGCTATCCTAATCCTAATATGTTATTCATATCTTGGTGGATATCCTTGACATAAGATTTTCTATGCTTATGTGTATAATAAAAATTTATGTCTTCTAACAATGTTATGATCTCATGATTGTGTTATTTGATTCCATTATGATTTTTGTCTTATTAACTACTATGATTTATTTCATGACTTGTTTTTATGATCTATGACATGTAGGGTATGGTTTTCAAGTGTTGTTCTCGTGTTCACATACCTATATACTCATGTTATATTGATATCTACATTTTTACCCTAATTGATCATTTGATCCCACCCTTTCTTATGTTTATTTTTACCATGTTGTGATGATAATTATTACGTGTGATATATTTAAGAAGGGTGATAGTTATAAAGAACTAATTGGGAGATTATGTAGAACCATTATGAACCAGTTTCCTAGGTTTCCAAGTATCCAAAGGAATTATACCTTTATGATCATTAGGTGTGTGTTTTTGTAATGTAATGAATATTTATCCGAAGTGATGTAATATATATGTATGAAAATATATTGTCTCTATAGTTGGTATCAAATGATAGACTTAGTTAACCTTGGTCAACTAGGATGGGAAAACCTTAGTGAGATCCCTAGGGATATGTTTAAGGATAAGTCCAAGGAAAATTATACATATTGAAAAATATCATGGAATATTGATGAAGGATATATAGAATGGTTTCTAAGTAATTGAAACCCTTTCTAGAAACAAAAATTGTATGTGATTCTAGTACAGATATAACTCCGGGTAACAACTCTAAAAAAATGTTTGTTGGCCGTGACTTAAACATTACCCTGTACACAACAACATCCCTTACTATGTACCAGGTTTCATACTCTCAGGGGATATGATTTGGAAATTCACAAACTCTTTATGAACTATCGAGAAATATTTTAATAGATGATAACCATGAATAACTTAGGTTAAACATAAGGTTCCATTGATTTAATTGAATGTTTCATGATTTAGACATCCTATAAATCATTTTTCATGACTATGTGGTTTTACACTATGAATATTGTTTCTCACACAGTGATTTTTGGATTTAGTCAATAGTGGGAACTAGAAGGAACTAGGTTAACATTAAATGTAATAGAAAATATTTTGATGAGAAATCAAATGTATTGATGACTAGAGTGAATTATTTTGTGATTGTTCCTAATTATTTATCATGATATATGACTAAAACCTTACACCTTAACCAACTCTCAGACTCACTAAAAAAGGGAAGGATATAGTTATTTTAAATTTTGGGTGGTGGAGACTATGGAGGAAAGAATATTTAGTTTCTTATATGTCAAGAATGTTGGTAGAAGCACTCCATGTAATGTCTCAATGGAATGATATTTTGTTTTATATGTAGAGAAAAAGGTAATAGAGTAAGAAATTATCAAGGAAAAATGAAATGTTTAGTTAATGAAATGGATGAGAATAATGATATCCCTAAGGTATCATTGATGGTTTAATGTTTTAAATGTGGTAAGTATGGGAATTATAAAAATTGATATCCTAGGGGAAATCTCAAGAAGAATACCAGAAATGGTGTATTAGTATATATTTTAATTCTGATGATGAATATACCATGAATTTCATATGAAATGTAAGAAGCATGATTAAATTAAGTTTTATTAATCTTAAGAAAAGGTTCATATTTCATATTATAGGAAAGAGGTATTGAGGAATAAAATAATGAATTCTATTTAATGGTTTCAGAATGAAGTGTAATGATTTAAGTATTAATTTGTATAAATTCAAGAGTTGTGTTATATTAATCATTAAATATAAAAGGATTATTTAGTATAAGTTTTTTTAAGTATTTTTAATATTATTTTGAATGGTACTGATAAACTAGAAAAGTGATTTAATGGAAAGGTGATATTTTATGGAAAACACATGATTAAAGGAAAGATAACCCTTATTGTATTCTTGATTTTGATAAAATGATGTTATTATAAATAGGTGATTAATATGGATAAATTAAATTATGTAGTATGGATTTCCTTAGAACTCATTAATTATTTGATGAAAAATTGTTTTATTTATCATTTATGGAGTTTAAAACATTTTTGAATTTATGTAATATATTCAATAATCTATGGTTTTATTTATGGAATGGGTAAAGAGTTTATTTTTATAATCAAGTTTGTTTTGATTGAATTTTTAAGGTAATTTAGGTTATTATCATGTTTTAGAAGAATATATGACCAAGGTATTCACATATTTGGTATTTGAAATTAAGATATACTTTAGGTTTTTTGTAGATTAATGATAAGTTCATTTTGGAGATTTAGTGACCTTATTTCTAAATTTTTGGATTTTAATCTTTTGGGGGA
Organism: Viscum album; assembly: GCA_963277665.1. Lineage (NCBI taxonomy): Eukaryota > Viridiplantae > Streptophyta > Magnoliopsida > Santalales > Viscaceae > Viscum > Viscum album. Next base: position 643,938,921 of record OY728120.1, on the reverse strand, counting down.
GCCATAAGGTTGACTATTTTTATAATGTATTAAGCTTTAATTTTGGTGTTATTGAGATTTTAGAGATTAATATATCATTTCATCATATGAATATTTATTTATATAAGATAAATTGTGATGCCCATTTTGGGTTTCATGATAACTAGATACTATAATAATGACTTATCATTCTTCTGACCCATTAGAAGTTAATTTTAGTAATTCAGACTTGAAAATTTCATCTTCATTTCTTGAAGTAAGAGATGAATTAAAAAATGATTGTATCACAACCAAAGGCTGAAAGTGTTATTAGTATATAAAGTAAATTTGATCCCTACATATATTTCTCCCTTTAAAATTATTGATCATATTAAGAAAGTAACCTATATTTTGGTGCTTCCATCAAACCTCTCTCAAGTCCACAATAGGTTCCATGTATCTCTTTAGAAAAAGTACATATCTAGCCCTCCACATGTACTAAACTCATAATTCATACCAATGTATCATGATATTTATTATGAGGGAAAGCTAGTGTATATTCTAGATCATTAGGAGAAATTTCTATAAAATACTACCACTCACCTGGCCAAATTTTTTGTGGTGAAATCACCAGCTTGAGGATGTTTTGTGGGAACCTAATGATGTAATTAGTTAGACGTATCCTCAGTTATTAGTACCCAATTGATAAAATTTCAAAGTAAAATTAATTTTAATGTTTTATAATGTAACATCATAAGATTTTATGACATATTATTTTCAAATAAATTTAAATTCTTTGATAGATTACATTACACACAACACTAAGTCTTAATGAAACATGACACACTTCTAAAATAGAATTACATAATATGATACACATCAATTAGCCATTGGAATAGAGGGTTTGAATAGGGTTAATGAAATAATGAAAATATATGGATGATATATGTATATAAAATCAATTCTTCGATGACCAATTATTTATAAATTGAAATTAAAAACCATTTGAAAATAAAGGAAATCTTTTTCTAAAAAACTATTTTATGCATAAAAACAAATTTTATCTTAATAAATTAAATAAATAAATTTTGTTGAATTATTTTAATGAAAAATATATATATTATATACTCAATAAAATTTTTATCATTCATCTTATGTGTTTTTAGGCATGATATATAAATAAATCTAATTTTTCACTTAAAAACTGTATTTTTCTAAAAAAATTGTTTCATTTTGCGCACTTATTTTAAAATTATTTTTTTACCAATTTTATAAAAAAAAATTTAAAAATGAACATAATTTTTTAAATCATCAGGAAAAAATTATATACGAGTCAATATTTGAGAATTTTCTGAAAATATATCTTTTTAAGTTAATAGTGAAAATACAGTGTTTTATTATAAAATGCCTTTTCATTCAAAGAATTTATAAGCTAAATTTTATTTTAATATTTTTTTAAAATTAACATTAGTTAAATTATATATCTATTAATCTAATTTAGTTCATTTGATTAAATTTTATTGAATTTTCAAATAAAATCATTTTAAACTTCTGAAAAAAAATCTATTTGGAAAATCGCTTTTTCATCGTGTCTCCACGTTTAAATTTAAATTATATTTTTTTGACTTATGTGAATGGAATTTAAAAAATGGATCCAATATTTTTAATAATAATAATTAATATTATATAACAAGTTCATGGTAATTTTTTACCATAATGAATAGTTAAAATAGTAAAAATTAATTATTACGGTTGAGGTTAAAACGGGTTTACTGGGGGTTAAACTAAAATGATAAAGTGTAAAATGTCGTATAAACTTGTAAAAAAATAAATTTTATAGCCATATTTATTCTTTATAACCTTTAATGTTAAATAATTACTCATTTTCTATATATTTTTCATGTGAAAAACATGGGTAGACTATTATTTTCAAAAATTCTATGTGTGTCCTCTCCGCACTTATAAGAGGACACCCAATATCGTCTCATCTTCACACTTCCAAAACCATTTGGTTAATAAAATAACAAAAAAAATGATTTAATTAATGCCCTTGCATAATCCTATAGGAATTATTTCTATTATGAATCCCTCCTATGAAGGCTTTAAGTGTAAACCTAAAGATGCTCTCCAAAGAATAGGTAAAATTCTTAAACTTGTGTTTTTGTTTTATTTCTTATTCCACCTATTTTAATATTATTGAAATATGTTTATATAATAACACCATAATATAACATATACTTAGATTTTATTATATTAATTTCATAACCTTTATCCATATCCACTTCCATCAAATTGGAAATGAAACTATCGATTGTGTGTAGGGTAGACTACCGCCTCACAAAATGATGTTATTCATTTTCCATCGCCACCACTCACTGATGGATATAATTATGGTTTTAATGCTTATATATTATATTTATGATATTATTATTCCAATTTAATTATAATCCCACATCTACCTTCTTACCTACCAACCTGTTGGAAAATAATAATGTCACTCATGTGTATGATAGACTACCGCCTCGTGAACTGATGTGATGTGTTTTTCATTTCTATTTTACTTGGATGGTAACAAATATAGGTTAAATTAATATATATTATATTGGTAACATAATTATAATTATTTAATTATTATATCACATATACCTTCTTACTTTCTATTATGTTTGGGGTACGATAATGTCACTTATCTATATAGCGAACTACCGCCCCGTGAAGCGATGTGATTCGTTTTTCACTAACACTTTGAATGAAAGGTAATAAGGAAAAGGATAATAAATATATTTTATATATATGATATAATAGTTATACTTTATATTTTATTTATTATTTACCTTTTATTTTTCCATCCAATAAAAAAATTGAAACAGTGTTCATGCATATGTATGACATACTATCTCCATGAACGATGTATTCCATTTTCTATATATAAATTTTATGGAATAATATAAATACATATATACTGAATATATATGATATATATATATATATCATGTTTTAAACTATTTATATTATTTAACCATGATCAAATTAATAGGACCAAATATCCCAAATCAAAACATACACAAAAAAACGAAGCAGTTAATACCCGAAACATGATTTTAAAAATTAATTGTTAATAAATGAGTAATAAAAAATACATAAAAAAATAATATATGGAATGATATATATATATGTATATAAATATAATTATATTTATTTAATATATTTATAATAAACCTATATTTATTATACTAGAGTTTTAAATGTGTACTAAGGAATTTGAGACTTATGGTAAGGGATTTCTAGTCTCTCTTTTATTTCAGGGAGAAAAAAGCCATAATCACTTCTCATTTATTTTTTGTGGTGTATATAATTCACCTTTGTAATGTTATATCATTAATATAATTATTTTCATAATATTTCAATGTTATTTTTTGGTTATTCTTTAATGTGGCTTATGTCTCAAAGGATTACTAAAGTGGTAAGGGATTTTTGTCTCAATTTGTCTTATTTGGGACATAGTTATGTTATGAACTTATCTTATTTTATGAGTTTTATAAACAACCCATTTGATATGTAATATCATGAATTTATTTATTCTCATTATATTTTTAGTTTCATTTAAATTTATTCCTTCATGGGTATTATGATTCAAAGTTACCAAAGTGGTAAGGGTTTTACGATACAATCTCATCATTTATCATGATTGTTTATATTTATGCTTTAGATGATGAAATATTAATATATATAACTCAATAAACTCATTAATTTTATTATAATGAGGATATTTCTTGAGAATACATGTTTTCTCTTGAGTTTCCTCTTTTTATGTACTCATTATTCCAAAATAATTGTTTTTATGAAAACTGAATTTATTCCTCTCTTTGGATGAAAACAATTTTTTCTTCTATATCCATGCTTTCTAAAAAAAATTTCAAATTTTTTTTAATGTTACTATTGGATTTTTTTAAATTAAATTTTACCCTTTTTTAATTTTTCCTTTAAATAAAATTAATCTTCATGTTATTTTCAAAAAAAAATCATGTTTATATTTTATCTAAAATATAAAAGGAATCATTGTTTTAATATGTATGAATTTTTCTATCGTTATGACCACTAAATGTTTTAAAGTTTCCTTTATAAATTTATAGTTTATCTTTAAATAAAAGGATTTTAAAAATATTTTATGTTTTAAAATTTTTTTTCATGTGTAAATTATATTTTCCTCAAGAAATGTTTTAAATGATATTTTAAATATTTATTTATAAGATTTCTAGGTTATTTTCTAATAAAATGATTTTGAAAATGTTTTATGTTTCAAAAATTAATTTCCAAGTGGAAAGTTTATTTTCCTCAAGAAATGTTTTAAATGATATTTAAAATATTACTTTATAAGTTTTAAGTTTATTTTCAAATAAAAGGATTTCCAAAATGTTTTATGAATTTTTTGTTTTAGAAAGTGATTTTCAAAGAAATTTTATTTTCCCAAAACAAATGTTTTAAATGATTTTTAAAGCATGCTTTATAAGTTTTGAAGGTTATTTTAAAAGAAATGTATTTTGAAAATGTTTTATGTTTTTTTTAAACGGTGGAAAGGATATTTTCATCAATAAATGATTTAAATGGTATTTTAAAGATTCATTTATAAGTTATCAAATTTATTTTCAATGAAAATGAGTTCTACAATACTTAATGAATTTATAGTTTTAAAAATTTTATTTTAAAATAAATTTTATTTTCCTAGAAATGTTCTAAGTGATTTTACTTTCAAAGTCATTTTCTATCTAATGTAATAACCTTTTATGTTACTTAAGATTTAATAGTGATATGATCCAATTATTTAATATTTATTATTTATTTAGATATTTTATGTTTATGTTGAGAAGTTTTTTATGAAAATCATTCCCCTTCCATAGGTTATACCATGATAAAATGATTATCAAAATGACTTCTTTCCTTGAGTTATGAAGAAATGATGAAATTATTATGAAACGTGTTTCTTTTACATAGGTTATGCTATGATGAAATGTTTATAAACCCCATTTATTTTGATGAGTTATAATATGATAAATGTTTTATGATCTTTTGGAATACATATGTATGGTTTTTATTATGGTATTGGTATGACCTATATCTCCCTACAATGAATTGGGTATTGATTAATGTTATATGAGCTCAAAGGGTACATGTGAGGTTATCCCAAGCCCAAAAGAGGGTACACTAGTGGTTATCCCAAGCTTAAAAGAGGGTACATGGGAGGTTATCCCAAGCATGAAGTAGGTACATGTATGGTTATCCCAATACTATGATTTTTATGAATGTCTTGGTGGATAGACTGGATATATGATTTTATATGCTTATGTGTATGCCACAAATATATGTCTTATACAAATTTTATTCTCTCATGGATCATGTTCTTTGATTCCATTATGATTCATGTCATATAAAATTCCATGATTTATTCCATGACTCGTATTTATGATCTATGATATTTAGGGTTTGGTTTTAAGATGTCATTCTCATGTTCACAAGCCTATATGCTCATGTTATATTGATATCTCCCTTGTTTACCCATATTGTGCATCTGAAATCATCCTTTCTTATGTTTAATTTCTCATAGGTTATGATGATAGTTATTATTTATGATAGGTATATGAAGGGTGATATTTATCATGAAATAAGTGGGAGACGATGTATAACTCTTATATACCAATGTCTTATGTTTTCTAGTTTCTAAAGGCACTATAAAATTATGATCCTCAGGTATTTGTTTGTGTAATGTAATGAATATTCATATAAAAAGATGTAATATATATATATGAAATTATAGTGAAACTATAATTAATCACTAAAAATATAATTGATCTAATATAATATAAAAAACATCGATATCACAAATAATAGAACTATAAAACACCTCCATAGAAGAATAGGAACACCACAGACAAAAAATGAAACACTAATGCAGGTCATGGCTCCCAGACCACCCTTGGATGCTCAATAAACAAATCCCAATCCACTAATAGATCCCCCAAATTGGACCAATATTGGGTCCAAAACAAATGGTTAAGAATAAATATTAAAGATGAATTAGTCTAAGGCCTCAATAATGAGCCACGTCTATAATAATAGAACCAATGAAACCATAACCATAAATCTAGATTATTGAGATATAGGTTAATAATCCCCATATCTAGAAGGTACTATTAGGGGATAAGAACAAATTCAATGATAAATACACCAATTTATCACAATTTAATGATCAAATTAATTGCATGGGAATTAGTGTTATACCTAATTTTGGTATAAGTTCAATTTTTTGGATTAAAAACACATTTTTATAAAAACTTATTTTCATTGCATTTTATGTATTTATATTAAAATTAATTTATCCCAATTATAGAAATTTAATATTGAAAAATTTATTACATATTTGTAATTAGTAGGTTCAAATTTGGTAAATATCTTCCTTTTATTTTTTGTCTTTATAAAAAGTAACCATAGTATATATTTGTCACATTGGTAAAATTAAAATAGGAAAAAAGGTTTAAAACTATGAGATAAGGCCTAAAAACTAAATAAAAATGTATTTATTATTATTTTATATTTTGTTTGACCATAACCATCCATGTTTCAAAAATGTGGAAACTTCTTACCACTTTCCTTTATTAATGGCCTTAATATGATTTTTAAGTAAGGAATAAAATAGAAAATGTCACTCACTTTATTTTAATATATATAATATTTTTTATAGGTATTAAAAGGTGTTATATTTTTTTATGAAATTTATTTTTAATATTATTGAATTTTTTAATCATGATAATATATTTTTAATTTTTAGTTATGGAATAATTACCTTAAATTCTTATGCAATTCGGACACAGTTCTTGATCAATTAATAGAAAAATCAAGTGAATGATTTTAAAAACATTAAAAGTAATATAATTTGGATGAATTATTGGGTTTAAAAAAATAGTTAAATATAACATATAGTGATTTTTTAAAATTTTATATTTGAATTTGATTGTTATCTTCATGTTGTTAAAATCAAACTACTTGAATAATACTAAAATGAATTTAATGGTATATTATGTTAAATAATAGTTTATTAAATGATTTAAATTTAATAATAAAGTTGTATTTGTCCAATTGAATGGTATTTGATCTATAATATCAACCAATTTCCACTTATGGGACACTTTTCCTTTTATAGTAACTTTTTTTACTCTTAAAAACTAAAAAACTTTGATATTGTGGTGATCATTGAAAGGGTTAATATGGGGATAAAGCTAAGAGATATAGGTGAAATCATATCCTAAACTTGTCAAAATTTTAATTTATGATAGTATATTTACTTATAATCATCTTAGATTTTAAATTTTTCAATTTTTTATCACTTGAACATGAAAATTAGTTTTTATTAATTTAATACTTTATGTATTTTCAAGGGTTCCCCTCCCTTTAATTATAAAAGGGAACCTCCTCTACTTCCTTCCTCACACCTTTTGAGAACTATATTTTTTAAAATACCTACCCAAATCTCTCCCCATGACTTATATATCCTGGTATCACCCAGATACCATCCATACAAGGCTTAAAGTGTAATCCAAAGAGGTTATCCAAAGAGAAGGTGTAAGTCATAACCCTAATATTTCGAGTTTATTTATACTTTTACTTCCTTAAAATATTATTTAAACATGATGATGTGGTAACATAGATATATACCATATAATTAAATGTTATTATGAATCTATTTCAATCTATTTTCATTTACATTTCTATCCGATGAGAAATGAAAATATCACTCATGCATGTGTTTGGAGTACCACCTCCACAAAGTGATGTGTTTCATTTTTCATCACCACATAAAAATTATGGTTATTATAATGGATTTAATTAATATAAATTATATTAATGAAATAATTATAATTCTAGAAATATAATATATCATCTATTATCTTACTTTTTCATCTATTGAAAAATAATAACATCATTTTTGCATGTGTAGACTTCCACCTCCCTAAAGCTATGTGAATCATTTTTCATGTACACCTTTCTTGGATGGTTATAAAATTGTATTTAATGGAAAAAATTATAAAATTTTCATTATTAATATTCTAGAGATGATTTAATAATGACCCAATTCACCATAGTTAACTTACCCAATCCATTTCTGACATATAATATGAATGTTCTCAAAATTATGATGTGAACTTAATCGATTAAGTAATAAAGTATAAAATGAGTATAATTAAACTAAAGTAATAGTAAAAGTGAAAAATATTCTTAATAATTTAAATAATTAACATAATTTTATTATTCAGGAAAATAAATAATGTGTGTTACAAGTCAGACTCGAGGTAAGGGACACTTTACCTTAAAACCCCATTTTAAATGTTTTAAAGTCTTATTTTCTAAATATTTTTCATCCACTTCCATGTTCTTAAAATAATATTATGTATATAAATATATTAACAAAAATAAATTATAAAGGAAATTTTATGTCTCTTTTAATTTTATTTCAAAGGTTTTCAAAAGGAATCATTTTTAGAATTTTATATTGAACATTTTGGATTTCTTTACAAAAGGAAAAAAGGAATTATCTATTTTAACATATATGAAACCAACATATTTTTATAACACAAAAAATATTATTTGATATTTGGATTCCATTAAAAAATTACACATTTCCTCAATGAAAACCCCTACTTCTCTTAGTTCAGTTTATTTAAGTTTTGAAAATGGGGTTTTAAAGGAATGGTAAATGTCAATATCTGAAAATGTTTTATTTTTGGATTCAAAAGTATATTTTTATGAATTTATGATATAAATATAAAATTTTATTTATTTAATAAAATTTAGGGTATTCAGACATTTTTTATGATGATTTTTATCCTAATATAGCTCAATGATACATTGGGTAACAATTATATTCTCTAATGAATTATGTTGTAATTAATCGAGTAGGTTATTCCATTTTTAAGGGTTCATGTAGGGTTTCTTATAGGATTATATAAATATGATTTCCAAAATAACCTACATGAATTTTATATGATTTTTAATGAGTTTTAATAGAAATATTTTAAATTTAAGAAGGTAATCTAATGATCTTTTGTTTAAAGGAAAGATGATTCCCTTTAAGGATAAAAAGGTGTGTTTTTAGGAAAATATATTCATGGGTTCACATTTTTTTATAAACCCTAATGATTATAATTTTTCCTTTATATTTTATTATAGGTGTATTGTGGAAAAAAATTGTGTTGTAAAGCTGATTTTATGTGTAAGTAAATTATTATTTAAACTTAAAGCTTATTATGCTAAGGTAAAATCACTATTATATGATCTAATGGTTTTAAAATGGACTAATAGGTTTATTCATTCATTTTTATATATACCTTAATGATATTTTTTTTTCTCATTACATGTTTAAAAAAATCATAGGATTTAAGGATGCTTAGTAACATTGATTAAGTAAAGTTGAAAATCATAAATGTTTTTCCTGAAAAAACATGTTTTATTTTAAATGAATTGTATTGTGAGAAAAATTTATACTGAATAGAAGTGTATATATTGTAATATATGGTATTTTTATGTAATATTAGTGACCTAATTATCTAAAACTCTAAACCTTAAATGGGTTTTTAAGATACATGAAAATGAATTCTTGATTTAAAAATCAAGATTATGGGTTGAATAAGGATCAGGTCCTTATAGTTTATATCAAAAAGGGTTTATATAATTTTAGAGGTTGGGAAAATATAATTAAGTCCCCTTAATATATTTTTATTTACTTTTATCATTATATAATATTTAAATATTACCATGTTTCTTAATAAAAACTATATCTGTTCAGAATGGGTTAACATAGAGAAATAGGGAAGATAAAGTAAGACAGAACCAAGAGAACAACATCATTCCAAATCAGCAACCTCGAATGGTTGGAATTGGATCAAAGTAGTCTGTTTCTTTAATGGATCATTTTACATTTTCTATAAATGGTGGCAGTATCTATTTAAGATAGTTGTCATATCAACTATAGAGGAACATGTCAATTATAGAGCATTTCATGATATAGAACCCTCCAGAATTTAGTGGATAATCTAACCCAATGATAGCTAAAGGATTTATTAAATCCTTATAAAATATATTCAAAGCTATGGGTTGTTCATAATAAAAAAAAGAGAAATCTTTTTACCTAACATTTTAAAGGTGAAGTTAATCGATGGTGGTAAATGTTTAATAATATCACAGGAAGAGAAGATATTTTTGCCTTGGAATGGGATAAATTTAACAATATTTTTTTGAGAAGTATTTTACTAATGCTATTATAATTTTAATGGAGAGTAAATTCTTATAATTGAGGAATAATGGGGAAGATTTAGTATTCATGTGTAAAGAAAATTCACCTGTTTTTCAACGTATGAACCAAATTATATTGGGTATCTTGCTAGTAAAATTTATCAATTTTACTCAGGATTGAATCCCATTTGTCAAATAGAATTGTATTATCATGAATTAAAATGTTATGAGAAAATTTTTGATGAGCTAAAATGGTCGAAATGGAGTTTTTTATGATCATTTATTCCATGAAATCAAGTAGAAAAAGAGGTCATTACAGTAGGTAATGGGGAATCATCTATATAAAAAATCTAAATGTAAGAAAATAAAGTTTCAATTTTGTGATAATTGTGGTAAAATTAACCTAGTGAATGTATTATAAAATATAGGAAGTTTTTTCTATTTTTAATGTCTATACATATAGCTTATAAATATAAAGAAAATAATCAAAAATAATAATGAAAATTTTATAATAATATTATTTAATTGTAATGATATGGTTCATTATGCAAGTACTTATCCAAAAATTGGAATAAAGGATATAAGTCAACAATATCACAAGAAAAAAGGTGTGGTTAAATCCATTGTGACTACTTAAAAATATGTAGGACTATCTAGTGATGTGGTGTTAGGTAAATTACTTTTTTATTAAGATTATTAAAATATCTTGTTTGATTTAGGGTCTACACATTATTTCATTTATAATAAATTCTATATTGAATTAGAAATTTAACCTCAATAAAAAAATCCAAAAATTTTGTTAAAAACACCTAATTGTAGTATTAAGGGAAAAATAAATTATAATAATATTCTTATTATTATCTGTGGAAAGGAATTACCTATAAACCTTTTCTTCTTTACCCTTTTTGAGTTTGATGTTATTTTGGGTATGGATTGGATTTTTGTTTATAATGTTAAGATATATTGTAAAGCTAAAGAAGTTGTTCTTTGGAATGATTTTTATTTTATATAAAATAATGAATTTATAGATTTGATATCATATCAATAAGATGATAAATTGATTAATAATGTAAATGAAATCTACCTTGCACAAATTATTAAGAAAAGTGAAATTATTAAAATTAGTTATATTACTATAGTAAAAGAATATGGATGTATTTCTTAATGAATTTATTCATATTATACAAGGTTAGGGGATTTAATTTACTATTTATTTTTCTATTGTGGAAAACAAAATTTGAAAAACCTCTTTATCAAATGGATCAAGTGGAACTTTTAGAATTGAAAAAGAAGTAACAAGAGTTACTTGATAAAGGTTTAATTCATCCTAGCACTTCACTATTGGGTTCTTCTATTTTGTTTTTTAAATAGAAAGATGTTTATATGAGTATTTTAATTGATTATAGAGCACTTAATAACACCACTATTAAGAATAAGTATTTGTTTTCTCATATGGATGATTTTTTTAATCAGATCTAGGTAGCTCATTATTTTTTGAAGGCTGATCTAAGGTCCAGGTACCATCAGCTAAAAGTGAAGGGTAATAGAATTCAAAAGATAACATTTCATACTATTTAAAGGAATTTTGAGTTTGTGCTTATTCCATTTGGGTTAAAAAATGGTCCAATTTTATTTATATACCTTATGAATAGAGTATTTCATGAGTTCTTGGATAAATTTTGTGTTATTTTTATTGATTACATCCTGATATATTATAAAATTTATTATGATAATGAGAAACATTTTAGGGTTGTTCTAAAAACCTTAAAATAAAATATGTTATATGGAAAAAAATTAAATGTGAATTCTGGTTGCAACATATTTATTTACTTGGAAATATTGTAAATAAAGATAGACTAACTACCGATCTAGTTAAAACTAAAGTAGTTGAAGAGTGTCTAAGAACTAATAATGTCACAGATATTCATAGTTCTCTTGGATTAAAAAGGTTATTACTGATGGTTTATTGAAAAAATTTCTTAGTTATCTATCCCGAAACTAATTTAACTAGAAAAGGATTTAAATTCATATAGATAAAATATTGTGATTAATGTTTCCAAGAACAAAAAATAAGATCAGTGAATGCGCCAATTTTTTCCTTCTATTTAGAAAGGGTGAGTTTTTTAAATATAGTAATGATTATTTTAAGGAAATTGGTTGTGTTTTGATGTAGAATGATTAGGTAATTGATTATTATTCACGTCAATTGAAACCTCGTGAGCTAAATTATCCTACATAGGACCATGAATCTACTATTATGGTTTTTACTTTAAAAATATGTAGACATAATTTATATGGTGTAAATTTTGAAATATATACTAATCAAAAAAAATTCAAGTATATTCACTCATAATGATTTGAACATGAGACAAATAAGATGTATATAAATGATTAAGTATTATTATTGCATAATTCATTACCATCCAAGAAAGGAAAACTGAGTAGCTAATGAGTTAATTCAAAAAGATAATGCATCATTAAATATGCTATGTCTTTAACATGATCATTTAGTAAATTATTTGATGAATATTGGACAAGAAATTATGCATTTAGGAACTACCTTTGCCTTGTTTCAAGTGTTAGTGTAGTCTTCTTTATCAAAAATAATTAATCAAGATCATAAGTAGGATCATTTTTTATAGATTAAGGTATAATTTTTCATGAAATGTAAGTTTTCTGAATTTAACATTAAATATTATGGTGTTATTAGATTTGTAAAAAGGTTTTATGTGCCAGTTATTTCCCAGTTGAGAAAAAACAATAATTGTTGAGTAAAGATCACAAATATCCCTTTTTTCATCTCTCTAGTAATAACATGTATAGTGGCCATCAATAGTATTACTAGTGGGATGGAATAAAGAAATATATTACAAATTTTACCATGAAATGTTTGAATTATCAATAGGTTAAATTAGAATGAAAATTAATAAAAGTAATTATTCATCTTTTTCTAGTACTAGAGTGTGAATGGGAAAATATATCTATGGATTTCATGGTTGGATTACCAAATATTTCTCGATATAATAATGTGATAGGGGTTATTATTGATCATTTGACTAAATATGTGTATTTTATTCCTATTAAAATAATATTTATTTGGATCATATTTATATAATTTATGTTAAAAGGGATAATAATATTACATGTAGTTCCAATATCCATTTTATGTGACCTTTATCTCGGGTTTACTTCTAATTTTTGGAAAGGACATAAAAATTCATTAGGTACTGAATTAAACTTTAGTATATATTTTCATCCTCAAAATGATGGATAGTTGGAGTGAATTATTTAGAGTTTGGAAGATATTCTTTTAAATTTTTTAATGGGTTACCAAGGAATTTGACATAATTGTCATTCATTGGTTTAATTTTATAATAATAAAATTTTCAATTCTAGTATAAAAATTCCACTTTTGAGTCATTATATTGAATGTGGTGTCAGACTCCAACTTATTGGTATGAATTTGGTGGGAGAATATTTTTGGGACCAAAATGGGTAGAAGAGATTATTGATAATGGGAATATAATTCTGTAACATATGAGGAAATCTCAGATAATGTAGAAATATTATGTAGATAACTGAATGAAAGATATTTTATTTGAGGTAAGAGATTATGTTTTTCTTAATGTATCTCAATAAAAATGTGTTATGAGTTTTGGTAAAAAGGTAAGGATAATTTCATGGTTCATAGAACCATATAAAATCTTAGAAAACGTTGGATCAATTACCTAACAATTGTTCATGCCTCCATGTTTATCTCAGATACATGATGTGTTTCATGTTTTTTGTTAAGGAAGAATTTTCTAGATGTAACTCATGTTTTGAGTCCTAAATTAGTTCATTTAAAATAGAAACTTTGTTATAAGGAATAGCCTACTCAGATTCTTCAACATAGAGATCAATTATTTTAGAATATGTTGATTTACATTCTGGAAAAACCATATAATTGAAGAATCAACATGATAATCATAGATTTCTATAAAGGAAAATATCCCCACATATTGAAGTAATGAATAAAATTATGAGGATGAAATTTCCAAGTGGGAAAATTTTAAAATCCTCTATAATTGTGATAATAAATCAATTTCATTCTTTAAAATATTTTTAAATTATATTTTATAGATTTATATTCACTATAAGAATATTAAGTAATTTTCCAATCAAAAAAATGGTTTCATTCTAACTAAATTTAGTTTCATGTATTATACGGTTTTATTATAAAGTTTAATTTCTACATTTTAAAATTTTAATTTGAAAAAATGAAATTCATTTTTCATATCATCAAGTTATAATTATCTTTAGGTGATTTTGTTCAAATTTTTTTAAAAGATTTATTTTTATGTGAATAGTTAAAGATACTGATTTTTGTAAAATTATTATTTATTTTAATCAAATAAATTAATATAAAAGTAAAATTATGTTTTAAATTTTAAATTAAAGTAACATAAGTATTATTTAATTATAAATAATCAAAATTAATTATATAATAATAATAATTATACCTAATTTTGGTATATGTTCATTTCTTGGCTTAAAAATGCATTTATCTCAAAACTATTTTTCTTTGTGTTTTATGAATTTATATTAAAATTTATTTCTTCCACTTATAAGAATTAAATCATGAAAATGGATTCTATATTAGTAATCAAGAGGTTAAAATTTTCTAAAGGGGTCCCTTTTATTTTTTTCATTATAAATAGTAACCATATTAAATATTTGTTAGCTCGGTAAAGGTAAAATAGGTAAAACATGGTTAAAATTATGAAAAAAACACACAAAAAATCCATAACACTTGTAATAATTTTATTTTATAATTTATTTTCAAAATAAACATAAAATATTTTAAATTTTGAAAAAAAAAACCAATTTCCTTTTATAATGACCTTAATATGATTTTATGTAAAGAAAAAAACAAAATATCACTTACATTGTTTTAATATCTACAATATTTTATCATATGGATAAAAATAGTTTATCTCCAGTTATAAAGTATTATTTTAAATATGATTTTTTTTTATTTTTTTATTAATTTTTAATTTTTATTAATGAAATAATTACCTTAAATGATTATGAAATGCCAAAACAATGCTTGTTCAAGTAATAGAAAAATCAAGTAAATGATTCTAAAAAAAATTAAAATTAATAAAATCTGGATAAATTATTTCATTAAAAAAAATTTAGATAAATATAAAATATTATTTATTTTTTAAAATCTTATATTCAAAATATATTAATTTATCGACTCCATTAATGGAAAACTATTTTAATAGTCCTAAAAATTAATTTAATGGTATATTATGTTAAATAATATTTTATTAAATGATTTAAAATTCATAATAATATTATATTTTCCCAATATAATTTTATATATTCTATTTTCCACTTATGGGTCACTTTTCCTTTTATATTAACTTTCTTGACTCCTAAAGAGTAAAAAAAATTGATATCACAATAATCATCAAAAGGGTTAACGAGGGGTTGAATCTAAGAGATAAGGGTGAAAACATAACCTAAACTTATGAAAATTATATTATTTGATATTATTTTCAAGTAATACTCATACTAGAATCAATATATGTAAATTTTGATCCACTTTAACAAGAAAATTAATTTATATTAGCTTAGTACTTTAAGTATTACAAAGAGTACACCTCGCATCACTTATAAATGACACCTCATCTCTTACCATCCACACACCTTTTAAGAACTATAATTTGGATCATACCTTCCAAAATATCTCTAAAACATCCCTTAACATGTACTAGTGGTCCTAGTATCACCAAAAGACCAAACCTATAAGGATTAAGGTGTAATTTCGGTTATCTGAGGAGAAGATACAAGTCTCATCCAACCTATTTTAGGTTTATTTCTTCTTATAACTCCTTAAAATATTATTAAAACATGATAAAATAACAAAATAAGTCTCTTATATATACTAAAATTTTATATGATTATGTTAAAACCCTTTTTCATCTCCTTTTTTATCCTATGGAAAATTAAAACATCACTCATGCATACATGCGGATTACCATATATATGTAGTGATATGTTTCGTTTTTCCTTACTTCCTCACAAGGATGGTTATTATGATGAATTTAATTAATATATATAATATTCATGAAATAATTATAATTTTAGAAAGATAATATATCTTCTATTTTATTACCCTTACATCCATTTAAAAATGATATTGTTTTTCGTGTGTACATGTGTACTACCACCTCTCCAAAGTGATGTGATTCGTTTATCATATATACCTTTCATGGATAGTTATAAAATTTTATTTAATGTTTCAAAATGATAATAATTTCATGATTGATATTCTTTATATTATGTAACAATAACCACATTGACCATAGTCAACTTACCCAAGCCATTTCTGACTTATAAGCCAAATGTTTTCAAAACATCAAACGTGAACTTAATCGATTAAGTAATTAAGTATAACATGTATATAAGTGGGATAAAAGGAATAATAAACCTTAAAAAGTTTATTAATAAACTAAATAATTAACATAATTTTATTATTCAATGTGATAAATATGTACATGAAAATCCGAACATGAGGCAAGGGACACTTTACCTTAAAACCTTATTTTCAATGTTTTAAAGACTTAATTTATAAATTGTTTTCCTCCATATCAATATTCATAAAATAATTTTATAGATATTGTTATATTGGCAAAAATAAATTATAAATGAAATTTTATTTTTATTTTTATTTTCTTTCAAATGTTTTTAAAAGGAATATTTTTATGTATTTTATATGGAATGTTTTGACTTTCTTTCCAAAAGGAAAATTAAAATTCTATTTTAATGTATATGACACCAATATATTTTCTAACCTCTAAAACTATTATTTTATATTTGTATTCCTTTATAATATTCCATTTTTTTTATCAAATAAAACCCCTCTTTCCCTTTTTTCTTTGTATTTTAGTTTTGAAAATGGGATTTTAATGGAAATGGATATATAAATATCTGAAAATGTTTTACTTATGGGTTAAAAAGTATATTTTTATGATTTTAATGATGTAAATTAAATATTTTATATGTTTTATATATTTTATTGTCCTCAAAACTTTTTTATGATGATGGTTGAGCCTAAAATTTCTCTCCAATTCATTGGGTAATGATTATGTTCTCTGAAAAATTATGTTGTAATTAACCGCGTAGATGATTCCATTTATAAAGGTTCTGTCACGACCCGTCCTCGGGGCCCGTGCCGTGACTACCCCAAGCCCGCCTTCCATAGGCCAGGGGCTGGCGACTAGCACCAAGGCGTAAAATCCCAGTAAACAGGGAAGGCATTGCCTTTATAAGTAACAACCACACAGAGTCAGCAAGCGGAAAGTAAAGTGCAGAAAAGTAAAGGGGGCCGGAAATACAAGCCCAACTGTAAAGTACAACTGAAAAGTAAAGTACAGCAACTGAAGAAAAGACGGCGGCCTCGTGTCGTCCACTGGCAATCCCACCTGAAGGGTGGGTACAGATAGCCTCCAGGCTCCTCGGGTCCCACGTCCGCTCCGAGCACGTCCCGCCCTGTGGTCCACCTCCAGGTACCGTCCTGCTCCACGCCCCAACCGCGATCAGCGCTGTCCGTCGTCTGCAACCAACACAACAAGGTGCGGGCATAGCCCGTGCAGGGGTGAGTACAAGCTACTCAGTAAGGACCCCGAGACCCCCGAAGGTCTCCCGAAATCCACAAAGGATATAGCACAAAAGAAAGATGCAATCACGAAGTAACATCTGACTCGACTTAGGTATATGCCCATACATATACCTAAGTCCCCAATTCTAGCTCTGCTCACGAGCTCAAGAACAACTCAATCCACAAAGGAAAGCAAGACTCAAATCCACAAGGAGAGTAAACAGTAAATCCACAAAGGATAGTTCAACACAAACCACAAAGGAGAGTAACATAAGATTCAGCTCAACCAGGATTTTCATTATCGAAACCGTAAATGTTGAAGAGCCCCATCTCTGAAGTGTACAGTGGTCCTGTCACGACTCCGAGGTACTGCTCACTAACCTAAGACTGCTGAAGTACTCCTCCTGTCGAGTACCGCGGGTCTGCTGCCAACTACCGGGCGCTCCGTCCGCTGAGGGTCTGCTGCCAAATACCGGGCGCTCACCCAGATAGCCTACTGAGGTACTCCTCCTGTCGAGTACCGCGGGTTTGCCGCCAACTACCAGGCGCTCCGTCCGCCGTGGGTCTGCTGCCAACTACTGGGTGCTCCGTCCACTGGGCTAGTCGACTCACTCCAAGTCGAGTCGGTCAAGCAGTCGTCAGGTCTCAGTCATCTACACGGTCTCCGTACTCCGCACGCACGTCTCCACCGTCGCGGGTCTGTCGCTACAACCAAGCGCACACACTCCGTAGAGTATCGCGGGTCCGCCGCTACAACCAAGCGCTCCACCGCCAAGGGTCTGCTGCTGCATCCAAGCGCACCACCACTGTCAAGTACCACGGGTCCGCCGCTACACCCAAGCGCTCCACCGCTCAAGGTAAAAAGAAGATTCAGCTCACACAGGTTCGGTAGCACTCTTCCACGTAGGATCGCTGAGTGCAGTAGTCGACGCAGTCCACTGAGGATCTCTGCACAGTCGTCGCCGCAGTCCACGAAGGATCTCTGCTCGGCCGTCGTCGCAGTCCACGGAGGATCTCTGCTCTGTCGTCGTCGCAGTCCACGGAGGATCTCTGCTCTGTCGTCGAAGCCACAGCCAGCACTAGGGTTCCCGCACTTAGCGAGCTCGTTTAGGAGGGTCCGCTCCACGAGCCGAGAGGCTGATACATCAACTGACACTTAGTCCGAAGTTGATGTATCCAAAAGTTCCGTATCGACAACAGGATCTCAACGCAACAGACGGCGCGTCAATCGGACGCCCGGTCTGAGAGTTATTGGCATTTCCGTCCCAGGGGCCCGGTTGGTTTTTAGGGCAAAACCAACCCGACCGTACTCCGCCTGTATCCGATCCTCGGGCGGAGTATGCCAAAAGTTCCGTCTCACTTAGAGAAAACTACCACAGCTGACGGTACGTCGATCGGACGTCCGTAGCTCAAGTTATGAGCGTTTCCGCTCCGAGGGCCCGGTTGGTTTCGTGTACGAACCAACCCGGCCGAACCCAAAGTCTTCCGAAACCTTGAGTATAATATACCGAAACGACCGTTTCGATCCAAGGATCGCGTAGCCGCTGACGGTTCGTCAATCGGAGGTCCCAGGCCCAAGATATGGGCGAAAGACCGAAGAGGGCCCGAAACGGGGGTTCTGGGCCCGGGGCGACCCGGCCCGAACCCCCCCTTGGGTCGGCCGAACCGGGTCGGCCCGACCCGGCTAGGCCGGGTCCGGACCGGCCGGCTCGGCTTCGGCCGCGCGGCCGAAGGAGGGCGCCGCGGGCTTGACCCGCGGCTCAAGCGAAACGCGGCCCCGCGGGGGGCCGCCTGTCACGCGGACGCGGCCGGGCCGCCGCGTCCGTTCCCAGTTCCGCGCGGCCGCGGAACCGGCCGCCGCTGCCGCCGCGGCTTCAGCCGCGGCGGACTTCCTCTACGGCGGCGCGCCGGGCGCCGCCGCCACCGCCTTCCGCGGGCCGCCGGAGATGCTCCGGTGGCCCGATTCCTTTCCCGTCTGCGTCGTTGCTCCTCCCGGGGGCCGACCTTCACTGCGGGATCAACAGATCGCCCCTGCCGCGCGGTTCGTCGTCGTCCGCCATATCCGCACAACAAAAGAGATCGGCGGAGGGTTGCCGGGTCTTGTTCGCTAGACCCGCACCCTCCGCGTTAGTCATAAACCACGGGAGGAATAATCAACAACAATTTTAAATAAATTAAAATTGCCGGAGATCATGTTCTTCACTTTAAAAGAATAAACATGGGGGAAATAAGATAAAATAATCCAACATCCCTTACCTCGCAGCTGTCGTTGCCGAACGAGGGATCGTCGCGGGATTGCTCGTCGCGGAAGAAGGGGGGATCGTCGCGTCGTCGCGGTATCCGGCGTCGCGTCGCCAATCTCCGGATCAAGATCAAACGGATTTAATTAATTTAAATCCGTTGATATCGAATTATAAAAAGGGGAGAATTTAGAAGTTTCGATTCTCACCTTTAACCGCCGATCGCAGGTCCGCCGCGGAAGAAGAGGCACCGAAGAAGAAGAAGAAGAAGAAGGTCGCGGAAAAGTTGTTGACGTCGCGGATCGTGCGTCGTCGAATTCCGGTTCCGGCGTTCTTCGCGTTCTTCGCGTTCTTCGCGGGGAGATGAAGAAACAAGATCCTCTCAAATCCTTTCAAAGGATTTTTAGGTTGGTCTTATTTTATAAACATGCCAACATACGAAACCGGTTAAGAAACGATCCATCAATTCGAAAGAAACGACCCATTTAATTCACGAAAGAAACAGCCCATTTAATTCACGAAATAAACCGCCCAATTAAATGGTCTATTAAGAATTAAAGAAAACGCGTCGGTTGACTTTTCAGTTACCTTGACGGGTTTTCGCGGGTGCGTTACTTAGCGAAAGAAACGGCGGGGCTCGTGCGGGCCCCACCTCACAAATATCCTACCAAGGGGGTAGGATATTTCTGGATAGCATCCTATCCAGTTCAACTCAGTTCAAGCCGCCTTTAAGTGACTTCAAGTGGCTTCCAAGCAGCTTAAGTGAAATAAAATAAAGTTGTCGCACAACTTTATTTTATTCTGACTTAAAGCCGCAAAATTTAAAAACCACGTCTGAGCAAACGCAACTCCGGAAGAGGCGTTTCTAAGCAAATACCGGCGCTGCGATTTCATCGGTGCCCTCAGAATTTGATTCCGGGCACCGGTTCAAAAGATAGAAAAACCCGCTCGTCCGTTCACTGAACGTACCCGAGCCAAACTTCGGAAATTGATTCCGGGCACACCGGGCCTCGGAATCAGGTGCCGTCTGAAGCTGCGCTCTTGTAAAATTCCAAAGAAAATTAAGAAAAAAAATTCCTTAAAATTTGCGGGTCTTTACATTACTCCCACCTCAGGGCTTTACGTCCCCGTAAAGATACATCAAAAACTAGGGGAACAAATGGGGGTACTGAGCACGCATCTGAGCCTCCCGCTCCCAAGTGCTCTCCTGGAGGTTCCCGTGCTGCCATCTGACGCGCACAAGAGGAATCGACCGCCCACGTAGGACCCGCTCCTGTCGATCCTCGATCTCCACTGGGACCTCCGCAAAAGTCGCCCCATCGTCCACGTCCAGCTCCCCAAAGTCGATGATGTGCGTCGGGTCGTGCACGTATCTCCTCAGCTGAGACACGTGGAAGACGTCGTGCACCCGGTGCAACTGAGGTGGTAGAGCCAGGCGATAAGCCACCTCTCCTATCCTGCTGAGGACCTGGAAAGGCCCGATGAAGCATGGAGACAACTTGCCGCCTCGGCCAAATCTCCGTAAACCACGTCGAGGTGAGGCACGCAAAAAGACGTGGTCGCCATCCTCGAACTCTAGTGGCCTCCGCCTCCTGTCAGCATATGACTTCTGCCGGCTCTGAGCTGTCCTCATCCTCTCCTGGATGATCTGGACCTTCTCTGTCGTGGCCTGGACCATCACAGGTCCCACAAGAGCTGCAAGATTTCTTCTTTGCCGAAAAGAGAAATCTGGTCTCATCCCCTGGATGAACCACATTCTTTGCCTAAAACAGTCAATCCTAACATGGATGATACTAATCCATACCAAGGATGACGTCGTAAGGCCTCGACGCTACTACTAAGAGATTCAACTGTTACTCTCGCCTCCAAGGGTTGAGTCACACTGTCGGCATCAGTGTGTGGTAACTGGGTCTCCTCCAGTAGATGTCTCACAAGTGAGGGTCAAGTCAACAGCCAAAACTGGAATCTCCTAGTAACATCACGAAAGAGGACAGGAACGAAAATATCACAAAGGTATGCATCTTTTATTATTGCAGCTCATATTACAAGACGCTACACAAAAGCAACAAGGAACCAGAAGTACAAAGGATGTATCCACTAGTTCTGCTCCTGTCCATCAGCTCCCAGGGCTCCATGATCGAAGGCCTCGACTGCCTGAAGCTGAGCTCTCCCCTGCGGTCGGGGTGGACCTCCTGGTGGTGGTGGTGGTAGAGCCTCAAAGCGTCGTCCACCACCTGCTGCTCGGCCAGCTCCTCTACCTCGTCCGTCTCCTCCCTGCAGACCGCCACGGTCGAACCTCTGCCTCTGCCTAGGTGGTTCCTCAACCGTCTGCTGCTCCCCCGCATGGCGGGTCGGGCAGTCACGAGCCATGTGACCAATTCCGCCACAGGAGTAGCACTGCCCACTCTCGGCACGCCTGGCTCTGACTCCACCCCGGCTTCCCCGCACAACTGAGCCTGAGTCGTGCAGTCGGCCACTGGTAGGTCTGGTCTGCCTGGAACCCTGAGTCATCTGTCGGCTACCTGCTACCGAAGACTCCGCTACGTGCCGCCCTGCGGTGGGTCTCTGTGCTGGTGTAGACTCAGCAAGGAAGCTCTCGATCAGAAGGGCCCGCTCTAGTACTCCTGTCTGAGTCGGTATGCTGAGGGAGATCAGCGATGCCCTGATCTCGTGTCTCAAACCCTGCTCGAAGGTCCGGGCCCGGAAGAAGGGGTCCCGTACCATGTTGTTCGAGTAGCGAGATAGGTCAGTGAACCTCGCCGCGTACTGAGCGACCGTCATGCTGCCCTGGCACAGCTGGAGAAGCTCCTGGATGCGCACCGCTCGGAGGGTGGCCGGGACGAACTCAGAGCGGAAGAGGCTCTCGAAGTCCGTCCAGAGCAAGGATGCCTCATCGTGAACCTGGAGCATCAGGCTCCACCATCGTCCTGCTGCTGCCTGCAGGAGGCTCGCCGCGAGAATCACCATGAGATCCGCTGGTGTCCTCACTAGCCTAAAGATCCGTATCACCGCCTCTAGCCAGTCCTCGGCGGCCTGGGGGTCCGCCTCACCGCGAAACCTGGGCGGTCGCTGGCTCTGAAACTCATGCAGTGCCCTGAGGCGACGTTCATCGTCAGCGTCTGGTACTGGCAGCATCGGTGGCTCGGCGGGTAAAGCTACCGCCGGTGCCACTGCTGGCAAAGGGCCCTGCACCGAGGCCTCGTCGCTCGGTGGGCTGCCGTCGCGCCCTACACTCGGAACCCTAGCTGGCTGTCGTCACGGGGCCATCCTGAAAAGGAGAACAAGAGCACCACAGTCAGAAAAGTATACCTGGTGAGCTGGCACAAGTAATCACAAGGAAAACTTGAGACTTTCATGAAGCAGATCAGTATACCCGGTGAGCTGACATAAGCAATCACAAAGAAAACTTGAAACACACACGCAATCAATGTTTTCATGCATTAAGTCGGAAATCAGGAGTCAGGGTCCTCGTGTACGGATACGTCGGCCGCCGCACCAACACTGGGCTCCCTGAACTGATAACCACACTCAATACACTAAACACTATTGCTTCATATAGAAAGAAAGGACGATCAGAGTCTGCGGTAGAACCGACCGCCTCTGATACCAATTTGTCACGACCCGTCCTCGGGGCCCGTGCCGTGACTACCCCAAGCCCGCCTTCCATAGGCCAGGGGCTGGCGACTAGCACCGAGGCGTAAAATCCCAGTAAACAGGGAAGGCATTGCCTTTATAAGTAACAACCACACAGAGTCAGCAAGCGGAAAGTAAAGTGCAGAAAAGTAAAGGGGGCCGGAAATACAAGCCCAACTGTAAAGTACAACTGAAAAGTAAAGTACAGCAACTGAAGAAAAGACGGCGGCCTCGTGTCGTCCACTGGCAATCCCACCTGAAGGGTGGGTACAGATAGCCTCCAGGCTCCTCGGGTCCCACGTCCGCTCCGAGCACGTCCCGCCCTGTGGTCCACCTCCAGGTACCGTCCTGCTCCACGCCCCAACCGCGATCAGCGCTGTCCGTTGTCTGCAACCAACACAACAAGGTGCGGGCATAGCCCGTGCAGGGGTGAGTACAAGCTACTCAGTAAGGACCCCGAGACCCCCGAAGGTCTCCCGAAATCCACAAAGGATATAGCACAAAAGAAAGATGCAATCACGAAGTAACATCTGACTCGACTTAGGTATATGCCCATACATATACCTAAGTCCCCAATTCTAGCTCTGCTCACGAGCTCAAGAACAACTCAATCCACAAAGGAAAGCAAGACTCAAATCCACAAGGAGAGTAAACAGTAAATCCACAAAGGATAGTTCAACACAAACCACAAAGGAGAGTAACATAAGATTCAGCTCAACCAGGATTTTCATTATCGAAACCGTAAATGTTGAAGAGCCCCATCTCTGAAGTGTACAGTGGTCCTGTCACGACTCCGAGGTACTGCTCACTAACCTAAGACTGCTGAAGTACTCCTCCTGTCGAGTACCGCGGGTCTGCTGCCAACTACCGGGCGCTCCGTCCGCTGAGGGTCTGCTGCCAAATACCGGGCGCTCACCCAGATAGCCTACTGAGGTACTCCTCCTGTCGAGTACCGCGGGTTTGCCGCCAACTACCAGGCGCTCCGTCTGCCGTGGGTCTGCTGCCAACTACTGGGCGCTCCGTCCACTGGGCTAGTCGACTCACTCCAAGTCGAGTCGGTCAAGCAGTCGTCAGGTCTCAGTCATCTACACGGTCTCCGTACTCCGCACGCACGTCTCCACCGTCGCGGGTCTGTCGCTACAACCAAGCGCACACACTCCGTAGAGTATCGCGGGTCCGCCGCTACAACCAAGCGCTCCACCGCCAAGGGTCTGCTGCTGCATCCAAGCGCACCACCACTGTCAAGTACCACGGGTCCACCGCTACACCCAAGCGCTCCACCGCTCAAGGTAAAAAGAAGATTCAGCTCACACAGGTTCGGTAGCACTCTTCCACGTAGGATCGCTGAGTGCAGTAGTCGACGCAGTCCACTGAGGATCTCTGCACAGTCGTCGCCGCAGTCCACGAAGGATCTCTGCTCGGCCGTCGTCGCAGTCCACGGAGGATCTCTGCTCTGTCGTCGAAGCCACAGCCAGCACTAGGGTTCCCGCACTTAGCGAGCTCGTTTAGGAGGGTCCGCTCCACGAGCCGAGAGGCTGATACATCAACTGACACTTAGTCCGAAGTTGATGTATCCAAAAGTTCCGTATCGACAACAGGATCTCAACGCAACAGACGGCGCGTCAATCGGACGCCCGGTCTGAGAGTTATTGGCATTTCCGTCCCAGGGGCCCGGTTGGTTTTTAGGGCAAAACCAACCCGACCGTACTCCGCCTGTATCCGATCCTCGGGCGGAGTATGCCAAAAGTTCCGTCTCACTTAGAGAAAACTACCACAGCTGACGGTACGTCGATCGGACGTCCGTAGCTCAAGTTATGAGCGTTTCCGCTCCGAGGGCCCGGTTGGTTTCGTGTACGAACCAACCCGGCCGAACCCAAAGTCTTCCGAAACCTTGAGTATAATATACCGAAACGACCGTTTCGATCCAAGGATCGCGTAGCCGCTGACGGTTCGTCAATCGGAGGTCCCAGGCCCAAGATATGGGCGAAAGACCGAAGAGGGCCCGAAACGGGGGTTCTGGGCCCGGGGCGACCCGGCCCGAACCCCCCCTTGGGTCGGCCGAACCGGGTCGGCCCGACCCGGCTAGGCCGGGTCCGGACCGGCCGGCTCGGCTTCGGCCGCGCGGCCGAAGGAGGGCGCCGCGGGCTTGACCCGCGGCTCAAGCGAAACGCGGCCCCGCGGGGGGCCGCCTGTCACGCGGACGCGGCCGGGCCGCCGCGTCCGTTCCCGGTTCCGCGCGGCCGCGGAACCGGCCGCCGCTGCCGCCGCGGCTTCAGCCGCGGCGGACTTCCTCTACGGCGGCGCGCCGGGCGCCGCCGCCACCGCCTTCCGCGGGCCGCCGGAGATGCTCCGGTGGCCCGATTCCTTTCCCGTCTGCGCCGTTGCTCCTCCCGGGGGCCGACCTTCACTGCGGGATCAACAGATCGCCCCTGCCGCGCGGTTCGTCGTCGTCCGCCATATCCGCACAACAAAAGAGATCGGCGGAGGGTTGCCGGGTCTTGTTCGCTAGACCCGCACCCTCCGCGTTAGTCATAAACCACGGGAGGAATAATCAACAACAATTTTAAATAAATTAAAATTGTCGGAGATCATGTTCTTCACTTTAAAAGAATAAACACGGGGGAAATAAGATAAAATAATCCAACATCCCTTACCTCGCAGCTGTCGTTGCCGAACGAGGGATCGTCGCGGGATTGCTCGTCGCGGAAGAAGGGGGGATCGTCGCGTCGTCGCGGTATCCGGCGTCGCGTCGCCAATCTCCGGATCAAGATCAAACGGATTTAATTAATTTAAATCCGTTGATATCGAATTATAAAAAGGGGAGAATTTAGAAGTTTCGATTCTCACCTTTAACCGCCGATCGCAGGTCCGCCGCGGAAGAAGAGGCACCGAAGAAGAAGAAGAAGAAGAAGGTCGCGGAAAAGTTGTTGACGTCGCGGATCGTGCGTCGTCGAATTCCGGTTCCGGCGTTCTTCGCGTTCTTCGCGTTCTTCGCGTTCTTCGCGGGGAGATGAAGAAACAAGATCCTCTCAAATCCTTTCAAAGGATTTTTAGGTTGGTCTTATTTTATAAACATGCCAACATACGAAACCGGTTAAGAAACGATCCATCAATTCGAAAGAAACGACCCATTTAATTCACGAAAGAAACAGCCCATTTAATTCACGAAATAAACCGCCCAATTAAATGGTCTGTTAAGAATTAAAGAAAACGCGTCGGTTGACTTTTCAGTTACCTTGACGGGTTTTCGCGGGTGCGTTACTTAGCGAAAGAAACGGCGGGGCTCGTGCGGGCCCCACCTCACAAATATCCTACCAAGGGGGTAGTATATTTCTGGATAGCATCCTATCCAGTTCAACTCAGTTCAAGCCGCCTTTAAGTGACTTCAAGTGGCTTCCAAGCAGCTTAAGTGAAATAAAATAAAGTTGTCGCACAACTTTATTTTATTCTGACTTAAAGCCGCAAAATTTAAAAACCACGTCTGAGCAAACGCAACTCCGGAAGAGGCGTTTCTAAGAAAATACCGGCGCTGCGATTTCATCGGTGCCCTCAGAATTTGATTCCGGGCACCGGTTCAAAAGATAGAAAAACCCGCTCGTCCGTTCACTGAACGTACCCGAGCCAAACTTCGGAAATTGATTCCGGGCACACCGGGCCTCGGAATCAGGTGCCGTCTGAAGCTGCGCTCTTGTAAAATTCCAAAGAAAATTAAGAAAAAAAAATTCCTTAAAATTTGCGGGTCTTTACAGGTTCTTATAAGGGTTCTATGAATATGATGTCCCATTGAGACTACATGAATTTTATATTAATTATAATTAGTTTTCATGGAAATATTTTTATTTCATAATCTAATCTAATGATTATTTATTTATGGGAATTATGAAACCCTTTAAGGATAAAAAGGTATGTTTTTAAGAAAATGTTTTCATAGGTTCACATGTTTTTTATTTAAAAACCTCATGATTATGATTTTTCATTTATGTTTTTTTATGAAGTGTTTTATGGAAAAAACTGGTTGTAAAGTTGATTTCATTTATAAGTAAATGACTATTTGAGAACATAGTTTTTTATGTTAAAGGAAAACTCTCTTATATGATCTCATAGTTTTTTAAATAGACTAACATGTTTCTTTATTCCTTTTTATATATACCTTATTAATATTTTTTTTATCATCCCATATTTTCAAATGGTTTTCATCATATTTATGGATGTTTAATAACAATAATGAATCCAAATTTTAAATCATAAATATTTTTATGAAATGAAAAAAATTTCTATTTTAAATGTATTGTATTGTGGAAAAAATGGACACTGGGTGTAGGAGTATACTTTTTAATATATGGGTTTTTTATATAATATTCATGTCTTAATTATATAAAACTATAAACATAAAAGGTTCTTTGATAATTTAATAAAATTAATTATTTATTTAAAACTCAAGATTATTGTTTGAATAAGGATAAGGTCCTGATAATAGTGTTTTTCAAAATATAAATTTTACATTCCTTTCCATATTAATTAAATTAAAATTTATTTTTCAATAAATATATACATGTTTATGTGTGTGTGTGTCTATATATTCTTTATGAATGGATATAATTAACTCAAAAATAGATCCATATTCCTTACAGCCAAATTAAATTCCCAATATTGGGAGAATATCTTGTATATACTGCCTTAAGATAAGTTACTATTACATTATTTCTTAAAATTAATAAATGAAGAAAAAATTATAGTCATGCCGCCTACTAGAACTTTATTCTATAATCATTCACTCAGAACTATTTCTTCTCTCCTCAAGTGAAATTTGGTACACTTTCCTCCATCAAAACAAACCCTTATAGTGGAAGGTTGGTTATATATCATCAAAAAAAAAACCAAAAACACTTCAAAATCCATAAAACATACTAAAATTCAAACAATTCTTCATATAATAAAACATTTAAATTTCATCCCAAAAATATAAGTCAAATTCCACCATTCCCAACTATGTTTTGGATCTAAATTTATTAAAATATATACTCAATAATTTTTTCCAACACCAATAATTAATTTCAGTTAACTCACATGCCTTCTCTTATTTACCGAACTAAAATCACATAATTCATAGATAAAAATAAAAATTAACCTCCCTTAGTAGTTTATAAAAATTATTTACAAAATCATTTTAATACATAAAATTCACCATATGTGATTTTATTATAAAAATATCATTTTAAATAATTTTAAGAAAATTCATAGTCAGTAAAAAAAATTTATCAAAACATTAAGTATAAAAAAATAATTTCAAAAAACAGATAAGAAAAGGTTATATTTTCTACCTTAAATACATTTTGTTACTTGTATCATATGATCTAAAGATAAATTTCTATATAATCTATGAAAAATTACCCGAATAATATCCATACATGATAAATCTCGATAAGAACATTATAAATTACTAAAAATGTAAATAACGGATCTCTAATTATGTGAGAATTTGATGGATAATTTTTTAGGGATGCTATAATTTAATTTAAAGTTATGTGATGCTTTTAGGATGATTTTAGAGTAATTTATAATATTGATTTAAATTAAAATAAATGATATATATAAATACATTTCTTATGTTTTAAGCCTAGAGACTATATTCATTATCTATAATTTGACCCATATTTTGAATTAATTTTTTTTAATTTTACTGCATTTAGAGTGTAAAATTAAATTAAGGATAGTTATTTAAGTTATAATGCTTCAAAACATCATATGAATATAAATTGAATTTTTTATAACAATTACTCATAATCTAGGTTTTCAATGACTAAACTCTATGGAATTGTCTCTAAAATAATTGAGGTTGAAACCTAAGTATGCTTTTAAGAACATTCTTATTCAATATTATTTTTTATATATTAAATTTTTATAAGAGTTTGATAAAAATTTTAAAAAAAATCATTCCAACACCCTTTTAGATAATTGAATTATGTTTTATAAATATTTATTTTTTTATTCAAAAAGTAAATTGTATGAAAGATTAATAGTATTTAAAAGAAAATTTCAAAGAAATGTCACTTGTGTTTTTTATGATTCTAATAAATCATGGGTAAAATTTTCATTTTTTAATGAAATCATGTTTTTCCTTAGATATTTAAAATGAAAAAATAGATTTGGAACATAATAGAAATTGATAGATCAGGTTGATAATGGAATAATAGAAAAATAGAAAAAACTTTAATTGGGGTCATGTTGGATAATTTTACTCACCCCATCATAGAAACCTATGAAGTGATGTGATTTTGACCATATAGATATTCTTATAGGACCTAATAGTGATTTCAATTTTAGTGGAAACACTAGTGCTCCCTATTTGTAAATTTTAATTAAGATTTAGGGAGTTGAATTTATTGACACTACATTGTAGGTCTTACTACATTTTTATTTAGGAATATGAGATTTGGTCGGTGTTAAGATTTTTTTCCTTAATTTCATGTTGTTTCATTTTACGCATTGTATATTGATCATGACATGTTATATAATCAATAAATATTACTTTATATTGACATTTTGATATTATATGTTCAATATAATATGTGTTTGGGCCATAAAAAATGTCTCTAATTATGTGTGATTATATCCTTTGATGATTTTAATTAACCATTTTGACCTATTTTAGTTAGCTTGAGGATATATTCTTGATCTCTCTATCAACATAAGTTGGTTCCCTACTGGTTTAGATCATGTAAAAATAATCAACCATAAATTCATCATAGCCCTGCATGATTAAAATGAGGAGGATGTGATGAGGGTATAAATATGGGAATAATAAGAGGACATGAACCCAGCTAATTTTTGGGAAATAATTGTTGTGATGAGCAAGAATAATAATCATTTCTTTGAGAGGGTGATACATTATAGGGAAATATGAGGTAGGGTTTTTTCATGAGGGAGGTGGAGAAGAATAAGAAAAATAATATAGATGAAAATAGTAAGTGTCAAAGAGAGGGTTGGGGGAGGTAATAAAATATAAAAGAAATAAAAAATGTAAAAAATAAAATAAAAGTAAAATAAGTTTCATTTCTTTAATATTTTCCTATTATCTCTTTCCCTCACTAAAAATTTTTCACTAAATTCCTAACTATTTTGTAAGTTTTTTTATTAGAAAATAAAAATTTTAAATCAGGTTTCAACCATTATGTTATATATCAATGGCTAAAATAATTAAAATAATAAGTATGATTATTAAATAGAAATTTCAAAATTCTCTCATGTTTATTTATCTTAGTTAAATGAGTTTTTTATATCCATATCCGTAAACTATATATTCCTAGTATTCTATGGGAAAGGGACTTCACCATGAGTTCTAGGTTTTCCCATGAGAGGGGGAGTTCGGATTAGTGGTTACTTTCATGAAAAGGGGTGATGTGGGTTTTATTTTTGATATGTTTATGTTGGTTTTTCAAGGACTGAGGTACAGTTGTGTTATTTTATAATGTTTTCATGACTACTATTTTTTATAAAAACTATATGATTTCTATAAAAACAGTGTAAATAATATAGGGGTCATGGTGTTTGTTTGTTGATGTTTATTTGTTATTTCAAAAAATTAAGGGGTTTATTTTGTTAAAGCTTTAAAAAAAATTGGATTCTAGTTAATAAATGAGTTTTCAAGATTAATTTTGGATATTATGTTTTGAAATATTTTATTCATTCTTTACATGTGGATTTCATATCAAATTTGGCTATTATATTTTCTAAAGTAATAATTTTAATTTCTATTCTATAATAATTCAACTAAAATGTATTTTTTCCACACACACAAACATGTGTGTTTGTGTGTTCTTGTATATATATGTATATGTTTACATAGGATTTATGAATGAATTGAGAAAACTCGAAAACTAATTAATCTTCCATGAGGATCGATAATAGGCCCAATATTGAGAGAACCACTATTTTGGTTATCCTTTTGATAACTTATTTTTTTATTTATTATTTGGATAAATAAATAGAGAAAAATGATGGTTCCACCTCCTAGATCATCATTCTTTGATCGTTCATTCATCTCCAACTCTTCTCTCCACCAGTATACTTTGAGTTATTATCCTCTATCAAAACTGACCCTTACAGTGGGTAGTTGATCATATCTTACTAATTTTTGTGAACTCCTACATCATTTCAAAAAAAAATTCATAATAAATACAAACCCAAACTAAATGAAGTCCCCAAAAATCTTACAGATTACTTATAACCACTACTAGCTTAAAAACTAATTTTAACACATAAATTACTATTTAATAAGTCCAATAACTCAATAGGTATTTTATATTCTCCAATAAAATGTGAATAAGATTCAAATAAATAAAATGATTCATGATCAAATGATTTCAATACTTTATATTTAAAAATTATTTGGTTATGCTTCTCAACCATATGTCCAAGGAGACAATGCCAAAATCATGTCATATTTGAATAAATAATTTTGATCTTATTATTTTAAATATTATATATTAGATTATTCATATATAGAATATATAAACCATACACTATATTTACTATTTTATAATACAATTCATTCATGTATAAATTATAAAATTTTTTCTTAATCATGAAATAAAATCTTTTCTTATCCTAATAGGAAATAAAAAATAAAATTTCTATTTATGGAAGGAATATAGTAACAATTTTATAATTCTAGAATTAATACATCAATAATATTTTGATTTTATATTTCTATATAAAATTAAACAACTAAATGATATATATTCCCTAAATCCTATATACATATTATGTATTATGGCTTCATCATAGGTGGTGATTTGGGTATATCATAAGGAATGAATTGGATATTTCAATTCTCTACCTAATCTAATCATATAGTATAATTGGATATCACAATTGAAATATTTCATATGATGAAACAGGAAGGGTTTTGATGTGTTTATGCAATGGTTGTATGAACTAGCCAAGTGGAATTTACTCATGTGTTATAACACATGAGAAAATCCATATTCACTCTAGGAGCATCCTTGAGGGTTTGATATAATAGAGTCTACTTGCATGCAATAACAGTACACTCACTCATGTATTCCTGAAAAAAAATCTCTCAATGCAATAAATCTATTCCTCTTTACTAATTTTTGTTATGCGGCACTAGAATTCCATGGGTGATGATAAGATCCTATTCAAGAGTCTTGTTATTCAGCATAGCATGTGGGTACCTCGAAAAGTGGGATTTATTTTGGTTACCTCTACTATGATATCCATCAATCATGGATGAAGATAAATTCAATGACCAACTTTGACGAAAGGTATAAAAATTCTTCATTTAGAGTTATGCATGATTTAATTTATCTTGAATAGTTGATCTTAGGTTTAGGTTTCTTATATATCTTCCATTATGTTTAATGATAGTCATTAGATCCTTTGCAACACAATGGTGGAATCAAAGCCTTATAATTTATTTTGATTAATTAAATCATGTTTAAAATGATGTTTTTTTATTCATACTCCCTATCATATTACCAATAATTAAATATGATTAGAATTTTTATTTTGAATGATTGAGTCATAGATTATGATATAATGATATTGTAGACAATAACACTATACAAATCCTTCATATTTTTATTATCCACAACATACATATTTGGGATATCATATTTGATGATGGAAATTTGTAGTGGTTTCAAAAATAGATCATTGTATCACCTTTATTTTTTTTTTTTAAAGGTTGGGGCCGAAGCCTCATTTTTATTATTAAAGCAAAGCAAAGTCCTCTTTAACTGGGTAGAGGGAGACCCATTACATAGCCCGAAGGCCCAGTGGGCATTTAGCCCATTACATGACCCGTAGGCCCATTTTTTTGGCCCAAAGCCCATTCTGTGAATAGTACTGCTACAGTACCCGCATTGCTACAGTACTACACAGTACCCGCCGCCGCTACAGTGCTCTGCCGCCGCTACAGTGCCCGCCGTTGCAACAGTGCGGCCGCTGCTACAGTACACTACAGTACTGCTACAGTAACCTGCGCCCAATGGGTTTTGAACCCCCATTTTTCATGTAGATTTAAGGGGTGCTTACCACTAAGCCAAACCCCAACTACATCATTGTATCACCTTTATCATATTGATGTGAATCATAAAATACAATATGATACATTAGGTTTTTATTGTTGATATATAAGGGTATCATCTTATATAAATAAGGTTTTTCCTTTTCCATGAAACTGAAAAACCTTACATACTCCACATATCATATTTGGTGATAGAACTGTCAATCCTAAAATACAACTAAGATGGATTAAAAAATTTAAACACCACTACTTATCAATCATATTAAATGATTTAGTAGTAATCGATAAATATGATTAGAAGTGATTTTTTCCTTAAAATTCATTTTTAGATTAAATTATATAATTTATAATTTGTTTATAAAATATATTAAAAGGTATTTTGGGATATTTATTAATTTATAATTTTTTTTATAAATTAATTAATTTAATGTATTAATACTCAATTGATTAAATTATTATGAAACATTTATTAAGAAATATTCTATAATATGAAATGTTAATATTGTAATACCTTCTATGAAATTATATGTAATGCCTAATAACTTAGAAATAAAGTTTTTTTTTTAAAAATCATTAGGATGATTTAAAAATTTATTAAAATTTAAAAAAATGAGGCTAGAATATGAAAGATTTTATATTTACTTTTTAATTTTTCGAAATTAATTAATTTGAATTTTTTAAATTAAATACCTTATTTGGGATATTATTTAGAACACATCAAAAGGATTTTTAATGATTAATTAGATCATGTTTTAAATAATATTAATATATGATATTTAGATTTTTTAAAATGTTTACATAATAGAAATTGAAATATAAAATGTTTATATTTTATTTAATATCATATATATTTAAATTAAAATGTCATGTAATGAATAATATGAAATATTTTATATTATGAAATGATTATAAATTATATGTATTCAA
Organism: Viscum album; assembly: GCA_963277665.1. Lineage (NCBI taxonomy): Eukaryota > Viridiplantae > Streptophyta > Magnoliopsida > Santalales > Viscaceae > Viscum > Viscum album. Next base: position 643,904,180 of record OY728120.1, on the reverse strand, counting down.
TATTATGGAATGATTATAATGAATATACCAATTATAAATTGTTTATAATTAACTTTTATTTATGAATTATTCATAAATTTTTATCTCATGTTTAAATTTTTGAATTGTTAATTTATTTAATTGTTAATATTGGATTTATTTATAGTTATAAATAGTTTATATTATAATTTTCTATATGATTTAGTTTAAATGGTTAAAATACTTATAGATATTATCATACATGAATATAAAGAGTTACTCTAATATAAAAAGTTTAAATTGTTAAACTACTTCAGATTGTATTGAGTTATGATCTTGAATTAAGTAGTTAATAATTATTTTTACACATCACTTGATATAGTTATGATAGAATTAATATCTCTCTTTAATAAAGTATCATGGGTATTGAGACATTGGGTTGGACTTCCCACTAGTCTAGAGGCTTATGCCTTATTCTAGAAATGTGGGGGTTGACTATATATGGCTCCAGACTTACTTATATAGAGATCCTTGATTTTAAATAATTATAATCCTTTATATAAAAGGGTTTCATGTACCTTATGAAAAATATTAATTTGGATATGTATGAATGTAATTAGTTTTTGATTTGGGTTAGTAACACAAGTTGTGATTTGTGTAATGAGTTACACATTAATATGGTTTGAACATATTTATTTTGTTGAAGTAATAAGATTGAAAACTAAATCACTTGAAGAATTTATACATAAAGGGAACACCATGTGATAAGATAGTGATATTGAATCCCCTTTAAATACTAAGTGTGACATTCCTTCCAATCGGAACTTATCAATAACTCTATTCATATGATGTATTAGGAAAAGGGTTATCCAGTCAACTATATAAGAGTCATATATAAAATTATTAGATTGATAGAATACCTAAATAACAAATAATTGAGATGAACACCATAGTGGACTCATTTCTTAGTGATATATAGATCCTTTCTCACTAATAGATATGATGAATTTAAAATAGGTCATCATTTTAGTCAGAACACATTAAATGAAATTCCTTATTAAATGTGTTTAAAACACGACACTCATCTGATAAAAGATTCCACTATATATAAATTCCATTATTGTCATAAAACATATCTTTGAGATCAATACATGACGAGGATAAGCTAATTTAAGTAAATCCAATGACTTTTAACTTATGAATAGTTATTTAGTGATGAAAAATACTATATTTTAAATAAATATCAACCTAATTAACCAAGTAATTAATGTCTTCAAGTGGTGAATCTATATCCTTATGAGAATCATAGAGTGATTCATTTAGGGTTTCAAAGTCATTAGATGAAAAATGACCCAAAGAAATTTATTCACCTCTCATATACTCAGTGTGATTGAGGATTATATTGGCATGGAGAGACTAAATGTTTCCTTATAGCTTATTCGGGTTAAAAAAATTATTCTATTATCATTTATGGAAATGTTCCAACTATGTGAATAAGTTCAAGAAAATATTAACTGATATTCTCAAAATGTTGAGGATGGTAAAACTGGTCATGTAATTTATAGGTTCCTATAATGTATCGATAATACAAGTGGGTAAAAGTTTAAACAATAATATGAAGAGTTAGTTGGAGAGTCCGAAAATGTTTTTTCAAGTTGTAAATCTGGGTCATTGAAACATGAAGGTGTTATCATGAAGGAGGAGTAATTATTCTATATGATGGACTTGTTTGAGATATCTAAATGGGTTTAGAAAAGACTTTATAATGTTTATGTGAGATATCATTGTTATATAAATCAATTTTTTTTAGTTTTTAAGGGTATATGATATAAAATTTGTACTTTATAAGTGTTGTAAATATATCTAATTTTAAAATCAATGGGAGAATTGTTAGATTTTATAGTATGCATTCAAGTGATGAAGCAAAGATTTTATACATAAAATATTTTAATGTAAAGAAATGAATCAATATCATATTAATCTAAATAAAGGATGGGTACATTTTTATCATTTATCTTATAGGAAAATAGGATTTTTTTTATTAACAAAGTGTTGTTATGATCAATATGAGATAATGAATTCAATATACATGATTTATGATTCATCATATCCTGTTTCATGTTTTGAAAATAAGACAAGGATAAAAAAATATTCCAATATAAAAGTGTTTATTCATATGATTGTTAAAATATGAGGGAATATTTTCCCACCAACCATCTATGGTATATTTTAATAAAGTATTATTTTTAGAGTAAAGTCTTAAAAACATATATAATGTCATATATGATATGGAAAAATGGTTTATTTGTTAAATATTATTACTAAAATTAAATAAGTGTTATTTTCTAATAAAAATGAGTTTTCGTATCTCAGAATCATATATAAAAGATAATATAGTGTATAATAGGCCATTTGGTGTATATTTGGAGTTAAAAAGTTTAAATTTAACAAGAAAAGGATTTTACCAGACAAAAATTAAAGTAATTTTCACTTAATATACTATTGAGTTTAGGATATGTGATGGTAAAGAGAAATTTAAAGAGTTTAATTTAGTTATCATGATAAATTAAATATCATTATTTCTGAAAGGATTATTTTAGTCAAAATAAAAAGTGAATGTCACTTTATCCTAAAGAATTTTAGGATGTATTGGTAAGTGATAATGTAAATAATTACATTAGAAACAAAATTACTTAAAGAAAAAATTTCATGGAAAGTGTTCCAAGGATGATAATGTGAAATTTAGAAAGAGTTCTAATTAGAAAAGAAGAATAAGTCGATATTATAACATTTCATGTTGTGAAGAAAAGGAGTTTAAATGTGTTTAAAGAGTTAAACTTTAAGAATATTATTTCTAAATCTCACCATTATTCAAACTTACATTATTTATAGATGTTACTCATGAAAGATTTTAGGGGGAGTGTTTTATTATTTGGTTATGTAGTGATGTGTAAAGAATTACATATAGATGTAATGAGTTAGAAAAACCCCTATAAATTATAGAAAACATTAGGAAAATCTGGAATTCTATCATATATGATATGTTAGATAATTAAAAATGTAATATTTTTTAAGTATTCTAAAAAAATTAAGAATATAAAATGTATCATATACAAATAATTTTATACTTTATCATTCTTTAATGTTGGATACATATATGCATATATACTAATATACATTTCATGATGTGTAATGATAATTGACCTCTAATATTGTGCCATAGAATTATCACTAACCTATGTTCATCATGGAGTATTATATATTTTGAAAAAAAATAAATGTTAGCGTGAGTCTGATTCTTATATCGAGATTTAAAATATGCTCATGAGGTGAAAAATATGTTTTTTTACTGGATGACCCATGAATTATGACACATGGAGTGTCATACACTATGTATTTAGTATACTAGGGTTGTATTAATCATATTTAGATTCCATACTACTTGAGGTTGGTGATATACCTAGCACGAGAACCTATATAGTTTTATAAATTTCTTATGTGATCCTTGAGGATTAGTTAATCATGGGATGGTTGGGTATGTTTTTAATCATGTCGTTGGTTGGATAACAACCAAAATGGGATTTTTCCTCTTGTATAATGAGTATGGAATTTGGGAACTCATTTGAGATAGAATAGGGAGTGTGAATCCACACCTAGATAGTATATATAATTTTCAAATCTATTAAGATGAGGGAAATCTGATATTCTAATCCATAAAATTGTATGACTTTTGATGTATTCATTAACTTGGTTAGTTGTTACTTAAAAATTTGAGAATGTATGAGTCAAATATATGGGATTAACATACTTTTTATCCCATGGTCACTTGATATCTTATACAAAGGGAAGGAATGGTAATGAATTCTTATATATAATGAAACTAGTGTACAAGGGTAGAGAGATACATGTGTTTAATGGAGATCATTTTAAAACCATTTATAGCTTGAGTAGCACTGATGTTTTCCTAAAGTATTCTCTTTGACTATATTTATAGATCGGGTGATTCAGAGTTTTTTGAATGCTAAAATGGATTGTGGTTCAACACTTTATAGTTGGATGAATGAGGATTGAGTTTGACTAAGAGTGCTACTCTAAAAGTGTTTTAGAGTTAATCTAAAAGAGTTTTGGATGAGTTTATCACAAGGTATTGCACACGATGTGATAAAAGGAAAATTTTATGAAATATTTCCAAAAGTATTTTTGAAAATATCCAAAATTGTTTCGGGTATGGTTTTATAAGTTATTGTATATGATGCAGTATAAGATGAAATGAAACTATGTTTATGAGGCTTTAGTTAAATTTGGATATTTAAAGAAATATAACCTAAATCCTATATACATATGATTCATTATGGTTGTATCATTGGTGTTGATTGGGGTATTTCATAAAGCATGAAATTTTGATTTCATTCCATTAACCAATCCAATCATATACTATAATTGGATGAGATCAATAGACTATTTAAGTATAATTGTAAGGTATGAAATATACTAAAATCCTAAAATCTTGGAATCAAAATTAAAATAGTTATCATTTGTGGGTATTCATGTTTTATATCATAAATTAAATGTTTCATATGATAAAATGAATGGGATTTTGATGTGTTTATAAAATGGTTGTATGAACTATCCAATTAGAATTTAATCATGAATTATAACACATGAGTAAATTCATTTCACTCAAGGAGAATATTTAATTTGACCATATAAATAAGTCTACTATCATGTTATGGTTGTTTTCTTACTCATTCATTTGTGGTTAAAACTCCCTTTATCTCATAGCTCTCTTAATCTTCACCCTTTTCCATCATCTTGAATTATCATGTTGTGAGTGAATAGATCATCCTGCTTGAGAATTGAATGATTTATCACACCTCATAGATAACTTTAGAGGTGGGATATACTTTTTATTCCTCTACTATGATCTTCATCAAGCATGTATAAAGATAAATACAACAACTATATTTTTTAAAAGGTATACAAATTCACCATTTACAACTATTCATGATATCATTTATCAAGCAATATTGATATTGGGTTTGGGTTTTTTATAATTATTCCACTATATTTAACGATATTCATTAGATTTTATGAAACCTAGTAACAAATATTTATTAATTGAAAACACATAGATACACTTCTCCCTTAATAGATCCTCTTCTATTTTTTAGTTTATTTATTGTTCAAATAGAATTGGTGCAACCATAGTGGGAGGGGATGAATAAATGTTGATAGATTTTACCAGTAAAAAAAATTACTTTTATAAATAAACACTAGTTAATGTGAATAAATCTAAAACTCTCATCTTGCACTTTTTCTTCAGGTATGAAATAAAAAACAAAACAAAAAATAACAAGGAAAATAGATATTTAAGAGTTTCACTCAAAATGTATGAGCTAATCCTTTGTGTATAATAATTATTATCACAGACACACATGACTAATATATTATTTTCAATAACAACTTAAGGTTAAGGGGATGTACTTGAAGCCTTATACCTGGAACCAATCAGATTATATGCATGACATAAGTTATCTTAGAAAAATTAACTCCCTATTTATTAGACACTAACACCAACTAAGTACATATTAAATAACCAGGTTTGATTGGGTTCTTCTAAAAAAAGATCAATAGTAATAAAAATCATCATTTTTACTAAATAGATTATATCTTCCATCCTTAATTGTAGTAATATCCTTATGGCTTCCTCCCTTATTCTTCTTTCAAGAACTTTGATGACTAGTATAACCTTCACTAGATAAAGTGTGTTTCGGTCTCTCTCCTTATATTCTTCTTATTCATATTCAGCACTAAAGATATTCTATAATAATAGAATCAGTTCTATGAAACCCACAATTTATAGATTATTCAATTATAGTACATCATCGGTGTCTCTTTTTCTCTTTTACTACTTCTTCTTTTAATTATCACAACATCCCCTTTTCCTTTTATCATGGATTAATCACCTTTTATTTTCATTCCAAATCATTAAAAATTAATTAAGATATTATATAATTATAATATATAAATCTCATTAAACTTGTAACCATGATATTAATTTTTTAAACTAGTTAAATGATTATTTTTATATCACCCAATCTTAATTATTTATAAATAGAGTCAAGACTTCCCTTTGAATCTCTATAATTATCATACCAAATAACTTCTCAAATATTCACTTTAAATATCCATGAAATTTTTTAATTTAATTTTTAAAAAGACACAAATTAAAATTACATTTATTTTACATAAAACCCACATTATTTTTTCACATTTTCATACACATAGGAATGTCACTATTCTCATTCCAATTTCCTTCTCAAAGCATGAACAAGTCTCAAAATGAATCATAGCTTAATAAAAAATAATTATTATATTTAATCAATAAATATTAGAAAATAATCATCTATTTTATATCTTATGATTCACCTAGAAACATATTTTACTCTTATGTGAAACTCATAATTATACATAGCCTATAAAAAACAAAGGATAATCTAACACAGTATCATATTTATTATTACATGAGAACATTTTACTATTAAATAGAATTTAAAACCTATAAATATATCTTATACTAAATTAAACTAATATTATATATATCTATTTTACTATTATATTCCTCAACGAAGACTCTAATTACTCTTATAGAGCTTCAGGTTACTCTTAAATAAGAAATAGTTATTCTTATACACCTTTGCATTATTCTTATATACCCTTAAGAAATACATAGTTAATATTAAAAAGATCAAGATAAATTAGGATTATTAATATGCATCTTTAAGTTAATATTACATGAGAGTAGGTTACTCTTACGCAATGCTAGTGTACTCTTTTATAGTGCCATGTTATTCTTCTAAAGTGAAGAATTTGTCAAATTTTCAAAAAATTGTAACTCAAAACATTCTCAATACTTCTCAACATATCTCTAAACAGCCCAAGACACTTAAAATCATCTAAAATCACTATTAATAACTTCATATAATCTTAAAACATCCACAAAAATTTTCATTAGAATTTACAAGGAACTTGAAACACGAATGAACTCCAAGCCCTTTAAATTAACTCAAAACTTCCTCAGTACATATCAAAATTTATCTAAAGCTTTATAAATGATGATTTCATAATTTATCAAAAAATAAAACATTTATATAAACTTATGTAATTCATTATTCATCATTATTTAAATTTTACTTCTATTCTATGCATATTTCACGAACACTAATATTGATTCTTATCAAACTATATATAAAATATCTAGTAACGACGTCCTCACAGTTCAATAATCATTTTAAATATTCAATAATATTAATATTTTAATTATTGAAAATATATCACAACCTAAAAATTATTAACTACTACTCATCCTCATTATAAACCTATATTTTGAAGTTCTTTCATCAACCATTTGTAAGAGTATAACCTGTCTTTGATTCAATATAAGCTCAGCTTCATAATCACCACAATTAAGTTTCTTAGAAGAATCATTATGTCAAACCTTAAGTATAATAGTAACACATTCATATTAATTTCCTATATTCCATAATATCAAATCACTATTAATATTCTTATCTAATATCTTAATGGATCTTCATTTACATATCCAATGGAAGACAATAATACAAATGATCTAAATGAACTCCAAGCTACATCTCAATGTTGTATCATACTGAAGGATTATTCATCTTTACATAAATAATGATGATATAACTTTTCAAGATAATTAAATATAAAGGGAATGGTTAGTATATAATAACAATAATTATATTAATCAAAAGAAATAAAATCCCTTATCTAGGATATCCCATACATGAAATATAAAAACTACATAAAACCAAAATGAAGAATTGTTTCAAGTATAGTGTATCATAAATCGAAGAGTGTCTATAACATCTCAATCTCCATCACATGGGTTTTAGATAGATAATAGGATTGTCAAATAAAATATATAATCCCTCAATGATGTATCCACAAGTTGAGCTTGAATCATCCAATGTTTGGATGGTATTCCTCTTCTTATCATAGTGTTCTAGCACCTTATATGTGAGGATGGAAGAGAAGAGAGATTTAGGTACCAAGGATTTTCAGACAAGAAACAGTAAATCACACCCTTTACGGCCATTGCATGTAAAATATATATAGACTATTGAAGACACTATTTTACTACTATTTAATTTACTCATATGTTTATAACATGTGAGTAAATACCACAACTAGTATATGTAATCATTTCTTGAATACATATCCTCCAACTATTTCATCATATTAAATAGAATAATAAATGATAGCTTATGTGGATTATTGATTAATGTGTTAGGTAGAGTAAAATAATATACCAATAATTCATGAAAATAATAATTTTCATGAAAATAAATACATATTATATATATAAGATACATATAAGGCTTTAGGGAATGTCTCCTTCAATCTCCCACTTTCACTAAATTCTAATAGACTTTGTGCCATTTCACTTTATATTATATAATATAAAATTACTTATGAAATCACATCCAAAACACCTTTTGGATATCTTTCAAAACAATTTTAAAAATCTATCATCATATTCACCTCATATAAAAACAAAATAAATACCTTTTTAATACATATCCAAAAATCTTTTTTGGATTAGCTCTAAAAAAATTAAAGTATCGATTTGATTAAAACTCAATCCTATTTAAATAAACCAAAAATTGTGACCCCATGGAACTTTATAACATCAAAAAAATATGAATCTATATATCCATAAGTGTAATAAAAGATAAACCACTATAAAATCATTATTATTACTCAATATATAAAGGGATCTGATGTGATCTCTATCAAACATTTGTATCTCAATACCTATTTCCACCAATCTGTATCATATAAAAATGTGTATTATCTTATTTTATGATTGTCTAAGACATTGAGTAACCATAGTACATAAATTATTTCAATAACATATAGGCTACTCATCTATTCATGATTCACATAGTAAAGACTAACTTAGATAATGAATGCATCACATGTCATTCATCAACATTGATAAGCACATCACTTTTCACTCATTTCAATAAATATGAACATCATATGTACTTTATATGTGTTGTTGTACATACCATATTATATATAAATATAATTTTCATATGGCATACTCATCATACAAGAAGACAGATATCGTATCTAATTTAGCTCCAACCAATGACATGATCAACAACATACCCAAAATACCCCTAATTAGCTAAGTCAACATGTAGACTTGTGTTATTAGGGTATCAAAGCATAAAGGTTATCATGATAGTTATCTTGTCAACCTCGGGTAGTGGGGACTCAAATATGATCCATGAACCCCTAGTTTACCAAATATATTTGTATGAGACTCCATGTGGTATACTTCATGCGTTAATCAGCACACACAACGAATCTTATTCTTTGTTTTTTACTTCATGATCATATTTTATATCTCTATACAAGAATATTATTCATGATAACCTAAAAATTTCATCATAACCTACAATACTCCATGAAAAACATCGATTATGGATAACTCAAAGTCTTACTTTGAGAGGTAAATTATCATTTCACTTCACGAAATGTATATCTATATATACACTTATACAGCCAATGTTAATTAATTATTAAATGAATATTTCATTTTAATATGATACATTCCATACTCTTAAACCATTTTATGAATATTTAACAAACCAAGAATAATCCCCAGTTTATCATATCATATATAATAAACTACTAAATAAGACTTATGTATGCTGCACTTTCAGGGGTTTTGTTAAATCATTATATCATATATAATTCTTGGCACATCTCTATGTTATTATCTAATAGAACCATCCCAATATACTCATTAGTGATAAAAATATATGAAATAATAAAATTTTAGTAATTGTGAGATTTATGAATAATATTCATAAATGTTCAACTCTTTGAACATATTCAAACTTCTTAACTTCATAATATTAAATGTTTTAGTTTTAACATTTTTTTCTACTTATAATTGTTTCCATGTCAATAATAATCATCCTTAAACCCCATTCCATTAAAATTTTCCTTTAAATAATGTAAATACTTATATTATTATTTACCATCACATCCTAAACTCTTTTAAGATAAATTCATATTTACTTTTTTATGGTAATTAATTTAACTATTTACATTTCACCCAACCACTATATCCAAAATTATTTAGTATAATTGATATTCACCTTATTATGGTAGTCAATTTAACTCTTTACATTTATCTTTACATCCATATCCTAAAATATTTTAGAATATTAAGTGTAATTCACCTTATAATTTTACTTGTGTAATCCTTTAGGAAATAGTGATATTCACTTTTCATGCTAACTAAATGTAATTTTTACATTTTTATTTATAATAAAAAATACTGCACTCTTTAGGAAATTAATTGAAGAATTAATTTAATATTAGAGTTGAATAATCCTTTATTAATTTAACTTTGAACTTATCTAAGTCCACACATACTCCCACTAACCTCTTAGTCACTATATTATTTTCAAAATATCATGCTAAGATACATATACTATTTTTTGTTTAATAAATAACTTTAATTTCCTTTTAGTAGGGACAGTTAACAAATATTTTGTTTTTTCTATATTATATATAGTATTATATGTCTTCCGAGAATTTTTATTTAAAATAATATAATTATTTAAAATATTACACTAATAGGAGGTGCAATTTCATTCCTTAATATTTTAACAAATAGATGGATAAAAACTTTTAACCTTCTATAATTTTATATTACATTAAATAATATGATGAATCTTAAACCATGTGTATAAAAAATAATCTTAATTTTTTTCACAAAAACTCTTTATTACTGAAATACTTTTCTTATCATATTAGAGAATTAAGATTAAGATACACATTATTTTCATAGATTCTTATAATATTGATAAATTCTTATAATTAAAAACCCTGGTATTTTAAAATAATTATATTATGTCTAATATCATATACGATATACAACATTGAGTTTAAATGAACCACAAAATATGATTATTTAAATACAACAATTATAGACTTGCCATTAAATTGGACGATATGAATATAAATAACCAAATTCTAAAATATATATAAATATCCTTATAAATAAAAATGTGTTTATTAATTATTAGGAAATTAGCATTCAATTTTTTAGTAAAATCATATTATGTATCAAAAATATGTTTCCTTCAAACATAATTCTTATTACTTTTTATGAGAAAATATTATATTTAAATTTTAAAAATTTTAGAAACTTTATTTTATAAAATGAAATTAATTTTTAAAATCATCAACATGTCAAAATTCTATAAGAGTTAATTTTTAATAATTTTCTAAAAAATTTTATTTTTCAATGAATAATAAAAAATATTGTTTTTTATTGAAAATAGTAAGTTTGTTCAAGAATTTAACAAGTTAAATTTTATTTCAAAATATCGTGAAATTAAAATTATTTCTCTTATATTATTAATAATCTAATTAAGTTCATTGGAATTAATTTTATGGTTGAATTTGGTGTAAAAATATTTTTATACTTAAAAATGCATTTTTCTGAAAAACTTTTTTTATTGTGTTATATGTTTTTATCTTAAATTAATTTCTTACACTTTTATAAATTGAATATAGAAAAATGTATTATATATTTGAAATTAGGAGGTATAGATTTTTAAATAGTTCCCTTTTATTTTAAGTCAATATGTGTAGTAACCATAGTAAATTTTTATCGCCTTAGTAAGGGTAAAATGGGTAAAATATGGTTAAAAATTTGGGTTAAGGCTCTAAATTTTCTATTAAACTTGAATTTATCCTATTTTTTGTGTTTATTTTGGAAATTTCAATCTAATTATAGAGTATATTTCAACTTTTTTACATATTTCTTTGATTATGATCTTTATACTAATATAAGTAAATGGTAAAGTTAAAAATGTCACACTCTTGACCTTAATATCTCTAATATTTTATCATATGGGTGGAAAGAGATTATATTCCAATATAAATGTTTATTTTAAATATAAATTAATTTAATTTATCATAGTGATTTATTTTTTATTTTTAGTGATTTAATAATTATCCTTAATTCTTATGTAATGGCGCCACAATATTTATTAAATTAATAGAAAAAATAAAATAAATTGTTTAAAAATATTAAAATCAAAACAATTTGGATAAATTATTATGTTCTCATAATTTTTAGATAAATATAAAAAATTATACATGATTAAAACATTTCTATTCAAATTATATTATTGTCATGTTGTGTTCAAAGTCAAATTATGTGAATAGTTTCAAAAACTGTATTAATAAAATTTTATGAAAAATAACATTTTATTAAATTATTTAAAATAAAAAAAATAAAGAGGAAAAATTTTGTGACAAATGGTATAAATTATCATCCATTTTTCATTTATTATCCAATTATTACCTTATAAGTAAAATTAGAACCCTTTAGGATTGAAAAATATGTTATCACGGTGAAGCTTAAAATAGGTTTTCTCAGTGAGAGCTCTCCCTAGACATCCTTGATAATGATGAATATCATGCCTATCTCTTCCCCCTTCAAGGGGGAGGAATCCTCACCATTTCTTGATAGAGGTCGTAATTCCTTCACTCCCTTCTATCACCCTAATTTTCAACCCATGTTTCCTCAGATTGAGCTTTTCCATATGGTACTTGATTTGTATGAGGGGCATCCGAAACTCCACATCTCAATTCAGAAGTTCAATAAGGCCTCTTATCTCTATATCTTGACACTGATAGCTCAATTCATGAATCAATATCCTTTATTTTACTCATTTAATAGTTTTATCTTTGGATCTTGGGGTCTCTAGGACCTAGTTACGGTGGGGTTAATTGATGGAATCCATATCATGATTTTTTTGTGATGTAGGAGGATTTGATCCACACATGGTCCTCATCCCCTTGAATCTTAAACTAAGTTATATTCATCCTCTTCTGGTGGAGTTTTTATCTTCATATAAATCGTGATTCACCAATGACTGCTATATGGGTTAGATTTCCATAACTTCCTCTTCCATTTCAAAATATTTATATCATTTGTATGCTCAGTAATCTTGTGGGATTATATGAGTGTTCAGATAATGGGACTTAGGTGGTTTTCAATCCTATTACTCCAATAATATGTGTTAAAGTAAATGCATCTAGATCATTAATTGAGTTTGTGTGGATTGTTGTTGGTGAGGTGTTTCGTTACAAACAACCTGTTATTTTTGAATTGTGGGTGGATTTGTGTTCTTAATGTAAGAAACTTGGTAACTATAGTTTGGTTTGTAGGAATGGGAGAAAGAACATAATATTTTTGGGGATGGATTGTGGGTACGGCTTGTGGGGAATCTGATGGAGGAGGTAATTTTACTATTAAAGAGCAGGTTGTAGTTTTAGAAGGGGATGGTATTCCTGTGAAGAATTCTCAATATCTTCCCCCAAAGCTGAAGGTGAGTATAGTTTTTTTGAATATTAATTGTGACATATATATTTGGTGTGATAAGGAGGTGGTGGAAAATAAAGAATGAAATAATGGTATAGAGGCTATTTTGACCAGTGGTGATGGATTTGTGGATAGTGTAGGGGTTGTGTGAGCTAATACATGTGTCTTAGAGGACTACCTAGGGATTTTGGGGGAGGGTATAGAGTCTACATATAGGATGGAAGGTCATGTTCATAATGAAATTGTGGTGTATACACAAGTTGGAATCTCTTTGTGAAACTTTTTTGTAGTTTTGAAGTATGAGGAGCTGATTCATGAGCAGTAAGACATTCAATAGGGGATAGATGTAGTAGAGGGGCATATTACTTCCCCTAATGTGGTTTCTAAACTGGTTGTTGATATGGGTGAGGGGATTATGGTGAATAAAAATCAGATTGGGCATGAGGAAAGTAAAATAGATCAAAATTATTTCTATGGGAATGAGGAAAGAAATTCAGGTGTTGGGCATGAGGATAGGCAGCTGGACCATATGCAATCAGACTAGTTTACCGGTACTGATCATGAGGAGCAGCAAGTTTAGGTCATGCAGTTGGTTCCGGTGGTGCATGAAGGGGTATCTGCTGATAATTCTCACTTTTTGGTTTTAAAATACATGGATTTTGAGTACACAAATGTGCATATCTAGTTTATGGGATATTTATTTGAGCAGTCAAGTGGATTTGATTTGATAGTGCAATTTTCAGGTGATGGTGATCATAGAAATAAAATGAAAAGGGTTAATTTCTATGAGGAAATTTAGAAGCTCCATAGAGGTTTTAAAATATATGATATATGGTTGGATGTAATTGATGATGAAAATAATTATTAATATAGTAAATATGAGTCTTTTAGTTGTGATAAATCCTCTTCCAGTGATTCCATCTTGCATGGAAGGGAGAACGAGTTTGCAGGGTTCATTTCTACCGACCCCCCCCCCCCCGAAGAGGAGGTCTATGAAGGATGATTACAATTTTCCAAGGACCGTACCTACTATTTAATCTTATAAGGATTCTAAAAATAATGTTTATGATCCCATGTGGGGTCTTCTGTATAATTATTCCTCCAAAGGACATTCTACCTTAGAATAGAAAAGGCTCAGGGAGATGTATTTTGCACTCTTCAAGTAGTATATAAAATGACAATCTAAATAGGAGTCGGAAGGTGGTGATGTAGCTTCTAATTATGGTTATGTTGTTTATGGTTACCCCTTTGATATATAGTTTTATTTGTATTTGGGTGTTTTTTTTTGACTTTGTAACTTTTTTTAATGTTTTGCCTTTACTTTTTTAATAAATTTTGGGGGTTAGTCATGCTTGGTCCTGAGCCTTCTTTTCCAAAAGATAAGGTTTAAAACACCATTTAAAACTATAAAAAATTAGTTTTTGATGATATTTAAACCAAATCCTACATTATACTCAAATATATTCCCATTTTGAATCATTTTTCTTGATAATTACATTATTATATTTTAATATTTTAAGAAATTTCAAGGGTGCCTCTCACCACACTTATAAAAGGGAACTCATCCTTTTTCTTATTTACACCACTTAGATCCATTTTTATCAATCAAAACTTGAAAATTTATCTTATAAAATTCACTATAAATTAATTCTAGGATCTTTTATTCTTAAAATACAATTCTAAAAGTCCTTAATAAGGGATTTAAAGTAGTCCTACTGAAGAATAGGTAATATTTTTACGCAATCTATTTCAATTTGTTTCTTCTTATACATCCTATAAATATATTATATTCATCATAAAATAATAAATTAAGTATCATAAAAATATGTAAAAATTATTATTATTATTATTAAAATTCATTTATTCACCCTATTTTCCATCAAATGGGATGTTAAAGTATCGCTCGTGTATATGTACATCTTACCGTCTCCACATAGCGATGCAATTAATTTTTCATCACCATCATTCATGGATAGTTATTTTGATGGTTTTAATATTTATATATTATTTTTATGAAATAATTATGATTATATGATTATAATATCATTTCTACCAACTAACCTTCCAATATTTTTGGAAAATGATAATGTCACTCATGTGTATGTGTAGACTACCACCTCCAAAAAGTGATGTGATTTGTTTCTTTCATTTTTTATTTAAATATATGGTAATAAGGATGGATTTAATGAATAAATATGTTATATATGATATAATAATTATTCCATAAATGTTAATTATTATTTACCAATCTTTCATTCCATCTGTCAAAAATTGAAAACAATGTTCATGCATATGTATGACCTACCATCTCTATGAACGGTGTAATTCATTTTCCTATATCTACATTTTATATATCACTATAAAAATATATATATAATGAACTTATAGGATATTTATATCATTATTAACATTCCTAATTCTAAGGAACCATGATCAATTTACAAGTACTGAAACTACCAAATCGAAATTCTTATGAAAAAAGAAACAATTGACACTCTGAAACAATAATTTTAATAAAGAATTATTAATAAATGGGTATTTAAATGTTATAAGTAGATAATATATGATATTATAAGTATTTAAATGACTCTATTATTTTATTATAAAAAATTTAAATTTATTATACAGGAGGTTAGAGTTCCTTTAAAGAAAGTCCAACTTGAGGTAAGTGATTTTCATCTCCCTTTTATTTCTGTGAGAAACATGTCATATTCACCACTTATATCTTCTATGTGGTGAATATACTACCTATAAATATTTTTTAATATTATTTTCATGAAAATTATGGTATATACATAACCATGTAATTTTCTCTCTTTGATGGGTCTTATAATTCAAAATTTACCAAAGTGGTAAGGGTTTTATGTTATAATCTCATTGTTTATCGAGATTATTTATGATTAAGTTTCTGATAAGGAAATTTCATAATTAACCTATAAATAATCACATTAATTTTACTCTACTATGGTTTTTTTAAATCATTTTTTCCTTTCATTTTCTTCTCTTTAAGTACATAAGAGACCGAAATAATTTTTTAAGGAAATAAGACTTAATTTATCACTTTGTTCGAAAATAATTTTTTTCATGTCCATATTTTATAAAACTATATTCAATAATTATTTTGATATTATCTAATGATTTCATAATGAAATTTTCACCCATGTTTTACTTTTTAGAAAATGGTTTAAAATTAATCTAATATTTGTTTTTTGAATGAGGTACTTTTGAATTTCTTCTGAAAATGTGAAAGGAATCTTTGTTTTAACATATACAGTAGGAACATAATTTGATAAAATAAATACCAATTGACTATTTTAATCTTGCTTTAAAATTTTCCAAGGTAATTTCAAAATATAATTTTTCACTTAATATTTTGTAAATAGTTATATTTTAAAGAATTTATTTCAAAGTAAAAAAAGGGTATTTTATAAAGAAATAATCCAAATGGTATATTATATTCATTTTCATATAAGATAACATCCTTTGATTTTACTTATTATTTAATAGGTATATGATAAAATGATTCCATAATTATTCTTCCTATGGATAGTTTATCATTTTAATGATAATATGTTTATGAACCCTTTTTCTTTTTACCAGGTTATGAAATATGATGAATGATTAATGATCCTACATAATAAAATTTAATTTATTGGGATTATATGAAAGTTGGTACTAGTATTATATATCCCAATATTCCATTGGGTAAAGATAGATAACTTATGATATAAATATGTTATGTTTAAACCTGATTTAATCTTTATAAATTTATTTGAGGACCTAGTTTTCATGTAGATAATATTATGTGTGGACTAGGTTTCTTGTCCATAAGATTATGTGTGGACATATTTTTCATTTCCATAAGATTACGCATGGACCTGAGTTTTATGTCCATAATTTTATTCATGGATCATGATTTCTTATCAATAAGATTACGTGTGGACCTGGTTTCATATCCATAAATTTATTAAAGGGCCTGATTTCATTTACTTAATATAATTAGTGAACCTATTTCTATTTATACATATTCACAATGTTATAAGATTATGTTTCTTCATATTCTTGTGTATATTTTATAATCCCATAGCTCATTTTCTATGAATCTTTTATGATTCATATCTTATGAACTTATAAGATTTATTCCATGACTTAGGGAGTATTGGTTTCAAATTTTAATCTCATGTTCTCATGACCTTATTCTAATTTTATGCTTAAGTATTCATTTATATCTTAATTTTTTACCCTTTCTAATCATTTGATCTCACACTTTATTATACATCATTTTCCCAGGTTATGAAGAAAGTTTTTAGGTAGGGTATGTATAAGAAGAGAAGTATTTGTGAGGATCATTGTGGTATATGTTTAAGATGTTTAAAAAAATAATAATATTATTTATCTAGTCTCCAAAGACACTAAACCTTTATCTTTATGGTGTGGATCATAGTTTTTATGTATTTAATATTCATCAAAAAGGGTATAATATTTATGTATGAAAATCTTGGGTCACTATAGTTATTATCAGGGTAGGGTTTAGTTAATATTTGGAGATTAGGATTAGATAATTTTGGTGAAAACCTTTAGAATAAGCCTATGTATAGGATAACATCCTAAAGTTTTGGTAAGAAAGAGATTGTGTGGTTTTATTAACAATACATCCCTATATATATACTATAAGTGGATGTGGTTTTGGAAAAAATCCATATAGGGGTAATAACCCTAAAAAGATTTAGTCAACTATATCTCAACCATTATTATGATGCACGATGAATTATTACTTACTGCACACCTATTATGATACTCCTAGGGGATATTCTTAGGTTAACTCACATTTTATTTATGAAATATTATGAAGGAATTGAATAGATGATAACCATGAATAGCCTATGGTGTAATTGATTTAAAATAAGTTTTAATGATTTATACATCCTATAAATGATTTTTCATAATTATATGCCTTCCCATTATGATTATTATATATCAATATATGGTTTTTGGTTTTTGTCAATAGCGGTCACTAGAATTAATTTTGTTAATGTTGAATGTGATAGATAATGGAATGATTATCCTCATGAGAAAATAAGTTAAATAGGATATAAAATGTGAAAACTTGTGATTATGTCTAATTTGAAATCATGATATATGATTAATAATGTAAAATTTGGTGAGTTTCATAATGCATCAAATATGAGGGAAAATTACTTTTATGAAAGTTCATACGGTAATGACCATAGAGGAAAGAATGTTTAATTTTAATCATGATAAGAATATACGAAGGACCACCTGGGATAATATCTCAAAGGAATGGGAAAATGTTTTTTATGTGTAAAAGGATATAGAGAAAGAAGGTTTTAAAGAAAAATGAAAATTTTGGTTAACGCAATGGATGGTAATAATGGTTTCACTATGGTATCATTAATAGTTGAATGTTCAAAATGAATAAAGTATGAAAATTATGAAAATAATTTTCCAAGGAGAGGGCTCAAAAAGAGGATCAGTAAGGTTATATAAGTAAAGGTTTTACTATTCATGATAAAGAGACTACGAATAATAGATGAAGGAAAGAATGTATTAAGGAATATGATGAAGAGTCATAGTTAATGTTTTAATAAGGAAGTTTAATTTTTAAAGTGTTTATATATTGTAATTTGGGGATTATGATGTAGAAGGATTTTTATCAATTGTATTCTAGTTATACGAATCATGAAACATTTAAGGATTATTCTTCGGTAGTTTTTTAATGATTTTCAAGAATATGTTGAATAGAACATATGACCTATAAAAATTATTTAATGGTAAGGTAATATTTTATTAAAAAACATGATTTAGGGAAAAATAACCCTTAATATATGATCTATGTTGAAATAATAATGTTTAGATGATAAAGAGAGTATTGATAAAGTAAATGGGATAGTACTGATGTCCTTGTAATGGATTACTAGTTTTATGAAAAAGTGTTTTATTTTATATTTTATGGAGTTTATAGAATTTATGAATTTATGGAATACATTTGATAATATGAAATTTTATTTTGAGGAGAGAGTTAATTTCTGGAATCATGTATGTTTTCATTAATTTTTTATGGTATTCATGTTATTACCATGTTTCCAAAGAATATATGATCAAGGTATTCACATATTTGGTATTTTACATTCAAAGATACTTTTTGTTGATTGGAGGATTAATGTGAAGATGATTTGGGAAATTTTGTTTCCTTATTTCTAAATTATGTTTGATTTTTTATTTATTCAAACATATTTTGGAAGGTTTTAAGGTTAACTACTTATGGAATGGTTTAAGTTGAACTTTGGGTATTATTATTTGAGGTAAAAGTATTATTTATCATATTTAATAACTTATGCTACTAATTTTGGTTTTGGTAATTATAGAGATGGGAGGAATGACTTGTCAATATTTTAGGGATATTATGATAAATTAAAAGTTAATTTTTGTAATTTGGGAATAAAAAAATCATCTTTAATATTCATTTCATGTAGTAAGATATGAATTGTAAATTTATTTAAGAATAACCAAAGGATGAAATTGTGCTCATAATATAGAAAATGTTTTAAATAATTCTTTGAAAAACCTCATAAAGAAAGTAAAACATTTTTAAAATTAATTTTAAAATAAATTTAATTATATTAATATAATGCTTACAAAATTTTAAAGAACATGGAAATATATGTAAAATAAAAGAAAATATTTAAAAAAATTAAAATAATTTTTTAAAGAAAAATCTCTTACCTCAAGTCTAAATTGTCATGTATATTCTTTATCTTCATGATTAATAAAGTTATATTACTTTTTTAACTTATTAAAAATATATTTAAAATTAACTATATTTTTATTATTCTTTTTATTTCACTTATTACCCTATCATAATTAATCACTTAATTGATCGAATTTACTTTGGATGTTTTGAGGATGTTTGATCCATAAGTCTAGAATAACTTTGGTAGGTTGACAATGGTAAAATAAATAATGATTATATCATTTTTAGAATCTTAATAATGATATAATTATCATTCTTACACATTAATTATTCTTTTATAACCATCTATGTATAATGGTTGTGAAAAATGAATTATATTGCAACATAGAGATGTTATTCCATACGTACGCATGAGTAACGTTTCCATTTTTCAACGGACATAAGGTAAAGAAGGTCAGTATTATGTTATTTTTAAAAAATTATAATTAAATAATAAATATAATATTATTTATTTAAATCCACAAATACATATCAGTTAGGTTAGGTCATGATGAAAAATAAAATACATTGGTTTGTAATGCGGTAATTCACACGTACGCATGGGTGATGTTTTTATTTTTCATTGTATGGTAAAGAAAGAATTAGAAAATTTATTTAACTTTATATAATTAAATATGTATAATATATATCATAATATTTAATTTATATCCATTATTATGACCATTTATAAAATTTGGTAATAAAAAATGAAATACATTGTCTTGTGAGGCGGTAGTCCACATGTACACACAAATGATGTTTCAATTTTCCATTAGATGGATTAGTTGATAAAATAGAGTTATAAAATAAACATAATAAAATTTTAGTATATAGGAAATATTTATGATATTATATCTCAATGTTTAGGAGAGTTTTTAATGTGGTAATAAGAAATAAAAAAGAAAACACTTGGTCAAGAACTATACCTCTTCTTCAGACAACCACCTTAGGTTTATACCTAAATCCTTCTTAGGAAAATATTATAATAAAACCAGGGAATCAAGGATGTGGGTATGGATTTTAAAAAGGTATTTTTTGATTATTTTATTTGGTATAAGTCCCTTTAAATTTGTATAATATATGAGAGGTGGTGTCCTTTTATATGTTAGGTAGAGAACATAGTTGGAATTTTTCAAAATATTAAAATATATTAATGTATTACTTAAGCCAAGTTGATCCAAAATGATTCATACTAAAATATTAAACAATATAATTTAATAATACGACCATACAAAAGGATTTATATAACTTTTTAAGTCATTTTATCTCTTATTATTTTAGTTTTAACTCCTTTAACTTGTTTTAACTCATACCATGGTAATTGACTTTTTTTACCAAGTTTTTATTAATAATGAAAAAAATGTGTTTAAAATATCTAAAAAATTTGAAACTATTTATTAAAAATATGAAATCAATTTTTCAAGATTAAATATCTAAATTTGGTAAATATTAATTATAAAATCAGAACACATAAAGTGATGAAAAATAGTTTTCTAGATAAATGTATGTTTAACAATAAAATTATTTTTATACCAAATTCAGTATAATTTTGATCCCAGTGATATAAAATGAATTATTTATAATTAAAATGATTTAATATAATTTTAAAATCAATCATACCAAAATTTTACTTTTTAAGTGCTTGAAAGGATAAGACAATTTTCTTAAAAAATGGTACTTCCGATATTTAACCAAAACCAAACTTTTTTCAAAAATTATAAAAATTTAACTCTAAGTTGGTTTTTAATTAATTATATAAAAAATTATATCATTTTTAAAATCAAAATTATATAATTTAGAAACTAAACTTTTGAATAAAACTTTACAATGCATGAAACTCAATTTAGTTATAATAAAATTATTTTATTTTTTAGTTATAAATTACCTATTATTGTTATAATGAATGTAAATCTATGAAATATAATTCATGAATATTAATAAGTAATAAAATTAAAATATTATTAATATCACCTAGGTTTTCACATTCTTCCCCTGTATAGAAATTTTATCCACATAATTTTTATTCACTTCTTATACAAGTGGAGATATTTTTCCTTCATAGAATTTTTAGATTCACATGGTGTTTCTTCAATCATATTGTTTTTTCAAAAAACCTAATCGTGGTGAATCACATTATTCCATAACACCTAATATTTTATATCAATAATATAAATAGGTTTTTTCTCATAGTAAAAGTTCTTTTCCAATTTAACTAATTCCGGACTCAAAACATGAGATGAATCTAGTACATACTTTCTTAACAATGAATGATGAAAAAAATCATGTACCTGAGATAAAATCAAAGTGAATTCACATGATAATAAATTAATCCAATATTCTCCAAATTTTTATACATTCTAATGAACTATGGACTTACCTTCAACTTATTATAAAAATGAATAATACTTTTCTATGGAGATACATTAAGAAAAACATGGTTTCCAACCTCAAATGAAATATATTTACTCTGAATATTTGTATAACTTTTCTAACTTCTATGGGATTCCATCATATTCTGCTGAATTACCTCAACTTTCTAAATAATCTCTTCAACCAATTATGGTCCCAAAAATCTTCTTTCACTAACTTTTTACCAACAAGCTAGAGTCTAAAACCACTTTCCATATAATTTTTCAAAAGGTTCCATTTGTATACTAGGATGAAAACTATAATTATAGGAAAATTCAACTTGTAAAATATGTTGATCCTAACTTACTTGGTAATAAAATAAACAATCTTGAAGAATATCCTCCAAATTTTGAATCTTTCACTCTAAATTCACATCATATTGATGATGAAAAACTTTAATAAAATTTGATTTAATACCCAATTTATTTATAGGTTTTTCTAAAAATTAAGGGTAAATATGGGATCATGATCTGATAAAAAAATATAGACTCCATATACTCTAATTATCTCTTTAAAATAAAATCTAGAAAGATGACCTAAATGTATATTATCATGAATAGGATTAAAATTCACATATTTAGTCAAACAATCAATAATAACCTATATTATATTATTACCTCAAGATTTATTGGGTAATCCAACCTTGAAATCCATGGATCCCATTTCTACTCTGGAACCGTCAAAGGCTGAAGCATCCCCTTTAGTAATTTTCATTCTACATTAACTTATTAACAAGTAAAATATTTTATAGTAAATTTTCCAATATCTCTTTTCATTTTATCCCACCATAAATATTTGTAAACATATCTATAGATCATAATGATGCAAATATGAATAGATAACAAAGATCTATGAGATTTACTCAATAATTATTAATTCAATTGGGAATCACAAGGCACACATAATCTTTTTTTGAATCTCAAAAAATCTTCTTTATAAATGTTAATTTCATGAAACATACCTTTCCTAGACACTTTTGTCATTCTCTCTTAAATCATGATCTTCCTTCTAAGATTTCTTAATTCTATTTAACAATGATGATGTAAATGATACCTAAAATAAAATATATGAAGTTATTGTATGGGAAATTACTATTCCAACATTCATTAATTCATTAACTAAATGGTCATGTTCCATTAATAGCATAGTTAATAATGCATTATATTTCCAAATTAAACCATCTTCTACTCTATTTTCTTTTACTGTATGGTAACGAATTGTGAATTCATAATCTTTAATTAGTTCCATCCATCTTCATTATCTCATGTTTAATTATTTTTAAGTGAATATATAATTTAAAATTTTATGATCAATATATATTTCATATTTACTCTATATAAATGATGTCTCTATATTTTTAAATAACACACTAAAACCACCAGTTCAAGTTAATACATAGGATAAGTTAACACAAGAGGTTTCAATTGTCATGATGCATAAGAAATTACCCGATCATTCTACATCAAAACAAAACCAAGTTCCTTCAACTAATAATTATTATAGATAAAAATCACCATTTCCAGATAGAAGTGATAAAACAATAGCATTTACTAATATTATTTTCAATTACTATAAATATTCATCACATTATTTCATCTATATGAATTTAACTCCTTTTTTAGTTAACTTAGTGAGTGGGGTAGATAACCAAGAAAGGTTTTCAACAAACTATTGGTATTAACTCTCTAATATAAAAAAACTATAAATATATATGACATTTTTAGGTAGTTTAAACTCTTAAACCACTTTATTTTTAGCTGGATAAATATTTATTCCATCTTGATTTACAATATTTCAAAGAAAAAAATATTTCCCAATCTGAATTTTCATTTACTAAATTTTCCATTAAACATATTTTATTTTATGTTTTTATATAACCCTCAAATATTTCTCATGATCATCATAAGTTTTAAAATATATTAAGACACAACCATAAATTTTTCTAATAACTCAAAGATAAATCTATTCATAGTCTCTATAAATATAGCTGGAGCATTTATTAACCAAAACTAAATAACCAAAAAATAATAATTCCTATACCTAGTCCAAAATTATATCATTGAAATTTCTTTCTCCTTAACCTTCAGTTGATGATACTTGGACCTGAGATCTACATTTGAAAAATATTTATATCCCTGGAGCTTATCCAGTAAGTCATCTATATGTGAAAATAGATACTTATTCTTAACAGTGATGTTATTAAATATTATATAATCAATAAAAATCCTCATGTAACTATAATTATGTTTAAAAAAAATAGAAGAACCTCATAGAGAATTTCAAGGATGAATGAATCCATTATCAAGACACTATTTTAACTACTTTTTTAACTCCAAAAGTTCTACTTGAGTTATTAAATAAGGAGGTTATGATATTGGCTTGGAAATAGGAACTAATTCAATTTTAAATTCAATATCTTATTAATGTATAATACTAGTCAATTCATCACGAAATAAATCTAAATATTTATTTATTACAAGAGAATAACAAGTTTGAATAGTTCCCCGCTTCTCAACAATATGTAAATGATTAATTTTATTTCCATATTTAATCAGTTTCTCAACTTATTGATATCTTATCAATGGTCTGAATTCATTATTTTATAAAAACTAAAACTAATTCCAAAAAAAACTTATTTAACTCTAAAATATATCTTATCATGATAAATATAAAGTTAATCCATACCCAAAATAACATCAAAGTCTATAAGGGGAAAGACAAAAAGTCTTATAGGTAATTCCCTTCCTAAAATAAAAAGAGGGATATTCTTATATATTTTTTCTTAATACTAAACATGGTGTTTTTACCAAAATTTTTGGATTTATTTCTTGAGATAAAATTTCTAATTTACTATAAAATTTCATGAAAATTAAAGAATGAATATACCCTAAATCAAAAAATACATTGTCATAATCTTAATAAAAAAAGTAATATACTTAACACCACATTTTTGTATTGTCTAACATCTTCTGAAGTAGTCACAAAGGATTTTGTTACACATTTCCTCTTAAAATCTTGATAAATTTCATCTCTTATTCTTATATTTACAAAATTACCCACATAATTACACATTTTATTATAGTTAAAACATATTACTATCATATTTTAATTATTTTTATGATCTTTACTATGATCCTTTTCTTTTCATACACAAGACACATGTCCAAACTTACCATAATATAAACATTTCCTAGATTTTATAATATATTCATCAATTTTATTTTTACCACACTTATCATAAGATAGAAACTTGATCATATTACATTCATATTTCCTTAATGGGTGTTTCCCCATTTCTTTCCACCTATATTTATTTTTATAATTATTTTAATAGACCACATGTTCATCGATAAACTCTATTTATATCATATAGACATATAAAATAAGTTTCTCATAACTTTTAAATATATAATAATTTAATTACCTTTTATATCCTAGATTCAATCTATAGTAAAGCTAATTAATTTTACTATCAATATCCTAGATACAATTTGTTTTTTTCTTTCTAAATAGGTTATTTTTTTATACGTGACTACTAAATCTTCCTCATTTTGTGTCAATTAAAATAATTATTTTCCATCCTAAGGTAAACAACCTGTTGAAAATATTCATCAAGGAAAATATTCTTAAATTCATTCTATTCAAAGTAATATATATATTCTATTTCCCTAGTATTCTTTACCATTGACCACCATTGATCGGTTTCACCTTTAAAATGATAAATAGCTAGAATTGACTATTTATGATATGAACAACCCATGGCTTGAAGTGTCTTTTCCAAATCCTTAATGTATCCCTTATCTTACATTAAGTCAAAAGATCCAATGAATATAGGAGGGAGTTATTTTATGAAATTATCTATTATATACATGTTCCTCTATGGTGAATGTTATTTCTCTCTAGCATGGATGCTTCCAAAATTAATATCATATGTCAAATAATCCATCATATTAATAAAATGATTAGTTCCAATTCCAACCATTCAAGGTTTCTAATTTGGAATGATATTTTCCACTTAGTCACTTTTTACTTCAGCTTATCTGTTTTCTATTTGGAAAACCATTCAAAATAGACATATATTAAATGAAGAAACATGGTAATATTTAAAATATATTTCATGATAACTATAAAATAGAATCTATTAATGGTGCTTAATTATATCAAACTTTAAAATTATCTAAGATATAATTTTATACCAACTATAAATACTCAATCCTTATTCAACCCATAATTTAATTTCTAAATAATATTTATTTTTTTCATTCCTGAAGTCCTTTTTATGTTTATAGTTTTATAGGATTATGTCATAAATCATACATAACAATCTTGTGCATGACAAAGTATACACCTCCACTCAATATCCATTTTTTCATAAAATAATACTTTTAAAATGAAACATATTTTATGTTCATGAAAAATATTAATGATTTTCAACTTAACTTCATAATTCTTCCTACTCATCATTAAATCTTGTGAAAAAAAAATTAAAATATGGGATGATCACAAAAACATAGTAATGGGAATATATAAATAAAAAGAGAAACTTTTTAGTTCATTTCAAAACCATGATATCATATAAGAGGGGTTGCCTTTAATGTAATAAATTTTAGGATAAAATAATCATTTACTTACACATGAAATCTGCTACTACCCAAATTTTTTCATAAAATTATTTATTAGAAAACATAAAGATAAAATTATAACCATTATAGTTCCTTATAAAAAAATATAACCCATGAAAAACATTTACTTAAAAACATACATTTTACCCTTAAAGGGAATAATCATTTTTTTAAACAAAAGATCATTAACTAAACTTATGAAATAAAAAAATATATAAAAATTATTTTTAATCATAGAAAATTAATGAAGGTTCCTTGGTACATCATCTTTATAGACCCCTTATAAGAACCCTTACAAAAGGAATAATCTATTTGGTTAATTCCAACATAATTATCCAGAGAATGTAATCATTACCCTATGAATTAGAGAGGTATATTTGGGTCACCTATCATTTAAAAAAATTGATATAACATACATTAAACACCTAAAATATTTAATTTATATCATCAAAATTATAAAATATTTCGTTTAACACATATACAGAATCAATTTTTGGCTTTATGAAAAAATAAGGATAAAAAAATCTTTGAAACTCTTTAAACAAAAATTATTAGAATAACAGGAAATAAAATATTATATTAAAAAACATGAAAAATTATAGAGTGATATTCCTAGAGAATAATATTCATGATGTTAGGAAATTTATCTCATGTCATATACGTTAAAAAAAGATTCATTTCACACTTTTATAAAAAATTCAAAAATAACCCATTTAGAAAATGTTTAAAAGACATTTTTTAAAACCATCATAAATAAAGTAAAAAATATTTAATATGAATTTGAATATACATTTAATTATATTAATAATGTACTTGAAATTTTTTAAATAACACAGATATATATGGAAACTAAAATAAAAACATTAAAAAATTTAAAATATGTTTTTAAATAAAAAACTTTACCTCAAGTCCAACTTTTCGTGTACATTATTTATCTTACCAGATAATAAATTAATGTTAGTTTTTTAATTGATTTAGAATATTTTTCAAGTTCATTATATTTTTATTATTTCTTTTATTTCACTTATTACCATGTCATACTTAATCACTTAACTGATTAAGTTTACATCGTACATTTTGAGTATGTTTGGTTCATAAGTCCAGAATGACTTTTGTATGTTGATTATAGTCAAATGGATCATGATTATATCATTTAAATAATATTAATCACACTATAATTACCATTTTTATACATTAAGTATACATTTATATCCAACAATTTTATATTTTTATGAAAAATTAATTACATTACAAAATGAAGACGGTAGTTCGTACGTACACATGGGTAACGTTTTAGTTTTTCAAAAAACATGAGTAAAAGAAGGTAATTATTGTTTTATATTTAAATAATTATAATTGTATCATAAATATAATATCATTTCTTTAAATCCACCTATATATTCCATCCATATGAGGTGGTGATGAAAAATAGAATACATCAATTCGTGAGGCGGTAGTCAGTAGTGACACACGAGTGATGTTTTTATTTTTCATTAGATGGTAAAGAAAGAATTAGAATATTTATTTAACATTACATAATGAAATTTATATCATATTATTTTAGTTAGATAAATTATTATTTCCATATATAAGAGTTGGTAATTAAAAATGAACTACATCATCTCATGAGGTGGTAGTCCCCGCGTATGCATGTAAGATGATTTCATTTTCCATTAGACTAATAAACAAATGAAAAAGGGTTATAACATAAACATAATAAAATTTTAGAATATTTTATATACTTATATTATTATATAATAATATTTAGGATAGTTTTTAAGGAGATAAAATAAGAAATAAAAAATAAAACACTCGATTAAGAATTGTACTACTTCTTCAGACAACCTCATTAGGTTTATACCTAAATCCTTATTAGGTTGGTATTATGATAAAACTAGGCCCTCTAAGACATTATTATGGATGTTATTAATGGATTTTTATAGGTCATGGCTAAGATAAAAGGCTCTTTGTAAGATCCCAAACTTCCTTAAGGTGTGTTATTTTTTAATTTTAGTTTGAATCCATAAAATTTGGATAATTAAATGTTTACAGACGGTATGAGGAATCTATGGGTGTTTTGAGGACTTAAGACATGGAATAAAGGGAAATCGATCCATCATTTTCATTTTTCATGGTTGGTGGATGGTTATTGTAAACTATGTAAGGGGGAGATCTTGTCATGACACGTCCCCCGGGGCCCGTGTTGTGACTGCCCCAAGCTCGTCTTTCATAGGTCAGGGGCTGGCGACTAGCACCAAAGGCGTAATTTCCTAAATCTGGGAAGGAATTGCCTTTATAACTATAAACACACACAACATATCACACAACTGGATACAAAACACTAAGTAAAACTGTATAAAAAGAGAGTACGAAAAAGTAAAGGGGCTGAAAATACAAGCCCAACTGTAAAGTACAAGTACAACTGAAAAGGAAAAAATAGATGAAAGGTGAAAAGTAGCTTTCGGATCATCCACCACTGATCCTACCTGAAGGGTAGGTACAGATATCCTCCTCAGCACTCCACGTCTTTCGGTCTCCTCCATGTACTAACATGTCGTATGGTCCACCTCCGGGTACCGTCTAGTCCTGGTACTCTCAGCCTCAGTCAGCGATGTATGTTGTCTGCAAACAACACAATGAGGTGCGGGCATAGCCCATGCAGAGGTGAGTATAACGATACTCAGTAGGGACCCCAAGACCCTCAAGGTATCACAAAATCCAACAAGGATAAACCAAAAAGTATGA
Organism: Viscum album; assembly: GCA_963277665.1. Lineage (NCBI taxonomy): Eukaryota > Viridiplantae > Streptophyta > Magnoliopsida > Santalales > Viscaceae > Viscum > Viscum album. The sequence goes on along the minus strand of OY728120.1, from coordinate 643,874,245 downwards.
AATCAACAAATAACCCTACTTAGGTATATACCCATACATATACCTAAGTTATCAAGTAATACATCTCAATCATGAGGTAAACAAAATAATTTACTGACTCAGATCAACCAGGGTTTTTATTCACATTCTTGAAACCACGGCTGCTGGAGAAATCCTCCTCTGTTGAGTACAGTGGGTCTGCTGCAACACCAAGGCACTTCCCACTAACCTTGGACTGCTGAGGTACTCCTCCTGTCGAGTATCGTGGGTTTTCTACGTCACCAAGGTGCTCCCCACCATGGGTCTGCTGTGTCACCAAGGTGATCCCCCTCATAGCCTGCTGAGGTACTCCTCCTGTCAAGTACCGTGGGTCTGCCACGACACCAAGGCGCTTTCTACTGTGGGTCTTCCATGACACCAAGGTGCTCCCCACTGGGCTAGTTGAAACACTCCAAGTCGAATCGGTCAGAAGTAGTCAGGTCTCAGCCAGCTACTAGGTCTCCACACTATGCTCGCTCATCTCCAAGAGGATATTCTCCACGAGATATATTTTAATAATCCAACTTCCACGAAATCCCACGTAGAAGTATCTCAAATGTCTTCTACGTCATAGGGGTCTCAACGCAACAGACGGCGCATCAATCGGACGCCCGGTCTGTCAGTTATTAGCCTTTTAGTCCCAGGGTCCTGGTTGGATTTGTGCATGATCCAACCTGACCATATCTCAACTTTACCCTGAACATCAGTGGGGTATACTCAAAGGGACCGTCGCGCTCGAAGAAAACCAGTGCCGTTGACGGTTGGTCAAATGGTCGTCTAGTGCCAAATATATGGCCAAAGAATGTAAAGGGTTGGTAGTGGGCTCGGGTCTGGTCAAACCGACCCGGTCCAACCCTGTATCGGTCGACCCGGCCCATTGGGCGGGCCAACCTGTTAGGTTCGGCCCGGCCCATTGGGCCCCGCCCAGTAGGCCGCGTGGGCGGTTCGGCCCAGGTTCGGGGCCGGTTCAGCCCGGAGCGCGTGGGGCGCAGCTCGGCATCTCGACCTGGATGGCCGAGACCAGTTCGGCCAGTGCCGCAAGGGGTGAAGCACGAGAGGCGCGAGGCATGTAGGGAGTGTGGGGTACGCGGGCCGGCGCGGTTCGGCCAGGTGCACGGGAGGCGGCTGTGCAGGCTGGCGGGTAGGCTGGCGGGGCGCGGCTAGGAAAACCGGCAGGCGGGCTGGCGGGTGGCCGGGAAGGGCGTGGCTAGGCCGGCAGGTGGCCAGGCAGGGCACCAGGTGGGCCGGTGGGCGGTCGGGAAGGCTGATGGGCGGCCGGGTAGGACGACAAGCAGTTGGGAGGTGGTCGGGTAGGCTAGCAGATGGTCGGGCAGGGTGCCAGGAGGGTTGGCGGGCGGCCGGGCAGGCCAGTGGGGCGTGGGCCGGGTCGGGACAGTGGTTTAGATCTGTGAGTGGTGCAGCCAATAGGGGGGCTCAGTCAGGGCTGGTTCAGCTGGTGGCGGTGCGGAATGCCTTGGGGGCAGCATGGATCATGGAGGCCGTGGGTAGCGCGGCCTTTGTTTTCACCACCTTCGTCGCTTCATTGCTTCGTCGCCATGCCGAAGATCATCATAAACAAGAACGGTGGAGGGGTCAGGCCATGTTGGTTTGGCCCACACCCTCTGTGTTTAGGGTGGTAACATTTGGCTCATCAAGAAGTAAGAAATATGAACTTCAATTGTTTCCCAACCTTCGCAATGATTCTTTTCCAACCGAAGAATAGAAAAATGAAGGTAATATTATTTAAAATAACCCCCCACCTTGATCATTGGTCATCGATGGAGTCATGGGGAAGAAGATGAAGTAGATCGTTGTTCGTCGAGTCCGCCACACACTTTCAATCCTGAGATTTCATGTCAGTTGTGGAAGACACTCCATGTCAGTAGGATCTGAGGATGGAAGTCGAAGTCGCTCCTCACTGGCATTCTTCGTTCTTCCTTCTTCATTCTTCGTTGGGAGCTTTTATCTTCTCCCAAGTTCAACCAAAAGATCAATTCCAACCAAAATAATAAGAGATTGTGATATCTTATTAATTCTTTAGCACAATATTCAAATTGGAAGAAATAATTTAATTGGATCCACCTAATTAATGTGAAGGATGGGCATAATAAATGGTAGAGGAGGTCAAGGGTCTCCAACTCATTAATGATGGGAGTTGAGAGATTTTCCTCTCCTCCCATTAATAGGGGGTTTAGTGTCGTGTGGTCCCCACATCGTAACCTCTCGCGGGAGGTTAGGTTCGGGTGGGCCCCACCACCATAACCCCTCATGGGAGGTTATGGCCTGGTGGTCCCCACTTCCAACCTCCATAAAGAGGTTATAGATCTAGTGGGACCCACCTCCAAACACCCATGTGGTGGCTCAAATAAAAATAAAGTGAAGCTCACTTTATTTTATTATTTTCCACGAAAACCCAAAAACTCACTTTTATTCTCGACTCACTGTCATCGAAGTGAAAGTCTCCATAAGAGAACAGCGGCGCTGCGAGTTCAACGGTGCCCTTGGATTTCAATTCTGAGCACCAGTTCAAAAGTTATAAAAAATCGCTCATACATTTACTGAACGTACCCAAGAAAACATCATAAATTGATTCTGGTCACACCGGCCTTGGAATCATGTGCCGTCAATTTTCATGGACTTGTAACATTTCCATCTATTTAAGAAAAAAATTCCATAGAATTTTCAGGTCTTTACAGAGCCAAACTATGCAAACTTGGATAGCAGCATTCCACACGGTTGGCACACAGTTTGTCAAACCATGTGGGATCCCCAGGTAATTACGTGACTTAGTCCCCTCTTGAATAGTGACAGGCGCTCGGTTTGGAAAACCATGCGACCAAACTTTATGCTGCATTAAAATTGTTGTTTTACCAATTTTTCTATCAAGATTTTAAGGTTTTTCACCTAATTTCTTCCCCCATTTCTCCTCCAGTAGCCCTAGTGATGAACCATTCTGAACAAGACATCCCAAGGGTTGATATCCTTTGATTATATTCCATTTGGAGTACCATTGGGTGTATATACAAGATCCAGGTAATTTTAACACTTCTCTTACTTCTCGTTTCCAGATTAGGGATTGTGGTTTTGTTTTTATTATTCTAAATCCCTAAAACCATCTTTTTCTGGTGGATCTTAGGTTGGGGATTAAAATGGTGCTTGAATACAAATCTAAGTCTAAGGTTAAGTGAGTGTTCTTATACAGATTCAAGTTAGGTTGTATACAATTTATATCCAATAGTATTGAAGTATATTTATACATGTATTTTGGGTTAATGGTTCTCTCTTGTTGTTAATTTTATGCCTTTAAATGGATTTGGTAACATGGTTGGCTAAATGATTAATTGAACCCCTCATGATCCTTATGGGAGGCATTGAGGTTGACTAGACTGCTTTAGGGCCACCCATGGGGTGTGCTAACATTCCCAATCATAGAAAAATTGTAATTTTAAGCATAGAATTGAATTGTGATAAAGTATATCCCATGATGAACATGTTGATATGTCAGTTGAGCTAAAAATGAAATATTGATATTTGTTTCTAGACTTTTAAAATGTCCTAAGGGATTGTTTGGATTAATATGGAACGGGTTGGATGAAATGTAGTTATTGTGATAAATGACTTATGAATTGTACATGGTTTGTATAAGTGGGTTAATGCATGTGAAATGATGAACATGTTAAATGGGTAAATAGTTATAAGTTTTTTAATGTGTTAAATGGGTTAATGCACAAGAATTGATGAATATGTTAAATTGGATAATGTAAGGGAATTGTTGATTGTGCTAAATGGGTTAAGGTATAGAAAGGGAAATGGGTTAAATAGACCATGAATAATAAATGGTAAATGTGATAATGTGTTAAGGATTGATGATGATTCATATGTTGTATGAAATGTGAATTGTATATGTTATGTGTATTAGTTTTGTATGGTGTGTGATATGGTATATGTGGTGAATGGATAAATAAGAATGTACACATGGATTAGTAGTTGTGGGATAATGGACATGAGGAACTATGAAAATGGGTTGGGTTAAACTGAGTCTCTAAACCACAATCCTATAATTCATGGGTTATAGAAGGTAACTAAGTCTTTATGCCCCTAATGGTTTCATTTGGATAGACTACCTAGATCGAGGCTCTCAGGTAAGTGTAATGTGATGGTTTGTGAAATGTTTATCCCTAGTGAGATAGGGAACTTGAATTATTCCCTTTATACAAAATAGTTAATTGGCTTAGGCTATTGTGTAAATGATGTAAATGCCTAACCCATGGAACAAGTTAAGAATATAGATTAAGTGATTAAAGTGGTTAAAGTGAATATTGTCAATTACGGTCACATGAGTTGTCTTTTTTTATCTTGTAATTTATTTAGTTTTTGCATGAAATGTATGATCATACTAGATATTTTGTAGACACCATTGTTGTTGCTATACTGAGTTGTACCCACACCCTACTCAGATCACCATTGGGTGTTGGAGCAGATTTCATGGTTACAGGTCAGGACAAGGGTAAAGTCCATATACTAGGGATTTGATTTGGGTTTGGGTTGTGCATGGATGAGGATTCGGACCTGAAGTCAGGACCTGTTTTTGGTATTCTATTTTTTGTCTTTTTTTTAGGTTTTTCTTTAACTCTTGGATCTATTATCATGACATAGAGCATTTATTTTTATTTTTGGTTGTACCCTATTTGGGAAATGGTTGGTAATGCGTGTTTCTGGTTTATTTCTTATTGTTACTTTATTTAAAATGTTATTAATTGTGTATTACTCTAGTAAAGAGGGTGTAGTCTCTCCTCATGATCTATTAGACCATCCCTGTTAGTCAGAAACCTTTGGCATATAGTGAGGCACACTTGAGGTCATGTGGTGTCTCAGATTGGAGCATTGGTTTAGTGTATTCTGGTTTGCGGATGTTACAAAGTGGTATTAGAGGAGGTTTTTTATTACTATTTGGGAATGGTATACAGGAGATTAGGAGGTGTCAAGCCTTGGAAATGAGCTCATGCATAGGAGTATCTAACTCATTTACAAGGGAAAACTCAAGTACCTATGGTGGGAATTATTATTCTTGATGTGTGTTGTTATAGTTGAATGATATTTTCCCATTAGGTGATTCACTTTTTATGTTATGTGACTATTTTTTGATATTTTTCTCATGGATGGAATGGAATAAGATTATGTATTCATGCATCAATATAGGCACCTGGGGATATAGGTGGCATGCATCATGATAGGCACACACAGGATGGGTGTGTGGGACAAGAAAGGTATAATTAATTTTACTTCCTTGAAAAATTTTATGAAAATGGGGTCTAATATTGATTAAACAAGTGAAAATTGGGACCATCTTGTGCTTCCATGGGAAGCCTAGCCAAATGGCCATGTGAAAGTGGAGAGCTACCATCACGATGCAGATGTTGGGGAAGGGAAGTTCCTTGTAGTTATAGTCTGGTTGAATTCCCTAAGACCTTCAGGTCATGTAATATCTTAAGCCTATGGTATATGTAATCTCTAAGACTACGGGCCTTGTGATGGTTCCCCCTCATCCCCTGAAAGGGGTTTTATCAAAAAATCAATAAAAAATAAAGGCCTTCGGGCCATTTAGGTAACAAGTTGAAAAATGGGAAAGATTCCTAAAAGAGAAAGTTTTGGATTGCGAAAGTGGATATAGTTTAATAAGGGTGTATAATCAAATATTGGTGGATATGTAAGCTGGTTTACCCCATGGTGATAATGAAAAATGATGGGGATGGTTGAGGGTAGTTTTCTAAGTGTGATGATAATCATTTGGATAGTGTATGAAAAATGGGTTTTTTTATGGATAGTGGAGAGCCTTATTTTTCATAAACTATGGAAGATTTATGTTATGTGTTCTTAGACTTGTTTTATAATTATAGATAAATACTACCATGATGAAATATTCTAGTTGGGTGAAAATAGGATATCACGGAGAATTCTCCACCATTAGCGGAGTAAGAAAATCCGTTGGTCCAAGATAATTGAGGAGAGGATCAATTCTGAAAGAAATTTTCTCATTTAATTAAAATAATAGAAAGGGACCCAGGGCAAGTCATACCAAGTATGTTTGATATGGATAGAGATTTTTAGTTCTAGCACCCTCTAATGTTTTCTAGAGAGGGTGGACCCAAGGTTGTAAAATTCTAGAAATAGTCCAGTTAGACAATTTTGGATAACTTGGAGACTCCTGTAAAGAATAGAGTGAAGTTGATAGCCTATATATTGCATGGACCAGAAAAGTACTGGTGGGATATTTTTATTCAGACTCAGTAGGAATATGTTATGTTATGGAAAGACTTCTAAGAAAATTTTCTAGAGCATTTATACCCATATACCTTAAGACAAGAGCAGTTTGTAGATTGTATGAGGTTAACTTAGGGAATGATGTCAGTGATGATGTTGGACATTTCATAGGCTTGCAATTCTTTGTTCCAGCAATGGTAGGGGATGAGGCCACTCTAGTTAGACACTTTCATGATGGAATTAGACATGAGATAATGTCTCATGTGAATACATTTCATTTCATTTGGTTTGTCAAGGTAGTGGATCAGACCCTTATTTTTGAAGGGAGCATAAAGGAGGCATCAGGTAGTCGGTTTGTGGTTCTAGTTGGATGGCATAGTTGTGTGACTTTTGAGGGATGGAAGCATCGTTTTGGGAATATCCACCAGGGTGGTAGTGTGAAGAGTAGTTGTAAGAGAGGATAAGTCTCTCAGGGTCATGATCAGGTGTTTTTTTATCAGTGTGGCAGGTCGGGGCACAAGCGTGGCTAGTTCCCCCAACCACCAATTGAGTACTGAGAATACGGTAGAATGGGTCATTTCTAGAGGTTCTTTAGGAACCCTTAAAATATGGTCATAAAAGGAGGATCGAGTATGATGTAAAGTGTAGGCAGTGGATCAATTACCCCATAATAGGTAGGTAGTTGGAGCTCTACTGGTCGTACTGGTAGAGGGGGTGGGCATGGTACTCTAGGGTGGGGTCATCCATATTAGCAGGGTAGTGTAGTACTGGGAATTCAGACTGGGCCCAGGGAAAGGTTTTAGGTCATCTTCATTCATTTTAGTCAACACATGGAGGTGGTGAGGTTGGACCATCAACCATTTAAGGTACGATCCATATAGCTTCAATGCATGTTGCTACTTTATTTGATACAGGTTCCTCGCATTCTTTTATTTCTACTCATTTTGTGGTGGTGTTGGGTCTAGTAGTGGAATTTTTGTGTGGGGTTATGTCAGTTGATACACTATTAGGTGTGTGAGTAGAAAATATTTAACAATGTAAGGGGTGTGCTCTTAAGGTTTGTGGGTATCATTTCTTATGGGACAAGTTTTTGATTAAGATGTCTATTTTTGATATAATTTTAGTTATAGATTGTCTAGTGTTATAAAAATACCATATTGCTTGTTACCGTTATAGGGTAATGTTCACATCTCTTGATGGATACAATTATGTCCATTGTGGAGAGTGGGATGTTTGGGTAGGCCCTTTAGGGCCAGTTTATCAGAAGTTGGGTGAACTCATAGCCCAAGTGGCTTTTCTTATGCCTGATGATGGGGCAGTAGAGAAGATCGTCTTTCCTCTGGTAGTGGATCGATTTTAGGATGTGTTTCCTAAGGAATTATCTAGGTTTCTACCTAAGAGAGATATTGATTTTATGATAGAGTTGTTGTCGAGAGTAGAACCATTTTCCATTCCTCCATATATAATTAACTTGATAGAACTCTGAGAACTTAAATATCAGTTGTAGGAACTGAAGAATAAGGTTTTTATTCACCCAAGTATATCACCTTGGGGATCTCCAGTGGTTTTTTCCAATAAGACTGACAGATCGTTGCAGTTATATATCAATTATAGGAAGAAAAATCAGATAATATTTAAGAACTAATACCCTCTTCCTTTAATTGATGATATTTTGACAAGATAAGGGGTGCTTCAGTATTCTCCAATATTGATTTGAGATTAGGGTATCATCAGCTAAGGGTGATAAATTCTGATGTACTGTGGACTCCCTTTAGGAGAAAGTATAGGTTATATGAGTTTGTTGTGATTTAATTTGGGTTTACCAATGCAGAAAAACTGTTTATGGATTTAATGAACAGAATCATTCACTAATACATGGATCAGTTTGAGGTTATCTTTGTATATTGAATCTTGGTGTACTCCCAAACTCATGATTATCATGCCAAAAATATTGACATTGTCTTTATTAAACTGAGAGATAATAGGATACATTCTAAGTTATCCAAATGCTATTTGTAGATTGATAAGGTGAATTTCTTAGGGAACATCATCTCAAAGGAAGGTGTGTCTGTAGACCTTGATAAAGTGTAGACAGTTATCTCTTGGGTGAAACCTAAGAATGTTTCTGATGTCTAAAGTTTTCTTGGTTTGGATGGCTATTACCGAAGGTTCATTAAATACTTTTCTTATTTATAATAACCACTATCAGGCCTGACCAATAATGGCATAAAGTTTTAGTGGTTTATTACATGTTAGAATTCCTTCTAAGAGTTAAAGAAGTGGTTGACTACCGCACTTATTCTGATCTTATCTGAGTTAGGAAAAGGGTATATCATATTTTGTGATGCGTATGGTGTGGGGCTTGGAGAAATGTTGATGTAGGAAGACTAGTTCTTCATGTGTGGGTCATGAAAGTTGAGTCCTCATGAAAGAACCTACCCTACAAAACTATCTTTAATTAGCTATGGTGTTTTATGCCTTAAAATTTTGGTGGCATTACTTTTTGGGAGAGTATTTCATGATATATACAGATCATAAAACCCTAAAGTGCATCTTATCTCAACATGAATTGAATATTCAGAAGTGAATATGGGTTGAATACATGTATCTTTTCTACTTAAAGTTATTTTACACACTGGTAAAGGGAAATGTTGTTGCAGATGCTTTGATCCAAAAGACTCAAAATCTGGTAGTTCAGGAATCTATTTCAGAGTGGAGAATGATGGTGTTGTTCGCTAAGATGCATCTAGAGGTACAGGATAGCCAAGGGTAGAGGACCCTTGCATCCTTGGAAGTTGATTCCATGCTTCTGAGCATGGAAAAGGAGAAACAACATGAGGATTCATAATGTTTGCCTTTAAGGGAGATTCATAATGGTGGAGAGTTGCCTTCTTGTTGGACTGTTAGTGATGATGGGGTCATTTTTGTTCGTGGCCATGTTGTTGTGCCAATATTTTTATGAGAAGATTTTATATGTGAGTTTCATGCATCGAAGTGAGAAGTGCATCCTGGTTTTATCAAAATGTATCATGATCATTGTAGGTAGTATTGGTGGATAGGGATGAAGAAATAAGTTGCAAGTTTCATGGCGTTATGCCTTACCTGTCAATGGGTGAAGGATGGGAATCAATAGATGGGTGGTTTTTTGCAGTTATTTCCCATTCCATAATGTAAATGGAACTACTAGAGAATTAGGCAACTGAGGCCCCTGGAACGGGTGACTGCCATTGGCGGTCGCTAAAGGTTACCAATGGCGACCGCCATCGGCGGTCGCTAACCCAAATTAAAAAAAATTCGACGCAATCACGCCCCCAATCTTCTAATCATCCTCACACACAGCAAACCCTCCTCCCCCAAATCCCTCCCTTCGTGCAGAGACCCATCACCGCTGCCCCTCCCTCTCATCTGTCACTGCCATTGCACCAAGGTTTGTCGTTGCCGCCACACCTGGATTCGTCACCGCCATCCATCCTCCCCCACCACCACCCCTCCAACAGGCCTCATCAGACCTGTGCCTCCGCCCGCTTCCTACACCACCACACACAGATCCTTTGCCACAGCCCATCCGCCCTCGACGCCGCCCCTCCCTTGCACCTCTCCTGGACTCCACCTCCATCCCTTCCCCCGCTCTTGCCTCCGGCATCTCCCATCTACATATCTTGATAGCCTAGGGTTCTAGGTTAGCATTATTTAATTTTGGGACAATTTTAATTCCAAGTATCTAATATGTGGATAATTATTCTTCCAATTTCCATTATTCCAAGAATATTTACATCCCACTATTCAATATTAAGTGAACTCTCATCTCATTTTCTCCTTAGGTTAATCAATTACATGATATACAATGATCTCTCACTGTTTTAAATTAATTAATGGAATGTTCATCAAATAATGTACCCTCTTTTAGGTTCATCTATTTATTTTATTCCATTTATTAAATTATTTTACTTCAACATTGACTATATTTCATGTTGTCATTGGTTTTATAGGTTAATCGTGAACAAAATCTAGATATTAAACAAGTATGTATTTTATTTTCTTTTTTTATTGCGTTTGATTTCATATGTGTCTTAATTTTGAATAAAATTGCCTTTTTTGGCTGCATTGCTTGATACCACTTCTCTTAGATTCATTTCTTGATTATCCTTTATCTATTTTTCATGGTATCTATACGGATGACGAGATGACTGAATTTTTTAGCATTGATTAGGTGTTATTAATACACTGCCAAAACCTGCCCATTTGACACTGTCTACTATTATACACTGTCTACTATTATACTGTATACTATTATACACTATCATTTTTTCAATTTCTACTATAATATACTATTATTTTTTATTTTCTATTGTTATAAACAATTATTAAATATGGTCTACTGTTATAAACCACCCATTTAATGTTTTGCCTATAGTTATACACTATCATTTTTTTAAATACCAGGCATTGTTGATATTTATTAATTTCAATGATGGACCTTCCCATTTATTTTTTAGGATGTGATAGCTAATAAATCATAATATAATTTTTTTAATACTTTTTTGATTTATTATCTATCCCATTTACTAAAATGTTTTAGGAATAAATGGGCATATATTAGTTTTCATATATATTGTTGTATCTCACTGAAAGGTACAAGAATATATTACTACATACATTGTATCCCACATAGTGTGTTTTATCTCGCTGAAATGTAAAGGAATATATTGTGTTCAATGCAATTTATTTACCACCATATTGTGTTCAATTCAATTTAATCTTTTTGAAAGTTGAATTTTTGAAACTTTCATTTAATTTATATTGGCTATAAAGATACAGATAATCATTCTTTAATGTGATGTTATACAGATATGCACTATTTTTCACCACTAGTGATGAAAGTTATTTTCTTGGAACCTATGTTGCTTGTTTGGTGCCTTAATTTTCTTCATGCGGTGCTTCATAGAGATCAAAGATCTAAGGCCAAGGATATTTTTATATCTTCTTCTAAAGATGGTTAGTTTACATACCTAGTTCTAATGGTATTTTTTCTTATATTTCATTTTGAAACATCAATAGGACTTCAAAACCATATGTCTGTGGGGAGATCTATTCTGCGATAAGAGTTTTCCTAAAAAATGAGATTTTTTTATTTGGATAATTAGGAGGAATACACTTTTAACAGATGGGGATATTCAAATGGAAAGGTATTGTGCTATCTTTTAAATGTATATGTTGTGGAAATAATTTAAGGGATTTTACGACTCATATATGTACTAAAAATGATTTAGCACTAGGATTGTGGAGGAACTATGGGGATATCATGGATATTTCTATTAGGCTTGAATTGTATTAAATTCTCTTTAAATAATGGTTCTTATGTTCATTGAATAAATATGTATTGCTTATCAGTATATGTTTCTATGTATACAGGTTTTGTCTTTTCATTTTAGTGAATGTTCAAGATTTTTTGCATAATTCTTTAGCCTTATAAAGACTTTAGAGACCGAGGAAGCTGGAAAGACTAATATATCGACATTCTTGGGACTCGAAGGCATGGGATGAGGTAATTTGATTTATTATATTTATTAATAATGGTTTTTTGTTTTTTTGGTAAAAAAATAAATATATTCTTGTTTTTGTGTGTGGTGAAATTATGAGTATAATAAAAATATATATTCTTGTGTGTATTCAGCTTGTAAATCTAATACCTTAAGAAAGTGGTTCATGTTATTCTAAAATTTCATTAAAAACATCATAAAATGCCACCACCAAGGTTCTTGACTATAAAACTCTGTGAAGATAACCAAAATAATCGAGATAGGTTGTACACACCAATTCAACCATAAGTTGTGCAGGAGGATTCACCATATCATTATCTTGAACTTGTTCTAGTGGTTTAGGCATTAGAGGTCCTCTATATCAGAGTCTTTTGGACTGTAACATCCCATGGAGGAGGTGTAAAAAGTACCATAGTTGACTATCTCCATGAATTTCATCTCTAATATCTTCCAGCTATTTGGAGAATGGGATGGATAGAGGATTCCATGTAATGGATAAAAATCATAGCGGTAATATTAGATATGTTCAAGACTTTATTGAAACGACATGTAAATCTACCAATGATTATGATTTATAGACCAACTAGGAGATTGTATGGTGTCATGGGATAAGACTAATCTTTAGTTGGAATGTCAAGTTTTTCTTATTGGTTTTATGTTTGTAGGCTTCCCAGATGAATTCATTGCTAGTACAATGACATAATTCACTAACTATTTACCTCCTGAAATTTCTCTTGGAAAGTTACATTATGATATTTATCATTACGCATTTTGTGTTTTTTCATAGAGAGAAAAGAGCCTGTTTATATTTTTCTTTATTTAATTATTTTCCTGTATTATATTTTTAGGTTGATTGAGAAAGGAGATTGGAAGGTCCAAATTTTCTTGAATACAGGTTCTTTATATTGTGATTTTGTTATCTAGATGACATATATTTATGGTGATTTTGATGAGATGATATCATGATGATTGCATTTGAAGGAAGATCAAGAATGGAAACTGCATTCTTTTGGTTATTAGTTTTTTGATTTTATATATCTGGACTTCCATTTTGGGTTTTGTTATATATCTAGTTTTCCATTTTATTTTATTTTTTTGTGTTTTGGTTTATATTCATTTTGGTTTCTTAATTTTTGTGTCTGTGTGGTCTTCTATGGACTCCTGGAAAGCTGGATGTCTCACGATCAGGAAAGATTCATTCAAAATTTAATATTGATTTAGAAATGCTCCGTGGAGCTTATTATTGTTTAGTATTTTAAAATCTACCTGGAATAATGATTTTATTATCTTTGAAGCTTGATAATAAGTCCTACGTACTTCCTATAAAAAATATGATATTTGTTAATCATTGTAATCTGATGATAACCACCCTTTGTAAAGTGAGATTACTTGAACCTTTCAGTCAATGGTGAAGATTTATCATGTGTCTTTATAATTATATTGGGAATTCCTATTTTTCATTCTCTTCAGCCGGAATATTTTATTATCCATTTTTTAAATAGATTGAATGGATATTCTCTCAATTTTTACCATTGATGGTGACATGGTGTCTAGGATTTTCTCCTTCTGAATGTTTCCTTGTATTTTTTATTTATCATGGCAGCATCTGATTTCAGGTTTGGTTTTTTTTAAGGTTTCAGTCTAGAGACCACATATGGTGTCGCTCCAGGCCCTTGTGATTAAGGAGGAACCCTTCTACAATGAGCCCAGAGTGAAGTCTGAATTTTTTTCACCTTATGTGCATTTTAATTTTAGTTTCCATCCACTTAATCGAAAGACACAAACATATTGATCCATCGGCACATGATTCTATTTGTTGGATTTTGTTTTATGGATCATTGGATGCTTTCAAGGTTCTGGTTTTTTTCTAAAAAATCCCAGGTTAGCGACCACCTTAGGCGGTCTCTAATGATGCCAAATTTTTTTGGTTTATAGCGACCGCTTTTGGCAGTCGCTACTGCTCCTCTCGGCGACCGCTGTAGTGGTCGTCCGTGGAGGCCCTATAGCGACTACCATTGGCGGTCGCTATTAGACTTTAGCTACGGGCCAACGGCGGCCACCATTGGTCGTCGCTGAGCGGTCTCAGAAGACTATTAGAAACTGCTTTTGGCGGTCACTAATGGTCAATTTTGTAGTAGTGTGGGGTGATGTGATGATGGATTTTGTGTTAAGTCTTCTGAGGAAACCACATAATAATGATGTGATCTAGTTGGTTGTGGATCGGTTGACTAAGGTGACACATTTTTTCCAATTTGAGAGACTTTCACTATGGATTAGTTGTGTGAATTGTAGCTTGGATAGGTAGTATGGTTTCATGGGGGTACACAGACTATAGTTTCAGATCATGATATGTGCTTCATGTCATGCTTCTGGAAGGGATTGTAGAGTGAGCTTGGTGCCCAGATTATTTTGAGTACAACCATTCACCCACAGATAGACGGGCAATCATATTATACTATTTGGGTATTAGAGGAGAGGTTGAGGGATTCTGTACTAGATTTTGGGGGATCATGGGAAAATAATTTGGAGCTTGTTGAGTTTTCCTACAAAAATAGTTATCAAGATATTATTCAGATGGAACTGTATGAGTCACTCTATGGTAGGCCATGTAGATATTCATTTTTTGGGATGGAAATTGGGGAATCATAGTTTTTGGGATCAAGTCTCTGGTAAGAGATGTCGGAATAGATTCTATTGATTCAGAAACATATAAAAATGGATCATAGTAGGAATAAGTCACATGCAGATCGGCATCGTATAACCCATGAATTTTTTGTGGGTGATCCTGTGTTTCTTTAGGTGTATCCAAGGCTAGGTCACCATCGGAATCAAAAATAGGGTAAGTAGGCACACATGTACATGGGGACATTTGACATTGTATAAAGGATCAGACCGATGGCATACCGATTGTCTCTTCCATAGTATTATAGTGGTATGCACAATTTCTTTCAAGTTTCACAACTTTGAGTGTATCACCCTAACCCATCTCATGTGATTGATTTTGAGGATATTGAGATTGAGGCTGATGCATCCTTTGAGGAGCATCTAGTTCATTTTTTGGATCATAGTGAGAAAGTATTACGAGGAAATATTCTGCCTTTATTTTGAATCTTATGGTAGTATGGTAAGGTCTAAGAAGAAACATGTTAGAGGGAGAAGGATATGTGAGCTCAGTGGCCCAATATTTATACCCTGAAAGCTCAGTGATTCTTGGGAAGGGACACTCAAGGACAAGCTTTTATAAGGTGGGTAGGTTATAAGATCCCAAACATTGTAGAGGTACGTTATTGTTTAGATTTTGGTTTGAATTACTAAAATTTATCTAATTAAATTATTAATGGAAGTATAAGGAAGCTTCGGGGTGTTCTAGGGGTTCAAGACATGGAATAAAGGAAAATCGGGTCATCTTGTGCATGTTGTACAGTTGGCACATAGCTAGTGTAAACCGTGCAAGGGGTAAAGCCAAACTATGTGAGCTTGGATAGAGGCATTCCCCATGGTTTGTGCATGGTTTTTCAAACCATGTTAGATCCCTAGGTAATTGTTCAACTTGGTCCCCTCTTAGACAGAGGTTGGTGTATGGTTTGGAAAATAGTGCGGCTAAACCATGTGCCCCATTAAAAGTAGGATTTTACCAATTTTCCCCCTTGGTGTTTTAAGGTTTCTCACCCAATTTCTTCCCTCATTTATCCTCCAGTAGCCCTAGTGATATCCATTTCAATCAATACTTCCCAAGGATTGATTTCCTTCTATTCTAGGCTATTTATAGGATCGTTGGGTGTGTATCGAAGCTTCAGGTGAGTCTAATGCTTCCCTTTTTTCTCTTTTTTAGATTAGGGCTTGTGGTTTCGTTAATCTTCTCCCAAAATCCTAAAATAGTATTTTTCATGTGGTTCTTAGTTTGGGTCTTGAAAGGGTTCTTGAATCTGGATCTAATTCAATGGTTAAGTGAGTGTTCATTTATGGATTTGAGGTAGGTGGTCTATAAGTTATATCACAGTATTGAAGTAAATTTTTATATGTGGTTGGGCAAATAGTTCTCTCTTGTTGTGAATTTGATGAATTTAAATGTATTTGGTAAAATGGTTGACTAAATGATGAATTTAACCCCTCGTGATCCTCATAGGACACATTGAAGTTGACTAGACCACTTTAGGTCCACCCATGGGGTGTTCCAACATTCTATAACATTGAAAAATTATAATATTAAGCATATAATTAACTTGTGATAAATTAGATCCCATGATGAACATGTTGATATATTAGTTGATATAAAATGGATTATTTATAGTTGTGTCTATACATTGATAATGGCCTAATGGATTGTTTGGATTAATATGGAATGGGTTGGATGAAATGTAGTGATTTTTCTAAATAATTTATGAATTGTACTTGATTTAAATAAGTGGGTTAATGTATGTGAAATTATGAACATGTTAAATGGTTAAATGCATGTAAATTGTTGAATGTGTTAAATTGGTTAATGCATGAGAATTGATGAATATTTTAAATGGGATAATGTATGTGAATTGTTGATTATTCTAAATGGGTTAAGGTATAGAAATGGAAATGGGTTAAATAGGTCATGCTATGTAAATGGTAAGTGTGATAATGGGTTAAGGATTAATGACGATTCATATGTTGTATGAAATGTGAATTGTATATGTTATGTGTATTGGTTTTGTATGGTTTTTGATATGGTATATGTTGTAAATGGATAAATAAGCATGTGAACATGGATTGATAGTTGTTGGATATTAGACTAGAGGATCTAGGCCCATGGGTTGGGTTAGACTGAGGGTCTAAACCCCACCCATATAAAGCATGGGTTAGGGAAGGGAACTGAGGCTATATTCCCTTAACAATTTCATTTGATGATACTACTCAGACCCAGGCTCCAAGGTAAGTGTAATGTGATGGTTTAGGAAATGTTTATCCCTATTGAGATAGGGTATGTGACTTAATCCCTTATGCATAGTAATTGACTGCCTTAGGCCTTTGTGTAAATGATGTAAATTCCTAACCCATTGAACAAGTGAAGAATATAGATTAAGTGGTTAAAGTGGATATTGTTAACTAATGGAAATCAAGTTTTATTTTTTTACCTTGTCATTTATTTAGTTTTTTCATTCACAATCTATTTAGACTGAATATTTTGTAGGCTTTGTTGGTGTTGGCCTAATGAATTGTACTCACACCCTGCTCGGGCCTCCATTGGGTACCAGAGTAGATTTCATGGTTTCAGTTCAAGAAAAGGGTAAAGGCCCTATTCTAGGGTGTTGATTTGGTCTTGGGTTGTGTTTGGTTGAGTATTCAGACCTAGAGTCAGGATCCATTATGGGGATTCGGTTTTTGGTCTTTCTTTTGGGTTTTTCTTTCACTTTTGGCGCTGTTAGCATAATGTGGCACATTTATTATTGGTTGTGTTTTTACCCTCTTTTGGAAATTGTTGGTAATTTATGTTTCCATTTTATTTCTTATTGTTCCTTTATTTTATATGTTATCAGATGTGGCTTACTCTGATAAAGAGGGTATAGTCTCCCCACATGATCTATTAGACCCTACCTATTAATCATCAACCTATGGTATATGGGGAGGCATGCATGAGGTCATATGGTGACCTAGCTTAGAGCATCGATTTAGTGGATTCTAGGTCAAGGACACTCATGAAGTATGGTGAAGAGATGAGAGTCGATATCCTTTTATAAGTGAGGGAGAGGAAATGATTGGTATTTTTCAAAAGATTAAAATATATTAATGTATTACTCAATCCAAGTGGCTTCAAAATGACTCATATTCAAAGAGGAGATGATATAGGATCAAAATATGACCATAAAATAGGATTTAAACATGTTTTAGGTCATTTTATCCCATATCATTTTAGCTTTAACCCTTTAATATGTTTAAACTCTTACCATTGTAATTAAATTTTTTGAACAATTTGACTATTCATATTGACAAAAATGAGGTTGAACTATTTACTAAATTTGAAAATCCTAATTGAAAATATGAAATAAAATTTTTAAGATTAATTCTCAAAAGTAGGTAACTTTTACTTTAAAATTAGAAAACACAATGAAAAGTTGGTTTATAGATAAATGCCTTTTTAAGTATAAAAAAATTATACCAATTCAAGTATAATGTTAATCCAAATGAAATTAATTGAATTAGTTATAATTAAAAATAACTTATAAAAATTTAAAACCAACAAAAAACAAAATTATTCTTTATAAATACTTAAAAATAAATGATTTTTTTCTTAAAAATAGGTATTTTCTACTATTCAGCCAAAAATCAGCTTTTTAAAAAAATTATAAACAATTAACTATAAGATAATTTTTAATTTATGATATCAAAAATGATATCCTTTTTTAAAATTAAAATTCTATAATTTGTAAATTTAAATTTTGAATAAAATTGTATAATGTATGAAACTCGATTTAGTTAGAATAAAACTATGTTTTTTATTGATAAATTACCTATTAATATTATAATGAATATAGATATATAAAATATAATTCATGAATATTACTATGGAATGAAATTAATCTATTATTTATATTACTTAATTTTTCACATTTAACTTTACATAGGAAAGTTTCGAAAAGGTAACTCATTGGTCACCTTTATGCAACCTAGAAACATACGAGTATATCGAGATAACCCTTAAATATACCACTTTGTGTAAGGGTAGGAACTTATGACCCTTACATAGACTACACTACGTAATTTTATGTTTTAATGACCCATATGTTGACCACTCTATATATGGGTAAGATGGGATGACCCTTAAACAGACTTCTCTTTATAAGAGTAAGTCTATATGACCCTTACATAGAACACTTCTATGTAAGGGTAATCTAGGATGACCCTTATGTAGAATGATTCTTTGTAAGGGTAATCCATTTGTGATCCTTATGAAAAATGATTCAATATAAGGTTAATAAATAGATTCAATCATAAGGTTAACAAGATTGCCATATTATTCAAAAATATTTAGAGAAAACGTAAGGATATTCTTGTTGAAAATGAAAAATTGAAAAATAATCCTTTGATATCAAATGATTTTTTTGAAAGGTAGAGGTGAAACCCCCTTTATTGAATATAAAATAAAAAAACCCATTTTGAGAACTAGGTAGAGAGGGAACCTTTACAATACACAGAGGCATAAAATCCTATAAGAATAATGACCCAAATTTAAAATGAGGTATTGAATCAATGAATGAAAGAATACATCAAAATAATCATTAGAAAATACCATCCCCCCCCCCTTCGCAAGAAAATGAAATAGAGAAGTCAGTCGATGAAAATGTGTCACCCCTACCAAATATTTGTGTTGTGCTAGTCAACACAACATGGAAGATCACCCCTCCAACCCATAATAAAATATGGGAGGAGGATCGGATGAAAGGTGCTAGTACACCTATCCCTATTTTTAGCCACTCACCCGAAAAATCATTAAGGAAACCACCTCAATGTCAACCTGATGCAACAAAAAAGTAGACAAACAACTTGCTGTAGGAAGTCAATAGTAAGGCACCCAAATATCCATGAGATTATTGGTATCTAATGATGGGTATCAACACATCTATCCCTCCTTTGAGGTTTTCCACCTAGAAACACCTACAAAAATATATTCCGAAATAGAATTCAATAAGAAAAAAATCCAATACCCACCAAGAAATCACCAACACAACAAAAAAACAGTCCAAAATCAAGAAAATCCTTATTGAAAACATCGGATTGAACTAGTTAGAGCCACCAGAGCGGAACAATGGTAACTATCCACCACCAATCAAAAACAAAAAATCTTATAGATCACTACCCATACGTTGGCCAGAAAACCACTAATGTTTCTTTCCCACACACATCCATCCATGTGAACCCTCCTCCATCACCATGAACTTCACCGCAACACACCTCACTCAAACATCATCTATCACCCGATTCTTGGCCACCAAACACTGTAATCCAAAGAAAATTGATTCGGTTCCTGATCTTCAAACACTGCCACCCAAGGGAGACTATAGGAAGATTCCAACCATCATAGAAATTTCACCAGTAGAAATATCCATAAACCATGTGCACCCACACTAACATAGATATGTACTGGGGAAGCCCATATCTGAAACCAAATCTAGCCAAGAGGTAAACCATCATGGAAAGTAGGAAATTGATGACACCAATGAAGGACATCAAGAATAAACTAATATGGAAAAATCCTTCAAAGAAGATTTGAGGAGACAACATCCTACATATCTAAAAATATCTATATAAATGATACCAACACCAAACCTCCACTGAATAAGTCAATCATAGGTTCTTGTCACTATGAGGGAACTCAAAGAACCCTAGTATTAGAATATTCCACACCCAAAGACTACATATCCATCTTAAAACATGTTTATTTGTAATGCTCAACTATCTGTGGGGGGCCAACCAGGCCTAGAGTGTGTCATACATTTCCCATCTAAGCAATGGCTTTGAATAACCCTATGAATAATATTCATAGTGTTTGAGTCTAGTGAGACTCAAGCCTATTCCAGTTCCCACAGAGAGAAATGGGTATAACCAATAGGTACCATTCGACTAACACCCCTTGGGAAAAACATGTGCATGGGTAACGCTCAACTCTCAGTGGGGGGATCGACCAAGACCAAAGGATTCCACACATTCCCCATCTAGGAAATGGATTTAAATCAACCTATGAATAATACACATAGTTTATGAGTCTAGTGATACTCAATCCTTCTCTAATTCCCATAGAGAGAGAGGGGTATAACCAATAGGCATCATTTGAATAACAACCCATGGGGAAAATGTTTTTATGGTTAATGGTCGACTCCCAGTAGGGGCCCCTGGACAAGCCCAGAGCATGCCGCATATTCCCCAACTAGGAAATGTCTTTGAATTTCCCTATGCATAATACACATAGCGTCTGAGTCTAGCCGGACTCAAGCCTACACTATCTACCACAGAGAGTAATGGTTACAACCAATGGGTACCACTTGACTAACACCCCATGGAAAAACATGTGTATGGGTAATGCTTGAATACCAGTGTGGGGCCCAACCAAGACAAGATCATGTCCCAAGTTCCCCAGCTTGGTGATTTCTTTGAATCACCATATTCATATTATATATAGTGTCTGAGTCTAGTAGAACTTGAGCCAACACCATTTCTTATAGAGAGAGGGGTACAACCAGTGGATAAGAACATGTGTATGGGTAATTCTTGACTAAAAAAATGTAAAATATTTAATTTATTTATAATATGATAATGTTTTTATGGAATATAAGATTGGGTCATGAAAATTTAAGGTTGTTACACAAGAATTAAAACTGGAAAAAGTTATTGGATTTTCCCAAGTTGAAATCAGACAGAACCTATGTATTCAATTCATGCTTATAAGATAACAAGTATAAAGTGACATTTAAGTTTTTTCAAGAGATAAAAAAATTACATACTAATTCAATTTTTAAATTTTTATTTATATTTCCCCATTAAAACTACTAGTTTTGGAGGGAAAATGTATGTTTTTGTTATTTTCTATAACTATAGTAGATTTACATGGACTTATTTTCTTAAACATAAATATGAAACTTTGTCTGAATTTATTTGATATTGTTAATTGGTTAAAAATTAAAAAGGTTATATAATTATATCAATTATAAGCAATAGATTATGTGAGTTTTAAAATATGCAATTTTATAAATTCTTTGAAGATAATGGGTATATTCGTAATTTTTCAGACCTTGGGATTCTACAAAAAATGGTGTGGTTGAAAGGAAAAAACTGAAATTTACAAGAAATGGATAGGAAATTGTTAAATGAGTATTCTTTGAAAAAATATTTCTAGGTAGAAATTGTTAACTCATCCTAGAATATTTTAAATCTAATTTCACTTAGTCCATTTTTAAATAAGACACCTTATGAAATCTTGAAAGGAAAGAAGCCTAGAATTGGTTATTTCGGAGTATTTAACTACAAGGGTTATAATATTAATTCTAATGATTCGCTAGAAATTTTATATTTAAAATTAGATGAAGGTATATCTTTAGGGTTTTTTAATTCAAGTAAGGAATATATATTTTATAAAAAATGAATATTAGTAGTATAAGATTCTATGCATGTTATATCTTATGACAGTCATCTAAAGGAAAGAAAAGCTGATTTAGAAAAGGTTGAGGAATATTCTACAAAATTAAACTTTGTAGAAACTAAAAAATCATATTTGGATGCATTTATTAAGGGGGAGAGTATCTCTCATGAATAAACATTAAAAGTACATAAAGATAATAGAGTTTAAAAGGTAATTGGTGAAATAAATTATGGGTTTAAAACTAGAAATTTTTTAAGAAATTTTCATTCTTATAGTTATTTTATTACTGATTTTATGCCTTATAATATTAATTAATCTTTTTCAGATTAAAACTTGATTATGTAAATACATAATGAATTAAATCGATTAGATTATAATAAATTATGGACCTTATTTGAACCCTCTAATGGTCAAAATATAATCAATAATAAATCGATCTTTAGAAACAAGTTAGATTAGTTTGGTCAAATAATTAAAACAAAATCTAGGTTAGTGGCTCATGGTTACAATTAATAAAAAGGAAACGAATTTAAAGAATAATTTTCCTTGATTTATTTATTATATCTAAATTTTATTTTTGAATTGATATAATTTTGAAGATATTTTTATAAGCAGGTCCTATATTTTGAGACTAAATTAAAACTTGACCATGTTTTAAAATATTCAAAAAATATTTATGGTTTGAAACAAGCTCTTCGAGATTGGTATGAGAGGTTGTCACTATTTCTTTCAAATAATTGTTCTGAAAATGGAAATTTTGATCCAAATTTATTTATTAAAATGGATTAAAAATATAGTTTAATTGTTCAAATATATGTTGATGATATTATATTTGTATCCTAAAGTGATTTAATTTGTAATGAAATTTCAAATTTAATATTTTTAGACTTTAAAATGATTCTTATGGGAGGACTCAAGTTATTTTTGGGATTTTAAATAGTTCAAGATAATGATGGAATCTTTTTAAATAAATCAAAACATGCTAAAAAATTGGTCAAAATGTGTGGTCTTGATGGTTGTAAAATAATAAATATTCTAATGAGTACTTCTTATGAGACAAATTATGATGAATCTATAAAACATATTGATAATATGATGTTTAGAGGAATGATTTTAAACTAAATTTATTTGATATAATCTAGAAAATATTTGATTTTTTCAGTGTGTATATATCCTAGATTACAAACTAATCCTAAAGAAATTAATTTAAGGGAATTTAAATGAGTAGTTAAGTATGTTAAAGGATTTTTGAAGATAAAATTATTGTATCCTATATATACTTCATATGAACTAACTAGTATTTCATATTTTGATTTTAGTGGTTAAAAATAGATAGAACAATCATAACAAGTATGTGTCACTTTATTGGTAAATGTTTAGTTACATGGAGTTCCAAGAAACAAAATCTAGTAGCTTTATCAACTGCTGAGAGTGAGTATATTGATGTTGTATATTGTTTTTCATAGTATTTATGGATCAAACAAACACTTTATGATTTTGATTTTAATTTTGAAAAGGTTATATTTTTTATGATACTTATATAACTTTTATTTAAAAGAATCCTTTACAGCATTCTAGGACTAAACACATTAATGTCAAGTATCAAATTCTTATAGATCATGTTCAAAAAAGAAATACTATTTTCTAATCTATTTCTATAAAAGATCAATATGCTGACATTTTTATTAAACCATTGGATTTAGCTAAGTTTAGTAAACTCAAATTTTATCTTGGTATGATTGAAATCTAAATTTTCATAATATGTTAAGAGGCAAATTTATACTTCTCTCTCATTTTTTCTATAACAGTTGGCTACCATTTAATTAATTTAAAATAATTATTTAAAAATATTAAAAAAATTATGTCTCATTGAGGATACTAAAATATTTTTCCAAAATAATTTATACTATTATGCATAAGTAGGTTTTTAATTCTACACATACTATTTGAAAATTCATGAATTTAGGTAATCCTGGTTAGGTATTTAATGTAACTTTTACATTATGTTCTTTCCCTATAATCATTCAGGGGAGGTTAATGTGTTCAGTTTAAATTATAAAATTTAGTTTCATTCTTAATAATTTCTATTTATCTTAGGGGGAATCTTTAACCATAAATTTTTGATAAATTTAAGGATACTATTGTTTAATCTTTGTGATAAATTTCAAAAAGGGGATAAATTTTGGAGTTTACATTTCTTTTGTAATTATCAAAAAGGGGGAAAATGTTGAAGTGGGTCCTTGATAAACTTTATTTATTTATGTTTTTATAATTAAAATATTTTTATTTTATAATTATAAATTATCAAAAAAATCATTCATTTATTCCCTATAACATGAGTTACAGTGAATCTGTTGTTAGTCTCTTCTAGTCTCTTCTTGAAAATTTGGTAAATTCTGTAAATGATCATCAGAACAAATTTGGAAATATGTGGAATTTAACATGAGTAAAAAATTAGAAAAT
This sequence comes from Viscum album, assembly GCA_963277665.1. NCBI lineage: Eukaryota > Viridiplantae > Streptophyta > Magnoliopsida > Santalales > Viscaceae > Viscum > Viscum album. Next base: position 643,849,861 of record OY728120.1, on the reverse strand, counting down.
TTTTTAACTGAATTAAATAAGAAAAATTAACTAATTTAAAGAATAAAAATAAATTAAACTTATAAAGAAAAATCAACAGACCATAATAAAAAAATGAATTGACCATAATAAGAAAAATGAACCTACCACATGAAAAAAATGAACCTACCATAATAATAAAACTAAACCAACCATACAAAGTCAACATTGGACCTACCATATGAACTATTATCACTTAATAACTTTGTAATTTTTTATTTTAAATCATACTTTGTTTTAGTTATTCTTTTATATAATGAATTACTTTATGTTTGTTTCATACGTTTCTCCGGATTTAATTATTACTTAAATACTCAATAATTATTTTGATACTAAAGAAATTTATTTAGGTATATTTTATGATATAATTAAAGTTAATTAAATATGATCATACATGTATTAATATATACACTTTTTTCTTGGAACTTGAAATATTTAAATTCGAATCATTTGAAATTAGAAAAATATATCACCCATGTATTATGGGACATTTCTAATAAAATTTATATTGGTTTTTATGAGTTCATATATTTTTGTATTAAATTTTATAACAATTTTTGTTGTAAAACATATTTTCATTTTATATATTATCAAAGTAAACCCATGTGATAATAGTTTTCATTTATATTCAATAAAGAAATCACATGTTTTTTGGGAAGGATAGAATGAAATGGACTTCATGATTTGAATCTGATTTTCCTGAAAGAACTGTATATATTGATTTTAATAAACAAATATCAATAAAATTTGTTTGGGGATATTCTTGAATTGCACTATGTGATACACCTAGGGGATCAATTATTATTCTCAGTTGAACTAAAATCATTTGATCTATTGTTGTAGGATAGAACATTTATTCCTTTACACTTGGATCATTTATTATTATTCTAGTTTATATAGTTATTAATTCATTATATTATTGAATTTTATTAATCTTGTAAGGTTATTTTACCCTTAAAAGGTATGATTTGGGTTATAGTACTCTATAAAAAAGGTATGGGTTCTATCATAATCATTAAAAGGTAAAGGGATTGATTATGCCTTGGTACTGGTAAGATATAGGGTTTGGTTTTACCACTACTTTAAAAGGTTGCTTTTGGGTTATGCCTCCAGGTGTCCAAGAGGAAGGGTGATCAGGTTAAGTCACCATATCTACAAAAAAATTGTCTTGGGTCATTCCTTTAGGGTTTAAAAGGTTAGTTGCAAAGGGTTGTGAATCCCTTAAAAAGTTAGAGAGTTCGTTATAGTAGGTTTCATCTCTCTCTACATATAAGAGGGGTAAAGAGTAGTGTCACGACCCCCTCCCCACAAAGTGTACCCCTCCTGGGCCGGCAATGTGAGAAAAGAGATAATGACCCCTGAGTCCTGCCTCCAGTAGGCCCCGGGTTGGTGACTAGCACCGAGGGTATAATAAACACACAAATGGGAGGCATTACCCTCTAAGAGAACACATGAAGAAGAGAGAGATAGAATAGACTCCAATCAACTCCAACTCAGAACTGAAATATAAAATAAATCCAAGTAAATATATGAAATGTCGTGAAAAAGTACTACAACTGAAAGGGGAAACTAAAAGTACCCAAAAGAAAGTAAAACGGCAGCGACCACAAGCCCGAACAGCTCCTCCTCTAACCACAAGCTAGTAGTAACCAGCTTGATCTCCAACCTGCTCTAAGTGACCTGAAAAATAGTTTATATATACATAGGGTGAGTATAACAGTATACTCAGTAGGATCCTCCCCAAGCCTCTCGTGAAAAAGTAATGGAAGAATTCTAAAGCCCAGTGAACAACAAGTGAAACTGACTCATCATCTAAACAGGTATACTAAGTTCCCAACCACACCATGGCTACTCTCACCAAGTAACGAATAAAAGAATATAGAATATAGTAAATAATATCAAGGGTACCCCGCTACTACTTCCCCGCTGGTTTCCCGCTTTTCCCCAACGACATACGTCCTGTGCATCTCTCTCTAAAGGCTTGCCCGCAGACACCTGGGCTAAGCTCCACAATCTGCACCTCGTGCACCACAAAGGCTTGCCCGCGGACACCAGGGCGAAGCACCACACCATCCTCCCAACCAAAAGTAACCAGTTAAGTTCTGGGAGCCACCACAGCCCGCATAACCTGTATCATACATCGGGTATTATACCTCAAGCCATTATAGCCCATACACCGTGTATGGATCCTCAATCCATCACATACTATACACGTTACGCCTATAGTAATCCATAGGATACTATATCCAGAATATATGTGTGTGAAATAACCACAAGCCATTACAGCCCTCTACACACATATATGGGGAAACTAACTGGTGTGCATGTTGGAACATGTATCTACCAAGAGAAGAGAGCGGGGCGAAAGGGGGTAGTCAGCCATTCGACCTCCCATCAGAATGTTGGGGAAAACACCCCCCCAGGGCTCAGAATCCCCGGGGTGTCAGTTTCCCTTACCGACAGGGTGGAGTAGCATATAGAAACACAAAAAGTACAGAATATATATATAACTCACATCCACACTATGGGCATTACCTAGTCTTAGATACAACTGCAGCTAATGTCTCTCAGACTCCAGGTTGCTACTTCTAAGACTAGGTGACCTATAAGCACACAAACATTTGAAGAGCTTTATTATATTACTCCATTCTCATTTTATCAGTTCCACTATACATTAATTAATTCTTTAAACATTAATTAACCATGAACAATTCCACATTAAACTAAATTGGCATCACATTCAAAATCAATTGCTCCTTTTAAGATTCACATCACCTTTAAACTCTAGTATCTACATCCCCGTGGATTTTCACCATTTAATCAAACATTCATTACAAAATTACTTTTCCATATTCCCAGCCATTCTAGAAAATCATCCTATGCTTCTAAATACAAAGGAGGCTCAACATAGTGAGTAGATATACTACCCCTCAAGTCTTTGCTGCCTATAGAAAGAGCATAGACCCATTATCCCTAGAGAGGCTAAACACGGAAAGCACGTGGCATACCCCGCGCGTCTTCGCCTCCTTCGGAAGAAGGGTAGCAAGACCAGCTTCCTTGAGCAGTGGGGAAAATCAAAGCAGATTAACATTCAAAGAAAACCACAAGCATGCAGGAACCACATCCATCCCATTCCATCACCCCTGGTGTCCTCCCTGACACCCACATGCATAAATTGATGCATCTCTCTACTCTAGGCGTCATCTGCTGCCACAACCACAAGGCCTCCATGCCTCCACATATCACAACAGCCATCCAGGCTCACATCACCGCACAAGCAGTAGGAAAACAACAGTCACAACCATGGGCTCTTGGCCCTTTAATAAACAAGAGGGTAACTCAAAACCCTTTTAGAAATTCCCACATAATATGTTCTTTAATCCATATTGAATTAGCAGATTTTTTATTCATAGGTTCCAATTACGGGATACCTAATCAGTAAGCTATCACAATTAAATAACCATGCTTACTTCCCTAATTTGATTATCCTCAAATTAGAACAACTACAACAACAGCAATAACCAGATTAATTTATATGCCTCTTTATCTTTAGCCAATTAATTAACAATTAATTTCGTCTTTACGTTCATTATCAATTTATATCATGAACGAACAACAAATCAAAGAAAACATAGATATCACTCTATCTAGAAAAACATGAGGCAAACCGTTATCACGGTATAAAGAAATAACATGCGATCAACCAATTCTTTTAATCCGGTTCAAGTATTTAATTAGGTCAATTTCATTGTGATCCAAAGGACTAAATCATGCTAATTCTACGATTGCACATATACAATTAGAGAAGCCACGAATCCCCTACCTCGAAGAGTTCTTGACGTCCTTTATCCACACAACGGGTCATAATCCTCCTCTCATGACAACTGCATCCACCGGAGGATGCCACGGTACGACAGTACCAACCAACCCCAAGAAAAACCCATTAGAATCTTAGAAATTACATGTTATAATATGGAAGGGAGAAACAAGAGAAGATGATCCCCAAAGGAACGACGATAAAATATACCTTATTGGGAAGATTGACCGACACAGTTCGGTTGTATCCAAAACAGAGCAGAACCAATACTAGGAGTAAATATTGATTGTGAAACTCCTACGGGAATGATTGAAAGGTTTTAGCGTCTCTTAGATGATAACAAATGGAAAGAACAAGGGAGAATGATATCTCGTCCCTTTTTTAAGATTTAATGGGGCGACGGTTTAAGATCTGGTTAATTCTCCATTAAAAACGGATTGCATTAACCCACGCGGTTTGACCAAGTAAATACATCCCGGCCTTAGGAATAATTAATATAGGATTTATGGCATTTGAATCGTCCTTAAGAGTCCTTAAAACAAGGCTTTCAATGTATTTTACGTCAAAGGAAACGTCAAAGGGGAGAAACTATAGGAAGCTGGAAACACTGTTCACATACTCAAAATTTGGAAAAGGAAAGAAAAGGTCACCATTAGACATCACCGTTCTGGAAACACTATTCAAGTCCACTATTAGAAGGTCACCGTTCTAGAAACACTATTCAAGTCCACCGTTAGAATGTCACCATTAGAAGGTCACCGTTCTGGAAACACTGTTCAAGTCCACCGTTAGAAGGTCACTATTCTGGAAACACTATTCAAGTCTACCGTTATAAGGTCACCGTTAGAAGGTTACCATTCTGGAAACACTGTTCAAGTCTACCATTAGAAGGTCACCGTTAGAAGGTTACCATTCTGGAAACATTGTTCAATTCTACCGTTATAAGTCCACCGATAGAAGGTTACCGTTCTAGAAACATTGTTCAAGTCTACCGTTAGAAGGTCACCATTAGAAGGTCACCGTTCTGGAAACACTGTTCAAGTCTACCATTATAAGGTCACCGTTAGAAGGTTACCATTCTAGAAACATTATTCAATTCTACCACTAGAAGGTCACCGTTAGAAGGTTACCGTTCTGGAAACATTGTTCAAGTCTACCGTTAGAATTCCACCGATAGAAGGTTACCGTTCTGGAAACACTGTTCAAGTATACCGTTAGAAGGTCACCGTTAGAAGGTCACCGTTCTGGAAACACTGTTCAAGTCTACCGTTATAAGGTCACCGTTAGAAGGTTACCGTTCCAGAAACACTGTTCAAGTCTACCGTTAGAAGTCCACCGATAGAACCTCACCGATAGAAACACTGTTCACTGAACCTCACCGATAGAAACATTGTTCACTGAACCTCACCGATAGAAAAATTGTTCACCTACCGATATAATTCCACCGATATAACCTCACCGATAGAAACATTGTTCACTGAACCTCACCGATAGAAACATTGTTCACCTACCGATACTGTTCATAAAACTAGAAACACTGTTCACAGAACTGGAAATTTGGAAAAGTGTTGGGAATAAGTCACCTTGACCTCCCGAAACACCTCCAACACCACATTTTCACAAAGTAATGGACCAGAGAGGTCCGGGCCATTACATTAGATACCTCTCAAAACATTCTCGTCCTCTAGAATTAAAAACCAACCTAGAAGAAAAGAGGGGTCCGAACAACCACCCCATAAGATACCTCTCAGGGGAAAACCACCATGAGTTGTTTGAAAACTGGAACAAAACTATGACATCCGAGAGAATGGGAACAAAAAATCCATATCTAAATAATTCAATCATAACATCACATTAAAGGTACATAAATAAAACATGAAAGTTCTAACCACAAGAAACATCATTATATGAAAGGAGTTAAACATTAAACAAATCTGGGTACTGAGCACGTATCTATGACTCACGCTCCCAGGTACTCTCCTCCATGCCACTGTGTCGCCACAAGATCCAAACTAATGGGATAGAACGCCCACGCAACACCTTCTCCTTGTGGTCTTGGATCTCCACAGGTCGCTCTTCAAAGGTTGCATCATCATCAATATCGATCTCTCCCCAATTGATAACATGAGATTCATCATGAAGATAATGACAGAGCTGTGATACATGGAAAACATCATGTATCTGAATCATCTGAGGGGGAAGTGCTACTCGATACGCCACAGCTCCAACATGAGCTAACACCTAGAAATGCCCAACAAACCGAGGAGAAATCTTACTTCCACTACCAAACCTTCACTGCCCACGATGGAGAGTCACCTTCAGAAACACATGATCCCCAACATTAAACTCTAAGGGTCTCCTTCTTTGATCAGCATATGATTTCTGACGATCCTGTGTTGTCTTCATCCTCTCACGAATCACCTGAACCATCTCTGTTGTATTCTGCACTAGTTCTGGTCCGATAATTGCTAACTCTCTGACCCCAGTCCAGCACAACGGAGAACGGCATGGCCGACCATACAAGGCTTCAAACGGAACCATACCGATGGTAGAGTGAAAACTATTATTGTAAGAGAACTCTACCAAGGGTAAGTGATTCATCCATGAACCTCCAAAATCAAGAACACAAGAGCGCAACATGTATTCAAGAGTCTGGATGGTTCGCTCTGTCTGACCATCCGTTTGAGGATGAAAAGCAGTGCTAAGGCACAGTTGAGAGACAAAAGCATGCTGGAGACCTCTCCACACCCTGGAGGTAAAACGAGGATCTTGATCAGAAATGATCGTCCTAGGTACTCCATGAAGTCTCACCACCTCCTCTAGATACTGCCTCGACAAAACTTCCACTGAGCTCGACTCCTTGATCGCTATGAACTGGCCCGACTTTGTTAAACGATCCACTACCACCCATATAGCATCATGTCCTCCCGGAGCTTGAGATAATCCTGTAACAAATTCCATTGAGATGTCCTCCCACTTCCACTAAGGAATCTCTAATTGCTGGAGAAGACCACCAGGAACACGGTGTTCGGCCTTCACCTTCTGGAAGACTAAACATCGAGACACACACTCTGCAACCATACGCTTCAGCCCAGGCCACCAAAACTGACTCCTCAAGGATCAGTACATCTTCGTCACACCAGGATGAACTGCCAAGGGTGAACTATGGAACTCTCGGAGAACCGTCTCGTGCATCGCCAAGGGAATAAAAATCCTTCCATGATACAACACTCTGTGTTGTTCATCCTCCGACCAACCATCAGGGGCCTCACCACAAACAACTCTGTCTCTCCAAACTTCCACCTCTAGATCACCCAACTGAGACTCTTCCACCTTCTGCATCAGGGATGACTGCACCATCATCTGGAAAAGACAACCTCTACCCCCAACTTCTCCCATATCAAGATGCAAAGCTGATAGCTCTTCCATCACTCTCCAGTAATCACCAGATTCATGCACAACATCATTACGTGACTTTCGGCTTAGTGCATTAGCTACAACATTCCCTTTTCCAGGTGTATAAGATATTTAAAAGTCGTATTCTTTCAAGAACTCCATCCACCGACGCTGCCACAAGTTCAAGTCACGTTGGGAGAAAACATACCTCAAACTCTTATGATCAGTGAAAACCACAAAGTGCTCACCAATGAGGTAATGTCTCTGAAACTTTAGAGAAAACACCACGACTGCCAACTCAAGATCATTGGTGGAATATTTTCATTCATGGGGATGCAACTACCGAGACCCATAAGAAACAATTGACCTATGATGCATGAGAACATAGCCTAGCCCCAGATGTGAAGCATCACAGAAAACATCAAACTAGACTCCCTCCGTTGGAAGACAAAGGACTGGAGCACTTACCAACTTCTCCTTTAGATACTCGAAAGCTTCCTGACACTGATCAATCCATATGAACGCTTGATCCTTCCTGGTCAAAGCTATCAGAGGAGTCGCAACTCGGGAGAAATTGGCTACAAACCTCCTATAATAGCCTACGAGACCAAGGAAACTTCGCACCTCTGACACGGTATTGGGGGCTGCCCAAGACACCACTGCTTCCATCTTCGATGGATCCACAGCTACTCCCTGTTGGGACACAACATGCCCCAAGAAACGAACTTCTCGAGCCCAAAAATTACACTTGGACAACTTCCCAAACAACTGATGTTGGCGAAGAACTCCCAAAACGGCTCATAGATGCTCTGCATGCTTTTCTTCAGATGTGGAGTACACAAGGATGTCATCGATGAAAACCACAACAAACTTGTCCAGGAATTCATGGAACACAGCATTCATCAACCCCATGAAAATAGCTGGATCATTCGTCACGCCAAATGGCATTACAACAAACTCATAATGCCCATGACGACAATGGAAAGTAGTCTTCGAGATATCCTCATCCTTTACACGCATCTGATGATATCCTGACTGCAAGTCGATCTTTGAGAACCAACTTGCACCCTTCAGTTGATTGAATAGGTCATAAATCCATGGAAGAGGATAGCGGTTCTTTATTGTCACTTTGTTTAATCGACGATAATCGACACACAACCGCAAACTGGCATTATCCTTTTTCACAAACAAAACTGGCGCTCCCCACGGTGACACACTTGGCTGAACAAAACCGCACTGCAACAGACCATCAAGCTGAATACATAGCTATCGTAACTCAGAAGGGGCCATCCTATATGGATACATAGAGATAGGAGACGCTCCTGGCTGTAGCTCGATCCGAAACTCAATCTCTCGTCGAGGGGGTAAGGATACAACCTCTTCTGGAAAGACGTCAGGGTACTCCTATACAACCCTAGGAAACGCCAACTGTTGAACCTCTTAATAACTCAGCATCATCCCAGCCATCATGGATGATAAGGATTAAACTCGTCTATGACTCATCTGAGGATCTCTCTCACCAACAAACACCACTTTCTCTCCATCTGCATCAAAGAAAACGACCTTCTTCCTGTAGCAATCCACAATAGCCTTCACCGAATACAACCAATCCATGTCGAGTATGACATCATATGGTTGTATTCATAAACATAGTAAATCTCCCCAAGAGTGTTGTTGCCCCAACACTAGCTCACAGTCTCTACATACTTCAAACAAGTTGGCTCGACCTCCAACTGGCGTAGTCAACGCCAAGGGCACTGGAAGCCTCTCTACCTCAAGTCCCAAAGCATGGACAAGGGTAGGTGATATGAAGGAGTGTGTTGATCCTGAATCAAACAAGGAATACACCAAGGTATAAAACAACCAAAGGGTACCTTGAACGACATTTGGCTCGCCTGGGGCTGGCAACGCTAGAGCATGAAGCTGACCACGAACTCCTCCACGGCCTCTCTGACCCTGATGAAGACCACCACCACGGTCGTGCTCTGCTCTCTGAGGACGGGGAGCGTCATGGGGTTGTCCTCTGCCTACTCCATCTACCCTCAGGTGATCTAAAGCTGGTGCAACCTGCTGCTACTACCTCAGCTGGAACTGCCTCAATGGAGGAACCTGGAGCAGAGCGCCTGGTGCATGATGACTACTCTAAAAAGTCGGGCACTCCCGCTGCTGATGACCATGACCACCACAAGAAAAACAAGTGCATGATCCCTTGGCATAGGCCTGAGAGTTGCTTCCTCTGGAGAAACGAGATGGGAAGGGCTGGGACCTACCCCCAGGTGAACAGAAACTCTTCTTCCCTAAAAACCGGGATCCCCGGACCACAGTTTTTCTTCGTGAGGGATCATGACGATTCTCCTCTCGTGACGATCCGATCCTATCCAAAGTCCTCACAACAACCTCTGCCCTCGCCAACACCTCAAGATATGTCTTTAGCATAAATGGGGTGACCTGGCGCTAGATATCTAGATGCAAAGACTCCTCGAAATGCCTTGCCCTGGCCTCCTCGTCTGGTAACAGGTCTGAAGCATATCGTAGAAGGTTCCTGAAACAGATTCCAAACTCTCAAACACTGGATCTCCCTTGTCGAAGGGTAAGAAGCTCCTGGCGACTGGACGCCTTTGCAGTCGAATAAAGAAACTCGACTCTAAACCTGTCACGAAACTCCTACCATGAGATCGCTGACCCCTCACGATCCCCGAGGAACAAGAACCACCACTGCCTCGCTGCTCCACGCAGCATTGTCACAACCAAGGACACCTAGTGTTCCTTCCGAGCACGAATCGAACTGAAGCCTATCTTGACCTCCTCCAACCAGTTTTCTATGACTACATCTGAAATGGAGCCCTCATACTTCTGTAGACTCTGGCGCTGAAACTCTCGGAGTGTCTTCCTCCAAGTGTCTTCATCATAAACCTCTACCCGGCGGCGATCTGTTGGAACAGCCTGCTGGGCATCTTCTGTGCAAACCTGACGAGGACGTCGACCTGGAGCCATACCTGTAAAATAACAATTGTTAGAGCTCCTAAGCCTGGAATATGGAAGAATCAACATTAATTAATTAATTATTTTGTTTTATTAATTTTAGGTTACATGTCCCAAGGTCTACCCATTCAAACACAGGCGCAAAGAATAATGATTCATGATCCTTTCCTAGGTCTCTACCCTGCAACCAGTATCACTTTGTTTAGTAGCCATCGTAAACTTAAAGGTTCGTGAAATAGATCATAGGGGGGCCTAAACGCCTATGTCTCTGCCGGTCTCCAGTGTTTACCCCACTTTCTAAACATGAATGACACGGTTTCCCTACCATCCCATGCATCCTTACCTGTGTCTAACTCCATACTCCATCCTATCCCTCAACCAGACCTCTGATACCACTCTGTCACGACCCCCTCCCCACAAAGTGTACCCCTCCTGGGCCGGCAATGTGAGAAGAGAGATAATGACCCCCGAGTCCCGCCTCCAGTAGGCCCCGGGTTGGCGACTAGCACCGAGGGTATAATAAACACACAAATGGAAGGCATTACCCTCTAAGAGAACACATGCAGAAGAGAGAGATAGAATAGACTCCAATCAACTCCAACTCAGAACTGAAATATAAAATAAATCCAAGTAAATATATGAAATTTCATGCAAAAGTACTACAACTGAAAGGGGAAACTAAAAGTACCCAAAATAAAGTAAAATGGCAGCGACCACAAGCCCGAACAGCTCCTCCTCTAACCACAAGCTAGTAGTAACCAGCTTGATCTCCAACCTGATCCAAGTGACCTGAAAAACAGTTTATATATACATAGGGTGAGTATAACAGTATACTCAGTAGGATCCTCCCCAAGCCTCTCGTGCAAAAGTAATGGAAGCATGCTAAAGCCCAGTGAACAACAAGTGAAACTGACTCGTCATCTAAACAGGTATACTAAGTTCCCAACCTCACCATGGCTACTCTCACCAAGTAACGCATACAAGAATATAGAATATAGTAAATAATATCAAGGGTACCCCGCTACTACTTCCCCACTGGTTTTCTGCTTTTCCCCAACAACATACGTCCTATGCATCTCTCTCTAAAGGCTTGCCCGTAGACACCAGGGCTAAGCTCCACAATCTGCACCTCATGCACCATAAAGGCTTGCCCGCAGACACCTAGGCAAAGCACCACACCATCCTCCCAACCAAAAGTAACCAGTTATGTTCCGGGAGCCACCACAGACCGCATAACGTGTATCATACATCGGGTATTATACCTCAAGCCATTATAGCCCATACACCGTGTATGGATCCTCAAGCCATCACAGCCTATACACGTTACACCTATAATAGTCCATAGGATACTATATCTAGAATATATGTGTGTGAAATAACCACAAGCCATTACAGCCCTCTACACACATATATGGGGAAACTAACTGGTGTGCCTGTTGGCACATGTATCTACCAAGAGAAGAGAGTGGGGCCAAAGGGGTTAGTCATCCATTCGACCTCCCATCAGAATGTTGGGGAAAACACCCCCCCAGGGCTCAGAATCCCCGGGGTGTTAGTTGCCCTTACCGACAGGGTGGAGTAGCATATAGAAACACAAAAAGTACAGAATATATATATATAACTCACATCCACACTATGGGCATTACTTAGTCTTAGATAAAAATACAGCTAACGTATCTCAGACTCCAGGCTGCTACTTCTATGACTAGGTGTCCTATAAGCAAACAAACATTTTAAGAGCTTTATTATATTACACCATTCTCATTTTATCAGTTCCACTGTACGTTAATTAATTCTTTAAACATTAATTAACCATGAAAAATTCCACATTAAACTAAATTGGCATCACATTCAAAATCAACTTCTCCTTTTAATATTCACACCACCTTTAAATTCTAGTATCTCCATCCCCGTGGATTTTCACCATTTAATCAAACATTCATTACAGAATTACTTTTCCATATTCCCAGGCATTCTAGAAAAGCATCCTATGCTTCTAAACACAAAGGAGGCTCAACACGGTGAGTAGATATACTACCCGTTGAGTCTTTGTCGCCTATATAAAGAGCATAGACCCATTCTCCCTCGAGAGGCTAAACACGGAAAGCATGTGGCATACCCCGCGTGTCTTCGCCTCCTTCGGAAGAAGGGTAGTAAGACCAGCTGGCTTGAGAAGTGGGGAAAAGCAAAGCAGATTAACATTCAAAGAAAACCACAAGCATCCAGCAACCACATCCATCCCATTCCATCACCCCTGGTGTCCTCCTCAACACCCACATGCATAAACTGATGCATCTCGCCACTCTAGGCGTCATCTGCTGCCACAACCACAAGGCCTCCATGCCTCCACATATCACAACAGCCATCCAGTCTCACATCACCGCACAAGCAGCAGGAAAACAATAGTCACAACCATGGGCTCTTGACCCTTTAACAAACAAGAGGGTAACTCATAACCCTTTTAGAAATTCCCACATAATCTGTTCTTTAATCCATATTGAATTAGCATATTTGTTATTTGTAGGTTCCAATTACGGGATACCTAATCAGTAAGCTATCACAATTAAATAACCATGCTTACTTCCCTAATTTTATTATCCTCAAATTAGAACAACTACAACAACGGCAATAACCAGATTAATTTACATGCCTCTTTATCTTTAGCCTATTAATTAACAATTAATTCTGGATTTACATTAATTATCAATTTATATCATGAACGAACAACAAATCAAAGAAAACATATATATCACTCTATCTAGAAAAAACATGAGGAAAACCATTATCACGATATAAAGCAACAACATGCGATCAACCAATTCTTTTAATCCGGTTCAAGTATTTAATTAGGTCAATTTCATTGTGATCCAAAGGACTAAATCATGCTAATTCTACGATTACACATATACAATTAGAGAATCCATGAATCCCCTACCTTGAAGAGTTCTTGACGTCCTTTATCCACACAACGGGTCACAATCCTCCTCTCATAACAACTGCATCCACCGGAGGATGCCATGGTACGACAGTACCAACCAACCCCAAGAAAAACCCATTAGAATCTTGGAAATTACATGGTATAATATGGAAGGGAGAAATAAGAGAATATGATCCCCAAAGGAATGACGATAAAACATACCTTATTGGGAAGATTGACCGACACAGTTCGGTTGTATCCAAAACAGAGCAGAACCAATCCTAGGAGTAAAGATTGATTGTGAAACTCCTATGGGAATGATTGAAAGGTTATAGTATCTCTTAGCTGAGAACAAAGGGAAATAACAAGGGAGAATGATATCTCGTCCCTTTTTTAAGATTTAATGGGGCGACGGTTTACGATCTGGTTAATTCTCCAATAAAAACGGATCGCATTAACCCATGCGGTTTGACCAAGTAAATACATCCTGGCCTTAGGAATAATTAATATAGGATTTATGGAATTTTAATTGGCCTTAAGAGTCCTTAAAACAAGTCTTTAAATGTATTTTACGTCAAAGGAAACGTCAAAGGGGCGAAACTATAGGAAGCTGGAAACACTGTTCACATACTAAAAATTTGGCAAAGGAAAGAAAAGGTCACCGTTAGACATCACCATTCTGGAAACACTGTTCAAGTCCACCGTTAGAAGGTCACCGTTCTGGAAACACTGTTCAAGTACACCGTTAGAAGGTCACTGTTAGAAGGTCACCGTTCTGGAAACACTATTCAAGTCCACCATTAGAAGGTCACCGTTAAAAGGTCACCGTTCTGGAAACACTGTTCAAGTATACCGTTATAAGGTCACCATTAGAAGGTTACCGTTCTGGAAACATTGTTCAAGTCTACCGTTAGAAGGTCACCGTTAGAAGGTTACCGTTCTGGAAACACTGTTCAAGTCTACCGTTAGAAGTCCACCGATAGAAGGTTACCATTCTGGAAACACTGTTCAAGTCTACCGTTAGAAGGTCATTGTTCTGGAAACACTATTCAAGTCTACCGTTATAAGGTCACCGTTATAAGGTTACTGTTCTTGAAACACTGTTCAAGTCTACCGTTAGAAGGTCACCGTTAGAAGGTTACCGTTCTGGAAACACTGTTCAAGTCTACCGTTAGAAGTCCACCGATAGAAGGTTACCGTTCTAGAAACACTATTCAAGTCTACCGTTAGAAGGTCATCGTTAGAAGGTCACCATTCTGGAAACACTATTCAAGTGTACCGTTATAAGGTCACTGTTAGAAGGTTACCGTTCTAGAAACATTGTTCAAGTCTACCATTAGAAGTCCACCGATAGAACCTCACCGATAGAAACATTGTTCACTGAACCTCACCGATAGAAACACTGTTCACTGAACCTCACTGATAGAAACATTGTTCACCTACCGATAGAAGTCCACCGATAGAACCTCACCGATAGAAACACTGTTCACTAAACCTCACCGATAGAAACCCTATTCACCTACCGATACTATTCATAAAACTGGAAACACTGTTCACAGAACTGGAAATTTGGCAAAGTGTTGGGAATAAGTCACCTTGACCTCCCGGAACACCTCCAACACCACATTTTCACAAAGTAATGGACCGGAGAGGTCCGGGCCATTACAAGTAGAGTAGTATCATTTAGATCTTAACTATTATAAACGGTATTATGTTCATTTCTATTTATATTTCCACTACATTATCCTTAATTTTAAAAGAAGTTAAAATATTTTAAAAGGTCAATTCACCCCCCCCCCCCTCTTAACCATTCATCCATTATCATCAGGAACTAACACAATTAAATAACATGAACATCTTGGTTCTAGATTAAATATCTTCATAGTATCTTATTATGAAGGTAGTATAATCATGTAACCTTTTGAAACATGTCAAGATTTATTATTCCATCCCTACACCTTCTTATAAATATTAGAGTCACCATTTATTTTCAAACTCTCATAAAATTTAAAAAAAATGTTTATTCACATAGATATTTCCCACCTATCCAATATTATTATATCTTTATTGGATTGATTATTTCCTTTATATCTATATCTTTCCTCCATCAATACCAAAAAACATGGATTTATTTCAATAATCCACAGTGTTTCCTTTTATTCCACAATATAAGTATATTATTCTCTTTGGTATAGAATTATACTTAGTCTTCTTAGGTGTATTTTTTTCAATGTTCTTATTTTTCTTATAATATAAGGCAATATCACCTTTTTATTTTCTTTATTTTTTCTCAAATTTTATGGTTTTATTTTTTCAAAATAATTTGGTACATTCTTGGTTAATTTAAATCGATATTCTTCATCACAATAACAAATTTTATTACAATTCCCATATAAAAAATACATTCTTTAAAATATTTTATAAATTTATAAATTCATAAAATTATTCACCGATTAAATTTTATTTGACTCAGATTTTCTCCCCTTGATATAGGCCTTCTTTTTCTTCTATGGATTGTCATGTTGTTCCAACAATCAATAGACTTGGGCATAAATCATTTTCAACACCAATAATAACCAAAAAATCTTGATTTTATCCCTTGAAAAAAATTATGGCTAGATTTTTATTCTTGCTATTTTTGTAAGGAAACACATTTCTCTTAATAACCTTTTCATGAACTAATTTTCTTATTGATACACACATCTATATTTTCCTTTATAACTTACACTATTCATGGAAACATCACTAATACAAACAAAAACATTAAGAATAAGGGTCACATTTTTATTTTATTCTATAGTGAATTTATCATTATATAATCCCAATCTCCCCATGCTATTAGATAGAGATATTTTAGAACAAATATATTTCTTATAATTATTTATTGAAGCATATCCTCTCTCTATAGTTTTTACAGATTCAACATCTTTCATTTTTTGGTTTTCCAATTTAACTTACAACTCAAGAAATTTCATATTTAGAATGTTTTTCTCATCCTCAACTGTCTTTACTTTTTTCACACTTCTAATATATATTTTCAATATGATTCTCATGTTATTCATGAATCTTATTCTTCTACTATAAATAATTATCAGGATCCTTTATCTTTTTTCTTTTATTTCCATTTGATCATTCTTGGTATTAATGATTGAATTTTTTTTCTTCTAATTCATAGATCTTCTATTCAAGACTTTTCTAGACTTATTATTTCTCCTAGATTGATTTAAGCAATTCCTTCTCAATTTTTGAAAAATTTTCTTCAATATTTATATTTCTTTTACTTTTGGCCTAAACTTGTTTAGTAATATGTAAACATATTAACACATTTTGATATAATGATTTATCTAACCATTCTGCATCTTCTTCAAGTTGAGTGAGCTCATCATTAAATTATTTAAAATATCCCCAAGTAAAAGTGAAAAATTTATCAATAAAATTCTATCGAGTTCTTATCAAAAGTATGAATAAAATATAATTCCTTTGAAGAATGATCTCCCCCACTTCTACTTGGTTCATCCTGAGGAAAATCTTGTCATGTAATTTCAGTTATCTCTTCTTTATATAGAGACTTGAAATTCTTGAGGTAGATTTATTATCTATCTTATCAATAGTGGATTTTCCCATCATTTTTTCTTTATCCATGGAAGATGGTATTTCTATATAATTACTCCATGTGAAATTTTATATTTATACCTATTTTATTATGTGGTATGACTTCTTTAAATGTCACTTATATTTCTTAATTATATTCCTTAAATTATTGTAAGATATATAGTTTAGATCATCATTTTCCACATCTTCTACAAGTATATACTTCATGATTCCTTTGGAAGAGACACTCAAAACATTAAATATTCAAATTTTGAGAATCCAATCAGAGGTAAAACAAGAATATTTGATACCAAATATTGTTCCTACGGGATCGATGAAACCATACTAATGGGATAATTGAATCAGTGTGAAAATATTTTAATAATAAAATCAATTTTCATTTTTTACCTCTACAATAGTTAAAATGAATGGATCTCCCACTCTCACCACAATCTTGGCCTTCATACATGAAGTAAAAAAAATAGAAAAGAACAAGTCATAGAGATATATACAAGTGTTAATCATAATATAAAAGATAATCTTCAGCATATAGTAGTTATTATCCCACACACCCACAACTAATCTATTATTATCAAGAACAACCTAAGGTCAAGAGGATGTCCTTAAACCCTTATACTTGGAACCGATCAGGTTACATGCATGTCACTAAAAATATCATCAAAAAAAAACTCACTACTCTTCAAAAACTAGAACCAACCATATCCTTCTTCAATAACCAATTCATCCAGGTACTTCTGAAGCAAGATGAATGGGAATTATAAGACTCTTTTTGGACTAAATAGATTATATATTCCTTTCTCAGTTGCATTAATATTCTTATAGTTTCCTCCCTTATTTTTCTTCAAATAAATTTTATGAACAGTATGACCTCACTAGATAAAGTAAACATCATACTCTCTCACTTAACTTCCTATTCTTTTTCAAAACTCAAGGTATTCTTTTATAGCAGTATTGGTTCCCTAAAACCCTCAGTATACAAATTATTCAATTATATAAGTAAATATATTTTAATATACATATATATATTCAATATCTATATATATATATATTCAATATCTATATATATATATATTCAATATCTATATATATATATATATTCAATATCTATATATATATATATATTAAAAATACATTATATAAATATATGTTTGTTTTATAAATGTAATTTTTTATAACAAAAAAAACTAACAAAGAACCATCACTTATGATGGAGGAAAACTTTGTTATAACTTGTCCAAGATAAAGAAAATAGAAATATAAGAAATATTAAAAACATGATTTGAGAACCTCTATTAATGAAAAGAAAAATTTTAAATTATTTTCATCATTAAATAAAATAATAATCAACCTCATTCCACATAAAAATAAATCAATTGGAGTCCTACAACATAAAATTTTCCCAAGAAATGTCAAAAGCAATGAAATTCAGATTAATTTTAACCCGGTATTAAATTTTATGATTCAAATTCTCCATCAAACTTATAAATTACTCTAAATTTATTTTTTTTAGATTTTAAAAATCTTAAAAAATTAGTTCCTAGTGGTCAATCCATCCACTTTGATCCTCTTCTGAATTCAAAAGAATAATTGATGACTTCATACTTCTCTTTGTGATATTCCAAAATTATAATGTAAAGTGGTTCATTCATAGTCTCATTTTATTGTATAATTATAGATATTTTATTAGTATATTATGTTATCTAAACTATAAATACTTCCTTGAAGATTTTATTTTCTTTATCCTGATGAAATACAACTATTATACCTTTAGATTTGGTTGTGAGTCTTGTTATTATTGTCTTCTCCATTGATGAATAGTATTTACATGGATGAGATTTTTTAGGCTTGAATTGAGAGAAAATATCTTGATCCACCATTGGTTCCTTTCTTTCATGATCAGAATCAACAAATTATCTCTTAGAAATATTCTCAACAATTAAATAATGTTGGTCAGAGTGGATACTCAATTAGGGGGTGAATTGAGTTCCTATTAAAAATTTCTATTTAAAATATTTATATTGAAATCCCCCAATTCATAAAACAAGTTAAACTGTAGTGAATTTATAAAGATTTTAAGTGTTCAATTAGTTTCTCAAATATTGATTATTTCTCAGTTAACTTAATCTGAAGATTAAGTTAGCTTTTGAAACTAACTTACTGGTTATCAATAATTACAAACACTTTCATGTTCAACTATCAGGGTTACTTTAAAACAGTTTTGAATTTCAAAGTAATTAGCAGCGGAATCATGAAAATTGTTTAAACTGAAATAAGATGCACAATAGTTTTAACCAAGAGGTTCAGTCTCAAGCTAAGACTTAGTCCTCTTAAACAGTTTATATAAAACTTTGATCCACACCCTGGATCGGGGTTTACAACATTACTCAGACTGTCTAGGTCCTCAGACCTCTACCACAGATCTTCGTGGGAAAGAAACAACAATAGTACATAGGTTTTCCAGGTCCTCAGACCTCTACCACAGTTCTGCGTGGGATATACAAAGGTGTAAAGATTTTGGTGTGAGGATTTCAGTATCCTCCAGTTCAGCTTATAAGTCAGTGTGTTTCCAAATATACAGAAGCACACACACTACTCGTAATGTAATAAGAAAAATGATCACAGCAGGTCAATAATATAGAGATGAGTTTAGAATGCTCTTGTGTGATGTTAATGCAGCTCTGGACTCCTTTGGATTAAATCATATGAAGCATTGAGTCCTTTTATGGAAGTTGTCTGGAAAACAGAGTGGTGTGGTTTTGTTCCTTCACTTCCAGTACAAGTGTTCAGTTTGAATGTGAGAGTATTACATATAGCACTTGAACCTCCTCCTGAACTTCTGTTCTTGATGTGTATGATTGTTCTTCGAGTTTGATGTGTGTTCTTATTATATGTGTATATCTCTATCCACGCTTTCTCCAGTAGCTCGATATTCCGTTTATTCCTTGAGCTCCAGCAATGAAAATGATTACTTTTTACAGGTATGAGGTACATTTCTCTGATATCCAACAAAAAACATTAATTAGTATCTGACATGAGGAGTGATTACTTCTATAGGTATGAGGTACGGTTTCCTGATATCCAACAGACATCATTAATTAATTTCAGTTGCATTAAAAGCACCAAATATGACTGTTGCTAATAAACAAATAGAGAGAGAGAGTTTAGAGAAACAGTTACTACTTTCCATCAGTAGCTCTTTGTATTAGTGAACTTATAGCAGTGGACTTGTAATGGTAGTTCATGCATCGGTAGCTGTTACTCTCTGTAACGATAGCTTGCTTGTATCAGTAGCTGTCTGTGTAGCGGTATCTCCTTGTATCGGTAGCTCCATATGTAGCGATAGCTCTTCATAACTGTGAACTTCTATCAGTAGCACTTCCTTGCTATTAGTAGTTGTTAACATCGATAGTGATATCTCTCTCTATCAGTAGCTACCTCTATCGGTAGCTCCATTCTATCGGTAGCTTGTATCAGTGACTTTTTCTATCAGTAGACTTAGTCTATCGGTGACCTTTGTTTATCGGTATCTCTGTCTGTACTTGAATGATTATAAAGTATATGTTCTATGCATTTCATTTCCAAATTGAGTTAGTATCAAGATTAATCATCTTTAAAGATCTATAATCATAAATAAACATTGAATAACATATTCCAATGATATGATGTGATCATTTTGGCATTCATATCAACTCATTAGCATGATTTCATAATTATAAAGTATAATTAATATATATATAGAAATTATTTGGGATTATCAAAGAATATCTAAACATAATTGAGATTATCAAAACAGGTGAATCCAACAATCTCCCCATTTTTGATAATCACAAATTATGACATTATAATCTAGAATAATCTTTAATTAATTGGAGTAAAATACATCTAATGGAATTTCACAGTGTGTTCAGATCATAATTCTCAAATGTATCAAAGTTAAACTATGGAGAAACACAAAGAAACATATTATAAATTCCTCCCCATTAGTGTAATGTCTCCCCATATTATAATTTTTCTCCCCCTTTGTGATTATAAAAATGAAAAACACTAGGTTAAATCATAAAAGAAGAATAGAGTAAATAGACATTTTCATTTCATATGACAAAGTTACATGAGATAGTACAGAAGAAATAAAAGAAGTGCAAATATTCCTATCAAAAGTCTTAGACACTAATCAATAAACCTCCTCAATAGGTAATTTGGATTTTTATTTGGGATCAGAAGAGGATTCAGGCTTGGTAGGCGTAGGTGAAGGCTTGGGAACACCAGTGATGATTAAAGGTGGTTGAGCTACCGAAACACTGTCAGGTCGGTAATGAGTACTCCATTGTGTGATCATAGGAGTAAGACTTCTGATTGCCTAAGCAGGAGTCATGTGAGGTGTGGAACCAGTAGAACCATAGGCAGGAAGGGCTAGAGGTACAATAATAGGTGTATTTTCCACATGTAGAAACAGTAGTAACAGGTTCCGAAAATCCATGATGATTCCTCCTCCTCTCTCCATAGCAGATATAAAACCATCCATGTTCTCCATAAACTTGTCCAAGGTAGGAGTCAACACCTTGAGCTTACTAACTTGTTCTTTGAAGGATTGGGTAACTGGGGGCAGTTTCAGATTCTCTAATAGCATCTTGAAATGATTGGATAGTTGATTCTTGATGTACACTCTCTGAAAATAGTAATCAATTTTGTCTTTTATTTCCTTCTAGGCTGCAGTAACTTCTCTCATATAATCTTGGATGATTTTTCTGATATCCCTTGTGGTATTAATCACCTGAGAATCAAATGAGCTACTATTATTATCTTTACCAAGTTCCTCTTTCATCATAGACCTAAAATGTTCAACATCAACTGAAACTATGGACGCGGTAAGAGGTGCCACAGTAAATGTTATTGTTTATTTGAAAGACTAAGTCAAATTACCTATAAAATTTTTCACAAAAAAAATCCTGAGTACTGACATGAATTTTTATGGTCTTCTTAAAGTCTTCAAAAACATCCACAAACTGTTTCATTATACCTCGAATTTAGTTGATGTTATTATCAACTTGAGATTTAGAACTCATGAAGGTATCAAATGAAGCAACAGATTGCTTCAAGTAATCAACAACCTCTGTCAAACTTTTAAATTGATTTTGACATTCTTTTACTTCATCCATCACTTCTTTCACAACACTTGACACAACACTTCCCAGAAAAGATACCAAAGAACTTTACATCTTAGATCTTCAACAAAATAGGTTTTCAATTTAGATTTCAGTGCCTCAAGATCTCCTTTTCTCACAATGTCTCCAGGCAGAGCTAGAGGAGCTACTGGTTGAGCAGTAAATTCCTGAGAAAACATCATAAGACATAGGATTCCTTCTAATGGGTATCTCAACATTAGAATCAGTATAATCTAATCCCAATACAACATATCTCAGATCCACAAACCAATCTTCCACTTCAGAGGTCATAGAAACTGACCCTATCCTTACAAGTTACTCCCCCTCAACCTGAGCTTCGATCACTATATCTGCAGCAGTAGCAGTATTGGGTACTTCCTCTTAAAAAGAGTCATCTACAACTAAATTCGGATCCAAACCAAGTTGCACAGGCTGGGGTATGTCATCAATAGGTACTGGTCTATCTACTTCAAGAATCTCCTCAACATGCATAATAGAGTTCTCAATCAGAGGACTGAGACTCAAACAGGTACTTTCATTCTCGGATACTTCTTCCTCTTCATCATCACTATTTTTGGAATCTAGAGCATTCTCCCTATGATCTGATCTAGGTAGGACTTCCTCATTTACATATATTTCTTCAACAATTTCTCCTTGAACTGCTCCCTTCACAAGTAGACATGCCTTTCCATATGATACCTTTTCATCAGCTGGGCTTGGAGGAAAATCAAGATCCCCTCTTTCTTCTATAGAGGTATCTTCCTCAGCATCATCATAACTTTATTGAGGTTCCTCCTCCTCATGTCCTAGACCTGGATCTCTCTTATCTCTTAGCTGATTTGGATTCTCAATAGGGTTAAATTTATCATAAATTTTCACATCATCATTTACCCATTCCCTTTTCCATGGGTTCCAGCCAATCTTCTTTTACTTATAAACTGTTTTTGTAATACAAAAGTTGTCTCTTACAACCATTGTCTCATCCTAAGACTCAGTCACACCTTTTACCTTGATCATCAAAGAGATCAGCTTTGCCAAGAATAGATCATTTGTTTTCAATTTTGGTATAGTCATATCTTCAATTTGAATCATCATAAACCTACACAAATTCACTTTGACACCATTCCATAGTAGATACAATAAGAATATATCTTGGAATCTAAGGTTTGAAAAGTCCCCTCTTATTGAACTTAATACATGTTGGATAAATTTGAACAACAACCGGTTTTCTCCATCCATTTCTGTAGCAACTAATTTTCTTGGTGTGCCATCTCCAGTGAGCTCTTCCAAAGTAGATTCATATTAAAAAATGTCACTAGTAGGAGGTGCTAACTTTGATAAATATCCAAATTCACCCTCATGTGGAACTTTCAAGCACTCATCCCATTCAATGGAAGAAAAAGATATCATCTTGTCATTCACTACTGATATCATTATGTTCTCACTTTCAGATTTCTCAAAATGAACAAACTTATAAAATTACTTTACCAATTTCAAATAATAAATACCATTGTTATTCGTATAATATTCGATCCATCCTTGTTCCTCCAAAATCATTAGAATCAAATATTTTCTAGGAAGGAGCCATTCTGCACAGAGTTCTTTCTCAATTACTATTTCCCTTTTCATGAGATGCAGGTTTACTGGTTTCTTCACTTCACTATCACCACTAGACTCTCCTTTTATTCTCTTGTCATTCGGCTCGTCACCCTCTTTACTGATAGTCGGTCTCTTCACTCGTGCAATTCTACGAATCGCGAGGTTTAGGGTTTGAGAGAAACGAAGGTTTGGGAACTAATATTTAAAGTTAAATGGTTTAAGGTGGATTAAAATGAGGTTAAGACTAATGTTTTATCATTTATGAATCAAATAAATAAATAAAACATAATAAATTTAATAAAAATGATACAGATTCCAGCGGCTAAAAAGAAAAAAACACGAAGTTTAAAACAGTGCAAACTAGCGGTAACATATACCGGTGAGGATTCCTAATGGCGAGGTCCACTAACAGTGAGGTATAATGGTGAGGTTCATACCAGTAAGGTATAATGGTTAGGTTCATACCAGTGAGGTATAATAGTGAGGTTCATACCAGTGAGGTATAACGGTGAGGTTCAAGGAAAGTTTATCATTCCTAACTCATGTCTAATGTAAGTTAACCTATCTGAACTTAAAGGCTTGGTGAATATGTCAGCTAATTGATGTTCAGTACCTATAAATTCAAGAGTAATATCACCCTTTTGATAATGATCCCTTAAAAAGTGATGTCTTACATCAATGTTCTTAGTCCTAGAGTGAGATACAGGATTCTTGGAAATGTTGATCACACTGGTGTTATCATAGTTTATAGATACATCCCTAAATTGATATCCATATTCCAATAAAGTGTGTTTCATCCACAAAATTTGTGCACAGTAACTACCAGCAGTTATGTACTCTGCTTCAGCAGTATACAGTGCAACAGAATTTTGCTTCTTACTACACCAAGATACTAAGGACTTACTTATAATATGACATGTTCCGGAAGTGCTCTTCCTATCTAGCTTGAAACTAGCAAAGTCAACATCTGAATAACTTATTAAATCGAATTATTTTCCTTTTAGATAAAATAATACAAAATTATTAGTATGTTTAAGATATTTGAAAATCATTTTTACAGCAATCAAGTGTGACTCTTTTAGATTATCTTGAAATATTGCACACATACACACATTAAACATAATATTTGATTGACTAGTAGTTAGATAAAGTAAACTCCCAATCATTCCTCTATAATTGGTTTCATCCACTGGTTTCCCAATTTCATCTGCATCCAATTTACAAGTGGTAATCATAGGTGTATCACTTTCCTTATTACTATCCAAAACAAAATGTTTTAAAAGATCCTTTGTATATTTACTTTGATTTAAAATAATACCATTTTCATTTTGAAAAACTCGAAATCCAATAAAATATTTGAGTTCTCCCATTAAACTCGTTTAAAATTCACTTTTCATACTCTTTGAAAAATAAATACATAAAGCATTTTTAGAAGATCCAAAAATAATATCATCAACATAGATTTGTACTATCAAAACATCTTTAAAAATCCTTTTGATAAAAATAGTTGGATCAGCAATCCCTTTAATAAAACCTCTTAAAATAAGAAAATTACTAAGTCTATAATACCAAGCTCGTGGAGCTTCTTTTAAACCATACAAAGCTTTAAAAAGTTTAAAAACTCGATTTGGAAAATGAGGATTAGTAAATCTAGGTGGTTGTTCAACAAAAACATCTTTAATTATAAAACCATTTAGAAAAGAACATTTAACATCCATTTGATATAACTTGAAATTCAGATTAGCAGCATAAGAAAGTAAAATTCTAATAGCTTCTAACCTAGATAATGGTGAAAAGGTTTCCTCAAAGTATATTCCTTCTTCTTGACTATATACATGTGCAACTAACCTAGCTTTGTTCCTAACTATATTTCTAGACTCATCAACTTTATTTCTAAAAACCCATTTAGTGTCTATGGTCAAAGTGTCCTTAGGTATTTCAACTAATTCCCATACTTTGTTTCTTTCAAATTGATTTAACTCTTCTTGCATATCCATTACCCAGAATTCATCATTGATAGAATCATTGATATTTTTAGGTTCTGACTGTGAAAGAAAGACTTGATGTTTAAGCTGATTTCTTAGAGAAGCTCTAGTTTGAGTTACTCTATCTAAATCTCCTACAACATCATCTAAAGAATTGTTTTTAAGGGTCCTAGTTGTTCTAGAAAAAGTAGGGCTAGAAATTTCAGGTTCATTTATAGGTTCAGGTTCAACAGAAAAAGGTTCTAGAAAATTTCCAGAACTATTTGTCTTAACAACAGGTTCACTGTTCTTTTCATTAAGGTTTAGAATATACAGGTATTATTCAATATTTTCAAGAGGGGTCTTAGGTTCACGTGGATCAGTTTCATAAAATTTGATGTGTACAGACTCTTCCACACATTTGGTATTCTTATTAAATACTCTATAAGATTTACTAGATATAGAATAACCTAGAAAGATTCCTTTATCTCTTTTGGATGCAAACTTATCAATATTATCTTTAGTATTGAGAATAAAGACTTTGAATCCAAAAACTCTAAAGTAACTAACTTTAGTATTCCTATTATTTCATAGTTCATATGGGGTATTTTTAAGAACAGGTCTAATCAATAATCTATTTATAATATAAAAAGATGTATTTATAGCTTCATCACAAAAGTAAATAGGTAAGTCATATTCATTGATCATAGTTCTTATAATTTCCTGAAGGGTTATATTCCTTCTTTATAATACACCATTATATTGAGGTGTCCTAGGGGTAGAGAATTTTTGACTGTAGCCATTGTGTGAGCAATAGGTTTCAAAGTCATGATTTTTAAACTCACAGCCATGATCACTTCTAAGGGTCTTAATATTAATTCCACTAAGGTTCTCTACAAACTTAGAGTATTTGATAAAATAAGAACAAGATTCACTTTTGTGAGAAAGAAAGTATACCCAAGTGTATCTAGAAAAGTCATCTACTAGAACATATACATAGTGCTTCCCATTTAAACTAGAAACTCTAGATGGTCTAAATAAATCCATATGAAACAACTCGAGAGGTTGAGAAGTTGAAACTTATTTCTTTGATTTGAAAGAAACTTTATGTTGATTTCCCTTTTGACAGGGATTACAAACTTTGTCTGTTGGGAATTTTAGTTTGGGTAGATCTCTAAATAAACCATTCCTAGTAATTTTCTTAAGTGAATGAACATTTCAATGTCCTAATCTTATGTTCCATAGCCAAGATTCTTTATGAAAATTATTTAAACAAGTAACCTTTTGTTTATCTAAAGAATTCATATCTACAGCATATACATTTTCATTTCTTAATGCAGTAAATACCAAAATATTTTTAGAATTAAATATATTGCAAGCATCATTTTAAAATTTAAAATTGAAAGCATCATCACACAACTGAGAAATTATTAACAGGTTGTATTTTAGTCCATCAACAAATAATACATTAAAAATTAAAATTGAATCATTGTTACCAATCTGGCCTAAGCTGATGATATTTCCTTTTGAGTTGTCCCCAAAGGTGACATGTCCTCCATCAACTTTGATTAATCTTTTAAAGCATGAGTAGTCTCCTGTCATATGCCTTAAACATCCATTTTCCAAGTACCATATCTTCCTACAGGAACTTTTCAAGCAAGTTTCTTACAAAATAGATTTAGAAAAAGGATAACTTTTGTACCTTGATTTTCTTGGGTCTAGAAAGGTTAGAAAGTAAAACTTTAGGAACCCATATTTTTCTAATGGGTTTCTTATAATTAACATATTCAAATGATTTTTGATAAATAAAATTTGTTTGGTCTGAAAGAATTTGAATTTCTAGATAAAGCATAAGAATTTCCAGAACTTGAACTAGCAGCATACTGTCCATATTTTGGAATAAATTTATTCTTAACAATCTGTCTCTATCCAGGTTGGTATCCTAAACCAGTAGTATACGTTGGTGAAACTTTTTTTCCAATAATTTGAGTGAGATTATTATTTACATTTGTTAACTTCTCTAAGTATTTTTTAAGTTTCTCATTAGAAAATTTAAGTTCAGTGTTTTCCTTTAACATTTGAGAATTCATTTCCTTTTCTATACTAAGATCTAATTTAATAGTACTAGTCAAGGCATACTATTTCTTCAATGATTTGTACTTATCTTCCAGTTCATTACATATATCTTCCAACATATTACAGTATTCAAATAATTTAGTTTTAGACATATTATCATCATTATTTGAATCACTTTCATTCCCAGAATAATAATCCTTGTGCATAGGGTAATTAAGTGTTACCTTAGATGCTTCAGTCATAAAACACATGTTGGCATGATTCTTTTCTTCAGAATCAGAAGCCTCAGATCCACTTGATCTGTCTTCAGAAGCACTCCATGTCGCCTTCATAGATTTCTTATATTTTTTGTCCTTGTAATAATATTTCTTCTTAAACATCAATTTTGGACAGTTATCCTTAACATGTTCATTCCTTTTACATTCATAATAGACTATCTCATCATCTTTATCATCTTTCTTCTAATATCTCTTTCAATTACCTCATTGGTCATACTTACCCTTATAATTTGATTTTCTGAAAACTTTCTTCTTATTATAGAATTTATTGAATCTCCTAGATATATGTTCCATCTCTTCATCACTATCTTAATCTGAACCTTCACTTTCTGAGCTTTCGACAGGTATGTGAACTTTCTTCTTGTCCTTGGTCTTTGAGCCAGTAGACTTAAATGCCACTGACTTCTTCTTAGGATCATTATCTTCCTCTTTGTTTACCTTTAGATCTTCTTCATACATCATCAACTTACCAATCATCTCCTTGATAGGTAGCTTTCCAATGTCACATAATTCTCGTATAGAGACAGAGGTTCCTCTCCATCTGTCTAGTAGGCATCTCAGTATCCTCATGATTTTCTCTTTTTCTAGAATAGATTTTCCTACTGAGCTCATTGTATTAACTATCTCATCAAAACTGAGATGCATATTATAAATAGATTCATTAGATTTTATTTTAAAATTATCATACTTAATAGTGTATGTATTTAGTCTCATTTCCTTAACATTGGTTGTTCCCTCATGAGAAATAGCCAAAGTATCCCAAATTTCATAAGCAGTATTACAAGAAGATATTCGATTAAATTCTTCATCTCTTAAAGAAAAATAAAGAGCATTCATTTCTTTACAATTATTATTTTAAGTAGCCTTTATAGGTTCATCCCAAGTAGTTCTAACAATTTCTGGAATCTGATACTGAGTCTCTATAGCAGTCCAAATGTCAAATCCCATACTTTCTAAATGGATTTTCATTTTTATTTTCCATTGGGAATAATTAACACCATTAAAGAAAGGTGGAATGTTGGTAGATACACCTTCTAATATGTTATCCATAATAAATAAATTTTAAAAGATATATAAAGATATATAAAAATTTAGAATTAACAGAAATTTTGAGATCTTTAAGATACAACTAAAATCACAGTTAAAATTTTTTTAAAAACAGAGTGTTTTGAAATACTTTTATCTAACTAACTCTGATACAAAATGTTGTTCAGAGTGGATACTCAAGAAGGGGGGTGAATTGAGTTCCTATTAAAATTTTCTGTTTAAAATATTTATATTGAAATCCCCCAATTCATAAAACAAGTTAAACTGTAGTGAATTTATAAAGATTGTAAGTGTTCAATTAGTTTCTCAAAGATTGATTATTTATCAATTAACTTAATCTGAATATTAAGTTATCTTTTAAAAACTAACTTACTGGCTAGAAATAATTACAAACACTTGCTAGTTCAACTATCAGAGTTACTTTAAAAAAAAATTGAATTTCAAAGTAATTAGAAGCAGAATATTGAAAATAGTTTAAACTGAAATAAGATGAACAGTAGTTTTAACCAAGAGGTTCAGTCTTAAGCTGAGATGTATTCCTCTCAAATAGTTTATATAAAACCTTTATCCACACCCTGGATTAGGGTTTACAATAGTACTCAGACTGTCCATGTCCTCATACCTCTACCACAGCTCTTTATGGGAAAGAAACAACAACAACACATAGTTTGTCCAGGTCCTCAAACCTCTACTATAGTTCTGTGTGGGATACACAAAGGTGTAAAGAGTTTGGTGTAAGTATTTCAGTATCCTCTAGTTCATCTTAGGAGTCAGTGTGTGTCCAAACAAACATAAGCACACACACTACTTGTAATGTAATAAGAAAAATGATCATAGCAGAGCAATAATATGGATATGAGTTTATAATTCTCTTGTTTGATGTTAATGTAGCTCTGGACTCTTTTGTATTAAATCATATGAATCTTAGAGTCCTTCTATAGAATTTTTCTAGAAAAACAGAGTGTCGTGGTTTTGTTCTTTCACTTCCAGTACAGGTGTTCAGCTTGAATGTGAGAGTATTCCTTGTAGCACTTGAACCTCCTCCTAAACATCTATTCTTGATGTGTATGATTTTTCTTCGAGTCAGTCGTGTGTTCTTATTGTATGTGTATATCTCTGTCCACACTTTATCCAGTAGCTTGATATTCCTTTTATTCCTTGACCTCCAGTAATGAGAATTATCACCTTTTACAGGTACGTGGTATGGTTCCCTGCTATCCAACAAACATCATTAATTAGTATCCGATATAAGGAGTGATTACTTCTGTAGGTACGAGGTACAGTTTCCTGATATCCAATAGACATCATTAATTAATTTTAGTTGCATTAAAAGCACCAAATATTACTATTTCTAATAAAAAAACATAGAGATATAGTTTAGATAAGCAGTGACTGGTTTCCATCGGTAGCTCTTTGTATCAATGAACTTGTAGCGGTGGACTTGTAATTATAGGTATTTCATCAGTAGTTGTTACTCTCTATAACAGTAGCTTGCTTGTATCAGTAGCTGTTTGTATAGCAGCAGCTCCTTGTATCGGTAGCTCCATATGTAGTGATAGATCTTCATAACGGTGAACTTCTGTCAGTATCACTTCCTCGCTATCAGTAGCTATAAACATCAGTAGTGGTAGCTCTCTCTATCAGTAGCTGCCTCTATTGGTAGCTCCATTCTATCAATAGCTTGTTTCAGTGACTTTGTCTATAAATAGACTTATTCTATCAGTGACCTTTTCTTATCATTAGCTCTCTCTGTACTTGAATGCTTATAAAGTATCTATTCTATGCATTTTATTTCCAGATTGATTTAGTATCAATATTAATCATCGTTAAAGATCTATAATCATAAATAAACATTGAATAATATATTTCAATGATATGATATGATAATTTTGGCATTCATATCAACTCATTAGCATGATTTCATAATTAGAAAGTATAATTAATATATATATATATAGAAATTATTTGGGATTATCAAAGCATATCTAAACATAATTGATATTATCAAAATAGGTGAATCCAACAAATAATAATCTACTTTTCTAGGAACCAAAACTGAGGGATAAGGATTTATTTGATTAATCCCGAGTTTATTTGTGATAATAGAATCTATATCCCCTTCTTGAAATTCGACTTCTATTTGGGAAAACATTATATATTGGTTTTATTAGCCCACAAACGTTTTAGAAGAAGAAACAATTTTATCATCCTTTCTTAGAGAAACTTGTGTTATCCCATATAGTTAATGAACAATAATATCATAATAGTTCTCATCTACCTTACCAAAGTCTTATCTAGGAGGTTTTAGTACCTTTATTTAACCCTAAAGGGGTTACCCTAAGAATAAGTATCCCTCTCCCTTAAAGATATAACTAGAGTATCAAAATCCTTATCTACATAAGTATCCCAATTATCACCCTATAGAAAAACTTATATATCTTGAGGCATCAAACTGGTCCTCTCTATTTCTTCCTAAGAGACTATATTTTCATAAGAAGTTTTAAAATTACTCTTCAAAAAATTAACCTTAGTATTAGTAGATTCACTAACATCCTAAGAAGAAGAAAATAGATCCTTATAAGCAAATAAAATAATAACACCTAATTGATGAACCTTGGTCACTAAAGGTTATTTTCCATAAGTCATAGCTAAACAATTTAAAACCTTCACACCCCATATCAAAGATAGACCTTGTGTATCATTATACTGGCCCTACTTATCCTTTGATCAATCTCGTTTCATTTTTTTAAATATCCATGGAATGATGAGGAGAGATGTATCAAGCACATAAAATTCAAACAAAAATAAGTCATATTATCATAAAAATGTATTAGAAGAAGCCTGAATTACTATTATGGATTGAAATCCTCTATGTAAAATCTTTTCAGTTGTATAAATCAATATAGAAACATGAAACCAATGTTTGGGGAAAATATTTTGTTGTGCCATAAATCTTGATAAGTTTCCCAATGCATCTTGCAATCTCCCTAAGAGGTTTCTATTTGAATAGATGAATAGATAATCCTAACAGGACAATCTAAATTAGAATCACTAGTGAATCACTTCCCAGATCCTATTTTTATGCCTAGAAATGGATCTATATTTGAAAACCTTAAATGATCTAGGAATCGTGCCTCCTGGACTAGTATAATTCATCCTCATAGAAAAACTGAATAAGGAAGTGAAAGGAATTCAATAATACAATGTTAATCTTTAAGAATCCAATAAGTTTAAACAATTTACTATTTGTGTGTGTGTGTTTGTGTTATTCATATATACGTATAAATATATAAATATCGTATAACTGTATTTAAGATAGGGATAGAGAGTGTGCGTATGTGTGCATAATATATATATATATATATTTATAAATACATATATATAAATATTATACACACACACACATGAACACACATAAAAATATGTGAATACATATAAAAAATTATATAGTTTATATAAAATTACTTGATGATAACAATAAAATTCACTTACGTAAAGATATAATGTAAATATATAAACATTATATTTAAAATTTAAACATATGAATACATTTAAATATTTAAATATATAAATATAAATGTATATATGTATTAAGATATAGGGGGAGTATATAGTTATATATCAGTATTTCATTGTAGAGTAGTTGGTTTGAAGAGGGGTACGGGATTCATTTGTTCCCATGTTCGAGTCTTGGTGGGCATGCAAGGGTGAATTTTCTTGAGGAGTTCGATGGGACACAATTGTTCCTAAAAGATAGGTAGCGTGAGTGGGCATGGGGACTATGTGAATGCTTTGGGTGTGAGTTGGGGAGGTGCAATGTGGAGGTTCCCATAGGCACCATGAGTGACATGCAAGAGTTCCGAGTGAAAATTGAAAAGGTAAGAAGGAGGCATGTGAAACAATTATTTTCCATTATAATTTTTTTAAACTAAAAGAAATTCATTAAACCACCACCAAACTTTTTATTTTTTTAAAATAGTAGTAGTTTAATAACCACTGCTAACAATATTAAATTATTTCCTTTAAAAAAATTTATGGTTTATGTTAAATAATATTTAACAAGAATTATATTTTTTAGAATGGGTTATAACCATTTATAAATTTTTTAAAATACTAAAACTTTAAGTTAACTATAGATAATCAAAATTGGTGTCCAATTTGGAAAAAATTATGTAAAATTGTTACAAAATCATTTATAAGGGGTTATAACCATCTCTAAATAAAAAATGAATCGTTTTAATAATGAAATTTTTTGTAGCATCAGAGTTATTATTACATGAGAACAAATTACTCTTACATGGCCCATAAAACCTATAAATTATTATTACATAGACTCAAAACTAATCTTATGTAGCTCCCTTTTACTTTTATATTCCTCAATACATACTCTAGTTACTCTCTTATATAAGAAACATTTATTTTTATGATACTTTATATTATTCTTATGTACCCTTTATAAATCTAGAGTAACTCTTATGTAGCTTAGGTAGACTTGGGATTATTCATACACATATCTAAGTTAATTTTACATGATATTAGGTTACTCATACATAGTTCCATCTTACTCTTACATGGTAACATTTTACTCTTATATAACACCAAGTTATTCCTACATAGTAAATTCTGTTAAATTTTCTATACAAATCCACTTAAAACTTTCTTCAACCTCCTCAACTTCACTCCAAATAACCTCAGACACTTTAAATCATCTCAAATCACTTCAAATAAATTTAAACAAACACCATAACTCCAAAAAAACTCTTCAATATAATTCCATTATCACTTAGAACATAAAATAAATTTTATCTTTTAGAATTAACTCAGATATGATTCAAATCATATCATATTTTATCCAATGATTAATCAATGAAACTTTCATCATTTATCAACAACTGTAATATCTATCTCAACATAGTTTCATCAATTTTATTCATCATCCAAGTGTTACTTATATTCTATTCATATTTCACAAACACTAGGATGAATTATTACCAAATTTCACATAAAAATCAAGCAATGGAATAATCACACTTTAATCAGTATTGTCAATATTCAACAAATAAAGAAACTTCTTAATTTCATAATTATTAGAATCATCTCATGATATAAAACTTATAAAATTATACTAAATATCATCAATAACATATAGTTGTAAGTGACTTCTTTATCCACTGGTAATATTATCACATTTCTTTGATTCAAAATAAGCATAACTCTATAATCATCGCATTTAAGTTGCTTCCATGAATCTGAATATCAAAACTTAAGTATAGTAGCAACTCATTCATCTTCCTTTCCAATCTTCCATAGAAACACCTCACTATTAATCTCCTTTTCCAAAACATTAATTGATCTCTAGTAACATATACAATGGTGGATAATAATATAGATGATCTAAATGAACTCCAAACTATATATAAATACTATATCATACTAAATGATTCTTCATCTTTAATTAAATAATGTTTACATAAAATATATGGCTACTTTAATATTATTCCAACACACCCATATTAACACATATTGGAATCATAGATTATTGACAACAAATACAATACATTATCATCCAAGGGACTAACACTGTGTTCATTAGTAGATATATTTGATGCATGAATGATATCCAACACTCCTAGAATGATCCACTAGATTTTTAGATATTTTTTACTAATGGATAAGGTTTTGGTTGATTTGGGCCCATTTTTTGTTTTAATATCTCTACAAGACTTTCTATCTAGGGAGATATTATTAGTGTTGAGTTTTTTATAGCTTCCTTTATCATGATAAACTTATTTATAGTGACCTTAAAACACTTTAGATGAGCTAGTACTCATAAGTGATATGTTGTGAGACTATAATTATAAGATATTATTTAGGTTTATGGCTGATCTAGATTACCTCAAGTTGGTATTAATTTGTGAGGTATTTAATATATATTATGATTCCAAATGTTTTTAGGACTATGCATGATTGAGTTTGGTTTTAGGGTGTCTAGATACATGGGATGTTTTATTTGGTCACATCACTCACCTTTGCATAACCATTTGTGTGGTGGAATACCTATGGATATAAAGATGTTTTATATTTTATAGGACCGTGTGATGATCATTTTAGGTGTCTTATAGAAGGAGTTTATATCATTTTTTGAGTATTTTACATCATTTTTCCTTAAAATATATGTATTTTAATTTTAGTTATTAAATTATTATCATCATGTATATAAACTTGATTATGTATTGATACATAAATTGGTAGTATTTTTTCCTATTGTATATGTTATGTGAAATGGTGTTTTGTTATTACATATTCATGAGTTAATGCCTCCCATGTTGTGTGGGTAACCTCACAGTGCTAATGACCAACTCTTGTCTAGTTGGATATGGGTTAGGGAGGCACACATAGTCTTTTCTATAACTTGGGTGGGGTCTTGGTGGGGTAATTTTATGTTAATACTTTACTAGTCAAAAATTAAACATTATATGATTTTTACAAACCAAACAAAAATTGTGTAAATACCATGAAAAAATTCAAAAAATATAATTAACACAACTTATATATAACTATTTCCATAAAAAATCAAAAATAATATTCTATTTTAATCACCAATATCCACTCAAGATAGACATCTTTTGATCTACCACCATTTTCCTAATATTAATATCCATTAAGTCCTTTTATATCATATAATATGATTAGGAATTTCATAGGGTGATACAAGTTTAATAACCCATGTATGGATATGGTGTGAAATCCTAGGGGAATTTGAATTTTATTTTGGTGGAAGTTTTTTTCAGAACTATGACTTGAATTAGGGTTTTGAGTGTTTAAATGCCTTTAAAATGTGTTTTTGGATATATTTTAAGGTTAATTGAATGTACCAAGTGTTCAGAAGAGTGTTGGAGAAATGGTCGTGGAAAGGGGGGCTACTAAAAAGTAAAACTTTAGTTTATTCATGTTGTGAATAGGTCATTCACACTATGAATGGATTTTAGGGGTGTTTTCAAGGCTTGAAAGTGGGATGCTCTAGGAATAATGGAAACTTATCAAAAATTTATGGTGTGAACACTATGTTCAAGCTATGAAATTTCACTGGGTGTATTTTTTAGTTGGGAAAAATCCATATTTCCCCTTTAGTCATTCCCCTTTTGTTTTAGGTGAACAAGGGAATTAGGAGCCACCATTTTGGCAAGCCACTCCCCATCCTCCTCCTCTCTCGATTACCACTTAATATGGGGTATTTTATAATGATTTTGGGGTAGTTCTGAGTGAGTTAATTTTTTCAATTCATTTCATTTTTTCCCCTTCTTCATCACTGATTTTTTGTTTCCCTAATTTAGGGTTTCAAAATTTATTGAACTAGATCATGGTTTAATCATACATTTTTATGAGGTTTTTTCTTATCTTTTGTAGAGGGAATCATATGATGATGTCTTCACTCCATCACACACTATTTTGGTGAGGTATGTCTTCATGGTTATTTTACATATTTTTAGGTTAAATTAAATTTATTTGGCGATTGAATATAACACCCGATATTTTTATGAGAAATATTTTTTTTTATGTTATATACATCATCAAAGGAATATTTCACTATACACAACACTATCTTGGCTTGCTTTACACGCAATCGAAACCTTCCTAGATAGCTTGCGTTGTACGCAATACCGAGTTTCACTAAACAACGATATGTTATATAAACTAGCCGTTATGAATAGTAATACCCACTTTTTGAAATTTTATTTTTCAAAATGGACTTCATTTTGGGATTTGGAATATTGAAATTATCCTAGGGTGAAATTTTGGTATTTCTCTGAAAACTTTCAATTTTTGATGAATAGTGAAAACACTGGGTTACTATTTAAAAACCGACTTTTTATTTAAATAATTATTTAATTTATTTAAATTTATTTTATGTGAAAATTGATACATAATACCTATATAAGTTCAAATTAATTCATTTGAGTCATTATATAATAATTTTAGATATATAAAAAATTTATTGAACTTTTCACCGTCTTTTACCCACCTCCTAGGAGAGTTTGAAAATTTACATAAAACTTAATTTTACCACTTCTGTAAGTGGAATTTAGAAAATCCTAGAGACACGGTTAATATCAAGGAGTAAAATGTGGTTCAATAAGATAAAAATAATTTTTGGTGAATAGTAAATTTTACTCTTTTTACCACGGTTAAAAGTAAATAGGGTAATTAAGGGTAAAAATGATACCCTAACACATGTACTAATTCTATTGGATAAGTTTAATTCGACCAAAAACAACCTTAGGAATAAAATATGACCATTTAGGTCCACTTGAATTAGATTAGTATATTTATTAATATTTTATTTAAAGAATAGTTAAAATAGTTAAAATCAAAGTTTAATAACTAAAACATTTTTAATATAGGGTAATACATAAGATAAATTCGACTATAAATATTCATTAGAAATATAAAAAGGTTTCCTACATAATGGTATTTTATTTATAATTTTTAGACTTTAAATAATTTAATTTATTTATGACACAATGATGATGTGGTAATTACCTTATTAAGGAAATATTAACATAATTGATATTATAAATACCCAAATAAATGTAATTTGAGACTTTTTGTGAATTAAAATAATTTTATAGGTTAATATGACATATTATTATTGATTTAATTGACTTTTTTTCAAACTAATAATTCTGTTATGATTTTCACAAAAATTAATTACCAAATAGTGTGAAAATTGACATAAAATAGTTTTCTAAAACGAATATTATATTATTAATTGTTATTTTATTCCTAAAAATATGATATTCGGCCAAATGACTTAAATAAGGTTATATATATTAATAATTAACAACTTGGGGTTCTTTTTTCTTGTTATAGTAAGTTTATTAACCATATAATGTAAGAAAACAAGAAGACACGGTAAAAGTTAAATTATTTAACTTAGAGTTAAATCTAATTGATAAGGTTAAAATAGTAATATAAACTTCTATAAAGTCTATTGGTTGAGAGGATTTCTACCCATACCCACCTTAGATTCTAAATAAATCAGTTTGGATCTATTAAAAACCGAATATGACTTTATTATAAAATAATATTTTAAGTTTTTCCTAAAGTGCCCCTCTCCTCCCTTATAAAAGGACACCTCCTCCCTCTCCTCCTCACACCACTTTTAGCCTTAAATCTCGTCCAACCCCTACCCATTTCTCTTCTCCACTTCCATAGAAACATCCTAGAGGTCCTGGTATTCTTCAAAGACCATCTTTAGTTCCCTAAGAGGAGGTTAAGAAGAGGCGCTTCAAAGAAGACGTAATGTATGTTACCGATTCTTTCAATTTTATTTCTTCTTCTAATTATTATTATTTAGTTGTTTAATTATGAAGTAATAACATAAGTATAACTCATATACTGATATGTTATTATAAATATGAAACAACCCTATTTCACCCTCTATCCATCCTACGAAAAATGAAATCACCGCGCGTGCGTACGTACGGAATACTGTATCCACGCCATGGTGTAATCGGTTTTCCACCACCACCTTACATGGATGGGTATAATGGTTTAAATAATAACTATATATTATTATTTTAAATTGATATTGATTATGAAATATTATAAATACACTTCAATAAAATTTCATGATCATGGGAACGATATCATCACTCGTGCGTACGTACGGCCTACCGTTGCCAAGATGTGATGTGACTCGTTCTACATGATCTTCAATGCATAATGATTATATAAATGAATTTAATGAATAAATATGATATATATTACACTAATACCACTCTTTAAATTAGTTATCTATAACCTAAAAATAATAAGAAGAATTTATTCGACAAAACACGCATAAGAACAAAAAGCAATAAACACCCGAATAACAAGTAGCAATGAAATATTACTAATAAAAAGCTAAGAATATGACCATATATGATATCATAAAAATGATTACGATTCTTTAATAAGTCAATAACATTATTTAAATCATTATACATGAGTTTCGGACATGTACGAAGCAAATCAGACCTAAGGTAAGGGAAAATCTCGCAATCTCATTTTTATCCGATATTATTTATACTTCACAATTTACTGGGGAATATTTATCATCCACATCCATGTTTCCTCAATATTTAATATTATTTATATCCTCCTACAATTTTTTTAACCTAATTTTACCCATTGTTAAGTTTTTATTAAAATATATGAAAGGAATCTTTTGTCGTTTTTAGTACGAGGTACTTTTTGACTTTTCCGGCCAAAGTACGAGAAGAATGTTTTTTTAACTTATATGACATGAATGGATTTTTATGATTTCATAGAAAAACATTTCCATGAAGATTAATTTACAAGTTTTAATGTTTATTTTTAATAAACTTATTTTAGTTTAAAATTTTATGACATGTTAAGAAAGGAAAAATGTTTTTGAAGTAGAAAGGATATTTTCCTCAAGAATGAAGACCAAGTGTTTATCAAAATTATTTTCTATCTAAGATAATATAGGTTTCTTTTTCTATCCCTATTTTTACATTGATTTGATTATGTTATTATGGAATTAATTTTATTATTTCCTTTTATCTTACATAGATTATGTTATGATGGCATGAAGTTTAAGAATCCCATTTTTATTACATGGGTTATGCTATGATATATGATTTATGATTTTGTGGAACACATAAGAATGGTATCATTATGAGATGGGTGGGACCTATATCTCCCTCAAATGCATTGGGTAAAGATTTATATCTCATGATATAGACATGGCTAGAACAGCAGGTTAATCCGGTTCAGTGATACAGGACTGAAACGAGGAGTGAACTCGGTTAAAAAATGGACTTTGTACGCTAAGATAGTCTTGGAAATTAGTCTTGACTACTAAGAAATGATTCTCTATGATTATTTGTGTATTCCACAAAGTTTCAAGTTATGATTATTGGGATTACATTTCACTACTATGATTTATCCCATGTTATTAAATTATGATCTCTTTTGTAG
Organism: Viscum album; assembly: GCA_963277665.1. NCBI lineage: Eukaryota > Viridiplantae > Streptophyta > Magnoliopsida > Santalales > Viscaceae > Viscum > Viscum album. The sequence continues at coordinate 643,810,007 of OY728120.1, read as the reverse complement.
GTTAAGATTTCCAAAATGTTATGTTCTTATGAATATGATGTGATTGATATTTATTTTGTTTACCCTTACTAATAATTTGATCTCACCCTTTTGTATGTTTCTTTTCCTCAGGTCAGGAAGAAGGGTATTAAGTAAGATATTCCAAAAGGGACTCTAGATATGATAAAATAAAAGGGAGACAATGTAGATGATTTATGAACCAGTTGTTTATGTTTCCCAGTTTCTAAAGACACTATACCTATACGGTCCTTTCATGGTTTTTTATATGTTGTAATAAGTGTGCTTCAATTCTAAAGTAATAAAAATTTATGTAAAGTATGGGTCGTTATAGTTGGTATCAGAGGAAATGTATAGTCAACCTTTGGAAACTAGGATGTGAAAGCCTTAGTAAGAACCCTAAGAATAAGTCTAAGTATAGAACACAATCTTAGTGTTATAGAAATGGACATTAATAACCTATTATAAGACCTTAAGTGTGAAATTTTATTCTTGATTATGTATTTAGTGTTTCTCACACTATTCTTCTTGGTTTTAGTCAATGGCCGGAACCCGAAGGAATCGTGTTAATACGAAATGTGACGGTCAATGCAATGATTGTCCCCCTGAGCAAGCAAACATTATGGGAGCTGGAATAAAAAATCTTGTAGCCATTCTCACACAACTTTCTCAAGCTACGAATCATGCAGGACTTCAAAACGAGCAAAGGAAGGAGCAACATTCTGTTGAATCCTTCATGAGCCAGCGTCCACCCTCATTCAGTGGGTCTACTGATCCATTAGTGGATGAACAGTGGATCAGTACCACTAAAAATATATTTTCAGTTCTTAAATGTTCTGAACATGATAAATTCATCTTAGCAGTATATCTTTTGGAAGGTGAATCTAATCAATAGTGGAATATTCTCAAGAATACGAGGCCAAGAGATGAAATTGGATCCATGGAATGGGACGATTTCAAGAACTTATTTTTTAATAAGTATTTACCTCGTATTCTTAGAACAAATATGGAGAAGGATTTTCTTGAATTGAAGAAAAAGGATGATGAATCTGTTGGTACCTACAAAGAAAATTTTACAAGACTTTCAAGGTATGCTTCTGGGATTATTATCCAACCTGAGAGTAAGATCGATCAATTCTTTAGTGGCTTAAAACCAAGTATTCGAAGGGCGTTATCCATAAGGGACTTCAACAGCTATGAGGAAATCGTTCGATGTACTCTCAAGGTTGAGATAGATATTGGAGTAACCCATCAGTCATATATGTTTGATAAGAAGATGAAAATGGAATTCAAAGGGAAATATAAAGACCACACTGAAAATAATATGATTTTTCCCTTATGCTCAAAGTGTGGAAAGAAACATGGAGGGATTTTTCTTAAAGGGACAAGTAAATGTTTCAAATGTGGAAAGGAAGGTCATCAGGCATTTTAATGCCACAATGATGGGAAGAAGATGTCTAGTGATTCGAACAAAGAAAAGGCTACACAGAGTGCACCTCCTACACTTCAATGTTACAAGTGCAAGGAAATGGGGAATTATGCTAATCAATGCCCTAATCCAAGGGTTTTTTATGATGATCGACATCAACAAACTCTTAAGGCTAAAGAAAGAGGAAAGTCACATGAAATTTCTATCAGCGATGTGGAGTATGATAACAAAGTGGTGAAATGTACACTTACTATCCACTCTAAATTAGAAAATGTTTTATTTGATTTTGTATCCACCCACTCTTTTATTTCTGAAGAATTTTCTAAGGGTATCATCGTATTACCTCAACAATTAGATGTTGAGTTATCTGTGACAACCCCTAATGGCACAACAGTCGCATCAAAAGTTTACAATTCTTCTCTGATTGAATTTTGTGGGAAAGTGCTTCCTGCAAATCCTGTGGTCCTTCCTATAGTGGAATTTTATGTGATTCTTGGCATGGATTGGCTTTCCTTATATGGATCTCATATCTATTTCCAAATAAGGGAAGTCACATTTCATATTCCAGGTCAATCTATGATCGTCTATCGATGCAAGGATGAACATAACCATCTGGTGGAAATTTCTTCCATCTTATGGGTCTTGATTCTACTAAATGAAGGTTATTTATCTCAAATGGTTGGAGAGAAACTCATGATTAAGAATATGCCCATTGTACGGGAGTTTGATGATGTATTTCCGGAGGAATTTCATGGTCTTCCACCAAATCGTGAAGTTGAGTTTTCAATATAACTCATACTGGGTGCTTTGCCTATTTCAAAGACACCTTATAGAATGGCCCCAATTGAGTTGCAGGAATTGAAGAAGAAACTCCAAGAGAATCTTGATAAGGGATTCATATGCCCTAGTGAATCACCTTGGGGAGCACCTGTTCTTTTTGTTAAGAAGAAAGATAGATCAATGAGACTCTGCATTGATTATAGAGAACTTAACAAGATCACTATCAAGAACAAATATCTTCTCCCATGCATTGATGACTTATTTGACCAACTATGTGGAGCTCAATACTTTTCCAAGATTGATCTTCATTCAGGGTATCATCAATTAAGGGTCAAAAGGGAGGATATACCAAAGATGGCTTTCCATACAAGTTATGGACACTATGAATTTATAGTGATGTCATTTGGTCTTACTAATGCCCATGCTATCTTCATGGATCTAATGAATATAGTCTTTAGAGACTATCTTGATCAGTTTGTGGTAGTCTTTATAGATGATATTATTGTCTATTCAAAGAGAAAGGAAGAATATGAAGATCACTTGATAATTGTATTGAAGACCATGACAAAGGAGAAGCTTTATGCCAAATTTACCAATTGTGAATTTTGGCTTCAAAAAGTTGCATTTTTGGGTCACATAATCTTAAAATAGGGGATATCTGTGGATCCAGCAAAAATAGAGGTTATAAAAATATGGTTGAGACCAAAAATAGTAACTGAGATCTGAAGTTTTCTTAGTTTAGATGGATATTATCGACGTTTTGTGAAATATTTTTCATGATTATCTAATCCACTCACCAGGTTGACTCGAAAATGAGTTAAGTTCGTGTGGACGGAGGAATATGAAGAGAATTTCAAGGAGTTGAAAAGAAGGTTATCTATTCCACCTGTGCTCACACTACCTTGTAGTGGAGAAAGGTTTGTGATCTACAGTGATGAATCCAAGAAGGGATTGGGGTGTGTTCTCATGAAAAATGATATGGTGATAGCTTATGCCTCACAATAGTTGAAAATCCATGAGCAAAATTACCCAACTCATGATTTGGAGTTAGCTGTAGTAATCTTTACATTAAAGATTTGGAGGCATTATATTTATGGTGAAAGGTGTGATATTTATACTAATCATAAAATTTTAAAGTATATTTTCACACAAAAGGAGCTGAATGTGCACCAAAGAAGATGGTTGGAGCTGATTAAGGATTACGACTGCTCAATTTATTACCACCCTGGGAAAGCAAACAAGGTGGCAGATGCATTAAGTCGACAAGACCATGCTAGCTTATCCATGATGAGGATCACAAAAGATCCAATATTTATGGATTTACAAAGGATATATCTTTGAATTATAATGGAAGGGGAAAAATCTTATCTTTCTCAAAGGAATGTTCAACCATCTATACATGCGAAGATTAAAGAGGCACAAAAAGAAGATGTAGAGTTACAAAATAAGGTGAGAAATGTTCCTGAATTAAACCTTGATTGTGATGGAATAATAAGGTTCAAGAATTGGTTTTGTGTTCCTCTTATCCTAAAATTAAAGAATGAGCTACTGGATGAGGCTCATAGTTCTTCATTCTTTATTCACCCTGGAAGCATGAAGATGTATAGGGACCTAAAAGAGTACTTCTGGTGGGATGGCATGAAAAGAGATGTTGTTGAATATGTCTCTCGATGCTTGGTTTTTTAGAAAGTTAAAGCTGAGAGACAGAAGTCTAAGGGGATGTTACAACCATTACCCATACCCGAATAGAAATGGGAAAACATCACTATGGACTTTGTCACCGGAATTCCTAAAACATACAAAGCCAATAATGCTATCTGGATTATAGTTGATCTTCTTACGAAGTCGGCACACTTCATTTCTATTAGAGAAGATTTCTCTCTGGATCAGATTGCCAGGATATATGTAAAGGAAGTGGTAAGATTGCATGGAGTACCACTTTCCATTATATCTGATCGGGATCTGAGGTATACCTCGAAGTTATGGAGAAGTCTTCAGCATACTCTGGATAGAGAGTTGAGTTTCAGCACTGCTTATCATCCTCAGACAGACGGTAAGTCTGAGAGGAAAATTCAAACTCTAGAAGATATGTTGACAGCTTGATCTATTGATTTCAAAGGAGGTTGGGATCAACACCTATCTTTGGTAGAATTTTCTTATAATAATAGCTTTCACTCCAGTATTCAGATGGATCCTTATGAAGCTCTCTATGGAAATAAATTTTGAACTCCAACTTGCTGGGATGAAGTTGGGGAAAGAATGCTATTAGGACCTGATCTTGTTGATGAGATGGCAGAAAAGGTCTGATTTATTCAACAACACATAAAAGTAGCTCATAGTTGACAAAAAAATTATGCCGACAATCGAAGAAAAGACCTAGAGTTTGAATTGGGTGCTAAAGTGTTCTTACGAATATCTCCTTGGAAGAGAGTAATGAGATTTGGAAAGAAGGGAAAGCTAAGCCCTAGGTATATCGGTCCTTTCAAAATACTGGATCGTGTTGGGAAGGTAGCTTACTGATTGGTGCTTCCACTGAATCTATCTCAAGTTCAAGATGTGTTCCATGTATCTCTCCTGAGAAAGTATATACCCGATCCTTCACATGTCCTCAGCTCAGAAGTTGTACCACTGGAGCAAGATCTTTCTTATGAAGAACAGCCGATAGAGATTCTAGATCATAGAGAAAATTTACTATGGAACAAGACCACTCGCTTGGTGAAAGTTTTATGGAGGAACCACCAATTAGAAGAAGCTACATGGGAGCTTAAGGATGTGATTAGGGAGAGGTATCCTCATCTGTTTGTTACAAAGTGATGAATTTCGAGGGTGAAATTCATTTTAAGGGGGGTAGAATGTAACACTTGAGATTTTTATGAGAAATATTTTTTTTTTATGTTATATACATCATCAAAGGAATTTTTCACTACACATAACACTAGTTTGTCTAACTTTACACACAATCGCGACCTTCCTCGATAGCTTGAGTTGTATGCAATACCGAGTTTCACTAAACAACGATATGTTATATAAACTAGACGTTATGAATAGTAATACCCACTTTTTGAAATTTTATTTTTCAAAATGGACTTCATTTTTGGATTCGGAATATCGAAATTATCCTAGGGTGAAATTTTGGTATTTTTCTGAAAGCTTTCAATTTTTGATGAAAAGTGAAAACACTGGGTTACTATTTAAAAACCAAATTTTTATTTAAATAATTATTTCTTTTATTTAAATTTATTTTATGTGAAAATTGATACATAATACCTATATAAGTTCAAAGTAATTCATTGGAGTCATTTTATAATAATTTTAGATATATAAAAATGTTATTGAACTTTTCACCGTCTTTTACCCACCTCCTAGGAGAGTTTGAAAATTTACATAAAACTTAATTTTACCGCTTTTGTGAGTGGAATTTCAAAAATCAGAGAGATGCAGTTAATATCAAGAAGTAAAATGTGGTTCAATAAGCTAAAAATAATTTTTGGTGAATAGTAACTTTTTACTTTTTTTACCACGGTTAAAAGTAAATAGGGTAATTAAGGGTAAAAATGATACCCTAACACATGTCCTAATTCTATTGGATAAGTTTAATTCGACCAAAAACAGCCTTAGGAATAAAATATGACAATTTAGGTCCACTTGGATTAGATTAGGACATTTATTATTATTTTATTTAAATTATAGTTAAAATAGTTAAAATCAAATTTTAATAACTAAAACATTTTTAATATAGGGTAATACATAAGATAATTTCGACTATAAATATTAATTATAAAGCTAATAATATTTCCTACATAATGGTATTTTATTTATAATTTTTAGACTTTAAATAATTTAATTTATTTATGACACAATGATGATGCAGTAATTATCTTATTAAGGAAATATTAACATAATTGATATTATAAATACCCAAATAAATGTAATTTTAGACTTTTTATGAATTACACTAATTTTATAGGTTAATATGACATATTATTATTGATTTAATTAACTTTTTTCGAACTAATCATGCTGTTATTATTTTCACAAAAATCAATTACCAAATAGTGTCAAAATTGACATAAAATAGTTTTTTAAAATAAATATTATATTATTAATTGTTATTTTATTCCTAAAAATATAATATTTGTCCAAATGACTTATATAATGTTATATATATTAATAATTAACAAATTTATGTTATTTTTTCTTGTTATAGTAAATTTATTAACCATATAATGTAAGAAAACAAGAAGACACGGTAAAAGTTAAATTATTTAACTTAGAGTTAAATCTAAATGATAAGGTTAAAATACTAACCTAAACTTGTCTAAAATATATTGGTTGAGATGATTTCGATCCATCCACACCTTATCTTTGAAATAAATCAGTTTGGAGGTATTAAAAACCAAATATGACTTTATTATAAAATAATATTTTAAGTTTTTTCTAAAGTGCCTCTCTCCTCCCTTGTAAAAGGACACCTCCTCCCTCTCCTCCTCACACCACATTGAGCCTTCAAGCTCGGCCAAACCCTGAACATTTCTCTTCTAAACTTCCCTAGAAACATCTTAGAGGTCCTGGTCTTCTTCAAAGACCATCTTTAGTGCCCTAAGAGGAGGTTAAGAAGAGGCGCTTCAAAGAATAGGTAATGTCTGTTACCGATTCTTCCAACTTTATTTCTTCTTCTACTTCTTCTTATTTAGTGGTTTCATTATGAAGTAATAACATCAGTATCACTCATATACTGATATATTATTATAAATATGAAACAACCCAATTTCACCCTCTATCTATCCTACGGAAAATGAAATCATCGCGCGTGCCTACGTACGGAATACCGTCTCCACGCCATGGTGTAATCTGTTTTTCACCACCACCTTACATGGATGGTTATAATGGTGTAAAGAATAAATATATATGATTATTTTAAATTGATATTGATTCTTAAATAGTATACATACACTTCAATACAATTCCATGATAATGGGAACGATATCATCACTCGTGCGTACGTACAGCCTATTGTCTCCACGATGTGATGTGACTCGTTCTACATGATCTTAAATGAATAATGATTATATAAATGAATTGAATGAATAAATATGATATATATTACACTAATACCATTCTGTAAATGAGTTATCTATAACCTAAAAAGAATAATAATAATTTATTCGACACAACACGCATAAGAACAAAAAGCAATAAACACCCGAATAACAAGTAGCAATGAAATATTACTAATACGAAGATATGAATATGAACATATATGATATCATAACAATGATTAAGATTCTTGAATAAGTGAATAACATTATTTAAATCATTATAAAGGAGTTTCTGACATGTACAAAGCAAATCAGACCTAAGGTAAGGGAAAATCTCGCAAATATTTATCATCCAAATACATGTTTCCTCAATATGTAATATTATTTCTATCCTCCTAAAATTGTTTTAACCCAATTTTAACCATTGGTAAGTTTTTAGTAAAAGATATTAAAGGAATCTTTTTTTGTTTTTAGTACGAGGTACTTTTTGACTTTTCCGGTCAAAGTATGAGAAGAATATTTATTTTAACTTATACGGCATGAATGGATTTTTATGATTTCATAGAACACTATTTCCATGAATCTTCCTTTACAAGTTTTCATGTTTATTTTTAATCAACTTCTTTTAGTTTAAAATTGTATGACATGTTAAGAAAGGAAAAATGTTTTTGAAGTAGAAAGGATATTTTCCTCAAGAATGAAGTTCAAGTGTTTTATCAAAATTATTTTCCATCTAAGATAATATAGGGTTCTGTTTCTATACCTATTTTTACATTGATTTGATTGTGTTATGATGGAATTAATTTTATGATGTCTTTTTATCTTACATGGATTATGTTATGATTGCATGAAGTTTAAGAATCCCATTTTTATTACATGGGTTATGCTATGATATATGATTTATGATTTTGTGGCACACATAAGAGTGGTATCATTATGAGATGGGTGGGACCTATATTTCCCTCCAATTCATTGGGTAAAGATTTATATCTCATGAGATATACATGGCTAGAATGGCAGGTTAATCCGGTTTAGTGATACAAGACTGAAACGAGGAGTGAACTCAGTTCAGAAATGGACTTTGTCCACTAAGATAGTCTTGTCTATGAGTCTTGACTACTAAGAAATGATTCTCTATGATTATGTGTGTATGCCACAAAGTTTAAAGTTATGATTATTGGGATTATATTTCACTGCTATGATTTATCCCATGTTATGAAATTATGATCTTTTTTGTAGGTTAAGATTTCCGAAATGTTATGTTCTTATGAATATGATGTGATTGATATTTCTTTTGTTTACCCTTATTGAGCATTTGAGATCACCCTTTTGTATGTTTCTTTTCCCTAGTTTAGGAAGAATGGTATTAAGTAATATATGCCAAAAGGGACTCTAGATATGATAAAATAAAAGGGAGACAATGTAGATGATTTATGAACCAGTTGTTTATGTTTCCCAGTTTCTAAAGACACTATACCTATACGGTCCTTTTATGGTTTTGTTATATGTTGTAATAAGTGTGATTCAATTATAAAGTAATAACAATGTATGTAAAGTATGGGTTGTTATATTGAATCATTATTATGTGTTAGGTATTTTTTTATAGGATGATGTTGGGAGTGAAATGTGGCCCTTCCTCATGCATTTGGTGGAGGTTTCGGTGTGACGAGATCAGCCAATGCATTATTCTAGAATTAATAATAATTGAATTAAATTTTATAATTAATTAAAATTGTTTAAAAACTAATTTAAGTTGGTTAATTAATTATAATTTGATTATAATTAATTATTATTTTTATTTTGATGTAGGTTAGGGCCTCGCATGAATGAGTGATGGTCAGGTGGACTTAGATGATCCTAGGCAAGAGTAATCAGGTTGTGCTTAAAAAGGGAAACAATTTATTTGAGGTAGGTGGTCCCCCATACATGTCCCATGGTATATGATTTATTATTTTATATCATGTGATATTTAATCTCTCCATGAGGTCGATCACTCATTTTTATTTAATTAAATTATTTAGTAAATGAATTTCCCATGAACGAACTAAAAAAGTGTCAAAGGCTATAATGGACACTCGTGCACTAGTTTGATGCCTCATCTGCTGATGGTTAAGGTCGTGGTTATATTTTTATGCCCCAATACACTTAGAGCCTGAGGAGTATAAATTAAATAAAATAAAATAATGATATATAGCAGGCCTATTGATAAGTTCCCCTATTGACCTCCAGGTAGAGGTTAGCGATGACTTGAGATGGATAACCTAAGGATTGGCCATGTGAGAACCTAAATATGACTTGGAGGAATTTGGATAGTGAGATTATCATGGTTTGATCATTCCTCCTCCAATGATACTTTATTATCTAGGTGGGTAGACCCGAGGAGACTAATGGGTTGGTTGGGTATTCAGACTAGAATTGGGTGACTTAGAAAAGGGATAGACTTGAGGCCATCTCCCCTGGGAGATTTTTCTAGGATCCCAGTGAGGCCTTGATGAGAATTTGATGATGTTAAGGGATGTTATTCTCTCTAAGTGATAGGTGTTTATGTGAGAGACAAGTTTCAGATAGGAGGGACCATGAAGGGTGTCCTAGCCTAGGGGACCCTGGTGGGTGACCCAGTGATATGTTGACCCTAGTGAGGGTGTGTACATGAAATTGGAAATGAAGATTTTGAGTGTCTCCTTAGAACATATATAAATTATGTGAGCCTTATATAGTAATTTTGATGATTAAAGGTCTTGCACATGAGATTGTAACCTTAGTTATGTGAGACGGGTTTAGGAATATGGTCATACCTTATGAGGTGTATACCGTGAGATATCATAGGAGGGACTTACTACCCATCCAAGTAAGATATAAATAGATTAAGGATTACTAGGACACCTATTATCTAGCTTGTACACCTGATGAGTTATTGATCACCTAGGATTACCTTCTAGGGATTTACTTGGATCCTAGTGACTATGTAATGCTTAAGAATTACTCTTGGGGTTCAACGATGACACCTGATGACTATAGAACCCCTAGGATTATATCTTAGGGTTTTGTTAATGATGACTAATTACTATAGAATTACCAAGATTATATATAGGGTTCATTGATGAATCTTGATGACTATGGAACACTGAGGATTATCTTATATGGTTCAGTGGTGATTCTTGTTGACTATGGAACACCCAATATTATCTCATGGGGTTCAAAGATGACTCTTCGTGGATATAAAAATATTAGGATCACATGTTTGGGGTTTGGTGATGATTCTTGATGACTATTTATTTCTAAGGATTACCTCCTAGGGATATTCTTATAGCCTCCTACTATGGGATGCTTTGGATGTGCACCTTGGATTTGGAAGTTAGGAATGATAATATACAGATTCCCTGGGATACTACCTAGGATTTTGCATTTATGACTGAACTATATGGTCATTGGGCCTGATATTGGTAGGCATGATTATATGACATGCTCAAAGACACTATAACATTGCCTGAGTAGGTTTGGGTAAATCTTGGGTTTTATAATAGAACTCGAGGAATGAAAATGGATGTTTTATTTATTTTTCTTCACCATTTATTTATTTATTTATTTTCCAATAATATCACATGTATACGCATTTACCAGTTATGATAATGATCAGGTGGTTGTGGAAATTGGACACCTAAGTAGACCTCATTGGTTACAGGTTCAGGCTAGGCAGAGGGCCAAGGTAGTATGACCAAGTGGGATAGATCAAACAATATTTTAAGGAAAGTCTTGGAGATGCAGTATAGCCTTCGTGTATTTTTTCTTCTTCTTTTATTTATATATGTGATCGACTTGGTGGGATATCATTATTGTTGTAAGATTTTATTATTTTGTATGTTCATTTGTAATGGCATTGTTATTTTTTATTTCTCCCATGTAGTATGATGTTTATTATTGATGGATGATGTTTGGTTATTTTATCCATTATTTTTCACTCCCGTGTGATGGTATAGTCTCCTTACAGTACCACCCTGGACCCTTATTACTAGCCAACATCCTCTAACATATGGGGAGGAGCGTATGAGTTCTAGTGGTTATTTCCCAACTTTATAAACCACTCATTGGACATGGATAGGGGGAAGGACATTACAATAAGAACATATCTATGTGTCTTTTATTCTATCCTAAAGGGTATATTGTATCCTATTATATAGATATATTATAGGATCTACCTTGTATAGTCATAATCTATTCTATAGTGGTATCATATGGTGGTTGTTTCATTATATTATATTATACAATATAAATGAGTCATAGTGTTCAGTATCAAATGGGTTTATAAATTTAAGGAATTGTAATGACATAATTAAGAAAATGAACATTAAAGAGTAAATGTTCATATCACTCACAGATGTTATATCATTAATAAATTGCTTCATAAGATGAAAAATTCATGAGGAGTTATTATATGAAGTTTATATATGATATAATTGAAGATATTTTCCCATATATTTATGAAACATATGAATAAATGATTAACACTGGTACATGTACTAGGGAGTGTCCTCAAATCCTTTATAAATGAGTCATGGACATAAGAAGTGGTGTGTGATCCTCCTATGAATGATCGATCAAGGAAATTCATTCCTGAAGCTCTTTCTATTGGACATACTAATATTGTTCCAATATATATCAATATTTAGTATTTTTTAATGCTCACAAAATTCTAATTTGTTTTACTAATAAACTATTCTTAAGTTTTTTCTGGTAATTATTCTTTCTTCTAAGTAATATTTTATTTTGGAATTTTTTGGTTAAATATATATTTTTTGTAATGTCCTGGACCTGGTTCACTTATAACCAAACTTGGTTGTTCACGTGGACTCAAGAACACCTCTTCATACTCCAAATTATACCAAATAGCAGTGAGGGTCTATGATGGTATAGTGGGGAGATTATATAATCATAGACAAAAGTAATAAATTAAATAGTGGAATTAAATCATCTAGACAAAGGTAAAATGACATAAACAATAACCAGTGTCTTATATAGAATAATGATGTAATGATGTTATAAAAAAATGGAGGATACAAGGGGAATATCTATACATAGTATATTCTATACAAAATAAACAAAAAGGTAAAATGATATATCCAATAGCATCGCGGTCACAAACTCAGTCCTCTATTCCTATCACTATTACAAAATAGGCCTTTAACAGTGATAAAAATGGTCTTTATAAATGCTAGAGAATCATTAACTCCTAGATAAATATTAAAATCCCTAGGATTTTATCATTACTAAAAAGCACTGATAATGGGGTCCTTTATCAATGCTAAATAAAGTACTAAAAAAGTATCTTTTATCATCACTTTTAGAAGAACTAATAAAGGATAACATTTATCAGTGATTTTATTTAGCTTTGATAAAGGGGGCCTTTATCAAAGATTCTAGAAGCACTGATAAAGGGGAATATTTCATTGTTGTGTGACAGTACATTGCAACACCAATTCAGTGCACTGTAACAGCATGTTGTAGCAATAGAAACACCACTAGAGACCAGCAGAATCAACTACTAATACAGAATTTAAAAGAAATAAAATTTAAAACACAAATATTATAAAAAACACTATATTATAGACATTTAAAATATTGATTTATACAATTGCATAAGTACAACTTATTATATATATTCCAAAACATCAATGTTCCTTTGTATTTGGATCCTGACCCTGACACATGTTATTCCTAAACAAACCACCCCTACTCAACAAAAATGAACACACCTATATAAGAAAAAAATTCTTATGTTAGTAATAATATAAAGAAATAAATTAAGAAAAAGTGTTAATTTTAAACCAATCTTTGAGTCATACCAGGAACACTGTGTATCAGATTGATTTGTGGTTGATTCTTACATGTCATGACATTTCTTGTTCGTCTTCAAACATTATCTCTGTAAAAAATAACTAAATAAGTATAAGATAAAAATTAGAAGTAAATTACTCAATTAATATCATATAGAATTATAAGAAAACAATTTAGTCTTGTTTAATCATTTTTGTTGATGTTATTCACATTTTAAACTAAAATGACACTTATATATTGTAAAGACGCACTTGGAGTCATAATTTTCACATCGTTCATTAGATTGAGTTTTGAATGATTATTACATATCCAAAATTACTTTTGAATTGTTTTAATAACATATAAAATCAATCCAAATGTGTTTTATATATTTTGAGTATGTCACTTGTCTTTTTTATTAAAATTTCATTTTAAATTGGAAATGCATACTTTGAGTCATGCTAGTCACATCGTGTGTTGGTTTAATGTGATACTAATTCCTACATGTCAAAAATGACTTATGAATAGTTTTTCCTAAATTATCAAGACAATGTAATTAGGTTTTCTAGATTTTTTATGAGTGATACTTTTTGAACTAAAATATCAATTTTAAACTGCTAAGGGACACTTTGAGTTATAGAGGGCACATCATGTATAGAATTTAGGTTAGGATGATTCTTAAATATCACAAATTAATTATGGATAATTTTTCCTAAAGTATAAAAATAATATAAATGCTTTTTCTCAGTTTTTGAGTATGTTAGTTGTCTTTTTTAGTAAAATTAAAGTCAATTTTAAATAAAAAGACACACTTGGATTCATACCAGTTACATCTTACATCAGATTATGATGATAATGATTCCTACACATTAAAAATGACTTATGGATAATTTTACTACAATATCAAAACAATTTTAATGTGTTTACTTGATTTTAAGTATGTTAGCTGTCATTTTTACAAAAATTAATGACAATTTTAAATAAAAAGACACACTTTGAGTCATATAGGTCACACCGTGCATAGGATTGAGGTGTGGCTAATTAATACCTGTGAAAAATGAATTATTTATTTTTTTCTTAATGTATCAAAACAATACTAATGTGTTTTCTATATTTTGAGTGTGTCACTTTTCTTTTTTACTAAAATTTCATTTTAAAATGGAAACACATAATATGATTCATATTAGTCACATTGTGTATCATTTTGATATGATATTGAATCCTACACAACAAAAATGACTTATGAATCATTTTTATAAATTATTAAGAAAATCTAAGAACGTTTTCTTGGTTTTCAGTGAGTGATATATTTTGAACTAAAATAACAATTTTAAAGTAATAACAAACACTTTGAGTCATACCTAGAACATCATGCATCATATTGAGGTGAAGTTGATTCCTACACATAAAAAATTTCTTATGGATCATTTTAATAAAGTATAAAAACAATAGTAATTAATTTTCTCAGTTTTGAGTTTGTCTGCTATATTTTTTACTAAAATTAATGTCAATTTTAAATAAAAAGACACACTTTGAGTCATACTGGTCACACTGTGTGTCAGATTGAGGTTTAACTGATTCTAACATGTCAAAAATGACTTATGGATCGTTAACCTAAATTATCAAAAAAATATGAATCTATTTTATCAATTTTGAGTGTGTCGCTTGTCTTTTTTACTAAAATATCATTTTAAACACAAAACACGCACTTTGAGTCATACCAGACACATAGTGAATCAGTTTGATGTGAGACTAATTCCTAAATGTAAAAAAATGACTTATGAATCATTTTAATAAATTATTAAGATAATATAATCACGTTTTATATGTTTTCAGTTATTGAAACATTTTGAACTAAAATCTCGATTTTAAACTAATAACATATACTTTGAGTCATACTAGGAACATTGTGCATCATATTGAGGTTCGGATAATTATCACACATCCAAACTAACTTATGTATCATTTTCATAAACTATAAAAATAATAATAATGTGTTTTCTTGGTTTTGAGTATGTCAGTTGTCTTTTTTACTAAAATTAATGTCAATTTTAAATAAAAAGATGAACTTGGAGTCAAACCGATCACACTATGCATAGGATTCAGGTGTGGATGATTCCTACACTTAAAAAATGATATATGGATAATTTTTATAATTTATCAAATAAATATGAGTGTGTTTTCTCAGTTTTGAGTATGTCACTTTTCTATTTTACTAAAATGTCATTTTAAACTGGAAACATGCACTTAGAGTCATATCGGTCAAATACTGTATCAGTTTGACATGACACTAATTTTTAAAAATCAAAAATTAATTAAGAATTTTTTCAATAAATTATCAAAAAAATATTATCACCATTTCTAGTTTTTTAGTGAGTGACACATTTTGAACTAAAATGCCAATTTTAAACTGATAACGGACACTTTGAGACATACCGGGCACATAGTGCATCGGATTGAGGTGAAGATAATTAATAAACATCAAAAATGACTTATGGATAATTTTACTAAATTATAAAATCAATATGAATTCTTTTTCTCAATTTTGAGTATGTCAGTTGTCTTTTCTACTAAAATTAATGTCAATTTTAAATACAAGGATTCACTTGGAGTCATATTGGTCACATTGTGTGTCGTATTGAGGTTAGGCTGATTCATAAACATAAAAAATTACTTATATATAATTTCACAAAAGTATAAAAACAATATGAATTAATTTTCTTGGTTTTGAGTACATCACATTTCTTTTTTACTAAAATGTCATTTCAAACTGAAAACATGCACTTTGAGTAATAATGGTCACATCGTGTATCAGTTTGACATGAGACTAACTCTAACACATAATAAATGACTTATGAATAATTATATTAAATTATTAATACAATATAAGTGATTTTTCTCAGTTTTCAATGACTAAAACATTTTGAACTAAAATGTCAATTTTAAACTGATAATAAATACTTTGAGTCATACTGAGCACACCGTGTGCTGGATTGAGGTGTGGCTGATTCCTACATATCAAAAATGAATTATGGATCACTTTAAAAAAGTATTAAAACAATATGAGTGTGTTTTATTAGTTTTCATTATTTCAATTTTCATTTTTAGAAAAATTAAATACAATTTAAATAAAAAGATACACTTGGACTCATATCGGTCAAACCATATATCGGATTAAAGTGTGGATGATTCTTACATAGCAAAAATGACTTATGTGTCATTTTCCTAAAGTATCAAAACAATATTAATGTTTTTTATTATTTTTATTTTGTCAATTATCTTTTTTACTAAAATTAATGTCAATTTTAAATAAAAAGAAGCACTTTGAGTTATACTGATCACACTGTGTATTAGATTATGGTTCAGATGATTCTTACACATCCCAAAGTCTAAAAAAAATACCAACTTTAAATTTTACCATGCTTCCCATTATCTTTATTTATTTAACTACCAACGCTTCATATTGATCATTAAACTCTGTTGTTGGTAGTTTGAAAAATAAATCCAATGGAAAGTGTGGTAACATTGGTATAAAGGAACATGTAATCTATTTTGTGGATTTTTGTAGATAGTTGAAAGAAAAATTTGACTTCCCAAAAGATATGTGGAAAAACTAAATAATTTTTAAATAAAAATAAAAAGGAAATAAATTATAAATATTAGATAAAATGATGAAAAAATTAATTAAATTAATAGTGTGAATTAACCTTTTAATGATGGTTGTATACATTCTTGACCCATTTCCATGTTGTTATTATATCAGTTGTAGGCCCGAAGTCCAATCTCTCACGAGCATGAGCAGATTCGAGAAAACCATCCCAACTCGAACAAAATAATCCACCGATATAAGAAAACAATTATTATGTGATTAATAATAAAAATAATTAAATTAAATATAAATATAAAATAATAAATTATTTCTATGAATAATTATTTTACTGTGAAAACATCAATATTACCTCTATGATTGAGCAGAGGCGGCTACATTTATCTTTCTACTAAGGTATTGGAGGGAACTTGAAGGAAAGTGATAAATTCCAACACTATAAGGGAGAAAAGGTTTTCAGGGAGAATAAGTATGTGGAATTTTTAGTGAAAAAAGTCATGGAATATTGATATCAATCTTCTAAAATAAATGAACTATGAAAATATTACTTTCCAAAAGATCTCTAAAAAAACTAAATAGGTATTAGATTAAAATTATAAGTAAATTAACTTAAAAATAATAGATAAAATGATGACAAAATTAATTAAATAAGTGGTAGGAATTTACCTTTTAAGGATGATTATATGAATTCTTAACCCATTTTCTTATTATCATTATCTCAGTTATATCCCCAAATTCCAATCTCTCATGTGCATGAACAGCTTTGAACAAACCATCCCAACTAAAATAAAAGAATCCACCTATATTAGAAAAAAATTATTAAGTGATTAGTACTAAAAATAAATAAATTAAACATAAATATGAAGAAATAAAGTATTTATATGGAAAATTATTTTATTATGTAAACATCAAGATTACCTCGGTGATTAAGCAAAGGTAGTTCCTTTTCTCTTCCTATAAAGTAAGTATAGGTAAATTGAAAGAAAATTGATAAATTTCAACACTGTAGGGGTGAAAAGGTTTTGAGGGAGAATAATTTTGTGGAAGTTTTAGTGAAGAAAGTTGTGAATGATAGACATAAATCTTCTAATATAAATGAACTCTTCAAGGAATAATAATAATTAAATCAATATTTCATTATATAATTTTTTGGTAAAATAGATAAAGTATATCGTAACATTACCTTTACATATCCCCAAAGTGTTTACTTCATTTTAGTCTATTATTCCATAGTATTGGTAACATAATCATGTGCAAAATATATTATCTTCATGATTAGTCAAACATTTAATTTAGATTATGTTAATTTAGTAGAGAATAGATAATATTATGAGGAAAAACATAGTATATTAAAAAACACTTTTACCTTCTCATTGAACTCTCCTTATTTTTTTAAAGGTTGTATGGATTTGGTTCCTCTATCTAGAATCAAAATCCCCTATTTGTGGTACCCTCTAACATACAATATATTGTCTACATTGGGACCGATATGAACTGATTGTGATATCCTAATGAAAGGGACACCCTATATTAATTTTTCATCTGAACTAACATTTTTTTTTTCACCAGCAAGATAATAGACAGATTCTTGTTTACTGGATATGAGACATAAAATAATTTCACTACTTATGATTCCATTATGAAGGTCTCATATTTTTTCCCTTATATACTGAAATTTACCTTCATGAATCCCATTTCATCAATATTCACTACACTCATATTTTCAATCCATTTTCAATGGAAAATAAACACTTGAAATGTTGTATAATACAAATCATATATCTATCTAATAATTAAAAAATATGATATATTTTAATAAATTGGATTTATATCCTTGGAACCAAATATGTACATCGCTTCCACCACAAGCATAACACAACTATTATGCATCGTACATAAGTTATCATGTTTTCTATATAGAACAAATGACCATTTATTAAAAAACCAATGTAAGACATAACATTTTCATTTGGTCCCATTTATAGTTGTCGAAGTCATTTAAAAATTGAATTTGGAATTTCAGATAATTCCTTATAATTTTGATCTTAGAACCATCCTATAAACTATTTATTATGTGTATTTTATATCCATCCTTCATCGCATTATGGATTCAAATTTATAAGAATTTCTTTGTGGGATTCAACTTATGGATTAATATCTTTACTATTATGTAAAATGTAAAGGTGTGATTTCTCCTAATCTGTCAAGGTAATTTTAACAACATCTATTCTAAAAATATATTCTCCCGTAAGGCAACCACTGTGACAAGACTTTAGGAGACTAATTTTATTTACTTTTTGATAGGAAATTGGTATATAATTCAACTGCTTCTTCAATAATATATCATTCTTCAATACAACCTTCTGGAAAACTTTGATTCTTGATATACCCTTTCAAAATCTTCATATACCATTCAATGGGGTACATCCATCTATAATGTAAAGGACCTCATATTTGAACCTCTCTAAACAAGTGAACCATCAGGTGGACCATTATATCAAAGAATGACGGTGGGAAGAACATATCTAATTCACATAATATGACTACAACCTCATTATTCATGATTGGAAACTTTGTTGGGTCTATAACTTTACTATATATTGATTTTAAAAGTAAGAAGATAATGGTTAATTCATGTTGTCCCTTTTGAGGTAGAATGCAATGGAAAGTAATAAGAATCAAATCTGGCATCAAAACATAACATTCGTGTGATTTTTTTCCATATAACATCAAATTATTCATTGACACAAAATTATTAATATTTTATGAATACCCCTATGGAACTTTTACACTATTAATGAAAAGGAAAAATTACAATTTTTATGTCTGGATAGAGTGTAAGTTGTTGGCGGAATAAATTTCTGCCCTTTACCCTTCATCGGTGCCAACTCTTCCCTTGTCCCCATTTCAATCATGTAAAACCTATCCTTGATTCCATCTTTAATTTTTTCAGGAAAATTTAGTAAAATTCCAATAACACTATCAAATACCTTTTTCTATACATGCATGACATGAAGAAAATGTCTAACATACAAACAATTCCAATATAGTAATTCAAAAAAATTGATCTCTTATTCCAACCTGATCTCATAAGGTTTTTTGAAAATGGTTTA
Organism: Viscum album; assembly: GCA_963277665.1. NCBI lineage: Eukaryota > Viridiplantae > Streptophyta > Magnoliopsida > Santalales > Viscaceae > Viscum > Viscum album. The sequence goes on along the minus strand of OY728120.1, from coordinate 643,790,231 downwards.
TCGAACATAGTTTCAATATATTTTACTTTATTGAACTGTTTATCACCCGTTAGTCAAGACAGTGTTGTGCCTTGTTCGATATTCTCATTGAATGTTGTCATCCAGGATCATTATTTATGTCATTGAGGTAAAAAAAATTAATTTCTTAAAAACATAGTCTTTGAGGAACATTTCAACTGAATTGAGTGTGTGTATTTTTCACAGATGGAACACCCCAAAATTCCTTTAATGCTATATCCTGATAAATTTCCTTAAGCATGGATGTCATTTATCATCCCATACAACATGGCTCTTAATGTGAATTCTTTGCTTATATGAGAATCATATATTGTGACACCTGTATACCACATCAATTTCAAATCTTTGATCAATGGATCCAAATAGTCACCAATACCATTACATGGTTGATTTGGTCTAGATATAAGGAGAGAAAGAATAATGTATTTGTGCTTCATGCATAACCATGGAAGCAAGTTATAATTTACCAACATAATGGGCCATCTACTATGAGTAAAACTCTATACACCAAAAGGATTTATTCCATCTGTAGTTAAAAAAATATGAAATTTTCTCATCTCATTTCCAAATTTAGGATACTCAAAATTAATTTTCTTCTACTAAGGATAATCTACGAGATGATATAGGTTCCCATATCTAATTTTTGTATTTTTATACCATGTCAATTATCTTGTAGTTTCCTGACATCCATATAGTATTCTAAACCATGGAACGATAGGAAAGTACCATAAAATTTTCAAAGGACTTGATTCATTTTTCTTGTATCAATCTGCACCCCACGTAGGTAATTTTATGAGAGATTCATGGTCCTTTTAAAACAATATATAATATTTTGTACAAGAATTTATTTTTTTGGAGATCATTCCCATTAAATGTATCATGCTTTTAGCATCATATATTCGACATGGTATTTCAATTTATTCTGGTAGTTTATCATTCAGTAGACCAAGTAGTTCAGTAAAGATGGTGTCACTTCATCCGCTGCTAGCTTTCAAATTATATAACTTCAATATTGGTGAAAATTTTGTGTCTTTAGTACAACCAATATACAATTTTATCTTATCATGGCTATTAAACTTCTCAAATAACTATGTACAATCATGAAGGTCATCTTGAATTTCCACTGTCATTTCTTCCATGTGATATATATCATCATTTATACTAGTATTCATATCAAATTATCCATAAACCACAGTATCATACTAATCGGTGTGCACATTAAATTTTTCTCCCATGTTTAGTCCAACATTTATATCTCTAATCTATTCTATAACAAATCTAATATTCTTCCAACTCTTCTTTACTAATTTTTATTGAATAACAGCAATGTAAACATGGAAAAAGTATTTGAGAAGGGTCATATGCATGATATATTATAAACTTTATGAACTCTTTAACTCCATATTCATACAATTTAACTCCATATTCAAACAATTAGCATGTATTCATTTTCAATTCATATCCATACTATTCGGTTCATAAAATATTCATTTGGTACAATAAATAAATAAATACACATAAGATATTCATTATCAAAGGTTAAAGTTATTTATAATTATAATAAAGGAAACTCAGCATTTGATTGTTTCAAAGAATTTTAGTATTCTTTGAAGAAAATGGGTAATCTGATTTAAGAAAATAATTACTCCACTATAGTAGGTTTTATCCCCTAAATTCATCCAATGGTGAAATTTATAGACAATGATCATCCTCATTAGCTCATCTCCCAAATAGTTATTTGTGAATTTTGTTGTTTGACACTCCTCCTACATCTCTTGTGGATATGCACCTATGTTTCTTGAAATACTCTAAGAAGTATTCATACATGGGATGACTACTAATCAGATTAGTATAAGCAATATAAAATAGATAGGGAATGAGTCTCAAGAAACAAATTTCAATAATATCTATTCGGGAGATGAAGTCGATGAGGATGGTTATTGTACTCTATTGTGTTCTCTAAAAGTGATAATGCCTCCCATTTGTGATAATTAAATGGATGCGATATTCCTAAGGTTGGAACCAATACATGTAGACCTAAAATGATGAATAACTAAAATTAATTTCAAATACTTATCCCAACATATATATAATTTGATAACCTCCATTTTATTTTTTGGAACAAGTGATGTAAAAACCTAAGGAATTATTACATTTAATATTAATGTTATATCAAATATTTGTAAGAATATCAAAATTATAATTTAAATTTTAATTAAAAATTGATAAGGAATGGAAAAAATAATTTTAGGAAAAGAATATACCTAATAATGATAAAGTTTTTAAATATTTAAAAATTATTAGTTAACAAATTTATTCAAGAATTATGTCTAGATAGGTTGAAAACAATAATTATTTTCAAGTAGATAGAGAGTAATATTTATAATAAAATTCCATTATCATGGACATTATGGGTTATACGGTGATTTTGGGATTATAGTATAAAATTTTAGTCATAATGAGATAAATAATATTAATTATGGAAGATATAGTATTTTAAGTTAAATGGGAGATAACCCACTCTCACAAAAAAAGTTTCAAGTGAGATGAATCTTCAGAAGTAAAATTGGATGATTAATTTCAACCATTGAATGAAATATATTAAATATGTGAAAAATTAAATGGTTGTATAAAGGATTTTTAAGATTTTATAAAAACATTTATGAATGTGAATAAATAATTAGATATATATTAAATGAGAAATAATGGAATTTAAGAGGAATTTATTATTGATGTCACGCTAAAGGATTTACAAAATAAACATCCTTTCATATTATATATTTATTTTTCATCTCACATAATAGGTAAATTAATGTAATTAAATATTTTTGACAATTTCAAAGGGTAATTATTATTTTAGAAATAGTGGATCTCTTAAGATAAATTGTTTGCATTTAGAAGATGTTTAAAATAAAAGGAAATGTTAAAGGATGGTATATTTTTAGATGTATTAAAGTAAAACATACATAGTGTTTATTATATGTATGATGAAGTAAAGGAATGGATTTTTAAGAAGTGTTAATGAGTGGGTTATCATTTCAAAGATGGATAGATTTTTATAGAGGTACAGAAAACTAGTTAAACCATATTATTATTTGGGGTCAGTAAAAATTTATAGTAATTATGTTTGAAAGAGGAATTTGATTTGTGGTAGTGAAAAATTATCATATTAGATAATGAGACATTTAAATACTAACTTAAAAAGGGTGGTTTGATATGTTTTTATGATGACAAGATAAAATTGATAGATATTTTTTACTAATTATAGTGACGAGATTATTAATAATTAAAATAATAAATTATATATTTAAATGAAACAACCCTTGTAGTTTATTAACTATGATATATATGGACCCTGAAAGTATAAATCAATGCATTGTGATAAGTATTTCATTTCACCGATTAATAATTATACTCAGATCATATGTATTATGTTTTAGTCATATATATATATATATATATATATAATTCTCTACAGGAGATTACAATTTTAAGAATAATTATTAAGAATGAGTTTAATTATGTGGTAAAGAATTCTATATTAGATTATGGGATTGATTATATGAAACAAATGTTATGGGGTGGTAAAAAATAATATTTATATTCCTCATTAGTAAAAATTAGTTAATGGTCATCATTCCCTTAAATATTTTATTTTGGATCACTCACTATTCCTACCACATTATTATATTTATGGTATTTTATATATACATTGAAAAAAAGAAAATATTTAGGGTTTTGAAAATTGATGCAAACAAAATAACATAAATAATGAAAATATGAGATTATGAATATAGTATTATCAGAAATAGTGATCAATCCTTGGGGAATTTCTCATATATGTGTTTAATTTTTTTCTTATTGTGTTGTCCCAAATTAATTATTACTCAAAAAAATGATCAATTTCATTCACCAAACCACCTCTCGTTATTTATCCCATGTAAGGAACTAGTGAATTACTATCACATGTGAATTAGGACTAGTATTTCTTAAGTCCAGTGGTTGAAGGCATCCCTCAATTGAGTAGAATAACCCTTGGATTCAACATATATCAGGATGAATGAATGAAGATAACCCCATTGTATATGTCCAGAGGTCACTAATTCATTCCCTGTATTTTCACCAATATCTATTATATTCAAGATAAATTTGGAAGGGGAAGAATTTATCAAACTATAGTGTGTGAATAAATAGTTGTGTAATGAATAAAAGAAAAAATGATGATAAAAAATTATTATGACTCATTGATCAAAAAAACACTCTCACTCACAAATAGATGTCTCTAAAGAAGAAATCAACGAGTGGGGGGAGGATAAAATAACATACCTTTGATTGAATCTTTGAATTTTCAGAGAGAAAGTAGAGATATCGACAATCCTTGATTTCATTCAAGCCCTGGATTCATTCGACCCTTGAATCATTCGAACCTTGTATTTGAGCCTTGGAATTGTTGGAGCCTTGATTATAGACTTGATTCAAGCTTGGATTTGACAAGGAGGAGTAATGAAAGAAGGGGGATTCTATGTAAAGCTTTGGATATCGTGATTGGATCACAATGGTTATGGTTATTAAAATAGATTGGGACACTTTTCTCATCACTTCCAAAAAAGAATTGATAAATATCCCTTTTATCAGTGCTAAGTTAATAAGCATTGATTAAAGTAATTTTTATGAGTGTTTTTTTATGACTGATAAAGATTCTTTTTATCAGAGATTATTACTTAAACACTGATAAAGGATTTATAAATATAATGATAAATAAAAAATTTATAAATATATTTATATAATTAGATATATTTAATAAATATATATAAATATAAATATAGTAAATATATTTATTTTTTAAATATATTTATTATAATTTTATAATTATTTAAATATATAATTATTTATTTATAATTATATAAATACTTTTTAAAAAATAATATTTATATATTTATATATTTATATCATTGTATATATTTATATAATTATATATATATATATATTTAACAAATATATATAAATATAAATGTAGAAAATATATTCATTATTTAAATAAATTTATTATAATTTTATAATTATTGAAATATATATAATTATTTATTTATAATTCTATAAATACTTTTTTTAAAAATAATATTTATTTATTAATAACTATAAATATATAAATGTATAAATATATTAAATATATATTTATAAATATATTTATTTATAAATATTTATTTAAAAATAAATTTTTAACATTATTAATGAATATTTAATCTTAAGTTCATGCATGTTAAAAATGAGTGAAATTGAATAATTAAAAATGAGTACACTTTAACAATATTTAAAAAATGGATAAGTTTTATTAATTAAATATAAATTATTAAAAAAATATGGATATATATTGAAATAAATATGAATACATAGTAAAAATATTAAAATATAGTAAATAAATATATATAAATAACTAATGGAAATTGATTAAATACCCAAAAAATAAAAAAAAATAAAAAATAAAAAATATTAAAAATAAATTAATAGCTAATTGTAATAAAATTAAAAATAAATAAATAAAATTTAGTGATTAAATACATGATATATTAAATGTGCCATGTTATAATGATATTCTAAAATGAATATTAAAATTTTAATAAATTGCTTAAATATTAGGTGTATGTGTTTCTATATAAGATTTCATTAGTTACATAAATATTTGTGTGTGTGATGTATATAAAATGAATTAATTATGTATATTTATGTGAAATAAATATAACACATGATTGATATATGTTAAATTGAAAAATAAAATGATATTCAATTATTTCAATTACTCGATGCAATTAATCATTATTTTTAATTCATATTAATTTTTAATTATAAATAATTATTCACTAAATATATGACTATTTAATGTAAAGCATAAATATTTTTTATTATATAAATCATATTTATATACATTCATATATATATAATATATACTATTTATTAATATTATCAATAATTATTTAATTAATAAAATGTTTTATATTTTTCTTAATTTTTTAATTTTTAATTTTTATTTGTTTAATTTTAATTTTACATATATCTATATATTTAATATAAACTATTTATTAGTATTAGTAATTTATATATATTATAATCAATTTATTCATTTTTATCAATAATTATTTAATTAATAAAATGTTTAATATTCTTTTTAATAAAATCATTTTTATTTTTTATTTATTTAATTATTTCATTTTATTCGTGAACTTTATCGGCGCTAAAAAAATTACTGATAAAGGCTCCCTTTATTAGCACTAAAAATAAAGCATTGATAAAGGTTTCACTTTATCACCACAAAAAAAAGAACTCATAAATGATACCTTTTATCATCTCTAAAGTAAAGCACTGATAAAGGTTACCCTTTATCAGTACTAAAAATCACTGATAAAGGGTGATTTTTTTCAGTTCTTTTTATTAGCATTGGAAAAGGCATGTTTTGTAGTAGTGAATACTCCATCCAAGTATAGAAAATCAAATATCCATAGCTATGTTCTTTCCCTTGTCCCTACCAACATCCATGAAGTCTATTCAGGTACCAATCAGTAGCCCAAAGAGGGTGTTAGTAAAACTCAGTAGGCCACCACAAATTGTGTCTAGCATTATCTAGTTAGTTAATTTACAATGATTAGTGAGTAGGTAATAATAAATTTAAGCATTAAATAAATAAACAAACCATATTGGTTGAGGGTTCTCATGGGACACCTATCCAACACTACCTGCTTCGACTGAATTGAGAATGTATCTGAGTACTTAACATTTTATATTTATGTTTATAAGGTAAGGACCTGAGGTATACAACCAATGAGTCTAAGAATAATTATAGTCTTATAAAGTTCCATAATTCCATGGAATTTAAGTTTCATAAACAAGGTTAATCCCATAGGGTTGTACCCTTTGAAGTTTACCCGATGGGGAAATATCTAACTGATACCTAGGATCATGTCCTAGGTATCTATGGTGTTATACTTGAAAGGAGACCAAGTTATAAACCAATGTGATCTATAATAGGAATCTAATAGAATCGTTTGAGCAATTGAATTTAATTAATTTATAGAAATATAGATAAACTCTTGGTGCCAATTTGGGGTATTCACAATCTATAACAAAGACCAAATCCAAGTGTGGTAATTAACTTGTAAAATGAATTGATGAATTAGTGTCCTCCCATGAGCCCATCCAAGGAAAACTCCAATGGGGGTTTAAGTATCACTCAATGCATGCCTCTCCTTTTAGATAATTCAAGGTCTTTAACCATAATTAGGCATCAAATACTTAATCATCAAGTATCTATAATGATAATAATATCCATTACTACATTTTATAATTAAAAATGGGCTAGGTGACATGAAGAATCCATTCAACCTTTAGTCATATCAATTATAAATTTTAATAATATAATCAAGGTAAAATAACTCACCTTACAGGGTAGTTCAGTTTCATAACCTAGTCTTAGAGGTCCTATAAAAGTATCACTCCATGTAATTTAATTTCAATAGACCGTTTCATTTTTTAAATCCAATTCAAATCACCTAAAAAGGTGGTTTAATTTCATTTCAAGGTATATCATTCATTGGGCCTTTAAAGTTACATGCCCTAAGGGGTGGCTCATATCAAGGTAAACATCCTCTAATGGTTCTATGTAGGGTGAAAGGACAACCCATTTCAAGTTATAATAATTTAATAATTTAATTCAACATTTAAGGAGGATTCATATGGAAATTTTATCACATGACACAGTGACACATAATATAAATGTCAATAATTTTAGGGTAAAAGGGATAGACCACCTACCATAGATAGGTAGTAGAATCCTTATCCATTATGGTTGTTTAATCTGAGATATAATGGGATAAATTGAAGAAATAGAAAAATACCCTAAAAATTGGGCATATTAAATCACATGGATTTAGCATTACACACAACAGGACAAGAAAATAAAGGAATAAATAGGATTGAAGGACTTGTCGAGATGGATCCAACATGACAAAGTGCACTTGAATCAGACATTGTATGAGGTAGTAGGTACAAATCCTTATAAGAGTGAGATTTGGAGCTCCCATGGTGTATGTTTCTATGAAAAATGAAAAGGGATAAGAGGGGTCTGAGGTTTTAAGGGGAAAGGATAAATAGTCATTTTTTAGGGGTTTTAATGAGGTGCACAGTTTGGCCACATGGTTGGACAAACCATATGCCAACTATGCACCACCACTATTTAAGAGGCACGCCCCATCACATGAATAGGATCATAGTTTAGAAAATTGTGTGCAACCCATGCATGCTCACTGCCTATAAACTATACCCCCTCATAAAGTTAGGTGCTCATTTAGATAAAATTTGTGCTAACCGAGTATTTTATATCTACAAAAAAACTGCACCATTTATCATGGCCATGCAACATCCATCACCTGGTGTTTCTAACTCTTCCTCCATATATATGATTCACATATTTGATCTGCACATTTATCACTAACCATGTTCCAAAGCTATGCCACATGTTGTTTCTCCAAAAACTATATATCTAGGCTCTGAACAATCCCCAAAAACGCCCAAACCCTTCCTTATACTTTTAATCACTTTTATTAGAGTAAAACAAGAGGATTAGACAATAATTTAAATAAATATTTAACTCTATGAAAATTTTAGATCTTATAATCTCCCCTCTTTAAAGAAACTCATCCTCAAGAGTCCCTTCTAAGGGTGGTTGATCAGTTTCTAAGAATAATTTCTGCCACTAAACACATATATCATCCTCTATCTACCAAGTCTCATCTTGTACATGTTCATAATTCATAGAACCCATATTATAGGAACTAGCCTTTCTTATATAGCCTTCATGATATGATCAAAATTACATATGGGATACTCCTTGAAAGAAGCATCAACCTCCAACTCAACCTCATCTGGATGAAGAACATGAGATGAGTCTGAGTGATAATGATGTAACTAGGAAATATGAAAAACATCTTACATAGCACTATATCTCTGAGGCAATTCTATCTAATAAGGCACCATACTGAACCTCTCTAAGACCTAAAAATATCTAATAAACCAAGGATATAACTTACCTAACCATATCCCCCAACACTTGTATTGTATGATCTGACTAACTGTTGGTTTGAGGGTTATAGTATGTACTTAAAAGTACCTAAAAACTCAAAGCCTTCTATAACCCATTCTATTATCATGATGTGAATTGAGAATCCATTTCTGATATGATGGAATGTATAACTCTATGAAGGTGTATTATCTCCATGACATATATCTTCTATAGATTATCCACTAAAAAATACTCTCAAATAGGAAAGAAGGGGATACCTTTGTCAATCTATCAACAATCACCCATACCACATCATGTCTCAGATGGGATCTTGATAATACCATAAAAATGGTGTTTTCATCCAATTTCCACTCCAGAATGGGTAATGGTTTAAAAATATAAGAAGGTTGTTGGTGTTTCAATTTCACTTGCTGATAGTTGGAGAATCAAGTAACAAAACCTATTATCTCCTTCTTTATACCAAGCCACCAATACTGGCGGTGTAAGTCATGATACATCTTGGTAAGACCGAGATGAAATTATTATTCATATTCATGATTCTCCTGTATAAACTCCTCTTATATTTCCATGGGAACCTAGTCATATCTATGAATATGTAATATCTCATCCTCATCAACGACCCAACTAGGATGTGGCTCCTCACTTAAAACACTTTCCTGTAGGACTAAGCCCCCGGGATCATAAATCTATCTCATCTTTACTCTATCAAAAAAGTGATGAGTTCACTACCAGATTTTTAATAATATACTACTCATGATACTCCTAGATCTCAAGATATATATCAAATAGGATATCCATAAACTATCATTCACTACTAGCCTCCTAAAATTATTGTGTCTTAGTCTTTCAACTCAGAGCATCGACAACGGTATTTCCCTTTCCTTGAATATAAGCAGGATCAAAGTCAAAAATATTGTAGGTATTCAACAAACCCTTTATTACCTAAGATTCAAATCACACTGAGTGAAAATATATATGAGGATTTTTTAATACATGTATACGAAGAATCATTGTCCCAAAAAATAGTGTCTATAACAATACAAAGCATGAACCACAACCTCAAGCATAATATTGTGTGTTGGGTAATTATACTCATGAGGTCTCAATTGGAAATTCCCTTATACCATGACTCAATATCCCTACATCAAGACTACTCCCATCCTGATGTCTGATACTTCAAAATATACCATATAGAATCTGTTAGGATCGGTTAGAATCAGAATTAGTGTTGAATTCAACCTTACTTCTAGACCCTAAAAGGATTTACCTCAAACTTCATACCATAGGAATTTGTCACCCTTCTTTGTCAATCCTATAGAAGGTTCTTCTAGGTGTGAAAATTCCTAAATAAAGTGCCAATAATATCTAGATGGACCTAAGAAACTTTGTATTCCAAAGATGTTCTTGGGATTATCCCAACAAATCATATCTCTATCCTTGTTTGAGTCTATAGATATCTTAAATTATGATATAATGTGACCAAGGAAGTGAAATTTATCAATCTAAAAGTTGAATTTTTGATCTTGGCATATAACCTATGCTCTCTTAGTGTACTCAACATAATTTCAAGGTTTTTGAAATGATCATTACTAGTTTGAGAATACACCAATATAGCATCCATGAAACCACAATGAAAGTATCTAGGTATGGGTGGAAAACCCAATTCATCATATCTATGAAATATTTTGGCATTTTTGTGAGATTGAACAACATTACCAGGTACTCATATAAACAATATCTACTTTGAAAAGTTTTACAAGGTATGTATGAAGGTACGAATCATGCCTAATGATATCCCAACCTTAAATTGACTTTTGAGAGAACTTGAGATCCTCGGATATGGTCAAAGAGGTCATCTATATGAGGTAAGGTCTACTGGTTATTAACCATAACCTAGTTCAATTTCTAATAATCCACATAGATCCTGAGGATTCCATATGCCTTTTTGGAAAAAAAATCAATTAACCCCAATGAGGGGTATTGGGTTATATAAACCCCTTGGATTCTAGGTCCTATAAATGTCTCTTGAGTTCCAGAAGCTCAGTTGGATCCATCCTATAAGTTGGAATATATAATGTTGTTTCACCTAGAATAAGATCTCTAGTGAACACTATCTCTTTATAATGAGGTAACCTAGAAAAATTATCATGGAAAATGTCCCTAAAACAATCCACTACATGTGGGAAATCTTACTGATGTGATCCTTAATTGTTCAATAAAATAATAGCAATCTAGGATGATGTTCCACTCATTCCATGATGCTCGGGTCCATCTTGATCTGCCTAGACATCCCATTCATCCCTATAAATATAGTTACCCCCTATAGTGATGTTAAGGATTCACTTTGGTGATAACAATAAAAAAGATCATGATAATGAAATTATTATTCCATCCTAAGAATAATGTAAAAACCTATCATCTTGAGGATAAAGTGGTTCCATGTGAAATAATAGCCTACTATCTCAATCGGTAACCCCTTACATCAGTGCAAACTCTTTGACTGAATTCCCAATAGTGTATCGAGATCCATTGATCCATAGAAATACTTGATCTCAAGGCCAATACTTTACATAATTTCCATAGATATATAAGAATGTGAAGCACCTATATTGAACAATGTAAACACTAAATTATAGGCTACTAAAATCATACCTTGAACTTTGGATGGACTGACACTCTGCTCCTTGGGTGTTGGATGTATTTCATATATCTAACCTAATCCATGGCCCTAAGCTATAGCTTGAACACCCTGAGTATATCCTCTCTACTAGTGTTGTATATTAGAATCCTAAATTCCCCACTTTATCCACCTCATCATCCTATATAGCCAGTGGTACTCCAACTCCTAACCTGATGTGGAGTTATAGATCCCGCTCCCAGACCTAGAGTTGGTGCAGAACATATCTCACTATAAATATGAGGATAAGTCCTGAAAAATTCTAAATATGCCCCATTCTTTCTACCATCTCGGTACTTAATGGGTTCTTTACTATAATGAGGCTTTTATGTACTGACCTACCACATTGGTGACATAACACATGGATACTTGGTCACACAATATGACTACGGATGCCTCCATGAGGAGTCTCAAAACGTGTTTTCCTGCTACTAGATAAACCAATTCCCTGTTAGGGTACTAAACTACTATTCCCCCACACCTTTGGCTTCTCTAAGGTTATTCTCGGTGATGAGGTTCAAGTTCTCTATCTTAGTGATGGTAGTCAAACAAAACATGTTCACCTATGATCAGATAGAATATGTGTTCCTATCCTTAAATCACATAGCCCTAGATAGATCAACACCATGGAGAGTAAGAATGAAACTCTAAAGTTATATGAAATGAGAATATTTACCCATGATAGATAAGGTGTCCTACTCAAGGAGCATAAACTCTCTAGCTCATTCAACTCTCAGTGTCTCAGGTAAGAAGTAGTCATCGAAAGCTATCTGTAAATCCATCCCTATCATAACCCAATGATGGTCATCCTTGGTCAAAACATCCCACCATATCTTATATAATACTCTAAGAATATGTGCTATAATATTGACCCTCTTTTGAGTAGGAATCTCTATATGGTTGAAGATAGATAACATGGCCTCTACCAATGACTTTGTATCCTAGGGACTCCCTTCCCCTAAAAATTTTGGAGGGTGTTGCTACTCGAATTCCCTAGTAAATTCCTCCATATAAGAGGTGGGTCATGGATCTCCCTACATAGAATTCACTATTCATAAATAACCCTCTAAAAATTGAGCATCAGTACCCAGACTAGGAGTATAAGGAGGTGTCTCATGTGGCACTATAGAGTGTCAATTGAAAGTTATAGAGGAAAACACCCTTTAAGTTTCAATTGTAATACCCATTTAACCGCAACCATTTCATTTAATAATTACAATCTAATAATTTTATATGATTATGAATATATATATATATATATCCCAGTGAATTTAAATGTGTCTTTCATTCCCAAGTTATAAGGTCCCACTCTTTATAAGTTGAAATTGGTACTACATGTAACTAAATCCAAAATTTAATGATGGTTTAATTATATGTATCACCATTACCAATTTATAGTGGTCTATAAACTTTATAAATTGAAATTGGCATCTATTTAATTTTAACTACTAATGTTTCAACCCATGTGACCAATGGCCCATGGCTCAAACATGCCATAATTGATTAATTAATGTACAACCATAAATTTATTTAGGAAAATGCTATTTAGGTTGATACTGATGCTTTAATTTATCAATTATTTATCCCCTACAAGAAATGTTATAATATTTTCAAATATAACAGCCAAGTCGCTACAACATGCTACAGAAAATGCAAACAAAAAAGTAAACATGGCATGGAATATGCATGACATATAATCCTCTTATTATTATAATAATTCATGGTTAATACCTCCTTTCCATACTTGGAAAAGGGTAAAAATATAATCTATAATAATAGTAATAAAACTGTAAATAATGTGTGTAACCCAATAGAGAAATAGTAAAATTGTATTAAGAAAAAACTAGAATGACAAGTCCCATCCCAGGTAACTTGGATTTTTTCCTGTATGTGGGTTAGCTACTCCTAGACACAAGATCATTAAAAAATTATGACACATTCCTAGTCTCTATTATAACAACCCAAAATAATAATAAAAAAGGAAAAAGATTCTCTTGCACCACTTGTAACATCATGGGCCTAATTCACTTATAAGTAACTAAACCTAGTTATCCATATAGCCTTAAGTGTGTGTCCCCATATTTCAGAGGCTGCTGACTAGAAGTAAGGGTATATGATTGTATAGTGGGGAGGATATACCCTCTTTATAAGAATATAATACAGTGGTGAAATATATATATATAAATAATAAAAAGGAGTAATAATGGAAATAGTGGAAGTAAATAATCCAAACAAAAGTAAAGTCACATAAACTATACCTAGATCCATATATAGAATAATTATTTCATGATGTTGTGCAAAAGTGAATGATACAAGGCAAATGGGTGTACACAATACATGTTATACAAAATAAAAAAAAGTAAAAAGGTTATATCTAATATAATTTCAAGTATAAGATTGATCCTTTTCTCTCCTACTCCATCCTAGTATATAAAATCAAGTGTCCATGGCTGGGAACTTTCCCTTATCCATACCTACATCCATGAAGTTTATTTGGGTACCAATTGGTGGCCTGAATAGGGTGTGAGTAAAACTCAGTAGACCACCACCAATGGTGTCTAACACTATCCAATATGTAAATATATAATGATTAGTTTGTAGGTAATAATCAATGTAAGTAGGAAATAAATAAATAAGCTACTTCGATCTAGTATCCTCATGGGACACCCATCCTACATTACCTACGTCGAACTAAGCTATAATTTCTATGAGCACTTAACATTTTATATTTATGTTTATAAGGTAGGGAACTAAGTTGTAAAAAAATCATACATGAATAAAAATAGTCATATGAAGTTCCACAATTACATGGAATTTAAGCTTCACAAACTAGGTGAAGCCCAAATAGGTGTACCCTTAGCAGTTCACCCTAAGGGGAAAACTCTTCCTAATTCCTGGGATCATGTCCTATATATCCTCAGGGATAGACTTGAAAGGAGACTAAGTTATTAACCAAGGTAGTCTGTAATATCAATATTAATATAGTAAGAATCATTTAAGGCATTCAATTTATATAATTTTTGGGAATATAGATGAACCATCAATTCCAAGATAGGGAATTCACAATCTAATAAAAAGACTGATTCCAAGTGTGGTCATTCACTTGGAAGATACATCAATGAATCAGTCATGTCCCATGATCCCATCCAAGGAGAATCTAATGGAATTATAAGTATCGCTTAGTTCATGCTTCACCTATTAGGTAATTTAAGGTATGTGACTGTAATCATGCATGAATTAATTAATAATGAAGTATCCATAATGCTAATAATATCCATTACCACATTTTATAATTAAATAGGGGATATTTTGAATGACCAATCCATTCACCATTTATTCATATCAATCATCCATTTCAATAATATAAGAAAGGAAATATAACCCACCTTACAGGGTGGTTTAATTTCATATCCTAGGCTTAGAGGGCCTAGTAAAGTATCACTCTATTTCATTTAATTCCATTATAATATTTCATTAATAAAATCCAATTCAACTCACCTAAAAAGGTGGTTTAATTTCATTTTAAGTCATATCATTCATTGGGACTTTAAAGTGACACACCCTAATGGGTGAAACATGTCAAGGTAAAAATACTCTGACGGTGCTAGTTCGGGTGCATGGAAAACCCATTTCAAGTAATAAAAAATTAATTAATTAATTCAATATTTAAGGGGGAATTGAATGAAAAGTTTGGTGCACGTCATGATGAAACATAATATAAATGTCAATAAATTTGTGGTAAAGTGGATATAAAATCTACCTTAAATGGGTATTGCACTCTTTATAACGTCCCATGATCCAGCACTCTCTCACATGGCCAAATCAAGTTGGTTACTGGACCTCAAGTGCGCCTCCTTGTATGTTATAGGTTGTTGACTTACAGTGGGGGTGTAAATAGAATAGTGAGGAGACTATACCCCCTATTATAGAGTTGAAATACAATGAAAGTAAACAATATAAATAAATATCAGAGTAAGGGAAATAGAGAAAATACCACATCCTATAACTAGAAGATAAAGGAAGAACCAATAAATCATATGATAGTGGACCATGTAATGATATCGTGGAATGTATCTAAATGTAAAACTAAAATTAATACAAATAAAATACAATATTAACACAAATTAACTCAAAATATCATGGTCTGAAACCCCATATTAGTCCCATATCCAGGCTCTAACCCATCTAGAAAGCCAACAACAAGGTCTATTTCCCTTGTCTAAACCTACGTCAGTGTACTCTTCTCGGGTACCAAACAGTGGCCCAAATAGGGTGTGAGTAAAACTTATTATACTGACACCACCGTGTCTAAGAAAAACTAATATTATAATAAGTTCATTCAATAAATTGATAAGCATGTATATTAATTAACCAATTAATACAATATAACAATCAACCTACTTCAGCACCATGTCGGGATATGTCTAAGCATGTAGCACAACCATGCCAACTATAACCAAAAACCTTAAAATAATAACATAACTGTTAAAATTTCTCTGTATAAGAATCACACCATAATCGGGCCAAACCCTTTAAGAGTTACAGCATAACTGGTACAGTCCCTATAAGAATTGCAGCAAAATTGGGTCAATCCCTCTATATAAGTATTTCATCATTCGGTTCAAGACCTCTATATAATCATTTCAGCATCTGGTTCAAGGCCACTTTATAATCATTTTATCATGAATCAGAACGCAATTCATAATGGAAATAATATCACAACATCACATCACAAGCCACAATGGTTAATTCTGAAAATTTCCATTTATCTTACAATCACCCATTTATTCATTAACTTATATCTTAAGCCATTTACATTCAAATTTTCACACCCAATTACAATAAAATTATTACCACCCATCTCAAAAATAAATTAAACCATTTTCTAAGGTGAATATATCACAAGAAATCACCTGAGTCTCATATCATGTTTAATATACTTTAATCCATTATCCAATTCATTATTATTCAAGGTAGGATCACCCAATAGGTGGCCGCAAGCTAGGTCTCAACATCATTAAATACAAATAATAACAAAACACAAGACTTATCAGCATTCATTATTCAATTAATTAATGTGCATGGTGTGTCAGTATAATTGCTTAATATTTCACATGGTTAAATAATTATAAAACATACCATAAATTTTTATATAGACCACATACCTTTATCTAGTGATCAAGACAATTATTCCAACTGATAATTACAATAAGAATGAAGGTGAAAAATATCGCAAGAAGAAATAGATCACACAATATCAATATCAACACCTGTTTCCATAGTGATCAAAATATTACACTATGGTAATGAGAAATAAATTGAAGAGAGGTTAAAACCAAAGTGAAACCACTCACCGAAGATTGATCTCTTGATTGAGACATCCAGGATGGAAGAAAAAACTCCAAAATAACCTAGAAATCACCTAGGACTTGAGATAGGAGGGGTGCACATGGATGAGAAGAAAACATAAGTGCATCATGAATTTAAAAATAATGATCATGATAAATACACAATATTTAATCCATTCACTTTTTTTATTTCCCAAATTATGATTTACACCAAAAAAACACATTGCCTCAGGTAAAAATAATTTTTCTTGAACATTACATAATGTGAACTAGTTTCACAGCATGTATTCATTTCACATTATGAACCCATTTCACAACATCTTACTAGAAACAGTTACACATCGTGTAAAATATACACAGTGTGTAAATTCCCTATAAGTAGATTAAATCCCAGATTCTACAAAAGAGACCGAATAACCTCCAAAACCTTCCAAAATCATAGGAAACCCCCATACACCTCTTTAACGCATTTATACTCAGACTCTATTAATTTAAAAAATATATACATCCCTAAATTTTAGGTTATTTTCCCTAGAAAGGGATCTTTATCTTATAATGAGACTCGACCACCAAGGTTTAAAGAATAAAGAAAACTCAAATGAATGTGGTTCAATGAAAAACTAAAAGAGGGACATACCTAGAAAAATATGGGATCTTAAAACCTCCCCACCATATAACATATCATCCTTGAGCTTCTCCAAGAATCACTATGGGGTTTTAGTGAAAAAATTTATTCATTTTTCTTTCATATAAGACTCCCTTTCCCAGTTCTCCTCTTGAACATGCCCAAACTACCACTGCACTCGAACTAGAGGTATAGTATTTACCTAGATATACTTATCACTATAGTTCACAATCTGTATTGGATGCTCCTAAAAGGATTCATCTTCAAAAATATCTAAGTATTTAATGCCACATAAGAAGGGTCAAGATAATATCTCTGAAGGTGTGACATGTGAAACATGTCATTCATGTAACTATTGCATTGTGTAAGGGTTAAAAGGTATTCCACTAGACCAACCCTTTACACTATCTCAAAGGTCCTAAAAAACTCGGGTTTTATCTTTACTCATTTCTTGATATGGTGTTTTCCCAATCTAGGTGATACCTAAAGGAAAACACAATGACCAACCTCAAATTCCAATAGGTTGTCTCAGATGGTCAGTATATGATTTCTACCTACTCTGTGGAGTTACCAATCAACTCTTGATCAACTGAACCTTCTCAAACATATCCTATATAAAAATAGGTCCAACAAGCACTAAATCACCTACCTCCAACCTACAAAGATGTGAATGGAATGGCCTATTATATAAATCCTTGAAAAGTTCCATATGGATTAATGTCTGGAAGGTTTTAATAAACCCAAACTCTAAAAGTTCCATATGTTGCTCCCAAAAATCATCAAAATCAAAAACACAGGCTCATAACATATCCTCCAAAATCTAAATAGATTGTTTTGATTAACCATCAGTCTGAGGATGATAATTTATGTTTAGATGAACCTATGATCCCAGATCCTTCTAAAGACCCTGCCATAACTGAGTCATGAATTGAGGATCTCTATCAGAAATGATATTCCTAGGAAAATCATGCAACCAAAATATCTCATGTACATAAATAATACCCATATAATCAACAATGAAGGTCTCCCTAATAGCCAAGAAGTGGGATACTTTCATCAGTTGATCCATGATCACCCATAATGCATCATTCTTACAATGTGTCCTCAGTAATCCTATCACAAAATCCATAGTGACATCATCCCATTCCATTCTGAAATAGGCGGTGGGAATAATAGCCCAGTCGGCCTCTGAATCTTATCCTTCACTAGTTTATAAGTGAAACATCTCACCACAAATCTCATCGCCACCATATTCATTCCTAGACACCAGTACTATATATAGAGATCATGATATATACTTTACAAACTCATATATACTTCCCATCTAGAAGCATGAAACTCTCTCATAAATTCCTCATGAAAGCTCGTAGGAACCCATACTCGACCATAGAAAATAATAGAATTTTCTTTGTCAAGAGACCATTCTGATGGTGGCTCCCCACCATGTATGTTATCTCTCAAAAAAAATCCCTTTGGATCAGATAACTTCTCTGTCATTATCTTGTCAAGAATCATGGGTATGATAGATATTGAAGTCAAATATACTCATCCTAGGGACTCCTAAACATGTAAATTCATGTATTAAAAGGGATCCATCAACTACCACTCATTGCCAGACTCTCGTACTACCTATTTCTACATCTTCAGGCTCAAGGCGTCATCAACAATGTTTCCCTTCCCAGTGTATAATCCAACTCAAAGTTGAAAGACTACTAATACTCGACCCACCTCCTCATCCAAAGTTTCAAGTCCCACTGAGAAACATATACCTTAGGATCTTATGGTCCATATAAACCAAAAACCTCTCCCCCTATAGATAATGTCTCCAATATCTCATGTCATGTACCACCATAGCTAACTCTAGATCATGAGTAGGGTAATTCTTATTGTGTGATCTCAACTGTCTAGATCCATAAGCAACCATTTGATCCTCCTATATCATAACTAATCTAAGTAAAACTTTGAATGTGTCACAGTACATGATATATGATTTAACCAAAACAAGTAAAGTGAGAATATTTATTGAGGTCATCCTACTCTTTAGATCCTGAAAATCTCTCTCACAAGTATCCGACCAAAAAAACCTTCACTCCTTTCTTGGTCATCCCAGGCATCAGTGCTTCCAAATAGGATAATTCTTAGATAAAACACTAATAATAACTTTCAAAACATAGAAATCTCTGAAACTCAAAGTCATTATTGGGACACTCCCAATATACCATCACTAAAATCTTATTTGGGTTCACTGACAATCCTTCCTCTGATATGAAATGGACTAATAAGTTCACTTTATCAATCCAGAAACTACATTTGGTTATCTTGGTGTAAATTCAATGCTCTCTCAGTGTAATCAAGATAATTTCAAGATGTTAGGCATGATTATTTGTTGACTAAGAGTACACTAAGATTTCATCAACAAAAAATACAATAAATTGATCCAAAAAATGATGAAAGATATGATTCATCAAGTCCATGAATACCACCAGTGTGTTAATCAATCCAAATTACATCACTATTAACTCATAAAATCCGTACCTATTATTAAAATTAGTTTAAGGTATGTCTGATGGTCTCACACTCAACTGGTTTTATCCTAATATCAAATCAATCTTGGAGAAGATCTTAGAATCTCTCAGCTAATCAAAGAGATCATCGATGCGTTGAAGGGGATATCATTTCTTAACCATAATCTAGTTCCATCTCTGATAATCCACACATAAATACAAAGTCCCATCACCCTTCTTTGAGAAAAGAATTGAATAACCCCATGAAGTTATAATAGGTTGTATGAAACCTTTATATTATTGATCTTCCAAGTGAACATTAAACTTCTGAAGCTCTACCAATATCATCCTATAATGTAGAATATAAACTATCTCTACTCCTAACACCAACTTGAGCATGAACTTGATCTCTCACTCGGGTGGTAATTCATAGAAATTTTTAGGAAAGACATCCTAAAAATAGTCTACCACTAGTATAAAAGTATTCTATTTCACTCCACCATTATCCAAAACAAGTCTTTCTATTTGAGCCATGAGAAAATATAATATGCACTTAATTGATCTTGTATGACCAGCCTAAAGATCCCACTCACCTTGGTGAGAATATTTGCCTCCTTATAGATATATAAAAGTAACACTCCTCTAATAAAAGTTGATATGAGCTTGGTATAGAACTATCCAATCCATACCAAGAATCAAATAGAAACCCATCATTTATAGCACAAATGGTTCCTAAAATAAATAGGAACCACCCATTTCTAGATAACACACCTAAAAACATTTGATATTATCTTAACACACTCCCAATGGTGTATGGATGGTCAAAAAACTATCCATTATTTCCAAATACCATCCCAAACCATTTGAAAAAATATCATATAGAAATGAATGTGATGCTTTTACATCAAATAAAACATAAGAAAGTGTAGATGAAACAAGAATAATACCTATGATGGTAGAAGTTCCTACATCCAAACTATCCATAGTAAACTACATAGTGTGCAACTGACTTTACCCTCTTCCCCAGGCATCGGTCTTACTCTCCTAGGCTATTCCCTCTTCCTAGTACTACTACTCCTACATTGGGGTGCCACATTCCCTACCTCATCCTGAACATCTAGTATAACTCCAGCTACTATTATGTTGAGGGGTAGCTAAGTCTTTATAATTTGGTACCTCTCTTGATACCCTTCCACTACTCTATTTCTACATTCCCCTATAAAACCTCTATAGGTGACCTAGCCTACCACAAGCATGGAACTCCAAAGCAGGGTATGGATACTGAGGAAACTTATGGCCAAACTTTCTACACTGATAGAACTATAATGGAACATGGCCCTCAAATAGATTATCACTTCCATGAATATTCTACCCATAGTTTCCTTGTAGATAACTATTATAGAGGGACTTATTTCCACCAGAAGAAGATATCCCAGTTCACCCTACTGAAACAACATGTCCACTACTTAGAGCCTCTCTCAAATTACCTTCTTTGATGAGTGCATGATTCATCACATTCAAAAAATACACAAATTAAATAAATTCCCTTGTGACCTGATCTCATATATAATCCCATATTGAAAACATCTTTCCTAGAGATCTCATCAGCTACTAAAAATAGTGAAAAGTGTTGCAAGTTGGTGAAACTTCTAGTGTAGTCCTTCACTAGCATTCCCTCCTATGTTAGGTATATGAAATCATGAGCCTTATCATACCCCAATGTCTCTGGATATTAGTGTCTTAGAAACTACACCCTAAATTTCTTCTAGTATAACTCTTTTTACTTCCCATATTGCTCCAGAATATCCCACCAACACTTAGAAGGTTCACAAAGAATGTATGTAGAAAGCTTCACCCTCCTATTAATTTGTGTCTCAAGGTGATTAAAGATTATTTGGACCGAATCAATCCATAACTCAGCTACCTAGGGGCCTCCCTCCCTAGTGAACATAGGTGGATGTTGCAGCTGAAACCCTACCATCATCTCAGACATTTAAGGAACGGTACAAACAGTCTCCCTTTCCATGGATCACATGACCCTCAAGAAGCTTTCATGAAGCTAAACATCCATCTGATCCTCACGAGCTATAGGAAGCCCCAACTCAGCTATATTAGGAGAATGTTGATTACTACTCTCCTTACACTAAATTTGAATATGATGATGGGGAATTTTCTCTACAATACAAACACACTCCTTAAAACACTGGCAAACAACAAGTTCAACCTCAAAAAGTGACAACAACTGAGAATCGATGGGTCTTGGACTCTCTAAACATGGATTAAAAAGTGTTTTATCATGAAATAACAATTCCTTCATTTCATTTATTATGTATAATGGGTATCTCATTT
Source organism: Viscum album (assembly GCA_963277665.1). Classification (NCBI taxonomy): domain Eukaryota; kingdom Viridiplantae; phylum Streptophyta; class Magnoliopsida; order Santalales; family Viscaceae; genus Viscum; species Viscum album. The sequence continues at coordinate 643,767,640 of OY728120.1, read as the reverse complement.
CATGGTTCATACAGGAAAATATATCTCATGCAATAATATGTCCCTATCATGAATAATGCATGTTAAGACATATCCCTATGTTCCTATCATGATTCTTGCTTAATCATCTCACGTTATATCAGGACATAAGTATAAATATCAATAAACAATAACATCACACAACATGTAAATCACTTAAGTTAAAATAGTATTAACCATAACAACAAACATTATGAACAAAAATACCATCCCTATGAACTCATATTTTCCCCCATACATGGGTTAGCTACTCCCAAGAAAAATATCATTTCCAAGTCCCAACACAACCTGGTATCCTTTATAAATTTCCTAAATAGTAAATCAATAGAAAATAAAAAGTTTCACCTCTGATACAACATTGAAATTTACCTTGATCTAGTACTCTATATCGTGTCCAAATTAGGTTGGTTACTATACCTAAAGCACGCCTCCTCATATAGAAGAGGTTGCTGACTAGTAGCGAGGGTGTAAAGAGAATAGTTGGGAGACTATACCCTCTAGTGTAGAGTTTCAATAAAATATAATTAAATATTATAAATAAATTTTATAGTAATAAAAATAGTGTAAATAGTAAATCATACAACTGTAAGATAAAGGAAGAACCAATAAATCAAATAATATTGAACCATGTTATGACATGCTGAAATTTATCTAAATATCAAGATGAAATTAATACAAATAAAATACCATGATGACACAAATAAACTCAAAATACCCCGGTCCCAAACCCCATGTCAGTCCCATCTCCAATATCCAACCCATCCAACAAGAAACAATCAACAACAAAGTCCCTTTCCCATGTCCAAACATGTATCCATGTAATCTTCTCAGGTACTAAATGGAATCTTTGATAGGGTTCGAGTAAAACTTAGTATGTCAACACCACTGTGTCTAAAAAAAACATGTCTAATAATAATTGTATGAAATAAAGTAATAAATATGTGTATTGATAAATTAATTAATACAATATAACAATCAACCTACATCCAAACCATGTCAGAATATCTTTGATCATGTAGCATAATCCTACCAATCATAACCACAAACCATGGAATAATCAAATAACCTGGAAATTACCTCTATATAAGTAGTACAACATAACAAGGATAATCCCTATAATCATTATAGAATAATCAGGACAATCCCTATAAGCATTACAACATAACTGGGACAAACCCACTATATAAGCATTTTAGCATCCAAGCCATGCCCTCTATATAATCATTTCATCATCTGATTCATGCCCGCTATATAATAATTTTAGTATGAATCAGAACACAATTCATAACAATAAGAATAACACAATGTCACATCATAAGCAATAATGGTTAATTCATAAAATTACTATTTGTCTTATAATTACCCATTTATTCATTAAATTATATATTAAGCTATTTACATGCCAGTTTTCACACCCAATTATTATCAAATTATCACCATCCATCTCAAAAATCAATTGATCCATTTTCAAGGTGAATCTATCACAAGCAATCACCAAATTCTCATTTCATGCTAAACATACTTTAATCCATTATCCAATTCATTATTATTCAAGGTAGGATCACCCAAAAGGTATCCACAAGTCAAGTTTCAACATAATTGAATCTAAATGGATCCAAAAAATAATCCAATATAATATTTATCATCATTAACTATTCAATTAATTAATGTGCATGTTGTGTTGGCATAATAACTTAATATTGAACAAACTTAAACAATTAGAAAATAAATCATTGGGTTTTGTATAGACCACCTACCTTTATCTGGTGATCAAGATAGTGCTTCTAACTGGTAATGCCAAAAATAATGAAGGTGAAAAAGATCGTAATAATAACCATATCACACAAGATAAAGATCAACACCTTTTCCCAAATAGGTCAAAGGATTACATAGTGATCATGAGAAACAAGCGGAAGATGGGGGAAAATCTAAAGTGAAACCACTCACTAGATATTTATTACTTGATTGGGATATTGGGAATGGAAGAAAACACTCCAAAATTTCCTATAAATCATTTAAGGATTGAGAAAGGAGGGATACATGTGGATGAAAATAAAACATAAACACGTCATGTATTTAAAACCACTGAGCCCGATAACTACATGGCATGTAATCCTTTCATGTCTTGTATTTCCCAAATTATGAGTTACACTAAAAATGCATCGCCTTGGGTTAAAATAACCCTACTCAAACATTACATGACTTGAACTAGTTTCACAGTGTATATTCATTTCAAGTCATGGGCCCATTTCACATAATCTTCCTGGTGATAGTTACATATCATGTAAAATATGCACAACATGTAAATTCCCTATAGGCAGCTTTAATCCCAACTTCTACAAAAGAGCTTGAACTACCTCTAAAGCATTCCAAACTCAAGGGAAACCCTCATAATCCCATTTAACATGTTTATACCCAGACTTCATTAATTAAATCAAAAATAAATACCTATACTTTAGTAAATTTTCCCTAGAAAAATATCTCTTCCTTTAAATGAGACTCGACAACCATGTTTTAAAAAATAAAGAAAAACCAAAGGAAATAGGTTCAATAAAAAACTAAAATATGGGAATACATGGAAAAAAAGACAAGATCTTACACTCTTAATCTATTATGGGTATTTAATATGTTCTAGAATAAGAGAAATCATACAAATAGACCAATAAACATAAAATAGTGTATATTATCTTACATGGATTTAGCATTCCACATAGAAAGATAAATGAATAAATAAATAAATAGGATTGAAGCTCTTACTGATATGGATCTAACATGATGAACGACACTTTAATTGGAAGTCATATGAGGGAGAAATATTAAATCCTAGGAAGAGAGAGAAAAGGATCTCCCACTCTGGTTTCTGCTATATAAAATGAAAAGGTATAATAAGGGTCTGAGTTTTTAAAGGAAAAGTTGAAAATAGTCATTCTCTAGGGTTTTTAATGAGGCATGTGGTTTCTCTACATGGTTTTCCAAACTGTAAACCATTTTTGTCTAAGTGGAACACCACTTCACGTAGTTATGTGTATGGTTTGGAAAATTTTGTGTAGCCTTTTCATGCTCACTTCCCAAAATCCATACCCCCTCAGATGGTTAGAAAAATTGTATGTTAACCATGTGTTTCATCTCTTCAACAAACCTGTGCCATTTCACATGGCTATTAATCCTCCCTCACAGGGTTTTTCTAATTATTACTCTCTATATATGAGTCACACGATTGATCCATATGGTGATTACTAACAATGCACCAACCATGATCCTCATGTTATTCTTTTAAATACTAGAGCTCCAAGCTCAAAACAAGCCTCTAAAATCCCCAAACCCTTCCTTAAAATTTTAAGAACATTTATTAGATTAAAATAAGAGTTTTAAATATTAATTTAAAGGAATATATACCTATATGGAAATACATAATCTTACACTTTTAAGTTCAAAGAAATTTTCTAAGTAAAATATCATATGAGATGATAAATTATCGTATGAGCTGATAAATTATCATATGAACTGATAAATTATCATATGAGATGATAATTGATTATATGAGATGTTGATTTTCATACACTTCTAGGAAATCTATTTTTTTATAAAAGGAAATAATCTTATGAATATACATAGACATTTTCACTAGATTTAAGATTTTAAAAAAATTAATTTATCCTATGAAAGTCTTACATATGAGAATTATCATATGAGGAAAAATAAAGTCACGTGAGCCATGAATTTTAGCTAAGTCTTTGATCATGAAAAGATAAAATTATTATATGAAGCATTCATTTTTTCTATGAGATTAGAAATTCAAATTGTTGTTTTTTTACAAAGTAAAATATCATAAAAGGTTTATAAATATCATACATAGATCAAAAACAAATTATGAGGACTAAAATTTTCTAAAGGAACAATGTTTCCAATTTATTTATCCTACAATAATATGATTTATCTTATGAAAATATGAAATATCATATGCATAAAAATATCATAAGAAGTCAAATATTTATTTCAAAGTAAAAATATGATTTGAAGTTACAATTTAAACATTTTTCTAAGTATTTTGAATTCTTGAAGATAGAAATTCAAGGAAGATAATACCCTTTAAAGATGTAGTTATTTTAAGTGAGTATTTTTAAAAGAATTTATTTTCTCTTTTGAGGAATTTATTACCATTTCAGGAATTCAAGCATAGTATACACCTAATTTCATTTTTATCATAAATTGAGTTTTATGGATATGGAAATAAAAATTAAATAATATGTCTATTTCTAATAATTCATGTAGTTTCAATTAAGATCATGGTTATATTTAAAATTGATCTCTGTCTGATATTTTCATAAAAGAAGGTCACATATGAGAATAGAGCCTATATTTTTGGATTGTTCTATTTTATCTTAACCATTGTAATTTATATTTGGTAATTTTAATTCAAAATAAAAAAATGAGAACACTTGAGTAATAGAGTACTTCCTGAATAATGAAAATGGTTCTCTATTTCCCTGTAAATACAATATTTTCTTTACATTTGTTAAAGAAGAAAAAAATTTGTTATTATTTGAAAATCACATCAACTATACTTGATATATATTCAATATTGTTTCATTAAAGTCCTAATTAATTTTATTTAAGAACCTATCATATTTTTTCAAGTTTCCTCTTGAAACATTGAACGAAATGTGAATCTATTTTATATAGATTTTATCTTTTGTAAAGTAAAAACTCCTTGTTGTGAGAATTAAAATCTCATTGATAGGTCTTGAAAACACATATAGCTATTTATAATCTCTTTTCACTTTTGTAACATTTTGTTGTTTCTTATACTCAACTTTCAAGGCCCCTAGACAAGAAAAATTCATAATAAAATTCACCAAGTTTGAATAGAGAGTGTTAGTGGAGTGTAATATGAGATTTTTATACTCCAAACCACTATAAATACTATGTGTTATATTATCTTATTTTCTATTTTTATTTCCATTTATTATTATATAAAAGAGTAAATAATTTTTTGATGATGGATTTTTAATTAGGGTTAAAATTGAAAGAACACAATCCCCCCCTCTTTAGTTATTATGTAACTCCCTCTAGGTTAAAAATGTCATAAAATATTGATAATCTTGAGTTCTAAAATCTAATAGGTTAAATTCAAAAATATATTATTTTCAAATGGTTGTAATGGATAAATATAGAGATGTAATTTCAATGGTTATGGATCCTTATTTCAATATATAAATATGTGGGTGCTGGAAGGCTCAACGGATTATTTATCTAAAAAATCTTTGTTTAAAGGTTTATTTGAAAGTGTAAATCCCTATAAAGTTCTTGAATGAGAAATAGAGAAAATTAATTATACTAAAAAGGCATAATATGATTTAAATTACAAGCATATGAATGTTATTATATGTGTATTGGGTCCTTATGAATTAAACCATGTTTCACAATGTGATACAACACATGATATGTGGAAAACCATATATCTTTCTTATGAAGATATTGATAATGTAAAGTAACTCAGATAAAAAAATTATAAACTTAATGTTTGATATATTCGGAATGATTAATGATGAGAGGTTCACTTAGATGAATGGGAGCTGACTAAAATTGAAAACAATGTATCTTCTATCGGATATCCTATTTCTAAACATGATCAATATCTTAAATTACTTAAAGTTATTCCATAAAAATATAGAGGAATTTTAGTTTCTTTTAGGTAATCTACTTTAATGAAAAAAAATTAAATAAAATATCTTATTGGAACTCTTATGAGGTATGAATTTTAGATGGTTTCCAAGTCAATAGAACATAAGATGATAAAAAAGGGAGAATAATGCGTTAAAAACATCCACTCCAAAATATGAGAATAGAATAAAGATATATATTTTTCACACTCATTTGATGAAGATACTTAAATAAATTTATATTCAAGTGATTAAATTTCTCAATTTTATATGAAATTAAAGAAGTTATACAATAAGATAAGTTGATTTAATAAATCCTTTAACAAGTATAAAAAGTTTTATAGGAATACCAAAGTGGTGAGGTTCTATGAATAAAATAATATTGGGAATATCATGTCAAATTTCCCTCAAATTAATGAGAAGAAAAATTATGAAAATAATTATAAAATAGATCATACTATAAAAAGGAGAAGAAATAAATGAAGGATACATGGAGTGCCTTAGGTGACTCCAGTGATGACTACAGGTTTGATTCTAGATATGAAGTGTAAAATTAGAAGGAAAATATGTGCTTCATAGAAAAAAATGATGAGGGAAAAATCTACAAAAAAGAATATAAAAATGTTTTATGGATGGTGGTTGTTAAATACATTTGAGTGGATATTTTTTCAACTTTCAATCATTATCTAAAATTTATGGAGGATATGTTACATTTTGTAAAAATTTATAAGGAAAAATTATTGGAATTGAATCTATTGGAGATCCCCATTCAATAATAATCAACAAATTGGTTTATATTTAAGGTTTTAAGAAAACATGATAATTATTTCTAACATTGTAATGTTGGATATTCAGTTAATTTTTCTAATAATTTATTTTCTACTTTTTAAAATAATTTTCTTAAATTTAGTGCACCAAAAACTAAAAAAAATTACACTGTATATCTTCATTACTTATGTAAAAAAATGTGAACAATTTGAATACTAAAATTGATGAAACTTGGATTTTGAATAGAGGATTTTACATTTTAACATTCATTAACTAAAAAAAATATAAGAAAAATATGTTTTTTGATTTTCCCTAACTAGAATTGGAAAAAAATTATGGGATACATTCCAAAAAGGAAAGTGACATAGATCATGTTTTAAACAAAATAAATAAGTTTTTATATCCAAAACACTTGAACTTATTCATATGGATTTTTTTGGAACTTCTAGAATAGAAATTCTAGCTTGAAAATCTATTGTTTATATTTTAGTTGATTATTTTTCATGATTTAATTGGGTTTATTTATTAATAATTAAAAGTGAATCTTAATCTATTTTTATTAATTTTTATAAGCTTGTTCAAAATGAAAAACGTTCTAAAATTATATCCTTGAGAAGTGATCATGGAGGGGAATATGATAGTGATGAATTTAATTCATTCTACTCAAAATATGGTATTAAACATACCTTTTATACCCTCAAAACACCTCAATGGAATAGTGTTTTTGAAATAATAAATATGAACTTAAAAGAAATTACTAGGATTGTGTTGTGTGAATAGAGCATGCCAACTCCTTTTTTGAAGCTATTAAAATGACATGTTATGTCATCAATAGAGTTATAATAGTAAATATCTGGAAGAAAATGATCAATGAGTTGTGGGGTAATATAAAACTAAAGGTTGGATACTTTAAGGTTTTTAGATGGAAAGTGTATATCTTGAATTCCAAGGATAATCTTGGTAAGTTTGATCTAAAATATAATGAAGGAATATTCCTAGTCTATTATACTACTTATAAATTTTGTAGATTTTTTAATAAAATTTCAAAGATATTTGAAGAATCTACTCATGTGAAATTTTATGAAAGTGGTCATTTTGATCATCAAAAAACACAAATTTATTACTTGAGTGATTCGATGGATAAATTGAGACTTGTTCCTATCTTTGAAAACAAAAAAGAATGATGAATTGGTAAATTATCATGAACAATATGGTATTTAAAGGGAATAAACTGATGAACTACCGCACCCATAATTCCATTTTATAGTATTTATCATTTATTTTTGGTCTTTTATTTTATCTATAGCTTTTTCTAGGTCTTTTCCTTTGAAACATGATTTTTTTTGGGAGACAGGGGATGGTGTGTGGTTAGGGGAAACCATGTGGAAACCTTAGTATACTATTTAATCTAAGACAGTGGAACCAAAGTACCAGCATGGTTAGGTTCATAGTTTATGGAACTATATGACCCAAACTATTCGGCCTCTTTCAGTTGATCCAAAATCACCCACACGGTTGGAGCATGGTTTGTAAAACCATGTGGTCATCCTAGTTTTAAAAAAATTCCTAAAATACCCCTACCTGATTTAACCCCTCTCACCCCACATTTTCTCCCATTCATGACCCCTCCATCCCTTGGTGCACTGACCCTCTTCCTACTATCATTCATAGCCTCAATTGTATATGGATTTTGGCTTAGGTTCTTTAAATAAACTCCAAGTAAGTGTCTCATTTCCTTTATTCTTAGACTCTCCTCTATTCTTTATATTTTTGTTTCTACTCAATGGTTATGATGAAATAGAGTTAGTCTAATATGAACTATATGGCATTGGTTTTGATGTTTATGTTTTAATATTTCTTTCATAGGATCTCCTCTCCTCTTGGATTGTATTTTCCAACCATTTATTGGCGATTTCAATGGAAAATGAATATGGTTTCATATTGTGTTATTAATTTAAAATTTCATTATGCTTTATTCTAAATCTAATGGTTTTATAAATTATTTTTTGTGTGTGAATGGGTGATTTCAAAGGTGTTTTGGTATGTGTGAAATGGTTGTAAAAATTGATTTTTTCCCCCATGGATATGTTGTAAATTTCATTATTTTCCATGTGTTGGTTGGCTTATGATGAAAGAGGATTTGTATGATTGAAAAAAAGGTAGGTAAATCAGGTGGGAATCATATTTATCTATGAGGGTATACTAGGAAAATTATTCTAGGTATGCACCGCCCTACCCTACCTAACAGTATTACATTACAACACTAACTAAACTATTAATAATAATGTGGATTGGTTATGGCTCGAGCATAGGAACTAAACTTTTCATCCATGATACTATCACTGAGAGTATTAGGATCCTAGGACCCCACTTACCAAGCTACTCAAGGATTTCCCATGGTGATTATGATGTTTTATTACCTACACACTAGTTATTTTTATTTTCTTTGCTTTTCTTGAAAATCTAAAGCATGTTTTAAATTAAAATCATTTTCTTTATTTCAAAACTAGAATATTTATTTGTACTATAATGAATATACATGGAGCACTTGGTGGGATCCTATTGGTAAAGTGATCTCACACCCTACATACACCCAATGTGTGTAGTTGGACCTTATTTTGTCTGAATCAGGTAAATTAAAGGCTTTATATGGTTTTGGTGTATACTCTTGCTAGTGACTTCTCAATGGGATATATGTTGACGGTGACATGGGGGTGGTTGGCCCTTGTGTCATGAGGAGGTTTTTAGATATTTTTTTGGTTTCTTTTCTTTTTTTCATTTTGGTACTTTGGTATGTATGTAAAATTAAACTTTTATATGATTATTTTTGTTATATTGTTTGTTATGGATGATTTTTATCATACTTTATGTCTATTATGATGATTTTGATGGGAAAAATCACTCCCAATAGAGTTCCTAGATACCCAAACACTAGTTTATAACCCATGGGTATTGGGAATTCCCTTCAGGACATGTCATGGGATATTTTGGGTGTTAGTTTGGATGGAATCCTTGGATGATTCATGATAAAATGGTATTAAATTCATGGTTTTCCCTTTCTTTAGATCTTCTAATTTGGAAATGGATAAAATAAATGGGAGATAGGAATGTCGAGGGTTGAGGTTTTGGTTATGAGTGGGGTATCTGGACAATACACCTCATTAAGGGCCATGGATCACCATGGGATATTTGGAATTTTGTTTGAATCCTATCTAGAGTGTAATACATAGGTATAATACTAGGAATGGGAACTAGTATATAGTGGAGTACGTTAGTTTTTCATTATTTGGTTTTGATTTATGTGAGAGTTTTATTATTTATTTTATTTTATTACTCATGGTTTGATGTATTTATGATCTTCCTTTTGGTTTCTTTGACTTGTGTAGTATCATGACACCATGGATACATTTAGTATATCCACAGGAGCTGGTCATAGATAATTCTCTATCGGATAACCCACCAGTTGATCAAAAACTTATAGAGGTAGTTTTTTAGGGTATCTAATCTATTGATTAGGGATTGGGATCAAGTCCTGCTCAAGCTAGGAAAGTTTAACCAGGGACAAAGAAGGATTGGGGTCATGAGTTCCTTAGGCATAAGCTCTCTTTCTTCTAGGGAAGTACTAAACCCTCGGATGTTGAAGACTAGGTGCAGAAAATTGAGTGTATATTTGAGTTTCTTGGAACTCCTGAATCCATTAAAGTGAATTTTACTACTTTCGTGTTGTAAGGACCCAGTAGTAGGTTATAGGATATTGTGGTTCAGGCTAAGAAGCATAATTACATGGGTTGTAAGGATTTCAGGGCCATTTTTATTGATAATTTTTTCCTAGAGACATTAGTCCCCACCATGTCATGGGAGTTATTATCCCTTCATTAGGGGGAATTTTCTATGATGGGATATGAAAAACTCTTTGTAGATATGGTCTATTTTTCTCCAGAGATGATTAAAAATGAAAATGTAAAAGCTTGATGTTTTGAGATAAGGTTTCAGCTAGATATCTAATCCCTTATCTTCCTATTTAAATTGAAGACTTTTACTGAGGTGGTTGACCTGGATTTGATGGTGGAGATTGACTAGGAAGGCATGTAAGGTTTGAAAGGGATGCTTCTATCTCTATTATATAGTAGTATTAGTTCATCTAAAAATAAATGGAAACAAGGGGAGCAAGGGAATAAGGGTATTAGTAGATCTGGATATCCACCTCGACCATCTCTATCACTAGCTACAAATTTTAGGACTATTGTGTTCCATCGATACGAAAGGTATGAGAATATATAGACTATATGTCAAGTACAACCTAGGGTGTTCTACCATTGTGGATTCATGGGACATCTTCAAAAAATTTATAGGAATTACCCTCCTTATCAGAGTGGTGTTGGCTCTATATCTCCCAGAGGAATAGAAGATCAGTATGATTTTTCAAGGGCTATGGGATATCATTCTAGTGGAAATGGTAGAAAAGATGGATTTATTATATATATAGTGAGCATAAATTGGATGCATGGGTTAGAAGTGGACCTTAGTCTTAGATAGAGATGAATAATATACACGTTATGGATATAGTGCCAATGTAATCTGATACAATATTTATGACAGATAGAGGTAATTTTATTATTGCATCAACTATAGTAATTTATTTAGTCGACATAGGTGATTCACACTCTTTTTTCTCTTCTCACCTTGTGTATTTGATAAAATGTTCAACCAATCTTATGTTGTATGCTATAGAGCTGTTTATACCTCTTGGAAAGAGGAATGAGTGGGGTTTCTTATACTTGTCTTGTGTCATCTCCTTGTCAAAAGTTCAGTTGAAATGGGATTTATTGTCTTGGATATGGACCTATTTAAAATGATCCTAGGGGTAGACTGGATGATGATATTTAAGGACCATATGGATTGTTATCATCGGTGGGTAGCCTTCACATACCCTTTTGGGAGGACTCAAATTTTTCAAGGAGAATGGGATACACAATCAAGATGAGTAGGATCTCCACTTCTAGAGTTAGGTGAAATTAATTATCAAGTATCTTCCCTATTGTTTGAATTATATGGGGAAGATTCAAAGATTGGGTTTTCTCATTTGGTTAGTGAGTTCCTATAATTGTTCCTGAAGGATTTCTCATGCTTTCCTCTTGAACAGGATTTGGATTTCACCATTGACTTGGAACCAAGGACACAACCAACATATCTTCCATTATATCATATAGAACTCATTGAGTTGAGGGAATTAAATATTTAGTTAGATGATTTGGAATCTAAAGGTTTCATTTGTCTGATCGTGTCTCCATGGGCCACTCTAATACTCTTTTCTAAGAAATATGATGGATCTCTTTGTTTATGTATTGATTATCAAAATTTAAATCAGGTCATGATCAAGAATGAACACTCATTTCACTATATTGATGATATATTTGACCAACTAAAAGTGTAATGATGGTTTTCAAAGATCAACCACCGCTCAAGGTATCACCGGGTTAGGGTATGAGAAGCTGATTTTCTCAAGATAACTTTCCTAATTAGGTATGGACACTTCAAATGTCTAGTAATGTTGTTTGGATTAACAAATGATCTTGTAGTTTTCATGGCCCTTATGAACTATGTATTCCATTGATACCTCAAATACTTTTTTGTGGTGTTTATGGATGAAATTTGGTTTTAATTGAAGTCAAAATAAAATCATATAAATAATTTGAGGATTATTCTAGGAATGTTACAAGATCATCATCATTATATCAAATTTTCAAAGTATGATTTATGGATTTGAGAAGTCAATTTTTTAGGCCACGTGATATTAGAACATTGGGTTTTAGTTGATCCATATAAATTCATAGCAGTGATTTCATGGGAAGAGATGAGAAATGTTTTTGAAATCATAATCTTTTTAGGCATGGTAGGATGTTATTAGTGGGTTTTCAAAGAATTATCTATACTTTCCTCACCCATAATGACTCTTACCTAGAAAGGTGTAAGGTTTTCTTGGAGTCTATAATGTGGACTGTCTTTTGAGGAGCTTAATCTATGATTGACATCCACCCCTATCTTGATCTTACCCAATGATAGATAGGGTTATGTGGTCTATTGTAATGATTTATACATGATTTTGGGATGTTTTATTATGTAGGGAGACAATGTGGTGGCATATGGGTCTTGAAAACTCCATCCATATGAGAATAACTACCCAACCCATAACCTCTATATTGTAGTTGTGATTCATTCCCTCAATTTCTAGTAGCAATATATTTTTAGGGAAAGGTTTACAGTCTACTCAAACCATAAAATCCCAATCTATATATTCTCCTAAAAATATTTAAACTTGAGTAAAATATTGTGGATAGAGTTTTTCCAAGGGTTCAAATTTGACAACATCTACACTTCGAGTAAAGGGAATGTAGTCGTTGATGCCCTAATAAAGAAGTTTCCAACTCAAGATCTGAAGTAGTCAAGAAGTGAATGGGATCTTATGGGGAATTTTTATGGATACACCTGGAAGCTAAAAATGAGAAATGGGTGTGTTTTTAGCTAGCATAATGTTGATGATTTATCTTATAGAGATAATATGGGAAGATCATATGAAGGATGAGTTGTATAAGTGTTCTAGTCAGTTTATAAATATTGGGGAGGTTCCCAATGAGTGGTCCTTATCTCATAAAGGAGTTATTTACTTCAGAGGCCATATTTTTGTACCTTTTTCACTAAGTAAGTTGTTGATTTATGAATTTCACTGATCTCAATGAGATCATCATCCTGGTGACACCAAAAAATTTTATGATGTGTGACATCGGTTCTGGTGGATGGGTATGATGTGTGACATCTCTAACTTTGTTTCTCATTGTTATACTTATCAGAAATTCAAATCTATGCATCAGAGGCCCTCGGGATTTCTTTAGCCTCCCCCATTCCTACATAGAAGTGGGATGAGTGATCCATGGATTTTATCATCGGGTTACCCTATACACCCCAGGGAAGGAATTCCATTTGGGTGGTCAATGATCATTTGAATAAATATTCTCACTTTATCCTAATCAAGGACACTACCAAAGTGGAGGAACTAAGAAAATTGTTTGTCTAGGAGATCATGAGGTTGTATGGTGTACTATATACTGTTGTTTCTGATAGGGACCCTTGTTTTACACTCATTTATGGTAAGTCATACAAAATGAAATGTGGTAATAGCTCAAGATTATCATGGAATACCATCCCCAAATAGATTTCTAAATGGATCGGCTGAACCAAATTTTTTAAGACATGATTCATACTTTCATATTGGACTTCAGCAGTTTATGGGATAACCATCTAGGATTGGTATAATTTTCCTACAATAAAAGTTACCAATCCCCTATTAGGATGGATCCCTATGAGGTTCTATATAGTTGAAAATATTGTTCCCCCCATTACTGGATGGAAGTGGGTGGTGCTTATTTAGTGGTACTAAGCATTGTGCAATAAATGACCGGAAAGATTCAGATGATCATGCAACATTTGATGTCATCTCAGATCCATTAAAATTATTATTCCAATTATTAAAATCATGCCTTGTAATTATGAATGTGTTACTGGGTTTTTATAAGGGTGACACCTTATTTGGGCTATCTATATCTTGGGAATCCTGGAAATCTCACTCTGATGTATGTTGGACCTTTTGAGATCACTAAGAGAATCGGTAATGTTTCATAATATTTTCATTTCCATCTCAATTGATATCAATTCATGAAATTTTCAACATATCTCAGTTGAAAAGATAAAATCCAAATCCTTCCCATGTGTTGATTTGGGAAGATCTTGATATGGAACCTGATTTGTCAATGAATGAGAAGCCAGTTCATATTATTGATTCCTATGTTAAGGTACTTAGATAGAAATATATTCTTATAGTTTTATTACTTTGACAACATGATAATTATAATCATGATATGTGGGAATGTAAAGTCTTTGGTGGAATAACAATGACCTCACTTAAACTCTGGTTAGGCTATGGGTTGAATTTTCAGTGGAGGAAAGTGACATGGTGGGGAGAATTGTCACACTCATGGTGCCTTTTTTAGGTATTTATCATTTATTTTTGGTTTTTTATTTCATATATATAATTTATAAGTCCTTTACTTTGAAACATGATGTTTTTGGGGAGATATTGTTTGGCTCACAATTAGCGGAAACTGTGTTCCATCCTCAACAAATTGTGTGAGCTGAGACAGTGTCACTGAAGTACTTGCATGGTAAAGAGAATGGTTTGTGGAACCATATGACCCAAAACATGTTCCCTATTCTAGTTGAGCTATAATAACCTAGATAGTTGGTACATGGTTTGGAAATATTTGTTTCCGAACCTTATGATCTTCCCGGTTTTTTAAAATTTTGAATTTCCTAAACTACCCCTCCCCAATTCAACCCCTCTAACCTCTCATTTTCTCCCATTCATAACCCCTTCAGCCTCAGGTGAATCAAACCTCTTATTCCTATCATTATTGGACTCATTTTTGTGTGTCTTTTGGCCTAGGTTCTTTTAATAAAATTCAAGTAAGTGTCACCTTTCCTTTCTTCTTGCTCTCCCCTCTCTTCTTACTTGATTTTATTTCTACTCTATGGTGGTGATGACCTAGTTTTGGTCTAATACAAACTATATGGAATGGGTTTTTTTGTTTATGGTTTATTCTTGATTTCATATGATCTCCTAACCTCCTTTCTAGTGGTTTCCAACTAATTCTTGGTGATTTCAAGGTAACAGGTAAGTGGTTTCATGTTGTGATATTGTTTAAAAATGTAATTATACTTGATTATAAATCCAATGGTTTTCTAAATGTATTTTTTTATATAAATGGGTGGTTTCAAATGTCTTTTGGTGTGTGTGAAATGGTTTTAAAAATATATTTTCCCCCATGATTATGGTTGTAAGTGTTGTGATATGGCATATGGTGGTTGGACTGTGATAAAATGGGATTTGTATGGTTTGAAAAAAAGGGGTAAAGAACATGGGAATCATAGGTGTCTAAGAGATAATACTGGGAAAAATATATTATACATGACCCTCTCATACCTAGAAGGATTACATTACAACACTAACTAAACTATTGATGATGATGTGGACTGGTTATGGATTGAACACAATAAAAAAAATTCATGACCATGGTATGATCACTAATAGTATGAGGATCATAAGTCCCCACTTACCTAGATACTTAGAGATCTACCATGGTTATTATAATGTTTTATTACCTTATTACCATTTATTCTTGTTTTCTTTACTTTCATTTCAAAGCTAAATAATGTTTTAAATTAAAACTATTTTATTTTTTTCAAAGATAGCATATTTATTTGTTCAATAATGGATATGCATGGATAACTTGGTGGGATCATATTGGGAAAGTAAGCTTACAACCTACACACACCTAATGGTCGTATGTAGACCTTGTTTAATATGACTCAAGTAAATGAAAGTATTTGTATGGTGGTGGATTATACTCTTGCTAGTGACTTCTCTATGGGATGGGTGTTGGATATGACATGATGGGTGGTTGGACCTTGTTTCCTGATGAGATTTTTTGGTATTTTGTTGGTATCATTTCGTTTTTTTTCATTTTAGCACTTAGGTATGGATGTAAACTTAAACTTTTGTATGGTCCTTTTTGTTATAGTTTGTGTTATAGATGGTTTTTATCATTATTTATGTCTATGTTGATGATTGTGATTGGAAAATCATTCCCAATTGAGTTCCTTGATGCCCATGAACTATTTTCCATCCTGTGGGGATTGATAATTTCCTTCTATCCATGTCATGGTCCAGGTTGGTTGTCATTTTGGATGGAATATTAGGCCAGTGCAGTATATAAACCTAAAAGTGTGCTACCTAGATAGACTAGGACCTTTAAATACATCCTATGGAAACTGTAATAGTAAACCTATATGAATGAGTTATGACTATAATAAGTGTAATAAAACTTGTTTATTTTGGTTATTTTCTATCCTAGAGAGAACCTAAGACCATGGAAGAATCCTTAGGTTATGAGAGTTGTCTCATATTCATACAATAATAATTAAACAAGTTCATGAGAAATATGGTTTGGTAATTAGCTGATAGACCTTCTGATTATCCTATTTTTGGAACTAAATGGGTATTTAGAAATAATAAGTATTATCAAGGTGTGATCACTTGAAATAAAGCTAGAATAGTTTCTAGAGGTTATAATTAAGAATAATAAATAAATTATAAAGATATATTTTCCACATTTTCTAGGTTAGAATCAATTGTAATTATTTAAGCTTATAGATATTTTAATAACTTTAAATTATATCATATGGATGATAAATTGGAATTTATAAATATATTTTTAATAGATGAAGTTTATGGTGAACAACCTCCAAGTTTTGAAGAACCTCATTTTCAAAATTCTATTTTAAAATTTACCAAAAAATTATATGCCCTCAAAAAAGCACATAGATCTTGGTATGAAATACTAAGTTCATTTATTTTATCAAATGGTTTGACTGTATTTTTTCTAGGGACCACTTTATTAAATAAAAGGTATTAAAAATATTTTTTACTTATAAAAATATATGTTGATTATGTTATTTTTTGTTCCACAAATATAAAATTGTGTAATGATTTTTCAAAACTTAAGAAAAAAAGAATTTGAAATGAGAATGATGGGTGAGTTAAACTTTTTCCTTAGATTTCAGGTTTACCAAAAGTATTTTTAGAATGTTTTAAACCAAATTAATTACATACATGATTTATTAAAAAGATTTGGACTTTAAATTAGTAATACCTTCTCAAATATTATGAGTTATAATATTAAAATTTACTTGGATGAAGTTGGAAAATCATTTGACAACAAGATTTATAGAGGAATAACCAAGATATAGCTTTATTTAACTGAAATTTGACCAGATATTTTATTTTTAGTTTTTTTACAAGTAATATTTCAAGAAAACCCAAAGGAATATTATTTAACATCTTACAAAATAATTTTAAGGTATTTTAAAGGAATATTTTTTATCTTTAATTTTTCTAAAAACATTTAATTTTGATTTAACATCATATTTTGATGCTGATTTTGGTGTTGGGTGATTAGATAGAAAAGGTGCATTTGGAAACTGTAACATTTTAAGATAATTTCTTGTTTATTGATCAAGTAAAAAATAAACATTATATTACATTATCAATTTCTTAATTTGAGTACATTATAGTTGGTATTTCTTGTTCTTAGGTTTTGTGCATGAAACACACATTAATGGACTTTGGATTTAATTTTAATCATGTACCAATAAAATTTGATAAAACTAGTGCTATTAGGATTTCTAAAAATCCAATAAATCATTCTAGGAGTAAGAATATATATTTAAGAGATCATACCCAAAATGGTGATATTTATCTTGAATTTATTTGTACTAAAAATCAATTAATTTACATATTTACCAAACTATTGTATATTAATTGGTTTGATTTATTTAAACATGAATTAGGTTTATTTGATTTTAAATTTTTTATTTTTAATTTTAATTTAAATTCTAATTTTCTTATTTATTTCTTTAACTTTTAATATTTTATGAGTTGTTTTAATTTCCAAATTCATGTTTAAAGTATGTTTTTTCTATCAGGTAATAAAGTGACACATGACTCTATCTTATTTTCAAATTTTATTTATTTATTTTATCACACCACCTTGTAAAGATAATCTATGTCTTCCATAGAAAATACTCATTTTTTTCTTGAAAACCTTGAGCTTTAGTGAACCCCAAAACTCCTTCTCTTCCAAATCCAAACCCTTCTTTCCATAATTGAACCTTCCAAACCATTATCCACTTCACTCTTGCTGAGAATAGGAGAGTTGAAAAGAGTTGAATAAAGTGTCTCCTAAAGTTAAAAGAGGCAAAAAGTATTGCAGAGAGTTATAATATGAAAAGCTATCAATTTCACTTGGATATACTGGACAGATTTGTTGCTCAAAAGGGTTTTAGACTTCTAAGGATGGGTGTTCATCTTTGACGAAAGGATAACTGATTTCTTCTATGATAATGAAGTTAGAGAGTTATATGAGACTAATGAATTAATATTATAAGATGGAGATGATTTTTTCATATAAAAACTAAATGTAATGATATTTTCAATATCATTTTTGGAGTTTATTGAAGTTTTTTATTTCCCATAAGAATAAAGCTTCAAGTTTAAATCATCTCTGGATAGTGTCAATGATGTGCGGCCCACTAAAATAATGAAATATATTTTTGGATCTCTCATCATAGATAAAACTATATTTAGGATTTATAGGATTAAATAAGTTTTCTAGTTAAGTTTTTCTAAACTAGGGTCATTTAGAGAAATGGTGAATTTGAGAAAATGCTACATTTGGATAATCATATTCTCTATATGTTGTTGTTTCAGAAGAGAATAAAACTATTGAGGTAAATATTTTAATATATATACTATTTATGCTATAATTATTTGATATTAAATCATTATGAAAGAATTTTCACTTTTCTATTTGAGAAGGATAGAATAGAGGTGAGTGAGGTTGTGAAAACTATGTTTCATGAGTTAAATTGTAACGAACCAGCCTAGTTCGACCTAACACATCACCAGATATGGATCACCACAAGGCCTCAAGTTCACCTTCCGGAATGGAAGAGGTTTTTGACCAGTGTAAAGGGTCTAAAAGGTTCACTAGGGAGACTATACCCTCTAGTTAGAGTATAATAATAGAATAGAATAACCAAAATTATACATAGGGTACACATCATAGTGGTAATAATAAATAATTGAAACAAAAGCATTCTATAATAAATGAAATACATCATATAGTCATATAGACTCAAATTATGAAAAGCATACAATATAAAATCACCCACTCATCTAACCACATGTACAAAATAAACAACTTAAAATAAATACAACATGATCCACTGCCAACACTGAGCCTAAACACATACTTGGTCTCCACGGTACTCGACTTACAATAGAACAATCTTGAGAATCCACACAATAAGTTCTTATCTATAAAGTAAAACTATGCCTTATCCAAATCCATTAAAAAACATGTGCTCCGACCTAAAATTAGACATCAGTTCTTCACTTACACTGAGGTTCACATATAGAGAATGTGAAATATATCTTAGTAGGCTACCCCCAGTAGTGAACCTATAATCTGTTATCATAATGAGTATATCCATATGTCTTATTCTCATTGTAGCTAAATACTGATAATAACTATCATAAAATAAAATAAAAAGTAATAAAAAGGGGTATAATAAAATGGAAAATAGCCAATTGTGGGTTCTTTCCTGACACTCAAGGTAAATCTACCCCTACTCTGGCCCACACCAGAGTATTTATAGCATATAGATCACCCTAATACAAGATAACCAATGCATTTCTAGATCTACACAAGAGATCAAAGACTTCTAAATGAATTAGGAATTATTTTTGGACCATAGGGTGTAACCATAGGCATCCACATGACAAATTTCATCTACCAGGATTTAGGAATCCAATTACATGATCTGAATTGACAACAAGAACATCTAGGTCGACACAACTAGAGAACCTGTCAGTCCTAAATCATGAAAAACAAATCAGGAACTAGCTATAGACCCAATAAGTATATCTCTATATATAACCTTGGGATAACATGTCATCCATGGTCCTCAGGAGCATAACAATATCCACAGTACATGTAACTCACTTCATAAGTGTTGCAGAACCTCACAATCCTCAAGCCACTCTAGCTAAGTAGAATACTCAAATAGAAGGAGGATACCCTCATCCATATCATCCATTATCTCCCTAATCTATTATAAACATAACTATACAATTGAGGATAGAACCATATCAAAAATTAGGGACAATTACCAATCTAAGATATCCCAAGGGTATCGTCTTAAAACCAAAGTCCTAAGTAGAAACTACCTCAAACAACATGACAAATGGCCAAATGAATGTGGGACGATCCAACCTCAAACCCATCATCCAAAAATATGAACAATAATCACTAATCATTGGTCAATAAATCATAGGTCCTATCTTGGAACCCTAGATCTCAGCATCTAACCACAAACACCATAGGGTCTCAATGACCCACCTTAGGGCCAAACCAAAATTGGGGCTCCCATGGTCCCTGGGGTCACAACATAAAGTGAAATCCAACTAGGTACTCCCCTGATACACCCAAGCTATTGAGACACATTCCTCTATAGATCCACAATTGGCTTAAAGGCTAAAGGTCATAGCTAGAGAAAAACATTCTACGAGGGGTTCCTCTAGCTCATCCAAAAGCATAGGACATGCCCAGTGCAGAAACATCCCAAACAGACCTCAGTGGCATCCAACTAATCCTCAATCAATAACACACCCAATAGGCATCCAAAAAAATCATTCCAACCAAGTAATTCTCAAAATTACTCATGGAAACCTCAAAAATAGGACCTAAAAAGGTCCCCTCGGCATAATGAAGCCTCAGATAAAATCCCACGTAATAAATCCCCAACCTACCTTCCCAAAAAATAACCCATATTTGGGTAAAAAATCTCCCACATTAGCATCCAAATAAATATAATGCCACAATGGCATTCTCAATCATCAACTACAGAAATCACTATTCATTCAATCTGTAACCATTCCACTAGGACATCCTCAAGAGTTCCTTAAACTCATATCAACAGCACAATAGAACTTGGCCATAACTTCTATCCCATGAAGTCAACCAATTCCAAATGATCCAACAGATCTGATCCTCACCCATAGGATTCAAACCTCAATAGATATAACCTCAAGCAACTGATCCCATCATGTAAGGGAGAACCAACATATCCTCAGAGATGCTACATGATTCCACCATTTGGAATCTATCCAAAGAACCTGAAATAGATTTCCATGGAACACTCAATCTAGGAAAATCTCTGAGATCACAACCCTCACCCGGGCCTCAAAGCTCAAAACCCAACCCCTAGGGTGATTCTTAAACTAAGCCTCAAAGAAATCCTCCTGAAAACACTCACCCATCCAAAACACCATCCAGATAGAATCTAAACACCAAAAGGATTCCACCATCGTGATCTATGTGAAAAATGATAATAATGGACTACTCATAAGTCTAATTCTAATTCCTGGGTGAAAAACAAGAAAAATATACCAATATAGGAAAACATACGTAGCATGTACTTCGGGTGCATGGCATATAACCCCAAAGGTCCTCCCTGACCATGTTCCACAGGACACACAACATATACTATCCCAAAGTACATGGCATGTGGACATTATACCTGGCATGTAACCCCACATGGGTACCTACTTGTGCACCTCATCGCCACTCGTTGTGTACATCATCAGACTACACAATTTGTACCACACTGTACATGGCGCGTACCCCACATGGGGTCCCTATCCATGTACCTCACCATGTACTCACACATAGGTTCTAGATAATCCTAGTACATGGCCACTAGCTGTGTACCTCACATGGGTTATTTTCATGTACCCTATACGACCATATTCCCCCAGCACACCATGAGTCCCGCAACATGGAACGTACTCCCAAGTACATGGTTTTTAGTCCAAAAAACTCATCTTCTCCAAACAATAATAACACTTGGTGTTTGTTCTCTAAACTATACATCATGTATATGGATTTTTATGAGTAAAAAAACCAAAATGGCCCAAAACATAAAATTTCTACCCCAAAACCACAGATCAACCACAATGGGTCCCCAATAACCCATTTAAGGCTTTAAAAACTAAAATCACTTAAACTATGGGTATTTATAATGAAAAATATAAAATGGTACTACCTCTAGGTAGAAACTGCTAAAAATTAAAAATGGATCTATGCCACTCACCCATAGATCCTTGACCTACCTCTAGATGAGCTCCCCAAGTGGAGCCTCCTCCTCTCCCTCTCTTAATCACATGATTCCAAATACCATAGGGCAAGCACAAGAAGGAAAAGGGTAAATTATAGAGAATAAAAAGAAAAAACTGAATAAAAAGGAAAAGAAAAGAGGCATGAGCCTAATCCTAGTGCCCACAATGGGTTTATGACTCACCTAGGAAAAAACCACCATTGCAGACTCAACCAAGAATATGGAATCATATGATTCTCCATTTAAAATATATTAACTAACAGACACACATGAATAAACTAATATTTATTTATTTATTTATTAAATATTCTGTGAAAATTCCAAAGGCTTGGATTTCTATTAAACTCATGTCCTAGGGTAAACACCTTATTCTAGGACTAACATAGTGTTTAGAAAAATTATCTTAGATCAAATTATAGGTAAATTTACCATTTTTACCCTGAAACAATTCTAGGAACAAAAATTCAAATTCCCCATGATTTTCACAACCAATAACTACATGGATCATCACAAAATCCCCACCAAAAATACTTATCACCCCTAAGAAACCTCGATGGTAAACTAGCATCCATTATCTCACCCCAAGAACTAGCACGATCAATATTATCTCAACCATCTAATGATTGATCTTACAATACCCACAACTCTCTCCCCACAGAAGAGATGTTTAACCATGATCGATCTAATGCTCCCTGCCATAGGAGTATCCTTATCATTTCCCCACTGCCAAAATAAAAAACCACACATCCCACAATACATCCATCACCAAATATAATGGATAGACATGGCCAACCCTCTCACACTTGAGTTGCATTAAGAAAACAAAACCACTCATCCCTGAACTTCCAATAACAATAACCTCCATGTTCAAAAAAACTTAAACAAGGCTCATGACCTCCAATAATTTATAGTGTACTCCCCACTATAAGTATTTCCTTAAACTGGTCTCAAAAGTGTAATAGGAACCATGATCACATGGTAAAATCCCTAAAAAACTAGGCTAATGTGCCTAAAACCACTGATCATACTCCTCACACGGGTCAATTACAATAAATAGAAGAACCCTCAACACTCATTTTAAAAAATGTGGCATCACCCTATTAACATGATCAAACATGAACAACCTCCACTCAGGCATTGATCCAAATCTACAAGTGTCCAACCATGCTTCCACTATGATACCCAAGGCACAACCAAAATGATGAGGGCCATGAAATCAACCAAAACTTCCCTCTCAAGTTATCCATGAGATAAGGAGCACTCTCAATGCTCCACTTATCAAACACCAGGCATCCGCATTCCTAACCATGCCCTGGAGATAGCTGACCTCGACAACCCCACCAAGGAATAACATCCATGCCCACCCAAGACATTGGTGACACCATGCACACAGACCCCACCACAAGACTTGGTAGACAACATGTGGCAAGAACAACTCCCTCCCAAGAAACATGAACATGAGAATTCAGGGAAACCACCACCTCAGGGAAACTCGAGCCCAAACCAAGGATCCCTTAGGCATCCTTTTCCACATTGATCCACCAACCGAGCACTCATATCCCACTACCAACCCACTAGGGTTTCTATGCATCCCTCAATGAAGGTATTATATCTCTATCACTGGAAAACATTTCACCACATGATCCATGTGACCTTTCATCAGAACAAAATATATATACAAGTGATTCAATTGATTAGAATGACACCAAGTACTTATATGATAAAACACCATATGAGTAGTTATGGACACTTTAAACAACTGAACCTCTATCATCAGTAAAAACACTACAGACATTCATAGGTCATGTGAATCCTATATTCCTAGAATTATGAATGAATAATGGAATCATGTCCATAGGCCAAGATCTAAAAACTAGAATAAACAATAAATCCACAAACCCAAGTGCATCACACTAGGTGAAATCATGAAACCATAAAAATGGAATCCAAGAATATTATTCCCATTCCTTTGAAACATGGACTTTATATCGGAAAAGGTGTTCATGACACATGAGTACAATATTCATAAAAACTTCTGACACATTCCTAGGCCTCCTTTCTACCAACTCCCCAAATCATAAAACCAAACATCTATAATACCATTTTTTAACAAACTAGCTTGGGTAAACCTAACATGTCACATGATCTGGCTCATCATAAGGCCTCAATCACACCTTCCCAAATGACAAAGGATACTAACCAGTGGTGAGGGTATAAAAGGTGAAGTGGGGAGACAATACCCTCTATCTAAAGTACAATAATGGTGGAAAATAAACAAACTCATACACAGGGGTACACATTAGAGTAATCATAATAAATAACTAAAATAAAGGCATTATATAATAAATGAAAAGTATTATAGATTCATATATACTAAAATCATGAAAAATATACAACAGTTGGTTTCCCACTGGTCCAACCATATATAAAAAATAAACAACTGAAAATAAATGTAATTGGATCCACTAACAACATTGAGCCTAAACATATACCTAGTCTCTATGATACTCGAGCTTCACTAACCTGATCATGAGGCTCCACATAAATCACTCTATTCAATAAAGAAACATTTGGCCTTATCCCCATCCATCACAAAACCTATGATCCAACCTAAAATTATACATTTTGTCTTCACGAACACCAAGGTTCGTGTACCGGGGATGAGAAATAAATATTATTAGGCCACCCCTAATGGTGAACCTATAATCTATAGTCATAAAAAGTGCATGAACGTGTGATTTTACTACCCTAGACAATGAGTAATAAAATCTAGAATAAAATAAACACATCAATAAAAATGGGTCTAATAAAAAGAAAAACAGCCATCAATAGGTTCTATCCTAACACCCTATATAAATATAACTCTACTCTAGAACACACCAAAGGATTTATAACATGTGGATCACCCATACACAAGGTAAATGAATCATCCTCCATATCTATATAGGATATCCAAGATGTATAATCACAATAGGAATGAATATCGGACCCCAGGGTATAACCATATGTGTCCACATGGAAAAGAACATCTACTGGGCTCTAGGACTCTAATAGAACAATTTTAACTGGAAACAGGATCATATAGGTCAACACAACTAGATAACCTATTAGTACCGAAGGTCCTACAAAATGAATCAAGCACCATATATATACCTAATAAGGAGGGATCCATACATAACCTTAGGAGCACACATAATCCATGGTCCCCAAGAGCATACCAGCATCCCTAGTACACATAACCCACTTTGTGTGTGCCTCGAAACCTCATGATCTCAAAGCCACTCTAGCCAAGGAGAATACTCAACTAGAGGGGGTTGCACTCATCTAGATCATCCATTGGCTCCCTAATCTCTTCTAACCAAATCCATCCAACAAAAGAGATAACCTAATCAAAACTTAGGTTTGATGAATGATCCAAGATATTTTAAGGTTATCTTACTCAAACTAAATTCCTAAGTAAAAACTACCTCAAAAAAATAGACAAAGGCCAACCAAACATGGGATGATCCAACCTAAAACCCACTATCCAAAAAACTAAACTAGTAATGCTGATAAAATATAGACTAACAAAGCATGGGTCTTATCCCAACACCCTAGATCTCAGCATCCAACCATAGCCACCACAGGGCTCTCAACGAACCAAATAAATGCCAAACCAAACTCAAGGATCCCATAGTCCCCAAGGTCATAGCATAAAGTGATGTTTAACTAAGGACTCCCCTACTAAACCTAAGATCTTGGGCTACTCCTTTCAATAGATCAAACACTTTACAAAAGGCCACAATAATATAAGGACACCCTTTGATGGGTTCCTCTAGCTTATCCAAAATCACAGGACATGCCTAGTGTAGAAACATCCCAAACAACCCTCAGTGGACTTCAACTAATCCTTGATCAACAATGTGCCCAACAGGCATTGTCACGAACTAGGTAGGATTCCATATAACCCAACGATCAAGCTGGAACTTGGCATGAACTAAAGGGAATTCTAGATCCCCATGGGCTATAAACTAGTGATTGCGAATCAATCCTTGAATTTTGGAATGATTTATCCCATAATAATCAACTATAATCAATAAATAATAATATCATGACACAAATAAACATCAAAGGAATCTCATAATTCAACAACCATAACACAAGAAACCACAATATAACACTACAACATGATTTAAACATTCTAAAACTATAAAAAACCAAAATAAAAAAAAAGGGGATGGGATAACTAGACCACCAAAACCTCCATTCAACAAGAGGTTCAACACCCTCATGCCACCTCCACCAACACCTACTAAAAGAAGAACCACTATCACATGGATCCACGATCACCACCATGAGAGGAATTGAATTTACCTAGGTCAAACATAACAAGGTCTACATACACCTAAGGGTTTATATTAGGTGTGATAAAACATGACCAGTTGGATACCACCAAAAGATATTCCTTGAATTAACATTAAATGAAATATTAATATGCTAGTTTTAATAAAAAAAGGAAATACAACTTAAATAAAATGTTATTTGAAATAAAAAGGAATGAAAAGAAGATATCAAGATGAATAGTGGTCATAGAATGAGGACCAATGGAAATACCTAAGGCACTAGGGTTAGAGAGATCCTAGGATCCTCACAATCTGGGTGATCAAACCATCTCCCAGATGCAACAGTCTTACTCGACCATCCAATCCCCTTCACATGTATATTTAGTTAGTGTTGTTATGTCAAAACTTATTAGGTAAATCGGGCCTCATCCTTGCAAACTCACCTAATGTACTAGACTTAGTCTTTCCACCTAGATACCTAGGGTTCCCTTGTTCTCAATTTCATCCCCTATGTCACATGAACCACCTCATACACATACACACTTCCAAAAATAGAACACACATGAAGAGAAAGCATTTTCAATAGGAAAACATTATTAAACCCTTAAACACACCAAAACCTTTGAAAACAAATGTTTCACCCCACCCACACAGTTCATGGAACCCATTTGGAAATCATATAAAGCATAATAAAATCTTAAAACAATGTTAAATCATGGAACCACCTATCACTTGCTTGGAAACTTCCAAAAATTGGTTGGAACCACAACCACAACAAAGAGAGACCCTATAAAGGCAAGATCACATCAAAACCATCAAGATTTAACCCAAATAAGTTCAATATATCTATTTTATAATGAGAACCCAAGAGAGAAAGAAGAAGGGACCAATAAGGGAGAAGAAAAGGGGAAAGTAGAGGCTTACTTGGAGGTTCCTTGAAGAATCCACACCAAATCCACTAAAATATTGAATCCCAAGGGATAAATGAGGAAGGGGGAATGATTAGGGATGGGTAGGATGAATGGGGTGAGTCAAGGGTGATTTGGGGTTAAAATTGGGGAGGGGTAGTTTAGAAATATCAAACATTTTAAATATCTGGCAGGCCACATGGTTTTTCCATACAGTTTTCCAAACTGTGTGCCAACCATGTGGAACCTCTGTGCAAGAGGAAATATGGCCACATAGTTTTCCAGGAGGGGGTATACTCCCATGAACCTAGTTTTTAAACTTAGATAGATCCACTTTTCTAGGCACATATTTAGCCTGCATGCCCATGCGCTAGGTCGTGTGACCTAGACAATGCCACTATCTAGGGTGCACGGTATCTACTAACCATGTCCCAACCATGTGACTCCTTCTGTCTAGCTCAAAAACCACAATTTTACTCACAAAACTCCCTAGAAATCTGTGAAATAAAGATAAGACCAAAAATAATAGAAAATTCCTCAAAATAAAAACACGGATGTGAAAATTCTCCCCACCATGAAAACTTTCCACCATCAGAAATTCAAACCAAAGTCTGATAAGAGAGTAGAGGTGGATATTGCTCCTCCACCCAAGACTTTCACTCTTAAGTATCATGTTCATAACATTTGTGCTACCAAAGAACCTAAACCAATGGTATGGATTTTTCCTAAATCACTTTCTCTTGGGAGTCCAGAATCCATACCGATTACTCAAACATAGAAAAATCAGATTCTATCTCCAATTCTTCCCAGCTCAACATGAGATACTAGTCCATATTATAATTGTTCAACTATGAGACATGGAACACATCATGGATCAATGTTAATTGGTTCATAAAAGATAATTGGTATCCTACCTTAACAATTCTCTCATTAATCTCGAAAAGTCCAACATACCTCGAAATTAGCTTCCCTTTCTTACCAAGACGATTGTGACCCAGGAAAGGGGCCACCTTTTTGTCTGAATGGCCTGAAGGCCTTCTTTTTTATTTTATTATGGATAATACCTGCCTAAATGGCCCGAAGGCCTTCATTTTTATTGATTTTTGATAACCCCCATTTCAATATATAAGGGGGAACCCTTACAAGACCCGTAGGATCTGATATTACATGGCCCACAAGCTTAGAAGATTACATGACCCGAAGGACTTAGGGAATTAAACCAGACTATCTATAAAAAACTGCCCCTCCCCAGCATCTTCATCCTGATAGTAGCTATCCACCTTTGCATGACCGTCTGGCTAGGCTTCTTGTGCAAGCACAGGTTGGTACCGATGCCATAGCCATACCCTCTCATTCTGAAAATCCATTTGGCTCTACTCTGGTGAGCGCACCTGCTCTGAATCCTCTTCTAGGGCTGCTCCTTTTTTTTAGTGTGTCTGGGGCCTGCATTCATGTGTCTCGAAGGCCTTGGGGTGGCCCTAAGGCCTTAATGTGGCCTGAAGTCCTTGAAAATAAACTGGCCCGAAGACCTTGGGTGGCCCTAAAGCCTTGCAGGACCCGAGGACCAAACCAGTGGCCTGAAGGCCCAGATGGATGAATAGTTCCAGCTACTACAGTTCCGAATAGTTCCTGCTACAGTATTGCTTCAGTTCCTACTACAGTGCCAGAAATATGCCTCCATCGGGATTTGATCTCGGGTGTCTTGGATGCACCTAGAATGTCCTCACCAACTGGGTTGAGGCTCATGTGCATGGATAATACCCCTTTTAAGGTTTTAAGGGGAACTCGTATATGACCTGTAGGCCTAAGGAACAAGGCTTGACGGACTCACAATACATGACCCGAAGGTCTAGAGGCATACCATGCCCTATACATGACCCGTAGGCCCAGCCCACTTAAACTACCCCTCCCCAGCTTCTACGTCATTGATCACCTAGCTCCCCACCTTTGCATTGCTGATCGGCTAGAATTTCCCCATACAAATATACATGGTTCCTGGTCCTGATGGTAGCTACCATACCCTCTCATTCTTCCAATCTGGTTAGCTCTTCATCTGGTGGCTGCTACTATTGTTGTTCTGATCCTCTTCTGGGGTATGTTTTGTGTGAACTAGGCTACTCCATGGTCTTTGTGGCCTGAAGGCTCTATGGCCTAAAGGCCTTTAATGACCCAAAGGCCCTTGAGACCCATAGGCCCAAACCGATGGCCAGAAGGCCCAAATCAGGTGAATGGTTTCATCTGCTATAGTACCGAACAGTAAATACTACAATGACTGATACAGTGCTACTACAGTACCTGGAAATTTTCCTCCACCCAGTTTTGAACCTGGGTCTCTTGGATGCCAAGCAGGAACCCTTAGGAACACCTGATCACCCACTAAAAACTCTAAGAATTAACACTTCTTATTGGCATAAGAATTATGGTGACTCTGCACCATCAATATATGATGTCTAATCAAATGAACTTTTTATGATTTTTCTTGCACCAGGCTCGGTCTCAATAAGAAGGTCTCACCCACTTTTATCCAGCAAAAAGGATAGTGGCATGGTCGACCATAGAATTACTCAAATAGAGCCATTTTAATCGAGGATTGGTAATTATTATTATATGAAAACTCCACCAATATCAAATGGTTATCTCGTGGTCTCCAAAATACAACACACATGCATGGAGCATGTATTATAGAACTTTATTTTTCCCATTCTGTCTGACCATCCATTAGAGGTTGGTGTATCATTCTCAACTTAACTTGAGATCCCATTTCCTTCTGAAGTCCTTCCTAAAACTAAAAAATAAAATGGGGGTACCTATCTAAAATTATAGATGATGTCAAGACATGAAGCCTCACTATATCATAAATATATAACTAGACCAACTAATCCACCTTGGTTGAGTATTTGATCAGAATGAAATGGTATGATTTGGACATATAGTCAATATTCACCCATATTTAATTCCTTCCCCAGTGTGTATGAGTAAAGCTAATGATGAATTCCATGGAGACCTGGTCCCACTTCTAGATAGGAATGGTTAGTGGGTAAAGAAAATCTGAGGGACTATGGTGCTCAACTTTAACTTTCTAACACGTGTAACACCTGGAAACAAAGTTAGCTATTCATGCCTCATAAATGGCCACAAAAATTGGAAACACGTGTCATAAGACATCTTGGTGGTCTCGGGATGAATGTCCCACTGATAGTAGTGGTTTTCCTTCATCATCACCTTTTTTAATGACAATGGAACCATGAATCATCCCTTGAAGCAAATAACTCCCTCATAAGATAATGACCATTCACTAGGAACCTCCCCATCATTTAGAAACTACATAGAATTCTGACATATCTCATCATTCAGCTATTCTTCTTAAATCTTCTCTAGAAGGGAGGGCATAATTTGAACACTATC
Source organism: Viscum album (assembly GCA_963277665.1). Classification (NCBI taxonomy): domain Eukaryota; kingdom Viridiplantae; phylum Streptophyta; class Magnoliopsida; order Santalales; family Viscaceae; genus Viscum; species Viscum album. The sequence goes on along the minus strand of OY728120.1, from coordinate 643,736,707 downwards.
TAAGAAAATTCCTCCACTGTGCTCCTTTTATTCAGGTGAAATTGGAAAAAATACTCAACAAGGTCTACTCATCACTATACTCTGTTAAATATTGCACTAGTATTTTCCCACTTAGGGAATCTACTACCACATTGCCTTTTCTCAGGGTATAGACAATATCAAAATAAAATCCTTGAAGGTACTTAACCAACCAGTGTTGCCTTATATTACGATCCTTCTAGGAGAAAATATAGGCCCAACTCTTATGATATGAGTAAACCACACATTTATACCCAAAGAGATAGTTATTCCAAGTTTTCAAATCATTCATCACTGCTACTAATTCTAGGTCACAGGTTGGGTAGTTTCTTTCATGTGGTTGGAGTTGGTGAGATCCATACACCACCACATGGTCATCTTGCATCAATACGCACCCAAGACCCATACATGAGTCATCATAAAAGACCATGTATCCCTTCCTGGATTCTGGTAAAATCAAGATAGGGGCAGTTTTTAACTGCCACATAAGCTCTTGAAAAGACACTTGACACTCTGAACTCCATTAAAACCTCACCCCTTTTCAAGTAATTATGTTCATGGGAAAAGAAATTCGAACAAACCTCCTATAATACCCTTAAAGGATAAAAAATCTCCTAATCTCAAAGTCATTCCTTGTTTTCTCCCATGAAATCACTGATTTGATCTTCTTGGGGTCTATTGAAACTCCACGCTTTGTAATTACATGTCCCAGAAACTTTACCTCCTTGATCCAAAAGATACACTTGGAGATCTTAGCATATAGATGGTGATCTCGAGGAGTGCCCAAAATGATCCTCAAGTGATGTTCATACTCTTCCTTAGTCCTAGAGTAAACTAGGATGTCATCTACATACACAACAATTGAAGGATTTGAGGTACTGATGGAACACCCTATTCATAAGATCCATGAAAACTACTGGATCATTTTTCAGCCTAAATGGCATGAGAAAATACTCAAAGTGTCCATAATTTCTTCAGAAGGTTGTCTTGGGTACTTCTAACTCTCAAACCCTAACCTGATGATAACCGGAGTGCAGATTGATCTTGGAAAACTACCTTACCCCCTTGAGCTAATAAAAAAGTTAATATATGTGGGGAGATGGATATTTTTTCTTTATTGTTACCTCATTAAACTTTTGGTAGTCAATACACAACTGAAGATATCTTTCGGCCTTTTTAGCGAATAGCACAGGGGTGGCCCAAGGTGTGATGCTTGGGTGAATGGATCCTTTGGATTCCAAATCATCCAGTTTTATATTTAATTCCAACAACTCAATGGGGGATATACAATAAAATGGAAGAGATATTGTTTTTGTTCCCAATTCCAAATCGATGGTGAACTATAAATCCTACTCTGAAGGCAAACCTATGAAATCATCTAGAAACACCTTTGGGAATCATCTTCCATAGGAGGTAATCTACCCTCAGAACATCTACCATCATCCTCCAAAATGAGAAAGGAGGTATAAAAAATGATATTTCCCAACTCTATAAGTGGAGTTCCATCATGCCCTGACTGAGGATCCCATTCACCTTGAAAAACATGGGTACTCCCATCAGGTTCCACGAAGCTTACTTGTCGAAGATAAGAATAAATATGAGCCTTGAAATGAACCATCCAATCCATACCAAGGATCACATCAAATAGATCCATTTCTAGAATCAATAATTCATATTTCAACTCCACCCCTAATAGAGTGAGAGTTCAAGACAGACATCTAAAACCTTTCTCTCTATTCTTTCCAAGCAGTGAAACCAATTCCATTACATAAGGAAAAATATTGGTTAGTAATTTTAATAACTCCTCAATATGAGCAAAAATAAATCAATTAGAAGTACTCGTGTCAAATAAAATAGTATATATGGATTATAAAATAAAAAAAATAACTCAAACTTCCACATTCCCTGCATTTGGTTCCACCAGCGCTTGACCCATATCATGGAGGTACTTCTTCTATGAAAACGCCTAAGAGAGGTTACTAAATTTCATCTTTTCCTTAAGCTAAATCTTCCTATAAGAACATCCAACCTTACCACCACACCCAAAAGACTAAATAAACATAACATGTGATGCACTAGACTGATCTAGTAATTTCCTGTGGGCTGAGGAACCCGAACCACCTTAAATTGTTGTACCACTCTTATAGAACATATATAAGTTCCCCAAACACCCACATAGATGTAATGATCTAGGACTAGAAACACTACTAATAAATGACCCATCCTTCCACACCGGTGGTATAAAACTGATCCACCACCATTGTTCGCAAACGAAGGAGGTAGGGATGAGTGACCCAAACTACTACCTCCCTTCTTCTCGTGCTCATCATGCTTCCTATTCTATTCAGATGAACCATCACCACCATTTTCTACCACTGAATCTGTCCTAAAAAATCATACTTTCTAGCACAATTGATCTCCACCATCTGGGCTTGATCGACTATCTTAGTGTATATATTCATCTTGAACAAAAAGACCTATGACCAAATGTCTGGTCGCAACCCCATCTCAAAACAATGATCCTTTAACTTCTCATTAAAAACCACCTCATGTGGAAACAAACCAATTCAAAAAATCACTTGGTATACTCCAACACAGTCTGATACCCTTGATATTAATCTAGATTCTCTCAGGTATTAGTAAGGGACAAATTCTTAAGGAAATAATTCTCATTGAATATAATCTTGAAGTCCTTATAACTCATCTGCTCATGTTTCCCAGCTTGGACCACTAAGTCCTACCACCTACGACTAGGACCTTCCAACATGAATGAAACACACTTCACTTTAACTACCTCAAGAGTATCAAAAAACCCAAAAATATTTTTTATCTTTTCGATATAATCATCATATTCCTAGGGGTCCGTAATACCCCAGAAGGAAGGAGGCTTGTTCTTGAGGAAATCTTAAGATTTTTCCTTTTCAGGGCCCGGTTTGGCTTCCTTAACATGGGTAGGACCAAAGCCCGCTCCCTAATCCAATTCTCAGATAGCCTAAACCAAATATTCCACTAATCTATGATCAACTTGTGAGGGAGAAATCTCTTTGGCCTCTTCCCGCTACTAGATAGGAAGTCTCCAAGGAGGAATGATTATATATAAATCAAAAAGACCAAAGAAACCATAAACATGTTATCTAGAAAAATTTAAAACATCAACAACCTTCAAAAATTTCCATAAATCAATACAAGACCATAATAAGTACAATAACAATTCAAAACACTCCACCCTGGCTTGGTGTCCATGCACAATCTGTAGCCTATACAACTTACCTATAGAAGAATCGAAACCAAATCCCAAACATCCCCCATGGAGACCCAAGGCCGGTCATGAGGTTTGTTGGCCAAACACCCCACTCACAAACATAACCTCAAGACCCAATAGTCCCAACTCCTGTCTATCCATACTCTCCCAGATAATATGACCAAAATAAAGTTCCAAACCTCCTATGATACCATTTTTTCAGGAACCATGCTAGGATTCCATCCAACCCAACACCTTACCTAGTCTGTGGAATGTCCCAAAGGGTATTCTTGATTTGTATGGGTTGGAAACTATGTCATGGGCCTCAAGCCTTGCATTTGATAATGATTTATCCCATAAGAATCAACCATAACCAATAAAAAAATAATATAATAACACCAATAAACATCCAAGGAATCTCATGATCCAACAACCATAACATAAGAAACCATAGGATGATAATACATCATGAGTAAAACATTCTAAAACTACAAAAAAACAAAATGTTAGGGGACAAATAGACCAAAAAAACCTCCATTCAACAAGATGGACCACACCCTCATTCCACCTCCACCAACACCTTCCAAAAAAAGAACCACTAGCACATGGATCCACCATCGCCACCGTGGGAGGAATTTCCTTTACCTAGGTCAAACATAACAAGGTCTACATACACCCAATGGTGTATGTTAGGTGTGATACAACATTCCCAATTTGATACCACCAAAATTGATTCCATAAATTAACATTAAATGACAAATTTACATACTAGTTTTAAGAAAAAGGGAGATACAATTTAAATAAAACATGATTTGAAATAAAAAATGAGAGTAAAGATAATATAAAGATGAATAGTGAGAATAGAATGAGCACAATGAGTAATCCCTAAGTCACTAGGGTTAGTGGGGTCCTAGTATCCTCATACTCTTGATTATAAAACTACCTCCCATATGCAACAGTCCTACTCGAGCCTCCAATTCCCATCACATGTATGTTTAGTCAGTGTTTCTATGTCAAACCTTGTTAGGGATATCAGGCTTCATCCATACTGACACACCTAATGTACTAGACTTATTCTTTCCACCTAGATACCTAGGGTTTCCTTGGTCTCAATCTCATCCCCTGTGTCACAAGAACCACCTCTTACACATACACACTTCCAACAATAGAACACACTTTAAGAGAATCCATCTTCAATAGGAAAAACATTATTAAACCATTACACACACCAAAAACTTTGTAAAACATGTTTTTCACCACCCACATAGTTCATGAAACCCATTTGGAAATCATATAAATCATACTAAAATCATAAAACAATGTTATAGCATGGAACCACCTACCTCTTTCTTGGAAACTTCAGGAAACCTATTGGAAACCACAACTGCACCAAAGAGATACCCTATAATGGAAATATCACACAACAACCATCAATATTTAACCCAAATAGTCAATATTTAACCCACATTAGGTCAATATATCCATTTAACAATGAAACCTAAGAGATAAAGAAGAAGGGACCAAGAAGGGAGAAAAGAAGTTGAAAGGAGAGGCTTACTTAAAGGTTCCTTGGATAGTCCACACCAAATACACCAAAATATTTAAGTCTAAGGGAGAAAGGAGTAATGGGGGTGTTACTAGGGATGGGGATCCCAAATTGGGAAAGTAAGGGTGAATTTGGGGTTAAAATCAGGGAGGGTGGTTTAGGAATTTCAAACTTTTTAAAGATCTGGCAGGCCGCATGGTTTAGCCACACTATTTTTCAAATTGTGTGCCAACTGTGTGACACCTATATACAAGAATAAATATATCCACATGGTATGCCTAGAGGGGGTGAATTCTTGTGTTCCTATTCATGTTTCTCAGATAGATCCACTTTCATAGGTGCACGGTTATCCTGCATGCCTGTGTGATAGGTCGTTCAACCTAGACAGTGCTGCTATCCAAGGTGCATGTCTTCCACTGGGCTATCTTACAGTTTCTACTAACCATGTTTCAACCATGAACCACCTTCTTCCCAGCTTTAAAACCATAATTTTCCACAAAAAAGCTCAATAAAGACATGAAATAAAGATAAGACCAAAAATAAAAGATAAAATACCTCAAAATAAAACCATGGATATGATAGGAATTCAACAACAAATCACACTAACCAGGGAATTCACAGTGGTGCTCATGAACACCTAATATATGGATCCTCAACATAATTAATCCTTGGGTAAAATCCCATGAAATAATGTCTCGATCGTTAATCTCAGAAAACAACCCATCTGTGGATACCAATTCTCCCAAAATGACATAAAAAAAACAACATGCCATAAGGGAATTCTCAACATCTGAATATGGAAACCAATGATCACTCAATTAATAATAATTCCACTAGGGAATCCTCAATATTACCATAGAATCGTCTCAATATCACAACAACACTTGGTTGTAACTATCATCCCATGAAGTTAACATAGCCCAAAGGCTCCAACAGCTCTGATCCTCAACCATAAGATCCAAACTTCAGTAGATCTAACCTTGAGAAACTAGTCTCATCACATAGGTAAAAACCAAGGTCTCCTAAAAGATAATACATGATATATCCTATTAGAATCCATCCAATAAATCTCAAACAGATTTCCATGGTACACTCAATCTAGGATGATCACCGAGCTCACAACCATTACTCAGACCTTGCATATCACAACCCAGCCCCCAAGAGGATTCTGAAACTAAGCCTTGAAGAAATTATCCAATAAATTATAACCCATAAAAATGGCCTCTAAACCATGAAAGGATTCCATCATCATTATCTATATGGAAAAAAATCTTATAATGGACTACTCACAAGTCCAATTCTGACTCTAGGGAGAAAAAAAGGAAAAAAGGCTAAGGAAAGAAAAGGTACATGATGTGTACTTCAAGTACACAGTGTGTACCCCAAAATTTCTTCCCTGGCTATGTTATTCAGGCCACTTAGCATGTACTATCCCAAATTATATGGTTTGTGGACCTTTTACATGATGTTTAATCCCACATGGGTACCTTCCCATGTACCTCATCCCCACTCGGTGTGTATATCACCAAAATACATGGTGTATACCACCCTGTACATGGTGTGTACCCCACATAGGGTCCCTATCCATTTATCTAACCATTTACCCCCATACTAGGTCTAGTAAATCATAGTACATAGACATTGGTCATGTATCTCACATGGGATATGGTCATGTACCCTACACGACCATGTTCCCTCATCACACCCTAATTCACACTACACAGTGTGTAATCTCAAGTACATGGTGTTTAGTCCCAAAAACTAATATTCCCTAAATAATAATAATATATGGCTTATGTTATATAAAATAAAAATTGTGTACATTGGTTTTCCCAAACAAAAAACCCCCAAAACAGCCCGAAATGCCATATTTCTCCCCCAAATCCATAGATCAACCCCACAGGGTCCCCTAAAACCTATTTAAGGATTTAAAAACTAAAACACTTAAACTATGAGTATTTTTAGAGAAAAAAATAAAATTATCCTACCACCGGGTGGAAACTGCTGAAGCTTCACACTGGATTTGCGCCACGCACCTGTCGAGCCTCGATATACCTCCAGACAAGCTCCTTGGGTTGTGCCTCCTCCTCCATCTCCATCTTCTCTCCCTATCCCTATCTTGGACACATGAAGCTAAATCCCATAGGGAATTCATGGTAATATAAATGGGAAAAAGAGAGAAAAAATGGGGAAATAGAAAAAGAGAATAAAATAAAAGAAAAGAAAAATAAAATAAAGGGGGTTTGGGACTAGCCTTGGTGCCCACGATGGGTTTATACCTCACCTAGGAAAACCACCTCATTATGGACTCAACCACAAAGATAAAATATAAATCCAATTATCTATTTAAAATATATCACCAAATGAGCAAATGCGAATAAACTAATATTTAATTAATTAAATATTAAATATTTTGAGAAAATTTGAATGAATAATATTTCCACTAAACTATTTTACTAGGGTAAGTTCCCTATTCTAGGACCAAAAGAGTGGTCATAAAAATTATATGAGATAATATTATAGTATAAATTATCATTTTTCCCTGAAACACTTTGGATAACAAAAATTTAAATTTCCCCTGATTTTTACAACCTTTGACGACACTAATCGTCACATGAATACTCTTGGAAATAGGTTTCTAAAGATGATTAGTTACTTTTGGATCCACACTTTAAGGAAGTTTTTTCCCATTGGCTATGAATAGATAGAGGAAATCCCTACTAATATTAAGGGGGTAATATTGATGTTGCAACTATTATTGAAGATGAAATGGAGGCCTCAATGGGTGATGAGTCTCTGGGTATAAGGATAATATGAATAAGATTTTCACATAAAGAAATGTCTTCTTATAATTTTTATCATGTTATAGTTGAGGAAAACCCTACTAATAATTTAATATCTTCTAATAAATTTCTGATTGATCAAGTAATTAGAGATTATATTGCTCATGGTGAGCATCTGGAACCTTCTATTGAGGTTGTTACACCATGGAAAAATGAATATGAGTGTTCCATTGAGGAATTTGAGTTACAAAGGACCCAAGATAAGGTGTCCCTTCATGCTTATCTCTGAAGTTTGGTGTTTGTGGAAGTTGTTGATTCAAGTAATATTTTATTCCATGAACATTATTACTATAATCTTCATCATTATGATTTTGAGAAAGTGTGATATCTTGAGGAATTTTCAATTAAACAATCTCTTAAAATTTTAAAATTTGAAAAATGAGGAAGCTTCACCATCTCTGAAAATGTTGGTTCAAAAGAAGAGAATTTTGTGGAATCTTCCTTGGTTATTAAATCTAGGATAATAGGACCTTTATAAGAACATTCTCCTCTTAACTTGTATAATAGGATTTTCACTCATATAGTATAAGAACCTAAAAGTTATAAAGATAATGAAAACATGGAAAACTTTACTAATATTTTTCTTCATGAGTTTACTTCTTTGAAGTCTGAGATTGATGGGATCAAGATCCAAGTGAAAAATATGGAAGAGAATTCTATTTCAAAATCATATTTTTATGAATTGAAATAAATGTTAAAAGCTTAATCAGAGATGATAACATATCTTCCAATTTTATAATAAGATATATCTATCTTAACTCTAGAAGAAACTAAGTTTTCCAGAATAGACATTGACTATCTAAATAATCTTATGATATCTCATTTTGAGTTCATGGTAAAATATTTCATCATTTTTTGCCATATCCTCAATTGAAAAAAAGGAATAAAAATTTTATTCTAAAAATATGAATAATTTATCCTCAAATTTTATGATGTTATATGAGAGAGTTCAAGAATAGAGATGTGATATGGTATCTATGGAAACCATTCAAGAACTGTGAAAAATATATCACATTTGAACTTTATCATGTCAAAGATAAATCTTAAAAAGGTATAGAGTGTCTCTATAAGAATATGGATGAGATAGTTGGTTTTTTTGAATATTTTTTTACCTACCTAAAATAAAATTCAATCGAAACCAATGATCTGATTGGTGATGTTGTCACCTTAATTAAAAAATGGTAATATAATATTAATATAAACCTACCATCCATGAAATACTCCTTGTATCATATCTTGAAGGAAGTTTAATAATTTCATTCATCTGATTCTGAATTTATACAATCTGATGATTTATATTCACTAGGTGATAATTTTGATAAGCCTATAGATGTTGATATTGTTTTTTTCAAGGGAAATAAATTTGTATCTCATCCAGTCATTTCAGATAGCATCCTTCATGTGATTTAAAATTTAGTTGAGATGTTATTGTTCACCTGTAAAGGCATTGAAGTGTTGAAAAATAACTTGAATAATAACCACAGAGTATATAAGGTTGATATCTTTAATTTATAAGAATACTTTGGAGTTGTTATTATGAAAGGATTCTTTTCCTTATTGGATTTTTGTTAGGATGTTCTTATCACATGACTATAAATGTGTGACAATGTCATGTTTGAGCTTAGAGAAAGGATACCTCTATGAGATAATCCTCCTATCTATTTTTTAGATATCAGTGAAATAATTAATAATTTATTTCCTCCTCTTCATTTCATTTCAAGGAATAATGATACAATGGATATAGAAATTCATAAGGAAGCATCTTTATCTACTCTATGAGTTGATTTTTCCAAATTTAGCTTCCCTTTATCTTTTAATGATAATTTTCATGATAAAAGAGCCAAAAGGATGCATAATGTTATTATGGTTGTGATTAGGATACCTCCCATAGATACTAATGGTATTGTTTTAGATGGAACTAATCTTTCCTTATCTATCCCTAACCTTAGGAACTTTCATCCTGGCCCTACCTCTCAAAATTATCTCCCTGATCAATAAGACTGATATATTTTCTATTTGGTTTATGTTTTTGTCTATCTTACAATGTGATAATATAATTCTATTTTTTTCCTTAATGATCTTCAATGATGTATGGTTTCTTTTTCCTTAAATTAATTATATTCTTTTTTTCTATGTTTATCCAAGTAAATGAAACTTTATGTTCACTTTAGGGGTATATATTATTCTATTTCATAATTTATTACACCGTATTGAATGTGTTCTATCTCACTCCCTTATAATTACTTTTGATATCACAAAAATGGAGAGAATATGGTAAGTACAAAATTTTTAGTTGTACACTTTATTTTGTAGAAGAAAATATTACAGGATTCGATCTTTCTTATTATAAAATGTTTCAAAAATTTTTGTTTAAATTATCATGGGTTTTTTTATTATCAAAAGGGGGGATTTTTGGGCATGCTATTTTTGTTCCAACATATCTCAATACTTCGTTTGTTTTGATTCTCACAAAATCCTCATTTTTTACTAATAAAATATTATTAAGTGTTTTTAGTTAATTATGTTTCTTTCTGAGTAATATATCATTTTGGAATATATTTTTTAAAGTTATGTTTTTCAAGTTGAATGAAATGTTCTAAGTAAAATTTCATATGAGATGATAATTTATCATACAAGTTTTTAATTTTCATGTGTTACCATAAAATATATTTTTTATCAAAGTAATTCATATTATGAATAAACATACAACTTTATCCTATATTTGATATTTTAGAAAAAGTTAATTATAATATAAAAGTATCATGTTTAATAATTATCATATGAGGAAAAATAAAGTCATAAAAGTTGTAAATTTTAGCTAAGTCTTTTATTGTACGAAGATAAAATTATCATATGTAGTGTCGATTTGTAAAGTGAGATTAGAAATTCAAAGTGTTATTTTTTGAAAATTGAAAATATCATAAAAAATTTAGAATTATCATACGTAGATCAAAAACATAATATGAGGACTGAAATTATCTTACAAAATAATGTTTCTAATTCATTTATCCTAAGATTATAGGATTATCTTATGAAAAGATTAAATGTCGTGTGAAAAAAAATATTGCACAAATTTAAACATTTATTTCAAAGTATAAATATTCTTTAAATATATTATTTATGAATTTCCCTAAGTATTATGAAATATAGAATATTTAAATGACCTATGAGGAAGATAATTCCCTTCGAAGTCATAGTTATTCAAAGTGAATATTTCTAAGAGTATTATATTCTCATTTGAGGAATTTATTACCATTCCAAGAATGTGAGTGAATTTCATGCCTACTTTAATTTTTTTGGAAATTGAGGTGGATGGATAAGAAAATAATAATTAAATAATACATCTATTTCTAGGAATTCATGAAGTTCCAATGAAGATTTTGGTTACAGTCAACAACGATCTATGTGTTTTTTATTTTTAGAAATGAAGGGAACATGTGATAACACAACCTATCTTTCTATATTATTCTATTATCAATTAACAATTGGATTATATATATGGGAATTAAAAATAAATAAGTTAAATCAAGAATACTCAAGTGATAGAGTGCTTCCTAAATAATGAAAATGATACTCTAATTTCTTGTACATATAATCTTTTATTTATTTTTTATGAAAAAGAAAAACTTACTATTGATATTATTTGAAGATCACATAAACTAAAGTTGAGATATCTTTGGTATTTGTTCATTGGATCCCTTATTCATTTTCTAGAATAACCTTTCATCATTTTTCAAGTTTCCTTTTGCAATTTTGAGCTAATCTGAATCTATTTTCTAAAACTTTTATCTTCTATAAGTAAACACTTCTTATTATGTGTTTCGGATGATTGTGGGTAGTTCTTGTAAAAATGGGGAGGCATATAAAAGATCTTGGAAACTTTATAACAAGTTATATTTCCTTGCACTCAACTATCTATTTCCACAGAAAAAGGACCTAAATAGTGAAATCCATCAATATTTAAGAGATAGAGTTGGATAAGTGGGCTAGGTGATCTTTGTGCTCCAAACCACTATAAATCCCCTATGATTTTTTCTCTTCTTTTCAATTTTTATTTCCACTTTTTATCAGATAAAATGGAAAATAAAAGTTAAAGAGTTTATTTTTAATTATTTTTAAAATTTCAAGAACTCAAATCACCCCCCCCCCCATCTTGATTCATTATGTGACTCCCTCCAGATCAACACTCCCTTTATTCCTTCTCAACCACTAAGATACTTTCATATAATAAAGGATAATAAGTTACTGTATAAATAATTTTCATGATTCATAATAACCCATGGATACATCTTGTAGTTAATAATGTTTATGTTGTTCTTTAGTGATCATCATCAAGAACATATAAGAGTACTTCGACCTCGATGGTGTCTTTTAAAGGAGAAAAGATATACATTATTCATTTCCAGTTTCATTAGATTTCCATTTCCAAAGCAAGGATATCTTGGGTTCTATGTTTCTTATTTATTTACACTACTTTGATTAATGGTTAATCAATTCTAAGAAACCTATTAGTGGTATTGAATCCTTCTCATGAATTTATATTTTTTAAATCATTTAGGAAATGAATTTTTTTTAAATATCATAATGCATGTAGTAGTATTAGTCATAACATACGATTCAATAAAACCCCATTTATTATATACATATCATATAATACTACATCATTTAATTGTATATTACAATATCACTTTAGTGTGTTAAGAAAACAGAGTGTCATATCACTCTTATGATATCCATGAATATCATAATATATTACTACCAATCATATTTAATGATATAATTTTTTATCATATAGTACGAGAGATATCATGTAAATAATTTACATGTTGTGGAATATCAATCATATCTTATGATTAAGTATGAATTTTTAAAATGATATATTTAAGAAAAAAATATTTATTTTCAATTATGAATTGAAATTTTTTATTTATAAAATTTTATAAATAATGGAAAAATGTATTTTTGGGATATTTATTAATTTATAAAAAAATTATAAATTAACTAATTATAAAATGTTTATAATTAATTAATTAAGTGTTTTGAAACATTTATTAATAAATAATCGATTAATATTATGTTTTAATATTAAATACCTTTTCTTAATATTATGTGGAATACTTATAATTTGGATATAAATTGTTTATATAGAAATTATAAGTGTAATTTATAAAAGGTTTATAAATTACAAAAATAAGGTAAAATATAGATTTTTTATATCTAATTATTATAAATTGTTCATAATATTTAATTTGAAATGTTAAAATTAAATACATCCTTAATTGTATATTATTTAAACCTTATCAAAAAAGTTTCAATTAATTATATGATCAAAGCTTTAAATAGTGTTAATATATGGTATATATACTATATAAAATGTTTTCATAATATAAATTGGAATATAAAATGTTTATATTTCATTAAATATATAATATTAAAATAAAATTCTATATAATTATTAATATGAAACATTCTATATTAGAAAAATGAATATAAAATATTCAAGATTGTGGAATATCTATAAAGAATTATAAATTGTTTATAATAATTAATTTATGAATTGTTTATAAATTAATATATCATGTTTGTAAAATAAATAAAATGTTTATTTATTGTCTTATTCCATTTTAATATTCATGTTTTTAAATATTTTATAAAATGTGAATATTATGTATACTTTCATTTATTTTATAAATTTCTTCTTATAAATTTTCAATTCATGCATTATATACTAGGTATGACAACATAATATTTAGTTTTCACCTACATTAACCTCGGTTTGTAATTAAATTTATTAGCTTAAATTTAGTTTTTGAATATATTTTATACATATTATATTTTAGTGTTAATATTAATAGTATTATCTCTTGAGTAAAGTATCTACGAGTAAAGGGACTTTGTGTGAGACTTCCCACTAGATTGAAGGTGTATAACTTGTTCTACAAAGGTGGGATTTGGCTATCTATGGATCTGGACTTACTCATGTGGATATTTGTTTTCTTATATAATTATAAAATTTTACATGAATATTTCATGTACCTTATAAATATAATGTATTTGGATATATATATATATATATATGTTTGGATTATATTTTTGGGTGAGTAACACAAACTATGTGTTGTGTAAAGAATTACACATTAATATGGTGTGACCATATTAATTTTGAGGATTGAATAGGTATTCCAAAAATAAAAAATGGAAGCATGCATATATATCTAATAAAACATAATATATTAAATAGTTCATTTGATACAATAGTTATAAATTTAATATACATATAATGTATATTGGATTAGTGAGACTTATAAAATAAAACTCTTCAAAATACTAAGTGTGATATTCCTTCAAAAGAATTACTTGTCAAGACTTAAATCATCCAACTAGGTTGGTTATTCCAAATTTGGGTGCCCTAGGATCATCTTGTGTAAGACAAGAAATTAATGGATGACTCTAATAGGATAAAGTGTTTATTATTAGTATTTTTTTGGGATACACTAACCAAAAACCCCTAATATAATTTGGTTACCAGGGTAATATAATTGATTATTATCCATATGGTGGATATGGAAAAATAGTTATCCACTCAACTATCCAAGAATCATAATTGTTGTGATTGGGATAATCCCCTACCTAAATAACTAAGAGGTGAGATAAACACAAAACCAGACTCATTTCTTAGTGAAATATGGATCATAGCTCACTAAATTGATATGATGTATGGGATGATCAATTTTAGTGGGATTACTTTTAATAAAAGTCATTATAAAAAGCATATAAAATATTATACTCATCATATAAAAGATAATGTTGTGGGTAATTTAATCATCATCATCTTCAATATTGAACTTGAGATCTATATTGAATAAAGAAAAAATTAATGGTAGTAACTTCCTTGACTAGTATTAGAACTTGAGAATTATTCTCAAGAAAGAAGGAAAATTCTATGTATTGGAACAACCCCTTCCAAAGAAACCAATTGGTGAATATATTCAACAAAGGTAGTTATATACATATAAAAAGCAATTAAATGATTAAATAGAAGTACCCACACTCATTTTTTTTTACCATTAATCCTAATTTTCAAAAGAAACATGAGACCATGGATTCCTACAACATGATAGATACCCTAAAAAGGATCTATCGAGAACAAGATAGACATGAAAGGTATAAGGTGTACAAGGTTATTTTTTAGTGAAAAATGGTGGAAGTATCCAAAATATAAAATCATATACTACCCATGATGGGGTACATTGATGATTTTGAGAGGATAAGTCCACCTCTAAAACTTTAACTAGCCACAAACTTCATTATACAATCACATCCAGAAAGGTTCTGATATTTTTTTGTAAACTATTGCATGAATAAATTCAATAAACCTTCACTCAGTCCCCTCAATATGTTTAGGATGGTTTATTAGGACGTGGGTGTTCTAATATAGAGTACCATGATGATGTTATAAAAGGGTAAGGGTAAAAATTTTGGCTAAAAAAAGAGAAAAAAAAGGTCATGGAATGTCCATGTCATCAGATATGCTGGAGGAAAGGGAGGAGAGAAAATTATTTCATTGTGGAATGACTTTCCATTAGATAAGTAATTATCTAAAATATATAAAATGTTGTAAGAGTCCACATGGATATTCCACTTTAGTTATTAATCTTATAGAATTCAATCCTTTTATTTTAAAAGGTATACGATGCCAACTGTATGTTTTAAAAGTTTTGTAAATACATATGAGTTCAGAAGTGAAGAAAGGATTGATGATTTTGAAGTAAATTATTTATTTCATTGAGATCTTGGATGCATGAAGTAAGTAAATCTAGTATGAACTTAGATAAAATATTCTTATTATTTAAATCATTTTTACTCTCGTTTGGGTGTTTGTAAATAAAGGTTGTTTAAATAAATGAGATGAATGTTTTTTGATACACATGGTTTATGATTCATCAAAATTATATAACATTATTGATAAGTTATTTCCTTATCAAAAAGGAGTGTATGTATCTTATCATGATATCCTAAAATGGATATATTTTATAAGATCCTAGTGAGAGTATGTTTGGTCTTATAAGAGTACAAATTTAATAATTAAAAGATTATACCAAGAAAAGTTTAAAGAGAATTTCATTTAATATCCTAAATGGTTTAGGATATTATAGTCAAGAAAATATGTAAAATTTATTTTAATTACCATAAAAAGTAGACTTTGCTTGATATCCTAAAATTTATAGGATATAATGTAAAAGTAATATTAGTTACCAGAATATTTCAAGGAAAATTTTTTATGGAAATGTTTTAAAGGATGATAATAATATACTTATAAAGGTTCTAAGTATATAATAAAATTTATTGACATCATAACATTGGATTTTATAGAGTTAATAGGTTTTAATATGTTCAAGGAGTTGAACATTTGGAATTTGATTCATAAGTCACGCCATTATTCAAACTAGCTTAATCTATATATGTTACTCACTAAAGAGTTAAGTGGGATGGTTTTATCAGATAGTTCCATAGAGATGTTATGGGAATTATATATAGATGTAATGAGTTATGAAAACCCTAGAAAATATAGCAAAAATAAGGTTGGAATATAATTTTATCATATATGATATGATAGTGAGGTGATAATGAAGGGTTTTGTTAAATATTCTTAAAAAAGTTTAAGAATATAAAAGGTATCATACAAAAGGAAATATCTACATTATCATTCCTTCACATTGTATGAATATATATATATATATATCATAAAGTGTAATGATAGTTAAGAACTCAAAGTATTACTTTGAGTTAACACTGACCAATGTTTTTCATGGAATATTATAGGTTATGGAAAAATGTTAAGGTTAACATGAGTATGACTCTTGTATCGAGATAAAGAATATGATGATGAGGTACAAAAATTATTTTGTTAATTGGATGACCCACCAAGTATACTACATGGAGTGTCATACATTATGTATTTGGTATACTAGAGGTGCATTGTTTATTTATTGAGTCCCCATTACCTGAGATTTGTGGGATACCTGGCAAGGTAACCTTTATACATTGATACATTTCTTACACAATCCTTTATGATTATCTAATCTGGGGTTGTTAAGTATGTTTTGAATCATATCATAAATTGGAGATCAACCAAGATGGGATTTTTCCTCTCATATAACAAGTATGAAATTTGGATCCTCGATTGAGATAGACCAAGTAAATGCATCATTATACTTAGGATGTACATATGATGGGCTTATCTACTTAGATAAGGGGAATTTATGTACTCATCTACAAGATTAATGATATGTGATGTATTCATTAATCTGATCATTCTATACATAGAGAGTTTAAAATGTATGGGGATGATATGTAATATTGATATACATTGTGTCTTATTGTGACATCATGTTACCGTATTTTAGGTATTTCTCATCTGTTTACTTGTTTTCCTCTTTAATTGGGTGTGTCTTGGGACTCCTGAGGATAAAGAGCATTTGCTGGAGAAAATTACCTAATGTTTAGGGATGTATGTTTTTTTTAATTAATGGATTCTAGGTATAAATTTGTAATGTATTAACGAGTTTCTCCCTGGGTTCGAAGAACGCCCAAGGTTTTTTGAAGTTTTCTATTGAAATATGTTGTTTTCACTATATGTTGGGTGATTACATGTTGTGTAAATGGATTACATGTTGTGCATTTTTCATCAGGAAGAATCTATGATCTTGGTACACAGCATGAATGGTTACACACTGTGTAATGATTACATGTTGTGTAATGTTAAAAATCATGTTTTTAATAAAAAGGAGATGGTTTTTTTATGTATATGGACCCCATGGATTACACGATGTGTAAAGAGATTACACGCTATGTAATCATTATGTGATGGGATTTTAGGGTGTTTCGCATCTATTTCTATTTGATTCATCTAAAGGATCTTTTATCTCAACCCAGAGATCTTCCCTAATGATTTTGGTAACCTCCTCTTCTTTAGGATTGATTCATTCTATGTTTGATCATTAGGGTTGTGTGCAGTGTCTCTTTGGGTGAGTAATCATTTCTTCTTCTTTGTTACATTGGGTCACAATAGTGACATTTCATTGTGTTATCATATTTGTTGGACTGTGGTGATGATTCTTCTTGATTATTTCTAAAACTGATGTGTGATCTTGTTTTGGGGGATGATTCTTTGTTGGTTGTGGTGTGTTGGGTGTTCATTCTTGAGGTATATGTTGTTTCCTCTTATCCACTGACACTTTTATTAAATTAAATAAATTATAATATGTGTTGATTGATTCAAGGGCCTTAATTTTCATTATTTTTTCTTCTTGTTGGTGTATCCCTTTACGGGTCTGTGCAACCCCTAGTTTTGATGTAGGTGGTTTCATCTCTAGCCTATGTTGGTGAATTGCATTGCTCTAGTTTTGATAAATTGATTTATAAATGAAATGGCATGATTTAATGATTTGATTTGTTTATGTGGAAATGGATTTTTCATAAAAGATGATTTCCCCTAGTTTTGGTAAATGAAAAGGGTTTTTAAAGCATTATGAGAAGGTTTTCAAAGCATGGTTTTGATGAAAATTGATATATGAAATAGTTTGGAAAATATATCACATGGGAAGCCTTAGGTATGTAGGTGGAAGGTATGGTGAGGCCTCATCCAATATCAGGGAGTTTCACTCATGGTATGTCCCTCTTCTTTATAGGCCTATTGTTCTAGGGACATACACTAAAAAATTGTAATTTAGAGACATTTTTTTAGCGATGTTTTTTAAAAACATCAAAAAAATTTAAATTCAGAAACATTTCTAGAAAACTTTGCAAATTTAGCTATGTTTCATGAAAAACATTGCTAATTTAGTAGTGTTTCCTAAAAACATCTCTAATTTAGTGATGCTTCCTGAAAAAAGTCAAAAATTTAGGGATGTTTCCTGAAAAATGTAGCTAAATTAGGGATAGTTTTGTGAAATATCCCTAATTTAGAGACGTTTTTTAGGAAACTTCACTAAAAATATAAATATTTATATAGCTCATTTCCCCACATCGATTTAAATATATATTTAGATATATATGTGTGTGAATATATATAAGCACAAACACATATATATAAACAAATATATAAATATATTTATTTATTTATTTATTTATTTATTTACTTATAAATATATATATATATATAAACACACAAACATACATATATTAACATAAAATATAAATATATATATATATAATATAAAATATAAACATATATATATATAAATAATCATAAAATATAAACATATATATATAATTTAAAATATTAACATATATGAAAAATATAAACATATATATATAATATAATATAAACTTATATGTATATAAACATAAAATATAAAATATTTATATATTTATATTTATACTAATATATAAAATTATATATATATATATATATATATAATTTTTAAAATATCGACACATATATAAACATATATAAACACATACACATATATTTAGATATATATATATATATATATATATATATATATATAACACACACACACATATATATATAAATATATAAATATATATATTTTTATATATATTGTCACGACCCGTCCCCTGTGGCCCATGCAGTGACTACCCCAAGCCCACATCCCAAAGGCCAGGGGCTGGCGACTAGTGCTGAAGGTGTCAACCTGCAAGTGGGAGGCATTTTCCTGGATACCTATACGCACACACATTCCCAACCAAGTCCCAACTCACAAAAGGGAAACAACATACCACTAAAAAAATGAGTGCAAGTACATTTGAAAGTAAAGGGGCCAGAATACAAGCCCAACTGAAATGGAAAAACATCAAAAAGGGAAAAAAACCCTGAGGTCATCTGCCAAGGATCCTACCTGAAATATAGGTACATCTTGTTACATCGACTCTCCACGTCAACCATCACCACTATCCACTGTCAGGTCCTGGATCCCCGAGTCTCAGTCAAAGCTTCTCTTCATCTGCACAAGACACAACAAGGTGCGGGTGAAGCCCATGCATGGGTGAGTATAACAATACCCACTTGGGAATACAAGACCCTCAAAGGTCCCCTAGAATTCCACAAAGTAAAACCCACATAACATAATCTCAATCATAAGCATAGAGCAAAGATAGCTCACACTAGGTATATTCTAGGGTAGTAATAGTAGCTTCACCAGTCACATTGTTGAACACCTTAGCTACTAGAGAAATCCTCCTCTATCAAGTACAGTGGGCATGTCAGGTCACACAGATCTGCTTCCCACTAACCTTGAACTACTTAGGTACTCCTCCCCATCGTGTATTGTGGGTCTACTGGGTCACACAGAGCCACTCTCCACTATGGCTTGCTGTGGTACTCCTCCTATCGAGTATTGTGGGTCTGCAAACTCACACAGAGGGACTCCCCATCATGGGTCTGCCAAGTCACACAGAGGTGCTTCCCACTGAGCTGTCGAGTCACACAGAGTCAAAAATTAGTAGTATTTAGGTCTCAGCTAGTCGTGGAGTTCCAT
This sequence comes from Viscum album, assembly GCA_963277665.1. Classification (NCBI taxonomy): domain Eukaryota; kingdom Viridiplantae; phylum Streptophyta; class Magnoliopsida; order Santalales; family Viscaceae; genus Viscum; species Viscum album. The sequence continues at coordinate 643,716,556 of OY728120.1, read as the reverse complement.
ACATAGCGTGCTTGGGAGAACCGATCCTCAAGCCATCAGTCATATTTCAACTAGAAAAAATTCTCCCAAAGAAGTAACCTGATGATCTGTCATGTTATAATGGTTTCAATGCAATATACGGCGTGTCAACCGGATGCCTGATCTGTAAGCTATAGGAATTTTAGTGTCGAGGGCCCAATTGGATTCGGGTACGATCCAACCCATAAAAACTCTAACTTTCTTTGAAATTCACGTGGAGTATTTCAAAAGGACCACCTCAACCTAAGGGTTTCTTCACCACTGACAGTTCGTTAAATGGAAATTTGGTTTAGGAGTTACGCCCAATTAAACATAACTGGGATGGAAAGGGGTCTGGATCCGGTCCGACCCGGTGAGACTGACTCAGCCCGCTAGCTCGTCCCAAAGGGGCTGGGCTCGGCCTGGTCTGGTTCAGCCTGGTTTAGCCTGGTCTAGCCCATTAGGCCATGGGTTCTACTCATCCCACCTGACGGGGCGTGGCCTGCTGGGCCTCGGAATCGCTCAGCCCGCTGGCCGAGCGCAGGGGGTCTGCTCCCCTCCCAAATGGTCGAATCCATTTGGGCCTTCAATGCAGCGGCCCTGGTTGGTTCCACATCTCCTAGATGATCTCATTGGACTAGTCACACACAGGACCCATGGACTGTGAGTACGCCCTCTGTCGTGGCTAAAATCCATGACCTTCCTCTTTGGTGCACTGTCGTAGCGCACTGCCTGGCTCCATAGCAGTGCCGGTTGGCGCCACACTCCATGGTCGGTTCGCGTAGACCAGCCTAAAATGGACCCACGATTGTGGTTCTTCCCTCCTCCGCGGCTTGAAGTCGCAGCCTTCCACCGTGGTGCGCCACCACTTCACACCCCTTCTTCAACATGGTCGGCGAAGGCAGGCCAACCCCTTGTCCATTACAGCGCCTTCAGGCACCTCCGTTCCTTCACGGTCAGCAGTTGTTGGCCTTCATGCCGGAGAATCCTCCGCGGGCCACCGGTGAAGCTCCGGTGGTCCGATTTTATTCTCGTCCGCACTTACGGCCCTCCTAGGATGGATTTTGCGCTGCACGGCCCTTGGTTCCACCTTGCCGCTAAAACTTCTAGTTGCCCACAAAGAATGCCACCACAACTGAGTTTGGTGGAGGGTTTGGGCCTTGTTTGTTTGGTCCGCGCCCTCCGCATTAGCATAACAACATGCAAAGCATATTTTAAATATAAAAACTCCCATAAAGAAAACCCCACAATAACCTCCTGCTTTAAAGAACGAAACAAGGATCAACCTGTTGGATCGTTGTTCCATGTTTTTCATAATATTCAAGAATAGTTTAAAGGGGAGAAATTAAGGATATAACCCCTTACCTTGTATTCATTGGAAGGTGCTACAAAAGAGGAGGGAGTGTACACGTCCGAAGGTGTTTGTCGGTGCTTGTCATCGCCCATCGATTCCCCCAACGTCCGTCACTCGATCACATTCTTCGTTGGAGCAGAAATTCGTCAGCACTTCATCAGAGCTTCCTCTCATAGATCTCCTAAAACCCAAGACTGAGGTAATATTAAATAGAGGGGAGGAGAGGATAAATGAACTACACAATTAATGAGGTTCATTAATGAGTATAATTAATGAACCTCTTTAATTCTCTCAATGGTGTGGTTACACATTCTTTCAATTTCCCCCAACGGTGTAGTTACACAAAAAATAAGAGTCAATCCATTAAATGGATTGACGTTTCACTGTTGTACCCAACAGTTTCAAAAAAATAAAAATAAAATAATCTTCAATTTTTTTATTATTTTTTGTAAAGTCCAATAAATTAACTTTTTCATCCGACCCTTGCTTGTTGAAGTTAAAATTCCCTTAATCAAATCTCGGTGTTGTGGATTCAATGGTGCCCTCGTATTTTTTATCTGAGCACTGGTTCAAAAGATAAAAAATGTCTCCCACACATTTACTGAACATACCTTAAAAAAAGTAAAAAATTCAGTTCTGAGCTCTCTTAGCCTCATAAACATGTGCCATTAATTTTCACAGACTTGTAATAATCTCAAATAATTTAAAAAATATTATATGGAATTTTTGGGTATTTACATTTTCCCCACCTTAGATATTTTCATCCCTGAAAGCTACAACAAAACTAGGGGAAAAATGGGGGTACTGAGCATGTATATGTGTCTCCCACTCCCATGTGCTCTCCTGGAGATTCCCATGCTACCAATGAACTCACACCAAAGGAATCGACCGCCCATGAGGGACCTAGTCTTTTCAATCCTCTATCTCTAGCGGGAACTCTGCAAAATTCGTCCCATCATCGATGTCCAGCTCACCCTAGTCAATAACGTGTGATGGATCATGCACGTACCTCCTCAGCTGTGACATATGGAAAGAATTATGCACCTGGTGAATCTATGGGGGAAGATCTAGATGGTATGCCACCTCACCTACTCTGCTGAGGATCTGGAAAGGTCTGATGAACCTCAGAGATATCTTGTCACCTCGGCCAAACCTTTGTAATCCTCATTGGGGTGAGACCCATAGGAATACATGGTATCTCTCCTCAAACTCCAAGGGTCTCTATCTCCTGTATGCATAAGACTTATTCCAGCTCTGTGTAGTCTTCATCCTCTCCTGGATGATCTGTACCTTCTCTATGGTATCTTGTACCAATGCTGGACCCATAAGTGTTGACTTCCCTGGGTCTATCCAGCATAGTGGGGATCTACGAGGTCACCCGTACAAGGCCTCAAAAGGAGCCATGCCGATGGTGAAGTGATAACTATTGTTGTAAGAGAACTCCACTAGTGGTAGGTGGTCCTCCCAACTGTGGCCAAAATCAAGGACACAAGAACGAAGCATGTCCTCAAGTGTCTGTATGGTCCACTCTATTTGGCCATCTATTTTGAGGATGAAAGGCAGTGCTCAAGCATATCTGAGTCTTAAATTCCTCTTGAAATCCCTTCCACAAGTGGGGTGTAAAATGTGCGTCGTGATCTGAGACGATTATCAACGGAACCCTGTGAATTCGTACAATATCATATACGTAGAGGCCTCCCAATCTCTCTATTGATCCATGATCTCATATAGGTAGGAAGTGGGCCAACTTGGTGAGTCAGTCAATGATCACATAGATGGAATTGTGGCCCTGGATGTATTTGGTAACCCTATCATGAAGTCCATGGATATACCATACCACTTCCATTCTAGCACCTCAAGTGGTTGAGCTAAGCATGATGGTACCTGATGTTCGACCTTTACTTGTTGACAAGTGAGGCATTGTGATACGAACTCTTCCATCGCTTTCTTCATCCCTGGCCACCATTACTGACGTCGTAGGTCCTGGTATATCTTCGCCACTCCAGGATGTACTACCAAAGGGGATGTGTGGAACTCCCTCAACACCTCCTCTCATAGAATCACTGGTACCATGGTGTATCCTCTGAAGAGTATGAAGTGCTACCCACCTTCAAAAAATCCTTTGGGAGACAATCCTAAGCATATCTATGCATGTCGGGCCTCATAGACAATGTCCCCAATCTGAGCCTCTCGATCTCACTGAAGGAGTGGGGGAGTGACAGTCATAGACTAGAGGTAGGCCACTCCATCTCTATCCACGAAGGATAACTTAAATGTGGCTAGCTTCTATATCGCCTCACTCAGCAATTTTATACCATACCTCCTACTGAGTGTGTCTTCCAATATGTTTCCCTTCCTAGGAGTGTAGACTATCTCAAAATAATAGTCTTGGAGGAACTCTTGCCATCGCCACTGTCTCAGGTTCAGGTCCTTCTGTGTGAAGATATACTTGTGACTCTTGTGGTCAGAGTAAATAGTAAACCATTCACCCATCAAGTAGTGATGTTGCATCTTCAGCACAAAGACCATTTCTATTAACTCCAAGTCATGGGTAGCATAGTTCTGCTTATGCTATCTCAATTTCCATGAGTCATAGGCGATCACTACTCGCTCCTTCATTAGGAAACAACCTAGTATGGCCCCTGATGCATTATAGTATACTACATACCCAACACCCTCTTATGGTAGCCTCAAGATGGAGGAACTCATCAGTCTCCACCTCAGCTCCTGAAAACTCTGCTGGCACTACTCCATCCACAAGAAAGGCTACCCCTTCTTCATCAAAGCTGATAAGGGTTCCGCTACCCTAGAGAAGTCTGGTACAAATATATGGTAGTACCCATCCAATCCCAGGAAACTCCGCACCTCATTCACACTCCTAGGTGGCTCCCAAGTAATCATTGACTCTATCTTCTCCGGATCTACTACAACTCCAGCCTCTAAGATAACATGCCCTAGGAAGTGGAATTCTCGTATCTAGAACTAGCACTTCGAGAGATTTCCATAAAGCTGGTGCTCTTGGAGTGTGTCCAGAACTATCTGAAGGTGCATGGTTTACTCCTCCTCCGAGGCTAAGTACACCAAGATGTCATCAATGAATACTACCACGAAGTGATCAAAGTAAGGTTGGAAGATCCTATTCATGAGCCCCAAAAACACTTCTGGAGCGTTTTTCATGCCAAAGGGAATCACCAAGAAATCATAATGGTCATACCAACATTTTAAGGTTATCTTCGGCATGTCCTCATCCCATACCCTGAGTTGATGATAGCTTGATCTGAGGTCTACCTTCAAAAACAATTGTGCTCCCTTTAGCTGATTGAAGAGATCATCAACCCTCGGTATAGGATACTTTCTCTTCACAGTCACCTGGTTCAGGCACCAATAGTCCACACAAAGCCTCAGACTCCCATCTTCTTTCTTGGAAAACAAAATTGGGGCTACCTAAGGAGAAACACTGGGCCTTAAAAACCCCTTCCTATGTAAGTCTTCCAACTGTACCCTCAACTCATGAAGCTCCACAGGATCCATCTGATATGCTAGTGTAGATATCGGTGTCATCATGGGGTAATTTCGATTTAAAATTCTACCTCTCTAAGGGGAGGTAGTCATAGAACATCATTAGAGAAGACATCATAATATTATTCCACCACTATAGGATAGCTCTGAATCCTCCCGTCTACTACACTGAGGGTGAGGCTAGCCAACTAATGGGTGATCGGCTACACCCTCCTTCGAGAGAGCCCATCTTGTGCTGCAAAGGTTTCATCCTCACCAGTGAAGGAAAACTTGATCCCATCCTCACAGAAACACCACACTTTGTGCCTAAAATAGTCGATCTGAGAATGGACTGTGGATAGCTATTACATACCCAAGATGACTTCATAAGGCCTTGACGCTACTACTAAGAGATCCTAGCCAAAGATCTCACCTCCTAGAGTGAGCTCACACTGCCTGAACTAGTTTGTAATCATCGAATACTCTCCCTTAGGAGTCTTTAAATGTAAGGATCGATTCAACGGCTCCATCGGAATCTCCAAGCTCCGAACGAGTGTTGTGGAAATGAAAGAGTGACTGGAACCTGTGTCTATAAGAATTGCAGCTAGGGTGGAATAGACACATATCGTACCACTGATCATATCTAGAGCACTATGATCATATGCCTCTTCCACCTGGAGCTATCTCGCCCCTATCCATCTGTTCTCTGTGGTTGGGGCGGACCACTTGGGGGTGGTGGTGGTAGAACCTCAAATCATCATCCACCACATGCTACACAACCTACTCATTTTCCATGTTTTCTACCCTAAAGACCTCCACGCTTGAACCTCATTCATTGCCTTGGTGATCCCTTGATTGTCTGCTAGTTATCTATATGGTGGGTTGGGTATTTATATGCCATGTTTCCATGCCCGCCACACGTAAAGCAAATCCTAGCCCCCGTCTAACTCCCTCTGGCCTAGGATCCTCGCACTGCTAACCCTGAGTCCTGGGGTCAGCCTCTGAAATACCTGGCCTGCTTGGGACCATGCATCTGCTGTTTACTTCCTTCCAAAAACTCTGGTACCTAGGGTCTACTGGAAGCTCTAGTTGTGGGTGTATGTTCTGCTAAGGAGCTCTCCATCAGAAGGGTTTGTTCTATCACCTTGGCCTAGGTAGTGATGTTGAGAGACACTACTGAAGAACTGATCTCCTACCTGAGTCCCTTCTCGACAGCTCGAGCCTTGAAGAAAGGTTCTCACACCATATCTATGGAGTAGCGAGAGAGGTCAGTAAATCTCACCAAGTACTGGGCCACTGTCATGTTGCCCTACTTTAGGTGAATCATCTCCTGAATGCACACAGAGCACAATTTCATGGGGAAAAACCCATCCTGGAAAAGCCTCTCAAAGTCAACCCAAGTGAAGGTCGCCTCATGATGAGTCTAGATGGTCAAGATCCACCATCTCCCTATCAAGACCTGCATAAGGCTCTCCTCCATGATCTACATTTGGTCAGGCGATGTCCTTACTAAGCGGAAGAATCATGTCACAGCCTCTAGCTAGTCCGCAATGACCTAAGGATCCTTCTCTCCCCTGAACCTAGGAGGTCTTTGTCTCTAAAACTCATACAGGGAATTGATCCTATGAACATACTCTTCCAAAACCGTCGGCAGTATATGCTGACCATCAGGTGGTGGTGGAACTGGTGCACCACCTGGTGGGGCCATCTCAAACACCGGTCCCTGAACGGATGCCTTGTCACTAGGCGGGTTGTCCTCATGACCTCATATCAGGATCTTGGTTGGCCTTCCACATAGAGGCATCCTGAGATAGATCAATATGTACCATAGTTAGAACATTATACTTGGTGAGATGAATCTTATTCAAAATCATGAGACACTTACACAACCAGTGTTTTCAAGTATTGAGTTGAAAAGTATAATTTAAGGTCCTAGTGTGTGGATACGTCAGTCGCCGCACCAACACTGGACTCCTCTAATATGAAAGTCAGACTCGTGACATTTAACATTATTGCTCCAAGGAAAAACATAGACTCTCAGTCTTGAAGGGTAACCAACCGTCCTTTGATACCACTTTGTCATGACCCATCCTCTGGGGCCCCTGTCGGGACTACCCCAAGCCCACCTCCTGAAGGCTAGGGGCTAGAGACTAGCATGGAAGGCATCAACCTACAATTGGGAGACATTTTTCTGGAAACCTGCATGCACACACAAGCCTAACCAAGTCCCAACTCACAAAAGGGAAACATCATTCCACTAAAAAACTAAGTGCAAGTATAGATAATAGTAAAGGGGCCAGAATACAAGCCCAAATGAAATATAAAAACAGAAAAAAGGGAAAAACAACTCCTGAGGTCATCTGCTAAGTATCCTACCTGAAGGGTAGGTACAGATCTTCATTTCGACTCTCCACATCAACCATCACCGTCGTCCACCATCAGGTCCTAGCTCCCCGATTCTTATTCAAAGATGTCAGTCATCTGCACAAGACACAACAAGGTGTGATCGAAACCTATGTAGGGGTGATTATAACAATACCTAGTAGGGACCCCAAGACCCCCGAAGGTCTCCTAGAATCCCACAAAGGAAAAACCACATAGCATAATCTTAATCACAATCACAAATTGAAGACAACTCACACCATGTATATTCTAGGGTAGTAACAGTAGCTTCACCAGTCACACTATTGAACACCTTGGCTGCTGGAGAAATCCTCCTTTATCGAGTACAGTGGGCCTGTCGGGTCACACAGAGCCGCTTCCCACTAACCTTGAACTTCTTAGGTACTCCTCCCCATCATGTACCGTGGGTCTGCCGGGTCACACAGAGTCACTCCTCACCATGTCCTGTTAAGGTACTCCTCATATCGAGTACCATGGGTCTTCTAATTCGCATAGCGATGCTCCCCACTTTGGACATGCCAAGTCACACAGAGGTGATTCCCACTGGGTCATCGAGTCACACAAAGTAAAAAATCAACAGTCTTCAAGTCTCAGTCAGTCGCAACGTTCTATATATAGCACGCTTGGGAGAACCGCTCCTCAAGCCATCGGTCATATTTCAACAGGCACAAAATCTCACAAGTAAGTAACCCGATGATCCGTCATGTCATAAGGGTTTCGATGCAACAGATGGCACGTCAACCGGACGCCCGGTCTATAAGCTATAGGCATTTTAGTGCCAAGGGCCCGGTTGGATTCGGGTACGATCCAACCCAGCCAAAATCTAACTTTATCTGAAAGTCACGTGGAGTATATCATAAGGACCGCCTCATCCTAAGGGTTCTGGAACCACTGACGGTTTATCAAATCGACATCCGGTTTAGGAGTTACGCCCAATTAAATGTAACTGGGCCGGAAAGGGGTCCAGGTCCGTTCCGGCCCATTGGGTTGCAGGCTCAGCCTGCTGGTTGTTGGTTCGGCTAGACCCATTGGGCCGAGCATGGGGGTTTGATCTCCTCACGAATGGTCAAATTCATTCGGGCCTTCATGGTAGCGGTGCTGGTTGGCACTGCATCTCCCAGTCGGTCCCGCTAAACCGGTCACGTGCAGGACCTGTAAATCGTGGGTCCTCCCTTCGCTACAACACGCCGCCCAACTCCACAGTGGTGCTAGTTGATGCCATACTCCCCTGGCTGGTCTGTGTGTACTGGCCCGCAACGGACCCACAGGCGCGGGTCCGCCCTCCGTCGTGGTGCCTTTAGGTGCCACCGTTTCTTTCCCGGCTGGCGGTTGTCGACTGCTGCCTCCCTCGGTCGTCGATGTCACCATGCTAGTGAAGCCTCTGCGGGCCACCGGTGAAGCTCCGATGGTCTGCTTTTATTCTTTTCCAGGCTTACGACCTTTCCGGGACAGCGCCTACGCGACCCTTGGTTCCACTTTGTCGCCAAAACTTTCGGTTGCCCTCGAAGAACACCACCACAACAGAGTTCAGTAGAGGGTCTGGGCCTTGTTCTTTTGTTCCATGCCCTCTACATTATCATAAAAATATGGGAAGAATATTTTAAATATAAAAACTCCAGTAAATAAATACTATAATAACCTCCCTCTTTAAAGAATGAAACATGGATCAACCTGTTGGATGGTTGTTCTGTGTTCTTCATAATATTAAAGAATGGGTTAAAGGGGAGAAATCAAGAATATAACCACATACCTTGTATTTGTTGGAAGGTTCTATAGAGGAGGAGGGAGTGTACACGTCTGAAGGTGTTCTTTGGTGCTTGTCACCGCCCATCGATTCCCCCAACATCTGTCACTCGATCACGTTCTTCGTCGGAGTGAAAAGTCATCGGTGCTTCGTTAGAGCTTCCTCTCATAGCTCTCCCAAAACCCAATCCCGAGCTCAGATTAAATAGAGGGTAAAAGAGGATCAATGTACTGCACAATTAATGAGGTTCATTAATGAGTATAATTAATGAACCTCTTTAATCCTCTCAATGGTGCTGTTACGCGTTCTTTTAATTTCCCCCAATGGTGAAATTACACAAAAAATAATATTCAATCCATTAAATGGCTTGACGTTGCATTGTGGTCCCACCACCATTTTTCCAACGGTTGCAAAAAAGAAAAATAAAATAATCTTCAGTTATTTTATTATTTTTTGTAAAGTCCAAGAAATTAACTTTTTCATCTGACCCTTACTGGTTAAAGTTAAGATTCTCTTAAGAAAATCTTGGCACTTCAGATTCAATGGTGTCCTCAGATTTTTAATCCGATCACCGGTTCAAAAGATAGAAAATTCTGCTCACATGTTTACTAAACGTACCTTAAAAAAAGTTTAAAAATATGTTCCAGGCTCTTCGGATCTCGGAAACACATGCCGTCAATTTTCGCAAACTCGTAATAATTCCAAATAATTTAAAAAATATATATGGAATTTCTAGGTCTTTACATATATACATATATTTATATATAAAACATATATATATTTTAAATTTAGTCGCGTTTTTAAGAAAATGTGGCTATGTTAGTGACATTTTTATATATGTTTTAAAACATGGCTAATTATATATTTATATATATATATATATATAATTATATATATGTATATGTGTATCAATATAAACATATAATATATATATAATATAAACATATATATATATAAACATATATATGTATATAATAAACATATATATAAACATAAATTATAAACATATATATAATATATAAACATAAAATATAAACATATATATCTATAAAATATGAAATATAAACATGTAAATATATATATAATATAAACATACAAATAAACATAAAATATAAACACATATATAATATTAATTTTTTAAATACTGAAATATATTTATATATATAAATATAGAATAATATATTAATATAATCAAAATCATAATAGCTAGGTTGGTTTGATTATTTATCCTGAGGATAGAGGCATGAGAGTATGGGGTTGGGAGTGAGTAGGGGGATGTAAAATGGAGTGATAAGGGGAGCGCTGAGGTGAGTCAGGGAGTATGGGGACTGGAGAAGGGTACTGAATGGGTGGGTGGGGGATGCTAGATTATGGGTGGATATTTTTATTATTATAAAAAAATACAAATTTAAAAAAAATACAACTTTTAAAGAAAATATATAAATTCAAAAAAAATACTGGTAAATAAAATATATATATTCAAATATATATTCAAATTTAAAAAAAATTATTGACGTTTTTAAAAAACATCGGTAAATTAGTTGTTTCTCAATAATGAAATTTACAAACATTGCTAAATTACTGACATTTATTTACTGAAATTTCTGAAAAACTTCTGTAAATGAGGTATTTCTAAATAGCGACATTTATAAATGTCTCCATTTAAGGACCCTTATGAACATCTTTAAATACCAATGTTTATAAATTTAGCTAAATTAATGACATTTATAAATATATCTAAATTAGCAACACCTCATTTAGAGGTGTTTTTAAAAAAAAGTAAATGAATTATCAATGTTTTAAAACATTGTTAATTCGTGTTTTTTTGTAGTGATGATATACCTATTAGGAGGTTCACTTTATGGGGTGTTCGTATACTGTCTAGATTCAATTCATGTGTATTGGGGATTGATGAATGTGTGATTGTCTATGTTAGGTTTGAGTGTCCTAGCTATCCTATCCTAGTGTGATCCTTGTCATGATGTTACCTATGCTTTGGCCAATTTGGGATGCTTTGACTTGTACTGTTTTGGTTGTACTTCCATGGATTTGATATGATATGTGATACATTATTTATTTTGATTTGATATATATTCATTGATATATTTATATGAAATGATTTGAAACCGATTTAACTAATTTATTTGGAAATGTGGGAAAAGGGGAAATTAAATTGTATTTTCATGCTTTTGATATAAAAACTACTAGAATGTATATCATACCCTATTTTATTTAGAGTTGAGAATGGTTGGATTATTGTTCAGAGACATGATATAGAAAGCCTAGATAGATTCCTACTGAGATAGTTATCTCACTCCCTAAGCACCCCTTCAGTGGTGTGTAGACCTTATTATGTCCTTCGATGCAGGGAAATGAAAGATGTCCCGGTGATACAGAAAGGTTTTTTGTTAGCTGGGTTTGGTTAGCTGGTGGTGAGATGGTGGGAGTTTTTTCATGCTATCACATGGAGACTGTTGGTGTAGCTAATTTAGTTTTTCCATCCTTTGTAATTGGACTTGTCTCTTGGAGATTGTTTCACTATTGTTTCAGTTGTATCACATCTGTTGTTTTTTTATCTATTATGACATGTATATTCATGTTTATTCCACTATTTATTTATATGTATGTATATATGTCATGTTTTCTACTTCAAGTTGGGTGAAATCATTCCCTCGGTTTTTTGTTGATGCCCGAGTTTTAGTCTTCCGCCCATGGGGATCAAGAATGCCCTTTGGGTATGTGGAAATTCGGGTCAGGTACCAATTTTAGAGGGTATTCGGATTGGGTTCATCACAGTTTGGTATCAGAGATGGTTTTTCCCCAAGAGTCCTTATCTTGGGACATATATTAGACTAGAGATAGGATTATCGACACATGAGGGGTAGGTTGTGATGAGTTCCTAGCTAGCTCTTTCTGTGAAGAGACTCAAGTTACCATGGGATTTTGGGATGTATGTCTCTTATTTTGAGTTTTCTTATAAATATCAATTTTTGATTATGTTTTTATACTTTGAACTGAGATTTTTTTATATTTGATCATTTCTTCTATTTTAGTGTGCAGTAGTATGCCTCCAAGGCGTCTTCCACGGGTTCCATAGGAGGGTGCAGCTGATTATCCTGAAGGGAATCCACCCCTCAACCATAATTTTATTGAGTCCATCATGCAGGCAGTTCATGTTATTGACCAGAATGTACCGCAACTTCATAATGTAGTTATGGAGGCATATTCATGGGATGTAGGAGACAGGGATTGATCACGGGAGTTGTCACGACCCGTCCTCGGGGCCCGTGCCGTGACTACCCCAAGCCCGCCTTCCATAGGCCAGGGGCTGGCGACTAGCACCAAGGCGTAAATCCCAACAAAAAAGGAAGGCATTGCCTTTGAAAAGTAAACAAACACCATAGAGTAAGCAAGCAGAAAAGTAAACACTAAGAAAGAACAGAGTACAACTGAAAGTGTGGAAAAGTAAATGGGCCAGTATACAAACCCAAACTGAAAGTAAAGTACAACTCGAAAGGGAAAACAGAAACTGTAAAGTAAAAGCCGCTACACCGAGCTGTCCACTGGAGATCCCACCTGAAGGGTGGGTACAGATAGCTCCACTGCTCCTCGGGTCCCATCGTCCGCTCTGGGCACGTTCCGCCCAGTGGTCCACCTCCAGGTACCGTTCTGCTCTGCAAGCCTCAGCCCCCGGCGCGGCCTGGTACCGCTCGGGTGCCACACGCAGGGGGCAAGGCCCCCGCTTCCCTGCTGGCGGCGCGGCTGAGAGCCGCGCCTTTATCAAATGGCCCCCCCTCGTGGGGGCCTGCCATTTTGAAAAACGGTTGGGCGCTGCCCCCCCTTTGTGAACCCCCCCCCCCCTTATAATGGGGGAGGCAATTAACTTGGCCGGGGGAATTAAATTCCCCCGGTCTTTCCCCTTCCGGCCGGCCCGACCTGGTTGGCCGGTTCTTCTTCAACGGACCGGCAAAGCCGGTCCCCTTCCGGCTTCCGACACCGGTGGCCCGGCGAGCTGCCGGTCTTCTCGTTCCGCCGCGGCCCGGAACCGGCCGCGGCCTTCGTCGTCCGGCGCGGTGCGACGGCACCGCGCCCCTCCGCCGCGGCCCCGCTCCGACCGTGGCGCCTTCAGTTCCCTTCGACGCGGCGCGACGGCGTCGCGTTCATGATAATCCTTCCACGGCGCGTCGCGACGACGCCGCGCAATATAGTCGTGCGATTCTCGCATGGTGCGACGGCACCACGCCTTCTCGTTCATCCACAAGAATATAAAAAAAAATCAAAAACAAAGGAGGGGGAATTCGGCCGTGTTTATGCGGTCCAACCCCCCTCTCGTTAGACGATAACACTTAAATATTCATCCACCAGATTATCATGCTAGAACCAAGAACTAGAGTAAATAAAATAATCAACAACAACCCCTACCTCGGTTTCAAGAACGATGATCGTCAACGACCCGCGGAAGACGAGCGTCTCGGTGGTCGGCGTCACGGAAGATGGGCGTCGATGTCATGAAGCGAGGATTCGAAGTTCTTTGACGACGATTTCGTCATGGGAAATCGTCATGGAAGAGATGACGCGGAAGAAGACGTCGTCGGTATCGCGGGTATGACGTCGCGGAAGACGGTTCCCGAGAACGTGGCGTTCTTCGTCGATGTCTGAATGTTCTTCGCGTTCTTCGTCAAAGTTTGAAGAAGAAGAAGAAGGAGCTCTCCAATCCTCTCAAGAGCAAAGGAAACCAACCTAAAATAATAAAATAAGCTTAAGCTTATTTTATTACACAACCTTCCTCTTAGAATTTCAAAGGTTTGAAATTCAAATTAACCCTCCTCAATTAATTAAACCAAGTTGTCAAACATTAATTGAAATGGGTTAAAGGGGAGTTTTTGAGAGAAGTTGAGGAGTTGGGGTTCGTGTGGGCCCCACCACACTTAATCCTCCCAAGGGAGGTTAAGTGGTTGTGGGTCCCACCCCTAACTCCATTTGGGAGGTTTTAAAAAAAACAACAAGTTAAAATAAAAAATTTGTATCCCACAATTTTTATTTAACTTATTCTAAACTCCCAAAAACTAACTCTCAACCCAAAATAAACGCAACCTCGGAAAATGTCTCCTTAAGCGAATATCGGAGCTGTGAGTTCATCGGTGCCCTCGGAATTTGATTCTGTGCACCGGTTCAAAAGTTAGAAATTCTCGCTCGTTCGTTCATTGAACGTACCCGAGCCAAACTTCGGAAATTGATTCCGGGCACTCCGGGCCTCGGAATCAGTTGCCGTCAGAAACCACATTCTTGTAAAATTCCAAAGAAAATTAAGAAAGAATTTCCCTCGAATTTTATGGGTCTTTACATTACTCCCACCTCAGGGATTTACGTCCTCGTAAAGATACATCAAAAACTAGGGAAACAAATGAGGGTACTGAGCACGCATCTAAGCCTCCCGCTCCCATGTGCTCTCCTGGAGGTTCCCGTGCTGCCATCTGATGTGCAAAAGAGGAATCGATCGCCCACGTAGGACCCACTCCTGTCGATCCTCTATCTCCACCGGGACCTCCGTAAAAGTCGCCCCATCGTCAACGTCAAGCTCCCCATGGTCAATGATGTGCGTCAGGTCGTGCACGTATCTCCTCAGCTGAGATACGTGGAAGACGTCGTGCACCCGGTGCAACTGAGGTGGTAGAGCCAGGCGATAAGCCACCTCGCCAATCCTGCTGAGGACCTGGAAGGGTCCTATGAAGCGCGGAGATAACTTGCTGCCTCGGCCAAATCTCCGAATACCACGTCGAGGTGAGACCCGCAAGAAGACGTGGTTGCCATCCTCAAACTATAGTGGCCTCCGCCTCCTGTCAGCATATGACTTATGCCAGCTCTGAGCTGTCCTCATATGCTCCTGGATGACCTGGACCTTCTCTGTCGTGGCCTGGACCATCTCCGGTCCCACAAGTGCTGACTCCCCAGGGTCTGTCCAGCACAAAGGAGATCTACAAGGTCGGTCGTACAATGCCTCGTACGGTGCCATCCCGATGATGGAGTGGTAGCTGTTGTTGTACGCAAACTCCACCAAGGGTAGGTGTTCCTCCCAGCTATGACCAAAGTCGAGGACACATGCGCGGAGCATGTCCTCGAGAGTCGGAATGGTCCTCTCTGTCTGACCATCCGTCTGAGGGTGAAAGGCTGTGCTCAAACGTAGCTGTGTTCCGAACGCCTCATGTAACCCCTTCCAAATCCAAGAAGTAAAGCGGGGATCTCGATAGGAGACGATAGATGATGGCACACCGTGGAGCCGCACAATCTCCTGAACGTAGAGATGTCCCAAGCTCTCCACTGATCCCTGCTCTCTGATGGGTAAGAAGTGTGCCGACTTGGTGAGTTGGTCAAAAATCACCCAGATGGAGTCGTGACCTCTGGAAGTGCGTGGAAGTCCAGTCACGAAGTCCATAGATATTCTGTCCCACTTCCACTCCGGGACCTCCAAGGGCTGTACCAAGCCTGCTAGTACCTGATGCTCTGCCTTCACCTGCTGGCAGGTGAGGCATCGAGAAACAAACTCTGCTACAGCCTTCTTCATGCCCGGCCACCAGTGCTGTCGTCTGAGATCCTGGTACATCTTCTCCACTCCTGGATGTACCGCCAAAGGAGAAGTGTGAAACTCTCTCAGTACCTCCTCTCGCAAAGTGACTGGTACCATGGTACGTCCTCTGAAAAGGATGTCGTGCTCTACTCAAAGGGAGAAACCATCAGGTGTCTGTCCCAAGGATATTTGTGCACGCCGTGTCTCACAGTCAGCGTCCTCACGCTGTGCCTCTCTGACCCGCTGCAGTAGAGGAGGGGTGACTGTGAGAGACTGGAGGAAGGTTGCTCCATCTCTATCCACAAAGGATATCTGCAAAGAGGCTAGCTGCTCCGTCGCCTCCTCAAGTAGCTGAATGCTCGTCCTCCTGCTAAGGGCATCGGCTACTACGTTCCCCTTTCCAGGAGTATAGACTATCTCAAAGTCATAGTCCTGGAGGAACTCGAGTCATCGCCGCTGTCTCAGGTTCAGGTCCTTCTGCGAGAAGATATACCTGAGACTCTGATGATCAGAAAAGACTGTAAAGCGCTCGCCCATCAGATAGTGTCTCCATGTCTTCAGAGCGAAGACCACTACTGCTAACTCCAAGTCATGGGTAGCGTATTTCTGCTCATGCGGCCTCAACTGACGTGATCCATAGGCGATCACTTCCCGCTCCTGCATCAGGACACATCCGAGTCCGGTCCCTGACGCATCGCAGTAAACTACGTACCCTACTCCCTCCTCAGGCAACCTCAAGATAGGTGCGCTGGTCAAACTCTGTCTCAGCTCCTGGAAGCTCTGCTGACATCTATCTGACCACACGAAGGGTTTCCCCTTCCTCCTTAACGTTCGTCAAAGCTAAAAAGATTTCTCCTTTGCCGAAAAGTGAAATCCGGTCTCATCCCCTGGATGAACCACGTTCCTTGCCTAATACAGTCAATCCCGTCATGATTAGTTAATTCATGGCATGGATGATGTCGTAAGGCCTCGACGCTGCTACCAAGAGATCCAACCGTTACTCTCGCCTCCAAGGGTTGAGTCACACTGTCGGCATCAGCGTGTGGTCACTGGGTCTCCTCTAGTAAGAATCTCGCAAGTGAGGGTCAAGTCAACAGTTTTTTTTAACCGGAACCTCTTAGTAAAAACAAACAAAAGACAAGAAAACAAAAGTCACCAAGGAAAGTATCTTTTATTACTTCAACTTAAAGTACAAGGACACAAGGCAACACAAACTATGAAGATAGAGGCATTATGGGAAAAGGCCTCTATGCCTGGAGCTAGTCCCGCACTAGTCCACCCGCTTCCGGAGCTCCATGATCGTAAGCTTCAGCTGCCTGAAGCTGTGCTCTCCCCTGAGGTCGGGGTGGACCTCCTGGTGGTGGTGGTGGTAGAGCCTCAAAGTGTCGCCCACCACCTGCTGCTCGGCCAGCTCCTCTACCTCATCCGCCTCCTCCCTGCAGACCGCCACGGTCGAACCTCTGCCTCTGCCTAGGTGGTTCCTCAACCGTCTTCTGCTCCTATGTATGGCGGGTCGGGCAGTCACGAGCCATGTGGCCCTGCTCGCCGCACGAGTAGCGCTGTCTGCCTCTCGAAAGACTGGCTCCGCGCTGTGTGCCCCGCACTGCTGAGTCAGTGTCCTGAGGTCATCTGCCTGAAGGTCTGGTCTTCCTGGACCCCTGAGTCATCCGTCGACTATCATCCGCAGAAGACTCTGCCACGTGCCGCCCTGCGGTGGGTCTCGGCGCTGGTGTAGACTCAGCAAGGAAGCTCTCGATCAAAAGGGTCTTCTCCAGTACTCCTGTCTGAGTCGGTATACTGAGGGAGATCAGCGATGCCCTGATCTCGTGTCTCAAACCCTGCTCGAAGGTCCGGGCCCGGAAGAATGGGTCCCGTACCATGTCGGTCGAGTAGCGCGAGAGATCAGTAAATCTCGCCGAGTACTGAGCGACCGTCATGCTGCCCTGCCGCAGCTGAAGAAGCTCCTGGATACGCACCGCACGAAGGGTGGCTGGGAAGAACTTCGAGCGGAAGAGGCTCTCAAAGTCCGTCCAAAGTAGAGATGCCTCATCGTGCACCTGGAGCATCAAGCTCAACCATCGTCCTGCTGCTGAGTGTAGTAGGCTCACAGCGAGGATCACCATGAGGTCTCCAGGTGTCCTCACTAGCCTAAAAACTCGTACCACTGCCTCCAGCTAGTCCTCTGCTGCCTGGGGGTCCGTCTCCCCACGGAACCTAGGCGGTCGCTGGCGCTGAAACTCATGCAGTGCGCTGAGGCGACGTGCATCGTCAGTGGCTGGTGCTGGAAGCATCGGTGGCTCGACGGGTAGAGTTACCGCCGGTGCCACTACTGACAAAGGGCCCTGCACTGAGGCCTCGTCGCTCGGTGGGCTATCGTCACGCTCGACTCTCGGAACCCTAGCTGGCTGCCGTCGTGGGGCCATCCTGAATAGGAAACAGGTGCGCCACGGTCAGAACAGTATACCTGGTGAGCTGATATAAAGTAATCACAAAGAAAACTTTGAAACACACACGCAATCAATGTTTTCGTGCATTAAGTCGGAAATCAGTTTTCAGGGTCCTGGTGTATGGATACGTCGGCCGCCGCACCAACACTGGACTCCCTGGACTGATAAACACACTTAATACGCTAAACATTATTGCTTCACATAGAAAAGATCAGAGTTCGCGGTAGAACCGAACTCCTCTGATACCAATGTGTCACGACCCATCCTCAGGGCCCGTGCCGTGACTACCCCAAGCCCGCCTTCCATAGGCCAGGGGCTGCTGACTAGCACCAAGGCGTAAATCCCAACAAAAAGGGAAGGCATTTCCTTTGAAAAGTAAACAAACACCACAGAGTAAGCAAGCGGAAAAGTAAACACTAAGAAAGAACAGAGTACAACTGAAAGTGCGGAAAAGTAAATGGGCTAGTATACAAACCCAAACTGAAAGTAAAGTACAACTCGAAAGGGAAAATAGCAACTTTAAAGTAAAAGCCGCTACACCGAGCTGTCCACTGGAGATCCCACCTGAAGGGTGGGTACAGATAGCTCCACTGCTCCTCGGGTCCCGTCGTCCGCTCCGGGCACGTTCCGCCCAGTGGTCCACCTCCAGGTACCGTTCTGCTCTGCAAGCCTCAGCCACGATCAACGCTGTACGTCGTCTGCAACCAACACAACGTAGTGCGGGCATAGCCCGTGCAGGGGTGAGTATAAGCTACTCAGTAGGGACCCCGAGACCCCTGAAGGTCTCCCAAAATCCACAAAGGATAAACCAAAAAGGAAGGTACAATCACGAAGTAACATCTGACACTCCTTAGGTATATGCCCATACATATACCTAAGTCATCAATTCCAATACGCTCCAACCTCCGAGCCCAAGTACAACTCAGTCCACACAGGAAAGTATACGTATTCCACACAGGAAAGCAAAAAGAAATCCACACAGGATAGCACAACACAATCTACACAGGAAAACAACAGGATTCAGCTCACACAGATATACTTCTTCAAAAGACGATAAAGATGATCTCTAATCCATCTAAGTCGTCGGACCCACGAAGGATCGATAGGTAACTAACCCCCGCAAAAGACCCACACAGGATCGGGCCCACACAGGACCTGTAGGCGCTGGTTCACACAGGACCGCTGAGCGCAATGACCCACACAGGATCGGACCCACACAGGATCGGGCCCACACAGGACCTGTAGCACTGATCCACGTAGGATCGCTGAGTGCTGTAGTCGTCGTCGTTGAATCCACTAAGGATCTTTGTACTGTCGTCGTCGCAGTCACAGTAGCAGTAGCAGTAGCAGTAGCAGTCACAGTCGCAGCCAGCACTAGGGTTCCCGCACACAGCAAGATCGTTCGGGAGGGTTCGCTCCACGAGCCGAGAGGCTGATACATCAACTGTCACAAAGTCCAAAGTTGATGTATCCAAAAGTTCCGTATCGCCAACAGGAACTCAACGCAACAGACGGCGCGTCGATCGGACGCCCGGTCTGAGAGTTATTGGCTTTTTCGTCCCAGGGGCCCGGTTGGTTTTTAAGGCAAAACCAACCCAACCGTACTCCACCTGCGTCCAAACCTCAGGCGGAGTGTGCCAAAAGATCCGTATCACTAAGAGGAACACAACAAAGCTGACGGCACGTCAATTCGAACGTCCGTAGCTCAAGATATGAGCGTTTCCACTCCGAGGGCCCGGTTGGTTTCGTGTACGAACCAACCCGGCCGAACTCAAAGTATTCCGAAACTTTGAGTGCGATATACCGAATCGACCGTCTCGATCGAAGGATCGCATCGCCGCTGATGGTTCGTCGATCGGAGGTCCGTAGCTCAAGTTATGAGAAAAAGACCGAAGATGATTTGAAAACGGGGGGTTCGGGTCCGGGCCGACTCGACCCGACCCCCCCCCCCCCCTGGGTCGACCCGACCCGGGTCCGACCCGGCCCGGCGCGGCGGCGCGGCCCGGTCGACGGCGGCGCGGCCTGGCGCCGCTCGGGTGCCACGCGCGGGGGGCAAGGCCCCCGCTTCCCTACTGGCCGCGCGGATGAGAGCCGCGCCTTGATCAAACGGCCCCCCCTCGTGGGGGCCTGCCGTTTGGAAAAACGGGGGGGCGCTGCCCCCCCTTTGTGAACCCCCCCCCCCCCTCATAATGGGGGGGGGCAATTAACTTGGCCGAGGGAATTAAATTCCCCCGGTCTTTCCCCTTCCGGCCGGCCCGACCTGGCCGGCCGGTTCTTCTTCAACGGACTGGCAAAGCCGGTCCCCTTCCGGCTTCCGACACCGGTGGCCCGGCGAGCCGCCGGTCTTCTCGTTCCGCCGCGGCCCGGAACCGGCCGCGGCCTTCGTCGTCCAGCGCGGTGCGACGGCACCGCGGCCCCGCTCCGGCCGCGGCGCCTTCGGTTCCCTTCGACGCGGCGCGACGGCGTCGCGTTCATGATAATCCTTCCACGGCGCGGCGCGACGGCGCCACGCAATATAGTTGTGCGATTCCCGCGTGGTGCGACGGCACCACGCCTTCTCGTTCATCCACAAGAATATAAAAAAAATCAAAAACAAAGGAGGGGGAATTCGGCCGTGTTTGTGCGGTCCGACCCCCCTCTCGTTAGACGATAACACTTAAATATTTATCCACCAGATTATCATGCTAGAACCAATAACGAGAGTAAATAAAATAATCAACAACAACCCCTACCTCGGTTTCAAGAACGATGATCATCAACGACCCGCGGAAGACGAGCGTCACGGTGGTCGGCGTCACGGAAGAAGGACGTCGATGTCGTGAAGCGAGGATTCGAAGTTCTTTGACGACGATTTCGTCGCGGGAAATCGTCGCGGAAGAGATGACGCGGAAGAAGACGTCGTCGGTATCGCGGGTATAATGTCGCGGAAGACGGTTCTCGAGAACGTGGAGTTCTTCGTCGATGTCCGAATGTTCTTCGCGTTCTTCGTCAAAGTTTGAAGAAGAAGAAGAAGGAGCTCTCCAATCCTCTCAAGAGCAAAGGAAACCAACCCAAAATAATAAAATAAGCTTAAGATTATTTTATTACACAACCTTCCTCTTAGAATTTCAAAGGTTTGAAATTCAAATTAACCCTCCTCAATTAATTAAACCAAGTTGTCAAACATTAATTGAATTGGGTTAAAGGGGAGTTTTTGAGAGAAGTTGAGGAGTTGGGGTTCGTGTGGGCCCCACCACACTTAATCCTCCCAAGGGAGGTTAAGTGGTTGTGGGTCCCACCCCTAACTCCCTTTGGGAGGTTTTAAAAAAAAACAAGTTAAAATAAAAAATTTGTATCCCACAATTTTTATTTAACTTATTCTAAACTCCCAAAAACTAACTCTCAACCCGAAATAAACGCAACCTCGGAAAATGTCTCCTTAAGCGAATATCGGCGCTGCGAGTTCATCGGTGCCCTCGGAATTTGATTCCGGGCACCGGTTCAAAATTTAGAAATTCCCGCTCGTTCGTTCACTGAACGTACCCGAGCCAAACTTCGGAAATTGATTCCGGGCACTCCGGGCCTCGGAATCAGGTGTCGTCAGAAACCGCGTTCTTGTAAAATTCCAAATAAAATTAAGAAAAAATTTCCCTCGAATTTTATGGGTCTTTACAGGAGTTCTTTCATAATAATTCATCATCCCTTAATGGTGTGAATGAACCTCGAGAGGTAGAGGACTATATTGAAAAGATTGATCATATTTTCAACTTCCTGGATACACTTAAAAGTATCAAGCTGAAGTGCGCATCATTCAGACTTGAGGGTCCCAACAAGATATGGTGGTATTCCATGGTAAAGGTGAATAGGCATTTGGTCTTGGACCGGAAGGGTTTCAAGACCCTCTTTTTCATTAGTTTTTTCTAGATACATTGATGATGTATAATCTCTGTAGTTTCTCTCCTTGTACCAAGGATAGTGTTCGGTGTTGGCGTATACCAATTGGTTTGGTGATATAGTTCATTTTGCACCATAGGTTGTAAAAAATCACCAAATGAAAGCTCATAAGTACCTGTAGGGTTTGTGATTGGATATCAGATCATAGGTTTTTATACTGAAGCTTTAATATTATGTGGAGATATTGGATCTATATATGATGGTAGAGATGAATATGGAATGAAAGGTTGGATATTTTTCACCTTATCTTCCACCTAGTGGTAGATTCAGTGGTGCACCAAGTAAAAAGAGGATGTGGCATGATCATCACAGGATTAGTGGGGGTGGTTCTCAATGGAAGGCCTCCTTTTCACCTCTAGCTGTAGTTAATGATGTGCCAATAAATTTCTATCAGTGTGGAAAGGTTATACACACCTGTCATTCTTTTCCTTCACCTGCCAAGATGTGTAATAGTTGTGGATGGTATGGTCATATACAGTGTTTCTTTTAGGCTATGTCTACTCATCGATGTGATCAGGGGTCTTTGGATCCAAAGGTTACTATAGGGTAGTTAGATGCTTCAAAGACTATAGGGATATGGCCGCATGCCTCATTATTGATGAACCTTTATGCGGTAGATGAGTTTGGACAGAGGTGGATATAGGTCTAGTGATAGTGAGAGGTTTTATCTTTATTGCATCCTTAGTAGTGATTACTTTATTTGATATTGGTATTTCCAACTTGTTTATATCTAGAAATTTTTTTATATGATTAAACTTCAAATGAAACTCATGTCATTTGTTATGGAGTTAGAGACAACACTTGGGAATATGAAAGAGTCGGGGTTTTGGTGTCCTTGTGTTTTATCGATAGTTGATGTAGAGTTAGTCTGATATTTTCTTATTCTCAATCTGGATCTATTTGATGTCATCATTGAGATGTATTGGCTTGTTTCTTATCATATTGAGTTTGATTGTTTTCATCGGTGTGTCTCTTTTCTTGCGACCAATGGGAGATCACGGGTGTTTCAAGGAGATTGGGATCTTAGGTCTGGTTGTGCAAGACCTTCTTTCCCAAAGCTTGTGATTTTTTTGTCTATTATAGCAGTTGATCCTGATGATGTTTCTGATGTTGTTTATCATCCCGTTGTTGTTCGATATTTTCTTGACATTTTCCTAGATGATTTATTTAGGCTTCCTCCAGAGAGGGAGGTGGAGTTTATTATTGACCTGATTCCAGGCACACATAAAATTTTGATAACTTCTTATCATATGGAATCTATAGAGCTAAAAGATCTCATGGTTCAATTGGATGATCTTATGGGAAAAGTTTTTGTTCTCCATAGTGTTTCACCTTGGGAAACCTCGGGGTGATTTTCTAAGAAGTCATATGTTTCACTCTGATTATGTGTGGACTATCAGATGTTGAACCAAGTAATGGTTAAGAACAAGTATCCTTTGCATCATGTGGATGATTTTTTTGATTCATTAAATGGGGGAAAGTGGTTTTAAAAGATTGATCTTTGTTCAAATTATAATCATCTCAAAGTTTGGGAGTCTGATATACTGAAGATGTTTTTTAGGAGAAGTTATGGACATTACAAATATATTGTGATGTTGTTTGGTATGACTAATGCTACTACAGTTTTTATGGATTTGACGAATCTAATATTACATCAGTATCCTGACACTTTTGTGGTAGTGTTCATGGATAATATTTTGGTTTTTTTGAGATCAGAGCATGAGCATGATAACCATTTGTTTTTTCGTTATGGAAATCCTGAGGAGTCACCATTTGTAAGGAATTCTTTTGAAATAAAATTTCTAGATTTAGGAAGTAAAGTTCTTGGGGCATGTGATTTCTAAACATGGCTTATCAGTTGATCCTAAGAAGTTGAAGGTTGTCTTTTCATGGGAAGATCCACAAAATGAATTTGAGATTCATAGATTCCTTGGTCTTACTAGATACTATCAAAAATTCATTAAAGATTTATCTAAGTTAGTGTCACCTTTTAATACTATTACCAGGAATGCGGTGAAATTCACATGGGATGAAAAGTGTCAGGATTTTTTTGATGAGCTAAAAAGAACTCTGACATCGTATCCTATTATGATATTGCCTAAGCCTGGTGGGTGGGGGTGGGGGTATGTGGTTTTATATGATGCATATAGCACTGTTTTAGGTTGTGTTATCATGAATTATAATCATGTGGTGGCATGAAACTCTTTTCATATAATAATTCATGAGAAGAATTACCCCACGCATGATTTAGAGTCTGTCGCAGTTATGCATGAAATTAAGTTTTGGAGGCACTATATTTTTAGGGAGAGGTTCACAGTCTTTTCTGACCATAAGAGTTTAAGCTATATATTTTCTCATAAAGAATTTAATCTGAAACAAAGGTGGTGAGTGGAATACCTTTAGATTATTGAATTCGACATCACCTATACCCTGGGGAAGGGGAATTCTGTTGAATATGCTCTTAGTAGTAATGTGTCATCGTAGGCTATTTTGGAATATAAGGAAGAGTGGAACCTTAGGGGTATCTTTTCTCAATTGCATATAGATTATTAGGAGGATGTTTTTGGTATGTTTCTGACCAGTGTTCAGTTATAATCATCTCTCCTTGAATCTATTCTATAGAGTCAGCAGCAGGATAATGATTTCAGAAGAATTTTAGAAACCCTATATGGTGGGGAGACTGTCACGAACCGGATCTGGTCACCATCAAACCGGCACCAAACCCGGCCCGTGCCAAGGCCCTAAGGGCATTCCCGATCCCCAGGGGCTAGCACAAGTGCCCGGGTATCATAAAATGATGTTTGGGAATGATTTACCCAAGTTTATAAACATTAAACAATAAACAAACTCAATAAAACGAATCTGGATTTTTCAACTAAAACCATCTTTTACAAAATTCATAATTAAATTATATATTTTAAAACAACTCAACAAGACTATAAAAAAGGTACGGAATCACAATTAAACATCCCAAGAACCCTCATGGCAAGGGGCACCGCCCTCAATCCATCTCTACAAAACTTCACCACCAAGGACATGCTAGAAACCCGAACCACTGGAACTAAAAACTGTATCCAAACCTGAAACAACAAAATAACCAAATCTACTTACACCCAAGGGTGTAAGTAGGGTGTGATAAAATTCCCAGTAGGATACCACCACTAATATATTCCATGTGATAAACATTCAAAGACAAAAAGCTTGCAAGTTTTCATAAACAGAAAATGCTAGTTACAATTTCTAAAAGATGAAACTAAAAAAACAGTTTTCAAGTGGGCTATCATTAAGAATCAACACTTTTAAAAATAATGTCAAAACTACTGAATTTTCCAGCCAAATATACCGTATGCCGACGGTAAGTACAAAGTAAATAATAAGCATAAGAAATAGGAAATAACCCCTAGGCACTAGCTCATTCTGGGTCCCAGGTACCACATATCTCGGTGAGAGTAACCATCACAATATCCGTTCTCGTGCACAAGACACTATTAAGGAACATACCCATAACCTAGTGGTCCCCAATCATTATCATAATAGTTTATTTAGAGTTTTAAGCGTCAATATTGCTAAGTGAAACTGAGTCCAAACCCCACGAATTCACTAGCATACTAGTACATGTCCACCCACCTAGATACTCGGGTTTTCCCTTTGTGCTCAAACATGTTCAACAAGCCAAGAAATATAGTTTTCACATGTAGATATCACTTCCACATCACACATTAACCAAAAATCCCCATGTACATCACATAAGTCACAAATTCCAGTTTTCATTCAAATGCATTTTGAAATCAAACTCACACTAAAATAGCCCACAACACTTTTTTCATAACTTTCACAATCCAACACATCCTTTAACAATTTTATGAAGTCCCTAAAAATATGATAAACATCACATAACAGAACTATTCAAATTTAAAATAACTCATTTGAAAGTATAAACAATCCAAAATAGTTTTCCAATATGGGTTCACCTCTTACATAAATCATTAAACCACTCAAAACTTTCATAAAACAATTCTAAATAGTGTACCGAAACTTTTCAAATAAAACCCATTTCAAAACCATATTTCAAGGACAAAATCACACCAATACAAATTCAAAACAGAATTTGAAGCCCCAAAAACATTTATTAAACAACCCCCATGTGTTATACAAACACTTCAAATAATAGCACAAAAGATCCACATGAAACGCACATGTTTTCAAAATCACTTTCAAGAAGTACAATAAAGTTTTACACCTTAAACCCTTAAAAAAACTCTTTAAGACCTAGTGGCACACCAATACCCCACAAAATAATAATTTTCATCCCAAACAAGATTTATTAAACCAAATTAATATGTTATAAAACAATCCCAAACAATACCCAAAGGGTTACACATGAAAAACACCAAATTTTAAGATAAAATGAAACTATAAAAATAAATGCTTAAACAAATCCAACATAAAATTTTTTTACACCACACACAGAATATTATGAAAATTCATAATAATTAATTCAAGAAAACTAACTCATCTATAAATGATTACACACGGAATCACCTACCGGAAGTGTCAAATCTCTCAAAACTTGGTTCGAAACGTCAACCGCACAACCGCCGCACCACAAGGAAGATAAATTCAGACCTATATCACAATATTTGACCAAAAATACACCAAATGACACCCTAGGATAAAACCCTAACTTCTGGAAATTTTATAACATAATGAAAGAGAGAGGAAACCCTAAGGGAAAAGGAAGAAACCAAGAAGGAATCACTTACCCAAAACAATCCTGAAGAAAACGACCCAAAATCGACCAGAATATGAATTTTAAAATAGATAAAAATTTAATTTATATTCGAACAAGAATGATAAGGTCGTGTAGGAATTTTAATGGGGGAAAAGAGTAAGAATAGAAGAAGTTATGAAAGGATCAATTTACCTCTCCAAATCTGGATGATTTCTGAAATCCATACAATTTTCGACCATTTTAGCGATTCAATAGAGCTCCAAATTGTTTTAGGAGGGAATGGGGGCGCGCCTTAGGTAAGTGGTCTTGGGTGAGAGTTGGAATCACTAAAAAAACGCAAATATTGAAGGAGATATTAAATAATTAAAATTTATTTTTAATGCAGAAAATGGGCTTTCAGGCAGGCCCAATTCCTTAAATAAAAACCCATATCCACCATGATTATGGATTTATAAATGGTCCAAATAGATATGGTGGTGTTAATATGTCAGGTTATGACAATTAGGAATTGGAATGGATAAAAAATGTTGAAAATGAAGAAGTTATAAAGGAATAAAAATTTATTTTTAAATCTGGAATTGGGCTCACGGTTTGGCCCAATTCATAAAAACTCACCCATTCCTCCATAAATGCTTGGGAAACCCTCAAAAAAAATCATGAATGGAAATTGAATGGAATTTAACTTTAAAATAATTCATTTATGTGACAATTATCCCCACCATGAAAACTTTCCGCCCCGGAAAGTCACATCAAGGACAAAGCAACAACCAAACCCAACTAAGAAACCAAGAGGTACTCCTTTGCCAGGTTCCACCCCCAAAGGCCAAAACACCTCCAGTGTTCAATTAAGGATTACTCTCAAAATCAAAACATATACCACTTTCTTGAAATTATCAATTACGTTCATACTTTATCTCAAAAGAAAACTCCTCAAACACTATCCGAATAAGACTCAAGCAATTCACCCAAACGAACAATAACATTGAACAAGGCTACACTTACCTTACTTTAACTAATCCATTGGGTGCTCTCCAGTCCCAAAGTTTACCCAAGAAAGATGTTGGTAGCTAGATAGCTCTGAACAATACTATCTACACCAAGACAAGACCATGGATAAATGTAAGTTACTGGTACGGGGGGACAAAAATATGCTCCCCACCATAAGAGACAACCAATAAATTTTTTTTCTGAGACAAAAATAGGACACTAATAGGGGGAGGCCTAAACGGACTCCCTGGTACATAGGGTAGACTTCCATTCAAAATTTATAAAGTAACATACATGAGAATCATAGTGGTTCTCCCCACCATAAGAACCAACCATCTTAACCGACTAGCATGTGCCGGCACAAAAAAAAACCCAAAAATTTCAAGATTTGGGAAGGTCGCACGATTAGTCCGTACAGTTTGTGAAACCATGAACTAACTGTGCAAATCAATATTCCTGCATGACTTCTAGGCACACCGTCTCTCTTAATCGTTCACAAACCATGTGCTCAGCCCGTCTAGCCAAATTTCCAACCATTCTCCAAATACTCAATGGAAACCAAAGGGGGAGGTAATGACATTGGGCGATGTCATGGGTATAAGGCCCTCCACCTATTTCCACCAAACGTGAAAAACAGAAGAAAGATAATGAAACCATAGGTTTAAACACTTCATATCTTTCATATTTAGGATATTACTTTATACAAGGGTTTAAATGACCCTATGATTTCCCTTGACTACGAGCCATCTTCTCTTTGAGACCTATGGCTGGAGCTCAAATGATTGAAGCATCTTCGGCCTCACAGTTAGTATTTGGAATCCCAGTGAATGAGAATTCTTCTTTCAGTGCCACCAAAAACTACACCGCAATCCCAGATAAGTTTTCCAGACATAACACATTCCAAACTCACTTTACCATATCCCGATATTTCACTGAAACGAGGGCTAAGAAGATTCCCACACATCACACCTTGTTTCTTCAGGTGAGAAAAAATAGAAGTAAAGAACACCTACACTCACATTCCTCTAAAATGGATGATTTTGAATTTTTTACAAGGGAGACATTCACCCAACATAACAGGGACTCTCAGAGGATTTCACTACTTTCACCTATACGATCAATCGAGCACATGACATCATAAGGCATCACCGAACATGACCATTGCGACTGATATAAACAATGCATGGAGAAGGGACTTATACAACATCCCCAAACAACACATAATTCTAGAAAGTGGCCACAATATCTTCTCATGACCAGATTTCCCACACTGGTAGTTTATTGTGAACTCTTTCTTCGAAGAGACTATGAAGGACTCAGAGGCCCTCTTAGACACTATCCATACTGAAAACCCCAGACAACTTCCACCTTTGATGAATCAGGTAGCTTAAGAAACTAAGGTCTCTTTTAACCATCCACGAGCACTCTTCCACAACAAGAGGATCCAAAAAAACCAAGGATGTAAATGGTGTAGACTCATTCTACAAATCTCAAGAAAAGATTCCTTACATTGATCAACTGGAGGATTTTCCAACAACAAAACAATCCGAGTTTCACTTCAT
This sequence comes from Viscum album, assembly GCA_963277665.1. Taxonomy (NCBI): domain Eukaryota; kingdom Viridiplantae; phylum Streptophyta; class Magnoliopsida; order Santalales; family Viscaceae; genus Viscum; species Viscum album. Next base: position 643,687,334 of record OY728120.1, on the reverse strand, counting down.
TTGTGCACTAACCCTAAATGGGGGCGTACCTTATCCAATGGGAGAACCCAAGGACCCAACCAAGATGGTCCATTGGTCAAAAAAAACCATAAACCAGATCTAAACACATAAAGGTAACCACCATAAAGGTGTCCCGAAACATATCTCAGAAGAGACTATTAACCAGTCCTTCTACCTAGCTTACCGACCAAACATAAACCCAAAACAAAGTTCAAATAGGAGGGGTTATTGGACTAAAAAAACATCCCACAAAAACAAAATTTTCAAAAACCCATAATAAAAACCATCCCAAACTATTCATCAAGACATCATGTTTTTCTTTAAAACAATTTCTTTGAAAACAAACGGTTCAGTGGTAAGAGTATCAACCAATGGTACCCCATGGGCCTTACACATGCATGTTTTTGTGCCACACCAGACACCCTCCTCATATCTGTCCCGACACTCATCCAGTCGTTCCATCAACCATCCATCATCCCATATAACCCCATGCATGTGGTCGCTAATGGAAATACCAAAGGTTAAAACAAAAATTCTTTCCACTTTTCAAAACCAAAATGGTCAACCAACACATCCTTTTTTTCTCATAACCGCTAACCACGAGATCAAAATCCCAACTCACATCTTAAAAAAAAATTCAGAAAGTCACAACCATTTATAAAATAACTCACTTTCAAGATATTCACATCAATTTCAAAACATCTCATCCCATTAAAACAAACTCTGATTGTTTAGAAAACTCTATTGGAAACACTTTTCAAAACCAAATTCAATATAGTTCCTGATTTCAAAGAGGTGTAAGCACACCATTTTAAATTTCAAAACAATTATGAAAATTCAGTTCCTCTATTTTATAAACCAAACCATTCCCTCTTTATTTTAAAATCATTTCATAAAAACTTTATGCTTCTTAAAACCAAGTCACCTTAAAACCAAAGTGCTAGGATTTCAAAACTAAAGCACAAAACAATGCGAGAGGAAACTAGTTTCAGTGGGTGACTTGGAAATATGGTTGGAGGCCATATTCCAATCACTTCACTATCACAGAGAATGTTCTAGGGAATATCCTCGGCTTCACATGGCTTGCCAGGCCCTGCGAGCTCACTGAGACCATTAACCCAACTCTCTTTTCATTTCCCCTAATCATCATCAAACCAAGAAAACCAAAGAAATCCGAAAGGTCTTGACTTCCCCTAGAGACTTGAATCATGTCATGAGGTGTGGTGATCATCCACACTACTCATAACAAAAATTCCAAGTCCCAAAAAATCCTAACTCCAGACTATCTCGACTGTTCCCAAAATAACATGACCCAAAGAGAGCAAACCTCCTCTAATACCAAATGTGACAATCGGGTCCCGGTTACAGCACAGGCACCCCGCCTTAACATGGCTATCGGGTTCTGGCCTACCAGGTACCCCCAGTTGCCCCGCAGACACGTGGGCCCCACCAAAGGTCCCACCCACGTGCCCGAATGGGTTATTTGACTAATGATAGTCCTCACAGGCCAACACATGTCCTTTCCAGTGTGTTTTGTCCTCACTCACACACACCCTGAGAAACTTCCCAGGAGGTCACCCATCCCGATCACTACTCCAGGCCAAGAATGCTTAAATGGGGAGTTCTAATCAGGTAGGCTCCCGAAACATCATTTTATGATACCCGGGCACTTGTTCCAGCCCATGGGGATTGGGAATACCCTTCGGGCCTTGGCACGGGCCAGGTTTGGTGCCGGTTTGATGGTGACCAGATCCGGTTCGTGACAGAGACCATTTCTAGTCAATCTCTCTCTCTTAAAATGGTATTCTTCATTTTGGGAATCATTTTTTTGTTCCTTCATCAATGAGGATCTCATGCTATCATGGTTCTTCATGGTCCATTCAATTGAGCACTATGAAGATGTATTGTGACATGAGATGGTGATTCTAGTGGCTAGGTATGTAGCCTGACTCACTCTCACTCTAAGTACACTTTTTTTATTTTCTCAATAATCCATTTTTGGTTGATTTGGAACCAAAAATAGAGTTAAACCACAAAATTCAACCTCCATCTAAAATTCAAAACAAACACAACCCCACCGAATCAGAATCCACCCTTTCAAATTCAAAATTCAAAAAATATCACACCATGTAATCTCAAACTATGATCCACTTCAATACAAAAAACTTGAAATGAAAAACAATTCCATCAACATCCACCCATGGTGTCATTGTGGACTCATCCAAATCCCATTGTCATCACTGAACAGAATACCGAAACGTGAAAAATTCAAAAACCACATCAAAAAACATCCACCAAAAACCGCTATATACACCATATAATCACCAAACAAAACTAGATATCACTAAACATCAAGTATTTCCACCAGTATAAAATCAATAGGGAAGACCGGAATTGTCAGAAGTTTCATGGAAGAAATACCAGATCCATAAAAATAGCAAGAGCATAAATACACCTCCTGAAGCACTAACTACCACTCAAACATAACATCCTAAAACTTCTATGAGGACAACTACACCAGAATGATATGGCCTAGGAGAAATAGAACAGGGAAGCCAAAAATAATGGTAGAGCATCTAAAACCATATGGTTTTCTTTAGTCTTTTCTGGTGCTAGTTTGGAAATGGGATGAGGTGTCCATGGATTTTTTTTAGATTACCATAGACACCATAAGTGAGTAATTCTATCTGGGTGGTGATTGGTCAGTTGAAAAATTCATCTCATTTCATTCTGATCAGGGACATCGTAAAATTTTAAGATCTAGGTAGGCTGTATTTGCTTAAAATTTTGAGATTACATGGGGTTTATTCTTCCATTGTTTCATAGAGGGATCCTAGGTTTACTTCTAGGTTCTATAGGAGTCTCCAACATGCGATGAGGACTTAGATTAGTTTGAGTACAACTTAATATCCATAGATAGATGATCATATGGAACATGCTATTTAGATTTTAGAGAACATGCTTTGTTCCTGTGTCTTGTATTTTGGAGGATATTGTGATAACCATCTGGGACTAGTTGATTTTGATTATAAAAATAGTTATCAATCATCAATAAGAATGTATTCTTTAGATGATTTAAATGGTCTCCTATGTAGATCACTTATTTATTGGGTAGAGGCGGGTGAAGCTTCTTTGGTAGGATCAAGTTTGGTTTAAGATATGTCTATGAGGATTTGGGATATACATTGGCATATGGTTATAGATCAGAGTCAATAGAAATATTATGTGGATTATCAGTATTTTCCTTTGAATCTTTTAATAGGTGACTAGGTTTTCTTGAAATATTCTCCTTGGTTGGGTCATCGTCAGCTTGGAAAATAGAGAAAGATGACTCCAAGATATTTTGGGTTGTTTGAGGTCACTGAATGACTTGGGTGGGTTTCTTATTGGTTTGAATTGTTGGTGTAGTTTATAGTAATTCATGATGTTTTACGCATATCACAAATTAGGAAATATCATCCTGATATCTCTCACATTCTGAGTTAGGAAGATATTGATTTAGATCCAGATGTTTCTTTTATAGAGTATTCAATAGGGATCATTAACTCTCAAGTGAAAATCTTGTAGGGGAAGTCAATTTTGTTGGTTATATTGTTATGGTGATATTGATCATATTCTCATGAGACTTGGGAGCATGAGTCATTGATGAGGTAGTAGTGGAATCACCTCTTTATCAGACTTCATTCTTCCACATAACTTTCTGGGGATGGAAAGTCTTATGGTGGGGAGTTTGTAACATCTCATTACCATATTTCAAGTATTTACCATCTCTTTACTTATTTTCCTCTTTAATTGGGTGCATCTTAGGACTTCCTAGGATAGAGATCATTTACTAGGAAAAATGACCTAAAGTTCAGGGATGTATGTTTATTTGAATTAATGGAGTTCAGATATAAATGTGTAATGGATTAATGGGGTTCTCACCAAGTTTTGGAGAATTCCTAAGGTGTTTTGGAGTTTTCTAATGAAATCTTTTGTTTTAGCTTTCTTTTGGGTTATTTCACATCTTATAAAGGGATTACATACTGTGTATTATTCCCTAGGCAGAATTTGTGATCTTGGTACATAATATGAATAGTTACATGTTGTGTAATGTTAAAAATCAGGTTTTTAATAAAAATTTGATGGTTTTTAGTGCATATTGACCTCATGGATTACATGACGTGTAAAGGTATTACATTTTGTGTAATCATAAAGATACGGGATTTTAGGGTGTTTAACAACTAATTTATATTTGATTCATTCACAATATCTTTTTATTTTGACCTAGAGCTCTTCCCTAGTGATTTTGGGAACCTCCACTTTTTTTAGATCAATTCATTTAGAATTTGATCATCAAGGTTGTGAATGGTGTCTCTCCAGGTGAGTAATCTTTTTTGCTTCTTTGTTTTCTTTGGTCTTGGAAGAACCACTGTGTTGTGATATCATATTTTTTTGACTCTTGGTGATCATTCTTCTTGATTATTTATAGATATGTTGTGTGATCTTGTTCTAGGCATGATCTCTTGTTGGTTGTGGTGTTAAAGGTGTGTGTTCTTGAGGTATATATTGTTTACTCTTCTTCTCTAACCCTTTTGTTAAATTGAATCAATTATGAGATGTGTGGATTGATTCTAGGGCCTTTGTTGTTGTTTTTGTGTTCTTTTTGTAGGTGGATCCCTTTGCGAGCATGTGTGACCCCGGGTTTTAAAGTAGGTGGTTCCATCTCTATCCTATGTTGGTGAACTACATTACTCCAGTTTTGATACATTGTTTTATAAATGAAATAGCATGATTTACTGATTTTATTTGTGTGTTTGGAAATGTTTTTTTGATAAAATATGGTTTTCCCCAAGTTTTGGTAAATGAAAATGGTTTTTTCAAATCATTGTGAAATGGTTTTGTAAAATGGTTTTCAAAGCATGGTTTTAATGAAAATTGATTAATGAAATGGATTGGAAAATAGATAACATGGGAATCCTTTGGTACTTATGTGAAAGGTATAGTAATATGCCTCATCCATTATCGAGGGGGGTCACTCATGGGTGTTCCTCTTCTCCCTAAGCCTGTTGTTCTGCGAACATGTTAGAACTATTGGGAGGTTCACTTTATGGGGTGTTCTTCTACTGCCTAGATTCAATGCATATGTCTAGGGGATTTATGCGTGCATGATTTTCTATGTTAAGTATGAGTTTCTAGATTATCCTGACCTAATGTGATACTTGGTGTGATGTTACTTATGCTTTGCCTAATTTGGACTGCTTTGGCTTGTATTGTTTTGTTTGTACTTCCATGGATTTGATATGATATGTGATACATTATTTTTTGATTTGATATATATTCTTTGATATATGTGTATAAAATGATTTGAAATTGATTTACCAACTTTATTTAGAAATGTGGAAAAAGTGGAAATTAATTTTTTTCCCATGATTTTGATATAAAAACTACTAGACTATATATCATGACTTGTTTTCTTTAAAGTTGATAATGCTTGTATTATTTTTCGAAGACTTGATATGGAAAACCTAGGTTGGATCCTACTAAGCTTGTTATCTGACACCATGTTCTCCTCTTTGACAATGCCTAAACCTTGTTATGTATTTTTATGTAGGGAAAGGTAAGGTGTCGTAGTGTGGCGGTGAGGTTTTCTATCAGTTGGGTTTGGTTAGCTAGTGGTGAGATGGTGGGAGTTTTACCATGCTATCATATAGAGACTGTTGGTGTATTTATTTTAGTTTTTTCGTCCTTTTCATTTGGACTAGTCTCATGGATATTATTTTTCTACCATTTCATTTGTATTGTTTTCATTGTTCTATATCTATTATGACATATATATTCATGTTTTATTCCATTGTTTTATATATATGTGTGTGTGTGTTATATTGTCTACTTTAGGTTGGTTGAAATAGTTCCCTCTTTTTTTGTTGATGTTAGGGTGTTAGTCGCCAGCCCGGGGGGATTGGGAATGCCCTTCAGGTATGTGGAAATTCAAATCGGGTACTAATTTGACAGGGGGTATCTAGGTCAGGTTCATCACAGTTATGGTCACTCTATGCCTTAGAAAAATAGAATATAGGAAAATTCATGCTAGCATGTGATGCGTTTGGTGGAAATGGGTATAAAGATACATGAGTTTAATAGAGATCATTCCAAACTTCTTTGTATCTTGAGTAGCATTGATGTTTTTCTAGAGCCCACTCTTTGCTTACATTTATGGATCTGGTGATTCATATTTGTTATCAATGATAAAAATTCACCTGGAGTCACACTTTTTGTTTGACCAAATGGGGATTGAGTTTGACTCATAGAGCTACTCTAAAATCTTTTTAGAGTTTTATCCTAAAGAGTTTTGAATGGGGTTTTCACAAGGTATTAAATATGATGTAATATAAGGAAGATTTAATGATAGTTTTTCAAAAAAAAATTGGAAGATATCCAAAAGATTTTTGACTATGATTTCACAAGTATTTGTATACAATACAATATAAGGTAAAATGGCATGAAAAGCCTATTAGGATTTAGTGCAAATGAGAGATTAATAGAAATATTCCCTAAAGCCTTTTATATCATATAATATGATGAGCCATGTTGTAGGGTATGGAAAATGCATGGCTAAAAGAATTTTATTCTAGCCTAAGGGTATATTGTATCCTATAATAAAGAGATATTATAGGATCTGTCTTGGAAAAACATAATCAATGATATAGTGATACCATATGGTGGTTGTTTGATTATATCGTATTATACGATATAGATGATTTGTAGTGTCCAGTGTCAAATGGGTTGTTTTAGACTCCTCATGTGTTAATCATGTTTTAATGATAAAAAATCCTATACATTTTTTAAAGCTTGTTAATCCTGTTTAATCTATCTAAAATCATGTGTACAGATGATTAGTTTCTTTATGCCTTAGAAAATTATTGTAAACTATTTTATTTATAATGAAATTATCTTATGAATGATTAAGTTTAATTCATTCTATGAATATCACTGTTTAAGTCTATGTATAGATATTTGGCTAAGTCTAAGAAACTGTTAGTCTGCCACCGGTTGAGTTTTTCTGACAAAGGACCCAAACACCAAGACCATCAAGACACCGTGACCATCGAGACATTGTCACCATCCAGAGATCGTGACCATCCAGAGATCGTGACCATCCAGACATCGTGACCATCCAGACACCGTGACCATCCAGACATTGTGACCATCCAGACACCGTGACCATCCAAACATCGTGACCATCCAGACACCGTGACCATCCAGACACCGTGACCATCCAGACACCGTGACCATCTAAACACTGTGACCATCTAGAAACTGTGACCATCCAGACACCATGAGCATCCAGACATCGTGACCATCCAGACACCATGACCATCCAGAAACTGTGACCATCCACACACCGTAACCATCCAGACACCTTGACCATCTAGACACCATGACCATCCACACACCGTGACCATCCAGACACCGTGATCGTCGAGACACTGTGACCATCTAGACATTGTGATCCTAACACCGCATCTGTGATACCGATTCCTGATATCTATACAACTATGCCATTATAGTTTTCTCACCACTCAAATATAGAAAATGAGACACCATTTCAAGGATACACCATTTCATAGAGACACCGTTTACAGACAGACTGTGACACTATTTCTTAATTTGTTTTTTTTTTCAATTTAATTTCTAACAGTCATATTTGAAGTTTTTAAATTCACTAACATAATTATTTTTTCTTTGTAAACATGTCACCTGATAGTACGAGGTACAAGGTGTAGAATACATGCATCATGTCGGCTCCAACACATGCATTCTAAGAATAAAAAAACAACGTGGCCAGAAGCAAAATGGGGTGACTGTGGTGACTGTGGCGACAGTTGTGATAACAAAAAAACAAGTATGTGCGTGATAAAGAAAAAGCACGAGCATTCATCAACACATGCAACCCGACACTGCTGAAGAACACATGAATCAAACTTGAATCCTAGAGTCGAGAACATTTCTACACTATCAACTCCACGAATAACACAAACCAGATCTAGCCGACTTACGATACTCTGTTTTCCGTGAGAGGACTCGATTTCTATATCTGCTTCATCCCAGAAGTCCAGACCTACATAGACTAACACTCATAGTAATTTTAACCTTATATCATCATTTCTTCTCTGTTGTGTATTATTTTTTATCTTTTGAGAAATGTTTAAGTCTGTATAAAAACATGCATTTTCTCCTGCATCAAACTGAAGGATACAATATATCCTTTATCTTATATATTTTTACACTTTTGTATTCCCATAGATATGTGTGGAAGAGGTCCATGTGTGACCTGATAGTTCATACCCATGAAGAACTGTGGAAGAGGTCATGTGACCTGGACAGTCTTGTGTACTATTGTTAACCCTGATCCAGGGTGTGGATCAAGTATATTTATATAAACTAATTGCTGGCAGGTTATCACCAAGTGAGGTGGATTAGGTCTCGGCTTGAGACTGAACCACTTATTTTATATCCGATGTGCTGTTTATTTTAGTTTTCTCTACATTACTATTTAATTTAGAAATCACTAAATTTACTTTGATAGTTAATCTTGGAAATAATTTATAATTGTTTTTCCTTATTAGAATAAATTCAAAAGTAATGTTAATAACTGATATTAAGATTACTGAGAATTAATCAATATTCTAAGAAGTTATTTAAACAGTCAAACTTTAATAACCATGTAACTTTGATTAACTGGGTTTTATTTAAATTTATTGGGGACCCTTTTAAGAATACCTTTTTAAAAAAAATTATAGATACTCAATTCACCCCACTCTTGAGTACTATACTCCAACCAATATTTGGTATCAAAGGGTTGTTTATTAAGACTCTTTTTTTACCCTATTCAACTGTGATTGTAGTTGTACTTTAAAGATCTGTAAATTTCTGTTAATTCTAAATTTTTAGCTCTTTTAAAGTATTTCTTTATTATGGATAATAGATTGGAAGGTGTTGCAACAAAGAGACCACCATTCTTTAATGGAACCAATTATGCGCAATGGAAAATTAAAATGAAAATGCATTTAGAAAGTATGAGCTTTGAAATCTGGTATTCAAGTATAGATGAATATACGATTCCTACTACTGATAGAATCACTTGGGATGAACCTACCAAAACTGCCTACAATAAAAATTTCAAAGATATGAATGATTTATACTGCTCTTTAGGATATGGGGAATTTAATAGGATCTCTTCATGTAAAACTACCCATGAAATTTGGGATACCTTGTCTGTTTCACATGAAGGAACTTCTAGTGTAAAGGAAATGAGACTTAATACTTATACTATTAAATATAATAACTTTAAAATGAAACCTAATGATCCTATTTCTGAAATGTATCCCAGGTTCAATGAAATTTTCAACATAATGATTTCTCTTGAAAGAGAAGTCACTACCAAAGAACAAATCATGAGGATTCTCAGATGCCTACCTGACAGATAGAGAGGAACCTATATCTCTATTAGAGATACATGCAACATTAGAAAGCTAACTTTAAAAGAACTCATTGGAAAACTAATGATGTATGAAGAGGATCTGAACGTCAACAAGGAAGATGAGGATGAACCCAAAAGAAAATCTGTTATGTTCAAGACCACCACCTCTAAACACAAATAAAAAGGGAAATTTGAAGTTTCTGTAGAAAGTTCTAATAGTGAACAATCATCACCTGACAGTGATGAGGAGATGACTCAATTATCTAGAAGGTTTAAAAGATTTTACAAGAATAAGAACTTTTTCGGAAATCCTAACTTCAAAGGAAGATATGATCAAAAAGGAAGTTGGAAGAAAGATTGGAAAAGAAGTGACAAGTCTGATGAGATTTCCTGCTATAAATGTAAGCGAAAAGAACATATCAAGGATGACTGTCCCAAGCTCAAGTAAAAAAATAAATATGAGGAAAAAGATAGTATAAAAAGGAAATTAAAGCAACATGTATTTCTTATGATAGTTCAAGTGACTCAGAATCTTCACATGATGAACAGGCTAACAAATCCAATATGTGTTTTATGGAAAACACATCTGAGGTAACACTGGAATCTCATATACACAATTCCTATTATTCTGGAGATGAGAGTAACTCTAAAAATATGTCTAATGAAGAAATGTTTGAGTATTTTAATATTCTTAAAGATACATGCAATGAACTAAAAGATAAATAAAAGTATTTGGAGAAACAACATACTCTTACCTCAACTGTTAAAACTGAACTCATTGTAGAAAGGAGGAAAATGCTCAATTACTCAAAGAGAACAATGAACTAAAACTATATAATGAGCAATTTAAAAGGGATCTTGAAAGGTTTACTAATGGTAAAGATACCTTGGTACAAATTATAGGTAAATAGGTTGATACTAAATATACTACTGGCATTGGCTATCAACCTGGTAAAAGAAATTTTGGATGAACAAATTTTGTTTCTAAATCTAGGACAAACAACTTTACTCCTAGTTTTGGAAAACATTCATCTAGTTCAAGTTATGATACACTCTCTACTATTTCAAGCTTTTCTAGACCAAATAGAGATTATTTTTCAAATACTTTACATAATTCTTATAGGAAACCTATGAGGAAAATATGGGTTCCTAAAGCACTAGTCACTAATATTACTAGACCCAAATAGGTATGGGTACCAAAATCTATTTTTATTTGACTATTTTGTAGGAAAGTTTCTTAAAGAGTTCTTGTAAAAACTTATGGTACTTGGATAGTGGGTGCTCAAGACACATGATAGGATACTATTCATGCTTCAATAATTTAATAAAAATTGATGGGGGACATGTCACCTTTGGTGACAATGCCAAAGGAAATATTATTGGCCTTATCCAAATCGGTAACTCTAACTCAGTTTTGATTTCCAAAGTACTTTTTGTTGTTGGATTGAAATATAATCTGCTTAGTATTTCACAACTATGTGATGATGGATTTCATGTTAAATTTGAAAATGATGCTTACAATGTTTTTAATTCTAAAAATGAATTGGTGTTTTCTATATTAATAAATGAAAATGTATATTCTATTAACTTACATTCTTTATCTTCTCAAAATGTTTCATGTTTAAGTGTGTTTCACAAAGAGTCTTGGCTTTGGCATAGGAGACTAGGACATTGTAACACTCACTCCCTTAGAAAGTTAAATAGAAAAATCTTAGTCAAAGACCTACCCAAACTTGAGTTTCCAAATTATAAAGTGTGTAATCCTCGTCAAAAAGGAAAGAAACACAAAATTTCCTTTAAACCAAAGAAATAAGTGTCAACTTCTCAACCTCTCGAACTGGTTCACATGGATTTGTTTGGACCATATAGAATTTCTAGCTTAAATGGGAATCACTATGTTTATGTTCTTGTAGATGACTTTTCTAGATAAACCTGGACTTTCATTTTGGGTCACAAAAGTGAAGTATGCTCTCATTTTACCAAATATTCCAAAACTCTAGAAAATCTTAGTGGACTTAGAATTAAATCCTTAAGAAGTGATCATGTTTGTGAGTTTGAAAATCAAGAGTTTGAATCTTTTTGCTCACAAAATGGCTATAGTCATAATTTCTCTGCCCCTATAACACCTCAACAGAATGGAGTTGTAGAAAGAAGAAATAGAACCCTACAAGAGATTGTTAAAACCATGCTTAGGGAATATGACTTACCTCTTTATTTTTTTTTTTTGAAGTTGTAAATAAAACATGTTATATTATCAATAGAGTATTTATTAGACCTATTATTAAAAGAACTCCATATGAGTTGTGGAACAATAGAAAACCCAAAGTTAGCTACTTCAAAATATTTGGTTTTAAAGTCTATATCCTTAATACTAAGGACAATCTTGACAAATTTTCATCCAAGAGTGATGAAAGAATCTTTTTAGGATATTCAATCTCTAGTAAAGCCTGAATAGTGTTTAATAAAATAACTAAATGTGTGGAAGAATCAATACATATCAAATTTGATGAAATAGATCCACATGAGCCTAAGACCAATCTAGAGAACCTAGAGGATGATGTATCAAATTTGGACATTAATTCAAAATCTTTTAACCATCCTGTAAAGGAGTCTGTGAAAACTTCCAGTTTTATAAATTCTTTAGATTCAGGTCACAATGAACGTAACCCTATTGAAGAACCTAAAATCACCAGTCCTTATTTTTCTAGAGCTGTTATAACTCTTAAGAACCATCCCTTAGATGTTGTTTTGGGAGACTTGGACAAAGGAACTCAAACTAGCGCTTCTCTTAGAAATCAGGTTGAAAATCAAGTTTTCTTGTAACAACTTGAACCTAAAAACATTGATGATTCCATCAATGCTGAATTTTGGGTGATGGCTATACAAGAAGAACTTAATCAGTTTGAAAGGAAAAAAGTTTGAAAACTTGTTGATAGGCCCAAATACACATTCACCATAGGCACTAAATGGGTATTTAGAAATAAGGTAGATGAATCTGGTAATATAGTTAGAAACAAGGCTAGATTGGTTGCACAAGGCTATAGTCAAGAAGAAGTAATTGACTATCAAGATACCTTTGCACCAGTAGCTAGACTTGAAGCTATCAGAATTCTACTTTCTTATGCTACACATTTGAATTTCAAACTATATCAAATGGATGTCAAAAGTGAATTTCTAAATGGTTATATAGCTGAGGATGACTTTGTTGAGAAACCCCCTGGTTTTACAAACCCTTATTTTCCAAACCATATTTTTAATTTATCAAAAGCTTTATATGGTTTAAAACAAGCTCCAAGAGCTTGGTATGATAGATTAAGTACTTTTATTATTTCCAAAGGTTTTACAAAAGGAATAGTTGATCCTACCCTTTTTATAAAACGAATTTCCAATGATGTTTTAGTAGTTCAAATCTATGTAGGTGACATTATCTTTGGATCTTCAAAAAATTATTTATGTATTGAATTTTCTAAAATGATGAAAAATGAATTTGAAACGAGTTTAATGGGTGAACTCAAATTATTTATTGGATTTAAAATCTTTAAAAATAATGATGGTATTATTTTAAATCAAAGAAAATATACTGGAGATCTTCTAAAATGTTTTGGATTGTATAACACTAAAAGTAGTGACACTTCAATGAGTACTACTTGTAAGTTGGATCTTGATGAAGATGGAAAATATGTTAATCAAACAACTTATAGAGGAATGATTGGAAGATTACTCTACTTAACCACTAGCTGAACTAACATTATGTTTAGTGTGTGTATGTGTGATCGTTTTCATGAAAATCCTAAGGAATCTCATTTAAATGTTGTTAAGAGAATTTTAAAATACCTCAAGCATACACCTAATCTAGGACCGTTCTATCCTAGAGGAAAATTATCTGAGTTAGTGAGTTATTCTGATGCCGAATTTGGTGGTTGTAAGTTAGATAGAAAAAGAACCTTTGGAACTTGTCACTTTTTAGGCAAGTCACTAGTATCATGGTGTAGTAAGAAACAAAACTCTATTGCATTATCTACTGCAGAATTTGAATACATAGCTGATGGCAGTTGTTGTGTGAAAATTTTGTGGATGAAACACACATTAATAGATTATGGATAGCAATTCAGGCATGTACTTATAATTTGTGACAATACAAGTGCTATTAACATCTCAAAAAATCTTGTTTCACACTCTAGGACAAAACACATTGATGTAAGACATAACTTTTTAAGAGATCATTATTAAAAAGGTGACATCACTTTGGAATTCATTAGAACTGAATATCAGCTTGCTGCTATATTCACCAAACCATTAAATTCTAAAAGAATAGATTATATCATACATGAATTGGGAATGATAAATATTAAGTAGTAAGTATATTGTTTCATAGTTAATGGTTTCACAAGTCAATGTCTTAATATTACTATTTAAATCTAACAGTTCTATAGTTTTACTATCTTAAGAGTTGATGTTTCATGTTTACGGTCTCACAGTTACTATTTCTTGGTTACTGTATAGCACTTACTATCTCAAACAATACGGTCACACAGTTTAGAAATCACATTGTTACAGTCTCACCGTGAATTATTGTTACGGTCTCACTGTGAAAGTTGATTATGGTATCACCGTAAAGATGCTTGATATCTCTAAATGATAAAATAAAAGAAGTTTCACTTGTTATTCACTCGAGATCTCTTCTCTGAAACTGTAACCCCTCTTTCAACCCTTCTCTCTTTTAAACCTTCGGTGAATGCCCAGGATGAAATTCCCATCATCATCAACTCCTGAGAAGTGTAGGTCAAATAATAATTTGAAAATCACGCCGAAGTTAGCACCCGAAGGCCCTCTGAATCCGAATATGGAGAACAAAATAGTGGTACCTGAAAAGGAAATATGCCCTAAGTGGATTCTATCAAATAAGTCTTTGGTATTGAAAGTTCTAATAGAGCAAGGATGACTGGATTGGTTTACAAAGGAGGATAGACCTATTTACCCGAAGCTAGTTGCACAATTTTATCAGTATGTTCAATTATCTTTTGATTTAAAAGATGGATATGTTGTATGAAGTTGGATCAATGGCCATATTTGTACCTTTTCTTCTAGGTTATGGGTTTCCTGCCTTAGGATACTGCATAAGGTTATTTTTGAGGACTACCAGAGAGGTCCTCAACCTCCAAGTGAGTTCTTTGTTTTGGAAGAAGCATTGATAAGTTTAACTGGAAATGAAACTAAGAGGAGATCCATAGCTGTTGAGATATATGGTGAAACCAGACTCTTGTTTAAGTTTGTTCAGAATTTGATTGTCCCCATAAAAGGTGATTTTTCTATACTCAAGTATCAGGATGTATTTTTGATATATCTCATTAAAAATGGACATAAAATCAACCTATGAAAGTATGTTATATGCCATATGTGTGAGTTGATCAAAACAACCTCCAAGTAAACCTTCATGTTATATTCAAGGCTTATCTCAGCTATGATTCATACAAAAGGATTGGTTGGACCAGACGAAGAATCCATTAAGGAATATGAGTTTTGTCTTTAGAAAGTTATTGTAAAGAGAATGAAAATCAGTTAGAATCCATGGAGAAAAGAATGATTGGAAGATAATGACAGGGTTTATGAAAAGATTAATCTATTGGAACACCCTTCAAGACCTAAGGATATTTCTAATCCTGGTTTATAACCAGATGAACTTTTTGAGTATTCTGATGAGGAAGAAGAAGAAGTGGTTTTTGTACCTCTGAAAGAAACTGTTCTGGTTGAGGAAGACAATGAATCTTCTCCTCAAGTCTTATTTGAGAAGGAAATGCATGTTCCTAAAGAAGTTTTTGATTTGGAAGAACAACTTTCTTCTAAAGAATAATATTTTACTAAGTTAAGTGAGAAGGATGTTGTAGAAGAGCATATAGAAGAAGATCTTTCTATTTTGCAAGAAACTACTCTTGAGAAACACCCAGAGGAACAAGTTGTTCCTAAAGTTATTTTATCTGCTGAAGAGAGAATGGAGAAAGCCTTTCAGTTTTATAGAAAGGAAATGGGTTATTAAATTAGGGACGAATTTGTGGAAATAGATCAAGGATCTAAATCTCTCAGTCCTGAGAAAGATGCACCTGTTGATGGGGAGAAGCTCCCCAATCTAGAATCTGTTGAAGTCCCTAATATGATTGATCCAAGATCGGTGGATACATGGTATAAATTCCCCAGTTATTTTTATGTGACTGATTCCTAGGAAGTCTCAGTTAAAGGAATTGATTTTCTACTATGTTTCATTTGAAACTGGCATCTGCTCCTGAAGATATCTCTGCTAAAGAACCTGAGCCTGTCTCAGCTTCTATTCCTGAACCTTCACAAGAACCTCCAAACCTGGTGTATAAGGATGATTTGAAAGCTTTTGGAGCTACCCTATTGGCTGGAATTGAGAAAATCATGAATACCCAACCGGCTTCTGTAACCAATTTAAGTGAGAGAGATGTTTCCCTGTTGTTAGAAAAGGCCATATGGCATATTCAGCCCAAGATGCTTCATGAGATTCAAGAAGTCGGAGTTAAGAACAAACAACTCAGTGATGAAGTAAAAACTCTCAGAGGTATGGTTGAAGATATGAAAAGAGTGATAACCTCAAGAACATAACCTATTTCGTATCCTGTTGAGGATGTTGTTATTAAGATTCCACTGGAAGTTGCTTTCCAAATTTAACCTAATATCACTTCCTTAGCTGAGAAGGTCGTTGAAAGAAACGAGCAGATTGTTCAAGAGATGCGTGAACTTGTTATTGGTCTCAACAAGTTAACTGATGAGTATAAGGGCTGTCTCTAGAAAGTTCTAAATCATATGAAATCCCTTACTTCAACTGTCACTACTTCTCATACTTCTGGACAACTGTCTCAACCCTCTTTAGATAGTGATTTGCTCTGAACAGTTATCAAAGAAGAACTTCAATCTGTGCTCAGTGGATTTGAAAAGTAATATCTATCTAAAGTTATCCAGAACAGTGACATAATTCTTGATTTGGTGAGAATTAATTCCATGATTTCCAATGATGATCAGCGAGAAATTTCTAAGAAGGTGGACTTCTACTTCAATCGGATATTCTCTAAGAATGAAACGACCAACCACTTCAAGTACCTTGTGGAGAATCTGAGGATTCCTCCTGTCACTCAAGATTTCAAAACTCAAGTCCAAAAGCTCAAAGATTTCACTCCTTCGTTGGATAAGTTTATGGAGAACAAGTATGACTTTGAGAAATCCATGCAGTATGGTGGTGAGATCATTGCTGACTTCATCAAGCTTTTGAGACCTTATCTTCATGTCTAGAGTACTGCAATTATCACTCCTACAACTGCACCCCTAATATCTCGTTTGTATACCTTCTCATACTTTTCCCTTGCCTCTACATCTATGTATGTCTCTCAGGCTCTGAGTCAGATCAAGCCTATTATCCTTGATCAATAGTTTCCTCGGTCTTCCACTACACCTACCTTGGCCCCTTCTATTTTTGAAGGACTCCCTTTACCTTCTCTGTCCACTGGTTCACTCCCTTCTTCTACTTTTACCTCTACTCCTATGGCTTCTTCTTCTGATGTTGCTGCCAAGGGAAAAGAGAAGACAAGGTAGTGTTGAAGAACAGTGACTACTATCTTTTGATAGGGATGTTTTCTGTATTCTTATTACTTACTGTTTGTAATGACACTTTTTATCCATCTAATACATTGTGCACTTTTCTTTCTTATTTACTCTTTTTGATAATCCCAAAAGGGGGAGAAATATGTATTCTATATGAACACTGAAGGAGAGACACACTCACATGATTTGTGATCATCAAAAAGGGGGAGATTGTTAGACTCCTCATGTGTTAATCATGTTTTAATGATCACAAATCCTATACATTCTGTAAAACTTGTTAATCATATTTGATCTATCTAAAATCATGTGTACAGATGATTAGTTTCTTTATGCCTTAAATAATTATTGTAAACTATTTTTTTATAATGAAATTCTCTTATGAATGATTAAGTTTAATTCATTCTATGAATATCACTATTTAAGTATGTGTACAGATATTTGGCTAAGTCTGAGAAACCGTGAGTCTGCCACTAGTTGTGTTTTTCTGACAAAGGACCCAGACACCATGACCATCCAGACATTGTGACCATCCAGACACCGTGATCATCCATACACCATGACCATCCATACATCATGACCATCCAGACACTGTGACCATCCATACACTGTGAACATTGAGACATCGTGACCATCCAGACACTGTGACCATCCAAACACTGTGATTATCTAGACATTGTGACCATCCATGCATTGTGACCAGACACCGTGATCCTAACATTGTATATGTGCTACCGGTTCTTGATCTCTATATAACTATGCCATCATAGGTGTCCTGCCGCTCAAAGACAAAGAAGGAGACACCATTTCAAGGAGACATTGTTTCATGGAGATGCCGTTTACAGACAGACTATGGCACCGTTTCTTAATCTATTTTGTCATTTTTCAATTTAATTTATAACGGTCGTATTTGATGTTTTTAAATGAACTGACATAATTAATGTTTCTTTGTAGACATGTCACCTGATAGTACAAGGTATGAGGTGCAGAATACATGCATCTTATCAGCTCCAACACATGCATTCTAAGAATAAAAAGAACAACGTGGCCAGAAGAAAAATGGGGTGACTGTGGTGACTATGGAGACAGTTGTGATAACAAAAAAACAAGTGTGTGCATGATAACGAACAAGAACGGGCATTAATCGATACATGCAACCTAACACTGCTGAAGAACACATGAAGCAAACTCGAATCCCAGAGTCAAGAACATTTCTGCACTATCAACTCCATGAAGAGCATGATCCGTATCTATCCGACTTACGATACTTTGTTTTCCGCGAGAGGACTCGATTTCTACATCCACTTCATCCTAGAAGTCCAGAGCTGCATAGACTAACACTCAAAGAACTTCTAACCTTATCTCGTCATTCCTGCTCTATTATGTATTATTTTTTATCTTTCGAGTAGTGTGTGTGTCTTTATAAAAACACGCATTGTCTCCTGCATCAAACTGAAAGATACAAGATATCCTTTCTCTTACATCTTTTTACACTTGTGTATTCCCACGGATAAGTGTGGAAGAGGTCCCTATGTGACTTGATATTTCATACCCACGAAGAACTATGGAAGAGTTCGTGTGACCTGGACAGTCTTATGTACTGTTGTTAACCCCGATCCAGGGTGTGGATTAAGTTTATTTATATAAACTTCTTGGTGGCAAATGATCACCAAGTGGAGTGGATTAGGTCTTGGCTTGAGATTAGACCACTTGTTTTATATCTGTTGTGCTGTTTATTTTAGTTTTCTCTATTTTAATGTTTAATTCTGAAATCACTAAATTTACTTTGATAGTTAATCTTGGAAAGAAGTTATAATTGTTTTTCCTTATTAGAATAGCTTCAAAAGTAATGTTAATAACTGATATTAAGATTACTAATAATTAATCAATCTTCTAAGAAGTTATTTAAACAGTCAAACTTTCATAATCGTATAACTTTGATTAACTGGACTGTATTTAAATTTATTGGGGACCCTTTTAAGAATACCTTTTTAAACAGAAATTTTTATAGATATTCAATTCACCCCCCCCCCCCCTCCCCTCTTGAGTACTCTACTCCGACCAACATGTTGATACATTTAAGGCACTATCATAACAAAATTTAGCAACCGAATGTTGAGGAGTTAGTGTTCTTATCTTATACTCACGTTCTATCATTAATAAATCATTTCATAAGATGAAGCAGTCGGGAAGAATTATTAGACAAAGGTTTCATATGATATAACTGAAGGCGTTTACTCATATGCTTATGAAACATATGAGTAAATGCTTGACATAGGTGCATGGCTTGGGGAGTATCCTCGTGGCCAATATAAAGAAGTCATGGCCATGAATTGTGGTGTGCAATCCTCCTATGAAAGATCGATCGATACACTTCCTTCCCAAAGCTCGCTCTTCCTTTGTTGTCACCAAGATACTAGAATATCGTGAAGGCTTCAAAAGTTCCAGCACAAAGTGTTTGGGTGATTCATAGCAACTTGTGGATACACCTCAGAGAGAAGAACCTTAAGGTTGTTCGTTGGTGATTGTCATCAAGCATGGACAAAAGTACCTCAACTTCAACAATAGCATTTGGAGGAGAAAGGGTACACATTCTTCATTTTTAGTTTCATTAGATATCTGTTTTGAAAGCATGGAGATCTTGGGTTCTAGGTTTCTTATTCATTTTTGCTGATTGGTTAATAGTTAATCTATGCTAAGAAACCTATCATTTCCTCCCTCGATTCTAGTAATGAGGGTCTTGATATAGTAAAATTTAATCCAAGGATGGATTTTCTAGACTCCAAAACCATGTATCACAAAACACGTATTTCAAACAATCATAAGAATTACTATGAGCATATTAGACTTTGTTTCAACTCATGCCTTAAAATTAAAACATATGTACACCTAAAAAATTCATGAACATCTTATTTAACTTATAACATTCTCAAATCAACTCATTCATCCCATGACATGAAAATAAAAATTCAAAGCAAGATACAATATCTTAATTCAACTTCATTCTGCTAAATTCACACAAAAAAGTGGATTCATGGGGCCCTCCATGTTTTCCCATAACTATGACACCAACAAGTAGTAGTTTTACTACCTCAACAATCCCAATAATTCCATTTACCATTCCTAGAAAAAATTATTTAAATCTAAGTGGTCCATGGCATACCTCCCATGGTGTAATATGAAACTCATTAGATATCATTCCATGGTCCGCCTTAATGGCATACAAGCATTCTAGAAAAAATCCCGGATTGAGGCATATGGCCCTTTTTATTTTCACCCAATCAAAAATACTGGTCAAGCCTCATCAATCCCAATTATGTTTTGGGTGGAAATTAATTAAAAATATATACTCAATAATTTTTTCTCATACCTACAATTCGTTTCAGTTAGTTCATACATGCCTTGTCCTATTCCCCCAAACAAAACCCCATAATTATCGGTTCAAAATAAAAAAGTAAACCCCCTTGGTATTTTATATAACTTCTTTCCAAAATCACAACACATAAAATTCACCACAAGTGATTTTACCATTAAAAGATTACTTAAACCCTTTTCAAGAAATTCCACAATCAATAAAACCCAATTTTTATTGCAAAAATTAAGAATGGAACACTAATTTTACAAACGGTCTCTCTTCCTACCTTAAATACATTTTTCTACTTGTATCATATGATCGAACGAAAAATGTTCATCAAATCTATGAATGATTGCCCCAAAAATCACCATACATGAAAAATCTGTATAAAAAAATTGCAAATCACTAAAAAAGTAGACCCGGTCTCTAATTATATGAGACTTTGATGGATCATTTTTTACATTTATGTGTGCATGTGGGCACTCATGCACATATATGTGTTGTTATGTGTCTATATATACACACGTGTGTATATGAATTAAAAACAAATCGGATAAACCCCAAAACCGATCCATTTTCCAGGTGGCCCGATCGTAGGCCCAACGCTGGGAGAACCGCTCGTTCGGACCGCCTTGGGATAAGTTATTTTTCCATTGTTTCCTCTTTGTCCTGGCTCGTCGTTTTCCGATTGTTCACTCAGCGCCGTTTCTTCTCTCCTCCGGTGATCTCCGACGCGCTATCCTCCGTCTAAACCAACCCTTACAATGGCTGGTTGATCGTCTCTTATCTGTTGCCGTGAACTCCTACGCCGCATCACTCGTTGAAACGAACCCTCACCGTGACTGGTCGAATCCTATCCACAATGCTCTGTCAGCTCTGTTCGATTAGCTATCGATAGACGTACAAAATCCCTAACGGAGTAGAGTACGCAGACATGATGGTGCCTACAGGTCTGTCCCACGATGGTTTCAGCCTGTCCCAGCGTGCTCGCGAAATGAGCTCTGGCTGCTGGGGTCGGGGAGCTAGGGTTAGGGCTAGAGTCGTCTTCTCCGATCCCAGTTTAAAAAATATCTTCGTAGGGTGGAGCTTCCGTTTTGATTGTGGGAAACCTCGGGGGTTTCCGCAGCTGCGGGCGAGACGAGGGTTCGCTGTATCGGATGTTGAAGAAAATACCTTGTCGACGGAGAAAAATCTAGATGGGGCGGTTGATGGCGATGACGACCAGGCTATCCCCGCCCAACCTTCCCAGACAGCCGTAAAATCTGACAGCAACGAGTATCTCCGTCGATTGGTGAGAAATGGAGAGTTATTCAGAGGGTTCAAGTTTCTTGAGCGCATGGTTTCTCGTGGAGACACCCCGGACCCCGTGCTCTGCACGAGCCTGGTCCGTGGGTTCTGTCGATCCGGGAAAACCATAAAGGCGAGCAGGGTGATGGAGATGGCCGAACTATCGGGAGCTGTTCTCGACGTGATAACGCATAATGTCTTGATTGGCGGCTACTGCAAGTCCGGGGAAATCGATAATGCCCTCCGGGTTTTCCGCCAGATGCGCGTCGCCCCGGATGTTGTCACCTACAACACCATCTTGCGCAGCCTGTGCGACAATGGCAGATTGGAAGAAGCCCTGGAAGTGCTGGATCGGCAGCTGCAGAAGGAATGCTATCCCGACGTTGTCACTTACACCATACTGATTGACGCCACCTGCAGGGAAAGCGGGGTTGGGCAGGCGTTGAAGCTTCTGAACGAAATGAGCGACAAAGGCTGCAAACCCGATGTGGTCACTTACAACTGTATCATCAATGGGATCTGCAGGGAGGGCAGGGTGGACGAAGCGAACAAATTCTTGAACAGGCTCCCATCCTATGGTGTCCAGCCTAACGTGATCACCCACAACATCGTTCTCCGTGGTCTGTGCAGCACTGGAAGATGGATGGATGCAGAGAAGCTGCTCGACGAAATGCTCCAAAAGGGCTGCTCTCCCAGCGTGGTCACCTTCAACATACTTATCAACTTCCTGTGCAGGAAGGGGCAGCTGGGCCGGGCGATGGACATTTTGAAGCAGATGCCCAAGCACGGGTGCACTCCCAATTCCTTGAGCTACAACCCTCTGGTTCATGGGTTCTGCAAGGAGAAGAGGATGGACCGAGCGATCGAGGTTTTGCAAGAGATGGCATCCAGGGACTGTTACCCAGATATCGTGACATACAACACCCTGCTCACTGCGCTTTCCCGCGACGGGAAGGTTGATGCTGCAGTTGAGATACTCCATGAATTGAGAGACAAGGGCTGCTCTCCAGTGCTGATCACTTATAATGCGGTGATCGATGGGCTTTCCAGGGTGGGGAAGACCGAGAGCGCCATGAAATTGCTGGAAGAGATGCGAGGGGAGCGGGGTCTGCAGCCGGACATCATCACCTACTCCACCCTGGTTAAAGGGTTCTGTAAGGAAGGGAGGGTGGGTGCTGCCATGAAGCTGTTCCAGGAGCTTGAGAGATTGGGTATCAAGCCTGATGTGATCACCTACAATTCTATTATGTCGGGGCTCTGCAAGGCTGGGCAGACCCATTGCGCCATTGACTTCCTGGTTGATATGGTGTCCGGAGGATGCAAGCCCTCTGAAACGACATACACTGTCCTGGTTGAAGGTGTTGCTGGGGATGGCTTGACCGCGGAGGCCTTGGGGCTGTTGAATGATTTGTGTTCTTTGGGAGCTGTCAAGAGACGTTCGGCAGAACAGGTGATGGTGAAGGTATAATGCAACAATCCATGTCACCCCTTCGGCATCCACCAATCTTCCTGCTGCTGGTGGAAACTGTTCATGAAATGTTCAAGTGGAAATTTAGTTTTGAAACCATGCAAGGTTCAATTTCATGGACATAGTTTAGCATTTGGTATATTCTTCCTAATGCGTTTTTTGATTAGGACAATATGGATGCACTTGAACATGTATGTGGTTTCTTTGTTGGTTCTGTGTGAGTTTTTGCAGTATAAAGCATTGCTTAGCAAGCCATTCACTATGTCTTGGAATTTTTTTGACGTAAACTTGAAGCATTCTTTCTCTAGTATTTCGAATTTATCGTTAACATCTTAATTGTGTACTGCGTATAAATGGTAAAACTTCATTGCATACATTTCATATGCTGTTTGCATATGTTTAGTGTTAGTATGTTAAGAAAACGAGTATATTTTTTCATTGAAAATTTGCACTGTAATTTTTAATAGTATTTTTACATAATAGAACATGATTACTCTGTTAAAGTACATTTTATACTTGTGTACTACTGTGTATTACATATACTTAGGATTAATCTGATGTTTATAAAATTAAAAGCACGTTTTTCTAGTGATGATTTTCAGTTTAAATTTTCTTAGTAATATTCAGTGATAAAATTTGATTGCATACTCTTGTTATATGATATTTATATTTGATGTGTTTTTATGAAGTGCATATGCCAAATCTCAACGTGTCATTCATTACAATGAAGTTGATTTTCATCTATGAATTTTGGAGAGAGAAAAATTAATGATTGATGTATTCACTTTTGTAAATATTTTTGACTTTTGTTCGATTTTTTTTTTATAGCTCAAGGCGGTTGGAAATATGTGTTTGAAAATCATAAGCAAACATCAATTGAAAAAAATGAGGAGAACAAACCATCACAACAATTGTGTATAAGATAAATAAAATAGAGACATGAAATAAACATTAGACTATGCTCTTGAAGTTTGGATCAAACTGGATCATTCTAAGATTTACTGAAAATTCGACATAACTTGCTCGTAACCTAGACATCCTAAACAACAAGAACCTAGAAATAAAGGCATTCACCCAATCATTCTTAGGAAGTACACATAATCTTTCCCTTGGTTATTTTTAGAGGTACTTAAAGAATTCCCCACAGTTATTTTTAGAGGGGAAACATACTTCACAACCTTAAAATAAATAAAGTTTAGATGAAATGCATGCATGTAGTCACCCAACTCATCAATAAAATGATACAATGCGGATGAATAAACAAGGCCTTACTCCATGTGAATTCATAAACCAACATAAAATCTATGCAAATGGCCTTGAGCCCAACATACAAAAGCTCTTGTCGGTCCTTGACTTCTACAATACTACTTACCCCATGCCAGATTTGTTGGGATATTTTGATTTCAAAATTTGAATATGAGAGAGAGAGAAAGACGATACTTTGAAAAAAAAAAGAGTGATAGTGATATGAGATATGAAAAAAGTGATATTTTTTTCTTATTTTTGAGAAAGGGGTGGATGCCTCTTATAAAAAGTCATGCCATGGAGTCTATATGGAGAAGATAAGAAGAGAAAAGGGGTTACCAAGATGTAGTGATTGAGAGAAGGAATGGAGGATCGTTGGGGCGGTCGACGAATGATGAATGTAATCACAAGAGAGAACTGTGAAGGGGCTACCACGTTTGCGGTAGCTCATGTTAGAGACGGCGAAGATGAATGAAGCAGAGTGGATGACGGTGTCGATGATGGTTTGTCGACGACGACTAATGAGTGTACGATGGCGTGTGAAGAGATGATGATGTCACCATGTATCGAAAGTCTTTCTGGTTATGAAATCTAGCGGTGTGTCTCGATTCCTAAGATTGACGCTACAACAAAATGGTGAGTTCATGCGAGAATGAAAGATCCTTCGGGTGCCAAAATCCTTCAGGTGAGTCTGGGAAATTCATTCAGGCAAGTTGTGAAAAAAAAATCCTCCGAGTGTTGTAAAAATTCCCTCGGGTGTGAAAAATGTCTTCAGGTGAATTTTCTGGAGTTTTGTGACTGATTCCGTTGTGATGTTAGGCTCCACCTTAACAATATTCTCTATCTTAGAGTCTTACATACACCTCCACATATCACAAGAAAGAATGTCTACCAATACACATCAGAATCCACACCATGTGCTGGATGAGTGGGGGCGGGGAGGGAGTTCATTGACATGGTCAGATTTCCTCGCTATGCTTGGCTCCTCTAAATACACATGATAAACATGGATGCATGTGCAATGTTTGTGGTGGGTCACTCTCACCCCACCCCACAATATAATATGTATATATAAATTGATAAACAACACACATGACAATATTTGAATAATAAAGAACGTCTAATGGTAAAATAAATGAACACGAAACTCCAAGTCCAACTCAATATCTAAAACACATGCACCTAAAGTAAATATAAAAATTCAAAGGACTTTTCCCTTTAAACAATAAAAATCACAAGGGCATGGGATAACTCATTGACCTGATCATATTTCATCGTCGTGCTTGGCTCCCTTAAATAAACATGATAAACATAGATGCATGTGCAATGTTTGTGGTGGGTGACTCTCAGTCCACCCCACAATATAATATGTATTTATAAATAGACAAACAGCACATATGACAATATTTAAATAATAAAGAACACATAATGGTAAAATAAATGAACACGAAACTCCAATTACAACTCAATATCTAAAACACATGCACCTAAAGTAAATATAAAATTCAAAGGGCTTTTCGTTTAAACAATAAAAATCACAAGGGCATGGGATAACTCATAATACATAGTCTAAGGAGGTCTAACTCACTTCACTCACCAAAACCAATATCAGGTTCTCAACCCTGAACCTCATACAAAATCCAACACTCCATCCATGTTATTAAGTAGTAAATAAATTTTATGTTGAGGAGAACACTAATCGTACACCCTCATGCAATAGCCCATGTTGCACTGATTTTGCACATGGTTTCTTTAAGTTAAGAAATCAAAGTTCCGAAGAAAATGAAAGGCACATAAGTGAAGACTTTGGCGATTAAAGAGGTGCATAGAATAAGGAAAAGAAAAATAATAAAGAGATCAACATTGTGATTTAACGTGGTTTGGACCAATTTGGTCCTACATCATGACAAGAACACCACCATATTCCTAGTCTTTATTAATGCTCAAACAAAAGTGTATAAGAAAACGAGAGAAACAATGAAGAACATACAATGAATAGGCCTTACAATGTGAAGCACAAGAACTGAAAAGAGAAAAAGAAAATGGAGCAAGAAAACTCTTAGACTAGTCAACCTTATTATTGACTGGTTCTAGGATGCAGAAGATCCTCATAGATGCTCTGGTTTGGTTACAATGACAGAAAATCGCCAATGAAACAAGCACATGATCCCATTGTAGGTACAATATCTAAATCTCCATTAGACGACATATTCGGGATGAGGTACAATTGAAGCAAGGCTAAAGCCACGTCTGGTAGGGACGACAGCTCTGACTCCTGTGATCTCTCCTCTCTCAAGCTCTGATGCCAATTATCAAGGGTAACACTAATCGTACACCCTCATGCAACAACACAAGATTCACTTGAGATAACAACCACCACTACACAACTCCTCAAGACATTTGACACTCACATTCCCCAACCACCTATACTAAGGCTTAGTGTTATCACTATTAGTGATATAGGTACTACTTAACTTCCTAGTATGTGTCTTTACATTCAACACATATGTAAGAACCCAGACCTTCTTTTCAGGTATGTTTTTCCTTTTATGGTCATTTTTGAGAAAAATAGGAAATTCTGGAAATTTTCTAAGTACACGTCGTGTACTTTATGAGTACACACCGTGTACTGCCTTTCCGTAGGAGGCCGTGTAGTAGCCACACACACGGCCGTGTGGGAGTGACTTGGAGGCCGCTTAAAGCGGAGTACGGAAAAGGCGAGTACACGCCATGTACTTTCTTTCTTTTCATTAAATGCACCGGGGTCGCGTCTAATTGCCAGAAGACTCTTCTTTTAGGTCCCGTTCGACTGAGAGAACCCGTACGACCGCAGATCTTCGACGAACCCCCGAGCCTCCGTCCGCCCTCCGAATCAAACACCGTTGGTTGCGTTGGAACCACATCGGTGAGTTCTCTCTTCTTCTTGAGCCTCGTTTCATGATTTCTCTTCTCTTGTGAGATATCATGGGTTGAACGTTTTAGATATTTTTGTAGATCTACGACGTTCCAAGGTGATTCAATCCTCGAGGTTCAAGTATAGAGATCTCCTAACGTCGAGGTTTGTGGTTTGTGCCTTTCTGTTCAAAGTCTTTGAGTATTATGTGCAAATTCCACCAATACCCTTGAACGAGGTATTGCATGTTTACCGTTTTACCCCTGTTGATTTTCTGCCATGCTTGTATGCTTGTGTAGAGGTAATTTGGATATGAATTGGGATGATTTCTATGCTTTGGATGTATTGCCCTTGCATGTTCTGTTTACGACCGTTTGGTCCTGTTTAGCCAGTTTGGCTGCCTTGCCTGTTTTCCATGCCTGTTGCTGTAGGATGGAAAATTGTATTCTAACATGCTTGATATGCTATAGACTGTTAGGCAAGTAGTTCGGTAGGTTTACTTTGGCCATATTACACTACTATGCTCGTTGACCTACACAGGGCCGTGAGAACCTGGTGTAGTAGACTATAAGGGAAATTGACCGAGTGAGATTCCTTAGAGAGTCTTTGAGCACTTAGGCTATAATGGGGATTGACTGAGTGATCATCCTCAGAGAGCCTAGAACCACTTGGGGCTATAAGGGGAATTGACTGAGTGAGCTTCCTCAGAGAGTCCTTGTCTGCTTTAGACTATAAGGGGAATTGACCAAGCGAGCTTCCTCAGAGAGTCTTTGATTTTATTCCTAAACTATTTAGACTATAAGGGGAATTGATAGTGAGTGCTTCCTCAGAGAGTCTATGAATGGCCTGGGCTATAAGGGGAATTGACCGAGCGAGCTTCCTCAGAGAGTCTTTGATTTTATTCCTAAACTATTTAGACTATAAGGGGAATTGATAGTGAGTGCTTCCTCAGAGAGTCTATGAATGGCCTGGGCTATAAGGGGAATTGACCGAGTGAGATTCCTCAGAGAGTCCTTGACCTTGGGGCTATAAGAGGAATTGACCGCATGAGCTTCCTCAAAGAGTTCCTGACTACCTTAGACTATAAGGGGAATTGACTGTGAGTGTTTCCTCAAAGAGTCTTCATATACTAAACCAGAGGGGTTAGGCTGAGTGAACTGCCCAGAGGGTTACTTGTACTTCTTAGGTAGGACCATAGGGGATGGCTGTGAGTACTTCCCAGAGGGTTACCTATTTGAGGTTTAGCTATTTGTTTCACTATTGCTTGATATTGAAACTGTGTATTGTTTACTATGGAGCACTTTCCTATTTACTGTTTTCTGTATTTTTACCTGCCATATATTCACTGATTGTTAGACACATATCTTTGGGTGGTTGCCTACTGGGATTTAGTCTCACACCTTTTTTGGGTCATGCTTTTGGTCCCAAACAGATTATATTGTTGTAGGTATAGATAAGGGCAAGCGCCTTTCTACTTTAGGTACTTGACTTGCTGTGGAGCTGGAGAGCATGGGACCAAGATTATGCTTGCGATGCTAAGGAGCCTTTTATCTTTTATTTTTTACTTTGGTTTAGTGCTGTTGTATTTCAACATTGTGACTTGTTTGGATGCTTTCCTATACATATATATCATGCATCATTTATATATGTGATCTAGTTGTTTTTACTTTCAGTATTCCGCTATTTACTCTTTTATGGATGTTTACTGCTTCCACTATTGTATGTATTTGTTTACTTCCATTGTGTACTCTGCCAATGAGGGCATAGTTTCCCCACTATCACACCCAAAACCCTCGTTGCTAGTCGGTAGCCTCTGGCATTCGGGGAAATGCGCTTGAGGCCATGTGACCAACCGGGTACGGGGTGCCTCTGGGTGGATTCCGGAACTGGGACGTTACAAAGTGGTATAAGAGGAATTATTTTCTCTTGACTTAATGTTTGGAGACTTTATCCATGGATAGGAAGGAATAGGTACTTGGTAATAAGCTGTGTCTGGGAGTAGCTAACCCGTGTATAGGGAAAAGCCAATCTACCTCGTTAATTGCAATTCTTCTGCTTTTGCAATTATTACAGTTGATTTGATTTCAACTTGAGTGATTCACATGATTTGTGCTGTTGTTGTTGATATTATTGAGGTTCTATTTCTATTGCAACCCGATGAGATGAGGGTATGCCATATCATGCATCATATAGGCACTTGCTAGAAATCACATGTCATGCATTTTTGCCATGCCATCTAGGATGAATTAGTGATTTCATGTTGTTGTGATAGATGTTGTGTAAAATATGCATGATGTTGTGATAGTTGACTTGATAAAATACCTGCTGTTTGATAGGGTATTGTTTTGTGTAAGGTTTTTCTTGAATGGACGCCAAACTTTGGTTCTTGAGGTGTTATGGGCCCTCATGGACTGAAATTTGGTGGATCATTGCTCTGTTTGCCTTGTTATAACATGTATAAGATTCCATACTTTGATTCGTGGGGAGTATGGGCCCTCACGGATCAGAATTTGGCACTTTCAGTGTTCGTTTCAGTGTTTTATGGGTTTCGGAGTAGTCTCTAAGGCTTACTGTCTGAAAAAACCCAGAATACACACCGTGTAGTGTTAAGTACACACCATGTGTTCTTCTGTTCGAGAAGAAACTGTTTTTCTTAAGTACACGTCGTGTACTTTATGTACACACCATGTAGTCTCTGACCATGTCGTATGTCGTGTGGACAGAGACACGGGATGGGGAAAGTCCAGTGGGAATACGCCATGTACCAGACGAACATGTCATGTAGTGTCGACCCTGTGTCCGCCCGTATAACCAACAACACGGACGGATAAGACCTTAAGCTATACATGTTGTGCCCAAGTTGAACACGCCATGTAGTCTGACCCAGGTACCCGGTCGTGTCACGAACAACACGGGTTGGTTTTACCCTTTCACGTACACGTCGTGTCCACCTTGAACACGCTGTGTAGTCTGACCTAGGTACCTGACCGTGTCATGAACAACACGGGTCGGTGTTATCCCTTCACGAACATGCTGTTTTCGTTAGGAACACGCCGTGTAGTGTGAGCTGTGTGTCAGGCCGTGTCACTAACAACATGGGCTAGGTGAAGCTTGTCTAGTACACGTCGTGTCTATCTTTCACAAACCGTGTAGTCTTGTATTAGGAGAGCTATGTTGCTTAACCATGTTGAAAGACTCAGGTAGGGAAAGGGGACTCAAGTACATGTCGTGTGTTAAGATAACACGCCATGTGTCTGGGGTGTTACACGACCAATTTAGGTAGGAGTACACGCCCATGTAAATGACTTCAAGGAACACGTCGTGTAAGAAATGTACAAGTCGTGTAGTCATGTTTTGTAAAAATTGAGTGTTTTCTTTCTCTTTTTCCCTTCTTACACTCCTTGTTTTCAGTACTTGGTAATCTTGATCTAAGGTGTGCGCTTGACCTTGTAGAGTCATGCCACCAAGACGTCCTCCGGTTGTGCGCCAGTTGTCAGACAATGATCAGACATCGGACATGGCCAATCAGGGACTACCTGTAGATCCTCCCATTGTGCCAGCCTTGGCACCATCCATTGTACCTGACATAGGTGCTGATGCACAGTTCAGGGAGGGATTTCTGAGGATGATGTAGTCCTTTCAGGGAGTGCCTCCTCCTGCCCCGTCGATGGCTGATTTGACGTGGGTCTTTCAGCAGCAACATCCTCCCACTTTCTCCGGGGATGGAGGACCTCAGGTTGCAGAGTCATGGATAGAAGCCACACTGACGATTTTCGAGCATCTGGAGATACCTCCAGATAAGAGAGTGAAGCTTGCTACCTACATGCTCCGAGACTCCGCCAAGAGGTGGTGGGATGTGATCTCATAGGCGGGCCGCCAACAGAATATGGCTTGGGATGAGTTTCATCGCATCTTCTATAATTACTTCTATCTGAAGACCTTGATGGCTGATCAAGCCTGAGATTTCATGAGTCTGGAGCAGGGTACTCTTACTGTTATGGAGTATTCATCTCGCTTCACAGAGCTGCAGAGTTTCATGCATATTCTAGGAGGTGATGAGTTGTTTCTTGCATGGAAGTTTGAGGATGGTCTAAGGCACGACATCCAATCTCAGGTGAACATCTTCAGGTTGACTTCGATATCTTCTATCATCAACTAGGCACTGATCACAGAGCGAAATTTGATGGATTTTGGAGCTATGATCCAGGGTGGTTCGACATCCAGAGTTAGTGCTCTGCCAGCTGATAGCAGGAAGCGCCGCAGGGAGGCTGCACGAGGAGATCAGAGTAGGCGGGATGCATCTTCTGGTAGCCAGGTGGTGTGCTACCAGTGTGGGAGAAGTGGGAATACGAGGCCACATTGCCCGAGAGGCCCAGTGGAGTGCCGATCTTGCGGCAAGATGGGTTACTTTCAGTGCTTTTGTCAGTTCTTCTCACCAGAAGCTGGTGACAGGGGTTCTTCTATGACTCCTCGTTCAGGAGAAGTGCCCCCAGTTTCTCACCAGTCTGGGAACTGGAGTTCTTCCGGACGTTCAGGCCGAGGTGGAGGTCGTGGCCGTGGTAGCTAGTCGCCCGGTTTTTAGCGACATCAGGGCGGATCAGCTCAGAGTGGTCAGAAAGGGTTACAGGGCTGTGGCACATGCCAGACTTTTGTAGTGGAGTAGACCCAGTTGGAGTAGGATCCCGAACCTTCTACCATTCTAGGTACGATCTTAGTAGCCTCAGTTTTAGCTTCTGCTCTTTTTGATACAGGGGCTTCCCATAGCTTTATATTTGTTTCTGTCGTGCAGTGCCTTAGGCTCTGCATATTTTCTTCTGCTGATATCTTGATGCTAGACACTCCGTTGGGGACTAGAACAGCTAGTGTACGCCAGTGCAAGGAGTGCCCTCTAGAGGTTGGTGGGTGTCACTTTTTATGGGACCTCTATGTCCTAGAGATGACAGGCTATGACGTCATTCTCGGAATGGACTGGCTAGTTCCCTTCTAGGCAGTCGTCGACTGTTATCGCTGCAGGGTGAGCTTCATATCACTAGAGGGTGGATCCTTTCTTCATAGGGGCGAGTGGGATGTCCAGGCGAGAAGAGCGGGTCCAGAGCATCATGGGTTGGGAGGAGTTACAACCCAGATTGCTAGTCTATATCTAGATGACCAGGGAACTTCACAGTTAGACTTTCCTCCAGTGGTGGATTGTTTCAGAGATGTCTTTCCAGAAGACTTTTCAGGTTTTCCTCCGAAGCGTGAGGTAGACTTCTCAATTGATGTTGTTCCAGGAGCGACACTGGTGTCCATTCCTCCATATAGGATGGCTACACCAGAGTTACAGGAGCTCAAGAAATAGTTGGAGGAGTTGCAGGAAAAGGGTTTCATCCGACCTAGTACTTCTCCTTGGGGTTTGCCTGTCCTGTTTGCGAAGAAGGCAGACGACACCCTCAGGCTTTGTGTGGATTATCAAAAGCTGAACCAATTGATGGTCAAGAACCGATATCCCTTGCCTAGGATTGATGATCTCTTTGAACAGCTTCGAGGAGCCCAGGTGTTCTCGAAGATTGACTTGAGGTCTGGTTATCATCAGTTGCGCGTTAGACCATCAGATATACCTCTTATATCCTTCTAGAGTAGGTATGGTCTATACGAGTACTTGGTTATTCCGTTCGGTCTCACGAATGCGCCTGCAGTTTTCATGGAACTGATTAACCGAGTGTTCCATCCATACTTGGATTCCTTCGTGGTTGTTTTCTTGGACAATATCTTGGTGTACTCTCACACTCGACACAACCATGCTACCCATCTTGAGATCGTTCTGAGTACACTAAGGGAGCATCAGTTATATGCTAAGTTCTCAAAGTGGCACTTTTGGATAGATCAGATTCACTTCCTGGGTCATGTTATCTTAGAGGCAGGAGTATCAGTAGAAGTGAGAGTTGTAGTTTCTTAGGAGCAGCCGAAGAACATCTTTGAGGTGCGGAGTTTTCTAGGGCTGGCTGGATACTACAAACGTTTCATACAAGAATTTTCATGCTTAGCAGCACCGCTGACAGGTCTGACTAAGAAGGGTGCGAAGTTCTTATGGTCAAATTCTTGTGAGTCAGCCTTTTAAGAGTTGAAATGAAAGTTGACTTCAGCACCGATATTAGTCTTGCCAGATCTAGGCAAGAGATATATTGTTTACTGTGATGCATCAGGTATCGGGTTGGGAGATGTGCTTATGCAGGGAGATGGAGTTGTTGCGTACGGGTCTCGGCAGTTGAAGCCACATGAGAGGAATTACCCGACACACGATCTGGAGTTGGCAGCTGTTGTTCATGCCTTACACTGTTGGAGACATTATCTTCTGGGAGAGAATTTTTTGGTTTTCGCTGACCACAAAAGTCTCAAGTACATCTTCACTCAGCATGATCTGAATTTGAGATAGTGGAGGTGGGTCAAGTACCTACAGTCCTTTGACTTTGAGCTTGCCTACACACCTGGGAAGGGAAACGCAATGGTTGATGTGTTGAGTAGGAGGTCTCAGATACATGCATTTTAGGAGGCCATCAGTGAGTGGAAGCTTATGGATATGTTCTCTGAGATGCATTTGGAGGTGCACGACATTCAGGGGCAGACATTTCTTTCTTTTGTAACAGTTACCTCTACTCTTCTGGACCGAGTTTGAATGAGGAAACTATCAGATTCTGAAGGCCTAGTCCTAAGGGAGAGTGTGTCAGGAGAGGACCATATTCCTGGATGGACCATAGGTGAGGATGAGATCTTGCGTTTCCAGGGGTGTGTATGGGTGCCCACAGACATACGCGAGGAGCTGATGCAGAATTTTTATTCCTCAGTTTGGGAAGTTCATCCTAGTGTCACCAAGATGTATCGTGATCTACACCGTCAGTATTAGTGGCCAGGTATGAAGAGAGACATTGCTGGTTTCGTCATGAGATGTTCCACTTGTCAGCAGGTGAAGGCGGAGCATCAACGACCAGTAGGGCTTTACAGCAGTTACCCATTCCCGAGTGGAAGTGGAATGACATCGCGATGGACTTTGTGATCAGTTTTCCGAGGTCACCTCGAGGGAATGACGCAGTTTGGGTTGTCATTGACAGACTCACGAAGGTTTCTCACTTCTTGCCGTTCAAGGAGACCTTCATTGTTGATGAGCTGGGATGGTTGCACATCCAAGAGATTGTACGTCCACATGGAGTTCCACACTCTATCATTTCAGACAGGGATGCACGTTTTACTTCTCGAATCTAGCAGGGGCTTCAGAAGGCTTTGGGTACACATGTACTTTTGAGTACAGTTTACCACCCCTAGACAGATGGTCAGTCCAAGTGTACAATCACTACGACAAAATCACGATTTAGCGGCGGTTTTGAGAAACCGCCGCTAAATCGTGCGTCGGGAAACTATTCACAACGGTTTTGAAAACCGCCGTAGAATGTTTCGCGGCGGATTTTTGGCGGCGGTTTAAACCGCCGCTAAATGATTTAGCGGCAGTTTTTTTATTCATTTTTTATTTATTACTCATTTATTATTTATTTTATTTATTATATTTATTTTATTTATTTATTTTATTTTCGTATTTATTTTATTTATTTATTTCGTATTTTATTTATTTATTCGTATTTATTTTATTTATTTATTTCATATTTTATTTATTTATTTCATTTAATTCGCATTACTTTATTTACTTTATCCATGCATGCATGCTCATCCCCATGCACATGCCCATGCAATATAAAGAAATACTCCGTTTGGTGAGATTTGAACCTCTAACCTCTTGCATATTTTCCAAAGAATTTACCACTCCAGCAAGCTCGTCATGTGGTTAATAAACCGAATTTAATATACTTATATATACTAATTGAAAAAACAAATAATACATAACTAATAGATATAAACTCAATAATAATTAAACAATAAGCAATAATCAATAATTAATAACTAATAATTAATAATTAATAATTAATAATTATTGATTTATTAGTTATTTATTGAGTTATTTATTATTATTTCATGTTTATTATAATAAATAACAAATAAATTATAATAATATTTACATAAATTATAAAATTATGAAAATAAAATAATAAAATAATAAAATTACGAAATTAAAAGAATAAAGAATAAAGAATAAAGAATAAAGAATAAAGAATAAAGAATAAAGAATAAAGAATAAAGAATAAATAATAAATAATAAATAATAATAAATAAGAAACAATAAATAATAATAAATAATAATAAATAATAAATAATAATTAATAATAAATAATAAATAATAAATAATAAATAATAAATAATAAATAAGAAATAAGAAATAAGAAATAAGAAATAATAAATAACAAATAATAAATAACAAGTAATAAATAATAATAAATAATAAATAATAATAAATGAATACTAAATACTAAATACTAAATAATAAATAATAAATAATAAATAATAAAAAATAAAAAATAAAAAATAAAAAATAAAAAATAAAAAATAAATAAGAAATAATAAGAAATAATAATAAATAATAATAAATAATAAATAGTAAATAATAAATAATAAATAATAAATAATAAATAATAAATAATAAATAATAAATAATAAATAATAAATAATAAATAATAAATAATAAATAATAAATAATAAATAATAAATTAGAAATAATAAATTAGAAATAATAAATTAGAAATAATAAATAATAAATAATAAATAATAAATAATAAATAATAAATAATAAATAATAAATAATAAATAATAAATAATAAATAATAAAAAATAAAAAAATAAAAAATAAAAAATAATAAAAAATAATAAAAAATAATAATAAATAATAAATAAGAAATAATAAATAAGAAATAAGAAATAAGAAATAATAAATAACAAATAACAAATAATAAATAATAAATAACAAATAACAAATAACAAATAATAATAAATAATAATAAACAAATAATAAATAAGAATCAAGAAATAATAAATAATAAATAATAAGTAATAAATAATAAATAATAAATAATAAATAATAAATAATAAACAATAAATAATAATAAATTACAAATAATAAATAATAAATAATAAACAATAATTAATAATAGATAATAATACAGAGATAATAAATAATAAATAATAAATAATAAATAATAAATAATAAATAATAAATAAAAAAATAAAAAAATAATAATAAATAAGAAATAATAACTAATAACTAATAAATAATAAATAATAAATAATAATAATAAATAATAATATATAATAATAATAATAAACAATAAATAATAAATAATAAATAATAAATAAGAATAATAATAAATAACAAAAATTTAATAATTATAATTAATTAAATAATTAATAATAAATAATAAATAATAAACAAAAATTAATAATAGATAATAATACATATATAATAAATAATAAATAATAAATAATAAAAATAAATAATAAATAATAAATAATAACTAATAAATAAGAAATAAGAAATAATAATAATAAACAATAATAAATAATAATAATAAATAATAATAATAAACAATAGACAATAAATATTAAATAATAATAATAATAAATAACACATAATTAATAATTATAAATAAATAAATAATAAATAATAAATAATAAATAATAAATAATAAATATTAAACAATAAATAATAAATAATAAACAATAAATAATAAATAATAAATAATAATAAATAATAAATAATATATAATACATAATACATAATATATAATATATAATATATAATATATAATATATAATATATAATGTATAAATAATAATATATAAATAATAATATATAATATATAATATACAATATACAATATACAATATATAATATATAATATATAATATATAATATATAATATATAATATATAATATATAATATATAATATATAATATATAATATATAATATATAATATATAATATATAATATATAATAAATAAAATATTATTATTAATAATAATAAATAATAAATAATATATAATATATAATAAATAATAAATAACGAGTAACAA
Organism: Viscum album; assembly: GCA_963277665.1. NCBI lineage: Eukaryota > Viridiplantae > Streptophyta > Magnoliopsida > Santalales > Viscaceae > Viscum > Viscum album. Next base: position 643,650,026 of record OY728120.1, on the reverse strand, counting down.
ATAATAATAATAATAATAATAATAATAAATAAATAATAAATAATAAATAATAAATAACAAATAAAAAATAAAAAATAAAAAATAAATATAAATAATAAATAAATATAAATAATAAATAACCAGTAACAAATAATAGATAATAAATAAATTAAAGTATATTATAAATAATAAATAATAAATAATAAATAATAAATAATAAATAATAAATAATAAATAATAAATGAAACACATGAAAAAGTACGAAAAGACATGATAATGGATGAAAAATTATGAAAACGCATGGAAACAGATGGAGAAGCATGAAGAAGGAAGCATTAGAAAGCATGAGAACGCATGAAAACTCATGAAAACTCTGGAAAACCCCTTAAGAATTCAACATAATCATCATAATAACCCACAAAAAACCATTGATAAAGATAACAAGTCATGGAAACCCAAATAAACTGTAATAAATGGAGCAACAGTTAAAACCCGTCAAAACGGTCATAAAGTGACAAAAACATTAGACTCACAATAACGAAGATAACTTATGATCCGAGAGTCCGTTCTAGATCCGCGACCAGTCAAATCAAAGATCCTAAGATCTTCGAGCTAATAAGTGAAAGAGGCCGAATAGACTGGCAGATCAGAAGTTATGACCATTTAAAAAAAAACTGACGGGGAACGGGTGCTAGAAACGAGGCATCGAAAAACATAACAAACCCAATACCCACTAAAAAGACCATAACTTATGATCCAGGAGTCCATGTGGGCACCGCAACCAGTCAAACTGAAGCTCATGGAACAAACTACGATCTGGAAGGCGGAGGAGTCCGAACTGACATGCGGATCGAAAGTTAGGTCTCTTTGAAGACAAGTTCGACGGGACACCGATGACAGAAACGGGGGTTCAGAGGCCTTTGGAGGGGTTTTTGGGGTCGAAAAACACGAAAAAATATTTCTTGTGTTGAATTGGTGCGTATCTCTCTTCGCTGACTTCGATTTGATATGTGGTAGAGCCCAAACGGACACCCGGAGCGAAAGTTATGACCGTTTGAAGTTGGAGAACTTTTTTCAACTTTCTTATAACTCTCATATCTTACGCACCTTAGACCGTCTCACGGTTTTTAAAAAACCACCGCTAATCCTGGAAAAAATAAAAAAAATAAAAAAATAAAAAAATTTACACATTTCGCGGCGGTTTTAAAAACCGCCGCGAAACGCCTGTTTTCCTTTAGTGAATTCAGGTGCTTGAGGACATGCTCTGAGCATGCATTCTGGATTTTGGAGGTTCTTGGGAGATGTATATACCTCTTGTGGAGTTTGCCTACAACAATAGTTTTCAAGTGACTATTTAGATGACACCTTATGAGGCTTTGTACGGTAGGCCATGCCGATCACCCTTATGTTGGCTGGAGGCAGGAGAGGCAGCTTTGTTGGGACCTCGTCTTGTTCAGGAGACCTCAGAGCAGATAGAGTTGATTTGGAAGAGGATGGCTACTGCATAGTCTCGACAGAAGTCTTAACTGATCAGTGGAGATGACCTCTAGAGTTCGAGGTTGGGAATCAAGTTTTCCTGCATGTCACGCCAAGGTTGGGACACAAGAGGATTAGGAGGCAGGGTAAGCTTTCGCTGAGGTACGTTGGGTTGTTTGAGATATTGGATAGAGTTGGGCCGACTGCCTATCAGTTGCAGTTACCTCAGAGGTACTAAGCTATGCATGACGTCTTCCATGTTTCTCAGCTTCGACGCTACTTCTCAGACCCGTCTCATGTCTTTCAACCCGAGGAGGTTGAGCTCAAAGTGGATGTGTCGTTTGAGGAGCATCCTATCTGGATTGTGGATCGCAGTACAAAGGTTCTTCGTGGCCAATCTGTTCCTCTGGTACGAGTGCTATGGCAGCACGAACGGGTGCAGGATGAGACTTGGGAGAGGGAGGCCGATGTACGAGCTCAGTGGCCAGAACTGTTCGGGGTTTCTTCTTCTACGCCGTGCTAGGGAAATTTGAGGATGAATTTCTTTAAGGGGGGAAGTTTTTAAGAACCCGGACCTTCTTTTTAGGTATGTTTTTCTTTTTCTGGTCATTTTTGAGAAAAAGAAAAAATTATGGAAATTTTATAAGTACACGCTGTGTGCTTTATGAGTACACGCCGTGTACTGACTTGCCGTAGGAGGCTGTGTGCTGGCTGTGTAGTAGCCACACGCATGACCATGTGGGAGTGACTTGGAGGCCACTTAAAGTGGAGTGCGGAAAATGTGAGTACACACCGTGTACTTCAAAATTACACGCCGTGTACTTTTTTTTCATTAAATGCACCGGGGTCGCGTCTAATCGCCAGAAGACTCTTATTTTAGGTCTCGTTCGACTGAGAGAACCCGTACGACCATGGATCTTCGACGAACCCCCGAGCCTCCATCCTTCCTCCGAATCAAACACCGTTGGTTGCGTTGGAACTGCATCAGTGAGTTCTCTCTTCTGCTTGAGCCTCGTTTCATGATTTATCTTCTCTCATGAGATATCATGGGTTGAACGTTTTAGACATTTTTTTAGATCTAAGACATTCCAAGGTGATTCAAGCCTCGAAGTTTAAGTATAGCGATCTCCTAACATCGAGGTAGGTGGTTTGTGCCTTTCCGTTCAAAGTCTTTGAGTATTATGTGCAAATTCCACCAATACTCTTGAACGAGGTATTGTGTGTTTACCGTTTTACCCCTGTTGATTTCCTACCATGCTTGTATGATTGTGTAGAGGTAATTTGGATATGAATTGGGATGATTGCTATGCTTTGGATGTATTTCCCTTGTATGTTCTGTTTACGACCATTTGGTCCTTTTTAGCCAGTTTGGCTGCCTTGCCTGTTTTCTATGCCTGTTGCTGTAGGATGGAAAGTTGTATTCTTACATGATTGATATATTGTAGACTGTTAGACAAGTAGTTCTATAGGTTTAGTTTTTCCATATTACACTGCTATACTCGTTGACCTACACAGGGTCGTGAGAACTTGGTGTAGTAGACTATAAGGGAAATTAACCGAGTGAGCTTCCTTAGAGAGTCTTTGAGCACTTAGGCTATAAAGGGGATTGACTGAGTGGGCATCTTCAGAGAGCCTAGAACCACTTGGAGCTATAAGGGGAATTGAACGAGTGAGCTTCCTCATAGATTCCTTGTCTGCTTTAGACTATAAGGGGAATTGACCGAGCAAGCTTCCTCAGAGAGTCTTTGATTTTATTCTTGAACTGTTTAGACTATAAGGGGAATTGATGGTGAGTGCTTCCTTAGAGAGTCTATGAACGACCTAGGCTATAAGGGGAATTTACCAAGTGAGATTCCTTAGAGATTCCTTGATATTGGTCCTATAATAGGAAATGACCGCGTGAGCTTCCTCAGAGAGTTCCTCACTACCTTAGACTATAAGGGGAATTGACTGTGAGTGCTTCCTCAGAGAGTCTTCATATACTGAACTAGAAGGGTTAGGCTGAGTGCACTATCCAGAGGGTTGCTTTTACTTCTTATGTAGGACCATAGGGTATGAATGTGAGTACTTCCCAGAGGGTTACCTATTTGAGGTTTAGCTGTTTGTTTCACTATTGCTTGATATTGAAATTGTAGATTTTTTACTGCTGAGCACTTTCCTGTTTACTATTTTTTGTATTTTTACCTGCCATATATTCACTGACTATTAGACACAGATCTTCGGGTGGTTGCTCACTGGTATTTAGTCTCACACCCTATCCGGGCCATGCTTTTGGGGCCAAACAGATTATATTGTTGCAGGTATAGATAAGGGCAAGCGCCCTTATACTTCAGGTACTTGACTTGCTGTGGAGATAGAGAGCATGGAACCAAGCTTATGCTTGTGATCATGAGGAGTTGTTTATCTTTTATTTTTTACTTTGGTTTAGTACTGTTGTATTCGAGCATTGTGACTTTTTTGGATGCTTTCCTAGACATATGTATCATGCATCATTTATATATGTGCTCCAGTTTTTTTTACTTTCAATCTTCCACTGTTTACTCTTGTATGGATTTTTACTGCTTCCACTATCACTACTACAAAAACGGCCTATATCAGCGCTCAAAACGGGCTTTAACAGTGCTAAAAAAGTGTTGTAAATCTCAGCGCTAATATAGGGGGGGGGGGGGTCCCTTTTATCAGCGCTCCGAAAAGAGCTGATAAAGGCCCCTTTTATTAGCGCTAAAAAAAGCACTGATAAAATACCCCTTTATCAACACTTTTTTTTAGAGCTGATAAAAGTGACCTTTATCAGCACTTTTAAAAATCACTGATAAAAGTAAAAAAAAAGAATCAAATAATGCGAGGAGAGCGTTTAAAAGTGCTTAACCCCCTATAGCATCCCGTCTTTTTATAACATAAACTTTCATTTCATTACACGGAACTGAGGATCTTTAAGGTTTAGTGTCTTGGAAACAAGGAACATAATACATGAAAACAACATAAAACATTCTTCTTAAAAACTTGAAAGGCTTATCCTTAAGTTTATCCTAGGTTCATTACTGCATCTCATAACCTGGGGACATACATCAAAAGAAAAGGGTGAGTAGAAGGCCCAGTAAGGGAAACAAGAGAAACATTTTACATGTGAACTTGAGATACTTCAATAAGGACATGAAAAGAACTTTAAGGCATGAGAAAGGAATCATGAGATACATCATAATAAAAAATAACATTTTTCATAACTTTAATATGTGGCTGCAACATTTAATATTGACAATCATTTCGTTTCACCAAGGTCCATCCCCAAGGTGTCATTAAAAATTACCAAGGTTATTCACCAAGGTATCAGTCTAAAAGTCATCTCTAGAGATTAAGTCTTTACCCAATGCATTAGAGTGCTATCTGGGCGCACCATTGACATGTATTTATTATCATGTGAGCCACATATATCATCATCAATAATTTCATAAACAACCCATATAGCATAAAAGAAATGGGTTTAATTTCATAATCATAACATTTTAAAAACTGCTTTAAAGACATGATCTTTATGTCACTTTAAACCCACGGAAAGGGAAAGCGGGTCTCATGTATGTAAATCACAGAATTTAAAATAGAAAATTTTGATATATATGTGAATACCCTTGTAGAAATAATAGCTTTTATTATTAACTTTATAACATTAAATAATTTTGAGAAAAGAGAGAGGCATTTTGAGATTAAAATTCTGCAGCATAACGACTATGTTTCGGGGTTTTAGAAAACATTGAAAAGAGAGGGGACATGGGTCAAACATTCATAAATGACCCATAAAACAGTATAGGGACAGAATAATAAGTATATATGAACATGGTAATGAAATTTGAAGGACATACCATTTGAAATGAAAAACATGGAAGGAAGACAAAAATTAGATTTCTCTTATGAAAATTCGGCAGCCTAACAGCGTCACATAAACTTCAAAAAAATGAATTGAAAAGATCAAATAGGGTCCCTCATCATATGAACATAAGAGTTCAATATGATAGATATAGAGATCATACCCCAAAATAATTAAAAAGGAACTTGAAAGACTTGACATGAAAGTAGAACTTTGAAAAGAATGGGAAGGGTGAAAGAATCCCGTTAAGATTTCGACAGCCTAACGACGCCACTTAAACATTCTTAAAACGAATTGATGAGAGAAAGATGGGGTCTCTCATCATATGAACATGAAAAGGGAAGTAATATGAATATATAAGAACATCCTCAAACATAAGAACATGGAGTATAAAAGAAATGACATAAAAGAGATTACTTGAAAAGAAGAGAGAGGTCGGATCCCTTACGAAAATTTGGCAGCCTAACAGCGCCACTCAAAACTCCCAAAATGGATTGATGAGAGAGAATAGGGTCTCTCATATTATGAACATAAAAATAAAAGTAAGAGTAATATAAAATAACATCCCAATAACAAGAACGATGAGCTTTAAAAGGAATGACATAAAAGAGTGTACTTAAAAAGAAAGAGAGGAGTAGGATCCCTTACCTTAAAACGTAACTCTTAAAAGTCAAAGGTTTGGACCTTGAGGGCTTGGGGGCACCTTGGGAGGACTCCTTGGGAGGTAAGGAGACCAGAACTTCATTGAGGATGGTTTTTGAGTCGAAAGGATGAGAGGAGGGCTTGGTATTTATAGGGAAAGTGAGGGGACAAGGCATTAATGGCCAAGGGACATCTCACAAGTGCTTTACTCAAAACCATGTTCTCTCTGATGATATTTCCCATGAAGTTAGGCCACATGGGGCCCCCAAAACAATAATTCATCACCTAAGGTCGGCCAACCCTTAAAATATCTCATGACATCACCATGACACATCTATGGTGTCATTAGACATACTGAAACCCTAAAACTGCTTTTTTTACTATTCACTGAAAATTCATCTTTCTCAGAAAAATCCCAAAATTTTACCTTAACCAAATATCAACGCTCTGATTACAAATATGTACTCCATTTTATAAAAATATTTTTCTAAATATTTTTAATTTAATTTTTAATTAAAAAACACTATTCACCCCAAAAAACTAATACTTGATTAATAATTTATGAAACCGTTATTTACCCATTTTATTGAATCAAATTACTTAATCTAGGTGTCTAAATTATATTAAAACTTTCTTTGAGTGAAATTACTAATCCATTTGGTCACATTAATAATCCTAAGCGTAAAATCACTATTCATAATTTACTATTCATCAAAAATTAAGTTGATCTTATTAGACTCCAAATTCCTTACTGAACACTTTTGTAGAAGACCATTTTTTGAAAATCATTACACATCATTAATTATTTAGGGTTTACATAAATATTTTAAAATATCCCCTTTTCAAAATTCATCAATAAAATATATCCTAAAATTATCCGAACAATTGAAATTTCACAAACATCACCAAAGGAATAAATCTCAATTTATTCATCCCAAAGGATCACACAAGGAAGCTAGGGTCTCGTCACATAGCCCCTTATAACACCGACATATGACCTAAGTGTAAGGTGTGCTATGGTGATAGAATCTGATGGAGGCTCAGATAACATTGCCCTAGTAGTAATCTCTACTAACTTGAACTTCTCCCGTAGGCGTTTCCGTTCAAGCTCGACACACTGGAGTTCGGTTGGGCTTGGTCCAAAGCGAAGCCCAAAGATGCCACCTCCTTCCCAAGCTCTGATAAGTGGGCTTCATAAGGTTCGAGTCTACTGGATGAAGCCATCGACTCCTCTTTCTGCATTAACCAACAATATATCTATTAAAACATTAAGAGTAAGTTAATATTCCACTCAAAAAGATTGGGTTGTTACATTCTTCTCCCCTTAAGAAATTTTATTCCCGAAATTTATACTTGAGGCCTAGTCGAAAAGGTGAGGGTACTTTTGCTTCATCGTTTCCTCAGGCTCCCAAGTCGCTTCTTCATATTTATGATTCCTCCACAACACTTTCACAAGGTGGGTAGTCTTGTTTCGTAGAACCTTGTCTCTACGGTCTAAGATCTCCACTGGCCGCTCTTCATAAGAGAGGTCATGTTCCAGTTGTACCACCTCTGGGTTTAGTACATGCGAAGGGTCGGGTATGTACTTCCTCAAGAGAGATACATGGAAGACCTTGTGAACTTGAGCTAGGTTCGGTGGAAGTGCTAGACGATAGGCCACTGCTCCTATGCGATCAAGGATTTCATAGGGTCCAATGTACCTAGGGCTGAGCTTCCCTTTCTTCGCAAACCGCATGACTCTCTTCCATGGAGAAATTTGAAGGAAGACTTTGTCACCAACACCAAACTCCAAGTCCCTTCAACGATTGTCAGCATTGCTCTTCTGCCAACTCTGAGCAGCCTTTATGTGTTGTTGGATGGCATGGACCTGTTCTGTCATCTCTTACACAAGATCAGGACCAAGAAGCTTTCTCTCACTAGTTTCATCCCAACAAGTAGGAGTTCTACATCACTTTCCATACAGAGCTTCATAGGGTGCCATCTGAATACTCGAATGGAAGCTGTTGTTATAGGAGAACTCCACTAATGGGAGATGTTGATCCCATCCACCTTTAAATTCCATTGAGCATAATCTCAGCATGTCTTCGAGTGTCTGAATATTCCTTTCAGATTGGCCATCAGTTTGAGGATGATAGGCCGTACTAAAATTCAATTCAGTATTCAGAGCATGTTGAAGACTTCTCCAGAATTTTGATGTGAATCTTGGATCACGATCAGACACGATGGATAGTGGTACCCCATGCAGCCTTACCACTTCCCTTACGTATATCATGGCAAGATGATCCAGAGAGAAATCTTCTTGAATAGAGATAAAATAGACTGTCTTGGTGAGACGGTCTACAATAACCCATATCGCATTGTTTCCTTTGGATGTTTTTGGGAGACCAGTTACAAAGTCCATAGTGATATTATCCCACTTCCATACTGGTATGGGTAGCGGTTGTAATACCCCCTTAGGAAGTTGTCGTTCTTCCTTTACTTGCTGACACACCAAGCACCTTGTAGTGTAGTCAGCAATCTCCCTCTTCATGTTATCCCACCAATAATGATCACGAAGGTCTCTATACATTTTAGTGCTTCCCGGATGTATAGAGAAAGTAGAGCTATGAGCTTCATCCATCAGTTCTTTCTTTATCTCTGGAATAGATGGAACACATAGTCTTGTATGAAATTTCAATACACCTTCTTGATCAATATTGAAGTCAGGGAACTTCCCATCCTTTACAGCCTCAAACTTCTCCTGCAGCAAAGGATCTTCTTTTTGAGCCTTCTTGATCTTCTCTAGTAATGAAGGTTCAGAAATCATTTGGGATAGGGTTGATGATGTCCCTTTCCTTATAATTCCCATGTCCAGTTTTACTAGATCTTTAATCAAGGGATCTCCTAGGATCCTCATTGTTGCCAGAACAACAGGGTCTTTCCTGCTTAACACATCCGCGACTTTGTTTGCTCTACCAGGGTGATAATGAATTGAAAAATCATAGTCTTTAATAAGCTTCTACCATCTCCTTTGTCTCATGTTCAATTATTTCTGTGTGAAAATATACTTTAGACTTTGGTGTTCAGTGTATATATCACATTTCTCCCCATAAAGATAGTGCCTCCATATCTTTAGAGCAAAAACAACTGCCGCTAGCTCTAGATAATGCGTAGGATAATTCTGCTCATGAATCTTCAACTGTCGAGATGCATAAGAAATTACCTTGTCATTTTTCATGAGGACGCACCCAATCCCTTTCAGAGATGCATCGCTAAAAATAACGAATCCTTCTCCAATAGAGGGTAGTGTTAACACAGGTGCAGTAACCAATCTCTTCTTCAGCTCTTGGAAACTTTTCTCGCATTCCTTTGTCCAGATGAACTTAACCCCTTTTCGAGTCAACTTGGTTAGTGGATTAGAAAGCCATGAAAAGTTTTTCAAAAACCTCCTATAATATCCCGCTAAACCAAGGAAACTACGAATCTCAGTTACTGTTGTGGGTTGAGGCCACTCCTCCACAACTATTGTCTTTGTAGGGTCAACCGAGATTCCTTCATTGGTTACGATGTGCCCCAAGAAAGCCACTTTTTGTAACCAAAACTCACACTTGCTGAACTTTCCAAAGAGCCTCTCCTTTCGCAGAGTTTTCAAAATAACCCTTAGATGATCTTCATGATCCTCACGATTTTTTGAATATATCAAAATATCATCAATAAAAACTACCACAAAGTTATCAAGGTAGTCCTTAAAGACTCTATTAATCAAATCCATGAAAATAGCAGGAGCATTAGTCAAGCCGAAGGGCATAACATTAAACTCATAATGCCCATATCTTGATCGGAAGGCAGTCTTTGGAATATCTTTCTTCTTCACCCTCAGTTGATAATAACCAGATCGAAGGTCAATCTTAGAGAAGAATTGAGCCCCACGAAGTTGGTCAAATAAATCATCAATTCTTGGAAGAGGATATCTGTTCATCACTGTGATCTCGTTCGGTCCTCTATAATCAATGCATAGCCGCATTGATCCATCCTTCTTCTTCACAAAGAGAACTGGTGCCCCCCAAGGAGACACACTTGGTCGGATAAACCCCTTCTCCAACAAGTCTTGGAGTTGTTTCTTTAACTCTTCTAGCTCCACATTTTCTATTCTATACGGGTTCTTTGATATCGGTTGTGATCCAGGTACGAGTTCAATGGAGAACTCTACCTCTATTTCTAGGGGAGGTCTGGGTAACTCCTCAGGAAATACATCCATGTATTCCTGAACAATCGGAACATCTTTTATTTGTATGCTCCCTTTTCCTTCCTCATCATCACTGATTAAATCCATAAAGAAAGCTATAGGAGGTGCTTCTAGATAGGGATCAGTTCGGGATATCTCTCCTTGGAAGATAACTATAGGTTGTTTATTCAAGACTACTGAGATTTCCTTACTTCTGCATTTGATCTTAGCATTATACTTTGAGATCCAGTCCATCCATAGTATAACGTCGAATTCCAACATGGGAATGACTACTAGATTTGAGATAAGGTTGTGCTCACTAAAGTAAACACTAGAGTCTCTAAACACTGTTGATGCATGGATAATCCCACTTGGAGTCTTGACTGACAACTCTACCTCAAGAAATTCAGGGATTGATTCTATATTCTTTGCAAACTTGGAATAAATAAAGGAATGCGTAGAACTAGAATCAAACAAAGTAGTTGCTAGTTTTGAGAGGACAACAAGAGTTCCTGCTACCACGTCATTCGGAGCTTCAACTTCAGTTGTCGTGATAGCAAAAGCACGAACTTGCTCCCCTGGCCTTTGCTGAGGTTGATGGCGATTCCCCTCCACTACCCTTGGATTTGGACAAAGATTAGCATAGTGACCAAGTTGTCCACACTTGAAGCAATGGACTTCGGGTAAGTTCATAACCATCTTTCCTCTGTCTTTAGTGTTGGGGAGTTGAGGCTTCACCTCACTATGCCAATTCCGAGCAATATGGCCTCCTCTTCCACACTTGTAGCACTTGACACTTACGACCAAGCAGTTCCCTGGATGCTTCTTCCCACATTTATTGCATGTGGTAAGTTGCATTTTCTTTCCACCTCTTACCTGATCAAAAGTCTTCCCTAAACTGGGCTCCAACGATCTCTTCTTTTCATTTGATTTATGAGACCACTGCGTCTCACCAAACTCCAGCTCGAATTTCATTGCACTCTGCACGATCTCCTCGTAGCTACTGTAGTCCCGGTTGGCTAAATTCTTCCGCATATGAGGTCTTAGTCCACTGAAAAATCTATCAACCTTCCCACTTGGATCCATGACAATGCTAGAGGTATATCGTGAAAGTCGGGTGAAGTTCATCTCATAGCTTCCGACAGATTCGTTCTCCTTCTTCTTTAGCTTGAGAAACTCTTTCTCCATTCTCGTTCCCATGGAACGAGGGAAATACTTGTTAAAGAATATTCCCCAGAACTCTTCCCACTCCATAGCTTCCATATCTCCTATAGGCTTCGTGTTTTTGACCAGTGACCACCACTGATCAGCTTCTCCCTCTAGGCGATAAACAGCAAGGGTGACTTTTTCTTGTTCCGAACAAAGGAGTACAGAAAAGATCTTTTCAATGGAGCTTATCCATTGTTCCGAAACCAAAGGGTCAGTAGATCCACTGAATGATGGTGGTCGTTGACACATGAAGGACTCAACAGAGTGTTGTTCCCTTCGTGGTGAGATTAGCCTCTCAGCTTGATTCAAGTTATTACTCATAACTTGAGTCAGTTGGTTCATCATTCGCATGAATGTTTCCATTCCAGCTTCCATCGGAGGGCCGTCAACACATGGTGCATTGCGGTCACCATCATCACGGTTCCTCCTATTTCCTGCCATTTTCTAAAAGAATAAAACCTTAGTGAGAAACTTATTTCATTTATGAATCTTTTAACTAAGACTTCATTCTTAGACAATTACACTTCTCTATAATTCCTTCAAAATGATTCATAAAAATCTTGTGATTAACCAAACATATCCCCCGGGAGTCTCGTAACCAAGAGTGCAGCAAGGCTCGTTATCATGCACCAGTTCCCGTTCGAGTCTAGCTCAAAGCGGTGTTTTCGGGTTTTACCCCTATGTACATCTGTGCCAGAGCCGCCTCTACCTGCTCGTATCCAGACAGGGATGTATTTGTTTGATAAACCACTCACTCAATACTTACCAAAATACCAGGAATTTTTCCTATATTTAAACTTTTATATAGGGTTTTCCTAAAGTTTTTTATATCCTAATTTCCACAAATAACTAAACCATCCTCTGATACCAACTATAGCATCCCGTCTTTTTATAACATAAACTTTCATTTCATTACACGGAACTGAGGATCTTTAAGGTTTAGTGTCTTGGAAACAAGGAACATAATACATGAAAACAACATAAAAAATTCTTCTTAAACACTTGAAAGGATTCTCCTTAAGTTCATCCTAGGTTCATTACTGCATCTCATAACCTGGGGACATACATCAAAAGAAAAGGGTGAGCAGAAGGCCCAGTAAGGAAAACAAGAGAAACATTTTACATGTGAACTTGAGATACTTCAATAAGGACATGAAAAGAACTTTAAGGCATGAGAAAGGAATCATGAGATACATCATAATAAAAAATAACATTTTTCATAACTTGAAGATGTGGCTGCAACATTTAATATTGACAATCATTTCGTTTCACCAAGGTCCATCCCCAAGGTGTCATTAAAAATTACCAAGGTTATTCACCAAGGTATCAGTCTAAAAGTCATCTCTAGAGATTAAGTCTTTACCCAATGCATTGGAGTGCTATCTGGGAACACCCTTGACATGTATTTATTATCATGTGAGCCACATATATCATCATCAATAATTTTATAAACAACCCATATAGCATAAAATAAATGGGTTTCATTTCATAATCATAACATTTTAAAATCTGCTTTAAAGACATGATCTTTATGTCACTTTAAACCCATAGAAAGGGAAAGCGGGTCTCATGTATGTAAATCACAGAATTTAAAATAGAACATTTTGATATATATGTGAATAACCTTGTAGAAATAAGAGCTTTGATTATTCAATTTATAACATAAAATAATTTTGAGAAAAGAGAGAGGCATTTTGAGATTAAAATTCTGCAGCATAACGACTATGTTTCGGGGTTTTAGAAAACATTGAAAAGAGAGGGGAAATGGGTAAAACATTCATAAATGACCCATAAAACAGTATAGGGACAGAATAATAAGGATATATGAACATGGTAATGAAATTTGAAGGACATACCATTTGAAATGAAAAACATGGAAGGAAGACAAAAATTAGATTTCTCTTATGAAAATTCGGCAGCCTAACGACGTCACTTAAACTTCAAAAAAATGAATTGAAAAGATCAAATAGGGTCCCTCGTCATATGAACATAAGAGTTCAGTATGATAGATATAGATATCATACCCCAAAATAATTAAAAAGGAACTTGAAAGACTTGACATGAAAGTAGAACTTTGAAAAGAATGGGAAGGGTGAAAGAATCCCCTTAAGATTTCGACAGCCTAACGGCGCCACTTAAACATTCTTAAAACGAATTGATGAGAGAAAGATGGGGTCTCTCGTCATATGAACATGAAAAGGGAAGTAATATGAATATATAATAACATCCTCAAACATAAGAACATGGAGTATAAAAGAAATGACATAAAAGAGATTACTTGAAAAGAAGAGAGAGGTCGGATCCCTTACGAAAATTTGGCAGCCTAACGGCGCCACTCAAAACTCCCAAAATGGATTGATGAGAGAGAATAGGGTCTCTCATAATATGAACATAAAAATTACAGTAATAGTAATATAAAATAACATCCCAATAAAAATAAAGATGAGCTTTAAAAGGAATGACATAAAAGAGTGTACTTAAAAAGAAAGAGAGGAGTAGGATCCCTTACCTTAAAACGTAACTCTTAAAACTCAAAGGTTTGGACCTTGAGGGCTTGGGGGCACCTTGGGAGGTAAGGAGACCAGAACTTCATTGAGGATGGTTTTTGAGTCGAAAGGATGAGAGGAGGGCTTGGTATTTATAGGGAAAGTGAGGGGACAAGACATTAATGGCCAAGGGACATCTCACAAGTGCTTTACTCAAAACCATGTGCTCTCTCATGATATTTCCCATGAAGTTAGGCCAAATGGGGCCCCCAAAACAATAATTCATCACCTAAGGTCAGAAAACCCTTAAAATATCTCATGACATCACCATGACAAAGCTATGATGTCATTAGACATACGGAAACCCTAAAACTGCTTTTTTTTACTATTCACTAAAAATTCATCTTTCTCAGAAAAATCCCAAAATTTTACCTTAACCAAATATCGACGCTCTGATTAAAAATATGTACTCCATTTTATAAAAATATTTTTCTAAATATAATTTAATTTTTAATTAAAAAACACTATTCACCCCAAAAAACTAATACTTGATTAATAATTTATGAAACCGTTATTTACCCATTTTATTGAATCACATTACTTAATCTAGGTGTCTAAATTATATTAAAATTTTCTTTGAGTGAAATTACTAATCCATTTGGTCACATTACTAATCCTAAGCGTAAAATCACTATTCATAATTTACTATTCATCAAAAATTAAGTTGATCTTATTAGACTCCAAATTCCTTACTGAACACTTTTGTAGAAGACCATTTTTTGAAAATCATTACACATCATTAATTATTTAGGGTTTACATAAATATTTTAAAATATCCCCTTTTCAAAATTCATCAATAAAATATATCCTAAAATTATCCGAACAATTGAAATTTCACAAACATCACCAAAGGAAGAAATCTCAATTTATTCATCCCAAAGGATCACACAAGGAAGCTAGGGTCTCGTCACATAGCCCCTTATAACACTGGCATATGACCTAAGTGTAAGGTGTGCTATGGTGAGAGAATCTGAGGGAGGCTCAGATAACATTGCCCTAGTAGTAATCTCTACTAACTTGAACTTCTCCCGTAGGCGTTTCCGTTCAAGCTTGACACACTGGAGTTCGGCTTGGGCTTGGTCCAAAGCGAAGCCCAAAGATGCCACCTCCTTCCCAAGCTCTGATAAGTGGGCTTCATAAGGTTCGAGTCTACTGGATGAAGCCATCGACTCCTCTTTCTGCATTAACCAACAACATCTCTATTAAAACATTAAGAGTAAGTTAATATTCCACTCAAAAAGATTGGGTCGCTACATTCTTCCCCCCTTAAGAAATTTCATCCCCGAAATTTATACTTGAGGCCCAGTCGAAAAGGTGAGGGTACCTTTGCTTCATCGTTTCCTCAGGCTCCCAAGTCACTTCTTCATATTTATGATTCCTCCACAACACTTCCACAAGGTGGGTAGTCTTGTTTCGTAGAACCTTGTCTCTACGGTCTAAGATCTCCACTGGCCGCTCTTCATAAGAGAGGTCATGTTCCAGTTGTACCACCTCTGGGTTTAGTACATGCGAAGGGTCGGGTATGTACTTCCTCAAGAGAGATACATGGAAGACATTGTGAACTTGAGCTAGGTTCGGTGGAAGTGCTAGATGATAGGCCACTGCTCCTATGCGATCAAGGATTTCATAGGGGCCAATGTACCTAGGGCTGAGCTTCCCTTTCTTCCCAAACCGCATGACTCTCTTCCATGGAGAAATTTGAAGGAAGACTTTGTCACCAACACCAAACTCCAAGTCCCTTCGACGATTGTCAGCATAGCTCTTCTGCCGACTCTGAGCAGCCTTTATGTGTTGTTGGATGGCATGGACCTGTTCTGTCATCTCTTACACAAGATCAGGCCCAAGAAGCTTTCTCTCACTAGTTTCATCCCAACAAGTAGGAGTTCTACATCGCTTTCCATACAGAGCTTCATAGGGTGCCATCTGAATACTCGAATGGAAGCTGTTGTTATAGGAGAACTCCACTAATGGGAGGTGTTGATCCCATCCACCTTTAAATTCCATTGAGCATAATCTCAGCATGTCTTCGAGTGTCTGAATATTCCTTTCAAATTGGCCATCAGTTTGAGGATGATAGGCCGTACTAAAATTCAATTCAGTATTCAGAGCATGTTGAAGACTTCTCCAGAATTTTGATGTGAATCTTGGATCACGATCAGACACGATGGATAGTGGTACCCCATGTAGCCTTACCACTTCCCTTACGTATATCTTGTCAAGATGATCCAGAGAGAAATCTTCCCGAATAGAGATAAAATGGGCTGTCTTGGTGAGACGGTCCACAATAAGCCATATCGCATTGTTTCCTTTGGATGTTTTTGGGAGACCAGTTACAAAGTCCATAGTGATATTATCCCACTTCCATGCTGGTATGCGTAGCGGTTGTAATACCCCCTTAGGAAGTTGTCATTCTGCCTTTACTTGCTGACACACCAAGCACCTTATAGTGTAGTCAGCAATCTCCCTCTTCATGTTATCCCACCAATAATGATCACGAAGGTCTCTATACATTTTAGTGCTTCCCAGATGTATAGAGAAAGTAGATCTATGAGCTTCATCCATCAGTTCTTTCTTTATCTCCGGAATAGATGGAACACATAGTCTTGTAAGAAATTTCAATACACCTTCTTGATCAATATTGAAGTCAGGGAACTTCCCATCCTTTACAGCCTCAAACTTCTCCTCTAGCAAAGGATCTTCTTTTTGAGCCTTCTTGATCTTCTCTAGTAATAAAGGTTGAGAAATCATTTGGGATAGGGTTGATGATGTCCCTTTCCTTATAATTCCCATGTCCAGTTTTACTAGATCTTTAATCAAGGGATCTCCTAGGATCCTCATTGTTACCAGAACAACATGGTCTTTCCTGCTTAACGCATCCGCGACTTTGTTTGCTCTACCGGAGTGATAATTAATTGAACAATCATAGTCTTTAATAAGCTCCAACCATCTCCTTTGTCTCATGTTCAATTATTTCTGAGTGAAAATATACTTTAGACTTCGGTGGTCAGTGTATATATCACATTTCTCCCCATAAAGATAGTGCCTCCATATCTTTAGAGCAAAAAAAACTGCCGCTAGCTCTAGATAATGAGTAGGATAATTCTGCTCATGAATCTTCAACTGTCGAGATGCATACGCAATTACCTTGTCATTTTTCATGAGGACGCACCCAATCCCTTTCAGAGATGCATCGATAAAAATAACGAATCCTTCTCCAATAGAGGTTAGTGTTAACACAGGTGCAGTAACCAATCTCTTCTTCAGCTCTTGGAAACTTTTCTCGCATTCCTTTGTCCAGATGAACTTAACCCCTTTTCGAGTCAACTTGGTTAGTGGATTAGAATGCTGTGAAAAGTTTTTCACAAACCTCCTATAATATCCCGCTAAACCAAGGAAACTACGAATCTCAGTTACTGTTGTGGGTTGAGGCCACTCCTCCACAACCATTGTCTTTGCAGGGTCAAACGAGATTCCTTCATTGGTTACGATGTGCCTCAAGAAAGCCACTTATTGTAACCAAAACTCACACTTGCTGAACTTTCCAAAGAGCCTCTCCTTCCACAGAGTTTTCAAAATAACCCTTAGATGATCTTCATGCTCCTCACGACTTTTTGAATATATCAAAATATCATCAATAAAAACTACCATAAAGTTATCAAGGTAGTCCTTAAAGACTCTATTCATCAAATCCATGAAAATAGCAGGAGAATTAGTCAAGCCGAAGGGCATAACATTAAACTCATAATGCCCATATCTTTATCGGAATGCAGTCTTTGGAATATCTTACTTCTTCACCCTCAGTTGATTATAACCAGATCGAAGGTCAATCTTAGAGAAGAATTGAGCCCCACGAAGTTGGTCAAATAAATCATCAATTCTTGGAATAGGATATCCGTTCATCACTGTGATCCTGTTCAGTTCTCTATAATCAATGCATAGCCGCATTGATCCATCCTTCTTCTTCACAAAGAGAACTAGTGCCCCCCAAGGAGACACACTTGGTCGGATAAACCCCTTCTCCAACAAGTCTTGGAGTTGTTTATTTAACTCTTCTAGCTCCACATTTGCCATTCTATACGGGGTCTTTGATATCGGTTGTGATCCAGGTATGAGTTCAATGGAGAACTCTACCTCTATTTCTGGGGGAGGTCCAGGTAACTCCTTAGGAAATACATCCATGTATTCCTGAACAATCGGAACATCTTCTATTTGTATGCTCCCTTTTCCTTCCTCATCATCACTGATTAACTCTATAAAGAAATCTATAGGAGGTGCTTCTAGATAGGAATCAGTTAGGGATATCTCTCATTGGAAGATAACTATAGGTTGTTTATTCAAGACTACTGAGATTTCCTTACTTCTGCATTTGATCTTAGCATTATACTTTGAGATCCAGTCCATCCCTAGTATAACATCGAATTCCAACATGGGAATGACTACTAGATTTGCGATAAGGTTGTGCTCACTAAAGTAAACACTAGAGTCTCTAAACACTGTTGATGCATGGATAATCCCACTTGGAGTCTTGACTGGCAAATCTACCTCAAGCAATTTGGGGATTGATTCTATATTCTTTGCAAACTTGGAAGAAATAAAGGAATGCGTAGAACCAGAATCAAACAAAGTAGTTTCTAGTTTTGAGAGGAAAACAAGAGTACCTGCTACCACGTCATTCGGAGCTTCAACTTCAGTTGTCGTGATAGCAAAAACACGACCTTGCTCCCCTGGCCTTTGCTGAGGTTGATGGCGATTCCCCTCCACTTCCCTTGGATTTGGACAGAGATTAGCATAGTGCCCAAGTTGTCCACACTTGAAGCAATGGACTTCGGGTAAGGCCATAACCATCTTTCCTCTGTCTTTAGTGTTGGGGAGTTGAGGCTTCACCTCACTACGACAATTCCGAGCAATATGGCCTCCTCTTCCACACTTGTATCACTTTCCACTTCCGAACAAGCAGTTCCCTGGATGCTTCTTCCCACATTTATTGCATGTGGTAAGTTGCATTTGCTTTCCACCTCTTCCTTGATCAAAAGTCTTCCCTAAACTAGGCTCCAATGATCTCTTCTTTTCATTTGATTTATGAGACCACTGCGTCTCACCAAACTCCATCTCGACTTTCATTGCACTCTGCACAATCTCCTCGTAGCTACCGTAGTCCCGATTGGCTAAATTATTCCGCAAATGAGGTCTTAGTCCACCGAAAAATATATCAACCTTCCCACTTGGATCCATGACAAAGCTAGAGGTATATCGTGAAAGTCGAGTGAAGTTCATCTCATAGCTTCCAACAGATTCGTTCTCCTTCTGCTTCAGCTCGAGAAACTCTTCCTCCATTCTCGTTCTCATGGAACGAGGGAAATACTTGTTAAAGAATATTCCCCAGAACTCTTCCCACTCCATAGCTTCCATCTCTCCTCTAGGCTTCGTGTTTTTGACCAGTGACCAACACTGATCAGCTTCTCCCTCTAGGCGATAAACAGCAAGGGTGACTTTTTCTTGTTCCGAACAAAGGAGTACAGAAAAGATCTTTTCAATGGAGCTTATCCATTGTTCCGTAACCAAAGGGTCAGTAGATCCACTGAATGATGGTTGCTCATTGACACATGAAGGACTCAACAGAGTGTTGTTCCCTTCATGGTGAGATTATCCTCTCAGCTTGATTCAAGTTATTACTCATAACTTGAGTCAGTTGGTTCATCATTCGCATGAATGTTTCCATTCCAGCTTCCATCGGAGGGCCGTCAACACATGGTGCATTACGGTCACCATCGTCACAGTTCCTCCTATTGCGCGCCATTTTCTAAAAGAATAAAACCTTAGTGAGAAACTTATTTCATTTATGAATCTTTTAACTAAGACTTCATTCTTAGACAATTACACTTCTCTATAATTCCTTCAAAATGATTCATAAAAATCTTGTGATTAACCAAACATATCCCCCGGGAGTCTCGTAACCAAGAGTGTAGCAATGCCCATTATCGTGCACCAGTTCCCGTTTGAGTCTAGCTCAAAGCGGTGTTTTCGGGTTTTACCCCTATGTACATCTGTGCCAGAGCCGCCTCTACCTGCTCGTATCCAGACAGGGATGTATTTGTTTGATAAACCACTCACTCAATACTTACCAAAATACCAGGAAGTTTTCCTATATTTAAACTTTTCTATAGGGTTATTCCTAAAGTTTTTTATATCCTAATTTCCACAAATAACTAAACCATCCTCTGATACCAACTATAACATCCCGTCTTTTTATAACATAAACTTTCATTTCATTACACGGAACTGAGGATCTTTAAGGTTTAGTGTCTTGGAAACAAGGAACATAATACATGAAAACAACATAAAACATTCTTCTTAAACACTTGAAAGGCTTCTCCTTAAGTTCATCCTAGGTTCATTACTGCATCTCATAACTTGGGGACATACATCAAAAGAAAAGTGTGAGAAGAAGGCCCAGTAAGGGAAACAAGAGAAACATTTTACATGTGAACTTGAGATACTTCAATAAGGACATGAAAAGAACTTTAAGGCATGAGAAAGGAATCATGAGATACATCATAATAAAAAATAACATTTTTCATAACTTGAAGATGTGGCTGCAACATTTAATATTGACAATCATTTCGTTTCACCAAGGTCCATCCCCAAGGTGTCATTAAAAATTACCAAGGTTATTCACCAAGGTATCAGTCTAAAAGTCATCTCTAGAGATTAAGTCTTTACCCAATGCGTTGGAGCGCTATCTGGGTGAACCCTTGACATGTATTTATTATCATGTGAGACACATATATCATCATCAATCATTTCATAAACAACCCATATAGAATAAAATAAATGGGTTTCATTTCATAATCATAACGTTTTAAAAACTGCTTTAAAGACATGATCTTTATGTCACTTTAAACCCACGGAAAGGGAAAGCGGGTCTCATGTATGTAAATCCCAGAATTTAAAATAGAACATTTTGATATATATGTGAATAAACTTTTATAAATAAGAGCTTTTATTATTCACTTTATAACATAAAATAATTTTGAGAAAAGAGAGAGGCATTTTGAGATTAAAATTCTACATCATAACGGCTATGTTTCGGGGTTTTAGAAAACATTGAAAAGAGAGGGGACATGGGTCAAACAATCATAAATGACCCATAAAACAGTATAGGGACAGAATAATAAGGATATATGAACATGGTAATGAAATTTGAAGGACATACCATTTGAAATGAAAAACATGGAAGGAAGAAAAAAATTAGATTTCTCTTATGAAAATTCAGCAGCCTAACAGTGTCACTTAAACTTCAAAAAAATGAATTGAAAAGATAAAATAGGGTCCCTAATAATATGAACATAAGATTTCAGTATGATAGATATAGATATCATACCCCAAAATAATTAAAAAGGAACTTGAAAGACTTGACATGAAAGTAGAACTTTGAAAAGAACGGGAAGGGTGAAAGAATCCCCTTAAGATTTCGGCAGCCTAACGGCGCCACTTAAACATTATTAAATCGAATTGATGAGAGAAAGATGGGGTCTCTCATCATATGAACATGAAAAGGGAAGTAATATGAATATATAAGAACATCCTCCAACATAAGAACATATAGTATAAAATAAATGACATAAAAGAGATTACTTGAAAAGAAGAGAGAGGTCGGATCCCTTACGAAAATTCGGCAGCCTAACGACGCCACTCAAAACTCCCAAAATGGATTGATGAGAGAGAATAGGGTCTCTAATAATATGAACATAAAAATTACAGTAAGATTAATATAAAATAACATCCCAATAACAAGAAATATGAGCTTTAAAAGGAATGACATAAAAGAGTGTACTTAAAAAGAAAGAGAGGAGTAGGATCCCTTACCTTAAAACTTAACTCTTAAAACTCAAAGGTTTGGACCTTGAGGGATTGGGGGCACCTTGGGAGGACTCCTTGGGAGTTAAGGAGACCATAAATTCATTGAGGATGGTTTTTGAGTTGAAAGGATGAGAGTAGGTCTTGGTATTTATAGGGAAAGTGAGGGGACAAGGCATTAATGGCCAAGGGACACCTCACAAGTGCTTTACTCAAAACCATGTGATCTCTCATGATATTTCCCATGAAGTTAGGCCACATGGGGTCCCCAAAACAATAATTCATCACCTAAGGTCTGCCAACCCTTAAAATATCTCATGACATCACCATGACACAGCTATGATGTCATTAGACATACCGAAACCCTAAAACTGCTTTTTTTTACTATTCACTGAAAATTCATCTTTCTCAGAAAAATCCCAAAATTTTACCTTAACAAAATATCGACGCTCTGATTAAAAATATGTAATCCATTTTATAAAAATATTTTTCTAAATATTTTTAATTTAATTTTTAATTAAAAAAACTATTCACCCCAAAAAACTAATACTTGATTAATAGTTTATGAAACCGTTATTTACCCATTTTATTGAATCACATTACTTAATCTAGGTGTCTAAATTATATTAAAACTTTCTTTGAGTGAAATTACTAATCCATTTGGTCAAATTACTAATCCTAAGCATAAAATCACTATTCATAATTTACTATTCATCAAAAATTAAGTTGATCTCATTAGACTCCAAATTCCTTACTAAACACTTTTGTAGAAGACCATTTTTTGAAAATAATTACACATCATTAATTATTTAGGGTTTAAATAAATATTTTAAAATATCCCTTTTTCAAAATTCATCAATAAAATATATCATAAAATTATCCGAACAATTGAAATTTCACAAACATCACCAAAGGAAGAAATCTCAATTTATTCATCCCAAAGGATCACAAAAGGAAGCTAGGGGCTCATCACATAGCCCCTTATAACACCGGCATATGACCTAAGTCTAAGGTGTGCTATGGTGAGAGAATCTGAGGGAGGCTCAGATAACATTGCCCTAGTAGTAATCTCTACTAACTTGAACTTCTCCCGTAGGCATTTCCGTTCAAGCTTGACACGCTGGAGTTTGGCTTGGGCTTGGTCCAAAGCGAAGCCCAAAGATGCCACCTCCTTCCCAAGATCTGATAAGTGGGCTTCATAAGGTTCGAGTCTACTGGATGAAGCCATCGACTCCTCTTTCTGCATTAACCAACAACATCTCTATTAAAACATTAAGAGTAAGTTAATATTCCACTCAAAAAGATTGGGTCGTTACCCCCCCCCTTTATCAGTGCTAGGAGGTCTCCCACACACTGCGCTTCCCACACATCCTCACACGGGTGCACCACTTTGCTTCCACCCGAACTCAGACCCGTAACCTCCCCCTTCAGTGGCTGGACCTTTTCCACTACGCTATTTCATTTTTTTCTCTATTTAATGATATATCTATTTATTTATATATATAGTTATATTTATTCGTATATTGATATAGTTTCATATTAATATAAATATATTTATTCATATATTAGTATATATATATTCATTCATATATTAATATATATTTATATTTATTTATTTATTTATATATATATTTTTAGTAATAATTTTTTATCCGTATATTTATTTGTATATTAATATATACTTATAATATTAGTTTTAAATACATTTATGAAATATGTTTTTTATGTGTGTTTATAAATAAATAAATACATACATATATACAACACAGACACACAAACACATATATATTTACGAATAAATACATATATATGTGTATTTGAAAAGCCATAGAATGTTAAAACGACCATATCTTATAATCTAGAAGCCCGTTTCAACTCCACAACCAGTCAAATCGAAGAAAATGAAATAATATTTGACATGATATGTGGTAAAGGTCTAAAAGACATCCATATCAGAAGTTATACCTGGTTGAATTTTAACAAATCGATGTATCCCGACTAAAAACTCAGTTTTGGAGGCCTTCTAGGCCTTTTTTGGCCTAAACAGATGTGATAGAAGCTTCACTTGTGTCACTAGCGCATAGAGCTCATCGCAGACTTCGATTTGATATGCTGTAGAGCTCAAACGGACACCTGGATCAAAAGTTATGGCCGTTTGAAGTTTAAGTTACATTTTCAACTTATTTTAGATCTTTTATTAATTGTTTTGATTTTTTGTGTCTTCAAATTGTTATTAAATGATTTTTAATTGATAATAATTAGCAAATTATTAATTAATAATATATTTTTTTAAATATTTTAAAGCCATTTTCATTAAATTTCCTATATATTAAATTTAATATTCTATTTATACGTATCTAAAACATATTTAAAAAATATATATTATATTTATATCAATATAAATATACTTATATAACAATAATTTATTTTTCATGATTTTTTTAAACATAAAATTTATCACCGGTAGGTAAAAGTGCTGATAAATCCCCCTTTATCATCGCTACTAAAAAAAGTGCTGATAAAGGGGTCCCCTTTATCAATGCTTTTTTTAGCGCTGATAAAGGGGTAGCGCTTACCTTGCCCATTTTTGTAGTAGTGTAATGTATATATTTGTTTAATTCCACTGTGTACTCTTCCAATGAGGGAATATTTTCCCCACTATCACACCCAAGGCCCTCACTGCTAGTCGGCAGCCTTTGGCGTTCGGGGAAATGCGCTTGAGGCCATGTGACCAACCAGGTACGGGGTGCCTCTGGGTGGCTTTTGGAATCAGGATGTTACAACATACAACCCATTAACAAGAGACCCCTTAATGATAGTAAAAAAACCTTTGTAGATCTTAAGGGTGCTATATTCTAACTTAAAAGTAACACCCTTTTGATCTAAAACTCTAAAAGAAATGAGGTTTCTATATATGCTAGGGACCCACCTTACATCATGTAAGATAATAACTATGAGTATATCAATATTTAACAACATAGAGCCTCTACCTATGACCCTACAACTCTTATTGTTTCCAAGAACAACCTCACCTTCAACCCCCTCAGTCAATTCAGAAAAGGAACATCTATTAGGACATATATATAAAGAAAAACCTGAGTCAAGGACCCATTCATTACTCATGTAATGATAAAAAATAGTCTATACCTTAGGTAATGATCACCAATTTCTCTTGAATTATTCCCATATTTCATCTTGAGACACTTAGGTCAAACATGTCTAGGTTTCCCACAATTATAACAAGTTGTTTCTTTAGTCTTAGATCTAGAATGATTGTTTTGAGATTGACTATGGTTCTTGATATTGCTTTTCCCTTTACCTTTCTTTTTAAATAAAAATCTAGATCAACCCCTAACTATAAGACTCTATGATTTAGGATTAACCTTAGGTTTACCATGCGGTTCTCTTGAAAGCAAAGCCAACAGTCTAGGGATAAGGAGTCTACCATACATCATAGCATCATCAACATTATCATAAGAGCTATTAAGGGAGGTTAGAATAATTAGTAGCTGGTCTTCCTCATTAACTGTATCATTAATATTGGTAAGGTTTAGCATAATCTTACTAAAATCATCAAGATGTGCCTACATTGGTATCCCATGACACATCTTGAAATTGTGCACTCTATGTTTCTTATAAAGATGCAGTCATATTTTTTTATAGTTTAGACCAGATAACAATAGTGGATGCTTCATAAGCTACCCAACACAAGATCTTATCACCCTAATAATACATGATAGATCTATGATATTTTATAAAAATATCATGAGAGACATCTACCGAAAAGATCATAAGAAAATGGAGCAAGAAAACTCACAATCCATTTGACCTTACCACTGATTGGTTTGAGGATGCAGAAGATCCATGTAAATGATCTAGTTTGGCCAAGAGGTCTAGAAATTACTAATAAAACTAGTGTATGAACACCTTGTAGGTAGAAGCTTTGAATCTCTACTGGACGACAACTCTGGGAAGATTTTGTGCGCTTATGGTCTCGAGAGGATTGGCGTTGTGGAGATCGGCGCTTCTTACTGACGCGATGGTCGTGGGATGCTCATTTCGGAAAAGACTCGTGTATGGTGGCAGTTTGGATCAATCTTCCCGGGCTTCCCCTTCCGTTCCACAATTCGACCATCCTTCAGTCCATAGGTGACACGGTGGGATCCTTCCTCTGTGCGGATGCCTCAACCCCTTGCCTCTTAGCGGCTAGATGCCCCCAGATCTGTGTGGAGATAAGTTTTGCTGTGAAGTTCCTTCCAAGGTTCTCGATCAGAGATGGAAATCCCAATTGGTGGCAAAGAATTTGGTACCAAGAGCCTCCCCAATTCTATGAGGTCTACGGTATCCAGGGTCACTCTTTGGCCTTTTGTCAAAGGAGAAAGGTGAAGTTCCCTCACCAGGCTAGCGGTTCCGAAAGTCATGAGGATCTTGGAAAGTCGGATGGTGCCTTGCGGTCTTCGTCTTCACAGAGCCTTTCATTTGTGCTGATGGGAGGCAACGACGATGGAGGCGACTCAATGGATGTGTCATTTTCAAATTTGAATCTTGCGGTGGTTCCTGGTGGAGCCCATATTCATCTGACAGGTTCTAACCCCCCACTATGGTTACATGCTCTGATCTGCTGGCATTCTCTGAACCTTCCCCAACAATCACTTTTTCTCCCTGTTTTTCCCCCAACCTTTGCATACCTCTCCCACCGATGCTCCTGTCGGCTGGTCCCCCCGGTTTGGAGTCCCCGAGGTTCTCAGTTTTGGCCTCATGCCCCGCTATGAAGACCTCCTTCTCTAGTTCTTATTCCTCGTGCCCGATACAGATCTCCTTATGCCCCGTGGAGCCGCCGCTCAGAACTCAGTCGCATACTACTTTTAGGACATCCTCCTCCGTGATTCCAGAGGGAGTTAAAAAAGCCATTATAGAATCCCAAATATCCCCTTCCAGGGAGTTCTTTCTCTTCATGCTTCAAGTTCCTACTCCAGTTCCTCCCCACGGAGCTTCCCACAGGGTCCTGGTTGTGGAGGAGATCTCGGGGGTATCATAATTGGTGCCTTCTTTAAAGTTTAGAACTGCCTAACCCTCTCCCATTTGAAGGACATGGTTCGGCTGGGCCATTGATGCATTCTAGGGCTCGAGAGGCCTCAAAGTCCAAGGTATGCTGTGTTTCCTTTCATTTTGGTCGAGAGACTGGACCTCTGTTTTATCCATGTTTTTAGCTATCATCTGGAATGTGAGAGGCCTGGGTGCGCATACTAAAACTGAGTATGTTGCCTCCGAATCCAAGAAACATATGGTGTCTATGGCTATCATCCTCAATCCCAAGTAGGAGGTGTCACGTATGGATATGTTTTGAAGAATAATGGGATTCCCCCACCACCTGCATGCTTTGCCTCAAAACTCTCACATATGGGTCTTCTGGAAGCACAGTTTAGAAGTGGATATTGTAGATGCGTCTGTGGGGGCCACTCCCATTGTGGGGTGGATTTTTTCAGCGGATGAAGTCTCTGCCGGCAAGGAGAAGGAGTCTCCTTTGGTGGGTGGTTAAGTTGGGTGAGCAGCTGGCAGGGAGGACTCCATGGGTAGATGAACTACCCACCAACCCTTGACCATGGTGGTTTTTATCATCTATTTAATGGGATGATTTCCCATGTTTTTTAAGGGGTGTAATCAGGGTGTGTATGTGTTGTAATCCTCTGACGAGATTCAGAGAAGAGAGAAATATAGTGAAGCCCTCCTGTTTCTCTCATGGACATAGGCATACTACCGAACCATGTTAAATTCTTGTGTTGCTCTATTCTGCTTCTGTTTTGTGTGTTTGAGGTACCACGCAACTCCGCTGCGCCCCAACAAGTGGTATCAGAGGTGATTCGGAGCGAGCGGAGTTGAACCGGTGAGATGATGACGATTTTTCCGGTGGATAGAAAATTGAAAGTGGTCAGAAAATTTTTCTAAGGCCATATTCGTGAAGAGGACGGCGAGACGATTCCAGCGGCGCAAGTGGCGATGAAAACGGAGTTGAAACAAGCCCGGTAAGCTCGATCAAAGTTTGGTCAAACCCATAAGTGAACAATAACCCCGTGCCAGAGAAGACGGAACTATTCATGCTGCCGGTGACAATTCTGGTGATATTCTGGTAGGAACTCCGGCATTCCATGTCAGCGCCATGTCAGCACCACGTCAGCAGGCGATTTGGACCGTTGAGTTTGTTTTGGAGATATCTCGGCCAATCAACATCCGATTTTGGCGATCCAGGAGTTGATTCTGACTATTTTGACTGTTCCGAACGCATATGTATAGTTAGTTTTTCAAAATTCGTACTCTATTAGGTGATTTCAGAAAAGTGCGATATCGATGGTGGTGATCACGTTTTGCGACAACGACGATGGCTGGTGGCAGAGCACTACCAAGATTTGAGATCGAGAAGTTCGATGGTCAAAATAATTTAAGCTTATGGAAAAGAATGGTGAAAGATATTTTGGTGCAGTAGGGCATGATCAGACTGTTGATCAGAGAAAAACCTAAGACAACTAGTGTTGATGATTGGGAAGAGCTTGAGATGTGGGTTGTCAGTACAATTCGACTGTGTCTGGAAAATGTGGTAAAATACTCGGTGTTGGATGATACATCACCGAAGGAAATCTGGAAGAAGCTGGAGAAGTAAAATATGGAGAAGTCGCTCACCAACAAATTATTCCTGAAGAAGAAAATGTACCAGTTGTGCATGGATGAGGGAACAAATTTGTTGGATGACACCAACAAATTCAACAAAATACTGACACAGTTATTGGGGCTTAGTGTGAAGGTTGGAGAGGAATACAAAATAATTTTTCTTTTGTCATCACTACCAAGCTCATTTGATGGGCTTGTGACTGCATTGCTTGTGGGGAATGAGACATTGAATCTGGATGAGGTGATAGTGTCACTTCAAGATTTAGAGTCATTTTGAAGACCCGTGTTGTATTCAGGTGAGCAAATCATGGTGATGCGAGATGATAAACATGGGAGGAGCCAACATCGGGAGTCAATAGGTAAAGAATGGCGGCCAAAATCTAGGGGGTGTGATCCTATAGAA
The DNA here is from genome assembly GCA_963277665.1 of Viscum album. NCBI lineage: Eukaryota > Viridiplantae > Streptophyta > Magnoliopsida > Santalales > Viscaceae > Viscum > Viscum album. The sequence continues at coordinate 643,621,185 of OY728120.1, read as the reverse complement.
ATCACATGTTTCTGGTGCGAGAAGAAAGGTCATTATAAAAGTGATTGTGGAGAGCGCAAATGGTACGTTGCTGGGAAGAAGAAAGTTGAAGAGGAGGAAGCAAACATCATAGAATTATCGGTAGAAGATTAAGTCTGTGTGACAATGAGAAGTTTAAACTCAGATGAGAGTGTTGAATGGGGAGAAGTGCGGTGTCATTACTGCAAACGATACGGGCACATGAAGCGGGAATGCCGATTTCTAAAGAGGAAGAATGAACAAGATCAAAATCCAAAGGAAGACGGATGGATTTTGGATTCGGGGAGCCCAACACACATATGTATGATGATAGGTACATTTTATACTTTTCAGTAGGTGTGAGACTTGGTGAGACTTTGTGATGGGTCAACATGCGTGGTTCGAGGAGTCGATACGGTGAAATTGAAGACACCCGATTAAAGAGTTCGTAAACTGGTTGAAGTGAAATTCATTCCGAGGATGAGACAGAACCTGGTATCATTAAGTAGGCTCGATGCGAAAAGGTTCAGGATTTCCATATCAAGTGGATTGTTGGAATTATCATGCAGGGATGCAGTGAAGATTATTGGGAAGGAGTCCCAAGGGTTGTATCATTTGGTGGGGACTGCAGTCATCCCGGGATCGAGTGAAGATGGTGGAAGTGCCATGTCATCTAGAGTGAAGAAGCATGTTCGATTTGCTGATGAAGTTTTCAACACCTGCAAGGAGACTACATGTCAAGCTTCTACCCCAAATTGGTCATGAGGGAAAGATTTGTGGGGGCCACTCCCAATCTGGGGTGTATTTTTTCAGCAAATGAAGTCTTTTCCAGCAAGGAGAAGGAGTCTCCTTTTGTGGGCGGTCAGGGTGGGTGAGCAGCTGGCAGGGAGGACTCCATGGGTAGATGAACTAACCACAAACCCTTGACCATGGTGGTTTTTATCATCTATTTAATTTGATTATAACCCATGTTTTGTAAGGGGTGTAATTAGGGCGTGTATGTGTTGTAATCCTTCGACAAGATTCGGAGAAGAGAGAAATATAGTGAAGCACTCCTGTTTCTCCCGTGGACATAGGCATATGGCCGAACCATGTTAAATTCTTTCATTACTACATTCTACTTCCATTTTGTGTGTTTGAGGTACCACACAACTCCACTGCGCCCCAATAGTGTTGCCCCAATCTATCACCACTAGGGTGTCTTCGGATAGTATGGATATTTTTTTTCACCTTCGTGTATGCAAGATGTGATGCGAGGGGAAGGATCCTCATTTGGAAACACCTCATTAATTTCCATCCATACAATAAACCTTGTTTTATCATGGGATACTTCAACACTGTGGCAGAGGTTTCTGAAAAGAAGGGAGGGATGGGAGGTTTTACTAACGCGATGCGGGATTTCTAGCTCTACTTAGAAACCAAAGGTCTCATGGACATGGGGTTAAGTGGTAACAAATTCGCTTGGTGTAACAACCAAAGAGGTATTCAACAAATGTAGAGATGCCTAGATAGATGTTTATCCAATTTACAAGGTGTTTACTCCTTCGGCCAAGCTTCGGTCCTGCATCTTCCTAGGCTAATGTCCGACCACACCCCACTTTTAGTTTCTTTGAAGAGAAGCGCAGCCGTGGAGAAGCATTTCTTCCACACTACTGAATGGCATAGAAGGGAGGGGTTCTTTCCCATGCTGAAAAATTCATGGGAAGTGGAGGCACACGAGGATGCTTGGTCGAATCTCTTATTCCTCTTGAGGCGACTAAAGATCTGCATTCATGAATGGATGGAATGTAACACCAAGGAAGACGTCAACATTAAGGACCTCAATAAGGATGTTTATAAGCTAGAGTAGGACTTCTAGGATAGATGGGATGATGATATCTTCACTCGTATCAAATCCACTCACTCCATGTTGTCTGAGAAGTTGCTGGAAGTGGAGAGGCTTTACCGTGCGAGGTCCTGAGCTTTCTGGCTTAAGGAGGGGGATAAAAATACGTAATTTTCCATGCCTACCTAAAAAAGAAAAAGAAGAGTGGACATATCAAAATTAAGATGGATAATGGTTCCTTTACATCAGATATTGATATGGACGACAACCTTGCTTTGAGCCACTTTAAAGCCCTACTGGCTGACCCGAGAAATATCAGTGATGGTGGCATGCCTGTAGGTAGTAGGGAGGATGTGACCCTAAGTGCCATGCAGGAGAGGATTGGAAATGTGGATAATTATTCCCTCATTGAGTTACCAAAGGAGGAGGAGATCAAGGAGGTCACCTTCGGCTTAATACAGGAGAGTGCACCAGGTCCCGACGGCTTCCCGGGGGATTTCTATGTTGCTTCCTGGGACTTTGTGAAACTGCAGGTCATCCATTCTATCCAGGACTTCTTCAAGGGGGGTTCTCCTTCCATGGGGTGTGCACTTCCCACATTATTCTCATCCCCAAATTCAAGGACCCAACAACTTTTTCCCAATACCATCTGATTTGTCTTTGTAAATTTTCTTAAAAAATCCTCTCTAGCTTGTTATCCAAAAGGCTGATCGGTATGATTCCAAGGGTGGTTTCGGCTGAACAACATGACTTTGTGAAGGGTAGAAGTATTCAATGGGCCATTGGAATTGTCAAGGAACTGTTGGGGGATATTAATAAGAGGACGATGGGTTCCAATGTGATTATACAGGTGGATATGGATAAATCATATGATACGATCAAGTGGGAATTCATCATTCGAGTGATGAGGAAACTGGGCTTCCAGGAATGGGTCTGTGATTTGTGCTTCAGATGCTTCTCATCACCTTGTCCTTCTATCTCCTTCACGGGGAAGTCTTTCAGGTTATTCAAAAGTACTGGAGGTGTGCACCAAGTTTATCCTATCTCCCCTTATCTTTTCCTTTTAGCTCAAGAGGCACTCTCAAAGAATCTCCACCACAGCTTGGAGGAGGGTAGGGTTACTCCCTATACCACCAAGTATGGGAGCCTCACTATCTCCCAACTCATGTTTTCATATGACGTGTTAATCTTCACTAATGGAAGACGTAGATCTCTCTAAGCCCTCATGAATACCTTGGAAACCTATGGGGATGAAAGTGGGCAGATTATTAATGCTAGGAAGAGCAAGGTTTTCATCTTGAATAAGTTCCCGGAGAGGAGAAGTCATACCATCTAGGAGATTTTAGGTATGCACAGGAGATTTATTCTAATGTCATACCTGGTCACCCCCATCTCAAATGGAAGAATCAAGAAATGTAGCTTTGAATATATTATCAACCGCATCACAGGTAAAATATGCAATTGGAAGAACAAATTCATTTCATTTGGGGGAAGGGTCACTCTCATCAACAGTTTCCTTACTTCGATTCCTATGCATGTAATTTCAATCATCAACCCGCCAAAGGGAACCATTACAAAAATTGAGAATATGATGTCAGACTTCTTTTGGGATGCCAACCGGGTGGGGCGGTGCCACTGGGCCTCTTGGAAGCGCATGTCCAAACCGGTGGAGGTGGGTGGAGTGGGCATCAGAAATATCTTAGAGACCATGCGTGCAATGCAAGCTCGTATTTCTTAGGAGATTATCGAAGGGTCATCCCTTTGGGCGAGGTTCATCAGAGACAGGTATGGGGAGAGATGGGAAGGATGGTCAAGAAGTAGAAGGGTCCTTTCGAGCCTGGACAAATGCACACTTTCTCATTTGACCGATCTTCAAGGGCATACCCGCTGGCTGGTTGGGCGGGGTGATTTTAAGTTTTGGAAGGAGGATTGGACCGGTGCGAAGCTATTCTTTCGGGGTGTCTAGCGCCATCTATTTCCTTTAAAGAGGCTAGTAACCATCTTGTTATGATTAATGTTGTCCTGAATGATGAGCAGATGAACATTTTCTCCAGCATCATCCTCAACGACGAGCCAGATCGTTGCTGCTTCACTAGTGCGCCCTCTGAAAGGATATCCTGCAACAGCTATAGAGATACTTTAGGTGTGAGATATGAGATTGTTGTGACTCTTTGGTTCAAGGAGATCCCGAGGAAAATCTTCTTCCTCATTTGAAGTATCTGTCATTACACTCTCCTGACAGATGAAAATATCCAGAGAAGAGGGGTGAGTACGGTGTCTCGCTGCCATTTCTGTATGTTCCCTCAAGTGGAGACTATTGAGCATGTCTTTGTTCACAGAGACTGGGAAAAAAACCTCTGGGGGACAATGGGGGTGTGCTTGAACATCAACTATAGAGGGGACTCATTCCAGGAGGTGCTCTAGAGATGGTTTTTTGACGTTGGGTCTGCTGATTTGGAAAGGAAGGGATAAGCTATCACAATAACGGCTATTTTTGGATTCTCTAGGTGGCCTGGAACAAAGAAAGAGAAGGTTCGACACCCTCTTCCATCCTCTGGAACGCTTGCACTAGAGAGTTGGTGGTGGAGCTTGGTCATCTCATACATAGAAGTGATGGTTCGATCACATTTTGCTCGCTTTCACCTAGAGATCACCCTCTGCATGGTCCGTGCCCTAGAAACCAGGGAAAGTGGGTGAGGTGGTTTCCACCTCTAAGGGGACTGAAACTTAATGTTGACGGATCTCTTATTGATGGGGATATGAGAGGGGGTGGATTGGATCGCAACCCCTATGAGTCGGTCATTTTCGACTTTAGTGCCTTCTTTGGTAGGGGCACGTCCTTGGCTGTGGAGATTCATGCCATGCACACCAGACTTTCCTTGTGAGAGCTCTATAACCTTAAGGTGGAGGAGCTTGAGTCAGATGCAGTGGTTTCTATCCAGTTTCTCCAAGGATGGGCTGATCCCCCTTGAGATCTTTTCTATCTAGTTCGTCATTGTAGAAGTAAAATCAAACAAGGAACATCTCTCAAGCATATATGGTGTGAAGGGAATCATGTAGCAGACCTCTTAGCATGAGAGGGAAGATCAAAGAATGAGCTTATTGTTTATAGTTGTGTGGGATCCCTACCCAAGAGTTGCAACCAGATTATTCTGGGTGATGCACTTGTTCTGCATCACTTTAGACCTACATAGTCCCTTGTGGGATTCCCCCTGTCTTTGGGATTTTGTATGTTTCCCCTTTTCTAATAAAAAAAGTAACTTTTAATCTAGTAAGAATAACTAAAACCCATGTGATATTAATATGCATCTCATGGAAGAATAAAAGTACTTCATGTAAGAATCAAAAGGAACTCATGTATGATTAATCAATATAGTAAAATCACATAGGAATAAACCTAGAATGAGCATAATAAGATTAAGAATCAATAGAAATAGGTCATGGTGAGTTATAAGCTCATAAAGCATGAAAAAACAAATAGAGAACAAATGAGAAATTATATTAATTTGTAAATAAAAAAATAAAAATTATAAAATAATAATATATATAAAAATAATGGTTTTCTAAGACCTGAATTAAAACCGATAGAGAAACTAGACTATAAGGAAATAACCTCTAGAATAATCATTGAAATGAAAGTTCCTATATGGACCCCCTACAAGAGTGGACTGTGCATAAGGTATAAATATGGGAAATCCTCACAGATCATGATCCACAAGTGAAAATTAAACCACCACCCTCCACTAAGGTCATCACATAGTGTAGAATAGTGATCAATGACTCCTATAATAAACTATGAGTGAATAAAATTAACATTATATAGTTGGATAGTTGGTCCCTCGCTATGACTAAACTATTAAGTATATATGATCAATAAATGAATTATAAACCTATCAAATACTCCAATAAACTTGGAGAGAATAAAATAAACATCATCACCAATGAAAACCGACTAATTAAATGATATTGGTTCCTCCCATTAACTAGGCGTGAATAATATAAACATTTTCTCCAATGACATCCAGCTCATTAAAACATAGAGAGAACTAAATATAAAGAAATGAACAGTCAAAAAGCACCTATAAATATAGAGAGTTAATCATATCCCTTCACTATTCCATCCATGAAGGATCCAAGAAAAATAGAATCACTTTAGTGGGAAGCTAACTTTTAAATTTTGGGGAATATCAGATCTAAAACTATCATATCTGCATGTTCATGGCCCAAATCCTAGAATAGGTTCTGCACATCAAAGTGAAATTAAATTAATTATAAAATAATTACCTCGATTTTATCAATTACCTCTCATTATTGTTGTTCATCATTACCAGTAGGATATAAACATGAATCCCTCTAGTGATATACACACATGAATTTGTGAAGATCAGAAAGTTGGTTTCAATGTGTCAGGTGCTAGAGCGACATATCTAGATCTCTCCAATGTTTTATGTCGATCTCATACTCTTATCTATGTGTGTTATTCTCATGGTTCTTGAGAAATATGGAGATCACTCCTTTCACTGTGCACAATGATTAGTGTAACCCTAATCCATCACACAATGGTGTCTTACATACTAGTGTTTAATAAAAATGAAACTACAAAAATGACCTTGGACCTTTTTACATGACTAAAATAAACCCCTTGGAACCATTAACCATTTATTTAATAAATAAATAAATGATCACCATGGATTAATAATATTTAATATATTACTTCTCAAATAAATAACTAAATTTATTTAATCAATATATTAAATAAAATTCCCACATGATTAAATAATTAAACCATTAAATAACCACATAGAACCAGATCACTAACTCGATATTAATTCTATCATAATTAAATGTTCACTTATTCATCATCTAGAATAACTTTTTAATATTAAAAAAATACATTTCAATTCCATCATCTCAATCAAGAATAACTTGGGATTAAATTATGATCGACATAACATGAATAGACATTGATCTAAAAAATTTGACCGATTAAATTATAATGATTAGATTAATCTATATCTAATGATATTTTGGATCAACTTAGTGTGTGAACCTCTAGGCCCCCTTCTCAATAGTAGCAAGTTCAACCTATAGTCCAAGATCAATATTTTGAAACACATCATGGAACCCAAAGAGAAAGAGATAATTCATAACAATGATAATTTCATATGAATTCTACTATGAAATATAATACCTTTTTCAACAAATATATCATCAAGTGGTATGCATACCCATGTAATAATCCCTTAAATATTGATATGTATTTGTTTTAGATATGCCTAGCACCTATGCATTTTGAGTTGGTGAAAACTTGTTTTCTAATGGTAGAGGGTTGATGAGACTTTACCAATGACACTTTTGGTTGTGCATTAGTTGTGTGGATGGGAGGTTGAATCATCCCTCAAGGGGGTTTGATGCCTATTATAGGAATATATTATAGATTTAATATATGTCTGTGAATCCTTACCAATAAGAATATCGGTTACCCTTAAGAAATTGAGAGTTTGACAACATGAATTTGAAAGGACACTATACGTGGGAATTATTCTGTCTCTCATTTGATCCATGTATTTATCCACTCCATAGCTTGGATACATATAGGCTAGAAATATAGAGTTTATTTCCATCAAGAGAGGAATTTGGATCCCATGAAAGGTGGCATGAGGTGTTGTGGAGCTAGGATTGATTCTATGAGAGGGGATTCTTATGTATCCCTATAAAGGGAATAAAAAACCATATAGTTCATGAATTTTTTTGAAGGGGATTAAAAAACAATTTTTTAACTAGTAGAAGTGATTAAAAACCATTCCCAAATCACCCATTCATAGATAAATCAAATACATGTAAGATTTAAATGAAGAAAAATTTCATATCATGTACCTTTCACCATTGAGCCTCTGCATTATTTTGAACATCTTTGTTAGTGTTTAATGATGATCAAAAAGGGAATCCTAAAGACTTACCCTTTCTATAGGTATCCACGAGATAACTTGAATCATTCACCATACAAATAGGATTTATCCTTCCTCTACAACATGCTAGTGCCTCAGGCATAAAGGAGGAGGATAAATAATGCTTTGTTAAGGGGAGGTCTCAGTCATGCATCCACACCCACTGTCATTACATGGCAATGGGTTCTTATAGAACACTATATAATGATTCTCAAGCACTCAAGAATTAACTCATGTGTTCTAATACATGAGTTAATGTGTTGTCCAACACATTCATCGTATGAATGTGTTAATTAATCCTCATCATGTTATATATCATGTTATGCATACTTAAATTATATCAATTCCAGAAGATTGAACCAAACATTAACTCTTAACATTTTCATGCCTTATGTGTATCATAGACTTTCCAAATTAATCATAGTATATTATTAATGGTAAGTAAATGGTATATAATATCATTACACACTTTATATAACGCCCTAATCATAGGCTATGATTGTAAGGGGATGAATATGGTAGTATCATGGTTTCTCAAACCATGAAATAAGATACCTACCAATTTTAATCTACGATATATCGGATAGTGGAATTTCCCCACACAGGTAGCTGTGGTGGCAGGGGGTTTGGGGGATGGGGTGGTGGTCATGAGTTTGAGTCCTCGAGTTGGTTTTCTTTCCTTGCATGTGTTGTATATAAAAAAGTTACATCTAACAGTGGAATCTCATGCCATACGATATGCCCTGTCACTAAATATGATTGAAAATAATTTTCATGAAATCATATTTCATGCATCTCCTAATTTTATACATTATGATATGTTATAATGTAAAAGGATATATAACTCACATGCTTATATATATCTCATATATATAAGAGATTTAGAGCATATTCCTTTTAATCTCCCACTTACACTAAATCTTAAAATACTTTTTGTAATTTCATCTTATATCATATCATATATACTAACTTATGAAACCCTATCAAAAACTATTTTGGATATCTTACAAAACACTTTTTAAAATCTATCATTAACTTCTCATTTCACATTATATATAATTCCTTGTAAATATCCATCCAAAAAACTTTTGTATTAACTCTAAAATAATTTTAGATAATGTCTTTGATTCAAACTCAATCCCTATTCAGTCATCCAAAATGCGTGACCCCATGATCCTTTGTAGAATTGATAAAAAATATGAATCACCAAATCCATAAATTTAAGAATATAGTGTCCTATATAAGAGCATCAATGAAACTAAATATAATAAGAGATATGACATGATCTCTACCAAACACATGTATCTCTTTACAAGTAACGTCCCGGGTCCAGAAGCCACTTGACCGGTGCCCCGTACCTGGTTGGTCACATGGCCTCAAGTGCATTTCCCCAAACACCAGATCCTACCGAATATCAGTGAGGTATTAGTGTGTGATAGTGGGGAAACTATTCCCTCATTGGAAGAGTGTAACATAACAAATTATATAATGAAAATAACGGAAGTAGTAAACATCATGCAACTGAAGTGAACAATGGAAGACTGCAGGGTAAAGATAACCAGAAGTAATAACATATTAGAATGATGCATCATGTTATATGTTCTAAGAAAACAGTGAAAAAAATACATTGCAATCAAGTACAATATAATACTAAGGTATAATAATACAAAATGAAACACAACAACATTGAAAGACTTGGCTTGGTCCCTTGATCTCTTGATCCTAAGCAGTAATAAAATACCTGTATAAGGATCCTTTCCCCTATCGACACCTACAACAATATAGTCTATTTGGGCCCAAAATCATGACCCAAACATGGTGTGAGAAATAAATCCCAATAGGCAATCACCAAATTTCTATGACAATCTATCAGTGAGTATATAAAATAGTAGTGTACAATAGTGAAATGAAATAACTAGAAGACACATAAAATTAAAAAAATCCTACAAGTAATGGAACTAATATACATTCATTTCATGTTCTTTAGTCAATTAAATTTCATTGAATGATATAAGTATCTGGGTATGGCTAAATTCATCAATACCCTATAAAAAGTAAACAAAATAGATACCTCAACTGACTATCTAACACAAGAAGTAAAGACTGAATCCAAGCTTGTGATTTGGCTTGGAAGATGTGTCATGATTCATTTAATTCCATCATTTAAGTATGAAATGAGTTTTTTCTTAAGATTCCTAATTTGGAATTCAAGTATCACTACTTATGTAATCTTACCAATATCCTATGAGTCCGTCCTCAGTGGTCAAACCAGGGAGCTCGAGTATCACTCTCGATGTTGGTATAAGTTCATGCGAGTCCATCCTCAGTGGTCCTACTAGGGATCCCAAGGTATCACTCTATGATAAATATAAGATTCTATCAATTTAATCCATCCCTGGAAATCTTACTAGGGAGACCAAGTGTCGCTAATGAAATATAAATCAAAAGCCTCTCAATTCCATCCATGGAATTCTAAACTGAACCCATGTATCACCCAAGGTGCAAGGTACAATAGTCATGTGAGTCCATTCACGGCGTTCTAAGCTGGACCCATGTATCACCCAATACTATTTACCATTTACTCATTAGAATTCAATAAAACCTTCCAACATTCTTTAACAAGTAAAAAAACTGCATGGAAAAAGGGAAACACGATCCCAAATCCATAATAAAAAATACTTACAATTCTAATGCAATTAAAATTCCATTTAACAACTAAGTTCATTTTAAACAACCCTAAAAAGGGAACGAAGTCGTGTCCATTGACATCCTTGACCATAATGGCTATACAATAGTTATCCAAGGGAAACATACCCACAAGGTGACCCTTAATCAAACAACAAATCTAAACATGCTTTAATTCATTTAATTAATTACCATAACAATGTTAGGTAATTTTAAGGATCAAATTTCCTTCAAGGAGACACCCTAAACATGGGCGCATGACACAAAAAAACATATAAACATCTCAAAAATTAACAAGAGGCACAAGATCATCTACCTCATCATAGTATGACTCTCCTCATCTAGCCTTGAGCTCCAATTCGAGATAGAATGGAAAAGATCTAAGAAACAAGAATAAAAACTCAACCTTAAATAACTTCCTATATAACAGGAATTAGGAAGAACATATCAAGAGTAATCAAGATCTTATCGATACGGTTCAAATGAAACTGAGACGATAAAATTAGAATCTAGATGAAGATTTGAGAGAAGGTTAAAGTTCATGTGGTGCTTGTTCTTCAACCCGGTGATCCCACTATCCAAACTGAAGAATGGAGAGTCTACTACCCGTTTTAAGTGAAAAACAAAAATACATGACATATAAGTCCATATACATGGCATTTATATCATTTTACTGTTCATTTGGCAGATGAATTATGCCACCTTACTTTCCAGGGCCTGTCGACATGACTTCACGATGTGTACTGAGAAGTACACGACGTGTAGTTGGTTTTTCTTCCTTTCCTTGCCGACATGACCAAATTCCATGTATTCCCATCATACATGGACAAACTACATGACATGTAACCCTAAATCAGCCCATGTTCCAGTATAATTCTAGTACTTGTATAGTTTTCCCTTATTTTCTCAAAAAAAACTCAAGGAAAAAGAATAAAAGAAACTATACCTCCAAAAAAAGAACTAGGTTCTTACAAACTTCCCCCCTTAAAGAAATTCTTCCCCAAATTTACCTTCCAAGGGTGGTGAAGGAATATCTGAGAATAACTCTGGACACTAAGCACGTACATTGGCCTCCCTCCCCCAAGTCTCATCATGTACTCATCCATGCTTCCATAGAACCCGTATGAGATGAACTGACTAGACTTGGAGGACCTTCTTTCTCCTATAAACTATATGAATCAGATGCTCCTCAAAGGATACATCAACCTGAAGCTCAACCTCCTTGAGCTGAAAAACGTGATATGTGTCTGAGTGATAGTGGCGTAGTTGAGATACATGGAAGACACCATTCATGGATCAGTACCTTTGAGGTAACTATAACCGATAGGCAAACGAATTGACTCGCTCCAGAATCTCAAACAGTCTGACATATCTTGGTGAAAGTTTTACCTGTCTCCTAATCCTCTTGTGTCCTAAAATTGGTGTGGCATGTAGGAAAACCCAATTCCCAACCTCAAACTCCAAAGGTCGTCAACAACAATTAGCATATGATTTATGATGAGACTACATAGTATACATACACTTCTAAATTAAGTGGACCTGCTCACTAGTCTCCTAGACAAGATGAGGTCCCAACATATTTTCCTCTCCTGCCTCCAGCCAACACAGGGGTGATCGACATGGCCTACCGTACAAATCCTCATATGATGACATCTAAATAGTAGCATGGAAGCTATTATTATAGACAAAATCAACTAGGGGTATATGATTCTCCCAATATACCCCAAATTCTAGGACATATCCATGCAACATGTACTCTAGAACCTGTATCATACGCTCTGACTGGCCATCGGTCTGAGAGTGGTATGCTATGCTAAGAAGAACTTGTGTACCTAGCACCCTCTGAAAACTCTTTTAGAAATGAGATATAAAGTGGGCATCCGTATTTGAGAAGATAAAATGAGGGAACCCATGAAGTCATACCACCTCTCAGATATACATCTTTCCAAGATCATTGACACTGAAGGTCTCCTTGATCAGCAGGAAGTGAGCGACCTTTGTAATCCTCTCAACTATGACCCACATAGAATTGTTACCCATGGGCGACCTCGGTAACCCCATCACAAAATCCATCGTGAAATCATCCCACTTCCACTTAGTAATGGGTAGCTTCTATAGAAGCCCAGTCGACCACTGATGCTCTTCCTTCACCTACTGATAAGAGGAACACCTCATAACATAACCAACAACTTCTTACTTCATACTTGGCCACTAGTACTGACAATGCAAGTCACAGTACATCTTGGTGACTTTGGGATGTACTACCCAAGATGAAGCATGAAACTCCCACATCAGATCCTCATGTATATCCCTTAGAACCCACACATGTCCATAGATATGCAGAAATTCATCATCGACTATCATCCATCCAGGAGGAGGGTCCTCTCCTGCCACACTCTCCCATAGAACTAGGCCTTCAGAATCTGATAGCTTCATCATCCTTACTCTATCCAGTAGGGTAGAGGTAACAACCAAAGATTAAAGATAATTTTTTCCCTGACTATCATGAACCTATAAATGCATCTCAGAGAACAAATCCATAAGCTACCACTCACCACTGGCCTTCTACACTGCATGTATCTGAGTCCTCCTGCTTAGTGCATCAACCACTACATTACCTTTTCTAGGAGTATAGACAAGCTCGAAATCAAATAAATGAAGGTATTCCACCCACATTCACTATCTCAGATTCAAATAACACTAAGTAAAGATTTATTTGAGACTTTTGTGGTTCATGTACACTACAAAATTCTCTCCCAATAAATAATTTCTCTAAAAACGCAAAGAATGAACACCTACAGCTAATTAAAGATCACGCATTAGGTAATTCCTCTCATGTGGCCTCAAATTTTGAGACCCGTACACAACCACTCAATCCCCCTACATAAGAACTACTCCTAGCCCAATACTTGATGCATCAAAACACATAATGTAACTCTTTCCCGGATCTGGAAATATCAGTATTGGTGCTGAAGTCAAACACCCTTTCAACTCTAGAAAAGCTACATCACAAGAATATGACCACTCAAACTTCACACCTTTCTTGGTAGATCCCATCATCAGTGCTGTTAAGCATGAGAATTCCTGTATAAAACGCCTATAGTAACCAGATAGCCCCAAAAAACTTTATACCTCAAAAACGTTCTTGGGATTCTCCCACGTCACTACTGCTCTTACCTTCTCTGGGTTCACTGATACTCTAGTCTCTAAGATGACGTGACCCAGGAAGTGAATATAATCCATCTAGAAGTGGAATTTAGTGAGCTTAGCATATAAATAATGCTCTCTATGTGTATTCAAAACGATCTCAAGGTGTTTGTCATGTTCGTGTCGATTGTGAGAATACACCAAGATATCAACCACAAAAACTACCAAAAAGGAATATCAGTGCTGTTGGTGCATTTGTGAGACCAAAAGTCATAACCAGATACTCATATAGGTCATACCTACTATGAAAGGTTTTATGAGGTATGTATGTAGGTCAAACACATACCTGATGATATCCGGACCTCAATTCAATATTTGAGAACACTTGAGCTCCTCAAAGATGATCAAACATGTCATCAATCCATGGAAAGGGATATCAGTTTTTAACTGTCAACTGGTTCATTTTCCGGTAGTCCACACATAGCCTAAGGGTACCGTCTGCCTTTTTCACAAAAAGGACTGGTGAACCCCAAGGAGAAGTACTGGGTCAGATAAAACACTTATCTTCGAGGTCTTCCAACTGCCTCTTGAGTTCTTGAAACTCCATAGTTTCCATCCTGTAAGGAGGAATTGATACTGGTACAACTCCTGGCACTAGCTCGATAGTGAACTCCACCTCTCTGAATGGAGGTAAGCTTGAGAAGTCGTTCAGGAAAATGTCCCTAAAACGATCAACCACTAGAGGGAAATCCATCAGACATGTTCCCTAATCATCCAGATATAAACTCTCAATCTGTGATGTTATTTTGCCCAACCCACAATGCTCGGGTCCATCTCGGCTCACCTAAACATCCCATTTACCCTTATGTAAAAAATCTCCACCCTCTAGTGATGTGAAACTAACCCTGTAGTGATAGAAATCAATAAAGGCTTGAAAAGAAACCAACCAATCCATTATGATAATGAAATCAAAGACCGTCATCTCTAAGACATAGAGGTTCCATAGAAATTGACACCCCCCCAATCTCAAGGGGCCACTCCTTTCACTAACACACACCTTCCATTATAATACTTAATGGAGTGTCTAACATCATAACATCATAAGTAGTATAAAAACAGAGCCCAAGGATTTACACAATGTACACAGATATAAAACTATGTGTAGCACCAATGTCAAAAAGTACAGAAGATAAAATAGAGGTGACTAGGATAGTACCTCTGATAATAGAAGGTTTGGGATCCTTCTTCTACTGGGTCTGTTGCACTGCATAAGTTTGACCTGTACGTCGGCCCTGAGATAATGATTGGATACCCTAAGCTGACCCTCCCTACTATTGCTGAGATTCTAGGGTCTAGCTACCACGACCATGACCACTAAATTGCCCTGAACTCCCTGAAGTATTCCAGTTTCCAGAATGGTAAGAAGCTACTGACCCTACTCCTACACGTGGAGTCTATACAAAACCTCTCTCACCATCCATTGGTAGAAACGTCCTACAAAATCACTGTAGATGTCCCATCCTTTTGAAATATCGACACTCAACTAGATCCTTTGGGCACTAGGGCCTCGTATGCCCCTACCTACCGCACTGGTAGCACCTCACCTTACTAGAAGAAAGGTCCTGACTACTAATATCACCATGAGAGATATCTAGATAAAGATTCTTCTTACTGATTGAGACAGTACCAGAAATTGGTGCCAAACCACCCTGGCTCACACCACTAGCTTCCCACAGACTGCGCTCAGTGATTAGTGCATGATTCACGATAGCATGCACAAAAGGAAACCTAAAAACGTTCACTTGTGCTCAAATGTTATACCGAAGACCATCCTCAAATCAGCTAGCTCTTAATATCTCGTCACCCATCAGAATAGGTGTGAATCACTAAAGTTCAGTGAAACGACCAGAGTAGTCCATCACCAACATAGCACCCTACTCCAGATGCATGAACTCCCAGGCTTGATCGGACCTCAGCGTATCAGAAATAAATACTCATAGAAGGAATCATGAAAATATTCCCATTCCATATCCCAATGATGCTCTGTATGAGTGGTAACATCCCACCACCTCTTGGCAGAATCACGAAGCATATAAGTCATGAGCTTGACCCTCCTCTCAGGAGGCATCTCTAGATTCTTGAAGATAGTCATCATTGAATCCAGTCATGATTCTACAACCTTTGGTCTGCCATCCCCTGAAAAAGTAGGCATATGCTGCTGTTGGAATATACACATCAGCTCTGCCATAGATGTGGCAGCCTATAGTGCTCCATGAAAGGTCTGCATGAACCTCATAAATCCTTCACAGAACTGTGCATCTATACCTGTATCCAATATAATAGCTGGTTCCACAGCTGGCACAACTAGAAGATTCATTAGTAGCCCATGGCCTACCATCTCTGGATTATGATCATCACCACTCTCTTAGTGTAAAACTTGTGTTCATTGTGGAGACATAACTCTATAAGGTCAAAAACATTCTATAGTTCAAGATAATCATCAAGGTTTTCCATTCAAGTGTGCCAAAACAAAATAGGACAAGACCCTCTAAGTTTATAAAAAAGGTACTACACAGTGTGTAGAAAGAATACACGGTGTGTACCCTTAGGCTCTTACATGGTCGTGTTCTACCACCAGCCTGGCATTTATTAACCCTAAGTACATAGTGTGTTCCACGAGTACACGGTGTGTACGAAGGTCTATCCTCCTGGCCATGTACTCCCACACGGCCAGGTCCACACAAGTTCTGCCTGGGTAGGATACACGACATGTATCGAAGGCACACGACGTGTTCTAATCCAAATTCCACAGATCATGTTTTCTCTCAAATGTCCCATTACATGGTCATATACTACACAAAATGTAAACATGGTACACGACCTGTACATTTTAAAACATGAAACAAATTCTTCCCTGAACAGGAAGAACACACAGTGTGTTAGGATATACTACATGCCATGTATACTAAGTTTTTCAGGACAAAAGTTCCATATTTCCTAGAAACCCATGTTCTGTAGAAAATCCTACCAGTGGGATTCAAAATTCTGATCTTTGATGGCCCATAATCCCCACAAATAAAAGTTTGGAACCCTAGAATAACATATAATAACCAAATTAATTATAAAAATATGAACCACGATCCACCAAATTTCGGTCCAAGAGGGACTATACACCTCAGGAACCAAAGTTTGGTGTCCATTAAATCCAACCATAGCATGTACCAATACACCTATCAGCACAACAAGCATCTCTAGCATGACATATATCAAAACAACATGCAATATCTAATGCATCCTAGATGTCACGACACAATGCATGGAATGTGATTCTAACAGGTTCCTATATGATGCATGAGATGGAACACCCTCATCTCATCAGGTTGAAATAGAAATAGAACCTAAAATTTCATCAATAGTAATATAATAAATCAAGTGCATCACCCAATGGTGAAATAAAATCAACTGTAATAGATCAAAATCCAAAAGCGCAATTTAATTCAAGGCAATTTGGATTTCCCCTGTACACGGGGTAGCTATTCTCAGGCACAACTAATTAATAAATTATATATCCTTCCTATTACAGTCTATTATTTCCAAAAAGTAAGACAAAGCAGAAAAGAAACCCTATGATACCACTTTGTAACATCCTGATTCTGGAAGCCACTCGACTGGTGCCCCATACCCGGTTGTCCACATGGCTTCAAGCGCATTTCCCCAAATTCTAGAGGCTGCCGACTAGCAACAAGGGACTAGGTTATGATAGTGGGGAAACTATTCCATCATTATCAGAGTGTAACACAACAGATTAAATAATAATAATAGCAGAAGAAGTAAACAATATGAAACTGAAGTGAACAATGGAAGACTGCAAGGTAAAGATAACCAGAAGGCATAACATATCATAATGATGTATCATGTTACATGTTCTAAGAAAACAGTGAAAACAAGATACACTGAAATCAAGTACAATACAATAATAAGGTATAACAATACAAAATTAAACACAATAGCATCACAAGCCTTGTCTTGATCCCTTTCTCTCTTGCTCCTAAGCAGCAATCAAGTACCTGTATAAGAAGCCTTACCCCTATCGATACCTGAATCAATATATTCTTTTTGGGCCCAAAAGAAGGACCAAAACAAGGTGTGACAAATAAATCACAGTAGGCAACCACCAAAGGTCTGTTCCAATCTATTAGTGAGTATATGCAATAGTAGTGTACAATAGTGAAATGCAGTAACTAACAGACACTTAAAAGTAAACAATCTTATAAGTACTGGAATTCATTTACATTTATTTCATGTTTTTAATCAATTCAATTTCATTGAATGATATAAGTCTCGGGTTATGGCCTAAACTCTTCAATCCCTTATAAAAATTAAACACAATAGATACCTCAACAGACTATCTAACACAAGAAGTAAAGATCGAATCCAAGCTTGTGCTTTGTCTTGGAAGATGCATCATGATTCATTCCATTCTATCATTTAAGTATGAACTGAGTCCGTTCTTGAGATTACTAATTTGGAATTCAATTATCACTATAGGTGTAATCTTACCGACATCCTATAAGTCCGTCCTCAATAGTCCTAATAGGGAGCTCGAGTATCACTCTCGATGTTAGTATAACTTCATGCGAGTCCGTCCTCAACGGTCCTACTAGGGAGCCTGAGGTATCACTCTATGTGAAATATAAGATTATGTAAATTTAGTCTATCACTGGAAGTCCTACTAGGAAGCTCAAGTGTCACTAATGACATATAAATCAAAATCCTCTCGAGTCTGTCCATGGAGTTCTAAACTGAACCCATGTATCCCCCAAGGTGCAAGGTACAATAATCACGCGAGTCCATTCATGGTGTTTTAAGCTGAAACCATGTATCACCCAACACTATTTACCATTTACTCATTAGAATTCAATAAAACCTTCCAACATGATTTAACAAGTAAAAACACTGTATGGAAAAAGGGAACCAAAATCCCAAATCCATAATAAAAAATACTTACAATTCTAATGCAATTACAATTCCATTTAACAACTAAGTTCATTTTAAACAACCCTATAAAGGGAACGAAGTCATGACCATTGTCATTATTTTCCAAAATGGATATACAATAGTTATCCAAGGTAAACACACCCACAGGGTGTCCCTTAATCAAACAACAAATCTAAACATGCTTTAATTCATTAAATTAATAACCAGAACAATTTTAGGTAAATTTAAGGATCAAATTCCCTTCAAGGAGACACCCTAAACATGGGTGCGTGACACAACAACAGATATAAACACATGTACAATTAACGAGAGGCACAAGACCACCTACCTCGTTATATTATGACTCTCCTCGTCCAGCCTCGAGCTCCAATTCGAGCTAGAACGAAAAAGATCTAAGAAATAAGAATAAAAACTAAACCTTAAATAAATTCCTCTAGAATAGGAATTAGGAAGAACAGATCAAGATTAATTGATAGATTACCGATACGGTTCAAACGTAACTGACAATGATCGAATCAGAGTCTGGATAAAGATTTGGGAGAAGGTTGAAGCTCTAGTAGTGCTTGTTCTTCAACCCGGCGAGCCCACTGTCCAAACTACATAATGGAGAGGCTACTGCTTGTTTTAAGTTAAAAAAACAAATACACGGTTTTTAAGTCCATATACATGGCATGTATATCATTTTACTATTCATTTGGCTGTTGACTTCTTCCACCTTACTTTCTAGGGCCCATCGACATGACTACACGGTGTGTACTGATAAGTACATGATGTGTAGTTGGGTTTTCCTCCTTTCCTTGCCGATATTCCCACACACCATGTATTCCCATCACACATGGCCAAACTACATGGTGTTTACTTATAATTACATGGTGTGTAACCCTAAATTAGTCCATGTGCCAGTATGATTCCATTACTTGTCTAGTTTTCCCTTGTTTTCTCAAAAACAACTCAAGGAAAAAGAATAAAAGAAACTGTACCACAAAAAGAAGAATATGGTTCTTACAATACATGTATCCACTATCCATATATCATGATAACATGCATTCTCATATGATACTTTTGTCTAATATATTTAGTGACCATGGGATATGGTGTATGTAAATCCCATATATCCAACTTACACATTCTTGATTCTCTAATTATTGGATTACCTTTCCAATGAGTACAACACATGTCATTCATCTTTATAGATGAGTGCATCACATGTACCCCATTAAAATAGATAAACACATAATATATACTATCCATGTGTGTCCATACACTTCCTAGTCCATCTCAATCGAGGGCCTAAATGCTACACTCATCATACAAGAGGAAAAATCCTATCTTGGTTGAGCTCCAATCAATGACATGATTAGCAACATACCCAACCACCCCCTGATTAGATAAGTTGTGATGAATTACAAAAGAAATTTATCAAAGTTTAAAGTTTATCATTCTAGATATCTTACAAAACTCATCTAACAGGGACCTAATATAATCCATGCACCCCTAGAATACTAAATACATGATGAATGAAACTCCATGCGGTATATACAGTAGGTCATCCAGTGCAAAAAAATACATGATTCATGAGAATATTCTATATCTCATACAATAATAATACTTATCTTAACCTAAATATTTCATTATAACCTATAACACTCCATGATGAACATCAATTAGAGATAACTCAAAGTTATAATTTTAAAGATCAATCATTATTACATTTCTTGAAATGTATATCAATATATACATTTTTATAACCAATTTGAAAGAATGATAAAATCGAGATTGCCTTTTATATGATATATTTAATATTATTAAATACTTTTAAGAATATTTAACAAAACCCTATATAAATACTTTTCTAACATATCATATATGATAGACTTCCATATTATCCTTATGTTTATTGCACTTTCAAGGGTTTTTTCATTTCCTTCCACATATCTATGTGACCCTCTGATAAATCCATCCAACTAAAATATTTAATGAGTAACATCTATGGAGAGAGTAATTTTGAATAATGGTGAGGTTTGGGAATCAAATTCCTAATGTTTAACCCCCCCTTGAACATATTCAAACTACTTAACTCCACAAAATTAAATGTTATGATTTTAACTTCTGTTGAAAACTTATAATTTTTCTATGTTAAACATCATCATCCTTATAAACCTTTCCATAAAACCTTTTCCTTAAAAAATAATGAAACTATTTATATTAGTATTCATCAACACATCCTAAACTAATTTCAGATAAAGTAACACTCAATTTTTATTTTTGTCAACATAATCCTTTAGAAAATAATGATATTCACTCTTCCACGGTAATTAAATGTTACTCTTACATTTCTCTTTTACCATCACTTATCCTAAACTCTTGAGGATATCAATTGAAACTTACTATTGAATTTATACTAGTATAAACTTTTTTTTTAACTTTTATATGTTCAAACATTCTCCCATAAGCCTCTTAGACACCATATTCTCCCAAAATATCATGCTAAGATACAAAAACTCCTTTGTGTTATGAAATAAATCTTATGTCATATAAATAGTAATATTAAAAAAACTATTGTTTCCATATCACATATGGTATTTTATGTGTTTATAGAGATTTACTATGAAAATAATATACCACTATTGGGTGGAAGGAACACCTACCCTTATATTTTAATAAACTGGATAAACTCTTAATCCTGGATAAATTTTTTCATCCTTGTCTCTTTTTTAAAACATGTTATAGAATCTTATGAATCATAAACCATGTTTATACAATTAATTATCTAATTTTATTCCTAAAAAATATTTGTTAATGAACTACTATTATTATATAAGAGTAATGAGATGAATATACACAACCTTTATTTAGATCCATCTAAGCTTGATAAATTCCTTAACATTCAAATATCTGATTTTTCAACTCTTTGCTTCATCACTCAAATGTAAAATAAAAGATCTATAAAAATTTTACTTGATTTTGAACAACTATATATTTACAACACTTATAAAATATAAAGTCGATATTATATACCCTACCAAACTAAATAATCAAATTATATAACACAAATACCCAAAGTGGAAATTCTATAGAGTTTCAAAAACCCCTTAAATCATTTAAAATAATTCAATAATATGTAATAATTACTTCTTAATAAAAATAATAGGTATCTATGACCTTAACTAGATACTTAAAGAAACATTTTTAGACTCTCTAACTGATTATTCCCTTTATAGTTTGAATTTTTACCCACTTATAATATCTATAAAACACTATAACTTAGACATCATATTCCAAATACATTTATCCTAAACACTTTATAATATTGGGTAAAATTTACTTGAATTTATTTATCTTGTTAAAACATTTCCACATATTAAAATATAAATAATTTTTTAACCATAATAAGCCTTGAGAAAACCTATAGTCTCACAAAGTCATTAGAATACTCAATCATATTGAACATATGAGTGGAGACTAAAATTACTTAGGTCATTTAGCATCTAATGCCTTTAAAACCTTAAATAAATCATTTTATACTCCTCATAAGAATCTAATTTCACATATTGTACAACTTCAACACATTATTACTTAGGAAGGTGTTTCTCTAACACAAAAGATTTCTTATTACTTAAGAACTATTCTTAGGTTACCAATATTAAGATTCACTTACATTAAGATTATTATTCCTATAGGATTGATATCAAATCAAATTTTGATGATGATGATGTTATTATCTATAATAAAATCTTTTATCATATGAGTATCATTTTTCATTACCATTAATAATGAATTTTATTAAATTGGATCCCACTAAAATGACAACCACTTTTTAAATACATCATATCCATTAGTCGACCAAGATCCCAATGTCACTAATCTTTAGAAAACTTTAGCATTTATTCAATAGTTTAGCTATTTAGGTAGGTTATTGTCCTAATTATATCATATAAGACTCTTGGATAGCAAATCAAACAACTATTTGTCTAATCTATCATATGGATAAACTCAACTCCATTAATCTGATATCTTAACTTTTAGGGTTTCCTAGCTAAGTGTAACCTAAAGAAAACACCAATAATAGGCAAACATGAGATAATAAATGGGCACCTAAATTTAGATTGACCTACCCTTAGGATAATCCAAGTCACCCTTAACTTTCTTTCCTCACACAAAAATAATCTAGGGGAACCCAACTTTAGCACAACCTACCCTATTGGATGATTGAGGTCTTAACAAGTGCCAATTCAGAAGGAATATAACACTTAGTATTTTGAAGGGGATTTAATATCACTGTCATATCTCAAGTTATTCCATTTATATATTCATACTTCTAATGATGTAGTTTTTTAATCCTATTACCTCCACCAAATCAATGTGTTCAATATATATTGATGTGTAACTCTTTACACAATCCATAGTTTGTGTTACTCACCCAAATATAGAAGTCAACTATATACAAACATATCTAAATTCATCTCATATAAAAGGTACCTGAACTCTTCATTATTTTTTTTGAGTTATATTATATTGAAAATATCTACATGAGTAAGCCCAGTGCGATAGATAGCCAACTCCCACCTTTGTAGAACAAGGCATAGCCTCCAGGATAGTGAGAAGTTTGACCCCAAGTCCTTATTAACTCAAAATAAAGTTTTTATTCAAAAAACCTAGGAACTTAAGGGAGAATTTACAAAAGATAGAGTCTAATTCATTATAACTCTAACACTTAGTATGAACAAACTATGTTTAATCACTAAATTGAAGATAATAAATATAATTACAAACTAAGGTCAAGGTATATTAGAAACTAAATCTTATGTTGAGATACCTATCATATAATGTAGGGATTGAAAATTTTATAAGAAGCAGTTTATCACATAAACTAAATCATACATTAATTCACAATATATAAAAAATTTATAAATATGAAAAAATATAGGAACAACATTTTAAATAAATGAACATTTCTAATATTTAAACATGAGATAACTATCTATGAACAATTTAAAAACCAAATATTAACTATAAAAACTTTATAATTTTATCTTTATTTATTACATACATTATATAACTTTGAATAACAACTCTTTATAATCAATTAATAATATGAAAATTTCATATTAACCCTTATATAGAATTTTGTTTTAAGTATATGGGATATTTTATGAATTATAAACATTTTATAATACAATATGTATTATGTAAACTATTTACATAATCTATATATCATATACATAAAATTATTTAAACATTGATCAAATCAATAATCAAAACTGTTTTTATGAGGTTTAAATAATTTCTAAAAATAAGACTTTAATTTGAACATTTCAAATTAATTAATTATGAACCATTCATAATTTTAATATAAACACTTTATATTTTTTATTATTTTGTAATTTATAAATTTCTTCTTATGATTTCTAAATAAACTTTATTTAATTCATAAGTTATGACATATAATTTTTTTTCAAAATATAATTTTTAATATTAACATTTAATATTAAGTAATATTTATTAATAAATGTTTAATAAACATTTATTTAATTAATTATAATAATTTTATAATTAATTAATTTATAACTTTTTTTATTAATTAATAAATATTCTAAAATATATTTTCACCAAATTTATAAAAAATTTATAAATAATTGAATTCAATTCATAATTAAATTTTAAGAAAAAATTATTTTCTTAACATTTCGTATTCAACGATATGGGATATATCACAATCCATGAAACCTTGAATTATCCACCATATTTTACAGTAGAGAATTGGAAACTAAGATAAAACCTCTAAGTGAAACTCAATCGTATTTAATGATATACATCATATCATATTAACAATATGATGCTCTTCTTTTCAAACATGCAACGATGTTATCACCTTATACAATATACCCTATCATATGCAACGCCATTTGAAAAATTTAAGGATTAATACTGCATCAATTCTTTCAATATATCATATCATAGGGTATGACTATATCACTATTTATGACATCACATATTGTATAAACACCTGTAGTATAAAATCCAATTGTATTTTATGAATTCCAGTACAACATGAAATAAGATATGAATTGTCTTCATTTCAAGGAAATATTTCATAAATATAAATCCATGGGAATCTATGATAACACAAATAGGTTTCTAAGGGGATTAAAAACACTTTTTTAACCATCATAAGTGATTATAAACCAATCCCAAGATCACCCATGAATAGATAAATGAAATAAATGAAAAGTGGAAATGAAGAACAACTGTATATTGTGTACCTTTCACTATCAAGCCTCTACATCTTAAACACAATCATTATTATTTGAATATTATCATAAAGGGAAGCCTAAAGAAATCCCCTTTTTATAGGTATCCATGAGATTCTTTTAATCATTCATCATACAAACATGATCCACCCTTCCTTTATGTAATGTTAGCACCTCAGGCACAAATGAGGATGATAAAGAGTAATTAGGGTGGGGGAAGTCTCAACCATGCATCCAAACTCACTTACATCTCATGGAAGTGGATTATTATAAAAACTTTTAGGATTCTACTCAAGCATTTAAGAATTAAATCATGTATTCTAATGCATGAGTTAGTGTGTTGGAAAACACATGCATCATATGCATGTGTTAATGAATCTCCCTCATGTTATATCTCATGTAATGAATACTTAAATGATATCCATCACAGAATATTGAAATTAATGTTAACTCTTAACATTAAATTTACTTATGTGTATTGTAGCATTTCTAAATGAATCATATTATATAATTCACGGGAAAATAGTGGTATGTAATCTCATTATATACTTCATATGAAACTCTAATAATAAGTTATGATTACATAGGGATGTTTATAGATGTATCATGGTTTCTTAAACCATGAAATATGATACCTACCAATTGTAATCTATGATGTATTGGGTAGTAAAATCTCATTTCATATGATATTCCCTATTTTTAAATATGACTGAAAATAATTTGCATGAAATCATATTGCATGAATTTTATATTTTCATGAGTTATGATATGTTATATCGTAAAAGGTGATATAACACATATGATTATATATATCTCATATATATAATATATTTAGGGTATATTCCTTTCATTTTGGTTCCATTTAACTAGAAATGTTTTACCTTTTAAGGACATGTGATAGGGACCATTGTGGTGAATTTTATAATTGTGATCCCATGACCTAAAAAATTAAATTTTAAGGTCATAATTATATGAATACTTTTAAATAGTTTAAAGTCATCCATAGTGGACTACTAGATGAAAATACCTTACAATGGTTGGGGTGGGACTTACAGATGAGTGGGACTTTCTGATTTATCCTATTTATTGTTAAATATACATGATAGGGTATGGTTGGGACTTACACATAATTGGTGTCCCTTTTATCATCCTCATTTCACACCTTGAGTTATTCTCTTTATATAAGGAATTGATAAATGCATCATTTTATTCTCATCATATAAGAAATGATGGGACATCCTATGCTAATTACATAGGGAATGTTATTCTTTTCACATAAGGTGGTTGTTTTATTATGATCGTCACATAAGAAGGATGGTAAGTTTGGGAGATATAACCTCTCTATAAGTAGATAAGATAGTAATGGTGTTGGGATGTTAGGATTTGACCTCAGTGATTCATCTTATGTATCATGTTGGAAAAAGAATCAAAACCCATGTATTTCAAGTTTCATAGTTTAAGGTCATGTGATGAGACCAGTCCATGCATTTTAATGTTGTGTGTTAAGGACTATGTAATATTCAGTTTAAAGTTGTGTAACTATGAATACTAGGAAAAATCTAACTAGAAATGGGTTAGTGTGAGACTTAATCCAATACCACCCTCTTAGGTTTAACTTGACATATGAATCAGGTGAGGGTTTTTCTGGTCACCAAGAGGAAAATATCATCTCAAAGAATTTGAAGAAACAAGGAGGAGAATCTTAAATAGAGGAATTTTTGTAGGTTTTAAACATTATCTACCCTTTTATGGTTCATCCTATATATTGTTTACTAGACAAGAGATAGTGGTTGGATATTACACATAGTAGGAGGCTCATATAGAGGTACTTGTCTCATTGAGTAGATCGGGGATGAGGTCATCAATGAGGATATGATTGAGGATTACACATAGTAGGAGGCCTATACTCTCTCCACCTAGAAGATGACTCAGGTAAAGGTAGATTTTGGGGCTTATAATGCACTGGAGTCCCATTCTAGATCACTCTTGTAGGTGAGATGGGTGAATGTATTTTTAGAAAACTATAAGGATGATCTCAACTTAAGGAATTTAAGGGAACAAATAGGAGAATATTGACTTGATTCATTTCATATACCAATAAGAGAATCTCAACTCAAGTCATATAAGTAAACTAGGAGGAGTATCTCAACCCAAGGAGTATGTACTGGTCAAGCAGGGCTAGACTCTCAGATATGAGTCTTAGGTAAAGTGTCTCCCATGTAGGAAGGCCTGAGCAAGGTGGTTATTTAATATGAGGATTGGGATAAGTGTCTTCCTAGTATAAAGTCCTGGGATAAGATCACACAAGTTGGTGGAATGGGTAAAATTGGAACCTAGGTAAGGAGCTTGGGGAAAATGAAACCTAAGTATGGAGGCTTGGGAAAAGTGGAACCAAATTAGGAGGCATGGACAATGTGGTACTCGGGTATGGAGGCATGGGTGAAGTGGCACATAGGTATTCCAATACTCAAGTATGATACTAGGTAGAAGTGGTGCCCTATTACGAGACTAGGCTGAAGTGTTTCCCTAGTATGAGACTAGGGTGAAGTGTTTCCCTAGTATGAGAATTACGGTGAATGGTGCCTAGATTCTCAGGTGTATAAGTGCTTCAACACCCAAGTGGTTGGCGTTCAAGGTGCTCGGTTCCTAAGTCATTAGTCTAATTAGGTGGGCCTAGGAATGAGATTTTCTGTCCATATTCCTTAGATTTGGATTCAAAAACCACCTTTTAGAGTCCAAGGAAGAATTGGGAACATATATGGAAGATCTTTTTCACTCAAATGCTCCTGGTCAGACTTATATATCGATATTAGGGGTTAAGGGGTTCTTTTATAGAAAAAGACCAACCTGTACATGCACAGAATGGAATGAGAATATAGGGTGCATGAGGAAAATCATGCAAGACTAGGGCATTCATGTCTAAGCCACATGAGGCTAGGGTGAACATAGAGAGTTCACATTAGTGTGAAATAGAAAGTTTCCAAAACTCCTTCTAACTTACAACAACAATTTTTTTTATTTGGGTGTCCATTTTAGATTTATGAGTATTAAAATGAAAACCTAAATAATAAAATATTCCATTGGATATAGTTTTATCCTATAGTAGGCATTTTAAAAGTAAACAAAGTGTCCAAAAACCCTCAAAAAATGGGTTTTATAGTTTTAATAACTCTTTTTTTCATAAATATATGAAATACATGGCCTACTCCTAGTGAGAGGTTCTCACTACCATGTAGATAAATTGATAATTTTTAAGGAATCTTCATCCCTTGGTGTGTGATCATTTATATAGTACATGGAGATCCCATTTGTATCTTATTCATGTACATAGATACTTTTTTTCCTGTACTTGAATTGTGTCATCTGAGGGAGGACCGCATCATGGATACAATGTAAAAGTTCAGGACACACATTTTTAATGAAAAAAATATCCCCCTTAGAATTGGATCCATTCAGAATGAAAAGAATATAATTTTGAAGTAATTTATGGAAATTTTTCATATTCCTTGGATATTAGGCAGTAACTTAGATAAGGTTTATCAAAAATATATTCACTAAGAGGAGGATCTCAACTTGAGGTTTTTTAGCACTAATAGAAAAATATCAACTCAAGGTGATTATAGTTCTACGAGGAAAATCTCAAATCAAGGGGTTTTAGGCACTAAGAGAAGAATCTTGAATCAAGGTGTTTGATTTTACAATGGAAATAATCAACTCAAGTATTTTGTTTTTGCTAAGAGGAATAATCTACTCAATGATTATAGTATCATAACATAGGTTTAATGGAGTAAAACCCGACCTAAAGTGGTAGAACCAAATATTAGTATGGTAGGGGATAAAATGAAAGTGGAATTTTTATATGAATCTAAGATAAAATATCTAGATGTCACAATATATTATGTGATAATAGGAATCAATCCACTTATAGTTATTAAAAGGGAAATTTTCATTTTGGTATGATATTAGAACCAGGAGAATCTCCATGGTTATACTTGAGATAGGAGATCCATATTTTTGTATATAGTGTCCTAGTGTATGTCTGAGGTAGAAAACAAAAAATGAATGTAAAGGAATCAACACTAGGACAAGGTGAAAATGAAATAATAAGGTTGAGCCTAATATAAGTGGTCCAAATGTCTCTAAATATCCTTTAAGAATAGGAATCAAGCAAAAAAAAATTCCTTGATAAGAGGCCTTTGTACAGATCAATCTCATGCACATGAGAAAATATAATAGTTCTACCCTAGGACATGGCTGTTGAAGAATAATTGAACTAAATTGGTAAACCCTTACATTAATAACTCTTAATTAGATCTATCTTGTACATAATGTAATTATAAAATATTGATTTTAACACTCAAATAAATTTAAGGTCTTTTAGGATGATCCATTAAATCATATGGTTCATGGCTACACACTGAGGAATATATACCCAATATAAATTTTCCAAGAGGAGTATCTCAACTAAAGAAATTTTGGATTCCAAAAGGAGTGTCTTGACTCAAGTCATTTTATTCTTCATAGAAAATGCATACCCTGATATGAAAGGGTACAAGAATAATATGTTATAATCTTTATTTGAAATTGGGTATGATACACAAATGTGAAATATAAAGGGTACTTGAATCCAACTAAATATTTGGGTTATGGAAAGGGTAAATCATAATATAAGAATGTCTAAGTCAATGAGAGATGATGATATGTGAGAATAAATTAACCATTGGTAATTTAGACACTATCACCACATTACCAGAAAATAATTCATTAGTTTAATGGGGTCCTTTACTTTGGGACAAAAAATATCCATTATGGATTACATATCAACTTAAAGAAAACCGTGTTATTTACTGTACAAAGGGGGATCTATTAATATTAATCAATCAACCTATTAAAAATTTATATAAAAGGGGGAACCAAGAGGATACACTTCAGGTTTTGGGATGCCAGTAGGAAAACCTCAAATCAAGGATTTAGGATGGTGATGACTTATCCACAAAAAATATGGATTAGGTTCAAGGATAAAAGTTTATTTAAAAAAGGTTAGAGCATCCTAAAGGTTACACCATTGTGTATTGAAATAATTCTCAAGTAAAATGGATATAACATTAAATTTATTGAGTACACAATCATATTAAAGGGAGATATTTCTGAATGTGAATAAGTGACCTTTCCATGAACAATAATATTTCCATGGAATATTTTAATATCACTTATAGAGGTAAAGGAACATCTGATCTTAATTTTTTCTAGAACAATGGGTCCTACATACATAGATTGAATTTTTATAGGGCCAAGTGTTAGTCCCTAAAATCTTTATACATTTTTTTCTCACTATAAATTTTTTCTAATATATTAAAGAGAATGAATTAGTGAGTAGATACTTATCTTTTTCTTAGGACAACCTTTATAGGTTTTCAACCTGATAAGAATTATGCCTTTTTTCTTTCTTTGAATGCAATAATTTTTCATTGGCTATACAAGATGTTGTCCTAGATAGTGGAGACTCAACTTTTTATTATGATTCCCTTTGTGTATTTTTTTCTTGGTGAGTGTTAAATATATTTTATTTGGTAGTTTACATTCTTCCAATCCAAACTAGTGAAATTGATGTTTAAGGTCAGAGAACTTTGACCAAGTGTTGTTGGAGCTTAAGGTCATACATATTTGAACAAAAGTCAAGGAAGTCTATATGGAAACAAGGGAAAAGAAAAAGTAAAGTTAATAGAGAGACCAATGCTAATATTGAAAAACTCAGGAGAAGGTTCAAACAGTTTAAGGTTATGATACTTGGACCAAATTTGTGTCTAGGCCTGGGATACAAGATTGATATTTCACTACATATCCTGTAAGAATAGTAATCAAGCCATACATATTTCTAGGAGAAAATATGTTGTTTCATATTATAATCTAATGTATAAAATCCTAACATTAATGAGGATACCAAAATCTAAGAGGGGGTTTAATCATGGTGAAATTTATAGTTGGAACTGAAATTGGAAATATGAGCATTACTACATATCCTACGATAATAAGAATCAATCCATATGAAATTTTGAATATATAATGGTTTTATCCTAGTGTAGGGACTTTGGAGGAAACCCAATGTGAATTTTTAAGATCCATACACTAGGATAGATTGGATTATTATATTGGAAGGTCATTTCCTAGATGGGCCTGAGATAAGATATCTAGGTGTCACTATATATCCTATGATAATAAGAATCAAGGCGCACATAATTTTGGGTAATATCTACATAGATATATCTTGAACACAATATAAAATGGGGTTTCTTTATTATGGTTTTTGGCAGCAGTGAAGAATAGACATTGTGTCTTCTATCACCAAGATATGGATAACCATGATTCTTTCACATATTTTGTGAGTTCTACACAGGGTATTCACATGGACAAAGTAAAGAATTGGGTTTTACTGACTCCATTATCCCCTAATCAATTTAATTTTTAAGTTAATACTTAAATATAAATCACCTCTAGATTATACACCCTAACATTTTATGGTAAGGGAAGTAAATATCATGAACTCTCAAATCTATCTCATTAGGTATCCTAATCCTTGGAAGCTCATTCAAATTATTTTCCATGGAAAAGAAAAAATACCTAGAAACTTTATCTTATTGTAAGGAATATAATTTTATTCATTTATTACTAAGATATAGATGAAAAAATTGTTTCCACTGTGTTCCATATACACCTTGATTAATATGGGAACATGATTGAAATTGAGGTCTTGGAATTGATGCCTTAATCTTGGTCAATTTGGGGGAAGATGTTGAAGTTATTGACGAGTAGAACATCGATTCTACCACCCCTAGGAAAGTTTTATTTCTAAGAATTATGTTATAACCTTCCATATTACACTAAAATATATTAATCTATCATTCTCTTACTACTTGAAATTGGAGAGGTAAAAGATAATTGTTTTCCTCACCATAGGGATGAATTGGTATAGGAATTGCAGATAAAGATAATTCTAGCCTATAATGGACCCAGCTATGAGGTTATTTTACCAAGAAAATTTGATACCTTTTAAGGTTGATATGAATAACCTGATCTTGATATCCTCTTATTATTCTGGGGTTCCCAACATTGGGTTTCACCAAGTAGAAAAATGGGTGATATGTTACCATGGATATTCCATTTCACTAAATATTGATAATTTGGGATTCCTAAATTTATATGGAGGAGGAGTAAAATCCACCCACTTGATATAAAACTTACACTCCATTTGTACTAGTGTACATTATAATTCCATATAATCCATCTAAGTAGTAAGAGAATCCAGTAATTCTTGGGATACCACCACCTGATTTAGCCTTATATAACTTTTTTGAACCAATGTTTGATATTTCCCCAATATTGGGAACTATTGATAATCAATTAGTGCTATAGTCACATGATCCAATTTATATGATCTTAAATTTATAGGGTGGATTGATTCTTCCTTAACATATAGATAAATCTACTCCCTTTGAATGGGTTCGGCTGAAGGAGACATGGTGAATTCATCCTGAATATCACACTCAATGGGAATGATTCCCTAGGAAATTAAGCATTTATCCACTCAATATTATCTATTATATCCATGAATAGAGTAATATATTCTTATATTGATATGGTATCACTATCCTCAATCGGTAGGTGGGATGTGAAAGTGTCTACACCTTTTTTGTTTTCATTAGAACTAGCCTGCCAAGTGGAAGTCCCTATACATGCCTCCTCATTTTTATATTCTTTGAAAATATCATGGTTTGCAGTATTAGTTAGGTCAATAATGATGAAATTTAATTTTGTTGAACCTAAATCAGGAAACAAAAAATTACTTAAAGAAGTTATATCCATAATCTAGGTATGTTTCTATTTAATGGATGGCAATAGATATGAAATTGATGGTAAATATTCCTATAGCCCTGTGGGCAAGGGTTTCCCTAGGGATATTATAGTTGTAGTTATATCTCTCCTTACTTTACAAGAATATATTCTATTGAGTTCCAGATGTAGTATTATACCACTATAATGGACTTAATGCGGGTTTATTCTCTTCCAAATTAGTAATGGGTCTATTGAAACCATCACCAAATCTAGATTTGATAAATTCTGATGCTTCTGGATACTGATGATTTATAATTATACCCTATACACTACCAGGATATGCCGATAGCCCTCAGGGATGTTGGAAATATCAAGGATATTGAATTTATCTTGAGTTTCATTGGTTGGATTCTCCTAGCGGGACATCCTTATGGATTCCCTATTCTGGATGATTGGGACTGACATAACTTTCTCAAAAAATTCTTATAGAATTTTGGTCACACATTAGTGATGATAAATGTGGTGAATAGGATCC
Source organism: Viscum album (assembly GCA_963277665.1). NCBI lineage: Eukaryota > Viridiplantae > Streptophyta > Magnoliopsida > Santalales > Viscaceae > Viscum > Viscum album. Next base: position 643,587,969 of record OY728120.1, on the reverse strand, counting down.
CTTTCGGGTAGCTCCTAAGTGGTTTCCTGGACATGGTGGATTTCTGCCCCTACCTTGCTAAGATAAGGAAGTTAAGCATTGAATTTATTTAGGGATATACTCCCAATGTGGTTTTATATTGATATGAGGGTCACCTTCCTCCTACCTAATTTCTATATGGTGTTGTCCACCATGGTTTTAGTCACCACAAATTATCATGATCTATTTACAAGGTTAGAATTATCCCATTATAGAGGTATTCTTTCACCATTTCATTCACCATCTAGTGATATAAGTGTTGGGTAGGTGATTATGTATGTCGGTTCCTTGAACATGAATCAGTTATAGTAATGAAAGTTTCATAGGATTGATGCGCCATTGTTTGGTTTTTCATGGAACCCCTTGTTTTTGTGAGGTTTTCTTAAGACTGTATGAAGAGATTGAATCCTTATATTATACTCAGCATAGACACCATTAGGATTCTGAGGGAGAAAAAGAAACCCATCAATCCAGTATCACCAATAAGAATGCATGGTCTAATTAAGGGTTCACGTTAGGTTCACCATTCTATTTCTAAAATTCCCCCATACACATTAATTTTGAGTTGGAGTGGACTGAATTTCCAATAGAATCCAATCACTATGAATTTACCAGTGATACTTTGGGTTGCACATTATTCAATAGGATTATAAGTTGGATCATCCCTCAATGTATTTTAATGCACATTCTGGGAATCTATTATATATCTAAGACATGTTGATGAATCTTTACCAATAAGAATACCAGTTAAGAAATATATTGACTAAAAACATGAATTTGAAAGGATAATACATGTGGTAATTATACTTTCTCTCATTTGATCCATATATTTGGACACTATATAGTTTGGAGAAATATAGGTTGGCACTATAGAGTTTACTTCCATCTAGGGAGGCATTAGGATCCCATGAAAGGAGGTAGGAGGTTTTGTTGAGCTTGGATTGTGCTCGTGAGAGGGGATTCCTATGTATCCTTATGAAGGGAATCAAGAACTATATAGTTTGGAATCATTTAATGAAACACATATTACCTTTTAAGGTTAAGTGATGAGGACCATTATGGTTTCTTTTAAGGCCATACCTTCATGACTTCTCAAATCAGTTTAAAGTCATGAAGAGTGTACTACTAGGTGAAATGTACCTAACAATGGTTGGTGTGATACTTATTCATGAGTGGAACTTTTTGATTCATACTATCTATTGGTAAATAGATAGGAGAAGGTATGGTTGGGGATTTCCCTTAGTTGATGCACTTTTATCTTCCCCATGTTAATCTATAAGGTTATCTTATACTCATAACATAAGGAAAAGATATATGGGTTATCTAATGCTTCTTACATAAGGAATGATGGTTCATTACATTATTATCATAATATGAATCTTAGGATCATCACATATGGTGATTGGTTTCCTATGATCGGAACATAAGAAGTCTGGTAAAGTTTGGGAGATACTACCTATCAAGGGGGATATAAGACAAAAATGGTTGTGGGATGTTGGGATATAACCACAGAGAGTCATCCTAAATATTCTATTGGAGATGGAATAAAACAAAAAAAGTTTGAGTTTCATGGTTATATGTTATGTGATGAGACCGGTCTATATAGTTTAACATCATGCAGTAAGTATTATGTATTATGCAGTTAAAATTAGGATAGTTTGGACTATAAGGTGAAAGGTGAATAGAAATGGGTTGGATTGGGACTTATGTTGAGGTATCCCTTTCTTCTTTAACGTAACATATGAATCTATTGAGGGTGTTTCTAGTCACTAAGAAGAAAATATTGACTCAAGGAATTTGAAGGAACCAAGATTAGTATCTCAACTCAAGGAATTTGTGTAGGTATTATGCATGAGATGCACTTTTCTAGTTTATCATGTCTATTGGTAACTAGAATAGAGAGAGCGGTTGGGGTTTACACATGGTAGGAGGCCCATGTTGTGGTGCATGGTTCATTGAGTAGACCAAGGATAAGTCCATAAATGAGGATATTATTTGGTATGACACCTATAAGGAGGCTCATACTTTCTCAACATGGTATATGACTCATTTTAAGGTAGGTTTTAGAGCTTACATTGGGCTAGAGGCCCATTCCGGTTCACTCTTGTAGGTGATCCAGGTAAATGTATTTTTGGGAAACCAAGAGGATGATCTTTACATAAGTAATTTTATGGAACCAAGAGTATAATATCAACTTAAATCGTTTTTGATACTAATAGGAGTGACTTGACTCAAGGTATGTGAGGAAACTTATAGGAGTATCTCAAATCAAGGAATATTAGGAAACTAAAATAAGTATCTCGAATCAAGGAGTATAACTCAGTATTGTTGGGATGAATTCCTAGGTAGGAGGCCTAGGTGAAGTTTCACCATGGTAGGAAGTCTAGGTCAAGGTGGTGTCCATATATAAGGCTTGGGAAAAGTGTCTCCCTAGTATGAAGGCATGGGCGAAGTGTCACCCAAGTAGGTGACCTGGGAAAAATGTATGGTATGGAAGGGATCCTAGGTGAAATGGTTCCTAGGTATATAGGCATGGGTTAAGTGGTACTTAGGTATGAGGTCTATGTGAAGTGATGCTTAGGTATGGAGGCCTGAGCGAAGTGGCACTCAAGTATTCCAGCACTAAAGTTTGGGACTGGGGAAAAGTGGAACCCTAGTATGAGAATAACATGAAGTGGTGTTATAGTATAAGACTAGGGATAAGTGGATCCCTATTATGGTACATAGGGTGAATTACATCAATGTTATTGAGGGAATAATCACTTAGATGCCATGGTGGGTGGCGCCTAGGTGGTTGGCGCTCAAGGTGCTCGACACCAAGGGAAAAACTCTAATTAGGATGACATGAGAGTGAGTATTTATCTCCCTCCTACTTATATTTGTATTTATAAACAACCTTTTATAGTCCAAGTAAGACTTATACACATAGATTGAATATCCATGTGTTTAAGTGCTCTCAGTCATATTTCTATGTCGATAATGGGAGCTAGGGGTCCTTTTATAAGTAAACCCCAGAATAGGTGTGCAAAAGGGAATGTAGAGCTAGGTAGTGTGTGGATATGGTATGTGAGGTAGAGTTCATAAGGACAGGGTTTTAACATATAGGAAGTGTGAGGATAGGTAATGTGCATGAATTTTACCTTAGCATGAAATATAAATTTTGAAAAAGTCTTTCCAACTTCAAACAACCATAAATTTTGATCTAAGTGTGCATTTTGGATCCATGAGTAGTAAAACCGAAGTCTAAAAAACTAAATATGACTCTAATTATTGGGTTTCTCCATATAATTTTTTTATAAGGATAAAAAGTGTCTCAAAGATCCTCAAAAATGGGTTTTATGGTTTCGATAAACCTTTTCATCAACAATCGATGAAATATATATACTACTCCCAGTGGGAGGTTATCACATTTATGTCACTAGATTGGATAATGATTTTGAGGAATATCTATCCCACTATGTGTAATAAATCATGTGTAATATGCAGATCCCATTTGTGTCTTATTCATACACAAAGATATTTTTCTATCCACACTTGACTTGTGTTATCAGATGGGAGATCATATCACGACTTCTGCAAAAAAGTCTGTGGTAAACATTTTTTTGGTACCAAAAGTATTTATTTTACTTTTATATATAACCTTTATTTTAATAACCATGTATATAGATTTAACTAAGGCAATATCATCTCACTCAAAGGTCCAAATATATATTCTTCCATAACTTTAATGATACAAATCCTCTCTTGATCATTCAATAAATCATTATACCATTCAAAATGTACCCAATGAAAGACGCTTAACCAAGATCATATAAATCAAAGTTTTAATCCTATATCAAATCATTCCCTTTATGATATTCATCAACAATGAACTCAATTCGAAGGAATAATACACTCACACTCATGGCTAAGAATATCTAATGACACCCGTGATACATGGAATTTCTATGGTGGGTATGTCCTCATGACCTCCCTGTTTAGAGATCAATAGGTGAGAACTTCATGAGAAGAATTATCAATGATTATAATCCCCTAACACCTAATAATAAAACATCATATAGGTATTATTATTATTATGATGTTTCTAGAATATAGGATATATGTTTAATAATATTTTTATAGCATACCCATGTTCTCATCATGGTGGGGGATAGATTTGATATATTGATGTGGAAAATATTCTAAGGAAATTATTACATATGGAAATTATAATTATAAAAAACATTTGATAAGAATAATAATAATTCATATATTAAACCATATATATAAACAGGTAATCAAAATTATATAAGATAAAGTTATTTATAGGGAACTAACTCTAACAAAATCTCACTTGTATTATAACCAACCGCTAACATTTCTAAACCTACCATCCATCACCTGATATTCATGATTCTACTAAGATATGAATTTAGTAAATGGGTATACCACATTATCCTCTTTGGAAACTCTGCTAATCATGAATTTACCTCTTTGATTCAATACCTCAAGAGATGATACTTCCAAAGTATATTATTTTTTCTCTAATGTGATTTGGGAACCTTTTCTAGAACCTATTCCATAGTGTTATAACAATATAATATAATAGAATCTAAATTTCTTGGAATTACACTAATATCTGAGACAAATTTTTATATCCAAACCACTTCCTCAGATGTATCATAAGTCATAATATACCCAAATTGTTCTATATAATCAGATACCACTCATTGATTTGATCTCCTTAAGATAACTACTACACCATTTCGGATGAAGACATAACCTAACCAGGACTTTAGATCATCATGATCTGTTTTGAAACTAGTATCCATGTACACCCTCATGACTAGTTCTTATTCTCCTCCATAGACATGGAAAAAATCCATTATATACCTTAGGTACTTTAGGATTGTTTTCACAAATACCTAGTATAACTCTCCTAGATCTGATTGATATCTACCTACCATGAACAAGGCATATGCTACATTTATCCTAGTACATATCATGACATGAATGATATATTTAATTATCAAGGCATATGGAATTATATTCATTATTTATTTATTATCATGTCTCTGAGGACACATCATCTTAGATATATTTATACCATGTGACATAGGAAACAATCCCCTATGGATCATTCTATCTTATACCTTTTACATACTTTGCCAATGTATATACTCTTACTTAGTCCAATTATCCTCTTAAATCCATTTCTATAGATCTTTATCCCTAGAACATAAGATTTTTTTCCTAAGTCCTTCATAGAGAAACATTCGTTTAACCACCTCTTAACTGACTATAAGGATGGCATCTCATTTACAATTAATAATATGTCATCAATATATATTACTAGGAAAATAATGGAACTCCCATTAACCTACTTGTAGATACAAGGTTCACTTTAATTTATAATGAAACCAAAATCTCTTATACCATAAAAATTAACATTTCATGATCTTGATGCTTTCTTCAATCTATAAATGGTCCTTTGAAACTTGTAAACTTTATTAGCATCCTATGGTGTTACAAACCCTTCTCATTGAGTCATATTGTCATCTTATAAAAGATTCTCATTTAGAAAATCTATTTTAACATCCATCTTCCAAATCTCTTAATCATGGTATTCTATGATTATAAGTATAATTATAATGGAATTGATCATTACTACTAGTGAAAATGTTTCTTCATAGTTAATTTCCTAATGTTGTCTGAAACATTTAGAAACCAAATGTACTTTATAGATATTTACTTTACCATCCATTCACAAATTATTATTAAATACTCATTAATGCACACATCTCGTAGGTAATGGAAAAAAATTTTATTCTCCTCATGCTGTATAGAGGCTGACCATGGCCATCTCACTTGAGGAGCTTTCTTAGTTGTTCACTCACTTATTTTGTCTCACCTAAACTAATTCTTTTTTATGTTTTAAGTTTTATGAAATTAATGGAATTGAAAAGACATTAATATGAAAAATTATAAACTTATAATAATATGAAATGCTAAAAGAATGAATTTAGGAAGAAAGTACTTGGCCTTTGTGGTTTTGTTTATGGGTTCCATCATTCTCCTTATTGGGGTTTAGATTAAGTTTGATAATTCAATTTTGATATCTCATTCATGAACTAATATTATTTTATTTAGTGGTGTGAAATATTGAATTAATTTACCAATATTAATTCTACCTTCTCTTGTAATCAAGGTTGATGGAACACCTCAATTGAGACTGTGACATCTCCCAGGACCCGGCTTCATCATATTACAATTCATTCAATGAATGGCTTAACACCATTATATGAAGAACTTGTATCCATTAGAATGGAGGTAAAAGATTTAATAAAATAATAAAAATTAGTTTGAGATTAGTTTCATGGTGGATGATCTTCACACCCATTCACATCACTCTTTCTCATCACAAGATTAATAAAACATAAGAATTTAAGCATAGAATAAATGAAATTACTACATACCTCCCATGAGATAAGCCTTGGGTTACCCCCTTGTTTTTTAGGGTAAGAGGTCACAGTGGAATGAGAAATAAGGAGAATAAAATAAAATAAATTAAAATAACGAGGATGAGAAAATAAGAAGAATAAAAACACACACATGAAATCAAAAAATAAAAATAAAAGATAAAGAAGAAGAAAAGAAGAAAAGAAGGCTGAAGAAGATGGAGAAGAATAAGAAGGGTTGGTGAAAAAAGACACAAAAATATAAACCATGAATGAATTAGATTATATTTTAAAAAATATAAATTAAAATTACATTTAAAATAAAACTAAAGTAAAAATAATAAAAATAAAAATAAAATAAGAACAGAAATGTATGCAATAGCTTCCCCTCCAGAATCTATCCTATGAAATTTAGATGTTGTTATACCCACCATATGGAAAAATAACTCAATGTTTCCTTCTTATAAGATGATAGAAATTAAGTTTTATATTTACCATCTAAATTTCAATTTAATTGGATGCATATAGGGGAAGTTATGACACAATTAATGAGTCACACTCTTTCTTGCTAAATGTTTCCTAAATACTCATCCAATTTTGAGCATCCAATATTTGTATTAATGAAGTAATATCTCGAATATATTTTATTTTAAAACAATATTTTTAATTATATTTAAATTATAGCTGAAATCACCTCAATTTTAGGTCTTTAGAAGAAGTTATTCCACATTTATTGAGGTGGGGTCCATGCTATTTTCCAGAATAATTTTTCAACTTGATTGATTTTTAGGACCTATGGATTTTCGAATTAGATCCTATCCCAAAAGAAGAATTTTCATCCCAAAAATCATGGAATCATACAAAAAGAGAATCACTAATATTGGATTAATATTTTAAAATTTATTCTCAAAATAATAAAGTGATTAATTTTTTTAAAATTATAGAATTAAGAAATTTTTACATTTTAGCCCAAAAAAACCATAAATCCAAAATTGACGCAAATAATCTCAAATTGATAAATTTTGATGGTTTAAATAATTACAATACACATTAAAAATGATGAAAATATTAACTCTATCAATTCCCCCACATTGAAACCATGCTTTTACTCAAGCATAAAATCCCAACAAGGAATTCAGAGGGCACCGATGTTACCAATATTCGAATTCTAAATCAAAAAAATCAAACAATTATCAATATCAGATCAAAATTTCAAATTACACAAAAAATATCAATTCATTTTATCATTTTTCAAAGAAATAACCAATAAATGTATTTTACTTTTACCATTTGAAAAATGATGGAATTTATATTCTATTTCATTCACTTTCCTCAATTCATTATTATTAGACATGACAAGTCATGATTTACCTCACTTTTGAATCTTTTCTCTCATCTCTCACGATACAATTCAAGTAGAGTTATGCTCATATACTGAGAACATTATCCTTATCTATAGGCTTGTAAAATAACTATTTTATCCACTTTGTAAAGTCAAAAGGCATATAAAATCATGAGTAATTTCAATAAAGGTTCAAATGACTATGAGGCTTAAGGTTTGTATGATTTGATGTTTTAAAAATTAAGTCTCATGGAGGAGGTTTATCTCTTAAGTACAATGCATGATATCAAAAATAAAAGTGCAATGATATTATCTCCTTCAAAGTAGTAACTCCCATTTCCATAAAACTCAAAGTAAAGGTTATGATCAAATAAAGAAAAATGAATTATTTGTGCACCATATTGAATATTTTTTTTATTTGATACTTTTTTTATTTTTCAAAGAACCTTTTCATTTTTTTCTTTTTTCAAAAGTTATTGTTAGAATAAACTCACATCCACCACTTAACCAAATATGATAAAAATCATAGGTCTAGTAATGGTGATTTTTTGGTTTTCCAAAATCACAACTCGTAGCACCCCAAGAATTTACCATATTTTCCTTTTAGAATAAATTTAATTTTTTATAACTTACAATGCATGAAATAATAGGTTTGAACAAAACACTATTTAGTCATGTTTTTCATAGTTAATTAAATTCTAACACTTTTAGAGAATTTATATTGTAAATTTATATGTTATATATCCAATCAAATATTCTGGCTTTCATCCAATATATTTTATAGGTATAGGATAAGAAAAACCCTAATAGTACACATAAAGACCTATATTTTTATAAAACCATTTGTACCTTATTTTAATGGAGAACCTATTTTAAATCCAAATTTTACACTATTATATATTATATTTTAAAAAATAAACTTCTTATTTTAATTTAAAATATTAAAATTTAATTTTGTTGATTTTTTGTTATTTTTCTGATAAGTTTCATGTTTTGATGAATAATGATAAAATATTTCATTTAATTGAAAACAAATTTTTCATCTAAATAATTTATAGTGTTAAATTATATTTTTAATTATTTTTAAAGTTTAATTAGATTAAGTTTATATCACTTAAAACAATTTAGGTCATTAGAATCAATTTTACATTAAATATGAATATAAAATCATTATAATTTTTGTACATTTTCACTTTAATAACCCATTTTCTCATTCTGTCAACGAGATTAATTTTAAATTAATATCTAGAAATTTTATGTTATGAATTTTGAAAAATGGATTCCATATTTGGAATTATTAGGTCAAAATTATGTAAATATATTTATTTTATTTTTTTGGGCATATGAATAGTAAATTTAGTAATATTTTAATTACCAAGGTTAAGGGTAAATCCCATAATTAAGGGTAAAAATAATATTATAAATATTATAAAATTACCCTAACACTCATCCTAATTTTATTTGATGACTATGTTTTGTCCCTAATAAGTAAATGATCGGTTATTATACTATTTATAGCCTTTTGTATGAGAATATAACCTTATTAATATTATATTCAAAGGAAAGTCAATTTTCTCATACTTTTGTTTTTAACCAGAAAAATATTTGTAATATGGTTTTATATAAGAGATATGTTAGACTATAAATATTATTTGGAAATATAAAATTTTTATATACATAATGGTAATTTATTTTTAATTTTTAGAGATAAAATAATTACTATAAATGGTGACATAATAATTATGCAGTAATTATCTAATTAATGGAAGAATAAAATTAATGATATTAAAAATATTAAAATAAATATAATTTGAGATAATAAATGTCATAAAATAATTTTATATATTACTTTTACATATTAGTGATGAGTTAAAAGAGTTGGTTTTATAATATAATGCTGTTATGATATTTTTGAAAAGTTAAAAAATTAATAGTGTCAAAATTGACACTAACGATATTTTAAAATAAATAATATTTTATTAAATGATATAAAATTAATAAAAATATAGAATTAAACCAAATTATTTAGGTGAAGTTAAATATGTCATTGATGACTCATTTATTTATCTTATAACTTTTTATAGTAATTATATCAACCCTCAAAGTGTAACTTACATGATATCACGGTAAGAGTTAAAAGGGTTAAAAAAAGATAAGGATTAGAAAAATAATAAAAACTTGTCTAATTTTTATTTTATGAATATATTTTGACCCATAAGCATCCTATATTATAAATAAATTATTTTAAATCTATTTTTAATTGAAAACTAATTTATATTAATTTAATATTTTGAGGGTTTCCAAAGGCTCCCCTCACCTCAATTATAAAATGTCAACTCCTCCCTCACTTATTCACACCACTTTTAGCATTATAAATTGAATAAGACATTCCAATTTCACCTTCAAAAATACTTAAACAATTTATATATTTTATGTTCTCCCAAAAATACCAGCCTTATATTCCTTAAGAAGTGATCTAAAGGAAGTCCTCTGAAGAAGAGGTAATCGTTTCTACTAACTCATCCAAGTTATTTTCTTCTTCTACTTCATCTTTATATTTTTTAATTTATAAAGTAATAAATCCAGTATCATATATATTATGAGATGTTATTATGATTATGATACAACCATATTCCATGATTTATCCTTCCTATGAAAAACTAAAGCACCATGCGTGCATACGTATGGCTTACTGTCTTCACGCTGTGGTGTAATTTGTTTTTCATAACCACTTTATTTGGATGGGTATAATGATGTAAATAATAGATATAAATAATAAATATTACATGATATTGATTCTTTATAATTAACATCCCATCCAATTCTATACCCTTTCACCATTAAGGAAGTTATATCGTCGCTCGTGCGTACGTAAGACCTACCATATCCATGATGCAATGAGATCATTTTCTACATTAACAATTTAATAATGATTATAAAAATGTATATAATGAGTAAATATAATATCTATGAACTTAATATAATTATTTATATGAAATATATATATCTTATGTATACGAAACATGACTTACACGACAAAACATGCATAGAAAAATGAAGTAGTTAACACCAGAAACTAGGGTAATAACATGATATTACCAACAAAATGATATAATAAGATCATATATGATATCATAAATATGGATATGGTTATATTATAAATTAATAACATTTTTTAAAACATTATAAAGGATTATAAATCACATTCAACTAAATTAAAGTACAAGGTAAGGGTTAATTTCATAATCTCGTTATAATTCAGGATTGTTTATACTTAAGTATATATTGGGGAATATTTATCATCCATTTCCATGTTTCTTATAAATGTTTTACAAAATATTTTTACTATTATCCTTAAATATTTTTAATGTATTTTTACCATGTTTGAATTTTTATAAAATGTTTTTAAGGATTCTTTTTGTTGTTTTCTAAATGATGTACTTTATGAATTTTAGATAAAATATGGAAGGAATTTTTTTAACTTATGTGGAATGTGTGGATTTTTTCCACCATCATGAAACCTTAATGTTTTGAAGCTTCCTTTACAAGTTTAAAATGTTCTTTTCAATGAAACTTTATTCTCTTAAAATTGTGCATCCTTTTAAATAAATGATTTCAAAGTAAAAAAGGGGCATTTCTCTCAAGAAATTTTAATGATTTTATTATATTATTTTCATCTAAGTCAACATCCTTGGTTTGATATTATTATTTATTGAGGTTTATCTATTATAATTACATTTTCCATATTTTATTGAATGGTTTATGATTAGTTGACTATGGATGTGATATTTTGATACCATTCATGGTTTATGGTTGAAGTATTCACATTTCGTATATTAGTTTTTCAATATGAAAGTTTATGTTGTTTATATTTCACCCTTTTAATACATGGAATGCATTGGAATTAGTAAGTGATAGACATGACCCTCTATATCCACTTGATGCATCGGTATGTCTCATGAGACAAACTAGTTTGGGTATTAGCTAATGTGTTTCCCATTTATATATGGTGTCTTGGAAAAATCATCGATGGTATGTTTATGATGTTCAACATTATGAATTCCCTCATTATGAGTTTAGTTATTGATATTCCATGTGATTATTTGATTAGTAGAATATCCATGTGATTATTTATATGTCATTACATGATTTTAATTTATTCTTACCATATTATGATCTAGATTATATTTAAGTGGATTGTGTTTTAGTTATACAAATTTCCTTAATGTTTATGATTATTATTCATAATTATGGAATCCCTCCTTTTTATTTCATAAACTTTTCATTACATTGTACAAAATGGAGGATCTTTTAAAGTTTAGTTTCTTGGAAAGAAGGTACATAATACATGAAAAAATAAAACATTCTTATAATCCACTTGAAAGGATTCATCATAGGTTCATACTAAGTAAAATTAATGCTTCTCATAACCTAGGGACATAAATCAAAGGAAAGGGAGAGCATAAGTCCTAGTAAGGGGAAACAAGAGAAACAATTTACATGTGATCTTGAGGAAAAATCAATAAGAACATGAAGAATATAATTATGGAATGAAAAGTATAACATGAGGAATAAAATAAATAAAATAACATGAATCATATCCTGGAAATGTGGCTATAAAATTTATTTTATACATTCATAAGCATATCACCGGGGTTTTTCACCAAGTTGTCATAAAAATTACCAAGGTTATTCACCATGGTATCGCAAAACATGTCATCTATAAAGATTAAATTATGTACCCAATACATTGGAGCACTATCATGGAAAACCCTTCATATGTATTAATTAATGCGAGACAAATATATCATAATAAAAATTTAATAAATAACCAATGGAGAATAAGAGAAACATGTCTCATATCAAAATCTTGGCTTTTAAAAAAAATACTTAAAGACAATATCTTTATGTCATTATTAACCCATGAAAAAGGAAGGTGGGTTTCATGTATGTTAGTACTAGAATAAAATATATCATTTTAAAATATAGGTGAATAAACCTATAAAAGAATGAGGTTTGGGTATTCACAAAATAAAATAAGACAGTTTCTTGAGAAAAAGTGAGAAATTTGGAGAATAAAATTCAGCAGCATAATGGGAATGAAGCATGGTTTTAGAAAATAGAAAAAAGAGAGGGGAAAATGGTATAACATTAATAAAATACAATTAATACATTAAAGGGATAGAATAAAATAGACATAAGAACATAGTTTGTAAATTTTAAATACAAACCACATAAAAAGGGAACTTGAAAGGAAATGAGAAGTTAAAATTTCTTTTACCTTGAGGAGTAACTCCTAAAACTCCAATATTGAGACATTGGGGGATTTAGGAAACATTAGGAGGAAACCTTGGGAGGTAAAAATATCATATATTTATAGAGTATGAATTAGGAATGAAATATAACGTAGAAATGGGTGGTTATTTATTACAAAAGAGGAGGATTTGTTTATTAATTTCCTTCGACACCTAGGTAGTGATAAATAAAAAACCATGGGCTTTCCCAGGGTATTTATCCATGGTATTGGAAACTTGGGACAAATTTTATCTTATTTTAATCTAAAATATTCGACCATAATTTTATAGTACTTATTTTGTAAAGGGAAATTAAAGTTTTCATAAAATAACATTTTTAAAGTTAAAGTTTCCATTTTAGAATTTGGAAAGTAAATTATATTTTTTTAAATTTAATAAAATATATTATAATAGTTGATATTAATAAAATAAAATATTTGAGTCTTATATTATGGTTAATTAATTATTACATCATTTTGATATAATTATGATGTTATTAAACTTACCAAAAACTCAAAACTGTATTTTTACTATTCACTAAAAAAATATTTTAGAAAATTCTCATAAATTCAAAATAACCTAATTTAAACATAATGATTTCAAAAATTATTTTTATTTTATCATAATAATTCTGTAAGTATGAGAAATTTAACTTTTAAATATAAAAATCCTTATTTATTAAAAATAAGAGTGGATAAAAAATGCATAGTAAAATTCATAATAAAATTTCTGACACTTGAAAAAAATAAAATCATTTTATTATTTAAATTTAAATAAGAGTGTTTTAATCATATTATTTTATTAAAATTAAAATTATTCATAATATATTAGTTTATTATAATAATTATTTACTTTATGGAAATTAGATTTTTTGACTGAAAAATCAATTTATCAAATTTCATATCAATTTTATTAAGAAACATTATTCTTAAAATGGAAATGATGGAATAAAAAATTTATTTATAAAAAGGAATTACACACTAAGTTTTGGACACATAACCCCTTATTACACCTATTTATTTCCTAAGAGTAAGGTGTGTGATGGTGGTACTTTCATGGGGTACCTCGGCTAACATCAACCGAGTGGTAATCTTCACTAACTTGAACTTAAACTATGTGAGATTTCATTAAAGATTAACTTGTTGAAGCTCATATTGGACTTGTTCATGGGAAAACCCCAGTGATGATACCTCTCTCCTAAGTTCTGACAGATGTGATTCAAATGGAATGAATCTTCTGGTTGAGGCCATCAACTATTTTTTCTGTAACAAATTTTCTTTGTCAAAATTTTAATAATAAAAACTAATTATAAAGTTAAAATTATTATCAAGAGTATATAATTTCCAATAGTCATAATTGACCAACAATCATATAATGGTCAAAACCACATGTTCACATTTCCCTTTATATTCACTTCATTAAAATAAACATGGTTTTGTTGTGAATAAAATAATATAACACACGTTTTCAAGAAAAAATTATCATTCAAAAAGTCTAGGTTGTTACATTATTCCCCACTTAAGAAATTTCATCCCCAAAATTTCAACTCATTCTCTTAGTTGAGAAAATATGTGGGTACTTATTTCTTATTGCTTCTTTTGTTTCCCACATTACTTCTTCATATTTTTGGTTCCTCCACAACACTTTGAAGAGGTGGGTAGTCTTGTTGCATAGAACCTTGTCTCTATAGTATAAGATCTCCAATGGATGCTTCTCATAAGAGAGTTCATGTTCCAATTGTACCACCTCCTGATTAAGTACATTGAAGGGTAAGGTATGTACTTTCTCAAGTGAGATACATGGAAAACATCATGAACTTGAGATAGGTTTGGTGGAAGTGCTAGATAGTTTCCCACTGATCCTATATGATCAATGATTTCATAAGGTCCAATGTACCTAGGTCTAAGCTTCCCTTTCTTTTCAAACTGCATGACTCTCTTCTAGGGTGATATTCAAAGGAACACTTTCTCACCCACACCAAAATCTAGGCCCTTTTTATGGTTGTAATCATATCTCTTCTACCAAATCTAAGAAAAATTTATGTGTTATTAGATGGAATTATCCTTTTCTGTCATATCTTGTACAAGATCAGACCTAAGAAACATTTTCTTGCCAACTTTATCACAATAGGTAGGATTCATACACCTCTTCCTATATAAATCTTTATAGGGTGCCATTTGAATACTTGAATGTAAGATATTGTTGTATGAGAACTCAACTAATGGGAGATATTGATCCCACCAACCTTTAAAATCCATTGATCATGTTATCAACATGTACTTGAGTTTCTAAATAGTCCTTTTAGATTGGCCATCATTTTGGGGGTGATGGGTCGTACTAAAATTCAATTTGGTAATCAGAATATGTTGAAGTCTTCTCAAGAATTTTTATGTAAACCTTGGATCACAATCATTTATGATAGATATCAGTACCCCATCCAGCCTTATATAACTTCCTTTATGTATATATTAGAAAGTTAGTCAAGAGAGAAATATTCTCAAATAGTGATGAAATGGACAGTCTTGGTGAGACGATCCACTATAACCCAAATCTCATTGTTTCATTTGGATGTTCTCAAGATACCAATGATAAAGACCATAAAGATATTGTCCCACTTCAATGCTGGTATGGGTAGTGGTTGTAATACCCCTTTAGGAAGTTTTCACTTTGCCTTTACTTGCTGACATAATAGGAACCTTGTAGTGTAGTCATAAATCTCCCTTTTCATGTTATCCCACTAATAATTATCACAAAGGTACTCTAAATTTTAGTGCTTCTAGGATGTATATAGAAAGTAGAGCTATAATCTTCATCTAATGGTTCTTTATTTATTTTTGGAATAGATGGAACACATAGTCTTGCATGAAATTTCAGTACACCTTCTTGATCAATTTTGAAGACAAGAAACTTCCCATCATTCAAAACCTCTATCTTCTTTTGCAAAAAAGGATCGTATCTTTTAGAGTTATTGATCTTCTATAGTAATGATGTTTGAGAAATCATTTGTGATAAGGTTTATGATGCAACTTCCATTACAATTACCATGTCCAGTTTTACTTGGTCTTTGATCAAAGGATCTCCTTGAATCCTCGTCATATAAAAAAAAACAGGGTCTTTCCTACATAATTCATCAGTGACTTTGTTTTCTCTTTCAGGATGATAATGAATTGAACAATCATAGTCTTTAAGAAGTTCTAACCATATCCTCTATCTCATGTTCAATTCCTTTTGCATGAAAATACACGTAAAACTTTGGTGGTATGTGTATATATCAAATTTTTCCCCATAAATATAGTGCCTCAATATCTTAATAGAAAAAACCACAGCTAGCTCCAGATCATGCGTAGGATAATTCTGCTCATAAGGATTTAACTATCGAGATGGATAAGCAATCACATTTTCATTTTTCAAGAGGATGAACCCAAGACCTTTCATAGATGCATAGCTAAAAATAACTAATCCTTATCCAATATAGGGTAGAGTTAACATAGGTTTAATAACCAATATCTTCTTTAGCTCTTGGGAACTTTCTTCACACTCCTTTATTGAGATGAACTTGACTCGTTTTCAAATTAACTTGCTTAGTGGATTAGAAATTCATGAATTTTTTTTCACAAAACTCCTATAATATCCCGCTAACTCAAGGAAACTATGAATCTTAGTTACTATTATAGGATGAGGCCACTCCTCCTATACCTTTTTCTTGGTAGGTTTAATTGAGTTTCCTTTGTTGGTTATAATGTGCCCTAAGAAAGCAACTTGTTGTAACAAAAATTCATATTTGATAAACTTTTCTAATATCCTCTCCTTCCTCAGAGTTTGCAATATAACCCATATATGATCCTCATGCTCCTCATGAATTTTGGAATATATCATAATATCATCAATAAAAACTACCAAAAAGTTATCAAGGTAGTATTTAAAGACTCTATTCATAAAATGCATAAAAAATAGAAGTAATAGTCAAGATGAAGGTAATAAAAATAAAATCAAAATTCCTATGTTTTGATTGGAAGTTAGTCTTTGGAATGTATTCTTTATTCACCCTCAATTGATGATAACTAGATCGAAGATCATTCTTAGAGAATAATTGATCCCTATGAAGTTGGTCAAATCAATCATCAATCCTTGGAATAGGGTACTTTTTCTTTACAGTGATCCCATTAAGTTCTCTATAATCAATGTATAGCCTAATTAATCCATCCTTCTTCCTCACAAATAGAACATGTTCTACACAAGGTGAAACACTTGGCCAGATAAAACCCTTCTCTATAAGATCTTGGATTTGTTTCTTTAATTATTCCAGCTCTATATTTTCCATTTTATATGGGGTCTTTGATATCGTCTTGGATCCAGAAATGAGTTCAATGGATAACTCTACCTCTCTTTCTGGAGGAGGTCTAGGTAAGTCCTTAGGAAACATGTCAATGTATTCCTGAATGATGTTGACACTTTCTATTCATATAATTTCATTTACTTCTTTATTTTCACTGATCATATCTATAAATAAGGCTATGGGAGGTGCTTCTAGAAAAATATCAGGTCACAATATCTCTCCATTTAAGATAACTATAGGGTTTCCATTCAAGACTACTGTGATTTACTTGATTCTACAATTGATCTTAGAATTATAATTTGAGAGCTATTCCATACCAAGTATAATATCAGATTCTATCATGGGAATGACTACTATATTTACAATGAGATTATGCTCTCCAAGGTGAATACTAGAGTTTCTATATACTATTTTTTCTTGGATAATCCCTCAAGGTGTCTTGAAAAATAACTATACTCCTAGTATTTTAGGGATTAATTCTATATTCTTTGCAAACTTGGAGGAAATAAATGGATTTCTAGAAATAGAATAAAAAAAGTAATTTCTATCTTTGAGAGAACAATGAGAGTACCTACCACATCATTTGGATATTCGAAATCAGATATCATGATAGAAAAAGAATTTACTTACTGCCTTTTCCTATGCTAAGGTTGATGGTGATTCCCCTCCATTAACTTCAGATTTGAATAGTGATTGGTGAATTGACCAAGTTGTACACACTTGAATAATTAGAATTCAGGCAGGTCCTACACCATCTTCCCTTTTTCGTTAGTGTTGAGAAGATGAGGCTTCACCTCACTATGACAGTTTTGAGCAATATGTCCATATCTTCCACACTTGTAACATTTCCCACTCCCAAGAAAGAAGTTCCACGAATGCTTCTTACCACATTTGTTGCATATGGGAAGTTTCACTTTCTTGCCCCATCTTCCATGATCAAAGTTACTCCCCAAGTTTGGTTCCAAATATCACTTCTTTTCATTTGATTTGTGAGACCACTGTGTCTCACTAGACTCTAGTTCAACCTTCATATCACTCCACACTATCTCCTCATAGCTATCATAGTTTCTATTGGCTATATTCTTCTGTAGATGGGGTCTTATTCCACCGAAGAATCTATCAACCTTTCTGTTAGAATCTATGAAAAAGATACAGGTGTAAAAATAAAGTCTGGTGAAGTTTATCTCATAGCTTCCCACAAATTCATTTTCCTTCTGCTTCAGCTCAAGGAATTCCTTCTTTATTTTTTTTTCATTGAATGAGGGAAATATTCTTTGAAAAAGGTTCCCCTGAACTCTTTCTACTCCATTGAATCAATATCCCCTCTTATATTTATGTTTTTAACCATTTTCCACCACTGATCAGCTTCTCCCTCTAAACGGTACATATCCATGGTGACTTTCACTTGTTCCAAACAACGAAGTGCAAAGATGATCTTTTCTATAGAGTTTATCCACTGTTCAACAATAAATAGATTGGTATATCCACTGAAAAAAGGTGGTCGTTGACGCATAAAGGACTCATTGTAAATTTGTTCCCTTAAAGGTGAATTCATCATCTCGGCTTGATTCATTTTATTTCTCATAACTCGAGTTAGTTGATTCATTATTCTCATTAAGTTTTCCATTCGGGATTCCATCAGAAATCTATCAGGGCCTAGTCTATTGTGCTCACCATTTACGTGATATCTCTTATTTCCTGAAATTTTCTAAAAGTATAAAACCTTAGTGAGAAATGTAGTTCATTTAATAATATTATAATTCTAAAGTAATTTCATCTTTTAAAACATCATGATTAAATATGTTATTCTTTAATAATAATTAAATTTTCTATAAATCCTTCATAATGGTTCATATAAATCTTGTGATTAACCAAACATATCCCTTGGGAGTGTCAAACCAAGTGCACAGTAAGCCTAGTTTTCATGTACCAGGTTACGCTGAGTTAGGCCCGACGTACCTTGTCGGAGTTGTTACCCCTAAGTATATCTGTTCCTGAACCACATCCATATGTTTGTATCTATACAAGGATTTATTTTCTTGAAAACCACTTACTTAATATTTTAATAAAATAACAGGATGCTAAACTTGTCCCTAAGGTTATTATTTAAGTTTTCAAATCATAATTTCCACAATTAACTAAACTGTATTTTGATACCAACTATGACATACCATATTTTTATTACATAAACTTTTCATTACATTGCACAAAACATAGGATCTTTTAAAGTTTAGTTTCTTGGAAAAAAGTACATAATACAGAAAAAATAAAACATTATTCTAATCCACTTGAAAGGATTCATCATAGATTCATCCTAAGTATAATTAATGAATCTCATAACCTGGGGAAATACATAAAAGTAAAAGGTGATCATAAGGCCTAATAAGGGAAAACAAGAGAAATAGTTTATATGTGATATTGAGGAAAAATCAATAAGAATAAGAGGAATATCATTATGGCATAAAAAAAACATGAGGCATATCATAAATAAAATAACATGAATAATATCTTGTAAACGTGGATAAAAAATTTATTTTAGACATTCATAAGCATATCACCAAGGTTTGTCACTGAGGTGTTATAAAAATTATTAAGGTTATTCACTAAGGTATCATAAAACATGTCATCTCTAGTGATTAAATTCTTTACCCAATGCATTGGAATATTATTAAAGTGAAAAATTAATATGTATTATTTAATTTGAGACACATATATCATAATAAAAAATTTCAAAAATATCCCGTGGAGAATAAAAAAGATGGGTTTCATATCAAAATCATGGCTTTTAAAAGAAATGTTCTTAAAGATAAGCTCTTTATGTCATTATTAACCCAAGAAAAAGGAAGGTGAGTTTAATATATGTTAATCCTAGCATAAAATAGATTATTTTTACATATATTTAAATACCCATAGAAAATAAAGTGGTTTGGGTGTTCAAAAAATAAAATAAGATAATTTATTGAGAAAAAGAGAGAAAATTTGAGAAGAAAATTAGGCATCATAATGGGTATGAAACATTATTTTAGAAAATAGAAAAAAGAGAGGGGAAAAGGATCTCCCATTAACTAAATAATATTAATATAGTAAAGTTATAGAATAAAATGTATAGAATAACATAGTTTGGAAATTTGAAAGACATACCACATAAAAAGGTAACTTGAAAGGAAATGAGAAGTTGTGATTTCCCTTACCTTGAAGAGTAACTGCTAAAACTTGAAGATTGAGACCTTGGGGGCTTGAGGAAACCTTTGGAGGACACATTGGGAGGAATAATTAGGAGGTAAAAATATCATATATTCATGGAGGATGAATTGAGAATGAAATCTAATGGAGAAATGGGTGGGTATTTATAGAAAAAGAGGAGGATTTGTTTATTAATTTCCCTGGACACCTAGGCAGTGGTAAATGAAAAACCATGGTCTTGACCATAATATTTTACCATGGTATTAGAAACTTGGGGAACATTTTATATTATTTTAATCCATAAGAGTTGACCATAATTTTATATTACTTATTTTGTCAAGGGAAATTAAATTTTTTACAAAATAACATTTTTAAAGTTAAAGTTTCCATTTTAGAAATTGGAAAGTAAATTTTATTTTTTAAAATTGATTAAAATCAATTATAATAGTTGAAATTAATAAAATAACATGTTTTGAGTCTTGGATTATGTTTAACTAATTATTACATCATTATTACATAATTATGAAGTCATTAAACTTACCGAAAACTCAAAACTGTATTTTTACTATTCTCTAAAAAACAAAATATTTTTAAAATTCTCAAAAATTCACCCTAAACTATTTTTGACATTATGGTTTCAAAAATGATGTTTATATTATCATAATAATTCTATAATTATGAGAAATTTAACTTTTAAATATAAAAATGCTTATTTATTAAAAATAATAGCGGATATAAAATGCATAGTAAAATTTCTGACACTTGAAAAAAATAAAATTATTTTATCATTTAAAATTAAATAAGAGTGTTTTAATCATACCATTTCATTAAAATAAATATTATTCCTAATATATTAGTTTATTGTAATAATTATTTATTTTCTAGAAAGTTCAATTTCTGACTGAAAAATCAATTTATCAAATTCCATCTCAATTTTACTAAGTAAAATTATTATTAAAACATAAATGATGGAATAAAAAATTTATTTATACAAAGTAATTACACACTAAGGTCGGGACACATAACCCCTTATTACACCCGTGTATTACCTAAGAGTAAGGTGATCGATGGTGGTACTTTCATGGGGTGCTTGGGCTAACATTGATTGAGTGGTAATCTCCACTAACTTGAACTTCTCCCATATTTGATTTCTTTCAAGCTCCAATTATTGAAGCTTAGATTGGGCTTAGTCATGGGTAAACCCTAATGATGATACCTCTCTCCCATGTCCTGACAAATGGGCTTCAAATGGAAAAAATATACTAGTTGAGGCCATCGACTCTTCTTTTTGTAATAATTTTCCTTTATCAAAATTTTATTTATAAACACTAATTATAACATTAAAATTATTATAAAGAGTATATAATTTCCAATGTTCATATTGACCAATGGTTATAATTTTCCAATAATCATATAATGGTCTAAACCATATGATCACATTTCCATTTATATTCACTTAATTAAAAATAAACATGGTTTTTTTGTGAATAAAATAATATAACACACATTTTCAAGAAAAAATTATCATTCAAAAAGTTTGTGTTGTTAGAATAATTGCTTCTATTGGTATGCTTACCCTTATTAAGCATATTATCTAACCCCTTTATTATGTTTTATTTTTCCCAAGATACCAAGATTTGTATTATGATTAATATGTAGGGTTAATCTTGGAGAATAATTTAATTATCAAAAGATTTTCTATGTTGTAATTTATATTTTAAAATATAATGTAAGATTCATGTATGTAATCTATTTTTCAAAACTGCTAAACTAATTAGTCCTTTGAGATTCAAATCTTGTATATATTTCAATGTAATAAAATGAGGCACTAACTCTAGGATACTAGGTTCGGGGTTATTACAGTTAGTATCAGAGGAAGTTTAGTAGAAACCTTGGAAACTAGATTTATAAAATAGAGATTACGTAACATAACCCTAATATAGATTTTGAGGATAATCATAGAAGAAAATCCTAGAATTTTGGTAAAGTAGATATTATGCAGGTCTTCCTAGAAATACATCCCGATCTGGATACTACAAGTGGAATTGGTTCTTGCATAGATGTACCTAGGGGTAATAACTCTGACAAGGTGCATCGGGTTTGACTCGGTGTAACCCGGTACACAACAACGGGTCTTACTGCACAACTGGATTGACACTCCCAATGGATATTCTTAGGATAATTCAAATTTTCTTTACAAATCATTATGAAGGATTTAAAAGTAAACACGTCTTCAAATAAACCTTGTTTATGATTATATGATTAGCAATGCATAAATTTTTCAGTTAATGTAAAGTGTTACTAGTTTGAAATTATGTATTATGATTCATGAACTAATTTAATGTATGCTATTGTTTAGAAATGGTGCCTAGTGGAAGGAATAGAAACTATATGAATGCATGTAACCCATGTAGGGATTTACCTCCTATGAAAGATAATGATGTTGGATTTGGATATTCAACTAGTGCCTAGTAACTTATAACTATACTAGGACAACTGACTTAGGTTATGAACAATAACCTTACCATTATGGAGCATCCTGATCCACAATGTGTATGATCAATGTTATATCACTTCATGAGAAAAAAACCTACAACATTCAATGGGACTATACATCAATTTATAGTTAAATAATGGACAATTTCTTTATAGAAGATATTTCTTGCATTGGGAAGCAATGAAAGGGAGAAGGTTGTCATGGAAGTTTATCATCTCTCGGTAGATGTATATCAATGGTGGTCAATAATTCAAAACATGAAGGAGGAGGAATAAATTTCAATCATGGAATGGAAATATTTTAATGAAATTTTATTGGAAAAATATTTCCCTTATGAACAACGAGTGGATATGGAGAGAAAATTATTGAATCTGAGGTAAAAGGAGGATGAGGATATTGTTAAATATTAATACAACTTTACAATGTTAGTAAGGCATGCTATAAATTACCTGCATAATTCAAATAGAAATATTGATCAATTATTTTATGGGTTAAAATCATTCCTAAAAAGGGCACCAATCTCCCAAAATTTATCATCATATGAAGATATAATCTCATGTGATATCAAGATAGAAAAATAATCCTCTAAGTCTTATGAATTTAAGGGAAAGTAGGAGAAAAATAAAGCTATTGAACTCTCTAGAAAAGGAAATAAGGAAAAGGGTAAGAATGGAAGGGTTGAATTTCCATCATATAATAAATGTGTAAATAAACATCCTGGAACATGCCTATTAGGGACAAGAGTTTATTACAATTGTGGAGAAAAAGGCCACCAAGACCATGATTGCAAGTAAAAGAAAAAATTCTGTAATATACAATGTTTTAAATTTAAGGATATGGGACACTATGAAAATGATTTTCCTAAGAATCCAGAAAATATTCCCCATAAAATTACAAGGGAGAAAGGCCAAGATTATGTGATCACAAATGTTTAGGTTGAAGTTCCTAATGATGTGGTAGAAAATACTTTAATCATCTCCTCAAACTTATAGAATGATTTATTTGATTCTGGATCACCACATTCTTTTATATCTTCCCAATTTTATAAGAAAATTAGACATTTCCATTTTTATTTAATAAAAGATTTGTTAGTTAAAACTCCTAAGGGAAGTCTCATTGCAATAAATATATATTGGTCAATCCCCTTTATGAAAAGTAAACATTCTTTACTTTCTAAACATGTTATCATACCTATGGTTGACTTTGATATAATCCTTATTATAGACTATATTTAAAAATACAATGTGAAAATTTATTTCAAAAATAAGAAAATTATTATTTTTGGGGAAGAATAAGAATCCCTTATCTTTAAATAAGAAATTTCATCATCTGATTCTTACCTAGATCCACCCCTAGTATCTCTACTAAATAAAATTCTTGAGGAGTAATAAAAAACAAAATATAGGGATAGAGAAGTTAATATTCAAATTGAGGATATACCTATTGTGTATGAATACATTGATGTATTTCCTGTGGATTAACCTGGACATCCCACAGAGTGGGAAGTTGAATTTTACATTGATTTAATTCTCTATGTAAGGCCAATATAAAAGACTTCTTATAGAATGACAATTGTGGAATTAGTGGAGTTGAAAAAACAACTAGAGTATTTTAGAAATAAGGGATTAATTCTCCCTAATGTTTCCCCATGGAGATCCCTTGTTCTCTTTGTTAACAAGAAAGATGTATCCCTGAGGCTGTTAATTGATTATAGGGAAATAAATGTTATTACAATAAATAAAAAGTATCCTCTACCACACATTGATGACTTGTTTGATCAACTTTATGGAGCCCAATATTTTTAAGACTCATCTTCGTTTTGGGTATCACTAATTGTGAGTAAATGAGGAATAAATTTCAAAGACATCTTTTTGGATGAGGTATGTATATTATGAGTTTACAGTAATTCCATTTGGATTGAATAACACACCCTATATTTTTATGGACTTAATAAACAAATTATTAATGTAATTTCTTGATTATTTTTTATGGTATTCATTAATGAGATTTTGGTGTATTCTAAAATCTATGATGAAAATGGAAATCACTTGTGGATTATTATTAAGACTCTTATAAGGGAATAGTTATATTGGAAATTTAGTAAGTGTGATTTCTAGATTAAAGAAGTTCCTTTTATTGGACATATTGTCCCTAAGTAAGGAATATTAGTTGATATTGAAAAGATAAAGGTAGTCAGAGAATGGACTACACCAACAAACATAACTGAGGTACGTAGTTTAATTGGGTTTTCAGGTTATTATTAGTGATTCATTCATAATTTTTCCAAATTGGATAACCCATTAACTAAGCTTACATGTAAAGGGTTTAGGTTTTTTTTTTCAGAAAAGGGAATCTAAAGAATGTTTTGATGAACTAAATAGAAGATTAGTTGATTCTCTAATTTTTATCTACCATCTAGAAGTGATGGTTTTTTCATATATAGTGATGCATAAAATAAGGGACATGGTTGTGTCCTAATGAAAATTGATAAAGTTATCACATATGCATCAAGAAAATTTAAGACTCGTGAAAAAAACTATCCAAACCATGATTTGGAGCTAGTGGTCATAATCTTAAATTTGAAAATATAGAGACATTGTCTCTATAGAAAATGATGTAAGATATACAAAAATTATAAAAGTCTAAAATAAATCTTCTCATATAAAGAGCTCAACACGAGACAAATATGATGGCTCAAGCTACTCAAGGATTATTATTTCTCAATACACTACCACCTGGGGAAAGAAAATAAGGCAGCATATGCATTGAGTAGAAAGGATCATGGAGTTCTAACCCAAATGAGGATTGAGAGGGATCTTATGTTCATAGATCTAGTAAAGATTGATATTGAAATTAATAAGGAAGGAGATACATAAATAATTTTTTAAATTATTTTAAAACCATTTTTATTAGAGAAGATAAAGAATTCTAAATATGATGATGAGAAACTTTAGAAGAAAATTGAAGGTGTGAATGAAGGAAAGTTGGAATAATTTGTTTGTAAAGATGGTGTTCTAAAATTTATAAAGAGGCTATGTGTTCCATCTATACCCGAGATAAAATGGAATTTTTAGAAAATTATTATAGCTCAAATTTCCTTATACACCATGGTAGAACAAATATGTATAGGGAAATAGAGGAATTTTTTTGGTGGGATAACATGAAGTGGAAAATTGCTGATTATGTGTCCAGATGTTTGGTTTGTTAACAATTAAATGCTGTGAGGAAGCATCCTAAAGGATTCCTATAACCTCTTCCTATTCCCATATGGAAATGAGATGATATTATAATGGAATTTGTCAGAGGACTACTAAGGACTCCCAAAAATAATGATGTGATGTGGGTTATTATTGATCACCTTACCAAATCATCACATTTTCTTGCTATAAGAGAATATTTAACTCTTGAATGCCTAATGAGACTCAATATTAATGAATTTTTAAGACTTCATGGTGCACCTCTATCGATTGAGTCTAATTGAGATCCCTCTTTTACATAAAAATTCTAGAATAGTATTCATAATTCTTTAAATACTGAGCTTCATTTGAGCACTTCCTACCATCCTCAAACTGATGGAAATTATGAAAGATAAATTCAAACAATGGAAGACAGGTTGAGATCATGTTCACTAAAATTTAAAGGTATGTGGTATCAGTACCTTCCATTGGTATAATTTTCCTAGAATAATAGTTTCCATTCAAGTATTCAAGTGACACTGTATGAAGCATTATATGGAAAGAGGTTTTGTACTCCAATGTGCTTAGATGAAGTTGGTGAAAGGAAACTTGTAGGCCCAAAACTTGTTGAAGATAATATAAAAAAGTTAAAGGCTATTTAGTCTTATATTAAATAATATCAAACTAGGAAAAAGATTTATGTCGATAATTAGAGGAAAGATTTGGAGTTCCAAGTAGGAGATCATGTTTTCTTAAAAGTATCTCCATGGAAGGGGGTTTTAAGGTTCAATAAGAAAGGGAAACCGAGTCCTAGGTACATCAAACCCTTTTAAATTCTTTAAATGTTTAGAGTTTTTTCTTACTATTTTGAAATTCCTCCAAAACTCTCAAAAGTACATGATGTATTTCATATATCACTGCAAAGTAAGTACATACCTGACCCAACACATGTGTTAACATTTGAAGAAATAGAGTTAGAACCTAACCTTTTTTACCATGAAGAAACCATTCAAATTCTTGATACTAGACAACAAGTGTTGAGGAATCGAATGACTCGACTGGTAAAGGTACTTTGGAGAAATCACAAAATGGAAAAAGCAACATGGGATCTAGAGGATTCTATGTATAAGAACTAACCACATATTTTTTGGAACGTAACACCCCTAAAATTTTGAGGATAAATTTTTTAGGAGGTAATATTGTATCACCCTGATACTTTACCATATTTTACCTTTATAATGAATTTAATTTTTTTGATAGCTTATAATGCATGCAACAACAGGTTTGAACTAAACACTATTTAGTCACATTTTTCACATTAAATTAAATTATATCACTTTTAGAGAATTTATATAGTAAATTTATATGTTATATATCCAATAAAATATTTTTTCATTCATCTAATATATTTTATATTCATAGGATAAAAACAAACCCAATATTACACATAAAAACCAATATTTTTATAAAGTAGTTTTACCACCTTTTAACGGAGACCATATTTTAAATATAAAGTTTGAAAATTTTATATATTATATTTAAAAAAATAAACTTATTATTTTAAACCAGAATATAAAAATTTACTTGGGTTGAATTTTTTGTATTTTTCTGATAAGTTTCATGTTTTGATGAATAGTGATAAATTATTACATTTTAATTGAAAACAACTTTTTCGTTTAAAGAATTTATAGTGCTAAATTATATTTTAAATTGGTTTTAAAATATAATTAGATTAATTTTATATTATTTATTAAAATTTAGGTCATTGGAATCAATTTCACCTTGAATTTTAATATATAAACATTACAAGATTTTGTATGTTTTCACTTTATAAACCTGTTTTCCCATTCCATCAATGAGATTAATTTTCAATTAATTATTGTAATTTATGTGTTCTGAATTTTGAAAAATGGATTCAATATTTTGAATCAGTGGGTCCAAATTATGTAAATAGGTTTCTTTTATTTTTTGGAATATTAATAGTAAATTTAGTAATATTTTAATTACCACAGTTATGGGTAAATCGGGTAATTAAGGGTAAAAATAATATTATAAATATTAGAAAATTACCATAAAACTCTTATTAATTTTATTGGATAATTATTTTTCATACCTAATAATTAAATAATAGGTTATGATACCCTTTATGGCCTTTTTTATGAGAATATAACCTTATTAATATTATATTAAAAGGAAAGTCAAATTTTTCATATTTTTGTTTTTAACTAGAGAAATATTTTTAATATTGGTTTATATAAGAGATATGTTAGACTATAAATATTATTTGGAAATATAAAATGTTTATATAAATCATGGTAATTTATTTATAAGTTTTAGTGATAAAATAATTACACTAAATGATGACATAATGATGATGTAGTAATTATCTAATTAATGGAATAATCAAATTAATAATATTAAAAAAATTAAAATAAATATAATTTGAAATAATTAATGTCATATAAGAATTTTATAGATTAATTTTACATATTATTGATGATTTAAAAGAGTTTTTTAGAAAATATCATGTTGTTATGGTATTTTTAAAAAGTTAATAAATGAATAGTGTCAAAATTAACACTAATGATATTTTAAAATAAATAATATTTTATTAAATTATATAAAATTAATAAAAAAATAAAACTCTGAAAACTTATTTTTATGAAGTTAAATATTTCATAAATGAATCATTTATTAGTCTTTTGTCATTTTATAATAATTATATTAACCCTCAAATTGTAACTTACATGACATCACCGTAAGAGTTAAAAGGGTTAAATAAGGGTTAAAACAAAAAGATAAGGATTAAAAATAATAAAAATAACTTGTATAATTTTAATAATATGAATGTATTTATACCCATATTCATAATATCTTAAAAATAATTCATTTTGGATCCATTTTTAATTGAAAATTAATTTATATTAATTTAATATTTTGAGAGTTTCCAAAGGTTCCCCTCATCTCAATTATAAAAGGAACCTCCTCCCTCATTTATTCACAAAAATTTGAGCATTATAAATAGAATAATTCATGTACATTTATCTTACAAATATACTTAACCAATTCCTAGACGTTTTGGTCTCCCAAAAATACCAATCTTATATCCATTAAGAAGAGATCTAAAGGAAGTCCGCCGAAGAAGAGGTAATCGTTTCTACTAACTCGTCCAAGTTTTTTCTTCCTATACTTACTATTTATATGTTTTTACATTATAAAGTAATAAATAAAGTATAATATATATTATTATATGTTATTATTATTATGGGACAACCATATTCCATGATTTATCATTTTTATGAAAAATGAAAGCACTGCGTGTGTGTACGTACATCTTAACATCTCCACGTCATGGTGTAATTTGTTTTTCATAACGAATTTATTTAGATGGATATAATAATGGAAATAATGGATATAAATAAAAAAATGACATGATATTTATTATTTATAATTAACATACAGTCCAATTCCTTACCCTTTAACCATTAATGGTATGATATCATCGCTCGTGTGTATGTACGACTTACGGTCTCCACGACGCGATGAGATTCATTTTCCATGTTAACCATTTAATAATGATTATAAAAATGTATATATTGATTAAATATAATATATATGAACTTAATATCATTTTTTAGATGATATATATATATATATCATATACATAATAAACATGGATTACATGACAAAACATGCATAGGAAAATGAAGTAATTCACAACCGAAACAACGATAATAATGAAATAATATTAACAAAAAGATATAAGAAGATCATATATTATATCATAAATATGGTTATGGTTCTATTATAAATTAATAACATGTTTTAAACCATTATACAGGAGTATAAAACACATTCAACTAAATTAAAGTACAATGTAAGGATTAATTTCACAATCTCATTATAATTCAGAATTGTTTATACATAATTATATACTGGGAAATATTTATCATCCATGTCTGTATTAATTATAAATTTTTTCCAAATTTGTTTTACTATTATCCTTCAAAAAATTTAATATCTTTTTACCATGTTTTACCTTTTATAAAATGATTTGTAGGGAATATTTTTTTTCATTTTCTAAATAAGGTGCTTGATGAATTTTTGATAAAATACAGAAGGAATGTTTTTTTAACTTATGTGGAATGAGTGGGTTTTTTATGAATTCATGATGCCTTAATGTTTTGAAGATTCCTTTAGAAATTTACAGTGTTTTTTCAATGAAAAAAATTTTCTTTAAAATTGTGTGACCTTTTAAATAAATGATTTCAAAGTAAAAGGGGTATTTATCTCAAGAAATTTTAAAGATATTATTATATCATTTTCATCTATGTAAACATCCTTGGTTGGATGTTATGCTTGATTGAGTTTGATCTCTTATGGTACCATCTACCATATTTTATGGAAGGGTTTTTGATTAGTTGAATATGGATGTGTTATTTTGTTACCATTCATGGTTAATGGTTGAAGTATTCACATTTCATATGCTAGTTTTTCAATAAAAATGTTTATGTTGTTTATGTTTCAACATTTTCATATGAGAAATTCATTGGACTTAGTAAGTGAGGAACGAGGACTTCTATATCCCCTCGATGCATAATTAAGTCTAATGAGACAAAATAGTTTGGGTATTGATTGATATCTTTACTGTTTATGTATGGTGTCTTGGATGAAGCCCTGACACTATGTTTATGATGTACCACATTATGAATTCCCTAATTATGAGATTATTTATTGATATTACATGTCATTATCCGATTAATAGAATATCCATGTGATTATTTATGTGGAATTATATTATTTTTATTTATTATTTCCATATTATTCTCTAGATTATGTTTAAGTGGATTGTGTTTTAGTTATACACCTCGCCTTAATGTTTATGCTTTTTATTCATAATAGATTACACTGTACGCTTAACCTTATTGAGCATCCAACCTCACCCATTTTTTATGTTTTATTTTTTATAGGATTCCAAGATGTGTATTATGACTGATATACAGGGTTAATCTAGGAGAAAAATGGCATTCTCATAATATTTTATATGTCGTACTTTATGTTTTAAAATGCAATGTAAGGTTCATATATGTAATTTGTTTTCTAAAACTGCTAAACTGATTGGTCCTTTTGGATTTTAATCTTGTATCTATGCCAATGTAATAAAGTGAGGCATCGACTATGGGTTACTGGGGTTGGGGTTGTTACACAGTCCATTTTATATTTTTTTTATCATTTTCCATTTTTTTAATTCAAGAGGGGAAAACAATGAAGTATCGTGAATGGATCAACATTATTAATTTATTCCCAAAATAAGCACCCCCATACTTTTTCCTTATAATTTAAATAATCCCTTCCACCATGATTCCATTCACACCAACACTTCATCTTTAAAATATCATGAAAATTCTAAGAGTAGGGTAGGATTGGATAAAAATGGATTGAAACATGGATCACCCCTAACAAGGTCATTCATGGTTTCTATGGGATAAATAAGGATTGATGTAAATGTGGTATTTTAAGGATAATTAATTTTCAAAATATTCCTCAATCATTTTAAATGTTTTTATATAGTCATAAATTTGATAAGTTCAAATGAAAGTTCTAGTAGGTGACATGTCTTAAGATCACTTAATAAATATGCTCAATAATAAAATAGTTTTCTCTAGAAATACTCTCAATAATGGGAATTATAACATTGTAAAACCACTAAAGGAATGATTAATAATAAAAAATCAATTCACATGAATTTCATAAATTCAAATCATGAAAAATGATAGGGAAATTTCATTCATAAAAATCAATTAATTTAATTAAATCATGAGTCCTCATTTTAATATCCATGCTTCAATTTAATTATCAAATTCTCCATTTTACTCATTAAATTTAATTAACATTTAAATCTAGAAAATGGAATCACTATATTCCTGAAAAACTCATGTCTCATAGATAAGTCAAGTAATGCATTAATTAAATCATGGGAAAGCAATTCTAGTTTAAATCTCAAATCAAAATCTTAGACAAAAATGTAAGGAGTTTAAAAGATAAAAATTAAAAGTGAACTCCATTTTGAAATTAATTTTAGTCCTATTTACTCTATGGCTATTTGGGGATTAATTTTTCCATCATGAACCTACAAAATAAAATTACTCAATTCAACATAAAGATCATGTCATTTATGTTGAAAAAGATAAGAGGGAGTGGACTGCATGTTGGACTAATTCCTAAGACAATATTTGAAATCTAAATTCCTAGAAATATTGATATGATAAATCTTGGTATGATACCCTAAGTGGAATATGAATTTTTACTACCTTCAAAGGCCAGTACCAGCTGTTATCCATAATCTGATAGTGGGTGGATATTCTTGGACTTGAACCACCACATGTGGATTTTCTAATCTTCCATATCTTCTTTGTTGGTGAGTAATGATCCATGGATAGAGTATACCAGACCCTTCTCCTTTATAATTAAGTTCATATTTCATGGAATGGTAGGATAAAGTATGGATCAACCTCCTTCTTGGTTTCTACTTGTATAACCTCCTCTTCATTTTCCAGTGTTGTCTTAATGTGGGTTGTATGAATTTCAATTTCAAGAGTAGGGCTAAAATTAATTTTTAATTAGATGGAATTTAAACTTGGAGAATGTAAATTAGAATCCCAATTTTATTTTGAGTAGCCCCTATATTGATTTATTGAGGCTAAACTACTTGTTTTTATTCATGGGCTACCTCAAATGCATGTTCATCAAAATTTGGGAGCTCCATGTGTTATTCAGCAAGTGCATGTTCAGTTTCTTCCTCTTCCTCTAAGGAAAAGAAATGATTTAAAAAATATGAAAAATCAAAACCATAAGGAGTGATAATAAAATCATATTGAATGAAATAAAAATATATAGAGTTTAATAAAGGATTATCTCCCTGAATTGGTTCTAGTTCAATCACTACTTCAGTGATAAGTGCCTCTTGAAAGCGAGTCTTAGTGGATGGAGGTAGGTAATCAGGATCCTCCGTCATTTCTTCAAATTACATCACTATTGTGGATTTATCCTCTTCCATGTATAAAGTAATGTGCAATGGTACTATCTCTTCTACTTTTTAAGGATTGGGGATATAATGTTGTACCTCATACTCATTCTAGAATTCATCCAGATCTTGTTGATCTCCCACATGTTGCTCAGTAGGAAAGTCTTTCTCATCACTAATCCACTATAGATAATCATGGTATTTTTTTATTTGGATATTTAGATGGTTGGTATGTGGATAATCCTTAACCTGGGCCTCAACCTATTTTATTTCTTCAGTGAAATTGGGGGAAACTAAAGGAAATTCCTTTTTGGGATTGAATCTTTATAAGTCAGTTATGATTTCATTGTCCATGACAATAAAATATTGAGGTGAGATCCATATATCTTATCCTCTTTGAATATTTTTTACAATTATCATAATAGAATTATCCCTTTATTTGAGGGACTCCTTAGTGTAGTATGATTATTGTTCTTATACCTATGAGCAATTGTTCCTTGCAGAATAATAAAAGTTTGGATACATCATGGAAAGAATTTTTATATGATTTTTTAATATGGAAAATACTAAAAATATATCTACAATGTGAAAATAGAAAAATATAAGTAAACTACTGAATTTATCCCTAGAAAAGACACCATTTTTGATTCATTCCTGTCATAGGGTGTGGAAAAATAAATTTTATACTCCTAATACAACAGGCTGATGAGGGTTGTCTCACTTGAAGAGATTTCTCAATTTATTCACTCATTTATTCCATCTCACCAAAACTACTTCTTCTTTATGTTTTAAGTTTTATGAAAGTAATGTAATTGAAAATACATGAAGTATAAAAAGTTATAAACTTATACTAACATGAAATTACAACTGAATGAAATTAGGATGAAAGTACATGGACTTTGTGGTTTGGTTCATGGGTTCCATCATTATTTTTTTAGGGTTTAGATTAAATTTGACAATTCAATTATGAGATATCATTCATAATATACAATTATTTTATTTAGTGGTGTGAAATATTGAATGAATATATAAATCTTAATTTCACCTCCTCCAGTAATCAAGGTTGATGAAACACCTCAATCGAGAGTATAATATCTCTGAGGACCTAGCTCCATCGTATGGAATTTCATCCACTGAATGGATTAACTCCATAGTATAAAGATCTTGTATCTAGTATAAAGGAGGGGAAAGATTTAATAAAATAATAAAAATGAGTTTGAGATTAGTGTCATGGTGGATGATTTCCACACACATGCACATCAATATTTCTCATCACAAACTTAATAAAACATAAGAATTTAAGTGTAAAATAAATGAAATTTCCACATACCTCCCCCAGGATAAGCCTCATGTTAGTTCCTCATTTTTTATTGTAATAGGTCATGGTTTAATGAGAAAGAAATAGAATAAAATAAAAGAAACTAAAATAATTCATATGAGAAAAGAATAAGAAGAAAAACACACACATGAAATCACAAAATAAAAATAGAAGAAGAAGAAAAAGAGAAGGATGATGAATAATATGGAAAAGAATAAGAATGGTGTGTGGAAGAAGACCCAAAAATAAATAACATGAATGAATTATATTTTATTTAAAAGAAACTAAATTAAATTTACATTTAAAATAAACTAAAGTAAAAAATAATAAAAATAAAAATAAAATAAGAAAAGAAATAGTTATAGCAGCTTCCCCTCCATAATATTTCCTCTGAAAGTTGGATCATGTTATTACCATCTTATGGTAGAATAAATCCATAGATACTTCTTATAAGATTCTAAAAATTAAGTTTTATATTGACCCACCAAATTTCAAATTAATTGGATGTGTATATAGGAAGTTGTGACACAATCAATGAGTCACACTCTTTCTAGATGAATGTTTCCTAAATCCTCCTACAATTTTGAGCATCTAATATCCACATTAATGAAGGAATATCTATATTATATTTAATGGTAAAAATTACCTTTTAATTATATTTCAAATCCAACTGGAATCACCTCAATTTGAGGTATTTAGCCCGATTTATTCCACATTTACTGAGGTGGGGTCCATGTTGTCCTCCATAAAATTTTTCAACTTGATTGATTTTTTAGGGAATGAAGATATTTGAATTTGATACTAGTCCAGAATAATAAGTGGAATACCTAAAATCAAGGAATCCTAAAAAAATAACCACTCAAATTGGATAAATGTTTTAAAAGTTATTCTCAAAATACCAAAGTGATTAAAATTTGTTAAAATTATAGAATTAATAATTTTTGAATTTTATCTCAAAACAAACCATAAATACAAAACTTATGGAAATAATCTCGAATTTATAAATTGGGAGTGTTTAAATCATTTAAATAGAGATGAAAAATGATGAAAATATTAACTCTATCACCCATTTTCTCCCAATGGAGTATACTAAAACTAGAGGTTCTAAAAAATTCAAAAAATAATTTTGATATATGGAACCCATTTTTGAATTCATGGATTCTTTGTATCTAGAAGATTTTGGGATATTCAGAGCTCCATTATAGGATACAGGTTCATCATTCTCAAAGAATAACACGTTAGTTTCCTAAATGATAAGAAAAACATATCTTTATTGTTCTCTAACATACCTTGTGATTGAAAGACACTATTGTGGGAACCCTCAAATGATTAGTGATTTTTTGGGTACTTAAGTGCAACATAGTAGCTGACTAAGGTCGTCTCTTAAAGGAGGAAGTAAATTTGAAAACTTATTAAAGGTATTTTAAAAATAACATAAAAGGGAATAATAACACTACTTGAAAGGATGTGGGTTTTTTTTACCATTCATAAAACTAGAATAATTTTGCTGGAAGAAGATTATAAAATATTTTTTTTTTATTTTTGAAATGAAGTTAGATTAAAAAGACACAACAAGAAGATGTTTTTTAGACAATATTTAAAATAAGTAATCAATCTAACTCTACATCTCCATTTACTTATTAATCATTATCATTTAAATTAATATCCAATTAATTATTATCCCCAAATTTGTTAACCCCCGAACCCTATGAGAATTAATTTTACCACAAATATGAAGAGAATTAAACCCTAGGCTATCTTCAGAACATGAAATCACAACACCCTGCTTTGATTGATGTTATAAGGATAGATTATGGTCAGTGGTAAATTAAGGAACATGTACATTATAGAAAATTAGGATGAATTGATCTTAGGGATTATATTTGAACTCTACAAATTTATCTCGTGTGGTCTTGTTTTAC
Organism: Viscum album; assembly: GCA_963277665.1. Lineage (NCBI taxonomy): Eukaryota > Viridiplantae > Streptophyta > Magnoliopsida > Santalales > Viscaceae > Viscum > Viscum album. The sequence continues at coordinate 643,551,422 of OY728120.1, read as the reverse complement.
TGATTAAGTTTGCACTCTCACAATTTACACAATACTCGACCTCAAGTGTTTTTGTATTAATTGTTCAATTTCTTTATTAGTTTCATATAATTTAAAAACTAAATTCATAGATCATATTAAGTTAACTACAGTATCTCAATGATTCAAAATAATTAAATGAAGAGGGTAGAAGATAGATCAATCACTAAGAGAACTATTCTTCCATGGGCGGTGTGGTCATCGTGGAGACGTTTTGCATGAGAAAAGGATTGAAAGGGTAGAACCCAATCTCATCTCCACTCTTGATTAAAACCCAAATAGGATGAGTAAAGAAGAATATAATTTAACAAAATGGAAGAAAAAAAAAGAAATAAAAGAATAATAAAGAAGTTTATTACACAAATGAAAACATTACAACATGAAGAAGAGAAGAAGGCTTCGATGAGGGGATCCTTGCTTCAAGAGCTACCCCTCTTACAATGGCTGGAGAATTTTGGTGAAAAAAATTATACTATGCCTTAAATATCCTAATTCACGTCTTATCCCATCTAAATGATAAAAAAACTAATTTATAGAGTGAAGGAGAGACTAGGTTTAAAGAGATTTCAAGTGTGAATGGGGAATCTCGACCAAATATTTTAATCCAACTTGCACCACGCATTAGACATCCAAAACGCGTGAACCATCTATTCTTACAGAATAATTATTTTTGAATAATGTTGTTGGTGAGATGATCTCAAAATTTGGGCCCAATCCAAGCTCGAATGAAGAAGTTATAGCCCAAATACAGAACCAATATCCAATTTGGAGGGTCTAACTCACATTTGACTTCATGGTCCATTTAGTCCAACCAAATGTACATTTTATCTCCAATGTTCTGAAAAAAAGTTGTATCAAATTAAGTTAGGAACATAGTTACAAAATTTCATTTTAAAATAATAAATATGAAAATATTTATTTTTGAAATACTACAGTGCACTATAAAGGGTAAAACTGGAATTTCTATCACATTTTCAAATGAATGATCTAATCCCAAATATTTTATAAATAAACATATTTAACACAATGTGAGGAAGTTTTATCATTTATTATCAATAAAATATTCAATAAAAATGTGTTTTATCAACTCCCCCACACTTACCCTTTTTCTCTCCTGGGAGAAACCTCATATCATGTATTCGAAAAAATTGTGACAAGATATGCATATTCATATTTCTCAATCCACAATGAAAATATAGGAAAAGTAAGAATCCCATAAAGAGTAAATATTAATAAATTTTAAATTCATTGTCTCATAAATTGTGTCAAAACAAAATCCAGTGAGATTTATAACACTAATCATAGCGAAACAAGTCATGGGTCTACCATGCCACTAATTCTCCACGTGTGTGTGTGAAAACCATTCCAAGATTATCTCTCCACCATTTATCTAGTATATTTAGGTCAATAAAAACTTTTCTTCTTACCTTATTCTATTCCACTGAACCTGTTCAACATCCTTTGCAATCAAATTCAAAAAACCACTCATTTAAGCATTCCCAGAAGTCAAACCATGAGCTCTCGACCTAAATATCCCCACATGTTGTTCATTTATTCACTCCCCTATTTATTGATTTTTTTTTAGATTTTTTTTAAATTTTTTCAGAGGGCGTACAATTGTTAGATATTAGGTTCCAATACATAGGTCAATCTGGTATAGTTATGGAAACATTCATAAGAGAAATGAACGTATGGAAAGACCATGTTGTAAGTTGAAAAGAATTACTTACCCATAATATATATTCAATTGGGTAAGAGAAACTCACAAGTCATGATTATGTGAAAAATTGTGTGGATAAATCAATGACACAATTTACCATGAAAAAATATCACATATAATGATGTCAAAATCTAAAATATTTTATAATGAGACAACCATTCATATCATCGATGACTTCAATTTTTATAAAAGTCAACCCTTGATGATGAAATCATACTCATGCTTATATTTTTACCAAGGAATTTTTAAAACATGCATTTTCTATATGTTCCACATGAGAATGTTACATGATATATTTGTTTCTTTTTTTTATCTTTTTTTTGTTTTATTTTTTTTGTTGAAAATTTTAACAAAAAACTTAATAGAAAATACACATAAAACACACAAATGAAAATCCTAAATATCTACCCCAAAATGTTTTCCCCTCCCCCACACTTAAAATATTGCATTATACTCAATGTGAACCTATGAGATGATATATACACATGAAATTTTAATTAGGAAAAATAATATAAAAGTGAAAGGGTTAGGAAAATCCTGATATGCTCAAGTGATGATGGGGTCATGCAGTGTAATGAAATCCAATACATCAGTAGGAAGTCCCTTATTTATTCAAACATTTCCCATTGACTGTAAAGATCCTTCTTGTGTCCTCTTGTGTGATCTCCACTACACCATAAGTAAAAACATTAGTCACAACATAAGGACCTAACCACCTGGAATGAAACTTACCAGGCATCAACTTCAGTCGTATAGAGCAAGACTTTCTCTCCAACCTGAAATTCTATTTTCTGGATCACTTTGTCATGAGGTGATTTTGATATTTCCTTATAGAGCATGGAGTTATCATATGAAGATGATCAAATCTCCTCAAGATCTTGAATTTTCAGATTCCTTTGGATTCCATCTTGGTCCAAATCCATGTTATATTTCTTTATAGCCCAATAAGACCGATGCTCCACTTCCATGAGGAGATGACACACTTTCCCAAAAAAAATCCTAAATGGAGACATACCAATGGGTGTCTTGTATGCTATCCTATAATCCCATAGTGCATCATCTAAGCGCTTGCTTTAATTCTTCCTATTCGGCTGCATAGTTTTCTCCAAAAGTTTTTCAACTCACGATTTGAAACCTTAGCCTTGCCATTTTTTGGGGTGGTATGGTGTTGATGTTTTGTGTGTCACCCCATAATTTTGAAGGAGGGAAGAAAAATTCTGATTGCAAAAGTGTGTCCCTTGGTCACTGATGATGGACTTTGGCACTCCAAACCTACAAAAAATCTATGTCTTGACAAAGTCCACTACAACTTGAGAATCGTCAGTCCTGGTGGCCTTAGCCTCCACCCATTTTCTCACATAATCAACGAAAACCAAAATATATAGGAAACCAAATGAGCTAGGAAAAGGTCCCATAAAATCAATTCCCCATACATCAAAAATCTCACAGAATAATATGGGTTATTGGGGCATCTCATGTCTCCTAGAAATATTACCAATGTGTTTGCAACGTGAGAACGACTTGAAAAATACATGTGCATCATGGAATAAGCTAGTATAATATAATCCAGAGTCTAAGACTTTCCTAGTTGTCCGTTGGGGTCCAAATTGTCCATCATAAGCAAGTGTATAACAAAACTATAAAATAGAATCAAACTCATGATTAGGATCACACCTCCTAATAACTTGATCCCACCACATGCTTCATAGGCAGGGATCATCCCAAACATAAAATATTGACTCACTCTTTAATTTTTGGACTAGATATTTCTTTAAATTTGTAGGGATTTCAGATGAAACAAGGTAGTTCACTAAATCATTATACTCAGGATGCATACCTAATATGGAATAAAGACGCTAATCAGGGAAAGTGTCCCGAAGTGGTACCTAGTCTAAGGTGTCATCCTCTAGTGTGTGAGTAAGCCTACTCATGTGGTCCTCCACCAGGTTTTCTGACCCCTTCTTATCCTTTATCTCAATATAAAATTATTGAATAAGGAGAATCCATTGGATTAGCCCAGGCTTTGCATCAGGCTTCTTCAAGAGGTACCTTAGAGCAGCATGGTCATAAAAAACAACTACTTTAGAGCCCAATAAATATGAACGGAATTTATCTAAAGAAAATATGATATCAAGAAACTAATTTACCATGGTTGTGTAGTTTGATTGGGCTGAATCCAGTGTCCTTGATGCATAGGCAATCACATGTGAACGCCCCTCCACCCTCTGATATAAGACATCTCCAACTAGAAAGTTGGAGGCATCACACATACTCTCAAAAGGAATCTCCCACCATGGGGGATTTATGATAGGTAGAGTGGTCAAAAACTTCTTTATCTCATAAAATTAAGTCCTTCAAGAATCATTAAACACAAAATTAGAATCATTTTGAAGTAATCATGACATAGGAAGAGCAATATTACTGAAATCTTTGACGAAGCATCGATAAAATCCTGCATACCCTAGGAAAGATCTAACATCATGAACTCATGAAGGATATGGTAAGGATGAAATAATATATACCTTAGATCTATCAACCTCTATACCATGTTTTTACACTACATGCCCTAAGACAATTCCATGCTCTACCATAAAATGACACTTTTCAAAGTTCAAGACCAGATTCTTCTCAATACAGTGATTCAAAACCTTTCCCAAACAAGATATAAAATCATCAAATGAAGACCCATACAATGTAAAATCATCTATAAATACCTCCATGAAGGTCTCAATAAAATCAAAAAAAAAACTCACCATGCATCTCTGGAAGGTACCTGGGGCATTGCAAAGTCCAAATGACATCCTTCGGTAGGAAAACATACTGAATGGACAAGTGAATGTTGTCTTCTCTTGATCCTCCGGAGCAACAGGAACCTGGAAATATCTATAAAATTCATCCAAAAAACAATAGTGTGTTTTCCCAGCAAGTCTCTCAAGCATCTGATCAATAAATGGGAGGGGGAAATGGTCCTTGCAAGTAGATTGATTTAGTTTCCTATAATCAATACACACACGCCAACTGTTTTTCACCCTCATTGGAACTAACTCATCTTTCTCATTTTTAAAAACAGTAACCCCACTTTTCTTAGTAACAACTCGAATAGGACTCACCCACTGGGAATCTAAAATGGGATAAATTATACCTTCCTTGAGCAATTTTTCAACCTCTTTTTTAACAACCTCCAAAAGAGTTGGATTGAGTCTTCTTTGTGGATACCTAACTGGTTTAGCCCCATCCTACAAAAGAATCCTATGCATGAAAATGGAGGGGCTAATACCTGATATGTCAACATCCACCCGATTGCCTTAATGTTATCCCTAAAAAGATTCAAAAGTTTTTCTTTATCTTCAAAAGGGAGATTGTTAGCAATGATAACAGGTAATTTCTCATCACTTAATAAGTATGAGTATTTTAGATTTAGTGGTATTGGTATGGATGGATAAATTGAAGGAACTGAAATATGTTCACAATAAACATCAATATCAGAATATATATCATCAAAATTAGAGAATAATTCATCAAATCCATCAACATACTCAACAACCATGTCATAATCAGAGTTCACATGATCAAAATCAGAATATGAATCCATTTCAAAATCAAATCTAAGGGAGTATTGTACATTAGAAATAGGTGTGGAAGTACTCTTAGTGTAATATACCAGGTAAATAAAGAATAAAGCATTTTCATTTTTATTAATATTTTTGAATTAAATATTAATTTTACTTTAAAGGGGTTTCTATGTTCGATAGCGTACCCGATACGCACCAAAGAGTTTCTTTGAAAACTTACGTTGCACACTAGTAATAAAATAATATTATTTTAAATGGTAGTTAACAAGTAGCCGTTGTATTGGCGGGAATGAATGGAAATAACTAAAATATGATTATATATGTTTGTTAAATGTTTTTACATTTATCCAATAAAGGATAAAGGCTTAAAATACGAAAAGAATTCAATTTTAGGCATATATACTCTAACATTCACTAAAGGTCGACTTATCGCCTTTTGATGGTGAACCGTCTATAAATATAGTTTTGGTAACTCTTATATATTCTATTGGACCAAATAAAATTCTTCTTTATAATAGGGACATCAAATTTTACTTTGTGTAAATTTTTGGTATTTTTCTGATAAAGTTCATTTTTTTAATGAATAGTGAAAACTGTTGTATTTTAATTCAAAACCTCTTTTTAATCTAATTTATTTATATGATTAGATTATATTTTGAATTGGTTTTAAAGTTAATTTAGAATATATTTTTACCATTTAATCCAATAGTGGTCGTTGGAATCAATTTCACTTTGAAATTGGACTTAAACTAGTGTCAATCTTTTGATACTTATTGTTTCATAAAAACATGCTATTTGCTCTGACAACGGGAATTAATTATTAAATTAATTAATGTAACTTATATGTTTTGAATTTTTTAAAATAGAAATCATTTTTTAATTCGTAATATCAAATAAAGCTTAGGCTGAAGTTTTGGTATTTTTCTGAAAAACTTCAATTTTTGATGAATAGTGAAACCACTAAGTGGTATTTATAAAAACTGATTTTTCCGTTTAAATGAAATTTTACCACCTCTGTGTTTTGAATTTCAAAAATCCGATATACATGTTTTTCATTAAGAAGTAAAATGTGGTTCAATGGGATTAAAATAATTTTTGGTGAATAGTAACTTTTAAGTTTTTAATCGCGATTAGAGGTAATTAGTGTAGTTTAAGGTAAAAATAATGTTTTAATAATATGAAATGAACTTGGAACATGTCATAACATTATTGGATGTGTCATGTACGACAAAGAAAATCCATGGTTCAACTTGGGGACCCCATGGAGCCACTTTGGTAGGAAAATGACATTAATAACTTTTTATTTAAAGTTAAAATAAAAATGTCACAAACATGAGTTGTTTTACTAAAATAATTTTTAAATGGGGTTATACAAGTCATATTTTTGACTATAAATATTCATTAGAAAGATAAAAATATTTCCTACATAATTATAATTTTTTTATAATTTTTAGACATTAAATAAATTAAATTATTTATGATACCAGGATGATGCAGAGATTATCTCATTATTTAACGATTTAAAAAAATGAAAAGATAATGTAAAATCTAAGACCTAAACATGTCAAAAACCTATTGTATGGGTTTATTTAGAACTCTTATCACCTTATACTATAAATATATAATTTTGGGACCTTTTAAATCCGAAAATCATTTTATAATAAAGTAACCTTTTATAACTTTCCAAGAGTGCCCCTCCTCTCCTCTTATAAAAGGCCCCCACCTCTACCACCTTACCCACACCTCTAAAAACTTTGTCTCAGCCAAAACCTGACCATTTTGTCTCTCCAAATCCCTCTCTTACTCCTTGAAGCCTCACTTTGGGCAGAAGTCTTCCCAAGGAAGCCTTTGAGCTCAAATAAAAAAGAGTTACCCGTTTTAAATGTAGTGTTTTCTCTTGTGTTCTTATGTTTTATTTTGCTTCTCCAACCCTCTAAACTATTTTTATTAATTTCTTTTGTAACAAATCAAGTATCTTAAATATAATAGAATGTTGTTATAAGAATCATTAGAGCTACACTTACACACACCTACATCTAATGGTTAAAGAACATACTGTTTCTGTGGATGGTGAATTTCTGCCTCACGAAACGATGATTGTTCAACACTCATATAACACCTTCAAAGGTGGAAATTAATATGTCACTACATTTATATATGATATATAATATGTTTATGTTTTTCTTAAGATTCTGTATTTTTCATTTATGACATACCTTTATGGTTTCCATTATGGGTAAACGCGATATCTTCATTTTAGGAAGTGCGGACTACCGCCCCCTCAAAGTGATTTGATTCGTTAATACCATATGTGGTACGTATAAAGTATAGATTGAATGATATTATATATGATACAATAATTGAATTATAATACTATTATGTATCATTATGTTTTAATTCCATTAAATATGAAATAGAAATGGAAGTAGCGTTCATGCGTACGTACGGCTTACCATCTCCATGAACGGTGCATTTAATTTCTTACCTCTAAATGTTATGTAATATTATAGATGCATGTATATACTGGATATATATGATATATATGATATATGCATCATGAGTATAACTCTGGATATAATGGATACATGAACAACTTGTAATTATAAAGAGCATATTTTTGACTCAAGTACCAATGATCGTTAAAACGACCATTATTAACTTAAATAATTACATAGTGTTCATGACATGGTAATAAGTGATATAAAAAGAATAATGAACTTGAAAAAGGTTCTTAAGAAAGTATAAATTAACTCAAGTTTATTATTCAGTACGTTAAAGAACGATCGAGTCAAGTCGGACCCGAGGTATGGGACTTCGTCTCAATCTCCTTTCATTGAGGCATATTTTGTCTTATACACAACCTTCTTTTATACGGTGTATAAACCCCTTTGACTTTTAAGTTTATCCAAAAGGAATATTTTTATACGAAGCATTTTAATAAATGAAAAAAGGGAATGTTTTTGTCGTACGTATGCGGCGACAACGACTTCTTCGCCGCCGTGACCATTATTTGAGTTTCAGCTTCCTCTACAAGCCATACCTTTTTTTTAAATGAAAAATAAATACCATGTTTTACTTTTATTTTATTTTGGTATTGAAAATAGTTTTCATAATGTTTTATTATATCAACGTTTTGTATTGATATCTTTTGATTGAAATGTGGAAATGTTATGTTTCCTTTATGCATGTTTTATGTGATACGATTATGTTATGGTTCTTGAGAATTGTTAAGAAGACGGGTGGTTCTGTGATAAACTAAGGGCGGGTGATCCCGATATAGATCTCCAATGCATTGGGTAATGCAAAGGGGTTAAACGTTAAGGTTTCTCTGAAGATATTTAGGGAATATACTGTGATAGGTATTCCAAACGTAACCAAGAGGGTTACTCCCTACGTAATAATGTTATGAATGCCTCAAGTTACCTTTATGTCTTATGATTTCTATGATTTATTCATGATTTGATGAGGTATGTTAAATTTCTTATGTTTTATGGGTAAAGTATGATTTAATTCTTATGTATATATGTACTCATGTTTCCTTTCCATATTTTTATATCCCTTACTGAGCTTTTTATGCTCATCCCAAGTTTTTGAAATGTTTTTACAGGTCAAGGGAAAGGTACATGATATGATGACAGTGTCAAGGAAGTGTCAATATAGAGTCCATGTTTTATTTTAAATATGTTTCTGTTTATGGGAAAAATGAGTACTATATTTCATGTAACCACTTTTTTTAAATGTGGTATGTAATGCATGTTTTATGATCTAATTCTCTAAAACTATAAACCTGAAAAGATCCTCAATGCGTAATCTTGTAATAACTCAAGATTAAGTAAAGTTTAAGGATGGGGCCTTATAGTTGGTATCAAAGGTCGGTTTAGACAACTTTAGGAGTTAGAAAATTGTTAAATTATAAATTAATTTATGGTATGATTGAAATGATATAACATTTAAAGATTACCATGTTGCTTCGCCTAAGATATTTCTGTTTTAAGAATAGTTTTTCGTAGAGGAAACAAAACAACTTTTCTGGGAAGGCATACAGAGGGAAATGACCTTTCAAATCAGTATCCTGAGATGGTCAGATTTAGAACTAAACAGTTTGCTGCACTGATGGATCAGTTGAATCAGGTGATAAATGGTGGTTATGTTTATTGATGATATTTTGGTGTTTTATAAAAGTAAATAGGAGAATGAATAACATTTAAGGGTTATTTTGAAAACCTTAAAAGAAAAGAAATTGTATGGGAAATTTAGCAAGTGTGAGTTTTGGTTGCAACAAATTTATTTCCTTGGTCATATTGTTTCTAAAGATGGGATAATTGTTGATCCTGCAGAAACAAAGGTTGTGGAAGAACGGCCAAGACCCACAAATGTAACTGAGATTCGTAGATTCCTTGGTTTGGTAGGCTATTATCGAAGGTTTGTTAGGAATTTTTCATGGTTATCTAGTCCAATGACTAAGCTAACTCAGAAGGGTGTTAAGTTTATCTGGACAAAATAATGTGATGATTGTTTTCAGGAATTGAAAAGAAGATTGGTGAATGCTCCAGTTTTGGCACTACCTTCCAGGAATGAGGAGTTTGTTATCTACAGTGATGCTTCATTGAAAGGAATTGGTTGCGTCCTAATGCATAATGATCAGGTAATTGCTTATGCTTCACGATAGTTGAAAACTCATGAGGTAAATTACCCTACACATGATTTGGAATTAGCTGCTGTTTTTTTCGCTTTAAAAATTTGGAGGCATCATTTGTATGGAGTAAAATGTGAAATATATACTGATCACAAAAGTTTAAAGTATATATTCACTCAGAAAGAATTGAACATGAGACAGAGGAGATGGATGGAATTAATCAAGGATTATGATTGTACAATTCATTACCATATGGGAAAAGCAAATAAAGTGGCTGATGCTTTGAGTCGAAAAAGTAATGCTTCATTAGCAATGTTGCATTTGGAACATGATCCTTTGGTTAAGGATTTAATGAACTTTGGCATAGAAGTTTTTGGTGCAGGATGTTCTTCTTTTTTGTTTTAGGTATCAGTGAAATATTCTCTATCAGACAGAATTAAGCAAGCACAGAAGCAAGGCAGTGAGTTGTAGAAAAAGGTAGAGCTGGTTCAGAAAGGTAAGTTGCCTGAATTCAACATTGATAATGATTTTGTTTTGAGATTTGGGAAGAGATTGTGTGTGACTTGTGATTCACAGCTGAAGAGAGATTTGTTATGTGAAGCTCATAGTTCTCCGTTTTCCGTTCATCCTGGAAGTACTAAGATGTACAGAGATTTGCGGGAGTATTATTGGTGGGATGGAATGAAAAGAGATATTGCTGATTTTACTGTGAAGTGTTTGACTTGTCAGCAGGTTAAAGAAGTTTGGTAGTTACTGAAAGGGATGCTTCAGCCTTTACCAGTACCAGAGTGGAAATGGGAAAATATATCCATGGACATCGTTATGGGATTTCCGAAGACACCTTGAGGTAATAATGCAATCTGGGTTATTGTTGATCGCTTGACTAAATCTTCTCATTTCCTTGCTATACGGGATACTTTTTCCCTAGATTATCATTCCCGTTTGTATCTTAAAGAGATAGTCAGGTTACATGGAGTTCCTCTCTCCATTGTATCTGATCGTGATCCTAGGTTCACTTCTAACTTTTGGAAAGCCCTTCAGAAGTCGTTGGGTACTGAATTAAATTTTAGTACAACTTTTCATCCTCAATCAGATGGGAAATCCGAACGAACAATTCAGACTTTGGAGTATATGCTATGTGCTTGTTCGATGGATTATCAGGGAAGTTGGGACCAACATCTTTCTTTGGTTGAATTTTCATATAATAACAATTTTCATTCCAGTATACAGATAAAACCATTTGAGGCGTTATATGGGAAGCGGTGTCATACTCCAGCTTTCTGGGATGAAGTGGGTGAAAGGAAGCTGATGGGACCAGAATTGGTAGAAGAGTTGGCAGAAAAAGTTCAGTTGATTCAGAAACACATGAGAACAGCTCAGAGTAGGCAGAAAAGTTATGCAGATAACCGGAGGAAGGATCTATCTTTTGAGGTAGGTGATCATGTTTTTCTCAAAGTTTCACCGTGGAAAAGTGTGATGCGATTTGGTAGAAAAGAAAGTTGAATCCAAGGTTCATTGGACAATATGAAATTCTGGATAAAGTTGGATCAGTTGCATACCGAGTGGCTTTAACTCCAAGTTTATCTCAGGTACACAATGTTTTTCATGTTTCAATGTTGAGAAAGTATATGCCAGATCCATCTCATGTTTTGAGCCCAGAGGTAGTTCAATTGGAAGAGAATATCTCTTATGAAGAATAACCAGTCCAGATACTTGACCGTAGAGAGAAAGTGTTACGGAATAAGGTAATTCACCAGGTAAAGGTTTTATGGAAAAACCATATGGTTGAAGAGGCAACATGAGAATCTGAAAACGCTATGAGGGATAAATACCCCCACTTATTTTGATAAGTGAATAAAATTGCGAAGACGCAATTCCCAAAATGGGGGAAGGATGTAACATCCCAGGTAAATAAAGAATAAAGCATTTTCATTTTTATTAATATTTTTGAATTAAATATTAATTTTACTTTAAAGGGGTTGCTATGTTCGATAGCGTACCCGATACGCACCAAAGAGTTTCTTTGAAAACTTACGTTGCACACTAGTAATAAAATAATATTATTTTAAATAGTAGTTAACACGTAGCCGTTGTATTGGCGAGAATGAATGGAAATAACTAAAATATGATTATATATGTTTGTTAAATGTTTTTACATTTATCCAATATCAGATAAAGGCTTAAAATACGAAAATAATTCAATTTTAGACATATATACTCTAACATTCATTAAAGGTCGACTTATCGCCTTTTGATGGCGAACCGTCTATAAATATAGTTTTGGTCACTCTTATACATTCTATTGGACCAAATAAAATTATTCTTTAGAATAGGGACATCAAATTTTACTTTGTGTAAATTTTTGGTATTTTTCTGATAAAGTTCATTTTTTTAATGAATAGTGAAAACTGTTGTCTTTTAATTCAAAAACTCTTTTTAATATAATTTATTTATATGATTAGATTATATTTTGAATTGGTTTTAAAGTGAATTTAGAATATATTTTTACCATTTAATCCAATAGTGGTCATTGGAATCAATTTCCCTTTGAAATTGGACTTAAAACTAGTGTCAATCTTTTGATACTTATTGTTTCATAAAAACACGCTATTTGCTCTGACAGCGGGAATTAATTATTAAATTAATTAATGTAACTTATATGTTTTGAATTTTTTAAAATATACATCATTTTTGAATTCGGAATATCAAATATAGCTTAAGGTGAAGTTTTGGTATTTTTTCTGAAAAACTTCAATTTTTGATGAATAGTGAAACCACTAAGTGGTATTTATAAAAACTAATTTTTCTGTTTAAATGAAATTTTACAACCTCTGTGTTTTTAATTTAAAAAATCCAATATACATGGTTGTCATTAATAAGTAAAATGTGGTTCAATGGGATTAAAATAATTTTTGGTGAGTAGTTACTTTTAAGTTTTTAATCGCGATTAGAGGTAATTAGTGTAGTTTAAGGTAAAAATAATATTTTAATAATATGAAATGAACTTGGAACATGTCCTACCGTTATTAGATGTGTCATGGCCGACCAAAAAAATCCATGGGTCAACTTGGGGACCCCATGGATCCACTTTGGTAGGAAAATGACATTAATAACTTTTTATTTAAAGTTAAAATAAAAATGTCACAAACATGAGTTGTTTTACTAATTTTTTTTTAAATGGGGTTATACAAGTCATATTTTTGACTATAAATATTCATTAAAAAGATAAGAATATTTACTACATAATTATAATTTTTTTATAATTTTTATACATAAATAAACTAAATTATTTATGATACCATGATGATGCATCAATTACCTCATTATTTAACGATTTAAAAAAAAGAAAAGATAATGTAAAATCTTAGACCTAAACATCTTAAAAACCTATTGGATGGGTTTATTTATAACTCTTATCACCTTATCCTTTAAATATATAATTTTGGGGCCTTTTAAATCCGAAAATCATTTTATAATAAAGTAACCTTTTATAACTTTCCAAGAGTGACCCTCCTCTCCTATTATAAAAGGCCCCCACCTCTATCACCTTACCCACACCTCTCAAGCCTTTGTATCGGCCAAAACCGGACCATTTTGTCTCTAAAAATCTATATATTACTCCTTGGAGCCTAAATTTGGGAAGAAGTCTTCCCAAGGAAGCCTTTGATCTCAAATCAAAAAGAGTTACCCGTTTTAAAGGTAGTGTTTTCTCTTGTGTTCTTATGTTTTATTTTGCTTCTCCAACCCTCTAAACTATTTTTATTCATTTATTTTGTAACAAATCCAGTATCTTAAATATACTAGGATGTTGTTATAAGAATAATTCGAGCTACAATTACACACACATACATCTAATGGTTAAAGAACATACTGTTTCTGTGGATGGCGAATTTCTGCCTCACGAAACGATGATTGTTCAACACTCATATAACACCTTCAAAGGTGGCCATTAAGATGTAACTAAATTTATATATGATATATAATATGTTTATGTTTTACTTAATATTCTTTATTTTTCATTTATGACATACCTTTATGGTTTCCATTATGGGTAAACGCGATATCTTCATTTTAGGAAGTGCGGACTACCACCCCCTCAAAGTGATTTGATTCGTTAATACCATATGTGGTACGTATAAAGGATAGATTAAATGATATTATATATGATACAATACTGTAATTATAATACTATTATGTATCATTATGTTTTAATTCCATTAAATATGAAATAGAAATGGAAGTAGCGTTCATGCGTACGTACGACTTACCGTCTCCATGAACGGTTCATTTCATTTATTACCTTTAAATGTTATGTAATATTATAAATGCATGTATATACTGGATATATATGATATATATGATATATAAATCATGATTATAACTATGGATATAATGGATACATGAACAACTTGTAATTATAAAGAGCATATTTTTGACTCAAGTACCAATGATCGTTAAAACGACCTTTATTAACTTAAATAATTACATAGTGTTCATGACATGGTAATAAGTGATATAAAAGGAATAATGAACTTGAAAAAGGTTCTTAAGCAATTAGAAATTAACTCAGGTTTATTATTCAGGTCGTTAAAGAACGATCGAGTCAAGTCGGACCCGAGATATGGGACTTCGTCTCAATCTCCTTTCATTGAGGCATATTTTGTCTTATACACAACCTTCTTTTATACAGTGTATAAACCCCTTTGACTATTAAGTTTATCCAAAAGGAATATTTTTATACGAAGAATTTTACTAAATGAAAAAAGGGAATGTTTTTTTCGTACGTATGCGGCGACAACGACTTCTCCGCCGCCGTGAACATTATTTGAGTTTCAGCTTCCTCTACAAGCCATACCTTTTTTTTAAATGAAAAATAAATACCATGTTTTACTTTTCTTTTATTTTGGTATTGAAAATAGTTTTCATAATGTTTTATTATATCAACGTTTTGTATTGATATCTTGTGATTGAAATGTGTAAATGTTATGTTTCCTTTATGTATGTTTTATGTGATACGATTATGTTATGGTTCTTGGGAATTGTTAAGAAGATGGGTGGTTCTGTGATAAACTAAGGGCGGGTGATCCCGATATAGATCTCCAATGCATTGGGTAACGCGAAGGGGTTAAATGTTAAGGTTTCTCCGAAGATATTTAGGGAATATACTGTGATGGGTATTCCAAACGTAACCAAGAGGGTTACTCCCTACGTAAGAATGTTATGAATGCCTCAAGTTACCTTTATGTCTTATGATTTATATAATTTATTCATGATTTGATGAGGTATGTTAAAGTGCTTATGTTTTATGGGTAAATTATTATTTCATTCTTATGTATATATGTACTCATGTTTCCTTTCCATATTTTTATATCCCTTACTGAGCTTTTTATGCTCATCCCAAGTTTTTGAAATGTTTTTACAGGTCAAGGGAAAGGTACATGATATGATGATAGTGTCAAGGAAGTGTCAATATATAATCCATGTTTTATTTTAAATATGTTTCCGTTGATGGGAAAAATGAGTACTATATTTCATGTAACCACTTTGTTTAAATGTGGTATGTAATGCATGTTTTATGATCTAATTCTCTAAAACTCTAAACCTGAAAATATCCTCAATGTGTAATCTTGTAATAACTCAAGATTAAGTAAGGTTTAAGGCTAGGGCCTTATACTTAGACATCAAAATAGAACCAATACTCATAATATCCCTAAGAATAGGACAATCAAATTCCATGTATTTTTTATTTGGTGGTTCAAAATGGAAGATAAAAAAAGCAGAATGTTCCTCTGAGGGGAACTTCATGGAGTCCATAACATTAAATATTACAACTTCATCCCAAAAATCCAGGGAAAGTTTACCCTCATTGACATTTATGATAGTTTTTTTGTAGTTTTGAGGAAGGTTATACCTAAGATAATTGGATCATGAGAACTTACCTGATCATCCTCTATGTTAAGCATGTAGAAATATGTTGGAAATATCATGTTTCTTACTCAAACAAGTACATCCTCAAGGACTCCTACTGGATATTCCACAACTCTATTCACCAACTGCACTACTAATCTCTTTGGATTCAACTCACCAACCTATAAAGAAGAGAATATAGAGTGAGGCATTACATTTATGGAAGCTCCCAAATCACAAAGAGAATCAGAAAAGTGAAACTCTCCTATGGTGCATGGGATAGTGAATGTCTCAGGATCCTTGCACTTTATTGGAATTTCTAGATTTGGTGTAATGAGCATGAACAAATTCCTTCCAAGATTGATCCTCTCATTTCCCTTGTTCCCTCTTCGATTGGTACAAATTTCTTTTAAGAATTTTGCATACCTTGGGATTTTCTTGATGGATCCAAGTAGAGGGATGTTGATCTCCACATGCTTGAATGTGTCCAATAATTATTTTTTTCATCTCCTCTTCATCCATATTCTTGGTTTGTACAACTCTGTTTGGAAATGGAAGGGGTTTAGAAGAAACATCATTAATATTTTTCTTACCTTTATCTTTCTCCTTGGATTTCTCATCAGTTGGTGTGGAATAGGGATTTTCTAGAGTTGAGGTGAATCCCGGTGGAATGGTAGGTATAGATGTATTATTTATTTGCTTCCTAGTTCTCAATGTGATGACACTGACATTACCCTTGGGATTTGGAGTATGTTGGGAAGGTATATTTCCAGAATTCTTACTTACCAATTCCTGAAGGGTAGTGACAATCTAGCTCATTTTAGTCTTCAACTCCCTCAGCTCCGAACCTTGATTATTCAAATCATTCTGTTGATTGAGAAAAATTTTCTTCAAAAGGTCATCAGTGTTAGAATATAACTTTGGTTTAGAGTTCCCTTGTTGTTTATTTGTTGATTCTTGAGCTTCAAATCGCCTTTGTGGTTGTTGGAAACCTTGTTGGTAGGGTGGAGGCTGCTGGATTTTTTTTTGAAAATGGGACCTTTGTTGTTGTCCAGATACATAAATAATGTATGATTTATCCTTCCACTCTTGGTTGTATATTGGAGTAAAGGAATCAATATTATTTTGGGGATATGGTTGTTGATGCGGCTGATATGGTCTCCTAGGAAACACTACTGCACAATCTTCTATTTCTTGTAGTTGGGGGAAACAGTTAGTTGGGTGGCTTGTCTCAGTGCAAATACCACAAGGCCTTGAAGGAGAGGGTTGAGATGTCTTTTAAACCAAAGCAATTTTCCTCACCATAGTGGTCAATTATTCTAAATTTTTATCAATCAAATGACTCTCATGAGAAGAAGGACTTACCTGATGTACCCCCTGACATGTGGTGTACCTCAATCACCAAATTGTTGGGAGTTTTGGGCCATCTTTTCAATCAACACATGTTCAACTGCTGGTGTTTTGTCCACCAATGCTTCTCTAGCCACGACATCCACCATTCTTCTCTCCATAGGTGTGAGTCCTTTATAGAAGTATTTGATGAGGAGTTTCTCACTGATTTGGTGATGTGGGCAGCTTGCGCACAATTTATTGAATCGTTCCTAGTACTCATACATTGACTCCCCTTAGGATTACTTGATCCCCGAGATCTCCTTTAAAATGTAAGTGGTCCTTGATGATGGAAAAATCTCTACAAGAAAAGACATTTCAAATCGTTCCAACAAGTTACATCTTCAAGTTGTAAATAATACATCCAATCCTTTGTAGCTCCATCAAATGAGAATGGGAATGCTCTTAGTTTGATTTTATTTTCAGAAAAATTTCTTGGTTTTAAGGTTGAGAAGACCACAATAAATTCTTTAAGGTGTTTGTTTGGGTCCTCACCAGATAATCCATGAAACTTTGGAATAAGGTGAATTAACCCAGCTTTCAGTTCAAAGTCCGATTCGAGATTTGGGTATGCAATACAATTTGGTTGATAGTTAATGTATGGTCTAGACAACTCTTAAATAGTTCTATTAATTTAATTTCCATTATTTTTAGCCATTGGTTCTTGTTTTATGTTTGAATTTGAATTGCTTTTGATTTTAATGTTCTAAGAGTGGTGGAATTCTCCTACTGGTTGAATGTTGAAACTTCCCGTAGACTGAGAATGTCTGATTCGAGTCTGAAGGCTATGTTCAATCACAAGATCAAGATCTAAGAGATCTTTAGGATTAGTTTTTTTCATAAATAAAATAAAAATGAAAAGAATAAAATTGGACCATAATAAAATAAATGATAAGATGTTTGAGTAGATGGTCCTAAAAGAAGAAGAAGAAAGTAAAAGAAGGAAAAAAATTAAGATTGGGTAAAGAAGGAAGAAAGAAAAGAAGAAGAGAATAAAATATAAAATAAAATAAATACCTTTAATTGGTTGAAATAATTACTTACCTCCCTGGAAACTACACCAATTTTAAAGGCACTATCGTGGGTTCCTTCAAATGATTAGTGATTTTTTTGGGTACTTAGGTGCAACAGAGTGGCTGGCCAATGTCATCTCTCAAAGGAGGAAGTAAATTTGACAACTTATTAAAGGTATTTTAAAAATAACATAAAAGGGAATAATAAAAAAACTTTAAAGGACGTGTTTTTTTACTATTTATAAAACTAGAAGAAGTTTTCTTGAAGAAGATTGTATAATATTTTTGTTTTTATTTTTGAAATGAAGTTCGATTAAAAAGACACAACAAGAATATGTTTTTTAGACAATATTTAAAAGATGTAATCGGTCTAAATCTACCTATTAATTTAATTATTAATCATTATAATTTAAATTAATATCCACTCAATTATTATCCCCTAATTTTTTAACCCTCTAACCCTACGAGAATTAACTTTACCACAAATATGAAGAGAATTAAACCCTATGCTATCTTCGGAACATGCAATCACAACACTCTGTTTTGATTGATGTTCTAAGGATAGATTATGGTTAGTGGTAAATTAAAGAACATGTCCATTTTGGAAAATGAGGATGAATTGAGCTTAGGGATTATATTTTAACTCTACAAATTTATCCCATGTGGTCTGGTTTTACCGATTAAGTTTTTATGCTCACAATTTACACAATACTCAACCTCACGTGTTTTTGTGTTAATTATTAAATTGATTGATTAGTTTATTATAATTTAAAAACTCAATTAATGGATAATATTAAGTGAATTATAGTATCACAATGATTCAAAATAATTAAATGAAGAGGGTATAAGAAATATCAATCACTAAGAGAACTATTCTTCCATAGGGGGTGTGGTTATCGTGGAGATGTTTTGCATGAGAAAAGGATTAAAAGGGTAGAACCCAATATCATATCCACTCTTGATTTAAACCCAAATAGGATAATTAAAGAATAATATAGTTGAAAAAATATAATAAAAGAGAGAAATAAAAGAATAACAAAGAAGTTTATTACAAAAATGAAAACATTATAACATGAAGTAGAAAATAAGGCTTCGATGGGGGGATCCTTTCTTCAATAGATACCCCTCTTACAATGGTTAGAGAATTTCGGTGAAAACAATTTTACTCTACCTTAAATCTCCTAATTCATGTCCCAAACCCCCCAAATGAGAAAAAAACCAATTTATAGAGTGGAGGGGAGGCTAGGTTTAAAGAGGTTTCAAGTGTGAATGGGGAATCATAGAAAAATATTTTAATCCAAATTGAAACACCCATTTGACCTCCAAAACGTGTGAAACATATGTTCTTACAAAATAATTATTTGTGCATAATTTAGTTGGTGAGCTTATCTAGAAATTTGGGCCCAATCAAATCTTGGATGAAGAAGTTATGGCTCAAATACAGAACCAATATCCAATTTGGTGGGTCCAACCCACATTTTACTTCATAGTCCATTTAGTCCAACCGTATGTACATTTTAGCTATAATGTCCTGAAAAAAAGTTGTAGCCCATTAACTCAGGAACACAGTTAAAAAATTTCAAGTTCAAATAATAAATATTAAAATATTTATCTTTGAAATACTACAGTGAACTATAAAGGGTAAAAATGGAATTTCCATAAAATTTTCAAATGAATGATCTAATCCAAAATATTTTATAAATAAACACATTTAACACAATGTGAGGAAATTTTATCATTTATTATCAATAAAATATTCAATAAAAATGTGTTTTATCAGTGATCCTATGTAACACTTGTGTCTTTGGAAAAACTTATTCCATGTGATCTTGTGAAACTTCTTCTTATGACAACTATTATGCATATTGAACCACAAATTCATAAAACTCTTCCTTTATCCCATTATATATCTTAGATATATTCTCCATTTCAAGGAATATATCCTATCTATAGACTATCACTTTCCCTTATAAGGTATTTTATAGGTAATATCCTTTCCATATCTTTAGGCTATCCTATAAATATTCACTTCAAGCCTCTTGATGCAATTTTTCTTTTAGTATTATCCATAACAAACATCTCACATTTCCATACATGAATATGCGATAAGGTAGGATTCTTCTCATACCATAACTCATACAGTTTCCCACTTTATACCTTAATTGGAACTTTGTTGAGTGTTTATGCAACTATATGCAATGAATACCCCCAAAAGAATAGTGAACGATCTATATGGATCATCATTCATATCACCATGTACAATAAGGTAAATTACTCATTTTACTCACACTATTACACTACGGTGTAAAAGGAGGTGTGAGTTGGGATATAATCCCACGTATGATCAATGAATTCTTTGACAATATACTCTACCAAAATATGGATTTTATTAAATAAAAAAAGTATATTAGAAAAAATATCTACTGATGTGATTAGTAAAAGTGATTAAATAAGAGAATAATACTCTAGATTTTACCAGAAATGGTCTAGATATATCTATATGCACCAGTTATAGAATCTCTATAGGTCTTTTACCTTTACTACTAAAATGTTTCCTGAAAACATTTCCTCATAAATAATCATAAAACACATCCAAGGACTTAAACTCAAAATAAGTAATGTTCTTAGTGTATATTTTTCATACACTTTTGGTTTTCGTGGTTTAGTTGAAAGTGACACAACTGGGAATAGAATGAGTCATATGATTTTGTTACATCATTGATTTATAAAACACAATTATTCAATTAAAGTACATATAATTCATTATTTAAATGTGCTATACTATAACATATGTTTTCTTTATAAAAGAAATAATTCCTATTTCTAAGCTTGAAATAAAAACCAATCATGTCTAAACTCAACAAATAGATTATGTTCTTACTAATTCTAGGCATATAAAAATAATATTATAATACTATAATCACTCTATTAGGAAAATTGGGATGGAAATCTCCTATATCCAATGTAGATAGACTCACTCTATTAATAGATTGAAGACCTAACTCACCACTTACAATCTTTCTGAATCTACTTGGTTCCTATATTTGGATAAAAATGTGTGTGCCACAAGATATATCTAATACCTAAGATATAAAATCTAAAATATTACAATAAATAATGAACATAACTAAACCAGAAGCATCCCATTTCTCCTTCCATGCTTCCTTTAAGTTATTCTTATAATTACCTTTCTTGAAACATGAATAATAGACAATCTCACACTCATTTCCCTCTTTTGAAATCATTGAATTCATAGTACATTATGTTTGTGACTTTAGCTTAGATCCATCCTTTATCCTATTTGTATTTCCCTTATTCATATTCACCATAAGGACTGATGGTTTAAGTCCCTTCATATACTTATCTTCTTGGATATCCATTTACAATAGACTAGTGAGTGATTTATCCATACTAGTCATATTTAAGTTAACTATGAAACCAAAGAAACTAGGTAGTAGAGAAGAAATTATGTGGTATGTTTATAGATCTTTATACAACTTGAATCTAAGATTCTCTAGTATATCAATGTAACCAATCATAATAAGTACATGTGGATTATCTTAAAACCCATATCTTAAATTTCATGTAATAGGTGTCATGGAGATCTCATAACTTTCTTCCCTATCCATTTATTAATAAAGACCCTTAATCTTAGACAATATAGTGTATGAACCCTTTTCCTCAAAATTCTTTTGTATCTCACTTGACATGTATGATAACATGATTCACTATACATCTAGTGTATCTTTCATATGCCTTTTATAGGTATCTTTATCCACCTGACTTTCTCTTTGATCCAACTCAGTAGGTTGGTGGGATTACAACAAATATGATTTCCTATCCTGACATAGTACTATGGACAAGCACCCGTACCACTCCTAGAAATTAATTCTAGTGAGGAAATTTTCCTTATCTATGATACTTTACAACATTAACAATTCAGTGGTATTATTATTCATTTCTATAACATAATGAAATATTATATTAGTAATTTATATTTATTACCTATTATGGACACTATTAATTAATATAATATGTATCCCACTATTTTGTCAAATCCTAATATCTCTCACCATTGAATTTTTAATATTTAGTCACTAGAAATTATAGTGGAGTGGAACCAAATTTCCCTTATTATAGTACATAATATAGAAATTCTAATACATTATGGTATTTAAGTAGGAAAATATCTATCCAAATCTGTTGAATCACAACTTCTTGATATATTGAGTGGACTCCCCAGTCCCCAAACTATATTCTCTAATTTGACAATTCCTTGACTCCAAATTGTACCAAGAAGGTTATGGACACTTATCTCGATCATAATTTGGTGAATTTAACTCTTCATTTTTGTTATAACTCCCTTATATTTGTAAGTTCTCTCCAATATGGATATACCAGCACATTGAAACATAGTCATTTCCCAACCAAATGATGAGTCACACCTCGAAATTTGAAATTCCTTTAATTTATTCTTTTCATGGATTTGGATCTTTTTGTTTGGGGTTTGGATTGATCCCCAGTTTAAATTTTTGAATTTTGGAAGTCCTGGGTTATTTTTTGTCCTATGCACGGTTTTGGTGAATGGTTTGCAAAACCATGCACCTCTAACTAGGTAAAAATGTAGCCTGTTTTGAGTGCCTAATAGCGAGGCACACAGGTTGCACATGGTTTGGGAAACCATGTGGGAACCATGCGGTTTGGTTCTGGAACCGGATAGAGGAATCCAACACTGTCGGTGCACAGTTTGGAAACTATGTGGCCAGCCCATGAGAGGTTCCCCTCTTATCCAGTAGTGGGTGTATGGTTGGTGCACAGTTTACCAAACTATGTTTCCAAACCCTGTGAACTGCCTAGAATTTAAAAATCTTAAAATCCCTTTTCTACCCTCTCCTCTTTTCAGAACCTTTCAGGATTTTCTCACCTTGGATAATTTTTAACACTTGAAGGAATCCCCCAAGCCCTCTCTGTTTGGTTATCCTTCCTCCATGGATGCCCCTCCAAGTTACCAAGGCGAGTTTCTTAGGATTTTGGCCTCTTTTCCTTCTATTCCTCTTCTCCTCTCTTAGTTTCTTGGTGTCTTATTGGTGGGCTCTTGTTTGGAAGAATCCTAAAAGCTTGGTTTGATGTTTAGTTGGTGTTTATTTGGATCTAGGGCATGCATATTGTTCCTTATGGCCTATTATTCCTTCCCTTGAAGTTTCGTCGTATCCTTACTACATTGAGGTAGGTGTTTCCATTATTTTCCTTTCCAACACAACCCATTGATTATTGTTTGTTTTCAAATAATTTATAAATATGTTTATCAAGACTATGATGTGTTGTTTTTAATTATAGTGATGGTTTGGTGTTGGTAGTTTAGTGGAAAAATGAATTTTCAAAGGATTCCTATGTTATACACCCAAAGTATTTGATAAAATGTATATTATTTTCTTAAAATGAAATTAAGCTTGTGTTGTGATATTTGGACCTTTTTATATTTTGGTAGCTTGGTCAAGATGGTATATTTGGGTGTGATGTGTGATTTAGATAAAACTTTATGGATTGATGTTTTGTGGTGAAATGTTTAGAAATGATCTCTTGGTTTTCAAATGATTATTTTCACTTTTTTAATTATGTGAAATTGTTGGATTTGGTTTGAAAGAAAGAGGTGATTATAAAAATGATTTTTGGGTGTTTTCATGGATATTTAGAGTGTTCCATTAGATGTTGGCACATCCATGGGTGCACAATGTGCACACATGGATGTGAATTCAAATAAATATGGTACTTTGAAATAATGATTTCCATGGACCTCACTTTCTCAAATGGTACCTTAATTTATAAAAGGTGTGTGTTGTGTGTTATGTGTTTTTGAAAGTGGTTTTTAATGTGTCCTTTAAAACTTGGTCTATTTGGGAATTGATGCATGTTTTGGTGAATGTTGGCATAAATTCTTCTTTGGTATATTTCATAAAGTTTCATGTCTTACTCAAGTTTGGAAATGGTTTTGTAAATGTATTTGGATTTGAAGATATTAAAGGCCCAATTTTCAATTTATAAATTTTTGGGAGTTAATTGTGGTTTGAAAATAAAAATTCTCAGTTGGCATTTTAGTACATTTTGAGAAATGTACTGAAAGATCATGTGATGTGATAGTCTAGTTGGCACTTTTGAATGGTTTGATATATTATGGGAACACCTATGGAGGATTTCCCCATGTGGGTTAGTGCATAGGTGGTGTCTGTATTTGAGTTATGAAAGTGTGGTGGAATTAGGTAAGGTGAGTCACATGTGCGAGGGCCTCCTTTCACCATATACTATTACCATGGGTTTCTTATGCATCTTTTAGAGGGTTGAGTGATGATTTCTTGTTGAACCTGATTATATGGGTTGGAACCCCTAGAAATTATAGGGTTAGGTGGTATGTGCCACTGGATTTGTTAGTTTAGAGAGGTCAGTGGGTTATTGACTATAGAGCCACACCATATGCCTGCAGGTGAGTCCGATTTGAGTACATCTAGGGATCTCACTAGGTATGTTTAGGAAATTCCCATGGTTACTATATGTACTTGATTTTTTATATTATGTTGCACTTGGTTTCTTATTTATACTTCATGTTTACTTTTAGCATAGCTCGGTAACATTTTTTTTTGGATTTTGGTTTGGGTTTTATCTATAAAATGGTAACCTATTTTGAAAATAGAGATGTGGTGTGTGTTTTTATGAAAAGGGAAAGTTTTGTTTGTTTATTAAAAAGATAAAAACCCATTTTGATATATATATTTAAAACTAGTGTTTATGGATTGTTTTAGGAAAGGAAATTCATGGATTCTGTGGTGGTTTCCTATTGAGTTTTTAAGCTCACACCCTACTTGTACTATTCGGTGTTGGTAGACCCAATCTATTTTGAAGGTTTAGGTTTTTGGTTTGAGTGATCATTTTTGGAGAAAGTGGTATGGTTGTTGGAGGTGTCCAAGAGGTCACATGGAGATTTTGTTGGTGTGGTCTAGTTTTAGTTATGTATTTAGTTTCTATTTTTTAGATTTTGTAACTGAATCAATTTTGTATATTTATTTGAGATTCAGTTATTGTTGGTTCTTCTGTTTGTTTGATTTATTTTATTTTGATGCTGGTTTATTGGGAAAAAATCATTCCCCTTAGTTAATTTGATTCATGGCACTTGCATCCATCCTTTGAGGATCAGGAACACCCTTCAGGTAATGTCTTAGACCGGGTTGGGTGTTAGGTTGGATGACATCCCGACTAGGTTTGTGAAAAACTAGTATCAATGAAGGCCCTTTGTTATTCAGGGTGCCAGGTAATTGGATATTAGGATTGTCGTGACTTGAGAGGTAGGTATGGTAAGAGTGTCACAAACTCTTTCTTGTTATGATCCTTGAGTCACCAGGGGTAGTACATGATTTGAGTCTTTTGTCTTTATTTTTGATTGAGGGATGACGATGGAAGAGATTTGGTTCCATTTTGTGATCTCACATGGAGTAGAAATCCATGTGAAGTACAATTTCATAGTTTAAGGTCTTATTAGTTATTTATTACTTGGGACATGGCCCACTACCATGTCATCGGGTTAATCATGTCCACTAGTTCCTCATTCTATTGGTCTAGTGTGAGTTTGTTTTGTTTCAATATCAGTTTATGTGAGTAATATTTTGAAATGAAAATGGTTTTTGAAATGAAAATTATTTCTTCAAGTGGTTTTAAAATTAGAAAATTGGGTTTTAAAAGGTGTTTTGGATTAAAAAATTTGGTGAATTCTTGGGTTTTGATAATGAAATGGTAAGAATGACCCTTTTTACTCTTTATAAAAGTTCACATATGTGAGGGTGTGTAAGGAAGTGCATGTGGGAACTTGTGTGTGGATGATGTAAGAGGAAGTGGATAGAAACATATGGGATGATTCATAGGGTTCCATGGGTGTGTAATTGAAATCAAAGTCTAGGTTTGGTCTTTCCTAAAATAGTTTTGAATGAGAAAATGATTTTAGGAATTGGATTTGGTTTAACAAGTGGATTTCATTATTTGGAAAGTGTCCTTGAAGTAAGGAAGTTTTGAAAATTGAAATAGAAATGAGATTTTTGAAAAGTTGGTTTTTGTTGTTTTTTTATGTGTTTGGATTGTGAGACTATTATTTTGGCTCGATATGTTCTTTCAATTATGTTTTGGGTTGATGATGATTTTGGTTTTTTGTTTCTCATGTTGTTCATAATATTCTTCCTATAAAGGTTCCCAAAGTTTCTAATGAGTTATGCCTAGTTCATGGTTTTTCTCAAGTGTTTCCTATTTATCATAGTGATCAAGGACCATTAGAGGTTGTGAAATGTCTTGGGGAAGTAGAGCATGTCTTTGGATCGTTGGGAAATCCTAAATCTGTTAGAGTCTGATCTATTATGGGTTTGTTTGAGTGTCCATCTTTGGATGAATGGGAGTTGTTTTCCCCACCATTTATGCAATTCGAGATGACGGGGGAAGTGTTTAAGTCTGTATTTTTTAGATGGTTTATACATGTGGAGGTGAAGATGAAGAAAAGGAAAGAGCTCATGAGTATTCAACAAGGCTAGCGGATAGTGAAGGCCTATGCTGAACATTTCAAGGACACAATTTCCTTTTCTCCATAGGTAGTGTCATGGGATATATTGAAGGATTCTATTTTCATTGGGGGTCTTCATCCAAATATCAAGGAGTGAGTCCTCTCCTACAAGGATATTTGTTTCGAGAAGTTGGTGGATGAAACATTTTTAGTTGAGTTGGTTTCTGGAGCACAGGTAGTTGGAAAACTGGTGTCTCTTGTTGTTCATAAAGGTTCCCCATATAGAGAGGAGTTCATGCCAGAGGAACTATTCTTTGAGGAGTCTCATTAATTTTTTTGGTATCCAATTCATCATACTATTTAGTTTTGTGAAACCAGTGTGGCCAGTTTGGGAATTCAAATATGTCTTGTTATGATCCTTTGAATACTTTCCATTATTGTGGCCATCTAGGTCATCTGGAGAAGTTTTATAAGAATTTTTTCCTGAAGAAGAAGTTTTGATCAGAGGATGTCAGATTCTGGCTGTGAGGTAGTAGATGATTCAACCATCAGGGCTGCATCTATAGGACCTATATTGAAGCTCACATGTAGTCCAGAATTTCTAGAGTGTGAGGAACCTTGGCCTACCTTTATCTCCCATGATGAATTGGAAAAATTTCAAGTTCCCTTGTTATAGTTTTTACTTTTTTCGTAATGTCATTATTTCATTGTAAAAGTGTGATTGAATTTTTTATTCTTCTTGAAATGTGCTTGACCCTTGTGTGGGTTGGTCTCAGTTTTAGTTTTGTTCATTTAGAGATGCTTGAGTTTTGTGGAATTAATGGAGTGTGTTTAGGTTCTACAGTTGATTTGGTTTCCTTCCATGGGTTTCCCTTATGTTAGGGATTCTTGGCTTGCATGGGAGATCACTGGTTTGGGTTGGGAGTTCCTAGTCATGGTGAGGTTATTTCTCGATTAATATGGACAAGTTTGGGTTAGCTCGAGTTTTGAGTTACCAGTTTTTTTAGATGTGATAGTTGAGTTCTTGTGTTGGGGAGAAACCTCTCTTGTTCTCCCCTTATTACTATGTTGTGGTTTCTTTTTGTTCATTCAGGTGTGACTTGTGAAGTGAAATTCCACCCCAAGGTTCATGGTTTCCATCAGATTTGATCGAGTATGGATTCAATTCTTGGTTGGTTAAGTGACTTTATGGGGGTAAAAAGTGTCTGTGGTGGGGAGAATTTTCACCCCCCAAACTTTGAAATTCCATTATTTTATTCTTTTCTTGGATTTGTGCTTTTTTGGCTGGGTTTTGGATTGAGCCTCAGTTTAAATTTCTTAATTTTGGAAGTCCCAGGTGAGTTTTTAACCTATGCATGGTTTGGGTGAATAGTTTGGGAAATCATGCACCCTTGCCCAGGTAACCATGTGACCTGTGTTGAGTGTCCATTAGTGAGCCACACGGGTTGCACATAGTTTGGGAAAACATACAGAAACTATTATGGAACCAGACATAAATGTTCAGCATGGTTAGTGCATGATTTAGAAACTGTGCGGTTAAGTTGTGCTAGGTTCCCCTCTTGTCTAGTAGAGGGTGCACAGTTGGCGCATGGTTTACCAAACTATGTGGCCAAACCATATGAGATTCCTAGATTTTTAAAATCTTAAAATCCCTTTTCTATCCTCCCCTCTTTTTAGACCCTTTCGGTATTTCCTCCCCTTGGTTAATTTTTAGCACATGAAGGAAGACCCCAAGCCCTATCCCTTTGGTTCTCCTCCCTCAATGGATGATCCTCAAAGTTACCAAGGTGAGTTTCTTAGGGTTTTGGCCTATTTTCCTTATATTCCTCTTCTCCTCTCATAGTTTCTTGGTGTCTTCTTGGTGGGTTCTTGTTTGGAAGAACCCTAAAAGCTATGACTGATGTTTGGTTTGTGTTTCTTTAGATCTAGGGCATGCAGATTGTTCCTTTGGGCCTATTCTTCCTTCCCTTGAAGTTTCATCGCATCCTCACTCCATTGAGGTAGGTGTTTCCATTATTTTCCTTTCTGAAATAACCCATTAATACTTGTGTGTTTTAAAATACTTTATAAATAAGTTTCACATGCCTATGATGAGTTGGTGTTATTTATAGTGATGTTTTTGTGTTGGTATTTCAGTGGGAAAATGGGGTTTCAAAGGATTCCCATGTTTGTTCCTATAAGATTATGCACCCAAAGTGTTTGCTAAATTGTCTATTGTTTTCTTAAAATGAAATTAAGACCTTATTGTGATATCTATAATTTTTTATATTTTGGTAGCTTGGTCAAGATGATAGAATTGGGCATGATGTGTGATTTAAATGCCACTTTATGTCTTGATGGTTTATGGTGAAATGTTTGGAAATGTTCTCTTGGTTTTAAAATTATTGTTTTCACTTTTTTAATTATGTGAAATTTTTGTATTTGGTTTGAAAGAATGTGGTGATTCTGAAATTGGTTTTTGGGTATTTTCATGGATATTTAGAGTGTTCCATTGGATGTTGACACATCCATGGGGGCATGAGGTGAACACATGGATGTGCATTCAAATTAATATGACACTTTAAAACAATGTTTTCCTTGAACCTCACTTTCTAAAATAGTACCTTAATTTATAAAATGTATGTGTGTGGTGAATTATGTGATTTTAAAAGTGGATTAAAATGTGTCCTTTAAAACTTGGCCGGTTTGGAAACTGACACATTTTTTTGGTTAATGTTGACATAAATGACCATTTGGTATATTTCATAAGGTTTCATGTATTAATCACGATTTAAAATGGTTTTATAAATGCTTTCAGATTTGTATATCTTAAAGGCCCAGTTGAAACTTTATAACGTTTCAGGAGTGAATTGTGGTTTGAAAATAAAAATGTTTGGTTGGTATCTTAGTACGTTTTGAGAAATGTATTGAAAGATCATGTGATGTGACAACCTAGTTGGCACTTGTGAATGTTTTGATATATTAATGAAACCCATATATAGGTTTTCCCCATGTGGGATAGCACATAGGTGATGTCAGTTTTTGGGGTAGGCAAGTGCGGTGGAGGAAGGTAATGTGAGTCACGTGTGCGAGGGCCTCCTCCTTCCACCATATACTATTACCATGGGTTTCTTGGGCATCTTTTAGAGGGTCAAGTGATGGTTTCTTATCAACCCTTATTAGATAGGTTGGAACCCCCTAGAATTTATATGTCTAGGTGGGACGTGACACGAGATTGGCTATTTTAGAGTGACCAATTGGTTATTGAATATGGAGCTACACCATATGCCAATAGGTGAGTCTGATTCGAGTATGTCCAAGGATCACTCTAGGGATGTTTAGGAAATTTCCATGGTTACTATGTGTACTTGATTTTTTTTATATTCTATTGAACTTGGTTTCTTGTTTATACTTCCTTTTTTACTTTCAGCATAGCTTGGTAACATTATGTTTGGATTTTGGTTTTGGGTTTTAGCTATAAAATGGTAATCTATTTTGAAAATAGCGATGTATTGTGTGTTATTTTGTAAAGGGAAGATTTTTTTGATTATTAAAAATAGAAAAAACCATTTTGATATATTTATTTCAAACTAGTGTTTATGGACTATTTCATGAAAGGAAATGTATGGATTTTATGGTGGTTGCCTAATGAGCTATTAAGCTCACACCCTAATTGTACCACTTGACATCGGTAGAATCGAGCCATTTTTTTGGTTCAGGTTTCTAGCTTGAGTGATAATTGTTGGAGTAGGTTGGTTTGGTGGTTTGAGGTGAACAAGAGGTCACATAGAGATCTTGTTGGTGTGATCTAGTTTTAGTTATGTATTTAGTTTCTGTTTTTTTCAGATATTGTAACTGAATCAGTTTTGTATATTTATTTGAGATTTAGTTATTTTTGGTTATTTTATTTGTTCCCTTTGTTTTATTTTTATCCTATTTTATTGGAAAAAATCATTCCCCTTAGTGATTACTTTGATTCCTAGAACTAGTTTCCATCCTGTGAGGATCAAGAACACCCTTCAAGCAATGTCTCGGACCGGGTTGGGTGTCAGGTTGGATGAAATCCTGGCTTGGTTCATGACATGATGGAAGTTATTTTACTTAATATTATCTTTGAGGGATTTTTTTAGGCATAAGTAATCCAGTTTTATCTTTGATCACGCTTGGTAACTATTCCATGTGATCACTAACATGAATAGATAAACATTCATAATAAAGAAAACTTACACATTTTCCATTTTTATCAGTTCATGATTTTTAATAAATATATTCAATGTGATCATATAAAAAAATAATTAACCATTCATCGATAAAAATAAATGTGGCATGATCATGAGATTTAAACTAGTGATTGGTTTACTGAGTGATGGTAAACCAATAAAGACCCTAGGACGAGTAACTCCTTGAGTCTAGATTGACTTGAGTTAAAATATCCCCAATTCTCATATGGTTCCTCTTTTTTGGATTTCCTTCATCTCGCCTCATGAACCACCTACTCAATGGATATCCTCTTTTATAACAATGCTTTTATGTAGGTGAGGGGGACCATGGGTAAAGGTTTACATAAAAATAACCATGGGTATACATTCCTATACATAAAAGAGGGGGATATCTGATACATAGATCAAATCATGATCATCCACCATGAAAAATAAATAATAATAACTAAATAATATCTCATCCAATATCATTTAATAGTTAAAATTAAGTAAATAATTTTAATAATTTCATTTTATCTACTTATAATCCAAACTAATATATTCTAATGAATTAAAAATTATCCCATTTGATTATTATTTTATAGGAAAAAATTATCAATAAAAAATTATTGAAATAAATATTATTAATAAATCCTTTAATTTTTATTAAAATTAATTAAATGGACTTTGGGATACCAGGTCAGGTGGATTGGTCTAGGATTAGAGAAATCCATTACTTGACCTATTGGTGGGTCTCATAAGTGTGTGTAAATGGTATGATATTTTTATTAATGACTACCCAAGGCCTTGTGTGGTCCAAGAAGAGCCTAAATCTGAAGCTTCAGGCATCATCACTATTAGGATCAAACTAGACTACACCTTGGCGGGTGTGGGGTGACCTGCTTTTGGGTAGGGAAATGGTCCACATAGGCTCATGCCACCCTGACAGTGCCCTAGGTGGGGTACCTTATCGACGTTAACTACTGAAGGAAGAATGTATATGCTATACACCTTGGACGGGTGGGGCACATCATTTCATAACTCCCAAAAAGTGTCATCCATGACACCCTACTGGGTATTGGGTGGGAATTCCATCGACTAAAAAAAATTCATCTGTCACTTTTGGTGGACCTATGTTCTTCAAGTAACCCTAAATTGAATTGGATAGCCTTACATCTACTCTAATTCCATCCATGGGTTCCCAATCTATATGGATCTTTTCTCAATATGCGCTACTCTTCAAATTTGGGTATTAGATATGAATATTCAAATATAAATCTACTAAGAATGGGGAAATTAGATCCGGATCTGTGCATATATTGAATTTTTGGATGAAGAACAGTGACTAAACTAATAAAATTATGTATAATTAATCTAAAATTAATTACACATCGATTTTGATGGCTTTGATTAAAACAGAAGGATCCAGGTGTAGAATAATCACATTAGAAGGCTACCAAATTTTAATTTTTGGTGTAGATCAGATCTAAAACTATATTATTTTTATGTTCTTGGCCTAGATCCTAGAATATGATATGTGCATCAAGGTGTTATTAAATTAATTGTAAAAAATTACCTTTATTTTAAAGATTCACAATTTTTATTATTGTTCGTCATTACCAACCAGATCTTAACTTTAATCCATATAGAAATATCCACATGTGAATATGTGAATCTAAGTAATTCGGTCTCAATGCATTGGGTGTTATTGTGATGGAACAAGACCTCTCCAGCATCTTGTGTCAATCTCTTACTCTGATCTTATGTACATTCTTATATCAGTTCTTGAGAGAATTGTAGTGGTCTCATTTCATTGTGCACAATTATTATTGTAACCCTAATCCATAACATAACAATGTATTAAATACTAGGGTTTATTAAAAAGTAAACTTTAAAATATCCCTCAACCTTTTTCCATTTCTAATATAAAACCATTGACACTATTAACCATTTATTTAATAAATAATTAAATGTTCTCCATAGATTAATAATATTTTATATATTAATTCTAAAATGAATAATTTAATTTATTTAAGCATTATATTATATAAAATTTTCATAGGATTAAATAATTAGACTATTAAATAATCGCATGGAACTGATTATTAACTCGATCTAAATTCTCACATAAATAAATATTCACTTATTTATCAACTCAAATAACTTTTAAATATTGAATAAATATAATTAAATTCCTTTTTCCCTATCAAGACTAACTTTAGATTTAATTATGATGAACATTACTTGAATATACATTGCTCTAAAAACTTTGGCTGATTCCAATACAATGATTAGATTAATTTAAATATAATGAGCTTCCATATCCACTTAGTGTGTGGAACTCTAGGACCCTTTCTAAATGGTAGCAGGTCCAACCTACAAACCATGAGAAATATCTATAAACACATCATTTCCCCAAAATAAAAATAGATAATTCATAGCAATGAAAACCTCAAATGAATGCAACTATGTAATATAATCTATTTGTTAGCCAATATCTCATTAAGAAGTATGCATACATATGACATCATCTCTTAAATCTTGACATACATTTATTCAAATTTTCATTAAAACCCTTCATTTCACTACTATGTACCTGAATTTAACTAAGTAACTATTATATTAGTTAAAGGGATGGATATATATTCCTCTATAACCCGAAAGGGATAAATCCACTCTTGATCATTCAATCAATTATCATACCATTCATAACATACCCAATGTAATCTAGTTTACCAAGAATATATACATCAAGGTTTTAATCATGGAACAATTTTCACCCTTAAAAATATATAATGAAAATTACCTTAAGTACAAGGACCAAAGAACATGCTCAAAAATAGGAATATCCAATGATACTTGTGATACCTAGAATTCCTATGGTGGGTCTGTCCATATGACCTACCTTCTTGGAGATCAATGGGCATGAACTTCATATGAATAAGTCTCAATGATTATAATCCCCCAAAACATGATAGTTAAAAATCATAAGTTTTCTATTAGTAATATGCATCTAGAACAGAGTATATATGATTAAGAATATTTTCATAGTATACACAGGTTATCATCATGGTGGGGAAATTCCATAACCTTTTTATGTGAAAAATATTCTAAGAACATTATTATATAAAGATTTTAGATGTGAAGGGTTTCTTTTTGATTCTGATAACAATTATTAGAATATATAGAAGCAAATTAAAACCCTATTTCTAAGGATCTCCTTATAAAATAATACTAAACCTATATATAAAAAAATGAATAACTACTATAAATTTTCAAATTGTACACTGAAGAAGCATCTTCTACAACTTCGTCACCATATGCATTTGATGAATATCACTAAATTAGAAAACATAAGCATCCTACCTCTTTCGGTATCCATAGGTTGATTTGAATCGTTTGATGTTTAAGTGGGATCATATATTCCCTCCATAGTATACTGGGACCTCATGCACAAAGGAGGAATATGAATGAGATTCAGGTTCACAGAGTTCCATCCAAGAATGAAGATATCAAAATCCATAGACCAATATCATATGGAAGTAAGATTTATAAATCCCTTGGGGAATTTACTTGACAGTGAATGTATTAATTCATTCATTTTTAATGCTTGTATTAATTCTCGGAAAATTCATGCATCATATAAATGCATTTAACTCCCATTCATTTCAACATAAAAACAGTTTGTCTGAATGATAAATTATGTGAAAAAATAAATGATAATAATTTATAATTTTTCTACAATCACATATTGCATAAAATAATATACCCTCACATGAAAATCATAATTTTCATGATATATATATAAGGATTCAAGGCATATCACCTTCAATCTCCCACTTGCATTAAATCCAAAAATATTTTGTTTTATTTCACATTATATTGTACCATATACATTATCTTATGAAACCATATACAAAAATCATTTTTTATATCTTAGAAATTTTTTTTGGAAAGCTATCATAAACTCCACCTTGTATCAAATAATATGAAATACTTTGTTAATTCTCATCCAAAACACTTTTTGATTAAATCTAATACAATTTTAGAGTATCACTAAGAGTTAAAAATCAATCCCCATTTAGTAAACCAGAAAGTGTGACCCCATAGTTCTTTGAAATGAAAAAAATATACATCTTTAGATCCATATATTTAAGCAAATAGTAGCCTCTAGAAAAGAATAAAATCTACTCAAGATATAAAGGGATCCGATATGATCTCCATAAAACACATGTATCTCTATATCTATGTCCACTCGTTTGCATTATATAAAAACATGTATTCTCATATTTTCCCTTTATCCAAGACATCGAGTGATATGATACAAGGAATATTTTAATCCAATATAGTCAAATCATATGTTCTTTATTATCAGAGTATAGACTAACCTGGTTGATGAATACATCACATGTCATTCACCCTTTTGGATAATCATATCACATATTCCTTATCCGGATAGATATATAATATTTAGGTGTGGTCACACACTCCCATAGTCTATCTCAATCGAGGGACCATATGTTATACTCATCATACAAGAGGAAAAATGACATCTTGGTTAAGATCCAATTGAAGACATGATCAACAACATACCAAACCACCCCTGATTAAGTAAGTTTACATGCTGACTTTCATAAGTAGGGTATCAAAGTATGAAGGTTCTAATACTATTTATGTCACCAAATAATATAATATTCTCTATATTATGCTTCGTGAGAATATTCTATATCTCTATATAATAATCCTACTCATGATAACCTTAATTTTTTTTTTCACAACCTATAATACTCTATGAAGAACATTGATTAAGGATAAAATCAAAGTCATACTTTGAGAGGTCAGTTATCATCGCACTTCGGAAAATTCATATCTATATATAAATTTATGTATCCAATGTGAAAGAATGATAATATAGAGGTTTCCTTTTAATATGGTACATTATAATATTATTAAAATTTTAATAATATTTAACAAACAAAACATAAGAATTGGTTTAACATATCATATATTATAAACAACTAGATCATCCCTATGTATAATACACTTTTTGGGTTTTGTTAACACATTACATCATATGTAACCCCTATCACATCTCTATGTGACCATATGATAAAAAATACCACTAAATCTTTAATTAGAAACAGCTTGAAGTAAGCCAATTTGAATAATAGTGAGACATATGAATTATATTCCTAAATTTTCAACTTCTTGAAAATATTCAAACTTCACAACTTATCAACATCAAATGCTATGATGTCAAATTATATTGTCTACTTATAACTATTTCTATGTTCATAATAATCATGCTTAGAACCCTACTCCATCAAAAGTTTTCCTTGAAATAATTTAGCTTCTTACATTATTGTTTATCGGTACCTTTAAACTCTTTTAGGATAAAGTTATAACACTTTTTACTCAAACTAATTTAAATATTTATATTACTATTTTACACTATACCCTAAACCCTTTTATCATATCAATCATAATTTACTTTTATTTTGACTAGTATAATCATTCAAGACATAGTGTCTTTCATTTTTCACAGTAGCTAAATGTAACTCTTCACATTTCTTTTTATCATCACATATCCTAAAATATTATATGATATTTAATGAAAAACACTTTAATCTTAGACAAGTCAAAACCTTTAAGAAATAGTGATATCCAATTTATAAATGGAAACTAAATATAACACTTTACATTTTTATTTACCATCACATATCCAAAACATTTTAGAATATTAAGTGGAAAACACTTTATCTTTATATTGGTGTTATCCTTTATTTGTTAATTTTTAACTTCTCTAAGTCCAAAAATACCCCCACTGGTATCTTAGACACTATATTCTTTTCATAATATCTTTTTAAGAAACACACACTCTTTTTTGTTTAGAAATAAAATTTATTTCCTTTTAGTAGGAACATTTAACAAATAAACTATAATTTCCATATTATATGTATTATTCTATGTGTTAGAAAACTTTACTTTCTAAAAATAACATTTTATTAAAATATATCACCGATGGATTTCAGGAATGCATTCCCTCACATTTTAATAAAAATTTAGATAAATTTTTTATCTTGGATAAAATACTTTTATCCATATATTCTTCTTAAAACATGTTATAAAACCTGATGAATCATAAACCATTTGTATAAAATTAATCATCTCATATTTTTCAAAAAAACTCTTTATAATCAAACACATTGTCCTATCACATAAAGGAAATAATATGAATATGTACATCTTTTATTTAGATTCATTTATGATTGATAAAATCCTTTACATTTGAATCCGTGATTAAGTAATTATTTACATCATATCATGAATATAAAATACAAGATTAATCAATTATTACTTTGATTTTGAACTCATCTATATTTACAACACTTCAAAAAATATAAATTCGGTATTATATACCCTTCAAAATCAAATAATTAATTTCTATAAAATTCATAATTTTCATGGACATTCTATGGAGTTTCCTAAAATACTTTAGGTATATATTGGATAATCCAATCATATTAAATCATTACTCTTCCTTCCTAGGTTTCAATGGACTTTATTTTATTCTTAGAGAAACATTTTTTATTTTTTTAAATAACTTTTCTTCATCCAGTTTGAAATTTTACCTACTTATACTATCTATACAGGATTATAGAACCTAGATATCATATACCTATTTCATATATATTCCCAACACTTTGAGAATACCATGTAAATATTATTTGAATATTTTTTGTAAATTTTCCATATATGACAGTAGGACAAATTCCCTAGCCAGAACAATCCATTTTTCATCGAATGCCTTTGAAACCTTGAATGAATCACTCTATGCTTCCATATGCATCTAGATTCACTCATTGAAAAATTTCAACACCTGGTTATGGAGGAAGTAATTTTTCTTGTTCATATAATATTCATTAATAACATTTCTTATATTACTAATATTGTTTAATAACCTTTCTTATGTTACCGGTCTTAGGAGTAACTTAAATTAAGTTTATTATTTTCAAGGATTAATTAAAAAATTTAAATTGATGATGATGATGATATTATCTAAAATAGAATATTTTATCATATAAGTATCATATATATTATTAACTATTTAATAATAAATTTTATTAAATGGGATCCCACTAAAATGATGACCCCTTTAGTACATCATATATATCAGTAGGCCACGATCTCTATTTCACTAAGTAATGAGTCCACTTTAAAGCTTATATCACCACTTATTTATTTAGGTAGGGAATCATCCCAATCATATCCTATATGAATCTTGAATAGTTGACTGGGAAACCCTTTTTCCAATCCATATTATGTATAAAATAAACTCTATTACTATAATAACCTAATCCTATTAGGGTCTCCAAATTGGTATAACCCAAAGAAAATGCCCAAAACAAGCTAATAAGGGAACCAAATTTTGAATGACTTACCCAATAGGATGATCTATATTCAGTTATTAATTTATTAACTTATACAATATAATCCATGGGGACCCAACTTTAGCATGACCTACCCAGTTGGATGATTGAGGTCTTGGAAAGTGCCACATTGGAAGAAATATCACACTTAGTATTTAAAGGGGATTTTAATCTCACCATCTTATCTAATGTTATTCCCTTTTATGTATTCATGCTTCTAGTAATTTATTTTTGAATGAAATTACCTCCACATAATCAATAATTTCAAACCATATTGATGTGTAACTCTTTACACAACCCACAAATTTGTGTTAGTTACCCAAAAATATAAGTCAAACATATTTATACATGTCCTAATGAATCATATGAATAAGGTATATGAAAAATTTATTTAAAGGCATAGAGTAAAATGAGATTGAAAATATCCCCATCATTAAGATGGAAGCAACATATAGCCAACCCCATTCACCAGCCTAGATAAGGTATAAGACTCTAGGTAGGTAGGTAGTCTAACCTTAAGTCCTACCTAGGGATAATGTACTCAAGA
Organism: Viscum album; assembly: GCA_963277665.1. Classification (NCBI taxonomy): domain Eukaryota; kingdom Viridiplantae; phylum Streptophyta; class Magnoliopsida; order Santalales; family Viscaceae; genus Viscum; species Viscum album. Next base: position 643,512,482 of record OY728120.1, on the reverse strand, counting down.
GAGAATACAATTATTCACATATCTAACACTTAATATGAAAAAACTATATTCAATAACTAAATTCAATTTTATAAATTCAAGTATAAACTGAGGTCAAGGTATATGAAAAACTAAATTCATCATGGATTCATTCCAATCATGTAATGCAATACTCTATCCTAGAATCAGTTTAACATTTAAACTAAAGCATAAAAAATATTCACATTTCTTACACAATTTACTAAACATGAACATGGTAGGTAATAACCTTTAAATAAATAAAAAATTCCAATATTTAAACATAAGACAAATATTTATGAACAATTCATAAATAAAATATAACTATAAACTCTTTTATAATTTTTAGTTTTAATATTATGGACATTCCATAATTTTGAATATAAACATTTTATATTCATTTTGAATATGAACTATTTTATATTAATCATTATATGTCATTTCTATTTTAAATATATGATATTATATTAATTATAAACAATTTATAATCTAATTTATATTATGAAAACATTTTACATAATCTAAATATTATATACTTAATCATTTTTTAAATCTTGATCATATAAATCATAAAAACACTTTTGATGAAGCTTAAATAATATCCAAATAATGCCTTTTAATTTGTACAATTTCAAATTAATTATTTTTTAAATATCCATAATTTAAATATAAAAATTTTATACTATGACCTTATTTCATAATTTATAACCCATTATAAATTTTTTCTTATGATTTAAAAATAAACACATTTATTTCAATGTCATAAACATTTCCATATAACTTATTAAAAGGTGTTTATGTATTAACATTTAATATTTGGGAAAAATAAAAGTTTCATATACATTTAATTAACTAATTATAAACCATTTGTAACTAACTAATTGATTTATTTCTAAAACATTTATAAATTAAATATTCCCAAAATACATTTTATAATGATCTATAAACATTTTATAAACCATTAAAAACATTTTAGAATTTAAAAATATTTTTAAAATACTTTACTGGTTACCTTTACGTAGAAACCCAGTCCTGTGTTAGGGTATACTCTCTTTACCCTTACGTAGATGGTCTATATAAGGGTAGAAAGTCCCTAACCGTTTTGAAATTCCACTTAAATATGGGTAAGGAGGAAACAAACCTTACACAACACCTCATGTAAGGGTAATATCTTTATACAACACCCTTACACAGCACCTCGCATAAGGTTAAAGTGCTTGATTACCTTCATAAAGCACCCTTACATAGTTCCTTGTATAAGGGTAATGTTATGGTGACCCTTACATAACACCTTTATGTAATATCTCATGTATAGGTAACATAATGGCTACCTTTACATAGCCACCATTTACCTTTGCGTGTAAGGGTAATCAACTTTCTGAAAACCATTTGCATAAGGGAAATCCTTAGGAATCATTACTTGTATAAGGGTAATTCCAGGCGACCCTTATATAAATTGATCCACTTAAGGGTAATCACAATGAATATTACAAAACGTAAGGGTAATTTTTTTTACCCTTATGCATCTTAGCTGTATAAGGGTAAGGCTTATGTTACCTTTACATAGCCCAACTACATAAGGGTAAACCCTTTATTTGAAACCCAATTTCCATAATTGAGAAAATACCCAATTTTTTTTATCTTATTATTTATTTCATTTCTAGTTTCATAAAAATTAAACATGTATCCCTATGATTCCATTGATGGGTTTTGTTATATTTTAATAACAATTATTAGAACATGTTGAAATGATTTAAAATCCTATTTTCAATGATCACCATGAAAGATAATTTTTAACCTATGTATAAAAACAAAAATGAAGAAATTCTATAAATGTGCATACCATACATCGAAGAAACATATGATACATCTTTATCACCATATGAATTTGATGAAGATCACTAAATTAGTAAACATAAGAATCCCACCTTAATTAGTATCCATAGGCTGATATGAATCACTTGATATTTGAGAGAGATCTTATCTTCCCTCCATAGTATGCTAGCACCTCGTATGAAAAGGAGGAAGATGAAATAGCTTCAGTTTCAAGGAGTTTCATCCGAGCATGAGGATCTCAAAATACAAACACCAACATCATATGGAAGCTATCTTTCTAAAGACCTCAAGGACTTTCCTTGATAGTGAAATCTTTAATTATTGCATTTATAATACTTGTTTTAATGCCTTGGAAAATTCATGCATCATATGAATGCATTTAACTTCCATTATTTTCAACTTATGAAATTTTTTATTTTAGTGATAACTTATGTGTAAAAATAAATGATAATAATTTATCATTTTTTTACAATCACATATTGCATAAAATAATATACCCTCGCATGAAAATCAAAATTTTCATGAAATATCAATATCTATATATATCATATATATAAGGATTCAGGTCATATCACCTTTAATATGTAAAAATATATATTTAATAAGAATAATCATCATGCATATATCAAAATATATAGATGAAATTATAATAAAATTAATATAAGATAAATCTTGTTCTAAGACACCAAAACTAATAATACTGGGCTCCAAACCATATTTAGGTCTAAAAATTTACTTTAAAAGTGAATCGTGATTCCCCATATATGATTGAACACTAGGAGAGGGTGGGTGAATCAGTGATATTCTTTTACAAATTCTTCTTTTAAATCAACCTCTTGAAATTATTAAGGTTCTCAATCCATTCAGTAAAAACTCACAGTCTCACCTTTTTTGCAGAAGTAATCAAAAATAGAGTAGTGAATAGTAGTTATAATTGAATTTGGTTAGATACCCCAATTAAAATCCTCTAGAAACTAGTTATACACCTTAGTAAAAAATATCTTCTTCAACAATTAGTTATAAACCCTAGTTGAAAACTCCATGTCATTGACTAGTTAGGACCCCAATAATAAGTTCCTTCAATTTTGATCCAAAAATAGAAATACCTCATTATACTTTAGGAATGATTATACACCTAATTGGGATGATTTTTCTCTAAGATACAATAGGATCAAGTTTTATCATATTAAAATTCTTCAAGATATTCAACATTTGATAGTCTTGATCAGGTCAGATAGTCTCAAAACTATCCCCAAATCTTGAGTAATTCAGTTCTTCTCAGCACAATATATACTTGAGCACACAATTATGTCTATCCTCTAAAGTCTCATAACTTTTTAACTCTTTATGTCTCTTTGATATTGTATAGTATTGAATCTATTAGTTCTTCATAATTCCCACACTCTTATTTTAGGAACACAAACTCCCTTCAATTCATACAACTGTAATATATAGAATTCACAAATATTATTTCCATAATATTGAGAGATTTGAATTATCCTTCAATTATGTTCAGAATACTTGAATAATATATTTCTCATATAAAAACAATATCAATGTTTAGTTTTAATCCTAATTAAAACTCAATTGAAATGCTAATTAATATATTCATTTGAATATCCTATAGACTTGAGATTTATTCTCCATGTGGAATATAAATAACCATAACCACATATTTTCCACAAGTCCTACAACTTTAAATATCATCCATGCAAGCACACAACACAGAATATCAAGACATGTCTTGTGGCATGGAACTCACTCTACTAGACCTTTTTCTACTTCCAATGATGAAGGAATCTCAAAATAGTCATAAAAAATGGACCAGAGTGTAGTCATCACCATTTTAGATTCATAACTTTCATCTCTCATGTGATTCACCACTTCCACCTCTATGAAAATTTTTATCTCATAGTTTCTCACAAAGGATTTCCCAACTCACCACGGTCCCCAAAATGTCATGGTTTTCCAAATCTCCCAGTTTTGAAAATATGAAAACTTTTTATTCCTAATTGAGAATAAACTCACCTAAAACACTCATCACCATGACATAAATGAGTGGTCATTTATCATAGGTAATCTATTATCTCACCATGGTATGTACTATGATGTGGTATTTCATAACTCTCTATTTTGAAACTCCCTAAAATATAGTATCCATTTAATCATATCCATACATATGTCCAACCTATCTTGATGAAACATACTATTTTTTGGTGATCACCTTGATGTAGATAGTATAATTCCCTGGTTACCTTAACATGGGTATTTTAGTTCATAGCTGACCCTTACACAACTCATTGAACTTCAGTGGTATGCTTATGTGAATGGACTATGACCTTTATGGAAGTTGGATATGTCCTTGACATAGCTCCTGGAATTTTATGTTACCTTTATGTGGGAGGTAGAAACTTATACTCACCATTACACCAGTATCAAGTTACCTTTTCACAGAATGGCCTTGGACTTTTCTCAACTCACTGTAATTTACATGAACTTTACAGAGTATGGGTTTAACTTTATACAACAGCATGATTACCTTGACATAGGTAATGCAATTTTTAGATGACCCTTATACAACTATTATTTACCTTTATGTAGGTCATTTCTTGCCCTGAATTATTCTTGAATTAACTCAACTAAAATTAGAACCTCTTGGGATGACTTTGCAAACTTTTCAATAAACAAATTCACCCCATTAAACCAAATCACAACTTTCATTTATCCAACACATATTAACATATTGAAAATAAACGCAATCCAATACTTATCCGCTTAAATCTACCCCTTTGTTTTTTATCAATACCTATTCTAAACACTTTTCATGTCAATATGTATGCTTATTTATCTCCCCATTATTAACAAGAAATACAAAAAAATATGGGGTTGAATTATCACCACTTCTTATTTATTTCAAAATTTTCAAAATTATTCTCCCTTTTTCAAATACTAGTTACAAATTGTTCTTCTTGATAAAAGTATGACACCATATAAAAAATTATCAATAAGAATTTAGTCAAGAAATTCTTAGTCTACACGGGATTGACCTTTTTAGAAAATAAGAGTGCATAACCAAGGTTTTAAATGTTTTACATAAACATTAAACATGTGATATCAACTCAAAACTCATTCGAGGGGGCTGTAATATATTTATCATAAAAAATATGTAACCATCACACATCTCAAAAAACCTATAAAAAATAGTTTATGTTCATGTTAAAAAACTCCCCCTTTCCTAATGTTTCCATCAACTAATACTCCCCCTTCAAAAAAATGTTTGATACAATCAAAGATAAGTGTTTAAAGTGTGATTGGAATACCATTTTGTCTAATTTTATAAAAATTTCGATAATTTCTAGATTCACTTTATGATTTTTTTATTTTTTCTCCCCCTCAAGGAATTCAACAAATACCTCCTCTTCATTATAGATATAAAATTCCATTAAGAAAGGCTTCTCTATTATCCAGTATGATTTCACTCAATCTTCTCCAATTTCTTATATGTTAGTATAAATAAACATAAGTTTTAGGGAATAAAGAGGTACCTCTTAGTTCTTTAAAAGAAACACTTAGACTAATATTTTTCTCTCAACCCAGGATTCTCTTGTGATTTTATTGATACTTTCATCAATTATTCTTGTCCATGAAGTATAATCATACAATTCTTCATGCCATGCCCAATTTGTTATCATCCCTCGCATACACATTTTTAAACCTTCAAATCTATATTTTTGGAAATCATCTCATTAATATCATACTTATAATGTGAAATAATTTTTTTCCTTTTTGATTTTACATTAATTTATTCTTTCTCCATTATCTTGTCCAAATCTAATTTATTTATCTATATTTCTAAGTAATATTTCTTAACCAACTCAGATTGCTTTAGTTTCTCAAATGGATTCTTGGTAGACTTAATAGTATATTACTTACCTTTTAGATCATAGAAAACCTCTTTGGGGAGTCTAGTCATGCATACCACAACTTTGAGTCATTTTTACTCACATATTTCATATACCTCTTCAAGACACCCAAACTTATTTTGGGTGGACATATTTGACTCATTCTTGACACCATCTCACCTCTTCTTTGAATCTATCCCCGAATAATCATTAAATCACCCCTTTGGTTCTTTCCTTTTACTTTGTAAATACATATTATACCACTAGGAGAAGAATTTGTGTCCATAACTCCCACAACACCAATAATAAAATATGAAATATGATCTAACACCTTGATAGTGAATCTATCCAAAATTTTATTGGGGCTATCTTAATTCAATTTGACTATTGTTTTTTCTAGGAATTAGAGGTATCGTTGAAATTTTATTCCATTCCTTAGATGTGGAAGAATTCCTATTAGTTGTTATCTTTTTTCAAATAGATTATGGATGATTTTGAAGACCTACACTATCATAATAGTATATTTATTTTGAGGCATATTAGGAATAGTTTTACCTTTTATATTTGAGTTATTATTCTCATTATACTAAGAAGATTCACTTTTAACTTCAGTAGAGTTATTGAATTATTATTTACTCTTCTTTAGCTCATGTTGAGGTTCTAGGCATATAGTTTATGTCTCATATAGATCTTCCTCTTTTTGAGACGGTTTCTAATTGAGATCACTTATCATATTCTCATGCTCAACAGATTTAAATTTATTCTTCTTAAATTAATCAATGAAGGTAACTTCTCTTTTGACATATTTTTATATCTCAATAGACACCCTCTTGTTTTCTTTCACTTGTTTTCTCTTTTATTTCTTGAGTTTTGTGTTATTCTCAAGAAAATATTCCAACTCTCCTTTTATTTGAAACTCAAGTTTTTTCCTTTATTCTCTATCATCATCACTTCTTGATGAATAAAAAAATACACGAGACATGGAATTAACTTCATCATCCAAGTCACTTCTTGATGATTAATTTTATATTTATTTATTATTAAATTTCTTTTTTGAATTCTTGATTTCTTCTTTATATCACCCTTTTTATGATTTTGAAACTTATCATTTTTATCACTTTATTTAGAATTAGAAACCTTCTTCTTTGGAAATTTATAGGCAAAGTGTCTAATGCTATCAATGTTTTAGGATTTTGGTAATTTTTTCCTTTTCCTTTCTACTTGCCTTTTTTGAATCTCTTTAAAATAAAATAAATAATCTTATTGAATTCATCAACACCTTCCTAATATTTATAATCACTTGATTATACAGATTCTTCTTCATTGAATTTTCCTTTTCTTATGGCCTCAAAATCCATATCTATAACAACCCATAATTTATAAATTATATTTGAAATGAATGTCTGTAATATTATATTATATAGTATTATATGCATACCACACATAAAGAAACCGAAAAATTCAATTAATAAATATTTTTCCATTAATAAGAAAATAAAACCTTTAAAATTTCAAGCAATACAGCGGAACAAAAAATATAAATTAAGAAAAGTATAATGGGAAATTTAAATCCTTCCAATCTTCTAGAATCATTGTCCCCCACTACCAACACTATAAAAATGAATAAAAATATTAGTAAACCAATAAAAATCTTAAAGAATAAAAATATATAACCTTGGGAGGAATTTTAGTGAAATTTTAATTAAATAATGAAGTAGTATTTATAGGAGGTAATGTGACCATTGAAATAGTAACCTGACTATTAAGAATAGTAACCTAACCACTAGAATAGTAATTTGACCTCAAAATAATAAAATATAATATTAATAATATTTATTATGATTAATTTAATTAAAAATAAATATTCTAATTCCATAAAATAAATACCAAGATTAAAAACTCAATGAAAATATAAGCACATTTTTTTAAATAAGCTACATTTTAAGGTATTTTGTAAAAAAGCACAATTTTGTATTATTAAAAATTAAAATAAAATAGGTTATAAAATTATTTCGATAAAATGGATGTCATTTTTTAATAAATATTTCTAAATTTTCAGTGGGTTATTTTTTTGGTAATTTTCTAAAATACTTCAATATTTAGGTGAATAGTAAAAATACATTTTTTTCATAATCAGTGTATTTCAAATGAAACCATTCATGATGTAATAATGAATTAATCAATTATATAAAATTTAGATAGACCAATAACATATTAAATTTGATAAATTATTTATTTAAATAAAATAAACATGTTTTTCGAACTTAAAAATTATTTTCCAAAGTCTAAAGTCTAAGGTATTCCATTAAAATAACAATTTTTCATTTTTTTCCAATTTCCTTTTTAATAAACTATTGAATTATAATTATAAAGGGCTATAAAGTACTAAAATAGTTATATTTTATTTATATATGATCCATAATTTTATTAATTTCACTATTACAAGGTTTACCTTTGATATAATATTTTTTTCAATGTTTTATTCTAAAAATACCCCTATCAATAATAATAAATAACCCCTTTATCTCCCCTTGTAAAACCAATCCTAATTAACTTAAAAAAATACAAAAATCTTCCAAAATCCACTCTATAAATACCCCTATAATCCTTAGGGATGTTTTGGAGTAACCAAATCCAAGAATCAAGGGAGTCTAGTGTCGTACAAGATAAGCAACACCGAGAAAGGGTATGTTTTCATCAACTCTTTTTTGTGTTTTCCTCTTCTATTAATACTTTTATCTACCCCTTCCAAAATAAAATATTCTATGATTAATTATATATTATGTTAAAATTATATTAATTATTTTATCCTACTTGAATAATCATATCTACTATCTATTTATATTTCATAATTCTCATACCTCATCCTTGGACAATGTCCCATTAAAGGTCGGTTAATGACCAATGAGGACATTTCCAATTCTTTTCTCATCACCAAAATTGTGGATGATTATAATAAATTATTTATGATATATAAATGTGTAAATATATTTATTTTATTCTTCTAGAATAAATTCTACTAATGTATAAATGACCTTGAACAAAAATAGATAAATCGAAGAAAAATGGGGTATTTTTAAAGAAAATATAATATGAAAATGATTTCCTTTTAACTGATGGAATTAAGAATTACAATCCAATGATTATAATTTATAAATAGTTAAAAAAATTACAATAATTAAATTATGTTTTAATTTTTTAATTAACCTAAGTTTATTATTCAGGAGGTGTAAAAGCGACAGAATACAGTGGGATTTAAGGTAAGGGGATTCTCAAAACCAAACTCTTTCTTTTGGTTTGTATCCTATTTAAAATTTATTTCAGTATTAATTTTAATATAATATAAAAAATATTTCCTTTATATATTTTTTATCTTTTCTTTTGGGGGCATACATGTTTCTACCCTTACAAAATGTTTTCTAATGCATTTATAATTTTTTTTCAAAAAGACTTTGATTTCCAATACATCTCATGAATCCACTTGAGTTTTTCTCCTTTCAAAGAATAAAATGATCTTTTATGATAATTTATGATATCCTATTCTCATTTTGGAATCCTAAATTTCATTTCATGAAGTATTATGTGCAAAATATTTTACGAAACCCATTCCTTTACATGAGTTATTTCATGACTATAATTGTTATACTTACATGGGGAATGAATGATTATGAGAATTTTATGATGTGATGGGAGGGAATAGAATTATATATCCCTAAAATTCATTGGGTAATCGGATATATATCATTATATAATTTTTATTATGCATGAAAATGATGCAATATTTTTTTCACAATTTTGATGTTATGATTATGTATATATGTTATGCGTAAATATGATGCTAGAATTGTTCATAACTATGTGTGGTATTTGACCAATATGTTATGATATTTAATTATTATGCATATTACACATTCCATTCCTTTATCAAATGTTTCCCTTACGATGTTTATGATGATCCTATGATTATTATATGATTATGTTGATTATGCTTACCTATATACTATTGATTAATTTTCCTTATTCCTCCCCTTACTAGGCTTTTATATCACCCCTTTCCTTGATTTATATATTTAGGTGACTATATGTACTAAATATATCATTAGATATTTGTAAGGATAAAGAATAATAATTTAAATAATTTTTAAGTTTTATCATGTAAAATTGATACATGAGCCTAATTTTCCCAAGACACTAAACCCTTTGATCCTATATTTTTATCACTATTATGTTTTTTATCTTAAAAATGATTTAATAGTAATTTAATAAAAAATAGGTTCATTATAGTTGGTATTAGAGATATGGTTTATTTAATTTTTTAATTATAATTAAATAATGTTAGTGATGACCCTTAGGATAAGTCTACACGTGGATAAAAATTCTAGAATCATTATTTTAGAAAAAGGAAAAACATAGGGATCCCATAAGATATGAAATTAGATGTAATTTTTTCATAAGAATAAAATTTTTATTCATGATTTGTTGACTTAAATTTTGTTCAAACCATTTTTTTTATAAAATAGTGGGAACTAGTAAAAACTAGGCTAACAACTCGTGTGAGAGACAATACAATGATTTTCTGAATGACATTCCCAATATGATGGGATATGGAGTTCAAGACTTCAAGATAATGATTACCCCGATATATCACTCTATAAACAATAACCTAAACCAAAAAAAACTTCAGCCTTTTCCCATGAAGTAGAAACTATACATTTAGTACTTTATACTATAATTAACATCAACATTTAGTGGATCCTCTGATCTACTTTTCATAGAATAGTGGGTTAAATCAACGGAGAAGATATTTTATATAATACATAGTTATTATATGGAGAAGGTGAATATATCCATATATCTTTTTTATGGAGAAGTTGATCAATATTGGGCATTGATAAAAAACACCAAGGCATAGGATGAAATGGAATAGATGGAGTAGGAAGACTTTAAGAAAATATTTCTTAATAATTATTACCTTAGAACTATTAAAACAAATATTAAGATATAATTATTAGAGATGAAGTAAAAGGAAGATAATCTATCATGTTTTATAATGAAAAATTCACAAGTATTTCATAATATACCTTGGGATTTTTTTATCAACGATGATAGAAAAATAGATAGATTATTTAGTGGTTTAAAACCACACCTTTAAAATGATATAACTAACAGATACTTTGGGAGTTATAGAGAAGTATTTCTATGTACTCTCAAAGTATAGATGGATTTTTGTGAATGGTCCCATGGTTTTGGAAATAAGGAAAGAAAAATGGAGTTTCAAGTTGGTGGGTCAAATAACAAAGTAGGAAAGAGGATATAATCACCCACATGTCAAAAATATGGGAAGTAGCATCATGAGAATTTTCTTAAAGGGATGATGAAATGATTCAAGTGTGGAAGAGAAGGACACCAAGCACATGAATTTATAAGAGACATGAATAATCCGACCAACATGATGGAGGAAAGGAAGGAACCGCCTAATGAACCACCCATGTTCTATTGCTTCAACTATAGGAAGAAAGTGAACTATAAAATACAATTCACTTAACTACAGGTCCTTGAGGATTATCATTGTCAGAAATCACTAAAGAAAAGGTGAAATGGAAATATTATTCCATCACTAATACTGAAGTAGAGTGTGAAAATGAATTCATACAAGGTACAATTCCTATTAACTCAATAATGAAAAAAGTTTTATTTTGTTCTAGTTATATTCATTTTTTTATATCTTGAAAGTTTGATATAATAGTTGAATCGAAGACCAAATACGTTGGAGTAGATATATCTATAAAAACACCTAGTGGTGTGATCATTACAACCAAAGTTTTGGACTCTTATCCTGTTAGTGTATGTGGGAAAATTCTTCCAGAAAATCTTATGATCCTTCCCTCGGAGGAATTTGATCCTATAATGGGATTGGATTATCTCTCATTATATAAATCATGTATCAACTATTGGGAAACTGAAATCTCTTTTCATATTTCTAACCATCCTGTGATTGTCTACAAATATAAGGAAGATCATGAATCTCCCTTGAAGAATCCATCAATGGTGTGGGTGATGATACCCTATAGAGAAACATACATTTCCCAAATTTTTGAGTTCAAGTAATGCATCAACCATGAGGAAATTCACATTTTTAGGGAATACACTAATGTATTTCTTGAATATTCCCCAAACTTCCACCAGATCATGAGGTAGAGTTCTCAATTTAACTTATACCACGAGCCACTCTAATCTCCAAATTCCCCTACAGGATGACCCCTATTGAATTGGAGGAGTTAATAAAGCAGCTGCAAGATCATTTGAAAAAAGGTTTTATATTCCCTAGTGCATCACCATGGAGTGAAAAAGAAAATTGATGGATCAGTGCAGCTGCGTATATATTACTGGGAGCTCAAAAAGATCACCATAAATAACAAGTATCCCCTGCCAAGGATTGATGATTTGTTTGATCAACTAAGAGGGTATCATTAGTTCTCAAAAGTGGATATCCATTCTATATGTCATCAGTTGAAGGTGAGGAAGGAATATATTCAAAAGACAAACTTCTTTAAAATTTAAATACACTATGAGTTCATAGTGATTCAATTAAGACTTACTAATTCCCCTAAAATATTCATGGATATAAAGTTTGGGGTTGAAGCCTCATTTTTATTATTAAAGCCAAGAAAATACCTCTTTTAACTGGGTAGATGGATACCCATTACATAGCCCAAAGGCCCAGTGGGCATTTGAGGAAATATTTAAGGAGTCTAAGAATAGGATAATCACTATGTCTGTACTCACACTACCATCAAGTAGAGAAGGTTTTGTGATATATAGTGATTATTAAAAGAATTATTGGGTTTTATAATCAAGAGAAATTAAAGAGTGATAGCCTTCACCTCATGAAAAATGAATATCCATGAGCAAAACTACCTAATACATGACCTGAAGCTAGAAACTATGATCTTCACCTTGAAGATTTGGAGGCACTAACTCAATATAGATAAGTGTGACATATATACCAATCAAAAGATTCTAAAGTTTATATTCACATAGAAGGAGATCAATATGAGTTACTGAAGATGGTTAGACCCAATCAAGGACTATTATTTTCCTATTCACTACTATCTAGGAAAGGTGAACATGGTAGCTAATTTTATTAGAAAAAAAGAACTTGGTAATTTATCTATGGTGTGGATTGAGAAAGACCCTATCTTCATGGATATGTAAAGGATGGATTTGGAAATCATAAATAAAGGGAAGAAATCCTACCTTTACCGAATTATTTCATTACCATCTATACAAGATAAGATCAAGGAGGCACAAAGGGATAACCTAGAGCTTCAAAAAGGGTGAAATATATAAACTCAGGGAAGATTTATGAATTCCATATTAATGATGTTGGTGTGGTTTGGTTTGGAACTAGGATTTTTGTTCCTTTATAACCTAATATAAAGACGTATCCATTGTATAATTCACATAGCTCATCTTTCTCCATCCATCATGAAATCACCAAGACATATCACGATCTTCGATAGAACTTTTGTTGGGACAACATGAAGAAGGATATCACTAAGTACACCTAAAAGTGCTTAGTATGTTAGAAAGTTAAAGCATAGAAACAGAAGTCTAAGGAGATGATGAAACTATTGACTATATCTACATAGAAATGGGAGAACATCAACATAAAATTTATCATTATTATCCTAAAGAAATCCAAAGTAAATAATGTGATATGGTTTGTGGTTGATCAAATCACCAAGGATGCCCACTTTATCACAACTAGGGGATATTTTTCACTAGAGAAACTTATTAAGATATAAGTAACAAAAGTGGTGAGGATGAATGGGGAACCACTTTCAATCATCTCTAATCATGATTCAAGATTCACTTACAAATTTTTGACAAGTATTTAACATTGTCTAAATACTGAATTGAATTTTAGTATGGTCTATCACCCCCAAATAGATGACCAGTCTGGAAGTACTATTTATATGCTTGAGGACATAATAAGATCACGATTAATGTAATTTAAATGGGGATTTGTTCAACATATCCCATTATATTAGTTCTCATAAAACAAAAAATTCCACTCAAGTTGATTAATGTGAATCTCTATACGGGAAGTGATATAGAACTCTTACTTGTTGAGATGAAACTTGTGAATGAAAGATACTTGGACCTAAAATTGTGCAAGAGATGGTAGAGAAGGTTCAAGCCATCAAACAATATATAAAATATTATTAGAGTTGGAAAAAGAAATATACTGAAAATAATTGAAGGGACTTGCAGTTTTATGTTGTAGACAAAGTTCTATGCAAAAAGATAAATTACCTTGTCTAAGTGTTATGGTTGAACCATAAATATGAAGAGGCGACATGGGAACCAGAGGAAAAAATGAAACAAAAGTACCCTCATCTATTATCAACTGAGAATATGAGTTGAAATTTTAGGGATGAAATTTCTAAAGGGGTAATAATGTTATAACCTAGTGTTTATAAATGATATTTGAAATAAATGTGTGTAATATTATATTATATAGTATTATAAATATATAACACATAAAGAAACAAAAAAAAATATTTAATAAATAAATATTGTTACATTAATCAAAAACTAAACCCATTAAAATTCCAAAAATTACAATGGGATAAACAATATATATAAATAAAATTATAATGAGAAATTTTAGATCCTTCCAACCTTCTAGAATCATCGCCCCACAACTAAAGTTATAGAAATAAAGAAAAATTTAGTAAACCAATTGACATATTAGAAAATTATAATATAGAATTTTTTTATGAATTGTAGTGAATGTTGAATGAAGGAATTAATTAGTATTTATAGGAGGTAATGTGACCATTGGAATAGTAACTTGACTATTTGGAATAGTAACATGATCATTGGGAATAGTAACTCGACCCCTAGGATAGTAATTTGAACTCAAAATAATAAAATGTAATATTAATAATATTTATCATGAGTAATTTAAGTAAAAATAAATATTATAATTCCATAAAATAAATATCAAGATTAAAAACTCAAAGAAAATATAAGCACCTTTTTAATAAACTGTATTTTAATGTATTTCATAAAAAAATCATAATTTTTATATTAAAAATTAAAATTACCTATGTTTGAAAATTATTTTGATAAAATGAATTTTATTTTTTAAATCATCACATTGAAATTTTCTAAGGGTTATTTTTTCTCTAAAATACATCAAATTTTAGGTGAATAGTAAAAATACTATTTTTTCGTAATGAATGTATTTCAAATTACATTATTCATGATGTAATAATGACTTGATAAATTATAGAAAAGTTAGCTCAACTAAAAAAATATTAAATTTGATAAAATAGTCATTTAAATTCAATAAACATGTTTTCCAAACCTATAAATTATTTTCCCCACTCTAAAGTCTAAAGCATTCCTTTAAAATAATAATTTTTCATTTTTTCCAATTTCCTTTTTAATAAACTATTTAATTCGAATTATAAATGGGTTTGAATTCCTAAAATAATTATATTTTATTAATATATGACCCATAATATCACTAATATCACTATTACACGGTTAACCTTTGATATAGTATTTTATTCAATATTTTATTCTAAAAATACCCCTCTCCTCAAGTATAAATAACCCATCTCCCTCCATTTGGAAAACCACTCATCCCTTAATTACCGAAGTCAAAAATCTAACAAAATAATCTCTATAAATACCCTTATAATCCTTAGGGATGTTATTTAGTAACCAAAACCAAGCATCAAGGGTGTCTAGCACCATAAAAGGGAAGCAATACTTAGAAGAGGGTATGTTTTCATCAATACTTATTTGTGTTTTCCTCTTATATTCCACTTCTTATCCATCCCTTAAAAACTCAAATATTCAAATATTAATTAATTAGTATGTTAAAATTTTATTAATGATGTTATCCTACTTAAATAATCATATCTACTATGTAATTATATTTCATAATTCCCATACCTCCTCCTTGAACAATGTCTAGTTGACTGCTAGTTAACCGCCAACAAGGATGTTTCAAATTATTTTCTTATCACCAATATTATTTATGATTATAATAAATTATTAATGACATATAAATGTTTAAATATATGTATTTTATTCTTCTGTAATAAATTATACTAATTTATAAATTACCTTGAAAAAAATAGAAAAATCAAAGAAAAATGGGAAATTTTTAAGGAAAACATGACATTAAAATGTGTTTCTTTCAACCGAGGGAATTAATAATTATAATAAAATGATTATAATTTATAAATAGTTAAAAATTTAAAATAATTAACTTCTGTTTCAATGTTTTAATAAACCTATGTTTGTTATTTAGGAGGTGGAAACGTGATGAAATAAAGTGGGATTTAAGGTAAAGTGATTTTTCAAACCCAAACTCTTTCTTTTGGGTTGTCTCCTATTTGAAATTTATTTATGTATGAATGTTTATATAATATGAAAAATATTTTCTTTAAATATTATTCATCTTTTATTTCATATATGTATATTTTTATACCCTTCCAAACAACATTTTCTAATATATTCACAATTCTTTTTCAAAGAGACTTCAATTTACAAAACATCTCATAAATACTCTAGGGTTGTTTCTCCTTTAAAAGAAGAAAATGATATTTTATTCAAATTTATTATCTCCCATATTCATTTTGGAATAATAAATTTTATTTCATAAATTATTATATTGAAAATATCTTATGAAACTAATTCATTTCCATGGGTTATTTCATGACTATGATTGTTATCCTTCCACGTGGCATGCATGATTAAGAGAATTTTATGATGTGATGGGTGGGAATGGAATTATATATCCCTAAAATTCATTGGGTAATATGATATATCTCATGATATAATGTGCATTATGTATGAACATGATGCTATATTTTTTCAAAATTTTGATGTTATGATTATACACATATGTTATGTGTGAACATGATGCTAGCTTTGTTCACAATTATGTGTGGAATTTTACCACAATGATATGATGTTTCATTATTCTGCATATTCCACATTAAAGTACTTTATCAAATGTTTCCCTCATGAATTTGATTATGATATTATGCTTATGATATTATTATATTGATTATGACCACCCATGTATTATTCATTCATATCCTTTATTCCTCCCATTATTAGGATTTTATCTCACCCATTTCTTTGATGTATATCCTCATGTGACTATATGTATTAAAGAGACTGTGATATATTTATAAGGATAAATAATAAGGATTTAAATAATTTTTAAGTTTTATTATGTAAAATTTATGTATGGACCTAATTTTCCCAAGACACTAAACCTTTGGATCCTGGATTTGTATTAGTATTATCTTTTTTATCTTAAAAATTATTTAATATCCATGTAAGAAAAATTCAAGTCACTATAATCTCATATTTTTCTTTCTTTTTAAAATAAAAAAATTTACTCATTTCACAATCTTTGAGAATTTTTTAAATCTCATCCAATGAAAAATCATCCCTATCATTCAAGGATAAAATTTTGGGATCAAATATATCTATAATTTTTTTTCACAATCTTCTTGACTATTATGGAACCATCTAGTATCTCACCAAACCCCAAAATACTACTCAATTTACCATTCACTATTGTAAAATAATATTCAATATTATCATCATTATTCCTCTTTATGTATTTGAATATGCTTATCCAAACTTAAAATTTAGATTCCTTGAATTTTATATTTCCCTTATAACTTCACTTAAATTTATCCTATATTTATTTCAAAGTTTTAAGAACCATAAATTTAGTGTAAACTTTCTCCTAAAGATATACCAAGATAACATTTTTCTCTTTTCCATCACTTTAGGATTTCTCTTATCAGTGAAAGTTATTGGGACTCCCTAAAAAATATATGTAAAACCAATAGTTACAACATATCTGATCTATAATCCAAGTAAAATAGGGTAAGAAAACATCATATTAATCAATATATGGTAGTTATTTCCATCAAAAGTAGGGAAAACTTGGATGTTCACTAAATTTTGATTCTCTATGCGCAAAAACTTCCTTGGATATTTAAAGGGAACTTGGATTTTCTCTAATACAACTTGTGATTACCTAGGGATGATTAACCACTAGGTGTGGATGAATAAATGATATTATTTTAAAAATTCTCCTTTTAACTGAACCTGTTGAAGTTTTTAAGGTTCTTGATTCATTTAGTAAAAACCCACAACCACACCTCATGTACAAATGTAATAAAAAAAGAAAGTAGTGAACTTTATTTACATAGTTTTCATTAATAAACTACTCTTTATTATGATTTTTTAGATGACCCAATCATAAATTAACCACTATATACATAATAAATTGTAACAATAGTTAATTATACACCCCAATTAGAATACCCTAATAATTACTTACACACCCCGATCTTAAGTCTCCTCATCAAAAATTAGTTACACACCCTAATTGGAAAGTACACATCAATGGTCAGTTATATACCCTAATAAAAAGATCCTTAAATTTTTAACAAGTCATATAAATACCTCCTTCTTATTCAGGGTTTCTTCTTCACCTCCTTTGAAAGATCTTACTCCATGGTCTTATAAGATCAGGTTTTCTCATGTACATCTTCTTTAATATCTTCAAAAGTTGACAATCTTAATAAGGTTTTTTGGTCCTAAAACTCTCCCCAAATATTGAATGATTTGGTTATTATTAACATAATGAATACTTAGGAACATAGGTATTCTTATACTATAATGGATTTCAACTTTTAACTATTTATCTCTCTTTAATATTTCATATTATTAAGGCTATCAGTTATTCATAATTCTTACACTGTTATTTTTTTAAAAAACTCTCTTCATTTACTATATCTGTAATATATAAAATTCATGAATATTATTTACATAATATATAAATCTTTTAATTCTCCTTAAATTAGGGTTATAAGATTAAAATAATATATTTATCTTTTAAAACTAACATTAAGGTCCAATTTTATTCCTCATTAAAACTCAAATGAAATCTCGCTTAATATCTTCATCTGAATGTCACATAGACTCAAGATTTATTCTCCACATAGTATATTAATAATAATGAACCCATATTTTTTAAAAATACTATAACTTTAAACATCTTCATGTAAACATGAAAAAAAAAACACCACAACATGTCCAATGATGTGGAACTCCTTATGTTGGACCTCTGTCCACTTCAAATAATGAAGGCATATCAAAACGGTCATAAAAAATATAACATTATATAATTATTTCCATGTTAGGTTTCTATATTTTATCTCTTAGGTGAGGCACTACAATTACCTCCATGAAAAGTTCTAAATAGATGTTTCTCACAGGTGATTTATAGACTCTCCATGGTCACCAAAACAATGTGGTTTCCTAACTCTCTCCATTTCAAAAACATGGTGACTCATTATTCCTCACTGAGAAGTAAATCACATGAAATTATCACCACCATGACATAAATTGATTTCCATTTCTCAAAGGTAATTTATTATCTCCCCATAGTATTTACAATGTAATGTAATTCCTTATCTCACTTTTTTACTCATCCCTATAACATGGTATCCAATTGAGCTTACCCATACATAGGTCCAACCTAACTTGATGTAGTGTATTTATTTTCAGAGATCACCTTGAAATTTATAGTACAATTCCAAGGTTACCTTGATGTAGGTATTATAGTTCACATCCAACCCTTATGTATCTCACAAAACTTAGGTTGTACCCTTACATGAATTAATTTTAAAATTTATAAAGGTTATTATAACCTTGACATAGCACCTAAAATTTACTGTTACCTTTATATAAGATGAAAAAACTTGGACCAACATTTATGTAGGTATCAAGTTACCTTCACGCAGCATGGGTCTGGCTTTTACAAAACTCATTATAATTTACGTAAAGTTTACACAACATGAGTTTACCTCTATATAGTAGCATCATTATATTGACACAAGTAGTGTAATTTTTAGATGACCCTTATATATATATTGTTTACCCATACACAAGTATACTCTAGCCCTAAATTATTATAGACTTAACTCAAAAAAACTCAACACCTCTTGGACTAACTTCCATGAATTCTCAACAACTAAAATTCATCCCATAAGACTATATCAATACTTTCATTTATCAAACACATATTAACATTGAAAAAAATACAATCCAACACTTTGGAACTTTACCAACACATAACTCCCATACAGACCCATGACCAATTTATAAGAGGTTGAGCATATAAAAAGGAAAATGACCCAAAAAATTGAGCTAAATGATTTACCTACAGGATTTAAAATATGTGAAATTTTATTATGAAAAGTTAATTCCTCCAAATCCCCCACCATATTCAATTTTTTAAAAATGCAGGTTAACTATGATTTAGTACTAAAAACTGTGCCACTTCAATAGAATGATTTATCAATGTATAATTTTTATAATTAGACCTTTAATCTCCCTATGAAACCTTATTACAATAAATGAAAATACAATATATAAAAGACACCTTATAACTATTAAAAACATAATCCAAAGAGTTATACTAAAATGTTCTAGGTTCTAATGAAAACCTTACCGAATTTTTGCTAGCACTCACAAAATTGATCATCCTGATACTTATATAAAAACAAATATACACTAATTAATCCCAAGGGACACCCAATAGTACCATTATTTCCCTGTATAATTTATAATTACCTCAACCACATGAACTAAATATTGGATTTGGTTCTTTGGAACCAACTAACTTTAAATTTTTTATTACTAGAATATACATATATATTATTATTACATATTTATTATTCTTATGCATAATATTAATGTGATAATGGACTTAGAGAAATAATCCCATTAATAAGTTAGATAAGTTACCCAAAATAATTAGATCTTAGATATTCCATGACTATATTATTAAATAAATATATCTTATAGTCTACATATATCAATTTGATAGGACATAGATGATGTATGATTATTATATGTTTGGGGATCATAGATATTGAGACTCCTTCATATGAAGTTATAACTTGGTGATATCTAAAAAAGTAGGTCATGATGAAATAACTGCTAATAAAAATTCCACATGTTTTATGTGTCATTAGATATTACTATTTGTGTATGTGTGTATTTATCCTTAGACTTGTGATCATTATTAACATGTATCATGAATCATGTACATTGGTATATGGAAAAAACCATGATGATATATTCTCATAGAGAGGTATAATATATTAGGTGTGTCATAAGTGACATGACATTAACTGAAGGGTCAATAAAGGATTTAACACTTCCATATTAATGGAAGAATATATCATTGTCCCTTCAATTGAAAAAGAATTGTATGAAAAAAATCCATGGTCGTGGTAGTTTATAGATGAGTTTATCTTGAAAAATAAAATAAATATAATTAAATCATATAGGGTTATGACAAAATTTTGTATCTTTCTTGATGAGATATCATTTTAAAAATAATTATATTACATAGTACCATTCAAAGGAATTTTTTTATAGTTTTTACACTTACTTCTTTTTCAATGGGGGTCTTAACATGTTACTATGTTATAATCTTGGAATTTGGGTAAGATCGACCTATTTAAATTGAGAAAATGTCCTATAGAGTTACATACTATGTGTACCCATAATTTCACTAAATTATATTGAATTTAAGTTTAAGAATAAAATTTATCCTATGGTTTTTTTAATTTTATTTATTCAAGTAAAAGTTGATCATAGAAATTCAATCATAATATATTCAAGTTTAGAATATGTGAGTTGGATATTATCTATTAATTATTTATTCATATAGTAAAGAATATAATATTTATTTATTAATGAATTTAGTGAATATAATGAAATAAATATTTATTCAAGTTACAAGGATATCAAAAATTAATATTTATTTACAAGTTTAGTGAATGTAATATTTATTTCATTTTATCAATGAAAATATTTTATTATTCAAGATTCTATATATTGTATGAGAGAATATGGGTCAGGTTTAATGATCTGATGGAAATGATATATTTTGTTTAATATCATTCAAATAAATATTAATATATTTATTTAAGAAATTATATTAGATTTCACGCATTTCATGGGATATAATAATATTATTGTTATTATTTTTATTTGGGTTATGGATTAGATGAAATAAAATGATAAGGGACTTAGTGAAATTATCTTAGTTTTAACCTCGGTATAAAATCTAAAATATATCATTTTCTATTAATTAAATGATAAAAACAATGGGACATTATTTGTAATTATCTTAAGATCTAGAGAGAATTATCCATTTCTTAAGAAAATATTATTATGATTGATGATGAATGACATGAAGAACATGATTCCTCTGTTCCAACACCTAGGATACCAATAATGCTGTTTAGAGATTCATATAGTACATGTGGATACAACTAGAGGACTCCTCAATCAGATTCCCCGTCATAATGATAATTTCATAAGATCAGTAACTGAAATTTGATCAAAAAGTATTATTGTGGATGAGGTTAAATATTTAAATTAATTATAAATTAAATGTGTTTAATTTTATTTATGATTTTTTAGGTTGTTTTTATCCATTTATTTATATTTATACATTTATTTTCATGAAAAAATGGGTCACCACCCAACATTTCCACCGCAACATGGAACCTTTAGGTGGTATTAGATTGGTTACGTACTAATTTATAATTATTTATAAGTTATTTGATCAATTTCATGCATTGGTTTTCTATTATTTAGGTTCAAATTTTTATTCTAAGTATAATGATTGAGAAAACTCATTTATCTAACATTATATGGCCAAGAGTGGGAAAAAATGTGAAGAATGATCAAAGAACCCATCTATAGGTGCCAAGGATACTGATTGGTCAATACAATTACAAGACATGTAACAGTTTAGTATATTCCATTTAACACCACACAAGGTACACACTTTATTTTTTCACGGTGTATCAGGTTGGTTAATACATAGTGTCATTACAATCCATGTATTGACTACCGACCTAGAATATGGAATGACATGGAATACATGGTGTGTAGTTAGAGTACACACCATGTGACACATGTCAATCCACACATGGTACACATTGAGTAATTATCAGTGTGTCATTTGTGTCAATACATGGTGTCATTACATTACGTGTATTGAATGAAAACATATTACATGTAATCACCCCTTACACACCATGTATTACATGTGGTTTTCTAGTGGTTCATTGCATGTACAATAATGGAGTGTCGTGTGGCCATACATGTCATGAAGACTATGTGGTTTGACCATAAGAAACAACATGTTGTGTATATAATGTTACAATAGGTGGAGTTACATTTTTTGTAATACTTGGTAAATGATGCAAATGTTTTATTATATATTAAATTTCTATAAATGAAATTTAATATTATGCTGTAAGTACAGACCGAGTGGCCTCCGAAGTATATACCTTGTACTTAATTATTTTAAATTTTAAATTTTAAATTGTTAATTTTATTTAAAAATAATATATGGTATTCTTAAAAAATATCCAGGATTATAATTATACAAAATATAATATAATGAAATGAATCTATTAATATTTTTATTAATTTATTAATTTAGGTGATTTTTTCTTAAAAAGAAATAGTGGAAATGAATGCTAACAATACTAAATGTGGAAGTTGTTTCGTGTTGTGAATGATCATGTGGATTGACCAATCTTTGTATAAGTTATATTTATTTATTTAATTTAATCATTTACATGTTTCATTTTTTAATAATAATTATTAAATTAAATATGATGATATGTGAATCATCCCTCCATCCATTATTATGTTTGGGCCTATGTGTCCATGGTTTATTTAATGTAACTTTAAATCATTGGTACCCCTAAATTTCATGTGATTATACATTTTTAAATTATGTACATCCTATTTAGAGGAGATAGTTTAGAACCCAAGCCAAGATGTATTAGAATAAGGAAATACATAGGAGAATGGTCGATGTTATAACTCGATCCAAGTCACGGATCAAGGAGTTATTTCCACTAGGGTCAAGGTTGGTTTATCACTATAAGTACCCGACCATAATAATTATATATACTAGTGAATTTAGACTATAATTATATTTCTTTCATTCCCAAATATATTTTAGGTTTAAAGTTTTATATAATTAGGGCAACATCTTATATAGTAAACCCATACATTACAAGTGGACACTTATACTTGGTTTCCATTTTTTACACCAAACATAACATGTTTTATTTTCATGAAATATATTCAAAAAATTTATCTTGAACACATCATTTTCCTTACTCATCATTAAATCCCTATGAAAAAATTTTAAAATGTGGAATGAGCACAAAAATATCTGTAAGGGACATAAAAAGAATAACTTCCTTAGTTTTGTGAAAAACATGAAGAACCACAAAATATTTACATTTATATCAATGTTATTTGAGCTAATGGAATAAATAATTTTCAAATTAAAACACACACACACTTTTTTCTCAAATAAAACCATTAAATCCCATAGTAAGAAAATAAAACCCCCTTTTTTGGAAACTTAGAACATCACATTCATAACCTATTTTAAACCCATGTCATAAATAACTAGGAACCAATTAAATATATAGGAGAAACCATTCAGTGACTCTCTAATTATAGAATCAAAAGATTAGGTACATTAAAAAAGTCATTGGAGCACTATCTGGCTGCACCCAAATCTATAATAGGCTCACTTGGTACTATCTGGGTTCACCCAATGTATAAGCTGTATCGGGCTCACCTATGAGATATAATGGGGTTCAACCCTTTATAAAAGTTATATCAAGATCACCCATTTCATATATAATGCTCAAGTACCATGTAAAATAATCTATTATGGTACATTTTGATCATAAAACCTTTTAAAAACTCTTTTAAACCCATATGAAAAACACTTTCATATATCAAAATACCCATTTCTTAAAAAAAATTAACATCTAAAAACTATAAATGAAATAAAGAAACAATTTTCATTGAAAATAACAATTTAAAATTATAAAGGAAACTTAAAATCATTAATTCATCATGATAATAGGAAAAACTGATCATGTCGTATAAGTTAAAAAACATTTCTTTAGTATTTTTGTCATAAAAATCACAAAGTACCTCATTTGGAAAATGATGAAAAGATTCATTTCAAACCATTTTTTTTTAAAATAAAATATATAAAAAGGGATTTAAAAAATCATAAGATAATAGTAAAAACTTTATTTAAATCATTTTTAGAAAATAATCATATGGATATGGAAGAAAAATAGAGTTTTAAGAGAAATTTTAAAGATAATTTTTAAAATAAAGTCCCTTACCTTGAGTTTGATTCATAATGTATAACATTAATATTCCTGAATAATAAAATAAGGATAATTTATAATTTATTAAAGAAAATTATATTTTATTATTCCTTTTATATCATTTATAACCATGTTATATTCAATTACTTAATCATTTAAGTTTATATCAGACATTTTAATGATATTCAGTACTTAATTCCAAAATGACTTCAGTAGATTGAATATGGTAAAAAATATAATTATTCCATCATCTCCAGAATAATAATCGTAAAATAATTATCATTTTTAAACATAAATTATATTTTTAAATACAACCATTACATATAGTTATGAGAAATGAACTACGTTATAATCATGGAGATAGTAGGCCATATGTACACATGAGTAACGTTTCTATTTTTCAACGATAATTATGGAAGTAAGTATTATTTTATCTTTATATAATGATAATAATATAATAAATATAATATTATTTCTTTTAATATACTTATATATATATATATATATCATCTATGTGATATGGTGATGAAAAATAAATCACATTGGTTCGTTGAAATCCACATGTACGCAGGAACGATGTTATCATTTTTCAGTGCATGGAATGGTAACAAGGTAAATGATATTTTATCTTTTAAAAATGATAAAGATATCATGAATATGATATATAAATATTAATTCCATCGTTATAACCTATCCATTATATATGGTGATGGAAAATGAATTACATTCATTTGTGAGTCAGTAATCTTCCATACACACAAATTACCATTTTGTTACCCATTTGATGGAAGAGTAGATAGATGTAGGTTGTTACAATAACATAAAAACACCAAAATATATGGAAGTTACTTATGTTATTATTTTATCATGGTTTAATAATATTTTAATGAGGTTTAAGAAGAAATAAAAATAAAACTAGTGGATAAAAACTATACCTCTTCTTTGGAAATCCTCATTTGATTAACACACTAAGCCTTCTAAAGTTGGTGTTATGACTAAAATAATGCCTCTATAATGAGATTAGGGATTCTAGGAAGGCATTTTAGTAGGTATTTTTTGATCCAAAATGGGTTTTAAGTGTGAAGGACTGATAAGAACATGTTCCCTTTTATAAGAGAGTGTAGGGGAATACTTGTAATTTCTCAAAATATTTAATTAATATAAATTAATTTTCTATAAAAATTTATAAAAAGTGATTAATTTAGAATATAAGATTATTATGGGACTAAATAAATTCATAAAATAAAAAATTAATTTTTTTGATTATATTTCTACCCTTATCTTTTGGTTTTAACCCCTATTTAACTCCTTTAACTCTTACGATGACAATATGGATTTTTACACCTTGAGGGTTAATATAGTTACTATAAAATTAAAAAAGACAAATAAATGGACCATGGTTGATATTTTAAACCTTATAATAATCAATTTGACTAATTTAATATTTTTAGTAATTTTATATCATTTAATAAAATATTATTTATTAAACAATTTCCATCATGTCAATTTTTAGAACTATTCATTACTTGGACTTTAATAATATCAACATATCACTTATAATTTGAAAACATTATTTTAAAACATATCAAACATGTCAATTTTATCTATAAAATTATTTTATTACACTAATTATCTCAAATTATAAATATTTTAATATTTTTAATATCATTTATTTGATTTTTTCCATTAAGTGAATAATTACTACATCAGTGTTGCATAAGAATTTATGGTAATTATTTATGTAATAAAGATTAAAAATAAAATAACATGATGAAGATAAATCCTTTATATTTAAAAATAATATTTATTGTAAAACATATCCTCTACATAATATCATATTAAAAATATTACACTTATTAAAAACAAGAGTGTGACGTGTTTTACTTTTCATTAAATAAAATATTATAAAATCCATAATCTCATACAAGTGTCCCCAAAATGTCATAAATAAGACTCTTGTATTATTATGGTAAATATAGACTCATAAAATAAGATTTATGTAAGTTTTTGGTTCATTTTATGGTTCTTATCATTTTATTTTTATCCTAAATTACCCAATTTACCCTTTATCATGGTAATATAATTACTAAGTTTTTTATTCATATTAGAAAAAATAAGAGAGAATTATTTAATAAATTTAAAACCAATGATTACAAATATTTAATATATTTTTAATAATTCAAAACAACTAATTTTTATATTTTAATTTAAAATTAAACTGGAAAAACGTAACAAACAATAGTTTTTTAGAAAAATTTACTTTTTGAATATAAAATGTTTTATGATAGATTCAAGTATAAAATACATTTAAAAACAATAATTATATTATTTTAAATAAATAAAACTAATTAAAATTTAAAACTAATGAAAAATATAATTTTACCTTCTATATAATTTAAAATAAAATATATTTTTCAATAAAAATAAGTATTTTTCACTATTCCTTGAAAAATCAATATTTTCAGAATATTCTAAAAAATTAATCCTAATATAGTATTGAAATTATGAATTAAAGTATAAAATTAATTTTTTCAAATAAAATTTCTAAAACTTATATAAATTAATTATATTATTGAATCATAAAAATTAATAAAACCCAATTTTGAAGAAAATGTATTTTTGAAAAATAAAATGACTTTACTGAAAATTAATATTATTATTTTAAAATAATTAATTAATATGTTATAAATGAGTATGACCATTATATATTTCATAATTTTATTAATATTATTCATTCCTGCCTATTTAACGACTAGGTTATAATGGTCACATTTAAATAATAATATTTCATTGTTTTTTTAGATCAATATTGTGTAACTTGTATGCTATCGAATATAGTATTTTATTTTAAAAAATAAGGATATTACATTCTCCCCCTTTAAGAAATTTCTTCCTCTAAATTTTAACTTGGTATAAAAACCAAGGCTTTGACTTTTCAATATACCTTTGTTGAAATCTCACATCTTAAATAGGGTCAATAAAAATTCTACTTGATAAGAGAGAAAATGGAAGCAAAAAGTTCATCTGAAGTAACACACACTAGGTTTCCAAGTATTAGAACATAAGTGGGAACTAAAAATATAGATATAAAAGAGAAAAATAACTTTCAACAACTGTTGGAGAGTGATAGATAACATGGTCATGAGAAAGTTAACCATTACAAACCCGTAAATCTATGATGGTTTAAAAGGCCATTGATTTCTTGGTAAGATAAGTAAACATATAAATTTTTTCGTTCAAGATTCATTTCCTAGAGTTTAATAATTTCATTTCCATATATACTAAGGACACATGGAAATATACTTACTTGAAAATTACAATTTAATCCTTTAATTAATTTCTACCTCAAACTCATCGTTTTCTCTAAATGATGAGTATTTATGATGATGTTTCCATGCTTGAAGCATTTGAATAAACTTATATGAATAAAAAAACAAAAAAAATAATAAATATCTATTCCTACTATCTTTAGGAATGAATTAAAACCAAAATGTTTAGCACAATATAAGTTAATTCCCAAAATGAATAAACCTTAAAATGAAGAAAAACTACTTTTAATCTCTAAAATTCTATATTAATACCCAAAGTTTAACATAGATCATTAAATAAATATCTATCCTTAAAAGTCTTAAAAAAATATTCCAAACTAATATTAAAAACTAAAAATCATAAGTATTTTATCACATATTCTTATAAGAAAAATTTAATATTTTCTCTAAATAATATCAATTACTCTTAAATTATCCTACCCAAAATATAATTTCACTAAAAAAATAATCTTAAAGATATGCTAATCATTCCCCTAAATAACCTGAATCATCATAAATCCATAATAAAATAATATATGCTTCCAAAATATAATTCAATATTTATTCCTTAAATAAAATCCCATAGTATTCTATTTACCTTAATCATATAGGGTTCCTAAAATAGTGAACATCTTCCGAAATAACATTAATCACTTAACAAAAAATAAATTTCCAATCCCATGGTTATCTATATGATAAAACATGTGTTCCTAAAATGAGCTTAAATTTTATTTGTTAAATATTTTAAATAAAGAAAAATAATTTCATACTAACCATGATATCATGTATGCTAGTGGTAGGTGATGCACTCTTATCGCCATTTGGTTATGGGTTCAAACCTCATGGCATTGACGGGTAGTCACCCGACTTACGGGGTTTCCTTTTAATAAAAATATATTAATATAATTCTAATAACATTCCCAAAACATGATGAAAATCCTTATAAGTTTAATAACCCATTATTAACTCAAAATCATTGATCTTATAAACTTTAAAGGGTATAAATACCTTTAAACATATGTCCACAAAAATTAAATGAATTCTACCTAAAATAATTTTTTTAATAAAACCTAGACTAAACCTAAGGGTTTTATTACCATAAATTTCTCTCAAAATACTCTTAATCATCTTATTCATCCAATAATTAAAACCTAAAAATGGGTGTCTAAGATTTTAAACTTAAGATTAAACTTAAACTTGTAAACACACGATGGGGTCTATAACTCTTAATACAACCTCACTTAAAAATATCTCAATCTCCAAATTTTTTCAAATACTTATCTAATACCAACTATAAGGACCCATATTTAATCATTACATATTCTAGTGACTTTAGACTACAATTCTCTTTCTTTATTTCCCAAAGATATTTTGGGTTTAGAATTTTATATAATTAGGAAGAACTCTTACATTGTAAAACCATACATTATAAGTGGACATTTATACTCAGTGTCCATTTTTTCCACTAAACATTAAATGTTTTATTTTGATGAAATATATTCAAAAAATATATCTTGACCTCATACTTTTCCTTACTCATCATTAAATCCTAGTGAAAAACATTTTAAAACATGGAATGAGCACAAACCCATGTTAGAAATAACTGAATCTCAGTTAA
The DNA here is from genome assembly GCA_963277665.1 of Viscum album. NCBI lineage: Eukaryota > Viridiplantae > Streptophyta > Magnoliopsida > Santalales > Viscaceae > Viscum > Viscum album. The sequence continues at coordinate 643,482,511 of OY728120.1, read as the reverse complement.
ATCCTTAGAAGAAACACTTTAGTAACTACCACATTATTCAATTGAAAGAGAAGGTACATTACCTAATGCATTGGATCACTGTCTGAGAACATAAAAAGATATAATGGTCTTACCAATTCTATATGGGCATACCCAATGTATAAGATATAACAAGGTAATCCGTGAGATATAATGGGGATCAACCATTCGTATAAGATGTATCAGGATCACCCTTTTCACAAATAATGCTCAAGTACCATAAAAAATTTATGATTTCACATTTCCATCATAAAAACATTGAAAAACTCTTTAAAACCCATATGAAAAACACTTTCATATATTATAAAGTAAAATTCAAATAATTAAGTTTTCATGATGGCAGGAAAATCCGCTCATGCCGTTTAAGTTAAGAAAACATTCTTTCCGAATTTTTGTTGGAAAAATCACAAAGTAATTTATTTAAAAAAAGATTCCTTTAAATTTTTTTTGTAAAAAATAAAACATGGGTAAAAATTAATTTAAAAAATAATAAGGTAATAGTAAAAAAATCATGTTTACAAAATAATCATATGTATATGGAATAAAAATATTGTTTAAGGTAAATTTTTAAGATGATTTTTAAAATAAATCCCCTTACCTAAAGTTTGATTCATCACGCATATCCTTTATCTTAATAGATAATAAATTTTGGTTAATATATAATTGATTAAGAACCTTTTTAAGGATTATTATTCCTTTTATATAACTAATTACCATGTTATATAAAATTAATTAATTATTTAAGTTCACGTCATACTTTTTGATGATATCTGGTACTTAAGTCCAATATGATTTCAGTCGATTGACTACGGTAAAAAAGGTCATTATTTCATCAGATCCTGAATAATAATCATGAAATAATTATAATTTTTATACATAAAATATAATTTTAAATACAACCATTAAATATGGTTATGAAAAATGTACTATGTTACAATCATAGAGACGGTAGAACATACGTATGCATGAATAATGTTTTTATTTTTCAATGATCATTATGAAAAGAAGAAAAGTATTATTTTTTTTCTTTCTAGAATTATCATAATATCATAAATATAATATTATTTATTTTAATATAATTATATATATCATCTATGTGATGTGATGATGAAAAATGAATCACATCACTTTGTGGAGGTGGTAGTTCACACTTATGCATGAACAACGTTATCATTTTTCAGTGCATAGAAAGGTAAAAAAGTAAATGATATGTCATAATTTTATAATGATAAATATTTCATGAATATCATATATAAATATTAATTCTATAATTATAATCCATCTACGAGAGATGGTGATGAAAAATGAATTACAACATTTCGCGAGGCGATAGTCCGCCATACACACGAATGACAGTTTCATTTCCTTTTTGATGGAAGAAGAGATAGATATAGGTTTTTCCATTAAACTAAAAACACCCCAGTATATTTAAGATACTGGTGTTATTATTTTACCATTTTTTAATAATAGTTTAAGGAGTTTTAAGAAGAAATAAAACTAAAAAAAGCGAAAAAAAACTATACATCTTTTTTGGAAAACCTTCTTATTAACACGTTAAGCCTTATAATGTTGGTGTTATACATAAAATAAGTCCTAAATAATTATTGGAGGGTTCATAGTAAGGGATTTGTGTAGGTATTTTATTAAAAAAATGGTTTTTATGTTTAAAAGATAGAGAAGAAGAGGTTCCCTTTTATAAGTGAGTAGAGGGGCACTCTGGGAATTTTCAAAATATTAAGTTAATATAAATTAATTTTCAATTAAAAATAGATAAAATTGAATTATTTAGAAAATAATATTATTAAGGGTTTAAATACTCAAAAAAAATTTATATAAAATTTGACTATTTTTACCCTTATCTTTTGGTTTTAACCTCTATTTAACCTCTTTAACTCTTACCATGACAATATGATTTTTTACAATTTGAGGGTTAATATAGTTACTATAAAATGAGAAATGGAAAATAAATGGACTATTATTGATATTTTAAACTTTATCCTAGTAAATTTATCAAATTTAATATTTTTAGGAATTTTATATCATTTGATAAAATATTATTTATCATAAAAAATCTATTAGGTTAATTTTTAGAACTATTCATTACTTTAAATTTAATAATATCAATATAAAAATTATGATTAGAAAAAATTATTTTAAAAATTATAAAAAATTTCAATATAATATATAAAATTATTTTATTATATTAATTATCTCAAATTATATTTATTTTAATATTTTTAAAATCATTTATTTTGTTTTTTCCATTAATTGAATAATTAATCGATCAGCATTGTGAAAGAATTTAAGGTAATTATATATTCAATAAAAATTAAAAATAAAATATCATGATGAATATAAATCCTTTATATTTCAAAATAATATTTATATACTAACTTATCCTCTGGATAACACCATATTAAAAATATTACACTTATTAAAACCAAGAGTGTGACATTCTTGACATTTCACTAAATAATAAATTATAAAAGTAATAATATCATCTAAGTGGTCCAAAACGGTCATAAATTATAAAATTTCATGATTATGGTAGATATATATGCATAAAATATGATTTAGGCAAGTTTTTGGGTTATTTTATGGTTCTTATCATTTTATTTTTAACCTAAATTATCTAATTTACCCTTTATCGTGGTAATAAATTTACTAAGTTTATAATTAATATTGATCAAAAATAAAATGGAAAAATTTATTAAATCTGCACCCACTAATTAAAAATATGGAATAAAATTTTCAAAATTAAAAAAACATAAGTTTCAAAATTTAATTTAAAATTAATTCGGAAAAATGAAACGAAAAACAATTTTTTGGAAAAAATCCCTGTTAAAATATTAAATGTTTTTATGCTAAATTAAGGTATAAAATACATTAAAAAAGAATAATTGGATTATTTTAAATCAAAATGAACAAATTAAAATTCAAAAAAAAAATCAAAACATAATTTAACCTTGTAAATACTTTAAAATAAAATACATTTTTCAATAAAAATAATCATTTTTCACTATTCTTTGAAAAGTCTATATTTTTAGAAAATTATAAAAAATTCATTATAAGATAATATTGACCTGAAGAATTAAAAAATTAATTTAATTTTTTCAAATAAATTTTCTAAAAGTTCTAAAAAATAATTATAATATTCTCTTATAAAAATAATGAAAATCGATTTTTGAAGAAAACCCATTTTTAAAGAAAATGTATTTTTGAAGAATAAAATTAATTTTCTAGAAATTTGAATGATTATTTAAAAATAGTTAATTAATTTGTTAGCAATGATTATGAAAATTATATATTTCATAATTTTGTTAATACTACTCATTCCAACTTATTCAACGACTAGGTTATAATGGTCACATTTAAATAATAATATTTCATTGTTTGTTTAAGTTCGAAATTGCTTATCATGTATGCTATAAAAAAAATTATTTTATTTTAAAAACTTGGGATATTACAACCAACCACTCAATAAACCGACCAGTAGATATATATCTTGATCATTTTGATGAATATTTAATAAAAACAAACCAATTATATTATATGATTTATCTATATTGTAAGCCTAAAATATGCATGTGGTGCATATAATAGGCTACAATTTGACTATTTCATTATGGGAATAAGATAAATGTGTCATATTGTATGATAGGCCAATGATATATAATATCAGGTTCCTAGATTCTACTATGTTTTACAAATGGTTTCCTTCAGCTATGAATTACCAGGATAATTCATTTATGGAATGTAAAACATGCTATAATCCTTTTAAAACATAAAATGATTATATTCCCCAACAGCCATGTGTTATGAGTAATTCATGTCATCTACCAAGCGTTAAAAACCAACTATTGAATTTATTCATTAAAAGAACAAAGACTATATAAAGGATGTGATCCTCATATCAAGGAAGTTTGATGCTATCAAGCTCGAGATGCGGAACTCTTCCTACCCAGTTCTCCATTTTCTTCACAAAATAAGGTTTTGGAACACCTCTAGATTCTATGGGGTCCTCTCATAGTGTATGAGGATTCTAGTGTCCAGTGTACTACCTATAGTGGTGAGAGTCTGTAGGTTTTCTCTTTTAAAATATCTCTCAAACATAGTCTATCAATATGGAGTTTTATGGATGAAGGTAGACCACTACTAAAAATTTAGTTATTTGTGAAGAGTCTTAGCGACAGGATCCCATCGCAAATGACGTTTTGTGATAGGAAATTCTCCTGTCACAATTAGTTTACCCATGTTATTTAAAAAACGTTTTATGATGGAACTGTCGTAAGTATACAGTTGTGATAGGCCTATCGCAAAAAACTTTAAAAAAATATAAAAAAAATTAAAATTAATAATATTTAATAAAATAATATTACTAATAATAAAATAATATTAAATAATAACAACAAAAACAAAATAATAATAATAATAAAATAATAATAGTAATAAAATAATAATATTATAAACAATAATAATAAAAATAAAATAATATTTATAAAATTAATAATAATAATAATAATAATAATAATAATAATAATAAAATAAAAAATTATAAAATAACAAAAAACCTCAATATTCTAAAAAATATAAACAAATAATAATAATAACAAAATAGTAATAATAATAAGATAATATTAAATAATAATTTTAATAAAATAATAAATAAATATGTAAAATAAGTAAAATAATAAAAAATTAAATAAATAATAAAGTAATAAAATAATTAAAAATAATAAAATAATAATAACAAACATAATATTTGCAACAATATAAAAAAGCGCACTATGTAGAAATGTAAATATATAATATTTTAACAAAATTACATTAAAATTTTTTATCATAAAATGTAAATACATCACTAAAGGGTCTTCTAGAGGAGCTGGAGGAGATGGTTGAGGGAACTCTATCCAAAAATCATGATTCAGGCGATGCATGTACTACATCGTCTGCTTGTGCTGCTGCTACTCCCATCGATGCATCTCCTCCTCCTCCTGCTGCTACTGTTGACAGAGCTCTTCTTACTACCTACGCATACTCTCTATAAGCTTACCCTAAGCTCATAGCTTCTCTTGATAATGTGAAGAATAATAAGATGACTCTCCATGAGCTACTCTCACACTACACGCTAACATCATAGCGGTCCCATAATAACTCTTAGGTGTCAATCGAGGGCCGATACCAACAAATCGGTCTTTCTCAAAGGCATACTGGGTCACCTGCATCCATGTTGCCTCATCAAATTAGTGGGAACTAGTATGATCCTCAGTCTCATCCTGAATCTCAGTCTATGTATGAGACTTCGTGGCCTCATATGACTCCTTCAATTGCAATTTAAAATTAAAATTGTTAAAATATTATTTATAGTTAATTTTAAAACTCAAAAAGAAATTATATTGACCATAATATGATGTTGGAGATAACCTCTAAACTCTCTAGTGACAGGATCACTATACATCCTCCTATAAACGTGGAACTCTATAATATTAGGTTGTTCTAATTCCTTTAGGAATATAAAATAAACACTTTACATTTAAAGTTATATAAATTAATTAAAAAAATTACTTATCATATGTTCCTTATGCGTATTGAATATATGACTACTGACTTGATTTATCACCACCTATCTGCCCCAATTTTGTTGATCTATTAATGACCTCCTATGAAAACAACCACTCATCTAGTGTGAACACAATCCATCCCAAACCTGAGATTAAATGCAATCAGGTTGGTGGATGTGACAAGACTCGTCAAACTCTATCACTCCTGCTTTCATCATTGTTTTCCTTCTCAAAATTTGCAAAAAATGATGGTAATTATCACACATAAACCCATCCCATGCCTCCTAGATAGTGTCACACATGATCTCGTCAATGGGATACCATAAAACCTACAAATAATTAATAATATCAAGTAATTATTTAAATAAATTTCAAAATAAATATTATTTATTTACGTACCAGCCAATGATCGAACATGCAGTGTTGAACATCAATTAGAATTTTATACCATGTGACCCATTCCCTAAAAAAATAATTACACAATATATCACTCCCATTTCCAACATCTATATGTGAATTGCTATGAAAAAAAAACAAATAATCAAAAAAATGGTATATAAATAAATTAATGATAAATAATGAAAACTAACTAAAATAAACAAGTAAACAAACCTATGCATGCGTGGATCTAATCCAAGACATGGATATCGCTTGAGGATAGGTCCAGGAATCATCAATCATGCAAGACCACACACCCTTATAGTCCTCCATGAACCACCAAAATTTTGAGGGTGAGATAATCCAGCATTCTGCTTGTCATCAGATAGACCACCCTCCTTGAACTCACAAAACATATCTAAGTCCATCTGAAACACAAAATGATTGTTGTTAGAAAATAGTTGAAAACAAATATTATATATAGATATATATTATATATGATTATAACCAGTATTTATCTTTGTCAATATTCATATTCATCCTTATCTTCATATCTTTTGGTGTCAATATCTTCATATTCCCCCTCAGCGTCATCAATTTCTATATGATTTTCAATTTCAGCATCTCTTTTCATTTCAAACTCATTTGTTACATCATTAACATCATCGTCACCATCGACCCTTAACTGTGGGGTGTCATCATCTATATTTGTGTCTCTTCATGAAAAAATATGGATTTGGAGTAGTCTCTTGAAAAAATTTAATTCCTTTCACTTCAGTGGAACCACATTAACTTTGAATAAATTTATTTTCCCAAGATTTAATTTTTATTATGCTCCACCAATCACCCAACTTTCTTAAAGTAGCACGATAATTTTCATAATAAAATTGATGTGCCTGATGAGCCAATAAAAATGGTTCATTTACTACAAGAAGGATTTTATATTTAATATCAAAAATTCTATGGATTAGATGAATATACAAGCCTCTCTCAGTATCTATCCACTGGAATTTAAACATTTTTATGTAATTCTGTCCCAGATAGCATAGTATAATAATTACTTCCAACATTCCATGAAAGTCAACTTTAATTTATCTATAATGAGATCCTCTCAAGAAAACACCACCATTCATTGCTTTTTTCATTCCCTATATGTACGTGTATGAAATCAAAAACCATTCACCACATATGCATTATAAGATTTAAACATTTTGGATGGTGGGTTAGTCAATACATACAATCAATTATCAATTTTATCTGTATGTTGAGATACCTGAATTTTTTTAAAACAATTATCAATATAAAAAGTAATAAATTGATTTTATATGTTAAACCATAAATAATTTATGTTACTAGTTTTTTAAACCTATAGGAAAAATTATTTTTCCAGCATTCTTCAAGAGGAACTATTGTAATTTTTGGAAGTTCTTTCTTGATATGATTATCATATAACCTATAAAGAAAATAATATTAATTTAATATAACAAATATTATAGAATAAGTGATAGGATCACTCATAATAAAAATGTGTCATTTATTTACAGTTGAGAAGAACATATGCATGAGTTTTGTGATGTTCATCATATGAAAGTCATCGTTCATGAACTCCACCAAATCCAAGTTCTAGATGATTAAAAACTGATATTTGATTTCTCATTTCATTGTCAACATTTTCCTCATTTCGGTCCATGTGGTTGTGTTTTGAGGGATATTCAGATTGAAAATAATGAGAGTGGAAAAAAGAAATTTCATCCTTTAAATAATCTTCTGCAATTGATCTTTTGACTGATGCTTTGTTACGTACTATTTTCTTCAATTTCTACATGCATCTCTTGAATGGGTGCATCCATTGGAATTGTATCGGAGCTCCAAATTTTTCTTCATGCATCAAATGTAATATCAAATGTTCTATTGAGTCAAATAAAGTCGGAAGGAATATTTTTTCTAGTTTACATAAAATTAAAACAACATCTTCTTTCAATATTATTAGTGAATCATAGTCTATTTTTTCTACACAAATGTCTTGAAAAAAATATGATATGTCTATTAACACACCCCAAATCATAGAATTAAACAAAAATCTTAATCCAATAGACATAATATTTTCCATTATAACATGGAAGTCATGACTTTTTAATCTGGTAATATAACCATTTCTGACATATCTACCAAAATTGGAAACATAACCATTTGAAAGTCTCAAATCTTCAATCCACTAACAAAATAATAATCAATTTTATTTTTAAAGTATATAAGATTCTTTTGGATTCATTAACTTATGTAATCTGACATTTTCAAACAGTTCCAGTTTTAGTCGCCTACAAATTTGGGCAAGAACTAATTGGTCCTTTACATTATATTTGATCTAACCTAGTGTATCCAAAATTATATAAAATATATAATCAAAACATTTCTTCTCAATATGAATGACATCCAACATGTGATGAACCAAAAAATCAAACCAATATGGCATATCCAAAAAATGATATGTTTTATCCAATTGTGTTCCTTCCAAAAGCCATCAATTTTTTGTTGGTTTATTGTTGGTCCAAATTTAATGGGAGGTAATGAAGAGACAAATGATTTTAACTCCATACCTGAAATCACTATTGGAGTTCTATCTCTTTCAATCGTGCCTTTTTTCAAATGATATTTTTCCCTTTAAAAGGATGATTAGTGGAAAGAATCTGTGATGATAGTTGAAAAAAGGTTTTCTTCCATTGAGGAGAATAAACGCTTTGTTGTATCTCATATAGCATGAACATGATTTTGGAACATGTGTACTCAAGAAAAATAATATGCCATATGTTGAGAAGTCACTAACTGTCCATATCAATGCAGCTTTCAATAGGAATTTTTTTTCTTAGCAATATCATATATACTAACATCATTACCCCATAATGAATTTAACTCATAAATTAATGGTTTCAAATAAACATCAATATTATTTTTCAGATGTACTAGAATTCATGAGGTAAAAAATATATATGGATCTTTAATCAATATCCAATGTGGTAAATTGTATGGAATTATAAAGACAATCCAAAATGAGTACTGGCTTCATAAGAATCAAATGGACAGAAAACATCAGTAGAAAGATCCAATCGCATGGTTTGGGCTTCTAAAGAATAATATGGATGTACTTTGTCAAAAAAAATTCCATGAATCACCGTCAAATGGATAATTTAAAATTTTACTGGTTGAAATGTTGGTTTTGTTCCATGACATCAATGTCATTGTGTTCTGAGACATAAATAAACGTTGCAATCTAAGTGTAAGAGGGAAATACCTCAACTATTTTTCATAAATTAATTTAGACTCCCCTAGTTGAGCCTCTTTATACCTCGATTTTCCACATGTGGGACAACTATCCAACGAACCATTTTCACCATAATATAAGATGCAATAATTTTAACATGTATAAATCTTATGATAACCAAGACCTAGATTATGAACTAGCGTCTTTCTCTTATAGAAATTTTTAGGCAACACATTTCCTTTAGGTAACATTGTTTTAACCAAAGAGAATACCCGATCAAAATAGCTATTTGACATTCCATTATCTGATTTAATAGCCATAAATTTTATAACCACTTCAAATTTTCTTATCTTACAACCTAGATATAAATCATCCTCAGCAGACCTCAAAAACTCATAAAATTGAGATGGTTCTAGCTCAGGAGTTAAATCAATATCATCTTGAGTTTTAGTTTTTTGAAAATATGGACTTGCCACATCATGTACTAAATTTTGAAACCGTGACAGATCCAGAACCAAATTATTAGTATCTTCTCTGGAATTTCATTCACCTTGTTGACACCAAAAAACACAATCTGTTTGAAAACCAAAATGCAATAGATGACCCCCAACATTATCAAATGTGTCAAACATCCTTAGACCACATTTTTTACATGGAAACTTAATTTCCCCTTCTGAAACAAATTCTGGTTTTGATGATATAAATGATAAAAAAGTTTCAACACCCTCAATATCTGCAGGATTTATATCTGAGATGTTTGGATTCCTATATTGATTTATCCAAGCATGATCATCTAATAATAACTTTTTTCGACTTTCTTATTCCATATTTCTTTAAAAATATAAAACAATTAGTTTTTTATGAATAATTTGATTTAAAAAAACAAGATTCAAAACAAAAAAAATGTTAATTATTCATAATTACTGCTAATTACTCTCAGTTATTAATAATTACCACTATTTATTACTATTTAGTACTAACTATTTCTAATTATGGCTAATTACTGTTAATTATTCCTAATTACTATTTATTACTATAAATTAGTTTTTATTAATAATTATTCCTAATTACCACTAAATAATTCTATTTATTACTAATTACCACTAATTACTACTAATTATTACAATTTATTACTGTTTATTAATAACTATTGCTAATTACTGCTAATTACTCCTAATTATTCATAATTACTTCAAATTACTGCTAATTATTTCTAATTAGTTTTTATTACTAATTATTAGTAGTTATTAGTAATTATTAGTATTTATAACAATTTATAACAATTTATACCTATTTATTACTATTTCTAGCTATTTATTACTATTTATACCTATTTATTACTAATTATACCTATTTATTACTAATCATACCTATATATACCTATTTTTAACTAATCATTACTAATTATACCCATTTATTACTAATTATTACTAATTATACATATTTATTACTAATTATTACTAATTATACTAATTTATTACTAACTATTACTAAATATGCCAATTTATTACTACTTATTACCAATTATGCTTATTTATTACTAATTAAACCTATTTATTACAAATTATTAATATTTATACCTATTTATTACTAATTATTACTAATTATACCTATTTATTACTAATTATTACTAATTATTACTAATTATACATATTTATTACTATTTATAACTAATTATACCTATTTATTACTAATTATTACTAATTATACCAATTTATTACTAATTATTACTAATTATTACTAATTATACGAATTTATTACTAATTATACATATTTATTACTAATCAATACCAATTATTACTAATTATACCTAATTATTACTAATTATTACTAATTATACCTATTTATTATGAATTATTACAAATTATACCTATTTATTAATAATTATTACTAATTATTACTAATTGTTACTTATTATACCTATTCATTACTAATTATACCTATTTATTACTAATTATTACTAATTATACTTATTTAAAACTATTTATTACCAATTATACCTATTTATTACTATTTATTACTAATTATTACTAATTATACATATTTATTACTAATTATTACTAATTATAACTATTTATTAATAATTATACCTATTTATTACTAATTACACCTATTTATTACTAATAATACCAATTTATTTCTAATTATTACTAATTATTACTAATTATACCTATTTATTAATAATTTCTACAAATTATTACTAATTATTACTAATTTTTACAAATTTTTACTAATTATTACTAATTATACATATTTATTACTAATTATTACTAATTATACCTATTTATTACTATTTATTACTAATTATTACTAATTATACCCATTTATTACTAGTCATTATTAATCATACCTATTTATAACTAATAATTACTAATTATACCTATTTATTACTAATTATTACTGATTATACATATTTATTACTAATTATTACAAATTATACCTATTTATAACTATTTATAATTAATTATTACTAATTATTACCAATTATACTTATTTATTACAAATTATTACTAATTATACCTAATTATTATCGATTATACTTATTTATTACTAATTATTACTAATTATACCTATTTATTACTAATTATTAATAATTATACCAATTTATTACTAATTATTACTAATTATACCTAATTATTACTAATTATATCTATTTATTAAGTTATACCAATTTATTATTTATTATACATATTTATTACTAATTATTACTAATTATTACTGATTATTACTAATTATAACTATTTATAACTATTTATTACTAATTATTACTAATTGTTACTAAATATATCTGTTTGTTACTAACTATTACTAATTATAACAATTTATTACTATTTATTACTATTTATTACTAATTATACCTATTTATTACTAATTATTACTAATTATACCTAGTTATTACTAAATATTACTATTTATTACTATTTATTACTATTTATTACTAATTATTACTAATTATACCTATTTATTACTAATTATTACCAATTATACCTATGTATTACTATTTATTACTAATTATTACTAATTATTACTAATTGTACCTATTTATTACCAATTGTTACTAATTATACCTATTTGTTTCTAATTATACATATTTAATACTAATTATACATATTTATGAATAATTATTAATAATTATTAATAATTATTAGTAATTATTAATAATTATTACTAATTATACACATTTATTACTAATTATTACTAATTATTACCATTTATTACTAATTATTACCATTTATTACTAATTATACATATTTATTACTAATTATTACTAACTATACCTATTTATAACTATTTATTACTAATTTTTACTAATTAAACCTATTTATTTCTAATTATTACTAATTATATCTATTTATTATTATTTATTACTAATTATTACTAACTATACATATTTATTACTAATTACTACAAATTATACTTAATTGTCACTAATTATTACTAATTATACCCTTTTATTACTAATTATTACTAATTATACCTATTTATTACTAATTATTACTAATTATTACTAATTATACTTATTTATAACTAATTGCTACTAATTATTACTAATTATTACAATTTATTACTAATTATTACTAATTATTACTAATTCTTACTAATTCTTACTAATTATTACTAATTATACCTATTTATTACTAATAGTTACTAATTATACCAATTTATTACTATTTATACGTATTTATTACTAGTTATTATTATTTATTACTAATTACACCTAATTATTACTAATTATACATATTTATTACTAATTATACCTATTTATTGCATCCAACGGCCCGAAGGCCTTCAAATTATTATTATTATTAAAAAGAAACCCCCCTTTTAAGGGATGAAGGGGGAAAGCCTAACAGACATCATCGACATAAAACATTTCATAACCCGAAGGTCAGGTGAGATAAACCAAACTAACAACATGAAGCTACCCCTCCCCAGCAAATGATTGTGAAAACCTCTCCACCGATGCAAGGTTGAACGACAAGCAAGTGTCCTGTGTCAAAGCACATGCCCGATCTGATGGCTTCTGCCATACCCTCAAAAAACGTCCAAATCTATAAAGCACTACAATGGTGAACAACTAGCTCTGGAACCTCCTCTGGAGCCTGCTCCGTGTGGTCGAGTCCGGAAGCAACACCATACCAACAGGTCTCGCAAGCCCTTCCATCATTTTGAAAATACAAAACCAAAGAACCTCCAACCTCAACCATCCTGGACTGACCCCACCGTCTTGCTGAGGACACTCACACCACCGTAGCCACAGAAGTCCGGAAGGCAGATCAAAAAACACGAGGTCAAGGCATCGTCACCTAGGACTAGATAACCCAACCCCGCAATGAGAGAACACCATTGATAAGGGAATCAAAGTCTTCCTGAAACTGAAACGCCGCTCTGGGCATGGTTCTGTTCCGATCAGAACCACGATGCACCCTTATCAGGTTCTGGAACAAGCTCAAAGTGGTAAGGAATGCAGAGAAGAACCATGACGTTGAACCAGGGAATACACAAAGATCCATCTAGAGAACAAGATCGCAAAAACACCAAATACACAACCAGTCAAAAACTCACAGGATCTAAGGAGAAAACCCCCCCCTCCGTAGCGCTGTAGATCTATCACTGAGCCGCTTGCCAGCAGACCACCGAAGCACTTCCAGACACAATGACGCTGAGGGGACCCGACCTGACCGTCGTAGCAACACCGAAAGGAAGAGACACCGAATACCGAAGCCCCACCAAGAATCGGCAATGCCGACCAAGGCACGACATCAGACCCACATCGATCTGTTCGCCGAAGCCCCACCGAGTACCACCGTCGCCGCACAAGCACAAAGCCCCACCGGGGTGATGTTATCAACAGTGGCACAATGTCGGACCCGCACCGAGCCTCCGGCCAAAGCACCACTGAGATCCGACACCACTGCACAAGCACGATGCCCATGCCGAGTCGAGCCAGAGCCACCACAAACAGATCCAGATTCGAAGGAGGGAGGAAAGAAAATGCTGGGAAAACCCTAGGTCTGTAGGAGGAAGGGGAAGAGGCCGCTTCGAGGCCCATTATTTATTTATTGCTAATTATTACTCATTATACATATTTATTGCTAATTAGTATTAATTATACCTATTTATTACTAATTATTACACATTATTTCTATTTATTACTATTTATTACAAATTATACCTATTTTTACTAATTATTACAAATTATACCTATTTTTTAGTAATTTTTACTAATTATTATTTATTATACCCATTTATTACTAATTATTACTAATGATTATTAATTATTACTAATTATACCTAGTAATTTCTAATTATACCTATTTATTACTAATTATTACTAATTATTACCAATTATACTAATTTATTACTAATTATTACTAATTATCATTAATTATTACAAATTATTACAAATTATTATTAATTATTACTATTTATACCTTTTTGTTACTAATTTATAACAAATTATACCTATTTATTACTAATTATTACTAAATATTACTACTTTGCCTATTTATTACTAATTATACCTAACTATTACTAATTATTACTAATTATACCTATTTATCACTAATTATTACTAATTATTACCAATTATTACTAATTATTCCAATTTATTACTAATTATTACTAATTATTACTAATTATTACTAATTATTACTAATTATTACTAATTATACCTATTTATTGCCAGTTATTACTAATTATACCTAATTATTACTAATTAAACCTATTTAATACTAATTATTACTAATTATACCTATTTGTTTCTAATTATTACTAATTATTACTAATTATACTTATTTATTATTAATTATTATTAATTATACCTATTTATTACTAATTATTACTAATTATTAATAATTATTACTAATTATACATATTTATTACTAATTATGACTAATTATACCTATTTATTACTATTTATTACTAATTATTACTAATTGTTACTCATTACACCTATTTATTACTAATTATTACTAATTATACCTATTTATTACCAATTATACCTATTTATTACTATTTATTACTAATTATTATTAATTATACCTAATTATAACCAATTATACCTAATTATTAATAATTGTTAATAATTATTACTAATTATGCCTAATTATTATTAGTTATTACTAATTATTACTAATTATTACTAATTATTATTAATTATTACCAATTATTACTAATTATACCTATTTATTACTAATTATTACTAATTATACCTATTTATTACTAATTATTACTAATTTTTACTAATTTTTACTAATTGTACCTATTTATTACTAATTCTTACTAATTATTACTACTTATTACCATTTATACCTATTTATTACTATTTATTACTAATTATACCTATTTTTTACTAATTATTACTAATTATACATATTTATTACTATTTAGTACTAATTATTACTAATTATTACTAATTATAGAGATTTATTACTAATTATTACTAGTTATACCTATTTATTACGAATTTTTACTACTTATACCTATTTATTACCAATCATTACTTATTATACCTATTTATTACTAATTATTACTAATTATACCAATTTAATACTAGTTATTACTAATTATACCTATTTATTACTAATTATTACTAATTATACATAATTATTACTAATTAGTACCTAATTATTACTAATTAGTACCTAATTATTACTAATTAGTATCTAATTAATACTAACTAGTACCTAATTATTACTAATTAGTACCTAATTATTATTAATTAGTACCTAATTATTACTAATTATTACTAATTTGTACCTAATTATTACCAATTATTACTAATTATACCTATTTATTGTAAATTATTATTAATTATTATTAATTATTCCTAATTATTACTAATTGTTTCTAATTAATTGTATTTATTCCAATTTATTACTAATTATTACTATTTATTACTATTTATTACTAATTATTACTATTTATTACAATTTATTAGTGTTTATTACTAATGAAACAACATAATTGTAAAAATAAATAATGCAAAATAAAACTATCTAATTCTAATTTAATTTAATTGTCGCTAATTAATAATAATTATTACTAACATAAAATTAAATGAATTGACTAAAAAAATAAAAGCAATAGATAAATACCTTAAAACATGATCTTTTATGTGCCGCAAGACTTGAAAATCGTTCTGATATGAAATTTTAAACTTTGGAAAAAATTTAGAGAGAAATGTGAGAGTTCAGAAAGAGAGGAGTTGTGAGAGATGTGAATGAAAAAAATGGATGGGGGTATATATAGGTTAGATTATTTGCATCGGGTCCCATCACAAATACTAACCCCGATTAATTAGGTGGCGGCGGTTTAAAAGGTATTTGCGATGAGATCTGTCGTAAATACCTAACTGCTGACATAGCATTTGCGACAGGTGATAAATCTCGTCGCAAATGCTAAACCCCTATTAATTAGGGGGCGACTATTAAAAAAGATATTTACGATGAGACCCATCACAAATTCCAAAACCACCGAAGGGATATTTGCAACGGGTCCCATCACAAATACGAAAACCCTCTGATGGTTATTTGCGAAGGGTAAAAACCACCCGTCGCAAATACACTTCCCGTGGTTTGACACACAATGCGCGCCAAACCATTTGCAACGAGATACCCACTTCCTGTCGCAAATAACTAACTATTTGTGACAGGAGGAGGGTCCCGTCACAAATAGTCCATCTGGATAGACTATTTGTGACG
Organism: Viscum album; assembly: GCA_963277665.1. Taxonomy (NCBI): domain Eukaryota; kingdom Viridiplantae; phylum Streptophyta; class Magnoliopsida; order Santalales; family Viscaceae; genus Viscum; species Viscum album. The sequence continues at coordinate 643,465,589 of OY728120.1, read as the reverse complement.
GGACCCTTTCCCATCGGAAATGACGGGTTTTTCCTTAGTGCACCTGTTTTATCTATGTTCTCCATTTCATGTTGATTCTGTGATGATAGATCGAGCTATTTATTGGATTTCTTTTACTCTTATGAGAATGAAACATTCCTAAAAAAAACTCATCAATGGTATCAGAGACACATTCATCTTTTAATCAACTTGTTTTTCTACTATATTTGTGAAGAACATATATATCATAAGCATGTTGTGGCAATATCATAAGGTATGATATGATATGGCTAATTGTTGTCTGTTGGATTGCTTTTCATTTCCTTATGATATCGGATATTGTAAGGCGATATTCATTGTTTTTCATAGTCATAGGGTATAACTGGATGAATCATAGTGTATAATTCATAAAATCACATGATTCTAAAATATGCCATAAGCTATGATATGTGATATCATAGCCCACAACTTGAATTCAGAGTTTCAAAAAATAGAGCATCGAATCCTAACAGGGATATAAGAGATATCGCCAATTATGACTAGTTTCCCATGACAACGCTTATTGTAAGAACCGATTGAATCATACATTATGATAGATAATGCCCACCATCTATCATAAAATATGATATACCCTAAAAATGATAAAAATTCATTTTTATGTAAATTTGTTTATAATATATATAACGTTTATAAAAAAATGTGTTAGGGACTATAGATGGAATATTTTTATACCTAAATTAAATATGAAATGTTCATATTAATATCTCATGTTTGGAAAATAAATAATTTTTTTATTTATTCATTAATTATATATATATTGTTTATATGATGTGAATATTATGTATTCTTAAATTTATGTGATAAATTGTTTACTATAAAATTACCATACCATACTAGGTAAGACAACATAAGATTTATTTTTCATATATCTCAACTTCAATTTTTTATTGGTGTTATTAGCTTGAATTTAGTGGTTAATATATAGTTTACACATATTAGGTGTTGGAGTTATGATGGAATGGAAAACTTTCTTGATTAAAGTATCCTTGAGTAGAGGTACTTTGGGTTAGACTGCTCACTGGTCAAGAAGATCATTCCTTGTCTATAAAAGTTGGGGTTGGCTCTCTGTGGCTCGAAGCTTACTCTTGTGGGGGTTGTTGATTTCATATAATTCTAAACCTTTATATGATATAGTTTCTTTTACTTCATTCATGTGATGAATTTGAATATGTTTAAATATATCTGGATTCTATTTTTGGGTGAGTAACACAAACTGTAAGTTGTGTAAAGAGTTAAACATCATTATGATTTGAGCATATTAATCTGGTGAATGGAATATACATGAAATCCCAAAGGCCATACATATTTTTATTATATAGGATAATTCCCTTTTAATGGTTAAGGGGGAACCTTACATGGACCATAGGCCTAGGATGCATATATGGCCTCTTACATGACCCTTGAAGTCCCCATAGAACCAACACCATAAGAGAAAAACCTCCCAGCATATATATATATATATATGTGTGTGTGTGTGTGTTTGCATGTGTGTGTGTGTGTGTGTGTGTATTAATCAAATCCTCAAACTTTCAAGTCTGCACATCTAGCATTTCCCCATGCATGCAAGGTGCATGGTCCCAATGGCAGATGCCATACCATCTCGTTCATTCCAATCTAGTATCCCTACAAAGCTGGGTGTTTGTTACTTTGAGCCCCATCTGGATCTGCCCCAGTAGAGGAATATTCTCCTTATCTTTTCTGTCATTCCGACCTTTGCTCCTCCTTGCGCTCTGTTGTCGTTCACGACTGCTACCGCCATCGTTCGGAGATGCCTCACACTGTTGAGTCTCGTTGCTAGTTGATGCCCCGATGACTGCCGAACCTGACCTCACTATTTTTCTAACCACCCTTTGATTCCTCCAGCTTAAGTTCGTTCGCAATGATTCACCACCGACCTACTTTCCATCAACATAGAAAACTTCCTTGTCGACCATCATCACCACCCGCCTGAAGTAGCCTGACTGCCACAATCATTCAAACCCCACACACAATGCGTCCCTCATCATTGTTCCCATAAATCCCAAAATTTGACGCTTTCGGGGATTGGACCCTGGTTTTCCACTCCCGAGTTTTTAATTTAGCCTTGGACCCAGCCTAGGTCGGGTCTTCATTATTTTTCTTGGGAATCAGGTGTGATGAGGTTGAATTTTTGGGATGACTTTATAGAAGTTTGGGTTTGGGTCTCAATTTAGATTTTGAAGTTTGGAAACCTGATGGGTTTTAGGCCGATACACAAACACCGCACGGCTAGAGGAGGCCATGTGGTCACCCCATATACTTGTACGACTGCTTATGTAATGGGAAGAAACCACCGCATGGTCCGCGCATGGCCGCTTGAGCCGTGTGGGGTAACTGCGCGATTGCCCATCATTAAAAATAAATAACACATTAAAATGAGAATAAAATAAAATTAAGGAAAAAGGTAGAATGAAATTTAAAGAATTATTGTTATATTATTATTATTGTTATTATTGAGAGTATTATTATTATTATTAGCATTAATAATATTAATAATATTATTAATATTTTTAACCTTATTATAATTATTAGCATTAAGTATATAATTTCTATTATGTTATTTTTATTATTATTAAAATTATTAAGTGGGTTTTAATTTTTTTAGGGTTTTTTTCCTCCTTTTATGTTTTTCCTTCTCTCCCTCTTCTCTCATTCTCCTCCCCCTCTCATCCCATCACACCTACCTACCCCTGCGCGCTGCCTTCCCCTTGTTGGCTAGCCCTACTTCGAAGGCCCCCTGGTTAGCACCCCATTCACCCCTTCAATGACCTCCCTTGCATCGTCCTCGTACCACCCTACTCCCCCTCATGTTAACCTTGCACTACTCTGCTCCCCCTCGCACCACCTCCCCTTATCATCCAGAACCCTCCGACAGCTCCCCTTCGGGCGTGATCCCCCTTCCGATGAAGCCACCTCCGGCACAACCCCCTGTCGGTGAAGCTACATCCGGCACGACCTCCCTACCGGCGCAATCTAATCCAGTAAGAGTTTATCCCTCTTTGTAGGATTTTTATTCTCCTTTATGGTTTCATTCATAGGGTTTAATCATGAGTTTTTTGGTCTGATCTCCTTGATTAGGGTTCGCTTTTGCTTGTTTGTGGTGCGATTGAGGAGTAGATGGATTTTGAACCATTTTTATGGAATATTCTTGGTTCAAGTTAGGTTATTTCGTGCATAAAAATTATTTGGAAAGTTAATTATTCTTGCTTGAATATTTTGGTGTGTTTTATGATTAATATTTGTGGTTCGAAACTAGTTTTAGAAATAATTTTATATGAATTTAGTTTGAAATTGGTTTCTTAATATGAATTTGGATGTACTTCTTGTGTAAAACCATGTTATTCCTTTTTTAAGATGTTTTATAAATTTTTTGAATGATTCTTAGAATTTTTTAAATATTGAGAATCACAGTTTGATATGGTTATGATGAGTGGTTTGTTTTAAAGTGGTGTTTTTATATGAAATCGGGTGTGTTTTTGGTAAAAACATTGGTTTCACCATTTGTTAATGCTTTATACATTGTTTAAATGAATTTTTAAATTATTCACGTGATGTGAAAGTGGTATTTGGTATGATTGAGCATGTGTTTAATTTTTAAAGTGGAAATTTAATGTGAAATTGGGTATTTTTCATGTTCAAACCCTTGTTTTCCATTTGATGTCATTTTAAAAAGCATGCAATTAGTTTATTAGACTATTCATGGAATGAAAATTGTGTTTTGATATAGAATTTATGTGTGGTTGATTTTTTGAAGAGGGTTTCAGGTGCACTTTTGGTGTAAAATCATTTGAGGTGTTTATTGAATTTTTTTTATAAATTGCTAAAATGGTTTATTAAATTATGTAAAAGGCGAGAAGCATATTTGGGGAAATGTTTTGGTGTGTGAATCTTTTCAAAAATGTTTTTTGATGTGCAAGTGGTGGCTTGTGATATGTAATTCTTGGTTTGGTTGGTGAATTGTTTAAGTGGTATTATGTGACACGTAAAACATGACTTAGCACAAAAAGGGAATCTTGAGTATCTAGGTGGGTCGGCTAGGACTAGTATACTAGTGATTCGGAAGTGGCTGCGGCTCGGTTTCACTTAGTGGGATTGATGATGACAACACTTACTAAACTATGATGATGTTTGGAGATCACTAGGTTATGGGTGTGTCCTCTACTAGTGGCTCATTCATGAGAACTCAATTGGTCATGGATTCTATACCACTTTTCACTGAGATATGAGGTACCTAGGGCCCCAATGTTATCTAGTGCCTTGGGGTATTTTCCATGACTAGTGCTCAATGATTAAATCTCACTTATTATCGGTATACGGTATGTTGGGTTGGTAATCTTAAAATCAAGTGATTTTCCATTTAAAGTTTCATTATTTGAAACTTATTTCCATTTAAAATTGCATTCTTTGAAACTGATTTACATTTAAAATTATATTCTTGAAACTGCTTTCCATTAAAAGTTGCATTAATTCTAAGTTGTTTTGGTTTAAAGTTATTTTCCTTAAAATTGTTCTATAATTTCTCTCATTATAAAATGTGCTAGTTTATTTTTCTTTTAATGTTTAGTGAATGTAATATTTTATCTGGGTGGAATCTAACTAGTCTTTCCCTCACACCATGAATACACCTTTGGGTGTATGAAGACCTTCTTGTCTATTTGTTTCAGGTTAGGGCAAGGCGTGTAGTGTTGGTAGATTGGGTTTATAGTGGCTCTTGTTGTGTATCTTGGTGGTGGTGGCTTGAGGATGTTGCTCCTCTTATTTCATTGAGTTTTGAGGTGGTATTTTAGTTTCCCTTTGAGTCTTAGTCCTTTTTTGGTTTTTGTTTTAGTTGTAAACTTAAAATCTGGAAATTGTTGAAGGCACATTTGTTTGGTTTTTTTTAGATATGGGTTTTTGGTTTTTGTTTGTTATTTTAATATGACTAATTAAGGTAAATTGTTCCCTCTTGTTTTATTTGATACGCGAACACTTGTGCTAGCCCGTGGGGATTAGGAACACCCTTTGGGCCTTGTCACAGACTGGGTCGGGCATCAGGTTGGATGATGACATGGCTTGGTTCGTGAAAAAATGGCATCAAAGGCAAGTTATGCACTTCTGAGTTTTGTTCCTTAGGGAAGAGTCTTAGTAAACAAGATGTAGGATATTCAGGACTTGAAGTTCTGGTCATAAGTGCAGTGCCTAGCCAACACACCTCGTGATAGGACTCAAGTCACCAGGGGAATTCAGGTTCCGTCTGAGTTCTTTGGCCCTTATGGTCACTTTTTGTTTGGGAAATGAAATGGGAGTTGGGTCAGCGGTCTCATTGAGCTCTCAGGGTCTAGAAATCCATGTGGATCCAAAAAAGTTATCCTAGAATACTCTCCATGATAGTGGAGTGATTAGAATATGGACACCAACCATATATCCAAGTCATCCTCTGACACTAGTTTTCGCTTGAATAATTCTAAATCTATTTTTTTTGGAATCCTGGAAATTTGATTTTTAAGTAAGAATGATTAGGTTTTTGGGAGGTGGAAAGTGATTTTTTAGAATTTACCAAAATGTTGTTTTTGAAAATGTGAACCTTTGTAAAATTATTTTTTAGAAAAGGGGATAAGTTTATCAGAATTTTTATAAATGAATTTTGTGGTTTATTGAAAGCTAGTCATTTGGGGAAATGTAATTTTATTTTTGAGAAGGGGTCTTGGAAACTTGTTTTAAATGATAATAGTGAGTTTTTAATTAAATGGTTGATAATAAAGTGATGTTTTTTGTAGAGTGGAAAATGTTTGGAAATGGAAATGATTTGAAATTGACGTGCAAGGATTTAAAAGTGCGGGTTGAATGTTTTGGTTTTGAAAAGTGGAAAGATTTAGTTTTGGTATTTGGTGTTCTCATGGGTGACCACATTCCTGGGTATATATGGAAAGGTGGATGGTAAATGGAATGAGTGGATGAGTGCCTGGATGGAGATGATGTGGGTGATCGGTGTAGCATGAAAACATGCATGTCTGAGGCCCATGAGACACTGTTGGTGATTGTGCAACACACCAACCATATTAATTTTCAAAAATAGTTTTTAAGGAAAATTTAGAGTTTTGATAACTGGTGATTGTGTAGTGTGTCTTTATATTTTGGGAATGTTGTTTTCATGGAATTTCGATCTGAGAATCTTTTTTTTGGTTGACTTGTGTCTCGAGTTTGAGTTCTGGTTGGTAAGTTGGTGTAAAAATGTGTGGTTAATGGGTACTTCTAAAAAGTGCTTCGGGAAGCCCTTGCAGTGGTTCCCTCTGTATTATTGGTGTTTTCTTATAGTATTTCTTGTCCAATGGACTAGTTTTATTGAGTCCTTAGTTTTCTTACTTAGCTAGTGCACACCCCCATAAAGAATTAATGCACATTTGAAGTGTGACTATGGGTGATTCACCATTAGCAGACCCTCTAATGGATCAATGTAAGGAATTTCCTCTTATGATTTGAAAATTGAGTAAACCTGTCCTCCTTTTCGATAAAGATAATACTATTTCATTAGAAGAGTGGTTGTGGAAGGTTTAAAGAGACCTTAGTTTCTTAAGTTGCATGATTCATCAAAGGTGAAGTTTGACACCGTCGTGCTTGAATGTCATGTTTGAAAGAGGTGAAGGGAATTCCAGTAAGGAAAGGTGAAAATAGTCTGGTTTGTTAGTGTTGTTCATGTCATAAAGGGACTTTGGGCCTCTCATTAGGTTCATTTAAGTAGAGGTTCATGTTAGGTCACCAATGTGGCAAGTCAGGTTGTAATAGGTAGTTATGATCATTTTCAAGAATCGCGTGCTGTTCAAGACTCAGTTTAAAGTTTCTTCCCTTGTAAGGGATCTTAGGCTACAATGGTATTGTTTTGTGGCATTCAATAGTGTTTTGTTCTTTACCAAATGAGAATGAAGATGTTGTGGGACCTTTAGAGAGCCTTTATTTTACCAAAAGTGTGTGTTCCATTTGAGGAATTCTGAGTTTTTTTATTTCAGGTGAAAGCACTTTTTTTTGCCCTTCCTTTTGAAGTTTCTCATTCAAAGTTGAAAGGGATGATGCATGGGAATCTTGTAAGTCCATGTCGTGATGAAGTGCCATGTTGAGGAAAAGTAGGTTGCGGGGTGTGTGGTGTTCTGTTGGTGTTGTTGGATCATGGTGTGGTTATTTGTGGCACCAGAAGAAGAATAAGTTTCGATCGAGGGTTTTCAGTGCCTGACTGTGAGGTAGGAGATGCTTCAATTATAAGAGCTCCATACATAGGTCTTAGAGTGAATCTGGCGTGTAGTCAGGAACCCCCGAGGTTGTAAGGTACCTCAGTCTAGTGTCTATATTTAGTTTGGGAAATGAATAAAATTTAATCATTATGTGAAGCTATTCCATTCCGAATGCTCCCATTGGATGGATGGATTGTGATGACCCTGTTTCTCAGTGGGGTATTAGGTTGTGTGGGAATCCCCCAGGTTAGATATTATTAGGAATTCTTTTTCAGTCCATTCCAGCCAGTTAAGATAGTTGATCTTTATGGTGGGGAGACCCACCATGGGTCTCGCTGAAATTCCCTTAAAGTAAATCAATAGAATTTTAGTTATGGTGGGGAGTCCATTTGAGCCTCCCCAAGTTGGTATCCCAATTATGTATTGGGTGTTAGCTGTCTCTTATGGTGGGGAGTTCACTTGGGCCTCCCCATGTCAGCAGTCCAGTTTTGTCCCTGGTATTGGTTTGGTGGTTGGTAGTCTCATTCGAATCTATCTAACCCCATTCCCCCCTCTTGAGTAAATATTGGGGTTGACATGCGCCAAACAACATTGTGAAGTATGGTAGCCTCATTGGGTTAATTATTTTTTTCTGGTATAATGTGAGAGCTTATTTAGTAATTTTAAAGGTGTTTTGTCCTAGGATATTGATTGGTGCATTATGAGAGTTTCTATATTTTTATTATCAACTAGAGGAGTCTTGGATTTTGGGGGCGAGTGTCACTTGGTGGGGAGTCCATTTTGGGTCTCCTGAGTTTATTTTGCAAGTAATTTCTCCTTACTAACAGTGTTCTTGCTTCTATATCATTTTTTATTGGTCAGGAACCTCTTTTAGCTAAGAGGGTGTACCGGTTTTGTTTTCTAAGAAATCTTGGAATGGCTTTCCGAGGGTGGAAAGTGTTATGGTGGTGATAATTGTCACACCTGGGTTTTTAATTTCGCATTGGTCTCAGACTGGTTTGGGTCTCAGTTGTTTTGCTTGGGAACCGGGTGTGATGAGTTTGAAGTTTCGAGATGACTTTGTTGAAGTTCAGGTTTGGGTCCCGATTTAGTTTTTGAAGTTTTGAAACCTGGTGGGTTTTAGGCCGGTGCGCAGATACCGCACGGTTAGCGGAGGTCATGCGATCATCCCAGGTAACCATGCAGCCGCTTCTGGAATGTGAATAATCCCCCGTACAGTCCTCAAATGGTCTCTTAAGTTTTGCGGGGTAACTTTGTGGTTTCCTAGCATTAAAAATAAATAACACATTAAAATGAGAATAAAATAAAATTAAGTAAAAAGGTAGAAAAAAATTATTTTTTTATATTATTATTATTATTATTGAGATTATTATTAATATTATTAGAATTAAAACTATTATTATTATTATTAATCTTATTATTATTATTAGTGTTATGAATATAATTTTTTTTAAAGTTATTAGTATTATTATTATAATTATTATTACAATTAATAAGTGGGTTTTAATTTTTTTTCAGGGTTTCTTTTTCCCCATTTTATTTTTTTCTTTCTCTCCCTCTTCTTTCCTTCTCCTCCCCCTCTCATTACATCATGCCTCCCTATCCTTGAGCGTTTAATTACCCTTATAGGAACACCCTACCCTGAAAGACCCTTGGTCGGTTCCCTATTCACCCCTCTGGTGAACTCCCTCGTGCCGCCCTCGCACTACCCCCTTCTCAGTCGGAACCCTCTGGTGGATCCCCTTTGGGCATGACCCCCCTGCTGGTGAAGCCACCTCCAGTGCAACCCCTTTTAGGTGAAGCTACATTTGGCTCGACATCTCTACCAGAGTGATCTACTCTAGTAAGCCTTTCTCCCTCTTTTTAGGTTTTTTATTCTCCTTTAGGGTATCATTATTAGGGTTTAATCATGATTTTTGGGTCCAATATCCTTTATTAGGGTTTGATTTGGTTTTCTTGTGTTTCAATTGAGGTGAAGATGGATTTCACACTGTTTTTTCAAAAGCATCTTGGTTTGAGGTAGGTGATTCCACGCACTGACTTTATTTGACAAGTTAATTATGCTTTCTTGAATATTTTGTTGTGTTTTATGATAAATATTTGTGATGAAAAACTAGTTTTGGAAATAATTTGATATGCATTTAGTTTGAAATTGGTTTTTTAATATGAATTTGGATGTAATTATTTTGTAAAACCTTGTTATTCCTTTTTAGGATGTTTTATAAATTGTTTGAATGATTCTTCAAATTGTTTAAATGGTACGAATCACGTTTTGATTTGGTTATGATGGGTGGTTGGTTTTAAAGTGGCATTTTTATATGAAACCGGGTGTGTTTTTGGTGCAAACTTTGGTTTCTCCATTTGTTAGTGCTTTATACATTGTTTAAATGAATTTTTAAATTATTCATGTGATGCGAAAGTGATATTTGGTATGATTGAAAATGTGTTTAATTTTTAAATTAGAAATTTTATGTGAAATTGGGTATTTTTCATGTGCAAACCCTTGTGTTCCATTTGATGTCATTTTACAAAGCATGAAATTGGTTTATTAGACTATGTGTGGGATGAAAATTTTGTTTTGATATAGCATTGATGTGCGGTTGATTTTTTAAAGAGGGATTCAGGTGCACTTTTTCTGTAAAAGCATTTGGGCTGTTTATTGAAATTGTTTTATAAATTGTTAAAATGGTTTATTAAATTATATAAAAGGTGAAAAGCAAATTTGGGGAAATGTTTTGGTGTGCATATCTTTTTAAAAATGGATTTTGATGTGCAAGTGGTTTCTTGTGATATGCAATACTTGGTTTGGTTGGTGAATTGTTTAATTGGTATTATGTGACATGTGAAACTTGATTGAGCACAAAAGGGAATCCCAAATAACTAGGTGGGTGGACTAGGAATAGTATTCTAGTGATTCAGAAGTGGCTGTGGCCTGGTTTTACTTAGAAGGATTGATGATGACAAAACTTTATAAACTATGATGATGTTTTTAGACCAATAGGTTATGAGCGTGTTCTCTACTAATGGATCATGCATGATAACACAATTGGCCGTGGTTCCTATACCACTTTTCACTAAGATACAAGGTACCTAGGGCCCTAATATTATCTAGTTCCTAGGGGTATTTACTATGACTAGTGATCAATGATTAAATTACAGTTACCGTCAACATATGATATGTTGGGTTGGTAATATTAAAATCACATGTGCTTCCATTTAAAGTTTCATTCTCTTAAACAACATTCCATTTAAAGTTTCATTCTTTGAAACTGCTTTCCATTTAAAGTTTCATTCTTTGAAACTGCTTTCCATTTAAAGTTGCATTCCTTGAAACTGCTTTCCATTTAAAGTTTCATTCTTTTAAACTACTTTCCATTTAATGTTTCATTATTTAAAATAATTTCCATTTAAATTTGTATTCATTTTATGTTGTTTTTATTTAAAGTTATTTAACTTAAAATTATTTTATCATTTCCTTCATTATAAAAAACCTTCAAGTTTATTTTTCATTTAATGTTTAGTGTATGGAATCTTTTATCTTGGTGAAATCCAACTGGGCATTGGTTCACACCCTGTATACACCTTTGGTTATATACAAACCCTATTTTATATTTGTTTCAAGTTAAGGAAAGGTGTGTAGTGTTGGAAGATTCGGTTTCTAGTGGATCTTGTTTTGGATCTTGGTGGCGGAAGCTTGAGGATATTTCTCCTCTTGTTGCACTGAGTTTTGGGGTGATGTTTTATTTTCCCTTTGTGTTTTATTACTTTTTTTTTGCTTTTTGTTTTAGTTTTAAACTTAAAATATGGAAATTATTAAAGACACATTTGTTTTTTTTTCAGATATGGATTTTTGGTTTATGTTGGTTATTTTAATATGATTAATTCGGGTAAATCATTCCCTCTTATTTTATTTGATACATGGGAACTTGTGGCAGCCTGTGGGGATCAAGAATTCCCTTTAGGCATTACTGAAGAATGGGTCAGGCACCAGGTTGGATGGAGACCTGACTTATTTCATGACATGGTTGATGCGGGATTAGAGGGTATCTTTGACCACTAGGCAAGGACCCCAACTACTGGTGAATTAAATATGGATTCCAAAACAAAATTTTTATAAGAATGAATACATTGAGGAATAATGGATGAGATAATAAAGTTTTCATGTGATGTAATAGTTATGAATTTAATGTTCGTGTTATGTATATTGAAAATAGAGAGACTTTCAATAGAAAACTGCTCAAATAATAAGTGCAAGATTACTTCTACATCAAAAAAATTTCAAGACCTTAATAATCCTATTAGGTGGTTTTATAATAAAGCTGGGTTACTATGGATTATCTTGTGTAAGACATGGTGGAAATGGATAACCCTAAGATTTAGGTAACCAAATCATATTTAATTTTAATGTGACACATAACTAGGAAAATTTATAAGATATGATAGTTTATATATATGATTGGTTTTGGAAAAGTGTTTTCCACTCAACCATATAAGATTCATATATGATATGATTGGCATGATGGTCTTCCTATATAGCTAAGACTTGATATAAACACTATGTTGAACTCAAAACTTAGTTAAATATGGATCTTAGACTTTTAGAGGTAATGATGTGTAGGGTCATCATTTTAGCAGGTGTACATTGAATAAAATTTCGTAATGAATAGATATAAAACATGATAATCCCCCATATATATTTCATTATTATAGATTATAATTTTTTTCTTGATTATCATTTTAAAATTTCTTATAGGTATGACCTATAAAATAATTCTATATTGGTACCTAAGGTTGATAATTGTTATAAAAGATAAGTATTCTGATTATTTGGATGTGAATGTTTTAGAAATCAATTTCTCCAATTCTAACTGATGGGTATTGGATACCAGGTGTGTATCACACATTTGTGCTGATAAAAATTGACTAAAAAATAATAGAGAATTAATGAAAGGTAAAGTAGATCTATATGTTGATAATTTGGAAATAGTTACTACATTAGAGGTCAACACTAATGATTTAAGTCTACCTAGAAGATTAGTTTTGGAATTATAAACGGTTACTATGTTCCATACATAAATAAAATTTTTATTTTTATATCTTGATCGGATAATATGTGATTTTTTTTCATTATTAATAACAATATTTGTTTCATATATATGGATGAAATGTTTTATGGAATTGGTAACCAAAAAATCCTAGCTAGAAGTAAAATATTATGACCATTTATTAAAGATGAAATAAAAGTTTACAAGGAAAATGTCAAGGTCAAATAAGGGGACTTTCCCTCATCCAGCAAACAATAGAGTTAGAGATCATAATATGACATATCATTTTCATAATCAAAATCATAAGTAATTTCCCATTCAGACTGATAATTACCTTGATTGAAGATCTTAAGGATCTATGTATTGATCTTTTTTGACACTTTAGAAGAGGATTTGGTAGACACAATCTTTGGAAAGTTAGATTATTCCTTTCATGGCATTCCCTTCAAAGGGACAGAAGTGAAACCATCACTATCAAATACATTTTTCTTTCCATTTATGATAACATACTTAAATGAGGAATGATCACCATTTACCAAATCCTTTAGGGGATTTATATCATCCACCCCTTAATAATAATATACATTACCCCATTTTTCAGATATTCTTTAAGAATTTAAAATATTCTAGATCTCCCGATGGGAATCAATATTTTTTTGAACATTAGGTTGGTTGAGACCACCAGCCTATATTTATTGTCCTAAATAATCAAGTGTAGATGACTGTATGTATACCTTCCCCAAGATCTAAGGTTATTCAAAATTATCTTCAAATTCCGAACGTTGAACATCATCATGAGAAACTTTTTCAGCAGGATGATAATTCACCTAACTTTCCTGATGTTGATTAGATGTATTGCCCTACCTGTCTATTCCAGCATCCAAAGAATCCATCTCTACACCATCATCTAGGGTTTTACCTACCTCATCATTAGAAACAATATCCACCTTGTCACTAATATTTCCATTTCCTAATTATTCAATAGGCCTTTTTTCCTTTCCTATTTTTCTATATAAATCACCACTATGACCTTTCAATGAAAAGTAAGAATAGATCAACTCCCTAAAACACTTCTCCTTCATATGTACAATCATCTTACATCCATCATAGAAGTCATTAAACTTCTCAAATTCAATTTTAATATCAATATCATCATTCTATGTTGAAAGAAAAACTTTATCAGTGAGTATAGAAGAAATATATACCTAAGAAAGGATCTATTAAATGTATCTAAACTGGTCTCCTTAGTATAATTTTCCATTTTTATGGGTACTTCAATCACTGAGGCAATATTAAACAAAATACTTGGGTTTTGAAGAATCCAATTCAACCCAAAGACACATACCCATACATGTTCTATGATATTTCTAATGGCACATAGATTGAATTTGGAATCCCAATATTGAATGAAAATTATACCTTTTTTAAGAGCAATCAAACCACATACCCATGTTATTCTTTTCATATAATTGGATGAAAAAATAATATGAAAAAATCCACGGATGATTAGGATGCATCTCTAGTCATCAAAACCCCAGAATTCCATAAGTCGAAAAAAAGGATCCTCCACCCTCCATGGTTGCAATCCTGAAGGCAATAAAACCCTATAAATAATATAAAACTTACAAAGTTTTATCCTATAATAAATTTATTCCTGGTTAGATAGAAGATGATAGGTCGATCGCCTTTTTATGATACGATCCGCAAAAGCCTCCTTAAGATATAAAAAATGTATTCAATTTCTATTGACCATAACCACAGACTCCTTTGCGGATGAAGTAGAGACAACATTCCCCTACTTTGATTACCTCGCTTTGGAAATAGGGTTAGTGATGTTTCCCCCCATAATAATCTCGATCTTAATGTCTCATGGAAACTCCATAGAACCTTCGAAACCCTATCCCCCTAGAACGCCAAGAACACACCATGATATCTCCACCCTAAGCACCATATTTATGAAATTGGTAATATGGTAAATGGTTTACATATTTTTGACATGGATAATATAATCTATAACATTCATAATAATAATTTAAAGGTTGATTCTAATCCTACTTACCTTTAGAATTTTCAACTTGGAAATTTAAATGAGAAATGCATTCAAAGATTTCATAAAGATGGATTTTTGAAAACATTCAATTATAAATCATTTGATATATGAAAATATTATTTATTATAAAAAATAACCAAAGAAACTTTTAGTGGAAAAGATAAAAGTGCCAGCGGACTTTTAAATCTTATATATAGTGATGTATGTGGAGAAATGGTTACTTAAGAAAGTGGTGGATAATGGTAATTTATTACTTTTACATATGATTTTATTCGACATGGTAATGTTTTTCTAATGATACAAAAGTTTTAAACATTTAAATAGTTCAATGATTTTTATAATTAAGTGTAGAATCAACTAGAAAAATTTATTAACATTCTTCGATAAGATTAGGGTGGTGAATACTTTATCCATGGATTTACTGATCATCTAAGAGATTGTGAAATTATTTAAAAACTCAATCCTCCCTGAACAACAAAGTGGAATGGTGTGTCTAATAGGAGTAATCAAACCCTATTAGATGTAGTTTTTTCGATACTGATTTAGTGTGACATTCTTATATAATTATAGGGATATGCTCTAGAAATATCTTCATTCTTACTTAACCACTTTCCATCTAAATCATTCATAAATATACCATATAAGATATAGGCTTGGAAACCTCCCAATATCAATTTTATGCGGATTTGAGTTTTAAAATAATACATACAATGTTTGGATTCTGATAGACTTGACCCTAACTCAGATAAATGATTATTTGTTGGTTATCCCAAGGAAACTATGGGATATTATTTTTATAGTCCTATTGAAAACAAAGTGTTTGTGTCCTGATATGGTGTTTTATTTATAATGAAACACATTAATCGAGGAGTTATTTGAAGGAAATTTAACTTGAATTAATTTTTAAACCAACAAATAAAAAGTGTTCCTGAGATGTAAGTTGATCTATTTCCACAAAGAATTATAGAATAAGAACCGACTCAAGTTACACAAGAACCTTGAAGGTATTGAATGATTCATCAAGAGGATGAGTGATATGTATTTCTTATAGAAAATTATGATAAATTAATTTTAATACATAATGAACCTACCACCTACTAAGAGACCATTGAGAGTTCTGATTCTAATAAATGGATAAATTCCATAAAATATGAGGTGGATTCTATGTACACTAACCATGTTTTTAACCCAGTGGATGCATCTGAAGGGGTGATACCTATAGGGTGAAAATGTGTTTTCTAAAAGAAAACTGACATAGATGATATAATGTCTACCTATAAACAATTCATGGTGCTAAAGGGTTACAAAAAAATACATGGTATTAACTATAAAGAATAATTTTATACAATTTTGATATCAAATTCCATTTAGATATTGCCAACCATAACATCTCATTATGATTATGAGATATATAAAATGGAATTCAAAACTAATTTCCTTAATGTGAATTTAGTCAAGGATGTGTATATGATACAATATGAAGTTTTTGAAGTTCAAAACGTGTCTACTAATATTTTAAAGCTACAACGGTCCATTTATGGATTGAAGTAATCTTCTCAGAGTTGGAACATCCAGTTTGACGATGAAATCAAAGAGTTTGGTTTCATCAAGAATGTGGATTACTATTATGTATAAAATTATATCAGTGGGAGTGTTGTGGTATTTATGATATTGTATGTGAAGGTAATAATCTTTATCAGAAATGTTGTCCTGAATTTAAATTTCATGAAGGTATGGTTAGGAAAATGATTTTTGATGAATGACATGGGAAAAATAGGCTATATACTAGGTATGAAGATCTATATAGATATATATAATAGGTTTCTTGGAATTAGTACAAATATATATATTATTAAAGTGATAATGTGTTTTAGTATGTAGAACTCAAAAGGGGTATTTACCAGTTTTTCATGGCATGAATCTTAGAATGATTTAATATCCTTATAAAGAGTTAAAAAGGATGGATAAAATTACTTATACATCCACCATAAGATCTATCATATATAATATATTATAAACTAATCTTTATTTCACTTATTATTTAATAATAACAAGTAGATACAAATCCAATAATGAAGAGTCATTGGATTGTTGTCTAGGATATCCTTATGTACCTAAGAATAAACAAGGATAGGTTATTAGCATTTGTAGTATAGGATGAGATCATTATAAGAGGTTACATTGATGTTAGTTTCCAATTTTACAAGGATGATGTGAGATCTCAATCAAGTTTTGTTTTTTTCTTCAATGGTGGAGATATAAATTGGAAGAGTTCCAAGAAATCCACCATAGTAGACTTGAAAATATAGGTAGAGTACATCATTTCAATAGATGTTTTAAAGTAAATTATTTGGATCAGAAAATTCATTACTAAACTTTGGGTGGTTTCTAGCATTGATGGATAAATTGAGATTTACTGTGACAATAATAAAGTTATTTCTTAGGATAAGGAACCCTGGTCACACCAAAAGACCAAACACATCCTTCTCAAATTCTATCACAATTAAGAGATCATTGAGAGGGGTAACATAAATATTTGTTGGGTGGGTAAAAATAATAATATAACATATCCTCTGAAAAAACAATTAGTGCAAAAAAGAGGGTTATGTTGAATCTCTTGGTATTATATACATGATATATTGGATGTAATGATTATAAAATATATCATGGTTTTACAATAAAGGAAATATCCATTTATTATTCATTCATGTGTGTTATATTTATATTACATGAATAACAGAATGATAATATTATCTCAACATATGACTCTAATTTATCCATAATTTATTATAATCAAAAAGTATAACGGGATATGATAATATGTTAAGTTTAGTATGAGTATAATCTTGTATATGTGATATAAAGAGTTATATGAAATACAAAGAGTAAACTATTGAAATAATAAGTCAAGACTTATTATTTGAGCAGACCCATTAAAGTATATCACATAAAATTTCATACAAATATTGATATAATTAGGGGACCATGATTATTATGAATCCCCATTACCTAAGGTTGGTATGATACTTAGCATTAGAATCTTCGTAATTTTATAACTTTATTATGCAAGCCTTAAGGCTTAGCTAATCAAGGGATGGTTGGGTATATTAGTGATCATGTCATCAGTTAGAGATTAAAAAATATGTGATTTTTCCACTTGTATAATAATAAATTATATCTTGTCCATTTATTGAATTATACTAAGGAAATTCATGGATATTCTTATCTAAGTGGCATGTGATGTACTCAGTTACTGTAATGAATGACATTTGATTTATTCAATCAAATTTGTAAGTATATTTTAAATAATCATAAATCTATGAGATGAAATATACTAGATTGACATATTCCATGTTTAATGATCACTCAATGTCCTGAAAAAATGTATTATATAAGTATATATATGACATATGTGACATAAATTATGGTGGAAATATTCATACATATATATGATTGTGTTTGATTAAGATCACATCAGGCCCTATTGTAGCTTGAATATCACTGGAATTTTCATAGAGGATATTCACTGATTATATATATAAATTATAGAATTCATATTTTTTTCAATACTACAAAGGACTATAGGGTCGAACAGTTTGGCCTTAGAACAAGGGACACATTTTGGAAAAAATATTCTTCCCCAACGAAAGAGAGTTTGATAAATAATATCCAAAGAAGTTTGGATGGATTTATAAATAATTGTGAAGTTTTTCACAAAGTCTAAATGATATTATAGAGAAACTATGATATTGATGGATATACAGTAAAAATAAACCAATCACATTATATGAGTGATCTATATCATAAGGCTAGATACACATATGATGCATATTATACGATATGATTTTTCCATGTAAATTAAGGGCATAAGATTCATGTATCATATTGTATGATAGGATAGTAATATATGATATCAAGTGCATGGATTTTTAAACATATTCTAAATGATTTACTTCTACTATGAATCATCAAGATGATTCATTTATGGAATAAAAAACATGTTAAAATCATTTGAAATTTTCAAACAATTATATTTTCCAACATGCATGTGTTATGAGTTATGCTTGACAACTATCAATACTTGAAATCCGATGATCTACTTACTTCATTAAAATATGGAATCCTATATAAAGACTACAAAAATTATTTTAGGGAAGTGTAATACTTTCAATCCTGATCTAAATCTCTATTCATGAATGGTTCTCCATTTTCCTCCACAGAAGTGGGTTCTAGCACACCTTTGGATCCTATGGGTTCCTCTCATAGAATATAAGTATTATAGTGTTTGTTGTACTACCTATGAAGGTGAGAGTCCATAGGTTATTTATTGGTGATCTCTCTCAAACATACTCTACTGAGATAGTGATTTATGGAATATATGTATTCTTGTTTTATTTATGTTATTCGGTTCATGTTGACTCAGTGATGATATATCTGGTTGTTTAATGAGTTCATTACATTGTATGAGTATGAGATGATCCTAAAGAATCCATCAAATTTCATGTATTTATTTTATTATATTAGTTCATGATTATTAATTTATTTATATCATTTATGGTTTATTTGGATGATTAATCATGATCACATATTATAAATAAATAAAAAATCATGCTTTAAAAAATAAAATAAAGTGTATAAATTTATTTTATCAATTATAGTTAATTAATAATGTAAGTTCACACATAAATTAATTAAAAAATATACAAAGGATAAAATAAGATATCTTATACAAGTAAAATTAATATGCATAACTTATTTTATTAGAAATGGTTAGTTATTTATGTTAGTTTCATATAATATTGATAAGCATGTGAATAATAAAATAAATGGAATTTATGTATAAGTTAAAAAAAACCTTAACATAAAATAATAAGTCATCAAACACCTTCCAACACTTAAATTATAATACAAAAATAGTTCAAAGTATTGGTCTATTCCTCAATATGATTACTTTAAATTATAGAGGATATCTAATGAAAGTCTTGGGTCAACTTGAAAATGTTAGCATCAAGAGAAGTTTCTATAGTATGTTTTATGTAACTTGGAGGAAAGTTTTGAGGAAATAAAAGTATAGTATTTTAGGACCAGGGAGTTTACTCAACAGATCAATGAGTTGCGAGTTAATACAGTTGAAAGGTATAAATCCCACCTAAATAGATTTGAATAATTTGATAAGGCCTTTGTTTGGGTTATGAGAATAGAAATATAGATCCTTGTCATTAAAATATATAGGTGAATGTATATTCCAAATATATTACTATGGGATTTTTGGACATGGAAAATAATATGTGACATAGATTAAAGCAATAATTATGTCATAACCGATAATCAAGAAAAAGTACTAAACTGATATTTTTTATTTTGTAAATAATTGAAATTAACCCCAAAAATTCAATATCTTTATGATAAAACTTGAATAAATATAATCTTTAAACTGATGAAAACTTCTAGGAGTAGTATAAGTATATATGTATTACACTATTCCAAGAAATGAAGTTATGTGTACTCGAGTCTCCTCTTCCTTTCGAGCCTTATGAGGGGATGAGTGAGGAGGTAAATGATGTATTTTGGAAACACATGGATTATAAAATATATGTACAATACCTCATGTTATCATCCATGTCTAGTGATATTTAAAATATTTATGATGTCATGGATTCTTACACCATGTTTTCTCATCTCTGTGAACTTTATCATGAGAAATTATGAAAAGATAGGTAGGAAATCTATGAAGCATTCTTCACATGAAATCTAGGATAAGGAGTCCCTAATAAACATAATATGGTAAATATGATTGGATACATTGATATTTTGGATATTTTTGGATTAAAAATATACAAATAGATATTCACAAACCTCATCCCCTCCTAAATTCCTCATAGCTTCTCAAGCTTTATTGAAAATTTCAATATAAAAAATATAGAGAAGTTACACTTGGATCTTTTGACACTAATTCCACAAGAGAATAAAGACATGAATATGGACATTATTTATGTCATTATCATAAACAAAAGTAAAGTTAAGGAAAAAATGTCTAAGGTAGGATCTAATACAAATAAACATTTTCATTACCCTTTAAAGAAATTAAAAATGTAGAGAGAGGATAAAGAGTAGGATGCCATTTTTTATTTTGGTGGGAAGGGACACTGGAAGAAGAACTATACATCAGTGTAAAAGAAATGATAATCTCTATTCATGTTCACTATCAAGTGTAATATTTCATTTTTAACTAATTAGTTATTATATATAGCTTTTGGTTCAAAATTTGTATCAAAATACTGGAATAAAGTACATTCCTGGAGAACACTAAAGGTGAAGTGGATATTTTAGATGATAATGGATTAGATCATATATTTTATCTATAAGATACTACCATATCATATTATTGACTATAATGGTTTTAGTTTTTAAGAACTATTATTATGTTCCTAGTGTAACCAAAAACATTATTTAAATATCAATTTTAAACATGGATGAATTTAATTTCATGTTTGGAAATAATGTTTATACCTTTATTAAGAAAAAATATATTATGGTATAAAACATTTAAATAATAGTTTTATATACTAGAATATGAAAATAAAGTATTGGAAATTGATAAAGAATCAAGTTCACATGGATAATATTACACCTAGTAATGGAATCATCAACTTGGTTATATAAACAAAAAGTGTGTGATGAGATTATATCCACAAGTATATTTATATTGTTTTAATTTGAAACCCTTAGATACATGTCATTATTTTTTACAATTAAAAATTAATAAATATCATTTTATTATAAATTCTTAGATATATATAGAGATTTTATGATTATACAACACATATGTATGTGGAATTAATCTAGTAGAAGTTTGAGGTGGATAATCATAATTCATTACTTTTACTGGTGATTTATATAGATATATATACTTAATTAGGTATAAACCTAACTCCTTAAAGAAATTTAAGAAATAAAAGAATGAAGTAGATAATTATCTTGATAAGAAGATAACAAAACTTATCTCAGATAGAGGTGGAGAATATATTAACCAAGAGTTAATCAATTATATAAAAGAGTCTTGTATATTATCCCAACTCACACCTCCTTATACACCATATTTTAATGGTGTCAATGAAAGGAGTAATTGAGCCTTATTATACATAGTGATATCGATGATAAGTCATGAAAATATTTCATTATTCTTTTTTTATATGCATTATAATCAATGACACACACACTAAACTGAGTTCCAACCAAAGTAGAAATCATAATACCAAATTATTTATATAATAGGAAGAAATTTGATTTCTCACATATACATTCATGGGGTTGTAAAGCCTTTTAAGGACAATTATAGAAATAAACTTTCATCTTTAGGCATAAATCATATCTTTATAGGATATCCTAAAAATAAAAGAGGATATTATCTATATGATCCATCAGGTAGAAAATTATTCATGAAAATACATTCCATGTTTATATAAATGGAGAACATATCAAAAGGACATAGTGGGAGAAGAAGTTTTTACAAAGACACAAGTGTTGTGTAGGAGTAATATAGAGGTTATAAAACTAGAGAGATATGGTTTTTACACTAAGTAAGGTGAAAAATTATTTTTAGAGAATAATGAACCATCTCTCCTACAAGAAATCAATAAAAAAACAGAAGTTGAAAAAGTGGAAAGAATATATAAATTATGAAATGGATTCCATGTACTAAAATCATGTTTGGGTTTTGATAGATCATATAGTTGATTTAAAATCCATTGGGTGTAAATGGGTATTCAATAAGAAACAAGAGATGGATGGTAAATTTAGTATCTATAAGGAACTATTAGTTGACAAAGGTTTTAAAAAACTTCAGGGCATAGACTATGAAGAAACCTCTTCACCATTCAATATGCTAAAATATATTAGAATTATACTTTCCCTAGATTCTTTCCATGATTATGAAATTTTTAAAATGGATTTAAATACTACTTTACTAAATGAAAATCTTGTGGAATATTTATATATGACATAAAAAAGGGTTTTTAAGACCAAATAATTACAATAAATAATGAAACTTACATATATCCATTTATGGGTTGAAGAAATCATTAATATCATGGATTTTTTTTTGATAAATCCATAAGAGAGTTTGATTTTATTAAGAATTAATGTGATCCATATATATATAAGAGGTTTAATGGGAGTTATATTTTTTTACTAGTGATATATATTGATTATATATTACTAATAGAAAAGAGACACCATTGTTACAGCTAGTTTAGATATGGTTGAATAAATGTTTCTATATGAAGGATTTAGGTGAAATAACATATATTCTAGGTATAAATATCTATTTAGATAGATCTAAGAGGAATCTTAGTCTATTTCTAGGTAAAAAAATTGAAAATTTATCGAAAATATATAATATGGAACAATCCTAGATATGATTATTACCTATGTCACATGGTATATATCTCTCTAAGAAAATATTTCCTCAAAAACAATAAGAGATATAAAGGACAAATAGAATACATTATGTATCAATTATTTGATCTATTATGTATTCCATGCTATGTATAAGAATTTATATTTTCAATTACTTGATCATGGAAGGAAGATATCAAATAGATCCAGGAGTGCCATATTGGTTGACTTTAAGGACTATCCTAAAATACTTTAAACATATAGAGGATATGTTTCTAGTTTATGGAGGTGACATGAAACTAGTTGTGAGGTCATATATATGCTAGTTTCAAAATAGACCAAACTGATATGAACTCACAATTAGGATATGTGATATTCCTTATTATAGGAACTGTGAGATGAAAGAGTTCCAAGAATCTAGTGGTATCTGATTCTATAAAAGATTCTAATTATATTATGGATTTTGATATAGCCATTGAAGTAGTGTGGATACCCAACTTCATCTGGGTCCTTGGTGTAATACCTAGAAATACATATCACATTACTTTGTATTATGATAATACTACAATAGTGGTTCTAGATAAGGAGTCTAAGTTATATCTATAAATGAAGCATATACTTAATAATTATCACTTATTAAGAGATTTGACTCAAAGGTGTGAAGTCACAATAGGAAGAGTATCCATAGAGGAAAATATATAAGACCCATTGACTAAATCCATATCTCAGTAAAATCATTAAAATCATTCGATAGATAGAATATTAAAAGTTATTATCAATTGGATATAGTTTAAGTGGAATTCTATTGGAGTTAGTGCCTTAGAACTAACTAACTTTGTACTTTTAATTACCAATATATATATATATTATCATATAATATTTATTATTCCACGTTACATTAATTTGGTAATGTATTTATAGTACTCATTGAATTAATAGGTTATAACAATTCCATTCTATAATGATAACCTAGAGATTTCATAATGATACTATTAAATTAATATATACTGTGGATTATATATATAAATATGATGGAAAAAAGATGTTGTCTGGCTATCAGGTGCCATGGGATCATAAGCATTGATACCTATTCTCAGTAAGTTTACACTTGGTGGCCTCCAAGAAGGGAGGTCATGAGGATATAACCTCCAATAAAAAATTACACATGTTTTATGTGTCCATGGATAATCTTGTATGTGTACATGTGTATTAGTCATTAGAGTTGAGACAATTATTAATGTATATCGCAATCACATAATTTTATGCATGAAAAAAAATAATGATATATGCTCACAGTGAGGTATCATATGTTGGGTGTATCATAAATAATATGGTATTAATTGAATGGTCAGGAAAGGATTTGTCCCTTCTATATAAATGGAAGAAGACATCATTGGTTCATTGATTGAAATATAAAGGTCTGAAAAAATCCACAGCCATGGTAGTTAACAAATGAGTTTTTTTGTAAATTTAAAGAAAGATAATTCAAGAATATATGATGATGAAACAATTATGAATCCAACCTTTTAATATATTGATTGGAAAAGGGATTATATAACATAGTAGAATTCATAGGAATTTTTTTTAGTTTTTACACATACTTATTTCTTTATGGGTGTATTGATGTGTTATTGGATACTGATCTTATAATTTAGGTATGATCAACCTATTACCATCGATAAAGGGACCTAGAGTGTCTCACACTAATTGTATCCAAAATTCATTAAATTCTATTAAATTTAAGATTAAGAATAAAATTTATTCCATGGTTTTGCATATTTGAGTTGAATTTTATCTCTTTTTTATTTATTCGCAAGGTAATTTATATAATATTTATTTATTCACGAGTTTAGTGAACGGAGTAAAATAAATATTTACTCAAGTTATGTAAGTATTAAAAATGAATATTTATTCATCAGTTTATTGAATATAATATGTATTTTATATTTTTGTAGGAACATATTTTATTATTCGAGGTTTGATAAATTCTATGTGAGAATATGGGTCAAGTTTAATGATTTGACATAAATGATATATTTTACATAATATCATTTTAAAAAATAAATTATATTTAATTAATAATTTATTTTAGATTTAATATATCTCATGGGATAAAATAGTAATAATATTATCATTTTGACATGAGGTATGATGAATGTTAAATAAAAAGATAAGGAAATTATTGAAATTATCTTAGTTTTATCCTAGGTATAAATTCTAAAATATGTTATTTTAAATCAATGATGTGTTAGTCACAATGATACATCATTTATGATTCCCTCAAGAGCTGGAGAAGATTCTCACTTCCTTCTAGTCTTAGGAACATAGAGAGAGTATGAGAAAATTGTTGTGATTGAGGATGAATGGTGTGAAGCACTTGGTTCTTTCATTATAGCACCAAATATATTAAGAACTTAATATATATATATTAATGTAGTGTGTATAGATATATCTAGATAAATCTTCATTTGAATTCTTCATCACAACAATAACTCAACAAGAGTGATAAGAAAAGTCGATCAACAAAGAATACTGTAGAAGTGGAAAATAAATAATTAAATTAATTATAAATTACATTTTCATGATTCTATATATGATATTTTGGGGTTTTTTCCATTTCTTTGTATTTACCAATTTATTTTTATGAAAAAATAGGCCACTACTCAATTCTTCTATTATGCCCTAGAACCATCGATAAATCACTCTACCTAATGAAAACATATAAAAAATAAAAAATTTAAGGATCATTCTCATTATCATTATCCCATCTTCATTAATCCATTCACATACCAAAACTCAACAATAAAGAATATTCACTCTCTAATCACTTTATTATTATTTTTAAAAGGCCACTTTGAGGTTTAGTAGGAACCAAATAAATATACAATATAGAATCAAAAATATCAAAACACATGTAACTAATATATTGAAACCCTACATCCAAATCAATGAGAAAATGATAAAATAACTAGGAAAAAAGTATTTTCCACTAGGAAAGTCACCTCAAAGGAATTTAAACTTGAATATAAAGCACTAAGAAATAGAGGATTTATAATTCCAAACCCAACTAATTAAATTTCTAAAACACCACTACTGTAAAGTCACACCTCTATTGAGTTCCATTGATAAAACCTCTTCCTTTGAATAAATGGTAATATTAGAATGTATAATTCTAGAAGAGGCAACCAAAAAGAGTTGTAGAGAGTCAAAAGAAGGAAAATCACCAATATATTTCTAGGATCCTCCCCTAGGGTTAAAGTTAATACTGATACTAGTATAGCCAAGGTAGGGATGAGCCCTAGAAAGTAAAAAACCAATAGAAAAATGGAATCAAACTACCGAGACCATGGATATGCACTGTAACGACCCAAAATTTTATCAATGAAATTTACATTATTATAATTATGTTATATAGTATAAATCACATAAAATCACATATAAAACACAATAAAAACTTTATAAATGAACAATTAATGAAATAAGAGGCTTTTTCAGAAATTAAGTAACTTATACCAATGAAATATTAACTTAACCTTTCAAATAGTAATATGACCCTTATGAATAGTAAACCGACCAATAGAACAGTAAACTCACCAATGAAGGTATAATATTTTTTTTCATATTATAAATTAAAATAAGACATAATTATATCATAGTATAAGTAAATAAATGTTTTGAAAATGATAAATTAAGTGGTATTTTTATAAAACATACATGATTATTTACAATTTCATAATAAATATAATGATTTTTATAAAATTATTTTCATAAAATAGATTCATAAATTTATATTTTGTTTTATTATTAATTTAAAATAATTTTATTAGACTATAATTATTTTTTCAAAGTGTTATAAAATCAGTTATAATATTAAAATCAGTAATTTCCAAGTAAATGATGATTTTAATTAGAAATTAAATTTATTAAATTTAGAAAATTATTTTCATAAAATGGAGATAATTTTTTAATTCTATACAAAAAAAATGGTTTGGGTTATTTTTTGAGATTTTTCTAAAATAGTAGAATTTTTTTTGTGAATAGTGAAATACAATAATTTACAGTATAAGGTAAATAAATGCATCTTTGAGTCACAATTGTGTCATGGATGATGTAAGTGGTCATTGGTTAGAAATCATATCAATTATTTAATGTATTTATTCATATGAATCCACACTATTCATAGTCTTGATCTAAAATAATAAACTAATGAATAAAATAATCAAAAAACACCCCTTTCCTCTACTATAAATACCACCCCTCACCACCTATTTTCTTTACACTCTAAATCCTTGAAGCTTTTAAAAATTATGCCAAAATATCTTAAAACTTATCTCACCCATGACCATGATCCTTTTATATTAATAAAAGACCAAACTCAAGTTCCTCAAGGAGGTTCTCAAGGAGAAGAATTCAAGATGTAAAAACCTCTTTCCTTTTCTTTTAATTTCATTCCAATTTATTTTATTTTATTAATCTCTCCTCACCTCCCCTTATACAAGTGAAATAATAACTATATTATATTTTATATAATTTAGTTTTATTGTGTTAATGGAATAAACCATCATCATTTCTCTTCCCCCTCCCTTTTCACAAAAAATGAAAACATCGTCTGTGATGTGTTGATTTATCACATTCAAGGACGATGAGTTTTCAATTTACATTTTCACCTTCAAATTCCAACGATCTTTTACCCAAGTGGTACAAGATCCTACTTGGCATCCAAAAGACCCGGGATCAAATCCGGGCAGGGATGAATTTATGGATTACTGTAGCAGTACTGTAGTAGGGTATTGTAGCAGCGGCAGAACTATAGCAACGGCGAAACTGTTGTGGTGGAGGCACTATTGCAGGGTACTGCAGCGGCGGTGGGTACTGTAGCCGGTACTGTAGCAGCACAGGTACTATAGTAGTACTATTTACCGAGGGTTCCTTTGGGCCAAAAAATGGGATTTAAAGCCTTGTATTCAGGCCACTTTTCCTTGGTCCTTCGGGCTATGTAATGGGTCTCCATCTACCCACACTAAAGAGGTCTTTACTTTAAATAATAAATTGAGGCTTCGACCCAAACCTTTACATTACCGCCTTCAAAGTTGGTCATAAAACCATTTGTATAGTTAAAAATTATTATAATAAATGTATTAAATCCTATTTAATATTATGTAACTATTATATATACATGATATTAATTAATAAAACAAAACTAGTTTGTGATGATAAAAAAAGCCAAAATAATCCAAACGGTTATCATTAATATTTTATCTAATGAATCATTATAAAATATAGAAAAAAATTTATATATTAGAACATTTAATATTATGTAAGTTCTTTAAAAATATATAATTTCAATTATGGTCAACTATTCTTATTTTACATGATTTTCCATACATGTATACATGTAAATATATCATGTAAAAGAAGGAAACAAACTCTCTTGAACAATGAAATTGTATCTTATAACTCATAAAAAGGACATAAATAAACTTAATAAAATTATAATAAAAAAAAAATTATAAAAGGTTATTAATTAATTAATTAATTGATTTAATTTGATTATACAAGACATTAAGTTCAAGTGTAGAACACTTTCAGACATACGGTAAGGGATTCATTTTGAACCTCTATTTTTCCTTCGGGTTATGCTTTCTCTATCTTTAACCTAGCGAAACTCTTATTTATTTTTATATAATTCTTATAAATTCTATGTATATGTTCCAAACTCATGTATCTAGATTATTACATCCTTTGATGGGAAAATACATGTTTTAAAAAGGTTCTCCTCTCAACTCTTCCCAATAAGCAAACCCGATTAAATAGAACTTCATGATTTCTTACAAATTTTCAAGTAAACTCCATAATATATTTTAATCCACCACTATTTTTTATAAAATAAATCATTTTAACATGAAAAAATATTTTGGTTCATTTATGTTTTTATACAGAAAATTATGCATTTTCCTTTTTAAAGAATCTTGAAAATTTCCCCTTAAACTGCACTAAAATGTTTTATTTCTAAAGTTTCTTAAATTTTTTTTACATGATTTAACTTAAGTTTTAAATAAATTATCAATATATATGCCTATTTTACCTTATTAATCTCCATGTATGATTTAAATCCATTCTTTAATTGACACCATTATGATATTCTCTTTTGATATGCCTTTTGACATGATTATGATACCCAATTATTTCCATAGGTAAACCTTATGTTTATGTTTGATTCCTTATATATGATTATTTATGTGGAACACATATTCATGAACTGTTATGATTGGTGTTCCAATATGTCACTCCAATTCATTGGGTAATATTTAGTCTCATGAGATGTTATGTGAAACGGTCTTGGTGGTTATCCTTGATTCATGCTCCACATGAAACTGTCTTAGTGGTTAGCCATGACTCATGCTCCTCTATATAAAATGAGCCTTGAATCATAATTATTTCATGTTCTATGTTTCTTCCACATTATCATGATTCTATGATTACATGATTCCATGATTACATGATCCCATGTTCTATATGTTATGATTTCATATGTTCATTCATGTTTCATTCCTTTTATGCCATCATATTATTCATTCTAACCCATGTGATATGATTTATTCTTATGTTTATTACCCTACTAGGATTTTTAGCTCATCCCTTTGTTCATGTATTACCTAGGTTATCCTATATATATGTAAGGGCTCAAAGGGTGTTAGGAGATCATTATAGAGATTAAATAAATGTTTTTTTATTTTAGTTTCACGATTTCTAATTATGTATCTAATATTCCATATACACCAGTCTTTATGATCATTGGTTTTCATTTGAAGGATAATTATGCTTAAAATCATGTAATAATATGTGTAAAAGGCTAGGGCCATCATAGTTGGTTTCAGGGTATATTTTAGTTATTTTTTGAGATTAGGATTAGAAAAATTTAGTAATAACCTTAGGAATAATTCTAACACCATGGATAACCTAGATTGGAACTTATAGAATCACATGATATAATATACTTTCCATTTCATGTTTATCCTTGTATGTTCAAAGTTTTCTTTTATTATGCTTATTAGATAAGTATTCTATCCCCCTAATTGTACTTTCTTTTTTTAGTTAATGGCTGGAAATAGGAGAACCCGTGACAAAAATCAATGTGATTGTTTCCCTAATGATATGCCAAATATGATGGGAATGAAAACTCAAAACATCATGACAACACTTTCCTAACTGTCTTAAGTTATGAATAATAACTTGAACCATGTGTAATACCCTCCATATCCTAATAAATATAAAGTTGTGGCCAAATTATTTATGTGAAAAAGACCTCCCATGTTTACTGGATATTCCAATCCCCTCCTCATGGAATAATGGATCAACTACATTGAGAAGATATTATCTATCCTCCAATTATCAGAAGAAGATAAAGTTGTGATGGAGGTCTATTATTTTTATGGGGAAGCATATCAATGGTTGAAATTTATCAAGAACATGAAGCCCAATGTGGAAATGTATTCCTTGGAATAGTAAGATTTAAAGATTTTTTTTTCAATAAATGTTTTCCCTAAACCCTCCATCTTAATATGGAAAGGGAGTTCCTTAGACTAAAGAAAAATGAATATGAGTATATCAGGGAATACAAGAAAAACTTTACAAGGGTTTCAATATATGCCTATGGATTAGTCATGAACACTGAAATCAAGGTGGATCACTTATTTATTAGACTAAATATGAGTATAAAAAAATCATTGGCAATTAGAGACTTCGACATATATGAAGATATTTTCCGTTTTACCCTTAATATTGAAATAAAGATTGAGGACTATCAATGTTATCATGGGCCTGGATATAAAAAGAGGAAAATAGAGTTTAATATTGGTGTATCAACATATAAATCCCATGATGGAAAGAAAACCCAAAATCCCATGTGTCAAAATTTTGGGAGGAATCATCTTGGGAACTGTCTAAAGGGAACCAGGAAATACTTCAAATATGGAAGAATGAGGCATCTAGATAATAACTATCAAAGGGATATAAAAAATCCCACTAATGTGGAAGAATAAGGGTAGGTTCAAATAAACACTCATCTTGTATTATAGTGTTTCAACTACAAATAGAATGGGTATTATGTGAAATATTCCCAAAGCCAATGGTTTTTAGAGGCAATAAAGAATAACAACCTCCAAGGAAGCAAGGAAAGGAATATGTTATTACTACTACTGAGGTGGAGCCCAAAAATGATGCGGTGAAAGGTATGTTGATTATTCATTCAAGAATAGATAAAATACTATTTAATTATGGTTCTATACATTCTTTAATATATTTAATGTTTAGTATAACTATTCAAACACCACCACAAAATATAGAGGTTGAGTTATCTGTGAGAACATCAAATGGTGAAATTATTTCATCCAAAGTTTACAACTCATCCTCATTTAATGTTTGTGGACTAAAAATCCTAGAAAATATTTTCTTACTTCCTTTAGTGGGGTTTGATTCTATTTTGGGCATGGATTGTCTATCTTTATACAAAGCCAACATCGACTATCGGGAAAGGTAGATCACTCTTCACATATCGAGGAATCCTCTAAATATGTACAAGTGTAAGGAGGAGGATGAATCTATATAAGAATAATCATCTCAATTGGGGATATTATTTCCTTCTGAGGAATAATATATAGCTCAAATTATTTAGACAAAGGAGATAATTAAACTAGAATACATTCCCATTGCGAGGGACTACACAAATGTGTTACCTGAAGGTTTGTTTGGTCTTCCTCTCGACCGAGAAGTTGATTTCTCAATTGAACTTATTCTCGGATCTCTGCCTATATCGAATACACCTTATATAATGGACACCTTTGAGCTAAAAGAACTAAAGAATTAGTTATAGGATAATCTATACAAGGGTTTTATATGCCTGAGTGCTTCACCATGGGGTGCACCAGTCCTATTCATAAAAAATAAGGATGGATAAATGCACCTATGCATTTATTATCAATATATAAATAAAATTATTATAAATAAAGAGTATCCATAACACAGATATATGACTTTTTCAATCAATTATACATGGTCAAGTATTTCTCTAAAGTGGACCTTCGGTTAGGATATCACCAATTTAAGGTGAAAAAGAAATATATTCCCAAGACTGCCTTTTGAATGAGGTATAGACACTATGAGTTCATAGTGATTCCCTTCATAATAAATAATTCTCTAGAAATTTTCATGGATTTAATGAATAGAGTCTTTAGTGATTACCTTGACAAATTTTTGGTATTCTTTATTGATGATATTTTGATAAACTACAAGAGAAAGGAGGAACTTGAGGAGCATTTGAATACTATTCTAAGGACTTTATGAAGGGGAAAACTATATGAAAAGTATAGTAAATGTGAGTTTTTATGGAGTAAGTATCATTCATAGGGAATATAATCACCATAAAAGGTATATATGTGGACCCTTCTGAATAAAGTCAATCGAAGAGTGGCCTAGACCTACATCTGTAACAGAGATCCGTAGTTTCCTTGGTTTAGATGGGTATTACCTGTGATATGTGAAGAACATCTCATGATTTTCAAACCCATTAACCAAGATGACTCATAAGGGAGTTAATTTTATCTAGAACATTGAATGCGAAGACTACTTCAAAGTGTTGAAAAAGAGGCTTATCACTACTCTTGCACTCATGCTACCGAAAAGTGGAGAAATTTGTTTGGTATACAATGATGCTTCATAGAAGGGATTAGGCTATGTACTAATGAAAAATGATGAAGTGATAGCCAGCACCTCAAGGCAGTTAAAAATTCATGAGTAAAACTATCTTATACATGATATATAATTAGAAACTGTGATCTTTAATTTGAAAATATGGAAGAATTATCTCTATGGGGAGAAGTGAGAGATATATACTGATCATAAGATCCTAAAATATATATTCACATAGAAGGATATAAATATATGCCAATGAAGATGGTTAGATCTCATCAAAGATTATGACTACTAAATCTACTACTATCTTGGTAAAGAAAATAAGGTGGAAGATGCTCTAAGTAGAAAAAATCCTTCATCTTTATCAATAATGAGAATTGAGAAGGATATAATCTTTTTATACCTTAAAAGTATGGATATGGGAATCGTTAAGGGAGTAACATCATTAATCCTTTCTCAAATATTTCTCAGCCATCTCTCATGGAGAAAATAAAGGATGATCAAAGAAATTATGTGGAAATTCATAAAAATATGGAAGATATCAAAAATGTGAAATCCTTAGAGTTCCAAATGGATGAGGAAGGAGTCATGAGATTTATGTCATGACATTGTGTACTATCAAATCTAGATGTAAAGAAATAGATTCTGAATAATTCACATAGCTCAACCTTCTCTATTCACCTAGGGAGCACAAAGATGTATCAAGGACTCTGAGAGAACTAGTGGTGGTAAAATATGAAGAAAAAGATAACTGAGTATACATCAAAGTTCCTAGCCTTTAATAAAGTGAAGTATGAAAGGAAAAAGTTTAAGGGGATGATGAAACCATTACCTATACCAACATTGAAGTGAGAAAACATCACCATGGAATTTTTTACCATACTTCCAAAGGCATCCATTGGAAATAATCCTATATGGGTTATTATGGATCATCTTACAAATACAAATCACTTTATCAAAATTTGAGAGGATTTCTCACTTGATCAACTTGCACAGATGTACATCAAAGAAGTGGTAAGTATCCATGGATTACCACTATCGATTCTATCCAATAGAGAGTTGATATTCACTTATAAGTTATAGAAAATTATACAACATGCTCTGAACACTGAGTTGAGCTTAAGTATGGTATATTACCCTCATACTGATGGCCAATATAAAAATACTATTCATATACTGGAAGACATTTTGAGAGAATGCTCTATGGAATTCAAGGGATAATGGGACCAAAAACTACCTCTGGTTGATTTTTCCTACAAAAATAGTTTCCATCTGAGTATCCAAATGGCTTCGTATGAATCTCTTCATGGGTAAGTATGTAGAACACTAAAATTATGGGATAAATTTGGTGAACATAAGCTGCTAGGACCTGAAATGGTCGAAGAAATGATAGAAAAGGTGAAAACCATTCAACAACATATCTAGGAAACCCAAAGTCAACAAAAGAGTTATACAAACTATCATCGACGATACCTAGTGTTTAATTTTGGATATATGGTATTCCTCCACATATCTCCATGGAAGAGGATCATGAGATTTGGGAAGAAGGGAAATCTAAGTCCCATGTAGATTGACCCATCCGATATTCTAGATCATATTGGATCTATGGCCTATCGACTAGCACTTACACCAAATATGTCTGAATTACATGATTTATTCTACGTATCCCTCTTGAGGAATTAAATACAAGATCCCTATAATGTACTGAATTTAGAGGTGGTACAATTGGAGAATGATATATTTTATGAGGAGCATCCAGTGAAGATATTGGATTATAGAGATAAAGTTCTACACAACAAGACCACTCACCTGGTCAAAGTACAATAGAAAAACCATAAGTACAAAGAGGAAACATGAGAACTAGAGGAATCAATGAAGGATAAGTACCCTCACATGTTTTTCCTATAGTTTGTAAAATGAAATTTAGTGGGTGAAATTTTATAAGGAGGGAAGAATGTAATGACCCAAAATTTTATCAATGAAATTTCCCTTTTTATAATTTTGTTTTATAGTATAAATCACTTAAAATCACACATATAACATAATAAAAACATTATAAATGAATAATTAATGAAATAATAGGATTTTTCAGAAATTAAAGAACTTATACCAATGGAATAGTAACTCAAACTTTGAAATAGTAATATGAACCTTATGAATAGTAATTTATCCAATAGAATAGTAAACTCACCAATTAAAGTATAAGAAAAATTTAGGCATCTTATAAATGAAAATATTATATAATTATATCATAGTATAAGTAAATAAATGTTTTGAAAATGATAAATTAAGTGTTGGTATTTTTATAAAATAAAAATGTTTATTAATAATTTCTTAATAAATATAATGATTTAAAATAAAAATTATTTTAAAAAAATAGATTTATAAATTTATTTTTTGTCTTATGAATGTAACATAATTGTATGAGACCTTAGTTATTTTTTCAAAGTGTTATAAAATCAGTTATAATCTTAAAATCAGTATTTTACAAGTAAATGACGATTTAAATAAAAAATTAAATTTACCATATTTAGAAAATTATTTTCATAAAATGGAGTTTATTTTTGGATTATCCATGTAAAAAAAATATTAGAGTGAATTTTTATAATTTTCTAAAATAGTTGAATTTTTAGTGAATAGTGAGATATATTAATTTATGGTATAAGGTAAATAAATTAATTTTTGAGTCATGCTTGAGTCATGGATGATGTAAGTGGCCATTAGTTTGAACTAAATTACATTTGTTAATGTATTTATTTACATTAATTCATGCTATTCATACTCTTGATCCAAAATAATAAACTAATGAATAAAATAATAAAAAAACACCACTTTCCTCCACTATAAATACCACCCCTCACCACATATTTTCCTCACACTATAAATACTTGAATCATGTAAACATTATGTAAAAACCTCTTGCCATGTCTCTACCCCATGACCAAGAGCCTTTTGTCTTAATAAAATACCAAACTCAAGTGCCTCAAGGAGGTTCTCAATGAGAAGAATTCAAGAGGTAAAAAGAGAGATAATGACCCCTGATTCCTAGATCCAATGGGCCCCAGGTCAGAGACTAGCATCGAGGGTATATAAATCTCATGAAATGGGAGGTGTTATACTCTATAGTAATATAAGACCAGGGGATATAATGAATCAACTACAAGAAACTCTGTGACATAACATAAAAGAAAACTAAAAAATCCCATAATTCATGTATAAATAAAACTGATATAGAAAAAATCCTTCAAAGTAAATACCCAAAAATAGATAAATCAACAACACAATAACTGTCCTAAGGTATGAGATAGTGATGTTTAGTACGATCCATGAAATACTCCCATAAAGCAAAAAACATTTTTATATATGTAGGGTGATCATACAAGTATACTTAGTAGGAAAACCAAAGTATCTCATGCACATGTGAAAGAAGTATGCTAATGCACCCATGAGAAAATAGTAGAACCAAAACACCTAAACAATTCAATTAACTAATACCAACCTCACCAGGGAACACTCACCAAATAAATCAAGCCAAATATAATAACATAATATGAATAATATCGATAAAGGGTACCCCAAACTTCTTCCCCAATGATTTTTTACTCTCACACCCAATGCCATACATGATTACACTCCCATCACATAAGAATAAAAAATACCACAACACCACATCATGATCACATCACATCACATCTATAGACACCTAGGCCATCACATCAAAACCACTATCATAACCAGATTAGTGGGGGTATCATGAACATGAAGGACATTAACCTCATTCCCTGCTCCTACCATGCATGACCCCCACTATAAGCCTCCTTATAACACAAACACATCACATCTCTCCTGAAGACACCTAGGCCACCTTACCACATCATGGTCATATCACATCCTGACTAAAGACACTTGGGCCATCACCTAATGCACTAACATACCTCCAACCACCATATCTTAAGTGTATCTACTCACCTGGAAGAGAGAGTGGGAAATAGAGAGTATCTAACCATTTATCCTCATCACTGGGATGTTGGGAAAACACCCCTATTGTGAATATATAGGCATTGAAACATAGTGATTGATGTTGGTGAGGTGAGTATAGAAATTATAAGAAATATAAAAGTATATACATATATCCACACACAATCCCAACCTCTGGGTTCAAAAAAATCACCAATCAACTCACACAAACCTCAAATTTCTTGGCCGCCTCTAAATGAATAACACTACGTAACAAACACAAGACACAAGCCACTTCCCACCTTTCATTACAATCTTAACCAAGTCCCATTATCCAGCCCCATTTATTTTATTTAAAACCCATTTATATTTTGTTAACCAAGAAAACCCCATCCACTAAAATCATTATTTTCCAATTCCATTATTTTATAAGAAACTGTCAAGACACATCATGACACAACACAAACAAACATCACATCAACCATGTCAATCCAACTGGACCAACACCACCACCACCTCATAGACACATCACATTCCACCTTCCATCACTACTGCACCACAACACAACCACACATCACAAAACATCACAAACCATTTGACATATTTATCAAGGTGATTTTATCAATTCCATTTCTTTATTTTATGTGAATTATCATGAAATCCATGATCCTAGGGAAACCATTTCATTATACAAGTATAAGTGGTTAACCAATTTTTCATTCAGGGTTATATCAAAACAATCACAAAAAATACAATAGTCATAACACATATCATCTAACATAACCCCCCACCAAAATACCATAATTTTTAGTGGGGGTATCAAGACTATACAATCCACAATATCAAAATAATAAAAAGGTTGTAA
Source organism: Viscum album (assembly GCA_963277665.1). NCBI lineage: Eukaryota > Viridiplantae > Streptophyta > Magnoliopsida > Santalales > Viscaceae > Viscum > Viscum album. Next base: position 643,428,326 of record OY728120.1, on the reverse strand, counting down.
AATTATACCCGTCATTTCCCTTTCCCCTTCAATATCAATACACCAATTCCTTATCTTTGATTAGGATAGTGAAAACCATAACCTATAGATAAACAATAGAAAATCCTCCCACATGATACACAATAAATTGAATTGATGAATTCCCTACCTTAAAGAAGTTTTACATGATTCACTTCACCAAAGAAGGGGTCGCACACAAGACAGTATCACTACTGGAAGAAACTTGAACCAATGATAGTAGGGTTCCACGACTCTTAGGGAAGGGACTCAGGACCTCCAATCTTGAGATAAAGCAAACAATAACGAATTAATTAAATTCCTTTTATTTTAGTGTTAATATACCCATAACTATCATAATTTTAGATCACAAAATATTTAATTAACCAATGATTATGGATCCCATTAAACTCCATGTAGAAGGCCTTTTCTATAGCCTTAGTTATCATAGAAAACCAAGGATATAATTATCCTATTGAAAATGTCCTTTGAATGCCCTAGATTCATGACACCAAAGGACCTATATGGCCATTTTTATGTAACCTATTGAAAACTCTACATGTTTCATTCCACATAGTCTAAATCCCCACATATCTAAAAGATCCATTTTACCGATTCACGTAGTCATTTCACATAGCCAATCCCGCCACATATCCAACTGAATTATCTGATCTAGTCATGTAGCTGATTCACATAGTTGATACAACTATGTAGCTAATTCACGTAGTCTATTCATCCATGTATCTGATTCAACTATCCATGAGAACAAACAACCTACTATGCCTACTAAACACATGACCAACCTACCGACCACATGAAAAAACAACTAACCATGCCAACTGATTGTACAACCAGTAAACCTATTGCATGGAAAAACATATAACCATGCCAACTAACCACATTACTAACCCACCTACCAAATAAAATAGATCAAAATAAGGTAACTTACAATAACTCGAGTAAAAGACTCTAAAAACCCAATAACTAATTTTTTTTTCAATGTAATGGGTCAGGAAGGCATAATCCATTATACATAGTAACGAATTAAATCCAAAATATATAGAAATATGGATGAAGAAAAGTTATAAGAATACTACCATCATGAAAATTATTAATAAAGGATATTGTATGAGAGTTGGTTTCCTAATATAATCCCAACTATATAATGTAAATTCCAAAAAAGCAAGTTACCAATTATGAAAAATCTGGATAGGATGAAGTTTAAAGAAAGAAATTAAAGGTAGTTAGATATTTTTTTTATTGTAATATATTTTGGAACAATTCAATGGATTGTAGGAAAAGTATATCAATTATAGAAAGATAATGGATTCCCATTTCAAATCTAAGAAAGTCTCAAAAGTTACAACATCTATGGACTATAAAAAAGAATACATACATAACAAATAGATTTTAAATTCTTAAGATAGTCTATAATGGGAGTGATCATAGTGAAGAGGTATTAAATTATAAATCATTTAATAATACCACTAAAATAAAAAAGAATAGAATATCACAAAATTGTAAGAATGGAGACAAGCATAGATTGGGAAAGAATCATGAGAAAGATAATAAAATGAAAATTCCTCAGAAGTCTGTAAAGAAGGATGATGAGTCATACTTGGGTAAAAATTATAAGAAAAATAGTTAAGTTCACAACAAGAACATGAAGTAAAATATAGAATTTTCATAAATAGGGAGAAGCAATTTATTTTGAGGAAAAATAAGACATGTCATGGAAGCTTGAAAAAAATACATTAATGTGAGAGTTTAAAGGGAAAATATAGAATATAATGGAAGAAAATTCCAATGGATAACTGAAATGATTAATCTGGGGAAGATCACATTTGAAAATCCATGTAGAAAACCAAAAAGGTTGAGAATATTCCTCAATGATTCTTAGTAATCTATCCATCTGATTTAAAGAAATAAAGGGAAGTGGAATCCCAATCAAAGGAAATATCCAATAGAAAATAAAATATTACACATGAATAAGAAATTAAATTTCATGCAAGGTTTTCAACAAATAACACCCTAATTGTTTCAATAGATTTTTGAGGGAGGTTCAAGTAGGATGGGCACAATTCAAATTATTAAGTAATAATAATTCTAGAACAAGAATAAATCACGATGAACTTGAAATACACATCTAATGATATATGTTCCCTAATATCTCATGTTGAGAAGAATATCCCCCACAAGGAGAGAAGAAAATAACCCATGCTACCCAAAGAAAAATATGATTTGAAAAATGAATGTGGAAGCCTGGAGATTTCCTCTGGTCATGAAGTTAATTGAAAAGGAAAAAATGGTTGAGAATAAATTCTTAATCTTTATACTAAAATATATAAACAAGAGTTAAAAACTATTCCCTAAATCATTTGTGTTAAATTTATATGCTAACCATGTAGATAATTGAAGGTGAATATAGTTCTAAAATAGACAACTTTTTAAATAAGGTAAGATAGAATAACTAGTATATATATGAATAGGGAACCATATTGGTATTATTTTTAAAATGGTACTCTAAATAATATATAGAGAAAATACTAGCCATTATGAAGGTTAATAAGATATAAAAATGGATATTAGAGTGATAAAATTATCCATCTTGGAAGTAATGAAATACATGATATCCTAAAAATTATTTGAAGAAGTAAATATTCCCTAATGAAGAAATATTGAATGCTTCCATATTGGTTTTGTCTCAAAAATTTGAATCATAAAACTTACTTGATGATGAGATCACTCTTAATTTTGTAAATATGGAGTGCATACCTTGAGGGGTAGTTTCTTAAGAATATTCCAAAATCATTTAATTGATATAATTTTCGAATTTATGGAAGGTTCTTATTGAAAAATCATTAGAAACACATGGATGATCATTCTCCCATCCCTAGTTGTCAAGAAAATTTCCTAACCTCAATATTGAGAAATTTCTTTTAATTAGTGATAATAAGTTGATAAAACATAAAGTGCTCAATGTCTATTTAAAATAAAAAACTATTGGTTATACTTGAATATTTTAATCTATGTGTTGAGTAAGTGTAAGAAGATCAGGTTATTTTTTTCAATAATTTGTTTCAATAATTAATATTAGACTAGATACATGTTATTAGTCTTCGAGAAAGAAAAATGACATTGGAAATAGTATGTATCATAATTTATTGATTATGGATAAAATTTTTGTCTAAACCAAATCCTATTATTTTCTACACTGAGCATTACTGAAGTATAATTAGAGTGGAATGGTTGATGACACATTTCTTAATAATATAATGATACCATCCTCTCACGTTCTTTGTAATTATTATTAGTAAGTGGGATAGAGAAAAAAATGAGTTCCCATATTGACATACCATTTTCTAGCATTGGTACTGAAAACAAATACAAAGGGGGAGATTAATAAACCCACTTTGTGTTTGAGTTATATTTGATTTCAATAAAGGACACAACATGCATAATGTCAATATAAGATGAATAAGGATATCTTGAAAGAAGAATAAAGTCCCCAAGAATATTAGTTTCTATTATGATTCACATGGTAAAGATGAAAAATTTTCAAGTCTATATATCTCTATGTTGATTCAAGATGCACAAATTAGAAAAATTGTAAGTTGTCATATTTATATGAAAATTAAAGTACTAACATAAAAGATTACTAGAGATTCATTCATAGATGAAATTGATGTTTTTGAGTATTAGAGTTACTACCATTATAATTACTAAAGAATCATTAACCTAATAGAAATCTAATTTAAAGATTTTGTTGCTTGGTATTTCACATGTATATATAGTTCAGGAAGATCTGGTGGAAATAAGAGTTCTATACTTGTAAAATATACATGGATGAAGTTTTAATTAAGTGTGATTTTTTATTAATTTATCATTATAGATATTTGATATGCACTAATGGAGATGATGGAACTTTCTTCAATAAGTGAATTAGGCTGATAGAAAGAAGGTTTGATGATTTGAAGCAATGAAGAATCCATCCATGGAGTGTGGATCTTGATGATTACTAAAATTAGTGTAAGGATACATTTGATTATTTTTTGAATTTATTGATAAGGGATTGAGTTATTTTGAAGAGGCCTAGAATACTCTTAAAGAGAATTCTACAACTGGGAGCAGAATTTGGAAAAGTGGAAAAGCCATGATCATAAGTCTTTTCCCTATAAATGTATGAATTTGAGTGCCAATCCCAAATGTAGGTATTTTTCTATTTTCTATATTTAATCCCCATTATAATACTATATTATATAATTATAAAAAAGGAAAATTCTTCGAGTATAAAATCTTCAATGAATGACTTCACTGATCATAGGCCTTTATTCTAATACATTGATTGATTGAAATTCTTTGAGTAAAAACATAAAGCTTTGTCATAAATATTTGAATGATCATAAGGCTTTGATCTATGGAAGAAAAATTGACAAAGGAATGTATGTAAGTATTTGACCTATAATATAAAGCTTCATCACATGTATTTAAGTTCAATCATAAGACTTATCACTGATTGTAAGGATTCAACACTTAGTGAATTTTTGAGGTTCCCACTAAGTAAAAAATTGAGATTCCAAAATTTATAATGTGAATAAATAAAAGAAGAAATAATTCAGATGATTCACACACAATGTTCTTTATAGACCAAACATCGTGATCAAATACATGATCATGATCCAAGATGATATTAAAGGGGAAAACCATATGAGGAAGAAATTGGTATTGTGGGGAGAGTTATATGACATAGAATACAGATTCCATGTCACTAGATTATGAGGAAATAAAAAAATCAAGAATTTTGTGGAATAATTAAATGAATAAAATACCATTATAATTCAAATATCATACGAAGTAAAGAATCCTGATTCTTTAGCCATACTTTTTGGAAGAATTTGAATGGATCTTTAAATCAAATATTATGAGTTTTAATGAGTCCTTTCTTGTCAACAATAAAGGGAATTTCCCTACTTATTATTGAAAAAAATTTGTGTGATATATATAATTATAGGATCAAAATAAAAAATTGTGAGAGAGTTCTTGACTATAACCACTGCATATGTAACACCCTAAGCTTCCATGGTATGTTTCCCTTTGAATAATGCAATAGCTTTCATTGTACGCAACTTTGAGATTCTAACACACCGCGACCAATCAAACTAGCCGTTATGAATATTAAAACCCACCTTTTGAAAGTTTATAATTTTTTTAAAAATAAACTTCATTTTTGAATTCGGAATATCAAAATTAGCTTAGGGTGAATTTTTGGTAATTTTCTGAAAATATTCAATTTTTGATGAATAGTGAAAAACACTGAGTTATTGGTTAAAACCGACTTTTTATTTAAATAATTATTTATTTTATTTAAATTTATTTTAGGTAAAAATAGATACATAATACCTATATAATTTCAATGTAATTCATTGGAGTCATTTTATAATAAGTTTAGATATATAAAAATTTTATTGAACTTTTTACCGTCTTTTACCCACCTCCTAGGAGCATTTACAAATTTGCATAAAACAGAATTTTACTGCTTATGTGAGTTGAATTTCAAAAATCCGAGAGACACGGTTGACATCATTAAGTAAAATGTGGTTCAATAAGATGAAAATAATTTTTGGTGAATAGTAACTTTTTACTTTTATTTACCATGATTAAAAATAAATAGGGTAATTAAGGGTAAATTTGATATTATAATTACCCTAACATAGGTTCTAATTCTATTGGATAAGTTTAATTCGACCAAAAACAACCTTATGAATAAAATATGATCCCCTTTGGTCCACTTGGATTAGATTAGGACATCTATTATTATTTTATTTAAAGAAGAGTTAAAAGAGTTAAATTCAAAGTGTAATAACTAAACCATTTTTAATATAGGGTTATACAAAAGATAAATTATAATATAAATATTCATTAGAAACCTAAAAATATTTCCTACATAATGGTATTTTATTTATAATTTTTATATATTAAATAATTTAATTTATTTATGACACAATGATGATGCAGTAATTACCTTATTAATGAAAGATTAAAATAATTGATATTATAAATATCCAAATAAATGTAATTAGAGACTTTTGATGAATTAAACTAAGTTTATAGGTTAATATGACATTTTAGGGTTGATTAAATAATTTTTTTCGAAGTAATCATGCTGTTACGATTTTCAAAAAAACCAAATACTAAATAGTATCAAAATTGACATAATTAAGTTTTTAAAACAAATACTATATTATTAATTGATATAATATTCCTAAAAATATAAGGTTCGGCCAAAGGACTTTGAAAAGGTTATATATATTAATAATGAACCACATGGGATTCTCTTGGCTTGTTATACCATATAATATAAAAATACAAAGAGGCATGGTAAATGTGAAACTATTTAACTAAGATTTAAATCTAAAAGATAAGGTTAATATGGTGACCTAAACCTGTCTAAAACCTATTGGTTGAGAGGTTTTAGACCCATACCGACCTTAGACTTGAAATGATTCATTTTGTATCCATTATAAACCTAAAATTATTTTATTATAAAATAATATTTCAAGCTTTTCTTAAAGTGACCCCCACCTCTCTTATAAAAGGGTACTTCCCCTTCTATTAATTTCACACCTCCAAATCCATTTGGCTCGGCCAAACCCTACCAAAATATCCTCCCAACTTTCCTCCCTTAATCCTAGAGGCCTTAATTTGTTAATAAATCCAACCTAAGGAGTCCTTTTGATCAAATAAAAAGGAAGAACCTGAAGAAGAGGTAAATATTTCATCACCTCTTTCAAGTTCTTTTCTTTTTCCACTTCCTCTTTCTTTGTTGTTTACATTATAAAATAATAACTCCAATATATTATATATACTATGATGTTATTATAAAAATTTTACAACCATATCCATTATTCCATCCATAATATGAATGACAAAGTCACCATACGTGCGTACGTACAACTTACCTTCTCCACGTCATGGTGCAGTTTGTTATTCAAACACTTCATTATTGGATCTGTATAATAATGAGTATAAATGATGTAAATAATAAATATAACATGTTAATGATTATGTATATATGATATAACATCAAATTACACATGATTTCACCATAAATATAATGATATTGTCTCTCGTGCGTACGTACAGATTACCGTCTCCACGAACGCGATGTGATTCATTCCCCATCATAATCATTCAAGAATAATTTTAATTTTATGATTAAAAATAATTATTATGAACATAATATAATTCTTTATATTAATAAAATACATCTTTTCCATAACAAACATGGCTTATGTAACCAACCATTTAATGGAAAACGAATCAGTTAACACCTGAAATAATGATACCACTGAAATATTATTAACAAAGCAATATTAGAGAATCATATATGATATAATATTTATGTATATAGTTATTGTATAATTTAATAACAATGTTTTAACTATTATATATGAGGTTAAAATAATATCTACTAATGAAAAGTACAAGTTAAGGGTTAATTTCACAATATCTTTATTATCCGAGGTTGTTTTTACATAAGTATCTATTGGGACCTCTTTATCATCCACATCCGTGTTTTCTTAAAAATGTAATTCAAAACATTTTTAATATTTACTATACTATGGTTTAAAGTCATTTATACCCTTATTTGACCATATATGTTTTGAAAGGAATGTTTCTGTCATTTTCCAGACAAGGTACTTTATGACCTTTTCGACAAAATTAAGGTAAGAATGTTTTTTTAACTTATATGGTGGGTGTGGCTATTTTCAACTGTTATATCATCGTCAAAGCTTCCCATACATTCTTATAAGAATATTTTCAAAATAAATGTTTTATTTTATAATTATATTATTTTTAAATTATTTCAAAATAGAAAGAGATATTTCTCTAAAAAAAGTTTTGATTTCATCTATGTCAACATCCATTGATGGATTTTAAGCTTTTTTGAAGTTGATTTATTATGATACAAAAAATTCATATTACATTGAAAGTTTTGAGATATGTTTGACTGTGGATATGCTATTTTTACACCATTCATGGTTTATAGATAAATTATTGACATTTCATATGATAGTTTTAATACGAATGTTTATGTTATGTTTAAGCCTTTTCATATGAGGAATGCATTGGACTTAGTAAGTGACGGGTGGAGACCGCTATATCTCCTCGATGCATCGGTAGGTATCATGAGACAAACTAGTGTCTTGGCACAAGGCCTTGACAAAATCTTATTTGTAGTCTTGGCACAAGGCCTTAACTATGTGGTTATGAAGTCTGGAATTATACATTCCATCATTATGAAAATAACTATTGATATTTCATGTGATTATTCGACTAGTAGAATATCCATGTGATTAAGTAAATTGAATTATTTGATTTTATCTTTGATATATTATGCTAAAGTTTAATTTTAAAAGGATTTTGTTTTAGTCTTATACATTGCCTTAAATGTTTATTCTTATTTATGAAAGTTTCCGCTATATTGTTATCCTTACTGGGCATCTGAGCTCACCCCTTTATATGTTTTATTTTTCCCATGATGTGAAGAAGTATTTTATGGTTGACTTGTAAGTATAGGATAAGGATATAAGTGTGTTCAAAAGGGGACAAAATATTGTTGATGTTTTTATTACATGATGTAATGTAAAACTTATGAATGTATCTTGTACTTCCAAGGATACTAAACTGATTGGTCTTTCGGGACATGATTCCTTGTATCATGCCGATGTTATGTAATAATATACCGAATCTGGGTAACTGGGGTTGAGGAATTATAGTTGGTATCAGAGGAAGTTTAGTATAAAACATGGAAGCTAGATTTAGAAAAACTATGATTAGATAACATTACCCTAAGATAGACTTTGAGGATTAGTATAGAAGAACTTCATAGAATTTTGGTAATGTAGAGATTTTGTGAGTTTTCCAAGAAATACATCCCTATCTAGATACAAGCAGGTAGAGGCGACTCTGGCACAGATGTACCTAGGGGTAAAACATGAAAACATCACTTTGAGCTAGACTCGAATGGAAACTGGTGCACGAAAACGGGCCTTGCTGCACTCTTGGTTATGACACTCATGGGGGATATGCTTAGGATAATTCTCATTATATTTACAAACCATTATTAAGGGTTTATGAGTATATAATTACTCAAAGAAAACATTTTTATGATTATGGATTATATCCATAAACTTTTCAATTTATGTTAAGTCTTTTAAAAGTTTGGAATTATGTATTGCGATTCATAAACTAATCTAGTGTATGACATTGTTTAGAAATGGCGCATAGTAAAAGGAATGAAAATCGTATCAACACACGTAATCCATGTAGGGATTTCCCTCCTACTCAAGATAATTATAGTGGAGCGGGTAAAACAACTGGTACTAATTAGTTATCACCATACTGGGAAAACTCACTCAGGTTATGAATAATAACCTTACCCTTATGGAGCACCCTAATCCACAACGCGAAGAATCAATGTTAGACCACTTCATGAGGAAACAACAACCAAAATTAAATGGGATTACAAATCCATTAGTAGCTGAGCAATGGATAAATTCCTTAGAGAAAATATTTTATGTTTTAGGGTATAGCGAAAGGGAAAAATTTGTCATGGCAGTCTATCGCCTCACAAAAGATGTAGATAAATGGTGGTCATTAATCCAAAACACAAAGGAAGACGAAGAAGTATCAAACATGGAATGGAGGGAGTTTAAAGATATTTTCCTAGAAAAATACATTCCTTATGACCATCAAGAGGATATGGAATGACAATTTATGAGTCTGAGGCAAAAGGAGGATGATAATGTCACAAAGTATGAGGCTAACTTTACAAGGTTAGCAAGACATGCAACAAATTATATACGTAACCCAAGGAGTAAGATTGATTGATTCTTTGATGGGTTAAAACCATTTCTCTATCAATAATTAGTCTCACAATCCTTCTCATTGTACAAATATATTGTCTCATGCGCTATCAAGACAGAAAAGGAATTATCTAAGTCTTACAACTTTAAATAAAAGAAATAGAAAAAGAGATATACTAAACACTCTGGAAATGGAAATAAGGGGAAGAAGGGAAAATTTGAATATCTATCCCGTGTTAAATATGGGAAGAAACACCCTGTTACTTGCCTGAAGGGAATGGGATTTTTTTACAAGTGTGGTGAAAAAGGTCACCAAGCTCGTGATTACAAGGGGAAGAAAGAGGTTGTCAATGTTGAATGCTACAATTGTAGAGAAAAAGGGGAATTATGAAAATGAATGTACTAAGTGCCAAGGGAACTTACCTTAGAAAAGTCCAAGGTAGAAAATCCAATCTTATGCGATCACTACTGCTGAGGTTGAATATCTGAAAGACGTGGTGGCATGCAATTTAATGGTTTCCTCAAGTTTATCCAATGCTTTATTTGATTCCGGATCATCGAATTGTTTCATATCTTCCTAGTTTTCTAAGAAAATGAGATATTTCCAATTTTATTTAACAAGGGAGTTGTCAGTCAAAACTCCTAAGGGAAGTATCATTACAATGAAGTTTTGTGAATCAGTTCCCATTAAATCATATAAATGTTCTTTATCTGCTGATATCATCATCATACCTATGATTCAATTTGATATAATCCTCGGAATGGATTTAATTTTGGACCATGATGTAAAAATTTATTATAAGAAGGAGGTTACAATCTTCGATGATGATAAGGAGTACCTTATATTTAGAGGAGAAATGTCACCACCTGATTCTTATCTAGATCCACCCCCTATAGCTCTACTAAACTCAATTATTGGGGAGGAAGAGAATGAAATAATTATGAGTGAGGAAAAGAATGTTCGAATAGAGTATGTACCTATTGTGCAAGAATATGTCGATGTGTTTATAGAGGATCTACTTGGACATCTTTTAGAATGAGAAATTGAGTTTTCCATTGATTTAATTCCTAGTTCAATTCCCATATCAAAGAACCCTTATAGAATGACCACTGTGGAATTAGTGGAACTAAAGAAACAACTAGAGGAATTGAGTAATAAGGAATTTATTCACCCTAGTGTTTCTCCATGGGGAGACCGTGTGCTTTTTGTTAAAAAGAAAGATGGATCTATGAGGTTGTTCATTGACTAGAGAGAGATCAATGATATAACAATAAAGAACAAGTATCCTCTACCTCGCATTGATGATTTATTCGACCAACTTCAAGAAGCTCAATATTTTTCAAAGATTGACCTTTGATCTAGATATCATAAATTGTGTGTGAATAAGGAAGACATTCTGAAACCAACATTTCGAACCAGGTATGGGAATTACATGTTTATAGTAATGCATTTTGGATTGACTAATGCACCCTCTGCCTTCATGGATTTAATGAATATAGTTTTCAAGGAATATCTTGATGAATTTGTAGTGGTATTTATTGATGATATCTTAGTATACTCAAAAATCTACAAAGATCATGAAAATAACTTGGACACTATTATGAAAACCCTCAGAAGAAATGAATTATATGGGAAGTTTAGAAAATGTGAATTTTGGCTTCAAGAGATTTCTTTTCTTGGACATATTGTCTCTAAAGATGGAATCTTTGTTGATCCTTAAAAGACCAAGGAAATCCAAGAATGGATAGCACTGACAAGTATAACTGAGGTACACAGTTTTATTGGTTTAGTAAGTTATTATCTATGTTTCCTACATAATTTTGCCTGATTGGCTAACCCATTAACTAAGATCACATGTAAAGGGGTTAAATTTGCTTGGAAAAAAGAGCATGAAGAATGTTTTGAAGAACTGAATAAAAGATTAGTCAATGCTCTTATCTTGACTCTACCATCAGGGAATGATGGGTTTGTTATTTATAGTGATTCTTCAAAGAAAGGACTTGGTTGTGTCGGTATACAGAATGATAGAGTTATTTCCTATGCATCACGACAACTAAAAATTCATGAGAAAAACTATCTCACTCCTGATCTTGAGTTAGAAGATGTAATCTTTGCTCTAAAAATATGGATACACTATCTCTATGGTGAAAATGTGAGATTTATACTGATCACAAGAGTTTTAAGTATATTTTCTAACAAAAAGAACTCATCATGAGGCAAAGGCGATGACTTGAACTACTCAAGGATTATGATTGCACTATACACTACCACCCAGGAAAGACTGATAAGGTTTAAAATGCTTTGAGCAGAAAGGATCATGGAGTTTTAAACAAGATGAGAGTTGAAAGGGATCCTATTTTCATGGATCTAGTAAAGATGGATATGGGAATAACCATGGAAGGTGAAACATCAATACTTTTTCAAATGGTTGCCAAACCATCTTTACTAGAAAGGATAATGAGTTCTCAAACTGATGATAAGGAGTTTCAAAAGTATATTAAATCTGTGAATGATGAGAGATTGAGTGAATTTATATATGAAGATGGGATTTTGAAATTTGGGAAGAGAATTTGTGTTCCTAAGATAACTGATCTAAAAAAGGAATTTTTGGATGATGCTCATAGATTTAATTTCTATATACACCATGGGAGAAACAAGATGCATAGAGATATGAAAGAAAATTTTTGGTGGGATAACATGAAGAGGGAGATTGCAGATTTTGTGTTAAGATGCATGGTTTATCAATAAGTGAAAGCTGGAAGGAAACAGCCTGGAGGAGTCATGAAACCTCTTCCCACACCTGAGTGAAAATGGGATAATATTACAATGGACTTTGTCATGGAGTTATCAAAGAATCCTAGAAGGAATGATGCAATATGAGTCATTGTTGATCATCTTACCAAGTCAGCACATTTTCTTGGTATAAGGGAAGATTTTCCACGTGAACGTATAACAAGACTATATATTAATGAAGTTGTAAGACTTCATGGAGTACCCCTATCAATTGTTTCTGATCCTGATCCCCATTTTACATCAAGATTTTGGAAAAGTATTCATAAGGCCCTAGATACTGAACTTCGTTTGAGTACTGCCTACCACTGTCAAAATGATGGACAATCAGAACAGACTATTCAAACCTTAGAAGACATGTTGAGATCTTTCTCACTTGACTTTCAAGGTATGTGGGATCAATATTTACCTCCGGTAGAATTTTCCTATAACAATAGCTTCCATTCAAATATTCAGATGGCACCATATAAAGCATCATATGGAAAGAGATGTCGCACACCAACTTTTTGGGATGATGTTGGTGAAATAAAACTCGTAGGCCCAGACGTTGTTGAAGAAACGATGGAAAAGGTGAAGTTTATCCAAACCCACATCAATGCAGCTCAAAATAGGTAGAATTTCTATGTCGATAACTGAAGGAAGGATTTGAAATTTCAGGTAGGAGATCATGTTTTCTTGAAGGTATCTCCATGGAAGGGAGTTATACGATTCGGTAATAAGGGTAAATTAAGTTCTAGGTACATCAGACCTTTCAAAATTCTAGAACTAATTGGGGTTGTAGCTTACCGTTTGGAAATGCCTCCAAGTCTCTTCAAAGTTCATGATGTGTTCCACGTATCACTGTTGAGAAAATACATGCCTGAACCAACGCATGTACTCAACTATGAAGAATTAGAACTGGAACCCAATCTGTCTTATTGTGAAGAAGCTTTCAGAATTCTTGATACTAGAGAACAAGTATTGAGAAACCGAAATACTCGTCTGGTGAAAGTTCTATGGAGAAATAATAACATGGAAGAGGCAACTTGGGAACCAAAGAAACTTATGATGAAGAACCACCTGAATATTTTTATGTAGTAATATTCTAGAAATTTTGAGGATGAAATTATTTTAAGTAGGGGAGAATGTAACACCCTAAGCTTCCACAATATATTTCCCTTTGAATAATGCAATAGCCTGCATTGTATGCAACTTCGAGATTCTAACACACCGTTACCAATCAAACTAGCTGATATGAATAGTAATATCCACTTTTTGAAATTTTATAAATTTTATTTTTCAAAATGGATTTCATTTTTAAATTCTGAATATCGAAATTACCTTAGGGTGAATTTAAGGTATTTTTCTGAAAACATTCAATTTTTGATGAATAGTGAAAAACACAGAGTTATTGATTAAAACCGACTTTTTATTTAAATAATTATTTATTTTATTTAAATTTATTTTTGGTCAAAATATATACATAATATCTATATTAGTTCAATGTAATTAATTGGAGTCATTTTATAATAAGTATAGATATATAAAAATTTTATTGAACTTTTTACCATCTTTTACCCACCTCCTAGGAGCATTTACAAATTTTCATAAAACTTAATTTTACCACTTCTCTGAGTTGAATTTAAAAAATTTGTGAGACACTATTGACATCAATAAGTAAAATGTGGTTCAATATGATGAAAATAATTTTTGGTGAATATGAACTTTTTACTTTTATTTACCACGGTTAAAAGTAAATAGGGTAATTAATGGTAAAAATGATATTATAATAACCCTAACACATGTCCTAATTCAATTTCATAAGTGTAATTAGACCAAAAACAGCCTTAGGAATAAAATTTGATCCCCTTTGGTATACTTGGATTAGATTAGGACATTTATTATTATTTTATTTAAAGAAGAGTTAAAAGAGTTAAATTCAAAGATTAATAACTAATCCATTTTTAATATAGGGTTACACATAAGATAAATTAGACTATAAATATTCATTATAAAGATAAAAATATTTCCTAAATAATTTCATTTTATTTATAATTTTTAAACATTAAATTTGTTAATTTATTTATGACACAATGATGATGCAGTAATTACCTTATTAATGAAAGATTAAAATAATTGATATTATAAATATCCAAATAAATGTAATTTGAGACTTTTGATGAATTAAAATAATTTTATACATTAATAAGACATTTTAGGGTTTATGAAATATTTTTTTTTGATTTATTCATGCTGTTATGATTTTCACGAAAACCAAATACTAAATAGTATCAAAATTGACATAATTGAGTTTTTAAAACAAATACTATATTATTAATTGATATAATATTTCTAAAAATATAAGGTTCGGTAAAATGACTTATATAAGGTTATATATATTAATAATTAACCACATGGGGTTCTCTTGTCTTGTTATAGTAAGTTTATTAACTATATAATATAAAAATACAAAGAGACATGTGAAATGTCAAACTATTTAACTAAGAGTTAAATCTAAAAGATAAGGTTAATATGGTGATCTAAACCTATCTAAAACCTATTGGTTGAGAGTTTTTAGACCCATACCAACATTATACTCGAAATAATTCATTTGGGAGCCTTTAGAAACCTAAAATTATTTTATTATAAAATAATATTTCAAGCTTTTCCTAAAGTGACCCTCACCTCTCTTATAAAAGGGTACTTCCCCTTCTCTTAATTTTACACCTCCAAATCCATTTGGCTCGGCCAAAACCTGAAAAAAATATCCTAAAAACTTTCCTCCCTTTATAATAGAGGCCTTACTTTGGTCATAAAGCCAACCTAATGTCCCTTTTGATAAAATCAAAAGGAAGAACCCGAAGAAGAGGTAAATATTTCATCACCTCTTTCAAGTTCTTTTCTTCTTCCACTTCCTCTTTATTTTTTGTTGCCATTATAAAATAATAAATCCAGTATATTCTATATAATATTAGGTCATTATGAAAATGGTACAACTATATTCATTATTCTATCTATCATATAAATGACAAAGTCACCATACGTGCGTACATATGGCTTACCGTCTCCACGTCGTGGTGTAGTTAGTTATTCAAACACTTAATTATTTGGATGGGTATAATAATGAGTATAACTGATTTAAATAATAAATATAACATGTTAATGATTCTTTATATATGATATACCATCCAATTACATACTATTTCACCATCAATATAATGATATTGTCGCTCGTACGTACATACGAATTACCGTCTCCCCGAATGCGATGAGATTCATTCCCCATCATAATCATTCAAGAATAATTTTAATTTTATTATTAAAATAATTATTATGAACATAATATAATTATGTATATTAATCAAATACATCCTATCCATAACAAACATGGCTTACATAACCAACCATATGATGGAACATGAATCAGTTAACACCCAAAATGATGATAATACTGAAATATTATTAACAAAGAAATATTAGAGGATCATATATGATATCATATTTATGCATGTAGTTCTTGTATAATTTAATAACAATGTTTTAACTATTTTATAGGATGTTAACATACCATCAACTAAGTAAAAGTACAAGGTAAGGGTTAATTTCACAATCTCTTTATTATCCGAGGTTGTTTTTATATAAGTATCTACAAGGACCTCTTTATCATCCACATCTGTGTTTTCTAAAAAATGCAATTCAAAACATTTTTACTATTTACTATACTATGGGTTAAAGTCATTTATTCCCTTATTTGACCATATATTTTTTTAAATTAATATTTCTGTCATTTTCCAAACAAGATACTTTATGATATTTTCTACAAAATTAAGGTAAGAATGTTTTTTTAACTTATACAACAGGTGTGGATATTTTATGCTGTTATATCTTCATTGAAGCTTCCCATACAAGCTTATAAGAATATTTTCAAAATAAATGTTTTCTTTTATAGTTATATTACTTTTAAATTATTTCAAAATAGAAAGAGATATTTCTCTAAAAAAGTTTTGATTTCATCTATGTCAACATCCTTTAATGGATTTTAAGCTGTTTGAAGTTGATTTATTAGAATAAAAAACTTTCATATTGTATTAAAGTTTTTGTGATATGTTTGACTATGGATGTTCTATTTTTACAACATTCATTGTTTATGGATAAATTATTGACATTTCGTATGCAAGTTTTAATACGAATGTTTATGTTATGTTTAAACCTTTTCATATAAGGAATGAATTAGACTTAGTAAGTGACGAGTGGAGTCCGTTATAGCTCCTCGATGCATCGGTAGGTATCATGATATAAACTAGTGTCTTGGCATAAGGCCTTGAAAAAATCTTATTTGTAGTCTTGGAACAAGGCCTTGACTATGTGGTTATGAAGTCTGGCAATATGCATTCCATCATTATGAAAGTGGCTATTAATATTTCATGTGATTATTAAACTAGTATAATATCCATGTGATTAAGTAAATGAAATTATTTTATTTTATATTTTCCATATTATGCTGAATTTTATGTTTAAAATTCTTTTGTTTTAGTATTATACATTTCCATAAATTTTTATACTTATTTATGAATGTTTCCGCTATATTATTATCCTTACTGAGCATATGATCTCACCCCTTTCTATGTTTTATTTTTCCCAAGATGTGAAGAAGTATTTTATGGTTGACCTACAAGGATAGGATAAGGATATAAGTGTGTTCAAAAGGAGACAAAATATTTTTGATGTTTTTATTACATGATGTAATGTAAAACTTATGAATGTATCTAGTACTTCCAAGGCTACTAAACTAATCGGTCTTTCAGGACATGATTTCTTGTATCATGCCAACGTTATGTAATAATGAACTGACTTTGGGTAACTTGGTTCAGGGCGTTACAACACATTTTTTAAGTTGAAAGAAAGAAAGAGAATATATCATATAATAACATATTGTATATCTTATGTATCTAGGAAAAAAGGAGGGTGTCTAGGTGCTATTACTATGCACCAAAGAAATAAAAATATAAAGAGAGGCATCCTATAGCCATCACCCATTGTATAAGTTTGAAGAATAAAGAGTTTGGACTGATTGCTATAGATTATATCCAAATCCATAGTTATGAGGAATCAAACCAATAAAATATTTCTATAGAAGTATGAAGAACAGTGAGGTATCCATATAACTGATGTGAGTTAGAGAATAAGATCATTTAAATAGTCCAAGAGGGACTTAATCCAATACTAGTGATATTTATTCATGTAAGTAAAAGATTATTCTCTTATATGAAGGGACATTAAGCCCTTTATTCTTTTGTACCTAACCAGTTCTAGGATAACAGGTTCATGAACATACTCATGCCCAAGATTATTTTGATAATAATAAGTAATCTATGAACATGGAAAACAACAACGTGTCACTAAGGATGTAGTCATCCTTGGGGAGGTAAATGTAGTTAAAAAACTCTAGTATTCTCTTATATAACGTCCCAGTTCCAGAAGCCACCGAAAGGTGCCCCGTACCCGGTTGGTCACATGGCCTCAAGCACATTTCCCCGAACGCCAGAGGATACCGATTAGCAGGGAAGGACTTGGGTGTGATAGTGGGGAAACTATGCCCTCATTGGCAGAGTACACAACGAAAGTAAAAAACATACAACAGTGGAAGTAATAATAATCTATTCAAAAATAAACAGCAGAATAATGAAATAAGAAAACTAGAGCACACACATATAATAATGATGAATGATATATATATATGTCTAGGAAAAGAGCCAAAAAACTCACAATGCTGAAAACAGTACTAAACCGAAGTACAAAAGAAAAACAGATGAGCGACTCCTCAGCATCGCAAGCCTCGGCTTGGTCCCATTCTCTCCAGCTCCACAATAATCAAGAACCTAAAGTAGAAGGGCTCTTGCCCTTATCTATTCCTGAAACAATATAATCTATTTGGCCCCAAGAGCATGGACCAAACAGTGTGTGAGACAATGTCCTAGTAGGAAACCACCCAAAGATCTGTTCCTAACAGTCAGTAAACATATGGCAGGTGAAGTACAGTAAGCAGTAAACAGTAAGTAGTAAACAGTAAGTAGTAAACAGTAAGCAGTAAACAGTAAGCAGTAAACAGAATAATACACAACAGTAACAATCCAAAATTTCTAGCATATAGTTTACAAACAAGAAACAACCACTCAAGCAAGTAGAACAAGAAGGTAACCTCTGGGTAGTTCTCAGATCCTAACCCCTACGGTTCAACCTACAAGTACTAGAAACCCTCTGGGAGGTATAGACAGTCTCACCCCTCTGGTTCAGCTACAGTAAAAATAAATAGACTCTCTGAGGAAGCACTCACCATAAATTCCCCCTATAGTCTCGTATCGTACTAAAGGCTATCTGGGGAAGCACTCAATGTCTCATTCCCCCTATGGCCCACATCGAGGAACTAAAGACTCTATGAGGAAGAACTCAACATAAATTCCCCCTGTAGTCTCACATCATAAATTAAAGACACTCTAGAGAATCCCTTACATCCATTCTCCCTATGGTATACTACACTAGGTTCTCACATCCCTGTGTAAAACAAACATACATAGCATGCGTATCACCCCAAGTAAACCTCAAGAACTACTTGGATATTATTCTAAGGCACAACAACATAACAGTACAATAGTTCCACTATCTTACAACTAGGCATGTAAACTGGAAAAATTCCTAACAGGAAAAACATGCATGGAAAAACATCTAGAGTAAAGTAAAGATAACCCTATTCACAAGCATCGACCTCTAATCAAGAAATCAAGAAAAGCAGGAAAACAACAGGGGAAAAAATAGGAAACACACAATACCCTATTCAAGGGAATTGGTGGAATTGCATAGAATATTCAATGACTTCCTACAGAAAGGCACAAACCACCTACCTCGATCCTAGGAGATCAATATAATTGAACCAAGATGATTTATTCTCCTTAGAATGACATAGATCTATGAAAACTCACAAAACGTGCAGCCCACGATATCTTGAGAAAGAGGAGGAATTGGAAAACAAAGCTCTAGGAGAAGGAAGGGCTTACCATTATGGTTCCAATGTAATCGACAATGGTCTATTCAGATAACTGATAGAGTATCAGGGGCTCGGAGAAGTTCTGCGGCCGTACGGGTTCTCTCAGATGAAGAACCTGAAGAAGAAGCAAGTTCTATCCATCAGGCGCGACCCCAGTCCGTTTAATAAAAAAAAGAAAGTACACAGTGTGTACTTATGGGGTACATAGTGTGTACTTATGGGGTACACGGAATGTACTTGGCCTTTCTGTACTTCGCTTTAAGCGGCCTCCACCTCGCCCCTACACACCGTGTGTGTGGCCTGAACATGGTCAGCACACGGCCTGGCGCTGCATCAAAGTACACAGTGTGTACTTAGAAAAGTTCCAGATTTTCCTCTTTTTCTCAAAAAAGACCATAAAAGGAAAAAAATACCTAAAACGAAGATCCAGGTTCTTACAAACTTCCCCCCTTAAAGAAATTTATCCCCGAATTTTCCTAGCGAGGTGTAGAAGAAGAAACCCCAAACAACTCCGACCACTACGATCGTGCATCGGCCTCCCTCTCCCAGGTCTCGTCCTATACTCGCATGTGCTACTATAGCACCCATACCAGAGGAATAGACCGAACATGGAGAACCTTCGGACTACGATCGACAATCTGGGTAGGATTCTCCTCAAACGATGCATCCGCTTCAAGCTCAACCTCCTCGGGTTGAAAGACATGAGACATATCTGAAAAGTAACGTGGGAGCTAAGAGACGTGGAAGACATCATGCATAGCCCGGTACCTCTGAGGTAACTGCAACCGATAGGCAACCGGCCCAACTCTCTCCAATACCTCAAACGGACCGATGTACCGTGGTGAAAGTTTACCCTGTCTCTGAATCCTCTTGTGTCCCAACCTTGGTGGGACAAGTAGGAAAACCTGATCCTTGACCTCGAACTCCAGAGGTTGTCTCTACTGATCAGAATAAGACTTCTGTCGAGACTGTGCTATATCCATCCTCTTCTGAATCAACTCTATCTACTCTGAGGTCTCCTGAACAAGATGAGGTCCCGGTAAAGCTGCCTCTCCTGCCTCTAGCCAACATAAAGGTGACCGACATGGCCTACCATACAAAGCCTTGTAAGGTTCCATCTGAATAGTTTCCTAAAAACTGTTGTTGTAGGAAAAATCCACAACAGGGATATGTTTCTCCCAAGAACAGCCAAAATCTAAAATTCAAGCTTGGAGCATATCTTCATGCACCTGGATCGTATGATCGGACTGGCCATCTTTCTGGGGATGGTATGCTGTACTCAAAAGTACCTGTGTACCCAAAGCCCTCTGAAGCCCCTGCCAGAACCGATAAGTAAAGTGTGCATCCCTGTCTGAAAAAATAAAGTCTGGAACTCCATGAAGACGTACAATATCTCGGATGTATAGTTGTACCAGATCATCAACACTGAAGGTCTCCTTAATCGATAAGAAGTGAGGAACCTTTGTAAGTCTATCGACGAAAACCCAAACATCATCGTTCCCTCGAGGTGACCTCGACAATCCGGTCACGAAGTCCATCGTGACATCGTTACACTTCCACTCTGGAATGGGTAACTACTTTAAAAGTCTTGCTGGTCGCTGATTCTCCACCTTCACTTGCTGACAAGTAGAACACCTTAAGACGAAACTAGCAACATCTCTCTTCATACTTGGCCACCAGTACTGGTGATGAAGGTCCCGATACATCTTGGTGACGCTAGGATGAACTACCCAAAATGAGGAATGAAAATTCCGCATCAGCTCCTCATGTATGTCTGTTGGTACCCATATGCATCCCTGGAAACGTAAGATCTCATCCTCGCCCACTATCCATCCAGGAAGAGGGTCCTCTCTTGACACACTCTCCCGCCGGACTAAACCTTCTGAGTCCGATAGTTGCCTCATCTATGCCCAATCAAGAAGTGTAGAGGTAACAACTACAGAAGATAGGTAAGTCTGTACATGTCTATCTTGCACCTCCAGATGCATCTTAGAGAACAGGGCCATAAGCTGCCACTCACTGCTGGCCTCCTGAAATTCCTGAATCTAAGTTCTCCTGTTCAATGCATCTTCCACTACATTGCCCTTTCCCGGTGTATAGGCAATATAGAAATCAAAAGAATGAAGATACTTGACCCACCTAAGCTGTCTCGGATTCAGGTCACACTGAGTGAAGATATACTTGAGACTCTTATGGTCGGTGAAAACAAAAAATTGCTCTTCCAGAAGGTAATGTCTCCAACAGCACAAGGCATGAACAATAACTGCCAACTCCCGATCGTGCGTCGGGTAGATCCTCTCATGTGGCCTCAACTACCAAGACTCGTACGCAACGACTCCATATCCTTGCATAAGCACAGCGCCCAAACCGATACCTGAAGCATCACAATAAATAGTATAGATCTTGCATGGATCTGGAAAGACCAGTATTGGTGCTGACTTCAACCTTCCCTTCAGCTCCTGAAAGGCTGACTCACAAGAATCTGACCACAAGAACTTCACCCCTTCTTGGTCAGACCTATCAATGGTGCTGTTAGGCGTGAAAGGTCCTGAATTAAGCGTCTGTAGTATCCAACCAGCCCTAGGAAACTCCGTACCTCAAAAAAATTCTTCAGCTGCTCCCAGGAAACTACAGCTCTCACTTTCTTTAGGTCCACAGATACTCCTGGCTTTGAGATGACGTGACCCAAGAAGTGAATCTGATCCATCCAAAAATGGAACTTCGAGAGTTTAGAATAATGTCAATGCTCTCTCAGTGTACTCAAAATGATCTCAAGATGGGTAGCGTGGTCGTGTCGAGTGTGAGAGTACACCAAGATATCGTCCATGAAGACCACGATGAAGGAATCCAAGTAAGGATGGAACACTCAGTTCATCAATGCCATGAAAACTACTGGTGCAGTTGTGAGACCGAACGACATAAACGTATACTCATAGAGACCATACCTGCTCCTGAAGGCTGTCAGAGGTATATTCGATGGTCTAACATGAAACTGATGATAACCAGACATCAAATCGATCTTAGAGAACATCTGGGCTCCTCGAAGCTGATCGAAAAGATCATCAATCCACGAAAAGGGATATCGGTTCTTGACCGTCAACTAGTTCAGCTTCTGATAATTCACATAGAGACTAAGGGTACCATCTTCCTTCTTCACAAACAGGACAGACGAACCCCAAGGAGAAGTACTGGGTCAGATGAAACCCTTTGCCTGCAACTCCTCCAACTGCTTCTTGAGGTCCTTAAACTCAGATGTAGCCATCCTATAGGGAGGAATTGACACTGATACTGCTCCTGGTAAAAGATCAATAGAGAAGTCTACCTCATGCTCTGGAGGAAAACCTGAGAAATCCTCTAGAAATACATCTCTGAAATGATCCACCACTAGAGGAAAGTCCAACTATGAAGTCCCCTAATCATCCAGATAAAGACTAAAAATCTGGGCCGTAACCCTTCCTAGCCCATGATGCTTGAGTCCTGCTCGACTCACCTGAACATCCCATTCACCTCTATGAAGAAAAGATTCACCCTCTGGTGAAATGAAACTCACCCTGCGGAGATAACAGTCGATAACTACTTGGAAGGGAACCAACTAGTCCATCTCGAGAATGACATCATAGCCTGTCATCTCTAAGACATATATATCCCATAAGAAACGATACCCTGCAACCTCGAGAGGGCACTTTGTGCACTGAATTATACTAGATTTCCTCATTCCCAAAGGTGTGTCTAGTGTCAGAAAGTCAGCAGAGGAAAATATACAGCGCCCAAGGATCTCTACAACAGCAACAGATATAAAGCTATGTGTAGCACCAGTATCTAAAAGAGATGAAGATAAAACTGAGGCTACTAAGATCATACCTCGAACTATAGAAGGTTCGGGATCCTGCTCCTGATAGGTCTGCTCCACCACAAAAGTTTGGCCTACCCCATGACCCTGTGACCCTTCCTGACCACTCTGAGATGATCCTCCCTACTGACGCTGAAAGACTAGTGACTGACCACCACTTCCTCGACCTCCACGTCAGCTCGAACGGCCGAAAGAACTTTAGTTCCCTGATTGGTGAGAAACTGGTGGTTCTGATCCTGAATTAGGAGTCATGGAAGACCCCATGTCACCAGCTAATGGTGAGAAAACCTAACAGAAATGCTTAAGGTGACCCATCTTTCCACAAGATCGGCACTCCACTGGGTCTCTCTAGAACTGCGGCCTCATGTTCCCTTCCCTTCCACACTGGTAGCATACTACCTGGATACCTGAAGATGTATCTCGCCTCCTCAGATCAACATGAGTAGACTCCCTACGATGCTTCCTACTATCAACTGGAGGAATACTAGCTCTGGAAGTAGAACCGCCCCTGATCGTAGCTTCAGAGTCTCTCAGATTGTGCTCCGTAATTAGTTCCTGGTTGACTATGGAAGTGATGGAAGTCAACTGAAAGATATTCACCTGTGAACAGATCTCCCGCTTGAGACCATCCTCAAACTTCCTTGCTAAGAACATCCCATATCCACCCTGGAGGGGTGTGAAATGCTGCAGCTCGGTGAAACGAGAGGAATACTCCATAACAGAAATAGTACCCTGCTCTATTCTCATGAACTCTCGGGCTCAATCGACCCTCAGGTTCTCTAAGTAGAAGTAGTCATAAAACACACGCTGGAACTCCTCCCATGCCATAACCTGCTGAGGACCCGCCTGTGAGATCACGTCCCACCACCAATTGGCAGAGTCTCGTAGCATATAGGTAGCGAGCTTGACCCGCCTCTCTGGAGGCGTTTCCAGATGCTCAAAGATATTCATCATGGCTTCCAGCCATGACTCTACAGCCTGTGGTCCTCCTTCCCCTGAGAAAGTAGGAGGATGCTGCTGCTGTAAAACCAGCGTCAAGTATGCTATAGTTGTGGAAGGAGGTGGTACTCCCTGAAAGGTCTGAATCATCCTCATAAAGACTTCCCTAAACTGCGCATCAGCGCCTCCAACTGGTACGACAGCCGGTGCCAAGGATGGAATGACTGGAGGATCGGTAGGAAGTCCCTGATCAGCCATATCTGGTGTCTGATCACTATCATGCAACTGAAGTACAACCGGAGGAAGTCTTGGAGTCATAACTCTGAAAGATCAAAAGCATACCTTAGATCAGGAATATCAATGACAGAGAAAAAGGGAGTACAAAATGGAAATAGGAGAAGGAAACACTCAAGTTTTACAAAACATGACTATACGGCGTGTATAAACTCTATACGGTGTGTACTTAACTCTATTCCCCTGCCCGAGTCTCCTTGCACGGATAAACCACATGGTCATATTAAACTAAGACTACACGGCGTGTTCCCTGTGGACACAATGTGTAGTAGACAAGGTTTCAATGACTCGTGTTGTTAGTTACACTACTGAGACTACATGGCGTGTTTCGAACAAACACGGCGTGTACTTGAAGATTTTTCCTGACCCATGTTGTTGGTGACATTTCTGGGTACATGGTTGACCCTTACACGAAGTGTTCCAAACAAAAACGGTGTGTATAGGAGGAGATAACACCATCTCGTGTTGTTCGTGACACGGCTGGGTACCTAGAACAAGGCTACATGGCGTGTTCATACAAAACATGGTGTGCATTACACGAGCTTCCCTGACCCGTGTTGTTAGTGACATGACCGGGTACATGGCTCACTACTACACGACGTGTATCTACCGTACACGGCGTGTTCCTAGAGATTTTTCACAACCCATGTTTCTTCTCACACAGTCAGTGACATGGTTTAAAAACTACACGGCGTGTATATATAAAGTACACGCTGCATATTCTGGGTTTTTCTGGGAAGTAGCTCTGAAACTACACCGAAGCCCAGAAAACACTGAAAAACAAGCATGAAGGTGCCAAATTCGGATCTGTGAGGGCCCATACTCCCCGTGAATCAAAGATTGGCATCTCCTACATAACATATATAAGGAAAACAAGTTAATGATCCACCAAGTTCCGATTCATGAGGGCCCATAACACCTCAAGAACCAAAATTTAGCATTCATTTAAGCAAGGTACAATACAAACAACCTCTCTATCAAACTGCAGGGATTATATCAAGGCATATATCACAACAACATGCATAATCTACACAACTTCTATCACAACAACATGCAATTTCTAATGCACCCTAGATGGCATGGCAAGAATGCATGGCATGTGATTTCTAATAAGTGCCTATATGATGCATAAGATGGCATACCCTCATCTCATCGGGTTGTGACAGAAATAGAACCACAATATCAACAACAATAACAACACAAAGCATATGAATCACTCTAGGTGAAATCAGATCAACTGTAACATAGAAAAACCAGAAAACTGTAATAAACGAGGTAGATTGGATTTTCCCTATACATGGGTTAGCTACTCCTGAGAAAAGGTTAATACCAAGTACTGAATCCGTCTTATCCCTGCCTAAGGCCCCAAACAGTAAATCAAGAGAAAAGAAACCCTCTAATACCACTTTGTAATGTCCCGGTTCCAGAAGCCACCTAGAGGCGCCCCATACTCGGTTGGTCATAGGGCCTCAAGCGCATTTCCACGAACGACAGAGGCTGCCGACTAGCAGTGAGGGACTTGGGTGTGATAGTGGGAAAACTATGATCTCATTGGAAGAGTACACAACAGAAGTAAACAACATACAATAGCGGAAGTAATAATAATCCATACAGAAATAAAAAGCAGAAGACTGAAAGAAGAAAATTGGAGAACACATATATAATAATGATGCATGATATATATATATATATATATGTTTAGGAAAACAGCCAAACATGTCACAATACTGAAAATAGTACTAAACTGAAGTACAAAAGAAAAAAAGATGAGCGACTCCTCAGCATCGCAAGCCTCATCTTGGTCCCATGCTCTCCAGCTCCACAGAAATCAAGAACCTGAAGAAGAAGGGCGCTTTCCATTATCTATTCCCGCAACAATATAATCTGTTTAGGCCCAAAATCATGGACCAAACAGGGTGTGAGACAAAGTCCCATTAGGCAACTACCCAAAGATCTATGCCTAACAGTCAGTGAACATATGGCAGGTGAAGTACAATAAGCAGTAAACAGTAAGTAGTTAACAGTAAGCAGCCAACAGTAAGCAGTAAATAGAATAATACACAGCAGTAACAATCCACAATTTCTAGCATATAGTTTACAAACAAGAAACATCCACTCAAGAAAGTAGAAAAAGAAGGCAACCTATGGGTAGTTCTCATAGCCTAACCCCTACGGTTCAACCTGCAAGTACTAGAAACCCTTTGGGAGGTACACCTAGTCTCACCCCTCTGGTTCAGATATAGTAAAAATAAATAGACTCTCTGAGGAAGCACTCACCATCAATTCCCCCTATAGTCTCGTATCGTACTAAAGGCTCTCTGAGGAAGTACTCAACATCTCATTCCCCCTGTGGCCCGCATCGAAGAACTACAGACTCTCTGAGGAAGCACTCAACGTCAATTCCCCATGTGGTCTCACATCTTAAATTAAAGACACTTTGGAGAAGCCCTTACGTCCATTCTCCATATGGTCTACTACACTAGTTTCTCACAGCCCTGTGTAAATCAAACATTCATAGCGCACATATCACTCCAAGTAGACCTCACGAACTACTTGGCTATCATTCTAAGGCAAAAAAGCATAACGGTACAATAGTTCCACTATCCTACAACTAGGCATGGAAACTGAAAAAATGCTTAACTGGAAAAACATGCATGGAAAAACATCCAGAGCACAGTAAATATTACCCTAGTCACAAGCATCGACCTCTACTCAAGCAATCAAGAAAATCAGACCAACAACAAGGGCAAAAATAGGAAACACACAATACCCTGTTCAAGGGAATTGGTGGAATTGCACAAAATATTCAAAGACTTCCTACAGAAAGGCACAAACCACCTACCTCGATCCTAGGAGATCGATATACTTGAACCACAATGATTGATTCTCCTTCGAACAACGTAGATCTACGAAAATGCACAAAATGCTTAACCCATGATATCTTGAGAAAGAGGAGGAATTGGAAAACAAATCTCTAGGAGAAGGAAGGGATTACTGCTACGGTTCCAACGCAATCGATGATGGTTGATTCAGAGAACAGACGAAGGCTCGAGGACTCGGAGAAGTTCCACGACCATACGGGTTCTCTCGAACAAAGAACCTGAAGAAGAAGAAAGTTCTGTCTGTCAGGCGCGACCCCAGTCCGTTTAATAATAAAAAAAGAAAGTTCATGGTGTGTAATTCTGGGTTACACGACGTGTACTTGTCCTTTCTGTACTATACTTTAAGCGACCTTCACATCTCCCCTACACACTGTGTGTGTGGCCCGGACATGGCCAACACACGACTTGTCGCTGCACCAAAGTACACGACATGTACTTAAAAAATTTCCGAATTTTCCTATTTTTCTAAAAAACGACCAGAAAAGGAAAAACATACCTGAAACAAAGATCCGGGTTCTTACATCTTATTTCTTTTTTTATTTCATATTTTTATACTGATAAAAAGAGAGATAATGATAAAGAGAGATCTGATCACTAAATAAGTGAATAGACAATTAATAGATAAAAGAAAAATTGGATTAAAAGTCACTCTACACTAATTCACCTCCCACTTAGTGTGGCCATATCCCAAAGTGATCCTAACATAAATCAAGGCCATATCCCCTATATTATTGTATCTGAGGGAAAATTATTGTATAATAGTAAATACCTATATAATATATCATCACATAATAATAACTAATCTAATTATCAATCCCTATATCACATATCATATATAAATATAATTTATAACATCACAACAGTCATAAATCAAAAAAATTAATTCAAAAAATCAAATATTCAACTAATCATTTAAAACATATAACAAAATAAAAACGCTTAAACCAATCTAATATTTGCAATAATAATTCACAAATACTCATTTCAGACAATATTCACAAAAAATTTCAACATTTAATTCACCATTTAAAATAATCCATTATATCTTTAAATCTCATACCGTTATAAATATTTACATATATAATAATACAAAATTCTTTTTATCTTTAAATACATTAAATGTGTCACCCCATTTTTTCCATTTTCAATAAATATTATTATAATAATACCTTTGGGATGGAAATAATTTTAATTTTTTTTAAAAATTTGGTTGATGCATAGTGTATGTCTGGTTTGACAAACCACGCATTATAACCATGTTGTGTTATAATTTTTAGATAGTGGGTAATTGATGGTTTTGGAAACCATGCATGATAACCATGCAATTTTTATAGTTGACCTGTAATTTTAATTTTCATGTCCTAACTTCCTAGGACCCATCAAAATTGACTTATAAAATTTTGGAGTGATATTGTTAAATAATTATTTTAGTTATATAATTTATGAAGCGTGTTTCCAATATTTTAATTTAAAATACTTGTATAAAATAATCAATTAAGTTTATTTTATTCCATTATTTTATTATGTATATGTTTGTGTGTGTGTTATAAACTTAGAATTTATATAGGAGGATAATATCACTATGATTATTATTATTTATGATTATATCATAGATATGTATATATTATTTTTTATAGAGTATTCAATAAAATAAATGAATTTATCATTGGTGCATGCCAATAGGGACATAGGAGAGTAGGAGCATGGGCAGAGGGTGCAAGCTATGGGAAAAAATCGTAATATATTACAAGCCCTATGTTGGGATGTGTATATATAGAATCAATTACTTTTGGTCCAATGGACTTTTTTCCATCTCATATAGGGCCTTTGGGCACTAAATATTTGGGATTTTAGGTCATGTATATGTATTGGTCCTCATGGGATCTTACAAATCATTGTGAAGAGGTATGTGGATTAACCCACAAGTGTACCTTGAATGTGTGTGTGCATGCAGTTTGTAATCCCTTGAACCTAATAAATAATATATTCTTCTTGAAATAAGAGGATAAAAAATACCTTTCACCCTCATTCCTTCTAGGATCACAACACCGGGGGGGATATATTTCTCTTCACTTATCCTCCCAAATATTTAAGGGGGAACCATTGTAAATGGATCAAGGTAAGTCTTCCCATATCATATTCTCACTCTTATCCTTCATATTTATCTTTAACTTATCCTTATCTATAATATAGGGTTCAATAAAAATCTGGGTTTAGATATATAAAGGAAAAAATACTAAATTTCATCAGGATTTTGATACTAGGAGGATGAAAGATACTTTTCTATCTACTTTCCATCATTATTTTATGAATGTGTCAAGGTTTAATTAATTCCAAATTGGTGATTCTATATTTTTCCTTTATTTGGTAAAAAAATAAATACTTTAGTGATTTAAACTTTTTCTTACTTAAAAAATACTCCTATATATTATCTATGATGAATTTATAAAAAAAATTCCTTGATTGATTTATCAAATTAATATTATATCAATGGATTTTTTATGGAAACTATATATAAAATTATGATATTTTATTTATGTTCTCACTAGGTGTTTATTAAAATGTATTATCTATATTTCTAGTAAAAAAATGTTAAATTGGTTGGATTATAATGATTTTTCTATGATTTATAATTTATTAATATTAGAGTCTAATGATGTTTCAAATAATAAAAAGGTGTTTGTATCACTTGAATTTTATTTTATGGAATGTTTTGGTTGATTTATAAAAGGAATATATTATCATCCCCTTTTTATTTTCCAAAAACTATTCTTCATGTGACATAAATTATCATAATTTATAAAGAAGGAATGTTATTTTTTATGAATTATTTCTAAGGATAAATTGGTTTTGGAATATTTAAAGCATTATTTCTACAAAACTTATGCCTTTGATGTTATTACCCCGTTATGTTTATGAAATGTATATATGTGTAGTTTTTTTATTAGTGGATTATGGAAGGCTATTTCATGTACTTAATTATACAATATTTTATTACTTTTATTTAGGTAAAACTTCATTTAAATACCTTTGGTACATAAGTGGGTTTTAGGAAAAGTATATATGTTGGGTTATGGTGCCACTCTGCTGAGCCCATACCCTTACTAGTTATGATGTCACTTTGGGTAATATAGACTAGTTATGATTTTAATCTAGATAGTTCATGTAGTCTTTATCTTTGGTATAATATTCTACTCAATCTAGTGATTACTCACACTGATGTAGGATTTCACTTTGGATAACAACCTGCATATAATTGTATATGGATATGGATATATATTTTATTGGATTAGTATGAGGATCCTATGTTTCATTTTCATAGTCCTATATATAGTCTCCCATAATGTCTTAATATAAACCATTTTAAAAAACTATTTTTATTTTATTCCTTGGTTATGTTCATGTATATCTTTAAATCACATGTATAACTTGTTTTCTTTTTAAAATAGAAGTAGTAAATGTGTATCTTCTTATTCTTGTTTTCATTAAAGATAAAAATGATACTTTTATACTTTTATTTGAAACTAGTATGTATAGTTTTTTATTAAAATGGAATTTATATAATATTGGTGTCATCCTACTGAGTTTTCACTCAAACACTAAATACACACTTTGGTGTATATATAGTCCTATATTATCTGGATATATCATGAAGGTATGATCTATGTTCCTATTATTTTTGTGTGGACCATGTATCAGGTGAAATAATATATATATGGGACATACAAAATATTTTTTCCACATATATATGATTAGGCACATCGTTCTAGCTATATTAGGTTTTATAGGGTAGTCAGTCACCTTTGTATGTGTTTATATGTTTGTTTAATTTATTTTGTGTAAAATATTTTAGACCATGTTTAGTGATTTATTCAATTCAGTTTCATTTATTCATTATTTAATATAAAGGGTAAATTGTTCCCATATTTTCATGTTGATACCCTTGATACCTGTTCTAGACTATGGTGATTGGAACACATATTAGTTTTATAGAATTCTGGTTTGGATATGATGGTCTGGTATTCTAATAGATATATTGAAAAATTTTGTTAGAGAAGGATCAGGTATTTAGGTTAGTGGTAGGTATAGGTAGGATAATTATAACTTGGGAAGTAACCCATGGATGAACCTCATCAACCCATTTATAGTATAAACTAAATTCACCAGGGAATTCTGAGATTGACTGGTGCCAATAATCTATTTAATGAGTTACCTTTTCATTTATTTTTACTATAGTGACGTGTATTGATAATTATTATTCATTATGGGTGATATTATTTTAAATTTCATTCATTATTAAGTGTTTCAATTGATTGAATGGATATTATCAACATCGATTGGTTTCTCAAATGGTTATGTGTAGTGATCTAATCAATTGAAAAATTGATCAATGACCCTTTATATGTTTATATTTATTGATCTATGATATAGGAGGTAATTTATTTATTGATTGAATGATATATATATATATTAATATTGAAACACTTATTTGATCAATTTTGTAACACTTAGAGGGTGGGGGTGAACCAGTGTTACTTTATTTTACAATTTCTACCTATTTTGAAAAAATCCTCTATGACCAGCTAAGATAAGGATTCAATCAAATAAAATCTCACTCACCCATATGAATAAGATAATTAATAGAAAATAGATCACATAAATTATTTACAAGGTTCACTAGAAATATGGGTAACTATATCTTTAGTCTGTTCAGGTCAATTATGAGACATAAATTTTATCTCTAATATCAAAAGTGATTATATGAGAAGGGATGACATCATGCTCAAATCTTGTAAATCCATCTATCTATAGTATTGTTATACCAGTTCCCACCAGTTTACAATAGAAATACAAACCAAAATAATGAAATTAACATAGAACCTCTAAGCACTTTAGTACTTAATGATAGATATTTTCTAAGCCTTTTAAATATTCAATAGTAGATCATGGTTCTTCTTATTTAAATCTTAAAATCCAAAATGAATAGAATATGTAGCAATATATTATCATATTTGAACTCTCAATCTCATTCATTTATCCTCACATAATAATATTTAGGTCTTGCATGTATCTCCACTATAATGTTCAATGGGTCTTCTTCATTTTTATATATCTATCTAATAACAATAATTAATCTATAATTCATAATTATAGAAAATTCAAGAGTGAAAACATATGCTATAAATATATTCTAAAATTTTAAACCCTCAATCGACCACAAGGGTCATTCCACAAAACTCGGCCTCATTCTCTTTCAATTAAGATTCTTCACCTGATTTTCCACCAATATACTTAATCCTATCACTTAGAATGGTCAATAACATCCCTTAATAATTTCTACACATTTGAAATCTAATAATTAATTTAAAATATTTATATTTAGAAATGAAAAATAATTGACCAAAGATCACCTCCATATTCTTTATCAAATTCTCCACAATTTTCAGCTTCACTTTACTTTTATCATTCAAAAAACTGCATATAATAATTCATGTGTGTATAAAACCATGAAAAAATAATTAAGGTCCAACCTTATTTCTCACAAAATGGGTGAATTCTCACTTTTCTATAAGATTTAATGGTTTCACTATGGATTCATATATTTTCAAATAATTTATTATTTATTCTCATTCTAGTGGATCTTGAATTCCTCGTGATTTTTAATTTTGTCACAACACCATCGAATAATTATTTCCTCAAAACATACTATTATTTGGATTTTCATTTTGGAATTTATATGTCAATTTTAAAAAAGGTAGTACCAACCATATGAACATCTTTAATCACCCACCGATTTTATATGGAATTATCTTATTCTTCATGACACAATATATATTCTCTAACTTCTTCTTTTATCATGATCCCTATTTTTGATGTCTAATATATGAAATAATAGAAGAGTACCATCATATTTGAGGCTTATGATATACATGAGATTTTATTTTACTCTTATGTGATACTCATAAGAATCATCTATATCATTTGTAAAGAACATTATACACTTACATAATAACCAATTTATTTATATGCAAACTTAAAATTACTCCCACACAACCTATGTTAATTTTATTCTATTATTATTTAGCTCAAATTCCATGGGTTTAATATTATGCAGATCGAGAATAATATAACATAGCTCATATGATATATCATTTAAACTCATTTGCCCCTATTTTTTTGGATTTAATCTTACATAGGTTTATAATTTTGGATTTAATCATATATAGTAAGAGTTTGATCTTACACAACCATGAATTTGCTAAATTTTTGTATTTTTTTCAAATTATAAATCAATTCTAACTTTTTAAGTCACCTAAAAAAAACCTCAACCACCTAAATACATTTAAAAAAATCTAAAAAAACCTTAAAGTCATTCTCAACAGCATCCAATGTTCTTTAAACAAAGTTGTAAACAAATACAATACTTTTTAAATTTCATGGGTTTTTCAATCTCCCACTTTATATTTTCTGTCAAATTCAAAAACTCCCACATATTTTTCATCAAATAATAGCCTTTCTCAAAGATAAATTTCATAACACTACATAAGAAATTTATGTCCAGTGAATTTTATGCTCTCCCTATTAATCAACTCACTGATTTCTCCCCTTTTTTTAATAAAACATTTTTTATTCATAAGAGTTATATACCTTTCTACCCTTTAAAAAAATTCAAAGGATTATGGAGTATTCAAAAACATATTTAAGTAATAAGGAAAATCTAAAAATTCATATTAAGCTTTATGATTTTGAAATATGTCATTTTTCGTAGACTTTGTGAAAATATCAACAATTTAATATTTTGTGGGAATATATTCTAACTTTAAAACTCGACTGGAAACCTTATCCTTGTTAAAATGATACCTGGTATCAATATGTTGGATCTTTATTGTTTCACTATATTCTTTGATAAATCAATAACACTTTGGTTATCATAAGAAATTATAAATGGATTCTCAACTATCATCTTAAAATATTATAATTAATCTTTCATATAAATAATTTGTGCATATGAATGTGTTGAAACCACATAATCATCCTCAACAGTTCTTAGAGTCATTGAATTTTTTATTTTGAAATTATTACTCAAATAAATTTCTCTAAAAAAGAATGTACTAATCGAAGTTTATTTCCCATCATCATAATATCTAGACAAATTTTCATAATTGTACCCAAACATGTTCTATTTCTTATATATTATGTAAATTTTCCCATAATTCAAAGTCCCTTTAATATATATGAGAACTCTCTTGGATACTATCATTTTTGATACTTTTGGATCAATTTGATACTTATGATATAATGTCACTACATAAACAATATTAGGTATAAATTCAATGAGATAAAGTAGGATTCCAATTAACTATATGAATTTCTTCTATTTCACCATTTTACTCCATCATAGTTACCCAGTTTCACACCAACTACCATGGGTGTGGAAATAACTCTATAATCTTCCATGATAAAATTATTGAAAAATTCATTTGCATATTTTTGTTAGGATGGGAAAATAATTTTTTTACAACTTTCAATCCCAGGAAGAAATCATATATCTAAGTATTGACATTTCAAATTGATTCTTCATTTTGTTTGAAAAATCCTCAAAAATACACTCATAGTAACCTAAAAAATTATACCATCAACATAAATAATGATAATAAGTGTAAATGCACTCATATCCTTCATATAAATATTATTTTCAACCTTTTATTTTGTTAAATGTATCTCTATCAAGTATCCATCCAAATTCGCACACCTGGTGGTGAGGGATTGTTTTAACCCATACATATTTTTCTTCAACCCACACACATCTATTCCATAATTATCAAGAACAAAGACTTCAAGTTACTAAATATAAAATTATTCTTCAAGTTATCCAATCAAGAATGTATACTTCACAACTATTTGATAAATTTTTTATTTCTTGTAAGTTGTCATATCTAGGAACATTATTACAGCTTCAAGTATTGAAATCAGAGAAAATTTATCTTCAAAATCAACTCCTTTAACATGAGAGTATCCTTTTCAAACTAATATTTTTATTTTTTTGAAACCTCACCTTTTTCATTTTGCATGTTTTTGAAGACCCATTTGGATCCAATGAATTTTTTTCATTTTGATCTTGGAATAAAAACCCAAGTGAAATTCCATTAAATCTAATCTATCTCCTCATTAATTGTATTTATAAATTATTTTTTACCAATATAATTAGAAACTATTTCTGGATTAACCTAAGAAACAAGAGATATTTGGTTTTCAAGTCTCAATATTCCTCAAGTCTAAGTTGGCGCATCCTGATTTACAACTATATTTTTAGAATTCACATGATTTTATAGAATATGATACTTAAATTTCTCATTCCCTACAACACCCTCATAATCATTGGTCTTATTTGAACTAATGTAAACAATATTTGGTTTATTTTTAGATTCTTATTTAATTATTTGTTTTTCATATTTCTGCATGTTTTATTTTTCATAAATGTCAAAATCTTCTTCATTTTCCTCACCAATATTAGGTTTATTTTCAATAATATTAAAATAATAGTTGTATGTTAACTTGTGTATCCTTTTATTCTAGCACTTATATTCTCTTCCAATAGATAAAAATCCCATGAAACTCCATCTATTTTCTTTTCAAAAAAAAATTACCAAATATGAATTTTTGATCTTTATTAAACATGGACTTCCAAAAGCCTTGAATCACTTCATACTGGTGTTTTTATTGCAAAAAAAATTATAATAAGTCATGTTTTATTCATGTTTCAACAATAATATATTATAAATATGTATTTTGAACTCACATTATCTCTCTATAAAAAAATTTTAATCTTGAATTTTTCTAATATGGTTCTTCCCATTTCAACCACACTTCTATTTTTCTTCTATATAACTCAGTTATACTTGGGTGTTTAAAGAGTAAAATATTGATTTTTGAACTAATTATTATCAAGATAGGGTTTAAATTAATTTCTAGTGATATAACTTCAATTATAATTTTCATCCTTTTTATACAAACTCTCGTATATTTCTCATATTCTCATTTAAAAATCCTGAACACCTACAAAACTTCATATTTGTACTTTATAAACATCAAATTAGTCATTATTTTAAAATAATTAATGAATAAAATGACATAAATATCACCATTATTATATTGATTTGTCATTAGCCCATATAAATCATAATGAATTAATACAAGTGGCCTAGTGAACTATATTTCAACTCTATTGTGACTTCCCTATACTATTTTCCCTATTTGACTTGTTTCACAAATATCATCTCTTTATATCTTCAATTAGGGTAATTCTATCACAAAATATATCATTAAAATATTTCCTAAAAAACTTTGACCAAGATTTCTAAGTCTTATGTTCCAAAACTTATTTTCATCTTTTGTTCTCAAATAATAAGAATCACTTATATTTCTAATTTGGAATAGATTTATACAGGTCCTTTATCTCTTAGTGATAATTATTACATCCTTATAGAACTTAATAATATAAGAATTAATAATAAAAATAAATTAATTTTAATCATCAAAGAGTTGTATAACACTCAATAAACTGTCTTTGAGCCCAGGGACAAGTAAAACATCCTTGAATTTAAATTTTTGGTCGGCAATCCCAACTGTACATACTCCTCTTATCTTTAAAGAATAATAATTTCCTAAATAAATAGATCCACTATCATAATATTCTATGTTATTCAATATTTTAGTGAATCATATCATGTATGATGAACATCCACTATCAATGATACCCAAATGACCCCTTTTTATATCATTAAGTGTCACCTCAAAAAGTAATGAATTCTTAAAATTTTCTATTTTCTGATCCTTCTCATCTTCATTATATTATAGTGTTTTTCCTAGAAATGTTTTAATACACTCTTATACACATTGAAATTATTGTTCATATCTTTTATATATTTTATCTAGGATATCAAATCTATTTTGAGTAGATAAACTTGATGAACTTTTTCTCATATATTTCTTCTTCTCAAGATTGTTTCTCATCTATGCAGAGCTTCTCACCCTAAATCCATGCATTATTTGATTATAAAGAAATGAAATATTGTATCAAAAAAATATTTATAACCTTAAAATAAAAAACACCAATAATATCCTTTAAAAAATTACCTTCTACAAAAAATAGAAGTCTATTTGTAAAAATCTAGTTATTGTTCAGGTGAATTTTGAACTTATTTTTTCCTTTTCCTTGAGGTATTATGATTTCATATTTAATTTTAAAATTTTATTAATATAATAACAATTTTTTAATAATTTTTCTTAGAAAAAAATTTATTTATATTTGGATTTAAAACCTACATTATTAGTTGATACATATTTAATTTGTTTTGAGTTTTATATGTGTAGATTTTACATGAGTTTTTAGGCTAGCAGCTTGAGATGATTCAGAATATATTTCCACTTCCTTGATATATTCTTATTTCATTTTATTTTAGGTATTTTCAACATCAATACACCTTTATTGTTCATTATTTAACTCCTATTTCTTTTCAATATACTTCTCAATAAAAACTTTTAACATTATTTCTTATTATAGAATTTTCACCTTAAGAAGTTTGATTTCTTCAATATATTGACCTTATTATTGATTAACCCACCTTTAATTTAATTTTTATTTTCATACTCTTTATTTTATAATCTAATTTCTTAATTTATTTTGGTATTTTTCAAGAAAATCTTCATGAAAATCTTTAAAAATGTGTTTAGTGTAAGTATCTTAACCTTCTTCATCACTGTTAGAGGTTTCTTTATGTTTTTATACATTATCCATTATGTTTCTAAAAATATCATCTTTATCTTTACTCAATTTAATATTTTAAGTGGAGTAGTCATCCTATTATTTTCTTATCATGCTCCTCCTTTTTCCATTTGTGGCTCTCTTCTTTCTTTCAACAAGATTCGTGATTTTTTGAAGCTCTTAATACATCTCTTCTTTTAGTAAATCTGTTCATTCTCATCATCCTCACTTATTTTATTTTTAAACTCAATTAAAAAGTGTCCAATTACACCATATTTAGAAAATTTATTAGAAAATATCCTTTAAACTTCCTCTTTCATTTTATGATGGTCTTTGTAATGGGATACATTATTCTCTCAAACTCTTCATCACTCTCCTCATAAGACTCATCAAAGTTATTATATTCTATTTAATTTATCTTAAATTTTTTCAAATATTTGAATTATATTTCCTTCTCCTATTAATTTTATTCTCTTAAAAATGGGATCTTTTATCATTTCATATGCAACAATAATGTTATGTAATTAATCAAGATACAATTCATCTCTATCTTCCATATATAAAATATTTGCAACAAATCTTTTAAGAAAATTTCTCATGAATTTATTAATAATTGTTGAATCTTATAATGTATCTCAAAAATGTTTGATGTTGTTGAAAATTAAATTAACTCCTGATAACTATTCATCAATAGTTTCATCATCATCCATTCTCATATCCTAAAACTATTTTATCCATATTTTTAGTTTGGCATCCTTTACATTAAAATTTCCTTCAAATATACTTTCAATATTATTCCATATATCATTGTTATATTTAAGTCTCATTAAATTTTTATACACTTTATTATATAAGGATATAATAATTTTATTCCTTGATTTTTTATTAACCTCTAAATTTATTTTATCAGAAAATATCACAAAATAACATCTCTTAATTAGAGTAAAACCAACTATAGTAACATCAATAACTTATAGGTAAAGAGACAGAATATAAGGAATCGTCACATTCTTCCATCCATGAAAATTATTTCCATAAAATGTTGGTATATCCGTGATATTAATATAATCTATATTCTATTTCTTTAACTTTAAACAAAAATTATTTCTTAGAGGAAATTTGGATTTTATTTGATACCACTTGAAATTACCAACTAATCAATTACGTAACATTGAGGGGTGGGGGGTTGAATCAATGTTTCTTTTACAATTTTACTATTTTGAAATCAACCTCTATGAACAGTTAGTATTAGAATCCACTCAAAAAAATATCCCTCACCCACATATATAAAGTAAATAATGAAAAATAGAGGATAAATTGTTTTTACAAGGTTCTCCCCCTAGGTGGGTGACTCTATCCTTGTAGTGTTTTAGTCAAGTTTGAGAAAAAAAATTTATCACTAATATCAAAATTAACTAAATTATAAGGGAAAATGTCATACTTTACTATTATTAAGACATATCCTAAAAATATTTGTCTCTATATAGTTTTTTTTGTACTATTTCCCACCAGTTTACAATAAAAATTGAAACCAGAAGAAGAAGATCTATACAGAACCTCTGAGTGCTTGAATACTAAAAGAAAGATATTCTCCAAGATTTCTAAATATTTAATATTAGTTAATGATTCTTATTCTTAAAATCCTTATATGTAGAATTTATATAATATGAAACAATAGATTTTTATATTTGAACTCTGAATCTTAATCATTGATTCTCATAGAATAATATTCATTTTATTTGCGTATCTTCCCTATAATATTCAACTAGTCTTCTTTATTTTTATATCTATATAGAATCACATAAAAAAATTTATAATTGATAATTATATATATTTTAGAAGAAAAAATAATTTTGTAAATATATTATAAAATTTTAAACCCTTAATTGATCATGTTGATCATTCCAAAAAACTCACCCTCATTATCTTTCTGTTAAGATTCTACCCCTAATTTTCCAAAAATGCTCATAATCATCTCATTTAAACTGGTTAATAATATTCCTTAATAATTTATCTATCTTTGATCTCTAATAATTATTTTAAAATATTCATATTTGAAACTGCAGATTAATCAATATGTGATCTTCTTAGCATTCCTCATTTAATTCTCTATAATTAATAACTTCACTTTTCTTTTATTATTCGTAAAACTATATATCATAATTATCGTGTACATGAAACTATGTATAGATAGTCATAGAGAAAAATTATTTCTTAGAGAATGAGTGAATTCTAAATTTTCTCTGATATTGCATGGTTTTGGTGTGGCTTAATATTTTGTAGCATAATTCATTATCCATTATCATTCTAGTGGTTCCTCAATTTCTCACGACTTATCATTACCATGTAATAACATCCTATAGTGCATTATTCAACACATACCATGGTTTATATTTTTTATTATGCCAGACTATATTGATTTTAATAGAACCAATTCCATTCATCTCAATATATTTAATCATCCACAACTTTCATTATGGGGTGATCTTTTTTTTACGAAAAAATTCATCTTATCTAACTTTTGATTATATAACGATCTCTCTTGATGATGTTTATTTTATGAAAAATAGAAAAAATCTTCATAATTAAGGCTTATAATTTACCCGAGAATGTATTTTAGTCTTATATGATACTGATAAGATTCATCTGTGGTCTTTGAAAAACATAGTATACTCTTATGAAATAACCAGGTTATTTATATACAAGATTTTAATTACTCCTATGCAACCTCAGTGAATTCTAGGATAATCTTATATAGCTCATATTATATGATTTTAATCTTATAAAACTCAATATTAATATGAAATATCTCAATTATGACACCATTTAAACTTACATATCCCTTATTTTGAAAATTTAATCTTTCATTGGTTCTTATTTCTGGATTTAATCATATATAGGAAGATTTTATTCTTATATAGCCATGAATTTTAATATTTTTTATATTTTTACAAATCAGAACTTAATTATAACCTTTTTAACTCCCCTATAAACAACCTCAACCACATTAACTCATATAAAAATCATTCAAAAACTTCAAAATCATTCTAAAAAACTTTCAATGATCTTTAAATATAGTTAAAAAAATAAAATACTTCTTCAATAATCCCATGGTTTCTTAAGATTTCATTCCTTTGAATCTGTACACCATCCCTTTGGTACCACTAATGAATGATATTGGACACTTTTTCATGAACCACATAGTTTTTTTTCTTAGGGTGTATCCCTTTTAACTAGAAAAGTCCTTGCACAAGGAGGGTATTTACAAACTTCTTATAAGGTGAACTAAAACTCCCACTCGTAGTCTATGTGGGACACATGATACCGGTAATAGATGCATCCCCAGCTATCCACAAGAGGTTGGTAGGTCCCATATTGCAATTACGTTGGGTTTGCATTGTATATGGTCCAAAAATACCCCCCTTAGTGCATGACCAAAGGATATGAACCTATAAAATATATCTAATACCGTGTATATAAATGTTCAAATCGACCCCTTGGTATCACTCATGCATGATATGGTCCACTTTGGCATGAACTACAAAATTTCATTTTTCTTACGGTATACCCCCTTTAACTAGAAAAGGTCTCAAACAAGGATGGTATTTACAACCTTCTTATAAGGTGTACTAAAAATCCCACTCACTCCCCATGAAGGACTCGTGATACAGGTTTCAGAACCATACCTTGTAAAGACCCAGATTTTACATGTAATTTTTTTAATTATATAGAATTATTACGAGTCTACAAAAATTGAAGGCGCATGATTATGAGGCCCGGTGTTCCTGTAATGAATTTTTAAATTTTTTTAAGGTGCATTTAGTAAACGCACAAGCGGTGTTTTCTAACTTTTGAACCCGTGCTCGGATTAAAAATCGGAGGGCACCGTTGAATCCGAATCACTGAGATTTGATTAAGGGAGAATTTGCTTCAACCGCAATAGGTTGGGAGAAAAAGATAGATTTTGGGACTTTTAAAAGAATAATAAAATAACTTAGTTATTTTATTTTCTCTTATATCTTTTTCTGCAACGGACAAGCGGCAGTGGAAAGACCAATGATGTGTCAAGACATTAAATGGATTGACCCTTCAAATCATTTGTAATAGCATTATTGGAAATTAAGAAGCTTCCTACTAAATGAACCCCCATAAATTCCACAAGTGTTACTCACCCTCACCTTCTCCTATATATATATATCTAGGGGAGGGGAATTGGCACAACTTCATCAAGTGAAAAAGTTATGATAAAGTGATGCGGCACCA
Source organism: Viscum album (assembly GCA_963277665.1). NCBI lineage: Eukaryota > Viridiplantae > Streptophyta > Magnoliopsida > Santalales > Viscaceae > Viscum > Viscum album. The sequence continues at coordinate 643,385,655 of OY728120.1, read as the reverse complement.
ACCACTTAGAGGATGAGATCAGTTCTGGCGAGCGGTGATGAGCGACACTGAACCCCGAACCAAAGAACTATGATTGATCGACATCGTTGGTGGCTTGTTGTAGGGGCGATGAATACCGAATCTTCCTCAATCGTGGGCGTTCTCTAACGATCTCAAGGTAGGGTTTTAATCTTTTTTTATTTCCAAGATTTGATGAAGCTTTCTTACTAACCTCTTAATATCAAGATAACATGGAGGGAATGGGCCAAGCGAATGAGGCCTGGACCCTCCGCCCTTGTTGGAATTTTGGTGCATTCTTCGCAAGCATTATCTTCGGGTTGGACAAGACCCGGGATGACAGATGATGTGGCGGTCGGCACCGGCTAGCCGTTATGGAGGCGGCGTGCTGTCATGCACTGTAGGAGGAGGTCGTGACACTATGCCATGGTGGTCAGCAGAGCGGCCGACACCGGCCGACCGTGGGGGTGATGCGGCGTGCCGTAATGCGTCACCGATGGAGAAGGGTCGCAACTTCTCAGCTGTGGCAGGGTCGAACAGGGTGGCCGGCGTTGGCCAACCATAGGAGGAGGAAGCGACACGCTACCAGAGGATCCATAGTGGTGGGACCCATAGTGGGTCCCACGGGTGACTTGGAAGTGCCAAAGGGCATTGCCACTCTGCCTTTCGAATGGGGGACCCCCCCCCCTCATTCCAACTCGGGTGGGCCCCACTCTAGTGGGTTGCGCATGCCTAACAGGCCACGCTCCACCACAGGCCGGGCCGTGCCTCTATGGGTTGGGCCGCCCGAGCCCAACAGGTCGTGCCCTTACGGGCCGGGCCATGCCCCCCTGTGGGTCGGGCTGTACGGCGACCCAGTGGGACGTGACCGCCGTAGTCCAACCCTTCCGGGTCAGGTCGAACCCAGACTGGGTCAGGTCAGCCCCGAACGGGGCGGGTTGGCCCAAACTGGTTCGGTTTGGGGTGGGTCGGACTGGACTCAGACCCAACTTGGCCAAATTTCTCTTAAAGGTCCATAACTTGAGATCCAGGCATCCATTTGATGAACCGTATGTGGCGTTGAGACCCTTGGAGCAAGATGGTTCTTTTGGTATACTCCACTTGAGTTTTAGAGATAGTTGGAGTACAGTTGGGTTGGATCGCACCCGAATCCAACCGGGCCCTCAAAACTAAAATGCTTATAACTCATAGACTGGGTGTCCGATTGACACATCGTCTATCACGTTGGAAACCTTACGACATGGAGGTCCTTTAGGTTACTTCTTTTTGGATATTTGTGGCGGTCGAGGTATGACTGATATCTCGAGGGGAAGATTCTACAGAGCTCGAGCGCACCGGGTATGAGGAATCCTATGGCAGGCTGTAACGTGAAGAAAGAGCATCGATCCTAAGTGGGTCAACATCTATCAATCCTGTGTGGGTCAGCATCTATTGGATCCTGTGTGGGTTAGCGCTCAGCGATCCTATCTAGGTTAGTGCATACTGAGCCTATGTGGGTCAGATCCTATGTGGGTCATCGGGGGTTATTACATATCAATCATGTGTGGGTCAGCAATAGTGCCTCTTAACAAAATAAGATGATTTAGCTTATGAATAATCATCTATACTTCTTTACTTAAGTTATATTGGTGTGAGTTGAGTCTTCTATCTTCATAGTGTTAACTATGTGGTACTTGTATCATCTTGGTGTTACCTGTGTGGTACTTCTACCTTCGTGGTGTTACCTTTGTGGTGTTATCTTCGTAGTTTTACCTGTGTGGTACTTCTACCTTTGTGGTGTTACCTTCATGGTGTTATCTTCAAGGTGTTACCTCTGTGGTACTTCTACCTTCACAGTGTTACCTTTGTGGTATTCTTCCCTCATGTATAAGATTAGTATATCTTGATAACTTAGGTATATGTATGGGCATATACCTAAGTAGAGTTTATGTCTATCACTTCATGATTTGAGTTTGAGGTCTTGCTTTGTGGTTTATCCTTTATGAAACTTTGAGAGAACTATGGGGTTATCGAGGTTCCTACTGAGTATTGTTATACTCACCCCTGCATGAGATAGGCTCACCCCTTGTTGAGTTTTGTATAGACGATGTACAATGTTGATCGAGGTCGAGGGAGCCAGGACTGAACGGTGCTCGAAAGTGGACCATTTGGCATGACGTGATGTGGGGACTACTAGTCATGAGTTATACCTACCCTTCAGGTAGGATACTTAGTGGAAGATCCAGGAGATTTTTTTTCACTTTTTTATTTGTATTGTACATTTCAGTTGTACTTGTACTTTTCAGTTGGGCTTGTATTCTGGGACCTTTACTTTCAACACTCTTTTTACTACAACAGTTTACTTTGTGGTTTCTTATTGTTGTGTTCTTGGACTGTGTGTTTGTACAGGTTAAAAAGGAAATTCCTTCATGTTTTAGGGATATGCCTTTCTGGTTCTAGTCACTAGCCCCTGGCCTTTGGAAGGCAGGCTTGGGGTAGTCACAACATGGGCCATGAGGGACAGGTCATGACAAAGTGGTATCAGAGGAGTTGGTTCTACCTAAGAACTCAGACTCATATCTTTTCTATGTGGAAATAGTTTTAAGTGTTATGAGTGGGATTTTCAGTTTAGGGAATCTAGTGTTGCTGCGGTGGTCAATATTTCCATACACCAAGACCCTAAATTCTTATATCCAACTCAGTACACGGAAACACTAATTGCGTGTGTTTTTTGAAAAAAATTTCTTGTGATCCTTTTGAGTCAGCTCAACAGGTATAACTTATTGACCATGGCACACCTGTTTTCTTTTAGGATGCCTCCACGTATACAGCCAACCAGGATTCCTAAGCGAGTACATGATGATGGCCCACCGAGCGATGAGGCCTTAGTGCAGGGCCCTCTTACGACATTTGCACCTTCAGGTGGTGTACTAGCAACACCACTACTCGTTGGGAAATCGTTACCACCAGCCCCAACAACAGAGGGTGTATGATTATTGAGTGTGTTTCACGAGTTCCAGTGGAAAAGGCCTCCAAGGTTCCGAGACGAGATAGATCTGCAGGCAGCTAAGGACTAGCTGGAGGCTGTGGCTAGAGTTTTCACTTAGTTGGGACACCAGTTGATCAAATGGTGATCCTAGCTTCCAGTCTCTTCCAAGGAGTAGCTGGGAGATAGTGGAGTCTGAAAATCGAGATACATGATGAGGAGACCCTCACCTGGTCAGAATTTGAGGGAATTTTTAGGGCAGAGTTCATCCCAATGACTCTATGCTCAGTGCGTATACAGGAGATGCTGCACTTACAGTAGGGCAGCATGACTGTGGCCTAGTACTTAGAGAGGTTCACTGATCTCTCCCGCTACTCCAACAACATGGTACAAGACCCTTTCATCAGGGACCGAACCTTTGAGAAGGGTCTATGACGGGAGATCAGAGAATCAATGATATCGCTCAACATTATGACGCAGGCTAGGGTACTAGAGCGAGCACTTTTGGTGGAGAGCTTCCTAGCTGAGCAGGCACCAACATCGAGAGCCACCATCGGAAATTAGGTAGCAGAGTCATCTTCTGCAGACAGTAGAAAAATTACGTAGAGGCCCAAGTAGGCTAGACCTTTTTTTGGATGACCTCAGAATACAGGGTTGGTGGTATGAGGCTCACGAGACATATGAGGGCATATTAGGAGTAGACCATTCTACTAGTGCGGCGGGCAGGGTAACATGGATCAAGACTTCCCAACCCGCCATATGGATGACTAGTAGACGACCGAGGGACCACTGATGTAGAGGTAGAGAGTTGATTAGGGAGGTCCGTAGGCAGCATGCAGACGTGGAAGAGGATCTGGCCATATAGCAGGCAGTGGACGATGATTCAAGGTTCTACCACGACCACCTCCAGGTGGTCCACCCCGACCATAGAGAGTTGGTGGAAAGGGATGAGATTATCTCTAGGAAGTTGAGGCCTATGACCACTATGCTCCGGAGATGATTAGAGGTGTGATTTGTGTTTACTTCACCTTAGCTGCAGTACTTACAGACACAGGTTCCAGTCACTCTTTTATTTCCATGACCCTCATTTGGATCTCAGAGATTCCGATGGAGCTGTTAGCTTGATCCTTACAATTAGAGACTCCTACGAGAGGTGATTCTATGATTACACACTTGTTCTAGAAGTGTGAGATTACTCTAGGAGGTGAGAGCTTCGGCTGGGATCTTCTAGTTGTGGTGTCAAGGCCTTACAATTTCATCTTGGGTATCGGCTGGTTATACAAAGTTCATGACCAAATTGACTGTATTAGGTGCAAAGTGTGGTGTGTCCATGAGGATGGAACCATGTTTTCCTTCATCGGAGAGAAGGGAACCTTTTCATTATAGGATGGACTTACCCGAAGGAGGGTACAACCGATCACACATCAGTTGGCTAGACTTACCCTCAGAGCAGTTGATATTGAGTGTCCCGACTATCCTGTAGTGGTGGACCAGTATGCTAATGTATTTCCTGATGATGTTCTAGGACTACCTCCTCGCATATAGGTGGACTTTTAAATTGACATATACCCTAGGATGACATCAATATCTACACTAGCATATCGGATGGATCCCTTGAAGCTTTGTGACTTACAGGTAGAGTTGGAGGACTTAAAGAGGAAGGGGTTCATAAGGCCTAGTGTTTCTCTATGGGAATCCCTGATTTGGTTCACTAAGAAGGTAGATGGGAGTTTGAGACTCTGTGTGGACTACCAGCACATGAACTAGGTGACCGTGAAGAACAAGAATCCACTTCTGAGGATTGATAATTTTTTCGATCAGCTGAAGGGAGCTCGTTGGTTTTCAAAGATAGAGCTCAGATCAAGCTATCATCGGCTTAGGGTATGATATGAGGATGTGTAGAAGACAACCTTAAAATTTCGGTATAGCTAGCATGAGTTCTTGGTTATGACATTCGGCATGAACAATTCCCCAACAAAGTTCATGGGACTCATGAACAAGATCTTTCATCCATACCTCAATATATTTGTGGTGGTCTTCATCGATGACATCTTGATATCCTCGGCATCAGAGGAGGATCATTCCTATCATCTACAAATAGTTTTGGATACACTCTGAGAGCACCAGCTTTATGGTAAGCTATCGAAGTAACAGTTCTGAATATGGGAGGTCCACTTTTTGGGACACATTATCTCTAAGACTAGAGTTGCAGTGGATCCGGAAAAGATAGAGGTTGTTCTTGCTTTGAAACCACCCAGGAGTGTGACCAAGGTGAGGAGTTTCCTGGGGTTGGATAGATACTACTTGAGATTTGTGCCTGACTTTTCCAGAGTTGCGACACTCTTTTCAGAGTTAATGAAGAAGGGATAGCCCTTAGTATGAATGGAGAGATGCCGACAGAGTTTTTAGGAGCTGAGGCAGAGATTGACAAGTGCCCCCATATTGAGGCTACCAGAAGAGGGCGTTGGGTATGTAGTCTACTGCGACACATCAGGGACCGAACTTGGGTGTGTCCTAATGTAAGAGCGAGCAGTGATCACCTATGGATCATGAAAGCTGAGGTGACATGAGAAGAACTATGCTACCCACAACCTGGAGTTAGGAGTAGTGGTCTTCACCCTGAAGATGTGGCGACATTACTTGATGGGCGAACATTTTACAGTCTACTCTGATCACATGAGTCTCAGGTATATCTTCTCTCAGAAGGACCTAAACTTGAGACAACGCCTATGGCTGGAGTTCCTCCAGGACTATGACTTTGAGATAATCTATACTCCTAAGAAGGGGAACATGGTAGTAGATGAACTCAGCAGGATGTCTATTATGTAGTTGTTGAGTGAGGAGATAGAGTAACTAGCTGCATTATATATATCCTTAATGGATATAGATGGAACAACTTACCTCCAATCTATGAATGTCACTCACCAACTTCTTCATCAAGTTAGGGAGGCACAACTTGGGGAAAATTACTACGAGGCTTGACGTGATCATATATCCTTAGAAAAGGAACCTAAAGGATTTTATGAAGGTAGAGAGCATGTCATCCTCTTCAGAGGATGTACCATGGTACCAGTGGCACTATAAGAGGAGGTGTTGATGGAGTTCCATATGTCCTCTCTATCGGTAATTCCAGGTGTGGAGAAGATGTACCAGGACCTCTGATGTCATCACTAGTGTCCAGGGATGAAGAAAGTAGTGGCTGAGTTTGTTTCTCAATGCCTCAGTTGTCAACAAGTGAAGGCCGAGCATTAGGTTCTAGCAGGCTTAGTGCAACCACTAGAGGTGCCGAAGTGGAAGTGGGATGGAATCTCCATAGACTTTGTGAAAGGGATTCCATGTACATCCATGGGACATGATTCCATATGGGTGATCATTGAAGGACTCACCAAGTCATACCACTTCCTACCTATCCGAGAGTAGGGATTAGTAGAGGGCTTGGGATGCCTCTACATACAGGAGATTGTGCGACTTCATGGGGTGACATTGATGATAGTCTCTAACCATGACAAACATTTTATATCCCGGCTGTGGAAGGGATTATAGGAGGAATTTGGGACTCAATTGTGTTTGAGCACCGCCTTTCATCCGTAGATGGATGGTCAGATGAAGTGGACCATTCAGACACTAGAGGACATGCTATGTGCTTTCATCCTAGATTTTGGCCGCAGTTGGGAGGATCACTTGCCCTTGGTGGAGTTCTCATACAACAACAACTATCACTCCACCATCAGTATGGCACCATTCAAGGCCCTATACAGTTGACCTTGCAGATCACCTCTAGGCTGGATAGACCTAGGGGAGTCAGCATTTATGGGTCTAGAGTTGGTATAGGCTACCATTGAGAAGGTGCAGATCATACAGGAGTGGATGAAGACTACATAGAGTAGACAAACATCTTATGCTAATAGTAGGTGGATACCTTTGGAGTTCGAGGAGGGAGACCATGTCTTCTTAAAGGTCTCACCTCGATGAGGTTTATGGAGATTTGGTCGAGGTGACAAGTTATCACCGATGTTTATCAGACCATTTCTGATACTTAGAAGGATAGGCGAGGTGAGATACCACTTGGCACTACCACTGCCATTGGAGAGGGTTCATGACGTCTTCCACGTATCCCAGTTAAGGAGATACGTGCATGAACCATCTCACATCATCGACCATGGAAAGTAGGACTTTGATGATGAGTAAACATTTACGGAGGTTCTAATGGAGATTGAGGATCGACAAGAGCGAGTACTTCATGGATGATCGATACCTATGGTTCACGTTTGCTAGCAGCACAGGAACCTACAGGAGAGTACTTAGGAGTAGGAGGCTCAGATTTGTGCTCAGTACCCCCATTTGTTTTCTTAGTCTATGTTGTGGATTTTGAGGATGAAAGGCCCAAAGGTGGGGAGAATTTAAAGACACAGATTTTCCATGTATTTTTTTAATTATATGGAATTATTATGAGTCTGCGAAAATTTACAACACATGATTCTGAAGCTCAGTGTGCCCAGAATGAATTTATAAACTTTTTTTAAGGTGAGTTCAATAAACTTGCAAGAAGAATTTTATAACTTTTGAATTGGTGCTCAGATTAAAAATCTGAGGGCGCCATTGAATCCACAGTGCTGGGATTCTCTTAAGGGAGACTTCTCTTCAACCACAGTAGGTCGGGAGAAAAAGATAGATTTTGAGACTTTTAAAAGAATAATAAAATAACTTAGTTATTTTATTTTATCTCATATATTTTTCTCCAATGGAAAAGCAGTAGTGACAGGACCAATGATGTGTCAAGAAATTAAATGGATTGACCCTTAAAATCCTTTGTAATATCATTTTTGGAAATTAGGAAGGTTCCTACTAAATAAACCCAGATAAATTCCACAAGCGTTACTCACCCTACCCCTCTCCTATTTATATGGAGCTTGGGGAAGGGTATTGGCATGGCTTCATCCAGCGATGAAATTCTAATAAAGTGACATGGTACCAAACACTTAGAGGAAGAGACTAGTTCTAGTGAGTGGTGACGAGTTACACCGAACCCTGAACCGAAGAATGATGATTGAGATGCATCGTTGGCGGCTTGTTGTGGGGGCGACAAATACCAACTCTTCCTCAATCGCGGGTGTTCTCCAATGATCTCGTGTAGGGTTTTAATCTTGTTTTGTTTCCAAGATTTGATGAAATTTTCTTGCTACCCTCTTGCTATCAAGCTAACATGGAGGGCGTGGGCCAAACAAACAAGGATCGGACCCTCCACCCTTGTTGTAATTTTGGTACATTCTTCACAAGCATTATCTTTTGGTTGGAAAAGACCCTGGACGACAGATGATGGCGATAGCCGACACTGGCCAACCATGGTGGACGCGGTGCGCCATCATGTTCCGTAGGAGGAGGCCACAACACTATGCCACAATGGTCAAAAGAGTGGACAACACCAGCCGACCGTGGTGGTAAGGTGACATGCCGTTGAGAATCATTGGCAGAGAAGGGATGCGACTTATCAGCTGCGGTGGGGTCAAACAAGATGACCGACATCGGACGGTCGTAGAAGGAGGCATCAACGCGCCGCTGGAGGAGCCACAATGGGACCCGCAGTGGGTCTTGTGGGTGACCTGGCAGCACCAAAGGGCACTTCCGCTTCGCCTTCTAAACGGGGGACCCCCCTAATGCCGGCTCGGGTGTTCCCTGCTTCAGCGGTCCATGCTCCACCGCAGGCCGAGCCGTGCTCCACCGTGGGTTGGGCCGTGGGTACCAATTATATTTTGTTGATTGGTTTATATTATAATGGAAATTTTGAAATCAAGGAAAAATATTTTTAATGAATAATGTATAATTTGGATATGAAAAATTGATTTATTATAATTATATATATATAAATTCAATTTAGTGTATTATTTGAATTATTTATGAAATGTTATCAATATTTTTATTATTAAAATTATTGTATGGGTGGTTTTTTGATGATTTAGCTTGGCATAAAAAAAGTTTCTAAGGTTTTGTAAAATAGAATTTTCACTATTTCATTAGTGTGGTGTTGAAATAGATTTTAATTTGAATACTAATTTTAAAAAATATTTCTTTGGGTTTAAAAATGTTATATTATTATATATTTGGACGCTCTTGACCAACTTGATGTCTAAAGCATTGTTTAGGTGAGTGGGTAATTTTTAAAAAATATTTTCATAATGTTATATATTTGGTCTTACTTTCATTTTGAGTGGTTATAATGATTTTCATATTTTGGTTTTATAAAAATGGTTTGGTAATAATCTCATTCATTATTTTGAGTGTGTGTGATTTTAATGATTTTGACTATTAGATGTGGTGAGTATTGAGCTTCAGATGTGTTTGTGTGGTTTATTTTACTTAAAAGTGTTTTTTTTGGATTGGTTTGATGATATTAAGGTGTATGGGTTGGTTTGATTTTTATATGTATTCAAAACATGAAAATCAAGTATGAACCATTTGTAATATGCCTAAATAGGCATAATAATAAGTGGCTTGATTATTTTTGGATGTGAATTATTGAAATGGAACATTTAGTTATTGAATGTCCTTTTAATTTATGAGAGTGATGGAATAAGATTAATACATTAAAACATGTTTTTAAAAGTTAAAACATTTACATAATAGGTAGTGTAAAACCCCGATATTTTATGAAAAACATTCTTTTTAATTTCATTGATTTCTTGTGTTGTACGCTACACCAAAAGGAGATTTCACTACACGCATCCCTGACTTATCTTGAATTACACGCAATCACGACCTTCCACGATAGAGTGTGTTGTACGCAATACCGAGTTTTGCTAAACAACGATATGTTATATAAACTAGCCATTATGAATAGTAATACCAAATTTTTAAAATTTTTGAAATTTTATTTTTCAAAATGGACTGCATTTTTGGATTCAGAATATCGAAATTAGCCTAGGGTGAATTTTTGGTATTTTTCTGAAAACTTTCAATTTTTGATGAATAGTGAAAACACTCGGTTAATATTTAAAAACCGACTTTTTATTTAAATAATTATTTATTTAATTTAAATTTATTTAAGGTAAAAATTGAAAAATAATACCTATATAAGTTCAATGTAATTCATTGGAGTCATTTTATAATAATTTTAGACATATAAAAATTTTATTGAACTTTTCACCGTCTTTTACCCACCTCCCAAGAGAGTTTGAAAATTTACATAAACTTAATTTTACCGCTTCTGTGAGTGGAATTTCGAAAATCCGAAAGACACGGTTAATATCAAGGATTAAAATGTGGTTCAATAAGATAAAAATAATTTTTGGTGAATAGTAACTTTTTACTTTTATTTACCATGGTTAAAAGTAAATAGGGCAATTAAGGGTAAAAATGATATTATTATTACCCTAAAACATGTCCTAATTCTATTGGATAAGTTTAGTTCAACCAAAAAAAACCTTAGGGATAAAATATTACCCTTTAGGTCCACTTGTATTAGATTAGGACATTTATTATTATTTTATTTAATGAAGAATTAAAATAGATAAAATCAAAGTTTAATAACTAAAACATTTTTAATATAGGGTTATAAATAAGATAAATTCGACTATAAATATTAATTATAAATCTAAAAAGATTTCCTATATAATGGTATTTTATTTATAATTTTTAGACATTAAATAATTTAATTTATTTATGACACAATGATGATACATTAATTACCTTATTAATGAAATATTAACATAATTGATGTTATAAATACCCAAATAAATGTAATTTTAGACTTTTTATGAATTACACTAATTTTATATATTAATATAACATGTTAGTATTGATTTAATTAACTTTTTTATAACTAATAATGTTGTTATGATTTTCAAAAAAATCAAGTACCAAACAGTGTCAAAATAGACATAAAATTGTTTTTAAAACAAATATTTTATTATTAATTGTTATTTTATTCCTAAAAATCTAAGGTTAGGCCAAATGACTTAGATAAGGATATATATATTAATAATTAATCAATTGGGGTTATTTTGGCTTTTTATAGTAAGTTTATTAACCATATAGTGGAAGAAAACAAAAAGACACTGTAAAAGATAAATTATTTAACTTAGAGTTAAATCTAAATGATAAGGATAAAATAGTAACCAAACTTTGTCTAAAACCTATTGGTTGAGAGTATTTAGACCCATACCAACCTTATATTCTAAATAAATCAATTTTGAGCTATTAAAAACCGAATATGACTATATTATAAAATAATATTTTAAGTTTTCCTAAGGTGCCCCTCTCCTCCCTTATAAAAAGGGTACCCCTTACCTCTTCTCTTCACACCCTTTTGAGCCTTGAAGCTCGGACAAACCCTGCCCATTTCTCTTCTCCACTTCCCTAGAAACATTCTGGAGGTTCTGGTATTCTCAACAGACCAACTCTAGTTCCCTAAAAATAAGTTTAAAGGAGGTGCGTTGAGTAAGAGGTAATCTCTTATACCGACTCTTTCAAGTTTCTTTCTTCTTATACTTCTTCTTCTTTAGTTTTTTCATTATAAAGTAATAACATAAGTATTATTTATATACTGATATGTTATTATAAATATGAAACAAACCCATTTTACCTTCTATCCATCCTATGGAAAATGAAATCACCGTGCGTGCGTACGTACGAAATACCGTCTCCACGCCGTGGTGTAATCTGTTTTTCCACCACCACCTTACATGGATGGGTATAATGGTGTAAAGAATAAATATATATGATTATTATAACATCATAATTATTCTAAGATATTATATCATCCACTAAAATTCCATTCAATAAATATGGGAATGATATCATCGCTCGTGCGTATGTACGGATTACCGTCTCCATGACGCGATAAGATTCATTTTCCATGTTAACAATTCACGAATGATTATAAAGTATGTATAATAAGTAATCATGAAATATATGACATAATTGTTATATTTGATTTATTTATATATATATGTATTTCATCTACTTAATTCTATTCAATTCAATAAGGAAACGGAAAACAACGTTCATGCGTACGCACGGCCTACCGTCTCCATGAACGGTGTATTTCTTTCCATTTATCAATCTATTATATATATGTATATTATTAATATATATTATATATAAATCATGTTTTATATTCTGTAATTAAGTAATCATGATCTAAGTAATCATATTAATAATTACAAGTCAAAACACGGACGATAAATGAAAATATTTTACCCAAAACGCTGCTTTAACATGGAATTGAAAAATAAACGGATAATATAAAGTCGTAAGTGAATCATATATGATATCATAAATATTATTATGGTTCTCTTACAAGTTAATAATATGTTTAAACCCACTATATAGGATTCTCGGACACATACGGAAGAAATTGGACATAAGGTAAGGGATAACTATTCCAATCTTGTTCTTATCTTAGATTGTTATTCGTAAGTATTTACTGGGGTTATTGTTATCATCCATGCCCATGTTTTCTAAAAATGTTTTAATGTTTTTTTAAAATTCCTTTTTACCCATTTTTGAAGCTTACCACATGTTATGAAAGGAATCTTACTTTTGTTTACCACACAAGAAATTTTTTGACTTTTCCGACAAATGTACGAGGAGAATGTTATTTTTAACTTATACGGCATGAATGGATTTTTAAGGTTTCATAACACCTCATTTTTCTGAAGCTTCCTATACAAGATTGCATGATTATTTTCAACAAAAACCCTTTCTTTTAAAATTTCATGGCATTTTGTGAAAAGAAAATGATTTTGAAGAAGAAAGGATATTTTCCTCAAGAATTCATTTCATGTGTTTTATCAAAACTATTTTCCATATAAAATGTCATTATTTAATATGTTTATGTTTCAAGTATAATGTCTCCATTATTTACATGGTTTGATTTTTCTTATGATGAAATGATATCCATTTTTTTATATGGATTATGTTATGATGGCATGATGTTTAATAATCCCATTCTATTACATGGGTTATGCTATGATGTATGATTTATGATTTTATGGAATACGAAAGAATGGTTTCATTATGAGATGGGTGGGACCTATATATCCCTCCAATTAATTGGGTAAAGATTAATATCTCATGAGATAGACAGGGCTAAAATGGTAAGTTAATCTGGTTCAGTGATACAGGACTGGAACGAGGAGTGAACTCGATTTAGAAAGGGACTTTGTCCACTAAGATGGTCTTGACAGCAATTCCTTGGCTACTATGGAAATCATATCATGTGCTTAATGGTTTTCCACAAATAAATGTTTTATTCCCATGCTATTACTTTATGATATATTCCTTACGTACTTCCAAGATTTATGTCTTTGCTCAAGATTTTGATGTTTAGATTTTATGTTCATGTTTCTGCATTCAAATGTTTATGTATTGTTTTATGTTTACCCTTACTGAGAATTTGAGCTCACCCTTTTTATGTTTTCTTTTCCCCAGGATTTAAATAAAGGTTTTAGGTAAGAAAACAAAAGGGGAAGATCTTTATGGGAGATTTTGAAGATCTTTCACCATGATTAGAAGATTATATTACGAGTTTCCAATGATACTAAACTATTACGGTCCTTTTGTGTCTATTTTTGTTATGTATTAAGTATTCCGCAAAAAGTAATGTAATGTCTGTGTACGTCAAGCTTTGGGTCTCTACAGTTGGTGTGAGAGGAAAGGTTTATTCAACCTTTGGAAACTAGGATGCAAAAACTTAAGTGAGATCCCTAGAGATATTTCTAAGGTATGTCTAAGGATGTCCCTAAGGCTAAGTATATGTATAGGTTATAGTCCTAGAATTATGGTAACAATCTTAGAATTAACCCTAATATATTATATATCGAAGGTACTCCCCCTTTATTATGTTGTTTTCTCTAGAATGATTTTTTCCTCTCACACTATTCTTTTTGAATTTTAGATGATGGTTGGAACCCGAAGGAACCGTGTTGATCAATGTAATGGAAAATGCAATGATTTTCCTCCTGAACAACCAATGTTATGGGAGATGGAGTGAAAAATCTTATTGCTATACTTACACAAGCTATGAATCATTCTGGATTTAGAAATGATCAGAGAAGGGAACAATATTCTATTGAGTCCTTCATGAGGCAACACCCACCTTCTTTCAATGGGTCTTCTGATCCACTTGTTGCTGAACAATGGATCAGTACCATTGAAAAGATATTTTCCATAATTCGATGTTCAGAACATGATAAATTCATTATAGCGGTTTACCGTTTAGAAGGTGAAACAGATCAATGGTGGACTCTAATTAAGAATAAGAGGCCCTGAGATGAAATTGAATCCATGGAAAGGGATGAGTTCAAGAACTTATTTTTCAATAAGTACTTCCCTCATATTCTTCGAACAAAGATGGAAAAGGATTTCCTTGAGCTTAATCAAAAGGATAATGAATCTGTTGGTATATACGAAGAGAATTTTACAAGACTTGCAAGGTATGCATCTGGTTTTATCATCCAACCTGAAAGTAAGGTTGATCGATTTTTCAGTGGCTTAAAACCAAGTCTTTGAAGGGAATTAGCTATAAGAGACTTCAGTAGCTATGAAGAAATTGTGTGTTGTGATATCAAGGTAGAACTGGAAGTTGGTGTAACATATCCATCTCATGGTTTTGATAAGAAACGAAATATGGAGTTCAAGGAGAAATCTCAGAATAATGGTGAAAAGTAGATGAATGTTTCTTTATGCTCAATTTGTGGAAAGAAGCATGGTGGAGATTGTCTTAAAAGGACTAGATAATGTTTTAAGTGTGGAAAAGAAGTTCATCGGGAAGCTGAGTGTTGAAGTAATGGAAAAAGGGTTGCTAATGATGTGAATAAAGAAAAGACTGCAGAGAACGCACCACCAACACTTCAATGATTCAAGTGCAAGGAAATGGGGCATTATGCTAATAAATTCCCTAATCCAAGGGTTAATGATGATCAACGTGAGAAACCTCTTAAGGAAAAGGAAAAAGGGAAGTCACATGCGATCACTATTAGCAATGTTGAGTATGACAACGATGTGGTGGAATGATTATGTGTTTATGAAAAGGGATTCCAAAATAATGTTGTGGAATCTCATTTATAGTATTGTGGAACATTGGAATATCTATGTATTGGTTTATTGTGGTTTTCGATAATTATATGGTACCAGTAACCATGAAAAGTGATTCAAATATTTTGGAAAGAAGATGATATGCGCATAAATAAGGGATAAGGATATAATTAAATGTTTGATAGTATTAATGAGCTCATGACTAATATAAGGAAAAAGTGATATCATGGTCTGAGTATATATAATTTTTGGGATTTTGGTATATGGAAAGAGTTACCTTGTGACAACATTCATGTTTTCACTATGGTTCAAAATAATACATGATTAAGGTATTCACATGTTTGGAATGTGACCAAAATGATATATCGTATGATATATGGGGGATGAATGATGGTATTCACATGCTCGGTAGATGAAATTTCTAGTAATTGTTTTCTTTATACTATGAGCTTGGAAAGAAGTATTTTGGATAAGCCTAAAGATTGGAATGAATTAAGTTAGAAATAAGATAATATTTTTTATATATTTTATTGCAAGAATGTTATTATAAGGTAGTTTTAGAAAAAGGGACAACCTGCAGGATGTGAGACAACCCGTCGCGTCAGACAAGGCTGTTGGAATCGAACCCACAACTGAAGTGCGACAAGACTTTATCGCCTACCACAGGCCTACAGGAAGTCCCTGGTTATTACAAGCTAGTTTTATTATATAAAGCAGTATAATATATGAAGTATAAGTCCATTTTAGGAACCATATACGATTAATCTCACTATAGATGGACTTATGTATATTTAATAACTTTTACTATCCTTTTGTTTGAGACAGATGGAATGACCCATCATTCTATCACATGATCTGATAACACCTCATGAATGAAAAATTCAACTTCATTTCTTTAATATATGAAGTGTAAATTGTTCAAGGCATGAAAAACGGTGAGATTATACCTAAAAAAAGTAAGTATTTCTTCTAATTCAAATTCTTCAACTTTAGGGAAATGTTCTTGAAAACCAAAAATGTTTTCCAAGTGCCCTTATATCCGATGAATCAGATGGTACCTTAGATCATCACAAATTTATGGCTTTGTGTTTTTTGGATTTTTCATAGCCATGTTCTCTACCACTCTCCATCAGAACATGATGGTTAGATTTCTCTTCCATATCCATATTTTCACCTATGTTCTCCTATGTGGAAACCCAGTGATTAGTTAATTTGGGTAACCGTTACGTTTCATATTTTAGTTTTTAAAGATAAGTTTTGGTATTACTTTTTACTATGTGGGTTTCTATTAAAGAAACATTCAAGTAGTAAACCATTTATAACCCTGACGAATTTTGAGGGCGAAATTCATTTTAAAGGGGGTAGAATGTAACACCCCGAGATTTTATGAAAAATATTATTTTTAATTTCATTGATGTATTGTGTTGTAAACTACAAAAAAATGAGCTTTCACTACACGCATCCCTCAATTGGCTTGCATTACATGCAATCATGACCTTCCACGATAGCATGTGTTATACGTAATACTGAGTTTCGCTAAACAATGATATGTTATATAAACTAGCCGTTATGAATAGTAATATCAACTTTTTTAAATTTTTGAAATTTTATTTTTCAAAATGGACTTCATTTTTGGATTCGGAATATCGAAATTAGCCTAGGGTGAATTTTTGGTATTTTTTTGAAAACTTTCAATTTTTGATGAATAGTGAAAACACTGGGTTAATATTTAAAAACCGAATTTTTATTTAAATAATTATTTGTTTTATTTAAATTTATTTTAGGTAAAAATTTATACATAATACCTATATAAGTTCAATGTAATTCATTGGAGTCAATTTATAATAATTTTAGACATATAAAAATTTTATTGAACTTTTCACCATCTTTTACCCACCTCCTAGGAGAGTTTGAAAATTTACCTAAAACTTAATTTTACCACTTCTGTGAGTGGAATTTCTAAAATCCGAGAGACACAGTTAATATCAAGGAGTAAAATGTGGTTCAATAAGGTAAAAATAATTTTTGGTGAATAATAACTTTTACTTTTATTTACCACGGTTAAAAGTAAATAGGGTAATTAAGGGTAAAAATGATATTATTATTATCCTAACACATGTCATAATTCTATTGGATAAGTTTATTTCGTCCAAAAACAACCTTAGGGATAACATATTACCCTTTAGGTCCACTTGTATTAGATTAGGACATTTATTATTATTTTATTTAATGAAGAATTAAAATAGTTAAAATCAAAGTTTAATAACTAAACCATTTTTAATATAGAGTTATACATAAGATAAATTAGACTATAAATATTAATTATAAAGCTAAAAATATTTCTTAAATAATGGTATTTTATTTATAATTTTTAGAATTTAAATAATTTAATTTATTTATGACACAATGATGATGCAGTAATTACCTTATTAATGAAATATTAACATAATTGATGTTATAAATACCCAAATAAATGTAATTTTAGACTTTTTATGAATTAAACTATTTTTATAGGTTAATATAACATGTTAGTATTGATTTAATTATCTTTTTTATAACTAATCATGCTGTTATTATTTTCACAAAAATCAAGTACCAAATAGTATCGAAATTGACATAAAATAGTTTTTAAAAACATATTATATTATTAATTGTTCTTTTGTTCCTAAAAATCTAAGTTTCGGAAAAATGACTTATATAAGGATATATATATTAATAATTAACCAATTGGGGTTCTTTTGGCTTGTTATAGTAAGTTTATTAATCATATAGTGTAAGAAAACAAAAAGACACGGTAAAAGTTAAATTATTTAACTTAGAGTTAAATCTAAATGATAAGGATAAATTAGTAACCTAAATTTGTCTAAAACCTGTTGGTTGAGATTATTTCTACCCATACCCACCTTATCTTATAAATAAATCAATTTTGAGCTGTTAAAAACCGAATATGACTTTATTATAAAATAATATTTTAAGTTTTCCTAAGGTGCCCCTCTCCTCCCTTATAAAAAGGGCACCCCTTGCCTCTTCTCTTCACACCCTTTTGAGCCTGTATCTCAGCCAAAA
The DNA here is from genome assembly GCA_963277665.1 of Viscum album. Lineage (NCBI taxonomy): Eukaryota > Viridiplantae > Streptophyta > Magnoliopsida > Santalales > Viscaceae > Viscum > Viscum album. The sequence continues at coordinate 643,367,594 of OY728120.1, read as the reverse complement.
ACTACCCATTTCTCTTCTCCAATTCCCTAGAAACATTCTGGAGGTTATGGTTTTCTCAAAAGACCAACTCTAGTTCCCTATAAAGAAGTTTAAAGGAGGTGCGTCGAGTAAGAGGTAATCTCTTCTACCGACTCTTTCAAGTTTCTTTCTTATTCTACTTCCTATTATTTAGTTGCTTAAATATAAATTAATAACATAAGTATTATTTGTATACTTATATGTTATTATAAATATGAAACATCTTCATTTCACCTTCTATCCATCCTATGGAAAATGAAATCACTGCGAGTGCGTACGTGCGGAATACCGTCTCCACGCAGTGGTGTAATATGTTTTTCCACCACCACCTTACATGGATGGGTATAATGGTGTAAAGAATAACTATATATGATTATTATAACATAATAATGATTGTAATATATTATATCATCCACTAAAATTCCATTCAATAAATATGGGAACGATATCATCGCTCGTGCGTACGTACGGATTACCGTCTCCACGATGTGATGAGATTCATTTTCCATGTTAATAATTAAAGAATGATTATAAAGTATATATAAAAAGTAATCATGAACTATATGACATAATGATTCTACTGTATTTATGTATATATATATGTATGTCATCTAGTTAATTCCATTCAATTCAATAAGGAAACGAAAAACAACGTTCATGCGTACGTACGACCTACCGTCTCCATGAACGGTGTATTTCTTTCCATTTATCAATCTATTATATTTATGTATATTCTGAATATATATTATATATAAATCATGTTTTATATTCTGGAATTAAGTAATAATGATCTAAGTAATCATATTAATAATTACAAGTCAAAACACGGACGATAAATGAAACGATTTTACCCAAAACGCTGCTTTAACATGGAATTGACAAATGAACATATAATATAAAGTCATAAGTGAATCATATATGATATCATAAATATTATTATGGTTCTTTTAAAAGTTAATAATATGTTTAAACCCACTATATAGAATTATTAGACACATATGGAATAAATTGGACATAAGGTAAGGGATAACTATTCCAATCTCGTTCTTATCTGAGATGGTTATTCGTAAGTATTTACTGGGGTTATTGTTATCATCCATGCCCATGTTTTCTAAAAATGTTTTCATGTTTTTTTAAAGTTATTTTTACCCATTTTTGAAACTTACCACATGTTATGAAAGGAATCTTACTTTTTTACCACATGAGAAACTTTTTTACTTTTCCGACCAAAGTACGAGGAGAATGTTATTTTTAACTTATACAGCGTGAATGGATTTTTACGGTTTCATAACGCCCAATTTTCATGAAGATTCCTAAAAAATATTGCATGATTATTTTCAAAAAAACCCTTTTCTTTTAAAATTTCATGGCATTTTGTGAAAAGAAAATTATTTTGAAGAAGAAAGGATATTTTCCTCAAGAATTCATTTCAAGTGTTTTATCAAAACTATTTTCCATCTAAAATGAAATTATTTAATATGTTTATGTTTCAAGTATAATGTCTCAATTATTTAAATGGTTTTATTTTTCTTATGGTGAAATGATATCCATTTTTTATATGGATTATGTTATGATGGCATGATGTTTAAGAATCACATTCTATTACATGGGTTATGCTATGATGTATGATTTATGATTTTGCAGCATACGAAATAATGATTTCATTATAAGATGGGTGAGACCTATATCTCCCTCCAATTAATTGGGTAAATATTAATATCTCATGAGATAGACATGAATGGAACGGTAAGTTAATCCGGTTCAGTGATACAGGACTAGAACGAGGAGTGAACTCGATTCATAAAGGGACTTTGTCCACTAAGATGGTCTTGGCAGCAATGCCTTGGATACTATGGAAATCATATCATGTTCTTAATGGTTTTCCACAAATACATGTTTTATTACCATGCTATTACTTTATGATATATTCCTTACATACTTACAAGATTTATGTCTTTGCTCAATATTTTGATGTTTATATTTTATGTTCATGTTTTTACATTCAAATGTTTATGGATTGTTTTATGTTTACCCTTACTGAGCATTTGAGATCACCCTTTTTATGTTTTATTTTCCCCAGGATTTAAATAAAGGTTTTAGGTAAGAAAACAAAAGGGGAAGATCTTTACGGGAGATGTTGAAGATCTTTCACCACGATTAGAATATTATATTCCGAGTTTCCAAAGACACTAAACTATTACGGTCCTTGTGTGTCTGTTTTTGTTATGTATTAAGTATTCCTAAAAAATTAATGTAATGTCCATGTACGTCAAGATTTGGGTCTCTATAGGTAGTTTTTAGTGTCTAAAGTGTCTTGAGTAAGTTTGGGGTTGATATAATGAAAAATGAGTGTCAACTGAGCATTTTTAGAAAATTCATGGTTTTTGAAGAAATATACATGATTAAAACATAGTTCTAGAAAACCATGCATCTCATTATAGTGGAAAATTCTTGGTTAGTGCACGATTTGGTAAACTGTGCATCATAACCATTCATGTTAAAACCTTTTTAGAACCTATAACATGGTTGATTCATAGTTAAGTGATCATTAAAATTAAAAATATATTATAGGAAATGTATAAAAAACATGTTTTATCCCTTATTTGACCATAAGGACTCTTCTATGCTTTGGTGATGGTATTTATACATCCCAAATGTCTTAAGGGAAGTTGAAAATAGGAATTCAATTCGAAATAACTATAAATTTTTATCCAGTTATCTGTTTGGGATTTTTTACCTTTAAAATCGATGATTATAAATATATATATGATATTCAATATTATTGGTACCCCATAACCAATTTTTTAGGAATAATATAACTATAATAACACTAATACTGAGATTGAATTTGGGATACCCAATTTTCAAAGTTCAATTGAAGATTTAGAGAAATGAGAAGTTTCCTTTTTCTTTGTTTTTATTATTTTTTCAATGAAAAACGTGTTTTTATACACTGAATAAGATTTATAAATAAAATTAATTCTTTTAGTGACCTTGATTTTATAAAAATTAAATTTTATCAAAGTACATATGTATTTATAAATAAGTTGATTTTTAGAAAAAGGAGTTCCCATTTATTATTTGATAAATATTGAAATTAAATGGGAGTTGGATGATGGATTTTTCTCCCAAACTAGGGAAAATTACATGATTGGGGTGAATCATGGAATGAAAAATAAAAAAAAATATTATTGATTTGGTTCAATCATGATAAAAAACCCACTTCTCTCTTTATCTAATACAATTAATAACTAAAATGAAATCATGAAAGAGACATAATATTTTTACTTGGTTCACCCATAATTGACTTTATCTATGGATAATACACTTAGAGATGTGTCTATGAACCAAAATTCACTAAAATTAACTACTATTTACAAGTTTGTAGTAGAGTAACTACCATTGGTTTATAACCAATTACAACTGAGAACATATTATGCTCTCAAATGAAGTGAATGAATTGTTCCTCTAAAAGAATATCCAAATAATTTGAATTAGATTATAAACTATTTACACTGGCATTGGTGTATCATAAATATATTATTTTTTCAATAGGATAAATTCCACTTTACCATATAAGTTTTTTGAATTTTCTTCTTGGTTCACATTACTCCTGTTTTCACACAAGTATGGTTCACAAAAAATCATTCATGAAAATTTAGATTTTCATAACTCTTATTCATGAAAATAAAAGTTCATGCAACTTTCATGAAAACAAAGTGATCAATACTCCAAATATTCTCCAAAGTATACTTCTCAACCAAATGAAAATATTAATAGATTATTTATAGTAAAAGATACTTGGTTTACATGATTCACATAAATTTCTTAAAATTCTATAAAATAAATCATTTTTATGCAATAAAAATTTCTATATGTTCACCGAAGTATAATTTTCACATGTTCGCCACATACCATTTCATGCATGTTTTCTAAAGTCAAGTTTTCACATATTAATAGAAATACAATCTATGAACCTTCACCAAATTCCATTTTATATGTACATTCACATAAGTCTAATTTGTGAGTACATTCTCACAAGTCTGGTTTGTACATAAATATGGTTTTCCAAAATCTAGGTTGTGCACATTCACACAATTTTCCTTCAATTACAAAGTTTCACAACCAATAAAAGACCATATTTAAAATAAATGAAGAAAACATATCATAATAAATGAATCGAGATTCAACTTTTTAGTAATTGTTTTACATTTTTTGATAATAAACACAACAAAAAAACTCTAAAAATAGGAATGATGGATTTTTACTAACAATCCCCCTTTGGATTTGTTGAAAAAACTTCAAATTTCTTAGCCAACTTTTTGACATTTTTTTCACATTCTAATTTAAACACCACTCACTCTTTGAAAATCCATATATAAATCAACGATTCACATAACATATAGATTAATCCCAACTGATTAATTCTTTGTGTAATAAAAAAGATTAACATAAAATATTTATTGATCAATAACTTTATTCTGATCGATTACAATATATTTCATGAAATCAATTCTTTCCATAACTTTAATTCTCACCTTCATATTTTTTATACCTAATTTTACAAGGAAACATTATCTCCCATTATCATATATCTAATGTAACTATCCCCCTTTGATCATAAGGTTTGATTAATACATCCCCCATTTTTAATAAACCTTAAGGTCAATCCTTTGTAGGATATAACACATGAGTGAATCCAAGACATACCTTGAGTATCAAGGTGCCCTAAATCTACACCATCAATGTGTGGGAAGTTGACTAAACTTTGAGAGTTATCTGATGATTATCAAAAATATCTTTAGGTAATTACTTTGTCATGATATTAAAAAATTAAATTTTAGTAGGCACATACTACAATTTCACTATCCCTTGCTCAACATTCTCCTTAATGAAGTGATATTTGATGTCAATGTGATTTTTACTTGAATGATAAACAAGATTTTTTCTTAAAATAACAATACTATAATTATCATACTTGATAGAAATTAGTGATTTCACTCCAACTCCAATATCCTAAATCTATTTATTCATCTAAAAAATTTGAGTACATACTTGATTATTCATGATGTATTCGGTTTTTTTTGTGCTCAATGAAATTAAATCATATTTCTTACTAAGCTAAGAAATAAAAAATCTACAAGATAGAATTCACCACTTTATATATATTTATATTATCTATTGAAGTGGTCTAATCTATATCTGTATATACTAATAGATCATAATATGATTTTTTATTGTAAAGAAAACTGAAATCCACTATGCCTAGGATATACCACAATGTTTTCTTAACTACTTACAAGTGGATTTATTTGGGATTACATTGGTACCTTGTGTCTTTAAAAGTAGAAAAATGCCAGTTTTTGTCACTATTAAGTACAATAATCTCTTTATGATATACCTACCTATACTCTATGATATTTATTACTTTGCTATTATCATCCCTTGATAACCTCAACTGAGTAACAATCAATGTTTTCATAGACTTGGAATCCTCCCTTCTAAATATTTCTAGAAACTCTTTGGAATATTTGAATTAAGATATAAATGTCTCATGACATACTTTTATCATATTTATAATGAGTTTTGTAGAATCATATCATGATTATCAAAGTAAAATAAACCCATATGTTTTCTCAATCTATCATTATTGATCCAATATGCAGTGAAGAACATGAAATCTAAATTGGGATGACTCAAATGCAGTGATCTCTATATTTGGAAATCATGATAGAGTTTTTATGATAGATATCACCATGATATATCTTAAGTACTCTCACCTAAATAGGTATAAAATCAACCACTAAAATCCCCGTACACTATGAGACGACCCCATAATCTTTAATTATGTGCTAGAAACATTTTGTTGAAGAAAAATAGGGAACTAGGAGAGTAGAAAGTTTCATATATGGATATATAGTGTCTAACTATACCAATAATAGTATCCCCATCCTTTATATAGGATCCCTTAATTCAATAAAATAAGTCTAAATCCAACTTCTATAAAATAGTAGTCAATATGCATTACCCACAATGCATGTTTTCTGGGGTATAATTGTTTGAATGTTTGAAATGATTTTTCTTTCAAAAAATGAATCAAAATGCTGATTCATAACCAAAAATATATTATTTGTAACATGTGTAATTTTTCATGTAATCAATATTTTAAGTCTATATATGTGATATACATAATATACATATTATAGGCTAAGACTCAGGATATATAATACAATACATGTAACATCCCGGCCCGACTGACCACAAAACCAGAAGCCTAACTGATCACCAAAAGACCTCAAGTGAATCTACTCGAAAGCTAGAGACTACCAACTAGAAGCGATGGCCTAGGGCATGTCAGTGGGGATACTATTCCCTCATAGATCAGAGTATTCACAATGATAAATAATATATAACTGATACGGGAAGCATAAACAAGAACATATAGCTATGAAAGACAAAAATTATAATAACTAAATTAAAGTGGTCCACACTAGTTTATACAAAACATGAATGCATTCTATAGTAATTTCACACAACTTAAAATAGTAAAACTACAACATGATTTACAATTATGAACAATATAGGACTCAAGTAAAGAAAAGAACTAAAAATTCCAAAGGCGATCTCCATGATAATCCTGAGCTTCAACTCAATCATTTGATCCTAACTCTTAAGTACAAGCACATAACAACAAGAATAGTCCAAGGTCCTGAAAACAGAAGGTCTACTTAGGTACCTTGGTGAAATGGTGTTCCGAGCAGGGTATGAGATAATAACCTCAATAGGCTGACACCCACAGTCTCTAGCCTAATACAGTTTTGTTAATAGTGTACGTAATTATATAAAGAAATAAGTACAATGCATAAGTATACAGTTATCACAATATAAAATAATCTTTATTAACCACAAAGACCTAGGTTTGAACCTTGTTACATATTCAATTAATAATTCATTTCAGCAAATGGGATTTCATTATCCATTTCTTTTTAGGTTCATTATCACAGTTACTTGGAACCATTGTCAAATGTTGATGGTTTGGGTATAGAATGCCATGTATAATAACCCAAATATAAATCATACATATTTATAATCGGTGTATAAATATATGCATAACACTCCAAATCTCAATCACGTGCATATATATTTTGTGTAGGTCTCTATATCTAACACCCCAAATTCTCAACAATATAGATATATATTTGGTGTAAACCGCCATATCTAACACCCCAAATTCGGAATCATATAGATAGATCTATCATGGTGTAGAACACCATGTCTAACATCCCACTTCTCAACTATTAATATGCATCATTGGTGTAGAAATCCTTGCATAACACCCAAAATATTAGCCATTTATTTGAATAATTATTTATTGGGCTTATATCGTTATATCTAATACCCCATTTCACAACCATTCATTTATATCATTATTTACTAGGCTTAGATCATCGTGTCTAATACCCCATTTCACAACCATGATTAAATAGCATTAATCCTATCGTCAAAATTAACCACCACTTCCATTGATTAATTTATAAATTAATTAATCCAATCCCATTAATTAATTCAACAATTAATTAACAACATCAATTTCTATTAATCAATTAAACAATCAATTAACCATTTCACAATTTCAAAATAAAATAATTAATTCACCAATTAATTATTCTTAATTTAAATTAAACATTTTTATAATTAAATCACAAATTAATTATCCTTATTTCACATGTAATTACTCAATTCGACCATCTCAATTCCATCATTATTAATTCCCACAATTAATTATCAAATAAAAAAAATCCTAATATCCAATAATTAATTATAAAATTAATTATCATATTCAACAATCCCTAAATATCAGAATTTCATAATTATCTAAATCAATTAATTTACCACATTAATTAATTCAATTATAGATTTTAATTTCCAAACGATGATAATCAATTCAAAAACTTTCATGCACGAAATCAAATCTCAACTATTGGATTTGGAAATTAGACCACCTACTTCAAAAAATCCATTTAATAATTTGAATGAAGGCCATGTTCCAAACATTCCATGTCCTAAAAAGACATAAAAGAATAAAGAAAACCAACGAAAGGAAACCAATAATTAAAGTCTAATAACTACTTTTTAGTATAGAAGACAACACACCTCTGTTGGAGGAGTTTTATTATAAAAACATGAGTTTTTTATTAAAAAAACCATTTATCATAACTAATAATTTCATTCAAGAATCAAAATTCAATTTATCAAATAACAATTAAGTATGAAAATAATGAATTATTAAATTTAAGGGAAAAGGAAAGGGGTCCTACCTCAAAAAGAAGACCAAGCCGAACACTTTAGCACTTGAAAACATTGACAACGACAACTTGAATCTAGTCTTTAAACTTACATGCACATGCATATATATATATATATAATACCCCTAGATGAATTTCACATATTCCCCTCTCCATGAGGGAATATGTACAAATAGGTAATACACACACAAACACATATATTACCCATGCACACGTGTGTAAGTCCCCCTTATGGATGAAAGATCAAAATGCACCAAAAAAAGTACAAGGAACTCATAAATTATAAAATATGAAATTATAAATTGAGTGATAATGAATAATGATGGAAAACATTACACCAAATCTATGGAGGTGATCCAAAACAATATAAACCACTTTGCCTTCAGTGGAGGTTGCCAGAATATGAATAAAGGAGTCCCAAGAAGGCCTTCACATGCCCTAGAAATGGAAGAAACACAAAATTGAGGTTAACCTTAACCCTAGGGGTTTTAAAAAATAAGAGAGGTGATGAGGAGACCAAAAATCATCTGGAAAGGAAGAGGAGAAGGAACCAGAGACCTTACCTTGAAGGATTGAAGAGAAACCTAGAAGAAATCAATGGATATTGGCATGAAACTAGGAGGATCTGAGGGGGGGGGGGGTCGTACGTACGACTAGGGATCTAAGATGGGGTGAATCGTATGAGAGAGGAGAGGGGGATGAGTAGTTTAGATCTATGTTTATTTTTATTACAATTTTAAATAAATAAATAAATTTATTAAAAAGAAACACACTGCACAGATTTGGTTGCATGTTTTTCCAAACTGCGCACCAACCGTGTGACACCCCATACCTCTAAAAACCACCTTGAACAGTTTGATTTTGAGGGACAAACGGTTTCAAAAAAAAGCATTCACCCTCTGCAGATCCTTCAAATTTTGAAAATTCTGTCCCCGCACTCCTAAAACTCAAGAAGACCTCCAGAGGACCTATTAGGCCTTCACCCAAGTCCAAAAACAACACGTCAAAGTGTTCCAACTCTCAGAATTATGTTATGAAGCTCATTTTAAAAAATGGCCCATCCATTAAATTCCAAAATCCAAAATTCCTTTGTATTTTCTTCTGGTTAAAAAAAACAGGACTCTACAATCTCCCCACCTTAGAGATTCTCATCCCAAATAAGCCTTTAGGAACAATGAAAAAATCACCCGACCTATAAGGGTTGTGAAGTCTCTTTAAAATGGCCATGTTGCATTTTCAAACACCAAAATCACCTCAAATCATTTCTTAAACACACAGTAATTAATCCTTCAAAACCCAAGACAATACATTATTTTCAATTGAAACATCAAAACAGTGCTTACTCGATCCTAATAAGCTAGAAACAAGATCACATCACCGTATCCTTAAACATTGGTCAATGGAGCTCTCCACCTTAGGCTTTAACATTAGGGAGGGCCCAATTTATAACCATGGTTTACCCATCATTGGAATTTCCTTACAAGACATGCCCCTAAGTGTTCTAATGACACTCCTAGAGTGACTTCTGAAATTGTTAAAATTGTTGATTCCCCATAAACCTTAAATCCAAGTTGGGTTGAATTTCCTTGAAAGGATTTAGCCAACACAAACCACACTCATCTCCACCAGAAGACATGCATGAGATGGTATTTCATTGACCATACACTTTGGAAATATGGATAATGATTTGAGTTACTTCAGTCAACTTACCATTCACAAAACACCTAGCTTAGATAGTTGATGTATTTCAACAAAACGGAAACACCTTCCTCTAATGCACCTTGAATTTACAATGTGGACATTAAAAAAAGATAATAACCAACTTTGTCTGACTTTTTATGGTCAAAACATCACCTTTCCATCAAACCTCCATGGAACAACATGAACAAGGGGCGTAACTTAGATCCAGACCCTTTGGAATCATCACACTTCTTAGCATCACTCTTGAGCTTGACTACCAATCTAAGGTAACCTATGATTCATTAAACAAGAGTTAAAGGAACAAAAAAATGTAGTCTATAATCCAAATTTACCAATGAGACATTGGCACAAGGCCCAAATGTACACATCAGACAATTGACTAATCCCATAGCGGTATCTGCCAACGGGTCAAGTTAAAGGAAATAGATGGTAACCAAGAGTACATACAAGGAATTCTTAAACGGGAACCCCATTTTCACACAGGACCAACCAAGACTCAACAAGAACCACACATCGATCCTACACATAGAGAAAACCAACAAATCAAGACCAGTGACCTTTAAAGCTTTAGTGTGGTGTAAGAAAAATTCTATCTTAGTGCATAAAGGATGATGTTAAGATAGAGGACATGGTCACTTATTATAATACACAAAGAGGATTTGAATAGCTCTAGTCAAACACACCCAACCACTAGAAAGAAGAATAGTCAAACCATAACTAGTTGAATTCAAGGAAGAAGCTCGACTTCACATACCAATGCACCATCATTAACCAATACACGATGCCTTCACCACCCGAGGCATTACGTGATCATTTGATATTAACCATCAAAGTCTATCTGAGACCAAAGATGTTTCTAAAGATTGCATACACAACCAACCACCACAACATCATGCTGCTAAGAAATCACTAGCATGATTCAAATATTTCAATCCTAAAAGGCATTCAAGCGAGACCAACCATTTCAAAATGTTCCTCTTAGGTTGTGTTCCTTCTACTTGGAAGGGAACATATTTTCCAGAATCGATGTGATGCTCCCCACCTTAGGAGTTTCCTAGCCATCAAAAGAATAGATAGATAGACTATCTGTTCAAAATCGTGCTAGATAAAATTCCACTTTTAACACACATTTGATACTCCTCATAGTCACACTCACAAATGTCAAGGAATTAGATAAGGAAACCAAAATAAAACTGATTGGTGTGTTAAAACACCCAAATCTTGAGAAATTCCTCCCAAGCATTGGAAAAAAACATGATTATTTAACTTGCAGGTCACTATAATTCGTAGATGACCTAAGAATGAAATCAAAAACACAAGGTTCAACATTTCACTGAACTCAACCAGTTCGTTACATCATTATGAACTCGACAGGAACTGCGTATGTGAACACAAACTACCTTGAGGTTTCATGAGAAAATGACACATCCTAAATACTACCCATAGGATTATCAGCCATATTCCTTTAAGTATTAGATGGATCATACAATAGATTTATCCCAATGTAGTATTTCTTCATACGACCATTAACTTGGACGATGGAGTACCATATTGTCCATCACCAAGGAAAAATAAAAGGTCAAGCAACATATAAATCAACCAACCATCCCCTAGGCATGACTAACCTACTAAAACCAAGCATTAATCAATACTCATGCCCATAAAAAAGTACAAGAAAAAATGATCACTCATATGAACTAGTGTGTTATTTATAAAAAAAGAGTCCTACTAGGGAACATGACACCCGAAAAATACCAAGCATTAGAAAGATCATGTTATTTAGTAAGGAATTAAACCTTAAGGTTGATACCTACTGCATGATATCCCCTTATAGAAGTGTAATCACCAACCCTATCACTAGGTCATGCCAACTGAAGTCACTTGGATCAAGAGTTGATCATCTAAGTCATTTATAAGAGAAAAAAGTACACCTATGGAAAACAACCATGATTTTGTTCCAAGGAAACTCAAAGAAAAGAGTAAACTACCCTTACACGAGGGTTCTAACAAAGGAAACCACCCAAGGTTCTGTTTTCAAGTCTTTACATTGATTCACATTTAACCTTTAAATATTAAAAGGATTTCAAAAAAAGCTCCAGGTATAATAGGAAAGTCTCATAAAACTTCCTTTTTAACATTAAACATTCATTAATATATTGTATTTATTAGGAAATTTATCAGAAAATTCCTTTTTAACAAATACAAAAACCTATGAAGGTCCCACTAATCCAACCTAGGTCCTTTAAAAAGTATCCCAAGAGTGGTTTCTTAGTTATATAAATTAAAAACACCCTAATGGGTCATCTCATAAGATACATTCCCCAACTAACCTACTTGGGTCCATTTGTTCATTTTAGAAGTTAACCAGTTCATTTAAAATTAAAATTAAACATCATATACTTTTATAACCATTTCAACATAACATGTTCATATATAATGTTTTAGTTGCATGGGTGGTTGTCTACCAATCCATAAAGTTCTCATAAACTCTACAGGTGGCATTTGGCTCCCATTTAATCAAAATAAATTCATTTATCATTAGAAATTTAACAACCTTTTACAATGGTTTAAATACATGGTTTACCATTTTCCCAACAATAAGGCACTCATACACCTTACATCTGAAAATTGGTTCTCATTTAATCGAAACTAATAAATTTATCCCATGAATCTTATTACATACCAGAACTAGCATGCTAGAAAAATCAAGAAGCATAAAAAACAATTACCTAATCATAAAAAATGGATTAAAATTTTAAATAAATGCCAAAGAATTTTATAAAAATAGGCATACTAATGAATACAAAGTATGTAATAGCACTCAAGGAACACAATCATACTCAATGGGAAAACTACTAATGCAACTACATGGAATGACATATGAATGGAATGTGAATTATCTATGTTCATAATATGATGTATGAAATGATTCATAATTTCTAAACCAAGCCAAGGGTAAAAATAACATAAACTCATAAATCCATAAGTAGTGGAAATTAAACCATTCACTTGAGGTGAAATCATATCAAATGTAATAACAAACAACTTGAACAACAATCTTAGCCCTGATCACTTGGTAATTTACTATACATGGGGTGATCAGTCCCAGACATGGCTATTTACCAAGCACTGACACATTCATACTCTCCTGTATACTAGCCCAAAATAGTAAGACAAAGGAAAAACATACCTTTTGATACCACTTTGTTGCATCCTAACCCGACTGACCACTAAATTGGTACCTGGATTGGTCACCACATGACCTCAAGTGCATCTCCATAAACACCAGAGGATTCCAACTAGTAGTGCGGGCCTAGGGTGTGTCTATAGGTAGATTACGACCTCATAGATCAGAATATTCACAATGATAAACAATAAATAATAAACAGAGGAAGCATAAACAAGAGAAGACAGTAGAAGAAAGAAAATACTATAATAACTGAATTAAAGTTGCCAATTCTGGTTTATAAGAAACATGGATGCATTTCATAGTGATGTTACATAACTGAAAATAGTAAACATACAAAATTCTTAACAATTTCGAACAATACATGAATCTAGTAAAGAAAATAACTAAAAATACCAAAGGTGATCTCCACGAATATCTTGATCTCCAGCTCAGTTCTTTTCTCCTATCTCCTAGGTACAAATACAAAACAACAAGAAAGGTCCAAGGTCCATCAAATAGAAGGTCTACTTGGGTACCCCAGTGCAATGGTGGACCGAGTAGAGTGTGAGATAATAATCTCAGAATGACCGAACCCACGTCTATCCCAATCCAGTCCGTAAATAGTGTATGTAGTTCTATAAATAAATAAGTACAATGTATAAGTATAAAATTATCACATTATCAAATAATATTTATTAACCAAATAGACATATTTTTAAACCATGTTACATATTCAATTCACAATTCTTTTTAGAAAATGGGATTTCATTATCCATTCCTTTAGGTTCATTATCACGGTCACTTAGAAACATTGTCCAATGTCGATGTTTTGGGTATATAACACCATGTATAATACCCCAAATCTCAATCAAACATATTTATCATTGGTGTAGAATTCCATGTCTAACACCCCAAATACCAATCATGTACATATATATTTGGGGTACTCACCATATCAAACACCCCAAATTCTCCACCATACAAATATATCTTTGGTGTATATCTCCATATCTAACACCCAAAATTCTCAACCATATAGATAGATATATTATTGGTGTATAAATTTATTTATTTTTAAGAAATTATTCTTGGTACTCCATATGCATTTAAAATTATTTGAATATTTATTTGTGGGTGCCTCGTCATTATATTATAACTTCTTGAGACACTTTTCACTAAGGTTCATAACATTTCCACACTAAAATAATGTGAGTGGAAGTTTCCCTTTAAACTCACTTTTTCCCTTTTTAGTATTGAAGAAAGGAATAATATAACTTCATAAAATTACCTTTATTTAAGACAAACTTCCACTATAAGCTTCTTCATAAACTTTAACACCACTTTTTGAGACTTATATTTTTCTATAGAATCATTATCATTGTTACCCATCTCATATACAACAAGAGTGTTATAAAGACTATCCATTGTATTCTCCTTTAGATCCACATCCTCAAGTACTAAAATTTTTATATCAAATCAGGGTGGATTTTTTTAGAAATATACTAATGACATTGATATCATCAATAGTTTCTTTGAGTCTACACACATCCTCCATATTTTTTATATTTTTACAAACAAATTTTTATGTTAAGTGTGAACCCTAAAAAATAAAACAGACCTAAAAAATCCCTATAAAAAACCAATGAAAAACACCAAATAGATTTAAAACCATGGAGAAAAATTTAAAATTTAAAATTACATGTAAATAGAAACCATCACTCTCTTCCATCTAAAAAAATTAAAATTCAAAATCACCACAAACAGCATATCATCCACCATGTCCCCACCATAACAAATCCAACAATAGTTTGAACTTTAAATATTGAAAGAGAAAACCAATTTATCCATTAAACACAACACCATTGATTTTTTAGGCTATGAGAAACTGATATTCTATCAGCCTCAAGCTGTTCCCTGAGATACTTGATCATGTCATCAACATCACCACCTTTCTAATGAGATCCCACTAGAACGTTTCCTCTGAAACCGAAAAAGAAATCCAAAACAAACTCCCTGAAAAAATTAAAATCAAAAAACTGAAGCACCTACACCATTTATTCAATAAACCCATAAAATATAAAGTAACCACACAATGAGAAAATTCACTAATCACATTGAATATTTCATGAAATGTTAAAGAGGAATTTAAATGAGGACCCAAAGGGGGGTGATCTAACATTGGTCATGCCTCTTGTAAAACCTCCATCCACTCGATCAAAACCTACCAGAACATCTTTTAAGACCATAAAACTAGACCATTTGGGAAGGAACATTTGTACATTAATTTTAGAGAGAAGATGAGTAGATAAAGGCCTTGATATTGATTCATGTCTTGAAATAAACTTTAACCCTAGATTTAGAACCACCACCAAGAAAATAAAGGAAATAAAAATGAAAATTCTAGTCGCACCTCCTTAGATACCAATGATGGATTATCCAAAACTTCCCAAAAAAACTAAAATAACCAAGAACAAGACAAAAAATGGGTCAATAATATGATAAGAGGTTTTAATATCATAGTATAAACCAAATGAGGGAATAAACATAAAGACGCTCCCAAAAAGAAATAAAACAAGTAAGAGCCACCACCAAAATGAATGAGAGAATACCGAACGCCACCCCAGAACCTCATAAACCACCCTAAAACTCTATTGAGAAGGACAATAAAGGGGGTCAAAAATACGGTTCTAATAATAAGGGAATCAAAGGATCATAAAAGAATCCTAAAAAGAGGATAATATTCTAAGGAGTAGAGAAGATCCATACCATCAGAGCACACTAAAACCAAGGGAAAATGATGAAAATAAAATAAGGGACTAGTAGGAGAGGATATCAGAGAAGGAAGTGAGGATAAGAAGAATGGAAAAACTGAAACACATCTCCAATGTTGTTATATAATATTTTGGGAGGAAATCCTAGAAATAAAAGCATATACAGAGAGAGAGAGAGAGAGAGAAATAGACTCCCAGAGAGTCCAGCGCTACCTAATCAAAGAATAAATCAATAGATTCATCTCATAAAGTCCTTGTAATTATTCCAAATAACTTCAAATTTATTTTCACATACCTTAGAGCCTTATTCATATATATTAATAAAATTATCCTACATAAAATGTGAGGATTTAAATGACATAACCTTAATATATATGGGGTTAGAAAATCTCTCCCTAGTGCATTGATTACCTTATCCTTGGAATCCAACTCTTTGTGGTCACTCATTGACAAGATCCACTTTCCATGTTGATTAAAATTACTCGAATAGTAACTTTGTTAACATGTATTATTAAGTATTTAAAGTTTTTATACATCTAATTATTCTATATCATAAAGTTATTTCCATCATACATTTGTGATTCAATGCTCCCATGACAAGTAAAATAGAAGAACCCCGCTAAATTAAACCTTCCACTTTGATACCAATTATTAGTAATAAACTCGGATATATACCTTGAATGTTTCGTTTAATCAGGGTGTGATTGATTCAAACAAATCTATTACTAATATTTTTTCATCATGAGATATAAAACACTTCTCTCTTTATCTCACAACAAAGAATAATGAAAATAAAAGTATGTAAGAAGCATGAAAATCTTACTTGGTTCACCCAAAGTGGGATGCATCAAAGGAGAATACACTTATTGATGTAATGGTATACCAAAATTCATTGAAGCACACTTATGTTTACAAGTTCAAACTAGACTCATTGTCCCCTAGTTTACAAAAAATATATTACTAAGAATTCACTACTCTCACTAAAGTAAATGCACTGCTCATCTAAAATAATTTTTAAACTACCAAAATTAGTTCAGAAATAGTTAACCCTAGAATTATTATGTCATGAAGCTATTATTTCATTAACATAATGATTTCCTATTTACCACATTAGATCTATCCATTTACTTCAATTTATCATAACTTTTGTTTTCACACAAGTATGATTTGTGAAAACTATTTCATGAAAATACATGTTTGTATAACTTTTTTTTCAAAAAATTATAGGTTCATGTAACTCTCATTAATCAAAAACATGTTTATATGACTTTAAAGAAAAAAGTGATCAAAACTCCCAATCCTCCACCATTATTCTCTATGAAATGATGAGATTATGGTATATTTATAGTAAAATCTCCCTAGTTTACAAACGATAGTAAAAATATATTTAAAATGATTAATTTATAACATATTATATTTGTAACCAATGTTATAAATGGTTTTTTACATAAATTATTTAATAACCAATGTAAATAAACATCTTCCAATTTTTTTCACATCGGTTATTAAATAAAAGATGTGAAAAATAAAATTTTGATGCTTATTATTAATATAACCAACATTAAAAATATTTTTAAAATATTAAAACATCATGCTTGATTAGTTGTTTTATTTTAGTCACTCGAAATCATAAAAATTTATCTCCTAAATAAAACCCTACACCCCGTGTCTTTGATCAACCTTCCCTCATATCTACATCATTCACCACCATCTTTCTTTATTGTCACAAACCATTATCATTGTCATCATCTGCCATATTCTCACCCTCTTTATTATTTTATATTTCTTTCTTTTTACATACTCTACCCCTCAAGTTATTTATTTTCTATATTTTTGGTTATTTTTAATTGGTTAATTCTTTACTAGTTCTTGTGGAAAAATTTCTCTGGTATATTGTATTCATGTTAGGTTTTTTCTATTATTTTGGTTTTTTTAGTTGGCTTATTTCTCAGAAATTTGTGAGGAATAATTTTTTTCATGTTATATTTTTTCTATAGTGTTAGTTTTTTTAGGATTTTGAATTGCAGTTTTAGGTTTTTTAATTATGTATCTTACAAACAAGCCTATTTTTGTTTCTATATGTTTATTTGGAAAATATTTTGGCGTTCTTTATTTTTCATTATTTTTTATATAATATTTGGTCGGTTTTTTATTTGTGGTATATATATATATATATTTATTTTTATTTTTATTTTTAAAATATTTTATCATTATTTTTCTGTTTTTTTATTATTGAAATATTTTATAATTATTTATAGATAAACTAAAGTGTGCCGAATAACATATATTTTTTATATAATTTTTTAAAATATAATATATTTTTCACTTATATTAGTTTTTGTAATTTTTTTATCATTATTATTATTTATTCTTAAATGATATTATCTTGTATTGTTATTTATAAAATTAAATTTAAAATTAAATTTAAAAATTAAGAATCTTAAATTCAATAGTTAATTTTTTTTATAAGTGATAATGGATCATAGTTGGATTACTTCACGATGAACAAGTGAAAAATATGTGGATGGGATTGATTCTTTTTTGAAAATTTTCAAATGAAATGTTCAAAATAACAATCTTTTTTTTCAATTCATTCATTAAATATTGAAATATGACAATGTTTTAAATTAGGGAAATCAAAGATCATTTAATTTTTCATGGTTTTAATTTTATTTATAGTATTTAGATTTGGAATGGTGAAATTAGGAATAATTAAATACCTAACGATGATAGATATTTTCAAGATGATAAATTTTCTCAAATTAAAGAAATGATTCTTGGTATTGAAGTGAAGGCAATTGATAAAGCACCAATGATATTTCACTTATATGGTGATGCTAGAAACCCACAATATCTAGGTTGTATGAAATTTATGATTTTATCAACAATGTTAAGATTGATTAACTTAAAGTCCATGAATGGATGTAGTGACAAGATTTTTATAGTATTGCTAAAGCTATTGAAAGACTTACTTTCTGAAGACAATGATATTCCATATTCACATTATAATGATAAAAAAATATAATACTATATGGGACTGGGGTATAAACTACTAGAAACAAGACCCATACCAATGGGTTTATACCCATGGTTTGGAAATATTGTTGGGATAACCTAAATTGTTAAGCCTATACTAATGGTTTTAACTAATTATTGGTATAACGTTCTAAAGTTCTGGATATTACAATGGTTTTAAAAATCCATTGGTATAGATTGGATATACAAATGGTTTTTTAAAATAATTGGTATACCCAAAACCAATTACCCAGTGCATGGCCTCCCCTCCTCCCATTTCACTCCCATCCTAATCCAAAACCTATGAACTTTAGTTTTCTTCACCATCCGGAATAATCTCACCCCCTTATGGTTTTCATTCGATTATTATTGAATATCAAATTGGTAATTTAAAAATACATCATATCTCATATCAACCATTATTTTCATTTATTTTTTAGGTCTAATATAATAACCTAGTTTTTTTTTTCAGATTCTAGGTTCTTTGAACTAAAGTTAGTTTTAATTATATTTCTTATTGAATTGAATAATAAATATGATTGTAAGTGATATTTTTTTTTAATTTAGTTACTCTCTAATTATATATAAATCTAATATGAACCTATTATGAAATGTTTTAACTAAGTCTTAAATGTTATTATGAAAATAATTGTGGACATTCTCAAATATGATATTATAATATAAAATGTTTATTTATTGTCCAGATGATATTGTGAATTTTATGAAATGGTCAATCACATAGTGAACATTTCATTAATTATAAAGAAGAGCAGAAAGTACTGATAATATGATATAATATAAGGGTATGATGAAAAAATGGATATTTGAGTGAGGTAAATACCATTCCATATTGTTTAAATGCTTCAATAATTTTAAATGGTTTCTGATAACATCTTCAACTATTTTGTGTAACAATATTTTCATGTAAATGGTTATTAATAAGGGTTAGATGATCAATTTTAAATATGGTGAAGTTAAAATAATAACTAATCACTTTTAAAGGTTATAAATAAGGGTTGTATGATAACTTTGAAAGGTAATATTTTATACATGAATTTATAGATTAAGAATAACGTAAGTTAAAAAGTGAATAGAATAAGAGAAAAAAATAAAAACAACAATTCTAAACAAAATTTTCTTTTTGTATTATGAATAGTTATTTCTCATTTATATAATGGAATTTAATATCATTGTTTTATATTTATAGTATTTTGTTATATATGCAGTATTTTTTGTCTTTTATATTATGAATATTACATAGACTAGTCTGTCAGTTATGGTTTCATATAAAGTAAAAAATTATCATTTCCCTAAATATATTTTTTAATTAACTTTAATATTATTTAATTAATTTTATGATATGTCATATATTTTCTTTATATAATGGACAGAAGTTGGATGTATGAAACTAATTGGATCTCAAATGGGTTTCAAAACAAGTTGGAGATCCTTTTAGATTTTACATTTAACAATGCATTAGATAATTGTCACATACACTTCCCTTGTTATAATTGTATTGTGATACCTTGGTTAATTAATGAAGAAGTTATCTACCATATAACAAAATGTAGATTTAAAACAAACTATAATTTATGGTATCACAATGGGGAGAAAATGAAATCTCAAAATGTTTATGATCTGAATGAGAGGATTGGATTATAGAATTTACTAGATGATCAATTTCGATTTATTAACCATCATGAGAAAGAAAGGATGATAACCCAAGAGGACTTAGATATGAGCACACATGATGCATGTAATAAAAATGATGACTATGATAGGGTGAAAAAATTGAATGTTACTGCCACAACTCTAATACATTGGAAATGTGGTAAAACAAAAAAAGATGGATTTTTTAATCCAATTGTTTCATAGGAAAACCATGCATGGGATTTATAATAATTCCATAGATTGTATTCTTACCTTTTTAAAATACTTAATTCCATATAATGTAGATATTACCTAAAACCATTATATGTAATGTAAGTTAGTTAACGAACTTGTATTTTTTAAAAACAAAATTTATGCTTGACCGAAATATTATAGCTTATTCTAGGAGGAAAGTGATAAACGAAATGATTGTATAAAATTTTTCACATCCCAATAGAATCTAAGTACTGATGGAACACCATACTATGTGTAGTATAATTTAATGTGGAACTTCCCATTAATTCCCAGATTCTATAATCTTTTCATTTCTGATGAAATATAAATAAATATGTGATGGAATTATACCAAGAGAAAGAATAATAATAATGAGTTGGTTGATCCTATAGATGAATTTTCATGGAAGACATTTGATGCTTGATATCATGATTTTCAAATGATGTGCATAATATGAGGTTGGGTATATCATGTAATGGGTTTAATCTATATGGAAAGATACTTACATCATGCAACACATGGTTGATTTTCATACACATTTATAACCTTCCCCCATGGATGTGTATGATTTGTTTTTTAATTTCACTAGTATACTCATATTTGGACCTATTGATACTAGAAATGATATAGATGTATACATAAAACCTTTAATAAAATATTTGAAGCATCTTTGGAATGTGGGTGTGCACACATATGATGCTAGTTAGAAAAACATATTTTAGATGTGTTCTGTTATTATGTGGATGATAAATGATTTTCCTTCTTATGAAATGATGATTGGATAGAGCACAAAGGTAAAATTCTCATGTCCTATTTGTATAAATAATACATGATATAGAAGACTTAAATATCATCATATATTTAGTTTTATGGTACACTGATGATTCTTTCCAATGGATCATTCATATTAGAAATAT
The DNA here is from genome assembly GCA_963277665.1 of Viscum album. NCBI lineage: Eukaryota > Viridiplantae > Streptophyta > Magnoliopsida > Santalales > Viscaceae > Viscum > Viscum album. Next base: position 643,345,813 of record OY728120.1, on the reverse strand, counting down.
AATAAAATGTTTGATAATACCATAGAGACCGAAAATCCACCTCAGTATATGTCTTGAATTGATATGCTTAATGAATTTCATGATGTTATTTTTTTCATTTGGGAAGGTTAAAATGAAATGTAGAAAGATTAAAAATGTTTCTAATGAAAATAATTAAAATTAGAAGAAGGAAATTATCTTCTTTGATTTGCCTTATTGGTTAACCAATTTTTTACGTCATTTCATAGACATAATAAAAATTGAAAAAAATATGTGAAATGTTAATTTTAATTCTTTTAAATGTCTTGGGAAGGAAAAAATATTATTTATGGTCTCAGAGTGACTTGTTGGATCAGGGTATTAAACTACGATTTCATCCTTAGTGTATCAATGAAGATAAATGAAAAGTTTCATGTGCTTCTTATATGATGAAACCTAAAGGAAAAAACAATTTCTAAAAGTAACAGAGACTATTAAATTTCCTGATTGTTATTCAAGAAACATATCAAAATGGGTCAATATAAGAGATTTGATGATAAAATCTTTAAAGACTTGGGATTATCACATCCTTCTACATGAGTTGATTCTAATATAAATTCAACATCTATTGTCTAATAATGTAAGGGTGGAAGTTATTCTGTTGTTCCATTTTTATAGAGATCGTTATTTTGAGATGTTTTTCAATCCATTCTTGCAAAAACTTATAGAAGAGGCACCATTAATTATTTAAAAGTTATAGAAAATATTTTATCCATCATTTTTCACATGTATGTTGCATCTAAATATTCACATTCTAGTTGAAATACTTCTTTGAGGACCATTTTATTTTCATTGGATATATCCAACTAAAAAAAATATGTACACATTTAATTATTATGTGTATAATAGGAATCATCCAGAAGGTTATATCATGAAAGTTTACTTAGCTCAAGAATGTATGGATTCATATTCAATATATTTGTTTAATGTGACTATGAGATGAAATAGAACAATTAGAAATGAAGAAGAGCAGTATGAGAAATTTGAGCCCAGTTTTCCATCACTTCCTTAAATAGGGGGAATTTATGAATCATATAAATTAACCACATAAAGCCTTGAAGAGTGGGAGATGGAACATCACAATTTTTTTCTTAACTATGATTTTTTCAATTACTACATAAATTAAGTAAATTTAACATGTATATGTTATCTCTTATCATGTAAGTGTATACATCTATTAAACTATTTATATTTTTTTTCTGAGGGAATATAAAAAAATTATAAATAGAAATTATCTTTTTTTATCTTTGATAAGGATAGATAATTTTCATATACTTTTTTTCTATTTGGTTGAAATTGAAGGTAAATTTATTACTCTAATAAATTAATAGAATTAATATTTTATTAATTTTAATATTGATTTATATTTCAGGTATTGAGTTTCCCTATTGAATTTGTCTCTAAGGAAATAAGAGATTTAGATTTTGGCCCTAATTTTTTGGTTCTTTAATGTAAATCAATTGTGATCAATGGGAAAAAATTTATTATTAATAAATGAGCAATGAATATGTTAACAAAACATGATGGTGTTTTTGTAACTACCACAAAATACTATTATTCCAGTTAATCAGATATTAGTCCCTAATTTGAAAATTTATCTTATTATGGATTCATTGAGAAAATACTAATATTGTATTACTACTCTCATGTTCGAGTCACTATAATGAAATAAAAGTGATTTGATTCACTGATGAGGCATGATACATTTATTGATGATTGTGGATTTTGAGTTATTGACATGACTCACACTCTTAGTACCGATGACCCATATATATTGGCGTCAAGGGAAAAATAATATTTTTATGTGAAAGACCATTAATGACCTAAATTTGGTTTCATTAATTAATTAATCCCAAGAAATATTTTTGATGATATTGATGATGAAATTGACAGCATCCCTTCTCCCATTTTCCCTGATTAATTTATTAATTATGATGACACCGATAGTTTAATTGTAAGATTTTATTGTAAACCTAAATTTATTATGGGAAATATATATAATTTTCCATTTTTTTTCTTAGTTCTTTTTTATTATCTTTACTCAGGTTGTAAAGGTTGGTACTATTCAAATTGTTTTACTATTGATTACAAATATTTTGAATCCAACTTAACCTTCATGTGAATTTTTAATATATATTGGTTATAGTTTTATTTGATTTTATTTTTCTAATATTGAGTTGAATTGTATTAGAAACTACCAAACAAAAAAACCAAAACAATTATATTGGAACAAAAAACAATATGGATTAAACCGGAATATATTAAACTAATTAAAATGAAAATCAAAACCAATGAAAAGAATTACCTAACCAGAAAATTAAAAATGTCCTAACCCAAAATATGAACCAAATTTCCCAACCCAAAAAATGTACAAGTGACCTAATCAATTGAGAAAAATGAACCAAATGAACTAACTAAAATTGAATTGTATTGAATTAAAAATAAAATGAAATTATATTATACCAATTCTAATCATGATAATTTCAAAATATTTATTTTTCTATGAAATTTCTTTTATGTTTTGATATTATTCCCACTAAATATAAAATGATTTTTTATATCACTACGTATCCTTTATTTTGTTTGAAAATTGGTATTCCTTAATTAATTAATGCCCTGTATTCTTTCTTGTTTGGATTACACATTAGTTATTAATTTCATATTTTTTTTAAAATGTAGGAAATAAAAATCATTGAAGAGATACAAAGGAAAAGGATGACAGAAAATAATCACTGATTGATAGTGATGGGTGTCCCTCCTTTGGTGCCTGTTGTTTGTATTTTATTTCACACACACATATATATATATATCAATAGAATATTATTTCATGCGATTAATTTTCTTTTTAACTTTTTATCAGGATCCAACACCTAGGAGACAATTACTCTATGATGAGCCTTGTGGTACCCGTTCTCATCTAGATGATGCGAGGGGGTGGTATTAGAGTTACGCACACCACTAGTTGTACCCAATCACACCCTATCCTATTCTAACATACCATCTAGCACACCTCCTTATCCCACGGTGTCGTTAGAGGCACTCGAGATATTTAGGCCACCAATTTTTTTCCACCATTTGCATCTGATCCTCATCACCTTTATTTCCCCTATCCGATGATGGATCATACTCCCCATCAATATTATACAGTTCCATAGAATTATATGCCAACATTTTTTCCTTATAATTCCTTATCCCCAATCTTATGTGTTCATGATACTTATAATTATACTCTGATAAATTATGAGCCTCCAGAGTAGACATTGGGTCCCAATCCTTCTGTATAGGTTAATGATACTTCAGAGCCTAGGGATCCAAATACACTCACTTATTAGACTAACTTAGGTATATTTATATAAACATAGTAATTTTTTTCATAATTTTTTTTCATTATAATATGTATTGATATAATATTTTGTTTCTTTCATAGTTGGATCTTCCATTAGGAGTCATGGGTGTACATGCATGTATGTGGTGTGGAACTGATTCACATAGATTATGGTTGAGTATAACTAGGAAAATAAAATGATTGAAAAAATATGGTGATAATGTAGGAGTTTTATGGATAATATTTCCAAATAATCGTCCATCATTTCCTTCAATCCACTTTCTTTCATACACCATAAAAATGAAGTAAAGATATTGATTGGTGAAAATATGGGTAAGAAAATTAATTGGATTTAATGTTATATTATTATTTTATTTATATGAATTAATATTTTTATGTCATCTTATTTATAATTTTCCTGTTAGTGAGGCTGTGAGGATAAAATGTATCATGGAATTAGGTTAGTTTTGGAGATCATATAATCATGATTTGTATAATGTATGGTGTGGTATATTTGGTATGGATTTAGAGGACACACCTATCATGAATGAGTTCCCAGTAGCACATTATTGGGAAATGATTTCTTATTGGAAGAGTACCGAGATTAAAGTATTAATCAAAGCACATGAGCCTCATCCCAGTTGGTGAGGACTCCTTAAGTGAATCAAGGATACCCAGGATCAATTCCAGGTGGAGGCTAAATTCTAGGTACTGTAGCAGTGCTGTAACAGGAACTATGAGGTAGTGTAGTAGATACTATAGTGGGAACAGTATCAGGAACTATTTGGCACTGTAGCAGCCAGGAATATTCCCCCGTTTGGGCCTTCGGGCCACCAATTTGGTCCCCAAGTCCTTTAAGGCCTTTGGTCCAGCCAGAACTTCGGGTCAGTAAGGTCTTCGGGCCACCTCAAGGCCTTCAGACCAACTTAAGTGCAGATGCAAACAAGACAACCTACAAGGAACAAGCTTCAAAAGGAGGATGAGCAAGGTGCTTTCACCATAAAATAAGGTAAAAGGATTGCAGGAATGAGAGGGTATGACACCTGCCATCAGGACAAGCCTTTGCATGCACAGGAAAGCCTAGCCGAACAGCCATGCGAAGATAGATAGCTGATTTCATGATGAAGATGCTGGGGAGGAGCAGTTCCAAGTAGTTAGTCTAGGTTGTATGTATTGTTTGAAGCCTACGGGCATTGAATTACTCTAAAGCCTATGGTCCATGTAATACTTACACCTATAGGCCTTGTAAGGGTTCCACCTCACCCCTTTGAAGGTGGATTATCAAAATCAATAAAAAATGAAGGCCTTCGGGCCATTGTAGGAGGTGGTATTAATCAAATTTGATGTTTTTGAATGAAAGTTACCATGATTTGCATTAATAATTTTTTTTATTATTGAAAATTATTTTTTAGGTTGTATTAGGAAGAAATAAAAAAGGATACAACAAAATATCTTGACACTTTGGGGAGGACTACAATGTCAGAACATGTGAGGAAGTAGGAAAGACACTCATTTATAATTTTTCAATTTAAATAAATTATGGATATATAATTTATTTCAATTGTAAATTATGTATTTTTATTATATTTTTTTGAAAATAGATATATTAAATATGTATATAGTTTGGGATATTTTAAAGATATCTTTATTACAGGGAAGTGTAAAATGGTGTTTAACATTGAATATTTTCTTGTAGAATACTTTATAACCTCTTAATCATGCGTGAATGTTATATATGTTAGTTAGGATACTATGGGAAAAGAGAGTGGGGTGCCACTTATGAGGTAATTGGAAAGTGGTTGGTGGGGAAAAGTAATAATATATTTCAATGATATAATACATGTAAAAACATTTTATAAACTTAAAACTAATTAGAAAGACAATTTTTTAGAATAATAGAAAATAAAAACGATTAGCATAAATATAACACACCTTTTATCCATTAATCATTAACTTATATGATTAATGATGATAAGTTAAAAGTAAACAATATGTTCTTACTTCATAAGGTAATTAAAAAACTTTTAAATATTAAAATATCAATAGAAGGATATTATTTCTCTCAAAAAGTATTCTAGTACCAAACATGACTCATATGTACATCCCAAAAAAACATTATATGAACAAAACAACAAAAAATTCAAATAAAACCAAGTATGTAAACCTGTTCAACATGAATCTAAAATTAACTGAAATGAACTATGATTTTTCTAGTAACATTGTCTCCCAGATACAGAGGCCTCTAAATATTACTTGAAACATCATGAATATAATTTGTATATTCACGAGCTATGTACGTATAGAGAGTGAGGATAAAATCCTTTGTAGAAACCATTAAAACCCTTATTATCCAACAGAGTTAACTGTGATCATATATAATCAGTGTAAATTATAAAACTATTTAATAATATCACTTTCAGCATACAATTTAAGTATATGATGATGATCTGAGAGACTCAAGTATAATCATACCTACTTAATCCAATGTCGATACCTGTAGAATAATGTATCCAAATACATTTATCTTCAAAATAACTTATGTTAAACTCATAGAATCATAAAATATTATCTTCCAAACACATGGAATCACATATTTAAAGGTAATTACTCAAGAATAATACAAACACATTGACATTATGTTAATGCCTCATGTCTCTATCTAACCAAAGGAATTATATAAGTGATCAACTTCCAGACACTTTCAATAAACCCAAAGAGTTACTAGAAATCATTAAAATGTGAATTTAATTTCTATAAAAACATATTGAATTAAGATAAATGTATTCCACTTGAATAATAAAAAAGATTTATAAAATAAATGAAAATTTGGGAATTTTCAATTATATTTTTAGTATCAAACACACAACCTGAGAAGGTGTTTTCACACCAAAATTCCCTTTTTAGTATCTTTATCACACTTTTCCATATATTTAATATTTTACATACATTTACCCTTTTTATATTAAATTTATCCTATTTAATTGTAAATTAAATAAAAATACACATCATATAAATTCACACAAAACACATGGAATCACATATTTCTTCGGCCTAACTTAAGGATAAGTTAATCACATGGATCTCATGTTAATATATCACATCACTGCATAAACAAGGGAAGGATGCAAGTGATCAAATTTAGGTAAATTTCTACGATACCAAAGAGTTACCAGAAGTCATCCAAACATTTATTTAATTTATATAATAACATATAACATTCGAATCAATTTATTCCACTTGAATAATGAAAACACTTTAAAAAATACAAGAAAAGTCAAGATTTACTAATTGCATTTTTGGTATCAAACACACAAAATTAGAAAGAATTTTCAAAAGAAAATCCCTTTTTTATATCTTTATCACAATTTTCTATATATTCAATATTATTCATCCATTTCCCCTTCTTATATTCACTTTACCCTATTTAATAACTAATTAAAAAAACACACATCATAGAAATTCACACCAAACTCAGAACACACATCAAACAGACACATGAATAAATCCTCTAGTTAATTAAGTGTGTTTAATATTAAACTATTATTATCATATAATAATATACTCATTAAAGTGGAAATAATTTGTTTTAGAAAAACATAACAAACTCATCCAAATAATAAACTAAAATCCATAAACATATAATATTATTTTCTATCATAATTATTAACACTTAACACACATAATTCCTTATTTAAACATAAATTCTAGTGATCATTTATTCACCTTAATAATTTTTTCAATTATTATATCATTTACACATTTAATTTTACCACTATTATCTTTAATTCATCACTTTAAACATGGTTATCCATAATTCCAACACTCAGAAACTACATTATAATGTGAATGTCACAAAAAACTATAAAATATTAATCCTTAACACATGAAATAATTTTCCAAGCCAAAAAGACTCACATGAAATTATTTAATCATTAAATAGTGAACATATAATATATAATCACAAGTTAAAAACTAAATAAAAGAAATATGTTAGCAAGACTATACAATAAAAAAATCTGTACTGGGAAGGGGGGGGGGTAGATCCTCTAAGAACACAAAGAATCAATAATCCAAAAAACTAGAATAATAAGAGAGAAGATTAGAATTTAAAATAGACCAAATATCATCACATTCTTAGAACATGATAGTTTTATTGATTATATCATTGAGATAAAACTAATGTTAACAAAAAAATGAAAATTTGGTTTAAAATAGTGAAAATTTCAATACATGAATCTTATGAGATAAAGAGAGAGTTTATGAGACTCAAAGTTCATAAAAAAATCATAATAAAAAAACATGAGTTAATTTTCAAAAATATAAGATATAAAATGCATCATGTACACAAGTTATCCAACCTAAATAAGAAATTACCTCATCTAAAATAACTTTTTCATGTCAAAATTCCACATGATTATTTTAAAAATTAATTATAGATCATTAATGATCAATCAAAACACATACAACACTATTAAAAATAAACATTCTAACACATTAATATGATTTAGTGTTATTAATTCATCAATTGACACATTTACCACCTTTATAAAATATTCCATTAATTTACCCATTTTAATCGCATGGAATGATTATTAAATATAGTATAATAAAATTTCCACAACATAATGTCAATAAAATAAAACATCATAAAACGTTTTATTACACTTAAGGTCTCTATTAAATCACACAAATCATTTTATTCCATAACATACTTATTTACCTACAATATTATAAGATAAAAATAATATAATTTAATATGTGTTATCATTATTAATCTATAACAAATCATGTTAGTACATCCCTTTTTAATTATTAGCTAATGTTATATCAAACAATCAGAAAAAAATAAATTCATTTATTAGATTAACCATAATACACAAGATTAGTGAATTATATGCTCAAATAATTTCAAAAAAACTTACCTCGAGATATATTACCATTTCTCACAAGGATTAGAAGCCAAATTAACACTCTAATTACCAAATATCAAGAATCCACTATGAACTGAAAGAAAAACTTTAATTAAAACATAAAATATACCAAACCTCTTTTCCTTTTACCTAAACCATAAGAAAAACAATATATACACCATTTAAACAAAAAAAACATAATTTTATTCTTCCTAGTACATAAAATTTTAATTTTAAACACTCTCATTCTAACTAAATATTAACATTATTCAACCAAATAAACAAAAAATACAATTATCTCATGTGTCTTTTTAATAAAAACAAACTCCAATATTGACTATACACTTTCATCAATATCCATAAGTGAAAATTTCACCTTGATTTCCACTATTTTAACCTCTTTCAAATTAAATCATAGAAACATAGAAACATCTAAATTGGAACACATATAACATACATTTCACCTTTACATTTTACCATAATATACATGTATTTAATCTTGATTAGTTTTTTTTTTCAATAAACACATTCCATTTCCATTATTCTATAATTACATTTCCCTTATATTCATGGAAATGATATACACACGCATGAATAATTAAATTACACTTTAAGTTAATTTATAAAACCATTATTTAATAATATTCTCAATTCTCCCAATTTATTATATAAAATTTATTTTGTTAACTACCTCATATCATAATAGTACAAAGTAATCAATCATTATAGAAAATCATATTGCATCATCGTGTATATCCATTTGATTTTAGTTATCAAATTCATTATTAATAACATATTTTGAATTATGGTATTCTATATTTAATTTAATTGAAGAGGGAGGTTTTGAATATTGAAGTACATGTGCCTCAAGAATTTTTTTTTTCTTGAGCAGAAAATTGAAATATGGAAGCACGATAAATGAACCGAAAACAACAAATTTTAAGTTTTACTTTGTTGATTTAAAATTTTAATATCTAATTTGTAACAAAATAGTCCATTTATATTTGTAATAGTGATATTTGGAGGCCCTTGATGGGTAGGAAGCTGTCAAATTTGGGCTAAATTATCATTTTCATTAGGTTTTGGGAGATGAGCACCATGGTAGAGTATGCCATCGACCATGGAAGAGTATTTTCCCGACTAGATATTGGCCCAATTCAGGTGCTAGTTATGGTTGCACCGAGTTTAAAGTAGCTTATTCAAATGTAGAAAAGGATCAGTGCAAGGTAGAAGAGGCTAAAAAATGGTCATATGGGAGCATGAATAGACTCAAATTTCCAACTACAAATTTACAAAAATTTATGGCAGTCTTATGTCTATAACTTCTACCAGACAATATTGTGGGTTGTGATACATATATTTCAATTATTCATAACTTACATGGTGCACCAGGTGATGGTCCTAGTGGTGATCAGGATGATGAAGTTCCTAGTGGTGGAGATGGTGATGGCGATATTGAGGATAATGGTGAGGATGAGGTGAGAATAATGGCGAGGATGATGGAGATGATGACAATGAGGATGATGGTAAGGATAAAGGTGAAGATAGTTATAGTGATGGTGATGAGGGAGATATCGATAATTTATATTTTTTATAAATATTTATGAAATTTGATGTTTGGTGATTAGTTTTGAATGAATATATCTGATGTTTTGAATGTTTTTTATCACTGGTTTAATGTATTAATTAGTTTCTTGTGTTATCATTGTTTTATATTATTTTGTGATTTTTGGTGATTTTTTATTGATTTCTACATGTAATTGAACAAATTGGGGGTGTTTTTGGGATTTATACTATCAGTTTGGGCAGGGTGGGGGTGCTATTACCTAGAAATTTATTAGAGTTATATACCAATGGTTTCAAAATCATTGGCAAAGAGTCATACAAATGGTTTCATGAAACTGTTGGTATATATTCAGCCATACCAGTCTATTCCAATGGTTTATAAACCATTGGTATATCTCTATACCAATTGTTTTTTAAACCACTGGTAACTTGAAATTCCATAAGGCCTATACCAATAGTTTTTTTGAAAACCATTGGTATAGGTACAATTTAGAGAACCAATATTATAGGATATACCAACTATTATACAACTTATACCAATGGTTTTGAACCATTGGTACAACCCATATTTCTAAAAGTTATAATAAGATACATGTCTTCCTCAATTATTATGTGTTATATATGAAGGAATATTAACATCTTATAGAGTGTCCTAAATGTGGTACATCATGATATAGTTGAAAAAATATAGGTCTATTTAGTTATTAATCCACATACCGAGACTCTTACTATGAAAATTTGGTATCTCCTATAGTTCCTCATATGAAACATTTATTTTAAATTTAAAATGATCTAAAAAGGTTAATATGGAATGTACATGAGCATATATTTTATGGAAAATTATATCATGTATCTAATTTTCAATAATGCCAGAAAAATGATTAAAAATTTCATACCATTGGAAATGAAGTTATAAATCTAAAACTTGGTTTGTTCATAGATAAAATGAATTAATATAGAAGACTTGGTAGAAAACATAGTTCATGTCTTGTTTTTTTGGTAATGTACAACTTATCTCATGAATTTTGCATGAATAAAAAATATATCATGTTGATTTTAATGATTTATGGACCAAAACAACCTAGAAATGATATTTATGTTTACTTGTCAGCATTAATTGATGATTTTAAAATTTTATGGGAGGAAGTTATCAGTGTGTATGATTCATATAAAGTAAAATATTTTCAATTACATGTAACAATTATGTTCACTATAAATGACTAACCATTATATATATTTCTTTTGGATATTGTGTTAAGGTCCATAAAGCTTGTACAATTTGTGAATAAGGGACTTCATATTATCAACAAAATCATAGAAGAAAAAGAGTTTACAAGGTTTATCAAAGGTTTTTTTCTATAGATCACTCTTATTGATAATTATAAAAGGAATTCAACATCTCACAAGAATTTTATATTTCTCAAAATCCTTTTTCAACCGATTAGTATTTTGAGGGGGTAAAAAAATGATGTCACATTTGGATAGACACAATGATCTAGTAATGAAAAAAATATTTGGAAGAATTGATTAATATTTTTTGATCTTCTGTATTCAAGATATCAAGAGTTCAAACATAACATTGATGTGATACATGTTGAGAATCATGTACATGATGGTTTGATTGGATCATTTTTAGATAATAAACGAAAGGCTGAGGATGCGTTAATTCCAAGATTGGATTTAATGTGAATGAGAATAGGTTTGGATTTAGATCCAAAACCTAAAGAAAAAAAAACATACTTTCCTCTATTTTGTCATAAATTTTCCAGGAGGGAGGAAATAAGTTTTTATCTAGTGCGTCCAGGGTATCAAAGTGCCTCAAGGTTATTATTTAAATGTAAAAAATATTATGTCACTAAAACATCTGAAGTTAATAGGAATTAAATATCATCATCTTCATGTTATGATATAAAAACTCCTATCAGTTTTGTTATGTGGAATACTACCCATACATTTCATATTGATTATCATAAAATCATGGATTTTTTTAAAATTCCATTTTTAATAAAGTGATGGATATGGATTATTTTAAAAATTTATAGAACAGTATAGTTTATATACTTTATGAACTATAAATGTACTTTCCATTTTATTTTTTGATATCGTGTTATATTTAATAGTTTAATTGGTTTGATAAATAAAGCTTGGTGGATCCATATATCTATATTAGGTGTATCCTTTTGAAAGGAATACGAAAATATTGAAGTGGTATGTTAAGAATCAATGTCGATTAGGAGAATCTATTATTGATAGGTAGATTTTTTAGTATGTGGAATTTATTTATGGACTACTTTTCTACAGTGGATCACATAAGTTTGCCTATATCACTATATGAATGAGTTATTTTTTTGGGAAAAGGGGACATGTGGCTTGAAAATAAAGTTTTTTTCAGGTTAATAAATAAAGTAGTTACATTTATACATCTTGAATAACATATATAATTCTTATCCATATATAACTTCACATATTAATGTGTTAAAACAATATTATTCAAATTATATAGATATTTGGGTATTTAATGAGCATAATAAAACTTTTTTCCCATGGTTTAAAGGGACCATTCATTGTATATCATATGTGTATTGAGGTAGTTATTGGGTGGCCCAAATTTAAATGAGATAACATGGTTTCGGTGTGACTTTAATGGTAATATATTTTATACCGAAGACCAAGAAAAAAATAGAACAATTTAGGATAAAAGTTTATTGGTGTTTGCTAAAGTATTTCATTTTTTGAGGGAAAAATACAAAAACTCAATCTATGTGTTATGTTTATATTTCGAAGTAATTGAATAAATATAGAAGATTTATTACTTTAAATTTAAAGTTCTTGTAGTCAACTATAAATGGGTTGTTGGTTAAAATAGTTCTATATATGATGAATTTAGTATGACACTAGTAAATCAGAATATATTGGAATACACAGATGATTCTTTTATCATGGAAAGATATGTGGAAAAAATTCAATGTTCTTGACCCATAAAATATCCTGTGGTCTATCATTTTGTAAGGGAAAAAAAATACTATTTTGGTGATAAGAAACTTGACAGTGATGAATTATGTGAGATCCATACTTACATGGAAATATTATCAAATGATTTTGATGGCTATGTCATAGATATGGTTTTTTCTATATATAAAAATCCTAAACCAGTAATATAAGAAAACTACCCTTTATTTATCTCCTAATATTTTAAGTAGAATATACTTATTTCCAGTTTAACTTTTTAGATTTTCCAAAAATGTTTGATATACTATTTATAATTTTATTTTTTATTTTAGTTATATATTTAAATAGGTATGATAAATTATTTGTTTAATTTTGCTTTATTTTGTTTGTAAAATTTTTTAACTATTCAATTTTATATGTAAATGTTGGATTTGTATAAATTTTTACTTAAGAATTGTTTTCTTATTTATATATTATTTCATGTCTCATAAATGTTGTCAATATTTTTTTAAAATTGTTTTAACTACTTTAATTAATATTATAAAGAGTCTATTTTATTTAGTTTTATTTTACTTATATCATTTTTCAATTTATATTTAATTTTATATGTAACGGTTGGATTTGTATAATATTTTACTTAATTTTTTTTCTTCTTTCTATATTATCTCATGTATCATAAATTTTGTTAGTATATTTTTCACATTGTTGTTAACTAATATAATAGATATGATAAATATTTTGTTTTGTTTTTTTATTTGAATAATTTTCTAATTTTTATTCAATTTTATATGAAACAGTTTGATTTTTATAATCTTTTGCTTATGTTTTGTTTTCTCCTGCATATATCATTTCACATCTCATAAATATTTTCTGAATTTTTTATTATTTTAGTTAACTACTTTAATGGATATGAATAAAAATATGTTTATTTTACTTTATTTATGGTTATATAATTTTTCAATTTTAATTTAATTTTATTTGTAATAGTTTTATATGTATAATATTTTAATTTTTTTTATTAATTTGATTTGTATGATAATGCATGATCAAACAGATGGGTCACCTTAATATTCTAGGTAGCACCCTAGACATACTTCTGCTGAGGTGTCTCCACATTCCTCAACATAGGAACTTTATACTTCTATAAGTAACAAGAAGGATTACAGGGTTGGTAAACTTGGTAGCATATGTTTACCTAAATTATCACTTACTTGTTTCCAGGACCATGGGATATCTATCAAGTTTGATGGAAATATTAATAATATATATTCAAATTCTAAATAATTTAGGATATTTGTTTCTATGAAAGATCAAGTGAAAGTAAGCATTATGATTTCTCATTAGAGAAGTGTCAACCAAATAACACCAGCTCATATAAGGGAGATCATTTTGGTAAGATAGTTTATTATTATTTTAATTATCATGATATGTTTTTAATAATATAGGTTATTTCTTCCTTCTCATCAGTTGAAATATGATTTACCTAACACTAAATAAGTCTGGAGGAGATGTTTATCTTTTATTTCTAGGATATGGGTGTATTTTAAATTAATTTTATCTTTAGATTTAATTTTTTGAGGAAGAAAAAAATTAAAATTCATGTGATATATATGGTTTTATATATAAAGATGCATGGAATATGTTAATTTAAAGTAAATGACACAAATCATTTTTGTTAAGTAAAATGTTATGTTTTTGAAGTATTTTTTTGTATAATTCCTAAAAATAATAATATTAGTGATTTTTTTCATTAATTAATAGGAGTCATGTATATATCATATGGTGATCCAATTAAAAAATTTATACCTTTATAATTTATCTCATAGAGTGTATTTGTTATTAGAAAAAATGAGGGATTTTTTTTTTGAAAATTTTAGAGATGAGTCTTTAGTATTTTTAGAGACTTCCCATCGTCCACCTAATTAGACATGAAAAATAGAAAAGTTCCCTGAATGGAAAAAGGGGAACATGTATTACCTAAGAGTCAAAGGTTATAGATGAAAATATTTTAAGATGTTATTTAAGTTATTTTTAAACTCTTTATATTTTTAAATTCACTAATCAAAATTTTATCTTTTATATTGGAAAACCTTAAAGAGTAGAGAAAACATAGGACCTTCTTACCTAAGGGTATGAAGAATATTTTGGGAACTTTATTAGGAAATCCCAAATACCTATGTCATGTATGAGGATATGAGTAATGTGTTTTAATTAAAAAATTATTTGTTTATTCCAAAACTTTTTTAGGGAGGATTTATATAATGGAAAATAGAGGCTTAATAAGATAATGTTTAGGATATGTGTGAGATGATGGAGGATAGGATAATATTATTGTTACAATTGATTATTGAAAACATAAAGAGACAATTTTAGGTTACATATCCCACTCCTCCACCTCCACCAGTATGTCCCACACTCACACCTCCTCCTCCACAGTTTCCCATCAATATCGAGTTATATGTTGAAGATCTACATTATCATATTATAGCATATGAGTTTATATATTATATTGGGGATACCCTAAATCATTAGAAGATGGATATGGATCAACTTAAGGTAACGATGTAGGAAATTATAAATGTATTGTCTAGATTAACATTTCCTACTAATGAGGTTTTTATAGTTTGAAAAGGTGTCAAATATTTTTTACTCTGGCCATCTAGACTTTTTCTGATAAATTTATATTGAGGTATAAATATATTATATCCATTATTTAATATTGGTGTCAAATTTGATTTAATATTTTAATATATATAAATATTTATAAGAATATATTAAAGGTAAATATTTGTGTATATAGAATGAAAAAACATGTTTAGTCCCCTTCGACTTCACATACTACTTTATTGAAGGACTTTCTAAATTATCATCATATGAATTTAAGTTTTTGGATGCTTATAAGATTATAATGAATTAAAATGTTTATGGGAATGATTATATGGTGAATATTTGTAAGAGAGATATCATAGAGATTGTAACTACAGATATATTAGGTCTCATAGTGATGAAAGTATTTTCTATGTAAGTTGATTATCATATTTATCTCAATTTTATCAATTTTATCTAACTTAATACATATTTTTGTTTCTATTAATTATCTCTAAACACTTTTTATTTGTTATGATATGAAATTAGTGTATAGATTCATGGAATCACAATTTTTTTCTTGAGTAACAAGGATAATGAAGTATGAATAAAGATTAGTATATATTTCTAAAAGATTTCAAAAATTATACAATTCGTTATTGGATGCATCCTTATATTGATGGGTATAAAATATTTTTTTAAAGTTTTATTTCTATTAATTAAATAACCACTAACATTATATTTTTGTATATCAATAGTTATAATATGTGTGCTTTTATCTACATGAAAAAAACTTACTGGTTGTGCTTTATACATGGAGACACATGAGAAAACTTTAAAGAAGTATTAGAGATGTAAGTTTTATTATTTTAATGAATATATATTATAAAAAAATTATTTTATTTTATACTTATCATTTATAAATAGTTCATGGAAGTTCTATAAACAGTCAATAGGATTTATGGAAAAATTATCACTTATGTGTGCGCAGAGGTGACTTCATTTAAAAGTGCTAAAATTCAGAAGATACTTAAAATGATGTTTTCAATTGATAATTTTTTTTGAAATATAAATTTCATCATCAAGAAAGATTAATCTAACGTGGATATTATTTTTTGAGAGTTTTGTATGAAATAAATATATTTGGGATAGTTATAGGTTTTGACAAGGTTAGATTTTATTATAAATTTTTATTTTATTTATATAGTCATTATTTTTAGATAAATATAGAATACATTATTTTTAATTTGTGACTTTTAATGATCATATCACATAAAATAAAAATGAGTTAAATCACCTATGGGGGTATGTTTCCTGAAAAAATGTGTGTTGATCGGCGTTATAATGAGATTCAAGTTCAGTTCATAACTTTTTTCTCTAACAGAAACTTTTAATTTCTCCTACATCCATAAAAATCCACACAACTTCTTTCTAAAGGTATCCATTCATTATAGTTTCTAACCAATAATGATTAGGAACTAACATTGGTTGAGAGGATGGGTGGTTAAGCTCATCACACCCTTTTGAGGGGAGTTACTTATTACTTGGAGACTCTCTTATATATTTAATATACGTTCATGAATCTTTCCCAAATCCTGGTATAAGACTAGTTTACCTAACAAAATGATCAGATGTCAAATCCATGTTCATGTAGGAGGTTATTATATCAGTGAAAACATATTTATATATCAGGGGTTCTCCATATTTTTACCCATTATTACATAACAATGAGGTACTACTACTTCTTTGAATTTTTATAACTAGGCCCTATAGATTTTACTTCCTTCCAGGGAGGCGATTACTATTTTGGAATTAGGATTGAACCTCTAGGAGGTTTCCTATATATGTTATGAAAGATATGAGTCAAAACCCATGTAGTTCATAGAGGGCCATGTTGTGCAGTTTAACATCATATGGAAAGGACATATATGAGTTAATTTAAGCATTGGATATGAATATAGGACCTTAGGAAGGTGTCTTATGTATCCTATTTATAAAACGAATTAAATTCCCCACAGTTCATAGTCAAGGGTGTCTTTATAGTGAAGGGTGTGGAAATATAAGTTTGAATGGGGCTTATGCATATAATTCTTCACTTACATGCCTCATCAGGAGTATATCACTTTGAGTAAAGAGAATGTGTAATCAAATGTACACCTAAACATGGAACCACTTAGGGAATTATCCTCATGATATTGGTACAATCATCACCGATCTCTAAGACCATTTGATTTGTGCTCAGTGTGAGAATCAAGAGGTATTAGAATATTATACTCATTACCTAAGAGCATAATATTTATCTTGTACGAGGATTAAATAATGAGTTCACCCTAATATTTGTAATAGGCTTACACACTGATGTCTCCTTGATGTTTATATGGGGATTACAAACTAAGGTCACCCTGATTTTTGAGCAGGGATTACACACTAAGGTTTTCCTGATGTTTTATTTTTTAGCATTATGGACTCTTGAAGAAAATAAAAATATAGACAAGTCTTACACCATGTGAGGACTTCCATTATGGGGGTTTTCATTATACCAATGTAATGATTGTTTCAATTCCCTAAGATCATGCGAGTCATGCTCAGTGTGAGAAAAAAGGGATAACAAGGGATCAAATTCACTACATATAGGTGTGGGACTAATGCATTGAAGTATCCGTAATGTTTGATAGGGTATTATACACCAAGGTTTCCTAGATTGAATATGATTATAAACCTCATAAAGGTTATGAACCCATGAGTAAAGATAGGATATTAATTATTGGTAAGGATATAAAACCTTAGAAATACATCCTATGTATCCTACTTATAATAGAAATCAGATTCCTCATAGTTCAAATTTTATGACCCAGTGATGGGTAGGAAAGTATAATTTCACTTAAGGGGATTACTGCATCAAGGTTTAGGAAATATGGGGACTTATACCAAGATGGATTCCCATGTTTTTAGGAATTTTTATCATGTTGGTGACATGATAACCACAGATCTCTAATAGCACTTGAGTCATGCTCGGTGTGAGAAACAAGAGATAGAGAAAGATCAAAATTGTCACAATGGATACAAGATTAAATTTGTATAGGGCTTACACACTGAGGCTTCCCTAATATATATGTGATTATAAGTCCCAAAGAGAACATAGATCCATGGGAAAAGATTCAAGGGATTCCACATGGGATATTATAATATTAAAGAAACATGGTATTTTTTACTGGATTATATGGCACAAACCTCAAAAAGGGTGTCCTACATATCCTTCTTATAATAATAATTATAGTACTTGTAGTTTAAAAATTACTTTTCTCACTGATGAGTAAGGAAACATGGTTGGGCTTATAGGAATCCTAGTTTTATCAGTTAGGGAGTATTGGAGGATTATTAAAAGAATTTGACCTTTACAGGAGGATAATGTTTTAGAAGAGATTATGTGACACACCAAGGGAATCATATAGTTATATGGGTTCTATGTGGTTATGTGCTCCACATGAAGGAAGGGGGACATGTGCTCCACATGATCCCTTTGGAGTTGCATGCTTTTTTGTGGTCGATTTAAAGTCACATAGATAGAAAATGGTGTGAGGATATGTTCCTTTATGATGTTTTTAAATCCATATTGATGTGCCAAGGTATAGGGTATGAAATAATGTAAAGGTTGGGTAGTGGTTCACTTCTCTTGAAGGGAAGGTGGTCTCATGCTTCACATGACCCATTTGGAGTCACATGAATGGGAAAGTATGAGAGGGTATGTGATTTTATGATGGATGATGGTCCATATGATCATATTTCCTAGTCTCATGACCAAGATATAATATCATGATCAACCCTCAATCAACTCAGTCTCCTTTTATTTTCCTATAGTTACTCATCAGGATTTGGTAAGTGGAAAACCTTTGAAATCACTTGATCAATCTGATCTAAAAAATTTTATCCTATGTGTGTGTGTCTAGTGTTTCTCTAGGGGGATTATATGTATCACCACCATAATATAAATATTCTACTTTACATGTTGATGAATCCAAATACCTCATCATAAGTCAGTGAAAGGACCATCCACATAAATAGGAAACATATCATGTGCTTCGAATGATCAAGATGGATGTAATTAGTGACATCCTCCCTTCATCACATGATAAATAGAGATTGTATGATTGTTCTGTCATTACCAGCCTCTTAAATCATGTAATCCTTTAGCATGACCTGATCATGAGACTTCGAGGGGATTTCATTTGATGTTCAAGATGAACATGACCAATATCCTTCACGCGATCAGGACAACATGTCCCAGGGCCTTCTCATGATAAATCCAACATGTCCAAGGGATTTCACAAGATCAAGATGACATATCCAAGGGCCTTCACATTATCAAGATGACATGACCAAGGTGTTTTTTTATAATTAGGCCAACATGTCCAAGTGCCTTCATGTGATCAGGACTACATGTCCAAATACTTTCACGTGATCAGGCTAACATGTCCAAGGGCCTTCGTATGATCAGTTGGACAAGTACATGGTATTTTTTTGAATAATTAAATTATCATGAAAACTTCATAATCCCTTCACATGAAAAATATTGTAACTTCCATTGCATAATAATCCCATCATTTATAGCCTTTATCATATGATTCCCATGGAATTTATCTATTTTTTCCACTAGGGCATCACATGATTAAGACTAACATGTTTTCATGTGAACATGAAAACATGTCCAAGGACCTTTTTGTGATTAGGATGATATTTCTAGGGGCCTTCGCATGATCAATGAACTTATCACATGAACTATGTAAGCCCTTCACATGAATCAATTATCATGGTGTTGATCAGATGAATTCAAAGGGGGAGCCACATGATCATTCATAGATCATTAATTATCATGAAACCCTTTTCATGGACAGATCTATTTGGTCATACTTATGGCATCTCATGATACTTTAAGAGTTATATGGTCACAAGTATCTAAGAGGGTCACGTGATCATGTGACCTTGGCACATGACGTCGCTTATAGTCTATTTTTATTATTTTACTTTTATGTTAAAATGATACACATATATTATATATTTATTAAAATCCAGATTTACAATGTTCACTTGGTGGGCATCAAAAAATCCCCCTAGAATCGAAGTGCTAAGGAAGGAATAATGACTCAATTCTAAGGAAGTAAATGCCATCCTGAGCCCCCTAGGATTCCACTGGTTGGTCTCCTGAGCGTATCTTGGTCTTTTGAGAGACATTTGGTATTTTGAAAGATATCCTATAAATAATAGGGTGAAGGTCTAGTCATTTCACTTCTGAATTAGAAATTTTGAAGAGATCTTGAATATTTTCTTCCGATGATTGCTTTATAAGATAGTATAGTGTAACCCCATCATGATAACTATTCACATGATCCAATCAACTAAAGAATTTTTCTATATAACTCATACAACCAATCAACAAACTAATGAACAATAATATAATTAAAACATGTTGTGCATACTTGTCCATAGTATTACTTCGTGTGATGTACTTGGGAGTCAAGCGGCTATATAATGTTTTATGTGATCAAGAGACTCAGAACAAATCATACAATCATGATATTTTACATGTGTTATGTGATCACGATACTCAAAATGGATCATGTGCTATAATTTACTCCATACAAGTCATGAATTTTTTATCTAGTCCACCCTATTTGTAAGATCCCAAACATTCATACTAATACCAAATGTATTATTTCTCCTATTTTAGATGAATTTGAAAAGGGATGTTATAGAAGTAGTGGATTTTGGGAATGATATGGCTTCCAGTATGAACATTTATTAGCTATTAATTATCCATTCATATCAAAAGTTTTTAGAAAGCCTGATGGGGATCAATATTTTGGAGTATCCCTCTTCTAATTGGCTAAATCTATAAAAATTTAGTCTTAAGAAAGATGCTCCCATTCTATTACTGTAATTAAAGACCGTACCCCTTCTTAGATACCAAAGACCCACAATACCTTTAAAGAAAATGTTTCTCATATGGGTAACTTTATCTCTGAGGATAAACACTCTAAAGAGTATATGTTTAAATTCATGAAAAAATATTTTCAATGGGTTCATATTAGATATAATCCTGACATCTATATGTACTAATAAATAATGTAAAACTCTATCTCAAGTCAGAAGTTTGGATGGCTACCCAGTTGGGATCCTTGATTGAGGAGAATATTTATAATAAACTAAGGTTGTACTTTTTGGATACAGTGTACTACCACAAATTTTTCTACTGAGCTAAAGTGGATTGTCATCTATGAGGCTACTTGGATTTCAAAAACCTTTGCTTACTGTAACAAGTGTATGATGGAAGACTTGGTCAGATGGTGGAGTCTAGATACTAATATGTTCCCCTTGATTCATGGTGATTTCAACATCAATCTCTAGGGTGTTAATAAAATGTATGGTGTGCTAATTTTGGGAGACAAGTATGATGAGTTTCTACTACCACTCTCTACTCAAGATGACGCATAATAGAAAACTCCTATTTCTAGGGAGATAATCAAGTTGGCCGAAAAGGCCCTTGTAAATGCCCCATTTCTTGGGAAAGACATCCCATTCAAGAGCTGGGATGAATTAATTATTAATTAGTCATGCTCTAAACATCTAGAAAATAATCCAAAATATTTACCGTCACGAGATTATCTTGGGAGAAAGATGACTATTATCCAATGGTTGAATAAGGATTATTTAATTACTGGGGTGAGAGGTCATATATGAAGTCAACCAATCCATCCAATTAGACATATTTCTCAAAATTTACCTGAGTGGGTACCTTCAATAGAGACCTAGTCTTATCATACATAATTATTACATCTTTTTAGATAATTATTCAATGCATTACATAATCATGTGCCTAAAAATCATAATAGTTTAGTGTATTTGGAGACCAGGTACACAATATTATAATTTTTTTTGAATTATCTTCAACATATACCATAAATATATTCCCCTTACTCTTAAAAAACATATCCTACTTAAAACCTTTATTCATAACCTAGGGAAATAAAACACACGAAAGGGTGACCTTAGATGCTCAGTAAGGGTAAACAAGGAAGATGGATAAGTATAACATGAACATAAGTGTATGAGAACATGAGCATAACATTTAAAATCCATACCCTACATATCAATGATCATAATATTGAGTCATGGAATAAATATTGGAAGTTCATAAGACATTAATCATAAGGAAATCAAAGAACACAATCCATGAGATAATAAAATTGTCATACAAAATATATTTGTGGCATAAACATCAGCTTATAAGATTTTGTACATGTATAAATAGATACATGTTCACTCATTAAGTTAAGAACATGAAATTAGGCCCTAGCATAAACATATGGACATGTAACCAGATCCACACATAACATTATGGACATGAGATATAGGTCCATACATAACACTATGAACATATAATCAGGTTTATGAATAACATTGTAAAAATGTAATTATCTTCACACATAACAGTTTGAACATGAAATTAGGTTCAGAAATAAAATATTTACTCATGAGTTATCCATCTTTACCCAATGCATTGGAGGGAGATATAGTTCACACCCATCATATAATAAAAATCATACTTATGTATTCCACAAGATCATAAAACATTCATCATATCATAACCCATGAAATGAAATGGGTTTAATAAAATTTCATCATG
Organism: Viscum album; assembly: GCA_963277665.1. Lineage (NCBI taxonomy): Eukaryota > Viridiplantae > Streptophyta > Magnoliopsida > Santalales > Viscaceae > Viscum > Viscum album. Next base: position 643,322,778 of record OY728120.1, on the reverse strand, counting down.
TCATAACATGTGGAAAATTGAAAGGTTTCATAACCATTTCATCATAGAATAACCCATGGAAAAAATAAGAGGGTTTCATAAGAATTTTATCATGGTATAACCCATGGAAGAGAAACAGATTTTATAAAAATATTGTCATGATAAAGAATCAATAGAAATAATAATAATGGTATCATTTGTTTATATCCATATCAAATCACATGTCACGTCAAATTAAGTCATCATAGATGGATAATGATTTTAAAATATAACTTGGAACATTTCTTCAGAAAATAACTTTTATTTGAAAATCACTTTTTAAAACTATAAATTCATAAAAAAATTGAAAATAATTTTATTTTAAAATAACCATGAAAATTTATAAATTAATCTTCAAATCAAATAAATTCCATGATTTTAGAAAATTATGTTCATTCCATACACATTAAAACAAATATTCCTTTCACATTTTTGGGAAAATCAAAACGGGCATTGTTCAGAAAAAGATATGAATATTCCTTTGAAAACATTTTTTGAAAAGTAAAACATCAGTAAAAATTTAATTAATAAATCATTTTAATAATTTCAAAAAAAATTAGTTTTTAAGAAAACATGTTTTTGTAAGGAAAAGGGTTTTCTACCGAAACAAGAAATAAATATAATTTTTCTTAAAAATATTATGTTGAACTCTTGAGTACCTAAAGTTTGTAGAATGAAGAGAAAAAATGAATTCTATAGAAATAATAATAGAATATGGAAATTAATGATAATTATTTGAGATTTGGATCATAATATTTCATCATCAAAAACATAATAAAAAACAATCCTGATAAATTATGAGATTGTATCATAAAACCCTTACCACTTTGGTAACATTGAATCATAATCCCCATGAAGGAATGATATTAAATGAAAATTATAATTCCATGAGATAAATAAATTCATGATATTACATGTCAAGGGGTCTATATATACACCTTATAAAATAATATAGGTTTATAACGTAACATATGTATCAAAGAAGAAAAACCAATAAAACAAATCCCTTACCGCTTTAGTAACTTTTGAACAATAAACCCCATGAAAGATAGATCCTAAAATGAATATTTAAATCACCATAATTTTGAGGATAAAAATAATAAAATGAATAATTATATACAACTCATATAAGAAATATTTGGTGAATATGACATGTGTCTCATAGAAGTAAAAAAGTGAGACAAGAATCCCTTAATACTTTAATAATATTTTGAATCATAATACCCATTAAATAATAACATCAATTTAAAATATTAATATCATTAAAATTATTATATTAATTATATAACATTTCAAAGGGGAACTATATACCCCAATAAAAAGAAATGAGTGGTGAATTAGAATCTTCCTCCCAGAAATAAAAGAGAGACTAGAAATTTCTTAAGTCAAGTCTTAACTTCCTCCATACATATTTGAACCTACTATATAATAAATAAAAGATTATTATAAATATATTATATAATAATAATTATATATATTATAAAATTTTTGATTTAATTATGACCATTTATTACCTGTTTATTACCAATTCCTTGTTAAAATCATGTTTTGGGTAATAACCGATTTTTTGTATATGTTTTAATTTTTTATTTTTGGTCCTCTTAATTTGATAATGGTTCCATAATCTCAATAATAATAATCATGAAGTAATTATAATAATTTTACATAAATTATAATTTTAATACCAATCATTAAATATGGTTTTGAGAAATGAATTACATTACGATCATAAAGACGATAGGTTGTACGTACGCATGAGTAATTCATCCATTATTCAACGATCATTATAAAAAGTAGGTAATTAATATTTTATCTTTCTGGAATTATAATAATATAATAAATAAAATATTATTCCTGTAAAAAAAAATATAAATATCATCCATGTGGCGTGGTGATGTAAATAGAGAGTCGCATTGCTTCATGAAGGCGGTTATCCACACGCACATGAACCACATTATCATATTTCTGTGAGTGAAAAGGTACAAAAAAATGATATAATATATTTCCATAATGATAAATATGTCTTTAATGTAACAATTATTTCATTTATATCACCTATATTCATTAAATTTATCTTTTTTATCTTCTATTTAAAGCGTTAGTAAAAAACGAATCACATTGCTTTGTGAGGCAGTAGTCTGTTGTACCCATAAGCAAAATTATTGTATCGCTTATGGAATGAAAATTAAAATGTTTTATATAATATAATGAATAAATAGGTATAATTATGTTATAAATATCATATATATAATTTATATCCATCATCATAACCATCCATGAGAGTTGGTAATGAAAAAATGAATGACATTAGTTCGTGAGATGATAGTCCATCGTACACACGAATGATGATTTTGTAACCCATTTGATAGAAATGGAGATGGTTGTAGATAATTAAATTAACATAAAAATATATCAGTATATTTAATACAATTATTTTATTATATCATCATAGTTAAATAATAATTTAAGTAGGTGGAGGAATAAATTAAATAAAAATTCTCATTGAATAACTTTACCTCTTCTCCGGGTAACCTCCTTAGGTTTGCCCCAAAATATCTCCTAGGTTATTTTTAAGAAAAAATTAAGGATTATAATATTATAGGAGAAAATTTTGAAAGTGATTTGGATAGTTTTTTTCTTAAAAAAGTGTTTTAAGGTGTAAAGAGGAGAAGAGAGGGGGTGGCCTTTTATAAGTGTGGTGAGTGGCACACTTGTAATTTTGGAAAATAAATAGGTGTACCCATGTTTTTAACATGAAAAAGGGTCAAAATAGAGTATTATAGAGACTTGGACATTATAGGATCTATATTTGGCCCTAAAATATATTTTATACAAGTTTTATGGTCATTTTAACCCTTATGATTTTAGTTTAACCCCTTGGTAAACCCATTTTTACATTAACTGCGGTAAATAATTTTTATTGTTTTATTATTAATTATGGTAAAAAATAAGTTAAAACTACTATATAATATATATTATTATGATAACAAATATTAAATTTATTTTTCTAAATTCCATTCACATAATTGGAAGATTTTAATTTAAAATTAATATCACAGACGTGACGAGAAAGCATGGTTTCAAAGAGAAAATATTCAAAAGTTTACAAAGTTTTTATATCAAAATTCAATATAAAAATGATTACAATGACCTAAATTGGATTAATATATATATATATATATAATTTAAGTAATTTTAATTTAAAAACAATTTAAAATATAATTTAACTTTATAAATAATTTAAATGAAAATGTTGTTTTCAATTAAAATCAAGTCTTTTTCACCATTCATAAAAAAATTAATCTTTTCATAAAATTACTAAAAATTCACCCTAAGATAATATTGATGTGATTCTTTAGAAAATAATTTTTTTCAGATAAATTTTGTAAAATTTTCAAAAAATAGTTCTAAAATAAGTGCACAGAAAGGATGACAAAACTTCTTGTTAGAAAAGAAATACAATTTTTAAGCATAAAATTAGATTTATTCTTATCAATTGTCTAGAAAAAACATGAGATGAATTTTAAAAATTTTATTTAATATATTATGTATAAATTTCATTAAAATAATTCAACAAAAGTGTTTTTTTAAATTTATTGAGGTAAAATATGTTTGTGTACATAAAAATAGTTTTTTCAAAACAAAAGAGTTCCTTTATTTTGAAATGGTTTTTATTTTCATTTTTAATTAATTTGTCACCAAAGAATTTATTTTATATGAATGTGTAAACCATATATTTTCATAATTTATTTAATTATATTTATACCCTATGCTTCACATTCAAGCAAAGGCTGGTCCTGATGGCAATGCCATACCCTCTCTTTCTGACAAATCTGATTAGCCGAACAAGCCATGGGAATGTGGAGAGCTGATATCATGATGAAGAAGCTAGGGAGGAGCAGTTCCAAGTATAGTATGTATATTTTCTATGACCTATGGGTCATTTAATATCTGAGCCTATGATCCTTGTAAGGGTTCCCCCTCATCCCTTGAATGGGGGTTATCAAAAATCAATTAAAAGAAGGCCTTTGGGCCATTTAGGATAATTATAATATTTCAATAGTATTTCATGTTTCATTTAAACTCAAAATTGCATGTAATAAAAGATAAACTTAGTGTTGAATTTAACATAAGATAAAATTAGTGTTGTGTGTAATGAAAGATAATTCTATGTTTTGTGTAATTCATAATATCAGAATGAATAAATTTATTTGAAAAAATTATATTTCAAAAAATCTTTGGGTATTACACGTTCTATCGACCCAGAAGAAGGGTGGAGTTAGGGTTTCAACCTTTATGATGGTGGAAGACATGGAGGGGGGAAGATATATTGGTCTGGAAATTCATATACTAGCCAAGTTATATCGCTTATTTCATCATATCTATAGGGTAAACCCACCGTACTTAATATTTTTCCCCTTACAAGTGATATAGGGTTGGATAGGGGCCCACTTGGGAAAAAATGAGCATCTGAGCACCCTGAACATTCCCAATGCTCAATTTAAGACCTTTTTCAATGTATCAATGGAGTTATCCCCACTACACTAAAGGTCTAGGAAATTAAGAACTACCTGAATCATTATGATCATTTCCCCATCATACCATATGAGTCGCCCATCGATAACATAACTTATAATAGAAAGGGTTACCTTGAAGATCAAGCCTATTTGATCACAATTGATGATGGAATTATCTCCACTTGAATTGATGATAGAATCCTCTATGAGTGGTATGTGCCTTGTCAATTTGGGTGAAATTGTTTGTGCATTTATATGAGATTATTTTCTCCTCCCCATGTCTAGTATGAAAAAAAAAAACAATTTGAAGTTGATCAATTCTAATAAATGTTTAACAGGGAGGAGACTCATACTCAAATAAACTATCCTTTGACTGATACTTAGTTAAATATCTCCAAATCCTATGTTCATGCCTAGATTCATTCAAATTAAAATGGGAAACGAGGCATATTGGTTGAAAATTCCATGGGGTTTCCACTGATGATTTGAGGAGAATTCAATCCAAGGCCTAGTAAGCAACCTTTATCTAGTAGGCCTGCAATTTCGAAGATGACTCACAGGATGTAAAGCATCCAGAGTCAACTTTATCATCAAAAAGGGTTATAACTAATGTGGCTATAATTTGTGGGGCACCTATAATATGATCCTCATCCATGGTGGAATTTACTATTTCATGTTAGTAATGGGATTATTGGAGGAAGGAAAATTTGATCTTTGAGGCCTAGGGGATTTTGTCTCTTGTATAGTTAGATCTAGAGAGATTTACAAATGTTAATTCTCCCTTAGGAATCTCTTTCAAACATCATCCATCTAAGGTTGATGTGTTCCTTTAGGGTCTTGATGTGGGAATTCATATTATTAAAGGATAAATTTATTATTCAACCTGGGTGTGAAAAATAATGGTATATGGAATAGTGGTGGTTATCACAGATAGAAAATACCACTAAGAATTTAGTTAATAGGTAAAGCTATATTTAATATCACCTTGAGATGCTTGAATACTCCTTAAAATGTAATTATTTATCCTTATCCTATTGATTATTATAGGAATCCAAAGAAGTATATTCACCCCTCTTCTCTCTAGTATATTCCCTTGGGGGGGAAATGAGATCGACTCAGGTGATGACCAGGAGGCCAAGGAAAAGGGATCTCCTATTCAGATTTATATAATGAGGGTACCAACTATCGACCCTAAGACAACATGGTACACACCCCCATTAGTTCCATCCTCGATACCTTTAGTGTCTCCATCTTCTATAGATCCTTCCTCAAAGAGGAAAAGGAAGAAGAAGTAGGATAATCCACTGAAGTACTCTCAACCAAGATCAACTGGTGAGTGTTTCACTTTGTAGACTCGTCTTTTCTTTCTTTATGGGATTCCTTAGTGGAATATTCTAACCTAAATAACTATACATGACCTCATTAAGTTCTCTTAGATGTAGAGTCACCTATTTATAAGGATAAATATGTTCCCTATATTCCTCCAATGGAACCTTCATCATCAGGAATTGTTCATAGAGAGGTAGAGTTGACTAGGGTCTAGGAAATATCATATCCAAAATCTAATACTGATGTGTTAGTGTTCATGATTTCATAACTGACAAATGATATTTCACTCCTAGAAGAGGCCAACATAGATAGCTAATCCTCCACCAACTTGGATATGATGGATTCATCACTGGGAAAGGGTAATAATTTTTTGAAGTTGAGTGCATTTCCCAATCTGTATCATGTAATCTCATATTTCTTCACGAAAATATCTCTTTGAGGTGGCATAAATACTATTCTAATATAAAAAATTCTAGTGATTATGATAGGTCATTCGATGTAAGAAGGCATCTCCTCTTCCCCTGGAGATGGACATGAGATGACATATGCTTCTGGTGGAATGACTAAGATGTTCATATTCATAGTACTTCTCATAACCATTGGTTTAACAGCCTCTTATACACTTCATTTTAGTACTCTTTCCTCAAATATCAGGGGCCTTGGATCCTCTTACTTTGGGATCCCTCCCAACTAGAATGACTAAAATAGAGACCAACTTTTTACCAAGCCTACAAAAGGATTCGAGCATGAGTTAGTCACTTAGTGAGTTAGTCCTAAAATATATTACCATTCTTGGACTAAGATTTAGATGAGTCTTAGAGCATGAAATATTTCATCGGTAGCTGTAGTAACAAGTATGGGGGGACATATAGAGTTTAATCACTAAGGGCCCATTCAAGTAACTAGAGGTTCAGTTGGGACATCTCAAGTAAAATTTCACCATTCTCAACTATGGGGGTTTGAATATCAAACTCTTTATAACAAGGTAAAGGATATGGTTTATTTAAGTAAGAATAAGAGAACCCTATAGCTAAGGTAATCGGTGATGGAGGCCTCTTCTCTAGACAAACAATATCAACATGGTGCTTTGAATGATGATTCTCGGCATGTGAAAAAGGTAACCTCTTATCAGGATATAGTCAATTCTAGGAAGACCCAAGATTGATAGGCTCTATTTGGATCTATCCCACCTATAATATATACTGAAATCCATGGAGAAAATGGTAAAATAACAATAATGTTTTTTTTTCACATGAGCCTCAACCCGGTTTGTAGTACCCCCGGTTTCGGGTACATAACCTCTTTCCTCACGTATTTTTAAATGGTGTGAATAAAATAGAGAGTTTCCATAAAATAGAGAGTTTCCATAAAATAAAGAGTTTCTATAATATAGAGAGTTTCCATTAAGTTGGGTGTTTCTATAATGTTGGGTTTTTCCATAAAGTGGGTTGTTTCCATAATGTAGGGTGTTTCCATAAAGTGGGTTGTTTCCATAAAGTGGGGTGTTTCCATAAAATGGGATGTTTCCATAATGTGGGGTGTTTCAATAAAGTGGGATGTTTCCATAAAAAAAATTTTGTTTCCATAAAAAGGGTAAATGTGAAGGATGGGAGAGTTTGGGGGTTTTTTAAGGACTGTTGGGTCCAAAAGTAAGGTCACATGATCCATACACGATTGGCCCAAACCGTGTGGTCAAACCTTGCACAGAGGTCAAATCTAGATCCTATTTCTAGAAGCTTACTCGTTTTTACTATATATATTTATTTTTGGCTTCACAACACTCATATTTAGACATTACTCTCCCTATAAGGCTAGATAACCCTCCCCACATGAGTTGGATCCATCCTAGAGCCTTCCCTTGGTGATTTTGAGTCCAGTTTTTGAGGTATGTCACCATTCTTTCCGGATTTGTCATGTTTTCTTAGATCTGATAAGATATACTTATCCAATATCCATTATTTCTTAGATATGAACCTATATTGGGTAGATCTACATTTTTGGATTCAAAATAATTCAATGTTGAGTCGTGATATTTCTAGGATAAGAGAACCTAGGATGTTCTTGGAGAATCGACCCACTTCCTTGTGCGTTCTTCGTCTATTGTCAAAGTTTCATCAAAACCTTCAAGGTAGGAGGCTTTTATCGACTCCTCTTTCTAGAATTTATTGTCTTAGATTCAAATTGGTTTATTTATTGTGAAATTAATGGAAAAGTATTCATTTGTGATGATTTATGTTTTTTGTGAAATTGCATGATCTTAGTGAATAGTTGTGCAAAAGGGGGTTTAATTTAAAATGATGATTTTAAATTATGAATTTTATGTAATTGATAAATGGTTGATGAAAAAGGGGTTTTCAATATAAATGGTTCTCAATAAAAATATAGTTTTATTGAAATGGTTTGGAGTTTTAATGGTTTGGAGTTGAAATGGTTTGTCATTGAAATGGTTTTGATGGAAATAGTTTTCAATAAAAAGTTGTTTTTATTGAAAGGTTTATATTGTATTGATCGTTGGGAATATGTGTTGTGTGTTCATATTTCATATACGGGTCTTGGTTGAAATATGAACTTGTGCTCAGTGCCAAAAGTTTAATGGCACATGGGAATTTCATATATGAGGCTTGGTTGAAATAATACCTTGTGCTCGGTGCCAAAGGATTAATGGCATATGGGAAACAATTACCTTGTGACGACTTGGTAGATCGATAAGAAACCACTCATGAGTATGGAACTATCATAACAAAGCATGCATGGTTAGTTTCATGGGTTTGAGGAATGGTTGGGTATGCCGATATAGGGATATTGGGGAATGGTTGTAAATATTGTTTAGTTATTGTTTTAGAAAAATATCTTACTGGGAAAATTGGTTTCAATTGCACTTGTATGCTTTTGGTAATGAATGGTTTTGGAAACTTGTTTATATTTAGTTATAAACTATTTTTGAGAAGTTATTTTATATAAACTGTTTTATATAATTGTTTCTAACTCTTCTATCCTAGTGGCGTGAGTCGGGAAGTCATTGAGGAAAACCTACTGTGTTTTATGCTCACCCCTTCTTTGGAAGTTTGGTTCTTTTGCAAATGCTCTCTTTTGGGATAAGGGAAAAGGTAATGTTTCACATGTGTTTAGCACTACCTCATGATGTTTGGTCTTTTCGGAGATTTTGGAGCTTGGAGATTGTGGAGCATGGAGTCTTGAGGTCATTGGAGAGTCTTGTGTAGTTTATCCACTGTGTACTCTAATACATGGTTATCCTTCTGTTGTTTCTTACTTTGATGTGGTTTTGAAATACATGAAGTTGTTGAGTTGTATTCCGTTTGTTCATGCATCATATAGTGAATGTTTGATTATGGTTGGTAAGTTTATTGGTTTATTTCTTAAAGGGTAAATCATCCCCCACTTGTATTTTAAACCCTTCAACATTTATTTCCATCCTTGGGCATCTTGGGGATGTTTCCTAAGGCCTAGTAATGAATCATTGTACTCTCAAGTGAATGAGAATTTGAGGGTCATTACATGGTTGGTGAGGAGTCAAAAATTGAATCCAAGAGACTCGAGATCAAATCCGGGTGAAGACATATTTCTGGGTTACTATAAAAGTACTCTAGTAGAAACTGTCCAGTACTGTAGCAGCTATAACCATTCATCCATTTAGGCCTCTAGGCCACTGGTTTGGTCCTTGGGTTTCCGGTTTGGTCCTTGGGTCCTAAAAGGATTCTAGGCCACCCAAGGCCTTTGGGTAAGTTGTATCTCAAGGCCTTTGGGCCACCTTAAGGCCTTTGGGCCACCCCACAGCCTTCAGACCACATGATTAAGCAGATGTACCAGTAAGACTATAAGGGACAAGACTTCAGATGAGGATTCATGGAAGGCACATTCACTGGAGCATACCTAACCAGAATTGGAAGAACAAGAGGGCATGACATTGCCATCGGTACCAAGCCTATGTATATTTTCATAGGATATCTATCTAACTAGGATTATGAAGGTGGAGTGATGATATTATGACATATGCTGGGGAGGAGCGGTTCCAAGTTGTCTTGTCTGGATGATTCCCTATAATACCTATGATTCATGTAATTATATCTAATCCTTTGGGCCTTGTAAGGGTTCCACCTCACCCCTTCAAAGGTGAATTATCAAAATAATAAAAAATTAAGGCCTTCGGACCATTCTTACCGACAATAATGTATTGTTAATGTGAAAGAAGAGGTTAGTCTTGATGTTGTTTCTAGGGTAGAGGCATTGTGATAGGATGTAGAGGAAAATATTGAATCTCTAAATCAATTACACCAATCCATAGTCTCCCTTGAGTATAATTTGGTGGAGTTTAGTGAGTCCTCAGAACATATATTATAATAATCCTTTACTTTCAATATCCCCTTTTTTCTTTAAGGATTATGGGAGAGACTCCATGTTATGGAGATTCCATCCTTCCTTTGTACTTTTATTAATGAATGGATCCTTTTAATTTTGTGTGTTGTTGTTGAGACTTATACCTTTTATCATATGTATGACTCTTTGGTAGCTTAATATTATACAAATAACCAAATACATCAAGCTTTCCATAATTCCAATAAAACCCCAAATTTAGACACAAATTCTTGAATCATAATGGACTTAATTAATGAAAATATAATAGGTGAAACGAATCATAAGAACCATTATAAATGTTTAGGGTCCGTCCATTTTGGATTATCTAGTTCAAAGTGATGAAAAAATTTAGATGTGTCTTAGATCCATAGAGTGCTCTAATTTTTTCCTAGGTCATTGGACCTAGCGAGCATACCTTGATTTTTTCTAGGGATAGATAATGCTACTTATAGGATTTTTATATCTTGTTTTGTATTTTTAGCACTAACAGTTTCCAAAGCCGTTAAGGTAAAAGGATTAGCAGAAATGGAATCATATTTTTCAAATCCATGCTTTATAGGGGTTTAGCTAGAAAATTTTTATGACTTTCCCATTTTATCAATTCTAAAATTTTCCCAGACAACACATTTTTTGTTTCTAGTGAGTGGATACTCAAATTTTTTACAGGGTTCTCTTTATGGGGTTTTAGACTAGTGAGCATTGTGTATTTTCCAATTTTTAGTTTTAAGGTAATGAATTTTAGACCAATGAGGTGATATTATTTAAGTTCATATAACTTGGACCTTATTTTGCTGTAGTTTAGGGTCATCTATCTTGGACCTCCTTTCACTATAGTTTTAGGGTTTTATATATCAAACCATTTTTGATATATTTTAGGGTATTATTTCTCATTCCTAATTTTTTTAGTTTGTGTTATTATATATCAAACCTTATTTTTCTATAGTTTAGGGTCTTATAGATCAGACCTTCTTTTACTATAGTTTAGGGTCATATAGCTTGAACATTCTCTAAATTCAGCTGCTGAAGACATGGAGGGTGTATATTCATGAAGTGTTATGAAACCCTATATCCTAGTTAATATTATGAAGAATGAATATTCATGTAGGGTTATGACACCCTACATTTGTGCAGAAGTTATGAAGGATGAATATTCATGAAGTGTTATGACATCCTGCATCCTTAATTCCAATGTTCTTAGTAGATGGAGACATAATTCTAGGGGTGTTGAATCTACTTTTATAGTTATATTATGGGTTATATAAATCACTCCCCAAATATTTTCAGCTGACGCTAATGAGATGGGTAAAACATGCGTGGGATGATCACAAAACACTGTAAGGTTCCATGTTCCACTATGATGGTTCTAGGTCCCACGAAGATTGGAGATAATTTCTTGTAAGGAAGAGGTGCCTCTATTTTATGGGTCAAGGGTCCTTATACATGATATGATATAGGATTAAATTCATAGTTAAACAATGGGATCCCAAATCCTTTAAAAGTTTTATGGAAGGTTCAAGAATATTCAAAAACATAGAAAATAAAATAGGACATGGAGAAAAGGCTATCCAAGAAGGTTTTCGAAACCCGGGGTAGTTTTCTTTATTTTCATGAAGCTTGATACCTCTTCCATGTTGTCTAAGATCACATGATACGGACCTCCAAAAGGTTCAAGAATGAAGTACCATATTTATACTTTGAGAAAATTCATAATAGAATGTGATGTAATATCAAGGATATCTAACCCACTTGAATATTTTGGTCATAGGAAATATAAATCATGATTTGGGAATATTTGAGATAATGGGAAGTGGATACTAGTGGAAATAGGTTGATCATTAGTTATGAAGGAATCCTATATCACACAAAGTTAGGACAATAGTTCATAGATTTAAGTGGGACCTTTCCTATATGGATAGAACCCTCCCTAGGCACAATCTTTTAGGAATTGTGTTATTAACTAGAGAATCTTAGAAGTGTCCCTTAAAATTAGCTAGTCCCTATTAAAAATACACTATATATAATAACCAATAGGTATGACTCAAGGATATAAGCTTCTAAGAAAAGTATATAAACTCATGGAATTGGTGAGTACTAACTCATATTTCCAAGACATGATGGTGGTTTATGGAATACATAATATTCAAGAAGGGTTAGAGCACCCTAAATTTTTTTCCACCGCATAATAAACACATTATCATGGTGATTGGATGTGATAAATCATTTATATAACTTTCTACAGGACCAAAGGGGTCTAAAAATAATGAATCAACTTTTACTAGGGCCATAAAATGTTCCCTACAAGATTTGTACCTTTTTTTATTTACACTCTAAATTTGGATTAAAATATTAATATGAATAGATTAGTGAGAATTGACTTGATTTTTTTTTACAGATTTTCCTTTTTTGATTTTCATCCGAACAAGTTTTATGTCTCTTTCACTAACATTTTAGGATCTTATGATTTGGACCATCATAGTATAGAGTTTAAGGTCATACAACTTTGACCAATGTGCACATAGTTTAAGGGAATAGTACATGGACCTAGTATCAGGGGATTTATAAAAAACTACCAAATTAGTATTCCCAAGGTTGGGGGTAATCCAAAATTATTATGAGAAGAGGTTGAAGGTAAGGTAAATCGTGGGTCAAGGTTCTCAGAACATGAGTGGTGGTATGAGACAATCATGCCAAAGATGATCACGAACCACACTATGGTGATGAGTTACACTAAAATGATATCATGGATCACAAGGATCATAATACCATTCTAGTAAGGAAAAAATACCTTTGGTTGATGGTTCTAAAGACCTTATATAGATCCAACACATACAAGATCAAATAGAGGGGATCTTTTCTCCTTTTTGAGGTTCGTGGAAGTTTTGCAACAACCTATGATACTCAGGACACAAAGTGTGATTTATGGATTAAAGTACTCATAAATATGGTATAATCCCCTTTTTTTTGAAACGTTTTAGGCTCTTGTGATCCTTTAATAAGGAGGGATGGTGGAAGATGGTTTTCATTGTTTAATATCATGCAGTGGGAATGTTCATTCCATGAGTTTTAATTTCATGCGACTAGGACATAATTATTGTGTAGTTTAATGTCATTCTACGAAGACAAAATTTTCATAAAGTTTAACATCATGTGACTTGGATGTCTTCCTTATATTTTAATGTCATGTGGTAAGAACATGGGAACTAACATGGAATTATGAAATGCATCCTTAAAGAAAACTTGCATTAGTTGGGGGAATTCATATGAAATAGGAATTTTTTTCCTTACATAGGATTACTAGTGGGTAGCCATATGCTAGGGTCCATTTCATGTATATCTCACTTATAAATGAGAAAGATATATATAGATTCAACTCATACATATGTGAAGTAATTCTATATTACTTGGCCAACCTTAAATAGTTTAAGGTCTTGAAAGGCGGACCGCATCTAGGGGAATATGAAATTTATATGGATAGGCTTCCCATGGGGTTCCCTATGAACTTTATAAGGGTAGGAACCATGGAATAGTATACTATTTCAAAGATATCCCTCCACATACATCTAGATAATATGAAAAATTGGAAAGTGTTTTTTTTTTACTTTTGTGTTCGGGCCCAGATTTGAAGGATCTTGGCATCACTACATATCCTATGAAAATTGGAATCAAGCCACACATAGTTCTCATATAGATCCCCACATATATCAAACTCATATGTGGGGAGGTGTCATTTTATTCAGGAAATACATAGTATTCGTGGTGATTCCTCTACATTGATCCATCTCACTTGTAGGAAAAGAGGATTAAGCCCTACCTTAAAACAGAACCAATAGGGGAGTGTAGTTTCACTGTAGTGGTTCAAACACATGGATAAGAATGTGCATTTTTATTTTCTTTAAAACTCATGGCTGGGATTGGTTATGGGTGTTCTGATAATTACTACATGCTTTAGAGTTATATAAACAAATCCATACACAAATCTAGATAATTTAATAGTTACCTTACATAGATATAACTTATATACAGGGGAGATGGGTATGATTCTGTTGAAAATAAGTTACCCATTATTGACTAGATACATGATCTCTAACCATCAGTGATACTTTCAATGTTAATGGATCTCAAATTTTGAGAGTATTTTACCAGTGGGGGAATCATTACATTCTTGTGGCCAAACTGGGTTGACATCTTTAACATGGATCAATCACTGATGAAGGTTTTAATAGTGGAAGTCCTATGGTTGGGATTAGGATAATATATTCATGTGTCACTATGTATCCTAATAATTTAGGAATCAATACATATGAAATTATTATAATATAATCCCCCCTGTATAGATCATTCTCATGCACAAGGAAAGGGGGCCTTATTGTTTTGAATATTTTATTTGGGACCAGGATTAGGGAACATGGGCATCACTATGTATCTTGTGAAAATAGGAATCAATAAACATGTAGTTATCAAGAAGTATATCTTTAATAAATCAATATCATATACAGAGATAAGGAATTTTTTATCTTCCCTTAGTGATCCTTGAAACCATAGTCAACTAAAGGGTACTCTAAGTAGATCGAGTTCACACATAGGGAAAGTGAATTTCTATATTTTATCCTGGTATGGGGATGAATCATTAATCCCAATCACATGATTATGGATAGGTGCTACATATCCTTATATATATCTATATCTCATATAGACAATGGATCCCATATGATGGCCTAATATAAGAAGTTTTATGTCTTGTAGGATGGACCATATGTCATGTAGTTTAATGTCACGCAACCTATAAATATGAGGGATGATGCTTTATATTCATAAATATTTGACCAAATAGGATTTCCAAGAGGACTGAGTATCTAAAGTAATTTGGGTCTTCATATGTGATACATACCCTTAAATTAAATGGTATAAGAATATGGTGTTATAATCTTTATTTGATGATAAGTATGATGCATAGATGTGTTACATTGATAGTTTCCAAATCCACTTGAATAATTTTTCTATGGGGAGTATAAATCATAACACAATAATATTTGAGTCAATGGGTTGTGAATACTGGTGGGTACATGTCAACAATTAATAATGGCATAAGTCTATATCATATGCTATTAGGACAACAACTCCAGGATTTAAGGGGGACCTCTCCTCTGGGACCAAAATATCCACTAGCAAAAAGCACTTAGGAATTGTGTTATTTACTAGAAAATCATAGTTGGGTCCCTTCAGATGAGCCAATACTTGTTACTAATATGATACTAGGGATAACTAAGAGTACGTGGGCTCGAGGTCCATGGGTTCCAAGAGAAGGGTACCAACTCAAGGAATTGGCCGGTATTAACTCTGATATTGAAGGTATGACGATGGTTCATAGAGAATATAATATTCAATAAGGTTTCGAGCACCCTTAATGTTATAAAAATGTGTATTGAACACACTTTCAAGTTTAAGGGATAAAACAAATTATTTTTGAGTACAAAATCATTAGCGGGTGACCTGTTCAACATGAATACCTCATGTTGTATAGTTTAGCATCATACGAGAAGGATGTTATAGTGCAGTTTATGTCATATGACTAAGAAGTGGTTCCCTGACTTTGAATAATATGAACCACCAACACACTATTTATGGTGAATTACTAGGTCCTCTAATATCACATGAGTCATAATCGGTGTGAGAAATAAGAGATGACTAGGAATTTGATTAAACTACATGGGAGTGCATGACAGGGAGTATGTGGGGGAATTCACATTTTTATGTGAGTAAGAATCACCACATAAATATTTATCGCATTAATAAATATAGTTTAAAGTAACATATATCTATGGATGTGCCTAAAATAGATGATCTAGGCATCACTACATATCCTGTGACAACTGGAATCAAGCCACACATAGTTCTCATAAAGAAACATCCCTACACATGTATGAACCATATATAGATAGGGGTATTTTTTAATTTATATTGTATTTGGGCCTTGTATTTGAGATTCATGCATCACTATGTATCCTATGTTAATAGTAATCAATACACACTTAGTTATCATATATGATCCCTTATATAAATTTTACTCTCACATATGGATAGAGTCATCTTATTTTTTGTATAGATCAAGATCATGCATAGTAAGATTCCATTGAAGAATTATCCTGGATCAAGAGTGATGGAAACCATATTTGGGTGAGGTATTATTTCCAAGATGAAGTTGGTACCACCTTTTCCTTATGAAGGGTTATTGGAAAAAATTTAGTGTGAACTAGTAAACCTATTCCTAGGAAACAATTTTTTACAAATCTAGATCATGTGAAAGAATGGTGGTTGGTCCCATAATGTGACCACATGTCACATTATTTATCATTGTGTGACTAGGATGTATTCCATAGCGTTTAATGTTATATGGTAAGGATGAGTTCTATGTATTTTAGAATCATACAATAAGGATGTGTGAATTTAGTGTAGTTTAAAGTCTTTCTTCTAGGACTTTTTATCATGGCAAAAGTTACTCAAAGTATTTATTAAGAAAATTTTCTTTGGTGGGAGGTATAATGCATTCACCATCTATCATATCCAATGTTAATCCCCATTATAATAGACCTTATGTATAATATAAGGCCCTTCCCACTTGGGTTCCATCATTGGGGTTTCTTCCATGATATCATTATAGTTATGAGAACTAGTACTAATTCTCCTTGAAAAAATGATCAGAGGTTAGAATTTTTGTTGAAGGCTCATGAAATCTGATTCTGATGGACTACAAGGTTGTGCAACATGAAAAATCATTTCTCATAGAGTCGTTCTAACTCATACGTCCACTTCTGTGATTTTTTTTCATATGAGAGTTTCCCACAAATAGCAGTTTAGAGTGTGGGAAACTAGACTTTAATGGGTAACACTCCCTCTATTCTATAAACTAGAAAATATGAAGTTTCTTATATGGTAGAGTGAGTTGTTGTATAATAGTCCAATAAATCATGCATGAGTTTATCCAAGAAATACTTATTATCCTTATCTACTATTTTCTTGAGTATATTTTATAGAGTATTATTAATGGACTCTATCCACCCATTTTCAACTGCGTGATAGTAAGAAATTTTTTTGGACTATATGTTATACTCTAGATACAACATCTTAAACATAGAAGAATATGATTTGGTGTCATTTTTTTATCAATATCATTTGAGGGACACCAAATCTGGAGATGATATTTTACATTGAAAATTTGATGATACTATCTATCTCAACATCCTTGAGGGATATAAACTCAACCCATTTGGAAAAGAAGTTGGTAGTAATAATTATGTAATGAAACTTATTAGCTATAGCTGGGGGATATGGTTCCACGATATCCATCCCCCATACGGTGAATAGACATGAATATCTAGTTATGTGTAACAACTCTGAGGTCGGTTGGATGATGATTTCATAGATCTAACATGTGTAAAAATTCATAGATAAATCCACATAGTCCTGTATCATTTTCTACCAAAAGTAACAAAGACTCCTAATTTATTGGGAGAGTTTAGTTCTAGAGTTTTGAGCACTGCATGGGCCTATATGGACTTCTTTCATGATTACATGGACATGTTATTCTACAATGCATCTAAGGAGGACTCCATCAAATCCATATGTATAGAGCGATTCCAGCTCATTTGGACCATCTTGAAGGGTTTAGTTCACTTCTCAATATAAAATATTTTCTATTTTGACTCAATCTAATGGGAGGGTCCCATTTTAGAGGAATTCATTATGGGAATCATCCAACTAGGAATAAATATCATCTCATCATGCTCTGGGGAAACTTTTATCTAATTTATTTCCTCTATGTCACAGATGATTACCAATTAGAAAACACTTTGGTGTGTGATGTGAAAGAATATCTCACCCTGACCATGATCAACTAGGATTGTGGTTTCATTATCCAGTGTATTGGTATGATCATTCTATGATTAAGGGACCTGATGCAGTGTAGGTTCAAAGGGTAATTTTTCCATTAGTTCTATCATATAACTAATGTGAGGGGAAACATTTTACTTCCTAGTAGAATAATCACCATTGATCTCTTTGAAAACTATCTTTGTGTCCCCTTTGAAATTCATGTAGGATATATGTAGTTTTATGGATAGATCCAATCATGTAATAAGGGTTTAGTATTTTGACTCATTTTTAGTGAAATCTTTAGACAATGAAAAGGAGTAAGGAAAACGTTACTTGTCTAGAGAAATAAATACAATCCCTAGACCAGCCTAGTTGAGATTTGGGTTTTCCATTTTTTACAATTAGATGTTTGGATTCCCCATTTAAATACATCTCTTAAATCTAGGGGGTGTCATGGTCATAGAAAACCTCTTCTTCTAGAAGTTTTGTGTCTATTGGAAAGTTTTTACAGGCAATATGTGACAATAGGAGATTAGCTAGTGCATGTCGTTTAACTTCCTTATGCAACACGAATTGAATTTCATATTATTTCAAAATTAACCTCTCATCGGTCCAAACAACCTATTAACTTATGGAAGCTAAGAATATACTTTAGTGGTTCAATACAAGAGACTATATGGACTTCTTTATTCTATAAGTAATACATCATATTTTTTATTATAAATATGAGTGTGAGACAATTCTTCTCGATATCCAAATATTGAGTGTCGGTATCTAGAATTGTTCAGCTAAGATAATAGATAATTGTTTTATTCCCCACATCATTTTTCTATGTGAGGAGGGTTCTGATTGATCATTTCATGGTGGACATATATAGGATAATTTTTTTTCTTTCTATTGATGACATAAATATTGGTTGATGAAACATGTACTGCTTGAGGTTCCCAAAAGTTTCTTGGAAGTCCTCATCCCACTGGTAGGTGACTCCCTTCTTCATTAACTAAGTGAAGGGGATACATTTTCCATCTAGGTTTTCTATAAAACATAATATATAATTGAGGTTCCCTTTAATCCCACTCAATTATTTAAGATTTTGATGAGGTTTCATTATCAATATTACACTATCCTTTTCTGAATCAACCTTGATGCCATTGTGTCCTACCACAAATCCAAATAATTTTCCTGACATTACACTAAAATCACACATGAGTTGATTCATCTTCAAACTATGAAACAATAATTTTTTAGGATTGTTTTAA
Organism: Viscum album; assembly: GCA_963277665.1. Lineage (NCBI taxonomy): Eukaryota > Viridiplantae > Streptophyta > Magnoliopsida > Santalales > Viscaceae > Viscum > Viscum album. The sequence goes on along the minus strand of OY728120.1, from coordinate 643,303,412 downwards.
GATCAATGAGGTGATCATAATGTTTTTGGGATTTAACCACCAGTTCATTGATTTAGCACTCTATGATTCCTCCCAAGAAGGGTTTGAATATATAATGCATGGAATGTTGGTAAGTGGTTCCAACATTCTTTATATCAAAGAGTATTAACTGGTATAAAAATATCACTTAATGCAATCTAAAGGATTTGGATTCATCATCTTCAAGGTCCATATTGATCTGGATATGTCATGAATATCAACCCATAAAGGAAAGGGCTTAAAATCTAACAGTTCCATTGCTCAAAAGTTCTATGATCAGTACTGGGAAATCATCCTTTGGGAAGTGTAAATTAAGGTCCCTCAAATTGATACAAAATCTGATCTTCTTATTCTTCTCTTAATTTTAATGATGTTAGTAATTCATTCCAGGTATTGTACCTCTCATAAAAAGTTTTATTTGATTAATTTTTCATCTTTGGACTCCACCTTAGTAGAGTGATAGGGGTGCATTCTCCTAGATACATGATTAAAACATCATTGGTCATCCAGAAATCCTAGATGATGTGTAGCCACATTAGATTTTTTCCCAATAATTTCTGTATAATTACAATAAAACACATATCAATGTTTATTTAGAAATGATATATATATATATATATATCCTACTCCTTGAGAGGAATGAAATCACTAATCAATGAAGGTCATGGGATTTATATTATTCCTAGATTCACCTACCTAAACTCATTGATAGTGGAGGATAAACCTTCTTAAAATGTGGGAGGGGTGTTCTTAAGGTCATAATCTTACTCTTCCATCTCTATATCAGTGGGGGAATATCAAGACATGATGGATAATTTGGGGGCATCCCTATCTCCACTGAGGTATGAGATTCTTTGGGAAGAATCATTAATATCTTGAATTGTTAAAGTTGTCATAAGGGGATTCTAGAGATACTTGTTTTTCATTATGCTACTACTAGGGGTAGGATAGGTATGTAAATCCCGAGTTTTAGGGAATATCATGGGAAAATTTTCAATTTCTATTAATAGAACATTGAAATTTTTTGGTTCATATAGAGAATTAGTTCAGCCTTATTTTAAAAAATCCACTTTTTTGCTGCGATTGTTATTTCATAGACATGAGCCAATGATTTGTTTATTTTTAATAGCTTACTGGGACTATATATACTTACTCAATCATGTTTATAGATATAACATAATCACTACTAAGAAAATTTTATAGATTTGTAGGGTAGTTTCCAAGTCATTAGGAGCAGTGACCTTTTTATCACCCTGTATAATTGGTTGTTTTCATTCCCTATTATAGATCCATGCATCATCATATTTGGATTCACAAGATTTAAAGGGGTTATTATCACCATATGGTATGTCAGTATTTTAGTTGGTGGGGTATTTCAAACATTTTTGAAATGTTAATGGCACTGCCACATGCCCATGAAGACAAGGTATTTTAGGAAACATATTATACACTGTGTCTTTCTGGATAACCACAAAGTCATAATTAGACGTGACGATCCTAAAATAAACCTTAAAATTTATCTTTCTAAGTGGATTTTGATCACTTTTATCATACCCTTGGATGTTCAATTTGGTTGGAGACAAATCTTCCTCGTTGTATCCCAAATGTTGAGGGTTCGGACCAGGATGAGTTTGATCCCCAAACTATTTTCAACTAGGTCCCTTCATGTGTTTAAATTATTCATATTTCCTAAAATATATAAGGGTCTCATATGTCCCTGGATATCTTCTTTCTAGTCTTACTCTATGGATGAGATGGTGGTTTGACTTTCCGCTAGAGTAGTTTCCATTCGATAAAACTTAGTTCCAACAACTTCTATATAAAAATCTTGGGGACTCTATAGGGCATTGATAAAAATATATCTAATCTATTTTGAAATATATAGAGCATCTAAGATTGATAGTTTGGATGAGAAAATAACCAACTATTTCAGAATGTCATATTTTTATGCTAGAGGTCTGCGATTACCAAGTTGGGGTTTCTCTTTAACATGAAGCTTAAGATCTCGAGAATTTGAGGTGGATGGGCCTAGTATTTCGGTAGAGTTTGAGGGAGAATCTATTTCTAATGTTGCAGGTTTCACTATATTATCCTTTTTTTGGGTTGATCATATAGTTTCAACCTCACCGACCGCTCCACTAAAATGATTGGGTTTAGATAACCATTGAAAGAATCTGAGGCATATCCATGCTTCTATAGGTCTTACTGAAGTTCTCAACTAGGGTATCATCATATATATGGATTCTATAGGGATGTGTCCATGATATTGAGTTTTTTCACAAATGAATTTTCCCTTGTTCTCTCAGATTCTATAGCCTCAGCCTCCAGCCTCTAGTTGGGTATTAATAACTCATATTCAGGGGAATATTCATCATCAAAAAATGGATATACTTAATGAATAATATTAAAAAAGATGAAAATTATATCTTCATCTGATGAAAATTATATTTGGTGAGCCACTTCCCATACGCTGAATGCTATGGGAAAGAAATATACAAGAGTTAGAGCTAGTGAAGTTGTTGGATGAGACTCTTTTCCTTATGCCTTTTCCTGATTTTGGTGATTATTTCTACCTCTGAGAGGTGGATTTAGTGGAACTTCATCAAATTTTGGGATCATTATCAGTTTACAAAGTTTTTCCCTAATGGTGGAATAATATCGGTCAACTATCTTTAGAGTCACCCAGTTATCAAACTTCTATTCACGCCTTGCCAAAAATTCTTTCCAATCACCTTCTTCTTCTAGTAGGTTGTTGCTCACACATGTCACTTTAACCAAGGCTTTTCCTAGTATAACCTATCTAAAATCAACCATATCCTAGAGGATATATTTGAAGAAAAATTAGTCTTATATGATGTGACCCAGTCTTCTATGTAAAGGGAAATAGCCAGGGTGGTCACTAAGGCCAACCTCACTGGTTTTCATAGGTTTTGGTAGCTTGAGTAGATTTTTTTATAGGGATGTGAGGAAATAAATAGGAACTTATTTATTTTGGAAGGAATATACTTTGTTCTTATTATCCTCAAATCATGGATGTCTCTGATCTCTCTTTATCTCTCATCAAGGGATATTTTTTGAGTACTATCACTCAATGGGAGGCACTGGGAAATTTGGGGTATGCCTGGGTACTTCGATGGGAACCATTACTGGTTTGTGTGTGAAAGTGGTGGTTTTTGATTTTCCATACCATTTTCCTTATGCCATAGGTGTGGGATTGGATTTGGCCCAATTTCACCAAATGGAATCTTCTCGGCATGGTGTCATCTAAGTGAACTCACAAAATTCACATGGGTATTTCATTAGGATTAAAGGTGTTTGTATCTATTCATGGAATTTTTCATCATAAAGTTCTAATAATTGGTTTTATGATAGTGAAATGTTGAGTAAGTATATTAAACCCTTCCATCTAGAGATAAAGTTAGAGACCCACTCATTTCCATGTTTTTTACAATTTGTGAGGCCAATGGTCATTTTTTCCTTAGCATAGAGCTAAAATGAGAGAGGAATTGATAAATAAATTCCTCCGAACTAACAATGAATCATGCTAGAAGGATACTATACCCAAAAAAAGTCATACCTACAAAATTTTTTACATGAAACATATTTTTATTACCTCCTTTTGGTCTGATGGGCCCATCATAGAGCTTCATTAGGAGATGAAGTGTGTTAGATGTTGTTCTAGATCCCCTATTTTGTCAAAGGTTGAAAAATTGGGATTTACAAAAATTGAGTATGGGAAAAATTTTGTCCACCCATTTGAGGTATAGCTTCCTCTCAGTCTATATGGGGGAGTATTGTGCCTTTATGGATTTCATCTGAGTGGTTAGAGACTCAATGGTGTTGAGGAGTTTTGGAGGTACCACTTTCAAGACCACCTCTTGAGCATAGGGAGATGGTAAGGCATGATACAATTTCCCTACTTTCATATCCTTGTAATTTCCAATTTACATCAGGGCCATAATATAACCTCAATAAGGAGTAAACTCTCACTATAATAGAGAAAAATCACGTTCATCCTCAATTTATATATTTATGTAAATCAATTCTCTAGATTTGGAGCCATCCTAATGTTTAAATTCCTCCATCCCAGACAGATTATCCCCCCCTTATGGGTGATAGGAGGGATATTTGTTTTTGCTTAAATGTGGTGGGAAGAGGGAATATTTCCCCTGAGTAATTCCTCATTGAGTTGTCTAAGGTATTATATCTCAATCTCATATTATGCTAATCTTTCCTCTACAGAGGGAATTTCATCCCTTCTGGGTGGTGAGTAGTAAGTGGCCATGCCTTTCCCTTTATCCTTGGTAGAATGTTAATGAGGAGGTGAAAACTCATCATTTAGAGGTGTCAGGTCATGGTTCCTGCTTTGATTCCATGTACGTACAACCTATTTTTGTGCATTAATATCACCTAACTATTGAGGTTCCATTTTCAAATTTCACCTCTCTGCATTTCTTTCTTAGTCAGTATCATTTGTCATATTGATGGTCATGATGTTTACTAAGGCATATCAGGGGATAATAGTCACCCCATCACTTTCCTAGTAATAAGGCAGTTATGTATCGCTCACTCCTCCTTTTAGTGTTATTCTAAGGTATTCCTCTTGACTTCTTGTCTTATTGGTCCATCTGGGATTAAGACCCTTGTAGGGTTTGATTTTCATTTCCAAATTTTCCCCATATTCTAGACTATGAATAGTGACCTTGAGGGAGTTTCTGATCATTATTTCTGATTGGGACTCAAGTGAAATGGGTGTGTATCATGGTGGGAGGAATGGACGGGATGTTGGATATTTTTATTTACCTTATATCCTATAAAAGACTGATTTACATTAGGGTGATGATAAAAATTCCACCAACCCTATGGGTCGGGGTTGATTTGGGGCCATCATTGGTATTCTATGATACTTATTTTAGGATATGATGAGACCTTATATGGAGATTGAGATAAAAATGACCCCTCCCCTATGATAAGGGGTTGATTTGAATCTACCTCAAATTTCTTTGGGACCCTCTTAGGTTTAATGGCCCTGGGGGTAGAGGTGCTCATAAAAATTAGCCTAGACTTATAATTTGGGTGTCATACTCGATGGATTCCATTGTAATGTACCTGATTTAGTGTAATTTCATTTGTGTATTGGCTGAGTGGAGTTTCCACTTCTGATGAGAGTCACTTTTTATGGGGGCTTGTTGGGTATTTCATGACTTTGACTTTCATATTTTATTTATATTTACATTTTTTTGAGATTTATAGATTAGAATCCTTTTATAGGCCCTTTATCTCCACTCATGGCGATTTTTAGTTCTCGAATCATAGGAGATTCATTAGATTAACCAACTATCTCACACACTACTTGATCTTGTGATATCTCCTATGGATATGACATTATAAGATGTTGTGTCCGGGGGAATCTGTTATTTTGGGGGTTGGGTGAAGTATAATTCCCCATAATTTCCCCATCCTTAGATATAAACATCTAAGAGGGATTTTGAGATTAGTTTTCAGAGGATTTTTAGGCTATTGAGTCAATAATTCCATAGGATTTTATTTTTCCTCTCCGATCTTAGGTATCAAGACATTGAGAAAGTGGTCAGTTCATTCTAAAAATAGAGCATGTTTATGGATTAAACATGACTCTCATATTCTTAATAAGGGAGGTATTTAGACTTTAATCTCTGAAAGTTATCCCGCATGTTCTAATTCAAGTAAGTAATACATCATCTTTTATCTCATCTAGGATTTGTAAATGAAAGTAGCAATGGGATAAAACATAGTTAGGATGTTGTTTTCAATTAGATCCTTCCATATATCCATATTAGTCTCCTCTTCATCAGGGGAATATTACTCCACTTAGTCATACCATAGAGGTCAATTCTCTAGGAAACCTACTGACCAAGGTAAGGTATTTCTGGTGGTTGATAGGGAACTATATACGGTTAACCTCGGTGTTTCAAGAACCTCTCTATACAATGGTGTCTTGATAAGGGGAGGATTTATATGTCTGGGAGAGATTTCACCATGGTGAGGTCATCCACAATATATTTTAGGGTTAGAATCCCCATAACCCTTCTCTGTACTATCACGTGGAGGACTATCATAGTAGTTATCACCTTATTCTTTATATGAAGAGTCAGTGAACCATTGAGGTGCCTTAGATATGCATTTAATGGCCTCAAGGACACTAGAATCGAGAATAGTGATAATATTAGCCTTATACTACATCATGGATGGAATATTCCAAACTTCCTTTTATGTTTGAGCAGTAATATGAGCCTATTACATGGTAGTCTCCAGAATATGCCAATGAACATCTGTTTCTACAATAATATGATCCTTCTATCGATAAAATTCTAGAATATTCCGGTGAGATTATTTATTATTTGAGGGGATGTGAGCCATCCTCTAGGTGGTTGTCAAAATATGACGATCAACCCTGGTTGAAGTGGGGGTATGATCCCAGTTCAAATATGTATTCCCCATCAAAATATGCCAATAGACCTCTGAAATAGATGAAGGAATATAATCCTCCTCTGGTATAGCCTTGGAAGGATGTTGGTGGATTATTTCATCAACTATAACAAGAATATTTGTCTAAATCCGATAACCTATTGTAATATTCGAAGAAGCTTCATCGGTAGGGATATGAGCCTTCCCTGAGATGATTTACAAACTAGGTGTATAGGCCACTATTAGAGTAGGGATATGAGCCAGATCCTGGTTAATATATGGAATATTTTTCGGTATTTCTTTGATATGAATATATGCCTTTCCTAAGGTGATTTACAAACTATGATTATGAAACCCATTCAAAATAATAATATGATCAAGATCTTGTGCCTCTCCCTCATCAAAATGTATTGGTAATCCTCTTATATGAGAGAAAGAATATTTTATTACTTTGGAGTATCCATTTGGTTATGTTGATCATGATGATATGTTGTTTTGGCTGCTAGTATAGAAATATGTGTATGTCATTGTATCATTTTTAGAATATGTCGATGGATCTCCTCCATCACTACCAAAATATAGTGGTATTCCAGAAGGGTGTATACAGGTATATAAGCCAACACGTTCTCAATTGCTTGGACATATCTATAGATTATTTTGATTGAATTGGGAATATATGTCCACTCATTTCTTTATTCTACCATATAAATATTATAATGGGATTCACGCATGGGGGATAGTATATGTGCCTCCCTAGTGCTTGTTTCTAGGATGTGCAAGCATACTTGGTCTGGGTGAGCAAGGAAATGATCCTCCCCGTCAGCTGCCACCAGAATATGGTGGTAGATTTCATCAGTGGAGGTGTGAATATGTGACCACACCCCTTGGTCTATGTCTTTTCATGACCATCAAGATATCCTTAGTTCCCAGGTGTGAGCATCCAAGGTAGTGACCTCTCAATTAATTCCATTAGTAGTAAATTGGGGAGGGTCATTGGCGGGATAATGCTAGTGGTAGTGGTAAATAGGATTCCTCATGGGTGGATCCTAGATTGGGATAAAGCTGTATTGGACTCCTTGGTCTACCTTCCTAGGGTGATATAATTATTGATTGTCATACTCTAGGGATAGTCTCCTGAATCATTTAGTAGTGATGGCAGGCATTACCAATTTTTACAAAGTATTCTCTAAGTGAGGTAGGATTGTAGGCTTTAGTGCATGAAGACCCCTAAATGTGACCTCAAAGGTCAGGATTTTACCATGTAGTGGTACTCCCTATAAATTTAATTTTTTACCTTATTTTTAATGTTTCACGTGGGTGATGTTATTCTATGGTCTGTAGGGGTTTTTACTGCAACATAGTTTCTAGAACATTTTCTTGAAGATACCATGGATATTTTCAAGGTGAATTTTATGAGTAAAATATCTATAATCACAAGGATAATAATAAAAAGGCCATAAATTAGTACAACATTTCAAGTAATAAACATTATTAATCATCTATGTGCAGTGAATCCTTTTATTTTTTCCATTTTTAGTTTTTCCATTTTTCTTGTGTGGAATATGAAAAGGGATTTATCTATGGGAAAAATGATAACATTTAATTATTAAAATATTTACAATAGGTTATTCATTTTAATTTCCTAACAAAATGTGTATTGACCGGTGTTCCAATGAGATTCACATCTGGTTAATGAATTATTTATCTAATAAAAACTTCCAATGACTTCCAGATCTATAATAAGACACCATACTTCTTTCTAAATACAGGCATTCATTACTGTTTCTTATTAAAAATTCATAGGAACACACATAGTTTAGAGGATGGGAGGTTGGTCTCATCACACCCTTTTTAGGGGAGTTATTACCTACTATAGGACTCTATTATAGATTTAATATATTTTTGTGAATATTTACCAAATCTTGGTATATGACTGTTTACCTTAATAAAATGATCAGGTGTCGAATCCTTGTACATTCAGGTGGGAATTCTATCAATGAAACCATATATATGTATCATGAATTATCCATCTTGTTACCTATTATTTCTTAGAAATGAGGGAATTCTCATGCTTTTAATCCATATGACTAGGAAACCTGGATTTTACTATGATCTAGGGAGATGATTGGTGTTTTGGAATTGGGATATAATCTCCAGGAATTGTCCTATGTATCTTATGAAAAATAGGAATCAAAACACACATAGTTCATATATGGCCACGTCTTTCAGTTTAAAGTCATGCATAAATGATGTATATGATGGAATTTAATAATTGGATATGGATCTTGGGCATTGGGAAGGAATACTACATATCCTATTTATATTAATAATCAGATTCGTTATAGTTGGTAGTCATAGGCGTCTATATTATGATGGGTAAAATGATAGAAGAATGAGATGGGATTATGTATGTAAGGGTTCCCGGAGCTACCTCATCGGAAGTATGGACCTTTGATTAAAGAGAAGGTGTGATCATAATTACACCAAAACAAGGAACTATATTGGGGAATTATCCATATGTTAATGGAATAATCACTGCCAATCTCCAAGTCCACATGAGTGGTGATCAGTGTGAGAAATTAAAGGAATTAGAAGATTAGATGCATTACATGAGAGAATAATATTGAAATTGTATATGGATTACATACTGAGGTCTCCCTAATATTTGGATAAGGATTATACACTGAGGTCACCTTGACATTTAGTTGGGGATTACACACTAAGGTATCTATGATATTTGAGTAGGGCTTATACACTAAGGTCACCCTGATGTTTGCTTTATTATGACTATAGTCTCTAAAAAAAGATAAATATAGTAAGGGATTATAACTTTTAAGGATTCTCGTGATGAGGGATTCTCGTTATACTTGTGTAGCAATAGTTTAAAGTCCCTAAGACCATGTGAATATTTCTTGGTGTGAAAAAAATAAGAGATAAAAAGGGATCATATACACTACCAATAAGTATGGGAATTATGTATTGAAGGATCTCTAATGTTTGAGTGGGGCTTACACAATGAGGTTTACCTGATGGAATATGATTATAAACCTCATGAAGGATGTGACCCCATAAGTAAATATATGATATTCATGTTTGGTATAGATGTGAGGTCTTAGTAAGGCATCCAATGAATCCTGATTCTAACAGGAATCAGATCCATCATAGTTCACAGTTCCTAACCTGTTGATGGGTAGGGAAGAATGATTACACATAAAGGTATTACTACCCTAGGGTCTAGGAAATCTAGGAACTTATACCAATACAGATTCCCATATTTGGATTCATTTATATCATGTTATTTACATGATCACCATAGACCTCTAATCCCACATGATTAGTTCTTGGTGTGAGAAATAAGAGGCACTATAAGATAAAACATGTCTCTATAGATACAAGATTGAATCACTATAACGATTACATAGTGAGGTTTTCCTGATGAAGATATAACTACAAGTCCTTCAGACAACATGGATCCATGAGAAAAGATTCAAGGTATTCCACATGAGATATTATGATGTAATGTCCATATTGTATTTTTGAGGGAATTATGGGGATTAAACCTGGAAAAGGGTGTTCTATTTTTTTAAAGGTTGGGGCTGAAGCCTCAATTTATTATTTGAAAGCAAAGACCTCTTTAGATTGGGTAGAGGGAGACCCATTACATAGCCCGAAGGCCCAAGGCCAAGTAGCCTGAATACATGGCTTGTAAGCCCATTTTTTGGCCCAAAGGACCCCTCGGTGAACAGTACTGCTACAGTACCTGTGCTGCTACAGCACCTGCTACAGTACTGCCACCACTACAGTATCTGCTACAGTCCCTCCGCCGCTACAGTGCTGCTGCTGCTACAGTGCCACCGCTGCAACAGTACCTGCTACAGTACTGCTACAGTCCCTGGGAAATTCTCCCCTGCCCAGATTTGATCCTGGGTCTTTTGGATGCCAAGCAGGAGCCTGTACCACTAGGGTACAGGCTCGTTGGCAAAGGGTGTTCTATGTATCCTACTTATAACAGGAATCAAAATATTCATAGTTTACAAATTCCTTTTCCTGCCGATGAGAAAGGAAACATGGTTGGGATTATAGAAATCATGTCCCAATGGGTTAGGGTGTATTGAGGGATTATTAAAGAAATATAGTCTTTATTGGAGGGTAAAGTATTAAGAGATATTAAGTGACATCCCTGGGGAATCATACTGTCACACGAGTGCCATATGTTCATGTGTTCCATGTAAATAAAGGGGGTTCATGTTCTCAGTGTGATCCCTTTGGAGACACATACTTTTTCTAATCCATTTGGAGTCTTGAAAATGGGAAAGGGTGCAAGGATACTCACCTTGTTTGAAGGTTTTAAATATATGAATACACTCCAGGGAATATTTTATGAAATTTTGTAAAGTTTGGGTAGTCATGTGCTTCACGTGAAGGGAAGGTGGTCTCATGCTTCACGTGATCCATTTGGAGTCACACAAACAGAAAAGGAGGATAGGGTATGAGATCAAATGAATGATGAGGGTCCATGAAATCATATGGCATGGTCTCATGAACAAGAGGTTATTTATAATCAACCCTTGAACAACTCATTCTCCATCTAGTTTCCCTATGTTACTCATTGGGATTTTTCAAGTGGAAAACCTGTAAAATCACGTGATCAATCCTCTATATAAAGTTATATCCCATGTGTATGTGTCTAGTGTTACACTAGGGTGTGGGGGAAGGGGTTGGGGTTATAGGGATCTCCTCCATTGTATCTATGCCACTTTACATAGTGATCAAGCTAAATACCTTAACTTAAGTCAGTGGAATGACCATCTGAAAAAGTTAGAAACATATCATATGCTTCCCATGATCAATCCAGATTTCATTAGTGATATCCTCCCACATGATAAATAGTGACCATATGATCAGTCCATAATTACCATACTACTCAGTCATGTAAGCCTTTCACATGACCTGATCATGAGACTTCGAGGGGGTATTGCCTGATGTTCATGGCGAACATGTCCAAAGGCCTTCATGTGATAAGAATGACAATTCCCAAGGACTTCATGTGATTGTGCCGATATTTCTAAGGGATTTCAAATGATAAGGATGAAATTTACAAGGTCCTTCATGTGATCAAGCTAACATATCCAAGGGATTTTACATGATTAGGTCGACATATCCAAGGGCCTTCATGTAATCAACCGTTTTATGTCCAATGTCTTTCACATGATCAGGATGACATATCTAAGGGACTTCACATGATCAATATGACATGTCCAAGATATTTCCCAAAATCAATGAGATGATCAAACAAACCACGTAATCCCTTTACATGAAAAATATCATAACTTCCATCTCATAAGGATCTTGTCATTTACAACCATTATCATATGAAGTCCATAGAATGTTTCCTTCTATTATCCACTAAGGCATCTCATGATCAAGAATTACATGTACAAGGTATTTCACATGATTTGGATGACATGTTCATGGGCCGTTATGTGATCAGGATAACATGTCTAAGGTCCTTCACATGATCAATGAATTGATCATGTGAACAACATAAGCCCTTCGCATGACCTGATTATCATGAAGTCGACCACATGACTTCAAAGGAGGTGTTTCCTGATCATTCATGGATAATGCATTATTGTAATAGAATTTTCATGGAAATATCTATTTGTATTTACTCAGATAACCACATTATTCTTTAAAAGTTATGTGGTTTTGAGTCTTTAAGAGGATCATGTGATTGCATGACCTCGGTGCGTGACCTCCCATATAGTATCTCTTTCTTCTTGTCCTTTTTGGGAAAATGATACTTGTAAGTTTGGTATTTTTTCAACACAAATTTTATAATTTTCACTTAGAGTGCATAAATAGTAAGATTTGATGATTATTTTTCATGTTTGGTTTGATTTTAGTTTATCTATATTTTTAATATAGATTTTTAAGTTTAAATTTTAAATTGTAAAGTTGATGTAGTTTGAACAAAGTTGTTATATAAATATTTTTAAATAATTATATTGTGATATATTTTTCTACTATTGTTTCATATATTATAGGTTTGGTAATTTTATTTTATAATTATTCCTTTTATAAACTCATTTTTTACTTCAATTCTTTTACAACTGATGTAAAAATATAAATTCCATGTTGTTTATAAAATGACCGATCTAAAATGACATTTTCTACATCATATATCCTAAATATCCTATATAGAAAAACATAATTTTATATCTGTTATAAAATAACTGAAAACAAAATTCATTGGAATTTTTATTCTATGAGGGTTTTTATGGCAATTTTTACGGTAACCAACATGAAATCTGGTTTTTTACATTGGTTAAAATAACTGATGTAAAAAAACTTATTTACTACATCACTTATAATGAATTAAAAAATTAAAAAATTTTAAAAATAAAAAAAATTACCTAGAAAACCCTTTTCTACACTATTTATGCTTGGTGTATCTTTCTTACAATTCCATAAAATACATCATTTTCTTGAAAGCCTTATTTATGTGTATTTTCTAATGTCCATTTTCAACACATTTTCTAAATTCTATTTTGCATATGTTTACCAAATTCAATATTTCACACATTCATAAAAGTTCATTTTGCACATGTTTACCACAGACTAGTTTTCATGTGCATTCTAAGAAGTGTAGTTTTTGTGTGCATTCACACAAGTTTAATTTTTTCATAAAAATGGTCCACCAAATTCCATGTTATAAACATTCATGCAAATATAATTTAACAATAATGTTTGATAAACATCATAAAACCAACTAAAATACATCTCCTAAAACCATCACATAATAAATGAATCAATATTAACCTTTATATAATTTTTATAATATTCTTTTTCAGAAAACATAGTAAAAAACTCTAAAAAAAAGTTTTAGTGTTTTTCAAAATGATGGATCCAACAAAATAAGATAATATTTAACATTGAGAAATTATATAGCTTTTTTCTTATGGTGGTAATTACCCACATGAAAGTGATAAATAAAGGTGTTATTTTGCATTGAAATATATTTCATTAGGGAAAAGAAACTTTATTATGTTATAAATTTTGTAAAATTGAAAATGTTTCTTTATTAAAATTTAATTGAGATTTCAAAAAACAATACCTAAGGGGACCTTTTCAGGGAAGAAAACATTATGGTGGGGGGAATTATGACAAACTATTTTTTCCCTTTTCGATAAATGTTATTATAATAATACCTTTGGGATGAAAATATTGAAATTTTAAAATTTTGGAAAAAAATTATGTGATGTATGGTTTATGCACTATTTTGGGATCTACACACAATTATTTTGGAATGTGATAATTTGAGATAGTGTGAAATTCATGGCTAGTACAAGTATTTGTAAACAATGTAACATAACCATGAAATTCTTATAGTTGTTTTAAAATTTTATTTTTCATATCCTGACTTCCCAAGACCCTTCATAATTGATTTACAAAATATTTTATTAGTGTTATTGAATAATTAATATTCTTATATAATTTAAGATAAATTTTTCCAATATTTTGTTTGACATTTTATGAAAATACATGGTTAAAAGGATATATTTAGTATATTTTATACCATTTTTTAAATTACATATATATATATATGCAATTACTGTCAATTTATAATTGATGTGGGAGGAAAATGGTACTATAGTTGTTATTATTTATGGATATATCATATATATATATATATTATTTTTCCTATAGGTTTCTAGAAAATAATAGAATTAATTTATTATAATTATAATTATTTTATTATATTTAAAATTATCATATTTTTCTTAACATAAAAGGAGAAATATTTTTGTTCCCCTTTATTTAGCCAAGGGAAATAAGGTGGGGATGTATTTATCTTACCTTATCTTCCCCAATATTTAAGGGTATCCACCAAGGATGGTTCTAGGTAAGTCTTCCTCTCTGGTTTTCTCCCACTTCTCATTCATCCTCATTTTCCTCTCATCATTGTTTCTATTCTAGGGTTCGTTGAAAATTGGGGTTTCTATGTAAAGGAAAAAACATGTGAATTTTATGGGTATTTTGATGTTGGGAGGATTCAAAATCCTTTCCTACCCACTATATATTATCATTTGATAAAAACATCAAGGTTTCATCAATTTCAGGTAGGTGATTCTATCATTTTCCCATTATTTAGAAAATACATGAATGATTGAGTATTTTAAATTGATTTCTTATTTATATGTTGAGTTTATATATTATCTAAGATGTATTTATAAAATTTTCCATGATTGATCTATCAAATTTATATTATGTCAATGGATTTTTCATGCAAACTATATATAAAATTCTTATAGCGTATTTCCATGCACACTAGGTGTTTGTTAAAATTTCTCATCAATATTTTTCAAAAAAATATTAAAGGGTGTTTAAGTGAAATGATTTATTATAATTTATAAGAGATGAATATTATAGTTTGATTATTTTTTAAATGATAAAAATTTTTTTAGCTCACTTGAGGTTGATTTTATGGTTTTCTTAGTTAAAATATAGAAGGAAGACGTTATGATTCCCATTTTTTCTAAAGACTATCCTTTATGTGACATGATTTATCATAATTTATAAAAAAGGAATATTATGTTTTTAGGAATGATTTATAAGGATAAATGGTACTTAGAATATTTAAATTGTTCTTTGTACATGACTTATGCCTTTGATTTTATTTCCTCTTTTTGTTTTTGTATATATATACATTCTTTATCATTGGATAATGGATGGTTGTAAATGGGATATTTCATGTAATTAATTATAAAATATTTTATTTCATTGATTTTGTAAAAAAATTATGGGAATACATTGGGTACTAATGATGGTTCTAAGATAAGTATGTATGATAGTTATGATGTCACTATTGTTATGTAACACCATGAGATTTTAAAAGGGGAAGATCATATTCAATAACATATATGACAAGAAACAACAAGCTTATAATAGAATGTAACACCCTGAGATTTTACAATGTATTTATTTTTAAATAAAATTAATCCATTTTATAGCTTTTGGTGAACACATCCTAATATTTTAAAAGAACACTATGTTTGATAGTGTATACTACACGCAACACTGAGCATCAATGAACCACGAAATATTATTTAAATATGACTATTATAACCTAGTTGTTAAATTGGAATGTATGAATATTATTAACCAAATTATGAAATATATATATATATATATATTACCTACTCAGTAAAAAATTATTTATTAATTATTATGAAATAAGTACTCAATTTTTAGTAAAGTTATTTTATGCTTCAAAGATACGTTTTCTTCAAAAATGTTTTTTATTGAGAAAATATTACAAATAAATAATGGAATCTTTAGAAATATTATTTTATAAAATTAATAACATTTTTTATATCATCATATAAAAATTATCTTAGGGTAAAATTTTCAGATTTTTTTAAAAAGAATTATTTTCCAGTGAATAGTGAAAAATACCATTTTTTATTAAAAATTGTATTTTTTCTTTCAACCATTTGGAAAGTAAAATTTTATTTTAAAAAGTTTTGTATGTAAAATAAGTTATATTATATTATAAATAATCTAATTAAGTTAATTTAAATCAATTTCATGATGGAATCTATAATTATAAAAATTATACTTAAAAGGGCATTTTTCTGAAAACTATTTTTCATTGTGTTTTGCCAGTTTAATTTTAAATTATATTATAACACTTATGTGTTTTGAATTTTGAAAATTTTATTTAATATTTTTATTTAGGAGGTATAAATTTAGTAAATAGGAACCTTTTATTTTTTGTTAATATGAATAATAACCTTAATAATTTTTATCACCAAGATAAAGGGTAAATCAAGTAATTAAAGTTAAAATTAAAATGATAAGGACTAGAAAATTACCCTAAAATTTAATTAATATTATTATAATATTCCATTTCATCAATAATAATCCAATATTATGTTGTATGTAATTTTATGTCCATTTGGATGAGATTATGACCCTTATAGTATTTTATTTCATGAAAAGTCAAACATGTCACACTCTTGTTTTTTATTACTATAATACTTTTAATATGGGGTTATCCAGAGGATATGTTATAATATAAACAGTATTTTAAAATATAAAATATTTATCTTCATAATTTTGATTTATTTTCAATTTTTAGTAAAGAAATAATTATCTTAAATACTTACACATCACTGATGCAGTAATTCTTTAATAAATGGAAAAATAAAATAAATGATATTTAAAATAGTAAAAGTAATATAATTTGAAATAAATAATTTGATTTAAAAAATTTATTGATTAATGTTAAATTTTATTGATATAATATTTTTTTCAAATTATAAGTGTTTCTTTGTTATTATTAAAGTCAATGTAATTAATAGTTCAAAAAATGAAAATATTGATATTTTATAATAAAATATATTTCATTAAATGATATAAAATACCTAAAAATATTATATTCATAAAAAAAAATGGTATATAGTTAATTAAATCTACCATTGTCCATTTCTGTGTCTTTTCTCATTTTATAGTAACATTATTGACCCATGGAGAGTAGAAAATTTTAATAGTACAATAATTGTCAAAAGGGTTAAGAGGGGGTTAAAACTAAAAGATAAGGGTGAAAAAATATAAACATATTGTCTAAATTTTATTGTAAGAAAATATTTAGACTTATATTGACCTTATATTCTAATTATATCAATTTGGATCCATTTGGATATGAGAAATAATTTATATTAATTTAATATTTTAAGATATTCCAAAAATTCCCCTCCCCTCAATTTTAAAAGTGAACCCCTTTCCTTCACTTCTTTACACTAATTAGAGCCATATATCTCAACCAACCCCTAACCATTAATTTTTAAAATATCCTTGTCTAATTTATTGTGGTTTCAAACCTTCCAAAATATCAATCCTAGGTCCCTTAATAAGAGATCTATATAATTCCACTAAAGAAGAGGTAATCATCTTTATGGACTCTTTCATGTTTATTTATTCTTTTACTTCCTATTAATGTGTTGTACCCATCATAAAATAATAAATAAAGTATCATAAATATATTTTTATTTTATTATGATTATGGTACAACCATATCCCCTCTCTTTTCCATCCTATCAAAAGAGAAAATATCGCTCATGCATACGTACGACTTGTCATCTCCGCATTACGGTGTAATTCATTTTTCATCACCACTTTAATTGGATGGCTATAGATATGGAAATAATCAATATATATGATATATATTACATAATAATTATTCTTTAAAGTTTAATTATTTTTTAACTTTATTTCATTTCATCCATAAAAAAAATGAGAATAGTGTTCATGCATACATAAGACCTACCATCTCCTTGAACGGTGTAATTAATTTTTCTATATATATCTTTTGAGGATGAATATAATTATAAATATATTGAATATATATATGATATTTATAACATGAATAATATTATGGATATGATGGAACCATCATAAAAGTTCAAGGACCGGAACTACCGAATCAAAACATACATGAACAATGAAGTGATTATCACCCGAGACTGTGATTTTAACATAGAGTTGTTAATAAATGGATGATACAATATTATATATGAAATGATACATATGATTATGGTTCTGTGATAAATATATAATAAATATTTATATATTATACAATAGTTCCTAACACATTTAAATAAATTTGAACCTATGGTAAGGGTTTCTCATCTCACTTTCACTTCTATGAGACATATACGATATTCACCACTTATTTATTTTATGTGGTGTATATACTACCCTATTGATATATCATATCATTAATATATTTATTTTCATGGTATTTATAGTTTCATTTAATGTTATTTATTTTATAGTACTTACGATTCAAAAGAAATCCAAGTGGTATGGGTTTATTTTACAATCTCATCATTATTTGAGATTTTTTTTAAGTTTCAAATAAGGGATATTTATCTTTGTAAGAACCTAGTTCTTATTCTTGAGGTACGAGCTTCTTCTTTTCTTTTTTCCTTAAGTTATTTTGAGAAAATAAGTAAAATGGGGAAAATCCCAAAATTTTTGGGTACACGCTGTGTACTTTTCCACATGTTGGGTACTTTGGCCGTGTGGAATGAGTATACAGGGCGTGTAGGCCTGTCGGTGATGAAGGGTGTAAAAACTGACTACATTCCATATACTTAGTATATACACATTGTGTAATCAGTCGGAAAGTGAACAATAAGGTGGTTGGAGTAGCCGCCAGCGGAGCGATAGTACACACCGTGTACTTAGAAATACACACAGTGTAACCAAGTCGGCTGATGAACAGTGAGGAGGTGGAAAGTGGCCGCCGAAGGAACAATTAAAAATTGAAAGTACATGCCGTGTACTTGAGATTACATGCCGTGTAGTTATGTTTTTTTGTTATAAATGGTAAATAGCCTCCTCATTTGGTAGAGGAGGCACTGGGTTCATTTGGAGCACCGAGAGAGGAGGCCGAAGCTTGGAGGAGCTCCCGATCGAACACCAGAACTCAGAGTCTTCTACCGTCGATCAAGTTTGGACCGCATGGGTAAGACCTTCCCTCTCTTTGAGTGTTTCCTTCCAATTCTTTCCCAAGGGGAGGTTATTTGGGTTTTAATGTTTTATTTTTCTTCCCAGATTTACGCCATTCTCAGTTGTTTCTGGAGGCTTTGTTCACGTATAACGATCAAAGGAGATCGAGGTAGGTGATATAATGTTTATTTTCAACTATCGATTTGATTTTGTGTACTGTTGTTATATGCACCCACGTTTGGGGTGCCGTATGGTTGAGGCCTTTACTGATAAAATACCTAGAATTTCATATGTAATTTAATGAAAATGTATAAACTGTTGTTTGGGATCGCTGTATTGATCCAGGGCCACCCCGTGGGTGCATTTCCCTTGTTTAGCCATTTGGCCAGGATACCCGTGGGTATGCCATGATTATAGCATTCTTTGAGTTTTCTTGAGACAAAATGTATAAGAATTTATTGTTTATGTGTTGGGATCGGCCCAATTACTTGCTTAGCTTGAGGGCAGTGTTCTGTTTAGCCTAAGGGAAAGTGTTTGTTTATCCTAAGGGCAACGCTTCTTATGCCTGAGGGCAGTAGCTTCTGTGCCTGAGGGCAATATCTCGTACACTTGAGGGAAATATTCATTATTCATGAGGGAAGATACCTGAGGGTTTTGTTTCTATATACCCTGAGGGAAAGGTTCTGATTAGCCTGAGGGAAAGGTACTGTTTAGCCCGAGGTCAATGTTCACTTGAATATTCACTATGGTGTTTTCTTGTGTTATACCTACCAAGATAAAGCACAGTCTTGGTATTGTTATACCTTCTATTTGTTAGATAAACTGTTTTAGTTTTTTTTGTGGAACTGTATAGAAGATTTTCGGCTGAGGCTGAGTCTCAAAAACTTATAATTCAATTATATTGAATTGTTAAATACTAATTAAATGGAAATGGAACTGGTAGTAGTAGCTACTTTTGAGTACTTACTAGTTTACTTCATTTCATTATTTCACATTGTTTTTTCACATTTTCACTGACAGTTGGGAATGGGCCTCTGGTGGTTTCCTACTGGGATTTATTTCTCACATCTTATTTGGGTCATGTCTTGGGCCCAAACAGATTATATTTTTGTAGGTGTTGATAAGGTCAAGAGTCCCTATATTGGTACTTGATTGTTGTAGAGGAGTAGGAGAGAATGAGACAGAGTTTAGGCTTGCGATGCTGTTGAGTTCCTGCTGCACTGTTTTGTTTTACTTTTCTATACTTGTACCTTGAGCTATATTTTTTTAGATTGTAGTGTATCCTATTTTGGCTACTTTCTTAGAATTAGGGACATATTGCACCATCATATATATGACTGTTGGTCATCTTTTACTTTTTTAATGTTGTCCATTTCAGCTTGGTATTGTTTGCTGCTTCCCTTTTGGTATGTTTGTATTTTATCCACTGTGCTACACTTTGAAAAATGAGGGCATAGTTTCCCTACTATCAGACCTAGTCCCTCGCTGCTAGTCAGTAGCCTCTGGCATTTTGGGAAATGTGCTTGAGGTCATGTGACCAACTGGGTTTGGGGCACCCATTGTGTGGCACCCGGATCTTGGACGTTACAAAGTGGTATCAAAGGAGTTTTTCTTTTATCTGAGTTATTTTATTATTTGGCGATGACAAAAATAGATATAGTGCTAAGGGATTCGGTAATAACTGTGCGTGGGAGTAGTTACCCCGTGTACAGGTAATGGCCTGACTGCCTCGAATTAAATTGTGATTTTCTATTTGTGATTATTATAATTGATTTGATTTTCACCGTTGAGTGACACACTTGTGGTGTGTTGTTTATATTTTTATACCTAGGTTCTATTTAGTTGAAACCCTATCAGATGAGGGTATTCCATCTCATGCATCATTTAGGCACATGTTAGAATCACATGCCATGCATAGTTTCCATGCCACGTCGGTGCATTAGAAATTTCATGTTGTTATGATAGATGTTGTGATAGAAAATTCATGTTGTTATGATATATGCCTTGATAAAATACCTTCTATTTGATAGGGTATTGTTATGTAATGTTTTGAGAGTGAACGCCAAACTTTGGTTCTTGAGGAGTATGGGCCCTCATCAACCGAAATTTGGTGGATCATCGACTTGGTTTCTTTATTATAACACATATAAGATGTCAATATCTGGTTCACGGGGACTATGGTCCCCCACAGATCAGAATTTGGAACTTTGGTGTTCGTTCAGTGGTTTTCAAGGCTTCGGAGTAGTTTCGGAGGCTTGCTGTCTGGAAAAACCCAGAATACACGCCGTGTAATTTTGATTACACATTGTTTACTCTTCTGTTCGTGAAGAAATCAAAAAAAATTATGTACACGCCGTGTAGTTCCTAACTGTGTTATAGGACATGTAGGAAGAAACATGGGATTGGGAAAACTCTTAAGGGAACATGTCGTGTACCGGTTGTACACACCATGTCATGTTGACCCTGTGTCTGATGTGTGACTAACAACATGGACAAAGAAATTTTTTCTCTTAAACATGACGTTTCACTTTCGAACACGCCGTCTAGTGTAGTCTGGGAATCCGACCGTGTAACTAACAACACAGGTAGATGTTATCCTTTCTTGTACATTTTGTGTCCATCTGGAATATGCCGTTTAGTTTGATCTGTGTAACTGGCTGTGTCTCGAACAACACATGTCGATGAATCTCACCTAGTACACGTCGTGTACCTGTGGGACACGCTGTGTAGTCTTGACTGGTGAGAGGTCGTGTGAAATTGGCCATGTGGATGGGGAAATAGGGTAGTGTACACTCCGTGTGCAGGTGTAACATGTCGTGTAGTGTCAGCTGAGTAGCCGGTCGTGTCACTAACAACACGGGTAGTTGGAATCTAAGTCGTACACGCTGTGTCCATCTGGAACATATCGTGTAGTGTGAGATGTGTACCCGGTCATGTCACGGACAACACAGGCCGGTGAAGCTCGTCTAGTACACGTCATGTAGTCTCGTTCTAAGAAGATTCGTGTGGCTAAGCTGTGTAGAAGGACTCAGGCAGGGGAAGAATATTCAAGTACATGCCATGTGTGTGGACAACATGCCGTGTGTTTGGGGTGTTACACGACCAGTTCTGGAAGAAGTACACGCCCATGTAAAAGACTTAGGGGAACACACCGTTTAGTTATTATACACACCGTGTAGTCTCGTTTTGTCAAACTTGAGTGATTTATTTCTCCTATTCCCTTCTTACACTCCTTGTTTTCAATCCTTGATGATATTAATCTAAGGTGTGTGTTTGAATTTGTAGATTCATGCCACTGAGACGACCATGAGTTGTTCACCAAGAGAGAGGAAACGATTATACTCTAGAGATGGTAGGCCATATGCTACCGATGGATCCTCCAGCAGAGCCAGATGTGGCGCCAGTCGTTACACCGAACGCAGGCGTGGAGGCATAGTTTCGTGAAGGCTTCATGCAGTTTATGCAGACCTTCTAGGGAGCACCGTCGGTTGCCACATCCATGGCAGAGCTGACATGTATATTTCAGCAGAAGCATCCGCCTATGATTTCAGGGGATGAAATACCATAGGATGTGGAGTCTTGGCTAGGTTCTATGCAGACTATTTTCGAGCATCTAGAGACTCCTCTTGGGAGGAGGTTCAAGCTTGCTACTTACATGTTGAGTGATTCTTCCAAGAGATGGTGGGATATTACCACCCAGACTGAGCATCATAGAGACATGGTGTGAGAATATTTTCAGGCAGTCTTCTATGACTTTTTCTTTCCAGAGATGCTACGATCATATCGACCATGAGAGTTCATGAATCTGCAGGAGGGAAACATGTTAGTGATGGATTATTCTTCCCGCTTCACTGAGTTACAATGTTTTTCACCTGTTCTGGTGGGTGATGAGACGTTGAGGGCTAGAATCTTTAAGGATGGTCTTTGATATGACATTCGAGTGCCAGTGAATGTTTTCAGGTTTCCTACAGTGCATTCTATTATGAACCAGGCACTGATTACCAAGCGGAACCTGTGAGAAGCTAGTGGTGCAGGATAGGGTGGTTTGGCACCAGTTTCTGGTACTATTTCTACCGGTAAGATGAAGAGGTAGATGGATTTCTCTCACGGTGGTAGTACTAGCCAGTAGAATTCTTTAGGTGGCCCGGTAATGTGTTACCAGTGTGGTAAGGAGGGGCACAAGAGACATAAGTGTCCACGTGACCCAGTGGAGTGCTGAGCTTGTGGCAAGATGGGTCATCTTTAGTGTTTTTGCAGGGCGTTTCTACTAGTGACTAGTGAGAGGGGTTTTGTACAGACTCTGCATATAGGAACAGGGCTAGCATCTTCTTACTAGTCGGGGAATTGGAATATGTCAGGATGTTCATGCCAAGGTGGTGGTCATGGCCATGGTATCCAAACACCAGGATATCAGAGATAGTGGGGTGGGTCAGCTCAGGGTAGCCAGGCTGTGTCGTCAGGTCGTGGCACTGGGCATGCATATGCAATGAAACAGACCCAACATGATCAAGATCCCAGACCTTCCACTGTCAGAGGTACTATTCTAGTTTCTTCTGTTTTATCTTCAGTACTTTTAGATATTGGTTCTACACATATCTTTATATATGTGTCCGTTGTGGAGAGCCTTGGGCTATGTGTTTCTTCTTCTTCTGATATCATGACTCTAGACACTCTGTTGGGAACTAGAACGGCAGGTGTGCGTCGGTGCAGGGAGTGCCCCCTAGAGGTTGGTGGGTGTCAATTTCTATGGGACCTCTATGTCTTAGAGATGACGAGCTATAACTTCATTATTGGTATGGACTGGTTGGTACCCTTTCGAGCCTTTGTGGATTTCTATCGTCGCAGGGTGAGTTTCACATCACCAGAGGGCGGAGAGTTTCTATACAAGGGAGAATGGGATGTCAAGGCGAGCCGAGCTGGACTTGAGCATCGTGGGCGAGGTGGAGTGACATCCTAGATTGCGAGTTTATATCTGGATGACCATGGAACTCGTCAGAAGGATTTACCTATAGTGGTTAATCGTTTCAGGTATGTCTTCCTAGACAACTTTTCAGGTCTACCTCTACAGCGAGAGGTGGATTTGTCTATTGATCTTGTGCTAGGAGCAGCACCGGTGTCCATTCCTCCTTACAGGATGGATACACCAGAGTTTCAGGAGCTCAAGAAATAGTTATAGGAGTTACAGGAAAAGGGTTTCATCTGACCCAATACTTCTCCATGGGGTTCACATGTCCTATTTGAAAAGAAGGTGGACAGTACCCTCAAACTTTATGTGGATTATCGGAAGCTGAACCAGTTGACAGTCAAGAACCGATATCCCTTACTGAGGATTGATGTTCTTTTTGATCAAATTCGGGGAGCATGAGTTTTCTCAAAGATTGACTTGAGATCCGGATATCATCAGTTGCACGTTAGACCATCGTACATACCGCTTACAGCCTTTCGGAGTAGATATGGTGTATATGAGTACTTTTTCATGCCGTTCGAACTCACGAACGTGCCATCCGTTTTCATGGCTATGATGAATCATGTGTTCCACCCTTATCTGTATTCTTTTGTGGTTGTCTTCATAGAAAATATATTTTTATACTCTCACACTCGACACGACCATGGTACCCATATTGAGATCATTTTTAGTACACTAAGAGAGCATCAGTTATATTCTAAGCTCTCAAAGTGCCACTTTTGGATGCACCAGATACACTTCCTGGGTCATATCATCTCAGAGGTAGGAGTTGTAGTGGACCCAGAGAAATTGAGAGCAGTAGTGTCCTGGGAGAAGCCTAAGAACGTGTTTGAAGTATGGAGTTTCTTTGGGATAGCTGGTTACTATAGGTGCTTTATACAAGACTTCCCCCACTTAGCATCACCTTTGATGGGTTTGACTAAGAAGGGTGTGAAGTTTGTTTGGTCAGAAGCTTATGAGGCATCCTTTCAGGAGCTGAAGGGAAGGTTGAAATTAGCACCAGTCCTGATACTTCTAGAGTAATGGAAGAGCTATATAGTTTACTGTGATGCATCAGGTATTGGTCTGGGAGCAGTGTTGATGCAGGGCGATCGAGTAGTTGTGTATGGGTCATAGTAGTTGAGGCCACATGAGAGGAATTACCCAACGCAGGATCTCGAGTTGGCTGCAGTTGTTCATGTGTTCCACTGTTGGAGACATTATCTATTGGGAGAACATTTTTGTGGTGTTTACGGACCACAAAAGTCTTAAATATATCTTTACCCAGTGTGACCTGAATTTGAAACTGTAAAGGTGGGTTAAATACCTTCAGTCCTTCGACTTTGATCTTGCCTATACACCTGGTAAGGGTAATTCAGTTGCTGATGCACTAAGTAGGAGGACTCAGTTACAAGCAGTGCAGGAGGCTAGTGGTGAGTGGAAGCTTATGGATTTGTTCTCCGAGATGCATTTGGAGGTTCACAATAGTCAGGGGTGAGCCTATCTTTCATCCTTAGCTATGAATTCTACCCTCCTGGATAGAGTGAGGATTCGGAATCAGAAGGCCTTGTTCTATGGGAGTCAGTGGCAAGTGAGGACCCTCCTCCTGGTTGGACGATAGGAAATGAAGAGGTACTGTGTATCCATGGATGAGTGTGGGTTCTAGGGGATATACGTGAGGAGTTGATGTGGGAGTTTCATGCTTCATCTTGGACAGTGCATCCTGGAGTTACCAAAATTTACCATGACTTGAGATGTCAGTATTGGTGGCCATGTATGAAAAGAGAGGTAGCTAGTTTTGTTACGAGATGTTTCACATGTCAGCAGGAGAAGGCAGAGCATTAGAGGCCAACCGGACTGTTATAACAGTTACCCATTTCAGAGTGGAAATGGGATGATGTCGTGATGGACTTCGTGACTGGGTTTACAAGGTCACCTCGAGGAAATAATGTCATGTTGGTTGTTGTAGATAGAATTACGAAGGTATCTCACTTTTTTCCGATCAAGGAGACCATCGGTGTTGATGAGATTGGGAAATTGTATATCTGATAGGTAGCACGTCTTCATGGGGTCCCACATTCTATCATTTTAGATAGGGATTCCAATTTTATGTCTTATGTCTGGAAGAGTTTTCATAGGGCACTGGGTACACAGGTGCTCGTGAGCACAACTTACTGCCCTCAAACCGATGGCTAGTTAGAGCATATGACACATGTGCTCGAGGACATGCTGCGTGCATGCATCCTGGACTTTGGGGGATCTTGGGAGAAGCACATACCCCTAGTCGAGTTTTCCTACAATAATATTTTTCAGGAAACTATTGAGATGGAACCTTATGAGGCTCTATATGGTAGGCCATTCTGATCACCTTTGTGCTGGTTGGAGGCAGGTGAGGCAGCTTTACTGGAATGACATATCATGTAGGATACTTCAGAGTAGGTCTAGTTGATTCAGAAGAGGATGGGTACTACACAGTCTCGTCATAAATCTTATGTTGATCTCCATAGATGACCCTTGGAGTTAGTGGTCAGGGATCAGGTCTTCTTTCATGTTTCACCGAGGTTGGGACACAGGAAGATCAGGAGACATGGTAAACTTTCACCGAGGTATGTAGGGACATTTGAGATTCTAGAGAGAGTCGGGACGGTGGCCTATCGGGTATAGTTACCACAGAGGTACCAGGCCATGAACAATGTCTTCCATGTATCTCAGTTGTGCCGTTATCACTCAGACATGTCTCACGTCTTTCAGTCGAGGAGGTTGAACTTCAAGTCGATGAATACTTTGAGGAGCATCTGATTCGTACTGTTGATAGGAGCAAAAAGGTTCTCCAAGGCAGTCAGTTCCTCTCATACAAGAACTATGGCAGCATGGCCGAGTGCAAGATGAAACCTGGGAGCGGGAGACTGACGTACGTGCTTAGTGGCCAAAGTTGTTCTCATCTTTATCTTCTCCACCCTTGGAAGGGAAATTCGAGGAAGAATTTCTTTAAGGGGGGAAGTTTGTAAGAACCTGGTTCTTATTCTTGAGGTATGGGATTCTTATTTTCCTTTTTTCTTTAAGTGTTTTTGAGAAAATAAGGAAAATGGGGAAAATCCAAAAAAATTTGGGTACATGCCATGTACTTTTCCACACGTCGTGTAGTTTGTTCATGTGGGATGAGTATACAGGGTGTGTCGGCCTATCGGCGATGAAGGGTGTAAAAACTGACTACATGCCATGTACTTAGTATATACACGTTGTGTAATCAGTCGGTAGGTGAACAATAAGGTGGTTGGAGTAGCCGCTAGCAGAGCGATGGTACATGTTGTGTACTTAGAAATACACACTGTGTAACCAAGTCGGCTGATGAACAGTGAGTCGGTGGAAAGTGTCTGCCAAAGGAATAGTTAAAAATAGAAAGTACACGTCGTATACTTGAGAGTACATGCCGTGTAGTTATGTTTTTTTGTTATAAATTGGTAGTAGCCTCCTCATTTGGTAGAGGAGGCAGTGGATTCATTTGGAGCACCGAGAGAGGAGGCCGAAGCTTGGAGGAGCTCCCAATCGTACACCAGAACTCGGATTCTTCCGTCGTCGATCACGTTTAGACCACACGAGTAAGATCTTCCCTCTCCTTGAGTGTTTCCTTCCAATTATTTCCCGAGGGGAAGTTATATGGGTTTGAATGTGTTGTCTTTATTCCCATATCTATTCCATTCTCGGTTGTTTTGGGATGCGTGGTTCATGTATATCAATCAGAGGAGATCGAGGTAGGTGGTCTAGTGTTTATTTCCAACTGTTGAGTTTATTTTGTGTACTGTTGTGCTACACACCCATGTTTGGGGTGTCGTATGGCTGAGACCTTGACTAATAAAATACCAAGAATTGCATAGGTAATTTAATGAAAATGTATAAACTACTACTTGGGATCACTGCATTGATCCAGGGCCACCCCATGGGTGTGTTTCCCTTGTCTATCCATTTGGCTAGGATACCCATGGGTATATCATGATTATAGCATGCTTTGAGTTTTCTTGAGAGAAAATGTATAAGAATTTCTTATATATGTGTTGGACTCGGCCCGATTACTTGCTTAGCCTGAGGGAAGTGTTCTGTTTTGCCTGAGGGAAAGTGTTTGTTTAGCTTGAGGGAAATGTTTCTTATGCTTGAGGGTAGTAGCTTCTGTGCCTAAGGGAAATATCTCGTACACCTAAGGGAAATATTCGTTATGCCTGAGGACAATTTCCTGAGGGTTTCATTTCTGTTTACCCTGAGGGAAAGGTTCTGATTAGCCTAAGGGAAAGGTACTGTTTATCCTGAGGGAAATGTTCACTTGAATATTCACTATGGTGTTTTCATATGTTATACCTACCAAGCTAAAGCACATGCTTGGTATTGTTATACCTTCTATTTGTTAGATAGATTATTGTAGTTTTTCTTCAGCACTGTATAAGAGATTTTCGGCTGAGGCTGTCTCAAAAACTTATAATTCAATTATATTGAATTGTTAAATAATAATTAAATGGAAATGAAGCTGGTAGTAGTAGCTGATTTCGAGTACTTCCTAGTTTACTGCATTTTATTATTTCACACAGTTGTTGCACATTTTCACTAATAGTTGGGCATGAGACTTTGGTGGTTGCCTACTAGGATTTATTTCTCACACTCTGTTTGGGTCATGTCTTGGTCCCAAACAGATTATATTGCTACAGGTTTTGATAAGTAAAAGAGTCCCTATACAGGTACTTGATTGTTGCAGAGGAGTAGGAGATCATGAGACCGAGCTTAGGCTTGCGATGCTGCTAAGTTCCTGCTGCACTGTTTTGTTTTACTTTGTTGTACTTGTACCTTGAGTTGTATTGTTTTAGATTGCAGTGTATCCTATTTTGGATGATTTCTTAGCATTAGGGACATATTGCACCATCATATATATGACTATTGGCAATCTTTTACTTATGTACTATTTTCCATTTCATCTTGGTATTGTTTATTGCTTCCCTTTTGGTATGTTTGTATTTTCTCCGCTGTGCTACACTTTGAAAAATGAGGTCATAGTTTCCCCACTATCTGACCTAGGCCCTCACTGCTAGTTGGAAGCCTCTAGCATTTGGGGAAATTCACTTGAGGTCATGTGACCAACCGGGTTCGGGGCACCCATTTTGTGGGACCCGGATTCGAGATGTTACAATCTTTCATGTACATGTTTTATAAAAAAACAAAAATATTTTTAATATTATCCAATGATTGTTTAAATTCATTTTTACCCTTGTTTTACTTTTTAAAAAATGTTTTATATGGAATATTTTTTTTGTTTTCTAAACAAGGTACTTTTTTATTTTTCTTAAAAAATTGTTAAAGGAATGTTTTTTTAACTTATATGAAATGAACATAATTTCATGACATCATGATACCTCAATGATTTGAATATTTATTTACATGTTTACCTAGTTATTTTCAAATAAAATTATTTCTTTATTATGTGGATAGTTTTTAGATTGTAAAAATTATTTTCAAAGTAAAAAAGCATATTTCATCACGAAATATTTCAGTAATATCTTTAAAGTATTTTCATATATGTCAATATAATTTATTTAATCTTGTGTTGAGCTTGTAAAATAATGATACCATTCATCATATTTATTTGTATGGTTTATGATCTGTTTGACCTTGGAAATTATTGATATTCTGTATGACTAGTTTTTCAATAGGGATAATTATTGATTTTATTAATTCATGTTGATTAAGTTGTATTATTTATTCATATGTGGAATGTATTGGACTAGAAAGTGATGGGAGGGTCCCACTATAGACCCTCAATGCAGCAGTAGGTCACATGAGACAAAGTAGCTTAGTTTTTCATCGAGGAATTTCCCATTTATGTAGATTTCAAGGAACAAGGCCTTGATAGTATTTTCATATCTCTTGGAAAATTCCTAGACGGTATGCTTTAGATGTATATAATTATGCATTACATCATTATGAAATTATTTATTGATGTACATGTGAATATTTTATTAGTTATAATATCCATGGAAATGTTTCAAGCTCATGTGATTATTTATATGGCATTATTTATTCCTCATTTATCCCTACCATATTATTCTTTATGTTCAAGTTATTGATTAAATGGAATATATTTTCTATTATTTACCTTTACATATTTATTATTCCATATTTATTCATGATATATTATGTTGTACACATACCCTTACAAGGCATTAGATCTCACCTATTTCTTATGTTTCCTTTCTCCAGAATTTTAGGAAATGTATTTTGATTGATTTCTTGAGATATTATAAATAGAATAATGGTTTAATAAAAGAAAATACAATGTTTAATTTCATATTTTCAACCATTATGTGAAATTTAAGTATGTATCTATTTTACCAATAATACCAAACTATTTCGTCCATCGGGATGTGATTCCTTGTATATAGTACCAATGTAATAAAGTAACCACCAAATCTGGACTACTAGAGTTGGTGTATTTAAAATTTTTATAAGAAGAATTTTAGTAGAAACCATTGTAAATATATTTAGGAAAACATATATTAGTGAACATAACCCTATGATAGAAATTGAGTATACGTATATAAGAATATCGTAAAGTTTTCGTAAGATGGATATTATGTTGTTTTTCGTAACAATACATCCCTTTCTGGATACTACAAGTAGATGTGGTTCTGTAATATATGTACATAGGTGTAATAACTCTAAAAAATTTGTATCAGGCTTGACTCAAAAATTACCTAACACATAATAATGGGACTTACTAAACACATGTTTTGACACTCATAGGGGATATGCTTTGGTTAATTCACATTTTATTTACGAACCATAATGAAGGATTTGAATATATAATGGCTATAAATAACCTAAGTAAAAAATAAGGTGAAAAATATTGGAAAGAATTTGTCATGATTTAGAAATATTATAAATTATTATTCCTGACTTTTTGATTTCCTACTATGATTAGTATTACTCACACTATGCTCATTTGTTTTAATTAATGGATGAAAAGAGAAGGAACCAGGTTAACATTGAATGTGATAGAAAATGTGTTGATAAGAAACCAAATGGGATGATGATTGGGGTGAAGGATATTGTGATTATGCCTAATTATTTTTCAAGATATATGATTAAGAACTTACACAATAACTAACTCTTGGAATCACCAAAGAAAAGAAGGATGGAGTCCACTAAGAGCATAAATAGTGAAGACCATAGAGGAAAGAAGAATCTATTTCTTTCATGTCATAAATGTGGAAATATACACCTAGGAGAGTGTCTGGAAGGAACATGATAATTTTTTATGTGAGAAAAATAAGGGCACAAAGCAAGTAAATTTTGAGAAAAAAAATGAAAAGTTTGGTTAACGTAATAGATAAAAGCAATGGTCTCCCTAAGGTATTATTAATGTTTGAATGTTTTAAATATAGAAATTATGGTCATTAGGAAATTTTGTGTCCTAGGGGGAAATATCGTGAATTGAATCCTCGTGTTTTTATGAGTAATGGTTATATTTCTACCGATTAAGATACTAAAAATAACATATGAAAGGAAGGAGGTATTAAAGAATAAGATGGGGAATCCAAGGTAATGATTTAAGAATGATGTTTAATGATTAATGTGATTATGTTTGGATTAAATAATTATGTTTTAGAATTAATTTATCAATGAAATTCTAGTTATAATAATTATTAAATGTTTAAGGATTGTACTATAGTACTATTTCTTTAAGGATTTGAGAGCATATGTTGAATGGTGTTGATGACCAGGAAAGGTGATTTAGTGGGAAGTTAATATTTTTGGAAAACAAGTGATTAAGTGAATATAACCCTTAATATGTGTTTTATATTTAGAAAATAATGATAAAAATATTTTTATGGTATAGTATTGTTGACCATGAAATTAGTTGGTGATTTTATGGTTTATGTTATCTTTGATGAAGTTTACTACATGTTTGGATTTAAGAAATATATTAAACAACCTGAGATTTTATTTTTGGAAGCATTTATGTTTTCATTAAGGTTTTAAGGTGATAAAGGTATTCATATATTTGGTATGTGACATTAAGAGATACATTATGTTGTTTATGGAATCAAGTGTTTTGTTCATTTTGAAAATTTACTGAACTTCCTTCTGAATTTTTGGACTTTTCATTTGGACATACATATTTTGGACTAGCCTTAAGGTTGAATATTTATGGAATATATTAAGTTGAACTTTTGGTGTTGTTGGATAACTTGTGTTTTACATTTTAGTCTTGGAAAATATCACTAGGTGGTAGGAATTACGTGTCATTCTTTTATTGAGCCAATGATCTATTAAATGTTAATTTTAGTACTTTAGGTATGAAAATTCCTATTGGATATTCATTTATTAGAGTAAGAGATGAAGTAGGAATTGATCAAAGTGAATACAAAGGATGATATTATTCATTTGAAATATAAATATATCAAGTTACCATATTACCTTATGTTCTTTGTATAAATGGTAATAGAATTCCTCAACTCTAGGAAAAGTATCTCGAAAAAAAATGTTATCTTATTTCCTTCATAACTGATGAATCAATGGTCTTTTGACCTGTCATATATTTATGGTTTTGTGATTGTTTAATTTCTCTTAATCATTCACTTTCTTATGATAAATTACCTATATCACCTTCCATAATTATTTGTGAATTACACTTTTATTCCATGTCCATATCTTCCCTTCTCAACTACTTTCTCCAACTTAGAAACCTGGTTATGTGATTATTCCAGATGACCTTTATACATATATTTCTCCCTTATCATGAGGATGATTTATTAACCATTCTCATGATCTGGCTTTTAAAGAATAGTATTTTAAAAATTCAAACCATTGATTATTGAGATCAAGATTAAATTTTGAGGACCTGATTTATTTAAGGTGTTAGACTATAACAACCTGATATTTTAAAAGATGAAAATCCTATTCAATAGCATATATGACACACAAAACCAAGACTAGAATAGAATGTAACACCCCAATATTTTACGGTGTGTTTATTTTTAAATAAATTTTATTTCTTCGATATCTTTTGGGGCATTAAACCCTAATATTTTAAAATAACACTATATCTGATAGATTATAAAATACACAATACTGAACTTCAATGAACCGTGAAATATTATTTAAATATGTCCATTATAACCTAGATTATAAATTGGAATGTATGAATAGTATTAAATTAATTGTGATATATATAAATATAAAGGACAAAATTGGTACAAATGTATTGATTAATTTTATGAAATAAGTACTCAATTTTTAGTGAAGTTATTTTATGCTACATAAATACGTTTTCTTCAAAACTGATTTTATTGAGAAAATATTATAATTAAATTCTTGAATATATATATATATATTATTTGATAAAAAATATATTATTTTTTAAATTATAATATCAAAATTATCTTAGGTTTAAATTTTTATATTTTTCTGAAAAGATTAATTTTTTAGTGAATAGTGAAAAAATACATATTTTTATTGAAAACTGTATTTTTTTCAACCATTTAAAAAGTTCCATTTTATTTTAAAATGTTTTAAAAGTAAAATTAGTTATATTATATTATTAATAATCCAATTAATTTCATTGGAAACAATTTCATGGTAGAATTAGGTATAAAATAAATTACTTAAATGGATTTTTTCTGAAAAATTATTTTTGTTGTGTTTTTCTAGTTTAATTTCAAATTAAAATATACCACTTATGTGTTTTGAATTTTAAAAAATGGGTTTCATTTTTTATTCTATGAGTCCAAATTTAGTAAATATTTCCCTTTTATTTTTTATTAATATGAATAATAACCTTAATAATTTTTTTTACCATGGTAAATGGTAAATCGAGTAATTTATGTTAATAATAAAATGATAAAGACACTAAAATGACCCAAATAATTGAGTTAATATTATTTTATGAGTAAATTTCATCCATAATAATACAATATTTATTTATAAGTCATTTATGGCTATTTGGATGAGATTATGACCTTTATAGTATTTTATTTCAAGAAAAGTCAAACATGTCACACTCTTGTTTTTAATAACGATAATTTTTTTAATATGGGGTTATCCAGAGGATATGTTTGACTATAAATATTATTCTGAAATATGAAATATTTATATTAATCATGGTAGTTTATTTTTGATTTTTAGTGAAGAAATAATTATCTTAAATACTTACACATCCCCGATGCAATAATTATTCAATCAATTGAAAAATCGAATAAATGATGTTTAAAATATTAAAAGTAATATAATTTGAGATAAATAATGATATCCAAGAATTTTGTATATTATAGTGACATGTTAGAATTATAATATTTTTTTTTACCAAATTATAAGTGTTTTCTTGATATTATTAAAGTCAATGTAATGAATAGTTATAAAAAATGATAATATTGATATTTTATAATAAATGATATTTAATTAAATGATATAAAATCCCTAAAAATATTATATTTGTACAAATTAATTGGATATGGTTAATTAAATCTAAAAATTTCAATTTATGGGTATTTTTTTATTTTATAGAAACTTTATTTACCCTTATAGTATAGAAAATTTTAATAGTATAGTAATTGTTAAAAGGGTTAACCGGGGGGTTACAACTAAAAGTTAAGGGTGAAAACATATTCAAAAAAAATTCAGATTTTATTTTATTGGAATATTTAAAATTATCATTACCTTATGTTATAATTATATCTATTTGGATCCATTTGGACATGATTAATAATTTATATTAATTTAATATTATAGGAAATTCCAAGAATGCCCCTCCCCTAAATTATAAAAGGTCACCCCTTCCTTCACTTCTTTACAGTACTTTGAGGAATATAGATCGACCAAAACCTATCCATTACTTTTATAAACATACTTATCCAATTTATTGAGGTTATTAAATTTCCAAAATATAAATCCTAGGTCCCTTAAGAAGAGATATAAAGGGAATCCACCAAAGAGGTAATCATATTTACCGACTCTTTCAAGTTTATTTCTTCTTCTACTTCTTATTTAGGTGTTGAACCTATAATAAAATAATAAATACATTATCATAAATATAGTAATATGTTATTATGATTATTAGACAATAATATTACATCTTTTTTCATCCTATAAAAATATAAAACATCACTCATATGTATGTACGGCTTACCGTCTCAACATAGCGGTGTAATTCAATTTTCATCGCCACTTTACTTAGATGGTTATAAATATGGAACTAATGAATATATATGATATATATTAAATAATAATTATTATATAAAGGTTTATTATTCTTTACCTTTCTTTTTTCCATCCATCAATAAATGAAAATAATGTTCATGTGTATGTACGACCTATCATCTCTATGAATGGTGTAATTTATTTTTCTATATCTATATTTTATGGATGAATATAATTATATATATATTGAATATATATGATATTTATACCATGAATAATATTCTGGAGATTATGGAACCAAAATAAAAGTACAAGGACCAAAACTATAAAATCAAAACATACATGAAAAATGAAGCAATTATCACCCAAAATAACGATTTTAACCAAGAGTTGTTAATAAATAGATGATAAAATATTATATCTAGTATGATAAATATGAGTATGTTTTTTTAAGAAATTTATAATAAATATATATTTATTATACATGAATTTTGAACACGTTTTAAGGAATTTGAACCTGAGGTAAGGGTTTCTCATTTCACTTTTACTTCCGTGAGACATATGCCATATTCACCACTTATTTATTTTGTGTGGTGCATATACTGACCATATGATATATTATATCATGAATCACTTTTTATTATTGGTATTTAAAGTTTCATTTGATGTTATTTCTTTCATGGGACTTATAATTCAAAATAAACCCAAGTGATAAGGGTTTATTTTACAATCTCATCATTATTCAAGATCTTTTATTTTTAAGTCTCAGTTGAGGAATATTTCTATTCTATGTCCATGTTTTTTAAAAAAAATTTCTAAAATTATTTTAATATTCTCCAACTATTTTTTAAAATAATTTTTAACATTTTTTTACTTTTTATAAAAAAAAATTAAAAGGAATCTTCCTATAGTTTTTGGCCTAAATACTTTTTTATTTTCCTTAAAAAAGTGTGCAAGGAATGTTTTTTATAACTTATATGAAATGAACATAATTCCCTAACATAATGATGCCTCAATGATTTTAGTCTTACTTATAAATTTTTTCATGGTTCTTTTCAAATAAAATAATTTCTTTATTACATGCACAATTTTTAGATTTTAAAAATTACATTCAAAGTAAAAAGGGTATTTTCCTCAAGAAATATTCTAGTAATATATTTAAATTATTTTTATCTATGTCAATATTATTATTTGAATATTATGTTTTGGATATAATCTAATTACATCATTCATAATATTTATTTGAATGGTTTATGATCAGTTTGACTGGGGAAAGTATTGATATTTCGTATGACTAGTTCTTCCAATACATACAATTACTGATTTTGTAAATGCATGTTGATTGAGTTATATTATCTACTCATATGATGAATACATTAGTCTTAGTAAGTTATGGGTGGGGAATGTTATATCCCCTTGATGCATTGGTAGGTCTCATGAGAGAAACTATCTTGGGTTTTGCTGAGGATTTACCAATTTATATAGATGTCATGGAATAAGGCCTTGATAATATTTTTAGATGTCATGGTCAAGGCCTTGATGGTATGTTTCAGATGTCCAACATTATGGATTCCATAATTATTAAATTAGTTATTGATTTGCATGTAAATATTCTATTAGTTATAATATCCATGGACAATTTTCAAGCCCATGTGATTATTTATATGACATTATTTTTTCATCATTAATTGCCACTATATTATTCTTCATGTTCAAGTTATTAATTAAATATAATGTGTTTTTAGTTATTTGTATTTCCATATTGATTATTAGTTATTTATTCATGATAGATTCCACTGTACACATACCCTTACTGAGCATTAAATATCACCCCTTTCTTATATTTCATTTCTCTAGGATGTTAGGAAGAGTATTATGATTGATATACATGGACTTGCTAAAGGGAACAATGGTTTATTCAAAGAAAATACTATTTTGTATTTTATGTCTTCAATTATAGTGTAAAATTCAAGTATTGATCTTGTTCACCAAGACAACTAGACTATTCGATCCTTCAGGATGTGATTCCTTGTATCTAGTTCCAATGTAATAAAATAACCAAAAACTATGGACTAATAGAGTTAGGGTCTTTACATCTTATCCTATTCTCTTCCTAGCTATGATTCCACTCTAGCTGGGATTGAGTAGT
The DNA here is from genome assembly GCA_963277665.1 of Viscum album. Classification (NCBI taxonomy): domain Eukaryota; kingdom Viridiplantae; phylum Streptophyta; class Magnoliopsida; order Santalales; family Viscaceae; genus Viscum; species Viscum album. Next base: position 643,266,159 of record OY728120.1, on the reverse strand, counting down.
TATGATTCCACTATATTTAGTTCCATATGGGATTATTTGCTAGTATAGGATGCCACTATGGCTAGTGGCTTGTACACAGTTAGATATGGATATAGATAAGGATTGGATTAAATTATACAAGGATATTATGTTTCATTTCCTTTATCTTGTATGTAGTCTCCTATGATGTATTAATATAATACTTTTTTAAAAATATTTTTCATTTATCCCTTGGTTACATGAATATACATATTTGAATAACGTGGATAACTTGTTTTCTTCTTAAAATGGAAGTAGTAAATGTGAATCTGATTTTTTCTTATTTTCATTAAAGATTAAAATGATACTTTTATGCTTGTATCTCAATCTAGCATGTTTGGTTTTTCAAATAAAGTTAATTTATAAAATATTATCTTACCGATATTTTTCTCACACCCTATATGCACACCATGGTGTGTACGTATTATTGTCTTCTCTTGACTTATATTGCAGGTATGATCAATATTGTTGTTGTTTATGAGTGTAACATGGCTCTAGTGTGAGAATATATAGGTGGTGAGATATAAAGAAGTTTTTATGTCACTTAAAGATGATTAGATATATCATTCCAATTGAGTCAAGTTTTATAGGTTAGTACCCCTCCTTGGTATATGTTTATTTATTTTATTCTTTTTTTATGTAAAGAATATCATATAGTATGTTTAGTGGTTTATTCAATTTAGTCTCATTTATTATTTATTGAATATAATGGGTAAATCATTCCCATATTTTCATGTAAATTCCCTCGGCACTTGTTCTAGCCTAGGGCGATCAGGAACACACCTTCAGTTTCTGGCATGCTAGTTCAGGTATGATGGAAACATATTTAGACCTATATATTACATTAAAAAAATATTTTTTCATGTGTGGAATTATCATAAATGGAAAGGCAGTTAATATTATCAATTTCCTTTATAACTGATCTCCACTTAATATAGTTTCCTTATTCTTAATTAATTTTTTACATTAATATAATATATAATAAATAGTGAATTAAATATAATTTTTTTGAGGTCACCTAAATTTATTTTAATTTATGTATCATAAAAATAAAGTAGGATCAACTCCTTGAAATCACAAGAAATAAAAAATCAAACTGTAATAAAATAATAGAGAATTAGAGAAATTAGTAGAAAAACGGAATCAATCATGCATAAAACCATAGGGCTTACATTAGTCTCGATCTCACAATTACAATGCAATGAGTGAATCATGATCCCATTAATAATAATGAAGTTTAGAGATGAAATAATATTTTATAGGAAGAGAAAACTCTAATAACAAAAAATGAGGTCCACTTGGTTCAATTTCCAAATGACTAGGAGAATAAATTAAGTAAATAAAGGAATCCCCAAAATTGAAATTATTGAACTAACCTATATTAAAATGTGGTTAGGAAATCCCAATGGGATCATGATGGTCCACCACTATATTCATAGTCAGTATAAGAAAATCCTACATTAAGGATGGAATATCCCAGATAGATATCATTTCCATCCCAAATGAAATACATAAATTTTTAAAGATGGATTATGTATCCATCCTAGATGAGTAACTCTTAATATATATGAGATTGATTATTTAGGATGGACTTAAATATATATCAGATAAGTTGATGTGCATGCCCATATTTTTTATCTTGGACGGGTTTAAGTTCACCCTAGAGAAGTGGTTTTTGGGACAAATTACAAATCTTTCTAGGATTAGTTTGGTGTACACATTTATTCGGGAAAATTTTAAAATCTATCACAAAAAAAGATATTATATATATAATACATGTGTATACATTAATATATATGAATGATTATATTTGAATTTATATATATTTATAAAAATATATATTTAAGTAAAATATATGTATATGTATATGTATATGTATATGTATATGTATATATATGTATAAGTATATGTATATGTCTATGTTGATGTATATGTATATGTATATGTATATGCATATGTCTATGTATACATATATGTATATGTATATCTATATATATGTTTTTGTGTGTGTGTTCATGTGGACACACACAAATATTTTATTTTATTTATTTTAACAATTATACTATATAAAATTCAATATATGTATTTATAAGGAAATATAATTATTTTAGTAAAAGTATACATTCATAAATAATTATATTAACTATAATAGTAATTATTTAAATCCATTATTCTTATATTTATATTGACATATTTTTGTATTTATAATAATTGAAATAAATAATATACATTTCTTAAATTAAATTATATATATATATATCACTTGGAGTGTATGTACATGAATTTGTTTCAAATTTATAAATAAATTAATATATATTTTAAAAAATATATATCAAGGAAAATTATATTTAATTACCATATATATATATATACATAATTTTTTTATAAAGATGAAAATAATTTTAAAAATACTAAATTATATCCATTATGTGTGTGTGTTATAATATGTTAATATATTTATTATAATAAAAATGTTAATATATATTAACATTATAAATTTATTATAATATTACATAGAAATTATATTTGTTATAATATTAAAATTAATATATATGAGCATTATAGATTAATAGTTCTATATTTTTTATAATTAAGTAAATAAATATTTATATATATTATTAATTTTAAAAATTAATATATCAATATATATTAACATTAATATATAAAAATATATTATAATTAATGTTAAAATATAAATAATGATATTTATAATAATGTTATATAATATATATATAACATTATTATGATCACATATATATATACATATATTATTTTCAATATGTGAAATATTAATATTTATTAATTTTAATATGTAATATTATATTATAATTTATATCTATAATTATACCAAGTGTTGTAATTTCTGTTAATGTGTTGACTCCATGTTAACTACTTTCACACTTCAATTTTCATTCCTGTATTCCCTTCGAGAGTCATCATCCTCCCTGCTACTCCCCACGTCTCTCCACATCCCCTCTCCCCTTCCTCTCCACCTTTATGTCATCATCGCCTCCCCACCTCCCCACCTACGACTTTATCCCCACCTACTTCCCAATATTCTATCTGCTCCGCACTTCACTCTCCCCCATCTCTCTTGAAATCCACTAGGGTTCTCCCCCAAACCCCTATCTCCCTATCCCAACCCACACCTCCTTTACACTCTCCCAATCTTCACCCATGGTTTCTCACTCATCCATTCTCCCTTTAATATCCACAAGCTTCTCTTGTTGGGGTCCTCTTGGGGACCTCACATGGTTCTTTTAAGATAAAAGATAAAAAAAATATAAAAAAATAGATATGAGATATAGAGGAGATATGAGATATGAAGTGAAGATACATGAGATATCATGTGGTGACTCTCCTTTATATATGAGATGTGTGAATCTTCTCTCTTTAGTTGTTGGAGGCAGTTCAGTTGCGTTTTCAAGGAGCGGTTTTCAGATCTGTAACCCATGGAACTACTCTGATCTGATCATCTTTCATCTACGATGGTTTTTAATCCGATACCTGTGCCTTTTCATCTGCACTTTTTTTCAGACATCAATCTTCTGTTTTGATGGTCAGATCTATTTGGGTTTCTTTAACAAGATGCATTCTTCATTTCAGGCTTCATTCAAACTATATATGTTATCCATCTTTGATCCAGTATTTTTCTTAGTATTACTTTTGATATCCCTTACATTTTTGAGGAGTCTCTACCATGTACTTATCTATTTTAGTGGATCCCTATTTCTATACTAGGTCCCGTGGTTTTTTCTTTTTTGGGTTTTCCACGTTAAAATTTCCAGTGTCAACTTTATATTATGCACTTATTTTTATCACTATGCATCCACCATTTGAGGGAAAGATTTTTCGGTTGTGCATTTTCTTTTCTGTTGTTTGCACGTTCATCAATTTCCATCTTTCCCAACATCTGGTATCAAAAGTTTTGGTTTTTATTTCATATTCATTTTGGAATCCAATTGTAGTTAGATGATTTTATTCAATGGTACCAATTTCCATATGTGGCGACTTAAAATGAAGGATCTTCTTTTTGTTAATCGAATGAATCTTCTGGTGTTTAGTACCTAGAATCCAGAGAGGATATTAGATGAAGAATGATAATTCAAGAATTAGATGGTTTGTGGTTTCATTCTCCAATGGGTCAAAGACAACGTGATGAACCACATTATCATCATCTCTCATGCCAGAACTTTGTGGGAGAAGCTCGAGACTACCTATGCTTCCAAGAGAAGAAACAATAAATATTTTCTTCTAAAAAATGATGAAATTGAGGCATAGAGATTGTATGTCTATTTCTGATTATTTAAGTGAATATTATAGATTTTTTGATCAGTTTTCTGGCATGGGTATCAATTTTAAAAATGAGGTTTTAGAAATTTTATTACTTAACACTTTACCCGATTATTGGGAGAATTTACATGTTACTCTAACTGGTTCTACTCCTAATGGTGTTTTGACATTCAGTTTTGTTAAGTATACTATTTTGAATGAATATTTCAGGAGACTTACTCAATAAAAATATTCTTCAGTGATTTTAGTCACAGAGAACATGGGGAGAATCCAGGAAAAGAATCAAGGATAGAGCAGTCGAGGAAAGAGTAAAAGCATAAGAAAATCCATATCAAAGTAGAGAGATTTTGAATGTCATCATTGTGGTAAGAAGGGCCATGTTAATAAGTTTTATTAGCAGCTAAAAAGAGAAAATATAATGAAGGAAAATCATTTAAAGAAGAATGGAAATGGATATGATCATGTTGTTGTTGCTATAGGGGTGATCTTGTTATTGTTTATGACTCCATTAATATTTATTCTGATCATTCTTTTTCGGTTATTGACAGTGGTGCATGTTTTCACGTGACATTGAAGAAGGAGTTATTTACATCTTATAACCTAGGTAATTTTGGGATGTTTAATATGGGTAATGATGGTCATTCTGATATCATAGGTATCGGGACTATTTTTTTAGATACCAGTATAGAAAGTAAGCTAATTTTGAATAATGTTAGACATGCACTAGAGGTTCACATGAATATTATTTCTACTAGTGTTATTTATGATGAAGGGTTTATAAATTATTTTGGTAATTTCCATTGGAATATTTCCAAGGGATCTTTGATTATGGTCCAAGGGAAGAAGCAGTCAAGTTTATACTGGACTAAAGCTTCTATTTCATGTGATACTTCTTGTGTTGTTGAGTACAATGTTTCATCCAAGTTGTGGAATAAGAGGCTTAGTCACATTAGTGAGAAAGGGATTGGTTGTTTGTAAAAAATAAATCTTCTTCTAGATTTGAAGAGTGTCAATCTGGACACGTGTGATCACTGTATGGCTGGAAAACAAAGTAGGGTGATTTTTAGTAGTCATCCTTTACACAGGAAGTCACAGGTACTTGAATTGGTATATTCTGATGTTTGTGGTCCTTTGAAATCTAATACCTTTGATGGCCATATTTATTTTGTGATATTTATTGTAGAGACCCGAAGATTGACGTACATAGATATTACATTACTTTTTCAGAATACATAGTACATAACAAAAACAGACACACAAGGACCGTAATAGTTTAGTGTCTTTGGAAACATGGAACGTAATCTTCTAATCGTGGTGAAAGATCTTCAACATCTCCCATAAAGATCTTCCACTTTTTGTTTCCTTACCTAAAACCTTTCTTTTAATCCTGGGGAAAAATAAAACATAAAAATGTTGATCTCAAATGCTCAGTAAGGGTAAGCATGGATAAAATAAAACATACCATATACATTTGAACTTAAAAACATGAACATAATGTTTAAACATCAAAATCTTGAGCAACGACTTAAAACATTGAAGTACATAAGGCATAGATCATAATGGAACATAAATCATGATAAAATAGCATGGGAATAAAACATGTAATTGTGGCATCCATTAAGCACATGTAATGATTTCCATAGTAGCCAAGGCATTGCTGCTAACACCATCTTAGTGGACAAAGTCCCTTTCTGAATCGAGTTCACTTCTCGTTCCAGTCCTGTAATACTGAACCAGATTAACTTACCGTTCCAGCCATGTCTATCTCATGAGATATAAATCTTTACCCAATTCATTGGAGGGAGATATAGGTCACACCCATCTCATAATGAAATCATTCTTACTTGTGCCACAAAATAAACATACATCATTCATAAAAACCCAATAAATAAAATGGGGTTCATAAACATCATACCATCATCACATAATCCATATAAAAGAAATGGATATCATTTCATAATAAAAAAAATTGAAACCATGTAAATCATAGAGACATTATACTTGAAACATACACATATGAAATAATGTCATCTTAGATGAAAAATGGTTTTGATAAAACACTTGAAATGAATTCTTGAGGAAAATATCCTTTTTTCTTCAAAATCACTTTCTTTTCACAAAATGTCGTGCAATTTTAAAAGAAAAGTATTTTGTTGAAAATAGTCATGAAATATTTTGGATAAAGCTTCATGGAAATAAGGATTTATAAAACCGTAAAAATCCTTTCATGCCGTATAAGTTAAAAAAACATTCTTCACGTACTTTTGTCAGAAAATCCAAAAAGTACCTCGTACGTAAACAAAAGAAATATTCCTTACATACCATGTATTAAAAGTCAAAATGGGTAAAAAGGACATTAAACATTCATAAAAACACTTTTAGAAAACATGTACATGGATGATAACAATAACCCCAGTAAATACTTACGTATAAGCAATCTCAGATAAAAATGAGATTTGCAAAATTATCCCTTACCTTATGTCCGATATGCTTTGTATGTATCCGAACATTCTGTATAATGATTTAAATAATGTAATTGACTTATTATAGAATCATATTCATTATTATGATATCATATATGGTTCACTTATGACTTTATATTACTCGTTCTTTAGTAAATTCCATGTTAAAGCAGCGTTTTGGGTAAAATCATTTCATTTATCGTATGTGTTTCGAATTTTCATTTTTGATATTATTACTTATATCCTAATTTAAATAATTACAGAATTTAAAACATGATTTATATATAATATATATTCATCATATACATATATATATTATAGACCGATAAAAGGAATGAAATACACTGTTCATGGAGACGGTAGGCCGTACGTACGCATGAACGCTGTTTTCATTTCCTTATTGAATTGAATGAAACTAAATAGATGACATACATATATATATACATAAATACAGTAGCATTATTATTTCATATATTTCATTATTATTCATTATATAAACTTTATTATCATTCATGTATGGTTAACATGGAGAATGAATCTCATCGCGTCGTGGAGACGGTAGTCCGTACGTACGCACGAGCGATGATATCATTCCCATAATTATTGAATAGAATTGGATTGGATGGTATAATATATCAGAATCAGTATGATGTTATAATAACCATATATAGTTATTCTTTACACCATTATACCCATCCATGTAAGGTGTTGGTGGAAAAACAGATTTCACCACGGCGTGGAGATGGTATTCCGTACGTACACACGCGTGGTGATTTTGTTTTCTGTAGGATGGATAGATGGTGAAATATGGTTGTTTCATACTTATAATAACATATTAGTATATTAGTTATACTGGTTTTATTACTTCATAATGAAACAACTAAATAAGAAGAAGTGGAAGAAGAAATAGAGTTGAAAGAATCGGTAACGGACATTACCTCTTCTTTGAAGCGCCTCTTTGAGGCCTCCTCTTAGGGCACTAAAATTGGTCTTTGAAGAAGACCAGAACCTCTAGGATGTTTCTATGGAAGTGGAGAAGATAATTCGGCAGGGTTTGGCCGAGCTTGAATTCTCAAAGTGGTGTGAGGAAGAGAGGGAGGAGGTGCCCTTTTATAAGAGAGGAGAGGGGCACCTTTGGAATAACTAAAAATATTATTTTATTATAAAGTCATATTCATTTTTTAATAGCTCCAAATTGATTTATTTCGAAGATAAGGTGGGGATGGGTCTAAACCCTCTCATACAATAGAATTTGGACAAGTTTAGTTCATTATATTAACCTTAACTTTTAGTTTTAACTCTTAGTTAATTAGATTGACATTTACCATGTCACCTTCTATTTTTATATTATATAGTTAATAAACTTACCATATACATCCAAGAGACCCCCAAGTGGTCCATTAATGATACAACTATCATTATATAAGTATATTGGCCGAACCTTAGATTTTTAGGAATATAATAACAATTAATAATATAATATTTGTTTTAAAAACTATTTTATGTCAATTTTGACACTATTTGGTAATTTATTTTTGTGAAAATCATAAAAGAATGATTATTTCGAAAAAAGTTAATTAAATCACTAATAACATGTCATATTAACATATAAAATTATTGGAAGTCATAAAAAGTCTCAAATTACATTTATTTGGGTATTTATAACATCAATTATGTCAATATTTCATTAATAAGATAATTATTGCATCATCATTGTGTCATTAATAAATTAAATTAATTTAAGTCTAAAAATTACAAATAAAATACAATTATTTAGGAACTATTTTTAGCTTTCTAATGAATATTTATAGTCGAATTTATCTTATGTATAACCCTATATTAAAAATGATTTAGTTATTAAACTTTGATTTTAACTATTTTAACCCTTCTTTAAGTAAATTAATAATAAATGTCCTAATCTAATCCAAGTGGGCCTAAATGGTCATAGTTTTTGCTAAGGTTGTTTTTTGGCCGAATTAAACTTATCCAATAGAATTAGGACACGTGTTAGGGTAATAATAATATCATTTTTACCCTTAATTACCCTATTTACTTTTAACCGTGGTAAAAAAAAGTAAAAAGTTACTATTCACCAAAAATTATTTTCATCTTATTGAACCACATTTTAGTCCTTGATATTAACCGTGTCTCTCGGATTTTTGAAATTCCACTCACAGAAGCGGTAAAATTAAGTTTTATGAAAAATTCAGTTTTTTAACTACCACTTAGTGGTTTCACTATTCATCAAAAAATGAAAGTTTCCCGAAAAATACCAAAAATTAGGCCTAAGATATATTTGATATTATGAATTAAAAAATTATGTCTATTTTACCAAATTAAAAACATATCATTTTCATTAATTAATTTAAAAATTAGTTCCTGTCGTCAAAACAAATAGCGTGTTCTTAAGAGATAATAACTATCAAAAGATTGACACTTGTTTATGTCTGGTTTAAATGTGAAATTACATCCAATGACCAAAATTGTATTAAATTGTAAAAATATATTCTAAATATACTTTAAAACCACTCAAATTAATAATTTATCACAATTAATTATTTCTATTAAAAAAGTTGTTTTTAATTAAAATTTAGTAATTTACACTATTCATCAGAATATGAAAGTTATCTGAAAAGTACCAAAATTTCACCCTAAAATAATTTCGATATTCCGAATCCAAAAATGAAGTCTATTTTGAAAGATAAAATTTATAAAATTTCAAAAAGTGGGTATTACTATTCATAATGGCTAGTTCATAATAATATTATAATAATATATCGTTTAGTGAAACTCGATATTGCGTACTACACATGCTATCGAGGAAGGTCATGATTGCGTGTAATGCAGCCAAGTTAGGGTTGCGTGTTGTGAAAGAATCCTTTGTTGTGACGTACAACACAACACATCAGTAAAATTAAAAATAATATTTCTCATAAAATCTCGGGGTGTTACATTTATTTATAACCACTCATGGAAGCTTTGAGTTTATGTTTTGAATACCAAAAGTTAGGTTCTTAGTTTTTTAAGCAATTTCATGTTTTTTTGAGAGAGAATCAAACAATAAATTGAAAAGTAATCGCACTAACAATGGGGGAAATTATTTTGGTTCATTTGATCATTATTGTAGGAAGGAAGGTATTTTTCATCAGAAGACACCTCCCAAGACACCTCATCATAATGGTGTAGCTGAGAAGATGAAAAAGACTTTGTTGGAAAGAGTTCATTTTTTTCTTTCATAAGAAAAGTTTCTTAGACACTTTTGGGGTGAGGCTTTACTTACTAAGACTTATATTATCAATTTATCACCTATAGTTTCTTTGTAGACAGAAACTCCCAATAATTTTTGGTATGGAAAAAAGATCAGGTACGATCACTTGAAAGTTTTTTCTTGCAAGAATTTTGTTCATGTGCCTAGAGATGGGAGATCCAAGATGGAAGGTAATTCATGATAGTATATTTTTATTGTATATGGACACGATGAGTTTGGGTATATGTTTCATGATCCTGATTTGAAGAAACTTTCCAGAAGTTTTTATGAAGTGTTTAAAGAGTACTGGACTATTTCATATATTGATAGGGGAGAAAATTCCACTTCTCCAACTTCTGATGGTTTTTTCAGTCTTGATCTAGGTTCTAATTCACATTTACCTCATATTGTTGATTATGATGATCGCATTGATGTAAAAAATGATGCTCAGGGTGAACAGGTTGGATTTGATGTTTATGATTCACCTTTTGTTTCTAATGATCTAGTTTCTGGGGTTATCAATGAACCTGTAATTCCACCCCAAAGGTCATCTCAACATCGTACCATTTCTACTCGGTATTCAATTGATGAATATGTACACCTCGCTGAAGGGGTAGAACCGGAATCTTTTGATGAGGTGATGAAAAGTGAACTGAAGGATTGATGGGTTGAGGCAATGGATGACGAGATAACATAATTACACGACAACCATACTTTTGAGCTGGTAAAGTTACCAAAAAGTAATAGAGATTTCAAAATTGGTGCATTTATCAGATTAAAAATGAAGAATCCCATTTTTTTCCATGATATAAGGAAAGTTTAGTTGTTAAAGGCTTTTGTCAGAAGAAAGGTATTGGTTTTTATGAGATTTTCACCCTTGTTGTCAAAATGTATTCCATTCAAGTTTTTCTTGGTTTGGATGTTGGTTTGGATCTACAGATTCAACATATGGATGTTTAGACAACTTTCTTCCATGGAGATTTAGAGGAGGAGATTTATATAGAGTAACTAGAGGGTTTTTTTAAACAAGTAAAGATAATCATGTTTGTAGGTTGAAGAAGAATTTGTATGGTTTGAAGAATGCTCCGAGACAGTCTTATAAGAAGATTGAATCTGTCATTTCTCTTCAGGGTTTTAGGAAGACATATTTTGATCATTGTATTTTTATTCATAGATTTACGGATGATGATTTTATTATAATATTGCTTTATGTTAATGATATTTTTATCGTTGTCCATGATGATTCTACAATTGACAGATTAAAGAAGGATCTTTGTTATTATTTTTCAATGAAAGACTTGGGTCCAGCTCGATAGATTCTTGGCATGTTGATCTCCTGTGACTGTAAGGCTAAGAAATTTTGGTTATCTCAGAAGATATATATTGATAAGGTTCTTCAGATATTTTCTATGGATATAGATAAAGTTGTTAGTACTCCTATTACTTTAAATTTTAAGATCAGTACCAGTCATTCACATTCTACTGATGAAGAGAGAGAAGAGATGCATCACATACCTTATTCACCTATCATTGGTTTTTCGATGTATATTATGGTATGTACTATACCTGATATAGCTCATGCAGTTGGTGTGGACAGTCTTTTTCTATCAAATCCAAGTATAGATCATTGGATGGTAGTGAATTATATATTTCTTTACCTTCATTGTACTTTTGATATGAGATTATTTTTTGTAAAAGTAGAACATATGCTTTGTGGCTTTATAGATTCAGATATGGAAAGAGATATCGATTCAAAGAAGTCTACTTCAGGCTATTTGATCAATTTTGTAGGGGGAGTTGTATCTTGGTGGTCTAGGTTGCAGAGATGTGTTGATTTATCTACCATAGATTTAGAGTTTATTGTAGCTATAGAGGTGTGAAAATAATTGTTGTGGATGAAAAAATTTATTTGAGAGCTCAATTTTAATTAGGACAAGTATGTTTTATTTTGTGATAGTCATAGTTCTATTTTTTGGGAATGAATTACACTTTTAACGGAAGGTCGAAACATATCTATGTTCGGTATCATTGGATATTCAATGTCCTTGATTTGAGATAGTTAGAGCTTGAGAATATCCACACTAATGACTATGGATCAGATATGTTGACCAAGAGTTTATCCATAGGTAAATTTGAGAATTGTCGACTGATTGAAGGGTTGGAGATGATCCCCATTTGAGTCGGAGGGGGAGTTTGTTGGGGTCCTCCTCACATTGGGGCCTCATGTGGTTCTTTTAAGATAAAAGATAAAAAAAGATAAAAAAAATATGAGATATAGAGGAGATATGCGATATGTAGTGGAGATATGAGATATGAAGTGAAGATACATGAGATATCATGTAGATAATCTCCTTTATAAATGAGATGTGTGACTCTTCTCTCTTTAGTTGTTGGATGCAGTGTAGTTTCATTTTTAAGGAGTGGTTTTCATATATGCAACTGATGGAACTACTCTGATCTGATCAGCTTTCATCTACAATAGTTTTTGAATCGATCCCTAGGCCTCTTCATGTGCACTTTTTTTAGACATCAATCTTATGCTTTCATGATCAGATATATTTGGGTTTCTTTGTCAGGTTTCACTCTTCATTTCAGGATTCATTCAGACTATATTTGTTCTCCGTCTTTGATCCACTATTTTTCTTAGTATTACTTTTGATATCTCTTTTATTTTTGGGTTGTCTCTACCATGTACTTATCTATTTTAGTGGATCCCACTTTCTGGACTAGGTTCTGTGGTTTTTCCCTTTTTGGGTTTTCCATGTAAAAATTTTTAGTGTCAACTTTATATTCTGCACTTATTTTTGTCTCTATGCATCCACTTTTTGAGGGAATGATTTTTCCACCATCTGTTCACTTTTCTGTTATTTTCACATTCATAACTTTCCATATTTCCCAACATCTCCCTCCTTTTCATATATTGGAACATCACAAATCCCTTATAAATCTCAATAAATGACATGTCCTTGATTGGATCTGGGTCGTAGAAGATTTTGCAGCTAATCTGCTTCTCTCTAGTTTACAAAACTCTCACCATAATCTTAACAACCAGAATCCACTTATTCATTGTCTCATCATGGGATCTTCATAGATGATGTATGACCTTATGATGGAGACAAAGGAGGTTACAAAATCTCTATTTCTACTAGATGATGTATTGATCCAGGGAATACCTCCTCCAGGATGGGTGAAGCAACAAAATCCTTTTGAAGTTCTTTTATAATAGAGATTTTAAGCTCAGAGAATATTTCATGAAGACCATTCTCTGGAGGGTAATTATTTTAGAAACATTCTTATATTCATCCCTAGATGGTACCATAATATAACCCCTGATTCTCCATGTATGTATTTGTATTATTGAAAAAAATTCTATCTTATTTTTGTATTGTTATATAGATGTTAATTAACATGACATGATGATATCTATCCTCTGATAAGTCCTTTAGTCCCTTCTTGAGCCAAGTAACGTAAGATCAAGTTCATATTTACTCCCCATCCAAATCCATTGATTCATTTTTGTATTTACCAGGGCTTTGTTTTTGTCTTCTCCTCAATAAAAAAGATCATTAATCCCTTCCTTCCATTTACAACACTTATATTTAACCCATTGTGCAAATCAAATGCATTATGCATTTAATTAAAATCCATTTGTTTCCCCTTTAATTAAATTTAAAGTAAAAGAATTTTTTTACTGTTTATTTGGTTTGTAATATTGTATTACAAATGAATTATTAATGTTATTTTACTTTTAGGAAATCAATAGATGGGTGTAATAAATAATATTGAGTTCCACTCTCCTTCCTTCGAATGATATGTGTCATATATTTATCAGGTAAGGAGTTTTTACTCAAATATGTTGATTAAGTTCTTGGTTTTTGTGTTTGGGCATCATTTTCTCAAAATTTTAGACTACCCATGTTTTCCATTACTTATGATGGAAATTCATTCTTTTTTATTTTTCAAAGTTTTATGAAACTCTATAAAAATTTGGCACCCATTCCTAGACTCATTTTTTAATTGAATATTTAGAACTAAATTACTCTGTATATAGTTTGGTTCTTGATTGTTGTAACATCCTAGACTCGAATTCCACTCAATAGTGCCCTGAGCCCTATTGGACACATGGACACAATCATATCTACCCAAGTTCCAGAGACCTATGACTAGTAGTGTGGGCCTAGGGTGTGTCTCTGGGGATATTATTCCCTCATTACCAGAGTGTAACACATCGGAATATCCATAACCAAAAAGTAGTGGAAGCAGTATAATAACCAAACAAGAAGTAAACAATGAAAGGCTGATAAAATAACAATACTAGTAGTCATTTCATATACATAATGATGATACATGTCATGTATCTAATAAATCAACCAAAACATACACACAATTGTACAAGACAATACATATATCCAAAACACAAAAACACCAAAAGGTGATATCCCCAAATAGCATCACAAGCCTCAACACAGTATCATGCTCTTATTCTCCTTAGAATGACACAAAATTAAGTATCTAACTATGAACGATTTCCCCAGTTTTTACCAACATTCAAATAGTCTGTTCGAGAATCCAATGACATCCCAAAAAAGGTGTGAGAAATAATCCCAATAGGTAACCAACCAAAGATCTATAAAATTTTCAGGTAGTGAAATATAACAAGCTAATATATGTGAAAGTAAAGTAGGTAATCAGTAAATAAATGAAAATAATCCTATGGAATGTGAGGACTACAAGTGATACCAGAAAGACTCAAGAGGCTCCCTATGTAACAAGTATCAGATCCTAGATCAAAGAAGATACAAGTAAAAGAAAGTAACACCATGACCTCATCGTACAACCATAGAACCAATACAACCACAACCTTACTATGAAACCTAAAGTCTCAGAACATCCATGATCGACTCGTACAACCAAGAATTTCATATTTCTTGTGGTCATGTCGTATAATCTAGTTCCAAATCATGAAGGGCTGGATCCAAGGTGTAGAAGACAAAAACATCCTCATTGAGTCCCAGGATCATCTCAATGGAAATCGGTTTGGCACTAGTTGGAGTATTTGTGGCATGTCATACTAAACATGTCATATGTGAGTCCAATAAAGCTGGATCCAAGGGGTAGAAAGGCCCAAGGTATCCCATGAAATCAATAACCAAGGAGCATACTCAATCCAAGTCGTCTACTAACGCATTCATGATCGAAGGAGAAATGTCCAAGTCATCTAAAGAAGTAATTTACCATTCCATACCATGAGTATACCCACTCATGTATCCATTTCACATTAAATTACACCACATGAGTATACCCACTCACATATCACAATTCACATTCAAGAGAAAACAATGAGTATAACCACTCGTTTAACCAAACCATTTACAATTAAACCATTAAACAATTCAACATAAACATGTTATCACATGTAAAAAGAGGCAACCCATATCCTAAACATCCCATTTTATTCAATTCATTTATTAAAGGGATTCCTTTATCTAGGTAAGAATAAACTCACCCCCTGGGTGGTTTAACATGGCTTAAACAAGGTAAATTCATAAGGCAGACCCCATGGGTGGCCATGGATGGAGGACAAACCTCCAACTCAACACTAAAGAACCTAAAGTAATTCCTAATAGGTCTTATTACATTTAATTCAATTAATCAATTTAGTTTTTATACACACTGAAAATTTTGGATGGTGTAATAATGAAAACTTGGTCTATAAACACCCAAACCAACGTGAAAAATTATAGATAACAAAACTTAGTTTGGTAGTAGAGTGCTCTTCCAATATCAACTACCAATTTGACTCAGATTAGGAGAAAAATAAAGAATGGACAAAGAACGTGAAATTAGGACAAATTAGTTTTCATCTAAATAGAGTCATCGATATGAAGAATAATGATGAACAACTAAAAAGGAATTTCACTCACCGATGCAGATCCAATGAGATCAGTAGTGCTTGAATCAGAGACCGGTTGGAGGAACAGTATCAAAACAAAGAATAGTCTCCCAATGAGCTATCAAAAGGGTTGAGTTGTTTCCTGTTGAAGAAAAAGTGAATTTTAGGTCAAAATAGATTTTAATTTTATTTAAATTTATTAAATTACCCAAATTAAGGCGTTCACACAGTTTAGGCACACGGTTTGACAAGCTGTGTGCCAACTATGTACAGTTAGCTGTAGTAGAAGGGCACATACATGGTTTCCTGGTATGGTTTTACTAACCATGCGGAAACCATGAAAAAATAATCTTTTAAAATTATATAGGTTTTTGCATGGCCGTGAGGTCCAAATTTCATAGTTTGGCCTAACTGTGTGGTCTCCTCCTACTTTCCACCCATGTCTTGCATGGTTTATCAGACTGTGCGGCCTACACCACATGATTTGAACTAACCATGAACCATGCCATTTTCAACCCAAATCTTGGGTTTCGAGCTCTGAACAAGCCCCAGACACCCTGATACACCCGTGATCTCAAAGGGAATTCATATTAGGCCATATTTAAATCATTTAAACCAAAAGAAAATGGAGTCATACCTCATATGAAAACCTGAGTTCTTACAATCTCCCCCCTTTAAAGTAATTAATCCAAAAATTTCCATCTCAAAGGTGGTCATGATTCGTCTGAGAATAAATATGTCCACTCAACACGTACATCAGCCTTCCTCTCCCAAGTATCATCTTATAAATGTCCATGCTTCCATAACAATTATACTAGAGGAACTGATTGGACTTGAAGAAACTTAATTCTCCTATCAATGATACGAATCTGATGCTACTCAAAGGACACATCAACCTATAAATCAACCTCCTTAAGCTGAAAAGTGTGAGATTGGTCCGAGTGATAATGGCACAATTGAGATACATGGAAGTCACCATGCATGGATTGATACCTTTGAGATAACTACAACCAACATGCTACCAGCTTGAATCTACCCAGAATCTGAAACGGCCCAACATATCATGGTGAAATCTTACCCTGTATCTTGATCCTTATGTGTCCCAGACTCGGTGAAACACACAAAAAGACATGATCCCTGAACTAGAATTTTGTAGTTCATATGTGTTGATCGGTGTAAGATTTTTGTCAAGTCTCTTCAGTAGCCATCCTCTTCTAAATCAACTAGAACTACTCATAAGTCTCCTTCGCAAGACGTGGTCCCAGTAAATCTACCTTGCCTACCTCTAACCAACATAGGGATGATCAGTATGACCTACTGTACAAAGCCTCATAATGTTCCATATGTATAGTATCCTAATAGATATTGTTGTAGTCAAACTCAACCAGGGGAATATGCCTCTCCCAAGAGCCACCAAAATCTTGGAAGCATGCTCGCAGCATGTCCTCAAGCACATGTATCAT
Source organism: Viscum album (assembly GCA_963277665.1). Taxonomy (NCBI): domain Eukaryota; kingdom Viridiplantae; phylum Streptophyta; class Magnoliopsida; order Santalales; family Viscaceae; genus Viscum; species Viscum album. The sequence goes on along the minus strand of OY728120.1, from coordinate 643,248,783 downwards.
ACGCTCTGACTGACCGTCAGTATGAGAGTGGTATTCTGTGCTCAGAAGCATCTTAGTACCCAACACCCTCTGTAAAATTTTCCAGAATTGAGATTTAAATCGAGAATACCTATTTGAAATGATAGTTCATGGGACCCCATGAAGTTTTACTCTCTCACAGATATACAACCTCCCAAGATCATCTACATTGAATGTTTTCTTGATCAGCAGGAATTGAGAAAACTTTGTGATCCTATCAAAAATGACCCATGCATCATCATTACCTCAAGGTGACCTCGGTAAACTAGTTATTAAATCCATCATGACATCATACCATTTCCACTATGGAATAGTAAACTACCATCAAAGTTTGACTGGTCCCTGATGTTCCACATTCACCTTCTGATAGGTGGAACACCTCGTAACAAAATCAACTACCTCTCTTTTCATACTTGGCCACCAGTACTGATGGCGCAAGTCACTGTACATCTTGGTGACATCGGGATGCACTGCCCAAGATGAGGCATGAAACTCCCACATCAGCTCCTTGAGTATTTCCATTGGAACCCAAACATAACCATGGATACATAGGGTCTTATCCTCACCTATTATCTAAGAAGGAGGAGGGTCCTCACCTGCCACACTATCCCATAGGACTAGTCCCTATAAATCTGATATTTGTCTCATCCTCACTATATCTAGTAGTGTAGAGGTCATAGGTAAGGATGACAGAAAATTCATCCCCTGACTATCCTGCTCCTCCAAGTGAATCTATAAGAATAATGTCTTGAGTTTCCACTCACTAGAGGCCTTCTAAACTTTTTGTATCAGATTCCTCCTTCTCAGTGCACCAACCACTGTATTGCCTTTACCAGGCATGTAGGAAATCTATATATCAAAATACTATAGGTACTCAACCCATCTTTGCTACCTTAGATTCAGATCATATTGTGTAAATATGTACTTGAGTATTTTTTGGTCTATTTACACCACAAAATGATCTCCAACTAAGTAGTGTCTCCAACAATGCAATGCATGAACAACTGTAGCTAACTTGAGATCATGTGTTAGATAGTTCCTATCATGTGGCCTCAAATGTCAAGACTTGTATGCCATGAATTCATCCCCTTGAATCAACAATACTCCAATACCAATACCTGATGTGTCAAAATACAAAGTGTAGCTCCTTCCCTTCTCTATAAGTATCAGGATCGGTGATAAATTCAATCTCCCTTTTAGTTCCTGAAAGACTATCTCACAAGTGTTTGACCATAAAAACTTCACACCCTTATTAGTCAAGATCATCAACAACATTTTTAGGTGTGATAAGTCCATCATGAAACACTTGTAGTAACCACCCAAACCTAAGAGACTTCATATGTCAAAAAAAATTGGGATACTCCTAGGAAACTACAACTCTTACCTTATATAGGTCTACTGATACTCCTGTCTCTGAGATAATGTGACCTAGGAAGTGAATATGATCCATCCAGAAGTGGCACTTTTTGTTCTTATCATATAACTAATTATCTCTTAGTGAATCCAAAATTATCTCAAGATGTTTGGCATGGTTGTGTTGATTGTAAGAATACATGAAGATATCATCCATGAAAACCACCACAAATGAATCTAGATATTGATGGAAGACTCGATTCATCAGTGCCATGAAAACCACTAATGCATTCATGAGACCAAATGAAATAACTAGATACTCATATAGACCGTACCTACTATATAATGTTTTATGAGGTATGTATAAAAGTCGAACACATACCTGGTGATATCCAGATCTCAAATCATTTTTTGAGAACACTCAAGATCCTCAAATTTGATCAAATAGATCATATATTCATGGTAAGGAATAACGATTCTTATCTGTCAGCTGGTTCAGTTTTTTATAATCCCCTCATAGTCTATGGGTATCATCTACCTTTTTCACAAAAAGTACCGACAAACCAACAGAGAAGTACTAGGTTGAATAAACCCATTTTCCTTCAAATCATCTAGCTACCTCTTGATCTTCTGCAACTCTATCATAGCCATCCTATATAGAGGAATGGATACCATTAAAGATCCTTGTACTAGCTCAATAGAGAACTCAACCTCTCTCTTAGGAGGTAAACCAAAAAAGTGTTCTAGGAACACATCCTTAAAACGATCAACCACTAGAGGGAAATCACCTGACATGTTCCATGATCATCTAGATACAAACTATCAATCTGGGGTATCATTCTACCTAGCCCATGATGATTGGGTCCAACTAGACTCACCTGAAAATCCCATTCACCTTTGTGAATAAACTCACCACCCTACGGTGATGTGAAAGTCACCCTCTCGTGATAGAAATCAATGTAATCTCGATAAGCTACTAGCCAGTCCATCCCGAGTATGATGCTAATCCTGTTCATCTCGAGAGCATAAAGATTCTAGAAAAAGTGACACCCACAAACCTCAAAGGGGAACTCCCTGCACTAGTGTATATCCTCCATTCTTATCCCTAACAGATTGTCAAGAATCACAACGCCCTTATAAGACTGAACCACAAGCCCAAGGCTTTCTACCACAGGCAAATATATAAAACCATGTGATGCACCTGTATCAAAAATAGTAGATGAAATAGTAGAGGCTACTAAAATCATACCTCTCATCATAGACGGTTTGACACCCTAATCCTTAGTCATAGGTTTTATGTAATAGATATGTCCTAAACCACAACCATATTACACAACCTTACTTCCCGGAGTAGGCCCACTCTGATGTCTCTGTGTAACCGGTTCCTGGATACCTCAACCATGACCACCAGTACCTCAGCCTGATCGACTGGCACCATTCTAAATCCCAACAAGACATTGAGCAGATAAAACTACTCCTGAACCTAGTGTCTCAACTGACCCCTACCACTCATAGATGGAGGTAAGTTCCTATAGAAACATTGCATGTAGCCCATCCTTGTACAATATCGACACTCAACTGGGTCGTGATCACATTGATTCATCATGTGGGCTCATCTTCCACATTGATGAAAGAACACTGATCTACCAGTACTCACATCATTACTGGTAATCATTTCACTAGAATCCTTAAAACTTCACTTAAAGTCACTGGAAGTCAAGCTACTGGTTCATAAGACAACACTTCCCTGCTTTTCACCCCCATCTTCCCTCAGGTTCTGCTCTTTTAATTATCACCCGATTCACAATCTCAGTGATAGAGGTCAACTTGAACACATTGACCAGAGATCTGATAGCATGTTAGAGACCTACCTCAAAGTGTATCTCTCTCTCTATATATATCTCATCAATAAGGTACGTCGGTGAAAAACAGTGTAACTCTATAAAGTATGTTATGTACTCTATAATCACCATCTCTCCCTACTCTAGATGCATGAATTAACTATCCCACTCTACCTATATAGTCTCAGGATAGAATTAGTTGTAGAACCTAGTTTGAAAATCATCCAAAACCATATCTTGCAGCCTGTCATCTTGGTTCAGAACATCCTACCAGTGCTTTTCTATTCCATGGAGCATGTAAGTCATGATCTTCACTCTCCTCTCAATATGTGTCTCCAAATGCTTGAAAATCGACAAAATAGTCTCTATCCATAACTCAGAAGCCCATGGACCACTATACCACAATAATGTGGGAGGATGGTGCTATTGGAAAATGCACTTCAGCTCAACCATAGACAAGATGCGCTACAATGATCCCTGAAAAGTCTGCATGAAGTGAAAGAACCCCTCACAGAAGTGTGCCTCAAAACCTGTGTTTGGGACAATATTTGGTGTCGTAGCTAGCACGAAATGAGGATCCATCGGTATCCCATGACCCACTGCCTCTAGAGCATGGTTGTTTCCAACCTCCTGGCATATGACTGAAGGTCATCCTAGGGGCATGCCTCTAAAATTCCAAACACAGGACTTAGAAAATAACAACATAAAAGTTCACATATCAAAAGCATAGGACAGGTGAAAACCCTCCTAAAACTAAGTCATACCACACAACATGTTCCTTAATCTAGGACTGAAAAAAGAACATTCACCAAAAACCACTAGAGGCACTTCCTCTTTCCCACTTAGAATTTGGGTCTAGTTTAAGTCTATATTTCCAAGTTCACTTTCCCATTTCAATTCATATTCATTTTAAATTTAATTCCCATCATTAATTTATTCAAAAAAAAAATACCAATGGTTCACCAAGTTCCAATCCACGAGGGCCCATTACCCCTCATGAACCAAAATTCGGTGCCCATATAATCCATACCATATAAAATTTATTTTAAATAATTGAATTAATAAGGTGCATTACTTTCCATTCCATAAGGGTAGATACTCCTTATGAAATGAAATATGACCTCATTTTCTATATCCACAACACAAAATATATCACAATAGTAGGTACATCTATCACAACACCTATCAAAACAATATGAAAATAAGTAATGTATCCTAAATGACATGTCATAATGCATGGAATGTGATTTCTAATCAGTTTCTATATGATGGATGAGATTACATGACCTCATCTCATCTGGTTTCAATATAATAGAACCCATAATCATATCAATACTAATATCACAATACAAGTGAATCGCCCAATGTTGGAATCAAATCCATTGTAATAGTAAAAATCCAAAAAACAATCATTTAATTCAAGGAAATTTGGATTTTTCTTGTATGAGGGGTAGCTACTCCTGGACACATATCATTACCAAACCCCTATTCAATCCTATCCCTTTATATTGATTCTAAGAAGAAATCGAACTAGAAAATAAATCCTCTAATACTACTTTGTAACATCCTAGACTTGGATGTCACTCAATAGTGCCCCGAGCCTAGTTGGACACATGGACTCAAAAACATCTCCCCAAATTCCAGAAGCTACCAACTAGCAGTGAGGGCCTAGGGTGTTTCCATGGGGATACTATGACCTCATTACCAGAGTGTAACACACAAGAATATCAATAACCAACAAGTAACAGGAACAACACAGTAACGAAACAATAATTAAACAATGAAATACTGATATAATAATAATGTTGGTAGTCATTTAATAAACATAATGATGATACATGTCATGTGTCTAAGAAAATATCCAAAATAGGTACACAACATTACAAGACAATACATGTATCCAAAAAAACAAAATACCAAAAGGAATTATCCCCAAATAGCATCACGATCCTCATCTCAGTTTTGTTCTCCCATGGTCCTAAGCATGGAACTAAATCAAGCATCAAATTGTGGGTGATTTCCCCAGTCCCTACTTGCATCCAAATAGTATGTTCGGGTACCCAACGACGGCCTGAACAGGGTGTGAGATACAGTACCAATAGGTAACCACCCAAAGATCTATACAATTTCTAGGTTGTACAATATAACAAGCTAAGTTGTGTGTAAGTAAAACAAGTAAGAAGTAAATAAATATAAATATTCCCATGGAATGTAAGTACTACAAGTGATACCACACGGCCTCAAGATGCTCCCTACATAACAAGTGTCATCTCCAATACCAAGGTAGCTACAAGTAAAATAAAGTAACACTAGGACCTCATTGTACCACCATAGAACCATAACAACCACAACATTGTCGTAAAACCTGAAGTTTCATAACATCCACGACCGAGCCGTACAACCAAGCACTTCATATTTATTACTGTCATGTTGTATAATCAATTTTCAGACCATGAAGCATCAGATCCAAGGTTTAGAACACCAATAAATCCTTAACAAGTACTAGGAGCATATCGATGGAGACTCTGCTAGGCACTAGTTGGAGTCCTAGGAGCATGTTATACCAAAAATGTCCAACATGAGTCCAAGAAAACCATATCCAAGGGGTATGAAGGCCCAGGATATCCCATGTAATCAAGACCTAAGGAGAATACTCTATCCAAGGAGTCCACTACTGCATTCAAGATCCAAGGAGCAACACCCAAGGCATCTAAAGAAATAATTTACCATTATATACCATGAGTATACCCACTCATGTATCCATTTAATAATCAGTTACACCACATGAGTATACCCACTCACATATCACAATACACATTCAGAAGAAAACAATGATTATACCCACTCATTTAACCAAACCATTTATAATTAAACCATTAAAAAATTCAACATAAATATGTTATCACATGGAAAAGGAGGCAACCCATCTCCTAAACATCTCATTTGATTCAATTCATTTATTAAAGTGCTTCCTTTATCTAGGAAAGCATCAACTCAGCCTTTGGGAGATTTAACATGGCTTAAAAAAGGTAAATTCATAAGTTACACACCATGGGTGGCCATGGTTGGGGAAACAACATCCAAATCAACACCAAGGAATCTAAGGGAATTTCTAAAGGTTCTATTCTATTTAATTAAATTAATAAATTTATTTCTAGGGACACAACAGAATTCTTGGAGGGCGTAAAAATGACAGCTAGGTATATAAAGCACCAAAACCAATGAAAAAAGTATAAATCACCTAACATAGCTTGGTAGTAGATTGATCATCCAATAACAATTCCTAGTTAAAATTATATAGGGAGAAAAATGAAGAATGAATAAAAAACTGAAATTAGGGAAAATCAACTTACACCTAAATAGAGTTGTCGATAGGAAGAAGAATGATGAACGACTAAAAAGGAATCGAGTAATCACTAATGCATATCCAACAAGATTATCGACGCTTAAATTGGAGACTAAATGGAGGAATGGGATCAAAACCAAGAATAGTCATCCAAGGAGCTCTCAAAATGGTGGAGTTACTGCCCATTGAAGAAAAAGTGAATTTTAGGTTAAAAATAGATTTTAGTTTAATTTAAAATTATTAAATTACCCAAATTAATGAGGTCACATGGTTTATGCACACTATTTGGAAAACCATGTGCCAATCATGCATTGTTAACTGTAAGAGAAGGTCACTCACATGGTTTCCTTTCATAGTTTGACTAACCATTCAGAAACCATGAAAAACTCCTCTATTAAAATTTTAGAGGTTGTCGCATGGTCATTCGGACAAAATCTCATGGTTTGGACAAACCATGAAACCTCCTCCTTTTCTCCACACATGCCTTTCATGGTTTACCAGAACATTCATCCTGTCCCATATGGGTTTAACTAACCGTACGTCAGGCCATTTTCAACCCAAATCTTGGGTTACGGGCTCTGAAAAATCCCTAGACACCCCTGATGCACCCTTGATCCCAAAGGGAATTAACATTAGTCCATATTTAAATAATTTAAACCAAAATAAAAAGTGTTTGTACCACATATGAAATCCTAGGTTCTTACAATTGTAAAGAATATATGTTTTATTTTTCTAATGTTCTGCATACCATTTATACAGTTTTAATAATTTTGGTGTAATTTTTCAAGATGTTGATTATGTAATTATATGACGTGGGAACTTATTATGCATACCATTAGGGTTTGTATATTTTTTGGTATGTTAATATAAGTTTTTATATATATAAGTATTGAGGTAGGGATCAATTCCTTGCCCTTTTTTCATGAAAATAGGTCATTTCCACAATCCCAAACCCTTGATTAATATTTAATTTATTTAATTCATTTTGGTCTTTACTTTTATGAATAGTGTTTTCAATACTCAAAACTATAAACATGTTAATGAAAAGTTTAAACTTTTTGGATTATTACATGATCATTCTATGTGTGAGATTCCATCAGTATCCCTCATTGACCTGATATATAGAAAGTGAGGTATATATATGTGGTTACCTTCATCTTCATGTTTTACCATACACTTTCCCCTACCTAATCTTCCCATATTTTTCTAATTTTAGTAGTGGTTCCATTTTTATGTCTCTTAAAATTTTCACCTTATCTTTTTTTAATCTTACACATTTCCATGAAAAACTACTTTGGAAGTTTTTTGAAATCCTCAAGCATTATATTCATGGTTCTAATTTACTTATATTTTCTATATTTTTATTTCAATATGAATTTTCCATACCGATTATTATCAATCACACTATGTACCATATCATTACTACCCAATTTCTATATTGTTCTATTATATTAATACTTTCCTAATGATAACACCATTATATTTACTTACTAAATTTCATGTTTTAAATTTTTTATTGGTTTTACATATATTATTAAAGTGTATATTCATTTTTCATATTTTTCAAATATGTAGTGCAATGTTATTATATCTATAAAATATTTCTTTATAAAAATATGAATATTTGTTCCAATTGTAGAAAAAATCTATAATTATATTATTTGGTTCAAATTCCCTTCCACATTTTCTCTCCTACATTCAAAATTTCCAGCTTTACCCCACTTTACCACCATCTTCTCACTCAATTTCTACCTTAATCCCCATATCTACCACTTTCCCCCAACCCCCTCAGTTATACCTCCAACTCTACCTCCCCTCATCCACAATCACCTCTCTATGACTACAATATAATCCCCTATTCCTTTAAACCTCATAACCCATTATCCCCTCCCCTCCATCTTCTCCCCTCAATGCCCATGATATCCATATTTTCTCTCTGGTTCACGCAGTCCAAGATCATCTCTTTTGTTACTGCATCACCATGATCTGAACCCTCTCACATGTTTTCAAGACATCAAATCTATATCCTCCGCTTGTGGTGGGAATCCAAAATCATGGCGTTGGGATTCTATAATCTATAAAAATATCTTATCTCTCATATTCTGTTCATTCCTAATTAAATTTCTTATTTGTTCAATTTGGTTTCAGTATTTATTCTTTACAACTTCATGATGTTCCTTTATTATTTAATTGAAATTTATTTTTTAGCTATTTCTTCATTAATTTATATATCATGAGTCGTATTTTCTGAAATTTCTAGGTACTTCCTCCTATTTTTACAAACTTCTTCATTAATGAATAATTGTGTTTGTAATTATGGGGATTTTCCTTATTCTTCAATGATAACAATGTCCCAAATTGAGAAACCTTAATTCTAATTACAAGGATTTTCTTATGGAAGGAAACTATTGTGGTTAACCAATAAAAATGTTATTATACATCCTAAAATGATAATTTAAAAAAAATACACTAACTCCATCTATAATTATGTTATTTCTTACAACTATCCAATTTCCATGATTATGTGAAATAATTTTTTATATGTTACTTGGAATGAATGAATTTATTAAGTGTCTATTTTACTATGAGAATATTATGATCCTCTTACTATATTCATATCATGTATGAGAAATCTATATAACAATATTATATATCCTTTATTCGGTATACCAAGTTTCTGTATATGTATAATACACTTTCATTTTATGCACATTGTACAACCGTATATCCTTTTTAGTCATTTTTTGGATTTTAGAATTTCTAGGTGCATCCCCCTCTCTTAAAACTTATCCATTAATGAATAATTATATTTTTAATTTTAGGGACCTGCTTCTTCGATGATAGTAACCTCAAAAATTGGTAAACACTAATTTCAAATACTATGATTTTCCCATGGAAGGCATTCATCACTGTTAACTGATAACCTTCTTATTCTCTATCCCAAAATGCTAAAAAAATAAAAATAACCATTCCTGAATATTAGGATTTACCAAAAGATAAAAATTTCCCAAATAAAACTAAAAATTTAATATAAATCTATACAGTAACAATATTCTAAAAATATATTACTAGGATCATAAACTTCAAAACTCAAATTATAATCAATGGAGATCTTAGTTTATACTAGGTGTTTTGTTTTTTTATATAAATTTATTATATTCCCATATTACATAAGAAAACTCTGGATCATATGTGAATATAATGAAATGTGAATACACTACAATATGTAATTTTCTTCAATGTGCATGCACTACAGCCCCTCACTTCATTTCTTCTTCCAATTTTCTCCCCTTCTCTCTGTGAGTGGCATTGATTCCCTTTCTTCCCTATGCTATAAAGTTCCACATTATTATCAAACCCTTTTACATATAAAAAAAACTTAATTTTATTTGTATGTGTCTATATTTTCTATAAATAAATGTTTTTTATATCACAATCAAATAATTCCCATGCAAATTCACGGGTGAGGGATACTAGTTATAATATAAATAACATTATCATTACATCTATATTTAATATATATATATATATATTATTTAATATAATATAATTTATATTATAATATAAATAAATCACTTTTTATTAACATTATATATATATATATAATTAAATAAAATATTTTTATAAAAATGTTATTTGGGACTGAAACAAAAATCATCCCAAAAAACTAAATTATTTGGGATAGATTAAAATACATCTAATATAATTAAGTTGTTTGGGATAAATAATCCTTCCTAAATATGTAAAAATGTTATAATTATATATATATATATATATATATACACACGTATATTATTTTTAATATAAAATATATTAATATATATTAACATTGATGTATAATAATATATTATAAATTTATATTATAATATAAATATCAGTATTTATATTAAAATTATATAATTTTTAGTTATATTAGATAATAAAATTATTATTACATATATATTTAAGTAATTATATATATACATAACAAGGCATGTGCGTCTTCGGACCATCAACCATGTATTCTTGGATTTATTACCATATAAGGATTCCATTTCAACCCAGTTAAAAAGTGGGATTATCCAGAAATAAAAATGGAATTGAGGGTTAAATAACATTATTATTAAATATATATTGAAATAAATAAATATATTATATTATATTTATTATAATATAATTTGTTTTATAATATAAATAATATTTTTTATTAATGATTATATATATAACGAATTTGTTTTATAAAAGATGTTATTTGGAACATATAATTCATACAAAATATATAAAAATTTTATAATTTAGTTGTAATGTTAAAACTTAGTTGTTATAATTTATAATTTATTATAATTTATAATTTATTATAATTTATGTTATTTATGTTAGGACCAAGATGATTATGAATAATATCCTTTTCATGCATTGTCTTTTGTTTTTAAGGAAGTTTGAGAAGAAAGGAAATCACTTCACTTTGTATAAGTGGTTTATGGAAGATAGGGAAGTTACAGTACTTCCCATGGTAACTATGATGATGCTTTTCTGATTTATATTTCAAAATATAATAAGTTTGGATAACTTGTGATGAAATCCTTATGATGGATAGGGGGAGTAAAGAAGTGTTTTTGGAAAAGGAAAGAAAGTGACGTGCATGTATAAGTGGCGCGCAAGTGTGGCATGCAAGTATATGTGGCCCGCAAGTGTATGTTTCATGCAAGTCACATTTCAAGATCAACACATCAAAATATGAAAAAGGAAATAAAGTGGCATGCAAGTTCAAGAGTGGAGCGCAAGTAAGAAGTGGCACATAAGTATCAGCGGCGAGCAAGTGTATGTTGCGCGCAAGTCATATTTTAACATCAACACATCAAAATATAAAAAAGGAAAGAAAGTGTTGTGCAAGTGATGGAGCGGTGTGAAAGTGATAGAGTGGCGTACAAGTAGGAATGGTGCACAAGTATATTTGGTGAGTAGGTCACCAAAATTCTTATAAATAGACAACTAGCCTCCTCATTTTTTACTGATCAACACTTAAGAGAAAATTTGAGCTCTAATTGCGCAAGTGATAGAAAGCGGCGTGAAAGTTGAAGTTTCTTACAAGTTGTGTGTTATGCACAAAAGTGTCATGCATGTAGAAATGGATCACAAGTTATAAGTTGCACGCAAGTAGGGAGTTGTGTGAAAGAAGTGTTTTGTGTATAAGCCTGAAGTGGTGTACAAATTGTGAGTTGTGCACAATAGTGGCACGCAAGCAGTTTTTGGCATGCAAGTAGGAAGGTGGGAAAGCAGGTTTGTGTGCAAGCAGTGTAGCGCGCATGTAGAGAAATGTGCAAGTAGGTAGGTGTGCAAGTAGAGTGGCATGCAAGCAGGGAGGCGTGCAAGCAGGGAGTGGCGCACAAGCTATTTTCACCAGGAGGTTCTTACCAGCTTCTGGGTAGGAAAGTGAATAATTGTTTTAAAAGATTTGATTTGTGAAAGGTCATTAAGAAGCATGGAAACATTAAATTACCCTATTTGTGCTAAGATGGAGAACAATCACTATTGTATTGTTTTCAAAGTGCTACACAAGTGTAAAGGCATATCCAACTCATTGTATTCCACATAAAAGGATTGTTTTCTATTGGATTGTGTGGTACTGGATTGTTTTTGTACCATACCAAGGACGTAGCTACTCTTGTTGAGTAGTGAACCTTGTAAATATTGTGTTCCTCTAGTTGTGTGTGTTCATTAGGGAAGAAACTCTTTAAAAGGATGAGAAGGTTGTTTCAAAAAGAAGGAAACATAAAAAGAAAATTGATATCACTGATTCACCCCTCCTTATCTTAGTGGTACTTGGATCTTGACTGGGAACTACAATTGATATCAGAGGTAGGTTACCTTCATTTGTTCTTTGCTGAAGTTTTAAAGAGAAGTTGTGATGGAAAATCTGAATTGCATGAACAATAATGGGATTCCCATATTTGATGGAAATAATTATCATATCTTGAAATATATAATGATGCCTTATCTTATGTATCTTGGGTATGAAGTTATTGAAACTACAACTGATGGATTTACTCCTATTTATGACAAGGTTCCTCTTACACCTTCCAATATGAAGAATCTTGAGAATGATGAAAGAGATAAAAATTAATTACTCTTATATCTTTCTGAGAGTGAATTTTTAAGAGTTAAAGGTGTTGCTACATCTAAAGGCATATGGGATAAGTTGAAGAACATCTATGAAGGAAATAAAAAAGTGAAGAAGGAAAAACTAAAAATATGGAGGCTGAAGTATGAAGACTTTAAAATGGAATAATATGAATCTGTTGGGGACTTCTTTACCAGGATAAATGAAATTTTCAGTATAATCATATTTCTTGCTGAAAATTTGGAGTATTTTATAGTTGTTGAAAATATCTTGAGAATTATTCCCAACAAGTTTGATGTTATAGTGTCTTCATTATAAGATAGAGACCCTGAAACATTATCTCTAGATGATTTTCATATCACTCTCATTACTTATAAAATGAGAAGGGAGAAGAGTATAAAAAGAAAAACAAAAGTTTATAGAGAAATTTCATTCAAGGCTGCAAAGAGAGAGAAGCCAAATAAGACTCTTATTGAAGATGATGCTGGTGAATATAATTCTGAAGATGAGGTATGAAAAAATTTTAATGAAATTTCATCCTTGTTTTTTAAGAATGTGAAAAGAGGTACAGGGAAATACAAGGGTAAAATTCCCCTGAAATGTTTTGAGTGTGGAGCCATTGGTCACATTGCGGCTAACTTTTCTCAAATGAATAAAGAAGAAGACAGTGATGATGATGACAGAAGGCCAAGAAGGTTGTGGAATAAATAAGATGACAAAGATAAATATTTTTCAAAGGGGAAGGATAAAAAGTTATTCAAACAAAAAAGAAGAAGATTTTTATCTAAATATGAAGATGAATAAGATAGAGAAGATGAATCTGAGAAATTATTTTCTGAGAAATATAGAGAGAATACCTTTATTACAGCAGTGAATAATGAAGATTATGGGAGAAACGGTTCTAAAGAAGAAGAAACTCAACTTGAATATCTTCTGAAAGAATAATTGAAAGAATGTTTGAAGAAGATCGAAAGTCTTGATAAGGAAAACAAGAAGTTGATAAATGAAAATTACACATTAAACAATCAAGAAGGTTTTCCTAATGAGAAAATAAAGATGGAAAAAGATATTTATGATCTAAATAATCCTATTGAGAATGCAAAGAATCATAATGATCATCTTGAAGTAAAGCTGAAGGAAAAAGAAGAAGAGTTGGAACTTTTTCAACATAAACTTTCTAAATATAAATAAACAAATATCAGTTTCAAACAATCTATCTCAAAAGTTGGTGAAGGTTCTAGTAAGAATGAACCAAAGAAGGATCCACAAAATTTACCATCAAATTTTGAGAGGATAGACGAAACTGGTTCTGATAAGAACAAATATGGAAAGTCTATGTATGTGGAAAAATTTAGAAATGGTGAAAAATCAGAAGTACATAAAAATCCTGAGTCCATAAATATTTCTAGTACTTCTGGTATTGATAAGTCTGAACAGAAATCTGAGCTGAGAAAGAAAGTTACGATTGAAAACAGTAAGTTTGATGGTAAAAAGAGTTCTATTAAGAAGGTTGTTCAGAATCATGTTCATAACTTCAGTCATTATATAAGTTTCAGAGGGAAATATCCATTATATGGTTACTACTAGTATTGTGGGGGATTCAGACACAATTAAAACATGTGTTGGTTCCATCAACAACATTACTAATATTCCACAAGTTATGGAAGACAAGGTTTTAGGGGGATTCAATCCTCTCAAAAAGTAAAGTGTGATAAGGAAGTTCAGAAGAAATCTGAGAAGGCTGGTGTGAACATTGAAAATAGGTTCCAACCATTGGAAACTATTTGTGAAAGATGTGAATAGCCAGGACATCTTTCTAAGGGGTATCTTGTTTTATCTCCATCACAACAAAAGGTTCTTAACAAATCTCAGAAGATGTAGGTGATGAATGAAAAGGAAGAAAAAAATATATTATTGTTGAAAGTGCCTTGAAATCTATAAAATGAGAATGCCCATGGATTCCTGATAGTGTATTTCTTCTCATAATATAGGAGACTTAAAGTTTCTAAAAAATGTGAAAGAATTCAAATAAGGAATAGTTACATTTGGAAATGATGAGTCCTTGAGGATCAAATGTGTTAGATCAACCATCATCAAGAGAGAGAAAATGAAATCTAGGAAAACATTATATGTTGATGGGTTGAAACATAATCTTCTGATTGTTTCAAACTTTTTGATGAGGGAAAAAAATTTATCTTCAGAAAATATGGGTTTGTTGTGAAAAGTGAAAATGATGGAAAGGTAGTTACAAGAGGCCAACATACAAAAGGGAACTTGTTCCAAGTTGGTGAAGTAAAAAACTCTTGTTACATGGGAATGGTGGATGAAAATTAGTTATGGCATAAAAGGCTAAGACATATGTGTTAGAGTAACATGAGAAAGTTATCAATGTGATACAATGTTTGAGATATTCCTAATTTATCAAGAAGAATAGATTGGTGTTGCTCTATTTGTGAAAAAAGGAAGATTAAAAACTCTATGGATAATAGAGTTGACATTCATTCAAAACAACCCTTGGAAATTATAAATTATAATATATTTGGACTAATGAGAAATAAATCAATATATGGAGATAAGTACTTCATTACTTTCATTTATGACTTTACTCACATTACTTTTGTTATGTACATGAGATATAAGTCAGATGCTCTGAAAATGTTTAAGACATTCAGGAGGACAATAGAGAAGGAATGTGTGTATTCAATGAAGAAGTTGAGAACTGACAATGGTAGAGAGTATAAGAATGAAGAGTTTGAAAGTTACCTTGAGAATCATGGAATTCGACATGAGTTCAGTTCACTATACACACCTCAAAAAAATGGGGTTGCTGAAAGGAAGAATAGAAGTCTAGTTGAAATGGGGAAAACAATGTTACTTGAACATGGTCTCTCTCATTATTATTGGAAGAAAGCCATGAGTGTTGCAGTGTATATTCATAACCAATGTTTCTATAGGCCACATTCAGATATGACTCTATATGAAATGTTTTATGAAAAAATCTAAGTTTGAAACACTTTAGAGTTTTTGCGAGTCCATACATCATAAAGAAAAAAGGTGTAAACCTTGGGAAGTTTGATCAAAGAGGAGATTATTGAATTTTTCTTAGCTATTCTCTAGAAGGAATAGGATAAATATGTTTCAATAAAGAAACAGGAAGAATCATCAATTCTACTAATGTAAAAGTTGTTGAAAATGTTGACATAGAAAAGAAGACTTTTGCTGATATAGAAGTTGATCAGGATAAGGAAAGTCTTGTTAACAATTCTGATAATGCTACCAACAGTGGAAATTCTACTCTATAAAAAGAATCAGACTCAGCAATTTCAAGTAATGAGGATGAAATTAGAATAACTTATCCTAGGATGGGGAAGCAAGTAAAGGCTCAGAAAATTATTAGTGATCAACATCAAAGTGTTTAAATAGGAATAACAACAAATGTTGTTACACATACTTATTTGTATTCAAAAGTTGATCCAAATTATGTGGTTGAAGCTTTTGAGAATCCAGAATGGATTCATTCTTTGAATAAAGAGCTTGATTAGATAGAAAAGAATGATACTTGGGAACTCATACCCAAGCCGGATGAAAAAAATGTTATTGGTACAAAATGGGTTTTCTAGAAAAAGATGAATGAATAAGGAGAAGTGATAAGGAACAAGGAAATATTAGTGTGAAAAAGTTACTCACAAATTCAAAGTGTTGATTTTGATGAGTCTTTTTCTCTAGTTGCTAGATTAGAAACAATCAAAATATTTCTTGTTATTGCTACAAAATGAAGTTATAAATTGTTTCAAATGGATGTGAAGTCCTCATTTCTTAATGGAAATCTTGATGAAGAAGTTTACATTGAAATACCTTGTGTATTTTTTGTTGGGAAAGATGAAAGTTATGTGTGTAAGATGAATAAAGCATTGTATGGGTTAAAACAAGCTCCAAGGGTGTGGTATTCCAAACTAGATACTTGCTTAAGGAAGATGAGTTTCAAGAAAGGAAGAGTTGACAAAAATCTTTACATCAAGGAATGTTATGAGTCTTCTATCATTGTAATTGTTTATGTTGATGATATTATCTTTTCTGGAAATGATGAAAGATCTTGTGAAATATTTTCTGAAGAGATAAAGAAGTTGTTTGAGATGTCCATGTTAGGAGAAATGAAATAATTTATTGGGTTAAAAATATTACAAAAGAAGAACCACATTTTTCTTTCTCAAGAGAAGTTTTCTAAGGAAATTCTAAAGAAGTTTGTAATAGAAAATTCAAAACTAGTTTCCACACCAATTTCAGTGGGAACCAAGTTGTCTAAATATGGAGAAGGCAAGGAAGTTGATCAGAAAGAGTTTTGAAAGCTGATTGGAAGTTTATTATATTTGACTACCTCATGAACCAACATTTTCTATGTTGTTACCTTATGTTCAAGGTTTAATATTGATCCTAAAGAATCAAATTTAATTACTGGAATGAGTATTTGTAGATATATCAAAGGCACAATTTTTTTTGGAATCAGATATGATGATGGTTAAAATATTTATTTGATTGGGTATTCAGATGCTGATTGGGTAGGAAATTTTGATAATAGAAGATCCACATCTGGTGGAGTTTTTTTTTCTAGGGAAAAGTTGTGTTAGTTGGAATACAAAGAAACATAATTTAGTAAATCTTAGCACAGTTGAAACTGAGTATGTTGCTTCCAGTCAAGCTGCTACCCAACTTATGTGGATGAAGACTCAGTTGGAAGATCTACTTGTTGAAGTGAAGCTACCCTTACTCTTGGGATGTGATAATCAGATTGCAATCAATATTACATGGAATATGGTATAACATTATGATTAAAAACACATTTACATAAAGTACCACTTCATTAAAGAGTATGTGGAGAAGAATTAATTGAAGTTGGAGTATGTTCCTACAATGGAACAAGTTGTTGACATATTCACAAAACCATTTCTGAAGGAACCATTTTCCAAATTGAGGTTGAACATGGGTGTCCAACCTCCTTCTCATAAAGTTTGAGGTATGTGTGTCTGTTCCCTCTCTCATCTTACCTTTGAATAGTGTTGTCAAGGGGGATAATTTTTTCATAAATCTATTCTTATGGTTTTATGCATAAAGGGGGAGTTTTGGGTAAGCCGTGAATTTATCATGTAACTATGTGAACTATTCTAACAGTGTGTTAGAGTGGTTGTAGGAAAGATTTTTTTTTATACTAGGATTTGAATATATGTAAGAAGGTTCGAAAGAAAAAGAAGACGAGTATGTTTTAGAGAAGGATAGAGAAGAATGTTGTAGATTATTTATAGTCACTACTTTTGGATAACACGGTTTTTCTATCAATAATTCTTATTTCCTACAATGAGTTAGCTCACGTAGGATTAGAATTTTTGATGAGTAATCCTTTTCTTGAGATTACAAATTTTAGTGATTTATGAATCTTGGTTGACAACAAAATCCAAAGTGGGAGATTGTTAGGACCAAGCTTATTATAAATAATATCCTTTTCAGGTATTGTCTTTTGTTGTCAAGGAAGTTTGAGAAGAAAGAAAATTGCTTCAATTTTTATAAGTGGTTGATGGAATATAGAGAAGTTACAATACTTCCCATGGTAACTATGAATATTTTTTGCTGATTTTTTTTCACAAATATCATAACTATGGAGAACATATGATGAAAGCCTTATGATGGATAGGGGGAGTAAAGGAGTGTTTTTGGAAAAGGAAAGAATCTGGCGTGAAAGTATAAGTGGCGTGAAAGTGGGGCACACAAGTATATGTCGCACGCAAGTGTATGTTGTGCACAAGTCATATTTCAAGATAAACACATCAAAATATGACAGAGGAAAAAAATTGGTGCGCAAGTTCAAGAGTGTCGTGTAAGTAGGAAGTGGCGTGCAAGTATCAGCAGTGTGAAAGTGTATATTGTGCGAAAGTCGTATTTCAACATCAACACATCAAAATATGACAAAATAAAGAAAGTTTCAGGTATGTGATGGAGCAGAATGCAAGTGATGGAGTGGCACGCAAGTGATGGAGTATCACACAAGTAGGAACGACACACAAGTGTATGTGGCATGCAGGTCACCAAATTCCTATAAATAGACGACTATCCTCCTCATTTTTTAATTCTCAACACTTAAGGGAAATTTTGAGCTCTAATCACACAAGTGGTAGAAATAAGCGTGCAAGTTGAAGTGTCACGAAAGTTCTATGTTATGCACAAAAGTGGCGCGCAAGTAGAAATGGTGTGAAAGTTATATGTTGCGCACAAGTAGGGAGTTGTGTGCCAGAAGTGTTTTGTGTATAAGCTTGAAGTGGTGCAAAAATTGTGAGTTGTGTACAATAGTGGAACTCAATTAGGAAGGTGCACAAGTACGGAAGAGCGCAAGAAGTGTGGCGCGCAAGCAGAGAGGTGCGCAAACAGGGAGGTGTGCAAGAAGAGTGGCGCACAAGTAGGGAGGCGTGCAAGCAGGGAGTGTTGCGCAATCTATTTTCACCAGGAGGTTCATACCAAAGATTTGATTTATGTAAGCTCATTAAGAAGCATAGAAACATTACATTACTCTTTTTGTTCTAAGAGGGAGCGTACACACTATTGGATTGTTTTCAAAGTGCTACACGAGTGTAAGGGCATATCCTACTCATTGTATTCCACATCAAAGGATGGATTTCTAGTGGATTGTGTGGTACTAGATTGTTTACATACAATACCAAGTACGTAACTACTCTTGTTGAGTACTGAACTTTTTAAATCTTGTGTTCATGTGGTTGTGTGTGTTCGGAAGGGAAGAAACTCTTTAAGAGGAGGTGAAGGTTGTTTCAAAAATAAGGAAACATAAAAAGAAAATTGATATCACTTATTCACCCCCTCCCCCTCTCAGTGATACTTGGATCCTGACTGGGAACTAAAATTTATATAATTTATAATTTATATAATTTAAAATATTTATATATAATTTACTTTATTTATATAATTTTTACATATTAACAATATTAATATATATATATATATTAAAATATTAAAATTTTTATTATAATATAAATGAAATTATTTATGTTATCATTAAATAACTTTTTATATATTTTAATATAAGTAACTTTTTTCAATAACATTATATTATATATATATATATATATATATATATATATATTAGTGACCTGAGTTTTCCCCCATTAATACATAGTTCATTTTTTAGTTTTAAAGTCCCAGGTCTTTAAATGGGATAAAATAGTAAATTCACCCTAGTAGTTGACCTATGAAAAATTTTCTAATGGTTATGTTGATCTAGAAATATAGTCATTACCATTGGTCTATATAAAATCTTAAATGGAAATTCTCAAAATGTGGTTATGTCTGAAATTGAGTGTTTTTCCTAAATAAGGAATAAGTTTTGTGTCCAAGTTCTGAGTTTCGAGTGAGCCTTTCTCATGTATTTAAAATATTTACATGATGAACCTAGGCATGTGATATAGATTCATTCCTTCCCCCTCTCCTCTATGGTTATCCTTCTATAAAAAACATGAACCTATGGGATGGTGGGGTGATTTGGTGTTGATCTTCATGGTGTCGATGATTGAATGGTAATATGGGGTAGATTCATGAACTAAAGATAGTAAACCATGAATCAAAGGTGATTGAATTATGAGGATTTTGTGTTTACACCATCAAGTTAGGACTCTTGATTTTTATTTTCACCACATTTTTTGAATAAAGGTACCTTCTCCCCTAGTTCAAATCATCAGTCATCTCATAGCGAAAACAAGATAATAATTCAAAATATTAATTTTTTGAATAATTGATTATAATTTAAATATGGATTATGTGTCATAATAAAAATAAAGTTTAATTGTTTTTATTCTAAAATCATGGACATATATTCTCAATTTTGAAATTATGAAAATATTTTATGATCAAAATTAGTACATTTATTGTTTATGATAATGGATCATTTTATGTTTGGTGATTAATTATGCTTCTAAGTTTTATGTTTGATTTTGGTAAATTCTTTGATGTTATAATTCTCTGTTAATGATTCCCTTTTTATTATCATTTTGGTCTTCCTAAAGAATTATTATTTCCTAAATTCCACATTCAAGTGGTTGTGAATGTCAAATTGGGTCATATTTATTCATTTTAACCATCATTTCTCAATAATATTCCTAATTTATGAAATGGATAATAACCATTGGTCTTCAAAATAGTCAGTTGTTTGGTTTGGGGTGACCAAAATGGTAAGGTAGATGGTTACTGATAGTGGAGAGATACTATAGGCATAGTAGTGGTGATAAACTAACTTGAGGTCTTGGACAGGGGCCCATATTCGTGTGAATAATAGAAGTGGAAATCAGAGGGGTGGTAGCCGCTAAAGACAAGGTGAAATACTCTATGTGTGAGAGATACATTAGATGTTTTTTAGGAAATGATAGCGGTAGGAATGGAAGATATAGAGGGTAGAATAGTGTAAGAATATTAATTTGGATGTTTCTCGATTACAAAATGTGTAGTACTCTAGGTCACACACCATGTATTTAATAATCCATGACATCTAGGGTTTCCATGGATTATAAATATTACACAGGGTGTAACTCCCAATCATACATTATGTATTCCAATCCATGTGTTTTGAGTGTATATCGATGTACATAATTGGCTAAGAAAACTGGCCCTTCATTTCATGTAGGCCGTAGTATAAAACCAATATAATGGGGACATCAATCATACAGTTTTGGTAGTATATTCTTGGGTGGTCCATAGGTTCCACATATCTTGTAATCTACTAGGAGGATCATGTAAGTCAACCCAACACAAACTATTCAAATATAGTTTACACACCATGTACATAGGAGTACATTCCATGTATCCAAGTTCTACGAGAGGATTCATGCTAAAAAATATCCCACACCAAAGAAAAATACACACACATCATATATCCCACACATTTTGTAGAATAGTATTTCTTAGGGATTTCACATCATCTACCCATAAATTACATATTGTGTGCTGGATAGTTTATGATGTTCTTCATATATTCTCACCAAGGTTTAAAAATTAGGCACTTGAGTAGTCAATTCTAAGAAATTTTCTATATAAAACATGATGGTTCATTTTCCATCAACAATATAGGTTGTTTCCATGTGTTTAGGGTAGATGTTGATCATTGGATTCATGAGCACATCATTGGAATGGGGTTGGGACATTCAATATAGATGAAGGGTTGGTAACATCCTGAAGATATTCTAAGTATAGGACATGGATCCCCTATATGTATTATGGAGTTGAGTACCCCCCCCCCATGGATAAATGGATGAAAGACTATTGTAAATTCACCAAAATAGAGTTATTTTATTATACCACATCCCATGAGTTATGGCCTGTGATATGGCATGAAAATGAATCTATTTTATTATACAATCAGTATCTATCATAGTGTAAAATGGGTTAAAGATATAGGATATCAAGTGCATGTCCACTACCATGTCTTCCATATAGTTTCTTTTGGTTATCAATCCAAAATTTTATTCATTTATGGATTTAAAAATATATTACGATCATTTAAGCATTCCATGATCAAAAACCCCCAATGATCATGAATTATGGGTAAGGAATGTCGTATTCCATGTGATGCAAGATAATTCCATATTCCCTTCATTAAATAAGGGGATAAAATATAAAAATATTTGATCCCCCTATCATTTTTATCCAGTATTATCAAGACATAGTTGAAGATCTATTCAGCCCAATTCTTTATTTATCATATAGGTTAAGCTGTTATAAAACCAATGTAGTTAAGGGGTCCTGGTGAAATTCCTTATGTTATTTCTCAAATGATATCCACCAAGTTTACTCTATCAAGTATGACAAATATGTAGTATACTTCATGAGGTATGCATGTTGATTATTTATGTTATTCCTAGAACATGTTATTTAATGATGAAATATCAAGAAAACTATATGGGTTCCTTCCACTACAATGATCTTGAGATGATCTGAAAAAAAACATAGTAGTGATATGAAAACCACATTCACCAATGGATCAACTATTTCTCTTACTATTTTCATGAATAACATATATATCCTAATCTTCATGAGGCCATATCATAGCATATAATATGTCATGGTTGAATTTGAACCCTAAAATAAATTTGATTTACAATATAGGATATCATAATTATGTTTCTTCTGAGTCATAGGGTATGACAGGTTTCTATCATAGGGTAAGACACATTGAAAAATGGTAGTTTTGTTATGTGTTGTAAGCTACGATATATGAAATATCGTAGGCTACAACTAAAATTTTGGTTTTCAAAAAATAGAGCATCATGTTGTAGTTATGATATAGTGTATATCATTAATTATGACCTTCCCATATATAAGATATTATCCAATATGTAATATATTTTTTGATAAGTAAGGTTTTATTATTTCCAAAAAAATGATTATTATTAGAATTTTCAAACTATGATTGATAATTCCTCTATTAATCATAAAATATAATTCAAGCTAAAAATGAAGAAATTTAATATTTTGGATTATTTTCTTGTAGTTTATAAATGGTTTATAAAATATAAGTGATAGGCATTGTTACTCATTCAAGATGGATTATCATGTATCTTGGAGGTTACATGGGAATGGGCAGGCCAAAGTATATGCCAAGGTATACATGGGCATGACTAGGTGTACACGAGCATAACCAGCAATACACAGGCATGGGAATATGGCACATGCAAGGTTTCAGGTGATCTTTACAAGCCATGTAACATTCCTACACACTGTGTATATGGAGATTTACATGTCGTGTGAGGCAATACTACATGGGAAGACCAGTGGTTGGTTGGACACACCATGTTCCCCCAGTACACGCCATGTACCCCCCATTTGAGGGTTTTTGGATCTCATTGTTTCTTAATTTTGGAACATTATCGGTTAAGGGTGTTCCCTTATCCGTCCCCTCAAGGGTACCGTGTAGCATTATGTTCACATATTTAGATTGTGAACCCCTATAGAGGATGGGTCTTAGATAGATATTTTGGTGTCCCTCCATGATACTAGAGTGTGATCCTATATCATTTTATACCCTAGGTGAGGTTTATGGAATCATCATGACCTCATTGAGTTGTGAGTTGATCCTCCACCTAACTGGATATTTCAGTAGGGTTCATGATATCATTGGAGTATGATCCCCTACATAATGTGTTGATCTAGATTGAGTTTGTGGTGTCCTCTAGTGGTCCTAGGCATGCTGGAAATTACTTTTTTATTATGCAAACACTTTTGAGGAAAAAAGTGAGAAACCAATACAACTACATCCCATCACCACTTAACCACTCCACCTCTTCAACAATTCACCATTTCAAGACATCACCACTAAAAGTCTCACAACTTCACGACTTCAACCGCAAAACACATGGAAACAAACAACTCAAACCCAATTCAAACATTTAAACAAACAAACCATCATAGCGTGAGTCAAAACCACCAAAGAGAATGCTGAGAAGCCATGAACCAAAGAACACGAACGAAGGAAAAGTTGTGCAAACCTCAGACCAGCTTCCTCCATCACCCGCCAGTGCGACCATCGACACCAGCCCAAATCCACAAACCTGTAGAGAATACTGAATGGAGTTCTCCCCAATCCTTGCGATGTGAGAGGGAAAATCCATCCACAATAGATGATAAAGAAACCAGAATGGGAAAGACAAATCCATCCTCAGCCGCACCCTGATCCACAGAAACCACAGCACCAACTCCAACAGAATTGACTCCGCAAAACCAGAACCAAAACCGAGAACCTTCCCTACGAGGCTTCCCAAAATAGCCCATCGCTACATTGGTTTCATCCCCTCAACCTGCAAAGAACAAAGCAAGAACCTTCCCCCTCCAACCCGCACTAAATCCGAAGTCGAGCCTCCCCAAAAATAACGCCAGATCCTTCCCCGGTCTGCAACAACACCGAATGAAGACCCCTGAGCCAAAACCAAAGATGACCCCCCACATAAATCCAGATCCGAAGCCAAAAAGCGGAGCCAGACCATCACCGAGACAACAGAGCTGACTCCAGCCAAGGGAAACACTGCTATCGCCTTGTCGAGGAGTCACTGGATCTATCGCAGATCCAGATCCGTCGCCAACAAATGCAGCCAGACCCATGATGAGAGAATCACTAGATCTGACTCCAGTCGAGGACGAAACCACCATCGCTGCACTGAGGACGCACAAGATCTGACGGCTCAAGACGAGGGTGCACCTGGTCTGACACCAAGCCGAGGTTGAAGCCGAAAAACCAAGTCCAGATCCGTGACAGAGGACGACATCGATGACGAACATCCGAGATGAGCTGGAAGAGGGAATCAGATACTTGTGAGCTTTCTTAGGTAGTGTCTAATGATCATGACCTCTTATATTATTATCTCTAATGATGGTATGGATCATGGAGTGGATTCTCCCAGAAATAACATTTCTTCAAGAAGAGTCTTTTGGATGACAGTTTGGTTGTGACCACTTAGAGGTGAGGAATCCTTCCTAAGTATATATGGGTTTTTATGCATTGATTTTTATATCTTTTTTATTAGCTATCCATTCTCGATGCTTCATGATTATTGTTTTTTGGGTGTCCTACTAGGTATTGTTATACTCACTCCTACATGGAATTTTCCCACACATGTCATGTCTTATGCAGACAATGACCCTTTTTATGGTGTCCTATGAGGATAGGTATCTGGTAGATCATAGATTGATCTTGACAGACAAAGTTGTTTTCTAGGTGGTTTTATTTGATAATATTCCTCTCCCTATGAGTAGGTTGGACTCTTTGTATTTTTTTGGGCCTGTATTTAGGTCCTTTACCACTTTCAACACTTTACTATTGTATCCAGATTGTGGGATCATAGATCTATGCATGTGTTGGTTTCAGTTATTTTATATTTCATCATTTTATGGGCTTGGATATTTTTGTGTGTGTACATGTAAATTAGGCTAAATCCTCCCATGTGTGTGATATGCCTACTTGGCATTGTTCATCATCCCCTGACCTATTTGATATAGGCTTGGGGTTGTCATGGTTCAAGCCCTGTTAGGCTGGGTCATTACAAAATGGTATCAAAGCTTTCATTTATACCTTGGGACTATAGTTTCTAATACTGGTTTGAATTTTATGGTAATAATGTAAGTGTTTCGATTTTGAATTTCAAGATAGGGATTTTGGTGTTAGTACGGTGGCTGATGTATCCATAAACCATGACTTTGATCACTTTCCTTTCAATATGGCACATGTATACATTGGTTGTAGGGAAACATGGTGCATGCATCATATAATAATGGTTTGTGGCTTCCATGTCTTTCTTGATTCACCTCCTCAAATATACTCTTTAACTGTGATACATCTTTTTTATTTCAGGATGCCTTTGTGAATATTTATAGCCATGATTCCACTGCATGATCATGAGGATGATTCGTTGAGTGACTAGTCTTTAGTACAAGGTCATGTACTAGATATAGCACCTCTCGGTGGTTTACCAGCTATACCACCACTCATTGAGTATCAGTTATCACTAGAGGTTCCAGAAGAGGATGCACACATGCTGAGTGCACTGAATGAGTTCTAGAGGTAGTGACCTCCTAGGTTTAGGGGCGATCCAAACCCCTAGGTGGATAAGGTCTAGAAAGAGGTAGCCACTTGAGTTTTCTTCCTTATGAGGATTCATATAAATCATATTGAAGTCCTCATGGTGAGTCTTCCTCAGGATTCGCTGGGTGATGGTGGAGTTTATCAACTCAGACACATGAAAGGATAGCTCTCTCCTGGTCAGACTTTGGGCATCTATTCGGGGAGTAGTTTTATCCGACCTTGTTATGATCTATTCTCATCTAAGAGATTCTACATCTATAGTAGGGATGTTTGACTATGGTGGAGTATTTAGTGTGGTTTAAGAATACCTCATGACACTCATGGATATGATGCATGATCTGTTCTTCATAGATCAGACCTTTGAGCATGGATTACACTAAGATATTAGGGATTTAGTGATATCTCTCTATATTCCCACCTATTCTGGGGTCTTTGAGTAGGCCTTGGTGGTGGAGATCTTATCGGAAGAGTAGAAACCGATAGTGGGTGTTGGTAGTGGGATCCTAGGAGCTATGACCTTGGAAGTAGGTAGCCAACAGCAGTCATAGGGATTTTTTCATTCCATTCAATTCAAGAGAGGATCCCATGATAGAGGTTCAATGATGTAAGGATCTCAAAATAGCTCGAGTTAGCTGAGGTAGAGATGTTTTTCCTCCTACGATGGTTGGGGAAATCTTGCATGAGTTTTTCTAACCCTTCATATATCTAATTGGGAGATAGTTGATGGACCTCTGAGGCATAGATGGAAGTAGGATCAGGGTGGTTCACAGGTTTGAGTATGTGGACGAGTCGATGGTAGAACAATAGGAGGTAGTTGGAGGTTTTACCTATTACCACCACCACCCCTAGGTGGTCCATGCCAAGCTCAAGGATATGGTGGTTAGGAATGAAGCCAATTGTAGGCTATGGAGGATTATGACCCTAAGGTTACTAGGATGATACAAGGTATGATATGTTTATTTTCTACCATAGTTATGGTATTGATAGACATAGGTCCAAGTCATTCCTTTCTTGTCACTTATCTAGTTCGGGACTTAGAGATTACAGTTGAGCCTTTGGCTTGACCTTTACACTTAGATATTTCAATTGGAGGTGACTCAATGATTTAAAACTTCTTTAAATAGTGAAACCTAACACTTAGAAGATAGAGATTTGAATGGGTTCTCTTTGTAGCAGTGATGAGTCCTTATTATTTCATCTAAAATATGGTCTGAATATCCACAGTTAATGACCATATTGATTGTTTTATGTGTAGGATATGGTGTGTCCACAGTGATGTGATGAGGTTTTCTTTTTTGGGTGAAAAAGGAACCTTGTAAGAGAAGGAAGAGCTCAGGAATAGAAGAGTGCATTCGATTACTCACTAGTTATAGAACATGAATCTTGGAGCATTGGATGTTATGGGATACCAGTTCCTTGTGGTGGTGGTGTAGTATGAGACCATATTTTCTAAGGATGTTCCATGAATACCTCCCCATAGATAGATACATTTATGAATTTAATTACAACTTGGGATAGTCCCAATATACACCAGTATATTAGATGCCTCCTGCACATATTTGTGATCTTAGGGTGTAGTTAGAGGACGTGCAGGAGAAAATATTTGTGAGACCCAGTGTTTCCCCCTTGGAAGCTCCAGTGTTTTTCTCCAAGAAGGCAAATAGAATATTAAGGTTGGGTGTGTATTTCCATCACCTAAATCAGGTGACTATAAAGAACAAGTATCCACTACAAAGTATCAATGGCCTCTTTAATTTGTTGAGAGGGGAGCGATGAATATTGAAGATTGACCTCAGACCAGGCTATCACCAGCTACGAGAATGGGACATAAATACACCGAATATGACATTCATATGTTTCTACAGTCACTATGAGTACTTGGAGATACCCTTCATCATAAATAATGACCTAGAAATATTCATGGGACTTGTGAATTAGATCTTTCATCCTTTCTTAGATTAGTTTGTGGTGGTCTTCTTCAACGATATCCTAGTGTACTCAACATCTGAGGAGGAGAACATGGGAGACTTGCGGATGGTCCTAGAAACACTTTCAGAGAACCATATTTATGGAAATCTATCAAAGTGTCAGTTCTGGATTCAAGAGGTACACTTCCTGAGACACATCATCTCATAGGTACAAGTGTATGTGGGCCAAATTAAGGTTGAGGAAGTTCTATATTGGGATCCACCCAAGAGTGTTACTGATTTATAGTGTTTCCTTAAGTTGGAAGAGTACTATTAGAGGTTTTTACCTAATTTCTCCATAGTGGAAGTACCCTTTATAACATTAACTAGAAAGGGGAAACCTTTCATGTGGGTAGAAAGGTGCTAGAAGTGTTTCCATCAGTTGAGGCAGAGATTGATGAGTGCTCCCATCTTGATATTTCTATAGGATGGTGTTGAGTATGTAATGATTTGTAATTCATTAGGGACCGGTCATGGTTTTGTTATAATAAAGAGGTACATGATGATTTCCTATGGTTCATGTCTATTGATACCACATGAACAAAACTACATGACCCACAATCTTGAGTTGGTAGTAGTAGTCTTTGCATTGAATATGTGGCGAAATTACATGATGGGTGAGTTTTTTATTATCTATTATGGCTACAAGTGTCTCAAATATTTCTTCTCTTAGAAGTATATTAACTTGTGAAAAAGGTGGTGGATAGAGTTCCACCATGACTATGACATCAAGATTTTATACACTCCTGGGAAAGGGAACATGATATGAAATTCTCTCCATAGGAGATCTTGTTCTCAGTTATTAGTCAAAGCATCCGAATAATTATCCTCATTGTAGTTGTCCTTAGTGGACAAGAATAGTTCTTAATATATTCAGTCGATGGTTATTACCCCACTGCTTTTATAACATGTTAGGGAATCTCAACTTGGAGATATTTACTATGAGACATTACATACTCATATATCCACTGGACATGCTTCTAATAAATATTCTAAAGGTATGAATCACATTATCCATTTTAGAGGATAGAAGATGGTACAATTAATGTTGTAAGAGGAGGTGATGAGAGAGTTTCATACATCCCCTTTATTGGTACATCTATGTGTGGAAAAGATGTATCAGGACCTTCGACGTCAGTTTTTGTGGCTATACATGAAGAGTTGTGTTGCATAGTTTGTCTCTCGATGTCTCACTTGTCTGCAAGTAAAGGCTGAGCACCAAGTTCTAGTGGGTTTAGATCAATCCATTGAGGTGTAATAATGGAATTAGGATGAGATATCCATGAACTTCATGACGGGGTTACCATGTACATCTAGCGGACATGACATCATATGGGTGATCATAGATTGAATAACCAAGTCTTCCCACTTCATAGCCATTCATGAGTAGAGTTCAGTAGATATCTTGGGATTTTTCTGTGTGTAGGAGATATTCTGGCTCCCTAGAGTTCCCTCAATGATCATTTCATACCATGATAATTGATTTACATCATGATTATGGAGAGGATTTCAAGAGGCCTTTGAGACTCAGTTACATTTGAGCCCAATGTTTCACCCATAAACTGGCAGCTGGACTAAGAAGACCATTCAGGTCTTGGATGACATGCTATGGACTTTCATGTTGGATTCTGGCCATTTTTAGGAGCATCACCTACCCTTGGTGTAGTTTTCACAAATAAAAATATAACATTCCACCATTGATATGACATCATTAAATTCCTTTCACAGGTTACCCTTCAGGTCACCACATTTTTGGACTAATCCAAGAGAGTCAGCACTCATGGACCCATAGGTGGTGCAAACTAATATAGAGAAGGTACAAATAATCCCAAAGTGGATGAGGACTACACATATCCATTAGAAGTCCTATGCGAACTAAAAAATGAGATATTTGGATTTCAAGGAAGAAGACCCGGTATTATTGAGGGTCTCACCATGACAAGTATTATAGAGATTTGGACGAGGTGGAAAGATATATCCAAAATTCATTATACCTTTATAGATATTGTGTAGAGTTGGAGAGGTGGAAAACTACTTAACTCTACCATCGTGGTTGGACCGAGTACACAATGACTTCCACATGTCCTAGTCAAGGAGGTACATGCATGACCCATCACATGTTATCAACTTGGGAAAGTTGTATATCATGGATAGATCTATCTTTACTGAGTACCCAGTAGAGATCAAGGATCAGAATGTGATGATCATTTTTTAGTGATCGATTCCCCAAGATCATGTTTAATGGTAGAATGAGAATCTTTAGGAGAGGAACTGAGAGTGGGAGACCCATATACGAGCCTAGAACCCTCATCTTTTTAATTAGGTTACTGTCTTTTCATGATGAAAATACCAAATGTTGAGAGAATGTAATGAGTCTAGTTTTTTATATGTATTGATTTAGAATATTATATGGATTATTTTTTTATCTAATAACTGAGACGACATGATATTCTAAGGCTTGATGTGACTTGAATTATTTTTTAAAATATATTACATATATTAATATCACATGTGTGCAGTTTTCTTGAAAAAGTGGAATAACTCCCAAAAGGGGGCCCAAATCAGATATTTGAGAGCACTATTGAGTTCAGCACATAGGCTTTACTATAGTCACAACATAACCATTTTTAGCATCAGGTGTTTTTGAAAAATTTTTTGTGGGAAAGAATTAATAAAATCAATTAGATAACTAATTTATTTTATTTTATTGGAAGTAGAGACCTACTTGCTCTATTTAAACATGGTTATTAATAAACTTTATGGTTATCCACATTACCTTGGGATTGATAGGAACTTTTTGAGAGGAACCTTTGGATGATCATTGGGAGATGACATCAGATCACATCAGATTGAGGTTCGTCCACCATCAGATTGCATGGATCTAGACAACGACAGAAACATAGAACCATTATTCATCAATGATCGATAAAAACTCCATGTAGGAAATTTTAATTTTATTTCCATACCATTATTTATCATATTTTGAATGTAGATAAATTCCTTGAAAAAATATATATTCACGTATCAAAGATTTATTTTTTTATGTTGGATATTTTTGTTCGCTTTTTAAATCCATCTTCATTCATCCAATTATAAAATAGCGGATCGAAGCCTAACTAAAAAAAGGAAGAGGTTCATTCCTCAAATCTTGTGGCTTATGAATTTATCCCATGTTTCTTCATAAATTCACTATGGGAATTTTATTTGGCTCATGGTTTGATGATTACCCATTATTTGATCTTCGCATGACCATTATTCGGTGAAACAGATCAATACCATGAGTGTGGTTTGCGATCAAGTGTGTGATCAAGTTTTGATGATGATAAAGGAAAATTAAAGGTGGATCTGAATGGAATGGTGGGTTTTCTTGATCCTAGATTTGACGGTGCGGTAGCGGATGACACATGTGGGCATTTCACAAGCATATTCGAAGAACAAAATCCAAATCTCTAGAGATGGGAAAGTCAGCCAAACATGGATCTATATTCTTCTATTATGTTAGGTGGTGATGGTGATGCAAATGATGATGTGGAGGAGGAAACCATAGGGATCTATAAATCCTAGGTTACATAGTGTGTAATATAGAATTACTTTCCATGTGGGACCCCCTAACTACAGTGTTAGGGTTTCCATAGAGAGTTAAATATCACATGACATGTGACTTGTACTAGGTAGATTGGTGTGAAACTCAGAGACTAAATGGGCATAGGGATTCCATAGTACACGGCCAAGTGTACATGTGTATGACTAGGTGTACTCAGGTTTGTACACGAGCATGGCTAGCATTATACAGGCATGGGCATAAAACACATGAAAGTTTTTGGGAGATCTATACATGACATTTACCATGACTACACACTGTGTATATGAAGATTTATATGTCATGTGTGGTAGAACCACATGGGAAGACTAGGGGTTAGATGGACGCACCATGTAACCCCAGTACACACTGCATATCCCCCATTTTGAGGTTGTTTGGAGCTCTTGATTTCTTTATTTTCGATCAGTAATGGTTGAGCATGTTACCTTGGTCTATCCCCTTTAGGATCCCATGAAACATTACATCCACATCTCTATATTTTCATCCCCTCTGGAGGATGACTCTCGTGTAGGGTTTGTGGTGTCCCTCTGTGAGACTGGAGTGTGATCCTCTATCATTTTATACCCTATGTTGGGTTTGTAGAATTAGTGTGACCTCCTGGAGTAGGGTGTTGATCCTCCATCCAATATTCCATTTTAGTAGGGTTCTCGTTATACTTGGAGTATGACCCCCTACATAGTGATTTGATCCAAATTGGGTTTGGGGTGCCTATATGCGTCCTAAGTGTGATCTCCTACCTGATTATTAGGGTCTACAATGACGATTGAGCTTTCTTAGGTGGTTCCCAATGATCATGGCCTCTTGGATGAGTTTCTATGATGATGGCATGGTTTTTAGAGTGGATTCCCTTGGAATAAGAATTTATTTGAGCATAGTATTGTGGATAATAGTTTGGTTTGTGACCTCTTAGAGGCACTGTATCCTTCCTCAGTATATCTGGGTTTTCTTTATTCATTGATTGATATGTCTTTTTTACAATACGAACATTCTTGATGCTCTATGTTTAGTGTTTTTGGGGTGTCCTACTGGGTATTTTTATACTCACCCCTGCATGGGATCTATCCAAACGTGTCATAACATATAAAGACAACCAACCTTTTGATGATGTCCTGGGAGGATAGGGGGCTGGTAGAGCATAACTTAATCTTGACAGACTGAAGTTTTTTCTGAGTGGTTTCATTTGATCGTATTCCTCTCCATATGAATAGGTTGGACTCTTTGCAGTTTTTGGTTGGGCTTTTATTTGACCCCTTTATCATTTTTATTACTTTACTACTATACTCTGATTGTGGGATTATAGATGTATGCATGCATTGGTTTCATTTGTTTTACATTTCAGCATTGAAATATCTTGGATATGTGTGTGTGTGTACAAGCACATTAGAAAAATTCTCCTATGTGAGTGATATTCCTACTCATCATTGGTCTCCATCCCCTAGCATATTGGAGACAGGCTTAGGGTAGTCGTGGTTTGGGCCCTGTTGGGTCGATTCGTGACAATTATTATATAATAAATCATGAAATAATGTGTTTTAAAGACAAGGGTTGTCATAATTGGTATTAAAGGAAAGGATGGTTATTTTTGGGATTGGGATGAGAAAACTCTAGAAAAATCCTTAAGGATAATACTAACTATAAGAAAACATACCTAAGTTTTGGTAAAGTATAGAGTAAGTATTTTCCAATAAAATACATCCCTTTCTAGACACTACATGTGGATGTGGATCTCACACATATATACCTAGGGGTAACCACATCAAAAACATTGTATTAAGATAGAATAAATTGGGAACTGGTTCACGACTATAGGCCTTGTTGTAACACCCCAAGCTTCCACTAAAGGTTTCCCTTTGAATAATGCAACAACTTTCATTGTACGCAACATGAATTTTTAACACACCGCGGCCAATCAAACTAGTCGTTATGAATAGTAATACCAACTTTTTTGAAATTTTATAAATTTTATTTTTCAAAATGGATTTCATTTTTGAATCTGGAATATTGAAATTATCTTAGGGTGAATTTTTCGTATTTTTCTAAAAAAAATCAATTTTTGATGAATTGTGAAAACATCGCGTTATTGTTTAAAACTGACCTTTTATTTAAATAATTAGTTATTTTATTTAAATTTATATTGGTTAAAAATAGACACATAATACCTATTTATGTTCAATGTAATTCATTGGAGTCATTTATAATAATATTAGATATATAAAATTTTATTGAACTTTTTACCGTCTTTTACCCACCTTCTAGGCGCATTTGAAAATTTGCATAAAACGTAATTTTACCGCTTATGTGAATTGAATTTAAAAAATCCAAGAGACATGGTTGAAATTAGTAAGTAAAATTTGGTTCAATAAGATGAAAATAATTTGTGGGGAATAGTAACTTTCGACTTTTATTTACCACAGTTAAAAGTAAATAGGGAAATTAAAGGTAAAAAATGATATTATAATTACCCAAAAACATGTACCACTTCTATTGGATAAGTTTATTTCGACCAAAATAAACCTTAGTAATAAAATATGATATTTTTTGTCCACTTGTATTAGATTAGGACATTTATTATTATTTTATTTAAAGAAGAGTTAAAAGTGTTAAATTCAAAGTTAAATAAATAAACCATTTTTAATATAGGGTTAAAAATAAGAAAAATCAAACTATAAATATTCATTAGAAATATAAATATATTTCCTACATAATTATATTTTATTTATAATTTTTAGATAATAAATAATTAAAGTTATTTATGATACAATGATGATGCAGTAATTACATTATTAGTCAAATATTAAAATAATTGATATTATAAATTTCCAAATAAAAGTAAATTGATACTTTTGATGAATTAAAATAATTTTATATATTAATATGACATGTTAATATTTATTAAATTAATTTTTTTTGAATTAATCATGTTCTTATGACTTTAACAAAAACAAAATACCAAATAGAGTCAATAAGACAAAAAGGAGTTTTTAAAACAAATACTATATTATTAATTGATATAATATTCCTAAAAATCTAAGTTTCTTCCAAAGGACTTATTTAAGGTTAGATATATTAATAATTAACCACTTGGGGTTTTCTTGTCTTTTTATAGTATGTTTATTAAACATTTATTATAATAATAAAAGAATAAATTGTAAAAGATAAACTATTTAACTAAAAGTTAAATCTAAAATATATGGTTAATATAGTAACCTAAACCTGTCTAAAACCTATTTTTTGAGATTTTTTTGACCCATACCCACCTTATACTCAAAATAAATTATTTTGGAGTCATTAGAAACCGAATATGATTGTATAATAAAATAATATTTCAAGATTTTCCTAAAGTGAACCTCACCTCTCTTATAAAAGGGTACTTCCTATTATCTAAAAATCACACCTCAAAAGACATTTGGATCAGAAAATCCATGATCTAATATCTTCCAAACTAACCTCAATTAGACCTATGAGCCTTACTTTGATCAAATCAAAAGGAAACACCTGAATAAGAGGTAATAATTTCACGACCTCTTTCAGAGTTCTTTTATTCTTCCACTTCCTCTTTATTTGTTGTTTCCATACCAAAATAATAACTCAAATAACTTATACATACTGTGATGTTATTATAAATATGTTACAAACATATTAATTATTCTATCCATCCTATGAATGATAAGTCACCAAATATGAGTACATACGGCTTACCGTATCCACGTCGTGGTGTAGTTTGTTATTAAAACACTTCATTATTTGGATGGGTATAATAATGAGTATAAATTATGTAAATAATAAATATAACATGTTATGGATTCTATATATATGATATACCATCCAATTACATATGATTTCACCATCAACAAAATAATATTGTTGCTCGTTCGTACGTACGGATTACCGTCTCCACGAACGCGATGATATTCATTATCCATCATAATCATTCAAGAATAATTTTCATTTTATGATTAAAAATAATTATTAAAAACTTAATATCATTCAGGATATGAATCATATACATTACATTCATAAAAAACATTGCTTATGTAACCAATCATATAAAGGAAACCGAATCAGTTAACACCCAAAATGATGATACTATTGAAATATTATTAACAAAGAAATATTAGAAGATCATATATGATATCATATTTATGTATGTGGTTCCTGTATAATTTAATAACAATTATTTAACTATTATATATGAGGTTAACATACCCTCTACTATAGAAAATTACAAGGTAAGGGTTAATTCTACAATCTCTTTACTTATCCGAGGTTGTTAATACGTAAGTATCTATTGGGACCTCTTTATCATCCACACCCATGTTTCTTAAAAAATGTACTTCAAAACATTTTTAATATTTCCTATACTATGGGTTAAAGTCATTTATACCCTTTTTTTACTTTTTATAATATTTTTATAAAGTAATCTTTCTGTTGTTTTCCAAACAAGGTTCTTTACGACCTTTTTGACAAAATTAAGGAAAGAATGTTTTTAAAACTTATATGGAGGGTGCATCTATTTTCCACCATTATAAAACCTTCAAAGCTTCCCTTACAAGATTATAAGAATAATTTAAAAATAAATTTTTTCTTTTATAATTATTTTAATTTTAAATAATTTCAAAATAGAAAGAGTTATTTCTTTCAAATAGTCTTCATTTCATCTATGTCAACATCCTTTAATGGATTTTAAACTTGTTTGAAGTTGATTTATTATGCTACAAATTTTTCATATTGTATTGAAGGTTTTATGATATGTTTGACTATGGATGTGTTATTTTTATACCATTCATGGTTTATGGATAAAGTATATACATTTTTTGTGCTAGTTTTAATTCAAATGTTTATGTTATGTTTCAACCTTTTTATATGAGGAATGCATTGGACTTAGTAAGTGACCAGTGGATCCTGTTATAGCTCCTTGATGCATCGGTGGGTGTCGTGAGAAAAACTAGTGTCTTGGCACATGGCCTTAACAAAATCTTATTTGTAGTCTTGGTACAAGGCCTTAACTTTGTGGTTATGATGTTCGGCATTATGCATATAATGACCCATACTTTACATACATTGTTAGTAATTCAAAATTTAAGTACACTTATTACAACATATAACAAAACCATGAAAGGACCGTATAGGTATAGTGTCTTTAGAAACTGGGAAACATAAACAAATGGTTCATAAATCATCCACACTGTCTCTCATTTAATTCATCATATCTATAGTCCCTTTTGGCATATCTTACATAATACCCTTCTTCCTAACCTTAGGTCCGATTTGCTTCGTAAGTGTCTGAACCTCCTCTTCTTTGAAGCACCTCTTTGAGACCTCCTTTTAGGGCACTAAAATTGGTCTTTGAAGAAGACCAGGACCTCTAGGATATTTCTAGGGAAGTGGGGAACTGAAATGGGTAGGGGTTGGCTGAGATTGAAGGCTCAAATTGGTGTGAGGAGGAGAGGGAGGAGGTACCCTTTTATAAGTGAGGAGAGAGGCACCTTTGGAAATATAAGAAATATTAGTTTATATTAAATATCAACCCCACTTAAAAACATCCAAAATGACTCATATCTAAAGATTAGATGAGATAGGGTTGTAATCTCATCAACCAATAAAATTTATACATGTTATGAATTTATTTTAAACATTATCAACTTTATTTATCCTTATTTATCAATTTAATTTTATTTGTGGTAAACATATTCTAAATTTTAAATTATTATAAATAATTACACATGTGTTGTGAATTTTCCATAATTTGACACTTTATGACATTTTAGACCATATAAATTTTAATTTATAATTTTTAAATATTTTTGTTATTTTTAAACAATTTTATAATATGTTATTTTTATATAATAACAATAGTGTCAATTTTGACACTATTCATTTATTTGAATTTAAATAAAATATATACAAAAGATATGTTCAAACTAAAAGATTTAATATATTAATAAAATGTAATACGTATCTATAAAATTAGTGGAGCACATTAAATAGTTCATATAATATTTATTTTAATATTTTTAAAACCATTTACTTGATATTTTAATTAATAAAATAATTTCAACATCACTATTGTGTCATAATTAATGATAATTATTTAATCCCTAAAAATTATAAATAAATTTCTATGATGTAGATAATTGTATTATATTTCTGTAGACTATTCATGTTCTAAGTTTCATTAATTTTATCACTAAATTAAAATTATTATACTTATAAGATTTAAGAAAGTGACATGTTGTCACATTCTTTGGTTTTAATAATAATTAAATTATTTTCATGAAAGAAAGTCCATTAAATGAATCTAATCTGACCCTTAGGTGATATGGGTTGACTTTTAGTCATCCAATAGGATTTTGGCAGGTGTTAGTGTAATTTTATAATCTTATATTTACCCTTAATTACCCGATTTACCTTTAACTATGGTAAATAAATTTTACCATAGTTACTATTCATAATGCCCAAAAATAAAAAGTAGCCTATTAACAGAATTTGGACCCACTGATTCCAAATATTGAATCCATTTTTCAAAATTCAAAACATATAAGTTGCAGTAATTAATTTAAAATAAATCCCGTTGTTAAGAAAATGGGTTTTAGAAGTTAAAACATTGCCAAAGATTGAAATGTTTTTACCTATGAATTCAATGTGAAATTAATGTTAATGAAATATATTATATTAAATGGTAAAAATATATTCTATTTATACTTTAAAACCATTCAATATTATAATTTAACCATATAAATTATCTCAATGAAAAAAGTTTTTTTAAATTAAAAATTAGCGTATTTTTACTATTCATCAAAATATGAAAGTTATCAGAAAAATATAAAAAATTTATCCAAAGTAAATTTTTTATACCCTGATTCAAAAGAAGAATTTTATTTTGTCAAATTAAACTTATAATCATGTCAAAAAATAGATTTAATATGGGTGCGCCATCAAAAGGCGGCAAAACTGCATTTTTTGAAAAATACTTATTTTACCCGAAAAAATTATTTTGTTCTCTTACCATGTTCTAGAAAATGTGTATGATGAATAATAAAATTCAAAATATAGTTAATACTATTCATAATGTCTAGTTCATAATAATACATCGTTGTTTAGTGAAACCCAGTATTGCGTACTACACACACTATCGAGGAAGGTCGTGATTGCGTGTAATGCAAGCCAAGTCCGTATTTTGTGTTGTGAAAGATTCCTTTGGTGTTGCGTATAACCTAATACATAATAAAAAAAAATTCTCATAAAATCTCAGGGTGTTACATTCTACCCCCCTTAAAATGAATTTCGCCCTCGAAATGCGTTACTTCATTACAAACAGATGAGGATACCTCTCCCTCATCATATCCTGAAGTTCCCATGTAGCTTCTTCTAATTGGTGCTTCCTCGATAAAACTTTCACCAAGCGAGTGGTCTTGTTCCGTAGGACTTTTTCACTACGATCGAGAATCTCTATCGGCTTTTCTTTATAAGAAAGATCTTGTTCTAGTAGTACAACTTCTGAGCTGAGTACATGTGAAGGGTTAGGTATGTACTTTCTTAGGAGAGATACATGGAACACATCGTGAACTTGAGAGAGATTCGGTGGAAGCGCCAATCGGTAAGCTACCTTCCCAACACGATCCAGAATTTCAAAAGGACCGATATATCTAGGGCTCAACTTTCCCTTATTTCCAAATCTCATGACCCACTTCTAGGGAGATATTCGTAAGAACACTTTATCACCCACTTCAAACTCTAGGTCTTTTCTTCGGTTGTCGGCATAACTTTTTTTCGACTCTGAGCTGCTCTTATGTGTTGTTGAATAGATCTGACTTTTTCTGTCATTTCATCAACAAGATCAGGTCCTAATAGATTTCTTTCCCCAACTTCATCCCAGCAAGTTGGAGTCCTGCATTTCTTTCCATAGAGAGCTTCATAAGGAGCCATCTGAATACTGGAGTGAAAGATATTATTATAAGAAAATTCCACCAAAGGTAGGTGTTGATCCCAGCCACCTTTGAAATCTATAGAGCAAGCTCTCAACATATCTTCTAGTGTTTTAATTGTCCTCTTAGACTGACCCTCTGTTAGAGGATGATAAGCAGTGCTGAAACTCAACTCTGTATCCATAGTATGCTGAAGACTTCGCCAGAACTTTGAGGTAAACCTCGGATCCTAATCAGATATAATAGAAAGTGGTACTCCATGCAATCTTACCACTTCCTTTACATATATCCTGGCAAGCTGACCTAGAGAGAAGTCCTCTCTAATATCAATGAAGTGTGTAGACTTTGTAAGACGATCAACTATGACCCAGATAGAATTATTGCCTTTGGATGTTTTAGGAAGTCCGATGACAAAGTCCATAGTGATGTTTTCCCATTTCCATTCGGGTATGGGTAATGGTTGTAACATACCCTTAGACTTCTGTCTCTCTGCTTTAACTTGCTAACAAACCAAGCATCGAGAGACACATTTAGCAACATCTCTTTTCATTCCATCCCACCAGAAGTACTCTTTCAGGTCCCTATACATCTTCGTGCTTCCAGGATGAATAGAGAATGAAGAACTATGAGCCTCATCCAGCAGCTCCTTCTTTAATTCTGGGGTGGGAGGAACACAAACCCGATTCCTGAACTTTATTATCCCATCACAATCAAGGTTTAATTCAGGAACATTTCTCACCTTCTTTTATAACTCTACATCTTCTTTCTGTGCCTCTTTAATCTTCACATGTATAGATTGTTGAACATTCATTTGAGAAAGATATGATTTTCCCCCTTCAATTATAATTCCAAGATCCATCCTTTGTAAATCCATAAATATTGGATCTTTTGTGATCCTCATCATGGATAAACTGGCATGGTCTTATCGACTTAATGCATCTGCCACCTTGTTTGCTTTACCAGGGTGGTAATGAATTGAGCAGTCATAATCCTTAATCAACTTTAACCATCTTCTTTGGCGCATATTCAGCTCCTTTTTTGTGAAAATATACTTTAAACTTTTATGATCAGTATAAATGTCACACCTTTCTCCATAAAGATAATGCCTCCAAATCTTTAACGCAAATATTACCGCAGCTAACTCCAAATCATGAGTTGGGTAATTTTGCTCATGGATTTTCAACTGTCGTGAGGCATAAGCTATCACCATATCATTTTGCATAAGAACACACCCCAATCCCTTCTTGGATGCATCACTATAGATCCCAAACCTTTCTCCACTACAAGGAAGTGTGAGTATAGGTGCACTAGATAACCTTCTTTT
This sequence comes from Viscum album, assembly GCA_963277665.1. Classification (NCBI taxonomy): domain Eukaryota; kingdom Viridiplantae; phylum Streptophyta; class Magnoliopsida; order Santalales; family Viscaceae; genus Viscum; species Viscum album. Next base: position 643,207,693 of record OY728120.1, on the reverse strand, counting down.
CAACTCCTTGAAATTCTCTTCACATTCCTCTGTCCAAACAAACTTAACTCCTTTCCGAGCCAACTTGGTGAGTGGATTAGATAATCATGAAAAATCATTCACAAAACGTCGATAATATCCATCCAAACCAAGAAAAATTCGGATCTCAGTTACTGTTGTTGGTCTCAACCATCTTTCGATAACCTCTATTTTTGCTGGATCTACAGATATCCCCTCTTTTGAGATTATGTGACCCAAAAATGCAACTTTTTGAAGCCAAAATTCACACTTGGTAAATTTGGCATAAATCTTATCCTTTCTCAGGGTCTTCAATACAATTCTCAAGTGATCTTCATGTTCTTACTTTCTCTTTGAATAGACAAGAATATCGTCTATAAAGACTACCAAAAACAGATCAAGATAGTCTCTAAAGACTCTATTCATTAGATCCATGAAGATATCAGGGGAATTAGTAAGACCAAATGGCACCACTATAAATTCATAGTGTCCATACCTTGTAGGGAAAGTCATCTTTGGTATATCCTCCCTTTTGACCCTTAATTGATGATACCCTGAACGAAGATCAATCTTGGAAAAATATTGAGCTCTGCGTAGTTGGTCAAATAATTCATCAATGCATGGGAGAGGATATTTGTTCTTGATAGTGATCTTGTTAAGTTCTTGATAATAAATGAAGAGTCTCATTGATCCATCTTTCTTCTTAACAAACAGAACATGTGCTCCCCAAGGTGACGCACTAGGGCGTATGAATCCTTTATCAAGATTCTCTTGGAGTTGCTTCTTCAATTCCTGTAACTCAATTGGGGCCATTATATAAGGTGTCTTTGAAATAGGTAAAGCACCTGGTACGAGTTCTATTGAAAACTCAAATTCACGATTTGGTGGAAGACCCGGAAATTCCTCCAGAAAGACATCATCAAACTCCCATACAATGGGAATATTCTTAATCGGGAGTTTCTCACCAACCATTTGAGATAAATAACCTTCATTTAGTGGAATCAAGACCCATAAGATGGAAGAAATTTCCACTGGAAGGTTATGTTCATCCTTGCATCGATAGACGATCATAGATTGATCTAGAATATGAAATGTGACTTCCCTTCTTTGGAAATTGATATGAGATCCATATAAAGAAATCCAATCCATGCCAAAAATCATATCAAATTCCACTATAGGAAGGATCACAAGATTTGTAGGAAGCACTTTCCCACAAACTTCAATAGGAGAAGAATTGTAAAATTTTGATGCGACTGTTGTGCCATTAAGAGTTGTCACAGCCAACTCAACATCTAATTGTTGAGATAATATGGTGATACCCTTAGAAAATTCTTCAGAAATAAAAGAGTGGGTGGATCCAGAATCAAATAAAACATTTTCTACTTTAGAGTGGATGGTAAGTGTACCTCTCACCACTTCGTTGTCGTACTCCACATCACCGATAGTAACTGCATGTGACTTTCCTTTGTCTTTGGCATTAAGAGTTTGTTGACGTCGATCATCATCATCAACCCTTGGATTTGGGCATTGATTGGCATAATGCCCCATCTCCTTGCACTTGAAACATTGAAGTGTAGTAGGTTCATTCTGTGTATCCCTTCCTTTGTTTGCATCATTAGACATCTTCTTCCCATTATTTCGACATTCAATTTCTCGATGACCTTGTTTTCCACACTTATAACATTTTCGTGTCCCCTTAAGACAATTTCCTCCATGTTTCTTTCCACACTTTGAGCATAAGGGAAAACTCATCTTCTTTTCAGTGTGGTCTTTATATTTTCCTTTGAATTCCATTTTCCTCTTCTTATCAAACCCATGTGACTGATGGGTTACACCAATCTCCATCTCAACCTTGAGAGCACATCGAACAATTTCCTCGTAGTAATTGAAGTCCCTTATGGTTAACACCCTTTGAAGACTTGGTTTTAAGCCACTAAAGAATCGATCGATCTTACTCTCAGGTTGGATAATAATACCAGAAGCGTACGTTGCAAGTCTTGTAAAATTTGTTTCATAGGTACCAACAGATTCATCATCCTTTTTCTTCAGTTGAAGAAACTCTTTCTCCATCTTTGTTTGGAGAATACGAGGTAAGTACTTATTGAAAAATAAGTTCTTGAACTCTTCCCATTCCATGGACTCAATTTCATCTCTTGGCCTCGTATTCTTGATAAGATTCCACCATTGATCAGCATCACCTTCTAAACGATACACTCCTAAGATGAATTTATCATGTTCAGAACATTGAAGAACTGAAAATATCTTTTCAGTAGTACTGATCCATTGTTCAGCAACTAATGGATCAGTAGACCCGCTGAATGAAGGTGGACGCTGCTTCATGAAGGATTCAATAGAATATTGCTCCTTCCTTTGCTCGTTTGGAAGTCCTGCATGATTCATAGCTTGAGAAAGTTGTGTGAGCATGGCTACAGGATTTTTCATTCCAGCTCCCATAACGTTTGGTTGCTCAGGGGGACAATCATTGCATTGCCCGTCGCATTCTGCATTAACACGGTTCCTTCGGGTTCCAGAAATTGACTAAAACCAAGAAGAATAGTGTGAGAAACAGTAATTATAATAGGAAAACCCCATAATCAAGAATAAAATTTCACACTTAAGGTCTTATCATAGGTTGTTCATGGCCATTTCTAAAACACTAAGATTGTGTTCTATGCTTAGACTTATCCTTAGGATTCTTACCAAGGATTTCACATCCTAGTTTCCAAAGGTTGACTATACCTTTCCTCTGATACCAACTATAATGACCCATACTTTACATACATTATTAGTACTTTAAAATTGAAGTACGCTTATTACAACATATAACAAAACCATGAAAGGATCGTATAGGTATTGTGTCTTTAGAAATTGGGAAACATAAACAACTGGTTCATAAAGCATCTACACTATCTCCCATTTAATTCATAATATCTATAGTCCCTTTTGGCATATCTTACTTAATACCCTTCTTCCTGACCTTAGGTCTGATTTTCTTCATAAGTGTCTGAACCTCCTCTTCTTTGAAGCGCCTCTTTGAGACCTCCTTTTAGGGCACTAAAATTGGGCTTTGAAGAAGACCAGTACCTATAGGATGTTTCTAGGGAAGTGGGGAAGTGAAATGGGCAGGGGTTGGCCAAGCTTGAAGGCTCAAATTGGTGTGAGGAGGAGATGGAGGAGCTTCTCTTTTATAAGTGAGGAGAGGGGCACCTTTGGAAATATAAGAAATAGTAGTTTATATTAAATCCCAACACCACTTAAAAACTTCCAAAATGACTCATATTCAAAGATTAGATGAGATAGGGTTGTAATCTAATCAACCAATAAAATTTAGATATGTTAGGAATTTATTTTAAACATTATCAACATGATTTATCCTTATTTATCAATTTAATTTAATTTGTTGTAAAAATATTCTAAATTTTAAATTGTTATAAATAATTACATATGTATTGTGAATTTTCCATAATTTGACACTTTATGACATTGTAGAACATATAAATTTTAATTTATAATTTTTAAATATTTTTGTGATTTTTAAACAATTTTATAATATGTTATTTTTATAAAATAACAATAGTGTCAATTTTGACACTATTCATTTATTTGAATTTAAATAAAATATATACAGAAGATATGTTCGAACTAAAAGCTTTAATATATTAATAAAATTTCATATGTGTCTAGAAAATTAGTGGAGCACATTAAATAGTTCATATAATATTTATTTTAATATTTTTAAAACCATTTATTTGATATTTTAATTAATAAAATAATTTCAACATCACTATTGTGTCATAATTAATGATAATTATTTAATCCCTAAAAATTCTAAATAAATTTCTATGATGTAGATAATTGTATTATATTTCTGTAGACTATTCATGTTTGAAGTTTTATTAAGTTTATCACTAAATTAAAATTATTATACTTATAAAATTTAAGAAAGTGACATGTTGTCACATTCTTTGGTTTTAATAATAATTAAATTATTTTCATGGAAACAAGTCCATTAAATGAATCTAATCCGACCCTTAGGTGATATGGGTCGACTTTTAGTCATCCAATAGGATTTTGGAAGGTGTTAGGGTAATTTTATAATCTTATATTTACCCTTAATTACCCGATTTACCTTTAACTATGGTAAATAAAATTTACCGTAGTTACTATTCATAATGCCCAAAAATAAAAAGTAGCCTATTAACATAATTTGGACCCACTGATTCAAAATATGGAATCCATTTTTCAAAATTCAAAACATATAAGTTGCAGTAATTAATTTAAAATAAATCCCGTTGTTAAGAAAACGGGTTTTAGAAGTTAAAACATTGCCAAAGATTGAAATGTTTTTACCTATGAATTCAATGTGAAATTAATGCTAATGACATACATTATATTAAATGGTAAAAATATATTCTATTTATACTTTAAAACCATTAAATATTTTAATTTAACCATATAAATTATCTCAATGAAAAAATTTGTTTTTAATTAAAAATTAGCATATTTTTACTATTCATCAAAATATGAAAGTTATCAGAAAAATATAAAAAATTTATCCAAAGTAAATTTTTTATACCCTGATTCAAAAGAAGAATTTTATTTTGTCAAATTGAACTTATAATCATGTCAAAAACTAGATTTAATATGGGTGCGCCATCAAAAGGCGGCAAAACTGCATTTTTTGAAAAATACTTATTTTACCCGAAAAATTTATTTTGTTCTCTTACCATGTTCTAGAAAATGTGTATGATGAATAATAAAATTCAAAATGTAGTTAATACTATTCATAACATCTAGTTAATAATAATATATCGTTGTTTAGTAAAACCCGGTATTGCGTACTACACACGCTATTGAGGAAGGTCCTAATTGCGTGTAATGCAAGACAAGTCCGTATTGTGTGCTGTGAAAGATTAATTTGGTGTTGTGTATAACATAAGACATAATAAAAAAATTTCATAAAATCTCAGGGTGTTACAATGCATATCATCATTATGAAATTGGCTGTTGATATTACATGTGATTATTTGACTAGTAGAATATCCATGTAAATAAGTAAATGGAATTATTTTTATTTGTCTTTTCCATATTATGGTTAAGTTTAAGTTGAAAATTCTTGTGTTTTATTCTTATACATTGACTTAAATGTTTATACTTATTTATGAAAGTTTCCACAATATTTTTATCCTACTGAGCAACTGAGCTCACCTCTTTCTATGTTTTATTTTTCCTAGGATGCGAAGAAGTATATTATGACTGACCTATAGGGATAGTCTAAAGGATATGAATGTGGTTAATGAATACAATTTTGTTTTTTTTTTCATTTTATAATGTAATGTAAAAGTTATGAATGTGTCTAGTACATCCAAGGTTACTATACTGATCGGTATCTCAGGATTTGATCCCTTTTGATCATGCCAATGTTATGTAATAATGCACTGACTCTGGGTAACTAGGGTTAGGGTGTTAAAATTGGTATCAGAGTATGTTTAGTACAAAACTTTGAATCTAGATTTAGAAAAAATCTGATTAGATAACATTATCCTAAGATAGACTTTGAGGATTAGTATAGAAGAACTTCCTATAATTTTGTTAATGTAGAGATTCTGTGTATTTTACAAGCAATATATCCCTATCTGGATACAAGTAGGTAGAGACAGCTTTGGAACAGATGTACCTAGGAGTGAAAACTCCGACAAGGAGTTTCAGGCTTGACCTGGGGTATCCTGGTATATGTCAATGGGCTTTTCTACACTCTTGGTTACGAAACTCCTGGGGGATATGCTTAGGATAATTCAAATTTTGTTTACAAACCATTATGAAGGATTTATGAGAATATACCTCCTCAAAGAAAATATTTTTATGATTATGGATTATATCCATAAACTATTAAATTTATGTTAAGTGTTTTACAAGTTTGGAATTATGTATTGCGATTCCTAAACTAATCTTGTGTATGCCATTGTTTAGAAATGGCACCTAGTGGAAGGAATAGAAATTGTATTAATGTATGTAATATATGTAGGGATTTCCCTCCTGATCAAGATAATTATAGTGAAGCTGGTGATGAAACTGGTGCTGATCATCTTATCACCGTACTAGGACAACTCACTCTTGTTATGAATAATAACCTTACCCGTATACATCACCCTAACCCACAATTCAGAGGATCAATGTTAGACTGCTTCATGAGGCAACAAACACCAAAATTAAATGGGACTACAAATCCATTTGTATCTGAGCAATGGATAAGTTCGTTGATGAAAATATTTCATGCTATGGGGAGTAGCGAAAGGGAAAAAATTGTCATGGTAGTTTATCGCCTCACAGGAGATGCAGATCAATGGTGGTCATTAATTCAAAACACAAATGAAGATGAGGAAGTATAAAATATGGAATAGAGGGAGTTTAAAGATATTTTCTTAGAAAAATACTTTCATTGTGACCATCGAGCATATATGGAAAGATAATTTCTGAGTCTGAGGCAAAAGGAGGATGAGAATGTCGTAAAGTATAAGGCCAAGTTTACGAGGTTATCAAGGCATGCAACAGATTATATATATAACCCAAGGAGTAATATTGATCAATTATTCAATGGGTTAAAACCATTTCTCCATCGAAAATTAGTCCCACAATCCTTCTCATCATATGAAGATATTGTCTCATGTGATATCAAGACAGAAAAAAAATCTCTAAGTCTTACGACTTTAAAGCAAAGCAAGAGAATAAGATATCTGTTGAACACTCTAGAAATGAAAATAATGGGAATAAGGGAAAAGTTTAATATCCATCCTGCAATAAATGTGGGAAGAAACACCTCAGTACTTTCCTAAAGGGAATGTGAGTCTTTTACAAGTGTGGTGAAAAAGGCCACCAAGCTCGTGATTGCAAGGGAAAGAAATAGGTTGTCAATGTTGAATGCTAAAATTGTAGAGAAAAGGGGCATTATGAAAATGAATGTCCTAAGTTCCAAGGAAACTTAACTCAGAAAATGCCAAGGGAGAAAGTCCAAGCTTATGTGATCACTAATGCTGAGGTTGAAGCTCTGAAAGACGTAGTGGTGCGTAATTTAATGGTTTCCTCAAATTTAGCCAATGGTTTATTTGATTCTGGATCATCTCATTGTTTTAGCCCGAATGGCCCGAAGGACTTCTTTTCTTATTATTATTATGGATAATACCCCTTTTAAGGGTTTAAGGGGAACCCATACATGACCCGTAGGCCCAAGGCCTAAGGCTCGACTGACTCGTAATACATGACCCAAAGGCCCCAAGGAATACCATGCCCAATACATGACCCGTAGTCCCAAACCACTTGAACTGCCCCTCCCTAGCTTCTGTGTCATTGATCACCTAGCTCCCCACCTTGAATTTTGCTGATCAGATAGCATTTCCCCATACAAAGCTGCACAGATCTTGGTCCCAATAGCAGTTGTCATACCCTCTCATTCTTCTAATCTGGTTAGCTATGCATCAGGTGGCTACTAATCTTGTTGCTCTGATCCTCTTCTGGGGCTTGTTCTATGTGAACTGGGCACTCCATGGTCTTTTGTGGCCCGAAGGCCCTGTGGCCTGAAGGCCTTTGATCACCCGAAGGCCCTTGAGACCCATAAGACCAAACCAGTGGCCCGAAGGCCCAAATCAAGTGAATAGTTCCAGCTACTATAGTACCGAACAGTAACTGCTACAATGCTGCTATAGTACCCAGAAATTCACCACCACCCGGTTTTGAACCTGGGTCTCTTGGATGCCAAGCAGGATCCCTTACCACTCGGGTACGGACTCGTTGGCATCTCATTGTTTCATATCTTCTGATTTTGCTAAGAAAATTTGATACTTTCAATTTGATTTAACAAGAAAGTTTTCAGTCAAAACTCCTAAGTAAAGTATCATTGCAAAAAAAAATTGAATCAGTTCCCATTAAGGAATATAAACTTTATTTATCTGCTGATCTCATCATCATACCCATGATTTAATTTTATATAATCCTTGGTATGGATTGTATTTCAGACCATGACGCAAAAAATTATTGTAAGAAGATGGAGGTTAAAATTTTCAATGATGATAAGGAGTACCTTATCTTCAGAGCAGAAATGTTGCCATCTGATTATTATCTAGATCCACCCCCCAGTAGCTCTACTAAATTCAATTATTGGGGAGGAAGAGAGTGAAATAACTATGGGTGAGGAAAGGAATGTTCAAATAGAGGATTCACTTATTGTTTAATAATATGTTGATGTGTTTCCAAAGGATTTACCTAGACATACTCCAGAATTAGAAATTGAGTTTTCCATTGATTTAGTTCTTGGTTCAAGGCCTATATCGAAGACCCCTTATAGAATGGCCACTGTGTAATTAGTATAACTAAACAAAAAACTAGAGGAATTGAGTAATAAGGTATTTATTCTCCCTAGTGTTTCTCCATGGGGAGCCCCTATTCTTTTTGTTAATAAGAAAGATGGATCTATGAGGTTGTGCATTGACTATAGGTAAATCAATGCTATAACAATAAAGAACAAGTATACCCTACCTCGCATTTATGATTTATTAGATCAACATCATGGAGCTCAATATTTTTCAATGATTGAACTTTAATCTGGTTATCATCAGTTGTGTGTGAAGAAGGAAGATATTCTGAAGACAACATTTCATACCACGTATGGACATTACGAGTTTACAGTAATGACTTTTGGATTGACTAATGCACCATCTATATTCATGGATCTAATGAACAAATTTTTCAAGGAATATCTTGATGACTTTGTAGTGGTATTTATTGATGATATCTTGGTATAATCCAAAAGCTGCAAAGATCATAAAAATCACTTGTTCACTATTCTAAAGACTCTTAGAAGAAATAATTATATGGGAAGTTCAACAAGTGTGAATTCTAGCTTCAGGAGATTTCATTTCTTGGACATATTGCCTATAAGGATGGAATCTCTGTTTATCCTTCAAAGACCAAGGAAATCCAAGAATGTCCAGCACCGATTAGTATAACTGAGTACATAGTTTTATTGTTTTAGAAAGTTATTATCAGCATTTCATCCAGAATTTTGCCCGATTGGCTAACCCATTAACCAAGGTCACGCGCAAAGGGGTTAATTTTTTTTGGACAAAAGAGTGTGAAGAATGTTTTGAAGAACTGAAGAGAAGATTATTCAATGATCCTATATTGACTCTACCATGGGGGAATGATGGGTTTGTTATTTATAGTTATGCTTCAAATAAAGGACTTGGTTGTGTCCTTTTTCAGAATGATAGAGTTATTTCCTATGCATCACGGCAGCTAAAAATTCTTGAGAAAAACTATCCCACTCATGATCTTGAGTTAGCATTTGTAATATTTGCTCTGAAAATATAGAGACACTATCTCTATAGTGAAAATGTGATATTTATACTTATCACAAGAGATTTAAGTATATTTTTCTCACAAAAAGAACTCAATATGAGGAAAAGGTGATGGATTGAACTACTCAAAGATTATTATTGCAGTATACACTACCACCTAGGAAAGGAAAATAAGGTGGAATATGCATTGAGAAAAAATAATCATGGTGTTTTGAACAAGATGAGAGTTGAAAGGGATCCTATTTTCATGGATCTAGTAAATATAGATATGGGAATAACCATGGAAGGTGAAACATCCATACTTTTTCAAATGGTTGCCAAACCATCTTTACTAGAAAGGATAAAGAGTTCTCACACTGATGATGAGGAGTTTCAAAAGAAGATTAAAGCTATGAAATATAGAAGATTGAGTGACTACGTATATGAAGATGGAATTTTAAAATTTGGGAAGAGACTTTGTGTTCCCAATATACCTAATCAAAAAAGGGAATTGTTGTATGATGATCATAGATCCAATTTCTCTATACACCCCAGTAGCACTAAGATGTATAGAGATTTGAAGGAATATTTTTGGTGGGATAACATGAAGAGGGAGATTGTTGATTATGCATCAAGATGTATGGTTTATCAACAGTTGAAGTCTACAAGATGACATCCTAGAGGAGTCATGCAACCTCTTCCCATACCTAAGTGGAAATGGGATGATATTACGATGGACTTTTTCATGGGACTACTAAAGAATCCTAGAAGGAATGATGCAATATGGGTCATTGTTGATCATTTTAAAAAGTCAACACATTTTCTAACAATAAGAGAATATTTACCACTTGAATGTTTAGAAAGACTATATATTAATGAAGTTGTAAGACTTCATGGTGTACCCCTATCGATTTTTTTTGACCGTGATCCCCGTTTTACATCAAGATTCTGGAAAAGACTTTAGAAGGCTCTGGATACTGAACTTCGTTTGAGAACTGCCTACCACCCTCAAAGTGATGGACAATCAGAATGGACTATTCAAACCTTAGAGTACATGTTGAGATATTGCTCACTTGACATTCAAGTTATGTGGGATTAATATTTACCTCTGGTAGAATTTTCTTATGACAATAGCTTTCATTCAAGTATTCAGATGGCATCATATGAAGCGTTATATGGAAATAGATGTTTAACACCAACTTGTTGGAATGATGTTGGTGAAAGAAAATTTGTATTCTAGGAACTTGTTGAGGAAATAACATAAAAGGTAAAAGTTATCCAAACCCACATCAAAGCAGCTCAATCTAGGCAAAAGAGCTATGTCGATAATTGAAGAAAGAATTTTTAATTTAAAGTAGGTGATCATGTTTTCTTGAAGGTATCCCCATGGAAGGGTGTTATATGATTCAGTAAAAAGGGTAAATTAAGTCCTAGGTACATCGTAACTTTCGAAATTCTAGAACAAATTGGAGTTATAGCTTATCATTTGGAAAAGCTTCCAAGTCTTTCCAAAGTTCATGATGTGTTCCATGTATCACTGTTGAGAAAATACATTTCTGACCAAATGCATGTACTGAACTATGAGGAAATTTAACTAGAAACTGATCTGTCTTATTTTGAAGAGTTTTTCAAGATTCTTGATACAAGAGAACAAGTATTGAGAAGCTGGATTACTCATTTTCTAAAAGTTCTATGGAGAAATAATAATATGGAAGATGCAACGTGGGAACTCGAGGAATCTATGATGAAGAACCACCTAAATATTTTCATGCAGTAATATTCAAGAAATTATAAGGACAAAATTATTTGAAGGAAGGGAGAATGTAACACCTCAAGCTTCTATGGTACGTTTCCCTTTGAATAATGAAATAGCTTGCGTTGTACGCAACTTGAAGTTTTAACACACCACGACCAATCAAACTAGCCGTTATGAATAGTAATACCCACTTTTTGAAATTTTATAAATTTTATTTTTCAAAATGTACTTAATTTTTTAATTCAGAATATCGAGATTAGCTTAGGGTGAATTTTTGGTATTTTTCTGAAAACTTTCAATTTTTGATGAATAGTGAAAAACACTACGTTATTGTTTAAAACCAAATTTTTATTTAAATAATTAGTTATTTTATTTAAATTTATATTAGGTGAAAATATATACATAATAACTATTTATGTTCAATGTAATTCATTGGAGTCATTTTATAATAATTTTAGATGTATAAAATTTTATTGAACTTTTTACCGTCTTTTACCCACCTTCTAGGCACATTTGAAAATTTACATGAAACGTAATTTTACCACTTCTGTGAATTTAATTTCAAAAATACAAGAGATTAAATTGAAATCAGTAAGTAAAATTTTCTTCAATAAGATGAAAATAAAATTTGGTGAATAAAAATTTTTGACTTTTATTTACCACGGTTAAAAGTAAATAGGGTAATTAATTGTAAAAATGATATTATAATTACCCTAACACATGTAATAATTCTATTGAATAAGTTTATTTCAACCAAAATCAACCTTAGGAAGAAAATATGATCTTTTTTGTCCACTTTGATTAGATTAGGACATTTATTATTATTTTATTCAAAGAAGAGTTAAAAGTGTTAAATTCAAAGTTTAATAACTAAACCATTTTTAATATAGGGATAAAAATAAGATAAATTCGACTCTAAATATTCATTAGAAAGATAAAAATATTTCCTACATAATGTTATTTTATTTATAATTTTTAAACATTAAATAATAAAATTTATTTATGACACAATGATGATGCTGTAATTACCTTATTAATGAAAGATTTAAATAATTGATATTATAAATATCTAAATAAATGTAAATTGAGACTTTTGATAAATTAAACTAATTTTATAGGTTAATATGACTGTTAGGGTTGATTCAATGAATTTTCTTTAAGTAATCATGCTTTTATGACTTTAAGAAAAACAAAATACCAAATAGTGTTAAAATTGACATAAATGAGTTTTTAAAACAAATACTATATTATTAATTGATATAATGTTCCTAAAAATATAAGTATCAGAAAAAGGACTTATATAAGTATATATATATTAATAATTAACCTCTTGGGGTTATCTTTTATTTTTATAATAATTTTATTAACCATTTATTATAATAATACAAGAATACATGGTAAAAGTTAAACTATTTAACTAAGAGTTAAATCTAAAAGATAAGGTCAATACAGTAACCTAAACTTGTATAGAACCTATTGGTTGAGTGTTTTTCGAACCATCCCCACCTTACCCTTAAAGTAAATAATTTTGGAGCCATTATAAATCTAATATGATTGTATAATAAAATAATATTTCAAGCTTTTCCTAAAATGACCCTCGCCTCTCTTATAAATGGGTACTTCCCCTTCTATCAAAATAACACCTCCAAATCCATTTGGATCAGAAAAAACCTACCCAAATATCAACCAAAATTCCCTCCCTTATACCTATTGGAATTAATTTTATCATAAAGCCAACCTAAGTAACCATTTTGATCAAATCAAAAGGAAACACCTGAAGAAGAGGTAATAATTTCACCACCTCTTTCAAAGTTATTTTCTTCTTCCACTTCTTCTTTATTTGTAGTTTCCATAAAAAAATAATAACTATAATACCTTATACAAACTGTGATGTTATTATAAATATGGTATAACCATATTCATTATTCTATCCATCTTATGAATGACTAGTCACCATACGTGCGTACGTACGGCTTACCGTCTCCACGTCGTGGTGTAGTTTGTTATTCAAACACTTCAATATTTGGATGGCATAATAATGAGTATAACTTAAGTAAATAATAAATATAACATGTTAAGGATTATTTATATATGATATAACATCCAATTAAATATTATTTCATCATTAATATAGTGATATTGTCGCTCGTGCGTATGTACGGATTACCGTCTCCACGAACGCAATGAGATTCATTCCCCATCATAATAATTCAAGAATAATTTTAATTTTATGATTAAAAATAAGGATTATGAACATAATATAATTATGTATATGAATCAAAGACACCCTATCCATAACAAACATGGCTTATGTAACCAACCATATGATGGAAAACGAATCAGTTAACACCCAAAATGATGATACTACTGAAATATTATTAATAAAGCAATATTAGAGGATCATATATGATATCATATTTATTCATTTAGTTCTTGTATAATTTAATAAAAATTATTTAACTATTATACAGGAGGTTAATGTACCCTCGACCAAGGAAAATTACAAGTTATGGGTTAATTCTACAATCTCTTTACTTATCCGAGGTTGTTAATACGTAATTATCTACTGGGACTTCTTTATCATCCACATCTATATTTATTAAAAAATGTATCTCAAAAAAATTACTATTTCCTAGACTATGGTTTAAAGTCATTTATGCCCTTTTCTTACTTTTTATAATATTTTTTATAAAGGAATCTTCCCTTTGTTTTCCAAACAAGGTCCTTTACGACCTTTTCAACAAAATTAAGGAAAGAATGTTTTTTTAACTTATACGGTGGGTGGGGAAATTTTCCTCCATTATAAAACCTTCGAAGCTTCCCTTACAATCTTATAAGAATATTTTCAAAATAAATGTTTTCTTTTATAATTACATTACTTTTAAATAATTTTAAATTATAAAGAGGTATTTCTTTCAAATAGTTTTCATTTCATCTATGTCAACATCCTTTGATTGATTTTAAAATTGTTTAAAGTTGATTTATTATGATAAAAATATTCTATATTGTATTGAAGGTTTTTTGATATGTTTGACTCTGTATGTGTTATTTTTATACCATTCATGGTTTATGGATAAATTATTTACATTTCATATTCTAGTTTTAATACGAATGATTATGTTATGTTTCAACCTTTTCATATGAGGAATGAATTGGACTTAGTAAGTGATGGGTGGATCCCGCTATAGCTCCTCGATGCGTTGGTAGGTCTCATGAGACAAACTAGTGTCTAAGCACAAGGCCTTGAAAAAATCTTATTTTTAGTCTTGTCATGAGGCCTTGACTATGTGGTTATGATTTCCGGCAATATGCATTCCATCATTATGAAATTGGCTATTAATATTACATGTGATTATTTGACTAGTAGAATATACATGTGAATAAGTAAATGGAATTATTTGATTTATCTTTTCCATATTATGTTGAATTTTAAGTTTAAAAGGCTTGTGTTTTAGTCTTATACATTGACTTAAATTTTTATTCTTATTTATGAAATTTTTCTCTATATTGTTATCCTTATCGAGCATCTAAGATCACCCCTTTCTATGTTTTATTTTTTCCAAGATGCGAAGAAGTATATTATGACTAACCTATAGGGATAGTATAAAGGATATTAATGAGGTCAGTGGATACAATGTTGTTGTTGTTTTTCATTTTATAATGTAATGTAAAACTTATGAATGTATCTAGTACTTCCAAGGCTACTAAACTGATTGGTATTTCATTATTCGATCCCTTGTGATCATGCCAATGTTATGTAATAATGCACCGACTCTAGGTAACTGGGGTTGGGGTGTTACACTTGTTTCACACCTAGTTTGACACTCATAATTGATATTATTTCATAAATTCACAAGCTCATTATGAACTATTATTAAGGGAAAAAATTCCCATAAGATTCTATGTTAGGAAATTGATCATGGATAACTTAGATTAAATCCTATAAATTCATATGTTAAGGAAATACATTTAATTTATATGTTGTCCTTTTAATGTTATTAGCTTCTAGTTTTTGTGTTTAATAGTTTAAAAACACTCATCCCTAATTTTCTCTTTATTCAAGTAAATGGATGGAAATAGGAGGAACTAATTCAACAACCAATGTGATGATCAATGTGATGAATTCCCAAATAAGATACCTAACATAATGGGAGCTCAAGTAAGACTTGTTGTGATTATGCCAAACCAGCAATCAAAAATCACAATTAAAAACCATATCATAGTTTAATGTTCATAAATATCCAAGAAGAAGAGGAAAACATCTAAAGGAAGTTCATTTGATAAATGTGATAAAGTAAAGAAGATTCAATTTTCTGTATTTCAAAAATATGCAAAGAGGCACCAAGGGAAATTCCACAAAGGAACACGAATGTGTTTTAAGTGTGAAAAAATAGGGCATAAATTCACTAGTTTCTATAAAGAAAATAGAGTATGATGGAAGGGGATATATTACATCCTACAACACCCTTTTTTCAATGTCTTATGTGTGGAGAATATTAGGATTATCCAAGTCAATTACCTAATCCAAAGGTTAAATCCTAGACCAATATAGGACATGTGTAATGAAAATCATTGAAGTGTAAGGATTAAAGTGTCTATGTATTGGTATTTGAGAATTATGATATATAAGTAGTATATAAATGAATCTATGGATACAATAATCATGAAACATTTAAGGATTGTTCCAAAATATTTTTTCATTAATGATTTGAAGCATATATTGAATGGTACTGATAACCTATAAAACTGGTTTAGTGATAAGGTTATATTTTGGAAGATACATGATTAAGGGATTGATAACCCTTAATATGTGTTTGATGTTGGGATAAATATAAAGAGTCTAGGGTTAATATGTATAAGGATAATCTTTTGTTTAAAATCATTTATACAACTTTTGATGATTTATCTGACGGATTTTTAACATGATTATGGATATTTTGGGAAACATATTACAGGGTCAAGATTTTATTGATTTTGAGGTGATTAATGATATTTTGGGAGATGTTTCATTAGGTTGAGGTATATATACCTATTACATTTAATATGAAGGATTATTTGAGAATAATACTATTATGTTTTTGGAGGTGTAAACTTAAGGGTATGAGATAATGTTGAGTCCTAAAAATTTATCATGCAAGAAGAAGAGAATCCCATTAACTTAGAAAAGGGTAGAAATAAACACATAAGAAGAATTTGAAGAGAAATTTTCAAAGGGAAGGAATTTGCAAAAGATGGGTTGATCCTGTGAGGTGAAAATAACTTCACAGACTGCCACTCCACATGGTGTTCCACTACTTCATGAAACACCCCAGGAATTAAATAGTTCACGGGATAAGATGGTACCATGGACACCTGCAAACAAAACTAAGACATTTATATGTCCAGGTTGTGATTTCAGCCCCCATGAATGATTGTCCCCCATGAATGAAGTCATTCATGGGATGAGATGGTACTGATAATGCTCACAAATAAAACCCAGTCACTTGCATGGCCAGGCAGTGATTTCTGTCCCCAAGAACGATTGCCCGTAGAAAACAAAGTATTTCATGGGCTGGGGAGTCCTCTTTGGTCTCTTTAAAAGAATCCTCATGGCACACAATGGATGAACTAAGATGCTAGTATTCGGTCCCTCTATATCTACATAAAATAACACGAAGGGGAACCCAGAATATAGGATAGAAAAATATAGATCACAGGAGGAGACCCCAAATGAGATCCAAAACATAGAGCTTTCTATTCCCAATAGGTAAAAATCCACCACATGGTATTAAGAAGGAAATAATAAATCTTTCAACCATCCATGAATATAAAACCCCTTTTGTAGACACCATTATACAGGGTATAAATATATGACCACTTTGTGGCCCAAGACCCTACATTTCTAAACACTATGTGGTTGGAACCCCACTATATGTAGAAAAATTCTAGGTAGGAGGAACCTGACCCCACATTGAAAAATGATACGCATGAGGAACTCAACCCCACGTTACAACATGCTACACTGATGGAATTTAGTCCCACATAATAGCACGCTACATGGGTAGAACCCAAGTCCACATAGCACAATGTTACATAGATGGTACCCTTACCCATGTAGAAACATACTATGTGTAGGGAACCATATACCACATAAGAACCTACCATGATGAATGAGGAATCCTAGGTCATTCTACTCTCCCCCTCCCATCACTCCCTTATATCATATCATTAGTCCCCATATTTGACCCTCTGTGAATCGGTCTAATGGAATCAAGCCAAAGCCTCTCCCAAATTCACCTTACATGTATGGTCAAATCATTTGGCACATCAGTGTGTCCTCAAGTTTTTATAACCATGGTAAGCAGAGTCACATGTGTAACCTCCTAAAAAATGGAGACCCTCATAATGTCACCAAGTATACATTCCCATGGTAATGAGGGTTCTGAACTTGGAGGTTCTCACATGAAACTCCCCATTCTAGGGATTGAGGGGAACTAATGGCCTTTCCATTCGACGAGGTTCAGTGTTGGCCACTCTTCTTTCCCCCAGGGATTAGTAGGGCATCCCTCCTGGAGTAATACCCTATCCTTTCTTGAAAAAGGTGACACTCTTTCTCCTCTTTTCCTCATGCCAGAACATAGCTATATGGGTCACAAGATGTGACCATCCTGGATTCAAAAATAAAAGAGGAGTCTAACACATTCAAATCCCCCTCTCACTCCCTTTGGGCTTCAGCATCCATCCACCAGCAGACAAAAGTGGATTGTGTGATCTTCAAATCTACTGCTTCTTCTTGTTTCTCACACCGAGTGTGACTTCTGTAGTCTTAGAGGTTAGTGGCGATCATGAAATATGAACAATCTTAAACCAAATGGGAATCCTCATAGGTTCCATCCCAAACATATCTTCTCAATCGAACATCATATATGGTATAACCCCTGAACCCAAGCCCCAACTTTCAAAGTTTCATATTCCTAATGAAGCATCACCTTATGGCCATCCTCATAGGTGTAAGCCCCAGCCATATTTGTTCAATCATGTGTCCTATATGGTATAAGCTTCGAACTCATTCCTCAACCTTCAAATGTCCATATTCCCAATGAAGTGGCGTCTTATGGGCATCCTCACAAGTGTAATCTCAAACCATATCCACTAAATTGGGCCTCTTATACTATATAATCCCTGGACCCATGCCTCATCCTTTAAAGGTACATATTCCAAATTAATTTGACCATATGGACATCCTCGCAAGTGTAATACCCAATCATCTCCCCTCAATTGGGCCTCCTCAATAGGTGTAAGCCCCAAACTGATTGAACTATGAGGGTTTTGATTCCCAACTAATTGGGATACATAGGAAGCCTCCCTAAGGTCAAAACCCAACACCCAAATTCACCCTAATGTTCTCCAGGACACATTCTTGGTTGGGTTATATCCACATGGGAGACCACATATCGTCTAGGTACCTTAGGCCACCTCTTCGTAAGTCCCACATCATCCTTGATCAAACACCTTTCGTCTGGAATCCCTTTATATATGATGTCAAACTACATGGTTTGGTCCTCATCACATGAATTTAAAAGGTGATGTGTCCTATTAAATGGCACCAAAATACTTGAGTTCTAATTACTCTCATGAGGATACATATGAAGCACATCTTATGGGTTTAATCCTGATATCAAAACAACTCTCACCCCCAAGATGATGGTAAATTCTAGAGAACCTCACCACATGGATTAAATCATTGCCTTCCAAATGAATGAACAAAGAATCTCTGATTTATCCATAAAAGGGTACCATTTATGGAAAACCTTAGGTACATAGAAATATCCCTATAAATGGAGAACCTTAGATAAATACAGATGATTCCAGGCCTATGGATGATCGTAATTGATCATTACCTCAAGGTGATCCATATTATACATACTTGGAAATGAACAAAGGATTCATGAACATATCTTAAATCTATAAGAGAGTCTCGGAACGAAAAATAGTTCCCCCCAAAAGGGTGTGATGAGATATACTTCACATACTCTCTACCAACATGAGTTCTTAAGTTTCATTGGCCGAGCTACCAAGTGAACTCTTTCCTAGATATGAGAGTCGTTGGGAATTTTTGGATCCATGAACAAAACTTGTTGGATACAATTTGGATGTAATGTACCCGACATGAATGATTTCACAAAATTTGATCCCCTGCAATAAACCACTGACCACCATGAATTTTCTGTTGGAAACAAAATGGAGAAATCGATGTGAATCCTTAACCATGGTGGTGGTGTTACCCCGCTTAAGGACCCTTTTCACATCCAAAATTGAAGAGGGACAAATGAAACCATCAACTGTGCATGTGGTCATGAGATGACACTTTGAGGAGGTTTTGTTTTCTATATCTGACACATATATTGTAGAAACTCTTCACCAGAACTCTCCTCAATCCAATGGAATCTCACCAGTTCTAACAAACACATGCATCAACCACTGAATAGGTTGTTCCATCAACCAAACAGAGGACACAATCTCCCACCCAACATCTTCAACACTGGGTTTCGAATGCATTGGTTTGAGAGTACCACCATAATGGTACTCTCCCAACCCTAGAGGCGGATTGACGGGCCCTCCAGTCCATAAAGTACCTGTAACATCCCAAGTAAGTAATGAATAATAGATATTTTTATCTATTTCTATTAATGATTAAGATAGTGTTATAGAGGCTTAAAATGAAAATAAATACAATCTTATGCATGGAATACACTAATATTCTTAAAAGATTGTTTTAGTGCCTTTTGATGTCAAACCCTTTTTGAATCTATATTTTGACAATTTTATAAACTATGTTTGTCAAAATAAACTTATTCTTTATGATTGGGACATTAAAATTCACCTTGTGTGAATTTTTGGTATTTTTCTGACAATGTTCATTTTTTTAATGAATAGTGAAAAATACTGCATTTTACATCAAAACTGCTTTTTAACCTAATTTATTTATATGATTAGATTATGTTTTGAATTGGTTTTGAAGTGAAATTAGAATATATTTTTACCATTTTATCCAATGGTGGTCATTGGAATCAATTTTACTTTGAAATTAGACTTAAACTGGTGTCAATCTTTTGATACTTATTGTTTTGTAAAAACACGCTTTTTGCTCTGGCAGTGGGAATTAATTATTAAATTAATTAATGTGAGTTATATGATTTTAATTTTGTAAAATAGACTTCATTTTTGAATTCGGAATATCAAATATAGCTTAGGGTGAATTTTTGGTAATTTTCTGAAAAACTTCAATTTTTGATGAATAGTGAAACCACTAAGTGGTAATCAAGAAAACTGATTTTTCAGTTAAATGAAAGTTTACAACTAATGTGTATTGAATTTCGAAAATCCAACATAAATGGTTGTCATTAATAAGAAAAATGTGGTTCAATGAGATTAAAATAATATTTTGGTGAATAGTAACTTATTAAGTTTTTAATCGCGATTAGTGGTAATTAGTGTAGTTTAAGGTATAAATAATGCTTTAATAATATGAAATGAACTAGACACATGTCCCAACCTTATTGGTTGTGTCATGGCCGACCAATACAAGCCATGGGTCAACTTGGGGACCCCATGGAGACATTTTGGTTGGGAAATGACATAAATAACTTTTTATTTAATGTAAAAGTAAAAATGACACAAACATAATATGTTTTATAAAAACAATTTTTACATGGGGTTATAAAGATCCGATTTTTGATTATAAATAGTCATTGGAAATATAAAAAGATTTACTACATCATAGTATTTTTTTTATAATTTTTAGACTTTAAATAAATTAAATTATTTATGACATCATGATGATGCAACGATGACCTCATTATTTAACGATTTAAATAAAATGGAAAGATAATGAAAAATCTAAGACCTACACATGGCCAAAACCAATTGGATGAGTGGATTTAGAAGTCCTATCACATTATCCTCGAATTATAGCAATGTGGGACCTTTTTAATCCGAAACTCTTTTTAAAATAAAGTAACTTATCTTTACTTTCCAAAAGTGCCCCTCCTCTCCTCTTATAAAAGGCCCCCACCTCTACCTCATTTCACACAATCCTAAAGCCTTTGTCTCAGCCAACCCCTGCCCATTTACTCTATCCACATCCCTCTCCTCATCCTAGAGGATTCCCTTTGGGCAGAATCCTTTCAAAGAAAGCCTTTAGGATCAAATCAAAAGGAGTTACACTTTTAAAGATATTTCATTCTCTCATGATCATTTGTTTTATTTTGCTTCTCCAACCCCCTAAACTCTTTTTATTTACTTCTTTTGTAACAAAACCAGAATCTTCAATATACTAGGATGTTTTTATAAGATTTATTTGAGCTACACTCTCACACAACTACATCAAATGGTTAAAAAACATACGGTTTCCGTGGATGGTGAAATTCTGCCTCCCAAAACGATGATTGTTCAATACTCATTTAACACCTTCAAAGGTGGCCATTATGATGTCACTATTTTTATATATGATATATAATATGTTTATGTTTTCTTTAAGCTTCTGTTTTTTTTTCATTTTGGGCATACCTTTATGGTTTCCATTATGGGTAAACACGATATCTTCATTTTAGGAAGTGCGGACTACCGCCCCCTGAAAGTGATTTGATTCGTTAATACCATATGTGGGATGTGTAAAGGATAAAGTTAATGATATTATATATATTATTATACTGTAATTATAATATACTCTTATATCATTATGATTCCATTCCAGAAAATACGAAATAGAAATAGAAGTAGCGTTCATGCGTACGTACGGCTTACCGTCTCCATGAACGGTGCATTTCATTTCTTACCTCTAAATGTGATGTAATATTATAAATACATGTATATGATGAATATATATGATATATATGTTATCCAAATCATTAATATCATTCTGGATATAACGAACCTTTGACCAAATTAACAACATGTAAGTGTAAGAAGTCTATTTTTGACTTAAGAACCAAATACCGACAAAATGAATATTATTAACTTAAATGATTACATGATGTTCATAACATGGTATAAAAGGAATAATGAACTTGAAAAAGATTCATAATCAAGTAGAGATTAACTCAAGTTTATTATTCAGGAGATTAAAGAACGGTCGGGTCAAGTCGGATACGAGGTATGGGACTTCGTCTCAATCTCCTTTCATTGAGGCATATTTTATTTTATACACAACTTTCTTTTATACGGTGTATAAACCCCTTTGACTTTTACGTTTATTCAAAAGGAATCTTTTTTATACGAAGCGTTTACTAAACGACAAAAGGGAATGTTTTTGTCGTACGTATGCGGCGACAACGACTTCTCCGCCGTCGTGACCGTTATTTGAGTTTTGGCTTCCTCTACAAGCCATACCTTCTTTTTAAAAGAAAAATAAATACCATGTTTTACTTTTCTTTTATTTTAGTATTGAAAATGGTTTTCATAATGTTTTTATATCAATGTTTTGTATTGATATCTTGTGATTGAAATGTGGAAATTTTATGTTTCCTTTATGCATGTTTTATGTGATATGATTATGTTATGGTTCTTGGGCATTATTATGAAGAGGGGTGGTTCCGTGATAAACTAAGGGAGGGTGAGCCTGTTATAGCTCTCCAATGCATTGGGTAACGCGAAGGAGTGAAACGTTAAGGTTTCTCCGAAAATATTTAGGGAATATACTGTGATGGGTATTCCAAACGTAACCAAGAGGGTTACTCCCTACGTAAGAATGTTATGAATGCCTCAAGTTACCTTTATGTCTTATGATTTCTATGATTTATTCATGATTTTATGAGGTATGTTAAAGGGCCTATGTTTTATGGGTAAAGTATGATTTCATTCTTATGTATATATGAACTCATGTTTCCTTTCCATGTTTTTTATATATAACCCATACTGAGTTTTTATGCTCATCCCAAGTTTTTGAAATGTTTTTCACAGGTCAAGGGAAAGGTACATGATAAGATGATAGAGTCAAGGATGTGTCAAGAAATAATCCATGTTTTATTTTAAATGTGTTTCCATTGTTGGGAATGAAGAATACTATCTTTATGTAACCACTTTGTTTATATGTGGAATGTAATGCAAGTTTTATGATCTAATTCTCTAAAAATCTAAACTCGAAAAGATCCTCAATGTGTAATCTTGTAATAACTCAAGATTAAGTAAGGTTTAAGGCTGGGGCCTTATAGTTGGTATCAAAGGTCGGTTTAGATAACTTTAGGAGTTAGAATTCTATTAAATGATTATCCAAAAATATTTTTTTTCCGAAATGATATAGCATTTAAAGATTACCATGTTGCTTCATCTAAGACATGTTTGTTCAGAATGGTTTTCCGCAGAGGAAACAGGGAAGCAGTGCTAGGAAGGCATACAGAATGAAATAACCTTCCGTATCAGCATCCTGAGATGGTCGGAATTGGAACTGAACAGTTTGTTGCAGTAATGGCGCAGTTGACTCAAGCGATAAGTGGTGGTGGTATCTATGCACGAGATCAGCCAGATCAACTACAGAGGAACATGTCCGTGGTGGAACATTTCATGAGGCAACATCCACCATCATTCAGAGGATCATCTGACCCTGTGTTAGCTGAAGGGTGGATTAAAGCACTGGAGAAGATTTTTGATGTCATGGGGTGTTCAGACAATCAAAAGGTTAGTCTTGCTATTTACCGTTTGGAGGGTGAAGCAGATCAGTGGTGGTCTATGGTTAAAAATATCAGGGACGCCGATGAGATTAATGCTCTTGACTGGGATGAATTCAAAGGTATTTTTCTTGAGAAGTATTTTCCTAAGGCTGTTCGACTTAGGATGGAAAATCAATTCTTGGAATTGAGGCAAGAGGAAGACTTAGTGGCTGCCTATGAAGAAAGGTTCACTCGATTGGCAAGGTATGCTCCAAATTTTATCCAGGACCTTGATAGTAAAATCAATCGTTTCTACTCAGGATTAAAGCCAAAGTATCGAAGGGAATTAGCTTCTCGTGAGTTTAAAAGTTATGAAAAGCTTGTTCGATGTGCTGAGAAGGTGGAAATGGAGTTTGTTGATGACCAAGTTTTCTATAACAACTAGCAGAAGAAGAGACCGAGGTGGCAGGAGAAATGTAAGAATTCTTCAAAAAAGTCTGATGGTAAGAGAACTAAGTTTCCAGTTTGTGATAAATGTGGCAAAAGGCATGCTGGGGAATGTCTTCTGAATTATGGGAAGTGCTACCGATGTGGTAAGATGGGACATAAGGCTCGTGATTGCACTTAAAAGGATCAAGGTGAAGGTAAGAACAAATTTGATTTACAGTTAGTGAAATGTTATAAGTGCAATGAGATGGGTCACTATGCAAACGAGTGTCCGACAAGGAGCTTGAGTGATGTGAAGCAGTTAGACTACAAGCAGAAAGGGGTGGTGAAATCCTTTGCAACTACTTCAGCAGATGTCGGGCCATCAAATGAAGTTGTATCAGGTACTTTGTTTGTTTTCTCAGATTATGCCAGTGTGTTGTTTGATTCGGGGTCTACACATTCTTTCATCTCTGAAACCTTTTCTAGTAAAATGGGAATACCATCTCAAGAAATGACTCCTGAACTTTAGGTAAAAACACCTAGGGGGGATGTTGAGGAAAAAAGAATTTATAAGAATCTTCCTATCCTTATCTGTGGAAAGAACCTACTTGAAAACCTTATTGTTCTACCTCTAGTAGAGTTTGATGTTATCCTGGGTATGGATTGGCTCTCAATTTACCATGCTAATATTGACTGTAGAGCTAAAGAAGTTTATTTTCAGAAAGACTTTCAGTTTGTTTACAAGAATGAACCCTTACTTTTGATAACATATCAAGAGGCCGAGAAACTTGTAAAAGATGGAAATGAATGTTACCTTGCACACGTCGTTGAAAATAAAGGAACTGTTCAGATTAATGATGTTCCAGTGGTAAATGAGTATCCTGATGTTTTTCCTGATGAGTTGCCTGAAATAATACCAGATCAGGAAGTTGAGTTTACTGTTGACTTAGTTCCTGATGCTAAGCCAATTTCAAAACCCCCTTATCGAATAGCACAAATTGAACTTTTAGAGTTGAAGGAGCAATTGCAAGATTTATTAGATAAAGGTTTCATTAGACCTAGCACATCACCATGGGGTGCTCCTGTTTTATTTGTTAAAAAGAAAGATGGTTCTATGAGACTTTGCATTGATTATAGATCCTTGAATAATATCACTGTTAAGAACAAATATCCTTTGCCTCATATCGATGATTTGTTTGATCAGCTCCAGGGAGCTCAGTTTTTTTCAAAGATTGACTTGAGATCGGGGTACCATCAGCTGAAGGTAAAGGAGGCAGATATTCCGAAGACCGCGTTCCGTACGAGATATGGCCATTATGAATTTGTAGTAATGCCTTTTGGGCTAACCAATGCACCTGCTGTATTCATGGACTTAATGAATAGAATTTTCCATGAGTTCTTGGATAAGTTTGTGGTGGTTTTCATTGATGATATTTTGGTGTTTTCTAAAAGTAAAGAGGAGCATGAAAAACATTTAAGTGTTATCTTGCAAACCTTAAAAGAAAAGAAACTGTATGGGAAATTCAGCAAGTGTGAGTTTTGGTTGCAACAAATTTCTTTCCTTGGTCACATTGTTTCTAAAGATGGAATAACTGTTGATCCTGCAAAAACAAAAGTTGTGGAAGAATGGCCAAGACCCACAAATGTAACCGATATTTGTAGCTTCCTTGGTTTGGCGGGCTATTACCGAAGGTTTATTAGAAATTTTTCACGGTTATCTAGTCCAATGACTAAGCTTACTCGGAAGGGTGTTAAGTTTATCTGGACAAAAGAATGTGACGATTGTTTTCAGGAATTGAAAAGAAGATTGGTGAATGCTCCAGTTTTGGCACTACCTTCCAGGAATGGTGAGTTTGTTATATATAGTGATGCTTCATTGAAAGGACTTGGTTGTGTCCTAATGCAGAATGATCAGGTAATTGCTTATGCTTCACGACAGTTGAAAACTCATGAGGTAAATTACCCTACACATGATTTGGAATTAGCTGCTGTTGTTTTTTCTTTAAAAATTTGGAGGCATCATTTGTATGGAGTAAAGTGTGAAATATATACCGATCACAAAAGTTTAAAGTATATATTCACTCAGAAAGAGTTAAACATGAGACAAAGGAGATGGATGGAATTAATCAAGGATTATGATTGTACAATTCATTACCATCCGATAAAAGCAAATAAAGTGGCTGATGATTTGAGTCGAAAAAGTAATGATTCATTAACAATGTTGCGTTAGGAACGTGATCCTTTGGTTAAGGATTTGATGAACTTTGGCATAGAATTTTTTGGTGCAGGAAGTCCTTCTATTTTGTTTCAGGTATCAGTGAGATCATCTCTATCAGATAGAATCAAACAAGCACAGAAGCAAGATAGTGAGTTGCAGAAAAAGGTAGAGCTGGTTCAGAAAGGTAAGTTGCCTGAATTCAACATTGATAATGATTGCGTTTTGAGATTTGGGAAGAGATTGTGTGTGCCTTGTGATTCACAGTTGAAGAGAGAGTTGTTATGTGAAGCTCATAGTTCTCCGTTTTCAGTTCATCAGGGCACTACTAAGATGTATAGAGATCTGCGGGAGTATTACTGGTGGGATGGAATGAAAAGAGATATTGTTGATTTTACTGTGAAGTGTTTGACTTGTCAGCAGGTTAAAGCAGAGCGGCAGTTACCGAAAGGGATGCTTCAGCCTTTACCAGTGCCAGAGTGGAAATGGGAGAATATATCCATGGACTTTGTTGTTGGATTACCGAAGACATCTCGAGGTAATAATGCAATCTGGGTTATTGTTGATCGCTTGACCAAATCTGCTCATTTCCTTGCTATACGAGATACTTTCTCTCTTGATCAACTTTCCCGTTTGTATCTTAAAGAGATAGTCAGGTTACATGGAGTTCCTCTATCCATTGTATCGGATCGTGATCCCAGGTTTACTTCTAACTTTTTGAAAGGCCTTCAGAAGTCGTTGGGTACTGAATTAAATTTTAGTACAGCTTTTCATCCTCAATCAGATGGGCAGTCAAAACGAACAATTCAGACATTGGAGGATATGCTACGAGCTTGTTCTATGGATTATCAGGGAAGTTGGGACCAACATCTTTCTTTGGTTGAGTTTTCATATAATAACAGTTTTCATTCCAGTATACAGATGGCACCATTTCAGGCATTATATGGGAAGCGGTGTCGAACTCCAGCTTTCTGGGATGAAGTGGGTGAAAGAAAGTTGATGGGACCAGAATTGGTAGAAGAGATGGCAGAAAAAGTTCAGCTGATTCAGAAACACATGAGAACAGCTCAGAGCAGGCAGAAGAGTTATGCGGATAACTGGAGGAAGGATCTATCTTTCGAGGTAGGTGATCATGTTTTTCTCAAGTTTTCTCCTTGGAAAAGTGTGATGAGATTTGGTAAGAAAGGAAATTTGAGTCCAAGGTTCATTGGACCATACGAAATTCTGGAGAGAGTTGGATCAGTTGCATACCGAGTGGTTTTACCTCCGAGTTTATCTCAGGTACACAATGTTTTTCACGTTTCGATGTTGAGAAAGTATATGCCAGATCCATCTCATGTTTTGATTCCAGAGGTAGTTCAGCTGGAAGAGAACCTATCTTATGAGGAACAACCGGTCTAGATTCTTGACCATAGGGAGCAAGTGTTACTGAATAAGGTGATTCACTAGGTAAAGGTTTTGTGGAAAAACCACATGATTGAAGAGGCAACATGGGAATCTGAAAATGCAATGAGGGATAAGTACCCCCATTTATTCGATAAGTAAATAAATTGCGGGGACGCAATTTTCTAAAGGGGGGAAGGATGTAACATCCCAAGTAAGTAATAAATAATAGATATTTTTATCTATGTCTATTAATGATTAATATAGTGTTATAGAGGCTTAAAATGAAAATAAATACAATCTTATGCATGTAATACACTAATATTCTTAAAAGATTGTTTTAGTGCCTTTTGATGGCAAACCATTTTTGAATCTATATTTTGACAATTTTATAAACTATGTTTGTCAAAATAAACTTATTATTTATGATTGGGACATCAAAATTTACCTTGTGTGAATTTTTGGTATTTTTCTGACAATGTTCATTTTTTTTAATGAATAGTGAAAAATACTGCATTTTACATCAAAACTGATTTTTAACCTATTTTATTTATATGATTAGATTATGTTTTGAATTGGTTTTGAAGTGAAATTAGAATATATTTTTACCATTTTATCCAATGGTGGTCATTGGAATCAATTTCACTTTGAAATTAGACTTAAACTGGTGTCAATCTTTTGATACTTATTGTTTTGTAAAAACACGCTTTTTGCTCTGGCAGCGGGAATTAATTATTAAATTAATTAATGTGACTTATATGATTTGAATTTTGTAAAATAGACTTCATTTTTGAATTCGGAATATCAAATATAACTTAGGGTGAATTTTTGGTAATTTTCTGAAAAACTTCAATTTTTGATGAATAGTGAAACCACTAAGTGGTAATCAAGCAAACTGATTTTTCAGTTAAATGAAAGTTTACCACTAGTGTGTATTGAATTTTGAAAATCAGACATACATGGTTGTCATTAAGAAGAAAAATTTGGTTCAATGAGATTAAAATAATTTTTTGGTGAATAGTAACTTATTAAGTTTTTAATCGCGATTAGTGGTAATTAGTGTAGTTTAAGGTATAAATAATTCTTTAATAATATGAAATGACCTAGAAACATGTCCCAACCTTATTGGTTGTGTAATGGACGACCAATAAAATCCATGGGTCAACTTGGGGACCCCATGGAGACATTTTGGTTGGGAAATGACATAAATAACTTTTTATTTAATGTAAAAGTAAAAATGACACAAACATAATATGTTTTATGAAAACAATTTTTACATGGGGTTATAAAGATCCGATTTTTGATTATAAATATTCATTGGAAATCTAAAAATATTTCCTACATCATAGTATTTTTTTTATAATTTTTAGACCTTAGATAAATTAAATTATTTATGACATCATGATGATGCAACGATGACCTCATTATTTAACGATTTAAATAAAATGGAAAGATATTGAAAAATCTAAAACCTACACATGGCCAAAACCAATTGGATGAGTGGATTTCGAAGCCTTATCACCTTATCTTTGAATTATTGCAATGTGGGACCTTTTGAATCCGAAACTCTTTTTAAAATAAAGTAACTTATCTTTACTTTCCAAAAGTGCCCCTCCTCTCCTCTTATAAAAGGCCCCCACCTCTACCTCATTTCACACAATCCTAAAGCCTTTGTCTCGGCAAACCCCTGCCCATTTACTCTCTACACATCCCTCTCCTCATCCTAGAGGATTCCCTTTGGGCAGAATCCTTTCAAAGAAAGCCTTTAGGCTCAAATCAAAAGGAGTTACACTTTTAAAGGTAATTCATTCTCTCATGATCATTTGTTTTATTTTGCTTCTCCAACCCCCTAAACTCTTTTTATTTACTTATTTTGTAACAACACCAGAATCTTAAATATACTAGGATGTTTTTATAAGATTTATTTGAGCTACACTCTCACACAACTACATCAAATGGTTAAAAAACATACGGTTTCCGTGGATGGTGAAATTCTGCCTCCCAAAACGATGATTGTTCAATACTCATTTAACACCTTCAAAGGTGGCCATTATGATGTCACTATTTTTATATATGATATATAATATGTTTATGTTTTCCTTAAGCTTCTGTTTTTTTTTCATTTTGGGCATACCTTTATGGTTTCCATTATGGGTAAACACGATATCTTCATTTTAGGAAGTGCAGACTACCGCCCCCTGAAAGTGATTTGATTCGTTAATACCATATGTGGGATGTGTAAAGGATAAAGTTAATGATATTATATATGTTATTATACTGGAATTATAATATACTCTTATATCATTATAATTCCATTCCAGAAAATACGAAATAGAAATGGAAGTAGCGTTCATGCGTACGTACGGCTTACCGTCTCCATGAACGGTGCATTTCATTTCTTACCTCTAAATGTGATGTAATATTATAAATACATATATATGATGAATATATATGATATATATGTTATCCAAATCATTAATATCATTCTGGATATAACGAACCTTTGACCAAATTAACAACATGTAAGTGTAAGAAGTCTATTTTTGACTTAAGAACCAAATACCGACAAAATGAATATTATTAACTTAAATGATTACATGATGTTAATAACATGGTATAAAAGGAATAATGAACTTGAAAAAGATTAATAATAAAGTAGAGATTAACTCAAGTTTATTATTCAGGAGATTAAAGAACGGTCGGGTCAAGTCGGATACGAGGTATGGGACTTCGTCTCAATCTCCTTTCATTGAGGCATATTTTATTTTATACACAAATTTCTTTTATACGGTGTATAAACCCCTTTGAATTTTAAGTTTATTCAAAAGGAATCTTTTTTATACGAAGCATTTACTAAATGACAAAAAGGAATGTTTTTGTCGTACGTATGCGGCGACAACGACTTCTCTGCCGTCGTGACCGTTATTTGAGTTTCGGCTTCCTCTACAAGCCATACCTTCTTTTTAAAAGAAAAATAAATACCATGTTTTACTTTTCTTTTATTTTAGTATTGAAAATGGTTTTCATGATGTTTTTATATCAATGTGTTGTATTGATATCTCGTGATTGAAATGTGGAAATTTTATGTTTCCTTTATGCATGTTTTATGTGATATGATTATGTTATGGTTCTTGGGCATTATTATGAAGACGGGTGGTTCCGTGATAAACTAAGGGAGGATGAGCCCGTTATAGATCTCCAATGCATTGGGTAACCCGAAGGAGTGAAACGTTAAAGTTTCTCCGAAGAGATTTAGGGAATATACTGTGATGGGTATTCCAAACGTAACCAAGAGGGTTACTCCCTACGTAAGAATGTTATGAATGCCTCAACTTACCTTTATGTCTTATGATTTCTATGATTTATTCATGATTTTATGAGGTATGTTAAAGGGCCTATGTTTTATGGGTAATGTATGATTTCATTCTTATGTATATATGAACTCATGTTTCCTTTCCATGTTTTTTTTATATAACCCATACTGAGTTTTTATGCTCATCCCAAGTTTTTGAAATGTTTTTCACAGGTCAAGGGAAAGGTACATGATAAGATGATAGAGTCAAGGATGTGTCAAGAAATAATCCATGTTTTATTTTAAATGTGTTTCCATTGTTGGGAATGAAGAATACTATCTTTATGTAACCACTTTGTTTATATGTGGAATGTAATGCAAGTTTTATGATCTAATTCTCTAAAAATCTAAACCTGAAAAGATCCTCAATGTGTAATCTTGTAATAACTCAAGATTAAGTAAGGTTTAAGGCTGGGGCCTTATAGTTGGTATCAAAGGTCGGTTTAGATAACTTTAGGAGTTAGAATTCTATTAAATGATTATCCAAAAATATTTTTTTTTCGAAATGATATAGCATTTAAAGATTACCATGTTGCTTCATCTAAGACATGTTTGTTCAGAATGGTTTTCCGCAGAGGAAACAGGGAAGAAGTGCTAGGAAGGCATACAGAATGAAATAACCTTTCGTATCAGCATCCTGAGATGGTCGGAATTGGAACTGAACAGTTTTTTGCAGTAATGGCGCAGTTGACTCAAGCGATAAGTGGTGGTGGTATCCATGCACGAGATCAGCCAGATCAACTACAGAGGAATATGTCAGTGGTGGAACATTTCATGAGGCAACATCCACCATCATTCAGAGGATCATCTGACCCTGTGCTAGCTGAAAGGTGGATTAAAGCACTGGAGAAGATTTTTGATGTCATGGGGTGTTCAGACAATCAAAAGGTTAGTCTTGATATTTACCGTTTGGAGGGTGAAGCAGATCAGTGGTGGTCTATGGTTAAAAATATCAGGGACGCCGATGAGATTAATTCTCTTGACTGGGATGAATTCAAAGGTATGTTTCTTGAGAAGTATTTTCCTAAGGCTATTCGACTTAGGATGGAAAAGAAATTCTTGGAATTGAGGCAAGAGGAAGACTCAGTGGCTGCCTATGAAGAAAGGTTCACTCGATTGGCAAGGTATGCTCCAAATTTTATCCGTTACCTTGATAGTAAAATCAATCATTTCTACTCAGGATTAAATCCAAAGTATCGAAGGGCATTAGCTTCTCGTGAGTTTAAAAGTTATGAAAAGCTTGTTCGATGTGCTGAGAAGGTGGAAATGGAGTTTGTCGATGACCAAGTTTTCTATAACAACTAGCAGAAGAAGAGACCGAGGTGGCAGGAGAAAGGTAAGAATTCTTCAAAAAAGTCTGATGGTAAGAGAACTAAGTTTCCAGTTTGTGATAAATATGGCAAAAGGCATGCTGGGGAATGTCTTCTGAATTCTGGGAAGTGCTACCGATGTGGTAAGATGGGACATAAGGCTCGTGATTGCACTTAAAAGGATCAAGGTGAAGGTAAGAACAAATTTGATTTACAGTTAGTGAAATGTTATAAGTGCAATGAGATGGGTCACTATGCAAACGAGTGTCCGAAAAGGAGCTTGAGTGATGGGAAGCAGTTAGAATACAAGCAGAAAGGGGTGGTGAAATCCTTTGCAACTACTTCAGCAGATGTCGGGCCATCAAATGAAGTTGTATCAGGTACTTTGTTTGTTTTCTCATATTATGCCAGTGTGTTGTTTGATTCGGGGTCTACACATTCTTTAATCTCTGAAACCTTTTCTAGTACAATGGAAATACCATCTCAAGAAATGACTCCTGAACTTTAGGTAAAAACACCTGGGGGGAATGTTGAGGAAAAAAGAATTTATAAGAATCTTCCTATCCTTATCTGTGGAAAGAACCTACTTGCAAACCTTATTGTTCTACCTCTAGTAGAGTTTGATGTTATCCTGGGTATGGATTGGCTCTCTATTTACCATGCTAAGATTGACTGTAGAGCTAAAGAAGTTTCTTTTCAGAAAGACTTTCAGTTTGTTTACAAGAATGAAACCTTACTTTTGATAACATTTCAAGAGGCCGAGAAACTTGTAAAAGATGGAAATGAATGTTACCTTGCACACGTCGTTGAAAATAAAGGAACTATTCAGATTAATGATGTGCCAGTGGTAAATGAGTATCCTGATGTTTTTCCTGATGAGTTTCCTGGAATAATACCAGATCGGGAAGTTTAGTTTACTATTGACTTAGTTCCTGATGCTAAGCCAATCTCAAAACCCCCTTATCGAATGGCACAAATTGAACTTTTAGAGTTGAAGGAGAAATTGCAATATTTATTAGAGAAAGGTTTCATTAGACCTAGCACATCACCATGGGGTGCTCCTGTTTTATTTGTTAAAAAGAAAGTTGGTTCTATGAGACTTTGCATTGATTATAGAGCCTTGAATAATATCACTGTTAAGAACAAATATCCTTTGCCTCATATCGATGATTTGTTTGATCAGCTCCAGGGAGCTCAGTTTTTTTCAAAGATTGACTTGAGATCGTGGTACCATCAGCTGAAGGTAAAGGAGGCAGATATTCCGAAGACCGCGTTCCGTATGAGATATGGCCATTATGAATTTGTAGTAATGCCTTTTGGGCTAACCAATTCACCTGCTGTATTCATGGACTTAATGAATAGAATTTTCCATGAGTTCTTGGATAAGTTTGTGGTGGTTTTCATTGATGATATTTTGGTGTTTTCTAAAAGTAAAGAGGAGCATGAAAAACATTTAAGGGTTATCTTTCAAACCTTAAAAGAAAAGAAATTGTATGGGAAATTCAGAAAGTGTGAGTTTTGGTTGCAACAAATTTCTTTCCTTGGTCACATTGTTTCTAAAGATGGAATAACTGTTGATCCTGCAAAAACAAAAGTTGTGGAAGAATGGCCAAGACCCACAAATGTAACCGAGATTCGTAGCTTCCTTGGTTTGGCGGGCTATTACCGAAGGTTTATTAGAAATTTTTCACGGTTATCTAGTCCAATGACTAAGCTAACTCGGAAGGGTGTTAAGTTTATCTGGACAAAAGAATGTGACGATTGTTTTCAGGAATTGAAAAGAAGATTGGTGAATGCTCCAGTTTTGGCACTACCTTCCAGGAATGGTGAGTTTGTTATATATAGTGATTCTTCATTGAAAGGACTTGGTTGCGTCCTAATGCAGAATGATCAGGTAATTGCTTATGCTTCACGACAGTTGAAAACTCATGAGGTAAATTACCCTACACATGATTTGGAATTAGCTATTGTTGTTTTTGCTTTAAAAATTTGGAGGCATCATTTGTATGGAGTAAAGTGTGAAATATATACCGATCACAAAAGTTTAAAGTATATATTCACTCAGAAAGAGTTAAACATGAGACAAAGAATATGGCTGGAATTAATCAAGGATTATGATTGTACAATTCATTACCATCCGGGAAAAGAAAATAAAGTGGCTGATGCTTTGAGTCGAAAAAGTAATGATTCATTAACAATGTTGCGTTAGGAACGTGATCCTTTGGTTAAGGATTTGATGAACTTTGGCATAGAAGTTGTTGGTGCAGGAAGTCCTTCTGTTTTGTTTCAGGTATCAGTGAGATCATCTCTATCAGATAGAATCAAGCAAGCACAGAAGCAAGATAGTGAGTTGCAGAAAAAGGTAGAGCTGGTTCAGAAAGGTAAGTTGCCTGAATTCAACATTGATAATGATTGCGTTTTGAGATTTGGGAAGAGATTGTGTGTGCCTTGTGATTCGCAGTTGAAGAGAGAGTTGTTATGTGAAGCTCATAGTTCTCTGTTTTCAGTTCATCAGGGCAGTACTAAGATGTATAGAGATCTGCGGGAGTATTACTGGTGGGATGGAATGAAAAGAGATATTGCTAATTTTACTGTGAAGTGTTTTACTTGTCAGCAGGTTAAAGAAGAGCGGCAGTTACCGAAAGGGATGCTTCAGCCTTTACCAGTGCCAGAGTGGAAATGGGAGAATATATCCATGGACTTTGTTGTTGGATTACTGAAGACATCTCGAGGTAATAATGCAATCTGGGTTATTTTTGATAGCTTGACCAAATCTGCTCATTTCCTTGCTATACGAGATACTTTATCTCTTGATCAACTTTCCCGTTTGTATCTTAAAGAGATAGTCAGGTTACATGGAGTTCCTCTCTCCATTGTATCGGATCGTGATCCCAGGTTTACTTCTAACTTTTGGAAAGGCCTTCAGAAGTCGTTGGGTACTGAATTAAATTTTAGTACAGCTTTTCATCCTCAATCAGATGGGCAGTCAGAACGAACAATTCAGACATTGGAGGATATGCTACGAGCTTGTTCTATGGATTATTAGGGAAGTTGGGACCAACATCTTTCTTTGGTTGAGTTTTCATATAATAACAGTTTTCATTCCAGTATACAGATGGCACCATTTCAGGCATTATATGGGAAGCGGTGTCGAACTCCAGCTTTCTGGGATGAAGTGGGTGAAAGAAAGTTGATGGGACCAGAATTGGTAGAAGAGATGGCAGAAAAAGTTCATCTGATTCAGAAACACATGAGAACATCTCAGAGCAGGCAGAAGAGTTATGCGGATAACCGGAGGAAGGATCTATCTTTCGAGGTAGGTGATCATGTTTTTCTCAAGGTTTCTCCTTGGAAAAGTGTGATGAGATTTGGTAAGAAAGGAAAGTTGAGTCCAAGGTTCATTGGACCATACGAAATTCTGGAGAGAGTTGGATCAGTTGCATACCGAGTGGCTTTACCTCTGAGTTTATCTCAGGTACACAATGTTTTTCACGTTTCGATGTTGAGAAAGTATATGCCAGATCCATCTCATGTTTTGAGTCCAGAGGTAGTTCAGCTGGAAGAGAACCTATCTTATGAGGAACAACCGGTCCAGATTCTTGACCATAGGGAGCAAGTGTTACTGAATAAGGTGATTCACTAGGTAAAGGTTTTGTGGAAAAACCACATGATTGAAGAGGCAACATGGGAATCTGAAAATGCAATGAGGGATAAGTACCCCCATTTATTCGATAAGTAAATAAATTGCGGGGACGCAATTTTCTAAAGGGGGAAGGATGTAACATCCCAAGTAAGTAATAAATAATAGATATTTTTATCTATTTCTATTAATGATTAATATAGTGTTATAGAGGCTTAAAATGAAAATAAATACAATCTTATGCATGGAATACACTAATATTCTTAAAAGATTGTTTTAGTGCCTTTTGATGGAAAACCATTTTTGAATATATATTTTGACAATTTTATAAACTATGTTTGTCAAAATAAACTTATTATTTATTATTGGGACATCAAAATTTACCTTGTGTGAATTTTTGGTATTTTTCTAACAATGTTCATTTTTTTTAATGAATAGTGAAAAATACTGCATTTTACATCAAAACTGATTTTTAACCTAATTTATTTATATGATTAGATTATGTTTTGAATTGGTTTTGAAGTGAAATTAGAATATATTTTTACCATTTTATCCAATGGTGGTCATTGGAATCAATTTCACTTTGAAATTAGACTTAAACTGGTGTCAATCTTTTGATACTTATTGTTTTGTAAAAACACGCTTTTTGCTCTGGCAGCGGGAATTAATTATTAAATTAATTAATGTGACTTATATGATTTGAATTTTGTAAAATATACTTCATTTTTGAATTCGGAATATCAAATATAGCTTAGGGTGAATTTTTGGTAATTTTCTGAAAAACTTCAATTTTTGATGAATAGTGAAACCACTAAGTGGTAATCAAGCAAACTGATTTTTCAGTTAAATGAAAGTTTACCACTAATGTGTATTGAATTTTTAAAATCCGACATACATGGTTGTCATTAAGAAGAAAAATGTGGTTCAATAAGATTAAAATAATTTTTTGGAGAATAGTAACTTATTAGGTTTTTAATCGCGATTAGTGGTAATTAGTGTAGTTTAAGGTATAAATAATGCTTTAATAATATGAAATGACCTAGAAACATGTCCCAACATTATTGGTTGTGTCATGGACGACCAAGACAAGCCATGGGTCAACTTGGGGACCCCATGGAGACATTTTGGTTGGGAAATGACATAAATAACTTTTTATTTAATGTAAAAGTAAAAATGACACAAACATAATATGTTTTATGAAAACAATTTTTACATCGGTTATAAAGATACGATTTTTGATTATAAATAGTCATTGGAAATCTAAAAAGATTTCCTACATCATTTTATTTTTTTTATAATTTTTAGACTTTAGATAAATTAAATTATTTATGACATCATGATGATGCAACGACGACCTCATTATTTAACGATTTAAATAAAATGGAAAGATAATGAAAAATCTAAAACCTAAACATGGCCAAAACCAATTGGATGAGTGGATTTCGAAGCCTTATCACCTTATCCTAGAATTATAGCAATGTGGGACCTTTTGAATCCGAAACTCTTTTTAAAATAAAGTAACTTATCTTTACTTTCCAAAAGTGCCCCTCCTCTCCTCTTATAAAAGGCCCCCACCTCTACCTCATTTCACACAATCCTAAAGCCTTTGTCTCGGCCAACCCCTGCCCATTTACTCTCTCCAAATCCCTCTCCTCATCCTAGAGGATTCCCTTTGGGCAGAATCCTTTCAAAGAAAGCCTTTAGGCTCAAATCAAAAGGAGTTACACTTTTAAAGGTAATTCATTCTCTCATGATCATTTGTTTTATTTTGCTTCTCCAACCCCCTAAACTATTTTTATTTACTTCTTTTGTAACAACACCAGAATCCTAAATATACTAGGATTTTTTTATAAGATTTATTTGAGCTACACTCTCACACAACTACATCAAATGGTTAAAAAACATACGGTTTCCGTGGATGGCGAAATTATGCCTCCCAAAACGATGATTGTTCAATACTCATTTAACACCTTCAAAGGTGGCCATTATGATGTCACTATTTTTATATATGATATATTATATGTTTATGTTTTCCTTAAGCTTCTGTTTTTTTTCATTTTGGGCATACCTTTATGGTTTCCATTATGGGTAAACACGATATCTTCATTTTAGGAAGTGCGGACTACCGCCCCCTGAAAGTGATTTGATTCGTTAATACCATATGTGGGATGTGTAAAGGATAAAGTTAATGATATTATATATGTTATTATACTGGAATTATAATACACTCTTATATCATTATGATTCCATTCCAGAAAATATGAAATAGAAATGGAAGTAGCGTTCATGCGTACGTACGACTTACCGTCTCCATGAACGGTGCATTTCTTTTCTTACCTCTAAATGTGATGTAATATTATAAATACATGTATATGATGAATATATATGATATATATGTTATCCAAATCATTAATATCATTCTGGATATAACGAACCTTTGACCAAATTAACAACATGTAAGTGTAAGAAGTCTATTTTTGACTTAAGAACCAAATACCGACAAAATGAATATTATTAACTTAAATGATTACATGATGTACATAACATGGTATAAAAGGAATAATTAACTTGAAAAAGATTCATAAGCAAGTAGAGATTAACTCAAGTTTATTATTCAGGAGATTAAAGAACGGTTGGGTCAAGTCGGATACGAGGTATGGGACTTCGTCTCAATCTCCTTTCATTGAGGCATATTTTATTTTATACACAACTTTCTTTTATACGGTGTATAAACCCCTTTGAATTTTACGTTTATTCAAAAGGAATCTTTTTTATACGAAGCGTTTACTAAATGAAAAAAGGGAATGTTTTTGTCGTACGTATGCGGCGACAACGACTTCTCCGCCGTCGTGACCGTTATTTGAGTTTCGGCTTCCTCTACAAGCCATACCTTCTTTTTAAAAGAAAAATAAATACCATGTTTTACTTTTCTTTTATTTTAGTATTGAAAATGGTTTTCATAATGTTTTTATATCAATGTGTTGTATTGATATCTCGTGATTGAAATGTGTAAATTTTATGTTTCCTTTATGAATGTTTTATGTGATATGATTATGTTATGGTTCTTGGGCATTATTATGAAGACGGGTGGTTCCGTGATAAACTAAGGGCGGGTGAGCCCGTTATAGCTATCCAATGCATTGGGTAACGCGAAGGAGTGAAACGTTAAGGTTTCTCCGAAGAGATTTAGGGAATATACTGTGATGGGTATTCCAAACGTAACCAAGAGGGTTACTCCCTACGTAAGAATGTTATGAATGCCTCAAGTTACCTTTATGTCTTATGATTTATATGATTTATTCATGATTTTATGAGGTATGTTAAAGGTCCTATGTTTTATGGGTAAAGTATGATTTCATTATTATGTATATATGAACTCATGTTTCCTTTCCATGTTTTTTTTATATAACCCATACTGAGTTTTTATGCTCATCCCAAGTTTTTGAAATGTTTTTCATAGGTCAAGGGAAAGGTACATGATAAGATGATAGAGTCAAGGATGTGTCAAGAAATAATCCATGTTTTATTTTAAATGTGTTTCCATTGTTGGGAATGAAGAATACTATCTTTATGTAACCACTTTGTTTATATGTGGAATGTAATGCAAGTTTTATGATCTAATTCTCTAAAAATCTAAACCCGAAAAGATCCTCAATGTGTAATATTGTAATAACTCAAGATTAAGTAACGTTTAAGGCTGGGGCCTTATAGTACCTCCATCCATCCACCCACTGATGGTTGGTGGTCTAGAACCAGTTTTCCCCTATAGCCATCACAAACATTTTCAGGATCTTGTCCTCAAAATGTGAAAAAAAGTTCCTCCCCCACCTTAGGGAGGCTGATGAAGTGGTTTCCAACAACTTCATCCTAGAAACACAGGGGTCCCTCTATAGGGAACCTACCAGTAATCATCACCATCAATGTCGTACGACTCGGTATCCTCACCATCCAGAGAATATTGCCTCACAGGCCATATCTAAAGTCAAATAGACCCAAGTCCCCAGTTCGGCTCATGGAGGGAAACGTTCAAACATTCAGGAAAATGTCATCATCCTTATTCCTAATGAAGAATCCCAACAAGTAAATACGTTAAAAACCAGTTAAAAGACATATAATAATACCCACTCTCATGATTCCCATCATCCAAATACAATGACAAATGAATAGATGAAAATCCCTGCTCTAAAAAATGAATCTTGGTAGTCAAATATGGAGGTAAACCATGGGTAGATGAAAATTCTTGACCATTCACATAAATCCTACCAAGTAAATATAGATGAAACCAACTAAGAGAAGATATATATCTCTAATTACTCTTATGAAGATATTCTTCCAAATATGACGACAAAAGAGTATATGCAAATCCTTGATCACAAATATGAAACCCGCTAATCAAATATGGAGAAAAACCATGAGCAGAAAAAAATTCATGCTCGTTCACATCAATCCCACCAAGTAAATATAGAATCAACAAACTATAGTAAGACTTATATCCATACTCACTATCATTAAGATAGTTATCCAAATTCGATATAAAATGAGTAGACGCAAATCCCTGCTCGTAAATATGAATCCCACCAATCAAATAAAGAGGAAACCAACAACGAGAAGATGTATATCCCTAATCACTCTCATCAAGCATGTCAATAAAATATGATGAAAAATGAGTAGATGAAAATTATTTCTCATCCACATCAATCTCGCCATAAAAATATGGTGTCAAATTACAGGTAGATGTAAATTCCTATGTAAGCATACCTAGTTTGTCAGTCAAATATGATGAAAATTAATAAGAATATGAAAATATATGCTCTAGAACATCAAGTACACTATGAAAATACAAAGGAAATTGGAAAAAATACTCGATATATCTTTGTTACAAATCAAGGGTAGACTTATGTTCCTTCCCAAACACTAAAATGGACATATATTCTCATTCTGGTCAAGGATTTCTCTCAAAACATCTTAGAAATGATGGAGGGTCAGACATAAATCCATGAACATATCCTATAGAATTTCCAAAATGTAATCATATCTGTGGAAATATCAAGGAGTCAGACCCACAAATCCACATCCTCAAGTGGTGTGACTCATCAACATAATGGTGTAGTCACTCAGGAGTAAATATCCATCCATTCTCTAATCCAAAAGGTTTATCGGCAATATCCCATGATAAAAGGACAAAAGGATCAGGAAAAAATACCCATTCCAACTGGGGGACACAACTCCACTTTGGTGACCACTCCAGGGCAGGCATATGCCCCCTACTAGAATTCTAGAAGATTACCGACATATCTTAATAATACTAAAGGAGCCACTTGATTAGGAAACCTTATATTAAGTTCATCACTTACAATAAATGGCCCCAGTAACTCGTAAGAGAGCGCCTAAAATAAAAATTTTGGCAAAGAAAATTGGAAAATGGCGAGCAGACTCATTACCCTGCTCTACTATAAGATAGATTTCTTGAATCCATCATACATCTATCACTGGTGGCCCATGATCCTGG
This sequence comes from Viscum album, assembly GCA_963277665.1. Taxonomy (NCBI): domain Eukaryota; kingdom Viridiplantae; phylum Streptophyta; class Magnoliopsida; order Santalales; family Viscaceae; genus Viscum; species Viscum album. The sequence continues at coordinate 643,166,147 of OY728120.1, read as the reverse complement.
CTATCAATTACCAAATTATGGGAGTGGTAGTAGAATTTACGAAGGTACTCGCCACAAAATTATTACTAGTAGTTCTAGAGGTCACCTCTAAAGAAGATACCACAAAGGATTCTTTCATGGGCACAAGCTAATCAATCACAAGATCCTCTATCCTAATGATCATCATGGTAGCCCACCTCATGACTAGAAGATCAAACAGAAAGAAGGGGCTCCCCTTACTGTCATCTACCCTGAAGGTCCTCCCCAGGGTATATGCTATATAAATTATTCATGTAGTTGGACATCGAGCTATGATAGTAGTCCTCTCCATGATATAATTTTCTACAAAGGTTCTCCCTATAGTGACATATCATTTTAGCAAGAAGGTCCTCCCCTTGTTGATTCAAATATGAGAAAAACCTCATATTTTGAGACACTTGGAAAGGAAGTTCTAGACATGATAGATACCATATCAATAAAAAATAATATACTTTCTCAATAAAAAGATGGATTAGGGTAACTCTCATCCTTCAATCCACCCCTGAACCGTTATCATACCAACGGGACCCCTACTAGCAACAAAATAATTAAGAAGAACCCATGTTGGGAAGATCAAGTAGAGGAGTCTCTAGAAGAAGAAAAATGGATATGTTTCTATTGAGAAGAAAATTGTCTAGGGATGACATACCCATTAGGTTTTATCCCTCATACACTTCTTAGTTTGACATTACTGAGGCATTGTCAAAATAATTCATACACAACATCCGTATGAATCTCTGGATAACTCTATGAATCCTGAAACAAAAATTATTGCCTTATAACGGGTATGGAAACCATGTAAAAATATTGGAAGATATTCATCATCAAATTGAATTAGATTACCTTCCATATGTGCATTGACTATAATCAGAGAAGTGATGAAAATAACTTTAGTCAGTATGACTCAATGCGTTGCATGAGTTTCATTATTTAATTGTCGATTCCCCTCCTGATGTTCACATGCAGGGAAGGGGGGAGCATGGATATTTTCATTTCTACCTATGCCCCATTCATAAGAACCCACTAGAAATGAAAACTTTTAATGTTGTCATTCCAAGATGTATATTAAGAAAAACCCTTGCTTATGAAAAATGACACACTTAATAAGAATCAGCATTAAAAAACCTCAAAATAGTCAGACATGATGAGAGAAAGCCATCGAAAAAATATTGAACTAGGAAACTGAGAACATTCATAAGGCTTGTCTCTTAATGGAATCCAATCATCAAAAATCTCTAATGTCCTTTAAAGTAAGCAGTTCGTGTGAAGACTCGACATTATACCTAGTTCACACCCAAACAGTGATGCATGAGATTAAGAGATCGATGAAAGAAACAACAACCGCCATGGTAAGGGATCATCACCAGACTATAGGTTTGGGGGAATTTTTAATAAAAAAATTCCTTATAAGACTGGAAAATCATGACTGAGGCACAACAATGAGAGAATGGGAGCAACCCCCATCCCATAGGGCTGGGAGAATTTTTACCTCAACCACCCCATCAACAAAAATCAGTCTTTTCCTATCTAGGTAGGATGAAAAGTGGTGAGGTCTCCCATTCTGCCCCATCTCACAACCCATTTCCTCTAGAAGGGAGTTGTACAACCATGATGAACATAGGTTCCCTTTAAGCCACCCTTCACCAAGAAGATCAAAGAGGATCCCATAAAAGGGCGAAAACAACCCTCCTATCATTTGAAAACTAGTATGATTCCTACAATACATTATGCATTGGTAAACGTCATGGATATCAACCCTACAGATGACACTGGGAATGATGCAGACGAAGAGGAGTGGGGAGAGGATGGTTCTATCTGGAACACAGTCCATAGAGAGATAAAAAAAGAAGGTTTTCATACCTAGAACCATATAATCACACTAAAATTGGGTGCCCCCTTGATCAATCTTGCATTGCCTCCTCATCAAATCTATAAAAATAATAAAGGAAAGGCCATATACAATCTTCCTCCTCCTCCCAATGAGGGAGAGCTCCCTACACTCAAAGAAAGATTCACTCAGTAGGAGGAAGAAATAAAAGGGTTGAGGTGACTCAATTCTGAGTTACTCCAAGGAAACATTTCTATCTAATATGCTCAATGGGAAGAGGGTCAACGTACACTTACAGTAGGTATACCTAAACAACAAGGATTCATCATAGTAATTGAATCAAGGTCATGAAATCCACCAAACTCGGTATCTGGACCATTGGCTTACCTGGACCCAATCATGGATGGATATCAATATATCCCTCTATTGAGAAGGAAACTAGAACAGGTTTAGGAAAACCCTCAAAATATGTCTATGGTCGGATATCTGCCTCAAATGATGGTACAACCAGCACACCAGATCCTTCCTATTTCTTCACCTATCCAATATCTTTTTCAACTAAACTCCCATAAAGGGATAATAGATGCCATCAATTCATTGACATCTCAACTGGAAGCTCTCGAGGTGTGGCATGCACTAGTGCATCTAGAATAAAAACATTACCTCAATTGGGTGAGTGAAAACCCACCACCTCCAAACTTCAATAGTCCCATGTTTTTGATATACAATGGATTAGGTGACTTGGAAAAACATCTAACGCACTACGTTTCCCATTGTGATCCCATGATGGGAACTCCCATGAAACAAGAAGTGGTGAAACTCAATTTTTTCATATGAACCCGAAAAAGGTCTATCTTCAAATGGCTAGTTTTCCAGCTCATTAAATCAGAGGATGGGAATACTTCCATCGACAGTTCCTCTTCCAGTTCATCTCATCACTATAAAATACAACAATTAGTGACCTCTTGAACTGAAAATAGTGAGAAAATAATATATTCTTGGATTTCATTGCCATATGGAAAGTACTTACCTACTCCCTAAACTGAACACTTCCCCGTGAGGATATGATCACTCTCTACATCAATAACCTTCATGAAGAGCTATAAACACTGATCATCCTAGTGAAATATACAGGTGGGTTTTGGTATTTCTCCTCTATTTCCCATAGAATGGAAGTCTCCATACAACAGACCAAGCTTAATCCCCAGATAACTCCACTAGTCCTTAGGAAAAGAGTAGGAAAGGAAGTGGTGGCATCTATCATGCTTAAACTAGCCTTCGTGCATGCTCCAGCTCTAAAACCCACATCATATCATTCATCACCCCTGGGTTTCAACGGTAACCCCCACCTCACTTGGATGAGAAAAGGGGACCCATATGAAATAAATTCAAGTAATTAAGGAATAAAGTTTACTCATTTTGAGTTGATCAAGTCTGTGAATATTTTATAGTCATTGTGGACAATGATTTACTCTGCTATCCAGAGCCCAAGAGGCTCAGCCAAGTAGGTCTTGATAACCAGTTGGATTATTTACCCTTTCATCAGATACTAGGACACACCATTTTTTATTTTTTCATCTTCAAATAACTCCCATAAAAAATGGTATATTCTAGGAAAGTAAATTTTGGAAGGACACCAATACAAGTGGTGTATGTTTCCTCTACTGCCCCTAAGGAAGGAGGTGAGCGGTAAGAATTTGTTATCACGGGGGAAAAAAAGTTTTATAGTTGGATAAATCAGAAGATAGTCAACCAAAATCATGTTATTATCCAAGAATAGTTGAAACAACCAACTATGCGCCCAGCCACTCCCACTATTACACAACTGATATCATCATCCCTAAAACCTCCAAAATCCATCCTTTTAAAAAGCGGCCCAACCGGAAAGGTGGGTAGCAGGTGAAGGAGGATGAACTTGCATTAAGGATAAAGTTGGATTTGACTCTCTCAGACTTTATGCCCTTAGATTTGAAACAAAAATCCCTACCCTATCAGAAGGCTCCACTAGAGATGGTTAGTCAGGAAAAGTCATCATTAGATGAAGAGTAAATCTTTGGTTCCATTAATGTTATTCACTTAATGGATACCTTTTCTGATAACGAGTATGAATATGAACCTGAGTTCTCCGTATCTAATTGGGGAACTGGAGTAAGAGGCTTTAATATCCAAGGATACATTGGAAGGAACAAATGTGGTAGAAGGAAAAATTCTGGCCTCACCCTTACTCAGACTATCAATATTGAAGAAACTCATAGAAGATCACTTCAATGAGTTCGTTAGGAACATACAATCCTCATGTATTGTCCAAAATCCACCCTGACCCTATCACTATGGAATATCAATCTAAATATGAAAATTTTTCATATCACCCTCGAGGGGTAGGAAGACCTTACTGACCCAACCCTCCAAGGACAAGAGTGCCACCAACCCCTGTCTCAAGGGGCGATCCATCTACATCAAATACTCAAGCCCCTAAAGTACTTGTGAAAGAGTATTCCCTTCTAGGAAATCACTGGCCTTTAGACCAAAATTAGGATATAATGAAATATTTATCCTTGGTACTGGTCAAGATATCAATCCTGGATTCTCTGATTTTTTCAAAAGACCTCAAGGAAGAACTCATAGAGGCTTTTCTAAGCCCTCGGGATTTTGAAGCAGAGGTTGTAGCTACTGAGGTCTATCAGATAGATATTTCTCATACATAATGCCACATAGTCATCTAATTCACAAATTGAGATGAGGATTTCATTATATAGGGAAACATCAGACCCATGTATGTATCTGATAGGATAAATGGTGTCAACATCTGAAATTTTTTCATTGACAACAGCTCTAGAGTTAATCTCATTCCAGTACAAACCTTCATCAGATGGGTTGTGATGGGGATAACCTATCACCTTCTATCATAACATTTCAATTCCCTAAAAAAATTGAGAATAATATATTAGAAAAAATAAAGCTCAAGGCTCAGTTCAGAGTCCTCATAGCCGACTCAGAATTTATGGTGGTTCAGCAGAACACGACCTTAAACATCTTGTTAAGAAGGCCCTGGTTGCATCAACACATGGGAATCCACTCATAATACCATCAATGCATTAAATAATCTATTAATGTACAAATTAGGATGTTGTACACTGATAAGACCACGTTAAAAACCTATTAGTTTCACTATATCAATGCATTATTCTATCAGTGGAAGGAGAAACAACATTGGTTGATGGTGTTTCTTGTGTCACTACCCAGAACAGTCTGGAAATGATCTCAGAAAATCCCTTAAAATAGATGGATGAAGATTATATATTGACCATTAATTAGGTTGAGTATATGATACCAAATATAGGTGCATATTAATCAATCTTTATGGTTTCATTCATGACCACTAATTCCAGCCGTGTTGAAAAGTTTTTTGACTCTCTGGATAGTGATGGAAGATCAGATGAAAATGCCCTAATCCCATCCCTAGATCTCTAGTAAATTCCAGCCTCACTAGTTGAGGCATGAGAGGTTGTTTCATCACCCAAATCAGAGAATTAAACTCCTTCTACATCTCTCACTCCATCATCTCTAGAGTTTTAAGGAAATCCTACATTTTCAAATAGGTTATAGGAAGTTGCTTCATCTTCTAAAAGATAATATATCAGCCCCTCCCCCAACTCTGGAGAACTCAACCCACTACTTTCTCCCTTAATGGAACAAGATGAAAAATATAAAGAGGAGGAATTGGAAGAGAATGATGACCTTAGAGATGCCCCTCCATCATTTTAGAAGTGTGTATCTACCACCATTTATGAGCTCAGAGAAATAAATATGGGCACAAAATAAGATCCATGACCCACCATGATTAGTGAATCCATGTCTTCCGTGGAGTAGGAGGTATATACCTCCTTTCTAAAGCTATATTAGGATGTATTATAATGGAATTACATGGAAATATCGGGCCTCAATCCTGAGGTGGCCACTCACCATCTAGGCCTTCAAGAGGACCACTGAGGCTATAAAAAACATTTAAAAAGACACACCCAACACAAACATCCAAAACTGAGGCTAAAGTTGACAATATCATCATATACAACTTCATTCAGTAAGTATAATATCCCAAATGGATGGAAAATATCATCCCAGTAAAGAAGAAGAATAGAAAAATTAGAGTCTTTATCGATTTCAAAGAACTTATCTAGCACTATCTGAAGGATGATTTCCCAGTCCCAATCATAGAACTGTTGATCGATGCAACAATTGGATATCAAGCTCTCTCCTTCATGGATGACTATTCAGGATATAATAAAATCTAAATGGCCTAAGAAGATGAATAATTCATTGCATTTAGGTACCAATAAGGATTATTTTTCTATCTAGTAATTCAATTTTTCTTAAAGAATGTTGGTGCTACATTCTAACATACCATGAATATCATCTTAAAACTCTTATTGGGAAAGTTTTTTGAATTATATGTTGATAACCTGGTCATTAAATTTCGATAATGCTCCAACCACTCGTAGGACCGTGAAACTATCTTCAAAATAGTTAAACAACATATCCTAAAAACAAACCCCTTAAAATGTGCTTTCAATGTTACCTTAGGAAAATTTCTCATCTTTGTTGTATGCCATCGTGGCATCAAAGTCAAACCTGAGAAAAAAAGGCTATCCTTAGCATGTCACCTCCTCGCAGCCTCATAGAGTTGACAGAACTTCAAGGACACTTGGACAACATCTGGTGCTTCATAGCCAACCTTTCTAGAAAATTTCTAACTTTCACCTAGTTGATGAAAAAGGGGGTTATATATCAAGGGAATGATGACTGTCAGGAATAATTCGACAGTATCAAGAGATATCTCTTAAGTCCTCCAGTTTTGATTCTTCCTATCAAAGAAAGGTTTCTCATTTTTTTATTAATAGCCCAAGAGTGATCCCTGGGTTCCTTCCTCGTATAAAATAATGACACTGATAGTGAAAACAGTCTTTATTATCTCATTTGAACCATGATCAATGTTGAGACTCATTATTACGATATCATGAAAATCTATCTAGAATTTATCTTTATAGTCCAAAAGATAAGTCACTACCTATAGCATTGTGAGGTATGTTTGGTCTCTTGTAGAAAACCACATAAATACATTCTCAACCGTCTAATGTTGATCAGACGTTTGATTTTGTGGGCGTTCATCTTGAAGCAGTTTGACATACATTTCATGCCTCAAAAAATGGTCAAAGGTCAAACATTAGTATATTTCTTGATTGAGCACCCACCAATAGAAATTACTTCATTGGATATGAAACTATCCAATTAATATATTTTATCCTTTAAAGAGGGCCCCCAGATATGGGAAATTTATTTTGATGGTGCATCTAGAAGCTCAACGGGAAGGAGGATAGAGGACCCCAAGCTTAAGAAAGTGGGTCTGGGAGTTGTGATCATATATCCAGTAAATGAAGTTCTATCTTACTCCTTCCTGTTGTTGAAAGGGTGAATGAATAATGAAGAATAATATTAGGCTCTCATTATGGGACTAAAGTTGTCACTTAAGGTACAAGTAAATAACTTGAAGATAAAAACTGATTCAGAACTGGTCAGTAAGAAGGTTAAAAGTGATTATTCCATCAAAACAGAAGAGATAATATTTATTTTAAGCCACATATGGGGACTAATGGGAGAATTCCATTTATAACCGACATTGACTCACGTCTCACAGTCACAAAATTCCCATGCATATGCACTGGAAAACGTATCCACACATCCAGTCAATCCAGACTGGGATGAAATAGTCATCTACATTGCGCATCGTGGGATGGTCTCACCTTTCATTCAATCCAACACAAAAGATATCTATGAGATTAGTCCCATCCTAGAATTGTATGTACCTGCCAATAACTGGATGACACCCTTTGTGGACTACCTTCAAAAGGGAGACATCCCACTAGATAGATCCAAGAGAGGGAAAGTCCAAAGAAGAGAAATTAACTTTGGCCTATACAATGTCAGAAATAATAAAAAGGTACTCTATAAGAGGATCCTTGATGAGGTCCTTCTCAGGTGCATTTATGGAGAAGAGATTACTGCTGTTATGAAGGAATTACAGAGTGGATCTTGTGGCACTCACCAGTAAGGAATTAAGCTTTCCCACCAAATCTGAAATCTTGGGTACTACTGGATCACTCTAATGTAGGATTATACTAAATTCAGCAAAAAATGTCATTCCTATCAGGTTTATGCCAACTTAATTCACCAACCCCTATAGTTTCTTCACATAGCCAAATATTCCAGACCATTTGGAATATAGTGAATGGATGTTGTGGGACAATATCCTCCCACTATGGCCAAGCAGTTTAGGTACATTCCCACTGCAACCAAGTTCTTCTCCCAGTAGGCCGAAGATGTGCCCCTTAAAGAGGTCGGGGAAAGGAAATTTTTCAAATTTGTGAGATCCAACATCATCACCAAATTTGGTGTGCCTTATAAAATACTAATAGAAAACGAAACCAAATTCTACTCTAATTAATGGGAAAAACTATATCAGGAGTATGAAATCAAGTCCAACCATTAATCATGCTACCATGAAGTGGATAATGGATGGATAGAGGCCTTAAACAAGAACCTATAAAATATACTTTATAAGATGGTGGATAAGGATAAAAATTCATGGCCAGAAAAGATCCTACATGCCTTGTGGTCTTACCAAAATATGACCTGCACTACCACACAGGAAACCCCGTACTCATTAGTATATAATACAGAGGAGGTCCTTCCCATTGAAGTTCAATTTCCCTTACTCCACATTTCCATATGTGATCAATTATCCATAGATGAGAAATCACTAAAACGGCTGGATTAATTAGACCAACTGGATGAGAAAATATTGCACACCTTGCATCATTTGGAATTCCACAAAAATCAGATCGTGTGAGACTTTAACAAAAAGGTTTTCCTATGATATTTTCTCTAAGGAGAGATGGTGTCGGTCCTTAGGAATCTGATGATACTTGAAAAGAAACCTCTAAAGTTGTAAAAGAAATGGGAGAGACCTTACGCCATACATAAGGTCTACTCAAATAGAGCTTGTTCTCTAATTTTTATGGATGGACAGCTTACCATGGATCACACCAATTAAAGGTTCTTTAAGAATTATTTCATTTAATCACAGACACAATCATCCTAGTCACATGATATTAAATTTTATGGTAGAACAACTCAATCGCATGATGTTAACCTATATGCTATATTGTCCCAACTACACAACTTTAAACTGCATCATCTGTCTTTGTTGAATTACTTTAAAAATCATGATATCATTGTCCAAGTATCAAGGCAATAAACTTTATGACATCAACATCATTTCCACATGATGGTAAACTGCATGGGAATCATCATTTCAAGCAATAATTCACCACACACGATCTTGACCTATACAAGAGAAAGATGAAATGTCGTTGTCCCTACATGTGAGTCAGATCCACGCAGGGAGTCTATTTCTCAAGAACTACATGTTACTTGATTCCAATCATCATAGGATACATAGTGAAACCTATACCAATCATGTTGGGCCCATCCAAAAATTTCCCCCATTCATAAGATTATTTTCTTACCAACCATTGTCCTCAAGGCCTCATTTCACATTAGGATTATGTTTCTCACTGGTTGAAAAATCATCCTTCCCATAACTACAAGGCACAATCATCTTGACTGCATGATTTTAAACTGCAAGGTACATCTTCCATATCTAAAGACAATGAAATTCATTACACCAATGTCCTTACAGTATGGCATTAAACTTCATAACACCATAATGTTATCACCTGAGATAAATATCAATTGGCATTGGTCATCTACCATGCCATATTCAAGAATTATATATGTCTTGATTCTAGTCCACACAGGATACATAATAGCACCTAGATATTACAACTTGGTCCAACCACCCAAAAAAATGCCCCCTCTTTGTGTATGGACTAGGCCTATACATGGATATTTCCATCAAGAACTGTGTGTATCTTGATTACCACCATTTCAAGATACATAGTAAATGCCCAAATATCTATTCATGGTCCTATATGTGAAATATAATAAGTGTCCCCTCCCCTACATACAAACTAAATCAATGTTGGGGACTCCAATTTAGGTCCTATTTACAAGTCCATTTCAAAAAATGTTCCCTCTCCTTGTTCATGAGTCTTATTTGTGTAGAGAATCACATCAAGAACTATGTGTGGATTAATTATCATTCAAATGGGATATGTAGTGATTTTCATACCCTATTTCTTGTGTCCATCTATGAAATATTGGAAAAATCCCCCCTGCGTATAGGTTAAAGCTACATAGAGAGTTCCCATTTAGAACTATGTGAGGATTGCTTCCTTCTCACACATGATAGGTAGTGACGCACAGCTATCTAATCTTGGATCCAACCGCAACATCCCCCCTCTTTTATGTTAGTACATCTTCATCCTCACTACATGACATTAAAATACATGGGGTCCCAAAACTATGTGTTACTTGATTCATGTTATTGTAGGATAAATAGTGGCACTCAGGTCTCCAATCCTGGATCTAGCCATAACAACCAAAACAATCAAAAGGAAAATGACCCCTCCCAGTGTACAGGTCAGACCTGCATAGGGAACTAGTTAAAGAACAACATACAACTTGATTCTCACCATAATGAGATACTCAGGGACACTCGGATCTTCAATCTTGGCCTAGCCACATCGGAATCAAAATGTCTCCATCCTTCATTTTTCATCACCCTTGTATGGGGGAATAAACCTTTTCCGCCCCTTTTTTCTTTCACTGAGCATAGATCGCATGGTATTAGAAGTATTGGTAAGGGAATTCCTTCATGGTTGAGTCGTATCAATCCACGTTAGGTTTTCCATGGTCATGGTAGTAATACTTTAAAAGGCACATCAGATGTCTTTACCACACGACGTTAAACTGCAAGGTCAAATACAACTTGAGAACTATGTAGGGATTGATTCCTATTATCATAGGATAAATACTGACACCTAGGTCTTTAGTCTTAGTCCCATCCACAATATTTCCACTTCACATTGGGTAACCTATGTCCTTACCTTATTACATTGAACTGCGTGATGATTGTCCTCCCAACATGACATTAAAATGTAGGGTACCTCAATAACTACATGTGGATTAATTCTCATTTTGATGAGATACATAGTGATTCATATAACTCATGTCCAAGTATCATCCTTGTCTAAAATATAAAAAAGAGGTGCTCCCATATCTTATCTACAAAAAAAGATCTATGCAGTAGATCTTATGTTTGGAATCCTCGTTCAGGGATCTATCAAGGAAACAAAAAATACACCCCTACATATTAGTTAGATCTATGTAGGTAATTTTACACTTCATAGATAATCAGAGTTTGAATGTTTCTTACATACCCAAACACATTCCTTCCATTCATCATACTATGTGCCCTGGGAAATTTCGAATCATTACAATCTTACTCTAACCATCAGAGATAGAGGGGGGTCAGTGTCCTAAGGACACCTTTGTTTGAATATGCGCAATATTCCCCAATTGTCTCTATAAAAGTTACCCACAAAAAAGGCCTATCAACCAAAATAAAATTCATCTTCAGGAGATAAATCTTCTATTTCTGTAATCCCCAATGGATTTTTTTCCATATCATTTCTCCTAATCCAAGAATCCTTGGAATCTTGGTTTGAGATTTCCTTCCCCTCATATCCAAGGACTGTCAAAACATATATTCCCGATGATCCTCATGTTACTCACTTTTTATATGAAAAATGTTCATAATTTTTTGACCTAAAATAGAAAGACCTCATGGAATCCTTATCACATGACGTGAAACTACAAGGATGATGTCCTAATCACATGACACTAAACATAATAATTTTCAAAACAACATGTGGTTTGATTCCTACCATTGAAAGATACATAGTGAAACCAAAATATCTAATCCTAGGTCTAGCCATATAAAAAGTTAAAATTTTAATTTCCATGTGCATGGGTTAGACTTGCATAGGGAACCCTATAAGAACTATGCATAGACTAATTCTCACTTTAACAGAATACGTAGTGATACCCGGAGCTTATATCTCGGTCTAGATAAAAAAAATCCCCCACTATTTTATACATGAGATAGATATTCATGGGGGTACAATATGTTCATAACCCCATTCATGAGAACATATGAAGAAGAAAATTATCCTTCCCCGTGAAAGAGTTTGGTCAATACATGGGTAAACCTTCCCAGAACTACGTATGACTTGATTATAGTTTTGAAGAGATATGCAGTGAATCCTGGACTTTATATCTTGATCCCAACCATAATAAATGAAAAAAAACCTTCCTATGTATGGGTCATACTTGCATAAGGGAGATATTTCTACCCATTCTTGAATTTTTTCAGAAAAAAATTCTCCTTTCATATTCAAGTACTTTCCTTTTTCAATGAAAACTCTATGTATGGGGAAGTCTAAATCTTTATAAACCTCCCTGACCATCAGAAATGGAGGGTCATTGTCCTGAGGACACCTTTATTTAACTATGAATAATATTCCCCTGATGGCCCTACATAAGTCACCCACAAAAATTCCTATCAACCAAAGACAAATTCACCCCCATGAGAGGATTTTCATACCTTCATACACCCCAAAAACATCATTTTTGACATAATTATTATGGTTACTCCTCCCATATTCATCCCATATCAACCCTAAGATTCGGAAACCCCCATATTATAGCTTACAACCTTTCCCCTTCATTCCTAAGGATGATGAAGCATTCTTGGATGGATTTTTATGAAAAGGGAAAATCATTTATCCTTTGGTCATAGCTAAACAACCTTAAAATATATCCCTTGAATATCCTTTCCATAAGACATTAAACTACATAGTCTATATCCTAGATTCACGACATTAAACTACACTATACTCCATACCTCCTTTACATAATCCAAATTCATTAGAGAGTGGTTTCTCATTCATGACCAATGATTATAAAATTTCTATTTTCATTTTCAGATATCATTCACTTGAAAATCCACTCTACATGGTCCTGTAAAATCCTAAATTTCACAAATTACTTGGCCATTAGAAATGGAGGGTCAGTGTCTTGAGGAAAATTTGTTTTCCTATACATAGTATTCCCTAGTCATATCTGCATAAGTTTCCCACACAAAAGATCTATCAATGAAGGTAAAATTATTCCCCAGGATAGTATTATCCAATCTTCGTACGCCCTAATAACAACGTACTGGAAACCATTATTATGGTTACTCCTTGCGTACTTTCCCTATATCATGTCTCAAATTCAGAAATCCCAAAACCAGGGTCCAAAAATCCACCATTCATGTCTGATTAATATTTAAACATTCTCATCCAGTAATCCCTATTGATGGTTTCAGCCCATAATTTATGGCTAAATATGTTCGAATAAAAACATCAATTACATTAGTCTGATTTACAAGACACAAAAATGACCACAAAAAGAGACAAAAACATCACCAGGGGGAAAACCCACAAAGGTAACCCTGGTTAAAATCTGAGTACAAGACCACTAGACTAATTATTTGAATGGTTTAGGAAAAAATCAATAAATCAATAAAAAAAGGAGACACAAAACTTGTTAGTTCGACAACCTGCAAAGGGAGGATTAAGATAAAGTCAAGTTATGCCCACTAAGCCTACATTAAGGTGGACTTAGGAAAAAATAGGGTGGTAAAAAAAATAAACAAAGTTTTTAGGGTTTTCATTTAACCCTAACAATAATCAAACTGTGCACGCTAAGTCCCTTGGATTAGGGAAAAAATAGAGAGTTTTCTGATATTTCATTCAAATTAGGACTGCTTCTTCATCAAAATCACCTCCACTTCATCCTTATTGGAGAAAATTATAATAGGGGGCATTTGTTGGGCCCTAGAAATTCCACATTTAAGAATAATAGAATCAATTAACTTGAAAAGGGGAGAAATAAACCCTTACGAATAATTTGAAGAGAAACGTTCAAAGGGGGAGAATTCAGAAAAGATGGGTTGATCCCATAAGGTGAAAATCACATCATGGATAGACACTTCACATGAAATCCTACTACTCGATGAAGCACCTTGTGAATGAAATAGTTCACAGGATGAGACGGTACTTCCAACACCTATAAAAAAACTAGCTCGTTTGCGAGGCCAGACGGTGATTTTCTCTCCCACAATTGACCATCCCCCATGAACGAAATTTTTCATGGGACGAGATGATACTGCCAGTGCCCATGAATGAAACCAAGTCATTTGTGGGGATAAGTGTTTATTTCCATACTCGAGAACAACCACCCCACACAAACAAATTCATTCATAGGAAGGGGTTTCTTTTTTATTCTAGCATAAAAGAAGCCTCGTTACCCACTTCAGATGACCCACCATGTTGGTATATGGTCCCTCCATTCCTCTATAAAAGAACATTGAGGGGAATCGAGAGGAGGGGATGAAAAAATGTAGATCACAGGAGGAGATCCTAAATGAGATTTGAAATATGGAGCTTTCTATTCCCAATAGGTAAAAATAAACTGCATAGCATTAAGGAAGAAATAATAAATTTTCCAGACATCTGTGAACATAAAACCCCTTTAAAATAGACCATTCTATGGGGAATAAATTCATGGCCCTTTTGCAGCCTAGCACCCTGCATGAAAAAATGCTATTCAGGTGGAACCCTGACCTGTGTAGAAAAATTCTATGTGGGAGAAACCTGGCCTCACATTGAAAAATTCTACGCATGAGTAACTTGGCCTCATGTAGCAGCATGCAATGCTAAAGGAACCTAGTCCCACATATTAGCATGCTATGCAAGAAGAACCTAGGTCCGTGTAGCACAACGCTACATGGATGGTAACCTCACCTATTTAGGAACATACTATGCAGAGGGAACCCTATCCTATATAATAACCTGGTACACAGAATGAGGCATCCGAGGGTGTTCTACTCTCCACCTCACATCACTCCCTTTCATCATATCATCATGTCCCATATTATCCCCTCTGTGAACTAGTCTAATGTATTAGTCCAAAGCCTCTCCCAAAACCACATGACATGTATGATTAAATCATCGGGCACATCAGTGTGTCCTCTTGAGTCTACATACATGTGATAAGTGAAGTCACGTGTGTAACCTCCTCAACAAAGGGGAACCTTAGAATGTCTTCAAGTATATATTCTCATGGTAATGAGGGTTTTGATCTTAGATGTTCTCACATGAACCTCCCTATTTTAGGGATTGAGGGGAACCACTAGAATTTCCTTTTAATGAGGTCTAGTTTTGGTCACTCCTCTCTTCCCTATGGACCAGCAAAGCATCCCTCCAATAGTAAACCCCTAGCCTTTCTTATAGGATGTGACACTCTTACTCCTCTTCACCTCATCCTGTGATGTAGCTGAATGGGTCACCAGATGTGACTATCCTAGAAACCAAAATAAGATAGGAGATTAGCACATTCAAATACCTCTCTCTATCCCTTTTGGCTTCAAAATATGTCCACCTGCAGACAAAAGTGGACTGTGTGATCTTCAGATCTACTACTTACTCTTCTTTCACACACTGATATTGAATCACATGAGCTTAGAGGTTAGCGGTGATCAGTAAATCCACACGATACCAAACCAAATGGGCATCCTTACAAGAGTAAGCCCCAACCATATCCCTCAATCGGGCCTCCTATACAGTATAAGACATGAAACCATGCATCAACCTTCAAAGGTCCATATTCCCATTAAAGTGACACCTTATGGGAATCCTCACAAGTGTAAGACCCAACCATATCCACTCAATCCGGCCTCCTATATGGTATAATCCCTGAACCCATACCTCAAACTTCAAAGGTCCATATTACCAATGAAGTGGAAGGTTATGGGAATCTTCACAGGTGTAAGCCCCAACCGTATCCACTCAGTCAGGAAACCTATATGGTATATAATCCCAGAACCCATGACTCAACCTTCAAAAGGAAATATTTCCAATGATTCATCACCTTCCAGGCATCCTCATAGGTGTAATCCCTAATCATGTCCCCTCAAATATACCTCCTCCATAAGTGTAAGCCCCAAACCTACCGAACTACATGGACTTTGATTCCCAACTAACTGGGATACATAGGAAGCCTCTTGGAGGTCCAAACTCAACACCCAAATTTACCCTAATGTTCTCCAGACCACATTCCCTATAGGGTAATATCCACCTAAGAGGCCACATCTCTTCTAGGTACCTCAGGCTACCTCATCATAAGTCCTACACCATCCTTGGATGGACACCTTTTTCTTTGAAATCCTTTCCATATGATGTTAAACTATATGGGTTGTTCCTCTTCACATGACCTTAAAAGGTTACATTTCATGTTAAGTGGTACCAAACTATGTGGGTTCTGATTCCTCTCATGAGGATACATAGGAATCCCATCTTATGGGTTTGATACTACTATCAAAATAACTCATGTCCCCCCTAAGTTATGGTAAACTCAAGAGTGCCTCGCCATGTGGCTTAAACAAGAATCATCCTAATAAATGACCAAAGAATCTATAATACATCCATAAAATGGTAAAATTGATGGAAAACCTCATGTAGATACAAATATCCCAATCAATGGAGAATATTGGATACATACGGATGATTCTGGACCCATGAATGTTTGTAATTGATTGTTACATTATGGTGATCCATATTATACATACTTAAGAATGAAAAAAGGATTCATGAACATATCTTAATTCTATAAGAGAGTCTCAGAATATGAAATAGTTCCCCCCAAAATGGTGTGATGATCCCAAATTCCCATCCACTCATCCAATGTGAGTTTTAAGTTTCATTAGCCAAGTAACCCAGAGAATTCCTTCCTTTCAAAATTAGGTCCTAGAGTTGTCATGGATATGAGGACTATTAGGAATTTTTCGCTCCATGAACCAAACTTGTTGGAGATTGGTCAGAAGTGATGTACTCGACAGGAATGATGGAACATAATTTAATTCTCTACAATCAACCACTGGGTTCCAGGATTATTCCATTGAAAACAAACAACCATTGAGGCAAAAATATTCTTTAATGTTGAGGTTATTGGTGTTATTTGGGATCTTGGGGTATTTATTTAAGTAATTATCTATGTTAAACCTTGGGTAATTTTTATTGAATTTTGGAGATTAATGTATTAAGGTTTATTCTTTTTCAGTATTATCTTACTTTATGATAACCATTTTTGATTTAGTAAAGAAAGTATGAATAACTTGTCATTATTTAGTGGATTATGTGATCAGTTAGAAGTGATTCAGGCATAAAAAATTCGTCTTGAGTACTCATCATTTGGATAAAAAGATTAGATTATAGTGGAAATTGATTAAAGGATAAAATTATACTTTCAAGAAACTATATTTACTTACGTTCCTAGTTTATATGTTAATGGAATTTATTAAATCTAGGAAATAATCTTGAAACAAAAATGTTGTCATATTATGATCATTTCTGATGAATTAATGGTCTTTTCACCCATCACAGATTTATGGTGTTGTGTTAATTAAATTTATCCTAATCATGTTCTTTATCACTCTATTAGTTCTTGGGAATTAGTTTTTTTTATTTAATTTATATATTTTCATTTCCCACTAATGCTCTCTTACTTAGAAACCAAGTAATGTGATTCCCTTTAAACATACCTTTCTCTCTTTTCAAGTGGATGTTTTATTAACTATTTTTAGAATGTGGGTTTCAATAAAGATATTTTCAAGTTTAAAAAAATTAATAACTAATATAAATATCAAATTTAAATGATTCAATTTATTAAATGGGGGAAGAAGGTAATGCCCTAATTTTTTAAAATAGAAAATTATATTTGATAGAGTATGCGATACACAACCCTCAATCCAAACAAACAATGATTATTTAAGTATGACAACTATAACCTAGCCATTTAATTTATAGAAATTAATAAGAGTAACTAAATTAATAAATATATATATATATTTACTTATTAATATACATATATTTATAAATTATCAGTAAATAATCACTCAACTTTTCATAATTTTATTTTATTCTTCAAAAATGTGTTCTCTTCAAAGATGATTTTTATTTCTTTTTATGAGAAAAATATTGTAATTAATTTCAAGATCATTTATAAAATTTATTTGATAAAATTTAAATCATTTTTTGAATCATATTATACATATTAACTTAAGGTAAATTTTTTGGTTCTTTTCAAAAAAATATTTATTTCAGTGATTAGTGAAAAAATACTAATTTTTTTTGTAAAAATCTAAGTTATTTTGATAAGTTAAGTAATTTAAAAATACCCTTATTATTTTAATTTTAATTTAAAGTAAAATAATAATAATTTATTTATATTTAATCCAATTAATTATATTTAAATCATATTTATACCATATTTTATTATAAGTTTATTTTTAGGCTTAAAACCCAGTTCTCTTAAAACTATTTTAAAATGTATAATGTTTCTCCGTTATAATTAATTAAAAATAATCCCTAATTGGGAATTATTTAAATTAAATATATGGATAATATATATATCATTATGAATTTAAATTCATATAATGAATATTATTAGTTATATAGATGAAGTAAAACCGTATTTTCCTTGAAAAATGCATTTTTCAGAAAAATCGATTTTCATCGTGCATGTGAGTTTTATTTTAAATTAAATTATTCCACCAATATGAATTGATTTTGATAAAATTGATTATATATTTGGAATAATCATAATAAATATTATGTAATATGTTTTTCATAATTTTTGGATAATATGAATAGTAATTGTTTTAAATATTTATTATCGTGATAAAAGGAAAATAGATTAATTGAGGGTAAAAAAAATTTACAAAGACTCTAATGAAAGTAACCCAAATAGTATGAATTTTTACATGATAAAACAAAAATTTTATTTTTGTGTAATAGACAATTTCAATTAAGATATTATTTTTTGATGAATTCATGAATTTTCAAAATAAATGATATTTTATTAAAATAATTTTATTAAATAATTTTATTAAATAATTTTATTAAATAATTTTTATCAAATATAAATGATAATATAATTTTTTAACATCTAATGTAATTTCTATAAGTTTTTCAAAAATAGTTTCGAAAAAACCATAATTTATCAATAAATATTTGTTCTTATTTTAATTGAAAATTCACATATTTGGAAAATTATTTGTATAAACTAAATATTATTTTTAGAATCAGATTGTTGAAATTATCTAACAGTGATTTTTTCACAATTTTCTGAGACAGTCAAATTTTTGTGTAAAAATTAAATACGGTATAAATATATGATGTGTATTATGATGTCATAATGATCCAAAAGTGATATAATAAATGATATAAATGGTATATATGACCATATATATGTTTACCCTTTAAAATAATGTGTTTTTTAGGTTTATTAATGTTATAAATCCTTTATGAATCCTCTAAAACCTATATTATATTTTAAGGTTTTAAAATCAATTTTTTATCAACATGACTCACTTCCAAATAACCAATGGTAATAATTTTTTTATTTCAGACATTAGACTTATAAAATAATGAAAAAACTCCTATTGGGTAGAAACCATAGGCAAAACCATGGTAATGTTTGTGGTTTTGATTACTTTACTATATAGAGTCCAAAACCTAAGTTTGAGAAATAATAAATAATTATGTATTTTCATATATAAACCCAAA
This sequence comes from Viscum album, assembly GCA_963277665.1. Classification (NCBI taxonomy): domain Eukaryota; kingdom Viridiplantae; phylum Streptophyta; class Magnoliopsida; order Santalales; family Viscaceae; genus Viscum; species Viscum album. Next base: position 643,146,611 of record OY728120.1, on the reverse strand, counting down.
CAATATCCAATTACTCTTCACTAAAAAACATTTGATAGTTTCCTTACTATGACCTCCTCTATCTAGAGCCCTCTTAAGGTACCCTCAGGTTCTCATGAAGATCCTCCCAAGCTTTTGTAATCACCCTCTCAAGGTAAGAGACTTCCCTCTCTTCTTTTCAATTTAGGCACCTTATTTGTATTTAACCATTTGAATATAAATTGGTAATATTTTAATTACTTTATAAATGTCCCTTTAATGTAAAATTTATTTTATTATAATGATATATCATTTATCCTCTCTCATTATAGAATTAACTAAGCCTTTACTATACATAAATTCTATATGGGATTTTTCTCTTTTCTTTCCATTAAAGAACCTTATTTGTAATTAGTCTTTTGAATCTCAATTAGTTATGTTGTCAAGAATTTATAAAGATCCATCTATTTTCAAATGTATTTCCAAATAATTAGATATCATTTATCCCCTCTCATAATAAAATTTACCTAAGCTATTACTATACCGAAATGTAGTAAGAGATCCTCTCATTCCCCTATTTATTCATACATCTTCTATATTTTATGCCTTTTGATTTCCAATTCATATAATTGAGATATGTTTTTACACATAAATATTAATTTTAATTTGACATAAAAATGGTGAGATACCTCTTTCACTCTCATTAAACCATTTTATGAATCTTTAATTACTGTCGTTATGCTGTAGACATTCAACTTTTGTTTTTATGCCAAATGAGTATATCATGAATTTAAACCCCCATTTACACTCAAGGATATTCAACTAGATGTAATTATCCTTCATTTTTTGGTTACTTACATGTATTTAACCCACACTCCATGATATTGGGGTTAAAATTGATGAAAGACATCCTTATGTTATATGATCTATGTGACACACTTATGCATGTATATGATATGAAAGAGACAGGTGTGCCTAGAATTATATAGTGATTTAATGCATTGAGTAATGTTATAGTCTCATGAGACATCATGTATGGGATTAGGGAGTGAACCTAATCCATTATGGTAATTTTTACACCATGTTATGATTCATTTTAGGTTATCCTTGACCTATGTTTATGATTTCTTGTTTAAAGTTGTTGTCGCATTCTCATATTGTGTTTATGTTTTCATGTTATATCATGCCTCATTGTTCATGTTATGATTATCACCCATTTTTTCCCATTAAAATGCATATTGTCTAACATTTAATACTTTATTCATTTTTTGTTGTGTTTATCCCCTTATTGGGATTTATATCTCACCCCTTTATTGTGTATGTCCCCAAGTTATCCTAAGCTATTTTTAGAATGATAGAATACTATGAGAATGTTAAGGAAGTTTTAAATAATGTTGATGTACCCCCTGTTTTAAGTTGTTATGTAATTTATCTAATTACTCAAATACAATAGGCCTCATGGTCTTCTGGGTTTTATTATTTTTATTCTTATGTAATAAATAATGAATTAATGTGTAATAAATATAAGGGTTGTCATAGACTTTGGGTTAGACTTACCACTCCTCTAGAGGCTTATTCCATTTTCTAGAAATACGGGGGTTGAATATCTATGACTCTGATATTAATCATGTATAGATTATTTATTTCATATAATTATAAATTTTTTCATGAAAGGGTTCTATTTAATTGTACATATGATTCATTTGTATATGTATAGATATAATGGATTTTAACTTTGGTTACTAACAAAAGCTATGAGTTGTTTAATAATTTACATATCAATATGTATTGAACACATTGGTTTTATGCAAGGAATACGATTTCAAATTAAATCACTTGAAGAATGAAAATATGTAAAGGGAATAACATGAGATAATATAGTGAGATTAAAACCCCTCAAATTCTAAGTGTGTGATTCCATACAAAGCAAAACTTTTCTAGACCTTGATCATCCAAGAAATTATGTCATGATAAATATGGGTGACCCCAAATTATCATTAATACAAAATAGGCCTTCATAAATGCTATAATAGGCCTTTACCAGTGCTAAAAAATCATTGACTACCGCAACATAGTTAAAAGTCTTTAGTTTTTATCAGCACTTCTAAAAGCACTAATAAAGGGTACTTTATCAACACTTTTAGAAGTGTTTATAAACAAAACCATTTATCAATGAATTTATTTAGAACTTATAAAGGAACCCTTTATCGACACAATTAGTAGCGTTGATTATAATATCTCGGCCTTTTATGGAGTCATCTCATGCGCGTTTTTAGGTAATTTTAATGTTTTTAAGTACCTTTGTTTTGGAGTAGTGGTTTGGGGTGCGTTCTGGTGAACTTTTAAGAAAAACTAATGGATAGTGGGTTGTGTGTTGTTTACGCACGGCTTGAAAAACCATGTGACTAAACTGTGACAAGTGTGAAAAATTAGACAGAGTTTTCCACAAGGTTTTCACATGGTTTGAAAAACCATGCGACTAAACCGTTCCAATAGTGAAAACCTTGATATAGAGGTCTGCATAGTTGGTGCACGGTTTGCCTTAACTATGCACCCTTGCCTAGGAAACCGTTCACATGGGATTAATTATCTGAAACTCTATTTTACAACCACCTGACCCCACCAAGACTCACATATTTCAACCATGGAATAGTATTGACAAATTCTAGGTGATCCCAGAGCCTTCTAGAGGGATTACAAGGTGATCCGAACATCATTCTTCAAGATCAAAATCCCAGATTGAAGATCTGCTCTCTTCTCAGTAAGTGGATTTCATCTTGTTGCTTCTCCTGTTCATTCCATTATATTTCCTTGATCTTTTCATGGAATATATCCACTGTTTCCATGGATCTAAACCTATGAGTTGAGATCTAGATCTAGTATTTTGGATCTAGATCTATATTTGAAAGATATTGATGCCTTGGATCATAATTTTGGTTTAGGGATTTCGATCTGGAGCTTGATCGACGATGTTGTGCCGATCATATTTTGGAGATTTCCATTGGGCAAAAATCTATCAATAAACCGAGGTAGGTGGTCTAAATTGAACTCCCATAGTCACAGATTTGATATTTTTATGTGAGTTTATGGATTTTTTAGCTTTCCTTGATATTTTATTTCCTAAATTAGAGTAATTAGGAATGTGGTATGGACTTTTGATTGCCTTGGTGATTAATTGATAATTAAATCATGGAACAAACAAAGGGGGGATATCCTAAATAGATATTTATTTTGGGGATTTGTTATGGGTTGAGATATTTTAATTTATATATTTAATTGATTATGTTAAAATAATTAATTGGGGGAAATTATTTGTGAAATGATGTTGACTATGAAAGATAATTAATTGTGAGAATTAATTATATGCCATGATGTTGATCAAAGATAATTAATTGTGAGAATTAATTATGAAAAATTGAGATTTGATATGGACAATTAATTGTAAATAATTAATTATTGAATGAGAATCGTGTTGATTGATTGATTAATTGATGAATTAATTAATGAGTTATGTGATTAATTAATTGTTGAGTTAACTAATTGATTTTGAATTGTTTAACTAATCATTGGATTATTAATGGAATGATGTGGAAAATTATTGTGAATTAAATAGTGATTAATGGATGAGATTTTTGTGCTTCTAGACATGGAATTCTAGACCAATTAGAAGTTGGGACTTGGTCATGGCATTCCTCCCCAATAGTTATCCAAGCCTGAGATTTTGGGGTGCTTGGCCTGACGACCTACACCAAATGAGATATGGATTGTTAGGTAGGGAGACCTACATTCAATAAGATTTGGGGTGATTTACATGAAGTTTAACACCAAATGAATGATAATAATGAATAATGATTCAAATGGAAAACATGGATTGAAACTGGGCCTAATGTGATGATTAAATATTAAATGACAATGTGATTGCTAATTAATTATGCATTGTATTTATTGCTTCATAAAACTACATACACTATATTTTGATTGGAATTGTTTTAGACACGATTGGTGGTGGCCTAATGACTTGTACTCACACATTATTCAGGCCTCTTGATCGACACCTAAGTATACTTTTTTGTTGTAGGACAGCATAAGGGTAAGGCTCTGTGATAGGATGTTGTTTGGGATTGGAACATGGGAGAGGGAACCATATGTGGTTCGGGACCCTCTTGGGAATCATTGTGTCTTTACTTTTAGTTGAATTGTAGACACTTGACATTCACATTGTATTATCATGTTTTAAATTTTAGTTGAGTATTATATTTTCTTGTTTTGAATATCATATGACATGGTATTATTCTGGTTATTTATACACTTCTGCACTTGGTTATTGTTGTTTTCTTACATTGGTTTTTTATGCTAATAAAAGATGGTATAGTCTCCTAGAGACTAACTTACCATACCCTCACTGCTGGTTTTCACCCTCTGGAATATGGGGAGGCGCACTTGAGGGCATGTGGCCAACCGACTCAAGGCACTGTTTAGTGTCACCTGAGTCGGGACATCACAAAGTGGTATCAAAGGAGTTTTCTTTTCTTTATTCGTCTTTTATATCACTGTTTTGGGAAAGGTATACAAGATACTAGGAAGATTATAGTATTGGTAATGATCTCGTGCATGGGAGTTGCAACCCCATTTATGGGTGAAAATCCAAGTACTCAGGGTGGGATTGTTGTGATTTATGTTTGTTGTTACAGTTGGATATTATTTCACCTTGGGTGATACACTTGTTGTGTGATGTGATATTTGTTTTGACAGTTATTGAATTTTGATTCGTGGCCTAAAGAGGCATGATTCTTGATTCTGCATGCATCATTCTATGAACTTAGGGTTATTGTGACATGAATCATTCTAGTCACTCATGAGAAAATTGGTTATGGGTAAGTTGTTGAACTTTAACTTTTTTTCCTTGTAGTGAGATTGAAATAATGATGCAAAATGAGAATAAATGGGTGTCTAATGAGAAACTTGATTAATGAAATGAGAATTATTAATTAATTAATTATTGAATTAATTAATTTGTGATAATGTGATTAATTAATGGTTGAATTAATTAATGAGAATGTATGTACCCTTTTTAAGAAATACCTAGGAGTATGATGGTTAAGGGTACTGATAAGGCCTCGATGTTGACTATGTGGCAAGAAAAAGGGAAAAAGGACATGTTGAAACTTTTTGTGTTATTTTATACTCTTATATAAATGTTATAAGGTTTCATTATGAGACCTAATACATGTGTTTTTCCTTGTAGAGATATTCCTCCACAATGCTTGTTGAGGGAGAGACCGAGGGGTATGGCCTGGAACAAACTTCCAGATAGGGAACTTGAGGCACCATTGGTGCAATCTGAGGAGGAAGGGGAAAAGTTTTGAGAGAACTTTGATTGTTTCATGTAGTTCATGTAGAGATACCTAGGGCAGGTTATGAAAAGCATGTATGAGTTGAAAAGGGAGTTTTGCGGCTTCACCCTCCTACTTTTACCGGAGAGGGGGAATTGAGGGAGATGAATTATGGATTGAATCCATAGAGATGGTACTTGACCATTTGGAGAATCTAGCTAGGAGGAGGGTGAATTTGGATACTTATATGCTACGGGGTTCAGCAAAGTGCTAGTGGTAAATTCATGTACGATCTGGATAGACTGATGATATGTTATGGAAGGACTTTCTGGAGAAGTTCTTGGAGCACTTATATCCAGAGACACTGAGATAAGAAAAGGATTCAATGTTTATGCATCTGAACCAAGGATCATGTCCATAATGGATTACGCTAAATGTTTCATAGATTTACAGTGTTTTTCTCCTGCTTTGGAGGCAGATGAGGCTTCTTCGGAAAAATTATTTCAGGACGGACTTAGCTGTGAAATTAAGTCCTAGGTAAATATCTTTAGGCTTAAGAAATTCTCAAAAGTGGTTAATCAGTCTCTCATTTTAGAGGCTAACCTGAAGGAGGATTCCAATACTAGATAGGTAGTTGTCACTAAATGATAAAGGAATGTTCCTTCTGAGATAAGTAAGCATCATTAAGAGAACTTTAGTCAGGACAGTGGAAATCAAGGTGGACAGCCAAGAGGAATAGTTGCACCAGATCTTACTCATGTGCTTTTACACTAGTGCGGTAGGTATGGACTCTATCATACACATTTTCCTCAACCACCAGTAGAGTTCTGGTTTTACAGCAATATGGGGCACCTACAGAAGTTCTGTAAGAAGCAGTGGTTGACTGGTACTGAAGGAGTAGCTGCTCATATTTATAGTGTGGGAAGGGGGTATTCTACACCATATAAGTCTGGAAGTTGGAACTCTACAGGAAGAGGTGGTGGAGGTAATGGATGTGGTGCTCTAGGGTATGAGCGCCCATATCATTAGAGTGGTGCTACTTAAGGGAGTCAGATGACACCATAAAGAATAGGGGAAGGACAGTTATATGCAGTGCAACCTATACTTGTGGAGAGCAAGGCTGGTCCATCGATGGTGATAGGTGCTATTCTAGTTTCTTCTACTTTAGATACTTCCCTGTTTGATACTATTGCCTATCATTCCTTTATATATACAATTCTTGTTAAAGGATTGATCCTAGAGGTGGAGTACGTAAGTGGGTGATGAATATTGATACACTATTGGGAACACAATCTAGGTATATCTATTTACTCAAGGAATGTTCGCTATAGATTGAAGAGTATTGTTTTATTTGGGATATTTATATCCTTGATATAACGGGCTTCAACTTGATTATGGATATAGACTGGCTAGTCGTGTACCGATCCCACATAGATTATTACAGTAGGAGAGTGACCTTTTTATCTCCTATGGGTGACCAGTATGTTCATCATGGATAATGGGATATCCATATAGGCTGAGCTGGGACAATTACTCAGAAACTGGGAGAGCTCACAGCCAAGTTTCTAGTCTTTTTCTAGATGGTGGGAGTGGTAGGCAAGACATCCTTCCACCAATAGTAGAACTATTTCAGGATGTCTTTCCTGAAGACTTTTTAGGGTTTCCACCTAAGAGAGATGTGGAATTAACTATTGATCTCATGATAGGGGCTAAGCTTATATATATTCCACTTTACCGAATGGTACCAACTGATCTTCAAGATCTCAAAACGTAGTTGGAGGAGTTAGAGGATAAAGGTTTTATCCATCCAAGTATGTCACCTTGGGGATCACCTGTATTGTTTACAAAGAAGGTCGACGGGAGTTTATGCTTGTGTGTCGATTACCGTAAGTTGAATAAAATGACTATTAAGAACTGATACCCTCTTCTACGTATCAATGATCTATTTTACCAGATGAAGGGGGTTGTGTTTTCTCAAAGATCGATATGAGATTAGGTTGTCATCAATTGAGATTTCAGACCTATGATATACCAAGAATTGATTTCAGATGTAGGTATGGCCTTTATGAGTTTATCGTAATGTCGTTTGGGTTGACAAATGTTCCAAAAATATTTATGGCCTTGATGAACATGATCTTTCATCTATATTTAGATTAGTTTTTTGTGATGTTTGTGGATGAAATCTTGGTGTACTCTAAGACTCGTGATGATCATGCCTAACTTCTTGACATCGTCCTGGGTACACCGAGAGAGAATCAGCTATATTCCAAGTTATTTAAATGTTAGTTTTGGATTGATAGGGTACACTTTTTGGGGTATATCATCTCATAAGAAGGTGTGGAAGTGGACCAAGAAAAAGTCCAGGAAATAATGTCTTGGGAGTATCCTAAGAATGTTTTTGATATCTAAAGATTTTTGGGATTATCTGGTTATTACAGGAGGTTCATCCAGGAATTTTCTCGATTGGAAGCCCATATTTCAGGTTTGAAAAATAAAGGGATAAATTTGATTGGATATAATCATGCGACAATTATTTCTATCAGTTGAAGAATCACTTGACATCAACACCAATTTTGATCTTACCTGAGTCGAGTGAGTAGTACATAGTGTATTATGACTCTTATAGGATTGGACTTAGAGTTATGTTGATGCAAGGGGATTGATTCTTTTCTTATGGTTCTCAGAAGTTGAGACCACATGAACAGAATTACCCTACACATGACCTCGAGTTGGCAGCAGTGGTTTATGCTCTTAAGTTTTGGAAACACTATATTTTGGGTGAAAAGTTTTTAGTTTTTACGGATCACAAAATCTTGAAGTATATATTTTCACAGCACAACTTGAATCTTTGACAGTGAAGATGGGTAGAGTATATACAATCCTTTGATTTCGAACTGGCATACACACCCAAAAAGGGAAATAGTATGGCTAATGCCTTTATCAAGAAAACTCAGACTCATTTTGTATAAAAGTCGATTGTAGAGTGGAAGATGGTGATTTTTCTAGTGGAAATTCATGTTGTAGTTTAGGAGAGTCCGGAGAGGATGACTTTGGTTTCTGTAGCAGTGGAGTCTACACTCTTGAGATGGATTAGGGATAGCAAGTATGAGAATCTAGAGTGTCTATCCTTAAGGGAAATCCTTAAAGGTGTGATTACACCTCCAGGCTAGATAATATATGAGGATGAGATAATCTATGTGAAAAAATGGTTTTTTGTGCCTACGAGTATATGAGAGGAACTCATGCGATAATTTCAAGCCTCAAAATGGGTGATACATCCTAGGGTAAAAAAAAATGTACCATGACCTATGATGATAGTTTTGGTGGTCGAGCATGAAAAAAGAGATAACAGTGTTCATAACAAGATGTTTAACCTTTCAGTAGGTGAAGGTATACAATCAATGACTTGGAGGACTATTGCAGTCATTTACTATTCCGGAATATAAGTGGGATGACGTGACTATGAATTTTTTGGTAGGAATTCCAAAGAATCTTAGGAAGAATGATGCTATTTGGGTCGTTGTGGATCGACTAACAAAGGTAACACACTTCTTTCCTATTAGTTAAAACTTTACAGTAGAATAGTTGGGAGAACTATATGTATGGGATATATTTCATTTGCATGGGGTACCACAAATTATAGTTTCAGATCGTGATTTTCACTTTACTCCACACTTCTGGCAGGGCTTATAGAAGGTTCTTAGTATATCGGTTTTGTTAAGTATGGCCTTCCATCCACAGACGGATGGGCAGTTGGAGTGTACCATATAGGTGTTAGAGGATATGACCCAATCATGTGTGCTTGACTTTAGTGGTTCTTGGGATAAACACTTGTCATTAGTGGAGTTCACCTATAAAAACACTTATCATGAAACTATACAGATTACACCATATGAGGCACTTTATGGAAGACCTTGTAAATAAACACTATGTTGGTTAGAGGTAGGTGAATTAGAGCTGTTGGGATTGAGTTTCGTTTAGGAGACATTAGAGAAGGTGTAATTGATTCAGAAATGTATGCCTACGGCTCAGAGTAGGCAGAATTCGTATAATGATAGACAGATATGACCCCTAGAGTTTATAGAGGACGATCGTGTATTCCTTAAAGTGTCACCTAGATTAGTTCACCATAGGATACAGAGGCAGGGAAATATGGAACCCAGGTTTGTTGGACCGTTCAAGGTACTGCAGAGAATCAAGCTAGTGGCATACCGATTAGCCCTTACATAGAAATTCAATGCTATGAATGATGTTTTCCATATGTCACAACTATGGTGGTATCACCCTGACCCTTCTCATGTAATTGACGTGGAAGAGGTTGACCTCAAGATATATACGTCCTTTGAGGAGCATTTGATACTAGTTTTGGGTCGCAGTGAGAAAGTGTTACGAGGAAAGACCATACCCTTAGTTCTTGTGTTATAGAAACATGGAAGTGTTCAAGAGGAAACTTGGGAATGGTAAGAAGACATGAGGGATCAATGGATCAATATTTTTGGCTTGAAATCTTATAGAAGTTTAGGAGTATATCTCAACGATGACATCTTATTAGGCGGGGAGATTTTAAGATCCCAGCCTTTTTTGGAGTTATCTCAGGTGTGTTTCCAGGTACTTTTTGAGGTTTTTAAGTAACTTTGTTTTGGATTTGTGTATTAGGGTTCATTTGGGTTAACTTTTAAGAAAAACTAAGGGACAATGGGTTGTGCATGGTTTGTGCATGGTTTGACAAATCGTGCGACTAAACTATTCCAAGTGTGAAAAACTAGATAGAGAGGTCCACAAAGTTTGCGCATAGTTTGAAAAAATGTGAGACTAAACTGTGCCAATCGTGAAAACTTGGACAGAGAGGTTTTCACAGTTGGCACACTGTTTTCCCTAACTGTGTGTCCCTTTCTAGGAAACTTCATGCATGGGATTAATTATCTGAAAATCTATTTTAAAACCACTTGAACCCCCTGAGACTCCCATTTTTCAACCTTGGATTTGGTTTAACAAATTATAGGTGGTCCCAAAGGCTTTTTGAGGGATTCCAAGGTGATTTGAACATTGTTCTTCGAGATAAAAAACCCATATTAAAGATCCTCTCTCTTCTCGATAAGTGAATTTCATCTCATTTCTTCTCTCATTCATTCCTCTATATTTCCTTGATCTTTTCATGGAAGATCCCCACCGTTTCCATGAATCTAAACCTATGAGTTGAGATCTACATCTAAGATTGTGGATCTAGATCTAGATTTTCATGATCTTGATGCCTTTGATCTTAATTTTGGTTTATAGATTTATATCCTGAGTTTGATTGATGACGTTGTGATGATCGGTTTTTGGGGATTTCCATTGGGCTAATATCTATCAATAAATTGAGGTAAGTGGTCTAAATTGAACTCCCATAGTCATGGATTTGATATGAGAATGTGATTTTATGGATTTTATAGATTCCCTTGATATTTGATTTCCTAAATTAGAGTAATTAGGAATATGGTGTGGACTTTGGATTGACTTTGTGATTAATTGATAATTGAATCACAGAACAAATGAAGGGGGGATTTCCCAAATAGATATTTGTTTTGGAGATTGGTTATGGTTTGAGATATTGTAATTGAGATATTAAATTTATTGTGTTAAGATAATTAATGGGGGGAAATTAATTATGAAATGATGTTTGCTATGAAAGATAATTAATTGTGATAATTAATTATGTTCCATGATGTTGATCAAAGATAATTAATTTTGAGAATTAATTATTACAAGTTGAGATTTGATGAGGATAATTAATTTTGAAGAATTAATCATGGAATGATAATTGTGTTGATTGATTAATTAATTGATGAATTAATTAATGGGTTGTATGCTTAGTTAATTATTGATTTAACTAATGGATTTTGAATTGTTTAACTAATTGTTGGATTAGTAATGGAATGATGTGGTTAATTATTGTGAATTAAATAATGATTAAATAGCTGAGATTTTTTTGGTGCTAGAAATGGTATTCTACACCAGTTAGAAGTTGGGACTTGTACATGGTGCTCCTCCCCAATAGTTATCCAAGCCTGAGATTTTGGGGTGCTAGGCATGACGACCTACACTGAATGAGATATGGAGTATTAGGCATGGATACCTACACTTAATCATATTTGGGGTTCTTGACATGATGTTCAACACCAAATGACTGATAATAATTAATGATTATTAAAATGGAATACATGAATTGAAACTGGTCCTAATGTGGTGATTAAAGATTAAATGACAATGTGATAACTATTTAATTATGCATTGTATTTATTGCTTCATAAAACTGCATGCACTATCTTTTGATTGGACTTGTTTTAGACACTATTAGTGGTGGCCTACTGAGTTGTACTCACACCCTATTTGGGCCTCCTGATCGATACCTGAGTAGACTTTGTTGTTGCAAGACAAGATAAGGGTAAGACCTTGTGATAGGTTGTTTTTTAGGATTGGAGCATGGGAGAGGTAACCAAATGTGGTTCGGGACCCACTTGGGAGTCTTTGTGTATTTACTTTTAGTTGAATTTTAGAAACTTGAAATTCTCATTGTCATAGAATTTTTTACCTTTCAGTTGAGTATTGTATTTTCTTTTTTTTAATATCATATGACATGGTATTGTTCTAATTGTTTATATGTGTCTGCACTTGGTTATTGTTCTTTTCTTACATTGGTGTTTTATTCGGATAAAAGAGGGTATATTATCCCCAAGACTAACATACCAAACCTGCACTTCTAGTCATCACCCTCTGGAATATGGGGAGGTGCGCTTGAGGGCATGTGTCCAACCAGCTCGGGGAACCGTTAAGTGGCACCTGGGTGAGGGCATCACACTGATAAAGGGGGTACTATAGTGTGATGTTAAAACACACTATAGCACCAGAAATAGGGAATACTATAACGTGTTATAAAATCACACTACTACACTAGAAATAATAGTAGAAATTAGAAAAATAAGATACAAATACATAATTTAGATGAAATAGAATTTCCAACACAAATACAAGAAAAAAACTATTATAGAGAAAAAGAACACACCTATATAAAAGAACAAGCCACCCCCAGTTGAGAAAAAGAATAAACTTATATAAGAGAAAAATTTTTATTTTAGTAATAATATAAAGAAATAAATTAGATAGAAAGTGTTAATTTTAAACTGAACTTTGAGTCATACTAGGAATATTGTGTATTAGAATGTGTTGAAGTTGATTTTTTCATGCCACGTTCCATTTATTGTTCATCTTCAAGAATTATCTCTGTGGAAAATGAACAAAATAATTCTAAGATAAAAATTATAAGAAAATTAATTAAGTAATAGAAGATAAAATGATGATACAACAATATAGGATTGCTTGATCAGTTTTGGCGATGTGATGCGTGTTTTAAACTAAAATGACACTTATATATTGAAAAGAAGCACTTGGAGTCATTTCAGTCACATTGTGCATCGAATTGAGGTGTGGATGATTTCTATCATCCCAAATGACTTATGGATCATTATCTTAAAGTATCAAAACAATCATAAATTTTTCCTTGGTTTTGAGTATGCCACTTGTTTTTTTACTAAAATGCCATTTTAAACTATACACATGCCCTTTAAGTAATACAGGTCGTATTATGTGTGGGTTTGATGTGAGACTAATTCCCACACATTAAAAAGGAATTATTAATCATTTTCCTAAATTATCAAGACAATTCGAGTTTTTTTTTTCATTTTTCAATGAGTGACACTTTTTTGTATTATAATGCCAATTTTAAACAGATAACAAACACTTTGAGTCATACCGAGAACATTGTGTATCAGGTTGAGGTGAGGATAATTACTACCTATCTAAATAACTTATATATAATTTTCATAAAGTAACAAAATAATTTGAATGTGTTTTCTCAGTTTTGAGTATGTCAGTTGTCTTTTTTACTAAAATTAATGTCAATTTTGAATAAAAAGACACACTTTGAGTCATACTAGTTACACCATGCATCGGATTGAGGTGAGTCTAAATACTATATTCCCTAAATGATTTATGTATCATTTTCCTAAAATATAAAAAAAATATGAATGTGTTTCCTTGTTTTTGAGTACGCAACTTATGTTTTTTAACTAAATGTTAATTTAAATGGGAAACATACATTTTGAGTCATACAAGTCGCATCATGTGTATGTTTGATGTGAGATTGATTCCTACATTTTAAAAATTAATTATTAATAATTTTATTAAATTAACAAGACAATCTGAGTGCATTTTCTTGGTTTTTAGTGAGTGGCACTTTTTTGTATTAAAATATCAATTTTAAATAGATAACGGACACATTGAGTCATACCGAACACATCATGTATCAAATTGAGGTGAAACTAATTACTACACATTATAAATGACTTATGGATAATTTTCCTAAATTACCAAAACAATCCAAATGCTTTTTCTTGGTTTTGAGTATGTCAATTATCTTTTTTACTAAAATTAATGTCAATTTTGAATAAAAAGATGCATTTGGAGTCATACTGGTCACACCATGCATCAGATTGAGGTGAGAATGATTCTTGTATATCTCAAATGACATATGGATCATTTTAGTAAATTATCAAAACAATATAAATGAATTTACTTAGTTTTGAGTACGCCACTTGTGTTATTTACTAAAATGTCATTTTAAACTAGAAACACACGCTTTGAGTCATACATGTTGCATCATGTGTGGGTTTAACATGATACTGATTTATACACATCGAAAATGAAATAGGAATCATTTTACTAAATTATCAATACAATACAAGTGTTTTTATTAGTTTTCAATGAGTGACACTTTTTTGTATTAAAATGTCAATTTTAATCTCATAACATACACTTTGAGTCATACCGGGCATATCGTGTATCATATTGAGGTGAATCAAATTCCTACATGTCACAAATGAATTATAGATCATTTTCCTAAAGTATAAAAATAATATGAATACATTTTCTTGTTTTTTAGCAGGTCAATTGTCTTTTTTACTAAAATTATTATCAATTTTGAATAAAAAGACACACTTGTAGTCATACAGATCACACCGTGTGTCAGATTGAGTTGAAGATTATTCCTACACATCCCAAAATACTTATGGATTATTTTCATAAAGTATCAAAACAATATGACTTTTTTTCCTCAGTTTTTATCATGCCACTTGTCTTTTTTACTAAAATGTCATTTTAAACTGGAAAAATGCACTTTGAGTTATACAGGTCGCATCATGTTTGATTTTGACGTGAGACTAATTCCTACACATCACAAATTAATTATGAATCATTTTCCTAAATTATCAAGACAATATGAGTGTGTTTTCATGGTTTTTAGTGAGCAACACATTTTGTATTAAAATGTAAATTTTAAACTAATAACGGAAACTTTGAGTCATACAGGGCACATCATGTATCAATTTTAGGTTTTTCTGATTACATATCAAAAATGACTTATATATAATTTATTAAAGTACTAAAACAACCCAAAAGCGTTTGCTCTATTTTAAGTACGTTAGTAGTCTTTTTTACGAAAATTAATGTCAATTTTGAATAAAAAGACACACTTTGAGTTATACCGGTCACACCATACATCATATTGTGGTGAGGATTATTCCTACACATCTCAAATGAATTATGGATCATTTTCCTAAATCATAAAAAAATATGAATGTGTTTTATCATTTTTAAGTACGCCACTTGTATTTTTTACTAAAATGTAATTTTAAACTAGAAACATGTACTTTGAGTTATACGGGCCACATCATGTGTGGGTTTGATGTGAAACTGATTCTTAAATGTCAAAAATTAATTATAAATCTTTTTCCTAAATTATAAATACAATTCATGCACATTTTCTTAGTTTTCAGTAAGTGATACCTTTTTGTATTAAAATACCAATTTTAAGCTGATAACAGACGCTTTGAGTCATATTAGGCACATCATGTATCAGATTGAGGTAAGGAAGATTCCTACATGTCAAAAGTGACTTATGGACGTTTTACTAAAGTAAAAAAATAATTTTAATGTTTTTTCTTGGTTTTTCATGTGTCAATTATATTTTTTAATAAAATTAATGTCAATTTTGAATAAAAAGATGCACTTGGAGTTATACCGGTCACACTATGCATCAGATTGAGGTTCAAATGATTTTACAATGTACTAACTGATTAATGGATCATTTTAATAGATTATCAAAACAATTTGAATTCATTTATTTGGTTTTGAGTATGTCACTTGTGTTTTTTACTCAAATGTCATTTTAAACTGGAAACACATACTTTGATTCATACAGGTTTCATGATGTGTGGGCTTGATGTTAGATTTATTCCTACATGTCACAAATCAATTTTGAATCTTTTTCATAAATTAAAAAGTCAATTCGAGTGTGTTTGTTCAGTTTTCAGTGAGTGGCACTTTTTTGTATTAAAATGTCAATTTTAAACTAATAATGAACACTTTGAGTCATGCCAGAAACATTGTGTATCGGATAGAGGTGAGACTAATTCCTATACAAAAAATTACTTATAGATCATTTTCTTAAATTTAAAAAACAATTTTAATGTGTTTTTTTTAGTATGTTAGTTGTCTTTTTTACTAAAATTAATTTAAATTTTGAATAAAAATGTATACTTAGACTAATACTGGTCACAATATGAATCATATTGAGGTTTGGATGATCCAAACACATCTCAAATGACTTATGGAACATTTTCCTAAAGTATCAAAATAATATGAATTCATTTATTTGGTTTTTAGTATGACGTTGTTTTACTAAAATGTAATTTTTAAACTAAAAACATTCACTTTGAGGCATAGAAGTTGCATTGTGATTGGGTTTTATGTGATACTAATTCATAAACATCATGAATTAATTATTAATCATTTTCTAAAATTATCAAGACAACCCGAGGGAATTTTCTCAGTTTTCAGTGAGTGAAACTGTTTTGTATTTAAATGTCAATTTTGAACTTATAACGGACACATTGAGTCATACCGGTAATATCGTATATCAAATTATGGTGTGACTGATTCATACATGTCAATAATGACTTATGGATCATTTTCCAACAGTACCAAAACAATATGAATGTTTTTTCTTAGATTTGAGTGTGTCATTTGTCTTTTTTACTAAAATTGATATCAATTTCAATACAATTTGAATGTATTTTATGGATAATTATAAACTCTAACATAACATAATAATTATTTGTTCATCAAAATTCTAATATCCCTATTCTCATTTATTTTTTATTGGTAATGATGATGAGTTTTTTATTAATGATTTTGCGAATATGGATCATTTTACATAATGAATGTGCACATGCATAATGAATATTACTTTTATGGATTTCACACGAATTTGTGATATTATATCATGCATATAATTGATGATTGAGTAACCCAAATAATTACACCACCTACCAAAGTGAAACTACTATATTTTTCTTTTCTGAAAATTCATGATTCAGTTGATGAAATTTTGTATTTCTTTATTTTTTTTATTGGTTTTAGAAAAAGATTATATATTCTTTTTCAAAGGGGTGTTCATCTGGATTTTTAGTACTTCATGATTTCATTTGAAGCAGGTTTTTCATTTTTGGGGATTTCTTCATAAGGTGGTTTCTTTTCATTTGATGTCATGTTTCCTTTGACACCAGCCTTCCTCAATGACCATGATCTCTCAATGCTGGTTGTCCTCGAATAGTTTTCTCATAAACCTAATGTATTTGGTGGTTGATTACAAACATATTTATTAAAATATTTATTTTTTATTATATACTTTTTTTATGATCGGATTTATAACACCCTAAGATTTTTTGAAATATTTTTTTCCAATTAATTTAATTTTTTGATATTTTTCATTTCATGAAACACTTAATATAGTTATTTTTATATTAAAGCACTATGTTTGGATTGCGTAAACTACATGAAACACTTATAATGTATTATAGTACATGAAATTCTATTTTTTTCTTGCATTACACACAATATTGAGTCCATTCGATAGCTTGTGTTGCACATAAGGTTGAGTTTTTACCAAACTACAATATTCAATTAATATGATTATTAAAATATTATTATAGTTACCATCTATCCATTTGAATGGAAGTTATGAATAATATTAAATAAATTGTGAAAATATTATTTACACATGTATATAAAATGAATCCTTTATTTATCAATTACTATATGTGAATGTAATAACTATTTTAAAATAAAGAAATTAATTTTATAAGAAACTATTTTTCTATGTACAAACACAATTTTATATCAATAAATTAAACAAACCACTTTTGATTATTGTTTTCAATAAAATTTATATATCATTTATTCAATAAATATTTTTAATACCCATCCAATATATTTTATATGTATAATATAACTATAAATCCAATTTTATGAATAAAAAAATGAATTCTTCTAAAAAGCAATTTTACAGCCTTTTAATAGAAAAACCATTATAAATATGATTTTTTACACTTGTAATTTTTATTTTACAAAATAAAATCTATTTTTTAAATAGGAACATAAAAAATTAGATTAGGGTAAAGTTTTTTTATTTTTCAATTATGTTTTATTTTTTGATTAATGGTGAATAATGATGAATTTTAATTCAAAACTGTTTTTTCGTATAATTAATTTATATAGTTATATTATATTTTAATCTGGTTTTAAAGTTTAATTAGATTAATTTTATATCAATTAATACAATTTAGGTCATTATAACTAATTTCACATTAAAATTTCATATCAAAACATTCCAAACTTTTAAACATTTTTGCTTTAAAAAATCTATTGTCACGACCCGTCTGCAGGATTAATTTTAAATTCATTTATGCCACTTATGTGATTAGAATTTGGAAAAATAGATTCCATATTTTGAATAAGAATAATTTATAATATATAATAATGTCAATTTTTTTTACCAAAAAGATTTGTGAAAGTGATTAAAATTAAGTACAATGATTAAGAGAAAAATTAGCTTAACAAAGGACTAAACCTTAAATTTAAGGCTCAAAATGACATATAAACTTGTCAAAAATTCATTATATGTTCATATTTTGACACTATACTCCATTTTCTTCAATTTATTTCATTATTTGAGCCACATGTCATAGTAAAAACATCAGTGGAATTCCCATTTCAAAAATTTCACTCCAATATAAAAAGTCACCCTCACCTCCCACTTATTTGCACATATCAATCCCTTTGGCTTACCCAAAATATGCTAAAATAAGATCCCAAAATCCCTCACTTCATCCTATAATCCTCACATTTTCTATAAATCTATCCAAGGAATCTATTTGGTTCAAACCAAGAAGAGTTACCAAAATAAGAGGTAACATCTGTAACGACCCAGACCTGGCCAGCCACCCGAACAGTGTCGAACGGGTCAGGTGTCACTACCTTAGGCGCACCTCCCCTGAACGCCAAAGGCTTTTGACTAGCAGTGATGGTATGTTAGGTATAGTGGGGAGGCTATACCTTCTTGGAGGATCATAATAAGGGTACTGGTCCAAGTATAACAGTGAAGATGCAGCGGAAAGAAAGACTTAGCAGACTCGAACCAGACCCGCAGAGCGGAAGAATAATCAATATAGATAAATAGCGGATGCAATAAATATAAACAAAAGTAGTGGAAATAAACACAAAAACATTCTGATAACATGTAACTACTACTGAACAGTAAAACATGCATCCAAAACAGGTCATACTCAACTGAATATAAAAAGGGCGCCAATGGCTAACCAACAGTAGCTACAATAAGTAAGTATGCCGACATAGAAAAGTAAACAAAACAAATTAAACTCATATATGCATGACCTCAAAGTCCATACAATTGCCATGCAATAACTAACACAACCCATCTCCTGAAGCTGGCCTCTTTCCTGCAAGTAAATCCATAATGTCTGCACGCATCCCGAAGGGCCCATGCAGGGTGTGAGACAAATCTCAGTAGGATACCACCCAATGGTGCATACAAAATATATGTGTTTAATTAGTCATGAATTTACAAGAAATGTAGTCAAAAGTACAGTGCCCAAGTAAACACAAACTCCTATAGTGCTCAACAGCCACCAAGGAGTGTCACCTGCTTCGGCCAACGCCAGAATTTCTGCCGTGTAACCCGGCAACACGTGCCACTTGAAACCTCATGTCTTAAGTTCCAACGTCTCAAAGGCACGCCCAAGAATAGTAACCCAGCACCCTGTGCCTCCTGACACCTCGTATCCCTAGTACCGACATCCTGAAGGCACGCCCAAGGATAGTAACCTGACACCATATGCCTCCTGACACCTCGTGTCTCAAGTACCAACGTCCTAAAGGCACACCCAAGGATATTAACCCGGCACCCTGTGCCTCTTGACACCTCGTGTCTCAATATATCCCCTGAATGATCCTCACCTCCCACGTGGCTTTCTACGACAAGCACCCCCAACCAAAAATACCTAACCGCAACTACGGGGGCCTCTACCCACACGAGTGGTCAAAACCACCTCATCATGGAGTATCTCTATGTGCACACTACTCAAAGTCCCGAGTGAGAGGTAATCACCAAAATAGTACCTAACCCCCCAAAACATCTGACACCTCGTGTCCCGGCAACCATGTCGCTCAAGTCTGATGGCATCGCCATCCTGGTAACCCGGGTTATGCCCAACCTGACAGTCATACTGTCTCAAGATGACGTCCATGACGCCCAATTCTGTGGTCAAAACCACCCATCTTAACTCGGTCCGAGCCCAACCTATGAAAAACATCACTCAAGCATAACCGGGCCAAGCCCAACATAACCCAAAGGGTCCAGCAGATGCAATTCAGCAATTACATATATAAAATATGTAAACAGAAAAAATAACTAGGAAAAACAAACTAAAAAGTTGAATTGAACTATGCAAGGTGTTGTCCCATACCATCACTAAGGTCTTAAATTCCTATAGTAATTTATATTAGGCTTTAATAAATTAAACTAACAGTTTAACACATTAATATTTCAATTAAAACCATTCTGGCGTTCCCCGACCAAAATTCCCCGACGAGCAAAGGCCCCTCACCCAGCCCCGCTCACGCAAACTGGTAATAGGGACTACTCAAAGGCATACCACACGTCCAACAAGAAATTCAATATGAAATAGAAGATAAAACAGGTCCCGCTCAAAATACCTGAAAACGAGCCGAAGGCCGCATCACCCAAACAACCGCGAAAACACAAAATGAAGTATGCACCACCTACCCGATACTCGTACGATGATACTCCTCCGGTAACAGCCTTCAATTTGGTCTAAAACCCAGTATATCTACAAAAGAATCCAAACCGCTTAAACCCCTATAACTCGTTCTAGAAAAAAAATCAAACAAAACGGCTCAAGTGGAATCGAGGGCTTACCGAGGGGGTTCCAACGCATCCAACCGCGATCGGAACGGAGTTCAGACAGTGATCCAGGGAAGTATTGAAGTCTCGGCCGGCTTGGTTCGTGTAACCAGGTGAAGGAGGTGTGTTCTGCCTAAAAAACGAGGCTACTGCCCATTTTAGCACAAAAAAAGAAAGTACACAGCGTGTACTTCATGACTACACATCGTGTAGCTCATTTAACTGTTCATAAGACGGCTGAATTCTTCCGCCTTACTTTCCAGACCTGCCGACATGAGTACACGGTGTGTACCTATGGGTACATGGCATGTACTTGGTTTCCCTCCTCTTCCTCTCCAACTTACCCACACGCTGTGTATATCCCACATACATGGCTAGACTACACGGCGTGTCCAAGGGGAACACAGCGTGTACTTGGTTCTACCTAGCCACAGGCCCACATGCCATGTATGGCCACTACATGGTCGGGGTAACATGTCGTGTTCAAAACTACATGTCGTGTAGTAAGAAATTTCTACACGGTCATCCCACAACATGTACTCGGAGAGCACACAACCAAAACTCGCTTAACATATACATGGCGTGTACTTCAAAGTACACAGGGTGTGGTCTGGAAATTTCCAGAAAATGCCCATTTTCTTCAGTTTCCTCAGAAACCAGTCAAAAATTCAAACAGGGTCGGGGTTTTGACCCATTTCCAAAAACCCAGGTTCTTACAAACTCTCCACCTTAACGTAGCTCGTCCCCGAGCTACCGAATGAAATCCGGAGATGGAACAGAACACGCCCATCTCGGTTAATCAACCTGGACTCCCTCGGTCCCAATGTTCTGGCTAAATTCCTCAAGGGGGCTCCCCACCATAGGAATTTCCTACTCGGTCTCAACCAATAAAACTCAAAGATACCAAGGTTTACTAACCTATTTTCCAGACGCATAGTCCTTCCGTGACGCATCGTCACCCCTGCACCTCATTGGCGCTCACATGTCGCTCCCGACACCCAACGTAGCCTGCACCGCATCGGTGTTCACCTCCACGAGGTCCTGGTGCCTAGAACCTCAAGTAAACTGCATCCTCGATGCCCCGATGCCCAAGGCACCCAAAGTAACCCGCATCCTCGATACCCTGATGCTACACATCTCATACATATATATATATATATATATATATATATATATATATCACGCACCTGATATGGTGCCAATCCCTCTGACTAGCATCTAGTTATTCCACAAAGATCATGTGCACCACGTGCACTCAAAACAGACATGCCTCCACAGGTCATGCCAAAAAGGAAACATGGAGATCACGGCCACACCGCAGTGTACCTCTAACTTTCGTCGGCTCACCGGCCTGCTCACCCTCTGGAAGCTCCACGGTGTGCACCTGGCCTGAAACACGACCGCCTGACACCTAACCTCCCTGCGATGCTACTCCAGTCACCAGCCACTAACCCCTCAGCTGGGTCCCACTGTCTCTATCACGACCTCCATGCACAGCTGAACCTTGACTACCCTCGCCGGGTACCGAACCTGAACCAACTCCAGACGCTACAGTCTGTCCAAGTCCCTACCTGTCGGATATCTGAGAAGGCTACCTACAAAACCTCTCTATATGCCTTTAATGTCCACATTCCTAGCACTCCTTTAGAGGCTTATCGCACTACGCCAGAACATGTCCCGGCTGTCCACACTGGAAGAAAATTAATGAAGAACTACCACAAGGTGGTCTAGATGAATCCCTAGCCTAGCTGCCCTGCTGGAACTCATCTCGCCCTTGCTTCATGTTGTCCAGACTATTAACTGAAGTTGTCGCCCAGCCCAAGTGATATTTCTCTCTCTCATTTCCCTCAGCTATGAGCGCCTGATTTACCGCCTCAGAGAAAGAACTCAGCCTGAAGATGTTCACCTGGAACCGAATGGCATGTCGTAATCCATCCCCAAAGTGCCTCACCCTAGCTGAATCATCGCTTACCATACCAGGTGCAAAGCGATATAGCTCTGTGAAGGTAGCTGTGTAGTCCATGACAGACATATCTCCCTGCTGAAGACTCAAGAACTCTCGAGCTCTCTCGGCACTCAGTGTCTCTGGATAGAAGTGCTCAAAGAACCTGTCCTCAAAGTCCTTCCAAGCAAGTCCCTCGTGCCTACGAGCCTGAACCTGTACGTCCCACCAATGCTTCACCAGTCCTCTCATCATGTATGTCACCATCTTGACCCTCCACCATAGAGGTGTCTCAAGCTACTCGAAAATCATTTGCATACTCTCTATCCAGTTCTCAGCCGCCTGCAGACCACCCTCTCCTTAAAAAAGTGGCGGGTTCTACGATTTGAACTCCCGCGTCAGATACGCCATAGAAGTCTTTGTACCCTGCACACCTCTATCAATCCCCTACAAGACACGTACTAGGATAGCTCAGAGCTTCTCGTCAAGCCATGGCCCGAACGATGCCAAACTCGGCTGCTGTTCTGCCTGCACTGGATCCTGAACCTGATCCTGTCCTTGAGCCTATACCTACGGCTCGTGCTCTGCCTGTACTGAATTCTGACCCTGATTCTGTGGCACTGTATCATCTCCTGCCTGATGCTCCATCGAGTCATGAAGGAGTAACCCGCCGAATACCATAAATGGTCAGACATCTCATATATATATATAATAATATATTCTACACAGATAAGGAAAGTAGTAAAAGGTAGTTCATAACAACTACCCTTACTCCCCCTCACCGCAACCCATGCCCCATGGCATTCTGGCCTCATGGCCTCCTTACCCGCCCTCAACAGAGACAAGTATCAAAAGTACCTCAGGCCATGCCCGTCCTGACAACTCACGTTGCCTCAATCCAATGACCGAGTCGTCCAATACTGACAGTTACACTGCCTCAGCCATAGTATATGCCTGCTCTCATAAGAGTCAGACCCAAATATTCTGCCACATGCAATTCTACAAAAATAAAGCATGGCATGAACATTGCAACATACAAGAAATTCTATCAAGAATTTCACCAAATTACATTTCAAAACATATAAAGAATGGAAATTGATATTTCATTCACATGGAATTATCACTTCACAAAGCATACGTGAAATTATGAAATTGAAATACCCTAAAAATGTGCCTATCAAAGCTAAGAAACCAAGCCTTTCCATACCGGTCCAAGGTCCAATTCTCCCTTACCACATCGGGTTAAGGGTCAGATATCATAATCAAGAACATCACACATCAAGTGAGCCATTGAGGTGGAAATCATATAAACTGTAATCTGAGTAAAAAGAAAACAACAATTCCCACTCATTGGAAACTAGGTCCATCCCTCGTACCTGGGGCTGCAGGCACCCAAGAACAAGTTAGAAACCCAGTTCCAGTAACAAATTATCTCCAGTCTACCATATCCCAAATAGTAAAACTAGCAGAAATAAAAAGATAAGTCTCAATCTCATTAGTAGCCAGAAAAACACTGCTACTAAATCCTTGTCAAGAACTCCTATGATACCACTTTGTAATGAACCGGACCCGGCCAGCCACCCGAACAATGCCGAACAGGTCGGGTGTCACTACCTTAGGTGCACCTCCACTAAATGCCAAAGGCTTACGACTAGAAGTGAGGGTCTATTAGGTATAGTGGGGAGGCTATACCCTCTCGAAGGATCATAATAAGGGTACTGGTCCAAGTATAACAGTGAAGATGCAGCGAAAAGAAAGAATCAGCATACTCGAACCAGACCCGCAGAGCGGAAGCATAATCAATATAAATAAATAGTGGAAGCAATAAATATAAACAACAGTAGTGGAAATAAACACAACAACATGCTGAGAACATGTAACTACTACGGAACAGTAAAACATGCATCCAAAACAGGTCATACTCAACTGAATATAAAAAGGGCTCCAATGGAAAACCAACAGTAGCTACAACAAGTAAGCATATCGATACAGAAAAGTAAAAAAAACAAATTAAACCCAGCTAGGCATGACCTAAAGGTCCATACCATCTCCATGAAATAACTAACATAGCCCAGCTCCTGAAGTTGGCCTCTTTCCTGCACGTAAATCCATAAAGTCTGCACGCGTCCTGAAGGGCCCATGCAGGGTGTGAGACAAATCTCAGTAGGATACCACCCAACGGTGTGTACCAAATATATGTATTTAAGAAGTCATGAATTTACAAGAAATAGAGTAAACAGTACAGTGCACAAGTAAACACAAAGTCCTCTGGTGCTCAACAGCCACCAAGGAGTGTCACCTGCTTCGGCCAATGCTGGAATTTCTATCGTGTAACCCGGTACCACGTGACACCTGACACCTCATTTATCAAGTTCTGATGTCCCGAAGGCACGCCCAAGAATAGTAACATGACACCTTGTGCCTCCTGACACCTCGTGTCCCAAGTACCGACGTCCCAAAGGCACGCCCAAGGATAGTAACCGGGCACCTTGTGCCTCCTGACACCTCGTTTCTCAAGTACCGACATCCCAAAGGCATGCCCAAGGATAGTAACCTGGAACCCTATGCCTCCTGACACCTTGTGTCACAATCTATCCCCTGAAGGATCCTCACCTCCCACGTGGCTTTCTACGGCAAGCACCCCCAACCAAAAATACCTAACCGAAACTACGGGGGCCTCTACCCACACGATTGGTCAAAACCACCTCATCACAGACTATCTCTTTGTGCACACTACTCAAAGTCCCGGGTGAGTGGTAATCACCAAAATAGTACGTAAGCCACCAAAACATCTGACACCTCGTGTCCCTGCAACCATGTCGCTCAAGTCTGATGGCATCACCATCCTGGTAACACGGGTCATGCCCAACCTGACAGTCATACTGCCTCAAGCCAACGTCCATGATGCCCAATCCCATGGTCAAAACCACCCATCATAACCCAGGCCGATCCCAACCTGTGAACAGCATCACTCAAGTGTAACCAGGCCAAGCCCAACATGACCCAAAGGGTCCAGTAGATGCAATTCAGTAATTGCATATATAACATATGTAAATAGAAAACATAACCATGCAAAACAAACTAAACAGTTGAATTTCACTATGCAAGGTGTTGTCCCATACCAACACTAAGGTCTTAAATGCCTCTAGAAATTTATATCAGGCTTTAATAAATTAAACTAACAGTTTAACACATTAATATTTCAATTAAAACCATTCAGGCATTCCCCAGACAAAATGCCCTGACGAGCAACGGCCCCTCACCCGGCCCCACTCACGCAAACTGGTAACAGGGACTACCCAAAGGTATCCCATAGGTCCAACAAGAAATTCAATATGAAATAGCAGATAAAACAGGTCCTGATCAAAATACCCGAAAATGCGTTGAAGGCCGTGTCACCCAAACAACCGTGAAAACTCAAAATGAAGTATGCACCACCTACCCAAGACTCGTACAATGCTACTCCTCCGGTAACAGCCTTCAATTCAGTCTAAAACGCAGTAGATCTATAAAATAATCCAAACCGCTCAAACCCCTATAACTCATTCTAGAACAAAAATAAAAAAACGGCTCAAGGGGAATCGAGGCCTTACCTAGGGGGTTCCAACGCATCCAACCACGATCGGAACAGAGTTCGGACGGTGATCTGGGGAAGGATTGAAGTCCCGGCCGGCTTGGTTCATGTAACCAGGTGAAGGAGGTGTGGTCTGCCTTAAAAACAAGACTACTGCATGTTTTAGCGCAAAAAAAGAAAGTACACTGCATGTACTTCATGACTACATGTCGTGTAGGTCATTTAACTGTTCATAAGATGGATGAATTCTGCCGCCTTACTTACCAGACCTGCAGACATGAGTACATGGCGTGTACCTATGGGTACACGGCGTGTACTTGGTTTCCCTTCTCTTCCTCGCTGACTTACCCACACATCGTGTATGTCCCACATACATGGATAGACTACACGGCGTGTCCAAGGGGAACACGGAGTGTACCTGGTTCTACTAGTCCACAGGCCCACACGCCATGTATGGCCACCACACGGTCGGGGTTACATGGTGTGTTGAAAACTACACACCGTGTAGTAAGAAATTTCTACACAGTCATCCCACGACATGTACTCGGTGAGTACACGGCCAAAACTCACTTAACATATACACGGCGTGTAATTCAAAGTACACGACATGTAGTCTGTAAATTTCTAGAAACTTCCCATTTTCTCCAGTTTCCTCAGAAACCAGTCAAAAATTCAAACAGGGTCGGGATTTTGACCCGTTTCCAAAAACCCGGGTTCTTACAACATCCTTCCTCAAGCTACTTTGTTTTATTTTTATTATACACCCCCTCAAATATTATTTTTCCATGCTTATATAATAACCTCAGTATCCTTAATATACTGAGATATTTTTATTTTAATGGTTATACCTACACTTACACACACTTCTTTCTAATGGGTAACAAACTTACTGTTCTTGTGTACGGTGAACTACATATCATGGTTGAGAATTATTTTGGAAACTATATTTTTATATGATATATATGATATTTATGATATATATATATATATATATATTTCTTTAATTAT
Source organism: Viscum album (assembly GCA_963277665.1). NCBI lineage: Eukaryota > Viridiplantae > Streptophyta > Magnoliopsida > Santalales > Viscaceae > Viscum > Viscum album. Next base: position 643,119,420 of record OY728120.1, on the reverse strand, counting down.
TATATTACACATACCTTTATGCTTTCCATTTTTTTTGTAAATACGATAATTTTGTTTGGGGAAGTGCAGACTACCACCTCCTCAAAGTGATTGTAACATTCTATTACCAATTTTACAGGTACTTCTATAACCTTGCCATGGGTTTTCCTTTTTATTTACTAGGTATGGCTGAGAATTAATGAGGAGGATACCTATAATGGTGAATCCAGATATTTTTTGGTTTCTCACCTTTAAGCAATTTTTTCTACAGGCTGTAGGAGGGTCACACGTTGTGTAAGTAGGCTACGCGACGTGTAAGGATTTCTGGAGGAAAGTCATGAAAGGCTTCACGCTATGAAGGTTACACATCATGACTAGACTTTAAAAGTCAAGATTTACTTAATGGACTAATTTTAATTCGAGGTAACGCATTTTTTGGTGGTTTCTAATATTAACTATTTCACGACGTGAAATTGTATTACATGTCATGAAATACCCCAACTACGTTTTTTTAAAAGGGATGCATGAATGAGATCTTTTCTTTCTTCTACTCTAGTTTCATTTCCCTCTACCCAAATCCTTCCCCATGAGATATTTAATTTCCCCAAGCCTTCCAAATCCATTCGTTAAGTGTTCAATCGTCGTTGTTATTGTGGTGTGATTCCTAGGGTTAGACCTCTCCTACGTTCTTCACCTTTATTATTTTCTCCTCCTCTATAATTTCAATAGATCATCCTAATATTTATGGATCTATGCTCTATGATGTTTTATATTGTTTCTATGTTTATTTTTTAGGTCTTCTACACCTTCGTTCTCGTTGACAGGTTCCATTGCGAGTGTTTGATTTCGATAAAAGGTAGGCAGTTTTGTCCTAATTATCCAAATTTGTTAATATTTAATTGCTTGATTTATTTAAATTATTAATTTGAATTCGTTTTCTCAAACTTGATTTCCATTGATTTATTAAAAACACAATTCCAGTGAATTGGGATATTTTAAAGTGTTTGGCACAAAACTTGGGGAAAACACCCAATTCCATTGGATTAGGGTTTTTTTTATGGAAATTGGTTGATTTAAATTGATGTAAAAGGTTTCAATTAAATTTTTGAATTTAATTGTGGATATGAATTGTGAAAATTGATAGAATTGGTTTTGAATGGATTTCAAACTTGTGAAAATGACTTAAAAAGATTTGATAGAAACTCAGTGGTTTTATCTTGTGAAAAATACATGTTTATTTTATTAAAATCCATTTTGGTTTTAAATGGTAAATTAACATTTGAAATGGTAGGGATGAGATTTAATTGTATTTTAAGTAGTCTTAAAATAAATTTTCCATTTTTGATTGTGTAGAGGACATAAAATCCTTAATTAGTTGGTGAGTTATTTGGACACTCTACACTATTACAACGTTCTAAAATATAAATCCAGAGGGTTACATCCCCAATGGGATGGTCATGAGTTTATTTTATCCAGTGTTAGGGGGACGGGTGTATACACATATTTCTAATATTACTTAGAGAGTGTGGAATACTATACCCAGAAATACTATTGTACATATTTTTGCAGATGACCATATTGCTCACTTGTTTTATATTTGAGATATAAATGTATGAAAATATTGTTTGAACTGCTTTACATGCCTTATTGATTTATATAAATTATTTTATATAAATTTTTTATTTAATTTAATGTTTTATAATTATTACATCACTTGTAAATCCTTTTCTTAAAGTATTTTTCTATTATTTGAATTATATATAATGATTTGATTAAATATGCTTTGAAATACCAAACCGGTTTATTTTAAAAATTAAAAGCATTACTCTGGTTAATATATTGTTGGCATATGTTATGGAATATATGGTAAGACCCTATTGTGATTTTTATCTCACACCCTACTTGTGCCTTTTCTTCTAGGTACGAGCAAGGGGAAAAGATATCTTAGAGGTGGATCCAGCTATTGAACCATGGACATGGTGAGTTGTGTCCTTAGGGACTTGGGATATTTTCCAATTTTGGTACTTGTTTTTTAGTACTTTGGGATTGTTTATGCCCTATTGTATTCTATTACTTTACTACAAGTGAAGTTTCTTTTGTTATGCATATTGACTCATCTCATTTATCTTCTACAATGTTTTGTAGAAAAACTATTCCCACTTTCAATTTTATGGTGCTAGGTGATAGTCACCAACCCAGGGTGATCAGGAACGTCCTTCAGGCTATGTCAGGGTCGTCTTGATTATCAGGTTACTAGGGTATCTAAGTAGGTTCATGAAAAATTGGTATCAGAGGAGGCTGTTGAGCTTTTGTATTGAAGTTAGTATGAATTTTCAAAATCTTGTCGGGACTTAGGAGGTAGTTGTGATTAAGTGTCTGGCCAGATCTCACCACAATGAACCTTAAGTTTGTAGGTGTGGTTAGGGAAGGAAGTCTTGTGTATTAGTTCTATTCCTTTCTCTTTCTTATTTGGATAGAGTGGATTCCAAATCTCATTATTCCATCTGTTGGGAATAATTTCCCTTGTTACTCAGTTTGAGTGTTAATCTAATTACTTCCTTATTGTTTACCGATGTTGTATAGAATCATGACTCCAAGAAGACATGCAAATCGGATCCAAGAGGAAGATAATACTGAACCGTAGTGAGGAAATACTCCAGTGGACCCAAATCTAGTTTAGGTGATTGCGCACACTGTTCAAGCTTTGGGATAGGCACCACCTCTAGTTCATGTTCACGCTCCAGTTTTGGATCCTCGGGAGGATGTTATTAGAAATCATTATCAATAGTTTATTCTCCAAAATCCACCAGTTTTCAAAGGATCCACTAATCATCAACATTCTAAGGAATGTTTGGAAAAGATAGAATGACTTTTTGAGTTCTTGGAGATACCAGACGAGATCAAGGTAAAGTGTGTCACCTTCATGCTGGGTGGACTAAACAAGAAATGGTGGGACACAATGGTGATGGAAAAGAAATAGGAGGTTTTAGAATAGAAAGACTTCAAGGTTCCTTTCACCAATCAGTTCTATCCAGAGTCAATGGTGTTGTCCAAGGCTGTAGAGATTTTCAATATTGAGCAGGCCGAAAACATCATGACTGAGTATTCAAATCACTTTGTTGAGTTAGTGCAGTTTGCGCCTGAGATTGTGCCTAATGATAAGATGAAGGCTCTATATTTCAAGTTGGTACTTTGACCAAATATCTGGTATCAAGTTTTCTTGTTGAAGTTTTCCACTTATATTGATGTATTGTATAAAACGATGATGGTCGAGATGGATCTAGCTGGTAAGTTAGGGTTATCAAGAGTTCATGTTTCTCCTAGTTGAAGAATTAGTTCCTTAAAAGGAAAATGGAATCATGATGATTATCATAGAATTTTTCAATGATAGAGTTATTCCAGACCTCTTAAAGTTCCAATAGTAAGTGATTTTATTTTCTATCAGTGTGAAAACCCAGGAATTTTCAAGAGATTTTGCACTGAATAACCCAAGAACTATAGATCTTGCATACATTCAAGGAATATGTAGAGATTCTTCAATAACTTTTCTACTCTACATAGTGGAACAAAATCATCAACTCCTCCTAAAACTATGGGTCAGTTTGATTATTCACGTATAAAAGGGTTCTACCCACAAGCATATGGAATGAAGCTAATTCATGCAGTGAGAGAGTCTCCAGAGGAACTAAACATGGTTCCATCAACTGTGAGGGGTACCATTACTATAGAATCATCATTATTTACTATTCTATTTGATATTAGTGCTTCTTATTCATTTATTTCAACCTGTATTATTAATTTTCATAATCTTCCTAAGGATATTTTATCTTGTTCAAGGGATATTACTACACCCATTGGTATGAAGAGAGATAATAGTCTCCATAGTCCTTCTTGTGTCTTTTTTTATCATATGTCGAGATTTCTTGGAGTTTTTTGGTTCTTGACATGAAATATCTTGACGTTATATTTGGTATGGATTTTCTAATTACCAATAAATCATGGATTGATAGTTATCTTTTATGGGTCTACCTTAATACACCTAGTGGTGTGCCTCTTGTATTTCAAATAGAATGAGACCCGAGGTCGAGCAGAGCCAAACCTTATTTTCCAGAGATGGGGAAGGTGATATTAGTGTTCTCTTTTGATCTGAAGTGGGATTCAATGATTGTTGATCTTCCTCTAGTTTTCATTGAGTTTCCTGATATGTTTCCTTCTGAATTCTCCATTTTTTCACCGGTAAGGGAGGTCAAGTTTTCCATTAACATAATTTTTAGAACTCAACTAGTTTCAATTCCTTCTAACGAAATGTCTCCAGTTCAAATTAAAGAGTTGAAGTCCTGGTTGGATGGTCTTTTAGAGAGAGTATTTATATGCCCGAGTGTGTCACCTTAGGTGGTATTGGTTCTCTTCGCTAAGAAATATGATGGTTCTTTTCTCTTATGTGTTGATTACCGAAATCTCAATCAAGTGATAGTAAATAACAATTATTTGTTACTACATATTGATGATCTGTTTGATCAGTGAAAAGGGGAGAATTGGTTTTTGAAGATCGATCTTCATTCTGGTTACCATCAATTGAGAATAAATTATCTAACATTCAAAAAACCACCTTACAAAGTAGGTATGACCATTATGAGTACCTTGTTATTCCCTTTGTTCTGAAAAATGGTCTTGTGGTTTTCATGACTTAATAAACATGCTTTTCCACGAGTATCTAGATACCTTTGTGGTAGTATTTCTGGATGACATCTTCATATACTCCACAACCAATGAAGACCATGTACGTTATATGAGGATAGTTCTGAGTCTTATAAGAAATCACCAGCTTTATTCCAAGCATTAAAAGTGTGATTTTTGGATTCAGGAAGTGAAATTCTTGGGAACAACCACATAATGTCTTCAAGATTCCAAGCTTCATGGGATTAACTAGATATTATCACTAGTTCGTGATGGACTTCTCAAAGTTGTCTTTGCCAATGAATACCTTTACTCAAATGGGGGTGAATTTTTCTTAGAATGATAAATTTTGGAGTTCTTTTGTTGAACTGAAACATCTTTTGACAATTTCATCAGTTTTGAATCTTCTAGAGGTCAGGTAGGTCTATGTGGTATTTTTTGATGTATCAGGTAAAGGCTTGGGCTACGTTCTTTTACAAGGTGATCGTGTAGTTTCTTATGGATCTTGTAAGCTTAGACCTCACGAGAAGAATTATCCTACCCATGACCATGAACTTGTAGTTATTATGCACGTGCTTAAGATTTGTAATCATTACCTTTATAGAAAAAGGTTTACCATGTATTCATACCAAAAAATCTTGAGTTATATCTTCTCTCAAAAATATTTGAATCTCTACCAGAGGCGTTGGGTAGAGTACCTGCAATCTTTCAACATTGAAATCGCCTATACCCTGGGGAAAGATAATGTTGTTGAATTTGTGTTGAGTAGGAAACTTCCAACCTATGTAGTGAAAGAATATTCTAAAGAGTGTAATTATATGGCTCTCTTTGCACAGTTTCATATTAGAGTTCGAGAGAAAGAGGCTGAAGTTTATTTAGCCAGTGTTCAGTTGACATCCACTCTTCTCGAGTTTATTATTCAGGATAAAGATCTTGATGATGAATTCTATATCATTAGAGACTCTCTTTATAATGGGGAGATAGTTTCCCAGTGGTCATTCTCTAATGAGGTTGTTCTATGATATCAGAGTCTCTTCGTTGTACTATTAGCATCGAGGAAGTTTGTATTGGGGGATTGTCATAATTACCATTAGGTTGTGAACCTAAGAACCACTAAGATGTTTTATAACATGTAATGATAGTTTTTTTCAGGTATGATATGGGTCATTTCTTAGTTTATCTCATGTTTCTACATGTTTCTTTAAGTGAAGGTTGAGCATCAAAAACTGTCAAGTTTACTTCAGCCACTTTCAGTCCCTATATGGAAGTGGGATGAAATATCTATGGACTTTGTTATTGGGATACCTTGTACCCAGAGAAATAAGAATGTGATATGGTTTGTGATCGATAGTCTGAACAAGTCGGTTCACTTCGTACCCATTCATCATATAACCAAATCTGAGAAGTTGAGAAATATATAAGTAAAATAGATTGTTCATTTTCATAGAGTTAAATCTGTAATAGTCTCTGATAGGGATCCTCTGTTCACTTCTCAGTTGGAGAGGCCTTCAGGAGGCACTGGGATCTTAGGTCCATTTGATCATGACCTACCATCCACAGTCATATGTCCATACAGAGATATTTATACAAATTCTTGAGTATATGCTTCGCGCTTGTGTTCTTGACTTTGGTGGGGCTTGGGATGATCATTTGGGGATGGTTGAGTTTTCTTATAATAATAGTTACCAGTATTCAATCATAATGGAACCTTTTAAGGACTTGTATGATTGTCCTTGTAAATCTCTATTGTGTTGGTTAGATATTGGTGGAATTTACTTGGTTGGACCAAGTTTGGTCCAAGATACAACAACTAATATTCAGATTATTCATCAGATAATGTTGGTAGAAAAAATCTGGTATAAGTCTTACATTGATCGATGTAGTAGGTATTTGTAATTTTCAGTTAGTGACTAGGTGTTCTTGAAATGTTCACCTCAGTTGGGTCATCGATGGTTTGGGAGGCAAGGGAAGCTTGACCCTTGTTTTGTGGGACCTTTCAAGGGTATTGAACAGGTGGAGAAATTTTCATACCATTTATCACTTCCACCAAAGATAAAGTCGATACATAACATATTACATGTATTTTAGTTGAGAAAGTGTTTATCTAATTGAAAGTGTGTCTGATTTTCGCATATCGACTATTCAAGGTTCCGATGCTCTGTTAATGTGTATAACAACACTCGGGTCAAATCCTCGGTGATGATACTTTTAAATAGTCGATTATTTTTAGTTCATTATATTTTTATTAGGAGGGTTTGTTTGCAAAGATTAATTGAAATTATTGATAGATTAATATTTATTTAACAATTTGATAAATATTGGGGTTAGTTTATAAATGGGTAGTTAAGCTTGTGATATCCTTGAGCCTTGCTTTGTATTGCATTAAATTAACACCCATGTCACAAGTTGACGTTGATTGGAATTCCTAAGTGTTAAGGCTTTAATCCAGGCCTTAACTTAACTAGGATTCTAATATAAATTATTACTTGATTGTGGTAGTTTATTTATGGTTAAAATAATCCATGGAATCCATATGTTAAACAAAATATTTTATTAATCCATGACATGTTAAGTCCAACATACACAATGTTAAATTCAAGAATACCAATTGAGAAAAATCTCTCAATCTCTTAACATCTCTAAATAATGACTCAACCCAATGGTATATTTACTCATACATTAATATGGTTATTAATCTGGTAATATATGTTTATGGTGATGAATTAATAAGTGAATAAAAATAAAGGAATAAGAAAAGATTTATGCGTCAAACATACACACACAAACAATGAAGGGAATTAAGTACTGACTTCAGATTGAACAAGAAAGAAAAATAAGGTAAGGGGATTCAACTATATTTAAACTATTTTAAGACCATTAATATTATTTAACATAATTTGGGTGAGAATAATATATGAATAATAAGAAACATTCATTAAAATAGAATTACAAAAACAAAAACTTACACGATTACAAATGAAGAACAACACAAAAGTAAATAAAAACAAAGAGAGGAGGAAAGGTCTCTCCAGTTAAAATGTGAGTATGGAAGGTTATCCCAAGACATTTTCAAGGTTTTTTTCATGCCAATATATTATCCTATCTTCTAAAATTCCATCCTCATTCAAGGAGAAGAGGGGGTTGTGTTTATAGCCCAAGGAGGTGGACTGTTTGCATTCCAAATCTACCCCTCCACTTGCATTGACAATTTGGCATCTAGAAAGCTGAATATCAAGATATCATATTCTTAAAAGTTGTATATAATAATTTTTTCTGACTAATCACAAAATTTGGAGGCATTTGGACCTAAGGATCCAAAGTTATGGAGGTTTTATTAAAAAAATTTAATATGTCTACTTCAATCCAAACTTTTTAAAGGCCAAAATGTGATTGGGTTTTTGAATAGTAAGATACTATCCAATATGAACACTTTCTTCAAAAAAGTTGGATGAATATATATCCTCTTTCACACTGAAAATACCAGCTCTAATGGATATCTCTTTCAAGAGAAAAATCAATAATGGTGTGATAATTTTATTTTCCGGAAAGAATGGTGGGATGGGATTAAATTCATCAGTTGGGCCCCTTTTATTTAGATTTGGGCCTTGAAATTTTTATCCAAGATGAACTGAATTGTCCCAAGACCTTTGAAGTAGAATTAAAGGATTTGGACCTTTGGAGTGATCCCAGTAATTCTATCTTCATGGATTTCCCAGTTTCTTCACAGATTATTTGGTTCTTTTTGTGTGTGGAATATGACCATCCAAATGGCATAATTGGTCCAAGATATATTATAATGAAATGTTTTATACTGAATTAGGAATCCAAAAAAACAAAAAAACATTCTATTTGGATAATTAGGGTGAGATTTATAATTAAAATATTAAAATAACTTGAATCTGGATGAATTCAAATAGTGCTCAAAAATTACATTTAATATTTAAAAATTAATATTTGACACAAATTGTGCACATTTCATATAAAATAAGTAAAAGGAGTATATAAAAAGTTGTGAAAATATTAATAACATCAACTATTATACACATAGTCTTGTCCATGTACTCATGTGAAACAAATATAAAAACATGAAAAAATCATTTTCACTCACCAACAAATATTAAAATTTTGTTTTCCCCAATCATGGGAGGTTTAGAAAATTTCATTCATCCATATTGAATTCCACCAAAAGTTGTTATAGAAAAAATGTTCCAAAAAAATCATTTTTTCATGCTCAAATTTGGAAATGGAAAATGGTGGCACACAAAACTTACTCCTCCCAAGATGATAAAATAAATTTATGGAGCTTCACTCATTCACCAACCAAAAGTGAAAATCATAGAGTTTGTAAGAGCTCTCAGCTTCCACTCCCTATCCTAAAGTGCTCAAAAATCAATAGATATTTTTACGGGTTTTTCTGTGGCTATGGGATGGTAGGAAGATGATATCCAAAAGATAGGAAAGGGGGGGTAAAACACCAACATGGAAAAACCAATGCACATTTGTTTTTGAAATGAGACATAAAAGTAAATGGAAATACATATTTATGAGGGAATTAAAATGTGAAATAAGACACAAAAGAGGAAGGAAATTTGAAGTGGATGAGAAGATGAAATATTTAAAAACCAAGAAACTTCTCCCAATGACATAAGTGTTCATTTATTTTCATTTTTTTTGTATTTTTTCGAAAGTTGAACTTGAAACAGATCTCACACTCATCTCCCAACCCATTTTTTATCTCCCCGGGACTCTAATTTTAATAGTTATATCAAGATAAAAGGTTGAGTAAGAGTGATGTTTGACCCACCCAAGACACAACCATTCTTATTTTCACTTTTTAATATATTTTTTTGATTTTTTTGAACACTTTTCAATATCATTTGTACAAGATAAACATATATACATTCCCAAACCCCACTGAAGGAAAACCTCTCCCCCACACTTAAATTGGAGCTTTCCCTTAAGCATATGATAACATGGTGAAAATCAATAAAAGGGTACCCAAAATGAAATCCATTCCCCCCACAATTAAATTTTAAAAAATGATGGTATGAAAATCCGTGATGATATTGGGTGAGATAAGGTATTGGGCTTGTAATGTGGCTATCAAAGAAAAGGTGTTCATAAGATATAAGGGTCTTTCAAAAGGAGGATTAATGTATGGTTAATGGGAGGTTATTTGGATATTATAATTCTCATGGGGTTCATAAAATTCCTCTATCATATTAATTCACACTAAAGTAGGAAATTCATATCGAAGTTCCAAAAACTCAAGACTCGCGAATGGGGGTAAAAAATGCACATTTTGAAAAGACGGCCATAGGTGGCCTTGTCATGAAAGTTAATGTTATTCCTCATGGTTGGGGAAAATTATTTTCCAAATCAAAAATTAAGCATTAAAAATTTGTTGGTTGTGACACAATATTCTTTATCCCAATATATGATGAAAACACAAGATTTTTGAGATGAAACCATGTCTTTTGACTCCAAAAAATGGTTAGAGAAAATTTCAAAAGTTGAAGGTGAGTAGTCATGACTCTTGATTTTATATATTTTTTTAAGTGATTTTTATTATTGGTTTTCAGTTTTGAGGTTTTTTTTATTTTATTTTTTATAAAGACACACCCACAAAAAAGAGTAAATAAAAACTATGATGAGGAAAGTGGTAAAAAAATAAAAATCAAAATTAGAGAGAGGGAGTTAAAAGGAAATAGGTTCCCCCTAGTTTGGATTTGATTGGTCACCATCTCTATACAGTGGTGTGTTTACTGTAGAAGTTATGTATCTAATGGAAGTTGATGTTTCTCTATGATTGTGTGTCTTCTCATGGTGATTCTTTAACCAATTTCCATTAACCATGGATTTCCTTTTGGAAGAGGGGTCTCGGACTTGCACTGAACCAAATTGGTAAACATTATCAATAAGAAAAGGACCTTCCCAATGAGAATTAATCTCACCTGGGTGAAGTCAAAATCGAGAATTGAAGAGCGTTACCTTTTCAAATTCATGAAATACCTTTCTTGTGATGTTTTTGTCATGGAGTTCCTTGTATTTTTCTTTGTACATATTATAATTCTCATAAGAATAAAGTTGATGCTCCTACAGTTCATCCAATTGCTACAATCTTTATTCACCAGATTTTTCACAATCAAAATTACAGGTTTTCACAGCCCAAAATGACTTATGTTGGATTTAAACTAGAAAATGACATGATTTACCAAAAACTGTCCTAAAAAGAGATATCCCAATGTGTGTTTTATTGGAAGTTTGATAATCCCAAAGTGCTTCACCGAGTTTTTTAGTCCAATATTTTCTGGTGGGTTTTACAATTCTCTCAAGCACTCTTTTCACTTATCTATTAGAAATTTCAGTCATGCCATTTGTTTGGGGTTGATATGCAGTTGAAGTTTTATGGATAACACCATTCTTTTTCAAAAGAGATTCCATGGTTCTATTACAAAAATGGCTTCCTATGTCACTTATCAAGGCACGTAGTGTTCCAAATTGGTAGAAGATGTGTTTCTTTAGGAACTCATAAACAGTATGTGAATCATCCTTTCTAGTGGGCCTGGCCTTGAACCACCTAGAAACATAATAATCTATAGGAATAATTTATGATAATCCATTGGAAGGGAGAATGGTCCCATGAAATCGATTCCCCAAACATCGAAGATCTCACAAAAAAATTAAAGGCTTTTGGGGAATTTCATTTATCTTTGAAATTGTGCTAAACCTTTTTCAAGTGGTATATGATGGACAGAACTCATGTGAGTCCTTGAAGAGTTAAGTCTAGAAGAATCCAGAGTTTAGGACATTTTGGGAGGTCCTTTGTGGTCTAATGTAGCCACCTTCAAGAAGTGAGTGAAAAAATTCTAAGATGGAAGAATGTTCATTTTCATCAACACATCCCCTAATTACCATGTCTACCCCAATTTTCAAAGTTTATTTTCTTCCCAAAAATAGTACTTTGAATCCATTTTCAACTTCATTTTTTGTTCTTTTAAAAACAATTCAGGAAAAACACCAGAAACCAAGTAATTTACAATTTGGGAATACCATGGTATTTTTGGAGTGAGAGATGAAAGGTGCTCAGTGGGGAATTCAAGATCAATTATTTCTGAATGAGAAGAATTAGATATTCTAATCAATTTATTAGTCACAAGGTTTTCTTTTCCTGTTCTATCTTTGATTTCAAGGTCAAACTATTAGAGCATTAAGATCCATATTATTATCCTAGGTTTGGAATCACTTTTCTTGAGTAATAACTTTATAGCAGAATGGTCTATGAAGATGATGAGGGGCGGAATTTATCAAAGGGAAAAACCACTTCTAAAAGTTCCTTTTCAGTGATAGTGTAGTGATATTGAGTTTCATCCAAAGTTTTTGAGGCATAATAGATGACATGAGGAATGTTTTCTCTAATTTGACCAAGAACAGTCCCAAAAAATCTATCTGAATCATCACACATCAACTCAAAGGGTAAGGACCAATCTGGGGGTTGGATTATCAGGGAAAATGTAAGAGTAGTTTTGAGTTTAATGAAGGATCTCTTTCAAACCTCATCAAAATGGAAAGTGACATCATTTTGGAGCAATCGAGTGAGTAGGAGGGAAATCCTACTGAATTTATGGATGAATTGCTGATAGAAACTGGCATGACTAAGGAATGAACAGATGTATTGAATATAAGTGGGGTTAGTAAGTGATTGGATCACTTCAATTTTGGAAGAATCGACTTTAATACCATCTTTTAAAACTATGTGCCCTTGAACAATCCCATTTGCAACCATGAAGTGACATTTTTTAAAATTTAACACATGATTACACTTGACACACTTTTGAAGGACTAGAGAGAGTGAATGAAAGCAAGATTAAAATGACTCACCATAAATGGTAAATACATCCATGAAGACTTCCATGCAGTGTTCAATGAATTCAGAAAACATACCCATCATACACCTTTGGAATGTTGCAGGATCATTTCAAAGGCCAAAAGGAATTCTCCTATATGCATATGTTCCAAAGGGGAAAGTGAAAGTAGTATTTTCTTGTTCATGAGGTGCGATTAGGATTTGGAAGTAGCCGTTTTATCCATCAAGAAATCAATAGTGTGACTTTCTGGCTAATCATTCTATAATTTGATCAAGGAATGGAATAGGGTAGTGATATTATCTTGTTTCAACATTCAATTTTCTATAGTCGATGCACACACTCAAATTTTTCTTCACTCGAGTTTTGAATACCTCCCCATATTCATTTGTTACAATAGTTATCCCACCCTTATTAGGTACAACTTGAATTGGACTAACCCATTCACTATTAGAAATTGGGTAGATAATACCAGCTTGAAGAAGCTTGGTGATCTCTTCCCTAACTACCTCAAGTATGAGTGATTTGAGTCTTCTTTCTGGTTGTCTAATTGGTTTGGATAATTACTTAAGATGAATGTGATGCATTAAAAGGGTAGATTTGATTTCTGGTATGTCATCTATGGTCCAACCTAAGGCCTTTTTTCCTCTAACACTTGAACAAGTTTGGACTCCTCAGTTTCAGTAAGTGAAGCAGAGATAATGAAAGGATATGAGGGATCAGGGAAAAGGAATGCATATTTCAATTGTTTAGGAAGAGGTTTTAGATCAGTAATATATTTCATTTGTGGGTTATAAAACTCAGGAATGGAGGAAGGGACTTCAGTTTCTTTAGATTCATTTTCATTAATACTGTCTAAGGTGGAGCAGTAAATATTAGAGTTGAAGGGGATTCAAGAGAGTTTTCAAGATCCTCTAGATTTGTGGAGTCTATGAATGAGAGGTCAACGTCAACTTCACCATTTATAACTTGGTTAATCATGGTGTAGATTTCATAAGATCCTGTATCATTAGAACATGATGAACATGATGGATTGGGGTTCAATTGATTCTCATAAGTGTCCTTGAAAGCATGGATTTAGAATGTAGAGTGATCCTCAGATGGGTATCGGATGGCTTGGAAAATATTGAACTTGACCAGTTGGTCACCAAATTCAATGGATAAGTTTCTTGAAAGGACATCGATTTTTTCTCTCACTATCATTAGGAATGGTCTTCCTATAATTAAGGGATATTTAGAAGATTTTGTCTCACCTTCCATTTCAAAGACATAGAAATCATCAGGGAAGATAAGATCATTCAAACAAACAAGGACATCCTCGATTATACCCTCAGGACTAATAGTGCTTCTATTGGATAATCTAATGACAACACATGTTGGATGCAAGGGACCTAGACCAAGGCTAGAGAATATGGATTTGGGCATGACATTAATTTAAGCTTCTAGGTCTATGATTGCATCATTAAAGTTACCTCCAATGGCCCAAAGGCCTTCATTTTTTATTGATTTTTTGATAATCCACCTTTCAAGGGGTGAGGTGGAACCCTTACAAGGCCCGTGGGTGTAAGTATTACATGGCCCATAGGCCTTAGAGGAATTAATTTCCCATAGGATTCAAACATTACATACAACCCAGACTAACTACTTGGAACTTCTCCTCCCCAGCATCTTCATCGTGAAATCATCTCTCTAACTTCGCATGGCTGTTCGGCTAGGCATTCTCGTGCATGAACAGGCTTGTCTCGATGGTAGGTGCCATACCCTCTCATTCTTGCAATATTTTTAGCTTATGCTGTGGTGAAAGCTCTTTGCTCATCCTTCTTGTAGATCTTGTTCCTTGTAGGTTTTCTGGTTTGCATCTTCACTTAAAGGTGCCCTGAAGGCCTTGAGATGGCCCTAAGGCCTTACTGACCCAAAGGCCTGGGTGGCCCGAAGGCCTTAAAGGACTCAGGGACCAAATCGGTGGCCCGAAGGCCCAAACGGGGGCATATTCCCTAGATCTTTTCACTTTATGGGAATAGACTGCTGGTTGGAAAAATTTTCAAAGGTCCTAAGCTGCCTCTTATGGGTGCACAATTCCTTAAGAAACTTGGAATACTTAGGGATTTTTTTTATGGCATCTAAGAGGTGAAGGTTTACTTCAACGCGTCTAAACATGTCAAGCATTTTAGGATTGGGTTAAAAGGAATTATTTGTCTTATAAATGTCTTGAGGAAAATGAATTGGGTTCCTAAGTGGAATGGAAGGAGGCGAGGGAATGGATTCAGATTCCTTTTCAAGTTTCTTTTTCTTATCAATTTCTAGGTCAACATTCAAAGGGGTTTGGAGGACTTATCTTGAGGTATAGAAATTTTCTTTCTTGATCTATTTGAAATTGCACTTACATTACCTTTGGGGTTGGGTAATGGTTGAGCTAGGAGTTGGGAATAATTTGATTGTTGTTGCTAGCTCAAGTGGTATGCAAGTTGACTAATTTGTGTTTCAATGTTTTTGCGGCTGGAATGGCTGAAGGAGGAAAGATCTTCCACTGCACTTTCCCATGGTTTCTTGGAAGAATAATCTTGTCCAGGATTGGGATTACCTTGATTTTGGTTCTTGGGAAAGCGATTTTATTGGTTTGGGAATTGGAAAGGCTCACTAGGATAGTAGAATCCAGGAGGAGGAAGAGGAGGATTGATCCTTTGATGTTGAGGAACAAAAGTTTAAGGTTATTGGAAGTTACCAACACCTTGACCATATTGGAACTGGTTTGGGTTTTAAGGAGGAAATTGATGGGGATAAGAGACTGGGTTTCCATACCTTAACCCTTGGTTATAAGAAGAAGAGAAGGGCTCAAAGTGAGGTTGGTTAGAGGTTCTAATGAACTAACCTAATAGTTGAGGGTTGATGTTCCTATGAGCATATGTTGCATTGAGCTCCATTGGTTTGGATTAATCAGATAGATCCTCTTGAAGTTGTGGACATGTGTCATTTGGATGAGATGGGGTGCTACAGATTCTACAGTTCTTGAAAGGTCTGGGAAACATTAATTGTGGAGAAGATGAGGTTGGGGCTTTGGAAGCCACAGCTAGTTGTCTCACAAGACCTGTAAGTTCACTCATCCACTTTTTCATCTTATTTGGCTCTGTAGATTGATTATCTTAAGCTTTTTTGACTTGATCATGTGCTTGAGTATG
Source organism: Viscum album (assembly GCA_963277665.1). Taxonomy (NCBI): domain Eukaryota; kingdom Viridiplantae; phylum Streptophyta; class Magnoliopsida; order Santalales; family Viscaceae; genus Viscum; species Viscum album. Next base: position 643,103,723 of record OY728120.1, on the reverse strand, counting down.
GATTTTTTGTTTGTTTTCAGCCATGTTTCTTATGATATCTCTTGCAGTTGTAGGAGTTTTATCAACAAGATCACTTCCACTTGTGGCATCAATGAGAGTTCTCTCTATATCCAATAACCTATCATAAAAGTATTGGATCAAGATATGGTTAGGGATTTGGTAGTGTGGTCAGGTTTCAACAAGATTTTTGAACCTCTCCTAGTATTCATGGAGTAATTCATTTTGGAATTGATGAATACCGCTTATTTTCTTTCAGATAGAAGCAGTATGATAAGCAGGAAAGAATTTCTATAAAAAAAAGTTGCTTCATGTCATTCCCTGTGGTTATGGAACCAGGAGGGAGGTAGTAAATAAATGACTTGGTAGAGTCATCTAGGGAGAAAGGGAATTCTCAGAGTTTGATTTGTTCCTCAGAAACCCCTTTAGGCTTCATGTTAGAGCACACCACTTGGAACTCTTTAAGGTGGACATGTGGATCCTCACCGGCTGGCCTGTGGAAATGAGGTAGAAGATGAATCAAACCTGATTTGAGTTTGAAGTTATCCTCTATGTTTGGATATTGAATACCAAGGGGTTGGTAATTTATATCCGCGGCAGTGAGTTCTTAAATTGTTTGTTCCCTAGGATTGGTCATTTCTAATTCAACTGGTTGGACAAATATGGGTTATTGATTTATTTGATTATCCCTAATATTCCTCCTAAGTTGGTGAAGTGTTCGCTCAATTTTAGGGTCAAAAAAATATAAGGGATTGTTTAGGAGGATATATGGAATTCATAGAGATTTTAGAATAAAGAAGAATATGGGTTTTTCTTTGTGTTTTTTATGTTTATGATTTTTATGAGAAGGCGGGTTTTTCTTTGTGTTTGTTTCAAAATTTTTTAATTTTTAAATTTAATTTTTTTGTTTTTTTTACAACAACCAAAAACTAATGACTGATTAATTGAACTGTACCTAGCAAAAATTCCATTTGAAAGTGTGGCCGATTGTTTCCTATCTACCATTCAAGGTTTTGGTGCTTTGTTAATGTGTATAATAGCACTTAGGTTGAATCCTCAGCAATGATACTTTTTAATAGTTGACTATTTTTAGTTGATTGTATTTTGATTGGGGGGTTTGTTTGCAAAGCTTAATTGAAATGATTTATTGATTAATATTGATTTAACAATTTGATAAATATTTGGGTGATTTCATCAATAGTTAGTTAATCTTGTGATATCCTTGAGCCTTGCTTTGTATTGCATTAAATTAACTCCCATGTCACAAGTTGACGTTGATTGGAATTCCTAAGTGTTAAGGCTTTAATCCAAGCCTTAACTTAACTAGGATTCTAATCTAAATTATTAATTAATTGTGGTAGTGTATTTATGGTTCCAATAATCCATGTAATCCATAGTTTAAACAAAATCAGTCATTAATCCATGACATGTTAAGTCTGACATACACAATGTTAAATTAAAGAATACCCATTGAGCAAAAGGTCTCAATCGCTTAACATCTCTAAATAATGACTCACCCCAATGGTAGATTTACTCATCCATTAATATGTTTATTAATCTGGTAATATATGTTTATGATGATGAATTAATAAGTGAAGAAAAAAGTTATAAGAAAAGAGTTGTGCATTGAACATACACACACAAATAGTGAAGAGAATTAAATAATGACTTTAGATTGAATGAGAAAGCACAATAAGGTAAGGGTATTCAACTGCATTTAAAATATTTCAAGTCCATTAATATTATTTAACATAAGTTTTATGATAATAATATATGAATAAGAAGAAACTTTCATTAAAATAGAATTACAAAAACAAACACTAACATGATTACAAACAAAGAACAACACAAAAGTAAATGAAAAAAAGAGAGGAGGAAAGGTCTATCAAGTGAAAACATGAGTATGTAAGGTCCTACCAAGACTTTGGAAAGGATTTGGTCATGCCAATACATGCTCTTCTCTTATAAAATTCCAACCTCATGTAAGGAGAAGAGGGGGTTGTATTTATAGCCCAAGGAGGTGAACTGTTTGCATTCCAAATATGCCCCTCCACTTGAATCACCAATTTGGCCATCCAGACAGCCACATATCAATATATATTATTCTTCAAAGTGTTATATAATAACATTGGAAGACTACTCTAAAAAGTTTGAGGCATTTTGACCTAAGGATCCAAAGTTATGATGGTTTGATTAAACAATTTTAATCTATCTATTTCAATCCAATCTTTTTAAAGGCCAAAATGTGAATGGGTTTTTGAATAGTAATATTCTATAAAATATGAACAATTTATTCAAAAAATTAGGATACCTATATCTCCTATTTCACACTGAAATATCTCATCTATAATGGATGTCTCTTTCAGAAGAAAAATCAATAATGGTGTGATAATTTTATTTCCCAGAGAGAATGGTAGTTTGGGTTTAAATTCATTAGTTGGGCCCCTGGTATTTAGAGTTGGGACTTGAAAGTTTTATCCAAGATGAATTAAATTTTCCCTCGACATCTGGAGTATAATTAAAGGATGTGGACTTCTGGAGTGAGCCCAGTAATTCTATCTTCTTGGATTGTCCAGTTTCTTCACAGATTATTTGGGCCTTTTTGTGTGGACCATATGACCCTCAAAATGGAATAATTGGTCCAAGATCCCTTCTAATGAAATGTTTTATATTGAATTATTAATCCTAAGAAACAAAAACCATGAAATTTATATAAGTAGGGTGATATTTATAATTAAAATAGTAAACTGATTTGAATCTGGATGAATTCAAATAGTGTTCAAAAATTACATTTAATATTTAAACATTAATATTTCACAAAAATTATGGACATTTAATATAAAATCATTAAAGGTAGTTTCCAATTTTTTTTAAATATTAATAACACCACTGATCCATCTCATTTTTTGAGATGGAGTGATCTTGAGATTGAACGTGACTTATCTTTGAATGAGTGTCCAGTCAGGATAGTTGATTCTGAGACCAAGGTACTTCATGGGAGGATGATAAATTTGGTTCATGTGATATGGAAGAATGGTTCTGATAATAATGAGACATGGGAACACGAGACACTAATAATAGATTAGTGGTCTCATATTTTTGGCATGGAAGTTTCTTCATAGGATTTTTGGGGATAAAATGTTTTTATGGTGGGGAGGTTGTAACATCCCGTTACTAATCTGATAGGTATGTCTTTAACATTGTTGTGGTTTTTCCTTTTTTTTTGACTCCGTATGGTTGATAATTAATAGGTAGGATATATATAATGGTGAAGTCAGAGCTTTTTTGGTTTCTCAGCTTTAACCAACTTTTTCTATAGGCTATAGGAGGGTTACACACCGTGTAACAAGGTTACATGATGTGAAAGGATTTCTAGTGGAAAGTTGTGAAAGGCTTCACGATATGAAGGTTACACATCATGAATATACTTTACATGTTGTGAGTTATTTAATGGATGGTTTTTAATTCAATGTGATGTATTTTTCTACAGTTTTTAATATGAACTATTTCATGACGTGAAATTGTATTACATGTCATGAAATACCCTGAGTGTGTTTTTTTAAAAGGGCAGCACAACTGAGATATTTTATTTCATTCACCCCATTTTAAACTCCCTCAACCCAAATCCTTCCATAGTGGATCTTGAAGCTCTTAAATCCTTGTGTATCCATTCGTTAAGCATTCGATCATTGTTGCACTTGTGGTGTGATTCCCGGGTAAGACCTCTCCTACGTTCTTCACCTTTCTCATTTTATCCTCCTTTGGTATTTCAATAGATCATCATGAAATTGATGTATCTATGATTTTTGATGTTGGATCTCATTTCTAGGTTGAGTTTCAAGTTCTTCTACACCTTCATTATCATTTATGGGTGTCGTTGCGAGTGTTTCATTTCGGGAAAAGATAGGTGGTTCCATCCTGATTAGCCAAATTTGTTAACCTTGAATTGATTGGTCTATTTAAATTATTGATTTAAATTAAATTTCTCAAACTTTATTTCAATTGATTTATTAAAAATCCAATTCTAGTTAATTGGGTGATTTTAAATGGTTTTGTCAAGGAACTTGGGGTAAAAACCCCAATTCTATTAGATTGGGGTTTGTTTACGAAAATTGGTTGAATTAAATTGATAGAAATGAATTAAATTAAAATTTTGAATTTAATTGTGGATATGAATTACGAAAATTGATGGAATTGGTTTTTAATGTATTTTAAACTTGTGAAAATGTCGTTAAAAGATTTGATAGAAACCTAGTGGTTTTATCTTATGAAAGAGGCATGTTTTTTTATTAAAACTCATTTTGGTTTTAAATGGAAAATTGACATTTGAAATGTGAGGAATGAGATTTAATTTTATTTTAAGAAGTTTTAAAATATATTGTCTATCATTGATTTTGTAAGAGCACATGCAAGCCTTAGGTAGTAGGTGAGTTATTTGGACACACTCAACACTATTACGACATTCTAAAACATACATGTAGCGGGTTACATCCCTAATGGGATGATGACAAGTTTAATTTTTCTAGTGTTAGGGGGATGTATGTATACACATATGATTTGAAATGAAAAACCTGTTTATTTTAAAAATTGAAAGCATTTATTTAGTTAATCTATCATCAACATCTATTATGGAATCTGTAGTGAGACCCTACTGGTCTTTTTAGCTCACACCCTACTTGTGTCTTTGGGTGTTTGTAGATTATCTTCTTCCAAGTTTGAGCAAGGGGAAATGATCTATTAGAGGCAGATCCAACTGTTGAACCATGGACGTGGTGAGTTGTGTCTTTAGGGACTTTGAATATTTTCATATTTTGGTACTTTGGTTGTAGTACTTTGGGCTTGTTTATGTCATGTTGTATTTTGGTAATTTACTCCCAGTGGAGTTTCTTTTGTTATGCATATTGACTCGTCTCATTTCACTTCTACAATGTTTTGTGAAAAAACTATTCCTAATTTCAATTATATGATTCCAGGTGCTAGTCACTGGACCATGGGGATCGGGAATTCCCTTCAGGCTATGTTAGCGTCAGCTCAGTTATTGTATTACCAGGGTACCCGAGTGAGTTTGTGACAGTGATGTGATTCATTCACACTCTACATGGAATGTATTAAGGATGGGTTTAGTGAACTTATATGACATATATGACTTAATAATTATACTATAATGATATTATACACACACACACACACATATATATATTTCATTTACTTTCTTTATTTCAATATGAAAATAAAATGGAAACAATGTTCATATGTATGTACGACCTAATATCTCCATGAATGGTGTATTCCATTTCATATTTCTATAGTATATAGATTATTATAAATACATATATACTGAATATATATGGTATTTATATCATGATTTAAAATATTTAAATAAGTATACCATGATCTATGTAAGAGTATAAATAATAAAAAGACAAAACATATATGAAAAACAAAGCATATATTACCTGAAACATAACATTAACATGGATTTGTTAATAAATGAGTAATTTGAAGTCATAACCAGATAATATATGGTATTATATATAAAAATATGGTTCTTTGGTATATTTATAATAAAATTATATTTATCATATAATATTTTTGAACGTGTATGAATAAATTAAAGACTTTAGGTAAGAGAAATTCAACTCACTTTTTATTTCTATGAGATACATGCCTTATTGATTGAAAATTAATTTTTTATTAAAATAAAGTCAAAGAAGAATACAACCAAATGGTGGAACCAGATCATGGGGGCCAAAACTAATAAATTTCAAGGGAATCACCCTGAATAATTTCCTTGTAGTAAGCAGGTAAGGACCCTAAGCTGGTGTAGGAAATCAATCACTCATCAGGCCTTCCACCCCTGATAAAGATGTATGCCGAAAATTTCCCTTCTCTCAAACAGTTCTCAACATGACTACCCGAACTAATTTTCACTTTATATCTCCTGATGAGATAAATAAAATACCAAGGTAGAACCTCCTTCCCTTTGAGAAGCTAGAACAACACCGTTGAATTAGATTCAACATCCTCAATCTGTAGATTGTAATGATCTCATAGCATGAGACTGGTATGCATGGATATAAACTTTTCACCTATGGAGTTACCTAGTCCATAGAAATAATTGAACCCTCGAACCATCGAGACACTATTATCAATTACCAGACCTCCCCCCTCATAATCCTAGAAATGCATTATTTTTCAACATTCAATTTCGAACCTATCACCAGAGGGATCCATCTAATCCACTTGTCATGTTCCTTCTTGATGGTTCTCATAGTCCAAAAGTTCCTAAGTAAGAGCCTATGAATCATGGTATAATCCACCCCTACTTTAAGAATCATTCCCAGATCTGTTTCCAGTTCCCTCACCCAAACCTGAAGAAACATATAAGATATAGTCCTTCCCTCTCTAGCCTTTTTTCTAGTTTCCCACAGGTTCTAACAAACAACAACCAAAGTCATACGGTGTACCTTACCCTCAACCCATTGATGCCAAGCTCCCTAAAACCAAACCTAAAAAATATATTTCATATATTTCCCTCCACCATTGATTTTCATGTTCTTCCACATATATTCCTATATCTCTTCCGCCCCTTCACCTTGAAAAAAGAGGCTCCATGAAGACTCCCCTTGTATCCTTTCAAAACAGTGACATAGAGATGTTAGGATAGCCACTTTTCTATGAATATTTTCATCCATCAAGAGTGCCTAATTTCTCATCCTCCATAAAATAAAATTCATCTTGGTTGGAATTTATTTTCACCAAATGTGTATTTCCCAATTATCTGATCCATCTTATAAATGAATCAATTCCCTAATTTTTTTACTGTTGAAACATCCATAAGAAAAACCTATAAAAACTTATATGTCTGGTTATTCCATTTGTTGAATGACATCATAAACATATTTTTGATCTTTAGTGAGAATGGAATCCATCAAAGTAGCATACTAGATTTACTATCTGAAATAAATGTTTGGGGAAGGGAATCTTGGAAAAAATAGTTTCTGACCTTCCCAATTCGACTTCTAGAGGATAATGTCGTCACACCCCACAACCCATCTAGCTTGCTCCTGCAGCTCCTCCATGTGATTTATAATGATTCGACAGAGGCTTGAAATTCTACACATTTGAATATCCCAATCCACACATCTCCCCCTGTTTCTTCCTCTAATTAATTTTCCCAAAGTGAATTCCCTTCCATAGCATCCCATGCCAACTGCGCCTGCATGGCATGTATGGTTTCATATATGCTATAGATACCGACACGAACCTCCATAACTGATTTTTCTAGATGATTCCATGAGGCTCAGTGGCATCGTACCATTTGATTTTCATCCCATAGGAATGTGGTCATGGTATTTTCCAACTTGGTAATAATTCCCTTAGGTGGAATAATGATAGACAACACATGCATGAGAATAGAAGTTAGGAAACTTTTGATCAAGGTGACCCTTCCTCGAAATGATAAAACACATTTTTCTAGATTCCAATTATTCCCATGATCTTAATAAGAATATCATAAAATATGGACTTCTTAATCCTTCCATTAGATATGGGAGCTCCGAGACTGATCATTGGAAGTTGACGCCTTTGTATTCCCAGTTTCCCCCTAAATTGCAAAACTGCATATTCCAAAACATTTATTAGAAATAAAGATATTAATTTTCCTTTGATTGATACTTTGGCCACTCAAGTTACCATACATTGACATAATTTTCATGAATCCATTAATTGACTTATGTCTACCATTAATGAATAATAGCATATCATCTGGAAACATTAGATGAAAGATGATCCCAATCCCATGCTTGTTTGTTTATGGAAATATCTTCCCTTCACCTGTGAATTTATGAACATTCCTTGTGAGTACCTCTTGTGCCAAGATGAAAAGATTGGGAGACAATGGATCACCTTATCTAACACCACAAACAGTTTTGAAGAATCCAAAACGTCATCCCATTAGAGAAATGGTTATCCATGGGGAAGCGAAGCACTAATAACAGAAATCACAAAACTATTCCAGAAAGCCTAAACTTCTCATAACCTATATAATGAAACCCCATTTGAGTAAATCATAAGCTTTATCCATGTAAAGTTAGATAATCACATTATAACCAATTTTTTTATTCAAATATTCCACAATTTCCTTAGTAATACCAATTTTTTCTTGTATACCTCTAACTTTCACAAAACCATGTTTCTCCTTGGAAAAAAGTATTAAAATTATGCCTCTAAGTCTCATATTGATGAGGTTGATAAAGATTTTATAGGATAAATTCCACAATCAAATTGGTATGTACTGATTAATGGAATTTAGGTCCTTCTCTTTTGGGATTATAATAACCCTGGAGGCACAAGAATCTCTGTTAAATGGACCTCCCTTGAAAAATTCCTACACTGCATCAATCACTTTACCCTTTAAAATACCCCAGGTGACCACATAAAATGATTTTGTAAAACCATTGGGGATAGGCGCACTTTCCTGTTTGAGATTGAAAATGGATTCCTTGATCTCCTTCTCCTAAGGAATTTCAATCAGGTTGTCAATATCCCTATTCTCAAAAAGCATTAGAATGAAATTCATAAAATTATCTTCCCCACCTAACCTTATAATAGGTCTAGTAATGGTAATTTTTTACCCTACTAAAAGACCTTAAAAATGATATAGCACCATTCTTCCTACCACAACCACATCCATGGTGAAAGACCCATCATCAAGCTTTAAATTGACCCTCCTACTCACTTTATATTCTTTTAAATAGGCCTAAAAATGTAGTATTTTGGTCCCCCTCCTTGATCCACAATTCTCTTGACTTCTACCTCCATATCCTTTCAATATCCAATATATTCTTATCCAACATGATTCATTTTTCAGTAAAAAGTGAGAACCTTACATCATCCCAACTTTTCTAGAGGTTTTCGTCTAGATTTTCAATCTCACCCTTGAGCCCTTACAAGGTATATCCATCATCATTTTTTCTATACAAACACTTATGAATGTCCTTTTTCAACCTCTGAAGGTGCTTTGTCAGGCCCACCTAAGAAGTGTCCCTCTCTGAGTACACCCAGGATTCCTTAACCAGTTGCAAAAAATCTTTGGATCAGTGCGAATTGGTGGAGTGAAAGAAAAAATGTCACCTCAAATATTCTTTTCTTAACACTACCAAAAGTGGAGCATCATTAGACAAAGATTTGGTAAGATGCATAATAGCATCCTGAGCAAAAACATCCAATCCTTGAATATTGGTAAGACATCAATCAATCCTACTCCATATTCTACTAGCACCCTTACGATTGTTACACCATGTGTACTTTCTTACTGAAAAAACCATATCCATCAGACCCTCAACAGACATAAAATCCTGTAATTATTGTATGGAAGTAGTAGAGTCGATAATTCCACTTCTCTTCCTAGACATATCGGCAATTACATTGAAATCCCCTCCAACATACCATGGCAGGCTACCCGACTAAAAAAGAATTAGGTAATTCTGAGGATCCATTCATTCATCCACTTAATAGCTAGCATAAACAAAGGAAAATAAAATGTCACTACACCCTACATTGATTTTAGTGGTAATATATTGGGAAAAGGAATCCATATACTCAACCGAGATTCCTTGTTTCTATAAAATCCATATGTGCCTATTGTTTGGACTTTCATGCATGAAACCAACGTAACCCATACTATTTTAATAATATCAAATATGTAGCACATCCTATTTCGGTTCCAGTATAGCGACAAGAGATGATTGATGATATCTCGACTCATAAGCAATGAAAGCTCACTTTGTACATACCCTCAATCCCCGAGTGTTCTAGATTATTAGAAAGAACATTAAACACGAAAAGGTGCGGTCTTGTGGCCAAGTGTACAGGAATTTAGATTCGAGCCTACAACAGATGCTTCCCTAGACCTGGATCTAGTAATGAGTCCACTGATAGAACTAGGTGAAAAAATGTTCAGATTAACTTCCTCCTTCCCAACTGTAGTGACTATCTTAATAACTACATCATTTGGCTCTTCCAAAACTGAGAACCTGTTGAAGGATCGATCCAAGGGTGATTGATACATCAGTGGAACACCCTCTGGGAATAATAATACTATCATCATTCTTTATAGTGAGTTCCCAGTAGCATGAATCTCCTCCAACACTCCGACCAATAATGGGTTATCATAATAGCTTCCCTTTTTACTTGATACATAGCCTGCTTCTGAAAAAACAGTACCAAAAATAAGAACCGAAAATGAAGTAGGTTTTGGTTATGACGTGGTCGAGGGTTAACTGAAAAGTATATTTATGTGATTCGAGGGGGATTGATCAAAATTATCCACTAATTTGTCAGATTACCGCTATGTCTCAATGGTCAGAAGAGGAGAACATGTGACAGGTGCATTTGAATCATTCTTTGAATTTGAAAATCCCACCCTAACATTTCCATCTCCACCTAGAGAGGAAAAAGAGTCTTCCTGAGGTTCTTTTAAGAATTCTCCATTGCATTCCCTATCTCCTTTAAAGAAGGATAAACAGGATCATACTCGCCCACAACAGGATCAACCACCCGAGTAGGCCCCAAGATCTTTTGATGCCTATATTTGCATATTTTCATTTCATGGCTCTATAAGAAACACTCCGAAAAAAACCTTGGAGAAGCCTAAAAAACCAACTGATGCCAATAAGAAAAACCATCACCTTCCCTAATCAGAACCCAACTATGAAATTTCAGCACAATATCTATTTTGATGCAAATGCAGGGACAAGATGTCGCCTGAAGGCAATGAGTGTCATTGTCCAAACATAGGAAGTTGACCAGTGCATTTACAACCAAATGGAGAATACCAGGATTGTAGAGTAGTAAGAGGAGGCCAGGTAACATAATCCATACTACTTCCATATTGGACTCCTTTCTGTACTGAGCCACCCAGGACCAGTGAGAGAGAGAGAAATGCCACTAACTACAACATCGCTCTTCTCTTGACTAAGCCTTCACAAAATCTTCCCTATAGAGAAGGTGAATAGAGAAGGTGAACCTTTAATGAACTGTAACAAACACTAGTTTTTGAAGACCCCAAAAATTAAAAAAATTACTAAATAAGTCCTGGGAGGGTTTTTCTCTACCAAAGTGCGCAACCAACAACATATCATGAAAATTAATTACCACAGGGGTAACTATTTATTGCTATAATCTTATCGCTTATCAAGATTGTTTATGATTGTGCTTATATTAATGAAATATTATGAACTATCTCTCAATAAATCTCATGAATTTTTGTACCATCTAGTCATTCATGTTATATAAAAGTAATTGTGTTATTTTTCCACTCTTTGGTACTTGAGATAATTTTGGAATTTTTTTTATAAAAATTTTATTTTATTTTTCCTTTCAGTCAGAAATTTGTGTTCTTTCAAAATCATATTTTCTAAAAAATTCAAAAATGTTTTACTATTATCCTATGATGATTAAAGTAAATTTTTATCCATGTATTAACTTCTTAAAAAATTATTTTCAAAGTAATATTGTTTTCATTTTCTAATCAGGGAAATTTTCTAAACTTTTAAGGTGCAAAAGGAATGTTCAACATGTACTGACCTACCCACCATCATAACCATAATTTACATGATTATTCCTTTGTAAGTTTACAAGATTATTTTTTAAAGAATTTAATTTCCTAATATTTAATAAATTTGTTGATTTTAAAATGGTTTTCAAATAAAAAGGGTTTTTAAAAATTCTTTTATGCTTAAAACATGTTTTAAATGATTTTCATAGCTTCTATTATATGTTTTCGAAAGGTTTCTTTCAAAGAAAAGGATTTCAATGATTTCAAATATTCTTTTATAAGATTTCAAATAATTTTCAAAGAAAAATGTTTTTCAAATGTTTTCAATATTCTTTATAAGTTTTAAAATTTATTTTCAAGGAAAATGGTCTTCAAAATGTTTTATGATTTAAAAAGAATTTTTCAAAGCATAAAGGATATTTTCCTCAAGAAAATTTTTAAACAAATTTTCATGTTTCATTTATATGTTTCAAATTATTTTCAAGGAAATTATTTTGAAAATGTTATAAGTTTTGAAAAGTTCTTTTCAAAGAAAATTTATGTTTCAAGTGATCTTTAAAAATTCTTCTCCATATAATATGACATCTTTGGTTATAGTTTATGATTTATTAGGGATATGATACAAGGATACCATTAATATTATTTATCTGAATGGTATATGTTTGGATGAATAGATGTTTATGAAACAAGTTTCTCTTAAACTAGTTATACCATAAAAATGCTTATGAAACCTGATTCCTTTCACGAGTTATTCTAGGATGAAATGGTTATGAAAACTATATATTTTCCTTAGGTTATGATATGATTTAATGTTTAAGATACCCATTTCATTTCATTTTTTATGATATGATGTTTATGAAACTAATATTTTTTTTGTGGGTTATGATATGATTCAAGTTTTATTATCTTATGGCACATATATGTATGAATTTATTCTCTGATGGGTGTGACCTATATCTCCCTCCAATTCATTGGGTAAATATTTATATCTCATGAGATAATGATGAGAATCAAGTAAATGGGATTGATCCACTATGTAAGATGGGGATACCCAATCCACTATGAGAATATGGGGAAACCCGATCCACAATGGGAATATGGGGAAACCTAATCCACTGTGGAAAGATGGGGAAACCTGATCCATTACAAGGAAATGACTTATTGGGGATGGTGGTGTGTCCAACCCAGAAGGTGTATGTAAGAACCCGGGTTTTTGGAAACGGGTCAAAATCCCGACCCTGTTTGAATTTTTGACTGGTTTCTAAGGAAACTGGAGAAAACGGGAAGTTTCTGGAAATTTCCAGACTACACGCCCTGTACATTAAGTACACTCCATGTATATGTTAAATGAGTGTCGGTCGTGTGCTCGCCAAGTACGTTCCGTGTGGTGACCGTGTAGAAATTTCTTACTACACAGCATGGAGTTTTGAACACACCGTGTAACCCCGACCATGTGGTGTCCATACATGGCATGTAGTCCGGTTGGCCGGGTAGAACTGAGGACACGCCATGTTCCCCTTGGACACGCCGTGTAGTCTAGCCATGTATAAGGGATATACATGGCGTGTGGGTAAGTCGGCGAGGACGAGAAGGGAAACCAAGTACATGTCGTGTACCCACATGTACACGTCGTGTATACATGTCGGTAGGTTCGGAAAGTAAGTCAGTATAATTTCAGCCATCATGTGAACAATAAAATGATACATGTCATGTAATTAAATTATATGCCATGTATTTTCTTTTTTTTGCTAAAACAGGAAGTAGCCTCATTTTGAGGCAGAACCTCAATACCTCCTTCGGGTTGAGCGGGGGGGAGCCGGCCGGATCTTTAAACCCTTCCTGGTTCTCCGTCCGAAGTCAGATTCGATCGTGGTTGGATGTGTTGGAACCTCCTCGGTAAGGCCTCGATTCCCCTTCAGCCGTTTTGTTTGATTTTTGTTCTATAACGAGTTATAGGGGTTTGAGCGGTTTCGATTATTTTGTAGATCTACCAATTTTTAGACCAAATTGAAGGTTGTTTCCAGAGGAGTAGCATCGTATGAGTCTCAGGTAGGTGGTGAATACTTTATTTTGTGTTTTCGCGGTTGTTTGGGTGACGTGGCCTTCGGCGTGTTTTCGGGTATTTTGAGCAGGACCTGTTTTATCTGCTATTTCATATTGAATTGCTTGTTGGACCTACGGGATGCCTTTGGGTAGTCCATGTTACTAGTTTGTGTGAGCGAGGCTAGGTGAGGGGTCGTTGCTCGTCGGGGCATTTTGGTCGGGGAATGCAAGAATGGTTTTAATTTAAATATTAATGTGTTAAACTATTAGTTTAATTTATTAAAGCCTGATATAAATTGCTAGAGGCATTTAAGACCTTAGTGCTGGTATGGGACAGCACCTTGCATAGTTTAATTCAACTGTTTAGTTTGTTTTTCCTGGTTATGTTTTCTGTTTACATATGTTATATATGCAATTGCTGAATTGCATATACTGGACCCTTTGGGTTGTGTTGGGCTTGGCCCGGTTACGCTTGAGTGATGTTGTTCACAGGTTGGGCTCGGCTCGGGTTACGATGGGTGGTTTTGACCACGGGATTGGGCGTCATGGACGTCGTCTTGAGGTAGTACAACTGTCAGGTTGGTCATGGCACGGGTTACCAGGATGGTGATGCCATCGGACTTGAGCGACATGGTCGCAGGGACATGAGGTTTTAGATGTTTTCGTGGCTTAGGTGCTATTTTTGTGATTACCGCTCACCCGGGGCTTTGAGTAGTGTGCACACAGAGATACTCTGTGATGAGGTGGTTTTGACCACTCGTGTGGGTAGAGGCCCCCGTAGTAGCGGTTAGGTATTTTGGTTGGGGGTGATTTCCATAGAAAGCCACGTGGGAGGTGAGGAGCCTTCAGGGGATGGCTTGAGACACGAGGTGTCAGGAGGCACACGGTGCCAGGTTACTATTCTTGGTCGTGCCTTCGGGACATCGGTACTTGAGACACGAGGTGTCATGAGGCACAGGGTGCCGGGTTCCTATCCTTGGGCGTGCCTTCGGGACGTCAGTACTTGAGACACAAGGTGTCAGGTGGCACGTGGTGCCAGGTTACACGACAGAGATTCCGGCGTTGGATGAAGTACGTGACGCTCCATGGTGGCTATTGAGCACTAGTGAAGTTTGTGTTTAATTGTGCATTGTACTGTTTATTTCTTCCTTGTAATGAATGACTACTTAAACACATATATTTGGTACGCACCATTGGGTGGTATCCTACTGAGATTTTTCTCACACCCTGTATGGGCCCTTCGAAATGTGTGCAGACATTATGGATTTACATTTAGGAAAAAGGCTAGCTTCAGGTGATGGGTTGCGTTAGTTATTTCATGGAGAGGGTATGGACCTTTAGGTCATGACTAGCTGGGTTTACTTTGTTTTGTTTAATTTTCTGTATCGGCATGCTTACGTGTTGAAGCTACTGTTGGTTAGCCATTGGCGCCCTTTTTATATTCAGTTGAGTATGACTTGTTTTGGATGCATGTTTTACTGTTCAGTAGTAGTTACATGTTATCAGAACGATATTGTTTATATTTATTGCTTCTGTTGTTTATCTATATTGATTATGCTACCGCTCTGCGGGTTTGGTTCGAGTCTGCTGAGTCTTTCTTTCCGCTGCATCTTTACTATTCTATTTGGACCAGTACCCTTATTATGATCCTCTGAGAGGGTATAGCCTCCCCACTATACCTAACAGACCCTCACTACTAGTAAGAAGCCTTTGGAGTTCAGGGGAGTTGTGCCTAAGGTAGTGACACCTAACCCGTTCGGCACCGTTCAGGTGGCTGGCTGGGTCCAGGGCGTTACAAAGTGGTATCAGAGGAGTTCTTGATAAGGATTTAGTAGCAGTGTTTTTTTGGATACTAATGAGATTGAGACTTCTCTTTTTATTTATGATGGTTTTACTATTTTGGATATAGTAGGCCGGAGATAAGTTGTTACTAGAACTGGGATTCTAACTTGTGCTTGGGTGCCTGCAGCCCCAGGTACGAGGGATGGACCAAGTTGCCAATGGGTGGGAATTGCTGTTTTCTTTTTGCTCAGATTACAGTTTATATGATTTCCACCTTGGTGGATCACTTGATGTGTGATGTTCTTGATTGTGATATCTGACCCTAAACCCGGTGTGTTAAGGGAAAATTGGACCTTGGCCTGGTATGGCAAGGCTTGGTTTCTTGGATTTGATAGGCACATTTTTAGGGTATTTCAATTTCATAATTGCACGTATGCTTTGTGAAGTGATAATTCCATGTGAATGAAATATCAATTTCTATGATTTATATGTTTTGAAATGTAATTTGGTGAAATTATTGATAGAATTTCTTGTATGTTTCAATGTGTATGCCATGCTTTATTTTTTTAGAATTGCATGTGGCAGAATATTTGGGTCTTACTCTTATGAGAGCAGGCAGGTACTATGGCTGAGGCAGTGTAACTTTCAGGATTGGGAGACTTGGTCATTGGTTTGAGGCAACGTGAGTTGTCAGGACGGGCATGGCCCAAGGTAATTTTGATACTTGTCTCTTTTGAGGGCGGGTAAGGAGGCCATGAGGCCGGAATGCCGTGGGGCATGGTTTGCGGTGAGGGGGAGTAAGGGTAGTTGTTATGCACTGCCTTTTACTGATTTCCTTATCTATGTAGAATATATTGTTATATATATATATATGAGTTTTCTAACCATTTATGGTATTCAGCAGGTTACTCCTTCACAACTCGATGGAGCGTCAGGCAGGAGATGATACAGTGCCGCAGGATCAGGGTCAGAATTCAGTACAAGCAGAGCACGAACTGCAGGTACAGGCCCAGGGACAGGATCAGGTTCAGAATCTAGTACAGGCTAGACAGTAGCCAGGTTTGGCATCGTTCGGGCCATGGCTTGACAAGCAGCTCCAAGCTATCCCGGTACGTGTCTTGCAGGGGATTGACAGAGGCATGCAGGGTACAGAGCCTTCTATGGCGTATCTGACGCGGGATTTCCAGTCGCGGTACCCGCCGCTTTTTCAGGGAGAGGGTGGTCCGCAGGCGGCTGAGAACTAGATAGAGAGTATAAAGATCATTTTCGAGTAGCTGGAGATGCCTCCAGGGCAGAGGGTCAAGCTAGTGACGTACATGCTGAGAGGACTGGCGAAGCATTGGTGGGATGTACAGGTACAGGCTCGTAGGCACGAGGGACTAGCATGGAAGGACGTTGAGGACAGGTTCTTCACGCACTTTTATCCAGAGACGTTGAGGGAAGAGAGAGATCGGGATTTATTGAGTCTCCAGTAGGGAGACATGTCCGTCATGGACTACGCAGCTACCTTCATAGAGTTGTCTCGCTTTGCACCTGGTATGGTAAGCGATGATGCAGCTAGGGTGAGGCGCTTCAAGGATGGATTACGACACGCCATTCGGGTCTAGGTGAACATCTTCAGGCTAGGTTCCTTTTCCGAGGCGGTGAATCAGGCGGTCATAGCCAAGGGAAATGAAATATAAAAGTCTCACTTGGGCAGGGTGACAGCTTTAGGGGATGGTTCAGATAGCAGGAAGCGAGGACGATATGAGTTCCAGTAGGGCAGTCAGGCTAGGGATTCAGCTAGACCACCTCGTGGTAGTTCTTCAGTGATTTTCTTCCAGTTTGGACAGTCGGGACATGTTCGGGGGCAGTGCGATAGGCCTTTGAAGGAGTGTAGGGCATGTGGACAGGACGGGCATCTGGAGAGGTTTTACAGGCAGCCTTCACAGATAGCTGGTAGGCAGGGACTAGGACAGACTGTAGCGTCTGGAGTTGGTTCGGGTTCGGTACCCAGCGAGGGTAGTCTAGGTTCATCTGTGCACGGAGGTCATGACAGAGACAATAGGACCCAACTGAGGGGTCAGTGGCCGGTGACTGGAGAATCATCACAGGGAGGTCAGGCATCAAGCAGCTATGTTTCAGGCTAGGTGCGCACCGTGGAGCTTCCAGAGGCTGAGCAGGGAGGTGAGTCGATGATAGTTAGAGGTACACCGCAATGTGGTCGTGATCTCCATGTTTCCTTTTTGGAATGACCTGTGGAGGCATGTCTGTTTTGAGTGCATGTGGTGCACATGATCTATGTGAACTGACTAGATGCTAGTCAGTGTAATTGGAACCATAGTGGGTGTGTGATATATTCTATATATATATGTATGAGATGTGTGGCATCGGGGCATTACAGATGTGGGTTACTTGAGGTGCCTTGGGCACCGGGGCATCGAGGATGCAGGTTACTTGAGGTGATAGGCATCAGGACCTCGTAGAGGTGGACACCGATGCAGTGTGGGTTACGTTGGGTGTCGGAAGTGACCCAGGATCACCAATGGGGCGCAGGGGTGACGATGCGTCATGGGAGGACTATGTGTCCGAAAAACTGGTTAGTAAACCTTGGTTGCTTTGAGCTTTGTTGGTTGAGACCGAGTAGGAAATTCCTAAGGTGGGGATCCCCTTGAGGAATTTATCCATAACCTTCGGACCAGGGTAGTCCAGGTTGTTTGATCGGAATGGTATGAACGGTGCCATCTCTGGGTTTCGTTCGGTAGCTCGGGGACGTTCTACGTTAAGGTGGGGAGTTTGTAAGAACCCAAGTTTTTGGAAACGGGTCAAAATCCCGACCCTGTTTGAATTTTTGACTGGTTTATGAGGAAACTGGAGAAAACTGGAAGTTTCTGGAAATTTCCAGACTGCACATCATGTACATTAAGTACACGCAGTGTATATGTTAAATGAGTGTCGGTCGTGTGCTCTCCAAGTACATGTCGTGTGGTGACCGTGTAGAAATTTCTTACTACACAGCGTGTAGTTTTGAACACGCCGTGTAACCCCGACCGTGTGGTGGCCATACATGGCGTGTAGTCTGGTTGGCCAGGTAGAACCGAGGACACGCCGTGTTCCCCTTGGACACGTTGTGTAGTCTATCCATGTATAAGGGATATACATAGCATGTGGGTAAGTCGGCGAGGATGAGAAGGGAAACCAAGTACACGCCGTGTACCCACAGGTACACGTCGTGTATACATCTCAGCAGGTTTGGAAATTAAGTCAGCGGAATTTCAGCCGTCATGTGAACAGTAAAATGATACACATCGTGTACTTAGAGTACAAGCCATGTATTTTCTTTTTTTCGCTAAAATGGGAAGTAGCCTCATTTTGAGGAAGAACCTCAATACCTCCTTCGGGTTGACCGGGGGGGAGCCGGCCGGATCTTAAAACCCTTCCCGGTACTCCGTCTGAAGTCGGATTCGATCGCAGTTGGATGCGTTGGAACCCCCTCGGTAAGGCCTGAATTCCCCTTCTTCCGTTTTGTTTCATTTTTGTTCTAGAACGAGTTATAGGGGTTTGAGCGGTTTGGATTCTTTTGTAGATATACCGCGTTTTAGACTGAATTAAAGGCTGCTACCGTAGGAGTAGCATCGTATGAGTCTCAGGTAGGTGGTGCATACTTCATTTTGTGTTTTTGTGGTTGTTTGGGTGATGCATCCTTTGGCGTGTTTTCGGGTATTTTGAGCGGGACATGTTTTATCTTCTATTTCATATTGAATTTCTTGTTGGACCTATGGGATGCCTTTGGATAGTCCTTGTTACCAGTTTGAGTGACATTTTGGCTGGGGAACGCCGGAATGGTTTTAATTGAAATATTAATGTGTTAAACTGTTAGTTTAATTTATTAAATCCTGATATAAATTGCTAGAGGAATTTAAAACCTTAGTGTTGGTATGGGACAGCACCTTTCATTGTGCAATTCAACTGTTTAGTTTGTTTTTCCTGGTTATGTTTTCTGTTTACATATGTTATATATGAAATTTCTGAATTGCATCTGATGGACCCTTTGGGTTGTGTTGGGATTGGCCCAGTTATGCTTGAGTGATGTTATTCACAGGTTGGGCTCGGCCTGGGTTACGATGGGTTGTTTTGACCATGAGATTGGGCGTTATGGACGTCGGCTTGAGGAAGTACGACTGTATGGTTGGGCATGGCCCGGGTTACCAGGATGGGGATTCCATCGGACTTGAGCGACATGGTCACAGGGACACAAGGTGTCAGATGTTTTGGTGGCTTAGGTGCTATTTTGCTGATTACCACTCACCCGGGACTTTGAGTAGTGTGCACACCGAGATACTCCATGATGAGGTAGTTTTGACCACTCGTGTGGGTAGAGGTCCCCGTAGTTGTTGTTAGGTATTTTGGTTGGGGGGTTCTTGCCGTAGAAATCCACGTGGGAGGTGAGGAGCCTTCAGGGGATAGCTTGAGACATGAGGTGTCAAGAGGCACACAGTGTCGGGTTACTATTCTTGGGTGTGCCTTCGGGACGTCGGTACTTGAGACACGACGTGTCAGGAGGCACATGGTGTCGGGTTCCTATCCTTGGGCGTGCCTTCAGGATGTCGATACTTGATACATGAGGTGTCAGGTGGCACGTGGTGCTGGGTTACACGACAGAGATTTCGGCATTGGCCGAAGCAGGTGACGCTCCATGGTGGCTATTGAGCACCAGTGAAGTTTGGGTTTAATTGTGTATTGTACTGTTTACTACTTCCTTGTAATTCATGACTGTTTAAACACATATATTTGGTAGGCACCATTGGGTGGTATCCTACTGAGATTTGTCTCACCCCCTACACGAGCCCTTCGGGATGCGTGCAGACTTTATGAATTTACGTGCAGGAAAGAGGTGAGATTCAGGAGCTGCACTATGTTAGTTATTTCTTGGAGAGGGTATGGACCTTTAGGTTATGCCTATCTGGGTTTACTTTGTTTTGTTTACTTTTCTATATCGGCATGATTACGTGTTGTAGCTATTGTTGGTTAGCCATTGGCTCCCTTTTTATATTCAGTTGAGTATGACCTGTTTGGGATGCATGTTTTACTGTTTAGTAGTAGTTAGATGTTATCAGTACGCTATTTTTTATATTTATTGCTTCCGCTGTTTATCTATATTGATTATGCTACCGCTCTGCGGGTCTGGTTCGAGTCTGTTGAGTATTTATTTCCGCTGCATCTTTACTGTTCTATTTGGACCAGTACCCTTATTATGATCCTCTGAGAGGGTATATCCTCCCCACTATACCAAACAGACCCTCGCTGATAGTCGGCAGCCTTTGCCGTTCAGGGGAGGTGCACCTAAGGTAGTGACACCCGACCCGTTCGGCACAGTTTGGGTGGCTGGCCAGGTACGGGGTGTTACAGTGTATTCCTTATGAAGTTACTTGATAATTGTTTGACCATGATCCTTGACTTATAGGGAATGATGTTACATGTTCATGTTCTTGATTATCTTATGATTCATGTCTTACAAAATACAAATATTTGTTCCATGTCTCATGATCATGATAATTTTATGTAGGTTATGATCTTCAAATGTGATTCTCATTTTCTCATACCCTTATGTTCATGTTATTATTACGTATTTCCTTTATTTACCCTTACTGAGCATTCAATCTCACCCCTTTCTTATGTTTACTTTCCCCAAGTTATGAAGAAAGTTTTTAATTAGGAGTACTAAAGGGGAGGATCTTTAACAGAGATGTTGAAGATCTTTCACCAAACTAGATGAATGTGTTCCAAGTTTCCAAAGACACTAAACTATTATGGTCCTCAAGCAAGTATTTTTATAATATGTTGAATATTCATCTAAAATGATGTAATATCCATGTATGTTAATCCAAGGTCACTATAGTTGGTATCAAAGGAATGTTTTATTCAACATTTGGTAACTAGGATGAGAAAACTTTAGTGATATCACTAGGGATATTTCTAAGGATAGGTCTAGGGATGTCTCTAAGGATAAGTCTAAAGATGAGTTAAAGTATAGGAAAATTTCCAAGAATTTTGGAAAAGGATAGATCAAGTGGTTTCCTAGTAATACATCCATGCCTAGATACAAGAAGTGTATGTGGATCTAGAATATATATAAATTGGGGTAACATCCCCAAAAACACCATATTAAGCTAGACTCTATCGGGAACAGGTGTATGAAAATGAGGATTTCCACACACCTGGTATGACACTCCCACCACGAGATATGATTTGTGAATTTATAAAATCTTTATGAACCATCATAAAATATTTAAATAGGACTATGAATAACCTAAGGTGTCAATGATTAAATAAGTAGGTTTCATTATTTAGACATCCTATAAGTAATTTTTCATGATTATGTGGTCTTCTATTATGATAAGTGTTTCTCACACTTTGCTTTCTAGTTTTATTCAATAGTGGAAACTATAAGAAACTAGGTTAACACTGAATGTTTCAGAAGTGGAAAGTATGAGAATGATGAAAATAAATTTCATAAGTGTAAATATCATGAATAGAATCAGGAAGGTCCACGATTGTTGGTTATACAGATGAAGATAAAGAGACCTCAAACAATATGTGAAAATCATGAGATGTTCTTTGAGTATTATTTATATTAAACATAATAAGCATGATTGGATTGAGGTTGAGGAACCTTAATACAATAATATTATTTAATATTCTAGGAAATGAGTATTAATGGATAAGATGACGAATTCTGAGTAATGGTTTAAGAATAATGTTTGATGATTGAAGTGTATATATATAGGAATTAAAGAATTATGTTATATGAATTAAGAAGTATATGTTTTACATTAAGGATTTGAAAAAAATAAATTGAGTGGGTATAATGAACTATAAAAGGGATTTAATGGAAATGTGATATTTTGATTAAGGTAAGGTAAACCTTAATGTGTCCCTGATGTTAAGAAAATTGTGTTTATCTTGGATAAAGAGATTATTGATATGATAAAGTAAATAGGATAGTATTTATTACCCTGGAAATTATTATTGATTTTTTGAAAAAGTGGTTTATGTCATCAAGGATGAAGTTTATAAATTCTTGGATTTAAAGAATATATCCAGTAATCATTGGAATAAGAAGGTATGAATTTTTTTTAAAAGGATTTATGGTAATTCAGGTTATTATCATATTTCAAGATAATATACGATGAGGGTATTCACATGTGTTGAATGTGACAACCAAGAGATACTTTTTGATATATGGGGGATCAATGTTAAGATGATTTCATGACCTTATTTCTAAAATTTTGTATTTTCATATTTTGGAAGGGTTATAAGGTTAACCATTTTTTTAAATTTTAAGTTAAAATTAAGATGAAGTTTGTGAGATTAAATTATTATCTCACCACATGGGGATTTATGTATATGGGATAACTTGTTCTAAAAAATTTGTGTTTATGGTAACTAATGATATATGAGATGGATTATCATGGATATCATAGTCTGTTAGTGCTTCAAGAATGAAAAGTCCACCTTCCTTTTTGGATAAATAGGTTAGGTGGAAATTGATCAAGTCATAACAAATGGTGATATTGTACTGAATCAAGTAATTATATATTATCATGAAAATTCTTCAACTCTATGGAAATGATCTTAAAACCAAAAAGGATATCCTAATACTTTTTTCCAATGAATCAAATTTCCTCTTAGATCATTGCAGATTTATGTCTTTATGATTGTTAACTTTCTCCTGACCATTTTATCTATCACTCTCCATCAGAACGTGATGGTTGGATTTCTCTTCCATGTCCATGTTTTCACTTGCCACCAATGTTCTCCCATGTGTAAACCTAGTTATGAGTTACTTAGGGTAACCATCATGTTTCCAACATTCCTTTTTTAAAGGATGTTTTAGTATTATTATTTTTTTGATGTGGGTTTCTATGAAAGTAAATTTCAAGTATTAAACCTTAAATAACCTAGATTAATTTTGAGGTCTAAATTAATTTTAAGGGAGGTATAATGTAACAACCTGAGATTTTGAAAAATATTTTTTTCAAATTAATTTAATCATTTTGATATTTTTCATTTCATGCAACACTGAATATAGTTTTTTTATATTAAATAATTGCATTTGGATTGTGTGCACTACACGCAACACTATGTTTTTCTTATATTACACACAATGTTGAGTCCTTTTGATATCTTGCATTACACACAAGACCAAGTTTTTACAGAACTATAATATAATATTAATATGATTATTAAAATATTATTATAGCTACCACGTATTTGTTGGAATGGAAGTTATGAATAAGATTAACTAAATTGTGAAAATATGATTTACACATGTATATAAAATTAATCATTTGGTTATCAATTACTATAATTGAATTTAATAACTTCTTGAAAATAAAGAAAAATATTTTCTAAGAAAACTATTTTTCTATGCAAAAACACAATTTTATCTTAATAATTTAAAAAATCACTTTTGATTAATGTTTTCAATAAAATTTATATATTATATATTCAATAAATATTTTTTATACTCATCCAATATATTTTATAATTATAATATAAGAATAAATCCAATTTTATGAATAAAAAGATGTATTCTTCTAAAAAATAATTTTACTGCCTTTTAATGGTGAACCCATTTTAAATAGGATTTTTGAAACTTATAAGTTTTATTTTACAAAATAAACCTAATTTTTTGAAGAGTAACATAAAAAATATATTAGGGTATGTTTTTTTATTTTTTTGTGAAGTTTCGTTTTTTGATGAATAGTGAATAATACTGAATTTTAATTCAAAACTGTTTTTTCATATAATTTATTTATATAGTTAAATTATATTTTAATTTGGTTTTAAAGGGTAATGATATTAATTTTACATGAATTAATATAATTTAGGTCATTATAACCAATTCTACATTGAATTTGGATATCAAAACATTCCAATCTTTTAAACATTTTGGCTTAAAAAACCCACCATTGTTACCCATATGTGGGATTAAATTTAAATTAATTTATTCACATTATGTTATTATAATTTTTCAAAATAGATTAAATATTTTGAATCATCATAAAGTTTAATTTATAATAAGTTAAAATTATTTTTTGACCAAAAATATAAGGGAAAGTGATTAAAATTAATTACAGCGATTAAGGGAAAAATTAACATAACAAAAGACTAAACCTTGAACTTAAGGATGAATATGAACTATAAATTTGTAAAAAAATACATTTTATGTTGATATTTAAACCCTATAATACCTTTTATATAAGTTATCTCATTATTTGATCCACCTTTCATAGGAAAAACGTTTGTGGAATTCTCTTTTCAAAAATATACAAGAATATCACTCATCCTCCACTATAAAAAGACACTCACACCTCCCACTTATTCACACCTATAGATTCATTTTTCTAACCCAAAATATTCTAAAATAATCTAAAAACATCCCTAAATTAATCATATAATCCAACCATTTTTCATAAATCCAACCAAGGATTCTCTTTGGTGCAAACCATGAGGAGTTACCCAAAGAAGAGGTAGCATCCTTCGTCAAGATTAATTATTTTATTTTCATTATACACCCCATAAAATATTTTTATTTCATGATTATATAATAACCTCAATATTCTAAATATATTAATATGTTTTTATTCTAATTTTTATACCTACACTCATGCACACTTCCATATAATGGATAACAAACTTATTGTTCTTATGTGCGGAGAACTACCGCCACACGAAATGATGTTATTCGTTTTTCCTTTACCACCTCTCATGATTCGCAATTAAGGTGGAAACTCTGATTTTATATAATATTTATGATATTTATGATATATTTATTCTTCTGGTATTATTATATAACATATAAATTTATGATTTCCATTTTTTAAAATATGATAATTTCGTTTGGGGAAGTGTGAACTACCGCCTCCTCAAAGCGATGTGATTTATTCACACTCTACATGGAATGTATTAAGGATGAGTTTAGTGAAATTATATAATATATATGAAATAATAATTCTAATTTAATGATATTATATATATACATATATGTAATTTACTTTATTTCTTTCAATATGATAATGAAACAGAAACAACGTTCTTGAGTATGTACGCCCTACTGTCTCTATGAATTGTGTATTTCATTTCATATTTCTATATTATATAGATTATTATAAATAAATATATACTGAATATATATGATATTTATATCATGATTTAAATTATGGAAATAATTAAATCATGATCTAAGTAAGAGGATCAAGAATAAAAATCCAAAACATATACAAAAAACAAAGCAGATATTACCCGAAACGTAACATTATCATGGAGTTGTTAATAAATAGGTAATATAAAGTCATAAAAAATAATATATTGTATTAGATATAATAATGTGTTTATGTGTTATATTTATAATAAAAATATATTTATCATACAGTATGTTTGAATGTGTATGAAGAAATTTAAGACTTAAGGTAATGGAATTTCATCTCACCTTTTATTTCCGTGAGATACATGTCTTATTCACCACTCATTTTTTTTGTGTGTGTATACTACACATGGATGTATTATATGAATATTATACTTAAATATTTGGGTATTTACTTATCCATTTTATGATCTTTCTTTTATGGGGTTTATGTTTCAAAAGTTACCAAATCCGTAAAGTAATTTTGTCGCAATTTGGATTCTTTGATACACATGTCATGTTATGCACCTGTACTTTTATATAAGGTTTATATAATTAATTTGAAATTTTATATCATTATTATCCTTATTTTAATTATATTTAAAGCTTCATTTAATGTTATTATTTCCATTTAATTATGATTCAAAGTTACCAAAGTGATAACAGTTTATTGCTATAATCTCATCATTTATCAAGATTATTGATAATTATGCTTCCATTGATGAAATATTATGATCCACTTCTCAATAAATCTCATGAATTTTATTACACTCTGGGTATTAATGTTATATAAAATTAATTGTACCATTTTCCCACTGTTCGATACTTAAGATAATTAAGAAAATATTTTTATGAAAATCTGACTTTATTTCTCCTTTTGGTCGAAATATGTGTTCTTTCAAAACCCTATTTTCTAAAAAAAGTTTTCAAATATATTTTAATATTAACCAATTATTTTTAAATTACATTTTTACCCATGTATTACATTCTTAAAAAATAGTTTTAAAAGGAATATTCTTGTTTTTTTCTGATCAAGGATCTTTTCTAAATATTTAAGGTACAAAAGGAATGTTCGATATGTACAGACTTACCCATCATCATGAACATAATTTCCTTGATGATTACATTGTAAGTGTACAAGGTTATTTTTTAAATAAATTTTTTTCCTGATATTCTTGAAATTTGTTAATTTTATAATTTTTTTCAAAGAAAATGGGTTTTCAAAAATTGTTTTATATTTAAAAAGTGTTTTAAATGATTTTTAAAACATCCTTTATATGTTTTCAAAAGGTTATTTTCAAAGAAAAGTATTTAAATGATTTAAAAGATTATTTTATAATATTTTAAATTATTTTCCAAGAAAAAGGTTTTCAAAATGATTTCAAGGTTATTTATATGTTTTCAATGTTATTTTCAATAAAAATGGTCTTCAAAATGTTTTATGTTTTAAAAAAAATAGTTTTTCAAATAATAAAGGATATTTTCCTCAAGAAATGTTTTAAATTATTTTTATAGATTCCTTTATATTTTTTCAAAGTGTTTTAAAGTAAAAGTATTTTAAAAATGTTATATATTTTTAAAAATGATTTTCAAAGAAAAGTTATGTTCCATGTGATCTTTTAAAATACTTCTCCATCTAGGATGACATATTTGGTTATAGTTTATAGTTTACTAGGGATATGATCCAAGGATACCATTCATATCATTTCTTTTAATGGTCTATGTTTTGATGTCTTGATTTTTGTGAATCCCATTTCTCTTTGACAGGTTATACCATGATATATGCTTATGAAACCCGCTTCTTTTCATGGTTTATTCTAGGATGAAATGATTGTGAAACCTATACATTTTCAATAGTTTATGATATGATTTAATATTAATGATACCCATTTTATTTCATGGGTTATGATATGATGTTTATGAAACTCATCTCTTTTTATGTGTCATGATATGATGCAGGTTTTATTATCTTGTGGCATATGTATGTATGATTTTATTATATGATGGGTGGCACATATATATCCCTAAAATTCATTGGATAATATTTATATATCATGAGATAATAATGAGAATCAAGTCAACGAGCTTTATCTAATATGGAAGATGAGAAAACCTGATCCACTATGGGAAGACGGGGAAACCTGATCCACTATGGGAAGATAGGGAAACCTGATCCCTTGTAAGGAAAGGACTATAAATGGGGATAGTGGTGTATACCACCCAGTAGGTGTAGTCCCCATGAAGTTCCCTGATAAGTTTTTGGTAATGAGCCTTGACTTATAGTGATGATGTTACATGTTTATGTGTATGCCAAAAATTATATGTCTTATGCGTTTGATATGCTTACATGGTTCATGTTCTTGATTATATTATGATTCATGTCTTATTTACTACCAATATTTATGGAATTTCTCATGATTATGATCTTTTTATGCAGGTTATGATCTTAAAATGTTATGCTCATATTCTCATACTCTTATAATCATGTTATTCTTACGTATTTACTTTATTCACCCTTACCGGGCATTCGATCCCACCCCTTTCTTATATTTCCTTTACCTAGGTAATGAAGAAATTTTATTAGTATGAATACTATAGGGGAAGGTCTTTAAGGGATATGTTTAAGATATTTCACCAAACTAGATGAATATATTCCAAGTTTCCAAGGACACTAAATTGTTACTGTCATTAGGCTTGTATTTTTTGTAAAGTGATGAATATTCATCTAAAATTATGTAATATCCATGTATGTTAAGCATGTTTCACTATATTATTGGTGTTGTATGACTCTCAAGTGACTATGGTCTCCACTACTAAGACCCTTTCTTTTTAGTGTAGAGAAGTCATGAGCAAGAAACTACATTTTTTTTTGTTTAGTTTTTTCTTAGTGAGGGGTTTCTTTATTATCTATCTCATAAATTTTCAAACATAATATCCAAAATGAATGTCATTATCTTACTTAAAACATTGTAGAAACATTGAAAAAAATAGTTAAATTGTTTTGTAATGTTTTGATAGTTAAATATTTCTATATATATCCTAATTTTTTTCTATTCTTAGTAATATATAGGCTTTATCTCTTCAGACACCGACTTCATGCCATGATTTATCCTATATTTAGTGACTTCCCTATCTTAAAAAAAATCTTGTTAAAATATAAACTAAAACATATAATTCAAAGTAAATCTATAAAATATTGATTACAGTGTATTAAAAATTCACAATACACATATTGTGTGGTCGATTGGTTGGATATCCATGCATTGGATCCAAGAAATAAATTTTTAGGGTATAAAAATTGATTGTGATCAACATCCAGTGCTACCTAAAAGAAATAATAAGTAATGAAAAAACTAAAATATATTTTATGTGACTAGAGTGTAGAGTTTTACTTCTACATTGTATGAATCAAAGAGTATCTCATTTGATATTTTTTTATAAAACTCTTCAAGTAACTCATATTTTTTATTCTCAATTTCTTCATTATCCAAAGTTTTTATATATAAATGATATATGTATTAATGAATCCAAATTGTGGTTCCCATGATTTTCCATTTATATGGTAGTAATATAAATTCCTATAGAAAATATGTATAGTTATTAACTTTAATAAAGATATTAGCTCGCTATTTGGACATATGGATTATGAAAATGTACCTTATGTGTATATTCACAACTGAGATTCCCAACCATTCATGCTTGAGAATCTCATTTATAGTCTCGAGACCAATTACATCTTTCATGAAATCTCCATATTTTTTTCATATGGAATGTAAGAAATATTTTCGTCTTTAAATTTGGCATCTTCATGAATTTTTAATGATAATAAATGTTTCTATGTAACTGGTAGGGAGAAGGTACTATTGGAATTTATTTTTGATTTCATGGTAAATTCACTAGATTTTCTTGATTTGACCTTCTATTTCCTCACCACTTTATCCATCTGTAATATCATACCTCACTCCAAACCTTTTATTATAAACCGTTACAGGTTTTTCATATGAAAAATTTGTTAAATAAATACCATGTGTATCATTATAAGATTAGAAAACCATGATGTGAAATATCCAATAGCATCAATAACCATTGTAATATCCAGATCATCAAGTGGAATAAGAAAATAAGTAGTCAACTCATGATATACCTCAATCCCCACTCTCATGTGATCTTTTGGGAGGTATTTATGGTGTATCTTATCTTCAAGGATATTATATATTGTACCCATCACAACAAGATGGTGTGTGGGTGTTGATAGATACAAATCACATACAATTTTACCCTGTAGAAATATAAAGTTATTTAAAGTTGTTTGATTCACAATTAGGAGAAAGAGTAATGAAAATATTAATTACCTCAGATAAGTTATGCAGTTGAGGGAAATTAATAGCCTCAAATCTACTGGGATCATTTGGTTCATGTGCGGATCTTTATTCCACCACTGGTTCTCTTTGATCTATTCTTATACATTGGTCTACCAAATCGGACCGAACAATAATATATTTCAATGAGTCTATTTGTGTTTTAAATACTCTCACCATATTATATGTATCTTCATGTGTTTTTATCTTCTTGAAATATGTTCAAGGAGAGACTCCAAAACCCAATCCTCTAAGCCGACCATATTGTTCTGGCTGCTTCAAAGCTACTGAAAGTATCTTTTTTTCTAGTATGATCGCTACCAATTCTTGTGTCTAAAACATATAAAAAATATAAACATGAATATATATTTTTATGTAATATTGTTATAAATAATAAAAAATTACAATTATTTCATACTTACATATGTTTCTCATACTTTTTTTTGTGTTTTCATCAACTAGTTTACCCTCTTTATTTACATGAGTCTCATTCCATAGCACATGACATGAAATGGAAGTTGTTTCAGATTTTGATTCATCAATATTCATATAAAAAAGGAACATATCTTGTTTCACATCACATAATTAAACTTTTATTATTGATTTAAAATACATACCAATTTCTTCTCTAATGAATCTTACCCCATACTTACTTTTCAGTAGGGGTACATTGGTTTTGATGCACATTATTTATTTTTATCACCCTTTTGTTGTTTTATAAATTAATAGTTTTGAATCAAGTTGGATAAAATAAAAAATAAAAAATATTTTATTATCGACTAAAATGCTCTTGAAATTATTTATCATTGTGAAGATTGATGAAATTAGTCCATATTTACTGCTTTATAATGTGTTCATAACTAACTAGTGGGTGGGGCTTTACTTTCCCCTCAATATCCCTAATATGTAACTTCGTAAGAAGAGTGTAAAAGCCTCTATGGTATTTTTTAGCAGCCATTAAGACAAATTTATTATGGAAATATTCAAAAATAAAGGAACTTTATAAGGAATAATGAAAATTAAATCAACATTTTATTATATAATTTTTTGATAAAATATATAAATTATATCATAACATTATAATCATATCTTTCCAAAGGATTTCCTTTGTTACAAGTTGGACATGGTGCTATGAATCAATATTAATCAGAACATTCATCCTCATTGTGACCCCAAGATAACTAATGAACATTCACTTATTGGGGTCGATAGGTTAACCGTATTAATTCTAACCAACCTCAAATTTTATATGATGACTTATTTCCAAGATAATTTTATTCAATAATGTGATGTTGTGTCATTGTTTTTTTTTTTCATCAACATACTATTTATCCCCTAATAATTCTCCAGTTTCATCGTCAATGGTCTATTCTTACTTAGGATGGTAACATCATTATTTGTAAAATACATTGTCCGTATGAGTAGTAAAACATTTAATTTTCTTTAATAACAACAATGTAAACGTGAAGAGAGGATTTGAGAAAGGTCGCATGCATGATCTATTACAAACTTGATCAATTATTTAACTCCATATTCATACTCTTTTTTCCAATGATTACCATGAATCCATTTTTAAGTAAATTATTAATTGAATTGAAGAAAATAATTACCTTGTTATGGTAGGTGTTATACTCTAAATTCATCCAAAGATGAAATTTATAGAAAATTTTCATCCTCATCATCTTCATCTCTCGACATTCAAATAATTTTACTAATAAGACGTTAACATTTGAATTGTAGGATAAGAAAAAATTATTTATCTCCCTATGTAAATAACCACATCACAGGTTCCATGAGATTCAAACTCAAACCCCTAGTATCTAAGACTATCCCTAAGGGATAACTGTCACATGTACCTATTGAATCCAAATCATAAAATGGGTATAACATACCCATTTTTCATAGGAAGTGAATTGTAAATATGGGAAAGTATTAACATAATTGGTTCCCTTAGTAAAGATCCGCACAATAGGTGAAAAAAGATCTTAGTTAAACCTAACTTCTTAAAAACCATAAAGAAGAACAAAAAAACACAAATGTCACATCACCCTCGCCCTATCCCTCAATGAATCACTAACATGTCTATAGTAACTTACATTATACATACCATACCTTGCCCTCAAATAAAACCTAGCACTAATTATTTTTAAAAAATATGTTTATCCAGTGTATACTTTAAAACCACTCATATTAAAAAAATAACCTAAATATAATTTTAATTATAGATTCTAACATATTACATTTCAAAAATTTAGGAATGAAAATTGAAATCCAAATTGAAATAAATTTTGATTCCCTTAATCTATAAAATTGGTTATTCCCACATCCATTCATTTTTCCTAAATCACTTTTTTCTCCCTAAACATAGTATAAATTCTATATTCTATTAGCCTTTTAATAAACCCTATTCATCTGACTATAGGTCCACATGACTTCCACTTGGAGTCATTTACTTCCACTCATAAGAATTTATTGTTTTCCACTTCCTCTAAAATTTTTCTTTTTTGGAATTTCTATCCCAGTCAATAATTTTAACATGTTTGAACTGTTTGATAGGGATTTGATTTCTGTTCATGAGGTTTTTTAAGAAGAAATTCATCATGTTTACTTTTCATAATGTTTTAATAAATTGTTCTCTACAATTGGAATCTTTGGTTCAAAATAAATATGATGAAAATTTATTCAAATTAGCTAAAGATCAGAAAGTTGGATGGTATTTTTTTCTTTCAAGTTTCAATTTTTTGTATTGATTTGATCAAATTTTACCCTTTTATATTGTTTCTAAATGGAAAAGGATAGGCTTCTACACTGAATAATTCAACTAGAAAAACAACTTGAAATAAAACAAGAATTGGAGTTGGAAATTGTGGGGTTAAATGGGACATTAAAAGTCATGAAGCACATGGAAGATGAAGGTGACATGAAAGTTATGAAAAAGATGGAGAGAATACTAGATATATTGAGAGAAAAGAAGGAAGATCTTGATATGTCAATCATCCACTATATTTATCAATCCTTGAATAAGGACTATATATTTAAAGTTTGGTTCAATGATTATACGACATCAAGGGATTCCTTATTTTCTCTAAAAAAAATATAGGATTCCCTTTGTATTTTTCATAACTTCCACGTCACCTTGATATTCCATGTGCTTCATGAATTTTAATATCCTATTTAACCCCTCAATTTCAAACTTCAGTGTCTTCTTTCTATCAGTTTTTGTTTTTAGTCAAATTATTTTATGGAGAAGCCTCTCCTTTTACATTTGGAAAAAATATAAAAGGGTAAATTTTGATAAAGTAAATATGAAAAATTGAAACTAAAAAGAAAAAAAATACCATCTAACCTTATGATATTCATCTAATTTGAATACATTTTGATCAACTTTATTTTTCTCCAAAGATTCCAATTATAGTGAACAATTTCTTAAAACATTTTGAAAAGGAAACACAGTACATTTTTACTTAAAAAACTATATTTACATAAATAAAAGTCTGATAAAATAGTTTAAACATGTCATTTAAATATATAGTCATTATTCAAGGATTGGTAAATGTAATTTTATTTACCTTCTACCATTTTTTGTTTTATATCACCCTTCTATATACCAAGTTTTTTACTCTATTTGAAGTGTATTTGGCTCTGTTTGGAAACATATATTCAAAACTGCTTAAAGAAGTTATACTCCATTTGGCAGCACTTACTGAGACCTAATTATAACACCAAGTGCTTATTTATAAATTTTTTTATATTTCTTATTGAAAAAATTATTTAAGATCACTTATAATAGATTTATGTTGTGAAGGGATTAGAGGAGATACAAATTTATGGTGGTATTAGTGTGAGGCATATGGGAGATATCAACAACCAACCATTTCTCCAAGATGATAAGAGAAATTATCTTAGATATGAAGCCGAAAGCAGGACAGGATAGCTCTACTCATTGTGTGAGGAATACCTTTGAGAGTCATATTAGTACCCTTTTAAATTTATCAAGGTTGAAGGGTGAGAGAATCAAAAGGTGTGTTTGGCGTGTTTTTTTCACAAAAAATGTACATCGTGGGTATTTCCAAGAGGTCACCCATCATAGTAGTATTCTCATCTAATTATGTTTAACTGTGAAGTTATAATAGGATCCAATGTGACTACACCTAAATTAAAAATAATTTTTGATGAAGTGTTGTCAAAAGTAACCAAGTGAGTCACATAAGAAAATGCATATCAAGAAACCAAAAAAAATCATTCATTATGTTTTAATTAATTTTTTGGTGTCATTTTTTGTGTTCTTAGGAAGTATAAAAAATGGATGATGAAAGGAAAAAAGAGTTGAAGAATGGGTTTGGAGATGCGATATTCAAAGTTGTGGAAGCGGCTTTGACAGAGATTAATGAATACAATCTGATCAAGAGGTATGTCATCAAGAACTTTGAAACCACAATAATGGGAGGAAGGCTAGCTTGAAAAAGGGAGTCCAATCCACCATCAAGAGATGGAAGGAAATAAATAATTTGAGGATGGACTAAATAAAGGTGGTTAATATTAGTTATACTGAAGTACTAAAGTATTATATCTTTGTTTTAGACTAACAATTTTCATGCAAGATGCATGAAAATGTGGAATTTTATGCATGAAGTGGATTTGTATCATATATCTATCTTACCGAAATGAATCCTTATTTACACAACCTTATTTGTAAAACTCGTGGTCCTTTGTAGCATTAGCAATGATTATGAATTCTTAATCCGTAATCATAATCAAAGAACAATGTTAAACAAAACATCATTGTTACTCATGTTGCAAAGGTTGTATGACCTACATCAAAAATATAATTATCTTTCCATCACAACATACCAATAACCACAATATAATCCCAACAAACACTTTTCCATTTAACAAACTTGAATTTATCAATTCATTTATGGTAAAAATTACCACAATCATAAATATAATATAATACTGCACAGAAGCACTAAATTTTCTAATATTTCGCACAAGTTTAACTTAACACCTTTAATAATTCTTTCATGCGGTATATTATCATCTCATTATTAAATAATATATTCATCATGCGTAATTATATTCAGATTTATATTCAAATTGTGCATGAAAAATAAAAAAATAATCAAATGAAAGAAAATCTATAGGAACCACCATAAAATTTTATCATTTTATGAGATGGGAAAAACACAATTTATTCATTCTACTACATCACATATGTGACACTAATCATCTAATATTAATTAATCAAAAATATACACATATTATTCTATGAAATTTTATTAAGTTGATTTTCTCAATAGATACACATATATTCATAATTCTTCTTATTGTCTTAAAATTTTATCACCTTCATGTGCATCCATACTATGGAAATAAGATTCAAACAATTACAATCCACACTATCTAAAAGGTAACAAGAAATAATATAATGGAAACATCAATAAAGCACCATAAGTTACAACAACGGATAGAGATACAGTTCGCAGTGGCCTTGTTTGAAGCTAGAATGAGTTTAGAGAGTATGAGTGGAATTGTGTAGGTATAGGTAAGTGAGAGAGAGTGAGAGAGATGATATTTAGGGTTCATCATGGTTAAGAATAGTGAAAAAACAAAAACCAAGGAACCTAATAAATCAAACAACGAGAGAGGAAAAGGAGAAGATAACATACCTTGGATTCTAGTCTTGATTTGTTTGAGAGAACTAGAGGAGTAGTACCGAAAGCAGGGGAGTTCTGTGAGAGATTGAGAATCATGACTAAATAAGTCACGATTAGGGTTCTTTTAAAAAAATTAGGGACACTTTTTTTACTACTTTCAAAAAAGTTTTGATAAAGAGACATTTTATCAGCGCTAAATTGATAAGCGCTAATAAAATACATCTTTATCAGCACTTTTTTAACGGTGATAAAATGAACTTTTATCAGTGCTAAAAATTTAGCGTTGATAAAGTATTTATAATTATAATTATAAATAAAAAATTGTAAAAATATTTATATAATTATTTATACTTTTATTATATTTTTATAATTATTTATTTATAATTACATTAATACTTTTTTAATAAAATTATTATTTTTATTTATAATTATAAATTATAAATTTTATAAATATAGTAAATATACATTTATAAATATATTTAAAATTATTTATTTATAATTATAAATATATTTATATCATTATATATGTATTTAATAAATATATATAAATATAAATATAGTAAATATATTCATTATTTAAATATATTAATTATAATATTATAATTATAAAAATATTTATATCATTATATCTATTTATATAATTATATATATATATAATTAATATATATATATATAATTAATATATATATATATATATATATAATTACATTCATTATTTAAATATATTTATTATAATTTTATAATTATTTAAATATATAATTATTTATTTATAGATAGATGAATAATAATTCAAAAAATATTTATATATTTATATAATTATATATATATAGCCCCCAGAGTGCGGCTCAGTGGTAGCGACCCCTGTGGGTCTCGGTGAGGTCTCAAGTTCGAGTATTCCCGAGTATATCTCTACATTCAATAATGCCTACTTGTCTTTGTAATGTAGCCTCTTCCCCAGAATAAACTAAGGCTTCGACCTCAACTTATATATATATATATATATAAATATAGTATATTCATTATTTAATAAATTTATTATAATTTTATAACTATTTATATATTTATAATTACTTATTTATAATTATATAAATACATTTTTAAAAAAATAATATTTATTAATTTATAATAATAATGAATATATAAATTTATAAATATAGTAAATATATATTTATAAATATATTTATTTATAAATATTTATTTACAAATATATTTTTTATATTATTAATGAATATATAATCTTAAATACTTGCATTTTAAAAATGAGTGAAATTGGATAATTAAAAATGAGTGCACTTTAAAAATATTTGAAAAATCAATAAGTTTTATTAAATAAATATAAATTATTAAAACAAATATGGATATATATATATATATATTGAAGTAAAGATGAATACATATTGAAAATACTAAAACATAATAAATAAATATGTATAAATAAATAATATAAAATGATTAAATTCAAAAATAAAATATAAGATAAAAAATAAAAAAATATTAAAAATGAATAAATAATACATAACTGTAATAATATTAAAATTAAATAAATATAATTGAATGATTAAAAACATAATATAATAAATGTACTATGTTATAATGAAATTCTAAAATATACTAAAACTTGAATAAATTACATAAATAAGAGGTGTATGTTTTTCTATATAATATTTCATTAATTTCGTAAATATTTGTGTGTGTGCATTGTATATAAAAATGCATTAATTATGTATATGTATGTAAAATCAATATAAAACACGTTTGATATGGGTTAAATTGAAAATTAAAACATTAAAAATGAATAAGACATTAATATGTTTTTAATTATTACATTTTATTAATTTTCTATATATTTATATTTAATATATATTATTTATTACTATTTATAATTAATATATATATATTATAATTATTCAGTTTTATTAATAATTGTTTCATTAATAAATTTTTAAATAATTTTTCACTTTATTCATTTTTAATTTTTCTTTGTTTAATTATTACAATTTATTCATTTTATATATCTATATTTAATATATATTATTTATTTATATTTACAATCTATATCTATATATATAATTTATTCATTTTTATCAATAATTATTAAATTAATAAAATGTTTAATATTTTTCTTAATTTACGCTTTTAATTTTTATATATTTATTTCTTTTTTTATTTTATTAATTTTACATATCTACATATTTAATATATACTATTTTTTAATTTTTTTAATTTATATATATGTATAATCAATTTATTCATTTTTTTCAAAAATTATTTAATTAATAAAATTGTTGATATTCTTTTTAAAAGTTTATTTGTTTAATTATTTCATTTTATTCTAGACCTCTATCGGCACTAAAAAAAGTATTAATAAATTGTACCCTTTATCAGTGCTAAATAAAAAACGATGGTCAAGAGTTCCATTTATCAACATTTTTTTAGCACTAATAAATGCCAACTCTGTTAAACGTCTATTTTACAGTAGTGTATCTTATATAAGGAAAGAAAGTAATGGGTGGCCCTGATAATATTAGGTGTATTTTCTTAGGTTACACTATCCTAGATACCTTAATATGATTAGGTTACAAGAGTAATAGAGTTGGGTTTATCCATATAATGGATTTGATAAAGTGTTATCAAATAAACTATCCAAGAGTCATATATGATATAATTGGGATGATTCCTTACCTAAATAGATAATTAATTATATAAATGCTAAAGTGACCAAAATCATAGTGAAATATTGATCTTGACCCACTAATGGATATGATGAGTTTAAAATGGGGAAACATTTTAGTGGGAGTACATTTAATAAAATCCCTTATTAAATATTTGTAAAAAAATGATACTCATTTGATGAAAGCTTATTTTATAGATAAATAGAATCATTATCATAAAAATAAAATTTAAGATTAACCCTTGAAAAGGATAATCTTAATGTAATCCACTCTTGAGACCGATAACTTTAGAAAAGTTATTAAGAGAAATTCTATGTGTTAGAGTAAACCCTTCATGGGAAACCAACAGTTAAAGTAGTTCAAAAAATTGATCTAGATTCTTATGAGAATCATAAATTAATTAACTTAAATTTTAAAGGGAGTAATATGAAAAATGACCTAATGGCTAAAAAATAATTTTTTTTATTAACATAAACCCCCTTTTAAGGGATGAGGGGAAACCCAAGACATCAAAGACATAAGACAAAAAATTACAACCCAACGGTCCAAAATCCCTAAAACTGGATCAAATCAGCAAAGGAAATCCCATCCCAAAAATCAATAGAAAATTAAATTTTATCTTCCATATTCACGTCACTAGTCGAATAATTGTCATGTGCAGAGATGCACGGGCCTGTAACTGATGGTAAAAGCCATACCCTCTCAAACATCCAATTCTAGTAAGAAAATATATGATGGAAATTCGCAGCTCTAAACCCATCTAGAGCAGCCCTTGAAGAAGATATAGCAGCAAGACCCTTGAACAGAAGACCACACGGTAGAACACACATCCAAAAACTGAATCAAAAACCATCAAATCTAGCAGATCAAATCCAAACCAATTCACGAGTTTAACAAACATCAAGGATCAAAACCATCACCTCAAATAATCCTACCAAATGAAGAAGAAAGACTTGTCACAAACTGAACTGAACAAGAATCGTAGAACCTTGTGCCATCATCAAACCTTCTCAAGGAGACTTCACAATCCTCCCAAATCCCTCATAGCATGCTTCATCTTCCATACCTTCATCGTGCTACCAAGATGACCTAATGAACTTTAGTTTTCACTCATACACTAAATATGATTGACTATGACAATGACCTGGTGAGACTGAAGGTATCCTCTAAGAATTATTATGGTTATGGAATTCATTCATTAGGAAATATTTCAACAATGTGAATGGGTTTAAGAAAATATTACCCAATATTAAGTGTTTGTTATAGATGAATATAGCATATGATTTCTAGGTTACAGTGTTACGTTGATGGTACAAGTGGGTAAAAGTTCAAACCGAAAGATGAAAAATTCATTGGAAATTCTAACAATTTTTATTTAAGTATCCATCCATTTTCATCAAAACCTAAAGTTGTTATTATAAAGTTGGAGTAATGATTATATAGGGTGGAATTGTTCAGAACACCTAAAGGGGTTTTTGAAACTCTATATAATTTTCATTTTAGGTATCAATGTTATAGAAGTTAATTATCTAATTTTGAAGGGTATGTGATACCAAATGAATACTTTATAAATATTGTGAGTACACATGATTTCAAAATCAAGGGAATAATTAGTATATTTTATAGTTTGCATTCATGTGATGAAGAAAATAGTTACTAAATCAAATATTTGAATGTAGAATAATTTATCAAGCTCATATTTTTTTTAAATAATGTGTATAGTTATCTAATTTCTCTTATATGATAAGAGAATTTGTTTAATGAAAAAGGGTTATTATGAAAAATAAGATTTTATACACGAGTTTTATGATTCATTAGATTCTATAACATTTTTGAAATTGAGAAAAATATAAAAAAAATTGTCTAGGAAAAAAGTGTGTATCTATATTTTTGTTAAAATGTAAGGGAAGGTATTCCCACTACCCATCAGTGGTTTATTTTAAAGAATAATCTTATTTTCAAGAAAATGATCCAAACACATAGAATAACATATATGATATAGATATGATAGTTTATTTGTTAAATATTCATACTAAGATTAAATAAGTGTTATTTCCTTACATAAAGGTGTTTGTGTATCTTAGTATGATATTCTAGAGAGAATATTGTATATAAGAGGCTATTGGGAGTATATTTGGACTTATAGAAGCTAAAATTTAGAAAATAAAAGAAAAAAAATAAAAATTAATGTCACTTTATATCATAAAATTTGTAGGGTTTCATTACTAGAAAAATGAACTATCAGTAGTGCTATAGCCACGGTCAGGAAAACTATGGACATAATCCTAGATAAGGTCATGGGTAAAGGATTATCATGGACATATTGTGTGTAGTAATGTGAATGGGATAATATTTACCATTGTAACAACATGGGAAACATTTTTTATCATATTAACAACATGGGAAACACATGGGAAGGACCTACGACTACATGAAAAAAAATTCATGCCTTTAGCTTTTTCTACCGCCACGGAATAACATGATCATGGTTGTAGCTCCACCTACCACCATTGGCTAATGTGGTCATGGTCATATATCTACCTAAAACCAGTACTTATGTGGTAATGGGTGTATCTTGACCTATTACTTACATGTTTTTGGAATTATCTTTCACTATAGACATAAATGTACCTATCCATGGTCATAGATTGGTTGTGTGCTTCCTATAACTAGGGAATTAAATTTTTATAGACATTGGGCCTATATGGTCCACCAATAACATATTTCAAATAAATATTAATTATGTATAATAATTGTAAAATTAAATATTTAACAATATATATATATATATCAATATATTTATAAGTAAAATATATGATGGAGTAGTGTTAAAGTTTCTAGTAAAAAAATTAAGGTCTAGGGATCGAAACCTTACACTAAAATTTATTAAGATTAACTATCTCCATGAGATATTACCATGGATATAAACACAAAATAAGTCCACGAGCATCACATATGTGGTCACTAAAGATGTAGTGGTATAATAGGTATATTTCTATTGGTAGTATCTGTGGCTATAGAGAATAGCTACCACTACACTATTTATGGCCTTGGGAAGCACCCATGGTAGTAGCCCATGGGGAAACTACAATAGATTTAGCAGAAAAAATCATTATACTCATGGCCATAATCTATGAACATGATTTTTTTCCTATGTTTATAGATCTTTTTTCTAGTAGTGTATGTTGGTAAAATATTAGTGCAGAGAGTTACACTAGTTACCAAAAGATTTTATGTGAAAATTTTGATGTAAAAGGTTACAAGAGTGATGATTATGAACTTATAAAGAGTTATAAGTAAAAAAAATAAGTAATTAACATTGTAAAATTTGATTTTGTGGAGTAATGGAGTTTGAATATGTTCAAGGAGTTGAACATTTGGAATATGATTCCTAAATCTCATCATTATTCAAACTATCTTACTTCATATATTTATTCACTGAAGTGTTTAGTGAAACGGTTTTTATCATATGGTCACATATAGATGTGGCTATAATTATATAAAGATGTAATGAGTTTAAAAAACCCTTGAAAG
The DNA here is from genome assembly GCA_963277665.1 of Viscum album. Lineage (NCBI taxonomy): Eukaryota > Viridiplantae > Streptophyta > Magnoliopsida > Santalales > Viscaceae > Viscum > Viscum album. Next base: position 643,061,952 of record OY728120.1, on the reverse strand, counting down.
TTTAGTAAACATAAGGATAATTTGGTGGTCTATCATACATGATATGTTAGTCAAGTGATTATTCATGGTTTTGTTAAGTATTCTTAAATGAGTTTAAGAATATAAAATGTATCATATTGTACAAAATTAAATCTTCACTTTATCATTATTTCATGTTGGATATATATTATTCATGAAATTAAATTATAATTATCTCCACAAAATATGACTTTGAGTTATCCATAATTAATGATCACCATAGAGTATAATGGGTGGTGATGATGTGTTTAGATTAGTATGAGTAAAATATTTTAATTTATACAAATAATCGTATATGAAACATAAATAATAGACTCATGTGGTAATAAGTTGAGACTTATTATATGTATGGACCTTTCAAATTATATCATGTGGAATTTCATACACTCATTGATATACTTAAGGGTGTCTACTAATTGTGAATCCCCATTACTAGAGGTTGGAGAGATACCTAGAATGAGAACCCTTATAATTTGATACCTTTATTATGATATCCTTGAGGATTAGCTGAATAGGGAGTGTTTGGGTATATTTTTCGTCATATCATTAGTTGAATCTCAACAAAGATAGTTTTTTTACTCATATAATGATAAATAAAATATGGTTCATTCATTGAATTAAACTAAGGTAATGCATGGCCATGTCTAGTTGAGTGACATGTGATGTGCTCAACTACTTGGATGATGTACTTGTGTTGTCATCATTAGCTAAATGAATGAAATATTATGTATTCATCAACATGGTTGGTCTATTTCATAGATTCACGAATATATGAGATGAAAAATACTATATTGACATGTTCCATGTCCATTGGTCACTCAATATCATGGGAAAAGGGGTTATATACGGATACATATGATTTATATGATATATCTTGGGGTGGTAATGTTTATATGAAGATATGTGCCTGATCAATTGATACCACACCTGACCCCTTTGTATCTAAAGTATCATTGATGCTCTACTAGATGCCACTCATTGCATGCATCTATAAAATTGGGATTTTATATTTGTTTTCAATGATAAAAATATCTATAGGTCCACATAATTATGCCTTATAGTAAGGATTAAATTTTAGGTAAAATATTTGTTTCAAAACAAAGATAATTTGATAAACCATATCCAAAAGAGTTTGGATGGATTCAAAAATAGCTGGGAATTTTTTCACAAAACCCTTATGATATTTTATTACAAGTGGTATATTGTTGGAAATGCACTAAAATAGGTATATTTTATTGTGTGATATCCCATGATTAATATCCTATAATATGAAATGAATATTCCACTATCATAGTATATGATTGGTATATATTATAGTGTAAGATAAGTTAGAGATATGGGATATCAAGTACATTTCCAATGCCATATATTTCACATGGTTTCTTTTGGTTATGAAACAACGGGTTTAATCATTTATGGCTCTATAAATACATTTTCATTGTTGAAATATTCCATGATCACAATGTTGGACTGGGATAACCTAATCCATTTTTTAATGATGTTGGTCTGAATGATAGTGGCCCATATTGAACACCATACCACAACTCTCACGGGTCAAGATCTACGGTGAGTTCATTGGGGGTTATAGGGGAAAACCACCCCAGCTCTAAGGGTTCTAGGTTCAAAGTCCCCAAGAAAAAATTTTGGGTAACTGTAGGAACTCTGACGGCTTGTAGAAAATTTGTCCAGGCGACACCAATAGAACACTGTAGTAGTGCGAACTTTGGTACAACTACTATAACATATTGAACATTGGATGCAATTGTATTGTAGCTCCTTAAACTTATAGACACTGACCAGTGTATCATATTTGAAATATTTAGACACAAAACTATATCAGTATGGACTTCAAACCACCATTCACTATAGTGAAGTCGACTTACTTTGTGGTTGGTGGCACAGTGATTCATCTTCTTTATTAAATATTTTTAAGTTAGAGTTTTGTGTGTTAGAAACTCTGAGATATCTATGTAATTGTTCTCCTAATTTTAGTGAAGTAATTCTTCCTCTCCATATATGTAGATATTATTACCAAACCACATAAATTGATGTGTTCATGTTCATCTTCTTATTTTTCTTTTGTTCTAAATTTTCTTCATCTGCAAACATATTTTTCATTGTGACTTCAGGCATTTTTTCAACACACAAAACCCCAATAATCATATTTTATGGGTAATGTGTGTCATCTTTCAATGTATGGAAGTCAAATCCTAACTCAATTCATTGAATGAATGGATCTAATATAAAGGGATGTGATCCTCTATTGGTTGTACATGGTACTATCAATCCATATCCAAAGATCTCTTCATACTAGTTCACCATTTATCATTGATATGAAGGTGTTATCTTACCTTTGGAGTTCAAGGAACCTCTCATAACATACAAGGATTCCAGTGGTTGGTGTATTGCATATGGATGTGAGAGTCCTTAGGCTGTGAATTATTGATATACATTAAGCATACTCCATTAATCATGGTATATATGGTGCATACTATATATGAGGCATTATTATTGATTATTTATGTTTATAAAATAGCATGTTGTTTTGTGATGATAGATCATGAAAACTTTATGGGTTTATTATATAGTAATGATCATGATATAATCCCCCAAGAAACATCAATTAATTCCATCCATAGGGTGTGGGTCCTCCATTCAGGAGTGGGCTCAATACCCACTCAATTTTCAAAAGTAATGGACCCCCCACACTTCTGGTGGGGTTAGTATCCCACTACATTATGGGGAATGGGTCCTATATATATATATATGTTAGTGTATTTTTATAATATAGGTTTCTAATTTTTCCTCTTTTAGGGTATGATACCCCTTGACTGGTGGACTCAACAATGAGGCATGAGTCCCATATTATAGTTATAGTGACCTAGAATGGTAGTCATGAGGTCCAGGTTGATGAGATGATGTGTGATATGGATGTTACAAGTCTTATGACGCACTATAATTTTTAGCTTATTTATAGATATAACATTAAATTTTATGAAACTTTTTTTATTATAGATATCTTTAGTTTTTTGTGATATATGATCCTTAGTGAAGCTAAGCTGAGAAGATTAGGAATATTCCCTATACCCATTCTAGTCTTAAACTTTGTTCATATCTAGAATCATTTAGTTACTTTATAGTTTTTCCTCGTATTGGGTTTTATGAATTTTTATTTTCTATTACTTTATGTTTTCATAGAATCTCACTGGATATGATTATACTCACCCATGCATGGGATATGTTCCCACATGTGCTTTATCTGTGGAGGTGTCGAACAATTTGGTGAGACTATGGTAGATATGGAGCTATAATAATTGGTTGAGCTATTGTATAGTGGTATATAGTGGTACATTATAGAGATATTTCTATTGGTATTCTCTTCTTAGGATTTCTTTCATCGTGGATGTGTTTTCCCTATTCTCTTGTTAGATGCGTATATAGATATTATATATTGTATTTTTACCTTTGGGGATTTTCCTTTTTTCCATTGTACTAGATAGTTTTCATACACATGAATTATTATATAGTTAATAGGTTTTTATATATTTTTATATGTTGTTTGTTATTATATATTGTGCATTATAGATTTATCTTGTTATAGGTTGATATAGACTAAGAACTCCCGTGAGTATTATTCCTTCTTAGTGCTTGTCACTAACCCCTATATTATTAAAGAAGGACTTAGGGTGGAACCCTTGGCTTATTTTCACCCCAAGTGGGGACCTTATGGGTTGAGTCATGTTATAATTGTATTAGATATATTGAAATTCTAGGTATGGGGTTCAGAGTTTCTTTTATTGTGAGCATTACTTTGGGAATTTAGGGATGTAATGCTAAGGGGGTCTTGTTTTTATTTATCTGATCAAGGAACCCAACATTAGTGTGGAAGCTGATGTATCCTTACACCAAGCATATAATAACCTTTTAGTCAACTTGGAACTATAATTAATCATTTAAATTTTACAAGTAAGTTGGGTAATACATTATAAAGTGTCCAGTCATGATCATCCATGTTCTTTCTATGCCATCTCACCCAAGTATGCTCTTGTAACCATGAACTCATCCCATCTGATAGAGGATGTTACTCATAGATAGAGAACTCTTATTTGGAGGTAATTTTTTAATATTCTAATTTCATTTCTTAATAATATCAGTATTGATCATTTGAGTGACAAGTCGTTGATTCAAAGATCTATTGAGAGGTATCTTTATCCTGTGATCAGATGGAAAATATTCCACTATTTATACTTAGTGAAATATTCCTTATAGAGCAGAGGGTAGTTATCATTTATTCATACATGACTAATGGAATATTTAATGCTCTATATATTTTATACCAATAAATTCCTCCTAGGTTTATAAGTAAATCTTGACCCTCATATGTAAAAGGATTGGTTGGAGTTTGAGACTCACATTTTCCTCTCTAGTTTAGAAGCCTTCTTTCTAGATAGTAATTCATGAGTTGGATTTTCCCCTCATGGTACAGGAAACTATGGGTTGATATTTACCTAGACTCATGATTATATTACCCTACCATTGTTGGAGTTCAATCAATTTTTTAGGAATTTTTGTTTGATGATGATGAGGATGGATTGAGTTCAGATGGTGCTAAAACATGTTATCAAAAATCCTATTGGAGTATTTTTGGGTTTTTGTTTATTTTCAAGGTTGTTTAAGGAATTAAAAAGTATCTTAAAAAGTCATGTAAAGGGATTTTATATTTTTGGAAGAATCATGAAATATTTATAGTAGTTTTTTTCTGAAATATAAAAGTCTCTTAAAGATGCCCTTGGTCACATTGTGAGAAATATATATCGGGATAATCTATTCTGGAGGTTTGTTTCATGAGGACCAACTCTCAACAATAATAGAAACTCGTGAAAATTAACCTTTGGGTTGGTTGAAGTTGTTTTTATTCTCACACTGTGGAATCTGGTTTCATTTCATGAGTGAATATTAAATATTACTGAAAATAGAAAATTTTGGAACTTGAGGAACTAGTCAGGGAATGAGTGGTAGGGTCATTCCATTAATGATTGATCTAAAGAATATATATGAGTATTTTTTATAGAGGTGGATAGAATATGTAACATTATTTCCCTTTATCATTTCATAGTTCCATCAGGATCCTGTCATGGGAAGGTTGGACACACCTTGTATAGTCTTAGATAGATTTTGGTGGATTTTCCTATTTGGATATGTCTATGTCATGAAGGAATACACATTGTGAAACAAAAACCCATGAAATATAAGATTTGGGATATTGGGATTTGGTTTTTATATCACACCTTGATAATAAGTTCCATGTTGTGGTGCACTGGTTGATGGATAATTACATGGTTTTTTCCATGATGTGTTTTCTATGTGAAAGTCATGAAATTCAGAGAATGATAATTAAACACTGTTATAAAGAGTTTCACATCATAGAGATTCTTGAGTTTAAGATCATGGTTTCTGAAGAAATAATATGTCACACCATGATGAAAATAGTCATGTCATGTAGGAGATGACTCAACATATATCCAAATTCAAATATCCTATCTTTCAGGAGGAATATTGGAGAGTTGGGTGGGTGATCTTGAATCAGTTATGAATAGGGTTATTATATGGTTTTTACCATATTAATTAGAGTGAATTGAATATTAATAAAGATGGAAACCTGGATATTCACACTATATTAGATATATGTTTTTCTATTACTAAATAAGAAATAAGGATTTTAGATCATATAAAGATATAAAGATACATATAAATACTTTTAGACTTGTTCTAGAAAATCGGTGAATAAGGGAGATTTAGGATGTCATCCAACTGGATGTTCTTGGATTTAATCAAGTTAATGGAGGTAGAGCTGATTGATACATCACTGTTAGTGTAAACTTGGTATTGGTTCATGAATATTAATATTACAACACTTGGAGAGGTAGTGGCTTGTTTGAGTAGTTGAAAGTAGTTATTTATTTTTTCTATGAGGTTGTAAACCTGGATGGTCAATTTGGATGCTATAAACTATAATAAAAAAGTAGTGAACTTAGTGTTTTAGTTATATCATCCCATTTTCATTGAAATCTCATTAGATTATCCCAGTTTGATTGAACCAAAAAAATCTTATATCCCTACATTATTTTCTTTATCACTTCATATTAGGTGTTATGGAGTTGAGTGTTTCTAATAATAATAGAAAATTATCATTGGTGAGGATCATTTTTGAATAATAGAGATACCTTTATTAACCCCCTGAGATATTTACCTTTCCTAGGACCAACAAGTGGTATGATAGAAAAAGGTTCTTGTTGGATTTTTCTCTATCCAAAGCATGTAAACAACTGTTAATTACAAATGAATTCTGATTTTTGATGGAAAAAACTTCAAATTATGGAATAATAAAACACATCACTATTGATAATCTTTGGTAATGGATTTCAACATTGATTTTATACCCAGGATATGACTAGCATAGAGATCTAAACATTATAAGAGAAAGACCGAAAGGATATTGATATTAATGCCAAAGGATTAAACGTATTGGGAGGAGCATTATCTAATGTAATATAAATGAAGTTGATGTCATGTAAATCCTCATGTGGAATGTGTAAAAAACATATCAATATCTATAAAGGTGATTCCAAGGGATATAAAGTGAAGTTTTAGGTTTATTAGAAAAAGTATGAGCATCTTATGATACACCCAAATAATTTTTTTGATGAAATATTTGATTAGGTGAACATCATTGTGGAGGAGATGCACAAACTCAAAGAAAACCTTCATGATGTCAACATCACGAATAAAAGCCTGAGAATATTACCACCACATTTCAATAAAAATATTTAAGTTCTCAAATATAAATACTTTAAGGGAGGTGACGTTAGATAGTCTTCATAGTACTCTCATTTCATACAAGATGAGAAACAATGATAGTGATTCCTTAACATAAGAGAATTATTATGATGTGGATATAAAGGTCGTGAAGTATGGTCTTGGAGAAAGGTATATTGATTATGTGATGTATTTCCTTGTCACAATCATAAAATGGGGAAAATAAATATTTAAACTGAAGCCTCCACTTACTTTTTTTCAATGTGGAAAAATTGGGAACCTTGATACAATATATACAAAGAGGTTCTATGATAATGATGAAGATAATGAATGCATAAATAAATCACTAAGGATACAAAATTTAATAGGTTTTCACAATATAAATTCTTTAAAAAGAATAATATGATTTTGTAATAAGATGTATGCTTTGAAGAAATGGAAGTGGGATAAGTGGAGGAATATAAATACCTCAAGGGGGAAATTATTGTGTATTTTATAAAAAAACCACAAGTGTAGGATAGTGATGATTAAAGTGATTAAGTTGAGGTAAGATTAGAACTCAAGGATGAAATAGAATCTTCTCTGGAATAAATTGATGTTTGGAGGGTTAAAACAAATAAGTCCAATATAGTGCTACATGATTCTAAACTATATATGTAGTAGTAATAGTAATAAAAATGTGAGATGAAGGCTTATATTGAATTGAATAAATATGGAGATCCAAAAAATTAAAAAAATGACTGATTATAAGCCCAATATCAAAGAGAAGTCCTAGATTATTGATGTCCTGACCAATTCTATGAAAGATCGTGTTAAATAAATTGAGGATATTGAATCCAAAATCATGATGATGTGATAAATGCTCAATTATCATGTGAGAATTATAAATCGTGGAATGACATAGGAATTTTTATTATATGGGATATGGAAAAATATAATGAGGATCCTAGGGATTCAATGGAAAAGTTAGACACCCCCCTGCCCTAGTGTGGTGTTTCAAAGATAAATGAAAATATATTAAGGGGCATAATATCAAGTAAAATATTAGTGTTTATTGATGTGAAACCACATGAAATAACACCCTATAAGAAGGTTTATTTGGGTGATTTATAAAATACCCAAAAGGATACAAGTGGAGTAGTGTAGACACATGGTAATACACCATAAATTTGATGTTACTATTATAGAAATATGGGGGATGCACAATATGTGTGCTCCATAGAAAAATGAATTTTTGGGCTTAATAAAAAAATTATATAAGTAGAAATTATTATTTCTAATATGTTTTTAAGGACTATTATTTTTAATTTGAGGGTTATGGACACAAAGATATAAATTTATCATCAAGGGTATAAAGAATTGTCTTGATGGAGACCTAGAAAAAGAGATCTTAGTGGATGGAAGATTCATCAAGTGGGTTGAAATATCATAATCAATTTTTAACCTTACAATATAATGATGATTCAATGAATCCAAAGGTGGAATGTATCATTCACCCTCATGTAATAGAAGAAATAAATATGGTATAACAAAGTAAAGGTTGAGAAAGATAATGTTACAGAGGATTCTTTGAAAGAAATAGATCAGGATGGAGTGTATATATTTAATATTGGATGCACTTCACATATAATATGGAAACTAAAATATTTTAATGGGTATCAAATAATAAAAATAAGGTGTAATTATTTTTAGAAATTATTAAGGTTTGAAGATAATTAGCTCTGGAAAATCCAAAATCTGATGTAATTATTGAGGTGCACAAATATCTTTGTGGTTGAAGACCCTGGTCATCATTTATTAAGTGTAATCCAATTGTGTGACTTAGGGCATGAGTTCAAAATTAATTAGAAGTTTTACATCATAAAAGGATGATATAGTACAATTATGATGAACGTAAAGCAGATAAAATAGGAATCTCTACCTCACTAGTAGAGAAGAAGATGGGTTCTTTCTATCCAAGTAATTAAAGAGAAAGCTACGACACAAAAGGATTGGCCACATGATCCAAAAGACCTTGGAAGAATTGGTGAAGAATTATGGGGATCATTATATCACTAAACTTTCACTTGATCTCACTCACACATGTGATAATTGTCAAAAGGAGAAAATCATTCAGAATACAAAAAAGTTGAAGGATAAGAAGTCAATGAGAATGACAGAGTTTGGTGTACATTGATGTGTGTGGTAAAATGTCACTCAAATACATAGATGGAAAAAAATTATTATATATTATTAATCAATTATTATTGAAGGATGGAATGGATTATATTGATATCTCAAAAATATGTGGTGTTTGAGTGTGTTACGTGATATTGGAGGCTGGTAGAGAAGATGATTGGAATTATAATTTAAAATTTCCATATTGATAATGGTTCATAATTCACTAATAATTATATGGAAGAATATATTTAGAATCATGGGATAAGGCACCAAATTTTAGTTATGAGGACTTCATAGTAAAATAGTACCATTCAGAGGAGGAACCGGATTATTAATAACATGGGACAAATAATGTTCATTGAGAAAGATATATGAGAGATAAATTGGAATTAGTGCTTAAAAAAATTTATATCTCCAATAGGGATTTTTTGTTTTTGAATAAAGATAATACACCCCATGAGGTGTGGTATAGGAAGAATTTGACACTAAAGTGCTTCAATTTTTGGTAGTAAATACTTTATTCTCAATAAAGAGAAGACCCACAAGTTTAAAAGCTCATTGGTAACAATGTATTGTTCCTATATATTCATACATAATCAAGGTATACAAATTCTAGAAAAAAAGTATTATAAAAATAATTTAAAGTCGAGTCATCATTATTGTGGAAGGTGAGTGGGATTCTCAAGGTAGTGAGTAATTTTATCAACAAAATAGTGATAAAATCTTTGAGAGTGATGCTTAAGTAATCAGACTATGGTAACAACACAGTGTTATATAAAAAACAAAATAATACACTAGTTATGATTAAATCACAATAGGCTTATTAGATATAGATAATGAAAGAGAAAAGGCTTAAATAAATGAAGGTAATATTTTTAGTGATTAGATAGAATTGGTGAAAACACAAGGATAAAATCTCTAAAAACAACTTCCATATTATCTCAAGTAGAGCCTAAGTTTTTTGAAGATGTTTCCAAGGATATCAATTTGGTCAAAGTGATTCATGAAGAGCTTGACCAAATTGAGAAAAACCAAACTTGGGATGTTTTCCTGAGGATAGAAGAAAAAAATTTCATTAGAACCAAGTAGGTGTTCCATAAATAACTCAGTAAAGATGGAAATGTGAATTAGAACAAAGAATTACTAGTTTGGAAAAAATATTCCCAAATTGAAGAGATTGATATTGATGAAACATTTTACAACATTTCCCAATTGGAAGTAATTTTACTATTTTTGGAAATATTGGTAAAAAGAAAGTTCAAGGTGTAATAAATAGATGTAAAATCATTATTCCTTTATGGATTCCTTGAGTAAGTCCATGTCAAATAACTAAGTGTATTTATTGTAGATGAGGATGAGATAAAAGTGTAATAGTTGAACAAGGTGATGTATAGGATGAATAAAGTGAGAAGAACTTGGTATTCTAGGAATGCTTAATCTTTGAGAAAGCATGGATTCCAATGAGGTGGATTTGATCCTAATATATACATCAAGAAAGATAATTATCAAATGATGATGATTCTCATTTATCTAGATGAAATAATTTTTGGAGGATTGGATGAAGCACAATGAAAGTTTTTCACAAAATATATGAGGTGTGATTTTGAAATGTCTATGATTAGGGAGTAAATAGTTTGAATTTCATTATATGTAGCTCAAAGAAGGAATGTAATATTTATTTATCAATTAAATTATGCTAAAGAGGTACTCAATAGGTTTGGGATGGATAATTCTAGGCTGATGAAAATATTGTTGGTTACCCAGATGAAGCTATCAAGAGATGATGATGATGGAAAGAAGGTTAATGTGACAGAATATAGGAAAATCATTAGAAGCCTATTATGTCTACTCTAATAGAAAATTGGGTTATTTGTAACGGGTAGTTATTCTGTCATAAATACTATTTGATCAAAAACTATTTATGACAAATGATTTATTTTGTCGCAAATAGACATCATTTGAGATGGAATAAATCATCCGTTGTAAATACTTTTGATGAGACTTCCCACAGTCTAGTGCAAAAAGTAGTAGAAATGGGAATTTTTGATGGACTACTATGTCTATTGCAAATAGTCTTCAGATAGGAAAAATTTTTGAGATAGTATTTAATTCCCGTTGCAAATACTTTTGATGAAAAAACTATTTGTGACGAAATTAATTCCTTCGCAAATAGTTCATCGCTATTAATATTAAAATATAACCATGAACACCCATTTCTTCATCTATTTCCTCTTCCTATACTTCTCCCGAACCTCCGGGACGCCTAATGACTGGATTTCCCCACTCCACCCCACTCCGATGTACTCCATTACAAATGATTTTTTACAAATCCGCCTTCGAATCGTCTTGGTATGGATTCCTATTGTCTCTTTTTTTCATTATTTTTTTGTTTTATTCATTTAATTACATGATTATGTTTTGGAAAACCCTAGGTTTATAAATTTATCTTATTTACATGTTTTATTAGGTATTTATGATTGCTGTAAATTTATTATCCCTGTTTTCATGTTAATAGGGTCTGCATGAGTCATTTTAATTGATTTTTAGGTATTTTTCTCATTATTTAATTTGGATATATGTATGTTTGTGTGTGGATATATATATATATATATATATATATATATATATATATATATATATTAACATGTGAATATATATATATAACAAAAAATTACATTTTTTGATATATATATATATATATATGTTTGTATGTATGTATGCTTATATCTATGTATATATAAATTTTATATGTATATTTGTTTAAAAAAATTCATAACATATTTGATGTATTTATATTAATTAAGAAATATTATTATATATATATATATAATACCTTTTGAATAGACATATATAAATATTTTGAAAAACTGTGGAAAATTTTTAAGATATATTTATTTATATAAAAAACATGTATGGTTTTAAATATATTTATTTATATATATATGTGTATATATGTATGTATATTAATATGTAAACAATATATATATATATATTAACATTTGATTATGTATATATAAATACTTTACAAAACTTATAAGGTTTATTATATATATATGTGTGTGTGTGTTTATGTGTGTTTATATAGATTTGATATGTATATTTGTTTAAAAAAAGTCAGAATATATTTTATGTATTTATATTAATTAAGAAATCGTGATATATATATTGTAAATATTAAAAATATCATAATAATTTAAATAATTAATAATAATCATTAAATAATTTTTCATAATTAACAATTAATTTGTTAATATTATTATTAAATAGTAAATATTAATGTTAATTACAAAATATTATTAATTATTTGAAAATTTGTGGAAATTATAAAAATTTGTAAAAATTTGTAAAAGAAAAAATATAAAATTGTAGTAATTATTAACAAATAGTAATATTTATCATGAATTTAGTTATAAATAATAAATAATTAGTATTAATTAACAAATAATTTTATCAACTAGTAAAAATTAAGAAAATATTTGTAATAAATACTAAATATTTTGTCATACCATGCAAAAGAATATAAAAGAAATAACTATTAGAAATTCATAATAATTCATATAAATTTTTTATTAATTAAAAAAAATTAATTTAATAATTCATATAAATATTGTAATATATATATATATAATATTAATAAAAGATTAAAAATAATTCCTTCGCATGGGATGTTACCAAACATCTAACATACACAAATGTTATGTCATGCCTAAGGTAAACCTAGTATCCTCGATCTAACAAGGGTCTTAGATTTCTGATATGATACACCTTTATAGAGATACTTCAATTTTTTTAAATAATTATAATAACAAATTTAGATGTAATTACCATCATGCATGGTGTTACCAAAATATCGAGGTGCAAAAATGTTACATTGTGTCTAGGGTAAACCCCGCATCCCAGACCGAACGGTGGTATTTGGTTTTTCATATGATACACTACTTCAGAGATACATTAATTTTTTATAATAAATTAATATAAAAATATTAAATGAATTACCCTCACATGAAATGTAACCAAACACCTGATTCAAACAAATGTTATGTCATGCCTAGGGTAACCCCAATATCTAAGACCTAACAGTGGTGTCATATTTCCCATACGATACACCATTCAGGAGATACTTCAATTTTTTTGTAAAAAAAAATGAATTACCATCGTGTGTGATATTACCGAACCCTCAGTGTGCACAAATGTTATATCACATCTAGGGTAAATCCTATATCCTAGACCTAACAGTGGTCTTCTATTTTTCATATGACTCTCAATTTTGGTGATAATTAAATTTTTTATAAAAAAATATAATAAAACTATTAAATGAAATACCCTTATGTGTCATGTAACCAAACACCCAATGAACACAAATGTCATGTTGCAACTTGGGTAAACCTAGCATCCCCGATCTAACAGTGGTCTCATATTTCTGATATTGTACACCTTTATAGAGATAATTCAATTTTTTTGTAAAACATTATAATCAAAATATTAAATGTAATTAATATCATGCATGATGTTACTAAATTCTCGAAGCATAAAAATGTTATTTCATGTCTAGAGTAAACCCCACATCCTGGACCTAACGGTGGTCTTTTATTTTTCATATGTTACGTTGTTTGATAGATACATTAATTTTTTATAATAAATTATAATAAAAATATTAAATTAATTATCATCACATGAAATGTAACCAATCATTCGATGCACGCATATGTTATGTCGCGCCTAGGGTAACCCCAGTATCACGAACCTAACGATGATCTCATATTTACAATATGATACACCATTCGGGCGATACTTCATTCTTTCGTAAAAAATTATAATAAAAAATAAATGAATTACCATCATGCATGATGTTACTAAAAAATCGACACACACAAATGTTATGACATGCATAGGGTAAACCCCATATCCCAGACCTAACAGTGGTCTCATATTTCCAATGTGAGAAATAGTTTGGGATATATTCAATTATTTTCAAAAAATAGCATGTGTTTGCTATAATATATTGATGTTTTCATTCTATCTACCTTGAACCTCTACGGGCCCCGAAATCCAGTGCTAACCCAATGCCTCACTCCGGTCATATTCTATAGAATATTTCACAGTGTTAAAATACAATAATAATTTTTAATTAGTCAAAATGATCAGTTATTTATATTATTTTTTAGACAAATATGAACTCAGGAAGTAGACTCCACTTTCTATTATGCAGTTTTCATTGGATAAATCATCACAAAAATACCAACATATCTAGTATAAATCCTGTCAACATTGAAGGTTTTGATACATTGATATCATTTTCATGATTTAATTCATAATTTTTTTCTCAAGGAAAAAATTAAATTTCCATGTTAGAAATGTGATCTTAGGAGATTCAAAATGTTTGAAAATTTTAGAATTCATTTATTTTTTTGCTTTTTTGAAAGATTATATTTTTTAGTATCAACATGGTGAATAGAATTCAGTATAAGATACAAATTTTCTGGTTTCATATCCATCATTTCATAATTTAGTATATTAGGTTGTTGGTACTTATATTCAAAAAATAACAACTCAGAATGATGTTTCAAATCTTGAATTAGAACCTTCTTAATTTTATAATTTTTTTAAATCTGCTGAGGAGGCCTTATATCTGGGATGAAAGATGAGAAACTTGAAGCTATTACAAAATTTATGGCTATTAAATCATATTTTAGAATGATAAATAGTTGTTTTGATCAGATATTAATATTATTTAAATTTTTCAAACAAAAATACATTACCTTCAAGTTTCTATGAAAGTAAAAGGTTGATCCATAATTTGGGTCTTAGTTATTAAAAGATTCATATGTGTTCAAATGACTACATATTATATTATGGTGATTATGAATCCTTATTTAATTTTTAAAAATGGGGAGAATAAAGGTATAAAGAGGAATAAAAAGGAAATTTCACATTTCCTATGAAACAGTTGAGGTATTTTCCAATTACACCTCGTTTACAGTGTTTATTTATGTCTCACGACACAACTGAATTGATTACATAGAATAAATAAAATATTTCCATAAGTAAAAGCTTAAATCATCCTTGTAATGGTGATTCGTGGAAACACTTTGATTAAATGAACCCTTATTTTTCTTCAAAAACTCATAATATACAGTTGGGTCATTCTACTGATGGTTTTTTTCCATTTGGCACTTACGACGGTCAATATTCTTATTGGCCTATTTTAATTACTTCATACAAATTTTCTACTTGGATTCTGATGAAGGAACAATATATATATATATTTAGCGCTATTAATTCAAGGACATCCAAAGAATAATATTGATATATATTTTAAGCCACTAATTGATGAGTTAATTTCATTATGGGAAAACTATATGACTACATTTGATATAATTGAAAATGATAATTTTAAACTAAAGGTTGAATTAATATGGATGGTCAGTGACTTTCTGGCATATGGTATGTTATATATATAGAGAACACATGATTTAAAATTATTTTCATACTAAATGGTTGAGAACAAAGAGTTTATTCTTGTTAATGGGATAAACACTAATTATTATGACTGTCATGAGATATTTCTTCTTAAAGATTACCCATTTTAAGGAATAAAAATAATTTTATAAAAGGTAAAATTGAAATATATGAACCTCCAACAGTGCTCTCAGGTATTCAGGTAAAATATATCATCTATTCATTACCTCTTGCTACTTTTGGACCAACCATAAATGAATAAAAAATAAATGGTTTTGAGAGAGATCATAATTGGATAAAGAAGATTATTTTTTAGGACCTTCCATATTTGTCTAATTTTTTTGTTTTTCACAGGTTATATGTAACACATATTGAGAATAATTTTTTTGATAACATATTTTATACAATTTTGGACACACCCAGTAGGACCAAAGATAATGTAAAGTAATAGTTTTATCTTTCCTAGATTTGTAGATATCTTGAACTTGAATTATTTGAAGATAAAATATTGCAAAATTTAATGAATCCAAAAGCAGGTTACGCACTTTATAAATAAATTTGTTTATTATTTTTCAATGGATTCTATATTTTAGGTTACCAGATAGTTATTCTTTTAAATTTTCTCACTCCATCATAATTGATCATATTAATGGTGAAAAAATTCATGAATTTCAGGTCATAAGGGAAATTATACCACATGTTTGTCTTAGAGGGATATTTAATTCTTCAATATAGGATTTATTGAATGAGATATCATATTTATTCTAAGATATTTGTGTGGAAAAATCATATTATTATGCTTTGAGTATACTGAAAAGGGATTTGGTTTTAATTTTATGTAAATTGGAGAAAATATTCCTTAAAGGCTTCTTTGACTCAATGGAACATTTAATATTGAATTTTTCATATGAAGATAAATGTGGACTGGTATAATTCTGATGGATGTATCCATTTGAGAGATTTATGCAAAAGTTAAATAATAAAGTATGTAACAAAGAATTTGTTGAAGGGTTACTAGTAGAACAAAACTTGTAGGATGAAATTTCAAATTTCAACTTTTATTATTTTCAATAGGAATATCCTTAAAAAGATAAATGGATGGGTTGTAATGAGAAAAATTTTGACGATGTCACAAACCATCAATTTTTTGTTTTTAATATGTCTGATATTGGTTTTGGTGGTTATCATAAATAATGGATTTCAAATGAAGAACTTCATAGAGCTTATACATCTGTTCTGGTGAATTGTGAAGAAATGAAATGATTTGTACAGTAAGTACTACTTTTTTCTTATTTTGTTAAATTTTTATAAAATATACCTTTATTTACATTAATTTTTTTGTATAACATATGATGGATATATCAAAAAACAATTTATACAAATCACATCTTCTACTCTTGAAGAATTTTGTCAAAAAAATCATATTGGTTTCAAAGACTAGTAAGTTAAGTTACTTTTGATGGAATAATAAATCAAATTTTCAATGGTATATATTATTAATAATTTTTATTGTTTATAGTAAACACAATATGAAAATAAAATTGATACTTGATTATGTTTTCTCAAGAAACCTTCATCAATATTGGTAAAATATTATAATGGGTATGTGGTTAATGGATTTCGATTCCATACATGCATATATAGTGACTCAAAGAAATCAATTAATAGTGGTGTTTGTTTGAAAGGATATTGTCATAAAGAAAGTGAATTTTAATTTTATGGTATGATAGATTAAATAATTGAGTTATCTTATTTGTGACTAAATTTTGTAACAATGTTTAAATTTCATTGGTTTGATACTGATTGAGGGTTGAGATTTCATCCACGACATGGAGTTGTTGACATTAAATACCACATTCCTCTTTCATCAAATGAACCATTTATGTTGGCACATCAAGAACATCAAGTTTATTATTCAAATTATTGTGATATTTATAGAGATTTGAATGACTAGTGGAGTGTGATAAAAAATAAAATCATGTGACAATCAGTTTATTGAAAATGAAAATGGCTATGTGGAAGTGAAACATATTGAAGTTTTTCAAGAAACATCCCAAAATACATATCTTACCTAATGAGATATATATATCGATGATGATACCCCCCCCCCAATTGAGGGTCGGTGATATAGATAATATTGATGAAGTAATAAGGGATGATGAAACTAAAAGTCATATGGAAGTTGATGATGCTGAAGATGAAAATGATGACATTTTCCTCAATGAAAATGATGACTATGATGATGATTTATGTATTATATTTCAGTATTTATTAGTTTTTTATATTTTATATTTGTATTAACAATTATTTAAAGGTGATATTTTTTGTTTTAGTTGGATGGACCCAATGATCTATTTTATTCCTTCACTAATGACAATAATTATTAGTTCTTTATACTTCCTATATGTATTAACATTTATTGACTCGTAATAATATTATATTCTGCATGATATTTATTAGTTTTTTATATTTTATATCTATATTAACAAATATTTACAAGTTAAATTATTATGTTATGGTTTTTATTTATAAGTAATTATTATATTTTGATATTTATTAGTTTTTTATATTTAATATTTGTATTAGAAAATTATTACAGGTAAGATTATTATATTCTTGTATTTATTAGTTTTTTGTATTTTATATTTGTATTAAAATTTTATTACAAGTAAGATTATTTATTTCAGATGGATGGAGATTCTCCCGATGATCTATTTCATTATCTCGTTGATGTTGAAATTTCTACTAATGAGCTCGATTCATTTGATCCATAGGATGTTGCGCCTATTGGGAGGGGGCGCGGTTTTTCCCGATTGATGATTCCTGACACTATTACAAAGAGATTCCTATCTATTTATTTTGATCCTTATTTATGGAGGTATGTTTAATTATTTAAGATATTTATTTTATATTAAATTTTTTTTATTAATTTTTGTAATAATATTCTAGTTATAGGTTTTTATTTAAACATTTTTTCACATTTAGTTGTTGGGTAGGCTAGTGCGATTATAATAAATTATTTTTCTAAGACATGGGTGTCATGAGACTAGGTTCCCATCATCATGCATCACCAGATGTTTGACCATTGGATTGTACATTATTAAATAATATATAGTTTTAAAATTTATTTAATTACTAACATATTATTTTTAATTATCTTGTAGAATTTATTTTCTATGTTTGTTGACATCCTGAGAGATCTTATCTGAGTGGCATGGGAGATTTTTATACATGAGCACTTTTATCATTTTTTACACAGCTTCAGAAATCGATCTATGGATAAATCTTCTCCTACTATTTTTGACCAGTCTTGCATCTCCCATCGACATGAAAATACCTCAACTCAATTATGGGGTATATTGTACTCCTATTGGCTAAGAGAGTCTTTTAGGAGTAGGTCATCATCTGGACATAAAATTCGGGGGATGCGGGAGGTCCCACATTGGGTCGGAAGTCGTACATTTGGTATACATCAACAACATATGGAAAATGATATTATTTATTAATGTATTTATACTTTAACTTTGAAATGTTTTTTATATTACATAGGTCGCTACTAACCCATATATTACAGAGTTTGAAGTTTATAAGAAGATGTATATTGATCCATGTATAGAAGAACATGTTGGAAACCAACACCATATTGTGGTTAGTAATTTTTTAAAAAAATCATGAATATTAATTTTATTATTATTTTATTTTATAATTATATTTGATGGAAATATATAAGGCTATGACTTCTCATTCATGAGAGAGTCAAGCAGAGAGTGAAGAAGATTTCATGGGTGATTTAGGTTTCAATGAGGGGACCTGGATACATGAAAATTTTCATGATGTTGAGAAAGGTCGGATGATTGGTATTAGTTCCCGACTGACACCCATGAGTTATTATCGTACTTTTGTGATATAATCAGTGAGCTCAAAGGGAGCTCATGGGGATTCGTCATCGATGTTGTCATCCATGGCATTTTAAGAGGAGAGGTTGAGAGATCAGGATAATATGATACATAGGATACAAAGATAGGTATGAGGAGTGTGATCTACAGCATTGAAGAGATGAGTAGATATTGGAGTATATGTGACGGCTTGCACATGACAATGGTATGAAGTTTCCTCCCCCTGCCCTTCTAGTGATCCTCCTCTGCCTGACATCGGTTGATGATATGTGAAGTTTTATGACTATTTTTTAATTTGAGGTGAAAAAATATCAAGTATAAAATGGTGTATTACTTTTATGTCTATTTTAATTTTTTTGAATTTTTTTAATAATTTAATTATTTTAATTTAAAAATAATAATTTTTTAAAATTATTTTGTATTTTATTTTAATTATTTGTAATTTCTTAAAATACTTTTAACTATTTTTAAATAATTTTAATTATATTTAAATATTTTTAACAAATTTTAATTATTTTTAATTTATTCTAATTATTTTTTCAAAATTATTTCAAATTTTTGTATTTTATTTTTTAAAAAATATTAGTATTTGTGACAGATAAACATTCCATCACAAATAATATCAATTTTGACTGACCTTTGCAATTGATCTTAAAAAAATGGAAAACATTTGTGATGGGTTTTGTATCTGTTGCAATTAATAACTATTTGCAACAGACCATCACAAATATTTACATTTACGATGCCATTTTTTCAACAGTGCATTAGTGACGGACTCCCATTGCAAATTACCATTTTCAACGAACGTCCTTCGCAAAAGAGTCATCACAAAAAATGAAATATCTAGTAGTGTTGATAGTGACACGACTTGACGTTGTGTTTTCCACATATCAAGCCTCACAGTATCAAATCTATCCCAAGGAAATATAGATGATATCATTGAATAATATACAACTTTATATCAATAACATGGTGTATTTTGAATTGTTTTATCTTAAAACATCATAACAAGGGTTATTATGATACACCAATATGGATTTGGTTAGTTCAACAGATGATCATAATTCTACATCAAGTGGTACTTTCTATCTTGGAGGTTTAAATTTTTGTTGGATAAGTAAGAAGTAATAATGAATTTCACTTATAATTGTATAGGTTGAATATATTTGTGACTACTCAAGTGTGTACTTAGTTACTATGGATAAAGAAACTGCACAAGGATGTTTGAGTTGATGTGAAATCTCCAATTTCAATCAGGTGTGATAAATTGTGTGTTATTAATCCTAGGAAACAAAATTTACATAATTAGAGGATAAATCATATCAATATAAATTGTTGTTTTATCTATTACAAGGTTGAACAAGGGAAAGTGAAGTTAGATTATGTGTTAACATAGAATCAGGTTATAGATATCATGAAAAAGGCACTACCCAAGGCTAGGTTTGAGAGGAATTGGTTGGATCATAGAGTCAAACCATCTCTATCCAACTAAATGATTTGGAGGAGGGTCCCATAGTCCCAAAAATAATTTTCTATTTACATCAAAGTATGGTAACTCCCAAGAATTATATGTTTGGATTTCTAACGCTCTCTTGTGAACTTTTAAATAAATGCTCTTTGGGTTTGTTGGAAAAGGGTTAGAAATTTTCCATAAGTTTCTTGGGAGAAGTTGTATATGACCAGATATGAATATTGTTGATGATGTTATTTTCTATTGAAAATGGGGGAGTTATCCCATTCTAGTGACTTGAAAAGGGGGAGAGTATTTGAATTTTTATTCAAAGGGAGTGTATTGGTGGAGAATTAGTGAAGATTATGAAGTTCAAGGAAGCATTTTCAGGTGAAACTTATCATTTATATCATCATTCTCATAATGATCCCACCTCATGTGGGCTTATAGATGGTGATCAGTACATCATTGATGCACTATCTAAAGTCAAGAGGTTTTAGACTATGTTTTTGGTCAATTTTAGAGTTCTCTGATAGTGATATGCTAAATGATTTTTGATAAAGTTTTCAACAAACCCAAAGGGGATATTGTTAGAAAAAAAACCTTAGAGTATTTTTTGAAGAGACTTTAAGGAGTTATAGTAGTTTTATCTTCAAGAAAGAAGTCACGGTGTGAGACCCTTGGTCACACTGTGAGGCGGCTATGTTGAGATAATTTTTATTGGAGATTTCTTTCATAATTAATGGTTCACATCATGAAGAGAACACCATGAGAATTAATATTTAGGTTAGTTAAAGAGGGTTCGGTGCTCACATCATTAAATATATCATCACTCTATGAGGTAAGATTAAAAAAAATTAAAAATGGAAAAGTCCTCAACTAGAGGAACTACTCATGACATAAGCACAAGGGTTACATCATGAATGGTAGATATATAGGATATATATAAGTATCTTTATTTTAAAGGTGTAGAGTATATATAATTTTATTTCCTTTTATCATTTCATAGTATTATAAGGATCATGTTGTGGGAAGGTTGGAGACACTGTGTGAAGGAATAAGGCATATTTTGGTGGTTATGACTATTTAATGATGTCCATACCGTGAAGGAAGTCACATCATGAAATGGAACCTCATGAAAGATAAGATCTTAGTTATTTGGATTTGGTTTTTATCTCACACCATGATGATAAGTGCCACAACATGGTGCATTGGTCAAGAAATAATTTCATGGTTTTTATCATGATGTGTTTTGCGGGTGCAAGCCATGAAATTATAAGATTAATAAATGTGTGCTACTATGAAGAGTCTAACACCATGGAGATTCTTGAGATTTATTTAATATTTTTATAAGAAATTGGACATAACATGATGATTAAAATATTCATTCGATGAATCATTCATCTCAAAATATGTATAGATTTAAATATCTTATCTTTTAGGAGAAAAATTCGAGAGTTGAGTGTGTGATATTGACTTGTTTTTTAATAGGGTTATTGTATGGATTTTCCCATCTTAATTAGATTTAATTTAAGATAAGAGAAACCTAGATATTATATATTTATTAGACAGATATATTTCTCTCTATAAATGAGGAATAATGATAACATATTATATAGAGATAAATAGATACAGATAGATACATAGAAGGAATTAGAGACTTGTTCTTGAAATATAGAGAAGAATGGTGATCCAAGAGTTTATCTCACTATCTGTTCATAGAGTTCATCAAGTGGATGAAGGTGGAGATGGTTAATAAACCACTATTAGTGTAAACTAACTATTGGTTCTTAGAGATCAAGAATATGACACTTACAGAGGTAGTGATCTTTTTCAGTTGTTGAGAGTGGTGTGTTATTTGTTTTTTGAGGGTGGAAAACCTGGAGGGTCCATGTGTCCAATATGAAACAAAATAAACAAGCAATGAAATTAGTTTTTTATGTGAACTAGAACATTTTCATTGCATGCACCTTGGATTATCCCAATTCAGGTGAACTAATTAAAATTTCTTTTGTCCCACTTTTATTTTATTTATCACTTTGTATCTATTTTTTATTAAAGGATTGTTCCTAATAATATTTGAATAAGATCATTAGTGAGGGTCATTTTTAAAGATTTATATACACTAATTCACCCCTTGTTCATGGTATTTACCTTTCTTAGGACCAATAGACCCTCTTAGGACTGAATGGATATGAAAAAGAACATGTCAAGGTTTATAGATGAGGTACTCTTTGGTCAAAATTCATATTGGGTTTTATTTAAACTTGAGAGTTTGAATGATATGTTTAAGTGATAATTAAAGTTGTATTTTTAATTTTTTGTATCCCCCACCACCATCAGAGACCTAGATTGAGCATTGATAATTGGGAGTTTTTTGTTAGAAGTGTACCCTAGATCAGGATGGGTATGTGCACCCATATAGCTAGCTAGAGTGGTTCTATGGATGGATTAAAGATAAATTTGAGATCAAGAGACTTATTTTTTAAGGCTCTATAGCCTTCTAAGAGGAAGTAAAAGTAGGAGAGTTGGTGGTATAGGAGTATCTAGATATGGGTGACACTTTATACTATCTCCATCATTAACTTTAGGTAATCCTTATCAAACATAATGTGAAAACAATCAATCTATTGATGATTTGATGTAGTGTACGACTATAAACATGTGTTACGGATAATATTAAAGGTAAAATATGTGTCTTATTTATAAATATTCATACTCATCAATGTCAGTATGATACATTACTTTCTTCACATATTGATTTTTTAGAGTATAAATTCCATTGGAGCTCCTAGATAGACCTATTTGTTCAAAGAATCATAATGATGATGATCATGATTTTTTCATAGTAGTAAAAAGTGGGTGATTCCCCTCTATCAAGAGATTTATTTCTAGATTATATCATATCAGAATTGAACCTTCTGACATTACCCTTAGTCTAGATTGGATTTCTCAAAATGATTGTGAAGTATCGTGTGGTTGAGAATATGGGTCATGATTCACCTTAAATGGAGAGTGAGACCTAACTAAAGAACATTCTAGAGTTGAATATATCAAGAAATCAACTTATGTATCATCTTGTTTATAGGGTTTTATTAGTGTCTCCGACTATTTAATGGGTGGTTTGGATAAGATCATGGATTTGATGGGAACATGAGCCTCAACCCAGTTGGTGAGGTATCCTTAAGTGCATCCACAAGACCCAGATTCAAAATCAGGTAGAGGCATATTTTACAAGACTGTAGTAGTATTTCAGCAGGTACTATAGCCGAATATAGCAGTAATGTACACTGTGTGGTACTGTAGTAGAACTGTACATTGTACAAGTACTTTAGTAGAACTGTACACTGTGTGGGTACTGTAGCAGGAACTGTAGCGGTTATTGTAGCAGGTAATATTTGGTACTGTAGCAGCTAGAACTATTCACCTTGGGCCACCAGTTTAGGCTTGGAGTACTTAAGGATTTTGGGCCACCCAAGAATTCGGGTCAGTAGGGATTTTGGGCCACCTTTAATGCCTTCAGGCCACCTCAAGGCCTTCGGGAGACATGCAGTTGCCCCAGACACACTACAAAAAAGGAGCATCCCCAGAAGAGGATTCAGAGAAGTTACACTCACCAGAGTAGATCCAAATGGATTTGTCAGAATGAGAGGGTATGGCTATGCCATCAGGACCATCTTGTGATTTCACGGGAAGCCTAGACAGATGGTCATGCGAAGGTGGAGATCTACTATCATGATGCAGATGTCGGGGAGGGGAAGTTCCTTGTAGATAGTCTAGTTGAATTCTCAAAGACCTTCGGGTCATGTAATCTCCTAAGCCTATGGGTCATGTAATCTCTAAGCCTACGGGCCTTGTAAGGGTTCCCCTCATCCCTTGAAAGGGGGTTTATTAAAAATCAATAAAAATAAGGGCCTTCGGGCCATTCGGGCATGGATTTGATAGTGTAATTTTGAGATTAATTTGGGAAAGGTATTTATTTTTCTCAATGAGACCTCCACGACCTATATAAATGGATAAATGGGTTCTTGGATGTTAAGATAGGGTATATTTCATATCATCTTTTGTTTAGTGGGAATGACATTCTATTATCATCATTCAAGAATTTATAGTTACATATTTAAATACTATTAATGTTATTGGGAATAAAGAACATCTTTATTATGTTTATGTGACTGTTGGATAATATTTTGTGGTCCTCATTGATTACACTCTCATTGATCTAAATAAAAGTGTGAGAACCATGATAATTTTTATATATTTTTGTTACTTAATTTGAGACCACTAATAGTGTAGTGAACTCTTTATGGGTGATTTTTAGATTCATGGGGTCTATAATTTTGATCAACCTTTTCACAGTGCACTTTCGCCCTTCATATTGGAAAAAAAATATAAAAATAAAGGGAGGAGTTTAAAATAAAAATTAAATGTTCCCACTATAAATTTGAATATCCTACTCAAAACTTTCTTCAGTTGACACTTCCAAACATCCAATAAAATTGGAGTCAACAGTCTTTATAAATACTTTTCTTAAAAATCAGTGTCAGTGTTCTTCTTAAAACTTCTTGATATCTCAAGATAGAATCAAAATATTTCCTTCATGATTATTAAAACATTTAATGACCACCTTTACATCATCATATTGTATAACTTTTAAAAACTTTTTGAAGATCCTCAAACCTTATTCATTTTATATATCTTCATACGAACTACTTTTTATGGTAATAATCAGTCTGATAAACCTTCATAAGGTTCTTATTTGTATGGGTTTCCTCTATCCAATAGACTCACAAATATTGTATGTTAGATGGTATTTTCATGATTCCTTTGTCTAGAGATATTTTAGTTACCCTGTTTGATTATTCTTTCTAAATAATTCACTCTAAAACCTATGTTTAATGGATCCACTCGAAAAACTATTTGATAAACTCACTTAGATTTCCTCTATCTTGATTTCTATTATAGACTCAAAAATTTCATACAACTAACTTCATACTTCTCTTCTACATATATAAATTTATTTTAAACTTGTCTATTAATTTGTAACTTCTTAAAACATTATTTCATTAAATACTTCTATAACATTTCTCTATCTGAGGATCTTATAAACATTCTTTGTCTAAAACCCATAGTTCCACCATGTACCACCAACATATTCCTTAAACTAAATATATCTAGAATCATGAATATATTTTCATAAACATGATGTTTGTTACTTCGAATAACAATATTGATTCATTTTATTTTTTTCTAGAAAATTTAATTTGATATACTTGGGAAACTTTTGAACAAACCTTCACCCATATTTGATCTAATCATGCCCACTACTTGACTCATTCCATTCATACCAAATTTCTCTTTATATTATGATTCATCCAAAAACATCATATTTAAATCCCAAGTGATTTATAAATTCTCACAACCTAACCCATCGAGGCTTGGATGGATAGCGATATACTGAGTGTGAAAACCCTAAGCCTGCCTCTAATAGTTCAAGGCCCAGTGACCAGTGCCAAGTAGTCATATCACACACATGGGAGGAATTATCTTAAGGTACCTATATGTACACACATCTCCAATCCCATACAAAAATTAAAGTAAAATCGATACCAATGATTGAATACATCCATAAGCCTCAATTAGAGTATGAAAAAGTACTAAAAGTGATATAGGGGATAAATACAAGCCCATCCAAAAGTAAAAAAGAGTCCAACATACTCAGAAGGAGGGTACTGTAGTAAAATGTAACACTAGTAATAACCTCAGTCTATTTTTCCCAAATTATTCTCTACCTTCTCCCAATCCTCCTATGAAACAGTCAAAAGGCTTGTTGTCTATATAAGGCACAACATGTTTGGGAAAAGCCCATGCATAGGTGAGTATAACAATTCCCAATAGGAAACCCCAAAATCTTTAATCATAAAGCATAAAAATTAGTCATATAATAAATATACATATATGTCAATCAAGATATTAGACATAATGATAATCATAAATAACCTAGATATACTCATAATAGATAACCAGTCTCAAGGGGTCTCAACCAATACTTTCATCCACATGATTCTCATCGAGGATTCAAGGCAACATTTGTTCCAAGAGTACTCACTCCATGAGCCATGAAATAAATAATGGTACTCATCCAAGAGTTTGTTCTCATCAGGAATATCCAAATAAGTACTCACTGGATCTACAGGATCTCTACATTCAAATAGGGGATCACGCCTAGGACCACTGGGAGACACTGCAGACCCTAATAGATTAATCTTTTAGATAGGGGATTTACACCCTATCTATTATAACATCACATTATCA
This sequence comes from Viscum album, assembly GCA_963277665.1. Classification (NCBI taxonomy): domain Eukaryota; kingdom Viridiplantae; phylum Streptophyta; class Magnoliopsida; order Santalales; family Viscaceae; genus Viscum; species Viscum album. The sequence continues at coordinate 643,034,838 of OY728120.1, read as the reverse complement.
TATTTAAGGAATTAATTGACCTTGGTTTTGATCTATTTTTGGTTAGGTATTGTTTTAGGGAGTTTTGAGTGGAATTTTGAGATTCTTGTAGGCTTTTGGGTTCTGCATGATTGGTTCGTGATTTTCCCAAACCATGCACCCCATTCGTTCAAACAGTGCACCCCTTGGATAGTGTGGAATGAATGGTTTGTGAATAGTTTCATAAACTATGCATTTTACTAGGGGAAACCATGTTCCCTTGGATAGTGATTACAAAGGGGGCGTATGGTTAGGTAACGTCGTTTGTCTAACCATGCGGTCCTCCCCAGGAAACCATGCACGTGTGTTTAATTTATTCTGAAATTTTCTTTAAAAAATCGTGAACCCCTAATTTAATCCCCTATTAATCCAAACTTGACCCTAAACATTTTATTTGGATTTTAAGACTCCCATGGAGTGTTTTTGGCTCCTCCAAACCCTTTCCTTGGCAAATCAAAGTGTGGTTAATCTCGTATGATCTCCTCTGGGTAAGTGGATCTCCTCTCTAATAGTTTCTTATGATCTCTCCATCCATCCTCCTTATAATTTTATGGATCATCATGGATTTGATGGATATAAACTCCATTTTATTGGATATTGATTCTAGGATTGATTTCTAGATCTCCTTCTCCTTCAATCTACATTGGAACTCTCGTTACGGGTGTTAATTGTTTTTTTTTCATGATTAAAGGTAGGTGGTTCCATTTGATATTTTCCATGTAATTAAATACTTAATTTGATTGATTTTTTTGAAATTGATTTAAATTTATTTATAAAATATTAATTTTAAGTGGTTTGATTAAGTAATTTTAAATGGCATATATTTGGAGAAAAAAATCCCAATTCCAATGGAATTGGAATTGTGGGATGAATTTTGAAAATGATGGAATTGATGAAATTATTTGAGAATTGTTTTGGGAAAATGGATTCAATTTAAATTATGAAAACATATGATTGGTTTTCTATTTAAAGGGCATAAAATGATAAAAAAATATGTATTGGTTTTGAAACTAAATTGTTATATTGAAACTAAAAATTAGACAATTGAATTTTAAATGATGATTGATTTGAAATGAAATGATTTTCCCATTGTTTATTGATTGATTTAGAACATGTGAGTCCAGGTAGTTAGTGGGTTATTTGAGAAAAGAAAACTTGGATTTTGATCCCATATAAATGGATTGATGATGTTAACTCTAAAAAAACTAGTTCGTCATGATTATCCCTGATGGCTTGTTGATGAACCCTATTAGTCCTAAGCCCGAGGGATGTGTGTACACATACTTAGGTGTGATCCCTAATTTAAGAAGTGTGAGGATCCTATAACCAAAAGCTAATGTACTTAATGGTATATGAAAATGGTTCTTATTGTGTATGATTTGATTATATATTACATTGATTATAGATCTATTTTACTCATGCCAAATTATTTATATAAATGATTTTATATAAAATGTTTATTTAAGCAATTTTTGAAATTTTTTCCATCCTTTGAAAAGAAATAATGTTTTATTTAAAATATAAAATTGATATATCAAGCCATTCCATATTTTATTTAAATTGAAATCATTATTTGGTTTATTATTATGTAAATAATTATAGAACGCATTGTGAGACCCTACTAGGATTTATATCTTACACCCTACCTTTTCCTTTGGACGTTTTTAGATTTTTTTATGCTAGTAATGAGAAAACAAAAAGTTCCACTTGGAGATAATTGATGTTCTTGATCCTTTATACTGTGGAGTGGGTTTTTGATTGGTGTATCCATTGATATCATGGGATTATGTTTCCTTTGGGATGTTTGAGTTTTATATTTCTAGTTTTTTAGTACTTTGATGATGTACTTCTTTGGGTTTGTTATAGCTATTTGGCTTCTAGTACTTTCTCCCTTCGGAGTGTTGAGAATACTGGATTTTAATCTTTTATCTTCCATTATTTTATTTAAAATTAATTCCCTATTTTATCATGTATGATTACATGAGCTAGTCTCTAACCCTTGGGGATTGAAAATTCCCTTCAGGATATGTCAGATTCGGCTCAATTATTAGGGTACCAGGGTATCTAGGTTGGTTTGTGACAAATTGGTATCAAAGGTGTAGGTTAAGAATCTTCCCTTGATGACAGTATGTAGTTTGGGATGTCTTTTCAGGCCTTAAGAGGTATTTACCCATGAGTTCCTAGATAGATCTCATCGTAAAGAGACTTAATTAACTATAGGTGGTTTTGGAAAGGCATATTGAGGAATAATGTGATATTATTATAGTATTTTCACTGTTTTTATTTTGGTATGTTGAAATCCAAATTTTGATATCTTATTTGATGGGAATGATATTCTTGTTTCACTTGTTTGAGTTGTTTATCTGTGTATCCTTTTTGATGTATTGAATTTTGTTTTCTAATGTTGTGTAGCACCATTCCTTAGAGAAGATGTTTGAATAAGATCAAAGATGAATCCTTTGGTGAACCATAGTAAGTGAATTCTCTCATAGAACAGAATCTTTCAGAGATTATTGTGCATGTTTTCCAAGCTTTGGGATAGGCACATGCACTGATTCCTGTTTAGGATCCATTTGAGGAACCTTAGATGGATAAATCTATAAATTTTGTTCAAGGATTACTTCATAAGAATACACCAATGTTCTAAGGCTCTAATGATCCTCAAGAGGATGAGGATTAGTTGAAAAAGATAGATATTATTTTTATTTCTTGGAAAATACAAGTTGAATTAAGGTGAAATGTTTCAACTTCAAGCTAGAGGGACCTAGCAGGAGATCGTGAGATTCGACGGTAATGGAAAATAATCATGATGGTTTATAGTTAAAGGAATTTAGAGTTTTTTTCATGGATTAGCTCTATCTAAAAACTATGTTGTTGTCTAAGGCTATAGAGTTTTTTAACCTTCATCAGGCTGACATGACCATGAAAGAGTATACTAACTGCTTTGTCGAGCTTATGCAGTTTTCACTTGAGACTGTATCGAATGAGAAGTGAAGACTTGACATTTTGAGATGTGAATTTAACCAAATATCCATTATTAGGTTTTCTTAGTGAATTTCAATTCATATTTTGATATGTTATATAGGTAATTGATGATTGATCTTGATCTAGATAGTAATTTAGGGTTGACGGGAGTTCCTTTTTCTCCCAGTGGTAGTTTTGTTAGTTCCTTTAAAGTAAAGAGGAATCATGATAAGTCTCGTGGTGTATATCTATAGTAGGGTTCTTACAGATCTCATTTGGTTCCTAGTAGAGTCCCTTTAACTTGCTTCCAATGTGGAAATTTTGGGCATTCGAAATGGGTTTACACTGAAGCACCCAATATCTATAGTTCATTCAGATGCTGGTGACACCCAAATTTACCCTATAGGTAGAATTGGTTGTTGTATTATAGGTAGGGGTTGAATCCACATATACCTAAATGAAACCTACAGAACCATACATTCTATGGATTGGAAAACTATTTGTATTAACTTGATTTGAATAATTAATGAGTCACTTTAAAGAACAAACAAAAAACACACAATGACTTGAACTAAAACAATTAATGATGATGGTTAAATTCTAGGTTGTTGTTAGGGATAGAGTGGATGCAATTGTTTTCTTATGAATTTTTAGTTCACTGGTTCAAGAAGTATCCAATCAATGAGATATGATCCCAACATAATTCTTTAATTTAATCCATACACAATTACAAGGATAATCACCAATGCAATTATAATATCACTTTTATGATCACTCTAATGAATTGGATTATACTATCACTCAAAATGTATAGTCGTTAAAGTTAGCGAATATTAATAATAAAATAAGTCAAATAAAGGAACTCTCAAACCATAGAACTAATTTTAGAATTTAATAACATAAAATAACATCCAATACATACCCAAGAAACTCCCTATAGTCAAACCAAAAAAATTATCCTTCCATTGATGCAAGTCTCTCAATGGAAGGTGGAAGTCGAATTATAAAATCGCAATTTAAGAAGTGAAAAATAATGAAATAATGAACACTCCAACATTGTGTGAGGAGTTTTATGATTATTGGTGTAAATAAATTCACACCATTATTAAATGGTATCAAATTGATATGATAAATTATATAAAAATTTAATAATAAAAATAATAATAACTTTTATTAATAAATGAATTTGATTCGAACAACTTACAGGAGAAAAAATGAAAATGTGATTACAAAATGATAGGTTGAAATTATAATTGAAATAATAAAACTTCTACCCCTAATTCCTTCACCGCCACCACATTAAATAGGAAACATTTGATCCTTAGGTATATCCCTCATCATTCAATATCATCCCCATTAATTACGATATTCAAAATGTGGGTGAGAAAAAATGGAATTTGGAATTTTCAATGTTGACCAGAAAAATAGAATCAAGATTCTTTTCCCATGTTGACTTGAAAGTATGACTTTGAATATGTCTTAATTTGGGTGGGTATTATGAGATAAAAATCTTCTTCCATAATTCCTCTAATTCCTGTAGAAATTTCAACCTAATTAGATATTTCATTCGGATGATATGATTAAATAGTGGGATGAATTTATAGTCCTTGAAATATGTACCATAATTTATACTTCAAATTGGGCCTCCTAGATCACCATGAAAACCTCTGAATTGTCTAGGTTCATAGTTTAATAAAATGTTATCCATAATTTATATATCTATATTTGAAATTTTAGCTTCAATGGTCTTGAATTTTGGGCTCCACTTTTATTTGATGGGCCTAAGGTCCATTATTCTTTGTCCATAAACTTATGCATCCATGAAAAAAAATTCATCTTCCCATATGAATCATCCATTGATCCTAAAATAAAATTTTTTTTGAAAAAAAGTGGTAAATAAAATCCTGAAATATCAAATTCAAATAATGTAAATAATTTATTCCATAATCTAATGATTAATTGTGACCAAATTGACACACTTTAAACATTAATTACACAATGATGTGAAATGAGGTTCAAATAATAAATGCAGTAAAAATGGTGTTTATGGTTATTAAAAAAATGAATATTAAAATATAAACAATGAATATTATCCTCTTTCAATGGTTAATCACACCCCCCCCCAATATGATTTTTTCTACTCCTGAGAAAAACGTATCTCAAAAATATGAAAATGTAATTCCCTTTTTTCAAAAATATTTTAAATTACAATTCTCATCAAAATACATCATGAAAAACAATCATGAAACCTATCAAAATAATTTAACACAATATATGTTCAAAATTATATCCTAAACTGAATCCCATTCCTTTTTTCAAATTAATAAACACATTTTATCTAATTTCAAGTAAGCATGATGATGTGTTGTGCATAAAAATATAAATGGGGCACATTTTATTATTCAAAGAGAAAATAAATATAATCACTACATGGGAATCACATTAAACCTTAAGATTACTATCCTAATTTTTCCTAATTTTTATTTTATTTTTGATTTTTGATTTTTTTTACCTCAATAGATATGATAAAGAAACTTTGGGAAATACAAATATGGCGTCATGATCCCCATGTGATAAACATCACACATTTTTTCAATTAAATTCTCTATAATAGATATGTAAAGACATACTTTTGGTAAGGAAACTATGGAGTCATGATCCCCAAGATCCAAATTCTATTCATTTGGATAAAAAATTGTTTTGCGTGGTAATTTTTCATGTTTTTGGATACTCAAATTAAACTTTAAGTGGACCCAAACCCTATACTCTAATAAAAGGGACCCAAGAACTCAAATTTAAAACCAAAATCCAATGGAAATACATTGTGACATTTTTATTAAATGTATGAAAATGTAAACAGTGAAAAATAACATTAGATAACCACAATTTCGAAAATTATACTCATGAACTTAAACTTGAATTAAAATCATAATTAATGAATGAAAAATAATTTAACATTAATTTTTCATGTTTCACAATGTAAATTAAATCATGAAAGTATAATTAAATGAAATTTTTCAATAAATCCATTTTTTTCAAAATTTCATATCTCCACTCCCCCTAACATAGAATGACACTACCCTTAGTGTTTAAAGAGAAGATAAGTGAGAGTTCATAATTGGGATGAAAGAGGGGGATAATTCAATTTGAAATTAATTCAAGAAAAAAACATCTGGCTTGAAGTTGACGACTCATCAATAAGAAATTAATCACTTTCTCTTTATGTTAGAAGTAGACTCCCCAGGGATGATTGAAGGTTTGGTTTGAATTCTGGAAGGCATGTTTTTCATTTTAAAATATTAAACTTCTTAAACTATTAAATATCACACACAATAAACATTATATCACACTAGAAACCCCTATGGGGTTCCCTTGAAAAAAAAACACAAAATAAAATAAAATAAAATCAAAACAGAATACGGGTTGCCTCCCATAAAACACTTAGTTTAAAGTAATTAGCTCAACTTGAAACCCTCAAATTACCCAATACCAAATTTTAAAAAATTAAGGAATATATTTTTCACCACTTCCATTAGATCATGATTGAGTATCCATTGGGTTTGCGGGAAGGGTTTGAAATATATTCAAGAATAGTCATATAGGTCCCAGTGAATGGGTTGATCCCATTAATATAAAAAAAGGTCCATCCAGTTGTTTTTTAATATTTATTAATACATCAATGATAATTTTCTTATATTTATCTTTGATAGAGGATTAAATGAAAATTTTAAAAAATATCCCCTATGATGGAATACTTGGGAGAGGAAGGATGGATCTTGAGTTTGAGATTGGGTTGGCTAACACTTTTAGACATAGGTTGAGACTTTGAAAATAAGTCAGTTTAATTTTTCAAATTTCTCAAAATTGGATATATTAGTGTTAGGAATGGGTATTGACTCAAAGTTTTTGATTTATCCCAATGGTTCAGTGACTAGTGTTTCTAAAAAATCATCAATGGAGTTATATTTAGGAAACTCAATCCATTATGTAAAATTATCCTATTTTGAATCCAAAAAATCAATTATATATTAATTTAAAAACTCATTAACAGTCCCCTCATGTTCCTCAGGTTGAATTTCAACATTCCCTAACCAATTCACCTCATTATCCTTCTTTGATATCTGAGATTCTAAAGTGGGTTCTTCAACATTTTCCTCTAATTTTAATGCCTTCTATGGTTTGGGAATATTTACTTTAGATTTTTCATTATTTTTCACACTCATGGAAATAGTCATAGATTGGATTTATTCATAATAAGATTACATGTAACAATATTCCTCTATCAATGATGAGGAAGAGATAACCTGAGTGGGAATGGGTTCTATAACCTTTTCAATACTTTGTAGTTATACTCTCAAGGATGAAACCTTCGAAGTTATTATCTCAATTTTTTGACACAGTTTATCAAGTAATGGTTGTAGATCATTTTAGAAAAGTTCTTGATCCAAATGGTTAATTCTAGGAGGATAGTAACATTATTGTAATTCCACTGGAGAATGTTCATATTGGCTTTTTTGGGATTGAAACTCATTATAGGTTGGAATTTTTTGTGCAGCATAGTAGTTAAAATATTGTGATTGATTAAGTTGTTGATTTTACTCCCCATTAGAAACTAGGTTGGTTATTATACATCACACTTTATGTGGGTAGTCAAAGTAGTGATAGGCTCCCCATGTTTGGATTTGTTCAAAATGGACATCTATATGAATGAAATCGAGGGTGAGAATAGAAAATTGGGGTGATAATAATATGTGAGTACCTAATGTAACTTACATAGGTCCCTAAAAATGGTTATAAAATTTCATGATGCCAAAATTTACCCTACAAGAAGAGGTATTTGTTTTAGAATAGGTAGGGGTCAAATTGACAGATACCTAAGAAGAAACCTATATACACATACATTCTATGGAGTGTCCAAATATTTAGATTGATATGATTTTAATAAATAATGAGTTAATTTAAATAAATAAATAAACACATAATTACTAGAACTAAAACAATTAATGATGATGGTTGGATCTTATGTTGTTGTTAGGGATAGAATGTATGTGATTGTTTTCCTATGAATTTTTAGTTCACTAGTTCAAGAATTATCTAATCAATGAGATATATCCCCAAAAAATTATCTGATTTAATACATACACAATTCCAATTATAAATACCAATTCACTTATAGTACCACTTTCATGATCACTCCAATTAATTAGATCATACTAGCACTCAAAATGTGTAGTCCTTAAAGTTGGCAAAGATGAAGAAGAAAATAAGACAAAGAATGAAAATCTCAAACCATAGAGCTAATTTTAGAATTTAAGAATGTAAAATAACATCAAATACAGACCCAATAAACTCCCTATAATCAAACCGCACAATTTTTATCCTTCTATTGATGAAATTCTCTCAATAGAATGTAGAATTTGACTTATAAAGGTAGAATTGAAGAAGTGAAAAATAATTAAATAATGAACACTCCACTATTGTGTGAGGAATTCCAAATTTTTTAGTGTAAATAAATTAACACCTTGATTAAATGGTATCAAATTGATATAAAAATGATATAAATTTTGAATAATAATAATAATAATAACTTTTATTTATAAGTGAAGGTGATCTGAAAAACTTACAAGAGAAAAAATGAACATGCGATTATAAAATGATAGCTTGACATTATAATTGAAAGAATAAAACTTCTACCCCTAATTACTTAACTGTTTCCACCATAAATAGGAAATATTTGAGCCTTAGTTTGATACCCCATTATTCAATATCATCCCCATTAATTAGGATATTCAAAATGTGGGTGATAAAAAATGAAAAGTGGACTTTTCAATGTTGATAAGAAAAATTGGATCAAGATTCTTCCCCCGTGTTGATAGGAAATTATGAGTTTGAATATGGATGAATTTGGGAGTTTTATAAAAGATAAACAATTTCTTCCATATTTCCTATAATTATGGTATAAATTTCATCCCAATTGGATTTTACATTCAGATGATATGATTAAATTTTTGGGCTGACTTTATAGGCCTTGAAATCTAGACCATAATTTAAACATAAACATGGGCCACCTAGATCACCATTAAAACCTATGAATTTTATCTAGTCACATTTTAATAAATGTTCCCCATAATTTACTCTATCTATATTTGAAATTTTAGCTTCAATGATATTGAATTTTGGGCTCCACTTTTATTTGATGGGAGTAAGTCCCATTCTGCTTTGTCCAGATATTTTTGCATGCATGGCCAAAAATATCCATCTTCCCATATGAATCATCCATTGATCCTATAAGAAAAAAATTCCCACATAATATGGTTAATAAATTCCTGATATATCAAATTCCAAAAATGAAAATAATTTACTACAAAATATGAATATTAATTGGTCCCAAATTGATATACTTTAAACATGAATTGCATAATGATATGAAATGAGGTTTAAATAATAAAATGCACTAAAAAAGTGTTTATGGACATTTAAACACATGAATATTAAAATTTAAACAATTAATATTACCCTATTTTAGTGTCTAATTAGATTCTCGGGTAACTTACAGAAATTATGTTATATCTTTTATGCCCCACGTAGTGGCACACACTCATCAACACTTAAAATTACTGCAATGAAATCATATGCTTCACAAAAAAGGGGATTATAGCCATATGAATCTAAAAATAAGATTCTTCACATAGTGGAAGAGTATTCATAGGAAGATGATACATGTCCAATGACTGTGAGAGGTACCATCACTATAGCTTCATCTTTAATGACTGTTTATTTGATACATGTGAATCTCACTCATTTATATCAACTCATATTGTGATCCTGATAAATATTACTATATAGATTTTGTCTTATTTTATGGATGTTAATATTCCCCTTAGAGTTAATAGAGATTAGGGCCTCTGTTGTCCTACTTTTTTTATCTCTCTATCATAGATTTACCTTGTTTGAGATTTTCTAGTTCTCAACATGAAACCTCTTGATGCCATTTTTTGGATGGAATGGATCATTACTAATAAGGCCTAAATTAACTAATATCTTAAATGGGTCTCCTTTACCATGCTTAATGGGGTGTTTTGTATATTTCATGGATAATGGGACCCGAGGTCAACTAGATTTGGGCCTTCTTATCTGGATTTTTGGAAAGTAATATCATTTCTCGCTTTTGATTTGGAGTGGGAGTATTTGAGTGATGATATCCGTCAAATTATCATCAAGTTTCTTGGTGTGTTTCCTTATGATTTATCTAGTTTTACATTGATAATAGAGGTATAGTTTTCTATTGATTTAGTGTTGGGTACTCATCCAGTGCTTATTTCTTCTTACTGCATGAAACTAGATAAAATGAAATATTTGAAGACTTGGTTAGATGATATCTTGCAGAAAGGAATTATACACCCAAGTGTGTAACCTTGGGTGGTTCTTGTTATTTTTTAAAAGAAATTTTATGGAACACTTCATCTATATGTTGATTACCAAAAACTCAACTGAGTTATGTTAAAGAATAATTATCTATTACTACATATCAATGATCTATTTGACTAGTTTAAATGGGAGAATTGGTTCTCGAAGATTTATCTTTGATTTGGTTATCACCAGTTGAGAATAAAATAATTTTAAATTCAAAAAACCTCATTCTGAAGTAGGTATGTCCATTATTAATATCTTTTTATTCCATTTTTTCTAACTAATGATCCTAGAGTCTTTATAGATTTGATAAAAGGGATCTTCCATGAGTATCTTAATACATTAATGGTGGTCTTTTTGGATGACATCCTAGTTTACTCTCAGTTTAAGGAGGATCATGTGTGTCATCTAAGAGCAATTATGTAATTTTTGAGAAACCACTAACTCTATTCCAAGATATTGAAATGTTATTTTTGGATTCAAGAGGTGATGTTCTTGGGACATGTGATATCAAAACATGGTATCGCAGTTGACCCTAGGAAGTTAAAATCTATTATGACATGAGAACAACCCTGAAATGTTTTTAATATTTGTATATTCTTGAGTTTAGTGGGGTATTATCACTAGTTTGTAAAGGATTTCTCAAATTTGGCTTCTCTGGTGTCATATCTCACTCAGAAAGGGGTAAAGTTCACTTGCGATGAAAAATGTTAGAGTCATTTTGTTGAGAAGAAACATATTTTGACTTATACACTAGTGTTAACTCTCCTAGAGGTCAATTAGGGCCATGTGGTTTTTTTATGCATCAGGTTTGGTTTTTGGATGTGTTCTTATATAGGGTTATCACATCATTTTATATAGATCTTGGAAGTTTATTCCACATGTGAAGAACCATCCGACCCATGACGTTGAACTCATAGTTGTGTTTCATGAGCTCAAGATTTGGTGATATTACCTTTTTGTAGAAAGGTTTACCATGTATTCTAGCCAAAATACCCTAAGTTATATCTTCTCCCAAAAATATATGAATATTTTTCTGAGGTGTTGGGTGGAGTATCTATAGTATTTTGATTTTGACATTTCTTATACCTTGTGGAAATGGAATGTCATTTATGATGCTTTGATCAGGAAACTTCCAACCCAGACCATGAAAGAATCATCATAATAGTGGAATGTCTGAGAAGTAGGGGTCGAGATTTTCTTGGATGGTGTTTAGTTGACCTCTGCTCTTCTCGAGATGATTCTTCAAAAAAAACATTATGATAAATTCTATAGCATTAGGACTTTATTTATAGTGATGATACCATTAGAAAATGTTCATTCTCTTCTGAGAGTATCTTTGTTTCCAAAATTGGTATGTCATACCTTTTCTAGTGAGAAAATATGTGATGGTTTATTTCCATAATTTCTAGTGGGATATGATCCTAGGAACCAAAAAAATGTTCTATGATATGTGGTGGCTATTTTGGTGTCAAGGTTTGAGATGGGACATTTTTGAATTTTTTTTCTCTACTATACTTGTCAGCAGGTGAAGGATAAGCACTAGATACCTTCAAGTTTTCATTATCCACTTCTAGTGATAACTTGTAAGTGGTATGAGATTTATATTTACTTTTTGGTTGGGTTTCCACATACCCCTAGAAGGAAGAATGAGATATGGGTTGTAATTTATCATCTCACTAAATCGACTCACTTTATACTCATTCATGATACAACCAAAGTTGAGGAGTTGGGAAAACTCTGTGTGAAAAATATTTTTCATTTTCATGGAGTTCCATCTGTTATATTCTCTGATATATATCCCCATTTTACCTCTTGTTTTTGGCATGGCCTTCAGGAGATCATGGGATCTTAGTTTCATTTGAGTACGATATACCTTTCATAGATGGATGGATAGACAGAGAGAGATATATAGATTCCTGAGGATATGATATGTGCTTATGTTCATGACTTTAGTGGATCTTAGTATGGCCATTTGGGACTAGTTGAGTTTACTTATAACAATGGTTACCAGTCTATGATCAGAATGGATCATTTTGAGGCCTTGTATGGTAGATCATGTAAATATATATTGTGTTGGTCAGAGATTGGTGAAACTTCCTTGGTTAGAATAAGTATGGTCTAAGAGATGAAAATAAAGATTCATTTGATTCATCAGATAATTTTTAGGGAAAATATCTAGTATAAGTATTATGTTGATCATCATCATAGACCATGGGATTTCTTTGTCTGTGACTGGGTGTTCTAAATATTTCCACCTTTGTTAGGTCACCGATGTCTTGGGAGGAAAGGAAAACTTTCTACTTTCTTTGGGGCCTTTGGAGGTTTTTTATAAGGTTTAGAAATTATATTAACATTTAGAGCATCCACCATAGATAATGTTGATATATAATGTTTTCCATTTTTTATGGATTCAGAAGTATCTTTCTGATCCATCTCACGTCTTGAGATGGGAGGATCTTGATGTTGATCCTAATTTATCCATGACTGAGCATCCATTCAATATTATTGATTCTAACACAAAGTTACTTCAAGGGAGGATGATACATTTATTTTGTGTGTTATGGAAGCATGGTTCTATTTCTCATGAGACATGGGAGAGGGAAGAACTGGTGGGAGAGTAGTGGCCTCATTTCTTTGATGTGGAAACTTCTTGACAGGCTTTCTAGGGATATAAAGTTTTTATGGTGGGGAGGTTGTAACATCATGTTTCCTTATTTTAGGTATTCCTTGACCCAATTTTTTATCTCCTTTTGGTTGGGTCTTGTTTCAAGGAGTTTTAGGTGGAATTATAAAATTTCTAGAGTCTTTTTGGGTTGTGAATGGTTGGGAAATAGTTTTCCTAAACTATCCACCCCATCAGTGAAAATTGTGCACCCCTTAAAAGTGAGGAATGCATGGTTGGTGCATGTTTTCCCAAACAATGCTCCCACTAAGGGGAAACTATGCACCCTTGGTTAGTGAGTCTAGAGGGGGTGCATGGTTAGAGTTTATGGTTTGTCTGACCATGCATCCCTTCCTAGGAAAACATGCACGTAGGGATAATTTATTCAGATTTTTAAAAAAAAAACCAAAACTCCTAATTTAACCCCATGTCTACCCCCACTCGACCCTAAATGTTTTCCAAGGATTTTAAGTCTCTCAGGAAGTGGTTTTGTCTCCTCCAAACCCTTTCCTTGGCTGATTAAATCATGGTTGATCCCATTCAATCTCCTCTGGGTAAGTGGATATCCTCTCTAATAGTTTCTTTTGATATATCCTTCCTTCATCCTTAGATTTTTATTAATCATCATGTATTGGATGGATCTAAACTTGATTTTATTGGATCTTGATTTTATGCATGATTTCTAGATCTACTTCTCCTTCAATTTATGTTGGCATTCCTATTCTGGGCATTGATTATTTCTTTTCTGTTATTAAAGGTAGGTGGTTTGATTTGATATTTTCTATGTGATTGAAACCTTGATTTGATTTATTTGTTTGAAATAGATTTAAATTGATTTATAAAACCTTGATTTCAATTTATTTGATTATGGAATTTGAAATGGAATGGATTTTGAGAAACAAATCCAAGGGAATTATAATTATGGGGTGAACTTTGAAAATGATGGAATTGATGAAATTATTTGATAATTGTTTTGAGAAAAATGGATTAAATTGAAATAATGAAAAACTATGGTTGGTTTTTTAATGAAAAGGCATGAAATGGTGAAAAAACACATGTTTTATTTTTGAAATTGAATTGGAATATTGAAACTAAAAATTGGTTAATTGAATTATAAACGATGATTTATTTGAAATGAAATGATTTTACCATTATTTATTGATTGATTAAGAACATGTCATATTGGGTAGTTCGATGGTTATTTGATATAATCATGTCAGGATCTTGATCCCCTAGTAATGGATTGATAATTAAAACTCTAAAAAAATCTTATTTCAGCATGATTATCCCCAATAGGATGTTGATGAGTCCTATTAAGTCTGATCCTAAGGTATGTGTGTACACATAATTAGTTGTGATCACTAATTTGAGGATTGTGAGGATACTATAATGAGAAACTAGTGTCCTGTAGGGATGATGACCATGGTTCTTGTTATGTATGATTTCATTATATATTCCATTGATTATAGAATTTTTTTACTTGTTCCAAATGATTTATATAAATGATTTTATAAAAACTTATATTTAATCCATGTTTAAAATTTTTTCCATCCTTTTAAAATAAATATTTTTTTAAAATATAAAAGTGATGTGTTATTCCATTACTTGTTTTATTTAAATTTAATGAATAATTTGGTTTATTATTATGTCATCTATTATGTAACACTTGGTGAGACCTTACTGGGTATTATAGCTCACACCCTACCATTTACTTAGGGATTTTTTAGCTTTTCTTATACCAAGTTCGAGAAAAGTGGAAGTTCCACTTGGAGGTGGTGGATGTTCTTGATCCTTTGAACCATGGAGTGGGGTTGTGACTATTGGATCCATTAACATCATGGGATGATGTTTCCTTTTTGATATTTGAGTTTTATCTTTCCAGTCGTTGAGTACTTTGATGATGTACTTATTGGGGTTTTGTTATACCTATTTGGTTTTTGGTACTTTCTCCCTTTGGAGTGTAGAGAATACTGACTTGTAATATTTTATCTTCTGTTGTTTTTTGGAAAATATGTTCCTTATTTTATCTTGTATGATTTCAAGTGCTAGTCGCCAACCCATGGGGATTGGGAATGATCTTCAGGCTATGTCAAATCCAACTCAATTATCAGGGTACCAAGGTATTTGGATAGGTTTTTGACATGTATGGTGGTCATTCTGGTACTACGAAACATAACTAGGATGAAGGTATGATAGATGATCCCACCCCAGGCCTCACAAAGGGATATCGTGAACTCTATCTAAAACAAAACCGATAAAAGAGATCACTTTTATATTATGAGGATATAATTTCACATTGTACCCTCATAGGTATGGACCAAGTAATATCACTAAATAAACTAGGTCTATAATAAATAGATGAAGGGATTTAAGCCATCTCTGAGGAAGTACACAACATGTATATAGGGTACACGTCGCATACTGCTAAATCAAGAACTATCTGTGATTGTGTTTGTGTTGCTCTTCCCATTCTTTTGTACACTCAGTCATTCCCATGTATTGTGCTCTTTCTTTTGTGCTTGGCCATGTCCAAGTATCAGGTTATACCTGTGTTGTAACATCCCAACCTGAGAGACACTGAAAAGGTGCCCCAATATGGTTGGTCACATAGCCTCAAGTGTGGCTCCCCATAAGTAAGAGGCTACCAACTAAAAGCAAGGGTACAGTGATGGTACAGTGGGGAGATTATACCCTCATGGTTAGAGTAGAACAATGGTATCATATAGGTAAAACAACAATAGGATCAGATAAAAAATAGAGCAGTTGAAGATAATATAAATACTGACAACTAGAAATGTTCAGTGCCAAATATAAAATCATGTGTGCATGTTCATGTGATTCTACAAACTCGAAGCCTAAAACATATAGTAAGTAGATACAATACAATGCATAAATAAAGAAAAAGAACAAAATTCCCCGAGGGTGATCTCTATGATCATCATGAGTACAAGATCAGTCTTGTGCTCTTGAGATCCCATGTATAATGCACAAAATAAGTAATAATCCATGGACTTGCGAACATGAGGTCTTCTTGGGTACCCTAGTGCAATGGAGGCCCGAGAAGGGTGTGAGATATACTCAGTAGGACACCACAAATAGTGTCTAAAGCATAATCCAGATCATGTGTATAAAATAAGTATTGTTCATGTATAACACAAGTAAAGAAGCAATGTGAAATAAATAAATACCTAGGTTGACTCAGGTTCCTCAAGGACACCTAGACTGACCATACCTTCTTTAGCCTAATTTGGAAATTTCTAAACCATAGGCAGCCTGCATACATGATATATAGGAGGAAATATAATAACTTCATAAAAATAGGTATCAAGAGATGTACTGAACCCAAGCATGTGATTTGGATTGGTGGATTCATCCCAAGGATAACAGATATTCATCTCCATACTTTATAGTAAAACTAATCACCAAAATTAAATAAGTAGAACCCTAGGCCCATCTAAGTAAAACCTTAACAAGGAACACATGTATCGCACCAAGATCTCCATAAATGCTCAGCATCATTATAGACCATCCAATGTGATCCATGAATATCCTCATAAGTATCACTCATATCCTAATGTGAGACAACTACCTCTGAACCCATACCTAGTATCATCATATAGGGGACCAAGTCTCACTTGTGGCCTGGTATAACCATTTATCCACTGAGCCCATCCAAGTTTTCTCCCCTAGGGAACCTGTATCGCTCATGTTGAGGTAAGAATAATGCACGGTGAGCTTGTCCTGGCATACTATTATCACCTTTAATGTATACACAATCCATTAGGGAAGATGATCATAAGCACGATGAGCCCTTGGAATTTCATGGAAGGAACCTGAGTATCTCTATGATGTTCACAATTCATTTAATCAGTTTAATTAACCAATACAAAAGGTCATGATAGTGAGCATTCTAGAATATGAAACAAGGGTTCCTGAAGAGATTCATTCCCATTTTCAATTTCCTTTTATAATTAAAAGGGACACATATATAAGTAAGCCACATCAAGAAGAAAGAACACGAAAGAAGACCATGGAGACACCCATACCATAAATCCAACAAATGTATTTCACATATATCACTTTTTGAATTTGAATATTGTTGTAACATCCCTGAACTGGGAGACACTAATCTGGTGCCCCGAGTCGGGTCACTACATGACCTCAAGCATGCATCCCCGTATGACAGAGGTTGATGACTAGAATCAATGGTCTAATAGGTCACGTGGGGAGACTATACCCTCAATATCAAAGTAATAGCCAAAAGATAATAACTTAAATAACAGAAAAAATAGAACAATATATAACATGCATAATTAACCAATTCCCCAAACTGGGTAAAACCATATACTACAGTAAATATCTCATTCCATGCTACAGTGTCAAGTGAAAAAAACCCCAAAAGAAAGAAAACATAAGGATCCACAAAATGGTCTGGACCCTAAGTCTAGAACCTCACCCCACATGTCCCATGTCCAACTCAACTCCCTAGCATAGGGATCTTTCCATTGTCTGGATATACAAGCATGAAATCTGCTCGGGTACCCAACAGCGGCCTGAGCGAGGTGTGAGTATAACTCAGTAGTCCACTACCAAAGGTGTATACAAAATATCTATCAAAGGCAGATAGTTCATGAAAGTGATAAATTATGACAAGTAAGGATAAAAAGTTCATCGGGTCATTCTAGACTATGTTCATTTAATTTATACTACCATTGAATCTGGGTTCACTACTTAGGCATTTCATGATTTAATATACCCTTTTCATGTGTTAAATGGATTAGGTACATTCAATATTTTGAAGTATATGGGAATAAAATCAAGTCTTATCTCACTAGGCATCACATTATAACAAACCCATAATCCTCACATCAAAGCCTCAGTCTGGGTGGAATGCAACCGTTAGGGGAATAGAACTTTTTTCCCTTCCCTAATTAACTTGTTCATTTAGAGGATGAGCTAGAACCTCGGTCCAACTCAACCTATGGGCATAGAACCTCAAGTAGATACCCCACTCAACCAACCCATGTGCACATGTTTATTTATCATTCACCACAATTAACCAAATCACAACAACATAGCCAATATCATTCGCAAAATCACAACAATATCATTAAATGGGAAATTAACATTATCACCTCAATCCATTAACACATTCAACTTTTATATTACTTGACCCCTTTAGCCCCATTCTATTTCCCATGCCTATCTAACTAAGCATATTCAAGTATAAAGCTAATCCCCAAACATTTTCCTATTAACCCATTTAATCCCTTTTTAAATCCAACCAAACACCCACTTAGGTCAATACCCAACCTAGGTATAGTACTAAACTCCCATTTCACATCCTTCAATCATATTAACATTTTCATCATGGTCTTTATGTTCTCGCACAATGGGCTTACACTTACTTGGCTAAACTCTAAGTCCGAGGAATATTGGCACGCCCCACAGGTGACCCTAATTTTGTCGATTCATCCTATTTGCATCCCATGGGGATCAAGAGGGGTTCAATTAACCATTTAGATACCTGATACATCACATCATGTCAAAGTCACCAAGAACTCATCAAAAGAGGGCAAGAAGGAAAACCCTATATGCACAAGTATACACAAAAAACAAGGGATATAACTTGTAGACCACCAACCTTGAATTTGTTGGTGAACACACTCCCAACTAAGGATTTAGATCTCAATTAAACCAAACCTTAAATATTTACCCTAAATATCACCGAAAAATTAAGGTTTGAGAACTTCAGATGGAGATGGGAAAGAAATACAAACCCTAAACCAAAAGGAGAAACAAGAGTGAGATTAGCCTTACCCGTATATTTAATCTGCAACTGAAGGAACTCCAAACGGCCCTAATATGAGGGATATTGGTCCTTATAATCTCTTGTATCTTTTAGGAAATCATTAGGGCTGGAGGAGGAATAAGGGAGGAAAATCCTGAGTGCCCCTTATTTCCCCCGTAATGGAATTTTTTTAAATTTTTAGAAAGTTCCCAGGTCGCACAGTTTTTCAAACCATGTGAAAACTGTGCAAAGGCTACTTCCCACACACCCTCTCTCTCACATGGTTTTCTAGACTGTGTGAAAAGTGTGTGGATTCGCACTACCACATGGCCTCTCCTCACATGATTTGTTAAACCGTGCGCAAATTGTGTGGACTGCCCAAAAAGCTCCTTTTCCCCTTTTTCATGTCTCAAACCCCCAAAACACCCCTGAACCTTCACAAGGACTTGGGGAAATACTTTATTAACCAAAAAAAGGAAACTGGAGATGAAACATAACAAGAACATACCTTATGGAGAAATCCAGGATCTTACGACCTCCCCACCTTATAACAGCTCATTCATGAGCCTCTCTTCCTAAGAATCATTAAGTTCCCAAGGAAAAGATATCGGCCCACTGGGCCCACATATTTTATTCTCTCTCCCAATTTTCCTCCTCAACGTTTCCATGCTTCCATAGAACACAAACCAAGGGCACAACCTTTCCTCGCAAAACTTTCTCACTATGATCCACAATATGAACTGGTTACTCCTCAAAGGATGCATCAGCCTCAAGCTCGACATACTCAAAATTTATCACATGAGATAGATTAGGGTGATACTTTCAGAGTTGTGAAATATGGAAAAAAATCATGCATCCCACTATACCATTGTGGAAGATCCAATTGGTAAGCCATATTTTTTACCCTCTCCACAATCTCAAATAGACCCACATATCTAGGCACCAACTTCCCCTGCTTCCAAATTTGATAGTGACCCAACCTTAAAGACACCCAAAGAAACACACTATCACCCACCATGAACTAAAGAGGTCTATGACGTCGATCTTCATATGAATTCTGCCTACTTTGATCCATTTTTGTACGCTTTTGAATCAAATGAACCTTCTTCGACATCTCCAACATGAGACTCGGTCCTAATAGTTCAGACTCTATGGCCTCTAACCAACACAATGGAGATATACATGGTCTCTCATAAAGTGACTCAAAAGGTTCCATTTGAACTGTATCTTGAAAGATGTTTTTGTAAGAAAACTCAATAAGCGACAAGTGATTTTCCCATGAACCACTGAAATATAGAAAACATGCTCTCAATATGTATTCTAATACCTGAATTATATGCTTTGACTACCCATCAATCTATGGGTGGTAAACCATACTCAAAAACACTTGGGTACCAAGTTCCTTCTGTAGTTCCTTCTAGAAGCAAGAGTTGAATCGTGGATCATGATCCGAAAATATGGTTCTTGGTATGCCATGTAACCGTACTATTTATCAAACATACAATTCCCCCAACTAGTCGACTGTATAGGTCTCCTGAATCGGCAAGAAATGAGCCACTTTGGCCAGCCGATCTACCACCACCCAAATTACATCATTCTTCTGAGTCTTCTTCATAAGACCCACTACAAAGTCCATTATGACTTCATTCCACTTCTTCTATGTAATAGGAAATGATTGCAACAACCCACCTGGATGTTAATGTTATGCCTTCATCTGCTGACAGGTAAGGCATCGTTCCACAAAACTCGCAACTTCTTTCTTCATTCTCGACCACCAAAACTGCCTACGGAGATCATGGTACATATTAGTCAATCCTAGATAAACTTCCCACTTTGACGTGTGGAACTTGCGCATCAACTCCTCTTGTACATCTTTCAGCACCACAACACGACCATGAACATAAGTGACTCCATCGGCCCCGAAAGTCTAACCAGAAGGTGACTCCCTACCTTTAATACTTTTTTTCATAGAAAAACACTCCAAATCCACCAACTAAATCTCCTTAACTCATCTCAGAAGTGTAGATTAAACTGCTATAGATGCAAGGGTCATCTGACCATGCCCATCATGTACTTCCAAATGAATCTCCATAAACAAGGCCATCATTACCCACTCTTAACTGGATTCCTAAACTACTTGATTCAGAGTATTCTGGATCAGAGCATCAGCGACACTATTCCCTTTACCTGGTGTATAAATCAACTCAAAAACAAAAGACAGCATGTACTCAACCCACTATCACTATCAAAGATTCAAATCCCACTGATAGAATATATATTTGAGACTTTTATGGTCTATGAACACTGTGAAAGGTTATCCCAATAAGTAGTGCCTCCAACACTTCAAGTCATGAACCACAGTAGCTAGATCAAGGTCATGAGTAGGATAAATTCTTTCATGTGGCCCCAGCTACCTCGACCCATAATCTACAACCCGATAATCCTACATCAACACTACTCCAACACCAGATGCATCACAGAACAAGGTGTACTTATTACCTAGTTCAGGTAAGATCAAAATTGATGTGGTAGTCAACCGATTTTTTAACTCCTAAAATGCATTTTCACAAGCCTTTGAATAATCAAATTTAACCCCTTTCTTGGTTAGTCCTATGAGTAGTGCTTCCAAATGAGATAAATATCTAATAAACCTTTGGTAATAACTGGACAAACCTAGAAAACTCCAAATATTAGAGATGTTCTTGGGATGCTCCCAAGACACCATAGCCTGAACCTTTTCTGGATCCACTGACACACCTGACTCAAAAATGATGTGTCCTAGAAAGTGCACCTCATTAATCCAAAACTGACATTTTTATAGCTTGGTGTAAAGACTATGCTATATTAGTGTACTCAAGGTGATGTAAGATTTTTGTCCTGGTTGTAGTGAGTTCTGGAGTATACTAAGATGTCATCAATGAAGACAACTACAAACTGATCTAGATACGGGTGAAAGATCTGGTTCATCAAGTCCATGAACATAGCTAGTGAATTGGTTAGACCAAACAGCCTTACCAGATATTCATACAACTCATACCTGCTTTGGAAATTTGTTCAGGGTACGTCAGAAGGTCTTACCATCAAATGATGGTATCCCGATCTCAAATCAATCTTAGAAAACACTAAGGCACCTCTGAGCTAATCAAATAGGTTGTCAATTCTAGGAAGAGGGTATCGGTTCTTAACCATAATCTGGTTTAACTTCCTATAATCGACACATAGCCTCATTTATCCATCATCATTCTTAGAAAATAGAACAAGAGATCCCCAAGGTGATGTAATAGGATGTATAAACCCCTTACTCTCCAATTCCTCTAACTAAACCTTCAGTTCTTGGAGATTTGTTGGTGCCATTCAATAAGGTGTAATGGAAACTAGTTCCGCTCTAGGAAACAATTTGATCGTAAACTCAAAATCTCTCTCAGGTGGTAACCCCAAGAATTCCTCAGGAAACACATCCTGAAACTATTCCACAACAAAAGGTAACACTGACTTTACTTTCTCCTTGTCATCTAACATAAGGCATGCCACACGGGTTGTGAGTTCTCCCAACTGTTGGCGTAGTGTCCCTACACGGCTTGTTCGAGTATCCCACTCACCATAAAGGACATAAGTTCTCCCATCAACAGATTTAAACATTACTCGACATTAGTAACAGTTGATATGGGCTTGATATAACACCAACTAATTCATCCATAAGATTAGGTCAAAACCTAACATCTCTAGGAAAAACAAATACCACAGAAAACAATATCCACCAACCTCTAGAGCACATCCCTTACACTACCTGATGTCCTCAACTCATACCCCTAACAAAGTATCAAGTGACATTACCCCACATGCAGTTTCTATAATTAATCCCAACACAACTAAGAACTAAGTAGAAATAAATGAATGTGCACCACCTGTATCAAATAAAGCACTAGCAAGCGTGGAAGCTACAACAATCATACATCAAATGGTATAAGGTCCTCCCTCACTACCCTCAAGTGTAGCCTGAACTTTATGGAGATGGCCCACCCCTTTACCCTAGGCTCCAGCTTGAGTGCCTTGTACTACACTTCTCTGTTGGTAAGGATTATCACACCCCAGAGTTCCACGTCCACCGCCTCTACTAGTATAACCAATGAAGATCCAACTACCTACCTGATACGGGGTAAAAAACCCCATTTCTACACTCAGCATCTGCCTCTGACCTCTATCATTCCCTTACTATTGTGGGTTCCTACAGAACCTCTGTATGTGGTCTAACCTGCCGCATGCTTAGCACTCAACCAGTGGGTGGGGACACTGGTCACGCTTGTGCCTTGTCCTTCCACACTGATAACATAAGACCTAGTCGCCACCTTGAGAAGTCGGCTCCCTCTTCTGACTTCTTTTTTCACTTCCACCCTTCTAAAATGTTCCAAAGTGTCGCTTCCTACTATCAGAATCCACACCACTTACTCACCCAACCGACACCACAAGTTCCCTACCTAAATCTCCCTTAATGCTCCCCTATGAGATAAGGGCTAGATCCACCACCTTAGAAAACCTTTTTAGATGAAATATATTCACCTGAGATCTGATCTCGTGTCTCATCTTATCCTAGAATCATTTCGCTGCAACTGCCTCATCTCCCATCAATGTCAGAACGAATCATCTCAAATTGGTGAAACAACTAGAATAGTCCATCATTGACATTGTCCTCTGATTCAACCTCATAAAATCTGCATCCCTATCCTACCTCATGGTTTCTAGGTAGAAGTTTTCAAGTAACTTCTCCTTAAAATCTTTCCACATCATTCCCTCAGCCTGCTCTGTCTGAACCATAATGCACCACCCACGTTTTTCTTAACCCCTCAGTATATAGGCCACTAAATTGACTCACTTCTCAAGAAGAGTATCAAGATGGTCAAGAATAGTTTGGATGGACCCTATCCAGAAATCTGCTTCTTCTGACCCACCCTCTCAGGTGAAGGTTAGAGGGTACTGCATCTGAAACTCCTTGGTCAGCTCAAACTTGCTCAACACAACCCGTCCTGGGTCTCATTCCATCATCGGCATAAAATGAGAAAAGTTCTCACAGAACTTCGCTTACCTATTTTCTTGGATCACCACGTTCTTCTGCTCCACTACTGGAGGAGCGTTCTTGGCAACGTCCTCATGTCACCCAACCGGTGCACATCTTCAATGTGGAATTTCTCTACAATGAAAAACATAAGATTTAGAACACAACCATAAAGATTTTATGAGAAGGAAGAGATGTCAATAGGATCATCACTTGCCACAACCGAACTAGTTTTCAAACCCTACCCAAACAAGTCCACTCACAATCAGATCACTACACTTATCCATCTCTCCTAAGGTCATGGCTAACATAGGTATCTAATTCACATGGTTACGAGCCTTATCTTTTACACCCATACAAAATATTTTCCCAATTACAATTTACTCTTACCATAGATTAATCCACTTTTCTTCTTTATTAAGAACCATTTTATAATTACTACTTACCCTTTTTATCCATTCATACTATCCCATTAGGCACAATTTCATTACTTTTAAGAAAACATATGCATCCTCACCTTTATATCCTCCACACCCATCCCGTGTGTGTGCCTATCATGATGCATGTCACTTACCTATATAGGTTCCTAGAATGATGCATAAATTCACAACCTTGTACCCTTCTTTCCATGAGAGAAATATCACAAAACTGTCAAACCACGCAATAAGTGAATCACCCAATGGTGAAATATCATCAAATATAACAACACACAATAAGAACAACAATCCCCTCCTAGGGTGACTTGGGTTTTCCAATATACATGGTTTAGCTGCTCCCAAGCATGAGCTCATTACCAAGGCCTGACACTTCTTGTCACCATCCCAAAATAGTAAGAGAGAAAAAAACCTCCCTTTGATACCACTTTTTAACATACCCAACCCAAGATCCACTAATCCAGTGCCCCGATTCAGGTCGCTACATGACCTCAAGCGTTCCTCCCCATACGCCAGAGGTTGTCGACTAGAATTGAGGTTCTAATAGGTCACATGGGGAGACTATAACCTCAATATAATAGTAAGTCACAATAGATAATAACTTAAATAACATAAAAATATATAATAATCAATAACATGAATAATTAACCAATTCCAAAAATTTGGTACAACGATATAAAACAGTAAATATGTCATGACATGCTACAGTGTCAAGTGAACAAAACCCCAAAAGAAATAAAACAGCAGAATCCCCAAAATGGTTCAGACCCCAAGTTTGGAACCTCACCCAACATGTTCCATGTCCAACTCAACTCCCTATCATAGGGACATTTCCCCTGTCCTAACCTATAATCATGAAATATACTCTGGTACCCAACAGCGGCCCGAGTAGGGTGTGACTATAACTCATTAGGCCACCACCAATGGTGTCTACAAAATATCCAGCAAAGGAAAATAGTTCGTGCAAGTGATAAATGATTACAAGTAAGGAAAAACAGTTCATCAGATCATTTTTAACTATGTTCATTTAATTTATACTACCATTTAATCTGAGTTCACTACTTAGGAATTTCATGATTTAATCTAACCTTTTCATGTGTTCAATTGATTAGGCACATTCAATATTTCCAAGCATATGGGAATAAAATCAAGTCCTATCTCACTAGGAATCACATTATAACAGACCCATAATCCTCACCTCGAAGCCTCAATCCAGGTGGAATGAAACTGTTAGGGGAATATAACTCGTTCCCCTTCCCTAACCCATGCATTTAGGGGAAGAGCTAGAACCTTGGTCCAAATCAACCAATGGGTGTAGAACCTCAATTTGATACCCCACTCAACCAAGCAATGTGCACATGCTTATTTATCATTCACCATAATTAACCATATCACAAAAATATAGAAAATATCATTCACAACATCACAAAAATATCATTAAATGGGAAATTAAAATTATTTCCTTAATCCATTAACACATTAATCATTTATATTACTTGATCCCTTTTATCCCCATTCCATTTCCCATGCCTATCTCACTAAGAATATTCAAGTATAAAGCTAATCCCCTAACATTTTACCATTAACCCATTTAATCCCTTTTTAAAGCCAACCAAACACCCACTTAGGTTATTACCCAACCTTGGTGTATTACTAAACTCCCATTTCACATCCTTCAAGAATATTAACATTTTCATCATGGGCTCTGTGTTCTCACACAACGGCCTTACACTTACTTGGATAAACTATAAGTCCAGGGAATATCGTCACTCCCCACGGGTGGCCCTAATTTGGTTGAGTCATCCTCCTTGCATCCCATGGGGATCAATAGGGATTAAATTAACCATTTAGACACCAACTATGTCACATAATGTCAAAGGAACCAAGAACTCATCAAAAGAGGGCAAGAATAAAAACCCTACATGCACAAATCTACACAAAAACCAAGGTATATAACTTGAAGACCACCTACCTTGAATCTGTTGGCGAACGTACTCCCAATTAAGGCCTTAGATCTCGATTCAACCAACCATTTAAGCTTTACCCTAAATATCACTGAAAAAAGTAGGGTTTAAGAGCTTTGGATGGAGATGGGAAAGAAATACAAACCCTAAACTAAAAGAAGATACAAGAGTAAGATTAGCCTTAGCCAGATATTCAATCCACAACTGGAAGCACTCCAAACGGCCCTAAGATGAGGGAGATTGTTCCTTGGAATCTCTTGAAGCTTTTGGGGCGTCACTAGGGGATGGAGGAGGAATAAGAGAGGAAAATCCCAAGTTCCCATTATTTCCCCCGTAATGGAATTTTTTTAAATTTTTACAAGTTCCCAGGCCGCACGTTTTACCAACACGGTTTTCCAAACAGTGCGCAAACCCTACGGAGGCTATTTCCCACACGCCCTCTCCCTCTCACAGTTTTCCAAACCGTGTGAAAACCATGTGGATTGACACTACCTTCATGGTTTTCCAAACCATACGCAAACCGTTCGGACTATCCAAAAAGTCCATTTCCCCCTTTTTCATGTCTTGAACACCTGAAACACCCCCAAACCTTCACAAAGACTTGGGGAAACTCTTTATTAACCAAAAAAATGGGACTATAATTGAAACATAACAAGAAAATACCTTACGGATAAATTCAGTATCTTACAATATCACACCTCATCGAGGGGTTTTATTAGAAAACATCACATTATTATTCAAAAAAATTATTTAGTTCACTTTAAGTAGTCCAAATACATCATAAGAAATAAGGAAACCCACCTCCAAGGTGGTTTTAAAACAAGTGATCCTCACAATTTAATATATAAATAAAAAACTCACCCAAGGGGATGGCTCTAACAAAGGCAGACATCATTTAGAAAGGGTGGCTAAATGAATCCACCCTAAAGGGGTGATTTGTGTAGAGATTATAACGTCCAACCCCACCCAAAAGGGCCTAAACACATCACAAGGAAATCTAGTAAAATTAATTCAATGAAATTTATTATTTTAAAGTGACACCAGGTAAGTTTAGCATACGACACAATGGTGATATTTTATAAAGTGGAAAAGGTTGAGGGAAAATATATAGACCACCTACCTTATATCATGGATGAGCCAAGCATCCAATATCGAGGCTTTATTTAGTCTGGTTCGATAGAAATTGAAGAAATAGAAAAACACCCTAGCAATAGGGTGAATTAGGAAGCACCGTGATAGAATTTTAGAAGGTAAAATAAAATGATATTAAAGGGAATAGGATTTGTAGACTCACCAAGAGCTATTCAATGCACTTGATGGCACTTGAATCAGATAACAAATGATGGAGATCTCTCCATACCTATGAGAGGAGACGAGGAGTTAGAGCAGGAGACCCCTAGTGAACATAAAGGAGGAATAAAGGAGGATAAAAAATAAATAGGGATGGAGGGGTATTTTGTTAATTTTTAGGCCTTTAAATGGGTGAACAGTTTTGCTGAATGGTTGGCCAAACTATGCACCAACCGTGAAAGTGGAATTTCCTAAGAAGGGAGGTTTCCTAGTTCATGCGCACATTATGGGAAACTATGATCAAACCATGAATTTTACATCTATTCAAGACCTGTAGCAAGACACGCGATCATGTGGCCTGGTGTGAATGGTTATATTAAACCATGCGACACCCTCTTCCCCTTTGAGTAGGCCACATGATTTTTACTGAAGGTTCGCACAATTTTAGACAAACCATACACCCCTATTATGATTCTCTAGATTTGAGATTGCAGGTTTGGTGCTCTTGAAACTTGTTAGAACACCTGATACACCCCTTGGTCCTTAAACCAATTCTAAAAACAACAATTTTAAGTTCTAAAAAACTTGGTTTTACATTCTAAAACTCAATTTACCAAATTAACCTCCACTAAACTAAAAAATTAAAAACCCATTTGGAATTTCATTCAGTCTAAAAACACAGGACACTAAAATCTCCCCACCTTAGAACTTCTCATCCCTGATAATCCTTTTGGAAACAACAAAAACAACACCCGAACTACTTGGTTGGGTAATTTTTGTTGAAACGGTTGCATTGTGTTCTTAATTCCCAACGCACATCTAAGTTCCACTTTAGGCATAAAGTACATGATCCGTTAAAAAAAATCCAACACTCATTTCTGAACTGGAACATCGAGACGGTGTTTACCTAATACCATAAAACTTGAGACACATTCATGAAATTTCTTTAACTATCTATCCTATGGAGATACCCACCATATTCTCTATAATTTAAAGGACAATTATGATCCATAGTATTAACATCATATTAATTGCCTATCAAAGCATTCCTTAAGTGTTCTAATGATGTTTCTGGCATGGTTTTCTCAACTTGGAAACCTAAACACCTCAGAGTATGTAATACAGTCCACATTTTATTGAAATGGTTGAATTCAGATCGACCAAGTTGAACTATTTGTGAAATATTTTCATAGAAGGAACTAACAACCTTTACATCACACCCTTCTTATGTTAACAACATTCCCGAAATGGTTCCTTATAGACTGTGTTCATCAAAACAACTAGAAGATAAGTCAATCCACTTATGGACAAAATTTCCCAAAATTATTGTCTCAGACAGTCAGCGTAATCCAAAAGATAGACCCAAATACTTCGAACACATGGACCTAGGGATCTTCCATGAGTATGCTCACTAAAGCCTATAACTAGCTCCTGATGATTCCCCTAGCCAAAATGTCCAATTAAAGTTTTTTTCCTCAGCATAAACATGGTTGCATACCTGATCCAGCATTCTTGGATCATTTCTCATTCTAACATCCCACCCGAGCGAGACCGAAGTTCAGGGTAGCCTCATATTTTTCAATTAGAGTCCAATGATCTCATCCAATATAGTTTATAATTCAATGTTTACAAGTTAGATGTCATTTCAAAGAAGAATATCCACCCATCAAGAACACTGAATGATCCCAAATTATCATCCACCTAGAAATCATTTCAAGGGGAATATTTAGTGTCCATGAGTCTATCCAAGGTGTTCCTACTTGGGAACCCAAGTATCTCTCAATATTAATCATACCTTTAAGAAAAACCATTCTTCTAGAGTGAAACTTTGAGTGAGACTACTTATCAATCCCAATAACTTTCAGATTTTAGCACAATGTATAACTCACTCACTCTCTCGGTGTATTCTGGAAAATATTAAGATAGTGGACATGATCATCAGTAAGACAGGAGTACACCCAGAGGACCCGAGACACTCCCACTGCAAAGTTTAATTGCTTAGTATGGCTCAAAAACAACCATATACAAATACTATAAAAAACATTCGTTGGACATACTGGTTGAAATTTTTTTAAAGATATCATACACACCTATCGATGCATCACCATTAACCAATCAAAAGGTCTATTTAGCTGAGGCATACCATGATCAATCAAGCACAACCACTGAAGTGCATCCATGACTAATGGAATTTACAAAGCTTATACACACACCCAAACATATCATTGTTAAGCGATATCATAGGAACCAACATATTAGAAAGGTTACTAGGATCAGGGGAATTCAAAAGTAGCACTAAACATTTTTCAACTTATCTTCCTTGGTTATGTTCCTTCTATAAGAAAATACATGTTTTATTAGAATTGACATAACATTACCAACCTTAGGAGTTTCCTTACCATCATATTTACTGAAATGGGACTCATCCCATGGAACATACTCCATCAACAACTAACCACAGGTCCTAGAGGTTTCCATCACACCTTAACAAGCATTAAACTGAGAGTAAATATATACTAGCCTCTTAAAATTGCACTAGGACAGATCTTACTTTATATGTACATGTGACACTCCTCCCGATTTACATCCATGCATGCCATAGAATAAGGCGTAAAATCCAAGACAACTGAACAACATGTCAATACATCTAATATTTTTAAAACATCATCCCAAGTATTGAACTGAGCCAAGTTTTTATTTAATTCCCATATCACCCTACTCCAAAGATGACCTGTGGTCAAAGCATAATAGCTCAAAGATTAATTATTTCCAAAAAAAACTTAGCTAGTTCATGGTACCATTTTAACAACTTGACAGGTACCATGTATATCAACACATACTACCCTAAGGTCATATCAGTAAAACTACACATCTTGGGTATTGTCCATAGACTTTTCATCCCTACGAATTCCAGTATCTAATGACCCATAAAATAATTATCCCAAAGTCATGTTATCTTATACGACTACAAAATAGGCTTACGACTTCCCAATTCATCTAACACTGAATAATAGGGAAATAAGGGTCACATTAGCTACTAAGTGTCCAACCATACCTAAGACATGAATAACACACAAAAACTAATCATTGAACGATGATAACTCCCTTATTAAAGGTAAAAACACCACAAAATCACCCATCAAAATGAGTGTCATTTTAGAAACTAAGATTACTACATGGGACTATGGAACCCAAACAGTACCACACATCAGAAATGGATCACAAGAATTAGGAAAGGTTGTAAGGTTTTTATGGTGATACCTACTTTGGGCTATCCCCTTACCAAAGCATAAGGTGTCAACTATGAAAACTAGGTCACACCAAGAAGAAGTTACTAGGATTAAGGCCTAATATTTTAAACTGATCCATAGAATAAAGGTCCCACAAGTAATTTCCATGATCTTGTTCTAAGGGAAAACTCAGGAGAGGTTTAAACTACCCTTTCTCGAGGGTTAGACTAAAAACACCTATTAAGGTCCCATTTAAAAGAATTAAACCAAAACTCATTTAATTATCTAAATATTTCAAGGTTTTATTCTAAATAATATCTAATACTAGTCATAAGGAAAAAGTATCTGGAACCTTATTTAGATAAGGACACAAGAAAAAACAAGCAAGTTATATTAAACATCCCTTTGAACATTAATTATTTAACTAAAATCTTGTCATAACTTGGCCATTGACTTCACAAACCCCCATTTTAAACATTATTCATTTATTCACAAGATTTCACAATTGGATTAGTTAAAGAAAATTTCAATTGAAATCTATAGAGGAAAAAATCCTATAGGTTGTAATTGGAATTTTAATTAACTAAGGCCTCATATAAATACAACTCAAGGTAGATTAAAAGGTATTTTATTAATTAAAATGGTACTGGTCAAGTGAAATGAAACCATACGATTATATGAAAAAAATATAAATGGTTGAGGAAACTTTAAATGACCATTACTATATATCATAAGCATAACCCCATGGGGTTGAGTAATAAATAAGAACATGATAAAGGATACCTAAAAGGGTCCTGGTCAAGACATATTGGGGTCATCAAAATGCAACCCAAACATTTTATTTTTAACATTAAGATTTTTAAAACACCCTTAATGGGTTTATCTTGTATGAAACATGCCCCAACTGACCAACTTGGGTCCAGTTGTGCATTTAGGAATTTAGCCATATAGGTCACCATGCCCAAGTAATAGAGTTACAAGAATTTATATAGGAAACCAATTTATTTTGATAGGTCCAAATATAAAAACATTTATATTTTCAATGGTTTTAAGGTATATCATGATTTTTATATAATGGTTTGATTATGTGGGTCACCAACTCCCAGTTTATAAATCTATCATACACTCTATAAATTGAAATTTGGATCCCATGTATTCGTAACCAAAAAATTTAATCCCATGAAACCAATGGTTCATGGATCAAACATGTCATGTTTGGTTAGTCAAATATAATTCCACCATCAACCTATGTAGGAAAATAAAACTTAGATTGATGTTGAAATTTTATTTAAATAACCTTGAATATAAAAATTTTTAACCATGTTTTCTATTACATGCAAAAAATACAAAGGAATATGCTAAGTAGAGAAGCATGAAAAATAAGAATGGATCATATTACGTAAGAAGGAAAACACCCAATCATGGTATAAAAAATCATGAAAAATAAATCATAGAATCATATTGTACAAGAAAAAATACTAAATATATCACACTCCATGTTACACAACAATCATGTAAGTAAAATACCTAGGTAGGCATAAAATTAAACATGTCACTAAAAATACCTAACATGGTATATAACAATCAAAAAATATCACACAAGGCACATATATAATTTTGTTTAAATAGAATAACTATGAAATATACATGTAATGGAATATGCATGGAATGTGAATTACTATGTGCCTATAATGATGCATGTAATGCTACATCCTTTCCATACAGAGCCAAGGAAAATATTGTAATCTCATAAATCAGTAAGCAACAGAAACTACTCCAATCACTCAAGGTGAAATTATAATCAACTATAATAGTGAACAACATGAACTACAATCCCATACCTAGTCATTTGGACTTTTCCCCATATGCGTGTTGATCACTCCAAGGAATGAATATTTACTAAGCACTGAAATTTTCCTAGTCTCCTATATACTATCCAAAATAGTAAGATAAAGGAAAAAATGGCTTTAATACCACTTTGTAACATCCTGAATTGGGAGCCACTGAAAAGGTACCTCGAGCTTATCAATCACATGGCCTCGAGTATGCCTCCACATACACCATAGGATGCAAAATAGTAGAGAGGTTCCAATGATGGTATAATGGTAAGACTACACCCCCATATCCAGAGCAGCACAACGGTATCATATAGGTAATCCAACAACATAAGCAGATAAATAACAGAATAGAAAAATATAATATAATAACTGCCAGCTTGAAATGGTAGATGCAAAATATACAATCATTCATGTTCATGTGATGCTACAAAACCAAATAAAAATATAAAAAAATTATATACAATACAATACATGAACAAATAAAAAGACTAAAATTCCCCAAGGGTGATCTCCACGAGCATTCTGAGTAATAGCTCTATCCTATGCTCCAAATCTCCCCTATACAATGCACATCATAATCAATAATCTAGGGACCTTTAAACATAAGGTCTTCTTGGGTACCCTAGTACAATGGTAGTCTGAGCGAGGTGTGAGATATACTCATTAGACCACCCCTAATAGTGTTTAAAGAATAATCCTGTTTATGAATATAAAATAAGAAATGTGCATCTATAACACAAGTAAATCATAAATGAAAAATAAAATAAATACCCAAGTCATCTTAGGTTCCTCAAGGACACATGTATTGACCATACCTACTTTAGAATAAGATAGAAATGTCTAAACCATAGGCAATTTGTACATTTGAGATATGGAGGAAAAGATAATAACTTCAGAAAAAATGTATCAGGAGATGGACCAAACCCAAGCATGTGATTTGGCATGGTATACATGTCCCCAGGATAACAAATATATATCTCCAGCCTTTATTGTAAAAGTAATCACCAAAATTAAATAAGAATAATCCTAGGATTGTCTAAGGAGAACCTTAACAAGGAACCCATGTATCACACAAGGATAACCATAACTACTCACTGTCGTCAAATTCCATCAAAATAAATCCATGAATGGCCTTGAAAGTATCACTCTGGACCTAATGTAATACAATTACCTCTGATCCCATACCTAGTATCATCACATAGGGGATTGAGTCTCACCCGTGGGCTAGTATAACCATATATAAACTAAGCCTCACCAAGTTTTCAACCCTAGGGAACCAATATTGATCATGCTAAGGTAAGAAGAACACACAGTGAACCCATCCTGGTGTACCAGTATCACCCCCAACATATACACAATCCATTATTAGAGTTTATCACAAGAATAATGAACCCATCCTTGGAATTCTGTGGAAGGAACCTAAGTATCTCTCATATATTTCACAATTCATTTAATAAATTTAATTAAAAATACAAAAGGTAATCATATTGAGAATGCCATAATATGAAATAAGGGTACCTTAAGATAGTCATGCCCATTTTCAATTCCCTTTTAGAATATAAAGGTCCATATACATAATTAATTCACATAAAAGAGTAAGAACGCAAAAGAATACCAAGGAGATACCCATACCATAAATCCAACAAAGATATAACACATATCACTTTTCCAATTTTAAGACAGAAAACATCATCGAGGGATTTAATTAGGAAACATGGCATTGTTATTTAAACAATTTATTTATTTCACTTTAGGTAATCCATATCCATCATAATTCATAAGGAAACCCACCTCTAATGTGGTTTTAAAATAGGATATCCTCACAATTTAATATATAAATAAAAATCTCACCCAAATGGGTGTCTCTAACAAAGGAAGACAACATTTTGGAAGGGTGATTAAATGAACCCACCCGAAAGGGGTGGTTTGGGTTGATATCATAACCTCTAACCACACCCATAAGGGTCTAAACACATCAAAAGGCAATCTAGGAAAATTAATTCAACTAAAATTATTATTTTGAATCGATGCCGAGTAATGTTGGCACATGGCATAATGGTGATATTTTATAATTTGGTAAAACTTGATGGAAAATATATAGACCACCAACCTTATACCATAGATGACCCACACTTACAATATCAAGGATTGATTCCATCTTGTCCAAGAGAAAATGGAGAAATGGACAAACACCCTAAAATTAGGGTGAGTTAGATAACACCACGATAGCATTTTATAATGTAAAGGAAAACAATATTAGAGAGAATATGAGTCATAGACTCATCAAGAGCTATCCAAAACTCTTGATGTCACTCAAATCTAACAACAGATGAGGTAGATATCTTCATCCTTAGGAGAGGAGAGGAGGAGTTTTAGTGGGAGCCCCTTAGTGTGCACGAATGAGGAAGAAATCAAGGGAGAAAATAAATAGGTTTGAAGGGGTATTTTGGTAATTTTTAGGAATTTTAATGATCTTCATGGTTTGGCTACACGGTTGTCCAAACCATGCACCAATCGTGCAAGCGTCACTGCCCAAGAAGGGAGGTCACACGGTTCATGCACATAGTTTGGGAAACCATGCCCAAACCATATGTTTTCCCACTATTCAAGACCTAAAACAATACATGTGGTCATGTATCCTGGTGAACATAGTTAGACCAAACAGTGAGACACCCTCATTCCCATTGAGTAGGCCGCACAATTTCTACTAAAGTGTCGAACGGTTAGACAAACCATGCACCCCTGTTATCCTTCTCTCGATTTTATATTTTGGGTTTGACACTCAAGAAACTCATTGGGACAACTGAGATACCCCTCGGGACTTCAAAAAAGTCAAAAAACAACACTTTTAATTGTTACAAAACTTATGTTTATATTCTGAATCTCAATTTACCAAATAAACTATCTACTAAATGACAAAATTCAAAACCCCTTTGGAATTTTATCTAGTACAAAAACACAGGACACTACATGTGTACTCTACCCATTCTCATGTGCCTAGTCATTTCTGTTCTTGTGTATTCTCCAAGATATATTTTGAGCCGCTAGCACAGGGTCACATATCATGTGACACATGTCACACAGTGTGTGATATTTTATTTCACACAAACCTCTAGCACCATAGTTAGGGACTCCACACAACATGTTTTCTTCAGTGTACACACCGTGTGACATGATATTTTCCAAAATATCATGATTCTTCCATGAGTCTCTGATTTTTTCACCTATCTTAACATTGATCTTTCCCATGAATCTTGGATCAGGACTCGATCAAGACTCACCATCATTAGTGGCCAGATTCCAGCCACCAAATCTAATTAGGAAAAATCTTCTATCAAACCATGCCATCATTGAATTCTGAAATACAAATTGGGATCCTTAATCTGATCGAATCTTCACTATCATTGCCTCAAACCACTACCATTTTTTCGATCCCAAATCTGAGCCTTTAATTCAAATTCATTGTGTCAATTTTTTTTTGCAATGATCACTTATCGGGTAATCATTGACTTATCGATCAAATAAAAACCAACAACAAACGTGTGAAGAATAGGGGAGAAAATCACAAACCAAAAAATTAGAAACAAACCTCAGTAAATTTTTAGGTTTTCCTTGATTAGTTTCTATTAGAATGATGAATGAAAAGTAAACAAATAGTATCAATTTTGTATGACCCAAGAAGATAAAACTCACACCCTCACAACACGATTGAGTCACAAATCAATCTGTTGGTTTATTTGATTTGTGTTCATCATGGTATAATCAATGGGGAAATAAAATAATGAAAAAAATATATTTCTTTGGTTTGGATCAATATCTTATGAAGAATGAAACTATGTCATCTTTATTGGAAAGATCCTCAAACTGCATTGGAGAGAATGATCCTCGA
Source organism: Viscum album (assembly GCA_963277665.1). NCBI lineage: Eukaryota > Viridiplantae > Streptophyta > Magnoliopsida > Santalales > Viscaceae > Viscum > Viscum album. The sequence continues at coordinate 642,998,295 of OY728120.1, read as the reverse complement.
TCCACCATCATCATTCTCTAATCTCATCTACATGCTCTCCACTAAAATCCATAAGGTTATGATGATAACCCTAGGACTTGATAATAGGGTGGTTTAAATAGGAAATGATTTAGGTTTAGGCTTAATTAACAATTAAATAAATAAATTTATTTATTTAATCATTATTCCACCCATAGTGGTGCTCAGCCCAAGCGCCTAACACACTCCAAGGTTATGTCATACCTAGGGTAAAAGCCACATTCTGGACTCAATGATGGTATCAAATTTCTCATAGTCCTCATTTAGGTGTTATTTCTTTTGGGAAAAAATCCCTCAAAGCATCATTGGAGCATTTTTGGATTACTTGTGTTTGTTTACAAAGCGGGCCTTGATGTTTTGTTTGTTGACAAGTTGGATTTCTAAGTTTAGTTTGTTGAAAAAGGGAGAATCCATGGGGATTTTTTGGGTTCAAGATATGTTGTTGAAAATCCATGATTGATAGAAGAACCTAGAACAAGGAATGGACGATCTGAAGGTGGTGCAAAAATAGAATATATAAGGTGGCGTTGTTTTCCAGTGTTTTCCAAATTTTTGGGCATGAAAATTGGAAAATGGAGAGATGTTATTTTGGAAAAGGAAGGTGTATGAATATATAGAGTTGTACGCAAAATAGAGGAATGGATTTGTTTCATGTAAGATTTTTTTCGAGATTAGGATCTCAAAAAATGGCAAAGGCATGAGATGCGTGAAATAATGGAGCAGTGCGCGAAATAAGGTGTAGCATGGAAGATGTGTTTTTCACGCTCAAAGAGGATTACACACTCAAGGAGGATTTTTTGAATAGGGTTTGAGTTTTTCTATAAATATGAAGTGACCCCCTCATTATCATATCTCAAGACTTAGAGAATATCTAAGCTCTGATGTGCGTAAAAAATACGTAAAGGGAGTTGCGTAAAAAATTTGGTGTTGTGCGTAAGAATTGATGTTGCATGTAAAAGTTAACACTGCATGTAAAATGAAGTTTGTGCATAAAAATTTATGGTGCATGTAAAAGATAAGGTTGTTCGTAAAATAGAGGTTTCTCATAAAATGTAGGTTGCATGAAATTGTTGATGTTGTGCGAAAAGTGCAGTAGGGATTGTGTGCAAAAGAGATGATTTTTCACACTAGGTAAGAGAATTGTGCACAAGGCATTGTAAAGGTTGTACATAAAATTTGAGGTTTCCCAGTTTTTTTATGTGGTAAAGTGATATTCATTAGTGTATTAAAGTGGGAAATCAATATAGCATATATCTAAAGTTAAGGATGTAGGTATTCATGCAAATGAAGAGACCTACAAGCCCATAAACTATGAGTGGATCCTTTCTAGAGTAGTGAGCAAAGGAAGAGGAAGAAGGTGATCCTATCCACCCGCAATGAGCTAGAGAGAAGCACACAGGGAGTGACCCTTGGGAAAGTAGTGAGTTGACCTTAATCTTTTTAAAGGCAATGAGCCTAGGAATAATAGTGATCTAGCCTGAACATTATTGTTAGTGTGTTTTAGTGAATTTGGTACAACGGAACATCATTGTTGTATGATCCTTGGACGTAGAACAGTGAGGGTGAACCAAGTAAAAGTTTTTGTGCCTATGTGTTTGATTTTCTGCATTACATTCAAAGCATCATCATCATCAGATAAAGAAGGGAAGAATAAGATCAACATTGACACATAATTTAAAACATAGTAACCCTTATAATAAATAGTTCAACATCTAGAAGGGCATAGATAACTTTTAGAAAGAATATCCATACCCCGATTCACCCCCCCCTAGGGTATCTAGGACCCTTTTGGTCCTAACAATTTCACTATTTCTATAAAACTTTGTGCGTGTGATATTAATATTTTTAATATTTTTTATAATATCAATACCGAGCTCACCAGGCTTCAAAATATCATGTAATATCAGCACCTAGAACCAAAAATATTAATATATATATTCCAAATATTAAAATGAAAAAAATAGACATTACATTTTCCCAAACTTAGGGATTTTTATCCCAAAAAGAAAAAAATACTACTAAAAATATTGGGTAATGAGTTGAATCTAGATCTCCCACTCCCATGTGCTTTCCTGATGATTCCTATGCTACCAACATAAATAAACCAAGGGAATCACCCACCCATGAAGGATCTTATCCCACTGATCCTTGATCTCCATTGGTTACTATTCAAAGCTCCATCCTCAATGTACAGCTCACCCCATTCAATAACATGTGATGGGCCATGTACATACCTCCTTAGTTGCGACACATTGAATATAGTGTATACTCAGTCTAACTATGGTGGTAGGGCCAAGTGGTATGCCACCACACCATTCCTATGTAATATCTATAAAGGTACAATGAATCTATAATATATCCTTTCGCCCTAAACAAATCTGCATAACCCACATCATGGTGAGACCTTCAGGAACACATGGTTTCCCTCTTCAAACTCCAAAGTCCTCTTTAATCTATCTGTATATAACTTATGATGGTATTGTATAGTCCTCATCCACTCTTGGATGATATACACCTTCTCTATCATAGCTCACACCAATTATGATCCTATGAGTACTGACTCACCTGGATTAGTCAAACATAATGGTGACCTATAGGTTTTCCCATTCAAAATCCTAGAATGGTTCCATACTGATGGTGTAATGGTAGATGTTGTTTTATGAAAACTCCATTAAAGGTAGGTGATCCTACCAACTATGGAAAAAGTACAATATGAACCCTGCAATATTTCCTCCAAAACCTAAATGGTATGCTCAATCTTGTCATCAATTTGGGGGTGAAACACCATGCTCAAAAAAATGATTCCCAGAGGACTCCTTCATTCCTATCCATAATTGTGATGTGAAGATAGCATCACAATATGAAATGATCATCAAGGGAACTCCGTGAAACCGGACTATCTCCTTCATGTAAATTAATCTCAATCTCTCTACTAAACTCAACTCTTATATAGCTAGTAAATGGGGTGAGTTGGTGAGTAGATCCATGATCACCTAGATGGGATCATTTCCTCTAGATGTCTATGGTAATCCCATCATTAATCCCATATATACATCATACAACTTCCACTATGTCACCTCAAGGGGTTGAACTAAACCCACTTAAACCTGGTGCTCAATCATCACTTGCTGGTGAGTGATACATCGAGAGACAAACTCTTCTACACACTTCTTAATCCCTATCCACCAAAACTGATGCTAGAAGTATTGTTATATATTTTCCATACTGAAATGTACCGCTAAGAGGAATTTATAAAACTCCCTTAGAACCTCCTTAAACAATGTCTCTAGTACCATCACCTATCCTTAAAAAACAATGTCATGCTCCCCACCATCAAAAAATATATCAGGAGTGCATAAAGTGGATATCTAAGTATATAAGGTCTCACATTAAATATCTCCATATTGATCCTCTCTAACATGCTGTAAAAGTAGTGTGGTAAAAACCATCAACTGTAGATATGTCTCACCACCCTCATCCACTATGGACATCTACAATAAGGTTAACTACGCCAATGAATCAATCAACAACTCTGAAAAAGATCTCCTACTGGGAGAATCAGCCATCATGTTCCCCTTCCCATGAGTATAGAATATATTGAATTCATAATCCTAGAGGAACTCTAGATATCTTTTCTATCTCAAGTTAAGATCCTTCTGAGAGAAGATATACTTAAAAATCTTATGGTCGGTATAGATGATAAACTACTCACCCATAAGGTAGTGCCACCACTATTGGAACTAGGAAGGTAGTGGAAGCCCCAAAAAGGGTGGTATTTTAATATTTTTCACCGATGTTCGATATGAACTTGTCGACGTTGGTGAATAGATATCTGATTTAAGTTGAGGATAATGCATAAAGAGTTTTAAGCACAAAAATAAAACTGTAAAATACCTGGTTTAGATCTGAAGTTGTGCACAACGTCTTCTCATTGTTGGTGACCGCTTCTTAAAGAATCTGAATCAAAAAATTTCTAGATCATCCACACATGCTTCAAGAAATCTGCAGGAGTGTCGATCGTTGAATTTCGAGTGCTAGCACGGAGTTCCGACGACCCCTTCAACGCTCTGATGATCACCACATCGCTTTACTAGTGATTCCTGAGAGAGAGAGAGATCTGAGCACCTTGGATCCAGATCCTCTCTCTCTAGAATATGGGAGATATAATTAGAGAGAGAGTGTGTGATTCCATTAATAGTCCTTGGAAAATCCCTCCTCTCCTCTATTTAAAGTGTGTTTATGAAAATACCCATTATTGCCTCTCCAACCCCCGAATATTTAACGCACTATAAACGACATGTTATGACTACTAATTTTAGTCATAAATATTATTATCACTTTCCTGTAATATAATAAATATATTACGTGATAATAAATGAGTCATTAACTTGACTTTTCATTCCCAAAAATATTAATTGAACCTTGAATAGTTTAATATCTGTTCAAATAATATTTTTCATGTATTTACTTAAAACTTGTAAATACATTTAATAAATAAATTTAATGATCATTATTCTTAACTTGAATAATGTGAATTTATTTATTCTAATGGATATAATATCTCCTTGGACAAATCCTGAACCCTGATGGTGGGTCCCACCATGTCCAAAACTCCTATTCAACTGAATATGCCAGATTCTTGAATATTTTATTATGTGTGACCCTCTAGGCCCTTATCTTAATAGAAATGAATAGTATTCATAGACCAAGAGAGAGATCTAGAAACCCATCATGGACCCTAAAGAGATAAGGATTGACACATCAGTGACAACCAACCTATAAGCATGTACTGTGTAATATAATCTTTGTGTCTTAAATATCTCATAAAGTAGGACACACTCCCATGTCATCACCCTTTTCTTGACTTATTATTTTTTGATCTAACTGGATAGATTTACCTTGGACTATCATGTCCATGGATTTATCAAGGTACAACCATCCTGGTCAACAGGGCCTGAGATATATAACTTCCTAAACTCGGAATCAACAAATCCTTTCTTAACCATTCAACCAATGTCATGCCACAAATGACGCACCCAACACAAACTAACTCGCCACAATTTCAATATTATGGTTTTTGTCTTGTATCAAAATATGCAATCAAATAACATACATCGGTAATGATCTCAATTCATGAGACCATTACACATGATTGTAGATAAAAACACCCAATGAAACCCGAACATTTGGTGTTCCTATTGGAGGGTCTTTCCTCATGACCTCACTACTAGAGATCACCAAGTGTGAACTTTATGAGAATAATTCTCAATGCTTATGATCCCCCAGCACCTGATAGTCAAAAATCTATTGTGTCCAATCAGTAATATGTATCTAAACCATAGAACATATATTTAAGATTAATGTCATAGTATCTCGAGGTTTTCATTATAGACTAGGATCAACTATAACCTCTCTATATGATAACTAATCTTTATAAATTACCATTATATAGTGGATTTAGAAAATTCTGCACTATAATTGTAGGATGACATCATGTATAGCTAACTATATACATGATATGGTAATAAAAAACACTGAATAGTTGGGTCTAGGGAATCCACGATTTCAACACTCCTAGTTTCGCTTGAGCTGACTTTCTAACCAAACTTATTAGTGACTTACATGATAAATATCATGTTTCTTCTGAGTAACGGATTTAGCTACTGGGCCTACCACGGTTCCTCCATGTGGAAATTCTTCTATAGTGACCTCATCTCCTTGAGTTAAACTTCTCAAGAGATGGTATCCTTGAGTATATCCCACTTTTCCACTATCATTACGTGACATCTTGTCTAGTAAGAATATAATAATTTACATTATGATAATACTTTACTTACTAGGTTTGATTCCAATAACTGAAACAAATCGATGCATACAACTTCTTCTTTGCTACCTTAGAAGCTTCATGGTACTCGTTATTTATAAGTATGGATACCACTGACTTATATGAGATTGTCTCACTCATCACCATATCCTAACTGCGATATTAGATCACATGTATCTAAGGAATACTAGTTTGTGTCCCCTTAAAACTAATATCCTTACTTCTCCACTTACCAGGTACATATCTTTTGTAATTTCCAAAGTACAATTATATAGTTATGACTGCTTCACTTTTAGTGCTCTTAGATATAACTGATATTTTCCTACTATAAAGTATGTCTTGGAAATATCAATTTTTTTACATATTAAGGAATTCGTGATAGACCCATCACATAAGCGTATGGATCTCAACTCACCACGTTTATCTCCTCCCATGTCTTGGACATGTCAACCTAGAGAGATAATGCTATGTGAAATTGGTGACAATTCATCTCTTGAATTGTTCCAACTTGTGTTTTCAATACTATTTCACTATTTATATGATTGACTAGGTCCAAGAAACCTTTATATCTACCTCAGTAGATCATGTTCCCTAGAACTTAGGTTTCTACTTTAAGTCAATCACTAAACAATAGATTTTATCCTGGTATTATCTAATCTTGAAGACCAGTCTGTTTTACATATGTTTCTGAACATATTTTTCTTGGAAAACATTGGTGTTACTTCTAACCTTTGGTAGAGAGATGGAAAACATTTATTGCAAATGTATAATCTATTATCTTTTTTCTTACTTCAATCCTAAACCAGATTCCAGTAACTTTCATCCTTTATTAGCATTCTGTGACGTGACCATCCCTTTCTTTTTGCGTCATATAGACACCATCCACGATTGGTGGTCATGACATCAAATTATCAATAATATAATCATAAAAATTAGCTATGAAAAGTAAAATTCTAACATATTTAGGAATAATGACTCGGTGAAACCAATTGATCATTATTGGTATTACACTTGTACCATCCATGTATCAACTCATTTGAATACCCACCATAGTATTCAATTTATAAGCCCCTTTGTAATTTGATACATAGAATCCATTAATGAATTTTTAATTTTTATTTTCAATATTAGTTAATTTACATAAACCTCTTACTTGTATGAAATATTATTTGTAATGAATAATAGATCATCGGCCACGGTGAATACATAAAAAATTACAATGGTTTTATCCTCCAAACACAGTATGTGTCACTGGAACATACGCTATTCCACATGTGCTTTTGGAAATAGTTCCTATAACAACTACATGTGTATATTTGTCATTGACTAAACCCAAGTCAATATAGCTCCCACTATCACTAATAGAGATGTTCACCCTTTTATAGAACTGTAGTCTATCACTTGACTACATATTTTCTAGTTTATGAATTTTTGTAAAATCCTAAGCAACTGCTAGGATAATTATAATAGATGCACATTGTGTTTGTTCTTTATGCAAGTTTGTTTATTTCCAAAATCTTTTCATCCAAAAACATTTCCTTATGACATAATAGATTTACATCATACTATGAATCTTATGATATCCATTTTTCATTATAGTTGGAATATGGTCATGGGATATTGCCATTATTTTCAAAGCATTTCATGAAATATAATGGAATTTTTTGGAGGTTGTATCATTAATACATCATACATCATGAATCTGATGTATAAAATGCGTTTTTAGGAATTAATCCATGCTACATCTTGTTGATCAATGTAGACATATAAGACCTCATCATTGATCCTCCTCATTAACATCAATGTCGTGATGTGGATAAGGAAATGTGTGTTTAGGAATTTTTCCACACTACATTATCATGATCGATGAATGCTTGGTCAAGATATTCTTTGGTATACCAACCCAAATTAACTCATATATTTTGATCATGCACTTACTTCACTTTACTATTCCTTAATTTATTAAAGGAATCTTATGAAGTATATATTACCTTCAGATTATCCTTGGAATAGTTTATGCTCACTTGATGAACTAATTTTGAAATTTTGTGACATACCTTTATTTCTAAAGGTTTCTTTATCCAAACTAAAGATGTCGATGATACCAAAGGTGTTTAGATGTATCGAGCATAAATACCGTACCAGGTTTCTTCTTGATGTCTACTTTTAGTTTGTCTTGACAAAGAATTAGTTTTCCACAACTGGGTATAAGTCTTACATTTTATATTCATCAAGTATTGCCTATAATTTAAGTGTGACTGAACTATAAGTTGAGTATTAAACAACATTAATTCCTAAACCTAGAATAATGTCTCCTTGTGTCCAAGGACACACGAGATTAATGTTTAATTTATACTCAATAATATTTCTACATGAATCTTTCACTTGGAAATTAGGAAGTCGTGTACTTCTCACCATTGTCCTAAGTATCACCCTTCTCAGCCACTTAGAGAATATACCTGATTCCTGGTAATATTTCTATACTTACTTGGTTACTATATTAGAATATACATATGTCACCAGAATATTGTATTTAATACCCAAGTAGTAAAACTGAAACATTATAATTGATGGTTTTTTTTTGAAGAAGAAGCAGGTAACTTGCTTATTTAATTCAATTTATTGCTTTTAAACTTCCATTGTTTTATTTTATAATATGCAATTAAAATAACCTTTGTTAATACCTCATTAATTAAAGGACTTTGTGAATGTACCATTGGAATTACTTGCCTTTTGGCATTTTCTCCTTGTCTTTCAATTTATTCTCCATAATAATTAAAGATAAAATTGTCTTTGATATTCTTATTCACTTGGCGAACCTTAACTAAATAGGTATTGAAGAGTTTACTCAATAATTTTTCATATTATAACTTAAAATGAAACTTGATTAAATGGGTGAAAATGATATTTGAAAGGGATCCATTTAAAGATCATGACCCATCTTTCAATTTACACATGCTGATGTAACCATTTCCTTATTCATAACATTGCTTTGCTTTCTCCTTGCAAACATCTTGGAGATGAGACTTCATGTTTTATCATCCATGTCCTAATGTAGCAATAGAAACTAACATCATATGTTAATTAAAGAATAATTACATAACCATTATATGCTTTGTGCATTATCCTTATGTAATAAATTTCACCCTCACTTCTAGTGGTAGTTTAACAGGTGTTGGGGACACTAGCACCTTGAGTATCCTATATCATAGTATTATACGCATGTTCCTGTACTATTCGTGGATACTCATATCAGTGAGGATATTTACATTGTCCAATATTTATCACAGTTTAAACTTGTGGTATAATTTTCCATTTTACTACAAAAATAAATTCTAGAAGATTAGTAATTTTTTTCTCGATTACCAAGTTAGACATTTTTTATTAAATAATTAAAGAATTAAATGTCTCCCACTATTTTTATAGAATTCTAGGAACCCTCTGTGCTAGAATAGGAATACTCTGTGGCTAGATTATTCTAGGGGAAAGGATCTTGGAACCACCCCTCATAGTCTACAAGCTATGGCTACACCACTACTTGGAGCGTTCAAGGTATGTTTTTGACTGGCCAACCGCATGAACTCACGGTTCCTTGATCTGTTGAGTGAAGTCTTGGCTTCTAAAATCAGAACTAGATTTACTCAATGCTTGAATCTAAAATGATATAAAGTTATTTATGGCTAATCCTTACCATCACTTTAGTTAAGTCGACTCATCACACTTATATAGACTCTCCGGTAGTAAGATTCACACTCAGTTATGGCATGATTGGAACCCCAAACACTCAGTTTTGTCCAAATTCGATTGACGGAATGTGGTTATGACTTAATATAACTTTGAGGGTTTTATTATTTTTAGTATGATGAAAGAAATATTTTCCTATCTTATTAGAACGTTCTATGTGATCTCACTCACAACTGACCATGCATGAAATAAGAAAATTCATCACGTCACATGTTCATTTTATCTATGCATGCTTGTTTATTATTATACTATGTGGTCATGCATTAACTACACATTCACAAAAATAATAAATCATGGAAAGAAAAATGAATACCTAATAATGACCCAGTACTAAAGGTTGATCCATTGATTGAATAATGGATCAACTGATACCCTAGAGGTAATACCTTAAGTCATGTGGCTTTCAACTCAAATGGAGTGTCTGCCCATCCAATGCATTCAACTCAGTTCTGGTCCATCGCCTTAACTTAGCATGAACTGCATCACTTGTCATCTCATCGTTATACAACATTACTTACACACAGGAAAGGGGATCTCAGGGTATGAAAAAACAAGTTTGATAATGGGCGCGAAGACCCTTATACATATAACGACTCTAAGACGACACGCAGATCACCTTTTAATTAAAATAATTATTACAAAAATATTACAATAATTAATTAATTAAATAATCAAGCACCAAACATGCATTGGTCGGTCTCCCACTCATGATCAGTATACGCATTAACTCACGTATATAAACTAAATGCAGAATAAAAATTATACTTGCATTAAATAAATTCGAGGGCATTTAATTGAATTAAAAACATCACTCTAATTTTTAATTCAATATCATAACATCGTTCGGTCCCAATTAATTAATTTAATTTTAAAACTAAATTAAATTAATTAATTAATTTAATTAATTAATAAATTAAATTAATTTATTCCATATTCATTATTAAAGAAAAAATTAATATTTAATTAATTTAATTAGCAATTGTAATTAAATTAATTATGTTAATTAACTTTTGATTAAATTATTTTTCTCGGGCCCCAAAAACCCCAAGAAAGTCTTGTGCGGGTCAGGTCGAACCCGTGCAGGTCCATCGTGGGCTAAGTCGACCTCGTGTGGGGTGATTTAGGCCAGGCAGGTTTTCTCATTCCTGTTTTGGGTTGGGCAGACTCGCACGAAGCCCTTTTGGGACAAACCCAGTCTATACAGACCAATCTCAACCCACACAAGAACACCTTGCGGTGATCCAGCTACTAAGGAGGAGGGAGGAACTTACTGCAGGGTGCCAACGAGGTCATCCGAGATGTACAGGATGTCGGCTAGAAGGCTACAGCAGCTAGAGGTCAGGAAAGGGGGCGTTGCCTTGGGAGTTCTTCACCGGACTGTTCGGGATGGGGCTCCAGTGCAGGGCATCGGCCTGATCAAGGGCGCATCCAGAAAGATCCAGAAGGCGCGCTATTTGGGGTGTTGGTCCACGGGCAGTCTGAGTAGTGGATCCTATAGGGGGAGCTACACCTGGAGGTGATACGGGGCGATGTGGGGAGGTGCCGAGGGAGGAGATCGGCCAATCGTGGCTGCCTACAGTAGGGAGGAGCTAGGACTGAGGCACCAGTGTGGTGCGGAAGGTCGCTGGATGGGGCGGCGACGACACCTATTGGTGCATGATGAATGAAAAAATAGGGGGGGTGCTTGGCCCCCCAAACATTTACCTTTTTTTCATTTTCAAAAGACCTGAAAAGAAATTTTTTTTGTCATCCGAGACCTACAAAGAAGGTCTTCCCCCAACCCCTTTTTTCTAAATCCTATACATTAGTCTTGGAAAGATAATAATATTTTTTTAATAATAATATTATTATAATAAAATTAATATTATTATCAAATATTATTTTACCCTGTCGGAAAAAACTATTCCAGCCATAAACTTGGTCAGAAAAATTGTTTAGATGGAATTCAAATTGTCGTCATCATTCTGGCATAAAAAAATATTTATATATATGTTCTTCAATTTTAAAACCCAAAAAAACTAAATTTAATCCTTATTTAAAACTTTAGATACATACCGGTTAAAATCCTCTCTAGAACTTCAGATGACAGCAAAATGGTCATCCGATGTCGGATTAAAACACGGTTTGCGGTGTTGGGACCGTAATGAAACCCTATTTAAGATTTAATGAAAACGTATTTATTTCATTGGCTTAAAATCAACCCGCTTCACTCTGATACCACTTGTTGGAATCGGGTAGGCATAGAAATCCCCAAAAATATGGGATTTTAATATTTTTCACTAACGTTTAATATGAACTTGTCAACGTCGGTGAATAGCTGGCTAGTTTAAGCTGAGGATCACGCATGAAAAGTTTTAAGCACAAAAATAAAACCATTAAATACCTGGTTTAGATCGTAATCCACACACGACGTCTACTCATCATTGTTGACCACTTCTCAAAAAATCTAAAGTTGAATTCCTCTAGAGAATCCACACAAGCTTCAAGAAATCTGCAGGAGCACCGATCATAGAATTCCAGGTGCTGGCACAGAGTTCCAATGATGCCTTTGATGCTCTGATGATCACCACATCGCTTTTCAAGTGATTCCTGAGAGAGAGCTCGATCTGATCTCCTTAGATCTAGAGCCTCTCTCTCTCTCTAGAATATGGGAGAGATAAGTATAGAGAGAGAGGCCATGAATACACTACTAGAAAATTTCTCTATACCCAAGGTTTGAAACCATGGGTATAGCCCATGAAACTGTGGGTATAGGCTATAACAATAGTTTCATGAATTGTGGGCTCTCGAGGCATCGGGATTGACCTATACCCACAATTTTAACAAAACGATGGGTATATCTGAGGAAAATTTTATAATAACCATGTTTACTAAAACTTTGGGTATATATCTATTCCCAAAATTCTCACAACTATGGGAATATATTTTTACCAAAATATAATATACCCACGGTTCAATGAAACATGGGTATCGGTGATTCTAAAACTAGCCTAATACCCACGTATTTTTTTGAACCGTGGGTATATATTCTTACTGAAATATAATATACCCATGGTTCAATGAACTGTAGGTATAGGTGGTTCCCCTGAGCAGCAGTAGATGCCTCCCTTTTTGCTTCTTCCTACATCCACCTACTGCCCGCCTTCCTGCTTCCTACTTCCTTCCATCTTTCACATCCAATACAGACCAGAATAGAAGTAGTTACACAAAATACAGACCATGAAGAAATCTAATTTTCATTGTAAAAAATGATTATGTTGGAAATTTAATTATATTTTTTGATGAGGTATGTAATGTTACCTGAGGATCAATGATAGTTTCATGAGGATTAAAGGATGGGACCCTTTATGTGACCAAAAATTCATATGGGGTGGATGTTATTGGAAGTACAAATTCTAATGATATAGAACTATAAGTTTAGACACCTTGTTGAGAAGAACTTAAAAGTTCTAAATTTTAAAGTAATATTGATTATTGATTATATGGGAATTGTGGAATTTTTTGTTTTGCAGGCTAGGATATCGAATCGAGGTCATGGAGGATCTATTGGAAACAAGTTCTAAATGTCTTTGGGGTTTCCTGTGGTAGCCACCATGAACTGTACCGACAAAACTAGTTACAAGAACCTTTACATAATATCTATGAAGGGGATAAAGGGGTTCCTCAATTGGTTTCTATCCACTTGCATTGGGGACATGGTGATGGCCACTGTCAAGAAGGGTAAGCTTGATCTTGTCAATAAGGTCATTCCCACCATCATTGTCCAGTAGTGCAAGCCATGGCATCGAAAGAACGGTGTCTTCATGTATTTTGAAGATAATGCAGGTGTTATAGTGAACCCAAAGGGCGAGATGAAAGGGTCTTCCATCATCGGTCCAATTAGGAAGAAGTGTGTTGATCTGTGGCTGAGGATTGTGAGCACTGCCAATGCCATTTTCTGAGTTTCATGACACTCAAAAGTGTTTTGACGTGAAATCCTTGTTAATTTTTGGTTAGTATGCTTGTTGAATTCTGAATGTCTCCTTGAATTTCAGTGTTCAACCCTATTTACCTTATATCTATTTTGTTTTTTTACTTTTTCCAACTTGATATTTAAATCAATCATCATATTGATTATATGGGAATTGGAATGTTTGAATTTTTTATGCTTGTAAATAATGAACAAATGTCTTTCAACTTAGATGTTTGGAATCCCAAGAAACTAAAGTTTGGTCTTGGATACTTAGATGCTTCAGGTACCTTCCCCTTTTTATCCCTATGGTGGTTGCCTCTAATTTCTCACTTTCATCGATGATGCTACAATGAAAGTATTTATCTACTTCTTAAACTATAAGTATAGTGTATTTTTAGTGTTTATTCAGTGTAAATCACCGGTATAAATGGAATAAGGGTATAAGTTGAAGTTCATATCAATGGAAAACGGATGTGAGTACACCTGATGAAATTTTTGGAACTTCTTCTATAAGGAAGGAATGCAGCATTAGAATAATGTTGCATTAGAAACACCAAAAAAGTTCAATGACATGTAAATCTTGAGTGGGAGCACTCAAAGTATGGGCCCTAGAAGTTCTTGAACTGGTAATTAATATACTTGTAGAACAAAAAGATCCAACTATTTCAGTTTATCTGATTCGGTTAAGGATAAAAACCAATATTATGAGACTAGTGTAAATATTTGGGAATGATTTTAACTTTGTTATTTTAATAGATACAGAAGATCCTACAAATCCATAGTAAATAGTTTAACATAGTGACTCAAAATAGTGGGATTTATCCATGAATGAAGAGATTCCTTCATTGAATTTCAATGGAACATGGGAGAAAACTGAACTTCCAGAGGGTAAAATAGAACTTGAGAACATGTGGAATTACTATATTAAGGAATAATTTGATGCTAGGAAAAGATAAAAAACATTACTAGTAATGAAGGGATTTCAATAAAATAAAGGATTAGATTTATCAAAAATCTTTTCACTAGTAGTTAAACATTCAACCATATGAATAATTCTATGTTTTTTGGAATCAAAAAAAAATATCTGTAATACATGGATGTTAAGATAGATTGTCTTCATTGTGATTTTGAAGATGATATCTACCTGAAAAAATTGATAGGTTTACTGTTAGATGATAACTAGATTTTGGTATGTAAGATGAATAAAATATTCTATGGATTGGAGAAAGCACAACTAGAATAGAACCATAAGTTTGAATCATTAATGGAAGAAGAGGGATTCAGTTGGTGTAACATTGAACATTTTATTTACTAGAAGAAATGGTATGTTTGAACTATTATCATTTTCCTATTTTATGGTGATTAAATGTTGATATTCAGAATGTATTCTCAATGATTTGGAAATTGAAAATTAGTTTTTCCAGAAGATTCGAAATGAAAGATCTTGATAGAGTAAGGAATATATTGAGAATGAGGATTGGAAGAGATAGGAAGACTAGAAGGAATATAATAAAAATTGAATCATTATATTACCTATCAGGACATGGAAGGAATATAATAAGAGTTGAATCATTATATTAACTCTTATAATATAATGAAAACCTAGAACTAAACAAAGTATGATAACAAAATAGAGAAGAACCCGTATTACGAACTGCAAGAAAATCAATTAATCTGATCATGAATGTATGAGATTGCATAACCATATGCATTGCCTCATACTAACTGCAATAATATGAAAACAACTAAAATTATTAACCTTTATTGAAAATTGTAACAAGAATTAATTATGATAAAATCCAATACTAGACTTTCATAACTAATGAAAACTGTAAGAAAGTGTGATAAAAAACAAAACTGAACCTACATTACAAATGAAAATTATCTTACCAAAACATAACTGACATTAAATTCTCAATAATAATGCCAGAATTTTCCAAATTATGATAACAAAATAAAGCTTAAATGATGTTAAAAGTTGCAAGAACAACAATTAATCTGATCATGAATGTCCAAAATTTCATACCAATCTGCACTACCTCCTAATTTCTAGAACATGAAATTAACACTATAATAATTATTATGAGACAGAATATCAATATGATCAGTAAAAACCTAATAGAAAATGTAAAAGAGAAATAAATATAAATTATTTTACTTTTAGATGTATTATTATATTATTACAGACAATTTGATACCACACTGAAAAAAAATGATAACAAGAAGAGTGAGAATACTATTTGGATCCTTGAAAAAATAATCAATTCATTATGGAATTCATCATCAACATCCCATAAACATGATAATACAATAATTATATCAAAGAAAAATATAAGAAAAAGGGAAGAATAAAACCTTGATGATGAAGGTATGAGAACATAAAATTTGGAACTCATCACTCATCTAAATCACCATTGATTGTTCGGTTCAAGAAATCCTCTATAATTCTTAAAAACTTGAAACCTGAAAAAATTAATATTAGTTCACATTTATTTCCCTTTCAAAATAAAATTTGTGTTTTGAATTTCATATATACGAGACACATGTTCCATATCGCATATATTCATAATTTATATTCCATATTGCATATATTTAGAATAAAAATTACATATTCCATATTTTATAAATTCCAAACAAAAATAATGAACATTCCATATATTGATAATAAATAAATGAATACTTTGTATTGGGAAGAGAACACATGTTTCATATAATCATAATAAACATAATACATATGGAATATTAGAAACATAATGCATATCGCATATTAGAAATGGAATTCATAACACATATTCATATTTCATGTTAACAAAAAATGCATATTGAATTAATGAATGTTTCAATTGGACCCATATATTAGACCAGTAATAATAAAATAACACCCCATACACATCCAATACTGAACTTTCATTACTAATGAAAACTACAAGAAAGTGTGATAGAAACCAAAAATGAATCTACATTACAAATGAAAATTTTCTTACAAAAACATAACTAACATTAAATTATGAAGCATATAATTTGGTTATTGCTAGGTTTTAATATTTATGTTTACATGAAATAATTAATGCATGACCTAGATGGTCAATCCAACAGAACCCCTCTGCTTTGACAATGTGAAGAAACCATAAATGGAGGAGATAAACTATTCATGTGTGTATAGAGCCCATGGATATAAGAAAATAAATAAAATATTATAAAGCATCTCAAAATAACTTATATAATGTGTTGATTCAACCAATGCATTGATTTTATTCCCTAATAGAGAGGATTACATTCATTTAAGCCCTTACCTACCATACATCAGTGGATCATTGGCTGGATATGTTGTGAACATTGGGTCATACCCATTTGATCTTATCTGAACCATCTTAGCTTCATAGGGTGAGCCAAAGGCACATAATTTCTTCACAATGATGTGATGTTTTTTTCCTACCCATACTTGATATGAAACAAACATTAAAGAATCCCCGCATCCAGGTGTACCCAAACATGCGGTCTTCAAGTTAAACATGGGCTGGGTGTTTATTTCCTTGATTCTAATTGTTCTCTTATCCACTATCAAATTCTTGAAGAGCTGCAAAATGTTACTATAATCCATGAGGTAGCTTTTGGCTTTGTCCATTACTTTGGCAACAGGAAAATGTGTAGTGTGTGATTTTTTTCATCAATTATTTGTGGCTGTCAGCATAGCCTTATTTCAATTCAATATATTGATCAAAATGGATCACGAAGGAGGGAATTCCAAATCTTCTATTGATCTCTTATGTCACCATAAGTTCAACACTGGTACCAAGGCTGGTACCAAAACTATGATATTTTTTGAAGGGTTTATCATGTATATGTATTCTCCAATTAATTTAGTGGAATCCTTTCTATTTTTTTATTCTTTTGTGGTTGTCTGTATATATTTCTAAATTTGTATTTCATTTAAAGGTCTAAAGATTCGAGGAAACATGATTTAATATGATAGAATCTTGATAAAAACTCCAAGAAGACTAGGACTATTTTGGGGGTGCACATCCAGTGAAATTTTAGATGCCAAATTAACCAGTATGTTGTCAAGTTTTTTTTTCAGCATGTTTTTTTGGCTCTTCAATCACTTTAATCTTGGACCATTGAAGTTCTATTTCATTGGTACTTGAGGAAAGAAGATGCTTGAGCTTTCTTAAGATGTAAACCATGGTTAAATGAATTCGTAGTCTGTCAAAATCTATTGTCAATCTCGACCGGAGTTTCATGTATCTATTGTTAATATCAACCAAATTTTCATGTTTTTCCTGGGTATCACTATGCTTTTCCCTACCTCCCTACATGAATCACATGTTTTGAGCTCTATCTCCCTCTTTTAGTTTGTGTTTTTTTGGATTTTTAAATAATTTTGAATTTCATTAAATATGTTTATATCAATATTATTATTTTTTATAAAATATTATCTTAAATCTATGATTTTATTATTTTCATCAAATGCATAAACATCCATTATATACACCTCTTAACACCATCTAAAATACAAATATCATCATACCCCCATATAACATCTCTCATATTTATAACATCAACCACCATTACCTATTACCTATTACTGGTAACCTAATATTTACCTAAATCCAAGTACAATTCTACCCAAATAGTTTATTATACTCAGTACCACACCTGGACAGCCCCACACCCCATAATCACCGGTAGCTCCAACCATTTATATAAATACCCACGCCACAGTGCCTCTCATGGAAGCCCTCACCACCATTCCCAACATCTACTCATGCTAAAAACCAACCTTGTCTTCAAGGTGGACCTCCAAAACATGGATTGACCTCATAAGCATTGTAATGGTAGGCCCTCTATGAATTCGGTAGCATAGTTGATCCACCACCTACAATATACCTGACCAACTATGACTACAAGAAGAAAGTGAGTTATCCAGTGACATGGATCATTTTACACACTCCAGCAAGAACAGGTTCCTTTTCCAACACATACAATACCTTAGTGAACAATTCAAGTTATAATGCATTTTCATCTGCAAAAGGTAGCAAGCATGAAAATGAGTCCTTTCCAGCCATTCTGGAATTCCTAGAGTTGTATACAACTACCAAATAATCACCACCAGCTTCCTCAGATTCCATAGATATCCCTGTCCTAGCTCCCTCTATGAACAATAGATCCATTTCTGCAATAGCCCTATTCTTTGAATCAATATACCCAAACCCTCTTAGGAAATTAACTGAATTAACTATCAATAGCTTTGAATTGAAATCTTCACTGAAGTTAACAAAAATTTCTTCCAAATGTCCTTCATCCACATTCTTGGTGAGCTGCTCAACACCAAGGATAAGAGACTCAATCACCTCTACAATGATCTAGGGACCTCTTAGGTATGTTCATTTTCTCATAAATCATCATAATAGTGAAAGATAAGATTAATAAAAAATGTGTATGAACATGTATAAGTAACAAATTTATCATTTATAATGATTATAGATCATACACTGAACATATTTCCCAGTTTTTTTCTAAGATATTATTAACTGTGGAAGGGAATAAAATTACTGTCAACCAACATCCAAAAGTGCTGGTAAAACAGTTTAATAGATTCTAAGTCCATAGGGCACAATAAGGCACAGTCTGATTCTTCAAGGCATGGCAGGGCATAACAGGGATTAGTCTGAGTCCACAGGGCATAGCAGGGCACACTGAATGATGAATATGATTCTACAGGGCATAGTAGATGCTGTTAAAAACTGTTTTTATTTGTTATAGTTTTCACCCTTAATTTTTCTAATTAGACCATGTGTGTACACATGTTGTTATATTTCCCTGGTATCAAAATGATCACTATTTTGTTACATTCACAATTTCAATTTTCATATTTCAATTCTTTTTTATTACTTTTTCAATTTTCATGTTCCATGAGACACTTGGTATCTTATAACCACATCAATATTGACCACTGATTTCTGACTATTTTTCCTTATAAAACTAAAATGTCTATTGGAGTTCCACTTTCTGGTTGTCTAAATCCATTAATATGAAGATAATTCCAAAAACCCAACACTTTTATGTTTATATAACAACATTCATTACTAACTACAACATTAATAATGATTTTGAAATATATTTTTCCCCAATTCATGAATTTTAATAGAAATAATTATTTCATCTAAAATTATCAGAACATTTAATTTAATAAAAAGTATTTTTGTAATGTTTTTTCACATTTAAATATTGGATATGCTGAAAATAATAAATTACACTAGTATAAAATATAAATCATATTTAATCAATACATCCTAAAATTTTTATCTAAGATACCATCCAAAATGAAAAGTCATAAAGGTTGGGAGGGGGAGGGGGTGTGTAGGTTGGGAGGGACGAGGTGTGCAGGTTGGGAGGGGGCTGAATTTTGGGAGGGATGGTGGGGGTTGCAGGTTGGGAGGAGGAGGGAAGTTGTGTAGGTTGGGAGGGAGGGGGGGTGCAGGTTGGGATGGGGATTAATTTTGGGAGGGATGGGATGGGGGTTGTAGGTTGGGAGGGGGAGGGGTGTACAGATTCGGAGAGGGACAGGTTGGGAGGGGGATGCATGTTAGGAGTGAGTGGGTGCAGGTTGGGATGGAGGGGGGAAAATAGGTTGGGAGGGGGGAAATAGGTTGGGAGGGGGAGGGGTTTAGGTTGGGAGGGAGGGGGAAATAGGTTGGGAGGGGGGTGCAGGTTGGGAGGGAACATTAAAGGGACCACCTACCTCCATCAAGGAGTTACCACCATCTCCAAGCTCTATCAATCCTTGGTCAAGCCCGTCCATGCCCCAGCACCAACCTGAGAAAAATCCCTAACCAAAAACACTCAATCATTCACTAAATTGGTTTAATTTAATCCAAAATTCTTAAAAATCACAATTATGACATACCTCACCAAAACAGACAGTGGTGGCATGCATACGTCATCCCAGTATGACTTATAAGTAGGGTGTAGGAAACCCCATCCATTTTGGTCAATTCTACCATGCTCTAGTGGAATTGACATCGAATTCCTAAATAAAACCAAGTGAAATGAGATGATGGTTAATGAGGGTTTAAATATAGAATAGGAATATACAAAAATACTTGAGACCACTACTAAAACACACCAACCACCCATCCTTTCTCTGGTGCTTTCTAAAACCCCCAAGTCACCTCTTCATCCATAAAATCCACCCAAAAATATTCTTTTAAGTATTCCAAACTCTCAAAATATTGTTTTGACTCCCAGTTCTCAAAAAACCGTCTAAAAAATAAAATTTACAAATTACATTGATAATTTTTGAACCTGTAATGATTCAGGTCATTACACTCATGGTATTTTAGTTCACCCATGGTAGCTCAACCCATTCATGTAGTTTATGAAGATCATTTGTTATGTATTAAATAAATTAACCTCACATAGAATTTTAGCACTAACTACTGTAGTGTGGAAATGAAATAGGCATTATATGAATAAGACTAGGGAAACTACACCATATGGTTATATCCAAGCTACATCATGAATACCTTTACATAAAAGTAGGATAACCTCCTCATCCACTTACCCATATACATTACTAAGGATTCTAATGTTATATTTATGTAAATACATGCGAAAATTTATGCAGAACTTTTCAGAAGAAAGTAAATTAACCATTATCATCCATACAAGAATTCAATTAAATTTCTTAAAGTATATACATAAGTCTACCTGCTAAGTTAAAATGGAGGGGATTAATATCCCCCCATCACCAACATCCCCATACCCATGTCCATTACTATCATCATCATAATCATCATCATCAGTAGTAGCAGTAACATCATCAGTAGCCTCATCACCAACAGCAGCATTAGCAACATCTTCAACACTAACAGCTCTATCACTACCACCTTCATCACCACTACAACCCTCATTGGCATCAATCGATGCATCATTTAAAGAGAAAATTGAAGCAATATATGATTCAAAAGTATAAATAGCCTCTGATGGAAGCGACTGACTCAAAACTAACATAGATTTCATGAAATGATCGAAAATCAGCTTACTTCTTTTATCCTCCTCTAAAGCTATTTTCTTTGCCTCAGCTACTTCAGCACGAGAGATTTATATCTCAGAGTTCTGGGTGGCTTGAGAGGAGCCTAATGATGACCAATACATAGAGGGGATGATGTTTTTCCCTGGTCTACATCGTACTCTCCCTAGGTGTTCCTCACCTAATACCTGACTTAAATAATCATGTGGCCCGAAGTTGTCATCTTCCTTAACATCGAGGACTTCCAAGGACTGTTAAAATTATAAACATATTAAATTATGAATTTTTTATAAATATTTAAAATATAAATAAAAAAACATAAAATTTTATCTTGTGTCTGTGAATTTACTACACTTCCATCCTTTTATTTATACTGGAGAGAAATAATTTGGCACGAGGTACAGGACCTTCGATGCCCAATACAGCTTTCTAAAAATGAAAAATGCACAAATCTAGATTAGAAACATATATGAGAAATGAAAAAATATGTTTTATGTCTATTCAATAATATTTTCAGTAGAATATCCTGTATAACATAATAATACCCAGTTAAATTACCTAGTTCTTTTCATAATTGGCCATTGTAGTGCACCCCAATGTGTGAAAATATGTCATTGAATCCTTATTCTTTATTTTTTTCTCTAAAACTTCCTAAAAAATTCCAATACAAGTAATAAGAATTAAATTTTATATGAAAACCATTAAAGATTGAGATTACCTTAAATTTATCAGTCTTCCAATGTGAAATCATTTTTTCATATTTACTTTTTGGAAAGTCGGGTAATATGGGCACACCCTCTAAGTCAGTACCAACCCTGAACTTCTAACCAACATACAAATCATGCTTGTATGAGAACCATAACTCCCCAATATCCATAAACCTTTCAGTCTTAGCAGCTTCTCTATCGTAAAAGTTAAAATGAATCTATAATGAACATGTTATTTCATTTAAATACAACAATAATATAGATATGACTTTATAAAATTTTCTTACCCATATTTTCTCTCATGTTTTGTCCTTGATCTCTTTACTGATACATCTCCATGACACTAGTTCCACCATAATGATATTTTTATACTTGGCCAAAGTGGCCATGAAACTTCTATAATGCGTTGCATTTGGACCTACCATATGATTTTTTTGATTATAATACAACATTATCTATGTATGGAGATTCAAAACTTACTTCATATGAGTGCACCCACTTCTCCTAGAATAATATCCCACTGAATAAGAAAAATAGGGGGAAAGAATAATTAAGTCACGGTACAACACAACAAAAATAAAGTGATATAATTTGAAACAGTTGTAATCAAAAAACCATCTGCAGGCTGTTCAATAGACTGTGATGGATATGTGGGCTATCCTAACTTAGTGGCCTCTGTAGGAAGTGTCTATTCTACTGCATGCTCTGGGTGGACTTCATGCACTAGAGTGGAAGCTAATGGAACAGACTCATTAGATGTTGGATAGATGGTAGGAATTAGAGGTGGTGTAGACATGGCAGTATATGGGTAGTAGGATGGGGGATACATCATCGCATATATAGTAAACATGGAAAAATATGTGGATGCGATGTAGTCATCGTATAGGAAGAAGAGGCAAAATGAGATGATGGAGGCATCAGTGGGATCATCCCTAAAGGTGGAAAAGACATGGAATTTTAATAAGAGGGTAGCTAAGATCATTATGGATGCATGGATAAGAACATCACCGGAGACTCAAAAGGAGGGTGGAAAGGTGTGGTGGAAGGGGTGTTCGTTTGTGGGTCAGTGTGGAAATGGGTATGATAGGTGCTCCATCTAGGTCTGGGAACATCCCCACTCATACCCATGCTAACAAGATTATGAGTCAAATCTAGTGGAACTAAATGTCCATAAAAAAATTGATAAATAATATTAACATGAAATTATATGTAATGAAGAAGAAAAACATTACAATTATTATACTCACTGATGGAAGCGAATGAGGTAATGCACGCTCACACCCCAGTCGATCGAGATCAAATAGTCACTTCCTTTGACCTTCTGTAGTATTTTGCATAATCTATATAAGAATGAAATGTAAAGTTTTTAGAAATAGTTTTTACAAATCATGCATCAAAATTACATCTATCATCAATTCATGAGAGGAAACAATTTGATTTATTTTAATTACTAATTGTACAAATAATTACAAGGAAATGACTAACACGATTTTTAAAATTACATTACCAAGTTATAATTTTTTTTTAAACAAGATTTAAACCAAGTTTTTTACATTGAAATAAATCTAATTTAATGAAACAACACCAGAAAATATAAAAAACAAACATATAATTACAAAATGAAACATAATTAAATTAATTACAGTAATACTAACCTGAGAAACTCATTTCAATGTAAACTGAATGAACAATGAACATATATGGTTGCTTTTATATATTATTGACCGCTACTTTAGGTTCAACATCAACTCTCATAATGAGACAATTTGATTCACCAAATGCAATATTTTTTACAACACCAACAAGGGTGTAAATGGTGTAAATTTCATCACCAGAATCATGAAAAATATGTATTAGGATTATGTAATTAATTACACCATAATCGGGTCTTAGATGATCTTTCACATAAAAAACTTGTTTATCCATTGATTCCAAAATGTATGGTTCATTGGTACGTAGGAATCGACTCGTATAAATAACTATGAATCCACAGTCATCAATAAATGTACCATGTCATCTCATTGAATCAAACCATTTACATTTCATAATAGTGACTCTACCTTGAGAGTAGTAATCCAATAACAAAATTTTCTCAACAAGTCCATAATAATACACATCTTCATATCGAGGCTGACTATCTAATACACTAGAATAAAAATATGTTGTATCGGTTAACATAATTCCATCATGTTGTTTTCTCATTTTCACCGCTCAATCCATTATAAAAAATTTATACCCATTGATTATTAAAGATTTTCATTCACAAACCAAATAATTAAGACCAAAATCCAAAGCTCTTAATTATTGAGAAATGGATTCAATAGGTAAAATCAACACCTAAAATATATATTAAAAATATAATTAAATGGATATATATATTTTAATCTAATTAAAGTAATGGTAATACCTTTTATTTTAATCAAGCAGGAAACTCTAGGATATGAAAAGCCTCTCTCCTTATAAAAGGAAAAGATCGATGAAATCTACTTATAATTTGTTATTGTTCCCTACATAAAATTATAATAAAAGTTTAAGGTATATGTGAAGTTTCATAATATGAGATAATATATAAATATCCAAATTACTTACCTAATATAGTCATTGAACAAACCACAGTTAAGGAAAGACTATGCGATGTGTCATCTCTCGCTCTTCAAGGCTCAATGTAGCCAATGTATAACACCCAACAATTCCTCTTGTTTGGGGAAGAGATGGAAAAGAGGGCTCAATTCCCCCATACCGGTCATCTTCATTTCTCATTGGCTAGTTATTTCTTGCAGTGACATAAGAAAAATACATTAAACAAAAATCCATACATTCTGTGTCCAGATAAACCCTCATAATCGAACCTTTAGGATAATCCTTGTTTCGAACATATTATTTCATTGTGCGCATATTTCTTTCTGTAGGATACATCCAATGAAAATCAGTCGGTCCCCCAAGAAGTGTTTCAGTTGGAAGATGAACCATTAAATGCAACATTCAAGTGAAAAGGGGTGGAGGAAAAATATTTTCCATCTCATATAAAATTAATGGCGCCTCATGATGCATTTTTATCAAGAATTAATTGGATAAACTTTTAGAAAAAAAGGTCTCTAAAAAATGAACAAGAGAATCACTTTCACCCTTACATTATTGGATAGAAAATGCTGAATTTCTATTGGAATCAATTCATGAAGAAGTATGTGATAATCATGAGTTTTTATAGATTTTAGTTTCACATCTCTTCTGTTGAATAGTTTAGATATATTGATGGAATATCCATCAGGAACCTTGATATTATCCAATATTTCTAGAAATTGATCTTTCTCTAATAGTTTCATCACATAAGAAGTACAAGGAACTTTCTATTTGTTTTCACTGATACACATAGGATGCAATTCTGGTCGAATACCCCAATCCAACAAGTCCCAAAAAGATTAGAATTCATCTTTGGTCTTCCCCTTGATATCCAGAAGAATTTCTAGCAACATTTCACATATATTTTCCTCAATATGCTTAAGTTTAAATAATGACATAACAAATTGGTAGACCACTATGGTAACTCAAAAAAAAATACTTCTCTTTTTCCAATTATAAGTGGCTTCAGTGTCAATATTATTCCTATTTTTAAATTTCAACTAAACTTTACCTAATGAAAAACTGAAATATTTCAATTCATTAAGCACATCACTTCCTAACATACATTGAGGTGGTTGTTCAGTCTCAACGGTATTATTGAACCTCTGACAATTTATCTTGTATTGATGATCCATTGGAAAGAATCATTGATTTCCCATTAAAATGAAACTATGAAGATATTTAATCCTTCTCAATCATGTATTCTTCATAAAAATGGGACATGATAGTTTTCCATTCATGCTCCACCCAGACATCATTTTATAATAAGGGAAATCATTTGTGGTCGATAGAAGGGCAGCACGCATCCAAAACATATTCTTTGAAGAAGCATTGAATTTCCACACACCCAAATACCAAATTTGTTTCAACTATCTTATTAAAGGTTGAAAGTAGACATCTATATCATTACCAGGATCAAAAGGTCCAGATATCAGTATACTCAAGAAAGTGAAAGGTTTTTTCATACACATCTATAGAGGAAGGTTATAAACATGAATAAAAATTGGCCACGTGTTGTGAGTAGTAAGCATCTGACCAAACAGATTAAAACCATCATAGGATAGACCCAACCTAATATTACGCACCTCAGCTGCAAAATCAAGATGTTTTGCATCAAATTTTTTCCATGCTAATCCATCTGCAGGATGAACCAACTCATCGTTACCTTTAATTCTCTCAGCATCATGCCATCACATATTGGCTGAGATTTCAGTAGACATGAATAGATTTTGATGTCTGGGAATAAATGGAAAGTGCAACATGACTTTATGTGCCACATGATATGGTGTTTCATCTTCATTTTTCTTCCATCGAGATGTACCACATTCTTTATATTCATTACGATCATCTATTTCCTCCCAAGATAAACTACAATCTTTTTGACAAGCATGGACTTTATTAGTATCAAATCCAAGCTGTTTAATTAACTTCTAGAGTTGCACTGCCAATCACTAGAGCTTTCTAAACTTTCATATACTATCTCTAAGTGATTTATTATTTACTTTCGAGCAGTGTGTGTATCCTATTTATTTTACACACACACTGTCTCCTGTGCTGAACTGGAGGATATCACAATCCTCACACCAAAAATCATTACTCTTGTTTACCCACAACAACTATGGAAGAGGTCCTTGTGTGGCCTGGTCTTTATTTTTGTTTCCCACTAAGAACAATGGTAGAGGTCCATGCGTGGCCTGGACAGTCTTGTACTGTTTCTAACCCCGATCCAGGGTGTGGATCAATTATATATATAAATTTGAGAGGATTAATTCTCGGCTTGAGACTGAACCTCTTGGATATATCTTCTGTGCATTTTTATTTTAAGTTCAAAATATACATTATCTAAGTTATATTCTTCTACCTATTACTTTGAAATACAAAACTATTTTAAAGCTACTTTGATAGTTAAATTAACAAGTGTTTATACTTATTGTAAACTAATAAGTTAGTTTCAAAAGTCAATTTAATCTCTAGATTAAATTAACTGAGATCTAATCAATCTTTTAGAAACTAATTGAACATTTACACTCTATATGAATTCACTACAGTTTAACTTTGTTTTTAAATAGGGGGTTTTTAAGAGAAATATTTCTAACAGAATTTTTAATTGGAACTCAATTCACCCCCCTCTTGAGTATCCACTCCGACCAACATTTGGTATCAAAGGTTGTTTTTATTAATACAACTTTTCAAAACACTCTGTTTTCAACTGTGATTTTAGTTACATCTTTAAAGATCTTAAATTTATGTTAGTTCTAAATTTTATCTCTTTAAATTTACTTTATAAAATCTAGTTATGGACAATAGACTAGAAGGTGTTGCTACTAACTGAACACCTTTCTTTAATGGTACAAACTATGCCCAGTGGAAACTTAAAATGAAAATTCATTTGGAAAGTATGGGTTTTGATATCTGGACTTCTATAGAATCTCAATATAAAATTTCAGAAACTGAAAGAACTACTTTGGATGGACCTACTAAAGTAGCTTACAATAATAATTGTAAAGATATGAATGCTTTGTGTTGTGATTTAGGAGATGAGGAATTCAACAGAATATCTGCCTGTAAAACAGCTTATGAAATATGGGATACGTTGGGAGTTTCTCATGAGGGAACAACCAATGTTAATGAAATGAGATTAAATACTTATACTATTAAATATGATAATTTTAAAATGAAGACTGATGAACCTATTTCTGATATGTATCTCAGGTTTAATGAGATAGTCAATACAATGAGTTCACTTGGTAAAGTTGTTCCAGCAAAGGAACAAATTATGAGGATACTGAGATGTCTGCCAGAATGATGGAGAGTCACATCTATTTCAATAAGAGAATCATGTGACATTGGAGATCTGTCTTTTAAAGAGCCTATTGGTAAGATTATGATATAGGAGGAAGAACTTAGAGTGAATAAGGAGGAAGATAGTGAATCAAAAAGAAAGTTTGTAGATTTTAAATCTACTACTTCTAAGAGCAGGGACAAAGACAAAGTTCAAATACAAACTGAAAGCTCAACCAGTGAAGATTTGGATTCATACAGTGATGCTGAGATGGCTAAAATAGCTAGAAGATTTAAGAAGTTTTATAGAAAGAAGAAATTCTTCAGAAAATTAAATTACAAAGGAAAGTATGACAGTAAAGGTTATTGGAAAAAGGACTGGAAGAAATATGATAAAAATGATGAAGTTGTATGCTATGAATGCAAAAGAAAAGGTCACATAAAAGAAGACTATCCAAAACTGAAGTTCAAAAAGAAACATGACTATAAGGACAGTAAGTACAAGAAATCAATGAAAGCAACTTGGAGTGCTTCAGAAGACAGAACAAGTGAATCTGAAGTTTCTGATTCTGAAAATAATCATTCTAACATGTGTTTCATGACTAATACATCGGAGGTAACCTTAGATACTCCTGTTTTAAATTATTATTATTCTGGAGATGATGTAGAATCTAATTCTGACTCTAAAGATATGTCTAAAGCTGAACTATATGAATATTGTAACATGCTATAAGAAACATGCAGTGAACTTAAGGACAAATATAAGTCATTAAAGAAACAGCATGCTCTCACTACAAATGTTAAATCCTCCCTTGATATAGAAAAAGAAAAGAATGCTCAACTGTTAAAGGAAAATACAAAACTGAAAATGTCTAATGAACAACTTAGAAAGGACATAGAAAAGTTAACAAATGTAAAGGATACACTTACTCAAATGCTAGGAAAGCAAGTGGCACCGAAATACACTACTGGAATAGGATACCAACCTGGAAAGAGACAGATTACTAAGAATAGATTTATTCCTAAATCTGGACAGAATACTGTTAGTTCCAGTTCTGAAAATTCACATGCTTCAACAGGTTATTCACATAGTTATAGATCAAATAGATTTTATCATTCAAAATATTTTGACCCTATAAAATTTATGAGACCCATAAGACAAATTTGGGTCCCAAAATCTTTGATTGCTAACCTGTCTGGACCCAAGAAGATCTGGGTACCAAAGTCATTTCCCATCTAAATCTATTTTGTAGGAAATATGTTTGAAGAGTTACCACAAGAAGACATGGTATTTGGATAGTGGATATTCAAGACATATGTCTGGGGATTACTCATGCTTCAATATCCTAATCAAGGTTGATGGAGGCCATGTCACCTTTGGTGATAATTCTAAGGGAAAAATCATCGGCCTAGGCCAAATTGGTAACACTAACTCAGTTTTAATTTCTAAAGTTTTATTTGTTGATGGATTGAAATATAACTTGTTAAGTATATCTCAATTATGTAATGATGGATTTAATGTTAAATTTGAAAATAATTCTTGTAATTTTTTTAATTCTAAGAATGTTTTTGTATTTTCTGATTTAAGAAATGAAAATGTTTATGCAGTTGATTTAAATTCTTTAGCCAAATAGAATGTTGCTTGCCTAAATGCTTTTCATAACGAATCTTGGTTATGGAATAGAATATTAAGACAATGAAACATCCACTCACTTAGAAAACTAACTAGGAAGAACTTAGTTAGAGACTTGCCCAAACTTGAGTTTCCAAATGAAAAAGTTTGTAATCCCTGTCAAAAGGGAAAGCAACACAAAATTTCTTTCAAACCAAAGAAAGAAGTGTCAACTTCTCAACCTCTCAAGTTGGTTCACATGGACTTGTTTGGACCTTCTAGAGTTTCTAGCTTAAATTGGAAGCACTATGTCTATGTCTTAATAGATGAATTTTCTAGATATACTTGGGTATACTTCTTAGCTCACAAAATTGAATCTTGTTCTTACTTTATTAAACACTCCAAGTATGTAGAAAACCTTAGTGGACTTAAGATTAAAACCTTGAGAAGTGATCATGGTCATGAGTTTGAAAATCAAGAATTTTAATCTTATTACTCACACAATGGCTATAGTCACAACTTTTCTGCCCCTAGGACACCTCAACAGAATGGTGTAGTAGAAAGAAGAAATAGAACCCTTCAAGAAATTGTTAGAACCATTATTAATGAGTATGACCTGCCTATTTATTTTTGGGATGAAGCTGTAAATACATCTTGTTATATCATCAATAGAGTCTTAGTCAGACCTGTTCTCAAGAAGACCCCGTATGAACTATGGAATAATAGAAAGCCTAAAGTCGATTACTTTAGATTCTTTGGCTGTAAAGTATTTATTCTTAATACAAAGAATAATCTGGAAAAGTTTGCTTCTAAGAGTGATGAAGGAATATTTTTAGGATATTCTTTAACTAGGAAAGACTATAGAGTTTTCAATAAGAGAACCAAGTGTGTGGAAGAATCTGTTCACATTAAATTTGATGAAACTGATCCACATGAACCTAAGTTGTAACGACCCAAAGTTTCATTAATGGAAAATCCCTCTTGATCTTATTAAATGTCTCTTTATATAAAATGTTTTATAAAATATCAACTTCTTTGGTTTTATGATAAGAATTGTGACCGTTACTTTTATAGTCGTTGAACAGTGATCACATGATTAGTATAAATATAGGGCTTTAACACATCCAATTTTACTTAGACAAAGTAAGCGATGGCCTCATCCAGTAAAATTGCCCCATACGAAGCCCATTTATCGGAGCTCAGAAAAGAGGTGGCGTCCTTGGGTTTCACTCTTGACCAAGCCCAAGATGATCTTCACCATGTCAAGCTCGAACGGGACCGTCTACAAGAGAAGTGGAAGTTGATAGAAATTACCACTCGAGTGATGTTATCCGAGCCACCCCAAGAGTCTATCACCATCGCACACCTTACCCTTAGGTCTTATGCGGCTATTTTAAGGGGTTATGTAACTAATAGATAGTACTATGTTCATGTACATTATTTTTGTATATAATAATGAATATAATTTCTTGTCATTATTGATACATTGTAAATAGTTTTTAAAGTACAAATGGTGTTTTTAGTTATTATTTAATTAAGAAATCTATTTTATTAAATTAAGGGATTTTTGAATTAAATAATATTTTAATAAATTATTATTATTATTATTATTAGATTAATTTTATTATATATAAATTATCATGTAATTGTATGAATGAAATTATAATTTTTATTAAGGTTTGAAAGCCATTTTTGTCAAAACCTGTGAATTTTTTATAAATGTCAGTTTTTATTTTAAAAGTAAAAATTAACATATTTAGAAAATTATTTAGATAAAATAAATGTTATTTTTTGATTCAGGACGTCGAAATTATCCAACGGTGAATTTTTCATAATTTTCTGAGACAGTCAAATTTTTGAGTAAAAATTAAATACCGTTTAAATATATAATGTGTTTTATGACATCATAATGACCCAATAGTGATGTAATAAAATACTATAATCTTTATTTTCGGAAAATATATGTTTTAACAATAAAATAATGTGATTTTGGGTTTGTTTGGATTAATTTTCAAAGCATTAATGGACCCCTCAATACTTATTAAACACCTTGTCTTTTTAAATTAATTTCCATGGGAGTGTGACTCACCTCCACATAAGCAGCCCTAATATTTTAAGAAGTTCGGAACTTGGAATTATAAAATATTATTTTCCTCTTCCCTTTTCCAAAAACCATGGGCAAAAACCATGGGATGGTTTGTGGTTTGGATTAATTTAATATAAGGGGTCCCAAACCTAAATAATAAAGAATTCCCTCATCTTTCCTATATAAACCCACCCAAGCTCCCACTTCCTCCTCACTCAAAGCCTTTGGAGTTCGTCCAACCTCTGACCTACTCTCTCTATAATCATCCCAAGGTGCCCCAAGCTCCCAAGAAGCCTCTCACAAGCCTCTCTCTAGCCTTTGGAAGCACACTTCCAAGTAAGGGTTTTTCTTCCTTTCTCATTTTTGTCCAATTTTCTTTAAGTTGTTTTTCCCTTTTAATTTCAATTATAAATGTTGGGGTATGGTTTTTCACCTCTCTCATACTTCCCTATTTATGTTTTAATGATGTGAGACCCTTTCTCTCTCATTAAAATCCTCCCATGTACACCTGTTACTATGCCGAAATTCTGAAAGGAACTTCTCTCTCCTCTTTTACATTCAAGAAATACTTTTGTATCATGAATCTAAATTCCATTACAATTGTTGGGACATGTATCTATATGACCTCCTTACTGTCCATTAAATTTAAATATGATGAGGAACCTCTTTCTCTCTCATCAACCATTTTTATAAATTCTTATGTCACGCCGTTACGCTGCCGAAATCGCACCGATTTTCTAAGACAATGTCATTGTGTAGTGAATACCATGCCCATTTCTCCATCAAGGGTATTCACCTTTATGCACATTTACATATTTATTGTAAAGTTTCATGTATTAATTCCACATTCATTTATCGTGGAATAAATTATTATGAATCCATGTTTTATGATCCATGTGGCACACTTATGCATGAAATGAAATGTTTAAGAAGGGTGTGCCCTTATAGCGCTCCAGTGCATTAGTTAAAGTATAGTATCATGATACGTCATGTGCAATGAGTGTTGACTCATGATAATTCAAGTGCAATGAGGGTTTACTTGTGCTTTATTTGCAATGAGGATTTACTCATGCTCCATGTGCAATGAGCCTTGGCTCATGCTAATTCCATGTTAAGTGTTGTTGCCACATTTCCATGTTATGATTATCATGCTTTATCATGCCTTTATGTTCATGTTTTTATTATTATATATTGATATGCCTATTGTCTAACATGTATTGTACTCCTCATTTTATTCCATGTGAAATCCCTTACTGGTCTTTATAGCTCACCCTTTTCTTATGCATGTCCTCAGGTTATCCCATGAAATGCTAAGTATGAAGGAATGTAGTGGTCATATAAAGGAAGTTTTCAATAAAGATGTTGTATTTCATGTTTTAATTTTTTATGTAATGATCCTAATCCCCAAAGACACTAAACCTCTTGATCTTATTTGTTTTATCAAGTGAATATTTATGTAATAAATCATGTTTAAGTTGTAATAAAAAGCAGGGTTGTCATAGTTGGTATCAGAGGATAGGTTTGGTTATTTTTGGGATTAGGATTAGAAAACCCTAGTAAAGCCTTAGATAAAAGACTAGGTACAATAAAAAAGTCCCTAAGTTTTGGTGAGTATTGATTAAGTGGGTTATCAAGCAAATACATCCCTGTCTAGATACAAGCAGGTAGAGGCGGCTCTGGCACAGATGTATCCTAGGGGTAAAACCCGAAAACACCGCTTTGAGCTCGACTCGAACGGGAACTGGTACACGATAACGGGCCTTGCTGCACTCTTGGTTATGAAACTCCCGGGGGATATGCTTTGGTAAATTCACAAGCTTAGTATGAACCCTTATTAAGGGAATTAAAAAAATTCCCCTAAGAATATATGTTAGAAAGTAGATCATGAAAAGCCTAGATTGAAGCCTATAGACTCATGAGTTAAGGAAATGAAAGTTTATTTATAAGTCATCAACTTTTTTCTTTGGATTACCCTTTATGTGTTACCCCTAACATTCCTTTTATTCCAGCCAATGGCCTGTAATAGGAGGACTCGGGCTAACAATCGATGTGAAGATCAGTCTGATGACTGTACTAATGAGATGCCCAATCCAATGGGAGCAGGAATCGCGAACTTTGTCACGCTTATCTCTCAGCTAACTCAAGCATTGAATAGAAACACGAGTCAAGAGGAACATCCAAACCCCCCTAAGAAAGAACAAGTCATTATCGAGAGCTTCATGAGACAAAGGCCTCCTACTTTTAGTGGATCATCCGATCCCACGATCGCTGAACAATGGATCAACTCCATTGAAAAGATATTCTCCATCCTTCAATGTTCTGAACAAGAGAAGGTTCTCCTGGAAGCTTATCATATGGAGGGTGAAGCTGATCAATGGTGGACGTTGATCAAAAATATGAATCCTGAGGAGGAGATCGAGGTGTTGGAATGGAAGTATTTCTGGAAGATGTTTTTCGATAAATATTTTCCGTGCACCCTCCGGCTTAAGATGGAAAGGAACTTCCTTTCCCTCAAGCAAAAAGACGAAGAATCTGTTGGAGCATACGAGGAAAACTTCACAACGCTTGCACGATATGCTTCTGTCTTTGTCGTTACCCCCGAATGCAAGGTTGGCCACTTCTTTGGTGGGCTGAAGCCTAGCCTGCGGAAAGCATTAGCGACCCGTGACTTCGACATCTATGAGGAAATTGTCTGATTTTCCCTCAAGGTTGAAATGGAGATCGAAGAATCACAGGGGTATCATGGGGATAAGAAGCGTAAGGTGGACTTCAATGCTGGTGGGCCGATGGATAAATCCAACGGTGCTAAGAAGATCCAGCACCCCACTTGTCAAAAGTGTGGAAAGAAACACCCTGGAAATTGCCTTAAGGGGATGAGGAAATGTTTCAAGTGTGGAAGAGAAGGGAACCTAGCTGTTAACTATTAGCAAGAAAGACCCACGACTGCGACAGAGGAGAGGAACGCTCCATTCGAACCACAACGCGTTGTTCAATGCTACAAATGCAAAGAACCGGGTCATTTTGAAAATCATTGCCCTAATCCAAGGGTTTTCATAGACAACCAACAACCTCCAAGGCAGCAAGGAAGAGCTTTTTCCATCACTTCTGCCGAAGTGAACACTAACAATGAACTGGTGACAGGTACGCTAGTTATTCATTCAAGAATAGTGAATGTACTTTTTGATTAAGGTTCTACACATTCTTTTATATCTCGAAAGTTTAGTAGAACAATCTCAGCACCACCACAAATCATGGAAGTGAAGATGTCGATGAGTACGGAAAATGGGGCAATCATTGCATCCCATGAATATAAGTCTTCACCTGTTATAATCTATGGATTTAATTTCCTGGAGAACCTCGTCATACTCCCTATAGTGGAATTTGATGCAATTCTTGGCATGGATTGGCTTTCCTTATATAAAGCCAACATAAATTGTTGGGAGAGGGAAATCACACTCCATATAGAGAATCGACCCCCTATTGTTTACAAGTGTAAGGAGGAAGATGAATCTCCTTTAGCTCCATCATCTCAAGCATGGATATTACTTCCTTATGAGAACTCGTATCTGGCTCAGATGATTGAGTCCAAGGAAGAAACCATCCTTGAAGAAATGCCTATTGTGAGGGAATTTGCTGAAGTGTTTCTCGAGGAACTGTATGGTCTTCCTCCTAGAAGGGATGTTTAATTCTCAATTGAACTTATACCTGGGTCTTTACCAATATCCAAGAATCCATATAGAATGGCTGTTGTAGAGATTGAAGATCTGAAGAAACAAATATAGGAGAATCTGGATAAAGGGTTTATACTCCCAAGTGCTTCACCATGGGGTGAACTAGTCCTCTTCATCAAGAAGAAGGATGGGTCAATGCGGCTTTGCATCGATTATCGTGAACTTAACAAAATCACGATAAATAATAAGTATCATATCCAAGAATTGATGACTTGTTCAATCAGCTGTGTGGAGCACAATTCTTCTCCAAGGTAGAATTGTGGTCGGGATATTATCAAGTAAGGGTGAAGAAGGAAGATGTCCCCAATACTGCTTTTAGTACAAGATACGGGCACTATGAATTCATAGTAATGCCTTTTGGACTCACCAATGCTCCATAAATCTTCATGGACTTGATGAATAGAGTCTTTAGAGATTACCTAGACAAATTTGTGGTAGTCTTTATAGATGATATTCTAATATACTCCAAAACCAAGGAGGAACATGAGGAGCATTTAAGAACTATACTAGAGACTTTGCGCAAGTAGAAGCTCTATGAAAAGTACATCAAGTGTGAGTTCTGGTTGAAGGAGTTCTCATTCTTGGGCCATATCATCACAAGCAATGGGATATCTATGGATCCCTCCAAAACAGATGCAATTGAGGGATGGCTAAGGCCAACATCGGTAACAGATATCCGTAGCTTCTTGGGGTTAGCTGGATATTATCGACGATTTGTGAGAAATTTCTCACGATTGTCCAACCCTCTTACCAAGCTAACTCAAAAGGGAGTAAATTTTTCTTGGAGTGATGAATGCGAAGAAAGCTTCAAGGAGTTGAAAAAGAGGCTTATCACTGCACCCTTTCTCACTTTACCCAAAAGTGGGGAGATTTTTGTGGTATTCAGTGATTCTTCGAAGAAGGGCTTAGGATGTGTGCTGATGCAGAATGATAAATTGATATCCTATACCTCAAGGAAGTTGAAAATCCATGAGCGAAACTATCCAACGCATGATCTGGAGTTGGAGGCGGTGATCTTTGCCTTGAAAATCTGGAGGCATTATCTCTATGGAGATAAATGTGAGATATATACTGACAACAAGAGTCTTAAATATATATTCACACAGAAAGAGATTAATATGCACTAGAGAATATGGATAGAGCTCATCAAGGATTATGACTATTCAATCCATTACCACCCTGGGAAAGTGAACAAGGTGGCAGATGCCCTAAGTAGAAAGGATCCAGCGATTCTATCAATGATGAGAATTGAAAAGGATCCAATCTTCTTAGACTTGATAAAGATGTACATGGGAATCATAGAGAAGGGAACATCATCAATACTTTCACAAATTATTGCTCAACCATCTCTTTTGGAAAGGTTAAAGGATTCTCAAAAGGATGATGTGGGAATTCAAGAAAAAGTGGGAGCTATCGAAAAAGGGAAATCCTTGGAGTTTAATGTTAATGAAGAAGAAATTGTGCGGTCTGGGAAAAGACTATGTGTTCCATCAAGTCCGGAGATGAAGAATGAACTTTTGGATGATGCACATAGTTCAAATTTCTCTATTCACCCAGGGAGCACAAAGATGTATCGAGATCTCTGAGAAATATTTTGGTGGGATAATATGAAGAAGGAGATTTCTGAATATACATCAAAGTGCCTGGTGTGTCAGTAAGTGAAGGAAGAGAGGCAGAAGTATAAGGGGATGATGCAACTATTGCCCATACCAGAATAGAAATGGGAAAACATCACCATAGACTTTGTCACCGGACTTCCAAGGACATCCAAAGGCAACAATGCAATATGGGTTTTTTTGGATCTTCTTACAAAGACTGCACACTTCATTTCTATTCGGGAGGATTTCTCATTGGATAAACTGGCACAGATATATATCAGGGAAGTGGTAAGGTTGCATGGAGTACCACTATTTATTGTGTCTAACAGAGATCCAAGATTCACATCTAAGTTTTGGAAGAGTCTTCAACATGCTCTGAATACTGAACTGAACTTTAGTATGGCCTATCATCCTCAAACCGATGTCCAATCCAAGCGGACTATCCAAACACTTGAGGATATGTTGAGATCATGCTCAATAGACTTTAAAGGAGGATGGGATCAACATCTTCCTCTGGTTGAGTTCTCTTATAATAACAGTTTCCACTCGAGCATCCAAATGGCACCATATGAAGACCTGTATGGGAAAAGGTACAGAACACCAGCATGTTGGGATGAGGTTGGTGAATGTAAGCTTCTTGGACCAGAAATGGTCGAGGAAATAGTGGAGAAGGTGAAAATCATTCAGTAGCATATCAAGGCAGCCCAGAGTCGACAGAAGAGTTATGCAGATAATTGTCGACGAGACCTTGAGTTTAAAGTTGGAGACATGGTTTTTCTATGCATATCTCCGTGGAAGAAGTTCATGAGGTTTGTAAAGAAAGGGAAGTTAAGTCCAAGGTACATCGTCCCCTTCGAGATTCTTGATCGTGTCGGGGTTGTGGCCTATCGACTAGCACTTCCGCCTACTATAGCCAAAGTACATGATGTCATTCATGTATCCCTCTTAAGGAAGTACATATCGGACCCTTCACATGTACTCTCTTCTGAGGTGGTACAATTGGAAGACGATCTTTCTTATGAGGAGCAACCAGTGAAGATCTTAGATCGTAGAGAAAAGGTTCTACGAAATAAGACAATGCCCCTCGTCAAGGTGTTGTGTAGAAACCACAAGTTTGAAGAAGCAACTTGGGAATCGGAGGAAGTGATGAAGCTGAGTTACCCACATCTGTTTTAGTGTGGGAAAAGGAAAATTTCGAGGGTGAAATTTCTTAAGGGGGGAATATTGTAACGACCCAAAGTTTCATTAATGTAAAATCCCCCTTGATCTTATTAAATGTATCTTTATATAAATTTTTTTTATAAAATGTTAACTTATATGGTTTTATGATAAGAATTGTGACCGTTACATTTATATCCATTGAACAGTGATCACATTATTAGTATAAATATAGGGCTTTAACACATCCAATTTTACTTAGACAAAGGAAGCGATGGCCTCATCCAGTAGAATTGCCCCATACGAAGCCCATTTATCGGAGCTCGGAAAAGACGTGGAATCCTTGGGCTTCACTCTTGACCAAGCCCAAGCTGAGCATCACCATGTCAAGATCGAACGGGACCGTCTATGGGAGAAGTGGAAGTTGATAGAAATTACCACTCGAGCGATGTTATCCGAGCCACCCCAAGAGTCTTTCACCATCGCACACCTTACCCTTAGGTCTTATGCGGCTGTTTTAAGGGTTTATGTAACTAATCGATAGTACTATGTTTATGTACATTATTTTTGTATATAATAATGAATATAATTTCTTGTCATTATTGATACATTGTAAATAGTTTTTAAAGTACAAATGGTGTTTTTAGTTATTATTTAATTAAGAAATCTATTTTATTAAATTAAGGGATTTTTGAATTAAATAATATTTTAATAAATTATTATTATTATTATTAGATTAATTTTATTATATATAAATGATAATGTAATTGTATGAATTAAATTATAATTTTTATTAAGGTTTGAAAGCCATTTTTGTCAAAACCTGTGAATTTTTTATAAATGTTGGTTTTTATTTTAAAAGTGAAAATTAACATATTTATAAAATTATTTATATAAAATAAATGTTATTTTTGGAATCAGGATGTCAAAATTATCCAACGGTGAATTTTTCATAATTTTCTGAGACAATCAAATTTTTGAGTAAAAATTAAAAACCGTTTAAATATATAATGTGTTTTATGACATCATAATGACCCAATAGTGATGTAATAAAATACTATAATATTTATGTTCGGACAATATATGTTTTACCATTAAAATAATGTGATTTTGGGTTTGTTTGGATTACTTTTCAAAGCATTAATGGTTCCCTCAAGACTTATTAAACACCTTGTCTTTTTAAATTAATTTCCATGGGAGTGTGACTCACCTCCACATAAGAAACCCTAATATTTTAATAAGTTCGGACCTTGGACTTATAAAATATTATTTTCCTCTTCCCTTTTCCAAAAAATATGGGCAAAAACCATGGGATGGTTTGTGGTTTGGATTAATTTAATATAAGGGGTCCCAAACCTAAATAATAAATAATTCCCTCACCTTTCCTATAGAAACTCACCCAAGCTCCCACTTCCTCCTCACTCAAAGCCTTTTGAGTTCGTCCAAACTCTGACCTACTCTCTCTAGAATACTCCCAAGGT
Source organism: Viscum album (assembly GCA_963277665.1). Classification (NCBI taxonomy): domain Eukaryota; kingdom Viridiplantae; phylum Streptophyta; class Magnoliopsida; order Santalales; family Viscaceae; genus Viscum; species Viscum album. The sequence goes on along the minus strand of OY728120.1, from coordinate 642,958,451 downwards.
TCTCCAAGCTCCCAAGAATCCTCCCACAAGCCTCTCTCTATCCTTTGGAAGCACACTTCCAAGTAAGGGTTTTTCTTCCTTTCTCATTTTTGTCCAATTTTCTTTAAGTTGTTTTTCCATTTTAATTTCAATTATAAATGTTGGGGTATGGTTTAGAACCTCTCTCATACTTCCCTATTTATGTTTGAATGATGTGAGACCCTTTCTCTCTCATTAAAATCCTCCCATGTACACCCGTTACTATGCCGAAATTCCGAAAGGAACTTCTCTCTCCTCTTTTACATTCAAGCAATACTTTTGAATCATGAATCTAAATTCCATTACAATTGTTGGGACATGTATCTATATGACCTCATTACTTTCAATTACATGTAAATATTATGAGGAACCCCTTTCTCTCTCATCAACCATTTTTATGAATTCTTATGTCACGCTGTTACGCTGCCGAAATCGCATCGATTTTCTAAGCCAATGTCATTGTGTAGTGAATACCATGATCATTTCTCCATCAAGGGTATTTACCTTTATGCACATTTACTTATTTATTGTAAAGTTTCATTTATGAATTACACATTCCTTTATCGTGGAATAAATGATTATGAATCCATGTTTTATGATCCATGTGGAACACTTATGCATGAAATGAAATGTTTAAGAAGGGTGCACCCTTATAGCGCTCCAATGCATTGGGTAAAGTATAGTATCATGATACGTCATGTGCAATGAGTGTTGAATCATGATAATTCAAGTGAAACGAGGGTTTACTCGTGCTTTATGTTCAATGAGGATTTACTCATGCTCCATGTGCAATGAGCCTTGGCTCATGCTAATTCCATGTTAAGTGTTGTTGCCACATTTCCATGTTATGATTATCATGCTTTATCATGCCTTTATGTTCATGTTTTTATTATTCTCTATTGATATGCCTATTGTCTAACATGTATTGTACTCCTCATTTTATTCCATGTGTACTCCCTTACTGGGCTTTATAGGTCACCCTTTTCTTATGCATGTCCTCAGGTTATCCCATACAATGCTAAGTACGAAGGAATGTAGTGGTCATGTAAAGGAAGTTTTCAATAAAGATATTGTATTTAATGTTTTAAGTTTTTATGTAATGATCCTAAGACCCAAAGACACTAAACCTCTCGATCTTATTTGTTTTATCAAGTGAATTTTTCTGTAATAAATCATGTTTAAGTTGTAATAAAAAGTAGGGTTGTCATATAAGTCATATCTTGAAAATCTTGAAGAAAATTTATCTGTTCTGAACCTTAATGATAAAATCAATGAACCTACTGTAAAGACAACCAGTTCTGGAAATATTTCACAATCTGCTCCTAATGAACCCGAACCTAGAGAAGAACCTGAAATTTTTAGTCCTACCTTTACTAGATTAACTAGGATTCTAAAGAATCATCCTTTAGATGTTGTTGTTGGTAATCTTGATAGAGGGACACAGACTAGAGATTCTCTTAGAAATCAGGTTGAACATCAAGCATTCTTGTCACAACTTTAACCTAAAAACATTGATGATGCTATTAATGATGAATTTTGAGTAATTTATATGCAAGAAGAACTAAATCAATTTGAAAGAAATAAAGTTTGGAAACTAGTAGAAAGACCTAAGGAAACTTTCACCATAGGCACTAAATGGGTGGTTAGAAATAAAGTAGATGAATATGGAAATATAGTTAGAAACAAGGCTAGATTAGTTGCACAAGGCTATAGTCAAGAAGAAATAATTGACTATGAGGAGACTTTTTCTCCAGTATTCAGACTAGAAGCCATTAGGATCTTACTTTCTTATGCTGCACATCTAAATTTCAAACTATATCAATTGGATGTCAAGAGTGCTTTCTTAAATGGGTATATAGCTGAGGATGTTTTTGTTGAACAACCACCTGGATTTACAAACCCTCATTTTCCAAATCATATTTTCAAATTATCAAAAGATTTATATGGTTAAAGCAAGCTCCAAGAGCTTGGTATGACATATTAAGTACTTTTCTTATCTCTAAAGGTTTTACAAAAGGTATAGCTAATCCTACCCTTTTTATAAAATTAATTTCTAAAGATGTTTTAGTTGTACAAATTTATGTAGATGATATTATTTTTGGATCTTCAAAAACTTCTTTATGTACTAATTTTTCTAAAATGATGCAAAATGAATTTGAGATGAGTTTAATGGGTGAACTTAAATTCTTTCTTGGATTTCAAATCTTTCAAAACAATGATGGAATTATTTTAACTCAAAGTAAATATACTAGATATCTTTTAAAACGTTTTGGATTGGATAGCACAAAATGTAGTGACACTCCCATGAGTACCACCTGTAAGTTGGATCTTGATGAAGATGGAAAATATGTTGATCAAACCACTTATAGAGGAATGATTGGAAGTCTACTCTACTTGACTTCTAGTCATCCTGATATTATGTTTAGTGTGTGTATGTGTGCTCATTTTCAAGAAAACCCTAAAGAGTCACATTTAAATTTTGTAAAGAGAATTTTCAAATACCTCAAGAATACTCCCAATTTAGAACTGTTCTATACAAAAGGACAATCATTTGAACTAGTTAGCTATTCTGATACTGATTTTGCTGGATGTAAGTTAGATAGAAAAAGAACCTCTGGAACATGTCACTTTTTAGGCAAGTCACTAGTATCATGGTGTAGTAAGAAACAAAATTATGTTGGATTATCTACTGCAGAAGCTGAATACATAGCTGCTGGCAGTTGTTGTGTACAAATTTTGTGGATGAAACACACTTTACTAGACTATGGATATCAATTCATACATGTACCAATAAATTGTGACAACACAAGTGCTATTAACATTTCAAAGAATCATGTTTCTCATTCTAGGACAAAGCATATTGATGTAATACATCACTTTTTGGGGGATCATTACCAAAAAGGTGATATCACTTTGGAATTCATTGGTACTGAATATCAACTTGCTGATATATTCTCCAAAACATTAAATTTTGAGAGACTATACTACATCATACATGATCTTGGTATGATTAATCATAAATAGACATCCTACAGATCTTACTATTTACTATTTTGCTATATTTTACTTTACGGTTTCATATTCACTGTTTCTCAGTTACTGTTTCATGCTTACGGTCTCAGAGTAAACACCTTGTGTTCATGATCTGTCACTTAACTGTCTCACCGTGAGAGAACAGTTCACTCATTATCTCACCGTGATTGCACAGAATGGTTACTGTCTCACCGTGAGGACCACCAACTGTGTCACCGTGATGACTATTTTTCATCACACCGTAACACCTACTCACGGTCTCACCATGAAGATTATTTATACTTTTACTTTAACCCATATCACGGTAATTTCTATTTCACCACTATTTGATTTCCCGCGTTTTTGTTTTTATGATGTTTGACATTCCCAAATGATAAAACATAAGAGTTTTCACTCGATTCCTTACCCGATCTCTCTCCTGCTCACTCTCTCGAACCCTCTTTACCTTGAAAGCCTTCTCTTCTCCCTCGCTTGAACCATCAGTGAATGCCAAGGATGAAGCACCCATCTTCACCCTCGTCTGAGAAGCGCCGCTCTAAGAAACAGAAGAGGATACCGAGGATAGCACCCAAAGGACCCCTGAATCCTAACCTTGTAAGCCATACTGTAGTTCCTGAGAAAGAGATTTTCCCTGAGTGGTTGTTGTCTAGAAAGTTGTTAGTCTTGAAAGTCTTAAGAGAACAAGGATGGATTGATTGGTTCTCTAGACAAGATAGACCAATTTACCCGAGGTCGGTATCTCAATTTTACCAGTATGAAAATTTTTCCTTTAATGTTGGAGAAAGCTATATGGTAACAAGCTGGATCAATAGACAAAAGTGTTCATTATCTTCAAGGTTGTGGGCTACATGCCTGAGGATTCCTCATGAAGGAATTTTTGATGATTACCAAAGAGACCCTCCTACAACAACTGACACCTTTGATCTGGAGAATGCTTTGGAAATCCTGACTGGAAATGGCACCAAGCGAAGGGCCATAGTAGCTGAATTGGATGGGGATACAAGACTACTATTCAAATTTGTTCAGAATTTGATTAGTCCAAGAAAAAGAGATTTTGTTATGTTGAAGTATCAGGATGTGTTCCTGATTCATCTGTTGAAGAATGGTCATAAGATAAATTTGTGAAAATATGTCATTAACCATATATGTGAGATGATTAAAGTCACTTCCAAATCCACATCCTTGTTTTACTCAAGGATGATTTCAGCCATGTTAGTTGCCAAGGGACTGGTTGGACCGAATGAAGAAAGGCTAGAGGATTTTGATTTCTGTTTATCCAAGCCTATCATCAGAAGGATGAAGATTAATTGGAACCCTTGGAAGAAGAAGTGGGTTGAGGATAATGATCAACTTTATAAGAAGTACAATCCTATTGATTATTCAAAAAGTCCGAAGAATATAACTGATCCTAGTTTGGAGCCAGATGAAGTGGCTGAGTACCCAGAAGAAGAAGAAGAAGAGGCTGAAATATCTCAAGAGGAAGTATCTCATGTTGAGAAAGAAAGGACTGCTATCCCTACTGATGTTCCTACTGAAATACCTCTTATAGTGGAATTTGTTGATGTTTTTAGAGAAGAAGAATCTCCTTCTTCTAGAGATGATGTTGATCAATAAGTTCAGTCTGAGGCTGCACGAGATTTGATTATCCTTGATTTAGAGCAGCAAGTCATGGAAGAAGCTGATCTAGGAGAAATCTATGCTAGGGAAAATGTTAATCAAGAGGATCTCCCTATTGAAAAAGAAGAAACTCTGGAAGCACAACCAGTGGAACAGTAAGTTCCTGAGTACATACCCTCTACTGAAGAGAGGATGGAAATTTCCTTTCAGCTGGCAAGGAAAAAATTTGCTGAAGATATTAGAGATGATCCTATGGATATTTACCCTTTTCCAGAGCCTCAAGAATCTGAAATGGAAGCACATTTTGAGGGGGAGGAACCTCAAAACCTTGATATTGATGAAGCTGGAACTGCTGAAACCTCTCAACCAACTGTCACATATTCTGTGTACACTCAGTATGAGTTTCCAAGTTTTTATGATGTGATTGAATCATAGCAAGTGACTTCAACTGGTATAGATCTCTCTTCTTTGTTTCAACTGAAGTCAGTAGCTCACCCAGACCCAGAACCAGAACCTCAACCTCAATATGAATCTGAAACTGAAACTAGTTCTGAATCGTAACCAGAATCTGCATCAAAAACTGTACCACTACCTTCATCTACTCTCTTACCCGAGCAACAATCATATGTAACTAAGGATTATTTGAAAGTCTTTGGATAGACTATCTTGTCTAGAGTTTAGAAGATTATATCCACTCAACCTCATCCAGTGACTCAACTAAGTCAAGAAGATGCCTCAATTCTTTTGGAAAATATCATTCTGCATATTCAACCCAGGATGATCCGTGAAATTCAAGAAGTCAGAGTTGAAAATAGGTTGCTTAGTGTTGATGTTTCTAATTTGAAATCTTTGGTTGAAAACCTCCAGTATGAATTGTCTTCAAGATCATAGCATGTTCCTACTCCTGTTTCTGCTCCTGCGCCTGTTGCTGCTTCTCATGAACCAGATGCTTCCAACCATTCTTGAGAGATTGTGTCTCAAGTGCATCATTATCTGCTATCTTTTGATGAGAAGATTGGAACAAGACACACAAAGATGCTGCAACGAATGGGAGATCTTGTAGAAAATCTGAATAATCTCATAGATGAGTACACTGGATGTCTACAGAAAGTTTTGAAATAGCTCAAAGTTTTAACCGAATCTGTCAAGGCTTCTCCTCCCTCTGGTCAGACCTCCACACCTTCTTTGGATGATTCCTTGCTTAGGTCCATAATCAAGGAAGAACTTCAGAATGCCCTTAGTGGTTTCGATCTGTCTCCTCTGTCTGAGTTATGAAGAATAGTGATAAAGCACTTGATCTTGTTCAGATTCATTCTAAGATTGCAAAAGATGCTCAACAGGAGATCACCAAGAAGATCGACTTTTATCTCACCCGGATTTTCTCTAAAATTGACATGAAAAATAACTTTAAGTATCTTGTGGAGAACCTGAAAATCCCTCCAGTGACTCAATCTTTTAAACCCCGAGTTCATAAGCTTACAGGGTTCACTGGGTTGTTGGACAAGTTCATGGAGAATAAGGACGATTTTGAAAAGGTTATGCAATATGGTGGAGAAATAATTACTGATTTCATCAATATTTTGAAGTCGTATCTTCATGTGCAGAGTACTGCTATAGTTGCTCCAGCTGATGCATCCCTTAGACCTGGTTTACCTACCCTAGCCTCAACTGCCATGTCAGTCAGCCAAGCCCTTTCTCAGATCAGACCAGTCATTCTTGATCAACCACAGACTAGATCTTCTACAACTCCTACTTTGGATCCCTCCATATTTGAAGGTCTACCTTTACCATCTTTGTATACTACCTCCATGCCTTCTTCTACATCAGCTCCATCTCCTGTTGATAAAGGCAAAGAGAAAGCTAATCTGTATCATGTATTCTGGAAGTTTTTCATGACAAATGCATTGTTTCACTCCATTCCTTCTGTTTCACTTTTTGATAATCCCAAAAGGGGGAGAAAGAGTAGTACAAGTATTAGTATTCTAAAGAGATATGTTACTGTAGAATCTATTATTCTCTAAATATATTATTTTATGTGTTACTTTCTCTAACGTTGCATTTCATTTATATTTTACCTATACATGATTTGTGATCATCAAAAGGGGGGAGATTGTTGGACTCCGCATGTATTAATCATGTTTTAATGATCATAAATCTCAATAATAATTACACATCATGTTTTAAAGATAGCATATCTTATTGATGTTAATTAATCTCACTATTATTTACAAATCTTATGCATGATAACAAATATCACTTATCTTATCAAACCTTTGTATTTATGTTTTAAGTTATCTTACTTTATAATGGTTAAGATTAATTCATATTCTATATATTACTTTTTAAGTCTAAATAAAGATATTTGCCTATGTATCAAGACACCGTGATGTTTGACACAGTAAGACAGACTGTGTGCAAGACACAGTCACAGTCAAATAGACACCGTGAACAGAAACACTGAAGCAGACACCGTGAAGGACACACCGTGACCCAGACACTATGAAGGACACACTGTGACCCAGACACCATGAAGGATACACCGTGACCCAGAAACTATGAAGGACACACCATGAATCACATACCGTGAAGGACATACCGGTTCTTGGAGACACCGTTTACATAATCACTGTGACACCATTTCTTAACCTTTTGGTTGATATTATTTAAATAATGCTAACTATCATATTTGATGTTTTTAATGCAATTAATGTTATTTAATTATAGTTGTTGGTCTGTCAGGAAACCGTACCTCGTACCTATGGAAAGTAAATCATTCCTATTGTCGGAGCTCATGGAATATAAATAAGATTGAGCTACAATAGAGAGTGACACACGCTTGACATGTCTTGACACACATACTACAATACACGCAAGCTCTGTACTGAACCAAAGAACAATCCTGAGCACAACTATGAAGGACACATTGCACGATCCTCAAAGAAGTTCCATACATACAATCCTACATTACTTAAGAACACACGAAGTACTATAGAGTCAAGAGAACATATTCTCTCCTAGAGAAACAAAAGCTGAACCACGACACTCTTTTTTTCAATGGAAAAACCAGAGAAGGACTCAGAAGTATTTCTGCTGAATCCAATGAGTCCAGAGTTTCACTGTCAATCACTAGAGCTTTCTAAACTTTCATATACTATCTCTAAGTGATTTATTATTTACTTTCGAGTAGTGTGTGTATCCTGTTTATTTTACACACACACTGTCTCCTGTGCTGAACTGGAGGATATCACAATCCTCACACCAAAACTCCTTACTCTTGTTTACCCACGACAACTGTGGAAGAGGTCCTTGTGTGGCCTGGTCTTTATTTTTGTTTCCCACTAAGAACAGTGGTAGAGGTCCCTGCGTAGCATGGACAGTCTTGTACTGTTGCTAACCCCGATCTAGGGTGTGGATCAATTATATATATAAATTTGAGAGGACTAAGTCTCGGCTTGAGATTGAACCTCTTGGCTATATCTGCTATGCATTTTTAGTTTAAGTTCAAAATATATAGTATCTAAGTCATATTCCGCTGCCTATTACTTTGAAATACAAAACTATTTTAAAGCTACTTTGATAGTTAAATTAGCAAGTTTTTATACTTATTGTAAACCAGTAAGTTAGTTTCAAAAGTCAATTTAATCTCCAGATTAAATTAACTGAGACCTAATCAATCTTTGAGAAACTAATTGAACATTTACACTCTGTATGAATTCACTACAGTTTAACTTTGTTTTTAAATAGGGGTTTTTAAAGAGAAATATTTCTAACATAAATTTTAATGGGAACTCAATTCACCCCCCTCTTGAGTATCCACTCCGACCAACACCATGATATAACCGCATTAAAAATTCCAACATGGTCATTTTAGTATATTCTTGATATACTGGAGTTATGGCATAATCCAATAAAATTTTCACTCTCTCATCATCATCTTAAGTATTTTCCTCATGTGTATTCATATAATTGTCTTCTTGAACTTGAATAATATCTCTCTTTGGATTATTCAAAAATAGAAACTGATCAAATATAAAATTATCCATGCCACTTCTTTCATTTTTTTCATGAACAGTAGAACATTGAATCGTCTTTATAGGGTGATACCAAACATAATAGTTTGTTTGAAATCAAAATTTCGTTATATGGTAGCTAGATTCTTCCTATCTTAAACATGGTCTTCCAAAACATTTATATCATGGACATTGTATACAATCTTCATCTGAAGCATTGTCAAATGAAAAATCTAAAAAAATATCCAAATTAATTTGAAACACGGTTGAAATCCCATCAGTACGATACATCCATCTTCTATACATTCTATAACAAGAAAAAAAGTTATCTTACAATCAAAAATTTAAACCATAATTAAAAAACGGATATGTACTATAGAAAATAAAATATTAGAACATAAAAACTTAATATTTAATTCACATTTTTATTGCAAGTGCCTTGTTTTTTAAAACCAATTTCAACCCTTTAAATATCATAGATAAAATTATTACCTCTATCCTATAAAGGGATGATCAACAAGGTAAACCATAATGGGACAAGAAATTTTCCATGTATATGATATAGTGGTATGTGTCATTATAGTTGAACTAATGGAGAGATAAAAAATTTTTTCCTCCCTTAGGTGTAACATTAAAAAAAATCAACTTTTAACATTAAAACACACCCTTAAACATGGGTTATTTCATTTAAAAAATCAAGGGAAAGATAAAAACATTCACTCATCATCAAAAATATTTTAAATGAGCCCCATATTCATTTAATTTAATATTTACATGGGTAAAATTTTAATTCAAATAGGGGAAAAATTTTAAGAAAATCACTTCATCTCCAAGAATGAAAATCATTTAGATAATTTATATAAAACAATAATGGGTATAAAATATTGGTATAAATATTATAGAAGATGAATTTAATAAACTAAATCAATTCATGATTTTTTTTAATAAAATAATTACCTAGAAACACCTACTGCATACAAAGTGTAACAAGTCACAATAAGACTCTTAAGAAGGAAAAGGTCATTCTGGTAAAATGAATGGATTTAAAATCAATTGAAAAATAAAATACAAATTATTAGATTAATATTGAACACTAAATTTTACACACACCATGATTAGGGTTCTCATAAGAAATAAAAATGAGGGAAATTTAAGTGAAATGTCCAGGGGAATCTCTCTGAGGATTTAGGTAATTTATTATGTATCAAATTCCATTGATTAATGTTTTGGATTCTTATGGTATACCCTCATTTAATTTTTAATAATGATTTAACTGGATTAGACCTGATCTATTTGGTTGGAATACCTCCATTATAAGCTATGGGTTATAATACTACCATTCTTATAAATGTCAAGGATGGTTCCTTGAGTTTAGACTGGAATAATGGATTTGTAAGAATAGAAGGGCTCGCCCCTTTGTATTTTGTATGAGTTTTATTGAGAAAGAATTCTCTACTGAGCTATCTAGGTTATCTCAAATTATTATTCCCTTGGTTTACTTATTTTTTTACATTGTTACCATTTATGATTTGACATGTACCATGACTATAGACTCACCAGTGAATGAAAAAGTAAATTCAAAATGATGTTCAATATCATTGTAGAGATCGAACATTAATAGTATTTTTATTACACTTTTACTTAAATTATAAATTTGTCAAATATTAATACGATAATAAATAATTGATTATTAAATCACATCTTAATGAAAAAAACAATTGAATTTTAATTTTAGGGACACCATTTTTGGAGTCTTACTAAATTATAATAAAACCTTGCACTTTCTACCATGGAACTTGGGCACTGGAGTTGTTATCATTATTATATTGTATATTTAGATTTGGGAAAGAACTTGGTGTTTTTGATTGCATGGTTTCTAGTACTAAGCATGGGTTTTTGGTCCAGGTTTATACTCATGACCATTTTTCATGGTTTTCATAGTTTTATCTTCTGATATTCCAGTTATATTATGACTACCTGAACATATTGTATAAAATTAATTTTTTATTGTGTGGATTATTTTGATTATTATTGAAACATTTAATTGTGTCATTAAATGTATTATTTATATATTTTTATATTATTATGTTTATTTATATTATTTTTTTAATCGAATATGCGGGTATAGTCTCCCCACCATACTACTTGACACCCTCACTATTAGTCAGCATCCTCCATCATATGGGGAGGAGTTCTTGGGGTATTATATCAACCAATGGTCCAAGAACCGATTATTGGTATGTGGTGGTAGGACCTAGTAAAATTTTATTAGAGGTTTTTTTAGTCTTACTATTTTGGAAAGGTACAAAATAGAATAAGAATGTGTCGAGACATGGTATGAAGCTTTCCCCTGGGACTAGCCAACCCATGTATGAGTAAAGTCCATGTTATCTAAGACTAAATTTCTATTCATACTATTATATTATATAATTGATCTAATTTAACCATAGGTGATAAACTTGATTATGAGGTGAAGGATTGATAGGATTCATCTCATGGCATAGTATGACAAGAGGAGGGGTGTTCAGAAATCTTATCTAACATGTAGAATTCTTGTGCATGATGGAATTTTATTGTTTATGTGAAATATGACTTGAGTCGGTTATTTCAAGTGTTTGAGAAAATTTATATGTTTTTTTCATATAAGTGTATGGTTTCATCTTACATATCCAATCCCATAAATTATAAAATACATGTTATATGACTACTTAGAGAGATTATTAAAAGTTTCTAACTAAACATAATTCCAATTATTACATAAATAATGTTTTCCTAAATAACATGTAATTGAAATATCATTTAAATTAGGCATAACTATGGAGTTTTAGGTAAAATTAAATGGTTAAATTATATTATTATTTTCCTTAAAATTATTATTATGAGGCACCATCTAAAATAAAATTCAAAGTACAATATAACAAGTATTTTTATCTATAATATTTCATTGAAATTTTATTTATCTAAGCCCTTATTGTGGAATTTTTTGGTTAATATAAAATTTTAAAGTGTAATGAAAATAATTGTGAATTATATATACCTATATATTGGTGAAATGGTGGGTAGTATATGTGTACCCTATGATTGGGTGGTTGGGGATATTGAGAGTGATAGAGTTATGTGGTATCCCTATGATGGGGATGCTCTAAAACTATAGTGAATTTTTATGTAGGTCACAGTGTGAGTGAGCTTGTTTTGAGATGTGTAGTGATTTCTTGTGAAACTTTTGGTTTATGCTTGACCTATGAGTGGGTAGGTTGAAATTAATTTCAATGGGTGGTTGAAACATAAAAGTAAGTATTTGTAATGTTAAATTCCATGTTACCTTGATATGGGGATAAGTGCAACCCATAGTTATGACCACTGTTAGGAATAATGTGTGGAGTAGGTTTGAGAGACTCGTTACCTTATTTAGAATGACTCCGGGTTTGGAATTTAGTACATTCTAACCTTTTAGGGTAATCCATCAGACTGGTTGGACATTTTTTAGGAACATTTAGGTGTGTGAGGCATAAGTAAAAACTACAATTTATGATATCAATTCACACAAATTTGAAAATGTATTTCTGATAGGTGTGTTAGGTGACTTGGGTTCTCTGAGATAAGTACTTTTGTGCTAGTTATTTCATCCTTATGGATGGTTTCGGGAAGGGAAGTCTCATTTAGATTCCTAGCCTAGGTGACATTGGTACATGTTAGGTAGAACAACTTTATTCATGGTGAATAGAATGTCTGGTGCCCATGGGTAATAACACTCTTGTAGGAGTTTGGGTTCAGGAATATGGAGATACCTAGTGATCTTGAGATGAATACACTCTGTGAGTTAGTGTTTCGATAGAATTTATAGTTTTCAATGGAAAAGTGACTATGTACATGGCCCTATAAACTCAGGATAAGCTTTTATAATAGTGGTGAGACTATGAATGAACTCTAGTTGAATTATAAAATGATGATATAATTATGATTTTTCATTTACATGGTTTGACATGGTGAGATGCCTATGGTTTCAAGAAACAATAAGGGTGCTCTAGGCTTGGGGATATTGGAATATAGAAAAGGAATGTATAGTTTCTAGGATGTGTGGGGATAGTATAGATTAAATGTGGGCCATTGGATCTTGTATATAGTCTTCATGATAAATTTGTGCATGAGCATGTAGCTACTGAGTTTTGATGTAATCTTGGAGCCACCCATGTGTGGAGATACAATATATTGTTTCACTTATGGAGTAGGTTTACACTACATCATGAAAACTAGAACATGGATATGGATTGATCTTGAATCAACCTGATAGTTAAATATTTTAAGGGTTTTATTAGTTTTGTGGAAGGTATGGTCCCAAATATTTTTCTTTATAGTGTAATATATCTTTTATAGTGAAAATGAAAGAACCACAAGGGGGTTTTAATGATCAATTAAGGGTGGGAATCTCGATAAAATATATATATTAGTTATGAATTCTATATCAGGGGATTGGAGTAGTTCCTAGACTATGTTTTCACAATTCTAGAAGAATTAAATGTCTCGGTAGAGAAGATGGCCTCAGTGGTGGAAAACGTCATGCATAGACACTAACATTGGGAAATGATGTGAAAGAGATGGTGTAATTTTATAGGTATTTCACTGGATTTTCTCAGTTATTGGAGAATAAACTACAACTCGGAAATAAAGGGCCAAACTTGATTATAGAGCAGTCTCATGAGTGGTCAGGTGCAGTTCATGATTACAAGACGCTAGAGTTAAATTCAAAATTGGAAATGAATATGGCTTAAATTATGGGAGAACCAATTTTAACCAATAGTTGACATGATTTTTCAATGTTCTATGGAGAGGAACCTCAGTCTCCACAATATGAGACTGATGATACATCCTGGGTAGTAAGAAAATATATCCCCTACATCATTGGTTTGGGTAACAATATGGATCATGCGATGGTGAAAATTAAAAAAGTACATTATTCATTGAAAATAGGTATTACAATGAAAATTTATATGTGTATCATAGAAAAAAACAAGAAAATGTGGATCTACAAAAAATTAATATTGAGGTAATGCACTTCCTATACTTGAGGACTTAATGGGATGAAAATAGACATCCTTGGTAACTAAGGAATCTTAAATGTGTACAGATAGAATTGGTTCCATGGTAGAACAAGAATGGAAGGTGACCTAGATAGAGAATATTTCTACCAATGGGAAATAAAAATCAGTATCTTAATTACTGGTATTCAATGATAGGGGCTCAATAAACTAGGAAATACATGAAAATTTATACTTCCACTACTATGAATAATCAGGTGCAATTAAATAACTTATGGATTGTAAAATAGGGAGGAACATATGGGAGACTTATTGGAATGTTTATGTGGGAAGGTCATATTATAAATGACCTCAACAACATGATCCTAAATTATTAGTGTTTTCAGTTATATCTAGAGATCAAAATGCAGTCGTATAAAACATTGTAAATGAAAAAGGATGTTTCAATAACAATGTGAGGAATAGAATTTACCTCTATGATGAATGATTATTTATTAAATAAAAAATGAAAAATAGAAATTGTGTAATCAACTTTTTGAGACTATTTATATAATAATAAATGATTAGTTTAGAAAGAATAAAAAATCAAGGAGAAGAAATTCCAAACCTATATGTAATGAATCGGGTCGGGATGTTGTCGAAGAAGAGGGAGCTAAGGGGGGGGTGTTGCTGGAGGTGAGGGAGCCAAGAGGGGCTAGGGTCAGGGAGTCGGAGGTCGAGACATTGAGGTAGAGGTGAAGGCAGGGAGTTCGATATTGGGAGTGGATGTGGAGCCGAGAGTTGGAGGTCAGGGAGGGGAGGAGATGGCCAGGAAGCGGTGGTCGGATGACTGGGACGTGAAGGTTGGACAGGGGAGGAGAGGGTTAGGAGGTAGAGGTCGTATGGACAATAGGCGATGGTTAGGGATGGGATTAGAGGAGAAGTGAAGGTTGGGGATAATATGGTTTTATCGGGGGATCCCGATGGAAAAGATTGAGTGAGGAGGAGAAGCCCAATGGTGGGTTGAAATTGGGGATTGAATACCCACAGTTTTAATAAAACTGTAGGTACAAAAAATAAAAAAAAAACTTATACCCATGGTTTTTATAAACAATGGGTATAGATGCATAGGGATATACCCCCTTTCTAGTATTGATAGTCCTTGTAAAATCCCTCCTCTCCTCTATTTATAGCATGTTTATGAAAATACCTGGTATTGCCTCTCCGGCCCCTAAATATTTAACGCACTATAAATGACATGTTATGACTACTAATATGAGTCATAAATATTATTATCACTTTCCTATAATATAATAAATATATTATGTGATAATAAATGAGTCATTAACTCAAATCGTCATTCCCACAAATATTAATTGAACCTTGAATAGTTTAATATTCATTCAAATGATATTTTTCATGTATTTACTTTAAACTTTTAAATTCATTTAATAAATAAATTCAATTATCATTATTATTAACTTGAATAATATGAATTTATTTATTCCATTGGTGATCATATCTCCTTGGACAAATTCCGAACCCCAGTGGTGGGTCCCACCATGTCCAAAACTCATATTCAACTGAATATGACTGATTCTTGAATACATTATTGTGTGTGGACCTCTAGGCCCTTATCTCAATATCAATGAATAGTATTCACAGACCAAGAGTGGGATCTAGCAACCCATTATGGCCCCTAAAGAGATAAGGATTTTCACTACAGCAACAACTAACCTACGAACATGTACTATGTAATATAATCTATTTGTCTTTAATATCTCATAAAGAAGGATGCACTCTCATGTCATCAACCTTTTCTTACTTTATTATTTTTTGATATAACTGGATGGATTTACCTTGGACTACCATGAACATAGATTTATCAAGGTACTACCATCCTGATCAACATGGCATGAGATATATAACTTTCTAAAACCAGAAGCGACAAATCCTTTCTTGACCATTAAACCAATGTCATGCCACTAATGATGCACCCAACAAAAACTACCTCTCCATGATTTCAATATCATGGTTTTCGTCTTGTATAAAATTACACAATCAAATAGTATACATCGGTAATGATCTCAAGTTAGGAGACCATTACACATGATCATATATAAGAACATTCAATGACACCAGAACATGTGGTGTTCCTATTGGTGAGTTTTTCCTCATGATCTCACTACTAGAGATCACTAAGTGTGAAATTTATGAGAAGAAGTCTCAATGATTATGATACCCCATCACATTATAGTCAAACTTCTACTATGTCTAATTAGTAAGATGTATCTAAACCATAGAACATATATTTAAGATTAATTTCATAGTATCTCGAGGTTCTCATTATAGCCTGGGATCTACTATAACCTCTTGATATGACAACTAATATTTGTACATTACCATTATATAGTGGATTCAGAAAAGTATAAACTATAATGGTAGGGTGACATTATGTATAGCTAACTATATACATGATATGGTAATCAAAAACACTGAATAGTTGGGTCTAGGGAACCCACTATTTCAAAAGGCACATCTTCAAGGATAATACTATAGCTTCCAACTCTAGATTGTGGGCCATGTGGTTTGGATCATGTGGTCTCAACTATTGGGAAATAGAATAAATCACCACTTACATATGCATTATAACACAACCAAGTCTGGTCCCTGAGGCATCACAGAGCACTACATACTCAATACACTCCTCTAGAAATATCAAGATAGGGGAGCACTTCAACCTCTACCTAAACTCCTAAAAATACTATTGGAATCATTCCATCCACATGAAAGGCTTCCCCTTTAAGGACAAAGAATTCAAAGGTGTCAATATCCTGGTGAAATTATGCATGAATCTCCTATAATATCATGTCAACCCAAGGAATATTTATAGCTCCATAATTCTCTTGGGTGGATCCCAAGCTAACATTGTCTCAACCTTCACCAGATCCACTGTTACACCATTAACTAAGATAAAATGTCCCAGAAAGTGGACCTCTCGAATCCAGAACTAACACTTTGATAGCTTCCTATAAATTCGGGGCTCTCAGAGTATGTCAAATACCATTTTCAAGTGTCTTTCATGTTCTTACCTAAATGCCAAGTACATAAGGATATCATCAATGAATACCACCACAAACTAGTATAAGAAAGGATAAAAGATATTTTTCATGAGTCCCATGAACATTATTGGGGAATTTATCATACTTAAATGAATCACTAAGTACTCATAGTGACTATAGAGATATTTAAATTCCATCTTTGGTATATCCTATTCTTCTACTCGAAGCTGATGATAGCCTAGTCTGAGTTCAATCTTCAAGAACAACCACACCTATATCAAATGATCAAAGAGATCATCAATCCTGGATAGTGGATACTTCTTATTTATAGTCACTTAGTTCAAGAGATAGTAATCCACACACAACCTCAAGCACTCACCCACCTTCTTGGAAAACAACATTGGGGCTACCTAGGGGGAAACACTGGGTCCAAAAAATACCTTCCTCTGAAAGTACTCCAAATGCACCCCCATCTCACAAAGTATTATGGGATCCATATAATATGATGGCATAGATATTGAGGTCTTCTTTATGTGTAAGTCAGTGAATAATTCTATCTCTTGATGGGGAGGTAATCCCAACATGTCCTCCGAAAAGACATCCTCATATTATGCCACCACCATAGGATGCTAAAATCCCATAGAATCTATTTTTCCAAGTAAAATACTATCCAACTAGTTATTAAACATTTGTATCCTCCTATGTATGATTCTATCCTACTCTTACTAGGTTTATTTCTCACCCAAGAAGGAAAACCTTGATCTATCACCAAGGATACATTGTATCCTCCACTTGAAATATTCAATATGGGCATAAAATATGGATAACCAATTCATACCTAAGATGATTACATAAGTCCTCATAAATTATAAAAAGAGATCCCATAATAATATCTCACCTCTGAGAGCTAGGTCACACCATCGGCAGAAGTGTGTGATCGCTGAGTCACCTCTGGTAGTGGTCTTTAAGTGTAAGAGTTAATACAAGGGATCAACTGGAATATTTCTTTCTTGGAAAATAGAAGCAATAAGAAAATAGTGGCTCACACCCATGTCTATATGTACTATAGATAAATTAAAGAAGACATTGATCATACCTCTAATAATCCTAGGAGCCTCAGAGTTGTGGGCCTATACTGCTTGGTGTTATCCTCATCCCTGACCACCATCTCCCTAAGCCTAGTGTGGATCACTAGAGGGTGGTGTTGGTAATAGGTCAGACCACCTATAACCTATTGCTTCTCTACATAATCCTATTACACATATTCTTACCTGCATACCTCTCTCCACCTATAAATGTATTTTTTTGGGTGGTCTATCAACCATCTTATTGTCAGATGTACAATAGGTAAGACAATCCTAAACAAGATATCCATGGCCATCATAAGAGAAGCATTGCCTCTATCTAAGCTGACTTGAGCTATCTTAAGAGCCCTAAACCACTGATCCTCTATCCCAGGATCATCTCCTAAAGTTTCTATAATGCCCAAAACCCTGTGACTATCATCAAATACCCACTAAAAATGTATTATCTCCTATGTTCCCACTACCATCACCCACTATCGACATATGTTATTCTAGAAATCTCTCCACTACTAAGGCCCTCTCAAGAATTTCAGTATAGATGGGAATGAAAAAAGATATCTTTTAATCCCTAATATACCAAATTATTCCATGTTTGAAGGTATTTTCTCTAAATAATGAATTTAAAACCATATTCATAGAGTGTCACAAAAGTTTAGTGAAGCTATCCAGATACTCTATCATGGTCATACTACCCTGCCATAAATGAAAAATCACTTGGATGTGCACTAATCACAATGTGTATGGATAGAACTTCTCCCAAAATATATGATCTAATTATGATTAGGAGAGGGTTATCTCATTGTGTGGCTACATCGCCAGAATCTACCATATCCCGGTGGAGCCTTAAATAAGACTTGATACTAGGAAAACTATCTGATCTATAGGTGTCCTCACAAGGTGAAAAACTAGGGTGAATGCCTCTATCCAGTTTGTGGCTACCTGGGGGTCTGGATCACCCAAAAACCTATGAGGTAACTGCTATTAAAACTCATGAGGTGCACTCATCCTATGCATATCTATGACTGGTACTTCTAACACAATCTACCACTCAATGGGTGGTAGAAAAACTGTAAACCCACCTAGAGGTACCACCTCATGTGCAGGACCCTATACTGAAGGCTCATCACTCAGGGGATCATCCTTGTGATCCCATGGTGGAATCCTAGCTAGATATCTTCACAGAGGCATCCTAAAATAAACAAGACACACAATGGGAAATGAGTATATCTATGGAGCTAAATCGAGAAGGACATAGAAACCATAACCCATTCCTATATGAGGCATGTACCAATTTATTTTCTATAACCAGTTCCTAGATGTACCAAGTCAAAAATTAGGTTATCAGAGTCCTTATGAATGGGTACATCAACTACCGCACCAACAGTGGAGTCTCTGGCCTAAAATTAAAACTTGAAACACTTTAACATTGTTTCTATAAATTTCAAACCAAACCTCACTACAACACAAAATTCATAACTTTGATCCTATGTTGGAATCAACTCCTTTGATACCACTCTAGCATGACCCAACCCACTAGGTCCTGGATGGTTAGCGATAAGATGAGTGTGAAAACCCTAACATAACCTCTAATAAGTGATGGGATGGTAAACAGTTCCAAGTATTCATATAATGAATATGGGAGGCATTATCCTAAGGAACCTGTATAGATGCACACATCTCCAAGCCCATGAAATGCTGAAAGTAAAGTCAACTGATACCAATTCATTCATACATCTATAAATCACAATCAGAGTATGGAAATATTACTAAAAGTGATATAGGGGCTAAATACAAGATCACCCAAAATTACAAAAGATTCCAAACTACTCAGAAGTAGGGGACTATTGTCAAAATGTAACACTGGTAAGAACCTCAGTCTGTTTATCCCAAACTATTATCCACCTTCTCCAAGTCCTCTTAGGATACTGTCAAAAGGTATTTCGTCTACATAAGACACGACATGTGCTGGCAGAGCCCATGTAGGGTTGAGTATAACAACACCCAATAGGACACCCTAAAATCACTAAGAATAAAAAATAAATATTAGTCCGCTCATTAATATATAGATATTTCAATCAATATATGAAACATAAAAATAATCATAAACAACCCAGATATGATTATAACATACAACTGGTATCAAGGGGTCTTAACCAATACTACCAGCCATGGGATTATGATTGAGGATTCATGTTGATACCCATTCTAGGATTTCTCACTCCATGATCCATTACATCATTGATGGTGATCATCTTAAAGGTTATGCTCTTTGGGTCTCTCCAAATAAGTACTAATTAGATCTATAAGATCTCAAAATTCAAATAAGGGATCACACTGAGGACCACTGGGGGACATCACAAACCCTAATGGATCAATCTACTGGATAATGGATTGATTACATGTGCATGGTGGTCACACTGATACCACAAACCATACCTAGGATGAATATATGATAGAGGATCCCACCCAAGGCTTCATGGAGGGATATTGTGAACTATATCTAAAATAGAACCCATATAGGGAATTATAATCTTATGTTGAGGAAGTAATGGTGCATTGTACCCTCATAAGGATGGACTAAGGAATATCAATAAACTAAACCTAGTATATACTAAATAAATGAAGGGATATAAGCCTTCATTGAGGAATTACATGATGTGTATAAAGGGTACATGGTGTGTACCACTAAATCTGTACCTACCTGTGTCTATGACCGTATTCCTCTACTCATGCATGTGTACACCGGTTGTGCCTAGGTGTTATGTTCATGTTTGTGTACATGGTCATGCTTGAGTACCGGGTTGTGCCTACGTACTCTACCCATGCTCGTGTTCCTGGTCATGTCCATGCCCATATATCCTCTAGGATACATGCCGAGATACCAGCATAGGGTCACATGAAATGTGACACATTCCACATGGTATGTGATATTTTATTTCACATGAAACCCTAGTACCACATCTAGGGATCCCACATGGTGTGTGTTATTTGGAGTACACACAATGTAATGTAGTATTTTCTAGAATCTCATGGTTCTTCCACATTTCTCTAATTTTATCATCATTTTCATTTATCCTGTTATTGATCACACCCATGAATCT
This sequence comes from Viscum album, assembly GCA_963277665.1. Classification (NCBI taxonomy): domain Eukaryota; kingdom Viridiplantae; phylum Streptophyta; class Magnoliopsida; order Santalales; family Viscaceae; genus Viscum; species Viscum album. Next base: position 642,937,510 of record OY728120.1, on the reverse strand, counting down.
TGAATCGGGCCTTGACTTAGCCTCGTTTTCACCAATTTCCAGATTCTAGCCACCAAATCTGATCGAGAAAACTCTTCTTTCTAACTTCACCATCTTCTATTTCCAAACCATGAATCATGAACCTCTAATTTGATTAAATCTCCACTATCATTATAGCACATTGTTATTGTGAGTTCGATCCCAAATATGAACCCACGGTGTTGATCGGTTACATCGAAAAAGTGTTTTTACAACCATTGCCTATCAATTAATCATCGAATCATTAGTTAAAGAAACAAGGGTGAAGAATGTGAAGATAAAGGGGGATAAAAGAAAAACTATAAAATGAGGAATGAACCTAAGTCATTTTTTAGGTTGTCCTCAGTTCATTTTCATTAGAACAATGAATGAAGAGTAATCAAATAATATCAATTCCCCATAACCTAGGAGAATAAAACCTACACCCACACAACATGATTGACTCAAAAATCAGTTTTTTATTTTATTTGATTTGTGTTCATCATGGGATAATAAATGGGGAAATAAACTAATGAAAACAAATCCCAACCTTATGTTAGGATCGATCATTAATGAATAATGAATCTATGTCATTATCATTGGAGAGATCCTCAAATTACATTAGTGAAAATGATCCTTGGTCCATCATTACCATTCACTAAGATTTCCCCCATGCTCTACTCTCAAATCCCTAGGGTTATGTGGTTAACCCTAGGATTTTCTCATAAAGAGGTTTAAATGGGGGAGGATTTAGGTTTATTCTTAATTGACAATTGAATAAATGAATTGATTTATTTAATCATTATTCCGCCCATAGTGGTGATTAACCCAATCGCCTAACATGCTCTAATGTTATGTCATGCCTAGGGTAAAACCTACATTGTGGTCTCAACAACAGTGTCATTTTTTCCATCTGAGTTCCCGTTTTTGGAGTTATTCCTGTTTTTCAAGAAAACCATGTGTGCATTATATTAATATTTTTAATATTCTTATTATATCAATATTGGGTTCACCAGGCCTTGGAATCTCGCACTATCAGAGAACCTGGTGCTAAAAATATTACTAGATATATTCCTAATATTTTCCTAGAAAAAAAAAATATGTTACATAAATTTCCAAAAAAATAATACACTATGAAATCCTTATTCTTTTCAACCCTTTATTATCACCTCTTGGTCTCAATAAATGGTTTGAATAAAAGGATGAATCATACTTTTATGGAAAGAACATAAATTAGGTTATTATAATCTAGAATTCCCAAGTTATTTTGGGCAGAAGTGGTTGGTACAAGTTTATACTTAATCAAAAGAATCCCTTCAGTACCTATGAAGTAGGAATTAACTAACGCTCTATGGATATGTAAAACATCATAATTAACTCATATTAAGGTTCTTGGTTGTTTAGAATATGTTCATGTTGATGTAAAAGATAGTGACAAGCTTTAATAAAAGTCTTATCCATTTTTATTTATGGACTATAGAGATGAATATATTGAATTTCAAATTTGGGATGATAATAGTAAAAAATTATTAAAATTAGGAATGTTCTATTTAATGATTGGGTATTATGGAAAGAACATAACTTGAAGGGAAACGAAGTTGAATACAAAGATTCAACCTAATTTAAATTTGATCTAAGTGGAAGTTTCAGAAAAATAAACATTCCAGAAAACTCAAATGTCTCTGAATCTATAAAAATGACTCATATTTTTGAAGGAAGCTTAGAGATAAGTGAAGAAAGTCGGGAAGTACATCCAGTGGAGGATACAACTAAAAGATTAAGAACTATTGAAGCTAAAGATAGAGATCCAGATTATGATATTTTAAAAGTTTCAGTTCCAAAAAGAGTAATATTGTGAGAATAATTGTGTGTATCAACTAGAATCAGAATAACAGTACAATGGTATATGGTTGATTTTAATTTCTTACTTATAATGAATATAGGAAAACTAGAGGCAATGAAAGAGGAAGCTATCCTAGGCGACTCTAAAAAGTGCTAGAAATCTATATAGGAGGAGTTGAATTCACTACATGTGAATAACACCTTGGAATTATTGGAGTTACCACTAGAAATGAAATAACTTGAGAAAATTGGGTTTTCTAGATAAAGGAAGAATTTGGTGGGAAAAAGATATATAAATATGGATAAGTGTTCAGTGGATTTAAGTAGAAATATGGAATTTATTTCTCTAAAGTTTTCTCTTCGATAGTGAAACATACAATAATCTGGATGGTGTTAAGTTGTGTTTCATCAAGAGGATTGTATCTGGAATAGATGGATGTGACGATGGAATTCCTTCATGGTGATTTGGAGGAATAGATATTTATAAATAAACCTTATTGGTTTTTGGATTATAGGAATCAATACTTGGTGTACAAACTCAAGAGTATTCTCTATAGTTTGAAATAACCACCAATAGGTTGCAATCAGAAGTTTGATTATTTCATGGAAGATAATGGATTCAATAAATAAACTCATATAAATTCTATTATCAAAAGTACTATAATGGAATGGAATTCATCATTCTATTATTTTATATGGATGGTATTTTTTTGGTAGGTCTATCAATCAATGGATTTAGAAGATAAAGAAATTATTTTTAGGAAAGTTTGAAATGAAAGATCCTGGTGAAGAAAATAATATATTGGGCATGATTATTGAACTCGATCTGAATAATATAAGATTGTTTTATCATAAAAGGAGTTTATTTAGAAATTTTTTAAAAGATTCATAATGATTGGATACAAATCTATTTCAAATCCTCTTTTTGGGTACTTTATACTTTAAATTTTGCAAGCACCATGGACAGAAGGAGAGGAAAATCACATGGTGTAAAAATAATATGCATTAGTGATAGTAAGTCACATGTATGATATGGTGTGAACATGGCCAGATATTTCTCATACAGTGGGAGTGTTATGTAATTCCCCAGCTTGAGTGACCCGAACGGCTCCTGAGTGGGGATGTTACATGACCTTAGGAATGACTCCCTATACATAGGATCTTATAATTATTAGTGAGGTATTAATATAGTCAGAGAGAGACTATTCCCTATGATATAATTACCAAGGGTCATTCCTGAATTCTACTAAAAAATCATCATGAGTCGTCTGTATAACAAACATCCCAAAAACTTGTATACATAAAAATGGGATCTCATGTGACACCCATAGTCTAGTAAGAAAAGAAGTAAAATATATATGATGTAATAATCATAACAAACAATAGAAGATAAACATGGAATTCTACCTACTAACCAAAATTATGAATCGCATACCTACTCTACAAAAACCTCAACCTCCATAACCTACTAGACCAGTGAAAAGTGTCCATCTCCAAGCTATACCTATTTCCTGAGAGATAACAGGATGGTATACCCACATACATTAAAACTCATGTCGTGTACGTGGGTGGAGTTGAGTCTAATGACCCAGTAGGTATCCCTGGTTCCTCAAACAAAATGAGTGTTGATGTGATAAAGTATATTTTCATGCAATGAATATATAGAGTGTAGTCATGTATGTGCAACATGCCCACTCAGAAACATAACACACAATGGATACACAATCATACATGCATTGGTATCATGTCAGGATCCACCTCATTCCACAGGTTATATATACTTTATTTGGCACCATGCCAGAATCCATGTCATACCATAACCCATACACTACCTAATTTTACACTATGTCAAGAATAATAAGTCACCTCATACCATAAACCAACCTATACATGAATACACAGGGTAGGTGTCAACTGAGACAATGTCTAACCCACACCCAAAGACTCAGGGTGGGGTTTCATCCAAACCTCAACCCACTACCTACAGTGATAAAAAACAATCATATATCTATGAGCCTTGACCCATACCTTATCACTCAAGGGAGGTCCATTTTTTATGCTTTATATCAACCCATTCCTTATCACTCAAGATGTGATCAAACATGCCTTCTCACTCAAGGATAAGTCCCCTTATACAACCACTACCCTATCACTCATGGTATAGCACAACTTAGTTCATACATACTAACCCAATACACATCTGAAAAGGTCCTAAACCTAATACCAAAAGGATCATGGCACGATCATCCCCCTAACCCATCCCCACAAACTCTGGGGAGGTCCATCAAGCACACTAACCCATCACTGAAAACTTTGAGGAGGTCCATCAAGAACAATGTCCTATCCCTGAAGACACTAGAGAGGCCAAAACAAGCACCCACAAACAATAGAAAATATGTAACACAACTTTTATCACATATCACTAGCTCACCATTAAGGAAACAGTCCCTTAGGTTGTAGTCCCATGTATTGAACAAATTTGAGGCCCATATTTACCCTCAAAGGGGTATTTCATGTACATATAAATCAATTTTCACTTTGATACCATAAATAAGGTTCTCATAGGGCTACCCACACAACACATATCATCATAAATTAAACAAGTTCTCATGGGGATACCCACACAATCCATGAATCATCATGAAAAACAAGGTATATACCAGGAAAGCATATCCAAATAGGTTCTCAAGCATATAATCTTTGGAAAACTAGTGCATCGACCACACATGATAAAAAGACCAAAACAAGTTGGTTCTATTCCTTCTACACCCTTATAAAACCCAAATCAAATCCCCTATTCCAAACCATTTCAAAATGTAATCACACACCACTTTACTAATTCTAGGCCCTTGTCCAAAATACCTTTCAGTTCTAAAACCCATTTTGAAATTCCATTTCAAAACCCTTTTTCAAATCACTACTTTTCCAAGAATTTCCATTTTTCTGAAATATATTTATAAAAAATGTTTTAAAAAGGAACCATTTTATCTTTGAAAACTAATTCATGTTGCCAAAAAAATCCATAATGAGGGCCACTGGCACTCGTTTGACCAAGGTTCCACCATCAAACCATTTAGAAAGTTATAAATTCCATGTTGACTATTAAGAAAACATGATCTACTCCTAACCATATGGTGAAACTCACTAAAAACTTATGATATGTAGAAATATCATAATAATGAGTCATGTGAACAAAAAATATCCAGTTAAACAAGAGGTTCAATTAATGCCAAGGCCCCCTACCTCAAGCAAGTCCATTCCCTTTAATTTCACAGTCTGTCATCACTACCTAGGTTGGTCTAAGCCCCGCCTGAACACCCAAGGAACCTGTCTCAAGATAAAACATCATGATTAATTAATTATAACCCCTTAAATTAATTAATAAACTTGAATAAATTAATTATAACAATTATAATTAACTTTAAAATTTAAATAAAATAGGCATAAGGCCTAAAATCTCACCCAACAATCCAATAAATTCATATAACGCCTTTATCAACCTCTACTAAGTCCAATAACACCTGACTCATCCATTAAAATCATCAAATTTATTGATTGATTGATTTAAACCAATCTTTTAACTTTTAATAACTGGTATTAAACTCACCAGGCAGTACAATGATGATAAAATCATGAGAAACCAGGTGTGTTCTTTTCCTGAAACATTCCCAATCCTTAGAAACACAAAATACCAAAATTTATAACCTAAAATAATATTTAATTTCATAAAAATTATTCAGAAAAAATGAATAAAATTGAGAGGACAACATGCCTTATGGAAAATAATGAAATACAGCTTGTTTATGGCATCTCAAGATGTCCTCTATGAGCCACATACAAAACCCCCTTTAGGTAAAATAATATTACCAATATATAGGAAAATAATTCATCTGAACCCTATCCAAACCAAATGAAAATAAGTGGAAAGGGTGTGTGAGAAAAAAGGAGAAAAGGGGAGACATCTACCTTGAATCAGAGAAACTAAGCCCTCTAAAATCATCTGAATTGAAGGAAAACTGAGGGGGAAGAAAAGAATATTCATTGGGGATCTTCCGCCTTATCTCACACGATTATAGAAGGAGGATCCCAAGGGGGTTACAAATAGAAACCCCCTACATTTAACAAAAAACCCTCACTAAAAAATACTAGACACCACCGAGTAGTTGTTGGGCCTTACTGGCTCACCACTATCCCACCAGTTAGCTGGTAAGCCCAAGCAGGGCATGAGGCCACTGGATAGTCAATGGAGGCTTCTATTTTTCAATAACCCTGACCACCCCTAGACTTCCCCATCTTCCTCTTGAACACCCATGACCTTCCTCGATCCTCAATATACATCTAAAATCATCCCTTTGATATGTTCAAAGGCTTGAAACACATTTTTAATCCTTGATTCTAAAAAAGAACCTACCACCAAATGGAAAATTCCAATTCCATCCAGAATTTTCCAACCTATAATGATACAGGTCATTACAAACTCCTCATAATAATGCTTCTCATCCTTGAGAAGTTGTGCTAGTATTCAGACCATGAATTGTGACTTACCATGGTCTTCAAAACTGCACTAATTCTCTACATTTCATCTCTAAAAAACAAATATGATTTCACTGTACAAATCTTCCACTAATCCTAAATACAAAAATTTTCCACTAAAACTACCAATCCAATCCTTGAATCATGTCAACCACATCTCAGATGATGATCCTGATGTGATAACTATCTCACATCATCAATTTCTACATAATATCACTAGTTGTTCTATCCCTAACTAACTTTCCACAAAAGCACTTGACCTCACTATTGATGCACCACTACTTCATGCAACCATGATGCCTTGCTTCCAGAGGAATCACCACATCAAAAAAACTCACACTAAGTTACAGCCTAATACTCAATGTATTTTCTCAATTGATTCCACAACCTACCACATATATCATCATAGACCTCCCCAAACACCAACATGAATCTGATCTAACTCACCCTCAATTCACACCACCACTATCCTGATCTTGATTCCTATGCACTGACTCTAACCAACTCTACACCTAAATTCTCAAACTAGGTCCATCTTATCCCTAATATCCTACTTCCATTTCAATTTTTCACCAAGTAGTTTCACTATGATCATGACCTGACATGAGGGTCATATACCCCGTGACTGATTTGACTCTCCCCACTATAAAAGTATACTCTTTATTTCTTCTTTGAACTAACACCCAATATCTGCCACCCACATCTTGTTTGTTACCATGCATAATGACTAGATGTGACCACCTTGATCATACTCAAGTGTCAAACCATAACTATAATTATCAACTATAAAGTGGTGCTCAATCATACTCATTGACATTGAAACATTGAAGTGTCAACACCCAACTCATTATGATCCTTAGGGTACTCCCCACTATAATACTCCTCTACTAACTGCTGATTCCGACTAGGGGTACTTCCCACTATAGAAATAACCAACTAAAAATGCAATTTAATAAGTCATAACTATTAACCCATCAAATGAAAATAAAGCAGTCCAACCCATGAAATCATTAAATTCATGTCAAGGGGTCCAATCCCTAGACCAACCAAATCCACATCCATCTACCAGATCCCTACGTTAAATATCCATACCATAATCCTTCCACATGTATATCTCTCAAAACATCAACATCAAGTTCCCCCATATGTATCTCCCACCAAAATAGCCACAACATACCCTCTAAACACACAAGTCACCACCTGGGTCTCTATTGATCAGCCTTAAAAAATCAAGTAAACCGGTCTAAACAGGAACCGACTACTCTCCACAAACCACACTGACCAACCGCATATCATTACACCCATCAACCTCACTTGGTGGTTTCCAAAAAAACATGGTATGCAATATGAATACATGATTCAAGCATCCAAGTTTCCCCAACCAACACACAAAATCCATGCAGAATGGTTTCACATGGAACTAGTTTTTTATTATTAAACCCCCATTTCCAAGAATTTTACACACACCAAATTTCACCCATGTTTTCCAAAACAACCCTTAGTATACAAGGGTTGTCATAAAAATACTAAATAACCAAAGTGACCATTATTCTTGGCCCCTTTACCCAAAAAGTATTTCTATTTTTCCAAAATCTATTTTGAAATAATATTTCAAAAATCATTTCCTTTGATTTTCACAAAACCCAAAAATCCAAAATAGTTTCAAAATAATTACCTCTAAGATCCGTTTCAAGAAAAACTAACTCTCAAAACCATTTCATGAAAGCCTCATGTCACCACACAAGTTTTCTTTTCAAAATCGTGTTTTCCTAAAAATTCCAAAATCCCCAAAAACTATTTCCCTGTGGAAATTAAATAAGAACAAATCACAATCAATCAATCAAACCCCTTATATATATATTTATATAATCACCAATTATAATATATGAAAGAAAAAATCATTTATATTATAATTTTCTTCAATTAATTTGGATTATAATGAGGCATAATGTTAAATTGAATCACCCATAGGCACATATATCATGCCCCTAGCATGTTGTTGTCATGATTCATGTACAACTCACTGGCTCCTAGATGAGCCCTATGACTCTTCTCATGTCCCATCCATCTCACATTATGATTATCATTCCAACCCAAAAATTTACTCAACCTAGGGTTCCTAATCCTAAAACTTTAAATCCCTTGGAAACTCAATTTTCAACCAACGTTGTCCTGGTTGGGAATGAATTTGATCTACCTCTAGAGTCACAACATTCTTTCTCAATATCTAACTACAATATCTAATCCCAAAACTTCTATAATACCATGTAATGCATTAGGACTCTTGAAAAATGCTCAATCAGGGATTCTATGTGACCTCAAGTATTCCTCCACATGTTCTGGAGATTATTGACTAGCGTCATGGGGATAATATGGTAATGTGGGGACTATTCCCTCTGATATAAGTCTTGAAGGTCATGCCTGTATTTTACAAAAAAAAATGGCATGACTAATCTATATAACGGACATCCCAAAAACATATAGAAATAAAATTTTGATCCCAAGGGACCCCTAAAGTCCAATAAAGAAAGAATTAAAAATATATATATGATGCAACAATAATAACAAACAACAATAAATAAAATGGCATTCTAACTACGAATAAAAATCGTGCATCACATACCTACTCTACTAAAACCACAACCTTCATAACTTTATAGACTAGTTAAAAGTGTATAGCCTCAATAAATACCTATTTCTTAAGAGAAAACATGAATATATACCCATGTACATGGAAACTCATGGTGTATACGCAGGTAGGTGTTGTGTCCAATGACTCGAAAAGTATCCCTAGTGCATCAACCAAAATGAGTTCTAATGTGATCAAGTTTATGTAAATTAAATGCATATATAAATTATTTTCATATCTACAAAACACACTCACATAGAAACATAACACATAATGAACACACAATCATTTCTACATCAGCACCATATTAGGATTTGCCTCAATCTGCAACCCTTAAAATACATGTTTTCATGCCATGCTGAAATTCATGTCATAACATAACCCATACACTACCTTCCTCAAAATCATTCTGAGATGAAGAATTCACCTCATACCATAACCCTCCCTTTCATGACCCCCTCCCACCAAAGATTCCACAATTAAGGGAGAGAGATTATGACCCTTGAGTCCCCAAAAAACTATAGCATACAATATAAAGATAAACCAAAAACTATCCCACAATACATGAATAAAGTAATACTGATACATATAAAAGTCTCTAATGTGAATAACAAAAATACAAGGCTATGGAATAGAGTTAACAGAAACTCCAACTAAAATAGTAATGTCAATATCGATCCCCAAAGTCCTCTTGGAAACCTGAAAATAGATTATATATATCGAGTGATCATTATAGTTATACTCAATAGGTACATAACTAAGGCCTCAAGTGCACATATGAAAAGAGTATGCTAATGCGCTAGTGAAAAAAATAGTAGAACCAACAAGAACCTATTTAGGATATCTAACCAAGCCTATCCTTACCATGGATCACTCACCAAATCATGCATCCAATATAATAATATAGCATCAATATCATAACAAAGAAAGGTTCCCTGCTGCCTCTTCCCTACTGATTTTTTGCTCTCATTCTCCAATGTCGAGCATCCTATGCTCTCATCTCTTCCACACATATCACATCACATAACTAAAAAACAAATGGGCCACATATCACATCGCATCGCATCACATCCCATCCTCAGACACCTGGGCCACACATCACAACCAGAACAAAAGTAGTAAGGTATCATGAATGTGAAGGAAATCAACCTCATTCCATCCTCCTACCACGCATGACCCCCGCCACATATCACGTCATACCATATGTTTTCTCTCCCATAGACACCTAGGACAACACATCACATCTTTCCCATAAACACCTGGTCCAACACATCACTGTTGAAGGAAGATCAAGAGAGAGAAGGGTAGCCATCCATCCATATCACTACCATCCTGGATGTTGGGGAAAACACCTGGAACTCAACACCTATGAGCATTTGAAATGTATCCAACTCAAGTGGGGAGTGTATAAAATAACATAAACATAAATGATATAGAGATAGCACACAATACCCAATATAAGGGTTCACATCAACAACACTATCTCACACCACATCACCACCACATACCATACATAAATTGTCACAACTACTGCCACAACTATATTCCACACACCACACAATCCACATGAAATTTTCCAATTTTATTTTACAAGTTACACCACTTTTATTAATTATCCTTTTCATTTCACATTACACCACTAATTCATTAATTCAATTAAATTTAATACATTTATCACATATCAATTTCCACCCCATTATACTCAATTATCAACCCATTCATTTATTCATTTCATTCAGTATCATAATTTATTCCATTGCCACTTGAAAAACTAACACAACCACACCACACAACCGAACCAACACATATCAACAATTACAACACCACACATCCTCCATCGTTGTCATGTCACATTGACCAATCCATCTCAAAACACAACAACCACACATATCATCCATCTCACAACCACAACCATTTCACCATAACATATATACCACAACCACTGCACCCTAACATTTTTACCACAACCATTTTGCCACAACATCTATTCCAAAACCACTATGCCACAACCTCTGTGCCACAACCACTGTGAAAAATCATATGCATGCCAACCAACCACTTCACCACTGACTCGTGTACTACACAACCCATCTAGTCACAAATATCACTGCACAACAACCCAAACCACCCAAATCATCACAACTAGCACAACCACACACAATAGTAACACATCCCAGGTTTACATTTATTCAGGGGATTTATCACATTACTTATTAGTATTAGCATGGGTATTTTACATAGACCTGAATCCATGGGCAATAAATTATTATCAAAATATATGTTTTTTAACCTTTTATCTAGGCATGACCACACGACAACACTGAAAGGTTCATCACAGCATAACAACTATAGCACAAACAAGGCTCCCAATAGCCATTATTTTCATAATTGGAAATAAGAATGTATAATAACAACAATAACATATAAAAAAGAAATAGATCATGTGATAACTCCATGTACCCATCAATTTTAAACATTCCAATTAATTATGTGATTATGAAGACCCTTAATATCAAACCAAAGGTAAGAAAAATCATACAGATCCCACACACAGCATGTATAAGGGTGAGAATGAGGATACCCTACCTCAAAGAAGCTTTCCAATCTCATTTCACACCATAGGGCAAAGAAGAAATACTCAGAAACCACCACCACATAAGAAACTTGTGGATCAACATACACTACACCAAAGGGTTGTCAAAATTCTTACCAACTCAAACCTCAAACCAAAACAACATCACCATAGTGAATACCCAATCTAAGAAAAAAATAAAACCACAGTAAAGGGAGAATAATTCACCACAGATCAACAACAGGTATCCACTGGAACCAACATATCAAAGAAAGAGAAAGGATGGTTGGAAAGTCTCCTCGGGGTGCCTAGAGTTTTCCCAAAATGAGAGATAAGGGAGGTGGTTGAATGAGAAATAAATCAGCTTAAGGGTTATAAAATAACCTGGATCCCACCAGTTACACATCGTGTAACACTTACACGATGTGTAAACAATGGGTTTTCAAAAGTTTCCACCTTTCACTAAAAAACATGTCACCTCAACCATTAAATCCCAAATTTATTACTCATAATGAGTTGGCCATGTACAATCTATGAACCCCACTTTCATGTCATGTAAACTTTACATGATAGGTATTTCCTATTCTTATAGCTTTTAGCATCTAAACTCCTCCAGGCCCACTCTAGGCCTCCTCCAAGAACCTATAACACCCAAAACTAGAAAATTAATGGGTTGGGAAGAAATATTTCATTACATCATATACCTCTCAAATTATTTTTCCATCAAGAATCAAAAACCAAACCCAAAAGGAAAAATTTTCCAAATAAACACCACCTGAGATACCTCTCAAGGATATTGTTACTCCTAGACTCTACCACTAACCAAACGCACCAAAAAAACATCCACAAAGCATCTCACATAACCTCATCACTACAAAAATACATCACTACACAACCACATCACCTCAACATCCAATATTAGCCACAATCCACCACATAGCCACATGCACAACCATCCAACCTCCACATAGCCAAAACCAACATCCATAAAAACCAATGAACTACATTTCCCAAATGTATGAATTAGAGAATTAAATCCTCTATGTCAAGATTTTATTCACTCTGGGCAGCACTAACTCCCACGAATGGGTTTAATCGCATCATAGTTAATGCATCTTGATTAGTAATTAGGTCCTACCCTTTCCATATATTGGGGATTTTATTACACATTATACATCAAGTAAAACAACACATCTCATAACATAATAAGATCCAAACATCACTTCATCCAAGAAAAACTGAACAAAGAAAAATAAATCTCAAAACAACTCTGGGTATTGGGCACACATCTATGTCTATCACTCCCATGTACTCTACTTTGGGCCACCATGACTCCATAACACACGAACCAAGTGGATGGTTCACCCATGTAGCACCTTCACTTGACAATCATGGATCTATAATATCTACTCCATGAACATCACATCATACTTGATATCCAACACTCCCTAGTCAATAATGTGTGATTTATCATGAAGATATCGATGAAGTTGGGACACATGGAAGACATCATGGATCCTCTCTAACCATGGTGGCAACGCCAACTAATACGCCACCTCACAAACACACCCCAACACCTCAAAGGTCCCAAATAACCTATAATAAAACTTAATCCCCCTGCCAAACCTCCATTTCCCATGATGAGGGGTGACTCTCAAGAGTACATGGTCTTCAACCTCAAACTCCAGGGGCCTTTGCCTATGATTAGAATAGGCCTTTTGATAGTCCTCATCCACCCTCATCCGATCAAAAAACAAACTAAATATTCTCATTTATTCCCTATACCACATTAGCACTAAGAAATATCGACTCTCCAACCTCCATCTAGCACAACAAAACTCGACTCATGGATTTCTAGAAAGTGGGTTGATTTCATAAGTTGGTCCACTATCACCCAAACCGCATCACAACCTCCCTGATCTTGGGGTAACACTATGATGAAATCCATCGATATGAACCCCAATTTCCACTTAAGAACATCCAAGGATTGGAAAAAAACTCCCATAAAATGGTGCGCCACTTTCATCTTCTGAAAAAACTAGACATCTTTCCACAAACTCCACTACTGACCATTTCATCCTCTACCACCAAATTTGTATTCTCAAGCCATGATACATCTTTTCCACACCAGGATGTACTAATAAAGGTGAGATGTGAAACTCATAGATAAATACCTCATGAATCACCTATGTAAAAAAAACATCCTCCCTTGGAATAATACCCGATTTCGACCATCCTATGACCATCACTTAGGAGGATCACCATGGCCAAAATGATCACGTATCACCTCTACCTCTGAGTCTCCCACTGAGACTCCTCCACCTGGTGCATCAATGAAAACTCCACAGTCATTTGGTAAAGATATTCTCAACCACTACTCTCTCCAACATCAATATGCATCATTATAAGCTCCTCCGTTCCTTTATAAACATCTATAGACTCTTAAGTTGCATCCTTTTGGGAATTCTGACTCAACACATCAACAACTAAATTTCCCTTACATAGGGTGTAAGAGATCTCAAAATAATAATCCTAGAGAAACTCTATCCACCTTTTCTAGAATATATTCAGATCTCATTGAGAGAAAACATATATTAGGCTCTTGTGGTCCGTGAAAACCCAAAAACACTCACCGATGGTGTAATGTCACCACAAATTTAGTGAAAATGCAACTACCACCAACTCCAGATCATGGGTGGAATAGTTACACTCATGGGGACATAAATTCCTAGACCCATAAGAGATCACTTACCTTTTCTACATCAATATGTATCCCAAACCCAGAAGGGATGCGTCATAGAAAACCTCAAACAATACACCCTCATCAGGAAATTGTACCACTAGAACACTAACCAACTCCCCCTTTAGGTAATCGAACACTATTTAACACTAATCTTTCTATATAAAATCCTGTTATTTCCTCATCAACATTATCAATGGTCCTACAAATTGAAATAAATCAGGTAAAAAACTCCTATAATATCCTGCAATACCAAGGAAATTGTGAACCTATGCCACATTCTTAGGTGCTTCCCAATAAAAAACCACTTCAACCTTTGATGGTTCCACTACCACACCCTACCAATACACCACATGTCCAACAAAATGCACCTCTCATGTCCAGAACTCAAACTTAGAAAACTTTCCCTAAATCTGGTGGTGTCAAAGGACCTTCTAAATAATTTTGAGATGCTCGACATACTCTTCTTCTGACTTCTAGTAGACCAATATATCACCTGTAATGACATGGAATTTTTAAATGATATTTTGTTTACTAAAAATATTTGTTATTTTATTTTACACAATAGAACCATATATCTTTAATAATGAAGTGGTATTTATAGAGTATAAAGGGAAATGTGACCATAAAGATTTGATTGTTATATGAATATTGGTCAAATATGACCATTGGTCAATATGATCATCAGAAACTATACTGTTGGTAATAATTTTAATATTATAATTAGTTCTTATAAGTAGAAATGAAAAAGGATAATTAATACAGAAAGGAGAAGTGTTGGCCACAACCAATAGAGTCATGTTGTATGAATCCCATTTGTCAGAACTTGGGAGGGGATAGCGTCACTGGGGTTAACCCTTGACCAAGACTAATATGAGATTCAATAATTGAAGCTTGAATGAAATCATCTATGGTAGAAGTTTAAGTTATTGGAAATTACCACTTAGGTGATGTTAGCCAAGCCACCCCATGAATCTATCACTATCGCACACCATACCCTTAGGTCGTATGTGGGAGTTATAAGGGATTATTTGTCTAGGCCATAGTTACTTAAAGTGAAATTCCATTATATAAATAAAATTTTTATTCTATCAATTCTATTTTAGGAATAGTTTTTCTTAAATATGACAAATTTGATAAATTGATTTTTCATACACAAATTATAATTTTCAAAAAGGATGTAAATATTTTAAATTAAACTAACGTATTATGAATAATATTTATTTTAATGAAATATTATGACAAAAAACACTCTTAGTTAAATATAAATGATAAAATACTTTTATTATGTCTTTGAAATTTTTTAAGTGTAAGAAATTTTACTATGAATTTTTAACCCACTGTTTTTTTAATAAATGAGGATTTTTATATTTAAAAGTTAATATTATCATACTTAGAAAATTATTATGATAAAATAAAAAAACATTTTTAAAACTATCACATCGAAATTAGGTTATAGTGAATTTATGATAATTTTATAAAATACTTCATTTATCTATGAATAGTAAAAATATAGTTTGGCTTTTTCGATATGTTTAAAGAATTTATAATTATTTCATAATGATTTAATAATTAATTAACCACAATACATGAACTAAAATGTTTTATTTTATTAATATAAAGTATTTTAATATATTTTAATCAATTTCCAAACCTATAATTTACTTTCCAAAGTCATGGAAACTTTAACATTTAAAATGTTATTTTGTGGAAATTTTACTTTTCCATGCCAAAAGAAGTAATGTAAAATGATTCTCAATTCTTGTGGTTTAAAATAACATATAATATGTCCCAAATTTCCAAAAACATGGTAAAAAACATGTTAAATCCCATTTTTTCATCTTCCACAACCAAGATTTACAAGGCCTGTATTTGGAAATTATCAAAGAAATCCTCCACTTTTTCTATAAATACCCACCCATTTATCCATTTACTTTCACTAAAAATACATCCTCCATGAATATATGGTATTTTTCCTCCCAATTACTCCCCCAAAGGTTTACTCAATCCCACAAGGTCCCAATCCTCAAATTCTAGGAGTAACTCTTCAAGGTAAGGAAAATCTCCATTTCTCTTTTCCATTCAAGTTCCCTTTTTTATGTGGTATGTCTTCTAATTTCCAAACTAAGTTATATTTTCCACTTTATTTTATCCTATTAATGTAATAAGATTATTTTATTAATGGGATAATCTTTTCCCCTCTCATTTTACCCTTTCCTAAAGCCACATTTTATACCTGTTATGCTGCCAAATTTACTTCTCAAAATTTCCCTCTTCTCCTCAAGAAATTTTCATTTATTTTCTTCCTGTCAATACCCAAGTCTCTTAATTTTCTAATGATATTCAAATAAATGTAAAAATGGTTTATTTTATTCTTGTATCAATATAAATTATACCCAAATTCCCTTTCCTTAGGTTGAAAATGACATTATGATCATGTTTTTAATAACTTTTGAAACACCATGATTTTGATATGAAACCTATTTTTTTATTCTCCATGGGAAATTTATGAAATGTTTGATTATTATCAATGTGTATCACATTAATTAATACATATTAATGGTGTTCCCTAATATAGCTTCAATTCATTGGGTAAATAATTTAATCTCTATAGAAGATATGTTTTACGATACCTTGGTGAATAACTCTAGTAATTTTCATTTAAGACACCTTAGTGATTAACCTTGGTGATATGATTAAAATGTATCAGTTAAATGTTTTATTCATATTTACATGTTATGATTCATATTATTATTATTAATATGGTATTCCTCATTATCTCTTCTTCAAGATATATTTTTATGCCGCATGTTCTTATTGATATTCCTCAAGATCAAATGTAAATTATTTCCCTTTATTTTTCCCTTACTGGGCCTCATGATTACCCCATTAATTTAATGTATGTCCCTAGGTTATGATATGTAGTAAATTTACTTATTATGAACCTTTTAAGAATCCTTTAAATTGGATTAGAATGATGTTTTAAGTTTTCGTGTATTATGTACCTTTTTTCTAAGAAACTAAAATTTAAAAGATACCCTTTATATATCATGTAATGAAAATTTATATAATAAAAAGGAAGGATTCCATAGTTGTTATCAAGGGACGGTTTAGTTATTTAAGGAAATTTATATTTTAAAACTTTAGAAAGAACCATATAGGAATGTTTAAAAATAGGAAAACATCCTGGTATTTTGGGGAAATGTTAATTAAATGGTTTTTAAGTAATGAAATACCTTTATGGATACAAAAAAGTGGATGTGGCTTCGGAACAAATGTATCTAGGGGTAACACTAGAAAACACAACTTTCAGCCATACTCAAATGGGAACTAGTGTATAAAAATGATCCTTACTACACTCCTGGTTTGACACTCCTGAGGGAAATGTTTGGCTAATCACAAAATTTTTATGAACAATTATGAAGCATTTATAGAAAGTGTATTTTTTTTAAGAATAACATATTTAATCATGATGTTTTAAGTCATAAAATTCCTTTAGAATTATAAAATTCTTAAAAGAAACATGTTTCTCACTAAGGTTTTCTTCTTTTAGAAAATGTCTTAAAATAGGTGGAACTGCATAAATAATGAGCACAGTGGACCATATGTTGATGAACCTATGATGGAATCCAAAATAGAAAACTTCATGAGAATTATGAATCAACTAACTCGAGTTATGAACAATAACTTGAATGAAGAAGAGATACCAGATTCACCTCAAAGGGGACAACTTTTCGTTGAGTCATTTATGCATCAATGAACACCTTATTTAAGTGGATCTACTAACCCATTGATTTTTGAAAAATGGATAAGATCTGTAGAAAATATATTTAAAGTAATTTATTATTCAAAACAATAGAAAGCCACCCTGGTTGTATACCAATTAGAGGTATAAGCTGATTAGTGGTGGACGCTGATTAAAAACATGAATCAAATAAGGGATATTGATGTTATGGAGTGGGAAGAGTTCATGGGATAATTTTTTAATAAATATTTCCCTCGTTCTATGTGAAAAAATGGAGAAGGAATTCCTAGATCTGAATCAGAATTAAAATGAATCAGTGAGAAGCTGTGAATAAAATTTACAAGATTTTCTCATTACACCTCTAGATTTTTTATGGATCCTAATAGAAAGTTTGATATATTCTTTGGTAGACTAAGACCCCATATGTGGAGGAATCTAGATAATCTGTACTATGACTGATATGAGGATATAATGAGGAGTACCGTGAAGGTTGAACTGGAGTTAGGAGAGACAAAGTGTTCACAAAAATTGAATGAAAAGAAGATATCTTTAGATCCAAACATAGGGTGGAACTTTGATCACGGAAGAGGAGAAAAGAATGTGAAACTTCCTACATGTAAAAAATATTGGAAGATGTATTTGGGGAACTTCTTGATCGGGAGTGGAAAATGTTACAAGTGTATAACAGATGGCCATATATCTTGGAACTATCATGGTAAGGTGAATCCTAAACTTCTCAATACTAACGACAAAGGGAAAATGGTGTAGAACCAACCTAAAGTCCAATTATTCATGTGTGGATATCTTGGGAAATTTTCCAATCACTATCAAAATTAGAAGATAATGGATTATAATCACCATCAACCTCAGCGTAGTCCAAGAGAATAAGGTCAATCATTTTTTATCACGATGGATGAAGTAGAAGCTCCAAATGATGTGGTGGCAGATACTCTCATTATTCTCTCAAAGCTAGAAAGTACTTTGTTTGATTCTAGTTCTACACATTCCTTTATTTCCTCCAAGTTTTAAAAAAATATAGAATCAATCCATGTACTTATAGAAGTAGATTTATCATTCAAGACTCTTTGAAGGATTATATGAGAATCAATAGTGTATAGAAACTCTGGTATTGACTTTGGTGATCACAATCTCATCACAAATATAGTAGTCATTTCCATGGTAGAATTCAACATTATACTAGGTATAGACTGGATCTCAAAGTATAATGATAATATCAACTATAGAAGCAAGGAAATATTAGTAGTCTTTAATGGACAGCCTATAGTTATTTCAAAAGGAGAGATTTCACAACCTGATCTTTATCTAGAATCACCTCTCGTAGCCTTCTTTGTGGAGATGATCGGTGAAGAGGAAGAAGGAAATGAAATTATAAGAATATAAAATGTTCCCATAATTTAGGAATACACTAACATATTTCCTAAAGAGTTACATGGAACTCCCCTAGAAAGAGAGGTAGACTTCTCCATTGAACCCATACATGGATCCAAGATGATATTAAAGACCCCCTATACAATGGAAAATGTGGATCTAGAGGAATTAAAGAAACATATTCAATATCTTTTGGAGAAGGGGTTTATCCTACCAAGTGTGTATCCTTAGGGATCATATTTTATCCTTGTGAAGAATATGGATGGATCAATATGGCTATGGATTGATTATAGAGAACTTAACAGGATCAGAGTGAAGAATAAGTACCATCTCCCAAGGATTGATGATTTATTTGACCAGCTTAATGGGGCTTAATTCTTATCCAAGATTTATCTATGATCTGGTTATCATTAGTTCAAGGTGAAGAAATAAGATATTCTAAAGATCTCCTTCTAATCAAGATATGGGTATTATGAGATTTTTTTATTCCCTTCATATTCACTAATTCTCCTGGTATATTTATAGATTTTATGAATAGAGTCTTTAAGGAGTACCTTAATAAATGCATGGTAGTTTTTATTAATGAAAGTATGATATATTCCAAAAGTATTTAGGAGAATGAGGATCATCTAGGGGTTATATTGAAGACTCTGGGGAAGGAGAGGCTATTTAGAAAATTCATAAAATACGAATTTTGGTTACAAAAAGTTTCTTTCTTGGGGAACATTGTGACCAATGTAGGAATCTCAGTTGACCCTGCCAAAACAAAGGTTGTGGAGGAGTGGCCTCATCCTACAACAGTAACTGAGATTCATAGTTTCCTTGGTTTATCAGGATATTATTGGAGGTTTTTGAAAAAAAAATCATGACTTTCTAGTCCACTAACCAAGTTAACTTGAAAATGGGTTAAGTTCATCTGGACTAAGGAGTGTGAAGAAAGTTTCCAAGAACTAAATAAGATATTGGTTATTGCACCTATGTTAATTCTACCCTCTATTGAAGAAGGATTAGTTATTTTTAGTGATGCATCTATGAAATGGATTTGGTGTGTCCTCGTATAAAATGACAAGGTTATTACTTATTCATCTCGATAGTTAAATCCTCATGAGTATAATTATCCAACACATGACCTATAACTATCTGTGTTTATTTTTGCTTTGTAGATATGGAGGCACTATCTTTATGGTGAGAAATCTGAAACACACAGACCGCCAAAGTTTGAAGTATATATTCACAAAAAATGAATTGAACATGAGACAAAGAAGATGGTTGGAACTTCTTAAAGACTATTACTATTCAATTCATTGTCACCCCATAAAATCAAACAAAGTCACCGATGCATTAAGTATGAAAGACCTTGTTGTGTTGTAAATGATGAGGATTCAAGGATATCCTTTGATCAAAGACCTATTAAAATTGGACATGGTAATATTAAGGGAAGGGAAATCATCAACCCTATCTCAAATTATTTCATAACCATCATTACTAGAAAAGATCAATAAATCTCAAAGAAAATATCCCTTGTTACAAAATAAGATAGAGGCTTGGAAGAATGGGAAATTTCCTAATTTCAATATTGATCAAGAAGGTGAACTGAAATTTCATACAATACTATGTGTTCCATCTATTCTAGAGATAAATAAAGAACTGATGGATGAAGATCATAGATCTATATTCTCTGTACATCCTAGAAGAACTAAAATGTATAGTGATCTTCATGATTATTATTGGTGGGATAATATGAAAAGGTAGATTTTTTACTACATTGTAGGGTGCTTGGTATGTCAGCAGGTTAAGGCATAGTGACAACTTCCTAAAGGGGTATTGCAACCACTACCCATACCAATATGAAAGTGGGACAATATCAGTATACACTTTTTCACTAGTCTCCCAAGAACATCCAAATAAAACAATGAGATATGGGTTATAGTGGACCGACTAACCAAGACTACCCATTTCATTTCTATTCAGAAAGATTTCTCTCTTGACCAACTTTCCAAGATATAGGTAAAAGAAGTGGTGGGGATTCATGGGGTGATAATTTATATAATTTTTTATCATGATCCAATGTTCACATATAAATTCTGGAGAATTCTTCAACATAGTCTGAATACTAAATTGAATTTCAGTATAGCTTATCACCCCCAAACTGATGGCCAATCTGAAAGGAATATTTGACATTCGAGGACATGCTGAGAACATAATAAATGAAATTTAAAGGTAGATGGGAACAATGTGATGCCCCAAAAAATTCTCATGCAATAGTAATATCATGATTTTATTTTGTTTAATTTTCATTTCAACCAAACAAAAACTTGCAAATTAAAAACAAAGGAATTTTATTAAATAAAACACCGTAGTGTTTACATTACAACAAGATCGAAATGAAATTATTCTAACCAAAAATACCTACTAAAAACCCTATTAGATCCACTAGAAGGCCCCCTAAATCAACAAAGAGACCCAGTAAATAGAGAAGCTCCCTCAGGTCAGTCATAACGAAGAACGTCACAACCAGAATCATGAAAATCGTACTGACCATCAGTGGTATAGCAAGCACCATCTTCTTCAATTGTCTTGGGTTTGTAACACCATAATTTTTGTCTTTATAAGGCATCTACCCAAATATTACCCCTTGGGTGACCATTGGAGATATTTGTGACTATTGAGTTCTAACAGCTATAATTATAGTCATTAGTTTTTTCGATGGTTTGATCAAAAATATCTAATCTAGATTTTTAAAACATTTAAGTTATGAAAATGTAATATAACCTCTTATTATAAACTTTAAAGGGGAAATGATTTAATATTTTGAATTACACTTAGGTGGTTTTTTTTAAAATGAGATGATTATTTTAAACATCTTAAAAATATTTCAAATATCGTATAAAAGTTTTCATTCTTAATGCTCAAATAATATTTTAAATAAACTATGTTTTTATTTCTATAATACTAGTATAAAAGTTTTCATATGGATATATTAAAGTTATAACTTTGTGTTTTAAAGCTTTAGTATTTATAAAAACTAAGGGGAAGTTTGTTTTGAAACTTAGTACTAAATTTCAACAAAAAAAATAAACCCCACTTGGGCCAGCCCTCTAGCTGGGCCAAGGGAGGCATCATGGGATAGGCGGATGAGCCTAGCCCTCAGCCCTAGCATAGGTCAGCCCGAGATGGGGTATAGCTACCCCGAAGGGTGCACCAGAGCATGTGCATGTGAATCGGAGTGCACCACTATGGGCGCAAGGCCACGACGAGGCAAGGGTAGGCCGAGGCCTACGGGGAGTGGGAGCCCGTGTATAAGGCCCGCTTGTGTGTGTGTTTTGTGATTTCTAAGCTTATACTGGGAGTCTCAAGATTATAAAGAGCCACATAATTTCCATTTGATTTGATGCGGGACTAGATTTTTGAGTTGAAACATGATCCAGGCCGTTGGATCGCGTCGCAAGCGATATGGGTCGTCTATCGCGGTCTGGGCCTCAACTCCTAGCAGCCACTGTAAAACTTCCATGTTTTTATACACCATCATATTGTGTGATATCTAATAACAACCATCCACCTCTTAAAATTTCCGTGTTGATCTAAGTTTTCTGATCTAACCTCGATCAAATCGAAGTCGTCCATCCCTTTTTAAAACTCGCGGTTACTCCTCAACCGTCTGATCTTCTCCATGTTTAATCCTGACCATTCAAAGCTTTCTAGATTTTTCTCCCCCACACATTCTTCTTCCTCTCCTGTATACACCTGAACAGTAACATTTTCTCCCTTTCTCTTTGTTTTCCACGCCTGTGACCCCGCTGGCCCCTCTCCTTTCACACGTTTTACATAAGGACCTTCCCCCCGGACTTTTAATAAACCATATAGGGCTCGGTTTTCTAGTAGTAGCATTAAATTATTCATCATATTTTATACATATTATAGATTATAAACAACCTGGTTGCACCCCAAGAACCCATCGGTTATCCCCCACTCAAGCTTCCAGAAAACCCCCAGTAGGCTCCCATGAGTCTTCCCGAGCCACTCCTCATCCTCAAACTAATGTAAGGGAATTATTTTTTCCTTTCATGTTGTGTTAGAAGTTTATATACTTATGTAAATATGTATACTCTTATATATATATATATATATATATATGTATATCCTTGTGGTTTGGATTGGAATTCCTCTTATACCTGATTCCATGACTTCCGGATTTTGGGCCTATGTGGTATTTTCGAACCCAAAAGACAATTCTTTTCCTCATGAAAAACTTGTTACATACCTTGTACATTCGGTTATATATATATATATATATATAACCATACAGTTTTATAAAGACAGCTATAGTCCAGTTTTAAGACTTCTAAAACTTTGGGTTTCATAGTTAAAGAAGATTTTTTTTAAAAATGCAAGGAATTATATTTTATATAGAACTTATATATATATATATAGATATAGATATATAGTATGCACAATATTATATGACTACATAGTTTATATAATACTCACTTTATGGACTAGATGTAAGTCCTTTAACACTAAACTTAAATGGTTAATTTATGTTTTTGATAAACAAGTGAGTGTCAGATAACTTTGGTGCAAGACCCATATATGTACCCAGTTATACATGTGGGATATACATGATTTAATTAGCATATATATATATATACATGAGTATTTTAATAAATAAACCTTTTAAATTTCACTCTATGGTTTTAAATTCAATGACTCCTGTTAATTTTATGTCATATGGGTGTTATTAGATTTTTGGTTCAAACCTTCGATACATAATGTATTTTTGGTTTTGTGAATAGATATGTATACATATAAACTTGGATCCTTGATATTTTTAAAAATTTTCCCAAGGGTTTCTAAGAAAGAATAAAAAAATTGTTTTCGAAATATTCTTGGTTTTTGTTTAAAACACTACTCTTCATATACACCCTGTTGTACGCACAATTTACACAAACCCTAATTATGGAAATTCCAAATAGTATAATTATGTTGTGTTTAGTAATTGTGGAAAGTACATGAGTATAATATTTGCAAATTTTATATTCATTTGTATGAATTATTTGTTTATATATATATATATATATATTCATATTAAATGGTGTTAGTTATGGTTGAATCTCATACATTCCATTTTTAGCATTATGTATACCCTTTTTATACCAAAGCATTTCATTAATAAATGTATGAGTATCTATCAGTTTAATACCCCACCTGAAATATTTGATTTATCTTTTTAATTGATTATGCGTCTAGGTGAAATTATAATTTGTATTGATTAATAAAGTCTTAGAATTTTGAAGTGATCATTTTGTGTAACAAAACTTGTATTTCTTTTAGTGAATTAGTTGTCAACACATGTGCCATAATCTGTTTATCATACTCCCCAGTCAATGACTTAGTCATGCAGTTGATAGTTCTGTAATTAATAATTATATGCCCGATTCACTATAAATATGTAAATTCTAATGAATTTAATTAAAACTCTTATGACCTTTTGTGGAATTATGAATTAAATTATTCAAGGTGGTATGGGACATCTTGAATAACATGAAATGAGAAATTAAATGTTCAAAGTGGTATGGTACACTTTGAACATACGACCTTACTTGACACATGAGGAATGTATTATACATGTATGTGATGGGTGGGGCCCGCTAAATCCCCTCGATGCATCGGTAGGTCTCATAAGACAAACTACGGTCTTGGCACAAGCCCTTGAAAAAATTAGTATTTATGGTCTTTGCATGAGGCCTTGACGTTATGGTTATGTTGTCCCACATTATACATCTTCTCACTATGTTATGATAATTAATTAACCAAGTGAATATTCGACTAGGAGAATATCCATGGTTAAGATCCAGTACTTATGAGTATCAGAATAATTAAATGCTTATGGAATGATGTTAATGTTTCACTCAGTGATTTATTAGACAGTGAATGTTTCACAGTAATAAAGAAAGTCATTGATGATATTACCTTTATGTGAAACTCTGATTATGTATTGCTCTTAGTTATTAAACTTGTACCTACATATTCATAATTCATACTTATTTAGAATGTCTTTAATTATTACTCTCAATAAGCATGACTATAATTGAATTGTGTTCCCTTTTAATCTTTCTAGTATGCTTTTTATTGTTCTCTTTTATTTCTTAGACAATTGTTATGATATGTTACATGTGTTACAACATTTCTTAAGAAAATATTTTATAAAAAAATTAAAAGAGTGTTTTCAAATGTTATATTAGTATATTATGTTATTTTAAAACCCCTTACTGGGCATTTGTATGCTCACCCAACATTTTTGAAAAAAAAATCAGGTATCAGTTTTAACAGAAGAATCTTGACAGAATTAGCTGGTTTCCCAAAACCTAAACCGAATCGATCCTATGTATGGGACATGATGTGTAAAATACCAGTTCATGTTTTTGTTGTAAAAAATGTGCACATCATGTTTCAAGGCACTGGATTCGGGTATTCTGGGGTCAGGATGTCACAAACAACACCTATCATTAGTTTAATTCTCATACAACAATAGATTCCACTCAATTTTTCAAATAGAACCATATGAAGCTCTATATCAAAAGTGATGTAGAACTCCTTATTGGGATGAAGTTGGTGAGAGAAAGATGTTTGGGCCTGATCTTGTGCAAGTGATGATAGAAAAGGTTCATTCCATCCAACAACACATAAAGGAGGATCAGATTCATGAGAAGATCTCAGATGAAAACCTTTTAAGGGGCTTGGAGTTTGATTTTGGTGACAAAGTTTTCCATTGAATATCACCATGAAAGAGAGTCATTGTAACGCCCAAAAAAATATAAAAGACTAACATTTATTTGATAGCATATAACCTATCAAGACTTTATGGTATATTTAATATTTTAAATAAATTTAATATATTTTATTTGTCTTGAAATGCACATAATGTTGAGTTATCATGCATCACACAGAATAATTAGTTTCTTCGATGACTTGCAGTATACACATGACCAAGTATTACAGAACAATAATATATTAATAAAACATTATAATTTAGTATAATGAGACATAACCTAGCTATTAAATTAGTGGATATAAATAGTATTAACTAAATTATGAAAATATATTTTGAATTTATTGGTTACAAATTAATTATAAATGAATATAATAACCAAATTAATATAAATGGAATGTTTTTATAGAAAACTATTTTTTATGCCCACAGAGCTATTTTATCCAAATAAATTAAATTAATTAAAATTAGTGAGGGATATTAATGAAATATATATTAAATATTAGATAAAATATTTTTTACATTCATACAATATATTGGATAGGCATAATATAAGAACAAACCCAATACTGCACATAAAAATCAATATTTTTATAAAGGCACTTTTGTCGCCTTTTAATGGAAAACCTATTTTAAATAATTTTTTTGAGAATTTTATAAATATTATATGTAAAAATAAACTTCATATTTTAAATAAGAACATAAAAATTATTTTGGGTAAATTTTTTGTATTTTTCTGTGAAGTTTCATTTTTTTGATAAATAGAGAAAAATACTAAATTTTAATTAAAAACTTCTTTTTCAACTAATTTATTTGAAAGGTTAAATTATATTTTTAATTAGTTTTAAATTTTAATAAGATTAATTTTTTATTAATTAATCAAATTTAGGTCATTTAAATAAATTTTGCTTTGAAATTGGATTTAAAAACATAGCAAGCTTTTGAACGTTTTTACTTAAAAAACCTACATTGTCGTCCCGTCTGAGGTATTAAATTTCAATTAATTTTTGAAAATTATGTGATCGGAATTTTTAAAAATGGATTTATTATTTTAAATAATAATAATATATAATTTCAAATAATTTTAACTTAGTTTTTTACCAAAATAATTAGTGAAAGTAATTAAAATTAATTACATCGATTAAGGTAAAATTTAACTTAACAATGGACTAAACCTTAATCTTAATGGGGGAAATGAAATATAAACTTTTCCAAAACCTATTGGATGGAAATATTTCATCCAATAAACCTATAAGGTTCCAGAATGGTCCATTTGGATACTTTGGGAAAATTTAATACTTGGGGAATACAAAATTGTTTTCAAAAATACTAAGTGTGTCTTTTCTCTCCACTATAAAAAGGTACTCACCCCTACCGATTTATCAAACCTCTCAAGAAACTTTTTATCAACCAATATCTGACCAAATAGATTCTTAAAATCCCTCCCCTAATCCAATAATCCTCACCTTGGTAAAATATCTATCCAAGGAATCCCTTTGGTGCAAAACAAAAGGAGTTACCCAAATAAGAGGTAACATCCTTCCTTAAGCTCTTTAGTTTTATTTTCATTCTAGAACCCTTAAAATATTACTATTACATAATTATATAATAAAACCAGTATCCTAAATATACTAAAAAATATTTATTTTATGTTTTTTACCTACACTTACCCACACTTCAATCTAATGGGTAACGAACTTACCATTTATGTGTACGATGAACTATCGCCTCACAAAATGATGTCATTTGTTTTCCTTTATCACCTCTCATGGTTGGTAATTATGATGAAAATGATATTTATATATGATATATATGATATTTATAATGTATTTATGCTTTTATAATTTTTATATAACACATACCCTTATGCCTTCTATTTTTTATAAATACAATAACATCATTTGTGGAAGTGTGGACTATCGCCCCCTCAAAGCGATATGATTCATTCACACTATAAATGAAACGTATAAAGGATGAATTTATTAAACCTATGAAAAATATATAGAATAAATATAATAATTTAATTATAATATACATATATATATC
This sequence comes from Viscum album, assembly GCA_963277665.1. Lineage (NCBI taxonomy): Eukaryota > Viridiplantae > Streptophyta > Magnoliopsida > Santalales > Viscaceae > Viscum > Viscum album. Next base: position 642,909,248 of record OY728120.1, on the reverse strand, counting down.
ATTTACTTTTCATTATTTTAATATGGAAAATAAATGAAAGTAACGATCATACGTATGTACGACCTACTATCTCCATGAACAGTGCATTTCATTTCTTATCTCCAAACTTAATGGATTATTATAAATACATATATACTGAATATATATGATAATTAAATAATTTTTTAAATTCTAGATATGATAAAATCGTGATCTAATAAATAGGAACAATAAGTAACAAGTCAAAACATACATGAGAAACTAGGCAATTAACACCCAAAATAGTAAAAATAATGAAATATTATTAACAAATGGGTAATAAGATATTATAATAAGATCATATATGATATCATAAATATTAATATGGTTATTAAAAAGGTTATTAAGATGTTTAAAACCATTATATATGAATTTAAAGGATGTTCACCCTAAAGGAAACACAAGGTAATGGATTTTTATCTGACTTTTTACATCTATGATATAAATGTCATATTCACTACTTACTTCTTTTTTGTGTTGTACCTACTTACTATTTTGATATATAATATCATTAATTTATTTGTATTCATGGTATTTTGAGTTTTAATTTTAATTATTTATTCTAATGGGATTTGAATTAAAGGTTACTAAAGGGTAAATAATTCCATAACTTGATTTTGTTTTATTGGGTTATATTACTTACTCATTTTCATTAATATTATAAGATTATGTGAGTAATAACTTTTTACTATATATTTTTGTATTCACAATTTATTTATTTTTATTTACATTTTACACACATAATATATTCGTTGATTTATTCTCATATCAATGTTATGGTCTTTTCAGGGGTTTACTTCACAATATCATTTTGTTTGGAATTTTTTACACATGAATTTCCATCAGAGGAACTTATTTGATAATTGTTTAATAAACCCTTCCATTTTATTATCCTATGGTTATTCATGAGATTTTTCAAGTAATAGTACCATATTTTATTCTTTGGTACTCAAAATGTTCAAGAAAATGTTTTTAAGAAAATCTGACTTCATTTACCTCTTTAGTCAGAGAACCTATTTTTTTCTAAAAAACCCATTTTTCTAAAAATGTTTCCAAAAATGATTTATTAAAGACATTTTTACCCTTTTTTATTTTAAATTTTTTTTCAAAGTAATATTCTTATCTCTTTCTAAACAAGGTACTTTTCTAACATTTTACCATGAAAAAGGAATATCATTTTTACCTTGTACGGCATGTATGGATTTACAGTTGTCACTTCTTTGAAGCTTCATTTGCTTGTTCAAAATGTTAATTTTTAAATAAAATGTTTCAAAAAGTGATTTTCAAAGAAATTTATTTTCAAAATAAAAATAAAAATAAAAAGGATATTTTCCCCAATAATGTTTTCAAAAGATCTTTTTATATTATTTATATCCATCAATGACAACAACCCTTTATTTTTTTACACCACTTTATATATATTGTATTTCTACAATTCTTATTCTTCCTCTGGATGGATTATGATTTCTTTGAACAAGGATAATATTTACATTCACTACCTTCATTCCTTTTAGTCCCTTTTAAATATTTAATTTACTATAATCATTTGACATTTAATTTCCTCTAATTATCTATATAATTTATCATAGATATGTTTATTGCTTAAACCATATATCATTTATACATATGGTGTTTACTTTGTAATGTTATATCATGAATCTCCTTTTTCTCATGATATTAAAAGTTTCATTTAATACATGGGGAATTATGATTCAAATGTTTCAAAGTGGTATGGGATGCATTGGAATATTTATAGATTATTTTCCTCAAGAATGTATTAATGATCTTTCAACGGTATCTTCATTCATCAATATCAACAACCCTTGTTGTTAGTTATCCTCCATTGAGGAAATATTGATAAATCTATATCTTTTACTCCATATAGATATTTGATAAGGCACATTGTTAAATCTATTATTCAATATATGAGGAATTCTTTAGACATGTATGACATAGGTGGGGTCCAATTATAGATATCCCCTCGATGCATCGGTAGTCTCATGGGATGATTTAGTTGGCTAGCCTTCGATGGATTTTTTTACCTGATATTATAAATCATCTTATGAAAGGTCTTGATAATAAGGGTACCATCTACCTAGGAAACATAGTGCCCCATAATTAATTATTTCCTTAATTTATATTCATTTATTATTTACCATGATATTTTTCATTGACATATCTATGGATGAATTTCATTATTAGTTCATTGATTTAATGGCATGTGGTTTAGTTATTTTTTTCCCATATTTATTATTCCTTATATAGTTATTTTAATGCAATTTGTTTTCATTTATTACCTTATTATATTTTTTATCCATTCAGTTTATTGATTATATGGAAAATGTGTTCATTTATTATCTTTACATATTGACTATTTTCATTGATTAATTATTGCTTCCACTATACTTGATCTTACTGAGCATTTGAGATCACCCTTATTTTGTTTCTCTTACTCAAGAAACCAATAAGTGTACTAAGAAATATATGCAAGGATATGCTAGATGGAATAAAGTTATTATTATCCTCTAAATAAAAAATATATGTTGTAATTAGTGTATTCATTTGTAATACAAGACTCATGTATGTATCTGGTTCACCAAGACTACTAAAATATTTGGTCCTTAGGGATATGATTCTTTGTAATCATGAAAATGTAATAGTATCATGACACTAACTCCAGGATTACTGGGGTCAGGTCACTATAATTGGTATTAGAGGAAGTTTAGTAGAAACATTGGGAACTAGATTTAGAAAACAAAGATTAGGGAATATAACCCTAAGATAGACTTTGAGGATAATTATAGAAGAACATCATAGAATTTTGGTAAGGTATAGATTATGTGGGTCTTCCTATCAATATATTCATGTATGGATACTACAATTGGATGTCATTCTATCACATATGTGCCTAGGGGTAACAACTCTGATAAGATGCATCAGGTCTGACTCGGCATAACCTGGTACACCTTACTACTCACCTGGTTTGGAACTCCCAAGGGATATTCTTAGTATAATTCATATTTTATTTACAAACCATTATGAAGGATCTTAATAGATAATTCCAATAAATGATCTAGGTTAAACCTAAGGTGTTTTAGTTTGAAAATAATGTTCCAAGATTAGATATCCTAAAAATGATTATATGTTTTTTTATATGATAATTGATTATAACACTATATTTTTTGGTTTTTGGAAATTACCTCTTCTAAATATTAAACTCTATACCAAGGAATGGCATATGTAGAAATAAAACGGATAAAGTATTTATGTATTGAGGTTTTATTGAAAACCTTAGTTAAAAGGCTATTTAGTGATTAACCTTATTTCAAGGATGTCCATAATATTTATTTTAGAAATTATCTTAATATGGTTTTAGAAAAGGATAGCATGTATTATGGGTGACAACTCATTAAGTATGTCAAGGTCGTGGGACTTGAACCCATGACCGAAGGACGATGAGGATTTAATTCCAACCACTGATCTACATAATGTCCTGGTCAATATGTCATTGTTTTTAGTTAAAAAATTTGATGAATAAATATTAATTATGTACCATTAGTGTTACTTTTTAGTTTTATAGATTAATGTATTAAAAATTTTGGCTTTGGATAATATTTAGAGACAAATAGTTATAATTTTCACTCTTTTATGGGCCTTACGGTCCATTAAATTTTTATTTTAGTGCTTCAAGAATCAAAGTTAATTATTAGATATCCATTTCATGAAGTAATGGATGACTTAGAAATTGATCAAATCACAAAAAAAGGATTACAATTGTGTTTATAGAAATATTTTATGTATGTATATTTCCTCATATTCATAGTCAATAAAATAATTACTCAACATTAGGAAAAGGAACTTAAAACAAAAGTGTTGTCCTAATACCTTAATTTGTGTTAAACTGGTGGTCTTTTGAATCATCACGGATTTATGGATTTGAGACCTTCAATTTTCCATTGATCATTCACTTTTTTGTGATTTATGACCTTAATCACTCCCTATAAATATGTATACTTTTCCTCCGTGTACATATCTCCACTTTCCCCTAATGTTATCCTACTTGGAGACCTAGTTATATATTAGTCCATGTGACCTATGTAATTCTCATTCTCCCTTTTATATAGGATTTTTTATGAAACCTTCTCATGATGTGGGATTTAAACATAATAAATTTCAAAGAATATATTACCAATATCAATTTTAAATTGTGAGGATTCAATTTATTTAAGGTGGGGAGAATGTGACGCCATAAAAATTCTAAAAGAGTAACTTTTATCTGAAAGCGTATAACCTCTTGAGACTTTATGGTATATTTAATATTTTAAATAAATTTAATATATATCATTTATCTTTTAATTCATGAAATACTGATTTATCTTTCATCGCAAGGAACAATGAGTTTCTTTGATGACTTACGTTACACGCATGATCGAGTTTTACAAAACAACAATATATTAATAAAACATTATTATTTAGTATAATGAGATATAAAATAGTCATTAAATTAATGTTTTTGAATAGTATTAACCAAAATATGAAAATATATGGTGAATTCATTGGTTATAAATTAATTATAAATGAATATAAAACCCAATTGAATATAAAGGGAATGTTTTTATAGAAAACTATTTTTATGCCCACAAAGTTGTTTTATCCTGATAAATTAAATTAATTACAATTAGTGATTGATATTAATGAAATATATATATTAAATATTCAATCAAATATTTTTTACATTCATCAAATAGATTGGATAGGTATAATATAAGAATAAACCCAATATTATGCATAAAAATCAATATTTTTATAAAGTCATTTTTGTTGTCTTTTAATGGAGAACCTATTTCAAATCCAATTTTTAGAAATTTTATAAATCTTATATTCAAAAAAAACATATTTTAAATATGAACATAAAAATTGTATTAGGTTTAATTATTGGTATTTTTTTATGAAGTTTCATTTTTTTAATAAATAGTGAAAATACTGAATTTTAATTCAAAACTGCTTTTTTATCTAATTTATTTAAAAGGTTAAATTATATTTTTAATTGGTTTTAGAGATTAATTATATTATTTTTTTATTAATTAATAAAATTTAGGTCATTGGAATTAATTTCAATTTTAAATTGGATATAAAAACATAGCAAACTTTTGAACGTTTTTTCTTTAAAAACCCACATTGTCGTACCTTCTGTAAGATTAAATTTAAATTAATTTATACCACTTATATGATTGGAATTTATAAAAATGGATTAAATATTTGGAATCAGAATAAATTTTAATGTCTAATAAGGTTTATTTAGTTTTTACCAAAAAAATTAGGGAAAGTTATTAAAATTAATTACATCGATTAAGGTAAAATTAAATTTAAAAAGAACTAAACCTTAATATTAAGGGTAAAATGACCTATAAAATTTTCCAAAACCTATTGGATGGCCATATTTCATAAAATAAACCTATAAGGTTCCATAATGATTCATTTGGAAACTTGGGGAACAATTAATACTTGGGGAACAGGCAATTTTTTCAAAATACCAAGTGTGTCATTTCCCTCCACTATAAAAAGGCACCCATGCCTCCCACTTCCTCACACCTCTCAAGAACTTTTGGATTGACAAATATCTACCAAAATAGCTCCTAAAAATCTATCCCCTAATCCTATAATCTTAACCTTAATCATAAATTCATCCAAGTAATTCCTTTAGTGAAAAATAAAATGACTTACCCGAATAAGAGGTAACCTCCTTCCTCAAACTCTTTAGTTTTATTTTCATACTCGACCCCATGAAATATTCTTATTTCATGATTATATAATAACACAAGTATACTCAATATACTGATATATTTTTATTCTAAGTGTTTTACCTAAACTTACCCACACTTCCATCTAATGGGTAACGAACTTACCATTTATGTGTATGGTGAACTACCGTCTCACAAAAAAATGGTGTTTGTTTTTACTTTACTACATCTCATGGTTGGGAATTATTATTCATATGGTGTTTATATATGATATATATTATATTTATAATGTATTTATGCTTCTGTAATTTTTATATAACACATACCCTTATGCCTTCCATTTTGTATTAATACGATAACATCGTTTGTGGAAGTGTGGACTATCTCCCCCTAAAAGTGATGTGATTCATTCACACTATAAATAGAATGTATAAACAATGGTTTCATTAAACCTATAAAAAATATATGACATAAATATAATAATTAAATTATAATATAAATATATACTGAATATATATATGATAATTAAATCATGGTTTAAATTCTGAATATGATTAAATCGTGATCTAAGTAATGGGAACAACAAGTAACAAGTCAAAATAAACTTGAGAAACTAGGAAATTAACACCCAAAATAGTTAAAATAATGAAATATTGTTAACAAATGGGTAATAAGATATTATAAGAAAATCACATATGATATCATGAATATTAATATGGTTCTATAATAATTTATTAACCTATTTAAAACCAATATACATTAATTTAAAGGAATACCACCCAAAAGGAATCACAATGTAAGATATTTTCATCTCACTTTTTACATTTATGAGATAAATATCATATTCACCACTTAATTCTTTTTTGAGGTGTACCTACTACATATTTTGATATATTATATCATGAATTAATTTATATTCATGGTATTTTTAGTTTTAATTTGAATTATTTCTTCTAAGGGGATTTGAATTAAAAGTTACCAAGTGGTAAAAAATTTCATAACTTGATTCATTTTCATTGGGTCATATTACTTTCTTATTGTTGTTAATATTATAATATTATATGTGTAGTAAATTTTTACTATATATTATTATATTTCCACATTATTTATATGTATTTACATTTAACACACATAATATATTCTTTTATTGATTCTCACATCAATGTTATAGTCTTTTCAAGGGTTTACTTCACAATCTCATTTTGTTCAGGATTATTTACACATGAATTTCCATCTGAGGAAATTATTTGATCATCGTCTAATAAACCCTTTAATTTTCTTATCCTATTATTATTCATGACCTTTTCTAAGTAATATTACCATTTTTTCATTCTTTTATACTCAAACTGTTCTATAAAATATTTTTAAGAAAACACAACTTCATTTCCCTCTTTAGTCGGAGAACCTAAAAACCCAGTTTTCTAAAAATGTTTTCAAAAAATGTTTTAACCATTCCAAAATTATTCATTAAAAACATTTTTACCCTTTTTTTATTTTAAAAAAATTCAAATGAATCTTCTTGTCTCTTTCCGAACAAGTAACTTTTCTAACCTTTTACGGTGTAAAAGGAATGTTCTTTTTATCTTGTACGACATGTATAGATTTACTATTTTCATTTCTTTGAATATTCCTTTACATGTTTAGAATGTTAATTTTTTAATAAAATGTTTTAAAAATTGATTTTAAAATAAAATTATTTTAAAAAAAATCAAAAAAAATATTTTCCTCAAGAATGTTTTCAAAATATCTTTTTATAGTATTTCTACTCATCAATGACAACAAACCAATATTTTTTTACACCACTTGGGATATGTTGTATTGATACTATCTTTATTCTTCCTCTAGATGATTTATGATTTCTTTGACCAAGGATAGTATTTACATTCACTACCTTGATTCCTTTTAGTCCCTTTGAAATATTCAATTTCCTATGATCATTTGACATTAAATTTCCTATAATTATCCATATCATTTATCTTGGATATGTTTATTTCCTAAACCATATATCATTTTTACATATGGTGTTTACTTTGACATGTTATATCATGAATCTCCTTATTCTCATCATATTCTAAGTTTCATTTAATTCATGGGTAATTGTTATTCAAATGTTTCAAAGTGGTATGAGAGACTTTGGAATGTTTATAGATTATTTTCCTCAAAATTTCTTAATGATATTTTAATGGTATCTCCATTCATCAATGTCAAAAACTCTTGTTGTTAGTTATCCTCCATTGAGGAAATATTGGTAAATTTGTATCTTCTAATCCATGTAGATATTTGATAAGGAACATTGTTAAATCGATTATTCAATATATGAGTAATGATTTGGAAAGGTATGACACGGGTGGGTCTCGGTTATAGATAGATCCTTGATGCATCAGTAGTCTCTTGGGATGAGTCAATTGGATAGCCTTAGATGGGTTTTTTTACCCAATATTATAAATCATATTTTGAAATACCTTGATCGTAAAGTTACCATGTACCTAAGAAACATGGCATCTAATAATTAATAATTTCACTCATTTAGATTCATTTATTATATATCTATGAGATTTTATGTCAATATATATATGGATTCATTTCATTCTCATTTCATTGATTTAATGGAATGTGTTTTAGTTATTTTCATTTCCATGTTAATTATGCCTTATCTAGTAATTTGAATGGAATGTTTTTTGAGTTATTATCTTATCATATTGTTTATCCATTAATTTTACTTATTATATGGAAAGTTTTTTTAGTTATTATCTTTCTATATTGACTATTCTCATTGATTCATTATTGTTTATGCTATACTTTAAATTATTAAGCATTTGAGTTCACCCTTATTTTTTTCTCTTCCCCAGGAATCTAAGAAGTGTACTAATAAAGATATTCAAGGATATTCTAGATGAAATAAAGTTATGATTATCCTCTAAAGAAAACAATATCTATTGTAATTAGTATATTAATTTAAAATACAAGACTCATGTATGTATGTAGTTTACCAATACTACTAAACTCTTTGGTATATTGGGATCTGATTGTTTGTAATCATGCCAATGTAATAGTAGCATGACACCATCTTCAGGATTACTGGGGTTGGGTCACTGCATTTGGTATCATAGGAATTTCAGTAGAAACCTTGGGAACTAGATTTAGAAAACATAGATTATGGAACATATCCTTAAGATATACTTTGAGGATAAGTATAGAATAATATCCTAGAATTTTGGTAAGGTAGATATTATGTGGGTCTTCCTATCAATACATCCCTATCTGGATACTATAAGTGGATGTGGTTCTAGTACAGATGTACCTAGGGGTAACAACTATGACAAGGTACATTGGGTCTGACTCCTTGTAACCAGGTACATGACAACGATCCTTACTATGTACCTAGTTTGACACTCTCAGGGGATATGATTAGGATAATTCACATTTTATTTACAAACCATTATGAAGGATTTGAATAGATAATGACAATGAATGACCTTGGTTAAACCTGATGTTTTTTAGATTGAAAATAATGTGTCAAGATTTAGAGATCCTAAAAATGATTATATTTTTTCCAATATGATAATTTATGCTCACACTATGGTTTTTGGTTTTAGGAAATTCCCTCTTCTAAAGGTTAAACTCTAGACCAAGGAATGACCTATGTAGAAATAAAATGGATGAATTATTTATATATTGTGGTTTTATTGAAAACCTTAGTTAAAAATTTATTTAGTGATTAACGTTATTTCAAGGTTGTCTATCATATTTATTTATAAATTATATTAATATGGTTTTATAAAAAGTATAAATTGTATTCTGGGTGACAACCCATCAAGTCTGGAAAGGTCTCAGGACTTTAACTCTTGATCGAAGGATGATAAGGGTTTATTTCCAACCATTAATCTACATAATGTATCAGTTAATATGTCATTATTTTTAGTTAAACAATTTGATGAATAAATATTAATGATGTACTTGTGGTATTACTTTTTAGGTTTAGAGATTAATGTATTAACCATTTTATCTTTGGAGAATAGTTAGATAAAATAGTTATACTTTTCACTCTTTTATAGGTCTTATGGTCTGTTAGATGTTTATTTCAATGCTTTAGGAATCAAAGTTAATTTTTAGATATTTGTTTAATGAAGTAATGGATGAATTAGAAATTGATAAAAGAACGAAAAAATGATGAAAATTGTGTTTATATAATTATTTTATGTAAGTATATTTCCTTTTATTTATAGGCTGTAAAATAATTACCAAGATAGAGTTTAAATTCTAAGGACGCCATTTATTTAAGGTGGGGAGAATGTAAAACCCTGAAAATTCTAAAAGATTTACTTTTATTTGACAGTGTATAACCTCTCAAGACTTTATGGTATATTTAATATTTTAAATGAATTTAATATATATCCTTTATTGTTCAATGCACACAATATTGAGTTATCTTGCATCACACGGAACAATGAGTTTCTTTGATGACTTGGCTTACACGCATGATCGAGTTTTACCAAACAATAATATATTAATAAAACATTATTATTTAGTATAATGAGATATAACATTGAAAATAAATTAGGAGTTATGAATAGTATTAATTGAATTCTTAAAATCTATGGTTAATTAATTGGTTATAAATTAATTAAAAATGAATATAATAACTAATTTAATATAAAGGGGATGTTTTTATAGAAAACTATTTTTATGCTCATAAAGCTGTTTTATCCTAATAAATTAAATTGATTATAATTATTGTGTGATATTAATGAAATATATATAATAAATATTCAATCAAATATTTTTTATATTCATCCAAGAGATTGGATAGTCATATGATAAGAACAAACCCAATATTATGCATAAAAATCAATATTTTTATAAAGGCACTTTTGCCGACTTTTAATAGAGAACCTATTTTAAATCCAATTTTTTGCACTTTTATAAATCTTTTATGAAAAAATAAACTTAATATGTGATATATGAACATAAAAATTATCTTAGGTTGAATTTTGAGTATATTCTATGAAGTTTCATTTGTTGATGAACAGTAAAAAATACTGAATTTTAATTCAAAACTACTTTTTCATATAACGTATTTATAAGATTAAATTATATTTTTATTTGGTTTTAAAATTTATTTATATTAATTAATCCAATTTAGTTCATCCTAATCAATTTTACTTTGAAATTGGATATAAAAATATTACAAACTTTTGAACTTTTTTACTTTATAAACCCACATTGTCATCCCCTCTACGGGATTAAATTTAAATTAATTTATAACAATTTTGTGATTTGAATTTGAAAAAATGGATTAAATATTTTTAATAAACATAATTTATAATTTCTAATAATTTCAACTTAGGTGTTTACCAAAAATATCAGTGAAATTAATTAAAATTAATTACATTGATTAAGGTAAAATTAAGCTTAACAAGGGACTTAACTTTAATATTCTGGGAGAAAATGACCAATAAACTTTTCCAAGACCTATTTTATGGCCACATTTAGTCCAATAAAACTATAAGGTTCTATAATGGTCCATTTAGACACTTTTGGAACAATTAATACTTGGGGAACACATGATTCTTTTCAAAAATATCATGTGTGTCCTTTCCCTCCACTATAAAAAGGCAATCACTCCTCCCACTTCCTCACACCTCTCAATCCATTTTGTCTCGACCAAGATCTACCAAAATTTCTTCTAAAAATACCCCCCATCATACTATAAGACTCACATTGGGCATAAATCCATCCAAGTAAGTCCTTTGGTGCAAAACAAAAAGAGTTACCTGAATAAGTGGTAAATCCTTTCTCAGGATCTTTAATTTTATTTTCATTCTTGACCCAATAAAAATTATTATTCCAAGATTATATAATAACAAAAGTATCCTAAATATAATTATATTTTATTATTTTATGGGTTACATCTACATTTACACACACTTCCATCAAATGGGTAATGAACTTACTATTTTTGTGTATGGTGAACTACCGCCTCACAAAACGATATTGTTTGTTTTTCCTTTACCACCTATCATTGTTTAAAATTATGATGGAAACTGTTTATATATGATATATATTATATTTATAATTTATTTATGCTTCTTTAATTTTTATATAACACATACCTTTTTTCTTTCCATTTTGTGTAAATATGATAACATCATTTGTGGAAGTGTGGACTACCACCCCCTTAAAGCGATGTGATTCGTTCACACTATACATAAAACACATTATGGATGTTTTATTAAACCTATGAGACATATATTAAATAAATATAACAATTTAATTATAATATAAATATGTATCATTTACTTTTCATTCTTTTAATATGACAAAGAAATTAAAGTAGCGTTCATGCGTACGTACGGTCTACCATCTCCATGAACGATGTATTTCATTTCTTATCTCCAAACTTAATAAATTATTATAAATATATATATATATAATGAATATATATTATAATTAAATCATGGTTTAAATTATGAATATTATTAAATCGTGATCTATTTAATAGGAACCACAAGTAACAAGTCAAAACATACTTGAGAAACTAGGCAATTAACACCTGAAATAGTGAAAATATTGAAAGATTCTTAACAATCGAGTAATAAGATATTATAAAAATATCATATATGATATAATAAATATTAATATGGTTCTGGAATAAGTTAGTAACATGTTTAAAACCATTATATATAAATTTAAAGGAATTTCTCCATAAAGTAACACAAGGTAATGGATTTTCATCTCACTTTTTACATCGGTGAGATGAATGTCATATTCACCACTTACTTATTTTGTATGGTGTACCTACTACCAATTTTGATATATCATATCATGAATTGATTTATATTCATTGTATTTTTTAGTTTTAATTTGGATTATTTCTTTTAAGGGGATTTTAATTAAAAGTTTCCAAGTGGTAAATAATTTCATAACCTGATTCATTTTCATTAGATTATATTACTTCCTCATTATTTTTAATATTCTAAGATTATGTGAGTAATAACTTTTTACTACTTGTTATTATATTTATACTTTATTTATATGGATTTACATTTAACACACATAATTTATTCATTGATTGATTCTCACATCAATGTTATGGTCTTTTCAAGGGTCTACTTCACAATCTCATTTTGTTCGGGATTATTTACACTTGAATTTCCATCAGAGGAAATTATTTGATCATTGTATAATAAACACTTTTATTTTATTCTCATATGGTTATTCATGAACTTTTTCAATTAATAGTACAATTTTTTGATTCTTTGGTACTCAAAATGTTCTATAAAATGCTTTTAAGAAAACCCGACTTCACTTACCTCTTTAGTCAAAGAACCTGTTTTCTTCTAAAACCCTAGTTTTATAAAAATGTTTTAAAAAATGTTTTAGCCTTTAAAAAATTATTTATTAAATGCATGTTTACCCTTTTTTCTTTTATAAATGTTTTTCAAAGGAATATTCTTTTTGTTTTCCAAACAACGCACTTTTCCAACCTTTTACCGTGCAAAAAGAATGCCCTTTTTACCCTGTACGGCATGTACGGATTTACTACTATCATTTTTTTGAAGCTTCCTTTTAATTTTTAAAAGGTTAATTTTAAAATAAAATTTTTTAAAAAGTGATTTTCAAAGAAAAGGATTTTCAAAAAAAATAAAAAAAAATAATGTTTTCCTCAAGAATGTTTTCAAAAGATCTTTTTATAGTATTTCTATTTATCAATTACAACAACCCTTTATATTTTTACACCACTTTGGATATATTGTATTTATACAATACTTATTCTTCCTCTAGATGGTTTATGATTTATTTGACCAAGGATAATATTGACATTCACTGCCTTCATTCCTTTTAGTCCCTTTTAAATATTTAATTTATTATAATCATTTGACATTGAATTTCCCCTAATTATCCATATCATTTATCATAGATATGTTTATTGCCTAAACTTTATATCGTTTTTACATACGTTGTTTACTCTGACATGTTATATCATGAATATCCTTATTCTCATGATATTCTAAGTTTCATTTAATTCATGGGGGATTATGATTCAAATGTTTCAAAGTGGTATGGGGCACTTTGAAATGTTTATATATCATTTTCCTTAATAATGTCTTAATGATCTTTCAATGGTATCTCCATTCATCAACATCAAAAACCCTTGTTGTTAGTTATCCTCCACTGAGGAAATATTGATAAATCTATATCTTCTACTCCATATATATATATTTGATAAGGTACATTGTTAAATCGATTATTTGATATATGAGGAATGCTTTGGATAGGTACGAAACAGGTGGGGCCCGGTTATAGATATCCCCTCGATGCATCGATAGTCTCATGGGATGAGTTAGTTGGCTAACCTTAGATGGGTCTTTTCACCTGATATGTTAAACTATCTTGTGAAATTTCTTGACGGTAAAGTTACCATCTACCTAGAAAACATGGAATCCAATAATTAAGAATTTCCCTCATTTAGATTCATTTATTATTTATATAGGATATTTTTCATTAACATATCTATAGATGCATTTCATTTCAAGTTCATTGATTTAATGGAATGTGTTTCAGTTGTTTTCTTTTCCATATTTATTATGCCTTGTCTAGTTATTTAAATGGCATCTGTTTTCAATTAATACCTTACCATATTGTTTATCTATTAAATTTATTGACTATATGTCATCTATGTTCAATTATTATCTTACCATATTGACTATTCTCAACGATTCATCATTGCTTCTACTATAATTGACCTTACTGAGCATTTGAGATCACCCTTATTTTGTTTCCCTTCCCGAGGAATCCAAGAAGTGTATTAAGAAATATATGCAAGGATATTCTAGATGGAATAAAGTTATTATTATCCTCAAAATAAATAAATAAATAGTTAGTGTATTCATTTTTAATAAAATACTCATGTATGTATCTGATTCACCAAGACTACTAAACACTTTGGTCCTTCAGTATCTGATTCTTTATAATCATTCCAATATAATAGTAGCAAGACATTGGATCCAGGATTATTGAGGTCAGGTTGCTACATTTGGTATCAGAGTAAGTTTAGCAAAAACCGTGGGAACTATATTTAAAAACATAGATTATAGAACAAAATACTAAGATAGACCTCTAGGATAAGTATAGAAGAACATTCTAGAATTTTGCTAAGGTGTATATTATGTGGGTATTCCTATCAATATATCCTTGTATAGATACTACAAGTGGATGTGGTTCAGGAATAGATGTATCTAGGGGTAATAACTCTGATAATGTGTGTCGGGCCTGACTTGGCATAACCTGGTACATGACAACAGACCTTACTATGCACTTGGTTTGACACTCCTATGGAATATGCTTAGGATAATTTATATTTTCTTTAAAACTCATTATGAAGGATTTGAATAGATAATGACAATGAATGACCTAGGTTAAACCTGATGTATTTTAGATTGAAAATAATGTGTCAAGATTTAGAGATTCTAAAATGATTATATGTTTTTTCCAATATGATAATTGATGCTCACACTATGGGTTTTGGTTTTAGGAAATTCCCTCTTCTAAAGGTTAAACTCTAGACCAAGGAAGGACCAATGTAGAAATAAAATGGATAAAGTATTTATGTATTGAGGTTTTATTGAAAAAAATTAGTTAATAGTCGATTTAGTTATTAACATTATTTCAAGGATGTCCATCATATTTATTTTGGAAATTATATTAATATGGTTTTAGAAAAGGGCAACTTGTATTCTAGGTGACAACACATCAAGTCTAGCAAAATTGCAGGACTTGAACCCATGACTAAAGGACAATTGAAAGTGTGTCTGATTGTTGACTATCAACTGGTCAAAGTTCCGATGCTCTGTTAATGTGTATAGCAGCACTCAGGTCGAATCATCGGTGATGATACTTTTTAATAGTCGATTGTTTTTAATTGATTGTATTTTGATTGGGGGTTTCTTTCCAGAGCATAAATTAAGTGATTAATTGATTAATATTGATTTAACAATTTTATAAATATTGTTATGAGTTCATCATTAGGTAGTTAAGCTTGTGATATCCATGAGTTTTGCTCTATATTACATTAAATTAACACTCATGTCACAAGTTGACATTGATTGGAATTCCTAAGTGTTAAAGCTTTAATCCAAGCCTTAACTTAACTAGGATTATAATCTCAATCAGTACTTGATTGTGGTAGTGTATTTATAGTTCCAATAATCCATGTAATCCATACGTTAAACAAAACAAGTCATTAATCCATGACATTTTAAGTCCAACATACACAATGTTAATTTAAAGAATATTCATCAAGTAATAGCTCTCAATCACTTAACATACCTAAATTATAACTCATCAAAATGATAGATTTACTCATCCATTTAAATGATTAGTAATCTTTTTATAATCATCATGATGATAAATTAAGAAGATAATAAAAAGAAAGGGACAAGAAATGAGTGGTGTGTCGAACACACACACAAATGATGAAGGGAATTAAATACTGACTTTAGATTGAATGAGAAGGCAAAAAGAGGGAAGGGGTTTTAACTTGATTTAAACTATTTTAAGAACATTAATATTAAACTATAGAAGGTGGATGAGAATAAGATATATTGAAGAAGAAACTTTTATTAAAATAGAATTAGAAAAAAAAGAATTACAAGATTACAACAATGAAGAACACAAAAGTAAATGAAAACAAAGAAAGGAGGAAGGTTCTCTCAAGTGAAAACTTAAGTATGGAAGGTCCTTCCAATATTTTGGAAAGGATTTAGTCATTACAATTTATTCTCCTCTATTCTGAAATGTCAACCCTTTTGAAATGAGAAGAGGAGATGTATTTATAGCTCAAGGTGGTGGATTGTTTGCATTCCAAAACTACCCCTCCACTTGACTTGACGATTTGGACATCCATGCAGATGAATCTAGAGATATATTCTTATTCAAAGTTGTATATAATAATTTTGTCCAACTACTCTAAAAAATTGGATTCATTTGGACTTATGGATCCAAAGTTATGGAAGTTTGCATAAACAATGTTAAACTGTCCATTTCTATCCATGATTTTTCGATGGCCAAAATATGAATGGATTTTTGAATAATAAGATGCCTTCAAATCAAAATTCTTTATTCAAAAAAGTAGGCCGCCTATATATTATATTTCACACTGAAAAATATCATATTTATTTGATGAATAGATCATGAGAAATTTCATGAATAGTGTTTGGATTTTAATTCTCAGCCAGAATGGTGGGCTGGACTTCAAAGAATCAGTTAGGCCTTTTTTTATTGGAGTTGGGCCCTAAAATTTTTATCCATGACTCCTTAAATTGTCCCCAGAACAAAGTAGAAGAATAAAGAAATTTGAAATTCTGGATTGAGCTCAGTAATTCAATATTCATAGCTAGTCCAGTTTCATCCCAAATTCTTTGGGTCTTCTTGTGTGGTCCATATGACCCTTCAAATGGCAGAATTGGCTCATGATCCCTTCTAATGAAATGTGTTATATTGAAAGAGGAATACTAAAAACAATAAAAATTCAATTTTGATCTGTATGGTGATATTTATTATAAAAACATTAAACATACTTGAATTTGGATGAATTCAAATAGTGCTCAAAAATTATATTTAATATTTAAACATTAATATTTCACACAAATTATGAACATTTCATATAAAATTAGTAAATATAGTATATAATAAGTTATGAATAAGTGAATAACATCAACTCCCCCACACTTATTCTTGTACATGTCCTCGTGTGCAATAAATATAAAAACATGACAAAATCATTTTTACTCACCAACAAATATTAAAATTTTGTTTTCCCTAATCAGGGGAGGTTTAGACGATTTCACTCATCCATATTGAATTCCACCACAAGTTATTATAGAAACGATGTTCCAAAAACATTTCATTTTTTCATGCTCAAATTTATAAATGGAAAATGGTGGCACACAAAACTTACTCCTCTCAAGATGATAAAATTAATTTATGGAGTTTCACTCATTTACCAACCAAAAGTGAAAATCTTAGAGTTTGTAAGAGCTCTCAGCTTACACTCCCTATCCTAAAGTTCTCAAAAATAAAGAGGTATTTTTAGGGGGTTTTCTGTGGCTATGGGATGGTAAGAAGATGATATCCAAAAGATAGAAAAAGGGGGGTAAAACACCAACATGGAGAAAGCAATGCACATTTTTTTTTAAATGAGACATGAAAGGAAATGGAAACACATATTTAGGAGGAAATGAAAATGTGAAATGAGACACAAAAGAGGAAATAAATTTGAAGTGGATGAGAAGATTAAATATTTACAAACCATGAAATTTCTCCCAATGACATAAGTGTTCATTTTTTTCTTTTTTTATATTTTTTCGAAAGTTTAAATTGAAATAGATCTCACACACATATCCCAACTCATGATTGATCTCCTCAAAACACTAATTGTAATAGTTATAACAATATCAAAGGTTAAGGAAGGGTGATTTTTGACCCACCCAATACACAACCCATTCTTATTTTCTTTTCTTTCTTTTTTTGATTTTTTTTTTTTGATTTTTTTTTTTTGATTTTTTTTTAACACTTTTCAATGTCATTTGTATAAGATAAACATATATACATTCACAAACCCCACTGAAGGACAACCTCTCCCCCACACTTAAATTGATTCTTTCCCTCGAGCATATGATAACATGGTTAAAATAAAAAAAAAGAGTACCCCAAATGAAATTCATCCCCCCCACACTTAAATTTCAAAAAAAAATATGCAATGAAAATCCATGTTGATATTGGGTGTGATAAGATATTCGGCTTGTAATGTGGCTATCAAAGAAAAGGTTTTCATAGGCTCTAAGGGGATTTCAAAAGGAGGGTTAATGTATGGTTAATGGGAAGCTATTTGGCTATTATAATTCTCATGGGGTTTAGAAAATGCATCTATCATATTAATGCACACGAAAGTAGGAAATTCAGCTCGAAGGTCCATAAACTC
The DNA here is from genome assembly GCA_963277665.1 of Viscum album. NCBI lineage: Eukaryota > Viridiplantae > Streptophyta > Magnoliopsida > Santalales > Viscaceae > Viscum > Viscum album. The sequence goes on along the minus strand of OY728120.1, from coordinate 642,890,507 downwards.
AAGACTCACATATGAGGGTAAAAAACACATTTTTAAAATAAGGTCATAAGTAGCCTTGGAATGAAAGAAAATATTGTTCCTCATGAGTGGGAAAAATCATTTTCCAAATCAAAAATTGAGCATTCAAAATTTGTTGGTTTTGAAACAAGATTCTTTATCAAAAATCATGATGAAACCACAAAATTTTTTAGATGAAACCATGTATTTTGACTCCCCAAAATGGTTGGACAAAATTTGGAAATTGGAAGGTGAGTAAGTATCACCCTTGATTTTTCATTTTTTTTAAATGATTTTTTTTAGTTTTTTAGGGTTTTTTTAGTTTTTTTTATAGACACACACACACAAAAGAGTAAATAAAAAATTTGATGAGGAAAGTGGTAAAAAAATGAAAGATAGGGGAAGAATAAGAAATAGGGAGAGAGAGGAAGATATAGAGAGAGTTAAAGGGAAATAGGTTCCCCCTGGTTTGGATTTGGTGGGTTGTCATCTCCATCTAGTTGTGGGTCAACTGTAGAAGTTGGGGATCTCATGGAAGTCGATGTGATTCCAGGATTGTATGTCCTCTCATGGTGATGCTTTAACCGATGTCCATTAACTGTAAATGTCCTTTTGGAAGAAGGGTCTTGGACTTGCACTACACCAAATGGGTAAACATTAGTAATAACAAAATGACCTTCCCAACGAGAATTAAGCTTACCTGGGTGAAGTCGAAATCAAGAATTAAAGAGAATTACCTTTTCACCTTCATGAAATACCTTTTGCAGGATGTGTTTTTCATGGAGTGCCTTGGATTTTTCTTTTTAGAGATTAGAATTCTCATAAGAATCAAGTCGAAGCTCCTCCAGTTCAGCCAATTGCAACAATCTTTCTTCACCAGATTTTTCACAATCAAAATTACAGGTTTTCATATCGCAAAAAGACTTATGTTGGATTTAAACTGGTAAATGATATGCTTTACCAAAAACTAGCCTAAAAGGAGACTTCCCAATGGGTGTTTTATAGGCAGTTCGATAATCCCAAAGTGTTTCACCAAGTCTTTTAGGTCAGTCTTTTCTGATGGGTTTTACAATTATTCTAAGCACTCTTTTCACTTCTCTATTAGAAAGTTCAGCCATGCCATTTTTCTGGGGGTGATATGCAGTTGAAGTTTTATGTACAACCTCATTCTTTTTTAAAAGAGATTTCATGGTTATATTACAAAAATTGGTTCCTAAGTCACTTATCAAGGCACGTGGTGTGCCAAATCGATGGAAGATGTGTGTCTTTAGGAACTCACTAAAAGTATGTGAATCGTCATTTCTAGTGGGTTTGACCTCGAACCACCTAGAAACATAATCAAACGCAAGAAGAATGTATGAGAATCCATTGGAAGGGGGGAATGGTCCCATGAAATTGATTCCTCAAACATCAAAGATCTTACAGAAGATTAAAGGCTTTTGGGGAATTTCATTTATTTTGGAAATTGTGCCAAACTTTTGGAAAGTGGTACATGATTTAAAGAACTCATGTGAGTCTTTGAAGAGTGAAGGCCAGAAGAATCCAGAGTCTAGAACCTTTTGGGAGGACCTTTGTGGTCCAAATTGGCCACCTCCAGAAAGTGAGTGATAGAATTTGAAGATAGAGGAATGTTCATCTTCATCAACACATCTCCTAATTACCATGTCAGCCCCAATTTTTCAAAGATTATTATCTTCCCAAAAATAGTATTTTGAATCACTTTTTAACTTCATTTTTTGTTCTTTTGAAAAAAAATTCAATAAAAACACCAGAAACCAAGTAATTTACAATTGGGGCATACCATGGTATTTTTTGGAGTGAGAGATGAAAGGTGATCAGTGGGGAATTCAGGATCAATGATTTATGAAAGAGAAGAATTAGAAATTTTACTCAGGTGATCATCCGTAGGGTTTTCTTTTCCTGGTCTATCTTTGATTTCAAGGTCAAACTCTTGGATCATTAGGATTCATCTTATTAGCCTCAGTTTGGAATCACTTTTCTTGAGTAATAACTTTATAGCAGAATGATCTGTGAAGATGATGTTTTTGGCACCTAAGAGATAGGTCCAAAATTTATCTAAGGCAAAAACAACTGCTAAAATTTTCTTTTTCAGTGACAGTTTAGTGAGATTGAGTTTCATCCAATGTTTTTGAGTCATAATAGATTACATGAGGAATGTTTTCTCTTCTTTGACCAAGAACAGCCCCAACAGATCTATCAGAAGCATCACACATCAACTCAAATGGTAAAGACCAATCTGGGGGTTGTAATATTGGAACATATGTAATAGAAGTTTTGAGTTCAATGAAGGCTCTCTTGAAAACCTCATCAAAATGGAAATTGACATCATTTTGGATCAACCGAGTGAGTGGGAGGGAAATCCTACTGAAGTTATGGATGAATCGCTGATAGAAATTGTCATGACCGAAGAATAAACAGATGTCTCGAATAGTGGTGGGTTTAGGAAATGATTGGATCACTTCAATTTTGGTAGGATCAACTTCAATACCCTCTTTTGAAACTATGTTCCCTATAACAATCTCATTTGCAACCATGAAGTGACATTTTTCAAAATTTAACACAAGGTTACACTTGACACACTTTTGAAGGACTAGAGAGAGTGAATGCAAGCATGATTCAAATGACTCACCATAAATGGTAAAGTCATCCATGAAGACTTCCATGCAGTGTTCAATGAATTCAGAAAAGATTCTCATCATACACCTTTGGAATGTTGCAGGAGAATTACAAAGGCCCAAAGGAATTCTCTTATATGCATATGTTCCAAAGGGGCATGTGAAAGTAGTCTTTTCTTGGTCCTAAGGTGCGATTGGGATTTGGAAGTAGCTGGTGTATCCATCAAGAAAGCAATAATGTGACTTTCTGACTAATCGTTCTAGCATTTGATCAAGGAATGGAAGAGGGTAGTGATCTTTTCTTGTTTCAACATTCAATTTTTGGTAATCAATACACACATGTCATTTGTTCTTCACTCGAGTTGTGACTACCTCCCCGTGTTCATTTGTGACAACAGTTATCCCACCCTTCTTAGGTACAACTTGAATTGGACTAACCCATTCACTATCAGAAATTGGTTAGATAATACCAGCTTGAAGAAACTTGGTGATATCTTCCCTAACTACCTCAAGGATGAGTGGATTGAGTCTTATTTGTGGTTGTCTAATTGGTATGGATGATTCCTCAAGAAGGATGTGATGCATGAAAATAACAGGGTTGATTCCTGGTATGTCATCTAGGGTCCAAACTAAGGCCTCTTTGTTTTCCTCTAACACCTGAACAAGTTTGGACTCCTCGGTTTCAGTAAGTGAAACAGAGATAATGACAATATATGAGTGATCATGGAAAAGGAATGCATATTTCAGGTGTTCAGGAAGAGGTTTCAGATCAGTCTCACCTTTCATTTGTTGTCTAGAGAACTCAGGAATAGAGGAAGGGATTTCATTTGCTCTAGATTCATTTTCCTTAATACTGTCCAAGGTGGAGTAGTAGAGATCAGAGTTGATGTGGGATTCAAGTGGTTTTTCAAGATCCTCTAGATTTATGGAGTCTATGAATGAGAGGTCCATATCAACTTCACCATTTATGACTTGGTTAATCATGGTGCAGATTTCACAAGATCCTTTGTCATTAGAGCATGAATAACATGATGGATTGGGGTTCAATTGACTCTTAGAAGTGTCCTTGGAAGCATGGATTGAGAATTCAGAGTGATCCTTAGATGGGTATCGCATGGCCTGTAAAATGTTGAACTTGACCATTTGGTCACCAAATTCCATGGATAAAATGTCGAAATGAACATCAATCTTGGTTCTTGTTGTCATTAGGAATGGTATTTCTATAATTAGGGGAGATCGAGAAGAGTACTTCTCACCTTCTATGTCAAGGAAATAGAAATCAATAGGGAAGATAATATCATTCACACGAACAAGGACATCCTCAATTATTCCCTCAGGACTGGTTGTGCTTCGATTGGCTAACTGAATGACAACACTCATTGGATGTAAAGGACCTACAACAAGGTTGGAGAAGATGGATTTGGGAATGACATTAATTAAGGCTCTTAGGTCTATGAGTGCATCATCAAAGTTGGAACTTCCAATTTGGCATGGAGTCATAAAGGTCCCTAGATCTTTGCACTTTATGGGAATAGACTGTTGGGTAGAAACATTTTCGAAGGTCCTAAGTTGCCTTTTGTGGGTGAAAAAATCTTTAAAAAACTTGGCATACTTAGGGATTTGTTTTATGGAATCTAAGAGGTAATGTTGACTTCAACACGTCTAAACATGTAAAGCATTTCAGGATCGGGTTCAAAGGACTTCTTTGGCTTAGAAACGGCTTGAGGAAAAGGAATTGGGTTCCTAAGTGGAATGGAAGGAGGTGAGAGAATGGATTCATATTCCTTTTCAAGGTTCTTTTTCTTTTCATTTTCTAGTTCAACATTTAAAGGGGAGTTAGAGGACTCATTATAAGGCATAGAAATTTGCTTTCCCGATCTAAGTGAAATTTCACTTACATTACCCTTGGGGTTGGGTAATGGTTTAGCTGGGATTTGGGAAGAATTTGACTATTGTTGCTGGCTTTGGTGGGATGCTAGTTGACCAATTTGTGTTTCAATGTTTTTGAGGATAGAACGGGTGAAGGAGGCATGATCTTCCACTGCACTTTCCCATGGTTTCTTGGAAGAAGAGGCTTGTCCCGGATTGGGATTACCTTGATTTTGGTTCTTGGGAAAGTGATTGTATTGATTTGGGAATTGGGAAGGCTCACTAGGATAGTGGAAGCCAGAATGAGGATTGTTCCTTTGAGGTTGAGGAACAAAAGGGTAAGGTTTTTGGAAGTTACCAACACCTTGACCATATTGGAATTGGTTTGGGTTTTGATGAGGGAATTGAGGGGGATGAGAAATGGGATTCCCATATATCAAGTTATGGTTATATGTAGAAGATAAGGGGTTGAAGTTTCTAACAAACTAACCCGATTGTTAAGGGTTGGGGTTCCGCTGAGCATATGCTGCATTGAGCTCCATTGGTCCAGATGAATCAGATTGATCCTATTGAAGTTGTGGACATGTGTCAGTTGAATGAGATGGGGAGCTACAGATTTCATAGTTCTTGATAGGTCTGAGGAACAGAGATTGTGGAGAAGATGGTGTTGGGGACTTGGAAGCCACAACTAGTTGTCGCACAAGACCTGTAAGTTCACTCATCCACTCGGTCATCTTTTTCGGCTCTATGGATTAATTCTCTTTGACTTGTTTGACTTGAGCATGTGCTTGAGTATGGAATTGTTGTGTGTTGGAAACCATGTTGCTTATGAGATCTCTTGCAGCTGCGGGAGTTTTATCAACAAGATCACTGTCACTTGCGGCATCAATGAGAGTTCGCTCCATAGCCAATAACCCCTCATAGAATTATTGGGTCAAGAGTTGGCCAGGAATTTGGTGGTGTGGGCGGGTTGCAACAATCTTTTTGAACCTCTCCCAGTACTCATGGAGTGATTCATTTAGGAATTGATGAATACCACTTATTTCCTTTCAGATAGAAGCAGTATGAGAAGTAGGAAATAATTTCTCTAAAAAGATTCACTTCATGTCATTCCATGTGGTTATGGAACTAGGAGGGAGGTAGTAAATCCATGATTTAGTAGTGTCAGCTAAGGAGAAAAGGAATGCTCAGAGTTTGATTTGCTCCTCAGAAACCCCTTTATACTTCATGGTAGAGCACACCACTTGGAACTCTTTAAGGCTGATATGTGGATCCTCATCGGCTGGCCTGTGGAAATGAGGTAGAAGATGAATCAAACCTGATTTGAGTTCAAAGTCATCCTCTATGTTTGGATATTGAATACCAAGATGTTGGTAATTCACATCAGGGGTATAAAGTTCTTTAAGTGTTTGTTCCCTATGATTGGCCATATCTAATTTAATTGGTTGGACAAGGATAGGTTATTGAATGATTTGATTATCTCTTATGTTCCTCCTAAGTTGGCGAAGTGTTTGCTCAATTTTAGGGTCAAATAAATCCGAAGGATTATTTAGGAGGTTGCGGGGCATTCAGAGAGATTTTGGAAGAAAGGGGAATATGGGTTTTTCTTTTTTTTTTTCTTTTTATGATTTTTATGATTTTTATGAGAAGGCGGGTTTTTCTTTGTGTTTTTTTTCAATTTTTGTTTAAATTTTGTATTTTTTTGTGTTTTTTTACAATAACCAGAAAATAAAGACTATTTAATTGCACCATTGCCGGAAAGAGTGCCATTTGAAATCATGGTTGATTGCCACCTATTGATTGGTCAAAGTTTCGATGCTCTGCTAATGTGTATAGCAGCACTCGGGTCGAATCCTCGACGATGATACTTTTTAATAGTCAGTTGTTTTTGGTTGATTGTATTTTGATTGGGGGTTTGTTTACAGAGCTTAAATGAAGTGATTAATTGATTAAGATTTATTTAACAATTTTATAAATATTGGGATGAGTTCATCATTAGGTAGTTATGTTTGTGATATCCTTAAGCTTTGCTTTATATTACATTAAATTAACACTCATGTCACAAGTTGACGTTGATTGAAATTCCTAAGTGTTAAGCCTTTAATCCAAGCCTTAACTTAACTAGGATTCTAATCTCAATAAGTACTTGATTATGGTAGTGTATTTATGGTTCCAATAATCCATGGAATCCATATATTAATCAAAACAAGTCATTAATACATGGCATATTAAGTCCAACATACACAATGTTAATTTAAAGAATATTTATCGAGAAAAAGCTCTCAATCACTTAACATACCTAAATTATAACTCAACCCAATGAGAGATTTACTCAGTCATTGAAATGGTCAGTAATCTAGCTATAATTATTATGATTAGAAATTAAGAAGATAAGAAAAGGAAAGGGATAAGAAAAGATTGGTGCGTCGAACACACACACAAACGATGAAGGGAATTAAATACTAACTTTAGATTGAATGAGAAAGCAAAAGAAGGGTAGGGGTTTTAATTTGATTTAAATTATTTTAAGAAAATTAATATTAAACTACATAATTTGGATGAGAATAAGAGATATTGAAGAAGAAACTTTCATTAAAACAGAATTACAGAAAAAAGACTTACAAGATTACAACAATGAAGAACACAAAAGTAGATGAAAACAAAGAGAGGAGGAAGGGTCTCCCAAGTGAAAACTTAAGTATGGAAGGTCCTCCCAAGCATTTGGAAAGTCTTTGGTCGTGAAAATTGATGCTCCTCTCTTCTGAAATGTCAACCCTTTTGAAAGGAGAGGAGGGGATGTATTTATATCCCAAGGCGGTAGACTGTTTGCATTCCAAAACTAACCCTCCACTTGGCTCGATGGTTTGGACATCCAGACAGCTGACTCTCGAGATATATCCTTCTTAAAAGTTGTAGATAATAATGTTGGTCAACTACTCACAAAATTGGGAGGCATTTGGACTTATGGATCCAAAGTTATGGTGGTTTTTATAAACAATGTTAAACTATTCATTTCTATCCATGATTTCTCGATGGCCAAAATGTGAATGTATTTTTTCATAGAAAGATGCCTTCAAATCTGAATTCTTTCTACAAAAAAGTCGACAGCATATATATCCTATTTCACACTGAAAAATATCAGATTGATTTGATGACTAGATCATGAGAAATGTCATGAATAGTTTCCGGATTTTAAATCCCAGACAGAATGGTGGGATGGACTTCAAAGCATCAGTTTGACCCTTTTTTATTGGAGTTGGGGACTGAAATTTTTATCCCTGACTCCTTACATTGTCACCCAAACATTGTAGGATAATAAAGGAATTTCGAATTATGGATTGAGCCCAATAATTCAATCTTCATAGTTGGTCCGGTTTCATCAAAAAATCTTTGGGTCTTCTTATGTGTTCCATATGACCCTTAAAATAAAAGAATTAGCTCATGATCCCTTCTAATGAAATGTTGTATATTGAAACATGAATCCTAAAAAATAAGAAACATTCAATTTGGATTAGTATGGTGATAGTTATTATTAAAACATTAAACATACTTGAATTTGGATGAATTCAAATAGCACTCAAAAATTATATTTAATATTTAAACATTGATATTTCACACAAATTATGCACATTTCATATAAAATTAGTAAAGGGGGTATATAATAAGTTCTGAATAAGTTAATAACATCAACCATAAGAGTTTAATTCCAACCACGGATCTACATAATGTCCTGGTTAATATGTTATTGTTTTTAGTTAAACAATTTAATGAATAAATATTAATGATGTACTAGTAGTGTTACTTTTTATGTTTATAGATTAATGCATTAACCATTTTGTCTTTAGAAAATATTTAGAAAAAATACTTAGACTTTTCACTTTTTATTTGCCTTATGATCTGTTAAATTTTTATTTTAGCGCTTTGGGAATCAAAGTTAGTTTTTGGATATCCATTTTATGAAGTAATGGATAAATTAAAAATTGATCAAAGCACAAACAAAGGATGAAAATTCTATTTATAGAAATATGTTAAGTATATTTCCTTATATTCATAGGTAGTAAAATAATTACTCAACATTAGAAAATGGATCTTAAAACTAAAATATTTTCCTAATATCTTAATTTTTGTTGAACCAGTGGTCTTTTGAATCATCATAGATTTATGGCTTTGAGGACCTCAACTTTCCATTGATCATTCACTTGTTTGTGATTGATGACCTCAATCACTCCCTATAAATATTTATTTTTTTCCTCTATGTATATATCTCCACTTGCCCCTAATGTTCTCCTACTTAGAGACCTAGTTACATGTTAGTCCATGTGACCTATGTAATTCTCATTCTCTATTTTATAGAGGATGTTTTACGAACCCTTCTCGTGATGTGTGATTTCAACATAGGAAATATCAAACAATCTATTACCAAGATTGAGTTTAAATTGTGAGGAATCAATTTATTTAAGGTAGAGATAATGTAACACCCTGAAAATTCTAAAAGAGTGACTTTTATTTGATAGCATATAACCTCTCAAGACTTTATGGTATATTTAATATTTTAAATAAATTTAATATATATCATTTATATTTCAATTCATGCAATACTTAGTTATCTTACATCGCACATAACAACGAGTTTCTTTGATGACTTGTGTTACATGCATGATCAAGTTTTACTAAACAATAATATATTAATAAAACTTTATTATTTATTATAAGGAGATATAACCTAGCCATTAAATTGACGATTATGAGTAGTATTGACTAAATTATGAAAATATGTGGTGAATTCATTGGTTATAAATTAATTAGAAATGAATATAATAACCTATTGAATATAAAGGGAATGTTTTTATAGAAAACTATTTTTATGCCCACAAAGTTGTTTTATCCTAATAAATTAAATTAATTAAAATTATTGAGTGATATTAATGCAATATATATATTAAATATTCAATCAAATATTTTTTACATTCATCCAATAGACTGGATAGGTATAAGATAAGAACCCCAATATTACGCATAAAAATCAATATTTTTATAAAGGCGTTTTTATCGCCTTTTAATGGTGAACCTATTTTAAATCTAATTTTTTGAACTTTTATAAATATTATATTTTAAAATAAACTTCATATATGAAATAGAAACATAAAAAATATATTAGGGTGAATTTTTGGTATTTTTCTCTGAAATTTCATTTTTTGATGAATAGTGAAAAATACTGAATTTTAATTCAAAACTGCTTTTTCATCTAATTTATTTATAATGTTACATTATATTTTTTATTAGTTTTAATGTTTATTAATATTTATTTTTTATTAATTAATCCATTTTAGGTCATTCAAATCAATTTCACTTTGAAATTGGATATAAAAATATAGCAAACTTTTGAACGTTTTTACTTTAAAAACCCGCATTGTCGTCCCCTCTACGGGATTAAATTTAAATTAATTTATGCCACTTATGTGATTGGAATTTAGAAAAATGAATTCCATATTTTTAATTATAATAATTTATAATATCTAATAAGTTCAAATTAGTTTTTTTTTAATATTAGTGAAAGTAATTAAAATTAATTAAATTGATTAAGGTAAAATTAAGCTTAGCAAGGGACTAAACTTTAATATTAAGGGGACAGATGACCTATAAACTTGTCTAAAACCTATTTTATGGCCATATTTCAAACACTCCACCTATAAGATTCTATAATGGTCCATTTTTACACTTGGAGAACAAGTAATACTTGGAGAACAAGCAATTTTTTTCAAAAATATCATGTATGTCCTTTCCCACCACTGGAAAAAGGAAATCACCCCTCCTACTTCCTCAAACCTATCAAGATACTTTGGATAGAAAAAGATCTACCCAAATAGATACTCAACATCCCTCCCCTCATCCTATAAGCCTCACCTTGGGAATAAATCCATCCAAGTAAGTCCTTTGGTGTAAAACAAAAGGAGTCGCCCAAATAAGAGGTAACATCCTCCCTCAAGCTCTTTAGTTTTATTTTCATTGTCAACCCCCTCAACTCTTCTTATTACATGATTTTATAATAACACCATCATACTAAATATACTGATATGTTTTTATTATAAGTTTTTGTTAGGACCAATAGGAGCCTATATACCCTGAGAGGGGGGTGAATCAGGGTATGGATATTCTTTTTCAAAATTATTCATGCCCCACTGGATCTTGACCTCTTTATTACAAGGGTCACTTTGTTTGCACTTGTGTATTTATTATGACCACTTCTTTTGTTCTTTATCTCATGATGATGCTTTAAATGCAATGCAGAGAAGTATGCAGGTAGACATAGAGATTTTTACTTGGTTCACCCTCACTGGGCTACGTCCAAGGAGCATACAACAGTGATGTGTCGTTGTACCAAATCCACTAAAGCACACTATTGTTTACAAGGTTCGGGATAGATCACTTATATTCCTAGGTTCACTGCCTTTACAATGTTTAGGGTCAGCTCACTTCTTTCCCAAGGGTCACTTCATGTCTCTCTCTCTCTCTCTGGCTCACTGCCGGTGGAGAGGATTACCTTCTTCCTCCTTTGATCACTGCTCTGGAAATGATCCACTCACAGTTTATAGACCTGTAGGTCTCTTCATTATTACTAATGAATGCATCCTCTATTGTATGTAGATGCTCTGTTGAAGTTCAACTTTCACCAGTAGATAAATCTCACTTTGCACCGAAGGTATCGGACAATCTTCCAGCTTTCACGCAGCCCTGAATCACCGTCGCGAATCAACCTTACCTGGCACCCTTCTCAAAGCTGACGTTCAAGTATCGGCACGCAAGTTATAACTGGCGCGCAAGTCCACCTCAACCACTTTGCGACACAATCTTATGCAACTCCAAACTTGCGCGGCTCACACCCTTTTACGCCCAAACCAATATTGGCACGCAACCATCAAATGTCACGCTTCTTCAAAACCTGGCACACAAGTCCACCTCAACCACTTGCGTGACACCTCCTTCTTCAACTCTAAACTTGGGAGACTCGCTTCCTTTCTCTCTCAAACCACCTTGGGCGCGCAACTATCACCTGGCGTGCAACTTCAACTTGCGCGACCACACCACCACTTGCGCGACCACCACACCTGCGCGACGGGAGATCTGATTTTATCTAAGTGTTGAACTTGTGCCGAATGAGGAGGGGTCAACCTCTATTTATAGGAATTTTGACACCCTGCGCGACGGCGTGCATGTCTCCTCTCGGCGCGCAAGTGTCTTCCACGCAAATCATTTGCGCGACCAACCCTAGAACTTGGGCGCCCCTTATCCCTTTGCCATATTTTGATGTTCTTATCTTGAAAAACATTAGGCACGCAAGTTTCCTCTCCTTCAAGTACACGGCACACAAGTCCCTTTGCAAAAAACCATTTTTCTTCATTTGTCGATTTTCATGCCCAAAAATTTGGCAAACACTGGAAAACGGTGTCACCTTGTATCTGCTCTTTTTGTACCGCCTCCAGATCATCCATTCCTTTGTCAACGTTCTTGAATCAATCATGGATCGTTAACCAAAGCCCTTAAACTCGACATTCCACCATGAAATCCCCTTTGTCAACAAATTTGTATGTCATGGTATGTTTTGTCAACAATCACAACACAGATATCCACTTTGTCAACATACACAATCACCTCAAAAATGCTTCAATGATACCTTAAGGGATTTTTTCCCAACAATCTCCCCCTTTGGGTTTGTTGACAACTCTTCCATAAAAAGACACATCGTTAATTCTTCAGCCACCATTCGCCTATTGTGATTCTGATAGCGATCAAGGATTTACTCAACGCATACTCTAAGCCCACATGAGCAATACTCAGCGTGAGAAACAAGAGTAAATGAAAAGTTCATCAATGAATCACTTCATCTCTGACACCCACTGTTGACACCAAACTAATACCAATTTTTGGAAATATTCTTACCACATTCCAACACCACACTTCTGATTTTATCACGATCCTCAGCTGTCGTGATATCTATTCTTTGATCGATCACTTCTAGCATCGTCAGATTTAAAACGCTCCCCCTATCTGCTCATATCTTTAACTCTTGTCAGCTGCAAATCATCTTTAGCACTATTGTCTGTGTTGTCCAAGCTAACCTCTGGCTAAGCACTTTGAACCAGCTTCAACTCCCCCTATCTGGCTTCTCTTTCAACTCCCCCTATATGGATGCTCCACCTGTCAGTTTCTCCCCGTATCAATCATGATTTATCAAATTGTCACATTGTCTCTCCCTTGAACAATCACTATTTTCTCCCCCTTTGTCAATGAACCCAAAGGTCACTCCTTTGCAGTCTGTAACTGAGTAGAGAACTCATATCAGCACATTAGGGAAAAACACATCATACCTCGGGGAGAGGTGGGTTTTTCACATCCACACTCTTTCAGGTGTGGGGAGTCGACTGAACTCTCAGAGCCAGTCGATGCCTCTCAAAAGCTTCCTTGGGCAAGACCTTTATCAGAATGTCTGCAATCTGTAGCTCTGTAGGCACATACTCCAACTTCACAAGCCCTTGCTCCACATTCTCCTTGATAAAATGATATTTGATCTCAATGTGCTTTTTCCTTGAGTGATGAACTGGATTTTTGCTAAGATTGATAGCACTTGAGTTATCACACTGGATTCTGATCAGAGACTTCACTTCAAATCTCATATCTTCAAGTTGTTGCGTCATCCATAATAACTATGTACAAGCTTGAGTAGCCGCAATATACTCAGCTTCTTCGGTGCTTAATGAAATGCAATCCTGCTTCTTACTTAACCAAGAAATACATAGTCCACCAAGATAGGATGCACCTCCAGATATTGATTTCCTATCATCCGCTGAACTGGCCCAATCGGCATCAGTATATCCCAATAACTCTGTCTGAGATTTTTCATTATATGTCAAGCCGAATTCCACCGTGTCATTGATATACCGAAGTATTATTTTCACTGCAATCATGTGGCTTTCCTTGGGATTACTCTGATATCTCGCTACTTGGAATATGGCAAATACAATGTCAGGCCTTATTGCGGTCAAGTACAGCAAACTTCCAATAATTTGCCTGTATTCTGTGACATTAATTGCATTGTCATCCTCATCTTTAGACAGTTTTGTCCGGGTAGCAACCAGAGTCTTCATTTCCTTGGAATTCTCCATTCCAGACCTTCTCAGAACCTCCTTGGCATATTTGGATTGAGAAATGAAAGTGTCATTACTTCCTTATATCACCAAATATTATGTCATCGACATAAACCAGCACCATCATCCTTTGATTACTATTGTTGTTGAAGTAGAGATTGTAATCAACTCCCCCACACTGGAAACCAAGTTTATTCAAGTATTGATCAAGTCTTGAGTACCATGATCTTGGTGCTTGTTTCAGCCCATACAATCCCTTCTTCAGTCTGAAAACTTTATTCTCATCCTCATGAATGAGAAAACCATCTGGATGCTCAATATACACTTCCTCCTCCAGAACCCCATTCAAGAATGCAGATTTGACATCCATCTGGAACACATTGAACTTCCATTGCACTGCAATGGCTAGAAATAATCCGATTGTCTCTAGTCTCACAACTGATGCAAATGTCTCATCAACATCTATTCCCTCTATCTGGGAGTACCCCTTGCACACTAGTCGTGTTTTGTTCTGAATCACTCTGTTATCTTCATTCATCTTGTTGCGATAGACTCATTTAGTCTCAATGACATTCTTATCTGCTGACCTAGAAACAATCTCCCACATCTTATTCTTCTCAATATGATCTAGCCCTTCATTCATGGCCTGAACTCAGTTTTCATCTTCAACTGCATCCGCAAAGCATTTCGGCTCTACTTGAGATATGAAAGATTTCTGTTGTAGTGACTTCATTCTTCTTGTCTGAACTGGAGTTGTCTGATCACCAATGATACTCTGCCTATCAATTTCAGCTCGACTCTTTGGCTTCCTTGCAGACACAGACTTGACACTTTCTTGTTCATCATTAGTGTCTTCTTCTGAGTCAGCATCTGCCACTTTTTCTCCTCTTGTGTTGCTTTCTTCCTCAACACTTTCATCAGGAAATTTTTCACTGTTTCATTGTTCAATGACATCAATTCTTTCAGCTACTTTTCTGATATTCTTGTTGAAACAGGGTTGATACTCTCTTGCAGCTTCTTGGTATCCTGAAAACTAAAAACTAATACCATTTGTTAGAATGAAATAGATAAGCATGAAATGCATGAGTATTGTTGTTTCTCCATGTGTTTCTTTCTTCCCTCGATAGGTAACACCTAAGCTGAGTCACCCAATTATTGTCTTGATGGCTCTTGCATCCGATTTTGTTAATGAATGCTCCCCCTATGTTATGCAACACTTCCTGGGGTTAGGCCCACTATTTAGACCCATAAACATTCTTCTTCTCCTGCATCATTTATTCTCATCTTCCACTCAGTATTGAGCCACTAACAAAATCTTTAAGCCTACTGAGTTGGCACTCGGTGTAGGAAACAAGAGACAAAGTTAATAACACAATCACTTCCTATTGTGATCTGTTGCCCACTTTCTTCATCAACTTTGGTACCTGATTTGAGTCAATCAAAACTCTGAAACATATCACTTCTCCACTTTGCATCTTTAAATGCCACTTCCCCTTGGATCGTATCTCCCTAAAACCTGAAACACTTGAATCATCAGTTAACAACATTTATATACATATGGAGAGGGGTGATTCTAGAATCCTCAAGAAGAGGATTGTGGTTGATCCTGATGGGTCAACCCTTTGATCCTTTCTTGCGGAGCATCACACTCTTTCCTTGCTTCTTCTAGCTGCCTTGCCAACTTCAACTGCTCTGGTCATATGAATAAGCATTCATTACCTACATGCTGAGTCTTTTTCTGATATGAAGATTCTGCAGGCCTATCCTTTCTCACCATTTGGGGTTTAAACTCATGAGTACAAATTTTTGTCTTTGATGTTCCACCAAAATTCTATTTCCCTTGATTTATTCTCCATTGTAGGGATCTTCCTCTTTTCTCCACTTCTTGTGGTGGCGCGCGACATGCAAATTTTTCAATGCATTCTTTGTTTATTTTTCTTTTATCATATTTCTGAGTTACCACACTATTTTGCATTGGTGGTGGGTCCTCCACTGAACGTACATTCTTCTTACTTACAGCTTTAGCATTTCCTCCCTTTTTCTTCCAGATTTGTTCATGTTCTTTCCTAGAGGGCGGTTGTGAGTGTGACAGAGGTGGCGACAGATACACCTTTTGTTCAGCTCCATGTGATTCCCCTGAGGCTCTAAGCCTATTCTCCAACTTTCCACTTTGTCTCCCAATGTAATATTTCTCTTTATTCATCACTGGAGTCAAGAATCTCTTTCTAGGATCCTTTTCCTTTCTCACATTCTTCTTGTTGCAATATCTTGCCAAATGCCCATGATTAGAACATATGAAACATCTATCATTAAAGGCATACCTCATTTCATCATGTCTTAGTCGAGATGTTGATGCAGCTTGAGTTCTTCCTCTGACATTGAGCTCCTGAGCTTCCTGACACATATTCATGGTGTGTCCCATTCTTCCACAGTAATAGCATTTAATCAATGTTTTCCTCTGAGAGACTCTTTTATCTGATTTCACATGACGCTTCTTCTTATTCTCATATTTATCAAAGTTTCTATTATCACAGCTTTAAATGTATTCCAGAGCCTCTGAACAGAAGCTTGATGTGTGGCCATAAATCCCACAGAAATAGCACATGTTGTCACTACTTCTTATAAATGTCCTCTTAGGTCTCTCTCCAGCACCTATAGTATTTTCTCCACTTCTGGAATTGTTCACGACTCTCTTTCTATCATGCACGGGAGGGGATTCATCAAATCCAATACCGGTTTTTCCCAAACTATATGGTCTCTGAGCTGAGAAAATATTCTGTTGTTTCTCTTCAGAAATAGCATATTTGTTCTTCATTTTATCATCACTTGTTGAAGGATAATCAAATAGTAAGTGCAATGCATCCTTCATTTTAGACTTTCCTTCGGTATTGGATTTCTCCACTTCCTTCTTTACTGATTCTAGATCTTCTTCCAACTTTTGAATCTTCATATCCCTTGATTCAAGTTGGACATCAAGTTCTCTCTTGAGAAGCTTCACTCTACTCATCTCATCTTCCAATTCACGTGTCAGCTTATCCACCATGTTACTCTGCTCCTTTACTTTCAATTTTTCTTGAGCAACAGAATTAGAACAACATGCATTATCTTGTTGTAGCCTTTGATTCTTCTGAACTTGTTCACATAACTGTGTAGCTAGATCATCATTTCTGGCTTTTACATTCTAAACTTCATATGACTTCTGATTCCCTTCATATTCATCAGCCTTCTGTTTTCCTTTCATTCTAGCCATCTTTTGTAGTTCTTCACTTTGGGAATCATTATTCTCCCTTAGGTCAGTAGCCACATCAATAAGCCTTTGATTTAAGCCTCTTAGCTTATTGACCTCAATTTCCAATACTTGGATCTGGATATCTTTAGATTTAACTTCTTCATCCAAATTCTGATCCAATTTCTTTGTCATGTTGACAACATCTACTGGTGGTCTCCTTGAAACTCCTCCATCATCAGTTGTTTCGGCATCACTTTGAAGTTAAAGTACTTCACTCATTCCTACATCATGATTGAGTGAATCAATCTTTTCCCTATCAGATTCATCTAGGTCTTCTTTCAGTAAGTTGTTTGATTCTTTTAATTGAATCACACTTTTTCGATACACACTTCCACACTGACTTCTTTGATGTTTTTTCCTTTGTCATGGCACACCGAGATAAGAGAAGACTGATTCTTTAACCACACAGATCAACTACACCAAGTCGGAGCAAACAAATCTAATAAAAGCAATCTTCCCTCTGATACCAATTATTAGGACCAATAGGGGCCTATATACCCTGTGAGGGGGGGTGAATCAGGGTTTGGATATTCTTTTTCAAAATTCTTCTTGCCCCACTGGATCTTGACCTCTTTATTACAAGGGTCACTTTGTTTGCACTTGTTTGTTTATTATGACCACTTCTTTTGTTCTTTATCTGATAATGATGCTTTAAATGCAATGCAGGGAAGTAAGCAGACAGACATAGAGATTTTTACTTGGTTTACTCTCACTGGGCTACATCCAAGAAGCATACAATGGCGATGTGCCGCTGTACCAAATCCACTAAAGCACACTACTGTTTACAAGGTTTGGGATAGATCACTTCTATTCCTAAGATCACTACCTTTACAATGTTTATAGTCAGCTCGTTACTTTCCTAAGGGTCACTCCCTGTCTCTCTCTCTCTGGCTCACTGCCGGTGGAGAGGATCATCTTCTTCCTCTTCCTTTGCTCACTGCTCTGGAAAGGATCCACTCACAGTTTATATACCTTTAGGTCTCTTCATTATTACTAATGAATGCATCCTCTGTTGTATGTAGATGCTCTGTTGAAGTTCAACTTTCACCCGTAGATGAATCTCACTTTGCACCGAAGGTATCGGGCAATCTTCCAGCTTTCACGCAAGCCTTGAATCACTGTAGTGAATCAACCTTACCCGGCGCCCTTCTCTAAGTCGGCGCACAAGTATCGGCGCGCAAGTTATAACTGGCGCGCAAGTCCACCTCAACCACTTGCGTGATACAATCTTTTGCAACTCCAAACTTGCGCGACTCACACCCTTTTACGCCCAAACCAATATTGGTGTGCAACCATCAAATGTCGCGCTTCTTCAAAACCTGGCACACAATTCCACCTCAACCACTTGCGCGACACCTCCTTCTTCAACTCTAAACTTGGACGACTCACTTCCTTTCTCGCTCAAACCACCTTGGGCGCGCAACTATCACCTGGCGCGCAACTTCAACTTGTGCAACCACACCACCACTTGCGCGACCACCACACCTGCGCGACGGGAGCTCTGATTTTCTCTAAGTGTTGAACTCATGCCGAATGAGGAGGGGTTAACCTCTATTTATAGGCATTTAGACACCCTTCGTGACAGCGCGCAAGTCTCCTCTCGGCGCGCAAGTTTCGACGCACAAGTCTCTTCCGCGCAAATCACTTGCACGACCAACCCTAGAACTTGGGTGCCCCTTATCCCTTTGCCATATTTTGATGTTCTGATCTTGAAAAACATTAGGCGCACAAATCCCCTTTGTCAACAAATTTTTATGTCATGGTATGCTTTGTCAACAATCACAACACAGATGTCCACTTCGTCAACAAACACAATCACCTCAAAAATGCTTCAATGATACCTTGAGGGGTTTTTGCCCAACAGTTTTTGGTCTACACTTACACACACTTCCATTTAATGGGTAACGAACTTACCGTTTATGTGTACGGTGAACTACCGCCCCACAAAACGACGTCGTTTGTTTTTCCTTTACCTCCTTCATGGTTGGGAATTATAATGTACAGGATATTTATATATGATATATATGATATTTATAATGTCTTTATACTTCTATAATTTTTATATAACACATACCCTTATTCTTTCCATTTTGTGTAAATAAGATAACATCATTTGTGGAAGTGTGGACTACCGCCCCCTCAAAGCGATGTGATTCGTTCACACTATACATGGAACGTATAAAGGATGGTTTTATTAAACATATGAAACATATATAAAATAAATATAATAATATAATTATAATATATATATATATATATATAATTTACTTTTCATTATTTTAATACTACAAATAAATGAAAGTAGCGTTCATGCGTACGTACGGTCTACCGTCTCCACGAACGGTGCATTTCATTTATTATCTCCAAACTTAATGGATTATTCAAAATACATATATACTGAATATATATTATAATTACATCATGTTTTACATTCTAAAGATTATGAAATCATGATCTATGTAATAGGAACAACAAGTAACAAGTCAAAACATACTTGAGAAACTAGACAATTAACACCCAAAATAGTAAAAATAATGAAAGATTATTAACAAATGGGTAATAAGATATTATAAGAAGATCATATATGACTGAATAAGTTATTAACATGTTTAAAACCATTATACAATAATTTAAAGGAAGTTCACCCTAAAATAAACACAAGATAGGGGATTTTCATTTCAATTTTTACATCTGTGAGATAAATGTCATATTTATCACTTACTTATTTTCTGTGGTGTACCTACTACCTATTTTGATATATTATATCATGAATTGATTTATCTTCATGGTATTTTGATTTTTAATTTGAATTATTTCTTCTAAGAGGATTTGAAATAAAAGTTACTAAGTGGTAAATAATTTCATAACCTGATTCCTTTTCATTGGGTTATATTGCTTCCTCATTGTTGTTAATATTCTACGATTACATGTGTAATCACTTTTTACCATCTATTATTTTATTTACACTATTAATTTGGATTTACATTTGACACAAATAATATATTCATTGATTGATTCTCACATCAATGTTATGATCTTTTCAAGGATTTGCTTCACAATCTCATTTTGTTCAGGATTGTTTACACTTCAATTTCCATCAGAGGAAATTATTTGACCATTTTCTAATAAATCCTTTCATTTTATTCTCCTATAGTTATTCATAACCTTTTTAAAGTAATAGTACCATTTTTCCATTCTTTGGTACTCAAAATGTTCTAGAAATGTTTTTAAGAAAATCCAACTTCACTTCCCTCTTTAATCAAAGAACCTATTTTCTTCTAAAAAAATAGTTTTCTAAAAATGTTTTCAAAAAATGTTTTAACCTTTCAAAAATGATTTATTAAATACATTTTTACCCTTTTTTATTTTAAATTTTATTTTTAAATGAATCTTCTTATTGCTATACAAACAAAGAACTTTTTTAACCTTTTATCATGAAAAAGGAATGTTATTTTTACCTTGTACAACGTGTATGGATTTACCACCAAAATTTCATTAAAGATTCCTTTGCAAGTTTAAAAGGATAATTTTTAAAGAAAATATTTTCAAAAGTTATTTTCAAAGAAAAGTATTTTTAAAAAAAAAATCAAAATAAAAAAGATATTTTCCTCAAGAATGTTTTCAAAAGATCTTTTTATAGTATTTATATTCATCAATGACAGCCCTTTATTTTTTTTACACCACTTGGGATATGTTGTATTGATACCATGCTTATTCTTCCTCTGGATGGTTTATGATTTCTTGGACCAAGGATAAAATTGTCATTCACTACCTTGATTCCTTTTAGTCCCTTTGAAATATTCAATTTCATATGATCATTTGACATTGAATTTCTCCTAATTATCTATATAATTTATCATAGATATGTTTATTTCCTAAACTGTATATCATTTTTACATACGGTGTTTAATTTGACATGTTAATATCATGAATCTCCTTATTCTCGTGATATTATAAGTTTCATTTAATTCATGGGGAATTATGATTCAAATGTTTCAAAGTGGTATGGGACGCTTTGGAATATTTACAGATTATTTTCCTCAAGAATGTATTAATGATCTTTCAATGGTATCTTTATTCATCAACATCAACCACCCTTGTTGTTAGTTATCCTCCACTGAGGAAATCTTGATAAATCTATATCTTCTACTCCATACGGATATTTGATAAGGAACATTTTTAATTGATTATTCGATGTATGAGGAATGCTTTGGAAAGATACAACATGAGTGGGGCACGATTATAGATAGCCCCTCGATGCATCGGTAGTCTCATGGAATGAGTCGGTTGGTTATCCTTAGATGGGTTTTTTTACCTGATATGATAAAATTTCATGTGAAAGGTCTTGATGGTAATGGTACCATGTGACTAGGAAACATAGCGTCCAATAATTAAGCATTCCCCTCATTTAGATTCATTTATTATTTATCCTTGAGATTTTGAGTCGACATATCTATAGATGCATTTCATTCTCAGTTCATTGATTTAATGGAATGTGTTTCAATTATTTACCTTTCCATATTGATTATGACTTATATATTTATTTGAATGGCATGTGTTTTTAGTTATTACCATTCCATATTGTTTATCCATTCAATTTATTGATTATATGGCATGTGTATTCAATTATTACCTTTCCATATTGACAATTTTCATTGATTCATTATTTCTTCTAATATACTTGATCTTACTAAGCATTTGATATCACCCTTATTTTTTTCCCTTCCCCAAGAATCCAATAAGTTTACTAAGAAAGATATGTAGGTATACGCTATATGGAATAAAGTTATTATTAACCTCAAAAGAAAAAAAAATGTTGTAATTAGTGTATTCATTTGTAATACAAGACACATTTATGTATCTGGTTCACCAAGACTACTAAACTTTTTGGTCCTTTTGGGTCTGATTCCTTATAATAATGTCAATGTAATAGTATCATGACATTGACTCTAGGCTTACTAGGGTCAGGTAACTACATTCATACGGTTTGGGAAGAAAGGGAAGCTTAGCCCCAAGTACATTGGCCTAAATAAAATCCTTGATTGCATGGGAGGAGTGACCTACCAGCTTACACTTCCACCAAATCTAGCTCAAGTTCATGATTTATTCCATGTATCTATCTTGAGGAAGTAAATACATGATCTCTCATATGTACTGAATCCAGAGGTGGTACAACTGTAACATGACCTCTCTTATGAGGAGGAGACGGTAGAGATCTTGGACCATAGAGATAAGGTTTTATGCAATAAGAATAACAACCTCGTCAAAGTGTTTTAGAGGAACCATAAATATGAATAAGCGATGTGGGAACCAGAGGAGACAATGAGACAGAAGTACCCACACCTTTTCTCAACTGAGAGAACGAGTTGAAAATTATGAGGATTAAATTTCTTAGGGGGGGGGGAGAATGCAATGGCCCAGAATTTTTAAATGATATTTTGTTTTCTAAAAATGTTTGTTATTTTATTTTACACAACAAAACCATATCTCTTTAATAATGAATTGGTATCTATTGAGTATGAAGGGAAATGTGACCATCGGGATTCGACTGTTATATGATCGTTGGTCAAATATGACTGTTGATCAATATAACCATTGGAAACTATACTCTTGGTAATAATTTTAACATTATAATTAGTTCTTATAGGAAAAAATGTCAAAGGATGGTTAATAAAAAAAGGAGAAGTGATGGCCTCAACCAGTGGAGCCATGTCGCATGAAGTCTATTTTTTAGAACTTGAGAGGGAGGTAGCGTCACTAGGGTTCTCCCTTGACCAAGCTCAAACTGATCTTCAACAAGTGAAGCTTGAACAAAATCATATACTGGAGAAGATCAAGTTAGTGAAAATTACTACTCGGACGATGTTAGTAGAGCCACTGCATGAATCTATCATTATCGCACACTTTACCCTTAGGTTATACGCAGGTGTTATAATGGGTTACGTGTTCAGGACTTAGTTACTTAAAGTGTAATTCCATTGTATAAATAAAATTTTTATTCTATCAATTCCGTTTTAAGAACATTTTTTCTTAAATATGATGAATTTGATAAATTGATTTTTCATACATAAATTGTACTTTTCGATTTGGATGTAAATATTTTATAATAAAATAAGGTGCTATGAATAATATTTTTTAATGAAATAGTATAATAAAAACACTATTATTTAAATATAAATGATAAAATAATTTTATTATTTCATTGAAAAATTTTAAATGTCAGAAATTTTAATATGAATTTTTAACCCACTATTTTTTTAATAAATAAGGATTTTTATATTTAAAAGTTAATATTCTCATAATTAGAGAATTATTATGATAAAATAAATATCATTTTTTAAATCAGCACATCGAAATCGGGTTAGGGTGAATTTATGATAATTTTCTAAAATACAATATTTTTCTATGAATAGTAAAAATACAGTTTGGATTTTTTTATATGATTAATGAATTCATTATTATATCATAATTATGTAATGATTAATTAACCACAATTCACAGCCTAAAATATGTTATTTTATTAATATCAAGTGCTTTAATATATTTTAATCAATCTCAAAACCTATAAGTTACTTTCCAAAGTCTAAAATGGAAACCTTAACATTAAAAATCTTATTTTGTAGAAACTTTACTTTTTCATGCCAAAAGAAGTAATATAAAATAATGATTGGGTATTAAGGATTAAAATAACATATAATATTTCCCAAATGTCCAAAACCATGGGCAAAAACCATAGGAAATCTCATGGTTTTTCATTTTCCACAACCTAGATTTCCAAGGCCTATATTTGGAAATTATTAAACAAATCATCCTCTTTTTCTATAAATACTCACCCATTTCTCCATTTCCTTACACTTAAAATCCATCCTTCATAAATATATGGTAGTTTTTCCACTAAATTAGTTCCTCAAGGTTTCATCAAGCCCCCAAGGTCTTAATCCTCAAGTTCTAGGAGTAACTCTTCAAGGTAAGGGAAATCTTTGTTTCTCTTTTCCATTCAAGTTCCCTTTTTATGTGGTATGTCTTCCAATTTCAAAACTAAGTTATATTGTCCAATGTATTTTATCCTATTACTATAATAATATTCTTTTATTAATGGGATGCCCTTTTCCCCTATCATTTTACCCTTTTCTAAAACAACACTTTATACCTATTATGTTGTCGCATTTACTTCTCAAAATTTCCCTCTTCTCCTCAATAAATTGTCTTTTATATTCTTCTTTTCAATACCCAATCATCTTTATTTTCAAATAGTATTCACCTAAATGTAAAAATGGTTTATTTTATTCTAGGATTAACATACATGAAACCCGAATTCCCTTTCTGTGGGTTGAAAATGACATAATGATCATGTTTTTAAACACTTTTGAAACACAGTGATTTTGATATAAAACCCGTTTTTTTTATTCTCCATAGGTTACTTATGAAATTTTTTATTATGATTTATGTGGCTCACATTAATTAAGACATATGAAGGGTACACCCTGATATCTCTCCAATGCATTGGGTAAAAAAATCTAATCTCCAGAGATGACATGTTTTATGATACCTTGGTGATTAACCTTGGTAATTTTCATTTACAATGTCACGGTGATTAACCTTGGTGATATGCTTATGAATGTATATGTTAAATTTTGTAGCCACATTTCCATGTTATGATTAATTTTCTTATTATTAATATGGTACGACTCGTGATCTCTTCTTGAATCTATATTGTTATGCCTCGTGTTCTTATTGATATTACTCAAGATCACATATAAACTGTTTCCCTTGCTTTTTCCCTTACCGGACCTCATGTTCACCCCTTTCCTTTGATGTATGTCCTCGAGTTATGAGATATAGTAAATGTACTTAGGATGAACCTTTGAATAATCCTTTCAATTGGATTAGAAGAATGTTTTATGTTTTCATGTATTATGTACCTTATTTCCAAGAAACTAAAATTTAAAAGATCCTTTGTATATACCATGTAATGAAAAGTTATGTAATAAAAATGCAGGATTCTGTATCATCAATGAATACAATGATGAACCAGTCTAGGAACTCACAGAATACGGAGTTCATAAGTCTCATGAATGTAGTTGGTGTGTTTGTAACAGCGAACAAAATGACCACAAACTCAAAGTGTCCATACATGCATCTGAAGGTAGTATTCTGAATATCATCATATTTCACCTTCAACTGGTGATATCCAGACCATAGATCAATCTTCAAGAACCAACTAGCTCCTCTTAATTGGTAGAACATATCATCAATCCTTGAAATAGGGTAATAATTCTTGATCGTTACCTGATTCAACCTCCGGTAGTCTATACACAGCCTCAGACTACTATCATCCTTCTTGGAGAACAACACTAAAGCACCCCACAGTGGCACACTGGCTCAGATGAAACCCCTCTACATCAGATCATCAACCTGAAGCCTCATCTCACGCAACTCTGTGGGCGCTATATGATATGGAGACATCAAAATCAAAGACACACCCAGCTACAACTCTATCTTGAACTAAACATTGCATCAAGGAGGTAGTGTCATAACCTCCTCTGGGAAAACATCCAAGAACTCCTCCACAACCCTGAGAGCATCCCCAATATGAGATTCTACTAACAACTCTGCCAATTGTGACAAAAGAGGCTTCACTTTCTTACCACCTAACTGATAACCTCACTCTCCAACAAACACCACTAGTTGACCCTCCACATCATAAAATGAGATTCTTCCCTGAAAGTATTTTATGACTACACAGGTGGAATACTACCAATCCATATCGAGGATAACATCGTATGAATGTATCTACAACAACAAGAAGTACCCCACTAACTGGTGTTGCCCCATCACTAGTCTACATTCCTAGCACACATCAAACAATAAAGCCTAGCCTCTAACTGACATGGATAGCGCCAGGGGAACTGGAAGTTTATCCATGTCTAGTCCCAATATATTGACTAAAGCATGATCAAAAAAGGAGTGTGAGGCTCTAGAATCAAACAAAGCACACACAAGGTTAGATGATAAATTGAGTGTACCTCAAACAACTCTTAGCTCTGCTGGTGATACTACCTCTAACATGTGCATTTAACCATGCTCATCTCCTCTACCTCTTTGATTTCAGCCTCCAATGTTGTGCTCTATCCTGGTTCCCTATGGACAAGGACCATCGTGAGGTTGCCCTCTGCCAACTACGCTTGCTCTCAGCTACTAAACAAAAACCTACAGTCCCTGCTGCTGGAATCGTCTCGGAGGCAACTGATGCTTCTAAAAAGGGGTCTGACCACCCATCTGAATCTGACCTCCTCGAGTGGTCAAACACTAAGCCTAACGGTTCCCATATCTCTCGTAGATATGACATAAAAATAGAAAACCCCCAAAAGATGATCAGAAACCACCTGTCTCTGATGGTCGGGAAAGAAATTATCGTAAATGGTTCATTATTGAATAGAACCCTGACTTCCTGAACACCAGCAGCCCACTACCCGAATCCATGCTCCTTGAAACACCCTTCTGGACACCCAACTATGGATCAACTCCCAAGGAAAGCATTTGCTCGATGACCTCGGCCTTTTTCTGCACCTCTAGATACGTTAGGAGCGTAAAAGGTGTGACTACATACCTGATCACTAAATGCAAAGCCTCCTCCATACACCACGCTTTGGACTCCTCATTTGTAAAAATATCTGGAGAAAAGTGCAGGAGGTCCTTGGACCTAATCCTCAATCTCCTACACACTCATACTCCCCTTCTAAAGGGAGATCAGATCTTGCCTCTTGGATGCCCTCATTGTCGGTGACAGAAACTATGCCCAAAACTCCCTCTGAATGTCAGACCAGAACACATCTGCCTCATTACAGTCAACAAGAAAAAGCATCCATCACTGACATGTAGATCCCTACATCTGTCTAACTACCAACGGTACCCAAAAGTAAACTCGTGCTCGGATTAGACTGAAAGCGATATCAAGCTCCTCTATCTAGCACTCCGTCTCGAGATTTGAGACACTCCCCTTATACTTACCCAAACTTTACTGCTGAAAGGCACGCAAATTCTGTCGGCATGCCTCGTCTTCCTATGTTGGGTAAACCCTCTAACAATCAACCAGATTAGCCTGTTAAAACTCAACTGTCCGAGGAACTTGCGAATGATGAACATGATCCATTCATAAAAACAATAAGAAAATCATAAACCCAATGGCATGGAATTTTATCAAAGGTTATTTAATTCATTCCTTTTATTTTCCCAAAACACTCAATTCAAAATGAACACAAGTCATCATGATGCATGTACCACTCCTGGGTCTCTACCCTGAAAACAGGTTCACCTCACTTGTTCGGTCAATAAGCTCGGAGTCCATGCATCGGATCATGACAATGCCTTAAAATCCCACATCCTAGTCGGTCTCTCTAACCTATGTCATGCACCAAGGTCAACTGGAACTGCTTCCATACCAACCCACACAACCCTCACTATGCCTAACTGCAAACTTCATCCTATCTCTCAACCATCATCCTTTAATACCACTCTTTCACGACCCCCTCCCACCAAATATTTCGCAATGAAGGGAGAGAGATGATGACCCCCTGAGTCCTACCTCTAGTAGAACCCGGATTGGTGACTAACACTAAGGGTATAAAAATATCACAATATGGAAGGAATTATCCTCTATGAATAAAACAGGATCAGGAGATGGGATAAAAAATCTCCAAACTCCAACGGACAGTAAAAAGGTAAACCAAAAACCACCCACAATGCATGAATAAAGTAATATCGATACATATAAAAGTATTCAAATTGAATACCAAAAAGACAAGTCTATGATAGTGACTTGATAGCAACTCCAACCCAGTGAGTAATGTCCAGCTTGGTCCCCAATGTCCTCCTGGAAACCTAAAAATATTTTATATACATAGGGTGAGCATAACATGTATACTCAATAGGAACATAACCAATGTCTTGAGTGAACATGAAAAAAGAGCATGCTAATGCACTAGTGAACAAACAGAATAACCAACAAGCAACTATATAGGTCATCTAACGAAGCTCAGTCTCACCATGGCTCACTCTCCAAATCACGCATCCAATATAATAATATAGCATCGAGATCATAACAAAGCAAGGCACCCCGCTGCCTCTTCCCCACTGATTTATTGCTCTCATGCCCCAACGTCGAACATCCTATGCTCTCATCTCTTCCACACATATCACATCACATCTCACCCGCATACACCTGGGACACACATCACATCACATCACATCACATCACATCACATCACATCACATCACAGCATATCACATCACATCACATCACATCACATCACGCCCACAGACACCTAGGTCATGCATCACAACCAGAACCAAAGTAGTAGGATATCATGAACGTGGAGGACATCAACCTCATTCTCTCCCCCTACCATGCTTGACCCCCACCACATATCACATCAAAGCACATCTCGTCACACCCATAGAAACCTGGGCTAACACATCACATCTCACCTATAAACACCTAGTCCAACACATCACATCTCGCCCATAAACACCTGGGCAAACACATCATCGCCGAAGGAAGAGCGGGAGAGAGGGGGGTAGCTTGTAATACCTCAAGAATTTAAAAAATAGATTTAATATTGAAAGCATGAAACACCGAGTCTCTACAAAATACCACCTTGTTATAACATAGCTAGTACATATAATTTTCCACTTCTATAATTTGAATTTCAAAAAACTGACATGCATGGTTGCGTTCAGTAAGATATTTAGAGTTTGATAAGACAAAATTAATTTTTGGTGAAGAGTAAACCCTTATGAATAGTAACATACCTTTATGAATAGTAATGAATATTAAATTGGCCAAAAAAATAGAAACTTCACCAATGAATGTATAAATACAATCTAGACAACTTAAAAGTAAAAAAACATAGTATAAGTATTGGTATTTTTGCATGTCATGAATATTTTAATTACAATTTTATGATCAATTTAATAATTTAAAATGGAAATGTATTTTCAAAAAAATTATTCATAAATTGTTACTTCATTATCTTGTGGTTATAAGATAATTTTATGGGACCTTGATTAATTTTGCAATGTGTTATAAAACGAGTTATAGTTTTAAAGTTATTTTTTTGAAATAAATTATGATTTTATTTAAAAATTAAATTAAAAATATTTTGAAAATTATTTTCAAAAAACAGATTTTATTTTTGAATTTTACACATCAAAAAACGGTTAGGGTGAATTTTTGGTATTTTTCTAAAATACTTGAATTTTTCATGAATAGTAAAAATACAGTTTTGAGTTTTCGGTATATTTGATGACATCATAATGATGTAATAATTAATAAAAAAAAATTGTTCAACTTGTGTACAGTACAATAAGATATTATTTGTCCCAAGTGGCTAATACCATAGGCAAATACCATGGGAAAGTCCATGGTTTTACAAAAACCATTAATGAGGTCTTTTTAAATTAATAAAAAATTATCTCTTTTACTATAAATACTCACTCATCCATTCATTTTATTTCATTCCAAATTCATCATCCTCGAAGCTCTAGTATTTTTACCTCCCTAGGAGTCCTCTCAAGATGTCCTCAAGCCCCTAAGATCTCAACCTTCAAATCTTAGGAGTTACTCTACAAGATAAGAGAATTCTCAACTTCTCTTTTCCATCCAAGTTCTCTTTTATGTGGAACGTGTTTCAAGTTTTCATACCATATTCTTATTTCCATATTATTCTATCCTTATACTATTTTATGATTCTTTTATAAATGGGTGACCTCTTTCCTCTCTCTTTTTAATGTTTTCAAAAACCATGTTGCATAACTGTTATGCTATAGAATTTTCATCTCAAAATCTCTCTTTTTCAAGCACTCTTATTATGTTATTATCTTTTAATTTAAATTAGTTTATGTTGGGATATTTCATTTCATATCCCTCTTACTGTCTGTATTATGAAATAATGATGAGATACCCTTTTTATATCATCAAATTATTTTATAAAATTTTAAGCGATATCGTTAGGCTGCCGATTTTTCGTGAGGAATTTCTCAACTTTTCTTTTATTTCAAGTTTCTTTTGTTTTTTTCATCTACCCTCAACCAAATGTTATGATAATTCCAGTAACTTACATGAACTAGAATTTTATTGGGCTAAAGTAATATTTCATCATCATCTCTCTTTTCCCCTCCTCTTATACTAAAAATGAAAACACCGTCCGAGATATGTTAATTTATCACATTCAAGGGCGACGGGTTCTCAATTTCTATTACCGTCTTCAATTCTGGTCATGAAATCATTCTTATAGTTGAATCAGACTATAATATATGTATTATGTCTCATATATGGTGTTTTACACATGGTTTTGATTTATAAAGCAAAATGAGTTCGTTGTGTTCAAAAATGGCCAATTAACCCAAACGGTTTTCATTAAATAATTTATATAATGGTTCATCTTCAATAAAAGTAACCAAATGAAATTTACAACCATGTAACCTTCTGGATGTTCACTAATAACATATAAATTCAATTCTGGATAACCATTCTCATTTTACATGATTCTCCATTCATGTATATAAGTATACGATCAGGAAGAAAACGCTCTCAAACAATAAAACTGAACCTCTTAAACCCATCAAGAAGGCCATGAATAAACTTAACAAGGTTATAATAAATAAATTACACAAAGATGTTCTGTAAATATTAATTAATTAATTTAATTTGGTTATTCAGGACACTAATATCAATTGAATAACACCATCAGACTTAAGGTAGGGGTTTTTTCATCTCACTTTCATTTTTGTGAGATATTCTGTAATCACTACTATTACTTGTGTATGGTGTATGTATACTAACAATTGATGTTTCATATCATGAATCTCTTTATTTTTTTGTGATATTCAATGTATCATTTGACAATTATTAATTTTGGGACATACAATTCAATTGATTACAAAGTTGTAAGTATATTCTACCTGAACCTCCATTTTCATTTGGGTAGCTCTTATTCTCTACTCACCTCAATGATATTCTTATTTATTCTTATGTACTCATAAATTTTGTGTGAGTGTTCTATATATGTGTACTAACCAGAATACTACTTCCATTTATGGTTAGTCATATGTTTTAAAAGGATCTTTCAAAAATTCTTCCTGAAATGTGAGCCAGATTCAATGAACTTCTCAAAATCTTACCTATTTTGAAGTTCACTCTATAATCTGTTTTAAGACATAATTATCTTTCTAAAATCACACATTTTAACAAATCTATTTTGGTTCATTTCTAGTTTTATAAAAGCAAACATTCTTTTTCACTTTAAAATCTCTTTAATGAATTCCTTAAACCGCACTAAAATGTTCTATTTCTAAAACTTATTTAAAAACTCTTTTTAAATGATTTCACCTAAATAAGATTTTATTTAAGCCTAAAATATAATTTCAATGACCTTCCCTTTTATTTTTTGGGATATACATGCTTACAATCTTATTTCATGAAAATTAAAAATGATTTTCCAAAAGAACTCTTCTTTCCAAAGTAAAAAAGAATTTTTCTCATCTCACTTTATCTTTTATGATTTTCCAAAAGAACGTTCTCTCTATGATGACACGACCCCCTTTTCTCACCCAAAGAGTTATCGTCGTCTGGTGAGCAAACTCAATTACCTCACCATGACACGACTCGACATTGCATGCATTGTTGGCAAAGTGAGTCGGTTCATGGAGTATCTGACCAAATCTCAGTAGGATGTTGTCCTCCGCATTGCCAAATACATCAAGAAAGGCCCTACTCGTGGTCTTCCGTACTCTCATCACACTCATCTCAATATTGAGGGCTTCTGTGATGCTGACTATACCGGTTGTCTTACCACCCGCAAGTCTACTTCTGGGTATGCCGTTTTCTTGGCAGGTAACTTCATCTCTTGGCGCAGCAAGAAGCAGACTGTCGTCTCCAGATCTAATGTCAAATCTGAATACCGTGTCATGGTCACAGTCACTACTGAGATCTTCTGACTTCGTCATCTTCTTCAATGAATTCGAGGTAGACTGTCACTTTCTTCGTCATCATCTTGAGCAGAACCATATCAGTTTCGACCACATTCCGACGGCGAATCAGTTGGTCGACAACTTCACAAAAGGCCTCCCAGAAACTCGTCTGAAGTCTCTCAGTACCAAGCTGGGTATCAACAGCATCAGTAGACCAGTTTGAGGGGGAGTGTGTATAGCCTTATTGTCATCTTTCTTTTGTGGAACTCTTGATCCAAGTTGGGCATGTCCAGCTTGAGGGTGAGTGTTAAACTCAGTTTTATTATATTAGGTATTTCTGAGTCCCACATCGGAATACTTCACCTCGTATTCCATTTCACTCATCTATAAAAGAACGTCCCCACCTCACATTGAGGTAAGGGGAATTCGCCACTCTACAATACCCATGAAATTCAACAAGAAAAGAACAGTTATCACTCAAAATATTTGATTTTCATGAGAAATTGCCTTTCCTTTGGAAAAGATGAACATTTGAAAATTGGGAAATAAATTGAAAAGTTCAAATTCAGGTTTTGAGTTTTCTTTTCAAAAAAACACCTCTTCAAATCCATGGTTGAACAAACTCTCACCACACTTCACCCATAAATAACAATAACAACAACAAACAAGCCTTAAAAGTCATAAATAACACAGTTTTAAATTAATTAAATATCATCAATAAGCATGATGAATGAGAGGGTTCAAAACAATAACAACAAACAAGCCTTAAAGTCATAAATAACACAGTTTTAAATTAATTAAATATCATCAATAAGCATGATGAATGAGAGGGTTCAAAACAATAAATATACTAAAATATAACAAACTCATTCATCAACTTGATTAAAATAAAATACTCGCGCAATATCCACCATGAGGTTTCAAGGTTCATTTTCTCAAAAAACTTAAAATCAACATTTGAAAACTCTGATTACAACCACCAATTCCAGATTCAATAACAACAACAAACAAGCCTTAAAGTCTCACCACACTTCACTCATAAATAACAATAACAACAACAAACAAGCCTTAAAGTCATAAATAACACAGTTTTAAATTAATTAAATATCATCAATAAGCATGATGAATGAGAGGGTTCAAAACAATAAATATACTAAAATATAACCAACTCATTCATCAACTTAATTAAAATAAAATACTCGCACAATATCCACCATGAGGTTTCAAGGTTCATTTTCTCAGAAAACTTAAAATCAACATTTGAAAACTTTGATTACAACCACCAATTCCAGATTCAATTTTAAGGGATTAAAATGAAAACCAGAATTCACCAAGAAAGAATTTTCAAAGGATAAATTTTAGAAAATGGCACTTGAAGAGAATCAAGGAAGAAAAGAAATGACCAACTCCTTGAGAGCAAGAAAGAACAGCCTTTAAATCAAGAATAATTAACTGCTTTGTTGAGTATGCCATAATTTATTTTTTAAAAACAAGCAGTTTGAAAAAATAATAAGGGAACTTGATGTATTCTTAATGATAATTAGTTCAACACAGTATTAAGACCCTTGCCCCAAACTTAAAAACCAACATTTTCCTCAATGTTGAATTCCAAAGGAGCAGAAAAGAACATGCAACATGGCGATAATGAAACTCAAATAGTATGAACACCGCAATTTACAGCCCTTTAACTCAGTCAAAGCATTCAAAAGAAAGTTTTACACAGTGTACATGCAAGTTTACTTAAACAGCTGGCATTAAATTTAATGTAAACATGAATAATCAACATGAAAAGAACTTATTTCAGAATTTAAGACAGTGTGAATCAAAAACATTTCTCCGTAGAAAAATTAACAAGAAATCTAGCATGCAAGAATTCTTAGCAGGAAACAGAGACAACATGCACAACTTTAAAGAAAATTAATGAGAAAAAACAGGTTATAAAATAAAGAACTACTCCCCTGGAGTTGAGGTTCTGCCCTCCTAGTTCGGCAATCAACATCACTCTCCTTTCAACTTGAAAATATATATCTGGGTTACTTCCAACAGAGCACCTACAAAACAAAATTGGTTTACAACATTAAACTTAGCAATTTAACTCAATATAAGTGCAACTAGTGTTTAGAAAAGAGAGAGTGAAGCAGTTCACTTTCAAACCCGTCATAGCAATTTTTGGATCCCTCCATTGAACACTTCTCTGAGCAAATCATTGATCCATGAAATCATCTTATTGACTTCCAGTGCATTACTACAAAAAACGTATACAATCAATAATGCGAGAAAGTTTAACAGTTTCAACAATTAGTTTAAACAGCCTTTGAAAAAATTGAATATTAAATGGTGTGGAATTCCTTATCAACATTTCAGCTCATAATTATTTTTAACAGGCATAGATTCTGCATGCAAGAAACCCTCTTTACCATCCAACCCACATTAAAACAGTATGTAACAGTGCTATAAAAGTATGCAGGAAGGTATTACACAGTGTACATGAACATAATCAATGAATATTCAAACTGATTTTCAACAAATAACTGATGCAATATACATGTTGCAGTAACACCAACATGAAATTAAACTCAACAGCCAACATGTTTTATAAGAAACTAAGTAGCTTTACAATAACTACCATGTACAAATTAAATGATATGATTATCAGCATGCATAGTATTTAACAAATTAGGCACAAACACACAACAAGAATAACACTCTAAAATCAAGTATATAGGAGTTCCAGCAGGTAGCAGCATGCACAAACAATTCATCATGATCAAAAGCACATGCAAAAACCAGATTAAAAGGGTGCTTCCTTATAATAAGAGGGTGTTATCCCCTCTTTCTTGTTGAGCCATCTACCCTCCTCTTTAAGATTTACACTCAGTCTGATTTTTCATTGAATACCAACAAGAGAAATAAAATCAGCATTAAAACCAGGTTTAAGGTGAAAATGGCATGGCAGCTAAGCTCTTATCTAGTGGCAGTCGCTGCAGTGCACTGTGAACAAGTTGGATGCCACTTCCTACTCTCCACTGAATGCTAAATTGTACCTGAGACTCAATAGAACAAGTATGGAGTGAGACAATTTTATTTCCAACCTAAACAAAAACTTGTTTTATTATAAACACAAAAAATGCTTTATTGAGAACAAAAAAATCATGGGTTGTCTCTCATGCAGCACTAGTTTTAAAATCTCTAGCCAGATTTTCTTACAAAACTATTCATGATCACTGAGAGGATGTCGATTCTTTACCATGAACCACTACATGTTGATGGCCCATATGTTTTTAAATGAAAATGAATTTTAAGGGCTCCAAGACATCTATGGAAACACCAAAATCCCCTTACCTGATAAAATCCCTTGAAAGCACCCTTTTACGGTTATAAAATAGCTTGTCTTTCACTTCTAGAGTGTTGCGGAATCGCCGGGAGTCGCAACGACAGAAACGAGAAACGAAAGAAGAATGCAGAAAGAAAATAGACACGGGACACACAAATTTACGTGGTTCGGGAAGAACCCTACGTCCACGGAGAGGCAGAAAATTCACTATATCAGGAACACAAAATACAGAGTTTTTGCAGTAGTAACCTTAGCCCGAAAATGGGCTATAAAATGGAGAAGACGATCATTGTTCCGAAAAGTAAGTCCACATTGCTACAGTGAACGGCAGCCACCTTTGTCAAAAGTGCTACATTACTGTTGACCCCGAAGTCCGCACCGCTATAATGCATGCCGGTGTCAGTCGGTCAGCTCTGCTACAGTGGTCAGAGATGCTACAGTGCCGAAAAAATTGGATCGGGCTACACCAATCCAACATAGAGTGGAGTCAGAATTGAAAAATACTAAGCTTCCTTGAAGGGAAAACACGAAGTAGGGTGTTTCAAGGGGTGTGGCATTATTCCCACAGCTTTCCTCCTGATTTGAGAACACTAAGTCAACAAAAACAAAGGTGCAGGTGGATGAGTTTTGAAGAACAGATTCAGGAGGAGAATTTTCAATGATTCGTTGAATAGAATTTAACTCATTTTCAGCCAGACATGAATCCTCTTCCAAAATACTCTCAGCTCCTAAGTGAAATTCAACACCCAAAACAGAGGAATCCATTGATGAACAAGAAATATTTTCCCTTTCTTCAAATAATTTTTTTTTCAAAAACTGGATTTATCAAGTTGTGGTTTTCTTCCCAAACTTTCTCAAATGTTAAAACAAAACCAGCAATCACTGCCCATGAAATATTTCTTGTGCTCAGACCAAAAAGTGTATGTTCAACCATGAATTCGGGATCAAACTCCAAAAATTCATCCCCTATAGCAAATGCAACAAATTTTGGGATTTCTATGTCAACCATATGAAAGGAGAACTCCAATTCATTCACATTGAAAACAAAGCATGAATTTTCCAAATTTATCTTCAATTGATTTTTGTTCCGCTCCCTCTTCCTCTCCATCAAGAGCCATTTTAAAAAATGTTGGGTTTACACTTTTAAAACAAGGAAGATCACTTTGAATATCAAATTCAGAATTTTAAAAATCACTATTTTCCAAATTGATGTTTTCTTCCTTAAATACCCCAACTTCAAGTTCTCTCGACACTCAATATTTTTGAAAAATAGGTTGAAGATTTTTTAAAAGTTAAATCCTCATTTTGAATTTTTTCCCCAACCACACCGGCAATTTCCTCAAAATTCCTACTAAAGAATGTCTTTTCAGGTTTAGGTGGAAAAATCACAATGGGATATTCTAATTCATCCACCTCTCAAACCTTTTGAATGATTTGAAACAGTTTTAGATTGATGTTTTCCACTTTTTTAGATTCTAACTCACTGGTTTAATCCTAAACTTCATCCTCACTTTCCACACTCACATTTTCAAAGTCCACCCTTTTATTTTCTTCATGACTCCATTCAATTTTCTCTTATTCTTTCAACTTTTCTTGCAACTCCCAAATCTGATTTTGCAGCTTTTGGATGCAAAATTCATGATCTTTATCAAGATTGGCACTGATTTTCATCAACAAATGTTCCAAGTTTGATTGATTTTCAAGTTTGGGCTCACAAAAGTTCTGGTTTTCTTCAAATTGATGGAGGCTTCCAAGGATGGTTATAGATACATTGTCCCGCACCCATAACAGGCAGAACGTATGAAAAGTTTTTCACCTAATTGATTCCAATCCCTAAAGTGATCCATTGGTTACCAGCACACAAAAAAAACTCGATTTCAGCACTTGAGAATCAGCCCAAACAAAAAACAAAGTCAGCAGATAAAGACAACACAGTAGCTACAAAATACCGAAATAGTAGACAAAAAACAGTGGTTGTAAGCTCTAAGAACAAGCACAACAGTCAGCAGGAATTTCCAGTTGATCCACACAACAAATGATAATAAATTTCTCAGCTCAAACACACACTAAAAGCAGCAGATTTTGAATTATAGCCTAAACACAAAAATGAAAGCAGTGATAGCAGCAGTTTATTTTTTTATTTTTATTTTTTTATTTAGACCCTAAGAAACTCAACGCCAAGACATCCCCCGCAAAGACGTCAAATTTTGATCGGCTGGAGGTCATCACAACCATCAAAATATCAGTTATAAACTCCTAAACTGGCATAACAGTGAAGGGTGTAATCCAAGGGGAGGTAGGTGGATGTTCTAAGGGCTCTAGCTAACTCAAACTAAGGAAAAACAATGAAAAAGGTGTTGAAGTTTGAGTAGGAAACGTGTGAAGAATTGCAAGTGTGAAGAATTAAAATGAGTGAGTGTGAAAAGCTAAAAGTCTTAAAAGACGCGGTTAGGGAGCCGGAAAAGTGGTGATATGCTGATATAATGATACTAGGGAATACAAGGTTGATGCAGCCTATTAAAGAAGTACTTCATTCTCAAAAATATACACTGCAATGAACTGAACCAGCAGTTAAATTGGTAGCAATCTCTATCGAGTATTTTCTCAATGAAGTTGTGCTAGACTCTCCTCAGTCGAGTGAGAGTACTGGAACAAGGTCAACTGAAATAATGGAGTTTCGTTCATCACTAAGTTATATTTTCATATGACTTGATGAGTTTATCCAAATTCATTCACCTAAAAAGTCTTTCAACGATTACAAAAAATAAAACAGTTTCTAAAATAAGAGAAAAAATTGGATTAAAGTCTCCATCCGTGATAATTCAGCTCGATCCAAGAAGAATTCATTTCAGAAATAATTTAAAATCTATAAGAACTCAATCTTCCTCTTTCGATTATTCAATTCAACTCAAACAGTAAAACAAATCAAATAGATTTTAAATTGAAGGAATCATTTCATCACAGAGAATAGATTAATGGAGTAGAAGAAAATAACAGTGCAAGAACCTGAATTCATTAGGTGAAATTTACTCTAAAATCATGTTCCAATGAATACAAAAAATGTAGTTCACAGCACATATATGACAGAAAGAATCAGAGGGGGTAGAAAGAAATGAAGAAGAGAGGAGAACTCCCCTCCATGAAGCTCGAAAATGCCTTTTATCTACCTCTCTGCTCCAGATATCATTAGGTTAGGAGCTCCCTCTGTTAGCAGTGCCTTGGCCCTCTCTCCAGTTAGCAGTGACTTACAAGGTTAGGCCCCCGATTAGGTCTGGAGTCGGTCACCCAACAAATTCTCTTCTCCCATTTTAAAGTGGTTGAACCCCCTTTGACTTGCAGTTCAAGTTCCCAATCCAACTGTTCAACTGTTGGGATATTTTGATTTAAAATTTAAATAATGGGGAGAGAGAAAATTATTAATGGAGGGATTTTCTCAACATTAATGGAGGATTTTCTCCCAACATTAATGAAGAGTTTTTCCCAATATTAATTGGTGGAATAATGATGAGATTATGAATGTTGACCACATTAAATGGAGATATGAACGAGGTGTCTATATAAGAAGATGTGGTAGCATGTTTTGGAATGTGGGCTGACAAAGATGTAGTCGCAAAGAGAGAAACAAGAAAGGGGTTGCCGCGTTTGCGGTAACCAGTGCGAAGCGAAGACGGTGATTATATCAACGATGGCGTGTCAGTGGCGATGATTGAAGACGGCGATGATGACGGTGCCATGTATTGAAAGTTCTCTTGGTTGCGGAGATCAAGCGGCGTGTCCCCGTTGTGATGATCGGCGGTACGAACAAAAATGGTACGTTCATGGGTGTCGGTGTGTCGATAGAGAAATCCTTCGGGTGAGTTGTAAAAGGCCTTCGGGTGTTGTTAAAATTACTTCGGGTGTGATGTGTTAAATGCTTTCGGGTGATAAAAGGTCTTCGGATAAAATCTTCTCCTCTTGTGTGTTTTCTGCAACGACGACTTCCGCTACGGCGCCAGGCTCTGCGCCCCAACATCAACCACATAAATGTGTCCAATAGCTTCTCGACAACTCCTCCACGGGTCGTCTTTTATTCTGTCTGCTCTCAACAACCCCAGAAAACGGATTTTTCCCCACCTGGCCAATTCCAATTGTATATGGATTTTAGAAAACCTGCTCTCTTAAATAGCTAAACTGTACATGAATCATATTGAACGACATTCACCAGCTCATCTCAGTGTGGATAGGCCCCCAATTCTCGCCAAACAACCCTCAAAGCACGAACAGTTTGACTAAATTCCACCGAGCACATATGCCGTGCTCCGGGATTAAACATCTACCAAGCCTGCTCCAATCAGAAAAAACGTGAAGCATCTTTTAGGCGGTCCACGACTACAGCTTTTAATGAATCCACCAGCACTAACAACATCGCACAAGAAATCCCGCAGCAAACCAAACAAGTAGCGAGAACAACAAGTCTCTAGCTCACACGAAACACCGGCTTCACACGAACCAGATTAGCACGAACTGACCTGCTCGGATCCATAGAAAACTAGCACCTCTTAGCTTCGAAAGCAGAACGAAACCAATATAGAACTAGCATATCAAAAAACTTCACACGATCGGACTAGCAAACCACCTACCAACTCAGCTCTGGCTCAAATCGGAAGGTGGTATAACAACAGCGGCTTGAGGGTCTCGGATCGGCTTCGCCCTGACTTGTATCCGACAACGATACAACATCCTCGAATTCGCAGAAAATCGAAAACCAAACCCCCTTTGAACAAAGGCTTCTAGAACAATCCCATCATATAGGGCTCTCACGGACTTCTCTCAAGGCTACTACATCGTCGCACTTAGCTCAAACAACAACTCAAAAAGTTCCTCCGACAACTTTATTGATCTAATGGCTTCAATAGCCCCTGAGGTAAATCAGACGGCCAACATCACTTCCAAATAAGTCAATCCATCAAGACTCAACTGAAGTATATCAAAGCACCTCAAATCCGGCCCAATTAAACTCACCAACAGATGCATGTCCTGCAAAACAAATGCCAAAAATCCTATTTCAAAAACCAAGATTAAAATTCCTTGCAACGGATGAATATAAAATTCCACTAAATCTTTTTCAAAATATATTACAAGCAACATTTAATAAAATCCAAAAATCAAATTCAAATTAAACCAAGATATCAATTAAACCTTTAATCACAAAGCATTTGAATTTTAATCTCAAAATATTTAGGAAGTTGTTCTCAGATCTATTCATTTTTTAACAAGAACAAAGGACGTTTAAGCACAAATAAACATAAATACACAAATGATCATAAACTACAACATCTACAATGTATTACACGTCATGATACTAACACAAACACATAAAACAATGTATTTTGAGTCCATTTTCGATGTGAAATTATCAAGGAATCGGTTAAAAATGTACGTGGCTCTGAGTCTGAGTCGGGGGTGGGTCGACTTAGTTAATTATATTATTATATTAAAAAAATATTCAGAATTGATCAATTTGTTCGAAATATAAAAATTATTTGGGATAAATTAATTCATCTCACGTAAAAATGGACTAATCAATCCATCCCAAATTATATATATATATATATATATATATTTGGGGTGAATCTATTTGTCCCGAATAAAAAACACATCCAGGATAGATTGATCCATCCTAAATAAAAAAAGGTGTAATTGTTTTTTATTTCCATGAAACTTTATTTATGATGAATTAATCTATCCCAAATGATAGTTTTTTTTCTCAATAGGTTTATCTGGGATGGATTAGATCCCTCCCCTCCCAGATTAATTGTTTCCTGGTATAGAAATAAAATTTGTTCCAGATAATAATACTTGTGATGTCATTTTTCAGGACAACTATTATGGGATGGGTTTTAGTCCCAAAAACACTTTTGGGGCAGATTTTTGATTGCGTGGAATGGCAAAAATCCATTTCATATACCATATATTTCCTATAGTGGGTGGATCATCACTAACCTTCCAATGGTACTTTGAAGCGTGCAATACCTTTGATTGGCTCACCAAATTCTCGATGAGCCCCACCAGGTTCCTAGTGACTTCTAGCAGTCACCAATAAATCTCCAAACTGCCATGAAACTCCACAATTCCTCCCTCTAACTTCTCAAACGTTAAAAATTAAATCAAAATACATCTGAATAAATTTTAAAAGATAAAAAATAAAATCTAGAGATCCTTGAGAAATTCAGAGTTATTACAAACTACTTGCCATAAGACTTCCTATCCTTGATAAGTGTCATGAAGTGTCTCTAATGAACAACACTGGTCACTAAGACCTTATCTTCACATATTGTTTTCAAGTCTCTTCTTGAACTTGACCATGCTTTCATAATACCCAAACTAATGACTCAATCATCCCCCCTAAAGTCTTCTCACTTTGGTCAAGTATACACACTGGATGCTTAATGTCACGAACCAACTCAGGTTGATCCTGAATCGATCACTCGAGTCGGCCTACATTAAGGCCCGAAAGACGTTCCCGATCCCCACGGGCTGACAACTAGTGTCGGGCATCGAAATAAAGCTATTGAGAATGATTTGGCCCATAAAAAATAAAGAAGAATAAACAAAACAATAAAACTAAACTCTAGCAGCGGAAAAAGAATAAAACTAAACGGCTAAACATACCTTCAGATGACCTCATGGGTCACCACCAACCACGAAACCACACTCGCTCCTAGAGCGATCCAAAACTGGGAGAACCTGAAACTGAAAAGACAGAGTAGGCGTGAGCACCGAGATGCTCAGTAGTGATGTCAATGAT
Organism: Viscum album; assembly: GCA_963277665.1. Taxonomy (NCBI): domain Eukaryota; kingdom Viridiplantae; phylum Streptophyta; class Magnoliopsida; order Santalales; family Viscaceae; genus Viscum; species Viscum album. Next base: position 642,848,482 of record OY728120.1, on the reverse strand, counting down.
AAACCACACCCTAAACCTCACCTTTAAAGTGAAAACCACCTTTGCTAGTTTGAAATAGGATATATAAAAATAAAGTTTTCATTCTTTTACCAAAACAAGTAACATGCTTTTACTTTTAAGAAAACCCCCTTTTTCATTTCACTTTCCAAAAACAATTTCCAAGGCATGTAAGTCATTTCAATAAGTTCCTTTTAAAGATGATTAATTCTAGAGCAGTTGTTTTAAATATAAAACGCAAAGTAGAGGTGCCATGAGTTCAAATAACCAAAAGTGCCACAAAAGAAGCAGAAACATATAAATGTGTAATCATGGGCATTTCCTAAACATCTCTAGAAGCAATCCATGGACGTACTCAGTTTGGAAACACCTACCGGCGTACGGTGAAACCCCTTAAGTCAATAACCAACTGACTGTTCTAACCTGGCCTCACCAGTGGCACAACCCTCCTGACCCATCAACAACTCCAGGAGGGTACCAAGTCGTCTAATCGGGGCTGATCAACAACCATTACTCGACCCTCTAAAAGATGTCCAAGAAACCTATGATAATAATATATTATGTAAGTAGGAGGCCCTCACACGCGTGACTCACCTTACCTGCTATCACCGCACTTGCCTACCCCAAACACGAACATCCCTTATACGATAACCCATAAAAAAAAACCCTAGAGAGGGGTGCCCATTATATCCATATACATATTTTACATCGTTGAAGGTGCCAATTGGGCTATTACATTACTTAAACATTCAACTCTTTCTTTAAAAACATTCAAGTTGCCAACCGGGCCGTCATTTCACACAAACATTCAAATCATTTCATAAAATACTTAAAGTTTTCAATCGGGCGTTCATACTTTCAAAACCGCTTCAAAACCAAATTCCACTTCAAAACCAAATTCCACTTCAAAAAATTTCATAAGGTGTCAATCAGGCCTTTAATATTATCACTCAAATATATCATAAAAACATTCCCAACCATTTACATAACAAAATGAAACACCACTTCCTTAAGCACTGGCCATACGAGCCTTTACATTTTCCAAATCAAATTCACTTTCTAAAATCATTTCCAATTCCAATTTAAAAAACACACAACACACCTAAAAAGTACCAGACGGGTCTTAGTATCATTTAATTGTCAAACTACACTTCAAGGTGCCAAACAAGTCAAGTTTTAAATAACACACTTAACCAAAGCCTTTAAGTTTCACAAAATACACTTCATCACATTTCCAGAACCATTTCTAAGAAGATATAAAACATCATTTTCTAATATGCAATGTCAAACAGGCTTCACTACATTATGAGAAATATTCACTTTTTAGAAAAAACACTATTGCATAATTCCCTTAAGTTCCAAACCCATTTAAAATCACAATTACACAACCAAGGCACCACACATTTAGGTGCAAGCTTGAAAACATGCTTAAATCGAAGCAAACCATTAGAAATACTTATTACACATTAAAAACCATTCAGAAAACCAATTTTTAATATTCAAAATGTAAAACCAATTGAGCACTGGAAATATATCACTACTTCCAAACAAGGTCGAAGACATGTTTCACTATGAAAAACTCGGGGTACAAGCTTGGATAAATTACGTAAAACAAATAAATAACAATTTCTAACAACCGCAACTAAATCGAAAAGCATGTGAATACTACATAAATATAGAACATATTTTAAAGCAATCAAGTAATTATGGATTTCAAATTAAAGGCATAGGCTTAGGGAACCTACCTCAACAAGGGAGCGGACCAAGCCGAGACACTTCGTCACTTGACAAAAAAAATAGGCGGCAACCACTCGGAACCGCTCCGCACACACACACACATACACCCTTATATATATATATATATATATCTTTTAGTCCAAGGCGTGTATTCCCCACACCATGTGGGAATACACCTGAGGGAGATATATACATACATACATATATACACACTACTAGAAATTAAGGTTATAGCCATAGTTTTATAGGTCTGTGGCTATAGGTTTTTTATTGCCACGGTTTAATCAAACCTCCGTGGGTATATCCATTTTATATCGCCACTGTCATTTTTTTTCCAATCTATATCAGGCTCCTCGTCCTCCCCGGATCCGCAACTCTATCACCGCACAACCCTCCTCCTCGAAGACCTCTCCTCCTCCCTCACAGAAGAACCCTCCTCCCCAACGACCTCTCTCACAGCGGCGCCCTCCCCGATGACCTCTCTCACAACGACGCCCTCCCCAACGATCTCTCTCACAGCGGCGCCCTCCTCCCCGACGACCTCTTTCATAGCGACACCCTCATTCCCGAAGACCTCTTTCACCGCAGCGCCATCCTCCCCAACAACCATTGTCACCGCGACACCGTCCTCCCCGAAGACCTCTCTCACCGCAACGCCCTCCTCCCCGACGACCTCTGTCACTGTGACACCCTCCTCCCCAATGCTTCCAATCAATGTTGCCCTCCACGGTATTTTATAATCATTTTATGTGATTTATAGTTGAAAATATTCACATTGGAGCATTTGATAATTATATGGGAAATCAAGATGAGTGTCATTCTCTTACAAGTGTTCTCAAGTATAGTTCTGGAAATTTCTAGGGGGGCCATATCCTAGTGAGGCCAATGGTGGTAATTTAGGGTTCATTTGTATTAGGATTGTATCATAGGTTTGAAGCTGAATCCACATTTATCAAGATCCTAGATCACCCCATTAGACTCATGGTTCTCATCCCATGTTCTGCTTTATTTTAGGGCATGGATTTCTTATTACATTAAATTATCATTTATTTTTTATTTATCTGATTAATTTGGTTTTACAACATTTTTCATTCATATATTCATTTTTACATTGATTGGTTTTATAAATAAAAATAAAATTAGGCCATTTTTTCATTTTTAAGTCAATTTTACATAGGTAAATTGTTCGCATATTTCAAACTAGTGCTTTGAGTTTGGATTATAAAAGCATATTTATAGATTCTTGGTAGTATCCTACAGAGTGGTATCTCATATCCCATATAAAAACTCTCATGTGTTTGTTGAACTAAATTTTTTATACAGTTTAACATAAAGGGCCATCTTACCTTTGGTGGTGATCTTTAACACTTTTTCCTTATTTTGGTGATGATGATATTTGATAGTGACCCTGGTCATAAAGAGATGAATCATGTGGAATTTTAAGATGTTTACATTATTCTTGGGATGTAATATATATCACCCACCTTGTTATTCTCTCTTTTTTAGTTTCTTTTATAGTTTGGCATGCCATGTATCACTCATTTATATTTTCCTTATAAAATTATGGTTGGGTGTTTATTTTAGTGTTTGTTACTTATTACTTTTTTGGATGGTTTATTATCTTTTAACAGTTTATTAAATTATAATGGATGTCCAATGTATGTGTACATTATGTTGGACTCTCAATAAGAGTTTTTATATTGTTTATTAGATTTAATGGGTAAAATAATTCTTAAATAATATCCTTGATAACCTTGGTGCTTGTCACTATGACACGGTGATCAAAAATCACTTTGGGCCTTGTGGAATTCTAGCTTTGGTGATATGGTAGGTTATCCAAGGTTGTTTTTTTATAAAATTGTATTAGATCCCTCATGTTACATAGGGAGTAATGATATTCCTAAGATAATATGATTTGAACTCTAGAGATAGGTATGTGAGATTTCCTGAATAACTATTTTTCTTACCAAACATTGAGTTAGCATAGAAATTTGAGATTTATACTTTGATTTTTTTTTTGAAAATTAATTTTAGGATATTTTGATCAAATCCACTACTATTATGGGTTCTATGAAATTTTTATGAATTTTTTTAGGAAAAATATATTAAATTTACTGAAAATGAGAAGAATCTAAAGGATTTATGATTACTATATATGATGTTCTAAATAATTTATTGACCATGAATTTACCACTAGATGGTTTCAAATAAAGTTCAAATAGTTGGTGCATGGTTTGGGAATCCATGCAACCAAATTTTTAAATTGTTGAAAACCATCCAATTTTTGAAATTTTGATTCCTTGTTATTTAAAATTGCTTCTATTTTTTAGTATTTGATTAAAATGAATTACAGACAAGTTTTTTGATATGATGATATTGTTTCATTGAGTAGTAATTATATTCATCGACCATGACTTTTAAATTATGTGTAGATTTGGTTTCATAATTTATGTTCTATAGGGAATTAATCAAAGAATCAAACTGATGAATTACAAAGAGGGTTTTATTGATAATAGTCTATAAGGAAATCCTACAGAGGATCTGGATATTATTAAGTTAGTTATTCAGACTAATTGGACTTTAGGTAGGTAAGGTGAGCATGATTTATCTTGTATAGTGAATTTTTCTTAGGAATTTATTTAAAGGAATCAACTTCTTTTTTATGGACATCAAGTGTCTCAGTAACCTATAGAGAAACTAGATAAGATCAAATGTATCTTATATTTTCATTAGAGACATAAGACCTCCAAAATTAATTTTCCAACTATACATTGGATGGACTTGGCTAGAAATAATGAGTGTCATTTATTCAAGAAAAGTTACAAGAAGATCTCCCATAAAAAGGTTTTAAGGAGATATTCCACCAATAAATTTATCCTAAAATTATAAAGGTGTCAATATTCTGGAATTTCATGATTCTTGATATGGGAAATAATTATGTGATGAAGAATGCTAATAATTTTTCATGTTGATATAATTTTACTCTTATATTATTTCAAATGATGTCTTAATGTTTTCAGTTCAAAATAGGCTTGAGGCCAAAAATATGATCCATGGTTATTCTCTTATTCTTACCAATATATACTAAAGTGGTTGACATATAAATGATAAAGAAAATCGATATTTATAAAATGGATTATATTGGAAGTACATTGGCTAATATAGGTATGATCCATAGTTATTTATAGGGTCAAAAGAGGAAACATGGGACATTTTGAAGGGGAAGTAGTGGGATAGTTCAATATCTACTAAAACCCATTCCCATAATTAAATCAAGGTGTAGAACGATGATATTTATTTTCAATTTGAGAGGCTCAAACATTTTAAATAAATATTTAAAGTAGATGTAAAGACTTTTCATCTATGTAGGAAATTAGGCCACCTGAAATGATTTTTTTTAAGTATCTTACATATCAATGTAGTAGTGTTCCTTCCTCCTTCACTAAAGGATTTAAAATTTAGTTTGTTTCATCTAAGGTAGCATGAAATATATCATAAATTTAATAATAATGAATTCAGGTTAAGTTTAAAGATCATTCTGGAATGAAATATTAGGATGGACCATGATTTGTGTTCCAATATATAGTAAAGAATGCACGTACAACGTCGGGAACCAGGCCAGTGACTATTAAAGGGACTATGCTTATAGATTCTTAAATAGTTTTATATTTTTATGAAATAATTTCCTCACATTATTTTATCTCATCAAGAGTTTTTGATCGATTAAATCTTTAATTGGGTCAAGAGTTCTATTCATTGATGTAATTTCTATAAGATTTTTCTTATAATGATTACTATATAGAGGGGGTGCAGGTGGGGGGGGGGGGGAGTGTCTAGGGGGTAGTGGGGGTGATGGGGGCAGGGGGTGTAGGTGGGGGTGGGTGAGCAGTGGGGGTGCTGGTGGGTGGAGGGGAGAGTGGGGGGGTGAAGGTTGGGCGGGGGGGGGGGGGGGTGAAGGTTGGGCGGGGGGGGGGGGGGGGTGCAGTGTGTAGGGGGTGTGCGAGTGCAGGGGGAGGGGTGTCCAGGAAGGGGGGGAGGTGTCCAGGAGGGGGGATTAAGGGGGATGGTGGTAGTGTTCAGGGGAGGTGGGTGTCTAGGGGGGAGGGGGCTGGGGGGTGCAGGTGGGGGGGGGGGGCAGTGTGTAGGGGGTGTTTGGGGGGGAGGGGAGTGTTTGGGGGGAGGGAGGGGGTGTCTAGGAGGGGGTGTCCAAGGGGTGTCTGAGGGGGGTAAAGGGGGCTGGGGGGGGGGGAGTGTGCATGGGATATGGAGGGGGCAAGGGGTGTGGGGTACAGGGGGAGGGGGGTTGTCCAGAAGGGTGGGGGGGGGGGGGTCGGGGGGGGGGGTGTGGTGTCCAGGAGGGAGGGGGTGGGGGTGCAGGGGGAGGGGGGCTGTCTAGGAGGGGGGGGTCAGGGGGGTGGTTGTCTAGGGGAGTGTCCAGGAGGGTCTAGGAGGGAGGGGTGTCCATGAGGGTGGGGGTGTCTAGGATGGGGGGTGTTTGGGAGGGGGGGTGTTTATAGGGGTCCAAGAGGGAGGGGGTGTCCCGGAGGGGTGTCTAGGAGGGTGTCCATGAGGGTGGGGGTGTCTAGGAGGAGGGAGTATCCGAGAGGGAGGGGGAGGGGTGTCTAGGAGGGAGGGGTGTCCAGGGGGGGGGGTGTCCAGAAGGGTGTCCAGGAGGGAGGGGGTGTCCAGGGGGTGTCCAGGAGGGGGGTGTCCAGGGGGGGTGTTCAGGAGGGGTGGTGTCCAGGAGGGGGGGTGTCCATCATAAAATTCTATAAAAAACATAATAGGTCATTGTTCAAACATCTAAGTTTTAATGTGGGTGTTTTAAGTACACCAAAATAATATTATGTGGTCATAGAAAGGTGTACTATTCATGATTTTTTATAATTTGAAACATTTATGAATTCCCTTAACCATAATATTTACTATGATTTTTTATTAACATGTTATTGATGGTTACTTATTATTGTATGGAACAATACATATAATGTTAATTCATTTTTATTGATTATTTATTTAATTTATGTTTATATGCCTTAGAATTGATAGATACTATATGTACAACGTTGATCAGACCACTGATGAATTTTAGAAGGAGTTACGATATTTCTTTGACTTTTCATTCACTAATGATTTATATGGTATATTGATTCAATGCCCGTGTTTTGATTTTTTTTGAAGACCGTGGTTAACTCGTGAGGAAGTGAGTTACCATATCACTAAACATGGTTTCCAAAAAAATTATCATGTGCGGTATCACAATGGAGAAAAAGTGAAAGTGGTGTATGACATCGATTCAGCAAAAAGTATTGTTATGAAAAATCTGATTTCTGATCGATTTCCTTTTGTTTCTAAAGCCAAATCCTCATGTAGACTAGTGCAAGAGGAAATGAATACTGGAACATAGTTTTCATCTATTAATTAGGATGATGATGTTGAGAGTGTTAGACAGCCGATGGAAGATGCAAATACCCCAGTATATCAAGCATGTGAAAAAATGAGCAAACTTGAGTTTTTAATGTGATTATATCATGGGAAAACATTTTATGGATTTAGTAATACTACGGTCAACTATCTCCTTACATTTATTAAGTATTTACTACTTAATGATGCATGTATTCCAGAAAATGATTACATGGAATCAAAGTTGGTTGAAAAATTTGGATTTTCATCTATTAAGATTCATTCTTGCCCCAAAGATTGTTGTCTGTTTTGGAAGGAAAATGCAGAGTTGAGTCAGTGCAAATAGTGTGGCACATCAAAGTAGAAGACTAATAAAGACGGAACTTGATCTCACATACCAGAGAAAGTGATGTGGCACTTCCCTTTAATTCTCAAGCTTCAAAAACTTTTTATGTTAGAACAAATGACAAAGAATATGAGATGACATGAAGATGAAAGAAATAAGGATAATGATGAAATAATGCATCCTGCAGACAGGTTTTCTTGGAATAAATTTGATAGGTTACATCCTGATTTTGTAGTTGACCCATGAAATTTTATATTGGGATTATCCTGTGATGGTTTCAACCCATTTCTCTAAATGCATATTGCACATAGTACTTGGTCTGTTTTCATTCACATTTATAGCTTTCCTTCATGGATGTGTATGAAGATGCTATTTACTATCACGAGTATATTGATATCTAGACCTAGTGATCCTGGAAATGATATTGATATATACTTTCAGCCATTAATAGAGGAGTTAAAGGAGCTTTGGATTGTTGGTGCACAAGCGTACGATGCATTCAGGAAGGAGTACTTTTTGTTTCATGCAGCTTTATTATAGATGATAAATGATTTACCTACCTAGGGAATGATGTTTGGTTGAAGTACTAAAGGGAAATTATCCTTCCCTATTTTTATAAAAAATTCACATTTCCGAAGATTAAAGTTTTGACGAACTTTCAGCTTCATAGGGCATCGACGAATTCTACCGATGGATGATGCTGGTGGTGTGAGAGGTGGTGATGGTGTTTCTGTAGGAGGAGTGGATGAGGGTTATCATGATTCTTATAATACTGATATTGAGACTCATTATTGATCTAAATTGTATTTCTAGATTGTTAATATGTGGAATTTTATTATGCAGTGCAGTTTGATTATTGTAATATTGAATTGTATTGCGGGTTTTCTATCTATTTCTACATATATTGAATTATTGTATTATGATGTATGTTTATTTATGTAGTAGTTAAGTTTTATTATTATTATATTGAATTGTATCCTCCTCCGACGTGACCATCATACCTCCTCACCAATGCTACTCTGAGGTAACCCCTCCATCTCCTCCGGCATACCTCCGATAGTATGTAGTTCAATTTTCCATTTTTTACTAATTCTTTTGTCTTTCTACTATTATTTTCTCCCCCTAGTTTGTCTATATTTTTAATTTTTTTCTATAGGTGAACCCATTCTAGCGCACCTTTGATGGTATTTTTTTTATAGCATGAAACTTTGGTGTTATAGAATTCTTTTCAAATATATAAGCTTCCATAAATCGGTTTAATTGCTGATTTGTAACTGTAATTTTTTCTATACTAATATACTCTTTTTTGTTCCAAGATTATTATAATTGGGTGACAGCAATATCCGATCGATTAAAAATGCGTGGTCATAATAAAGAGGCTAAAGATTTTTGGAAACATGTTGGATGTTTTAGACATTATGTGCTTTGGATTCAATTCACATAAATTCTATATAATCGATATTCATTTCTATAATAACATAATCAGGAAACATTTTTGAATTGTTTTTTTTTTTGAAATTTATTTTCTATGTACTAGGGGTTGGGTACAAGCACATCCAAGGAATGAAAATAATACTTCAATGATCTCCAAAATCACAAGAAGGTTTTGTGGGTCGATGATGAATATGGCAGTGCAATTGAGTTTTCATTCAGCAAGAAAAAGATAAAATCTAGAAATAATTGTCTTCGACAGCTTGAGGTTCAGAATTGAATTTGATAGTTGATTTATAAGGTTATATGTAATGATATTTTTGTGCAAATTAAACTTTCATTTTTGATCCCTGATGAAGTCAGTTGCGGAGTCCTAAGGTATCACAACAGGCGGGTGACATGTTTGGAATTCCATCCCACAAATAATTCCATTCTGCTGTCTAGGGATAAGGTTGGTTCTTTAATTGTCCTTTTGATGCATATATTCTGATAAGTATGTATTTTATGCTGTTCATTTATATATTTGTTGTTTCCTTGGTTCCTTTGAAAAGAAATGACATCTTGGTGTTTGGGATTACAATAAGGTTTATGAAAAGATGGTGTACAAAAACATACACAGCTGCATACTCAACAATATGAGGTGAGTTACATGTTTATTGGGATATAGGGTCCACCTGTATTTGTTTGTATAAGATGAACATTTATTTTTTTGACTAGGAAGAATCATGTGCATGCTCACACACACACATTAACACCAATGTCCATATATCCAAACAAACACCGCTTATTTTTTTAGACTGCATCAAAAGTGATCACTGATAAGTGTTATAAGTAGTGTTGTCAAATAGAGCCTTAATGATATTCCCCCCACCTCAACTGTGTATGTGCTTATTAAAAACTGGTTTCACAATTTGTGATAGTTTTAATTGGTCAAATGATGGATCAATATATAGTGCATCCTCAGATGGAACTGTTTGTTGCACTAACATGGAAACTGGAATGGAAACATCTTTCATGGACCTTAACCCCAATGAATGGAAGGTAGTGTTTTCCAATGGGTCACAAATGTTGTTCCATTGTATGACTTATTAACAACTTCCAATTCATTATATGGTTTGGGACAACCTCTTAACTGACCATCAGGAGTTATGGTCATATAAATTTTCAATTGTGACTTATAGATGCCTTTTTTTAGGGCCCAAGCAGTTGGAAGATGCTATATGGTTTGGATATTAACTTGGATAAAGGTCTTGTCCTTTTTTGCAGATAATTTTGGGTTTATTTACATGTAAGTATTCCGATTAGGAAATTTTTAGTTTTACAATTGGTTCTTTTTTTTAAAAAACTTTACAATCTACTTGAGATGGTATTTTAATTATGTAATTAGAATGACTGAAATACATCCTTACAAGCATGTCTAAGTTATTGATTTTGTTGATTGTATTCCAAAAATTTGGGCTCATTTAAAGTATATTGAATGAGGTTGATGTTTATCCATGACTTGCATCTTTTTAAAGCTCTGTTTGGAACATGTATGCTTGGTTTTATTACTCATTCAATGTTAGTTGTTGATATATGATTCAAATTAACTTGATATAATCACATTTTGTGTTTTATTTCCTGCCTTCCATTGATATTGAATCTCTTCCATATAAATTTAACTCCAGTAATGGGAACCTCAATAAGATTTTAGTGGTAGATGTGAGAATAGAATTAATAAGGATAAATTATTAAAATGTTTCATCTTATTTTCTCATATAGAATCAAAACATTGCTTAATTATCACATAATAAACTAGTTTTGTTTAGTTTGACCATTGATCAGAATCAAATCCTTCCAAAGTTCCCTTTTACTTGTATACAAAGTGGATTCATATAGAAAGTATATTTTAAGGGAAGTTCCGTGCATGAAATTTTACAGAGAGATGAGTTTATAGATCTTAGTATAGGATAGGACATGAATGTTTTCATGATTGAAAACCCACAGGGATTCCTATAAATTAACATTCATATTGTGAGAGATAAGTGAATACTCAACGAAGACCAATTTAAGTCCTTAGAATTATCAAATCTCATCTTAGGTTGAGAAATTCCAACTAACATTGACCTGTTGGTAATATAAAAGTGTTAGTAGGGGGGTCTGTCTAGGGGGAGAGTGGGGGGGGGGGCAGTGGGGGGTGGGGGTGAAGGTTGGGGGGCAGTTGGGGTGAAGGGGGCAGGGGGCAGCGTGTAGGGGGAAATGGGGGTGAAGGGGGTAGGGGGGGATGTGAAGGGGGTAAGGGGTGTGGGGTGCAGGGGGAGGGAGGGTGTCCAGGAAGGGGATGGGGTAGTGGGAGTGCAGGTGTGGGGGGGGGGGGTAAAGGTTAGGGGGTAGTTGGGGTGGGGGGGTAGTGTGTAGGGGGGGTGTCTTCAAGGATGGTTGCCTCCTTAGACTCAATCATCTGAGCTAGATACACGTGCTCATATGGTATTAATATCCACGCTTGAGATGATGGAGCTAAAGAAGATTCATCTTCCTCCTTACACTTGTACAGAATTGTGGGTCAATTCTCCACATGGAGAGTGATTTCCCTCTCACGACAATTTATGTTGGCTCTATATAAGGAAAGTCAATCCATGCCAAGAATTGCATCAAATTCCACCAGAGGGAGTATGATGAGATTTTCCAGGAAGTTCAATCCACCGATTATGATAGGGGAGGAGTTATATTCATGGGATGCAATGATTGCCCCATTTTTCGTACTCACTGACATCTTTACTTTCATGATTTGTGGTGGTGTTGGGATTATTCTACTAAACTTTCAGGATATAAAAGAATGTGTAGAACCTGAATCAAAAAGTACGTGTGCTATTATTGAATGAATTACTAGAGTACTTGTCACCACTTCGTTGTCGGGGTTTACTTCAGTAATAGTGATGGAAAAATCTCACCCTTGTTGCCTTGGAGGTTGTTGGTTGCCTCTGAAAACCCTTGGATTAGGGAAATTATTTGCAAGATTCCCTGGTTCTTTGCAGTGGAAACAATAAACAACGTGTTGAGAGTCGAACGAAGTGTTCCTCTTCTCTGTCGCAGCCGTGGGTTTTTCTTATCAACAATTAACAACTAGGTGTACTTCTCTTACACACCTAAAGCATTTCCTTGTCCCTTCAAGAAATTTCCAAGGTACTTCTTTCCACACATTTGGCAAGTGGGGTGCTGTATTTTCTTAGCACCATTGGATTTATCCATCGGACCACCAGAATTGAATTCCACCTTATGCTTATTATCCCCATGATACCCCTGAGATTCACCGATCTACATTTTGACCTTGAGGGCACATCGGACAATTTCCTCATAGTTGTTAAAGTCATGGATCACTTGGGATTTCTGCAAGCTAGGTTTCATCCCACCAAAGAAGCGGACAACCTTGCATTCGAGGGTAACGAAAAAGCCAGAGGCGTATCATGAAAGCCTTGTGAAGTTTTCCTATGCTCTAACGAATTCATCACCTTTTTTTCTTGAGGGAAAGGAAGTACCTTTCCATCTTAATCCAAAGGGTACGCGGAAAAAATTTATCAAAAAAATCTTCCAAAAATCATTTTATTCAAATGCCTCGATCTCCTCCTTTGGATTTGTATTTTTGATCAATTTCCACCATTGATCAGCTTCACCCTCCATACGATAAGCATCCAGAAGAACCTTCTCTTATTCAGAACATTGAAGGATGGAGAATATATTTTCAATGGATTTGATCCATTGTTCGGCGATTGAGGGATCAGATGATCCATTAAAAGTAGGAGGTCTTTTTTTCATGAAGCTCTTGATAGCAACTTGTTCTTTCTTAGGGGGGGGGGGGGGTTGAACGTTCCTCTTGACCCATGTTCCTATTCAATGCTTTAGTTAACTGAGAGAGTATCATGAAAAAGTTTTCTATTATTTCTCCCATAGGATTGGGGATCTCATTAGAATAATCATCACACTGATCTTCACATTGGTTGTTAGCCCGAGTCCTCATATTACCAGCCATTGGCTAGAATAAAAGGAAAGTTAGGGGTAGCACATAAAGGGTAATCCAAGGATAAAAATGGATGAATTATAAATTACTTTTATTCCTTAACTTATGAATCTATAGGCTTCAATCTATGCTATTTATGATATACTTTCTAACATATATTCTTAGGGGAATTTTTTTTAATTCCCTTAATAATGGTTCGTACTAAGCTTGTGAATTTACCAATGCATATCCCCCAGGAGTTTCATAACCAAGAGTGCATCAAGTCTCGTTTTCATGTACCAAGATACCTCAGGTCAAGCCCGAAACTCCTTGTCGGATTTTTCACTCCTAGGTACATCTGTGCCAGAGCCGCCTCTACCTGCTCGTATCCAGATATGGATGTATTTTCTTGATAAACCATTTAATCAATACTCACCAAAACTTAGGGATGTTTTTTATTACACTTAGTCTTATCCCTAAGTCTTTCACTATGGTTTTCTAATCATAATCCCAAAAATAACTAAATTTATCCTCTGATACCAACTATGACAACCCTGCTCTTTATTACATACTTAAACATGATTTATTACATAAAACCTTCACTTGATACAACATAGAATATTGAGAGTTATAGTGTCTTTGTGGCTTAGGAACATTACATAACAACTTAAAGCATAAAACACAACATCTTATTGGAAACTTCCTTTACATGACCATTACATTCCTTCGTACTTAACATTGCATAGGATAACCTGAGGACATGCATAAGAAAATGGTGAGCTATAAAGACCAGTAAGGGAATAAGCATGGAATAACATGAGGAATACAATACATGTTAGAAAATAGGAATATTAATGGAGCATAAGAGAAACATAAACATAAAGTCATGATAAATCATGATAATCATAACATGGAGATGTGACAACAACATTTAACATGATATTAGCATGAACCAAGGCTCATTGCACATAGAGCATGAGTAAACCCTCATTGCACATGAAGCACGAGTAAACCCTCATTGCACTTGAATTAGAATTATTCAACACTCATTTCACATAACCTATCATGATACTATACTTTACCCAATGCATTGGAGCGCTATCCGGGCACACCCTTCTTAAACATTTCATTTCATGTATAAGTGTGCCACATGGATTATAAAACATTGAATCATTCAACATCATAATTTATTCCATGATAAATTAATATGGAATAACTACCAGAAACTATTTAAACAATAAGTAAATTTACATAAAGGTGAATACCCTTGATAGAAAAAATGGGCATGGTATTCACTACACAATGACTTTGTCTTAGAAAATCATGGTGTAATTTTGGCAACATAATGACGTGACATAAGAACTCATAAAAGTGGTATATGAGAGATAAAGGGGTGTATCATCATATTTACATGAAATGGGTAGTAAGGGGGTCATATAGATACATTTACCAACAAACTTAATGAAATTTAGATGCACAATACAAAAGAATTTCTTGAATGCAAATGAGGGGAGAGAAATTCCTTACGGAATTTCGGCATGGGTATGAGTGTACATGGGAGGAATTAATGAGAGATAAAGGGGTATATAATCATTCAAAAATAAAGGGGAAGTATGGTGGAGGTGTGAAATCATACCCCAACATTTATAATTGAAAATAAAAGGGCATAATAATATTAAGAAACTTGGATAAAAAGAGAAAGGTATGAATCCCTTACTTGGAAGTGTGCTTCCAAAGGCTTGGAAGAGGCTTGAGAGATGATTATTTGGAGATTGGGAGACTTTGGAGGATTATAGAGATAGTATTGAAGAGATTGGATGAACTCAAAAGTATTTTAGTGAAGAGGAAGTAGGAGCTTGGGTGGGTTTATATAAGAAAGGAGAGATAATTCTTTATTATTTAGGTTTGAGACACATCACATTAAACCAATCAAAACCAAAAATAAGTACATTGTTTTTACCCATGGTTTTTTCCAAAAGGGAGTGGAAAAAAATATTTTATAATGCCAATGTCCTAACTTCTTAAAATAATAGGGTTGCTTATGTGGAGGCGAGTCACACTCTCAAGGAAAACAATTTAAAAAGACAAAATGTTTTATAAGTTTTGAAGGGTCCACTAAAGCTTTGTAAAATAAATCAAACAAACCCAAAATCACATTATTTTAATGTTAAAACATATATTGGACAAAAATAATGTTTATAGTATTTTATTACATCACTGTTGGGTCATTATGATGTCATAAAACACATTATATATTTAAACGGTATTTAATTTTTACCCAAAAATTCAACTATCTCAGAAAATTATGAAAAATTAACCATTGTATAATTTCGACATCCTAACTCCAAAAATATTATTCATTTTATCTAAATATTTTTATAAATATGTTATTTTTTACTTTTAAATTAAAAATCGGCATTTATCGAAAATTCATGGGTTTTGACAAAAACAACTTTCAAACATTAATAAAAATTATAATTGAATTAATAAAATTATACGATTATTTATATTTAATAAAAATTAATTTAATAATAATAATATTTTATTAAAATAATATTTAATTAAAAAAATCCATTAATTCATCAAAATAGATTACTTAGTTGAATATTAACTAAAAATACTATTTGTGCTTTAAAAACTCTTTACAAAGTAAAAATAATAAAATGAATGTATATTCTATATAAAAGAATAATGTACATAATCTTAGTACTAGGGTCTTGTTACATAACCCCTTAAAACACCCGCATAAGACCTTAGGGTAAGGGGTGCGATGGTGATAGACTCTTGGGGTGGCTCGGATAACATCGCTTGAGTGATAATCTCTATCAACTTCCACTTCTCTCGTAGGCAGTTCTGCTCGAGCTTAACGTATTAAAGCTCAGCTTGGGATTAGTTAAGATTTAATCCCAATGATTCCACCTCCTTTATGATCTTTGAAAAAAAAACGGGCTTCATATGTGGCAAGTCTACTGGATGAGGCCATCACTTCCTTTGTATGAGTAAATTGGATTTGTTAAAACCCAATATTTATACTAATCATCTAATCATTGTTCAATGACTATATTAGCAATGATCAAAATTCTTAATGTTATTTTAAAATCCAAAACATAGAACCAAATAAGTGTATAGGTTTTACATAACCATAAGAATACATTTAAATAGACCAAGAGTAATTTTCATTAATAAATTTTTGGGTTGTTACAGGTGTCCAGTGGGGGGTGTCTAGGGGGTGTCTAGGGGGGGTGTCTGGGGGGGATGGGGTGTCTGGGGGGGGGGGTGAAAGGGGGGTCTGTTCAGGGGGAGAGTGGGGGTGTACTGGGGGGGGGGTCTGTCTAGGAGGGAAGGGTGGGGCTACAGGGGGAGTGGGGGGTGTTTTTTATGAAATAGGAAGACCTATAGCCACAGTTTTAAACTGTGGCTATAATACCTGTGTGGATTAAGGTTCTGCCATGGTTTTAAACCGTGGCTATAGGGATTTAGCCACGGTTTGAACCATAACTATAGGTATTTCCCTATAGCCACACCAATACCAAACACAGTCCTTTGACAACAGATGTCATAACACACCTGAAGATGACCCTAGGAAGCCTTCACACACCCAAAAAATCCAATAAAATCAAATTTAAAACAACCACTAACACCTAGGGTTTTATTAAGGGAAGAAAACCCTAAAATCAAGGAAAAACGCACCAGAGGAGGGGAGGGTGTGGCTGCTGGAGAGATGCAGCTTACTAGAGAGAGAGATGTGGGCGGAGAGGGTTGCATCGGAGAGGCTGGACGGAAGAGGGCCATGTTGGGAATCTAGTTGGAACAGGAGGGCGTGATGGGAAGGTCCACTCGTGCATGAGCTAGGTGCACCGTCAGAGGGGAAACTAGCCAAAGCACCAGTGGGGTAAGGGGAGGTCTGGAGGTGGCATGGTGCGCCAGTAGCAGGTCGTTCGAAGGTGGTGCCAAGGGGGGGAATTTAGCGCCTGGGTGGCCGAGCGAGGGGGAGAGAACCATGGGGGAGAAAGGCACTGCGCGCCATTAGGGTTCTCAAAGAAGGGGGGGGGAGAAGGAAAAAAATACAATAATAATAATAATAATATTATTATTATTATTATTATTAATAATAATAATTATTGTCATCATATAAATAACATTTGTTTTATTTCTTTAAAAAAAATATTAATAACAATTTAAAAATAATAATATTAATAACAAGTTAATAATAAAAATGTTATTATCTAAAATAATAATGTTATTATCATTAGGGTTTAATCATATACAATATTTTATTTCCATAAAATTTTATTTATTTAAATATTGGTCAACCACACAGTGGTCTGGGCCGACCACTCGGTTACCAATACCTGTGCAGTGCCCATGCACCAGTCCGACACCCACCAAAAACTGTTAAACTTCAAAAAAATTAAACCAACACTCAACCCGAACCTTGACGAGACTAACCAAATTCAAGAAATAATAAAATAAATTTTAAAAGTTGGGGCGTGACAACTCTCTCCACCACAAAACTTTATGCCCCTAGAAAGTCACCAAATCGAGAGTTAATCAAAAATTGAGCCCATGCCCAAACGGAACCAGAAGAAACAAGGAATTTACAGGGTGGCTATTTATTTCCCATGTCACACTCGACCAATCTATATGAAACTACAACCAAAAACAAGGGGGGAACATGAGGGGGTTCTTCCCGCCACAAGGATTTTACTAGCATAGAAATTAAAACCCAAACATACCACCCCAAGGAGGGGGGGCCACGTGGAAACTCCTAACACAGACTAAATGAATTATATAGCATGAGTGAAGCAACACCTCCGCTGAAACTTAGAACTCTCAACCCAGACCCCAAAACCCCCAACATTAGGGAAAAACCCACAGGAAGAACTTAACCCAAACAGAAAACCCAAGCACAACTAAAAACATCAATTCTTTCACAAACAATTACATCTCCAAACTAACACAGATAAACCAAGATCAACTCATATAAGGTCCAAACACACTTTAAAAAAACAAATGATTTAGAAAACCATATTCAAACAAACAATACTATTTAGATTACAACAGAGTAAGTTCATCACAATCTTCTAAGGAAACGATGGACTTACAACGACAGAAAAACCTCAACAGCAGAGAACAAGAACGAAAAGTCTTTAAATGTTCCAATCCCAACATGGAACACAAAACACATACCAAGACTTCACACCCCTGGAAACTCTTGACTGTGCGTGAACTTCACTTCGAGACCTATGGGTGGAGCTCTGATGGACGAAGCATCTCCCTCCTCATAGTCACGTATTGACATCCTCCGATAACATCTCCTTTTTCATGTGATGATTCTTATAGAACTTCTCCAGATGACCTAGACAACCGAAATGATGGAACATCTTCAGAAAAATGCAACATGACAACTTCAAGTACCCAAACCAGCCACATTGGTGGCACACACGAGGATAATCCGACAAATTGGATACCAAAACCATTGAAGGATACTCCTTGGGAATAGGTTCCTATGGTATCTACTCCTCACTAGTTGGGTAACATTCACAAACGATGAGAGGCACTGGATTACCAACCATCTACGTTTCGGGAAACAACTCAGCTAGGAACGCTTCTTCTACCAGATTCTCAAAACAAAGGCCATTAAAAGAGAGGACCCGCTCTTTAAGCTCGGGATGAAGACCCCCGATGAAGAGATAAGTCTTCATCAAATCCTGTGATGCTACCTCTAGAGAAAATAAAACCAGTTCCTTGAAATGGTCAACATATGCCTTTACCATCTGTTGGCCTTATTGAATACGCATACGCTCTTCCCTTTTCTTCATCTTCACCCCTTTAGGTATGAAATGAAGACAAATTTAAAGATATCCCGTGTCATCCCAGCTTTCATTGATGGTGGGGCAAACAAATCCCATTTGTCCAAATCCGGACCTTCAAACATACCCAACATAGCACGCACTCTAACATCTTTGGGAGTTCTCAATACCCTGAAGAAATGATCAACTTCTTCAAGCCACTCCACTACCTCTAATAAACCTCGATCACCATGAATAATAGGCAACATCCGAGAAGGACAAAAAACTAGGCATGAATCATTGAAAACTTTGATGACCTTTCTAGGTAGCATTTTCTGAACAACATATAAAACACAAAGCCAAAACCGATATCAATCCAAAGCAACATTAATAAAATCACCTTCATCCAAAAACAATTGTCTCAAAAACAAAACAAATATAAACACATCCAAAAACATCTTTTTCAAAAAAACTACCTTTAGAAAACAAGGTCAATCCTTTAATGTCAAATACACACCCAAGAAATCCCATGAACCATTGCACATGTGTTCATCCACTTTCATCTATACACGC
This sequence comes from Viscum album, assembly GCA_963277665.1. Lineage (NCBI taxonomy): Eukaryota > Viridiplantae > Streptophyta > Magnoliopsida > Santalales > Viscaceae > Viscum > Viscum album. Next base: position 642,829,230 of record OY728120.1, on the reverse strand, counting down.
CAACACACACTTTCCATACATACCCTCACATGTGCAAACGTTCATAAGGAGTACCCCAGGTTGCACCCAAACCACTTCTTTACTAATTTAAAGCCATTTAGAGGAAAAAAATTTCATTTCAAAACCATTTTCATTTTCAAAAACACCCTTGCACCAACCAAAACCAAGATAAGTCACAACTCACACCAAACTACCGGAAGGAGTGACTAGTGTCTATGCCTAACTCTGCAACGTGGTAGTGGGTCATGCCCCAAGCAGGTCATAATGCTAAGAGGAACTTGAACTGTGCAATTGGACTTCACATGGGTCACCACTCCATGTGGGGTCACAATGTGACACCGGATCGCCTCCTTTGTCATCCCTTAATACAAAACAAGAACAAAATACTCAAATCCCAAACTACCCCTGATAACTCAAGGATTAGTGCGAGCAAGAGTTCGCGAATCTCTTCCCGCACCCACCTCCTGAGTCCCGACAGTCCTAAAATCTATATACCAGACACCCCAAATAATAAGAATCTCCCTCTGATGCCATTTTTTCATGAACCAACCTGGGTCGACCCTGAACTGGTCACCCGAGTCGGCCCACGATAAGGCCTAAAGGGTGTTCCCAATCCCCACAGGCTGAAAACTAGTGTCAGGCATCAAAATAAAGCTATTGAGAACAATTTGGACCATAAAAAAATAAATAAATAAACAATAATAAACAAAATAATAAACCTAAACTCTATAATTAGAAAGAGAATAAAACTAAATGGCTAAACATAACTCTAGATGAACTCATGGGTCACCACCAACTACGGGGCCACACTCACTCCTAGAGCAATCCAAAATTGAGAGAACCTAAAACTGAAATGATAGAGTAGGCGTGAGCAACGAGATACTCAGTAGGGATGACAAAGATAAACCACACCCTAAACATCACCTTTCAAGTGAAAACCATCTTTTATAGTTTGAAATAGGATATATAAAGAAAGGTTTTCATTATTTTACCAAAACAAGTAACATGATTTTACTTTTAGGAAAACCCCCTTTTCATTTCACTTTCTAAAAACAATTTACAAGGCATGTAAGCCATTTCAATAAGTTCACTTCAAATACAATTAATGCTAGAGCAAGTGTTTTAAATATGAAACACAAAGTAGAGGTTCCATGAGTTCAAATAACCAAAAGTGTCACAAAATAAGCAGGAACATATAAGTGTGTAATCATGGGAATTTTCTAAACATCTATAAAATAATAAATCCCTAGAAGTAATCGGTTTGGAACCACCTTCCAACGTATGGTGAAGCCCCTACATCAATAACCAACTGGCTACCCTAACCTGGCCTCACCAGTGGCACAAACCTCCTAGCCTGTCAACAACTCTAGGAGGGTACCAACCCATCTAATTGAGGCTGATCAACAACTATCACTCTACCCTCTAAAAGACGCCCATGAAACCCAAGATAATAATATACTATGTAAGTATGATACCCTCACACGTGTGACTCACCTTACCTGCTGTCATCGCACTTGCCTACCCCAAACTCGAACATCCCCTATATGATAACCCATAAAGGGAAATCCCATATCGGGGTTCCCATTATATAAATATACATATTTCAAATCATTGAAGGTGACAATAGAGCTGTTACATTACTTAAACATTCAACACTTTCTTTAAAAACATGCAAGTTTCCAACTGGGCCGTCATTTCACATAAAAATTCAAATCATTTCATAAAGTACTTAGAGTTTTCAATCGGGAACTCACACTTTCAAAAACACTTCAAAACCAAATTCCACTTCAAAAAATGACATAAGGTACCAACCAGACCTTTAATACCATCACTCAAATATATCATAAAAATATTCCCAACCATTTCTATAACAAAATGAAACACCACTTCCATAAGCACTAGCCATACGAGCCTTTACATTTTCCAAATCAAATTCACTTTCTAAAACCATTTCTAATTATAGTTTAAAAAATACAAAAAACACCTAAAAAGTACCATATGGGTCTTCATGTCATTTAATTATCAAACTAAACTTCAAGGTTCCAAACAAGTCAAGTTTTAAATAACACACTTAACCAAAGCCTTTAAGTTACATAAAATACACCTCACCACATTTCCAAAACCATTTCTAAGAATATATAAAACACCATTTTATAATATGAAATGTAAAATGGGCTTTACTACATTGCAATAAATATTTACTTTTTAGAAAAAACACTATTACACAACGCCCTTAAGTTCCAAAACCATTTAAAACCACAATTACACAACCAAGGCACCACACATTTAGGTGAAAGCTTGGAAACATGATTAAATAAAAGAAACCCATTATAAATACTTGTTAGACACTAAAACCCATTTAGGAAACCAATTTTTAATATTCAACATTTAACACTAATTGAGCATTGGAAATACAACACTACTTCCAAATAAGGTCGAAGACATGTTTCAATATGAAAAACTTGGGCCGTAATCTTGGATAAATTATGTAAAACAAATAAATAACTATTTCTAACAACTGAAACTAAATAGCAAATCATGTGAATACTACATAAATATAGAACACATTTTAAAGAAATTAATCAATTATGGATTTCAAATTAAATGCACGGTCTTAGGGAACCTACCTCAACAAGGGATCAGGCCAAGCCGAGACACTTCAGCACTTGACAAAAAAATAAGCAGCGACCACTCGAAACCGCTCCACACTCGCATGCATATACACCCTTATATATATATATCTTTTAGTCCAAGGTGTGTATTCCCCATTCCATGAGGGAATACGCTCGAGGGAGATATATATATATATATATATATATAGATACATACCTATGCATGTGCATGTGTACCACAAAATATGATTAAAACTCACTATAATAAAGTTTAGGAACTCAATATACCTTAAGAGTAACAAATTAAGGGTAAAAAACACAAAAATGGGTTTAAAACCTTACCCCAAGTGGCATCGTTAAGCCGAGATGATCCAATTCTACTTTTCCTTCAGCAACGAATGTCGGAACACACCCAAAGATGACCCGAGGAAGCCTTCACACACCCTAAAAATCCAATAAAATCAAATTTAAAATAACCCCTAACACCTAGAGTTTAGTTAAGGGAAGAAAACTCCAAAATCAAGAAAAAATGCACCAGAGGAGGGGAGGGTGTGGCCATCAGAGAGATGTGGCTCGTCGGAGAGAGAGACATGGGCGGAGAGGATTACACTAGAGTGGATGGTCGGAAGAGGGTCATGTTTGGAAGTTGGTCGGAATAGGGGGGCACACCGGGAAGGTCCGATTTCATAGAAGCAGGGTACGCTATCAGAGGAAAAGTTGGTCGAATCACCGACGGGGGAAGGGGAGGTTCAGAGGTGGTGTGGTGCGCTGGTAGCATGCCGGTCAGAGGTGGTGTAAAGGGGAGGGGGAGTTCGATGTCTGGGTGGTCGAGCAAGGGGGAGAGAACTAGGGGAGAGAACTAGGGGAGAGAAAGGAGATATGCGCCCTTAGGGTTCCCAAAGAAGGGGGGAAAAGAAGGAAAAAAATAAAATAATGATAATAAATATATATATAATAAATATAAATATAATAATAAATATAATAATAGTAATAATAATAATAATAATCTTATTAATAATAATAACAATTATCATATCAATAATATTAATTTCATTTATTTAAAAATAATAATATTAATAACAATTTAAAAATAATAATATTAATAACAAGTTAATAATAAAAATATTATTATCTAAAACAGTAATGTTATTATCATTAGGGTTTGATCATGTAATATATTTTATTGCCATAAAATTTTATCTATTTAAATATTGGGCAACCACACGATGACCTGGCCTGACTGCTTGATTACCTCTACCTGTGCGGTGCCCGTGCACTAGTATGACACCCACCAAAAATTTTTAAACTTCAAAAATTTTAAACCAATGCTCAAACCAAACCTCAACGAGACTAATCAAAGTCAAGAAATAATAAAATAAAAATAAATTTAAAAGTCAAGGTGTGGCACTTAATAAATGATGCATTCACCTCTAACCCCACATCATCATAGTTAACTACATGAGAAGTGTCTAACTCATACCTTCTCAATTGAGAGACATGAAATACATCATGCATGGTACTAAACCACGAAGGCTAAACAAAATAATACATAATTTATATAATCTAATATATAATTTAAAAATAAACAAAAAAAGTTAATAATTTTACCTTATTTCCCAACCTCTCATGTCCCAATCAAGGAAAAACCAGAAAAATATATGATTACCTATATCGAATTCTAGAGGTCAGCATTATAACACCTAGAGATTTTGTGAAACATTTTTTTCTAATTAATTTAATCTTTTGATATTTTTCATTTCACACAACACTAAAAATAATTTTTTTTATATTAAATCACTAAGTAAAATATTCCTTTCACACTAAACTGACTTGTCCTGCATTACACTCAACACCAACTTGGCCTATGCTACATGAAACACTTAGTTTCTATGAAGCATCATTTTATTATTATAATTATTTAAATGAGATAATTGTAACCTGGCTATTAAAATTAGTAATATTAACAGTAATAAATACTTCTAAAATATTGTTTATACTGATTTTATATAAATAAAACATCTTAATAATGAAATATTTTTTTTTGTAAAGTCCTTATATGTTTAAAAATATTATTTTCTTAAATGAACTGCTTTTAATGTCTCTATATGAAAAATAATAAAATTAATTTTGAAAACATTTAGAAATTTGATTTGATAAAATAAACTTAATTTTTTTAATTGATAATTTCAAAATTAGATTAGGGAGGATTTTTGGGATTTTTCTGAGAAACATCATTTTTAGAAACATCATTATCAAGATGTTTTATTTATATAAAATCAGTATAAACAATATTTTAGAAGTATTAAAATTAGTAATATTAATAGTAATAAATACTTCTAAAATATTGTTTATACTGATTTTATATAAATAAAACATCTTGATAATGAAATATATAATTTTTTGTAAAGTCCTTATATGTTTAAAAATATTATTTTCTTAAATGAACTGCTTTTAATGTCCCTATACGAAAAATAATAAAATTAATTTTAGAAACATTTAGAAATTTGATTTGATAAAATAAACTTAATTTTTTTTAATTGATAATTTCAAAATTAGATTAGGGAGGATTTTTGGGATTTTTCTGAGAAACATCGTTTTTAGATGAATAGTGAAAGATATGAGATTGTAATTCAAAACCGCCTTTTCGGCTAATTTATCTATAAGGTAAAATTTTATTTTATTTTGGTTTAAAAGTTTAATTAGATAATATTTTTATCAATTAATCCAATTTAGGTCATTATAATAAATTTCACTTTGAAATTGGGTATAAAAACTTAACGAACTTTTGGACGTTTTTACTTTAAAACCCGCAATATCATCCTGTCGACGGGTTTAAAAAAAAATTAATTTATGCCAATTATGTGATTAGAATTTGGAAAAATAGATTCAATATTTGTAATAATAATAATTTATAATATCTAATAAGTTCAACTTATTTTTTTACCATAAATATTAGTGAAAATGAATAAAAATAATTACAATGATTAAGAGAAAAATTAGGTTAACAAAGTACTAAACCTTATATTTAAGAGCCAAAATGACATAAAAAATTGTACAAGAGGAATTTTATGACCATATTTATACCCTATATTCCATTTTTTGACTTTTTTTTCTATTATTGGATCCACTTGCAACATGAAAAACATGGGTGGAATTCTATCATCAAATATTTACAAGAGTGTCACTCCTCCTCCACTATAAAAAGGCCTCCTCTCCTCCCACTTTCTCACACCTCTCAATCCAACTTTTATCATCAAAAATCAAACAAATAAACTTTCCAAAATACCTAAATTCCTCCTAGAATCATCCCATTGGGCAAAAAGAAATCCAAGGAAGCCTTTTGGCACAAACCAAAAGGAGTTACCTGATTAAGAGGTAACATCTTCTCTCTAGCTCCTTTCATTTATTTTATTTTTAAACCCCTCTAATATTTTTATTACATGATTGTAAAAAAAAACTAGTATCATAAATATAATAGTATTTTTTAATGATAAGTGTTTGATTACACATGCCACCATCTAATGGGTAATGAACATACTATTAACATGTATGGTGAACTACCGCCTCACGAAACGATGATTGTTCATTTTTCCTTTACCACCTATCATGGTGAAAATTATGATGTAAACTATGTTTATATATGTTATATATTATATTTATCAAGTACTTAATCTTATGTAATATTTTTAACACAAATGTATTTGTACTTTCCATTTGGTGTAAATATGATAATTTCGTTTGAGGAAGTGTGGGCTACCACCCCTCAAAGCGACGTGATTCATTCACACACTACATAGAATGTATTAAGGATTAATTTAGTGAAATTATATGATATATATGAAATAATAATGCTACTATAATTATAATATATATATATACACATATATTCCATTTTTTTTTCAACACGACAATAAAAATGGAAACAACGTTCATGCATACATACGACTTATCATCTCCATAAACAGTGTATTCCATCTCATATATATTCTATAGATTATTATAATACACATATAATTAATATAAATTATATTTATATCATTATGTAAATTTTTTAAATTATGATATAAGTATAAGGACCAAAGATATAACAAATTAAGACACATGCAAAGAACAAAGAAAATATTACCCAAAGTGAAACCTTAACATAATATTGTTAACAAGAGGGTAATATAAGGTAATAATAAAACCATATAAGGTATTATATATAAGAATATTTTTATATGATAGATTTATAATAAAATTATATTTAGTATACAAGAATATTGTATGAGTACTAAGAGAGTCAAGACACAAGGTAAGGGGATTTCATCTCACTTTTTATCTCCATGAGATACGTGCTTTATTCACCACCCATTACTTTTGTGTGGTGAGTATACTGCCCACATATATATTAAATTATTCTTATAATTAAATTTATGGGTATTTATATATCCATTTTATGAACTTTCTTTCATGGGGTTTAAGTTTCAAAAGTTACCAAATATGTAAAATAGTTTTGTCTCAATTTATCTTCTTTGAGACTCATGTTTTGTTATGCACCTAAATTATTTTTTGAGGTGTATAAACTTCCATTTTACATGTTATAACATGAATTTAATTCTTTTTATAATATTTTAAGCTTCATGTAATTTCCTTTTCTTACATGGATAGTATGATCCCAAGTAACCAAGTGGTAAGATTTTATTGAAACAATCTCATCGCTTTTCGAGATTGTTAATGATTATGCTTCTTTGATGAAATATTATGACCCATCTCTCAAGAACACTCATGAGTTTCATTATCCTATTTTTATTCAAGACATATACATGTATTATTACCATTTCCCACTCTTTGGTACTTTAGATAATTAAGATTTTTTTTAGGAAAAAACTGATTGTATCTCTCTCTTCAGTTATAAATTCGTTTTATTTTAAAGACCATATTTTAAAAAATGTTTTCAAATGATCCTTGAATATAAATTTCAATTAAAAAAATTTAATAATGTTTATTATTTTCAAAGCTTCATTTATAAGTTTTCAAATCAATTTTCAAAGAAAAATGTTTTCAAAAGGTTTTATGTTTTAAAAATAATTTTTCAAAGAAGAAAGGATATTTTTCTTAATATGTTTTTAAAAAATATCTTTCAAAAATTATTTCCCATATAAGATAACATCCGTTAGAGTTACTCATGCCTTTATGGGGAAATTATTCAATATTTCCATTCATATTATTTCTCTGAATGGATTATGTTTTTATGGCATGATGTTTAAAAAACCCATTTCTCTTTCACGGGTTACAGGCTTTTGAAACCTGCTTCTTTTCACAGGTTATGTTTACAATGAAATGATTATAAAACCTATATTTTTATATAGGTTATGATATGATTTCATGTTTATAATACCCATTTAATTTCATGGTTTATTATATGATTATTTATGATCATGTGGAACATGTATGTATGATTTCATTATGAGATGGGTGAGACCTATATCTCCCTAAAATTATTTGGGTAAAGATTTATATCTCATGAGATAGACATGGATGGGACAAGAAATGAAATTGATTCAGTATTACATGGCTTGAATGAGGAGTGAACTCAGTTCAATAATATAGGGATGGAACGAGGTGTGAACCAGATTCAGTAAAGGTCTTTGTCCACTAAGATGGTTTCAACAGTAATGCCTTGACTACTATGGAAATCGTTATATTTGCTTATGTGTCTACCAAAATTACATGTTTTATTCCTATGTTATGATTTCATGGATTATTTTCTTTATTTATTTATGATTAATGTCTTATGAACTTCCATACTTTATGAAATGATTCATGTTTATGATCTTTTATATGTAGGGTATGATCTTTTATTTTCATGATCATGTTCTCATATCCTTATGCTCATGATTATGATTATGTATCTCCCTTGTTTAACCTTACTGAGCATCTGAGATCACCCCTTTTTATGTTTCCTTCCCCAAGGTTATTAAGATATGTATTATGTTTTATGTTTCTAAGAAGGGTTCTAGTCAAGAAGAACCTATTGAGAGATGATGTAGCTCATTTATGTACCAGTTTTTATGTTTCCATGATTCTAAAGGAACTAGAATAATACGATCTTTGGGTTTCTGTTTGTATAATGTTTTATGCATTCTAAAAAAGTTTTGTAATGTTAATGAATGAAAATAAAGGGTTTATATTGTTGGTATCAGAGTAAAGGTTTAGTTAAAATTTGGAAGTTAGGATTAGAAAACCGTAGTGAGAACCCTAAGGAAATGTCTAGGGATAAGTCTAAGGATAAGGAAAAGTATAGGAAAATGTCCTGGAATTTTGGTAAAGGATAGAGTTAGTGGTTTTCCAGAAATACATCTCTATTTGGATATAACAAGTGGATGTGACTCTAGAACAGATGTACCTATGGGTAATAATTCTGATAAGATGTTTTGGGCCTAAATCAGGGTAATCTAGTATATAAAAACGGGCCTTACAACACACCTGGTTTGAAACTCCCGGGGGATATGCTTTGGAAATTCAAAAACTCTTCATGAACCATCATGAAGGATTTAAGTATAATTTGGATATGAATAACCTAGGATGAACCTAAGGTGTCATAGATTAAGTAAGGTGTCATGATTTAGACATCCTATAAGTAATTCTTTTCATGACTATGTGGTTTTCTGCTATGATAAGTAATACTCACACAATGATTCTTATTTTAGTCAATAGTGGGAACCAGAAGGAACTGGATTGACATTGAATGTGATGGATGATTTTCTGATGAGCAGTCAAGTGGGATGATCATTGGAGTGAAATATGTTGTGATAATGCCTAATCAGTTTTCAAGGAACATGATTAAAAACATGTACCTTGACCAACTATAGTACTCACCAAGGAAGAGAAAGAAGGAGTTCGTTGAGAGTTCAGGTAATGGAGACCATGGAGTAAAGGAGATTTAGTTTCCTTTGTGTCAATAATGTGGAAATAATCACCTAAGTGAATGTCTTAGAGGAACAAGAAGATGTTTTGACTGTGGAAAATAAGGACACAAAGCAATTTACTGTAAATGAAAAATTAAGAGTTCGGTTAATGAAATGGATGAGAATATTGGACTCCCTAAGGCATCATTGAAGGTTAAGTTTTTTAAGTGTGGAATAAATAGTCATCATGCAACTCAATTTCCTAAGAGGAAAGCTCCTAATGAGAATCAGCAAGGTGGTGTGAGTAATGGTTACATTGTGGATGATGACAAGACTACAAATGAAATGTAAAAGGAAAGAGGTATTGTATAATAAGATGAGGTAGACTTGTTAATGGAATAAGGATGAAGTGGAATAATAAAAGTTTTTATGTATTTTGATTCAAGAATTATGTTATATGAATGTTGAAATATATAAGGAATTTTCAGTTTATGTTTTTTGCTATAGATTTATAAGATTACGTTGAATGGATATGATAGAATAGAAATGTGATATAATGGTAAGGTGATGTCCATGGAAAACACATGGTTAAGGGAAAGACAACCCCTAATATGTTCCTTATGTTATGGGAATGTTGTTTGAAAAAATATATATGGTATATGAATAAATATATTGGATGGTACTAATTACCTTAGAACTAATTAAGGATTTGTTGACAAGCAGTTTATTCTATCATGGATGAAGTTTACAACTTCTTGGATTTATGGAATATATCCAGTAATCTATGGAATAAGGAAGAATGCATGTTTTCAAAAAGTATTTATGTTAATTCAGGTTATTACCATGTTTCAAGAGAATATATGATGAGGGTATTCACATGATTGGAATGTGAAAACCAAGAGCTACTTTTTGATATATGGGGGAATCAATGTTAATCTAATTTCATGAATTTATTTCTAAAGTTTTTTATTTTCATCTTTCATAAGGGTTATAAGCTTAACCATTCATGAAAATTTTAAGTTAAAATTTGGAGGAAGTATTTATGCACTGAGTTTTTATTGGAAACCGCAGTTAAAAGGATATTTAGTGATTGAAATTATTTCAAGGATGTACATATAATTTATTTTGTAAATTATATTAGTGTGGTTTTAGAAAAGGACATCATGTATGTTGGGTGACAACCAATCAAGTCCGGTAAGGCCACGGGTCTTGAACCCATGACCGAAGGACAATAAGGGTTTTACACCTACTAATGACCTACGCGATGTCCTGGTTAATGTATAATTATTTTTTATGAATAATTATTTATGATGAAATAGTAGTGTTACTTTTTATGTTTATTAATTAATGTATCAACCATATTGATTTTTAAGAATAGTTATAGATAAATAGTTATACTTTTCATTCTTTTACGGGCCTTAATATCTACTAAAAGAGTATTTTAGTGCTTTAAGCATCAAAGAAAATTTCTCAACATATATTTCTTAAAGTAATGGAAAAATTAGAAATAGTTAAAAGTATAACCAAAGATTGAAAATTTGTTTATATAAATATATCAAGTAAGTATATTTCCTTATATTTTTGGTTAATAAAATAATTACTCAAAGATAGGATAATGATCAAAAAAATGTTGTCATAATACCTTAATTTTTGTTTAACCGATGGAATTATAAATCATCAAAGATTTATGACTTTAAGTCCCTCAACTTTTCTTTGATCATTCACTTGTTTGTGATTGATGACCTCAATCACTCCCTATAAATATTTACGCTTTTCCTCAGTGTCCAATCTTCACTCTCAACCTATGTTCTCCTATGTGGAAACCTAGCTATACATTACTTTGGGTAACCATTATGGTTCCAAATTTTCATATTAAAATAAGTTTTAGTATTTATTTTTATGATGCAGGTTTCTATAAAATGCATCGGTTCATGTGCATTCTCTTTTGTTTGATTACATGTTATTTTTTATTTAAAACCCTTTTTGTATTTTGATGATTTATTAAACTATAGTATATGGATTTATATGATTCTTATCACGATGTATAGATAATATATTTATATACATTTCATTAGTTTATGAGGAAGTCTGAAAATGCATTTTTATTACTCTAAAAATTCAATTAATTTTATGATGTAGTTTTAGAAACTCTAGAGTTTTTAGTTTTAAAAATTTTATGTATTTATTTTACTAAAACTTCTACAGATATCATATTAGCATGAAACTTAATTTTATAGAAATCCAACATTTTTATATTTATTTAATTAGTTTACATAGAAGTCTAAAAAGGTTTTTTGAATGGTGATTGAACTGTTTTAAGTTATGCTTTGATTTTTTAGAACTGCTATTTTTTCAGAATGTTTTTGCTTCTGTTTTTTATGATATTTGGAACAATAGATGACAGTTTTATTTGATTCTCGATTCATTGGAAAGATAATAAGTTTTTATAAAAATAAGTATTTTTTACCAAAGTTTTAATCTACTGTTTAGATCCCTTAAAAATTCATTTAAGTTTGTTAAAGTATGTTGTCCAGTTTTTCACAAAGTATGGGCAACCCTACTTTCACTATAGTGCAAAGTATGGTTCATCAACCCTATGTTACTATTCATCATCCATACACTATGTTACTATTCATTAATAATGAAAAGTATGGTTTATCAACCATACATTAGTATTCGTGAATAGTGAAAAGTATGGTTCATTAACCTTACGTTACTGTTCATTATCTACGCTACGTTACTATTCATAAATAGTGCAAAGTATGGTTCATCAAACTTACGTTAATGTTCATCACCCATATGCTACATTACTATTCATAAATAGTGAAAAGTATGGTTTAACAACCCTATGTTACTGTTCATCATCCATACACTATGTTACTGTTCATGAATAGTGCAAAGTATGGTTCATCAACCCTACATCACTGTTCATTTTCGAAGTTATTGTTCATTCCATGCATTTTGTTGAAAATTGATTTTCTGCATATATATGAATTATTTTCAAAGGTTTTCCTACTGGATAAATTCACATTAAATCTAAGGATTTTTATCAAATATATTTTAATGTTTTTGGTGCTATATTTTGAGAGAAAAATTAATAAATTATTTCAATGTTGTTTTCCAATTAAGTTGGTGGTTTCAAGATTATTTAAATTCAAAATTTTTGAATTTACTTTCGATTTTTTCTACTACTTTATAGGAACTGTTTTGACTAAATTTAAAGAGGTTTGAATGGATTTAAACAGGTGTTTTAAATCATTGAACATTAATATTATTCGGGATATTTTATTGGAATACTTATTCAAATTATTTTGAATTCCTTTATTAGAGATTTATTTTAAAGGAATAAAGAGGCAACAATGATGTGTTTTTTATGGAGATATTTATGAATTCTCTTGACTCGATTTATTTTGAAAATCCAAAGGAATCAGAGCTAATGTAACTACTGAATATCTACTCTATATATATCTTTCTCTTTTGTAGGTTAAAATGAGATAGTAAGATAAAAATTACAAGACACACATTAACATTTTTGATACTCTTTTTTTCAAAGAGAAAGTGTTGTAAACTTTGAATCTACTGTGTATTTGCAACATCCTACGACACTCTGTTTCATCACCTACGTGATCTCTCAAGTGATGAATATTTTCTGCTTCGACTACAATTGCCTTAATAAGACGTGTCGATCAAATCCTCAATAATTATTAGTTGTTCTTTCATTGTCTATCTTATCTTGTCTGGTTGTGAGTCAGTAACACTATTTCCCATCTCTCACATGCACTCTATTTTTCTTTTTATGTTTTTAAACACAAAATCATTATTTGTTATTTTGTTTCTTCAGGTTGTGACTCTCGGATTCTAAAGTCAGGATCTAAGGGTTGTGACTCCCTGTATCTAATGTCTGGACTATTTAAGCTATGACTCCCTTTATCTGAAGTTAGGTTATAAGGGTTGTGACTCCCCATACAAGAGTTAGTGTCATGGTTATCCATCCACTATAAAAGGATTTTTTTAATTGGGTTATGATTCTCCCATAAAAATCATTTTTAGTGCACATGTATCTCTCACCGAGTAGAGAGGTATAAGAGTAGAGTAGGAACACTTTGGACCAAACTACTATAAAAAACATTCTTTCATTATTTACTTTTTCCACTTCTAATTAACCTCAATAATTAACTTTGATAATTATTTTAATTAATCAATTTATTTGTTTAAATTGTTAATCTAGTCTATTCACCCCCCTCTAGACCATCTTCCATTACCCTATCCGACCTAACAATTGGTATCATAGGGAAATCATTTTTACAATTGATTATCTCTTTTATTCTCTTTCTGATAATTTTCAATTTTTATCAAAAGATTATTCCTTTTAGAATTATCAAATCCCTCTCTAGAGTGTGCTTTGATTTTATTTATGCTAAAATTTTCCTAGACCTCACAGTATAAGGATAAGATCTTATAAGATGACAGGATTGAACCCAAATGATGCTTGGATTCCTCAAAATCCACCACACTTTGATGGTAATGATTATGGATATTGGAGATCCTGAATAAAGGCTTACCTTAAATAGTTGAGCATTGAGAACTATTATATCATGTCAAAATAGTACACACTTCCTGAAGATGAACCATATACTCTTACTGGAATTGATTCTACTAGATATATTTTAAATTATAAAGTTTTTAATATTTTATATTTTTCTATTAACAAAAGTGTTTTTAGTCATGTATCTACTTGTAAGACAACTCATGAAATTTGGAAGATTCTACAAGTTAATCACCTTGAATCTGATAAAATAATTCGTACCAAACTTGGAATTCTTTGTGATGATTACCAAAACTTCAAGATGGGTGAAGATGAAACAGTAAACCAAATGTTCCACAAATTCACAATCATTGTGACTGGAATGAATTCACTTGGAGAAGCTCTAGAAAAATTAGTACTAGTTAAATGAGTTCTATAATCCTTACCAAAGAAGTGGCATGCCAAGAAGGTTTACATTGATGAAAGCAATAATTTAAAAGAGTACACATTTGATGAATTGATTGGATCACTCCTTCACTATGAATTGGAATTGAATAACATAGATGTCGGGGAGACAACAAAAAGAAAAGGTGTAACTTTTAAATCTGTGAATGTTGTTTCTACTAGATCTTCTGATTTTGATCTATAGGATTTTGAAAAATAATATAAGGCTTAGATTGTGACTGGAGTTCAAAAAAGAATGAAAAAGAAAGGATTCAAGAATCAGTTTAGAAGAAACCCTCAAAACGAAAAATATAAGGGAGATAAGAAAGGTGATATGAATTATAATAATTTAGATGTAACTTGTAATGAGTGCAGGAAGAAAGGGAATATTAAACCTGATTATCCTAAACTAAATAATAAATATAAATAAAAAAGGATAAAAAGGCATTGACCACTAGCTGGAGTTGTAGAGAAGAATTTGATTCCAGTGAACAATCTGAAATTGAAAAAGAATCTACTAACATATACTTCATAGCATCACTAGTTAAGGTTATTAATTCTTGTTTTTATTCTGAATATTCTAATTCTTAATGTGATTCTAAAAACCCCAATGTTTTTGAATTAAATAAATAAATCAAAATATTAAGAAAATATATTTTCAAAGATTCTAATTTATATAATAATCTTAAAGAAAACAATGAGAAACTTGATTCTGAAGATAAAATAATTTTTCAATAGAATGAAAAACAAAGTAACACTACTTCTACTTCTTATTAAAAAGTTTATGAAAATTTGAAATCTGCTCAAGATTTGAATGAAATTATGAAAAAGGAATCTGAATGTCTTAAACAAAGTTTATCTGCTTTTATTCAAGGTTGTGAAAAATATCATGAGATGATGTCTTTGAAAAAAACTAATAAAAATAAATATGGTTTTGGTTATGATAGAAGGTTACCCCAAATGTATAAAAATCATTTTGTTAAAAGTAAAAATGGATGTACTTCTACTATTACTTGTTTTAAATGTGGCATGAAAGGTCATTATGCAAATGAATGTTCTCTTAGATTTAAAAAATCCTTGGGATTTACAAAAAAATAATATTTCTAAATCCTTATTATCTAGTGTACGTTACAATACATGTTTAAATTCTACATGGGTACCTAAAAACTGTATATCTAATCCTATTGGACCCAAAGTAACTTGGGTACCAAAATTTTCAATTAATTGATTTTTGTAGGAAAAATGCCTTGTATGTCTCAAGAATGACATATGGTACATGTAAAGTGGATACTCTTGTCGTATGATCAAATACCCATCAAATTTTATCACTTAAAATGCATGTGATGGAGGAACTGTTACTTTTGGAGACAATTCCAAAGGAAAATTAAAAGGTTTTGGTAAAGTTGGTATTTTGAATTCTACTTTTATTTATAAAGTTTTATATGTTGAAGGTTTAAAACAAAATTTAATTAGTATATCACAATTATGTGATGATGGAAAGAAAGTTAAATTTCAAAATAATAAATGTTTAGTTTTTAGAAACAATTCTTTATTATTTTATGCTAATTGAAAAGATAATATTTATACTATTTATTTTACTAAAATAACTGTTCAACATGTTAAGTGTTTGAATGTTTCACAAAATTAAAAAATCCTTTAGCATTGATGTTTAGGTAATTTCAATTTTATAATGTTACATAAGCTCTCAAAACAGGATAATGTGTTACAACTTCCTTCTATGAAGAAAGAACATCTTTATGTATGTGATTCTTGCATGAAAGGGAAGAAACATAAAATTTCTTTTAGAACCATCAATCAAATAAGTACTAATAGACCTTTACAGTTAGTACATCTTGATTTATTTGGTCCCACTCAAATTTCTAGCCTTAGTGAAAAAAATATAATTTAGTTATTTTTGATGATTATATTAGATTTACTTGGGTATACTTTCTTACTCATAAAAAATGATACTTTATCTATATTTACTAATTTTTGTAAATTAGTTAAAAATAAAAAAAGTTGTATGATAATCTCTATTCATAGTGATAAAGGAGGTGGATTTCATAATTTATATTTTGAAAAAATTGGTGAAAAGAATGGTTATTCTCAGAATTTTTCTGCTCCTAGAATACTACAACAAAATGGTGCTGTAGAATGAAAAAATAAAACTCTTATTGAAATGGTTCGAACTATGTTGATTGAATATAATTTTCCTAGATATTTTTGGGCTGAGAATATTTTTTTTGAATGTTATATTTCAAATAAAATTCTTATTAGACATTTTTTAAAGAAAAATCCTTATGAATCATTCAAAAATAAAATCCCAAAGTTGGTTACTTTAGAGTTTTTGGTTGTCAATTTTTTATTTTAAATTAAAAATATAAATTACATAAATTTTATTCTAAGAATGATGAAAGTATTTTTCTTTTATATTATAATAATAGTAAATAATATAGATTTTATAATAAAATAACTATGATTATTGGAGAATCTGTTCATGTTATGTTTGATGAAAATAATGTTAAAATAAATTCTGATTTTAATGCTATTGATGAAGAGTTTAGAGAATTTAATTTTAGTGAGAAATTTATCAGGATAAGAATGAATCAATTTAGGGGATAATAATCCTTCTCAACCAGATCCAAAATACTAGAATATTCACAAAGATCATTCTGTTGAAAATATAATTAGAAATGTTGATTCTGGTGTTAAAACGAGAAATTCTATTTTAAATTTTTGTGCCAATTTTGCTTTTATTTCTGATTTTGTTCCTTTTAATGTTAATGATTCTTTGAAAGATTAAAACTAGATTGTTTCTATGTAATATGGATTAAATTAGTTTGTTAGAAATAATGTTTGGACTTTAGAAGAATTTCTCGAGGATAAACAGGTAATTGGAATTAAGTGGATCTTTAGAAACAAGATGGATGAATCTAGATAGATTTTCAAAAATAAAGCCAGGATTGTTACTCAAGGATAATCTCAAGAAGAAGTTATAGACCTTGAATATTCTTTTTCACCTATTTCCAGGTTAGAGACAATTAGAATTTTGTTGTATT
Organism: Viscum album; assembly: GCA_963277665.1. Taxonomy (NCBI): domain Eukaryota; kingdom Viridiplantae; phylum Streptophyta; class Magnoliopsida; order Santalales; family Viscaceae; genus Viscum; species Viscum album. The sequence continues at coordinate 642,811,700 of OY728120.1, read as the reverse complement.
TTGATTATTTTCAAGGTTTTAAATTATATCAAATGGATGTAAAAAGTGCTTTCTTAAATGGTTTTATAACTGAATAAGTTTATGTTTCTCAACCCCATGGTTTTGAAAGTAAAAAATTTCCTAACCATGTTTTTAAATTATCTAAAGATTTGTACAGTCTCAAATAAGCACCTCGTTCTTGATATGAAAGGATTTATTTGTTTTTTTAAATAATGATTTCAAGAAAGATAATGTTGGTCCAACTCTTTTTATTAAAATAACTTCTTTTGATATTTTAATTGTTCAAATTTATATTGATGATATAGTTTTTGGATCATCTAGTGAAATACTCTATAATGATTTTTCTTCTTTTTTGTCTTCTGAATTTGACATGAGTTTAATGGGAGAATTAAATTTCTTTCTTGGACATCAAATTTTTCAAAGAAAAGATGGAATTTTTCATAATCAATCTAAATATTCTAATGATTTAGTTAAAATATTTGATCTTGATTCTGGTAAATCTATAAAAAATCATATGGGTACTAATTATAAATTAGATATTTATGCTTCTGGTAAATCTATTGATTTTAATGTTTATAGAGGAATGATAGGTAGCTTTCTATATTTAACTACATCTAGACCCAACATCATTTTTAGTGTTTGTTTATGTTCTATATTTCAAGAAGATCCTAAAGAAATTAATATTAAAGATTTCAAAAGAATAATTAGATATATTAAAAGAACTGTTTATTCTGGTTTATTTTATCCAAAATATAACTATTTTGATTTAACATCTTATTCTGATTCTGATTTTAGAGGATGTAGAATTGATAGAAAAAGAAAATCAGGTATGTGTCATTTTTTGGGGAAAACTTTAATTTCTTGGTCTTCTAAGAAATGACTATCGGTTTCTTTATCTACTACAGAAGCTGAGTATATCTCTACTTCAATTAGTTATGTGCAAAGTTTATGGATTAAGAAAACATTATGTGATTTTGGTGTTTATCTTGATAAATTTTTATTTATTGTGATAATACTTCTGCAATTTATATTTCTAAAAACCCCTTACAACATTCAAGAACAAAGCATATTGATCTTAGATTTCATTTTATTAGAGATCATATGAACAAGGGTGATATTGTTTTAGAATTTATATCTTATGAAAATTAGCTAGCTCATATTTTTACAAAGCCTTTAGAAAATTCTTAGTTTGAAAAAATTAAATTTAAACTTGGTATGTTGGAATTTTAATTTTTTATCACTACATTTGTTTAGGTGGAGTTTGTTTTTACTTTTTTTATTTACAAAAAGGGAAAGAGATAAGAGAAAATGGGGAGAAATAAATGGGAGAAATAAATTGATTTTAAATGTTTTTAATTTTTTTTAATTGTTCAAAAGTTTTGGTTTTTAATCAAACAAAAAGGGGGATATTGTTATTTCATGTGTATTCTCTTTTGTTTGATTACTTGTTTGATTACATATGATTTTTTATTTAAAAACCTTTCTTTATTTTGATGATTTCTTAAACTAAAGTGTATAGATTTATGTGATTCTTATAAATATGGATATATAATAGATTTATCTATAATTAATTAGTTTATAAGGAAGTCTAAAAATGCATTTTTATTACTCAAAAAATTTAATTAAGTTGCTGCTGTAGTTTTAGAAACTCTATAGTTTTAAGTTTTAAAAATTTTATGTATTTATTTTACTTAAACTTATACAGATATAGAATTTGCATGAATCTTGATTTTATAGGAATACAACATGTTTATATTGATTTCATTAGTTTACATCGAAGTCTAAAAAGTTCATTTGAATGGTGATTAAATTATTTTAATTTCTACTTTGATTTTTCAGAACTGCTGTTTTTCCAAAATATTTTTGCTTTTATTTTTTGATGATATTTGGAATAGTATATGACTGTTTTATTTGATTCTTGATTTTTTGGAAAGCTAATAATTTTTTCTATAAATAAGTCTTTTTGACCAAAGTCTGAATATGCTGTTTAGAGCCCTTAAATTTTTTTTGAAGTTTGTTAAGGTATATTGTCCATTTTTTAACAAAGTATGGGAAACCCTACTTTTTCTATAGTGAAAAGTATGGTAATCAACCCTATGTTACTGTTCATCATCCATACACTACATTACTGTTCATGAATAGTGAAAAGTATGATTCATCAACCCTATGTTACTGTTCATCATCAATACGCTACATTATTGTTCATGAATAGTGAAAAGTATGGTTCATCAAACCTATGTTACTATTCATTTCTAAAGTTACTATTTATTCTGTGCATTTTTGTTGAAAATTTATTTTCTGCATATATATGGATTATTTTCAAAGGTTTTTCTGCCAGATAAATTCTCATTAAATATAAGGATTTTTATCAAAGATATTTTTATGTTTTTAGTGCTATATTTTGACAGAAAATTTAATAAATTATTTCAACGTCATTTTCCAATTAAGTTGGTGGTTTCAAGATTATTTAAATTAAAATTTTTTGAATTTACTTTCGATTTTTTCTGCTACTTTCCAAGAACTGTTTTGACTAAATTTAAAGAGGTTTGAATGGATTTAGATGGATTTTTTAAATAATTGAATGCTGATATTATTCTATAGATTTTATTGGAAGACTTATTCAAATTATTTTGAATGCCTTTATTAGAGATTTATTTTATAGGAATAAAGAGGCAACAATGCTACGTTTTTATAGAGATATTTATGAATGCTCTTGACTCAATTTATTTTGAAAATATGAAGGAAGCAGAGCTCCTGTAACTGATGAATATCTAATCTATATATATCTTTCTATTTTGCAGGCTAAAATGCGATAACATGATACAAATTAAAAGACACACATTAACATTTTTGATACTCTATTTTTTCAAAGAGAAAGTGCTATCAACTTTGAATCTACTGTGCATTTGCAACATCCTACGACACTCTGTTTCATCACCTGTTTAATATCTCAAGTGCTGAATCTTTTCTGATTCAACTACAATTGGCTTGAAAAGATGTGTCGATCAAATCCTCAACAACCAATACATGTGCTTTCATTATTTAACTTCTCTTGTCTGGTTGTGAGTCTGTAACACTGTTTCTCATCTCCCACACACACTATATTTTTCTGTTTATGATTTTAAACACAAAAACATTATTTTTTATTATATTTCTTCGGGTTGTGACTCTCGGATTCTAAATTCAGTATATAAGGGTTTTGAATCCATGTATCTAAAGTCATTACTTTTTGGGTTGTGACTCCCTTTATCTAAAGTCATGTTGTAAGAGTTGTGACTCCCCATACAAAAGTTAGTGTTGTGGTTATCCCTCCACTAGAAAAAGATTTTGTAATTGGGTTATGATTCCCCTATAAAAATAATTTTTTAGTGAACATGTATATCTCACTGAGTAGAGAGGTATAAGAGTAGAGCAGGCCTACTTCAGACCAAACTACTATAAAAAATATCCCTGCGTTCTTTACCTTTTCCGCTTCTAATTAACCTCAATAATTAACTTTATAATTATTTTAATTAATCAATTTATTTATTTAAATTTTTAATCTAGTCTATTCACCCCCTCTATACCATCTTCCATTATCCCATCCGACCTAAAAAAATGAACTTTTAAGTATTAAACCTTTGATAACATAGATGAATTTTGTGGGTGAAATTTATTTTAAGGGGGGTAGAATGTAACACCCTGAAATTTCGTGAAACATTTTTTTTTCAAATTAATTTAATATTTTGAAATTTTGAATTTAAAAAAACACTGAAAATAGTTTTTTTATATTAAATCATTAAGTTAAACATTCCTTTCACATAGAACCAACTTGGTTTGTGCTACACGCTACACCAACTTGGCGTATGTTTAACACAACATCGAGTTTATATGAAGCATCATTTTATTGTTATAATTATCTAAATGAGATAATTGTAACCTAACCATTAAAATTAGTAATATGAATAGTAATAAATACTTTTAAAATATTTTTTATAATGATTTTATAGAAATAAAACATATTGATAATGAAAAGTATAATTTTCGGTAAAGTTGTTATATGTTTAAAAATACTATTTTCTCAAATGAAATGCTTTTAATACCTCTATGAAAAATAATAAAATTAATTTTATACATATTTAGAAATTAAATTAAATAAAATAAACTTAATTTTTGAATTTATAATGTTGAAATTATCTTAGGTTGATTTTTTTGAGAAACTTCATTTTTGGATGAATATTGAAAGATACTGGATTGTAATTCAAAACTGCCTTTTTGTATAATTTATTTATATGGTTAAATTATATTTTAATTTGATTTAAAAGTTTAATTAGATCATATTTTTATTAATTAATCCAATTTAGGTTATTGGAATCAATTTCACTTTGACTTTAAGTATAAAAACTTATCAAACTTTTGGACGTTTTTACTTTAAAACCCGTAGTGTCATCCCGTCACGAGATTATTTTTTTAAATTAATTTCTACTAATTATGTGATTAAATTTTTTAAAAATTTGTTACATATTTTAAATCATCATAATTTATAATTTATAATAATTTAAACTTAGTTTTTGATCAAAAATACTAGTGAAAATGATTAAAATTAATTACAATGATTAAGAGAAAAATTAGGTTGAAAAAGTACTAAACCTTAAATTTAAGACCCAAAATGACCTATAAAATTTTTCAAGAGCCATTGGATGGACATATTTATACCCTATCATCCATTGGATAATCTTTTTTTCCATTATTGGATCCAATTTCAACATGAAAAATGTGGGTGAAATTTTATATTCAAATATTTACAAGAGTGACACTCCTCCTCCACTATAAAAGGTCTCCTCTCCTCCCACTTACTCACACATATCAAGCCACTTTGGATCTAATAAGTTCTACCCAATACACTTAAAAAAATACCTAGTTTTCTTCTAGAAGTATCCCCTTGGGCATAACACAATCCAATGAATCCTTTTGACACAAACCGAAAGGAGTTACCCGATTAAGAGACAACGTCTTCTCTCAACCTCCTTTATTTTATATTATTTCTCCACCACTCCAGTATCTTTATTCCACGATTGTATAAAAAAAACAGTATCATCAATATACTATGATGTTTTTATGCTAGGGTTTTGATCTAAACTTATAAACACCTCCATCTAATGGGTAACGAGCATACAATTTACGTGTACAACGAACTACCGCTTCACGAAATGATGATTGTTCATTTTTCCTTTAACACCTATAATAGTGGGAATTATGATGGAAATTATGTTTATATATGTTATATATTATATTTATCAAGTCTTTAGTCTTCTGTAATATTTTTACCACACATATCTTTGTACTTTCCATTTGGTGTAAATACGACAATTTCATTTGAGGATGTGTGGACTACCGCCCTCTCAAAGCGACGTGATTTGTTCACACACTACATGGAATGTATTAAAGATGAGTTTAGTGAAAGTATATGATATATATGAAATAATAATTCTATTGGAATTATAATATATATATATATATATACACATATATGTCATTTTCTTTCTTTCTTTCAATACAACAATAAAAACGAAAACGATGTTCATGCGTACGTATGACTTATTATCTCCATGAACATTGTATTTAATCTCATAATTATATATTATATAGATTATTATAATAAAAATATACTGAATATAAATTATATTTATATCATTATGTTCATTTTTTAAATCATTATATAAGTGCAAGGACCAAAGATATAACAAATTAAGACACATGCAAAGAACAAAGCGAATATTACCTGAAATGAAACTTTAACTTAATATTGTTAAAAAGTGGGTAATATAAGGTCACAATAAAACCATATAAGGTATTATATATAAGAATATGGTTATGTTATAAATGTATAATAATATTATATTTATTATACAAGAATCTTGTACTATTATGAAGAGATTCAAGACACAAGGTAAGGAGATTTCATCTCACTTTTTATTTCAGTGAGATACATGCTTTATTAACCACCCATTCCTTTTGTGCGGTGTGTATAATAACCATGTATGTATTCAATGATTCTTATAATTAAATTTATGAGTGTTTACATATCCATTTTATGATCTTTTTTTCAAAGAGTTTAAGTTTCAAAAGTTACCAAATCAGTAAAATAATTTTATCTCAATTTGCATTCTTTGAGACTCATGTTTTGTTATGCACCTAAATTATTTTTTGAGGTGTATATAATTCTATTTTACATGATATATCTTGAATTTATTTCTTTTCATGATATTTTAAGCTTCATTTAACTTCCTTTTCTTACATGGTGGTAAGAGTTTATTGAAACAATCTCATCACTTTTCGAGATTGTTAATGATTATGATTCTTTGATGAAATCTTATGATCCATCTCTCAAGAAAACTCATGAGTTTCATTATACTATATTCATTAAAGATATATCCATGTATTATTACCATTTTCACACTATTTGGTACTTAATATAATTAATAAAATGTTTTTAAGAAAAATCTGACCGTATCTCTCTCTTCGGTCAGAAATCTGTTTTATTTCAAAGACCATGTTTCAAAAATGTTTTTAAATGATCCTTGAAGATCATTTTCAAGGAAAAAGGATTTAATTTTTTTTTATTTTTTTTCAATGCTTCATTTATAATTTTTCAAATCAATTTTCAAATAAAAAGGTTTTAAAAAGGTTTTATGTTTTAGAAATATTTTTTCAAAGAAGAAAGGATATTTTCCTCAAGAAATGTTTTTGAAAGATATTTCAAAATTATTTTCCATATAAGATAACATCCATTGGAATTAATGATTCCTTTATGGAAAAATTATTCAATATTTACATTAATATTATTTCTTTGAATGGATTATGTTTTTATGGCATGATGTTTATGAAACCCATTTCTCTTTCACAGGTTGTAGGATTTTGAAACCCGCTTCTTTTCACGGGTTATGTTTATGATGAAATTATTATAAAAACTATATTTTTACACATTTTATGATATGATTACATGTTTATAATACCCATTTAATTTCATGGGTTATGATATGATTATTTATGATCTTGTGGCACATGTATGTATGATTTTATTATGAGATGGGCGGGACATATATCTCCCTCTAATGCATTGGGTAAAGATTTATATCTCATGAGATAGAAATGGATGGAATAAGAAATGAACTTGGTTTAGTATTATAGGTCTGAAAGGAGGAGTGAACTTGGTTCAATAATACAGGGCTGTAATGAGGTGTGAACTCGGTTCAGTAGAGGACTTTGTCCACTGAGATGGTCTCGACATCACTACCTTGATTTCTATGGAAATCATTATATATGCTTATGTGTATGATACAATTCCATGTTTTATTCCTATTTTATGATTTCATGACTTATGTTTTTTATTTCTTTATGATTCATGTTTTATTAACTACCAAGATTTATTTCATAATTCATGTTTATGATCTTTTATATGCAGTGTATGATATTTTATTTTCATGACCATGTTCTCATACCCTTATGCTCTTGATTATGCTTATGTATCTCCCTTGTTTAACCTTATTGAGCACATGAGCTCTACCATTTTTATGTTTCCTTCCCCCTGGTTATGGAGATATGTATTATGTTTGATGTGCCAAATAAGGGTTCTATTCAAGAATTACCTAGTAGGAGATGATGTAGCTCATTTATGTACTAGTGTTTATGTTTCCATGTTTCCAAAGGCACTAGACTAGTAAGGTATTTGGGTGTTTGTTTGTATAATGTTTTAAGAATTACACAAAAGTTATGTAATGTTAATGTATGAAAAGATATGGTCTCTATAAGAGTTACCCATTAAATATGATATTTTCCTATTTTATGCCACCAATATGTGATTTCTGATCAACTGAATCCAATTAGCAGTATCATAGATAATGTTAATCCCAATCAGTGATATCTCACTAACCTCTATTTAACATTAGGGTGATCTACATGGTTTACCATACAAAACTTTGAATGATTCCATCTGTACAAAAACTTGGTAGCCATTGTTATAAGAAAACTCTACGTACCAAATCCAAATAATCTTCTCAAACACTATCAAAATCAAGAATATAATTATACAATATATCTTATAAAATCCAAATGGTGTACTCAAACTATATGTCAGTTTTTAGATGATATATTACATTTATCTTCACTCGCATACCCAAATCCTTATGCAATCCTTTCCATAATTAATAAGTAAACCTTTCACCTTGGTTATATGTGATAATTCTAGACACCCAAGGAAGACCATCAATATCCCACACATACAAATTCCTCAAACCATACACTATTAGTGTCTCCTTGATCAATAAAAAATGTGTTTCTTTCATTAACCAATCAACCTCTATCGATACTGAATATCTTCATATGGATGATCATGGAAATTTTTTCATGAAATCCATCAAGGCTTCATCCCATTTCTATAATTGAATAGGAAGTGGTTGCAAAGTACCTCCTAGTATATGATGTTGTTCCTTTACCTACTGATAGGTAAGTCATCATGATACAAATCATGAAATATCTCTCTCTATCCATGGTAACCAAAAATACTATCTAACACCAAGATACATCTTATCCAAGCTAAGATATACCACACATTGTGAAATATGGTAATCATGCATCACCTTCTCTTGTATATGAAATGGAACCATTAGTTATCCACGCACATAAAAAAGAGAGATAACATCATAGTCCAATTAGATATATCACCACTATAAAATTGGGTTTTAACAATTCTAGTAAAGGGCCTTTAACAGCGCTATCTACACAGTTGCTGTTAAAGGCCCCATTTAATAGTGTTTTTAGCACTATTAAAGGACCCTTTTAACATCAATTTTTTGCACTGTTAATGGGTGTAAAATTTTATTTTTTCATACCTCTATGATCCCGACATTATCAGTGTTTCCATGACCCCTTTAACAGTGATCCACCCCCCTTTATCAGCACTTTACAAATTTTGCAGCTTCCTGTACCTACCTAGATTCGAACCATGCACCTATCCTTTAAAGATGGAACACCTTTACCACTTTGCCATGTTGTTTTGTCGTATGTATAATGATATTTCTATTTATATATATATATTTACATATATTTTTTATTCATATATTTATATAATTATTTTTAAATACATTTATAAATATATTATATATTATATTCATTTACATATACTAGAATATAATATAAATATATATTTTTTTATTAATACACACACACATATATATACAAACATTATATATATATATATATATTATAATATAAAAAATGGTTAGATATTGTTTTAAATACATTTTTAGAATATGCATTTATTTACTTATACTAAAATATACACATATATATATATGTATATGTTAATTATTGACACACAAATGTTTATATATAAATATTAATTGTATAAGTATATATATACATATTAATTCATTTTTATAAGGTAAATAAAATGGATAATTTTTTACATTAAATAAAATTAATAATAAATATTTATTTTATATATTTAAAAATACACTTCTATATAAATATTTTGATATATGTATTTATACAAATGATTTATTATAAGTAAAGATAAGAAAATATGCATATATTTAATTATAAATAAAACTAAATTATGAAAATTGATAAAATTTCAAAAAATAATATCAATATGAATGTAATACCTATGAATAAATTAATTCCCCACTGAAAATTGGTAAAAATAACCCCTTAAATGAGGTTTAAATTCGATCAAATGTTAAAAAATGGGGTATCCGGACTAAAATTTCTGTTTGGAGGCCTTCTGGACCTTTTTTAGCCTCAAAAAATGTGAATGGGGTTTCTCGAGGTCATTAGGGCATAGATATCATGACCAAAACCCCTTTCAATAAAGGCTTCTAGAATAATCCCATCATCTAGGGCTCTCACAGACTTCTCTCAAGGGAACTACATCATCACACTTAGCTCAAACAACAACTCAAAAGTTCCTCCGATAACTTTATTGATCTAATGGAATTCATAAACCCTAAGGTGAATCATACGTCCAATATCACATATCCAAATAAGTCAATCTATCAAGGCTAAAATTAAGAATATCATATCACCTCAAATTCGGCCCAATTAAACTCACCAACAAATACATGTCACGAAAAATAAATGCCAAAAATCCTATTTCAAAAACCAATATTAAAATTCCTTATAACGGATGAATATAAAATTAAACTAAATATTTTCCAAAATATATTATAAGAAAAATTTAATAAAATCCAAAAATTAAATTAAAATTAAACCAATATATCAATTAAAACTTCAATCACAATGTATTTGAATTTTAATCTCAAAATATTTAGGAAGTTATTCTCAAATCTATTCATTTTTAACAAGAACAAAGGAAGTTTACAAAAAAATAAACATAAATACAAAAATTATCACAAACTAAATAATTTATGGTATATTTACCATTATGATACTAACATAAATAAACACATAAACCATGTTATTTTGAGTCTATTTATAGTATGAAATTATCAAAGAATAAGTTAAAAATTTATGTGGCACTGGGTCCAAGTTGGGGGTGGACCGAGTTAGTTAATTATATTATTATATTAAAAATAATATTTGTAATTGATTAATTTGTCACAAATATAAAAATTATTTGGGATAAATTAATTCATATCATATAAAAATAGACTAATTAATCCCTCCCAAATTAAAAAATATATATTTGCGATGAATTAATCTGTCCTGAATAAAATAATATCCAGGATATATTAATCCATCCCATATAAAAAAAATGTAATTGTTTTTTGTTTTCATGAAAATTTATTTATGATGAATTAATCTATCCCAAATGATAGTTTTTTTCCTCAATAGGTTTATCTGGGATGGATTACATCCCTCACAGATTAATTGTTTCCTAGTATATAAATAAAATACATTCTAGATAATAATATTTGTGATTCCATTTTTTTAGAAAACTATTATGGGATGGATTTTAATCCTAAAAACACTTTTGGGGTGGATTTTTGATTACATGGGATGGAAAAACTCCATTTCATATACTGTATTTTCCTATAGTGGGTGGATCATCACTAACATTCCAACGGTACTTAGAATAATTAAGTACCTTTTGTTGGCTCAATAAATTCTCTATGAGCCCCACCAGGTTCCTAGTGACTTCTAGTAGTCACCAATAAATCTCCAAACTACCATAAAACTCCATAGTTTCCCCCTCTAACATCTCAAACATTAAAATTTAAATCAAAATACATATAAATAAATTTAAAAATATAAAAAATAAAATCTAGAGATACTTAATAAACTCATAGTTATTACAAAATACCTTACATAAGACTTCTTATCCTTAATAAGTGTCACAAAGTGTCTCTAGTGAACAACGCTGGTCACTAAGACCTGATCTCCAAATCTTATTTCCAATTCTCTTCTTGAACTTGATGATGCTTTCAAAATACCTAAACTAATGACTCAATAATCCCACCTAAATTCTTGTCACTCTGGTCAAGTATACACATTGGATGCTTAATAAATGATGCATTTACCTCTAACCCCACATCATCATAGTTAACTACATGAGAAGTGTCTAACTCATACCTTCTTAATTGATAGACATGAAATAAATCATACATGGTACTGAACTAACAAGGTTAAAAAAAATAATTCATAATTTCTATAATCTAATAAACAATTTCAAAAGGACCCAAAAAAGGTAATAATTTACCCTTCTTTCCCAACCTCTCATGTCCAAATCGAGGAAAAACCAGAAAAATACATGATCACTTACATTGAATTCCAGAGGCCAGTGTTACCTATTTAAATATTACATTTTCCTATTTTATGCCACCAATAAGTGCTTTATGATCAACTGAATCCAATCAACAGTTTCATACATAATGTTAATCCCAATCAGTGATACCTCACTAACCTCTATTTAATTTTAAGGTGATCTACATTGTTTACCATACAAAACTTTGAATGATTCCATTTGTATAGAAACTTGGTAGCCATTGTTATAAGAAAACTCTACTAATGAAAAATAATATTATCAAACACCATTAAAATCAAGAATATAAGTATGAAATATATCTTATAAAATTAAAATGGTGTACTCAAACTATGTTCCAGTTTGTGGATGATATATTTCATTTATCTTCACTCGCGTACCCAAAGACTTATGTGATCCTTTCCATAATTAATAATTAAACCTTGCACCTTGGTTATATGTGATAATTATAAACACACAAGGAAGCCTAACTATCTCCCACACATAAAACTTCCTCAAACCATCCACTGTTAGTGTCTCTTTGATCGATAATTTTTTTTGATTTCATCAACCAATCAACCTCTATCGATACTAAATATATTCATAGGATGATCGTGTAAGACATGTCATGAAATCCCTTGAGGCTTCATCCCATTTCTATAATTGAATAAGAAGTGGATGAAAAGTACCTCTAAGTATATGATATCATTCCTTTACCTAATGATGGGTAAGGTATCATGAGACAAATCATGCAATATCTCTCTCCATCCCTGGTAATCAATAATACCATCTAACACCATGATACATCTTATCTACGCTAGGATATACCACCCATTGTGAAATATGGTAATCATACATCACCTTCTATTATATATGAAATGAAACCATCATTTATCCATGCACATAAAAAAGAGAGATAACATCATATTCCAATTATATATATCACGACTACAAAAAATGGGTTTTAACCACGCTAGTAAAGGGCCTTTAACATCACTTATAAATAAATTTCTACATAGATGATGTTAAAGGAACCATTTAATAGTGCTTTTTTAGCGCTGTTAAAGGGGGTAAAATTTTAATTTTTTAGACCTATATGAGCCCAACCTTATCAATGCTTCTATGAAACCTTTAATAATACTCCACCCCTACTTTATCAGTACTTTGTGAATTTTTAGCCTCCTACACCCACCTGGATTCAAACTGTGCACCTTTCCTTTGAAGATGGAACACCTTTACCACCACACCATATTGTTTTTTCATCTGTATAATGATATTTATGTTTATATATATATATATATTATTCATATATTTATATAATTTTTTAAATACATTTATAAAGATATTTTATTTTATATTCATTTACATATACTAGAATATAATATAAATATATATCCATTTATTAATACACACATATATGTTTTTTTTAAAAGGATGAGGCTGAAGCCTCATTTATTATTAAAGCAAAGAAAATACCACTTTAATTGGGTAGAGGGAGACCCATTACGTAGCCCGAAGGCCCAGTGGGCAATTAGCCATTACATGGCCCGTAGGCCCAAATTTTTGGCCCAATGCCCATTTTTTTAATAGTACTACTATAGTACCAGCCGTTGCTATAGTTCTACCACTGCAACAGTACACTACAATACTGCTATAGTACCTGCACCCAATGAGTTTTGAACTCCCATTTTTCATGTAGGATTACAGGGTGCTTACCACTAAGCCAAACCCCAACTACACACATATATGTATATATAAACATTATATATATATATATATATGCATAATATAAAAAATGGTTAGATATTTTTTAAATACATTTTTAGAATATGAATTTATTTACATATATTAAAAAATATATATACATATATATATTTGTTAATTATTAACACACACATGTTTATATATAAACATTAATTGTATAGGTATATATATAAATATTATTGCATTTTTATAAGCTAAATAAATTGGATAATTTTTTAAATTAAATAAAATGAATAACAAATATTTATTTTATATATTTAAAAATACACTTCTATGTAAATATGTTGATATATGTATTTATACAAGTGATTTATTATAAGTAAAGATAAGAAAATATGAATATATATAATTATAAACAAAAATACATTGTGAAAAACGATAAAATTTTAAAATCATAATATCAATATGAATTTATTCCCTAGTAATAAATTCAGTCCCCACTGAAAACGGGAAAAAATACCCCCTTAAACAAACTTGAAATTCCATCAAATGTTAAAAAATTGGGATATCCGTACTAAAATTTCAGTTTTGGAGGCCTTATGGGCCTTTTTTGGCCTAAAAAAATGTGACCAAGGTTTCCTAGGGTCACTACGACACAAATATCATCATAAGATTCAATTTTATATGTGGTAGAGCCCAAAAGGACCCCCAGATCAAAATTTATGGTCGTTTGAAGTTCAAGTTACATTTTCAACTTATTTTAGATATTTTATTAATTTTTTGATTTTTTTATCTTTAAATTGTTATTAAATTACTATTAATCAATAATAATTAGAAAATTATTAATTAAAAATACATTTTGAATTATTTTATAATCCATTTTCACTAAATATCTTATATATTAAGTGTAAATGTCTCTTTAGTCTTATCTAAAACATATTTAAAAAATATATATTATATTTATATCAATATAAATATATTTATATATTAATATATTATTTTTAATGAAGCTTTTTTGAAACATACCATTTATCAGCACTAGTAAAAAAGCACTGATAAAGGGGGGCCTTTATCAGTGTTTGTAACAAATTGTTGATAAAGATCCCCCCTTTATCAGTGCTTTTTTACAAGCACTGATAAATGCCTTCATTTATCAGCATTTTTTTACACGAATTGATAAAGGGCCCCCTTTTATCAATACTTTTTTACTAGAACTAATATGGGGGGGTCTTTATTAGTGTTTTTTACAAGCACTAATAAAAGGTCCCCCTTTAACAACACTTTTTTAGCACTATTAAAGGCCCCCTTTAATAATGTTTTTTCTAGCACTCACAAAGGGGGTCTTTAACAATGATTTTAGCTAGCACTGTTAAAGACATAGTTCTGGATAAACCTAGTTTTGTAGTAGTGTATGATTCCTATCATAAAGCCTTTAATGAATCACCCAACACATAGAATTTACATTTTGTCTCTATTTCACCATTTCTATTAAAGATGAAGTAATAATCAATGGTACTAAAACCAACCAACCATCTCTTTAGAAACATCAAGATGCAATTATGAATAAATATAAATGATCTTATACTCTTCCTTGGATTAGTGTATGACCTATAACCGAGATTTATTTCTAAGTGCATTAATGAAAACATTCCTTTGAGATACTCCAATCATCCCATCCACCTGTGTTCTAAGTCGTGCTGAAAGATGATTCACTTTATGATCTTATAATCAGTATAAAAAATAAACCATTATAAAAAAACAATGTCTCCAATACTTTGAATCATGTACTTACCTTCAACTTAAGATTATGATTTGGGTAATTTCTTTCATGTGGTTTAAGATCCCAATATCCACATGCCATAGATTTTTCTTCTTACATCAAAATATAGCCTAGTACCACACCAAAAGAATTAAAATTTATATCATACATCTTACACAAATAAGGTAAGATGTGGATCAGATCTAATATGACCCGGTTTTTCAATTCCTAAAAACCAGGCTCATACCGATTATCCCATTGAGACTTTACTACCTTCTTAGTCAGATCCATCATCAACACTATTAATCAAGAGAATTCATGAGTGAATCATCAATGATATCTTGTAATTTTAAGAAAACCATTAATCCTAAAGACATTCATGGGTACTTACTAAGACATCATTGTCATTAAATTTCCAAGAATAAACCACTATATCATTGATAAATGAGATCCAAAAGGAATCAATATAGTGAATAAAAATCTTATTCATCAAATCTATAAAAATAGTTACATAAATTTTTAATCTAAATAGAACCCCAAAAAATTCATAATGACCATATCTACTATGGAATATTGTTTTCAGAATGTCCTTGACCCATACTCTAAACTGATAATAGACCAAACATAGACCAATCTTATTAAACCAATGAGCTACCCTTAATTAATCAAATTAATCATCTATCAAAGTAAATTTATACCATTTCTTAATCATTACCTTATTTAGCTTATGGTAATGTATCCATAACCATAAACTTGCATCCCCTTACATAGAAAATGTATAGGAACACCCCACAAAGAAATAATTATCTTAATTAAACTCTTCAATTCTAGATCCACAAGATTAATTTTTAATTCCCACAACTCAGATGAGATAATAAGATAAGTAATATTGGATATTAGTTCAGTATGGGGTACCAAGTCAATAGTAAAATCCACTTACCTATTTGTATATAAAATTAATAAATAATTGGGGAATACATCCAAAAAATGATCAACAATCAGAGGAAAATTAGTACCACTACTTTCTTTAATAGAATTAAGCACTAAATTTAACATCTAATAAGTTATGTTCCTCAGGTAATGTTTAATGAACCAGCCTAAGGACCTAAATCCTGAGACCCAAATCGAATCACCAAACAACCAGAAGTGCGTTCCCTTGATTTCCAGAGGCTAGAAAATAGTTTCAAGAGATAAAAATAAACCATTGGGGGATGGTTTTCCTTCAAATACATAAACCCAAAATGAGTAATGATGTATCTAAAATATAAAATTCACTTTTATTAAAACCTTTGAAAAAACCATGCTAGAAATAGAAATAAGTTTTACATTACCAAATATTAAAGTACAAAGATACATGATTACTCAAAGTAAATAAATGTGCCTTGTGCCTAAGACACTAAATCCTCCTACCATGTCTCCATAGTATATTTACATCTCTCTATTGAGAGAGTATAAGACCTTTCTGTTAACCCTTTAATTTGTTTTTTATGATCACAATCACTGAAGGTATTTCAAACCTTTATTTTTGAGTGTATTTTTTGTTATAGTGTTTATAAATATTCTTAGGGGAAAAATGGACCAAAAAAAGGCATCCAAATGAGCATGTAGGGTTACTTTGAAGACCCTAACTACGTGGAAGCACTGACCAACCAGTATAAGTGCACTAGCCATCCGATAAAAGAGATAATAACACATGTAGTTCTACCAACCTCACTAGCTAACTGGTGGATTTCATCAGCCTACTGATGGAGTTTTTTGAAACTTAGATAACTAAAACAATGGAACCAACTAGCCGGTGGCATTGAGAATCTATCCATTAGCATCATTCTAGAATAGTCAAAGTGAATTAAATGCTTGGTCTAAAATATTTGTTTCGGATCATTAAAGTATTGAATCGAACCAAGGATCCTCAAACATCTATGAAGGAAATAAATAGACATCAAGGGAGGATTGGATCTCATTTACGATACTTACAACAACCAATTTCCACTGAACAATTCTTAATAAATCCACAATGAACTTTTTCAAGTGATCTCTAATAAAAATTCAACTCTCTAAAGCCAACAGGGATTCAAATTCTACAATCCAATTTAAATTACCACTCATATTTAAGGATTTTTATTTTTATTCTTTATTATAATTATTAAAACCACTTATTCCACCATATATATCTCTCTATATTCATATTTTATATTCTTCTAAATATTTAAGAGAGAGTTGAGTTCTTTGTAAAAGGTTTGTAAAAACAAACCAATATATTCTTTATCTTCTTATTTAGGTTCTCACCACTATTAAAGTGAGGGTTCTTGGTTTCTGTAAAAAATACGATTCATCTTATTTGGTTCTTGGTTTCTGTTAATACCAAGGTATTCCTTTCTTCTTCTTTTGTTCATGGTTTCTACAAACACCAATGGAGAAATATAACCCAGTCAAGAATTATTGAGGGGAGGATAAATAAGGGATTATTCTCAAGCTATTATACAACTCATTTATCGAATTATTCCTTTTTAATTTCTGAAATTTATTTTTCACTATGCTTAAATTTTTTATTTCCACTATGCATACTTTACTTTGATTGTTTTATACTTAATTTGATTGCTTTCATGATAATAAATTTTATTTTATAGAATCATTTTAATTTTTTTAAAGAAATGAACCCCCCATTTCCATTTTACTCTGACCTACATTTGGTATCAAATGGTGAATCTTTGATTGAAATTTTATTTTTGTGATTTTTTATTTTTTTTCTTATTTTCAAATTATTCAAAACTAAATTATTTTTCAAAATTTTTACTGATTTTTCAAGAAATGATATTTTAATGGAATATTTTTCAAACACCCATGATGCTCCCAAAGGTAAATATGTGGGTCATGCACCTTATTTTTATGGTTCTAACTATAGTTATTGGAATAATTTTATGTTAATCTTTCTTAGATATTTTGGTTATCCCATATGGAAAATTTTCATGCATGAATTATGATCACATGTGGGTGTATGTGTATCCCATGAGATTTGTTGTGATAATTTTAGCCATAATAATTTATTGATTGACGTATTATGATTATGTATGTTGATATGATTTAGACCATGTTGTGTTTGTCACATGTTTGTATGTGTATCTTTTCTCACACTCGTGATATGTTATGTAGGATGTCACTGTTGCCTTGTGATATTCTGGTATATGATATGTTGTTGTATTATGTATGGTACCAAAGTGATAGGTGGACCCATCATGGCTCGACATCCCTAGAGGGGGAGCGTGTTCAAACACTACATGTGACTTGATAATGAGACCGAGATGGACAAATGGGTATGGTGTCTTAGCATGGCCCGACCTGGGGGCATGATGATCATGAGTGATCAGAACCATATGTGATGACTATGGGGCATGATAATCATGAGTGACCAGACCTGTGTGGAAATAGTGGATCATGATGGTCTATGTGATTTGACCTAGAGGTAACGCTAGGGCATGATGACCTAGTGTGGTCTGACCTAGAGGCCTAAGGCTAGTACGACTATCAACCAGCTTGATGTTGGATCTAATGTTGAGATGCTTCCGTGATTATTCCTATGTTCTCTAGTATAGAGTCGAAGCCGGTATAACCGAGGGTCTATGGAAGATTGATTAGTGCACGACTGCTCAGTTTTGGATTGTGTGTTACTATTTTTTATGAATTTATTATTATTATATAATAAACTTGTATACCTAAGCACATCGGGTTAAGAAATCATTGGTGGTGTCCTAGTAAGTCATTTACTCACACCCTACTTGGACATTTCGATGTGCTTGTATATTTCATGAGGGACCCAACGAAGGGTAAGGACCTTGTGGCAGACTATTGAGTTGAGGATCCTAGAGCGTGGAGTGGGTGGTGGGCTAGGATAGACACCATTAGGACATGAAGTTTACCATTTGTTTACTTATCTATTTTATTTACCCTGTATAGACTTTCAACTTCTGAGAGATGATTTTATTTACTTTTCATGTATGCCATCTTTACCTTTCCACATATTTACTCTAATTATTTATTATATTGTTTATTAATGATTATTGATCCTATGACATGATACTGAGGGTATAATCTTCCCATTGATGGACTCAGACCCTCGCTACTATTCAACAACCTCTTGCGTACGGAGAGGTGCACATGAGGTTATGTAGAACTCTAGCTCGGACCTAATGGTTTGGGTCTGGATGTTATAAAATGGTATCAAAGGATTATGACTCACTAGATTGTTTCTTATCTTTCCTTGGGATGGTATAGGATAGATAGGAGTTAGGATGGTTGGGACTCGGGTAGGGTAACTATGCTAGTGCCTGGCCAATACTGTATAGTGGACCTTCAAGTTGGCATAAATGGGAAATTATGTTGTGTTGTTTTCATTGATTAAATTCACCTTGAGTGATTCACATGATGTTGATATGTGATATATGAGATTTCAGTTTCATTCATGCATCATGACTAGGAATGTAGGTTCACAAACCATATGTATAACTATTGTTATACTGTATAATATTTCTTTAATTGAATGTATTTTTTTGTACTATATGCTCAGGATAGTTTCCTTGTGTGATATATTTGTTGATATATCTTTATTATATTTAATTAGTTTTACTAACTATGATGTGTTGTTAGTATATATATGATAATTGTGACTAACGTGCAGGGATGGAGGCAAGGGTTAGTGTTAGGAGGGTATACGTTGGGATGATTGTATACTCCTAGGAAAACCTTGTGTGATCCCATAGGCTGGTTAGGACTTGTTATGTTCCTAATGTCCTTCATGATGTAGATATGCCACCTAGGAGACGTTTGACAGGATCGCCATCTGAGGTAACCTTGAATATCCTAGTTCCAAAATTCGTGGTACAAGAGGATTCTCCCCAACATTCTCCTATACCGGTACAAATGATCCAGGATATAGAGCTTGTTTAGCTAAGAATCTTTCAGATAGTGCCTGTTTAAGGAAGAGTTGTTAAGAGGACCATGACTAACCATGCTCAAGATTTACAGCTTCATCATCCTCTATAATTCCAAGGAACTGGTGGCCCACATGATCTAGAGGATTTAATAGACTATATCAAGATAAATTTTGAGCTAGTATAAACCCCTAAGGAAGGGTGGGTGATTCTAGAAACCTTTATATTCCAAGGACCAACTAGTAGATGGTGCACTTCCATGAATCAAGTTGGAAGATGAGAAGGTCTTACATGGATGACCTTCAAGGTGTTATTTATTGAATAGCATTTTCCTGGTATGATGAAGTTAAACCATGCCCAAGAGTTCATGGAGTTATGATAGGGTTCTATAAATATCTCTGCATACTCTACTTGGTTTATAGAGTTTCTTCACTTTACTCCATTATTAGCTGGGAATGAAGAACAAAAATTTAGGAAGTTCAAGATAGGTTTAAAACCAGACCTTAAACTTCTAGTTAGTCTTTGACCAGATGGCATATTATCAAGTGATTCATAAGGTCCTAACCTTTGATAAGGGGATAGATGAGTATAGTGAAGCAAGCTTACTTTCATCCCATAGTGGGCTAATGACTAAACTTTCTTTCACTATTAGAGTTTCTATCACTAGTGCAGAAAACGTTTTTTACGTCACCATTTTTTACGTCGGTTATATAAAACCGACGTCATAATATGTAAAACGAGGTTTTTTACGTCGGTTATTAAATAACCGACGTAAAAACATGTGTTTAGTACACCTTTAACGTCGGTTATTTTTATAACCGACGTTATTAATCGCGCGGCTTCGTTTTTTACGTCGGTTATACATTAACCGACGTAAAAAACAGAAGCGGGGGGCGTTTGTTATGTCGGTTATTCAATAACCGACGTAACAAACACGGTTTTTGAAGGCATTTTTACGTCGGTTATAAAATAACCGACGTAAAAAAAGAATCCGCAGATGTTTTTGACGTCGGTTAAGGAATAATCGACGTAATAAAACGCGGATTTTGATCCCTTTATAACGTCGGTTATAAAATAACCGACGTAAAAAAAGAATCGGAGGAAGGTTTTTACGTCGGTTATTGAATAACTGACGTTATAAATGTTTTTAAAAAACTTATAACGTCGGTTATTGAATAACCGACGTGATAACTCATTTAAAAATTTACCCAGACCCGTGGATTGTCATTCGCGAGTTTACCTTCGACAGTCGCGACTCGTCTCTCTCGCGCGTCAACCCGAATCGGCTCGTCCATTTCGTTGCTTTAGATTCGTTTTGCGATCATCGTTTCTCATATTTAATCTCCTCAGATCAATCATCTAAACTCGCAGCACTCAGGTAATCCTCCCACTCGTTCGTTTTTTTTCGCGGATAGTATATATATATGTGTTGTGATCTTTTTGTTGAAACTAGATAAGATTCTTCGATTGCGAACCCTTTTAACTCGTTTTGGCACCATAATCTTATTTATCATCCCTAGATCTATTAGTTCGACTTGCAATATTGACTAATTTTATGATTTCACTAATTTTTCATCGTTTTCTATAAATCCCCGAGAGGGTTGGGGCGTGTCCATTTGGATGGGTTTCCCTTTTACAGTTGTTACTACTTTATTCACACACAACCATGTCATAGGTGTCCAAGGGTGTGGGTGGGTGTGGGTGTTGGGGGGATGTCCAAGGGTGTGGGTGGGTGTTGGGGGGTGTCCAGGGGGGTGTCCAAGGGGGTAGGGGGTGGGGGGTGGTGTTTAGGAGGGGTGGGGGGGCTGTCCAGAGGGTTGGGGGGTGTCCAGGGGGGTGTCCAAGCAGGTCGGGGGTGGGGGGTTGTGTCCAGGAGGGGTGGGGGTGCTTTCTAGAGGGGTCGGGGGCTGTCCAGAGGGGTCGGGGGGTGTCCAGGGTGGTGTCCAAGGGGATGGGTGGGTGTGGGGGGCTGTCCAAGGGGGTGGCGGCCTGTCCAGAGGGGTCGGTGGGGTGTCCAGGGGGGTGTCCAAGGGGGTGGATGGGTGTGGGGGGCTGTCCAAGTGGGTGGCGGCCTCTCCAGAGGGTATTTGGGGTTGTCCGGGTGGGTGGGGGGGGGGGGGCTGTCCAGAGGGTTGGGGATGTCCAGGGGGGTGTCCAAGGGGGTAGGGGGTGGGGGGTGGTGTCCAGGAGGGGCGGGGGGCTGTCCAGAGGGGTCGGGGGTGTCCAGGGGGGTTTACAAGGGGGTGGGTGGGTGTGGGGGGCTGTCCAAGGGTGTGGGTGGGTGTTGGGTGGTGTCCAGGGGGGTGTCCAAGGGGGTAGGGGGTGGGGGGTGGTGTTTAGGAGGGGTGGGGGGGCTGTCCAGAGGGTTGGGGGGTGTCCAGGGGGGTGTCCAAGCAGGTCGTAGGTGGTGGGTTGTGTCCAGGAGGGGTGGGGGTGCTTTCTAGAGGGGTCGGGGGCTATCCAGAGGGGTCGGGGGGGTGTCCAGGGTGGTGTCCAAGGGGATGGGTGGGTGTGGGGGGCTGTCCAAGGGGGTGGCGGCCTGTCCAGAGGGGTCGGTGGGGTGTCCAGGGGGGTGTCCAAGGGGGTGGATGGGTGTGGGGGGCTGTCCAAGTGGGTGGCGCCCTCTCCAGAGGGTATTTGGGGTTGTCCGAGTGGGTGGGGGGGCTGTCCTGAGGGTTGGGGGATGTCCAGGGGGTGTCCAAGGGGGTAGGGGGTGGGGGGTGGTGTCCAGGAGGGGCGGGGGGCTGTCCAGAGGGGTCGGGGGGTGTCCAGGTGGGTTTACAAGGGGGTGGGTGGGTGTGGGGGGCTGTCCAAGGGTGTGGGTGGGTGTTGGGTGGTGTCCAGGGGGGTGTCCAAGGGGGTAGGGGGTGGGGGGTGGTATTTAGGAGGGGTGGGGGGGATGTCCAGAGGGTTGGGGGGTGTCCAGGGGGGTGTCCAAGCAGGTCGGGGGTGGGGGGTTGTGTCCAGGAGGGGTGGGGGTGCTTTCTAGAGGGGTCGGGGGCTGTCCAGAGGGGTCGGGGGGTGTCCAGGGTGGTGTCCAAGGGGATGGGTGGGTGTGGGGGGCTGTCCAAGGGGGTGGCGGCCTGTCCAGAGGGGTCGGTGGGGTGTCCAGGGGGGTGTCCAAGGGGGTGGATGGGTGTGGGGGGCTGTCCAAGTGGGTGGCGGCCTCTGCAGAGGGTATTTGGGGTTGTCCGGGTGGGTGGGGGGGCTGCCCAGAGGGTTGGGGGATGTCCAGGGGGGGTGTCCAAGGGGGTAGGGGGTGGGGGGTGGTGTCCATGAGGGGTGGGGGGCTGTCCAGAGGGGTCGGGGGGTGTCCAGGGGGGTTTACAAGGGGGTGGGTGGGTGTGGGGGGCTGTCCAAGGGTGTGGGTGGGTGTTGGGGGTGTCCAGGGGGGTGTCCAAGGGGGTAGGGGGTGGGGGGTGGTGTTTAGGAGGGGTGGGGGGGCTGTCCAGAGGGTTGGGGGGTGTCCAGGGGGGTGTCCAAGTAGGTCGGGGGTGGGGGGTTGTGTCCAGGAGGGGTGGGGGTGCTTTCTAGAGGGGTCGGGGGCTGTCCAGAGGGGTCGGGGGGTGTCCAGGGTGGTGTCCAAGGGGATGGGTGGGTGTGGGGGGCTGTCCAAGGGAGTGGCGGCCTATCCAGAGGGGTTGGTGGGGTGTCCAGGGGGGTGTCCAAGGGGGTGGATGGGTGTGGGGGGTTGTCCAAGTGGGTGGAGGCCTCTCCAGAGGGTATTTGGGGTTGTCCGGGTGGGTGGGGGGGGGGCTGTCCAGAGGGTTGGGGGATGTCCAGGGGGGTGTCCAAGGGGGTAGGGGGTGGGGGGTGGTGTCCAGGAGGGGCGGGGGGCTGTCCAGAGGGGTCGGGGGGTGTCCAGGGGGGTGTTATATCTTACTATATTTTGTTTAAAAAATAATATTCAAGCATATTTTTTTAAATACACATCGATTTGTTTTATATTTCAAAATTGTTTACATTCAAATTATGATTTTTTTCATATAAACATATATTTGTCTTATCTAAAAAATATATATATTTTTGATATTTGTTATAGGTAATAATGAGTCGAAGTTGGATTACGGCACATCGAATGAGCAATGAATATGAGGAAGGTGTTGATGCCGTTTTGGAATTTGCTAAACGAAATGTTCCAAGTAGTGACATTTTTTTCTGTCCATGCCTGAAATGTATGAATATGAAGAAGTTGAAAAGTAGAGAGATAAAAGATCATCTGATTTGTCATGGTTTCAATCCGAGTTACAACCCTTGGATTTGGCATGGCGAAACTGGACAGAATGTCACTGATGATAATGAATCGCAAGATGGTAACTCCGATGGAATTGAAGAAATGATTCGCGATATTGTAGCAGAACAAATTGAGATTGAACCGAAAGTTGCACGTCTATATGGTGATGCCGAAAAACCATTATATCCTGGTTGTACAGATTTTACGGTTTTGTCGGCGGTGTTAAGATTGATTAACCTGAAGGAGAAACATGGATGGAGTGACAGAAGTTTTACAGAGCTGCTACAATTGATGAAAGACATTCTTCCAAAAGATAACGATCTTCCAGATTCACATTATAAGGCCAAAAAAATATTATGCCCGATGGGATTGGGATACAGGAAAATACATGCCTGTCCGAATGACTGCATTATATATAGGAAGGAATATGAATTTCTGAAAGAGTGTCCTAAATGTGGTACATCACGGTATAAGGTGAAAGAAAAATCACAAGCTGATGTAGAGATTACAAAGCTCCCTTCAAAGGTATTTTGGTATCTTTCTATAATTCCTCGTTTCGAACGTTTATTTGCTAATTCACATGATGCAAAAAGGTTAATATGGCATGCTGATGAGCGGGTATGTGATGGAAAAATACGTCATCCAGCTGATTGTCCACAATGGAAGAAAATTTATGCCCAGTACCCTACATTTGGAAATGAAATTAGAAATCTGAGACTAGGCTTGTGCACAGATGGAATGAATCCATACCGAACCCTCAGTAGCACACATAGTTCATGGCCTGTTTTATTGGTAATTTACAGCCTCTCTCCTGAAGTTTGTATGAAGCGAAAATATGTCATGTTGAGTATCATGATCTCTGGTCCAAAGCAACCCGACAATGATATTGATGTATACTTGTCACCGCTGATTGATGATTTGAAACTGTTATGGGCTGATGGTATTAGGGTGTATGATTCTTATAAAATGGAATATTTTCAACTGCATGCAGTGCTTCTATTCACTATAAATGACTTCCCAACATATGGAAATTTGTCTGGATACAGTGTTAAAGGGCATAAAGCATGTCCAATTTGCGAACAACAGACGTCATATTGTCAATTGCATCATGGGAGGAAAACAGTGTACATGGGTCATCGAAAGTTTTTGCCTATGGATCACCCTTATAGAAGACTAAAAAAGGCATTCAATGGCTCACAAGAATTTGATACTGCTCCAAAACCTTTATCCCCAGATTTGTATTTTGAGAGGGTGAAAAACCTTGATGTGACATTGGGAAAGACACAGAAATCTGGTAATGATAGACATATTTGGAAGAAAAGGTCAATATTTTTTGAGCTACCATATTGGAGGTATCATGAAGTCAAACATAATATTGATGTCATGCACGTGGAGAAGAATATATGTGATTCTTTGATCGGAACATTGCTAGATATTAAAGGAAAGACAAAAGATGGGTTGAATGCAAGGTTAGACCTACTATCAATGGGAATACGTTTGGAGTTAGCTCCCACTCCTAAAGGAAGACGAACATTTCTTCCCCCGGCTTGTCATACATTATCGAAGAGGGAGAAAAGTAGCTTCTGTCAGTGTCTTCATGATATCAAAGTGCCTCAAGGTTATTCTTCAAATGTAAAATTTTTTGTCTCATTGAAAGACTTGAAGTTGATAGGTATGAAATCACATGATTGTCACGTCATGATGCAACAAATTCTACCAGTTGCACTGCGTGGAATATTGCCCATCCATGTCAGAAAGACTATAATGAGGTTGTGTTATTTTTTCAATTCAATTTGTAATAAGGAGATTGATGTGAATGCTTTGAACATTTTGGAAAAGGATGCAATTTTTATACTTTTTCATTTGGAAATGTATTTTCCTCCAACTTTTTTTGATATGATGGTGCATTTAATGATTCATCTGGTTCGAGAAATAAAGCTTTTTGGACCTGTATATCTTCGTTGGATGTATCCTTTTGAAAGGTATATGAAAATATTAAAGGGATATGTTAAAAATCCATATCGACCTGAAGCCTCCATTATTGAAAAGTATATTTCTGAGGAGGTAGAAGAGTTTTGTACGAGCTACTTGGCTACGGCGCAACACATAGGTTTTCCTCCATCTCGCCATGAACGGGTTAATAATGAGGGAAAGGGGATTCGTGGCTTGAAAGTCAAATCACTGTCAGCTGAACATATGAAGAAGTTAGAATCATACATCTTGAATAACATAGCTGATGTTCAACCGTATATCACATTGCATATTAATGATTTGAAACAATGTCATCCAAAGAAGAAATAAATGTGGATTTTGAATGAGCACAACAAAACTTTTTTGCCATGGTTTAAAAAGACCTTGCTTGGTAGATCAGATGTATCAGAGACATTAAAATGGATAGTGGGTGGTCCATCTTTAAATGTGATAACATGGTCCGCTTATGACATTAATGGCTATACATTTCATACGAAAGCTCAGGACAACAGAAGTGCAGTTCAGAATAGTGGTGTATTGGTGTTTGCAGAAGCAATGAATTTTTCGAGTGCTAAGGACAGAAACCCAATTTCGGCATCAAGTGCATATTATGGAGTGATTGAAGACATATGGGAGGCTGATTACTTTAAAATTAAAGTTCCTGTTTTTAACTGTAAATGGTTTATCGGTAACAGCAGTGTCAGACACGATGAATTTGGAATGACACTTGTTAATCTGAATAGATTGGAAGACACAACTGATTCTTTTATAATGGAAACACATGCCAAACAAATTTTCTATGTAGTAGATCAATCAGATATGCAGTGGGCTGTTGTTTTACAAGGGAAAAAACAATATGTTGGTGAGGATGAATTTGATGAAGATGCTGATTTATGTGAGATCCCTACTTCCATGGAATGATTAACAGAACATAATGATGAGTATGTTGAAGACATGGTTTGTGCCATAAGGAACGATCACGATGAAGGAATTTGGGAAAACAATCCAACTGTACATTCCTAAAATTATAGGTAACACATGTTTATTTCTTGTTTACATTTAGTTTTTTCATATAATGTTAGATATTGTAAATTTTTTACTTATTAAAACATGTATCAAACCAAAACGATAAATCAATAAAAACCGTAAAGAGGAGAAGTCCTGGGCGCACCGGCTGGCCGGTGGTGGATCACCGGTTGGCCGGTGGTCTAGAGCAAAGCTGTCTGGTCCACCGGCCGGCCGGTGATGAGCCAGCGGCCGGCCGGTGGTCCAGACAGAGAGGAAGGCTCTCTGTCTGGACCACCAGCCGGCCGCTGGATCACCACCGGCCGGCCGGTGGTCCAGACAGAGGAAGGCTCTCTGTCTGGACCACCGGCCGGCCGCTGGATCACCACCGGCCGGCCGGTGGTCCAGACAGAGAGGAAGGCTCTCTGTCTGGTCCACCGGCCGGCCGGTGGTGATCCAGCGGCCGACCGGTGGTCCAGACAGGAAGGCTCTGTCTGTTCCACCGGCCAGCCGGTGGTGAGCCAGCGGCCGGCCAGTGGCACCAGGCAGTGGGCAAGTCTACTGCCTGGGTCCTCCGGCTGGCCGGTGAGCTCACACCGGCTGACCGGTGGACTCAGTGAGTCCACTTTTCAGCTTTCTTGGGCCAACTCCTTGGAAACCTTTTGCCTGTGTTTACCATGTTTATCATTGTTTAACATTCTTACCATATTACCAATGTTTACTATTATGTAATTTAGTACACTTTTCTATTTTCTGATTAAGTAGTATTACAATATTTGAATTTGTATATTTGTGAACTAATGTTTGTTTTTTTTATTTGAAGGAAAATGACAGATCAATCAGTTGATCAGCCACATGATTCTGGAGATGAGCATATTGGTCATACATCTGGGGAGGAACATTCACATGCTCCTATTACGAAAAAGAGTTCAAAGGTTGGTAAGCGTGGGTGCACACGTTTACCAAAATTATCACTTGCCCGTACGAAGGAGGAGAGGATAGTCATGGAGTTTGATGATGATGATCTTCCTAGAGGTCCAAATGCTAAAGATTTTAAGGGTTTTGTAGCAACTCAGGCTAAGAGCAAAGTAAGCATTCTCTATGATGATTGGAGAAGTGTGGATAAGGCGATAATTTCTCAGCTATGGGAGACCATTTTGGTAAGATCTTTTGCTATTGTTTAACTGTTCTTTAAATGTTTCTAGTATATATAATATTTTTAACCTCTTTTTTATCAGATGACATTTGATATTCCTGACACTGGAGGATTCAGGAAGAAATGCTTATCGTTGGCTGCTAGGATATGGAGGGATTTCAAATCAACCCTCTCATCTGATTTCATTTATGGTCATAGGAGTCGTGAGAATCCATGTCGTATATATCCTTTTATAGATGAAGACACATGGAGACAATTTTTTGAAAGTAGAAGAAAAGAATCATTTTTGGTAAGGGAAATGTAAACTTTTATAAGCTTTCTTATATAAATGATCTTAATATTGTTTTGTTAATGATTACTTATTCTTAATTTACAGCAAACAAGGAAAGCTCATCAAGAGATCCAATCTAAAAATGTATACCCTCATAGTTTATCTCGGGGAGGGTATGCATTATTGGAAGAACAAATGATGGCAGAAAAATTTCAACAACTAAGAGCTGATTCTTCAAGCTCTGGAGAGGTGGCCCCTCCATCCCCTCCATCTAGACATGAGAAATGGAAAAGATCTCGGAAGGGCAAAAAAGGACAATATCTTTCGGAAGAATCGAGACTCGTAGTTGAGAGGATTCTAAGATATCTATTTTATTTATTTAAGTTTACTATTTTCGTCATATATTTCCAATCATTATAGAAATGTTCAATTAATTATTACAGGACTCTCTTGAGGAGCAGAGTTCACAGGGGACATTTACACCATCTGGGAGGGAAGATATTTTATCTGTGGCATTGGGAAAGCCCGAACATCCTGGCTGTGTAAGAGGATATCCGGCAGGTGTATCGGTAAGAAAAGTGTTGCCACGTTCCTCAACTTCTAACGTTGAGGGAGTTTATAAAAAAAAAATAGAATCCTTGGAGGCTGAAGTCCATAATATTAATGCGACAATGGAGGACAAGATTAGTGCATCAGTGCAGTTTATGTTTGCAGACTTGCAAAGACAATTTCAGGGTGCAGCTCCCACTCCACCTCTCCCAGTAGCTCCCACTCCCCCACCTCAGCCTGCGGACCCCATTTTTGATCCTCCTCCTCCGCCGCAGCTACCTACTTATTGTGAGTTGTATGTTGATGATCCTCAACATCATATAGTTGCATATGGGATGGTATATTGTATAGGAGATACAGTTCATCATCAACAGTTAGAGGTAGAGAATCAGAGGGTCACTGTACAGGATATTATAGATAGATCAGCTCGGATACCATTACCTACAGATGAGGTGACGATAGTTGGACATAGTATCGGCCATTTTTTACTTTGGCCATCCAGACTTCTTCGACTCATTACCATAGAGGTATGGATGTTATATCTTTTATTTTATATTTTTATTAATGTTTTATCATTTGAAAACTAATATATTTTTCAATTTATTTTTACAGGAATACTTCAAAGGTAAAGAAATACTGTATAGACAACAACAAAGACAGATAGATATGACATCAGATGCAGATACTAGCAGTCTTGACAAATTGTCAAGATATTCAAATTTGTTGGCGGATCATTATGACTTTACAATGGATGCCCATGTCTGTGGACGTGAACTAAGTGTGGGGATTATGAAAACTGATGTCATGGAGTTTGTCACTGGAGATAAGTTGGGCATCAACGCGGTGCAAATTTTTATCATGTAAGTCTTAACACCTTTTCCTTGCGTTATATTTATTAAAAATGTATACTTATGTCTGCTTTGTATTAGGTATCTGTATAAAATTTGTGAGAGGAATGAGCTGACAGATGTATATGGATTCGTGGACCCACAATTGATTTCCCCTGAAGCATGTGCATTGGATGAGGAACAAAGAATGCTTTATATTGCTCATAGATTTGAAAATAATGTAATCACACAATGTTGGATGATGCCTTTTTGTGATAGGTATGAAACACATCCCTCTCAAAGAGTTAATTATCTTTTAACATAAAAAACCACTAACGTTAAATTTCCTTTTATCAGGGATCATTGGATGTTAGGGGTTTTTTGCCCTAGGGAGAAAACACTTTATTGGATATGCTCTCTCCATGATGATGTGCGAGAAAGTTTTAAGAATATATTGGAAACGTAAGTTTCAATTTCACAATAGTTTTATATATTATAATGAATTTTAAATTTACCCCATTCGTATTATTTTCTAACAGGGCATGGGTCCACTTTCGAAAAAGTGCAAAGAAAAGGAATTTCAAGATCAAATATGTACATGCGAAGGTAAATATCCATTTATAATTTGTACATTTTGATTTATTACATAAAAATAATATATTGAATTTACACTCATTCAAACAGAAATGTCATGAGCAACAAGGCATCATCGAATGCGGATATTACATGTTAAGATTTATGTATGAAATAATAACAACTGGGACAGTTCTGAGTTTTGACCTGGTAAGATTTCCTCTTTCTCATAATATTTCAATTTGATTTATTCATTATACACGTTGACTACTATCCTTTTCCTTTGTAGCTTTTTGATGACCCTCAACCCTTTACTGCTGAAGATATCAAACACTTACAAGTGGAGTGGTCAAATTATTTTACAGGTTTGATTGACTTTTAGTTGTTTGTAATGTAAAATTTAATTTTGAATATTGTCAATGTAATTGTGTATTTCGTAGTCGTTTAGGTTGGATTTAGTTTTTTTTGAAGTTGACAGTGTAAGTTTTGAATGTTATATAAGTGAATGTTTAATTTTTCTCTACTTCTTGTTTTGGTCTACTGTTGATGGTTTTTCTGGTCTGGATTTTGGTATGGGGGGAGAGGTTCCAAGGGGGTGGGTGGGTGTTTGGGGGGTGTCCAAGGGATATGGGAGGGGTGTCCAAGGTGTGTTTGGGGCTGTCTTAGGGGTCGGGGGGGGGGGGGGGGGTGTAAATGAGGGTGGGGGGGTGTCCAAGGGGTGGGGGGTGTCCAAGGGATATGGGAGGGGTGTCCAAGGTGTGTTTGGGGCTGTCTAAGGAGTCGGTTGGGTGTAAATGAGGGTGGGGGGGGGGAAGATTTCCAAGGGGTGGGGGGGTGTCCAAGTGGTGGGGGGGTGTCCAAGGGATATAGGAGGGGTTTCCAAGGGGTGTTTGGGGCTGTCCAAGGGGATGGGGGGGTTTCCAAGGGGTGGGGGGGGGGGGTTCCAAGGGGTTGGGGGGGTGTCCAGGGGGTGGGGGGGTGTCCAAGGGGTGGGGGGTGTCCAAGGGGTGGGGGGGTGTCCAAGGGATATGGGAGGGGTGTCCAAGGGGTGTTTGGGACTGTCCTAGTGTTCGGGGGGTGTAAATGAGGGTGGGGGGGCTGTCGAAGGGGTGGGGGGGTGTCCAAGGGGTGGGGGGGTGTCCAAGGGATATGGGAGTGGTGTCCAAGGTGTCTGGGAGTTCTGTCCAAGGGGCCGGTTGGGTGTAAATGAGGGTGGGGGGGCTGTCCAAGGGGTGGGGGGTGTCCAAGGGGTGGGGGGGGGGTGTCCAAGGGATATGGGAGGGGTGTCCAAGGGGTGTTTCGGGCTGTCCAAGGGCTCGGGGGGGTGTCCAGGGGTCGGGGGGGGGGGTGTCCAAGGGGTCTGGGAGGGCTGTCAAGGTGTGGGGGGGTGTCCAATGGGTGTTTGAGGCTGTACTAGGGGTCTTGGGGGTGTAAATTAGGGTGGGGGGGCTGTCCAAGGGGTGGGGGGTGTCCAAGGGGTGGGGGGGGGGGGGTGTCCAACGGATATGGGAGGGGTGTCCAATGGGTGTTTGAGGCTGTACTAGGGGTCGTGGGGGTGTAAATGAGGGTGGGGGGGCTGTCCAAGGGGTGGGGGGTGTCCAAGGGTTGTGGTGGGGCTCCAATGTGGTGGGGGAGGGCTGGACAGGTTGTTAGGTGGGTATAGATGAGGGTGGGGTTCAGTTGGGGCTTGGGGGAGGGCTGGCATGGTTATTTTTGTTGTTTGGTTTCTGGTTGCTTTTTGGTGAGAGTAGTGCAATTATTTTTTTAAAAAAAAATATCGCTTTCACGACGGTTATTTTATAACCGACGTGGTAAATAAATCGGTAGGGGTTTATCACGTCGGTTTTTTCGAGAACCGATGTGATAAACCGTTCCCGGGCCTTTTATCACGTCGGTTCTTAATATAACCGACGTGCTAAAAGGCCTGGGAATCGATTTAGCACGTCAGTTATTGGATAACCGACGTGCTAAAACGTTTCCCAGGCCTTTTTATCACGTCGGTTTCTTAAATAACCGACGTGATAATAGGCCCGGGGAAGGGTTAATCACGTCGGTTATGTCATAACCGACGTGATAAACGATATCCCAGGCGTTTTATCACGTCGGTTTAGAAAATAACCGACGTGATAAACCCCCCCCCCCCCGCGCATATTTATCACGTCGGTTATTAATGAACCGACGTGATAAACACCGTGATGTTAGGGATTTTACGTCGGGTTTTAAATAACCGACGTAAAAAACGTTATTTATAACGTCGTCCGTATTAATGTCGCCTAAAAACCGACATAAATAATGAAAAATAACCGACGTAAAAAATGTTTTCTGCACTAGTGTATTGACAGTAGGAAGAGGAAGTTAGACAACTCATGTCAGTATAGTGGTAGGTAATCTGAGTTTAGAAAGGGCTCACTAATGCCTCCTATGGAAGTGGGAGGTCATTATTGTTACAATTGTGTTCATTGGGGGCATTATTACACTTCATGCCCAAAATCAGAGATAAAGTTACACCAATGTGGAAAGATGATACATATGTAGCACTTTTTCTCAAAGGCATCACGATCAAGGTCTCATGGGGGTTTGAGACAAACTTAGGCACTGAATTATAGGATAGTATGGGACCCTCAGCAGGAGTCCTAGATGATAGGGACTCAGTAGAGTTACAGAAAGGGTTATAGAGCTGAGGTAGTCCGAGTCTATGCAGTGGATCAAAACCCAATAGATGGTGATGATGAACTCGTTACTATATGAGGTACGATCTTGAACACGTCTTTTGATCACCTTCATTGTTTAATACCAATGATTTACTTATATCTATGAGCTATTTATGAACATGAATTACTAGTATAGTTATGTTTCCCTAAATTATCTTTATATGATATGTCATTGAATGATGAAATGAAACCCTAGTATATGATAGAGTGGTAGTTAGTGCTTCCATTAGCGATAGACTGATGAGGGACTCACTCAGTGGAGGAGTTAGAGAAGCTCTATGTTCGAGAGATCATACATTTTTCATGGATTTCCCATGGGAATTATTTCATATGAGATGCACATTTCACGTCACACTTTTGGTAGGGCTTTCAGAAATCCCTAGGGACTCAACTGATATTGAGCATGGTGGACCATCCTCAAAACGATAGTCAGTCTAAATTGACTATACACATATTAGAGAATATTCTTCTAGCTTGAATTTTATACTTTTATGGAGTGTGGAATGATGACCTATCCTTGAATTAGTTCTCATTCGATAATAGTTACCAAGATTCAATTCATATGACTTCTTATGAGGCTCTTTATGAGAGAACATGTCGATCACTACTTGTTGTCATGAGGTAGGTGAGGCAATGATTATGGGATCGTATTGGTTCAGGATACCTTAGAGAGAGTGAATATGATTTTGAAGAGGTTTATCATCACCCACAATAGACAAATATCTTATCCCAGATGTAGGAGGAGACCCTTTGAGTTCAATATGGGTGATCAAGTTTTTTTGAGAGTGGATCCTCAGTTGGGGCAGAGACGTATGAAGAACTAGGGCAAGATAACACCTCATTTTTTAGACCCTTTGAGATCACTGAGTGGATAGGGGTAGTGGTGTATAGTATGGACCTCCTTTCTTGCTATCAAGGTATGAATGAAGGGTTCCCGTGTCACAGCTTTGGAGGTACAAACCTGATCCTACACATATTATTGATTGCAAGAACATTGAGCTGGAGACCAATGCATCTTATGAGGAGAGTTAGGTGAAAATAATAGATCAAAGTGAGAATGTGTTATGAGAAAATATGATACCACTATTTCAGATTTTTTGGTACCATGGAAAAATTTAAGAAGAAATATAGGAATGCGAGTCTGATTTTTGAGATCAGTGGCCTGAGTTGTTCGAGCAAGACCACTAGAGATATTTCTTGAGGATGAGAATTTGATAGAGGAGAAGAATTGTAATATCCTGAATTTTTAAAGATAATAAAAACCCTTTTGTTGATAATTTATAATTATTTTTATGTGAAAATATAATTTTTCAATAAAAATCACTTATAAATGTTTTAAAAGCATTGTGTAAGGGTAAAATCCCAGTTAACACCTTGGAATATTCTATCGAATATTTTCAGATTCATGTGCTGAGTTGGTGTGAGATTATGAGTCATGTAGAGGATCTGCACAAATGAAATAAAAATATTAAATATATTATATTACCCATGTGAAATTTATTCATAATAATTGAATATCTTCCAAATGGTGTGTCATATAAGAAATTTAAGATCGTCTTTATGTCCAAAACTTGGGGTTTACCCTAGGAGAAGAAAAAATTTTATGTGCATCGGGTGTTTGGAAACATCACACATGATAATACCCTTTTAATATTTAATTATATTATTATTCCAATTTTAAATAATAAATAATTTAATCTCTCTCAAACAGTGCATCATATGAGAAATCTGAGACAACCGTTAGGTCTAGGAAGTGGGGTTTATCCTAGGAGGTGCATAAGTTTTGTGTGCGTCAGGTGTTTGGTTACATCACATGTGAGGATAATAATAATTATATTATTATTATTATTTGTGTTGAAAAAATAAAATGGAAAAGTACATGATTAATTATTATTTTTTATTTTCACTTAATTGTTGAGCGATGTTTCTCCATGGGTGATTTATTGGGAGGTTATATAATAATAGTGGTATTATTACTTGTATGACATAAATGGAATTATGTGATTAATATAAATTTATTAATTACTTGGTATTTAACGGAGGTTATTATTTTAATATGTTAATGGTGATAATGATTAGGGACAATTAATAATAAAAATAATAATTGTTGTTATTATTATTATTTTTAATTCGAAAAATATATATTTGTGTGTGGAAAATTAACTTGTGTTTGTGTGTGTATATATATATGAGATACATATATATGTATATATATACATCTACAGGTGTATATATGTATATGCGAATATGAGAATATATATAAAGAGAATAAATATATATATTTATGGATAAATTTTAAGATATATAAATGTTTTAATGTGTTAAAATGAGAATTAATGAAAAACATGTAAGAGGGGGATATGGGTGTGGTGCATGGGAATTAAGAAGGGAAGCATAAAAAATAATAATAAATGAATTAAAGAAGAATAAATTAATAAATGAAATAAAATAAATAAAAGGGGAATATGGGGGTGGTGTGGTGCTCTGGGATGATTTCATCCCCAATCCCATGCCTCTCACTTATCTCCCTCTCTATTTCTTTTTATTTATTTATTATTATCATAAAAACTTCTCTCTTCAATATCTTCATCGATAATGATTGGATTGATGCGTAGTCGATACCATTGGACTCGTCTCGATGAGTAGAACTATAATCCTAAATTTATTTTTGAAGGTAGTAAAATATGTTTTTCATATTTTAATTAATCCTTTTTTCACATTTTAATTATCAAGGATAATTATGATAATTATAAAATGATAAATACAATGAATTATCAAAGGATAATCACATGAGATTACTAAAAGGTAATAATATGGAATTATCGTATGGTTATTTATAATAAATTATTATATGATATTTATAAGGAATTATAAAATGATAATTTCACCAAAATTACCAAGGATAATTATGAATGCATGCGTTGACCTAAAATAATAATTTGAAATTTATCCAGAAAATATGAAATATCATCGCATGCAATATTTTAAAATGGTAATTTGAAAATTATCTTGGAGATATAAAATATTATCACATGTAATATTTTAAATGATAATTTGAAAATTATCCATTAGAAATAAAATACTATCACATGTAATATTTTAAATGATAATTTAAAAATTATCTAGAAGTGATAAAATATTATAACATGTAATATTTTAAATGATAATTTGAAAATTATCCAGTAGAGATAAAATATTATTGTCATGACCCAACCTAAGTCGGGGCTCAAGCTGCAACTACACCAATCCCACCTCTATAGGTCAGGGGGTGACGACAAGAACCAAAGCCATAACTAACTTAGGGAGGCATTTTCCTAAGTACCTACACACATACACACACATCCATATCAATGAAAAAGTGAATAGGGAAAGAAGAAAAGATTCAACACTTCCATAAAGTAAACCAAACATGCATGAACCTATAGAAAATACAAAAGTATAGTAGTGTAAACTAAAAGGTAAAAGGAAAAAATAAACCAACCACAAATATGTCCCAACATAAAAAAATTGGAAAATTAAATAGTTGAAAGAGAGCCGCTCTTATGAATCCCAAGCTATGACCGCCGTACATGGTCCAAGCACCTAGTATCCCTAAGCTCCTCTATAGTCACGGTCCACTTGTCCATCATCTGCATAATACATGACAAGTGTGGGAAAATCCCATGTAGGGGTGAGTATAAACATATCCATTATAATGCCCTAAAATCTAGGGGGGCATAAGAGATACATGAGTAATATTAAGACAATGGATACACAAGGTACATTGAAAGAGTATATCTCAACCCAAAAAAGAGTAAAAGTAAGATCATCCAAGTACAAGGGTCTAAGCACAATGAGTAGATGAACTACCCGTCAATTCTTTGCTACCTATAGCCAGAGAGTAGACTCACCAAACCATGAGAATCTAAACACAGAAAGTATGTGTCATGCCTCACATGTCTTCATATCTCCTAGAAGGAGAGTAAAAAAACCTAAAGAGTGAGTATAGAAGAAGGATATATATATATATATATTATTAGTAAAATAATCCCAAATAAGAAAGTAATGGGATCTCCATCTCATAGCTCGGCCCAAGAAGAAGAGTAGAAAAAAATTACAAAAGTCCAACAATGATTACCAACATCTCATGTGTCTACCCTAAACACACAAGTCTATGGAACTAGTTCATAATATCTTGATACTATCCACTTTGGACGACACTGACTTACCTGCATGGTTTTGGTCGCATATCAAAAATGTTTCTTAATGGGGAAAGTGTCCCTCTTTCTCATGAGTCCAAAACTATGTCAAACCACATCTCAACACTGTGACACACAACCAAGGGCCCACAATTTCTAGGTAGAGGAACCATTCCTTGGTACAAAAGGAGGGTTCCACTCTGATAGTCGATGGGGGACCCATGCCCAACCCAGCTGGAGGGTTCCACTCTAATGGTTGAGGATCGATGCCCATACCAGTTGGAGGGTTCTACCCTAAGTCACTGAGGACCCATGCCCTGATACCATAGGAGGGTTCCACTCAGGAAGTCAAGGTCCCATGCCCAGCCCAGCTGGAGGGTTCCACTCGGGAGTCTGTAGAGGACCCATTCCCAACCCGGCTAGAGGTTTCTACTCTATAAGCCATCGAGGACCCATGCCTAGCCCAATTGTAGGGTTCCACTCTAATATTCATCGAGGAACCATGCCCAACCTAGCTGGAGGGTTCCACTCGGGAGTATATATCTGGTGATTCTACCTAATCACTTCCATCATCAGGGCCACCTCAGAAGATGCCGAGATTAGAAAATTTTACATCTTATATTGAATTCCACAATTGAGGGAACCATCACATTTTACACTAAAAAAAACTCAATATAGGATATTTTCGGGCCAAAATTCGAGTTCAAACGAAGGAGATACGAATGTTCTAAATTTTATCAAAAGTGCTCAAGGGGTACATGACGTGTGAGGGGACCCACATGACATGTGGTCCTGCTTCATAGACTATCCACGTCCCTGATTATCATATGGCTCCTGACCTTGTAGGATTATATGCCATTTAGGTGGACTACATGGCATGTCCAAGCTACCTAGAGATTGGGCCGTGTGCTGCTCGCTGTGTCCGTGTACCAGATCCCGTGTCTGTGTACTTTTACATGGAATCCCACCCATGTGGTCTTCCATACAGTTTATCCAACTATAATAGGGTAAACGAAATTTTTGGGAGTGTTACATGCCATGTTACCTTATTTTTTTGAAACCCTAGCATCGCTGCTAAACTGAGCTACACGTCGTGTGTTCTTTATTGAACACAGCGTGTAGTCGTGTTTTTTTCCAAAACTTTAGTTATGTTCTTCCATGCCTAGATCTACTCAATTTTCCGTATATATTTCCTTGAATCAACCTGAAATCTTTGGATTTGTCTGTGGATCACTCTTGTCGGCCGTTGTTCACTGAAAATCAAATTCAGTTCATCAGCATGTTTTCTCCATTCGTTTCGCACACTGCCGCACCTTCAATCATCGAGTTCTTGATGTTTAATCATCAGATTGGTCATCCTCACATCATAATGATCCTTGATCTATGCTTTTCTCATCGATCCATTTTCATTTATTTGATCCACCACAAATCCGGGGGCCCGATCGCGCTCGGGACCATCCGAAAATGTCAAACCGGGACTGTGGTGATCCAACCAGTGAAGATCATGAAGAAATGAGGGGGGGGAGCACAAGAACAAGGGTTAATTGATTGAGGAAAATTTTTATTGTCCAATTGATCAATAATGGATAGTTTAGATTATAAAAAAGGAAATAAACTTAAATTTCAGTACATAGGCACATGTAGAGGCTGGAGGGGGGAAAATATCAAAGAACAACTATCAATCTACTCAATCAATTAAATCAAAGGTGTAAAAACAATAATTTAAGATACCTACCTTGATTTCGGATATATTTTTGATGAATAACATGTTCTCCAATGATTTGGAAGGATCCGTTTCATTCGTTGCATCCTGATCCGATTTGATTCCGAGTTTCTTCATTGTTTGGGATGATCTTCCAAAGAAAGGAGGAAGGGAGCTCTCACCGGTGATTCCAAAAATTATGAGGCTAACACCAGAAAGGTTTTTTATGGTGATATATTTATAATCTTATCTATTGTTTTTAAAATAAAATAAATAATTAATTAATTAATTAAATGCACCGCCAACAAACAATGGGTCCAAACGTCTCGCACCGACTTATTTTATGTTGTGCCTAGAGTAAAAACCATGTTCCAGATCCAACCATGGTCTCAGATTTCTAATCCTATAAATTATTAAAAATTTATCCCGTTTTATTTAATAATCAATGTGTTCACAGTATAAAATATATTTAATATTTTTATAAAATAAATTTTGGGTACATCGAGCCTCAGAATCACACGCCGTATCAGCATATAGCTCTAGAAATATATATAGAAATATTTCAAAATATTAAAAGGAAAAAAACTAGTCTCCACATCATTTCCTCATTCAATCTTTTCATCCTCAAAAATAAAAAATTAGGTAAACAACTCAGGATATTGAGTTTGTACTTGGCTCTCCCACTCTTAATAACTCTCTTACACATTTTTGTGCTGCCACAACATGAGAACCAAAGGGATGGTTTATCCACATAGGGTTTTCTCATGCCGATCCTTGATCACCACCGGGTGCTATGAAAATGCGGCTCCATCCTCAATGTCCAACTCGCCCTAGTCAATAACTTGCATGGGGTCATGCACATATCTCCTTAGCTATGACACATGGGATATGTCGTGCACCCGATCCATCTATGGGGGTAGGGTGAGGTGATAAGAAACCTTTCCAACCCTTTATACAATCTCGAATGGCCCAAAAAACCTTAGGGATATCTTGCCTCCCCATGTGAACCTCCACAATCATCATCTTTTAGAGAATCTAAATAAAACATGCTCTCCCTGCTCAAACTATAAGGGCCTATAATAACGATCTACGTAATATTTTTTCTACTTTGGGCCATCCTCATCCACTCATGGATGACTTGGACTTTCTCCGTTGTCGCCTACACCATTTCTAGGCCCACAAGAGATGAATCGTATATCTCTATCCAGCACAAGGGTGACCTACATGGTCTCCTGTATAGGGCCTAAAAAGGTGCCATACCAATGGGAGAGTGGTAGCTGTTGTTGTATGAAAACTCTACCAAGGGAAGGTGATCCTCCCAACTCTAGATGAAGTCTAACACACAAGCCCTTAACATATCCTCTAGCACCTAGATAGTGCGCTCGGTCAGCACATCAGTCTAGGAGTGGAAGACTATACTCATCCATAATTGGGTCTCGAATTCCTCCTACATGCCTCTCTATAACCATGACATAAACCGAGCATCATGATCAGAGGCAGTCATTGAGGGAACCCCATAAAGGTGAAAAATCTCTTGTATGTACAAATGCATTAAAATCTCCACCGAACTCTTCTCCATGATGTTAAGGAAGTGTGAAGACTTCATGAGTCAGTCAAATATCACCTATATGGTGTTATAGATATTCATTGTGCATAGAATCCCTATAATAAAGTACATGGATATGCTTTTCCACTTATATTCCAGTATCTCAAGAGGCTTTAATAAACCTATCAAAACATGGTTCTCTACTTTCACCTATTGACAAGTGAGGCACCGAGAGACGAACTTAGCTATACTTTGTCTCATGAAAAACTAAAAAAACTATTATTGAAGGTCTCTATACATATTCCCCACACTGGGATGTACAACTAGGTGAGAGGTGTGAAACTCCCGCATCACCTCCTCTCGTAAGGTGACTGGAACCACTATTCACCCATGTAATAAGATAACATGATTCTCTCCTTCAAAATATCCATATGGTGAGTTGCATGTGGATATATAATCACATAATACCTCACAGTAAATGTCTCCCATCTAGGAATTTGTCATATGCTCGAAAAGCGAAGGAGTCAACACCATCGACTAAAGAAAAGTTTCACCTTATTGCTCAACCAAGGTCAGCTACAAGGAAGCTAATTGCTTCAAATCATCCTATACTAAGAAATATCAGGAATTCCTACTAAGGGAATATTATACAACATTTACCTTCTTGAGAGTATAGACTATATCAAATTCTTAGTCCTACAGGAACTCCAACTAGTGTCACTATATCCGGTTCAAGTCTCTCTGAGTGAAGACGTACCTAAGGCTCTGGTGGTCTGAGTAAACCACAAATCACTCCCCCAGAAGGTAGTGTCTCTACATACTTAGGGAAAATACTACCAATACTAGCTCTAGGTCATGATTTTCATAGTAATTCTCATGGGGTATTAACCACCTTAACCCGTATGTGATAATTTCCTGTTGCTGCATCAACATGCAACCAATCCTTTCTCCTGAGGCATCTCAATAAAAAAAAACTCCACACCCACCTCTGGTAGTCTCAACATTAGAGCACTCACCAGCCTCTGACTCAACTACTCAAAGTCCAAATGACACTACTCATACCAGGTAAACAGATTTCCTTTCCACGTCAGGGCAGTCAAAGGGTCTTCTATTCTGGAGAATTCTGCCACAAACCTTCTGTAGTACCCCACTAAGCCAAGAAATCTTCACACCTTCAACACATTCTTGGGTGGTTCCCAAGAAATAAATAATTAGATATTTGTTGGATCCATGAATAAACCATGATCATAAATGAAATACCATAGAAATTGAACCTTATTTATCCAGAACTGGAACTTCAAGAGATTTCCATAAATCGAGTGCTCTGAAAGAAAGTCAAGAACCATCCTCAAGTGCTCCGCATGCTCCTCCTCTGTTGTAGAGTAAACAAGTTGTCATCGATGAAGACAACAATGAATTGGTCCAAGTATAGCTGAAAAAATGGTTTATCAAATCCATAAACATAGTAGGGGAATTCACCACACCAAAGGGAATCACTAGGAACTCATAGTGTTCATAATGACATCAGAATGCCAACTTTGGAACATCAGCCTCATAAACCATCAACTGGTGGTAGTCAGACCCAAGATCAATCTTTAAGAACCATCTCATACCTCACAACTGGTCAAAGAGGTCATAAATCCTAGGCAAAGGGTACTTTTTCTTTATCGTGGTTTGGTTTAGGATATTATAATCCACACAAAGACATAAGATATAGTATACCATTTTCATGAATAGGATTGTAGATGCCTAGGGGGATGCACTGGATCTAATGAAACCCTTTTATCGAAGGTCCTCTAACTATAAACATAGCTCCTAGAGATCAGTAGGTGCCATATGATATGATGAAGAAGATATCAAA
Organism: Viscum album; assembly: GCA_963277665.1. NCBI lineage: Eukaryota > Viridiplantae > Streptophyta > Magnoliopsida > Santalales > Viscaceae > Viscum > Viscum album. Next base: position 642,768,988 of record OY728120.1, on the reverse strand, counting down.
GTGGTATCGGGATGAAATTCGATGCAAAAATCCTTCCATCACTTCAGTGGTAGTCTTAGAAAATTCTTGGGGAAGATTCCTATATAATACTCCACAACTAAAGTAACCCATATACCTAAAGAGAATTCTATGCCAAAGGATACACTCACTAACTGATGGGTGATAGGCTACAACTTCCTACTCGCAGAACTCACTTTCCCTGCGATGAGACCTCTCTCGCTAGAAAAGGAGAATCTCATCCCATCAGTACATAGGCATCTGACTTGTCTGTGATGACATTCGATTTGGGCTTGGACCATAGACAAACAATCCATACCTAATATGATGTCATAGGGTTCCATAACGATGATAAAAATGTCTCAAGTGAACCTCTCTCCACCAAGTGATAACTCACACTTCCTACAAATGAAATATATTGAAGAAGCATTCCCTATAGAAACCTCATGAAGAAGATATTGTGCTAGCACTTCAACTAGGAAATCCAGCTCTCACACTAGGAATATAAAGATAAAATAATGACTGGAACCTATGTCTAATAGTACTTAATCAAGAGTAGAATAAATATAGATCATGACTCTTATCATCTCATGTGATATGAGATCACAAACATCCAAAGCATGTAGTTGTCTGTGGCCCCAGCCACCTACTCTATGAGTCTAACGTGGGACACCTGGTGCTGGTGGAAAAAGGATATCATGATAGTGTTCACCACCCATAGCTCCTACTGCTTCTCTACCAACTCTACCTCCTTGGGGACCACCCTATCCACACCTCAAAGATACCTGATCACGGTGCTGCCTCAGCCATGGCAGTCCATCAACTATCTACCTGTGTTGATCAGCATGTTTCGTCGGACTGTCTCGTGCCATGTGACCTCACCTGTCATAAGTGAAACAACACCCCTCTCTAGGATTCCCTAGCACTCTACGCTGCCTCTAACCATGTTACTGAGTCTGATAATGGAAGGATATCTTAAGTCTATATTCTGGTTACTGGTGTTAGCTAGCTGCTGTAGATGACTCAGTTCTATGGTGACCACTACCATCTATAGCTATCTAGAATCTCTCTGATAGAAATCTCTCTATCACTAGTGCCTTCTCCAGTACCCCGACATAAGTGAGGATACACAAGGGAATTATGCTGGCTTGGATCTCTCTACAGATTCCCTTCTCAAACTTCCATGCTTAGAAGTATCCATCCCGTATCATGTTAAGGGAGTAATGTGTAAGGTTTGTGAACCTTGACACGTACTCAGCTACCATAATACCTCCCTATTACAGCTCCAATGGATCCTGGATCTAGAATGAGCACAAATACAAGGGGTAGTACTCCTCAAAAAATAGCTGCTGGAAGATATCCCATGAGAGTGCCAACTCATCATGCATATGCATAAAAAGGCCCCACCAATGCCCAGATACTCCATGGAAGAGGCTAGCTGCCAGTGAAACTACCTGATCCGTCTGAGTTTAAAGAAGCCTAAGGATAGAAACCACTAACTCTATCCAATCCTCTACCGCCTGAGGGTTTGGATCACCATGGAACCTCGATAGTCTATGATGCTATAACTCACAAAGCGCGCTATGCTTGTATGCATCCTCAGATTACTATACTGGAATGATCTATTGCTCGATAGGGGGAGGTACTACTAGCTACCCACCTAGAGGAAAGGAATAATTGGATGGACCCTGAACTGAGGCCTCTTTTCTCATAGGGTTGTCATCACGAACTGAAGCTGGTATCCTGGATGGCTGTCATCGTAGAGTCATCCTAAAAGTTATCAAGGACTACCACAGTTAGATGAGCACACACACATACACATCAATAATAATAGGGAGCTAAATTAATAAGGATAGTCAAAGACTCAATCCTATATGATGAATATACTATTAACCCTGCAACAAATTTCTCAGTATGTCGAGTCGACAAGCATGTGGTTAGAGTCCTGGTAAATGGATACGTCAACCACCACACCATCACTAGACTCCCTGGCCTGAGAGTAGCACTCAAGATACCTTGACAATGTTTCCTTAAACCCAAAAAATCCTCTTTAAGGGGATAAATATGAACAATGTCTCAAGTAAAGAACTTTCTTTGATACCAATCTATCACGATCCGACCTAAGCTAAAGCTCGAGCTGAAATTCTCATGCCTGCCTCCATAGGCTAGGGGTGGCGACAAGCACTGAAGGCGTGACTAACTTAGGGAGTCCTTTTCCTAAGTACTCACACACACACACACACACAACAATATCAATGCAAAAGTGTATAGGTAAATAATAATAGTTGCAAAACTACCATAAAGTAAACCAAACATGAATGAACCTATAGACAATACAAAAGTATAGTAGTGTAAACTGAAAGGTAAAAGATAAAAATACACACCCAACCAAAAATATGTGCCAACCTGAAAAAAATATAAAAGTAAACATCTGAAAGAGATCCCCACTCCTAAATCCTAAGTTAAAACCACCATATGCGGTCCAAGCACCCAATATCCCAAATCTCCTCTGTAGTCACAATCAACCTATTCTTCATCTTCATAAGATATGACACATGCAGAAAAATCCCATGAAGGGGTGAGTATAAACATACCTAGTAGAATGTCCCGAAAGATGAGGGGGGATAATTAAGGGATACAAGATAAATAATAATACAATAAACACACAAGGTATAATGAAAGAGTATAAATCAACCCCAAAAGAGTGAAAGTAATCTCATCCAATCACAAGGGGATAAACAGGGTGAGTAGATGAACTTCCCATTGAGTCTTCTCCACGTATAGTCAGAGAGTAGACCCATCCAACCATGAGAAGCTAAACATGGAAAGCATGTGGCATACCCCGCGCTTCTTTGCCTCTCTTGGAAGGAGATTAACCAAACCCAAGGATTGGGTACAGAATAAGGATATATATATGCTCAATCAAAGATGCCCAAATAAGAGAGTAAGAGGATCTCCATCTCATAACTCATCCCAAGAAGAAGAGTATCCAATTGTTAAAAAAGTATAAAAATGATTCGCAATATCACAAAACTTCTCCCTAAACATACAAATCTAAGGAAATCATTCACCACACCTTGATACTATCTACTTTGAGTGGCATTGACTCACCTGAATGGTTTTGGTTGCATCTCAAAAATGCATCTTAGTGGGGAAAGAATCCCTATTTCTCATGAGTCTAAAGCTACAACAAAACAAATCTTATCACTGTGCCGAATAGTTGAAGGGCCAAAATTTCTAGGTAGAGGACCCATGTCCTGGTACAACAGGTGGATTACACTCTAATAGTCGATGGAGGACCCATGCCTAACCCAGCTGGAGGGTTCCACTCTAATGGTTAAGGACCCATGCCCATCCCAGATAGAGGGTTCCACTCTGATTTATCAAGAACCCATGCCCAGATACCACAGGAGGGCTCCACTTAGGAATTTGAGGATCCATGCCTAGACCAACTGGAGGGTTTCACTATAATAGTCATCAAGGAACCATGGCTAGCCCAGTTGAAGGGTTCCACTCAAGATTTTGTAGAGGATCCATTCCCAGCCCTATTATAGGGTTCCACTTTAGAATCCATCGAGGACCCATGCCCAACCCAGTTGGAGGTTTCACTCTAATAGTCTTCAAGGAGCCATGCCCATCCCAGCCATAGGGTTACACTTGGGAGTCTGCATCTAGTGATTTTTCCTGATCACTTCTATCATCGGGGTCACCTCAGAAGGTTCCAAGACCAGAATATTTGATATCATATCTCAAAAGACACAACTAAGGGCACCATTATGTTCTATATAGAAAAAAACACAGGATATGATACTCACGGGCCAAAATCTGAGTTGAAACGAAGGAGTTATGAACATTCGAAATTTTATTAGAAGATATCAAGGGGTACACGATGTGTGAGGGGACCCACACCACATGTGGTCCCACTTCATATTTTGGACATGTCCCCGACCAGCACAAAACTTATGACAATGTAGGAGTACATGCCATGTAGGTGGACTACACGGTGTGTCCATGCTACCCAGAGATTGGGCCATGTGCTGCTCGCCGTGTTAGTGTACCAGATCCCATGTCCGTGTAAGTTTACACAGACTCTAGCCTGTGTGGTCTGCCACTTAGTTTATCCAACTAAGACATGGTACATGAAATGTGAGGGAGTTCTATATTCCATGTTACCCTTAATTTTTCTGAAACCCTAGCACCACCATTGAAATGTGCTACACACCATGTGTTCTTCATTGAACATGGTGTGTAGTCAGGTTTTTCTCCAGAACTTTAGATCTGGTCTTCCATGCCTAGATCTACTTGATTTTCCATAGATATCACCTTGAATCGGCCCTAAATCTTCATATTTAGTTGTGGATCACTCTTACCAGTTGTCGTTCACCGGAAATCAGCTCTAGTTCATCAGGAGGGTTTTACCGTTCGTTCCACATGCCTCCACACCTACGAACCTTTAGTCCTTGATGTTTAATCATTAGACCAGTCATCCTTGCCTCACAAAAATCCCATATTTATTCCTTGCTTGTCGATACATTATTGTTTCATTGATCCACTGTGAATCTGGGGGCCTAATTGAGCTTGAGACCACATGAAAATGTCGAACTAGCACTGTGAGTATCCAACCATTGAAGACCGTGAAGAAAAAAGGGGGAAAAAGAACAAGAACAAGGGTTAATTGATCGAGGCCAAGCGTTCTTGGCCAATATATCAAGAGCAGGTAGTTCAGATTAGAAAAAAGGAAATAAACTTAAATTTCAGTACATGGGAACATACAGAGGATATAGGGGGGCACAAATTGAAGAATAACTATCAATCTACTCAATTAATTTAATCAAAGGTGTAAAAACACCAATTGAATTTTCCTACCTTGATTTCAGATCAATAGTTGATGAAGAATACACTCTCCCATGATTTTGAAGGAGCCATTGTGTTTTCTGCATCTTTATCTAATTCAATTCATAGCTCCATCATCATATGGGATGATCCACCAGAGGTAGGAGGAAGAGAACTCTCACCGATGATTCAAGAAATTATGAGGCTAACCCTGACAAGGTTAGAAAGGGAGATATATTTATAATCTTCTCCGTTTCACTAAAAATCAATCAATCAATTAATTAATTAATTTATTAAATAATTAATTCATTAAATGCACCACCAATGAGTGACGGGTCTGAACATCCCATGCTGACTTATTTTATATCACGCTTAGGTTAAACACCATGTTCCAGATTCAACTGTGGTATCAGATTTCTGATCCAACCAACCATTTAATAGTTATCACATTTTTTTAATAAGTTTCATGCACACAATATAAAATATATTTAATATTTTTATAAAATTAATTTTGGGTACACCGAGCCTCGAAATCGAATGCCATTTTAGCACCTAGATCTGAAAATATATATAAATATATTTCAAAGTCTTACAAGGTAAAAACTAGGTCTCTATAATTATAACATTTAATATTTTAAAATGATAATTTTAAAATTATCCAGGAGAGATAAAATATCATCATATGTGATATTTTATTTATTTTTGAAATAAAATAGTTGGTTTGGATTTAGGGACCTTTGTTAAATCTTGAGTGTCAATGTTTTTTGATAATAAGGTCTCAAAGAGGTGTTCTTGACTCATTTATCCTCGCCTTATCGATGAATTTTGAGGTAGGAAGTTTCTTACCTTTGTGGGGTCTTGTTATACATGTATTTTCGTGTTATGATTTATGTGTGGATTGATTGATATTCATGTTTGACTTGTGATCGCATGTGGGTGTGTGTGTATCCTGTGAGACCTGTTATGATAATTTTAGCCATGAAACTTTCTTGATTGACATATTATGATTATGCATTTTGATATTCACTAATACAGATCGATCCTTTAACATCACATAAAAAAACCTTTATCAATTATAAAAAAATGATGTTTTTCTCAGTCCTATTAAAAGGGGGATCTTTTTATCAGTGCTAAAAAAAGCACTGATAAAATTTTAAAAAATAAAGTTTTAATTTTTTTTTGGTGGTTAACCCCTAACCCCATTTAACAGAGCTTGGAACCCACCCTTTAATAGTGCTTGAAACTCCACCACCACCCCTTTAACAACACTCGAAGTACCCACCCCCTTTAACAGCGCTAAGACCTCCTACACGTGCAACTGCCTCCAGTGAGTTTTGAACCTGAGACCCCCCATCACACGCCCATGCCTTTTCCACTCCCCTGTATTATTTTGTTCTATATTTTATGATATATCTATATATATTCATATATATATATATATATATATTATTATTTTTAAATACATTTATAAAATATGTTTTATTTACGTGTGTGTGTTTATAAATATATATATTTATATATATGTGTGTGTATCTATAAATATAATTATCCATATTTATATTTATTTACAGATATTATATATTAAAATTTATATACATATATTATAATATATAGATAATATATATCAGTTTGTTAATACAGATACACATAGAAATATATTTATATATATACATACATTATATAGATATATAAATATTTATAATTTTTTATTTTAAATAATAAATAGATATTATTTTATATTTATATATGGTTTATATATTGAGAAAGATATTTTATATCTAAATATTTTTACATATTTATTTATAAAATTAAATTTTTATGAGTGATTATATAAAAAATATGTATATTTTTTTTATATTTGATTATAAATAACAATATAATATGAAAAATGATAAAACTTTAAAACCATAATATCAATATGAATGTAATACCTAAGAATAAATTCAGTCTTCACTGAAAAAAGATAATAATACCGTCTTAAATAAGGCTGAAATTCCATGAAATGTTGAAAAATGAGGGTACTCCGACTAAATACTCATTTTTGGAGGCTTTTTGGGTCTTTTTTGGCCTAAAAAATGTTATTGGGGGTTTTACCTCTTACTAGGGTTTAAATATCATTTCAAGATTCTATTTGATTTGTGGTAGAGCCCAAACAGATACTCATATCAAAAGTTATGTCCGTTTGAATCTTGAGTCAAGTTTTCAATTCATTTTAGATTGCTTATTGTTTTTTTGATTTTTTCTATCTTATAATTGTTATTAAATGTCTATTACTTGATAATAATTATAATTTTTTAATTAATATTAAATTTTTAATTATTTTATAATCCATTTTTCACTAAATGTCTTATATATTAAGTGTAAATGAGTATTTAGCCTTAAGTAAATCATTTTTATAAAATATATTATATTTATATTAATATAAAAATATTTATATATTAACATATGATTTTTAATGATAAATAACCTTTTTTATGAAATATACCTTTCATCGGTGCTAAGAAAAGCGCTGATAAAAGTACCATTTATTAGCGCTAAAAAAAGCACTGATAAAGGGGTTACTTTATTAGTGATAAAAAAAGTGTTGATAAAAGGATACCTTTATCTAAGTTTTTTTAGTGTTGATAAAAGTACCCCCTTTGTCAGCACTTTTTTTAGCACTAATAAAGGGTGGTGCTGGCTAAAGCCGAATCTATGACACTAATGTTATAGACCATTTTGCATTTCTCACTTATGTGTATGTATATCTTTTCTCACACTCATGATATATGATGTATGATTCCACTATTTACTTGTGATTTTCTGGTATATGCTATGTTTTTGTGTTATGCATGGTACCAAAGTGACTGATGGACCCTTCGTGACTTGGTAGCCCTAAAGGGGGAGCGTGTTTAGACGTTGCATGTGACTTGATGATGAGACCGAGATAGATGATGGGGCATGATGTCCTAGTGTGGGTTGACTTGGGGGCATGATGATTATGAGTGATTATACCCATATGTGATGACTGTAGAGAATGAAGATCATGAGTGATCAGACTTTCATGACAATAGGGGGAATAATGGTCTATGTGATCTGGCCTGGAGATAGCATTGGGGCATGATAGCCTAGTGTGATATGACCTTGAGGCCTAGGGATAGTATGTCTATCAATAAGCTTGAGGTTAGCTATGACATTGATACATTTCCATGATTTATCTGATGTTTTCTGGCAAGGAATTGAAGCAGGTACGACTGGGGGTCTGTGGCGGCTTGGTTAGCGCAAGATCATTCGGTTTTGGATCATGTGTTACTATGATTGTTATGAATTTATTATTACTATGAAATATACTTGTATACCTGATTAATCAGGTTAAGGATTCATTGGTGGTGTCCTACTATGTCTTGTACTCACATCCTACTTAGGAATTTTGGTGCGCTTGTATATTTCATGAGGGATCTGTCAAAGGGAAAGGGCCATACGACAGATTGCTGAGATGAGGATCTTGGAGAATATAGTAGGTTGTGGGCTAGGATGGGCATTGGCGGGAAATGTATCTTACCATTTGTTTACTTATTTTCTTTATTTACCTTGGAAAACTTTCCACTTTTGGGAGATGCTTTTATTTACTTGTCATGTATGAAATCTTTACCTTTTCACATGTTTACTTTGATTATTTATTATATTGTTTATTGATGATTATCGATCCTATGACATGATAATGAGGGTATAGTCTTCCATTTATGGACTCAGACCCTCACTGCTAATAGCATCTTGCATATGAGGAGGCACACTTGAGGTTATGTGACACTCCAACTCAGACCCAGTGGTTCAGGTTGGGATATTACATCATCCCCATGAAGTATTTAAATTTAACATGAGTAAATTTTTCTATGTATTAGATAGAATGTACATTACTGATGATCGACCATTCCAGACATATTTGGAATTTTTATTAGTTCTAAATCGACCGCATGAAAAAAATCAATTGACTTTGACTATCTATCAATTGCATTTGAAAATTTAGAAAATTCATTGATTGACTGCATGTTGATTCCACGATTCTTCATGATGACTTCAACTGATCGCATATTTAATCTACCACATGAAGAAGTCCTGCATTGACCACAAGCATCAATAAGCCACAAGTGTTCATTATTTATAAGAATAAAAGGACCTACCATGGTAGTGACTACACACAAGACAATAATTACCTACCACAAGTTAGAGTCACACACCGATCGACTGTGAGTGTTGACCTATCATGCCTAATTTACCAATTTATTTTTTGGAGAATTTAATGAATGTGTTAGAGAAGTTGAGGTTTTTAACATGAGGTATTATTTATGATTATATTATAATGAATATTTTTAGAATATTCTTCTATAATAAGAGAAGGTATTTCACATGAAATGTATAAGACAAAAGAGTTAATTGGATTACATTCCTTTCCTCCATGATACTCTATTTTTCTACTCAACATTGAAATAATTGAAATAAATACTAACTGATTACTCCATATACTCTCTAAATTATTGGAAAATTATACAAGGAGAAGGGAACTATAATAATCAATAGAATTATATTATAGAAGAGCTGTATCAAACTTCTCATTACTCTTATCTCTCTCTCTATCTATTTTTTTTACCTTTCAAGTTGTTCTTATGTTTTCTATATATTTATTTAGAAAATACTCTTATTCCATAAAGAAGATTATTGTGATATTATAACCTTTATTTACTTCACATTATTGTCCTATGAATAACTATGGAAGAGTATTAATTGTAAGCATGGAATATCTATATATAGTTTTCTACTAGTATACTTGATCCAAGTTGTGTATTAGTTTACCTGATCTAGTTTGCAGATTAGTTTACCTGATCTAGGTTGAAGATTTGTTTATTTTGAATAAAATTTCTTGAAAGAGGCTTACTTCTAAGTGGATAGGAATAAGTTCTAGTTTGTAACTGAACCTCTTATTTTTAAATTATGTTTTATATTTTATATTATTTTCTTACAATACCTTATCTAAATTTAATCAATATAATCTTTCTTTACTTTGTTTTCACTAAGTGTTTTGAAAACTGTGTTTGAAAAAGAAAAACTATGATAGTTAACATTTATCAGTGATATATATATTGATTGATGTGATTAGAATAATTTAAAAAGTTAAAGTAATTTCATTTTATTTAAATGGGTATTTATCATTGCCTTTGATAAATTGTTTTAATGAATCAAATTATATATACCTATCATATTTGTAATTGGAATGTTTTAAATTAAGGGTATTTTAATTTTTTTAAAACATAAATTTTAATTCAAAGATCAATTCACCCACTATTGAGAATTCCACTCAGACCAATATTTGGTATCCGAGCATATTATTTTAGGATCCCTCTATTTTAGTCTATTTATTATATTTATTTCTTTTTATGTTGATCAAGTCATGTGGTCAATATTTTAGTTTTTTTTATTTAAAATTCCATATTTATGGATTCTTCTAGACTTGAGGGGCATGCCACCAATCAACCACCTTATTTTGATAGGGAAAAAATTATGCTCAATCAATGATTAAAATAAAAATATATATTGAGAGAATGGAAGTTTATATTTAAGGGACAATAAAAGATAAATATAAAAAACTTAAAACACCTAGGAAATATTGGAGTGATGATACTAAGTGAATGTATGATTGTAATTATAAAGCTATGAATTACTTATTTTTTGTTGTAGGATAAGATGAATTCAATCAAGTATCTTCATGTGATATTGGTTTTCTAATCTAGGATACCCTAGCTATGTCTCATGAGGGAACTTTTAATGTTAAAGAAATTATTTTTAATACTTATACTACCAAATATGATAATTTTAAGGTGAAACATGATGAATATATATTTTAAATGTACTTTAGGTTCAATGAAATCATAAATATAATGATTTCACTCATACAGACTATGGATGTGAAAAAGAAAATGCTATAATTTTTGAGAAGTATACCTAAAAAATAGATAATAAGAATAGTTTCAATTAGAGAATCATGTAGCATTAAAAAAAATAATCTATGAAGTTGGTGGGAAAACTGATGATGTTTGAGGAAGAACTTAAAGGCGACAATGAGGATGTTGAACCCAAAATCAAATCCATTTCATTTAAAACATCTAAGTTTAAATTGATGGAAATAATCAAGAATGACAGTATAAGTGGAAGTTAATCTAACTTAGATAGTGATACGAAGACAATTCACTCAACCCATATATTTAAGAAGTTTTATAATAAGATAATGTTTTTTATAAAATCAAATTACAAGGAAAGGCATGACAATAAGGAAAATTGGAAAAAGGATGAAACATCTAGAGAAGTTACATATCATGAATGTAAGTGAAAGGGTCATATAAAAGATTATTTAACTAAGATGCAATAAAATAAGAAATATAATGATAATATAAAGAGACTAAGGGAGGAAATTAAGGCTACCATAAGTGATTTTAAAGATAAATCTAGTGATTCAGACAAGGATGATGCAAGTGAACATGCTAATTTATGTTCATGGCTACTGCATCTGAGGCATAGTCTACCTCCTCCACTATTTCTGATACTAATGATTTTGAAACTACTAATGAAGAATTATAATAATATTAATATATAATTTATGAAACAATTAATGATATTAAAGGTAAATATAAAATTCTAAATAAGCTTCACTTTATCTATTACTAATAAAATAGATCTTACTATTTAAAAAGAAAGGAATTAAAAGTTATTAAAAGAAAATAATGATCTAAAATTGGATAATGAAAACATTTGAAATGGTCTATAGTAGTTTACTAAAGGAAAAAATATCTTGAACATGATGTTGGGAAATTAGAAAACACTTGAACTTAAAATAGGCATATGAAATGAATATGAACAACAAAGAGAGTTTTACAAGAATTATTTTATTCCTAGTTCTAAACCTTCTAGCAGGATATCAATCTATAATGCTAAAGGAAATTCTGGAAAAGGGAAAACACACTTTAGAACTAAAAATACATTTTTCTCTAATACTTTTAATTCTTATCTTAATAAACCTATGAAAAAAATTTGGATACTGAAAGATTTATTTTCTAAATTTTCTGGACCTGAAAATTTTGGAAACTAAAATCATTTCTTGGATTTTTTTTCTATAGGTACAATACTTGAATAGTTATAGTAAGTGTATATGGTACCTAGACAATGTATGTTCTAGACATATGACTATAGAATACTTGAGATTCAAAAATTTTGTAAATGTTGATAGTGGATACATCACATTAGATGAAAATTCTAAAGGAAAAATAGTTGGTATTGGACCAATTGATAACTTTGAAACCGTGTTGATATCTAAATTTTTATATGTTGATGGATTGAACTATAATTTTCTTAGTATTTCTCAATTATTTTTTGATGGTTATCACATTAGGTTTGATAATAGTTTTTGAAAAATTTATGATTCTAATAATGATTTAGTTTTTACTACTATGAGAAATGATAACGTGTATGATGTCGACTTAGATTCTTTGTGTTCTAATTTTTTTTTACTTAAGTGATTTTCATAAAGAATCTTGGTTTTGGCATAGGAGACTGGGTCACTTCAATGTGAACTCACTTAGGAAGCTTGTTAGAAAATGATTATTCAAGGATTTACCCCAAAAAATTTTCCCAAAAGTCAAAGAGTGAAATTCCTATCAAAAGGGAAAGAAAAAAAAAATTTAAAATACTAAATAAATGGTCTATTTATATTAATTGATTGTAATGTAGTTTATTTGATATTACTACATGGTGTGAGTGTCTGTGTGAAAAAAATCATTTTTTCAAGACCTATTTTGAAAACCAATAAGATTATACTATGTTAAAGAGGGAAACTTAGGGACCATATATTAAGGAGAGTGATGGAAAAATATTGATAACTCATTTGTTATTGTAGTAATGAGGAGGGTTTGAAGTTAAATGTATGAATATGTGGGGAATTAGTTTACATAGGAAAATATAGATAAATAATATTTAACATGAAATTTATTGTTCAATTTTATGCCTTAGAACAAGTGAATTTTTAGGAGTAGGGAGTTTCTAGTGATTTTTAAGAAATATGAATTTTTCAATGTTTTGGAGAAAATGAGGATTTTCCTAAAAGAAATTTTCAAAATAAAAATATCCCTTAAAATCAATTTAAAAATAAAACTTTGATTTTTATGTTATTTTATAAGAAATATAGATTTTTTAACAAATGGTTTTTATATTGTTATGAATTATATCTTGGTTTTCAAATGAATTTGGTAAATCAATGTTTTAAACAAACTATTTTGATTTTTCATCTTTGGCTATAATTTCATTTATTTAATTTTATCATGCATGGATGTTTATTGGAGTCTTCATATAATCCCATTGAGTTTATACTCAACCCCTATATTCACACCTTGGTGGGATTGTAAACATTCTTTTTTTATGATAAATGTGAAGGATATGGTCTCGTACTTTTTCAGTGGAGCACCATGGATCCAATTTATATATATGGTGAATGGATTTTGAGTCTTGATAAAGAGATATATTTATTAACTTTTAGTTAGCATGTTTCATTGTACTTTGATATGATTATTATAAAACTTATTTTTTCACATTTAATTTTTTAAAGGTTTTAGTAAAATAGTTTTACATTATATAAGAATTGTTACTCATTTTTTTTATGCACTTTGAGGGAAAATTGTTCTTTAATGGTTTATTTTATCCATCGATACAAGTTTGTAGTCATTGGAGATTAGGGGAATTCACTTGAGGTCATGTGGCGATTTGATTCTGGTCTTCAGATTTAGGTCCCTAGGATAGGTCATTATTAAATGAGATTAGACACTAATATTAATTCCTTTTAAAATGACACATTTTTCACATCAGTTATTTATAACCGACATTATAAATAATTTTCCATGTTATTTATAAAATAACCAACATGAAAAATGTGAATCATATATTTTCGATGTCAGTTATTTAATAACTAATGTAAAAAACATTATTTTTTTATGTAATGTTGGGACAATTAATTTGGTTTTCATTCATTCTCGCAACATCAGTCAGGTTTCTATCATGAAGTAAACCCTAACCATTCATTCATTGATATGGTAGCCTTGAATCTCTTTCATTTGGCCTTAAGAACCAACATCCACCCTCATCTATCATTAGTCACCACTTTCAGGCCCTCTCTATTATCTTTATATTTTCAACACCTTCCCATTCACCACCCTTCTGAAATCTATTTTTTGTATGAATTTATTGTTCTAATTTTCCATAAATCAAATATATGTTTAAATTAAAAAATGTAGTTTTGGGATTTTTTGATTCAATGATATCTATCTCCAATCTTATTCAACATCTATCAAAGATTTTTATTTTTATTTTTGATTATTCATGCATTTAGGGTATTGTTTAATTGATGAATTAATTTTTGAGATTAAGTTTTTATAATTTGATTAATTTGCGTTACAAATAGTGTTAATTTACTGATTAATGGGTATCTAAGGTATGTTTTTTGTCTGGACTATGAACAAAATTTTTGAAGGTATAATGGATTATATAGTTTGAATGTAGATTATTAATAATATATTTTTAGATGATAATTTTGATTTCATGATCGCATTGCGATTGGACTGTCATTTAAATTTTATTTTTATGGAATCCATTTTGGGTGAGCCTAATGACTATATTTCTACAGTCACCCTATCATATTAATTTTTTTATTAGTATAGGCATGTATTTATATTATTTATCATTTTTAATTCATTATTTATCAATTTCTAATATTTTTCCATTTATATTATGATATTTATTTATTTAATTTGGAAAAAATAAATATATAACAATTAAATTGTATAATAAAAATAAGTAACAATTGTTTTTTATTTATGGCTATCCTTTTAAAATAAATTTTAATGTTTTTATAGATTTCATTTTTTTTGAATTTTTTCTAAAAGGATGATAATGAAATATGTTCAAAGTGAAATGTTTGTTTATCAACTATGTTGTCTTTTTTATTTTTGAAATATTTTTTTTTATTTTTTATAGTTATTTATAAAAGAAAAATTTAAATTAAATTTCAAAATATAATAACTTATTTTCAATTCTTGATATTTTTATAGATAATACTTAGTTTACTCCGAAAGAGCAATGGTCTTAGATTTTTATTGTTTTATAGATAATCCCTCTTTTTAAGGGTTGAGGGGGAAACCTTACATGACCCATTGGCTTAAGGCACAAGACAAATACATGAACTGAAGTCCTAAAGCCACAAGGCCCATTATCTTACCTGAAAGGCCCAATACCTAACACACTTGAAACATCCCCTCCCTATCATCTACACCTTCAAGGCGCCTAACTCCCCACCTTATATGGATGATTGGATAGAATTTCCCTATACAGAGACGCATGGTGTCTGGTACTGATGGTATTTTTCATACCCTCTCATTCTTCTAATATGGTTAGCTCTACTTTTGGTAGTTCCAACATTTTTCTGAATCCTCTTCTAGGTGTGCTCCTATGTAGTCTGCATGAGGTGCTTTTTGGTCTCTGTGGCCTGGAATCCCTATGGCCTAAAGACCATTGGTGGATCGAAATACCTATAGCCTTAAGTACCTTGGTGTCCCAAAGGCTCTGTGGTGTAGAGTCCTTTTGTGGCTCGAAGGCCCTGAGAACCGTAGGCCCAAACTAGTTTTCTAAAGGCACAAATCTGATGAATAGTTCTGGATGCTGCAGTACTGTTGCAGTAAACTGAAAATAACACTTAGTTGAATTTTGATTACTACCCTATAAACAAGTTATGAATATGAGGAATGTGTTGAGGTTTTTTTGGAATTATCTAAAAAAATGGTCCAAACAATGACACATTATTATTTTAATGCTTGAAATGTTTAAATATGAAAAAGTTGAAAAATATATAAATAAAAGACTATTTAATTTTTTGTGGTTTTAATCTGAGGTAAATCCCTTGGATTTAACATGGTGAAACTAGTAATAATTCAATATTTATTGATGATGAATATTTTCAGCATGATAAGTCTGGTCAAATTAAATAAATGATTATGGGTATTGAAGTGGAGAAAATTTGGAAAGAACCAATAATTGAGAATCTATATAGTGATGATAAAAAAATTGAATCTAGGTTGTACTGAATTTATATTTTTGTCAAAAATGTAATGATTTATTAACTTGATGGTGAAAAATGTATAGAGTGATAAGATTTTTATATTGTTTCTACAGGTTTTGAAATACATACTTCTTAAAGATAAGGATCTTCCATATTCACATTATAATATGAAGAAAATATTATTCTTTGTTGGGATTGTGGTATAATAAGATACATGAATTACTAAATGAATTTATTATATATATGAAATAATATTAAGGTTTATTAGAGTGTCATAAATTATAGAAATCAAGGTATAAATTTAAAGAAAAATCATAGGCTAATTTAGTAGTTACAAAGCCTCCTTCCAAGGAAATATGGTATTTTCCTATAATTTGTAATTTAAGATGTTTATTTGTAAATTAAAATGATGAAAAATGATAATATGGAATTTATATGAGCAGATGTCTGATAGAAAATTACGTCATCTAGCTAATTTCCCACAGAGGATGAAAATTGATCAACAATTTCCTACATTCAGAAATGATGTTAGAAATATCATACTTGGACTGTGCATATATGGAATGAATCCATTAAAAATACTTATTATAAAATATAGTTCATAGAATATTTATTGGTAATTTATGACTTATCACCTGCCTTTTTATGATGTGGAAATATATTATGTAGAGTTTAATGATTTCTGGACCAAAATCATCTGTAAATGATATTGATGTTTTATTTTCACCATTAATTGATAATTTGAATGTTTTATATAAGAAATTATTAGAGTGTATGATTATTATAAAATGGAACATTTTTTACTTTAGGAAATGATTATATTCACTATAAATGACTTCAAAACATAGGGAAATTTTTTATATACAGCATTAATTGGAAGAATTCTTGTCCCATTTGAGAAGAAATAACATTATATTATCAAATACAACATGGGATGAAAAAGTATACCTTGTTTATTGAAGGTTTTTGTCTATGGGTCACTCTTTTTAAATATTAAAAATGGAAATCAATAACTCATCGGAATTTTATATTTATCCAAAAACTTTATCCTCCTATCAATATTTTGAGATGGTGAAAAACATTTATTTCACATTAGGAAAGACATAAAAATATTATAATGATAGAAATATTTGGAAGAAATTTTGAATAAATTTTTGATTACATATATGAGATATCATTAGGTGAAACATAACATTTATTTCATGCATGTGGAGAAGAATATTTATGACAGTTTGATTATAAAATTGTTAGATATTAAAGGAGAGACTAAAGATGGGTTAAATTCAATATTGGAATCACACTCAATGGGAATAAATTTGGATTTATCTCCCACTCCTAATGAAATCAAAATATACCTTCCCATGGAATATCATAAATTATCAAACAATGATAAAATTATTATTTTTCATTGTCTCCATGATATCAAAGTGTCGCGAGGTTATTCTTAACATGATAAAAATGGAATCACTAAAAGATTTGATGTTGTGAGGAAAAAAATCTCATTATTTTGACATCATGATGTAAAAAATCCTACTAGTTTCATTTCATGGAATATAAAACATCCATGTTATAAAGACTATAAGAAAGTTGTTCTATTTTTCAAATCAATTTGTTACAAAGTTATTGTTCTGAATTGATTTAACAATTTTGATAATGATGAAGTTTCTATACTCTATAAATTGTAAATGTATTTTCCTCCATCTTTTTTTATATATTGGTGGATTTAATTTCTCATTTGGTGCGATGAAAATTATTTTAGTACATGTATATCTATGTTGGATGTATCCTTTTGAAAGGTGTATGAAGATATTGAAGGGATATGTTAAGAATCCATCAACATGAAGTCTCCATTATTTAGAAGTACATTTTTGAATTGGTTGATTTTTTTATACAAACTACTTTTCTGTAGTGGATCACATCATTTTTACTTTATCTCTACATAGACGAGTTAGGTATAAGGGAAAGGGTATCAGTTGTTTGAAATTAAAATCATTGATAGGTGGATAGATAAAGTTATAATATTTATACATCGTGAATAACATAGATTATGCTCAAAATATATAAAATTTCATATTAATATGATAAAAAATATTATCCAAAGAAGAAATATATTTTCATTTTGAATAACAATTAAAAAACTTTTTTCCATGGTTTAAGGAGACTATACATGGTAAATCAAATTCATCAGAAACATTGAGATGGTTATCAGATGGAGTAAGTTTAAATTTGAAAACATGTTTTGGGTATGACATTAATGGATATACATTTCATAAGATATATCATGAAAACATAAGTATAGTTAAAAATAGTAGTGTACTGGTGTTCGAAAGATCAATGAATTTTTTGGGTGTCAAAGAAAAAAACCATCACACACCTAAAGTGCATATTAAATATTCATCGAAGAAATATGGTAGGTTGATTACATTAAATTTTGAGTTCTAATGTTTAACTACAAATTGGTTATTGGTATCAACACTATCAAACCCAATGAATTAGGTATGAAAGTAGTTAATCTGAATAGATTATAATACATAGCTGATACTTTTATCAAAGAAACGCTTGAAAAAATTATATCTTCTTGATCCATCAAATGTGTAGTGGTCTATCATTTTATAAGAAAAAAATTGTATTTTGGTGATGATAGACTTTACCAAGATATTTATTTATATGAGATCACTACTTCCATGTAGAGATTATCATAGGATATTAATTACCACATCGTAGACATAGTTTGTTCTATATAGATCGATCAATAGGAAGGAATATCAGAAAAAAACCTTTCATAATTTTCTTATATTATAGGTAACATATATTTATTTATTATTTAATTTTTTAAATTTTATAAAATTTTATTTATGTTCGTATTATTTTTATATAATAAAAATATTTCAACAAATACAATAAATTATTATTTTTAGATTAGTTAAGTTTGTTATATCATTTTTTTAATTATTCAACTTTATATGTAATTGTTGTATTTGTATTAATATTTACTTAATATTTTTCCCCATTGAATATATAGTCTTATGTTTCATAAATATTTTTAGTATTATTTTAACATTGTTAAATACTGATGAATAATATTAATAATATTATCAATATTCTTTTTAACATTATTGTTAACTACTCTAAGAAATATGAAAAAATGGTTTTTTAGTATTGATTTATTTTATTTGTGTCATTTTAAAAAATTTATTAAAATTTTTATATAATTGTTGTGTTTTAATAATCATTTACTTAATTGTTTTCATTTTTTTCATTTCATATATCATTAATATTTTTATAATTTTAGTTAACTATTTTAACAAATATTTTTAAAAATGTGTTTATTTTAGTTTACTTTTTATTGGATCATTCTTTATTTAATTTTATATGTAATATTTTTATTTGTATATTTGTGTACTAATTATTTGTTACTTTTATTTTAATGGTAATGTCAGATCAAACAATTGAGTTACATCGAGCTTATGGGGGGGGGGGTTGTACGCATACTTCAACCGAGGAGCTTCCTCATCCTTCCCAAAAGTATCCATATACTTCTATAGGGGTAGAAAATGATTTCGAGGTTGGTAAACATGGTAGCAAATGTTTTCCAAAATAAAAAGTTTCCTATTGTTGGGACCAAAGGATATCTATTAAGTTTTATGACAATGATAATCCTATGGGTCCAAATTCAAAACAATTTAAAAAAAATATTTCAATTCAAGAAAGAAATAAAGATAGTATTTTGATTTGTGATTAGAAAAGTGTAAAAAAGAAAATATATGTCAATTATGGGAGAAAACTTTAGTAAGATTTTTTTATTATTTTACTTATCTTGATGCTTTTTAATAATATCATTTTCTACATTCTAATATGATGACATATGATATAAATAACACTGGATAAGTCATGATGAAATATTTATCTTTGGATACTTGGAGATGAATGGATTATAAATCAACCCTCATATTATATTTCATTATTGGGGAAAGAAAATACAAATAATCATGTGATATATATCCTTTTCTATATAAAAATTCATGAAATATGATTGTTGAAATTAGATGAAAAGAATTATTTTTGGAAAGTGAAATATTAGATTTTAGATATTTTTTATATTTATGATCATATTAATTATGTTTTTATTACTAATATTCAATAAATAAGAATATATCATCATGAGTTACAATAAAAAAACATATACCCTCAAACATTACCTTGTGGAGGGTATATGTTATTAGAAGAAAAAATGATGGCAGAAAAATTTCAAAAAATGAGAGCTAAGTCTTTAGGCTCCATAGAGGTCATTTCTTTTTCCCCTAGTTATACCTGAAAAATAAAAGAGGACTTGAATGATAAAAAAGGAACAATATATTATGGAAGAGTCAAGGGATATAACTGAGAGTATTGTAAAGAGTTATTGAATTTATTTATGCTATTTAAGTTAGTTTAACTCTTTATATATTGTAATTAACTATTTATTTCTTCAAATATTATATATAGGAATCCCTTGAGAAGTAGAGTACACAGGGGACCTTCATACATGAGGTTAGGAAGGACATTTTAGCTATTATATTGGGATTTCTTAAACACCTAGGTTGCATATGAGGATATTCGGCATGTGTATCAGTAAAAAAAGAGTTCGTTCATTTTGGAGTTTCTTAAAAGGATGATGAATATTAAAGACAAATAGAATCTTTAGAATATAAAGTTTATAAGATGGGTGAGATGATGAAGAATTGGATCATAGAATCAGTATATTCAATGTTTTAAGACATGAGATAAAAATTGAGGTTGTAGATCCCACTCCTCCACCTCCTCCTTTAGATCCCACTTCTCTACCTTTGCCTGCTTTTCCAATTCTAACACCTCCCCCTCATAACATCCCATATATTTTAAGTTATATGTTGAGGATCCCTAATGACATATTGTTTTATATAGTATTATATATTATATTAGGGAACTATTCATCATCAGTAGATATATATGGGTCAGTTTAGGGTCATCATGCCAGATATTATAGATAGATCATCAACAGTACCATTTCCTACATATGAGGTAACTAGAGTTGGAAAAATTAGTATCCATTTTTATTTTTTTCTTCTATACTTGTCTAAAAATTACAACCAAGTTATGTGTATATTATATCCTTTATTTCATATTGTTGTTAATTTTTTTAACATGTTAAAATTTATATATTTATCTATTTTTTAAGAATAATTTATAGGTAAATAAATACATTATATAAAAAACAAGTACATGTTGCTACGACTTCAGATAATACCTATTCTAGACATGATAGTTTATATCTACATATTCATCATTTTAGTTATGAGTATATGAAATTATAATGGATGCTAACATTTGTGGGAGTGAAAATATTGTGATGATTTTAAAGAGATATATCATGGAGCTTATAAATAGATATTTTTTTGGAATCAACATGATTCATCTCCTTTACATGTAAATCAATTATCATATTTTTTCTAGATATTTTAATATATTTATGTATGAATATTTTTTTATTTGGTATCTTAATACACTTTGTATTCAGTATGATAGGACATTAGTATATAGATTTTTGGACCCACAATTTATTCCACCAATAGTGATGACATTGAAATATATAAAGAGAACAATATATATTGCTAAAAAATTACAAAATATTGTTATTAAGTGTTGGATTATTACTTATCTTAAAGATTATGGAAAATATATTTAATCAATTGTAATTTTTATTAGTTGAATAACCACCCACATTATATTTTTTATACATTATTATCTATTGAATATTTTGTGTTTTTATCCAAAATAGTAGACAACATACAATTTATAGACTATACATGATGGTGTGTGAGGATCTTTTAGTAATGTATTGAACCCAAAAGTTATACTATTTGAATACTTATATATTATAATGACATTTAATTTTATTTACTAAATATAATTTTCAAACAGATCATGGTATTGCTTTATAGATACAATAAGAAATAGAAACATAGTGATCAAATATGTATTCTCAAAGGTGACTTCTCATTTATAATTACCACATTTTGGTAGTAAATACTTAAAATCTTATTTTGAATTGAATGATTCTTTTGAAATAGAATTTTCATTATTTAGGATTAAAGGAATGCAGATCCTATGTTTTAAGATTTATGTTTGAAATAATTTCAACTAGGATAATTAAAAAACTACACAATCATTAATTCTATTTTAATATTTATTTTTATTTATCTTATAATAATATTTAGAATACATATTAAATGATTTATTTTCAATTTATAAGGCCCTGACCTTAAACATCTCTTAATATTGAATTAAATGAATAATTCACATTGAGGATATTTTCAGGTTTAGAGTTTTAGAGAATTAGGACATAACTATTACATCTAAAAAGATTACAAAGTAGACACTTCTACTATGTTTCCATAAAATAAAAACTCTTAAAAAGAAACATTTCTAGTTCCAAGTTTTATATAGCATGGCTTTCCCTTGATCCCATCCTTGACCCTATTCCACATTAGGTCCTGTGAAAAACATTTCAAAAAAACTTGGGGTGAGCATAAAGAGCTCAGTAAGGGATACACAAAGAATGAAAACTGTTAGTTTATCAAAACAACAAGTAAACCATGTATACTTTATCAAAGTAATACTTTTCACCTTTATGAAGTAGTATAAACTCTTCACTGAATAAAAGATCATTACTTAAACTTTTGTAACCAAAAGATTACCATAAAACCCATAAAAATATCACATAACATATAAAGGTAACTTGGGACATAAACATACTTAAGTGGAATAACCATACGGTCGTCTTCCACACATATCACTTAATGGAATAGCCATACGGCCAACTTCCATACATACTTAATGGAATAGCCATACGACCGACTTCCATACCCAATTCATTGGAGGTTATAACGTAACCACCCATCCTGGTATTCACGGCACCACCCGTCATATGGTTTATCACGTAACCACCCGTCAAATGTCCAAGTACCATTATAAAAATCATAAGACATAAAACAAATATAATAGAAAACATTTCCAAACTTTGATCACAATATATCAATTAAATATATTGACATAAAAAATCTATTATAAAACCATTTTCAATAACAAAATACATAAAAGAGTATATGGTATTTATTCCGTTTAAAAAAAACATTACGGCTTGTTCAGGAAGCCAAAGACCAAATAATACTCGCGGCGACGGAAAAGGTCGTTGTCACCGCGTACGTTAAAAGAAACATTCCTTTTTTTTTTGTAAAACGCTTCGTAGAAAAAGATTCCTTTTGTATAAAATTAAAAGTCCAAGGGGTTTATACACCGTATAAAATATAGTTGTGTATAAAACGAAATATGCCTCAATGAAAGGAGATTGAGACGAAGTCCCTTACCTCGGGTCCGACTTGACTCGATCGTTCTTTAACGTTATGAATAATAAACTTGAGTTAATTTATACTTTCTTAATAACATTTTTCAAGATTATTATTCCTTTTATATCACTTATTTACATGTTATAAACATTATGTAATCATTAAGTTAATAATTTTTGTTTTGTCGGTATTTGGTTCTTAAGTCGAAAGTGGACTTCTTACAATTACATGTTGTTCATGTGGTCAAAGGTTATTTATATCCAGAATGAAATTACTGATTTGGATATCATATATATCATATATATCTAGCATATACATGAATTTATAATATCACATAATCATTTAGAGGTAAGAAATGAAATGCACCGTTCATGGAGACGGTAAGCCGTACGTACGCATGAACAATACTTTCATTTCTTTGTCATATTAATGGAATTAAAACTAAATGAAAGGTATGTATATTTTAATTCCAGAATTATATTCATAATTTATATATATCATTCATCATATATATCCATTATATACATGTACTTATAATAGTACATTACATTTGGGGATAAGAAATGAAATGCACCGTTCATGGAGACGGTAAGTCGTACGTACACATGAACGCTACTTTCATTTCTATATCATACTTTAATGGAAAGAAATAATAATGATATAGAGGTATATTATAATTCCAGTATAACATCATATATAATAACTTTAAATCCATCCTTTATACATCCCACATATGGCATTAACGAATCACATCACTTTGAGGGGGCGGTTGTCCGCACTTCCTTAAATGAAGATATCACATTTACCCATAATGGAAACCATAAAGGTATGCCCAAAATGAAAAATACATAAGATTAAGGAAAACATAAAAATATTATATATCATATATAAATATAGTGTCATCTTAATGGCCACCTTTGAAGGTGTTAAAATAATGTTGAACAATCATCGTTTCGGGAGGCCGAAATTCGCCATCCACAGAAACAGTATGTTCTTTAACCATTATATGCAGGTGTGTGTAAGTGTAGCTCGAATACTTCTTATAACAAAATCCTAGTATATTTATGATACTGGAGTTGTTACAAAAGAAATGAATAAAAAGAGTTTAGGGGGTTGGAGAAGCAAAATAAAACAAAAGGACTCAAGTGAAGACATTACCTTAAAATCGGGTAACTCCCTTTGGTTTGAGCTCAAAGGCTTCCTTGGGAAGACTTCTGCCCAAAGTGAGGCTTCAAGGAGTAATAGAGGGATGTGGAGAGACAAAATGGGCAGGGTTTGGCCAAGCCAAAGGCTTTGGAAGTGTGGGTAAGGAGGTAGAGGTGGGAGCCTTTTATAAGAGGAGAGGAGGGGCACTCTTGGAAAGTAAAGAAAAGTTACTTTATTTTAAAATTATTTTCGGATTCAAAAGGTCCCACATTGATATAATTAGAGGGTAAGGTGATAAGGGTTCAAAATATACCCATCCAATAGGTTTTGGACATGTTTAGGTCATAGATTTTACATTATCTTTTCATTTTATTTAAATCCTTTATTAATGAGGTAATCGCTTCATCATCATGATGTCATAAATAATTTAATATATTTAATGTCTAAAAATTATAAAAAAAATATCATGATGTAGTAAATCTTTTTAAATTTCTAATGAATATTTATAGTCAAAAATATGACTTGTATAACCCCATGTAAAAATTGTTTTATTAAAACATTTCATGTTTGTGTCATTTTTTACTTTAACATTTAATAAAAAGTTATTTATGTCATTTCCCAACCAAAGTGGCTCCATGGGGTCCCCAAGTTGACCCATGGAGTGTCTTTGTCGGACATGACACATCCAATGAGGGTAGGATATGTGTCAAGCTCATCTCATTTTATTAAAACATTATTTTTACCTTAAACTACACTAATTACCTCTAATCGCGATTAAGAACTTAAAAGTTACTATTCACCAAAAAATTATTTTAATCTCATTGAACCACATTTTACTTATTAATGACAACCATGTATGTCGGATTTTTGAAAATCAAATCATAGAAGTGACAAAGTTTCATTTAAACGAAAAAATCAGTTTCTTTAACTACCACTTAGTGGTTTCACTATTCATCAAAAATTGAAGTTTTTCAGAAAAATACCAAAACTTCACCCTAAGCTATATTTGATATTCTGAATTAAAAAATAATTTCTATTTTACAAAATTCAAATCATATAAGTCACATTAATTAATTTAATAATTAATTCCCGCTGTCATGACAAATAGCGTGTTTTTATGAAACAATAAGTATCAAAAGATTGACACTAGTTTAAGTCCAATTTCAAAGTGAAATTGATTCCAACGACCACTATTAGATTTAATGGTAAAAATATATTCTAATTTAACTTTAAAACCAATTCAAAAGATAATCTAACCATATAATTAAATTAAATGAAAAAGCAGTTTTGATGTAAAATGCAGTATTTTTCACTATTCATTAAAAAAATGAACATTGTCAGAAAAATATCAAAAATTAATCCAATGTAAATTTCAATGTCGCAATCATAATGAATATGTTTATTTTGACAAATATAGATTATAAAATTGTCAAAAGTTTGATTTAAAAAGGGTTTGCCATCAAAAGGCAGTAAAACAATCTTTTAAGAATATTAGTGTATTCAATGCATAAGATTGTATTTATTTTCATTTTAAACCTCTAAAACACTATCTTAATCATTAATAGACATAGATAAAAATATCTATTATTCATTACTTACTTGGGATGTTACAAAATTTATATCTTTTTAATGACTATCACTCTTATATTGAAAAAGAAATAAATCAATTATAAAGAGATTGGGTTGATTATTTCATAGGTTTTATTTGGTTTTAGTTTAATTTTAATATATATTTTAATGTTTAAATTTCAAATTGTAAACTTAAAATGATTTGAATTTTTTATTTTGTTTTTTGATATTTTGTGTAGATATTTTATATTTATGGTTCTATTGTTCTATGTTTGGGTTCTTATAATTGAATTTAATATTAAAAATGTAATTTTTCTCATCATTTATTTTAAATAACTGATGTGAAAATGTATTTTTCACATCAGTTATATAATAACCAACATGAAAACCCCTTTCCATTTTGAAGGTTTAGACTTATTTCAATAATTTTTTTAAAAAAATATGTGAAATGCAATTTTTACATCAGGTAATAGTAAATTATTGGAGAAACATATCTAAAATGTCATTTTTAATAATTTCATAAGGTAACCATTGTTAAAAACCCAAAAACATGATGTGGAATCCTATATTTTTCACTAGTGAGAGCATGGATTTTAAGTTGATTCCTAGGTATTCTGGTAGGAATGAAGGATAAGATGTTTGGAAATAAAAATGTAACCATAAAAATTTATATCTAACCTTTTTATGGAAAACCGTGAGTTATCAATAATTATAAAGTAAATGTTTGGTTAATGATAACCTTTTAGAATGATTTTATTTATGCCAAGTCAATCCCTAATGGGTCATAACTAGAAATAGTTTATACATCATGAGAAGAATGAAATGATTTACATCACATGATCATGGTTTTGAAAGAAAAAGGGTTCTTCTTGCATAAAATATATTTTCAAGGGATTTGTGTTTTTTTTAAAGAGTATTTTAAAATAATCATTGTAAATAAATTTATTATAATGTATTACAAGATT
Source organism: Viscum album (assembly GCA_963277665.1). Classification (NCBI taxonomy): domain Eukaryota; kingdom Viridiplantae; phylum Streptophyta; class Magnoliopsida; order Santalales; family Viscaceae; genus Viscum; species Viscum album. The sequence goes on along the minus strand of OY728120.1, from coordinate 642,741,989 downwards.
CATGAATAATAGAGTTATCTAAAATAAAGTGGGAAGGATACATGTCAATATAGTATGCAATATTATTAATATGATAATGATTAGTCTATGGTTGTATAGTCCTGATAGTTCATTTTTTATATTATAAAATTATATCACTTAGAAAGATCCCAACTTGAATTGAGAATGGGGTAAAAAATAATTATATTTTGGGCCATCAGTTACTAAATAAAATCAAGTAAGTTTTATTATGGATTTATATAGATGATAGTCAATATACGATAATGGAGGAAGATGAATCCTAAAAATTTGTTAAGTAATATCCCTTTTTTTAGGGGTGATGTTTTTCCAAAGCTGCTTGAGGAGTGTATGGAAAATTTAAATCTAGTATTTAAATTTTATTGAACACTAGAGACCAGAAAGTTCATATTTGGGACTTATTTTATGAAGGGGTACACTAAAAAATGGTTTGAATCAGTAGAGGAAGTTGGTAAAGATAAAGATCTTGACATTAAGGGTTTCCAAAAAAATATTTGATAAACAATTTTTCTCAGGTGAACTAAAGCTATCTAGAGCATTAGAGTTTTGGTATTTCTATAAAGGGGGCATAATGTTTATGTATTATACATTTAAATTTTATGATCTTGTGAAGCATGTGCTGGATCTATTAAAAATTTAAAAAATTATGGCTATGAGATTAGAGAAGTGATTGTGACTAGAAATCGGGTCAATAATTATTCAATGAAAATTACCCACTTAAATAGAGTTGGTTATCGTGGACATTTTACTAGAGGAATATATCATAAATACTTTAAAGTAGACTAATTTTATTCTTTATCTATGTGGGGAAGAAACACTATCAGTTGATCCTAAGAAGGTGGAAGTAGTTATGTCTCAGGAAATACCCAGGAATGTATCAAAATACAAAGTTTCTGTGTTTGGAAAGATATTATCATAGATTTATTCAAGACATTTAAAGATTATTTTCACCAATGAGATTCTTAAATCAGAAACGAGTGATGTTTTATAAGAATGTTAAGTGTTAGGAATCATTCTAGGAATTAAAGGGGATTCTTATTTCAACCCCTATCTTAATTATTCTTAAATAGGGAGTTTCTTGTGAGGTATATTGTGATGTATCTACATTTTTCATGGGATTTTTTATAATATAAGAAGTAAAGGTTATGGTATATGGGTCATATAAATTGATACCCTGTGATAATAAATATGTTACACATAAATTAAAATTAGCTATTATTTTTCATGCTTTTATGGTTTATAGGAATTATAAAATTCATAAACAATTTGTTATATATAAGACCATTAAAGATTGATATATATTTTATCCCAGTATGATCTCAAGATAAGATAACACATGTGAATAGAGTATCTTCAAACTATTGATTTTTTATCCCATGTATACACTAGGTAAAGGAAATGAAGTAAGGTATTATCTTGAGTAGTAATACTCTTTTTGAAGTGATGAGGGAAGAAGGGTAATAGTGGTAGTTGATAAGATTATTGTAAAACTTCTACATATAGATGAAATAAATTATGGATGATTTTTTTTCTCTAGTCTTTATGTGACATCCATTTTTATAGAGAAAGTGAAATAAAAATTTATATCACATAAAGAATATAAGAGGATGATATAAGTAATATATGGTGGGGAGAACACCAATTAATGGAAAATTGAACTATATTTGGTGATTTATTTAAGATATTAAATAATAGATCCTGTATAAAATAAAAATTAACTTTTTGAAACTTTTCACCATTCAAGTTAGGGGTTATAACAAAAATATACCAATATATATCATGAAATCATACCCCAATTTTAATGGTTGGGACTGAATTACATTTCTAAATATATTTCTCAAAGTTTTAAATTTCAATGAATAAAGTTTTACCATTGAAAATTGAAAAGTTTTTATTATACTTTTCCCATTTTTAAATGTAATTGGAAACATATTTCTATGGATTTCATAATTGTATTACCGATATAATGGAAAAAAATAAAGATTCTCGGGAAGTGGTTGATTTACTTATGAAATCGTTTCATTTATTTTCTATTTATGAATCAATTATTCCAAATAACCTTGATTATATTTACATGGAATAGTTTTTCAAATCTTATGGTGTTTCAAATCCTATTATATTAGATAGGGACCCAGTATTTTTGATGAGGTTCTATAAAGAAATATAAAATTATTTAGGAATACAGTTAAAGATGAATGAAAATTATCACCCTCATACCAATAGGAATATGAAGTGAGTTAATTTAATACTCAGATATATTCTTCATATATGATTACAAAACATAGGAAATTTATTGGAGGATCACCAATTACTAGTAGAGTTTATTTTTTAAAATTACAACCAGTCCATATTTCTTAAGGAACTGTTAGAAGCACTATATGGTTGATTGTGTAGGTCTCCATTGTGTTGGGTCAAGAATAATGAATATAATCTTACTATACCTTACTTGGTTCAAGAGATTAAAACCCAAATTAAATTAATTTGGAATCGTATGGTTTCTTATAATACATGAAAAATGTCATATGTCAATTAACTATGGATACCATTGAATTTTGATGTCAAGGATAATTTTTTTTGAAAATGTTACCAAAATTTGGACATAAAAGGTAGAAAAACAAAGAAATTTAATGCCATGGTTTTTGATTAGTTTTTTTATCATGTAATATATTGGTTAAGTGGCATATTGGTTAGCATTACAAAAATATTATATGAAAAACTATAATATTTTCCTAGTCTGATAGTTGAAAAAGTACATGTTTTATGAGTCCCATGTATTCAATTAGGAAGTGGTTGAGGTGGAAATTTATGTTTCATATATGAGAAAAATAATTGGAATTTTTGACTCAAGAAAAAATATTATAAGAGGATATAATATTTCTCTAGTGAAGATTTTAGGAAATATAAACCAATTATAGAGGAAACTAGGTATGGATAAGATCATGTGTGGTAAGAGTGTCCACATATTTTCAACATTTGAATCCACCTAGTAAATTTTCTTGTTTGTAAAGTCCTATGGTGGGGATAATTATAACACTCTAGGTTTTGTGTTATTTAATGAAGTGGATTTTAACTTCCTTCTATTTATGAAAGTGTGTTTCATATTATGTTATGGATAAAACCCTTGTGGTTTTAAAAATTTATGTATTGGATTCATTATGTGATTAAGGGAGTTAAAGAAATAATTTTTAGAAATAATTTTTGATAACAAATTTTACCTATATAATAGTGATATGATGGAATTAATGTTGACATGAGTTGTGTAATTTATGATGTTCAATTAAGCAGAGTAGGAAAATTGGGAGTTTTATCCAAAATTAATATTTATTTTTAAAAGGAATTAATTATATATTTTGATCCTAAATTTGGATATTTGATAAGGTTTAGGTAAGAGATAGATATAATTTTTATATTTTTCAATTTAAATGGGTGGAATTTATTAGGGAGATTAAATAGAAATTTTAGAATATAATTAATGGATTTTGAATTATTTATTATAGTTTTCACAGGGTATTCATGGGGATCTATATGAATATGTTTATAAATGGGATAGGTATGGGTCCTTTTTTCTTATTTTTGAGAGTCCACACATAAGATTTATAAAGTTTTCGATTTTTGATAGCTAGGCTGGTGGAAGGGGATAAAAAGATAAAGGATCAAGTAGGTAATTATGGTATTGTACTATATATTTTAATTAAGTAATATCTTGTTCTTGAAGAAGCGTATATAGCAGGAAAATTTTACTTTAGATTTTATCTCAAATGAGGCATCAAATATGTATTTTACAACATTCCACACAAGTCATGAAAAATTGGCATGGGGGTTATACCACTAACTTATATTTTACCCTTTTAACTCCCATCCTCATTCACTTACTAATCATAGAGTTACATAGGGATGTCCTATGTGGCATGGGGTTAGTGAAACTTTCTATGGGTTATGAACTCTTGGAAAGAGTGTTTCATGGGGCCATTCCGAATTCCTTAGAAGAAGTGAATTATTACCTATAATTCATTAACTAATATTTATATATCATCCTGATGATAAGAATTTGTAATAAAACTTGTAAATATCATCTATTCAATAGGTTTTATAGAAAATATAAAATCTCAAATAGGTGGGTGGATTTTTTATTTTCTATGGGATGGATAATTAATTTATAATTTATATATTTATTATGATTATGAAATCATTTGGTTATCTAGATTTTTTTTGATAAACCATGAATTTTTTTATAAATTAATTTATGATAAAGTGAAATTAAAAATACTAGGATGAGGACTTGTTTTTTGTTAAATTATTTGAATTTATAATATTTTATATTTTTATATAGTGTGAGTTCATGTGTGGAAAATTTTTTAGTGAGACATATTTGGAAAACCTCTAATATTATACTATGGTAAAGATATTAACTTAGTGAGCATGAATTACAGTGATATATGGTTGGAATATAACAACTAATTCATTTTCATGGTAAAACAAAAAATTTAGAGTTAAATTTATGAAATTTTAATGTCTGGGTTTACACAAGAGAATTTGATGAGTTTCTGATTTTTTTAGGGAATGGGGAACTTCCATTATTTTGGGTAAAGTTGAGATTTTTCTAAAATAATTTTTCAGAAAGAAAATTTTATTTGTAATGGATTTAAAATTTATGGTTTTATTTTTATGGTGTTTCCTATGAAATGGTTATCTTTTTAGATAATTATTTTGATACCATGATTTCTGATATCTTGATTTTAAAATTATTTTACAAAATAAATAGTTTGAATAAGTAGTTTTTATTTTTCATCATTTTTTTGTATTTAATTAATTGAATTTTATCATGCATGGTTACTTATTAAAGTAAGAGGTAAATCCTATGGAGTTCATAATCACCCCTATTTGTTCACCTCAGTAGGAATCCATACATGATTGGTCATGATGTAAGTAAATTGAAGGTATCACACCTTAGTAAGTGGAGATCCATATACCCACATTGATGGAATATCAGGAGGAGTTTATAGATTTGGAAAGATCTATATTTATCTACATTGAGTCTACATGCATCTTTTTTACTTTGATATGATTATTTTATAGTGTATTTTTTATTTTTATGTTATTAATGGTTTTAATAAAATCTTTTTACATTACATATTAATTTTTACTCATTTTTTGTAATATATTTTAAGGTGAAACCATTAAACAATGATTTACTTTGTACCGAAACACTAGTTTCTAGGATTTAATGATCAAGGGAATTCACTTGAGTTTATGTGGTGATTCAGGTAAGTTCAATGAATTTTGGTGTATGGGATAGTTCATTACATTGGATTCTGTTTTTAAAACTCATTTAGAAATTTTATAGACCCAAAACCCCTCTATATTGTTCATCATTCTTATCATGTGATTAAAATTTTGGAGAAAAAATATCTTTGTTATTTTTTAAAGAACCTCAAGTTTCTTGATATTTATTCAATAAAAATATCCAAATGATTCAATAATATATATGTGAATATTAAATCCTTGGTAAATTTTTGATTTATAATAACAAACAATATGTGGGTGGATTTTATTTGATTGTGAAACATATATGGTGATATTTTTTTAAATGTTGACTAAAATCACAATGAAAATAAATATAACAAAAATGTCCAATAATTATTTTAAAATTGTAAAAATATTTAATGAATATTTTTTTAAGTATTATTCATGTAATAGTGAACCATTAAATATAATTTCTTCACAATGGTCTACATTTTTGTTATTGGATATATCTTATCAAAATAAATATATAAATCATGAATTCATATTAAATAAATAATAATTTATGATATCATTTGAGAAATTATATTGAGGTATTCCATTAGACCATGAATAATTGATACAAAGGGATAGATTTATATAAAAAACACTAAAATATCCAATGGTTTGGTATTAAAAACCTCTATAAAGATAGTTGGTTAAGTACTTTATTTTATTATAATCTTGAATCCATAATGTATTTTGTGTCATCATGTACATGGAATATTTAATGGTGTTTTATGGAAAATATTATGGTTATAAAAATACTTTAAAGAAGTTCAAGAGGTGTATTCAGGTGTTTTAAGATCATTGGAGAAGAACTATAGAGATTTATAAAACCAAAAAAACCTAAAAGTTACCATGTAATGGTTTTTGTATACCCCGAGAGTTTTTTAAATATATATTTTTAAATATATTCAAGAAATATATTTTGAAATGACTTGGTGAGTGATAGAAAGTAACTTTGCGTTATGGGCAAATAATATGGCCATGATAGTGGTCATGTTTGAATAAGTTAGATAACATCTATTTAGACAAAACAATTAAAAAAATAAGACCATGAAATGGAAAAATTCATGTTTTAATAGGATAATGTAGTTCAATTTATGTGATATAAGTAGAAAGTGGATATTAAATAATTAGGGAAATTTAATTTTAGTGAAGGGTGTGAATTCATTTTTGTATAATATGAAATTTTCATTTTGATTATGTAACATCACTTTAACTTATTTTAGGTATTCCTTGAGCCTAGTTTTGATATCCTTTTGGTTGGGTATTATTTTAGGGATTTTGGGGGAATTTGGAAATTTTTGGAGGCTTTCCGGGCTTGGCACGATTGGTTCATAGTTTCCCAAACCGTGCACCCAACCAGTGAAAATTGTGCACCCATAGATAGTGGAGAATGTATGGTTAGCACACAATTTCCCAAACCATGTTCCCACCTAGGAGAAACTATGCACCCTATACATTAGGGGTGCACGATTTATCTAACTGTGTAACCCTCTCCAGAAAACTATGTGCAAGGATTTAATTTATCCCAAAATTGATTTTAAAAACCCAAACCACTTGGTTTACCCCTAGGTCAACCCTCACTTGTCCATAGTTTATTTCCTTAGCTTTTAAGTCTCTTAATAAGTGGGTTTGGCTCCTCTAAAATCATTCACTATTGTATCTAAGCATGGTTGATCACATTAGATCTCCTTCGAGTAAGTGGATCACATTTTTATTAGTTTATTCTAATATCTCCTTCCTTATTCATTATAGTTTGATGGAAAATTACATATTGGATGGATGTAAACTCTTTTTTTCTGGATCTGGATTCTAGTTTTGATTTATTGATCTCTTACGCCTTCATTATTCATTGTTAGATCCCTTTGTGGGTGTCAGTTCTTGATATTTGATTAAAATTAAATGGTTCCATAATTCTTTTCCCAAAGATTGAAACCTTGAAATTCTTGATTAAATTGACACAAAATTTTAAATTATTTAAAAAAAAATAATTGAGATGGTTTTATCCTAGATTTTAATTAGGTATCAAAATTGAGAAATACCTTAATTTCAATGGAATTGAAATTATGGGGTGAATTTTTTAAAAAGGATGGATAATTTTGGAAATAATTTTGATAGAAATGATTTTATGTTTATAATGAAAAAATTTCTTAAACTTAAATATTTTTTAAATGGAATGATATAATGAAAATATATTATTTGGTTTTGAAATGAGAAGGCATGTTAAAAATTGGAATTAGTCAATTTTATTTTAAAGTAATTTAAAATAATTTACTACCAATTTTTTGATGTAATTTTTCCTTAATAGGGAGTTGATGTAATTTTCCCTTAAGTGGGAGTGGATGTAATTTTACCTTAAGTAGGAGTAGATGTATTTTTCACTTAAGTGGGAGAGGATGTAGTTTTCCCTTAAGTGGGGGGTTCAGTTTTTTGATTCGTTATACATGTCATTGATTTGTGGAACTATTTTATTCATTCCAACTTATTTATATAAACTATTTTATATAAAATGTTTGTTTCATCCAATTTGTTATTTTCTTGATATATTTTCCATATATTTGAATGAAATCATGTTTTGTTTTAAATATATAGATGAAATTCCATGTCTATTTTTATTTAAATTTATATCATGAAAATGTTGTTGTTTTAGAAGTTATTATGGAACAATTGGTGATACCCTATTGGGATTTATAGCTCACACCCTAACTTTACCTTTGGTAATTTGTAAATTTTCTTATTCTAGGTCTAAGAAAAGGGAAAGAGCCTCTTGGAGGAGGTGGATGTTCTTAATCTTTTTGGATCAGAGTGATGGAGGTGACTAGTGAAGATGTTATCCACATATTTCATGGGATGTTTGAGTTTTATATTTTTAGTTTCTAAGTACTTAATGATGTAATACTTTGTTAATTTTTGTACCTTTTTTATTATTTTTTCTTTTTCCCTTTTAGATTGCTAATCATACTAAATTTTACTTTTTATCTTCCACTATTTTGTACTAAATTCATTCCATATTTATTCTTATATAATTCCAAGTACTAGTCACCAACCTGTGGGGATATGGAATACCCTTCAGGACATGTCATAGATGGATTGATTATCAAGGTACCAGGGTATCTGGGTTGGTTCATGACAATGTGGTATCGTTGGTGCAGGTTTATCATCTTTATTTGATGTTAGTATGCAGTTTGGGATGTCTTTTTGGGACATAGGAGGTGGTTGAGAATGATTTCATGGCGATCTCTCATCATAATGGGCCTCAAGTTTCCAAGGGTATTCAGGGAAAGGCATATTGATGAATAATTTTATATGATTCTATTATTTTCCAAAATTTTGATTTGGATAGGTTAAAATCCAAATATTAATATATTATCTAATGGGATTGATATTACTCTTTATTATATTTTTGTTATTGATCTGAGTAATATTTTTACATCTTCAATGTTGTTTCTTGATGTTTTGTAGAATCATGCCTCTGAAAAGATGTTTGAATAGGCTCTAGGATGAAGTTATTTGTCACGAACCATCCTCGGGGCCCGTGCCGTGACTACCCCAAGACCGCCTTCCATAGGCCAGGGGTTGGCGACTAGCACCAAAGGCGCAAATCCCGATAATTGGGAAGGCATTGCCTTTATAAAAGTAAACAAAACACCACAGAGTACAAGCGGAAGAAAAACACTAAGTACAAAAAGGAAGTGCTGAAAAGTAAATGGGCCAGAATACAAACCCAACTGAAAGTGCAGCTACAACAAAACGAAAGTACAACAGAAAAGGCAAACAGCTGGAAGAAAGAAGCAGCTCCTGGGTCGTCCTCCTCGGATCCTACCTGAAGGGTAGGTACAAATAGCGCATCTCCTGGATCGTCTTCCATGGATCCTACCTGAAGGGTAGGTACAGATAGCCTCCTCAACACTCTCGCCCGTCAACCTCCTCCGGATACTGACTCGTCGTGTAGTCCACCTCCGGGTACCGTCCAGTCCTCGAACACTCGGCCTCCGTCAGCACTGTCCGTTGTCTGCAACCAACACAAAGAGGTGCGGGCATAGCCCGTGTAGGGGTGAGTATAACGATATTCAGTAGGGACCCTGATACCCTCAAGGTCTCACTAAAACCAACAAGGATAACCACAAAGAAGATCTCAACAGATGACCTCTACTTAGGTATATGACCATACATATACCTAAGTTATCAAGTAACCCATCTCAATCATGAGGTAACACAAAGATTATGAAATCAACGGATAACCACTACCCAGGTATATGCCCATACATATACCTAAGTTATCAAGTGACCCATCTCAATCATGAAGAAACACAAAGGTCAAAAGTCTCAGCTCAAACTAGGATTTTCATTAACGAAACCGTAACTGCTGAAGAGCCCCATCTCTGGAGTGTATAGTGGTCCTGTCACAACTCCGAGGTACTGCTCACTAACCGAAGACTGCTGAGGTACTCCTCCTATCGAGTACTGCGGGTTTGCGGCCAACTACCGGGCGCTCCGTCCGCTGTGGGTCAGTCGCCAAATACCGGGTGCTCCCCCTAATAGCCTACATAGGTACTCCTCCCGTCGAGTACCGCAGGTCTGCGGCCAACTACAGGGCGCTCCGTCCACCGTGGGTCTGTCACCAAATACCGGGCGCTCTGTCCACTGGGCTAGTCGACTCACTCCAAGTCGAGTCGGTCAAGCAGTCGTCAGTTCTTAGCCGGCTACACGGTCTCCGTACTCCGTACGCTCGTCTCCGGGAGGGTCCGCTCCACGAGCTACAGGTCGATACTCCAAGTATCACAAAGTCCCACGAAAAAGTAACTCAAAGGACCGCCTCGTCATAGGGGTCTCAACTCAACAGACGGCGCGTCAATCGGATGCTCGGTCTGTGAGTTACTAGCCTTTTTGTCCCCGAGGCCCGGTTGGTTTCGTGAACGAACCAAACCGGCCGTATATCAACTGTACCCCGAAATATCATAGGGTATACTCATAGGTACCATTTCTCAATGTGATCACCAACGCCGCTGACGGTTCGTCAAACGGTCGTCTGGTCTGAAAGATATCAGCTTTTCCGTTCCAGGGGCCCGGTTGGTTTCGTGAGCGAACCAACCCGACCGCACTCTGACGGCATCCAAACCTCGAGCGGAGTAATCCAAAAGATCCGTCTCACTTAGAGGATTCCATCAAAGTCGACGGCACGTCAATCGGACGTCCGGAGCTCAAGATACGAGCGTTTCCGCTCCGAGGGCCCGGTTGGTTTCGTATCCAAACCAAGCCGGCCGAACCCAAAGTAATCCGAAACCTTGAGTGAGATATACCGAAACGACCGTCTCGATCCAAGGATCGTGTTTCCGCTGACGACGCATCATTCAGAAGTCCGTAGCTGGAGTTATGGGCATTTGAACCCAAACAGTCCGATAACGGGGGGTTTCGGGCCTGGATCGACCCGGCCTGAGACCCCCCGGTCGGCCCGGCCCGGCTTAGCGCGGCCCGGCCCGGCGCGGCCCGGCCGGCTGGGCGCGGCGCGGCCTGGCAGACCGGCCAGGCGCCGGTTCGTCTGGGCACAACGCGCCCAGCGCGCTGCCAGCTCGGCCTTCGGCCGACCTGTTGGAAAAGGGGGGGGGGGGGGGGGGCGCCTGCCCCCCTTGAGTAACCGCGGCCCCCCATATATGGGGGGCCGTTTGAAGCCGACCGGGGGAATTTAATTCCCCCGACTCCTCCTTTTTCCGGCCGGCCCGACCTGGCCGGCCGGCTCCTTCTCAACGGGACCGGCGGTGGCCGGTCCCCTTCCAGTTCCGACACCGGCGGCCCGGTCCGGCCGCCGGTCACCTTGCTCCGCCGCGGCCCGGAAACGGCCGCGACCCTTGTCGTCCGGCGCAGTGCGACGACACCGCGCCCCTCCGCCGCAGCCCCGCTCCGGCCGCAGTGCCTTCGATTTTCTTCGACGCGGCGCGACGGCGTCGCGTTCTTAAACTTCTTTCCACGGCGCGGCGCGACGGCGCCACACATTTCCTTCCGCATGAATCTGCGTGGTGCGACGACACCACGTTCTCCCGTACCAACCACAAGGAACCAACATGGAAAATAAGGAGGAGGGTCGGCCGTGTTTGTGTGGTCCGACCCCCTCACGTTATTCGATAACAAATGGTTTAAATCCACAAAGTTCGTCAAGTTGGTATTCACGAACAAATAAAAAATAAATAAAACCCCTACCTCGGTTTCAAGAACGGTGTACGTCAACGAGCCGCGGAAGGCAAGTGTCGCGGAGGTCGGGCGTCGCGGAAAAAGAACGTCGACGTCGCGAAGCGAGGATTCAAAGTCGTTGATGGAGATTTCGTCACGGAAAACCATCGCGGAAGAGACGACGCGGAAGAAGAACGTCGCGTCGCGGATACGGCGTCGCGGAAGAACCGTTGCGGAAAGAGACGTCGCGTCGCGGGTCGATGTCGCGAAGAACGAATGTCGATTCCATTGTCATCGAGGTGCGTCCGAAGAGGAAACGTCACAGAAGAAGTTCTCCGCGTTCTTCGGCGGAGATGTTCTTCGTTGAAGAAGAAGATGTTCTTCCCAAAACCTATCAACGACAAACTCTAACAACCCAAATAAAATAAGTTCCTTTCTTATTTTATTAACACAACAACTCATTTGAATTTCAAGAGTTTGAAATTCAATAACCACACACAACTCACCTCATTAAACTTATTACATTAAAGTCATAAGTTATAACTTAAGTTAACAAAATTAAAGTGGGAGTTGAGAGGGGTTTTAGAGAGTATGAAGGGGTGGGGTTCATGTGGGCCCCACCACCCTCATAACCTTACAAGGGAGGTTGGGTGGTTACCCAACTTCCATCAAGAACTAAACACTTAGAGTAAAAATAATAAAAATTGTAGAGTAATTATAAAATAAACTTCCACAATTTTTATCATCAACACTCGTGTAAACGCATCTCCGGAACAGGAGTTCCTAAGCAATTACCGGTGCTGCGGTTCCATTGGTTCCCTCGGAATTTGATTTCGGGCACCGGTTCAAAAGTTAGAAATTCCCGCTCGTTCGTTCACTGAACGTATCCGAGCTAAACTTCAGATAGAAATTCCGGGTACTCCGGGCCTCGGAATCAGGCGCCGTCAGAAACTGCGTTCTTGTAAAATTCCAAAGAAAATTAAGAAAAAAAATTTCCTTGAAATTTCCGGGTCTTTACATTACTCCCACCTCAGGGATTTACGTCCCCGTAAAGCTTCAACACAAACTAGGGTCACAAAAGCGGTATTGAGCTCGCAACTGAGCCTCCCGCTCCCAAGTGCTCTCCTGGATGTTCCCGTGGTACCAGAGAAAGTGCACCCAAGGAATCGATCATCCTCATAGGATCCGCTCCTGTCGATCCTTGATCCCCACTAGAACCTCCGTGGAAGTAACCCCATCGCCATTGTCCTGCTCCTCATAGTCGAGCATGTATCTCCTCAGTTGAGATACCTGGAAAACGTCGTGCACCTAGTGCAACTGAGGTGGATGGGTCAAGCGGTAAACCACCTCGCCTACCCAGCTGAGGACCTAGAAAGGTCCGTTGAACCTTGGAGATAACTTGCCTCCCTGGCCACATCTCCGTAAACCTCGTTGAGGTGAGACCCTTATAAGGACGTGATCGTCATCTTCGAACTCTAGAGGCCTTCAAGTCCTGTCAGCATAAGACTTCTGTCAGCCCTGTGCTGTCCTCATCCGCTCTTGGATGACCTGGACCTTCTCTAGTCTCACAAGAGCTGCTATGATTTCTTCTTTGCCGATAAGAGAAATCTGGTCTCATCCCCTGGATGAACCACATTCATTACCTAATACAGTCAATCCTGACATGAATGATGCATTCATGCCATGGATGACGTCGTAAGGCCTCGACATAACTACCAAGAGATCCAACTGTCACTCTCGCCTCCAAGGGTCGAGTCACACTGTCGGCTTCAGTGTGAGGTCACTAGGTCTCCTCCAGTAGAAAATCTAGAAAGTGAGGGTCAAGTCAACAGTTTTAATCGGGACCACTCAGTATCAACCCAAAAAAAGGACAGGAAAGAAAACATCACAAAGATAAGTGTCTTTTTTTTAAAAAAAATTGCAGCTCATAGTACAAAGACACGAAGCAACTACAAACAAACATCAACAAAACTAGAAGCAACAGGATCAATAGCCTCCAGGTCTAGAGCTAGTCCCACTCCTGTCCATCTGCTTCCGGAGCTCCATGACCATAGGCCTTAGCTGCCTGAAGAAGGCTGGCAGCAAGGATCACCATGAAGTCTGTCAGCGTCCCCACTAGCCTGAATACTCTCACCACAGCCTCCAGCCAATCCTCAGCCGCCTGCGGGTCCGTCCCTCCCTGGAACCTGGGTGGTCTCTGGCACTGGAACTCGTGCAGTGCACTCAAGCGACGTGCACCCTCTGCTGCTGGGGCTGGTGGCATCGGTGGCCCAACGGGTAGTAGTACCACTGGTGCCTCCGCTGGTGCCTCAACTGTGATAGGGCCCTATACTGAGGCCATGTTGCTCGGCGGGCTGTCAGTACGTACCACTATCGGGGCTCTAGCTGGTCGTCCCCGGGGAGGTATCCTGAAAGGAACAAACATGACACGTTCAAAAGACTTATACCTAGTGAGCTGACCTGGTTTGAGCTGATATTTAAATAAAACTTCTGGAAACACACACGCAATTAGTGTTTTCGTGCACAAAGTCAGAAATCAGTTGTCAGGGTCCTGGTGTATGGATACATCGGCTGCCCGCACCAACACTGGACTCCCTGAACTGAAAACCACACTCGGTACTCTTAACACTATCGCTTCATAGAAAGAAAATATCAGAGTTATATGTTCTGCGGTAGAACCGACTCCTCTGATACCAATTTTTCACGACCCGTACTCGGGGCCCGTGCTGTGACTACCCCAAGCCCACCTTCCATAGTCCAGGGGCTGGCGACTAGCACCAAAGGCGTAAATCCCAATAACTGGGAAGGCATTGCCTTTATAAAAGTAAACAAAACACCACAGAGTACAAGCAGAAGCAAAACACTAAGTACAAAAAGGAAGTGCTGAAAAGTAAATGGGCCAGAATACAAACCCAACTGAAAGTGCAGCTACAACAAAACGAAAGTACAATAGAAAAGGCAAACAGCTGGAAGAAGGAAGCAGCTCCTGGGTCGTCCTCCTTGGATCCTACCTGAAGGGTAGGTACAGATAGCGCAACTCCTGGATCGTCCGCCACGGATCCTACCTAAAGGGTAGGTACAGATAGCCTCCTCAACGCTCTCGCCCGTCAACCTCCTCCGGATACTGACTCATTGTGTAGTCCACCTCCGGGTACTGACTCGTCGTGTAGTCCACCTCCGGGTATCGTCCAGTCCTCGAACACTCGGCCTCCATCAGCACTGTCCGTCGTCTGAAACCAACACAACGAGGTGCGGGCATAGCCCGTGCAGGGGTGAGTATAACGATACTCAGTAGGGACCTCGAGACCCTCAAGGTCTCACTAAAACCAACAAGGATAACCACAAAGAAGATCTCAACAGATGACCTCTACTTAGGTATATGCCCATACATATACCTAAGTTATCAAGTAACCCATCTCAATCATGAGGTAACATAAAGATTATGAAATCAACGGATAACCACTACCCAGGTATATGCCCATACATATACCTAAGTTATCAAGTGACCCATCTAAATCATGAGGTAAAAACAAAGGTCAAAAGTCTCAGCTCAAACCAGGATTTTCATTAACGAAACCGTAACTGCTGAAGAGCCCCGTCTCTGGAGTGTACAGTGGTCTTGTCACGACTCCGAGGTACTTCTCACTAACTGAAGACTACTGAGGTACTCCTCCTGTCGAGTACTGCGGGTTTGCGGCCAACTACCGGGTGCTCCGTCCGCTGTGGGTCAGTCGCCAAATACCGGGCGCTCCCTCTAATAGCCTACGTAGGTACTCCTCCCGTCGAGTACCGCGGGTCTGCAGCCAACTACAGGGCGCTCCGTCTGCCGTGGGTCTGTCTCCAAATACCGGGTGCTCCGTCCACTGGGCTAGTCGACTTACTCAAAGTCGAGTCGGTCAAGCAGTCGTCAGGTCTCAGCCGGCTACGCGATCTCCGTACTCCGTACGCTCATCTCCAGGAGGGTCCGCTCCACGAGCTACAGGTCGATACTCCAAGTATCACAAAGTCCCACGAAAAAGTAACTCAAAGGACCGCCTCGTCATAGGGGTCTCAACGGAACAGATGACACGTCAATCAGACGCTCAGTCTGTGAGTTACTAGCCTTTTTGTCCCCGAGGCCCGGTTGGTTTAGTGAACGAACCAAACCGGCCGTATCTCAAATGTACCCCGAACTCTCATAGGGTATAATCATAGGGACCGTTTCTCAATGTGATCACCAACGCCGCTGACGGTTCGTCAAACGATCGTCTGGTCTGAAAGATATCAGCTTTTCCGTTCCAGGGGCCCGGTTGGTTTCGTGAGCGAACCAACCCGACCGCACTCCGATGGCATCCAAAGCTCGAGCGGAGTAAGCCAAAAGATCCGCCTCACTTAGAGGATTCCATCAAAGTCAACGGCACGTCAATCGGACATCCGGAGCTCAAGATACGAGCGTTTCCGCTCCGAGGGCCCGGTTGGTTTCGTATCCGAACCAACCCGGCCGAACCCAATGTAATCCGAAACCTTGAGTGCGATATACCGAAACGACCGTCTCAATCCAAGGATCACGTTTCCGCTGACGGCGTGTCATTCGGAGGTCCGTAGCCCGAGTTATGGGCATTTGAACCCAAACAGTCTCATAACGGGGGTTTCGGGCCCGGACCGACCCGGCCCGAGAACCCCCGGTCGGCCCGAACCGGGTCGACCCGCCCCGGTCCAGGTCAGCCCGGCCCGGAGCGGCCCGGCCCGACGAGGCGCGGCGCGGCCCGGCCCGGTGCGGCCCGGCCGGCTGGGCGCGGCCCGGCCTGGCAGACCGTCCAGGCGCCGGTTCGGCTGGGCACAGCACGCCCAGCGCGCTGCCAGGTCGGCCTTCGGCCGAGCTGTTGGAAAAGGGGGGGGGGGGGGCGCCTGCCCCCCTTGAGTAACCGCGGCCCCCCCATTTATG
Organism: Viscum album; assembly: GCA_963277665.1. Classification (NCBI taxonomy): domain Eukaryota; kingdom Viridiplantae; phylum Streptophyta; class Magnoliopsida; order Santalales; family Viscaceae; genus Viscum; species Viscum album. The sequence continues at coordinate 642,725,593 of OY728120.1, read as the reverse complement.
GGGGGCCGTTTGAATCCGACCGGGGGAATTTAATTCCCCCGGCTCCTCCCCTTTCCGGCCGGCCCGACCTGGCCGGCCGACTCCTTCTCAACGGGATCGGCGGTGGCCGGTCCCCTTCCAGTTCCGACACCGGCGGCCCGGTCCGGCCGCCGGTCACCTTGCTCCGCCGCGGCCCGGAACTGGCCGCGACCCTTGTCGTCCAGCGTGGTGCGACGACACCGCACCCCTCCGCCGCGGCCCCGCTCCGGCCGCGGCGCCTTTGATTTTCTTCGACGCGGCGCGACGACATCGTGTTCTTAAACTTCTTTCCATGGAGCGGCGCGACGGCGCCGCGCATTTCCTTCTGCATGAATCCGCGTGGTGCGATGACACCACGTTCTCCCGTACCAACCACAAGGAACCAACACGGAAAATAAGGAGGAGGGTCGGCCGTGTTTGTGCGGTCCGACCCCCTCACGTTATTCGATAACAAATGGTTTATATCCACAAAGTTCGTCAAGTTGGTATTCACGAACAAATAAAAAGTAAATAAAACCCCTACCTCGGTTTCAAGAACGGTGTACGTCAACGAGCCGCGGAAGGCGAGCGTCGCGGAGGTCGGGCGTCGCGGAAAAAGAACGTCGACGTCGCGAAGCGAGGATTCGAAGTCGTTGACGGAGATTTCGTCGCGGAAAACCGTCACGGAAGAGACGACATGGAAGAAGAACGTCGCGTCGCGGATACGACGTTGCGGAAGAACCGTTGCGGAAAGAGACGTCGCGTCACAGGTCGATGTCGCGGAGAACGAATGTCGATTCCGTTGTCGTCGAGGTGCGTCCGATGAGGAAACGTCGTGGAAGAAGTTCTCCGCGTTCTTCGGCGGAGATGTTCTTCGTTGAAGAATAAGATGTTCTTCCCAAAACCTCTCAACGACAAAATCTAACAACCCAAATAAAATAAGTTCCTTTCTTATTTTATTAACACAACAACTCTTTTGAATTTCAAGAGTTTGAAATTCAATAACCACACACAACTCACCTCATTAAACTTATTACATTAAAGTCATAAGTTATAACTTAAGTTAACAAAATTAAAGTGGGAGTTGAGAGGGGTTTTAGAGAATATGAAGGGGTGGGGTTCGTGTGGGCCCCACCACCCTCATAACCTCCCAAGGGAGGTTGGGTGGTTACCCAACTTCCATCAAGAACTAAACACTTAGAGTAAAAATAATAAAAATTGTAGAGTAATTATAAAATAAACTTCCACAATTTTTATCATCAACACTCGTGTAAACGCATCTCCGGAACAGGAGTTCCTAAGAAATTACCGGTGCTGCGGTTCCATTGGTGCCCTCAGAATTCGATTCCAGGCACCGGTTCAAAAGTTAGAAATTCCTGCTCGTTCGTTCACTGAACGTACCCGAGCTAAACTTCAGATAGAAATTCCGGGCACTCCGGGCCTCGAAATCAGGCGCCGTCAGAAACTGCGTTCTTGTAAAATTCCAAATAAAATTAAGAAAAAAATTTTCCTTGAAATTTCCGGGTCTTTACATTATTGATGAACCATAGTGAGTGGATCATATTATGGACCAAAATCTTTTTGAGATTTTTTTTGTCCAAGATCTGGGATGGGAACCTGGACCTATTCCTATTTAGGCTCATGTTGTGGAACCTTAGAGGGATGAATATATGAATCATTATCAATAGTTCCTTCACCAAAATACACTAGTGTTCCAAGTATTTAATAATCCTCAAGAGGCTGAGGATTGGTTAAGTGATATATATATATATATTTTTATTTCTTAGAGATGCCTGATTTTATTAAGGTAAAATGTGTTACCTTCAAGCTGTATGTACCAAGTAGAAGATAGTGGGATTAAATGGTAATGAATAAGAAGCATGGGAGTTTATTATTGAATAAATTCAGGTTTATTTTATCCAATCAGTTCTATCAAAATTCTATGGTGTTGGCTAAGGATATGGATTTTTTCAAACTCAAATAGGCTGACAAGACCATGACATTGTATGTGAACCAATTTTTAGATCTTTTCATGTTTTAAATTAATATTGTATTGAATAAGAAGAAAAATACTCAATGGTTCGATATGGGTCTTTAACCTGATATTCATTATAAGGCTTTCTTACTAAATCATGCATCTTATGATGACATGCTGGATAGGGAACAGATGGTTGAGATTGATCTGGCTAGTAAGTTATGGTTAATGGGAGTTCCTTTTTCTCCTAGTGGTAGATCTATGAGTTCCTTAAAAGGATAGAGGAATCTTGATGAGTCTCGTAGAAGTTCTTAATATAAGGAATCCTCTACACATTCTACAGTACATAGCAGGGGACCTTTGACCTACTTCGAGTTTTTCAAGGTTGGGAATTCGATATTTGTTTCTAATGAGGCGCCAAAGATCTCTAGTTATTGTGGTTTATAAGGAGACCAATAGAAATTTTTTCATTTAATTTCTATTCCATTTAATGTAATGAACTCATCAACACTGAAAAGTAATATTGTGCAACCAGATGCTTCGAGATCTAAGGGGTTCCTGCCATAGACATTCAAAATGAATATTCTTCACATAGTGGAAGTGTCTCTAGAGGAATATGATATAGGTTCATCGACTATGAGAAGAACCATCACTATAGATTCATCTTTAGTAAATACTTTATTTTTTACTGGTGTATCTCATTCAATTATATTGACTTTTATTTTGAACATACTAAATTCTTTTATGGATTTTTGGTCATATATGATGGATATTATTACACCCATTATAATGAAGAGAGATCAAGGTCTTCATTTTACTGCTTCTATTTTCTCTTTATATGAGATTGAACTTTTTAGTGATTTTCTAGTTCTCAACATCAAACCTCTTGATTTCATTTTCTAGATGGATTGGTTCATTACTACTAAGTCCTGAAATGAATTCTACATTTAAAGGCATTAATTTACGGTTCTTGATGGGATGTGTTGTATCTTTTAGGGAGAATGGGACCTGAGGTTGAGTAGTAGAGGACCTTATTATCCAGATTTGGGGAAAGTAATATTAGTAATGACCTAAACTTTTATGAATAAAATTCACCTTTTTTATTTAATTAATTGAATTATGGTTATAGAAAATAGATTCAATCCTTCTATTTAATTATATCCAATTGGATTTTAATGACCGTTAATTATCTTTATCATTGATAATATAGTCATTGAACAGTGATCAGAATATTAGTATAAATATATGGTTTTAACAAATCCAATTGTCATAGACAAAGGAAGTGATAGCCTCAACCACCAGGATCATACCCTATAAAGCCCATTTATCATAGATTCCAAGGGAGATATAATTTCTGGGCTTTACACAATACCCATTCCAAGCCAAGATCTAATAACTTAAGCATGATCGAAACCGTTTATGGGATAATTTCAATCTCATCAAGATCACAGCCTATACCATGTTCTCCAGAACAACCCCAAGAAAGCCCCACCATCATGCACCTTACTCTTACGGAATATTCTGGTGTATTAAATGGATATGTATCAAGACCCTAAAAATAGGAATATTTAAATCATTTTTTATAGAAAAATAAATATATTTTCATCATGTTATTGTTACATTATAAATTATTTTTATTCAATAAAACACAAATAGTATTTTTGGTAAATTAATATATCTATTTGGATAAATTAATGAATTTTTGAAATAAATAATATTTTAATAAAATTCTATTATTAAATAATTTTTATTAAATAAAAATGATCATATAATCTTTATGAAGTCAAATGTAATTTCTATAAGGGTCCCAAAAAATGTTATTTTAAAAAACCCATCATTTTCAATAAATATCAGTTTTTATTTTAGAAGTGAAAATAAACATATTTATAAAATTATTTAGATAAAATGAATATTATTTTTGGAATAAATACTTTCAAATTATCCAATGGTGTATTTTCATAATTTTGTAACATAGTCAAATTTTTAGGTAAAAATTAAATACTGTATAAATATACTTTGTGTTTTATGACATAAAAATGACCCAAAATTGATGTAATATGTAATATAAATGGTATCCCAGACCAAATATATGCTTTATATTTTAAATAATATGATTTTATGTTTATTTTATTTATTTTTTAAAGCCATTATGAATCCTACAAGACTTATAATATATTTTTATATTTTAAAATCATTTATTTAAGAGTGTGACTCACCTCCACATCACCAATGGTAATATTTTATTAAGTTTCACCCTTGACCTTATAAAATATTGTAAAAACCTCACATTTTATATAAACCATGGTAAAAAAATCATGGTATGATTTTTGATTTTCAATACTTTATTATGTAGTTACCAAAACCAAAATAATAAAGAAATCCCCCTCTCTTCCTATATAAACCCACCCAAGATTCCATTTCTCTTCACTCAAACTTTTTAGAGCATGTCCAAACTTTGAACTCCACTCCCTATAGTACTCTAAATACATCCCCAAGATCTCATGAATCCCCTACCATGCCTTTAGAGTCACACCTTTAAGTAAGGGACTTTCCATCCCTCTTTTCAAATATAAGAAACTTATTTGAAATTAGTTCTTGTAATTTAAAATGGTTATATTTCCATTAATTTATAATCATTATCTTACATTCCATTTGATGTTATTTTAATGATAGATCATTTATCCTCCCCCTTTTGTACCCTTAATAAATTTTTTATTATGTCAAAATTCCATGAGGTATCATCACATTCTCTTCTTTGTTAAAGTTTCTTTATGAAATTGTGTATTCTATTTCATTTTACTAATGTTGAAATAGGTATTTCTATTTCACTATTATAGAAAATTTTAGGTTTAAATTATTAGATATCCCTTTCACTCTCATCAACCATTTTTATGAATTTTCATGTAACGTCGTTATGGTGCCAAAATTTCATCGTGATTTTCCATGCCAAAAAAATTGGGTATTGAATAGCATACCCATTTTTCTATCAATTTTATTCACATTTTTGAACATATAATTATTGATTGGGGACTTAAATATATTTATTAAACACTCCTTAATCATGTAATAATTTATCACAATGAATAAATACATGATTTATGATCTTTGTGACACACTTAATCATGATAATGAAATGATTATGATGGGTGGACCCAAATAGTGCTCCAATGCATTGGGTAATGTTTAGTATCATGATAAGTCATATTGGTAAAGGGTTGTACCTAATTCCTTTATGGTACTTTTTACACCATGAAGTATTGGCTTATTTAGCATTGACTTGTGGTTATGATGCATTGTTTTTAGTTGTTTCCACATTTCCCCTATTATGATTATCATGTTATATTATTAATTACTATTCATTATCCTTTTATTCCCCATTTATATGCCTATTTTATAACATGTGTTATCTTATTCCTATTATAACTTGTCTATTCCTTTACTGGGATTTAAATATCCCCATTTTCTTATGTTTTTTCCCAGGATATCCAATGCAGTTTTAAGTATGAAAGAGTATTATGACCATGTTAAGGAGGTTTTAAATAAAGAAAATGTATTTCATGTTTTAAGTAGTTATGTATTTTACCTAATTCCCAAAAACAATAGACTTGACGATCATTTGGGTTATATTAATTGTAATATTATGTAATAAATCATGTATTAATGTGTAATAAAGATTAGGGTTTTTATAGTTGGCAACAGAGGAAAAGTTTAGTTATTTTTTTTGGATTAGTATTAGAAAACTCCAGTGAAAGCCTAAGGATTAGAGAACTCTAGATAAATCATTATGGATAAGGTTCATTATAAGAAAGCATCCCAAAATTTTGGTAATTATAGAGTAAGAGGTTTATCAAACAAATACATCCATGTCTAGATACTGCAGGTGGACATGATTTTGGAAGAGATATACCTAGGGGTAATAACTCTGAAATGATGTTTCGAGCCTGACTCGGGGTAATATGGAACACAAAAATGAGCCTTACTAAGAACCTGGTTTGACACTCCCAGGGGATATTATTTGGTAAATTCATAAGCTCATTACGAATAATTATTAAGCGACCAAAAAAATTCCCATAATAATTCATGTTAGGAAATAGATCATAGATAACATAGATTGAAGACTAGAAATTCATAAGTTTATGAAATAAATATAGTTTATAAGTTCACCATTTATTGTATTTTTATTCCCCTTTAAGTGTTTAATTGTTTAATAATAATCTCAAAACTTCATTTTATATACCAAATTAGTCTTCATTATCTTCAATAGTAACTTCAAACTTATAATTCTATGCATTTGAACTTCATGAATATAATTGATAAAGATCTTATTCACATTTTTTTTCTCATATGTAAATTATCCTTCTTAATTATCTATTAGACTACCAAATGCATGAAACAAACTCCAACCATTATACAACAACACCATGATTTTTATCTGTCATTGAGAATTTTATTTTAAAATTCAAAATACATCTAACTTTACTTCTATTATCATCTTATTATTTCTTATAAATTGGATAAATATTGACTTTTAGATCATATTTTATATGCTAAAGGTGTATTGTAGATTCAAAAGGAAATAATCAATATGACACTCACTAGTAAACACAATAAATATTAAAAAAACTTAAACTTTACACAAATTACATCATTATCATATGTGTTATGGTATAATACTTGCAGTTACCAAATAGTTTCCTTCAACTAATTCAAAAATTGATTTACTCAACCCACACATTATGGTGTAACATAAATTATTATGATATAAACTTTCCCTTCATGAGGTAGTCTCCAGACCATAAAATCTAGGTGATAATTACTTTTATTATTCCCTTATATTAAGGTGTAGTTGTAATCTTCACACCACAAAAAAATCAGGATGCAATAATTTATATAAAACATCTAGCTTGAAGACATTTAAATCATAGCCTAAGTATTATAGTGTGACACATATTTCATAATTTCAAGTATAATAATAATCTCTTAAAATAAATAAATCATAGTATAACCTTTTAATATTATGGAATTATTTTATCTAATTCATAAAAAACATCTCAAAAACTCCACTCATCAAATTAAAACCTCTTTTGAAAACATCAATACTTAAATTAACCTTCACCACATAAGAACCATTTGATTTTAAACGTGATAAAAAAAATTAAAATTTGTTGGATGAAAAAATAAAACACCAATGTCACCAATCACATACATTTTTCTTCACAATCATCCTACAATCCCCCACTATATAAAACAAACATCTCATGAGGGGCCTTTACTCTAAAACATCTTCATGACAAAAAACATATATCCTCATTTATTATTTTTTTCAACCATTATACATAAATCACTCTAAAACTTAGTAATAAATCATCATTCAATCATTCTAATCCCATGTGAATAAACTCAAATTGTGAACCAAAAATAATTAATATTAATATAAAATTTGTCTATAAGAGTGACTTATATTCACTTTTTAGTCACTTTCACTTAAAAATTCATCTTATCTTATAAAAAAATGTTCCTACAAATGTTCCAAACATACTTCGTTCACACATAATCAATAAATAAATTATAACAATTCATAGAACAGACACACACATTGGATTCATAGATTTATCCTTTTGAAAAATTCCCCTTCAATACATTCCCCCTTAAAGAAAAACATATTATTTAAAATTATATTTTTATCTCACATTTTGATAATAAAAATCCAAATACAATAAAAAATGATATTGAAATCCATAAATTATTTATGATAATAATTATTTTAAACTCTCATCATTAACCTCAGGCTTTAAAATTAATCCTTTGGTAGTGGGTTTTTAAAGACATAAACTAATTTTTCCTTAGAAGGAACACACTACAAATTCAAAACTCCATGTTAAATAATTTTTTATGAAGTGTTACATAATATATATTTCCATATATTGAGAATGTTGAATATGATTTATCATAAGGTTTATCTTACTTTTATTATCATAAATAATAATTAATGGTAATTTTCGCTCCACTTTGAGATCCTTAAGTTCGGTTATCATCCATGTCAATCCAATTATAGCTTGAGTTGCAGTAACATAAACCCACATATATTGTACTCAATATAATGGTATTTTAGTTCTCTTTCAGTAAATATTAACACTTATCTCCTAATAATAATACTCCATCATATGCATACTTCATATCAATAACAATTCTAGCCCAATCCATATTAGTAAATCCATAATGGTTTGATTTTATTACCATAATATGTTAGACCAAAATAAAGAGTACCTTTGATATAATATAGAATCTACTTCACTACTATGAAGTTAGATTATTTAGGAATACTTTCATACATTTTACATAATGTGAAAACATATATAATTTTTTTTATTAAAGTAATAAAATAGTGTAATGTCCAAATGAGTTTTTTAAACTCTATTTTAATAATATTATTACCTCTAATATCTTTTAAAATATTTTTTCCCATTATAATTGGAGTAAAAACTTCATATTGATCCTTAATAAAAAAATTATTTACAATTTTTCAAGTATACTTCTATTTAGAAAAAATAAATTGATCCTTCTCTTGAGAAATTTTATGTCCTAAAAATACTTCATATCTCTTAAAAAAAACATCCCTGAAAACTCCTTCATTTTAGGTTAAAACTATTTTAATACACATTCTTTATTTCAAAAAAATTAATATTGTAAACATAGAAGATAATAATGAGATATACCACATTAATTTATTCAGTTTTTAGGTTGTTTACCACTCATTTTTTTCAAAAAATAAACACTTTCAATTATGTGTAAATATTCATAACCATTCCCCTAGATCTTATATTAACCCATACAATTTCTTCATCGACCTGAAAACTATTCCTTCATCATCTCTAAGAAATAATTATTTAGGTTTCTCTATATACACTTCCTCATCAATTTCTATATTTAGTGAGGAAAATTTAAAATAAATTTAGAAAATTTTATATCATATTTGAGAAACAATAGAAATAAAAATACATATGTTATGAGGACTTACAACCAAAGTAATTTTTTTATCAAATTAAATCACTTTAATATAAGAATAAACCCTATTAATGAATATTTATTCCTCATAACTTCACCTATTCATTAATCATGTTATTAAAAACCCATTTTATTCTAATAAATTTATTTTTATCAACTTAGGTACCAACTCCAAAGTGTTTTTCTACCCAATTTGGTCCAATTATTTATTCCTAACATTCAACCAATCTTGATTCTTTTATTTTTCACCAACGATTCCTAGTATGATTTCATAAATCAATGAGATATGAGATATTCTCCTCAAATTCTCCTTATTTCAGACTTGTGTATATAATAACCAATTATATTTTAGATCACTAATTTTTTTGTCATCCATTGATAAATTGAATTTAGTTATTCTTCATCACTTTATAAGGTTCAATTATCATCTTCCTCATTAAAGTAACTTTAATATTTTATTTTTCTAGAACTTTAATAATGTGATATTACAAATTCAGATTCTTTTATATCCACATAAAAACTTAATCTTTAATATCTAGACACATTTAATTAGGGTTCCAAAATCTTTACATTATAAAAATAAACAATCTCCATTTTCCTTACCATAACAATGACATTCTCTTCTGTTTAGTGGATAACCAAGGGAAATTCCATTAACAAAACATTGCCCAAAATTATCCTCGATCATTTCATTCAGATAGATAATACAAGGTTTGTTAAACAACCTTAATTATTATAATCTATGGGAATTCTTATAGTAAATTTCACAAGGATACACTTTTAAAATTTTTAAAAAATAGTCAATAGTTTATGATATGAATTGTTTTCCCAATAACTTTCCAAAAAAAGAATCATGAAGTATCATAATCCACCAAAATCATTTGATCAACCACCACCAAAAATTAATTCATTATTTCAATTAAAACATTTTATTTTGGTGTAAATAAATTATATTGGATGTTCCTTCTATGAATCTTTTAGTGAAATATCCACCATAAGAGCAGTCACTTTTTATTTTTTCTTTCTATTATCATAAATTTGGGTCATAAAATTCATACTCAACTATGAAATAAAAATATTTATGTAATTTTTATCCCCATGACTAGATTATTCACACCTTCTAAAATGTTCATTCAATATCATAAATTTATTCTCCATATTTAATTTCGATTTTTTTAGATTTTCTTTGAACTTATCTTCTTAGAGAGGGATGAATCCCACATTAAAATTAACTTTAAAATATTTTATGATTTTATAAATTTTATAAATTTTATTAATTTAAAAAACATATCCTTTATACATGTTTGAAACCTTCACCACATAAGTAACAACCAAAAAATGAAAATTTTCTTCCATAAATATCTTGTTATCCAGACTGTGTCAGCTGGTTTTTGTTCATATTATGACCTATGAATTTGGATAATTTTATTGAAAAAACTATGGAATAATATATTATTCACATATACCTATTATATATATATTTTACATGCCATTTTTATCAAGTTTTTAAATCAAGTTGGTATGACCAAAATTTCTTGATTTCGAGAATTATTCTTCCTTTTCCACAACCTTCACCTCCTTTGACTTTAAATTGAAATAAATATTTCTTTAATTATATAAAATAAATTAAAAACCAATTTATTATGTTCATATTTTATTAAAATATCCATAAAACTTATTATATAATTCATCAAACTTGAAAATTCCCATTGGTATTTATAAAAAAATTCAAATATTTATTGAAGTTAAACTTAAACCTTTTCATTTCATTTTCTACGTATAATATAATTTATTTAACATTTTCAATCTCATATTCCATATATTATCTTATATATAATTATTAAAATTATTCTCTTCATTGGTATATAAATTCAAATCTTTATTCTCCTTCAATAAATTTTATTCTGTTTTAACATAGTTATAATCAATATCATTTGTAATTTGTGAGTATTTCATAAAACAAATATTCTTTTTTCCAAATTTGTGATGTTATAAAGACAATAATTTAACTCATTATTCAATATAAACTTCAACTCAATTTCTTCCACCTTTTCATCACCACTATATTTATCACTAGTGAATATATATTTATTCACTTTAGTTATCAAAAACTTCACCTCCCATTTACTTGAAGTTTCAACTTCAGTTTCATTCTTACTAATTTCTTCCCCATTTAATTAGCTAAAAAAATTATACATTTTGATTTGGATAAATTATTCCCTTTTACCTTAGAATAAAACATTAATTTTTTAATATTTGAATATATATTCTTTGACGAAATTATTGATGACACGTCTTCATTATCACTTTCTTATTCCTTCAACATTACAAAATTAGAAAAAACATTTCCAATATATCAAAATTTTAAACAATTTAATTAAATATTTAATTAATACATTCCTTTAAAAAAATTACACTTCTTGAGATAAATTAAATTTACTTGTTAAATTTTAAATCAATATATCTATTATCATGTATATTTTCCTATTTTCACTGAATTATTTATTACTATTATCCTCCTTTAAGTATTTAAATTCCTTTTTATCCTTAGTCTACATCTTAAGAGATATTAATTTCCTCATTTCATATGTAATTAATATGAAATAAAAATCATCTAATAATAAATGATTAAGGATAACATTATTTAAGTTTCTATACGTTTTCATCATATTTGTCTAAAAAAATACAAAGTATATTTTAAATTTCCATAGGATCATTAAGAGTTTCACTAAACCCTGTAATGGTTCTCACTACTTCATTGATTATTATAAATAATTTGAAAACAAATTTATTAAAATGAATTATAATTTATTCATACTTCAAATTTGAAATCTATAATTTTACTTCTTCATTTTCACATTTCCTTCAGAGGTGTTCTCTAAATTGTCTCATATTCCTTTCATTATCTTAATCCACACGAATTTAATAAATTCTTTCTCTAAATGTGATGTAATAATTTCATTATAATCATGACCATAATTATCAATATTCTTCTAATAAACTATGTTAATAGTAACACCATCTATGTTGGGTGCATACCCATTTCTGGAAACTATAATCACATTAAATCTTAAAGATAATAAATATGAAAATATATTATCCCTCCAAGTGTGATAGTTATTTCCATAAAATTTTATAATTCAATTTATATTTATTGATTTTATGTGATCTATTGTGTATATAAATTTTAAAACTAATTTAAGTTCAAAAATAGAGAAAAAATTTCATTTCTAATATTCAAAAAACCTTTCTTCAAAAGAATCCTATAACATAGATATAAAATAGATTACAAATAAAAATATTATAATGGGTATTGGGATTCAAAAGTATTCACTAATATGAGAATGTATTAATGGATTTTACATTTCAATAATGGAAAACTTTCTTAATTGGTTAACATAGTCGCATTGATTACTATTCAAATTTTTTAATCACCTCACAATTGGATTTTCATAATTTTAATCACTTAATTTATAACCACACACACAAACAAAACAATCACAGTGAGAATAGTGAATTTATATGGTTCTCTATTCAACATCAATAGATACATCCTTGGTAATATCCATTAAAACATAGATTACATGATCCACCAATTATAGTGGATGTTAAAAATTAGGGTTTATCCATGTAATATTTTTTACATAAAAATGTATCATGTTTTATGAAATATTCTATTGAATAATCAAAATTATAATTTTCAAGAATTAAAAAAAATTGTCCTAAACCTTTAAAATAAATTTAAATTTGTTATAAATAAAATCCACATTTTCATCACTTATTCATATGCCATACTCGTAATAAAATAATGGTAAAAAACTAATAATCTATAACCCAATATATCCTACACATCTACATTGAGATATATTTAAGAAATAAAAAACCACTAAACTTACAATATTAATAATAATCTCAAAAATACCTCCATATATCAAATGGTATTAGTTATCTTCAAGAACAACATCAAAATTAAAATTCTATGTATTCCAACTTTATGAATTTATCATATAAATATTATTTTCAATTTATTTTTATGTTGGACATATTCAATTTTTTTCTTTTATTAAACTTCCAAATTTGTGTGACACATTATGACCATTATAAAATAGCACCATGATTTCCTTATTTTATTAAGAAGTTTAATTTCATATTCAAAAAAATTCACTTCCATCATTACCCAATTAATTCTCAGCCATTATATAAATCTGGAATTTCAAATAAAATTTAAATATATAAAGAAATATTATAGATCTAGAAATAAATAATCTATGTGGAACTCACCATTACACAACATCAAAATCAAGGAAAACTAGCATATAAGAAAAATCATTGAATAATTATAATGACCCATACTTTATATACATTATTATTACTTAAGAATTGAATCATACTTATTAAAACATATAACAAAACCATGATAGGACCATATAGGTATAATGTCTTTAGAAACTGGGACACATAAACAACTGATTCATAAATCATCTAAATTGTCTCCTGTTTATTTCATAATATCTAGAGTCCCTTTTAGAATATCCTAATTAATACCATTATTCCTGACCTGGGGAAAATAAAACATACAAAGGGTCATCTCAAATTCTCAGTAAGGGAAAACAAATTAAATTTCAATCATATCATATTCATAAGAACATAACATTTTGAAAATCTTATCCTCCAAAAGAGATCATAATATCAAGACATGAGATAAATAATAGTAGTGAAATGTAATCCCAATATTCATAACATAAGACATTAAAATTTGTGGCATACACACATAATCATAGAAAATCATTTCATATTAGTCAAGACTCATTTCCAAGACCATCATAGCGGACAAAGTCCATTACTGAACTGAGTTCACTCCTCATTCCAGTCCTGTATCACTGAACTGGATTAACTTTCCATTCAAGAAATGTCTATATCATGAGATATAAATATTTACCCAATGCATTGGATGTAGATATAGGTCCCACCCATCTCATAATAAAACCATTCTTATGTGTGCCACAAAATCATAAATCAGACATCATAGTATAACCCATGTAATAAAAATAGGATTCTTAAACATCATGACATCATAACATAATACATATAATATAAAAGGACTTCATAAAAATAATTCCATAATAACATAATCAAATCAATTTAATAATAGAGATAGAAACAGAACCCTATATTATCTTATATGGAAAATAATTTTGATAAAACACATGAACTCCATTCATGAGGAAAATATATTTTCTACTTCAAAAACATTTTTTCCCTTCTCAACATGTCATACAATTTTAAACTTAAAGAAGTTAATTGAAAATATACTTGAAAAATTGTAAAGTAATCTTCATGGAAATAATGTTCTATGAAATCATAAAAATATTTTTATGCCGTATAAGTTAAAAAAATATTCTTCTCGTACTTTGGCCGGAAAACTCAAAAAGTACCTCGTACTAAAAATGACAAAAGATTCCTTTCATGAATTTTACTAAAAATTAACCAATAGGTAAAATTGGATTTAAAAAATTGTAGTATGATATAAATAATATTAAATATTTAGGAAACATGGATGTGGATGATAAATATTCCCCAAAAAATTCTGAAGTATAAACAATCTCGGATAAAAATGAGATTGCGATATTTTCCCTTACCTTAGGTATGGTATGCTCTGTATGTATATAAACCTCATTTATAATGATTTAAATGATTTCATTGACTTATTCCAGAATAATATACATTTTTATGATATCATATATGGTCATATTATTATCTCTTTATTAGTAATATTTCATTGCTACTTGTTATTCATGTGTTCATTGCTTTATGTTCTTATGCGTGTTTTGTCGAATAAATTCTTATTCCACTTTTTAGGTTATAGATAAATCATTTACATAATTATATTAGTATAATATATATCCGATTTATTCATTCAATTTTTTTATATAATCCTGGTTTAATGAATATCATGTAGAACGAATCACATCGCACCGTGGAGACGGTAAGCCGTGCGTATGCACGAGCGACGATATCCTTCCCATAATTATTGAATGGTATTGTATTGAATGATATAATATCTCATAATTATTATCATGTTATAATAATAATATATATTTATTCTTTACACCATTATACCCATCCAAGTAAGGTGGTGGTGGAAAAAAGATTACACCATGGCGTGGAGACGGTATTCTGTACGTACGCACTCGCAGTGATTTCATTTTCCGTAGGATGGATAGAAGATGAAATAGGGTTGTTTAATATTTATAATAACATATCAGTATATGATTGATACTGATTTTATTACTTTATAATTAAAAAAATAAAGAAGAGGAAGTAGAAGAAGAAATAAATTTGAAAGAATCGGTAAAGGATATTACCTCTTCTTCGACGCGCCTCTTCTAATTCCCCTTTTAGGGCACTAAAGTTGGTCTTTGACGAATACCAAGACTTCTAGTATGTTTCTAGGGAAGTGGAGAAGAGAAATTTGTAGGGGTTGGCCGATATTGAAGGCTCAAAATGGTGTGAGGAGGAGAGGGAGGAGGTGCCTTTTTATAAGAGAGGAGAGGGGAACTTTTGTAAACCTCTAAAATATTAATTTATAATAAACTCAAACCCCACTTAAAAACCACCAAAAAATGACTCAAATCCGAATATTAGATGAGATAGGGTTTTAATATAATCAACCAATAATATTTAGACATGTTGGTAATTTATTTTAAACATTATCAACTTGATTTATCCTTATTTAATCTATTTAATTTTATTTGGGGTAATAATATTCTAAATTTTAAATTGTTATAAATAATTACTTATGTGTTGTTAATTGTCCATAATTGGATAATTTATGACATTTTAGACTGTATAAATTTCAATTTATAATTTTTAAATATTTTTGTGATTTTTAAACAATTTTATAATATGTTATTTTTATAAAATAACAATTGTGTCAATTTTGACACTATTTATTTATTTGAATTTAAATAAAATCCACACAGAGGATATATTCAAACGAAAATATTTAATAGATTCCTAAAATGTCATATTAATCTAGAAAATTTTTGGAGAACTTTAATTAGTTTATATAATATTTATTTTAATATTTTTAAAACCATTTATTTGATATTTCAATCAATAAAATAATTTCTACATCACTATTGTTTCATCATTAATAATAATTAAACAATCCCTAAAAATTATAAATAAATTCTCATGATTTAGATAATTTTATTATATTTCTGGATACTATTTATATTCGCAGTTTTGTGAGGTTTATCATGAAATTAAAGTTATTACACTTATAAGATATAAGAGAGTGACGTGTTGTCACTTTCTTTGGTTTTAATAATAATTATATCATTTTCATGGTCAAAAGTCCATGAAATGAATCTATTCCGACCCTTAAGTGATATGGGTATACTTTTATTTATCCAATAGAATTTTGGTAGGTGTTAGGGTAATTTTATAATCTTATTTTTACCCTTAATTACCCGATTTACTTTTAACTCTAGTAAATAAAAATTACCATAGTTATTATTAATAATGTCAAAAAAAATAAAAGTAACCTATTAACATAATTTTTACCCACTGAATCCAAATATGGAATCCATTTTTCAAAATTAAAAACATATAAGTTTCAGTAATTAATTTAAAATTAATCTCGTTGTTAAGAAAATGGGGTTTTAAAAGTTAAAACATTGTCAAAGATTGAAATGTTTTTACCTATGAATTCAATGTAAAATTAATGGTAATGACATAAATTATATTGAATGGTAAAAATATATTCTATTTATACTTTAAAACCATTAAATTGTATCATTTAACCATAAAAATTATCTTGATAAAAAAATTTGTTTTTAAAAAACATTTAGCGTATTTTTACTATTCATCAAAATATGAAAGTTGTCAAAAAAAGTATCAAGAAATTTATCCAATGTAAATTTTTATATCCTGATTTAAAAGAAGAAGTTTATTTTGTAAAATTGAACTTATAAACTTGTCAAAAATTATATTTAAAATGGGTGCGCCAACAAAAGGCGGTAAAACTGCATTTTTTGAAAAATACTTATTTTATCAAAAAATTAATTTTATTTTCATATCTCATTATAGAAAATGTGTAAGATGAATTATAATGTTATAAAATAAAAAATTTGGTTAAAACTATTCATAATGGATAGTTCATAATTTTATAATAATATATCATTGTTTAGTGAATCTCGGTATTGCGTACAACACAAGCTATCGAGGAAGGTTGCTCTTGCGTGTAACGCAAGCCAAGCCAGTGTTGTGTGTAGTGAAAGATTCCTTTGGTGTTGTGTATAACATAAGAAATAAAAAAAATATATATTTCTCATAAAATCTTAGGGTATTATAATAATAATATGTGTTATATAATAATACATGTATTTTCTAAAAAGGCTTCTTTCAAATACTTCTCAAACCAATTTACTCAACTAAAACAATAGGGAAAAACATATTTATGGATTTAGGTAGTTTATTCCAAAATTACATAAAGTAGAAAAAACCCATATATACCCAAACCATCTTTAAAATAATCAATATGAAATAAAACTGAAGACTATAGCATCATAGAATACCTCCAATGATGAGTAATTCATATTTTACTCTTCATTTTATACTCAATAAATATTGCTAAAGGAATAAATAAAAGACTCCTACCTCTATAAGTGATACACTGACCTTGGATCCATGATATTATCATGAGGATTTATGATCACTGAAGAGGTGTAAGTACTTTATCCCTGAGATAAAATAATGATCAATATTGAGGATAGTTTTTACTTGGATTGAATGTATTTATAGAACACTCAAAGGGAATGTTTCACTATTATAGATCGTCCTTGATTCTCTTCATTAAATAAAGACCATCAGTTGTATTGGGTGATATCTCATGGAACTCTTATGTTACTTCATGATGGAGTAAAGTTAATTGAACTCTTTAATGAAACTATTCCAATACATTAGTAAACCAATACCATTGGTTTATAATAGATGAAACCATGCAAGATGAGTTTTTCATGGATACGATTCCCATATCATAATCCCCATCACAATTTTTGACTAAGGTAAACATAATCTTATAATGAATCTTTATGATAAAATCTTGTTATAGCCTATGATATTCACTATATAAATATCATAGAATATGACTTGGGTATATAATAGGCTATGATATACCCATATTTTAAGGTATAACAAATAACCTCCCATTTTTACAAAAATATTATAAGGGATTGATAGAAAACTTCACAACTCTTTATGAATTTATCTAAAAAATATTTTGGATATAGTTTTTCATTATCTCGATTTTTTAATGAACAATTTTTCCAAAACATAACACTTATCCAAATTCCTAAATGGGTGACCCTATGGGACTTATTAACATTAACAAAAAATATTAAATCCTGATTTATTAGATACAATCCAATATCAAGATCTAGAAAAACATTAACATTACTCAAGCTACTACTTAATTTGGTGATCTCCATAAAACATACTTATATATTCACATGAACATGTTTACCAAAATATGTATCATATAAATCACATGTATACCAATATAATCCCTTTTCCATGACATCATGTGGCCACTAGGTATATAACAATTCTAATATAGTATAGTCCAACTCAAACATTCTTAATTATTTTAAAAAGGATAACTTGGTAGATGCATATATTACATGTCATTTATCTAATATATGGAAACATAAAAGTGCCCCCATATAACTAGCTAAACACATCATATTTTAATCAACTAAAAATGACCGTGAATGTACTCATTATAGTTTAATCAAGGGATATTTGTCTTTTCTCATAATATGAGTGGACAACAACATCTTAGTTCATCGCCAAATGATGGAATGATCAACATTATACCCAACCACCCAATGATTAGATAATCCTCAAGGATTGTGTATGAAATGTATCAAAATATTAAGGTTCTCATTCTAGTTATCTCACCAGCCTCATGTAAAAAGGATTGATAATAACCATACACCCTTAAGTATATCCATGACACTATTTCAATGAGATATACTTTAAAATAAAATTCTAAATAATAATTATACACTTATTATCTAATGATTCCACTAATCATGGTAATATTAACATATAATCACATTTCAAAATACTCCATGATTAAATTAGATTATAGAAAACTCAAAATAATAATTTTAAAGGATATTATCATTCCAATAATCATGTAAAGTTAAATTCATCACACATAAATTAATGATAAGTGAAGATTCCATTTTTATTATAAAATAATTATACATTATTCAATCATTACATCAATATATTATGTATCATATACCAAAACACTAAACATGTACCTTTTGGTGATGAAAAATTAATGAACACACTTATATCAATATTTTACATGAATAAACATTCCATCACACAAATGGTCTCACAAACTGAAGGACTGGAGGTTTAGTGTCTTGGAGGATTAGATACATAAAAAATTATTTAACAATAATAGTAAACATTTCTTCTTAATTGCATAACTCTAAACCCACTTCTAAATATCTCACATGTAATTTCCATTTACAAATCCTAGGGAATGAAAATATAATAAAGGGGTGTGATCAAATACTATTTATGGAAAAAATGAACATAAAATATGTCATCAATAGTGAGATCATAAACTTGTAAGATAACATGTATAGGGGATAAAAATCAATAAAACATGAGTAATTATTATAATACATAAGTTAACATCAAAGTATGTGACATAGGAATATAAATTGATAAAATACCAACATTGAATCATAATATCTAAAACATGGATTAGAAACATTTAACATAAATTTTGAATCTTGAGATCATTAAATAAGAAATTTGAACATATAACGCCCCAAAGATTTACAAATAAATTTAATATAGAATGAAATTAATGCAACACTAAGTCTCTATGAAACAACACTTTCTTTTAAGTAGATAGTTTTAACCTAGCGTTAAACTAAATTTTTTCGCTTCTATGATTTGAATTTCGAAAGACAAACGTACACAATTGTGATCAGTAAGATATTTAGATTTTGATAGGATAAACTTACTATTTGGTGAATAGTAACTTACACTTTTGAATAGTAATGTTACCCTTATAAATAGTAAATCTTCCAAATTAATAGTAACCTCACCCATGAATGTATAAATAAAATTAAGGCATCTTTTAAATTACAATTTGATCATAGTATAACTCTCGGTATTTTTGTAAGTTATAAATATTTAATTACAATTTTTTTTGATTAATTTAAATGAAAATGTATTTTCATAAAATTTATTCATAAATTATTATTATTTTTTTATTGTTATAAGATAATTTTACAAGACCTTGATAAAATTTTCAAGGTGTTATAAAATCATTTATAGCTTTAAAATTGTTATTTTTAGAATAAATTGTGATTTTATTTTAATATTAAATTTCTCATACTTAGAAAATTATTTTGATAAATGGAGTTCATTTATTATATATATATGTTGAAAAATGGTTTGGGTTAATTTTTCGGATTTTTCTAAAATACTTGAATTTTTGGTGAATAGTGAAATATGACAATTTACAAAATAAGCTAAATACATGAATTATTAAGTCATGGATGATATTATACTGACGTAAGAACCCTTGGTTATAAATCACATACACAAATCACTATTTTTAGTCAGAATAACTATTTATATTCTTGATCCAAAATAATAAAATAATGATTCAAATATTGGAAAAACTCTCCTCTCCTCTATTATAAATATAACCCCTCACCCCCTCTTCCTCTCACACCTCTCAAGAATTTAGGATTGTCTAAATTATTCTCAATACTCTTCCCAAGATTCTTCTACATGTATTAGATCATATTGTCTCACCAAAATCCCAAAACCAAAGGCCTTAAAGAAGTTCTCAAGGAAGATAATTCAAGAGGTAAAAAACCTTTCATTGTTCTTTTATTTTTTTCAATTATTTTTCTTTTATTATACTATATTTACCTCCCATTATCCCAGAGGAATTAAAACTCTATTATATTATATATACTATTATTTTATCTTGTTTTTGAAAAAATTCATCATTATACTTATTATCCTCTCCCTCTTATTCTGAAAATAATAACACTGTCTGTGATGTGTCGATTTACTGATATCATGGGAGATGTGTTTTCAATTTACATTACATCCTTAAAATATGGTCATAAAACCATTTTAATGGTTGAAAAATACTTTAAAGTTCATTATAAAACCTATTTTATGTTCTTTAATTAACATATATACATAATATTAAATTATATAATGAAACTACTTTGTGATTATCAAAGAACCGCCAAAATGATCTAAACGAATATCATTGATGTTTTATCTAATGATTAATAATAATATATAAAAAAAATTATTTAGGGTATAATTTAATATTTTGGAAACATATTAATTCAATTTTATTCCACTTATGTATTTTCCCTTCCATTAAGCAAGAAAATCATTTACGAACCGACCATGGAAACCATGTAAATCACGCACTTGAAACAATGAAAGTTACAAAATATTAATAATAAATGTGAAGAATTATGTTATAAAATGATCATATAAGGTGTTGTAAATATGAATATTTTTCTATAAAATATTTATAACACTCTTTTGACCATTATAAATTACGTTTAAAAATGTTTAAAGTAAGACGAGCTTGAGGTAAGAGAGTTCTTAACACAATTTCCATTCTTTGGAATAACATTCTACTTCATTGATTATATGGTATTATGATTATTTGTGTAATGATTTTTTTTATATTATGTTGTATTATATTTATACACATATTAAATTCTTTCCCTTAATTATCACTTCAATTATATGATATTTTTAAGGGAATTTTATTTTAAAACCCTCTTTTAAACTTTTATTTTACAAAATTCAAAAGGGATTTTTTTTATGCAAGTATTCTTATTTTATGATTATTTTATGGTTCTTGGGATTTTTTTATGGTTAATGGTGGTACCTATATCTCCATCCAATACATTGGATATGTGTATGTTGTTGGTTGATTGTTTTTCACTCCATGTGTAACTACGATGGTTACACCATAAGGTAGCTATGAGGGTTACATTGTAAGGTAATCACGAGGGTTAAAAATAATAAGGTAGACGCGAGGGTTAGAATATTAATTAAGTAATTACCCAAGATACCTTTATGGTTTTATTTATGTTTTCTATGAAAATATCATGTTTCACAAAGTAATTATATGATACTTTATAGGTGAGAGGTATGTCTTTGTGAAAATGATTTCATATGTTTATAAGTGTTCATAGACTAATGGTTTTTTCCTTCTTTTTATATCCCTTATTGAGATTTTTATGCTCATAACATATTTTTAAATATTTTCACAGTTGTAAGGATGTTTAATGTAAATAATTAAGTCAATCTAAATGTTATTAATATTTTTCAAAGAAATCATGTTATATTTTTTTTATGATTTATATTTTGGAAGAAATGGATATTGTTTTAATGGTAACTAAATTGTATGCTTATGGGTTGATATGTGTTAATTATGTCCTAACATTATAAAAATATAAACAGAAAATATCTTTAGGAATGTAAAGAATTTAAATCTAGTTGATTTAACTAGATTATGTAATGTTTAAGATTGGATCCTTATAGTTGGAATCAGAGCACGATTTAGATAAATTTTGGGGTTATGATGATGTTACTAGAATACCATAAAATATATTTACCTTATTTTTATGTTAAAATTATATATAATTTTAATATTATCATGTTTCTTCGTCTAATATATGTATATTCAGAATGGTTTTCCACAAAAGAAATAGGGAAGCAGATGTAGGAAGGTACCAAAAGGATGATATCTTTCCGAATCCACAACTGGGAATGGTGGGAATTGAAACTGAGTAGTTTGTGATAGTAATGGCTCAGTTGATGTAGGAAATAAATGGTGTTATCGTCCGTTCAAGATAAAAACCAGAGCTACCATAAAGTAACATAATGACAGTGGAAATTTTTATATGGAAACTCCCTCCTGCTTTCAGTGGATCATCTAACCCAGTGGCAGCTAAAGGATGGATTAAATACCTTGAAAAGATATTCAATGTCAAGGGGTGTTTAGATAATCAAAAGGTTAGTCTTTCCATTTATCATTTTGAAGGTGAATCTGACCAGTGGTGTTTAATGGTCAAGAATATCAAGGATACTGAGGTGATTGATTGCTTGGAATGGGATGAATTTAAAAATATTTTCCTTGAAAAATATTTTCCTATGGTGGTTTGACTTAGGATGGAAAATAAATTCCTAAAATTAAAGAAAAAATAGGAGGATTCATTGGCCATATATAAAGAAATATTCACCCAATTGGCAAGGTATGATCCAAATCTTATTCGGGATATTGATAGAAAATTCAACCAATTTTTGTTAGAATTTATGAAAATATATCAAAGGGAATTGGCTTCCTGTGAACTCAAAAGTTATAAGGAACTTGTCTGATGTGAAGAGAGGGTAGAAATTGAGTTTTTTGATGATCATGGATACTTTTACAATAATAATAAGGAAAGGTATATGTGGTAATAAATGGGTAAGAATCAATCAAATAAATTTGAAGGTAAAAATTTTAGTTTCTAGTTTTTTAAAAGTGTGGTAAAAAGAACCCTGGGGAATGCTGTACCAAAACTAGGATGTTTTTAAGATGTGGTAAGTTTGGACATATGGCCTGAGATTGTAATGAAATTATCTTTAGATTAATCCTAATAAGAACATTGTAAAGTGTTTTAAATGTGGTAAGATGGGTCATTATTGAAATACCTTCCCAAATAAAGATCTGAATGATGGGAAGTATCCATATTATAAATATAATAGTGTAGTGAGGTCCTTTGAAACTACATTAGTAGTTTTTGGGCCATCCAATGAAGTGGTATCAAGTAGTTTGTTGGTTTACTCAGATTTTTCTAATGTCTTATTTGATATGGGGTCTTCACATTCCTTTATTTATAAGAAATATTCTGGTAAATTGTAAATTTCACCTCAAGAAATGATACCAAAACTTATGGTTAAAACACTAAGGGGAAATATTACAGGAAAAAAGGAATTATAAGAATCTTTATGTTGTTTTCTATGGAAATACATTACCCTCAAACCTTTTTGTTTTTTCCTTAGTGGAGTTCGATTTCATTATGGGTATGGATTGGATTTATTTTTATAATGCTAAGATTGATAGTAGAGCTAAAGAAGTTGTTTTTTAGAAAGAGTTTCAGTTTTTAAACAATAATGAACCCATTCAATTGATAATATATTATGAAGCTGAGAAACTGTTAAAAGAGTGAAGTGAAATTTATCTTTCTCATAATATTGAAAAGAATAGAAATTTTTTAGATTATTGATGTGCTAGTGGTAAATGAATACCTTGATTTTATTATTGATGAGTTACCCAGTGTTATACCTAATCGGGAAGTTGAATTTACTATTAACTTTGTTCCTAATGCTAAACCAATTTAAAACCCCCCTTATATAGTGACTCAAGTGGAACTTCTTGAATTGAAAAACCAGTTAGAGGAGTTTCTTGATAATGTCTTCATTCATCCTATAACTTCACCATCATGTGATCCTATTTTGTTCATTAAAAATAAAGATGGTTCTATGAAACTTTTCATTAATTATATTGATTTGAATAAAATTACTATTAAGAGTAAGTATCCATTTCCTCATATCAGTGACTTATTTGACCAGCTCTAGGGAACTCATTATTTTTCCAAGATTAAATTGTGATCTAGATACCATCAGTTGAAGTTGAAGGAGGATGACATCCCAAAAATATATTTTCATACTAGATATGGGTATTATGAGTTTTTTTTATTCACTTTGGTTTCATAAATTCCCTTACTGTATTCATGGATCTTAGGAATATAATATTATGAAAGTATTTGGATAAGTTTTTTGTTTTATATATTGATGATATTTTTGTCTTTTCAAAAAGGTATGAGGATCATGAAAAAAATTTAAGTATTGTCTTGAAAAATATCAAAGAAAATATGTTATATGTAAAATTTATAAAATGTGATTTTTGGTTGCAACATATTTATTTTCTTGGGAACATTGTAATTAAAGATGGAATAATAGTTGATCCATCCAAAACAAAAGTGGTTGATGAATGGACAAGACCTACAAATGTTATAGAGATTCAAAATTTTATTGGATTAGTAGGTTATTACTAACTGTTTGTTAAAAACATTTCACAGTTATCTATCCCACTTACTAATTCAACACGAAAAGGGGTTAAATTTTTTTGGATGCAAGAATATGATGTTTGATTTCAAGAACTAAAGAATATATTAGTGAATGATCTATTTTCGACCCTACCATATAGAAATGGTGAGTTTATTATCAATATTTATGCTTCATTGGAGGGACTTGGTTGTGTTCTAATGCAGAATGATCAAGTAATTGCTAATTCTTCAAGAAAACTAAAACCTCATGAGGTAAATTATCCTACAAATTATTTGGAATTAGAATATATGGTTTTTTCTTTGAAAATTTTGATGAATAATTTATATGGATCCAAATGTGAAATACATATTGACCATAAAATCTTGAAGTATATATTCACATAGAAGGAATTAAACATGAGGCTGAGAAGATGGCTTGAATTGATGAAGGATTATGATTTCATGATCAATTACCATCCAGGAAAGGAAAAGAAAATGGTGGATTCCTTGATTCGAAAACATCATGCATAATTAACCATGGTAAGTTTGGAATAAGACCATTTGATTAATAATTTGATGAATTTTGGCTTGGATGTTATTGGTGTAGGAAATTCCTCTTTTTTGTTTTAGGTGTCAGTGTAGTCATCACGATCAGACAGAATTAAGAAAACGTAAAAGGAAGACCATGAGTCATAGAAAAAAGTATATTTTGTTAAAAGGGGTATTTTTCCATAATTTAACATTGATAAATATTGGGTTTTATGATTTGGGAAGGGATTATGTGTTCCTTATGATTCCCAACTGAAGAAAAAATTGTTGCCTGAAGATCATAGTTATCCATTTTCTATTCATCCTTTTAGTGCTAAGATGTACAAAGAACTTCAAGAGTTTTACTGGTGAGATGGAATAAAAAGAGATATTTTAGATTTTACCATAAAATGTTTAACATGTCAATAAATTAAGGAATATTTACAACCACTAAAGTGTATGCTTTTACCTTTTCCAGTTCTAGAGTGGAAATGGGAAAATATGCCCATGGACATCATGGTGGGACTACCAAAGACTTCTCAAGGTAACAATGTGATTTTTTTATTATTGATTGGCTGACTAAATATGTAAATTTACTTTCTATTTGCAATACTATATATTTGGATCGGCTTTATCGACTATACCTCAATAATATTGTTAGGTTATATAGAGTTCCTTTTTCCATTGTATCTTAATTTGAACTCAGGTTCACTTATAACTTTTGGAAAGGCCTTCAAAAGTCATCAGGCACAGGATTAAATTTCAGCACTAATTTTAATCCTCAATCTAATGGACATACTTAGAGAATAATTCAAATATTGGAGGATATTCTTTGATCTAGTTTAATGGACTACTAGGGAAATTTGGATCAACATATTTATTTAGTAGAGTTTTCTTATAATAACATGTTTCATTCAAGAGTATAGATGTCACATTTTGAGGCATTATATGGGAAGCAGTGTTAAACTCCAACTTTTTGGGATGAAGTCAGGGAAAGGAAGCTGATGGGACCATAATTAGTAGTGGAAGTGGCTCAGAAAGTGAAGATGATCGAACAACACATGAGAACATCTTAGAGTAGGATGAAAAGTTATGTAGATAATAGGAGGAAAGATTTTTCTTTCGAGGTTGGTGATCATGTTTTTATTAGAATCTCACCATAGAATAGTGTTATACGTTTTGGTAAGAAATAAAATTTAAGTCCATAGATCATTGGACCTTATGAAATCTTAGAGAAAGTCAGATCAGTCTCCTATCAAGTAGCTTTTCCTCAGAGTTTTTCCCAGGTACATAATGTTTTTCATGTTTTGATGTTGAGAAGGTATGTGCCCGATACATCTCATGTTTTGAGCCCAAATATATTTGAGCCAAAAGATAACCTTTATTATAAAGATAAACTTGTTCATATTCTCGATCATAGAGAGAAATTATTGCAAAATATGGTAATACACCAGGTCAAGGTTTTATGAAGAAACCACAGGGTTGAAGAAGCAACATGAGAATTTTAAAATTCTATGAGTAAAAGATACCCTCACTTGTTTAATTAGTAAATAAAATTACGAGGATGGAATTTATATAAGGTGGCAATGTAACACTCGAAGGATTTAAAAATAAATTAAATATAGAATGAAATGAATGCAACACTAAGTCTATAAAAACAATTTTTAAGAAGATAGTCATAATCTAGACATTAAACAAAAATTTTCCACTTATTTGATTTGAATTTTGAAAAATGGTCATACACGGTTGCGATTAGTAAGATATTTATAGTCTGATAGGATCAAATTAATTTTTTGTGAATATTAATTTAACCTTATAAATAGTAATTTTACTCATATGAATAGTAAATCTTCCAAATGAATAGTAACCTCACCCATGAATGTATAAATAAAATTTAGGCATCTTTTAAATAACAATTTGATCATAGTATAAGTGTTGGTATTTTTGTAAGTCATAAATATTTAATTAATTTTTTTTTGATTAATTTAAAGAAAAATTTATTTTCTGGAAATTTAATCATAAATTATTATTTTCTTTTCCTATGGTTATAAGATTATTTTATGATACCTTGATTAAAATTTTTAGGTGTTATAAAATCAGTTATAGTTTTAAAATTGTTATTATTTGAAAAAATTATGATTTTATTTAAAAATAAAATTTATCTTACTTCAAAAATTATTTTGATAAATGGAGTCAAATTTTGAATTCTAAACCTTATAAAATGGTTGGGGTGAATTTTTGGGATTTTTCTGAAATACTTGATTTTTTTGAATAGTGAAATACAAAAATTTACAAAATAATCTAGATACATGAATTATTGAGTCATGGATGATGTTATATTGAGGTAATAGCCCTTGGTTCAAAATAAAATGAAATAATTTCTATTTTTAGTTAGATTAATCATTACTATTCATAGTTTTGTGCCAATATAATAAACTAATGATTAAAATAATGGAAAAACCCTCCTCTGTTCTACTATAAATACTACCCCTCACCCCCTCTTGCTATCACACCTCTCATGGTTTGAGAATTGTATAAATTATACCCAATCCTCTTCAAAATCCTCTTATGCACGTCCAATATCTTCTAGTCTCACAAAAAGGCCAAAAATAAATTATTCAAAGAAGTTCTCAAGGAAAAGAATTTGAGAGGTAAAAATCCTCTTTTACTTTTCTTTTATTTTCTTTTAAATTATTTTTATTTTATTATAATATTTCTACCTACCCTTATTCAAGAGGCATTAAAACTCCATTATATTATATATAACATAAATTTATAATGATTATGGGGAAATTAATCATCACAATTCTTCTAATTTTCTTCTTATTCTAAAAAACATCATCTATGATGTGTTGATTTACTGACATCATGGATAATGTGTTTTCAATTTCCATTACTTCTTTCAATGATGGTCATAAAACCATTTTAATGGTTGAAATATATTTTAAATTTTATGTTATAACCTATTTTATTTTATTTAATTAACATATATACATAATATTAAATTATATAACGAAACTAGTTTGTGATTATCGAAGAACTTGAAAAATGATCTAATTGAATATCATTAATGTTTTATATAATTATTCCCCATAATATATTAAAAAATAATAATTTATTGTATCATTTAGTATTCTGGAAACAAATTAATACAATTTTATTCCACTTCTAGAGTTTCTCTTCCATTCAGAAAGAAAATCCTTTATGAACCAACCATGGAAACCGTGTAAAGCATGCACCCGAAATAATGAGAATAATAAAATACTGTTAATAAATGTGTGTAATGATGTTATAAAATGGTCATATAAGGTGTTATAAATTTTAA
The DNA here is from genome assembly GCA_963277665.1 of Viscum album. Lineage (NCBI taxonomy): Eukaryota > Viridiplantae > Streptophyta > Magnoliopsida > Santalales > Viscaceae > Viscum > Viscum album. The sequence goes on along the minus strand of OY728120.1, from coordinate 642,696,579 downwards.
TATTTTTCTTTAAAATATTAATAAAACTCTTTTTACCATTATACATGATTTTTATACACGTTTGAAGTAAGATTAACCCGAGGTATGGGAATTCTTAATCCAATTTTCATTCTTTAGGTTAACCTTCAAGTTCATTGATTATATGGTACTAAGATTATTTGTGTAATGAATTTTTTATATTATATTATATTATATTGATACACATTTTACATTTGTTCTATTAATTATCACTTCAATTATATGATATTTTTAAGGGATTTTTCTTTTAAAACTCTCCTTTAAACTTCTACTTTACAATATTCAAAAGGGATTTTTTTATGAAATTATTCTTGTTTTATGATTATGTTTTGGTTCTTAGGAATTGTTTATGATGAAGTGTGGAACCTGCATATCCCTCAAATTCATTGGGTATGTATAAATTGGAGGTCTTACATATGGTTACTCCAAGTGTAATTGTGATGGTTACACCATAAGGTTGTCATTAGGGTTACATTATAAGGTAATTTTGAGGGTTACAAATCATAAGGTAGTCGTGATGGTTAAAATTTTAAGTAATTAATTCCCCAATATAAATTAATGGTTTTATTTATGTTTTCTATGTAAATATCAGGTTTCATAAAGTAAGTATATGATATTTTATTAGTGATAATTGTGTCTTTGTGAAAATGATTTCATATGTTTATAAGTATTCATGGACTAATGGGTTATTTCCTTATTTTAATATCCCTTACTAAGATTTTTATGTTCATCCCACATTTTTAAAATGTTTTCACATGATATAAATATGTGTAAGAAAAATAATTAAGTCAAGTTAAATGTTATAAAGATTTTTCAAAGAAATCATGCTATATTTTTTTAAGTTTTATGTTTTGGAAGAAATGGATACTATTTTAATGGTACCCACTTTTTATTCTTGTGGGTTGATATGTATGAATTTTGTCCTAACTCTATAAAACTCTAAACAAAAAATATATTTTGGAATGTAAAGAAGTTAAATATAGTTTATTTAACAAGATTATTTAATATTTAAGTTTGGTTTTTTATAGAACATGTTTCAAATATGGAACAAACATTAGTTTAGGGAACTTACTTTCATGAGCCACACCATCAGTGCCCACAATAATGAGAAATAAAAATGTAATCATGAATATTTTTTTTTCTAAGACATAAACATATAACCAATGCATTATAGGGTGATATATCACCCTTAACTTCATTCATATATACTTATGAGTTCCCCTTTTAAAATCATTCAATTATCACATCATTTATAACTCGTGGAAATAAAATGGGTTTCATGAATTTTTTAAATGAAAATAATTCAATTTTTATAAAGATATCATGTAAATAAAAAATTTGTTTTATAAAACATAAAAATGAAATTAATTCAAATTTCATAGAATAAAGAACCCATGGAAATAAAAATGGGGCTCACAACATTTCGAAATGGTATAAAATAACACTATGAATTAAATAGATTGACACTGAAAACATTATCACCCAAAAATAATCACATAATAGAGGTAAAAAGTAGTCTAAAACATGAAACATAACTCCATTTGAGAGAGATGTTTTTGAATAAATAGAGGAAAATGAAAACCAAATTATAAAATATTTTTCTTGAAAAACATTTTGTAATCAATGATGTTAAAGTCACAATTATGAGTCTCTTTTAAAAAATTATCCTTTGTTCTTTTAAATTAAAATAAAACCATTCATGGGAGTGGTTTTGAATTTAAAAATATTTCCCCCATTGATACTAGAGATAACATATTTTAAAATTTAAAATCAATTAATTCAATGAACATATATGAAATAAGTTTCAATAAAAAATCATATAACTCAAAGGAAGAAGTTTGAGATACCAAATCCCTTACCTTTACTCTCGATTTCCATGAAAATTATTTAACCTCATCTATATTGAATAAAAAAAATTAATTAGTTATTTAATAACCTTAATAATATCTATATAATTTTATAAATTAAATTTATAATTATTCACTAAATTTATAATAGTTAGATCTTATCCATTTTCAATATCATGTGTGAGTAATCTTGATCATTTTCAATGAGTTTCACAATCCGGGTATTGTTATTCCTGCTTATCTAAGAGTTCATCATTTATAGATAATAAAAGGTAATATAATTGATAAGTTTTTGTTATTTAAAATTTCATAATTTCATTATATGGGATTTTTTATCCTCCATAATGTTGAAATCGATAATGAGTATGCTTAGGTGTTTTAAACAAAAAAACATTCTATCTTAATTAGAGAGTTTAATATTAATGTTTCCACTATAAAAAAAATTAATAATTTACTTATTTATATAATATATTATTATTAATTAATATCTCATTGTCATCCATGATATTATTTTATAGCATTGTTCATGTAGGTGATTAGACAGGCCCAAAAATGAACATAGCATAATTAAGGGATGATTATGATTATGATGTTGGGTTATTTTTGAATAATATAATTATCATAGAATAATAATAATATTATTTATCTAATTTAAATTTTTTGAATCATATTTATGATATTTCAATAAATAATAAAGAAAGTATATGAAAATTAGATAAATTACTTTGTAGAGGTGGTAGTCTGTGCGATGCACAATTAACAATTTTTTCAAATGAATGAGATGGGTTGAAGGTGGATTATAATATTTATATTAATAATAATTATTATATTATATATATCACATTTATTCTTTAATTACATCCTTATAACTAGTTAATATAGGCAATGGTGAAAAATGGACGTTGTCGCTTCGTGCATGCATTAGTCCACACAAACACATAATCATTTTCCTTTTATTTTTATAAGTGGATTAAAAATAATAAATAAGGGTTTAAATTAATATAATAACACTTAAACACACTAATTATAATGAGTTTATTACATTACTATGTATCTATTAGGTTTTGGAAGAGAATAAATAAGAAAAGGATAAGAATTAAGTAATAATCACTTTGGGTCCTTGAACTGTCTCTTGAAAGTATCATTAGAAATGAAGGTCTTATGATTACTTGTAGTGACCATGGGATTTTTGGAAATTCAAGGGAAATCAAGGAGAGGAAAAGTTGGTATGTTTTATAGGATATTTTAATGTTTAATTGGATCATTTAATTTCAAGAAGTGATAAACCTTTATAAGTGAACAAAATGGAACTTTTTTAATACCATTAACTTTTCAATGATATCATTATACTATTCAAGGGACAATGACTCCAAAACTTCAAAATAAATAATTTTGTGGTAATTTTGGGTCTATAATGTCTCAAAAACTAATTTTATCACATTATTAAACATATTTTACTTGTGCTTGTACCATGTGGTTAAAAATATTTAAATTCATTTACTCGTATATTTTCACTTTTAACTTTTTTTTATCGGGGTAACCGGTTTTTTCCCTACTAACTTATGTTTTGGTAAGCATATAAAATCACCATTTACCATATTTTTGTGTCATAAAAATAAATGTAATATTTATTTCATATAATTCAATTTTCAATTAATATAAAATTAACTTTTAAATTAAAATGTTTTATATATAGGAAACTCATTTTTTTATAAAGATGATGTTTTGGCCATTATGTGTTATTAATATTATTTATCATTGATTACTAATTAAATGTGTTTTAATATAATTATATATGTTTTTTTAAAAGGTTGGGGCCGAAGCCTCATTTATTATTAAATCAAATCAAATACCTCTTTTAACTGGGTAGAGGGAGACCCATTACATAGCCCGAAGACCCAGTGGGCATATAGCCCATTACATGGCCCATAGGCCCATTTTCATGGCTCGAAGCCCATTCTGTGAATAGTACTGCTACAGTACCTGCACTGCTACAGTCCTACACAGTACCCGCCACTGCTACAGTACTTCGCCGCCGCTACAGTGCCCGCCATTGCTACAGTATGCTACAGTGCTGCTACAGTACATGCGTCCAATGGGTTTTGAACCCCCATTTTTTATGTAGATTTAAGGGGTACATACCACTAATCCAAACCCCAAATAAAAATATAATATAATTATATATGTGTTTAAACATAATATTATATAAATTATTTAAAATACATTAATTAAATTTATTACATAAAAATTAGACAATATTAATAAAACAAATATTTGAAAATTACTATTTCACCACTATCATTGTAATTAACATTAATATTAGTAATATTTTTTTATTCCTAAAAATAAAACAGGTTTTTTATATAATTTATACCTAATTATTCCAAATATGGAATCCATTTTAGAAAATAAAATTTCTAAAGGTGAGATAAATTTATTTTTCATATTAGCGCACTTAGTGTGTAAAAACTATTTTTAAAAAAAGTGTATCTATAAGCATTGAATTACCTCTAATTTATTATAAAATTGTATATAGTTTTTATAAAGTGGATAATTCTATTAATACCAACTAATTTAATGGCTATAATATAAATATAATATTTAATAATTTTATTAAGTTAACATAGTTTTTGTTGTAGTTAAATGTTGTGTGGAGGACAATATACTTACATGGTATTTAATTAAGGAAAAAATTTAGTAAAAAAATTTAGGTCACTAAATTATACTCCATTTTAAAAAAATCTTCTCAAAATTTTAGTAATCAAAATATAATAATTTTGGGTACTTTAATTTCATTACATCGATGGGTTCCCATGTATCTTCTTCAAACATTTGATTCCTCCATATAACATTAACCAGATGGATATTATTGTTCAAAAACACTTTATATATTCAACCCAAGATCTCTATTGGTTATTCCTTAAATGAGATATTGTGTTACAAATATATGGATTTAGATTTCATTATATATGAAGGGTCTAGTATGTAATTCCTCAAAACAAATACATGGAATATATCATATACTTGGGAGATATTTTTATGGTGTTCTAAATGATATGCTACTACCCCGACATGATCAATGACCTAAAAGGGTCCAATTGACCCTGGTATCAACTTCCCATTCTTACCAAATCTCATAACACTCTTCCATTGAAATATCTAGAGGATCACATTGTCATCAACTACAAACTCAATATCTCATCATTGATTATTTCCATAACTCTTCTATAGATTTTGTGTTACTTTCAAATGATACTGAATGTTTTGAAAGTAATTTTTCATTTCATAGACACAGTTAGGACCTATTAGCATCCTCTCTCCAACTTCATCACAACATGTTGGATTCCTACCTATCTTCCCATACAGAGCCTCATAAGGTGTGATTTAAATTCTAGAATGGAAACTATTGTTATATGAAAATACTAATAGGGTAGGTGTTGATCCTAACATACATGGAATTCCATCGAATAAGATATCTATATATCCTTAATAGTTTTAATAATCATATCAGGATGATCATCTGTATGAGGGTGATAAGCAGTTCCAAAACTCAACATTATCTCCAATTCCTTTTGAATAATTCTCTAAAATCTAGAGGTAAACCACATATCTCGGTCAGATATAATGTATATTGGTACTCTATGAATTCTTACCACTTCTCTTATGTATATATTTTCAAGTTAGTCATTAGATAAAAATTATTTTATGGAAGTAAAATGTGATGACTTATTAAGGTGGTAGATTTAGACCCAAATAGAATTATGGCCCTTAGATGTTTTAGGGAGTCATATAATGAAATACATGGTAATTTTTCACATGTTAATATTGTTATGGGTAACGGTTGCAACTTATCCTTATGATTATATAATTAGGAATAAAATTTCTATTATACTATGCATTGAGATTTGTTTTCTACAATCTCCCTATTCATGTTATCCCACCAGAAGTTTTGCTTTATATATCTATATATCTTAATGCTTCTTGGATGAATAGGGAAGGATAAGCTATGAGAATCATCCAAAAGTTACCTCATAAATTAAAATTTTTAGGGAACACATTTCAAAGTTCCAAACCTTATAATTCCATCTTTTTCAATGTTGAACTCCAAATTACTCACTACTTTTTTCTATAGATGCACATCATCTTTCCAAGATTCTTTGATCTTCACATGAATAGATGATATAACATTTATTTGGGTAAGGTAGGATTTATATTTTTCCCATATTATTTCAAGATTCATTCATTTAAAATTCTTGAGTATTGAATATTTTTTTATCCTCATCACAGATAAGATAGAATGATCTTTCCTACTCATATTGTAAACCACCATGTTTTCCTTCCCTAAGTGGTAATGTATTCAGAATTTGTAATCATTTATAAATGTAAATATTCTACTTTATCACACTTTTAACTCCTTATTTGTGAAAATATATTTCAAAATCTTATAATTAGTGTGAATATCACACATTTCACCATAGAAATAATGTTATCAAAACTTTAATTCAAAAATCACTGCTTCCAACTACAGATCATGCATTGGGTAATTTTTATCATGAGTCTTTAATTAACTTGAGGAATAAATAATTACCTTATAATTTTTCATGAGGATTCACCCTATCCCTTTTTAATATATCACAAACCCTTCCCTGGTATAGGGTAATGTTAGTATAGGTGTAGTGACCAAATGCTTCTTTAGTTCCTTGAAAAAAATTACATTACTCTATCTAAATGAACCTTACTCCCTTCCATGTCAACTTGGTTAGTTTATTTTATATCAATGAGAAATTTCTCATAAATCATCAATAATATCCAACTAACCTGATAAAACTATAGATCTCAGTTATGATGGATGGTTTGGGCCATTTCTCGATAAATATATCTTTGAAGGATCTATAAATATGCCCTTGTTAGTGATTATATGGCCTAAGAATGATACTTTCTATATCTAGGATTCACACTTTATAAACATGGAATTAAATTTATACCTTTTTAATATTTAACATAATCAAAAAATGATTTTCATGCTTTTTATTTCTCTTGGGATATATGAGGATATCGTCTATAAGGATTACCATATATTAATTAGGGTAGTCTCTAAAGACTCTATTCATAAGATTCATAAATATAGTAGGATAATTAGTAAATCATAATGGATTCACTATAAATTTATAATTTACATACCTCATAAAGAAAGTTATCTTGGAAATATCTTCCCTTTTGACCCTTAACTGATGATATCTAGATCAAAGAAAAATATTTGAGAAGTATTGAGCTCTTTGGAGTTGATCAAATAGATCCTCGATATGGGGTAGAGGATAATTTATCATGACCCGTCCCCCCGGGGACCATGTCGTGACTACCCCAAGCTCGCCTTCCATAGGCCAGGGGCTGGAAACTAGCACCAAAGGCGTAATTCCCTAAAACTGGGAAGAAATTGCCTTTATAACCTGTAAACACACACACAAGCAAGCACATAGCTGGACAAAACACCTAGTAAACTATATAATAAAAGAGTTTTTAAAGTAAAAGGGGCCAGAATACAAGCCCAACTGGAAAGCACAAGTTCAACTGTGATACAATACAACTAAAGAAAAGGGAAAAAAGCTACTCGGTCATCCTCTGATGTTCCTACCTGAAGGGTAGGTATAGATTGCCTCCACAACAATCCACATTTTTCCATCTCCTCCGTGTACCGACACGCCGTATAGTCCACCTCCAGGTACTGTCCAGTCCTAGCACTCTTAGCCTTCGTCAGTGCTGTCCATCGTCTGCATCCAACACAACAAGGTGCGGGCATAGCCCGTGTAGGGGTGAGTATAACAATACTCAGTAGGGACCCCGACAACCTCAAGGTCTCACAAAATCCAACAAATATAAACCAAAAAATATGAAATCAATGAATAACCTTACTCAGGTATATGCCCATACATATACCTAAGTTATCAAGTGATCCATATCAATCATGAGGAAAAAAAAGTACCGACTTAGCTCAACCAGGATTTTATTCACATTATCGAAACCTCGGATACTGTAGAACTCCTACTCAATCGATTATAGTGGGCCTGCCGAAACACCAAGCACGCTTCCCACTAACCTTGGACTGCTGAAGTAATCCTCTTGTCGAGTACTATGGGTCTGCTGCGTCACATAGAGGTGCTCCCCACCGTGGGTCTGCTGTCACAACCAGGCTCTCCCCCTCATAGCCTATAGAGGTACTCCTCCTGTCAAGTACCGCGGGTCTGCTGCCACAACCAAGCGCTCCTCTGCACTATGCTCGCTCATCACTAGAAGTATCTGCTCCATGAGCTACTGGTAGATTCTCCAACTGTCATGAAGTCCCAGGAAGAAGTATCTCAAAGGTCTTCCACTTCATAGGGGTCTCAACACAACAGATGATGTGTCAATCAAACGCCCATTCTGTGAGTTATTAGCCATTTAGTCTCAGGGCCCGGTTGGATTCGTGCATGATCCAACATGACCGTTTCTCAACTATACTCCAAAATCTAGTGAGGTATACTCAAAGGGACCTTCATTCTTCAAGATTACCAGCGCCATGGACGGTTTGTCAAACGGATGTTCGGTGCCAAAGATATGGCCAAAAGAAAGTAAAAGGGTCGTAGTGGGCCCGGGTCTGGTCCGACCCGGTCGGGCCGATCCGGCCCGACCCCGTCTGGCCCGACCCAATTCGGGTCGACCCAGCCTGACCCATTGGGTTTGGCCTAGCCCGTGGGGTGGGCCAGCCCGCTCAGTTCGAACCGGCCCACTGGGCCCAACCCAGTAGGTTGCGATGGGCCGCGAAGAGTTGAGAGGGCGTGGACCGGCCGCAAGGGTAGTTCTACCCGGAGGGCACCGTGTGAGCGAATTGTCCTAGAGGGTGCCGTGAGGGCATGGTCCAGTTCGTCCGGGGCGCCGTGAGGGGAGCGGGAGGCCGACTCGGCCGGGGCGCCATGAGGGGCGCAATAGGCCAGCTAGGTCGGGGCACCGTGAGGGGCGTGGGAGGCCCGCTAGGATGGGGCGCCGCGAGGGGCGCAGGAGGCCGGCACAGCCGGGGCCCCGCAAACGGCATGGGAGGCCGGATCCCCTGGGGCGCCGCGAGGGGTGCAAGAGGCCGGCTCGGCCAGGGCACAGTGTGGGGGGCATGGTCGATTCGGCCATCGGCGGCACAGAATGTCGCGGGGGCGGCACGGGTCGCGGAGGTCGTGGGTGGCATGGTCGTTTCCTTCTTCTCCTTCATTATCGTTGTTTCCTTCCTCCATTTCAAATAACTCCACTAAACAACACAAGGGTTATGGAAAAGATGGGCCATGTTAGTTTGGCCCACACTCCCCGCATTAGTGCGGTAGAAAGTGGTTCACAAGAATGAAGCACATCAAACCCTCCTGCAAAGATTAATCCCAAAACCCGCAAAAGGAAACATATGCGGATCAACTAGTTTGAAAGTAGATCTGTGTCCCTTGTTCTAGAAGGGAAGAACATGGGTATATAAAAATCATTCACAATAATCCCCTACTATGAAAGTTTTTGGTTGACATTGGTGTGAGAAGGCAGACGTCGATTCTTCATAGATGAACATGTCCTACGTCGGAGGAAGTCCCAAGGAAGAAGGTCAAAGGGAGTTAGTGTTCTTCGTCGGTGGAGCATTCTTCGTGGAAGAACACATTCTTCGTTGGAGAGCGTAATCCTTCATGTGTTGGGCATCACATCACTTTACCAGCACTTCGTCGCTTGGTGAATTCATCCCAAATCCTCCTCCCAAACTCCATATATATAGGAGAGGGGAGAGGTAGGTAACGATCATTGTAATTTATGACGGTTCATTTATTAGGAACCTTCCTAAATTCCAACATCGTTGTTACTTAATTTTTAAAAGGGGTCAATCCAATTAATTTACATTGTCATAATAAAGTGGTGTGTTGGCACAATTTAATGTAGAGGAAGTCAATAGGCTCCTCCACATTAATGAGGGGAGTTGATATTTTCTCTCAATTAAAAGGGAGGTTTAATCACAGGTGGTCCCCACCACCATAACCTCTCATGGGAGGTTTGACTTGGGTGGTCCCCTCCACTATAACCTCACATGGGAAGTTAAGGTATGGTGGTAACCACTTCTCAACTTCCACATGTAGGATAAAACTCCTGTGGTCCCACCTCCACAATATTCACATGGCTGCTTCAAATAAAAATAAAATGTCTGCACAATTTTATTTTTATTTTATTCCTTCACGAAAAACCCAAAAACTAACTTTCACTCTCGACCAACCGTTGAGGTGATAGTCTCCTTAAGCAAAAAACGGTGTTGCGAGTTCAACGGTGAACTCAGATTTCAATTCCGAGCACCGGTTCAGAAGTTATAAAAACCCACTCGCACGTTTGCTGAACGTACCCGGAAAAAAGTTCGGAAAATTATTATCAGTCACCCTTGACTCGCATCAGTCAAGGTTAGGCTCTGTCTAGGTGAAACACGCCCCAAAGAACCCAATGGTACTCTTAGATTTTCAATACGAGTTACTGTTTAGAAGTTATGAATTTTTACAATAAAATAATTGTCACTTAATTATTTTATTTACAGCCAAAAACTAACTTTCTCTGGTGGCCCACACCGGCCAAAGTTAGTATCTTCTTAAAGAAATCATAAACTCACGAGTTCAGCAGTGGTATCATATTTTTTATCTGAGTTACTGTTTGTGAGTTATAAGAATTTGAAAAATAAAATAATTTATTTAATTATTTTATTTATGATTATTCAATTTTTGGGTTTTCTCACAGGAGGCCCGCACTGAATAGTCTTAAGTCGCACCTAGGGTAAACCCACTATCCTGAGTGAAACAGTTCCCTCGGATTTCTAATCCAAGTAACTGTTTAAGTGTTATCCCACTTTTTCAGGAAAACTGCTTACACGCGTTAACTTAAGCTTAACAAAACTTCGACGGATCATTTCGGGCACTCTGGGCCTCAGAATCGTGCGCCGTTAGATTTCACGGACTCGTAAAATTCCCATATATTTAAAAAAAATTACATGGAAATTCTGGGTATTTACATTCTCCTCACCTCAGGTCTCTATTTCCCCATAAGCCACAACTCAAACTAAGGGAACAAGTATGGGTACTGAGCATGCATCTGAGCCTCCTGCTCCCATGTGCTCTCCAGGAGGTTCTAGTCCTTCCAGCGAACATGCACTAGAGGTATTGACCATACATGAAGGACCTGCTCCTTTTGATCCTCGATATCTACTGGAACCTCCGTAAAAGTCACCCAATCATCGACGTCCAACTCTCCAACTCTGCTGAGGATTTGAAAAGGTCTGATGAATCTCGGAGATAACTTACCGCCTCGGCCAAATATCCGCAAACCTTATCGAGGTGAGACCCATAAAAAGACATGGTCACCATACTTGAACTCCAGAGGTCTATGTATCCTATCAGCATATGAATTCTTCCTGCTCTGTGCAATCTTCATATGCTCCTAGATGATCTGCACCTTCTCTGTGGTAGATCGTGCCATCTCTGATCCCACTAGTGCTGACTCCCCTGAGTTAGTCCAACATAAGGGTGATATGCAAGGTCACCCGTAAAATGCCTCAAAAGGTGTCATCCCAATGGTGGAGTGATATCTATTGTTGTATGAAAACTCCACCAAAGTTAAGTGATCCTCCCAGCTATGACCGAAGTTGAGGACACAAGCACGTAGCATGTCCTTGAGGTTCTGAATGGTCAGCTCAGTCTGACCATCCGTCTGCGGATGGAAGGCGGTGTTAAAATGAAGTTGTGTCCTAAAAGCCTCCTGCAACTCCTTCCATATCCAGGAAATAAAATGTGCATCATGATCAGTGATAATAGTCGAGGTTACTCCATGTAACCACACAATCTTCTGCACATAGAGGCGTCTCAATCTCTCTATAGAACCCTTCTCTCTGATCGGTAGGAAGTGGGCCGACTTGGTGAGTTGATAGACGATCACCCAGATAGAGTCATGACCCCTAGATGTATGTGAAAGTCCTGTCATGAAGTCCATGGATATCCTATCCCACTTCCACTATGGGACCTCTAAAGGCTGAACCATGCCTACTGGTACCTGATGCTCTGCCTTCACTTGCTGACAAGTGAGGCATCGAGAGACAAACTCTGCAACTACTTTCTTCATTCCTAGCCACCAGTGCAGTCATCGGAGATCCTCATACATCTTCACCACTCCTAGATGTACCTCTAGAGGGTATTTGTGGAACTCCATCAACACTTTTTTTCTGAAGTGAGACTGGTACCATGGTATGTCCTCTGAAGAGGATGACGTGCTCCCCACCTTCATAAAATCCATCAGGTGCCTGTCCTGTGGATATCTGATCTCATCGAGTCTTGCAGTTAGTGTCCCCACGATGTGATGCCCTGAACCGCTGAAGAAGTGGGGGAGTGACTATAAGAGACTAAAGAAAAGTTTCTCCATCTCGATCCACAAATGATATCTGCAAGCGGCTAGCTGATCTGCCGCCTCACTCAGCAGCTGCAGGCCAGACCTCCTGTTGAGTATGTCTGCTACCATGTTCCCCTTCCTAGGGGTATTGACTATCTTTAATTCATAAACCTGGAAGAACTCTAGCCACTCCTGTTGGGAACTGAAAACTCAAAACTTCTACTACCATGAGGGTGAGGCTGGCCAACTCACGAGTGACTAGCTGCAGCCTCCTATGAAAGAGTTTATCCTGTTCTGCCCGAGTTTCCTTTTTTTTATGACTAAGGAAAACCTCATCCCAACATTTTAGATAAACCACAAACTTTTTTCCTAATAAAGTCAATCTGAGTATGAATTTTGGATGTCCAGTCATACCCAAAATAATGTCGTAAGGCCTCAACGCTGCCACCAAGAGGTTCTAACCGACACTATCACCTCAAGGGTCAGTCTCCTCCCAAAGGTATCTCCATACATGAGGTTCAAGTCAATGGTTTATCCGGAAACTCTAGGTCTTGGACAAGATTCTTGGATGGAAGGAATGATTGGTACCTATGTCTATTAATACAGCTGCTAGTAGTAGACATAGTCTGCACCTCGAAACATTCTTAGAGCCCTAGGATCGCATTCCTTGACCGCATGAAGCTACTCTCTTCCCCCCGTACTCCAGCTCCTTGAGCCTGGTGGGGACCACAAAGGGGGTGGTTGTAACATGTCAAAATGTACACCACCTCATGTTGCTCCCCTAGCTCTACTTCCACGTCTGCAGCCTTGCAGATTCATCTGTCCCTAACACTTCTTCTTCCTGAAACTTTTTTATATGCCCAAGTCTCTAAGACTGGCTCCAGTTTCCTGCTTTCCCACTACTAACATTCATTGGCTGCATCCGCTCAGCCAAGGAATATTCAACCACAAAGGTTCTCTATAGAACCCTAACATAAGTAGGAATGCATAGAGGAGTAGTGCTAGCTCAGATGTCCCTAAAGACACCTCGATCATAGTTCTGAGCTCTGAAGCACTGATCATATCATATTCATTGACTACCAGGAATGATCGATACACATGGATGAATACTCATCTATCGACATGTCATCCTGCCAAAGCTATAGAAGCTCTAGAGAACTCTCATCCACCTCCTCAAGATAGTCCTCAGCCACTTGTGAGTCATCTCACCTTAGAACTTGAGGGGTATCTGATGCTAAATCACATGTAAGACACTAAGCCTATATGTGTGCTTTACCAATAACGCTGATTGTAAATGCTGACCAAGAGGTAGTGATATAGCTGACACACTACCCAAATGTACTATCTCGGGTAATGGTCCACGTACTGAAGCCTCATCACTATGCGGACCATTCTCATGGTCTCTCACTAAAAATGTCTAGTAGCTAAGATCACTATCTTCTCTACTGGTGTCTCAAATAGGTGGAAAACTCTAGCAACCACCTCCAGACAACCTTTAGCTATGTGGGAAACTATCTCGCCTCAAAACTTCGGAGTCCTCTACTGCTGGAACTCAGGAAACGCGCTTAATCGGTGTGCACCGCCTGCCAGTGCGGCTGGTGGTTTCTACTTCCCAACGGGTGGTGGTGCTGCTGGTACACCACCCAAAGGTGCCAACATAGTAAGAGGGCCCTGCATCGGAGCCTCGTCGCTTGGTGGGCTATCAGTGCTTACAACTCTCGTAACTATAACTAATTGTCTGCATGGAGGAATCGTGAAATAAACATATGTGACACGGTCAAAAAGTTATACCTGGTGAGCTGACCTGGTGATCTGACTTAAAGAAAACTTTTGAAAACACACACCCAATCAGTGCTTTCGTGTACTAAGTCGGAAATCAGAAGTCAGGGTCCTAGTGTATGGATACGTCGGCCGCCACACCTACACCAGAATCCAGGAACTGAAAACGAAACTCACTAGACATATCAATATTGCTTTACAGAAAATATCAGAGTCCTATGTTCTGCGGTAGAACCGACTCCTCTGATACCAATTTGTCATGAACCATCCCCCCGGGGCCCGTTCCGTGACTACCCCAAGTCCACCTTCCATAGGCCAGGGGCTGACGACTAGCACCAAAGGTGTAATTCCCTAAAACTGGGAAGGAATTTCCTTTATAACCTGTAAACACACACACAATCAAGCACACAGCTAGACAAAACACCAAGTAAACTGTATAACAAAAGAGTTCTGAAGGTAAAAGGGGCCAGAATACAAGCCCAATTAGAAAGTACAAGTACAATTGTGATACAATACAACTCAGGAAAAGGGAAAACAACTACTAGGTCATCCTATGAGGTTCCTACCTAAAGGGTAGGTACAGATCGCCTCCACAACACTCCACATCTGTCTGTCTCCTCCGTGTACCGACACGCCGTATGGTCCACCTCCAGGTATCGTCCAGTCCTGGCACTCTTAGACTCTATTAGAGATGTCCGTCGTTTTCATCCAACACAACAAGGTGAAGGCATAGCCCATGTAGGGGTGAGTATAAAAATACTCATTTGGGACCCCGAGACCCTCAAGGTCTCACAAAATCCAACAAGGATAAACCACAAAGTATGAAATCAACGGATAACCTTACTTAGGTATATGCTCATACATATACTAAAGTTATCAAGTGATCCATCTAAATAATGAGGAAAACACAAAAGTACTGACTCAGCTCAACCAATATTTTATTCACATTATCAAAACCTCGGATGTTGGAGAAATCCTTCTCAATCGAGTATAGTGGGTCTGCCTCGACACCAAGCGCACTTCCCACTAACCTTGGACTGCTGAGGTACTCCTCCTGCCGAGTACCATGGGTCTGCTGCCACAACCAGGCGCTCCCCCTCATAGCCTGCAGAGGTACTCCACCTGTCGAGTACCGTGGGTCTGCCACCACAACCAGGCACTCCTTTGTCGTCGGTCTGCCACCACAACCAGGTGCTCCCCACTGGGCGAGTCGAGTCACTTCGAGTAAATCGGTCAGTAGTTATTAGGTCTCAGCCAGCTACTAGGTCTCTGTACTCGGCTCGCTCGTCACTGGAAGTATCCACTCCACGAGCTATTGGTCGATGCTCCAACTTTCACAAAGTCCCACGAAGAAGTATCTCAAAGGTCCGCCATGTCATAGGGGTCTCAACGCAATAGACGGCGCATCAATCAGACTCCCGGTCTGTGAGTTATTAGCCATTTAGTCCCGGGGGCCCGGTTGGATTCATACACGATCCAACCTGACCGTATCTCAACTATACCCCAAAATCTAGTGGGGTATACTCAAAGTGACCGTCATGATCCAAGATTACCAGCGCCACTGACGGTTCGTCAAACGGACGTCTGGTGCCAAAGATATGGCCAAAAGAATGTAAAGGGGTCGTAGGGGGCCCGGGTCCGGTCCGACCCGGCCCGACCCAGTCTGGGCCAACTTGGTTCAAATTGACCCGGGCTGACCCGTTGGGTCTGGCATGGCCCGTTGGGCGGGGAAACCCATTGGGTTCAGCCCGGCCCATTGGGTCCATCGAGGAGGCCGTGACGGGCCGCGGAGAGCCGAGATGGCGCGGACCGGCCGCGAGTACGTGGTCCGGCCGCGGGTAGGCATGAGGGTGGTTTGGCCCGGAGGGTGCCGCATGGGTGACTTGTCCTGGAGGGCACCGTGATGGTGTGGGCCGGTTCGGCCAGGGCGCCGCGAGGGGCGCAAGAGGCTGGCTCGGCTGGGGCTAAGCAAGGGGCGCGGGAGGCCGATTCAGCCGGGGCACCTCGAGGGGCGTGGGAGGTCGGCTCATCCGGGGCGCTTTGAGGGGCGTGGGAGGCCAACTTGGTCAGGGCACCACGAGGGGAGTGTGAGTCCATCTCGGACGGGGTTCCAGTAGGGGGCGCGGCCGGTTCAGTCGACGGCGGTGCGGAACGCCGCGGGGGCGGCGCGAGTCGCAGAGGTCACTAGTGGCACGACCATTGCCTTCGTCGCCGTTGTCACCTTCCTCCGTTTTGAAGAATTCTGCAAAACAACACAAGGGTTACGGAGAGGACGGGCCATGTTAGTTTTTCCCGCACTCTCCACATTAGAGAAGTAGTAAGTGGTTCATAAGAACGAATCACATCAAACCCTCCCATAAAGATTAATCCCAAAACCCATAAAAGGAAATATATACGGATCAACTAGTTAGAAAGTTGATCCACGTTCCTTGTTCTAGAAGGGATGAACATGGGTATATAAAAATCATTCACAATAATCCCCTACCTTGATCATTGTTGGTTGATGTTGGCACGAGAAGGTGGATGTCGATTCGTCGTTGATGAACTCGTCCTATGTCGGAGGAAGTCCCGAGGAAGAAAGTCGAAGGGAGTCATCATTCTTCGTCGGTGGAGCGTTCTTCGTGGAAGAACACGTTCTTCATTGGGGAGTGTAATCCTCCAAGTTTTGGGCATGGCGTCACTTTACCAGTGCTTCGTCTCTTGGTGAAGCCGTCCTGAATCCTCCTCCTAAGCTCCATATATATAGGAGAGGGGAGAGGTAGGTAACGATCATTGGAATTTATGACGGTTCATTTATTAGGAACCTTACTAAATTCCAACAACACTGTTACTTAATTTTTAAAAAGGTTCGATCCAATTAATTTACATTGGCATAATAAAGTGGTGTGTTGGCACAATTTTATGTGGTGGAAGTCAAGAGGATCCTCCACATTAATGAGGGGATTTGAGAGTTTCTCTCAATTAAAAGGGAGGTTTAATCCCGGGTGGTCCCCACCACCATAACCTCTCATGGGAGGTTAGGCTTAGGTGGTCCCCACCACCATAACCTCACATGGGAGGTTAAGGTATGGTGGTCCCCACTTCTCAACTTCCATATGTAGGATAAAACTCCTGTGGTCCCACCTCCACAATATTCACATGGGTTCTTCAAATAAAAATAAAATGTTACCACAATTTTATTTTTATTTTATTCCTTCACAAAAAACCCAAAAACTAACTTTCATCGTCGACCAAATGCTATTGAGGTTAAAGTATCCTTAAGTGAAAATCGGCACTGTGAGTTCAACGGTGCTCTCAGATTTCAATTCCGAGCACCAGTTCAAAAATTATAAAAACCCGCTTGCATGTTTACTGAACGTATCTGAAAAAAAGTTCAGAAAATTATTATCAGTCACCATAAACCCGCGCCAGTCAAGGTTAGGCTCTTCCTAGGTGAAACACGCCCTAAAAAACCCAACTGTACTCTCGTATTTTAAATCTGAGTTACCATTTAGAAGTTATGAATTTTTACAATAAAATAATTGTCACTTAATTATTTTATTTGCGGCCAAAAACTAACTTTCTCTGGTGGCCTGTGCCATCCAAAGTTAGTATATTCTTCAAGAAATCATACACTCATGAGTTTAGCGGTGGTCTTGTATTTTTAATCTGAGTTACCATTTGTGAGTTTTAAGCATTTGAAAAATAAAATAATTTATTTTATTATTTTATCTACAATTATGCCATTTTTGTGTTTTCTCACAGGAGGCCCACACTAACTAATCTTTAGTCACACCTAGGGTAAACCCGCCATCCTGAGTGCAATAGAGCCCTTTGATTTCTGATCTGAGTAATCATTTAAGAGTTATCCCACTTTTTCAGAAAAATTGCTTACGTGCATTAACTTAAGCTTAACAAAACTTTGACGGATCATTCCGGGCACTCCGGGCCTCAGAATCGCGCGTCGTCAGATTTCGAGGACTCGTAAAATTCCCATATATTTAAAAAAATTACATGGAAATTCTGGTTCTTTACATAATTTTTATTTATAATAATTTTATTATGCTCATGATAATCACTTTAATAATGCATTGATCCATCTTTTTTTAAAATAAGATTGGTTCACCCTATGGAGAATCACTCATGTGTACAAATACCTTATCAATATTCTATTTGAGTTTCATGTTTAATTATTCTAATTCAATGAGGACCATTATATATGAACTCTTTGACATAAGAATGGATCCATGTATGAGTTTGATCTAAAAAATAACCTCACTCTCTAGGGGTAGACCGCGTAGTTCATAGATAAATATATCATTATATTCTCATAAAATGGGAATGTCATCAATTTTGACTTCCTCTTCAATAATTTAAGCTAGAAATACTTCATTACTAGGTAGCATGACCCATATTATATAATTTTACACCAAGGTAATTTCATTATTATTCCAATATTGGTACTTAATAACGGGATGATTCAGAATATGAAATGAGATATCTTTTCCAAAAAAATTGATATGTTATTTATGTTGGTACATCCAATATATACTTAATATAATGTCAAATTAAACCAAAGGAAGAAGAATAATATATTAATAAAGTAACCTCCCACAAATCTCAATTAGATAATATTTACATATATTAGACATGATCATTCCACCACTCTGTGTTTTCATAGAATATTCAATATCCATTTATTTAGGTGTTGATTCCACATTCTTATAAAACTTGTTTTATATAAAACAATATGAAAAACTAGTATCAAATATCATATTATTTGATCTACAAGAGAGATCAAGTGAACCTCGAATCAATTCATTATTTTGATTTATCTCCATGGTAGTGATCACAAATACCCTTCCTTCTTCCCTTTATTGAGGAGGTTTCTAGGTTTTGTGTTATTCACTGGCTAGAGGGTCAGGGAATTGATTCAGATAATGTCTAAACTCCTTAAACTTGAATAATTGTAGTGTGGGTGAATCATTAGCTAGGAACTTATTCTCCAATATTTCATTAATTGACCTCTTAGCCTTAATTTGAAAATTTTGGGCTTGTTGGACTACATTACAACACATAAAACACTTCTCTGGTCCTTTATTGAAATTATTCAGGTGCTTCTTCCCACACTTTTAGAAATTTGGGGTTGAAATTTATTCCCCCTTATGTGATCTACCATCAGTGTTCTCCTGATATTCCACCTTTTCTTTTCCTTGAAATAATGATATCCCCCAGTTTCCATTTCCACATTTAGTGCACATCAAAAAATCTATTCATAGATCCCATAGTCTCTTATGGATAACTCCCTT
This sequence comes from Viscum album, assembly GCA_963277665.1. Taxonomy (NCBI): domain Eukaryota; kingdom Viridiplantae; phylum Streptophyta; class Magnoliopsida; order Santalales; family Viscaceae; genus Viscum; species Viscum album. Next base: position 642,677,243 of record OY728120.1, on the reverse strand, counting down.
AGAAGACTTGGTTTTATGCCACCAAATAAATGGTTTATATTTCATTCATATTGGGATATATAACCAAAGGAATACCTCACAAGCCTTTTTACGTTTTCTTCATAAGTTCCAACAAACTCAACCTACTTTCAATTCATATTTAGTAATTCTCACTCTATCATAGTGCAAAGGGTTCAAGGAAAGTTCTTTAATAATAATAATTTCTTTAACCCATATATTTCTACAGTTTTTATTTACACATTATCTATTGTGTTCTTAATGAGATTTTACCATTTTTTAGTCTCTAATTTCAAATGATAGAAATCCAAGACAACCTTCTTGTGCTACGAGAATGGGATAATGGAAAAAAAAATTCGATTATATTGATCCATTACTTATTAATAAGTGGATTTGAAGATCCATTGAAGGTGGGTGGACATTTTCACATGAAAAATTCAATAAAAATATTCTCTTTCCTTAGTGTGTTTGGGAGATAAATTTGTTTTGTGTTATTATTCATGGTTTATGACAGTTGGGTGGGAAGTTCTATTAGGTTTTGCACACCGTCTCCCACCCCATTAGGCAATTCAGTAGGATAATGTCCACATTGTTCATCACACCAATTTTTATATTTATTACTCATAATTATATCCATTAATTGAAATAAAATTATGTTTAGGGACATAAGTTAATAAATTTATTAAGGTAAAACTATGATCTTAAAATAAATAACTTACAAATGATATGATTACCATATAATATTAAACTCTTAGCTTTTGTCTATGTTATCCATGGTAACTTGCTATTAGTTCCTTTAACCTAAAAATATTCAAACCCCTTATAATGGTTTGTAAAGATTATGTTAATTAGAAAAATCATATCCTATAATAAGTGTTAAACCAAGTGTGTAGTTAGGCCTCATTATCTTGCACCAGGTGAAAATTGAGTTAATACCCAATACGCACCTTTTAGGGTTACCACACCTAGGTACATATATACTAAAGATTTAATTCACTTGTAGTATCCATACATGGATGTTATTACTAGGAAAACCCAAAAAAAAACTCTACTTTCCCAAAAACTATATATGGTATCCTATTAAAAAACCCATCCCTTAGACTTACCCCTAAGGTTTTCACTAAAGTTCTCTAATCATATCATTAATATAACTAAATCCACCTCTAATACCAACTATGGTAATGAAAGATTAATCAACACATTTTTATTAATATTTTATATGAATAAAAATTCCATTACAAAAATGATAAAACATACCTGAGAACCATTGGTTTAATGTCTTGCAGGATTAGCTACATAAAAAAATCATTTTACAATACTCTTCAACATTTCTTCATAACTTATCAAACCTAAATCCCTTATAAAAATCACACTTTTAATACCCATATTAAAATATTGTGTAAAAACCATAAGAAAGGGGTGATATCAAATTATTCTTAAGAGAAAAAAATAAACATAACAACATGTCATAAAGGGTGATATCATAAGCATATGAGACAACATTAACATTAGATAAATATCATATCAACATGAAGTGAACATCAAAGGATGTGAAATGGGAATATAAATACATAAAAGATCAATATTGAATAATAATATATATAACATGGATTTGAAACATTTAACATAAATCTTGAATCCTTATAGAAAAATATAATAATATAGGAAATATTTCAAATATAGCACAAACATTAGTATTGGGAACATTACTTTCATGAGCCACATCATCGTTATATATGCTTATAATCTATTAAAATGTACTCATGAATACTTTTATCATGATACGTAAACTTTTAACCAATTAATTATAGAGTGATATAGGACCCACCCATTATTCATCCATAATTATGAGTGGCACTTGAAAATCATTCATTTATAACATTATAAATAATTCATGGGAATAGAACGGTTTTCATAAAAAAATTTGAATGAAAATATTTTAGTTTTCATAAATAATAAACATCAATAAATATGGGTTTTATAAAAAATCCAAATTAAAATCATTTACCTTTCATATAAAAATTAACTCATGTAAATAAAAATGGGTTTCTTAACAATTCCAAATGGTATAATATAATACAATGGATTAAATTTATTGACATTAAAAACTTGATCACTCAAAAATAATCACATAATAAAATTAAGATGGATAGTAAAACATGAAACATAATTCCATTAGAGATAGATATTTTTGAATAAATAGTGTAAAATTAAAACCATATCACAAAAGATATTTCTTGAAAATAATTTTTAAATCACTGACATAAAATTCATAAGTATTAGCCTCTTTTTAAAAATTCTCCTTTGGTTTTAAAAAATTAATAATAAAACCATTAATTGGAGTGGTTTTGAATGTTAAACTCTTTTTTCTAAGAAATAAATGATATAAACTCTTTTAAAATGTAAAATAAATGAATATAGTGAACATGGATTAAATAATTTTGAAGAAGATATTGTATAACTCAAAAGACGAAGTTTGAGTTACTAAATCCCTTACCTCTACTATCAATTCAAACAAAAGTGATTTAACCCCATGTATCATGAATATAAATATATTAATTACCTATTTTAGAACCATATTAATATCAAAAATCATTTATAAAATTAATTTATTATTATTCTATACATTTATATTAGTTAGTTCTTATCAATTTTCGAAATCATATGGGAGTAATCTTGACCATTTTGTACTAATTTCCTAATTTTAGTATTATTATTAATTATTCCATAATATTTCATAATTAATGGATCATAAAAGTTATTATAATTGATAATTTTTAATTATTTATAATTTTATAAATTCTTTCTATGTGATGTTTGGTTGTGATCTTTAAAGATGAAATCAGTGATGAGAAAGTTTCAGTGATTTCTAATGAACAAACGTTGATATATTAATTAATGAGTTAAATATTAATTTTACCATTCTGTGAACAAAATAAAATATTTATTACCTTTTTTATATTATATATTATCAGTAATTAATTTCTCATATTTATCCATTATATTTTTTATATCATTTTTTCATGTTTGTGGTTAGACCCATACAAACAAGAACTTACCATAACTAATGGTTTATTATGATTATGTTGGTGGTTTGTTTTAGAATAATATAATTATTATAAAATAATAATGATAATTTTTAAATAATTTGAATTTGATGAATAATATTTTATTATGGTTTATTATATAAGAAATAAATTATATGAAAAATGAGATACATTACTTCAGGGAGGTGGTAGTTCTCACAACACACATTTAATATTTTCATTTCCCAATGAATGGTTGGGAGTTATGGTGGATTATAATTTGTCTATTAATAATAATAATTATATTTTATATATCAAATTTATTTTTCAATTCCATCCTTATAAACTATTATTATAGGTGGTCATGAAAAATAGAAGATGCTTCTATGTGGAGGCAGTGGTCTGCACAAACGTACAATCAATATTCTGTTGTTTTTATAAGATGGTGTAAAGGAATAACTATGGTTTATTAAATTAATATAATAAAAATTAAATATAAAAATGACACTTATTTTATTATATTACTATGTATAAGGTAGGTTTTGAAAATAAATATTAAGAAGAAAAGGATCTGGATTAAGTAATAGTCACTTTGGGACCTTGAACATTCTCTTGAAAGTATCCTTTGAAATGAAGGGATTTGGATAATTTGTAGTGATCAGAGGATTTTGAAAATGAAATAAACTTATAGTAGAGGAATCATTTTCAAGTTTCTAAGGATATTTGTAAGCCAAAGTGGATCATTGAAAGCATTGAAGTGGAACCCTTTTATAATTGAACAAAGAAGAAATTTTGTGATTCCCCTTTACATTTCAATGATATCATTTAACTATTCAGGGAAAAAAAACTCCAAAAGTTGATATTAATGGAGTTTGGGGTGATATTGGGTTGATAAATCTTCAAAAATTTATATTGTCACATTTTTTAAATATTTCTTAAGTCACTTACTCTTATATATTAATTTTTACCATTTTTTATTGGGGTAACTCGTTTTTATCCAAGTAACTTATGCTTTACTAAATGTATAAAATAAAAACTCTTTCCAAATTTGGAATATATGAACCTAAATTTAATATATGTTTAATCTAATTCAATTTCCAAATAATAGAAAATTTACTTTTAAAATAAAAAATTATATATATAAACCTTTTTTATAAAAAAATGATGTTTTCACCATTATGTATTATTAATCTTATTTAGAGTTGATTACCAATTGAATGTATGTTAATATAAATATATTTAATTAAATATAATATTATAGTCATTATTTAAAATATATTAATTTAATTTTTTATAAAAAAAATTAAACAATATTATTAAAATCTAATATTTGAAAATAACAGTTTCACCATTATCACTTTAATTAACTTTATCAATATTATTTTCATGCCTAAAAAAGGAATTCCTTACATAGTATGGAACTACTAATTTCAAATATTGAAACCATTTTACCAGATAAAATTTTTAATGGTTAGAAAAATTTAATTTTTTTATTATCACACTTAATGCATAAATACAATTTTTAGAAAATATATATCACCAAGCATAAAATAACCTTTTTTATTATAAATTTTTCTATAGTTTTTGTAATGTAGTTACCTATATTTATACCTATAAATTTAATGAATATAATATAAAGACAATGTTTAATAATTATATTATGTGAAATGGTTTTTGTTTTAGTTTTGTGTTGTGTGTATGATAATATACTCACATGATATTTCATTATTGAAAAGTATTCACATTAAAATTATGATTTATTACATCCCTCATGCTTCTGTTATGATAATTATTTATTCATACAACCCACTACAATGTTTTCTATATCCACCCAACATATCCTAACATCACCCATATTAATGATCTATACTATAATACTGTATTTTTGAAGGATGTATTTGGTACTTTAGTCAGATTGGTTTTCCTTAGCATGAGTAATGGGTCCATTATTGTCTTGGTAAATATCAATTAATCCATTAATTCCAAGAACTACTACAAGTTGAAAAATGAACATTTTGATCTAAACAATCTCCTTTACAAAATTTAATATATCTTGGTACTCTTTCTTTGTTGCCAAGTTCCCAACGATGTCTTATTTGGAACAATTACAAATAATAGCTCAACTTTTCAAGAAAAAAAATACCATATTGATACCTCATGTCGTCTATATCAGATGAGAAAATTGCATCTATCTAACCCTTTATATAGAAATCATCCTCTCCTCCTAATACTAAGAATTTATCTTTCATCCTTCTTTAGTACTTAATTATGTACATAATAGTAATACATTGACTCTAACCAAGATTCCATAGGTATATAGTAGATATTATAAGAGCATAGGTGATTTCAAATTTAGTATATAATATATCATACATGATAGAGCCTATGGAAAATGCTTATGAAATTTTATCCATCCTTTCTAACTCCTTAGAATGATCTAGAATTTTCCTAATATGCATTCCATGTAACATGGGTAATGATTCCTTTTGGGTTTATCCATACTAAATAAATTATCATTTTACCAATGCAAGTGTCCTTACTCAATCTGAGAAACCTATTCGATATATCTATATTGATAGTTATACCAAATATAAAGTGTTCTTCATCCATGTATTTAATCAAGAATCATTTACCTAACAAAATATTTATAGAATATAAATTATAGTTGTAATTTTCAATAATATATATGTCATATATATATAATATCATAAATACAAAAAACACTCTCACTAATCCATTTATTTATACAAGAATCATCTATTTCCTTGATGAAACCAAACTCTTATTAAATCATCAAATCATACATTCTATCTTTGAAAATATTTTTTTGATCTATAAATAGATTGTTACTGTTAGGTCCACAAGGCTGAATACCCTAAGGGGGGGGGGGTGAATCAGGGTATGACTGATTTAAAATTAAATCTCGTTCTGATCTTCTTTCAATGTTAAGAAAAACACTCTTCTCTCTCTTTCCCATTGCACAATATAAACATAAAGTAAAGCATGCACAAGACACAAAAATTTTTACTTGGTTCGCCCTCACTAGGATATGTCCAATGAGCATACACAAGAAATGTGCCGATGTACCAAATCCAATATAAGAACACTACTATTTACAAGGTTCGGGATAGATCACTTCTATTCCCAGGATCACTACCTTTACAATGTTTAGGGTCAGCTCACTACTTTCCCAAGGGTCACTCCCTGTTTCTCTCTCTCTGGATCACTACCGGTGGAGAGGATCACCTTCTTCCTCTTCCTTTGCTCACTGCTCTGGAAAGGATCCACTCATAGTTTATAGACCTGTAGGTCTCTTCATTATCACTAATGAATGCATCCTCCGTTGTATGTAGATGCTCTATTGAAGTCCAACTTTCACCCATAGCTGAATCTCACTTTGCACCGTAGGTATCAGAAAATATTCCAACTTTCATGCAACCCTGAATCACTGACGTGATTCAACCTTACCTGGTTACCTTCTCTAAGATGGCACACAAGTATCGGCGTGCAAGTTACAACTGGCACGCAAGTCGACCTCAACCACTTGCGCAACACAAGCTTCTGCAACTCCAAACTTGCACGACTCACACCCTTTTACGCCCAAACCAATATTGGTGTGAAACCACCAACTATCGTGCTTCTTCAAAACTTGGTGTGAAATTACTCGACACCCCCTTATTCAACTCAAAACTTGGGCGACTCCCTTCCTTTCTTTCCCAAACCACACTGGACACGCAACAAACAATTGGCGCACTACTTCTACGTGCGTGACCACACACCACTTGCACGACCACTACACCTGCACGATGGGAGATCTGATTTTCTCTAATTATTGAACTCATCCTGAATGAGGAGAGGTCAACCTCTATTTATAGGCATTTGTACACCCTACGCAACGGCGCACAAGTCTCCCCTCGGTGCGCAAGTTTCGGCATGAAAGTCTCTGCCGCACAAGTCACTTGCGCGACCAAACCTAAAACTTGGGTGGCCCTTTTCCCTTTGTGATATTTTGATGTTCTGATCTTGAAAAATAAATGGTGATCACGTTTCCTCTCCTTCAATTCAATGGCGCGCAAGTCCCTTTTCCAAAACCACTTTTCTCCATTTGCCTATTTCCAGGCCCAAAAATTTGGCAGACACTGGAAAACGGTGTCACCTTGTATCTTCTCTTTTTGTACCGCCTCTAGATCATCCATTCCTTTGTCGACATTCTTGAATCAAACATGGATCGTTAACCACATCCCTTGAACTCAACATGACACCATGAAATCCTATTTGTCAACAAATTTGTATGTCATGGTTTGCTCTGTCAACAATCACAACACAGATGTCCACTGTTTCAAAAAACACAATCACCTCAAAAATGCTTCAATGATACCTTGAGGGATTTTTTCCCAACAATCTCCCCCTTTGGGTTTGTTGAAAACTCTTCCATAAAAAGATACATCATTAATTCTTCAGACACCATTTTCCTATTGCACTTCTGATAGCAATCAAGGATTTACTCAACACATACTCTAAGCCCACATGAGCAATGCTCGGTGTGAGAAACATGAGTAAATGAAAAGTTCATCAATGAATCACTTCAACTCTGACACCCACTGTTGACACCAAAATAATACCAATTTTTGGAAATATTCTTACCACATTCCAACACCACTCTTCTGCTTTTATCAATATCCTCAGCTGTCGTGATATCTATTCTTTGATCAATCACTTCTAGCATCGTCAGATTTAATATTATCCCCCTATCTCATTACTCTTCCCCTATCTCGTTGCTCCACCTGTCAGCTTCTCCCCATATCAATTATGATTTATCAAATTGCCACACTGTCTCCCCCTTGAACAATCATTATTTTCTTCCCCTTTTTCAATGAACTCAGAGGTCACTCCTTTGCAGTCTGTAATAGAGTAGAGAACACATATCAGCACATTAGGGAAAAACACAACATACCTCGGGGAGAGAGGGTGTTCCACATCCACACTCTTTCAAGTGTGGGGAGTCTACTAAAATCCCAAAGCCATTTTATGCCTTTCAAAAGCTTCCTTGGGTAAGGCCTTTGTCATAATATCTACAACCTGTAGATCTGTAGGCACATACTCCAAATTCACAATCCCTTGATCCACCTTCTCCTTGATGAAATGATATTTGATCTCAATGTGCTTTGTCCTTGAGTGATGAACTGGATTTTGGCTAAGATTTATAGCACTTGAGTTATCACACTGGATTCCGATCTAAGACTTCCCTTAAACTCCCATATCTTCAAGCTGCTGCTTCATCGACAACAATTGTGTGCATGCTGGAGTGGCCGCAACATACTCAGCTTCTGCGGTGATCAATGAAATGAAATATTAATTCTTTCTTAGCCAAGAAATACACAATCCACCAAGATAGAATGCACCATCAAACGTTGATTTTCTATCATCCGTTGAACCGGCCCAGTTTGCATCAGTATATCCCAATAACTATGTCTGAGATTTTTCATTATATGTTAAGCCGAAATCCACCGTGCCCTTGATATAATAAAGTATTATTTTCACTAAAAACATGTGGATTTCCTTGGGATTACTCTAATATCTCACTACTTGGCATGTGGAGAAAAAAATACCAGGCCTTGTTGTAGTCAAGTACAACAAAATTCCAATAATTTTCCTGTATTCTGTGATATTAACTGCCTTTCCATCCTCATCTTTGGACAGTTTCATCCGGGTAGCAACTGGAGTCTTTATATCCTTGTAATTTTCCATTCCATATCTTTTCAAAACCTCCTTAGCATATTTGGATTTAGAAATGAATGTTCCATTCCTTCCTTGTGTCACCTGTAGACCAAGGAAAAACGTTAGCTCTCCAATCATTGACATTTCAAACTCAGTTTTCATGAAATCGGAAAAATTTCTGCATTGAGCTTCATCTGATCCGCCAAATATTATTTCATCGACATATACCAACACCATCATCCTTTGATTACTATCTTTTCTGAAATAGAGATTGTAATCAACTCCACCACGTTGAAATCCAAGATTTTTTAGATACTGATCCAACCTTTAGTACTATGCTCTTGGTTCTTGCTTTAACCCATATAGTTCCTTCTTTAACCGAAAAACTTTATTCTCATCTTCATGAATGATAAAATCATCTGGCTGATCAATGTACACCTCTTCTTCTAGAATCCCATTCAGAAAAACAGATTTGACGTCCATCTGTAACACTTTGAACTTTCTTTTCACTGCTATGGCTAAAAATAATATGATTATCTCCAGCCTTGAAACCGGTGCAAATGTCTCACAAAAATCAATGCCCTCTATTTAGGAGTATCCTTTACACACCAGTCATGATTTATTTAGAATAATTGCGCCATATTCGTTCATCTTGTTGTGAAAAATCCATTTAGTCCCGATGATGATCTTATCTACTATCCTTGAAACAATCTCCCACGTCTGGTTCTTCTCAATCTAATCAAGCTCTTCATTCATAGACTATACCCAGTTTTCATCTTCTGCTGCATCAAAAATGCATTTCGGCTCTACCTGAGATAGAAAAGATGTCTGCTTCAGTGACTTCATTATTCTTGTCTGAACTGGAGCTGTCTGATCACCAATGATATTTTTCCTATCAATTTCAGCTCGAATCTTTGTCTTACTATCAGATTCAGATTTTGTTCCCTCTTGCTCATCATCAGTATCTTCTTCTGAGTCATCCTCCACCACTTCTACTCCCCCTGTGTTGCTTACCTCTTCATCACTTTCATCCAGAAACTGTTCACTAGTTCGTTGAGTATTCTGTTCATTTTCAACTATAGTAACATCATTGCTCTCAACAATTTTTCCTAGCCTTTTGTTGGATCATTTATATGCTTTGCTTTTACCTGAGTATCTAAGGAATATCCCCTCATCTCCTCATGACTCAAACTTCCTATGTTTTTCTTTGTTGAGGATGAAACACTTGATTCCAAAGATTCGAAAGTATTTCAACGTTGGTTTCTTTCCATACCACATTTCATACGGAGTCTTCCCTTCTTTCGGACATAACAGAGCCCTGTTCGAAATATAGACCGATTTCAAAACTACTTCCTTCCAAAATTTCTCTAGTAGCTCCTTTTAAATAAGCATTGTTTTGGACATGTTGTTGATGATCCAATTTCTCCTTTACACTACTCCATTCTGTTGGGGAGTTCTTACTGATGAAAATTGATGCCTTATCCCGTGTTTCTCAAGATAGTATTTCACTTGACTGTTTTTGAATTCTGTACCATTATCAGTATGAAACTTCAGAACTTTCTGCCCAAGAATCCTTTTTGATTCCCTCCTATACTACTTGATAGAACTGAACAATTCTGTCTTATGGGTAATGACCAATACACAATAAATTCTTCTATAATCATAAATGAAAAGGACATACTACCTTTTCCCATTTATAGCTCATGGTGAGATAGGTCCACAAACATCTTCATGCACCAATTTGAGAACTCTGGCTGATTTCTGTTCCTTTGGCTTGTATGTCTTTCTGATGATCTCCTCTTGTTGGAAAGCATCAAACGTATGAGTGTGATCACGTGATAATTTGGGAAGGTCTCTAGCAGCATCACACTTTACAGGATCTTCTATAGATGGTTGACATAGATGACCAAGTCACTTATGCCACAACTTTTTTTCTTCCTCTCTGGATAAGAGACACATATCTTCTTCCCCACTTACAAGGTAAAGATTTACCTTTGTCCTATTTCCTTATAGAACAACTGCTCCATATTTTCCTTTCAAAACACACATCTTCTTAGTAAATCAGATAGAGTTCCCAGATTCACATAGTTGACTGACACTGAGCAAGTTATGACTGAGACCCTCTACTACCAAGACATCAACACGTCTCGTTTCTTTTCCCCCAAATTTAGACTTTCCAGAACCAATAATATTCAACCCTTTATCATTCCTAAACTTGATGACACCTTCTTTGTCATTTTTAATGCCTGTAATGAGATCCTTGTTACCTGTCATATGGGATGTGCAACCACTGTCAAGGATCCATACTCCTGAATGATTTAAAGCTTTAAGGGAAATTTCTGCAACTACTTCCTTCTCATCCTTTTTCTTTTTGATCCATGTCTTCTACTTCACACTCGGTGTGGTTTGGAGAAGTTGATCTTCATTAGAGTGTGACAGACCAACTTCATCCTATAGAGCTGCAAATTGATTTTGTGTTTTCATATCACTTGTTGATTCCCTAACTTGCTGCTTACGTCTGCTCGAGTTTTGTTTTGTCACATTTCTTTGAATGATTGATGTGAAATATCTAGCCATGTGACCAAATACTCCACACCAAAAAAATAACCTTCAAATTATGTTCTATAATATTGAGCTCTGTTTGGATGACACTGTTGTTCTTGTTCCCTTTAGTATCTCTTGGATATAGAACACACATTCGGTGAGTGTCCCATATTTCCACAACAATAACACCTAATGTAAGGAGCATTACTGTGTGTCACTTCTACACTACTGGTTTTACCTTAGGATCCACAAATATTCCGATTCTATTTTGTACCCAAATCTATATTCATTCTCAGAGCAGGTTCTTGCAGTTTGTCTTCATCCATGACCACTTTCTGTTTTTGTTCATGTCCCATACCAGTCTTTTCTTTGGAACACGAATGTTGCTTCTTTTCCACTGGAGGTCTGTGCTCCACTTCTTTCTTTTCATTCTTCTAAATAATTTGTTTTTCTAGAACTGTAATGGGTTTCATGAGTTTTTCTTGATCCTTAATCCTTTTTCACAGACCAACAACATCTTTTTCAAGTTCTTTGATACATTTGACTTTCTCCTTTCCAGTGTTAGTCAAAAAATCGATTTCATTCTTTTGTTCTTCAATTTTAATCTTATACTCAACAATATTTTATGAGCTCTCTGGTGTTGAAGATTTTAGTTTTTCAATTTCTTCTAACAGCTCATAATTTTCTTCATCCTGTTGTTGCATATAGAGTTTGGAATCACAAACCAATTTATTGTCATTCTTCGTTTTGGCTCTCCAAACGTCTATCTCCTCAAGAGTTTCTTCCAATTCGTCTTCCATATCAACTCTTCCTTCAACTTATTCCTCTTATTATCGAGTGTCAGTTTATTCTTTATCCTGAGAACTACCGATGACCGCCACCATGACATTTTCCCCATGATCTTTGCAATTTTTTATCTCTTCAACCTTTTCGACCTCAGACTCATCTGAACTTTCATAGTCTTGTGAAAGAAGATTCCTTTTCTTGAAGAAATTTCTCTTGAACTGTTTCTTTCCTTTCACATATTCTAAAGACTTATTTTTGGGAATTTTAACTTCATACTCTTCATTATCTTGAGAATTATTTGGGCATATTGTTGTGAGATGTCCAACCTTTCCACATCTAAATCATGCAAGAAGAAGTTTCCCTTTAAACTTTATTTTTCCTCTTTAAAGGTTCGAGGAAAGGAATGACATCACTTAATCTATATCTTCATTCTCTTGAGATTCTTAAATGGTGAGATTATTCATGGCCTTAAATTCCACCTCCTTGGATTTCCCCTTTTCCATAGAATCATTGTCATCATTCCTCATTTCATATGCAACAAGGGTACTGTGCAGGTTATCCAACGTCATCTCTTTTGGGTCTTTATCTTCCAAGACTGATACTTTTGAATTAAACCGAGGTGGAAGTTTCCTCAAGATACGCTTCACAATATTTATATATTCAATGACTTCTCCAAGACCCCACATATATTCCACAACAACATTTACCTGGTTGAAAAATGCATCAACAAATTCATTCGGGCTCATTCTCAGATCTTCATACTTGTTCCACAGAACTTGCAGGTTTGCCTCTCTGAATTTTTTATACCCTTCATATATATTCAAAATCTTTTCCCACATAGAATGTGACGTTTTTCATGACATAAACATTGTATATATAGTATTTTAAAGGGCTCCACCTAAAGCATTAATACCCTTCGCGTCAGCATCTAGCTCCCTTATTTCAGCTTTTGATAATGATCCATTGTTGATGTCAGTTGAGATACCATGCATAGCTGCTGAAAACACATCCATTCCCAAAGATCAGAAATAATGTTGCATTCAATTCTTCCATATCTGAAAATTACTTCTATCAAAGATCAGAATCCCTTTATGATTAGTGACCTCCATTGAGAGAAGAACTAATATCAAACTTTCCCTCTGATACCAATTGTTAGGTCCACAAGGATGAATACCCTGAGAGAGGGGGGGGGGGGGTGAATCAGGGTATGACTAATTTAAAATTAAAGCCCGTTCTGATCTTGTTTCGCTGTTAAGCAAAACACTCCTCTCTCTTTCCCGTTGCACAATAAAAAAAAAATTAAAGCATGCACATGACACATCAATTTTGGTTCACCCTCATTGGTCTACGTCCAAGGAGAATACACCGACAATGTGATGATGTACCAAATCCACTATAATCACACTACTATTTACAAGGTTCAGAATATATCACTTATATTCCAAGGCTCACTGCCTTTACAATGTTTAGGGTCAGCTCTCTACTTTCCCAAGGGTCACTCCCTATTTCTCTATCTCTAGCTCACTACCGGTGGAGAGGATCACCTTCTTCCTATTCCATTGATCAGTACTCTGGAAAGGATCCACTCATAGTTTATAGAACTGTAAGTCTCTTCATTATCACTAATGAATGAATCCTCCATTGTATGTAGATTCTCTTTTGAAGTCCAACTTTCACCCGTAGATGAATCTCACTTTTCACTGAAGGTATCGGGCAATCTTACAGATTTCACGCAACCCTGAATCACTAACGTGAATCAACCTTACATGGCGCCATTCTCTAAGCCAGCGCGCAAGTATCAGTGCACAAGTTACAACTGGTGCTCAAGTCCACCTCAACCACTTGCGTGACACAAGATTTTGCAACTCCAAACTTGCGCAACTCACACCCTTTTTTGCCCAAACCAATATTGGTGCACAACCAACAACTATCGCACTTCTTAAAAACTTGGCTCGCAAGTGTCACCAAACCACTTGCGCGACACCCCCTTCTTCAAATCAAAACTTGGGCGACTCCCTTATTTTCTCACCCAAACCACACTGGACGCACAACAAACAACTGGCGCGCTACTTCTACATGCGCGACCACTACACCTGCGCGACTAGATCTCTGATTTTCTATAAGTGTTGAACTCTTCCCAAATGAGAAGGGTTATACCTCTATTTATAGGAATTTGGACACCCTACGCGATAGCGTACAAGTCTCCCCTCGGTGCACAAGTTTCTCCGTGCAAGTCTCTACCGCGCAAGTCACTTGCGCGATCAACCCTAAAACTTGGGCGCCCCTTTTCCCTTTTCCATATTTTGATGTTCTGATCTTGAAAAATATATGGTGCTCATGTTTCCTCTCCTTCAAGTCAATGGAATTCAAGTCTCTTTTCCAAAACCACTTTTCTCTATTTGTCGATTTTCAGGCCCAAAAATTTGGCAAACACTGGAAAACGTCGTCACCTTGTATCTTCTCTTTTTGTACCGCCTCCAGATCATCCATTCCTTTGTCGATGTTCTTGAATAAAAAATGGATTGTTAACCATATCCCTTAAACTTAAAATGCCACCATGAAATCCCTTTTTTCAAAAAATTTGTATGTCATGGTTTGCTTTATCAAAAATCACAACATAGATGTCAACTTTGTCAACAAACACAATCAACTCAAAAATGCTTCAATGACACATTGAGGGATTTTTTACCAACAGTTACAAATTGAATACATGAGTAGACTCATTTTTAATTTCAAAACCTTTATGTTATTTAATATACAGACCCACAATTAAATTTTTATTATAGAAAGTGTTTCCAATATCCATCTGATATATCTCATAATCAAAATGCGCTACTATGTAAAGGAATATTCGAATAGAATTTATCACTAAAATAACTCAAATTTTATCTTTATTTTCATTACTATAGGTTGGAATGTAACCTTTTTCCACCATTCATTATTTATATGTATAAAATCTATAGTAAATGTTGGTTTATTTGTGAAATTTTTACTTTCATTATATGGGTCTTTACCCTTTAGTTTCATCCACCAATTTACACATTTTTTAATACATATAGAGTTCATTTCAGATTCCATATATTTTAACCATTTCTCATAATTACAACTCTCTATGGCCTCTGGGTATGTAGTGGGTGTGTCTCCTATGAACATTACTTCATTATCATTTTATATGATAAATCTATATCTCATGATCTCTTGATAAATCCTATCAAAACTTCAAGGTTCCGGTGTAACTTGAGTATGTTCTTCTTCTATAAATCTTTATGGAACCGGCTAAACCTATATCTTAGGAACGCTTCCTTCTTATTGGTATTGAACATCCTCAATTTCATATTTCCTCTCACAAACTCCTAAATTTTTATATTCCTTTTGAATAAATATACTATTTTGTTCTATAAAAACTTTATATTTAGCATGATTATAGAAATAATATCCATTAGTTTAATTGGGATAACCAAAAAATAGGAACTTGTCTGACTTAGGATTAGTTTTTTTAAATCAAATCATCATATGTGTTCTTAAAAACCCCAAATATTTATAAAATAAAAACTGATATGTTTCATATATATTATCTCATATAAAATCTTTATAACTAATTTTGATGGAAGTTTAAGTAAAAATGTAGGACTCTCTAGTGCATAACCCCAGAAAAAAAACAAGGTTTTGTTGAATCATCATCAATCAAAACATATCTAATAGGGTATGATTCCTCCTCTTAGAGACATTTTTCAACTATGGTGTTCTAGATGGATTGAGTTATGAAATAATTCCATAATCTCCTAGATGACTAGTGAATTTTAGGATCAACTATTCACCACTATAATCCAATTAGAGAATCTTAATAATATTTCCTAGTTGATTTTTTTAATTAATTCTCAAAACTATTTGAACTTTTTAAATGTTTAATTCTAGTTTCTCATTATAAACACACTACCATACAGACAAAATCTATAGATAAAAGTAACACTATTCTTAAAACCACCACTTTCTTGAGTACCCATAATTATACATACATTTATCTCTATAATATCCGATATTATACTATCCCTTTAACATTTTCCACTAAAATATTCTTTTCTCATTTTCAAATAAAAAATATTTTCAATTATCAAAAAAATTACAATTTAATGGTTCTAACAATCCATCTGTATTGAGTCTTTGGATAAATTTATCATTGATATTCCCAATGAAACAATTCTAAAGGTAGGTAGGATTGGAAGAAACCATGGATTTCTTATTCTAACCATTTTAAATAAGATTATCCATATCCAAAATGTTTAAATCATTTACCATATTCATAATTCCATGAAACATTTCATTATTATATATATAACAACTTTTTTTCATAATAATGAATAAAAATCCCATATTATCAAAAAAAGATACAAAAAATAAAATTCCTTTTAAGGTAGAGAATATAATAGCATTTCACAAATTCTAGATTTAATTCACAAAGAAAAATTAGATCATGATTACTGACTTTTAAATTATAAACTCTTGCTAAATTACCGAAACAAATATAAAATTCACCATTTTACAATTACCTTTTATCTTTAAGTTTATATTTATTGGTAAAAATATGTGATTCACACCTATTATCCAATACCCATGAGTCATTGTTGGTGAAATTGACTTATATAATACTCACATTCAGATTCTTGAAATTTTTCACTTTAATAACACTTCTTAACCATATATATCAATCAAGAAATATCTTATAGTTCATACCTATTAGAGTTATAAAAATTATTTCCATGAAGTAAGCAATAATCTATAAGAAAGACATCACTATGGGTGAGTCTCATGTTTTATATATTTTCATCAATACCTTTTAATGAAATTATTCCCACTAAAAATGATAACCCTATACATCATATCCATTTAGTGTCCCAACATCTATATTTCAAAAATTATTGAGTCCAATATGGATTTTATATCACAACATAGTTTTTAAGGTATGAAAAAAATTCCAATTATAATATTTATTATTCTTAGATATGTGACATCCCCTAATTAGAGACCAGTGATTGGTGTACTAGATAGAGTTTCTATGTGGACTCAAGTGCTCTGACCTGTTCACTAGAGGCTTCAAACATTCAATGAGGATTGAAATTGTAATAATGGGGAGACTATCATATCAGGTAAAGAAAAAAATAGAAAATATCATACAATATCCAATAGTTATAGTTAGATTATGTGGAAGTAATAAAAAAACCTTCTATAACAAATGAAATGTATAAGTAAATAGTCATATAGACACATGACCATACTAGAATAATTAAAGTGATCTTCCATTAGGCCAATTACATGTATAACATAAAATAAAAGAATAAATTAGGCCTCCAAAATTCATCCAAGAAATCCTACTCGGTCATGAAACATTAGGCCTCTTCCCTATCTAAACCTAGGGAAAGTGATATCTACTCATATACCCAAGTTTCATGGACACCCAAGCTAAGTGTGTGTACACTTATAAGATAACCACTAATAGGGCCATGTACATAACAAGTAAATTCGTGTCTGAACATGTGATATGGTTATAATACATAAAAAAAATTTATAAGCATAATAAAATAACAACTATAAATATTGAGGATTTAATGTGGAATATGGGATCGACATCAGCTACTTCAACTACTGTTAGATGTAACTAATAATAATACCAATGATTGTAACTCAGGGTAATATGTCCACCCTAAAAAGAAACATGTAACCAATCATATGGAGCTCAGGGGTAGACTCTCCCTATTAGGAAACAAGAAACATCATCATGAACTCTCAGGCATGCCTGCACCCTCCCAAGAAAATATATCATCTCAAGACTCATGGTAAGAATCTATATCATGGAATACATATCACATCTCAATACTCATGGATATCCCACACCCTTATAGGAAACACTACTACAAAAAATAGATTTTACCTTAATATTATTGATGGTAAAACATTATAGTGACCTAATAATGATATACATAAATATGACATCATTTTAGATGAATATTAAATACATGTCATAATAATACATTACCCATTACCATAAAGGTTTAGTGTCTTTTGATAATAGATACATAAGCTACATATTTAATTACATATATTCCTTATCTCCCACAAATTTCTTTTCATATAACATCCCTCTTAAAAATACCCTACTTAAAACCACTCTTCATAACCTAGGGAAATAAAAAAATAAAGGTTGGTCCTATATTCTCAATAAGGGTAAACAAAGGAGATATCAATCAATGATGATATGAAAGTATAAGATAAGAATAAGGCTATAAGATAACGATCATAACTTACAAATTTCATACCCAATATTTCATTGATCATAAACATGATTCATGGCATAAAAATTTATCATTTCAAAATACATGAATAATAAGAGTGAGGAATCATCGTAAATCAATCATGAACCATGAAAGCATATCATAAGAATCTAAACATGCCATAGTAATTTTTTGGCTTGATAATAAGAATAAAAATAATTATATCTTAGGAGTAAAACATTTATCATAGAATTACATAAACATGATAATTTAAATATTCTCTTAGGAGTAACTTATATATAGTTTAAATTTTTTATCTCTTAATATTTTATTAACTCTATTGTATCTTAGAGGTTTATTAACTCTGTCATCTATTGATTGTTTTATAACTCCATCATCTCTTAATATTTTTTTAACTCCATCATCATTAACCAATGAATAATAGGTCTATATAATTTTAGTCCCAACCATAACATAATCATAATCCATTTATATATATGCCACAATTTAGTCCTAACTATAACATAATCATAATCCATTTATATATATGCCACAAGATAATAAAACAGTAATCATATCATCATAACGTAACCTAAAGATATTAAATAGGTTCAAAAATGTCTCATCATTGTAATCATAAACTATAAAGATAAATAATAAGGATGTTATCATAGGATCATATCACTAGTAAATCATAAGTAACATCAAAGTATGTCATCATAAATGAAAAATGACTTAAAATTATCACAAGAATATTTATTGAGGAAAATACCCTTTTCATTTTGAAATAACAAATTTAAAATATATAAATTTACAAAAAAATTTGGAAAAAATTTTCTTTGAAAGGAACCATGAAAATTTTTAAATGATTCTACAAATTATTGAATAGTCATGATGGTGGGAAATTTTATTCATTTCGTAATCATTTAAAACAGTGATTCTATTCACACCTTTGATAAAAAGTGCCTCATTCAGAAAATGATAAGAATATTATTTTTAAAAAAAGTTATAGAAATTTAGAAATTGGTAAAAATAACTTTAAACAAAATTTTTTTGGCACCCTTTAATTTTTATAAAATATTTCTCTTTAAGATAATTTTATTTTTTCAATAGATTGTGTTGCATGCAACAACAAGTTTAAGTGAACCCTGTAACATTATTAAAATATTATGTGTCCATTTTTAACTAGTTGTTTTATTGGTAAAAATTTATAAAAATAAATAAATTATGAAAAATATATGGTCGATAAATTAATAAAATAAATTCATTAAAAAAATTAAAATAAAAATGACATTTTTCTAAAAAATTATTTAATCCATATGACGAATTTTATATCAATATATTAAATTAAAACCAAGTTTTGAATGATTTTAATGAAATTTCTATATTTTATTTACTTGATATAATATTTTAATCATCCAAAAAATATTTTTCTAGGAATGGAATTAGAATAAATTTAGTTTTGTGCTTAAAAATGTATTTTTCCTAAAAAACAATTCGTCGCATTTTATGCACATACATTAAAATTAAATTCTATAATTTATTAATATTTAATTAGATAAAATAAATTTCATATTTATAATCAAGAGTTTAATATTTGGTAATTAATCCTCTTTTATTTTTAGTTAATATGTATAGTAAACTTGCTAAAAGTTTTCATATCACTAAAGGGTAAATTTGGATTAAAAATATTTTATAAGGAATTAATTTTTCATCCTAATTATTATTGGATGAATTAAATTATACCCTAATAACTTAATATTATAAATTGAGACATTTAATGGAAACTTATATATGAAAATTAAATATATTTTTTAAACTAAAGGAAGTGATAAAATGTCACTCTCTTAGTTTTAAATATCATTTATGTGTTGAGATTTGGGAAAAAATAGTTATGAATGAATATTAATAGTAATTTTGTTTCTATTGAAATAATATTATTGTTGTTAATTTATTTATAATTTTTATGAATTAAATAATTACCTTAAATACTTACACAACACTTGCAGTAATTAGTTAATTAATGGAAAATCAAATAAATGATATTAAAAATAATAAAAGTATTATAATTTTATATAATTATAGAGATAAATGAATTATATATATAACCATAACATTTTGGTGATATTTTAAAATAATATTTCTTAATTATAAGTGTTTTATTGATGTTAATAAAGCCAAACTAATGAATAGTATCAAAATAGACAGCCATGATATTTTCTGAAAATAATTTTTAATGAGTTATTTAAAAAACATAAAAAATATTAAATAAGGACAATGAGGATAAATTATGGTCATAAATTTCTTAAATTTTAAATTTATTTTCCAATTTATACCTTATAAGTAAAAATTAAAAGTTTTTAATATTGAAAAAGTTGTTACCATAGTTAGAATTAAAGTAGGTTAAATAAGGGTTACTCAAAATGATAAGGTCTAAAATTACAAAAAAACGTGTATAAAGTATATTTTTTTATTGTATTACAACCCTATCCTATATAATACTTAAATAAATTCCCATTTTAAGTTATTTTTATTGAGATATTATTTATTATAAATTATTCTATTGAGAAATTCCAAAGGGCCCCCGCCTCAATTATAAAAGATTACATCCTCCCTTAATTAATTAAACCACTTTGAGTCATATATATATATATATATCTAAATCTATGAAATTGTATTCTAAACATACATATACACATTATAGATGTTTTATTCTTTCTAAAACACTATCCCTGGGGACCTTTAGTAGAGATCTAAAGGAGTCATTTCGAAGAGGTGGTAATCGCTCTAACCGATCCCTTTTTTTATACTCATATTTTACTCCTATGAATTTTTAATATTTATCATAAATTATAAATTATTTATCCAAAATATTATAAAATTTTATTATAATTATGAAAACACCTTTATACACCCCTTTTCCTATCAAACAAGAAGTGAAAGTATCTCTTGTGTGTATATAAGACTTAATGTCTCTACATAGCGATACAATACATTTTTCATCACCAACTTTTATTAATGGGTATTATGATGGTTTTAATGTTTATATATTATATTTATTACATAATTATACCTATGTAATGATAATATCACATCTAACTTCTTATCAACCAACATTTTTAGAAAACGATAACGGTGTTCGTGCGTACGTATGGACTACTATCTCCACGATGTCATGTAATTATTTTTTCATTTATATTTCACATGGATTAAAATAAGGAATAATTTTATTAATATGTATTATATATATTATATAATAATTATTCTAGAAATATTAATAATTATTTACCTTTATTTCATTCAATCGTTAGAAAAATGGAAACAATGTTCGTGCGTACGTATGACCTATTGTCTCTAGGAAAGGTGTAATTATTTTTTCTATTTATAATTTTCTGAATGATTATAAATATGTATACAATTAATATATATTATTTATATACCATTATTAAGATATTTTACATTATGTTATCATGATAAAAGTATACAAATCGAGACTATCAAACCGAAATATACTTGGAAAATGAAGCAGTTATCACCCAAAATACCAATTTTAATGACACATTACTAAGAAATGGGTGATAATATGTTATAAATAAATAATAAATGGTATGATATATATATATATATGATTATGTAAAAAATTTATAATAAATACATATTTATTATACTAGAGTTTTGAACATGAATAATGAAATACGAGACTTAAATTTAGGGTTTATTTCATAATCTCATTATTATTCATGATTATTTATCTTTAAGTATCCACTAGGTAATATTTATCTTCCATTTCCATGTTTTCTATAAAATTTTCAAAAAGGTTTTTAATATTCTAATATAATTTCTTAAATTATTTTTTACCAAATTTTTACTTTTTATAAAATAGTTTGAAATGAATCTTTTTTTGTTTTCTAAATGAGGCTCCTGGTGCTTTTTTGATAAAAATACAAAAGGAATGCTTTTATTAACTTATACGTAATGATAGAATTTTACCGCCTTCATTAATCATTAATTATTTTAATCTTACATTACAAAATTATATGGTTATTTTATAAGAAATATTTTTCCTTTATATTTAAGAGGCTTTTTAAAAAATGATGTCAAAATAGAAAGGTTATTTTCCTTAAGAATTATTTTAAGTGATCATTAAAAATAATATTCCATCTAAGATAAAATTATTTGATGTTATATATGATTTACTGGGAATATTATCCAAGAATTCCATCCATACTCTTTCTCTAGTTGTTTTATGTTTATGATGGAATTATTTTTACAAAACCTGTTTCTTTTACATGAGTTATTCTATGATGAAATAATTATTAAACCCATTTATTATAATGGGTTCTGATATAGTTAATTATTTATATTCCTATGGAAAAAATATCTATGGTTTTCATATTGACACTTGTGGGACTTATATCTCCCTCTAAATCATTAGGTAATGATTTATATCTCATAAGATAAACATGACTATAATGGGGAGTAAACCTAATTTAGTAAGGTAATTTGTCCATTATGAAGGGATTCAGAGTGATCCTTGACTACTATGATGGTTTTTGGATTGAACTCATACCACTAAGATAATATTGTAAAAGAGATTTTATGACTAAGGAAATGATTTTCGGTGAATATGTGTATGCCACAATTCCATGTCTAATGTTATTCTCTAATGGATTATATTCTTTGATTATTTTATGATTCATGTCTTATGAACATACAAAATTTATTCTCCGAATCAAGATTATGATATTTTATATAAAGTTTATAATTTTCAAATGTTATTTTAATGTTCTTATATGATTATTCTCATGTTAGGATTATGTAATCATTGATATCTCCCTTGTTTACCCTGAATGAGCATCTGATCTGACCCTTTTCTTATATTAATTTTCCCCATGATATGAGGAAAGTTAGTAAGTATGATATGTCAAAAAGGGTTATAGTTATAAATAAATAAGTTTGAGGTGATTTAGATAGTTTATTAACCACTTTTTTATGTTTCCAAGTTTCCAAATTCAATATACCTTTACGATCTTTATGTGTGTGCTTGTGTAATGTAATGAATATTTATCAAAAAATATGTAATAACTATATAATAAAATATTGGGTTGTTATATTTGGTATCAGAGGATGGGTTTATTTAACCCTAGGAAACTAGGTTGAGAAAACATTAGGGATATGTATAAGTATAGGATAAAATTCTAAAGTTTTGATAACACTCATGAATGACCAAGGTTAAACCTAATGTGTCATAAAAGAATGTTTCACATATTTGATATCTTATAAATGATTTTTCATATGAGTATTACTTCTCACACTATGATTTTTTATTTTATTCAATGGTAATAACCCAAAGGAATCATATTAATGAAAAATGTGATCGTCGATGTAGTGATTTCCCACCTCACCAACTAAATTTCATGGGAGATGGAATTAATATTATTGATGTTTTTTTACACAACTTTCTCAAGCTATGAATCATTTTGAGTTTAAAAATAATCAATGGAGGGAAAAAGTACATTTAAATATTTCATTAGGAAACATACACCTTTTTTATTGTGTCTTCAAATCCACTAGTTCCTGATCAATTGATCAACACCATTGAGAAAATATTTTATATTATTCAATACTAGAGACATGAAAAAGTTTTCCTAGTTATTTATCATCTGGAAGGTGAAGCTGATCAATGGTGGAATATTAAAAAGAATACAAGGAAAGAAGAATAAATTTAATAAATTGAATGGGATTATTTTAATGAAATATTCTTTAACAAGTACTTCCCTCATATTCTATATATAAATATGGAGATATAATTTATTAAGATAAAAAAGGATGAAAAATACATTGTACCTATAAAGAAAATTTTACAAGGCTTACAATGTATGTATCTAGTTTAATTATCAGCCAAAAAAGTAAAATTTATTTATTATTTAGTGGATTAAAACCAAGTCTTTGGAGGGAATTATCTATAAGATACTCTAGTACCTATGAAGAAATTGATCGATGTGCTCTCAAGGTGGATATGAATATTACAGTTACCCATCAATCTCATGGTTTTTATAAGAAAATAAAAATGTTATTCCAATGAAATTTTAAAAACCATGGAGAAAAGAATATTATCTTTCATTTATGATCAATGTGTGGATGGAAACATGGGGGAAATTTTATTATGGGAACTAATAAATGTTTCAATTGTAGAAAGGAAGGTCACAGGGAAAATGAATGTTGATGTAATGGGAAGAAGTTAACTAATGAAGTGAATCGAGAAAAATCTCCACATAATGCACCAACCACACTCCAATGCTATAGATAAAATAATTATGGGAATTATTATGATTAATGTAAAAATGTAAAGGTTTTGATGATCAGAATCAATAACCTCTTAAGCTAAAATGAAAATGGAAATCTCATGATATCACGATTGGAAAAGTGGGTTATGAGAATAACATGGTGAAATGTACACTTATCTTACACTCTATAATAACTAATGTATTATTTGATTTTTCATCCACCCACTGTTATTTATATATAATTTTCTTAGGGTATCACCATATCATCTCAAAAATAAGATATTGAGTTAGCTATGAAAACTCCTTATGGAACAACAGTTGCATCTCAAGTTTATAGTTCTTCTTCAGTTTATGTTTGTGGGAAAGTACTTCTTGAAAATATTGTGATTATCCTTTTAGTTGAATTCATTGTGATTCATGGCATGGATTATCTTTCTCTATATAGAGATCATATTAGTTTTCAATGATGGGAAGTCTCATTTTAAATTCCAATAAACCTATAATCATTTATCGATGTGGATATTAATATAAATATCAAATGGAAAATGATTCCATCATGTGGGTATTAATTCCTATATATAATGACTGAAATTTCCTTTTTTATTCCAAAAAACACAAACCAATACAGGAATCAAGGGTGGAGAAAGTAAAATAACCCCATAGAATCATGTTTAATAACCAGCTTATAATCATCAAGCAAGGATCCAAAGTTGGTTTAGAGGATCAATCTATCCCTCGGGTTACCTTTGATAGACAACAAGTCAGCCGCGTAATTCCTTTCGCGCCAAGTGTGTCTTACCTTAGTGTTCTAATTGACGTAGTTCTTGCATTATATTAAGGTATACACTAAACCCCAGGGAGCATCACATTATCCAAGTAGAAATTTAACCAGCAACGCAAAATCTGTTTCCACTTCCGAAATCTGGATATCAACTTGTCTGTATAGGGTGAGACCTGTAGCCAAGGCCTTGACCTTTGCCACTATTTAATTACCATCACCAAAGTAGGTCGAGAACCCCAAGAGCATATATCCACAACTATCCTTAACCAGAACTATCCCCATCATCTCCCCATACAGGCAGGACCCATCCACCTTTATCTTAAGGCCTACACAGGGGGGGTTCCATCGAACCCATCAGCCTTGCAGTTGAGTCCAAGAGCCAGCAAACACACATAATCTGGGTAAGAAGCATCTTAACGTGGTGGAGTTACCATCATTTTTAATCAACAACCCAAGATCTATCACCAAAATCTTCACTCGAACCTGTAGATGGGAGCTGAAGATCAATGCTAGATACATGGATTTATTCCAAGCATCCCAAAGCACCCACCAAGAGGTGAAAAAAACCATTCCTCGCAACTTAACCTCAACCTCAAGATGACCATCCCCCTAAAACCATCCTTAAATCCTTTAATACATCAAACCTCCAGTGATGTGAATGTTCATATCTTGAAAAATAAAGTTCCAGACCCCTCATGCCTAGTCCCCTTGAAAGAAAATATGTTTAGTAGTCTCATTCTGTGGAGAACGGAAACACTGACATCTAGAAGCCAGTGAAATTACTTTAATCTAAATATTGTCATTTGAAGGAATTGACTAATTCCTCATGCACCAAATGAAGAAGTTTAACTTACCAGGTATATCCTAGAGCCAAAGTTTGGAGGCCCACATATAAATATATCCACCAGAATGTATAAGATCCCTAAAATCCCATCTCAAAAACCTCCCTGAGGAGGAGCTAAAAAAATTACACATATCCAACTCATCCACCATCATAATTCTTTTAAACATCTCCCTCTGATCCCTGAATAAAATTTCCTTGAAGAAATCCCGATAACGACTGGCCTCCTTAAATAAATGTTGAGAGATGGATAACTAGGAAAGTGAAAAATATCATTTGACCAATTTATTGTCCACAGGTTGATGTCACCGCACCCCACTATCCATATAAACACTTTATCCATCTCCTTTAAGTGACCGAGGAGGAAACAAGAAAAGCCTGATAACCTCCTGTGATTCTGATCCCAGGCCTTCCAATCCTCCCCATATCTGTTCATAATAAATTTAGACCATAAGGACTTTCCTTCACAGAAATCCCAAGGCAATCCAGCCTGCATGTATTTCATGGCTTCCTCAACATCACGCAGACCAATGCTCCCTTAGAAAACTATTTTAGCCATCTATTTCCATAAGGCCCAGTGGCAGTGACCACCTTGGTTAGAATCCCATAAGAAGTTATTGAGAACATTCTCCAAAAGCCTAATGGTCACCTTCAGTGGTTTTAGAAGGTAGAGAACATGAATTGGAATGGAGGTAAGGACACTATTAATTAAAGCGATCCTACCTCAGAACGAAAGAGATTTATTTTTCAATTTTCAAATGCGCCCTGCGATATGGTTAAGGATATAAAGAAACCACACCTTCTTAATTCTATTATTAAATATTTAGGCACCCAGGTAAACCATAGGAAGATGTCGTTGTTGTATTCCCAGGTTGGATTGGATGGAATTTGCATCTCTAACCAAGAACTTATTTTAAATGTAAACACTGATCTTCCCATAGTTCATACCTTTACCCCTCAACAGGACATAAACATTCATGATGTTGAAAAAACCAGATATGGATCTTTTCCTACCATGCATAAAGAAAAACATATCATTAGAAAACATAAGATGAGACATGAAACCCTTGAAAAACCTGTAGTGATAAGGAAGGATCTTCCCCTCCTCCTGACTTCGATGGATGTTCCTCGTAAGGGCCTCTTGAGACATGATGGACAAGGAGGGAGATAAAGGGTCCCCTTGTCTAACACCCCAAATATATTTAAAGAAGATAAAGGTATTGTACATAAGAGTAAGAATGATCCAAGGATATGAATAACATATGAAGCAAAAGTCACCGAACGAATCATGAAACCCAAACCTCATCATAACCCTAAGAATGAATTTCTACTCCATCTTGTCATAGGCCTTGTCCATATCAACCTTAATCATGATGTTAGACCCCATAGATCTTAGGTTTATATCATTAACCATTTCTTGAGATATGCCAATCACCCCTGAATACTTCTACCAGACACGAACCCATGCTGCTCAGGAGAAATTATCTGCAGAATAAAACATCCAAGCCTTCTACCAAGAAGAGTGGCCCGGATCTTACATGCAATATTGCACAAGCATATTGTCCTGAAATAACTCAAAGCCGACAGATCCTTCACTTTCAGAATTAGGACCACTTTCAAAGCACTAAAATCCTAGTTTAACGGACCTCTCTTGAAAAAATCCTAAACATCCTCCATTATTTAGCCTCTTCCAATATCCCACATTTCCACATAAGAAACCCATGAAAAGCTGTCTGGTTCAGGAGTGCTATCCACATTCATACTGAGCATTGTGTTTTTAATTTACTACTCCTCCAGAATGGTCATGAGAGATTCATTATCCCTATAGTCCACCAGGATTAGAATGCAACTCATAAAATCCGCCTCATCATGCTGATCAATTAACCCCCCTACATTCAAACTATTCAATCCTACCAACATCCCTTCAAAAAACTCCAAGGCCCTTCTCCTCACCACATCCATGTTTAAATTGAATGAACCATCTTCGAGTTTAAGGTTGATCCTATTGTTTACCCTTTTATCCATAATGAAAGATTGAAAGAAAGAAGTATTTTTATCCCCCTATTTAAGCCACAAGACTCCTGATTGTTGTCTACAAGTCCTTTCCACTGCCAGAAGCTTCTCAGCGAGCTGATTCTTCTTCTCCTCCATCAAGGCAAATTGGTTTTCATCTGAAACCTACACCACAATATCCTCTATATTCTCAATATTTCTTTTTAGGTCCTCTAAATTATTATTTGGGATGCCTCTGCAAGTGATCCAAGTCTGAAGGTCTTTCCTCAATCATTTCAGTCAATTCATAAGTCCAATTGAATTATAGGAATTGAAGAAGAAAATCTAGTAGAATCTTGATAAGGGATTCATACACTCTAGTGCATCACCATGGGGAGAACCCATTCTATTGTTTAAGAAAAACATGTATCAATTCAACTTTTTAATGATTATGAAGAACATTATAAGATTACAATCAAGAAAATGTGTCATCTCCCTCTTATTGATGAATTATTTGGTCAAATATGCAGTGTTCAACACTTTTACATGATTTATCTTAATTATATATATAATTAAATAAGATTTAAGATGGAGTATATACCCAAGATAAAATTATATAAAAGTTTTGGAAACTATTAATTTATAGAGATTCATTTTGGTCGTATTAATTCCCTTTTTATCTTTATAGATTTAATGAATGGAGTCTTTAGAGACTAACTTGTTCATTTTTTTGTAGTCTTTATAGATGAATTTTTGTATATTCAAAGCTCAAGTAAGAACATGAGGATCACTTGAGAATTTTGTTGAATACCCAAATGAAGGAGAAGCTTTATGGAAAAATTAAAGTATGAATTTTTGTTTCATAATGTTTCTTTTTTGGTTCATATAATCTCATGTGAGTGTATATCAATAGATCGTTCAATGAAAGAAACTATTGAGAAATGTCCTTGACCAACCAAAATAACTGAAATCCATAGTTTTCTTTGGTTTTCTATATATTATAGATGTATTTTGAAATATTTCTCAAGATATCTAATCCACTCACCAAGTTTACTCATGAATAAGTTTAGTTCATATAGACAAAGTAATGTGAATAGAATTTCAAGGTGATAAAAAGAAGGTTGTTCAATTCACCTATGCTCACACTACCCTGTAGTGGAATTTTTTTTATTATCTATAATGATGAATAAAATAAAGGGTTGGGATGTTTCTTATAGAAAAATGCTATAGTGATATCTTATACTTTACGCCAATTGACGGTCCATGAGAAAAATTACCCAACTCATGATTTATAGTTAGATGTAGTAATTTTTTCATTAAAGATATAGAGGAATTATATCTATGGAGAAAGGGGTGACATATATACTAATCACTAAAGTTTAAAGTATATTTTCACACAAAAATAGTTGAAAATACACTAAAGTAGATGTTTGGAGCTGATTAAAAATTATGACTACTCATTCCATTACCACCCTGGGAATGTGAACAAGGTGGAAGATGCTTCGAGTCAAAAGGATAATTCTAGGTTATCTATAATGAGGATAAAAAAGATAAAATAGTTAAGGATATACAAAGGATGGAATTGGAAATATTGAAGGAATATGATAAATCTTATCTGGATTAAATGAATTTTAAACCATCCATCCAAGTGAGGATTAAAGTGGTAGATAAGGAATATGTACATCTAAAAAGAAAGTGAGAAATTTTCCTAAGTTCAAAATTTATTTTTATAGAATAATAAGTTTCAGGAACTGTGTATGTGTCTCACCAATACCATATTTGAAGAAGGATTTTTTTTGGATAAGTCTCATAGTTCATCCTTTTTTATTCATCCTGGAAGTAAAAATATGTATAGAGACCTAAATGAATATTTTTGGTGGGATGATATGAAGATGAATATTGCAGAAATCTTCACCATGGATTTTGTCGTGAGTCTCCCCAAAACATCTAAATGACATAATGCTATATAGATTCTAGTTGATCTCTATACAAATTAATAACACTTAATTTATACTAAATAATATTTGTCTCTTGATCAAATTTACAAAATATATATTATAGATGTGATAATATTGCATAGAGTTCCACTTTCCACTGTATCTGATCGGGATGTAAGGTTTACCTCAAAGTTATAAAGAATTATTTAGTAGGATCTAGATATAGAGCTAAGTTTCAACACTTATCATCATCCGTAGATAGATATTCTAATAGGACTATTCAAAATCTATAAGACATGTTGAGATCTTTATTTATGGATTTTAAAGGTGATTTCAATCAACAACTTCCTTTGGTATAATTTTCTTACAAAAATAGTTTCAACTACAACATTCAGATGGACCCTTATGAATCCCTCTAGGGTAAGAAGTGTAGAACTCCAACATAATGGAATGAAGATGGAGAAATAAGTATATTAGGACATGATCTAGCTGAGGAGATAGAAGATAATGTTAAATCCATTCAAAATCACAAAATATAATCTCACGGTCGACAAAAAGTTATTCTAATAATATTCATAATGATCTAGAGTTTAAAGTGGGTGATAATTTATTCCTACGAATATCTCTATGGAAGATATTAGTGATATTTATAAATAAGAGTTAGCTAATCCCTAGGTATATCAGTCCCTTCGAAATTCATGATCGTATCAGGATGGCAACTTATCAATTGGCACTTCCACCAAATATCTCACAAGTACATGATGTATTCCATATATGCCTCCAGAGGAAGTACATTCCAAATAATTAACCTAAAATAAACTCATAGATCATACCACTGGGGAAATATAATTTTTATGAAAAACAACTGATAGAGATTATAGGCAGTAGATATAAATTTCTATGAAACAATACTACTCTCTTGGTTAAAGTTTTATGGTGAAACCACCAATTTGAGGAAGCTACATGGGAACCTGAGGACATGATGAGGTAGATGTATACTCATCTATTTGTATCTGAGTAATGAATTTCAAGGGTTTAATTCATTTTAATGGGATTATAATGTAGCATCTCTATTTTTTTATGAAATATTTCTCTTTAAAATATTTTTATTTCTTCAATAGCTTGTATAGCACATAATAAAAAGTTAACAAACTGTGTAAAATTAATAAAATATAATGTATCAATTATCTCCTATACATTAGATTGGTGAAAATGAATATTGATAACTAAATTATTAAAAATATATGGTTTATACATTTATAAAATAAATTATATAAAAAATAAAAATTATTTTAAAATAAAAGTGACATTTTTATAAAAAATTATTTTATGCTTACAATGAATTTTATAATAATATATTAAATTAATCCCTGTTGGTAAATTATTTTAATTAAATGTATATATATTACTTGATAAAATAATTTAAACATTAAAAAAAATATTTTTCTAAATATGGGTTAATAATAAATTCAATTTTACAGTTAAAAATGTATTTTTCATAAAAAATGATTTTTGTATCATTTTTCACACTTATATTAAATTTAAATTATTCCATTTATAGAAATTAATTATATATAATTAATGTGATATTTATAATCATGATGATCAAATTTGGTAATTAAGCCCCTTTTATTTTTAATCAATATGAATAGTAATTGTAGTACAATTTATCACCAAAGTAAAGGTAAATCTGGTTAATATGGAATAAAAATATATGATAAGGCTATAATTTTTAATAATAATTATTACTGGATAAATTAAATTTTACCATTGACACATAAGGTTCAAAAATGAGTCATTTAATAAAAACTTTTCCTAGAAAATGACTTATAGATTATCTAAACCATAGGACGTGAAAAAATGTCACCCTCTTAATTTTAAATATTATTTATGTGTTTAAATAGGGAAAATTAGTTATGAAAGAATATTAATCGTAATTTTGTTCATAATTAAAATATATCCATTTTGGAAATTTATTTTTAATTTTTAGGAATTAAATAAATACCTTAAATGTTTTCACAGTGCTGATGCAGTAATTATTTAATTAATGGAAAATCAAATAAATTATATTAAACATATTAAAATTGTAATACTTAAAGAACATTAAGGTGGTAAAAAACATTATAGATGACCATGTCATATTTGGGATATGTTAAAATATATTTTTTGAATTATATTTATTTTATTGATGTTATTAAAGTCAAAGTA
This sequence comes from Viscum album, assembly GCA_963277665.1. Lineage (NCBI taxonomy): Eukaryota > Viridiplantae > Streptophyta > Magnoliopsida > Santalales > Viscaceae > Viscum > Viscum album. The sequence goes on along the minus strand of OY728120.1, from coordinate 642,644,860 downwards.
ATGAATAGTACTAAAATTGAAAATAATGATATTTGATGAAAGTAATATTTTATTTATATATTTAAAATCATAAAAATATTAAATAAGGAAAATTGGGATAATTTATGGTCTAAAATATCATAAATTTTCCATTTATGGTCCAATTAATGCCTTATAAGTAAAAAATTAAACCTTTTAGTATTGAAAATTTTGTAACCATATTTAAAATTAAAATATGTTAACTGAGGGTTAATCAAAATGATAAGGTTTAAAATTACACAAAAAAAGTGTCTAATTTTTTTTGGCTAATGGTATTAAAACTCCATCCCACCTTATATTTTAATCTCTTCCCATTTGTCGATATTTTCATAGATATTAAATTTATTATAATTAAATCTTTTGAGAAATTCCATAGGGCCCCTCACCTCAATTATAAAAGGGAGCCTCCTCCATCAATTAATTACATCACGTTTATTATTCTATATTGAACATACAAAAAAAATATCTTCTCCACTTACCTAGACAAATTATAGAGTTTTTTTAATCCCAAAAATACCAACCATGGGGACCTTTAGAGGAGATCTAAACAAGTCATTTCGAAGAAGTGTTAATCACTCTAACCAATATCTTTTTTTATAATCTTCTTTAACTCCTATGAATATATGATATTTATAATAAAATAAAAAATTAATCAACCAAATATTCATAAATGTTATTATTATTATAAAAACGCCATTATACACCCCTTTTACCATCAAACAAGAAGTGAAAGTATCGCTCGCGTGTACGTATGACATACCGTCTCCACGTAGAGATATAATTCATTTTTCATCACCATATTTTATGGATGAGTATTATTATGGGTTTAATTTTTAGATATTATATCTATTACATAATTATACTTCCATAATTACAATATCATATCTAACTTCTTATCACCCAATCTATTTGGAAAATGATAATGTCGCTCGTCCGTAAGTATGGACTACCATCTTCATGATGTGATGTGAATAGTTTTTCATTTATATTTCACAGATATGGTAATAAGGATGAATATGATGAATATATATGATATATATGTTATAATAATTATTATTTAGAGTTTAAGTACACACCATACACTGTTTCCCCAACTATGTGGGTTAAACATTCTATAACACTAAAAACCATGACATTTATAGAATTTATTCTAATAATTATAAATTTTTATAATTATAACTTAAAAATATATAGAAACCTTTAAACACCAAAATAAAACTAAAATTTATAATAAATCACTTTTAAAGCATGCCAAATTCACTCTAGTGATCTATAATTCAATATTATAATTCCCAAGGATGAAACCCCACCAAAACCAAACCAATGCTCACCGAATAAATTAATATGTTTCATAGAAAAACATAAAATAATATTTTCATAATCCACATAATAATTCAAAATATTACATATGCCACTGCTAATTTTTGGATATCCAAACCACACCAAACCAAATCAATGAACATAGTTAATAAAATATAAAAGTAGAAACCAACTAAAATACTACACCAATTATGTAACCCATCCCATAACACTAAATATAACCTAAATTAAATCAAATAAAATAAAAATAATTTATTATGAAACAAATTTCCTTTTTTCTTGTGAAAATAAACTAGGAGTATATCAGCCCGCCCTAAATACCTAAGCCTAAGATTCCACTGACCTCAAGCATACCTCCTAGTTTGATAAATTCTATCAACTAGAAGTTATGGAATATATAACCCTTTGTGATACTATTCCATCAATGAATTAAAAAAATGAGTCACACTAGATTCTGCTGAAAAACCCAACTTAAATCTGACATACCTATTTGTAAACAAATAAAATTGGAGTATAAAATTTAGAGCCCTCACTTACCTTATATAAAATAAAATAACTATCAATATGAAAAATGTATACATTAATTCTCAATAGTGATGATAAAAACAATTAAAATATCAAGAAGATAATTCAAATGCAAAAACTAGAGAAACAATTATGGTATTTAACTCAATTGAAACTAATAATTTAAGAAAAATCATACTTCATATTAATGTTTTCCAAGAGAAAATAACCTATATTAGGATTCTTCACCTATAATTTCATAAAAAACAAGAATAATTTCTACCCATGAACATTAGAAACCACACCATTTTCATGGGTATTGGTGATTCCACCCACCTAGTAGGATTCCCTCGCTATACTCAACTCCTTGAAATGATAGTGATAAATGAAAATAAATGTTCTATGTATGTGGGTAACACTCAACCCATGAAAAAATGAATAATAAATGATGGTGAGAATCACAAAATATCAATATATAATAAAAATAATAAATAAAACATAGTAATAGACGATAACTCACACAACTTAAAATGGGTGAAAACCCATACCCAATTCTTTACATAAATAAGAAACTCAGATATCAAAAATCAATACTTAAACCATTAATCGAGAAGAAATTATATACAATGATACTAAACTCAAATTAATAATAAACAAATTGATGGGAGAAAATAACCAAAATACGGAGAATAATGGGCCAAACCACAAAAACTTGTATACTCATCCCATTCCTATTACATCTTTACCCATAGAAAATCATGATTAACACGTGAATAAAATAATAATTAAAATAATGAACTCCTATGGGGTTATCTCCTAGTGGATGTACAATGTGCACACTTGCTCTACTAAAAATATATAATTCAATATCTATGGAATTGGTTGGGTATCTTGGGAGAATAAACACACATATATGATCAATATACCATGATAATAAAATTTTATTAAGAGTTTAATTCCCTTATAACCATATAAATTTTTCTTTCTTAGATATTCTAGGAATGAACATAGTTGAGGATGGCCACTTTCATGATGATCAATAAATAAATTATAAAAATAACTTAATGGGTATGACTTCCAACCCAATAACCCAATACCCTCCACTAATACCATAAAAATAAATTTTTTTCTTAGTATCCTTCATTTATACCTAAGGCTAAACAAAATTCTACTTCTAGATAAAACTCCCATAAAATTAAATGAACATAACTACTAACTCAAACAACTAAATATTCATATAAAATGAAAAATATAAATCCCACTCATCTCACTTGTCCAACTCAATTTCCTTACCTAGGATCCCACACACAACTATGATCAAGGAAACCCATAAAATTCTATAAAATCCTTAGGATGTCCCATAACTAGTCTCTTTGAGGTTGGGGATAAAAGGAAATAAAAAAATTAAATCATGTTTATGCTTCGTAATAATATAACCATGTTTCTAAATATTTATGTTCACCTTGTGATGCACGATAAGGAAAACCATGCACAAAACCCTATAAATTGGTAATTTTCTTGAATTTTCATGTTAATGCTAAATTCAAATATTTATATTAAAATGGTATCAAGGAAACCCTAATATACTTCAATGTAAAAAAAATACGTGAACATACAATCTCATTTCCAAATAAACTCATTCCATTAATCTATATATCATCAACTTATCTCATGATGTTCAAAATTTCATATGATAAATAAAAAACAATTCATAAATGCCTAAAAGTGTTTATCTTTACAATGTTTAAAATCATAAACTAAACACTATCAAATCAAAAAATAAGGAAAACAAAAAGGAACTCACATAGAAATCCATTTCAATTTACTTATCTAAAATAAATAAATAATGAAACATAATTTTAAAAAAAACTCCCTTTTTATTTAAAGTCAGTCAATTAAACCATACATTTCATTAAAAATTAACTTCTATTTACATGAAAAAACCACATCGAATATTTTTTTTAATTATTTAAAATCATATTTTATTTCAAAATAAAATGTTTAAATTAAATTTCACGTCAAAATCCACATTTTATAAAATTAACTCACTTAAAATAATAAAAACATTAGAAACAAAATTATAAATCATGGTTGGCCTTCATTCAAATAAAACCCTACATTTTACCTCAAAAATGAATTTATATAAAAATAACCAATTTTATCAAGCTAGTAAAAACCCAAAGTTTTCTTTAAAACATAAAATCACATTTAAAACATATTTATTCTTACATAAATAATTAAAACTCAACACATGCATTGATATACTTTAATAAATTAAAATATAAAAAACCATTATTTAAACTTTAAATAGAACACTTTAAAGTATTTTTTGTACTAGATCATATATTCTACAAGTTTCACCCTCCTAATTAGGTCACCACTAAACAAATCATTTATCATAATCAATATAATCCATTGGTGACTCTTAAATTAGTTGATGGCTTGTCCCATTTTATAGGACCATAATATAAATAAAGGACTTAGTAATTATACCTAAAGTCACTAAAAAATAATACTTGCAATAATAAGAATGATAATAGTATTAATGATCATAAATAAATTCACTTGGAATAAATCATTCATAACCACACCAACTAAAAACATATAATTTTACAAATTTTAAAATTATAATTAACAAATAAGTTTTAAAAAACCCCAAATTTTGAAATTTACACTTATTTAAAATTTCAAGAATACTCTACCTCAATATCCTTTTCAATTAAAACCAACTCAAAAAATTATTTAAACCAAATCATATCACTTAAAAATATTTTATTTACTAAAATCTGATACTTTTATGAATTTGAAAAAAAACATAAATTTGTTTCCCTAAGTATGAAAAAATCACAAGTATAATAACTCATGTACAACCAAATTCAAATATCATTCAATAACTATTGTGTATAAGAAAAAAAATTGTCTCCATACCAATCCCTATAATAAATTATTGAACCTTTTTCTATACCACATTGGTATTTCCAAAAAAATCATTAATTACACATATAGTTTCTAATCCTAATGTAAAATATCTACAGTAACTTTGTTCTTCATTACATTTGTGTTGAAAAGGCACACACATAATCTACCTTTTAAGTATTTAAAACCTATCTCTACCTCTACCTAAAAAAATTCCCAAAATACCAATTCTCTTATACTATTTTATAGTTACCTAGTATGGATACCCAATCCTAAGATTCCATAAACCACAAGCATGAATCCCTTATACACCAGAGGCTTCTAACTAGTGATGAGGAACCTATAAAACCATTAGGTATATTGTTACCTTATTGAAATAAACAAAAATTAGTCACATTGGATTCTATAAAAAATCCATTATCATACATTAGTAATTCAAACATACCACCCTACAAATAAATAAAATTGGTTTCATAATTTATACCTTATACATATATTATATAAAATAAAATAAATAACTATATAAAAAATATATATACATTTAGTATCATTAGTTATGATACACAAAAATAATAAATTAAATAAAGATTCTATAATTCAATACACAAACCAAAGACAAATCCATGGCCTCTTCCATAACTAACACTAAATCTTGTTTATAACTCAGGTTTCATGAAAATGCTTTTCAAGATCCATGAATTTAATACTAGATTCATTATTTGGACCTATAAAAAATAAAATAATAAGGTTTAACCCTGAAAACATAATTCATACCATGGGCATGGTTAGGGGTAAGTCTGTAGACCTAGTGGGTCCCTTGATCCTCAACTCCCCTGAGTTCAAGTGATAAATGGGGATGAATGTGTTATGTTTATATATTACACTCAACCACCAAGATATGAATAAAAATTTATAAAAATAATTACTGAAATAAAAAATATATAATAAAAAATGATAAAAAAAACATAATAACATTATATAACTCTTGCAATACAAAATCTATAAGAACCCATGCCCAATTCTTGATGCCAACAAGTAAATCCAATATCAAAACCCATTCCCCAATACCCCAATCAAGAATAGAGGTCATACTAAAGTCGTAAACTTAAATAAATAAAAAAGTGAGAAATAGTATATATGAAACATAATATATATAGAAAATGATTAATACACATTTATAAACATACTTATTCTATACCTATATTGGGTACACCGTGGGAAATTTATGTTTAGTACATGAATACAACCAATGTTACAATGATGATCACACATGGGGATGGCTTCATATGAAAATATGGTGATCTTTATTACTCTATATAAAAATAAAAAATTCCATGGTCATAGTATTTAATGGGAACTAAATAGAATAAAAACCCATGCGTGATCAGTGTTGTATGATAATAAAAATATCTTATGAGAATAACACCCTTAACACTATATATATTTAGGACTCTCAGAAACTCTAGCTTTGAACATATCTAAGGATAACCACCTATATGAGGATAATTAAATAAGTCAACAAAATATCCCATTGAATGCAATCATTAACCCAATAACCCAATACCCTTCACCAATCTCATAAAAAATCACTAACACCACACTCCAACACTTGAGGATAAACAAAAAAGGTAATTACATTCACAATTCCCAAGAAATAAAAATATCCCATCTACTTAATCTAACAAGTAAAAACGTTTTGAACAAAACTAAGAGGAAAACCACTCATTTAACTAATCCAACTCACATATCTTACCTAGGGTTTCACACCCAACCACAATTAAGGAAATATATAAATTTTTTAAAAACAATCAAGAATCCCCACAAATAATATCTAATTGTTTGGGGATGAAAATAAATAAAAAACACACAAATAGAGGAATGAATTATTAAATTGTATGGTTTTATAAAAATTCATCTAATTATTTGTGTGCCCCTTCCTTGATATGTATGGTTTTCAAAACCATGCACTCAATTGTACAAAAAATATTATTAACCATTAATTTAATTTAATTTTCTTAGTAATTCTATTTTATTATAATTATTTTTTAAAGTTCATTAGGTAACTATATTATGCATCAATATACCAAAAATACATGAGTAACCACTCTTGTTTAAACCAGAACTCATTCCACATATTCATATTTCATCAAATTATCTAAAAAGGATCAATAATTCATATAATACATGAAATAAAAAAAAGTAATAACTACTAAAAAGTTTTTAACTCTCTAAACAGATAGCTCAAAAAACAAAAACCCTCTAATCCAAAAATAAGAAAACCCAAAAGGAAATCAAACAAACCCAATCCAATTTTCTTTACTAAAATATAAAAAAATGATATATATTTTTAATAAAAATATTCTTTTATACAAATGGAGTTAATTATATCAAACACATAATTCAAAGTAAACTTTTCTTTCAATAGCAACCTACATAAAATATTCATTATAATTATTTGAAATCCTATTTAATTTAAAAACATTTAAATAAAATTTCACCTCAAAAACGACATTTCAATAAATAAACTAAATTAACATCGATAAAAATATCTCAAGACAATTTATAAAAAATACCAAACCATATTTGAAATAATACCAATATTTTTTTAAAAACATTTTTATGTAAAAGAAACCAATTTAATCAAGTTAATGAAAATAATACTTTTTCCTTAAAACACAACATCACATTCAAGATCTTTTATTTCACCCTGTATAATTAAAACATAATGCATACCTTGAAAGAGATCATTATATTAAAATATTCAAAACTAATATTTAAACTTCCAATTGAAATATTTAAATAAATTATTCCATTAACCAATAAAGAGAATTGATGATGCCCACACAAACAGGTTTCCACCAAATTAACCATTTAACCCAAGATATAAAGTCAATTGATGGATTTTAAATTAATCAAAGGCTCCTCTAATTTTATAATACATTCGAATAATATTTTAATTTAATAACCAATCATTGAGATGATAAAACAATAAACCTCTAAATAATAACAACAATAATAATAATCACATTAATAATTAAATTTAAAAGACACAACTCATTAAAAAACATTTATAAAAAATCAATAAAAATGAGGCTACCAATATCAAATCGAATCATTAATTCAACCCAGATGTATATACAATCATAAAATCATCACATAGTACTACCTAAATAAAAATCCACAATTTATATCCAATATAAATATAGTAGATCCATAAAATTAATATAACTCAATAAAAACACACCTAAAAATGATGTTATTTTAATTCAACAACCAATGGGACAAAAACCCTAATAAAATCCTCATATATTATCCTTAAAAAATAACTATCAATAAAAAGGGTTTATATATACCTCTACTAAACCATTATTTTGAATCCCAAAATAAATACACAAAATAAAAAGAGAAGAAAGATAAAGTAGAAAGTAAGAGAGAGAGAGATATAGATTTACCCTTGATCATTAACTCTCAAATGATAAAATTTAAAATATATGAGATCTGATAGTCAGTAAATCCAACAAAATCACTCATAAAACACACCCTCACAAGTTTGTGCTAAAGTGGGTTTTGAATATGTTTATTTGTGGTTGAAAATGGATTTTAGGGGATATTTTAATGGGTATGTGGTTGGTATAAATGGGTATAAAAATAAATGAATAATCATAATACCTATATTTTCTCCTCTAATGAGGTTTACACAATTTCCAAAACATTTTTTTAATCACGATTTTAAGTTGTAACCTCATAAAAATCCTTCTAGAACCTCAAATTTCACCATGTTTTGTACTCTAATTCATCGAATACTTTCATACTTAAAAATAAAACCTTTAAAAATTATTCCAAGTATTTCAAATAAATAACCATATTTGAACCTACATGTGAAAATTTTATCTTCAGATTCATTTTTCTAAATTTTATTTTATTTGAGGAAAAAAAACATAGGGTATCATAGAGAATGATTCATGTTTAAAATTAATATTCTCTTTGATCAAAAATTTAAATTGAACTAAATTAATTAATTTATAAATCATTTTTATTACATTTAAAAAACATGTTAAATAGACATCATAATAAAAAAAACAATTTTCATACAAAGTGATCCTTTTAAACCAAAATTATTTTTAAATCTATAATTTATAAACACTTTAAAAAAATAATCCATTTTAATCATGATTCCTCCCATTTTTGAAAACAAATCAAATAATAGAATGATTACCCAAAACTATGTTTCCCTAAAATAAATTACTAAATTCAATCTCATTTCAAAATAATATATTTTTAAAATACCATTAAAAATTCCTTCCTAAAACACTTATGAAATTTAACCCAATATATTTAAATATTCAATTATCAAGAAAAATAAATTAAATAAAAAACTATATTCTCTTTAAACATTTTTTAAAACCATTAATGATCACTCCAGATGCACACTACTTTAAATATAACTTTTCTCGTTTATATAAATCACCAAAAAATTATAACTATAATAAAATCATTATAGTTTCTAATAATAAATAATTTATAAATAATTTTCATTCTATCTCATAATGTAAAATAATGATGAAAACCCTATTAGGTTCACATATAATGAGAAATTTAACTGAAGTTATATCGTTATTTAATAACTTTTAAATTGAAAAAATACCAACACCATTTTTTAGAATTTTAATATTAATCAACATGGCTCAATGTCATTCTCTAATACTTGATAAGAAAAATAATTTACATCAATTTGGTGAAGGGAAAATATAATGAAAATATGCATTTAAACTTCTAGCCAAGGAAATATGTACCCATGATTTACCATATTCTAATTAAGTACATTATTGACTAAGCTGAACCTTTTTATAGACTAAAGCCTCATAGAGGAATCTCCCTCATCCATGTGGTGGCTAGGGTTTCTCTTGGGATTTTCTTCCCCTTCCCCCTCCGGTCAGGCTCGGTTCGCATTGGCTTCCTTTGGATGTCTCAGTGAAGGTGAATCTTGGCGATGACACACCTCGGTGGAGTTCCGGTGTGGTTATGGTGGTGGGGTCCTGGTGTGGTGCGATGGTCTTCTGCCTTTATGGTGATCTGTGACTTGGAGGAATAGTTTCTCACCCATTTCGACGCGGTTCATTCACCTCGGCGACATCGTCTCACCTTTACTTGGATCGGCACGGCTCGGAATCCGTGACGACAACGTGGAGCGGTGATCTGGCTCCTCGTCTTAGTCCGGTGTGGTCAGGCGGCATTTACAGTGTTTATCCTATGTGGGTTGGCATCATATCCAATGATTGGAGGGGGGATGATCCTTTTTTCATCTTGGTTTTTTTAGGGTTGAAGGTGTTTCTTGCGGAGTCGTCGTCGCTGAGGTCCCCTGCTCCTCCTCATTGCTCTGGTTACCTTGTATGGCTCGGATCTAGAAATTGGCTTGGCTTCGGGTTACTTATGCGGTTGGTGGGAGTTTCTTGTGGATGGTGGTGGGGGGTTTTCTGGTGGTGGTTCCAACATCTAGTGTAGGTCTGTTGATGCCATGACTATTTTCTTGATGATCTCAATTTCTTGCGGTTGGTTTATTGAAGTTGGAATTGATGATTTCTGAAATCTATGCTGCTGCATTTGTTTGATGCTGATGAAGTGAATCTGGTGTTGTTAAGTCCGTATGAGTTTTGTTGATATTTTGTTTTTATGAGTCTGGTTTGATCTTGAAGGTGGGTAGTGCAACCAGATTTGATCGCAGGAACATGTCTCAGAGGAGGATTCAGAGCTGACGGTTTATCTTTGCAGTGCATGTCAGATTTGGTTGTTGAGAGGGTATTACGTCAGTAATCAGATCAGGCCTATGATTTGAAATAGGATACTTACTTGCTGATATTCATTTCAACGATGATTCTCAACATGATCATAGGATGCGGAGGGACACTTTCGGTTGTCAGTTTGGTTTTACTCCTTTGTCCTTCGGGTTATTTTGTCTTAAGTCAATGATGTCTTTGGGTTTCCCCCTTCTTTGGGTTTCCCCCTTAAAAGGGGGCTTTATCAATAATGAAATAAAAATTTGAAGGCCTTTAGGTCTTTGGATGGATGGACTAAGCTACACCTCACTAGCATCAAAAAAAAAATCAAAAAAAATATTAAACCATTAAGAAAACAAACTCATCAAAGTTCTATCCAAAAACACAATTAAAGTATTTTTAAACTACATTTTACCTTTTTAAAATAATTCAATTAATCATATCCATGAACATTTAATCATTGTACAACACTCCTTAAACTAAAATCCCTCAAATTATATTCCATTTTCATGCTCAGGAAACTCCCAAATTGATGAAAATAAATAAATTCTTACCAATCATTATAAATTTTTTGAATGAATTTTCAAAGATATGTTTCCTATCCTTAAAGGCCATATATTTAAAAATCAATAAAAATACACGTCATTTAGATGGGCTTCTCTATGATTTGATGAAACTCACATCTCAAATCCCTAGTAATTTACCTCCAATACCAATTAAAAGAAAGGAGGTGAAATGGGAGAAAATGGAAGGTATTTCCTTTGATATGGATAAAGAATGGAGCTTGATCTGACCTACCATGTTTCTTCATCAAATGGAGACCATCTCTAGTGGTTATATGATATTTAAGGAAAATTATAGTGGTAGAAAATTTGAAAAATTGGGAGTTTAAAATAAAACCCAAATATTTACAAGATGCGTGGTTAGTTGGCATAGTTTTTGAACTATATTAGTTAATTGTGATTATCCACTATTACAAATATATGACCATACATATGTGTTATCAAAACTATAATCTTAGACAAATTCAACCCACATTCTCTTATGTAAATTTTAATAATTATAATAAAAATTATATCTTATTCTCTTATAATATGTAAAAACCATAAATAATTCTCCAAGAAAATAATTCCTCTAAAGTTTAAGCACGAACACCACAACCACAAGATCAAAATCATGGGTATTATAGTTAAATTCATGTGGGTGTAACCATCTATAAACATGAGTAATAAATAATATTTCTTGTATTAGAACACATCTAAATCCGTAAGGATTTGTTTTATAATATACATCATACGTAATACCCACTTTAATTTATCAAAGTATTAAAAAACTCATCAACTTCTCCTTCAAAAATTAAAAAGAAAATTGACATTAATATATCCAAAAAAACAGTCCCTTTTTCAGTCAAGGTTGAAAATAGAGTTATAATAATTGAAAACTTGGGTGAGAAACTTCTATAATAACCAAATAATCCTACAAAAATTATTACTTAAGAAAAATTCTTTGATGGATTTCATTCCATGATCACCGTATTCTTGGTTGGTTCTACTATAATACCATGATCCAAAATAACATTTCCTAGAAAATGAACCTCACATATCCAAAATCATCTCTTAAATGTATTCCCATATAACTTATTCTCCAAAAGAAACTCTAGCACCATTGTGAGATGCCATGTATGATCATCATCTATTTTCAAGTAAACCAAAATATCATCAATTAGGATAACCATAAAATCAATGAGATATATATGACATTCTCTATTAATAACCTATATAAATATAGTCGATGTATTTATTAATCCAAATGTAATTTTTATAAACTTGAAATGCCTATACTGATATCAAAAAAAAATCTTAGTAATAAAATCACATTTTACCCTAATATGGTGATATCTAAATCATAGATATTTCTTTAAAAACAAAATTTCCCCATTAAATTGATCAAATAAATAATTTATCCAAGGAATAGGATATATATTTTTCATTTACATTTGATTCAACCATTGATAATATATTATAATCTTAGGTTCTCATCTTCCTTCTTTGAAAATAATACTAAATAATCCCATGGTGACATACTATTCTATATGAATTCATGTTGTAAAACGTCATCTATCTAAATCCTAAATTCCTATATCATTGATGGATATATATAATAAGACAACATATAAATACGAAAAACACATCAGTAAATATATATATCTTCATAAGGTTAAACACTTCCTCTATAAACACATCAATATTATCACACACAAATCAAGGAAAGTTATCTACATCCACATTAGATGCACAAACGATAAAGCCCAAAAACCTAGATATAATTCTCTATAACTCAATTCATCTATGTCCTAAATAAAAATATCTTCCTCTAAAATGCACCAAATAATATCCATCCAAACAATCAAAAATTACCCTCCTCAATAATAATATACAAAAAATTTATAAAGTAAAACCAATCCATTCCAAGGATAACATTATATAATTATATCCTTAACAATAATAGGCTCTAAGAGAACCAAAATTATTCAACAACTAGCTCAAAAGTACTCCCCACATCCAACATCATCCAACTCCCATAAGATTAATCTACTCCTATAGACTATAAAGTTTCTCTATTAGTAATTATAACCCATAAACTAAGGTAGGGTGAAAAATGAATGTGAGGTTATGATATAAATAAAAACATAAACATTAGTGGAGTAAATGAATATTATACCTTCAATAACCTCTATTCTATAAACTTATTGAACATCAATTTTTAATAGTTTACCCCTATTAACTCCTCTTCATCATCATCCCCGCTATCTGGAACTACCTTGTATTTAATCAGCTCTCTACTGAGAGCCTCTATGATGTACTATTCTAAGACCACCCTATGTTGGTAGTCCCAATGGTCACATATCCTACTATGACTGTGGAAACTACTATTGGGGAAGCTAATAGAACTAAGGGAGTAATCTGAAAATTTTCAAACTCTACTCAAGATTACTTTTAAAACCCAAAAAATACGGTCAAACAAACTAGTGATAGACCATAATTCCACAAAACAAACATTGAATGCATAGAGTCTCTCCAAATTTCCACATACAACCCACTGTAGAAAAATGATATTTCATTGGTAGACAACTCTTATAATTTTTCATTAACATTTATTTATTTGCAAATTGAGAGCTTCCATATTTAGATTTACTATGATAAATATCCTATCAATAATTCTCTAGGAAGGATCTTATCCTCTTTAAAAAATTATATATAATTTTAGTCTTCTCTAATATCATAGTAAAGTAACTCAAAGAAAAAATACATAGAAAACTATGGATATCGAACCTCAAAGATCTCTTTAAATGAAGATCTATCAACTTTTCATTAGTTATAAAATTAGAAAAATATCATATCTACTATATAAACTAAATAAAAAACATTTGAATAGAAGAACATACATCTTGTATAACTAGTATCCCCCGATATTACTCGAGCCAAAGTTTTTATAATTAGAACTCATTCCAAAGTAACTCCCAAAATTGATTCCATATGATTATATTCACATCATTATCTTCTAAGAAAATTTACCACCATTAATGCACCAAACCTTATAGAAAAAAAACTCTAAAGGAATAAAATTCTCATATCATATATAGATTAGCTAGAATATTATCTCAACCTCCACCAACCAATGCTCATTTTCATGATAAGTGATATACCCCTCATAATTTAGAAAAAAAATCATCTAAAACTAACTCAAATATATTTTTTAAGATTTATTGGACTTTGGGTATACCCTCTGGCACATAAGATCAGGTTTTTATTGCATCTCCTGATTTTAAAACTCATGATGTAATTGAATAATTGATATAACTATAAATAGATAAACAAAACTCATCCAAAGTATATATATGTTTATATATATATAAGAAATCTCTAACTACACATCCACATTATTCACCCCCACATGGACCATCATCCCTAGCACAAAACATACACAATCATCATGACCTAAAACTACAAGATGAATAAATGCACACCTATCAAGATACCCTATAGTTAGCATACTATTCACTAAGTATTGACATGTAGGTTATATATTCCCCAGTTATATCATAGGAGGACATCTATATCAAGTTTATTTTTCTAGTCTACTTCACATACTAGGTTCTTATAATATTGTTTCCTTTCTGCCTATGAAATCCTAACTTGTGAATACTCCAAAATTTATACTAAAAAAACTCTATATGATACCATTATATCATGAATCATACTAATTAGGAATCCACATAATCTTAAAATGATTTTGAGTGTGGCCCTTAAAGACCATCTTTAATAGGTTATGGGCTATAGACTAGTGTTAATGGTATATTTTGATACATATATGGAAGGACTTTCCCTTTATAAATGAAGACACTGTATAAACATGGATAAAATAAATGAATTTATGAACCACAATAAATTAATAGTGTATATTAATTCATTTAATTTCATACTAATCTAGGACATCGATATAAAAAACAACCACAAGTATATCAACTCAACTATACCTCAAGAAATGTATAATGTAATATACCTCCACCAACAAGTCTCTAATGTCCAAAGCTAAGGTCACCCAACACCACCACCATATCTATCAAGATAATATGAAAATTAGTATATAAAATTTTAGGGTGAGCATATAAATATACTCAGTAGATTCCTCATTAAAAATCTCATGTTTCAATATGAATAAAGTATAATAAAGTATATGTTTATGGAATAAATAAAACAGTACAATAAATCAAAATCCACTGCTCAAAAGTGATCCATCCAATCACTTATATTCCATACCATATAAACATCTTACTTTATAAACCATGTTACATTCCCCATAATACATCATTAAAAAACCA
Organism: Viscum album; assembly: GCA_963277665.1. Taxonomy (NCBI): domain Eukaryota; kingdom Viridiplantae; phylum Streptophyta; class Magnoliopsida; order Santalales; family Viscaceae; genus Viscum; species Viscum album. Next base: position 642,629,446 of record OY728120.1, on the reverse strand, counting down.
TTACAAATCCACATTCAGTAGCTAAGAAATTGTCTACCCACTGGGACCTCCTCTCTATAATATCCCCATTAAGTGGTGTACCTATAGGGACCTTACTGTAATATCACCACCACTAAGTTTTTATCCTCCTCTAGGGACTTCACTATAGTTATCTCATCACTGATTAGTTATCCATATGTAAGGAACTCTCTATATATCTACAACAATTGTTTTTTCTATTATTTACCCATATGAACTCTCATTGGTTTTCCTGGTATACACCCTTAGATAATCTCCCTAAAAAACTCACATTGGTTGGGTAGATTCCCTCCATTGGGGTCTCTCACTGTATTATTAGGTTTACACCCTTATATACTCTCCTATCCATAACCTATATCATCACTACAATATATTACACATCCATTTTAGTTATATATATATCATTTACATCATCATTACCATTATCATCATCATTACATCATCATCGACATCATTAGGAATCCCATACCACTACCATATAACCAGTAAAATATTTTATATTTAAATTATATGTCATAAATGGAGTTAGACATCAACCATTAATTCATTTTTCCAATTAGGTTTCCACAAAAATAAAGTTCCTATAGAATATAATCACATCATGTTTGTAACGAATCGACCCATATACCCTCTCAAACTGGTACCTGACCAAATCCACCATATACCCGAAGGGTGTTCCCGATCCCCATCGGCTAGCGACTAGCACCCAGGCATCAAAAAATAATCAGAGGGAATGATTTCTCCCAACATAAAACAATAACATGGAATATATACACATAATGAACAGAAATAGTGGAATATATAAATATATGAAATAATAGATAAGGAAAAACTGAAGCGATGCAAATAAACATGGTATAAAAACAATATCCAAGAGAAAAGTCCAACTACAAAGTACTAAAAACCCAAATAACTATATCAGAAACTCTATTTGATAGAGTCAGTCAACTCCAACCATCTCATGACTTGATACCCCAAACCTAGTTGATAGAAAACCTCACGGCCTCACTACGATGCCTTTTATTTCCATGCATTGAAAGACATAACAAGGTTTATACACTGTCAAAGGGGTGTGAATGGTGAGAGATAATAGTCTCAATAGGATCTCACCTAGTTGTTTCATATAAAGTCTCTAAAAAATAATACAATCATGCTCAACTTTAAAGAAAACAAGGAATGATAACAATTTTATAGCTTTTATATCAAAATCATGGAAAATCATTTTAATTTCCCCTTTTCCAACATTTAAAAATAAAATAGGTAAAAATGTTTAAAATAATTTCATATAAATATATCAAATATGATATATCAAATCAAGGAAAATCATGTATCACATCTCTTATCAAATCCATGGTAGTACAATCAAACAATATAAACCAAAACAGCCCAAATTGTCCAAAAGCATAGGTAATATCACGCCATGGATCACACTAGGTCAGGATAACTAAGAAACTCATGACAAAAATATAAAATCATGTACACATCAATCAAATAGAAATATTAATTGAGTATAGAGAGTATAGGAACACCCTTACAAGTGAACACCCCAACAGGTATAACAAGTCCCTAGAATAACAGGCCTAGGAAGAAGAGGAAATCCCCATGAACCCCCCCCCCCCCAAATGGAAGATACCTATTAATATACCTTCCACTTAAGTTCCCTAGGATTCCCATGTAATCCATTTTTCAAATCAATTCATCAAACCATGCTTTGAAAAAAATTTCACAAAACCATTTCACAATTAATTGAAAACACTTTTCCATTTACCAAAACCAGAGGAAAATCATATTTTATAAACACACATTTACATACACACAAATAAATTAGTAAATCATTCCATTTAATTTATAAAACAATTTATAAAATAACCATAGAAATTCAGTTCACTAATATAGGAAAGAGACAATACTTCTTACCTCAAAACTCAGGTCGCACACACCCACAACAAAATCCACCAACAAGGAGGAACCAACAACGACAACAGAGGCCCTAGAATCAATCCACACATCTCAAAATTGATTAAATTTATCAAAGGGTTGTAGTATAAGTGGAAAAAATACATACCTCAATAATTTCACACCCATCACACCACTACTAATACAGAAACATCCCCCAGAATGAGATCATACAAAGTATCTAGAAAGGAATCAAGAAGAATCATCACCATGGGTCAACGAATCTGATAACAAAACATTATAGATATGCCATGTGTAAAAGAAGAATTATGAAGGATTACTAACTCGGGGAGATATAACCCAACTACAATGGTGATCAATCACCAAATGAATAAATCTGAAATTAATAGAGGCTCCCAAAATCTTCGAAGAAGATCCTTAGGTCAAGAGTAAGGAAAACTGCAGAATAATGAAATAATATCCCACTGATACAGTTCCCTAAAATCCATTTCCATGAAATTTACATGGTTTTAATACTTTTACACTTTCTGTAATCCTTATGACTCAAATACACTAAAAAACTATCACTTTTTTATTAAAAACATGACTTTTAACATTATATAGTGTCTAACATGTACATGGCATGTACTCCATTCATACCATGTACATGGTTCATAAAATATATCCTACATAGAATACACATCAGTTATTCCCATTACATAATATGTATTCCTCTATCAGACTACAAAAAAATCATATTCTTTACAAAAAATCCTCAAACCAACTCTGGTGTTCTCTGAACTTGGAGAGAATCTTGTAAATCCATTACATGTTTATACCCATAATCCATTAATTCAAAAAAAAATACATCCATAAACTTTAAGTAATTTTTATCATCAAATTTTCTCTATCCTCACAAGTCCCATGACACCCAAACTTGAAAAATAAAACAATAAAATAAAGATAATTATCTGAAATTGGGTAACAGGATGTTACAAACTCCCCACTATAAGAATTTTCATCAATGGGAAGTCATGTAGAAGAATGAAGTCTGGTGAAAATGTAAGTCTAATGCTCCCTCATCAATGAATCATGTTCCCAATTATTGTGAGAATATGATATATGCTTCCATAACACTCTGACCAACAGAATTTACTTCCCATGTAAGAAATTAACTTTAAAGTCAAAGAACGCAACTGGATTCTCAAAAATAGAAACATATGGCTCTAACTAAATATCTTCCCAAATCAGAACATAACAGGGATTGGTATGGTATTTATTGAGATGAAATATGTGAAAAACATTATGAATTATTATCAACTAAACAAAAAATTCCAACTGATAAGAAACCTTCCCAAGCCACTCAATGACCTCAAATAGTCTGGTATATCTCAGAGCCAATTTTTCCTGTTTTCTAAGATGATGGTGACCCAACTGAGTAGAATATTTCAATAAAACTTAGTCACCTACTAAAAAATACAAAGTATGACTCCACTGATCTATATAAGATTTATATTAACCCTAAGCTGTAACAAACCGCTGTCGTATATATTGAATCCTTGCAGATGTCTCCTAAACCAAACTTTGTACCATCAAAGAAGCTTCACCCACATCTTCCCAGAAAAGAGGTGATATGGATTACAAACCATAAAAATACTCAAAAAGAAACATTCTAATCTATGAATGATAACTATTGTTTTAAAAAACTCAAATATTCCCATATGTTTATCCCAAGATCCACCGATATCCAAGACATAGTCATTGAGCATATCCTCCAAAATCTAAATATTATTCTTAGTTTAACTGTCTGTCTAGGGATGATAAGAAATAATAAATCTAACCTGAGTCCTCATCACCTATTTTATACTTCTCCAAAACCACAAAGTAAACCTAGGATCCTTATCTGAAATAATGGAATAAGAAACCCTGCATAAACTTAAAATATCCTACACATAAATTTGACCCAGATCATTAACCTTTGTAGTGTCTTTGATTAGAATAAAATGAGATGACTTTTTCAACTGATCAATATCCACCCAAATAAAATATCTCTTTGGTGTTTTTATTGTAATCCAATAACAAAATCCATGGTTACCTTTTCACATTCTTAAACTGGCACCAAAAAAGTTTGGAAAAAACTATAATGTTTCAAATGCTATGCTTTTATCTATTAGAAGGTATAATAGTGGGACTCACAATCAAAAATGTCATGATTCATACATGACCACAAAAACTATTGTCTCATGTCATAATACATATGTTTTGTTCCTAGATGAACAACCCACAAAGAATTATTTCAATCAAATAAAACAAATATCCTCACTAATGTTTGGATGACAAATCAATCCCCAAAACTGAGAATACCATCAGAAGAGAGTGAACAACCAGAAATGGTCTCCCCACTATATAGGGCTTCTCTAATTACACTAAAATCATCATCCTACTATTGATTATACATAATAAACTCACAGAGAGATGATGATAAATGATAAATCATTAGAACGATTCATGAAACATCATTATAAGGATCCAGATGTAACTGAACAAAAATTCCCTTATTGTTCTACTCTTCCTTAAATTCCAAAATAGCTTGCGATGGCACTTTATTGCTAAGAGAATCTTAAAAAAACATTCTCTTTCCCTATGGTGTAGGTGATTTCAAAGTTAAATGTCTAAAGGTATTCCACCCACCACCTCTATCTAAGATTCAAGTATTTTTGATAAAATATATATCTCAAAATCTTATAGTTAGAAAATACTAAGAAACTTTCTCTAAAAATATAATTTCACCAACAGTTAATAAAATTCATAACTAAAATAAGATCTAAATCATGACTGGGGGAATTATTCTCATGCGATCAAAGATGATGAGAGCTGTAAGAAACCACATGGTCATCCTACATGATCAAAAAACCCAAAATAGTTCTAGAAGAATTAAAAAAAATCACATACCCGTTATTGGGATCAGGTAAGATCAGAATAGGAGTCGATGTAAGAAGTCCCTTTAGCTTCTCAAAATAATACTGACACATTGCATCTCATGTGAATTTCTCCCCTTTCTTAGTTAGATCTTTCAAAGGTGATGCTATCTTTGGGAAATCCTTAAAGAAATATCTATATTATCTAGAATAACTAAGGAATATTTCAATCTCAAATACATTTAAGGGTTCTTCCCAAGACAAAATAGCCTTTAACTTCTTAGGATCAACTGATAAGCCATATTCAAAAATCACATGCCCTAATAATTTCCCTTCTTAAATCCATAAGTTACATTTTGAAAGATTTCCATACAAAGGGTGACTCTATAATGACCCTGATCTTGATAGACATTAACATTACATCACTTTTGTGGAATAATTAAAATATTACACAAACAAACACCCAAATACCATATTAGTTTAGTGCCTTTGGAAATATGGAAACATAAACACTGGTATATAAATGCGCTACATCATCTCCAACTAGGTTATTCTTAACTATCACCCTTCTTAGACACATCAAACATAATACATATCTTCATAACCCGGGGGAAAGGAAACCTAAAAGGAGTGTGCTTAGATGCTCAGTAAGGGTAAATAAGAGAGATATGTAAGCATAATAATGCGAATAAGAGTATGAAAACATGCTCATGAAAAGATAAGATCGTACCCTACATATCATAGGTTATATATATGAGTCATGGCATAAATATTGGCGGTTCATAATACATGAATTCTAAGGAAATAAAGAACATAATATAAGAAATCATAAAATAGGAATAAGAAAATGGAATTTTGAAAAACCCATAAGCAAATAATATGAATTTTATAGTATCCAAGGCATCACTTCCAAGACTATCTTAGTGGACAAGGTCTATTACTAAACTAGGTAAACCCTTGTTCTAGCCTTATATTACTGAACTGGGTAAACCCCCATTCCATCCCTATATTACTGAACATAGTTCATTTCCTATTCCATACCTATAATACTAAACTGAGGTCCTTTCCTATTCCGGCCTTGTAATACTGAACCAAGTTATTTTTTCATTCCAATAATATCTATCTCATGAGATATAAATCTTTACCTAATGCATTTGAGGGAGATATAGGTACCACCCATCTCATAATGAAATCATACATACATTTTCCACAAAAACATAAACAATCTTATCATAACCCATGAAATGAAATTGGTATTGCAAACATGTAATAATATTTTAACCTGTGGATAAATATAAGTTTCCTAATCATTTCATCAAAATCACAACTCATGAAAGAGAAATGGATTTCATAATCATATAACGTGTGGAAGAGAAATGGATTTCATGAAGACCATGACATTAATTATAACGCATTCATATAAATAGTATGAATGGAACCTTTATATAAATTCCTAGAAGGAAATTATTAACATAAATAGATGTCATATCAGATGGAAAATAATTTTGAAATATCTTTTAAAATTTTTTCTTGAGGAAAATATTCTTTCTTCTTTGAAAAATAATTTTTAATACATAAAACCATTTAAAAATAATTTTTTTAGAAAATACCTTGAAAAATTATAAAGAAGATTATAAATAATTTTGAAAAAAGTTTTCCTTGAAAACTAATAAAATAATCTTCAAAAAATTTCAAAAATATTTTTCTTTGAAAACCCTTTGAAAACATGTAAATAAAGCTTGAAAATGTTTTGAAAACCATTTTACTTGAAAACTTGTGAAAGAAGCATGAAAATGATTTGAAAGTAATTTCTTTAAAATGTATTTAAAAAAAATGTAAAAAATTAACCTTTTAAATGTGAGAATTAATCTTTAAATAAATTACGGTAGGTAAATCCATACATTTTGGTATGAGGTAAAATAATATTCCTTTTTCACCATAAAATACTCAGAAAAGTGACTAGACCAGAATATGACAAGAATATTACTTTTAAAACATTGATAAAAGATAAAAAGGGTACACAATACTTTTAAATATCATAGGATATTGGTATAATATTCTTGGAATCCCTTTTTGGAAAACATGGTTTTGAAGGAACACAGATTTACGACCGAAGAGAGAGGTAAGATCATATTTTCTTAAAAATGTTTTTCTTAATTATCTTAAGTACCAAATAATGTAAAATATGGTACTAATTAATGAGTATATCTTGAAAAAATAGAGTAAAATGAATCTCATAAATATTCATGAGATATGGATCATAATATTTCATCAAATATGTATAATCATTAACAATCTCAAAAAGCGATGAGATTGATTCAATAAACTCTTAACACTTACTTACTTGGGATCATAATAATAATTTAAGAAAAGGAAATTACTAAAATCATAAAATATCTTGAAAATAATCGTATTCATGATATATCATGTAAACTAGAAGTATATACACCTCAAAAAATATTTTATGTGCATAACAAAACTTGAGTCTCAAAGAAGGAAAATAGAGGGAAAACATTTTTACTCATTTGGTAGTTTGAAACTTAAATCCCATGAAATAAATATCATAAAATGGATATTTAAATACACATAAATTTAATTATAAGACACATATAATACAATAATTTTTAGTACATTCACCACACAAAATAAAATAGTGGCGAACATAGCATGTATCTCACGAAAATAAAAGTGAGATGAAACCTCCTTACCTTGAGTCTTGACTCTCGTCATATGTGTTAAAACCACCAGTATAATAAATATAAATTTATTATAAATATTTTATAGAACTATTTTATTATATCTAATACCATATATGTATTGATTATTACCTAATATTACCTATTTGTTAACCATCCTATGTTAAGGTTTCACTTCGGATAATATTCTCTTTGTTCTTCGCACGTGCCTTAATTTGTTATATCATTGTTCCTTATGCTTATATTATGATTCCACAATTTAAAATATGATATAAATATCATTTATATTAAGTATAAATAATATATAAGTATCAAACAGAATACACCTTTCATGGAGACAGTAAGCCATACGTACGCAATAACGTAATTTTTGTTTAATTATCGTGTTGAAAGAAAGAAATTAAAAGACATATATATGTATATATATGTATATTTATTATAGTAGATTTATTATATAATATATATAATATATATTTATTACATCCATCCATAATAAATTCCAGGTAGTGTATGAACGAATCACATCGCTTTGAGGGAGCGGTAGTCCACGCTTCCTCAAACGAAATTATCGTATTAACACCAAATGAAAAGTATAAAGACAACTTTTGTAAAATAATTAAATAATATTAAATACATAATAAATATAATACATAACATATATAAACAAATTTTACATCATAATTTCAACCATGAGAGGTGGTAAATGAAAATTGAACCATCATCATTTAGCGAGGTGGTAGTCCGCCTACACGTAAACATTATGTATGTTACCCATTACATGGAAGTGTGTGTAAGTGTAGGTTGAATCCTTATCATAAAAATATAATAGTATATTTAGGGTACTGGTTTTTTTTATAAAATCATGGAATAATAATATTTTAGGTATATAGAAGGAAAATAAATGAGTTTGATGAAGTGTGTGATCTCTTAATCGAGTAACTAGTTTTGGTTTGCACCAAAGGGTTTCCTTGGAAGGATTTCTTCCAAAATGAGGCTTCAAGGAGGAATTTATGTATTATGGGGAGATACATGGGAATATTTTTAGTTGATAAAAATTTTCTTTAGAGGTGTGATGAAGTGGGGGGATATGAGTCCTTTTATGATGGAGGAGGAGTGAGATCTCTTGTAATATTTTAAAAGAAAGGAACAACACAAACATTTTTTAATGAAAGTGGATAAATAATGGTAAAACATAGATCAAAGGGATTATAAGATAAAAATATTTCCAAAATGACTTTAGTAAAATTTTATAGGTCATTTTGGGTCTTAAATTTATGGTTTAGTCCATAGTTAAGCTTAATTTAACCTCAATCGTTGTAATTAATTTTAATTACTTCACTAATATTTTTGGTAAAAACCTAAGTAGAACTTATTAGACAATATAAATTATGCTGATTATAAATATTTAATCCATTTTTCCAAATTATAAACACATTATTAGCATAAATTACTTTAAATTTAATACTATAGTGGGGACGACAATGTGGGTTTTTTAAGTGAAAACATTCAAAATTTTGCTATGTTTTTATATTCAATTTAAAAGTGAAATTGTTTCCAATTACCTATATTGTATTTATTGATAAAAATATTATCTAATTAAACATTTAAAAAAATTAAAAATATAATTTAATCTTACAAATAAATAATATGAAAAAACAGTTTGGAATTAAAATACAGTATTTTTAACTATTCATCAAAAAATGAAACCTTACAGAAAAATACCAAAAATTTATACTAAACTATTTTTTTGTTTTTATTTCAAATATTAAGTTTATTTTTAAATATTAAATATATAAAAGTTCCAAAAAATTGATTTAAAATGGTTCACCATTAAAAGGCGACAAAACAACCTTTATAAAAATATAGGGTTTTAAGCATAAATTCAGATTTATTCTTATATTATGTCTATAAAATATATTGGATGAATATAAAAAATATTTCATTAAATATATAACATATATATTACATTAAAATCACTAACTAATTACAATTAATTTAATTTATTAGGGTTAAAACAACTTTAATAGCATGATAATGGTTTTCTATAAAAATACCCCCTTTATTTTAAATTGGTTCTTATATTCATTTATAAATAATTTGTAACTAATTATTTAATTTTATATTTTTTGAAAACCATATACTTACATAAGTTAGTAAATAATATTCATAAAATCTAATTCAACAGTTAGGTTACATCTTATTATATGATTATTGTTCACTAAAACTTGGTCATGTGTGTTACGCAAGAGATTGGGGAAAGTCATTGTTTTATGTAATGAAAAATAACCATGGTGTTCCATGTATAGAAAGATAAATTTTATTTTTTGTTTAGTGCACTTACTCCAAAAATAGTGCTTTACTATAAAATGAACTATTTTTAGTGTTACGTGAATTGAAAAATATCAAAAAGAATAAATTAATTCCAAAAAATGATTCACAAAATCTCAAGGTGTTACATTATACCCCCCTTAAAATGAATTTCTCCCTGTAAATTAATCTAGGTTATCAAAGGTTTAATAATTTATATTTCCTTTCAAAAAAACCCACATCATAAAAATAAACACTAAAACTTCCTTTTAAAAATGAAAGTTGGAAACGTAATGCTTACCCAAAGAAAATCGTAATGAGATTACCACATAGGATAAAATAGGTGGGAAGTGAAAACATGGACATGGAAGATAAATATTACCATCAAATTATGATGGATATTGATAGATAACATAGTGAGGAGAAAGATAACAATCAAAAATCCACAAATCTGTGATAACCTAAGGGACCTTCTGATTCATCGAAAACATAGGCATAGGATTGGTTTAAAGATCTTTTTTTTTCTAAAGTTGAAGAATTTTCATGAAAATTTATAATTTCATTATTTTAGGAAAATGTAACCCCTTTTTTTGTTTATTGATCCAATTCACCTATTTATATAAAAATGAAGGTGACTTATTCATTCCTAAAGTACTAATATATCATGAGATCCATGATAGGCCATCCCTTTTTTCATCAGTCATCATCAACACAAAGTAATTTGAAGAAGCTATCCAATGTGCATAAATCCTCATATAGAGAGATAACACTTTAATATTACTAAGTTTATCTTAATTTTAACTTAAACTTTCCATAAATGGTTAAACTTATAACCCTTATGAAATATGGAAATCTAAAGATTTATATAGAAAGTCATGAAATTAACTTAACATTGATCCTCAATGTATCAAAAAATAATTATTGATTATCACATTCCAAACATGTGAATACCCTCATCATATATTCTCTTGAAATATGATTATACCTAGAATTAACATAAATAATTTTAAAAAACATGTATGATTACCTATTCCAAAGGTTACTGGATATATTTCATGAATCCAAGAAGTTTAAAACTTCATCCATGATGACATAGACCACTTTTTCAACCAATCACTAATCTGATCCAGGGTAATTATTACCATCCAATTTACTTATCCATATCCCACATATCTTTATCCCAAAAAAATTATCATATAATAAATAACATATTAAGGTTTATATTTCCTAAATCACATGTTTTCCACGGTCATAATCTAGACATTAAATCATTTTTCTATTCCATTGGAACCATTCAACATGTTCTTTTAAATCTATAGTGAAAAACATAAATTAAACAATAATTATATATTTCACCATTCATGTAACATAATTACTCAATAAAAATTCATAAATTTTTTTATTATTCCACTTAATACTTACACCATTAATGAGGATACATAAACTTATTACACAATACCTCATTCCTTTCACATTTCATCACCAGTCTCTTCATCATCAACAAAGCAACCGTTACTTGAACCACCTTGCAGGTTCCCTTAAAGAGATTTCATCTTGGGACATTGAGTTGTATAATGACCATTTACTCCACACTTAAAACACTTAACATTCAATGATGTCTTATAGAGGCCAATATTCTCATCTATTTAGTTGACTAAACTCTTCATTTTTCCATTGCAGTCACTTTCTTTGTGTCCTTCTTTTCCACAATCAAAACATCTTCTTGTTCCTCTAAGAAATTTACTCAGGTGATTCTTTCCACATTATTGACATAAAGGAAATATAATATTATTTCCTCCATGGTCTTTATTACCCAAAATCTCATCGAATTCCTTTTTTCTATTTCTTTTTGAGTCGAAGAGTTGGTTGAGGTACACATTGTTAATCATTTTTTGTGAAAAATAATTTGGCATTATCACAATATATTTTACTCCAACGATCATCCCACTTAATTTCTCATCAGTATATCATCCATCACAACTAATTTTATTCTAGTTCCTTCCAGTTCCCACCATTGACTAAAACCAGAAGCATAGTTTGAGCTTTACTTATCATAGAAAAAAACCACATAGTCATGAAAAGATTTATTTATGGGATGTCTAAATCATGATAGCTTACTTAATCTATGACACCATAGGTTCATCTTAGGTTTTTAATATCCAACTAATATCTAAATCCTTCATGATTTTTGGGAAGATTTTGTGAATCTCTAAAGCATGTCCACTATGAGTGTCAAACTAGGTGTAAAGTAAAATATAATTTTCATGTACCAGATTAACCCAAGTCAGGACCAGAACATCTTATCATAGTTATTACTCCTAGGTACATCTTTTCAATAACCCCATCCACTTATAGTATCCATGCATGGATTTATTTCTAGGAAACCACTCACTATATCCTTTTCCAAAACTCCTAGGAATTTTCCTAAACGGTGACTTGCCCTTATACTTATCCCTATATGCATCCCCAGATACATCCCTAGACATATCCTTAGAAATATACCTTGGAATCTTAGTAAAGTTTTCTCATCCTAGTTTCCAAAGGTTAACTAAACCATCACTATAATGGGAACATTAACAACCCTGATCTTGACATACATTAACGTTATATCACTTTTTCAGAATAATTCAAAATTTAAACAAACAAACACCCAAAGACCATATTAGTTTAGTGCCTTTGTAAACTTGGAAACATACACACTGGTACATAAATTATCTACATCATCTTCCATGAGGTTCTTTTTTACTATTAACCTTCTTAGACACATCGAATATAATACATATATTTATAACCTGTGAGAAAGGAAACATAAAAGGGGTGAGCTCATATGATCAGTAAGGGTAAAAAAGAGAGATATATAATCATAATCATGTTCATAAGAGTTTGAGAACATGATCATTAAAAGATAAGATCATACCATGTATATCAAATGTCATATACATGAATCATTGCATGAAGCTTGGCAGTTCATAATACATGAATTATAAGGAAATAAAGAACATAATACATGAAATAATAACATTGGAATAAAAAAAATGGAAATTTAGAAAACACATAAACATATTATATGAATTCTATAGTAGCCAAGGCATCACTACGAAGACTATATTAGTGGAAAAGGTCCTTTATTGAATTGGGTAAACCCCCATTCCGGCCCTATAATAATAAACTGGGTAAGCCCCCATTCCAGTCCTATATTACTGAATCAAGTTCATTTTCCATTCCATCTCTATAATACTTAATCAAGTTCCATCATCATTCCAACCCTATAATACTAGACTGAGTTTCTTTCTCGTTCCGTCCATATTTATCTCATGAGATAAAAAATCATTACCCAATGCATTAAAGGAAGATATAGTCCCACCCATCTCATAATGAAATCATACATACATTTACCACAAAATCATAAATAATCATATCATAACCCATAAAATGAAATGGGTATTATAAACATGTAATCATATCATAACATATAGAAAAATATAGGTTTCATAATCATTCCATCAAAATCATAACCTGTAAAAGAGAAATGGATTTCATAAACATATAACCCAGGGATGAGAAATGGGTTTCATGAAGACCATGAAATTAAGCATAACCCATTTATAGAAATAATTTTAATGGAACATTTAGATCATTTTCTAGACTATAATGAGTAACATAAATAGGTTTCATATTAAATAGAAAATAATTTTTAAATATATTTCAAAAAAAAATTCTTGAGGAAAATATTCTTTCTTCTTTGAAAATTTATTTTTAATATATAAAAACTTTTAAAAATAATTTTCTTAGAAAATACCTTGAAGACTTATAAAAAATTCTTGAAATAATTTTGAAAACCTTTTCCCTTGAAAACTTATTAAATAATCTTCAAAACATTTTAGAAACCTTTTTCTTTAAAAACCCTTTTAAAACAAGTAAATAAAGCTTGAAAATGTTTTCAAAAACCTTTTTACTTATAAACTTGTGAAAGAATATTGAAAATGATTTGAAAATAATTTCTTTGAAAATATATTTAAAAAAAAATCATAAAAAATAACCCTTTAAATGTGAAAAGGAATATTCAAATAAATGATGGTGGTTAAATTTGTACATGTCGTATGAGGTAAAATAATATTCCTTTTGCACGGTAAAATTTTTAGAAAAGTTCCTCGACTGAAATATGATAAGAAGATTCCTTTTAAAACATTGGTAAAAGAAACAAAGGGTAAAAATTAATTTTAAATATCATATGATATTGTTATAATATTCATGGAATCTCATTTTTGAAAACATAGTTTTAAAGGAACAAGGATTTCCTACCGAAGAGAGAGGTAAGATCATATTTTCTTAAAAACATTTTCTTAATTGTCTTGAGTAAAAAAGAGTGTAAAAATGATAATAAATCATGAGTATATTTTCAACAAAAATATGATAAGTAAAATCATAAATATTCATGAGAGATGGATCATAATATTTCATCAAAAATGCATAATCATTAACAATCTCGAAAAGGGATGAGATTGTTTCTATAAACTCATACCCCTTACTTAGAATCATACTCTTCATGTAAGAAACTTAAATTACCTGAAGCTTAAAATATCATTAAAATAATTATATTCATGATATATCATGTAAAATGGAAGTATATACACCTCAAAAAAAGTTTAGGTGCATAAAAAACATGAGTCTCAAAGAATGAAAATTGAGACAAAACATTTTTACCGATTTGGTAACTTTTGAAACTTAAATCCCATGAAAAAAAGATCATAAAATGGATATTTAAATACCAATAAATTTAATTATAAGACACATAGATTATAATCATGGGTATTACATACACCACATAAAAGAAAATAGTGTCTAACATAGCATGTTTATCATGGAAATAAAAAGTGAGATGAAATCCCTTTACCTTGCATATTAACTCTCATCGCATGCATTAGAACCACCTGTATAATAAATATCAATTTATTATAAATATTTTATATAATCATATTCTTATATCTAATACCATATATGATTTTATTATGACCTTATATTACATTCTTGTTAACCATACTTTGTTATGCTTCCACTTCAAATAATATTCACTTTGTTCTTTGCATATGTCTTAATTTGTTATAACATTGGTACTTATGATTATATCATGATTATAGAACTTAAACCATGATAAAAATATAATTTATATATAGTATATGTAATATATAAATATCAAACAGAATACACCATTCATTGAGATGGTAAGCCATACATACGCATGGACACTATTAATGTTTAATTGTCATGTTGAAAGAAATAAAGTAAAAGACATATATATATATATATATGTGTGTGTGTGTGTGTTTGTGTGTATAATTATTAAATTAGATTTATTATATCATATATATTTATTACATAAATCCATAATATATTCCATGTAGTGTATGAACGAATCATGTCTCTTTGAGGGGGCGGTAGTCCACACTTCCTCAAACAAAATTATCGTATTAATTCCAAATGAAAAGTATAAATATGTGTGTTGTAAAATAATAAAAAAATATTAAAGGCATAATAAATATTATATATAACATATATAAACAAAATTAATTTCATAATGGCCACCATGAGATGTGGTAAATGGAAATTTAACAATCATCATTTAGAGAGGCAGTAGTCTGCCTACATGTAAACATTATGTTCGTTACCCATTAGATGGAAGTGTCTATAAGTTTAGGTCGAATAATTATTATAAAAAAATACTAGTATATTAAGGTTATTGTTTTTTTTATAAAAACATAGAATAATAATATTTTAGGGAGTGTAGAAGGAAAAGAAAGGAGTTTTAGGGAGGGTGTTACCTATTAATCGGGTAACTCCTTTTGGTTTGCACCAACAGGTTTCCTTGGGAGGATTTCTACCCAAATAAAGATTCACGGAGGAATATAGAAATTTTTTGGAGATACTTGGGTAGATTTTTGTTCGAGAAAAAGTGTCTTGAGAGGTGTGAGGAAGTGGGACGAGATGTGGCCTTTTATAATGGAGGAGGAGTGGAATCTCTTGTAATATTTTAAAAGAAAGGAACCCCACCAAACATTTTTTATTTTAAGTGGATAAATAGTGGTCCAAAGCCGATAAAAGATAGGATAGTACCTAAATATGAATATAAAATGGATTTATTACAAGTGTATAGGTCGTTTTGGGTCTTAAATTTATGTTTTAGTCCTTAGTTAAGTGTAATTTAACCTTAATCATTGTAATTAATTTTAATCACTTCACTAATATTTTTGGTCAAAAACTAAGTTGAACTTATTATAAATTATAAATTACACTAATTAAAAATATTTATTCCATTTTTAAAAATTCTGAAAACATAATTATAATAAATTAATTTAAATTCAATCTTGTAGTCGGGACGACAATGCGAGTTTTAAAAGTAAAAATGTTCAAAAGTTTGCTATGTTTTTATATTCAATTTCAAAGTGAAATTGATTATAATTACATAAATTGTATTTATTGATAAAAATATTATCTAATTAAACTTTTAAACTAATTAAAAATATAATTTAACTTTATAAATAAATTATATGAAAACATATTTTTGAATTAAAATCCACTATTTTTAACTATTCATTAAAAAATGAAACCTTATAGAAAAATACCAAAACTTTATCCTAAGATAATATTTATGTTTTTATTTGAATTATTAAGTTTATTTTGACATATTAAATCTATAAAATTTACAAAAAATTGATTTAAAATCGGTTTGCTAATAAAATGAGATAAAACTACCTTTATAAAAATTTATGTTTTTAAGCATAAAACTGGGTTTGTTATTATTATATGTCTATATAATATATTATATGAATATAAAAAATATTTTATTGAATATAAAAAATATATATTACATTAACATCACTAACTAATTGTAATTACTTTAATTTATTAGGTTTAAAACAACTTTATGAGCATAATAATAGTTTTTTATAAAAATACTCCCTTTATATTCAATTAGTTCTTATATTCATTTCTTAATAATTTATAACTAATTAAATCATTTTATATTTTGTGAAAACCATATATTTACATATTTTAGTTAATAATGTTCATAAAATCTAATTTAATGGCTAGGTTACATCTTATTATATTAAATAATCATATTTTAATAATATATTATTATGCACTAAACCATGGTCATCCATGTTATGAAAGACACTGAGGAATGTCACTGTTGCATGTAATGCAATCTAACCTCTATGTTCTATGTAGATCAAGCTAAAATTTATTTTTTGTGTAGCTCATGTAATCCAAACATCGTTCATTACTATAAAATATACTATTTTCAATGTGGCGTGAAGTGAAAAATATCAAAAATAATAAATTAATTCAAAAAAAAATTGATTCACAAAATCACGGGGTGTTATAGACTCCTTAGGATTTCCAAAACCATATTAAAATGGTGATCATTCTAGTGATCAGATCTTGAATAAACCAAAATATTATCCATCAACACTGCCACAAAAGTGTTGATATACTAATGGAATATCCAATTCCTGAAATCCATAAAAACTGTAGGAGTGTATGTCAGACCAAACAACATTACAAGATGTTCATAATGGCCATGCCTACTCTAGAAATCATTCTTTTGTATATCACACTCCTAAAATCTGATCTGATGATAACCTGACCAAAGATCAATCTTCAAAAATCACTTTGACACCTTTAACTAATCAAACAAATCATTAATAAGAGTAAAATAATGCTTTTTTTAAACTATTACCTGGTTAAACTTTGAATAGTTTATGAAAGATTGGATTGAACCATCTACCTTCTTGGTAAAGAGCCTCAGGGTTGACCATGGAGAAACACTAGGAAGAAAAAAACCCTTTTACAACAGATCTTCCAACTGAATCTTGATCTCTTTCATCTCTACTAGTTCTATAAGATAAGAAGGTATTGAAATATGTTGTGTACCTGGCACCAGGTCAGTTGTAAAATTTACCTCCCTATCTAGAGGAATCCCAGATAAATTTTCTAGACAAAAACGTTTGGAGAATCATAAAAAACTATGGTAAGATCAATAATAGAAGAAACATCATCGGATACAACTACTACAACTGACAAAAAAACTATTGAACTCTGGGTGGGAAGGTCCTACATGAACAGACCTCAGATCCCACTCACCCTGAAACACTCATGAGGTCCCATAAAACACAAGAAACATGATATTATAAGGATAACAATCAACCTTAACAAGAAGAACAATAAGACAATATATCCTGATCGTGATGTCAAACAGATCCATACCAAGAATAAAAAAATATCAAACAAACTTTACATCAGCTATCGATAGCACACAAGAAAGAAATTGAATCCCCTTCTCTTTCCTCTTCCCAAGAGGTGTCCCTAACTCCATAAAAAATAATATGATCTTCATTAAAAGGTTAAGCATATAAAAAATGGGTAAATATAAATGACTGTGAACCAATAGTATTAAATAAAGAAACAAATGATGAAGATGCAATAAAGATGGTACCCCTAACAGTCACTGGACCCATATTTTCCTCTTCTATAAACTTATCTACAACAAGAAGGTGGTTCAATCATGAGTCTTAATTTTGGAGCCTTATTTTCTTTGAATCATCCAACTTCCATGCAGTAGCCTTTGGAGTCGATGATCTATGACCATATTGAGGACTAGACATAGCCTAATAGAAATGTTCATATGACCATAACATCCACAACTGTTACACATCTTTACAAGTAAAGGATATGAACACCGAGTGTGTATAAACATTCCACATAGATAACACTTCATTGAAAAACTTCTAGCTATAATTGGAGGTAATGAAGAGGGCTGCTTCTAAGAACCACCCCCGCTACACCTGTGATGATCTTTTCACTTCCTCTTCTTCCCTAGTGCACCACTGAAGCTACCAATTGGTATAATATAAGGGATAAAATGTCCAAACTTTACCTCCATATTCATTTATTCTATAATATACATATCCACTATCAACACATAGGTTGTAAACTTTATCATAAATACTTTTTATATTATATTTATTTGCAAACCTTCTAAGTACTTCTGAGCTTTCAGTTGGTAATTTATTACAACCTCTAGTGAAAAATGAACTATCTCAGAAAACTGATTGGTTTATTTTGACATCGAACACTCGCCTTCCTAAAAAGAGAGTAACTTTATAGACTTCACAACCATAAGTGACTCTATAAAAAAATTACTATAAGAATATAATCTTGAAACCCTTACCGTTCCATCCCACATGTTGATCTTCATGCACCATGGAATCCCAATAACGCTTGATGGGACCCCCAAGTCAAAATACTATTCACTTCACCTTGATTCTCTTAGGTGTATCTAGAAACTAAAAAATTCGGTCAATAATGTAAATATAGTCCTCTTCCTATTGAGTTTCATACTTACCTTTAATGGATTATGGTTTCTCACATAATAACTCTGATGATCGATATCTTTCTCTTATAGCTCATGGTTGTACCTCAATGATTGTGTTCTGAACTTGTGACACATTCTAGTTAATAGCATGAACTGATCACACAATATCCTTTATAAAATTCTAATTGAGGGTAGGATTCCCTTGATGAGCATCAGTTTCACCCTCTTGGGGAACTCGTGGATCACATCTCTGAGGCATATTGTTTCACACTGAAATAGAAGCAAAAATTAGACAACCGAATAACCCCGGTTCAAACTAGAAAAACCATAAGCAAAAAACGAGATTAAGATCAAAACTCAAAACATGAGACACACATCCAAACATCCCATGGTAACTTGAGTCTTTTCATAGAAATAGTTTTCCAAGCCTTCATCACACTCTACCTCTCAAGTTCTGAAAATCCAATTGCACATATATCAAACATCCCATGACAAGAACTCTTAAGGAAAAACCCCATAACCTAGGTTCTGATACCAAAATATAACAAACTGATCTGGATACCCTCTCAAAATTATCACTTAGCCCATTCCTCCACATACCCAAAGGGAGTTCCCGATCACCACGTGCTAGAGACTAGAACCTAAGCATCAAACAATAATCATATGGAATAATTTTTCCCAATATGAAGCAACAAAATAGAATATACACACATAATGGAGAGAAAAAAAGGAAGATATAATAATATACCATAATATATAAGGAACAATAGAAGTGATACAACTAAAAAATGTAACAAAATTTCTCCAAGAGAAATACTACAAAGGACTACAGAACCAAACAACTACACCAACAGATCCATGTAATTGTGTTGTAAAAATCTCACCATATCAACACCAACTACCCCAAACCTAGCTGATAGAAAACCTCACATCCTCACTACGAATCCTTTACTTGCATTGAAATACATAACAATCTCTATGCACCACTGAAGGTGTGCGTTGGGTGTGATCTAACAGGATCAATAGGATCTGACCTAGGTGTTGATATCAAGTCTCTAAACAATAATAAAATCATTCTAAACTTTAAAGAAAAAAATGCATGATAATTGTTTTATTTTTTTATATCAAAAGCATGGAAGAACATTTTAATTTACCCTTTTTATAGATTTCCAAATAAAGTAAGTAAAACAGTTTCCAAACATTTCATATACATATATCAAAGAAGATTTATCAAACGAAATCAAATCTTGTATCATATATCATATCAAATCCATGGAAGTAAAACCAAACAGTATAAACCAAAATATCCCAAATTGAAAAAAAACAAGTAACATCACAAAAAGTATCACACTGGGTCATGATACCTAGGAAACTCATAACTAACATATAAAATCACATACGTAATAAGACACTAGACATGTGCGTAAAGTCTAGAGAGCATAGGAACACCCCAAAAGTGAAACCTCCCCCCACTAGGTCTAACAAGTCCCTAGAACAACCGCCCTAAAGAGTATAAGAAATATCTATTAAAAACCCCATGATAGTGGACAAGACCCATTACTATACCTTCTACCTAAGTACCTAAGGCTTTCCATGTGTTTTATTTTCCAAATTAATTCATCAAACTATTTTCTTCAAACCATGATTTGAAAACTATTTCACAATGCTTTGAAAGCAATTTTTTATTTACCAAAAATAGGGGAAACCCATATTTTATAAAAACACATTTCCATACACACAAATTAATCAGCCAAACATGCCAGTTTTTTAGAAAAAAAATTATAAAATAACCAGAGCAATGTATTTCACCATCACAAGATAGAGACTAAACCAGATACCTCAAAACTCTGTATGCACATGCCTAAAATAAAATCCACCAGTAAAGGGGAATCCACAATGAAAAATAAGGACCTAGAACCAATGTACACATCTTATAATTGATTCAATTTATAAAAGGGTTAGTGGTGAAGAGGAAACGACACATACCTCAAAAACTCACACTTGTCACACCACAACCAACATGGAAACTACCCCCGAAACGACATAACACAAAGAATATAGAAATGAATCAATAATAATCATCAGCATGTGTCAAAAAATTGATAATGAAAATAAATGGTACTACCATGATCAAGGGAAATGAATAAGTAGATGAGATTACTCATCCTAAGAGATTTAACCCAACCGCAATGGTGATAAATTGTTGAATGAATCAATCTAGAATGAATAGAGGATCCCAAAATCACTACAGAAGATCCCTAGGTCGAGAGTAAAGAAATATGTGGAAGAATGAAATAATATTAAAACAATATAGTTCCCTAAAATCCCTATCCATGACATTTACATATCATATAATCTATTTACACATCGTTTAATCCTTGGGACTCAGATACACAAAAAATATTATCTCCTTTTTATTTAAAACCCAATTTTTAACATTACACAACATGTAACTTATACATGGAATGTACTCCCTTCACTCTCTGTACATGGTTCCAAAAATCTATAAAGAATACATGTCATTTATTCCCATTATACTGTGCGTATTCCCCTAGAAAACTGAAAAAACACCAGGTTCTTTATAAAAAACCTCAAACCAACTCAGGTGTTATCTGAACCGGAGGATAATCCCATAAATCCATTACACATTGATATTATAACTCCATTAATTAAAAAAAACATACATTTATAATCTTTATTTAATTTTTCTTAGTAAATTTTCTTCATCCTCGAGAGTGCTAAGATCCACCCCATTAAAGAGGAAAACATGAAAAATGATAGAATTACCTGAAAGTGTGTAATAGGATATTTAAATGTGTATGCATAAAATTAGGTATTTTTTCATTATAAAACATATTTCAAAATTAAAAACCTAAGGTCTTAAATATATAAACGACCATGTTTTTCTCCAAGTGAGACAACCCTATATGATTTATTTTTTCATGTTTCTTTAATTTTACACTTTTATATTTTTAATTTTTTATGAGGTGATAAAAATATCTATTAAAGAAAAAAATTAAAAGTAAAGAAACTAAATTGTAAATGGAAATAGAATAAAAACAACTGGAAACAAACTAAAATAAAGAAACAACGAAATTGACAGGAAGAAGAAGTAGTAACCTAACTAGTGATTCCTATAGATCAGTCTCTCTTCATTGTTTTTTAATGGATTTCACAATTATAGCTCTCTTAATAATTAGACTGAAATCTATAATCTCATATCTCATTTATCTTATTAATTTGAGTCTATAACTAAGTTCTTATAAGAATAAATATTTTATGAAGGAGTTAATAAATGCTTTAAATGATCACCGAAAACAAAGACATAGAAAACACTCACTATACTCACAATATTCAATTAATAATTGATGAATTTAAATTGTGAGAAACATATTCAAACTCCAACTCATATTTAATTAATGAGATTCATACAAAGATCATCACACTCTAATTTGAAATTTGATGAACTACTAATAGAATAAAAAAAGTTTAACAAATTTACATTTGAATAAAACTTCAAAGAGTGATTTCATTTTGAGTTCCAAAATTCTAGAGAGAATTAAAACTTCAAAATTAAATAAATGAAAATTAAAAAATATATCACCATGTGAATATACTAGATTCATCTACTAGAATTTTAGTTGAGCATAACCAAGGAGCATAGGTGCACTTTTATATCCATCTTTATCAGATTTAGGAGTAATAGAATCTTTGTAGAATATCACTTGGTTCCACTAACATCTATCCACTTTCAATGTTTCTAAATATCCCCATCAGTGTCACTGTCTATCCCCCTAATTTTAAGAATATATGAATGTCTCATATTTGTGTCCACATAACCACTAATATTCTCAACCAAAGTCATAACCTGAAACTCCAACATTAGTTCCATGAATTCTAAGAAGAAGACCAAAATTATCATCTCTTTATCACTACATTGTACTCTCATAAAATGCCTAAAATACCTTTTCCATCAATCATCATGTCATCAATTGAATCCATCAAAAAATCAATTTTTTCATTAGGTATTAATTTTTTTATTTTTACTTTTCTATTTCCTTTACTCGCTGAGCCTATGAAAAAAATCCATTAATCCCCAATAACTCAGATCAAAAAGTTATTTCATCAATTTGACAACAGTTTGACTGATTCAAAAAATTATTTAAAACTTCATCTAAATCAAACAAAGAACCAAATGATGATTATAATTCCAAATTTTTAACCCAAAACTCAACCTCTATTGAGTATTAACTTTATAAGAAATCCTTGAACAATCTCATCTGAACTAGAACAAATAGGTGGTGTAAACTTGGACAAAACCTTACAATCATAGCATAGGGAAAGTATGAAGTCCCTCCTTCATCCTTAGAATCATAAAAAAAAATAATGAAAAAAAACACTAGACTTGAATTTATTCAACATACTAGGATTCAACTATAATATATTTTAAAGTTCCTCAACTTAATAAAACTTGGTTTCCTTCAGTGGTATTCAACATATGGTTAGTTACCCAGTGGAATCAGCCTTGGGTTTATTGTCACAACACCAGAGATCTCCACTCAATCACAATGATTACGGGCTCAATCAATTCAACCTCCATACTAAGTTCCAATAGTACATTTGGATTGGTGAAATACAAACTCATTTTTTTCAAAATACTATATCTAGTCACTAATGGATTAAAAAGATGTAGATTCAGATATTCTTCATTTGAAAAATATGGTTCAACTTCAACCTTAATATTTCATAGTGGAAAGCATTAAACAACACCATATTTGGTGGAATCATCCCTCAAAGATTCATTAATACAAATCATTCAAGTTTATCCTCTTCAAATTTGAGCTCAGACAATGACTAATTTCCTCATTTTTATGGTCTTATTTTCTCACTCAACACAATTGGGATCATTTGTTGACTTTTCACACTTCATGTATCAATTTCCTTAGATCAAGTTCATCTACTTGTTCCCCATACAAATCTCTTATTCTTTTGAAATAACAATGAGTCCCAATCTAAAATCTTACATTTATTTGATTTGAAACTATAGTGGCATCATCTTCATCAACTAATCCAAGTGATATACTCAATTGAAACTTTGATTATCACATAAATTATTATTCGATCTACCTTAGAATTATAAGTTTCCTCAAAGCGCCTTCCCTGGCCTTAGATTTAGTTGGCCTAGATGTGGTCTCAATACCCTCAAAACAATATATTGAAACTCTTAAATAGGTTTTCTCCTATCTATTAAGCTCAGGGTTAGACATATTTCTAAGTTTAGATCACTTTAAAATTATCTTATACATGAATTCTTTTATAGGGTTTATCTTACTAAAGAAGAAAATTTATCCTATATAGGGGCTTATTTAACTTACAGAGTTAGTGTAATTATCTTACGGAGTTGTGCTTTCCAAAATGTTGAAATTTCCTTACATAGGTCCAAGGAAAACAATTTTCTAACTTTAAGGATAGAATTTATCTTACGAGAAATGTAAGATAATTCTATTACTATAAAAATTATCTTACGTGTGGCCCTTCAAAAAAAATATTATGTGTGTGAACAAATTAATTCAAAGGATTTCATGAATTGCAAACAAATAAAATAAATTTAAAAATAAATAAATAAATAAATAAATAAAATAAGATGATTTATTAATAAATTTATAGTGAATGTTAATTATTTATGATTTGAAAACTAAAAAAAGTAATTGAAAATTAATTTAAAATAAAATTTATTTTGTTAATTAAATATCAATGAAAATAAATATTTAAATAAATTAAAATCTAAACTAATTATTTGGATAAAAAAATATATTTAAAATTAAAATAAATTTGAATAAAATAATTGATTGATTAATTGTAAAATTAAAGAAATTAGAATATCAATTAAATAAAAAATAATAATTTAAAACATTTAATTATTAAATTATTAAAATAAATTAAAACAAATAATAAACTATAATTAATTGATTAAACATAAAACACTATAGAAAAGGAAAAAAATAACAGAAAACATAATTAAACAAAAACACTAAAATAATATTTCAAAGAAACTTTGGAATTAAATAATATACTCAAAGTCAGAACAAAAATTATAATTAAAATATAAAATTCATTATTTAAAAATAAAATCATTAATTTATCATTCAACATAGAATTATGGGTTTAATTAATTTCATAAAAAAATCCAACTAAAGTAAAATAATCAATTCAAACATTATATTATAATTAAAAACAAGATTAAATTAAAGATATTGTGTGGAAAATGAATACCAAAATTAAGCCGCATCAAATTCCCCCGCACTAGAAATTTTCTTATCCCTATGAAAAAAATATTCCAAAACCAGTGTAACAAAATAAATCTTAAGTTTGAAATACAGGATAGCCATAAAAATGTAGTTTTCAAAATTATTTTCACTGTTATGTTTTCATCAAGAAGTAGAAATATTTTCACTAAAGAAATTAAGTATTCTTAGTGAATAACTGATTCATTTTTAATAAAAACAATTGATCCTAAATTTTTTAATTTAGATTAAACCAATTTCAATTTTCATTTAACTGAAAGTTCAAAATTCTCTTTACCTCTATGAGAATAGAATTACATAAATTTAAAAGCAAATAAATTAGACACTATTTTTCGATGAAAGATCGTAATAAATTAAAAGTAAGTATAAATAAATCATCCAACATCTTAAAGAATAAAAGAAAAAAGTTTGACCTGGATTAGGATTTTTTAATTAATTAATTTGAATGCATTTATTATGATTTTGAGTCCAAATTAAATGATTCAAGGTTAATCATAATTAAATAAAATTCAAAAAATCATTTACCAAAGTCAATACCTTATCAATAGGGCAATGCAAAATGAATTACCTGACTAAATCCAAAGGGTATTAGAGAATTAACCTCCTTAAAGTGGTCACACATCATTCAATCTTCATAAGAAATTCAAAAACACTAAAAATAATTTATTATAACTTGAAAAAATTGAAAAAATAGGGGTTATCCGTGGTTAAATTTTTGGTTCATATTATCATATTGAAAGACCCTTCCCCACACAAAAAATCTCAACATTATCCCAAATGTTGAATTAAAGGTAGAGAAACATTTTTATTCAATTTTATGTTCAATTTATATTTAAAAATTTATTAGATAAAAATCATATTCAAAAATGTCAAAAGAAATCCAAATGTATTTTTTCCAAACAATAAATAAAAAAAATTACAACATCCATATAAGTTTACATACTAGTTACTACTTTAAAAATTCATCTCAAAATATAATATTTATACTAGTTAATGTTAAAAAAAGTGTATAGAAAAATTTCTCAAAAAGCACGAGATTATTCAATACTAATCTGCAATCCAAAATTATCCATTTAATATAATAAACTATAATTTTAAAATATAAAATTAATTATGAAACAAATCTTTCATTTCAATTTTATTATCAATTTAAGTTCAAAAATAAAGTAAAACACATATTAATGAAAATCAAGAAAATTGAATATAATTTTAATTAAAACATCCTCATAAATTTAAGATTTATTTCCCTTTAGATATACTAAAATTATGACCCTTATATACTTTTATAATTTCCCATTTGTTATCATAGAAACTACTAAAAATTAAACAAATTAACATTAAATTCAAGAAATTTCAGATCAATTAAATGTAACTAGAGTTAAGAATGGGGATGAATAAAGTTTCCTCATCTTGTAGATTCTATTGATGAATGTATATTATAATAAATCTACTTAAATATGAATATAAAGTTAAGAGAATCCATAATTGGATTCCTCGTGGTTAAAAATATGAAAATATCCTCCCATTAAGTTCACCTTATTATTTTCAAAGAAAAACATTGAAAAAAAAAGAAAAATTATAACCCCAAAAAAGGTTAGTAACTTCCCCATACTTATTTGAAACAAAATAAAGTAAGGGAACGAAAAACTTGTTTATTCAATTGTATTCAACTTCTATAAAAATTAACTCATCCCTCAGAGATTCCTTATTACCTTCTCTAAAAAAATAGTTGATTTCTATTAATATTAATTTGAACATCCTTCCCAAGATCACGAATTTGGATAACACAAAAAGGAAAAATGTGAGTTACAATAAAATTACCATCCCATTTAGAATTAAATTTACCTAAGAAAATATTTAGCCTTGAGTTTTATAGTAGCACCATATTTTCAATGTGAAACTCTTTCTTCAAAATCATATTTTCATGAAAAAATGTTGGTTTCTATTGAAAAAACCTTTCATTTTCATAATAATTGTTCATTGTATCCCCTAATTCTTTAAGACATAAATTATTTTTTTTCAAGCCTTAAACAGATTCATATTACATGATTTGATATCCCAAAAATCTTTATTCTCTAATTCCAATAGAAAATTAAAATATCTTAAAAAACTATCCTATAATGTGACATCCCTATTAGAGTGTTATAGGTATCCTAACATTCCCAAAGATAATCCTCAAGACTTAAGCTCCAATATTTCATATCTCGGTCAAAATTTTTCTAAATAACATGTTTAATCTCTCTATTTGAAATTTCATCTATTTCATTCGTTTGAGGGTGATAGGTTGTAGAAACTTTATTAATTACCCCATATCTTTTTAGTGCCTCAAAAGTTTATTATAGAAATGAGTATCATGGTCTTTAAGAATAAATCTTGGAATCCCAAATCAAAAAAAAATTCTCTTGACAAACTTGGACACCACTCTAGTCTCATCTATTTTAATTAGAATAGCTTAAATATATTTTGAAACATAGTCCACCTCAAGTTATTTGTATAAATATCCAAATGAATTTAGAAAAGGACCCATAAAATACATTTTGAAAACATTAAATACATAACAAAAAAATGAAGTTTATTTTCAAATCTCTTATTTATGAGAAATTTATCTTTGGAATTTATAAGATTTTCAAGTCCTATAATACTCATGATAATATCTGAAAATTGTGGGCCATAATAGACCTAAATATAACACTTTTATATCATTACTCTATGGACCAAAGTGGCCACCATAGCTCAAACTATTACATAATTTCAAATCGGATGAATTTTATGAATTTTGGATACATATCCTAATAATTTAATCACTTCCTGCATTCCACATGTAAGGATCATCCCAAAAATATTTCCTTGACTAAAAACTTATTTTAGAAACCAGTTTCTTAGAAAATTACCATGGAACAACTTCAGTAACGATGTAATTAAAAATGTTTTAAAACCATGGCCATTTTCCAATTGTATTAGAATATAACGTCTTCCAAGGAAAAATATCTATAATAGGTTCAAAAAAATTATCTAGACAAAATTCAGCAGGTATCCTACTCAAATTATTAGCCACAATGTTCTTAATTCCTTTCCCATATTGGATCTATATACCAAATTTATGAAGCAACAAAATACATCTAACCAGTTGTGGTTTTGATTATTGATTTTTCATGAGATATAAAACAACATAATGATCAGTGAAAACACAAATCTAGATCCAAAAAGATAAATTTTGAACTTATCAACGGAAAATATAAAGGATATCAACTCCTTCTCTATGGTAAAGTAATAATACTGGGAAACATCTAGAGTATTAGAATCATAATATATTACATGTGAATTTCTATACTCTATTTTTCCAAGAACATACCCTAAGGATAATTCTAAATCATTGGTCATCATCTCAAAGGTAGAATCCAAATTATGTGGTTGAACTATTGGTGGATACCCTTTCTTCTATTTGAGTTCATTATAGTCTTTTATACACTTCTCCTTAAAATAAAATGGAATTTCCTTCTGAAGTAATATTTTCAAAGGAATATATGTGCGATTGAAATCCTTTATGAATCTTCTATAGATCCCATCATGGAAAATAAATGATCTACTATCATTTTTAGTCTTAGGAAAAGACAATAAAGTGATGATTTCATCCTTAGATTTATTCACTTTAATTCCATACTTAGACCCTTCATGACCAATAAAAATACCATTCTCACCCATAAAATATAATTTCACACAGTTTATAACAAGGTTATTCTCAATGAAAACTATATGCACATCTCCTAAACTACTCAGACAGCTCTCAAAATATGGATTAGACACTGTAAATTCATCCATAAACACTTCCATGAATTCCTTAAGAACTCAAAAAAAAAATCTAATCATGCATCTTTGGAGGGTAGAAGGTGCATTAAATAGTTCAAATGGAATTCTTCGATAATAAAAGGAATCAAAAGGACATGTGAAAGTTATCTTATAGTGGTCCTCTAGAGCTATGTGAATTTGGAAGTATCCCAAAAAACCATCTAAGAATAAATAATGATATTTTCTAGTTAACTTTTCAAGGATTTGATTAAGAAAATTAAGGAAAAGTTTCCATTCCTAATCACTAAGTTCAACCTCATATAATCAATGCATACTCTCAACTTTATGGGAAACCTAGCAGGAACTTACTCTTCAAAATATTTTCTGAAAACTATGAATACTCCTTTTTTAGGAAGAATTTAAACTTTACTTACCAATGAACTCTTCATAAATGGGTAAAATTAGACTCATATGCAATAAATTATAATCCTATTTATTAACTACTTCAATAAGGGTAGGATTTAATCTCTTTTTAAATTGTATAACAATTTTCAACCACCTTCTAAAAGAATCATATTTATGCACCCTGTATGACTAATACATAGTAAATATTATAAACATAATCCTATATCCTTTCTATTCTTCTTAAGAAACTCCAAGATTTTATTTTATTGTTCATTATATATCCCAATTGCAATAATAACAGGAAATTGTTTTTTTCCAAGTAGGCATATTTCAATTTTTTAGGTAAAGGTTTGAGTTCAAGTGTGGATAGGTTATCACCTTTGGAAAAATAAGATTATTTGAGTTCTTAAAATTTGTTTTCAACCACTAAACATTCCCTAAGAATAATATAATTACAAACTCCAATACTAGTAGTGCATTCATTTTATATCCAAAAATATATTTTATCCTCAAAATAATTTTCATATTCAAGTTCATAGATGTGAGGTGATTTTTATTCAAATTTTTAGAATAATTTAAGTCAATTTAAAAATAATATAAATCAATTTCACTAAAAAAATCATAATTTTCAGTAGTAATATATGTTTCAAAATTTTCAAAAAAAAATCATCATTTTCCATATTTATTTTAGTAAAAAACATTTTTTACAAGTTCAAAAATTCAGAAATAGCATAAAATTTTCCAAAATACAGATTCAATTTTAGATTAATCAATATAATAGATTTTAGAATTTTCTAATTCAAAATCTTCTTTAGTGGGAAAAGGTTCATTTTTAAAATAATGTCCATTTTCAAAAGAATCTATAGGTTGGCTATCTTGAATAGAATCAGAAAAGAATCTATGGAAAACTAGTTAATCATATTAACTTGGTGAGAAAAATAGTCTTCTATAGGGTGTTTTATTGATTAAAAGATTCTAAAATAAAACATATCACCTCTAAAATCTAAAGAAAATGTATATTTACATACATTTATTATTTCCTTAGTAGTTTTCAATAATGGTATTCCTAAAATCAATGGTCCATGTGAACTATATCAACCATCTTCTATGTTTAACACATAAAATTAGTATAGAAAACTAAATCTTTTACCCATACCAATATATCTTCAATAACTCCAGCTACCTTAGCTAAGCTCCTATTAGCTATCTGGATGGAAATTCGAAATTAATTGAGCTCTCCAACCTAAATATATGAAATTATAGAATAAGTCATAACATTTATGGAGTCTCATAAATCTAACATTGAATCATAAAACTAATTATTTCCAATGAAACATGGGATACAAAAAGTAACTGGATCCATGCATTTAATAGGGAGAGGGTGATATATCTTGTAAGAAATTTTTCTTACCAAATTAACTTTATCACCTCCCTTGAATTTAATTTTTTGATTACACATCTCTTTAAGGAATTTTTCATAAAAAGGAATCTATTTCACAGTACCTAATAAAGGTATGTTAACCTAGACTTTCTTAAAATTTTCAAGTACTTATTTTTCCATTTTGGTTTCCACATTGTTCTTAACAAGAGGTATTACTAAAGTATAATTAGGAAACTACCTATATATTCTAATATTATCATCAACTTTTCTTTACCCTTTTAATAATCCCATTATGTTCCCAAAATCCATATAGGTTATTTCATGTTGAATTTCATCCTTTTTGTTCTTTTTTTGTTCTAAAGGTTAATAAACAGTAGGTTCTTTAATAGTTTCAATGGAATATTTAATAATATCAACATATGGTAAAATAGGTTCAATAGGGTGTAAAATAATTTCATCAGGTGGTTTTTCCACATCTTCATGTGATTTTCCATTTTTTATAAAAGTAGAATTGTCTTTTTTTGGTACTTGTTCATTTTTTTAGCTTGGGGGTTTTGAATTTTAGTTACACTTATCAATATAATACATTAAAATTTTCTCTTTATCATGGGTTAACTTTATATTTTGATAGAAAAGCATCACTTCTATGATTCTTTAAACCACTAATTTTAGTTGCAATTTGTCCCATTTTTTATAGCCATATTTTGTATAAACACTTTTTTTGGGAAATAACTTGTTTCTTTTTAACCATTTATTCATGGTGTGAATAATTTATTTTATTGACTTGTTGTTTTATATTTTCTTGATTTTGAAGGTTTTTGAAATTCCATTTATCCTATTTTCCAAATTGGTTTTGATTACACCTAGGATTCTATTCGAAATTTTGGGGCTGGAAATTTCTATTTGGTTGTCCATTATTCCTAAAACTATTTTTTTTTGGTTATTCCAAACTTTATTGAAATTTTGGTTTGATTTAAATTTCCTAGGTAGTAAATTTTGGTTACAATTGAAAGTTGGGGTTGTTCTGGAAAGGTTTTCTAGGAAGTATCCCATTATAATTTTTATAAATTTCTTGTATTTGTGGACATTGACCATTAAAATGATCAGTGGAAACAATATCATGGTGAATTTGAATGGTATATTCTGATTCATGTTTGATTTGTAAAGGAATGGAGTTAATCAATATCTTCCTCATCTTACTAGAAATTTCACTTAATTGATTCTCAATATAGCTATTATTATAATTGTAATAATAAACTTTCATATCCTATTAAACATGGATAAGGACTCTAGTATTGAACAATTATGAATTTTGGGCCATACTAGAGTTGAGGTTCCTAGTATCAATGGGGTCAAATCAACCAAATATCCTCCTACAATAGCATATATCATACTCTTATCCATCAAGACTAAACCTTCATAAAAATATTTAATTGGGATTTGATCTGAAATTTGGTGATAAGGGTAGTTATAGCATTACTTCTTTAACCTCTACCAGTACCCATGAAGAGTCTCCCCCATTCAACTTCCTAATTCCACATATGTATTTCCTAAGAGAGGTAGTCCAAGTGGACGAATTTTGTTTTCAGAAAATATATTCTTTAGCTAATTTCAACTCCCTATAGTGGTGGATTGTTAGTTGAAAAACCACTCTTTTTTCAATCCATAAAATTAAAATGGGAATTCTCTTATGTTAATATGATCATCACTTACCCCTTGGGGTTTCATAGTGATTCACACCAGGTAAAATTCATGCAAGATCTGGTGAAGATCATATCTTAGCAGACCACGAAATTTTGGTAGATGATAAATAACACTTGATCTAAGTTCAAAAAAATAGAAATTTCAGGATATACTAGATTTTTTTTTTGGTTTTCAACATTATGATCAGTGAGATCCTTCAAAGTTCTATAGCTGGCCATATTTTATATGTTTTAAAAATTTTCATTTTTAATTAATTTTTTGTGTGTTTATTTTTATGTCATTTCTATTTTTTCTAGTTTTTGAATCTTTAAAATTTGTATGATTTTCTATTTTTTGATTGTTCTATTTCTCAGGTTGTATGAATTTTACATTTCTGGATTTTCTAGGTCATTAAACATATAAAAAAATTAGAAAATATTTTTTTAACTTTTTATTTGTTTATTTTTTAAATAAAAATGATTTTTTATTTAACCCCTTATAATTCTTATGGAAGTGAAGCCAATTGAAGTAAGGTATTTTTTCATTATAAAGCCGAATTAAAAATTAAAAACCTAATGAGTATAATAAAATATTTCCATGGTTGATCCTAGTAATAATACCCTGTAAGAGTTATTTTTTCATGATTTATTTAATTTTACACTTTTATATTTTTTATTATTTATGAGGTGATGAAAACTATTGTAAAAAAATAATTAAAAATTAAAAATTAAATTTCAATTGCAAATAGAATAAAAAAAACTAAAAACAAACTAAAATAAAGAAGTAGTGAAATTGATAAGAAGAAAAAGTAATAGCATAATGAGTGATTCCTCTGCTTTAGTCTCTCTTCATCGTTTTTTACAGATTTTACAACTATAACTGTCTCAATTATAATACTTAAATATATAATCTCACATATCATTTAACTTAATAATTTGAGTCTACAACCAAGATCTCATAATAATAAATCTTTTCAAAGGAGTCATACAATTATCTCAAAAAAAAATTTAAAACAAATACACGGAAAACACTCACTATACTCACAATATTTGATCAATTATTGAGAAATTTAAACTATGAGGATTTTCTTCAAACTACAACCCATATTGAATTAATGATCCATATTCAAATATTTTCATAACCCAATAAAAAATGTGGAAAACTCATAATGGAAGAAAAAACGTTTAACAAAATGATAGAATAATAAAACATCAAATAGAGATTTCATTTCGAGTTCCAAAATTATTAAGAGAATTACAATTGAAAATTTAAAGAAAATAAAACTCATAAATATGTCACCATGTGAATCCACTAGATTAATCTACAAGAAGTTTATATGAATATCTCTAAGGAGAAGTGGTACACTTCGATCTCCATCTTTATCATCTTATGGATTAGCCATAATGTCTAATAATATCTCCTAGTTATACTCTAGTTTCTATGCTTATGAAATTTACTAAGAAACTCATCAATTTTTCTATTCATCCCCCAAAATTTTAGAAAGTCTGAATTCCCCCTATTTGTGATTAGATAACCATTAATATTCTCATCCAAAGCCACAACCTCAAATTCCCACATTAGTTCCATGATATATAAGATGAAGAACAAAATTATCAACCCTTTTCCATTGCATTTTCAATCCAAAAAAGCAACCAAAACACTTTTTTTTAAATTAGCATGTCATCAATTTCTTCCATCCAGAAATAATTTTTTTATTAGTTATTATTTTTTTTCTTTACTTTTCTTTTTCATCTGCTCAATGAGCCTCTATGCAAACCCATTCATCCACAATAACTCATATTTTCAAGAAATTTCTTTAATTTTCCATCAGTTTGACTGATTCAACAACTTCTTCAAGAATTCATCCAACTCAATCAAAGAATAAAATGATGATTATCATTTCAATTTTTCAACCCAAAATCTATCCTCGATTAAATCTTAGAGTCAGAAGGAAGCCTTAAACAATCTTAGATGAACTAGAAAAAAACCTTGAAATCATATCGTATGGAGAATATAAAGTCCCTCCTTCATCCTTATAACCATAAAGACATCTTTCAACAAACATTAGACTTTAAATTTTTATCATAAAATTATTGGAATACCATATATTCCAAAGTTCCTCAACTTAAGAAAATTTGGTTCCCTTTAGTGATCTTCATCCTTCGATTCTTTACTCAGTGAAATCAACCTCAGGTTCATCATCTCAATGCCAGAGATCTCTACTCAAGAACAATTATTATGGGGTTAATTGATTCAACCTCCACCCCCAATTTTAATAGCGCCTTTGTATTAGTAAAACCTATACTTATTTTACTCAAAATTCTATCTCTATTAACTG
Organism: Viscum album; assembly: GCA_963277665.1. Classification (NCBI taxonomy): domain Eukaryota; kingdom Viridiplantae; phylum Streptophyta; class Magnoliopsida; order Santalales; family Viscaceae; genus Viscum; species Viscum album. The sequence continues at coordinate 642,594,340 of OY728120.1, read as the reverse complement.
ACGACTTCCATAGATGTAGATTCAGATCTTATTCATTTTGAAAATATGGGTCAACTTCAACCTTCAACTTATATGGGGGAAAGATTTTAATGACATCAGATTAAGATGAATTAGTCCTCAAAGCTTCATCGACACTGATCGGTCATGTCCATCCCCTTAAAATGTGAGCTCGGATAGTGACTAATTTCCTCCTTTTTTATCGGTCGGCTTCACTGATTCGACACACTTGTTCTTGTTCATCGACTTTGGCCACTTTAGGTATTGATTTCATTATATACAAGTCATATTCTCATTCCCCATCCAATGCTTAGATTCTTCATAAATCACAATGTGGCTTAATTTAAAATTTTATATTTCTTCGATTTGAAATAGTAGTGGTGTTGTCTTCATCAATTGATCCAGGAAATATCTTCAATGGAAACTTCTATTATCACATAAATTATTCTTTGAGCTACATAAGAATAATTGATTTCATCAAATTAGATTCTATGTTCACTAATTTTTTTGGCTGAGATGCGGTTTTGGTACCCTCAAAACAATAGGTTCAAACTTCTGAACGGTTTGTCTCTCCTCTATCAACCTTGGGGTGAGATTTATTTCTATGTTCAGTTCACTTTCCAATTATCTTATATGGGAATTATTTTATGGGGTTTATCTTACTAAAGAAGAAAATTTAACTTGTACAAGAACTTGTTTAAATCACAACATTGGTGGAATTATCTTACAAAGCTGTACTTTCCAAAATGAAAAAATTTCATTATACGGGTCCATGGAAAACAATTTTCTAATTCTAAGGCTGGAATTTATCTTGAAAGAAACATAACACACTACCAAAAAATTCCACTATTATAAGGAGTTATTTTTTATATTAGAAGGGTTTATAACCCACTCTAAAAACATTAGTGTAAATTACCCAAAACCACTGATAATGTGCCCGAGACATGGTGTTAGTGGTGGTTTTGGTAAACCTCTAGTAAGGTAACTTGCAATTAGTAGCAGTTAGATTAGAGGTGGTTAAAACCCCCTCTAATGTCTCCACATATTTTCAGATTAGAGGGGGGTTTAGCCCCATCTAATTTATTACCATATTTGGGTTAGTTAAAAACCATATCTAATCTCATGATAAATCCCATATTAGAGGCGGTTTTTGTAACGGCCCAAATCTGGAGCCCCTCCAATGGTGACCTATAACCGATTTTCCACATTACCTCAAGCGCATTTCCCCAAACGCCAGAGGCTACCGAATAGAAGCAAGGGACTTGGTAAGTTATTGGGGAAACTATGCCCTCATTCGGTAAGGTATAGAAGTTAAGGAAAACAACAGAAAATAGCGGAAGTAGTAAACAATACGTAAAAACTGAAACCAAACAGCAGAAATAATTAATATATAGTAATGATAATAATGATGCAGCAGGTACAAGTTTCTAAGGAAAAAAAAACATAACAACGTGCTGAAATATAAGTAAACAAAGTTCTAAAATAACAGCAACTCCTGCAGCATCGCAAGCCTAAGCTTCGTCCCTTGCTCCCCAGCTCCAAGCAATCAAGTACTGGAAGTCGAAGGGAGCTTGACCTTATCTATACCTGCAACAACAAAGTCTACTTGGGCCCAAAAGCATGGCCCAAACAAGGTGTGAGATACAATCCCAGTAGGTAATCACCCAAATATTTGTGCCTAACAGTCAATGAATACAAGGCAAGTAAAAGTGCAGGAAGTAGTAAACAGAAAAGAACACAATAGCTACAATCCATAGTTCTAGCATATAAAGTACACAAGTAAACAACCAACAAAAAGTGGAAAATAGGTAACCCTCTGGGTAGCTCTCACAACCTAACCCCTATGGTTCAACCCACAAGTACTGGAAACCCTCTAGGAGCCACACACAGTCTCACCCCTCTGGTTAAGCTAAGAGTATAATTTCTAAGGAAGCACTCGCCGTTAATTCCCCCTATAGTCTTGTATCGTACTAAAGGATCTCTGGGAAAACACTCAACGTTAATTCCCCCTGTGGCCCACGTCGAATAACTATAGACTCTCTGAGGAATCACTCAACATCAATTCCCCATGTGGTCTCGCATCAAAAAATTAAAGACACTCTGGAGAAGCCCTTACATCCATTCTCCCTTTGGTCCATTCACTAGTTTCTCTCAGCCCCATGTAATATAAACATGCATAACGTGCATGTATCACCCAAGTAAACCTCAAGAACTACTTGGATATCATTCTAAGGCTCAGCAGAAAAACAACACAATAGTTCCACTATCCTACAACTAGGCATGACAATTGAAAAAATGCCTAATAGGAAACACAAGTATGGAAAACATCCAGAATACAGAAAAAACTACTCTATTCACAAAGGTAAACCTCTACTATAGCAATCAAGAAAGCAGACAATCAATCAAGGGCAAAACATGAAAATACACAATTCTCATTCAAGGGAATTGGCGAAATTGCACAAGATACTCAAATACCTTCTACCGAAAGGCACAAACCATCTACCTCGATCCTAGGAGATCGATATACTTGAACCACGACGACTGATTCTCCCCCAAACATCGTAGATATGAGAAAACGCACAAAATGTTCAACCCACAATATCTTGAGAAGGAGGAGGAATTGGAAAACGAGGCTCAAGCAGAAGGAAGAACTCACCGCTGCGATTCCATCGCAATCAACCGTGCTTGAAATGAAGAACGGACGGAGAGATGGGAGCTCATCGAATATTGGCAGATCCTCGGCACTCTCGGTCAAACAGAACCTAGAAGAAGACGTTTCTATGCGTCCGGCGCATCCCCAGTCTGTTTAGTGAAAAAAGAAATAAAGTAAATGGTGTGTACTTTTAGAGTACACAACATGTACTAGGTCTTTTCATACTCCGCCAAAATTGGCCTCCACGTCACCCCTACACACCATGTGTGTGGCCCGAACATGGCCAATACACGACTTCGAGCAAGAAAAGAGTACATGGCGTGTACTCAGAAAGTACACGGCGTGTACTTCAAATATTTCCAGAAACTTTATTTTTCTCAAAAAATCCAGAAAAAGGAAAGGCGTACCTGAAACGAAGATCCGGGTTCTTACAAACTTTCCCCCTTAAAGAAATTCATCCCTGAATTTCTCTAATGAGGTGTAGAAGAAGAAACCCCAAACAGATCCGACCACTGTGATTATACATCGGCCTCCCTCTCCCCGGTCTCATCCTGTACTCACCCATGCTGCCATTGCACCCATACAAGAGGGACATACCGCCCATGGAGAACCTTCATACTGCGATCGACAATCCAGATGGGATGCTCCTCAAACGATGCATCCTCTTCGAGCTCAATCTCCTCAGGCTGAAAGACATGAGACGAGTCTGAAAAGTAACGTCGGAGCTGAGAGATGTGGAAGACGTCATGCATGACCCGGTACCTCTGGGGTAACTGCAACCGATAGGCAACCGACCCAACTTTCTCCAAAACCTTAAATGGCCCGATGTACCGTGGTGAAAGCTTACGCTGTCTCTGAATCCTTTTGTGTCCCAACCTCAGTGCGACACGCAGGAAAACCTGATCCCCGACCTCGAACTCCAGAGGTCGTATCCGCTGATCATCATAAGACTTCTACTGAGACTGTGTTGTAGCCATCCTCTTCCAAATCAGCTCTATCTACTCTGAAGTATCCTGAACAAGAGGAGATCCCAGCAAAGCTGCCTCTCTTGCCTCCAGGCAGCATAAGGGTGATTGGTATATCCTATCGTACAAAGCCTTGTAAGGTGCCATCTGAATAGTCGCCTGAAAAATGTTGTTGTAGGCGAACTCCACCAGAGGGATATGCTTCTCCCAAGAACCGCCAAAGTCTAGAATGCAAGCTCGGAGCATATCCTCAAGAACCTGGATCGTACTCTAGGAATGACCATCTTTCTGGGGATGGTATGATGTAATCAAAAGTACATGTGTACCCAAGGCCTTCTGAAGTCCCTTCCAGAAACGAGAGGTAAAGCGCGCATCCCTGTCTGAAACAATGGAGTGTGGAAATCCATGTAGACGAACAATCTCTCTGATGTAAAGTTGTCCCAGATCATCGAAACCGAAGTTATCCTTAATCAGAAAGAAGTGGGAAACCTTCATGAGCCTTTCGACGACAACCCAAACAACATTGTTCCCCCGAGGCGACCTCAACAACCTGGTCACGAAGTCCATCGTAACATCATTCCACTTCCACTCCGGAACGAGTAATTGTTGTAAAGGGCCTGCTGGTCACTGATGCTCAGCCTTCACCTAATGAAAAGTAGAGCATCTCATGACAAAACCAGCAACATCTTTCTTCATACCTGGACACCAGTACTAGCGATGAAGATCTCGATACATCTTGGTGATGCCAGGATGAACTGCCCAAACTGAGGAATTAAAATCCCGCATCAACTCCTCGCGTATGTCTGTTGGCACCCATACGCGTCCCTAGAAACGCAATATCTCATCCTCGCCCACTGTCCATCTAGGAAGAGGGTCCTCTCCTGAAACACTCTCCCTCAGGACTAAGCCGTCTGAGTCTGATAGCTACCTCATCCGTACTTGATCAAGTAGTTTAGAGGTAATAGCTATAAAAGATAGGAAGGTCTGTCCCTGTCCGTCGTGCACCTCCAGATGCATCTCAGAGAACAGAGCCATAAGCTTCCACTCACTGCTGGCCTTCTGAACTTCCTGAATCTGAGTTCTCCTTCTCAATGCATCTGCCACTACATTTCCTTTTCCCGGCGTATAGATAATCTCAAAATCGAAAGACTGAAGATACTCTACCCATCTGCGCTGTCTTAGATTCAGATCACGCTGAGCGAAGATGTACTTGAGACTCTTGTAGTCGGTGAAGACCACAAAGTTCTCTCCCAGAAGATAGTGTCTCCAAAAGCGTAAGGCATGAACAACATCTACCAACTCTAGATCATGCGTAGGGTAGTTCTTCTCATGGGGCCTCAACTGCCGAGACCCGTACGCAACAACTCCATCTCCCTGCATAAGCACAGTGCCTAGTCCAATACCTGAAGCATAATAATAGAGAGTATAGCTCTTGTCTAGCTCTGAAAAGACTATTATCGGTGCCAACGTCAACATTCCCTTTAGCTCCTGAAAGGCTGACTCACAAGAATCTGAACATAAGAACTTTTCCCCCTTCTTGGTCAGACCTGTCAATGGTGCTGCTAGACGTGAGAAGTCCTGAATGAAGCGTCTGTAGTATCCAGCTAACCCTAGGAAACTCTGCACCTCAAAAAAATTCTTTGGCTGCTCCCAGAAAACTATACCTCTCACCTTATCTGGGTCCACGGATACTCCTGCCTCTGATATGACATGAACCAAGAAGTGAATCTGATCCATCCAAAAGTGGAACTTCGAGAGTTTAGCATAGATCTGATGCTTTCTCAGTGTACTCAGAATGATCTCAAGATGTGTGGCATGGTCATGTCAAGTGTGAGAGTATACCAAGATATCTTCCACGAAGACCACGATGAAGGATTCCAAGTACGGATGGAACACTCGTTTCATCAGTTCCATGAAAACTGCTAGCGCGTTCGTGAGACCGAATGACATGACTGTGTACTCGTATAGACCATACCTGCTCCTGAAGGTTGTTAGAGGTATATTTGATGGTCTAACATGCAACTGATGATAACCAGACTTCAATTCGATCTTTGAGAACACCCGGGCTCCTCAAAGCTGATCAAAGAGGTCATTGATCCTCAGTAAGGGATATTGGTTCTTGACCGTAAACTGGTTCAGCTTCCGATAATCCACACAAAGCCAAAGTGTATCGTCTGCCTTCCTTGCAAACAGGACAGGCAAACCCCAAGGAGAAGTACTGGGTTGGATGAAACCCTTTGCCTACAACTCCTCCAACTGCTTCTTGAGCTCTTGCAACTCAGGTGTAGCCATCCTATAAGGAGGAATGGACACTAGTGCTGCTCCTGGAATGAGCTCAATAGAAAAGTCTACCTCACACTCTGGAGGAAAACCCAAAAAGTCCTCTGGAAAGACATCCCTGAAACGACCCACCACTGGAGGAAATTCCAACTGAGAAGTCCCCTGATCATCTAGATAAAGACTAGCAATTTGGGATGTCACCCTCCCTATCCCATGATGCTCGAGTCCTGCTCGACTCGCCTGTACATACCATTCGCCTCTATGAATAAAAGATTCAACCTATGGTGAAACGAAACTCACTCTGCGATGATAACAGTCGACGATTTCCTGGAAGGGAACCAACTAGTCCATCTCAAGGATGAAATCATAGCCTGTCATCTCTAGGACAGAGAGATCACATAAGAAATGATACCCTTCAACCTCGAGAGGGCACTCTCTACACTGGCGTACAATAGATGTCCTCATCCCCAAAGGTGTGTCTAGTGTTAACGAGTCGGCAGAAGAAAAGACACAGAGCCTAAGGCTTTCCACAACAGCAACAGAGATAAAGCTATGCATAGAACCAGTATTGAAAAGAGATAAAGATAAAACTGAGGCTACTAAAATCATACCTCGAACTGTAGAAGGACTGGGATCCTGCTTCTGATAGGTCTTCTCTACGGTGAAATACTAGACTGCACCGCAGCCCTGCGCCCCTAATTGACCGCTCTGAGATGATTCACCCTACTGGTGCTAAGGGACTGGTGGCTGACTGCCACAGCCTAGACCTCCACCTCAGCCCGAATGGCTGTAAGAACTCCAGTTCCCCGACTGGTGAGAAACTGATGGTGCTACTCCTGAACGAGGAGTCATGGAAGAACCCTGGTCACTAGCTGCTAGTGAGAAAACCTGGTAGAAATGCTGAAGGTGACCCATATTGCTGCAAGATCAGCACTCCACGGGGTCTCTCTGGCACTGCGGCCTCGTGTGCCCTGACCGGCCACACTAGTAGCATATCACCTGGATGCCTGACGATGCATCCCGCTTCCTCGGATCACCGCGTGTAGACTATCTACGACACTTCTTGCTATCATCTGGAGGAAAACTATCTCTAGAAGAAGAACCGCCTTGGCTCGCAGCTTCGGAGTCTCTCAGATTGCACTCCACAATCAGTTCCTAGTTGATGATGAAAGTGATGGAAGTCAACTGGAAGAGATTCACCTGCGAGCGGATCTCCCACCTGAGACCATCTTCAAACTTCCTTGCCAAGAACACCCCACTCCCATCCCTGAGGGGTGTGAAACGATGTAGCTTGGTGAAACGAGAGTAATAATCCATTAAAGAAAGAGTACCCTGCTCTAAGCTCATGAACTCCCGGGCTCGGTCGGCCCTTAGTGTCTCCGGGTAGAAGTAGTCATAGAACACACACTGGAACTCCTCCCAAGCCATAACCTGCTGATGAACCGCCTGTGAGATCACGTTCCACCACCTCTTGGCGGTGTCTCGGAGCATGTAGGTAGCGAGCTTGACCCGCCTCTCTGGAGGTGTCTCCAGATGCTCGAAGATAGTCAGCATGGATTCCAGCCATGACTCTGCAGCCTGAGGTCCACCTTCCCCCGAGAACGTGGGAGGATGCTGCTGCTGAAAAACTCGCGTCAAGTTTTCCATAGTCGTGGAAGTAGATAGTGCTCCCTGAAAGGTCTTCATCATCCTCATAAAACCTTCCCTGAACTACGCATCGGCGCCTTCAACTGGTATGAAAGTCGGTGCCAAGGATGGCCCGATTGGAGGGTCGGCAAGAAGTCCCTGATCAGCCATATCTAGCGTCTGATCACTGCCCGACGACAGTCGTACAACCGGAGGAAATCTCAGAGGCATAGCTCTAAAGGATTAAAAGCACACCTTAGATCAGAATTAACAAAGATAGAGAACACAAGAGTACAAAATAGGAATAGGGGAAGGAAAACACACAAGTTTACAAAACATGGCTACACGGTGTGTATAAAAACTACACTGCGTGTCTTCTTAAGCCACTAACATGGGAGTGTACCCCTGCCCTACAGGTCGTGTAACTCCTCAACTACACGGAATGTTGACCCAACACACGGCGTGTACTTGGAAACTATTCCCCTGCCCAAGTTTCCTTACACAGCTAACCCACACGGTCCGACTTAACCCGAGACTACACGGCGTGTTCGGAACAAACACGACGTTTAATAGACACGACTTCAGTGGTCCGTGTTATTAAATACACGGCCGTCTACATGGCTGGACCTTACACGGCATGTTCCGAACAAACACGGCGTGTATAGGTGAAGGTGACACCGTCCTGTGTTGTTCGTGACACGGTCGGGTACCTGATCAAGACTACACGACGTGTTCCGAAAACAACACGGCGTGTCTAAGAGAAGGTGACGCTGACCCGTGTTGTACGTGACACGGCCGGGTACCTAGACGGGACTACACGGCGTGTTCTACTTGAGCTTCCCCGACCCATGTTGTTAGTGACACTACTGGGTACACAGCTCCGAACTACATGGCGTGTACCTAACGTAAATGGCGTGTTCCTGAAGTTATTTCTACAACAGCGTGTACCTGATCACACAGTCAGTGACACGGTCTAAAACTACAAGACGTGTGGTCAAAAAGTACACGCTGTGTATTCTGGGTTTTTCTGGGCAGTAGCTCAGAACTGCACAGAAGCCCAGAAAACACAGAAAACAAGGCAGAGAGGTGCCAAATTCCAATTCTTGAGGGCCCATACTCCCCGCGAATCAAAACTTGGCATTTATTTAAGTAAGGTAGAATATAAACAATCCTCTAACAAGGCATCAGAGATTATATCAAGCATCTATCACAACAGCTTACATAATCTACACAAAGTCTATCACAACAACATGCAATCGCTAATACACCCTAGATGGCATGGCAAGAATGCATGGCATGTGATTTCTACAAGTGCCTATATGATGCATGAAATGGCATACCCTAATCTCATCGGGTTGCGACAGAAATAGAACCACAATAGTCAAGACAATAATAATACAAAGCATGTGAATCACTCTAGGTGAAATCATATCAACCGTAAATCTCAAAACCAGAAAACTACAATAATGAGGTAGTATGGCTTTTCCCTATACATGGGTTAGATAATCCTGAGAACAACTTAATACCAAGTACTTAATCCTTCCTACCCCTAGCTAAAGGCTCCAAACAGTAAATCAAGAGAAAATAAACCCTATGATACAACTTTGTAATGACCCGAATCCAGAGCCCCTCCACTGGTGCCATGTACCCAGTTCTCCACATGACCTCAAGTGCATTTCCCCAAATTCCAGAGGCTGCCGACTAGCAGCGAGGGCCTTGGTAAGTTATTTGGGAAACTATGCCCTCATTCGGTAAGGTATACAAGTTATGGAAAACAATTTTAAATAGCGGAAGCAGTAAACAATACGCAACAACTGAAACCAAAAAGCGGAAGAAATGAATATATAGTAATGATAATAATGATGCAGTAGGTACAAGTTTCTAAGGAAAACAACAAACATAGCAACGTGCTGAAATACAAGTAAACAAAGTACTAAAATAACAGCAACTCCTGCAACATCGCAAGCCTAAGCTTGGTCCCTTTCTCCCCAGCTCCAAGCAATCAAGTACCGGAAGTCGAAGGGCGCTTGCCCTTATCTATACCTGCAACAACAAAGTCTTCTTGGGCCCAAAAGCATGGTCCAAATAGGGTGTGAGATACAATCCCAGTAGGAAATCACCCAAATATTTGTGCCTAATAGTCAATGAATACAAGGCAAGTAAAAGTGCAGGAAGTAGTAAACAGAAAAGAACACAGCAGCTAAAATCCACAGTTCTAGCATATAAAGTACACAAGTAAACAACCAACAACAAGTGGAAAACAGGTAACCCTCTGGGTAGCTCTCACAACCTAACCCCTATGGTTTAACCTACAAGTACTAGCAACCCTCTAGGAGGCACACACAGTCTCACCCATCTGGTTCAGCTAAGAGTAGACTTTCTAAGGAAGCACTCACCTTCAATTCCCCCCTATAGTCTCGTATCGTACTAAAGGCTCTATGGGAAAGAACTAAACATAAATTCCCACTGTGGCCCGCGTCGAGGAACTATAGACTCTCTGAGAAAGAACTCAACATCAATTCCCCCTATGGTCTCGCATCGTAAAATTAAAGACACTTTGGAGAAGCCCTTACATCCATGCTCCCTTTGTTCTATACACTAGGTTCTCTCAGCCCCGTGTAATATAAACATGCATAACGCGTGTGTATCTCCCAAGTAAACCTCAAGAACTACTTGGCTATCATTCTAAGGCTCATCAGCAAAACATCACAACAGTTCCACTATCCTACAACTAGGCACGACAACTGTCAAAACGCCTAACAGGAAAAACAAGTACGGCAAACATCCAGAGTACAACAAAAAATACTCTATTCACAAAGGTAAACCTCTACTATAGCAATCAAGAAAGCATGAAATCAATCAAGGGAAAAATAGGAAAACACACAATTCTCGTTCAAGGGAATTGGCGAAATTGCACAAGATACTCAAAGACTTTCTACAGAAAGGCACAAACCACCTACCTCGATCCTAGTAGATTGATATACTTGAACCACGACGACTGATTCTCCCTCGAACATTGTAGATCTGAGAAAACGCCCAAAATGTTCAACCCACGATATCTTGAGAAGGATGAGGAATTGGAAAATGAGGCTCATGTATAAGGAAGAACTCACTGCTATGATTCCAACACAATTGACCATGCTTGAAATAGAGAACAGACGGAGAGGCGGGAGCTCGTCGAAGATTTGTGAATCCTTGGCGCTCTCGGACGAACGAAATCTAAAAGAAGACGTTTATGTGCGTCAGGCGCGACCCCGGTCCGTTTAGTGAAAAAAAAGAAAGTACACGGCATGTAATTTTAGATTACACGGCGTGTACTAGGTCTTTCCATACTCCGCCAAAATCGGCCTCCACGTCACCCCTACACACCGTGTGTGTGGCCCGGACACGGCCAATACACGGCTTCGAGTGGGAAAAGAGTACATGGCGTGTACTCAGAAAGTACACGGCGTGTACGTCAAAAATTTCTAGAAACTTTATTTTTCTCAAAAAATCCATAAAAATGAAATACGTACCTGAAATGAAGATCTGGGTTCTTACAGTTTTGAGAATCGCCTCTAAATGAGGTGACATTAGAGGGGGTTTTAATCCCCTATAATTGAGGATGATATTATAGGAGGTTTGGAACCACCTCTAATAAATTTTTTAATTTTTTTTAAAAATCCTGACAGACCCCTCCTAGCCCTACCAAACTGACCCCTCCCTTTCTCCAAACTCCTGACCCCCCGAAAATACCCAACTCTACGTCCCACTAAACTGAACCAAACAACCTCACTCGCCCTGATAGTTCTCTTATGCATCTCACTGTCACTCACCCCTGCAGTAATTGCACATCTCACAAAACCGGATATAACAAAACCCCCCACCCCAGTAGTTCCTCATGGCTAATTGAACTAAACAAACCACCCACTTGTAAAATTCTGCTTTTGGGCGGAATCAAACTGCAATCGGCCAAAGAAACCAAAGTCGTCGTTCACCTAATAATACCACTATGAAATATGAACTTATGTTTCATATATATATCAGGATATTTATATACATCTTTATTTACATAATATATTTAATTAGATTTAAATATTTAACCTATATATAAATTTAAATAAACTATATATTTATATGTATATTTACATATGTTTGAGTAATTATATTTTTACATATATTTATAATTCTATTTATGTTATGTTTATACACATATGTTTATATATTTATAAATATATTTATGTAAATTATTTATATACTTAAATACCTAGTGATATATTATATACATGTTTATTTATATAATATATATATATGTGTGTGTATGTGTGTTTATGTATTTATTTATATAATGTATTTACAAATATATTTATATAATGTATTTTAATACATATATTTTTTATTTTTAACATTAATATATATTTATTTGTATAATATTATATATAATTAATATTATGTATAATTAATATTATTTGAAATGAAATTTATATAAATATTTATATAATGTCATATGAAAAACAATTTATATTATATATAATTAATATGTATATTATATATAATTAATATTATATGAAATACAATTTATAAAAATATATAATTAATATTATATGAAATATAATTTATAAAAATATTTATATAATATATTTCAATACATATATTTATTATTATGTACATTAATATATATGTATTTAAATAAATATGATTGTATAATATTGTGTACATTAAAATATATTTATTTTTATAAATTGGATTTCATATAATGTTAACTAAATATAATGTAAAAGCATAAAAATATTATTTAAAAATAAATTTATTATTATTATTATTTAAATTATAAAAACTATAAGCTTGAGTTTTTATCTGATATATTTTTTAAATAAATTATATTTGTGTATATATTTATATAATATGTTTATGATTTTATATTATATATAATTAATACTATTTGAAATAAAATATATATAAATAAATATATGCTAGTGTACATAATATTATAAAATTATATTTCTGTATGCATACAAATGCAATTAAATACAATTATTTAAATATTTTATATAACATGTTCATATAATGTATTTAAATACATTTATGTATTTCGTTTTAATTATATATATATTACTGAATTTGTTTTTTTAATAGTGGGGGTTCACACCCCCCTTTAATCTCTTAAATTAGAGGAGGTTTTGAGCCCCCTATAATTTAAAGACATTAGAGGGGGTTTTGAACCCCTCTAATTTAAGATATTAGAGGGGATTTTTAATCTCCTCTAATTTTAGACATTAAAGGGGGTTTTGTACCCCATATAAAATTCAATCGAATTTAAAAAAATTAGAGGGGGTTCAAAACCCCCTATAATTTAAGAAATTAGAAGGGTTTGATCCTCTAAATTTGACGATTAGAAAGAGTTGTACATAACCTCTCCTTAATTTATATAGAAAATGAACTTATATGGAGTTCATAACCCCCTCTAAATTTGATGATTATAGGGGGTTGTGCATAACACCCTTTAAAAAACTGTCAATAATCTATTTTTTTTGTACTAAGATAATTCAGTTACTATATAAATTATCTTATGTGTGTCCCATTAAAAAAATCTTACACACATGAAAAAATTAATTCAGTGCACTCCATGCACTTAAAACTAATAAAATATATTTAAAAAGAAATAAATAAATAAAATTAGATAATTTATTAATAAATTTCAACTATAAGTTAATTTTTTATGATTTGAAAACAAAAATAAGTAATTGAAAATTAAATTAAATTCAAATTAATTTTTTAATTAAGCATTAAAAAATATTTAAATAAAATAAAATATAAACTAATTATTCTCCTAAAAGAATAAAATATATTTAAAATTTTATATAAATTTTAATAAAATAATTAATTGATTAATTATCAAAATAAAGAAATTATAACATCAATAAAAGAAAATAATTATAATTCCAAACTTATAATTATTAAATTATTAAAAAAAATTAAACCAAATAGTAAACTATAATTAATTTATTAAACACAAAAACAATAGAAAAAGAAAAAAGAAATAATAGAAAACATAATTCAACAAAAACACTTAAAACATATTTTAGAAGAAACTTTAGAATTAAATAATAAACTCAAATTTAGAATAAGAATTATAATTAAAACATAAAATTCATTAGTTAAAAATAAAATCATTAATTGATCATTCAACATAGAATTTTTGGTTTAATAAATTTCACCAAAAAATTAACTAATGTAAAATAATTAATTAAAACATTATTTGATCAATTATAACATGATTAAATTAAAGATATTATGTGAAAAATTAATGTCACGACCCGTCCTCGGGGCCCGTGCCGTGACTACCCCAAGCCCACCTTCCATAGGCCAGGGGCTGGCGACTACCACCAAGGCGTAATTCCCGGTAAAAAGGGAAGGCATTGCCTTTGTAAAGTAAACAAACACCACAGAGAAAGCAATCAGTAGAAGTAAACACTAAGTAAAAACTGAGAACAACAGTAAGTGCGGAAAAGTAAGTGGGCCAGTATACAAACCCAAACTGAAAGTAAAGTACAACTGGAAGGGAAAACAGAAACTGTAAAGTAGAGCCGCAGCGTCGAGTCGTCCACTGGAAGTCCCACCTGAAGGGTGGGTACAGATAGCCTCCACTGCTCCTCGGGTCCAGCCGACCGCTCCGAGTACGTCCTGCCCAGTGGTCCACCTCCAGGTACCGTCCTACTCTGCAAGCCTCAACCATGATTAGTGTTGTCCGTCGTCTGCAACCAACACAACGTAGTGCGGTCATAGCCCGTGTAGGGGTGAGTATAAGCTACGCAGTAGGGACCCCGAGACCCCCGAAGGTCTCCCAGAATCCACAAAGGATAATCCACAAAGGAAAGATACAATCACGAAGTAACATCCGACACTTCTTAGGTATATGCCCATACATATACCTAAGTCACCAATTCCAGTCCGCTCCAACCTCTGAGCCCAAGTACAACCCAGTCCATACAGGAAATCACAACCCAGTCCACACAGGAAAGCACAACAAAATCCACAAAGGAAAACAAAACAGGATTCAGCTCACACAGGTATACTTCTTTGTATGATGATAGAGATGATCAGATATAGCCACTTATTCATCTAAGTCGTCGGACCCACAAAGGATCGATAGGTACTAACCCCCGCAATGACCCACAAAGGATCGATCATGAAGTTGAAACCATAGCTATTGGTAAACTCCTTCTATATCAAGTACAGTGGGTATGCCGCTATAACCAAGCGCTTCCCTCTAACCTTGGACTGCTGTAGTACTCCACCTATCGAGTACTGTGGGCCTGCTGCTACAACCAAGCGCTTCCCACCATGGGTCTGCAGCTACAAACAAGCGCTCCCCCTCATAGCCTCTAGAGGTACTCCTTCTGTTGAGTACCACAGGTCTGCCGCTACAACCAAGCGCACCTCTGCCGTGGGTCTGCTGCTACAACCAAGCGCTCCCCCGTGCTGCTACAACCAAGCGCTCCTCCTTCATAGGTCTACCGCTACAACCAAGCGCTCCTCCATCGTGGGTCTGCCACTACAACCAAGCGCTCCTCCGTCGTGGGTCTGCCCCTACAACTAAGCGCTTCCCCTCATAGCCTCCAGAGGTACTCCTTCTGTTGAGTACCGCGGGTCTGCCGCTACAACCAAGCGCTCCTCCACTGTGGGTCTGCTTCTACAACCAAGCGCTTCCCACTGGGCTATCCGTAACACACCGAGTTGTTCGATCAGCAGTCGTCAAGTCTCAACCGGCTCTAGGGTTTCCGCACACAGCATGCTCGTTCCGGGAGGGTCCACTCCACGATCCAAGAGGGCGATGCATCAACTGACATGTAGTCTGGAGTTGATGTATCCCCAAAAGTACCGTAGTGGTCACTACCGAACCCACGGAGGATTCCCGTACTGTCTTCATTGTCGTCGCAGATGCAGCCAGCTCTAGGGTTCCCGCACACAGCAAGCTCGTTCGGGAGGGTCCGCTCCACGAGCTGAGGGGCTGATACATAAAATGACACATAGTCCGGAGTTGATGTATCCAAAAGTTTCGTATCGTCAATATGAACTCAACGTCACAGACGGCGCGTCAATCGGACGCCCGGTCTGAGAGTTATTGACTTTTTCGTCCCAGGGGCCCAATTGGTTTTTAAGTCAAAACCAACCTGACCGTACTCCACCTGTGTCCAAACCTACGGCGGAGTAATCCAAAAGATCCGTCTCACTAAGAGGAATCCAACAAAGTCTACGGTACGTCAATCGGACGTCCGGAGCTCAAGTTATGAGCGT
Organism: Viscum album; assembly: GCA_963277665.1. Taxonomy (NCBI): domain Eukaryota; kingdom Viridiplantae; phylum Streptophyta; class Magnoliopsida; order Santalales; family Viscaceae; genus Viscum; species Viscum album. The sequence goes on along the minus strand of OY728120.1, from coordinate 642,578,542 downwards.
TTCCGCTCCGAGGGCCCGGTTGGTTTCGTGTACGAACCAACCCGGCCGAACTCAAAGCACTCAGAAACCTTGAGTGTAATATATCGAAATGACCGTCTCGATCCAAGGATCGTATCTCCGCTGACGGTGCATCGATCATAGATTCGTAGCCCAAGATATGGGAAAAAGGCTGGAAGGGGTCCGAAAACGGGGGGTCTGGGCCCGGACCGACCCGGCCCAACCCCCCCTGGGTTGGCCCGAACCGGGTCGACCCGACCCGGGTCTGGGTCTGACTCGGATGGGCGCGACCCGGCCTGACCCGGCCTGGGCGTGACCCGGCTGGCACTGGCCGGGTGGCCAGCGGTTCGGCTCGGCCGTTACGGCCGAGCGAAGCGGGGGGCGCGCTGCCCCCGCGTGGAGAGACCGCGACCCCGCGTGGGGCCGCCTTTGTCAGCGGACGCGGCCGGCTGCAGCGTCCCGTCGCCTCCAGTTCCGCGTGGTCACGGGACCGCGCCCTGCCTCCGCGGCTTCAGCCGTGGCGGCTCCTCCCGGCGGGGCGTTGGGCACCGCCACCACCTGCCGCCGGCGCCGCCGTGCCGGTGAGGCGCGCCGGCGGGCTGCTCCATGGACCACCGGACAAGTTCCGGTGGTCGGAATTGTGTGCCGTCTTCGCCAATGGCCCTCCCGGGGGCCCGTCCTTCATTGCGAGGACCTCACATTTCCCGTGAGGCCTGCTTCATCGTCGTCCGCTATTCCGCACACCAAGAATGAAAGGGCGGTGGGTTCGGACTTGTTCGTTGGTCCGCACCCACCGCGTTAGCGGTTTTAAAAGTCTTCCAACAAGTATTTAATAATACGCCACGGGTATAAAAATCACAAGATTTAAAATACACCAAAAGAATCCATACCGAGGATATAATTCACAAGAATTAAAAGAACCGCAACCCCCTACCTCAATCGGTTGTTGATCGAAGATTGTCACAGGGAAGGAACGTTGCGGAAGAAGCGTCGCGGAAGGAGGATCGTCGGCATCGCGGTACACGACATCGCATCGTCGATCTCCGAGGATTCGACGCTCTTCGTCGCCCTTTGTCAGAGGCCTACGTTCTTCATCGGCGACGATGCGTTCTTTGCGTTCTTCGCGAAGGAGGATGAAGATCTTCAAGCTTTAGAGTTTCTACAAATCCTCTCAACAAGCCACCCTCAAGTAAAACAAGTGTTGGTCTTATTTTATTCCCGATGCCAACAATTAGAAATTCAAAGTTAAGAAACGAACAATTAATTCGATGAATTAATTATAACGACTTAACTGCACAATTAATAGGGGCGTTTAGAATTTAAGTAAACGCACCAGTTAACTTTATTTAAAAGATCTTTTCGTGGGTGCGTTACTTAGAGGGAAGAAACGGTGGGGCTCGTGCGGGCCCCATATCACAAATATCCTACCAAGTGGGTAGGATATCGTGGGTCCCACCTTATCCTCTTAACCTAGCTTAAGTGGATTTAAGTGGCTTTAAGTGAAATAAAATAAAGTGTCGCACCACTTTTATTTTATTTCTTAACTTAACCCCAAAAAATTAAAAACCACACCTGAGCAAACGCAACTCCGGAAAAGCTGTTTCTAAGCAAATATCGGCGCTGCGATTCCATCGGTTCCCTTGGAATTCGATTCTGAGCACCAGTTCAAAATTTATAAAAACCCGCTCATTCGTTCACTGAACGTACCCGAGCCAAACTTCGGAAAATGATTTCGGGCACACCGGGCCTCGGAATCAGGTGCCATCAAAAACTGCGTTCTTGTAAAATTCCAAAGAAAATTTAAAAAAAAATTCCTTGAATTTTATGGATCTTTACAATTAATACCAAAATCAAGCTAAATCAATACACCACTCTCTCAAATAATTCTGACACTACTAGATCTTTGGTAGTAATTCACCACATCCCTAACGTTCCTCATATCATGGTCTTACTAAACTTCCATTACCCCTTCACAGAGCCACAAAATATCAATAGAATCCTTTTAATCAAGAAATAATACCAAAAAAAACTCACCTTATTCTCACCAACATCAATATACACTAGAGTTTATTAAATGGTTTTTTATTGTATTTGAGTTCCCTTTCCACAATAAACACACCCCACTATCAACTAATCCCACAAAAATCAAGCTGTAATGACCCTACTTGAAATGGAATGACCTCATGATAAGGTGGAATTACCCATTTAAAATTCACACCACTCTATGGCACTATATGCTAAAAAGTCCCCCTAATTACCAATTGTGGAATGACCCCTATTTAACTCACTATCACTTTATCCCCATTCATCACTAATACTTAAATATAATTTAATAGTGTTTGGCATTACCACAATGCTAAAAGTCATAATTCCACCCCTCTTGCCTCCTTAAATAATTTTCATGATATTTATATGTTTCGGGATCAAAGATTAATATAGGGACTTTAAAAAACTCATAATTATTCATAATTAATAATAAACCAAATTTAAACCATAAACGACTTATTAGATAATTCACAAAATAATTAAAAATAATAGTCACATACAATTCAAAAAAATCATATTCATATCTACCATTAATACTTTTTTCACTAGTTATCTACCTCAACAAATTAAAAATATATTATAACGGAGTTGTATTTATATCCATTTATATATTTCATTTCCTTATTTATTAATTATTATTGAAAATAATTCATGAAAAAAATTATATCCATAGGAAAATTAATATTCATTTCACTAATTTCATATTCATCTATAATTTATAATTCCATTTACCATGTATTCATCATCCCAAATTATTATGATTTATCTAACCATAATGTAAATTCAAAATCATGGTTATATTTATAATAATAATTAAATATGCTACCATTTTTAATATTTTTAAATCAATATTCCCAAATACATGCTAAGAGGGGGTGAAATAGGGTGTGATATTTTTATTCCCATCTTTAAATGGGTATTATTCTCCCATTATAATGATTTATATGAACCAATTCCAATCAACCACATATCTAAAACATAAAGTATACAAATTAAAATTCACAAACATAGTGATTTAATTCTTCACCACTAATGGTTACTCCAAGAAGAATACATTGATGATATATTGATTTATCAAAGGAATCACTACTCTATACCATGATTACAAGAGTTATAGAAGGGTTCACTATTGATTTAAGGGTCATTCCATTAACTTATATCTCTACACTCTACATTAATAAAAGGTGAACAATAAATATTGACATTGTAACACCCCAAGAATTTATAGTATACTTATTTTATAATAAATTTAATTTTTTCGATAACATGAAATGCATGCAACATGAGATTTAAACAAAACACGATACTCAATTAAAATATAATTTAAACATGATCATTTTAACCTAGAAATTAGATTATAGGTTATGAAAATTAATAACTAAATTATGAAAAATATACATATTATATATGTAAATTTTTTATCTATTGATTATAAATGAAAGTAATAATCATTTGGCAGAAAAATAAATGTTTTCTAAAACACAATATTTTTTCAAAAATATGATTTAGTCGAACTTTGTGCATATAATTTAAAATTACGTTTTAAAAATTTTAGAAATTTATTTGATAAAATTAAATTCATTTTTTAAATCATAATATTAAAATTATCTTAGGGTAATTTTTTGGTATTTTTCTAAAAAGTTTTATTTTTTGATAAATAGTAAAAAATGCTAAATTTTAATTGAAAATTTCCTTTTCATTTAAATTATTAATAAAGTTAAATTATATTTTACATTGTTTTAAAGGAAAAATTAGTTCAACTATATTTCAATTAATCTAATTTATTTATTATTAATTATTTTCAAATTTAATTTTGATATAAACACATTGTAAACTTTTGAACATTTTCTCTTTAAAAACCTATTTTCTCATTGCATATACATGATTAATTTCAAATTAAAATTTTCCAATTATATGAATAGAATTCATAAAAAATGATTCCCTATTTTTAATAATCATAATTTATAATTTCTAATAATTTTAACATGTTTTTTACCAAAATTAATAGTAAAAATAACAAAAAACAATTATCATGGTTAAGGTAAAAAATGATTTACTAGGGGGTAAACTAAGAATATAAGGGATAAAAATGACCTACAAACATTAAAAAAACCAATTTTATTTACTATATGTTGAAATAATATCTTCTATATTTTATAATGGTCTATTTTTTATTCTTTTTTCATGATAAAAATGTGGGTATGATTGAATCTTTTCAGAAAATTACAAGTGTACCCCTCAACTCACTTATAAAAGTTCACTCACTCCCCTCACTTATATACACCTATAATGACATTTTAATCGACCAAGCCCTCAAAAAATCACTTTATAAATTCTCTAATCTCATCTTAGAATCATTATTTTTCATATAAATCCAACCTAGGAAGGTTTTTGGTACAAACATAAGGAAGATACCTAAAGAATAGGTAACATTATTCAATAATTTTTTTTATTTTATTTCTTCCTCTACCTACTTAAATTGTTGTTAAAACATTATGATATAATAACCTATGTATATTCCATATATTGATATTTTTTATGTTAATTTCATGACCTAAAACCATATCCACTTCTATAAAATGGGTTATGAAATCATCATTTGTGTGTACGACAAACTATCACCTCACGAACCGATGTAATTCATTTTTCCATTACCACTTATCATGGTTGGGTATGATGATGGATATAAAGTATATATATGATATTTATAATATAATTACGCCTATTAATTCATTATATCATATATACCTTTTTTTACTTTCCATTCCTTAGGTGATTTGATAATGTCGCTCATGTGTATAGTGAACTACTGCCTCGCAAAGCGATATGATTCATCTTTCCCTAACACTTTATATGGAAGAATATAAGGATAAATTTAATGAATATATGTGATATGCATGAAATTATTATTATATTAATTACATATTTCTTATTATTAAAAATATAATAAAACATTTTATTTTCACTCACTTAAAGATGATATAATCATTCATGTATGTGTGGACTGTCGCCTTCACGACATGATGTGACTCTCTTTTCATCACCACACCACATGGATGATATATATATATGTGTGTGTGTTTTTTTATTTTATAATTATCATTCTAAAAATATGAAATATTATTTACCAACTTTCCATAATGATCTTTGAAAAATGGAAACATTACTCAAATGTACATTATAATTACTTTCTCCATGATTATAATGTAATTAATTTATTAAAACCATATTTAATTATTGGTTTTAAAAGTATAATTGATGTATAAATATAATTATTACTTAATTGTTATTATTCTGGAGTTTATGGAACTATATAATATAAACAAGAATCATAACTTTCTTAATAAATCACGAATGAGAAACCAAGTCAATTAACACCTAAAACAATGAAATTGATGAAATATTATTAAAAAATGGGTGGTAAAATGTTATTATAGGATCATATATGATATTATAAATATGATTATTTTTCTTTATAAATTAATGACATGCTTGAAACCATTATACGTGAGGTTAAATCACATTCAACTAAAGGGAAACATGAGGTAAGGGACTTTATCTCAATTTCCCTTCATTAATGCATTTTATAATGTTATGCACCTAATTTATTTTATATATACTACCCCTTTGAAATTTAATATCCCAATTCATTTATAATTCATGTTATTTTAAGTTTCAATTTGAATTATTTCACCCAAGTTGATTTGACTTGAAAATTACCAAGTGGTAGAAGTTATTGAACAATCTCACTTTATTTTGTGATTCTTAACCTTGTCTTGAAACAATCACTTTTGTGCGATCATTGTTCATTAGAAATTACATTTTATTAAATATAAATGTTCTTTTATGATATATAATATTATTTCTTAAACTATATACCATTTTTACATATGGTGTTTACTTTGAAAGTTATTTTATTAATAGGGGAAATATTAATAAATATGTATCCCTTACTCAACATGGATATTTGAGGATAAGGAATATTAGTTCATGAATTAAATTGATTATTAGGTACATGAATAAATCTTTATACATATAGTGATGGGTGGGGCCTGGTATTATATATCCCCTCGATGTATCGAAATGTCTCATGAGACAAATCAATTTTCTAAATTAAATAGGTTTCTACCTGTAGTTTAATTTGTCTTGTAAAAGGTATTGAAAGTGGAGGAATTATGATGCATAAGATCACAATGTACAATAATTATGAATTTACTTCATTTATAATTAAATTATTATTATTACCCATGTAATTTTTACAATGATATTATCTCTAGATTCATTTCATACTCATATTATTGATTTAATGACATGTGTGCCCAGTTATTTACCTTTCCATATTGATTATGCCTTATCTATTCATGCAGTCAAGTTATTTAAATGGAATGTGTGTTCAATTATTTATCATTCTATATTGATGATTATTTATTGATTCATGATATCGTCCGCTATATGTAAGCCTTACTGATCCCTTCAAGATTTGATTCTTCATATCTATGTTAATGTAATAAAGTCATTGGATCCAGGTTGCTGGGGTTGGGGTCATTTCAGTCACCACTACAAATAGGTCTTTTAAAAGTACTAAAAACTGCCTTTAACAGTGCTAGAAAAGTGCTGTTAATTGTGGTGAAGATAAAGGGGGTCCCCTTTAACTATGTTAAAAAAGCGCTGATTAAGGGTTCCCTTTATCCACGCTAAAAAAAGCACTGATAAAGGTCCCCCTTTATCAGTGCATTGTTAGTGTGGATAAAGGGGTCCTTTATCAGTGCTTTTTTGAACACTAATAAAGGCCCCCTTTATCAGTGATATTTTGAGTGCTGATAAATGACACCTTTATCAGCTTTATTGTGAGCAGTGATAAAGGAGTCCTTTATCAATTCTATTTTGAGCGCTGATAAAGGCCATGTTTTCTGAGAAAACCAAGAACCTACACAAAACCTGCACACACAACACCAAACACAACCTTCACACAAAATAGCTGCACAAAACAACACTTACACATAAACAAAGAATAAAAAAACAAAACAGCGCACACAAGAGTTTCACAAACAATGTTATATACATTTACTTGAAATCATGAATACAAAAAAACAAACTGTTATATACATTTCAAAAAATGTTTTATATGGTTACAATTACAATTATCTAACAAATAGTTAAAAACATTAATGTTTCATCCTTTTTGCATCTGTGATCCCCTCTCAAAAATTGTTGTCCATGGTATTAGTTGTCGAACAAAGCATCCAAACTCATGAAACAAATTCCACTTATATGAAAACAAATATGATGTTAGTAATACAATAATGAAATAAATTGGACATTAATATTAAAGAATGAATTAACAAAATGTAAATGTTTAATAAAAAAGACACATTTGGGTAGGAAGGGGGCCATAAGACTATATGATACTTGATACCCGACCTTGATATAGGTAGGTAAGCAACCATGATAAGATAATAGAGTAATAAAAAGGAAAAGGTACAAAAAGTACAACAATTAATGTTTTTTAGAGGTTTCTTAGTGTATGGACTTAACCAATTTCTCTTCTTTGTCATCTTAGAGGAAGGAACTTCAAAAGATAACTTCAGGTTCCAAAGGTGGTGCTGATGGAGGCACAAATGGTGTTTTCTTTGGATCAGAAACAACCACATCCATGGGCTCCATTTGACTTGTACATCCCTGATCATCAGCCTCTCAGTCACTTTTTGAACCAACTTTGGTCATCCTGTCCCTAGGAAAGTAAAATGGAGAGGTGTTAGGTGAAAAAATTTTACCAGCCTCTTGAAATATCCAAGAGAAAAGGGATAACGACTTCTCCCCCCACGATGATAGTGACCACTGAGTCGGTCCCTCCCCCACCAGACGGGTATGGATTTCCATCATCCTCTAAGAGAGTGATGTCCTCTTTCTCCCCATTCTCCAAACCCGAGATCCTTCTGCCTTTCCCGCAGAGCTTCTTATGCCCTAACATTCCCGATCTCTATGCAGGGAGACCTAATTTGCGTTTATCGATCATGGAGTTCAAAAATGCCTCAGAGCTCCTCAATTAGACCCTGGTAGATTGAATTTCCCACAGTGAATACCATCGGTGGAATCCATTGATAGGTTCATTTTTGGTTCTTGGGATATGTAAGAGTGGGAAACGGTGGATCTTCTCGACAATAGATGAATTTTTATCCATTTCGCGTTGGAGGATGAACTAATCAAATCTTTTTCTAGTGTGACTCATAGCTAAAATGGGCATCACTTCTTCCTCTAAAGATAGTCTTATGACTTTCATATGAAGTGGGACTCTCCTTCGGTGGTGATCTGGGTGAGTTTCCCTAATCTCCACCTTCCTTTTCAAAATCCTTCAATCATTAGAATTCTTGGGAACCTCTTAGGGAGGTATTTATCCTCTGATCATTGAACCGTTGTTGTGTGTTATACTGTTAATACCCGTATGTGCATGGAAGTGGATTCCTCGAGGAAGCCTCCTAAGTTCGTTTGGATTACCATAGGAGAATAATACCAGTGTAAACAACAGGTTGTGTATGAGTCATGGGATAACTTCTGTTCTGGTTGCAAGCGTTTGGGATAGTCGCCGGTGAAATGTAGACGTGGGTCTTGACACCAGATTTCTACTAATCATAATATGGTCTCAGGTGAGGTTGTTGTTCATGACAACCCCTCTAGGGTCTTTTGTAGTGTCCAAAATGCAGAGGTCAAATTGGATACTCCTGGTCAATATTACTTCCAGGGTACCGAGAGTATAGGTTTGCAAGAGGAAGGCACACTACAACATAAATCACCTTTAGTGGCGGTCTTTTATAAGTGGTTTATTAAAAATTATTGTGAAACCCCTTTATTTTTTTACAGTGGAAACACTCCCCCCACCCACCCGAGACAACACCCTTCTCCCCCCCAACGTGCTTTCTCCCCATGACCCCGTCGAGCCCCAACCTTAGGTCTGTTCCCCTCCCATGCTGCCGGTGACCTCTCCACCCATCGTCATTGACCCCCCTTCTCCCCCTGACACCCGCGATGCCTCCTTCTCCCCCCCGACCCCATCGAGTTCCTACCCTAGGTCGGCTCTCCTCCCCTGCCGCTGGTGGTTTACATAGTGGTAGGTATGGTTTTTCATGTTTTTTTTATTCTTTGGATGTTTGTGTATTAGCCTTTTCATCTAAGATATTATTTATTATTTATCTTATATATGGGATATTGTTTTTAATTTTATGTCTAGATTATGTGACAGTTTGATTTATATGTTTTTTTATTAATTTTATTGTGTTATACTCTTCTTGGTTCTTTCAGTATTTAGAAAACTGTTTATTTTTGTGCATGGATGTCAGATATACAGATTGGTCATACCGGATTTTTAGGTGGAGTCTATGATGTGGTTATTTATATTCTGATGTAAAAACCATTCCCATTAGTTTCATTTTGATGCCCTAGAACAAGTTTCAATCTTATGGGGATTATGAATTCCCTTCAATCCTTGTTTTTATCTTGGTCGGGTGGTGGGTTGGATCAACTCGAGTTAGTTCATGGAAATCACCAATTTACTCTAAATCTTATATTTCAATGTTATCTATTTTAGGGATATAAATATTTGAGAGTAATTCCTTCTGATTGGTATATTTTTAGTATTCTATAAAAATAAAAAGATAATACCACTTATTATTACATATAAATAAATAAATATAAAATTCATCTATGTAACTACTTCCTCCTCTAAATTTTTCTTCTCATTAGTGGTATAATTATACTAAATTCAGTGCTTGATATCCCTTGTTATAAACCAGATTCAATATGACATCATTTATTCTCTTAGTTAAGGCTTGCAAACCTCTTTTTATTCTAGAATAATCCATTTTTTTATGTAATTCTAGATTCAACAAGTAACTTTACTTCAACATGAAACTTCTAGATCAAGTTTTGAAGAAAAAAAGTGGTTTCTTAACACTACTTTCTAAGTCAAGATCAGCCATGACACGTTTTGATCATATTTTATATCAAATGATACTTGAAATAATTATTACATCACTTATTTCATGCATTTTTTTGGATTTAATCAGATCTTCCTTTAGCTGAATAACATGTACTTTATTAACACATCCACCCCATGGATCATATCTCCCCCTAAATATTGGGCCACTTGAAAAAATGGTTAGAATTATTTAATTTAATGGGAGAGTGGAACCTCCAACTTTCTTAAGTTGAGTAATGTGGGTGGAATTTTTTCACTCACCCTAATCTCCCAATTTAATTCAAATCCTTTGTAGTGGTACTACTTTAGATGACACAACTAGTAAAAATTTCTTCACTAATGTTAAATTTAAAATATTCTATGTCCTAGTCATTGGGCTTCAACCCAGTTGCGGGAGTAATCCTAATTTTTTATATTTCCTCCATTTATGAACTATGCACCATCTATGAAATCTTTATTATACTTATTTGTTTATTCAAGGCTAATTCCACCAGTCTTATTCTCACGAGATGTAGTTCTGTAAATGAGACCACTTAAGAATATTTCTTACAATCCTTCCTTAAATTCCATCAAGAACACTTTTCCATTTCAATATAGGGTGACTCCAATAAATTAATGATCCTTTATTTCATAGGTGAGATAGATTCCCCCATTTTCTTCATCCTCCAAATTTAATGCTCCTTTAGTTTAAATTTTATTTTTCCTAGGGTTAGATTCATATTTTCATTGCTTGTTTATTAAGTTTCATACTACAATGTTATAACTGGTACTCAAAGTCCCTCTAACTACATCATCAATGATAGGGAGAGAAAAATTTTCATTTACATTCGACTATCTTCAATATATAGAAACCATCAATTATTTCCAAATTCCCTCAGGGGTACATTTCTTGTGTAGGAGTTCTGAAAATTTAGGCCATAAATATTCAATATAGGGGGTCCCAATTTGACATCATGTTTTGTGGGGATTCAAAATAACAAGACACAAATTGTGTATGTGAATTAAAGTATTGATTAAATAAGATTCAATATGTTGAACCATCACTGATCATGAAAAAACCTTGTTAAAATGTATATTTACTAAGAAAATACTCACTCTCTTCTTGTTTCTTCAAGTGATTTTGTAATCACATGTGTATAAGCATACACATGCATGCACATATGTACTTTGGTTTTATAGTGGGTGATTTACCATATGTATTTATATAAGAAAACCTTATGTAACATATTTATATATTTTTTAAAATAATATATATGAATCTCTTTTCGTATTTAGTAATAGTTATGTGTTTTAATTTTTTTTAATATTGTGTTGGCACATTGTGATATACATGGATAAAAGCTGGATCACATTACCGAGAAACACACCTCAGTATATTAAGGGTTTGAATGTGTTTTTAGATTTTTAAATTTCCAATCGATACATTGAAGGAAGAATAATATTTCCATGTCCTAAATGTAAATTTAGAATATGGTTGAAGAGAGATGAAGTTTATGAACATTTAATATTGAAGCAATTCCCCGGTCAATATTTGCATTGGATTTGACATAGAGAATTGAACATTACCAAAAGGTTGATCACTGATGTCAATCCACAGAATGACCTCCCAACTTCATCAACAATGGAAAATGAAATGAAAAACCTTATAAATGATGCATTCAGCACTGCAAGAGACCACCATCAACATCAAAACATATCAGAACAACCAGATGAGGGTGATACAAATAGCAACAAGATGAGTGATGTTTTTTAGATTGTAGGATAGACATATCAAGATTGTAACATATCAGTGGATTGTCCTCTTGATTCTGTGGAGACTAATGTAAGAGAAAAATTCACTGAGGAAAATACGTTTCATGATTTAGTTGACAATGAAAACCAAGAGTTGTATAGTGGATTTTTGAAATATTCAAAACTTTCTTTTATGATGAAGTTTTACCATATCAAATGTCTATGTGGAATTACAAATAAGGAAATGTCCATGATATTGGAATTTTTACGTGATGCATTTACTAAATCTTGCATCCCCGAGTCTTTTTATGATATAAAAAAGTTGTTAATAGATTTAGTCTAAATTATACAAAAATACATACGTGTCACAATGATTGTAAGCTTTATTGGCGAGAGGATTCAAGTAGTCAGGATTATAAAAAATGTTCTTCTTCTAGATGGCAATCAATGGGTGATGTTGGAAGTCTGAATCAACATACTTTCATGAAGAATAATAAAAAAAACACACCTAAAAAGGTTTTTCATTACTGTCCTTGAAAGCCTCGATTGCAAAGATTATTCAGGTCATCAAAAACCGCCAAACACGTGAAGTGGAATTCTGTAGATGATAACAATGATGGGTTAATAAGACATCCACATGATTCACAATCGTTGAAGAAATTTGATTCATTACATTCAGATTTATTAGCTGATCCAAGGAATGTTCGATTGGTATTGGATATCGATGGATTCAACCCATTTGGGACTTTGAGTACCAGTAATAACATTTGGAAAATTGTTTTGATCCCTAAAAATCTGCCTCCATGGATGTGTATGAAACAAAGGTATTTTATCATTTAGATGATTATTCCTGGAAAAAAATTCCTGGAAATGGTATTGATGTATACTTGGAGCCTTTAATTGAAGAATTACAGGAGTTGTGGAGAAACGGTGTTGAGACATTTGATGCTTCTTCTAAGACAATGTTCAAAATGCATGATACTTTAATGTGGACAATTAGTAACTTCCATGGGATTGGGAATTTATCTAGTTGGAACAATTACATGGGTTTGGCTTGTCCTGTTTGTAACTTTGATTTTGAGCTCAAAGGGCTACCTCACAGTAGAAAATGGTGCTTCTTGTGCCATTGAAGATTTCTCGATGCATCTCATAGATTTCGGCTGAACAGATCAAAATTTAATGGTTTCATTGATCGTAGATCACCTCCAAATATTTTAATTGGTTCTGAAATATTGACACAAATTGGAAATGTTGAAACATAATTTTGGAAGGTTAGTCATTTGAATGACAGCAGGAAATGGGTTCGAAGTGCATCATCAAGAGAAATCGAAATGCGACAATGGAAGAAAAAATTATATTATTTAAACTTCCGTATTGGGAATTTAATTTATTGCGGCATAATCTTGATTTGATGCATATTGAGAAGAATGTATGTGACAATTTTATTTTTACATTTCTTAATGAGCATGGAAAGTTGAAGTATCATCTCAATGATCGCAAAGACTTACAAGTAATGAACATAAAATGTGATCTCTGCCAAGATGAGAATGAAAAGTATCCTCCGACAATTTTTACAATGAAAATAGGTATAAAGATACATTCCTTTAAATTTTAAAGAATGTTAAGGTATCTAATGGGTATTCAAGTAACATCTTGAGGTGTGTTGACATGAATAATCATAAGTTACATGGGTTGAAAAGTCACGATTCATAGATTTTGTTACAACAGTTACTACTATTGGCATTGTGTATATTACTACCTGAAAAAATTACTACTGTTGTACTCCAATTCTGTACATTTTTCAGAAAACTATGTGAGAAATATCTACATCCCTTTCAGCTTGACAACCTCCAAGAGAGGTTTTTATTGACCCTTTGTGCAATGGATATGATCTTTCCTCTATCATTTTTTATTGTAATGATGAATTTAACTATGCATTGGGTTGAGGAAGCTAAATTAGGAGGCCCCGTTCATTATCTATGGATATATCCAATTGAGAGGTAATTTATTTATATGTTTTTTAGTTAATTAAAAAAATTGACACTTAATTAAATGCATAATTATGTTTATTTTATTTTATAGATATCTTGGGCATTTGAAATCATACGTGAGAAATAAAGCTCAATAAGAAGGATCTATTGCTGAAGGCTATTTGGCTGAGGAGTGTCTTACCTTTTGTTCTAGATACTTGGATGATATTGAGACAAGATTTAATTGAGTTGGATGAGTTGACATCACATCGAATCAATCTAAAATACATCAGAAATCAAAAATATTTTCTATTATTGGCCGATCACTTGGGAGGACCTCAAATGTGACACTGATAGAATTGGAATTATTACAGGCACATAGATATGTGCTGATAAATAGTGAAATTGTAGATCCATTTATTGAAGAGTTGAGGATACAAAAAAAGAGATGAATGAGAGGCTGGACATTAAATGAGAAAGATATAACTAAAGCCGTTAATAAAGATCTCGTAGAATGGTTTGCACAATGTGTAAGTTCATACAAATTGCAATAAATACGAATATTAGATTGAAACATATATTTTTTAAATCTAATAAAGTATATTTCTTTTTTTTTAGATCATGAATACTGATACTTGAGCAAAGGTGTCAGAAGATTTTAAGTTTCTTGCTCGAGGTCCTCTAAAACAAGTTAGAAAGTTCGACACTTACAATGTGAATGGCTTTATATTTTGTACAGTCGATCGAGAAGAGGGTTTGAAAACATATAATAGTGGTATATTTACATTTTTTGAAGTGGAATACTGTATAAAGCTGAATAATATTATTGAATTAAACTACCATGAGCATTTTTCAGTTGTTTTATTCAAATGAAATTGGGTCGATATTATCAGAGGTGTTAAAAGAGATCCCTTGAAATTTACTTCTGTGAACTTCTCTCTCTTGATGGATGTTGGTTATCGTGAACTGCATGATCCATATATCATATCATCATAAGAAAAAATGGTATATTATGTGAATGATGTTGTGGATGAAGTGTGGAGTGTAGTTGCTCATATAATACAAAGATATTTGTATGATATGGGTGATGAAGTGAAAGATTTGACCTCTGAAATTGAATTTCATTAACAATAAGAAGCATAATTATTTATCCATAATGATATTGAAAATATTAGTCTAGCAAGGATAAATGAAGTGGATTAAGTAATGGAGTAGGAAACAGACATGATTGAAGGGGAAGACAATTGTATGTACAATTATTTATTCATTCAGCAACTACTTATTTCATTTGTGCAGTCATTCATTATCACTGTTATGTATATTTTGTTTCTTAGTACTGATCATATATTATCATTTTAATTTTTTTTGCATATTGTTTTTGAAATATATGTTTTGAACTTAATTTCATTTTATTAAATGATAGGAATTCCAAAAAGGAAGCTATACACTGTTTCATCCACTACTGCAACAGATAACGATCCATATGTCTCCCTCCCTACGACATCTGAGACACCAACTACCTGCCCCCTATAACATCTCCCCCTACACCATCACTCACACCCTCTGTGAGTGTCCCTTTAGAGGCTGATTCGTTGACTCCCCCTTTAATAGCCTCATTAGTCGGACAGTGGCGCACCACTTTTAGTTCGTCACAGACATACTGGAGGGTCACTATTATAGGTACAAATTTTAATATAAATTAATTTATTGCACTTTTTTTATACAAACTATTTGTTCATTAAAGAGGAAAAAATGAAACTGTGGAGAAAAATATAAAAAGTTCAGATGTGTGTAATATGAATGGAGAGAAGATAGTTGTCTCATTTGATTCATATGGGGTCCCTACAGATGACGTCGCGGGATTACTTGGCCAAATTCTAGGCCAGATGGAAGTGGATCCCATTTCCCTTCCTATTTCTTATGATGATTGGAGAAATATACCTCTAAGTTAGAAAAATGAAGTTGTTTATTCTCAAATAAAGGTAATTTTAATACATTATAGTGTAATTGAATGACATGTTATTAATATGTTCAAAATGAATTTCTATATATAGATGTTTTTCCACTTTACAGTTGTTGATGTGATAGAACGAAAGTGGATGTTGAAAAATCTTGGTAAGAAATGGAAAGAATTAAAATGGAGATTGCGGGGCGATGTCAATGATACTTCATTGACCATCCAACAAATGTATGAGAAGCTACCTAATGGGGTACCTAAAGAATAGTGGAAAGTTTTTGCTGACAGACATCGTGAGGAGAAGCAGATGGTATTTAAATATATATTATTATATTAACCTCATTTTACATTTATACATGTATATTAAGAGGAGATGAAATTGAATACATTACTATTAAATTGAATTTTATTTATTTCAGGATCTCTCAAGAAATAATGCATCAAGCCAGGCTAAGCAATTCATCCCTCACACTGCGGGGTCAAAAGGATTTTATAGAAGCTGATCGACTCTGGTAATCTTTTAATTAGTTTAAATATTTATAAGAAAATATTATCTATTTAATATATTAAATTTTTGATTTATCTTTTTTTTAATGCAGTCACAGAGTTTAGGGAACGAATCATCCCGAACTGAAGTGTGGTTGGATGTTCAAAAAACATATGATGGAAGTTTTGTTAATGAGCCTACAAAAGAAGTTGGGGTATGAACTCATTTTTTCATTATAATAACTTATTATCCATTTTTACTATGTTAATATATATTGATATTTGATTTATAGGTAAAAAATAAAGAACTATGGGATGCCAATCCTGGGCAGTCCTACTCAGTCTCCCAGGATGACCCAGTTGCTAAAGTCCTTGGGAAGGAGCATCCTGGTAGAGTGTGTGGGATGGGTTTGGGACCCATACCATCTGAGGTTTTTGGCAGGCCATCAGGGATTGTAGCTGCATATACTCCAGGTTGTAGTCACTCCATACCTGGAGATTCTTAGATAGAGATTTTTTCTCTATGAAACACAGTTCGAGAGCAGGGGGATTAGATATCCACTTTGTAGAAAGCGTTGACTGATATATGTTATTAGAAGAGTAGATATTCCCCTAGTGGTACTGTATCGACTGGTGGTGATCAGGTAAATCACAAAAATTCAAAATCATTTAGTTTGAAAACTTTTATTGGTTTTAAGATTAAATATAAATATGAAACACTATTTAATTTTCAATATAATGTTCTTATAGGTGGTAGTAGGAAGTGGAGATGGAGGTGGAGAGGGTGAAGATATGTGTTCATCATCGAAAAATGATTAGTTGTATTTTTTATATGTTGGAGGTGGAGAGGGTGGTGATATGTGTTCATCGTTGGTTTGTATATGTATCATGTGTGGCACATAGTTTCCACCAAACACTTTCATGACCTATCATTTTATTTATTTTTCATGTTTCCTTTTATGTATTTTATTTATTTTTGATGTTTCGTTTTATGTCTTGATTTCTTGAGTGTGGTATGCACCATATATGTCGATTCTTTATTATGATGATTCATTTTTTATGATTCATTTTTCCTAAATTTATTTGGTTTGTCATCCCTGGGTGCACATCCCACTTCAAATCATTATAGACTGGTTATGGGGATGTCGGTCCTATAATGTGGATATATAAAAGGAATTTCATCAATTCTAGGGAGATTAGTAAAATTTTTAGATATAATGAGAGGCATTGTAACCAACCTTCCATACCAAAATTCTCTGAATACTCCATGAAGGAAATTGATATTGAATTGATTGTGTGAGGAATCATGAATCCCATTTCATATTTAGGACACAACAACCTACATCAGTCCCCTACCAAAGCATTAACAGAACCAACCATTCTCTTTCCAACATCTTTACCATAGTGAAGAATAGGGAAAAAATTAGGATATGGGAAGAGGGAAACTCGCCTAAAACTGTTAAGGGTTGGTATCCCAAGATCGAGGTTAAAATCTAATGAAAAGGGTCCAGAATTCCTCTTAGGGATATACTTGGGTCATCTAAGAACTAATAGAAAATATGGAAGAATGTGGGGGATTAAGGGTATTTTATAATATATAGGTGGTCTAGAAAACAAAATACCTTGGTGCAGCCCTATACATAATTCCAGAGAATTACTAAAAAGGGAGGGGTCTATGGAATAATGGGAAGGACCTTTCCATAATGAGGTTGGTCGAGGCATCCTATGAGAATTGCAGTTATATTTGTGATGAAGATCTGATAAAATAATAGAAGGGTCCATGATATATTCTAGAGATCTATTTCATAGAGCACAACTAGGAAGGGGGTCTTATGACACAATCCAAATCCATGATTCCACTACCCCAAATTCAATAAAACCCCCAACCCTACCCCCCCCCCCCCCAAAAAAAAACTCACCCTCAGACACCATAACACAACCAAGGTGACAATTCCGAATCCATGACCAAAATGGAAGAATAACCCAAACTCACCCATGAGCCCTAATGTTGTAACCTACCAATCCACATCAGAGAACTCCAAGGCCCATGATGTGACCCTTCTCGATAATGTATCCATGAAAAAAATGGACGTATCCCCAAAATACTCTCTATGCACCCCCAACACACACACACACCACAACCAACCTATCCAAACCTTAGTGGCACTCTTTATGGTTAAAATGATCTCCTCTGCAGTTTAATCCCTAAAAAAACATAATGATTGCCTAAAAATTTCCCTGAATCTGAAGTAACAACTCTCAAACATAAAAAAAAATAGTAACTAGGATGTTACAAGTCTCTTCACTATAGGACTTTTTTATCTCTGGGAATTCATGTGGGAGAAATATGCTCTAGAATCATCATCTTGTGCATCTAGATGAAATTGAGTGAATGGTCCCATCATGTTCCACTATTCCATGGATTCTAAAATTTCATGTGGGGGAACATTTCTAATAAGTTCATTAGTGGTGTAAATCCTCTTATCCCTAGGGTGTAAGAAATTTCAAAATTGAATTTCTGAAGGTACTCTACCCACCACCTCTATATGAGATTCATGTACTTCTAAGAAAATATATTGTTCATACTATTATGATAAAAAAAGATCATGAAAATATCTCCAAAATATTGTGTCTCCAATACTTAAGCACATGCATATATGAAAAAATTATCAAACTCATTGTAGGGGTAATTTTTATCTTGCGGATAATGTTGAAGAGATTCATAGGCCACAAAAGAAGTTTGAAATTTTATAAAAAGATATTGCTCACACCACTTTTCATGTTTTTATGAAATATGAATCAAAATTTCATTGGTTGTGATTAGTTAATCATCTCTTTTGATATTGACTGTAGTATGTATTCTGTTGGACTTTTGGTATTCTTGGAATGGTTTATTTTTCAGGGCACTAGTACAAAAGTTGTAGAAAATGCTATTTTTTTATAAATCTATTTTTAGAGGTGGTTTTAATCGTCGCTAACCGTAACCGTAATAATTAATAGTGGTTAAAACCTCCACTAAATGTCAGTATTTTTCTATTAGAGGTGGTTTTAACCACCGCTAAATGTAACCAGAATACTTAGCGGCGGTTTTGACCATCACTAAATGTCATCATTTTTCAATTAACAGCAGTTATAACTGCCGCTACGGTATTAATTTACCAGCGGTTTTAACCACCACTAAAAATTCCCATCTTCCACACGCAGTTCACAATGGTTATGATGTTTTTAGCGGCTGTTTTAACCGCCACTAAAAAAAGTGAGCCCCTGCCCCGAGAAAACGGCCGCTAAAAAACATCATAATCGCCGCGAACTGCAAAAACTATGACAGTTCCTATAAACCGATGCTAAATGGATTTAACCATCGGAAATAGTGTCCTGACACACAATGTAGCGGAGGTTTTCAGAAACCACCGCATAAGTATATAATGATAGTTTAAACAACCTCTATACCCAAAAATAACCGCCGCAAACAATAAATTTTCATGTAGTGGAAGGGGGTGTCCAAGAAAGGAGTGGGGAGCCCTATCGGTACTGAGGCATTTTAGTGTGTTCTAGGGGCTTCAGGGGATGGCTCTGCCTATGGTTCTAACCATAATGAAGGTGTGGAGAGCTCGGACTCTCAGCCTCACTCTCAAGGTGGGGATGTTCAACCAGATAGAAATATTAATTCAGTTGTCGAATGCATTGTCTCTCCTATTTTTAAGCCTCCATGTGAAGAATTCGTGGTTCTAAATATAGCTTTGGTTTCTCAGAGAAGGAGTTACACATGGACACTACAATGATGTTGTTCATTGAGGAGGCTGAACCTCCAGGGAACATATTTCAGGAGGTGGCCTTGCTGACTACTGCGGTGCCTCTACATAACAAAGGGAGGCTTGAGGAGGGGAGTGTGGATGAGCCTCCTGGAATGCTGGAGGTGCACCAGTCATCTGCAGTAGTGTCTCAACCTAGAAAAATGAGTCGGGATGAGGGGAGTGTCTTGGGACCCTTGGACCCAAACATTTTCTGTTCAAAACCCCCCATCCTATCTAAAGGCTACATGTATGGGGAAGAACAGGCAGCACCTCATTGACTTGGGCAACTATTTTGGACCGAGGCCCCCCACGGAAGGCCCGGGGGTTGAGTTGGGGAACCGTTTTGATAGTCTAGCTGTTCAAGACCAATTTGTGTCTCATGAGAAGGATGATTCAGGTGATGACAGTTATAGCCAACTCATAGTGTATGATTGGGACTGTTTTGAAGGGAAAGGTCCTAACTTCCCTAGAAGTAAGAAGGGACTAAAAGGGAAGCGTGACCCCGAGAAATGCATTGTCATCCTAGGAAAAAACCCAAGGGACGTAAATACTATTCTTACTTTCCCAAACCAATAGAAACCAGGTCATTCAAGAAAGGTGGTAGAAAGAAAAGAAAAGACCTAAAATATAGGGAAAGTGGTGATCCAAGAAGAGATCCAAATGTGATGGAATAAGATTTAGGGGAGTGCTTGAATCTCATATTCCACTCCAAGGAATAAATGATTAAAAAATTACTTTGGCCCAATGCCTCAAATGATAAGATTGTAAGAATTCATCATTCTCTAATCTAAGGGTGTGTAATGGTCTTGGACTTTGATAGAATGAATAACCACACTATGTTCTTGGAGAAGTGATTTGACTTTAATGGGTTTTTGTTCATAGAAGATTCATTTGGGAGTGATCACACTCCCAAATACCTCTAGCTCTATTTCCACTTGACACAACACTCTAATGACCCCCATGGTCAATGTATTCCTCTTCTATTTGTCCCATTATTGGAATGATAAGGGAAACACCACCATAATTAGAGTATATCCCCCACCGATTGGAACTTCTTTCACAGGAACCCCATACATTGTTACCAAATCTGTTGGCACCCTCGTTGTTGATGGTGTTGGATCTATGTGCCTAATTTTCTTCTAAGACATCTAGAGATTTGTGGGTATTTTGGAAGATGTTTTTTTGTCTTTAATATAACTTTTTGATGATGCCAGAGCCCCTTTGTAGGGGAGGAGTGGGAAATTTCATCTAAATTCACTGAACTATATCCTAAAGTGGTATGATGCATACCACTCATCAGTTAATCCAAGTGGATAAAATCATCGCACTATAGAAATTTCCTAAACTGGTAACTTGGAATGTTGTGAGTATTAAGTAACTCATATCCACCAATGTGGCCCCCCATCCAACCCCACCACAGTTGGAAGGGGCTGAATTTACTCATCATACTTGTCTTCTAAAATCATCACACCATAGAACATCTTAATGTGCCATATACTGATGTTGAAATCACCATACATAAAATGAAATGTGTTCATGTATTGACTATATAAACTAAACAAGTATACCATTAGAATTTTGTTGCAATAAATAAAAGTTTGGTAAGCCTAAATAGATTCATAAAATCCTATCTTTTTCAGCTCAACCACAACCTTTGTAGCAGTACACTAAACTAAGAAGGGACAACCCTGGTTCATCCCAAAGATTCTACCTGATTGAATAACCCATCCAAATAACCACCCAAACGTCTAATTTGATATATAATTATACAATTTTTATTTGTAAATATGGGTTTTAAGCTCGAAATCATGTTATATCCCTTTAAAATCAATCCACATAGGCTTCAAAATAAAATTCATGACTTGTTTAAAGTCATGTGATCACATTACCATAATAGGATCATGTGATCAAATGAACCTGGGAGATTTATATGATTACAACAACCTTAAATCTTTATGTGATCATTTAAATAAGACAAGAATACCTGAATCACGGTTCAATTGAATTACTTTGATTATGCGATTTGTTTATGTGATTTGATCAGGTGATGAGATCATGTGATCAGTTCACACGAATCATTCATACAAAGAAGCTTATGTGACATGATCGCATGAAGAGGATTATGTGAATTAGAGAAAAAACTAAGAGTTCTCGTAGATATATGAAATATTGAGTCATTAGTGAAATATATTTCCCATTACTCTCCTATCTATAGTAAATTTCACAGAATACCAAGAGTGTCTTAGAATACTAAAATAAAAATAGAAGTCCCATGGAATCAGTTAGGTATTCAATTAATTATAACAAAGTCCTTTTTTCTTCTTCTGTAATTTGTATGTGAGGTGTGTATGCATCTGGGCATTTATGTGATTCAGGTTCTATATGTGGTGTGTAAGCACCTATATTTTGATGGGAATGTATATGTATATATGATGTGGGTTTATTTGAGCAATTGTTGAGATGTAAGATCTATGGACAATGATTTTACTATTAGAACATCAAGATTAACTCTGTGATTGAGCAGACACACAGTTGTTGCTCTTCCTACAAAGGCATCTCACATGAACATAAATCTTCTAAAATAAACTAACCCTGCAAGGAATAATGAAAATCAAATCAATGTTTCATTATATAATTTTTCGTTAAAATAGACATATTATATCGTGACACTACTTTTAAATATTTCCAAATGGTTTCTTTGGTCCAAATATAATCTAATGACAGAATTAGTGATTCTTTGTTAACTTTACTACTATTGGTTAACTACCTCTTATCATAGTATCTAATCTGAACTTTCGATTCAGCATATCCATGATGATTTCATCAGACACCATCTCTATGATATCATCATCCGGCGGTAACTTTTCCTTCTCTTCCTAAACACATTTACCTAGTAAATGGGTGTAGAAAGAGAAGGAAAAGTGAATGCAAAATGATGATATCATATAGATGGTGTCAGATGAGAGAATCATGAGGACTCCAGATCGGATGTTCAGATTAGATTCTATTCTACGCGGTAGTTAACCAACAGTAGTGAAGAATCCTTAGTTTTGTTATTAAATTTGTGAGTGGTGCACAACCAATATTCTTCCAACACACTACATCAGTAGAAACAGCTTCATAAATGACCAGAATATAGAATATAAATGATTCATTCCATAATAGTTTAGGTATAGTAGTTTTGTAAACATGGAAGCATAAAGAACTAGTTCATAAGATTCTCTCGTTAAGTTATGCTTTACTAGAAATAAAATTCATTTCTAAAACCATTCTTCATGACATAAGGATATAAAACATAATAAAGGGTGATCATATATGCTCAATAAGTGTAAAAAAGGGAGATATCAATGATCATATAAGGATAAAATAAGTAGTAGGAATTCACCTTCATCCTATTTGCGTACAATCTTTCAACTGGTATGTTTCCCATTTGTTTCTAAACACATCTATATCATCTTGTGAATATTTGTTTTTGCGGCATTCATGATAGTACTAAAAAAATATAAATACACAAAGGGTTAATAAATATTTTAAATTAACTCATAATTATTTTCGAAAATACCTCTTCAAGGATGCTATTTTGCTGTTGAAATATGATCTCTTTTATAAATTTACAAACATAATAACCACATTACTTTCCGTTTGTTTGTTTTGGAAACTGTAGAAACATCAAGAAAAATAAGTAATTTGTTTTGATATGTGTTTGGATAGTTCAATGTTTTTATATATACCAGGATAATTTTCCAGTTGTAGATCTTGTAGGCATTCTTGTCCTTAGGACCTGGATTCATTCCATGAAGTAGACGATATTGATACACCACCCTATCATAATAGAATCCTCATTAAAAGATAATATAAATTATATAACTAGATGTTTAGTTATAAAATTTGGGATCTAGTGTATTGAAAATTAAAAAATGCCATTATGCGTGGTCGGTTTGTTTCATATTCATGCATTGAATCTAGAAAATAAATCTTTGGAGTATCCAAATTGATTACAATCAGCATCCAATGCTACCTAAAAACAAAAAAATTAATAATTAATGAAATAAATAAAAATATAGTTTATATGATTAAATTTTAGAGTTTTACCCCTATATCGTTGGTATTAAAAAGAGTTTGTCATCTGTAAATTTGTTTTCAAATGATTTGAGTAGGGAAGACATTATTTTAGCCTCTTTATCAGAATCTATTTCTTCTTTTGAAGAGGTGATGTGAGGACTAACGAGTCCAAATTTATTTTCATGGGAAAATCCCTTCAATTTTTTTCATATTTATGCCTGCAAAAAATATGAAATGTATTTAGTCATAATTATCATAGTATACCAGCTTTTGTAAAATCAAATCATGAAAACATACCTCATGTATACATTTACAACTGAGGAACCTGGCCATTCATACTTCAGGATTTCATTTACATTTTCCACACTAATGAAGTCTAATTTTTCCTCTTCATGCATATTTTTTTCAAAATCAATTATGTGATTATTATCGTCTATCAACTTTGTATCCACATGAGCCTGTAATGATATTAACTGTGGATATAGAACGGGCAGGGTGAAGGTTCTCTTAGTAGAGAATTTCAATAGGTTGGTTGATAATTGAGATAGTTTTGAGCTGATATTTCATTTCACCCCCTTCTATTTTTCATTCTGTAATAACATTCATTTGACCAGACCATTTTTCATTAAATGTTAAAGGTTCAGCTTGAAAAATAAATTGGAAATGGATTCCTCCTTGTCGACATGTTTTTTTACAAGAATTGAAAACCATGCGATGAATGTTCCAATAAATTGTTCGACTGTATGAATGTATTCATCGTCATTTGTAATAGGTATCTCGACACTCAGCTCATTAGCTACATTAATCGACACTCTGACAGGATCTGTTGGAAGTTGTCTGTTGTGTAGCATGTCATTCTGCATATTGAACAACATAGCCCTTGCTACAAGGCTATAAGTGGGAGTTGATAGATATAAATCATAATCATTTTCACCATATATAATATTAGTATAGGAAAGGTATTAGTGTCTATGTGATTCACATTTCACAGAAACAATTATTATAACATTTATTACCTCAGATAATTCAGGTTTTTGAGGGGAATGGCTCAGCTCAAAGCTAGGGGTGGGGAAGGATCTTCGCACACAGGTTATTGTTGAGTTGTTTCTTCTCTTTTCCTCCCCCATGAAACTTGATATCATCTCTCTTTGGTATTGTAATTCTTTTTGAAACATAGATATTTTTTCTCTCATATTTTTCATTTCCTCAGTTTGATCCTCTATTTTTTTTCTTTCTAAAAATATGTTCGGGGTGTCACCCCAAAACCTACACCTCTAATGCGGCCAAACTATTCTGGATACCTCAAGGTCATTGAAAGTATGTATGCATCTGGTGTGGGTGTTGTTGATTCATGTGACCATTTCTCATAGAAAATATATGAAAATAAACAGTCATTGTTATGTAATAGAAATTTAAATCAAATCAAATTTATATTATGTCATACTTACACATGTTTCCCACACTTTTTGTGTGTTTTCATCTATTAGTATCTCCTATTTACTTACACGATCCTCATTCCATATCACATGGTGTGGGTTGGAAGTGGATTTCGATTTCGATTCATTAATCTGCATATAAACAAAGGAACATAGTTATGGTTTTGTTTTATGTCACATAAAAGTATTATGGTAGATTTAAAATACGTACCAATTTTTTCTCAAGTGAAGAATACCCCATCCTTGCTTTATGGTAGGGGTACTCTAGTTTTGTTGCCCATTCTTTATTTTCAGCACTCGGTTTCTATTTCATAAATAAAAAACTATCAATTAAATTGATGAATACAGGAAATTTCAAACAACGTATTACCATACACAATCTTCTCTCCACAATGGCTGTTAAATGCATCCCACACTCATTGGGATATCAAGTGTGCATAAAGAGGAGGTGGGTGCGGCTTGATTTTCCCTTCAGCATCTTTAAGATGATATTTTGTTAAAATTGTGTGGAAGACTCTATGAATACTTCCTTTAACTCTTAATATATATTCCTTGTGTGAGGAATCTACTATAAATTCACTCTGCAATGGATTTTGGAGAGTAATTCAATATTTTAGTATTTTATTTTATTTTAATAAATTAAATAAATTATATCATAATGTTACCGTAATCTCTTCCTAGATTAGTGTCTTAAGCCCAGTGACAACATAGTTCCATGACTGTAAATCAATCTGCATGCGTTGCTGAGGGACGATTCCAATGTAGCTACTAAATATGGATTTTTGGGGGTTAACATGTTGGCCCCGCTTATTCTATCCCACCTCATATTTGATTCCTTTTTCTTTTTTCCTTAAGGATTTTGGATAACACTATCAAACTATGGCGATCTTTTTTTTTGCGCCGTTAGGGTTTTATTTCCTACCATTTCCTCATAAGCATCATCATTATGTTCCTCTGGAGTGCTAGCATCAACACTGGGACCAACAACAATAGGTTAAGAAACCTATTGTACCTTATCACTGGGACGATCATCAACAAGTTGAGAAACCTGTTTTTTCTCTGCACTGGGACTAGCAGAATCAGGTTGAGAGACTTGTAGTACCTCGGGATTGGGAACATCAGCAGGTGCAGAAGTCATTATCTGCAAAAGTGGTTTAACATTTAATCTACATTACATAAAAGCATCATGGAATAGATAATAACATAACATAACACAATGTATATTACAATAAACAAATCACCTGATTATTGAACTCTGTTTTTTTAAGGATGAAGATATTTGACCCCTCCATATACTATGAAAATCCATTCATTGTGGTCTCCTTTTATATAAAAAAATTCGTCTACATTGGGACCGCTATGAAATGATTGTGAATTACCAATGAAAGGGTCATCTTCCATTGAACTTTCATCTGACCCTTCAGTTATTTTGGTCGGTAACAGAACAATTGACCAGTTTTGGTTTGCGGGATCTGGAACATAAAATACTTGCATTGTCTATGATTCCATTATAAATGGTTCTTATTTCTCCCCTTTTTTACTAAAATCAACTTTAACGAATCCTAATTCATCTATTTTAATAGCACTCCTGTTATCAACCCACTTGCATTGAAAATACGGAACTTGGAATTTCATATAATCCAACTCTCATATTTGTTTGATGATGGAAAAGTATGACATATTTGCATAAATTGGACTTCTTTCCTTATCACCAGAAACATGCAACACTTCAGCCACAATTGTAACCCCACTATTCTACATGGTACTATCTTCATCAATTTCATTAGTGTATAATTTATAACCATTAACTACATAATCATTGTAAGATAATACATAAACACTTGGTCCTCCGGCTAGCCATTGAAGTCATTCTAAAATTGAGTCTGAATTTTCATCTAAATTCTTAAAAATTTGGTCCCAAAACCATCATGTAAACTATAGATTATGTGTATCTGATATCCATTTTTCATCCCTAGATGGATTCAAATTCATAAGATTTTTTTGTGGGTTGAACATATGGGTCAACGTCAAAACTGTTATGAAAAACATAAAGGTGTGCCTACTCCTGATCTGTAATATTGATTGTGACAACCTCTCTTCCAGAAATTCCTTCACCGTCAAACCGCCCAGTGTGACAAGATTTAGGTAGGCCAATGATTTCCACACCAGATAGGTATTCGGTACAGAATTCAATGGCTTCCTCAACAATATATTTCTCTACAATACAACCCTCTGGTCGACTTCGATTTTTGACATACCCTTTCAAAATCATCATATAGAATTCAATGGGGTACATCAATATATAATATACAAGACCACATAGTCAAATCTCTCTCTCCAAATGAACCATTAAATGAACTATCATATCAAAGAATGTTGGTGGGAAGAACATTTCAAATTCACATAATATGATGAAAATTTCTCTTTCCATAGTTGGCAATTTCATCGGGTCTATAACTTTGCTGCATATATATTTGAAGAAGAAACATAGTTTCATTAATGTATAGTATACATTCTTGGAAAAAATGCAATGTAGAGCTATAAGAATTAGATCTTGCATCAAAACATGGAAATCATGTGATTTCAGACCCTTTAACTTTAAATCACTCATTGATATGATGTTATTTTTATTTTATGAATAGACCTATGGAACCCTTAGGTTATTTATGAAGTTGAAAAATTAATATCTCTCCTACCTAGAAAGATTATAAGCAGTAGGAGGAAGAAATGTTCATTTTTCACCTTTCTCTGGTGCCAACTCTTCTCGTATTCCCATCTCAACCATGTCCAATCTAGCATTAATTCCATCCTTTTTTTGTCAGTGCATTTAGCAACGTGTCAATGACACTATCACATATATATTTTTCAACATTCAGAACATCAAGAAAATGGTTGACATACAGACAATTCTAGTATGGTAATTCAAAAAAAAAATGATCTCTTTTTTAACCGGTTTTTGTAAGGTTTTTCAAAAATGGTTTACCAAAAGTAGTGTCCACATCTTTTACTTTCACAAAATATTGATCACCAGTTAGTGGAGATGATGTTGTACATTATTTTAAACTTCCATATAATGATTTTGTCTAATATATTTACTTATGTCATCAGGGTAGAAATCTATGATGTCATAGAAACAAGGTTTTCAATGAATTTTTTAACCTAATTGATTGTGTACCTTATTCTCAAATGGGACACCCTTGAGTTCCTTTAGTGCTATATCATGAAAAAATTTCATAAGAAGGAAATTCATTTATCATCCTATAAAACATGTCTCTCAAAGTGAAATCTTCATTTTTGTAAGCATCATACAATGTAACACCTAAATCCTACAATAATTTCAAATCCTCGATCAATGGAGCCAAATAAACATCAATATCATTACCCAGTTGTGTTGGTCCTAATATAAGCATAGATAACATGAGATATTTTAATTTCATGCATAACCATGGTGGTAAGTTATAATTTACCAACATAATCGGCCATGTATTGTGACTAATACTTTGAAAACCAAAATGATCCACTCCATCTTTATATAATGCAAGATGAAGGTTTCTCAGATCGTTTCCAAAATTCAAGATACTCATAATAAATTATCTTCCACTAAGGAGAGTATGCCAGGTGACATAGTTTCCCATATTTATTTCTTTTATCTTTATGCTATTTTAATTGTCTTACAGTATCCTCACTTCCATATAGGTGACTAAACCTTGGAATGATTGGAAAGTACCATAAAACTTTCGTAGGTCTGGATTCATCTTTATTGTATCGAGAATCACAACATTTTGGGCATTATTTAAGTGATTAGTGGTCCTTATGACCCAATATATAGTCATTCAGGCGGGCGTGTATTATTTCAAAGATCATACCCATCGACCGTAGCATTCTTTTAGCATCGTATGTTTTGGATCAGAAGCTCATTATCTTCCAGGAGCATGTCATTCAAGTGATAAAGTAGTTCTATAAAACTGGAATCACTCCACCCATTGCCTACTTTCAAATTATACAACTTCAGTATGGCTGAAAATGTTGTATATTTAGTGCAATTAGCATACAATGGCGTCTTTGAACAACTCTTTAACTTCTAAAACAATTTTGGGCAATCACGAAGTTCATCTTCAATAGTCCTTGTCATTTCCTCAATATGATCTTCATCATCATTAAAATTTGTAATCACATCCTTCATACGATCGCCTTCATTGTTCACACATGTAATCATATCAGATGATCCATAAAATGTAGTGTTATCCCAGCCACTACCTACATTCATTTTTCCCCGTGTTTATTCAAACATGTATAACTTCGATCTATTCTGTGATAGATCAGGTGTTCTTCTAACTCCTCTAGACTAATTTTTCTTGAATAACAACAGTGTAAACACAGAAAAAGGATTTGAGAAGGGTTATATGCATGATATTTTGCAAACTTAATAAATTATTTCATGCCATCTTTATAATCTTTTGTCAAGCGATTGGCATTCATCCATTCTTTATTCATATTTATCCTATTTGATACAGTAATATTAATATTTAACAAAATAATTACATAAAAGATGTTCAACTAGGGTCATCATCCAACTATAATCAATGGAACTAGCTATGGTAAACAATACCCTTACCTCTCCATGCATTACTCAGGACCAAAGTAGATCACACCCATCTTCCCAACCACCTGATCAATGAAACTAGCTATTAGAATACCTTTCACTAGAATGTTTTAGTATACCACATGTGATCTATATGCATTGTTGTAAACCGGTTTTTTAGTGTTTCTATAGAAACATAATGTCTCTAGTCAAGAACTATGGTACTAAACTAATAGATGGTATGATTTTCAATAGATTTCTTGTGGGTGGAAGGATTCATTACATGTGTTGTTATGGTTATTTGACTAAGGTGTCCATAAAGTGTCTCATAGAGTCCTCTAGTGAAGTTATTTTCTAAGATTCAATAGAATTTCACTAGTAAAAAAGTGGTGGTTCCATTGAAATGGGTAAAGTTTAAATTGATTTTAAATGTTGGAAGAACTATAACATGGGAAAAATGGCATACCAATCATTCCAACAACTGAAACACCATACAAACACACAATCTTACTCACAATCGCAACACCATACAAACCAAACAATCACAATTTCAGATTTTACAAAGTATCCCTTATTCAATTTTGTTTGTTAATTCAGAGGTTATCACAGAAGTTTTATCATCCAGGGGAATTCATTCATTAGTCAGTGTATGTAAATTACCTATTTTTATATTCAAAAGTTCAACAGGAACCAACCAACTTGAAATTTATTTAGTGCGCAAACAAGGACCACCAACGCCATGATTTTCAATGGGGTGTTTAGCCTGTACATTTCACAAAATAACCATCAATATCAAATAGTAATAACATGAAAACAAGAGGAAGCCAATGATTAAAAGAAGAAAACTCACCATGAAGGTATCGTTCAGCGCGCAACATAGGTGCATTCGCGGTAGAGGAGAGGCATACGATGGAGGATATTTCAAACTAAAAAGAAAACATAAAATGAGAAATCACATGTTAAATAATTTTATTGGTCAATAGTGGGATTTTATTTTCCATCTATGATATCTGCTTCCTGTTAATTTTTTTTTTTTTTGTATCTACTACTTTCTTAGATGTTCAACTTATGAATGTGACATTTCTTCTTTTCAAGACAAAGATCATTTTTAATTTACTCTTATTAAGGGGTAAAAAATTCCACATTAATTGTATTTTTTTTCTAGGGGATATTTTCTATCCCGTGGGGATCATTAATGCCTCTTAGGTTAGTGGAAAGTCAAGTCAGTTGTTGGTTATGATACCAATCTAGGCTGTATCATTACATTTCCAATTCTAATTGACCCATGTCCATCTAAATATAGGATTGGGGGGGGGGGTGAGACACTAATATATAGAAGTAATAAGAGATGTAAAAATTATCCTAGGCTCTCCAATACAAGTGATGAAAGATGAAACATACACCTGGTGAAGGATAACCACCCAAGATGAGAGGAGGGGTAGGTTTGCATAGTGCGAAGGGATTATAAAATTATGTTTTTTTTGCATTACTAAGGCTATGCTTTCTCTCATAGATCATGACTGTTTATTGATGATTTCTCACTATTGTGAATATTTTTACATGGATACACATAGTCTAATTTACCTAAGGGTGAATATCCTCCACTAACTCAATATTCTTTCTACCTACTAAAAAAATTGATCACCTTGTTAAAAATAAAAATGCATTAGATTAAACTATTTAAATTATTTAACATGAATTGGGTGGGAAGATCTATGATGACCACTTTGAAAGGTTTTCATTGGAAGAGATAATGTACATGATGTTCACAAGGGGAAACAATTATAGAGGTATAGGTTGAGGCCTGGGAACTTTTGTCTCTTGGAAAATAAGAAAAAGGGAGTTGAGACCAACTCCCTACTAGCCAACACCTGAACTACTTTGACAACTGAGGAAATCCATCCATATACTTTCCCTTCAATAATTTTTGATGGCTTCACTCTTGAGATTAATCATTTTACACTAGAATAATATCTATTACCTTATACTTTTATAGAACAAAAAATACATTGAAAAAGTAAATGGGGTGAGTTGATGTTTGATCTCTAGTTGAATTGCCTAATAAAAACACCACACCCTAGAATACTTTTAAAGAATAATGTTAAAATAAAATTTAAACTATCATATATTGGATATACCCTATTAGATAGAAAACAACACATGTAATTGTTTCTCCTTCAATTCCAAATAAATGAAATTATCCAATTATTGACTACAAAATATATCCCATGATATCTCTAGATCCAAATAATCACCAAGAAACAAGATCCATCCCTAATGAATAGCTACCAGAAACAAGATAATAAACAATGGAATCCAATTTTCCTTTATATAAAGAATCAAAATAAAAGAAATCTAAAAATACTCTAACCATATATATATCTTCTAATTAGGTATATTTCCCTCATAATTAAATAATAACTAATGATGAAACTCACAAAATGAATTCCTCTTAGAGTTATCCTACTTAGGGATCACCCTTATATAGTCAATTGAAGCATCTTGAATCACCCCACCCAACTAAACCACAAGTATATTCCTCTTACCATGAAACTACATATCATAATACATGAACAAATACATAAAACATTGGTAATGGTTTGAAACCACCAACCTCAAAGTGGAGGAGGATGATTCAGTGGCCGGAGGAGGAGGAGAATGCAGCGACAGTAGAGGATGAGGGGTAGAAGGGTCACAGTGGAGGAGGGGTCGTGGAGGAGGAGGAGGAGAAGGAAGCGGTGGCATAGGAGGGGGAGGATGGTCGCAGTGGAGGAGGAGGAAAAGGCAGTAGTGGTAGCAGTGGTGGTGGTGACAGAGGAGGAGGAGGAGGAGTCGCAGCATAGGGTTTAACTTTTGTGAAGGCTTTAACACATGTGGTGGAAGAGGGGCTTGTTAGGGTTATTTTATAAAAAACGCTGGAACTTTTATTAGCGCTAGTTAAAAGCACTAATAAATGTATGTTTTATCAGTGCTAAAATAAAAGCGCTGATAAAATATACCTTTATCAGTGCTTTTTGAGCGCTGATAAAGGAAATATTTATCAGCGTTAAAATGTTATCGCTGATAAATAGGTATTTTATCAGTGCTTTTTTAGCATTGATAAAGGCATATCTTTATCAGTGCTCAAAAAGCGCTGATAAAACAAATATTTATCAGTGCAAAAATTATAGCACTGATAAATACTTATTTTAGAAATCCTTTTTAATTATATATATATATATATTTTAAAAACTATTATATATTTATAAATATACTAAATATAATAAATATAAAAAATATAAAAAATCTAATAAATACAATGAATTAATCTAATAAATCTAATAAATTTCTAATAAACATTATTTTTTAATATAAATATAATAATTTTATATAAATTAATAATAAAAAATTTTATCAGTGATAATAATATAAATGATAAATGTACACTTTATCAATGCTAAAAAAGCGTTGATAAAGGGTACACCTATATCAGTGCTTGTTTTAGCGCTGATAAAGTCTAAATTTATTAGCGCTTTTAGCTAGCGCTGATAAAGTCCCACCCCTTTATCAGTGCTTTCTGCTTAGAACTGATAAAGGGAAGTTCTTCCCTTTCCCTATTTTATGGTAGTGAGTTGGTATCATTGGATGTTTTTTATAAAACTTGGGAACTATATTATGGAAAAAATAGACTAGGGAACATAAACCTATGATATACTTTGAGTATAAGTATAGAATAACATATTAGACTTTTGTTAAGGAAGTGATTATGTGGGTTTTCCAAAAAAAAAATCTATGTTTGGATACTACATGTGAACATGGTTCAAGAATGGAGGTTCTTAGGGGAAATAAATATGAAAAGGTTGCATTGGGATAAACTCGATCATCACCTGGAGCATAGCAACAAGCCTTACTGTGCACCTAGTTTGAAAATCCTAGGGGATATTATTTGGATAATTTACATATTATTTACAAACTATTATAAATTATTTTAATATAAAGATATCTCTGAAGAAACCAAGTTTATGATTCTGAGATTAATAGTGCATAAATTTTAAGTGTTTCACTATATTTGGAATTATACATTATGATTTAAAATTCATAATTTTAGGGGATAATATATTATATGCTATTGTTTATAAATGAAACTTATATTTAAGAATGGTATCAATGTTGGTGGATAATGTGTATATTTCCCTATCGAGGAAGCCAATACAACTAGTATTTGGTCTAAAAAAATTATGGATATATTAGGGAATCATAATCAGGTTATGATAAATAACCTTTCCTGGATGGATAAACTTATTACACAATGAGATTATCCTATGTTGGATAATTTTATACAATTGATTCCCTCACCATTTGGTGGGACTAAAAATCTAGTGATTTCTAAGAAATGTATTAAGTCTCTAGAGATGATATTTATGGCATTGGGATGTAGTGAAAAGGAAAAGGTTACACTTGTAGTGTATTGTCTCAAAGATGATGTTGATTAATGGTGGTCGTTGGTCCAGAATACTATGGAGGAAGAGGAAATAGAACTCATGGAATATAAAACTTATAAGGATGCATTATTACACAAATATTTCCCTTGTTATCAACTAATTGAAATTAATATAATGCTTCTTAGATTAAATAAAAATGAAAATGAATTTGTTTTGGAGTGTGAGGATACCTTTAAAAGGTTATTTAGGTATGAAATAGATTACATATGCAACATGGAGTTCAATATTGAACAATTATTTTAAGTGATTAGGATATGTCTTCAAAGGGAACTGGTCTCTCAAACTTTTTCGCTATATGATGAAATAGTTTTATATTCCATAAAAAAGGTAAAAGGAATTATCTGTATCTAATATATTAAAGGGTAATCAAGTGAATAAGAGGAAATTTGAACACCACGAGAAAGGGAATGCATGAAAAAAATAATAAGAGGATGGATCAATTTCCATCATGTAAAAATTCTAGAGAAAACATCAATGGAAGTGATTGAAGGTCATGGGAGTGTCTTATAAGTGTGGTGGTATGGGGAATTTGGATCGTGAATGAAAGGGGAAGAAACGAATAAATGATTTATAGTGTTTCAAATATAAATAAATGTGGAATTATTCACACCAATGTCCCAAGTATTAGGGGAATCCACTATAGAAGAGTCCAAGGGGGGAAGGCTAAGCTTATGTGATCACTGCAGTTGAGGTGTAAGCACCCAATTATATGGTGGAAAGTAATTTAATCCTATATTTAAATTTAGGTAATTATTTATTTGATTATGGATCCCCAAATCCTTTTATATATACCCAGTTTTATAGAAAAATTAGATATTTCCCTTTTAATTTAAGGAGTGATTTTTTAGTTAAAACTCTTAAGGGAAGTCACACTACAAAAATGATGTGTCAGTCAGTCCCCATTATGACACATAAATTTTCTTTATTTTCTGAATTTATTGTCATACCTATGGTTGAATTTGATATAATAATTGGTATGGATTGGATTTCAAAATATGATACCAAAATTTATTACAAGAAAAAGGAAATTATGATTTGTGAGGAAGATATATAATTCCCTATCTTTAGAGTAGAGACTTAATCATCTTAGTAATATCTTGATCCACCACCAATATCTCTACTGAATGAGATTATTGGGGAAGAATAATAGACATAGTCTAGGGATATAGAATGTAATATTTAAATTGAGAATGTACCTATTGTGTAGGAATACATTGATATATTTCCTAAAGAATTACATGGACAATTCTTAGAGAGGGAAGTTAGGTTTTACATTGATTTAATACCTGATGCAATACCAATATCAAATATTCCCTATAGAATGGCCACTGTGGAATTAGTGGAGTTGAAGAAATAACTAAAGGATTTGGGTGATAATGTATTTATTCACCCAAGTGTTTTTTCATGGGGAGACCTTATTCTATTCATTAAGAAGATAGATGGATCCAAGAGGTTATGCATTGATTATAGGGAAATCAATATTATTATGATAAATAACAAGTATCTTATGCCTCACAATGATAAATTATTTGATCAAATTCACATATCCAAATATTTTTCAAAGATTGACCTTTATTATGGGTATCATCAATTGAGATTAAAGAAGGAAGACATTCCGAACACAGCTTTTTGAATGAGGTATAGTCATTATGAGTTCATAGTAATGAAATTTGGATTAACTAATTCACACTATGTTTTTATGGATATAATTAATAAATTATTCAAATAATATCTTGATTATTTTTTTGTGGTATTCATTGATGATATTTTGGTGTATTTTAAAAGTTATGAGGACCATGAGAATCACAACCGAATCATTCTTGATACTCTTAGAAGGAAAGAGATATATTGTAAATTTAGTAAGTGTGATTTCTAGATTCAATAAGTTTCTTTTCTTATCTATATTGTCTCCAAGTTTGGAATCTCAATTGACCCTGTGAATACAAAGGCAGTCATAGAATGGCCTATACCAACGAACATAACTGAGGTATGTAGTTTCATTGGTTTGGTAGGTTATTATCGGTGATTCATTCATAATTTTTCCCAACTTTATAACCCTTTAATAAATCTTACAGTTAAAGGGGTTAAGTTCTTTTTTAGAAAAATTAATGTGAATAAATGTTTTAGGAACTAAAGAGAATATTGGTCAATGATTCGATTTTGACTCTACTATCTAGAAGTGGTGGGTTTATGATATATAGTGATGCATCAAATATGGGACTTGGTTGTTTCATAATAAAAAATGATAAATTTATTATATATTCATCAAGTTAATTAAAGAATCATGAATATAACTATCCATCCCATGATCTTGAGTTAGAAACTATAATCTTTTCTTTGAAGATATGGAGACATTATATTTATGGTCAAAGATGTGAGATATACATGGATCATAAAAGCCTAAAATACATATTTTCCCAGAAATATCTCAATATTAGGCAAATTCAATGGATTGATCTACTCAAGGATTATTATTTCTCAATACACTACCACCCAAGGAAATAAAATAAGGTATTGGATTCATTGAGTTAGAAAGATCATGGAGTTTTGACCTAAATGAGGATTGAGAGGGATGCTATGTTTATGGACCTAGTAAATATGGATATGGGAATTATTATGGAAGGGGGATATCACTCATTTTTTAAATTATTGAAAAAAAATATTTATTAAAAAATAGAAAAAGTTCTCAATATGATGATGAGAACTTTTAAAAGTAAATTAAAGCTATGAATTATGGGAAATTAACAAACGTTGTTTCTGAAGATGGTGTTATGATTTTTGGAAGAAGATTATGTGTTCCATATATAACTGAGCTAAAAATGAATTTTTTTATGATGCTCATAGCTCAAATTTCTCTATACACTCTAGTAGCATAAGTATGTATATATATTTTAGGGAATATTTTTTTGGGATGACATAATGAAGGAAATTTCTGATTATGTGTCCAAATGTTTAGTTTTTCAACAAGTAGAAGTTGTGAGATAGCATCCTAGAGGATTCATGAAACCTATTCTTATTCCTATGTAGAAATTTGATGACATTTCTATGTATTTTTTCACGGGACTACAAAATAATCCTAGAAATAATGATGAAATATGGGTTATCATTGACTGCCTAACAAAATCTACACATTTCCTCACTATAAGTGAAGATTTACCACTTTATCACCTCACAAAGATCTATATTAATGAAGTTACAAGAATTTATTGTGCACCTATTTTAATTGTTTCTGATTTAGATCCCTGTTTTACATCGAAATTTTGGAAGAGTCTTCAGAAGGCTCTTGATACTGAGATTCACTTGACCACCACCTAACATCCTCAAACTAATGGATAGTCTAAAATGATTATTAAAATAGTGGAATACATATTGAATTCATTCTCACTTGACTTTCAATGTATATGGTATCATTTTTTACCTTTGGTAGAGTTTTCTTATAATAATGGTTTCCATTCAAGTATTCAAATCGCAATGTATGAAGCATTATACCAAAAGAGATATCATACTCCATATTATTGGCATGAAGTTTGTGAAAGGAAACTCATAGGACTATATCTTGTTGAAGATACAATAATAAAGGTAAATTCTATTCAGGATCACATCAAGGTGGCTCAAATTAGTAAAAAGAGTTGTGCTAATAATTGGAGGAAATATTTGGAATTCTAAGTGGGAGATCATGTTTTCTTGAAAGTATATCCATGGAAGGTTCTTATAAGATTTTATAAGGAATTGAAAATGATAATCAGGTACATAAGAACCTTTTAAATTCTAGAAATAATTTGATTTGTTTCTTATCATTTATAAATTCCACCAAATCTCTCAAAAGTACATGATGTGTTCCATATATCATTGTTAAGGAAGTACATTCTAGACCTAATGCATATGCTTACCTACGATGAAATAGAATTAGAACATGGATTATCACACTGTGAATAAACCATATATATTCTAAATATTAGAGAACAAGTGTTGAGGAATCATACTACTCGATTGATAAAGGTACTTTGGATAAATCACAAAATAGAGGAAGAAATGTGGGAGCCAAAGGATATTATAAAGAAGAAATACCCTCATATATTTAAGAGGAAATATCCATGAAATTTTGTGGATTTTTTTTAATAATATTAGAGAATGTAACTCCTCAATACTTTACAATATATTTCTTTTATGATAAATTTAATTTCAATGATAACTTTCGATGAACACAACACCAGGTTTAAATGAAATGTGATACTTTGTTAAAATATTATTTAAACTTGACAATTTTAACCAATAAATTAAATCATAGGTTATGAATATAATTTATTAAATTATGAAAATTATATATTTTACACATATAAATTTTTTATCTATTTATTATAAATGAAAATAAGAATCATTTGGCAGAAAAAGAAATGTTTTCTGAAGACACTATTTTTTCCCAAAAGACAGTTTAGTCACACTTTGCACACATAATTTAAAATTAATTTTTAAAAATTTAATAAAATTTATTTGATAAAATGAACTTAATTTTTTAAATAATAATATCAAAAATTATCTTAAGGTGATTTTTTGGATTTTTTCTGAAAAGTTTCATTTTTATATGAATAGTGAAAATACTGAATTTTAATTTAAAACTACTTTTTCATTTAAGTTATTTATAAAGATAAATTATATTTAAAATTAATTAAAAATTAAAATTAGTTCAATTATATATAAATTAATCCAATTTATATCATTATAATTATTTTCATATTTAATTTTGATATAAAAACTTTGTAAACTTTGGACATTTTCTCTTTAAAAAACAAGCTTTTTCATCGAGTCTACGAGATTAATTTTAAATTAAATTTTGAAACTTATGTTAATTGAATTTTAAAAAATGGATTAATTTTTTTTAATAATAATAATTTAAAATGTCTAATAATATCATCTTAATTTTTTACCAAAATGGATAGTGATAACAGTAAAAATTAATTACTGGGATTGAGGTAAAAAACGATTTACTTGGGGGTTGAACTAAGAAGATAAAGATTAAAAATGACCTAAAAACTCTTAAAAAACACATTTTATAGCCATATTTATACATAATATATTAACTTTTGTATAATAGTCCATTTTTTAGGCTTTTGTCATCATATAAACGTGGGTATGATTGAGTCTTTTCAATAAATTACAAGTGTCTCACTCACCTCACTTATAAAAGGGAACTCACTCACATCACTTTATCACACATATAAATCCATTTGTATAAACCAATAACTACCCAAATACCTTAAAAAATTACATAATATCATATTAAAATCCTTATTTTTGGAAAAATCTATCCTCGGAAGGATTTTCGTGAAAAATTAAGGGAGATACCCCAAGAAGAGGTAACATTATTCAATGAGTATTTTTATTTTATTTCTTCCTCAACCAACTTAAATTAGTACTAAACCATGATTATATAATAAAATTATTATATTACATATACTAATATGTTTTTATGTTAATTTCATGACCTAAAACCATTACTACTTCGATCAAATGTTTTATAAAATCATTATTTGTGTGTATGGAGGACTACTGCCTCACAAACTGATGTCATTCATTTTTCGATTACCACATATCACAGTTTGGTATGATGATGGATATAAAGTATATATATTATATTTTTAGCATAATTATACCTATTTATTAATTATATCATATATACCTTTTTAAATTCCATTCCTTATGTATATGATAACATCACTCATGTGTACGGCGGACTACCGCCTTACAAAGCGATGTGATTCATCTCTCCCTAATGCTTTACATGGAAAGTGATAAATATAAAATTAATTAATATATGTGATATAAATAAAATAATAATAATATTCATGAAATATTTATCATTATTAAAATATAATACAAAATTTTATTTTTACTCACTTAAAGATGATAGCATCGTTCATGTACGTGTGGACTACCGCCTTCATGAAGCAATGTGACTCTCTTTTCATCACCACATCACATGTATAATATATATATTTATATTTAAAGAAATAATATGGTATTTAATATATAATTTTCCTTATTAAAATATAAAATATTACTTAACACCTTTCCATAATGATTGTAGAAAAATGGAAATGTTACTCATGTGTATATACGTCATGTCATCTCCATGATCGTAACATACTCCATTTATCAAAACCATATTTCATGATTAATTTTAAAAGTATAATTGAAATATAAATATTATAATTATTTAATTATTATTATTATGGAGGTGATGTAACTATATAATATGCATAATAACCAAAACTTTCATAATAAGGCATGAATAAGAAAACAAGGGGATTAACACCCGAAATAATAAAAATAATGAAATATTATTAGAAAAAAAGTGGTAAAATTATATAAGAGGATCATATATGATATTATAAATATGATTACGGTTCTTTTATAAATTAATTTCATGCTTAAAACCATTATACATGAGGTTAAATCATGTTCAAGTAAAGAAAAACATGAGGTAAGGGGCTTCATCTCAATTTCCCTTCATTGATGCATATTATAATGTTATACATCTAATTAATTTTATATGGTATATATATTACACCTTTGAAAATGTAATATCATGATTCATTCATAATTCATGGTATTTTAAGTTTCAATTTCAATTATTTCATCCAATTGGATTTTATTTGAAAATTTCAAAGTGGTAAAAGTTATTGAATAATCTCACTTTCTTTTGTGATTGTTAACCTTATCTTCAAATAATCACCTTCTTGGGAACATTTTTCATTATAAAATATATTTATATTAAATATAAATTTATTTTAATATGTAAAGTATTATTTCATAAATCATATACCATTTTTACCTAAAGTGTTTACTTTGAAATTTAGTTGATTAAATGGGGAAATATCAATAAAACGGTATCCTTTAATCAATATGAATATTCGATGATAATTAATAGTGATTCATGAATTAAATAGATTATTCAATATATGAGGAGTTATTTAGACCTAAATTTATTTTTGGGTTCTGAAATTATATAACCCCTCGATGCATCGGTAGGTCTCATGAAATAAATCAAATGTCCAAATTAAACAGGTTTCTACCTATAGTTTAAAATATATTGTGAAAGGTCTTTACAGTAGAGATATCATGATGTATGAGATCATGGTTTCCGATACTAAAGAATTTAATTTATTAATAATTTAGTTATTACTATTATCAAAGGTATTTTAATAATTATATTTTCTCTGGATGAAATTCATTCTCAAATTATTGGCTAAATGTCATGTGTGTTTAGTTATTTACCTTACCATATTGATTATTCCTTATATATTCATGAAATTAAGTAATTTAAATAATTTTTTTGTTAAATTATTTACCATTCCATATTGATTATTATTTATTGATTCATGATAGCTTCCATTTTATATAACTCATATTGAGTGTTTGAGGTCACCCTTATTTTCTTGCCTTTCCCTGTGATTGAAAAAGAGATCTTTAAAT
Source organism: Viscum album (assembly GCA_963277665.1). Lineage (NCBI taxonomy): Eukaryota > Viridiplantae > Streptophyta > Magnoliopsida > Santalales > Viscaceae > Viscum > Viscum album. The sequence continues at coordinate 642,536,555 of OY728120.1, read as the reverse complement.
GAGTTTTCAAGGATACACTTCATTTGTTTTTGTTACGTATTATGATTTATTTTATATTCCAAATATAAAATAGGTATCATGTATTTATTTTGTTATCCAAAAATTATAAATTGAATGTTCCTTCATGATTTGATTCTTCATATCTATTTCAATGTAATAAAGTAAGACATTGGCTCTGGGTTACTGGGTTTGGGGTAAATATAGACACAAGGATCACTTATAATAATATCCAAAATATGAAAAAACAGAAAATATATAAGTGTGAAATAAATTTAAATAAATATAATTGACTAAATCTAGTTATTAAATATGTTATTCATAGCATCAATCCTCTCAAATTGTGCATGTCTCAATTCTCTTCAGAAAATTTTATATGTTATATAATTCTAATTTCTTCTTATATCAATGAATAAATCTTAAAAAATACTTCATTAATTTAAAATTTTCACATGTTAATTTTACCAAAAAATATCCATATTATCCAAATTAAAATCATAAATATCAAATCCAAACATACCATATTTCAAAAATATTTAAATTTTCTAATGTGTCTGTAATTCTCCAAATCATTGAATGATTATAAGTATTCTTTCATAATGGATTTAAATTTTTTATTCGTCCAAAAATCATGTATTGATTCGAATTTAAACTCCCCAAAATTTTAGGGTAGATATATTAATATATTTCTCACCAAGACTCATTATGATGTGTTGTTGTATGTTACATCATGATACTTTTGACCAAAACTATCCAGAGTCACACAACCTTTTCTTGGGGTAATCTCATTATTAGGTAGCATTATGAATTAAAAAATAACATATATTACTATTTAATTACATGAAATTATATAAAAAATAACTCAGACCAATTTTTCCATAGGGTCTTTTTTGAAACCCAACCATCATTTCCTTCATCCTACATGACACAAATCATGGTGTGAACAAATCCATTACATCATGGTTTTTAATTCTTTTACAAAATCACTAAAATATCCACCAAAATTTATTAATTCTCATACCATGATAAATAAAACTCCTTTCACTCATTATATAGTATCATATTGAAAAAAACACAATAAAACATCAACTATAATGTCTAGGTTCCAACATCCTTCACAAATACTCACTTGGGTACCTAAATTCTCCCCATTTGGTTTTATTGGAAATCAAAGTTAAATTAAAGATAGAGAAACTATATAAAAAATAAAATACCATTATAATAATTCTTCCAACACTCTAAGTCTTTATGAGCGATGATTAGTTTAGAAAATAATAGATAATGAGATGATTTTATGCTTACCAATCATGCCTCTTATCTTCAAACAACTTGTGGTTAATCTATGAAACTTTATCTAACTCTCCCTATCTTCATTCGTATTAATATTCTTCATGTTCATACCCATTGATATTGTATCTATATATCTCTTATATCACAAATCCCACCAAGGGTAGACTTATTTCCCTTGATATAATAATTATTCTTTGATATAATTGTATATTTTGATTAAATCATCCCTGATGACACTCATTTTAAAATCCAATTTCAAAAATTTATCTATTTTTATAGTAAATATAAAGGGTAAAACCTAATAATCACTTAAAAGACATGTTAAAAATTAAAACCATATAGAGAGGTAGGATTTTCCAAACCCTCTCAAGATGAGGGAGGTGGTTGGATATTGAGATTAAACTAATGTTTCTAAAATGTTAGTGTGACCAATGGTTTTGTGAGAATGTATACCACTTATTGATTCATTCTAAAATACTTCATCTTGATGACTCCTTTGTATTAATTCTACTTAATAAAATGGTATTGAAATTTAATATTTTTCTTATGTTATTATTATACCAGATTATTCATCAACTTAATGGAAATCTTATTATCACAATGGAACATCTTGATTTCTTTAATTTCTTCACCAATAACCTCTAATAATTTCTTCATCTATAGAAACTAACTAAACACCTTATTAACTGAAATATATATTTTTATTCTATGATAAGATATGTTCTCTTTTTCTATTTCTCATCCATACAATTCAGTTATTACTAACAAAGTAATATCCTACACTTATAAATTTGATATCTATAATATCTCTATCCGAGTCTACATTTAAAAAATCAACAAAATCTTGATCTTTCCCAAAATTAAACACCTATCCATAATCAATAGTAACTACAATTAGCCTCATTATTTGTTTCTCAATAGTGATATATTCCTTTTTAGTATTAATTTAAAATTAATCCTCTAAACTTAGAGAATATATAATATCTAGCCTTGTGATATCAAGTCCAATAAGCTTTAAATAATTATCCAATATAAAGTAGGATATACATCCTTTCCATATTCATGATTTTCAACTTTGGTTCCATTTATTATTATATTTGAAAAGTTTTTTTAGTTCATGTTGAACATTTACAACAACTCACTTACATATTTTTTTCAACAAAAAAAATAATATCCAAATTTTTAACAAACTTAAATCCTTAAAAAATATTTAACTCATTGATCATAGAAATATTAAACTCTAAACTGATCATTCAGAAACCTCCTTTACTATTTTTTTCTTACTTCCACTAAAAATGATATCATCAATATAGATGAGTTCCATGAACTACTCTTACATGAATTATTTCATATTGAATTTGTGATCAAAACCACCTCTCTTAAATTCAAAATTCTTCAAGTATGTGTCTAATCGATCATACGAACAATGTAGTTCTTGTTTAAATCTATATGAGTTATTGTTGAATTGAAATTCCATTTATTTTTCATCATTGATTAGAAAAACCATTGGTTATTCAAAATAAACTTCCTCCTTGAGAACTCCACTCAAAATGTCAACATTATAACCATTTGATACACTTTAAAGCCTATTTTAATTATAACTACCATTGAAAATAAAATTGAATCAAGTATTGAAAATGGTTTGAATGTATCTTACACATATATGACTTTGATTTGAGTATTTCCCTCACATACCAATATAGATTTATTCTGAAACATATTTTCATGCTCATCATATTTTTTCTAGAACACAATTTAATTATGATGAAATTGTGTTCCACTAGCCTTCTCACAAGCTCCCAAGTATGATTTTTCTTGATTTCTTCCATCTCCTCAGTCATGAACATAACCCATGATTCATATTTGGTTAATTATTCAAAAATTTATCATTTTAAATGAGTTAATAGAGTAGTGATCTCTATGTTCCTCGTCATATAGGTTTTCATTAGAGTATATTTTTCCTCAAATTATGTTTATTATTTCATCAATGTATTTTTTTATAATTCTTTGAGATTGTGATTAACTCTCTTAAATATATTCTTATTCCTCTAAATTAATCTCATAATCATCAATATTTTTTTATTTTAAGAAACATTCAAACATTTTTTGAGAAAATTCTTTACATCACATAATTCATTCAAATATGAACTTATAGATTTATTTCTAGATTTCCCTTCATTAATTTTTACATAATTTACCTATATAATTGTAGTTATCCTCTTATTGAAGAATTTATAGAACTTTATCTTGTTAATATCCTAATTAAACTCCTTCATTATCTATATCTATATATTTTCATTTATTTACTTCATTATTAAAAATATAACAATTACTTACAAACACCTTGAAGTGTTTGAGTATTGGATTCCTTCCATTCCATATCTCATAGATTGTTATTTTTTTATTAGGACTTAAGAAAGACCAATTTTATTTATATACTACCAATTAAAACACTTATTTATAATAATGACTCGAGATACCACTCTTGATAATTAGGATTTTCACTATGTTATTAAAAACCGAAATTTTTCTTCCCTAAATGTTATTTTTATGTGGTATTCTCATAGATAAAACTTCATGCTTTATGTTAGTCTTAAATAAATAACTTTACTCCTTAATGGAATTGTACTCAGTTCCATTATTAAATCAAATTATTTTTATTGATCTTGTATTTTAATTTTTAGATCACCTAAAGACACTCTTAATAAATTCCATCACCTATTTATTTTTTTTGGAAAAAGATAATGCAACCCAACATTCTCTAATAATTAATAAATAGAATAAATATCTTTCACTGTATATCCTAAGATATTTATTTGGACTATAAACATTGGATTTATCCATGTTAATAAATTTTTATTCCCTATTATTATTTCATCTACGGGGATTTATTACCATCTTCCCAATTATATAAACATCTCAAGTATTCTCCCATACAAGATTTATATTAAGAATAATGATCATAAACCTTATATTTTATAAATTCTCAATTATTTTTTTATATACGCATCCAAGAATTTGGAACCACATGTTTTTCCCCTATCCCATAATAAGGAAACAGGTAATCTATTTTCTATCCATTTTATATAGGTTTTCATTCATTATACAATCCTTTATCAATGAGTTTCCAAAATTTCCTTTGATTAAAAAACCCTTCCAATTTAATGTAACTTTGAGTTTTAAGGAACAAAGTTGACTTATTCTAAAGTCATTGTGTCAATATCCATCCACATATAGTACCTTCATTTTTTCAATTCATATCTAGAAGTACTTTCCTTTTAACTTACTTTTATCTTGAAATCTCTATCATTATTGAAATGAACCATTCCATAAACACAACCAATGACGTTTTTTAAAATATTAATATTCTTGGTCATGTTGGATGAGCACTCATAGACAATAATATATTTTATTTTGTTCTATAGTACCTTTAGATAAATCTCAACAATAATAAACTTCTTTTTTTCATATTTTACTTTTATTAAACTCTTAGTTGATCAGAGACATACAATAGTCACTTCTCATTCTTTTTAGAATAATAATTATAGTTGTATTATTTTAATTATAATGGATAAAATATGTTTACTAATTGAATCAAGTTCATTTTTATTTCATTAACTTTAATTATATAGTATTTTTTCAATTATTATTTTCTTGTAATCAATATCCTTGTGACCAAAATTTTAACAATATAAGAAATGTCTAAAAATCATTCTTTTTCTTTGAAATACAGTATATGCACATGTTCTACTTGGATGAATTTCAATAATATAACATTTAAGATATTATTTTTACACATTTTAATAATTTATAGTGTGACCTAAGTGGACATAAAATTGATGCTTAATCAATGGAAAGATCCTTTCATTATTATTTCACATATCTAAAGTTTTTGAATAATTCCTAAGTCTTTGATATGATCTCGATATTTTAGTGATATATATAAAATTTTTCTTCCCTTTATACTTCACACTCGATAACCTAATTATGGAAATTTTATCATTGTATCCAAATACACTTTTACCAATATATATGTTCCTTTGATAATTCATCACTTTCCTAATAATTTATATTCCTCTATCATCCCTTTATTTCAAATATTCATTTGAAAAGTTTATGAACTATAAATTCTTAACAGAATCACATATTTTGATTTCATATTTTATATTCTTCCTTGGTGTCACCACTTATTCTTTAACATAATCCATATTCTTTTAACACTCCTTGATACAATAATTAAGGTCATTTATCACCTTTACATTTTATTTATTTTTCAGACTGATGTCCAAAACTTATTTTTATGTTTCTTGAGTATATTATTGTTATTCCACAGCCTCCTCTAACAAAGTAATTTTAGCTTCAATTTGGTTTACATATAAGGATTATTATTTCAAAATTTTACCAATATTAATGTTTTTCTTATATTTTATTCAAGATCCTTAGCATCTCCTTCAATTTTTATCTTGACTTCAAGAATATCTTTTAGTTAATTTTCTTCCTCGATTTTGAATTTATCTTTATCAATAATTTCCATTATATAATCCTATAAAATATTATTTTAATTTAGTGAAACCTTATTCAAATTTTATCTTATCATAATCTATTTCATTTTTACCAAAATTTTCATTTTAAACCTCTTTCTGAATATGTTTCTATATTTGAATTTTTATTTAGGGGGAATCTCCCCTTATTGATTTTGTGTGTAATAAAACTCAACTTTTTCATTTAATTGCCTCCTCTACAACATTTCCACATAAAAATAAATACAATGGTGACATTCTATTAAATATATCTTTGTATCGCTTTAGTTTACTTGACACAAGTGATAAAAATTCATCACTTGTATCCAATTATCTATATTTATCTTTATAAATGTCAAGTTTATATGTGGATTTAAATTACATATACTTGGATTAATTACTCCTAATTTCTTCCATCTTTACACACATATCAAATACTTCCAAAATTATTTATAAATTTTAAAGTGAAAACTCTACCAAATTTATTTCTGTGAGTGATTACACCATAAAATTTTAAAAATATGAAGATCTTTGTAATTTTTCCTTAATTATATTTACATAATTAATTTCATCTCTAAGACCATGGATTAAACCAATAACATTAATTATTTAGTTAAAGAATCCATTAATGTTTTCATTGGGTCGCATCTTTAAGTCATCAAAATTATTGAGAACCACTTTTAATTCTACCTCTTTTACCTTTTTTACCCTTAAAGCATATTGGATAACTTATCACATACTAATTTTGTGAATTTTAAGTATATTAATTTCATGTAAATATGATTTTACAAGGCTCTGAATAAGATATCTTACATCATTGTATCAACACTAAGTAACCTATTATCTATCTTAGTCAAGGAAAATTATATAGGATCATTGATATATATCCATTATAAATAATGAAGAATACATCAAGCCTAAGAAATAATAGATGTGATCTCATATAGTTCTTCAAAATTTTATTATTCAATCCATAGAATAATTAAATACTTACATGTTCATAGTAGTTTCCAAGTTAGTAATCTTTCATGAATAGATTCCCCAATTATGTATCTGATACACTTGTTACAACTAAAGGTTCCAAACATACTCTAAGAGGGGCTACATTTAGGGTGTGTAATTTTTTTTCTAATCATAAAATGAATCTTATTAATGTATTCACAAAAACAATATGAACTTGTTGCAATAAACTACATATATGAAATATACAAGTATAAAAAGTAAAAGGTGAAAACACAATGATTTTACTTAATTAACCACTAATGGATACTCTGAAGAGAATCTATTAATATTGTATCTATGTTCTATGGGAATATAAACTCACTATTTTGATTAAAAAAGTTTTTGAAGGGCTCACTATCAATCTAAGTGTCACTCCCTCAACATATCTCTCCACAAAAGGCTTCAAGACACGGTATATAAGAAATATATACCCAAGTGTTAGTAATAATAATATACATGAGATGATCAATAATTAAATTATTGATTTTGTTGTCATTTTTCTCCAATATCCTTGAATATCTCCATATCTTTAGGTTATTCATCACACTAGAAATCCTTCTCTCAAATTCTATATTCCATAAATCTCTTTAAAAACCCATATATATTCCATCTTTCTAAATTACTCTCATATAAATGAATTAATCTTCTAAATTCATCCTTTAAAATTTTATACAAGTTTCCTATTGATTAGATGACAAAATCATCTATATTAGACAAATATAAATCATAGATGTTAAATACAATCACTTTATATTTGAAAATATTAAAATTTTCAATTGTTTCTATAATTTTAAAAATCATATTATGATGTTTATCACTATGGTGTGACATATTTCAATCATTTCTTCCTCTAAAAATCAGGTCATGGTTGAAATTTTAACTCCCAAAAATCAAGGGGCCTACATATTTTAATATTTTGAACCAAAATACATTATGTCATGATATTTTATATTCTTTTGTGATACTTTTGACTCATGATAGAAAAATCCTTACCTATTATTCACATGTTTATCTCATTATGGAGTAAATTCATGAGTTAAAAAAAACTATAGTATTATGATGTGATGTGAGAGTCTCTATAAAATATATTATACTGATTTTTTCATAGGGTCCACCTTATAATCCAACCTTCATTTCCATTATCCTACATGGAATAAGTAATGGAATGACTAAATCCATTACAATGTGGTTTATTCTTCTTTAAAAGATCAATCAAATCTCTAAGAAACTTCACAAAGTCTCATACCAGTCCAAATAACACTCCATTAACTCAACTTCTAGTATTAGATTTATAAAAAACATAGAACTACTTCAATATTAAAGTCTAGGCCCCAAATTATTCTACACCTACTCACTTGGGTTCTAATAGAATCACATAATTCAATTAAAATATGAAAAAGGATTTAATACTCTAATATTCACCATCAATCATTCATATAAATTATATTCTCTATCTCCTTCTTAAATTAACCATGACACAACAACATTGAGATCATGTCCTAGAGAGAATAGATAATTATGAGAATTCCCTAAGAAATGTAGACAATAGTAAATTAATTATATAAGATTTAATTCATATAACCCTAAATTAATTTCATACCATAATTCTTGTTAAATTTTAATTATTTAGTACTATTTTTTCACACACACACACTCTCTCTCTCTTTCTAATTCTCTAACTTACCCTCCCCCACCCACCCATTAAATCCATGTTAACTTTATTGAGAAATCATTCCATCACATAAATAAATAAATATATATCCATCACATCATCTAATAAACCATTTCATTGACATCAAAAAAATATCAATTAATCAAGTTATTTAATTTATTAAAACAATCCATATAAAACAAATTACTTAATTAAATAAAAAATAATTTAAATTCTACCAACACCTGACATTAATGATGGAATTAAATTACATTATAAACTTACCAAATTATCACCATTATAAATTTATCACATCTATAATCCAACATCAATCTAAAAATTTCATTCTGAGTGTCATATAATTACTAGTTTATCATTTTTATCTGAACATTTGTTAAATTTTACAAACTCCAATTATTTTGATTTTCATGTATAAAAATTATCAATGTTAAAAAATGTTTTAATATATACTAAAAAATAAACTAGTTATGCAATAAATAGGTATAAAAAAGAAAATTTTAATGAGTATACCAATGGGATATTTTAAAAATATCTTAAAAGGCATAGAATATATCACGATTTTAGTTCACTATATACTCTATAATAAACTGAAGTTGGAAAAAACAATAATGTAAATTTATTATACATGGAAAAAACTATGTTAACTAAGAATGATACTTTAGGGTAATTTTAGAGATATGTGATATAAAAAATGGGCCATATAATAATCTTTTTCTCATAAGACCAAATTCAAATATGTAAATATATGAAATTTTATACCAAAATAATCCAAATTTTAAAAAAATTAAGTATTTTTGATATTTTGTTTAATTAAATTTATTGATAAAAGAAATGGTAAACTTGATTAGTGATCATATTATGTCTTATTCATTGGGTGCACTCCATTTTAATGATCTTATCATTGTTATAAAAATATATTTGGAATATTCTTTGATGTTTATGACATTAATTTCATTGATTATTCAATATATCATCAAAAAAAGATTAATATTGATAATTTAATCAAAGATATGAAAATATAAACTCTAAAAAATGATGATAATATTATTGTATTTAATAAAAATGATATTAATTTTTACATTCTATTGATGAGAATAATGAGATAAAATTAACAAGGGATAATTTGAGGATTATAAATCATATAGATATTTAATATCATTAGTGTAAAGAATTAAGGATTGTAAGATCAAATAAAATTTATAACAATAAGTAAAACTTACTTGATTTCATGATTTAATATTTTGTTTATTAAGGAATATCTTGAATATAAGGAATGGTTTGATGGTATGAATTAGAAACTTGAACAAATAAAAAATAATGAGACATGGAAGATATTTCCATGTCTAAAATAAGATAAAATAGTTGGATCTAATTAGGTCTTTCATAATATATTTTATGAGAAAGGAGGATTCATAATAAGTATGGTATAACTAGTGTACAAAGTCCCTTAAAAATTTGAATGAATAGACTTTGATGAGAATTTTACTTTTTTTACTATGATATAGAATATTAGAATTTTTTATTGAAATTATATTCCAAATAATATAAAAAAATTACCAACTAAATGTAAAATAAGTATTATTAAATGGATATATTGAATAATATGATTATATTTATAGACCAAAAAGTTTTTTACATAATAGTGATAACAGAGGCATTTGAAAACTAAATAAGCAAATCTATGAGTTAAAAAAATCCCCACAATCTTGGTACTAAAATATGTATATGTTATTAAGAAGCTTGAATTTAAATAAAGTAAATGTGGATTGTAATATATATGTTGAATGAAATAAAGATAAATTACATATTATGATCATGTATGTAAATGATATTATTTTCATAGTATACGAATATCATGGTTTTATACAATTTTTTGGGTGATATTACATTCTTATTAGGTTTAAAAATTACTCAAACTACTGAAAAAGTGTTTATATTATAATATAAATATTCTCATTAATTTCTGAAACAATTTATAATATAAGATCAAAATGTTTTTTCTACTCCAATATTAATTGGAATATTATTGAATTGGGATGATAATGGAAATTATAAATCAGAATAATTATAAATTATTGATTGATATTTTATTGTATTTAGAATCTTATTATCCTAACATAATATTTTTAATGACACATTAAGTAATATTTCAATATAATCAAAATGAATCTCATCTTATTGATTCTAAGAAAAATGGTAGATATGTTAGAGGGATACTTGATTATGGTCTTGTGTATAAAAGAGATATACAACTTTAGTTGTATGGATACAATGATAAAAGTTGGGTTAATAATGTTAATTATCATAAGTTCACTTATTTTTATTCTTTATTTCTTGTTATTATATGTGTTTCATTTAATTTTTAGAAAAATATTCTATTACCTTAAGAATAATCAAATTAGAGAATGTGGATGCATCAAAAGACTCTATAAAAAATATTTGGATGAATCCCCAACATGAATATATGAGATTAAATAAATAATTTCTGTTAGTTATAAGATATACAAATAAAATTACAATCAACTTATAAAAAAATATATTAAAACATTTGAAGTTATCAAAAATCAACATTAAATTCCACTACATCACCGATAAAGTGGATAAAGGAGATAAAAAATTAGTAAAAAAATCTATAAAATAGTAGAAAGTGAACATCCTAAAAAATATGTTATCTAAGAATTAATTTCATCATTTGAGACACATGTTGGTAGTGTTAACTATCCCAAAATCGTTATGAGTATTTATTATTCCTTCCCCTTATTTTTTTAGATTTGATTAAAAATAAGGAGACCATGTTATAAAATTGTGAGAAAAATAATGATAAAATTGAGTAACTTGTAAGAGGGATATGATAAATGAATTTAAAAAATCATGAGATAAGGGGGAGAATTAGATTTTATAATTAGAAAAAATGAGAAAAATTAATTGAGATAACTTCTACTTATGAATTTATATTGAGCGTGTTTCCAAAAAATCTCAATGGTTGTATTAAAATGATAATTTTAGAAAGGTAAGTAATATATTATATTAGAACATGAATACTTTTTACTGATGGATATAAGTCTCACAAAAACACTATTATATCTAATGATATAGTATCAAAAACCACTATAAAGAGAGTTTGTTATGGATTTTATTTGATCACGATCTCTATTAGATATTATAATATTTTATTAATATTTAATTGAATGATTTTATGGTGTATGATACAATGTATTGAGGTTTTCATCAAGAAACGTTTTTTGAAGAAGTTTGGAATGATTTTGGAGGTATTTGAACATCATTAGTAAAGTTTCTATAAATAAATAGATGACTATATTATGGTATAAAGTACCATGAAATATTTTTTATATAAAAATAGATTATTTTATCGGTTTTTTAGTGATTAATATTAATCAATAAATTTTTAGAATTTGTGGTGGGTTAAAGGAATCTACTAAATTCTATGACCAAAAATCTCATGATACTGGTCATGGTTTGGGAAGTTCTATACACCATATCTAGATGAAATTTGTAAAAATATGAGAACCTTTTATGGTCAGGGTCATGGTTTAAGAGGCTGATATAGCTCACTCCGTTTTCCAAGAATTGAAAGAGGATATTTTTTAGTGGAAAACATGTCATTTTCCAAATAAAGAGAACCATTTAGTGTGTTATATGAAATATTTTTTATGATTATATATTAAAGATTTTCAATATTTTTAAATGTCTAGGTTTTTAAGAGTAAAACAAGAATATATTTTTGAGTTCAATGAGATTATATTTGATTGATAATACCCATTCCATGTTAGAAGAGATTATGTCATGATTTTTAAGAAATTTCAATAAAATTAGACTTTGTTATATCCTAAAATCATGTGAATGTTATAATAAATACATGAAATATTTAATTACTATTAAATTTATTATTTTAATTTATAGATTAATTTATATTATACAACTAACAATCCTAAATTATTTTTATGATTTTATGTGATGGTATTCATTGATTATATGTCAAGAAACCTATTTGATGGTGAGTTTTTTATAGAGAACAATTTTTTTATCAGATTAATGGTTATACTTTAAAATATAATTAAAAAGACCTATTTGAGAGACTTTAATTCACAATTATAAAGTATTCGTGATTGGATTTTGAGAAAGAATATGTTTATTTTATTAATGAACACTTATTATTAATTTTTCATCTTATTTAAAAGTTGATATTACAATTATATTATTTTCATTTATGTGGACGGTGAAACAGTTATCAAAAAACACTTTAGGTTCAAGGATATTTCATTTACCTATTGGTTACACCTTGATAATAAAAGAAAAACCATGTAAATTAGGGTATCACATAACAAAAAACACATCAAAGACTAATTACTCTCATTAAGTGGTGAACATTGTAAAGACTCTTAGTGTTGAATTATACTTTATTATGTTATTCATATAATAATGAGTGAGATAATGATCCATTTTCTTCAAACCAATGATATGGTAAATTTTATTTCATCATTATTTTTTTGGAGTATCAGTTTACCCCCCCCCCCAATGTTCCTTGATCAAAAAGGAATATATTATAAATATCATAATGGAATCATAATGGATGAATTTCTATAGGTTATTTGGATCCAGAGTTTATAATTTTTTATTTTATGTATTTGGATAATTTTAATATGAGTTATGATCCTCCAATGAAAAAATAGATATAGAGATATGATTTGATTGATCATTTATTTTCATCACTTCATAACCATAAGGAATAACCATAAGGATATATCATATTATAAAAAATCACTAATTTAATTTTTAAAGAGAGGTATTTGACACATAAAACTTTTTAATTTAATTTTTATATAAATTATGAGTATATCAAGCCAGTAAAATAAATTATAAAATCTCATATTATTAATTGAACTTGAAATTTGTTACTAATTAGAGATAGAAAAATTATTCTTAGTTAGAATTTTCTTAGTATGATCAAAAAAATTATAAGTTAATGAACTTATTGATTTTATTATTTAATAATACATTTTATTTTAAGAATAAATAAACATTCAAAAGTCAATATTTTATAATAAAAATATAGTAACTCTTGATATTATACCACTATCATTTGGTTCAAATATTTGGTATGCGAGTGTAAACCAATTGCATTGAATGGGTAAAATTTCATTATTAATAGTTATTTAGTAATTTAATGGCCCAACCCCATTTACCCATACCCTATAAAAACATCATATACCATAATCATATCTCATTGTATACGATATGTGATCTATTAGTGGAGAAATAATCACCAATATCATTGGGGATACAATCACCTCATAAGTAAAATTATATAAATTGAGGATCACTCATTAGGATATCACAACATCCAACATATGGAATAAAAATTCTATAATAAAATATTTTTCATAGAATTATATAAGAAAACATATAAAATATCCAAAATAAAAGAATAAATAAATATATAATATTGAAGGCCCTCGTCTGGATAAAAAATAAAAATGGACTTTTAACCAATAGACATAACCAGTTATTGATCCTTAGACTCCATAAAAGTTCTCACCATAATCCACAAACTCTACACCAAATACAAACCTTGACCATAAATTATTAAAAAGAAATAATGGTATACCAATTCATAATATAAACCACACTATGTGCATGTACATGAGTGAATACAATGACCCGATATGGTTCTCACATTATCCTAAACTCCCATGAGTGTAAGCGATAATAGTGGATGCTTGTGATATGTTTGTGGGTGTTACATATCATGTCCAAATGAATCATGAATACAATAAAAAAATAATTATATGTATAAAAAAGTCAAAATTAATCCAAAATAGATAAATATAATATATAATAACTCACATGAGCCTTAAGGGTCAACTTGAATACCACAAGTCAGGACCGAAGTGATAATTTTCTCTTCCTTAATCCCTTTCCTTAGTTATTTATTTTTTGTTGGTAATTTTGGGTTGTTTTTGGTGATTTAGATTTTTAATAATTTTTATGTTTTTTTAAAATGGATTTTTAAAGTAATACTAGGATTTTAAGAGTAATTCTATAATTTTAGAAGTAATCTAAAAAAATTCAATAAAATATACATTTTTTGAGTTTAAGTTGTAATTTTTGGATAAGATTGGAAATTAACCTTGTGATTGATAAGAATTATCAAACCATATTTTAAATTCCTTAATTTTCAAGAGTAATTTACTATTTCCATTTTTTTTTCTATAAGAGTCATTTGTGTTTTATAAGGGTCATAATTGTGTTGTAAGTAATTTTAGAATCCATGAGATTCATTCTGAAATTGTTAGAGTCATTCCCTTTCAAAAATTAAATTTCATAAGAGGGAAATATGGTTAATATAATATTCATTGGTTTTTTTAAGATTCATTTTTTATTTTTTTTTTAAGATCCATTAGATTTTATAAGAGTCATTTTTGTAGATCCTGTTAGAGTCATATAATTTATATAAGAGTCATGTGACTTCTATAAGATTAATCTTTGAGTTCTGGAAGATTATTTTTCCCAAATGTAATAATCATTTCCTAAGAAGTGATATGACCCTTATGATTTAGAGTTAGTCAAATTTCCCTTTTCATAAGATTCATTTCTCCCCAACATAAGAACCATTGTATTTTTAAATAAAATCTATGTTTATCAGTTTTTTTCTAGAATCATATTATATAATTTAAAATGAAATTTGAAATTAAAAAATCATTTAAAATTAGTTTTTTTACATAAATAAATTTCCATTTCCTGGGTAGATTTAAATACATGATTTTGGGGAGTTGTGATATTGATAATGTAAATATAATTAAAATTATAAATTTTAATGGGGGTTCAGGGAAGTTGATAAAGTCTTAATGGAGAGTTTATTAGATAATCACCATAATATGTGGATTATATTATTTTAAATTTAGGAAGTTTCTACCTAATTTGGGTCTTCTATTTCATGATACTGGATGACCAAAGTCACACTATTCATGTTTAGTGAGCCCTCTATAATCAGGTTAATTTTTCCATCATGAGTTCAAGGCCTGCAATGATCACCCTTCATTTTTTATACACTTTTGTGGTGAGTTATTGATGTGTTGGTCAAGGTAGGGGATTCAAGAACTCTCTCTTTTTATGTTGTGTAAATCTTTGAATTATCATGTTGTTGTCCCCTTTGAATAAATGGTATAAGTTAACATAAAATAAAGATAAATATAAACTGGAATACTAGAATTAAAGGGAAAGATTATTTCACCTATATTTTATATGTTGAGTTATTTCATATGGAATATAGTTGTTGATTTTTTTTAACTATCATTGTGTGTTTTGATTTTTTGTTGTGATTATTGTTATAAATACTGATCAAAAAAGGTTAATAACTAATAGATGTTAATGAATGGGTCATTTGGTTAATCTATAAGTTTTTATTAATTCTCATGTTGTCTTTAATTAATATGTATGAAATTAGTGATAAAGGTTGATTTGTCTATGATGATTACTATTGTTTTTTGTTGTGATTTATTTTTATTGGTTATGTAGTTCTACTTTATGTTAGAGATATTATTTAGGAATTAATGTGGTGATGATAGTGGAACTTGTATGTGAATAGGAGATAATTTTACTAGGAATTATAGTGGTCGATGGCATGGTTTTTTGTGGGATTTATAGTAATGAATAATGGATATTTTATAGTTTGGTTATTTAATTCATGGTGGTATTGAATGAAATGAATAAAAAGAAATATGATGGAAATAATTAAATAAAATATGGGAAGCAAGTTTTAATTTAATAAGTGGTTCTAAAATGAATTATTATGATATTAAATGGAAAGGTAAAGGATAAAAAGAAAAGTGGGTGTTGGGTTATGAATGGTTTGTAATTAAATATGATTAATGAATATTATAATGAACATAATATGGTAAGTAAATGGTAAGTCTATAATTGGTTGATAAAATGAACAGTGGAATTTTTTGGTTATTTTTTAGTTTGTTCTGTGTGAACCGGTGGGGTTGGTTGATGTGTAAAGGTGGTAGTAGTTATAGCGGTGGTTGAGATGTTGTAATGGTTATGGGTTGTTATAGGGGTGCTTGGTATAGACCCTAAGATTGGTATTTTGTATGGTTGTATTATACTTTTATTTTATAATTATTGAATATACACCCCACCCACCTTGGATCACCTTACCATTTCCCAATTTTTTTTGGGTTTTGGGTGTCTTCCCTAAAAATCTAGGTTGGTGAGGGAATGGATGGTTGACTACTACCCCTTAAATTCTCTCTCTTTTTGCGGTTGTTTTACACAATTTATGATAGTCGGAGGAGGTCATGAGGTTGATATCATTTATGTTCATTCTACCCTACTATTATGGGAATATGATGTGTGGTTGATATATAGATCCATGGTATGTGGATGTGGTTTTTGTTATGGTATGGTTTATATTGGTTCCAATTAGAACATTAGAATCTATGTGGGTTGGGGGAAGTATGGTTTTGGTCTATCCCACCTAAGTTATAACATGACCGGTATGATGTTATGGATATGGATGGGATGATAGCACAATGATGTTTTCCATTGGGGTGTAAGAATGAAAAACCAGTGGGGAACTGGTGAGTGGTTCCATTTTTTATATATTCTTCAATATAATTTTATTATATTTGGATGCAGTGTTAGTTCAGTTATCCTTGGTGATATTGGGTGGTTGTATACTTGGAATAAGTGCACATTAGTTTTGTTACTTATTCACTGGGTCATTAGCATGCTTCTTCCATGTTTGTACAGAGTTATTGAGGAGGATCCTACTGAGTATACATGTATTCTCACCCATATATATATATATAACTTTTTTATATGATTTTTGGGAGGGATTTGGTGATAAATCTAGACAATAATATCTTTGATCTCGGGGTTTTTTTGGAGTTTCTTCCTAGGAGTTTATTTTGATATTTTATCTTGGATACTTGTGTTGTATGAGATTTCCATGAATTATGGTTTATTTTGGGATATTATTTTTATCTTATATTATGGTTTTTATGTTGAAAGTGGGTTTCCTAGACCCAACGTGTATTGTACATTGATTACCACTACATGTATATAGTTTTTTATAATACATTTGTTTATCTTGCTATAATAGTGTAGATACTTCTACATATACTTTTTTTTATGGAAATGTCTTTAGATTACATGTCATATCAAAGGGTTATAGTGGATCCCATGCTATAATGAGAAACCCAAGATTCCATGATAATAATCATAAAGTAATGTCCTATGGTCCAATTACATTATTCTGAAAGGACATAGATGATGTGTGACCATCTGGTGTTGGGGGATCATTAGCATTGATACTTCTTCTCATGAAGTTCGCACTTGATGATCTCTAGTAGTTTAGATCATGAGGATAGATCCTCATAATAGGAACACCACTTGTTTCAGGTTTCATTGGTTTTTTCCTATCTAAAGACATGTGTAATGGTCTCCAGACTTGAGATCATTATCAATGTATGTTATTTAATTTCATACTTTTATACAAGGTGAAAACCATGGAAATTAAGTCATGGCAAGGTAGTTTGTGTTGGGTACGTCATTGGTGACATGACATTAATTGAATGA
Organism: Viscum album; assembly: GCA_963277665.1. Classification (NCBI taxonomy): domain Eukaryota; kingdom Viridiplantae; phylum Streptophyta; class Magnoliopsida; order Santalales; family Viscaceae; genus Viscum; species Viscum album. The sequence goes on along the minus strand of OY728120.1, from coordinate 642,518,471 downwards.
TCAAGATAGGATTTTTCACTATAGAGTTAAGGAAGATATATCTCGGGCCTGGTTTGTTAGGATGGTTTCACCTTCATTAAATCCATGTCCATGGTAGTGGAAGGTAAGACCATCCATACAAATCAACAAAAAAATCAAGATAAAGGATGACGACACTAGTGTGCATTCTACTTTATTGAGATATCGATGACGAAGAGATTATATTACATAAACCATGTTCATAGGAAGGTAGTCGTTGATTTGAATTTACCTTATCTCTATAGGGGCCTCGATGGGTTTCTAGACCTTTCTCTTGGTCTGTGGATATTATTCACTACTATTGAGATAAGGGCCTAGAGGGTCACACACAATAGCGTTTTGAAAATCTTCCCTATTCTGGGAATAGTAATATAGAACTCGGTGGCCCTCACCAATGGGTCCAAGTTTTATCCAAGTTCTATGGATCGTCAAGAAATAAATAAATTCTTTAATTATTCAATCTTGGAATAATTTTTTGAATTTATTTATAACATGTATTTACAAGTGATTAAGTAAATAAAAAGATAAAATATTATTCGAATAGATTTAAGTATCCAAGGTTTGTTTAATATTTTTATAATAAGTGGGTCAATTTATAGACTCATGTTTATCACACTATATATATATATATATATATTAAATATTATAGTTAGTGATAAAATTATAAATATTATTTATGGCATAATTTAATTTGACATAAATAAATATTTATAATACTTATACAAAGAATATATAATACACAGGGGTTGGGAACCCATACCTAGTATTTTAGATATCCTCTATATAATTAAGAGAGAGGCTATCCCCATGTAACTTTTCATGTGTCAAATTTGAGAGCCTCCCTCTCCTCCTGGATTCTAGAGAGAGATTATCTCAAGCAAGGAAGAACTCTAAGATCATTCTTCTTGGATCGAAGTCTCTTTCCTTGCGGTGATCACTACTACATCGAAGAGATTGTTGTTGTACCGCACTATCACTCATATTACAACGAACAATGCACATGTAGATTCTAAAGGTGTGTGTGGAAGATCTAGAGGACTTCAACGTCAGAGTCTTCGAGCAATGGACACCGTCATCCTGCGATGCACTTGCACTTTTCAGATCCGAACAAGGTACTTGTTCATTTTATTTTGGTGCTCTGTCAAATCCTGGTGTGGTCCTCAGACTGTACTGGGATAGTTCAACGGAGTCGATGTCGTAAAGTGGCTCTGGTGATGCGAAAAAATTTAATTTCTCGGCCCATTGGCTTCTGCTGCGCATCCCGGTACCTAAAATTTTATTAGTTGTTTCTTATAATTTTACTAGGATTTATGAGGTCAATGCCTCCCATTTTCAGGTTTTATAACCTTAGTGATAGTCTCCAACCTAAGGCCTATTGGAGGTGGTCCAAAGGGGTCATTCTGGTCTTCATTAAAATCAAAAGTGAGGTTATGAATGGGGGAGAGTCATGAAAGTGTTTCATAAAAGCTATGTATGAGAGTTATGTTGAATAGAGTTAGGAATCAATGATTATTTTGTAATGAATCATCCCGAGTCAACAATAAAATTCACCCAAGTTGGTCTTCCACATGATGATATATAGAAAAGAACCACAACTCCCATATATATCTAAAGAAACATCAAATCACAATTTGGAAGCAAGGAATATATATCCATGAGACATACAAAGTCAAGACACATTGTCCAAACCAAAAAGATAAAAGTAGACCAAACTAAACAAGTCTCTATGTGATCATCTATCACCACCAAACTATCCCACTATAAAGGTGATAGATGATAAGAGAACCTGGAATGATACCTGATTCCCTTCCCTTTCCTTAAGTCCTAAAAAATAAGGTTTAAAACCACCTAAAGGAAAAAGTATGTTATGAGAACAAAGCCTAGTAGAATATCATGAATGAATCTATACAAGTTCTAATATCAAGAATCCACAAGTTTTAGCATTAAAAAAATATAGTTTACAAGGAATTTTCATAAATAAACCCATTTTTAAACATTACTTTTTTCATACATTCATACCATATTCATCAAGTCCAAGAATATATCGTGTATAAAATAAAAATTCATAAATTAACCAAGTAATAAAATATCCACGAAATAAACCACCATGTAATAAAACACGTATAAAATACAATACACACCAATTGGGCTCTAGCCTATGGGAATATGTACTAGATATAAAATAATCATAAACTAGGAATATATTTGTTTCAATTGATATTTATTCTTTCTAAAGTCTATAAATTTCACAAAAGTTACCCCTAGTGGTTCCACACACACTAGGGTCACTGATGCATGCCTGTTGGAGGGGATAGAAAAAAGAAAATTTATTTTTCTAATGTAGCACAGAGGCTGACCAGGGTTGTCTAACTTGAGAAGATTTCTCAGTTGTTCACTTACATAATATAATTAACCTAACAAATTCTTATGTTTGTTTTTATTTATTCTATAAAAGAATTGGAATTTGAGAAAATATATGAAATTATAAAATGTAAACTAACATACAATGATAAAATGTGATTATAAAAGAAAGAGTACAACCTTTATGGTTTGGTTTAAGGGTTCCATCATTCCCCTTACTGGTGATTAAATTTAGTTTGATAATTCAATTCTGAAATCTTATGCACGAATTTCTACTCTTTTATTTATTGGTGTGAAATCTCAAATGCCTTTAGAAATCTTAATTCCACCCCCTCTTGTAATAAAATTTTATGGAAACCCTAAATTGAGAGTGTGACGCATTCCAAGACCCAACTACATCATATGTCATTTCATCCACTAAATGGATCAACTTAATCACATGAAGATATTTTGTTTAATGGAAGAGAGGTAAAATATTTAAACAAATAATATAAATGAGTTTGATTGTATTGTAGTAGTGGAAAATTTCCACACTCATACACTTCACTCTTTCTCACCACAAACATAAATAATAAATAATAATTGAAGCGTATAATGAATAGAAAACACTAATTACCTCTCATGGTCCAAGCCTTGGTTTATCCCCTCATTTTTTAGGGTAATAGATCACTGTGAAAAGAAGATAAAAAATAAAATAAGATAAAAGAAATAAAATAAAAATAATAGAAGGGAGAGGGGGAGAGAGATTAAAATAAAATAAAATAAAGTTAAAATAAAAATAAAATTCTACAGAATGGGAGAAAAATAATAATAAGAATAATAGAATAAAAATAAAAGAGAAAACATAAAGGGGTAAGATGAATAGAGGAAGAAGAATAGTGGGGAGGAACACGGTTTTAGATAAAAACATGCAATAATTAATTTTAATATAAAATAAAATAAATTAAAAATTACATGGAGAAAAATTAAACTAGATAAGAAAGAAAATAAAACAAAAGAACAAAGTAGTATCATGCCGAGAAGTGGCCTCCATCCTTGGTGAAGATATAAAACTCTCAGTTTTCAAATACACACTTGATGATTGGGTGTTTCCATTGGCATAGCCAGCATGGCAATACAGACTCCTTTATGCATGGAATGGATATGTGGATAGATATAGGAGGAAATCATGGGCTTCATGATATAATGGAATCGTAGAGTGAAAGGGGTGCATGAAGGGACATGTAAGTGGTGGTGAATCTTCAACAGTGGGAATCTTCAAGTCTCAAGAGCTCAAGAAGAGATACATGGTGTCTTCGATAGCAATCCTCTAGTCAGCAACAGTAGTGGTAGATGGCAGCGTCTAGTGGTGGGAGGTGAGCTCAATCCAATCACCTCTAGAATATTACATGGTGTTTTTATGGTGATTGTAGATGGTGACTCACAATTCACTGTTATTTCAACAGTGGATCATTATTCACCATCGATTCAATAGTGGATCATGATTCACTATTATATCAGTGGTGGATAACGAGTAACTATCAGATCAATGGTGGATCATGAGTCACCATTATCTTAGAAGTATCTCCTGAGCTATTGTGTCTCTTCAAATGACAGTGGATCTCTTCATGGAATTTGTCCATGGAAGTGGTCTAGTGGAGGAGGTAGTAGTGATGAAGTAGTATTACAAAGAACTTATGTGGTCCATTAACCCCTTTGGACTTCACAGTAGCTGGAGGGAACTTGAAATGGGCTTATATTGGGGTTTTCAGAGGGTCCCAAGGTGATCCAAGGTGGTATCTAGGGCTGGAAGTGACAGAAAAGGTTGATCTTGAGATCTCTTGATGTTCCAATAGTGGTTCTCTAGTGGGAATAGGCGGTGGTGAGTAGAATTGAGTGGAGAAAGTAGAGGAGGAGGAGGACGTTTTTATCTGAGATGCAGAGTGAAAGAGTGTCTAAAAATGGTGGAATTTTTATTATGAATTGAAAAGTACATGCATCATTTGTACCACATTGAAAATGATAAGTAGAGCGTTGAGAATTTAAATATGATCTCCAGATCTCCCACACTAATGAAGTCATGTGGGGTTCATAGGACTCCACCCTCTACCATGCACCACCCCATGACAGTGAGAACTTCCTACCATCTCTCCATGGGTTTTTCCACCACAGGACTATGCTTCTGGGCTTCAAACCAACTATATATACCCATGGATTTGACCCATGTGGTTCTTTCATGGGCCTAATCCCCTGAACATGCTCTAATGACAGTGTTCTAGCCTTCCCTTAGGCCTGAATGGTTGGGTGGACCCTTTTGAGATACCTATGTGGCATGTGGGACCTTGGTTGTGGTTTTTCCCAATTGTCCATTTTTTTAGACAGACATTTGAAAAATTTATAAATAATTATAATAATTTAAAAAACTTAGCTAAAAAATAAACCAATGATCTTTTAATCCCAAATTAAAATTAAAAATTAAAAATAATCACATTTTCATCAATTTAAAAAAATTTCAATATTTCAATTGTAACCCTCCATAATTTAATAAAACAATGAATTTATTGGTTATATTGATTAAAAATTCATTTAAAATAAATGAAAATTATTTTTAAAATTTTCATGACAAAACGAGTCTATCAAATATCCCCACACATTTACCTTGATTTTCCTCTAAAATAAAATCTCAACATGGAATTCAAAAGGAACCAATGTTAACATTATTCAAATTCCAAAGAAATAAAATAAAACAATTATCAATTTAAAAAAAAATCTAGTTCTATATAAATTGTCAATTTATTTTCCTAATTTTTCAAAGAAAAAATTAGTTCTAGTATTTTAATTTCCCCCTTTTTAAAATTGTGGAAATTATTATTTCATCCATTCAAGTTCCTCAATTTATTATTTTTAAACATGTGAAATCATGATTTACCTCTCTTAAATATTTTCACTCATCACTCATGATATTAATTCAATTAGATTTATTATCATATCATGAGAACATGATCTTTATCTATAGTCTTATAAAGGAACTCTTTTCTCCACTTTGTAAAAATAAAATGCATATGAAATCATGAGGACATTCAATAAAGGTTCAAATGACTTTGAGGCTTAAGTTTGGTATGAATTTATGTTTAAAAATTAAGGCTCAAGGATGAGGATTATCTCCCAAGTACAATTCATGATATGAATAATAAAAGTTTAATGACATTATACCCTTTAAATTTTAACAACTCCCACTTCCCATGCTCAAAGTAAGATCATGATAAAAATATATCATAATGAATGATGTGAAACTTCTTGATTTTTTCTCTACTTTTATAATTTTCTATTTCTCAAAGTACCTTCATTTTATTTTTTTTCTTTTTAAAAATTTAGGCTTTGAATAAACCTCACATACACCACCTAACTATATATGAGAAAAATAATTAGTCCAGTGATTTTGATTTTTTATTCCTCTAAGTCATAACCCATTTACATTTTTTCATTTTTTAAAGAAGGGATAAAAATAAAGTATAGTGGATGAATCATAATCCTTCTTTAATACCCAAAAATATGACCCCTGCACTTTTTCCTCATAATTAATTTTATCCCATTTACCGTGACTTCCCCAACCCCCACACTTCAACTTAAAATATCATGAAAAATACTAAGAGGGGGTTGGAAAGTATAAAAATGTCTTTAAACATGGATCATCATAAATAAGGTCATTTATGGTTTCTATGGGTTAAATAAGGGTTAATGTAAAGGTGTTCTTAAGTATAGGGTTTTTTTTAAAAGATGACTCAATCATTTTAAATGTGTTTTTGCACAGTCATAGTTTTGAAAAGTTCAAATTCATGTTCTAGTAAGTGACATGTCTTGAGATCACTCAAGAAATATTCTAAAGAAAAAATAGGAAGTATAAAATCTATAAATCCTCTTAGGAATTGGAAATTTGATATTGGACAATCACTCAAGTCATGAATAATAATAACAAATCAATTTACATAAATTTTAGAAATTCAAAGAATGAAAATTTATAAGAAAATTACATTTAAATGAATCAAATAATTCCCTCAAATCATTAGTCCTTATTTTAATATCATTATTTCCCAATAATAATTCAATTCCTCATTTTACTCATTAAATATCATTAACATTGAAATCAAAAAAATAGAATCACATGGTTCCTAAGAAAATCATGTCTCCTAGATAAGTCAAGTAAAGCATAATTCAAAAATGGGCATGCAATTTTTAGTTTAAATATCAAAATAGGTTGTTGGAAAAAAATTTAGAGAGTTTTAACATAACGAAAGTTATAATGATTTCCTTATTCCATGAAGCTTAGTCCTATTTCCTCCTTGACTATTTAGGACTACCTTCTTTCATCATGAATCTATAAAAGATAATTACTCAATTAAGAACAGGGATCAAGACATTTAATCTCAAAAATAAAAGAGGGAGTCGGTTGCATATTGAACTAATTACTAAGACTACAATTGAAAGGACTGTAAATAAAGTAAAGGAATAACCCTTGGTATGATCCCCCAAGTAGGCCCTAAATTTTTACTACCTCTATAGGGAAGTACCAGCTATTATCCAAAGATTGATGGTGGATGGATCTTTATATAATTGAACCACCATATGTGGATTTTCCCAGCTTCCACTTCTTCCTTCTTGGTGAGGAATGATCCATGGATATTGTACCAGGTCCATCTATTTAAAAATTAGGTAGAACTTTCATGTTGGATGTATTATGAAGTATGGACCATCCTCTTTCTTAGTTTCTACTTGTGTATCCTACTCTTTATTTTCCAGTGTTTCCTCAATAGGGGCTTCATGAATTAAATGATCAGTGGGAAAGTAAGTAGGTATTTTTACTTGAATAAAATTTAAATTTAAATTAATAATAATTTTCTCCCTTTCAATATGATAATCCTCTATCTTTATTTTATCAGGTTTAGTAACTTGTAATTCCTCATGGGCTTCCTAAAATTCATGTTCAATAAAGTCAGGGAGCTCTATGTGTTCCTCAATAGGTGTATGTTTAGTTTCTTCATCTCCCTCTAAGAAAAAGTATGGAGTGACTAAATTTAAAAATTAAAATTATTTAGGATTGATACTCAAATCATATTTAATAAGATTAGAAAAGAAATAATTCAAAATAAGATCATCTCTATGAGTGGTTCTGGATGATTCTTTTTTTCAATAATGAGTTCCTCTTTAAGTTGGATTTCATTTGATGGAGGAAGGTATTCAGGATCCTCCATCTTTTATTCAAATACCATTACTTGTGTGTCTTACTCTTCTTCAATGGCTAGTGACAAGTAGAGTAGTGGTGGTCGTTCTACTATATAAGGAATGGGGAGATCATATTGTACCTCATACTCATTCAAAAATTTCTCTAGGTCATGTTGATCTCCCATATGTATAACAACAGGTAATTATTCCTCATCATGAATCCACTCTCATTTATCATGGTCAACTTGAATTTCGATCCTAAAATGGTTGGGTTGTTGATAGTCTTTTAGTTGGGTCTCAACTTCCTGGATGTCTTCTAAAAGATTGGGCAGCTCCAGTTTCACTTCCTTATTGGCCTTCAATCTTTGATAATCAACTTTGAATTCATTTATCACATCTTCAAACACATGAAATTAAATTTGGGTATCATTCTCATTCACAATTTCTTGTCCAGTTCAGTGAGTTCATCTATCCTCTATAATATATTTTTCTCAACATTGTATAGAATTTTCTTTTGATATGGAACCCCTGAGTAATTGTTCTATGAATTAAAAAAAATATTGTTTAAAAACATTAGGAAAAATGAAATTTTTTATGGTTTTCTTTAATCAGTAAAATATATCCACTATGTGAAAATAGAAAATGTAAATAAACTACTGATTGGATCCCTAGAAATAGTGCCATTTTTTATGCATGCTTGTCGTATATCATAGAAAAAAAAAATTATTTTCCAAATGCATCACATAGGATGAATAAGGTCATCTCACTTGAGGATCATTCTTAGTTGTTCACTTACTTAATCTAATTCAGCTAAACTGATTTTTTTTATTTTTTATTTATTCTATGAAAGCAATGAAATATAAGGAAATATATGAAATTCTAAAATGTAAACTGACATCCAATGATATAATATGATTATAGAATAAATAACTTGGAATTTTTGGTATCTTTTATGGGTTCCATGATTCTCCTTTTTGGTGTTTAAATTTAGTTTGAAAATTCAATTATGAAATCGCATACATGAATTACTATTCTTTTATTTAGTGGTTTGAAATATTGAATGCCTTTAGAAATATTAATTCCACCTCCACCAGTAACTAAGTTTTATAGAATACCTCAATTTAGAGTGTGACATTGTCCGGGACCTGAATCCATCGTATGCCATTTCATCCACTAAACTTCTCAAATTCATCACATGAAGAGATTTTTTTATTAAAAGGGAAGGTAAATATTTAAATGAATAATAGAAATGAGTTTGAGTTTACTTTAATAGTGTAAAATCACCACACTTATGAAATTTACTCTTTCTCACCACAAACATAAATAAAACATAATAATTGAAGTTCGGAATGAATAGAAAACAAAACTTAACTCCTCCATGACAAGACTCTAGTTAGCCCCTCATTTTTTAAGGTAAGATGTCACCGTATAAATAATAGAATCAATAGAATAATATAAAAGAAATAAAATAAAAATAATAGGAGAGATAGAGAGATAGAGTAAAATAAAATAAAAGAAAAAGAAAAAATGACAGAATGGATGAAGTAGAATAATAAGAACAATGAAATAAAAATAAAAGAGAAAACCAAAGAAGAAGAAGGTGAAGATGAATAAAAGTATAAGAACAATGTGGTGGAACATGGTTTAAGAAAACAATATTCATGAATTAATTATAATATAAAATAAAATAAATTAAAAATTACATGTCAAAAAATTAAACTAAAGTACAAAGAAAATAAAACAAAAGAACAAAGTAGTAGTAGGCCGAGTAGTAGCCTCCCTCCTTGGTGTGGATGAAAAACTCTCTTTATAGTGAGGAGACTCCTCCTTTTATGAGAATGCAAGGATCCCTCATTCAACCTCTAAAAATCTATAGGATCCTATTTTTCCTGTTTGAATATGTGGATCAGATATATATTTTTGAAGATCTCTTGTGAGACACACGGAGTTCAAATATACACCCAATGATAGGGTGTTTAAATTTTGGCATAGACAACATGATAGTGTGGCCTCCTTCATGCATGGAATGGAGATTTGGATAGATCCAATATAGAATCATGGGCTACATAGTAGTATGGCATCATATAGTTCAAGTGTTTCATGGAGGGATGTGGAAGCGGTGGTTAATCTTCAAAAGTTGTCTTTTAGAAGGCTCAAGAGCTCAATTAAAGTTGTAGGGTGTCTGAGATGGTGATCCTCTAGTCAGTAGTTTTGGTGGAAGATGGAAGCATCTAGAGGTCAGAGGTGGGCTTGAGTCTAGCTCCTCTGGAAACTTACATGGTGGTTATATGGTGATTATAGGTAGTGGTTTCAAGTGTCTAGTGGTGGAAAACACTCAACGGTGGATCAAAATTCACCATTGTCTCAATGGTGGCTCATGAGTCACCATTGGATTAATGGTGGATCACAAGACACTATTGTATCAACAGTTGATCACGAGTCACCATCGGTTCAACAGTGGATCATGATTCACCATTGGCTCAACGGTGGATTACGAGTCACTATAAGCTCAATAGTGTCTCAGGAGTCACTGTTGACTTGGTGGTAGCTCATAAGCTACCATGGCTCTTGGCACAACATTGGTGCTCTTTGTGGAAATTATTCATGGAACTGGTCCAATGGAGGAGGCAGTAGTGATGAATTCGTGGTGTAACAAACTTATGTGGTCCCTTAACCCCTCTGGCCTTCACAGTGGCTAGAGGGAACTTGAACTAGGCTTCCATGGGGGTTGGTAAAGGGTCCTGAGGTGATCCATGGTGGTATCGAGGGATTGAAGTGATGTTTGAGGTTGAGCCCGAGATCTCTCATCACTTCCATGGTGGTTATATTATGGTCATAGGCAGTGATGAGTGTTATTGAGTAGAGATTGTTGTGGAGGTTTGTATTCAGGATGAGGGGTACGAGATTGGCTAGAAATGATGTAATTTTTGTTATGAATTTAATAGTACCTACATCATTTTTTCCACATCAAAAATCAGAAGCAGAGCGATGAGCATATAAATATGATATCATGGCTCTCTCACCCCAATGAATTTTTATGGGGGCTGGAGGACACCCTCCCATCATCATGCACCACATCATGCAGGTGAGTCCTTCCCCTTGATGCACTGTGGGTTTCACCACCATGGTATGGCGCTCTCGAGCTTCACCGCATCTATATATGCCCGAAAATGTTACCCTCATGGGCCCTTCGTGAGCCTGATCCCCCGTGCAGGATCTACTAATGGTGTGTTATTCTTACCTTGGACCTTCATGGCTATGTGTCCCCTTTGAGGCTACCTATATGGTGTGTGGGCCCTTGGTTAATGGCTGGCCTAGTTTGCCATTTTTTAGAAAAACACCTAAAAATTTGATAAACAATCAGAACAATTCAAATAAGTTTACTAAAAATTCAACCAATGGTATTTTAATCCCAAACTAAACTTCTAAATTCAAAATCATCACATTTTTTCCATTTAAAAAAATCAATGTTTCTACTAAAACTCTCTATAATTTAATAAAACAATGAATTTATTGGTTATATTGATTAGAATTCACTAAAAATAAATGAAAATTGTTTTAAAATTTTAATGATAAAATTACTCTATCAGCCACCTGTGACCATTTCCTGACACACCCAAGGTTCCCAATATGCTATGTTTGTCCAAAACCATTTATAAAATCCATGCTTGCATTTAATAAAAAAACTTTTTCAAAAAATAAAATCCATTTAAATGAATAGCCTAAAGGGATCAACAAGAACATATAGAATTTTAGAATTAGCAAAACTTTCATAGATACACCTATTTCAATTAAAATGGAAACTTATCCTCCTTTGACTACAGAGATCAAAAAACCATAAATTGGACTTAGAAAGACAAGGAATGATAATAAATTACAAAGGATAAATAGAAAACACTAATTGATCACAAATCTAAAACACAAACATAGCTGACACCACTTCCACGAACAAAGGTAATGAATAAGCAGAAGGACTGCTTACCAGGGATATGTAGTGCAACCACCATAGGATTCAAACATATAATGGAGTAATCCAAAATGAGGTAGATAACCCAAAATTTCCCAAAAAATGTTGTAGGGTTTAAGAGTAAGTCATGCTCACTGAATGAAAAAATATTTAGGATTAAATCATGTTTAAAACTATTGGACTAAAGGAATTCACTTTGTGAATAACTTTCATAGTGTGAAATCCCACTAATTAAAAATATTACAAAAATATAATCACCTCATATAAAATTAAATATTGATTGAAATTTTCATGATGTACAATGGTTTCACATCCTATAAAATTTTTACACCCTACATGATATTCAATCCATCTTCCCTACAATAGATTCACCTTTTATAACCCATTCATGATGTGAATGTGTCCAACAGGCATTTCTCAACCCAAATTTCTACAAAAAAAACCTTTGAACTAAAAATTAAGGCTATATAGTCCCAAGGATCACCTTTTGAATCCATTTACACTTTTATAATTAGACTCCATTAATACAAACAAACATAAATACCCAAACTTTAGTTCATTTTCCCAAAAAAAGGTTCTCCATTCCTAAAAACCCACAATGAACCCAACCATAAAGGGAAACCATAAATAAAAGAGAGAGAATATCTAAAGGAAGGTAATGGGATGTTACAATCTCCCCAACATAAATTATTTCTATCCCTAGAAAATCCTCAAGTTCCTGGATTTGAAAAGGTGAAATACAATGTTGACTTATCAATAATTTCAACCCCCACATATCATGGTTATCTCGTTTGCACTTCCATAGTACATGGAATGAAGGAATTTTTTTTACCGTGTAACACCTTCTCTAGAAAATCTATAATCTAAACTGGTTTCTCAACCATAGTGATGTAGGGATCAAGATCTAAATCCTCTTTTTCAATCACATGGGAAGGATCTAATCGATACCTCCTCATATAGTAAATAGGAAACACATCAATGATGGAAGTCAAATGATATGGTAAGTCCAACCAATAGTCCACCTTTCCTAGTAATCTAACAATCTTAGAGGGGCCCACAAACCTCAGTGCCAACTTATGCTTCTTACCCAACTGATGATGTCCCAATTGTGGTGAAACTCTAAGAAAGGCCTAATCACCAACCTCAAACTATAGTGTATGGTGATGATGGTATGCATAAGATTTATGACGACTATATGCTGTGATAAAACTCTTTCAGATAAACTACACCTTTTCATTCATCTCCTAAACAACACTCACCCCAACCAATAACCACTCTCCTAACTCTACCCAATATAAGGGAGGTCTACATGGAAACCCATACAATACCTCTAAGGGAACTATTTTAATTAAGGACAAATAAATATTCTTATAGATAAAATTTACTAAAGGAAAATTCAATTCCCAAGAACCACTGAAATAAAACACACAATCACAAAGCATATCCTCAAGAACTAAGATAGCTCTCCCTGATTTTCAAATTTTATTCATATGATATCTTGTTCTCAATTTTAATTGGGAACCCATCACCTCATACAAACCTTTCCAAAACCTGGATGTGAAAACTAGGTCCCTATCAAAAATAAATATATAGAAAATCCCATTAAGTCTCACAATCTCTTGGTCTTATAAGTCCCCATGATATTACACCTTCTTAATCTCCTTCGTAAGTAGGAAATGTGATAATTCCACGGTTCGATCAATGATCACCAAAATAAAATCATTACCATTAGGATTCCATGGTAAACGAACAATGAAATAAATATAAATTTCATCCCATTTCCATACTATAATTGGTAAGGGTTTCAAAAAATCAGTAGGCCTTTGGTGTTCCACCTTAATTCTATGACAAGTAAGACACTGCGATAAAAAATCCATAGTGGAATATCTCATCCCTAACCACCAATGCTGACATCTCAAATCATGATATATTTTGGTGGTATCAGGTGTAAAAACAAGAAATAATGGTTTCCACTATCCATCAACTCCTAACTCAGGGAAAAAGAAACAACCAACCTATTTTGAAAACACAAAGAACCATTGGGAGAATGAGACAACACACCCAATGTCTCCCCACCATAATGGATTTTACTAAATATATGTCACTCATGGTCAAAAATATAATAAAAATGAAATCACTCACCAAATTACGATGAAGATTTCATCAAATCTAGACATACCCACCCACTGGATTCTTCCATTCCCAATCTTATCTCAGGAAACAAACTCCTCAAATACCACTCTTTTATCGATTCCTTCATTTTTTGTGTCAATAATTTCCTAATTATAGCATCAGTGGCCACATTCCCTTTTCTATAAGTATAAGAAATATCACAATCAAATGTATAGAGATACTCTGCATAGTGTCTTTTTCACAAGTTTAGATCCCTCTGAGTGAAAATATACCTCAGGATTTTATGATCATAATATACCGTAAACTGTTCCCTAAAGAAATAGTGAAACCATTTTTTGAGTGCATGCATAACCATGGACAACCCAAGATTGTTGGTTAGGTAGTTCTTCTCATAATGGCATAAATTTTGAGATCTATAGTCTACCACATATCTCCCCTACATAAAGACACCCCAAACTAGTTCCAAAATCATCGTAGAAAACATCATAACACAAACATGTTTCTTGAATAATAAAAACTGGATCTGAAGTCAATATCACCTTTAGTTCCTCAAAATATATGTTACACTTTTCATTCCAGTCAAACTGTACACCCTTGTAAGTTAAATCTATTATTAGAGATTAAATCTTGCAGAAATCATGAACAAACTACCTGTAATAACCAGAAAAACCCCAGAAACTTTGGATCTCAAACACATTTCTGGGCAGCTACCAGGATATAACTACATATACCTTTCTAGGATCCATTGATACTCCCATATAAGTTATAACATGCCCCAAAAAATTTACATATTAAATCCAAAAATCACATTTGGAAATCTTAACATAAAATATATCTTCCCTAAAAGTTCTAATAATGATATCCAAATAGTCTATATGCTCCTCCTCTGACATGAAGTAAACCAAAATATCATCCTTGAACACCATAAAAAAATACCAAGAAATGATGAAAGATTATTTTAATCAACACCATAAACAATGTAGGATCATTAGTTAGTCCTAATGGTGTAACTATAAACTTGGAATACCCATACCGGCTCCTAAACATTATCTTAGGTATATCCTCTTCGTAGAATCTCAATTAGTGGTACCCTAAATTCAATTACATTTTTAAAATCAGTGAGCCCCTCTAAGATGATCAAATATATCATCAATCCCAAAAAAGGTATATTTTTTCTTAAAAGTCAACTAATTTTACTTCTGATAGTCAATACAAAGTATGAGGCATCCATATTATTTCCTAGAAAAGAGGACATCATAATCCCATGGTAAAATGATAAGAATAACAATTCCCTTAGTCTCAAGATCCATAAGATGGACCTTATGTTCTACCAAATCAGTAGGATCCAACCGGTAAGATGGAATACAAATGGGTATTATACTAGGTATTAGTTCTATGGTAAAAATTATGTCTCTATAGGGAGTTAAACCATTAAAATCATAAAAAAATACCTTGGGGTACATACACAACACTATAGGTTTTTGACTTCCCAAAAAAAGGTCAATAACACTATTTTTTACGCTTTCTATTGGGGTCATGATTTCTTCATGCCCTTAATTCCCTCCTTCCAAGGGTGGGTAGATTCTATCACTTTAGTCAGAGATTTCATATCCTTGAACCAAATGGGATGATGGGATTTCAGTTACTCCTTCCATGGATTCCTCTTTGGATATCATTTTCTAGTCTGGGCCTCCATCATAGATTTGAGTCATGCTTGTGAAACTCATTCCTAGGGCCATATTGAGTGGAAACTAGTTAATTATACTACTTCAATATTGACAAGGTAGTAAACTTCGATCAAATGGGGTAGTAACATTGGGCATGTTTGGGCATTTCTAGACATTGGGTTTTTTGTTCACCTATAATTCATCTCATTTTGAAGTTATATACATATCATGTGTGATGAATCTTGAGTGAAAAATCCAAGTAATCATGTGTCGGTCATGAGGTAGTTAATGCTAGGTAAATAATTCATATAAGTAATTTTACCTTACACATCCCATGTTTATTTTATGGGGTATGGATTCTGGATCAGTTCATAAGTTTAACGTATTATGGAGATGGTTGGGTGGTTAAGTGTGTCCCCTAGGGGGATATTTCATGCTTGGTATTTAGTGGAATGTGTCCCATAGGGGGAATATTTCACACTCAAAGGTTTGTTGGAGATAGTGGGGTATGTCCCCCCTAGGGGAATATTTTACACTTGGTATTTCGTTGAGTGTGTCCCCAAGGGGGAATATTTAACACTCATAGGTTTGGTTTAAGTGTGTCCCCAAAGTTGAATATTTCACACTTGGGATTTGGTTGAGTGTATCCCCAAGTGGGAATATTTCACACTTGATATTTGATGGTGTGTGTCCTTGGAAGGAAGATTTCACACTCAAGGTTGCCAGGATTGAATCTCATGGAGGCATCCTACATACCAATTAGATAAATAGGGATCAAAAACCTTGTAGTTATATTTCATAGTTTAATATTGTGTGACACAACCATTCCATGATATTTAACATCATGAATAAGGGATTCTCATGTTGTATAAGGAGCATTAATGATGGATGGTGTGGGGATTATGCAATGAAGTTTCCTGGGGGTGATAGAAGAAGGGTGAAATCCCACATAAGGGGAAGAGTGTAATCCTAGGATGATAATTCATGGGTCATTTTGTGTTCATATCATAGAGTAAGACTACAATTTAACGTCATCTACTGAGGATGTTGTCATGAAATTTAACATCGTATGACTAGAATGTGGAGCTGGGCAGTTTTTCATCATGTAGCTCATACATGGATGAGGATACACCCTAAGGGGAACCTTGTAAAGGTGAGAGGAAGATTTAAAAATTGACTCTCTTCCAATATAGGTAAGTTTTTTCCCTCAGTAATTCTTCCCTTAGGGCTTACGTGTCCATTTCTCAAGCACCTCTTGGTGGGGCAGGGCATAAACACTATCATGGAGGAGTGTTAATCAGCGGTCCCAATGTTTGGGTTACTATTCTTAGGAGCAAAAGGAATTTGGGTACCTATTCTTAGGAGAAAAATTTTGGGCAATGTTTTAGGTCGTACTTGAAGAAAATTGGGCTGACATAAGTGATGGTGGTATTGGTCACATGAGGACTAACAGTGCAGTTGAACTAGTCCTGGATTGGTATGGGGGCTCCGGGAACTCAAATTTTTTAAAAAATAATATTTAATTAAAGGAGGAACCATATGGAGTATTGGATGATGGGTTTAAAAAGAAATTGGTTTTGAAGAAATTTTGTGACTTCGCAAAGGACAGGGGTCTCACGAAAGAATATATTTCATGAAATATGGTGACCTTTACTTGAAGTGAATACTTTCTTCCCATGGGGTTGGTTTAAAAAATGATAAGTATCTCATTCCCAAGCACAAAAAAGGGATTTCCTCTTATTAAAAGTCCATGGACCTTTGTGAAAGGCTTCTCGACTATGGTTTGAGGTTCTCAAAAACCCATGGGAGGTGGTTTTTTGAATATTTCTACCTTTGGAAATCCATCTCCAATCTAGATCATGAATTTTTTGAGTATCGTAGATTTAGAGCTTTTATAAAAAGTAAAATGGTCATGTATCATTAAATTTACAACAAAAGGGTTTATTTATAGGCACATCAAAGGCAAGGGAATTGGTTTCATAAAATAAGGATGCTTTCATGAAATATTATGAGCTTTACAAACTGATGGGGTTTTCCAAACTAGAGTTATGTTGTACAAAGGTTTCCACCTCAAGCTTCACATTGTCAGAGACCTCTGAGATCCATAGTTATGGTTCATAAAATTTACCACCTCAATATTCATGTAGTTTGGGACTTCCATGAGCTTCATTCATTCAAAACGGTTTAGACCTTCATAAATACAACCCCTTGAGAGGCTTTTTAAGCCATTTTGGCCCAAATTTTATTTGAGTCGGTCACTCCTTCTTTTACCTCTCTTATGACATGTGTATTTTGGAATTAATAAATATCCCCTTGGAGTTGGATCTATAGAGGGAGAGGAGGGTTATATTTTGATAAAAAACCCATTGAAAATTGGAAATTGGAAAGCCCTATTTAAGAAACTCAATTTGACTATGCCTATAAATAAGGGTGGGGTACCTTAGGGGACTAAGAGCATGTTGTTAAAGATAGTAAAGTTCTCTCTTTTCACAAAACTAAAGACCTTTGTGATTTTTTTTTATTTCAATCCTTACCGCTCACAAAACTCACCGATTCTATGAACTGTGGTTCTATGAATACACTTCCATGAAAAAACTTCTACAAAATCAATCTTTATGAGAAAACCTTCACACACAAAATTCTATAAACAAAATTCTAAAAAACTTGTAAATTCTTGAAAAATGGTCAAAGAGGGTTATTAATCTTTCACTAACTGATAAAGGGAGATAGCTGGAAACCGTTTTATCATGAAGAGCTTCCGAACTGAGCCAAACCATGACACATTCACTGCATACTAATAGATTCTAAATAGGAATACTCATTGTGCAAGAGTATACCACTATATGGTTTTGGGTTGAAGGATGATGTTTTCATATCCCAAGTTCCAATCAAGATGAACCTATATACTGGTTTAGGAGCACATCTGGACAACACCAGTGGCACAAGGTTATGGGGGGCCACATCATAAAGGACCACACATCTCTTATTGTGTATACCCTATGGGACCATGTGAAAAAACATAAATGTGGATCCATTTTAGGTAGAGTCATCTCACTCTGAATATAATAATATTATCAAGGAGGGTTTGATAGACCAGATCAAAGGCTGGACCGATGAATGAGACATGTGCTAGGGTGGAAACTTCATAACTGAATAGGCTTGGTAATATTGGGTATGGTAATCCAGTAACAAATTTTAAGTTGATCTAAAGTGGGTTGGGATATATAATATGACATGGTTATCATAGTTCCATGTTTTCCATCACCCGAGCATTATGCTGGAGCTATTGAGTAGGTTGTCATCAAGGAAAAGCATATTCCATCTACATAATGGGGAGGTCAGCATCATCTTTTGGGATATTTATCAGATTTCTAAGATCCTAATACAAGGGGCCATATATGATGAATTAATCCCGATATAGAATATCTGGGAGGACCAAGAGAAGCTTCTATCCATGGTAAGGGTGTTGTTGGGCTTGGTGTAGGGTACAAGTGACCACAAATCAGGTGTTAAATACATCCCTTTCAAGAAATGGTTTGGGTATTTTTTGAATGAATCAAGGGACATGATACCCAAGAAGTTATGTCAATATCCAAAGTCAAACCAATGTAGTAATGATCACTAATATTGGAGGATTTTAGAGGCAAACAAGGGGAATTTATGAGGAAATAGTGTGAATCTAAAGCCTATTGTGGTTAGTCTAGTAGGGTTTATCATTGTTTTGATCTAAATATTGATGCTCCAAGAGTGGGATGCACATATGGGGGTGTGGTCGAGCACCCTCATCCTAGAGGTGATTTTTTCAATAGGTAAACACATCAACTTATTCGTCCCATTATTTGCGAATCTGTAAAAATTGCTCTTCCATATCAACCATGGGAAGACTCCCTTCCTTGTGTGCAGTCCCTTCCACTTCCTGTATGGTTCGATCACTACATACATGGGTGGATATAAGTATTTGAACCTTATATATCCTCCCAACACAAATTTTTGTTCATTGATCTTAAACATATTTGGGAGTCTCCCTCTCAACTTGGGTTCAGTGGATGTGCTAGTAAGGATAAAGATGGTATACCAATTCAGTTTTTATTCATTTTCTATCCTTATGAGAATGGTGACTAAAAATTTCATGGGGACCACCGAACAGTGGTCTTACCTACAAGATTTTCAAGGTGGGGTAATGGTGGGGAGGGTGAGATGAAAGGTGATTTGTGATACATACACCACACATAGATTCGCGAGGTAGTTCTGATTCCTCTAGTGTTTGACCCTGAGGGTGTACATGGGAGTATATAGTGAATGTAAAACCTCAATCCTTAGATAGATATGGTGCATATTTTCACATCAATATGTAAGGGGGAAGAATGAGTTTCTTTTGCCCACTGTTACTTATGGGATCACTCACGATTATGTGATGAGTTAGAAGATTGTATATACCAAGGACATGATGAGGTGGAAGACCACTTAGTCCAATGAGGAATAAGGGGTACCACAGTCATAGGGTTAATGGTGAGTGGCAGGAAGGGCACACAATGGAGGACGATTTGGTTCAGTGGGTGGAGTAGTGGTTGTAGAGCTGAAAATTCCTAGTATTTCACCAATGAGAACTATAGGGAGGGAGGAATCAATAATATTGATGAATTTTTCAATACATGATTAAAGTATCACTATGAGGGGGAGGGGTGAATCTGTTATATCATTTTATTTTATTTTTCCTTACCTATGAAACAACATTCACCTAATATTAAATATTTCTTTCCCTAATGAACACAATTCAAACACACATCCATAGGAACACAAGAATTTAAAAGGTTCACTACTAAACAAGAGTACCTATGTCCTTGGTATGGTTTGGAAACAATATAATACCACACAATACACTAAAAAACAATCCTTTTGTGTGAAATACACTAAGTAGGATATTCCCTTACACTCGTGTAACACTAAGTAAAAAATCCAATAGTGTGTGTGCTTCCTCTTATCACAAATAGGGTAAAACAATGTTTTTGTGCTTCTTAGTCATCTTTTACAATTTTATATTTCAAAACAATTATTCTCTTTCCTACCTAGAAGCTAATAGGAACTTTTTGGAATTTTTAATGATACTTAGTCTGATACCGCATTCTGATTTTCACTTCTGGGCAACCTTTTAGTGTCTTTCATGCAAATTTAGTGTCTTTCATGGAACATTTAACTTTTTTTATGAAACACTTATTTCTCACAACTTCAATCTTGTCTGTAACTCTCTTCTTGTGCACATATTTCCTTTATTGCATGCAACTCTTCCTTATTTTTCACAACTTCCTCTGAATAGAATTATTTTGAGATTTAGAGCTCTACATTTCTCTAAGTTTCGATCTTATCAAATGAGAGGGGGTCACCTCTTATTTATAGGCACCACCTAACCCTATAAGGAAAACCCTAATGCATGCAAAAAATCATATTCATGTGTGTAAAACCCCATTTGATGCCACATTGGGTGAGTAAGTCTCTTTCTTGCAACCTATCCTTTTACACACTTTCCAGATCCTTCACACACTTTATGTCTTTTCCATATTTTGATATTTTGATCCTAAAACATTCCTTTCATGCAACAATCCAATCCACCTTCAATCTTGTATGTAATTCTTTCCCTTTCTATATTTTGATATGATGAATAGGGAAATCCACTTGAACACAACATTTAGATTCATCTTAAATATTTCACGCAAATTCCTTTTCCAAAACACCTTTCTCCATTTTCTATATTTTAAAGCCTAAAAATTTGGAAAAACACTGGGAAATGGTGCCACCTTAAAATCCGCTTCAGTAAGAACACAAATGCTACTTTACTGTTATCTAGCTTAGTTAACTCTATATTTCTTTCATCATTAACCTTATCTGTTGTGATATTTAATATTTAATTGATCACTTTTAGAATCATCAAATTTTCAAAGGAAAGTATGGTGACTTCCTTATCTTCTAGCAACATCATTCTTTCCAATCAAAACTGAATATGATTGGCATCACATTTTTCCCCCTATTTATTTATAAGGATTATATCACAAGTTATTCAAAAAAACATATGATATTTTTGAAATAAAAATCATAAAATCATCCTCATATTCTCAAATTCATTTTATAAAGTGAATTGATTTATCCTCTTTTAAAAAAAAGACAAAACTCTTCATAAACAAGCTTTTCTTACTTCTAATAACCCTCTCTAGCCAACTTGGTCCCAACACTATCACCATTTGGATTTTGTTGGAAACCAAGATTCATAAATCACTGAACATTGTAATCTCAATCTATGCATTACTTATCACCAATTCTAAGCCTACGTGAGCTAACTCGTTATAGGAAACAAGAATTATCGACAACAAAACCTTACTGTCCAAAAGTAGTGGCTATGAAATTTCTTCAACTTTTATCCTCACCATTCTCAAAAAAATCCTCATCCTTATTCCAAGACTTATTCCTCAACATTATTCATGTTTTTTGGAATAAATTTTTTTTCCTACAACCACTCCAACAAATAGTTAGAATAGTTCACACACTTACATGCGGAATTCACATCTTACCCACAACTCCCCCTTTATGCATGCTTCCATAAGGATATATTTATGAAACAATTCTCCCCATTGACAATACTATCAAAAGGTAAGATGAGAGAGGGGATAGAGACACATACCTCATCCTTTATGAGAAGGAGGTTGGATACACATGTTCAACATCAATTTAGAAAATGGTTCCTTCGATAAATTTTTTGTGAATATGTCAACAACTTGTTCTGATATAGGAACTTACTCCAGCTTCAATTCATTATTCTCCACTTGATCTTTGATGTAGTGGTACTTTATTTAAATATGTTTTTATAGAGAATTTTATACCGTATTACTTGTAAGGTTTAGTTCGCTTTGATTGTCACATCCCAAGAGAAAGGGTGACTTTACTTCAACAAGTAAGTCTTACAACTGTGTTTTCATCCACGTGAGTTGGGTAGTAACTTGAGTGGCAGCAACATACTAAGCTTCAATCGTGCTAAGAGTTACTGAATTTTTTTCTTCGTATTCCAACTAACACAACTTTTCCCTAAAAAGAAAACTCCACCACATGTGGATATACTATCATCAACATTTCCTACCCAATCAGCATCTGAATACCCAAACAAGTCAAGATTTTCTAAGCTTTCATATCTGATTCCAAAATTTGGTGTGCCTTTAATATAGCTGAGAATTATTTTTCCATCAATTAAATGTGATTCTTTAGGAGAACTATGAAATTTTTCACATAAGGTAACATCATAAACAATATCAGGTCTTGATGAAGTCAAATATAAAAAACTTCCAATAAACATTCAAAATTCTTTCTAATCAACTTCATTTCCTTTACCATCTTTAGACAACTTGGTTCCCAATGAAATTAGTGTGGAAACTGATTTTGAATATTCCATGCCAAACTTCTTAAGAAGTTCCTTAGTATACTTTTCTTGAGAAAGAAAACTGTGTTTCTTATTTTGTATAATTTGTAACCCAATAAATTTTTTCATTTCTCCCAGCATGGACATCTCAAACAACTTCTTCATCTCCTTAGTAAATCTTTCACATGATCTTTCATCATTTTCAACAAAGATGATTTCATAAACATAAAAAAATTACGATGATAGAAAACTCCTGATATTCCTTGATGTAAAGATTGTTATCAACTCTACCTTTCTTCAAATTCATCTTCCTCAAGAAAGTATCCAATTTAGAATGCCATTCCCTCAGAGATTTTTTAGCCTATAAAAATCCTTCTTTGACCTATATACATAACTTTAATCTTTCCCAATAACAAATCCACAAGGTTGTTCAATTTAAACTTACTTATCAAGATCACCATTCAAGAATGTGGATTTAACATCCATTTGAAAGATCTTTTTACCTCATTGTGTATCAATAGAAAGAGAGATTATGATTGTTTCTAACCTTTCCACCAGAGAAAAGGTTTCATAAAAATCTATAACTTCAATTTATGAATATCCTTTTCAAACCAATATTTCATTGTTTATTATCACTTCACATTCTTTATTTAGCTTGTTCCAAAAAAAACCATTTTGTACCAATAACATTTTTTTATCTGGCTTGGGTTTGAGTTCCCAAGTATCATTATTTTTTATCTAATCAATCTCTTCATTCATAGCCTGAACCCATTTAGGATGCTCAAAATCTTCATTTACATCATTTATCTTGACTTTTGAATACAAATAAGTGTGTGCCACAAATTTTGACTTTCTTCTTGTTTGAACCTTCTGATGTTGATCACCAATAATGTTTTGATATTCCACTTGATTACTCATCCTAAGATGATCTATTTAAATTTAATCCTCATCACTTGAAATTGATGAGTTCAATTCTTCTTCTTGAGTAGGATTACAACTGTCTGCATCATTATAAAAATTGTTAACAAAAATTTCCTTATCCTACTCAACTTCCATATCAGTATAAGACTAATTTTCTTTTTCAACATTTTCAATTACTTTCACATCAGCATAATCAACAATTCATTATGTTTTCTTGTTAAAACATCTATATCCACTTTCTTATGGATCATTGGCAATAAATATTCCATCCTCAACCTCTTTTCTTAAACTTTACAAGGTTTCCACCTTTCTTCTTTATGATGCATGGACTCCCAAAAACTCTTAAGTGCTTTAAACTTAGAGTTTTTTCATAAAACATTTCATATGGAGTCATATCTAAACTTTTCTTTTAGAAACATTTTTTTTGAACATATACAGTAGTAATCATGTCTTGTCTCCAATAATAAAGAGAAATACCATGTTCAAATAACATAGTTCTCCCCATTTCCACCTGACTTCTATATTCTTTCTACAACCCCATTTTGTTGAGGTGTGTATGATGAACTAAACTCATGAAGAATTCCATGATTCTCAATATAGTTTTCAAATTTTTCATTCTTATACTCCCCACCATTATTAGTTCTCAACTTATTCACCACATACTCACATTCCTTCTCTGCTTTCCTCCTGAAACTCTTAAACATTTTCAGAGCTTCTGATTTATGTTTCATATACATAACACAAGTAATGTGAGTAAAGTTAACAATGAAAGTGATGAATTAATTATCTTCATTTGTTTATTTTTTTCTCATTGGACCACATATATTGGAATGAATAAGTTATAGGGGGTCTTTTTGAATAAATGCCCACTTTCTTATGCACAGAATTTTTAATCTTCCCTTTTTGACAAATAGTACAACACCAATCTATTATTATTGACATATTAAGAATATATTGGACATTATCTCTCTTTGATAACTTTCTCAACTTACTCTAGAACATGTTTCCTATCCTTTTTTTCAATTGATTTTCTTCCACCATACCCAAGTAACAATAGTTTTCTATTTTACTAACTTGGAACAAGTTTCCCTTTATGCATTGGATCCTTGTAACTATCTTTCTGTCTTCCTCACTTTTCACAACAAACCTATATTTACTGAAGATAACTTTGTCACCTTCATCACAAAGTTATGAAACACTCAATAGGTTTTGTTTCAACCCAAAAACATATAAGGTTTTCTTGGATTTCATCTTTTCCTTTTCAATGATGGTTGATCCAACACCTTTAATTCTTAGAGACTCATCATTTCCAAACATCACCATTCCTTCTTTGACGTCTTTCAAATTCTTTAACAAATTTATGTCTCCTGTAATGTAACACCCCAAGCTTCCATGGTACATTTCTCTTTGAATAATTCAATAGCTTTCGTTGTACCGAACTTCAAGTTCTAGCACACCACGACCCAATCAAACTAGCTGTTATGAATAGTAATACCCACTTTTTTAAAATTTTATAAATTTTATTTTTCAAAATGGACTTCATTTTTGGATTTGGAATATCAAAATTAGCTTAGGGTGAATTTTTTGTATTTTTCTGAAAACTTTCAATTTTTGATGAATAGTGAAAAATATTGTGTTATTGTTTAAAACCTACTTTTTATTAAATAATTATTTATTTTATTTAAATTTATTTCAGGTCAAAAAAGATACATTATACCTATATAAGTTCAATTTAATTAATTTGATTCAATTTATAATAAAATTAGAGGTATAAAATTTTATTGAACATTTTAACGTCTTTCACCCACCTTCTAGGAACATTTAAAAATTTGCATAAAACGTAATTTTACCGATTCTGTGAATTGAATTTCAAAAATCTGAGAGACACGGTTGAAATTAGTAATTAAAATTTGGATCAATAGTATGAAAATAGTTTTTGGTGAATACTAACTTTTGAATTTTATTTACCACGGTTAAAAGTAAATAAGGTAATTAAAGGTAAAATTGATATTATAATTACCCTAACACATGTCCTAATTCTATTTTATTAGTGTTTTTAGACCAAAATAAACCTTATTAATAAAATATTATCCTATTTTATCCACTTGGATTAGATTAGGACATTTATTCTTATTTAATTTAAAGAAGAGTTAAAAGTGCTAAATTTAAATTTTTCATAATTAAACTTTTTTAATATAGGGTTATACATAATATAAATTCTACTATAAATATTAATTAGAAATCTAAAACGATTTCCTACATAATGTTATTTTATTTATAATTTTTAGACATTAAATAATTAACTTTACTTATGACACAATCATGATGCAGTAATTAACTTATTAATGAAAGATTAAAATAATTGATATTATAAATATCCAAATAAATTTAAATTGAGACTTTTGATGCATTAAACTAATTTTATAGGTTAATATTACATTTTAGTATTGATTTAATTTATTTTTTTCTAAGTGATAAAGTTTTTTTTTACTTTCACAAAAACAAAATTCTAAATAGTGTCAAAATTGACATAAATGAGTTTTTAAAACAAATACTATATTATTAATTGATATAATATTTCTAAAAATATATGGTTAATCCAAAGGACTTAGATAAAGTTATATATTTCAATAATTAACCACTTGGGGTTATCTTGTCTTTGTATAAGAAGTTTATTAACCATTTATTATAATAATACAAGAATACATGGTAAAAGTTAAACTATTTAACTAAGAGTTAAATCTAAAATATAAGGTTAATATGGTGACCTAAACCTATATAAAACCTATTGGTTGAGAGGTTTTAGACCCATACCCATATTATCCTCTAAATAAATCCTTTTTTATCAATTATAAATCTAATATGATTTTATAATAAATTAATATTTCAAGCTTTTCCTAAAGTGACCCTCACCTCTCTTATAAAAGGGTACTTACCCTTCTATCAAAATCACACCTCAAAAGACATTTGGCTTGGCCAAACCCTTCTCACATATCTTCCAACTACCCTAAATTCAACCTAGAGGTCTTACTTTGATCATAAATCTGACCTAAGAATCCCTTTTGATCAAATCAAAAGGAATCACCCGAAGAAGAGGTAATAATTGCATCACTACTTTAAAAGATCTTTTCTTCTTCCACTTCCTCTTTATTTGTTGTTTTCATAAAAAAGTAATAAATATCCTACCTTATAAATATTATGATGTTATTATAAATATGGTACAACCATATTCATTATTCTATCCACCCTATGAATTACAAAGTCACCATACGTGTGTACGTACGGCTTACCGTCTCCACGTCATGGTGTAGTTTGTTCTTCAACACTTCATTATTTGGATGGGTATAATAATGAGTATAATTGATTTAAATAATAAATATAACATGTTAATTATTTTTTATATGTAATATACCATCCAATTACATATGATTTCACCATCAATAGAATGGTATTGTCGCTCGTGCGTACGTGCGGATTACCGTCTCCACGAACGCGATGAGATTCATTCCCCATCGTAACTATTCAAGAATAATTGTCATTTTATGATTTAAAATAATGTTTAAGAACTTAATATAATTCTGGATATGAATAAAATACATCCTATACATAACAACATGATATACGTAATAAAACATATAAAGGAACACGAATCAGTTAACACCCGATACAATGATACTACTAAAATATTATTAACAAAACAATATTAGAAGATCATATATTATATCATATGTATGTATGTGGTTCTTTTATAATTTAATAAAAAATTATTTCTCTATTATATAAGAGTTTAACGTACCCTCAACTAAGGAAAAGTACAAGGTAAGGGTTAATTTTATAATTTCTTTATTATCCGAGGTTGTTTATACGTGAGTATCTATTGGGACCACTTTATCATCCACATCCATGTTTCTTAAAAATGTATTTCAAAACATTTTTACTATTTCCTATAATATGGGTTAATGTAATTTATACCCTTGTTTTACTTTTTATATAATGTTTTTAAAGTAATCTTTCCATCTTTTTTCAAACAAGGTACTTTATGACCCTTACGACAAATTAAGATAAGAATGTTTTTTTAACGTATAAGGAGGGTAAAGCTATCTTCCACCATTATAACATCTTAGAAGATTCCCTTACAATATTATAATAATATTTCCAAAATAAAGGTTTTATTTTATAATTATGTGACTTTTAAATGATTTCAAAATAGAAAGAGATATTTCTCTCAAATAGTTTTGATTTCATCTATGTCAACATCCTTTGATGGATTTTACACTTGTTTGAAGTTGACCTATTATGATAAAATATTCTATATTATATTTAAGGTTTTGTGATATGTTTGACTATGTATGTGTTGTTTTTATACCATTCATGGTTTATGGTTGAAGTATTAACATTTTGTATGCTATTTTTAATACAAATATTTATGTTATGTTTCAACCTTTTCATATGAGGAATGCATTGGACTTAGTAAGTGATGGGTGGAGCCTGCTATAACTTCTCAATGCATTGGTAGGTCTCATGAGACAAAATAGTTTCTTGGCACAAGGCCTTGAATAAATATTATTTGTAGTCTTGGCACGAGGC
Source organism: Viscum album (assembly GCA_963277665.1). Classification (NCBI taxonomy): domain Eukaryota; kingdom Viridiplantae; phylum Streptophyta; class Magnoliopsida; order Santalales; family Viscaceae; genus Viscum; species Viscum album. Next base: position 642,490,219 of record OY728120.1, on the reverse strand, counting down.
CTTGACTATGTGGTTAATATGTCTGACATTATGCATTTCATCATTATGAAATTAGCTATTGATATTGCATGTGATTATTCGACTAGTAGAATATCCACATGAATAATTAAATGGAATTATTTGATTTATCATTTCCATATTATACTGAATTTTAAGTTTAAAAAGTCTTTTGTTTTAGCCTTATACATTTTCTTAAATGTTTATTCTTATTTATGATAGTTTCCGCTATATTGTTATCCTTATTGAGCATCTGAGCTCACCCCTTTCTTATGTTTTCTTTTTATCAGGATGTGAAGAGGTATATTATTATTAACCGAAAGGGATATGCCAAAGTATATGAGTGTATTCAAAGAAGAAACAATGTTGTTTTTATTTATTTAATGATGGAATGTAAAACATATGTATGTATCAAGTACTTCCAAGGCTACTAAACTAATCGGTATTTCGAGACATGATCTCTTGTGATCATTCCAATGTTATGTAATAATGAACTAACTCTGGGTAACTAGGGTTGGGGTGTTATATTTAGTATCAGATGAATTTTAGTACAAACTTTGGAAGCTAGATTTATAAAAACTCTGATTAGAGAACATTACCCTAAGATATACTTTGAGGGTTAGTATATAAGAACTTCCTAGAATTTTGGTAATATAGATATTTTGTGTATTTTCCAAGAAATACATCCCTGTCTGGATTCGAGTAGGTAGAGGCCACTCTAGCACAAATGTACCTAGGAGTGAAAACTTTGAAAATGAGTTTCGTGATTGAACCAGGGTATCCTGGTACAGAACAATGGGCATTGTTACACTCTTGGTTACGACACTCCTGGGGGATATGCATAGGATAATTCAAATTTTATTTACAAACCATTATAAAGGATTTATGAGTAAATACTTCCTCAAAGAAAACATTTTTTATGATTATGGATTATATCCATAAACTGTTCAATTTATGTCAGGTATTTTACTAGTTTGGAATTATATATTTTGATTCATAAACTAATCTAGTGTATTCCATTGTTTAGAAATGGCGCCTAGTGGAAGGAATGGAAACTGTATCAATGCACGTAATACATATAGAGATTACCCTCCTAATTAAAATAATTATAGTGAAGATGGTGATTCAACCGGTGCTAAAAAACTTATAACCTTACCGAGATAACTCACTCAGGTTATGAATAATAACCTTACTCATATGGAGCACCTTAATCCACAACGTAGAGGATCAATGTTAGACCGCTTCATGAGAAAACAACCACCAACATTAAATGGTACTAAAAATCCATTTGTTGCTAACCAATGGATAAGTTCCTTAGAGAAAATATTTCATGCTTTGGGGAGTAGCGAAAGGGAAAAAGTTTTCATGTCATTTTATCACCTCACAGAAGATGCATATCAATTGTGGTCATTAATTAAAAACACAAAGGAGGATGAAGAAGTATCAAATATGGAATAGAGGTAGTTTAAAAATATTTTCTTAGAAAAATAATTTCCTTGTAACCATCGAGCAGATATGGAAAGCTAATTTCTGAGTCTGAGGCAAAAGGAGGATTAGAATGTATTATATGAGGCTAACTTTACAAGTTTAGCAAGGCATGCAACATATTATATACGTAACCCAAGGATTAATATTGATCGATTCTTTGATGGGTTAAAACCATTTATCCATCGAGCATTAGTCTCACAATCATTCTCATCATAAGAATATATTATCTCATGTTTTATCAAGATAGAAAAGGAATTCTCTAAGTCTTACGAATTTAAAGCAAAGAAATAGAAGAAGAGATCTGATGAACACTATGGAAATGGAAATAAGGCGGAGAAGGGAAAAGTTGAATTTCTATCCTGTAGTAAATGTGGTAAGAAACACATCGGTACTTTCCTGAAGGGAATGAGAGTCTGTTACAAGTGTGGAGAAAAAGGCCACCAAACTCATGATTGAAAGGGAAAGAAAGAGGTTGTCAATGTTGAATTCTAAAATTGTAGAGAAATGGGTCATTATGCAAATGAATGTCCTAAGCGCCAAAAAACCTTACCTCAAAAAGGCCAATCTTATGTGATCACTACTGTTGAGGTTGAAGCTAAGAATAATGTGGTGGCAGGTAATTTAATGGTTTCCTCAAATTTATCCAATACTTTATTTGATTCTGGATCATCGCATTGTTTCATATCTTCCCAGTTTGCTAAGAAAATTAGATATTTACAATTTGATTTAACAAGGGAGTTGTCGGTTAAAAATCCTTAGGGAAGTATCATTGCAACAAAGTTTTGTGAATCATTTCCCATTAAGGCATTTTAATCACGCTTTATCTATTAATATCATCTTCATACCCATAATTTAATTTGATACAATCCTTAGTATGAATTGGCTTTCGGACCATGATGCAAAAATTTATTGTAATAAGGAGATTACAATTTTTGATGATGGTAAATAATACCTTATCTTTAGAGAAGAAATGTCACCATCTAATTCTTATATAGATCCACCCCCATTAGCTCCACTAAATTCAATTATTGGGGAGGAAGAGAGTGAAATAACTATGGGTGAGGAAAGAAATGTTCAAATAGAGGATGTACATATTGTGCAAGAATATGTTGATGTGTTTCTAGAGGATTTACCTAGACATCCTCCAGAATGAGAAATTTAGTTTTCCATTGATTTAATTCCTAGTTCAAGGCACATATTGAAGACCCCTTATAGAATTTCTACTATGGAATTAGTGGAACTAAAGAAAAAACTAAAGGAATTGAGTAATAAAGGATTTATTTTCCATGGTGTTTCTCTATGGGGATCCCCTGATCTTTTTGTTAAGAATAAATATGGATCTATAAGGTTTTTCATTGACTATAGGGAGATCAATGCTATAACAATAAAGAACAAGTATCCCCTACCTCACATTGATGATTTAGTTGATCAACTTCATGGAGCTCAATATTTTTCAAAAGATTGACCTTAAATCTGGATATCATCCGTTGTGTGTGAAGAAGGAAGACATTCTGAAGACAACATTTCAAACCAGGTATGAGCATTATGAGTTTAAAGTAATGCCTTTTGGACTGATTAATGCACCATGTATTTTCATGGATCTAATGAATAGAGTTTTCAAGGAATATCTTGATGACTTATTAGTGGTATTTATTAATGATATCTTGGTATACTATAAAAGCTATGAAGATCATGATAATCACTTGTGAACTATTATAAAGACTCTTAAAAGAAATTAATTATATGGGAAGTTTAGCAAGTGTGAATTATAGATTCAGGAGATTTCTTTCCTTGTACACATTATCTCGAAGGATGGAATCTATGTTGATACTTCCAGAAAAGAGAAATACAAGAATGTCCATCACCGACGAGTATAACTGAGGTATGTAGTTTTATTGGTTTAGCAGGTTCTTATCGGCATTTCATCTAAAATTTTTCCCAATTGGCTAACCCATTAACCAAGCTCACACGTAAAGGGGTTAAATTTGTTTGGAAAAAAGAGTGTGAAGAATTTTTTGAATAAATAAAGATAATATTAGTCAATCCTTCAATATTGACTCTACCATTGGGGAATGATGGGTTTGTTATTTATAGTGATGCTTCAAAGAAAGTACCAAGTTGTTTCATTATGCAGAATGATAGGGTTATTAACTATGCATCACGGAAGCTAAAAATTCATGAACAAAACTTCCCCACTCATGATATTAAGATAGCAGTTATAATATTTTCTCTAAAGATATGGATACACTATCTCTACGGTGAAAATGTGAGATTTATACTGATCACAAGAGTTTGAAGTATATTTTCTCACAAAAAGAACTCAACATGTGGTAAAGGCGATGTCTTGAACTACTCTAGGATTATTATTTCACTATACACTACCACCCAGGGAAGGCAAATAAGGTGGAAGATGATTTGATCAGAAAGGAACATGTATTTTTGAACAAGATGAGAGTTGAAATGGATCATGTGTTCATGGATCTGGTAAATATGGATATGGAAATAATCATGGAAGGTGAAACATCAATACTTTTTCAAATTTTTACCAAACCATCTTTACTAGAAAGGATAAAAATTTCTCAGAATGATGATGAGGAGTTTCAAAATAAAATTAAATCTATGAATGATGGGAGATTGATTGAATTCATATATGAAAATGGAATTTAGAAATTTGGGAAGAGACCTTTTGTTCCTGACATACCTGATCTAAATATGGAATTATTTGATGATTCTCATATCACTAATTTCTCTATACACCCTGGTAGCACTAAGATGTATAGAGATTTGAAGGAACATTTTTGGTGGGACAACATGAAGAGGGATATTGCTGATTAAGTGTCAAGATGTATAGTTTTTCAACAGGTGAAGGCTGGAAGACAACATCCTAGAGGAGTTATGAAACCTCTTCCTATACCTGAGTGGAAATGGGATGATATTATGATGGAATTTTTAATGGGGATACCAAAGACTCCTTGAAGGAATGATTCAATATGGATCATTATTGATCGTCTTACCAAGTCAGCACATTTTCTTGCTATAAGAGAAGATTTACCACTTGAATGTTTAGCAAGACTATATATTAATGAAGTTGTAATACTTCATGGAGTACCACTATAGATTGTTTCTGATTGTGATCCCAATTTTACATAAAGATTATAGAAAAGTCTTCAGAAGTCCCTGGACATTGAACTTCATTTGAGCATTGCCTACCACCCTCAAACTGATGGAAAATCAGAATGGACTATTCAAACCTTAGAAGATATGTTGAGATCTTTCTCACTTGACTTTCAAGGTATGTGGGATCAATATTTACCTCTAGTAGAATTTTCTTATAAGAAGCTTCCATTCAAGTATTCCTATGGCATCATATGAAGTGTTATATGGAAAGAGATGTCGCACACTAACTTGTTGGGATGATGTTGGTGAAAGAAAACTCGTAGGCCCAGAACTTGTTGATGAAACAATGGAAAAGGTGAAGATTATCCAAACCCATATCAAAGTAGGTCAAAGTAAGAAAAAGATTTATGCCAATAACTGAAGGAAGGATTTGGCATTTCAAGTAGGAGATCAATTTCTCTTGAAGGTATCTCCATTGAAGTGTGTTATACGCTTCGGTAAGAAGGGTAAATTAAGTCCTAGGAACATCGGGCCTTTCAAAATTGTAGAACGAATTGGAGTTGTAGCTTACCATTTGGAAATGCCTCTAAGTCTCTCACAAGTTCATGATGTGTTATACGTATCATTGTTGATAAAATACATACCTACACCAATGCATGTACTCACCTATAAAGAAATAGAACTGGAACCCGACCTGTTTTATTGTTGAAAAGCATGCCAATACTCTTGATACCAGAGAATAAGTGCTAAGAAACCAGAAGACTCATCTGGTAAAAATTCTATGGAGAAACCATAAGATGGAAGAGGTAATGTGGGAACATGAGAAACATATGATGAATAACCACCCGAATCTTTTAATGCAGTAGTATTCTAGAAATTTAGAGGATGAAATTATTTGGAGGGAATAATGTAACACCCCAAGCTTCCGTGGTATGTTTCTCTTTGAATAATGAAATAGCTTGCATTGTGCACAACTTAGAATTCTAGCACACCACGACCCAATAAAACTAGCCGTTATGAATTGTAATACCCACTTTTTTTAAATTTTATAAATTTTATTTTTCAAAATTGACTTCATTTTTGGATTTGAAATATCAAAATTATCTTAGTGTGAATTTTTGGTATTTTTCTGAAAACTTTCAATTTTTGATGAATAGTGAAAAAAATTGTGTTATTGTTTAAAACCTTATTTTTATTTAAATAATTATTTATTTTATTTAAATTTATTTTAGGTCAAAATAGATACATAATACCTATATAATTTCAATGTAATTCATTGGAGTCATTTTATAATAAAATTAGATGCATAAAATTTTATTGAACATTTTAATGACTTTTACCCACCTTCTAACAACATTTGAAAATTTTCATAAAATTTAATTTTACCGGTTATGTGAATTGAATTTCAAAAATCTGAGAGACATTGTTGAAATAAATATGTAAAATTTGGTTCAATGGGATGAAAATAATTTTGGTTTAATAGTAAATTTTGAATTTTATTTACCACAGTTAAAAGTAAATAGGGTTATTAAAGGTAAAAATGATATTATAATTACCCTAACACAAGTCCTAATCATATTTGATAAGTGTTTTTAGACCAAAATAAACCTTAGGAATAGAATATTATCCTCTTTGATCCACTTGTATTAGATTAGGACATTTATTATTATTTTATTTAAAGATGAGTTAAAAGTGTTAAATTCAAATTTTCATAACTAAAACATTTTTAATATAGGGTTATACATACAATAAATTAGACTATAAATATTAATTATAAATATAAAAATATTTCCAACATAATTTTATTTTATTTATAATTTTTAGACATTAAATAAGTAAATTTATTTATGACACAATGATGATGCAGTAATTACCTTATTAATGAAAGATTAAAATAATTGATATTATAAATATCCAAATAAATGTAATTTGAGACTTTTGATTCATTAAAATAATTTTCTAGGTTAATAAGACATGTTAGTATTGATATAATTTATTTTTTTCAAAGTAATCAAGTTTTTTTGACTTTCACAAAAACCAAATACTAAATAGTTCCAAAATTGACATAAATGGGTTTTTTTAAAAAATACTATATTATTCATTAATATAATATTCCTAAAAATATAAGGTTCATACAAAGGAATTATATAAGGTTATATATTTCAATAATTAAACAATTGGGGTTCTCTTGTCTTTTATGATAAGTGTATTAACCATTTATTATAATAATACAAGAATACATGGTAAAAGTTAAACTATTTAACTAAGAGTTAAATATAAAAGATAAGGTTAATATGGTGACCTAAACCTATATAAAACCAATTGGTTGAGAGGTTTTAGACCTCTCCCCACCTTATCCTCTAAAAAATAATTTGGGAGCCATTATAAACCAAATATGATTGTATAATAAATTAATATTTCAAGCTTTTCTTAAAGTGACCCTCACCTCTCTTATAAAAGGGTACTTACCCTTCTATCAAAATCACTTCTATAAATCCATTTTTATCGGCCAAAACCTACTAAAATATATTCCCAACTACCCTAAATTAAACCTAGAGTCCTTAATTTTATAATAAAGCTGACCTAAGAATCCCTTTTGATCAAATCAAAAGGAAGCACTTGAAGAAGAGGTAATAATTTCATCACCTCTTTCAAAGTTCATTTCTTCTTCCACTTCCTCTTTATTTGTTGTTTCCATAACAAAGTAAAAACTATAGTACCTTATACATACTGTGATGTTATTATAAATATGGTACAACCATATTCATTATTCTATCCATCCTATGAATAACAAAGTCACCATAAGTGCATACGTACAGCTTACCGTCTCCACGTCATGGTGTAGTTTGTTATTCAACACTTCATTATTTAAATGGGTATAATAAGGAGAATAATTGATGTAAATAATAAATATAACATGTTAATGATTATATATATGTAATATAATATCTAATTACATACAATTTCACCATCAATAGAATGGTATTATCGCTCGTGTGTACGTACAGATTACCGTCTCCACGAACGCGATGAGATTCATTCCCCATCGTAACCATTCAAGAATAATTTTCATTTTATGATTTAAAATAATGTTTAATAACTTAATATAATTATGTATATGAATCAAATACATCCTATCCATAACAAACATGACTTATGTAACAAAACATTTAAATTAAAATGAATCAGTTAACACCCGAAACAATGATACTACTGAAATATTATTAACAAAACAATATTAGAATATCATATATGATATCATATTTATGTATGTGGTTCTTTTATAATTTTATAACATTTATTTAACTATTATATATTAGTTTAATTTACCCTATACTAAGGAAAAGTACAAGGTTAGGGTTAATTTTACAATCTCTTTATTATCTGAAGTTGTTTATACGTGAGTATCTACTGAGACCTCTTTATCATCCACATATGTGTTTCTTAAAAATGAATTTCAAAACATTTTTACTATTTCATATAATATGGGTTAAATTCCTTTATACCCTTGTTTGAATTTTTATAAATTTTTTTAAAGGAATCTTTTCGTCATTTTCCAAACAAGGTACTTTATGGCCTTTTCGACAAATTAAGGTAAGAGTGTTTTTTTAATGTATATAGAGGGTGGGGCTATATTCTGTTGTTATAACATATTATAAGCTTCCCTTAAAATATTATAATAATATTTCCAAAATAAATGTTTTCTTATATAATTATGTGACTTTTAAATGATTTCAAAATAGAAATAGATATTTCTCTCAAATAGTTTTGATTTAATCTATGTCAACATCCTTTGATGGATTTTACACTTGTTTGAAGTTGATTTATTATGATGAAATCTTCCATATTGTATTGAAGGTTTTGTTATATGTTTGACTGTGTATGTGTTTTTTTATACCATTCATGGTTTATGGTTAAAGTATTAACATTTTGTATGCCAGTTTTAATACGAATGTTTATGTTATGTTTCAACCTTTTCATATAAGAAATGCATTGGACTTAGTAAGTGATAGGTGGAGCCCACTATAGCTCCTCAATGCATAGGTAGGTATCATGAGACAAACTAGTGTCTTGGAAGAAGGCCTTGACAAAATCTTATTTCTAGTCTTGGCACAAGGCCTTGAATATTTGGTTATGATGTTCAGCATTGTGCATTCCATCATTATAAAATTAGCTATTGATATTACATGTGATTATTAGACTAGTAGAATATCCATATGAATAAGTAAATGAAATTATTTGATTTATCATTTACATATTATGCTGATGTTTAAGTTTAAAAAAGATTGTGTTTTATTCTTATACATTTCCTTAAATATTTGTACTTATTTATAATAGTTTCTGCTATATTGTTATCCTTACTGAGCATCTGATCTCACCCCTTTCTTATGTTTTATTTTTCCTAGGATGTGAAGAAGTATATTATGATTAACCTAAATGGATAGGACAAAGGATATGAGTGTTTTAAAATGGAACACAATGTTTTTTTCTTTATTTCATGATGTAATGTAAAACTTATGTATGTATCTAGTACTTCCAAGGCTACTAAACTAATATATCTTTCGAGACTTGATCTCTTGTGATAATTCCAATGTTATTTAATAAAACATGGAATCTGGGTAACTAGGGTCGAGGTGTTACTTGTCATATGTGAATAACACCCACTATCAATATTCCAAGTTTTTTCTCCTTTTATAACTTTCAAAGAAGTTTCAACAACAAGATCTTTTTCTTCTTCCTTTTCTTTCTTCACCTCCATATTCCGATAATTGTTAAAAAATGTTTTTTATGATAGTAACAAAACAAGAAAACCCTTAGAAAGATGTCTAGGTTTTTCACATCTTTCCCAAATCATTTCTAATGGTTGGAACCTATTCTAAACATTCACATCAGTCTTCTCATATTTATTCTGAACTTCCTTCTCAGGATTATTCTTTTGAGAGGATTGACTCCCCCTCAAAACTTTCCTTACAAAACTTGTGTAATAGTAGTAATGTTATTGGTAAAACCAACACATATTTTCAATATTTCCAAATCCAACATAGTACCAATAGTATCCATGTAAATAGTATTTCCCCTAAAGTTTTTATATTGAACATTATTGTGAGTATGTTTCTCATTAAACTTATTAATAGAACATTATTGATCATCAACCTTTCTATTTTCAATTAACTCTTTCTTCTTCAGCTCAAATTTCATTCCAGACTTATCAGAACCATAAGTAATAGAATAATTTTCAGACTCAGGATTTTTAGAAGCTTATAATTTTTCAATATTGTTGACTTCTTCAACATACATAACTTTCCAAACTTTCTTCTTCTCATAACCAATTCCATTTTTCTTCTCAACCTTTGATGGTAACATTTTTTTATCTTTATTAAGTTCTTCCTTACCAGAACTTTCACCAACATATGAGATAGAGTTTTTGAAACTTGTGCCTTTTTGTTCATCTTTATAAAGTTTTTGTTGGACATGTTCTATCTTTTCTTATTTTTCCTTAAGCTTGACTTATAGATATTCATTGAGATTATTTTCTTTCTCAAGAGAATTATTTAGATCATCAATTTATTTTACTAGCATGAATTTTTCATTAGGAAAACCTTCTTGATTATTTGGTGAAGTATTTTCATTTATCAACTTCTTATTTTCCTTCTCAAGAATTCTAATCTTTCTTATACATTCTGTTAACTCTTCTTTCAAATGAGATTCAAGGTGAGTTTCTTATTCTTCAAAACCACTGCTCCCAAAATCTTCAATATTTAATATTGAAATAAAGGTATTCTCTCTATATTTCTCTACAAAAGATTTTTCAAATTCAACTTCACTATATTATTCTTCATAATATTTAGAAAAAAACTTTTTATTTTATATTTGAATAACTTTTATCCTTACCTTTTGAAAAATATTTATGTTTATCATCTTGTTTCTTCCATGAATTTCTTGGACTTATTTCTTCTTCATAATTTTCTTTATATTTCTCTTTTTAGGGATAATTAGCTGCAAAATTATCAATGGTTCCACATTAAAAACACTTTAATGGAAGTTTCCATTTTTATATACCTGTACCTATTCTCACATTTTTATAAAAGAAGGATAAAATTTTATCAAAATATTTACATAACTCGTTTTTAGAGTCATATTCAGCAACATAATATTCCTCTCTATCCCATAAAGCTTCTGAGTATCATGAATTTAGATATTTTCTCAAAATATGAAAGGTTTTATCCCCTTAAATGTTGTACATAGGGGTAATTATAGGTTTATTAGAGGAAAAGGAATTGGTTTCATTAAATATGTAGTCTTTTGCGTAATATTATGTTCTTTACAAACTAATGGGGTTCTGAAAACTATAGTTACACTACGTGAAGGTTGCTGCCTCGATATTGGTACACTTAGGGACCTCCTTGAGTTGGAGTTACACTTTGTGAAGCTTACCACCTCAAGCTTCACACGGTCATGGACTTCTGTGAGTTATGGTCATTTAAAAATTTTTATACCTTCATGAGTCTAGTCCCTTGAGTGTATTTTTAAGTTTTTTTACCCAATTCTCTTCGAACTAATTTTTCCTTCCTCAACCTATCCCATGAAACAAATATTTCAATTTTAATAAGCATCAAGGTACATATCCAACAACTAGAACATTATTATCCAATCAAAAGTAACAAAAGTCCCCTCCTTCCCTTGTCTAGAGTCCCACTAACCCTAAAAAAGAAGAGTTACCCCATCAGTAGATAAGAACTAAACCCAAGAATGATAATCATTTGATATGATGGGCACTTGAAACCTTATTTTAACTTCTTTCCAAAAGGCATGGAAAGATCCAACGAGAATGGAAAAATATACAAATGAAATCCCAACATGCCAACTAGATTTGATGATATAAATAAATGAGTAACACCTGTATCAAATAATCCTAAATCCATATAAGAATAAAGAAACCTCATACTTATAACTGTAGTTGACCCTACTTCATATTTCTCTGGTGCATACTCCACCCAAAAAATATTTCTACTCACAGATCCTCCTTGATATTTCTTATCCACAATAACACCCCCCTTAGCCTAAGGATATAATCTACCACCCTTAGAATCATCCTTAAGAACCTGCAATCCATTGGTGAATTTGGATCCAGCCTTATTATATTGGGAAATCCTATTACAAAAAATATTTTAGATGGATAGATTGTCCATAATGATGAAAAGTATTGGGAGCCTCTATATAATTAGTATTAGTATGACTAGGCCACCCACACTGATAGAAACAAAACTTATTTTGTTTATAAGAAACCCCCTCAAAATAGTCCTGAAGAAAACTTGATACCTTTTCACTTACTTTTATGGAAAAAAGATACACCATAGATAATAATATTACCAAATGAAGCTCCTCTTAAACATGTTTTTATAACTATATCATCCTCTACCAAATCTACCTTATCAGCTACCTCTACAAATGGTAGAAGGAACTTGATAATCAAAATTGATCAAATATAGACCCTTATCCCAAAATCAAACCTTTGATACTTTAGTTAATCATTGGTTACTAGGTCTGGTTCCAAGTGCACCAACTCAAAAAATGGGTAGAATACTCCAGAACATTATTCTCTCCCTACTCTAAGGTTAAAAACTTCTAGGTATTTTCCCCACATATAGTCTCAGGATAAAATTTATGGTGGAATATTTTATTAAAATAATCCCAGATTAGATCCTCATGTAACTCAGCTTACACTCTAGAGTCTCAATATATCATTCTCGATGCTTCTAGTATATTCATGGAAAATCCACCTTAGATTCCTTAGAAGTATTTAGAAAGTTGAATATCCTTTAAATCCTCGCAATCCATTCTTTATATTTCTATGGTCCTTTGTCACCATGAAATGTGGGTGGATTCTACTTTATTAATTCCGAGTCATGATCCACTATTCATCCTAGGTTCCCAACACATGCTTGAACTAAATTATGAATAGTGAAAATTAAATCTTCTACCAAAGAAGGTCCATCGAAGGATTTTTCTACAGAAACTTTCTTACGGCTTGCTCACTCAAATTTGAAATATCTCTTCTAGGAGGAATTTTCAAACAATCACATGACAAAAACCAATCAATCGTGAGAAGATTCCAAAATCATTGGACCAAATTCAGGTATCGATATCAATGCTTTAAAACGATAATAATTTAAATTATTTATGAATTATTCAAACAAGGATGATGCCTTAAGAAAAGAAGATTTCAATTTAAATAAACCCAATATATGGTTCATTCAAATAACCTCAACCACCATGTCCCGAGCTTGGAAAAAATCCCTAACCACCCATGGTAACTTGAATCCAGTCACAAAAGTGAGCTGGAAAAGCCCCATTTTTGCACTTACTATCTGAATTATGATGGTCCTAACTATAGTATACCAAGATACCAAACCACACCTAGATAGTTTCAAAAACACTTTGAACTAGGTATTCCCTCTAATACCAATTTTTAACAAATCATCTCAAGTCAACTAGACAAGTCACCCAAGTTGGTCCACCACATGGTGCAATACAAAAAAGAACCACAAGTCTTATGTATAACTGAATAAACAAAAAATAACAACGTGGAATAAAGGAATACATATCCATGATACATACAAAGTAAATCCACACTGTCCAAACCAAAAATATAAAGCTAACCAAACTAAACAAGTCTTCATGTGATTATCTATCACCACCAACCATCCCACTATGAAGGTGATAGATGACAAGAGAACCCAGCATGCTACATGATTCCCTTCTATTTCCCTGAGTCCTAACAAGGTCTACAACTTCCCAAAGTAAAAAAATTAGGGGGTGATCGCAAATCCTAGTAGTATATCACTAAAGAATCTATACAAGTTCTAATATCAACAATTCATAAGTTCTAGATTTAAAAATAAAATACAGTTTATAAATAATTTTCAAAAAACCCATTTATAAACATTCCCTTATTTTCCATAAATGAATACCATATTCATCGAGTCTACAAACATATCATGTATAAAAGAAAAATAGGTAAATTAAACATGTGAGAAAATATCCATGAAATAAACCATCATGTGATAAACCTAGTATAAAAGAAAGTGCACACCATTTGGGATCTAGCCTAGGGGAATATGTACTAGACAAAAAATAATCAAAAACTAGACATATTTTGGTTCCAACTGATACCAATGTAGAGACCCGTAAATTTCAAGGAAATTTTTTTCTTAATTTTTTTTGGAATTTTACAAGAGCGCAGTTTCTGACGGCACCTGATTCCGAGGCCCGGTGTGCCCGGAATCATTTTCCGAAGTTTGGCTCGGGTACGTTCAGTGAACGGACAAGCGTGTTTTTCTAACTTTTGAACCGGTGCCCAGAATCAAATTCTGAGGGCACCGATGAAATCGCAGTGCCGGTATTCACTTAGAAACACCTCTTCCGGAGTTGTGTTTGATCGGGTGTGCTTTTTAATTTTCGGGCTTAAAGTTAAGAAATAAAATAATTTTACGACAACTTTATTTTATTTCACTTAAGCCACTTGGAAGCCACTTGAAGCCACTTAAAAGCAGATTAAACTGAGTTGAGATGGATAGGGTACTATCCAGAAATATTCTACCATCTTGGTAGGAGGTGGGGCCCGCATGAGCCCCGCTGTTTCTTTTCGCTAAGTAACGCACCCGTGAAAACCCGTCATTATGAAAGTCAACTGACACGTTTTCTTAAATTCTTAACAGACCATTTAATTGGGAGGTTTATTTCCTGAATTAAATGGGCGGTTTCTTCGTTGAATTAATTCAATGAATTGATGGGTCGTTACTTACCTTTTTCGTTTGTTGGCTTAATAATAAAATAAGACCAACAATTCTTTTTGGAGGATTACACGTTGAGAGGCTTGACAGAATCCTTGAGCCTTCATCCTCCTTCACGAAGAACGTGAAGAACGTGAAGAATGCCGACCTCCGACGAAGAACGCCGAACCCGTGGAAGTCGATGACGCGACGCCGTGTTCTGTGACACCGACATTCCCTTCCTGCAACGTTCTTCTGCGACGTCTCTTCCCCCGCAACGAAATCTTCGATCAACTGTTTGAGTTCGCCGACTCAACGCCGGATTCCACGACGACCCGACGCCCTTCCGCGACGACGCGACGATCCCCTCCTTCCGCGACGAACAAATCCGCGAAGAACGTGCGTACGACGACGACTACGAGGTAGGGGTTGTTGTGAATAATTCCTTTTTCCCGTGATCGTTATTTTTTTTTAAGTGAAGAACTGGACAATAAGAACAATTTTAATCCATTAAAATTGTTGATTCATGTGTTGAATTTTGTTTCTCCCATTGTTTATCTCTAACGCGGAGGGTGCGGGCCAGACGAACATGGCCCAACAACCCTCCGTCGTTCTTCGTTGTTGTGCGGATTTGACGGGTGACGACGGAACGTCCCGCAACGGAAATTTGGTGGTTCCGCAGTGAAGAACGAGTCCCAGGAGGAGCAGCGGCGTAGACGGGAATAGAATTGGACCACCGGAGCGACTCCAGTGGCCCGCGGAAGCCGCCGGCAGTGCGGGTCGCAGACGCCGGCAGCCGGGAGCGGCGGCGCCCCGGCGCGCCGCCGGACAGGGCCGTCGCGGATGAGTCGCGGCGGCGGCGCCCGTGGACCCGCGACCGTGCGGGTCCGGCATGCGCGGGACGCGGCTGAAGCCGCGTCCGGCAGTCCAGGGCGACACCCCACGGGTGCCGCAGGGTTGTCACGCGGGGGCGGCGGCTTCCCCCCGCGTTTCTCGGGTCGTCCAGGGCGACACCCCGCGGGTGCCGCGGGGTTGTCACGCGGGTGCGGCGGCTCCCCCCCGCGTCGCTCGGCCGGGCCGCGCCCTGGCCGGGCCGGACCGGGTCTGGCTGGGTCGGGTCGACCCGGTTCGGGTTGACCCGGTTCGGGTCGACCGAGTCCGTCCGACCCAGGGGGGTCGGGCCGGGTTGGCCTGGGCCCGGACCCCCCGTCTTCGGACCGTTTTCGGTCAAATGCCCGTAACTTGAGCTACGGGCCTCCAAACGACTCGCCATCAGCGGCAACGTGATCCTTGGATCGATACGGTCGTTTCAGTATATCGCACTCAAGGTTTCAGAATACTTTGGGTTCGGCCGGGTTGGTTCGTACACGAAACCAACCGGGCCCTCGGAGCGGAAACGCTTATATCTTGAGCAACGAACGTCTGATTGACGTGCCGTTGGCTTTTTTGTTTTCCTATTTGTGAGACGGATCTTTTGGCATACTCCATCCGAGGTTTGGACGCAGGTGGAGTACGGTCGGGTTGGTTTTTCCTTAAAAACCAATCGGGCCCCTCGGATGAAAAGGCCAATAACTCTCAGACCGGGCGTCCGATCGACGTGCCGTCTGCGACGTTGAGTTCCTGTTGACGATACGGAACTTTTGGATACATCAAATTCGGACTTTGTGACAGTTGATGTATCGGCCTCTCGGCTCGTGGAGCGGACCCTCCCGAACGAGCTTGCTGTGAGCGGGAACCCTAGTGTTGGCTGCGACTTCGACGACGACGACTATACAGAGATCCTCGGTGGATTCGACTGTGACGATGATGGTAACAGTACGGGAATCCTCCGTGTCTTCGGCAGGGACCACTATGGTACACCTTGGGATACATCAACTCCGGACTGCATGTCAGTTGATGCATCGACCTTTTTTCTCGTGGAGTGGACCCTCCCGGAACGAGCATGCTGTGTGCGGAACCCTAGAGCCGGTTGAGATTTGACGACTGCTGATCGAATGACTCGGTGTGTTACGGATAGCCCAGTGGGAAGCGCTTGGTTGTAGCGGCAGACCCACGACAGAGGTGCGCTTGGTTGTAGCGGCACAGGGGAGCGCTTGGCTGTAGCGGCAAACCCACGACAGAGGTGCGCTTGGTTGTAGCGGCACAGGGGAGCGCTTGGTTGTAGCGGCACAGGGGAGCGCTTGGTTGTAGCAGCAGACCCACGACAGAGGTGCGCTTGGTTGTAGTGGTACAGGGGAGCGCTTGGTTGTAGCGGCACAGGGGAGCGCTTGGTTGTAGCAGCAGACCCACGACAGAGGTGCGCTTGGTTGTAGCGGCACAGGGGAGCGATTGGTTGTAGCGGCACAGGGGAGCGCTTGGTTATAGCGGTAGACCCACGAAAGAGTTGCGCTTGGTTGTAGCGGCACAGGGGAGCGCTTGGTTGTAGCGGTAGACCCACGACAGAGGTGTGCTTGGTTGTAGCGGCACATGGGAGCGCTTGGTTGTAGCGGCAGACCCACGATGGAGGAGCGCTTGGTTGTAGCGGCATAACCACTGTACTTGATGGAGAAGGAGTTTCCCAATAGCTTTGGGTCCAACTTCATGATCGATCCTATGTGGGTCATTGCGGGGGGTTAGTATCTTCCGACCCTTTATGGGCCCGACGGATTAGATGAATCAGTGACTACATCTGATCATCCTTATCGTCATTTGAAGAAGTATACCTGTGTGAGCTGAATCCTCTGTGTTACTCTCCTTTGTGGATTGTGTTGAGCTATCCTATGTGGATTACTGTTTACTCTCCTTTGTGGATTATGTTGAGCTATCCTATGTGGATTACTGTTTAATCTCCTTTGTGGATTGTGTTGAGCTATCCTATGTGGATTACTGTTTACTCTACTTTGTGGATTGTGTTGAGCTATCCTATGTGGATTTACTGTTTACTCTCCTTTGTGGATTGTGTTGTGCTATCCTGTGTGGGTTTACGTTTGATTTCCTGTGTGGACTGGGTTGTGCTTGGGCTCGGACGTTGGAGCCAAACGGGAATTGATGACTTAGGTATATGTATGGTCATATACCTAAGCCGTGTCAGATGTTACTTCGTGATTGTATCTTTCCTTTGTGGATTATCCTTTGTGGATTTCGGGAGAACTTCGGGGGTCTCGGGGTCCCTACTGAGTATCTTATACTCACCCCTGCACGGGCTTTACCCGCACTACGTTGTGTTGGTTGCAGACGACGGACAGTGCTGATCGTGGTGGAGGCGTGCGGAGCAGGACGGTACCTAGAGGTGGACCACTGGGCGGGACGTACTCAGAGCGGTTAGGTGGACCCGAGGAGCAGTGGAGGCTATCTGTACCCACCCTTCAGGTGGGACCTTCATAGGACGGCTCGACGTTGTGGCTTTTCCCTTCAGTTTCTGTTTTTCCCTTTCAGTTGTACTTTACAGTTGGGCTTGTATTTCCGGCCCCTTTTACTTTCAGCACAGCTTGTTACAGTTTTACTTAGTGTTTACTTTTCCGCTTGCTTACTCTGTGGTGCTTGTTTACTTTTCAAAGGCAATTCCTTCCCTTTTTCCGGGATTTACGCCTCGGTGCTAGTCGCCAGCCCCTGGCCTATGGAAGGCGGGCTTGGGGTAGTCACGGCATGGGCCCCGAGGACGAGTCGTGACAAATTGGTATCAGAGGTGGTCGGTTCTACCACAGACTCTGATCTTTCTTCTATGTGAAGCAATAGTGTTTAGCGTATTGAGTGTGTTTATCAGTCCAGGGAGTCCAGTGTTGGTGCGGCGGCTGACGTATCCGTACACCAGGACCCTGACTTCTGATTTCCGACTTAATGCACGAAAATATTGATTGCATGTGTGTTTCAAGTTTTCTTTGTGATTACTTGTGTCAGCTCACCAGGTATACTGTTTTGACCGTGGCGCACTTGTTTCCTTTTCAGGATGGCCCAACGACGTCATCCAGCTAGGGTTCCGAGCGATGTGCGTGGCGAGATCCCACCGAGCGTCGAGGACTCGGTACAGGGCCCTTTGACAGTTGAGGCACCGGCGGTACATATACCCACCGAGCCACCGATTCTACCAGCCCCAGCCGCTGACGATGCACGTCGCCTTAGTGCACTGCATGAGTTCCAGCGCTAGCGACCGCCTAGGTTCCGTGGGGAGACGGACCCTCAGGCCGCCGAGGACTGGCTGGTGGAAGTTGTACGGGTTTTCAGATTAGTGAGGACACCGGAAGACCTCATGGTGATCCTCGCAGCGAGCCTCCTCCATGCGGCAGCAGGCAGATGGTGGAGCTTGATGCTCCAGGTTCACGACGAGACATCTCTCCTCTGGACGGACTTTGAGAGCATCTTCCGCTCCGAGTTCGTCCCAGCCATCCTCCGAGCGGTGCACATCCAGGTGCTACTACAGCTGCGGCAGGGCAGCATGTCAGTGGCCCAGTACTCAGCGAGATTTACTTCTCTCTCGCGCTACTCCACAGATATGGTACAGGACCCGTTCTTTCAGGCCCGAACCTTCGAGCAAGGACTGAGGCACGAGATCAGGGCTTCGATGATCTCCCTCAACATTCCGACTCAGGAAGGGGTGTTGGAGTGAGCCCTCTTAGTGGAGAGTTTCCTTGCTGAGCAGTCTCCAGCAGCAAGACCCACCACTTGTCGGCATGCGGCAGAGTCTTCTGCAGCGGGCAGTAGACAGATGACGCAGGGGTCCAAGAGGACTAGACCTACAGGTGGTCGACAGCATGACTCTGGATTGTTTGTGCGAGGCACTCGGGGTGGGCAACGACTTTCCATGAGAGGGCAGTGTTACTCCTGCAGCGGGGTTGGTCACATGGCTCATGACTGTCCGACCCACCATACGGATGACCAACAGATGAACGAAGGACCCCCCCAGGTAGAGGCAGAGGTTCGATCAAGGCGGACCGCAAGGAGCAGGCGGCCATGGAAGGGGAGCTGGCCATGCAGCTGGAGGTGGACAACGCTTCGGGGTGTTGCCACCACCACCACCAGGAGGTCCATCTCGACCGCAGGGAGTTGGTGGACATGCAAGAGCTCAGCTTCAGGCAGCTGAGGCCTTCGATCAAGGAGCTATGGGAGCAGATGGACAGGAGCGGGACTAGTGGATACGTCTTTTTTACTTCTAGTTCCTTGTTGATATGGTGTAGTGTCTTTGTATTATGAGCTGCAATAATAAAAGACGAATACCCTTGTGATGTTTTTATTCATGTCCTCTTTTGTGTTGTTACTAAGAGGTTCCGGTTTAGACTGTTGACTTGACCCTCACCCGTGAGACATCTACTGGAGGAGACCCAGTTACCACACACTGATGCCGATAGTGTGACTCAACCCTTATAGGCGAGAGTAACGGTTGGATCTCTTGGTAGTAGCGTCGAGGCCTTACGACGTCATCCTTGGTATGGATTAGAACCATCCATGTCGGGATTGACTGTATTAGGCAAAGGAAGTGTTTCATCCAGAGGATGAGACCAGATTTCTCTTATCGGCAAAGAAGAAATCTTAGCAGCTCTTGTGGGATCGGAGATGCTCCAGGATATGACAGAGAAGGTCTAGGTCATCCAGGAGCGTATGAGGACAGCTCAGAGCTAGCAGAAGTCATATGATGACAGGAGGCGGAGGCCACTAGAGTTCGACAATGGTAACCACGTCTTCTTGCGTGTCTCACTTCGACGTGGTTTGCGGAGATTTGGCTAAGGCGGCAAGTTGTTTCCATGCTTCATCGGACCCTTCCAGGTCCTCAGCAGGATTTTTAAGGTGGCTTATCGCCTGGCTCTACCACCACAGTTGCGCCGGGTGCACGACGTCTTCCACATATCTCAGCAGAGGAGATACGTGCACGACCCAACGTCAATCTTTGACCATGGAGAGCTAGTCTTTGGTGATGGGGTGACTTTTGCGGAGGTCCCAGTGGAGATCGAGGATTGACAGGAGTGGGTCCTACGTGGACGATCGATTCCTCTAGTGCGCTTCAGATGGCAGCTCGGGAACCTCCAGGAGAGCACTTTGGAGCGGGAGGCTCAGATGCGTGCTCAGTACCACCTTTATATCCATAAGTTTGTGGTGAAGCTTTACAGGGACGTAAAGCCCTGTGGTGGGAGTAATGTAAAGACCCGTAAATTTCAAGGAAATTTTTTTCTTAATTTTCTTTGGAATTTTACAAGAGCGCAGTTTCTGAAGGCACCTGATTCCGAGGCCCAGTGTGACCAGGATCATTTTCCGAAGTTTGGCTCGGGTACGTTCAGTGAACGGACGAGCGGGTTTTTCTAACTTTTGAACCGGTGCCCGGAATCGAATTCTGAGGGCACCGATGAAATCGCAGCGCCGGTATTCGCTTAGAAACGCCTCTTCCGGAGTTGCGTTTTCTCGGGTGTGGTTTTTAATTTTCGGGCTTAAAGTTAAGAAATAAAATAATTTTATGACAACTTTATTTTATTTCACTTAAGCCACTTGGAAGCCACTTGAAGCCACTTAAAAGTGGCTTAAACTGAGTTGAGACAGATAGGGTATTATCTAGAAATATCCTACCCTCTTGGTAGGATATTTGTGAGGTGGGGCCCGCACGAGCCCCGCCGTTTCTTTCCGCTAAGTAATGAACCCGCGAAAACCCGTCATTAGGAAAGTCAACTGACGCGTTTTCTTAAATTCTTAACAGACCATTTAATTGGGTGGTTTATTTCGTGAATTAAATGGGCGGTTTCTTCGTTGAATTAATTCAACGAATTGATGGGTCGTTACTTACCTTTTTCGTTTGTTGGCATAATAATAAAATAAGACCAACAAGTCTTTTTGGAGGATTACACGTTGAGAGTCTTGACAGAATCCTTGAGCCTTCATCCTCCTTCACGAAGAACGTGAAGAACGTGAGGAACACTGACCTCTGACGAAGAATGCCGAACCCGTGGAAGTCGACGACGCGACGCCGTGTTCCGCGACACCGACGTTCCCTTCCTGCAACGTTCTTCTGTGACGTCTCTTCCTCCGCAACGAAATCTTCGATCAACTGTTTGAGTTCGCCGACTCAACGCCGGATTCCGTGACGACGCGACGCCCTTCCGTGACGACGCGACGATCCCCTCCTTCCGTGACGAACAAATCCGCAAAGAACGTGCGTACGACGACGACTACGAGGTAGGGGTTGTTGTGAAAAATTCCTTTTTCCCGTGATCGTTCTTTTTTTTAAGTGAAGAACCGGACAATAAGAACAATTTTAATACATTAAAATTGTTGATTCATGTGTTGAATTTTGTTTCTCCCGTTGTTTATCTCTAACGCGGAGGGTGCGGGCCAAACGAACACGGCCCGACAACCCTCCGCCGTTCTTCGTTGTTGTGCTGATTTGACGGGCGACGACGGAACGTGCCGCAACGGAAATTTGGTGGTTCCACAGTGAAGAACGAGTCCCGGGAGGAGCAGCGGCGCAGACAGGAACAGAATCGGACCACCAGAGCGACTCCAGTGGACCGCGGAAGCCGCCGGCGGCGCGGGTCGTCGGCGCGGCGGCGCCGGCAGCCGGGAGCGGCGGCGCGGCGGCGCCGGCAGCCGGGAGCGGCGGCGCCCGCGGACCCGCGACCGCGCGGGTCCGGCGCACGCGGGATGCGGCTGAAGCCGCGTCCGGTATTCTAGGGCGACACCCCGTGGGTGCCGCGGGGTTGTCACGCAGGGGGGGCGGCTTCCCCCCGCGTCGCTCGGGTCGTCCAGGGCGACACCCCGCGGGTGCCGCGGGGGTGTCACGCGGGGGCGGCAGCTCCCCCCCCCCCCCCCCCCCCCCGCGTCGATAGGCCGGGATGGTCGAGCCAGGCCGGTCCGATCGGTCGGGCCGGACCGGGTCGGGTCGACCCGGTTCGGTCGACCTAGGGGGGGGGGGGGGGTCGGGCCGGGTCGGCCCGGGCCCGGACCCCCCGTCTTCTGACATTTTTTGGTCAAATGCTCGTAACTTGAGCTACGGGCCTCCAAACGACTCGTCATCAGCGGAAACGTGATCCTTGGATCGATACGGTCATTTTGGTATATCGCACTCAAGGTTTCGGAATACTTTGGGTTCGGCCGGGTTGGTTCGTACACGAAACCAACCGGGCCCTCGGAGCGGAAACGCTCATATCTTGAGCAACTGACGTCCGATTGACGTGCCGTCATCTTTGTTGTTTTCCCCTTTGTGAGACGTATCTTTTGGCATACTCCACCTGAGGTTTGGACGCAGGTGGAGTACGTTCGGGTTGGTTTTTCCTTAAAAACCAACCGGGCCCCTAGGACGAAAAAACCAATAACTCTCAGACCGGGCGTCCGATCGACGCGCCGTCTGCAACGTTGAGTTCATGTTGACGATACAGAACTTTTGGATACATCAAATTTGGACTTCGTGATATTTGATGTATCGGCCTCTCGGCTCGTGGAGAGGACCCTCCCGAACGAGCTTGCTGTGAGCGGGAACCCTAGTGCTGGCTGCGACTTCGACGACGACGACTATACAGAGATCCTCGGTGGATTCGACTGCGACGATGATGAGAATAGTACGGGAATCCTCCGTGTCTTCGGCAGTGACCACTACGGTACACCTTGGGATACATCAACTCCGGACTGCATGTCAGTTGATGCATCGACCTTTTTGCTCGTGGAGTGGACCCTCCCGGAACAAGCATGTTGTGTGCGGAACGCTAGAGCCGGTTGAGATTTGACGACTGCTGATCGAATGACTCGGTGTGTTACGGATAACCCAGTGGGGAGCGCTTGGTTGTTGCGGTAGACCCACGACAGAGGTGCTCTTGGTTGTAGCGGCATAGGGGAGCGCTCGGTTGTAGCGGCAGACCCACGACAGAGGCGCGCTTGGTTGTAGCGGCACAGGGGAGCGCTTGGTTGTAGCGGCATAGGGGAGCGCTTTGTTGTAGCGGCAGACCCACGAAAGAGGTGTGCTTGGTTGTAGCGGCACAGGGGAGCACTTGGTTGTAGCGGCACATGGGAACGCTTGGTTGTAGCAGCAGACCCATGACAGAGGTGCGCTTGGTTGTAACGGCACAGGGGAGCGCTTGGTTGTAGCGGCACAGGGGAGCGCTTGGTTGTAGCGGCAGACCCACGACAGAGGTGCGCTTGGTTGTAGCGGCACAAGGGAGCGCTTGGTTGTATCGTCAGACCCATGATAGAGGTGCGCTTGGTTGTAGCGTCATATGGGAGCGCTTGGTTGTAGCGGCAGACCCACGACGGAGGAGCGCTTGGTTGTAGCGGCATAACCACTGTACTTGATGGAGAAGGAGTTTCCCAATAGCTTTGGGTCCAACTTCATGATCGATCCTATGTGGGTCATTGCGGGGGGTTAGTATCTTCCGACCCTTTATGGGCCCGATGGATTAGATGAATCAGTGACTACATCTGATCATCTCTATCGTCATTTGAAGAAGTATACATGTGTGAGTTGAATCCTCTGTGTTACTCTCCTTTGTGGATTGTGTTGAGCTATCCTATGTGGATTACTGTTTACGCTCCTTTGTGGATTGTGTTGAGCTATCCTATGTGGATTACTGTTTACTCTCCTTTGTGGATTTTGTTGAGCTATCCTATGCAGATTACTATTTACTCTCCTTTGTGGATTGTGTTGAGCTATCCTGTGTGGATTTACTGTTTACTCTCCTTTGTGGATTGTGTTGTGCTATCCTGTGTGGGTTTACATTTTCTTTCCTGTGTGGACTGGGTTGTTCTTGGGCTCGGACGTTGGAGCCAAACGGGAATTGATGACTTAGGTATATGTATGGGCATATACCTAAGTCGTGTCAGATGTTACTTCGTGATTGCATCTTTCCTTTGTGGATTATCCTTTGTGGATTTCGGGAGACCTTCGGGGGTCTCGGGGTCCCTACTGAGTAGCTTATACTCACCCCTGCACGGGCTTTTCCCGCACTACGTTGTGTTGGCTGCAGACGACGGACAGCACTGATCGTGGTGGAGGCGTGCGGAGCAGGACGGTACCTGGAGGTGGACCACTGGGCGGGACGTACTCGGAGCGGTTAGGTGGACCCGAGGAGCAGTGGAGGCTATCTGTACCCACCCTTCAGGTGGGACCTTCAGAGGACGGCTCGACGCTGCGGCTTTTCCCTTCAGTTGCTGTTTTTCCCTTTCAGTTGTACTTTATAGTTGGGCTTGTATTTCCGGCCCCTTTTACTTTCAGCACATCTTGTTACAGTTTTACTTAGTGTTTACTTTTCCGCTTGCTTACTCTGTGGTGCTTGTTTACTTTTCAAAGGCAATGCCTTCCCTTTTTCCGGGATTTACGCCTTGGTGCTAGTCGCCAGCCCCTGGCCTATGGAAGGCGGGCTTGGGGTAGTCACGGCATGGGCCCTGAGGAAGGGTCGTGACAACCAAGTCCTACCATAGTTTTTTTGATTTCACAAAAGTAACCCCTAGTGGCGTTGTACACACTAGGGTAACATATGTCCATTTCTCGACACACCCAAGGTTCTCAATGTGATATGTTTTTTCAAAACCATTTCCAAAATCCATGCTCACATTTAATAAAAACCATTTTCACCAAATCAAATCCATTTAAATGAAAAACCCAAAGGGATCAACAAAAACATATATAAATTATTAAATTAGAAATAGTTTCATAGATACACCTACCTCGAGAAAAATGAAAACATGTCCACCTTCAACAACTAAGATAAAAAAACTATGGATTATCCTTTGAAAGAAAATACATGATAAGAAACTAAAATGTATTGATAGAAAATATCAACCAATCATGAATCTGAAACAAAAAATGTATCCAATGTTTCCTCCATGACCAAAGGCAATAAAGAAGTAGAAATAAATATTATTAGGGATATGTGGTACAACCACCATAGGAATCAACACAAAACATAGCGATATGGATGTAGGTAGATAACCCAAAATCACCATAGGGTTTGAGATGAAATCATTCATGCCTAATGACAAAATATTTAGGCATACAGTATATTTAAAACTAATGTACTTGAGGAATTCACATCATGAATCCCTTTCACTATGTAAAATCCCACAAATTAAAAATACACTAAAAAGGGAATCACGAGTAATTAAATTAAATATCAGTAAATGTTTTCCTGATGTGTAATGGTTTTATGTCTTGTAAACTTTTCACACACTACATGAAAGTCATGGAATCTTTCCTATAATAGATTCATGTCATGTAACCATTCATGATTTAATGTGTCTAGAAGGCAATTCTCAACCCAGTTTTCTATAGAAAAACTTAAAACCAAAACTTAAGGATCTATAATCCAAAGGATCACCTTTTAAATCCATTTACACATTTATACCCAAACTATATTAATCCAAACAAACATACATACCTATATTTAAGGTCACTTCCCCCAATAAAGTCTCTCCATTCCCAAAAAGCCTATAATGGACCCCAAAAAAAGCGAAACTATAAAAAAAGTAAAATCATGCCTAAAGGAAGGTAATGGGGTGTTATAGATAATATGATCTAATTAGGTATATAGTGTTGTTAAAACATATTTTTGTGATAGTAAATATGTTATTATAACCCCCTATGATCCAATGAAAGGAACTCTACCTTTATAAAAACCCTAGGAAATATAATTTTTATTACAGGGTAAATACCTATGAGTGGTACATGCATCATATATATTTAGACTTATGTTTTAATTGATGTGATTTGAGAAAATAAAAATGAATATTATTAAATTATTATTAAATGAATTTTATACCATAGAGCTTAGGTGTTTACTTTATTACTTGTAGAGGGTTGTACCAAAGTGTGTTTAGTTTCATTTGTTATCAATATTTCAACATGTGTTTATAATATAAAGTTGAGAGAATATTTTATTAGAGCTGTGTAGGAATATTTCCTTATGGAGGTTAAGAATGATTCATTATAAGGTGTAAGAAACATTCCTTATAGAGTGTAAGAAAGTTACCTTACAAACTCGGACATTGTTATGTCATTCTATAAGTTCTAACATCATGAAGATATTTGTGATATAAGATTTATTCTAAAGGGGTTGATCAGGGTTACCAAACTGATGGTAATGGATTGAGGCTACCGGTCATAGATCACTATAAAGATGTGATTATATGGTGATATAACACATTGTTAACAGATGGTCCAGGATATTTATTACTGTTTGAAGGTTTAGTAAGACCCGCGTGCAGCTGGTTTTTTACATAATTGTATAAATATAGAAGTACAAAGGGGGAGATATAAAAAATTTAGACAAATATTTGTATTCTATGTTACAACATTCTAAGATATAAATGTAAAATGGTTAGTCTTTGAGATATCAGATTAAAAATGATCAAACATAGAATTTGTAGAAGTTATAATCAGTCAATGGATTATTATAAAGCTTCATTGAATGGAGAATGGGGGAGTAAAAATTTCACCTAATGTAGGATAACATATATCTTCTATTAGATAGAGGAAACTCATGCAATTAGTGAAGGTCTATCAGATAGACACATGAAAGATAAATACTTTTTATGTCATAAAATGGAGAAATGTGAAAGAACTCTTAGTAGAGAAGGGATTACAAAGTTTGAGATACATTTTAATGGAATCAGATGGATGAATATTATACTAAGGTACATGATTTCATCAGAAATACGATCCTATGAAGATTTTTCATCCTAAGTTTCTAAGGAAAAATGATTGGAAAAAGTCTTGTGAAGTCATCGGTTATAGGTTTCATATAAAGAGCATCACTTAGAGAGAAGTATAAAGATCCCCCATATGGAGATATGGGATTTCATTAGAAAAACATATGTTGAGTACATCAGAAAGAGGTTTCATAACAAATGGAAGTTGAATAGAGGTTCATCAGACGATGAAAGTCTCTAAGTCCATCAAATGGAGGAATATATATTTGTTCCATCAGACATAGGAGTTATATAAGTATATTTAAATAAACTACATAAAATCCTTTACAATGAAAATGTTAACCTGATTGATAAATGTTTAATATCTTTTTAATTTTAAGGAATTTTTTATAAGTTCCTTAACATGAAGTTTAAGGATGTTTGATTAAAGGTAGATCATTTAAGAAATTTCAAGTGTGTTTGAGAATGTTTTGTAAGAGTTAAGAAGATCCCAATGAAATTAAATTGAGATGGAATCTTTGAAATAAAAAGTTTCATTGAATGGGTAAATGAATTTAATTTCCCACCAAAACTTCTAGAAACACACCTATATAAAGGGGTTCAACAGTATATAGAAATGTGTGGAACTCTATTAATAAACGTAGAGAATATAAATTGATGAAGAGTTTCTATTATGAGTTTCAAAAAAAGTTACTACTTGTTTGAATAAAAATAATTAGATAGAGGAGCTTAAAAAAGTAGATCATCAGATTGAGTTTCAGCAGTCAAACAGTGAGTTCATCCAATCAAGTTCCTACTTAATTTAAGAAGGTGCAACATACTGAGTTCCATCATTTGAAGAAGAAGAATAATTATATTTTTCAATTTAGTTCCTAATTATTCAAATATAATTCATCAATATTAGATTCATCATATTAAGAACGAGGATCACTATATCAAACTTGATTCATTAGATAGAAAAGCATCATATAGATCTTCTTTAAACAGGATCATACCAAATATAAGTGAAATGTCTTGAGAAGAATCATAAAAAGACATAATATATGGATTCATTGTACATAGGGTATACCATATAGATTCAATCAGATGAAAATTTCTATGTAAGTTTTTAGAATAAGTTCTAGAAAAGTTCAGATTTATCATATCTAGGTATTCCTAAGGTTAGGATGAATTTATAAGGTGAATAGAATCTTGAGAGATTTTTTTATGATCTTGAAGATTTTACACAAGTGAAGGTGATCCAACATACTTTTAGATAAATAGAATATATTTATATAGTGGATTTTAAAATAAGAATGAAAGATCTTAAAGTTGGGGGGTATAACTAGTTACTAAAAATGATTTTGGTTGGGGGTAAAACCAGTTGTGAAGAAAGTGGATACAGTTAGGACAGTTGGGGGTATAACTAATTTTGGTAGAATATTTGATTATTGGGGGTAGAACTATGGTTAGTTGCAGTAATAATTATTGGGGGTAATAACTAGTTGTTGTATGTTCCTTTGTTATCTTGAAAGAAAATGTTTGGGAGAATAACCAAAATAGAAAGGAGTATTTATTTTTATATAAACTTTTCAAAATCATGTATTCATCTCTATTTATATTTTTTTCATATGAAATGTGACATTGAGATTTATATTTGAGTAGATCATAACTCTTACAAGTTTTAAAGGTTATAAAAAAATTTCTTTTGGAGTTAGAAAATTTTCTTTAAAATAAAAGTGATCATTGATTCACCCCTCCCCTCTCAGTGATCCAAAAATTATCCAGGTAATATCAATTGGTATCAGAGCCTAGATTCACTCTAAACTATCTAACCATCGTGTGAGTATGGATAATATAAATCCAGTGAATAGCAGAGTTGTTCTAATATTTGATGATAAAAACTATCATATAAGGAAGAATAGGATGTTAACCTATATTCTATCTCTTGTACGTAAAGCTAGACATGCTACAACAGTGATATTTCTTCCCATTAATGAGGTTTTTATGATAGGTGTTGATAAGATAAATTTGGAAGCTGATGGAAAATCTCATAATTCCATGTTAATATCTCTTATGTATAATTTTTATAGAATTATAATAGGGTTTCTAATGGATAAAAATATGGGATAAGCTGAAAAGAATTTATGATGGGAATGAGAAAGTTAAGGAATCTCAAATAAAAATCTAGAGGAGAAGGTTTGAAGATATTAAGATAGATTATAAATAAAGTATTGATGAATACTTTTCAATATTTAATGAGATTTTCAGAAATATCGAAGGATTTGGTGAGAAGTTGGAATATTCAACTATAATTATGAAACTAATGAAAAGATTTCCAAATAGATTTGATGCTAAATTGTTATCTTTAGAAGATTTATATAGCATCCCTCCTTTTTATAACATAACTTTTCATTACATTATACAAAACTGAGGATCTTTAAGGTTTAGTGTCTTGGAAACCAGGAACTTAATACATGAAACAAAAAAAACATTCTTCTTAAACAATTGAAAGGATTATCCTTATGTTCATCCTAGGTTCATTACTGCATCTCATAACCTGGGGACATACATCAAAAGAAAGGGTGAGCAGAAGGCCCAGTAAGGGAAACAAGGGAAACATTTAACATGTGAACTTGAGATACATCAATAATGTCATGAAAAGAATTTTAAGGCATGGGAATGAAATCATGAGGAATATCATAATAAAAATAACGTTTTTCATAACTTAAAGATGTGGCTACAACATTTAACAAAGACAATAATTTATGTTTCACCAAGGTCCATCCCCAAGGTGTCAATAAAAATTACCAAGGTTATTCACCAAGGTATCAGTCTAAATGGTCATCTCTAGAGATTAAGTCTTTACCTAATGCATTGGAACGCTATTAAGGAGAACCCTTAAATTTGTCTTTATAATCATGTGAGCCACATATATAATCATCAATAATTTCATAAACAACCCATATAGAATAAAAGAAATGGGTTTCATTTCATAATCATAACGTTTTAAAAACTGCTTTAAAGACATGATCTTTGTGTCACTTTAAAACCCACAGAAAATGAAGGTGGGTATCATGTATGTAAATCCCAGAATTTAAAATAGAACAACTTGTTATATATGTGAATACCCCTATAGAATAGAGAGCTTTTAGTATTCACTTAATAAAATAAAATAACTTTAGAAAAAGAGAGAGACATTTTGAGACGGAAATTCTGCAGCATAACGGCTATGTTACGAGGTTTTAGAAAACATTGAAAAGAGAGGGGACATGGGTCACCCACTCATAAATAATCCATAAAAAAGTAGGGGAACAGAATATAAATGATTCAAGAACATGTTAATGAAATTTTAATGAAATACTATTTGAAATGAAAAACATGTAAGGAAGACAAAGATTAGATTTCTCTTATGAAAAATTCGGCAGCCTAACGGCGCCACTTAAAACAGAAAAATACTGAATTGAAGAGATAAAATAGGGTATCTCATCATATGAACATAAGATTTCAGTATGATAGATATAGATTTCATACCCCAAAAAAAATAGAAAGGAACTTGAAAGACTTGACATGAAAGTAGAACTTTGAAAAATGAGAAAGGTGAATGAGTCCCTTAAAAATTCGGCAGCCTAACGGCGCCACTTAAAACTTCAAAATAATGAATTGAAGAGATCAAATAGGGTCTCTAATAATATGAACATAAGAGTTCATTATGATAGATATATAGATAATACCCCAAAAAAATATAAAGGAACTTGAAAGACTTGACATGAAAATAGATCTTTGAAAAATGAGAAAGGTGAACGAGTCCCTTAAAAATTCGGTAGCCTAACGGCGCCACTTAAAACTTCAAAATACTGAATTGAAGAGATCAAATAGGGTATATCATCATATGAAAATAAGAGTTCAGTATGATAGATATAGATATCATACCCCAACAAAATATAAAGGAACTTGAAAGACTTCACATGAAAATAGATTTTTAAAAATGAGAAAGGTGACGAGTCCCTTAAAAATTCGGCAGCCTAACGGCGCTACTTAAAACATCAAAATACTGAATTGAAGAGATCAAATAGGGTCTCTCATCATATGAACATAAGAGTTCAGTATGATATATATAGATATCATACCCCCAAAAAAATACAAAGGAACTTGAAAGACTTGCATGAAAGTAGAACTTTGAAAAATGAGAAAGGTGAACGAGTCCCTTAAAAATTCGGCAGCCTAACGACGCCACTTTAACATTCTTAAAATGAAACGATGAGAGAAAGAGGGATTATATCATCATATTAACATGAAAAATACAGTAGGATGAATATAAAATAACATCCTCCAACATAAGATCATGGATCATAAAAGAAATGACATAAAAGAGATTACTTGAAAAGAAAGAGGGAGGTAGGATCCCTTACCTTAAACGTAACTCTTAAAACTCAAATATTGAGACATTGAGGGCTTGGGGGCACCTTGGGAGGACTCCTTGGGAGGTAATGATACCATAGCTTCGTTGGGGGAGAGTTTGGAGTCAAATGGATGAGAGGATGGCTTGATATTTATAGGGAAAGTGAGGGTACAAGGCATTAATGGCCAAGGGACACCTCATTAGTGGTTTTGGCAAAACCATGGGCTTTCCCATGGTATTTTCCCATGGTATTGGCCACTTGGTACACCTAATACCTTATATTACTATTCATAAGTCGACCATATTGATTACATACTTAATACATCATTTAATTATGTCATTAAACACCCGCAACTTAAAAACTGTATTTTCACTATTCATCAAAAATTCAACTTTCTCAGAAAAATCCCAAAATTTCACCTTACCCAAATATCAATGCTATGATTTCAAAAATGAACTCCATTTTATAAAAAAAAATTATAAAAAATTTTTAATTTAATTTTTAAATAAATACACTATTCACCGAAAAATTCATTTTTTTCAGAAAAATCCCCAAAAATTACCTTAACATAATATCGATGCTCTAAGTTCAAAAATGAAATCCATTTTATAAAAATAATTTTCTAAATATGTTTATTTAAATTTTTAATTAAAAAACACTATTCACCTGAAAAAACTAATACTTGACTAATAATTTATGAAACCGTTATTTAACCATTTTATTGAATCACGTTACTTAATCAAGGTGCCTAGATTATATTAATGCTTTATTTAAGTGATATTACTAATCCATTTGGTCACATTACTAATCCTAAGCATAAAATCACTATTCATAATTTACTATTCATCAAAAATTAAGTTGATCTTATTAGATTCTAAATTTCATACTGAACATAATTGTAGAAGACCATTTTTTGAAAATCATTACACATTTTTAATTATTTAAGGTTTAATTAAACATTTTTTTTAAAATATATTTTCTCTAAAATTCACCAAAAATATGCATACTATATTTATCTGGACATTTGAAAATTCATAAACTTTATCATAAGAAGAAATCAAAATTTTTATTTAAAAAAAATTATTACACAAGGTAGTTACGGTCTCCTTACATATCCCCTTATCACACCAACATAGGACCTAAGTGTAAGGTGTGCTAAGGTGAGAGAATCCGAGGGAGGCTCGGCCAACATCACACGAGTAGTAATTTCTATCAGTTTGAACTTCTCGTGAAGGCGATTCCATTCTAGCTTCACTCGATGAAGTTCAGCTTGGGTTTGGTCCAAAGCAAAGCCTAGTGGTGCTACCTCCTTCCCAAGTTCTGTTAGATGGGCTTCGATCGGTCCAAGACTACTGGGTGAGGCCATCGAATCTTCTTTCTATATTAAATAACCAAGATCACTTGTATTTAGAGACAAAAGTCGCAATATTCAGTTTTCAACGGTCATACTGACTAACGGTTATATAATAGTCAAAACCCAACAGTCTCATTTTAATTATACTCATGTTATCAAATGAAACAGTTTTTTTGAGTATGAAAAATAAAATAACACACCAAATTAGGAAACAATATTTATTCAAAATTTCGGGTCGTCATAATTTATAAGATTTATCTATCGATAAAATTGGGAATATTATCATAGCATATGAGGTAACTAAAAAATAGTCTTTAAGAAGAATTCTAAGGAAGAAATAGAATTTAAAGATTTATTAAAGGAGAATCTAATAGATAAATAATTTGTGGAAGAATAATATTATTCATAGGTATAGGAAAATGAAAAGGAATTTAACATAATCATTTCACTTCTATCTAAGAGATACAATAAGGGGAAATGTAAAGGTAAAATTTCTCTTAAATATTGTAATTGTAATGATAAAGGTTATTTTGTAGGATATTTTCCTAAGAATAAGTATAAATATTCTATTTCAAAAGAAGAAGATAATAAGTCACCAAAACATAAGTGAAATAATCATAAGAAAAAGTTTTTGAGAAACAAGAAGAAATTTTTTTCGATAAGAAGATAGCAAGATGATTCTTCATCTAGAAATAAATTTGATTGTCATGTTAACTTCTTAAATCATGTAATAAGAGGAAGTGAATCATCAAATAATTATGATGATGGTGAACAAATAATATAACATGACTGGATTCTTAAATAAATTTTGGAATATGCTCTTAAGAAACATACAAAACTCAAAAAGGAAAGGAACAAGTTGAAAAATGAATTTAAGAAGATAACTTTTGAGAATGGTGAGAAAATAAAAAATGTGGAGATAAACCTTAATGTGATTAGAGCTTATAAAATGAAAGATAGTGATCTTGAGATAAAACTAAAAAGTTATAAAGAAACATCAGTTAGGTAGAAGAATATTAACAAGGTAGAAATAACACTTTTTGAAAAATATAAGTAGAATGGGTTGACTTTTGATAAATTAAAAAAGATAGTAAATATTCTAAAAAAAATTCTAATAAATAAAAAGAGTTTTCAAAAACACAATCAATGTTTCTTATAACACCAAGTGAGTTAAGAAAAATGAGATAATACTTTATACCAAAGTAGTTGAGGTTAAAGGTGAATCTTCTCAATCTGTTGAAAAGAAATTTTCATAGAATTAAGTTTTTTTTATTCCAAAACAATCTCAATGTATATCTTATTATAATAAAAATGAAGGTTCAAAATTTAAGATCTATGAGAAATCATATTCCACTAAGAAAGAGTGGAATTTATCAAGAAAGTATCACCTTGAATGAAATCACCCCTATTTTTTAAAAATAAAACAAAAACAAACTTCAAATTATTACTAATATCAATCTAAAAGATCATGATTCATAGGACACTATTGGTGTTGTGGAATTTTTAGGAACATATAATATTCATGCTAGTGAAATATGTCTCTACTAAGAAATATGTGTGAATCAAGGGGGATTTATAATGAGAAAATAATAAAAAACATTCCAAGAAAGTATGATAAGGAAGAAAATAAAGTTTTTAAGGTGAAGAATGTTAAATTTGTAGGAGAGAAAAATGTAAAGATTAATAAAGTTAATAAAAGAAAATATTTAAATAAAGTTTAGTAGGGAAATAAAGAGTGATTTATTATTTGTCCAGATCAAATATACCTAGATATAAAGATAGAGGAAGAAAAAAATGTTTGTTTAAGAAAAATAGAAAAATTAATTTTCAAAAACTGAGAATAAAGTTGATAAAAAGTTGTCAACAAATATAAATTTAAAGATTTAGAAAAAATGAGAGAGGTGTTATAAATATGGTAATATTACAAAAAAACATATGACTCTCTTACCATTCTAAGAAGAATGTATGAAAAGGATATTATAAAATCAAGGTGAAAAAGATGTTATGATATCTAAAGAGAGTATGATAGTTTTATTTTAATATTCTACATATAAGAAGAAAAAAAGTATAACCCATGAAAAGTGTAATAAAAATAATTAGAATTTGAGACTGAGTGAAGATTATCAGTCTGAATGTTACTTTTAAGGAACACTGAGTTTCCTCCTTATTCCCATACATTTTTATTTATACTAACTAGTAAGTAATTAAATGATAATAAGTAAGAAAGATGGATAAGTGTTGTATAAGTTTTATAGAAAGTTTGATAAATCCATCATGGAACATTTTTACCAACATAATAAAAAAAGTTAGGTTACCCTTGATATAGATAAAATCTAAAGATAAGGTATGATCATCACGCTTTTCTTAAAAATTAGATATTTTATTGGAATTGTGTTTATACACCTAAACTATTTTGATATATTTTCTAAGATAGATATAATTTTTTCCTTAAAAAACTTTTCAAATGGCCCATAATATAAATATGTTTGAATAATCTTGAATAAAGTATTACATGAAATATATTTTATGGAAAAAATTAATTACCATGATTATACACTCTTATTTTATATACTAGTTTCACCCATGTAGACTTAGAGTTGTTTAGTTAAAGGATCTTTGTTAAGAAACACATGTGATACTAATTTTTATCTCTATGTTTTTTTCAAAATTATGAGGAAATAATATGTGATGAGACATTTAGTATGTTACCTTTGTATTTTATTTTTAGTAAGGGGGAAGTAACATTGGGGAGATTCAAACATTATGAATAAATTCATGAGTACACATATTGACTTCTAATATGTTTGGAGTTTTGATGATGATATTGAGAAAAAGTTAGATATTATTGTTCAAAAGTGCGTTTAGTTTGATTTGTTTTCAATATGTCAATATATTTTTGTAATAGAAATTTGAGATAATGTGTTACTGGAGTTGAATATGAAACTATACTTATGAATGATAATGAATTTTCCTTATAAGGTGTAAGAAACTTTCCTTATTGAGTCTGAGAAAGTTTTATTATAAATTCAAATAATTATTTTTCGTTCTATGAGTTCTTAATATCATGAATATATTTTTGATACAAGATTAAGTCCAAATGGGGAGATAAATTTTACCAAAATAATGGTAATATATCAAGGATAATTGATATGGATCATTGAATAGAAGTGATCTGAAGGTAATCCATCACATTGTTACCGGATAGACCAGGGTGGTTGTTACCCGTCGAAGGTTCAGCATGATGCATGTGTTGCTTAGTTTGTATAACCTTATAAAAAGATAGAAGTAAAAAGGGGAGATATACAAAAATGGATAAATTTATGCAATATATAATACAAAATTCTAAAATATTAATATATAAAGGTAAATTATTTAGTGACCACATATAGAATGATCGTACAAAGAAGTCAGATAAGTTCTGATAGATTCAAGGATTATTATGAAGATACATCAGACAGAGGATGGGAGAGTAAAAAATTTCACTAAACAAAGGATATATTTTCTACGATACCAAATAGAGTAAACTCATGCATTGAATAAATTTCCATCATACATACACACTAAAGATCTAATAAATAAGGAATTGTGATGTCATCAGATCTAGAAATGTGAATGCATTCCAAGAAGAGAAGGGCATATGAAGTTTGTGATAAATTTGGATGGAATTTGATGGATGAACATTACAATTTGGTACATGGTACCATAAAATAGATGATCCTATAAAGATGTATCAGCCTGCGTTTCTCAGGAAAAATGATTGGAGAAAGTTTTTCTGAGACATCAGTCAGAGGTTGTATATGAAAAACATTGGTTTGAGAGCATTATGAAGATCCAATGGATGAATATATGAGTTTTCATCGAATAAAAATATTTTTAGTAAATCATATGGAGGTTTAATAACAAAGGGAAATCAAACTGAGGTATATTGGATGATCAAAGTCTATGAGTTTATTAGACAAAGGAAGTTGGGGATTTTTCATCAGATAGATGAGTTCTAAGGAGCTTTACATAAACTATTTAAAGTCTATTACAATTATTATGTTGATTTGATCACTCAATATTTACCATCTTTCCAAGTTCAAGGAAGTTTTTATAATTTCCATAACATATATTTTAAGGAATTTCAAAGAAAGAGGGATATTTTAAAAACTTCAAGTGAGTTTGAGAATGTTCCAAAAGATTTGAGAATCTCCTAATGAAATTCAGTTGAGTGGGAATCTTTGAAATAAAAAATTTCATTGAGTAGGAAAATTCATTTGATTTCTTTCCCAAACATTAAGAATAACACCTATTTAAAGGTGAAAAATAGTATAGAGAAATTTTTGGAACATTTTTTATACACATGGAGGAGATAAAGTTCTGAAAATTTTGTGCCATTGGTTTCCAGCCATGGTACTACTTGGTTGAAGAAGAAGTAGTGAACCATGGAGTTTCAAATAGAATATCATCTGATCGTGTTTTATTGATCAAATATTGAGTGTATCCAATCAAGTTCCTACTTGATTAATAAAGGTACATTAGACTGATTTTCATTAGTTGAAGAAGAAGCACCGTGAGAGTTGTTGATTGAGTTCCTACTTAGTTGAAAAATATTCATTGGGTCGAGTTTCATTAGACAAAGGAGGTACACCAGATTGAACTTCCTTCATTGGGTAGAGAAGAATTTAATGATTTTATAGGATGAAGATTATTTGAATAGGATCACACCCTAAAGAAGTTAAATTTCTTCAGAATCATAATTTGGATACATACGAGATAAAGTCATTAGATAGAGGGAATATCAAATGAATTCAATCATATGAACATTTCTAAGAGACTCATAAAAAATGGTGTGGAGACCCTACACAATTGGCGTGAGGGAAATAAAGTTGTAGATTTCATGGAATATAAGGATTGCCTACATTTCACCTACTTCTCCATCTTGGGATCATTTTTATTTGAAGGATTTTACATAGTCCAAGGGGATTCCCTTGGTCTACACCATTTCAAACCCCCATAGTTCCCCTATGCTCATGTACTTGTACTTGTACTTTACCTTTTACCTAGAATTATTTTTATTTAATAAAATTAATATGAAGGGGTGAGTGTATCTAGGTCTTCCTAATATTAGGAGAAATTTTAAAGGATAATATAATATTAAGATAGTTAGTGAAGATTTTAATGATTGTACATAGGTGAAGAGGATCCATCTTTCTTATGGATAAAGAGAAAACCGTTCTACAATGGATCAAAAAAGAATAAGGAAAGATATTGTAGTTGGGGGTATAACCAGTTAATAAAAAGGATTGTGGATGGGGGTATAAATAACTATGAAGAAATTGGATATTGTTAGGATATTTGGGGGGTATAACCAAGTGTGGAAGAGGATCATATTATTGGGGGTAGAACTAGGGTTATTTGGATGAATGATTAATGGGGGGTATAACTAGTTACTTTTTTTGACTTTCTAATCTTGATAGAAAATAGTAAAATAATCCATTTTTAGGGGAATAAAAAACATGTAAAGGTGTTGTTATTTGTGTTGAACCTTTTAAATATCATGTGTTGGAATCTCTTTATATTTTTTGTATATGAAAGGTGAGTTTTAGATTTATATTTGAGTGGATCGTAACTCTAACAAGTTTCAAATGTTTGGAAAAGTTTCCTTATCAAGTTGGAAAATTTATTATAAAAGAAAAGTGATCACTGATTCAACCCCTCACCCTATAAATGATCCTATATTAATCTAGGGAACTTCATAGAGATGGTTTATAGTCACCATCCACATGTGGTTTGGTTTGGTTAGGTTTAGTATAATAATCTAGTTGACCACCAAAGGGTTATCCTGACTAAGGAGGATGAGGCTTAGAGGATGGTGTTGTGTGTGTTCTAGTATCAGGGGTTAAAAAATTATGAGGGGGAGTATCCTATTTTTATGCTGATCACTCGTTGGAGGATCTCAAGATATACTTTTTTTATTCAAAAAAGGTTATATTATCGGGTTCTGTTGGTCATCATCCAGATGTGTGGAGCATCTCACTATTAATAGATATTGTATCATAGAGATTAAAAGAAGGAAGAGGTTTCATGGGATTATTTTTAGAGGCAGTTTCATGTGTATTTCCTATCATTTATGGTAATTTAAGTGAACAGGAAATAGCTTCTCTCCCTTTTGTAATGTTTCCTAATCATGCGGGATCTCATAATCAGATTCAAGGACCTTCTTCACTTCACCCATAATATCTACCTTGGTGAGAATTCTGGAGCATGGTGTTTGGAAGAGACCTCATGCACAATTATTTAACATGAGTTTACTCAATTTCTATTTCCAATTAATTTGGATGTGTATAAAAATATTTAGGCCACCAAGAGGGGGTATTCACAATTAGGATCTTCCTTAAAGGGTGGTCATCTGAACTCCCCGAGGGGAAGAGTTTTAGAGGGGGGATCTTGGATTTCGAGGCAATTGAGGTTCTAAACATAGGGAGTCAGTACCATCCCTCTTATTATCATTTATATGGAAATATTAGTTCCCATATATTCAAAATAATATCAACACAAATTTTATTTTTTTGTGAAGTTTTCTTCCATCAGTGATATCAACGTCCAACTATTTTGAGGGCCCAACATGGAATAAGTAGTCTGATTATTTAATATCCTTAAATAGTAGTTTCCTATAAGGCCATATAAATGGAAGTTATCGTAGGTTTATTTTCTATCAAGAGGATATACAGCCAGTATAGTCCATCATCATGATGTTCCCTTCCCTCAGGGATATAGATATGTGTGTTGTTGTGGAGCTGGTTTCCAACAGGTCCAGTGAGGCTAAAGTGATAGACATAAAAAATTGTGTGTAGTGGAGGTTCCAACTATATGTGGTAGGGAGATCATTCAAGGAACTATTTTATTTACTTATAGTTTGCATTAATCCTTTTTTATTTATTTTGGGGAATCATATTCTTTTATTTCACCCACCATGGTTTGGGCCTTGGGACTTAGGGTGAAGAGGAATCTAATTACCATGGTGTTGATCTCACCAATAGGTGGTCAATCCAGTTTGTTTAACATATATCATGGTTGTGAGCTGATTATGGGGTACAATTAATCACTTATGGACTTATTTCTACTTTATATAAACCTTATGATGTTATTCGTAGAATGTATGGGCTATATTTTGTGCACATGATCATAGATTATTTTTAGAGGAGGGTTGTGTTCTGTGATGAGTAGGGGTTGTGTGAAGTCTTCATTGGTGATTAGGATTATCTAATAGTTCATATAAATTCCTAACCATTATTTTCTCATATTATATAACCATCATAGGATTTGGTAGAGGTAAAATTGGTGGATTTTCCAAAAGTTGTTGAGGAGTTTCTAGATTTTTTATCAAAAGAGGTTATAACCCTATGCCCCTGATGAGATATTGTGTTTGGGATAGAGTTATAAGTCAGTGCCTCTTTTATCTTAATGGATCCTTAATGTATGGAACCTTTGGAGTTATAGGAT
Organism: Viscum album; assembly: GCA_963277665.1. Lineage (NCBI taxonomy): Eukaryota > Viridiplantae > Streptophyta > Magnoliopsida > Santalales > Viscaceae > Viscum > Viscum album. Next base: position 642,450,035 of record OY728120.1, on the reverse strand, counting down.
TTGAGTATCCAAATTGATTATTTGATGTATAAGGTCTTCATTAATCTTAGTGTATCAACATCAGGTGCCCTAATATTATTCTCTAAGAAGGTGGAAATTATTCTATGGTTTTTCATAGAATACTAATGGTTTAATAAGATGAGAGTCAATAATTTTAATCCTCTTTCAATTATTAATGATTTATTTTATCAATTAAACTTATCTATCTAGTTTTTAAAGATTTATTTGTGGTCCTGGTATCATCACATGAGGGTGAATGAGGAGGATATTCCAAAGGTTGTATTCATATTTCACTATGGTTACTTTAAGTTAATGTTTATATTGTACAGTTTCATGAATGCCCCAAATTTTTTAACGAGACTCCTAAAATATATGTTTCATGAGTTCCTAGATAAGTTTGTGGTAGTGTTCATCGACAAAATTCTCATTTACTTAAAGTAAAATGAGGATAATATTGAGCATCTTAGGTCTATTTTTCATGATCTTTCATGGAACCTTATCTATGGGAATTTGTCTAAGTGCATGTTTTTATATGTGAGGTGTATTTTATTGGGCATGTGGTGTCCCAGAAAGGAGTGGTAGTTTATCCTTTTAATATTAATTCATTTTTTTCCTAGGAAACACCAAAGAATGTTATATAGGTTCATTACTTCCTTGCTATCATGGGATATTACCAGAGTTTTATGTCTAAATTCTCTTGGATTGCATTCCCATTGGTATCCCAAATGTGGAAGGACCAAGATTTTATATGGGCTAATTATTGTCTAGTAGATTTTGATACCAGAAGGATTAGTTGATCAGTGTTTTCCTAATTTGGTTTATAAAAGGAAGAAGTGATGTTTGAAGTTTAATGCAGTTCTTCTTATCTCATTTTGGGTTTTATCTTAATGTAGAATAGGAAATAAATATCATATGGTTCATGGTAGTAACATCCTCATGATCATAAATATTCCACCCATGATCTCAAGTTATAAATAATTGTGTTTTTTCTAAAGTTATGGAATCATTACCTCATCGATGAGTGGTTTTTTGTATTCACATGTCATAAAATCGTGAGGAATATATTATCTCAACAAGATATGAATCTATATTAATGAAGTTTCATAGATTTATTAATGGACTATGGATTTGATGACCTCTATACCCTATGGAAATGGAATGTAGTTTCTAATATGTTGAGTGAGAATTCATGGGGAGATATTATTCATAATTATAGATAATCTTGATAGTGATGGAGGAGCTTGCAGTAATGTGTCTTGATGAAAAAGTGGTTGGTGGTAGATTTTTCCTATATCAAATTATAGTGATATATTTCTTGTTATAGTGGGTGGAGGAGTCTTAGTGGAGAGACTTAGAGGTATAGGTGATGTGGGGTCATGTCTTCCATGGTGATGCTCTTGAGTTATGGAAGGATGAGGATTGACATAAAATGTTATTTCAAGGGATGTTTTCCATTCCATTTGTAGTGAATGAGGAGGTTCTCTATGGGTTTCTTGGATCACCCATAGCAATGAATCCTAGTATACCAAGATGTATCATGCCCTGAGGAGTCAAATCTGGTTGTCCGGAATTAAGTAGTGAATGGTCAAGTTTGTGTCAAGGTGTTTTGTTTTCTAGCAGTTGAAAGCCTATAATCATGTTCTATGTGGTTTGTTACATCCATTGAATATACATAAGTAGAAGTGGGAGTATTTTAATGGATTTTTTCACCAGTTTACACCGAACCCAAGGGGGTAAGATATTATTTGGGTTATTGTGGATTAGTTAATTAATTAGATATATTTCTTGGTGATCAAGGATCTAAGTGTTGTGGATTTTATGGTGAGGTGGTATGTGGATGATATAATGAGTATTTATAGGATACTAAGGACCATCATCTTTGATCAAGATCCTTGATTTAACATGAGAGTTTAAGGAGTACTTCAATGTGATTTTGTATCTAAAATATACCTTATTACCTTATTCCATCCCCATATGGATGAGAAGACAGAACATACCATTTAGATGGTGTAGGATATGTTCTACACATAAATCTTGATTTTCCATGAATCATGGGAGAAATATCATCCTCTGGTTGAGTTTTATTATAATAAAACTTATCGCTTTTCAATTTTTAAGTCTTCATTAATGGAATTTAATTAGTAGCCTTATAAATATATATTATGTGGTAATGAGGTTGGGAATTCAATATTCTTTGGACCAAATGTGGTGAAGATTGTGAAAATGGAGGTTCAAATGATTTGGGAATAGATGAAGGTGGCATGGGATCGTCATAAGTCTTATACTAATCAGAGGTGGGGTCCTATATAGTTCAGGGTTATAGATCATGAGTTTCTAAATATTTCTCCTCATTGTGGACATGATGGTTTTTCTGATGGAGTAAGCTCTCTCCCCAGTTCGTTTATCCCTTTGGAAGTGTTAGGGAGTGTAGGTGAGGTGGCATATCTGCTAAAAATTTCTCCATATTTAGACCAGTTACATGATGTATTTCATATATTATATATCCATTTATATCTTCATAATGAATCTCATGTGATTTATTAGAGAGAGTTAGATGTGGAGGATAATTTTATATTTATGAAAAGACCAGTCAAGATTTAGGGATATTAGGATAAGGTGTTTCCCTAGAGAGTTATTCCTTTGGTTTGAATTATATGTAGTATATAGGTTTGGAGGAATTTATTTGGCATCATGAGTCACATATTAATGCTCAATATCCATACCTATTTTGATACTTGGATTTCTTTGTTGATGAGATGTTTGACTTGATATTGACTTATTTGAGATTATTTTATTCTGTGTTAATTATTTTGAGCATGTGTATTGTGTGTGATACTTATGCCCTGATGGTGGAATTATAACTATTTGAGAGGTGTCACCAAGGAAATATTAGGTTTGGAGGATATTTTTTGTTTCTGAGTTTGGTTTGATTCTTGAGGATGATAATTTTTTGAAAGGTATATGATCTAAGGTCTCAGTTTTCCCTCAATAACTTTATTTTTTTCTTGGGTTTTGGGAAGTTTGAGAAGGTATCTAGTGTTTTATAGGTTTGGGAAGATTTATATTGTTTTAAAGTATAGTTTTAAATTAATTATAGTATTTTATGATTAATTTTATAATTATTTAAGTAATATGAAATTTTGGAAGTAAAATATGCATTTTGAGTTTTAGTTATAAAAATTACCAAAGTCTGGAAATGAACCTTGTGATTAAGAAATTTTTCAAATTCCAAAATCTTAAGGGTTATTACTTTATTCATAAGATTCATTTATTATTTATGTAGGAGTAATTTATGATTCTATAATATTCATTTTTTTAAGTTCATTTCTATTTTATAATATTAATATTTTATTCTGTAACAGTTATTTTGATTTTTTGAGAGTCTTTACCTTTGTAAAATTCATTTTTATAAGAGAGAAATATGGAATATATAAGATTCATTAGTTTTATTAAGATTCATTTTTTCATTTTTAAAAGATTAATTTGATTTTATAAGAGTTTTTTTAGTTCCTAGAATATCCAAGTGATTTCTGTAAGAGTCACATGACTTTCATAAGAATCATTCCCTAGTGTAACATAAATTCCCTTTGTGATTTTTTTTCTAATCTCTCAGTTTTTTCTAGATTTTTTTTACAATTTAAAATAAAATTTTAAATCATAAAATCATTTAAAATCAATATTTTTATTTAAATTAATTAATTTTACCTTAGGATATTTAAATCCATAATTCTGTAAAATTTTAATATTATAAATAGAAAAATATTAAAAATTATTGATTTTAAGGGGAATAAGGGAAGTTGGCTGAATTTTAAAGAAGAGTGCATGGGTGAATCACCACATGACATGGATTATATTATTTTAAATTTATAAATTCACTCTCTAGTTCATGTATTCATTTTATCTATTTTGGATGATCATAACCCTACCCTTCTAGTTTAGCAAGCTCCTCTACAATTAGATTGAGTTTTACATCATGAGTTCTAGGCCTGTGAGCATCACTCTTCCTTTTTCCTGCACTTGTGTAATGATTTGTGGAAGCACCAATCATGGTAGGGGATTCAAGAACCCTCCTTTTTTGAATCATATAACTATCATTTTGTTTTTCTATTTGAATAAGTGATATGAATTAACATAAAATAAAGATAAATAGAAGATAAAATAATGGAATTTAAGGTGAAGATAGTTTCTCCTATATTTTATATGTTGTTTTATTTCATATGGATACTAGATTTTGTTATTATTATTTTTTTAAAATTTTTGTTTTATGTTTTTATTAAATGATGTGATTAAATAATGAAATCAACCTTCATAAAAGGTTAATAACTTACAGTTAGTAATGAATGGGTTGTTTGGTTAATCTAGAAACTATAATTGATGCTCATACAAGCTATAACTAATATGAATAAAAATTGTGATAAAAGTTTATTGATTTATGTTTCTTACTTCTTGTTTTGGTTAAAATTTATTATGATTGGTTGTGTGGTTATTCCTTATGTGATATTTCTTAACTGGAAATTAATGTGGTGATGGTAATGGAATTGGTATATGAAAAGGGTATGATTTTAGTGGTAATTATAGTGGATAATAGTATGATTTTCATGGAATTTTTATTATTTAATGACTTATAGTATATAATTAAATAAATAAAATATAATATAATGGGAATAACAACATAAAATTTGGGCAGTGGATCAGAATTTAGTAAGTTTCACTGAAATGAACCATTGTGACTTTAAATGGAAAGGAAAATTATGAAAATAAAATTTGGTGTTGGAACATGAATGATTTATCATTAAATATGATTAATGAATGACATAATGAACATAATATGGTAGGTAAATGGTAAATCTATAAATGACTTATAAAATTAATATAGATGATGTAATGGTTATTTTAATGTTTGTTTTTTGAAGACTGGTGGGGTTGATTGATGTACAGAGGTGGTATCGGTTGTTTGGGGGGTATATATGTGGTTATGGTTATGGGTTGTTATAGGGATTCTTTTTATGGTCTATTAGTTTATTCTTGTGTTTGGATACATTACATGTGTATTTTCTTATTATTAGAGTTTCACCCCCCTCAAGTTGGGTTCCATGTGTCTTCCCCAAACATATAGGTTGGAAAATGAACAGATGGTTGATGACTCCCACTTCCCCACTCTCTCTTTCAGATGTTTTTATGAATGGGTTATGATGTCCAGAGGCCAAAAGTGTAATTAATGTGATGGGGATGAGATGAAGATGTGTTATATAGTGGAGGACATTCATGATAGGAGGAGAGAACATGGTTTTTGTTCTTCATGTTCATGACACCCTACTATGGTGGAAATATTATATGTGGTTGAGATATGGATTCATGGTATATTAATGTGGTGTTGGTTTTGGTATGGGAGTTTTTGAGTATTTTCAGTTGATCTATGAGAGTGAAAAACAAGTGGGGAAGTGGTGTGGGGTTCCTGTTTTTCTATATTCTTTGATATTATTTTATTATACTTGTATGTGATGTTTGATGAGAGATCCTTAATGAGATTATGTGGTAGTATACTTGGTATGAGTGGGTGTTAGTTATACTATTTATTCACTAAGTAATTAGTATGATTCTTACACATTTTCATGAGAGTTCATGAGTAGGATCCTACTAATTATACATGCATTATCACCCCTATATATGTAAAATTGGTTTATAGGTTTCTTGGTGTGATTTGATTTCCAGGTTCCCAATGTTGGTGAGTAATGATAGATGTTATATCGATGGATATGCACAACTCCTATAGTAAATTTTTCAAGAGAAAAAAAACTATAGGGAAGAACCCTTAAATAACACATAATTCCCCACTCAATGGGAGTACCTATATCCCTATCTCTTTTAACTAGTATTATTTAATGTATAAATAATGTTATTATAACTTACTAATAGATTACAAACTTTCCAAAAGAAAAAAAAATAAAGTGTAACTATATAAGTGGAATTAACATCCATATAGGGAGTAGTACACTACAGGAAAACTGAATATTTGCGACGGGGGATTTGCGACGGGATCCCGTCGCAAAAGGTCTTTTGCGACGGCGCTCCGTCTCAAATCGCCTGTTGCCGAAAACGGCGTCGCAAATAGGTGTTTTTGCGGTGGTCCCGTCGCAACAAAATTATTTGCAACGGTATTTGTCCCCCGTCGCAAATAAGTTTTCGTTTATATATAAAAAAGGTATTTGCGATGGGCCGTCACAGATATATTAGTTGTGAAGGGTCGGAATCCCGTCGCAAATGCGAAATTTAAAAAAATACTTGCGATGAAAGTATTTGCGACGGACCGTCGCAGAAAGGTTTTCCCGACGGGTATTCGTACCGTCGCAAATGGTACTGTAAAAAACATTTACGACGGGAATTCCCGTCGCAAATGTACCTGTCGTAAATATTAAAAAAAATAAAAAAAATAAAAAAATTAATACAAATCGTATAATATTATATAAAAATAATAATAATATTAATAATATAAAAAAATTATATTATTATAATATAAATAAAAAAATATATAAAATATAATTATGAAATATTAATATAAAATAATAATAATATGAATATAAATAATATAATATAATATAATAATACTAATATTAATAATATAAAAAATTAATATAATATTATTATTATTAAACTATCTATATAATAATAATATTAATATTAATAATATAATTAAATTATATTATTATAATATTAATAATAAAAAATATATATAATATAATTATGAAATATTAATATCAAATAATAATAATAATATGAATATAAATAATATTATATTATATATTATGAAATATTAATATCAAAAAATAATAATAATAGTAATAATATTATTAATATAAAAAATTAATATAATAATAATAATATTTAAATAAACATACATATTTATGAAAAAATATTATTAATATTATTAATATTAATAAAATTATAAAATTATAAACTTCTCAATATTAACAATAAATATAAAATATTAAAAGTAATATTACTAAAATAAGCAGACATTAAAAATAATACTAATAAATAAAAATATATTAAAAAAATAAAAACAAATTAAATCACGTAATATTCGTACCAATATGAAGGAGGAATTGTAAATAGTTAATATGACAATAAACTAAGAACTCAAATGTTTATTACATCTAAAAAATCACTGGGGGGTGGATAATCTGGAGGACCTGGAGGAGGTGGTGGAGGAAACTCCATCCCTAAACTATGAGTCAGACGACACATATACTCCATATAATCCTGATGTTGCTCCTCATATCGACGTCTCTCCTCATCTTGCTGCTAACGCATCTGCTCCTGCCATCAACGCATCTCCTCATCGTGCTGCTGACACATCTGCTCCTGCCCCTAATGCAAATCCTCTATAAGCTGACTCTAAGCACGCAGTTGCTCTTGATAATGTGAGGCAGAAGATGATGTCTCTCTACGATCTCCTCTCGAGCTGGACATCGACATCACAATAATACCATAATACGCTGCAGGAGTCAAATGAGAGCTGATACCAACTACTCGGCCCTTTTTGAAGCCATATTTGGTCGCCTGCATCCATGCCGTCTCATCAAAATGGTGGGCACTAGTCTGATCACCCGTCTCGTCTTGACTCTCAGCCTGTGTCTGAGAGGTCGCGGCCTCATATGACTCCTTAAGTTTCAATTAGAAATTAAAATAATGAAAAGATTATATGCATTTAATTTGCAAACTGAAAAGAAAATAATACTGACCACAATCTGATGCTGGCGGTCACCTCTAATCTCTCCAGTAGCTGGGTCAGTGTACATCCTCCGATAAACGTCGTACGCCGAAATACCGGGCTTCTCGGCTTCCTATATGAATATAAAATAAACTGTTTATATTTAAAGTTGTATAAAATATTAAAAAAAAGTACTTACCAGATGCTCTCTATGCGCACTGAATGTACGACTACCGGCTCGATGCGTCACCTCTTGTCTCCCCCGATTCTTTCGACCCAATGCAGATCTCCTCTGAAACCCACCACCCAACCAGTGTGTACATAATCCATCCCAAATGTGAGATGAAATGTACTCTGGTCGGTGGACTCTACAGGACTCGTCAAATTCTGTCACTCCGGCTTTCTTCATAGCCGTCTTTCTCAAATTATGCAAAAACTGATGGAAACGGTCACGCATAGACATCACCCTTGCTGCGTGGATAGTGGCACGCATGCTCTCGCCGATGGGATACCATAAACCCTAATATAAAGTTATTAATGAATTAAATTTCAAAATAAATAATATTTAATTACGTACCAGCCAATGATCGAACATGGCGGCCTGCACATCAGCGGGAATCTGATCCCATGTGAGCCAGGGCTGAGAAAAATAATTACGCAAGATAGCGCTCCCATGTCCAATAGCTATATGCGTAAAACTGTGGAAAAAGAACAAATAATCAAACAATTAGAATATTAATAAATTATAATGAAAGATAACTAAAATACACAGGTTACCATACCACCACGTGTGCGCATCAAATCCAAGAGGTGGACGTCGCTCCGGGATAGGATCTAGAATCATCAGTCTGGCAAGACCACACCCCCTCCGAGTGCTCCCTGTAGTGCCAACAGCCTGAGGGTTAGATGACTCAAGAACCTCATCATCCATAGGTAGATCAGCCTCCAGCAACTGACGAAACGTTTCCGAGTCCATCTGAAACATGAAATGATTGTTATTAGCAAACAGTTGAAAAATAACTATTATGTATAGATATATATTTTTTATGATTCAAACTAGAATTTTACTATGTCAATGTTCATCTTCATCATCATCTTCATAGTTTTCAATGTCAATGTCTTCATCTTCCTCATCAACATCATCAATTTCCATATTAGTTTCACTGTCATCATCTCTTGTCATTTCAAATTCAGTTGTAACATCATTGAAAACATCGTCACCATCGACCCTTAACTGTGGGGTGTCATCCTCAATATTCATGTCTCTTTGTGAAAAAAGATGTGTTTTGAGGAGTGTCCTGAAAAATTTCATTTCCTTTCACTTCAGTGGAACCACATTCAATTTGAGTAAACTGATTTTCTAGAGATTTAACTTTTATTATACTCCACCAATCATCCAACTCTTTTGCAGTAGCACAATATTTTGCATAATAAATTTGATATGTCTGATGAGCCAATAAAAATGGTTCATTTACTGCAAGAAGACTTTTATGTTTAATATCAACAATTCCATGAGTCAGATGAATACGCAGGCCTCTCTCAGTATCCAGCCATAGACATTTAAACATTGTTACATAATTTTGTCCCAAATAACACAGTTCAATAATTTCTTCAAGCATGCCGTAAAAGTCAACTTCAATATCTCTATGATGTGATCCCTTCAAACAAACACCACTATTCATTGTTTTCTTTGATTCCCCATATGAACTTGTATGAAAACGATAAACATTCACCACATATTCATTATAAGATTTAACCATTTTGGATGGTGGGCTACTCAAAATACGCAATCGACTATCAATCTTATTAGCATGTACAAATACCTGAAAATTTGTAAAACATTTATTACTATTACAAGTAATAAATTGATTTTATATGTAAAACCAAAAAAGAATGTATGTTACTAGTTTTTGAAACCAGTAGGAATTTTTTTTTGCCGACGTTATTCTAAGCCAGCTGCTGTAATTTGTGGAAATTGTTTCTTGATATGATCATCATATAACCTACAAATACAATATGATTAATTTACTGTAACAGAATCTATAGAATAAGGGATAATAGAACTCACTGTACAATTGGTGATATTTCTTCACTGTTGAGTAGAACATATGTATGAGCTCTATGATGTTCATCATCTGAAAGCCATCTATCATGAACTCCACCAAAGCCAAGTTCGGGCTGATTGAAAACTGATAATTGATTGTTCATATCATCATCAATATTCCCCTCGTTCTGTCCCATGTGGTTAAAGTTTGAGGGATATTCAGATTCAAAATAATGAGAGCAGAATAAAGCAATTTCTTCTTGCAAATAAGCTTCAGCAATTGAGACTTCAACTGATGCTTTGTTAGGGACTTTTTTCTTCAATTTATGCATGCATCTCTCAAATGGGTACATCCATCGAAACTGAACCGGACCTCCATATTTTTCTTTATGTGGAAAATGTAATATCAAATGTTCTATCGAGTTAAAGAAAGTTGACGGAAAGATTTTTTCCAATTTGCATATAATTGCAACAACAGCTTCTTCTAGTTTGCTTAGTGTATCGTAGTCTGTTGTCGCCGCACACATGTCTCGAAAAAAATATTATATATCTATTATCGAATCCCAAATCTTATAATTCAAAAAATCTCTTAATCCAATAAGCATAAGCCTTTCCATTATAATATGACAGTCATGACTTTTTAATCCGGTAATATGACCATTTTTAACACATCTGCCCAAGTTGGAAGCATAGCCATCTGGAAGTCTCAAATCTGCAATCCACTGACAAAATAATAAGCGACCCACTTTGGTCAGTGTATAAGCTACTTTTGACTTCATTAATCTCTGTGATCTGACATTTTTAAACAATTCAAGTTCTGGTCGCCTGCAAATTTGGGCAAGATATAATCGTGCCTTTACATTATCTTTGGTTTTACCCGGTGTATCCAAAACTGTATGAAATAAATTATCAAAAAAGTTATTCTCAATATGCATGACATCCAACATGTGTCAGACCAACAAATCAGACCAATATGGCAGATTCCAAAAAATGCTATGTTTTGTCCAATTGTGTTCTTTCCCAAAACCATGAATTTTCTGTTGGTTTATTGTCGGTCCAAAAGTGATGGAAGGTAATGAAAATACAACTGATTGTAACTCTGTACCTGAGATCATTTTTGGAGGTCCATCTCTTTCAATTCTACCTTTTCTGAAATGAGATTTATTCCTCCAAAAAGGATGATCGATTAGAAGAAATCTGCGATGACAGTAAAAATAGAAAGTTTTTTTTCCATTCACGAGCATAAATGCTTTTTTGTCTCCCATACAGTAAGGACATGATTTTGGACCATGTGTACTCTAGCCAGATAACATTCCATATGTCGGGAAGTCACTAATTGTCCACATCAAAGCAGCTTTTATTACAAAATTCTGTTTCGCAGCAGCATCATATGTACTAACACCATGACTCCACAATAAATTTAACTCATCAATCAGTGGTTTCAAATAAACATCAATATTCTTTTTCAGATGTCCTGGGATTAATAATGTCAAAAAGATATAAGGCACTTTCATCAACATCCATGGAGGAAAATTGTATGGAGTTATAAAGACAGACCAACAGGAATACTGACTATCAAAAGATCCAAATGGACAAAAACCGTCAGTAGAAAGACTCAATCGCACGTTCCAGGATTCTAAAGCAAAAGACAGATGCACTTGATCAGAATGTTTCCATGAATCGCCATCAGATGGATGAACCAAGCTTTTACCATTTGAAATATTGGTTTTGTGCCATGACATCATTGTCGCTGTGTTCTGAGACATAAATAAACGCTGTAACCTGGGTGTAAGCGGGAAATATCTCAACTGTTTTACAGGAATCAATCCAGAATTCCCTGATTGAGCTACTTTATACCTCGATTGTCCACATGTGAGACAACTATCCAATGAATCATTTTCACCAGAATATAAGATTCAATCATTTGAACATGCATGGATCTTTTGATAACTAAGGCCTAGATTACGAACGAGTCTTTTGCTCTCATAATAATTAGCAGGCAGCACATTTCCTTCAGGTAACAATGCTTTAACCAAAGAAAATATTTGATCAAAACAGTTATTTGACATTCCATTATCTAATTTAATAGCCATAAATTTTGCAACTGCTTCTAATTTTCTTATCTTGCAACCAGGATATAATGCATCCTCAGCAGACCTGAACAACTCAGCAAATTCAGATGGTGCCAACTCGGGAGGTAAATCAACATCATCCTCAATTTCTGTTTGTTGAATGGATGACCCTACAACATCATGTACTAAATTCTAAAACTGTGATGGATCTGAAATCAAATTATTAGTATCTTCTCTGGAACTACGTTCACCGTGTTGATACCAAAAAATATAATCTGATTGAAAACCATAATGCAAGAGATGTTTCCCAACGATGTCAAATGTCTCAAACGTTCTCAGAGAACATTTTTTACAAGGACACTTAATTGTCCCTTCGGAAACAAATTCCGGGTTTGATGATGCAAATGATAAGAAATCTTCAACACCATCAACATATACAGGATTTAAACTAGAACCGTTTGGATTTCTGCGCTGATTTATCCAAGCACGATCATCTAATAATGATTGATGTCTATTTCCTTATTCCATATTCATATATATGTTTCTACAAAATTTAAAACCATTACTGTTGTTAAAAAATTTGATATAAGAAAAAGAATATCCTAAAAAAAGAAGATACATAATTACAGTTATTTATTAGTAATTACCAATTTATAACCATGTACTTGAATTTATTTGATTTTTGATTAATTATTAGTAATTATTACTAATTATTACAAATCTCAATATTTCCAACAGATTTTTCTCTATTCTTAACATGTTCAAATCTTAAAGAGTCGTCAATTTTCAGGCCATGACCAATAAAAAGTTTGCGTCAACCATTTCCAATGTAAACTCAATAATTGTTCTAACTTGGTTGATCATCTCGCAAGTAGTGTTGCAATATAACGACACAAGTAATGAGAAAGACATTATTTGGGTTGTCCTATTGCAACGGTACCTGCGAGGTGATCAACCAAGCAAGAACAATTATAGAGTTTACATTAGACACGGTTGACGCAAACTTTTTATTGGGCATGACCTGAAAATTGGCGACCCTTTAAGATTTGAACTATTAAGAATAAAGAAAAACTTGTTGAAAATATTGATAATTGAAATATTTTATAAATTTTTTATAATTTTAATAATATTAATATTTTTTTATAAATATTAAACATATAATAATAAAATAATTATATTATAAGTATTATTTAACTATTAATATTAGAGTAATATAATATTTTATATTATGTTACTATTTATGTTACTATTTATGTTACTATTTATGTTACTAATTAGAAATGCGAAGATATGCATATAGGTCGGGTGGTTAATCAATCAATGAATAGACAAACAAACGTAATTGATCGATCATCTACCTCAATTTTCTTTTCATTTTTGTGTTGAGGTTGACAGGAAACTTCTGCCTCCACATGTAATATGTTCTTTTACTGTCAAAATTATAAACCTCCTCACCTCTATATTGGCGAGTAGGTTGATAATTTTGACAGTAAAAGCAGATATTACATGTGGAGGCAGAAGTTTCCTGTCAAGCCTCAACACACAAATGAAAAGAAAATTGAGGTAGATGAGCAGTCAATCACGCTTGCTAATTTTCCTAATTGTTTCCTAATTATGTAATTGTTTCCTAATTATGTAATTGTTTCCTAATTATATAATTATTTCCTAATTATGTAATTGTTTCCTAATTATGTAATTGTTTCCTAATTATGTAATTGTTTCCTAATTATGTAATGGTTTCCTAATTATTATAATTGTTTCCTAATTATTATAATTGTTTCCTAATTATGATAATTGTTTCCTAATTATTATAATTATTTCCTAAGTTTCCTAATTATTATAATTGTTTCCTAATTATTATAATTGTTTTATAATTATTATAAGTGTTTTCTAATTATTATAAGTTTTTCCTAATTATTATAAGTGTTTCCTAATTATTATAAGTGTTTCCTAATTATTATAAGTGTTTCCTAATTAAATCTAACTGTTTCTTAATTAAATATAACTATTTCCTAATTAAATATAACTGTTTCCTAATTAAATCTAACTGTTTCCTAATTAAATATAACTGTTTCCTAATTAAATCTAAGTGTTTCCTAATTAAATATAACTGTTTCCTAATTAAATCTAAGTGTTTCCTAATTAAATCTAAGTGTTTCCTAATTAAATATAAGTGTTTCCTAATTAAATCTAACTGTTTCCTAATTAAATCTAAGTGTTTCCTAATTAAATATAAGTGTTTCCTAATTAAATCTAAGTGTTTCCTAATTAAATATAAGTGTTTCCTAATTAAATCTAATTGTATCCTAATTAAATCTAATTATTTCCTAATTAAATATAATTGTTTCCTAATTATATCTAATTGTTTCCTAATTATATCTAATTGTTTCCTAATTATTTCTAATCAATTAAATCTAATTATTTCCTAATTATTTGATAATTATTTTAATTAAATCTAATTATCTTAATTATTTGATAATTATATATTTATTTCTAATTATTACCAAAACATCCCCCGGGAGTGTCGAACCAAGAGTGCAACAAGGCCCGTTGTTGTGTACCAGGTTACCCCGAGTCAAGCTCGAAACACCTTGTTAGAGTTTTCACTCCTAGGTACATCTGTGCCAGAGCCGCCTCTACTTGTTCGTATCCAAACAAGGATTATTTGGTACAAGTACATAAACTAATTATACAATATAGCTAAAGAATTAAAAAAATAAAATTAACAATTAAAAATAAAATTAAAAATTAAAAATAATTTAACAATTAAAAAAATATAAATACCTTTAATAATCTTCACCTTCTAACTCCTTCCTTCCTCTTCTCAAAAGAAAAAATTAAAACAAAAAAATTCTGCTCAGATATGAAAATGAGAGAGAGAGAAGAATGAAGAACAGAATGTTTTGGGGAAAACAGATGGGGTGTATATATAGGTTAGATTATTTGCGATGGGAGACCGTCGCAAATACTAGGTATTGCGACGGGATACCGTCGCAAATGTCTTCGCCCGCATTAAATACAGGCGGCGGGAAAAGGCTTTTTGCGACGGGCCTGTCGCAAATAGCCACCATTAGCGACGGGCGGCTATCCCCGTCGCAAATTTCTATTTACCACCACCGGTATTCGCAACGGGGCCCGTCGCAAATACCTTCGCCCGCATTAATTACGGGTGGCGGGTAAAAGGGTTGTTGCGACGGGCATGTCGCTAATGCCACACCATTAGCGTCGGGCAGACATCTCTGTCGCAAATTACTATTTACCGTCACCGGTATTTGCGATGGGAGGATATTCCTATCACAAATCCATATTTACCGCCGCCGGTATTTGCGACGGGACCCGTCTCAAATACCTCCTGTTGGATTATCTGTTGCAACAGGTACATAGTCCCGTCGCAAAACTGTATTTACTACCGCGGGGTATTTGCGATGGGCTATAGGTGACCATCGCAAAAAATAGGCTTTACAGCGGCCAATATTGGCGACGGGGCCTGTCGAAAATAATACCGGGTGAATATTTGTTTTTGACGGGGAAATTTTCTCGTCGCAAATACTATTTACCACCGCCGGGTAGTTGCGATGGGTAGCCTTCTATCCATCGCAAATATCCTTCCCACATTTTGGCGCGCAAACCGCGCCATTGCAATTGTGACGGGCCTTGTATTTTTGTCGTAAATAAATGCCCATTTGCGATGGGAAAATATTCCCGTCGCAAAAACCCTTTTCATCGGAGTTGTTGCGACGAGAATAAGTCCCGTCGCAAATACCCCATCGCAATAATCGTTTTTTCCCATAGTGTTATATGGTACTGGAGTTATTATTTTGGAATGGAAACTATAATAAAATAGGACGTGGAACAAGAAAAGAACTTTGAATGAGGGGATGAAATTATTATCTCTTCTTAGGGTTCTTCCTTTTGATTTGATAAAAATCTATCTGTAGGATGGATTTATGATCAATATAAGGCCTCAAGGTTGAATTGAGGGTAGTTCAGAAGATATTTGAACACTGGTTGGCTGATCCAAATGGATTTGGAGGTGTGATTTTGAGATAAGGGGAAGTACCCTTTTATAAGAGAGGTGAGGGTCACTTTAGGAAATGATTAAAATAATATTTTATTATAAAATCATTTTCGGTTTATGATGGATCCAAATAGATTAATTTCAAGGATAAGGTGGGGATGAGTATAAATCCTCTCAACCAATTGGATTTATAAATGTTTAGGTCCACATATAAACCATATCTTTTAGATTTAAGTCTTACTTAAATAGATTTACTTTTACCATATCTTCTTTTATTATTATAATAAATGGTTAATAAACATACTATAAAAAGCCAAGAGAACCCCATGTGGTTATTTATTTTCATATCTAACATTATCTAATTCCTTTGGATGAACCTTAAATTTTTAGGAATATTAAATCATTTAATAAAATAGTATTTGTTTTTAAGAACTCATTTTTTTCAATTTTGACACTATTCGGTATTTGGTTTTTGTGAAATTCTTAAAAACATTATTACATCGCAAATATTTATTTAATCAACCATAAAATGTCATATTAACCAAGAAAATTCATGGAACGCCTCTAAATTCTCAATTTAAATTTTCTTTAATATTTAAATTATAAATTATTTTAATCATTCATTAATAATGTAATTAATGCATCATCATTGTGTCATAAATAACATTATTTTTTTAAGCCTGAAAATTATTAATAAAATACCATGATGTAGGAAATCTCGATTGATTTCCAATGAATATTTATAATGTAATTTATCTTATGTATAACCCCATATTAAAAATGGTTTAGTTATTAATATTCTAATTTAACACTTTTAACTCTTCTTTAAATAAAATAATAATAAATGTCCTAATCTAATCCATGTGGATACAAAATGATCATATTTTATTCCTAATGTTTATTTAGGTCAAAATACACTTATCCAATCGAATTAGAACATGTTTTACTGTAATTATAATATCAGTTTAACCTTTTATTACCCAATTTACTTTTAACCGTGGTAAAAAATATTCACAAGTTACAATTCACCAAAACTTATTTTAATCCTATTGATCCACATGTGATATTATTGGGATAATTTAGATTTAATATTGGATTACTTAATATGAATTTTAATAGATGATAAAAATGGATGAACATTTTTAGACATCTGGTGTGAGATATTTAATAAATGATTTAATGATTTAGATATCCTATAAATGATTTTCAGGAATATATGGTTTATATTTATTATTAATGTTATATATAATATGCGTATTTATTTTAACAAATATATTTAACCTAAAGGAACAATGTCAACAATGAATGTGAGGGAAAATTAAATATTTTCCCCTTGAGAAACTGTGTTTTATTTAATATTAAATGATATTTTTTATGGCCATGGTAATGGAAATTTATCACGAAATGATTCATTTTTATATTATTAATGATAAAATATGGAACACCATTCTATTGAGTCTGCAATGAATCAACGTCAACCATTTTTTATAGGGTATACTGATCCACTAGTCACTGAGAAATTGATCAATTCTATTGAAAATATATTTCACATTCCCATGTGTTTTAGATCCTGAAGAAGTAATTTTTAATATTTATATTTTGGAATATGAATAATATAAATGGTCAGATATTATCAAGAACTTGGGTAAATTAGAAGAAATTGAGTTGATTGTGTAGGATGTGTGTAGGATATTATATTTCAGTAGTAAATTTCATCTCATTTAAAATAGAATAATAGAGAATTAATTACTTAAGCTAAATTCCAATAATAGAGAACCCATTAGTATTTATGAGGAATATTTTATAATACCTAATTGGTAAACTTCTCCTACTATCGTCTTACCTAAAAGTGATGTTTTTTTTAATCTTAAGTAGAATAAAACCACGTTTCTTAATGGTGTTAGACATATAGTAATTCAAATTATGTGAAAAAATAATTCAATGTGATATGATGTTGAATATATATATTTCATTTACCCATCAATCTCATATTATTGATTTGAAATGAAAATTGGAATTCTGTGGAAATTCAAATAATGAAGAATCTAGATATATGAAAATAATCTTTCCTATATAATCAAATTTTTTTAAGTTAACATGGAGGAAATTTTCATATATGGATATGTATATATTTTATTATTGCAAAGGAATGCAATTAGAAAATGGAAATTCCAAGGGGTTACAAGAAGATGTTATCTAATTATATATAAAAAAACACATAATTCCATACCCACACTCCATTGTTTTTAGTGCATGTAGTATAGTAATTTTTCCAACCAGTGGACAAATACAATGGAAAATGACATTGACCAATATTAACAACCTCTTTATTCTGGAGACAAATAGAAATATCTTATAATCACTATTAATGATGCGAGGTATGATAATTTTGTGTTGAATGGTACAGTTACCATCCATTATAGAATTTCTAATGTGTTATTTGATTCATGATTGATAAAATCAATTATATCTAATGAATTTTATAAGGATATCACAATACCACCTCGATAATTTGATATTTATTTAGTATTGAGGACCCAAATGGTCTAATGATTACATATGTAGCCTATAAATATTCTGTGATATGTGTTTTTGGGAATTTTATTCCTACAAATATCATTATTCATCCTATAGTTACATTTTATGTTATCATATAGATGAATTTCCTTTGTTTCCATAAATACCACATCATTTGTCAATGAAGGGATTTCTTGTTTAATTTTTTGACCAAGCCTAGGAGAATCCATTGATATAATGAAAAATATAAACATACAATGGGAATAAATTCCATTATGTGATACTTTATTCCTATTAAATGGGGTATTTATCAATCATTTTTAGTGTGAAATTCATCATCAATGATATTCCAATTGTATAATAGTGGGATGATTTTTTTCCCAAGGAATTTTCTTGTCATCTTAAAAACCATGAAGATGGCTTATCAACAGAAATATTACATGGTTTTGAAACATTTTCGATTACATCATATAGAATTTATCTTATTTATTTTTAGTAATTTATGAAATAAAACTATGATAAT
The DNA here is from genome assembly GCA_963277665.1 of Viscum album. Lineage (NCBI taxonomy): Eukaryota > Viridiplantae > Streptophyta > Magnoliopsida > Santalales > Viscaceae > Viscum > Viscum album. The sequence continues at coordinate 642,431,150 of OY728120.1, read as the reverse complement.
ATTTGATAAGTTATTCATTTTTTCATACGTGTAAATCATGGGTTCTCCAATTTAACTGACATAAATAAAAACATGGATCAGTTTGATTTCTCATTGATTATTTTCAACTGGTTAGATCAAAATCAAGAATATGTACCTTATTTCCCTTGTTGATTATTTGATTATCAATTACTAGGAGCTTAATATTATTTATTGGTTTATCTCCCCTAAGGGAACTACAAGTTGAGTTTAAAAAGTGAGACGTAACCATGAAAGCCTTATGTACAAGGTATGGACAATATGAATTTATACTGATGAATTATTCTATTAATAATTCTATGAATATCCATAGGTATTTGATGAGGATAGTCCTTATAAATTACCATGATCATATTTTTTAAGACATTATACAAAATATTCACATATATTTAAATAGTAGAGAAGATTATACTGATCAACTAATTATTATACTGAAAACCCCAAAAAATGATAATATTTACGAAAAACATTCCATGTATAAATTTCAGAGTTAAAATTTTTATTTTTGGGCCTTATAATCTAACGTGACCATATATCTACCGATCCACATAGAATATTGTTGTTTTACATTTTTTATAGAATAACTAGTGCGGACAAGATTAATAGTTATCATGTTTGGGAATGATATTCTCGATTCATTGTGGATAGTTTCCAATGAAATTATAATCCACTCAACAGGTAAACTCTAGATTAATCAAGATGCATTAGATAGTTTAATGGGAGGAAAATTTCACTAAACTGAAGAGAAGGTTAGTCACCACAACTATTCTCACACTAATCAATAGTGGAGAATTATTTTCCACCTATTTTGATTCATCAAAGAAGGGAATTAGATGATTCCTCATATAAGATTATATTTATATATTTTATTCCTCCCAAGAATTTTGGGTTCATGAAATAAATTACAGTACTCTAGATTTGGAGGTAGCTATAGTAATTTTTTCAATGGAGAAATTTAGTTATTATCCTCACAATTTAAGTATTCACATATATATTGACTATAAAATATTAACATATTTATTCACAGATTAATATATGAATATAGTCTAATGTATATGGTTGGAGTATATTAGTTTTTGTGATTTATCAATAAATTCATACCATTGGAAAGAGAAGAAGTTGGTAGATACATTGGGTCAAAAAGGATCACTCATGTATATCTATGAGTTGGATCATAAAAGATCAAAAATTAATTAATTTTTATGAGATGGACATTCAAATATTTAAGGATGGTAATAAATCATATCAATATAAAAGGATTATTTAATCATCAATCCATTTGATGACTAAAGAGGTTATGAAGTAAGATGAAGACAAGAAAAAAAATACGGTAAATGTTCTTAATAACAACCTTAATGATGATTGAATGATGGTTGATGGTCCTTTTAAGTTTTTTATCGATACCATATTTGATTAAGGAGTTATTACAAGAATCCCATAGTTACAATTTTCTATTCATACTTGATATAAGAATATATATTGGTTTGAAAAATAATATTTTTTTGGGATAACATGATGTGTGAATTTTCAGATTATATATCTCAATGCATGGTATGTTATATTATAAAGGATGGGAGATGAAAGTCTAAGGAAATGATACAACTATTAGCCATACCAGAATAAAAATGAAAAAAATATTAATATGGTTTTTCATCTAAATAATAAAAATTTCTAAAATACATAGTGATATTTTGTTGTAGTAGATCTCCTAATAAAGATATAACAAATAATTTCTATTATATAATATTTATCTCTTAATATTCTTTCTATAATATTCATTAATAGGTACCATTTCATTGAATACCACAAAATATTATATCATATAAATATATAAGGATTAACTCAATTTTATAGAGAATGCATCTACATTATAGGAAATTAGATATGTCTTTTAGTATTTTTTATCATCCTTGCAAATATATATTCTATAACCGATCCATTCCAACCATGGATTATTTAACAATGTATTATTCTAAGGATTTTTGTATTAGTTGGTATCTAACCTGTTCTCTAGTATTATTTTCCTAAAAAATATCTATCAATCAATCCTTTAAATGGAACCTTGTAAATAAATCTACATAATTTAGTGTTGAACTGCAATGTTATTGGATAAAGTTATAGAAATAGGATATTGGGACCAAATCTAGCTATGAAAAGGACACGGAATTTCATAACCATTTTATTGTTTATCAAGGACGATCAATATTGGGAGGCAATTTCTTAGTATAATCATAGAATAAATAATGAATTTGATGTTGGTGAGATGGTATTCTGATGAATTTAATCATCCAATAAGTTCATGGGACTCAAAAATCATGGATAATATATTCTGAGGTATAATTGTAGCATAATATTTTGGGATTCCACTGAACATTTCTCAAACTCATGATGTGTTCCATGTAATTATACATAAACTTACATATAATATCTATTACATATACAAAAATATATTTTTTCACCTCTTAATTATGATGTTTAATATGAATAAATCATAGTAGAAATCATGGATTATAGAGGGAATCTTGTTTGAAAAAAGTACTCTGTCGGTAAAATTTCATAAGTGGAATTATAAATTTGAAGAAGATAAATTGGCACGTGATGGTGTGATGAAGTTAATAAATAAACTTTTAAATTTTTATGTTGTTAAATTAGATGGGTTAATTTTTTTAAGGTTTCCATAATGTTAAACAACATAATTCTATGATAAATTTCTCTTCAAATAAATTTAATTTTTTCAATAACATGGAAAAAATAGAACCTTTAGTCTAAATGAAATGCAATGAAGTATATACTAATAACCAAGTTGTTAATATAGAACACTTAATAAAAAATTCTAAGAAATATAATCATAGTGGTTTTTGATAAACTAGATATAATGGGAAATAATGACTAAATTTTTATTAAATTAATTTTAAATTTTAAAAATATATTTTTTCCAAAATGGATTTTTGAGAATATAAAATAATTTATTTGTTACAACATTCAAAAAATTTATATTAAAAATATAACATCATTTTTTAACTCATCATGTCAAAAGTATTATACAGGCAATTTCTAATAATTTTATGAAAAGGATGATTTTTTTGAATAGTGAAAAATAATTATTTTTATTTAAAACTGGTTTTTCATTTAAAACATTTTAAAAGATAAATTCTTATTTTGAAAATGGTTCATATAATACACCAATCTTACAAGATACACTTCTCTTAGTATAATGCAATTTCTGGCGTTGTAAGCAACATCGAGTTCCAGCACACCACGACCAATCAATGAAGTCGTTTATAAAGTAATTATGAATAGAAATACCCACTTTTTGAAATTTTATAAATTTTATTTTTCAAATTGGACTTCATATTTGGATTATTAATATCAAAATTACCTTTGGGTGAATTTTTGTTATTTTTTGGATGTATTTCATTTTTTGATTAATAGTGAAAACACTGCGTTATTATTAAAAAAAGACATTTATTTAATTTAATATTTTTTATTTAAAATTATTTTAAAATCAAAATAGATACATAATACTTATATTAGTCCAATATAATTCAATAGATTCATTTTATAATAGGATTAGATATATAAAATTTTATTGAAATTTTTAACATCTTTTACCCACCGTCTAGATGCATTTTCCAATTTGCATAAAACATAATTTTACCGCTTCTGTGAATTGAAATTCAAAAATCTGAGAGTCACGGTTGAAATCAGTAAGTAAAATTTGGATCAATAGGATTAAAATAAGTTTTGGTGAATTGTAACTTGTGAATATTTTTTACCACGGTTAAAAGTAAATTGGGTAATTAAAGGTTAAACTGATATTATAATTACAGTAAAACATGTTCTAATTCGATTGGATAAGTGTATTTTGACCTAAATAAACATTAGGAATTAAATATGATCATTTTTTATCCACATGGATTAGATTAGGACATTTATTATTATTTTATTTAAAGAAGAGTTAAAAGTGTTAAATTAGAATATTAATAACTAAACCATTTTTAATATGGGGTTATACATAAGATAAATTACACTATAAATATTCATTGGAAATCAATCGATATTTCCTACATAATGGTATTTTATTAATAATTTTCAGGCTTAAAAAAATAATGTTATTTATGACACAATTATGATGCATTAATTACATTATTAATGAATGGTTAAAATAATTTATAATTTAAATATTAAAAAAATGTAAATTGAGAATTTAGAGGCGTTCCATGAATTTTCTTGGTTAATATGACATGTTATGGTTTATTAAATAAATATTTGAGATGTAATAATGTTTTTAAGACTTTCACAAAAACCAAATACCGAATAGTGTCAAAATTGACAAAAATGAGTTCTTAAAAACAAATACTATTTTATTAAATGATTTAATATTCCTAAAAATTTAAGGTTAATCCAAAGGAATTAGATAATGTTAGATATGAAAATAAATTACCACATGGGGTTCTCTTGGCTTTTTATAGTATGTTTATTAACCATTTATTATAATAATAAAAGAAGACATGGTAAAAGTAAATCTATTTAAGTAAGACCTAAATCTAAAAGATATGGTTTATATGTGGACCTAAACATTTATAAATCCAATTGGTTGAGAGGATTTATACTCATCCCCACCTTATCCTTGAAATTAATCTATTTGGATCCATCATAAACCGAAAATGATTTTATAATAAAATATTATTTTAATCATTTCCTAAAGTGACCCTCACCTCTCTTATAAAAGGGTACTTCCCCTTATCTCAAAATCACACCTCCAAATCCATTTGGCTCAGCCAACCAATGTTCAAATATCTTCTGAACTACCCTCAATTCAACCTTGAGGCCTTATATTGATCATAAATCAATCCTATAGATAGATTTTTATCAAATCAAAAGGAAGCACCCTAAGAAGAGATAATAATTTCATCCCCTCATTCAATGTTCTTTTCTTGTTCCACGTCCTATTTTATTATAGTTTCTATTCCAAAATAATAACTCCAGTACCATATACCACTATGGGAAAAAATGATTATTGCGACGGGGTATTTGCGACAAGAATTATTCCCTTCGCAACAACTCCGATGAGAAGGGTTTTTGCGACGGGAATATTTTCCCGTCACAAATGGGCAGTTATTTGCGACGGAAATACAGGGCCCGTTGCAATTGCAATGGCGCGGTTTGCGCGCCAAAACGCGGGAAGGATATTTTCGATGGGTAGAAGGCTACCCGTCGCAACTACCCGGTGGTGGTAAATAGTATTTGTGACTGGAAAATTTTCTCTTCACAAACAAATATTCACCCGGTATTATTTGCGATGGGCCCCGTCGCCAATACTGGCCGCTGTAAAGCCTATTTGCGATGGTCACTGATAGTCCGTCGCAAATACGCCGTGGTAGTAAATACGTTTTTGCGACGGGACTATGTACTCGTCACAACAGATAATCCAACGGGGGGTATTTGCGACGGGTCCCGTCGCAAATACCGACGGAGGTAAATATGGATTTGTGACTGGAATATCCTCCCGTTGCAAATACCGGCGGCAGTAAATAGTAATTTGCGACGGGGATGTCTGCCCGGTGCTAATGGTGTGGCATTAGCGACGGGCCCGTCGCAACAACTCTTTTACCCACCACCCATAATTAATGGGGGCGAAGGTATTTGCGACGGGCCTCGTCGCGAATAATGGTGACGGTAAATAGAAATTTGCGACGGGGATAGCCGCTCATCGCTAATGGTGGCTATTTGCGATGGTCCCGTTGCAAAAAGCCTTTTCCCGCCACCTGTATTTAATGCGGGCGAAGGCATTTGTGACGGTATCCCATCGCAATACCTAGTATTTGTGACGGTCTCCCGTCGCAAATACGACCGTCGCAAATAATCTAACCTATATATACACCCCATCCGTTTTTTCCCATAATATTATGTTCTCCATTCTTCTCTCTCTCTCATTTTCATATCTGGGCAGAATTTTTTTTGTTTTAATTTTTTCTTTCGAGAAGTGGAAAGAAGGAGTTAGAAGGTGCAGATTATTAAAGGTATTTATATTTTTTTTAATTGTTAAATTATTTTTAATTGCAAATTTTATTTTTAATTATTAATTTTATTTTTTTAATTGTTTATCTATATAGTATAATTAGTTTATGTGCTTGTACCAAATAATCCTTGTCTGGATACGAACAAATAGAGGCGGCTCTAGCACAGATGTACTTAGGAGTGAAAACTCTGACAAGGTGTTTCGAGCTTGACTCGAGGTAACCTGGTACATGACAACGGGACTTGCTGCACTCTTGGTTCGACACTCCCGGGGGATGTTTTGGTAATAATTAGAAATAAATATATAACTATCAAATAATTAAGATAATCAGATTTAATTAGATTTAATTAAAATAATTATCAAATAATTAAGAAATAATTATATTTAATCGATTAGAAATAATTAAGAAACAATTAGATATAATTAGGAAAAAATTATATATAATTAGGAAACAATTAGATATAATTAGGAAACAATTATATATAATTAGGAAACAATTATATTTAATTAGGAAACAATTATATTTAATTAGGAAACACTTAGATTTAATTAGGAAACACTTATATTTAATTAGGAAACACTTAGATTTAATTAGGAAACACTTAGATTTAATTAGGAAACACTTAGATTTAATTAGGAAACAGTTAGATTTAATTAGGAAACAGTTAGATTTAATTAGGAAACACTTAGATTTAATTAGGAAACAGTTAGATTTAATTAGGAAACAATTATATTTAATTAGGAAACAGTTTGATTTAATTAGGAAACAGTTAGATTTAATTAGGAAATAGTTAGATTTAATTAGGAAACACTTATAATAATTAGGAAACACTTATAATAATTAGGAAACACTTATAATAATTACGAAACACTTATAATAATTACGAAACACTTATAATAATTAGGAAACACTTATAATAATTAGGAAACACTTATAATAATTAGGAAACACTTATAATAATTAGGAAACACTTATAATAATTAGGAAACACTTATAATAATTAGGAAACACTTATAATAATTAGGAAATAATTATAATAATTAGGAAATAATTATAATAATTAGGAAACTTCGGAAACAATTATAATAATTAGGAAACAATTATAATAATTAGGAAACAATTATAATAATTAGGAAATAATTATAATAATTAGGAAACAATTATAATAATTAGGAAACAATTACATAATTAGGAAACAATTACATAATTAGGAAACAATTACATAATTAGGAAACAATTACATAATTAGGAAACAATTACATAATTAGGAAACAATTACATAATTAGGAAACTATTACATAATTATGAAACAATTACATAATTAGAAAATAATTAGGAAAATTAGCAAGTGTGATTGACCGCTCATCTACCTCAATTTTCTTTTCATTTGTGTGTTGAGGCTTGACAGGAAACTTCTGCCTCCACATGTAATATCTACTTTTACTTTCAAAATTATCAACCTCCTCACCAATATAGAGGTGAGGAGGTTTATAATTTTGACAGTAAAAGTACATATTACATGTGGAGGCAGAAGTTTCCTGTCAACCTCAATACACAAATAAAAAGAAAATTTAGGTAGATGATCGGTCAATTACGTTTGTTTGTTTATTCATTGATTGATTAACCACCCGACCTATATGCATATCTTCGCATTTCTAATTAGTAACATAAATAGTAACATAAATAGTAACATAATATAAAATATTATACTACTCTAATATTAATAGTTAAATAATACTTATAATATAATTATTTTATTATTATATGTTTAATATTTATAAAAAATATTAATATTATTAAAATTATAAAAAAATTATAAAATATTACAATTATCAATATTTTCAACAAGTTTTGATGTATTATTAACAGTTCAAATCTTAAAGGGTCGCCAATTTTCAGGTCATGCCCAATAAAAAGTTTGCGTCAACCGTGTCCAATATAAACTCTATAATTATTCTTACTTGGTTGATCACCTCACAGGTAGCGTTGCAATAAGACAACCCAAGTAATGTCTTTCTCATTACCTGTGTCGTCCTATTGTAACACTACTTGCGAGATGATCAACCAAGTTAGAACAATTATAGAGTTTACATTGGACACGGTTGACGCAAACTTTTTATTGGGCATGACCTAAAAATTGACGACTCTTTATGATTTGAACATGTTAAGAATAGAGAAAAATCTGTTGGAAATATTAAGATTTGTAATAATTAGTAATAATTACTAATAATTAATCAAAAATCAAATAAATTCAAGTACATGGTTATAAATTGGTAATTACTAATAAATAACTGTAATTATATATCTTCTTTTTTTAGGATATTGTTTTTATTATATAAAATTATTTAACAACAGTAATGGTTTTAAATTTTGTAGAAACATATATATGAATATGGAACAAGGAAATCGACATCAATAATTATTAGATGATCGTGCTAGGATAAATCAGTGCAGAAATCCAAATGGTTCTAGTTTAAATCCTGTATATGTTGACGGTGTTGAAGCTTTCTTATCATTTGCATCATCAAACCCGGAATTTGTTTCAGAAGGGACAATTAAGTGTCCTTGTAAAAAATGTGCTCTGAGAACGTTTGAGACATTTGACATCTTTGGGAAACATCTCTTGCGTTATGGTTTTCAATTAGATTATATTTTTTAGTATCAAGACGGTGAACGTAGTTCCAGAGAAGATACTAATAATTTGATTTCGTATCCATCACGGTTTCAGAATTTAGTACATGATGTTGTAGGGTCATCCGTTCAACAAACAGAAATTGAGGATGATGTTGATTTACCTCCCGAGTTGGCACCATCTAAATTTGTTGAGTTGTTCAGGTCTTCTAAGGATGCATTATATCCTGGTTGCAAGACAAGAAAATTAGAAGCAGTTGCAAAATTTATGGCTATTAAATCAGATAATGGAATGTCAAATAACTGTTTTGATCAGATATTTTCTTTCGTTAAAGCATTGTTACCTGAAGGAAATGTGTTTTCTGCTAATTATTATGATAGAAAAAGACTTGTTCGTAATCTATGACTTAGTTATCAAAAGATCCATGAATGTTCAAACGATTGCATCTTATATTCTGGTGAAAATGAGTCGTTGGATAGTTGTCCCACTTGTGGACAATCAAGGTATAAAGCAGCTCAATCAGGGAAATCTAGATTGATTCCTATAAAACAGTTGAGATATTTCCCGCTTACACCCAGGTTGCAACGTTTATTTATGTCTCAGAACACAGCGATAATGATGTCATGGCACAAAACCAATATTTCAAATGGTAAAAGCTTGGTTCATCCATCTGATGGAGATTCATGGAAACATTTTGATCAAGTGCATCTGTCTTTTGCTTTAGAATCCCGGAACGTGTGATTGGGTCTTTCTACTGATGGTTTTTTTCCATTTGGATCCTTTGGTAGTCAGTATTCCTGTTGGCCTGTATTTATAACTCCGTACAATTTGCCTCCATGGATGTTGATGAAAGAGCCTTATATCTTTTTGACATTATTAATCCCAGGACATCCGATAAAGAATATTGATGTTTATTTGAAACCACTGATTGATGAGTTAAATTTATTGTGGAGTCATGGTGTTGGTACATATGATGCTGCTGCGAAACAGAATTTTGTAATGAAAGCTGCTTTGATGTGGACAATTAGTGACTTATCGGCATATGGAATGTTATCTGGATGGAGTACACATGGTCCAAAATCATGTCCTTACTGTATGGGAGACAACAAAGCATTTATGCTCGTGAATGGAAAAAAACCTTGCTATTTTGACTGTCATCGCAGATTTCTTCCAATCGATCATCCTTTTCGGAGGAATAAATATCATTTCAGAAAAGGAAGAATTGAAAGAGATGGACCTCCAAAAATGATCTCAGGTACAGAGTTACAATCAGTTGTATTTTCATTACCTTCCATCACTTTTGGACCGACAATAAACCAACAGAAAATTCATGGTTTTGGGAAAGAACACAATTGGAAAAAATGGAGAATTTTTTGGAATCTGCCATATTGGTCTGATTTGTTGGTCTGACACATGTTTGATGTCATGCATATTGAGAAGAACTATTTTGATAATTTATTTCATACAGTTTTGGATACACCGGGTAAAACCAAAGATAATGTAAAGGCACGATTAGATCTTGCCCAAATTTGCAGGCGACCAGAACTTGAATTGTTTGAAAATGTCAGATCACATAGATTAATGAAGCCAAAAGCATCTTATACACTGACCAAAGAGAGTCGCTTATTATTTTGTCAGTGGATTGCAAATTTGAGACTTCCAGATGGCTATACTTCCAACTTGGGCAGATGTGTTAAAAATGGTCATATTACCAGATTAAAAAGTCATGATTGTCATGTTATAATGGAAAGGCTTATTCTTATTGGATTAAGAGGTTTGTTTAATTCTAAGATTTGGGATTCGATAACAGATATATCATATTTTTTCCGAGACATGTGTTCGGCGACAACAGACTACGATACACTAAGAAAACTGGAAGAAGATGTTGTTGTAATTATATACAAATTGGAAAAAATATTTCCGCCGGCTTTCTTTGACTCGATGGAACATTTGATATTACATTTTCCACATTAAGCAAAATGTGGAGGTCCGGTTCAGTTTCGATGGATGTACCCATTTGAGCGATGCATGCAGAAATTGGAGAAAAAAGTCTGTAACAAAGCATCAGTTGAAGGCTCAATTGCTGAAGCTTATTTGCAAGAAGAAATTGCTTTATTTTGCTCTCATTATTTTGAATCTGAATATCCCTCAAAATTTAACCGCATGGATCGGAATGAGGGAAATGTTGATGATGATATGAACAATCAATTATCAGTTTTCAATCAGACCGAACTTGGCTTTGGTGGAGTTCATGATAGATGGTTTTCAGATGATGAACATCATAGAGCTCATACATATGTTCTACTCAACTGTGAAGAAATTTCACCAATTGTATAGTGAGTGATCTTATCCCTTATTCTATAGATTCTATTACAGTAAATTAATCATATTGTATTTGTAGGTTATATGATGATCATATCAAGAAACAATTTCCACAAATTACAGCAGCTGGCTTAGAAGAACGTCGGCAAAAAAAATTTGCCTACTGGTTTCAAAAACTGGTAACATACATTCTTTTTTGGTTTTACATATAAAATCAATTTATTACTTGTAATAGTGATAAATGTTTTACAAATTTTCAGGTATCTGTACATGCTGATAATATTGATAGTCGATTGCGTATTTTGAGTAGCCCACCATCCAAAATGGTTAAATCTTATAATTCATATGTGGTGAATGGTTAGCTCTTTTAGTGCATAACTTTATTTTATAAAAATTATAATTTACCCACTCTAAACGTTTAAGGAAAAAATATGAAGGCATTTTCTCCTGAAAACCCCAAGGTGTTCAAATTCTTATAGCAAAGGCATAATCCACAGATTAAATGAAAAGAGCTAATATAATCATCTTAATTTTCTATCCAAGACTCTTAACCATGAAACATTCAATGAATTATCATTAAAAATCTAAAAAAGACTATCACATATTCCCATAATCAATTTCTAAGCAGTTAACAATCTAAAAAAACAAAAAATAAGATGACATAAGGATGAATGGTAAGTGTGAACAGTTTACAAACCATGTAATTTTCAATTCCAAAAATATTAAAATTTTCATGGATTCCCTAATTATAACAATTATCCATTCCAAAATACTAAAACCATTATAGTCATAAAAATTCACCCAATAACTCCCAATTTTGATAACTGAACACTGATACTCCTCAGGTATCCTTCTTATATATTAATGGCCCTAAAATATATAATGGATCACTTTCAAACCATCCCAAACTCATGATACTAATATTTAATACAACATTATAGTTATTAAGAGTCAAAATAATTGAAATTATTCCAATACTTACAAAACCTAATAATCATTGATTAGAATAAACTAAAAAAATAACCAACAATCAAAATGAGAATCCAAATACCCTTACCCTAGACCAAAACAATTTTTGGATACCCAAACCTCTCAAAACCAAATAAATTCACATAGTTAAACAAACCAAAACTAAATAAACAACCACCCCAAATATAGACCCTAATCCATAACAACTAACATGAACCAAATAAAATAAAAAAAATCATGAGAATTCATACTGAAATTTATTTCCATATTTTTCGGAAAACTAACTATGAATGAATTATCTTTAAAATTAATATCCTCTTTTGTCAAAAATGTCAACCGGAAAAAAGTATTTAATTAGAAAATTAATTCTCTCTTATATTTTTAAAAAAATAAACCAAATAACAATCATAATAAAAAAAATCATTTTCCTCCAAAGATAAAACTTAAAACCGAAATAAAATTCAAAACTCTCTATTATAAACACTTTAACCAACTCAGCTATTGTAATCATTATTATGCTTATTTTGAAAATATAACCATACACTAGCATGATTACACAAAACTCTATTTATATAAAAAAATAACTAAAATTAATCTCAATAATATTTTAAAATGAATTTAATAAGTTCCTTAATAAAACATATATAAAATTCTCCCCACTCTAATTAATAATTTATTTAACAAGGGAAATTATTTAGACTAAAAAATAACATTCACATTAAACATATATTAAACCCATTAAATATTACTCTAGATATACATTTCTTTAAATGTCACTTTTCTCATTTAAACCAACCAAAAAAAATTAGACCACTTGCAATATATCTTTATAATTTATAATAAGTCATAATTGAATATAATTATTAAATTTTCCTATAAAGTGGAAAATGATGCTCAATAGATTAGGTCACCACCAAAAGAACCATTTATGGTATTCAAATGTCAATTAATATGACTCAATAAGTATTTAATACTTGATAAGAAAAATAATTATTATAAAAAATAATATTAAACCACTAGGAAACTATATTAATAAAAATTATATCCTAAAACTCAAGTCAAATAAAGTTTTCTAACCAATTAATACTTTTTAATAATTCAATTACTTATATCCAAAACCCTTTAACCATTATAATAAACTTTCTTAACCAAAATTTATAAATTCTCATTCCAATTCCTTGATTGAAAAACCCTAAAATCAACAAAAATGATTAAAGGATTAACAATTAGTGTAAAAATGAAAAATATAAATTTAACAAAAATAATTATACACATAAATAAATCATCTAGAAAATCCAAAACAAAATCCTATCATTCAGGTGGGTTTATCCATGCGATGTGAACTACTTATCTTAAATATATAATAACATGCCATAGAAATCAATATAAGGAAAGTATAAAAATAATGAAGTGAAAAGAGAGGGGATTAACTTCAATATAGATAAATATCATTGCTAAATTCTTCCTCCCATGTTCATTTATCAAATGGAAACCAAACCTAGTGGTTTTCTGAGTCTGAGATAAAATGGGAGAGAGTGATAGGAATAAAAAAATGGATGGAGGCACAAAATAAAAAAAAATTATAAACTACATTGTTAGTTACCGTAGTTTACAAACCATGTTGACTAACCATTATTCACCACTTTCAAAAATATAAAATCCTTCATGTTTTATAATTAATGGCTTATAAACTATGTAATAAAACAATCATGACCCATATCATTTCTTTTCATGGTCTTTCACTTGATTATTCTATCAAAAACTTCATCAAATTCAAATAACTCATTTATAAGTTCATTTTAGGTATTTAAAATCCCTAAAATACCATCAAATGATAATTTCTCAATCTTAGATCAAATGTGAAGAACTCCCTCACTTTTAGTAGCTTAAAAATCAAGAATATTTATTTAATTAAAAAATAAAATTGGATGTTGTTGCAATCCTCTCTATTATAATTCTTTTTTCACTAAAAACTAACCATGATTAGGGAACCTTATTTTTCTAGCCACTCACAGTCATATTATTGTCCTCAAAACCAAGTTATTTGTTAGTCCCAACAAATTTATTTTTTAGTACCTTTGATGATAATGTGTTTTATTTGTCATCAATAAGAAATGATTTCAATATTTTTTGAGAAGATAATATTGGAAGAAGATTTAAGTACCCAATAAAGGATGTCAATATATATTGAATAAAGATGGATAATAAAAAAAGATCTCATTATGTTGAAATGAATCTTAGATATTTATTTATATATATATCATAATGAATGTAGATTGCAAATAAGTTGGAAAGTGATCATGGAATAAATTATCTATGGTGTTACCAATAATTATACTATTAAGAAGGTTAATCGTTTATCGAAGACTAGAAAAAAAAATAAGCGATTTTTACTATATGAAGATTCATGTACAAAATCTATTTTATAAGTTTAAGAATGATAATGAGATTATTAAGATATATTTTTATCAATTAGGTTTATAATCTACATGAGATAACTATAGATAATTAATATTCTAGGTTTTTTATGCATTAATGGTGATTATTTAACAGAATCAATTGTCTGTATAAAAATGAGGAGCTGCCTATGCATATATCAGAAGAAAAGCTAGTTATGTATATTAGTGAAGAACCATATTTGTATTATCAATTATGAAAACTAATAAATTTAATGGAATCTACACTTGGATGATTTTTTATGAAAAAATTGATTTTTATCTGATATGATATAGGTATTGGATTTATTGATGGATAAGTGGAGCACTATGGATATTGTGAATAAATTAAAATGGTTGAAGATGTTTTGAATATGTTTTGATTTAATTTGAAAAGGCTGGAATGTATTTCATGTTCTTTGGAAAATTTTATGAAGAATTTTGTGAAGGTATAATGAATTTATAAAGTTATTTAAATTGATTTATGGTTATTTAATGTGGTTGAGGTTTTTTATAATGGATTTTAGAATTATATAGAAAATTTTTGGGTTAAAGGTTTTTGAATATTTTATGAAGTAATGGTTGTGTAAGATTAATTGATTCATATATAATAATATCCCTAGATTTATAAATGATGTGTTAGAGTAATCTATTCTCATTTAAGAATAAATTTTAATTTATATAAGAGTAGTTTAGATATTTCACAATGTATGTGAGAATAATATGATGTTATGTAAGAGTATATTGCGAGAAAGGCACTGTAAGAGTAACTCTAAAGCTATATAATAGTAACTCATAAATTATGAAGGGTGTGTAAGAGTAACCAGAACTTGTATATTAGTAACCTAAACTGATATTCATAATAATATTTGGTTTATATATAATATTATTTTGAGGCCATGTAATAATAGTTCTATGATTCTTGAGACCACATAAAAGTAAAATATGCTCACATAAGAATAACTCTGACACACTATAAGATTAACTTAAATTTTTCAATTATTATAAATGATTATTTCATATAAATATAAGATTAAAAATAAGTTTATAGGTTAAATACAATATATTTAATCATATTATGCTTTATTTTTCATTAGTGTTCTAAATATAAAGAAACTTTTTTAAGTAATGATTCAAGATAAGATTGATGATTTGCTTTGGAGAAAGATATTTTTCCATTATCTGAGACTATATGAAATAATATTATTCTAATCATGTGAGTATGAATATGTGGATAAGAGTTTTTTAGTTTTTAGAAGATTTAAGGAATGTTAAACTGGGTCTTTTTACGAATTAAATGAGAAAAAAAATCATGGAGATTTAAAGTGAAGATTTTAGAAGATCTTTTGTGCATTAAATCTTGAGTTTAAAAAGGATATCGTTAATCCTTTTATAAAAATTAAAAACTATAGTATTTCAAGATTATATTTTGGTAAAATTTAAATTTTTAATATATTGATAAATATTTTAATAGTAATTTCAACGGTTTTAATATTAGAATATTATCCTTTCAATAAATCTGAGTTTTTTAAATATAAAGGTGAGGTAGTCATGAAAAACAGTAAGTGAGAGTTATGATAATTTAAAGGAAAATGACATAAAGAGAGTGAGAGAGAATATACTTATTTTATAATTCTGAATATATTGATTTATGAAGAAGAATAAGGAGGAGGAGAGAAAATTATATCCAACATTGTTGTTATTGATAACCTTATGTGTTTAATTTATGAAAGAAAAATAAGTGAGACTGTTATGAAGAGATTTTTGTGTAATTAAGAAGAGGTATTAATTCGAATATTGTTCTAACTAAGGAAGAAGTTTGGATTTATAGAAGACACACACTTATACTATATATCATAATTCAATGAGGAGCCAATTAAATCTTATTTTAAAGAAAAAACTAGTTGGTATCAATGTTTAAAAATTAGTGAGTTAGTGTTTGCTGAGTTTTTTGGTGTCGTTCATGTAATCTAGTTGGTTTTAAATATAAAGGGTTCAAGTACATTCATTTTCCCTTATTTTTTCTTGATAATAAGATATCATACATGTGTGTGTAGGAAAACAACCACCATAAACTGAGGATTAGCTCAAACATTGTGAGTGAACCTTGTGAAAATTTGTGTACCTTATCGTGTTTTATTATTTTCTTCATTTCATATATATTGGAAAACTATGAGATCCACTCACTTTAACTGATGTGGAGGTAAAAATTAAAATGTGGTTTTGTTGTTTTAAATTCATCGACACTAATTCACCCCCCCCCCTCTGTTCGGTTTCATCAATCCTATTGGAGAAATATTCTATTCATCAAGATTCCTCCCAAACCATCATCACCCTTCTTGAATCTATGAATTCAACTTATTAACATTGATAACAACTATAAAACTCACCCAATACTCTAGTAATCAACCATAACTAAAAATTATAAATGAAGTTTGGGAACACTATCTTCATGATAACACCAACACCTGGTATAAAACTCAAATTATTTCACTTTATGAGGCTCACGACCATAAGGAAACACTTACACATAAGTATCTTGGGTCACCCCCCCAAGCACAAAATATCAAAAAATCTCAACATGACTCAATAAAAATACCATCTTCCAAATATAATAATTCTTAATAAAACTCATTAAAAGTTGGGTTAGAATGGTTTCACGCCACTATTTACTAAATTTAAAATATTTTTTAAACTTTTCCACACCTCAAACTATTTAATTGGTTTTTAAAAAACATATCTTCATCCTAAGGGTTTTAAATAAAATTTACTCTTCTTGTAATTTTTCAAAAAAAACATATATAAAAATACACATCTAAATTCAAGAAGAAAAAAATAAATTTTTCATGGGGTTTCACTGATATAAAACTTAAAACTAAGAATTAATTCAAATAAAATTAAATTTCCTAGATTTACATTATATTTCATGTAAAATCAAATTATAAAATAGTTTCCAAGATCCTTTCTTTATGTTTATAAAATGTCAAAGAAACGATTTATATCACCAAAAATCACAAACTAACATAAGAGAATTTTTTTTATTAAATTACTTTCATCACCCAATAAGTTTTTCATTTACCAAAATTTCAAACAATTAAAAAATAAATTAAAATATCATAAAATATCCTTTTAAAATTATACATGATTAGATAAAGGTTTCTAAAAACTAAAGTCTAAAATTTCAATCTTTTAAAACTTCAAAATTAAATAAATATTTTCCCCTAATTTAGAAAGATATTAATAAAAAATAATACATAAATTAACATGCCTACACATGAAAAATCTAAAAAATTATGTATTAATAATAAAAAATGGATCCTCCATTATCCATATAACTCAAATCTTAATTTTTACATTCTATTATAGGAATTTATATACTAATACCTCACTAAAACTATAATGTCTACTCTTATCATAGGACATCCCTTGGTAATGTGGTTTTCAATCAAGGAAACACTATTCAATCACACATAGAACCTAAATTACATATTCTAAAAATCTATATTCATTTATAATTGACTTAATTACCAAAATATCAAACATATATGATACTATTTTTGTAATTTTCAACCTAGATTACCTAGAATCAATTCGGGTCACCATAGATCTCAAATGAACCTCTCTATATGCCAAATTATTTTGATTAGTAGCAAGTGAATTAATAATATCATTTAGGAGGATATTATATATTAAATAAAATAATATAAACTAGTAATAAATCATTTGGATCTTAAAACATTCATAATGTGGAATAGTAATGGAATAATATATAAATTATACATGAAGTTATACAAGAAAAAAACCCAAATAATCTATATCTCATCTAGATATATACAATAAGTATTTGAGGCCCTTGGGATGATATGAAAATAAAAAATAAAATAAATGACCTATGAACTAATATACGTAGCCAAATTTCAATCCCCAACCTCTATGAAAATGATTTCCTATAGTCATAACCCACACCGTAAAGATGTACCTAGACCTATATATATCACAATGAAATAAGGTTATATAAATTCAAACCACAAACCACACCATATTCATAGGTATAATTTATTCCACTAACCTCGTAGGGTTCTCCCATTTCCCTCAACACCCATGAGAGTAAATGATAAAATTGGATCCATGTTCTAAATGTGTGTGTATTACTTAACCCACCCAAATAAAATATTTATATTGTAAAAATAAAATAAATTTCATGAAAAAATATTTCAATAATAAATCTTAATTAATAATAATAAAACAAAACATCTCATTCAATTCCCAAGAGTAAATTCATGAACCATGAACCATGACCCATGAACAAACTCGCTTATTCTGTCTAAAGAATCAATTGAGGAAACACACTTTACAAAAACCCTAAATTTTAATGATATACGAATACATAGTATATACCTATCACTAACTAAGCCCAAAAAATCTTAGTGTGTACATGAAACTTTGAACATAGAGTTCTATCCAAGTATAGGCTAAATATCTTCCAAAATGTTCCCAGGATAAAGTTTCATAGGGTAAAAATTCAAACCCACACTTGAGTCTCCACTCATTGGGAGCACATCCTTATATAAATCCTCTTATACAGTATTATAAAATCTAGAAATTATGTTATTAGAACTTATGGATAATATATCACCCCAAAGAAATATAAAAATTTGAGTGTAAGCATATAAGTGGGATTTATAGTCATAAGGGAAGTGGTATCTCTTAGAAAAAATCCCAATATCATTAGGGGAGTGGTAATTATTTACCAAAATAAAAATCTAATTAGGGGAGTAATAATTCTCAAAAAACAATCAAATCCCATTAGGGAAGTGGTACTCCTCGTTCAACATACCAAGCTCATTAGGTTTAAATTCATGTAAAAAAATTATATATATATCAATATGTATATCCATATACAACTCAATCACAACCCATGATGGAAAAAATAATTAATTATAGGATCACACCTCTATATATTTGAACAAAAAATAAATTTACTATATGAAAACCAATTTTAAACAACTCTCAACACCCATGGCCAACATAAGGATGCATTTGATCATGCAAAACACAAGTATCACAACTACTCTTACGAAAGTAATTATCCATTGATAAAATTAAAGGGTATAATATTATATCCTTGATAAGGTAACCAAGTATTATAATCATCCCAAAGTATAAGAATTATCATTAAATATATATACATAACTCACACATAGACCCACGGATAAATCCAATAGTTTAGTCACCTACTGAAGCTAAAAATAATAAAATATAAGGTTACATGATTAGAGTGTACACTTTAAAAGATGTAAATCTAACCGTTCAATGGTAAATTTTCAAAATAATACACCCTGCATGGTTTCTCCCAATATATAGTTTAATAATTCCATAACAAAAAAAAACAAGTCATCTATAAAATTTATCCCAATAATTCTTAATTTTGATAATTCTTCCCGAAAACTCCTCAAGAAAACATATAGCTACACAAATGTGCCTAAAATTTATAATAAATCACTTTAAAACCAGTCCAAACACACTCTACTGATATCTAATGAAATATTCTAATTTCAAAGGCTTAATATTTCTAAAACTAAACCAATTATCTCCAAACCAATTAATTGGTTTCTTTGAGAAATTTAAAATAATATTCTAGTAATCCACATAATATTTCAAAATACACACATTCCACTATTAAGTTTTGGATATCTAAACCTCGTGAATCCGAATCAATGAAAATTTTCAATGAAATATACTAAAAATAATAATCAAACTACTAAACTAACCATGGACTCCAACCCATAACACAAAGTATAACCAAAATTAAATCAAATAAAATCATGAGATTTTATATTGAAATGCATTTTCATATTTCTTTTGAAAAAAACTAGAAATATAACACCACATTGTAGATACTAAAACCTTTGATTACACTAAACTAAAACATGGCTCCTCATATTCAAGTATCTTTAAAATATAATTAAGTTTATACACAACCCTTGTGGAGATTATTCCCTTAATAAATTAAACCAAAATGAGTCACGCCAGATTCTACTGAAAATATAACATAAATCGCACATACCAACTTGTAAATTAATAAAATTAGGGCCCCAAATTGAGACCCCTCACATCCAGTATATAAAATTAAAAAACTATATATATGATAAATTAATAAATTCATTCTTAATATCTATTATAAAAAAAATAGTTAAAATAACAAGAACAAAATTTCAATACATAAACCAACAAAATCATGGTTTCCAACTCAACTGATACTACCACTTGTAGAAAACTCAACCTCAATATAAATGGTTTCCAAGAGCAATGAACTTATTCCATGAGTGGTCACCTATACATTCATGAAAATCCTAATAATATGTTCTACCCATGCACATCAGAAACCACACCATGTGCATGGGTAGGGGTGATTTCACCTACCCAATAGAATCCTATCAATATCCTAAACTCGCTCAATGATATTAATAAATGAATATGCATATGGTATGTATATGGGGAAACTCAAAAAATCAAAAAATGAATGATAAATGATAATTAGAATCACTAAATAATAATAAATAATAAAAATAATAAATAAAACATAGTAATAATTGATAACTCACACACCATAAAATGGGTGAAAACCCATACCCAATTCCTCACATGAATAGGTAACCTGGATATTAAAAACCAATACCTAAATATTTAATCAATAATAAAGGATATATTAAGTCCCCTAACACAAATTACCAACAAATAAAGGAACAAGATAAAAAACACAAGAGGACCAATAAAGGTTAAAACAACACTAGCATGTATACTCATATCAATCTTATGTCATCTCTGCCACGAGAAAATAATGTACAAAACATGAATAAAACAAGAATTATTACAATGAAATACCATGTGGATATATCTTAGTAAATGTATGATGATAAATCTCACTTCACCTAAAAATAAATAATTCCATGTTCATGGTACTGGGTGGGTCTCTTAGGAGAAGAATCACTTCCAGATGATCAGTATAGTATGATAATAAAAGTTCTCTATGAGTCAAATTTCCTTCCAACCATATAAATATGTCCCTCTTGGATACACTATGTCTAGAAAAAATTTGTATCAAGCCACTTGTATAAGGATCAATCATGAAATCATAAAAATATCCCAATGCTCATGAATACCAACTCAATAACTCAATACCCTTCACTAATCCCATCAAAATAAAAACAATTCTCAACATTCCACCTACATACTCAATGATAAACAAAAAAACACTTCTATATAAAACACTCATGGAATAAAAAGATCTTAAATACTCACACAAACAAGGAAAAATACATTTAAAAATAAAAAGATAAATCTCACTCTTCTCATTATACCAATTCACTTACTCTACCTAGGGCCACACACCACACTATGATCAAGGAAACCCATAAAACTTTAATAAAATCTGAAATATGGCACATGATTATTCTTCATAAGGTTTTAGGTAAAAATAAATTAGAAATAAAAAAATAAATGGAATTATTATTATACTGCATAGTTAGTTACCATGTATCTAACTATTCATGTTCCCCTTCCTTATGATACACAATAAGGGAAACCATGCAAAAAGCCTTATAAACCATTAATTTTCATGAATTTTAATGTTAATTAAAAATTAAAATAAATTTATTCCAATGGTCTCAATGAAACCTTCCTATGATTCAATATACCCAATATACATGAAGAACCAATCTCATTTCCTACTAAAATCATTCCACTAATCCATATAGCATCAAATTATATCCTAATGTTCCAAAATTAATATGATAAATAAAAAAATAATCCACAAACACCTTAAATTGTTTAACTTTCCAAATTTATAAATCATAAAACAAACTCTACCTAATAAAAAAATAAGGAAAACCAAAAGGAACTCTCAATGAAATATATTTTAATTTCCTTCCATACAAAATTTAAAATAAAACATATTTTAAAAATAAAACCCATTTTGTTTAAATGTAGTTAACTAAAACATTAAATTTATTCAAAATAAACTTATATTTTCATGAACAAACCACAACAAATTATCATTACAATTATTTAAAATCCTATTTATTTTAAGAGAAAGCATGTAAATAAAATTTCACCTCAAAAACCATATTTTATGAAATAAACTCACTTAAAAATTTAAAAAACATCTCAAACAAATTTATAAATCATGCTCGACCATAATTCAAATAAAAACCATTTTTTCTCAAGAAAACATTTATGTAAAAATAAATAGTTTTTTCAAGTTAACCAAAACTCACATTTTAAAAAAACAACCCAATTAAAACATATTTATTTCACTATAAATAATTTAAATTCAACCCATTCCCAAATATACTTCAATAGGATAAAATACACAAAAAGAATTATTTGAACTTCATATCTAACACATTAATGTAATTATTATATTAAAAAATATAGTAGAGAAGTGTCACCTTCCTAATTAGGTCACCAATAAAAAAAACTATTTAGAATAATATATATAGTCATTTGGATACTTTTAAATTAGTTTAAGGATATTACCATTTTGTAGGAATATAAAATAACGTAAGGACTTAATAATAAGTCACTTAGAAACTAAAAATAATAATACTTGCAATAATAATAATAATAATACTCATGATCATAAATAAATTCAATTGGAACAAATAATTCATAACTATTCCAACTAAAAACATATTGTCTTAAAATTTTTAAAATTATAATAAAAATATAAGTATTATAAAATCCCAAATTTCAAAATTTATACTTATTCAAAATTTTAAGAATACTCAACCTCACCAGCAATTTTAAGGAAAACTAACTCAAAAAAATTAATCTAAATCACATAACTTCAAAATATTTTCTTCACCAAAATCAAAATATTTTTATAATTTAAAAAAAAACATACAATTATTTCCCTAGGTAAGAAAAAAAATCACAATTATAAGCACTCACATACAACCAAATATGGCTATCATTAAATAACTATGATAAATAAGAAAACAAAAAAAATAGGTCCCTACCAAGCCCTAGATTCACTTATCAAATATTTATCCATCCCACGTTTGTATTTATAGAAGAATTACTAACTTATAACTATAGTTTATAATCCATATGTAGAATATATTTGGTAACTTCTCTCTTCACCATAATTATATTGACAAGGCACGCACACAAACTACCTTTCTAATCTTGAAAACATTTCTCTACCAATAGTTGAACAAATTCCAAAAATCTAAATTTTATTATATCATTTTATAGTGACCCATCATATATACCCAAGCCTAAGTTACCATAGTCTTAAACCATGACTCCCCTATACACCAGGGGTATCCAAATAGAAATGAGGCCCAATAAAACCTTCACAGATATTATTACCTCAATGAATTAAAAAAATGAGTTGCATTAGATTCTATTGAAAATTCATTATCCTTTGTTAGAGTGTCATACATGAATCTATATAGATAAATTAAATTGGATCCGCAATTTAGAACACATACATCTATTATATAAAATAAAACAACTGGCTGTATAAAAAAATACATACATTCAGCCTCTGTAGTTATGATACAAAATAATAAAAATTTAAATAATAAATCCATAATGCTAATACAAAAACCAAACATAAAACCATGGAATCTATCCTAAATAACACAACCTCTTATTAATAAATCAGGCTTCATGACAATGCTTTTCATTATCCATGAACTCCATACTAGATTAATTACTTGGACCAATAAAAACACAAAAAGGTTTACCCATGAAAGAAAATAAATTGTACCATGGGAATGGGTAGGGGTGATTCCATTGACCTAGTAGGATCCCCTTATGATCGAAAACACCCTTGAGTGTAAGTTATAAATTTGTATAAATTTTTAATGTTCATGAATGACACTCAACCCACCTAGATATACATAAAATTTGATATTAAGTATCACTGAAAGAAATATTACATAATAAAAATGATAAACATAACATAGTAAAATTATATAACTCATGCACCTCAAAATAGACAAGAACCCATACCTATTTATTGATGATAACAATTAAATCCAATATCTAGAATCTCGTGTATCTAAACATAGTATTAGAATTCCCTTATTCTTCTTCTTTGAGAGTTATCTTCAATATTTTTCATAGAAGATGGATCTTGAATTCAACCTCTTGAACATATAAACTCTATTATTTTTAATTTTATATATAGGTCTCTAGGAAGAAAATTTTTACAAATTTGAAATATAGAATATTCCATAAAATATTTTGTTCCCACAATCCTCTCACCTTTTCACTTTTTCCATACATGGGTGTTCTCGTGATGTCAACATTCCATTTGTATCTCAACCATTATCTCCTTATAAATTTCAAGAGTTCCATTTATTTTTCTACTTTTTTCATTTATCATTTCACATTTCTCTTGGTTGATTGGTTTTTATAGAGTATTCTATTATTATGCTCAATTTTCTCATATTATTCTTAAAATACTCATATTCTATTTCTCACTGAATGAAATCATAATATTATTCTCCAAATTGTAAAAGAATACAATAGTTCTTCCTCAGGTCAAATGATATTTTGATACTTATATAGTATTTTTGGATTATAATGTCAAAGTATCTCTATTTAAATCCACAAATAATCATTTAACTCGGTTTTATAAGAATTACACAGCAACACCTCATCTTGAAGTATAACTTATCTTCTTTTAGATTAAGAACTCTAGTTTTTTAATGTGAGATCCATATTAGAGAATGATATTCAAAGAACTCCATATCTCAAATTTCTCAAACTTTATCCTGAATCATAATTGAATTTTTCTAGTTTAGAATAATTAATCTTAGTACCAAAAACTTCATGTTTATCTTTAATTTTGATCACCAAAATAGAATTTCAAATATTCTAATTTGAAATTATCAAATATCGAATAGTGATTTTAAATCACTTATATATTATCTAATATTTCTCATATTAGGCTTGGATTAGGGATATTCTAAGAATAATGATGTTTTGATCTTTTTGGAATAATTTAAGCATCATCTTGATTAAGTTTCTCTTCGAAATTATGATTTCAGAAATCTGAGAATTCTAAAAAATATTGAATTTTATGGAGATCTAGATTCCTAAACATACCTTTATGTAACTCATGTATCTTTAAAACTACCATTACATAGCTCAAATAACACTTACACAAATCATAAATCGCACTTATGAAGCTCATTTTCCAAAAAACTAAATTCTATATTCTCAAAGGCTTAAGCTAATACTTATAACACTTTCACTCATCTAAAAAATTATCTTGAGGTCAAAAAATCTTATACTCTCTTAAAAAGACTTATGATGGGTCTTGAAAAGGATTAGAATCATCCAAATGATTATTATTGATTTTAAATACCTACTCTTAGTGTAAAAGTCTTATGTTCACAAAGTCATATGATGTACTCCAAAGACTTATGATTTATACTCAAAGACTTTTTATTTTGGAAGTCTTATGATTTTCTCTAAAAACTGAAGATAAGACTTATATTGAAGACTTGTGAAGAATCTAAAATTCATATGATCTTAGAATTACTTATATTTATACCATAATAACTTCTACTTTCTTCATGGATTCTTCAATGCAACTCCATCCCTTCTCAATTGTAACACCCTGAAATTATTATCACCTTCAAATAATCCAATGTGTTTGATAAATTTTATTTAATGCTACACCCAACATAAAAAACCCCAAAATATTATGAATAAATTATTAATAAATCTATAATAAATATAAATATGTTAAATCATTAATATTTATTACCATTAGAAGATAAATAATTAATTTGAGTTAATATTGAAAAGGTTGTGTTCAATATAAGTCATTTTATTTGTATTATTTATTTTATTTTAAAAATATAAGTTAAATTTTTTAAATTTTAAATTCAATAAATTAAAATTCATTTTATAATTCCTCACAACAAATTTATCTTAGGATGTTTTTTTATTTTTTCTAAAATAATCAATTTTTAGGTGAATAGTAAAAAATACTAATTTTTCTAATACCTTAAATTTTATATGACTTAGAAGTTTTTGAAACATTTTTCATATAAAAAATATATATTTATAGATTTAAATAAATCATTTAAAATTACTATTTTTAATTTATAAAACTCATCATTATCATTGATTAAAATCAAGTGATATATTATGAAAATAATTTTTTTTCCTGTTTTTTTAATTAAATTTACACAAGGGGAAATTAATTTTTAGATATATTTAAATATCATATAAATCTTGTTTAAAAAAAATTATAATATTTCTAATATCAATTTAATCAATAAAATTGATTTTTTTTTCTATACAATAACATTTTCCATAAATATACACTTTTTTTAAAAATAGGTTTTTATGTGTTACACGTGTAAAACTTAAGATTAATTTCCCTATACATAGAATGTTAATTTTATAAATTGATTCTAATATTTTAGATAATAATTTTCATATTATTTAATATTTACAATTTCATTTTTGAGTATAATATTTATATTGTTTGGATTAATGCTAATTTACATGATAATTGTGAAACAATTATTTTAAAATTATTATTTTATTGATATCATGGTATTTATATCAAATAAATTAAATTGAAATACTTAAAATAATTAATATAATATTATTTATAAAAACATAAATAATTATATTAACATTAATTCATTTGGTAATCAATACTAGATAAGATTAAGAATCCATAATGGTTAAAATGGAATCCTATAAATCCATTTTTTGTTATTTTTAAAAATACACTTTATGGTTTATTAGTAACCTCACATTTAACTAGGATACAAACCAAACCCATAAACACCCATATTTCAAAATTAAATTTAATAAAATCAATCAATAAAAACAAAAAATCCAAAATTTGAAATTCAATCAAGTTTACACATGAATACCAACACCACCGAATCGACTCGGGTCATGAGATATCAAGCGGCGAACCACCTCGAGTTGCACCCCCTAACACTCAATATCACTATAATCATCTCCACTTCACCAATGATAACACACTATCCACCATCTCCCCACAACAAACAAAAATAAAATCACACCATTGTCAAATTCATCTAATCACCACTGTCCATATCAACAAACATATTCACTACATCATCGGGATCACTGAAGGTGCTGAAGAAACCCAACACATGCTCTCTCAAACCCATCAGAGCAAGAAACACCTTCAATAATAAAATAGAAAATAAACCAACACCAAAAAACTATCTTCATTGATAAAACTATAAGAATGGATGCCAACAGAGGCCCAATGGGGAATAATATTACATCGATTTATTCTCTTAGAAACCATTGGACACTCAAAAAGCACAATCAAAAACCTCATTGGTGACCACCAAATCTAAATTATTCGGAAGGGAGCATTGTACCAAGACATTATAGAAGTGTTGAGTTAATGAAGGATTGGCAGAGGTCTTCTCCTTCACAAGAACTTAATCCCTTCCATCGGGGACCCATACAACCATCATGCTAAATACGAACTTGTTAAAGTAAAATTTACCTACAATGATCCTTTGACATAGCTTTCCTCTAACCCTATGAGTCCTTTCACACCATTGAAATTAAATGAGGATTCCACTACACCATTAGTGTGCTTCATCTAATGAGAACCACCATGGCTGGGATCGAATCCTTTGCTGGTCATGCCTCCTAAAACACCATCAATCGATCAAGAAAGACATCCCAAAACCTCCTCAAAACCACCACAGCATACCGACTAAGAGAGAAATGAATAAACATGATGCTAAAGAATTGTTTAAAGTGGTAGGGCCTCAATAGAAATGCTTGTCTTCTCCTAGACTACCAACCCAATTGTCAAAGCCACCACCAAGAGAAGTTCTCACTAGCAACACACCGAAGAAGAAATGATCTCCATGAAATAGAATATCATGAAAAGATTATATCAAACACAAAACAAGTTATAGGGACACCAACACAACTCAACCCACACATCCAAAACCTACCTAAGAAAACCAGATCACCAGACCAAAATGGGGTTGAAAATGTGGAAACTAGAAAGAAATAGAAGATAAATATCTAATGAGGGATTCAACAGGGATGAATGACCTCATATATAACCAAACAAGAGTGGTTTAGTGGGTAAAAAGATAGATAAAAAAGAAAACAAGCAAGAGAGAGTGGGGAGGAAAAAGGAAATTGGGGAAGTAGGGAGGGAAGAAGGAAGAAGTATGGAAGGAGAGAAGGGGGAGAATATGATGGGGAATCAACGCATAATCCCCCCCCTATGAATCATCACAAATTGAATCCCTAGATTAGGAGAGACAAGAGATCAAGGTTTCTCAGAGATTCATATTAATGGTAAAAATGTCATTTTTTCTACTAAAATATTTTTCTATGCATTATCTATTTTATTTAAAAATTTAATTTTATAATATTTAGGAATTTAATTATATTAAATGTAGGTAAAATTTAGTTCCATCAGACCCTAATTATATTATACGGGTTATGTTATATTTTAAATAAAACGTAAAATCAAATATTTAAAAACTAGTTACCTAATTTAAAAGTAAAAGAGTAAAATGTGAAAACTTAATGGTAAAAACCCAATAAAATGTTTAAAATATGTATAGAAAGAATATTTTTGAGTATTTCTAGACCCAAAGAGACCCCACACTCAATTAATTTGAAACTTTGGATCCATTGAATATGTAATAGCGTCATGGGATTGTTAAAACCTAAAGGGTATTTCCAAAAGTTTCGTTTTCCTCTCTTATAAAAGGGGGTCACTCGCTACAAAAAAAAATTACCACTTTATAAGGGGTTATTTTTTACATTAGAAGGGGTTATAACCCCTTCTAAAGACATTAGCGGTGGTTGTGAGGAACCGCCACTAATGTACCCGCCTAATATTAGTAGGGCAGTTGTGAGGAAGCACTGCTGAATTCTTATTGAATTTAGCGGCGGCTATATTAGAGGGGGATTAAACCCCTTCTAATGT
The DNA here is from genome assembly GCA_963277665.1 of Viscum album. NCBI lineage: Eukaryota > Viridiplantae > Streptophyta > Magnoliopsida > Santalales > Viscaceae > Viscum > Viscum album. The sequence goes on along the minus strand of OY728120.1, from coordinate 642,401,756 downwards.
TACCCAAAATGTACCATATTAGAGGTGGTTATAATTTAAACTACCACTAATTTAGAGATTTAAGGGTGGTTTGAATCACCCCTAATGGTGATTTCATTATGGGTCGTTTTGAAAACTGGCCCTAACCCCTTCACACCACTAGGGGTGCCAGGACACCCCTGTTGACACCACCCACACAACCCACCACCTTGACACCCCTTGTTGACACTACGCACCACCCCTGTAATAGTTTCATGGGATTATTAAAACCAAAAGGGTATTTCCAAAAGTTCCATTTTCCTCTCTTATAAAAGGGGGTCACTCACTACAAAAAAATGAACACTTTATAAGGGGTTATTTTTTACATTAGAAGGGGTTATAACCCCTTCTAAAGACATTAGCGACGGTTATGAGGAACTACCGCTAATGTGCCCGCCTACTATTAGTAGGGGCGGTTGTGGGAAAGCACTGCTAAATTATTATTAAATTTAGTGGTGGTTACATTAGAGGGGGTTTAAAACCCTTATAATGTTTCCCAAAATGTACCACAATAGAGGAGGTTATAATAGAAACCACCACTAATTTATAGATTTAAGGGCGGTTTGAACCACCCCTAATGGTGATTGTATTATGGGAGGTTTTGAAAATCGGCCCTAACCCCTTCACACCAATAGGGGCGCCAGGACACCCTTGTTGACACCACCCACACACCCCACCACCTTGAGACCCCTTGTTAACACTGCACGCCACCCCTGTAATAGTGTCATGGGATTATTAAAACCTAAAGCGTATTTCTAAAAGTGCAATTTTCCTCTCTTATAAAAGGGGGTCACTCACTACAAAAAAAAATTCCACTTTATAAGGGGTTATTTTTTACATTATAAGGGGTTAAAACCACTTCTAAAGACATTAGCGGCAGTTGTGAGGAACTGTCACTAATGTGCCTACCTACTGTTAGTAGGGGCGGTTGTTAGGAAACGATGCTTAATTCTTATTGAATTTAGTGGTGGTTACATTAGGGGGGTTTAAACCCCTTATAATGTGCCAAAAATTTACCACATTAGTGATGGTTATAATAGAAACTGACACTAATTTAGAGATTTAAGGGTGGTTTGAACCTCCCCTAATGGTGATTGCATTAGGGGATGTTTTGAAAACCACCCTAACCCCTTCACACCACTAGGAAGCACTGCTAAATTCAAACTAAATTCTTATTGAATTTAGCGGCGGTTACACCCTAGCCCTTGTCTGCGCTTGTGAAACCCCCAAAACCCCCATTGTTGACACTGCGCGCCATCATAGTGACACCCACGCCCTTTTCCACCGTAGTGACACCCCCGCCCCTGTCCACCGTAGTGACACCCCCACCCCTATCCACCCTAGTGACACCCCTGCTCCTGTCCACCCTAGTGAGACCCCCACCACTGACCCCGCCCTTGTCCCCCCCAGTGACACCCCCTTGTTTGCGCCCCCACCCCTAACCTCTCCCTTGTCCCCCCTTGTACGCGCCACCTGGACCCGCCGGTCCGCGTCGCGCACCCCCGTGCTTGTTTTCCAGATTTCCCCTGCCAACCCTCACCGTTGTCTGCCAGAGCCCCCGCGCGCCACTGTGCACCAGTTGCCCATAGCGAAAAATGTGTCTCCTCAGTTTTGAACCCATGAACGGTTTGATAAAACCAAAAAGGCGGAGCCACTAGCCTGTGTGTGATTTTATATTTATTATAAGCTGAATTATATTTAAGTGTATATCGAAGTATTATATTATATTATATATGTATGTATGTATGTATATTTGTGTTTAGAATTATAAATAATATAATATATTTGTATATATATAATATATTTCTATATAATATAATATATATTTGTGTATAATATTTATATATAATATGTATTTATGTATAATTATAATATATTTTTGTATAATATATATATACAAAAATTTGGGTAAATTTAATATATATAAATACATATTTATACATATATTAATAAATATTTTTATATTTATGTGTGTGTGTTTATTTTTGTATTTATATATATAATATAATTATAATATATATTATACATATATTATATTAAATACATTTATATTATATATTAATGTATGTAATTATATACATTTATATTATATCATCAACACACATATATATACACACAAAATTAAATGCATTCATACAATTGGAAATAAATAATATAATTAAATGATATATATATATATACACAAAATTAATTTATAATTAATATTCTATACTAGAATATACATAAAATAATTATATAATACATATAAATTTATTTACAATAAAATATTTATAATATATAATATAATATAAATAAATAATATATTTATATTTATATTTAATTTTGTCTAAGTTATATAAATTAGTATACATAATCTAATATAAATGTATTTATACATAAGTATACAATAAAAATGTATTTATGTATGTGTGTGTGTAACAATAATATTATTAATTATTATATGATATATATATATATATGTATGTATGTATTAAATTAATCTATAATTAAAATGGTATGATACAATATATGTAAAATAATTATATAATATATATAAATTTATATATAACTAAATATTTATAATATATATATATATATAATATAATTATATAAAATATATATGTATATGTAAATTTATATTTAATGTTGTCTATATTATATATATTTGTATGCATAATATAATATAAATGTATTTATACAAAAATCTATAATAAAAATGTATTTAATATAATATATGTATAATATAAATCATAATATAAATTTATAGTATTTATAAAACTATATATAAATTTGAATAAATATATTTATAATTACATTTATATTATGAATATTAATATTTATATATATGTATACATTTTTGTTTATATGTATATGTATTTGTTTAAAATATTTATATAATGTCCTTATATATATCTGTTATAATGTATTTAAATATATTTATGTAATGTTTTTATGTAATATATATACACACACACATGCACACACCCACATATATATTAAATTTTTTGAATTTATATGAGATTTATTTTAGAAAATAAATAAAAATTTAGATGGAGTTTAAAACCCCCTCTAATCAAAGATATTTGCAGTGGTTCATAACCCCCATCAAATTTCTAGAATTATAGGGGGTTAACAACCCCCTCTAATGTCATACATTAGAGGGGGTTTTGAACCCCCTCTAATCTCATCAATTAGTGGGGGTCCAAAACCCCCTCTAATTTCTTAAATTAGATGGGTTCCAAACCCCCTCTAATGTCATCAATTAGAGGGGGTTCAAAATCCCCTCTAAGTTCTTAAATTAGAAGGGGTTGAAAACCCCCCTCTGATTTCTTAAATTAGAAGGGGTTCAAAACCCCCTTTAATGTCATGAATTAGAGGGGGTTAACATGCCTCTATAATGTAATCAATTATAGGGGGATCAAAACACCCTCTAATTTCTTAAAATAGAAGGGTTTCAAACCCCCTCTAATTTAAGAGATTAACGGTGTTTCATGAACCCCATGTAATATCTTAAATTAGAGGGGGTTGTTAACCCTCACTATTTCATTTAAAAAATAAAAAATATATATATCCAAATTAATGCTATATATATAGATCCTCTAAAATACAGCAGAATATATAAGGCAACTAATTATTAAATTAGCAGTGGTTTTGATATAACTGGATATAAAATCAAACCAAATATTAAAAAAACAATGCTAAAAAATTTAGAGGTGGTTTTGAACCCCCACTAAATTTGATGATTATAGGGGGTTGTGCATAATCCCTCTCTAATTTTTATGGAAAATAAATTTAGAGGGGTTTTATAATCCCCTCTAGATTCGATGATTATATGGGGTTGTGTAGAACCCCCTCTAATGTTACAGAAAATGAATTTAGAGGGGTTTGTGCAGAACCCCCTCTAAATAAATCCCTCTAATGTACTATTTTTTTGTAGTGACTTAAACCCTTTAAAAAATGAACCTATGTAAAGACCTGGTTTTTTTCAGGTAATTTTTTTTAATTATATAGAATTATTACGAGTCTGTGAAAATTAGTGGCATGTGATTCCGAGGACCGGTGTGCCCGGAATTAATTTTTGAACTTTTTTTTCGGGTACGTCCAGTAAATGAATGAGCGTCATTTTGTAACTTTTGAATCGATACTCAGAATTGAAATATGAGGACACTATTGAACTCACAACACTGATATTCGCTTAAGGAGACCTTCACTTCAACCACAGAAGGTCGAGGAGAAGATCTGGTTTTACGGGTTTTCGTGGAGGATAAAAATAAAACCAATGTTTTATTTTTATTAAACTCCACCCGTCCTTTTTAAATTCTTTAGAGGTGGGGACTACACGAGGGTGGTTGGTAATTTAATACTGGGCATTAAATTCCCGGTTACACAATGTTTGTAACCATGAAACCCACCATTTAATAAAATCTCATTAATGACGAGTTAACCATTAACTTAACATAAATGAGAGGGGATCCTCACCCCTCATGGTTAGGGGAATTGTTGGAAAACTGTTTGGTGGAGAACACTCAGTGGAAGAATATCCGCCAAAGAAGATCAAACATCCAGATCAAGAATGAGGAACCGACGCTCAAGCCCAGATCGAAAGTGTGTTGTGGGAGCGAAGAACGTTGGCGTCTCCTTCAACGTCTTCATCCTCTTCCTCACGCCATCTCCAACAAATGATCGAGGTAGGGAAATTTTTCATTTTGATCTTCGTGAAGAATCATTATTTTCAATCTATGAATCGCCTGCTATCGATTTAATGTTGAGGGTGCTGGCCAAATGAACGTGACATGAACCCTCTGCTACTTCATTGTTGACATGTTCTTTGTGGGTGGATCGATGGGTTGAGTGGACCCGACCCTGTCACCAACGACCGACGTCAGCAGGGTAGAGGCAGTGGTTGACCACGATGGAGGAGGGTGGTGGCTGGCACGCCGGCCGGCCGCATGGAACTAGGGCGGCGCGCATTCTCGTCGCCGGTGGAGGAGGAGGTCGCGGCTGTGGAGCCCCGGAGTTGCACTCGGAGGGCGGGCGGCACGCCGGCCAACTGTGGTTGAGCAGGCGGTGCACTCGAAGGGTGGCCGGCACGCTGACCGGCCATGGTTGAGTAGGCAGTGCACCTGGAGGCCGTCTGGATCTCGGGTCAACTGCATCACACTGAGCAGGACCCGCTCTGGTGAGTCCCATGTTGTTAGGTCCACAAGGATGAATACCCTGAGAGGGGGGGTGAATCAGGGTGTGACTAATTTAAATTAAAGCCCATTCTGATCTTGTTTCACTGTTAAGAAAAATACTATTCTCTCTCTTTCTTGTTTCACAATATAAACAGAAAGTAAAGAAAGCACAGGACACATCAATTTTACTTGGTTCACCACTAAGGGCTACGTCCAAGGAGCATACGCCGACAGGTTGCCAGTCGTACCAAATTCCACTAAACTTCACTAGCTGTGGATTACAAGGTTCAGACACAGTCACTCTGTCCCAGGCTCACTGCCTTTACAAGGTTTAGGGTCAGCTCACTGCTTACCCAAGGGTCACTCCCTGTTTCTCTCTCTCTGACTCACTGCCGGTGGAGAGGATCACCTTCTTCCTCTTCCTTTGATCACTACTATGGAAAGGATCCACTCACAGTTTATAGACCTGTAGGTCTCTTCATTTGCATGAAGGAATGCATATTCCTCTGTATATAGATGCTCTGTTGAAGTACAACTTTCACCAATTGATGAATACCTCTTTGCATCGAAGGTATCGGGCAAACTTCCAGCTTCCACGCAACCCAAAAACACTACTGAAAAAACAACCTTACTTGGCGCGCAAGTCTAAGCCAGCGCACAAGTATCGGCACGCAAGTCACAACTAGCGCACAAGTCTTCCTCAACCACTTGCGCGACACAAGATTATACAACTCCAAACCTACACGACTCACTTCATTCCTCGCCTAACCCTCCTCATGCGTGCAACAAACACTTGGCACGCAACTTCCAACACTGGCGCGTAAGTCCAACTTGCACGACACACCCACGACCACCACACCTGCACAACGGGAGCTCTGAATCTTTAAAGTATTGAACTACGGTAAGAAATGAGGAGGGGTGGTCCAGTATTTATAGGCAATTTGACCACCCTACACGACGGTGCGCAAGTCAACCCTCGGCGTGCAAGTCTCGGCGCGCAAGTCTCTTCCCCTGCAAGTCACTTGCGCGACCCATTTCCAAACTTGCGTGAACCTATTTCCTTTGCCATATTCTGAAGTTCTGATCTTGAAAAACAACAGGTGCGCAAGTTTCCAAATCTCCTAGGCACCGACGCGCAAGTCCTTTCTCGGTGTGTAAGTCACCTGCGTGACCAACCCAATACTTGCGCGATCCTTATCCTTTTTCCATATTTCGATGATCTGATCTTCAAAAACATATGGAGCGCAAGTTTCCTATCCTCCAAGGCTTCAACACGGAAGTCTATTTTCCAAAAACACTATTCTTCATTTGTCGATTTTCAGGCCCAAAAATTTGGTAAACACTGGACAACGGCGCCACCTTGAATCTGTTCTTTTTGTACCTCCTCCAGATCATCCATTCCTTTGTCGAAGTTCTTGAATCAAACATTGATCGTTAACCACAGCTCTTGAACTCAGCATGCCACCACGAAATCCCATTTTTCAACAAATTTGTATGTCATGGTTTACATTGTCAACAATCACAACACATATTTTCACTTTTCCAAAAAACACAATCACCTCAAAAATACTTCAATGATGCCTTGAGGGATTTTTTCCCAACACACGTGCTAGTAGGCGGCACCACATGGCACCGCCGGGTTGGCCAAAACCGAAATTCCCTTAGGCCGTTTGGGAATCTAGAGGGCGCCTCCCCCATGGGTTGTCTAGGGTGGGCCACACCACAACATGCCACCCCGGTCGTGGGTTATCCCACGGGTCACGCCAAGCGGGCCACACCATGCCTAGAAGGTTAGGTCATCCCCTTTGCAGGTCAGGCCAGACCGCGGCCCAACGGGCCAGGCCCACCATGGCCCAGCCCATCCGGGTCAGACCCGGGCTAGGTCGGGTCGACCCAAACCAGGTCGGGTCTGCCCAGGCCGAGTCCCACCGAACCCAGGCCCATCTGGACCCAGATACGCCTTTTGGCCATATCTTGAAAATAGGGAATCTTTTTGACAAACCGCCTATGGAACTGGAATCCTTGGATCGAGATGGTCCTTTTGGTATGCTCCACTTGAGTTTTGGATAAAGTTAGTGTATGTCCAAGTTGGATCGAACTCGAATCCAATCGGGCCCTCAGAACGGAAACGCTAATAACTTACAGACCGAGTGTCTGATTGACGCGTCATCTATTGTATTGGGACCCTTATGACATGATGGACCTTTGTGATACTTATTTGTGGGAATTTTTGGTAGTTGAAGTATCGACCAATGTCTTGAGGAGCGGATCCTCCCGGAATAAAGAGATCTTAGTGTGGGAACCCTATGGATGGCTATACTTGACGAATCTTCAGATCCTGTGTGGGTCATCTTCAGATCTTGTGTGGGTCATCTTCTGATCTTGTGTAGGTCAGATTCTATCAGATCCTATGTGGGTCAGTGCTCAGCGATCCTATGTGGGTCAGTGCATACCGATCATGTGTGGGTCAGATCCTATGTGGGTCAGTGGGGGTTAGTTACCTATCGATCCTGTGTGGGTCAGAAGTAGTTCTACTTAACATAAAAAGATGATCTAGCTTTCGACTAATCATCTATACTTCTATACTTAAGTTATACCTTGTGTGGGATGAGTATTTACCTTTGTGGTACACTTCTCTGTAGTGATACCTTTGTTGTATTCTTCTGTGTTGAATTACCTTGGTGGTACTTACCTTCGTGTTGTTACCTTCATGGTATTCTTTCCTTAGTGGAATAGTTGTGATTTTGGATAAGATTTGGTTCGTGTGTTTCCTCATGAACGAGATGGGTATAGTTGATAACTTAGGTATATGTATGGGCATATACCTAATTAGGGTTGACTGTTGTTTTCGTGCTTTGTGATTATGGTATTGCTTTGTGGTTTATCCTTTGTGGATTCTGAGAGACCTTCGAGGGTCTTGGGGTCCCTACTGAGTATTATTATACTCACCCCTGTGCGGGCTACGCCCGTACCTTGTTGTGTCTTGTGCATACAACGAACAACATTGATCGAGGCTAAGGGTGCCAGGTCTGAAGGCTACTCAGAGGTGAACCATTAGACGAGATGAACCGCAGAGACGAACCTTTGAGAGTTGTACCTACCCTTCAGGTAGGATCCTTGGTGGGTGTTCATAGGAGTTTTTTCCAGTTTTACTTGTACTTTCCAGATGGTTTGTATTCCGACCCTTTACTTACTGTACTCACCCTATTTTCTATATAGTTTTCCTTGTTTTTGTATATTTTTGTGTGCTTGGATTGCGTGATTTTTCATGTTAAAAAAGTAATGCCTTCCCAATTTTAGGGATATGTCTTTCCGGTGCTATTCTCCAGCCCCTGTCCTATGGAAGGAAGGCTTGGGGTAGTCACGGCACGGGTCTCAGGGAACGGGTCATGACAAATTGGTATCAGAGGAGTCGGTTCTACAAAATAACTTGGACTCTGATCTTTTGATTCGTTAATAGTGTTAAGTGTTATGAGTTTGGTTTTTAGTTTAGGTAATCTAGTGTTGGTGAGGCAGCCAGCGTATCCATACACCAGGACCCTGAATTCTGATTTCTGACTTAGTGCACAAAAACACTAATTGTGTGTGTTTTTGGAAAGTTTTATTTGTGATCTCTTTGAGTAAGCTCAGCAGGTATAACTTATTGACCATGGCTCACCTGTTTCTTTTTAGGATGGCTCCACGTAGACGGTCATCCAAGGTTCTAGGTAGAGTACGCGATGACAACCCACCAATCAATGAGGCTTCGGTGCAGAGCCCCCTTTCAGTAGTTGTACCATCGGGTGGTGTACCAACACCACCACTACCCGTTGGGTAGCTGATGCCACCAGCCCTAGTAGCAGAGGGTGCACGCTGATTGAGCATGTTGCATGAATTCCAGCACTAGAGGCCATCTAGGTTCTAGGGAGAGACAGATCCACAGGTGGCTGAGGACTGGCTGGGGGTCGTGGTAAAAGTTTTTCGACTGTTAGGGACACCAGCTGATCTCATGGTGATCCTTGTCGCCAGTCTTCTTCAGAAAACAGCGGGCAGATGGTGGAGCTTGATGCTCCAGGTTCACGACAATGTGACTCTCATCTGGACAGACTTCGAGATCCTTTTCAGGTTAGATTTCATCCCAACGACCTTACTCTTTGGGTTTATATAGAAGCTTCTCCACTTGCAGCAGGGCAGCATGACCGTGGCTTAGTATTCAGTGAGGTTCACCGACCTCTCACGCTACTCCACTGACATGGTGTGGTCCCCTTTCCTTAGGGACTGAACCTTCGAGCAGGAGCTTATATGGGAGATTAGATCTTTGATGATTTCTCTCAGCATCCCGATGCTAGAGAGGGTGTTAGAGCGAGCACTCTTAGTGGAGAGATTCATTGTTGATCAGTCACCGGTAACGAGACCCACCATCGGATGTTATATTGCAGAGTCATCTATAGCTGGCAGTAGAAAAATGATGCATAGGTCTAAGAGGAATTGACATATGGGTGGATGACCGTAGGATATAGGGTCGGTTGTGTGGGGATCTCGAGACAGAGCAGGACAAGCGATGAGCAGGCAGTGTTACTCATGTGGCGGGTAGGATCACATAGCTCACAACTTCCCGACCCATCGTACGGACGACCAGCAGATGGTCAAAGGACTGCCTGGAAAGAGGCGAATATTTGATCAATGAGGTTAATAGGTAGAAGGCAGACGTGGTAGAGGAGTTGTCCATGTAGTAGGTGGTGGGCGGCGATTCGAGGTTTTACCGCCACCACCTCCAAGTGGTCCACCCCAACCAAAGGGAGTAGGTGGAAAGGGACCAGCTCAGCTCCAGGCAGCTGAGGCCTATGACCATGGATCTCTGGATATGATTCGAGGTATAATCTGTGTCCACACCACTTTATCTATAGTACTTATAGACACAGGTGTCAGTCACTCTTTTATTTTCACAGCCCTCATTCAGAGCTCAGAGATTCTGGTGGAGCTGTTTGCTCAATCCTTACGACTAGAGACTCCTACGGGAGAGGATTTGATGATTACACACTAGTTATGGTAGTTTAAGCTTACTCTAGGAGGTGAGAACTTCAGCTAGGATCTCCTAGTAGCAGCGTTGAGGCCTTACGACGTCATCTTGTGTATGGATTGGTTATCTATAGTCCATGCTCATATTGACTGTATTAAGCGCAAAGTGTGGTGTTTCTGCAAAAATGGGACCAATTTTTCCTTCATCGGCGAGAAGGGAACATTTTCAGTATAGGATATACTTACCCGGAGGAGGGTTCAACCGATCACACTTCAGTTGGATAGCCTTAACCTTGGAGCGTTTGATGTTGAGAGTCTGAGCTATCCTGTAGTGGTGGACCGGTACGCAAATTTTTTCCCTGATGATGTTCTAGGTCTACCTCCTCACAGAGAGGTGGACTTTTACATCGAATTTTACCCCGAGACGGAACCGATATCTACACCAGCATATCAGATGGCTCTCACAGATCTTTGAGGGCTGTGAGTACAGCTGGAGGACTTGTAGAGTAAGGGTTTCATTAGGACTAGTCTTTCTCCTTAGGTAGCCTTGATTTTGTTCACCAAGAAGGCGGATGGGAGTTTGAGACTCTGTGTGGATTATCGGTGCCTAAATCAGGTGATCGTGAAGAACAAGTACCCACTCTCAAGGATTGAAGATCTCCTTGATAAGCTGAAGGGAGCATGGTGGTTTTCAAAGATAGACCTCAGATCAGGCTATCACCAGCTCAGGGTACAAGACGAGGATGTGCAGAAGATGACCATCATATGTCAGTATTTGACATTATGAGTTCTTGGTTATTCCATTTGGCAAGACCAACTCCCAAGAAGTGTTCATGGGACTCATGAACAGGATCTTCCAGCCATACCTCGATCACTTTGTGGTTGTCTTCATCAACGACATCCTGGTATACTCAGCAAAAGAGGAGGAGCATGCCTATCATCTGCAGATAGTTCTGGACACACTCCAAGAGCACCAGCTTTATGGTAATCTCTCTAAGTTCCAGTTATGGATCTGAGAGGTTCACTTCCTGGGTCACATCATCTCAGAGGCTATAGTTGTGGTGGATCCAACGAATATAGAGGTTTTACTTGATTGGGAGCCACCCAGGAGTGTAATGGAGGTGCGGAGTTTCCTGGGTTTGGCCGGATACTACCAGAGGTTTTTTCCTAACTTTTACAGAGTTGTGGCATCCATATCAATTTTGACGAAGAAGGGGAAACCCTTCGTGTGGTCAGAGAAATGTCAGCAGAGTTTTCAAGAGCTGAGGTAGAAACTGACGAGTTCCCCCATCTTGAGGTTACTAGAGGAGGGCGTTGGGTACATATTCTACTGCGACGCATTAGGGACCGGGCTTGGATGTGTCCTGATGTAGGAGAAAGCAGTGATCATGTATGGTTCTCAAAAGCTGAGACAGAATGAACAGAACTACGCTACCCATGACCTGGAGTTAGCAGTAGTGGTCTTCATCTTGATGATTTGGCGACATTACTTGATGGGTGAACATTTTACACTCTACTCTGATCACAAGATTCTCAGTTATATCTTCTCTCAAAAGGACCTAAACTTGAGACAACGACATTGGATTGAGCTCCTTTAAGATTACGAATTTGAGATTGTGTATACTCCTAGGAAGGAGAACATAGTAGCAGATGCACTCAGTAGAAGATCTAGTAAACAGTTGCTGATTGAGGCGACAGATCAGCTAGCCGCTTGGCGGATATCCTACATGGATCGAGATGGAGTAGCTTATCTTCAGTCTCTGACAGTCACTCCCTCACTCCTTCAGTGATTCAAGGAGGCGTATCTTGGGGATACTGACTGCATGGCTCGACGTGATCAGATATCCTCAGGACAGGCACCAGATGGATTTTCTGAAGGTGGGGAGCACGTCATCCTCTGCAGAGGGCATACTATGGTACCGATGGCGCTCTGGGAAGAAGTGTTGAGGGAGTTCCATACATACCCTCTATAGGTATATCCAAGAGTGGAAAAGATGTACTAGGACCTCTGGCGTCATCACTAGTGGCCGGGAATTAAGAAAGCAGTAGTAGAGTTTGTCTCTCAGTGTCTCACTTGTCAACAAGTGAAGGTATAGCATCAGGTTCTAGTAGGCTTAGTTCAGCCACTAGAGGTGCCAGAGTGGAAGTGGGATGGAATTTCCATGGACTTTGTGACAGGACTTCCACGCACGTCTAGGGGACATGATTCTATCTGGGTGATCGTTGGACGACTCACCAAGTCATCCCACTTACTACCTATCAGAGAGTAGGGATTAGTAGAGAGATTGGGATGCCTCTATGTACAGAAGATTGTACAACTTCATGGAGTTCCCTCGATGATTGTCTCCGACCATCATGCATGTTTTAATTCTCATCTATGGAAGGGGTTTCAGGAGGGTTTCAGTACACAGATTCGATTGAGTACCACATTTCATCCTCAGACTGATGATTAGACAGAGCAGACCATTCAGACCCATGATAACATGTTGTGTGCTTGCGTCCTTGATTTTGGCCAAAGATGGGGTGGATCACTTTCCCTTGGTTGAGTTCACGTACTACAACAGCTATCACTCCACCATCGGTATGGCACCATTTGAGGCATTGTATAGTTGACCTTGCAGATCACCTCTGTGCTGGACTGGCCCAGGGGAGTCAGCACTCATGGGACCAGAGATGGTACGGGCTACCACGAAGAAGGTGAAAATCATCCAAGAGCAGATGAAGACTGCACAGAGCAGGAAGAAGTCTTATGACGATAGGAGACAGAGACCTCTGGATTATGAGGATTGTGACCATGTATTTCTATGGGTCTCACCTCGATGAGGTTTACAGAGATTTGGCCAGGGTGGCAAGTTATCTCTGAGGTTCATTAGACCCTTCCAGGTCCTCAACTGAGTTGGCGAGGTGGTGTACCGCCTAGCTCTTCCCCATCAGTTGCACTGGGTATACGATTTTTTCCACATATCCCAGCTGAGGAGATACATACATGATCCTTCTCGCATCATTCACTGGGGAGAGATGAACATCAATGATGGGGTGACCTTTTCGGAGGTTCTAGTAGATATTGAGGATCAACAGGAGAGAGTACTTCATGGGAGATCAATACCTCTGGGTCACATTCGATGGTAGCACGAGAACCTCCAGGAGAACACATGGGAGCCGGTGGCTTAGATTCGTGCTCAGTACCCCCACTTGTTTCCCTAGTTTGTGTTGTGGCTTTCGGGGATGCAAAGTCCTGAGGTGGAGAGAATATAAAGACTCAGATTTTTTATTGTAACTTTTTTTAATTATATGGAATTATTAAGAGTCTATGAAAATTAGTGGTGCGTGATTCCAAGACCCTGTGTGTCTGGAATGAATTTATGAACTTTTTTTTTAGGTACGTTCAGTAAATGTGTGAGCAACGTTTTTTATCTTTTGAACCAGTTCTCAGAATTGAAATCTGAGGACACTGTTGAACTCGCAACATTGATATTCGCTTAAGGAGACCTTCACTTCAACCACATAAGGCTTATGGGAAGATCTGGTTTTACAGGTTTTCGTGGAGGATTAAAATAAAACAAATGTTTTATTTTTATTAAACTTTTACCATAATTTTTAAATTCTTTAAATATAGGGACCACACAAGGGTGGTCGGGCATTTAATATTCCACATTAAATTCCCGGTTACACAAAGTGTGTAGCCATGAAACCCACCATTTAATGAAATCTCATTAATGTTGAGTTAACCATTAACTTAACTTAAATGAGAGGGGATCCTCACCTCACGTGGTTGGGGGAAATGTTGGAAAACCAGTTTGGTGGAGAACACTTGGTGGAAGAACATCCTCCAATGAAGATCAAACCTTCGGATCAAGAACGAGTAACCAAAACTCGAGCCCGTATTAGAAGCGTGTTGTGGGAGCGATGAACACCAATGTCTCCTTTAACGTCTTCATCCTCTTCCTCATGCCATATCCAACGAAAGATCGAGGTAGGGAAATTGTTAATTTTTCTCCTCATGATGAATCATTGTTTTCAATCTATGAACTGCCTACTATCGATTTAACATGGAGGGTGTGGGCCAAACAAATGCAGCCTAAACCCTCTACTACTTCATTATTGATGTGTTCTTTGTAGGCAGATCGACGGGTCGAGCAAACCCGACCACGTCGTCAGCGATCGACGCTGGCAGGGTACAGGCGGTGGCAGACACACCAACTAGCCATGATGGCGGTGGTGGCACCACCGCACCTCTGAAGGTGGTCGCGGCCCATCGGCTGCGATGGAGGAGGGTGGAGGCCGGCACGCCGGTTAGCCATGTCGAACAAGGGTGGCGCACATCTGCACTTCCGGTGGAAGAGGAGGCTGCGGCGGCACACCCGGAGGGCGGCCAACATGCCGGCCAGACGCGGTTGAGCAGGAGACGCACCTGGAGGATGTCCGGATCCCCGAACGTCCATGTCACACTAAGTAGGACCCACTCCAGTGTTTCCCGTGTTCCACTAGGTAGCGCCACATGGCGTTTCCAATTCGGCCAAAACCGAAAGGCCCTCGGGCCATTTTAAAATCTGGGGGGGGATCCCTCGAGTATCGGATAGGGAGGACCCTGCCATGGTAGGCCACCCAAGCTGCGGGCCGGGTTGGGTCGACCTAAACAGGGTTGGGTCGGGCCGGTTCGATCCGACCAAGTCGGGCCGGACCTGGGCCCATCTGGACCCAGATATGCCTTTTTTGTCATATCTTGAGAACCAGGCATCCGTCTGACGAACCGTCTATGGTGATAGAATCCTTAGATCGAGACTATACTTTTGGTATGTTCCACTTATGTTTTGGATAAAGTTGGAGTAAATCCGGGTTGGATCAAACCCGAATCCAACCGGGCCCTCAGAACGGAAACGCTAATAACTTACATACCAGACATCCAATTGACGCGTTGTCTGTCGCGTTGGGACCCTTATGATGTGATAGACCTTAGTGATACTTCTTTGAGGGACTTTGTGGAAGTTTAAGTATTGACCAATGGATTGAGGAGAAGATCCTCCCAGAATCAAACGAGATTAGTGCGGGAACCCAGTGGCTGGCTATACTTGAAGAATCTTTAGATCCTATGTGGGTCATCTTCATATCATGTGTGGGTCATCTTTGGATCCTGTGTGGGTCACCTTCTATCAGATCCTATGTGGGTCAGCGCTCAGCGATCTTATGTGGGTCAACGCATACCGATCATGTGTGGGTCAGGTCCTATGTGGGTCAGTAGGGGTTAGTTACCTATCGATCCTATGTGGGTCAGAAGCAGTGCTACATAACAGAATAAGATGATCTAGATTTCGACTAATCATCTATACTTCTGTACTTAATTTATACCTAGTGTGAGCTGAGTCTTTACCTTTGTGGTACACTTTTTTGTGGTGATACCTTAGTGGTATTCTTCTATGTGGCATTACCTTTGTGGTACTTACCTTCGTGGTTTTACCTTCATGGTATTCTTTCCTCCATGGAGCAGTTGTGCTTTTGGCTAAGAGTTGTCCCTTGTGTTTCCTCATGAACGAGATGGGTATACTTGATAAATTAGGTATATGTATGGGCATATACCTAAGTAGCGTTGAATGTTATTTTCATTCTTTGTGGTTATGGTATTATTTTGTGGTTTATCCTTTGTGGATTCTGAGAGACCTTTGGGGGTCTCAGGGTCCCTACTGAGTATTGTTATACTCACCCCTGCATGGGCTACGCCCGCACCTTGTTGTATCTTGTGTAGACGACGTATAACATTGATTGAGGATGAGGGTGCTAGGTTTGGAGGCTGCTCAGAGGTGAACCATTAGATTAGATGAACTGTGGAGATGATCATTTGAGAGCTTTACCTACCCTTCAGGTAAGATCCTTGGTGGGTGTTTATAGGAGTTGTTTCCAGTTTTACTTGTACTTTCCATATGGGCTTGTATTCCAGCCCTTTACTTACCATACTCACCCTATTTATATATAGTTTACCTTGTGTTTTTATCTTTTTATGTGCTTGGATTGCATGAGTTTTCATGTTAAAAAGGTAATGCCTTCCCAATTTTAGGGATATTCCTTTCTGGTGTTAGTCTCCAGCCCCTGGCCTATGGAAGGCAGGCTTGGGGTAGTCACGGCACGTGTCCTGGGGAATGGTTCATGACAGCCTAAAATTTTAATTTTCCTTGAAAATATTCCTAGATATAATCTCTTATAATTCCCTCACACTATATTAATCCCATAGTCACACTAATTTATCCTAAGCACTTCAATTTCAAGGAGTTTTCTAAGGAAACATCAAGTCTCTAACGTAAGTATTATCTCCTTCCAAAAAATTTCTATTTAATATTCCTCTTCTAAATATCTTATATCCATAACAATATAATTACCTAAGTATAATAATTATACTTATATATTATTATATTAATGGAATAACTATGAATTATTTCTCTCTATCCACTAAGAAAAATAAAAGTGTTGTTAGTGTGTTGCACGGACTACTTCCACCACAAAGAAACATCATTAGTTTTTTTTCAACACTACCATTAATGGATGATAAGAAGGGTTTAATGGATGAATAAATATTATTTATATGATATATCTATGATTCCAAAATTTCAAATCATCATTTACTTTATTTCCCTCCCATTCAATGAGAAATGGAAACATTAAACATGCGTACATGTGAACTATCGCCTCCATGAGCTATGAGTTTCCTTTCTCATCACCACCCATCATAGTTGAATTTAAAAATATTTTTAATCTATAAAAATTATATCCATAACACTATTAATATTATGTTTACTATCAAACTATTTTATGACACTTTCTACCATGGTCAATATACATGAGGATTTATGAAAAATTAACCGAATAAACTCAAGTAATATAAATAGGCAAGAAAAATATATAATAAATAAATATAATGTGATAATAAATGGTACATAATAAATTAAATAAAGAATAATAATTTTTATAAAAAGGTATCTAATAAAAATAACTTGATTATTCATGAATTTAATCACATGAACAGAATGAATCATCAACATGGTAAGGGGTTTTATCTCAATTTCCCTTCATTGAGACAATTGTTAGATTTATGCACCTATTTTAATTTTCAAGGTGTTTATACTTACAATTTGATATATTTTATCTTTAATCCCTTTTATTTCACGGGATATTAATATACATTTCATATTTAAACTCTCAAGGGTTTCTCATCCAAAAGTTAGCGAAGTGGTAAGGGTTTTTTGTATCAAATTCTTTTCTTTGAGACAATTTTTATATTAAGAACCTAATTTGATTGATGTGGTGTATATATAGTTCATATTTGAGATATAATATCATCAATTAACATTTAATCATGTTATTTTATGTTCAATTACAAGACAACTCTACAAGGACTTTTTAAAATTTTCATTCATGCTCAGGGTTTTATTGGTCTCAATTCTGAATCATTAAGACTTGTTATATGTTATACACCATGTTTTATTTTTTTGTTGTATTCACTACATATGGATATATTCTTATCATATAATTTTTATTTCATGGGATTTACTATCCAATACATTTTCCCTTATTCAAGTGTATATTGATTCGATTGTTTCCCTAGTAGTAAATTTTTATAGTAACTCAAATATATTTCTTTGAGTTACAAGGTTTTATCTTGAACATTATTATTCAATTATTGGGTTATCCCACCCAAATATATTATTTTATTTCATAATAATATTTTTAAAAATTCATATTTAATAAAATTAAGGTTTTATTACTCTTTTAAAATGTGATTTTTGAATAATGTATTTTTGAAAATATTAAAACGGGTTTTTTCCTTTCATTTTCATATGTTTTGTCATCCTCTATAAATTTTTCAAAGAAAAAAATTATGTATTTTAAATTCCCAATTATTGAAAATTATTTTTAAAATTAATGGTTTTAAAATATTTTTTACTTTACCATTTTAAAAATACTTTTGGAAGTGACACGTAACTTCCACTTTTATGTCAATATTAAATGTATTTTTTTAAAAATATTTTATGTTTTTACTTCCATTGAACTTTCCATTTTCAAAAGTTTTATCCCTAATAGGGTTTAAGTTTCATGATATATATTTGTTATCATTTGGGTAAAATAAACTCACAATACCAAATAATCCAATTCATGATCCCTTCTTGGGTCATATCATTTGAGCATTCTTTTGCACAGTTTTTTTTCATTTATTTCATCATAATTCTAGGTTTCCTTTGTTATATTGGGGATATGTTCTTCTAAAATCACCCACATTATCTCTATTGATGTATTATGATCATGTAATCCCAGTATTGACTTAGTTGTATACTCATTATTATATATGGTGTAAATGTCATATTTTACATAACTCATATTGGATGATGTTCACTTAGAAAGTATGATATTATATTGACATGGGGAAATGTGTGGGTATTTATTATGTCATTATTACAATACAGATGAATATTGGAAAGTTGAATATGTAATATTTGACCATAAACTTTCTTTCTCTGGATGGTTTATGAATATGTTATCACTTTTATTGACATGGGTAAAATTATTGGAATTCTTAATGATTATTAATTTCTAACAAAGGTTTTTTATGTATTTGATTTCCATGTTTCTCATTATACAAATATCCAAGTATTAATGAGTAAGAGGTTTCATAGGGAATAATATGAAAGGTATTTATTAATCTTATGTTTAATGCATTGGACATAATTAGGTTACGGTTGGGACCCAGAATTATATAGCCTCTTGATGAATTGATAGGTCTCATGGGAGAAAATAGGTTTGGGTATTTAGCATATTCCCACCCAATCCAGTAAGATTTATTAACTGTGATGACAATTAAAGTGTCTTGGTACAAGGCCTTGACAGTGGGTTTTTTATTTCCTTCATTATTAATTCCATCAATATGAGATCATTATTATCTATATCTAGGTTTTAATTTATTTTTATGGATATTGCATGATTTAAGTTTTAATTTTATTATGGATTCATGTTGTTTACCTAATCCTTCCATAATGGTTATGCCATGTTCACTTCAGTTATATGTTTCCCTTACTAAGAATTTGAGTTCAACCCTTATTATGTTTTCATTTCCCAAAGTTATAGAGAAAATTAGTACACATGAAATATTTATAAGGATAACACATGTAAAATAATTTATGGGAGATGTTGAAGACTTATCATGAATTAAGTAATTTCATATATAATGGGAAATTTTTCCATTTGATACCAAAAACTTGGGATTCATCAGTTTATGTTTTTTTATAATTCTATAAATATATAAACCTAAAAATATCCTTTAGGATTAAGATATGTAATAATAATTTTTATTTTATGATTAAGGTTGGTTATATCTAAGATTTTATAGTTGGTATCAAAGAAAGTATGTAAAGTATGAGTATATGATCACCAGATCCAAAAGTGTGGGTATGGGGCATCATAGTTGTTATCAAAGGAAATTTTTAGATAAATTTGTATATTATGATGTTTATTTTGTATAAGGATAGATAAGTTAGGATTTATCATAAGTGAAAAGGTATAGATCACACATTGGGATAAGTATATGATTTAATGTTAAGTTAATAATACACATTTTATTTGGGGATTAGGATAAGGAAACTTCAGTGAAGACCCTAGGAATAAGTATAACTATTATATAACATCCTAATATTTTATTAAAGTATATATTATATGGTTTCTCCTATCAATAAATCCTTTTATAGATACTGTCAAGAGGATATGGATATGGTATGGATGAACCTAGGGGTAATCACCCTAAAAAGTGTTGGGTGAACATTGAATTAATCATTACTCTAATGCATGATGAGTGGGCCTAAGACTACACACCTAGAGATACACTATAGTGGGAAATTATTTGGTTAATCACATTCTCTTTATGAAATATTATAAAGGAATTATGAATAATGTTAACTAATTAGGTTAGATAACCTAATAGAAAAATGACCTTGGATAACCAATGATTTATCATGGGAGTCATAGGTTAATCTGAAAGAATAATATGTTAAAAATAAATGTTTCATAATGGAAGATATATTGAAATTTATGTTTTCATATTAATATTTTGAATATTATCATAACCATTTGGGTTGTAGTATTTGGTTGAAATGGGATCATTAATATGAAGCTAATAAAGGTATGTATCTAGAAACCACTATGTATTATAAACAAATAATGGAAAATACTTAAATAGTTTATAATCTTAGTATATGCATACTATGATGAAAAATGTAAGTTTTCTATTCTTACCTAAGGTAGTGAGAATGATATCTTAATATAAATTAATTCTTGGAACATTTATCTATCCTCATTAGTGAGTGATATATATCGATGATATTATGGTATATTATAAGTGTTACTAAGGATTATTTAAAGCATATAAGGATCATTCTTTAGTAATTTTGCATAAATGGTTTGAAATTATATATTAAATGGTATCAATGTCCTTAAAAAATGATTTTATGGTAAGGTTATATTTTTTTAAATAAATATTCAAGAACCCATGTTTGGGGTATGGATAACTCTTAAATTTAATATACACATGATGTTAGGATAATTAAGGGTGGTTTGATTATGAAGAAGTTAGATATTAATTGGAAACCTTAGGATTGATAATTGAGTAATGATATTTTTAGGGAATTTCATCTCATTTTTTGGGATTATAGTGACTAGTGTGTGTATTATGAACTAGTAGTTGACACCATTTTAGGTTTAAATATATAATTATTTTTTGGGGAATGATTAATGTTATTTTAGGAAGGATAATTCAGATTTTGAGAGAAGATATTTCAATGATTATTAGGTTTAGAATACTTTTAATAAAGTTCATGGTAATTTGGGATCTCTATTTTAAAGATTATGTTAATAATTATGAGAGAAACCAGCTAAAAGTAAACTAAGTTGAACCAATAATGATATATGTTAAATTTATAGTGATATAAGTTAAATTAAGTCTAAAAAATTTAGTTGTAAAAACTATAGGCTAACATTAAAGTATTATAAAGTGATAAATCTTGTAATTATACCAAATCGGGTATCAATAATTATTGTTGGACTCCTCATGTGTTAATCATATTTTAATAATCACAAATCCTATACATTCTCAAAAGCTTGTTAATCCTATTTAATCTATTTAAAATTATGTGTAAAGATTATTAGTTTCTTTATTCTTTAAATAAACTTATCCAAGATCGTAAGTGCTATGTTTGATGATTGTAAACTATTTTTAGTTTGTGTTATAATGGATATCCTTGATAAATGATTAAGTCTAATTCATTCTATGAATATCACCATTTAATTCTGTGTATAGATATTTGGCTAAGTCTGAGAAACTGTGAGTCTGCCACCGGTTATGTTTTTCTAGAAAAGGACTCAGACACCGTGACCAAACACCGTGACCCAGACACTATGACCAGACACCATGACCCAGAAACCGTGATCAGACATCGTGACTTGGACACCATGACTAGACACTGTGACCATCTAGACATTGTGACCATCCAGACACTATAACCATTCAGACACCGTGACCAAACATTGTGATCAAACGCCACATTTGTGCTACCAGTTCCTGATCCCTATACAATTGTTCCATCATGACTATCTCATCACTCAAAGTAAAAGAAGGAGACACCATTTCAAGGAGACACCATTTCAATAAGACATTGTTTCAAGGAGACACCGTTTCATGGAGACACCATTTACAGATAGACTATGACACTGTTTCTTAATATATTTTGTTATTTTTCAATTTAATCTCTAACGGTCATATTTGAAGCTTTTAAATTCACTGAAATAATTAATGTTTCTTTCTAGACATGTCATCTGACATTACCAGGTAAGAGGTGAAGAATGCATGCATCATGTTGGCTCTAACACATGCATTCCAAGAATAAAAAGAACAGTGTGGCCAAAAACAAAATAAGTGCATAGAGAAACAAGTGTGCACAATAACGAAGAATCATGAGAATTCTTGAGAAGTAAACTGACACATGAAACTAAACACATATGAAGAACACACAAATAATTCACTGTGATACCATTTATCAGATCCGAGAACATCTTTGCAATACAGACTCCAAGAAGAACACAAGCCAGATCTGAACTAGAGCACCAGACTTGCGATACTCTGTTTTTCTCAAGAGGACTTGATTCTTACATCTGCTTCATCTAAGAAGTCCAGAGCTACATAGACTAATACTCAAAGCACTTATAACTTTATTATGGATAATAGACTAGAATGTGCTACAACAAACAGTCCACCGTTCTTTAATGGAACCAATTATGCTCAATGGAAAATTAAAATGGAAATGTATTTAGAAAGTATGAAATTTGATCTTCGATTATAGATGAGTATAAGATTCCTGCTAGTTATAGAATCACTTAGTATTACCCTACCAAGACTGAATACAATAACAATTTCAAATCTATGAAGGAATTATATTTATCCTTATAAGATGAGAAATTTAACAAAATTTATGCATGTAAAATTGACCATAAAATTTGGGATACTTTTTATGTTTCACATGAAGAACTTCTAGTGTGAAAGAAATGAGACTAAATACTTATACTATTAAATATTATAACTTTAAAATGAAACCTGATGAGCCTATTTCTGACATGTATCTCAGGTTAAATGAAATTGTCAACACAATTATTTCTCTTGGAAGAGAAGTCACTGCTAAATAAAAGTTTATGAGGATTCTTAGATTCCTACCTGATAGATGGAGAGGAACCTCTGTCTCTATTAGAGAGTCATGTGACATCAACAAGTTATGTATAAAAGAAATCATTGGGAAACTAATGATGTATGAAGAGGAGATGAAATTCAACAAGAGGAGGATGAACCCAAAAGAAAATATGTTTCATTCAAAACCAACACTTATAAACACAAAGAGAAAGAGAATTTGGAAGCATCTGTAGAAAGTTCCAGCAGTGAACCATCATCACCTGACTGTGATGAGGAGATGGCTCAATTATCCAGAATTTTTAAAAGATTTTACAAGAATAAGAAATTTTTTAGAAATCCTAACTTCAAGGGAAGATATGATCAAAAGGGAAGCTGGAAGAAAGATTGGAAAATAAGTGACCAGTCTGATGAGATAGTTTTCTATGAGTTTAAAAAAAGGACGTATAAATTCTGACTGTCCCAAGATCAAGTACAAAAAGGAGTATGAGGACAAAGATAGAAAGTATAAAAAGGTAATGAAAGAAACTTGGATTTCTTATAAGGACAGCTCAAGTGACTCAAAATCTTCACATGATGAACATCATAACAAAGCCAATATGTGTTTAATGAAAAACACATCTGAGGAAACACTAGAATATCCTATACACAATTCCTATTATTATAGAGATGAGAGTGACTCTGAAAATATGTCTAATGAAGAAATGTTTGAATACTATAATATGATTAGAGATACATGTAATTAACTAAAATATAAATAAAAATCTTTAAACAAACAACATGCTCTTACCTCAATTGTTAAAACTAAACTCACTATAGAAAGGGAGAAAAATTCTCAATTACTCAAAGAAAACAATGAACTAAAGATATCTAATGAGAAATTGAAAAAATATCTTGAAAGTTTTACTAATGGTAAAGATAATTTGGTAAAAATTCTAGGTAAACAGATTGCTCCTAAATAAACCACTGGCATTGGCTATCAACCTGGTAAAAGAGATTTTGGAAGAACTAATTTTGTTTCTAAGTCTAGTACATACAACTTTACTCCGAGTTTTGTAAAACATTCATATAGTTAAAGTTATGATACACTCTCTACTATTTCAAGATTTTCTATAACAAATAGATTTTATTTTTCAAGTACTTTACATAATGCTTATAGGAAACCTATGAGGCAGATATGGGTTCCTAAATCACTAGTCACTAATATTACTGGACCCAAACATGTATGGGTACCAAAATCTATTTGTATCTGACTATTTTGTAGGAAAGATTCTTAAAGATCTCCTGTAAAATCTTATAGTACTTGGATAATGGGTGTTCAAGAAAAATTATAGGATACTATTCATGCTTCAATAATTTAATAAAAATTGATGGTGGAAATGTCACTTTTGGTGAAAATGCCAAAGGAAAGATCATTGGCCTTGGCCAAATCAGTAACTCTGACTCAGTTTTAATTTATAAAGTACTTTTTTTGATGGATTGAAATATAATCTTCTTACTATTTCACAACTATGTGATGATGGATTTCATGTTAAATTTGAAAATGATGCTTGTAATGTTTTCAATTCTAAAAATGAATTGGTATTTTCTACTTTAAGGAATGAAAATGTATATTCTATTAACTTAGATTCTTTAGTCTCTCAAAATGATTCATGTTTAAGTGTATTTTACAAAGAGCCTTAGCTTTGGCGTAGGAAACTAGGACACTGTAATATTCACTCCCTTAGAAAGTTAACTAGAAAAATTTTAGTTAAAGACCTATCGAAACTTGAGTTTCCAAATGATAAAGTGTGTAATCCTTGTCAAAAGGGAAAGCAACACAAAATTTCCTTCAAACCAAATAAATAAGTGTAAACTTCTCAACCTCTCGAATTGGTTCACATGTATTTATTTAGACCATCTAGAGTTTCTAGATTAAATGGGAAGCACTATGTTTGTGTTCTTGTAGATGACTTTTTTAGATATACTTGGACTTTCTTCTTGGCTCACAAAAGTGAAGCATGCACTCATTTTACCAAATATTCCAAAAGTGTAGAAAATATTAATGGACTTAGAATGAAATCATTAATAATTGATCATGGACATGAGTTTGAAAATCAAGATTTTGAATCCTTTTGCTCACAAAAATGGCTATAATCATAATTTATCTACCCCTAGAACACCTCAATATAATGGATTTGTAGAAAGAATAAATAGAACCTTGTAATATATTTATAGAACCATGCTTATTGAATATAACTTACCTATTTATTTTTGGGATGAATCTATAAATAAATCATGCTATATTATCAATAGAGTGTTGATTAGACATATTCTTAAAATAACTCCATATGAGTTATGGAATAATAGAAAAACCAAAGTAATCTGCTTTGAATTTTATAGTTAAAACGTATATATCCTTAATAATAAGGACAACCTTTAAAAATTCGCATCCAAGAGTGAAGAAGGAATATTTTTAGGATATTCAATCTCTAGTAAAGCCTATAGAGTGTTTAACAAAAGAACTAAATGTGTAGAAGAATCTTTCTATGTCAAATTTGATGAAACAAATCCACATGAACCTAAGACCACTCTAGAGAACCTAGAGGATGATGTATCAAATATGGACATTAATTCAAAATCCTCTAACCATTCTGTGAAGGAATCTGTGAAAGCTTCCAGTTCTATAAATTCATTAGATTCAAGTAACAATGAACTTGAACCTGTTGAAGAACCTAAAATAACTAGTTCTTCTTGTTCTAGAGCTATTAGAACTCTTAAAAACCATACTTTAGATGTTGTTGTAGGAGATTTAGATAAAGGAACTCAAACTAGAGCTTCTCTTAGAAATAATGTAGAACATCAATTCTTATTGTCACTACATGAACCTAAAAACATTAATGATGCTATCAATGATGAATTATGGGTGATGTCTATGTAAGAAGAACTTAATCAGTTTGAAAGGAACAAAGTTTGAAAACTTGTTGACAGACCTAAAGACACATTTACCATAGGAACTAAATGGGTGTTTAGAAATAAGTTAGGTGAAGCTAGTAATATAGTTAGAAACAATGCTAGATTGGTTGCACAAAGTTATAATCAAGAGGAAGGAATTGAATATGAAGAGACATTTTCACCAGTAGCTAGACTTGAATCCATTAGAATTCTACTTGCTTATGCTACACATATAAATTTCAAACTATATCAAATGAATGTTAAAAGTGATTTCCTAAATGGGTATATATCTGAGGATGTCTTTCTTGAGCAGCCCCTTAGTTTTACAAATCCTCATTTTCCAAATCAAATTTTAAATTATAAAAAGATTTATATGGTTTAAAACAATCTCCAAGAGCTTGGTATGATAGATTAAGTACTTTTATTATTTTAAGAGGTTTTAAAAAATGAATAGATGATCCTAAAATTTTTATAAAACAAATTTCCAATGATGTTTTAGTAGTTCAAATCTATGTAGATTACATTATCTTTGTATCTTCAAAAAATTATTTATGTATTGAATTTTCTGAAATGATGCAAAACGAATTTGAAATGAGTTAAATGGGTGAACTAAAATTCTTTCTTGGATTTCAAATTTTTCAAAATAATTATGGTATTAATTTAAATCAAAGAAAATATACTAAAGATCTTCTAAAATGATTTGGTTTAGATAGAACTAAAAGTAGTGACACTCTAATGAGTACTACTTGTAAGTTGGATCTTGATGAAGATGGAAATTTTTTTGATCAAACCACTTACAGAGGAATGATTAGAAGCTTACTCTACTTAACTGCTAGCCGACCTGACATTATGTTTAGTGTGTGTATGTGTGATCATTTTCAAGCAAACCCTAAGGAATATCATTTAAAATTTGTTAAAATAATTTTCAAATACCTCAAGCATACACCCAATCTAGGAATATTCTACCCTAGAGGACAATCATTTGAGTTAGTGAGTTATTTTGATACTGACTTTGGTGGTTGTAAGTTAGATAGAAAAAGAACCTCTGGAACATGTCACTTTTTAGGCAAGCCACTAGTATCATGGTGTAGTAAGAAACAAAAAATTGTTGCATTATATACTGTAGAAGCTGAATACATAGTTGCTGGTAGTTGTTGTGAACAAATTTTGTGGATGAATTACACATTACTAGATTATGGATATCAATTCAGGCATGTACCTATAAATTGTTACAATACAAGTGCTATTAACATCTCAAAAAATCTTATTTCACACTCTAGGACAAAACATATTGATGTAAGACATCACTTTTTGAGAGATCATTGTAAAAAAAGTGATATCACTTTGGAATTCATTGGAATTGAATATCATTTGTTGATATATTCACCAAACCATTAAATTCTGAAATAATGGATTACATCATACAAGAATTGGGAATGATAAATCTTAAGTAGTAAGTATATTGTTTCACAGTTTATGGTTTCACAAGTCATTTTCTGGAGCTTACTATCTAAAACAATACAGCCGCAGAGTTTATAAATCACACTGTTACAGTCTCACCGTGAATGCCTATTACAGTCTCACCATGAAATTTAGTTACGGTCTCACCGCGAAATCCAGTTACAGTCTCACCGTGAAATCCAGTTACGACCTCACCGTGAATATGTTTTATTATTCTATTTACATATTATAACCTGTATTGTGGTAATTAATTTATTTTTCCTATGCTTTTTTTTTGCGATGCTTGGTATCCCTAAATGATAAAAATGAAAGAAATTTCACTCCCTTCTTCACTCATGCTCTCTTCTCTCAAACTGCAACCCCTCTTTCAACCCTCATCTCTCTCGAACCTTAGTTGAATGCCCGGGATGAAATTCCCATCATTGTCAACTCCTAAGAATCGAAGATCAAAGAAGAAGATAAAAATAGCACCGAAGTTAGCACCCAAAGGTCCTCTAAATCTGAATCTGGTAGACAGAATAGTGGTACCTGAAAAGGAAATATGCCCTAAGTGGCTTATGTCAAGTAATTATTTGGTATTAAAAGTGATAAAAGATCTTGTATGGATAGATTGGTTCACAAAGGAGGATAGGCCTATTTACCCAAATCTAGTTACACACTTTTATTAGTATGTTCAATTCTCTTTGGATACAGAATATGGCTATGTTGTGAGAATTTGGGTAAATGGCCATAGATATACCTTTTATTTGAGGTTATGGGTTTCATGCCTTAGGATACCTCATGAGGGTATTTGTGATGAATACTAGAGAGGTCCTCCTTATAAAAACCCGCACTTATTTCATTCATAATCTTGAATTTATTCAAGAAAACACTTCATTTTACATTGAGTATCTTTTAAAGTTTAGAGCTTTAGAGAATTAAGACAAAACATTCATAACATTACACATTATACATAGTGGATACCATAAAATCAGTTTTCATTTTCCTCAGAATATAAAACATTAAAACTTAAAATAGGACTCCTTGAAAATTCTTCAACATTTAACATGTCTTACTTCCTTGTATTACTCATCCATTAACCTATGAAAAATCATTTAAAAACTTGGGATGAGCACAGAAGCTCAGTAAGGTGTGAAAAAGAAGGAAAAATCACATTAGTCCATGAATACTCATGACGTATGAAAACATTTTCAAAAGACATGATTTCCACCCATAAATACTTACTTTGTGTAACATGAGATTTACACAAGATCCACACAAACATAAATATAATCATAGAGGTATCTCGGGGCATTACTTACATAATCTTGTAACCATCTTGGCTACCTTAAAATTTGTAACCCTCATGGCTACCATACTTTGTGTAACCATCGCAGTTACACGTGGAGTAACCATACGACCGACCTCCAACTTACTCATACCCAATGCATTGGAGGGAAATATAGGTCCCACCCTTCATCATAAAAAATTCCCAATAACCAAAACATAATCATACAACATAAATAATAGCATAAAAACAATGCTTTTGATTCTTGTAAAACAGAATTTTAAAAGAGGATTTTTAGAAGAAAAGTCCCTTATAAACATCATATACTTGAAGTGAGACTTAATAGAGTGTATGGAATATGTATATACTCTGTAAATACACATAATGAAACATAATATAAATAGAACCCATCACACAAACAATTTAAATATCCCATAAATATTAAATTAGAAGGTTAACCCAAAGAATGGAAATCGGGTTAAGAATTCCCTTACCTTAGGCTTGTCTTACATCAAAATTGTTTAAACCTCCTTTATAATGGTTAGAAGATTGTTATTAGTATTTTAAAGAAACATGTTCATGTTTATAACATCTTATATGGTCATTTCATAACCTCATTTCACCCCTTAATTGTTAGTATTTTGTTCCTTTCATTATTTTGGGTGAGTTCTTTTGTGATTTTCACGATCGGTTCATGATGAATCGTTCTTGTTGATTGGAATTGAAACTCTAGAATTGGAATGGATTACTATTTACATATTTCCAGTACCATAAATTACACCATTTATCACTTTTATGCTTTATATGAGAATGAATTATAAGTTAAAACATTAATGATGTTCGTTTAGATCAATTTAGTGGTTCTTTGATAATAAAAACGTCATTTTGTCTTATAAATTAGAACCATGAGTACAAAATAATTACAGAACCATATATGGGTCATAAAACATATATTATAACCTGGTTCAACCATATAAATGGTTTCATGACCAGTCTTGAAAGAATTAATGGAAATTGAAAATACATCGTCCACGATATCAGTAATTCGACACAAATGGACAATGTTTTTTGATTCTTTAAATAAGTGGAAGAGGAGAAGAATACTGATGAGTAATTTTCCATAATCATGATAACATAATGAATATACATTATTCTGGATATTTCATGCCTCTTGGATAAGAGGGAGTGAGTAAAGAAGAAAAACGAATCATGAATAAAAGAAAATCTTGAGAAATTTCTCACGAAAATTCGGCAGCCTAACGGCGTCTCTTAAAATTTCATAAAAACAAGATTGATGAGAAGAATGGAATATATCATCATTAATACAAGATATGGACAGTAAGGGGGGAATATTTAATGAAATATCCCAACACAAGACAAAGGGAATGGAAGAGAATAACAAAAAATGAAAGAAAAGAAAGAAAATAAAAGAGGTTGTTTACCTCTTGATCTCTTCTCCTTGAGATCCTTCTTAAGGGCTTTGATTTTGGTCTTTTGGTGAGACCAGTAGCTCTATGACGTGGGGAAGAAGATTGGGGAGGGAATTTGGTAGAAATTAGACAATTCTCAAGGCTTGAGAGGTGTGGGAGGAAGAGGGGAGTGAGGGTGATATTTACAGTGGAGGAGGGGAGGTATTTTAGATTATTTTAATCATTATTATAATATTTTTATCAAGACTATGAATAATATCAAATAAAGTGGCCCTAAATAGTGAAAATATCATGTGAGTTCGAAGAAAGTGGCCTTTCATCACTTATGATGTCATAAATAGTGAATTTTTACTGATAAATTGATTATACGGTATTTTATCGTATTTCACTATTCACCGAAAATTCAAGAGTTTCAGAAAAATACCAAAAATTTACCCCAACCATTTTTCGACGTGTAGAATTCAAAAATGAACTCCATTTTTCAAAAATAATTTTCTAAATATTATTAATTTAATTTTTAAATAAGGTCACAGTTAATTCGAAAAATAACAATATTGAAGTGCAATTAGTTTTATGTGACATTGAAAAATTAATTAAGATCTCATTATCCTATTCCCTTGGGAAAATAAAATAATATTATAATTTACTATTCATGAGGTCATATTACTATTCATATTACTATTCATAAGGGCATGTTACTATTCACCAAAAAAACAAGTTTGTTTCATCAGACTCTAAATAACATACTGAACACAATTGTAGATGAAAGTTTCTTGAAATTCAAAACATAAAAGAAATAAAATTATGTTTAAAGGATACTTATAAATATATACCTTAAACAAAATTTCAAGAATTTTCAATTTATTTTTAGAAAACCTTGGGATGTTACATTATCCCCACCTTCTTGAAATTGCGTCCTCACAATTTTATTTACTTATTAAATAACTGAGGGTATTTTTCCCTCATAGCATTTTCAGACTCCCATGTTGCTTCTT
Organism: Viscum album; assembly: GCA_963277665.1. Taxonomy (NCBI): domain Eukaryota; kingdom Viridiplantae; phylum Streptophyta; class Magnoliopsida; order Santalales; family Viscaceae; genus Viscum; species Viscum album. The sequence goes on along the minus strand of OY728120.1, from coordinate 642,370,794 downwards.
CAACCATGTGGTTTCTCCACCAAACCTTTACCTGGTGGATTACCTTATTCTTCAATACCTGTTCTCTTCGATCAAGAATCTGAACTGGTTTTTCTTCATAAGAAAGGTTCTCTGTCAGCTAAACTGCTTCCGACCTCAAGACATGTGATGAATCTAGAACATACTTTCTCAACATCGAAACATGAAAAACATTGTGTACCTGAAATAAGATCGGAGGCAAAGCTATGCGGTATGCAACTGTTCCAACTTTATCAAAGATTTCAAAAGGACCGATGAACCGTGGACTTAGTTTCCCTTTCTTACCGAAATGCATCACACTTTTCCAAGGAGAGATTTTAAGGAAAACATGGTCACCTACCTCAAAAGAGAAGTCTTTCCTTCTGTTATCTGCATAACTTTTCTGCCTGATCTGAGCTGTCCTCATGTGTTGCTGGATCATCCTCAATTTCTCAGCCACTTCTTCTACTAATTATGGCCCCATCAACTTTCTTTCACCGACTTCATCCCAAAATGCAAGAGTCCAACACCGATTTCCATACAGGGCCTCAAAAGGTGCCATCTGAATACTAGAATGGAAACTGTTATTATAAGAAAAGTCAACTAATGAAAGATGATGATCCCAACTTCCCTGATAGTCCATTGAACAAGCTCGAAGCATATCCTCTAAAGTTTGAATAGTTCATTCTGACTACCCATCTGATTGAGGATGAAAAGATGTATTGAAATTCAACTCTATGCCCAAAGACTTCTGAAGTCCCTTCCAAAATTTAGAAGTGAACCTGGGATCTCGGTCAGACACAATGGAAAGAGGAACTCCATGTAACCTGAAAATCTCCTTGAGTTACAATCGAGAAAGATGATCTAATATCATTGTATCTCTAATAGAAAGAAAATGAGCAGACTTTGTTAGTCGATCAACAATAACCCATATCGCATTGTTACCTCAAGAAGTCTTTGGTAGTCCCACCACAAAATCCATGGATATATTCTCCCATTTCCATTCTGGCACTGGCAAAGGCTGAAGCATCCCCTTCAGTAACTATCACTCTTCTTTAACCTGCTGACATGTCAAACATTTCATTGTAAAATCAGCAATATCTCTTTTCATCCCATTCCACCAATAATACTCTCAAAGGTCTCTGTACATCTTAGTACTTCCAGGATGAACAGAAAATGGAGAACTATGAGCTTCACACAACAATTCTTTCTTCAGCTAGTAATCACAAGGCACACACAAACTTTTTCCAAACCTTAAAACACAATCTTTATCAAGATTAAATTCTGGAAACTTACCCATTTTAACCAATTCTACCTTTTTTTGTAGCTCACGGTCTTCCCTCTGCGCTTTCATAATTCTGTTTGACAATAAAGACTACACTGAAACCTGAAAAAAAAACAGATATATTCCCTGCACCAACAACTTCTAAGAAAAAATTCATCAAATCATTAATCAAGGGATCATGTTCCAAATGTATCATGGTTAATGATGCATGATTTTTCTGACTTAAGGCATCCGCTACTTTGTTTGATTTTCCAGGATGGTAATTGATCGTGCAGTCATAATCCTTTATCAGTTCTAGCCATCTTCTCTGCCTCATGTTTAATTCCTTCTGAGTGAATATATACTTAAGACTTTTATGGTCAGTATATATTTGGCATTTGGTTCCGTATAGATGATGCCTCCATATTTTCAAAGCAAAAACCGCACCTGCCAATTCCAAATCATGTGTGGGATAATTTATCTCATGAGGTTTAAGTTGTCTCGAAGCATAGGAAATTACCTGATCATTCTGCATCAAAACACAACCAAGTCCCTTCAAAGAAGCATCACTGTAGATGACAAACTCACCATTCCGAGAAGGTAAGGCCAAAACTGGAGCATTCACCAATCTCTTCTTTAGTTCCTGAAAACAAACATCACATTCCTCTATCCAAACAAATTTAACCCCTTTCCGTGTTAACTTAGTTATTGGGCTAGATAACCGTACAAAGTTCTTAACAAACCGTCGGTAATAACTTGCTAAGCCCAGAAAACTACGAATCTATATAACATTTGTGGGTCTTGGCCATTCATCAACTACTTTTGTTTTGACAGGATCAACTGTTATTCCATCCTTATTTACAATGTTCCCAAGAAAAGAAATCTGTTGCAACCAAAAATCACACTTTCTGAATTTTCCATATAGTTTCTTTTCTTTTAAAGTTTGTAAAACAACCCTTAGATTTTTTTCATGATCCTCTTTATTTTTAGAAAAAACCAGAATTTCATCAATAAATACAACCACAAACTTATCCAAGAACTCATGAAATACTCTATTCATAAGATTCATGAATACAGCAGGTGCATTAGTTAACCCAAATGGCATAACAACAAATTCATAATGCCCATATCTAGTACGAAAGGCTGTTTTCGGGATGTCATCCTCCTTCACCTTCAGCTGATGGTATCTGGATCTCAAGTCAATCTTGGAAAAGTACTGAGCTCCCTGGAGCTGATCAAACAAGTCATCAATATGAGGCAAAGGATACTTGTTTTTAACAATGATGTTATTCAAAGCTCTATAATCAATGCAAAGTCTCATGGAACCATCTTTCTTTTTAACAAACAAAATAGGGGCTCCCCATGGTGAAGTGTTGGGACGAATGAAGCCCTTGACAAGCAAATCCTGCAACTGATTTTTCAATTCAAGAAGTTCTATTGGAGCCATACGATATGGGGGTTTTGAAATTGTCTTAGCATCAGGAACTAAATCAATTTTGAATTTGACTTCTCGTTCAGGTATGACACTGGGTAACTCCTCAGGAAAAACATCAAGGTATTCATTTACCACTGGCACATCATTAATTTGAATAGTTCCCTTGTTTTCAACAATATGAGAAAGATAACTTTCACTTCCATCTTTCAGTAGTTTCTCAGCTTCCTGATATGTTATCAGTTTTATGGGTTCATTATTGTATACAAACTGAAACTCTTTTTTAAAAACAACTTATTTAGCTCTACATTCAATCTTAGCATGATAATTAGAAATTCATTCCATCCCCAGAATAACATCAAACTCGACTAAGGGTAAAACAATAAGGTTTGCAGGTAAAGTCTTTCCACATACCACAATAGAAATATTCTTATAATTCCTCTTTGCTAAAACATTTCCCCATGGTGTTTTAACAACAAGTTCAGGTCTCATTTGTTGAGGTGATATTTCCAATCTACCAGAAAATTTCTCAGAGATAAAGGAATGTGTAGACCCTGTATCAAACAAAACTTTTGAAAAATCTGAGTGAACAAACAAAGTACCTGATACAACTTCATTGGATGGCCCAACACCTGCTGACGTAGTCGCAAAGGATCTCACTACACCTTTCTACTTGTAGTCTGGCTTCTTTGCATCATTTGGATCCCTCTTTGGACAGTCATTTGCATAGTGACCCATCTCACCACATTTAAAACACTTTACAGTTTTCTTATCAGGATTAGTCTTTGGATCATTTTCATTACAATCTCGGGCCATATGTCCAAACTTACCACATTTAAAACACTTCCCAGTTTTGACAAGACATTCCCCAGGGTGTTTCTTGCCACACTATTCACAAACTGGAAACTGGATTTTATTACCATCAGATTTCTTTGGATGATTCTAACCCATTTCTTTCCAACGAGACCTATTCTTCTCTTTGTTTCCAAAATGAATGTGATCGTCAACAAATTCCATCTCTACCCTCTCAGCACATCGGACAAGTTTCTCATAACTTTTGAATTCATGAGAGGCCAACGCCCTTTGATACCTTAGCTTCAATCCTGAGTAAAAGCGGTTGATTTTGCTATCGAGATCCAGAATAAGATTTGGAGCATACCTCGCCAGTCGGGTGAAGCTCGCTTCATACACAGCCACTGAATCTTCCTCCTTTTGTTTCAATTCAAGGAATTGCTTCTCCATTCTAAGTCGCACCACCTTAGGAAAATATTTTTCAAGAAAAAGACTTTTAAATTCATCCCACACTAAGGCATCAAAATCCTCTCTACCCCTGATATTCCTTACCATTGACCACCACTGATCAACTTCCCCTTCAAAACGATAAATGGCAAGACTTACCTTTTGATTGTCCAGACATCCTATAACATCAAATATCTTTTCAAGGGATTTAATCCATCCTTCTGCTGCCACTAGGTCAGAAGATCCATTGAATGCAGGAGGATGTTGTCTCATAAAATGTTCCACCACTGGCATGTTCTGTTGGGGTACCTCTATTGGTTCTCTTGCATGGATTCCACCACCATTTATAGCCTATGTTAGCTGATCCATTACTGTCACAAACTACTCGGTTCCAATCCCTACCATTCTGGGCTGTAGATCAGGAAGGATGTCATTCTGTCGGTGCCTCTCCTTTTCAGAACCCCTATTCCTTCTGCGGACAACCATTCTGAAAAAAAAATTCTTAGATGAAGCAACATGGTAATCTTTAAATGCTATAACAAATTAAACATACAGTGAAAATTATTTATGGTATTCTATTAGCATCACCTTAACCACTAAAGTTATCTAAACCATCCTCTAATACCAACTATAAATACCCGCACTTATTTCATACATAATCTTGAATTTATTCAAGAAAACACTTCCTTTTACATTGAGGATCTTTTCAAGTTTAGAGCTTTAGAGAATTAAGACAAAACATTCATAACATTACACATTGTACATAGTGGATACCATAAAATCAGTTTCCATTTTCCTCAGAATATAAAACATTAAAACTTAAAACAAGACTCCTTGACAATTATTCAACATTTAACATGTCTTCCTTCCTTGTATTAATCATCCATTAACCTATGAAAAATCATTTAAAAACTTGGGATGAGCATAGAAGCTCAGTAAGGTATGAAAAAGAAAGAAAAATCACATTAGTCCATGAATACTCATGACGTATGAAAACATTTTCAAAAGACATGATTTCCACCCATAAATACTTACTTTGTGTACCATGAGATTTACACAAGATCCACACAAACATAAATATAATCATAGAGGTATCTTGGGTCATTACTTACATAATCTTGTAACCATCTTGGCTACCTTAAAATTTGTAACCCTCATGGCTACCATACTTTGTGTAACCATCGCAGTTACACGTGGAGTAACCATACGTCCGACCTCCAACTTAATCATACCCAATGAATTGGAGGTAAATATAGGTCCCACCCTTCATCATAAACAATTCCCAATAACCAAAACATAATCATACAACATAAATAATAGCATAAAAACATTGCTTTTGATTCTTGTAAAACGGAATTTTAAAAGAGGATTTTTAGAAGAAAAGTCCCTTATAAACATCATATACTTGAAGTGAGACTTAATAGAGTGGATGGAATATGTATATACTCTGTAAATAAACATAATGAAACATAATATAAACAGAACCCATCACACAAACAATTTAAATATCCCATAAATATTAAATTAGAAGGTTAACCCAAAGAATGGAAACTGGGTTAAGAATTCCCTTACCTTAGGCTTGTCTTACTTCAAAATTGTTTAAACCTCCTGTATAATGGTTAAAAGAGTGTTATTAGTATTTTACAGTAACATTTTCATGTTTATAACATATTATATGGTCATTTCATAACCTCATTTCACCCCTTAATTGTTATTATTTTGTTCCTTGCATTATTTTGGGTGAGTTCTTTTGTGATTCTCACGATCGGTTCATGATGAATCGTTCTTGTTGATTGGAAGTGAAAATCCAGAATTGGAATGGATTAGTATTTACATATTTCCAGTGCCATAAATTAAACCATTTATCACTTTGATGCTTTATAAGAGATTGACTTATAAGTTAAAACATTAATGATGTTCGTTTAGATCAATTTAGTGGTTCTTTGATAATAACAACGTCATTTTGTCTTATAAATTAGAACCATGAGTACAAAATAATTACAGAACCATATATGGGTCATAAAACATATATTATAACCTGGTTAAACCATATAAATGGTTTCATGACCAGTCTTGAAAGAATTAATGTAAATTGAAAATACATCTTCCACGATATCGGTAATTCGACACAAATGGACAATGTTTTTTGATTCTTTAAATAAGTGGAAGAGGAGAAGAATACTGATGAGTAATTTTCCATAATCAGGAGAAAATAATGAATATACATGATTCTGGAGATTTCATGCCTCTTGGATAAGAGGGATTGAGGAAAGAAGAAAAACGAATCATGAAATAAAATAAAATCTTGATAAATTTCTCACGAAAATTCGGCAACCTAACGGCGTCTCTTAAAATTTCATAAAAACAAGATTGATGAGAGGAATGGAATATATCATCATTCATAAAAGATATTTATATTAAGGGGGGAATATTTAATGAAATTTCCCAACACAAGACAAAGGTAATGGAAGAGAATAACAAAAAATGAAAGAAAAGAAAGAAAATAAAAGAGGTTGTTTACCTCTTGATCTATTCTCCTTGAGATCCTTCTTAAGGGCTTTGATTTTGGTCTTTTGGTGATACCAGCAGCTCTAGGACGTGGGGAAGAAGATTGGGTAGGGAATTTGGCAGAAATTAGACAATGCTTAAGGCTTTATAGGAGTTGGAGGAAGAGGGGAGTGAGGGTGATATTTATAGTGGAGGAGGGGAGGTATTTTAGATTATTTTAATCATTATTATAATATTTTTATCAAGACTATGAATAATCTAAAATCAAGTGGCCCTAAATAGTGAAAATATCATGTGAGTTCGAAGAAAGTGTCCTTGCATCACTTATGATGTCATAAATAGTGCATTTTTACTGATAAATTGATTATACAGTATTTTATCATATTTCACTATTCACCGAAAATTCAAGAGTTTCATAAAAATGCCAAAAATTTACCCCAACCATTTTTCGACGTGTAGAATTCAAAAATAAACTCCATTTTTCAAAAATAATTTTCTAAATATTATTAATTTAATTTTTAAATAAGGTCACAGTTAATTCAAAAAATAACAATATTGAAGTGCAATTAGTTTTATGTGACATTGGAAAATTAATTAAGATCCCATTATCCTATTGCCTTGGGAAAATAAAATAATAATATTATTTTCTATTCATGAGTTCATATTACTATTCATATTACTATTCATAAGGGAATGTTACTATTCACCAAAAAACAAGTTTGTTTCATCAGACTCTAAAAAACATACTGAACACAATTTTAGATGACAGTTTCTTGAAATTCAAAACATAGAAGAAATAAAATTATGTTTAAAGGATACTTATAAATATATACCTTAAACAAAATTTCAAGCATTTTCAATTTATTTTTAGAAAACCTTGGGATGTTACACTCCTCCTCTAAGTGAGTCATTTATTTTGGAAGAATCATTGGGAAGCTTAACTAGAAATGAAACAAAGTAAAGAGCCATAGCTACTTAGCAAGATGGTGAAACTAGACTTCTGTTTAAATTTGTTTGAAATCTAATTAGCCCCAAAAAAGGTGAATTTGATCAACTCACGTTTTAGGATGTATTTTCTATACACCTTATGAAGAATGGACATAAGTTCAACCTATGAAAATATATTATACTCCATATGTGTGATTTGATCAAGACAACCTCCAAGTCAACCTATCTATTTTACTCAAGATTAATCTCAGCTATGCTTCGTGAAAAAGGGTTGGTTGGACCAGATGAAGAAGATATTAAGGACTATGAGTTTCTTCTTTCAAAAGTTATAGTAAAGAGAATGAAAATCAATTTGAATCCATGGAGAAAAACATGGGTGGAGGATAATGATAGGGTTTATGAGAAGTTCAATCTGGTGGAACACTCTTCAAGACCGAAGGATATTTATGATCCTGGTTTGGAACCAAATGAAATTGTTGAGAATTCTGATGAGGAAGAAGAGGAAGAGGTTGTTGTACCTATAGGGAAAACTATTCTAGATGTGAAAGACAGTGAACCTGTTCTCTAAGACTTAACTCCGAAGGAAATGCCTGTTCCTGAAGAAGTTGTTGATTTGGAAGAACAACCTGCTACTAAAGAAGAATTTGTTGCTAAGGTAAATAAAAAGGATATTGTAGAAGATCATATAGAAGAAGATCTTTCTCTTATGCAAGAAGCTTCTCTAAAGGAACACCCATAGGAACAAGTTATTCCTGAAATTATTCCATCTACTAAAGAGAGAATAGAGCAAGCCTTTCAATTTTCTAGAAAGGAAATGGGTGAGGATATCAGGGATGAAATCTTGGAAATAGATCAATGATATAAATCTCTTAGTCCTAAGAAAGATGCAGGTATTGAGTAAAATCATCCCCCCAGTCTGGAAATTTTTGAAGTGCCTAATCCAGTTTATTCAAGATCTATGGATACATGGTATAAATTTCCTAGTTATTTTGATTTGAATGACTCCCAGGAAGACTCAGTGAAAGTTATAGATCTGTCTACTGTGTTTCAATTGAAACTAGTATCCACTCTTGATGTTATAGCTGCCAAGGAACATGAGCCTGTCTTAGCTCCTATTTCCAAGCCTTCACAAGAAACATAAAACTTGTTGAGTAAAGATGATTTAAAAGCTTTTAGAGCTACCCTATTGGCTAGGGTTGAAACGATCATGAATACCCAACCAGCTCCTGTAACCAATTTAAGTGAAATAGATGCCTCCCTGTTGTTGGAAAAGTGCGTATGGCAGATTCAGCCCAAGATGCTTCACGAAATTCAAAAATTCAAAGTTGAGAACAAACAACTCAATGATAAAGTAAATACTCTCAGAGGTATTTTTGAAGAAATATAGAGAGTGATGAAATCAAGACCAAAACTTTTTTCTCATCCGGTTGAGGATATTAAAATTCAGATTCCACAAGATGTAGCCTCCCTGATACAACCTAATCTAACCTCCTTGTCTAACAAGGTATCTAAAAGAAACAAGAAAATTTTTCAAGAGATGGGTGATTTTTTTATTGGTCTTAACAAGTTGACTGATGAATATAAGGTATGCATCTAAAAATTACTAAATCAACTGAAGCCTCTTACTTCAGCTGTTACAAATTCTAATACTTCTAGACAATCATCTCAACCCTCTTTGGATTTTGATCTACTTAGAATAGTTTTTAAATAAGAAATCCAGGTTGTGCTCAATGGATTTGACAAAAAATCTCTATTTGTGGTTGTCAAGAACAGTGGCAGAGTTCTTGATTTGGTGAGAATTCATTTCAAAATAGAAAATGATGCTCAAGAAGTGATTACCAAGAAGGTGGACTTCTACTTTAATAGGATCTTCTAGAATCATGACATGACCAACCACTTCAAGTACCTTGTAGAGAATCTAAGAATCCCTCCTGTCACTCAAGATTTCAAAACTCAAGTCCAAAAGCTCAAAGATTTCACTCCTTTATTGGATAAGTTTATGGAGAACATGGATGACTTTGAGAAATCCATGCAATATGGGGGAATGATTATTGCTGACTTTATTAAGATTTTGAGGCCTTATCTTAATGTATAGAGTACTGCTATTGTGGATCTTGTAACTACACCCCTAAGATCTGGTTTTCCTACCTTCCCATCCTCTACCCTTGCCTCTACATCTATGTCTGTCTCTCAGAAACTGAGTCAAATCAGTCTTGTAATCCTTGATCAATAGTTGCCTTGGTCTTCTTTCGCACCTACCTTGGCCCCTTCTGTCTTTTAATGCCTCCCTTTACCTTCTATATCAACTAGTTCAATCCCTTCTTCCACTTCCACCTCTACTCCTATGGCTTCCTCTTCTGATTCTGCTACCAAGGGAAAAAAGAAGATAATCCAGTGGTGAAGAAAAGTGACTAATATCTTTTGATAGGGATGATTTCTGTATTTATGTTCCTTACTGTTTTTAATGAAACTTTTTTATCTAATGAATTATGAACTCTTCTTACCTATACTCTTATTTACTTTTTTTATCTTTTTGATAATCCCAAAAGGAGGAGAAATATGTACTCTAAATGCACACTAAGGAAGAGGCACAGATACCTCACTCACATGATTTGTGATCATCAAAAATGGGGAGATTGTTGGACTCCTCATGTGTTAATCATGTTTTAATGATCACAAATCCTATACATTCTATAAAGATTGTCAATCCTGTTTAATCTATTTAAAATTATGTGTACATATGATTAGTTTCTTTATGCTTTAAATAAACCTATCCATGATCTTAAGTTCTATGTTTAATGATTATAAACTATTTTAATTTTGTGTTATAATGGTTTTCCTTGATAAATGATTAAGTCTAATCCATTCTATGAATATCACTATTAAGTGTGTGTACATATATTTGGCTAAGTCTGAGAAACAGTGAGTCTGCCACCGGTTATGTTTCTCTAGAAAAGGACCCAGACACTGTGACTAGACACCGTGACCCATACATTGTGACCAGACACCATGACTCAAACACTCTGACCAGACACTATGACTCAGACACTACAAATAGCCACCATGACCATCCAGACACCGTGACTATCCCGACATCATGACCATTTAGACACCGTGACCTGACACTGTGATCAAACACTGCATCTGTGCTACCGGTTCCTCATCCCTATACAACTTTGTCATCATGACTGTCTCATCGCTCAAAGACAAAGAAGGAGACACCGTTTCAAGGAGACACCATTTCAAGAAGGCGTTGGTTCAAAGAGACACTATTTCATGGAGACACCATTTCTAGACAGACTATGACCCCGTTTCTTAATATATTTTTTCATTTTTCAATTTAATCTCTAACGGTCATATTTGAAGCTTTTAAATGCACTGACATTATTAATGTTTCTTTTTATACATTTCATCTTACAGTACAAGGTATGAGGTGCAGAATACATTCATCATGTCGGCTCTAACACATGTATTCCAAGAATAAAAAGAACATCATGTCTAGAAACAAAAGAAGTGCATAGAGAAATAAGTGTGCGTGATAACAAAGAAGCACAAGCATTATTAAGAAGTGAACTGAAACATTCAACTCAACACATCTGAATAACACACAAAGCATTCACTATGATACCATTGATTAGAGTTGAGAATATCTTCTCAATATAGACTCCATGAAGAACACGATCCAGATCTAAACCAGAGCACCAGACTTCCGATACTCTTTTTTTTCACAAGAGGACTCGATTCATGCATCTGCTTCATCCTAGAAGTCCAGAGCTACATAGACTAACACTCAAAGAAAATATAACCTTATCTCATCATTTTTTCTCTGTTGTGTATTATTTTTAGCTTTTGAGTAGTGTGTGTGTGTTTAAAAAAACACGCACTGTCTCCTACATTAAACTAGAGGATACAAGATATCCTTCCTCTCAAATCTTTTTACCCTTGTTTATTTCCACAGATGAGTGTGGAAGAGGACCCTGTGTGACCTGATAGTTCATACCCACTAAGAACTGTGGAAGAGTTCCTATGACCTGGACAATACTGTGTACTGTTGTTTACCCCGATCTAGGGTGTGGATCAAGTTTATTAATATAAACTTGTTGGTGGAAGGTGATCACTAAGTGGAGTAAATTAGGTCTCAGCTTAATATTGAACCACTTGTTTTATATCTGTTGTGTTGTTTAATTTAGTTTACTTTGTTTTACAGTATAATTCAGAAATCACTAAATTTATTTGATAGTTAATCTTGGAAATAAGTTATAATTGTTTTTCATTATTAGAATAGCTTCAAAAGTAATGTTAATAACAGATATTGAGATTAATGAGAATTAATCAATCTTCTAAGAAGTTATTTAAATAGTCAAACTTTCATAACTGTATTACTTTGATTAACTGGGTTGTATTTAAATTTATTGGGGAGCCTTTTTAAGAATACTTTTTAAATATAAATTGTTATAGATACTCAATTAACCCCCCTCTTGAGTACTCTACTCTGACCAATAATTCTGATTACCTATGTGAACATAGTCAAAGTTCCAATCACACCAAGGGATATAAATATTTAGTATTTGGAAAGATCAAGTTATGAAGATTATGAATTCAAGAGTATTTAATTTCTTATATGTCAAAAATATGGTAATAATCAAGGGGTAAATTTCTTTAAAGGGATAGGTAATTTTTATAAATGCGAATATGAAGGTTATTAGACACGCGAGTGTAAGGAAAAGATAGAAGATGAAAAAATTATTTCCTTAATTTCAAGAGATTTGGGCATTATGCGACTCAATGTACCAATATAAAGGAAAATGTTGGAGATAATCACCAATAACCATGAGAATAAAGAAAATCCTATATAACTACTACTAATGAATCCAATAGTGAGTTTTCACTCGAGATTTTCTAGTCTCCTATTTCATGTAATGGATATTTATTTATAAATAAAAACCCCTAGTTGTATGATTATCATATAAATAATTTTTAGGTTTTGTGAGAATTTATTCCTTATGGATCTAGATATGTATCCCTTAAGTATAATTCTATGTGAAATTTGGAATGGGTTAGCTCTCTTTATAAAGTTATTATAATAATTTTTCATACATATAGATCTCATTCTGCATATTAAATAATCCCATGATGTGGTATCTGGTTAATTATGAGTTCCCTATAGAAATTACTCTGATCTTATGAGTCAAATTGTGAGGACGTAATTTATTTGAGGGGGGATATAACACCCTGAAATTATAATTTGATTCAAATATTTCAATGTTTTTGATAACATGTCTTTCATACTACACCCAATGTAAACAAAACACAACATATTAAGAATAAATTATCAATAAATATATGATAAACACTAAGACATTGGATCATTGATAGTTATTACCTTTAAAAGGTAAATAATTAATATGAGTTAATATTGAAAAGGTTACTTCCATTAAAATTTAGTCTCTTTATATTATGTATTTTATTTAAAAACATAAATTTAAAAATTTTATAACTTAAAATTGATAAATTAAAATTCAATATTTAATTCCACACAATAATGATAGCTTGGTATTTATTTTTTATATTTTTCTAAAATAATCGATTTTTAGGTGAATAGTAAAAAAATAATCATTTTTCCAATATAATCAATTTAATATGACTTGGATGATTTTTGAAACATTTTATATAAAAATATATATATTTATAAAGTAAAATAAATCATTTAAAAGTACTATTTTCATTTCATAAAACCCATTATTATCATTTTATAAAATCTCATGATATTTTATAAAAACTATTTTTCACTTGTTTTCTTTAATTAAAGTTATGCATGGGTAAATTAGGTTTTTTATTTAATTTAATGTCACATAACTCATATTTAAAAAATTATAATCTTTTTAATATCATTATAGTCACTAACATTGATAATTTTGACCATACATAAACTTTATCCTTAAAAATACATGTTTCTTGAAAACGTGTTTTTATGTTTACATGTGACAGCGTTAAGATTAATTTCCCTGCACATAGAATTCTAATTTGATAAAGTGATTCCTATATTTGAGATAATAATTTTCAAATTATATAATATGGAAAATTTTATTTTATTTTTATAAAATTTAGATTGTTAGGATTAATTCTAATGTAACGTCCTGACCTAGTTGCCACATATTAATGCCCTTAGCTAGTTGGTTACATAACCTCAGGCACACCTCCCCGTATTCCAAAGTCTACTGAATGTTAGTGAGGGTCAAATATAGATATCATGGGGATACTATACCCTCTTTATCAAAGTATTACAACAGTGGTAATAAATAAACAATAGCTAACTGATGATAAGTAATGACCAGAATAATACCATAACCAATATAGAATAGTATCCCATGATAAACCTAAATAGGAAAAAAAAACCAAATAAGTATATATTTCATTACATATATGTTTAAAGTTTCAATATTAAAAACCAAAATAAATAAACACTAATAACTCCCCAAGAGAGTCCCAACATCATGTCTGGTCCCCTCATCCATGCTCCATCCCAACTCATCCATCTAAGATAGGGCTATTACCCTTATCATGTCCTGCAAACATGAAGTCTATTAGGGTACCGATCATAAAACCCAAGTAGGGTGTGAATATAACTTAGTAGGCCACCACCAATGGTGTCTAAAACAATATCTAGTCTATAACAATGTATGCAGTTATATAAGAATAAGGTATAATAAATAAAGTTAACAGTTATCAAATTTTATTATTCTTTAATTAACCACAAAACTCCTCAGGTTCAGGATGTCACCCAAAATATCAATATCTAATTTGTCTCATTCTATATTATGAACCATCCCCCAAGGGATATCACATTTCATTACATCATGGGTTTCCATTAATCAGTTAATTACACTTTCATATCACATCCACTTGGAACTCTATTACAATATATCATGGGCCTAGAACATCATTTATAGAACCTCATGGGTATTTAGAGCATTATTACCTATACCACACCTCATGGGTATTTTTATAATCAGTACTTGTCCCATATAATAATATTCACATGCATGCATTAGGGCCTAGAATGTTATATCTGTCACCCTGTGGGTATTTGGAGCATCATTCCTTGTCCTGCACCTCATTTATCAATCAAAAACATATATCACATATATCATATTCATCAAGTTTAAACATCATTAAACTTCTTAACAAACATTCTCATCATGGTGCATTATCTCAATTTATCACAACATTCATGGTTCTTCACTTAAATCACATGGAATAATATGAACAATTCACCATTAAACCATTTATCAACATTTAATCATATAAGACATTAACCCTTCAAGGTTAAGCCAACCATATCTTAATTCCCATTACAACCAATTCATAAACACATAAATCAACCTATTTCATAAACCAACTAATCATCCAATTCCATAATCCCATTAATCCACCAATTCAATAATCCCATTGACTAATTAATTAAACCAATTCCAATATGCAATTTTCTAATATGGAAATTGGAATTGCACAAATACATACATGAAATTATATTCAAGACTATAGTAATTGGAAATTATACCACCTACCTCAAGGTCATTGATGGATGTTGGCCAAACCAAAAAAAACCAAATTGAAGAAGAGGGTTCAAGATCACAACAGTGTGGAAGATCTAGGACAAAAAACTAAGATCAAGATCAAATGGATTTACATCTATCAAAACCTAGATCTGAACCATCTCCAATAGAGGAAAATCCATCCCTCTTCATTGGGAAGTAGAGTTTGGATAGAGAGAAAACCAAATGGGGATGAAAACACATACCATATAGGGGGTAATTCTTGTAACACCCCAAGCTTCCACGATACGTTTCTCTTTGAATAATTCAATAGCTTGTGTTGTGCGCAACTTTGAGTTCTAGCACACTACGACCCAATCAAACTAGTCGTTATAAATATTAATACACACCTTTTTGAAATTTTATAAATTTTATTTTTTGAAATGGACTTCATTTTTGGATTTAGAATATCAAAATTATCTTAGGGTGAATTTTTGGTATTTTTCTGAAAACTTTCAATTTTTGATGAATAGTGAAAAACATTGCGTTATTGTTTAAAACCTACTTTCTATTTAAATAATTATTTAATTTATTTAAATTTATTTTAGGTAAAAATATATACATAATACCTATATAAGTTCAATGTAATTCATTAGAGTCATTTTATAATAAAATTAAATGTATAAAATTTTATTGAACATTTTAATGTCTTTTACCCACCTTCTAAGCACATTTGCAAATTTGTATAAAACATAATTTTAGCACTTCTATGAATTGAATTTAAAAAATCCGAGATACATGGTTGATATCAGTAAGTAAAATGTTTCTCAATAGGATGAAAATAATTTTTGGTGAATAGTAACATTTGAATTTTATTTACCACTGTTAAAATTAAATAGGGTAATTAAAGGTAAAAATGATATTATAATTACCTTAAAACATGTCCTAATTCTATTGGATAAGTGTTTTTTGACCAAAATCAACCTTAGTAATAAAATATGATCCTATTTTATCCACTTGGATTAGATTATGACATTTTTTATTATTTTATTTAAAGAAGAGTTAAAAGTGTTAAATTCAAATTTTCATAACTATAACATTTTTAATGTAGGGTTATACATAAGATAAATTCGACTATAAATATTCATTAGAAATATAAAAATATTTAATATATAATAGTATTTTATTTATAATTTTTATACATTAAATAATTAAATTTATTTATGACACAATGATGAAGCAGTAATTATCTTATTAATGAAAGCTTAAAATAATTGATATTATAAATATCCAAATAAATGTAAATTGATACTTTTGATGCATTCCACTAATTTTATAGGTTAATATGACATGTTAGGATTGATTTAATTTATATTTTTTGAAGTAATCAAGTTTTTTTAACTTTCACAAAAACCAAATACTAAATAGTGTCAAAATTGACATAAATGAGTTTTTAAAAACAAATACTATAATATTAATTGATATAATATTCTTAAGAATATAAGGTTCATCCACCATTTAATAAAATCTCATTAATGACGAGTTAACCATTAACTTAACATAAATGAGAGGGGCTCCTCACCTCTTGTGGTTGAAGGAATTGTTGGTAAACTGGTTTGGTGGAGAACACTCGGTGGAAGAATATCCTCCAAAGAAGATCAAACCTCCAGATCAAGAATGAGGAACCGGCGCTCAAACCCAGATCGGAAGCGTGTTGTGGGAGCGAAGAACGTCGGCGTCTCCTTCAATGTCTTCATCCTCTTCCTCACGCCATCTCCAAAGAACGATCGAGGTAGGGAAATTTTTCATTTTGTTCTTCGTTAAAAATCATTGTTTTCAATCTATGAATCCCCTGCTATAGATTTAATGTTGAGGGTGCGGGCCAAATGAACGTGACATGAACCCTCCGCTACTTCATTGTTGACGTGTTCTTTGCGGGTGGATCGATGGGTTGAGCGGACCTGACCACATCGCCGGCGACCGACGTCGGTAGGGTAGAGGCAATGGTTGACCACGGCGGAGGAGGGTGACGGCCAGCACGCCGGCCGGCCATGTGGAACCAGGGCGGCGCACATCCGCGCCGCCGGCGGAGGAGGAGGTCGTGGCTGTGGAGCCATGACGGTGCACCCGGAGGGCGGGTGGAACGCCGACCAGCCGTGGTTGAGCAGGCGGTGCACCCGGAGGGTGTCCGGCATGCCGGCCAGCCACGGTTGAGTAGGCAGTGCACCTGGAGGCCGTCTGGATCCCGGGTCGACCGCATCACACCGAGTAGGACCCGCTCTGGTGAGTCCCACGTGCCAGAAGGCGGCACCACGTGGCGCCACCAGGTTGTCCAAAACCGAACATCCCTTGGGTCGTTTGGGAATCTAGAGGGTGCCTCCCCCATGGGTTCGCTAGGTTGGGCCCCACCATAACATTCCACCCTGACCGTGGGTTGCCCTGCGGGTCATGCTGAGTGGGCCACACCGCGGCCAGCGGGTCAGGTCATCCCCTTTGCAGGTCGGGCCGGACCGCGGCCCAGCGGGTCGGGCCCGCCATGGCCCTGCCCATCCAGGTCAGACCCGAGCCAGGTCGAGCCAACCCAAACCAGGTCGGGTCTGCCCAGGCCGGGTCGGACCAGACCCGGGCCCATCTGGACTCATATACGCCTTTTGGCCATATCTTGAGAATTGGGAATCTATTTGACAAACCGCCAATGGCACTAGAATCCTTGGATCAAGATGGTCCTTTTTGTATGCTCCACTTGAGTTTTGAATAAAGTTAGTGTAAGTCCAAGTTGGATCGAACTCGAATCCAATCAGGCCCTCAGAACGGAAATGCTAATAACTTACAAACTGGGTGTCTAATTGATGCGTCGTCTATCGTATTGGGACCCTTATGACATGATGGACCTTCGTGATACTTAATCTTGGGACTTTGTGGCAGTTTAAGTATTGACCAATGTCTTTAGGAGCGGATCCTCCCGGAATAAAGCGAGCTTAGTGTGGGAACCCTATGGCTGGCTGTACTTAGAGAATCTTCATATCCTACATGGGTCATCTTCAGATTCTGTGTGGGTAATCTATTGGTCATGTATAGGTCAGATTCTATCAGATCCTATGTGGGTCAGTGCTCAGCGATCATATGTGGGTCATTGCATACTGATCCTGTGTGGGTCAGATCCTGTGTGGGTCAGTGGGGGTTAGTTACCTATCGATCTGGTGTGGGTCAGAAGCAGTTCTACTTAACAGAAAAAGATGATCTAGCTTTCAACTAATCATCTATACTTCTGTACTTAAGTTATACCTGGTGTGGGATGAGTCTTTACCTTTGTGTTACACTTCTCTGTAGTGATACCTTTGTGGTATTCTTCTGTGTGGAATTACCTTGGTGGTACTTACCTTTGTGCTGTTACCTTCGTCGTATTCTTTCCTTCGTGGAATAGTTGTGATTTTGTCTAAGAGTTGGGCTGTGTGTTTCCTCATGAACGATATGGGTATACTTTATAACTTAGGTATATGTATGGGCATATACCTAAGTAGGGTTGACTGTTGTTTTTGTGCTTTGTGATTATGGTATTTCTTTGTGGTTTATCCTTTGTGGATTCTGAGAGACCTTCGGGGGTCTTGGGGTCCCTACTGAGTATTGTTATACTCACCCCTGCGTGGGTTACGCCCGCACCTTACTGTGTCTTGTGTAGACAATGGACAACATTTATCGAGGCTAAGGTTTCCAGGTCTGAAGGCTGCTCAGAGGTGAACCATTAGATGATATGAACCGCAGAGACGACCGTTTGAGAGTTGTACCTACCCTTCAGGTAGGATCCTTGGTGGGTGTTAATAGGAGTTTTTTCTAGTTTTACTTGTACTTTCCAGATTGGCTTGTATTCTGGGCCTTTACTTATTGTACTCACCCTATTTTCTATATAGTTTACCTTATGTTTGTATATTTTTGTGTGCTTGGATTGCGTGAGTTTGCATGTTAAAAAAGTAATGCCTTCCCAATTTTAGGGATATGTCTTTTCGGTGCTAGTCTCCATCCCTTGGCCTATGGAATTCAGGCTTGGGGTAGTCACGGCACGGGTCTCAGGGAACGGGTCATGAAAAATTGGTATCAAAGGATTCAGTTCTACCAAATAACTTGGAATCTGATATTTTGATTCATTAATAGTGTTAAGTGTTATGAGTGTGGTTTTTAGTTTGGGGAATCTAGTGTTGGTGCGGCGGCCAGCGTATCCTTACACCAAGACCCTGAATTCTGATTTCTGACTTAGTGCATGAAAACACTAATTGTGTGTGTTTTTGGAAAGTTTTATTTGTGATCTCTTTGAGTAAGCTCACCAAGTATAACTTATTGACCATGGCGCACCTGTTTCTTTTTAGGATGCCTCCACGTAGACCGCCAGCTAGGGTTCTAGGTAGAGTATGTGATGACAGCCCACTGAGTAATGAGTCTTAGGTGCAGGGCCCCATTTTAGTAGTTGTACCATTGGGTGGTGTACCAACACCACCACTACCCGTTGGGTAGCTGATGCCACCAGCCCCAGCAACAGAGGGTGCACACCGATTGAGCATGTTGTATGAATTCCAGTGCTAGAGGCCATCGTTTTCTGGGGCGAGACAGATCCACAAGTGGCTGAGGACTGGCTGGAGGTCGTGGTAAAAGTTTTTCAACTGGTAGGGACACCAGCTGATCTCATGGTGATCCTTACCACCAGTCTTCTTCAGACAGCAGTGGGTAGATGGTGGAGCTTGATGCTCTAGGTTCACGACAATGTGACTCTCATCTGGGAAGACTTATAGAGCCTTTTGAGGGTAGAGTTCATGCCAACGACCTTACTCTTTGGGTGTATATAGGAGCTTCTCCACTTGCAATAGGGCAGCATGATCGTGGCTCAGTAGTCAGTGAGGTTCACCGACCTCTCATGCTACTCCACTAACATGGTGTGGGACCCTTTCCTCAGGGCCTGAACCTTCGAGCAGGGTATCAGATGGGAGATTAGATCTTTTATGATTTCTCTTATCATCCCGATGTAGGCGGGGGGTTTAGAGCGAGCACTCTTAGTGGAGAGATTCATTGTTGATTAGTCACCAGTAACGAGGCCCACCACCTGGCGTTATATAGCAGAGTCATCTATAGCCGGAAGTAGACAAATGACGCAGAGGTCTAAGTGGAATAGACATATGGGTGGATGACCGTAGGATATAGGGTCGGTTGTGTGGGGATCTCGAGATAGAGAAGGACAGGCGATGAGCAGGCAGTGTTACTCGTGTGGCGGGTAGGGTCACATAGCTCACGACTTCCCGACCCATCGTACGGACGGCCAGTAGATGGTTGAAGGACTACCTGGAAAGAGGTGAAGATTTGATCGATGAGGTTCACAGGTAGCAGGAATACGTGGTAGAGGAGCTAGCCGAGAAGTAGTTGGTGGGTTTCGATTCGAGGTTTTACCACCACCACCTCCAGGTGGTGCACCCCGACCATAGGGAGAAGGTGGACAGGGATGATCTCAGCACCAGGCAGCTGAGGCCTATGACCATGGATCTCTAGAGATGATTCGAGGTACAATCTATGTCTACACCACCTTATCTGTAGTACTTATAGACACAGGTGTCAGTCACTCTTTTATTTTCACAGCCCTCATTCAGAGCTCAGAGATTCTGGTGGAGCTGTTTGCTCAATCCTTACGGCTAGAGACTCTTACGGGAGAGGATTCGATGATTACACACTGGTGTTGGAAGTGTAAGCATACTCTAGGAGGTGAGATCTTTGGTTGGGATCTCCTAGTAGCGGCGTTGAGGCCTTACGACATCATCTTGTGTATGAATTGGTTATCTATAGTCCATGCTCATATTGACTATATTAGTCATAAAGTGTGGTGTTTCCGCAAAAATGGGACCAGGTTTTCCTTCATCGGTGAGAAGGGAACATTTGCAGTACAGGATGGACTTACCCAGAGGAGGGTGCAACCGATCACACATCAGTTGGCTAGCTTTAACCTCAGAGCGGTTGATGCTGAGAGTCTGAGCTGTCCTGTAGTGGTGGACCAGTACGCTAATTTTTTCCCTGATGATGTTCTAGGTCTACCTCCTCACAGAGAGGTGGAATTTTACATCGAATTGTACCCCAAGACAGCACTGATATCTACACCAGTATATCAGATGGATCTCACAGAGCTTTGAGGGCTGTGAGTACAGTTGGAGGACTTGTAGAGTAAGGGTTTCATTAGGCCTAGTCTTTCTCCTTAGGCAGCTCTGATTTTGTTCACCAAGAAGGCGGATGGGAGTTTGAGACTCCGTGTGGATTATCGATGCCTAAATCAGGTGACCGTGAAGAACAAGTATCCACTCTCAAGAATTGAAGATCTCTTTGATAAGATGAAGTGAACACGGTGGTTTTCAAAGATAGACCTCAGATCAGGCTATCACCATCTCAGGGTATGAGACGAGGATGTGCAGAAGATGTCCATCATATGTCGGTATTGCCATTATGAGTTCTTGGTTATTCCATTTGGCAATACCAACTCCCGATAAGTGTTCATGGGACTCATGAACAGGATATTCCAGCCATACCTCAATCGCTTTGTGGTAGTCTTCATCAATGACATCCTGGTATACTCAGCAACAGAGGAGGAGCATGCCTATCATCTGCAGATATTTCTGGACACACTCCGAGAGCACCAGCTTTATGGTAAGCTCTCGAAGTGCTAGTTATGGATCCAAGAGGTTCACTTCCTAGGTCACATCAACTCGGAGACTGGAGTTGCGGTGGATCCAGCGAAGATAGAGGTTGTACTTGCTTGGGAGCCACCCAGGAGTGTGATGGTGGTGCAGAGTTTTCTGGGTTTGGTCTGATACTACCAGAGGTTTATTCCTGACTTTTCTAGAGTTATAGAATCCATATCAATGTTAACGAATAATGGGAAACCCTTCGTGTGGTCGGAGAAATTTCAGCGGAGTTTCCAGGAGCTGAGGTAGAAACTGACGAGTGCCCCCATCTTGAGGTTACCAGAGGAGGGTGTTGGGTACATAGTCTACTATGATACATTAGGGACCAGGCTTGTATGTGTCCTGATGCAGGAGCAAGTAGTGATCATGTATGGTTCTCAAAAGCTGAGACAGAATGAATAGAACTACGCTACCCATGACCTGGAGTTAGTAGTAGTGGTCTTCACCTTGAAGATTTGGTGACATTACTCGATGGGTGAACATTTTACACTCTACTCTGATCACAAGAGTCTCAGGTATATCTTATCTCAGAAGGACCTGAACTTGAGACAATGACATTGGCTTGATCTCCTCTAGGATTATGACTTTGAGATTTTGTATACTCCTGGGAAGGAGAACATTGTAGTAGATGCACTTAGTAGAAGATCTAGTATACAGTTGCTGATTGAGGCGACAGAGCAGCTAGCCGCTTTGCAAATATCCTATGTGGATCGATATGGAGTAGCTTATCTTCAGTCTCTGACAGTCACTCCCTCACTCCTTCAGTGATTCAGGGAGGCGTAGCTTGGGGATACTGACTGTAAGGCTCAACATGATCAGATATCCTCAGGACAGGCACCAGATGGATTTTCTGAAGGTGGGGAGCACGTCATCCTCTATAGAGGGCATACTATGGTACCGATGGCGCTTTGGGAATAAGTGTTGAGGGAGTTCCATACATCCCATCTATAGTTATATCCAAGAGTGGAGAAGATTTACTAGGACCTATGGCATCATCATTGGTGGCCAGGAATGAAGAAAGTAGTAGCAGAGTTTGTCTCTCAGTGCCTCACTTGTTAGCAAGTGAAGGTAGAGCATCAGGTTCTAGTAGTCTTAGTTCAACCACTAGAGGTGCCAGAGTGGAAGTGGGATGGAATTTCCATGTACTTTTTTACAGGACTTCCAAAAACGTCCAGGGGGCATGATTCTATCTGGGTGATCGTTGACCTACTCACCAAGTCATCCCACTTCCTACCTATCAGAGAGCAGGGATTAGTAGAGAGATTGGGATGCCTCTACATACAGGAGATTGTACAGCTTCATGGAGTTCCCTCGATGATTGTCTCTGAACATCATGCATGTTTTAATTATCGTCTATGGAAGGGGTTATAGGAGTGGTTCAGGACACAACTTCTATTGAGCACCACCTTTCATCCTCATACTGATGGTTAGACAGAGCGGACCATTCAGACCCATGATAACATGTTGTGTGCTTGCGTCCTTGATTTTGGTCGAAGCTGGGGGGATCACTTGCCCTTGGTGGAGTTCACATACAACAACAACTATCACTCCACCATAGGTATGGCACCATTTGAGGCATTGTATAGTTGAACTTGCAGATCACCTCTGTGCTGGACTGGCCCAGGGGAGTCAGCACTCATGGGACCGAAGATGGTATGGGCTACCACATAGAAGGTGGAAATCATCCAAGAGCAGATGAAGACTGCAAAGAGTAGGCATAAATCTTATGCTGATAGGAGAAAGAGACCTCTGGATTATTAGGATGGTGACCATGTCATTCTATGGGTCTCACCTCGACGAGGTTTATGGAGATTTGGCTAGGGTGGAAAGTTATCTTCGAGGTTCATCGGACCCTTCCAGGTCCTCAACTGAGTTGGCGAGGTGGCGTACCACCTAGCTCTTCCCCCTCAGTTGCACTGGGTATATGATGTTTTCCATGTATCCCAACTGAGGAGATACATACATGATCCTTCTCACATCATTCACTGGGGCGAGCTGGACATCAATGATGGGGTTACGTTTTCAGAGGTTCTAGTAGAGATTGAGGATCAACAGGAGAGAGTCCTTCATGGGCGATCGATACCTCTGGTGCGCATTTGATGGTAGCATGAGAACCTCCAGGAGAACACATGGGAGCAGGTGGCTTAGATTCGTGCTCAGTACCCCCACTTGTTTCCCTAGTTTGTGTTGTGGCTTTTGGGGACGCAAAGTTCTGAGGTGGGGAGAATATAAAGACTCAGATTTTTTCATGTAATTTTTTTAATTATATAGAATTATTACGAGTCTATGAAAATTAGTGGTGCATGATTCCAAGACACAGTGTGCCCAAAATGAATTTATGAACTTTTCTTTTGGGTACGTTCAGTAAATGCGTGAGCAGAGTTTTGTAACTTTTGAACCAGTTCTCAGAATTGAAATTTGAGGACGCCGTTGAACTCACAACACTTATATTCGCTTAAGGAGACCTTCACTTCAACCACAGAAGGCTGAGGGGAAGATCTGGTTTTACAAGTTTTTTTGGAGGATTAAAATAAAAAAAATGTTTTATTTTTATTAAACTCCTACCATCCTTTTTAAATTCTTTAAATATAGGGACCACACAAGGGTGGTCGGGCATTTAATATTCCACATTAAATTCCCGGTTACACAAAGTGTGTAATCATGAAACCCAAAATTTAGTGAAATCTCATTAATGTTGAGTTAACCATTAACTTAACTTAAATGAGAGGGGCTCTTCACCTCTCGTGGTTGGGGGAATTGTTTGCAAACCAGTTTGGTGGAGAACACTTGGTGGAAGAACATCCTCCAATGAAGATCAAACCTTCGGATCAAGAATGAGTAACTAACACTCGAGCCCGGATCGGAAGCGTGTTGTGGTAGAGATGAACATAAATATCTCCTTCAACGTCTTCATCCTCTTCCTCACGCCACCTCCAACGAAAGATCGAGGTAGGGAAATTGTTCATTTTTCTCTTCATGATGAATTATTATTTTCAATCTATGAACTCCCTACTATCGATTTAACATGGAGGGTGTGTCCCAAACAAATGCGGCCTAAACCCTCTGCTACTTCATTATTGACGTGTTCTTTGTAGGCGGATCGATGGGTTGAGCGGACCCGACCACGTCGCCGGCGATCGACGCCGGCGGGGTACAGGCGGTGGTAGGCACACCAACTGGCCACGATGGCGGTGGTGGCACAACCACACCACCGAAGGAGGCCGCGTCTCGTCAGCTGTGATGGAGGAGGGTGGCATCCCGTCGGCTACGATGGAGGAGGGTGGGGGCCGGCAAGCCGGTCGGCTGTGTCGAAGAAGGGTGGCACGCATCTGCACCGCCTGTGGAAGAGGAGGTTGCGGCGGCACACCTGGAGGGCGGCCAACATGCTGACCGGATGCGGTTGAGCAGGTGACGTGCCTGGAGGCCGGCCGGATCCCAGACCAGCCATGTCACACCGAGTAGGACCCACTCCAGTGTGTCCCGCATGCCACTAGGCAGCGCCACATGGCATTGCCAATTTGGCCAAAACTGAACGGCCCTCAAGCCGTTTGAAAATGTGGGGGGGGGGGGGCCTCCCCTGAGTGTCGGATATGGTGGGCCCTGCCATGGTAGGCCACCCCGGCTGCAGGCCGGGTTGGGTCAACCTAAACTGGGTCGGGTCGGGCGGGTTCGATCCGACCGGGTCGGGCCGGACCCGGGCCCATCTGGACCTAGATATGCCTTTTTTGTCATATCTTGAGAACCAAGCGTCCGTTTGACGAACCGTCTGCGGCGATAGAATCCTTAGATCGAGAAGTTCCTTTTGGTATATTCCACTTAATTTTTGGATAAAGTTGGAGTAAATACAGGTTGGATCGAACCCGAATCCAACCGGGCCCTCGGAACGGAAATGCTAATAACTTACAGACCGGGCATCTGATTGACGTGTTGTCTGTCGCGTTGGGACCCTTATGACATGATATACCTTAGTGATACTTCTTTGTGGGAATTCATGGAAGTTGAAGTTTTGACCAATGGCTTGAGGAGGAGATCCTCCCGGAATCAAGTGAGCTTAGTGCGGGAACCCAGTGGCTGGCTGTACTTGAAGAATCTTTAGATCCTGCGTGGGTCATCTTCATATCATGTGTGGGTCATCTTCGGATCCTGTGTGGGTCATCTTCTATCAGATCCTGTGTGGGTCAGCGCTCAGCGATCCTATGTGGGTCATCACATACCGATCCTGTGTGGGTCAGGACCTGTGTGGGTCAGCAGGGGTTAGTTACCTATCGATCTTATGTGGGTCAGAAGCAGTGCTACATAACAGAATAAGATGATCTATCTTTCGACTAATCATCTATACTTATGTACTTAAGTTATACCCAGTGTGAGCTGAGTCTTTACCTTTATGGTACACTTTTTGTGGTGATACCTTAGTGGTATTATTTTATGTGGCCTTAACTTTGTGGTAATTACCCTTGTGGTTTTACCTTCATGGTATTCTCTCCTCCATAGAGCAGTTGTGCTTTTGGCTAAGAGTTAGCCCTTGTGTTTCCTCATGAATGATATGGGTATACTTGATAACTTAGGTATATGTATGGTCATATACCTAAGTAGGATTGACTGTTATTTTCATGCTTTGTGATTATGGTACTGTTTTGTGGTTTATCCTTTGTGGATTCTGAGAGACCTTTGGGGGTCTCAGGGTCCCTACTGAGTATTGTTATACTCACCCCTGCACGGGCTACGCCCGCACCTTGTTGTATCTTGTGCAAACGACAGATAACATTGATCGAGGCTGAGGGTGCTAGGTTTGGAGGCTGCTCGAAGGTAAACCATTAGACGAGATGAACCTTGGAGATGATCGTTCGAGATCTTTACCTACCCTTCAGGTAGGATCCTTGGCAGGTGTTCACAGGAGTTGTTTCCAGTTTTACTTGTACTTTCCATATGGGCTTGTATTCCGGCCCTTTACTTACCATACTCACCCTATTTTCTATATAGTTTACCTTGTGTTTTTATCTTGTTATGTGCTTGTATTGCATGATTTTTCATGTTAAAAAGGAAATGCCTTCCCAATTTTAGGGATATGACTTTCCGGTGTTAGTCGCCAGCCCCTGGCTTATGGAAGGCAGGCTTGGGGTAGTCACGGCACGTGTCCTGGGGAACGGGTCATGACAACCTAAAATTTTAATTTTCCTTGAAAATATTCCTAAATATAATCTCTTATAATTCCCTCGCACTATATTAAGCCCCTAGTCACACTAATTTATCCTAAGCACTTCAATTTCAAGGAGTTTTCTAAGGAAACATCAAGTCTCTAACGTAAGTATTATCTCCTTACAAAAAATTTCTATTTAATATTACTCTTCCCAAATATCTTATATCCATAACAATATAATTACATAAGTATAATAATTATACTTATATATTATTATATTAAGGTAATAACTATGAATTATTTCTCTCTATCCACTAAGAAAAATAAAAGTGTCGTTAGTGTGTTTCACGGACTACTGCCACCACAAAGAAACATCATCAGTTTTTTTTCAAAACTACCATTAATGGATGACAAGAAGGGTTTAATGGATTAATAAATATGATTTCTATGATATATCTATGATTCCAAAATTTCAAATTATCATTTACCTTATTTCCCTCCCATTCAATGAGAAATGGAAACATTAATCATGTGTACATGTGAACTATGGCCTCTATGAGCTATGAGTTTCCTTTGTCATCACCACCCATCATGGTTGAATTTAAAAATATTTTTAATCTATAAAAATTATATCCATAACACTATTAATATTATGTTTATTATCAAACTATTTTATGACACTTTCTACCACGGTCAACATACATGAGGATTTATGAAAAATTAACCGAATAAACTCAAGTAATGGACATAGGCAAGAAAAATATATAATAAATAAATATAATGTGATAATAAATAGTACATATTAAATTAAATAAAGAATAATAATTTTTATTAAAAGGTATCTAATAAAAATAACTTGATTATTCATGAATTTGATCACATGAATAGAATGAATCGTCAACATGGTAAGGGGTTTTATCTCAATTTCCCTCCATTGAGACAATTATTATATTTATGCACCTATTTTAATTTTCAAGGTGTGTATACTTAAAATCTGATATATTGTATCATTAATCCCTTTTATTTCATGGTATATTAATATACATTTCATATTTAAACTCTCAAGGGTTTCTCATCCAAAAATTAGCGAAGTGGTAAGGGTTTTTTGTATCAAATTATTTTCTTTGAGACAATTTTTATATTAAGAACCTAATTTGATTGATGTGGTGTATATATAGTTAATATTTGAGATATAATATCATGAATTAACATTTAATCATGTTATTTTATGTTCAATTATAAGACAACTCTACAATGACTTTTTAAAATTGTTATTCATGCTCCAAGGGTTTTCTTGGTCTCAATTCTGATTCATTAAGACATGTTATATGTTATACACCATGTTTTATTTTTCTAGTGTATTCACTACATATGGATATATTCTTATCATATAATTTTTATTTCATGGTATTTAATATCCAATACATTTTCCCTTATTCAAGTGTATATTGATTCGAGTGTTTCCCTAGTAGTAAATTTTTTTAGTAACTCAAATATATTTCTTTGAGTTACAAGGTTTTATCTTGAACATTATTCTTCAATTATTGGGTTATCCCACCCAAATATATTATGTTATTTCATAATAATATTTTTAAAAATTCATATTTAATAGAAATAAGGTTTTATTACTGTTAGGTCCACAAGGCTGAATACCCTGAGAGGGGGGGTGAATCAGGGTATGACTAATCTAAAATTAACGCCCATTCTGATCTTATTTATCTATTAATAAAAACACTATTCTCTCTCTTTCCTGTTTCAAAATGTAAACAAAATGTAGAGCATGCACAAGACACAACGATTTTTACTTGGTTCACCCGCACTGGGCTACGTCCAAGGAGCATACGCCGACAAGTTTTTGGTCGTACCAAATTCTACTAAACTTCACTAGCTGTGGATACAAGGTTCATGTACAGTCACTCTGTCCCAGGCTCACTACCTTTACAAGATTTACGGTCAGCTCACTGCTTTCCCAAGGTTCACTCCCTGTTTCTCTCTCTCTGGATCACTGCCGGTGGAGAGGATCACCTTCTTCCTCTTCCTTCGCTCACTTCTCTGGAAAGGATCCACTCAAAGTTTATAGACCTGTAGGTCTATTCATTTGCATGAAAGAATGAATATTCCTCTTAATGTAGATGCTCTATTGAAGTACAAATTTCACCTATAGATGAATATCTCTTTGCACCGAAGGTTTTGGGAAAACTTCTAGCTTCCACGCAGCCCGAAAATCACTACTGGAAATAAACCTTACTTGGCGTGCAAGTCAATCTTGGCACGCAAGTATCGGCGCACAAGTCACAAATGAAGCACAATTCTTCCTCAACTACTTGTGCGACTCAAGATTCTACAACTCCAAACCTGCACGACTCACTTCCTTCCTCGCCTAAACCACCTCAGGCGCGCAACTAACACTTGGCGCGCAACTTCCAATACTAGCGCGCAAGTCCCACCTGCGCGACACACCACCACCTGCGCGACCACCAAACCTGCATGACGGGAGCTCTAAATCTTCAAAGTGTTGAAATCCGGTGAAGAATGAGGAGGGGTGGTTCAGTATTTATAGGCAATTTGACCACCCTGCGCGACGGCGCCCAAGTCAACCCTTGGCGCGCAAGTCTCGGCGCGCAAGTCTCTTATCCTGAAAGTCACTTGCATGACCCACTTCCAAACTTGCGCGAACCTCTTTCCTTTTCCATATTTTGATCTTCTGATCTTCAAAAACCATAGGCGTGCAAGTTCTCGAGCTTCCAAAGCATCGGCGCACAAGTCTCTTCACGGCACGCAAGTCATCTACGCAACACTTATCCCATTGCCATATTTTGATGATCTGATCATGAAAAACATATGGCGCGCAATTTTCCAAGCCTTCATGTACATGACGCGCAAGTCCCTTTTCCAAAAACCACTTTTCTTCATTTGTCGATTTTTAGGCCCAAAAATTTGGAAAACACAGGAAAACGGTGCCGCCTTGTATCTATTCTTTTTATGCCGCCTCCAGATCATTCATTCCTTTATCGACGTTCTTGAATCAAACATGGATCGTTGACTATAGCTGTTGAACTCGACATTCCACCATGAAATCCCCTTTTTCAACAAATTTTTATGTCATGGTTTTCTTTGTCAATAATCACAGCACAGTTGTCCACTTTGTCAACAAACACAATCACCTCAAAAATGCTTCAATGATGTCTTGATGGATTTTTGCCCAATAGTATCCCCCTTTGGGTTTGTTGAAAACTATTCCATAAAAGGATACATCATTGATTCTTCAGCCACCATTCGCCTTTTGCGATTCTGATAGCGATCAAGGATTTACTCAACACATACTCTAATCCCACATGAGCAATGCTCAGCGTGAGAAACAAGAGTAAATGGAAAGTTCATAAATGAATCACTTCATCTCTGACATCCACTGTTGGCACCAAACTGATACCAATTTTTGGAAATCTTCTTACCACATTCCAACATCTCTATTTTTATTTTATCACGATCCCCAGCTGTCGTGATATCTATTCTTTGATCGATCACTTCTAACATCGTCAGATTTTATACACTCCCCCTTTCTGCTCACAGCTTCAACACCTCTTTAGCCCTATTTCCTGTGTTGTCCAAGCTAAGATTTTTCTAAGCACGTTAAAGATGTCTTAAATAGCCACACTGTCTCCCCCTTGAAAAATCACTATTTTCTCCCCCTTTGTTAACGAACCCAAATGTTACTCCTTTGAAGTCTGTAACAGAGTAGAGAACACATATCAGCACATTTGGGAAAACACATAATACCTCGGGGAGAGGGGGGGTTCCACATCCACACTATTTCAAGTGCGGGGAGTCGACTGAACTCCCATAGTCAGTCGATTCCTTTCAAATGCTTCCTTGGGTAAGGCCTTTGTCAGAATGTCTGCAACCTGTAGCTCTGTAGGCACATACTCCAACTTCACGATTCCCTGCTCAACTTTCTCCTTGATAAAATGATACTTTATCTCAATGTGCTTTATCCTTGAGTGATGGACGGGATTTTTTTATAAGATTTATGGCACTTGAGTTATCACATTGGATTCAAATCGGAGACTTCACTTCAACTCCCATATCTTCAAGCTGCTGCTTCATCCACAATAACTGTGTGCATGCTTGATTGGCCGCAATATATTCAGTCTCTACGGTGCTCAATGAAATGAAATCTTGATTCTTGCTAAGCCATGAAATACACAGTCCACTAAGATAGAATGCACCACCTGACGTTGATTTTCTATCATCCGCTGAACCGGCCCAGTCTGCATCAGTATATCCCAATAAATCTATCTGAGATTTGTCATTATATGTCAAGACGAAGTCCACCGTGCCCTTGATATACCGAAGTATTCTTTTCACTACGAGCATGTGACTTTCCTTGGGATTACTCTAATATCTCACTGCTTGGCATGTGGCGAAAACAATATCAGGCCTTGTCGCGGTCAATTACAACAAACTTCCAATAATTTTCCTGTATTCTGTGATATTAACTGCCTTTCCATCCTCATCTTTTGATAATTTCATCCTGGTAGCAACCAGAGTTTTCATCTCCTTGGAATTTTCCATGCCAAACCTTCTTAACACCTCCTTGGAATATTTGTATTGAGAAATTAATGTTCCATTCCTTCCTTGTGTCACCTATAGACCAAGGAAAAACGTTAGCTCTCCAATCATTGACATTTCAAACTCATGTTTCATTAATTCAGAAAACTGTCTGCACTGAGCTTCATCTGATCCACAAAATATTATGTCATCGACATATACCAACACCATCATCCTTTGATTACTATTGTTGTTGAAATAGAGATTGTAATCAACTCCACCACGCTGGAAACCAAGCTTCTTCAAGTACTGATCAAGCCTTGAGTACCATACTCTTGGTGCTTGTTTCAGCCCATACAACAGCTTCTTCATCCTACAAACTTTGTTCTCATCCTCATGAATAAGAAAACCATCTGGTTGCTCAATGTAAACCTCTTCTTCCAGAACCCCATTTAGAAATGCAGATTTGATGTCCATCTGGAACACTTTGAAATTTCTTTGCACTGCTATGGCCAAAAATAATCTGATTGTCTCCAGCCTTACAACCAGTGCAAATGTCTCATCTACATCTATTCCCTCTATCTGGGAGTATCCCTTGAACACTAGTCGTTCTTTGTTTCGAATCACAATTCCATCTTCATTCATCTTGTTGCGATATACCCATTTAGTCCTGATGACATTCTTGTCTGCTGGCCTCGAAACAGTCTCCCATGTCTGGTTCTTCTCGATTTGATCAAGCTCTTCATTCATAGCTTGAACCCAGTTTTCATCTTCAGCTGCATCAGAAAAACATTTCAGCTCCACCTGAGATAAAAACGATGTTTGTTGTAATGACTTCAATCTTAGAGTTTGAACTGGAGCTGTCTAATCACCAATGATATTCTGCCTATCAATTTCAGCTCGACTCTTTGGCTTCCTTGCAGACACAGACTTGACACTTTCTTGTTCATTATCAGTATCTTCTTATGAGTCAGCCTCTGCCACTTCTACTCCCCATGTGTCACTTACCTCATCATCACTTTCATCCAGAAACTGTTCACTAGGTCGTTGAGAATTTTGTTCATTTTTGACAATAGTGACATCATTGCTCTCAATAATTTTTCTCAGCCTTTTGTTAAAGCATTTATATGCTTTACTTTTCCCTGAGTATCCAAGGAATATCCACTCATCTCCTCGTGCCTCAAACTTCCTGTTATTTTCTTTTTTGAGAATGAAACACTTACTTCCAAAGATTCGAAAGTATTTCAGCATTGACTTCTTTCCGTACCATAGTTTATATGGAGTCTTCCCTTTCTTCGGACACAACAGAGACCTATTCGAAACATAGACCGATGTCAAAATATCTTCCTTCCAAAATTTCTCTGGTAGGTCTTTATCAATAAGCATCGTTCTGGCCATGTTGTTGATGATTCAATTTCTCCTTTCAACCACTCCATTTTGTTGGGGAGTTCTCACTGATGAAACTTGATGTCTTATTCCATGTTTCTTGAGATAGTCTTTGACTTGACTGTTTGTGAATTCCGTACCATTATCAGTACGAAACTTCAGAATTTTCTGCCCAAGCATCCTTTCTGATTCCATCCTATACTTCTTTATGCAACTGAACACCTCTGTCTTATGGGTAATGATGAATACCCAGGCCATTCTGCAATAATCATCAATGAAAAGGACATAGTACCTTTTCCCATTTATAGCTTGTGGTAAAATAGGTCCACATACATCAGCATGTATAAATTCGAGCACTCTGGATGATTTCTGTTCCTTTAGCCTGTATGTTCTTCTGATGATCTTCTCTTGTTGACAAGCATCGCATGTATGAGTACGATCACATGATAGTTTGGGAAGGTCTCTAGCAGCATCACACTTTACCAGATCTTCCATAGATGGTTGGCATAGATGACCAAGTCACTTGTGCCACAACTGGTTTTCTTCCTCTCTGGATAAAAGACATATATCTTCTTCCCCACTTACAAGGTAAAGATTTCCCATTGTCCTTTTTCCTTGCAGAACAACTTCTCCATCTTTTCTTGTGACGGTACAGGTCTTCTTGGTAAACCATATAGAATGTCCTGAGTCACACAATTGACTGACACTGAGCAAATTGTGACTGAGAACTTCTACAACCAAGACATCAGCACGTCTGATTTCTTTTCCCCCAAACCTAGCCTTTCCTGATCCAATTATCTTCAAGCCTTCATCATTTCCAAACTTGAAAACTCCTTCTTTGTCATATTTTATGCCTGTAACCAGATCCTTGTTTCCTGTCATGTGATACATACAACCACTATCAAGAATCCACACACCGGAACGATCTGATGCTTTAAGGGAAATTTCAGCAACTACTACTTTCTCTGCTCTCTTCTTTTTGGTCCATATTTTTGTCTCCATACTCGGTATAGATTGAGACTCATGATCATTCTCAGTGTACGATGGACCAGCTTCATCTTGAAGAGGTGCAAATCTGTTCTAAACTTTTAACTCACTTGTCGGTTTATTGATCTGCTGCTTGTGAACATTTTGATTCTATTTTGGCACATTTATATGAATGATTGAAGTGCAGTATCTAGCATTGTGCCCAAATCCTCTGCACCAAAAACAGTGTCCTTCAAAATATGTTCTAGAAAACCATTCTCTGTTTGTCTTCCACCTCTGTTCCTGTTCCCTTCTATATCTCTTGGCTATGGAACACACATACTGTGAATGTACCATCTTCCCACAACAATAACACCTGATATAGGGTGCATTACTTCATGTTACTTCAGAACTATGATTTTCCCTTTGGGATCTCTGAATATTCTGATTCTGTTTTGTGCCCAAATCAACCTTCAATTTCGGGATGGGTGCTTGTGGTCTAACATCAACTGCCACAGATTTTTGTTTCTTATCAAGCCCGAATCAACCTTAGCATTTGAGCTTTCTTGCTGATTCACTCCTGCTGAACTACGAGCCTCCTCTTTAATCTTATATGTCTTTTTAATGGCCTGCTATTCTGATATCACATTGGGGGTCAAGAGTTTTTCTTGATCCTTCATTGTTCGTCGTAGACTGACCACTTCTTCTTCAAGCTCTTTGATACGTCTGACCTGCTCCTTTCCTATGTTAGTCAAACAATCAATTTCCTTCTTTTGTTCCTCAATTTTAAGCTTATGCTCAATACTCTTTTATGATCTCCCTGGTGTTGAGGATTTTAGTTTTTCAATTTCTTTTAACAGCTCATACTTTTCTTCATCCTGTTGTTGCATATAGAGTTTGGCATCACGAACAACTTTATTGGATTTCTTTGTTTTGGCTCTCCAAACGTCTATCTCCTCAAGATCTTCTTCTAATTCGGCTTCCATATCAACTCTCCCTTCAATTTCTTCTTCTTCTTCAGCGTCAGCTTCTTGCTTTTCTGATAACTACCAATAATCGCCACCAAGGAATTTACCCCACGATCTCTGTATTTTTTTATCTCCTCAACCTATTCATCCTCAGACTCATCTGAACTTTCAAATTCTTTTGAAATAAGATTCTTCTTCTTGAAGAAATTTCTCTTGAATTGTTTCTTCCCTTTCACAAATGCTGAAGTCTTCTTCTTGGGAATTTCAACTTCATCATCATCATTATCATTATCTTGAAACTTCTTGGGGAATCTTGCCGCAATATGACCAACCATTCCACATAGAAAGCATGATAGTGGAAGTTTCCCTTTAAACTTTCCTCTTCCTCTTTGCAAATTTGAAAAAAGGAATGACATCACCTCATCTGTCTCTTCTTCTTCTTGATAATCTTCAATGGTTAGCTTCTTCATGGAATTTAATTCCACTTCTTTGGATTTCCCCTTTTCCACAGCATCGTTATCATCATTTCTCATTTCATATGCAATAAGAGTGTTGTGCAGGTTATCCAATGTCAGTTCTTTTGGGTCTTTATCTTCCAAAATACAAACTTTCGGATTGAACTGAGGTAGAAGTTTTCTCAATATGCACTTCACAATTTTTATATCTTCTATAATTTCTCCAAGACCCCGCATGTCTTCTACCAAAACATTTACCCTGTCAAAGAATGCATCAACAGGCTCATTCGGGTTCATTCTCAGATCTTCATACTTGTTCCACAACACTTGCAGCTTGGCCTCTCTCACCTTTGTATCCCCTTCATATATATTCAAAAGTTTTTCCCACATGTAATGTGACGTTTTTTAAGAAATCACATTTTTATATATAGTATTGGATAGGGCTCCCCCTAAGGCATTGATAGCTTTGGCATCAACATCCAGCTCTCTACACTCATCTTCTGATAATGCACCACTGTGGATGTCAGCTGTTATACCATGCATTGCTGTTGTGAACACATCCATTCCTAAAGATAGGAAGTAGTGTTGCATATGATTCTTCCATAGATGAAAATTGTTTCCATCGAATATCGGAATCCCTTTATGATTAGTGACCTCCATTGAGAGAAGGAATACTGTCAACCTTTCCCTCTGATACAAATTGTTAGGTCCACAAGGCTGAATACCCTAAGAGGGGGGGTGAATCAAGGTATGACTAATTTAAAATTAATGCCTGTTCTGATATTATTTCGCTGTTAAGCAAAACACTTTTCTCTCTCTTTCCTATTACACAATGTAAATAGAATGTAAATCATGAATAGGACACAATGATTTTTACTTGGTTCACCTGCACTGGGCTACGTCCAAGGAGCATACACTGACAAGTTGTCAGTCGTACCAAATTCAACTAAACTTCACTAGTTGTGGATATAAGGTTCAGGTACAGTCATTATGTCCCAGGATCACTGCCTTTACAAGATTTAAGGTCAGCTCACTACTTTCCCAAGGGTCACTCCCTGTTTCTCTCTCTTTGGCTCACTGCCGGTGGAGAGAATCACCTTCTTCCTCTTCCTTCGCTCACTACTCTGGAAAGGATCCAATCAAAGTTTATAGACATGTAGGTCTCTTCATTAGCATGAAAGAATGCATCTTCCTCTTAATTTATATGCTCTGTTGAAGTAAAACTTTCACCCATAGATGAATATCTATTTTCACCGAAGGTTTCGGGAAAACTTCCAGCTTCCATGCAGCCCGAAAATCGTTGCTAGAAATTAACCTTACTTGGCACGCAAGTCAATCTTGGTGCACAAGTATCGGCACACAAGTCACAACTGGCGCAAAAGTACTCCTCAAATACTTTCACGACTCAAGCTTCTACATATCCAAACCTATGCGACCCACTTCCTTCCTCGCCTAAACCACCTCAGGTGCGCAACTTCCAATACTGGCGCGCAAGTCCCACCTACGCGACACACCACCACCTGCGCGACCACCACACCTGCGCGAAGGGAGCTCTGAATCTTCAAAGTATTGAACTCCAGTGAAGAATGAGGAGGGGTGGTCCAGTATTTACAGGCAATTTGACCACCCTGCGCGACGACGCCCAAGTCAACCCTCGGTGCGCAAGTCTCGGCGCGCAAGTCTCTTCCCCTACAATTCACTTGTGCAACCCACTTCCAAACATGAGAGAACCTC
Organism: Viscum album; assembly: GCA_963277665.1. NCBI lineage: Eukaryota > Viridiplantae > Streptophyta > Magnoliopsida > Santalales > Viscaceae > Viscum > Viscum album. The sequence goes on along the minus strand of OY728120.1, from coordinate 642,333,970 downwards.
TTTCCTTTTCCATATTTTTATCTTTTGATCTTGAAATACCATAGGCATGCAAGTTCTCAAGCTTCCAAGGCATCGGCTCTCAAGTCTCTTCACGGCGCGCAAGTCATCTGCGCGACACTTATCCCATTTCCATCTTTTGATGATGATCATGAAAAAAATATGGCGCGCAATTTTTCAAGACTTCATGTACACGGCGCGCAGGTCCCTTTTCCAAAAACCACTTTTATTCATTTGTTGATTTTTAGGCCCAAAAATTTGGCAAACACTGGAAAACGGCGCCACCTTGTATCTGTTCTTTTTATGCCACCTCCATATCATTCATTCCTTTATCAACATTCTTGAATCAAACATGGATCATTGACCACATCTCTTGAACTCGACATTCCACCATGAAATCCCCTTTTTCAACAAATTTGTATGTCATAGTTTTCTTTGTCAACAATCACAGCACAGTTGTCCACTTTGTCAACAAACACAATCACCTAAAAAATGCTTCAATGATGTCTTGAGGGATTTTTCCCAACAATTACTCTTTTAAAATGTGATTTTTGAACAATGTATTTCTGAAAATATTAAAAAGGGTTTTTTCCTTTCATTTTCATATGTTTTGTCTTCCTCTATAAATTTTTCAAAGAAAAAACTTATGTATTTTAAAGTCCCAATTATTGAACATTATTTTTAAAATTAATGGTTTTCAAATATTTTTTACTTTACCATTTTAAAAATACTTTTGGAAGTGACACGTAACTTCCACTTTTATGTCAATATTAAATATATTTTTTTAAAAATATTTTAAGTTTTTACTTCCATTGAACTTTCCATTTTCAAAAGTTTTATCCCTAATAGGGTTTAAGTTTCATGATATATATTTGTTATCATTTGGGTAAAATAAACTCACAATACCAAATAATCCAATTCATGATCCCTTCTTGGGTCATATCGTTTGAGCATTCTTTTTCAAGGTTATTTATTTATTTATTTCATCATACTTCTAGGTTTCCTTTGTTACATTGGGGATATGTTCTTCTAAAATCACCCACCTTATCTCTATGGATGTATTATGATCATGTAATCCTAGTATTGACTTATTTGTTTACTCATTGTTATATACGGTGTAAATGTCATATTTTACATAACTCATATTGGATGATGTTCACTTAGAAAGTATGATATTATATTGACATGGGGAAATGTGTGGGTATTTCTTATGTCATTATTGCAATACGTATGAATATTGAAAAGTTTAATATGTATTATTTGACCATAAACCTTCTTTCTCTGGATGGGTTATGACTATGTTATCACTTTTATTAACATGGGGAAAAGTATTGGAATTCTTAATGATTATTGATTTCTAACAAAGGTTTTTTATGTATTTGATTTCCATGTTTCTCATTATACAAATAGCCAGGTATTAATGAGTAAGAGGTTTCTTAGGGAATAATATGAAAGGTATTTATGAATCTTATGTTTAATTCATTGGACATAATTAGGTTACAGTTGGGAGCCAGAATTATATATCCTCTTGATGCATCGATAGGTCTCATGGGAGAAAATAGGTTTGGGTATTTAGAATATTCCCACCCAATCCAGTAAGATTTATTAACTACGATGACAATTAAAGTGTCTTGGTACAAGGCCTTAATAGTGGGTTTTTGATTTCCTTCATTATTAATTCCATCAATAAGAAATCATTATTATCTATATCTATGTTTTAATTTATTTCTATGGATATTGAATGATTTAAGTTTCAATTTTATTATGGATTCATGTTTTTTACCTAATCCTTCCATAATGGTTATGCCATGTTCACTTCAGTTATATGTTTCCCTTACTAAGAATTTGATCTCAACCCTTATTATGTTTTCATTTCCCAAAGTTATAGAGAAAATTATTACACATGAAATATTTATAAGGATAACACATTTAAAAGAATTTATGGGAGATGTTGAAGACTTATCATGAATTAAGTAATTTCATATATAATGGTAAATTTTTCCATTTGATACAAAAAACTTAGGATTCATTAGTATTTTTTTTCTAATTCTATAAATCTATAAACCTAAAAATATCCTTTATAAGTAAGATATGTAATAATAATTTTGATTTTATAATTAAGGTTGGTTATATCTAAGATTTTATAGTTGGTATCAAAGAAAGTATGTAAAGTATGAGTCTATGATCACCAGATCCAAAAGCGTGGGTATGGGGCATCATAGTTGGTATCAAAGGAAATTTTTAGATAACTTTGGATATTATGATGTTTATTTAGTATAAGGATAGATATGTTAGGATTTATCATAAGTGAAAAGGTATAGATCACACTTTGGGATAAGTATATGATTTAATGTTAAGGTAATAATACACATTTTATTTGGGGATTAGGATAAAGAAACTTCAATGAAGACCCTAGGAATAAGTATAACTGTAGAGACCCGAATCTTAACGTACATGGACATTACATTACTTTTGCAGAATACTTAGTACATAACAAAAAACACACACACAAGGACCGTAATATTTTAGTGTCTTTGGAAACTTGGAACGTAATATTCTAATCGTGGTGAAAGATCTTCAACATCTCCCATAAATATCTTCCCATTTTTGTTTCTTTACCTAAAATCTTTCTTTTAATCCTGGGGGAAAAGAAAACATAAAAAGGGTGAGCTGAAATTCTCAGTAAGGGTAAGCATGGATAAAATAAAACATACTATATACATTTGAACTTAAAAAAAACATGAACATTAAAAATCTTGAGCAACGACATAAAACATGGAAGTACATAAGGCATAGATCATAATGGAACATAAATCATGATAAAATAGCATGGGAATAAAACATGTAATTGTGGAATCCATTAAGCACATGTAATTATTTCCATATTAGCCAAGGCATTGCTCCCAATACCATCTTAGTGGACAAAGTCCCTTTCTGAATCGAGTTCACTCCTCGTTCCAGTCCTGTATTAATGAACCGGTTTAACTTTCCGTTCCAGCCATGTCTATCTCATGAGATATAAATCTTTACCCAATGCATTGGAGGGATATATAGGTCCCACCCATCTCATATTGAAATCATTCTTTCGTGTGCCACAATATAAACATACATCATTCATAATAACCCAACGAATAAAATGGGTTTCATAAACATCATCCCATCATAACATAATCCATATAAAAGAAATGGATATCATTTCATAATAAGAAAAGTGAAACCATGTAAATCATAGAGACATTATACTTAAAACATACACATATGAAATAATTTCATTTTAGATGGAAAATGGTTTTGATAAAACATTTGAAATGAATTCTTGAGGAAAATATCCTTTCTTCTTTAAAATAATTTTCTTTTCACAAAATGTCATGAATTTTTATGAGAAAAGTATTTTCTTGAAAATAGTCATGAAATATTTTTGAGGAAGCTTCATGAAAATCAAGCTTTAAAAATCGGTTCGTTCCGTATAAGTTAAGAAAACATTCTTCTCGTACTTTTGTCGGGAAAAGTCAAAAATTTACCTCGTACGAAAAACGACAAAAGATTCCTTTCATATCTTTTACTAAAAACTCACCGAAGGGTAAAATGGGATTTAAAAAAATTATAGGTGGATGGAAATAATATTACATATTGAGGAAACATGGATGTGGAAGATAAAATACACCCCAGTAAATACCAAAGTATAAACAATCTCGGATAAAAATGAGATTGTGATATTTCCCTTACCTTAGGTTCAATTTGCTTTGTAAGTGTCCGAACCTCCTGTATAATGATTTAAATAATGTCATTGACTTATTCCAGAATCATAATCATTGTTATGATATCATATATGGTTCACTTATGACTTTATATTACCCGTTCTTTTGTAAATTCCATGTTAAAGAGTGTTTTGGGTAAAATCGTTTCATTTGTCGTCCGTGTTTTGACTTGTAATTATTCATAAGATTACTTAGATCATTATTACTTAATTACAGAATATAAAACATGATTTATATATAATATATATTCAGAATATACATATATATAATATATTAGTAAATGGAAATAAATACACCGTTCATGGAGACGGTAGGTCGTACGTACGCATGAACGTTGTTTTCGTTTCCTTATTGAGTTGAATGGAATTAAGTAGATGACATACATATATATAAACATAAATCCAGTATCATTATTATGTCATATATTTCATTATTACTTATTATATATACTTTATAATCATTCATGAATGGTTAACGTGGAGAATCAATCCCATCGCGTCGTGGAGACGGTAGTCCGTACGTACGCACGAGCGATGATATCGTTATCATGATCATGGAATTGTATTGGAGTGTATGTATACTATTTCATAATAAATATCACTTTACAATAATCATATATAGTTATTATTTACACCATTATACCCATCCAAGTAAGGTGGTGGTGGAAAATAGATTTCACCACGGCATGGAGACGGTATTCCGTACGTACGCACGCGCGGTGATTTCGTTTTTCGTAGGATGGATAGATGGTGAAAAAGGGTTATTTCAAACTTATAATAATATATCAGTATATGAGTGATACTGATGTTATTACTTCATAATGAAACAACCTAATAAGAATAAGTGGAATAAGAAATAAAGTTGAAAGAATCGGTAACGGACATTACCTCTTCTTTGAAGCGCCTCTTTGAGTCCTCCTCTTAGGGTACTAAAATTGGTCTTCGAAGAAGACCAGGACCTCTAGGATGTTTCTAGGGAAGTGGAGAAAATAATTGTTCAGGGTTTGGCCGAGCTTGAAGGCTCAAAGTGGTGTGTGGAAGAGAGGGAGGAGGTTCCCTTTTATAAGGGAGGAGAGGGGCACCTTTGGAATTCTTAAAAATATTAATTTATAATAAATCTAACCCCACTTAAAAACCTCCAAAAATCACTCATATACGAATATTAAATGGGATAGGGTTGTAATATCATCAACCAATAAAATTTAGACATGTTATGAATTTATTTTAAACATTATCAACTTGATTTATCCTTATTTAATCAATTTAATTTTATTTATGGTAATAACATTCTAAATTTTAAATTATAACAAAAAATTACTTATTTGTTGTGAATTGTCAATAATTGGATAATTTACAAAATTTTCTAGCATATAAATTTAAATTTATAATTTTTAAATATTTTTGTTATTTTTAACCAATTTTATAATATGTTATTTTTATAAAATAACAATAGTGTAAATTTTGACACTATTCATTTATTTGAATTTAAATAAACTATATACAGAAGATATGTTCAAACTAAAAGCTTTAATAGATTAATAAAAGGTCATATGTATCTATAAAATTAGTGGATAACATTAAATATTTCATATAATATTTATTTTATTATTTTTAAAACCATTTATTTGGTTTATCTCTTAATAAAATAATTACTACAACATTTTTGTATAATTATTTAATATACTGATTTTTTGCATAAAATTTAAAAATAAAATCCTATGATGAATATAAATATATTAACTTTCACAATAATGCTTTTACTCGAATTTATCATCTTAAAATCACAATATTTAAATTGTTATAGTTATTAAATTATGAAGGTGACAACTTTGGCATCATTTAAAATAAAATAATATAAGTGTCATAATCACTTTTATAAGGCTCCAAACGGTCATATATTAGGTCATTAGATGATTAATGTGTATATATAAACTACCAATAATTTTTGGTCAGGTTTGTGGGCCTTTTAATGGGTATTATTATTTCAATAAAAACTATATTACTTATTTTCTACTTAATAAATAATTTCTGTATCATTAATGTATCACCATTAATGACAATTATTTAATCCCTAAAAATTCTAAATAAATTATCATGATGTAGATAATTTTATTAGATTTCTTGAGACTATTCATGTTCGAAGTTTTATGATGTTTATCAGTAAATTAAAATTATTATACTTATAAGATTTAAGAGAGTGACATGTTGTCACTTTCTTTGGTTTTAATAATAATTAAATTATTTTCACGGTCAAAAGTCCATAAAATAAATCTAATCTGACCCTTAGGTTATATGGGTCTACCTTTAGCCATCCAATAGAATTTTGGCATGTGTTAGGGTAATTTTATGATATTATATTTACCCTTAATTACCCGATTTACCTTTAACTATGGTAAATAAAATTTACTATAGTTACTATTCATAATTCCCAAAAATAAAAAGCCACTTATTATCATAATTTGGACCCACTGATTCCAAATATGGAATCCATTTTTCCAAATTCAATACACAAAAGTTTCATAAATTAAATTAAAATTAATCCCATTGTCGAAAGAAAACGAGTTTTTCTTTAAAACATTGCAAAAGATTGAATTGATTTAACCTACGAATTTAATGTAAAATCAATGCTAATGACATACATTATATTAAATGGTAAAAATATATTCTATTTATACTTTAAAACCATTCAATATTATAATTTAACCATATCAATTATTGCGATGGAAAAAGTTGTTTTTAATTAAAATATATCGTGTTTTTACTATTCATCAAAATATGAAAGTTACCAGAATAATATGAAAATTTTATCCAAAGTAAATTTTTATTTATTGATTCCAAAGAAGAATTTTATTTTGTCAAATTTAACTTATAAACATGTCAAAAACTATATTTAAAGTGGGTGCGCCATCAAAAGGCGGCAAAACTGCATTTTTTGAAAAATACTTATTTTACCCGAAAAAATTATTTTATTCTTATACCATGTTCTAGAAAATGTGTAAGATGAATAATAATGTTATAAAATTCAAAATTTAGTTAATACTATTCATAACGGATAGTTCATAATAATATTATAATAATATATCATTGTTTAGTAAAACCCGGTATTGCGTACAACACACGCTATCGAGGAAGGTCGCGATTGCGTGTAATGCAAGACAAGTCAGGGTTGTATGTTGTGAAATAATCCTTCATTGTTTCATATAATAGAATCCAACCATATTTCATTTATACATTGAATATATATATATATATATATACACACTCAATGTTGCGTAGAATAACTATTATCAAAATTGTGTGTAACACGATCCAAGAATAGTGTTGCGTATACTGCAAGCTAATACGGTGTTGCATATAGCGCAAGGTAATCTTGGTGTAGCATACAACACAAGACATTAATGAAATTAAAAAGAATATTTTTCATAAAATCTCGGGGTGTTACATTCTACCCCCCTTAAAATGAATTTCGCCCTCGAAATTCGTCGGGGTTATAAATGGTTTACTACTCGAAAGTTTCTTTAATAGAAACCCACATCATAAAAAGGAATACCAAAACCAATCTTTAAAAACAAAAGTATGAAACATAACGGTTACCCAAATAAACTAATCACTGGGTTTCCACATAGGTGAAAATATGGATATGGAAGAGAAATCTAACCATCATGTTCTGATAGAGAGTGGTAGAGAACATGGTTATGAAAAATCCAATAATCACAAATCCATAGATTTGTGATGATCTAAGGTACCATCTGATTCATCGGATATAAGGGCACTAGGAAAAAAAATTTGGTTTTTAAGATCATTTCCCTAAAGTTGAAGAATTTGAATTAGAATAAATACTTACTTTATTTTGGTACAATCTCACTGTTGTTCGTGCTTTGAACAATTTCCACTTCATCTCTTAAATAAATGAAGTTGAATTTGTTATTCGTGAAGTGTTAACAGATCATGTGATAGAATGATGGGTCATTCCATCTGTTTCAAACAAAAGGTTAGAAAAAGTTATCAAATATACATAAGTCCATCTATGGTGAGGTTAATCGTATAAGATTCCAAAAATGAACTTATACTTCATATATCATACCGCGTAATAAAATAAAACTAGTTTCTACTAACTAGAGACTTCTTGTAGGCCAGTGGTAGGCGATAAAGGTCAGTCGCACTTCGGTTGTGGGTTCGATTCCCACAACCTTGTCCGACGCGATGGGTTGCCACCCATCCTGCAGGTTGTCCTTTTTCTAAAACTATATTACTATAAAATCCCATCAATAATATCAAAACAATACTAACTTATGTCCAACATAATCCATTCCAATCTTTAGTCTTATCCATAATACTGCATTCCACTCTCATAATATAGTGAAAACGATTACCAGAGATTTAATACCATCGTTGATCCCCATATATCATAAGATATGTCTTGTTGGTCACATTCCAAACATTTGAAGGCCTTAATCATGTATTCTCTTGAAAAATGAATACCCATTGAACCTTAGTGAAAACATGAATGCAGTTAAAAGTTAACACTTTTCACATACCAAAATCCTCAAAATTCTATATACTCAAACCATGATATCACTTAGTTCTTATATCAATCATGGTCTCATGAATAAAATCAAACATCTCATTATCTTCTTATTACTTCATTATGCACATATCATCTACTTTACAAAAATATCTGAATAACCTTCCATGGTTACTGGTACCATTCAACATATACGTTCAAATACTTTTAGGAAAAAACAATAGTGTAACAATCCTTAGATGATTCTTTATTCCATAGTACCATTAACTATGCAACATAACTCTCGATAAACATACATTCATTCCACTACCTTCTAAAACAACCGACTGAGCTTCAACACTTCTTTCAGCTCATATATCATTTGTAGTCTCCTCACCATCATCCACATAAATACTACCCATATAACCATGCTTATTCTCTTCATGAGAATTTCCATTAGGGCATTGGTTTGCATAATGCTCGTACATTCCACATTTAAAACATCTAATCATTGTTGATGTCGTAGCAATACCATTATCTTTGTCCATGGTGTTAACTGAACCTTTTCCTTTGCACTTACTGGCTTTGTGTCCTTCTTTTCCACACCCAAAGCATCTTCCAGTTCCTTTGAAACAATCTCCCTGATGCCTCTTCCCACATGATTTACATGAGGGAAATTGAACTTTATTTCCTCTATGATCATCATGAAACTCCATCTTTCTCTTATTATCTGAGTCGAAAAACTTACCAAAGTTGAGATTATTGATCATATTATGAGATTGCTGATTAGACATAATAACGATGTTTGGACTTCCAGATCCTGTTTCATTTGGTTTCTCGTGAATAAAATCATTCCATTGTCTATCATATCCTCCATTATCGTGAATCTTCCTATTTCCAGCCATTTTCTAAAACCCAAAAAGAATAGTGTGAGAGGCAAAAATCATGCTAGGGAAAACAACATAGTAAAGGGGGAGTATCCTCAATATCTAACATCTTAGGTTAAATTCTATGATCGTTACCGTAGTTCTAGGACTGTATCCTATACGTATACTTATCCTTAGGGACATCCCTAGACATACCTTAGAAATATCTCTAGGGATCTCACTAACGTTTTCACATCCTAGTTTCCAAAGGTTGACTAAACCTTTCCTCTGATACCAACTGTAGAGACCCGAAGCTTAACGTACATGGACATTACATTACTTTTACGGAATACTTAGTACATAACAAAAAACACACACACAAGGACCGTAATAGTTTAGTGTCTTTGGAAACTTGGAATGTAATCTTCTAATCCTGGTGAAAGATCTTCAACATCTCCCATAAAGATCTTCCCATTTTTGTTTCTTTACCTAAAATCTTTCTTTTAACCCTGGGGGAAAAGAAAACATAAAAAGGGTGAGCTCAAATTCTTAGTGAGGGTAAGCATGGATAAAATAAAACATACCATATACATTTGAACTTAAAAAAACATGAACATTAAAAATCTTGAGCAAGGACATAAAACATGGAAGTACATAAGGCATAGATCATAATGAAACATAAATCATGATAAAATAGCATGGGAATAAAACATGTAATTGTGGCATCCATTAAGCACATGTAATGATTTCCATAGTAGCCAAGGCATTGTTGCCAAGACCATCTTAGTGGACAAAGTCCCTTTCTGAATCGAGTTCACTCCTCATTCCAGTCCTGTATTACTGAACCGATTTAACTTTCCGTTCCAGACATGTCTATCTCATGAGATATAAATATTTACCCAATTCATTGGAGGGAGATATAGGTCCCACCCATCTCATATTGAAATCATTCTTTCGTGTGCCACAATATAAACATACATCATTCATAATAACCCAACGAATAAAATGGGTTTCATAAACATCATCCCATCATAACATAATCCATATAAAATAAATGGATATCATTTCATAATAAGAAAATTGAAACCATGTAAATCATAGAGAAATTATACTTAAAACATACACATATTAAATAATTTCATTTTAGATGGAAAATGGTTTTGATAAAACATTTGAAATGAATTCTTGAGGAAAATATCCTTTCTTCTTTAAAATAATTTTCTTTTCACAAAATGTCATGCATTTTTAAAAGAAAAGAATTTTCTTGAAAATAGTCATGAAATATTTTTGAGGAAGCTTCATGAAAATCAAGCTTTAAAATTCAGTTCGTGCCGTATAAGTTAAGAAAACATTCTTTTCGTACTTTTGTCGGGAAAAGTCAAAAAAGTACCTCATACGAAAAACGACAAAAGATTCCTTTCATATCTTTTACTAAAAACTCACCGAAGGTTAAATGGGATTTAAAAAAATTATAGGTGGATGGAAATAATATTATATATTGAGGAAACATGGATTTGTATGATAAAATACACCCCAGTAAATACCAAAGTATAAACAATCTCGGATAAAAATGAGATTGTGATATTTCCCTTACCTTAGGTCCGATTTGCTTAGTAAGTGTCCAAACCTACTTTATAATGATTTAAATAATGTCATTTACTTATTCCAGAATCATACTCATTGTTATGATATCATATATGGTTCACTTATGACTTTATATTACCCGTTCTTTTGTAAATTCCATGTTAAAGAGCGTTTTGGGTAAAATCGTTTCATTTGTCGTCCGTGTTTTGACTTGTAATTATTCATAAGATTACTTAGATCATGATTACTTAATTACAGAATATAAAACATGATTTATATATAATATATATTCAGAATATATATATATATAATATATTAGTAAATGGAAATAAATACACCGTTCATGGAGACGGTAGGTCGTACGTACGCATGAACGCTGTTTTCGTTTCCTTATTGAGTTGAATGTAATTAAGTAGATGAAATACATATATATAAACATAAATACAATATCATTATTATGTCATATATTTCATTATTACTTATTATATATACTTTATAATCATTCATGAATGGTTAACATGGAGAATGAATCTCATCGCGTCGTGGAGACGGTAGTCCGTACGTACGCACGGGCGATGATATCGTTCTCATGATCGTGGAATTGTATTGGAGTATATGTATACTATTTCATAATAAATATCACTTTACAATAATAATATATAGTTATTATTTACACCATTATACCCATCCAAGTAAGGTGGTGGTGGAAAATAGATTACACCACGGCGTGGAGACGGTATTCCGTACGTACGCACACGCGGTGATTTCTTTTTCCGTAGGATGGATAGATGGTGAAATAGGGTTGTTTAATACTTATAATAACATATCAGTATATGAGTGATACTGATGTAATTACTTCATAATGAAACAACCTATGAAGAAGAAGTGGAAGAAGAAATAAAGTTGAAAGAATCGGTAACGGACATTACCTCTTCTTTGAAGCGCCTCTTTGAGTCCTCCTCTTAGGGTACTAAAATTGGTCTTTGAAGAAGACCAGGACATCTAGGATGTTTCTATGGAAGTGGAGAAAATAATTGGGTAGGGTTTGTCTGAACTTGAAGGCTCAAAGTGGTGTGTGGACGAGAGGGAGGAGGTGCCCTTTTATAAGGGAGGAGAGGAGCACCTTTGGAATTCTTAAAAATATTAATTTATAATAAATATAACCCCACTTAAAAACCTCCAAAAATGACTCATATATGAATATTAGATGGGATAGGGTTTTAATATCATCAAACAATCAAATTTAGACATGTTAGGAATTTATTTTAAACATTATCAACTTGATTTATCCTTATTTAATCAATTTAATTTTATTTATGGTAATAACATTCTAAATTTTAAATTATAAAAAAAATTACTTATTTGTTGTTAATTGTCCATAATTGGATACTTTACAACATTTTCTACCATATAAATTTAAATTTATAATTTTTAAATATTTTTGTGATTTTTAAACAATTTTATAATATGTTATTTTTATAAAATAACAATAGTGTAAATTTTGACACTATTCATTTATTTGAATTTAAATAAACTATATACAGAAGATATGTTCGAAATAAAATCCTTAATAGATTCATAAAAGGTCATATGTATCTATAAAATTAGTGGATCACATTAAATAGTTAATATAATATTTATTTTATTATTTTTAAAACCATTTATTTGGTTTATCTCTTAATAAAATAATTACTACAACATTATTGTATAATTATTTAATATACTTATTTTTTGCATAAAAATTAAAAATAAAATCCTATGATGAATATAAATCTATTACATTTCACAATAATGATTTTACTAGAATTTATCATCTTAAAATCACAATATTTAAATTCTTATAGTTATTAAATTATGAAGGTGACAACTTTGGCATCATTTAAAATAAAATAATATAAGTGTCATAATCACTTTTATAAGGCTCCAAACGGTCATATATTAGGTAATTGGATAATTAAGGTGTATATATAAACTACCAATAAGTTTTGGTCAGGTTTGTGGGCCTTTTAATGGGTATTATTATTTCAATAAAAACGATATTACTTATTTTCCACTTAATAAATAATTTCTGTATCATTAATGTATCACCATTAATGACAATTATTTAATCCCTAAAAATTATAAATAAATTATCATGATGTAGATAATTTTATTAGATTTCTGTAGACTATTCATTTTCGAAGTTTTATGATGTTTATCAGTAAATCAAAATTATTATACTTATAAGATTTAAGAGAGTGACATGTTGTCACTTTCTTTGGTTTTAATAATAATTAAATTATTTTTACGGTCAAAAGTCCATAAAATGAATCTAATCCGACCCTTAGGTTATATGGGTCTACTTTTAGCCATCCAATAGAATTTTTTCATGTGTTAGGTTAATTTTATAATATTATATTTACCCTTAATTACCCGATTTACCTTTAACTATGGTAAATAAAATTTACCGTAGTTACTATTCATAATTCCCAAAAATAAAAAGCCACTTATTATCATAATTTGGACCCACTGATTCCAAATATGGAATCCATTTTTCCAAATTCAATACACAAAAGTTTCATAAATTAAATTAAAATTAATCCCATTGTCGAAAGAAAACGAGTTTTTCTTTAAAACATTGCAAAAGATTGAATTGATTTAACCTACGAATTTAATGTAAAATCAATGCTAATGACATACATTATATTAAATGGTAAAAATATATTCTATTTATACTTTAAAACCATTCAATATTATAATTTAACCATATCAATTATTGCGATGAAAAAAGTTGTTTTTAATTAAAATATATCGTGTTTTTACTATTCATCAAAATATGAAAGTTACCAGAATAATATGAAAATTTTATCCAAAGTAAATTTTTATTTCTTGATTCCAAAGAAGAATTTTATTTTGTCAAATTTAACTTATAAACATGTCAAAAACTATATTTAAAGTGGGTGCGCCATCAAAAGGCGGCAAAACTGCATTTTTTGAAAAATACTTATTTTACCCGAAAAAATTATTTTATTCTTATACCATGTTCTAGAAAATGTGTAAGATGAATAATAATGTTATAAAATTCAAAATTTAGTTAATACTATTCATAACGGATAGTTCATAATAATATTATAATAATATATCATTGTTTAGTAAAACCCGGTATTGCGTACAACACACGCTATCGAGGAAGGTCGCGATTGCGTGTAATGCAAGACAAGTCAGGGTTGTATGTTGTGAAATAATCCTTCATTGTTTCATATAATAGAATCCAACCATATTTCATTTATACATTGAATATATATATATATATACACACTCAATGTTGCGTAGAATAACTATTATCAAAATTGTGTGTAACACGATCCAAGAATAGTGTTGCGTATACTGCAAGCTAATACGGTGTTGCATATAGCGCAAGGTAATCTTGGTGTAGCATACAACACAAGACATTAATGAAATTAAAAAGAATATTTTTCATAAAATCTCGGGGTGTTACATTCTACCCCCCTTAAAATGAATTTCGCCCTCGAAATTCGTCGGGGTTATAAATGGTTTACTACTCGAAAGTTTCTTTAATAGAAACCCACATCATAAAAAGGAATACCAAAACCAATCTTTAAAAACAAAAGTATGAAACATAACGGTTACCCAAATAAACTAATCACTGGGTTTCCACATAGGTGAAAATATGGATATGGAAGAGAAATCTAACCATCATGTTCTGATAGAGAGTGGTAGAGAACATGGTTATGAAAAATCCAATAATCACAAATCCATAGATTTGTGATGATCTAAGGTACCATCTGATTCATCGGATATAAGGGCACTAGGAAAAAAAATTTGGTTTTTAAGATCATTTCCCTAAAGTTGAAGAATTTGAATTAGAATAAATACTTACTTTATTTTGGTACAATCTCACTATTGTTCGTGCTTTGAACAATTTCCACTTCATCTCTTAAATAAATGAAGTTGAATTTGTTATTCGTGAAGTGTTAACAGATCATGTGATAGAATGATGGGTCATTCCATCTGTTTCAAACAAAAGGTTAGAAAAAGTTATCAAATATACATAAGTCCATCTATGGTGAGGTTAATCGTATAAGATTCCAAAAATGAACTTATACTTCATATATCATACCGCGTAATAAAATAAAACTAGTTTCTACTAACTAGAGACTTCTTGTAGGCCAGTGGTAGGCGATAAAGGTCAGTCGCACTTCGGTTGTGGGTTCGATTCCCACAACCTTGTCTGACGCGATGGGTTGCCACCCATCCTGCAGGTTGTCCTTTTTCTAAAACTATATTACTATAAAATCCCATCAATAATATCAAAACAATACTAACTTATGTCCAACATAATCCATTCCAATCTTTAGTCTTATCCATAATACTGCATTCCACTCTCATAATATAGTGAAAACGATTACCAGAGATTTAATACCATCGTTGATCCCCATATATCATAAGATATGTCTTGTTGGTCACATTCCAAACATTTGAAGGCCTTAATCATGTATTCTCTTGAAAAATGAATACCCATTGAACCTTAGTGAAAACATGAATGCAGTTAAAAGTTAACACTTTTCACATACCAAAATCCTCAAAATTCTATATACTCAAACCATGATATCACTTAGTTCTTATATCAATCATGGTCTCATGAATACAATCAAACATCTCATTATCTTCTTATTACTTCATTATGCACATATCATCTACTTTACAAAAATATCTGAATAACCTTCCATGGTTACTGGTACCATTCAACATATACGTTCAAATACTTTTAGGAAAAAACAATAGTGTAACAATCCTTAGATGATTCTTTATTCCATAGTACCATTAACTATGCAACATAACTCTCGATAAACATACATTCATTCCACTACCTTCTAAAACAACCGACTGAGCTTCAACACTTCTTTCAGCTCATATATCATTTGTAGTCTCCTCACCATCATCCACATAAATACTACCCATATAACCATGCTTATTCTCTTCATGAGAATTTCCATTAGGGCATTGGTTTGCATAATGCTCGTACATTCCACATTTAAAACATCTAATCATTGTTGATGTCGTAGCAATACCATTATCTTTGTCCATGGTGTTAACTGAACCTTTTCCTTTGCACTTACTGGCTTTGTGTCCTTCTTTTCCACACCCAAAGCATCTTCCAGTTCCTTTGAAACAATCTCCCTGATGCCTCTTCCCACATGATTTACATGAGGGAAATTGAACTTTATTTCCTCTATGATCATCATGAAACTCCATCTTTCTCTTATTATCTGAGTCGAAAAACTTACCAAAGTTGAGATTATTGATCATATTATGAGATTGCTGATTAGACATAATAACGATGTTTGGACTTCCAGATCCTGTTTCATTTGGTTTCTCGTGAATAAAATCATTCCATTGTCTATCATATCCTCCATTATCGTGAATCTTCCTATTTCCAGCCATTTTCTAAAACCCAAAAAGAATAGTGTGAGAGGCAAAAATCATGCTAGGGAAAACAACATAGTAAAGGGGGAGTATCCTCAATATCTAACATCTTAGGTTAAATTCTATGATCGTTACCGTAGTTCTAGGACTGTATCCTATACGTATACTTATCCTTAGGGACATCCCTAGACATACCTTAGAAATATCTCTAGGGATCTCACTAACGTTTTCACATCCTAGTTTCCAAAGGTTGACTAAACCTTTCCTCTGATACCAACTGTAGAGACCCGAAGCTTAACGTACATGGACATTACATTACTTTTACGGAATACTTAGTACATAACAAAAAACACACACACAAGGACCGTAATAGTTTAGTGTCTTTGGAAACTTGGAATGTAATCTTCTAATCCTGGTGAAAGATCTTCAACATCTCCCATAAAGATCTTCCCATTTTTGTTTCTTTACCTAAAATCTTTCTTTTAACCCTGGGGGAAAAGAAAACATAAAAAGGGTGAGCTCAAATTCTTAGTGAGGGTAAGCATGGATAAAATAAAACATACCATATACATTTGAACTTAAAAAAACATGAACATTAAAAATCTTGAGCAAGGACATAAAACATGGAAGTACATAAGGCATAGATCATAATGAAACATAAATCATGATAAAATAGCATGGGAATAAAACATGTAATTGTGGCATCCATTAAGCACATGTAATGATTTCCATAGTAGCCAAGGCATTGTTGCCAAGACCATCTTAGTGGACAAAGTCCCTTTCTGAATCGAGTTCACTCCTCATTCCAGTCCTGTATTACTGAACCGATTTAACTTTCCGTTCCAGACATGTCTATCTCATGAGATATAAATATTTACCCAATTCATTGGAGGGAGATATAGGTCCCACCCATCTCATATTGAAATCATTCTTTCGTGTGCCACAATATAAACATACATCATTCATAATAACCCAACGAATAAAATGGGTTTCATAAACATCATCCCATCATAACATAATCCATATAAAATAAATGGATATCATTTCATAATAAGAAAATTGAAACCATGTAAATCATAGAGAAATTATACTTAAAACATACACATATTAAATAATTTCATTTTAGATGGAAAATGGTTTTGATAAAACATTTGAAATGAATTCTTGAGGAAAATATCCTTTCTTCTTTAAAATAATTTTCTTTTCACAAAATGTCATGCATTTTTAAAAGAAAAGAATTTTCTTGAAAATAGTCATGAAATATTTTTGAGGAAGCTTCATGAAAATCAAGCTTTAAAATTCAGTTCGTGCCGTATAAGTTAAGAAAACATTCTTTTCGTACTTTTGTCGGGAAAAGTCAAAAAAGTACCTCATACGAAAAACGACAAAAGATTCCTTTCATATCTTTTACTAAAAACTCACCGAAGGTTAAATGGGATTTAAAAAAATTATAGGTGGATGGAAATAATATTATATATTGAGGAAACATGGATTTGTATGATAAAATACACCCCAGTAAATACCAAAGTATAAACAATCTCGGATAAAAATGAGATTGTGATATTTCCCTTACCTTAGGTCCGATTTGCTTAGTAAGTGTCCAAACCTACTTTATAATGATTTAAATAATGTCATTTACTTATTCCAGAATCATACTCATTGTTATGATATCATATATGGTTCACTTATGACTTTATATTACCCGTTCTTTTGTAAATTCCATGTTAAAGAGCGTTTTAGGTAAAATCGTTTCATTTGTCGTCCGTGTTTTGACTTGTAATTATTCATAAGATTACTTAGATCATGATTACTTAATTACAGAATATAAAACATGATTTATATATAATATATATTCAGAATATATATATATATAATATATTAGTAAATGGAAATAAATACACCGTTCATGGAGACGGTAGGTCGTACGTACGCATGAACGCTGTTTTCGTTTCCTTATTGAGTTGAATGTAATTAAGTAGATGAAATACATATATATAAACATAAATACAATATCATTATTATGTCATATATTTCATTATTACTTATTATATATACTTTATAATCATTCATGAATGGTTAACATGGAGAATGAATCTCATCGCGTCGTGGAGACGGTAGTCCGTACGTACGCACGGGCGATGATATCGTTCTCATGATCGTGGAATTGTATTGGAGTATATGTATACTATTTCATAATAAATATCACTTTACAATAATAATATATAGTTATTATTTACACCATTATACCCATCCAAGTAAGGTGGTGGTGGAAAATAGATTACACCACGGCGTGGAGACGGTATTCCGTACGTACGCACACGCGGTGATTTCTTTTTCCGTAGGATGGATAGATGGTGAAATAGGGTTGTTTAATACTTATAATAACATATCAGTATATGATTGATACTGATGTAATTACTTCATAATGAAACAACCTATGAAGAAGAAGTGGAAGAAGAAATAAAGTTGAAAGAATCGGTAACGGACATTACCTCTTCTTTGAAGCGCCTCTTTGAGTCCTCCTCTTAGGGTACTAAAATTGGTCTTTGAAGAAGACCAGGACATCTAGGATGTTTCTATGGAAGTGGAGAAAATAATTGGGTAGGGTTTGTCTGAACTTGAAGGCTCAAAGTGGTGTGTGGACGAGAGGGAGGAGGTGCCCTTTTATAAGGGAGGAGAGGAGCACCTTTGGAATTCTTAAAAATATTAATTTATAATAAATATAACCCCACTTAAAAACCTCCAAAAATGACTCATATATGAATATTAGATGGGATAGGGTTTTAATATCATCAACCAATCAAATTTATACATGTTAGGAATTTATTTTAAACATTATCAACTTGATTTATCCTTATTTAATCAATTTAATTTTATTTATGGTAATAACATTCTAAATTTTAAATTATAAAAAAAATTACTTATTTGTTGTTAATTGTCCATAATTGGATACTTTACAACATTTTCTACCATATAAATTTAAATTTATAATTTTTAAATATTTTTGTGATTTTTAAACAATTTTATAATATGTTATTTTTATAAAATAACAATAGTGTAAATTTTGACACTATTCATTTATTTGAATTTAAATAAACTATATACAGAAGATATGTTCGAAATAAAATCCTTAATAGATTCATAAAAGGTCATATGTATCTATAAAATTAGTGGATCACATTAAATAGTTAATATAATATTTATTTTATTATTTTTAAAACCATTTATTTGGTTTATCTCTTAATAAAATAATTACTACAACATTATTGTATAATTATTTAATATACTTATTTTTTGCATAAAAATTAAAAATAAAATCCTATGATGAATATAAATCTATTACATTTCACAATAATGATTTTACTAGAATTTATCATCTTAAAATCACAATATTTAAATTCTTATAGTTATTAAATTATGAAGGTGACAACTTTGGCATCATTTAAAATAAAATAATATAAGTGTCATAATCACTTTTATAAGGCTCCAAACGGTCATATATTAGGTAATTGGATAATTAAGGTGTATATATAAACTACCAATAAGTTTTGGTCAGGTTTGTGGGCCTTTTAATGGGTATTATTATTTCAATAAAAACGATATTACTTATTTTCCACTTAATAAATAATTTCTGTATCATTAATGTATCACCATTAATGACAATTATTTAATCCCTAAAAATTATAAATAAATTATCATGATGTAGATAATTTTATTAGATTTCTGTAGACTATTCATTTTCGAAGTTTTATGATGTTTATCAGTAAATCAAAATTATTATACTTATAAGATTTAAGAGAGTGACATGTTGTCACTTTCTTTGGTTTTAATAATAATTAAATTATTTTTACGGTCAAAAGTCCATAAAATGAATCTAATCCGACCCTTAGGTTATATGGGTCTACTTTTAGCCATCCAATAGAATTTTTTCATGTGTTAGGTTAATTTTATAATATTATATTTACCCTTAATTACCCGATTTACCTTTAACTATGGTAAATAAAATTTACCGTAGTTACTATTCATAATTCCCAAAAATAAAAAGTATCTTATTATCATAATTTGGACCCACTGATTCCAAATATGGAATCCATTTTTCCAAATTCAATACACAAAAGTTGCAGAAATTAAATTAAAATTAATCCCGTTGTCGAAAGAAAACGGGTTTTTCTTTAAAACATTACAAAAGATTGAATTGATTTAACCTATGAATTTAATGTAAAATCAATGCTAATGAAATAAATTATATTAAATGATAAAAATATATTCTATTTATACTTTAAAGCCATTCAATATTATAATTTAACCATATCAATTATTGTGATGAAAAAAGTTGTTTTTAATTAAAATATAGCATGTTTTTACTATTCATCAAAATATGAAAGTTACCAGAATAATATGAAAAATTTATCCAAAGTAAATTTTTATTTCTTGACTCCATAGAAGAATTTTATTTTGTCAAATTGAACTTATAAACATGTAAAAAACTAGATTTAAAGTGGGTGCTCCATCAAAAGGCGACAAAACTGCATTTTTTGAAAAATACTTATTTTACCCAAAAAATTTATTTTGTTCTTATATCATGTTCTAGAAAATGTGTAAGATGAATAATAATGTTATAAAATTAAAAATTTAGTTAATACTATTTATAACGGCTAGTTCATAATAATATTATAATAATATATCGTTGTTTAGTAAAACCTGGTATTGCGTACAACACACGCTATCGAGGAAGGTCGCGATTGCATGTAATGCAAGAAAAGTCAGGGTTCTATGTTGTGCAAGAATCCTTCGTTGTTTCGTATAACAGAATCCAACCATATTTCATTTATACATTGAATATATATATATACACTCAATGTTGCGTAGAATAACTATTATCAAAATTGTGTGTAACACGATCCCAGAATAGTGTTGCGTATACTGCAAGCTAATACGGTGTTGCGTATAGAGCAAGGTAATCTTGGTGTAGCATACAACACAAGACATTAATGAAATTAAAAAGAATATTTTTCATAAAATCTCGGGGTGTTACAATAACTATTATATAACATCTTAATATTTTATTAAAGTAGATATTATATGGTTTTCCCTATCAAGAAATCCTTGTATAGATACTATCAAGAGGATATGGATATGGTATGGATGAACCTAGGGGTAATCACCCTAAAAAGTTTTGGGTGAACATTGAATTAATCATCACTCTAATGAATGATGAGTGGGCCTAAGACTGCACATCTAGAGATACACTATAGTGGGAAATTATTTGGTTAATCACATTCTCTTTATGAAATATTATAAAGGAATTAAGAATAATGTTAAATAATTAGGTTAGATAACCTAATAGAAAAATGACCATGGATAACCAATGATTTATCATGGGAGTCATAGGTTAATATGAAAGAATAATATGTTAAAAATAAATGTGTCATAATGGAAGATATATTGAAATTTATGTTTTCATATTAATATTTTGAATATTATCATAACCATTTTGGTTGTAGTATTTGGTTGAAATGGGGTCATTAATATGAAGCTAAGAAAGGTATGTATCTAGAAACCACTATGTATTATAACCAAATAATAGACAATACTTAAATAGTTTATAATCTTAGTAAATGCATACTATGATAAAAATGTATGTTTTCTAGTCTTACCTAAGGTAGTGAGAATGATATCTTAATATAAATTAATTCTTGGAACATTTAGCTATCCTCATTAGTGAGTGATATAAATCGATGATATTCTGGTATATTCCAAGTGTTACTAAGGATTATTTAAAGAATATAAGGATCATTCTTTAGTACTTTTTCATAAATAGTTTGAAATTATATATTAAATGGTATCAATGTACTTAAAAATGATTTTATGGTAAGGTTATATTTTTTAAAATAAATATTCAAGAACCCATGTTTGGGGTATGGATAACTCTTAAATTTAATATACACATGATGTTAGGATAATTAAGGGTGGTTTGATTATGAAGAAGTTAGATATTAATTGGCAACCTTAGGATTGATAATTGAGTAATGATATTTTTAGGTAAGTTCATCTCATTTTTTGTGATTATAGTGACTAGTGTGTGTATTATGAACTAGTAGTTGACACCATTTTAGGTTTAAATATATAATTATTTTTTGGGGAATGATTAATTTTATTTGGGGAAGGATAATTCAGATTTTGAGAGAATATATTTCATTGATTATTAGGTTTAGAATACTTTTAATAAAGTTCATGGTAATTTAGGATCTCTATTTTAAAGATTATATTAATAAGTATGAGAGAAACCATCTCAAAGTAAACTAAGTTGAACCAAGAATGATATATGTTAAATTTATAGTGATATAAGTTAAATTAAGTCTAAAAAATTTAGTTGTAAAAACTATAAGCTAACATGAAAGTATTATAAAGTGATAAATCTTGTAATTATACCAAATCGGGTATCAATAATTCTTGTTTGACTCATCATGTGTTAATCATATTTTAATAATCACAAATCCTATACATTCTCTAAAGATTGTTAATCATGTTTAATCTATTTAAAATTATGTGTACAGATGATTAGTTTCTTTATGCTTTAAATAAACTTATCAAAGATCATAAGTGCTATATTTAATGATTGTAAACTATTTTGAGTTTGTGTTATAATGGATTTCCTTGATAAATGATTAAGTCTAATTCATTCTATGAATATCAACATTTAAGTATGTGTATAGATATTTGGCTAAGTCTGAGAAACTGTGAGTCTGCCACCGGTTAATTTTTTCTGGAAAAGGACTCAGACACCGTGACCAAACACCATGAACTAGACACCGTGACCAGACACCATGACCCAGACACCGTGACCAGGCACCGTGACTTGGACACCACGACTAGACACTATGACCATCTAGACATTGTGACCATCCCGACACTATGACCATTCAGACACCGTGACCAAACATTGTGATCAAACACCACATTTGTGATACCGGTTCATGATCCCTATACAACTGTGCCATCATGACTGTCTCATCACTCAAAGGAAAAGAAGGAGACACTATTTCAAGGAGACACCATTTCAAGAATACATTGTTTCAAGGAGATGTCGTTTCATGGAGACACCATTTCCAGATAGACTATGAAACCGTTTCTTAATCTGTTTTTTATTTTTCAATTTAATCTCTAACGGTCATTTTTGAAGCTTTTAAATTCACTGACATAATTAATGTTTCTTTGTAGACATGTCACCTGACATTACTAGGTAAGAGGTGAAGAATTAATGCATCATGTTGGCTCTAAGACATGCATTCTAAGAATAAAAAGAACAGTGTGGCCAAAAACAAAATAAGTGCATAGAGAAACAAGTGTGCACAATAATGAAGAAGCATGAGAATTCTTGAGAAGTAAACTGACACATGAAACTAAACACATATGAAGAACACACAAATCATTCACTGTGATACCATTTATCAGAGCCAAGAACATCTTTTCAATACAAATTCCAAGAAGAACATGAGCCAGATCTGAACCAGAGCACCAGACTTGCGATACTCTGTTTTTCTCAAGAGGAAATGATTCCTACATCTGCTTCATCCAAGAAGTCCAGAGCTGCATAGACTAACATTCAAAGCACTTATAACCTTATCTCATCATTTTTCTCTCAGTTGTGTATTATTTTTAGCTTTCAAGCAATGTGTTTGTGTCTGTATAAATACACACATTATCTCCTACATTAAACTGGAGGATACAAGATATACTTCCTATCACATCTTTTTACCCTTGTTTATTCCCACAGATAAGTGTGGAAGAGGTCCATGTGTGACCTGATCATTCATACCCATGAAGAACTGTAGAAGAGGTCGTGTAACATGGATAGTCTTGTGTACTATTGTTTACCCCGATCTAGGGTGTGGGTAAAGTTTATTAATATAAACTACTTGGTGGTAGTTGATCACCAAGTGGAGTGGATTAGGTCTCAAATTGTGACTAAACCACTTGTTTTATATCTTCTGTGTTTTTTTAATTTAATTTAATATGTTTTACTATATAATTCATAAGTCACTAAATTTACTTTGATAGTTAATCTTGGAAAGAAGTTATAATTGTTTTTCCTTATTATAATAGCTTCAAAAGTAATGTTAATAACTGATATTAAGATTATTAAGAATTAATCAATCTTCTGAGAAGTTATTTAAACAGTCAAATTTTCATAACCGTATTACTTTGATTAACTTGTCTGTATTTAAATTTATTTGGTAACCTTTCTAAGAATACTTTTTAAACAGAAATTTTTATAGATACTCAATTCACCCCCCCCCCTCTTGAGTAATCTACTCCGACCAATATTTGGTATTAGAGGATTGTTTTTAAGACTCTGTTTTTTGACCCTATTCAACTATGATTTTATTTTTACTTTAAAGATCTGTAAATTTATGTTAATTTTAAATTTATATCTCTTTAATATTATTTCTTTATTATGGATAATAGACTGGAAGGTGATACAACAAACAAACCACCTTTCTTTAATGGAACCAATTATGCTCAATGGAAAATTAAAATGGAAATGTATTTAGAAAGTATGAGCTTTGAAATTTGATCTTCGATTATAGATGAGTATAAGATTGCTGTTAGTTATAGAATCATTTAGTATTACCCTACCAAGACTGAATACAATAACAATTTCAAATCTATTAAGGAATTATATTTCTCCTTATGAGAAGAGAAATTTAACAAAATTTATGCATGTAAAACTGACCATGAAATTTGGGATACTTTTTATGTTTCACATGAAGAACTTCTAGTGTGAAAGAAATGAGACTTAATACTTATACTATTAAATGTGATAACTTTAAAATGAAACCTGATGAGACTATTTCTGACATGTATCTCAGGTTAAATGAAATTGTCAACATAATTATTTCTCTTGGAAGAGAAGTCACTGCTAAAGAAAAGATTATGAGGATTCTCAAATGCCTACCTGATAGATGGAGAGGAACCTCTGTCTCTATTAGAGAGTCATGTGACATCAACAAGTTACGTATAAAAGAACTCATTAGGAAACTAATGATGTATGAAGAGGAGCTGAAATTCAACAAGGAAGAGGAGGATGAACCCAAAAGAAAATATGTTGCATTCAAAACCAACACTTATAAACACAAAGAGAAAGAGAAGTTGGAAGCATCTGTAGAAAGTTATAGCAGTGAAACATCATCACCTGATTGTGATGAGGAGATGGCTCAATTATCCAGAATTTTTAAGAGATTTTACAATAATAAGAAATTTTTTATAAATCCTAACTTTAAGGGAAGATATGATCAAAAGGGAAGCTGGAAGAAAGATTGGAAAAGAAGTGACCAGTCTGATGAGATAGTTTTCTATGAGTGTAAAAAAAAGGGACATATAAATGTTGACTGTCCCAATATCAAGTACAAAAATAAGTATGAGGACAAAGATAGAAAGTATAAAAAGTTAATGAAAGAAACATGTAGTTCTTCTAAGGATAGATCAAGTGACTCAAAATCTTCACATGATGAACATACTAACAAATCCAATATGTGTTTTATGAAAAACACATCTGAGGTAACACTGGAATCTCCTGTACACAATTCCTATTATTCTAGAGTTGAGACTGACTCTGAAAATATGTCTAATGAAGAAATTTTTGAATACTATAATATGATTAAAGATACATGTAATGAACTAAAATATAAATAAAAATCATTAAAGAAACAACATGCTCTTACCTCAATTGTTAAAACTAAACTCACTATATAAAGGGAGAAAAATTCTCAATTACTCAAAGAAAATAATGAACTAAAGCTATCTAATGAGAAATTGAAAAAAGATCTTTAAAGGTTTACTAATGGTAAAGATAATTTGGTAAAAATTCTAGGTAAACAGATTGCTCCTAAATACACCACTGGCATTGGCTATCAACCTGGTAAAAGAGATTTTGGAAGAACTAATTTTGTTTCTAAGTCTAGGACATAAAACTTTACTCCGAGTTTTGGAAAACATTCAGCTAGTTAAAGTTATGATACTGACTGAAAGGCCCAAAGGCCTAAATTTTTTTATTAATTTTTTGGATAAACTCTCTACTGTTTCAATATTTTCTATACCAAATAGAGTTTGTTTTTCAAGTACTTTACATAATGTTTATAGGAAACCTATGAGGCAGATATGGGTTCCTAAAGCACTAGTCACTAATATTACTGGACCCAAATAGGTATGGGTACCAAAATCTATTTTTATCTGACTATTTTGTAGGAAAGCTTCTTAAAGAGATCTTATAAAAGCTTATAGTACTTGGATAATGGGTGTTCAAGACATATGACAAGATACTATTCATGCTTCAATAATTTAATAAAAATTGATGGTGGACATGTTACTTTTGGTGAAAATGCCAAAGTAAAGATCATTAGCCTTGGCCAAATCAGTAACTCTAACTCAGTTTTAATTTCTAAAGTACTTTTTGTTGATGGATTGAAATATAATCTGATTAGTATTTCATAACTATGTGATGATGGATTTCATGTTAAATTTGAAAATGATTATTGCAATGTTTTCAATTCTAATAAATGAATTGTTATTTTCTACTTTAAGGAATGAAAATGTATATTCTGTTAACTTAGATTCTTTAGTCTCTCAAAATGATTCATGTTTAAGTGTATTTCACAAAGATCCTTAGCTTTGGCATAGGAAACTAGGACACTGTAATATTCACTCCCTTAGAAAGTTAACTAGAAAAATTTTAGTTAAAGACCTATCCAAACTTGATTTTCCAAATGATAAAGTGTGTAATCCTTGTCAAAAGGGAAAGCAATACAAAATTTCCTTCAAACCAAAGAAATAAGTGTCAACTTCTCAACCTCTCTAATTGGTTCACATGGATTTATTTAGACCATCTAGAGTTTCTAGATTAAATGTGAAGCACTATGTTTGTGTTCTTGTAGATGACTTTTTTAGATATACTTGGACTTTCCTCTTGGCTCACAAAAGTGAAGCATGCACTCATTTTACCAAATATTCCAAAAGTGTAGAAAATATTAATGGACTTATAATGAAATCCTTAATAAGTGATCATCTTCGTGAGTTTGAAAATCAAGATTTTGATTCCTTTTGCTCACAAAAATGGCTATAATCATAATTTCTCTACCCCTAGAACACCTCAATAGAATGGATTTGTAGAAAGAATAAATAGAACCTAGTAAGATATTGCTAGAACCATGCTTAGATAATATGACTTACCTATTTATTTTTGGGATGAATCTATAAATAAATCATGACATATTATCAATAGAGTGTTGATTAGACCTATTATTAAAAGAACTCCATATGAGTTATGGAATAATAGAAAACCCAAAGTAATATGCTTTGAATTTTATAGTTAAAAAGTATATATCCTTAATACTAAGGACAACCTTGAAAAATTCATATCCAAGAGTGATGGAGGAATATTTTTAGGATATTCAATCTCTAGTAAAGCCTATAGAGTGTTTAACAAAAGAACTAAATGTGTAGAAGAATCTGTCTATTTCAAATTTGATGAAACATATCCACATGAACCTAAGACCACTCTAGAGAACCTAGAGGATGATGTATCAAATCTTTACATTAATTCAAAATACTCTAACCATTCTGAGAAGGAATCTATGAAAGCTTCCAGTTCTATAAATTCATTATATTCAAGTCACAATGAACTTGAACCTGTTGAAGAACCTAAAATAACTAGTTCTTCTTTTTCTAGAGCTATTAGAACTCTTAAAAACCATACTTTAGATGTTGTTGTAGGAGATTTAGATAAAGGAACTCAAACTATAGCTTCTCTTAGAAATCAAGTTGAACATCAAGTCTTATTGTCACTACTTGAACATAAAAACATTAATGATGCTATCAATGATGAATTATGGGTGATGTCTATGCAAGAAGAACTTAATCTGTTTGAAAGGAACAAAGTTTGAAAACTTGTTGATATACCTAAAGACACATTTACCATAGAAACTAAATGGGTGTTTAGAAATAAGGTAGGTGAAGCTGGTAATATAGTTAGAAACAATGCTAGATTGGTTGCACAAAGTTATAATCAAGAAGAAGGAATTGAATATGAAGAGACATTTTCACCAGTAGCTAGACTTGAATCCATCAGAATTCTGCTTGCTTATGCTACACATCTAAATTTAAAACTATATCAAATGAATGTTAAAAGTGATTTCCTAAATGGGTATATATCTGAGGATGTCTTTGTTGAGAATCCCCTTAGTTTTACAAATCCTTATTTTCCAAATCAAATTTTAAATTATCAAAAGATTTATATGGTTTAAAATAAGCTCTAAGTGCTTGGTATGATAGATTAAGTACTTTTCTTATTTTAAAAGGTTTTAAAAAAGGAATAGATGATCCTACCCTTTTTATAAAACAAATTTCCAATGATGTATTAGTATTTCAAATCTATGTAGATAACATTATCTTTGGATCTTCAAAAAATTATTTATGTATTGAATTTTCTGAAATGATGCAAAACGAATTTGAAATGAGTTTAATGGGTGAACTAAAATTATTTCTTAGATTTCAAATTTTTCAAAATAATGATGGTATTATTTTAAATCAAAGCAAATATACTAAAGATCTTCTAAAATGATTTGTTTTAGATAGAACTAAAAGTAGTGACACTCCAATAAGTACTAATTGTAAGTTAGATCTTGATGAAGATGTAAAATTTGTTGATCAAACCACTTATAGAGGAATGATTAGAAGCTTACTCTACTTAACTGCTAGTCGACCTGACATTATTTTTAGTGTGTGTATGTGTGATCATTTTCAATAAAAACCTAAGGAATATCATTTAAAATTTGTTAAAATAATTTTTAAATACCTCAAGCATACACCCAATCTAGGACTATTCTACCCTAGAGGACAATCAATTGAGTTAGTGAGTTATTTTGATACTGACTTCGGTGGTTGTAAGTTAGATATAAAAATCACCTCTAGAACATGTCACTTTTTAGGCAATCCACTAGTATCATGGTGTAGTAAGAAACAAAAAACTATTGCATTATCTACTGTAGAAGCTGAATACATAGCTGCTGGTAGTTGTTGTGCACAAATTTTGTGGATGAATTACACATTACTAGATTATGGATATCAATTCAGGAATGTACCTATAAATTGTGACAATACAAGTGCTATTAACATCTCAAAAAATCTTATTTCACACTCTAGAACAAAACATATTGATGTAAGACATCACTTTTTGAGAGATCATTGTCAAAAAAGTGATATAACTTTGGAATTCATTTGAACTGAATATCAGTTGTTGATATATTCACCAAACCATTAAATTCTGAAAGAATAGATTACATCATACAAGAATTGGGAATGATAAATCTTAAGTAGTAAGTATATTGTTTCACAGTTTACGGTTTCAAAAGTCATTTTCTGGAGCTTACTATCTCAAACAATACAGTCGCAGAGTTTATAAATCACACTGTTACGGTCTCACCGTGAACGCCTATTACAGTCTCACCATGAAATTTAGTTACGGTCTCACCGCGAAATCCAGTTACGGTCTCACCATGAAATCCAGTATGACCTCACCGTGAATACGCTTTATTATTCTATTTACATATTATAACCCGTATTGTGGTAATTAATTTATTTTTCCCATGCTTTTTTTTGCGATGGTTGGTATCCCTAAATGATAAAAATGAAAGAAATTTCACTCCCTTCTTCACTAGAGCTCTCTTCTCTCAAACTGCAACCCCTCTTTCAACCCTCCTCTCTCTCGAACCTTAGTTGAATGCCCAAGATGAAATTCCCATCATTTTCAACTCCTGAGAATCGAAGATCAAAGAAGAAGATAAAAATAGCACTGAAGTTAGCACCCGAAGGTCCTCTGAATTTGAATCTGGTAGACAGAATAGTGGTACCTGAAAAGGAAAAATTCCCTAAGTGGCTTCTGTAAAGTAAGTATTTGGTATTAAAAGTGATAAAAGAGAATTTATGGATAGATTGGTTCACAAAGGAGGATAGGCCTATTTACCCAAATCTAGTTGCACACTTTTATTTGTATGGTCAATTCTCTTTTGATACAGAAGATGGCTATGTTGTGAGAAGTTGGGTAAATGGCCATAGATGTACCTTTTATTTGAGGTTATGGGTTTCATGCCTTAGGATACCTCATGAAGGTATTTGTGACAAATAATAGAGAGGTCCTACTCCTCCAAGTGAGTCATTTATTTTGGAATAAGAATTGGGAAGATTAACTAGAAATGAAACAAAGTAAAGAGCCATAGCTACTTAGCTAGTTGGTGAAACCAGACTTCTGTTTAAATGTGTTCAGAATCTAATTACCCCCAAAAAAGGTGACTTTGATACACTCAAGTTTTAGGATTTATTTTTGATACACCTTATGAATAATGGACATAAGATCAACCTATGAAAATACATTATACTCCATATGTGTGAGTTGATCAAGACAACCTCCAAGTCAACCTCTCTATTTTACTCAAGATTAATCCCAATTATACTTCATGAAAAAGGTTTGGTTGGACGAGATGAAGAATCTATTAAGGACTATGATTTTTTTTCTTTCAAAAGTTATAGTAAAGAGAATGAAAATAAATTTGAATCCATGGAGAAAAACATGGGTGGAGGATAATGATAAGGTTTATGAAAAGTTCAATCTGGTGGAACACTCTTCAAGACCGAAGGATATTTATGATCCTGGTTTGGAACCAAATGAAATTGTTGAGTATTCTAATGAGGAAGAAGAGGAAGAGGTTGTTGTACCTATAGGGAAAACTATTCTGGATGAGAAAGACAATGAACCTGTTCTCTAAGACTTAACTCAGAAGGAAATGATTGTTCCTAAAGAAGTTCATGATTTGGAAGAACAACCTGCTACTGAAGAAGAATTTTTTGCTAAGGTAAATAAAAAGGATATTGTAGAATAGCATATAGAATAAAATATTTCTATTGTGAAAGAAGATGCTCTTAAGGAACACCCAGAGGAACAAGTTGTTCCTGAAATTATTCCATCTACTAAAGAGAGAATATATCAAGCCTTTCAATTTGCTAGAAATTAAATGGGTGAGGATATCAGGGATGAAATATTGGGAATAGATCAAGGATATAAATCTCTCAGTCCTAAGAAAGATGCACCTATTGAGGAAAATCATCCCCCCAGTCTGGAAAGTGTTGAAGTGCCTAATCCAGTTGATTCAAGCTCTATGGATACATGGTATAAATTTCCTAGTTATTTTGATGTGAATGACTCCTAGGAAGACTCGGTGAAAGTTATAGATCTATCTACTGTGTTTCAATTGAAACCAGTATCCGCTCTTGATTTTATAGCTGCCAAGGAACATGAGCCTGTCTCAGCTCCTATTTCCAAGCCTTCAAAAGAAACACCAAACTTTTTGAGTAAAGATGATTTAAA
Organism: Viscum album; assembly: GCA_963277665.1. Taxonomy (NCBI): domain Eukaryota; kingdom Viridiplantae; phylum Streptophyta; class Magnoliopsida; order Santalales; family Viscaceae; genus Viscum; species Viscum album. The sequence goes on along the minus strand of OY728120.1, from coordinate 642,302,417 downwards.
AGCTTTTAGAGATACATTATTGGCTGGGGTTGAAACGATCATGAATACCCAACAAGCTCCTGTAACCAATTTAAGTGAAATAGATGCTTCCCTATTGTTGGAAAAGTTTATATGGCAGATTCACCCAATATGATTCACGAGATTCAAGAATTCAAAGTTGAGAACAAACAGCTCAATGATAAAGTAAAGACTCTCAGAGGTATTGTTGAAGAAATAAAGAGAGTGATGAACTCAAGACCAGAACTTTTTTCTCATCTGGTTGAGGATATTAAAATTCAGATTCCACAAGATGTATCCTCTCTGATACAACCTAATCTAACCTCCTTGTCTGACAAGGTAGCTAAAAGAAACAAGAAAATTTTTCAAGAGATGGGTGATTTTGTTATTGGTCTTAACAAGTTGACTGATGAATATAAGGTATGTCTCTAAAAATTACTAAATCAACTGAAGGCTCTTACTTCAGCTGTTACAACTTCTAATACTTCTGGACAATCATCTCAACCCTCTTTGGATGTTGATCTGCTTAGAATAGTTTTCAAAGAAGAACTGAAGGTTGTGCTCAATGGATTTGACAAAAAATCTCTATCTGTGGTTGTCAAGAATAGTGGCAGAGTTATTGATTTGTTGAGAATTCATTCCAAAATAGCAAATGATGCTCAAGAAGAGATTACCAAGAAGGTGGACTTATACTTTGATAGGATCTTCTTGAATCATGACATGACCAACCACTTCAAGTACCTTTTAGAGAATCTAAGAATCCCTCCTGTCACTCAAGATTTCAAAACTCAAGTCCAAAAGCTCAAAGATTTCACTCCTTTATTGGATAAGTTTATAGAGAACCTGGATGACTTTGAGAAATCCATGCAATATGGTGGAAAGATTATTGCTGACTTTATCAAGATTTTGAGTCCTTATCTTAATGTATAGAGTACTGCTATTGTGGCTCTTGTAACTGCACCCCTAATCTAGTTTTCCTACCTTCCCATCCTCTACCCTTGCCTCTACATCTATGGTTGTCTCTTAGGAACTGAGTCAGATCATTCTTGTTATCCTTGATCAATAGTTTCCTTGGTCTTCTTTCACACCTTCCTTGGACCCTTCTATCTTTTAAGGCCTCCCTTTACCTTCTCTATAATCTAGTTCAATCCCTTCTTCCACTTCCACCTCTGCTCCTATGGCTTCCTCTTCTGATGCTTCTACCAAGGGAAAAAAGAAGATAAGCCAGTGGTGAAGAAAAGTGACTAATATCTTTTGATAGGGATGATTTCTGTATTCTTGTTCCTTACTATTTGTAATGAAACATTTTTATCTAATTCATTATGAACTCTTCTTACCTATACTCTTCTTTACTTTTTTACTCTTTTTGATAATCTCAAAAGGAGGAGAAATATGTACTCTAAATGCACACTAAGTAAGAGGCACAGATACCTCACTCACATGATTTGTGATCATCAAAAATGGGGATATTGTTGGACTCCTCGTGTCTTAATCATGTTTTAATGATCACAAATCTTATACATTCTATAAAGCTTGTCAATCCTATTTAATCTATTTAAAATTATGTGTACAGATGATTAGTTACTTTATGATTTAAATAAACCTATCCATGATCTTAAGTTCTATGTTTGATGATTATAAACTATTTTAATTTTGTGTTATAATGGTTTTCCTTGATAAATGATTAAGTATAGTCCATTCTATGAATATCACTATTAAGTGTGTGTACATATATTTGGCTAAGTCTGAGAAATTGTGAGTCTGCCACCGGTTATGTTTCTCAGGAAAAGGACCCAGACACCGTGACCAGACACCGTGACCCAGACATTGTGACCGGACACCATGACTCAAACACTCTGACCAGACACTATGACTTAGACACTACGACTAGACACCATGACCTTCAAGACACCGTGACTATCCCGACATCATGACCATTTAGACACCGTGACCTAGCACTGTGATCAAACACTGCATCTGTGCTACCGGTTCCTCATCCCTATACAACTTTTCCATCATGATTGTCTCATCGCTCAAAGACAAAGAAGAAGACATTGTTTCAAGGAGACACCATTTCAAGAAGGTGTTGTTTCAAAGAGACACTATTTCATGGAGACACCATTTCTAGAAAGACTATGACACAGTTTCTTAATATATTTTGTTTTTTTTCAATTTAATCTATCACGGTCATATTTGAAGCTCTTAAATGCACTGACATAATTAATGTTTCTTTTTATACATTTCATCTAACATTACAAGGTATGAGGTGCAGAATACATGCATCATGTTGGCTCTAACACATGTATTACAAGAATAAAAAGAACATCATTGCTAGAAACAAAATAAGTGTATAGAGAAACAAGTGTGTGCGATAACGAAGAAGCACAAGCATTATTAAGAAGTGAACTGGCACATTCAACTCAACACATCTTAATAACACACAAATCATTCATTGTGATACCATTGATCAGAGTTGAGAACATCTTCACAATATAGACTCCATGAAGAACATGATCCAGATCTGAACCAGAGCACCAGACTTGCGATACTCTGTTTTTTCACAAGAGGACTTGATTCCTACATCTGCTTCATCCTAGAAGTCCAGAGCTTCATAGACTAACACTCAGAGAACATCTAACCTTATCTCATCATTTTTTCTATGTTTTGTATTATTTTTATCTTTTTAGTAGTGAGTGTGTGTGTGTTTATAAAAACATGCACTGTCTCCTACATTAAACTAGAGGATACAAGATAACCTTCCTCTCAAATCTTTTTACCCTTGTTTATTCCCACAGATAAGTGTGGAAGAGGACCCTGTGTGACCTGATAGTTCATACCCACTAAGAACTGTGGAAGAGTTCATGTGACCTGGACAGTACTATGTACTGTTGTTTACCCCGATCCAGGGTGTGGATCTAGTTTATTAATATAAACCGCTTGGTGGAAGGTGATCACCAAGTGGAGTGAATTAGGTCTCAGCTTAATACTGAACCACTTGTTTTATATCTATTTTGTTGTTTAATTTAGTTTACTTTGTTTTACTATATAATTCAGAAATCACTAAATTTATTTGATAGTTAATCTTGGAAAGAAGTTATAATTGTTTTGCATTATTATAATAGCTTCAAAAGTAATGTTAATAACTGATATTGAGATTACTGAGAATAAATCAATCTTCTAAGAAGTTATTTAAATAGTCAAACTTTCATAACTGTATTACTTTGATTAACTGGTTTGTATTTAAATTTATTGGGGAACCTTTTTAAGAATACATTTTAAATATAAATTGTTATAGATACTCAATTAACCCCCCTCTTGAGTACTTTACTCTGACCAATAATTCCGATTACCTATGTGAACATAGTCAAAGTTCTAATCACACCAAGGGATAGAAATATTTAGTATTTGGAAAGATCAAGTTATGAAGATGATGAATTCAAGAGTATTTAATTTCTTATATGTCAAAAATATGGTAAGAATCAAGGGGTAAATTTCCTTAAAGGGATAGGTAAATGTTATAAATGCGAATATGAAGGTTATTAGACACGCGAGTGTAAGGAAAAGAGAGAAGATGAAAAAAAAATATTTCCTTAATTTCAAGAGATTTGGGCATTATGTGACTCAATGTACCAATATAAAGGAAAATGTTGGAGATAATCACCAATAACCAAGAGAATAAAGAAAATCCTATGTAACTACTACTAATGAATCCAATAGTAAGTTTTCACACGATATTTTCTAGTCTCCTATTTCATGTAATGGATATCTATTTATAAATAAAAACCCCTAGTTATATGATTATCATATAAATAATTTTTAGGTTTTGTGAGAATTTATTCCTTATGGATCTAGATATGTATCCCTTAAGTATAATTCTATGTGAAATTTCGAATGGGTTAGCTGTCTTTATAAAGTTATTATAATAATTTTTCATATAGATAGATCTCATTATGAATATTAAATAATCCCATGATGTGGTATCTTGTTAATTATGAGTTCCCTATAGAAATTACTATGATCTTATGAGTCAAATTGTGAGGACGTAATTTATTTGAGTGGGCGATATAACACCCTGAAATTATAATTTGATTCAAATATTTCAATGTTTTTGATAACATGTCTTTCATACTACACCCAATGTAAACAAAACACAACATATTAAGAATAAATTATCAATAAATCTATGATAAACACTAAGATAGTGGATCATTGATAGTTATTACCTTTAAAAGGTAAATAATTAATATGATTTAATATTGAAAAGGTTACTTCCATTAAAATTCAGTCGCTTTATATTATGTATTTTATTTAAAAATATAAATTTTATAATTTTATAATTTAAAATTGATAAATTAAAATTCAATATTTAATTCCACACAATAATGTTAGCTTGGGATTTAATTTTTATATTTTTCTAAAATAATCAATTTTTAGGTGAATAGTAAAAAAATAATGATTTTTCTAATATAATCAATTTAATATGACTTGGATGATTTTTGAAACATTTTATATAAAATATATATGTTTATAAAGTAAAATAAATCATTTAAAAATACTATTTTCATTTCATAAAACCCATTATTATCATTTTATAAAATCTCATGATATTTTATAAAAACTATTTTTCACTTGTTTTCTTTAATTAAATTTATACATGGGTAAATTAGGTTTTTTATTTAATTTAATGTCACATAACTCATATTTAAAAAATTATAATCTTCTTAATATCATTATAGTCACTAACATTGATAATTTTGACCATACATAATCTTTATCCTTAAAAATACATGTTTCTTGAAAACGTGTTTTTATGTTTTACATGTGACAATGTTAAGATTAATTTCACTACACATAGAAAGTTAATTTGATAAATTGATTCCTATATTTGAGATAATAATTTTCAAATTACATAATATGGAAAATTTCATTTTTTTGGTATAAAATATAGATTTTTAGGATTAATTCTAATGTAACGTCCCGACTTAGTTGCCACATATCGATGCCCTAAGCTAGTTGGTTACATAACCTCAGGCACACCTCCTCGTATTCCAAAGGCTACTGAATGTTAGTGAGGGTCAAATATAGATATCATGGGGATACTATACCCTCTATATCAAATTAGTACAATAGTGGTAATAAATAAACAATAGCTAACTGATGATAAATAATGAATAGAATAATACCATAACCAATATAGAATAGTACCCCATGATAAACCAAAATAGGAAAAAAAATAAAAACCAAATAAGTAGATATTTCATTCCGTATATGTTTCAAGTTTCAATATTAAAAACCAAAATAAATAAACACTAATAAATCCCCAATAGAGTCTCGACATCATGTCTGGTCCCCTCATCCATGCTCCATCCCAACTCATCCATCTAAGATAGGGCTATTACCCTTATCATGTCCTGCAAACATGAAGTCTATTAGGGTACCAATCAGAAAACCCAAGTAGGGTGTGAATATAACTTAGTAGGCCACCACCAATGGTGTCTAAAACAATATCTAGTCTATAACAGTGTATGCAGTTATATAAGAATAAGGTATAATAAATAAAGTTAATAGTTATCAAATTTTATTATTCTTTAATTAACCACAAAATTCCTTAAGTTCATGATGTCACCCAAAATATCAATACCTAATTTGTCTCATTCCAGAGTATGAACCATCCCCCAAGGGATATCACATTTCATTACATCATAGATTTTCATTAATTAGTTCATTACACTTTCATATCACAGCCACTTGGAACTACATTACAATATATCATGGGCCTAGAACATCATTTATAGAACCTCATGGGTATTTAGAGAATTATTACCTATCCCACACCTCATCGGTATTTTTATAATCAGTCCTTGTCCCATACAATAATATTAACATGCATGCATTGGGGCCTAGAATGTTATATTTGTCACCCCGTGGGTATTTGGAGCATCATTCCTTGTCCCGCACCTCATTTATCAATCAAAAACATATATCACATATATCATATTAATCAAGTTTAAACATCATTAAACTTCTTAACAAACATTCTCATCATGGTGCATTATCTCAATTTATCACAACATTCATGGTTCTTCACTTAAATCACATGGAATAATATGAACAATTCACCATTAAACCATTTATCAACATTTAATCATATAAGACATTAACCCTTCAAGGTTAAGACAACCATACCTTAATTACCATTATCAACCAATTAATAAACACATAAATCAAACTATTTCATAAACCCACTGATCATCCAATTCCATAATCCCATTAATCCACCAATTCAATAATCCCATTAACTAATTAATTAAACCAATTCCAATATGCAATTTCCTAATACGGAAATTGGAATTGCACAAATACATACAAGAAATTATATTCAAGACTATAAGAATTGGAAATTAGACCACCTACCTCAAGGTCATTGATGGACATTGGACAAACCAAAAAAAACCAAATTGAAGCATAGGGTTCAAGATCACAACAGTGTGGAAGATCTAGGACAAAAAACTAAGATCAAGATCAAATGGATTTACATCTATCAAAACCTAGATCTGAAAAATCTCCAATAGAGGAAAATCCATCCCTCTTTATTGGGAAGTAGAGTTTGGATAGAGAGAAAACCAAATGGGGATGAAAACACATACCATAGAGGGGATAATTCTTGCAACACCCCAAGCTTCCACGGTACATTTCTCTTTGAATAATTCAATAGCTTGTGTTGTGTGCAACTTTGAGTTCTAGCACACTACGACACAATCAAACTAGTCATTATAAATAGTAATACCCACATTTTTGAAATTTTATAAATTTTATTTTTCAAAATGGACTTCATTTTTGGATTCATAATATCAAAATTATCTTAGGGTGAATTTTTGGTATTTTTCTGAAAACTTTCAATTTTTGATGAATAGTGAAAAACATTGCGTTATTGTTTAAAAACTAATTTTTATTTAAATAATTATTTAATTTATTTAAATTTATTTTAGGTAAAAATATATACATAATACCTATATAAGTTCAATTTAATTCATTAGAGTCATTTTATAATAAAATTAAATGTATAAAATTTTATTGAACATTTTAACGTCTTTTACCCACCTTCTAAGCACATTTGCAAATTTGTATAAAATGTAATTTTACCACTTCTATGAATTGAATTTAAAAAATCTGAGAGACATGGTTGATATCAGTAAGTAAAATTTTGTTCAATAGGATGAAAATAATTTTTGGTGAATAGTAACATTTGAATTTCATTTACCACGGTTAAAAGTAAATAGGGTAATTAAAGGTAAAAATGATATTATAATTACCCTAAAACATGTCCTAATTATATTGGATAAGTGTTTTTTGACCAAAATCAACCTTAGGAATAAAATATGATCCTATTTTATCCACTTGGATTAGATTAGGACATTTATTATTATTTTATTTAAAGAAGAGTTAAAAGTGTTAAATTCAAATTTTCATAACTAAAACATTTTTAATGTAGGGTTATACATAAGATAAATTAGACTATTAATATTCATTAGAAATATAAAAATATTTAATATATAATAGTATTTTATTTATAATATTTATATATTAAATAATTAAATTTATTTATGACACAATGATGATGCAGTAATTACCTTATTAATGAAAGATTAAAATAATTGATATTATAAATATCCAAATAAATGTAAATTGAGACTTTTGATGCATTCCACTAATTTTATAGGTTAATATGACATGTTAGGATTGATTTAATTTATCTTTTTTTAAGTAATCAATTTTTTTTAACTTTCATAAAAACCAAATACTAAATAGTGTCAAAATTGATATAAATGAGTTTTTAAAAACAAATACTATATTATTAATTGATATAATATTCCTAAGAATATAAGGTTCATCAAAAGGACTTATATAAGGTTATATATTTCAATAATGAACCACTTGGGGTTATATTGTATTTTTATAGTAAGTATATTAACCATTTATTATAATAATACAAAAATACATGGTAAAAGTTAAACTATTTAACTAAGAGTTCAATCTAAAAAATAAGGTTAATATGGTGACCTAAACCTGTAAAAAACCTATTATTTGATAGTTTTTCGACCCATACCCATCTTATCCTCAAAATAAATCCTTTTGGATCCATTATAAACCGAATATGATTGTATAATAAATTAATATTTCAAGCTTTTCCTAAAGTGAACCTCACCTCTCTTGTAAAAGGGTACTTCCCCTTCTCTCAAAATCACTCCTCCAAAGCCATTTGGCTCAGAAAAAACCTGATAAAATAAATTCCCAACTACCCTCACATAAACCTAGATTCCTTACTTTGATCATAAAGCCGACCTAAGGATCCCTTTTTATCAAATTAAAAGAAGCACCCGAAGAAGAGGTAATAATTTCATCACCTCTTTCAAAGTTATTTTTTTCTTTCACTTCCTCTTTATTTGTTGTATCCATAAAAAAGTAATAAATACAGTACCTTATATATAATTTTATGTTATTATAAATATGGTACAACCATGTTCATTATTCAATCCATCCTATGAATGAAAAAGTCGTCATATGTGTGTACGTATGGCTTACCGTCTCCACGTCGTGGTGTAGTTTGTTATTCAAGACTTCATTATTTGGATGGGTATAATAATGAGTATAATTTATGTAAATAATAAATATAAAATTTTAATGAATCTTTATATGTAATATACCATCTAATTAAAAATTATTTCACCATTAATAGAATGATATTGTCGCTAGTGCGTACATACGGATTACAGTCTCCACGAACACGATAGATTCATTCCCCATCATAACCATTCAAGAATAATTTTAATTTTTTGATTTAAAATAATTTTACGAACTTAATATCATTATGGATATTAATAAAATTCATCCTATCCATAAAAAACATGATTTACATAACAAAACATATAAAGGAAAATGAATCAGTTAACACCCGAAACAATGATACTGCTGAAATATTATTAACAAAACAATATTAGAAGATCATATATGATATTATATTTATGTATGTGGTTCTTGTATAGTTTAATAAAAATTATTTAACTATTATATAGGAGGTTAACATACCCTCAACTAAGTAAAAGTACAAGTTAAGGTTTAATTTTATAATCTCTTTATTATCTGAGGTTGTTTATACATGAGTATCTACTGGGACCTCTTTATCATCCACATCCATGTTTCATAAAAATGTATTTCAAAACATTTTTACTATTTCCTATAATATGGGTTAAATTCATTTATAAACTTGTTTGAATTTTTATAATTTTTTTTTGAAAATAATTTTTCTGTTCTTTTCCAAACAAGGTACTTTATGACCTTTTCGAAAAATTAAGATCAGAATGTTTTTTTAATGTATACAAAGGGTACAAATATCTTTCATCATTATAACATCTTAGAATCTTCCCTTAAAATCTTATAAGAATATTTTAAAAATAAATGTTTTATTTTATAATTACGTGACTTTTAAATGATTTAAAAATAGAAAGATATATTTCTCTCAAATAGTTTTTATTTCATCTATGTCAAAATCCTTTGATGGATTTTACACTTGTTTGAAGTTGATTTATTATGATACAATCTTCTATATTGTGTTAAAGTTTTTTTTATATGTTTGACTGTGGATGTGTTGTTTTATACCATTCATGGTTTATGGTTAAAGTATTAACATTTTGTATGATATTTTTAATATAAATGTTTATGTTATTTTTCAACCTTTTCATGTGAGGAATGCATTGGACTTCAAAGTGACGGGTGGAGACCACTTTAGCTGGTCGATGCATCGGTAGGTCTCATGAGACAAACTAGTGTCTTGGAACAAGTCCTTGATAAAATATTATTTCTAGTCTTGGAACGAGGCCTTGAATATTTGGTTATGATGTCCAGAATTGTGCATTCCATCATTATAAAATTAGCTATTGATATTAAATGTGATTATTCGACTAGTAGAATATCCATGTGAATAAGTAAATGGGATTATTTGATTTATCTTTTCCATATTATGCTGAAGTTTAAGTTTAAAAAGGATTGTGTTTTGGTCTTATACATTGCCTTAAATGTTTAGTCTTATTTATGACAGTTTCCTATATATTGTTATCCTTACTGAGCATATGGTCTCACGCCTTTCTTCTATTTTATTTTTTCTAGGATGTGAAGAAGTATATTATGATTAAACTATAGGGATAGGCCAAGGATATGAGTGCATTAAAAGGGGATACAATTTTGTTTTTATTTATTTCATGATGTAATGTAAAACTTATGTATATATCTAGTACTTTCAAGGATACTAAACTAATCAGTATTTCGAGACTTGATCTCTTGTGATCATGCCAATGTTATGTAATAATGCACCATCATTGGGTAACTAGGGTTGTGGAATTATAGATGGTATCAGAGGAAGTTTATTACAAACCTTGGAAGCTAGATTTAAAAAACTCTAATTAGAGAACATTACCCTAAGATATACTTTGAGGATTAGTATAAAAGAACTTCCTAGAATTTTAGTAATGTAGATATTTTGTGTATTTTCCAAGAAATGAATCCCTGTTTGTATACGAGCAGGTAGAGGTGGCTTCAAAACAAATGTACCTAGGAGTGAAAACTCCGACAAGGAGTTTCGGTCTTGACCCAAGGTATCCTAGTACACGACAATGGGCCTTACTGCACTCTTGGTTACGACACTTCTGGGGGATATGCTTAGGATATTTCACATTTTCTTTACAAACCATTATGAAGTATTTATGATTAAATAATTCCTCAAAGAAAACATTTTTTTATGATTATGGATTGTATGCATAAACTGTTCAATTTATGTTAGGTATTTTACTAGTTTGGAATTATGTATTGTGATTCATAAACTAATCTAGTGTATTCCATTGTTTAGAAATGGTGCCTAGTGAAAGGAATGGAAATTGTATCAACACGCATAATCCATGTAGGGATTTCTTTCCTACTCAAGATAATTATAGTGGAGATGGTGATGAAATTAGTGCTGAACAACTTATAACCATACTAGGACAACTCACTCAGGTTATGAATAATAACCTTACCCATATAGAGCACCCTGATCCAAAATGTGGAGGATCAATGTTAGACTGATTCATGAGGAAACAAACATAAATATTCAATGGGACTACAAATCCATTTGTAGTTGAGCAATGGATAAGTTCCTTAGAGAAAATATGTCATGCTTTGGGGAGTAGCGAAAAGGAAAAAGTTTTCATGGTAGTTTATCACCTCACAGGATATGCAGATCAATGGTGGTCATTAATTCAAAACACAAAGGAGGGTGAAGAAGTAAAAAATATGGAATGGAGGGAGTTTAAAGATATTTTCTTAGAAAAATAATTTCCTCATGACCATCGGGGGAATATGGAAAGACAATTTCTGAGTCTGAGGCAAAAGGAGAATGGGAATGTCACAAAGTATGAGGATAACTTTACAAGGTTATCAAGGAATATAGCAGATTATATACGTAACCTAAGGAGTAATATTGATCAATTCATTGATTGGTTAAAACCATTTCTTCCTTGAGAATTGTCTCTCAATCATTCTCATCATACAAAGATATTGTCTCATGTGCTATCAAGACAGAAAAGGAATTCTCTAAGTCTTATGAATTTAAAGAAAAGAAAGAGAAGAAGAGATCTGTTAAACACTCTAGAAATGGAAATAAGGGGAAGAAGGGAAAAGTTGAATTTCCATTCTACAGTAAATGTGGGAAGAAACACCCCAATACTTGCCTAAAGGAAATGGGAGTCTATTATAAATGTGTAGAAAAAGGCCATCAATCTCGTGATTACAAGGGAAAGATAGAGTCTGTCAATTTTTAATGCTAAAATTATAGAGAAATGGGGAATTATGAAAATTAATGTCCTAATATCCAAGGAAACTTGCCTTAGAAAAGGCCATGAGAGCAAGGTCAATATTATGTGATCACTACTGCTGATGTTGAAGCATCGAATGATGTGGTGGTAGGTAATTTAATGGTTTCCTAAAATTTATCCAATGATTTATTTGATTCTGGATCATCACATTGTTTCATATCTTCCTAGTTTTCTAAGAAAATTAGATATTTACAATTGATTTAACAAGGTATTTGTCTGTCAAAACTCATTAGGGAAGTATCATTGCTACAAAGTTTTGTGAATCAGTTCCTATTAGGGTATATAAACATTCTTTATATATTGATCTCATCATCATAACCATGATTAAATTTGATATAATCCTCAGTATGGATTGGATTTCGGACTATGATGTTAATATTTATTGTAATAAGAAGGAGGTTACAATTTTTAATGATTATAAGGAATACCTTACCTTTAGTGTATAAACGTCACCATCTGATTATTATCTAGATCCACCCCTAGTAGTTCTACTAAATTCAATTATTGGGGAGGAAGATAGTGAAATAACTATGGGTGAGGAAAGGAATGTTCAAATAGAATACATACCTATTGTGAAAGAATATGTTGATGTGTTTCTAGAGGATTTACCAAGACATCCTCCAGAATGAGAAATTGATTTTTACATTGATTTAATTCCTGGTTCAAGGCCCATATCAAAGACCCCTTATAGAATGGCCAATATGGATTTAGTGGAACTAAAAAAACAACTAAAGGAATTGAGTAATAAAGGATTTATTCTCCCTAGTGTTTCTCCATGGGGATCCCCTGTTCTTTTTGTAAGAAGAAAGATAGATCTATGAGGTTGTGCATTGACTATAGGGAGATCAATGAAATAAAAATAAAGAACAAGTATCCCCTACCTTGCATTGATGATTTATTCGATCAAATTCATGGAGCTCAATATTTTTCAAAGATTGACCTTTGATCTGTATATCATCAGTTGTGTGTGAAGAAGGAATACATTCTGATGACAGCATTTCGAACTAGTTACGGGAATTACGAGTTTATAGTAATGCCTTTTGAATTGACTAATGCACCCTCTATTTTCATGGATCTAATGAATAGAGTTTTCAAGAAATATCTTGATGAATTTTAGTGGTATTTATTGATGATATCTATGTATACTCCAAAAGATACAAAGATCATGAAAATCACTTGTGCACTATTCTAAAGACTCTTAGAAGAAATGAATTATATGGGAAGTTTAGAAAGTTTGAATTCTGGATTCTAGAGATTTCTTTTCTTGTCCATATTGTCTCTAAGGATAGAGTCTCTGTTGATCCTTCTAAGACAAGAGAAATACAAGAATGGTCAGCACTGACGAGTATAACTGAGGTACGCAATTTTATTGGTTTAGCAGGTTATTATAGGCGTTTCATCTTTAATTTTGCTTAATTGGAGAACCCATTAACTAAGCTCACATGTAAAGGGGTTATATTTGTTTGGAAAAAAGAGTGTGAAGAATGTTTTGAAGAACTGAAGAGAAGATTATTCAATGCTTCTATCTTGAATCTACCATAGGGGAATGATGGTTTTGTTATTTATAGTGATGCTTCAAAGAAAGGATTGGGTTGTGTCCTTATACAGAATGATAGGGTTATTTAATATGCATCACGTAATCTAAAAATTCATGAACAAAAGTATATCACTCATGATCTTGAGTTAGTAGTAGTAATAGTTGCTCCGAAGATATGGAGACACTGTCTTTATGGTGAAAAATGTGAGATTTATACTGATCACAAGAGTTTGAAGTATATTTTCTCAAAAAAAACTCAACATGAGTCAAAGTTGATGGCTTGAACTACTCAAGGATTATGATTTCACTATACACTTCCACTTGGGTAAGGAAAATAAGGTTATAGATTCTTTGAGCAGAAAGTATCATGGAGTTTTGAACAAGATGAGAGTTGAAAGGGATCCTATGTTCATGGATCTAGTAAAGATGGATATGGGAATAATCATGGAAGGTGAAACATAAATAATTTTTCAAATGGTTTCCAAACCATCCTTACTAGAAAGGATAAAAAGTTCTTAGACAGATGATGAGGAGTTTCAAAATAAAATTAAAGTTTTGAATGATGGGAGATTGATTGAATTTGTATATGAAGATAAAATTTTAAAATTTGGGAAGATACTTTGTGTTCCTGACATACCTGATCTAAAAAGAGAATTGTTGGATGATGCTCATAGATCCAATTTCTTAATACACCCAGGTAGCACTAAGATGTATAGATATGTGAAGGAACATTTTTGGTGGGACAACATGAATAGGGAGATTGCTGATTACGTGTCACGATGTATGTCTTTTCAACAAGTGAAGTATGTAAGACAACATCCTAGAAAAGTCATGCAACCTCTTCCCATACCTGAGTATAAATGGGATGATATTACGATGGAAATTTTCATGGGGCTACCAAAGGCTCCTAGAAGGAATGATTCAATATGGGTCATTGTTGATCATCTTACCAAGTCAGCAATTTTCTTGATATAAGAGAAGATTTACCACTTGAACATTTAGAAAGACTATATATTAATGAAGTTTTAAGACTTCATGAAGTACCCCTATCAATTTTTTCTAATCGTGATCCCTGTTTTACAACAAGATTCTGGAAAATTCTTTAGAAGGCCCTAGATACTGAACTTCATTTGATCACTTCCTACCACCCTCAAACTAATGGATAATCATAATAGACTATTCAAACCTTAGAAGACATGTTGATATCTTTCTCACTTGACTTTCAAGGTATGTGGGATTAATATTTACCTCTGGTAGAATTTTCATATAATAATAGCTTCCATTCAAGTATTCATATGGCACCATATAAAGCATTATATAGAAAGAGATGTCACACACCAACTTGTTGGGATGATGTTGGTGAAACAAAACTCGTAATCCCAGAACTTGTTGAGGAAACAATGGAAAAGGTGAAGATTATCCAAACCTACATCAAAGCATCTCAAAGTAGGCAAAAGAGATATGACGATAATTGAAGGAAGGATTTGAAATTTTAAGTAAGAGATCATGTTTTCTTGAAGGTATATCCATCGAAGGGTGTTATACGATTCGGTAAGAAGGGTAAATTAAGTCTCAGGTACATCGGACCTTTCGAAATTCTAGAACGAATTGGAGTTGTAGCTTACCATTTGGAAATGCCTACAAGTCTCTCCAAAGTTCATAATGTGTTCCACATATCAATGTTGAGAAAATACATACCTAACCCAACGCATGTACTCACCTATGAAGAAATAGAACTAGAACCCAATATGTTTTATTGTGAAGAGTCTGTCAAGATTCTTGATACCATAGAACAATTGTTGATAAACCGGATGACTCGTATGGTAAAAGTTCTATAAAGAAACCATAAGATGGAAGAGGCAACGTGGGAACCTGAGGAACTTATGATGAAGAACCGCCTGAATCTTTTTATACAGTAGTATTCTAGAAATTTCAAGGATGAAATTATTTAAAGGAGGGAATAATGTAACACCTCAAGCTTCCACGGTACGTTTCTCTTTGGATAATGCAATATCTTGCGATGTACGCAACTTCAAGTTCTAGCACACCACGACCCAATCAAACTAGCCGTTATGAATAGTAATACCCACTTTTTTAAAATTTTATAAATTTTATTTTTTAAAATAGACTTTACTTTTGGATTCGGAATATCAAAATTAGCTTAGGGTGAATTTTTGGTATTTTTTTGAAAATGTTCAATTTTTGATAAATAGTGAAAAACACTGTGTTATTGTTTAAAGCCTACTTTTTATTTAAATAATTATTTATTTTATTTTAATTATTTTTAGGTAAAAATAGATAAATAATACCTATATAAGTTCAATATAATTCATTGGAGTCATTTTATAATAAAATTAAATGTATAAAATTTTATTGAACATTTTAACGTCATTTACCCACAGTCTAGGCACATTTGTAAATTTACATAAAACACAATTTTACCACTTCTATGAATTTAATTTTAAAAATACGAGATACATGGTTGATATTAGTAAGTAAAATGTGGTTCAATAGGATGAAAATAATTTTTGGTTAATAGTAACTTTTGAATTTTATTTACCACAGTTAAAAGTAAATAGGGTGATTAAAGGTAAAAATGATATTATAATTACCCTAAAACATGTAATAATTCTATTGGATAAGTGTTTTTCGACCAAAATAAACCTTATGAATAAAATATAATCCTATTTGATCCACTTTGATTAGATTAGGACATTTATTATTATTTTATTTAAAGAAGAGTTAAAAGTGTTAAATTCAAATTTTCATAACTAAAACATTTTTAATATAGGGTTATACATAAGATAAGTTCTACTATAAATATTCGTTAATATAAAAATATTTCCTAGATAATGTTATTTTATTTATAATTTTTATACATTAAATAATTAAATTTATTTATGACACAATGATGATGCAGTAATTACCTTATTGATGAAAGATTAAAATAATTGATATTATAAATATCCAAATAAATGTAAATTGAGACTTTTTATGCATTAAACTAATTTTCTAGGTTAATATGACATGTTAGGATTTATTTAATTTATTTTTTTCTAAGTAATCAAGTTTTTTTTTACTTTCACAAAAACCAAATACTAAATAGTGTCAAAATTGACATAAATGGGTTTTTAAAAACAATATTATATTATTAACTGAAATAATATTCCTAAAAATCTAAGGTTATTACAAATGAATTATATAAGGTTATATATTTCAATAATGAACCACCAGGGGTGCTCTTTTCTTTTTATAATAAGTTTATTAACCATTTATTATAATGATACAAGAATACATGGTAAAAGTTAAACTATTTAACGAAGAGTTAAATCTAAAAAAATAAGGTTAATATGGTGACCTAAACCTGTCTAAAACCTATTGGTTGAGAGGTTTTCGACCTAGACCCACCTTATCCTCGAAATAAATCCATTTTTATCCATTATAAACTGAATATGATTGTATAATAGATTAATATTTCAAGCTTCTCCTTAAGTGACTCTCACCTCTCTTATAAAAGGGTACTTCCCCTTCTCCCAAAATCACACCTCCAAAGCCCTTTGTCTCATCCAAAACTTACTCAAATATCTCCCCAAATACCCTCAATTCAACCTATAGTCCTTAATTTTATCAGAAATCCGACCTAAGTATCCCTTTTCATCATATCAAAAGGAAGCACCCGAAGAAGAGGTAATAATTTCATCATCTCTTTCAAAGTTATTTTCTTCTTCCAGTTCCTATTTATTTTTTGTTTCCATACAAAATTAATAACTACAATACCTTATACATAATTTGATTTTATTATAAATATGGTACAACCATATTCATTATTCTATGCATCCTATGAATTACAATGTCACCATAGGTGCGTACGCACGGTTTACCGTCTCTACGTCATGGTGTAGTTTGTTATTCAACACTTCATTATTTGTATGGGTATGATAATGAGTATAATTGATTTAAATAAAAAATATAACATGTTAATTATTATATATATATAATATACCATCCAATTACATCCTATTTCACCATCAATAGAATGGTATTATCACTCGTGCGTACGTACGGATTACCGTCTCCAGGAACGCGATGAGATCCATTCCCCATCGTAACCATTCAAGAATAATTTTCATTTTATGGTTTAAAATAATTTTTAAGAACTTAATATCATTCTTGATATGAATCAAATACATCCTATCTATAACCACCATGACTTACATAACAAAACATAAAAAGGAAAATGAACCAGTTAACACCTAAAACAATGATACTACTGAAATATTATTAACAAAACAATATTAGAAGATCATATATGATATAATATTTTTGTATGTGGTTCTTATATAATTTAATATCAATTATTTAACTATTATAAAGGAGGTTAACGTACCCTAGACTAAGGAAAAGTACAAGGTAATGGTTAATTTTACAATCTCTTTATTATGTGAGGTTTTTTATACTTGAGTATCTACTGGGATCTCTTTATCATCCACATTCGTGTTTCTTAAAAATGTATTTCAAAAAAAAATTACTATTTCCTATAATATGGGTTAAAGTCATTTATAACCTTTTTTAATTTTTATAAAATTTTTTGAAAGGAATATTTTCATCATTTTCCAAACAAGGTGATTTATGACCTCTTCAAAAAATTAAGGTAATAATGTTTTTTAATGTATATGGTGGGTGTGGATGTCTTCCACCATTATAACATCTTAGAAGCTTACCTTATAAGCTTATAAGAATATTTCCAAAATAAATGTTTTCTTTTATAATCACGTGACTTTTAAATGATTTCAAAATAGAATGAGATATTTCTATCAAATAGTTTTGATTTCATTTATGTCAACATCCTTTGATGGATTTTACACTTGTTTAAATTTGATTTATTATGATACAACCTTACATATTGTATTGAAGGTTTGGTGATATGTTTGACTGCGGATGTGTTGTTTTTATACCATTCATGGTTTATGGTTAAAGTATTAACATTTTATATGATAGTTTTAATGTGAATGTTTATGTTATGTTTCAACCTTTTCATATGAGAAATATATTGGACTTAGTAAGTGACAGGTGGAGCCCGCTATAGCTCCTCAATGTATAGGTAGGTATCATGAGACAAACTAGTGTCTCGGCACAAGGCCTTGACAAAATCTTATTTTTAGTCTTGGCATGATGCCTTGACTATGTGGTTATGATGTTCAGCATTATGCATTCCATCATTATGAAATTAGCTATTGATATTACATGTGATTATTTGACTAGTAGAATATCCATGTGAATAATTATATGAAATTATTTGATTTAACTTTTCCATATTATGCTGAAGTTTAAGTTTAAAAATGATTTTTTTAATCTTATACATTACCTTAAATGTTTATGCTAATTTATGATATTTTCCTCTATATTATTATCCTTACTGAGCAACTGAGATCACCCCTTTCTTATGTTTTCTTTTTCCCAGGATGTGAAGAAGTATATTATTATTAACTTTTAGGGATAGGCCAAAGTATATGAGTATGTTCAAAGGGGACACAATGTTGTTTTTCTTTATTTAATGATGTAATGTAAAACTTATGTATGTATCTAGTACTTACAAGGATACTAAACTAATCGGTATTTCGAGACTTTATCTCTTGTTATCATGCCAATTTTATGTAATAATGCACCAAATCTAGGTAACTAGGGTCGGGGCATTACAATCCTTCAATCAGATCTTCAATTCATCAAGAAAAGGGTTCTATGAGCCTTTAAATCCTTCTGATAGCTTCAAAAATAATAGGAATGTGTTTAGTTCTGAGTGGAGGGAATAAGGGTTATGAAGAACCTTTGTGGTGTTTTGTTTAACAAAGTTTTGTATTTTTTTAAAATCAATCTTTTTGTTGAAGAATGTTTTTGAGTTACAGAAAGTTGAAGTTGTTGGTTGTTGAAGATTTCCTTAAAGAAGATTATGTTGAAGAATAAGAAGTCAGAAGTTAAAAAATTATCTCAAACTTTCTTAACAAAATCAGATGATGCTTTACTGATCTTAAAGTTCTCACAAATCATGAAAATCTTCATGATAAAAGCTGTTGAAGAAATAGTGAAGAGGATTGATGTTTTTCACTAAGAAAATTCTGAGAAAATTCGGACTCTACCTTCTGATTCTGAAATTCGTAGTCAACTTACTAAGCCTGAAGTTCAAATTGTACCTCCTGAGTCTGAAATTCGGAGTCTACTTACTGAGCCTAAAGTTCAAAGTCTACTTGCTGAGCCAGAAGTTCGAAGTCTACTTTCTAAACCTAAAGTTTGGAGTCTACTTGTTGAGCCTGAAGTTTAGAGTCTACTTGATAAACCTAAAGTTCGGAGTCTACTTGCTGAGCCTGAGGTTCGGAGTCTACTTGTTGAGCCATAAGTTCAAAGTCTACTTGCTCAACCTAAAGGTCATAGTCTACTTGTTGAGCATGAAGTTCGGAGTCTACCTCCTGAGTCTGAAATTCGTAGTCTACTTTCTGATCCGGAAGTTCAGAGTCTACTTCCTAAACCTGAAGTTCACATTCTACTTGCTAAACCTAAAGTTTGGAGTCTACTTGATAATCCTGAAGTTCAGAGTCTACTTGCTGAGCCAGAAATTCGGAGTGTACTTCCTGAACCAGAAATTTAGAGTGTACTTCCTGAACCAAAAATTCAGAGTGTACTTCTTGAACCAGAAATTCGGAGTGTACTTCCTGAACCAAAAATTCAGAGTGTACTTCCTGAACCAGAAATTCAGAGTGTACTTCCTGAACCAGAAATTCAGAGTGTACTTCCTGAACCATAAATTCAGAGTATACTTCCTGAGATAGAAATTCGGAGTGTACTTCATGAACCAAAAATTTGGAATGACAATCCTGAGAAACATACTGAGAAATTCGGAATGACAATCCTGAGCAACATGCTAAGAAATTCAGAATGACAATCCTGAGCAACATGCTGAGAAATTCGGAATGACAATCCTTAGAAACATGCTGAGAAATTCGGAATGACAATCCTGAGCAACATACTGAGAAATTCAGAATGACAATTCTGAGTTCAAGAAAACCAGAATTTCAACTTTGCTTAAATCTCATAGAAATTTAAGGAGATTTGAATAAGTAAAAGATTTAAGAGTAAATTCAAGAGATTTGTGGAGTTTTTTGAAATTTGAAGAAGCGGGAAAGTTTTTCAAGATTCACGCCCTTGTTTTCTGAGTTGCCTATAAATATGTGCTCAGATCATTCTCTCATTAACAAATTTTTACA
Source organism: Viscum album (assembly GCA_963277665.1). Classification (NCBI taxonomy): domain Eukaryota; kingdom Viridiplantae; phylum Streptophyta; class Magnoliopsida; order Santalales; family Viscaceae; genus Viscum; species Viscum album. Next base: position 642,281,724 of record OY728120.1, on the reverse strand, counting down.
CACGCGGAAAAGACGGAGCGCTAGAGAATTCTTTGTGAAAAGTTCCTACCGTCTTGAAGAAGTTTCCTTGATTATTTGAGAATAAGATAATCTGGATTGAATATTCAGAGTGATCATTTGTGCAGAACTATAATTATCTTTCTAAGAAGACCGATTTCAGAATATCGGATTCAAGGAAACCGAATTGAGAATTCGGAGTGAGCATTTGTGCGGAACGATCATTATCTTGCTGAGAAGATCGGTTTCATAAAATCAGATTCAAGAAATCCTATTGAAGATTCGGAGTGATCATTTAGAGTGATCATTTGTGGAGCAGCTTATCAAAGTTCTTATTCTTGTGTTTGGCTCATTTGTTCTTTAAGGAAACTTTGTAAACTGACGAGAGTCAGTATAATCTTTCCTATCGGGAGATAGAAGGTGTCCAACGGAAGTTGGCACAAGTTGTATTCACTTCTTCATTATAGTGGATTTCCATAGACCCACGGGAGTGGCTATGGCAAGGACGTAGGTTCTCTTATTGATACTGAACCTTGTAAATCTTGTGTTCCTTTCTTGGTTTTCCTTTCTTGCATGATTGAGTATCTTGATAAAGGTTTAGAAGGAAATTAATCTTAACAGGTTGCAAGGGTTAAGTTTGTTAAAGTCTTGAAACTTATAAAAGTTAAACAAATGATTCAACCCCCCCCCCCTTCTCAGTTGTCATTCGATCCTTGGAACTTCAAGTGGTATCAAAGGCACGTTCCTTTGTTTAGTCCTTATCATGGATAATATCAATTCTGTCAACAGTAGAGGAATTACTATGTTCGATGGAAATAATTATTATGGATGGAAAAATAGGATGATTCCTTATCTCCTATCTCTTGGCCTTTAAGTTGTTGATGCTGCTACTATTGGCTTTCTACCTATTGAGAAAAATGCTCCTATGACCTTTGCTGACAAGAGAAACATAGAAGTTTATGGAAAGGATAGAAATGATATTCTCATGTCCTTATCAGAAAATGTTTATCAGAATGGGTCTCACAACATCAAAAATCATGTGGGACAAGCTGGAAAGTGTTTTTGAAGGAAACACAAAAGTCAAGGAGGCCAAGCTACAAATCTGGAGTAGTAAGTTTGAAGACATCAGGATGAGATATGATGAAACAATTTATGAATACTTCACCAGAGTTAATGAAATTGTATGCAACATTAGGGGATTCAGATAAAACTTGTAAGATTCTACAATTGTGAAGAAACTTATGAGAAACTTTCCAGACATGTTTGATTCTAAAATTTCAGCTTTATAAGATAAGGATGATTTATCTCTTGATGAACTGCATAACTTTATTGTTACCAATGAAATGAGTAAAGCTCCAATATTTAAGAATCATATGAAAGATGAAATGGATTTTGAAGCTATGAGAAAGATGAAAATCCAAGATGATGAAGAAGATGACCCTTGTGAGTCTGTTGATAAGGAATATGAAGAGTTGAATGAAAAAATTATGTCTCTCATATCCAAGAACTATCGAAGAGGAAGAGGAAAGTATAGAGGAAAACTTCCTCTCAAATGTTTTGAGTGTGGTGGAATTGGATACTTTTCTATGAATTTACCTAAGAAGAAAGTTGGAGAATATCAAGATGTTTCTAATGATAATTATCTGTGGAAGAAGTATAACAAGAATGAAAAAGAAGATAAGACTTCAAAAGAATTCAAGAAGAAGTTTTCAGGAAAGAAAATAAGTATGTTGAGCAAGAAGTTTGAATCGGAATCATCTGACAATGATTCCTCTAAAGATGAAAGTAAAGAAAGATTTAGAACCTTCATTGCAAAAGTTGAGAAAACAAATATTTCCTCAGAAAGTGAAGAAGGTGGTGAAGAATCTTATAGAGAATATCAACTAAGATCCGAACTCATTGCATGTCTTGAGAAAAACAAATCTCTCAAGAAATAAATTCATGTGATGAAGAAAAATCATGAATAAGTTCATGATGGAAGTAAAGATGTCACCAAGAAGGAATATGAATACATTCAAGAAATTTTAAGTTACAAACTTAGAATTGATGAACAAGGAAAGATGATTGAAGATCTTAGCAAGAAGATGGAAGCTAAGGAAGAATAAGCAAACAATGTGAAATCAAAACTCCTTGATTCCGAAAATACCCTAAGGAAGATGAATGAAAACTTAAACAAAGCTACAAAAGTAAAAGTTGAGACCTCTAAAAATGTTGTGAAGGCTCATTACGAGAATCAGGTGAAATATTCTCTTGCCAAAAACAATGTTTCATCTGATTCTTCTAACATTTCAGGTTTTGGAAGAGGTGTTAGTAAAGCTTGGGTGGAGAAAGGATGTAAGAAATCTATCAATCCCATAAAAGTATAAGACTCGCTCAAAAGAAGAGATGGCCTACATCCTGGGTTTTATAGAGCTGAAAGAAGTTATCAACCTTAACAAAGTTTCTATAATGAAATATCATTCATTAATAGAAAATCAAGATTTGAGGGATATTACTGGTGTTGTGGAATATATGGGAATATAGCTTATAATTGTTGGCACAATTTATCTCTACCCGGAATAAGGTTTGAGCAAAGTTTAAGAAATAGTAACTCTCTGTACTCACAGAAAGTTGAAAAGGTGAATTCTTAAGATGTTAGAAACATTCCAACAAAGAATCAATTTGAATGTTTGGATGAAGTTTGTGGAAGATGTGATCAGTTTGGTCATCATGTCGAATGATGTATGACACTCCTTCCAGAACAAGTTTCTTATGATAAGAAAGAAAAGAATGCTGAAAATAAGAAGGTTGATGAGAGATATTTTTTTGTTGAGACAGCTTTGAAAGAAAGTAAGAGGAACAAACCATGGATTCTTGATAGTGGTTGTTCTTCACACATGACATGTGATATAAAAATCTTGGAAGATGTTGAAATTCATGATGGAGGAGCGGTTACGTTTGGCAATGATAGTTCCCTAAAAATTAAGGGAATCGGAACAGCAGATATTGAAGCATAGAAAATAAAATATAAGGAAGTCTTTCTTGTTGATGGGCTAAAACATAACTTACTTAGTGTAAGTCAACTTTGTGATGATGGAAAAGAATTTATCTTCAGAAAGGATTCTTGTATCATCAAAAGTGTGAAAAATGGAAAATTGATTACAAAAAGAGAAAGAACCAGTGGGAATATCTTTCAAATTGGAGAATCCAATAACTCTTGTTATTTGAGTGATGAAGATGAAAATAAGTTGTGGCATTGAAGACTTGGCCACCTTGGGAAGAATAACATGAGTAAGCTTTCTAAAGTTGATGTTGTTTGGAATTTTCTAGAACTAAAAAGAAGAGATTAAGATGTTTGTTTTACTTTCCAAAAAGGAAAGATGACTAACAAAGGCCATAAAAGATTTGAGATTCAATCTAAAACCCCACTTGAGCTTATTCATGCTGATCTGTGTGGGCCGATGAGACATCAATCAACAAAAGTAGATTTATAATTTATCACTTTTATTGATGACTTCACTCGGATGACAAACATCATGTTCATGAAGCATAAGTCAGAGGCTATTGAAATGTTTAAATTCTTCAGAAGAGATGTCAAGAAAGAATTGGGGGATTCTATAAAGAAATTAAGAACAGACAACGGTACCGAATTCATAAGAAATGCTTTTGAAACTTACCTAAGGAAGCATGGTATCAAACATCAGTATAGTGCTCCCTATACACCACAACAAAATGGAGTTGCTGAAAGGAAAAATAGAAGCTTGGTGGAAATGGGAAGAAGTATGTTATCAGAATACAAACTTTCAAAATTCTTTTGGAGAGAAGTTGTTAAAACTGTTGTAAGTGTTCAAAATAGATGCTTGTTGAGACAAGAAACCTACATGACTCCTTAAAATATGTGGTATAAAAAAACATTCTTTTAATTACTTAAAGTTTTTGTAAGTCCATGATTTCTCAAAATCAAAAATCCAGACTTAGGAAAGTTTGATGAGAAAGCTAAAGAATAAATATTTATGGTTTATTCACCAAATGGAAGAAGTTACAAATACTGGAACAAACGTTTACAGAAGTTGGTGGATTCATATGATGTGAAGGTAATTGAAAATCCAAGTTCCTTCACAAAATTTTCTAAGAATACTGAGGAAGATAAATCATAGAATCCCCACCAGAGTGAGAGTGACTCAGGTAAGTCACATGGGGAAGAAAGTGATGCTGGGAAAGGAAATGTGAGTTTTCCTACATTACAAAAACATGTTGAACCTGAAAATATTATTGGGGATCAGAAGGCTCCAGTTCAGACAAGAAGGAAGTTGAGATTAGAAAATCAGACTTCCCTTATCTCAAAAGTTGAACCAGAATCAGTTTCAGAAGCTATTCAACATAAATAATGGGTGGATTCTATGAATGAAGAACTGAATCAGATTGAGAAGAATGAAACATGGGAACTTGTTCAAAGTCCAGAAAATAAGAATGTTATTGGAACCAAGTGGGTTTACAGAAATAAAGTGAATGAGCATGGAGAAGTTACAAGAAACAAAGCAAGTCTTGTGTGTAAAGGGTATGCACAGGTGGAAGGTGTGGATTTTGATGAAACCTTTTCCCCTGTTGCAAGGTTGGAAACTATTCAAATGTTTCTTACAGTGGCTACTCATCGGAATTACAAGGTTTATCAGATGGATATAAATTCATCTTTCTTAAATGGTGAGATTGAGTAATAAGTTTACATTGAACAACCTTGTGGGTTTTTGCTTGATGAGGATGAAAACAAAGTTTGCAAATTGAATAAGGCCTTGTATGGGTTGAAACAAGCTCTACGAGCATGGTATTCGAAGCTTGACAATTCTCTGAGAAAGATGAAATTTTCTAAAGGAAAGGTTGATAGCAACTTTATGTTAAAGATGTTGACTCTGTAACTTTAATTGTAATCATGTATGTGGATGATATAATTTTTTATGGAGATGAAGAAAAGGTTTGTGAAGAGTTCACTGAAGAGATGAAGGAAAATTTTGAAATGTCAATGTTGGGAGAATTAACTTTCTTCCTTGGATTACAAGTTCAACAACAAGAAAACTATATTTTCCTATCCCAAGAAAAGTATGACAAAGAATTGTTAAATAAGTTTGGGATGGAAGAATCAAAGGAAGTTTCGACCCCTATCTCTGTGAGCACAAAGTTGAGAAAATATGAGTCAGGAAACAGTGTGAATCAGAAAGACTTTATAAAGTTGATAGGAAGTCTTCTTTATCTTACAACTTCAAGGCCTGATATTGCTTATGCAGTGACTCTTTTTTCCTGATATCAAAGTAATCCAAAAGAATCACATGTGTTGGTAGTTAAGAGAATTCTGAGATATGTTAAAGGAACAACTTCACATGGGTTGTTATATAAGAGAAACAATGAGATGAAGTTTCGTGGTTATACTAATGCTTATTGGGTTGGTGATTGTAATGATAGAAAATCGACATCCGGAGGAATATTTTTCTTAGGGGAATGTTGTGTGATTTGGCACAGTAAGAAACAAATATTAGTAACTTTAAGAATATCTGAATTTGAATATGTTGTAGCTATTCGGGCTTGTACTCAAATGATTTGGATGAAGGTTCAGCTGGAAGATTTTAAAGTGAAAGTCTCTAAACCTTTGAAGATACTCTGTGATAATCAAAGTGCCATTGATCTTTCCAAGAATATTGTTCAACATTCAAGATTAAAGATTATTGATATAAAATATCATTTTTTAAAAGAGAAAGCTGCTACTGGAGAAGTCTTACTGGAATATATTTCAACAAAGTATCAGATTGCTGATATTTTCACAAAAGCAATGTCAAATGAGAGGTTTGTTGAACTGAGGCTACAACTCCATGTTCAGCCTCCTCCCATGACTTCCTAAAAATCATAAGGAATCATCCCCCACCGTGCTTTGGATTATGTTGACAAATGGGGAGAGTAAGTTTTCTTTTATGAATCTAAAGTTTTGGTTATCATATAATGGGGGAGAGAGAAAGAAAAATGAGAGAGAAAGAAAAATGGGAGAAGAAAAGAAAAGCGAGAAAGAAAATGATAAAAGTTGATGGGTAGTTTGCGTAAGGTGAAGTTTATCTTTACATGGCCGCAAATTTTTCTTGTCACCAAGGGATGGAAATCCTTCAAAAACATTACTTTATCCAGTAGTGTGGTATCAGGACACTCTTTTTGAGAAAGGCTATGTTTTGGTAAAATTCAAGAACTTGAGATGTAAAATTTTTGAGAGGTGAAAACTTGTTACCAAGGGTTGCCAACAAATCCAAAGGGGGAGATTGAAAAACCTTTGTGGTGTTTTGTTTAAAAAAGTTTTGTATTTGTTAACAACCAATATTTTTGTTGAAGAATGTTTTTGAGTTACAAAAAGTTTAAGTTTTAGGTTGCTGAAGATTTCCTTAAAGAATATTATGTTGAAGAATAAGAAGTCAGAAGTTAAGAAAGTATCTCAAACTTTCTTAACAAAATCATATGATTCTTAAATAATCTTAAAGTTCTCACAAATCATGAAAAGCTTCATGATAAAAGATTTTGAAAAAATGGGGAAGAGGATTGATGTTTTTCACTAATAAAATTCTGAGAAAATTCAGAGTCTACCTCCTGAGTCTGAAATTCGTAGTCTACTTGATGAGCCTGAAGTTCGGAGTCTACCTCCGGAGTCTGAAATTCGGAGTCTACCTGCTGAGCCTGAAGTTAGGAGTCTACTTGATAAGCCAGAAGTTAGAAGTATACTTGTTAAACCTGAATTTCGGAGTCTACTTGCTAAGCCTGGAGTTCGGAGTCTACTTGCTAAACCTGAAGTTCAGAGTCTACTTGCTGAGCCTGAAGTTCGGAGTCTACTTGCTGAGCCTGAAGTTCGGAGTCTACTTGCTGAGCAAGAAGTTTGAAGTCTACTTGATAAACCTGAAGTTCAGAGTCTACTTGTTGAGCCTGAAGTTCAGAGTCTACCTCCTGAGTCTGAAATTCGTAGTCTACTTTCTGATCTTGAAGTTCGGAGTCTACTTGCTAAACCTGAAGTTCGAAGTCTACTTGCTAAACCTGAAGTTCAAAGTCTACTTGATAAGCCTGAAGTTCGGAGTCTACTTGCTGAGCCAGAAATTCAGAGTGTACTTCCTGAACCAAAAATTCAGAGTGTACTTCCTGAACCAGAAATTCAGATTGTACTTCCTGAACCATAAATTCGGAGTGTACTTCCTGAGCCAGAAATTCGAAGTGTACTTCCTGAACCAGAAATTCGGAGTGTACTTCCTGAACCAGAAATTCATAGTGTACTTCCTGAACCAGAAATTCAGAGTGTACTTCCTGAACCAGAAATTCGGAGTGTACTTCCTGAGCTAGAAATTCGGAGTGTACTTCCTGAACCAAAAATTCATAATGACAATCCTGAGCAACATACTGAGAAATTCGGAATGGCAATCCTAAGCAACATGCTGAGAAATTAGGAATGACAATCCTGAACAACATGCTGAGAAATTCGGAATGACAAGCCTGAGAAACATGTTGAGAAATTCGGAATGACAATTCTAAGTTCAAGAAAACCATAATTTCAACTTTGCTTAAATATCGGAGAAATTTAAGGAGATTTGAAGAATTCAAAGATTGAAGAGTAAATGCGAGATATTTGTGGAGTTTTTTTAAATTTGAAGAAACAGGAAAGTTTTTCAAGATTCCCACCCTTGTTTTCTAAGTTTCCTATAAATATATGCTCAGATCATTCACTCATTAACAACTTTTTACACATGCGGAAAAGGCGGAGTGCTGGAGAATTATTTTTGAAAAGTTCCTACCATCTTGAAGAAGTTTCCTTAAGTGTTTGAGAAGAAGAGAATCCAGATTGAATATTCAGAGTGAGAATTTGTGTGTAACCATCATTATATTACTGAGAAGACTGATTTCAGAATATCGGATTCAAGGAAATCTGATTGAGAATTCAAAGTGAGCATTTTTGCGGAACCATCATTATCTTGCTGAGAAGATCGGTTTCAGAAAATCAGATTCAAGAAATCAGATTGAAGATTCAGAGTGATCATTCAGAGTGAGAATTTGTGGAGCAGCTTATCAAAGTTCTTATTCTTGTGTTTGGATCATTTTTTCTTTAAGGAAACATTGTAAAATGATGGGAGTCAGTATAATCTTTCCTATCGGGAGATAGAAGGTGTCCAATGGGAGTTGGCACAAGTTGTATTCACTTATTCATTATAGTGTATTTCCATAGACCCATGGGAGTGGCTATGGCAAGGACGTAGGTTCTCTTATTGAGACTGAACCTTGTAAATCTTGTGTGCCTTTCTTGGTTTTCCTTTATTGCATTCTTGAGTATCTTGCTAAAGGTTGATAAATAAATTAATCTTAATAGGTTGCAAGGGTTAAGTTTGTTAATGTCTTGAAGCTTATAAATGTTAAAAAATTGATTCAACCCCACCTTCTCAGTTTTCATTCAATCCTTGGAACTTCAGGTTAATACTGGGGGGTCAAAAAAATTAATAGTTTTTTTTAGGATTAAAAACCCACGTGTATAGTTTCTTGGGAAGGGGTGCACAGTTTCTCAAATCGTGCACCTTAAGCATATTTCTCTTATTATGGGTTCAAGTTTTATTCTAAGTGGGTGCATGGATTAAAAAACTATGCACCAATTATTCAAACCCCACCCTCTAAGTGGTGCATGATTTTTCGGGCATAGGTGCATGGTTTGGAAAAAACATACGTCAACCATACACTACACCTTTTTCTTCCAAAAACTTCCACAATTTTCCAAATTCACCCAAAACAACCCCAAATAAAAACCCAACCAAGATATGCTCAAAAAAATGGTAAAAGGTTACCTAAAAACAACTATGAGACATCTACAAAAAGGTTGGGATCTTATAATCTTTCCAACTTATAATATATCATTTGTGATTTGTACTCCCAAGCATCTCTATGATTTAGAGGTAAAAAATATTGGACCAATGGGCCCACATATATGCTTCTCTCTCCCATGTTTCCTTCCAAAAACTTTTATGTTTCCACAACACTCAAACTATCAGCATAGAATTTCCCCGAAACACTTTCTCATTGTGATCTATAACACGTATTGGATGCTCCTCAAAGGATTCACCATTATCAAGCTCTATATCATCAACATAGATCACATGAGAAATCTTGGGGTGATACCATCAAATATGTGACACATGAAATACATCTTGTGTAGAAATTTACCTCTGTGGAAGAGACAATTGATATGCCATTATCCTGATTCTATCCAAAATATCAAAAGGTCCAACAAACCTGAGTTCCAACTTTCCCTGCCTCTGAATCCTACAGTGACACAATCTAGGTGACACCTAAAGGAATACATGATTTCCTACTATAAAATAAAGGGTTCATTAATGTCAATCAGTATATGACTTCTTCCTAATATGATCTATAGAAAAACATTTCCAAATCAACTAGACCTACTCTGATGTCTCCTGTATGAGACTTCATCCCAATAACTCTGACTCACCTGCCTCCATCTAGTGTAGAGTTGATCCATATGGCCTACAATAAAGTGACTTATATGGTTCCATCTAAATATTCTTCTAATAACCATTGTTATAGGAGAATTAAATAAGTAATAGGTACCTCTCCCAATATCCACTGAAGTCTAGGACACACACCCATAGTATATCCTCCAAAACCCATATAGTACATTCTAACTACCCATATATTTATGGGTGAAAATCCATACTCAAAAATACCTACGTACCAAGAACCTTCTGTAATCCATGCCAGAAGTGAAAAGTGAAACACGAGTCACAGTATGAGACTATAATTTTCATCACTCTTTGTAGATGAACTATCTCTTGAATGTACAAGTCTCCCAACTAATCCACTGAGAAATTATCCTAGATAGGCAAGAAATGAGATTATTTTGTCAATTGGTAATAGCATCATTCTTACTAGGTATACTCTGGATATCCACCACAAAGTCCATGGTAACTTCATCCTAATTCCATTCCAGAATGGGAAATTACTATATTAAACCATCAGGTCATTGATGTTTATACTTCAACTGTTAATAGGTGTAGCATCATGTCACAAACCCTACAATTTCCTTCTTCATGCTCATCCACCAATACTATCTTTGTAGGTCATGATACATTTTGGTCAAACCTGGATGCATTTCCCACTTCGAGGAATGAAATTCACGCATCATCTCCTCTCACTTACTTATAGGTACAACAATATTATTTTTGACATAGATGATCTTATCCTCATCAATAGTCAAATCTAAAAGTGACTCCCCACTTTCAAGGATTTCCCTCAAGGCTAGAAATTTGGAATCCTCATACTATATCTCCCTAATTTGACTCAAAATTGTGGATTCCACTGATATTGGGATGAGTTCCATCTGCTCCTATCCCTCTTAAACCACAATATGCATCTCTACCAGTATATTAATCATCTTACACTCAGAACTCGACTCCTGAACTTCCTGAGTATTTGTATTTATTCTTAAAGTGTTATTAACAATGTATCCCTCTATAGGTGTATATGTTAGATCAAAATCAAATGAATACATATACTCAACCCATATCCACTATCATAGATTCAAATAATGATGCAAAAATATATACTTTAAGATCTTGTGGTTAGTATACATAGTAAATTCCTTTCCCAACAAATAGTTTCATAAACACTTCAAGGCATAAATGAATACAGCTAAATCAAGGTCATGTGTAGGTTAGTTACATAAATTTTTCCTAAAATTTCATGATCCATATTCCACAAATAAATCCCTTTGTATCAATAATTATCCAATTCATATCTCATACGCATCACAAAACATAGTATACTCCTCACCCAACTTTGGTAGGATCAAAATTGGTGTAGTTTTCAAATGCTTCTTCAATTCCTGGAAGTCATTCTCAACTGATCTAGATTTTTAAAACTTAATTACCTTCTTATTCAAGCCCAAAAATGGTGTTAATGAACCTTTAATAATAACCTGCTAAGTGTATAAATCTATTAATATCAAAAACAATCTCGGGTTTCTCCCAAGAAACTACTATCCAAACCTTCTTTGGGTCCACTCACACTCCTTCCTTCGAGATGATGTGACCCAAGAAATGTACCCAATAAATCTATAATTGACACTTATATAGCTTGGTGTATAGTTGGTTCTCCCTCAATTTACTCATGATGATGTCGATATGCCGAGCATGATTTTCATGTGTCTTAGAGTACACCAAAATGCCTCTATAAAAACAACCACAAAATGATCCAGGTATGGATGTAAGATTTTTTTCATCAAGCCCATAAACATTAATAGAGAATTCATCATCCCAATTAGCATCGTGATGAACTCATATAGGCCATACCTACTTCTAAAAGAAGTTTGTGGTATATCAGAAGGTTGAACTCTCGAGTGATGATACCCTAACCTCAAGCAAATCTTGGAGAACACACAATCCCCTCTCGATTGTTTAAAGAGATCCTCGATATGTGGAAGAGTATACCAGTTCTTCATTTTTATCTTTTCAAATTCTAGTAATTAACACATAAGGTAAATTTTAGGTCATATTTATTAGAAAACAACACTAGAGAACCCAAAGGTGACATACTCAGATGGATAAATCCATTATCCATAAATTTCTTCAGCTAATACTTGAGATCTTGAAGATCTATTGGCGCCATTATGTAAAGTGGAATGGAAACTATATCATCTCCAGGCATGATCTTAATCATAAACTCCACATCCCTCTTAGGTGGAATCCCTAATAATTCCTCAAGAAACACATCTGGAAACCTGTCCACTACGGGGGGAAAGACATCATGTTTCACACCCCCATCGTCCAGTAAAAGATTTCCAACCTTTGTAGTAATCTCCCCCATTTTCTGATAAACTAGCCCTATATGAGCTTCCTAAATATCCCACTCTCCATGATAAAAATAATTCCCACCCTTAGGATATATAAATGTAACTCTACTATAGTAAAAATATATGTGGGATCGATATGCTTCCAACCAGTCCAAACTCAAAATCAAGTCAAAGTATAACATATCAAGGATGTAAATATCCCATTGAATACAATACTCACCAAACTAAATAGAATACCCTTTACATAAATAGATTTATCTCAACTATACTCCCAATGGTGTATCAATATTATTAACCCCGCTCATAAACTCCACCATCAGAGTAAATCTATTCATAATTTGTGCAGATATTAAAGAATAAGAGGCTCCTGTAAAAAATAAGGCACTAGAAATCATAGAATATACAAGAATAATACCTCTAACTATTGATGTTCTATACTTACTATCCATAAGTGTTGCTTGGATTACATGAAACTGTCTTTACCCTCTTCCTAATGCTACACCATTTTGCTAATACAGGTGCTCTTCCGTCATTACCCGCCTTTCCTGGGTTCCTATAAAACCTTTGTAAATATCCCATCCTGGTGTAAGCTCGACACTCTACTGGTGGTCAGGGGAACTATCTACGAAAGTGACCCATCCTACCGCACTGGGGGAAGATCACTTGTGTATGTCCTAAGTAACCAATCCTTCCCCTTTTCCACTCATATTTCCACTTATTTATTCAATATTCTCATAGAGACACTTCCTACCCTCATAATACGTACCTCTAGGTCTTCCAAAATAAACCACCTATCCTCTACTGGAAGCCTTCTTCAGGTTCCCCTCAAATATGAGATCTTGATTCACCACCTTAGAAAAATTCCCTAGCCTAAAGATGTCAACTTGGGACTTAATTTCGCATTTAAGCCCATCCCAAAATAGTTTCACTATAGTAGCCTCATCCTCTGTCAGTTCTAGAAAAAAATCATTTTAAATTAGTAAATAATATTGCATAGTCCATCATGGATATAATCCCCTAGTTCAACCACATAAACTCAACTTCCCTCTCCTACCTGAGAATCTTAGGGTAAAATTTCTCAAAGAACTTCTCCAGAAATTCCTTCCACTTCATATTATCCAGTTGTCTATCTTGAGTTTGGATGTCCCACCAAAGCTTCTCTTAACAACAAAACATATAAGCATCCAGTTTTAATCTCTTCTCATCCAGAGTCTCCAAGTGGTCAAGGATTGTCTGGATAGACTAAATTTGTAACTCAACTACCTCAGGTCCACCCTCTATGGTGAATTGTGTAGGGTGATGAAACTAGAACTCACGTGTAAATTCGGACATACTCCGCACTACCCACCATGGGTATCTTTCCATAAAATTCATAAAGTGAGTAAATTTCTCCTGAAACTGCTCTCTTGATCCCTCCCCTAGAACTATAGAAGCCTTTGGTTCCACTAATGGAGGAACATTTCTATCCATGTCCTCTTGTAGTCATATAAACAAGCATCGTTGTGGAGGTATATCTATACAATTCTAAACACACATATTAGGACATATTACACAACCTTATCACATTAACATAATAGGTATTCACATGAATCGATAAAAATTCATCCCCCATACCCCTCCACATGGTTAAAACTGAGGTACTATCCCTACCCTCAACCATCACTCATCTAGGTCATGGATAACATAAGGTAAAAACTTTAATAAATAAAGTTTATCATTATACACCCATTTATCCATTTCATTTACCATATTTAAAATCATTTAAAATTATCAATTTCATATTAGGAACCTTTTCATTTAAATTATACAATTAAAGAAAATAATTTTTATTTAAACAGCTCTCACAAAACTTGCTTTATGTGTGTTCCTAAAATAATGCATGTAAAAATAATTCATAAGTGTCTAGAATGATTCATGTGCATATAAATCTCATTCCATTCTGTTCTATGAAGAAAAATATTATAAAACAATAATATTTCACAATAAGTTCATCACCCAAGGTGAAATAACATTCAAATGTAACAGCAGTATCAATAACAACAATCCCTCCCTGGGTACTAGGGTTTTCCCTTATACATGGGTTAGCTACTCCCATGCATGATCTCATGACCAAGGCCTAACTCATCCTAATATCCTATCTACCTTTCCCAAATAATAATACAAAAGAAAATAAAAGAAAACTACCTCTAATACCACTTTGTAATGTCCCAACCTGGGTGCCATGTACCAGTTCCCAGATCCAATTAGTTACATGACCTCAGGTGTGCCTCCCCGTATTCCAAAGGCTTCCAACTAGTAGCGAGGGTATAATATATATATATTAGGGAGGATATACCCTCTTTATCAAAGATTTACAATAATGAAAATAAATAAATGATAGCCAATTGATTATAAATAATAACCAGAATAATACCATAACCAATACAGACTGGTATCACATGATAAACCAAAACAGGAAAATAATATCCAAACCAAATCAATAGATATTTCATGCCATATATGTTTCATGTGTCGATATAAAAAACCAAAATAAAGAAACACTAAAAACTCCACAAGTGGGTCCTGACATCACATTTGTTCCCCTCATCCATGATTCATCCCAACTCATTCATCTAACATAAGTCTCTTTCCCTTATTCTTTCCTATAAACATGAAGTATATTTGGGTACCAATTAGGAAGCTTGAGTAGGGTGTGAGTACAGCTCAGTAGGCCACCACCAATAATTTAAAAAACAATATCAAGTCTATAATAGTGTATGCAATTGTATAAAGAATAAGGTATAATGAATAAAGTAAATAGTTATCATGTTTCATTATTATTTAATTAACCACATAACTCCTCGGTTTCATAATGAAACCCAACTCATCAATACTAGCTTCAGCCATTTCTAGAGTTTGAACCTTCCCCTAAGGGATATCACATTTCATTACATCATGGGTTTTCATTAATCAATTCATCCCACTTTCATATCATGTCCACTTTCAACCCGATTCCAATGCCAATATCATGGGACTAGGACATCATGTATGGAACCCTATGAGTATTTAGAGAATCAATCCCTATCACACACATCATGGTTATTTGAAGCATCAATCCATATCCCATAAAATAATATCCACATACATGCATTGGGTCCTAGAACATCATGTTAGAAACCCCATGGGTATTTGGAGCATTAGTATTTATCACACACCTCATTTATCAATCAAACACATATATCACATATATCATATTAATCAAGGTTAAACATCATTAACCTTCTTAACAAACATTATCGTCATTTTTCACTATTTAAATTTATCAAACAATCATTGTTATTTACTTAAATCACATAGAATAATATGAACAATTCAACATTAAACCATTTATCAACCTTTAATCAGAAAATCTGTTAAACCTTCAAGGTTAATCCAACTATCCTTTAATTACCATTATCAAACAATTCATAAACATATTAATCAACCAATTTCATTAACCCACAAATCATCAAATTCCATAATCCCATTAATCCACCAATTTAATAATCTCATTGACCAATTTATTAATCCCATTATAAAATGAAATTTCCCAAGGTGGAAATATAAATTGCACAAATACATACACACAATTATAATCAAAACTATGGGAATTAGAAATTATACCACCTACCTCAACTTCATTGATGGATGTTCTCCAAACCAAAAAACCCCAAATTAAAGAGGAGCATTCAAGATCACAACAGCATGGAAGATGTAGGACCAAAACCTAAGATCAAGATCAAATAGATTAAAATACATCAAAACCTAGATCTAAACCACTTCCAATATAGGAAAACTCGTCCTTATTCATTGGGAATGTGAGATAAGAGAGAGATAAAACCAAAACGAGGAAGAAAACACATACCATAGGGGAGATGATCCTTCGATCAGATCTTTTATTCATCAAGAAAATGATTCTAGGAGCCTTTTAATCCTTAAACGAGCTTCAAAAATCATAGTAATGTGTTTAGATATTATTGGGGTTAATATGGGTTAATATTGGGGGTTTGGAAATTTTTAATAATTTTTTGGAGGATTAAAAACTCAAGTGCATGATTTCATGGGTGGGGACACACGGTTTGTCAAACCATGTGCCTTAACCATGAGACTATTATTAGAGGTTCATGGTTTCTACTAAGTGGGAACATGGTTTGAATTTTGTTTACCAAACATGCAAACCCCTATGTCTAAGGGGTGTACGGTTTGATGGGGGTAGGTGCACAATTTGGGAAAATTGTGCGCCAACCATGCACTACCAAATTTTCTTCTAAAAGATTCCACAATTTTCCAAATTCACTTGAAACAAACCAAAAAAGAAAACTCAACCAATATATACTAAAAAATGGTAAAAGAGTACATGAAAATGAGCATGATAGATATCCAAAATGGTCAGTATTTTACATCTAATTACCATGATAATGGTGAAACAATTGTTTTAAAATTATTATTTAATAAATATCAAGGAATATATATAAATTAAATTAAATTGTAATAATTTAAATATTTAATATGATATGATTTATAAAATAATAAATAAATATATTAACACTCGTTCATTCGGTAATCAATACTAGATAGTATTAAGAATCCATAATAGTCAAAATGTTATTTTTTCTACTAAAACATTTTTTCTACACATTATCTGTTTTAATTTAAAAGATAATTTTATAATATTTAGAAATTTAATTGGATTAAATATACATAAAAAAATTTACATAACACCTAAATTTTGTTATATGGGTTGTGTTATATATTTAATAAAACATAAAATCACAAAGTTGAAAACTAATTACCCTGTTTAAAAGTAAAAGAGTAAAATATGAAAATTTAATAGTAAAAACCCTATAACATGTTTAAAATATGTGTAGAATTATTTGTTGAGTATTTATAACCCCATAGACAAACCACACTCTATTTTTTATAGAAATTTGATCCATTGAACATTGAATAGTTTCATGGAATTATTAAAACATATAGGGTGTTTCCAAAAGTTCCATTTTCCTCTCTTATAAAAGGGAGTCAATTACACCCTTTCAAACATGGAATTCACATTCTAATTTTCCTTGAAAATAAGACCAAATATCATATCCTTTAATTCCATCATAATATATTAATCCCCTATTCACACCAAGTTAGACTAAACCCTTCAATTCTATGGAGTTTTCCAAGTAAAGATCAAGTATACAAAGTATGTATTATCTCCTTTTTAACTTTTTATCCTTAATATTCCACTTAAAAATATATTATATCTATAAAAATATAATGAAATAAGTATCATAATTATACTAATATTTTATTATAGTAATGTAATAATCATTATTTACTCCTCTCCGTCTGCTAAGAAAAACAAAAGTCTCTTTAGTGCATTGTGCAGACTACCACCTCCACAAAGCAATGTCTTCCATTTTTTTCAAAAGAATAATTCATCATTGATTAAAATGTTTTAATTGATGAATAAATATTATTTATATAATATAACTATGATTTTTACATTTCAAATTATAATTTAAGTTTTTTCCCTCTCATTCATTGAGAAATAGAAACATTAACTGTGTGTATGTGCAAACTATCACTTCCACGAGCAATAAGTTTCATTTTTAATCACCACCCATAATGGTTGGATTTAAAAATATATTTAATATATAAAATTTATTTCCATAACAATATTAATATTTTGGATATTATGAAACTATTTTATGATTCTTTCTACCATGGACAACATACACAATGAGTTACAAAAAATTGATTGAAAATAAATTGAATATGATAATAAATGGTACATATTAAATTAAATAAAGAATAATAAGGTTATTAATAAGGTATATAATAAAATAAAATTGATTATTCATGAATTTAATCACATACACAAAATGAATTTGTGATAAAGTAAGGGTTTTCATCTCAATTTCCATTAATTGATATGAGTATTGTATTATACATGTATTTTCATTTTCAAGGTGTGTATACTAAAAATTTGAGATATTATATCATGAATAATTTTTATTTCATGTTATATAAATATAAAGTTTATGTTCTAACTCTTGAGGATTTCTGATCCTGAAATTTACCGAAGTGGTAAAGGTTTTTCATCTCAAATTCCTTTCTTTAAGACATGGTTTGTATTATGAACCTAATTTCCTTTATGTGGTGTATATATAATTCCTATACAAGATATAATATCATAAAATATTCTTAAATCATGTTATTTTAAATTCAATTATAATATAACTCTTCAAGGGATTTTTTTAAAGTGTTACTCAAGATATAAGGGTTTTCTTGATCTCAATTATGATTCTTTGAGACATGTTACATGTTATCCACCATGTTTTCTTTGTATGGATTTTTCAATGACAATGGATATATTTTTATCATATTATTTTTATTTAATGGGATTTAATATCCAATTCATGTTTCCTTATTCAAGTGTCTATTGATTCTATTGTTTCCCCAGTAGTATGGATTTTTAGTAACTCAAATCTCCTTCTTTGAGTTATAAGGTTTTATCTTGAACATTGTTCTTCCATGTTTGGGTTTCCCATCATAATATTTTATTTTATTTTATTTAATAATAATCTTTGTAAAAAACGATTTTTTAATACAAATAAGGTTTTATTACTCTTTTATAATGAAATTTTGGAACAATGTATTTTTGAAAATATTAAAGAGTTTTTTCTTTCATTTTTATATGTTTTATCTTCCTATCCACATTTCTCCAAAAAAAACCTTACTTATTTTCAAGAACCTATTTTTTATTATTATTTTTAAAATTAATGGTTTTAAAATAGTTTTCACTCCAATTTTTGAAAAATAATTTTGTCAGTGCCCTATAACTTCCTTTTTTATATCAATGTTAAAGATGTTTACTAAAATATATTTTAAGTTTTTACTTTTATTACCCTTTAAATTTTCAAATTTTTTGAACTAATATGGTTTAATTTTCATGATATATACATATATATGTTATCATTTGGGGAAAATTAAATCATGATACCAAAAAATCCAATTCATGATCCCTTATTGGGTGATATTATTTAAGCATTATTTTATAAGGATGTTTTTAATTTATATCAGCATACTTCTTCGTTTCCTTTATTATATAGGGATATGTTCTTTTGAAACCATCCACCTTATCCCTATTGATGGATTATGATCATGTTTTCCCAATATTGAATTAGTTGTATACTCATTGATCTATATAATGTGAACATCACATTTTACATAACTCAAATTCGATGATGTTCACCTAGAAATTATGATATTCTATTAACATGGGGAAAATTATTGGAATTATTTATATTGTTATTAAAATATGAATTATTATTGGAAAGTTGAATATGTAATTTTTTATCATAAAACTTCTTTTTATAGATTTCTTATAATCATGTCATCCATGTTATTGACATGGGGAAAATTATTGGCATTCTTGATGATTATTGGCTAAAAATGTAGGATTTTTATCTATTTGATTTTAGTATTTATCATTTTATGTGTATCCAATTTCTATTGAGTAATAGGTTTATCATGAAATGGTATTAAAGTTCTTGATGACTCTTATGGTGAATGTGTTGGAATTAATCAAGTGAAAGGTGGGTCCTGGAATTATATATCCCCTCAATGCATCCATAGGTCTCTTAAGATAAAACATGTTTGGGTATTTTGTGTGTGCCTACCCAATTCAGCAAGATTCCTAGACTGTGATCTCGGTGACAAGTAAAGTGTCTTGGAACAAGTCCTTAATAGTAGTTTTTTTATTTTTATCATTATGCATTCCATCAGTATGATATCATTATTATAGATATCTATGTTTTCATTTACTTTCATGGATATTTCATGCTTTATATTTAAAGTTGATTTTTTTTCATGTCATCTATATAATATTTACATAATTTTTATTCCATGTTTTCTTTAGTTATATTATTCCCTTACTGGTTATTTGATCTTACCCTTTATTATGTTTCCATTTCCCTAGGTTGTGGAGAAAATTAGTACATGTGACATGTTTAGAATGATGACACGTGTGAAATAATTTGTGGGATATATTGAATACTTATCATGAATTAAGTAGTTTCGTATATAATAGGAAAATTTTCTATTTGATACAAAGAACATGGGATTCATCAGTTTATGTTGTGTTCTAATTCTATAAATCTCCAAACATGAAAATTTCCTTCTGATGTAAGTGATAAAATAATTGTTCAATTAAGGTTGGTTATACCTAGTATTTTATATTTGATATCAAAGAAAGTATGTAAATTATGAGTCTATTAGCATTAGACCTGAGAGAATGGGTCCAAGTCATCACATTAGTTACTTATAAGTACCCCACATCACCTTTGGGAATTTATCAAAAATTCTTAAAGACCTAAAATCCACTCTCAAGAACATATGCAACATATTAGATTAACTTTGAGTATCACCATGAAATTACAATTCACTTCATTTATATCTTATAACTCATTATTTATAAAACTTTATCCAAGTGATCTCAAAAACTGATTTCAGTAGTAAATCATAGAAAAACATAAAGATGAATGCCACACCACATCTAAACTTCATATCTCTATTTAAGCTAGATTTTAACTATGGAAATCATATCTTCTATAATCTATTCATCATACCAACACTACACTTCGTATGTAACTATTATAGAAATCACTTTCACACACCTTAGCACATATATTTAGAATGATTTCTAGTTAAAAAATCATTGAATTGGTGGGATTCTCACTTGAAGCAATCTATCTAGGTTTTAAATTGAATTCAACTGAAAAATCCTTTACCCATTTATATATGGTAAGACTCTACTTATTTTTTCAAAAAGTGACAGATTTAACTTTGTATGGTTCATGGAAGACAACTCTTTATTATTAATCACACATTTACTGACTTCATATTGACAAAATATACAACTAGATAACACCTTGGGAACTTCAAAAAATCCATGCCCCAAAACTTTAATCCATAAGAAAGGTCATATTAAGGTCCTAAACTACAATAACCAATAAAATTAGGACCGGTATAGAAGAACCAAAATAGATATAGAAAATTATTAAATCACATTAATAAATATACTTATTTTATACCTATATTGATTATACATTGAGAAAGTTATACTCAACACATGAATACAACCAATGTGGTAACAAATATCACCCATATTGATGGATCCAAATGAAAACATGGCGATCTATATTACTCTATATAAAAATAAAAATGTCATGTAAATAGTCGTTGATGGTCCCCAAGGAGAAAAAATACTTCTATGTGATCAGTATTATATGATAATACAAGTATCTCAAGTGCACAATTCCCTTCTCATCATATAAATTTGGAACTCTCAACTACTCTGGGTTTAAACAAAGTTGAATCCAATAACTTTCAAGAGGATTAATCAATAAATCAACAAAATATCCCAATGCATGTAATTTCCAACCCAATAACCTTCACTGATCTCATCAAAATTAAAAAATTCACTCAACATCCCACAACAATACTCAATGATAAACAAAAAGGTAATTCTAGTAATAATTCCCATAAAATCAAAATATCCCATATACTTACTCAAATAAGGAAAAACTTATTGAGTAAAACTAATAGAAAATCCACTCATCTAACTAGGTGAATTAACATAGCTTACCTAGGGTTTTACACCCAACCACGATCAAGGGAATCCATAAATGTTTTATAAAACCCTCAGGAAGTCCCAAAAAATCACTAATAAGTTGGGGATAAAAAGGAATAAAAAAATAAAATATTTGTTAAATTTTATGGGTTTCTAACAATGAATCTAACTATGTGTTTTATACTTGATATGCATTATTTGTGAAACCTTTCACTCAATTGTGTGAAAAAACCCTATTAACCATTAATTTCCTTTAATTTTATTATTAATTCTAGATTCTTATAATTCTCATTATAAGCTCTTGATACAACCTTTTTATGACTCAATATACCTAAAATGCATGAGGAAGCACTCTTATTTCAACCTGAACTCATTCCAAAAATCCATATCATGTTAACTTATCTCCCAAGGTTTATTAATTCATATAATAAATTAAAACCAAACAAGTCATAACCACTAAAAATTGTTTAACTCTATAAACATATAGATCAAAAACTAAAAAAAATTAATCCAAAAAATAATGAAACCCCAAAGGAACTCACACAAAAAACACAATTCAATTGTATTTACTAAAACAAACTAGAAATGAAACATATTTTCAATAAAACTTTTCTTTATTAAAATGGATTTAATTATACCAAATGATTTAATCAAAATAAATTTCTATTTACATAAAAAAACTACATAAAATGTTCATTATAATTATTTAAAATCCTATTTTATTTAAAAAAATCATTTAAATCAAATTTCACATCAAAACACACATTTCAATAAATAGTATAAATTTAAACTTATAAAAATATCTCAAGCCAATTTTTAAATCATGACCAACCATATTTCAAATAAACCCGATATTTTTTCTCAAATTTATATTTATGAAAAATAAACCAACTTAATAAAGTTAACCAAAACCCATTTTTCCTTAAAATACAACATCACAGTTAATACTCCTTTTGTTTCACCATATATAATTTAAACACAAATGTATGATTTGATACATAAAATTATATTAAAATATTTAAACCCATTATTTAAACTTTTTATTGAACACTTCAAAGTAATTATTACATTAATATATAAAGTGGCCCGATGGTGCCTTCCTAATTTGGTTTCCACCAAATAAAACACTTAAACTAATATATATAGTCCTTTAGTGACTTTTAAATTATTCAAATACACCTACCATTTTATAAGACCTTAAAATAAATTTTTCAATCAATACTCAATCATTTAAATGATAAAATAATAACACTCTCAATAATAACAACAACAATAATAATAATATCTATACCCATAATTAAGTTTAGAAGACACAACTCACTCATCAACATTTATAAAAATAATCAATAAAAGTGAGGCCATAAGTCTTATATCAAATCCATAATTCCACTTATTTTTATCTACAACC
This sequence comes from Viscum album, assembly GCA_963277665.1. Classification (NCBI taxonomy): domain Eukaryota; kingdom Viridiplantae; phylum Streptophyta; class Magnoliopsida; order Santalales; family Viscaceae; genus Viscum; species Viscum album. The sequence continues at coordinate 642,258,843 of OY728120.1, read as the reverse complement.
ATAAAATCATTATATGATACTACCTAAATAAAAATCCCCAATTTATATCAAATAAAAATCTATGAAATCCATAAAATGAGCATAAATTAATAAAAATTCATTAAAAATTATTTTATTTTGAATAAATAACCAATGGGATGAAAACCCTAAAAGAATCCTCATTTAGCATCCTTAAACAAAAAAAACTATCAATCAATATCATTTTCTTATGCCTCGTTTAAACCCTTATTCTAAATCCCTAAATTGAGACACCAAATAAAAGAGAGTCAATGGGAAGTAGAAAGGATGATAAAGAGAAAGAGAAAGATTTACCTTTTTTCAGAGACACCTGAACCATAAATTAGAATAGATATGGGATCTCGTGAAGGGGAAATCAAAAAAATCACCCATGGAACACCCTCTCACTAGTTGGGTTAAAGTGGTGGGAATAGAAATGTTTGGGGTTGAAAATGGATTTTTGGGGATATTTTAATGGGTATATGGTCATCACACATGCATATGTGAAAAACATCATGCCTAATCATACTGCATATAATGTCTCTTCTATAGAGGTTTGTGCACTTTCCATCACATTTCACTAATCATTATTTTAAGTAGTCACCTCACAAAAATCCATTTAAAACCTAAAATTTCAACATGTTTTGTACTCAACTTCATCAAATAATTTCACAATAAAAAATTATCCCTTTGAAGCCTTATTTCAATTATTTATAAATTATAACCTTATTAGAACTTAAATGAGAAAAAATTTATCTTAAGATTCATTATTCTCAATTTTATTTTATTTAAAGCTCAAAAACATGGGGTGTTATATAAAATAATGTATATTTAAAATTAATCTTATATTTTATCAAAAATTTAAATTTAACTAAATCACTTCATTCAAAATTAAATTTTTATACATTTTAAAAAAACATGTTAAACATCCATCATAATCAACAAAAAATATTTTTCTTCAAAGAGATCCATTTAAACAAAATTTAAATTTAAATTTCTCATTTATAAACAATTTAAACAAATAATAATTTTTAATCATGATTCCTATTATTTTAAAAAAATGACCAAACAAAAGAATAATTACCCAAAACTCTATTTCCATAAAATCAATTTCTAAAATCTATATATTTTCAAAACACTCAATTTTTAAAATTACTTTGAAAAATTACTTCATAAGTCATTTATTAAATTCACACCAATCTATTTAACCATACATTTATCAAGAAAAATAATTTAAACTAAAAAAACCATATTCTCTTTAAACATTTTTAAAAAAAATTATGGTCACTCTAATGTACATTTCCTTAAATATTACTTTCTCATTTATACCATCCAAAAATTAGAAATCATATAAAAAACTTCCTATTTTCTAATAATAAATACTTTAAAAATGATTTTTACTCTAGCACCTAGAGTAGACTAATGATGAAAAAACAATAAGGTTTCCATTGAATGGGATATTTAACCTAAGTTATATGGTTATTCAATGAATTTTAAATTTTAACAATACCTATACCATTTTACAAAATTAAAATATCAATCAACATGTCTCAATATTAGTATCTACTATTTGATAATAAAAATAATTTTCATCACTTAGGGAAATGATAAATACAATGAAAATAAAAACACTTGTAACCAAGGAAAGTCAAACCTATGATTTCCCATATTCTCTCCAAGGATATGGTCTACTGATATACACCTCACTAGAATCAATAAAAAAATATTAATAATATTAAACTACTAAGAAAACCCACTCATGTAACAACTATTTTTTCCTTGTAAAACTTTGGAATATTTTAAATAATATTTTTGAGCCTAGTCACTAAGTCTCCATGGGATTCCGGGTCCCAAGGAGGAATGGTATTTATATAATATAAATATTATATATATTATATCATGTGCATGAAATTTTTATAAGAGAATGTAATAACTATATAATGGAGCCTTTAATTATAAATTTGATACCTACATTGAATCTATAATGTGGGTTTTACATTAGGTGTGGCATAACCTTTATCGTCGTCAGGTGTTTTGTTAAAGATATTTCATGGGTAGATTAATAAATTGATAAATTTATTTATTTATTTATTTATTATTTAATTTTCTAGAACTAACCTTCTCTATTTAATCCCTATTATGGAAAATCTCTAAGGCTGGTCATATGTACCTAAGGATTAAGATAGGATCCATTGGTGGAAGAGTTCCTAAACAAAGGACATCATATCACAGGTAAGTGATCGGCATGATAAAGGAGTTCATGGATCTCGCCAACGACTGAAGATGTTAAATTGTTCTTCATCAGAAATTGATCTAAACTCAGGGTGGGGAATTTTTTTAATATGATTAATCCCATTTTGTTATCCCATTTCTAATGTTAAATAATTAACCTAACAAGAATTGATTTTTGGATCAATGGTTGATTATGATTAATGTTTTTATCTTCCTAGAATTATGAATTGACATTGATAATCACTCCCTCTTTATTCTTGTGTGTTCTTCATTTACCTCATTGAAAAAAGAAATTCAGCCCAAACAATGGCTAATATTTTTTCACACTTTTGGTGTTTTGTTCTTTTCTCCCTATGTTCTTTATGTGTTCATCATCAGTATTTCATTTGATAGGTGGTTCAATAAATATCTGAAGACTGATCATTACGGGTTTGATACTTGGTGAAATTGGTCATTTATATGGGTATGGTTTTAGTATTGAGATCATAATCGAGGTGTGATGAAAATGAAGGATGATTCGGTGATGAATTAGAGTAGACTGGTCTATAAGTTTTGAATTTTAGTAGTACAGAGCAACGATGGATGATTTCCAAGAGAATCGGTGGTAGGAATCTAGCCACTGATAATGTCTAGGTTCAGTGAATCCTAGGTACATTTTTATTGGTTTATTTGGTGGTGAAATTAGAGGTGGAAGATACATGAGTGGAACCACATGGAAAATGAGAAATTTCAAGAAAAACTCAACATACATGGTGTGTAGTTCGAAGAACACATGTCATGTGGTCCCCTAGATACAGGAGTTAGGGTTTTAGAAAAAGAAAATATCAAAAACTATGTGAGAACTACCACACATTGTGTGGCCCATGCTTGGAGACTCAACATGTGTCATTGGGGTACATGAGCATAGAAACAGCCAGGTACACATGCATGGGAAAAGTACATGGGCACAACCTAGTACTTAGACATAGATAGGGTACCTAGACATGGACAAGTACACAGGTATGATCAGAGTACACATGAATGGCTCGGTGCTCAGACACATCTAGAGTAACAAGACATGTCCAGGTACATGAGCACGGCCAGAGTACATAGGCATGGACAAAGTACATAGGCATAGGCCAGTGTACACAGGCAGGACCGGGGTAGCCAAGACATGTTGTGTATACCTTGTACATGCCTTATACTTTTTCCAGGGTAGGCTGAGGCCCTCATCCCCCTCAGTGTAGACTAGTATCCTTAGGGTGTGTTCCCTTAGACCATTCCTATGATAGTATAGTGAGGCATCACTTCCTAAGAAATGAAAGTGATCCACTCTATAATATTAGTCTCTAATAGAGTTTATTAATCCCTTAGTGTCACTTGGTTTGTGATCCTATATTATTTATTCCTCCCTATGTAGGGTCAGGAATCATGTGACCAATGTACTGGGGCATTTGATTCCCTACCTAGCAGGTTGTCCAATTAGGGTTAGGAATCCCAAATAGGCCCTGGGTAAGATACCCTATATAAGTATTGTGATATTCTAAGTTCTATAATATGATTCTTCATGTATATACCTAAATAGAAAAACCTATCATATGAATTCCATCAGTGTTATCATACTCAGGGAGTGAGTCTCTCGAACAAGTGTTACCATGAAGCCATGGGTAGGAATACTAGGCTGGAAGTATGTTTTCAGCTTTACCTTGAGACTTAGTATTTATCATGAGTATGTATGGGTTATTATTGTTACGTCTCATATTTTGATTGAAATGCCTTTATGATGATGAGATGACTATTATCTTGGTGCTTTATGTTTGGTGATTTCGGGGTGTCATACTGGGTATTGTTATAGCCACCTCTATAAGGTACTTCCCTCACATTTCATGACTTATGTAGATGATAGAACTTTTAATAAAGTTCTAAGTGGACCAAGAGTAGGAAGAGTATAGTTGATCTATATAGACCATGGTTCATACCATGTGTTTTATTTGACAATAGTCTCCTCCTTTTAGAAGGTTGGACTCTTTTACATTTTTTGGTGGGTTTGTATTTAACCCTTTATTTTTTCCTATACTTTTTTCACAATATAATGTGGGATATAGATATATGAATGCATTATTGGAATCAGTTTTATTTTACCTTTTATCATTGTATAGGTATTTGGAGATGTGTGCATGTGTACAGGTAACTTAGGCTATGGACTTCAATGTGTGTGATATGACTACTCAGTGTTTTTCACCATCCCCTAGCCTATTGGAGGTGGTTTTGGAGTGTCACACTCAGCTTAACACTGACTAGGTGGACCCTGGTGTGTTGGATCATGAAAGGGTGGTATCAAATGAGGTTCATCTTGGGACTATGGTTTGGATATTTTCTAGCTGTGAGGTTTTCTTTGGTAACTAGGGAAACAATGTTAAATTATTTCAAGTAAGGATATTAGGATAGGGAATACAATATTGGTGTGGTGGACAACATATCCAATCATCAGGACTCTTAAAACCTTCTTGTTGACTCAGTACATGTAGGTATTGGTTGTAGAGAAAACATTGGTAAATGAATCATATAGGAATGGGTTATGGTTTCCATGTCCTTATTGAGCCATATCCCCAGATATAATCTTTTACCACGATACATATTGTCTATTTTAGGATACCTCCACGATGAATGTTAGTTAGGGTTTCATTGAAGGATCATGAGTATGATCCACCTAGTGAAGAGGATTCATTACAGGGTTCTGTTTAGGAGGTAGTGCCTCTGAGTGGTTTTTTGATATTACCACCACCCATTGAGTAGTAGGTTTCATCTGAATTGATGGAAGATGATCTATGAAGGCTGAGCACACTTCATGAGATTCAGATATAGAGGCCTCTTAGGTTTCAAGGTGATTCAGACCCCCAGTATGTTGAGGACTAGATTGAGCTATTTACATAATTTTTCTTCCTTGTTTGGACACCTCCAAATTAAATGGTGGTCCTATTGGTGAGCCTTCTTGACAGGACCCCATGGAATCATTATTTCCCTCAAATCTAATCAAGATAAAAATTTATAAAACATAGATCAATGCTATTATTTAATTAAAATGAATATAGTATAAATATTAAGATTAATCCCATAGATATGGTGAAATTAGTTTAATTAGTTTTTTAAAAGAATTCACTTAATTAAATTTAAGAAAGATGTGAGGAATCAGATTGGGGTTTTATAAATAGTATAAATAATGAAATAATCTAAAAATAAGCAGATTGATTGGTTTTAAATTGGTTTTTGAAAGTGCATCAGGTTTTTATAATTTCAAGGTTTAGGTGTAATTGGATTTTATAAAATAAGTTGATTAATCCATTTTTAGAATCATAGTGAAGATGAGGTGGATCCAATGGTCATGGTATCCCATCCTCAATACGAAAATACCCTATTTCCCTTGATATGATAATTTAAGGTTTCACCGAATCAATTTTGTCTCGATACTATTTGTTAAACCTAGTTTCCTTGAATCTGAAAATGGCCATGCCACAATTCAGGGTAACTAGTTGCACAATTATAATGTTCCTTCCAAATTAGAATACCAATGTTCATGATAAAATTAAAATAAAGGTATTGTAAATTGATTTAATAAACTTCATAAATCCAAATAGAAGAATAAGAAATAATTTGATCCAATGTAACCTTTCCCCTTCAGCTATATAACCCTAGAACAAGGTAGTTTTAATCCCTTGTCCTATTGTTGAGAGAGTAAGAGGGGAGGATGAAAAGAAAACAATGCATAATGAAAAAATAGGGAGAGAGTTTTGGAGGATCCTACAGTAGTACATCTTCTTTCCCTAGACTTTGGTCTCTAGATCTCTATTTGGTGTGACAGCTTATCCCTCTATTTATAGACTTCCCTGGGTCTTGGATAGAATTCAATGGAATTATGATAGGTCAAAAAGTATTCATGGGTGGTCTCGGGGCTATAAAATAGGTCTTTTACACTTGATACATATAATATTTTCGTTTTTGGGTCATCTTGACCTTTTCATATCATATAATGATTACAAAACATGTAAATGTTGAACTACATGTAATGAATTCATAACCTGCAAGATTTCTAGGTCATCTTCACATCTATCATAGTGTGACCATATTTGTCACATTGTGACACATGTTATCTTCACTCTAAGATGTCTTCTTCCACTTAACAACTTGTATTACTTTCATTCCTTAAATTGGTTCATGAAATGTAATGATTATATGACATGTAAAGTCAATTTTCATCTCTAGAACCCTTTTTTCCCAGATTATTTAGTTTCATACCCTAGAAGTGATCCATAATCATCCATCTTTTTGGAAAACTATCTTTTAGTGGAATTATTAGTCATTTACACTCTTTTTTCTCATTTCCCATAACTTATAGCATCTTGAAAAATATGAATAAAACATCAGGTGTACATGAAATCGTTAATAATAAAATCATCAGAATAAATTCATTTTAATATCAAAAAATTATAAAATAAATACACTTATCAAATCCCCTGAGAATTGAATTAATACTTTTCCTCAAGTATGGAATCTAAAAATTCAATAATGGATGCTTACTCTACAAAGATTTAAACTCAATGTCAACTAAAACAACTAATAAAATGAAAATTTTAATGTTAAATCATCACACATAAAAAATTTATTAATGCCTTGTTTTTTAAATAATACAAATAAACCATGTATTTTACTTTTCCTCTTTTTAAATAGCCAAAAAAATAAATCATACATTTTTTTCAATTCATTATTCATATTTACACCATTTTTAATTTACCTCATGTGAATTTTTTCTCTCTTCATCAATGTATGAATGAATATAGTGATGCATATACCTCAAGAATATGTCACTTACCATAGGCTTGCAAGGAATCTAGCATCTCCACTGCGTAAAGATAGAATCAAAAATAATCATGAGGACTTTTTTTCTAGGTTTAAATGACTCTGAGGCTTTAGGGTAGGTGGGTAAATGATATAAAATTAAATATCAAAAAGTATTTTTAACTCTAAATCATAATTCATGATATAAAATGATAATCCCAATAAAAATCTCCCTTTAAAGATGTCATATTTTTATTCCCCGAAAAAATCTAATAGTAAGTTTGTGAAAAAAGTAATCATAATGAATGAATAATCTAATATTTATATTTTATTTTATTTTATTTTTTTGAAAATTTTGTTTAATACAATCTCAAATCCACCACCCAACCACTTATGATCAAAAGATCATCATTCTTGGTAATGGTGATTTTTATCATCCTAAAACACAACCCATTTTTTTAGCAAGATGGGTGAATAAATATAAAGTGTAATGAAAAATATCATGTCCTCTACCCAAATTATAATGAAAAACCCATATAAATTGTTTCTCATCAAATTATATCCCATATGATCATAGAAAATATCTCTCAAAAAATAATTCTTTTAAATATCATGAAATATATTTAGAGTAAGGTAGGAATGGGTAATATAGGCTTGTAGCTCAAGTAATTTCCTAACAAGTTTATTCATAGATTCTATAGGATTAAGAATGATTAATGTTAATAGGTTCCAAGGATAAATAGTTAACAAAATATGACACAATCATATTAAAAGTGATTTTGTTTAGTCATAGCTTTGATAAGATGTAAAGAAAGTTATAGAAGAGAAAATTTCCAAGTTTTACAAGAAATATAATATAGAAAGAATGGGAAATATTATCTCATAGGATGTCCCATGAATGAGAATTAAGGGTTGGTACAATCAATCATGGAAATACATTTGAATAATTAAATAAATTAATAGAAATATCATAAATTAAAGGCAGGCCAAATCTCAAGAAAAAAAATTATTTACAAAACTTAACATGTTTCCCTAAATAATGATTTTCCAAATCCTAATCCACATGCTTATCCCTAAAAATTATTTTCCCCATTTTTTCTTTAAAATTTATTAAGAAAGAAATTTAAATTCATGGAATGTTACTTATCCTAGTAAGTTTATGTCTCCTAGTTTAGTTGATTAAAGTGAGAATTATGTGTGGGTATTCTATTTTCCAATTAAAGATCTAAAAATTTTCAATGTGGGTAATACCATAGAAAAATTAAAATTTGAAACTCTTACTCCCATTTTATTGATGTTGAAGTGGGTTGAACCGGTGTAGCCTACTTCTAGTGCATGACATGTATGTGTACTAGTCCTATATCCTTTTCTTATATCTTCAGCTTCTTGTTGTCAGCATAGGTCTTGATGGCCTTGTAAAAATAAAAATAAAAAGCTGAAAGAAAATGAAATTAACAATGAATTTTAAAATATTTGGAGTGAGATCATGTGCACCTAAAAATCAAAATAAATAAAAATATAAAACACTTGGGATGCCTCCTAGAAGAACTTTTTTTACTATTGTTATCCCATCCATGTCTCCTTCATCTTTAGCTAAGGTTACAAATGATTGAATTTTTTTTTACCTCATCAGCTTCCATAAATGGTCTCAATTGTGTCTTGTCCACATATGTTAGTCACATTCCATATTCTCTAAATAGTTTAATTATTTATAATGGTAATACTTTCTTTATCTCCATTGTAATGATCTAGTATGTATTCATCAATCCTAATAAACTAAATGTAATTTCATGTGCCATCCATACCTATTGTCCTTTTTTAAATGTGGTGGATTAGATCACTCATTTTATGTTAGTGGTCTGACCCTTTAGCTTCTCTTTCTTCTTTTCAATGTGTTTAAGTTGAGCATCCTATTTTACAATAGCATATGTACCTTTTCACTTTCAACTACACACTCAAATTTTTTTGTTTTTTATTCTCCAAACTCATTATCCTCTTCTACATTGCAGTTCTTCATTGATCAGTGTATTTTGAAACTTACTTTTTCACAGCCAACTCTCAAACAGAGTTATTGTAACACCCTGACCCCTCTAGGCTGGAGCCGGTGCATTACTTATGATATTAGCATGGTTAGAAGGAATAAAAATCCCGAAGTAACAATCAGTTTAGTAGACTTTAATAAACTAGATACATATATGTTAATCAAATTACATTGGATAAGTTTACAAAATACAATACATAACAAAAACTAAAAACGGAACCCCCAGGAACTCAATAAAAGATCTTCTCTTCATCACCTGTTGAAGGTAGAAAATGAAATGGGTGAGCTCAAAAGCTCAGTAAGGGTTACAAATAGTGGAATCATGAGTACAATAATAAGTTATTCACAAAAAATCTGACATAATCAAAATGGCATAGTGAATAAATGAATAACTAATGCCATTAATAAACTAAAAATGAAATTGCATCCATAGATTTTTTTCACAGTGAAAATCTCATGGAAAATAATAATAACTGATAATGAATAAAGAGAATGATTATTAACTGGATGTCATGTATCTGGCAGATGAAACCATAATATTGTAAAAACGGTTTAGTTCTGTGGGTAGAAACCCGTCTGATTTTTTAGAAACAAACTCGAAGGGTTTGTCGCCAAACTGTTTTGTCTCATGAGACCTACCGATGTATCGAGGGGCTATAGCGGGCCCCACCCACCACTTCATGTCCAAATAATTCTTTATACATTGATTCAATACAAGAGAAATATTCTTTTTCAATATCTGTATAGAGTAGAGTATACGGATTCATCAATATTTCCATAATTAAAATAACTTTCCAAGTAAACATCGTATGTAAGATGGTATACGGTTTAGAAAAAAAACATATCCATGACATGAGATTATGGATATTTAATATAAATATAACTTCAAATTAAAAGTGATCTCAAATGGGCAGTAGGTTCACCATATAAGGATTATTAGGTGCACAATACAAAGTTAGTCACAACGAAAAGGTAATTGAGACAAAGTCTATTACAACAATGTGATCGGTCGAATCATATGACCAGATCTTAATAAATATCAATTGAATCATTGAATAAAATAAATATAAATAGAATCATGTTATTATATATCAAATTTAAGTACAAATATACCACATACAATAAATAATTGTCAAACAATTAAAATCTCACAGAAATGAAAGTGAGATGAGAAACCCCTTACCTTATGCTCGAGTGTGTTCTTCATTTGTTTTAATGACCTGAATAATTAAATTTAGATTCATTAATTAATATTTACATAACCTCATATACATGTAATTGATTTATTATAACCTTATTAGGTTCATTAATGTCCCTTTATATGGGTTCAATTGGTTCAATTTTCATGTTTTGGAAGCATTTTCTTCCTTGGTTTTCATGGTTCGTTTACTTGTTTCCATGAATGGAAGTTCATTTGAAACATGGTTAAAAATCCATAATTTTTAATACATATTATTAACGAAATTATGGATATATAAATTATCTTATAATGATTTTGGGTTATATACCATGATGATGATTCATTAGTTAAAACATTAAGGATGTTCGTTTAGATCGTTTTAGTGGTTCTTTGATAATAACAACCTTATTTTGTTTTATAAATTAGAACCATGAGTACCAAATAATTAAAGAACCATGGATTAATCATAAAACAAATATTATAACCTGGTTCAACCATATAAATGGTTTCATGACCAGACTTGAAATAATTAATGAGAAATGAAATCACATTGTCTACGATGTCGGTAATTCAACACGTCACAGACAATGTTTTTAATTCCTTGAACAAGTGGGGGAAATAAGAAGATTGATGATGAATTTCTCATGAAAATTAGAAAATATAGAATATACAAGATTCTGGAGATTTCATTCCTCTTGGTTAAGAAGATATGAATAAATAATAAATAAATAATTCAAGATAAAAGAATAATTTTGAAATCGCTTACAAAAATTCGGCAGCCTAACGGCTACGCAACATGGTTTTAGAAAATATTAAAAAGAGAGGGTACAGGGGTAAAATATCCAGAAATTAATCATAATATATAGTAGATCAAGAATAAGAATAAAAATAAGAACATGGTATGGAAACTTGAAATATATACCACATAAAAGAGATCTTGAAAGGAAAAAAGAAAGAAATTGAGAATTTTCTTACCTTGTGGAGTAACCCTTAGAACTTGAAGGTTGGGTCCTTGGGAACTTGAGGAAAACTTGGGAGGACTAATATGGAGGTAAGGAGGTCAGAAATTTGTTGAGGGAGAATTGTGAATGAATTCAATGAAGGGAAGAGTTGGTATTTTTAGGAAAAGTGAGGGATTATTTTAATAATTTCCAAGGGACACCTCATGGGTGGTATTTGCAAAACCATGGGCTTGACCATGGTATTTGCCCATGGTTAAAGCCACTTGGGGAACCTCACATATTATTTAACTATACACAAGTCGACCAGATTTATGACATCATTATTACATTATTAATGATGTCATTAACACACCGAAACTAAAAACTATATTTTTTACTATTCACTGAAAAATCAACTGTTTCAGAAAAATTCACAAAATTCACCCTAACCATTTTTTGACATGTAGAATTAAAAATTGAAATCCATTTTTCAAAAATAAATTTCTAAATATTATTAATTTAATTTTTAAATAATGTCATAGTTAATTAGAAAAATAAAAATCTTAAAGTGCAATTAGTTTTATTTCTCATTGAAAAACTAATTAAGATCTCATTATCTTATTTCCTTAAGAAAATAAAATATTATTATTATTTACTATTCATAAGGTTCATATTACTATTCATATTACTATTCATATGGGTATGTTATTATTCACCAAAAATCAAGTTTGTTCTATCAGACTCCAAATGACTTACTGAACACAACTCTAGATGACCATTTTTTGAAATTCAAAACATAGAAGAGGCAAAGTTGTGTTTAATGGATAGATTATAAAATTTTATTCTATATTTATTTTCAAAACCTTGGGGTGTTATAGTTATCCACTTTGAAGATTGATCAATGCACACCCAGTGGATAAAATTATTCTCCCCATAATGAGTGTATTTCTATCCTCTTCCATATCTATCATTAAGAAGCCAATGGGAAAGTAAAATTTTTCTACTTTTTTAGGATATCTGCAATGACTCATTAGGGGTAATTCACTATAGAGTCTTCTAATTGAAGTGTAAAACTTGTGGACTACATGAATTCTAGTCTAAAACTCTTTAAATTTATGTATAACATGATATCGGCACTCGTACCTAGGTCAAACAAATATTTTCTACATTTTTTAGCTTCGATAAAGATGAGAATAAAAAATCTACATGGATTAGGTTTCTTCTTATGAGGGTACCTTGATACCACTTTTGAAAACTCTCGAGTGAGTGAAATGGTGCCAATTTCCTTTATCTTATTCTTATTGGTTACCATATCTTTCATGAATTTCATATAGGTCTGAATGTTTGTGAGAGACTCTCCAAAATGGATATTAATATGCAATTTTTTGAAGTGTTCCAAAAATTTACCTTTTTTCTATCATTCTTCTCTCATGCTAGTCACTCTATAAATAGAGGTCTTGGTTTATACTATGGTGGTTCTTCTTAATCTTCTTTTAATTTCTATTTTAAACTTTTTTTTCACTTTCTCCCGCTAGATATTGTTCTATAAATTCTATACCACTTCCTTGTGTATTAGTCCCACTTCTAATATGTATATATTTTAAATATTCTTGTGGGAATACTTTAGGGCATTCTAGTAGTACTCCTTTTGGTCTATCTTTGAGTTTTTAAGTAATTTGGACAACTTGATTCTCTAGATTCTTCAATATATATTTTTGGTTCATTTATTATCCCTTTATTTCCTTGAGTATATCCCTAGTTATGATCATTAATTTACCCAATGTTTCCTCCAATGTATAGACCTTTCTTTTCAGTGTGGTCCCTTGTGGCGATTATTGTTGGTACCCTTCTGTCCTTTGTTGATATCCTTGTGCTTGTTTTTATTTTGGTCTCCATCCTGGAAATTTATTACCACAATTGTAATATTCATAATTTTCATCTTCTATATACGTACCTTGGGGGTTTTTCTGTTGGATCATCATCATGTCTATCTTTTTAGTCATCGATTCCATCGCTACTGCCATACAGTCATTATTGTTGATTGTGTGAATTACTTTTTGTTGCATCCCTTCTCCTTGATACTGAAAAATATTTCTCTTTGTTTCACCCAACAAGTTATATCTCTCTTTATGAGACTTCTTCATTAGTGACCCTTCAACCGCAGTATCAATAATTGATTTGTTTCCCTATGGAAATCCCTTATAAAAAGTTTGTATTAGCAGCCATAGCTCTATACCATGATGGGGGAATTTATGAGTCATATCTTTAAAACATTATCATGTAGATTATATTGATTCATCCTCATACTTAAATAAGTTTAGTATGTTTATCCATATGTCCATTGACTTAAAAGGTGGGAAGAAGTGTCTAAGAAAGATCCTACATAGTTCATCTGATGTAGTGATAGAATTTGTAGGAAGACTTTGGATCCAATCCCAATATCTATCTCATAATAAAAATCAAAGGATACAAAGTCGTGCCACTTCAATTGAAACATTCTAGAATTAGAATGTGTTGCATAGTTTGAGGAAGCTTCCTAGATGCATGTTAGGATCTTCATGTGGTAGTCCGATGAATTTCACATTATTTGAGATCATCTGAATGATTGAAGGTTTGATCTCAAAGTGGTTTGTAGCAATGAGAGGCTCTATAATTCTCAGTTTCAATCCTTTATTTGATGGACTCATGTAGTTCACAAGCATTTTCATCCCTAGATATCTTTGTTGAACCCCATTAAGTGGGTTTAGTTTTTTGACTACCATGGTCACAGTTCTACTCTTTCTTGGGATTTTCTCAGGTTCATAATCGAAGTTAGAAATTTATTTTCCTTTTGTGTTCATGTTTCAGTCGTTCATTAAGATTTGAAATCTCTGAAATATAATCATAAAACACGCATCATAAAAAATGAAATTGAAATAAAGCAGTGAAATAAAATTAAGAATTAAAGAAACCTAAAAACTAAATTGTAACCATCCCTGAAAATTATGCCGATTTTGATAGGTCCAAAGGGAATCGTTATTTCCCTCATGTCAAATAAAAATAAAAACTTATAAAACTTATATCAATGATAATTAATTAATTATAATTAATATAGAGTAAAAATTGAGATTGAACCCACAGATATGGTGAAATTATTTTAATTAAGTTTTTAAAATAATAAATTTAATTAAATTGAAGAAAGATGTAAGGAATCATATTGGGGTTTTGGAAATAGTTTTAATAAATAAATAATAAAAATAAAATAAGATTGATTGGTTTGAAATCAGGTTTTGAAATCATTTCAGGGTTTTATAGTTTCAAGGTTCATGTGTAATTGGATTTTGTAAAATAAGTTGATTAATCCATGCTTGGAATTAGAGTTGAGACGAGGTGGATCCAATGGTCAATTTTTCCCCTCCTTAATACAGTAATCTCATATTTCCATTGGTTTGGTAATTTAGGGTTTTTTCAAATCAATCTTATCTTGATACCATTATTTAAACTCGGTTTCCCTAAATGAAAAAATGGTTATGCTGCAATTCAGGGTAACTATTTGAACAATTATAATGTTCCTTTCAGATTAAAATACCAATGGTAATGATAAAAGTAAAAAAAAGGATTGGAATTTTATTGAATAAACTTTGGTAATCCAAATACATGGATAATAAATAAATATATCCAACAGAACATTCCCCCTTTAGCTACATAATCCTAGCATAAGGCAGGTTTACCTCCTCATCCTAGTGATGAGGGAGTAAGAGGGAAGGATGAAAATAAAATAAAGAATAATGAAAAACAGGAGATAAAGTGGTGGAGGATCCTACAATAGTGTAGCTTCATACCCTAGACTTTTGTCTCTAGATCTCCCTTTAGTGTGGATGATTAGACCTCTATTTATAGACTTTCCTATGACTCGAGTAGCATTAAATTACATTATGATGGGTCAAAGAGTAGTCATTGGTGGTCTCGAGGCCATAAAATAGGTCTTTTACACTTGATACATCAAATCTTTCATTTTTTGGTCATCCTAACCTTTTCACATCATGTAATTATTACAAGACATGTAAATGTTTCACCACATGTGAGGAATTCATGACCTACATGTTTTATAGGTCATATTCACATGTTCCATGGAGTGACCATATGTGTCACTCCATGAAACATGTTATCTTTACTCTAATATAGTTTATTCCACTTCATGACTTGTATTAATTTCACGGCTTGCATCGGTTCATGATGTGTAATGATTACACAATGTGTAAAGTCAATTTTCATCTTTAGAACCCTCATTTCGCCTCGGTTTCTCAATTTATTACCCTAGAAGTGATCCATGATCATCTGTCTTTGTGAAAATCCATATTTTGATGTAATTATTTATCACTTACACTCCTTTTTATCATTTCCCATGGCTTATAGCATACTAAAAAATATGAAGAAGATATCAGGTTTACTAGCATGAATTAATAATAAAATCATTAGAATCATTGCATTTTAATATCAAATATATATATATATATAATAAATGAACTTATCACTTATTCATGGATCTATAGAGAAATAGTGGAGTTTTGTGACTCAGACTTATGGTGAGGAAACTCTTTCATAGACAAAGTTTGAGTGTCTCTTTATAGAGTATTTCTATCCAACCACGTTGTGAGTAGTAAACATCTAGGAGCTTCCTAAGATTCATCATATTAGTATGTATTTGGTAGTGTATTCTGATAGGTTCACTAAACTCTCATTATAATCTATGGATGTAGTTTGAGATGTGTTATTCTGATCATGTACCTTCGATCACGGCCTCTGTAGAGATATTAGGGATCATGTGATATCACTTTGAATTCCAACTTATGTTGGAGTGCTCGAGTGAGATTTGGTGGTGGAGATATTCTTGGTGGAGAAGTTGTTGGTAGTTTTTGATGATAGTGGGAACCCTAGAGTTGATACTTTGGTAAGTGGTATCCAATGTCAGAAATAGGGATTTAAGTGATCTATTCATTTTCAAAGACAGTACCAGGATATAGGGTCTATAGTTCTGGTCAATCATGAAGATTTTAGTCATCCATGAGAGAGTCAGTGTTACTCTTTTGATGTAAGGTGACATCTCATTTGGGATTATATGACCTACCATGTAGCTAATATGGAGGAAGATGATGGGACACCTAGGCAGAAGCATCGAATATAGTAGGGAATCCTATAGGGGGTGTTAATGGTAGAGGAGTATGTATAGCATCAGGATGTGGCCAAAAATTTGATATATTGCCGCCACCACCCTCAGGTGGTCCACACTAGGCTTAGGAGCTAGTGGTCAGGGATGAGGATAGCTTCATGAAGTAGAGTCCTATGACCTAGAGTCTCTAGGGATGATTAAAGGTAAAATCTATGTCTTCTTTGCTTTAGCTTTAATGCTGATAAAAAAAGTGCAATCCACTCTTTTCTTACCACATCCCTAGTTTGAGACCTAGAGATTCCAATTGATCCATTTACTTGAACCTTGCACTTGGAGACTCCTGCTTGAGGGGATTTAGTGATCAAACATGTATGCCTATAGTGTGACCTGACTCTTGGAAGAGATAGATTCCTTTAGGATATTTTCATGTCCATGATGAGGCTTTATAATTTCATATTAGGTGTTGACTGGATATCTTTATTTCATTCACATATTAACTATTTCTGGTGGAGGATGCAGTGCATCCATGTAGATGGGATGAGGTTTTCCTTTGTCGATGAGAATAAAACCCAGGTAGGGAAAGATGGGATCATACACATGAGGATACAATTGATTACTCGCCATTTTTATAGTATTACACTTGGAGTATTAGATACTATGGTATTTTCTCTTCCTATAGTGGTGGCGGAGTATGAGGACTTCTTCCATGACGATGCCTCGGGCTTACCTCCCCAATGAGAGATAGACTTCTTCATAGAATTTTGATCGTGCTATCATAACACATCAAATTTATTATGATTTCAATATTGATTTATAGTCTAAGGAAGACCCTAGGTCATCTCTAAAGGAGCGTTGATAGTTTTTGAGTATGTATTTTTAATAATAATTACTAAAAGAGGGGGTGGTTTTGAAAATTGTTTTAAAAATAAAATGGCTTAATTAAAGAGTTTAATAGTTTACAAATAAAGGTGGTGTATTTATAATTATGAGAGAATAAGATCATTTAAAGTTCACTACACATCTTGGATAGTTCATTATTCTAAAAATTTAACATGGTTTTGTTTAATTTTTTGGTTGAAGGTTGTCAAGATCTTGACTCCCATCATGCCTCTTCAAATGATGCTTAAAGAACCACCCCTTGACACAACAATCATGTTTCCAAGATTTGGTTCTCAAACATAGAATAGAAGGTCTACCAAAGAATACTTAAATCTTATGTATGCGTGAGATAAATAGGATTATTGTGTTGTCCAATTGGAACAACCCAAGATTCCTACTTGAAATCTCAACCCAATCGGTGTTGAAATAAAAAGCACCCCACTCAATTATATCAAATGAAATGTAATCAGGGGAGAATAATGTAAAGATACAAAATAAGTGAAATATTAATCACACAAATTATAAAAAATCATTATAAGAACATGTGTTGGAACTCCCTTCCAAGTTTATATAGCTCCCTCAAAATGATCATCCACCGTTTAGCTTGCCATCGAGAGGAGGATGAGGCTCGGGTGGAACTCTCTCTTCATCCTTGATCCCCCTGTGAGGATAGGGGCCTCTAGAACTTCTATTATGATGAAGAGACTCCTATAGGACTCCAAAATGGTAGAGATTGTCTCCTGGTTCGAACTCACAAATGGGGATCCCAAGGTTCCATTTTATAGGAAAATGGGAAGGTGGTTTTGAGCACACAGATTTCATAAAACCACTTTTCACATGTGTTTCGACCTTCATACATCCTTATCTTTCTTTTAAGAAAATAAAAATGTTGTATCCCCACCTCTTTTTTGTCTCCACCGAAAGTTTGGCACAATTTGGACGCCTAGAGCCCGAGATATGGACAGATCATAGCACACCACTTTTGACTTCGTGCAGATTCGGTGTGCTGGACAGATTAGGTTGGTTGGGCCACCAAATGGCCGAATGAGTCTTGGGTTACTTCATAGGAAATGTATAAAAATTAATTTTGGACCATCCCTATAAATTTCAGCCCATTTGGATTCACAGTTTAGGATCAGTGCACGGATGAGTCCTCAAGACACTAATTGTAATAGTTATAACAAGATCAAAGGTCGAGAAAGGGTGGTTTTTTACTTTCCCAATATACAACCCCTTTTTTAGGGTGTACAACAGTCAGATAATAGGTACACATGCGTAGTTCAATCTGGTACAGTAATGAAATAGATCATATAAGGTACTAATGTATGGAAAAATGATTTTGGAAAGTAGATAAAAATCAACCTAACTTATATTTACCTTCCATTAAGTAAGAAATTTTTCACACATCAGGGTTGGGTGAAAAAAATGTGTGGAGAGATTAAGTGACACAATTTTCCCTTAAACTATTCACAAAAAAAGGAACGATTTTTCTCAAAGGATTCAAAATGATACAACCATTTATATCATCGAAAAAGAAAACCAATTCACTAAAAATCACTCCCTGATATTAAATTCATACAGATATTCTTTTTCACCTTCATTATGGTATTTTTACTTTCCCCCCTTTATGGTCACCGAATCATGGAACTTTGAAATTTTTGATGGGGAAAAATGAAAATACCATAAAGAAGGAAAAAAAAGAAGAAAGGAGAAAGACAATGGAAATCCTAATGAACCCAGAAAGATGGGGAAAAGTAAAAATACCATAAATGAGAAAAAAAAGAAATAAAAAAAGATGATGAAAATTCTTAACTAACCCATGAATGTACCCATCCCCCCAAAACTAGAATGTGCAGTGTCCTCACTGTAATAATTGAGAATGTGAGAAGTAAGGATAAAACCTGGTGTGTTCACTGGTATGTTGCTTCTTGAACATAGAGTTCCTCCATCTGGAACTCTGGAAGGGCTTCGTGGAAGTGCTTCAGCCACTGCCCATTGACAGTGAAGGTTTGCTTGGTTTCTTCATTTTGAACCTGAACAACACCAAATGGAGATACATTAATAACAGTGTATGGGCCAAAATGGCAGGAACGAAGCATACTTGGATGTAACTTAATCCTTTCATTATAAAGGAGGACCTTCTTTACAATGTGGAACTGACGATGAAGTATAATATATTCGTGGGAATCCTTGTTTCGCTCCTTATAAATCCTAGAGTTTTTATATGCATCTCTTCTCATTTCTTCCAACTCCTGAATCTACAACTTCCTTTGAGAACCTACACCAGAAAGATTAGAATTGCATTGTTTTATGGCTCAGTAGGCCCGGTACTCAATCTCACCAGGTAGGTGACAACTCTTTCCAAACACAAGATGATAGGGTGACATTCCAATGGGAGTTTTGAAAGTAGTATGGTAGGCCCATAATGAATCATCAAGTCAAAGACTCCAATATTTTCTATTGGGTTGAACCATTTTTTTCAAGAATCTATTTTACCTATCTATTTGACACCTCGGCTTGACCATTGGTCTATGGGTGATATGCAGTAGACACTCTATGACCAACCCCATACCGACGCAAAAGTGATTGCATTGTTCGGTTGCATAAATGAGAACCCTGGTCACTAATGATGAACCTAGGTAATCAAAACCTACAAAATATCTGAATTCTCAAAAATTCCACAACTATTTTGGAATCAACTATCATTTTGGCTTGATCCTATACCCATTTTGACACATAATTGACCGCCAGAAGAATGTACAAGTTGCCAAAGGAATTGGGAAATGGACCCATAAAGTCAATTCCCCAAACATCAAAAATGTCATGAAAGAGAAACTATTTTTGTGGTATTTCATTTCTTTTAGAGACATTCCCCATTCTTTGAAAATGAGGAAAAGATTTTCAAAAATCATGGACATCCTGAAAAAGTGTTGACCAAAATATACCAAAATCAAGGACCTTGCGAGCAGTCCATTGGGGACCAAAGTGGCTCCCACAAGCAAGAGTGTGACAGAATCTAAGGACAGACTGAAACTCACTATCGAGAACACAAAGCCTAAGGACTTGATCACTACATGTGTTGTAGAGGTAAGGGTCATACCAAATGTACCAATGAGACTCATGTTTTAGATGACTAGCTTGGTTTTTTTTGAAATCAGTAGGAATATAAGATACTACCAAATAATTTACAATTTCAGCATACCAAGGAATAACATCTTGCACTTGGTACAATTGCTCATCAGGAAACATGTCATTAATGGGAATAAATGGGGATGAGTCAATTTCCAAGGATGGGAGGATCCTACTGATATGGTTAGCCACCGCATTCTCTTCTCCTTTTATATCTCTAATTTATATATTAAATTCCTAAAGGAGGAGAATCCAGTGAATGAGATGTGGTTTGGATTCCAGTTTCCTAAGGAGATACCAGAGGGATGCATGGTCTGAGAACACAATGATTTTGGACCCTAAAAGATACGACCTAAATTCATCCATGGTAAACACAATGGAAAGAAATTCTTTTTCAGTTGCGGTGTAGTTTTCTTGGGTAGGGTCCAATGTACATGGGGTATAGGCTATGAAATGTGGTGCTCGGTCAACCCATTGTGACAAGACTACCCCAACTGCATAGTTAGAGGCATCACACATGATCTCAAATGGTAAATCCCACCGAGGTGGTTGGATTGCCGGGGGTGACGTGAGACTCCATTTTGACTTATTAAAAGCTTCCTCGCATTCATTATCAAAAATAAATTCCTTTTATTTTTGGAGTAATCGGGAGAGTGGGAGTGCAATCTTACTAAAGTCACGAATGAAATGATGATAAAATCTAGCATGACCTAGGAAAGACCACACATCCCATACATTTTTGGTGAATGGTAGGGAAGAAATGACATCCACTTTTGATTTATCTATTTGGATACCATCCCCAAAAATGAAATGCCCCAAAACTATACCTTGTCGCACCATGAAATGTCATTTCTCATAATTTAATACAAAATTCTTTTCAATACAGTGACGTAGGACTGAACCAAGACTACTTAAACATTCATCAAAATAGGATCCATAAATGGTGAAATCATCCATGAAAACTTCCATGCAATTCTCTATGTAATGTGAAAAAATACTAATCATGAAATGTTGGAAAGTACCCAGATCATTGCACAGAACAAATGGCATCCTTCTATATGCAAAGCCAAAGGGACAAGTGAAGGTAGTCTTTTCCTAGTCCTCAGGGGAAATATGGATCTGAAAGTATCCAAAATACCCATAAAGAAAATAGTAGTGCGACTTACCCGCTAGCCTCTCTAGCATTTGGTCAATGAATGGAAAGGGTAAATAGTCCTTCCTAGTGTGTTGGTTTAGTCAGCGATAGTCTATACAGACATGCCAACTATTCTGCACATGAGTTGGAACCAATTCATTGTTTCCATTTTTGATTACTGTAAGGCTAGTCTTTTTAGGAACTACTTGAATAGGACTGACCCATTGGCTTTCAAAGATGGGGTAAATGATTCTAGCAGCCAATAATTTTATTACCTCTTTTTTCACAACTTCTTGTAGGTTTGGATTCAGTCGACATTGTGGCTACCTCACTAGTTTAGCCTCATCATTTAATAAATTATGATGTGTAAAAATTGATGGGCTAATACCAGGAATGTCAGCAAGTGTCCATCCCAAAACTTATTTATACTCCCTCAAAAGTTCAAGTAGTCGCAATTCATGCTCAGGAGGGAGTGAACTAGCAATGATGATGGGAAACTTGTTTCTATTCTCAAGATATGAATATTTTAAATCTTGAGGCAATTGTTTCAGTTCCAATTCAGGTGGATTTTGGATTGATGGGAGTGTGTGTGAAAGTGAGAGGTCACTGATCTAATCTAACTACTCAATGATATCATCCTCAATAGAGGAATGAGCTTTTACAAGATTAGCAGTATCATCGATGGTCAGTGGATCCTCGGTGTTCAAGAAATAATCAATTAATAAACATAGATGACATTTTTCTAATCCACTATAACAATCATTACATGACTCATTTCCTAGAATTTCAATCAATGAAGAAAACTCAGAAAGGGGATCGGGGGAAAGAAAATTTATTTTTTTAGGGGTAGGGAGTACATCAATTGGATTAAGAGAGAGAGAGGAATGTTCTTGTGAGTGGTGTTTCATGGAATCAAGGATGTTGAAATGGACTATGTCACCACCAAATTCCATAGATAATGTACCATTGTGGACATTAATTATGGTTTTTTTAGTTTTCAAGAAGGGTCTCCCCAATATAATTCAGGCATGTCCATTCATCCTATCATCCTCCATTTTGAGCACATAAAAGTTAGCAAGAAAAATTAAATTTTGGACCCTCACAAGAACATCTTCTAACACACCTGAGGGGTGTGCAGTACTCCAGTTAGCCAGTTGAAAAATAATTCCAGTGGGCTTTAGTTCCCTGACCTACAATGTAGATTAAATAAAGTGAGGCATCACATTTATAGAATCACCTAAATCAATCATAGCATTATAAAAAGAATACTCCCCTATGGTGCATGGAATTGAGAATGTTCCAGGATCATTTCACTTGGTGGGAAGTGATGGATCTATCAATGCTAAAACATTCCTCCCCAAGCTCACTTTCTCATCACCTCGAAGTCACCTTTGTTGTGTACACATCTCCTTTATAAACTTGGTGTACCGTGTAATTTTCTTCACAGCATCAATCAATGGGACGTTAACCTACACTTTCTTGAAATTTTCCAATATTTCCTTATCAAGTTTAATTTACTTTTTTTCTTTATTGGGTGTCTCTTTGAGGAAATGGAAGAGGAATGGTTGGTCTAGGTGACTCATCAATGTACACACTCTTTCCTTTGGAAGGGCTTCTCTTAGGACAAGGTTCTTCAACATTTGGAACATTTTTAATGGTTGGGATGGAGGTTTTCTCGGGAGGGGATGACTCTAATAGAGGATTCATTTTACTTTCTAGTTATTTCCCACTCCTAAGGGTGATGTCACTAAAATTTCATTTATCCCTAGGGATAACTACTGGTTGAGAGGGAAGTTTACCTGATCCGTAACTTTGAATTTCACCCACTGAGTTAGCTAGTTGGCCTAATTGGGTTTTGAGGTCTTGTATAGCTGCCTGAGTGGTTTGTTAGAATTGGATATTTTTGGCAGCCATTTGTTTCATCATATATTCTAGGCTAGTCTTGGGTTTTGGAGGGGTTTGTTAGAAAGGCCTTTGGGGTGGGTGAGTATTTCTGTGTGGTGGTGGTGGATGACTACTCTACCCCGGTTGGTTCCATTTTTGTTGAGGTTGGTTTGAATACCCCCTTGCCTATAGTCTTGGTTCTCCTTCCACCCAGGTTTGGATGGATAGTAAGGTTCTTTCCTAAAGGGTTGGTTATAGGGGGGGATGGAAATATTGCCTCACAACTCTTAGATGTTTCCCTCAATTGAGGAAATTGTTCAGAGTAGGTGGTGTCAGAAGAGCATATACCACAATGAATGGGAGGAGGATATTGGGATTTCCCTTGGGAAAGAGAAAGTTTTTGAAGAAAGGTACTTACCTCTTCGAAATTTG
Organism: Viscum album; assembly: GCA_963277665.1. NCBI lineage: Eukaryota > Viridiplantae > Streptophyta > Magnoliopsida > Santalales > Viscaceae > Viscum > Viscum album. The sequence goes on along the minus strand of OY728120.1, from coordinate 642,235,032 downwards.
TGTCCACCTTCTTCTTGAATTCGGTACTTTGCACCTCATGAAAACCTCGAATCAGTACATTGGACCTTGAACCAAATTGTTGTGTGTTTTGCACCATGTTCTCAATTAGGGCTCTTACAGCAATTGGGGTCTTATCAACTAGCACACCACCTACAACAGCATAAATCATATTTTGATCAATAGGTATTAAACCTTTATAAAAATATTGAATTAAAAGTTGATCACTTATTTGGTGGTGTGGGAAACTTGAACATAACCTTTAAAAGCATTCTCAATATTCATGTAATATTTCCCCTTGAGATTTTATTATCCCATAAATTTATTTCCTTATTGTTGCTGTTCGAGAGGCTAGGAAATATTTTTCAAGAAAAAGGTGTTTCATGTCCACCCAACCTCTTATTGGGGAATTAACATAATATAACCAATTTTTTGCTGTGTCTTCTAATGAAAAATGTAATTTCCTTAACTTTTCTTGTTCTTTATCCACATTTATAGGTTTTAATGTAGAACAAAAAATGTGAAATTATTTTAAATTCTTGTGTGGATCCTCTCCAGGAAGTCCATGGAATCTTGGTAATAGATTAATTAAACCAGATTTTAGTTCAAAATTGGGTGTCTCGCCTTGTAATTGAATATAGGTGGGTTGGATATCAACATCCAGAGAGGTTAGTTCTTGTAGTGTTCGATTGTTTTCAGCCATATTATGAAAGTTTATTACAGTTTTTATATTGTTTCCAGAAGAAGAAGAATAAGGATCAAGAAAAGTGTCGATGTTTTGGGTGTCCTCCTTCGATGGGTTCTCTTGTGCATCTCGGGGTCGCTGACATAAGATCCTCTCCGATTCGGGTTCGAAAGGAGGTAAATCTCCCAGATTAGAACGGGTCATTCATAAAACCTACACAACAAATATATCAGAATAAAAAAATATATGTACAGTCATAATATAATAAAAGCAGGTCCAGGATCCGGACAAAGCCCGCCCCTCACAAAATTTACAAAACTCTTGTCAAAAACACGCACTAAAAAAACAAAGCGTTCCCCGGCAACAACCCCAAAATTTGACCGCACTGTCATGACATGTTAAATTGATTATGATTTTAAGATTTATTTATATTCTAGGGAAGACCCTATTTCATCTCTCAAGGTGAATTGATAGGTTTTGAGCATGTATTTTTAATAAGAATTACTAAAAGAGGGGGTGGTTTTGAAAACTGTTTTAAAAATAAAATGGCTTAATTAAAGAGTTTAATAGTTGAGAAATAAAGGCGGTGTATTTATAATAATGAGAGAATAATATCATTTCAAGTTCACTACACATATTTTATATCTCATTGTTCTGAAAATTTAACATGGTTTTGTTTAATTATTTGGTTGAAGGTTGTCAAGATCATGACTCCCCTCTTGCCTCTTCAAATGATTCTTAAAGAACCACCCCTCGACACAACAATCATGTTGCCAAGATTTGGTTCTCAAACATAAAATAAAAGGTCTAAAAAAGAATAATTAAATCTTATGTATGTGTGAGATAAATAGGATTATTTTGTTGTCCAATCGGAACAACCCAAGATTCCCACTTGAAATATCATCCCAATCGGTGTTGAAATAAAAAAGCGTCTCACTCAATTATATCAAATGAAATGTAATAAGGGGAGAATCATGTCAAGATAAAAAATAAGTGAAATATTCAGTACACAAATTATACAAAACTAGTAGAAGAACATGTGTTGTAACTCCCTCCCAAGTTTGTGTAGCTCCCTCAAAATGATCGTCCACCATTTAGCTCGTCATCGAGAGGAGGAGGAGGCTCGGGTGGAAATCCCTCTTCATCCTTGATCCCTCTATGAGGATAGGGGCATATAGAACTTCTAGGATGATTAATAGACTCTTATAGTACTCCAAAATGGCAGAGATTGACTCCTGGTTTGAACTCGCAAATGGGGATCCCAAGGTGCCATTTTATAGGAAAATGGGAAGGTGGTTTTGAGCATACATATTTCATAAAACCGCTTGTCACATGGGTTTAAACCTCCAGACATCCTTATCTAGCTTTTAAGAAAATAAAAAAATTTTGTCCCCACATATTTTCTATCTCCACCGAAAGTGTGGCACAATTTGGACACCTATATCCCGAGATATGGACAGATCACAGTACACTACTTTTGACTTTGTGCAGATTCGGTGTGCTGGATAGATTACGTCATTTGGGCCACCAGATGACTAAATGAGGCTTGGGTTCATTCATATTAAATTTAGAACAATGAATTTTGGACCAGAACACAAAATATTATCCCATTTTTATGTGTGGTTCAGGATCAGTATGCGGAAGAGTCCACTGGTGTGCATGGATCTTGCGCAGTTTGGCCCATTTTTCTTGGACATCATCATGGGTCCTCCAAATCACCTCCTCCTGCAATGGAATCATCAAAACAATTAAAATTTACCTTTTTAATAGTGATAAACATAAAATAAATGATTCAAACAGGGAATGTAATTTACTATTGTTTTTTGAATTTACAATACAAATTCAGTTTAATACAATAGTGTAAGGGTGAAAATGACACAGTGAATCATGGTACGATCAACTTTCACCCAAGGAATGCCCTGATATTTTCACCAGTATATCAAATGTATCTTGAAAACATTCTTGAGATGAAGGTGTAGTTGGAGGAGATTCATATTAAAGGTTTTTTCAAACCCAATGTGTCACCCTGAGCATCCCCAGTATTGTTCACCAAGAATATGGATGAGTTATTTAGGTTATGTGTACATTACCATCACTTAAATCAGGTTACTATAAATAATAAGTATATCCTAACAAGAATAAAGGACCTATTTAACTAGTTAAAATGGGTGAGGTTGTTCTTGAATATTGAACTCATATCGGGCTATCACCAGCACCAAGATCGGGATTACTGAAGAAGACATTCTAATGTCACTACACTCACTATGAGTAATTTTTGATTCCTTTTTGTGTGAAAAACACACAAGTGTTGTTCATGGTACTTATGAATTGGATCTTTCAACCCTCCTTAGATCATTTCATGGTAGTCTTCATCTATATCATCCTATTGTACTTGAAATCCAATGAGGAGCATGCGAGACACTCGAGAATGGTCCTGAACATACTCCAAGAGCACTATCTTTATGAGAATCCCTCTAAGTGTTAGTTATAGATTCAATAGTTACACTTTCTAGGATATGTTATCTCGGAATAGGGAGTAGCAGTGTACCTGATTAAGGTTAAGGCAGTGCTATCTTGGGATCCACCCAAGAGTGTGACTGGGGTGTAGAGCTTCCTTGGGTTAGCAATCTACTATAAAAGATTTGTACCTAATTTATCTAGGATTTTGGCACCCTTGAATTGTTTTAATTTAAAGGGGAATCCTTTCATATGTACTGAGAGGTTCCAGTAGTATTTTTAGGAGTTTTAGTAAAGGTTGATGAGCTCCCCCCATCTTAAGAATATCAGAGGATGTTGAATACGTAGTGTTCTATAATGCCACCAGAACTGGCTTGGATGTGTTTTGATTTAAAGGTTGGAAGGGATTTCATATGGGTCCCAGTAGTTGATACCACATGAGAATGACTATTCAACCCACAATCTTGTAATGTAATTAGTGGTCTTCACCATGAAGATGTGGTGGATCTACCTTATTAGTGAGCGGTTTATCATCTATTCTGATCACAAGAGTCTCAAGAATATCTTATCATGGAATGATTTTAACTTAAGAAAGATATTATGTATAGAGTTTATTTGATATTATAAATTCGATATAGCCTATAATCCTAGAAAGGGGAACGTGGTAGCAGATTCTCTCAGCATTAGATCTTGTTTGCAGTTGTTGAGTGAGGCATCAAAGTATTTATCCCCATTGTAGCTATCCTTAATAAAATATGATAGTTAATCATATCTCTAATCAATGGTTGTTACCCCTACACTTCTATAGCATGTAAGGGGGGCTCCTCTTGGAGATTCTGACTATAATAACTTTTGAATTCAGATATCCACTGGATGTGATCCTGATGTATTTTCTGAAGGTGGGTAGTATTCCATTCTTTTCCAAGGATGGAATGTGGTACCAGTGATGATGTGAGAGGATTTTTTTATGTATTTTCATACATCACCCATATCGGTACAACTAGAAGTGATAAATATATACTAGGACCTTTGGTTTTAGTTCTAATGGCTATGGATGAATAAGTGTGTATAAAAGTTTTTCTCTTAATGCCTCACTTTTTAGTAGGAAAAGGCTGAGTACCAGGTTCTAGTGGGTTTATCTCAACAACTTGAGGTGTTGGAGTGGAAGTGGGATGGTATTTATATATACTTTTTTATAGGTATTCCGATATCTTCTATATTACAAAATGCTATTTGGATGATTATATACTAACTCACCAATTCATCCCACTACATATCCATCTAATAGTATATTTCAATAGAGATATTAGGATGCATTTATGTGAAAGAGATAGAGTGACATCACAGGGTTCCCTCGACAATCATTTTAGACCATGATGCCCACTTCATGTCATGATTATGAAAATGATTTTAGGGGGAATTTGGGACTCAATTGAATTTGATCACAGCATTCCACCCCTAGAAAGATGTCTGCATAGAGAAAACCATTCAGGTTCTAGAGGACATGCATTGGGATTTCATGTTGGAATTTGGTCGTAGTTGGAAATATCACCTACCCTTGGTATAGTTTTTGTATAACAATAGTAACCACTCTACCATCGGTATGACACCATTTTAATCCTTGTATGGGAGATCCTATAGTTCACTATTATACTAGAATGATCCAAGATAGTCAGAACTCATGGGCCTAGAGTTGGTTTGAGCTATAATAGAGAAGGTTCGGATTATCTAGAATCAGATTAAGACTAACTAAAGCCTTCATAAGTCTTATGTGGACTGATGGTGGAGGCCTTTGGAGTTCAATGAGGGATACCATGTGTTCTAAATGTTTTCACCTCAACAAGTATTATGGATATTTGGCTAGGGAAGCAAGTTATCTATTAGATTCATTATCCCTTTCTAGATACCACATAGGTTCGGTGAGGTGATGTATCTCTTGTCCCTACAATCGTAGTTATATCATGTACATAATGTCTTCCATGTGTCTCAGATGAGGAGGTATGTGAAATACTCAGCATATTTTATTGATTTCAATGAGATGGACATTTAGGATGGATCTACCTTTGTGGATTATCTAGTATATATTGAGGATCGGTAGGAGAAGATCCTCCATGGGCGATCGATTCCTTTGGTGTGTATTTGGTGGCATTATGGGAATCTTTAGGAGAGCACCTGGGAGTGGGGAAACCTAATAAGAGATCAATACCATAACCTATTTGACTAGAATTTTTCTTTTCTAAATGAAAATCCATAATGTGGTGAGAATGTAATGAATCAGTTTTTACCTTGTAAAAATTTGGAATATTTTAAATATTTTTTTTGAGGCTAGGATCTGATTTAGTGTAGGATTATAGGGCTCGAGGATTCTTAGTATTGATATAATAAAAATATTATATATATTATATCAAACATTCAAATTTTTTTGAAATAATGGAATAAATCACGAATGGATCCTCTAATGGAAAATCTAAGACCTCCATTGAATCTAGGATATGGGTTTTACCCTAAGTGTGACATAACCTTTTTTAGTGTCAAGTATTTTGTTAAAAAACTTTGTGGGAGGATTAATAAATTGATTAATTAATTAATTAATTATTTTTTTATTTAATTTTTCAGACCTAACCTCCTCTATTTAATCCCTGTTATGAAAAATCCCTAGGGTTATTTGCATACCCCTAGGGATTTAGAGAAAAGTTTTTGGGAAAAGATGTAACACCCCAAGATTTTGAGAAATATTTTTTTTCAATTAAATTTAATCTTTTAAATATTTTACATTACATGAAATAATAATTTTAGCTTTAATTATAATCAATACTGATTTCTTCTTGTGTTACACATAATATCGATTTTATCTTGTGTTACACACAACTCTGAGTATAAACAAAACGTATTGTATTATTAAAATATTATTATATGATAGTTACCACCTAGCTGTTGGAATGGTGAGTATGAATAGGATTAATTAAATTATAAAAATATATGGTTTAAACATGTATATAAAATTAATTATTTGGTTACCAATTAATTAAAAATTAAAATAAAAAAGATTTTAAAATGAAGGAAATATTTTTTTAAAAAACTATTTTAATGAAAACAAACAGGTTTAACCTAAAATAAAATAAACAAGACACTTTTGGTGAATTATTTGAATGAAATTTATATATTAAATATTCAATAAAAAATTTAAAATTCATCTTATGTGTTTTCTATACAAGAGATAAGAATAAATCCAATTTTATGCTTAAAACTGTATTTTTCTAAAAAGCAGTTTTGTAACCTTTTTGTGTACATATTTTAAAAATAATTATTAAAACTATTAGAAAATTTATTTGAAAAAATAAATAAATTTTTTGAAATCATCTTATCAAAATTATATTGGGGTGAATTTTTGGTATTTTTTTGAAAGGTTTCATTTTTTGATGAATAATGAAAAATGCTAACTTTTAATTGAAAACTACATTTTAATTTAAATTATTTATAATGTTAAATAATATTTTTAATTAGTTTTAAATTAAAATTAGTTAAATTTTATATCAATTAATACAATTTATATCATTTTAATCATTTTCATATTGAATTTTAATATATAAACCTTGTAAACTTTTGAACATTTTCTCTTTAAAAACTTTCTTTCTCATCACGTCTTTGGGATTAATTTTAAATTAAAATTTTCCACTTATATAAATTGAATTTTTAAAAAAGAATTTAATATTTTTAATAATAATAATTTATATTACTTAATATGCTCAACTTAATTTTTAACCAAAATTAATAGTGAAAACGGTAAAAAATTAATTGTCGCGGTTAAGGTAAAGATGGGTTTACTACAGGTTAAACAAAATAGAAAAGGGTTAAAATGACCTAAAAACTTTTATAAAATATATTTTCAGTACATATTTATACTCTATCATATCTAATGATCTATAATAATCCATTTTGGACCCTTGTGACATGTGAAAAACATGGGTACACCGTTTTCTTTTCAAAAATTACAAGTGTGTCACTTTTCTCTCTTCTTCACATTATAAACCCTTTTGTTTCAGCCAATCCCTGCCAAAATCCCTTACCAAATTCCCTAATCTCATAATATAAGCCTTATTTTTTCATAAATACAACCTAGGAATGATTTTGTTTCAAACCTAAGGAGGATACCTGAATAAGAGCTAATATTATTCAACAAGTGTTTTTACTTTATTTCTTCCTCCACCTCCTTCAATTATTATTAAACCTTTATTATATAATAAACTCAGTATCATCAATATAATTGGATTTTTTATTTTAATTTAATTACCTAAAAGTATATCTACTTCCATACAATGGGTTATGAAATCATCATTCATGTGTACGGTAGACTACTGCCATGCGAACTGATGTCATTCGTTTTTCCATTATGACCTGTCATGGTCGGGTATGATGATGTATATAAAGTATATATATGATATTTATAAAATAATTATACCTATTTAGTAATTATATCATATATACTTTTTAATTTCCATTCCATAAGTGGTATGATAACATTTCTCGTGTGTACGGGAGACTAGCGCCTCGCAAAGCGATGTGATTCATTTTTCACTAAAGATTTATATGGAAGACAATAAGGATAAATATATGTGATATAAATGAAATAATTATGATATTAAAGACATATTTATCATTTTTAAAAGATAATATACCATTTTATTCCTTACCTTTTCACTCACTGAAAATGCTAACGTCGTTCGTGTACATGTGGACTACCACCTTCATGAAGCGATGTGACTCTCTTTTCATAACCACACCACATGGATGATATGTATAAGTATATTTAAAGAAATAATATTTTATTTATGATATTATTATAATTTTTTAAATATATTATATTACGTACCTCCTTTCCATAATGATCTTTGAAAAATAGAAGCGTTACACATGCATACGTATCGCCTACCGTCTCTACGATCATAACATACTTCATTTACTGAAATCATCCTTCATGATTGGTCATAAAAGTATAATTAATTTAAAAATATTATAATAATTTACTTATTATTATTATGGATGTTATGTAACAATGATCAAATTAATATGACCAAAAATAAAAAATCAAGACATATACGAAAAATAAAGCAGTTATAATCCAAAACGTGAATTTAACATGGTGTTGTTAATAAATGGAAAATAAAAGGAAATAAGTAAATAATATATGTTATGATATATATATATATATTTATTTATTTATAATAAACTTATATTTATTATACATGATGTTATAATGATTGTGAAGGAATTCGAGACTTACGGTAAGGGATTTTCATCTCACTTTTTACTTCTGTGAGACACGTGTCATATTCACCACCTATTTATTTTATGTGGTATATATACTACCCATGAATATATTTTATGATTATTATCCTTAAAATTATATGGATTTACATACCCATTTTATTATATTTATTTCATGGGTTTTACGGTTCAAAAGTTACCAAACTGGTAAGGTATTTTTGTCTCAATTTTCATTCTTTAAGTCATATGGTTATGTTATGCACCTATATTATTTTATGAGGTGTATATACAGCCCATTTTACATGTAATATCATGAATTTATTTTTCCTCGTGATATTTTAAGTTTCTTTCAATTATATTCCTTCATGAGTCTTATATTTCAAAGTTACCAAAGTGGTAAAGATTTTATATTACAATCTCATCATTTATCAAGATTGTTTATGGATATATTTCCGATAATATAATATTATGATACATCTCTCAATAAACTCATGAATTTTCTTCTCTTTTTTTATTTCATGAGAATAAATGATTTACCTTCATTTTCCTCTCTTTATGTACTCAAGAGTTTAAAATGAATGTTTTTAAGAAAAATCATCTTTTTGGTCAAAAACCTTTTTTCCCAAGTTTTCTAAAAATGTTTTCAAATTTTTTTTAAAAAAAATTAAAATGGTTTATTAAATACATATTTACCCATGTTTTACTTATTTACAATATGTTTTGAAATGAATATTCATGCTATTTTCCAAACAATACATGTTTGTATTTTACTGAAAATGTGAAAGGTGTCTTTGTTTTAATATATACAGCATGAATGGAATCTCCCACTATCTTGACCATTATTTCTGTTAAATATTCCTTTATAAATTTTCAAGTTTATTTTTAAAGAAAATTGTTTTTAAAAATTGTTTTTCAAATTGAAAAATATATTTTCCTCAATAATTTTTCTAAATTATTTTTAAATATTCCTTTAAGTTTTCAAGTTTATTTTCAAAGAAAAATATTTTCAAAATATTTTATAAACTTTTGTTTTAAAAAAAGTGATTTTTAAAGAAAGATTATTTTACTCAATAAATTTTCCAATTTATTTATCTTTTAAAATCATTTTCCATCTAAGATGACATCCTTTTATGTTACTTATTATTTACTGGTTATATGATCCAAGGATACCATTATTATTATTTCTCTTAATGGTTTATGTTTATGGTGACAAGATATTTATGAAACCAATTTCAATTCTATGAGTTATACCATGATAAAATGCTTGTGAAACCTGCTTCTTTTTCCATGGGTTATGCTTTGATGAATTTATAAAATTATTATGAAACCTATTAATTTTAAAAAGGTTATGTTATGATAAACTTTTTATAAAACACATTTAATTTCATGGGTTCTGATATGATGACTATTTTATGATCTTGTGGCATAAATATGTATGATTTTCATTATGTGAAGGTGATTACTTTATAAACAATGGTGGTGGTTACATTATAACCAAGGATGGTGGTTATGTTATAACTAAATATGGGTGGAACCTCCCTCCAATGAATTGGGTAGAGATTTATATCACATGAGATATAAAGGACTAGAATAGGGAGTGAACTCGGTTCAGTAAGGGACTTTTTTTCTATGATGGTATTGGTAGTAAAATTTGACTACCATGATGGTTTGGATATTGAAACCATTCCACTATGATGAAAGGAATTCCATTGGGGATGAATGTGTGTCCCTACTAGGAGGTGTATCCACCCATGGAGTTACCTAATAAGTTTAGAAATTAGCCTTAACTACTAAGAAAATGATTTTATGTGCTTATGGGTATTCCAAAATTCTTTGTATTATTTAAATGTTATGCTCGCATGGATCATGTTCTTTGATTTACTTATGATTTATGCCTTATGAAATGTAAATATTTATGTCATGACTCAAGATTCAGATCTTTGATATATAGGGTATGGTTTTCATATGATATAATCATGTTCTCATACCCTTATGTTCATGTTATGCTTACATATATCCCTTGTTTACCCTTACTGATCATCTGATATCACCCTTTATTATGTTTCCTTTCCCCAAGTTATGAAGAATGGTTTTTTAGGGTATGTTTGTGAAGATTACTAAAGGGTGGATCTTTATGAGAGATTTTGAATATCTTTCACCAAATTAAATGATTATGTACCTAGTATCTAAATTCAATAAACTATTACATTCCTTAGGCATGTGTTTGTGTAATGTAATGAATATTCATCTAAAAAGATGTAGTATCAATGTATTATAATCCTAGGTTGTTATATTTGGTATCAGAGGAAAGGTTTTGTTAACCTGTCTCAAAGGATAATTATAAAGATGAGTCAAGGTATATTAAAATGTACTAGAAATTTGGTAAAGGATAGAGTAAGTGGTTTCCAAGAAATTATATCTCTATATGGATACTATAAGTGGACGTGGCTCTGGTATTGAGGTACCTAAGGGAAATAAATCTGAAAAGGTCACATTGAGATGGACTCGATCGTCACTTGGTGCATGACAATGGGCCTTTTTTCACACCTGGTTTGACATTCCTGGAGGATATGATTTGGAATCTCACAAATTCTTTAAAATCTATCATAAAGGTTTTAAATAGATGAGTAATATGAATTACCTAGGATAAACCAAAGGTATCATAGATTAAAAATAAGGTTTCATGATTTAGACACCCTATAAGTGAATTTCATGATTATTTGGTTTCCCATTATGATTAGTGTTTCTCACACTATTCTTTTTGGTTTTCGTTAATGGTGGAAAACAGAAGGAATTGGGTTAACATTGAATGTCATAGATAATTTTGTGATGAGAATCCAAATGGGATGATAACTAGAGTAAAGGATATTGTGATTATACCAAATCTTTTATCACAGAACATGATTAATAATGTGCACCTTAACCAAATCTCGGACTCGCCAAATAAGAGAAGGATAGAGTTCACTGAGAGTTAGTATAATGGAAACCATAGAGGAGAGAATATTTAGTTTCTTATATGTATAGAATGTGAGAAGAAGCACTCAAGGGAATTTCACAAGGGGATGGGAATATGTTTTGATTGTGGAAAATAAGGACATAAAGAAATTAATTGCAAAGGAAAAATGAAAATTTTGGTCAACACAATGGATGAGAATAATGGTGTCCCTAAGTTATCATCGACTATTGAATGTTTCAAATATGGAATGTTTGGGAATTATAAAAATTTATGACCTAAGTGTAAATCTCATAAAGAGAATCAATAAGGTTGTATGAGTAATGGTTTTATTGTTGATGATGAAGAGACTATGAATGACATATAAAAGTAAAGAGGTATTGAGGAATAAAATGATAAATCTTAGTTAATGATTTGAAAAGGAAGTGGGATGATTGAAGTATTTATATATTTTAATTAAATAATTATGTTATATGAATTGTGAAATATATAAGGATTGTTCAATATAATTTTTTTGTAAAGTATTTGAAAGAATATGGTGAAAGATGCCGATGACCTAGAAAATCGGTTTAATGGAAAAGTTATATTCATGAAAAAACATGATTAAGATAAATATAACCCTTGATATATTCCTGATATTGATATAATGATTTTTGGATAAAGAGATAATTGATATGGATAATTTAAATTAGATAGTATTAATTACCTTGGAACTAATTAAAGATTTTTTTTAAAAAGTGTTTTATGTTATCATTGATGGAGTTTACATCATTTTGGATTTAAGGAATATATAAAATAATATATGTTTTATGTAATTAATAAGGAAGAATGTATATTTTAAATAAGGTTTTATAGTGATTCAGGTTATTATCATGTTTCAATAGAATACATGATGAAGGTATTCACATGTTTGGTATGTCATAACCAAGATCCACTTTATGATATATGGGGGATTAATGAAAAGTTGATTTTAATAAATTTAGTGACCTTATTTATAAAAATTGAATTTTAGAAGGGTTATATGGTTAACCATTTATGGAATAGTTTAAGTTGAACTTTGGATTAAGTTTTAGAGATTAATGTATTACTTCACCATATGAAGATTTATGCATATTAGATATCTTATGCTAACCATTTTGTTGTGATGATAAATAAAGATAGACAGAATGAATTATCATTCTATTTATGGATCATATGATCTGTTAGTTATTTAAGCATAAAAAATTCTCCTTCATTTATTATATTAATATATGAAGTGTAAATTGATCAAGGCACAACCAAAGGGTGATATTTTTCTTATGAAATGGAATTAAATCAAGTCAGTATATTTTCTTATGAAAATTCTTCAACTTTGTGAAAAGGATCTTGAAATAAAAAAAATCTTATTATCATCATTTTTTGTGATGTCAATTAACTTTTTCATGCCTATTTGGTTTATGATTTTAAGTTTTTTAACCATCTCTAGGTCACCCACTTTATTTTGATCAATTATCTCTATCACTCTCTATAATTATTTATGCTTTTCTTTCATGTCCAAATCTTCACTTCCCACCTATGTTCTCCTATGTGGAAACCTAGTTATGAGTTACTTTAGGTAAACTTTATGATTCCAAATTTACCTTTTTAAGGGAATTTTTATTATTCATTTCAATGATGTGGTTTTATAGGAAGGAATTTTAAAATATTAAACCTTGGATGAGCAATATTAATTTTGAGAGAGAAATTCTCTTTAAGGGGGTAGAATATAACACTATGAGATTTTGTGAAATATTTTATTTTTAATTAAATTTAATCTTTTTTATATTTTTCAATACATGAAACACTATTTTAGCTTTTTTTACACATAATAAAAAAAATTATTTCTTTACACGCAACACTGATTTTAGCTTATGTTACACACAACACTGAGTTTAAATGAAACATGACATATTATTAAAATACTATTATATGATAGTTACCACTAAGTTATTGGAATGGAATGTATGAATATAATTAATAAAATTATAAAAATATATATTTTAAACATGTATATAAAATTAATTATTTGTTGAACAATTAATTAAAAAATAAAATAAAATCTATTTGAAAATAAAGGAAAACTTTTTCTGAAAAACTATTTTTATATAAACAAACAAGTTTTACTTAAAATAAATTAAACAAACCACTTTTGGTAAATGATTTTAATTAAATGTATGAATTAAATATTTAATAAAATTTTAATCATTCATCTTATGTGTTTTATATACAAGAGATAAGAACAAATCTAATTTCATTCTTAAAAACTATATTTTTCTAAAAAGCAGATTTTTGCCTTTTTGCGCACTTATTTTAAAAATAATTTTTGGAAAATTTTAGAAAATTTATTTGGAAAAATAAATTTCATTTTTTAAATCATAATATCAAAATTATATTAGGGTGAATTTTTTGGATTTTTATGAAATGTTTCATTTTTATGAATAGTGAAAAATACTGAATTTTAATTTAAAAATGCATTTTCTTTTAAATTATTTATAATGATAAATTATATTTTTAATTGATTTTAAAGAAAAATTAGTTCAATTATATATCATTTAATCCAATTTATTTTATTATAATCATTTTCAGATTTAATTTTGATATATAAACCTTGTAAATGTTTGAATAGTTTCTCATTGAAAACCTGATTTCTCATCGTGTCAATGAGATTAATTTTAAATTAAAATTTTCTAATTGTGTTAATTGAATTTGGAAAAATGGATTCCATATTTGGAATAATAATAATAATTAATATTTAATAATTTAAACTTAACTTTTTACCAAAATTAATTGTGAAAACAATAAAAAATCAATTATCACACTTAAGGTAAAAATAGGTTTACTGAGGGGTTAAACTAAAAATATAAGGGTTAAAATAAACTAAAACTTTCCTAAAATCTATTTTATTTCTATATTTTAACCCTATAATTTATATTTATCTATAATACAAAATTTTGGACCCTTTTGGAATGTGAAAAATGTGGGTACACCTTTTTTCTTTTCAAAACTTACAAGTCTTCCACTCACCTCACTTATAAAAGGCCACCCCATATCATATCTTCTTCACACCTTCAAACCATTTTGGTTCAGAAAATACCTACCAAAATACCTTACCAAATTCATTATTAACATACAATAATCCTTACTTTTTTTATAAAACCAGCCTATGAAGGATTTTGGTGCAAACCTAAGGAGGATACCCAAAGAAGAGGTAACGTTCTTCAATGAGTGTTTTTATTTTATTTCTTCCTCCACATAATTTAATTAGTATTAAAACTTGATTATATAATAATCTAATTATATTATATATACTGAGATGTTATTATGTTAAAGTAATTTCCTATAACCATCTCTAGTTCCATCAAATGGGTTACAAAATCATCGTTCGTGTGTATGGAAGACTACCACCTTGCAAACTGATGTCATTCATTTTTCCATTACCACCTCTCACGATTGGGTATGATGATGAATATAAAGTATATATATTATATTTATGACATAATTATACCTATATAGTCATTATATCATATATATATATATATATATATTACTTTTTACTTTTCATTACATAGGGGAGACGATAACGTCGCTCGTGTGTACGGCGGACTACTGCCTCGCGAAGCGATATGTTTCGTTTTTCACTAACGCTTTACATGGAAGATAATAAGGATAAATATATATGATATAAATGACATAATTATTATATTAATGACATATTTATTTTTCTTAAAATATTATATGCCATTTTATTTATTACCTTTTCAGTCACTGAAAAATGATAACGTCTTTCATGTGCGTGTGCACTACTGTCTTCGCAAAGCGATACGACTTTATTTTCATCACCACACTACATGGATGGTATATATAAGTATATTTAAATAAATAATATGATATTTATGATATTATGATCATTATTTAAAGATAATATATTTCTTACCTCCTTTCCAGAATGATCATTGAAAAATGGAAATGTTACTCATGCGTACGTACGGTCTACCATCTCTATGATTGTAACATACTTCAGTTATAAAAACCATATTTCATGATTGTTTATAAAAGTATAATTTATGTATAAATACTATAATTATTTAATTGTTATTATTTTTTATGTTATGTAACCATGATCAAAGTAATATGACCAAAAATGACAAATCAATATATATACGAAAAACAAACCAGTTATTACCCGAAATGTGATTTTAACATGGAATTGTTAATAAGCAAGAAATAAAATGAAATAATTAAATAATATATGTTATGATATATATATATATATATATAATTATTTTTATATAACATATTTATAATAAACTTATATTTATTAAATAGTAGGTTTGAGGAAGTGCGAAGGAAGTTAAGACTTATTGTAAGGGATTTCCGTCTCATTTTTTATTTCTATGATACACATGTCATATTCACCACCTATTTATTTTATGTGGTGTATATAATAACCATGAATTTATTTTAAAATTATTAAACTTAAAATTATTTGTATATATATATCTATTTTATCATCTTTCTTTCATGGGGTTTACAGTTCAAAAGTTACCAAAGCGGTAAGGGATTTTTGTCTTGATTTTCCTTCTTTGAGACATGTGGTTAAGTTATTCACCTATATTATTTTATGAGTTGTATATACATCCCATTTGACATGTAATGTAATTAATTTATTTATCCTAATGATATTTTAATTTTCTTTTAATGATATTCCTTCATGGGGCCAATGTTTCAAATTTACCAAAGTGGTAAAGATTTTATGTTACAATCTAATATTTTATTAGGATTTTTTTCACTATGTTTATAATGATAAAATATTACAATAAATATATCAATAAAATCATGAATTTTATTCTTCTCTAGTTATGTTATGATAATAAATATGTTCCCTTCATTTTATTCTCTTTGTGTACTCAAGATTTCAAAAAGAATTTTTTTAAGAAATGTCATTTTTTTTGTCAAAAAAACTTTTTCTTCCAAAAAAATGTTTTATAAAAAAAATTAAAAAAATGTTTTTAAAATTTTTCAAATGATTTATTAAATAAATTTTTACCCATGTATGACCTTTTACAAAAAAAGTTAAAGGAATCTTTGTGTCGCTTTCCAAATAGTGGTCATTTGAATTTTATCGAAAATGTGAAAGGAATATTTGTTTTAATGTGTACAGGATGAACAAAATTTCCCACCCTCATAACCATTATTTTCTTTTAAGATTACTTTATAAGTTTTCGAGGTTATTTTCAAATAAAATTATTTCCAAAAATATATATGTTTTAAAAAAATCAAATTGGAAAGGATATTTTCCCCAATAAATTTTTGAAATGATATTTAAAGATTCCTTTATAAGTTTTCAAGTTTATTTTCAAAAGAAAATTATTTAAAAAGTATTTTCTAAAGTTTAGTTTTAAAAGAATTTATTTTCAAAGAAAGGTTATTTTACTCAAGAAATATTCCAAGTGATTTATATTTCAAAATAATTTTCCATATAAGATAAAATACTTTGATGTTACTTATTCTTTACTATGGATATGATCCACGGATACCATTATTATTCTTTCTATAAATATTTTATGATTGTGATGACAATATTTTTATGAAACTCATTTCTCTTCCATGGGTTATACCATGATAAAATTATTATGAAACCCGGTTTTTTCAAAGATTATGCTTTAATGAAATTATGAAATGATTATGAAACCTATTAATTTTACATAGGTTATATTATAATGAAATTTTTATGAAATCCATTTAATTTCATGGGTTCTGATATGATGAATGTTTTATAATCTTGTGGAACACATATGTGTGATTTTCATTATGTGATGATGGTTACATTATAACCAAGGATGGTGGTTGTGTTATAACCAAGGATGGTGGTTATGTTATAACCAAAGATGAGTGGGACCTATATCTCCCTAAAATGCATTGGGTAAATATTTATATCTCCTCAAATAGATAGGACTAGAATGGGGAGTGAACTTAGTTCAGTAAGGGACTTTGTCTGCTATGATGGTCTTGAGAGTGAACCTTGACTACCATGTTGGATTGTGGAGTGAATTCATCCCACTATGAGGAAAGGTATGCTACTAGGGATGGCGGTGTGTCCCACCCAATAGTTTTATCCACCCATTTAGTGCCATGATAAGTTTTTTAAATGATCCTTGACTAATAAGGAAATAATTTTCTATGCTTATGTGTATGTCACAATTCCATGTCTTATGCCAATGTTATGATCTCATAGATCATGTTATTTGATTTAATTATAATTAATGTCTTATTCATTATAAATATTTATTCCATGACTCAATATTATAATCTTTTATATATAGGGTATAGTTTTCATATGTTATGCTCATGCTCTCATACTCTTATGTTCATGTTATGCTTACAAATCTCCCTTGTTTACCCTTACTAAGAATTTAATCTCACCCTTTATTATGTTTCATTTCCCCTAGTTATGAAGAAATTTTTTTAATTATAGTTTTTTGGTGAAGATTATTAAAGGGGGAGATATTTATAGGATATGTTGAAGATATTTCACCAAATTAGAAGATAGTGTACTTGGTATCCAAATGCACTAAACTATTACGGTCCTCAAGCGTGTGTTTATGTAATGTAATGAATATTCGTCTGAAAATTTTTCATATCCATGTATGATATGCCTATGTCACTATATAATATATCTTGGATTAATCACATCATATTTAAGGTTAGTGATCATCATGCCAAAGGATTTTGTGGATCTCACCAAAGATTGATGATGTTTAACCAATCTTTATCAGTGATTAATCCAAAATCACAATAGGAAATTTGTTTTATTTGGATTAATCCCATTTTTTATCCCATGTAGAATGAAAATAAATTAACCTAACAATAATTTATTCACAAATAGATGGTTTATTATAGTTTATATTTTTATCTCCCTAGAATTAGGAATTGATATTGCTTCATTGGTCTCTCTTTATTCTTGTGTGTTCTTCATTTCCCTTACTTTCAAATGGAACCTAAATAAAACAATGGTCAATTTTCATTCTCAATTTTAGTGTTTTTTTATTTTATCCCCATGTTCTTTTTGTATTCATCACCAACATTCCATTTGTTCAGTGGTTTAACAAATACCTAAAGACTGATCGTTGCGTGTTCTATCTTTGGCACAATGAATCATTTATATGGGTATGGGTTTGGGATTGAGGTAATGATCAAGGTTTGATGATGATGATGGATAATATGGTAATGGATTAGAGGAGTCTATTTTATGGGTTTGGTGTTTTATAAATTTAGAGAGACGGTGGACAATTCTTGATTGAATCAGTGGCCAGAATCTGGCCACCAAAAACAGTCAGGCTCAGTCAAGCCTAGATCCATGTCTATTGATGAATTTGGTGGTGGAATCGATACGAAGGAGTTTTGAGAATAAATTCATGGAAAACCATTAGGTTATATAAAAACCCAATATACACGGCATGTAGTTCAAAGAACACATGCGACGTAGTCCCTTGGTTGTAGTGGCTTGGGTTTTGGAAAAATAAAATATCACACATCTTATGGAACCTAACACACATCATGTAACCCATGACTAGAGACTCAGAATGTACCCTTGGGTACATGGGTATGGAAATGTATAGGTACATAGTCATGTCCAGAGTACATGAGAATGGATCAGTACTTGGACACATATAGGGTACCCAAACATGGCCAGGTACACAGGCATGACTGGAGTACACAAGCATGACCAAAGTATGCGGGCATGATTTGGTGTACACATGTAGGCTCAGGGTAGGCAAGACACATCGTATATACCCTATACATGTTTTGTGGTTTTCCTAGATAATGTTTAGGCCCTTTTTCTCTTCAGTGTATACCAGTAACCTTAGGTTGTGTTACCATGGTCCATTCCTATGATGGTATAGTGAGGCATCATGTCCAAAGAATAGGTTGTGATCCCCTCTATGGGATTAATCTTAGATATAGTTTAGGAATACATATATGTGGCATGGGGTTTAATCATTTATCATTTATTACTCCCTATTTGGGGTCAGGAATCACATGTTCAATGTATCGGTCTATTCGATCCCCTACCAAGTGGGTTGTCCATTTAGGTTTAGGATTCCCCCATAGGCCCTTGGTGAGATCGCTTATCTATGTATCAAGATATTATAAGTTACAGTATATAATTATTCATGGTGATACCTAATGATCATGACCTATTATATGAGTTCCATTAGTGTTATAATACTCATGGAGTGAGTTCTCCCAGATGATCATTACCTTAAAGACTCTGGTAGGAATCTTAGGTTGGAAGTATAGTTGTGTCTTTACCCTAAGAATTAGTGTCTATCTTAAGTATATTTGGGTTATTATTGTTTTGTATCATATTCTGATTGATATCCCTTTATGATGATGATATGAATATTCACTTTATTCTTTATGTTTGATGATTTCAAGGTTTCCTACTAGGTATTGTTATACCCACTCATATGTGGGATCTTCCTGCACATTTCATGTCTTATGTAGATAACGGGCCTTTTGACAGAGTCATGGGTGGAGTAGGAGTGGGTGGAGTATAGTTGAGCTAGACAGACTGTGATTCATACTAGGTGTTATATTTTACAGCATTCCCCTACTTCTAGTAGGTTGGACTCTTTTACAGTTTTGGTGGGATTATATTTATCCCTTTAGGATTTCTCGTACTTGTGTTATAATCTGATGTGGGATATATATGTATGCATGTATTCTTGGTATTATTTTTACTTTACCTTTCAACACTATATATGTATTAAAATGTGTGTTCATGTATATAGGTACCTATGCTAAGGCCTCCCATGTGTGAGATATGTCTACTCAGCACTAGTTGGCAACCCCTAAGCTATTGGAGATAGGCTTGGGGTGTCACACTCAGTTTACCACTAGACAAGCGGCCCTTGGTGGTTCAGTTCATGAAAAATCATCACAATTATATCCCCAAACTAAATAAAATCAATTTACATCTAATTTTTACCCTTTATAAATAATGAAATTACTCATATCTGTGACTATTTAATCATTATAAAATAACTAAAATTATATTCCATTTTCTTAATCATAAAACTCCCATATCGATGAAGATGAAGAAATGATTATTGAGTGGTATAAAAATGTTGAACTAATATTTAATAATTTTTTTCATTCCCTTAAATACCACCTCTATAAAAATCAATCAAAATACCTATCATTTGGGTCAGTTTCTCCATGATTTGGTGAAAATTGCATCACAAAACCCTAATATTTTTCCTCTAATATCAAGAAAAAGTGATGAAGAGGAGGAAAAATGATTAAAAAGAGAAGGAATTTATTTTGATATAGATAAATAATATATCTTTATATGACCTTCAATTTTCATTCATTAAATTTAAACATTTGATAGGGGTCATGCGATCTTAAGAGAAAAATATAGAGGTAGAAATGAGTTAAAATGGGGGGTTCAAAATAAAAACCTAATATTTATAAGCTATATGATTAGTAGACATAGTTTACAAACTATATTGGATAATTATTATTATCCACTATAAAAAATATGGTACCCTTAATGGTTTACTATGAATGGTTTAAAAATCATGCACCAAATCATTTACAGTCCAAATATTTTCTATTTTATCTCCTTCACAATATTATTTCACTAAAAACTTACTCACTTTTAAATAATTAATTCATAAGTTATCCAAAATCCCTTAAAATGATAATAGTTCAATATTAAACCAAACATGTAAAAATATATGTTGATTTTTCTAAATTAAAAATCCAGAATATTTTTTAAATTAAATACTCAAAGAGGTATGTGTTACTAATAAACAAGATAACATAAAATAAAAATATCATGTTAAGTGTAAAAATTAAAATTATACTATATAAATTAACATAGATATACATTTAAATAATTCACCATATTATTTATTGGTGTAGAAAGTAATTATATCATATTATGACTCTCGAGTTCAATTTTTTATAAATAAATACAAGTGATGTGATACATTGACTTAACAAGGAAAGTATGTTGATAATGTGGATTTATGGTGGTTGAAATGAATCATTATCTTGAAACTAAATAATATTATATATTGTAATCATAGATTGAGAGAGAATTTTAAATTAAAGATTAATTAAATCCAAGATTTGGTGTTGTTATTAATATGATACCTAAACATGTTTTTTATGATGGTGTAAAATATTTTTTTCTATAAAATGTCTAGGAAGGTGATCACCCTACTATTAGATTTGATGATAAAAATAGCTCAATTGTTAGGGAAGATTTTGAATCTAGTGACATGATGTAATATTATATCATTAATGATAAGGTACTTCATTTTTAAAATGTGTTTATATTAGTAATTATTTTTCAAGTTATAAGATAGTACTTGTAATCCATTTTATAGTAATCTAAAAAATTAAATCACATACTTTACTTTTTTTATTTCCATTTTTAAATTAATTATTTGAAAATTATTTAAGTATTTAATCGTATTAACTATTTAATAAAATTACAAACTAATTCATAAAAAAAATATAAAGAATCGTTATTTATTATTTTCATTTCAATATACATTTTATAGTTATTATTTTAAAAAATATATTATCTTATAAAATTTATTTCATTTGAAATAGAATCATTATTATTCCATTAAATTTAATTTTTTTAATATTTTTATAAATATTATATCATATTATAAATAAAAAATAAGAAAATGGATTGCTCAAAATTATTAAGGAATACAATATGTAAGAATAAAATTGTTTATCACAAATGTGATTATATATTTTCAATACTGATGACATTTTCTAAATGAATTATATTTTATATATCATGGTTACTATTTTTATAAGTTATTAATCACATATTGGTGATAACATGATAGTAGGGGGTGCTACAAGGGGGATCTAAGAGGCCAGCACGATATAAGAACTCGTAATTAACACATATATTAGACGCATTAACCCCTACCTTTTCTCCCAATGTGTCTGGGATTTCTCTAAGTTCTAATACCATTAAATATTTATAACCCTTAAATCCACCAAGATCATATCATTCCTTAATGATTCCACCAATCATGAATTCAAGTATATCTTCTAGTGTGGGGGTCTTTTTTGTCTCAAGAGACCTTATTATCTTGAATGATTATATTACCATTGAAATCTATATTATATGATTTCTACCCCTACTTATCATCATCTATATGATTTTCCCCACTCAATACTATAAATTCTACTTCTAATCCTACTCTTGGTCTTGATCCTAATCTTTTTCCCACTTATGGAGGTCCTGAGGTTCTTGGTGGCACTAAGGTTATAGGTGATATTGAGGCTCTCAATAATACTAAGGATCTCAAGCCTCATAGATCAAATGTGTGGTTATTATTTTTTAAATATTATTAATTATTTTTATTGTTATTTATTTTATCTTTTAATGTATTACTTTTTATGGTTAGTTATAATATGACTTCAAGTAGTAAACAATGTAGTCTCACATAGATGCAAGTTGTATAGAATTGGAATACAAGGGTTAATGAAGATAAAAAATGATTAAAAAAATTGTAAAGAGTGTAAGAGATCTATGGATACACTTGTTAGATATATAAATTTCATTCATATTCATAAAATATCAAGGAATAAAGTTTTATTTTATATTAACAATGGTGTGTGGATCAAAATTTGGGTAATAATATTTATTTATTTATTTATTAGTTCATATCATTAATTATTCAATAAATAATTTTTCATTTAATATATGAAACTCCATTTCAACTTTCTTGATGGATAAAATTAAATAGTAACTCTCATTATGGAATCTAGTGACTTATAGATTTCATACAAACATGATATTTACCGGGGATAGTTGGATAGATTTAGAACCCCCCAAGAGGGTGTTCCATGATTTAATGATTTACAATCAATAAGTTTTTCGATATGATTACTTATTGAAAACAATTTCCACTTCGGGTATACTTTTATTATTTTTTAGCTATAATATGAAATTATTATGGTTTTTAATACTACATTCTTATAAGTGAAATGTTAATATTAAGTTTATTGAAACATAATATAAAAAATAAGCTTTAATTACAATATTTTCACACTATTCGATGAACTAATATGGTTTAGCATGAAAAAAAAAGGTAAATATTTATTTATTTTTTTAATTATACACACACACACACCAAACTTCTGAATAAGTGTTTTTTATTTTATTTTTTATTTTATTTTTAATCTAAAAAAATAAGTGTTGGATATTGAGGTTTGATCCTCTTATGAAAAATCGTTTTCTCTAGATAAAAGAAGAAAGATAGTGGTACAATCAAAGATCCAACTCTAGAGAATATTATAAAAATTAGTGCATAATTTTGAAGCATAATTGTTTATTTAGTTAACTATTTAAGTATTTTTTTTAAATTCAATAAATGTTTTCATGAACTTCTTTAGAAGCCATTAATATATAAAATAGGAACATTTAGGTATAGATGATCAATTTTTGTCAGGTTTTTTATTGATATCACCTAGGAAAGGTTTTTTATAGGATTGAAAAGAATATTTTTTCATAAAAGTGCCATCCTACATTAAGCATCAATGGTGGTTCAAAAATAATGATTATAGAGAAATAGTTTTCTTTTTACCAAGACACCTTTTTATTTTATTGATAATACATTTTGAAATAATTTTTACACCAAAAAGAAATTATAAATACATCAGCCACAAAATTACTAAGAGGATGCATAATCCTTCATTATCAAGTCAAAATCCCCATAGGATAAAAAACTCTAGACCATATTCTAATTTATGAGTTACTGGTCGAGTCCAAATGTGATCCATCATTGATGAATAATAATCCAACATAATAGTTTTATCCTTATCTTTATTTATCTTATTTTTAGATATGTATTTTATAAAACCTCTATTAGATTGGAATTACTCCTTTTACTTTTCAAGAAGATCAAAGAAGTTCCTAGAATCAACTCAAATATTGAGATTATCAACAACTTTCAGTAAAATTGATGATTGATTAAAAATTCCTCAAGAAATTCTTAAAAATTTGGATAATACATAATACTCAATAAATTGCTACTAAATTAGAGAATCAAATCTCGGTACTAATTTCATTGAATATTCTATTACTTGTCTTTTATCACCTAGAACACTTAAAAATTCTTTCCTACTATCTCCTTGGACCATGGCTGCAAAATATGTTACAACCACTGTATATTGGACTTTATTAGAGCTTAATAGTTAAAAGGATTAAGAAAATTTGTTAATTCACCTTTTATCACTAAGTTATATTCCTTATGATCACATAGGAACATTATACTTATTGTTCTTTGTTTTCTTCTTCTTAGTAGTATTCACATACCTATTACTGTATACAAAATCCTTTGGAAAAATCTTATTATTTTTTTTGTTTCATTACTTAACATTTTCTTGAGAACTAGAGGGGATGAGGGAGTATCTCCAACATAGTTATAATTTTTTGAATAAGTGAAAACAAATTTACTATTCACACCATATTGATATTGAGGCATAAGAGTAGACAATAAAAGATTAAGCCACATTAAGATGTGAAATTCAATATCCCTCTTCATCACTGCTTATATCTCTACTCTTGTGACATTAATAGTGGGTTTAACCAAGACCATATCATTTTCATTTATTTCACTTAGATATAATTGATCAATCTAAAAAGGTTCACCAACTAAATCCTGATACACCTGAGAGTTGACAACCACTTAGGTAGCCAAACTGAATTAATGTCAAATCATAGAAACATAAAACAAAGGGTAAAACCTTATTATGGTTTGTATATAAATATCTTTGTTCTGATATTTTTCAATCTCTTATTCTCTAAATTTAATGATAATTTTATCTAATATCAATTCATCTTTGGGATAATCATTTAGATAGAATTGGTCTAGTTGATACACTATAAAAAATATTAACTATAGTAACTAAGTTGGGATTCAAACACATTATAGTTTGTTTATACATATAATCATTGAATACCCCAATAAAAATTAAATCTGGGGTGTTATTTTAAAGATTAAGTTTGATTAAAATCTAGGCAACAATAGTGTGTTTGAACATTTTTTGCAGACATCAAAACAGAGGAAGAACCGACCACGTTTCTAAGAAATTTCAACACCAAGGTGTTTTGGAAGGGAATGGGGGATAGAAAGTAGACCCAAACCACAGAAGATGGAGAATCTATACCTATATAGAAATTAAAGTATTATCTGAAAATAATAAACAAATAATATTTGAAAAATAGATAGAACCTAGACCAATATTCCATGAAATCAACTTTATCTGGAAACTGGATGAGCATTTGTGGAGAATCCAATAAGCTGACCACCATTGGATGAAGAGAACCCCAACCAATATTAACATTATTTCCAAATTTTATAACCAAAACGTAGTGTAAATTAAATCTAAAACCCAATAATAAATTAAATATACATGAATCCTTAGAGAACTCTCAAGGAAATATTTCACTATTGACTTTTCATCCAAAGGCCTAATGAATTCCAAACCCACTAAGATGGTTAGGAAATTGGGAATTAGAAGATGTATATTCCCTTTCCTTGTCTATGGGGGATGTTCTAAAGGTTCTATGTGTAGCATAAGCACCAAATGGGACATTTCCAACTCGAAGTTTTGTTGTAATCGATGATTAATCTGAGATTTAAATGATGATAAACGTCATGATCAATGAAATTAAATCAAATAATATTGGTGAGAGAAAATGATGAAACCAAATCACAAGATCATAACATATTATTTATAATTAATTTAAGAAATTAAATAATTACCTTGCAATGAATTATTTCTTCATTGATGGATCTGACAACATCTATATGTCGTACTGTCATTTCATTGTAGAAATCAAGTGTAGATTCTCTCTAGTAATGATCCATATGTATTCCATGAACCTTTGAAGATCATCATAGGAATATCTGGGTGCTATCATAGTAAATCCAAACCCTTGAATCATTCACCATTGATCTCCCCAATAATTGCTTCAAGGAAGGGTTCTCTTAGGTCTCTCTAGACTTAAGAGTGGTGGTGGAGGTGGATCGCTCTCCATTCTTGAGAGTTTTCTTGGAGAGGAATCTCTCTAGGGATTTGAGAGGATTCTCTCTAGATATCATTGTGTACAAAAAAATGAATTGGATATTTTAACAAAATAATATAATTTGGTTTATATACCACTAAGGTTAGAAATCAATAATTGAACAAGTGCCATTTATTATTTCTTTAAACCCTATATAACCACATATCTATATTATTATTATTATTATTATTATTATTTCTTGACCAGTGCGAAGTTATAAAATTAAATTAAATATTATTTATTTAAATAATATTTAATTTATATTATTTATCACTGAACCAACAAACTTAGTCTTCCATTCATCCATAATATTTATCAGATCTTGAATAATGACTATTTATTTAATAAATAAATATCACTTAATTATTCACTAATAAATAAATTAATATTATATTCACTAAATAGAAAATAAATATTCATTAAATATTCTAATCATATTATATTCTCTCGAATATCTAGTGATGCAATATATATGATCAAGCATACATGAATGATTATTAAACCACGTGAGGTAATAATATTTATTCAACTTGTTAAATAATAAAAAATATTCTTATTTAACTAAGGTTTTGGATACACTTAGTGTGTGGCACTCTAGGCCTATTTCTTAGTGGCATCGGGAAAAGTATCCCAATGTCCAATGTTATCATATATAAACATGCCAAGGTACCCATATAGAATAAATTTAATGTCAAAAAAACATAAAACCACATATGGAATCTTACCGTGTAATATAATCTATTTATTGTGATATCTCTAATCAAGCAGGTTGCATGTTGGTTCCATCAACCTATGTACTCTATGTCTCTTTCTTTGACTTTATAAAAAATCGAACATGCCTATAGAACACCATGGACAAGGATTTATTTAGGATATATTATTTCCATCAAAGGGTATGAGATATCAGCTTCCTTTAAAGAATTAAAGGTACAAATCCTTTCTCACATTATTCATTAATTGAATATTACTCATGATGCACCCAATGTATCCTACCTCACCACGAACATATTTTGTCAAAATTTTCATCAATACATCAAAGTATGTGACTTATAATACTCGTTAATAATAATATTAAATCCTAAGGATCAATGAACAAATCCATAGATAGGAACATCTGATGACACATATAAATGTGGATTTCCTATTGGAAGGTCTCATTCTCATAATATTCTACACTGGATATTACTAAGGGTGTACACCATGAGAAGGTTCCTCAAAGTCCTATAATTCTCTACCCCTGATATCCTATATCATTTTTGTCCCTCAAATGATTTAATCTGTCTATAGAACATTGATCTAAGAATATTGTCTTGGCACTTCTGGGTTCTCATCATAGTAGGGAATTACTATGACCTTTCAGTGTGACAACTACTCTTGGGACATTATCACATGCTATTTTATGTATAAGAGAAATAATTATGTGATAAGGAGTTTATTAATGTTCAAAAAAATTAATAATTGTTATCATAAAGTTAACAGAAGTTGGTTTTAGCTCACCAACTCCAACATACTCCCACTTGCACTAGAGTCAACTACTAACAACCTTCAGTATTCTATCTCTCACATTATACTCATGTTTCTACTGAGATGGGCCTTTAGTTAAAGGGTCCACCATTTTTTCTTCCATGGAAACTTTTCTTACTAAAATTTCACCCCTATAATAAAAATCTCTCAAGAGGTGATACTTTTAGAGTATGTTATTTGTTCATTGTTGTGACCTTGTCTCTTTTGCAAGAGATAAAACTGCAATATCATCATAATACAATGTGATAGGGTCATTACTTCTAGGTACCACATCAAGATCCTAGAAAAAATTCCATATCCAAATAGATTCTTTAGATGCATCATAAACTTATATATACTCAAACTCCACTATAGAATCGGTAACAACTGGCTACTTTGAACTCTTCCAGCCCACATCTCCCCCATTCAGATAAAAAACATATCTTAATTGTGACTCTAGATCACTTTA
Organism: Viscum album; assembly: GCA_963277665.1. Taxonomy (NCBI): domain Eukaryota; kingdom Viridiplantae; phylum Streptophyta; class Magnoliopsida; order Santalales; family Viscaceae; genus Viscum; species Viscum album. The sequence goes on along the minus strand of OY728120.1, from coordinate 642,206,564 downwards.
ATCTATTTGAAAACTATAATTATTATAACCCCTGATGAATATATCCTCATATCCTCCATATACCAGGAATATATCCTTAGTTCTTCTTAAATGCTTAAGGATAGACTTAATAGCAGACCAATGTTGTTCTTCTAGATCATCTTGATATTTTCCTACCATTCTCAATGTGTAGGTGACATCAAGTCTAGTATATAACATGGAATACATGATTGATCCTATCACTGAATCATATGGGATCTTACTCATTCTCTCTATCTTCTATTTTGTTTGAGGAAACATTTTCTTAGAAATATATATATCATGTGATATTAGAACCAATCCCCTTTTGTATTGTTCCATACTAAATATCTTTAGTAACTGTTCAATGTATATACCTTGACTTAGTACATGCGACCTCTTGGATCTATCATGGATGATATTAATCCTTGGAATGTAGGCTACTTCACTTAAGTACTTCATGGAGAAACATTTGTTTAACAAGTCCTTAATAGATTATAAGACCGGTATGTCATTTATAATAAGTAATATGTCATCAGCATATACTAATAAACCTTATATAAACACATGGATCAAATTTATTCTTAATGAAACCAAAATATTTTTTAGCTTCATCAAATTGATTTTTCTATTACCAAAATGCTTTCTTCAATCCATAAATAGATCTCTATAATTTGAAAATCCTTTTGGAATCACCTCGGGTCAAAAACCCTTTTGGTTGTGTTAAATTGACATCTTCCAAAAGGTTCCTATTAAGTAATGTTATTTTTACATCCAACTACTAAATTTCATAGTCATGGTAAACTACAACAGAAAGTAGAATTTTGATGGATTTAAACATGGAAACTAGAGAAAATGTTTTTTAGTCAATGCCTTGATTCTATTTAACCCTTTATCCACTAGCCTTACTTTGTAGGTAGTTAATTTACCTTACATGTCTAGTTTTATATAGAATACCCATTTTCACACAATAGGATTTACATCAATAGGGGGCTTGACCAGAACTCAAACCTGGTTCTAATACATGGAATTCATTTCAGAATTCATGTATTCTTGCCATCCTGAATCTTCTGAGCTCCCTACTACCTATTTGTAGGAGTGAGTTCCATCGCCTATTATCCCTAAAATCATGTCCAAAAAAACATCACCACACCGCCCCAAAATCATGGCCAAAAAAAACATCACCAAGCTGCCCCAAAAGCATGAAAAAACAACCATACATCACCCTATACCACATCGCAACCACACATCACAACCCCACAAGCAGGGACACACAACCACAAAACATCAAGACCATTTTTCACATTTAACAAAGGGGGTTTTATCACATTTCATTTTATTTTAATGGTGTTATCACATAATACATAATCCTAGGGAAACCATTTCCTTAGCCAAATATAAGTGGTTTTCCAATTTCCATTTTAGGGTGATATCACAAAAATCACAATAGAAACATATGTCACAAAACATATAATATAGTGAAAATAATTCCCCCAATGGAAACAGTTTTCATTAGGGCATCAAGACCATACAATCACAATATCACAATAATATCAAAGCTGTAAAAACATGCAAATCATTCCCCATTTTACCATTTAATTACAATTATCTAATTTTTATATTTTATTAATAAATAAAAAACATATCCCATAGATAAATAGGAGAAAACCCCTCCCACATGATACGTAATAAAGAGAAATGAGGGATCCCCTACCTCAAAGAAGCTTTGTCTACTCACTGTGCACCGTAGGGTGAAGAAGAAATGACCGTAATCCACAACCACATGAAAAACCCATAGATCAACCTATATAGAAGCAAAGGATCCTAAAAAAATATCCATACTCACACTCCAAACCAAAACAACATATCTATAGTGAATCCATAAGAGAATAACAAGAGAAAACTATCCAAAAATGAAGGGCCTACCACCGATCGCCAACGAACATCCACTGGATCCAATGAATCAAATCAGGATGAAGGGGGATAGAATAAATACTTGAGGTGCCTAGGGATTTTATGGAATGATATGGGAATAATTCATGGATAAAGGATAAAAATAGTTCAATAAAAGAACTTAAAATCTGTAAATCCATTGGATTCACATTGTGTAACCATTACACGGCGTGCAATCCTTAGGTTTCTGAAAAATTTCCAATTTCACTAAAAAATACATCACCACAGTCTTTAATTATTACACATCATGAATTACAATTAAATAAAATGTAATCCATCTCACGGGTCCCCCCTTAGCCACACACAAGTCATTAACTAGTCGGTTACACAATTTGTGAATCACCTTTACATGTCATGTAAATATTACATGATGTGAAATTCCTAAAACAGCTTTGATGCAGCCCCAACCTCCACCAAAATCTCCTAAAACTTCCCCAATCCTACTATGAAACACCTAAAACACCAAAAAAATATAAAATTAATATACTAATAAGGAACTATTAATTACATCAGTTACCTCTCAAATGATTCTCGCCCTTGAGAATCCAAAACCAATCCTAGAAGGAAAGGGGTTCGAATAACCTCCCTATGAGATACCTCTCAAAAATATCATTATACATCAAATGATAGCACCATACAGATTCTATAAAATAAATATCCAAAAAAATATTGAAAAACATCATCACTACACTACCACATAACCACTACCATCCAACCTCCATACATACCAAACCAACAACCATCGCAACTAACTAACTACACTACCCCAAACACACAAATCAGAGAATTTAATCCTCTATGTCAATATATTGTATTCTCTTGGTGGAACTAACTCACCCAAACTATTTTAATAACATCATAGTATAATTCATCTCAATTAGGAATCAGGCACTCCCCTTTTCATATGTCAGAAATTTATCACACATCATACATCACAAACTAAGAAAAACAACTCATCTCATAAAACAGAAGGATCCAAACATCACATCAAAATAAATAGAAAAAAGAAACCATTAAAAAAACTATGGGTACTAGTAATGAATCTACATATCTCTCTCCTGATTACTATCCTCCTAGACACCATGCCACCACAACACACAAACCAAATGAATGGTTTGTCCATGCAGTTCCTTCTCTTAGAAATCCTAGATCTCTATTGGCTACTCCATGAATTTTGTGTCAACCTCAATATCCAAATCTCCATATTAAATGACATGGGATTTTTCAATAATATGCCTATGAAGTTGATATATGTGGATGAAATTTTGGATCCTTAGCAACCACATTGTCAATTCCAACTGATACGCCACCTCGAAAACTCTTCCCAGCACCTCAAAGGGCCCAAAAATCCTGGGATAAAGATTACTCCCTCTTGCAAACCTCTATTAACCACATAGACGGTAAAACTTAAAGAATATTTTTTCCCCAATGTTTAAATTCATGAGACCTCACCACCTCATCCACGTTACTCTTATCCAAAGTGTCCACTACACCTGACTGCTTGATCGCTAAAAAATGAGCTGATTTCATCAACTGATCCATGATCACCTAGATAGCATCACAGCCTCTTTGATATTGGGGTAACCCTATAATGAAATCCATTAATATGTCATACCATTCCCACTAAGGGACATATAAAGGCTATAAAAATCACTAGGGACATGATGTTGAGTATTTACCTGCTAGAAAACCAAATACCTCACCATGAACTCCACCACCACCTATTTCATCTCAGGCCACCAAAACTATATCCTCAAACCACAGTACATCTTGGATAATTCTGAGTGTACCACCAAAGGTGAAATATGAAACTCATAAAGAAATCCCTCACAAATCACTACCAGAACAAACAACCTTCCATGAAACAATATCTAGTTTTTACCATCCTCTAACCATCCCTCCAGAGCATCACCATGACCAATGTGATCACACGTCACCTCTTCCTCTAAGTCTCCCCACTGAGACTCCTCCACTTGATGAATCAGATAATACTACACTATAATTTTAAAACAATCATCCTATATCATCATCCACTCTTTCATCTAAGTGAAAGGATTCCAACTCTTCCATTTCTCTATAAGAATACCTAAACTTCTAAATAAAATCCTTCCCTTAATTCCTACTCAAAGCTTCAGCCATGAAATTTTTGTTTCCTAAGGTGTGGAATATATTGAAATAATAATACTAAACAAACTCGACCCACCTCCACTACCTCAAATTCATACCATGCTAAGAAAAATATACCTCAAGCTATTATGATCCATTAAGACCCCAAATCACTCCCCAATGAGGTAATGTCGCAACAACTTCAGTGTAAAAACAATATATGATAGCTCCATATCATGGGTGGAATAGTTATACATATGGGTACATAAATTCCTAGTCCTATAAGAGGTCACTTACCTATTTTTAATCGACACACATCCTATGATCAGATGGTAAGCATCAAAAAACACCTCAAAAATCCACCCCTCCTTAGGAAAATGAAGCATTGGAGAACTGATCAAATTCCCCTTTAGGTAACTAAAAGTTTCCTGGAATAGATAAGTCCACACAAAATCCTAGTCCTTCCTGATTAACACTTTAAATGTGGATGTAATTTAAGAGAAATCGAGCACAAATCTCTGATAATAGACCACACAAACAAGGAAAATACAAAATTCCATAACATTCTTGGGTGCTTACCAAGAAACAAGTGTTTCAACCTTCAATGGTTCCATTACCACACCATACTGAGAAACCAAATGCCTGATAAAATGCACCTCTTGTGTCCAAAACTTACACTTGGAAAACTTTCCATAAATCTGGTGGTGTCTAAGAGACCCGAGATCAAATCTAGGTGGAGGCATATTTCTGGTACTGTAGTAATACTGTAGCAGGTACTGTTTGGTACTGTAGCAGCTAGAACTATTCATCCATCTGGGATTTTGGGCCACCGGTTTGGTCCTTGGGTCCTACAAGTCTTTCGGGCTACCCAAGGCCTTTGGGCCAATTGTTTATCAAGGCCTTTGTGCCACCTTAAGTCCTTAGGGCCACCCAAGGCCTTCGAGCCACATGAAAGTAGATGTATTAGTCTGACTACAAGTGATAAGGCTTCATATGAGGATTTCAGGTAGGCACATTTACTAGAGCAGGGATAACCAGAATTGTAAGAATGAGAGGGTATGGCTTTGATAATGGTATCGGGACTGTGTAGCTTTTCATAGGACAGCTAGTCAACCATCCCTGTGAAGGTGGAGTGCTGATATCATGACATATGTTTGGGAGGAGCAGTTACAAGTTATCTTGTCTGTTTGATTCCCTATAAGACCTATGGATCAGGTAATTATCTCTATGTCTTTGGGATTTGTAAGGGTTCCACCTCACCCCTTGAAAGGTAGATTATCAAATAATAATAATAAATGAAGGCCTTCGGGCTATTCCGTCTAAGGGTCTTCAAGAAAACTCTAATATGATCAACATGATCCTCCTCTGACTTCGAGTATATCAAGATATCATAGATGAATATAATGATCATCTAGTCTAGGAACTCATATAACACAGAGTTCATAATCCCCATGAACACAGTTGGTACATTTGTAACACCGAACGACATGTCTACAAACTTGAAGTGCATATACCTTTATCTGAAGGCAGTATTTAGGATATCTCCCTCACTCACCCTTAATTGGTGATATATAGACTATAGATAAATTTTATAAAAACAACTCACCCCTATCAACTAGTCAAAGATATAATCTATCCTTAGAATAGTGTAATGGTTTTTTAATTTCACCCGATTCAACCTCTGGTAGTCTATGCAAAACCTCAGACTATCATTTTCCTTCTTGGAGAAAAACACTAGGGAACCCCATAATGACACACTAGGCTAGATAAAATCATTCTTCATCATATCATTAATCTGGATCCTCAAATCTCTCAATTCATAAGGTTCCATTCAATAAGGATCCATCAAAATCGAATAATCACCAGGCTACAAGTCTATCCCAAACTCAACATCACGTCGAGGGGGTAGAATCATCACCTTCTAGAGGAAAAGATATATAAACTATCCAATGAACCCGGGGACCTCCATTATCCCAATGTCCACTAATTCTCCCAAAAACTCACCCATCAAATAAATAAGGGGATTTACACACCGACTGACCACATGAAAACCCCGATCGCTAATGAAAACCACACACTAGCCATCCACATCTAAAAACATGACTCTCCTATAGAATAATTAGTTAACAACATGAATAAAATACTACCATTTGATGCTGAGGATAACATCATATGGCTTAATTTTTAGAAAGGAAAGATCCCAACAAGACTGATGTGGCCTCATCATCATTCTACACCCCCGACACACATCAAACGAGCTAGTTTGTCCTCTGAATGTCATAGTCAACACCAGGGGAATGGGAAGCCTCTCTATGTTTATTACTAGAGCACAAAATAGAGTGGGTGAAACAAAGGAGTATGAATGTCATAAATTAAACAAGGAACAAACAAGGGTACTAAACAAATTTATCATACCTATAATGATCTCTAGACCCTCTGGCACTGTCGCCTCCACTGCATGAAACAAACCACACCCATATCCTATACCTCTCTAATGATGACCACCTACATGACTATGCTTGGGTTAATGACCCCAAACACAAGGAACATCTTGAGGTGATCCTCTACTTGATCCATATCTCCTCAGTGGAGCATAAGCCTATTGTCCCTACTGTTGAAACTGTCTCACTAGAAACTGCTAATAAGGCTAGAATTGAACTTGTCCACCTCCACTAAAATGAACTTGGAGACTATTGGGAACTAGTTCTAGTGATGCCCATAAACCCCACAACCAAAACACGCTCTCCCAATATCTCTAAGAAAAGAATAGAAACCCATAGACCCAGAAGGATGAAATGAAAACTGCTAAGGTCGACTCCTCGTTGGTCGAAACCTTAAAATCCCTGGCACTTGAGACTTTCCAATAATAACTCTTCTCTTCAAGTAACCCTATTGGTTCCCCTATAATGTAAATCCTCTTGGTGGGTGTATCTTCTCGATCACCTCTTCCTTCTTATGAATCTCTAGATACATTGGAAATGTAAAAAGAGTAATTTCATACTTGACAGAAGGATGGATTACTGCCTCAAGAACTCTCACATAAGACTCATCATCTAGAAAAAGATCTAGGTAAAATTACAGAATTTCCTTTAACTTTATTCCCAATTACCTCATTTAAATATTCCCTTGCTAAAGAGAAAGAAACTTTGGCCTCTTCACTTCCTTCATGGTTGATGAAAGGAACTCTGTCTGGAAATATTTATGAAATTCAACCCCTGAAACATATTCCTCCTTATGCTCTCCCAGATACAGTTCCACCCACTTATGTGTATCCCCCCCACATCTGATTGACCACCAAAGGTAACCAATATCTCACCAGGGATTAGATAAAAATCAAAGTGATCTCAAGATCCTCTATCCATCACTTTTTCTCCAATTCTAAAACATTTCCCTCATACTTTCCCAAATCTTGTCACTAAATAGTTTGAAACACCCTCTTCTAAGCCTCATCCTCCTCTATCATATCATCCCTATAGAGATCAACCAGATCAACCTACTTTACCTCAAATTCCTAAGTCACATGTGGACAATGAATAAGATCCATAACTGAAAAGAAAACAAGAATTCATAATCTAAGTAGTATGGAATTTTATTTAGATTTATTTTAATTCACATTATTCATTTTAACCTTCCCAAAGGAACCCAATTCAAATAAGAACACAACTCATCATGATTCATGTACCTCTCTTAGGTATCTACCCTATAAATATTTCTACCTCACTTGGCCATTAAATAAGCTCATATTTCATTCACTAGATCACAGGGGTCCCTAAAATACTATTTCCTGGTCAGTCTCATTAGCCTACATTATGAACCATGGTCAACTGGAACCATTTCCATACCAACCCATGAAATCCTCATTGTTATTAAATCCAAACTATGTCCTATATCTCAACCATCACCTTTGATACCACTCTGTAATGACCCCTCCCTCCAAAGATAATTCATTTAGGGGAGATATATAATGACCTTTGATTCCCACCTCCAATAAGCCTCGAGTTGGTGACTAGCACATAGGGTATAAAAAATTGCGTGAAATGGGAGGAATTACCCTATATAATAATATAAGATTTGGATATGATTTGAATCGTCCAAAAATAACTCCATTATATAATATAAAATAAACTAAAACCATCACACAATGCATGTATAAATAAAGTTGATATAGATAAAAGTATCCAAAGTAAATACCCAAAATCAAAGCTAAATCAGTGACGAACAGCTATCTGAGTTCCAAGATAGTAATGTCTAGCATGGTCCATGTAATCCTCTTAGAAACTTGAAATCAATTATATATACGTAAAGTGATCATACATGTATACTCAGTAGGAAAACCAAAGTCTCATTTTCACATGTGAAATAAGCATACTAATGCACCTGTGAGAAAATAGTAGAACCAACAACACTTAAACAGGTCAACTATCCATTCTAACCTCACCAAAGCACACTCACCAAATAATGCAAGTCAAGTATAGTAACATAATAAGAATCATATCGATAAAGGGTACCCTACACTTCTTTCCCACTTATTTTATAATCTCATACCCCAATGTCGTATTTCCTAGAACTCCCATCTATTTTGAATAACATATACCACCACCCCATATAATGGTCACATCACATCACATCTGAAAATACCTAGGTCACCACCCAACAACACGGTCACATATCATCTCACCTACACAGACCTAGTTCATCACATCACAACCATAACCATAGTAGTAGGGTATCATGAACATAAATTAAATCACCCTCATTCCCTCCCCCTACCATGAATGACCCCAACCATAAGCCTCCCCACATCATAGAAATATCACATCTCACCCGAAAACACCTAGTCCGCTACCCCATAGTATGTTCTTATCACATCTCACCTAAAAACACCATGGTCATCACCTAGTGCACTAAAAAACATCTTGTCATCACAATATATACTTATCTACTCACTTGGAAGAGAGATAGGGGAAGAGAGGGTAGCTTGACATTCATCCTCATCACCGAGATATTAGGAAAAACACCCCCACATGACTATGTGGGTGTTGGCACATAGTGCTTGATGTGGGTGGGGTACATATAGAAATCACAAAGAATTTACAAGTATATATGTATAGCCACACACAATACCAACCTAAGGGTTCACAAAAAACACTAACCAAATCACAACATCCCCACTTTCATTTCTTCCTCTAAATGCATAGTACCACACAACAAGCCACAATCCACAACTCACACCAGCAAAAAATTCCCATTACCTAGCCCATTCATTTCATTATTAAGAAAAAACCACACTAAATCACATAGCCTATCATTTATTTATTCATTGGCCATTTCCATGCCATTAAAAAAACCAAACCCCGTCCATTTAAATCATTGTTAAATAATTATTTATTCTATCACCACCTGAGCATCTAGCATAAAAAACCATATATCACAAGCAGTTCATCATTCCCATTGAACCATCACCTCTTCACCCCATAATCTCATCCAAAAAACCACCACCTTTCCACCTCAGTATCACAACCAATCAACCACCACCTCGTCACCCCAAAATCACATCCAAACAACCACCATATCACCATCCAAAAGCACAGACGAACAACCACCACCTCTCCACCCCAAAATCACATCCAAATAAACACCACCCCACCGCCCAAATGCACAGTCAAACAACCACCACCACGTCACCGCAAAAGACCCACCAAACAACCCATCATCTCTCTTCCCCAAAATCACGACCAAACATCCATCACCTCACTACCACAAAATCATGGCCAAAAAACATCACCCTACCACCCCAAAAGCATATACAAACAACCATACATCTCCCCAAAGTGCATCGCAACCACACATTTCCACCCCAAAATCATTTCCACACAACCAAAACACATCAAGACCATTTTATAGATTTAACAAAGGGTATTTTATCACATTTCACATTATTTTAGGGGTGTTATCACACAAGCCATAATCCTGGGAAAACTATTTCATTATACAAATATAAGTGGTTATAAAATTTATATTTTAGAGTGATATAATAATAATAATAATAGATATAGAAGTCACAACACATATCATCCATCACAAACAAATCCCCTGATGGACAAAATTTTCAGTGGGGAATCAATTCTTTACAATCACAATATCATAATAATATCAAAGTTGTAAAAATATGTGAATCATTCTCCTTTTTTATCCTTCAATTTAAATTAGCCAATTATTTATCTTTGATTAATCTAGCGCAGTCATCTCCCATAGATAAACAAGAGTAAATCCCTCATGAATGACACACAATAAAGTGAAACAGGGGGTCCTCTACCTCAAAGAAGTTTTCCGACTAGATGTGCATCGAAAGGTGAAGAAGAAATGCCCAAAAACCACAACCACATTCAAAACACAAGGATCAACCTAAACTATACTAAAGGATCATCCAAAATCATCCCAATTCAAACCCCAAACTAAAACAACATCACCATAGTGAATAACCAAGATAAGAACAAGAGGAAAATAACCAATAAAGAAGGTATTTACACTGATTCCCAATGGGAATCCCTCAGATTCCAAAAATAAAAGTGGGAGGAAGGGGGCTTGAAGACCTCCTCATGACACCTGGGGATTATCCAAAATGAGATGGGAAGCATCCATTGTTGAATGAGAAAAATATATTAATAAAATAACATAAAATCTAGAAACCTATAAGTTTCATGTCATGTAACCACTACATGGTGTGTAATCCTTGGGTTTCAAAAAAAAATCACTTTCAAAGAAAAACACATAACCTTAGACTTTAATTATTACACATCATTAAATCCACTTATATGTCATGTAATCCATCTCATAGGTTCCACCTTAGTTAAGTCTTGAGCATCCTAGCTACATAATACATGAATCACCTTTACACGTCATGTAAATATTACATGATGTAAAATTCCTATAGTAGCTATGTTGTAGCCCCATCCTCCACTGAAAACTCCAAAAACCTCCTCAAACCTCCTCTAAAATGCCTCTAACACCCAAAACCAACAAAGTAATGGGTTGGGAAGGCACAATATGTTACATGGATGATAGCATGAAACACTGAACATTTGTAGAAACACTCGAATTTTTCTCATATAGAGACAACTCTTCCTCACTAGCCTCTTTACCAGGAAGTTTAGAAATAGGTTCTTCCAACACATACAATTTCCTTTCATGGAATAGGATAACACGGAAGTGCATTTTATACTATTGTAAATTTATTCCGGTGAGAAGGTTATCCTTCTCAATTATGGAATGAAATGATGTGTTTGAATTCATTTTTTTGTCATTTCTACAAAATAATATGATCATATTTTTATTACTTTATCTAATAAAATTTAGAAAAATAAATAAACATTGTATTTATTAATATAGCATTATTTTATCAAAACCCAATATCCCTCGCCATTCTCTTAGGAATATCCTATTTTTTGGAAATTCTAGTGTAAAGGATTCATATTCCTCTTCTCATCACCCTAACTTTGGATGGTCAAGAAATTTAAAGGGTTTTAGGTTAGCATTCCAAATTATAAATGCATTAACTCATAGTTCTGTGATCTATTGAGTGGACACCCTAATCCTAAAATGATTAAAATGTAATTCTTCAACCTTTTCCTCTTAATTACACAAATTCTTTCTTTGGTAGTCAACCCTTTATCTGTACTAATTTTTTTCAACCCAAAACTTCAAGTTAGAATTCCCTAATAATTGAAAGTACCCCAACTTTGTTCAGTCAAGAACTTTGAACTATGGTTCAATTTTAACTTTTGTATTGGAAGGATATACCAAACTAATATATATAATTGAGGTATTTTTTCCCATTTTTATATTTATTACATTCTTGTTAATATTAATTTTATTTACTTAAGTAATTAACCATGTATTAGATAAAATGTATGCATAATTAAATTTATTTTAGTTCCATATTGAAAGCTCATTAATTCATTAATTCATATGATCATGACAAAATATACATAATGAAATAATCATGAAAGTTGACATAAATAAAATAATAAAGTTGTATAATCATGATCTTTTACTAATAGTTAGTTTATCTAGCAGATGATAAACTAACTGTCGACCTATGGGAAAAACACCTTGAACCATTTTATGGATTGTGTTGCATATTTCCACTTATCAACTTGTGTATCTATCTTAGATTGGTTTTTCCTCAGCTCCAAACTTAAACCGCCTCCACTAGCTTGGGAGCTCCATCCATTTCATATTATTTTACTCACATGCGAATGAGGGGAACCAAAGTATTGGTTAAGTGGCTTACATAAAATAAACCATGGGAACATAGGCCCTTATATAATGAGAGGAGGGATCACACACATGCCAACAATTTAATTTAATAATAAATTAAAATAAACCAATCACATACAAATTTTTGGTCTATTCTCATGATCATCTGCATACATGCAATGAATTACACTTTTAATAAAATTATAATTCAATTCTAATTGTAATTATTTAAGATAAATCATGCTTGAATCAATTAATTATCTTATTTAATTAATCAATTCATTTATATTGATTCTCATTTTAATTTCTCTTGAGATTATAATCCATTATAATTTTAAAAAAATTAAATTCATTTAAATTTAACTATATATAATACATGTATCTTGGAGGCAACATAGTGAGTACCCGTCCGAATTTTCCAACATGTATTATATTTTTATACTGTTTACTCACACAATATCTAACATACATGAATTATCACATAATTTCATGGAATGTACTATCAACTTAATAACAACACATAACACATGGTATTTACATAGCATTTAATATTTTGATGTGCACAGAGTAATAAATGTATTTCAACTTATACATGATATGTAGTTATAAACACTCTGGATAAAATTAATTGGACATTTAATATATATATATATATATATATGTATATATATAAACCATCACACATCATGTAATATCAACTTAATAAACACACATAACACATATTGACAAGGTTTAAACATTATAATAAATTAATTTTTAATTCTGTATAATTTGGTAAAGATACATGGTGTGTGCATTACAGCTACACGTCATGTATTATTCTCACTGTATATCCATAGAACATGCCCAAGGACTCAGTGTGTAACCTTGACATGGAAAATATTAGAGTACATGGTGTTTAAAAGAGATACACGGTGTGTGATCTCTGAGTTACATGTTTATTGGTCATGTAGGCCATGTAAGAAATACATCACACATTTGTGACTAAAGAACTACATGTTGTGTATTGACATTACACGATGTGTAATCTGACTGACAATGTGCCAAGTTTGCCTATTCAACACGTGATGTGTAATTAAATTCACCACATGTAATAATTGCACACGACATGAATTAATTTTGAATTAATTCTTGGTTCATTGAACACAAGTACATGGAATATACCAATTGGATACATAGCGTATACTCTAGTGTTATTTAGACAGATTCCTTGGCACCTCCAGATAATTTTTTCAAATTTATTTCATTTATAAAATTAATTTATTTGATTATATTTGTGAGAAATGAAGAGAAAGAAAGTAGATATCATGATTTTCATTAAATAACGATTAAACTAGAATTAAAAAGTAATAAAAATTCTCAAATCAATCAATAGTATTTAAATAATTATAAATAATTATGTGATTTCTCTAATACCACTTAAAGGTTTTAGGTGTAGTGGAAGTGTCGGATGGGACATTTCTAACTCATCTTTTTGTCCTAATTGATGATTAATTTGATATTTACATGATGATAAATGTCAAGATCAATGGAATTAAATAAAATAATATTGATTTCAGAAAATGACAAAACCAAATCATAGGATCATCACGTATTATTTATAATTAATTTAAGCAATTAAATAATTACCTTATAAGGAATTATTTCTTCATTGATGGATCTTACAACATCTCTATTTCATATCATTATTGTGTTGTGGGAATCGAGTATAGATTCCCTCTAGTAGTGATCCACACGTGTTCCATGAAACCTCCAAATGTCAATGTAGGAATCTCTGGGTGCTAGCATGACAAATCCTAACCCTTGGGTAATTCACCTTTGATCACCATGAGAATTTATTTAAGGAATGGTTCTCTTTGATCTCTATAGACTTGAGAGTGGTGGTGAAGGAGGATCACTCTCCATTATTGAGAGCATTCTTGGAGAGCAGTCTCTATAGGGCTTTGAGAGGATTCTCTCAAGATCTCGTTGTTTACAAAAAAAATGTATTGGATCTTTTAAGAAAATAATATAATTAGGTTTAAATACTGCTAGGGTTATAAATCAATAATTGTACAAGTGCCATTTATTATTTCTTTAATCCCTATATAACCCCACATCTATATTATTATTATTATTATTATTATTATTTCTTAACATGCACAAAGCTATAAAATTAAATTAAATATTATTTATTTAAATAATATTCAACATATATTATTTTCATTGAACCAACAAAATCAGTTTTCCATTCCTCCATGATATTTATCAGACCTTGAATAATGACTATTTATTTAATAAATAAATATCACTGCATTATTATCCAATAAATAAATAAATATTATATGAACTAAATAGAAAATAAATATTCGTTAAATATTTTGTTCACATAATATTCTCTTGAATAACTAGTGAAAAAATATATGCTATCAGGCATACATGAATGATTATTAAACCATGTGCAGGAACAATATTTATTAAACTTATTAAATAATAAAAGTATTATTATTTAACTGAGGTTTTGGATACACTTAGTGTGAGAACCTTTAGGCCTATTCCTCATCCAAGGTTAGCGTCTAGCAACATGCCAAGGCACCCATAGGGAAAGAAGTTAATTTAACAATGATATAAAACCACATACAGGCACTTACTATGTAATATAATCCATTTATCATGATATCTATAGTCAAGTAGGTTTCATGCTGGTTCCATCAACCTATGTGCTCGATGTCACTTTCTTTGACTTTATTAAAATAAAACTTACCTAAAGAGAACCATGGTCATGGATTTATTTAGTCTATATCATTTTAATCAAAGGGACTAAGATATAAACTTTTATTAAATTATAGAAGACATGAATCCTTTCTTACATTATTCATTAGTGAAATATTACTCATGACACGCCCAACATGTCCTACCTCACCATGAACATATTTCATCATGGGTTTCATCAATAAATAAAATTACGTGACTTATAATACCCATTAATAATAATATTAAATTACAAGAATCAATACACACATCCACATATAGGAACATCCAATGACACATATAAATGTGTATTTCCTACTAGAAGGTCCCATTCTCATAATATCCTACACAGGATATTACCAAGGTAGTTGATTAGCCAATAAATGAGTCTAATATTCATTGTTAATATATATAATATTCATGTGATTTATTATTCATAAACACCATTTTAGTGAATTTTACACTTTGAACATCATTTCACGTTATGATTGTAATACCTTCCTAAAATGCACTATTATGTGGTACATTTTTGAACATCATTTAAAGTACCCAATGATTAATCTGATTTTAAGGAATATAATTATACATATTTTTATTTGATATTTTTTGGAAATTTATCTAAACTTAAATATGAAAATGTTTTATTCAGGGATCAATGGATAATTCATGGAGGATGATGGAGATATTGGGCAATGAAAGGAAGCAATTCTGGAGAAGGTAGATTGGACACCATCCCACTGATGAGAATGTGGTGCCCAACATAAAGGCCAAATTAATCCCCAATTTCATGGGATTATATAAGACATGTATAGGAACAAATAACTCTTCAGGATCTAATGCTAATTATACCTCCATGGTGTCCATTTAGTCGGCCCAAGTTAGAGATAAAATTATGGGCCAGATTCTGCGTCCTAGAAAAACATCCCACTAATATGATAATATCTCAGAATCCAAAACTTCAAATGGGCCCAAATTTTACAGTAGGATATAAGACATCCGGATATCCATTTTCTTCTTCTATGTCCCACTCTGATTCTTCCATATAGAAGGTCTTCCAAGCACGTATGTTCGGTGAAGGAAATATGTCTGCCACCTCGGGTCAAGGGTGGAAAAATAAACTCTCCCTTACTTTCCACCCACCTATGGTCTAACACAATTAATTGAGGAGACTTGGAATGTTAGAGGCTCGACCCAAGGTATAAAAATGACTATTTAAGGTAGTATTGTTGGAGTATTTAAGGATCTTGGATGCTTTGTTCAATTGTAATGTTATGCTGCAATTTTTTTGTCTCAAATTTGTCTTTCACATGTAAGTTGTTCAATTCACTTTAGTTTCTTAATAAAATTTCTTCTTCTACTCTTATTATGTTGTTCTTAATATCACTTTGATATCGTTGGATCAAGTTGTGAATTTATTCACACCAAACCTTGTGAAATTATTCACACAACGGTGGAGTGATCATTTTATTTTTTTTGTTTTCTTTACTTCTCCATTTCCTCCCTCATGAGTCTAATTTCCGCTTCCATTGAAACCATGGGATCAATGGAGGGCTAACCCACATATGGGTTGATCCAAGGGAGTATAAATGGGATGTATTTGATGTTATTTATCACCTCATTAATTTATAATCACTTCTTTAATTGAGATTTTTATTTTATGATTTTAAAACTCCATCGTCCTTGTTGAATTTAAGGCCACACACTTCAAGTGCTAATACGAACCTTTACCTTGAAGTGATCAAAACATTGATCCTTCAATTATATAGGTGATTAGTATTAAAGGGTGTAGGAATTAAACCAGTAAGTGATGATGTTGTTTTATCTCCTTAAATGAACCCATCTCAAATATAAGAAATTGAAATCATTAAAAAGGAAATACGTCCAATCCACCCCGAGCGATAACCTAGGATCAACTCATTCTTTTAAATTGAATTATCTTAAGTCTATTAGAGTTCCTTTAAACCCATCTAAAATCAACCCAATTTGGCCACTTTATAGCCAAAAACAGTCCATAGAATGTACGTGTCTATAGGTTACTTCTTAGGTCTCTGAGGATTCGACAACTCAAGCTAAACTACATGGACCGTATTACCTTCTTCTCTTGGGTAAATTTGAGCGAGAATCAGGAGTATACCATGAGAAGGTGCCTCAAAGTCCTATGAGTCTCTAACCATGATATCCTATATCATTTTTTTCCCTTAAATGACTTCATCTGACTATAGGAAAAATATTTAAGAATACTTTCATGTCACTTCTAGGTTCTCATGATAGTGGGGAACTACTATGACCTTTTAGTGTGACAGCTACTCTTAGGACATTATCACATGTTATGTTATGTATAATAACAATCATGATTTGATAAGGAGTTTATTAATATTCAAAAAAAATGAATATAGCTTATCATAAAGTTCATATAATTTGGTTTTAGGGAACCAAATCCAACATGTTCTACAATAACCACCATAGAATTAGGTCACCATCGAGGGGGAAATAAAATCAATAAAAAGATTTCACAATGTATTGGTATATTCTATTACATATTAACACTTTATTTCTGGTAAAATATTTGTTTTATTTTTCTTATCTTGATTTTTATATTTATTATTAGTTGTTCCTTCTTGTTTCTAACCTTTAAAGGGTCGAAAGAGTGTTTTGATTATCATTTGAGAGGTTGGGATGTGTTCAAGGAGTTTTTATTGAGAGTGTACTTGGGCTTGTAGCTTGAATAGATACTGGAGGTCCACTAGCTCGCTAATGGGAACCACCAACCATCTGTTGGAAGGCTTATAGTAGGGGATTCCTATAATAACCCTAACGACTAGCTGATGGGGTGTCCAGTGGTGCATAAATTCTTCCTGGAACCACCATCTAGTTGATGAAAGCCAACAGATAGCCAGTAATGTTGATCTAGGAAAGTATGTCTAGGGTATTATTGTAATTTCATCTACTGAAACCTTCATTTTATTTATTTAATCTCATCCATGTAACCTATTCCAACCCTTATTACTTTGTATACTCTCATGAGGATGTTTTGGATATTCCAACTTTGAATCATCACAGATCAAAATTCCAATAAAATCATTTGATCTCTTTTAGTAAGTGTAACCTTGATCTATTTTTGAATTCCTCCTTCCCTCACTTATATCATTATTCTAAGGATGTGTATCCTTATGTTTTTGATGGATCCAAATATTTATTTTTGTATTGTGTTTATAAGATCCATTCTTGATTGGTTCTACCCCTTTTTCCCTCTAATTGGGGATCCTTTTTTGGTTAATCGATGATATCATGATTTAGCTAGGTGGTTTTATAAGGAAATTCATAATAGTTGAAACTATTGTTTCTTTCTTGATTTGAAAAAGGATTTCCTATTGATTTCCAAAGCATGAATTGATATTCTTGATCAATGTTTTCTAAATGGAATGGTGTGTATTGAACCCCTAGATATAACCATTCAAAAAAGTGTTAATTTCCAGAAAATGATTTGAAATTTAAATGAGTAATTTAAATAATGACTTTGATGATGATTCTTTAAAAATGAAGGCATAAAATGTTTTAGTTATTTTTAATGAAATTAATTATTTTAAAAGGCATGAGTTTTTATAAAAATAATTTGATATTGGTTTTTGAAATTAAATGGAATGTTTGAAATCTTGATTTGGGTATGCTTGAATGATGATTAATAAAATTTATTTGAGATGATTGATTTTACCTTTAATTGATTTACTTGAAGCATTCCTGGAACTGTCTTTTATAGATATCATTGTGGATCCTTGATCCTTGATCTAACCAACACCAATACTTAACCATAGTTCTATGATTGAAATTTATTAATTCAATCCATTGTTTCTAAATTGATTTATTCATTCCTATTTAATAAAAATGCTTATTCATGCCAGTTTTATTCTTTCCATTGAAATGATTTGAAAAGAATGTTTTATTTTAAATTTTGAAATATATTATCATTCCATGGTCTATCTAAAATTGTGCACATTTGGTTTATTTAATATGGATTTATTATGAAATATTTGGGTGAAATCATATTGGTCTAGTGTTGCTCACACCCTACATATGTCTTTGGACGTATGTAGACTTTCTTTTTACAAGTCTAAGAAAAGGGAAAGCACCACTTAGATATGGTGTGTATTCTTGATCATGGGAACTTGGGAGTTTGTGGTGATAGGTGAAGTATGTGATCCACTTATTACATAGAGATCTTGTGATGATGTCATCATTGGTTTTTTGGTGACTTGGTTTGTTTTATTGTCTTGGGTTTTATACTTGTCTACCTTGAGGAGTTTTTTTATCTTAATGACTATATTGGAATATCAACTATTTATGGATTAATATATGCTAATTTCATATTTTTTTGGTTTTTATTATGGATAAATCAATCCCCTTGATCATTTCTTGATCCTTAGGTGCTAGTCACCATCCCATGGGGACTGAGAATGCCCTTTGGTCCATATTAGGATTTATTTGGGTATCATTTTAAGGAGTTATTTGAGTTAATTTGTGAAACATTAGTATCAAAGTATGGTTGAGTCTCTTATTTGATATCGGTATGTAGTTTGGGATGTTATGGTAGATAGTAGGTAGGATTTTAGATACTTAAGGGGTAGTTTATAAGAAGGTTCATAGGCAGATCTCATTATAACAAGACTTAAGTCACCATGGTTGGTTGGGAAAAAGTGACTTTAAGGAATTTTTTGATATAATCTTATACTTTTCTCAAACTTTAATCTGAGAATTATGCTTCTAGTTGATCTTTTACTGATATAATTGATGATCTTATGTCTCTTGATTAACGATTCCTTGTTTTTTGTTGATGTTGTATAGTATTATTCCCCTAAGAAGAAATATGATCAAGATTTATGAGGGAGTTTTGATAAACCAAAATAAGTGAACCATCTAGTTGACCATAACCTCATAGTGGTAGTAGTGCATACAGTCCAAATGTCGGTCCAAGGAGCCTCATCTTTCCTCATTCAGACTAGAGATATGAAACCTCAAAGGGATGATAGCAAAGATTGACCCCAAAAGTTTCTTAATCAAACACCACCATATTTACATAGAAAAAACGATCCTTAGGAGGAAGAGGATTGGTTGGGAAAGATTGAATATCCCTTCGAATTCTTGGATACATTTAGGTGAATTGTTTCATCTTCAAGCTTGATGGGCCTACCCAAATATGGTGGGATTCTATAGTTTTATAGAAATAGAATGAGATCATGGATTGGAAATAATTAAAGACTCTTTTTATATAGTAGTTCTATCTAGAGTTGATATTTTTGGATAAGTCCATGGAATTTATAAACCTTAACCAAGGTAATTGGATAATGAATCAGTATGCCAATTATTTTATTAAAATTTATCAATTCTCACCTGATATGATTTTAAATGAGAAGCTAAAGTCCCAAAGGTTTTTTATGGGTATTAAATCAGATATTCGGTCTTAGGTATTTATTCTAAATCTTACCACTTATTTTGATTTTCTAGATAAATCTTTGATGGTGAAAATTGATATGGATAATAAGTCAGGTTTGACAAGAGTTCCTCCTAATCCTAGTGGTAGCTTCATCAATTCCTTTAAAGGGAAGAGAAAGAAGAATGAACCTCATAGTGGAAGAAGTGTTGGTGGTCCTCAATAGAAGATTTCTTCTAAATCATCTACAGTGTCTGGTAAAGTCCTAGTAACTTTTTTCCAATGTTGTAAGGTTGGTCACTCAAAACATGTTTTCATGGAGGTACCAAATATTTTCAACTCATGTGGACGTTCAAGACACTTGCGGAGGTTTTACATGTTTTTTACCACCCTAAATAGTAGTACGGGATCCTGAGTATGGAGAGGCTCTATGGTGTAGTTAGATTCTTCAATAACAATGAGGTTCCAGCAATAGGAATCAGAATCGAATCTTTTTCATGTAGTGGATGAATCTCTAGTAGTAACTGATGTGGTTCCTACAATAGTGAGAAATACCATTCCTATTTCTTTGCCTTCAATGACTATTTTATTTGATATCGATGTCTCTCGTTATTTTGTATCAACCCACACTATGGACTTATTGAATCTTCCTATGGATCTCATGACTTATGTGATCAAAATTGCAACACCTCTCGAGATAAAGAGAGGGAAAGGTCTATGATTCCCCTCTTGTGCTTTATCTTTGTAAGAATCCGGATCTTCCTTTCAGGTATGCTTTTCCTTTTTCTGGAGTTTTTAAGGAAAATGGAGTTTCTAGAAAATTTCGAAGTACACGCCGTGTACTTTTTGAGTACATGTCGTGTACTCTTCTCCGGCTTGAAGCCATGTACTGGTCGTGCCCAGGGCACACACATGGTATGTAGGGGTGACGTGGAGGCCGATTTTGGAAGAGTACGGAAAAACCCACTACACGTTTTGTACTTTAAAAATACACACTGTGTACTTTTCTTTTCTTTTCACTAAATGGACTGGGGTCGCGCCTAATCGTGATAATCATCTTCTTCTAGGTCTGGTTCATCCGAGAGCGACCCGTACGGACATATCTTCCCTAATCCCCCGCTTCTCCATTTGTTCTCTGATTCTAGAACGGTCGATTACATTGGAAGCGCAGCGGTGAGTTCTTCCTTCTGCTTGAGCCTTGTTTTCCAATTCTTCCTATTTTTCAAGTTATCTAAGGTTGAATGTTTTGTGCGTTTTCTCAGATCTACGACATTCTAGGGGGAATTAGATATCATGGTTTAATTATATAGATCTCTTAGGATCAAGGTAGGTGGTTTGTGACTTACCATTCAAAGTCTTTGATTTTATGTGCGAATTCTACCAATACCCGTGAACAGGGTATTGCGTGTTTACCTTTTTTCCCTTGTTGTTTTCCTACCTTGCTTGTATGATTGTGTAGAGTTAAATTGACCATGTAAGAAGATATTTTGTTGTTCTTGGATGTATTTTCCCTTGCTTTGTTCTGTTTATGACCTTTGGGTCTCGTTTGCCTTTGGTTGTTACACCTGTTTCCATGCCTTGCGGTTATAGGTTGAAGTGAAACTCATGACATTCTTGTTGCCTTGTAGACTGTTTAGCTAAGTATCTCTATAGGTGTAATTTGGTTAGCCAAGTATCTCTATAGGTTTACTTTGTCCTTATAGCATTATTTTGCACTGACTAGCACGGGGCTGAGAGAACCTGGTGTTGTAGACTATAAGGGATAGACTGAGTGAGCTTCCCAGAGAGTCTTAGATATTACAGACTACAGAGGGGATGGACCGAGTGAGCTCCCAGAGAGTCTTGGATATTATAGAATACAGAAGGGTATACCGAGTGAGCTTCCTCAGAGAGTCTTACCTTGTTTGAATCTCTTTAACAACCTTCCCAGGCTAGAGGAGGAATTGACCGAGTGAGCTTCCTCAGAGAGTCTGTGGTATACCTGAGGCTATAGGAGTAATTGACCGAGATAGCTTCCTCAGAGAGTCTCTAGGCCTTGGGGCTAAGAGGGTTAGACCACATGATCTTCCTAAATAGAGTCCATGACTACCCTAGACTATAAGGGGAATTGACCGAGTAAGCTTTTCCAGAGAGTCTCATAAATTCGTATGACCAAGCTAGAGGGGTTAGGCTGAGTGCACTGCCCAGAGGGTTGTGGTACTTCTTGGATGGGACCAGAGGGGATGGATGTGAATACTTCCCAGAGGGTTTATGGTTTATTAGCTGGTTGTTTCACTACTGTTGATTGGTTTTGGATTGATTGCTGTTATGTATCATCCAGTTTTACCGCTTACTATTTACTGCCTACTACTTGTTGTTGTTGTTTACTGCTTATGGTACTTTTACCTGCCATATACTCACTGACTGTTAGGCATAGTTCTTCGGGTGAATGCCTACTAGTATTTTATCTCACACCCTATTTGGGCCATGATTTTGGGCCCAAGTAGACTATTTTGTTCCAGGTATAGACAAGGGAAAGCGCCCTTCGACCTCTGAAACTTGATTGCACAGAGCAGGAGAGCATGGGACCAAGCTTTGGCTTGCGATGCTAAGGAGCTATTTACTTTTATTTTGTACTTTTTTTGGAACTGTAGTGTTTTCCATCATTGTGACTTGTTTGGATGATTTCCTAGTTATGTATCATGCATCATTTCATATATACATATGTGCTCCAGTTTGTTGATTTAGTCTTCCGCTGTTATATTGTTGGTTATTACTACTTTCGCTATTGCATGTTATTTTTATTCCACTTTGTACTCTGCCAATGAGGGCATAGTTTCCCCACTATCACACCCAAGGCCCTCACTACTAGTCGGCGGCCTCTGGCGTTTGGGGAAATGTGCTTGAGTCCATGTGACCAACCGGGTACAGGGCACCTCTAGGTGACTTCCAGAACCGGGACGTTACAAAGTGGTATCAGAGGAATTATTTTCTCTTGAATTGCTATTTGGAGACTTTAGTCAGGGGTAGGACGGATTCGGTACTTGGTAATAATCTGTGCCCGGTAGTAGCTAACCCGTGTATAGGGAAAAACCATACTACCTCGTTTATTGCAACTTTCTGGTTTTGAGATTTTACGGTTGATACGATTTCACCTAGAGTGATTCACACGCTTTGTACTGTTATTGTTTTGATATTATGGTTCTATTTCTTTCACAACCCAATGAGATGAGGGTATGTCATCTCATGCATCATATAGGAAATTTTAGAAATCACATGCCATGCATTCTTACCATGCCATTTAGGGTGCATTATCGATTGCATGTTGTTGTGATAGACGTTGTGTAGATTATGCATGCTGTTGTGATAGATGCTTGATAGAATCTCTGCTGATTGTTAGAGAATTTTTTGTATTGTACTTTGTTTAAATGAACGCAAAATTTTTATTCTTGAGGTGTTACGGGCCCTCTTGAATCGTAAATTGGTGGATCATGATCCTGTTTTCTCTTGTATATGACTGTAGGGGATGCCAAGCTTTGATTCGCAGGGAGTATGGGCCCTCGCGAATCGGAATTTGGTACCTATTTTCCTTGTTTTCCGTGTTCCTGGGTTTCTGTGCAGTTTCTGAGCTACTGCCCAGAAAAACCCAGAATACACGGCGTGAACTTTCTGGTTACACACCGTGTAGTTTTTAGGTCGTGTTACTGACTGTGTGTGCAGGAACATGGTGTTGTGAAAATAACGTCAGGAGCACGCCGTGTACGGTATGTACACGCCGTGTAGTGTAGAGCCTTTTACTCGGTCGTTTCACTAACAACACGGGCCGGGGAATCTTGAGTAGAACACGTCGTGTTGTAAAGGAACATGTCGTGTAGTTCTGTCCAGGTACCCGGCCGTGTCACGAACAACATGGGCCGGTGTGACCTTCTCTTAGACACGTTGTGTTGCTTTTGGAACACGCCGTGTAGTCTTTCCCAGGTACCCGGCTGTGTCATGAACAACACAGGACGGTGTCACCTTCTTCTATACACGTCGTGTTTGTTCAGAACATGCCGTGTAAGGGCCAACCATATAGACGGCCGTGTAACTAACAATACGGGTTGTCGAGTTAGTGTCTATTACACGTCGTGTCCCTAGGGAACACGTCGTGTAGTCTAAGGTTAGTTTGAACCATGTGAGTTAGCCGTGTAAGGAGACTCGGGTAGGGGAATAGTTTTCAAGTACACGTCATGTGTTGGGTCAACACGCCATGTAGTTTGAGGTGTTACACGACCTATAGGGTAGGGGTACACGCCCATGCCAGTGGCTTAAGAAGACACGTCGTGTAGTTTTTATACACGTCGTGTAGTCATGTTTTGTAAACTTGTGTGTTTTTCTTCCCCTGTTCATGTTTTGTACTCTTGTTTTCTCTGTCCTTGTTTTTCTAATCTAAGGTAAACTTTTGATATTTCAGAGCTATGCCTCCGAGACGTCCTCCGGTTGTACGTCTGTCATCAGGCAGTGATCAGATGCCAGATATAGCTGATCAGGGACTTCCTGCCAATTCTCCAGTCGAGCCAGCCTCGGCACCAGCTGTCTTACCAGTTGCAGGAACTGATGCGCAGTTCAGGGAGGACTTTGTGAGGATGATGCAGACCTTCCAGGGAGCACCACCTCCTGCCTCGTTGATGGCTGAGTTGACACGGGTTTTCCAGCAGTAGAAGCCTCCTACTTTTTCAGGGGATGGAGGACCCCGGGCTGCAGAGTCATGGATAGAGGTCACACTGACCATATTTGAGTACCTAGAGATCCCTCTAGAGAAAAGGGTAAAGTTGGCTACTTACATGCTCTGGGACATCGCCAAGAGGTGGTGGGAGGTGATCTCATGGTTAGGGAGTCATCAGGATATGTCTTGGGATGAGTTTCGATGCACCTTCTATAACTACTTCTATCCAGAGACCCTAAGGGCCGATCGAGTCTGGGAGTTTATGAGCCTGCAGTAGGGTACTCTCTCTGTTATAGAGTACTCGTCTCGCTTCACTGAGCTGCAGCGTTTCACACCGATCCCAGCAAGTGATGAGTTGTTCCTTGCTATGAAGTTTGAGGATGGTCTCAGGCAAGAGATTCATTCACAAGTGAATATCTTCCAGTTGACTTCGATATCCTCCATCGTCAACCAGGCGCTGATCACTGAGCGCAATATGAGAGATTTTGGAGCAGTGAACCAGGGCGGTTCGATATCCAGAGTGGGTGTTCCTCCTACGGACAGTAGGAAGCGTCGCAGTGAGTCTTCTTGAGGAGATCTAGGTTCAAGGGATGCGTCTTCTGACATCCATGTTGTATGCTACCAGTGTGGTAGGAGTGGGCATACTAGGCCTCAGTGCCAGAGGGATCCGATGGAGAGCCGGTCTTGTGGCAAGATGGGCCATCTTCAGCGTTTCTGTCACATCTTCTCACCTTCAGCTGGTGGTAGGGGTTCCTCTATGACCCCACGTTCTGGAGATGCTTCACCAGTTTCCCACCAGTTAGGGAACTGGATTTATTCCGGCCGTTCAGGCCGAGGTGGAGGTCGTGGCCATGGTGGTCAGTCCCAGGTCATCAGCGACAGCAGAGTGGATCAGCTCAGAGCGGTTAGCCAAGGGTGCATGGCCGTGGTGCAGGCCAGTATTTCGCCATGGAGAAAACCTATCAGGAGAAGGATCCTGGACCTTCTACATTTTGAGGTACGATCTTAGTATCCTCAGTTTTATCTTCAGCCCTTTTTGATACTGGTGCTTCCCATAGATTTATCTATGTTTCTTCCATGGAGAGCCTTGGGCTCTGTATATTTTCTTCTGCCGACTTGTTGACTCTTGACACACCTTTGGGAACGAGGACATCTAGCGTACGTCAGTGCAGAGAGTACCCTCTTGATTTTGTGGGGTTTCATTTCTTATGGGAACTCTATGTCCTAGAGATGACAGGCTATGACGTCATTCTCGGGATGGACTGGTTAATTCATTTCCAGGCAATCATCAATTGCTATCGCCATAGGGTGAGTTTCATATCACCAGAGGGAGGATCTTTCCTTCATAGAGGCGAGTGGGATGTCTAGGCGGGTAGAGATGGACCAGAGCATCATGGGCTAGGGGAAGTTACAGCTCAGATTGCCAGTCTTTATCTGGATGACCAGGGGACTTCATTGTTAGACTTTCCTCCAGTGGTGGATTGTTTCAGGGATGTCTTCCCAGAAGACTTTTCAGGTTTACCTCCGGGGCGTGAGGTAGACTTCTCAACTGAGCTCATTCTAGGATCGGCATCGGTGTCCATTCCTCCTTATAGGATGGCTACACCTGAGTTGCAGGAGCTCAAGAAGGAATTGGAGGAGTTGCAGGAAAAGGGTTTCATCCAACCTAGTACCTCTCCTTGGGGTTCGCCTATCCTGTTTGCAAAGAAGGAAGACGGTACCCTTCGGCTTTGTGTGGATTATCAGAAGCTGAACCAGTTGACGGTCAAGAACCGATATCCCTTGTCGAGGATCGATGACCTCTTTGATCAGCTTTGAGGAGCCTGGGTGTTCTTGAAGATCGACTTGAGGTCCGGTTATCATCATTTGTGCGTTAGACCATCAGATATACCTCTAACGGCTTTCAGGAGAAGGTATGGCCTTTACGATTATACAGTCATTCCGTTCAGTCTCACGAATGCACCTACAATTTTCATGGCACTGATGAACCGAGTGTTCCATCCGTACTTGGACTCCTTTGTCGTGGTCTTCGTGGACGATATCTTGGTGTACTCTCACACTCAACACAACCATGCCACACATCTTGAGATCGTTCTGAGTACACTGAGAGAGCATCGGTTGTATGATAAACTCTCGAAGTGCCACTTTTGGATGGATCAGATTCACTTCTTGGGTCATGTTATTTCAGACACAGGAGTGTCAGTGGACCCAGAGAAGGTGAGAACTGTAGTTTCCTGGGAGTAGCCGAAGAACGTCTTTGAGGTGCGGAGTTTTCTAGGGCTGGTTGGGTACTACATGCACTTCATTCAGGACTTCTCACGCCTAGCAGCACCATTGACAGGTCTGACCAAGAAGGGGGGAAGTTTTTATGGTCAGATTCTTGTGAGGCAGCCTTTCAGGAGCTGAAAGGGAGGTTGACGTCAGCACCAATACTAGTCTTTCCAGAGTCGGGCAAGGGCTACACTGTTTACTGTGATGCTTCGGGTGTCGGGATAGGAGTTGTTCTTATGCAGAGAGATGGGTTCATTGCATACGAGTCTCGGCAGTTGAGGTCACACGAGAGGAACTACCTGACGCACGATCTGGAGTTGGCAGCAGTTGTTCATGACTTAAGCTATTGGAGACACTATCTTCTGGGAGAGCACTTTGTGGTTTTCACCGACCATAAGAGTCTCAAATATATCTTCACTCAGCGTGATCTGAATCTAAGATAGCGCAGGTGGGTCGAGTATCTTCAGTCCTTTGACTTCGATCTCGCCTATACGCCAGGAAAGGGCAACGTAGTGGCTGATGCCTTGAGCAGGAGAACTCAGGTTCAGGCAGTTCAGGAGGCCAGTAGTGAGTGGCATCTTATGGCTCTGTTCTCTAAGATGCATCTGGAGGTGCAAGACAGGTAGGGATAGACCTTTATTTCATTTGTGGTTGTTACCTCTACACTTCTTGATCAGGTACGAATGAGGAAGCTATCAGATTCAGAGGCCTTATTCCTATGGGAGAGTGTGTTAGGAGGGGACCCTCTTCCTGGATGGACAGTAGGCGAGGATGAGATCTTGCATTTCTAGGGACGCATATGGGTGCCAGCAGACATACGCAAGGATCTGATGCGGGATTTTCATTCCTCAGTTTGGGTAGTACATCCTGGCATCACCAAGATTTATCGGGATCTTCATCGCCAGTACTGATGGCCAGGTATGAAGAAGGATGTTGCTGGTTTTATCATGAAATTCTCTACTTGTCAATAGGTGAAAGCAGAGCATCAGTGACCAGTAGGGCTTTTACAGCAGTTACCCATTTCGGAGTGGAAGTGGAATGATGTCGCGATGGACTTCGTGACCGGGTTACTGAGGTCACCCTGGGGAAGTGATGTTGTTTGGGTCATCATCGACAGGATTACGAAGGTAGCACACTTCTTGCCGATCAAGGAAACCTTCAGTGTTGATGATATGTGACGATTGTACATCTGTGAGATTGTATGTCTACATGGAGTTCCACACTCCATTGTTTTAGACAGGGATGCGTGCTTTACCTCTCGGTTCTGGCAAGTACTTCAGAAGTCTTTGGGTACACAGGTACTTTTGAGTACAGCATACCATCCCCAGACTGATGACCAGTCCGAGCGCATGATCCAAGTTCTTGAGGATATGCTCCGAGCTTTCATTCTAGACTTCGGCGGTTCTTGGAAGAATCATATACCTCTTGTGGAGTTCTCCTACAACAACAGTTTTTAGGCGACCATTCAGATGGAACCATACAAGGCTCTGTACGGTAGGCCATGCTGATCACCCTTATGTTGGCTAGAGGCAGGAGAGGAAGCTTTTCTAGGACCTCGTCTTGTTCAGGAGACCTCAGAGCAGATAGAGTTGATTCAGAAGAGGATGGCTAGAGCACAGTCTCGACAGAAGTCTTATGCTGGTTAGCGGAGACGACCTCTAGAGTTTAAGGTCGGAGATCAGGTTTTCCTGCGTGTCGCACCGAGGTTGGTACACAAGAGGATTCGGAGATAGGGTAATATTTCACCGTGGTACGTCGGGCCGTTTGAGGTATTGGAGAGAGTTGGGTCAGTTGTCTATCGGTTGCATCTACCTCAGAGGTACCAGGCCATGCATAACGTCTTCCACATCTCTTAGCTCCGACATTACTTTTCAGACCCGCCTCATGTCTTTCAGCCCGAGGAGGTTGAGCTCGAAGTGGATGCATCATTTGAAGATCATCCAATCCGGATTTTCAATCGCAGTACGA
This sequence comes from Viscum album, assembly GCA_963277665.1. NCBI lineage: Eukaryota > Viridiplantae > Streptophyta > Magnoliopsida > Santalales > Viscaceae > Viscum > Viscum album. The sequence continues at coordinate 642,177,171 of OY728120.1, read as the reverse complement.
AGGTTCTCTGAGGCCGGTCTGTTCCTCTAGTATGAGTGCTATTGCAGCACGGGCGAGTACAGGACGAGACTTGGGAGAGGGAGGTCGAGGTTCGATCGTAGTGGCCGGAGCTATTCGAGGATCCTTCTTCCACGCCCATATAGGGAAATTCGGGGATGAATTTTTTTAAGGGGGGAAGTTTGTAAGAACCTGGATCTTCATTTCAGGTACATTTTTCCTTTTTATAGAGTTTTTAAGGAAAATGGAGTTTTTGGAAAATTTCGAAGTACACACCGTGTACTTTCTGAGTACACGTTGTGTACTCTTCTCCGGCTTGAATTCATGTGTTGGCCATGCCCGGGGCACACACACGGTATGTAGGGGTGACGTGGAGGCCGATTTTGGTGGAGTATGTAAAAACCCACTACACGCCGTGTACTTTAAAAATACACGCCGTTTACTTTTCTTTTTTTTTCACTAAATGGACCGGGGTCACGCCTAATCATGATAATCATCTTCTTCTAGGTATGGTTCAACCAAGAGTGACCCGTACGGTCGGATCTTCCCCAAGACCCCACTTCTCCATCCGTTCTCCGATTCTAGCACGATCGATTGCGTTGGAAGCACAGCAGTGAGTTCTTCCTTCTGCTTGAGCCTTGTTTTCCAATTCTTCCTCTTTTTCAAGTTATCTAAGGTTGAACGTTTTGTGTGTTTTCTCAGATCTATGACGTTCTAGGGGGAATTATCCATCTTGGTTCAATTATATCGACCTCTTAGGATCGAGGTTGGTGGTTTGTGCCTTACCGTTCAAAGTCTCTGAGTTTATGTGTGAATTCCACCAATACCCATGAACGGGGTATTGCGTGTTTACCTTTTTGCCCTTGTTGTTTTCCTTCCTTGATTGTATGATTTTGTAGATGTAAATTGACCATGTAATAGGATTTTTTTTTTTCTTGGATGTATTTTCCCTTTATTTGTTCTGTTTACGACCTTTGGGTCTCATTTGCCTTTGGCTGTTACACCTGTTTCCATGCCTTGCGGTTATAGGTTGAAGGGAAACTCATGACATGCTTGTTGCCTTGTAGACCATTTAGCTAAGTATCTATATAGGTGTACTTTGGTTATCCAAGTATCTCTATAGGTGTACTTTGTCCTTATAGCATTATTATGCACTGACTGGCACAGGGCTGAGAGAACCTGGTGCTGTAGACTATAAGGGATAGACCGAGTGAGCTTCCCAGAGAGTCTTAGATATTACAGACTACAGAGCGGATGGACCGAGTGAGCTGCAAGAGAGTCTTGGATATTATAGACTATATGAGGGTAGACCAACTGAGCTTCCTCAGAGAGTCTTACCTTGTTTGAATCTCTTTAAGAACCTTCCCAGGCTAGAGGAGTAATTGACCGAGTGAGCTTCCTCAGAGAGTCTGTGGTATACCTGAGGCTATAGGAGGAATTGACTGAAATAGATTCCTCAGAGAGTCTCTAGACCTTGTGGTGAAGAAGGTTAGACCGTGTGATCTTCCTCAAGAGAGTCCCTGACTACCCTAGACTATAAGGGGAATTGACCGAGTGAGCTTCCCCAGAGAGTCTCATAAATTCGTATGACCAAGCCAGAGGGGTTAGGCTGAGTGCACTACCCAGAGGGTTGTGTTACTTCTTGTATAGGACCAGAGGGGATGGCTTTGAATACTTCCCAGAGGGTTTCTGGTTTATTAGTTGGTTGTTTCACTGTTGTTGATTGGTTTTGGATTGGTTACTGCTATGTATCATCCAGTTTTACTGCTTACTATTTACTGCCTACTGGTTGTTGTTGTTGTTTACTGCTTATGGTACTTTTACTTTCCATATACTCACTGACCGTTAGGCACAGATCTTCAGGTGAATGCCTACTAGGATTTTATCTCATGCCCTATTTGGGTCATGCTTTTGGGCGTAATCAGACTATGTTGTTACAGGTATAGACAAGGGAAAGCGCCCTTTGACCTCTAGAATTTGATTGCGTGGAGCAGGAGAGCATGGGACCAAGCATTGTCTTTCGATGCTGAGGAGCTGTTTACTTTTCTTTTGTACTTTTTTTGGAACTGTAGTGTTTTCCAGCATTGTGACTTGTTTGGCTGCTTTCCTATTTATGTATCATGCATCATTTCATACATACATATGTGCTCCAGTTTGTTGATTTAGTCTTCCGCTGTTATATTGTTTTTTTATTACTGTTTTCTCTATTGCATGTTATTTTTCTTCCATTGTGTACTCTTCCAATGAGGGCATAGTTTCCCCACTATCACACCCAAGGCCCTCGCTGCTAGTTGGCAGCCTCTAGAATTTAGGGAAATGCGCTTGAGGCCATGTGACCAACCGGGTACGGGGCGCCTCTGGGTGACTTCCGGAACCGGGACGTTACAATATTTATCATAGATAGAGACCATCTAGTAATTCTTGGTTCTTGATATGAATCATTTATACATCATTCTAATAAGGGACTAGTTTGTTTCTCACAAATATTAGATTGACTTTTATTATATATGGGTGACTTTTACTGCTTCTGATGGAGAGTATCGTGTTTTCTAGGGAGAATGGAATCTGAGGGTTAGTCGAGATGGATCTCCTATTTCATAACTGGGAAGAATGTTATCCTTATGTGTTATTGAACTGTAGTAGGAATTATCTTTTAGTGAACTGCCTCCAATTACTTATATGTTTCTATAAGTGTTTATGTCATACTTTTTTTACTCTACCCCCGAAGAGGGAGGTGGATTTTTCTATCAACTTAGTGTTAGCTAAACTGTATGTATTCATTCCCTCATACCATATAGCGACAGCTAAACTAAAGGAACTATAGGGTCATTTGGATGATTTGATGTTGAAATACTTCATCTAGGCCATTGTTTCATTTTGGGCAGCACTATTTCTTTCCTCCAAGAATTATGATGGATCCCTTCACTTATATGTTGATTATCAGAAGCTTAATCAGGTTAAAATAAAGAAAAGGTATTTATTGGCCCACATTGATGATTTGTTTTATTAGATGAAAGGGGAGAATTGGTTCTTTATGATTGATCATCTCTCAAGTTATCACTATCTTGGGATTAAGAAGTCTAATATCCCAAACACTACATTAAAGAAAAGGTATGGACACTATGAGTATCTTGTTATGTATTTTAGTATGAATAACACTCTTTTTGTGTTTATGGAAATGAAAAATAGAATTTTATACCATTATTTAGACCCATTTTTTTGGTATTTGTGGATAACATCTTTCTTTATTCAAAAACCAAGTAGGGTTATGTTCTTAATTTGAAAACAGTTTTGGATATCTTGAGAAATCACCAACTTTATACTAAGCTTTCAAAGTTCCAATTATGTATTTTATAGGTGAAGTTTTTGGGGGACATGGTCTTAGAATATGGTATCTTATTTGATCATGAAAAGGTGAATGAGTACATGTATTGGGAAGAAATATAGAATGTATTTTAGATTTAGATCTTTTGGGCTTAGCGGGGTATTATCACTGGTTCTTGAAATACTTCTCCAAGATAGATTATTTTTTGACTACTCTCACTTAGAAGGGATTGAATTTTTTTTGGTATTTGAAATTTCAGACATCCTTTAATGAGTTGAATCATTTTTTGACTTCTAATCTAGTGTTTACTCCTCCAAAGGTAGGGTGGGGCTATATAGTCTTTTAGTATGCTTTAGGTTTGTGTTTGGATTGTGTTCATGTGTATGGAGATCATGTGGTGAATTATAGTTCTCATCAGCTTTGGACACTTGAGAATAATTATCCCACACGTGATCTTGAACTCATATTTTTTATTCATCCTCTTAAGAGTTAGTGAAAATACCTTTTTGGGGAAAGGTTTACTATTTACTCAGATTATAAGAGCTTGGGTTATATTTTTTGTAAAAATATTTGAATATTTATCTAAGGAGATGGGTGGAGTACCAGTAATATTTTGACTTTGGAATTACCTACACCCCTAGGAAGGTGAAATTTTTTTATGATTCTCTGAGTAGGAATTATCCATCCCAAGAAGTAAATGAATCATCAGAAGAGTGTAATCTCATAGTTCTCTTTGCCTGCATGCATTTGGGAGTATAAGAGGATGGGACCATGGTTGTTTTGGCTAGTGTTCAATTGACATACTCTATTATTGAAATGATTCTCTAGGAGAAATATCTTGATTATGAGTTTTTAGGCATTATGGATTCTTTATATAGTGGGGATACCATTTTTGAATGGTCATTCTCTCTATAGGGAATACTTGTCTTTAGAAATGGTTTTTTCATTCTATCACAAATGAGGAAGGCCATGGTGGGGGATTTTCATCATTCCAAGTGGGTGGTTCAACCAGGAACAATAAATATATTTTATAATATGTTGTATCAATTCTGATATGGATCCATAATTCACATCTTGGTTTTGGAGAGGCCTCCATGAGGTGATGGGGTCCTATATTAAGTAAATCATGGTGTACCATCCTCAAATAGATGGTCAAACAGAATAGGATATACAGATTCTTGAAGACATGCTTTGTTCTTATGTCCTTATCTTTGGAGGAGCATAGGATTACCATTTGGGGATGGTTGGGTTTTATTATAATAATATATAATAGTCATCAATTAAAATGTCACCTTTTCGGCCTTTCATGTTTATCCTTTTATATATTCACTTTATTGGTTGGGGGTTGGTGAAGCTTCCCTAGTGGGACCTAGCTTGGTCTAGGAGATGAAGGTGAAGATCCAGATGATTCAATGGAGTTTGTTGATGGCATGGATCTAGTATAAATCATATGAGTATCGTCATTGACATCCTTTATAATTATTGGCTGGTGACTAGGTGTTCTTGAGAGTCTCTCCTCTATTGGGTCATCGACGGCTTGGAAAATAGGTAAAGTTGACACTAAGATATGTGGGACCTTTTGAGGTTGTTAAATGGATTGGGAAGGTGGATTACCGTTTAGACTTTCCAAATTTGATTAATTATATCCCTAATTATTTTCATGTGTCGTAGCTTAAAAAATATATTTCATACCAGTCTCATGTTTTCGATTGGGAGGACCTTGATGTGGAACTTGATATGACCATGAATGAGAAGCCAGTTCAGGTTGTTTATTCTCATATGAAGGTTCTTTATGGAAATTTTATACCTTTGGTCCAAGTTTTGTGTAGACATGGTTTGGATGATCATAGTACTTTTGAGAATGATACGGTGATGAGGGAGTAGTGAACTCACCACTTTGAGGGTCAATATTTTTTATGAGGCTTTTTGGGGGAAGAAAACATTATGATAGGGATAATTGTAACTTCCCAACACTTTATTTCAATTACAATATTTTTTTATTTTTATTATATTTATTTTAATGTTGATTCTAAATTTTTACTACTTGTTTCTAGCCATTTAATAGTCAAGGAAGTTTTTTTATTCTCATTTGAGAGCTCGTTAGGTGTTTTGGGAGTTCAACTTGAGAGTGGACTTGGGCCTATATCTTAAATAACTACAAGAGGTCTACCAGATGGTAATATGGGATTCCTATAGTAATACCACTAGCCAACTAGTGGGATATATAGTGGTCCACACATTCTTCATGACACCATAGTCCAGCTGGAGGTTTTCCAAGAAGCCCAAACAGTCAACCTAGCACCACCAGCTAGCTAGTGGAAACCATCGGTTAGCCGGTGATGCTAATATAGGCGAAGAAGTCTAGGGTAGTATCGTAATTCCACCCACTAAAATCTCTATTTTATTTCTTTAATATCAACCTTCAATCATATTTTTACCCCTATGACTTTAGAGACTCTCTTGAGAATGTTTTTTTTTTCTTTCAACCTTGAAACTTCACAAATCAAAGTGTTGATCAAAGAATTTAATCTCTTTTTGTGAGTGTAACCTTGATCTATTTGTGAATTCATATTTCCCTAGCTTCTTTCCTTATTTGATTTTTTTTGATTCTTGTGTCGTTTATGGATCTATATATTGATTTTTGGATTGTGTTTCAAGAATCCCTTCTTGATTGGTTCTATCCCTTCTTCCCTCAAATTGAGGATCTCTTATTGGGTGATTGATGATACCATGATTGAGGTAAGTGGTCTCATAAGTAAATTCCTAAAAATTGAAACTATTGTTGCTTGCTTGACTTTAAATGGATTTACAAAGCATGAATTGAGATTCTTGATCAATGTTATCTAAATGGAATGGTGTGTGTTGAACCCCTTGGGTATGAATTTTCAAATAAAGTATTGATTTTTGAAAATTTATTTGAAATTTAAATGAGTGATTTGATGAATGACTTTGATGATGATTCTTGAAAAATGAAGAAATGAATTTTTTATGGATTTGGAAGAAATGAATTGTTTTTAAAGGAATTAGTTTTGATGAAAACCATTTAATATTGGGTTTTTAAATAAAATAGAGTGTTTTAAAACTTGATTTTGGGATGCTTGAATAATGATTGATGAAACTTATTTGAGATTATTGATTTTCCTTGTGATTGATTTACTTGAATCACACATGAAGCCATATTTCATTAAGATGTGTGAGGATCCTTGAGCCCTGATATAACTTCCATTATAGCTTATAAACATACTAATATGATTTAAAATGATTTTATACATGTCATTGTTTATGAAATGATTTATTCATTTCTATTTAATAAAAAATCTTATATAGTCCTGTTTTATTCTTTCCATTGAAATGGTTTTAAAAGCATGTTTTATTATAGATTTTTAAATAGACTACCATTACATGTTTTATCTAAAATTGATCACATTTGGTTTATTTGATATGGATTTCTTATGAAATATTTGGTTGAAATCCTAATGGGATAGTTTTGTGAACACCCTACATAAGCCTTTAGGCATATGTAGACTTTCTTTTATCAGGTTCAGGAAAAAGGAAAATGCCACTTGGAGATGATGGGTGTTCTTGATCATGGGACCTTGGGAGTTGGAAGTGGTAGGATGATTATGTGATCCACCTGTTATATGGTGAACTTGTGATGATGTCATCATTGGTTTTTGGTGACTTGGGTTGTTTTAATATCTATGGTTTTATGCTTGTATACCTTGTGGGTTTTTTTTTCTCTTGATAAATGTATTGGTATACTGACTGTTTATGGATTTATATCCTCTCTTTTTTTATTGTATGGTTTTTCTTATGGTGAAATAGTTCCCCTTGATCATTTATTGATGTCCAAGCACTAGTTGTTAACCCATATGAATCAAGAATGTCCTTCGAGTTGTGTCGAGATTGATTCGGGTACCAGTTTAACGGGTTATCTGGGTTTGTTTTTGGAATATTCTATATATAAATAGTTATAAGAGTTTATTAAGTGATCGACATAAACTGAAGAAGTAACAATGGACACAACATAATGAATGTAACATATGAGTCAATAGTTTATGGATGGGTTCAATTTTATGTGTTTGATTATTCCATGAGATTCAGAATTGTAGTTTAATGCATTTATTTCCTCCATTGAATCATATTTTGGTCTTGGTGTTTTACATGAAACCCCATACCCACCTCATGGTGATGGTGGTGTTGTTATAGCTCATGATAAGTATGGTGTGTCATTGTGAAGGTGATGAAGATAATGGTTATGGTGTTGAACCTAATCAGTATTTCTAAAAACATAATTCTATAAACCTATAAGACATATTTTCAAGATAAACAAAACAAAAATTCCATATTTTAAATGAAAATAACTTTTAAATTCTAAGAAACAGTTAAGAAAAATGAAACTGCAAATAACTATGTTTAAACAAGAACAATTTTAGAAAAGTTCAGTAATAGATAAAAAATATTTAGAAATTAACATTAAATAAAAATTTATTACTCATGATAGCTACTTTGGTTTAATTATTTTATGATTATTTATTAAAATACTATTTTTGTGTCACTTATATAAGTGATTTTTTTAGAATTTAAGTGAGATCATTTATTTAGAAATAAAACAAACAATACTTATTTTAAAAAAAAAATAACATAAGTTTTTTCAAATATAGCTTTATTTAAGTGATCCTATTCTAGTATTTACGTAACACCCTAATATTTTATAAGAACACTATGTTCGATAACGTACAAAACACGCAACATCGAGTCTAAACAAGCCCCAATATACGATTAAAATATCATTATTTAATGTAAGAATTATCGCTTTGTTGTTGAATTGGAGGGTATAGACAGTATTAACCAAATTATGAAATATATATAAAGTAAATACCCAATAAAAATACATTGATTAATTCTTAGGAAATAAGTAGTCAATTTTCAGTAAGGATATTTTTTTCTTCAGAAGTACATTTTCTTCAAAAATGATTTTTATTGATTTTTGTGAGAAATTATTATAATTAATTCAAAAAAATTATATAAATTGTATTTTATAAAAATAATATAATTTTTTACATCAGCATATCAAAATTATCTTAGGGTGAATTTTTCATATTTCCCTAAAAAGATTGATTTTCTGGTGAATAGTGAAAAATGCAGATTTTTATTGAAAACTGTATTTTTGTTTCAAGTATTTAAAAAGTTCCATTTTGTTTTAAAATGATTTCAAAATAAAATTAGTTCTCTAATATTATTAATAATTCAATTAATTTCATTGTAATCAATTTTATAATTGAATTTGGTATAAAAACTTTTTTATTTATATGGAATTTTTCTAAAAAACTATTGTTCATCACGTTTTTCATGTTTATTTTAATTTTAATTTATTCCACTTATAGAAATTGAATTTGATAAAATAGATTTCATATTTTTAATTATTGGTTTCAATTTTTTTAAACATTCCCCATTCATTTTTCTCGATATGAATAGTAACGTTAGTAATTTTGTTACCATAGTAAAAGGTAAATCAGGTAATTAGAGTTAAAAATAAATTAATAAGGACTAAAAAATTACCTTAACACTTGCCTAAATTTTATTGGAAGTGTATTTCTTGAGCATAATCATCCAAAGGTCAAATATATGTCCTTTTTCTCTTTGTATGTGATTATAACCTTTATAATATTTTTTGTAAAGAAAAGTCAAAGATGCCACACTCTTGTATTTTAATAACTATGATATTTTTAACATGGGGATAACCAGAGGATATGTTTAGTTATAAATATTATTTTTAAATATAAATGATTTATATTCATCATTTTATTTTATTTTTAATTTTAGTGAAGAAATAATTACTTTAAATGCTTGCACAACATCGATGTAGTAATTATTCAATTAATGAAAAAATAAAATAAATGATATTAAAAATGAAAAAAGTAGTAAAATTTAAAAGAATTAATGTGATAAATTAATTTTGAATATAAAAATAAAATTTTAGGGATGTATTAAAATATTTGATTCGGGTTTTATTTTTTTCCTTGATGTTATAAATGTCAAAGAAAATGAATAGTTTTAAAATTGACATTATTGATATTTTATGAAAATAATATTTTATTAAATTATATAAAATTCATAAAATTCATATATTCTACAAATTTATTAGGATATGTTTTAAAATATAAACCATTCTCCATTTATGGGCAGTTTTCCCATTTATGGTAGTTATTTTGATGCTCAAAGTGTAAAAAACGTTGTTATCACGGTAAGTGTGAAAAGGGTTAATGGGGGTAAAAATAAAAAAGATAAGGGTAAAAATGTGATACAAACTTGTCTAAATTTTATTGGATGATATTATTTCAAATTATAATCATCTTATATTATAATATTTTCAATTTAGATCCATTTAAAAAAAATTAATTTATATTAATTTAATATTTTACGAACTTCTAAAAGTGTCCCTCACCTCAATTATAAAAGGGAACACCTTACTTCACTTATTTACACAAATTTGAGCCATATATATCAATAAAACCCTACTCATTAATCTTATAAACATACTTATCTAAGTTCTATAGGTTCTATTGATCCAAAAAAACATACCCTAGGTCACTTAAGAAGAGATCTAAAGGACTTCTACAGAAGAAGTAATTGTATTTACCGACTCTTTCATGTTTATTTATTCTTCTACTTACTCTTAATGTGTTGTGACCATAATAAAATAATAACTCAAGTATCATAAATATACTTATATTTTATTATTATTATGGTACAACCATATTCCATCTCTTTTATATCCTATGAAAAGTGAAAACATCGCTTGTGCGTAAATACAACTTACCATATCCAAGTAGCGATGTAGTTCATTTTTCATCGTCACTTTACTTGGATGTTTATAAATATGGAACTAATGGGTATATATTATAATTATGAAATAAATATTATTTTATAATATCATATATAATTTTTTTACCATCTAATCTACTGGAAAACGAGAGCGTCACTCGTGCGTATGTGTGGACTACCACCTCCCCGAAGCGATGTGATTTGTAATTCATTTCCATTTTACATGGATGGAAATAAGGATATATTTAATGAATATTTATGATATATATGATATAATAATAATTCTTTAAATGTGATTTATTATTTACCATTCTTCTGTTCCATCTGTTGAAAAATAAAAACAACGTTCATTTGTATGTACGACCTACCATCTCTATGAACGGTGTAATTCATTTTCTATCTATAAATTTTATGGATGAATATAAATACATATATAATGAATATATATGATATTAATATAATATTTAAAATTATTTATATTATTTAACCATGATAAAAATTAATGAACTAAAACTACCAAACAAAAGCATACATGAAAAACGAAGCAATTATTACTCAGAATAGTGATTTAACAAAGAATTGTTAGTAAACGGGTGATAAAAATTATAATTAAATCATAAATGGTATTATATGTATGATTATTTTTATATAATAGATGTATAATAATTATTTATTTATTATACAAGAGGATCTAACACATACGAAGGAAATTATATATGAGGTAAGGGTTTATTTCTCAATCTCATCATTATACGAGATTGTTTATGTTTAAGTCTCCCTTGGGGGAATTGTTTGACATTAATTTATTAAACCCAATATATTTTATTAACCTATTTTTATTCATAAATTTTCAATTAATATTACCATTTTCCTTTCCCTTGTACTTAAAATGATCGAGAAAATGTTTTTAAGAAAAGATGACTTTATTTCTCTCTTCAGTCGAAAATATTTTTTATTCCATATCCATATTTTCTAAAAACACTTTCAATAATGTTTCCAAAATTATCCAAATTATTTATTAAAGAAATTTTTATCCATGTTTTAATTTTTATAGAATGGTTTTAAAGTAATCTTCTTGCCATTTTCTAAACGAGGTACTTTTTGACCTTTTTACAACAGCGTGAAAGGAATGTTTTTTAAACATATACAGCATGAATGGAATTTCCTACAAAAATTAACACTATTTTATTTGAATATTTCTTTATAATTTACCATTATTATTTTCAAATAAAATTATTTCCTTAATATTTAGAAAAAAATTAGATTTTAAATTAGTGATTTCAATGTAAAAGGAGTATTTTTCTGAAGAAATTTTATAGTGATATTTTTAAAGTATTTTAATCTATGTCAATACCTTTTGTTGTATATTATGATAATAATATACTCTAATAATAACATTCACCATATTTCTTTGGATTTTTTATTATTAGTTTGATTGGGGATGTACTATTTTGATACCACTCACCATATTACTCTGGATGGTTTATGATTATGTTTATTTATTAAGAAAATTATTAACATTTTGTATGAAATTTTTTCAATATGAATTTTAACATTGATTATGTTTCACCCCTTTCATATGAGGAATTCATTGGACTTATTAAGTGATGGGTGGGGCCCACTGTAGCCCCTTGATGCATTGATAGGTTGTGTGAGACAAACTAGCTTGGGTATTTGGCTAAGGCCTTACCCATTTATGTAAGATGTCTTGGAATGAGTCCTTGAAAAAAAATTATGATGTTTGTCATTATGAATTCTCTCATTATAAGATTAGTTATTGATATCCATGTGATTATTTGATTAGTTAGAATATTCATGGATAAGTTTCAAACTCATGTGATTATTTATATGGAATTATTTGATCATCATTTATTCCTATTATATTATTCTTCATGGTCAAGTTATTAATTAAATGGAATGTGTTTTTATTTATTTATGTTTTTATATTGATTATGAATTATTTATTCATGATAGATTTAATTGTATGCATACCCTTACTGAGCATTAGATATCACCCCTTTCTTGTGTTTCCTTTAACCAGGATGCTAGGAAGTGTATTATGTTTGATATGTAGGGATATACTAAAGGGAATTATGGTGTTCTCAAAGAAAATGCTATATTTCATTTTATGTTTTAAATTATAATTTGATATTCAAGTATGTATCTAGTTTACCAAGACTAATAAACTATTCTATCCTCCGGGATGTGATTCATTGTATCTAGTGCCAATTAATAAAGTAACCATCAACTCTGAGCTACTAGGGGAGGGGTCTTTACAGTTAGTATTAGATCAAGTTTAGTAAAAACTTGGGAACTAGATTTATTAAAATATATATTTGATAATATAACCCTATGATATACTTTGAGGATATTCCCAAAGAAACCAATATTATGAATTAGAGGTTAGTTATACATAAATTTTCAATTTATGTTAAGTGTTTCACTAGTTTTGGGATTATACATTATGTTTCATAATTTTATGATCTAATATATTGTATGTTGTTATTTAGAAATGCCGCCTATAATAAGGAATGGAAACTATATCACTGCACGTAATCCATGTAGGGATTTCCCTCTTGGGAAAGATAATGAAGTTGGAACTAGAACTACAACTGGAGATGAAAAAATTATAAATATATTGGGGTAGCTGACTTAGGTTATGACCAATAACTCCACCCATATGTATCAGCTTGCTAATCCACAATGCGGTGTAAAAAATTTAGTTTTCTTCATGCATCAACAATCTTTATCATTCAATGGGACTAAAAATCCATTTTTAGCTAAGAAATGGCTAAGTTCCTTAGAAAAGATATTTCTTGCTTTGGGAATTAATGAAAGAGAGAATGTTGTCATGAAAAATTTTCATCTCTCTGGTGATGCGGATCAATGATGGTCATTGATTCAAAATACTAAGGGTAAAGAATAAATATAAAACATGTAGTGGAAGGATTTTAAAGAAATTTTTTTAGAAAATTTCTTTCCTTGTGAACAACAAGCAGATATGGAGAGACGGTTCTTGAGTCTATGAAAAAAAGAAGAGGAAAATTTTGGTAAGTATGAAGTTAACTATAAAAAGGTTAGATAGACATGCTATAAACTATATATATAATCTAAAGAGTAATATTGTTCATTTATTTGATGGGTTAAAGTCAATCCTTTGAATGGCACTAGTCTCCCAAATATTCTCATCATATGAGGATATAGTATCATGTGCTATTAAGATAAAGAAATAACTCTTTAAGTCTTATGGCCGCGAAGGAAAAAAAGAGAAGAAAGGGATGGAAGATCTAAAAATGGATAAGGGAAATAAGAGAAATAAATATTTTCCCACATGTGATAATTGTGGAAAGAAACACCCCAGTACTTACTTAAAGGGAATGGGATTTTGTTTCAAGTGTGAAAATAAAGGCCATCAGGTGCATGAATGAATGGGTAAGAAATAATCCTCTAATGTTAAGTTTTTTAACTGTAAGGAGATGAGGCACTATGAAAATTAATACCCCAAGCATTAGGGTAATATAGCTTAGAATAAACAAAGGGATCAAGGTTATTCTTATGATATTACTAAAACCAAAGTGGAATGATTAAAGTGTTTGTGTATTGGGATTCAATAATTATGTTTTGGATTCAAGAATTATGTTGTAGTAGTGTTTTATCAATGATATTTTGGTTATAAGAATCATGAAATGTATAAGTATTGTATTATAGTGGTTTTTATTTAAGAATTTGAAAGCATATGTTGAATGGTATTGATAACCAAGAAAAGTGATTAGTGGTAAGGTGATATTTTTTGAGAATGCATGAATAAGGGAATTATAACACTTAATGTGTTCCTAATGTTGAGTTAATAAAGTTTTTTTGGGATAAAGAGAATACTGGAATTTAATAAGTAGATGGGATAGTGTTGGTGAATTTGAAAATGGTTGGTGATTTGATGATAAAGTAATTCATGATAGAGTTTACTACATTTTTTGTATTTATGAAATATATTCAATAATCTAAGATTTTATTATTGGAATCATGAATGTTTCATGAATGTTTTATGATGATTCAAATTATTACCATGTTTTAGGAGAATTTATGATCAAGGTATTTAAATGTGACATTAAGAGCTACTTTGTAGGGGATTAATGATAAGTTGATTTTAGAAATTTAGTGCCCTTATTCCTTTTTTTTGAATTTTTTTATACATATTTAGGAGTATCCTTAAGGTTAACTATTTATAGAATGGATAAATTTGAACTTTTGGTGTTATTAGATAACTTGTGCTAACCATTTTGGTTTTGGTAAATATTTAGAGGCATAAGAAATTACTTATGGATCTTATGATTCATTAAATGTTAATTTTAGTGTTTCAGACATGAAAATTTTCATCTTGAATTTTCATTTATTAGAGTAAGAGATGAAGTGAAAATAGATCTAGGAGAAATCAATGGATGAGATGATGCTTATGACATGGAAATAAATCAAGTAATTTTATTTTCTCAAGTGCTTTATCTGGATAGTAAAATAATCCCTCATATTTAGGAAAGTACCTTAAAATAAAATATTATATGTTTACTTTTATTATCAAGAAATAAATGGTCCTTTAACCCATCATAGATTTACAATTTGGTGATGGTTAACTTTCCCATGACCATATTCTTTATCACTCTCTTTTAATCGTTGGAAATTAGTTTACTCTTCCATGTACATATTTTTACTTTCCACTGATGTTCTCCTTGTAGGTTCCGGGCACAACGGAAGCGCGGTTGGTTCGACACCCAACTTTAATTTTACAATGATCAATGATTATTTTGGGATCAATACGATGATGAATGTCAGTCTCCACGAAATAGAATCAAAGATTTAGATGAAGAAGGAAGAGGCCCCAAACCTTTAGATAAGATCTTGCATGTCATGTTTATAATTAATTTAAATTTAATTTCTAAAGAAATAAAATACCTGGTTCTTCGGTACTTTCTTCGTTGATGATGTTGATCATCTGGTGTGACCCTTTCGAATTGTTTCGTTGCACTTGTGAGGATCCAAATTAGAATATATCTAGAGGTGATCTACACATTCTCCAATGGTCTCTTATAGACATCACTCACTTTCTGGGTGCTAACCCGACGAAGCAAATGTCTTGCGTCAATCGATCTTGATCGCTTATTCTTCGATCTTGAAGAATGTCTCTCATTCTTGAGAGAGAGAGAGAGGAGAGGAGTCGAGAGAAAATTCCTAACTTTGAATTGCTCTTGCGTTACTGGTTTCCCATACTTGACACAATAGGTGTACCTATCTATTTATCGACATGGGGATTCGGTTATAATATTTAATTGCGTAATGGAAATTAAATACATTGATAACCATAGAGAAAACTCATGATACATAATAACAATAACCGCATAATTATTTGTGGCACACCAACTTGCACAAAATAGAATCATAAATGAAATCTTGTGCCATATAATTATAACCTCATTATTATTATTTTGTTTTGTTCCAACTAGTTAAATAATTATTTACCATCATGCAAATAATTATTTTACTACCAGACCGTCCTTGGTCCGCTCAAACTCCACTTCCATTTATTGAACACCCGAATAAATAAATAATTTTTTCTCTTAAATAAATATTTTATTTAGAAACTAGTAAATAAATATTTATTAAATGTTCAATAAAATAAATAAATATATTTTTATTCACAATCCCATGAATAAATATTTATTTAATTTATGAAATCATTTTAATTTGAATAAAATTATTCCCTTGTCTTGAGAATAATATTTTTTCCATTAATTAAATTAAAATAGAATTTAACCGAGACCACCAGAAACACTTAGTGTATGACCCTCTAGGATTCTTTCTCATTGGCATTAGGTGGGTTTACTTAAAGTTCAAGAGTGTTGTCTAGCAACGGGTCAAGGAACCCAATAGAAAAAACTTAATGTCATAACAACGACATCCACATACGAACGCTCACTGTGTAATATAATCATTTTGTCTCAATATCTCATCAAGCAGGTTTCATGATAGTATCATTAACTTTTATGCTTGATATGTAGTTCTTTGACTACCTGAAATAAAGTCATTGTTACACCATGGCCATAGAATTTTATGCAACGGTTCTATTTCAATCAAAGGGTCGAGATATCAACTTTTATAAATGGAAGGGACAAATCCTTCCTCAACTTATCCATTAATAACATGTCATTCGTGACATACCCAACGTACCCTACTTCTCACCAACTGTCTGCATGACAGTTTTTGTCAGTAAATCAAAGTGCATGAGTCATGACATGTATTAATGATAATATTAAAGTCCAAGGACCATTACACATGCTCGTAGATAGGAATATCCATTGACACCAAAACATGTGGAATTCCTGCTGGTGGTTATGTTCTCATAATCACCCATCTTGGAGATTACCAAGTGTAAACTTCATGAGAAGAAGTCTCATCTACTTACGAGTACTCGCTTCTAATGGTATGTATACTATGTGCCCCATCATATTATGTCTTCCAACCATACTATATTTAAGAATATTTTCATAGCACTTCAAGGTTCTCATCATAGTGGGGAACTACTATG